>OV884060.1:94760150-104760150 GCA_930367215.1 Pollenia angustigena | reverse complement strand
TTTATAACCCTTTTATAAATCTAAAATGTTTTTTGTGAATATGGGGGTTAGTATTTGGTTTAGGATTTCTGTTTAATGCGTTTTCTGTTCTAAAATGTTGATTCTGCAGCTTAAGGCAAAGGTGTAATGCCTGTGGTAAGCTATTTGGTTCCCGTATACATAGGAGTTTAGAAAGGTCGTCTCTTATTCCTCTCACAAAAGTGTCCAATGCTTTGTCCCGATAGGTTTGGATCAAAACATCCATGGCTTCTTTGAGTCATGCAGCTAATGCTGTTAATTATTAATCATAAGTGTGAATACACTTCCTGATAAAAATCATGCACTGATGAGTTTTCCTGTACGAGTGTTGTTAGCTGGTGTTATGAATTGAATTCGGTTAGTAGGACTCAGTTCAAACACATGAATTTGAACTGTACCAATCTTTTTCTTGTGATAATCTTTAAGCACTTGTTACTTAAAGACAGCCGTCAATAATTAAACACAATTGTTATTATGATTATCAAAAAACGACTTAACTTACTTTATTTTTTACTTTCTTTTATATACAAGTAATTAATGGTAAAAATGCTTAGATTAATAAAAACAAACCAAAAAATTAAATTGCTTAACTTAACATAAAATCAATGACCTAATTTATAAATAGTGTAGACAAATATTATGTTCAATGGTTAATGAACTTAAAATGCTGTGTATGCAGTTGACGAAATTAAACAGAAATTAAAATATTGGGTAATAAATTGGTAAGAATGTATGTTCTTAACAGTAAGCAGAAACAAATGAGTAAATGTATGTTCTTAATATTAAGTAAGTAAACAAATCGATAAGTGTATGGATGTATGTTCTTAACATTCTCCCCCGCGTTGAACAGTCGTTCAACAAGTAAAAATAGGATGAAAAGAAATGTTGAATTAAACAAGGCGGATAAAATAAGTACAATGGTAAAATAAAAGGTATAAAATACATTCTAGGTAAGTTATATATCTATAGTAAATTTAGTTTGTTGTCGAGCAATCGGTAGAGGTATTGTTGCTTGTGGTCGAGGCATCGGTAAAGGTGTTGTTGGAAGCTTAATATCCTCGTTAATTATTCCATTTGTTTTTGATTTCTTGAATATTATTAGTGCTATTATTAGCGTGATGAGACTCAAGGAAAAGGCTAGGTAGCTAATGGTATAAGAATGCCTTTGATGAGTACTTAACTTGTTAGGGAGTTCCATGATGTCGTGATCTTTTAGCGCCTTTTGTAATGTTTCAATATGTCTTAAATTTTCTGAATATAAAATTTCAAACTTATTAGGCCTTGGTTGGTTGCTGTCTGCAAGATGAGTGTGAGGAATTACAAATGATAAGTTTGAACCTGGGCAAAAGCTTGTGTATGATGAATTTACTGTACTTGATATCGTTTGTCGACCATTTGCAGTGGCAAAGTTGTGTTTTAGGATACATTTTGGACCCAGAGTGAGTAGTCCTGATCCTTTAACCAAGATAGGAATAATTTCTCTGTCACACACTGCGGTGGCCTGTGAAGGTGATGGACTTGCATAAATCCATTGATTCTTTCTGTTTAATGATATCCATCCTTGATCAGTTTTTTCAATGTTGCATGTTGGCGAAGCTTTATTGTTGAATAGCTGTTTTTCACATGCGCATATCTCTGATCCGTAGTTATAACGGATTTGAATGTTGGCACACAGAACTATGTTTTGATTTACTATTTCGCAAGTCTTCAATTGTGAGGTTGAGAGAAGAATAAATTGCTTTCGGTAAGCGTTGATACCTAAAACGTTGGTGCATGGTTTAATAGCTACCATGGTTTTGTTTACTATATTAGGAACAGGGGTAAGATGGACTAGTTTAAACTCTTCATATTCAATCAATGGTAAGGCTATTTTAAAAAAAGCATGTTGACGCGAGAGTCCACCCTTAACCTTCATCAGCTTAAGTAATTGGAGTAGATCATCTTCTTCTGCGAATGGCAGCCTTAGTGACGAAGGCAGGTGACCTTTTATCTGGCTGATTTCATTTTTTTATTGTTGAGGAACGAGAAGAAGTGGGCTGATTCTTCCGTGCTGACTGTCGATCAGTGTATCAAGGATTGATGATTGTATTTTTACAAAGTTTGTTGCAATGAGAGTCAATTCAAGTACTGCAGAATTAAACAGTTGAGACAATTGAAGTTGTGTTAGCGTACTACTTATATTGTCTGCGTAAAGTTTTAGTTCTCTTTCTAAATATTCAAACCTTGCACTTGCTGCAATTTGATTTTGTTTTATAACATTGATTGTTGAATCGACCATTGATGTTTGGTTTTTTAATAATTTCAGTAAATATGACTCATTTTCATTAACCCTTTGTATCGTTTCTGACATTTGATTTGCGTATTCAGAATCCAATACGCCAAATAATGCATGTGCAACGTTGCCTACCACGTCTTAAGCTCCCCTTTTAGTGCGAAGCAGCCGATTTTCCAGTTGCAAATCACTTTCCATATGCTTAAAATGATCAATGATTCCAATACATGATGAATTTGGTCGCATCAGCTGACACAAAGACTGCAAGCATTGTGTGCCGTCAATGAGAACTGATGTTTCGGCCCAGTAAGCTTTTAAATCGTAGTAAACAAGTTGCAGACATTTGGGGCGTTTTAGCGCTTTTAGGGTTAGGGGTTAATCGTGGACTGTAAATGACTGTTTCAGGCTAAAACCATCAATTTCTTTAATACAATATGATCTTCTCAACGAGTGAGAAATTGTACATGAGAAATATTTAGCATTGGGAATAAATTTGGGATAAAATAATTGTAATTAATGTAAGAGTACGATTATGTGCTATGTGTGCAGAAGCGATCTCACCTTGTGTATGTATGTGTGCGTGTGTATCTTAGAATAATAAAATAGATATACACTGCCTGTTTAACGATTTCGAACGTCAACGTTCGCATAGAAAATTACATTTAAAACAAAAACAAATTTTCGAATTTTGTTTTTGTTTTAAATATAATTTTCTATGCGAACGTTTACGTTCGAAATCGATGAACAGGCTGACAGGGTATTTTTTTCAATTCAATAAGACACTTCAAATTTATTGTATATCACAATTAGTTATATACCAATTTCACTTCTCTTCTGATAATAATTTCAAGAACAAAGATTTTTAGTTTAGAATGTAAGTTAAGCAAATCTCAAGTTATTAGGTTGGCTGATGCAAAAGAAGTGAAATCTAGAATATTTCATTACACGTTATTATGTCAAGTATTTAACATTTAGTACAATTCATTTATAGCAAATTAGATACAATTCACAATAGTTTATAATTCGTTACGGTTATTCATTATGCCGTTTTAGTTCAAGTTCATTTTAATTTAAATCTGTTTGTTTCAAACGGTTTAACAAATTTATTTAAATTTTGTTGTATAAAATTTACAATTTTATACACAAGTAAATTCCACTCAGTGTTTGATAGAGTTACTGTACCCAAATGTTCAAAATGAATTCCTAACTGATTACCGACCTTCTTATTTTCGACAGGAGCTCCGAACGCTTGTTGAAACATAATTAGTATCGTTAGTAATGCCAGGCTAAGATGATTTTTTTGGAACCTTTGTTTCTTAGTTTTGGGTTCTCCATCTGATTTGGGCGTATCTTCGTTTAGTATTTCCTTATTGTTGATTGTGGTAGTGGTTGGTTCGGAATTTTGGTCAATGGGAAGACGAGCTAATCTGTGAATAGTCCCTTGGATGTTTTGACTTCCACGACCCTAACTATTCCATCATCACCAGGAAATAATTGAGCAACTCTGGCAATTGGCCATTCCATGACGGGCACGTTGTCCTCTTTTATGATTACCATATCTCCCACCTTAAGGTTGGTGCCTTGTTTATCCCATTTATGGCGTTGCTGTAATTCAGTCAAGTATTCCGAAGACCATCGCTTCCAAAATTCTTGTTTGAGATGAGATAATAGCTCCCAATGTGACAGACTCGAAGCTTTGCTTGAGGATGTGGCTCTACTGTCTATTTGTGAAGTAAGGGCTTCGCCTATTAGAAAATGACCAGGGGTTAATGCATTAAGATCGTTTAGATCATAAGATGTTGGAGTCAACGGGCGAGAATTAAGTATTGCCTCGATTTCTATTACGATTGTCTCTAGTTCCTCTTGTGTTAGGGATCCTGTTGAAATGCTGCGTAACAGAAGGTATTTTGCTGATTTTATAGCCACTTCCCAAAGTCCTCCAAAATGTGGTGATCTAGGTGGAATAAAGTGGAAATGTATTCCAATTTTACTGGCAGTGGAGATAATCCTTTCCTGACACTTTTCAGAATAAATAGTCTCAGCTAACTCTGATAGCTGGTTCTTAGCGCCTACAAAATTGGTGGCGTTATCTGAATACATGTTTTGACAGCGACCGCGGCGACTAATGAATCGTTTTAATGCACCAATGAATGCCTCGGTTGTTAAATCGGAAACCAATTCAAGATGGAGGGCCTTTGTTGCAAAACAGCAGAATACAGCTATGTATGCCTTTGTCTGTTTTTTACCTCGGACCCTGTAATGTATCCAAAATGGACCGCAGTAGTAAACTCCAGTATTAATGAAAGGTCGTTGAGTTGTTGACATAATTGGGGTTGTGCCTTGACGCATCTAATGCATTTCTGAACTGTAGATCGTGCCATTATTTTTCCTTTTATCGGCCAAAATCGTTGCCGTATTAAATACAATAGAGTTTGTGGTCCGCAGTGCTTATTTTCTTCATGAACCATGATAAAAAGTAGTTTTATGAGAGGGTCATTATACGAGACTAACATAGGATGTTTTGCATCGTATGGCAATGTGGAGGCGTGGAGTCGTCCTCCAACTCTGATAATCTTTTCCTTATCGAGAAAAGGTGTTAGACTGATTGATTGAGTTTTTTCTATCGATTTCAGCACTCCTCTCAAGCATTTTGATTTCCGATGAAAAGTCTGCTCTTTGAATGATTTTAATGATTATGAATAACGAGTTATCTAACTCGATTGGACTCAAAGCCTTGTGTGTTGGGCGATCTGTTTTTTGAATCCTTAGGTTTTTAATGAATCGAATAACGTAACATAGTATTATTTGTAGTTTCTTGAAGGAATTTCCATGTTGAATTTTGTAAATAAACTCCTCGGAACAGACGATATTGATTGTAATTGGATTTGCTTTCTTCCGCTCTACATCGCAACTTGTTAGTCGAGGAACATTAGATGGCCACATTTCTTCCCTTCCGTGCAGAAACAATGGCCCGTAAAACCATAAATTGCATGTACGAAGTTTGTCTACTGGTTGACCTCTTGATAGAATTTCGGCGGGATTGTCCTTTGATGGAACATGGCGCCACTGATCAGTTAAACTTAGGGATTGAATAGTGGCTATCCGATTAGCTACAAAGGTATGATACAAGGTTGATTGTGTGTTTATCCAAGATAAAACAATCTCAGAATCGGTCCATAAATAAATTGGTTGATTTCGAATATGAAGATCAGTCTGTATTCTTTTGGACAGTTGAGCTGCTATGACTGCGGCACAAAGCTCAAGGCGAGGAAGAGTTTGTTGCTTCAATGGAGCAACCCTGGTTTTGGCACAAAGTAAATATACAATTATTCGGCCATCTCGCAGAATCGCACGAAGGTATGCAGCTGCACCAAATGCCCTTTCGGAGGCATCCGCAAATATGTGTAGTTGAGTACTTGTTTGAAGTTCTCCCTTGAAGATATGTCGCACAATCTCCATGTTGTTTAGATTGTTAAGGTCATCTCTGAATGAACTCCATAAATTGTTGAGATTTTCTGGAAGTGGATCATCCCAATCTATTTTTTGTTGCCACAAATGTTGAATGAATATTTTTGCTCTAACAACAACAGGTGCTAATAGTCCAAGAGGATCGAACACCCTTGCTAGATCAGATGTAGTAGTACGTTTTGTGATTGTCTGGGTAGAACTTAGTTTTGCCTTGACTCGAAAATGATCGGATTTAGGATGCCAAGAGACACCTAGTGTTTTTACTAAGTCACCGTTTCTGTTGTTGAAATCAAGGTTTACCTTGAGTAGCTGTGGGTGGTTTGCACACCACTTTTTTAACTGGAATCCATGACGATTTAAGATTGTTAAAAGCTCATCCTGTATTTTAATGGCGGTGTTTAAGCTGTCCGCACCTCCCACACCATCGTCTACTTAGAAGTTGTCCTTTCAAAATTGAGAACCGTATGGGTAATTAGTAGCATTTTCCTCCGCAATCCTTTGCAAACATCTTGTTGCGAGGTATGGTGCTGCTCGTGTTCCATATGTTACTGTGTTGAGTTTGAAGTAATTTATAGGCAGCCTTGGATCCTCTCTCCAAATAACTAATTGGTATTTATGGTCATTTGAGTTGATTAATATTTGACGATACATTTGTTCTATATCAGTTGTAAAGACAAATCTTTTTAGTCGAAACCGAAGCAAAATGGAAAATAATTCACTTTGAATCGTTGGGCCAATATGCATCAAGTCGTTCAGTGAATAACCGGATGAGGTTTTTGTTGATGCATCGAACACAACTCTTAATTTTGTTGTGGTGCTATCTGGTTTCATGACACAGTGGAGTGGGATAAAGTCCAAGGCTTCAATGTTGATTTTTTGCATATGTCCCAGCTGCTCATATTCCCTCATGAATTGTGTGTACTGAGATTGTACTTGTTTATCCTTTGAGAGTCGTCTTTCCAGTGCTATAAACCTGCTGAAAGCTATTGTGTGTGCTGGTTAAAATGTCGCTTACACTATTTATCTGAAGGTGAGAGCAATTTTTCGGTGCATTGAACTTCGTCTAGTTTCCAGAGTTGTTCTATACTTTCTTCCAATGAGGTTGTACTATTAAATACTGCACATGTGAACGTATTTTGCTTAGAACGACCTGGATAATTTGTCATCGATCCACCTATAATCCAACCAAGAGCTGTATTTTGAAGTATAGGTAAACTGCTTCCAAGTTGTATTGTTCCGCTTTCGATGAGCTTATAGAAGAATTCTGCGCCAAGCAAGATATCTATGTTTTCTTGCTTATAAAATTGTGGATCTGCCAATGGAATATTGCCTGGAATATTCCACGTAGATATGTCAATTTGTTCATCTGGTTGGGGTGGTATGATACTTGGTAGAACATATGCTTCTAAATTAGTTGAGAATTTTGAATTCGTTGACATCATACCTACATTCACACGATAATTTGATCTTTTTTGAATTTTTCCGATGCCATCAATGCAGAATGAGGCTTCTGATGGGGAAATCATTAATTTTTGGGTTAGGCGTTTTGAAACGAGATTGACTTGTGATCCGGAATCAAGTATAGCCTTAAATTCGCCTGGAGCGCCATTTGGAGCAGTAATGATTACCTTGGCCGTTGCCAATAATACATAACCCTGGCGCCTCCCAGCAGCGCGCTGCAGCGCTTGTAGCAGCTGATGTGACTGTCACGCCGTTGGTGGAGGATGTGTTTTGCTGGATGTTTGATGAAGGAAGCATCTCTCTTGATTCTGATGTTTTGTTAATACTTTGTATTTGTTTTGATGCTTCTTGCTCCTTTTCCAAGTGAAGTAAAGTGTTATGCTTCTTTGAACATTTCATACAATTTCTTGAATTGCAAGTTCTTGATGAGTGATTAGCTTTTAAGCAATTTACGCATAGTTTTTGCCTTTGACCCCATTGCAATCGCCTCGCTGCTGATAGCTCTAAAAATTTTATGGGCTCCGTCGTTGCAGCATTGGCATGAAGTATGGTTTGTGCTTACTGCACCAATAGATGAGGTAACCTTATTGGTGGGCTTCTCAATATGTCCTGTTGCCTCTAATGCTTGAAACTGCATTTCTAAGAATGCTAAAAACTCTGAGATAGATGGCACTTCTTTTGGTTTTTCCAGTGATTGTACAAATTGGATATGTAATTTTCTGTCAACCTTCTTGGTTAATAATTGTAATAGTATGGGGTCCCATGTTGAGGTTTCGATGCCGAGGTTGTTGAGAGCTAACAGACATTCTTTAGTGGTGTCATGTAAGCTCTTAAGGGCAACTACGGACGACGGAGATACTAATTGATTGAGTATTTGGTCAATCAGGGTTGATACTAGCACTCTCTTATTATTATATCGTTCTTTCAGCGTCTGCCATGCGGTAGTATAATTTTCTTCTGTTAACGTGAACTGCCTGATTAAATGTTCAGCTTCGCCGGATAAGTTTGATTTTAAATACCACATTTTCTGTATGAGAGGAATAGGTTGTCTGTCTACCATTTGTGAAAACAAGTCATGAAACTGCCGCCATTTTAAATAATCTCCTTTAAAATGTGGAATAGTTATTTTTGGCAACGGTAGAGCGCTCTGCAAAATACTACTGGAATGCATAGTTGGCTGAGGTACAGTACTTGTTTCATATGTGAAAGCCATTATGGAAAGATTTATTAATTGTTGTTGAATAGTATCTTCTAAATTGTGGTATTCGTTAATTTCGAATCCGTGCTTTGTTGGTTCTTCAAGTTGTCGGAAAATCTCATAATATAAATCCTGGATCTGACTCCAGAGTTAATTGATGGTATTGCTTTTAAATTCGTAATACTGGAGCGGTTGGCTTTCCTCCTTGGGAGCTACACCTTTGATTAATCGTGTTAGTGCTGCCATTCTCGCTTTTATACTTCGAATGAGGCCTTGATGATTATCGATCTCCTCACGTTACTCTGAGGGTTGCTGATTGTCTTCAACTGAGTTTTTCAGTGGCACTTCTAGTCTTTTGAGACGATTAATTTCTGCTGAAAATATTTCCACATAGGTATTTGTTAGTGTGTTCAATTTGATGTAATAATCGTCAGTGAAATACTCATGCACCATTCTTAATTTTGAAGCATCACCTAGCGTGCGCAACTTTGTGTCCTGGGCTTCAAATTGATCCCAAGCTTCTGTTAGTCGCCTTAACCGTTCCTCGTAGTAGCCTGCATTTGTTTTTCTCTCCGATGAGTCCTTTTTGTAGTTGCGGACAATGGACTGAATAGATTCTCCGATGTTTTTTAGTGAGTCAAACAGCTCTTATGAGGTGCTCATGATGGATATCCTCTACAAGTAGCCTCTTACTCAATATGGTTGATTCCTTAAAGTGAGTTGTTGTTTGTTCTGAAAGTCCTTACCACTGGTGGGTGACTTTCTGTGGTATCTCAAAATACCTGTTTTTTGAATTGCTGCTGTGCAAAATATATCGATGTCCTAATGAAGGATTATGAGATTATCCTAAGACTGCCAATCAGTAAAAGGATTTGTTATCGTAGGAGTAACCAAACGTTATTCTGTCCTGACGATGTATAAAATGTTTACAAAGACGTCTGGAATAGTGATCACCAATGTTTTGGTGTCCTGATGCCTTGGATTACGCCTCTGAAGGTTGTGTGCTTCTTTATTTTAGATTATTAGAAGTCCCTTACCACTGGGGGGGGGAAACTTGAAATATCTAAACCTGGGGTCACCAAATGTTATAAATTGAATTCGATTAGTAGGACTCAGTTCAAACACATGAATTTGAACTGTACCAATCTTTTTCTTGTGATAATCTTTAAGCACTTCTTACTTAAAGACAGCCGTCAATAATAAAACACAATTGTTATTATGATTATCAAAAAACGACTTCACTTACTTTATTTTTTACTTTCTTTTATATACAAGTAATTAATGGTAAAAATGCTTAGATTAATAAAAACAAACAAAAAAATAAAATTGCTTAACTTAACATAAAATCAATGACCTAATTTATAAATAGTGTAGACAAATATTATGTGCAATGGTTAATGAACTTAAAATGCTGTGTATGCAGTTGAAGAAATTAAACAGAAATTAAAATATTGGGTAATAAATTGGTATGAATGTGTGTTCTTTACAGTATGCAGAAAATAAACAAATGAGTAAATGTAACTTAAAACAACCTTTGGGTTGTTAATAAAAAAATAAGGGTTGGGTCACCCATGGGACCCAACTCACGTTTTCAATTAAACACCGATTTTAATTTATAAAAATTATTTATTGAAACTCCGATTAAGTTATTGACAATGATTATTTGTGTCCGCGTCCTAGAATTGAACTAACTAATTCATAATTAAATCAATTAATATAAACCTAACATTTAAACTAAAATATGCTTACTGCGTTAAATTATCAACACGCGCAACTTAACTTTAAACTAAAATATGCTTACTAATACTTAATTAAATTATGTCTTAACATTAAATTGCCAACACGCGCGCAATTGGTGGTGTCCGGTTGCGTTTGATAAAAATGCTGAATTGCATTTGTGTCATGCGCGTGTTGCCGTGAGTTTAACGCGTTGAGGGCCAGAAGGGTGTTAACTCCCCCCCGTTTAAATATCAGCGTCCCGCTGATCATATTGATTCCTTGACTCTGTCTTCTGAAATGTTTAGGGTTGGAGTTTTAATACGTCCAAATATCTTCCTCCATAAAATTATTAGGACCGCAGCAGACAAGGCAAACAAAAGGAATTCAATAATTTGTGATACCAGAGAGATATTCAGGTGATATTTCAGGTGGACGATGTGTTTAACATTACTTTCATGAAGCTCATGTAGGAAATTGACGTCAAGCTTGCGCTCCCTTTCATAAACGTTCGCCAACAGAGGAGGAAGAGCCTGCAAATTGGTGATTTTCCTGTTTGTAAATCTCTGTTTTCCAATCTCAATTGTTTCATTAGTATACCGTATTAAATATGTGCCGTTCAAGCTGATGTTGTGCTTCTGAGTGTAAACCTCGCCCTTGAAATTTGTAACAAATACTAGGTCATCTTCCACTTGTTCTATTATTGTTTCTTTATTGGAGAGAAATGTGCAATTTGCGTTAACGTTCCTTAAGATCTTTGATAGGCAATCGTCATCATTAAGTTTTTTCAGTTGATTAAGTGCGCAAACGGTAGTGTTATTAATTGTGGAACAACTGTCCTTGATACCATATGTATTTTCATGGCTTAAGAGCACTGTGTTATATCTTAAATCAAGCTGTCGATTTTGAATTATCGCAGCTTTTACCAGGATTCGGTCATATTTTATTGCATTTACTTTTGGTATGGACAGCACATATAATAGCGATGTTCCGTTTGATATTATACTTGGTTTTCCATACTCTATAGCTTCCACTTCATTAGTATAATGAATCGATCCTATTTCGGAAACTATTCTTTTAACTTCCATCAGATCCAACAGGTTAGTATTTATCACACCAGTTTTTGCCAGTTGGCAGGCTCGTACGACTTCCTCAATGTCTTCCTTAATAATAATCAGCTGATTTAATGATTCGCTAATGACTCTTTCCGAGTCGGATTTGGAAATCGTGTTGTCGAAGTCTTGGATCAACCTATTTATCCTTTTCACCAGTTCATTTGTTGTATCGAACAATTTATTGTTTATGATGTATTGGTGATCATCGTTCTTAACTAGTCTCTCTTGGCTATTTAGTATTTGATTCCAGTCAGTTGCATCCGGATTTCCTGCAATCCACTTCCATGCCGTACCAATCCAATCAATTGATCGTTTGCTTCTTGTAATACCTTTGATCGTTTCTATGCGCTCAAATGCTTTCCGGAGGTAATATTCGAACGTATTTCTGCTTATCTCGTCTTTCTCTACGGCTGCAAACACGTCAGCAGTGGTGTGTAACATATCTTCCAGTTTCCTGAGATTAATCACATGTACGAAGCTAAGGTGCCCATTTATAATCCAGCCCTCTCCATTTTTTACGGTTATAAGGGGTGAATTATATTCATAGACATGGTAGGCACCAGTAATGGAAAATAACAGAAATGTGCTTAAGTGGTAAAATATAAAATAATGTACAATATATGGATTAGTGTTATATAGTGAAATGATCTCTATAATATAACATTTTATATGTTCTTGCTAGTTCTAGAATTACTACATTACTATTTTATTTTTTGGGAAAAACATAGTTTTCGCATAGTATTAGATATTGAACAATTTTTACAATGGTACTCTTCAAAGGAAATTTAATGAATTTTATTTTCAAGGAAGAACATAGTTTTCCCTGTACAATCCTGTATAGTATTAAATATTGTAAATTTTTTATATTAACTAATATATGCTTTATGTAGTAGTTTAATGGATATTCTTTTCAGGGAAAACATGGTTTCTACTGTACTTTTGTAATTTCGTATAATCTTAAATATTGTAAATTATTTATACAGCAAAGTTTATTAAAGTATTTAAGTAAATTTTATTCTCAAGGGCAGGTGCAAGGATCACTTTAGATTTTTAACATGAGCTTTATGGAACTTTTTTCCCGTTGTTGTTTTTAGCGTTACTCTGTTATTATCAGATACCTCGTGCTTCCTGTAAAGTGCCTTGTGCTTAGGCTTTATCTGTTTGTTCCTAATTATGACTTCCGCGCCTTCTGCAAGGTTCGCTGGGTCTGATCTTGTTTTGTTAAGCCTATCATTTGTGGCTTTTTGATTGTGTTCAATAAGACCACGAATATCTTGATTTACCTGATCTCGAAAATTTACTAAGTTCTGGTAATTAAAGCGTTCGGACCGGTTAAAGAATACGTCGGAAGGTTTCCTCCTAGTGACCGCATGAATTGTATTATTGTAGCGGTCGACAGCGAGATTTATCATGTCTTTAGTCCCCATATTTTTTGTTTCCCTAGATAAACACCGATAAATCTCTATTAAGGTTGAGTGAAACCTTTCGATTTGTCCGTTAACTTCACTCCTTTGTACAGGAGTAAAATATATCTCTATGTTCAGTGATCTGATGAAATTTAATATTGTGGCCGTAAGAAAACCTTTCTCATTGTCCAGCACAACCAGGCGAGGCACCGTAAAATAATGAAGAACTTTCGTTAGCTTACTTTTTAGGTGGATTGCCGAACGATTTTTAATATGAAAAAGCTTAGCGAATTTTGAAAATTTATCGATGCAACTAATGAATTTTAAGCCTTGAATTTTAAAGATATCGATATGCAAAATTTCGCAAGAATATTTTGGAATTGGTGTGGCCTGTAATTTAGGTTTGTAGGGGTGTCTGTCATACTTGTTTAACCTGCATACTTCGCAGTTCCGAGTGTACTGGCAAATAAGGCTCCTCATGCGGGGAAAATAGTACCTTTCGAGAATCTGAAGACTATTCTCTTTAGCATTCCGATGAGCTCTTTTGTGCTCATCTTCAATAATTCTACAAACCCTTTCTTCATTAGCGACATCTTCTACTAACCTCTGAGTAATTCTTATCTTGTATGAAATAAAATGAGCTAAATAAATACTGTTAAGCAGTGGAAATTAATACAGTTTGGGTTAAGGCATTTCTTTAAAATTTCTGTCAATCTTTGCGAAGTTATTTGTTCGAGAGTTGCATGATGTCTTGTAAATCCAGGATGTGGTTGCATGTTGCTATGCAACTCCTTACCTTCTCTGATTATAATTTGGTTTTTAAAGACATTTAACGGAACCTCTACGTGGTGAATTAAATCACTTGAATCTTGTTGAGCGCTATGAACTGTATTGTCTGATTGTTCTGACCTCCCCTCGTCCGCAGTTACAGTTTCGGAACCTGTTTCCGAGGCCGTAATTGTTCCTTCATCAGTCAACATGTAAATCTGACTACGATTTGCTTCCAACCTTGATAGAGCATCAGCCACAACGTTCGACTTACCAGGCTTATAAACAAGTTCGTAGTTGTACTCTTCGATTCTCGCCTTCCACCTTTTCAGCTTAGCATTATGGTTATGGTTTCCAAAAGCATATGTTAAGGGTTGGTGGTCGGTGTAGATTTTTACCTTTTTTGCCCCGTACAGATACGACCGTAGGTTGTCTAATGCCCAGACAATGGCCAGCATTTCTTTCTCATTCGTTGCGTAGTTTTCCTCTGCCTTCTTAAGTGAACGAGAAATGAACGCAATGGGTCTATCTGTTCCTGTAAAATCTTGAGACAACACAGCTCCGATAGCATAGTTTGAAGCATCGGTGGTCAAATTGAAGGGTTGGTCGAAGTCAGAAAATGCTAGTACCTCGGATGACATTAGTAAAGTTTTTAATTCGTTAAAATCTCTCAATGCATCTTCTGCAAGATCTACCGTTACCTTCTTCGACGCGTTTGCCTTTACCTGTGCGTTTTTTCCCCTGGTGAGGTTTGTAAGGGGTTTCGCGATCTTCGCATAATCTCTAATGAACTTCCTATAGTAAGAAGTCATACCAAGAAAACTTTTTAGATCTTTTAATGTTTTGGGAGGAGCCAAATTTTGTATTGCTTCAATTTTGTGAGGATCCGCTCGTATTCCGTCTTCTGCAACCACGTATCCCAAAAAGGAGACTTCAGTTTGCAAGAACTGAGTCTTTTCTAGATTTACCTTGAGGTGTGATTTCAGAAGTTTATTAAAAATCGTTTCAATATTTTTGAGATGATCGTCGACGTCACGTCCAAAGACAATTATATCGTCTATGTAGACGCAGCATATTTTGCCAATATATTCCTTCAACACGTCATCGATCATCCTTTGGAAAATGGAGGTGGCATTTTTTAACCCAAAAGGAAGACGCAAGAACTCATATTTCCCGTTTAGGGTAGAAAAGGCGGTTTTAGGAATATCAGAGTCTTTCATCGGAATCTAATGAAATCCTGATGTCAGATCTAATGTCGTAAAATATTTAGCCTTCCCCAGACTAGCTAATGTCGAATTTATGTCCGGTATTGGATACGTATCGGAGATGGTGACTGAATTCAATCTCTTGAAATCAATTACCATTCTGTATTGTTTTTCGCCATTTGGTTTGGGTTTTTTGGGTACGACCCAGACTGGCGAATTATAGGGACTATTAGAGATTCTAATAATATTTTGATTCAACAATTCAGAAATTTGTTCTTCAACTATGGGGCGCATGTTTGCTGGGTAAGGATAACTTTTCGTATAAATAGGTTCATCTGTAGAAGTCTTTATCTCGGCCTTAATTGCTGTTGTGACCATTTCACCAGCTTCGAGTGGACTAAATAGATCACTATACTTCTTTAACAATTTTTCGAGTTTTTCCTTTATTTCTGGAGGGACATTTACATTTATAAAATTTATTTCCTGTGTGAATCTTTCTTTAAGGTTTAAGACTATACCTGGCCTAATGGTTAATGTATTATTTTCCCTATTAATTATGGCACCTAGCTCCTTGAGGGTATCATCGCCAATGATGCCATCGAAGGAATTTAGATTGGGAAGTATATAAAATGTGACCATAGAATTTATTCCTACAGATTTGAAAAATCTTCCTTCCATTTTTTTATTAATCTTTATGATTCCGGCGGCTGTTCTCACGGGAAATGGTCTTTCTAGTTGAGTGCCAGTTCCACATATGTGGGAGCCCACGAAATTTTTATTTGTCCCTATATCTACGAGGAACTTTAACGGCACTCCAGTTTCGGTGACCAATTCTAGGTATGGAACGCTGGAAGAGAGGCTCCGGTCATAAAATTTACTTCAGGAGACTCGTAAGTATCGTCATCCTCAGAATAATTACAATCATTAACTGTGCTTTCATTAGGAGGGTCGCTGGCTTCTATATAGGTATTGAATAGTCTTTGTTGTTTAAACGGGTTACCAAGGATTTCAGACCTAGCATTTCGTTTGAAAGCTGAATTTCTGTTCATATAGTTTACATTCCTAGACTGAACGGACCTGTCAACATCCATTCTTTCCGCAGGCTTTGGTCCCAGTGGCCTTGGTGGAAGTGTTGAAGCAACCGAAAATGTATGCCTTGGTCTGAAATTATTACGAGTGGAATGGTTATGGAATACCTTAGGAGGTAATTGGGGCCTCACCCCAACTGTTATTTGGTTACGACCAATCGGATGTAGCTTAGTACTTCTTAGATTGAGATTTTGCATCTCAAGACATGCACTATATGCTTCAGGTAGAGTTTTAGGTCTCTGAATTATTAAAAGTCTTGAGAGTTCGCCATTCAAGCCCCTAACGAACACATCTAAAGATCTGTTCCTATATGTTTCTACTAGCGCTTCGACGGTCTCTTTAGAATAGTTCTCCGTCTTAACTTTGTTTATAATAAGGGAAAACTGGTGATTAACGGCCGCGTAAAATTCGTCTACTCTTGAGTTCCCTTGAGTCAGTTGGTTTAGTTGGTGTTCAAGAGTCCTTATGTCCCTCTTGTCCGCGTAGTGCAAGGACAAACATTCCTTGATTTTACTCCAACTGTTGTCAAATATATTGTAAGAAACTAGTGCAGTATCGGCACTCCCTCTATCTTTTTGCCTTATACTCTGGAGTATGGCCCTATATATTGGTTTCGTCCGCACGATATCATAGTCGGCCAATATCGACTCTACGCTGTGTATCCAGGATACGTACTGCGCAGGGTTGCCGTCAAAGGGTTGTAGTTCCTTTACTCGGTCCGGAAGCTGACTAATTTCCCTAAGCTCTAACTCGGTTCGAGGCGAACGAGGCGATTCGGTAACCGTCTCTGTTGAAGAGAGACCGGTTGGGCCTTCCATAACCCTGACCCTAGCCTCCAGAACCTTCAACTGGGCGAGGGTGGCATTTAAAGCTCCCGTCATTTCCAAAACTTTCTTCTGTAAATCTTCCATTTTTAAGCACAAGCACAAGGTGTTTACAAATTAGCACAAACAAACGCGAGGTTTAACAATCAAAAAAAAAATGGGAAAATTCCAAAAACAAAATAATATAAAATATCTTAAGTCCAAGCACTTACCCTTGAATGTGGTTTCAATTCTAGGATTATTTAATTCATTTTACGTACTATAAAACGTTGGCGTACATGTGATTTTCTCTTTTTGTTCTAAAACGAAACGAACAAAATTTTGTATTAATATATATTTTTTCACTATGGTTTGGCTCGTGGGCTAGGTTAAATTCCGATTCACTTTATTTTTGCACTTCAATTCTTGTGTTAACCCTCTTTACTCAAAATTTTACTTTTGCACAGTATTTGAATTATTTTAGAATATTAAAAAAAAAAAAGAAAAAATTTTTTATTAAATATTTAAGGGAATAAAATTTCAAAATTTTTCACTTCGTTATCTTTTTATTATATTTACAAAATAATTTTCCTTTTACAATTTTGTAGTTATAATTTTTAATTCATTACTTAACATTCAAGAAATAACACTTTTATGTTATAATTTCCTTGTTATAATTTTTAATTCATTATTTAATTTTCTTTCCTTTTATGATATTTAAGGAAATATCACCTTTAAGACTTTCCATTTCATTATTTCTATTTCATTTTTATCTTAAAATTTTATTTGTTATTTAGATTTTTTATTTTATTTAGGTTACAATGCTCTCAAAATAAAATTTGTTTAGCATATTTCAATAAAAAGAATAAAATTTATTTGGCATATTTCCTTCTAAATTACTTTTTATATATTTTTTTTTTATTTTAATTATTTAATAATTGTTCGGTTATAGCCATGGAAGGAGGATCGCGTTATCCTTTTTCGAACAGAGCTACCGCTAAGTCGTACTAAGGCACGATCGGTCTCACCCGGTGAACCTTGCCAACCTTTGCTTGATTACCAGGAAAAAGATTTTGCTCGTCCCCACTCAGTAGTGCAGGTTCTTATGTTTACTGCAACTTACGAGAATATGTGAGCGCTCTTTAGCCATCTGTAATCTCGCAATTAAGCGAAAAGCGTTTGAAGGAAGGTTACACGTTTTACCAGAGGACTCTTTTATTTTTTTATATAGTGACAAACAAAAAATTTTTTTACGCGCTGGAGGGCCTGGAGTTCAGGATCGCAGCACGCTGAAGCCATGGGCTTCATATTGGTCACTTTAGTTAGTTATAGCATATTTAAAAAATATAAACAATTATCAGAGCTCCTCTTAAAGAGAACCTGTATTTTTTCCTTTAATCAAAGTAGTATTTCCATTACCAAATTATATTTCTCACAATTCACATTTACTACACTTGTTCACATAAAAAAAGGGTTTTGATTCACACTTCTTTAAAAATAATTTTTTTTCACATAATATACTACGGAACTTATCCTTCACGAACCAAACCGCTAATTTCATGGACGATCCTTTCTTTTATAAAGGATGTCCCTGCTCGGGCGCCACTTAAAACAACCTTTAGGTTGTTAATAAAAAAATAAGGGTTGGGTCACCCATGGGACCCAACTCACCTTTTCAATTAAACACCGATTTTAATTTATAAAAATTATTTATTGAAACACCGATTAAGCTATTGACAATGATTATTTGTGTCCGCGTCCTAGAATTGAACTAACTAATTCATAATTAAATCAATTAATATAAACCTAACATTTAAACTAAAATATGCTTACTGCGTTAAATTATCAACACGCGCAACTTAACTTTAAACTAAAATATGCTTACTAATACTTAATTAAATTATGTCTTAACATTAAATTGCCAACACGCGCGCAATTGGTGGTGTCCGGTTGCGTTTGATAAAAATGCTGAATTGCATTTGTGTCATGCGCGTGTTGCCGTGAGTTAAACGCGTTGAGGGCCAGAAGGGTGTTAACTTGTATGAATGTATGTTCTTATTATTAAGTAAGTAAACAAATGGATAAGTGTATCGATGTATGTTCTTAACAGCTGGTATTGCAAGGTAGTTATATCTCGCTTGTCCGCGTAGTGAATTGTTAAGCAACGTAAAATTGCCTCGCAGCACATGGGAGTGTTATAGGACTCAAGTGTTGAGTCAGCGGCTCCAGTGATCTTATTTCTGACCACATTCAAAATAGCGAAATACCACCAAGGTTTTTGTTGTTCGTACATTTTTAGGACTCGCTCCACGCTTTTCCTCCAAGAACTAAATTCTGAAGGGTTGCCAGAAAATTCTCTCAGGCAACACACAATATCACTTTGTCCATGTCATTAAGATTTTCCCTATACTGTTCCTCTATAATTTGGTCTCATAATATGGCGTCGGCATTAGGGTCCAAAATATTTTCTACTATACTTCTACAATTCTTCCTACATATTCGAGTAACGCGACTTGCTATTGCTGCTTCCATTTGAGGATTATTCAATGGAGTTTGAGGATTTGGAGGGTTATTTGTACCGAGAGGTGTGGGATTATTTAAAATCGATGGTCTTACTAGATTATTAGGATTCGACATTTTGAAGATAGCTTTTACTAGGTTGCAAGTTAAATTAATTATAACGTTTTATCTTTTAAAATATTTTAATAGTAAGTTTTAATTTATTTTTGTTTTTTTTTCAAAATATTTTATTTTTATTATTAATTCTTTATTAAAGGCATAAAAAATAATACTTAATATTGACTTACAAAAAATAAAATGTTGTTACTATCATAACGCTAAAGGTAAACTCTTTAGAACATCTGTTCGTCAGCTGTAAAATCCGATTTGTCAATAAATTTAATTTTTTAATTATTTTTGTTTTTCATTTAAAAAAAAATTGTGAATGTTGAAATTTGTGAAATTTTTTTTTTCTATTATATTACACAATTATATTAAATTAAGATCCTTAATTTGAGCAAATGTGCAAGAACAAAAAAATTGTGGCTTAATTCTAGTTTGCCAACGCAGCTCCAAATAAAAAAGACAAAGGGGAATAGAAAAGGGAAAAATAAAGTTTGCATATAAATTTGCGATTCCCCACTACATTTCTGAACGCATATGGGTAATTCCAAAGTGTTGAACGTGACAGTCGTACGCATCAAAAATGCAATAACATTTTAAGCAAACAATATTTTTACGTTCTATTAACCCGTAAATTATAGCACTAAGAAAGCACTGTTATCTATGCTAAAGTGTATTGAGGGCGCGATTCTAGGTCAAAGATAATGGCAATAGAAGTAGCGGTTCGAACGTGAAAAAAACAGAAGTAGTTTTTGTGGCCATGTATAAAAAGGCTTAATTCAGCGAAACCTAGCCCAATTTATTAGTAAAACTGGGTCGATACGTGACATTTCGAACGTGAAATTTTTTCCATAATAATTTAACTGAATAATGATCAAAATAAAATAAAAATTTACCGTTAATCCGACTAACATATTTCTCTTTAAACTCTTCCTTATGCTGGGTACACACTATGCAACGCGTTTACGCAATCTAGTGAATTTAATTCATTTTCATTCATTCTAGATTGCATCAACATCAAAACGCTTTGATATTTTGAGGTTGCATTGAAACAGATTGCATGTAGGTTGCATTGTGTGTACCCAGCATTAGATTACAGACGATGTAAGGAAATTTTTTTGGAATAATTTTTATCAAATATCACCTTTTTTAAGAAAGATAAATATTAAAGAAAGCATACAATAAAACATTCTCACAAATAAGAAATTACGTTTGCACAACTTTGCAGTCTGATTGTTCATCTAAGTGAACAAATTTATGAGTGAATTTATAAAATTAGTAAAATCTGAACATTTCTCTATAACAATATCGTAAAATAATCAGCTTTTAATAACTTTTAAATGTTCGGTCACGGTGGACCTTTTGACGGAAATGCCCATATAGCTAATACTGTTATAATTTAAGAGCTTTTAAATACATAGTTCTTTCTGAATATGAACATTTTATTTAAAAATTCTTAATCCATTAAGAAGCGGCGATGAGTTTGCGACAATACAAGAGTTTATAGGTAGTAAGCATATCAATTGCTATGCGGAGAATCTTTATTTAGCGAAGTCGGTGTTTTTTATACCATATATGAGAAAATCCTTGCGTCCGACTGAAGGCCGGCTATGCGGAGAAGGTTTATTAAGCGAGGCTGGGGTTTATTTGATTACATTTTTGTTTCTTAGTGCACTTCCGTAACATTTTGATAACAAATTTTATAAAAATTGTTTTAGGAGCTAAAAAGTTAAAAACTTTTGGAAAAATTTTACATTTTCAGAAAGATCTGTTCAAAAGCTTTCAAAAGACACCAATATTGGCCACATACGTTTACAAATGTAGTGGAAAATCGCAAATTCATATGAAAACTTCAGAAGTCCAGTAATCGGAAGCTATGCGTTTCCTATAATTTTGCCATTTAATTTTTTCTATCTGCGTTGGTAAGCTAGACTTTTTTCCAATTTTTATGAATATGCTGGATCCTTGCGCAATTCTTACTCTATTTAGCCATGTCCGTCTGTTCAAAACACTCTACTTTTTTCCAATTTTTATGAATATGCTGGATCCTTGCGCAATTCTTACTCTATTTAGCCATGTCCGTCTGTTCAAAACACTCTCAAAAGAACTCAAAAGACAAGAACAATATTGGTGTACAATTCTTTCCACTTCTCCTAAGCATTTCGGAATTGAACTCTACCACAATCGGTTTAGTAGGAAACGAGTCAAAAAACCAAATGTGAAAAACGTGCCTTTAAAATTTATATTTCTCATTAAATCTTCTAAAACATAGAATCCATTAAATTTTGTTAAGATTGGTTCATAACACACAACTTTAAATATAAAAAAATCAATAAAATATTTTATCGTTTACTTTTTACTCACACTTTTCGTAAACAACTATTTTGACAAATCGGATTTGTTACACTAACAAAATTCCTGTTTTTTTTGTTAGAGTTGTAATTGTTGTAGCAACGAGTTCACCTTGTTGAATTCGCCTTGATAATGCTGTTTTTGTTGTTGGTTGGGTTGTTGTTATTGCTTCACTTGGGGCTCTCAATATTCGCTTGATTGTCTCCTTTCTTTTATAATTTTATATTTCTTAAGCTGCTACTTTTTAGTAACCTTTTTCCATTAAAAATTTTCTAATTTGAAAGTGTTTGGTTTTAATTTACTTTTTTTTTAAATTTTTGATTTATAGCTGTTCACTTTTTGATTTATTTTAAGACTTTTCTTACTTAAAATTTTTTTATTATTGTTCACTTAAGAATTTATTTACTTAAAACATTTTTATTTAAAACTATTTAGTTTTAATTTAATTAAAAAAAAAAAATTATTTATAATTGTTCACTTTTGAAAAATGTTGTTATTAAAAAGTGTTTTTGATTTATAATTGTTCACTTTCGATTTATTTTAAGAATTTTCTTACTTAAAAATTTTCTTATTTAAAATTTTTATTTATAATTGTTCACTGTTGAATTATTTTAATTTTCTTACTTGAAATTTTTTTCTTATTTAAAAAAAGTCTTTATTTATAATTGCTCACTGTTGATTTCACTTGAACTTTTTATTTAGTTGAGGTTCTGTAGCATTACTTTAGTGTTTGACCACCGAGATTGGGTTCTGTGACACTACTTAAGGGTTTTTATTTATTTATTTAAAGTCTAATACCTCCTACTTTACAATACCTCATCATCTTCATCATCTCTTCTGCTATAAATCTTTTTGTTAATAAGCCTACCATTATTGGTTTAAGGTTCATACCAATGGTTTCCCAAAGTTATGTGTACGACGATAATTTTTCTTCTGGGCTTAACTCTTTTCTTTCTTTAATATGGAATTCTATGCGGTTTTTTGCTTTTAAAGTTTTTCTTTTTGCTTTTTTGTCCATTATTATTTAAAAAAAAAAAAAACTTATGATACCTAATTATAGCATGATTATGTCTGTGTTCTGAATTTCTAATGCTAGGAAATATAAATAAATGTTTGAATTAAAAGTATTGTTTAAGTAAAAAATAATTTTTGTTTTGAATTTACTCTAGGACCTACTGTATTTTATATTTATTTTTTATTTCTATTATTTCCTCTTTGCTTGTTGCCAGTGTTAATTTGTTGTACAGTATGGCTAATTCCTTTCTTTTCTTGAATTTCTTTCCGGTGGGTTTTTTTTTTTTTTTTGTTTGCTTTGTTGCGGGTTTACTGCAACCTGTATTCTTTTCTGTTATCCTTCTCCTGTATTCCTCTATTGTTATTGCCTTCGGGCCTGCTGTCAATGGCAATGGTTTGTAGACTGGGTATACAATGCCACTGGGGGTTGACGGTTTTGGTACGTATTCTTCTTCTTCTTGCGTCGGGTTGTCCTCTTTCCTGAGTTTATCTTCCAGATATTTTTCCCAGTGTTGGAAAATGTTATTTATTTCATCTTCTATTAACTTGATGTCCACAGGGTCGAGCTGGTAGGATCTTCTTTTGGCCCGAGTTGGTAGGATGTGAAATGTTCAATGTTTTGACTTTCTGTGTTCAAGCTGGCAGGATCGACAATTTAGGAATTCAGCTATTTATTCCTTTATGGGCTACAGTTAAACATATTTTTTCTATAGCCAATCTATATTTATACAGCTTTAGTGTACCAGCTTGAACTTAGGCATTCGAAAGAACTGCCAGAAAAACTTGAGGGGCTTTGACGGTTGACGTTATAAATTAAAGTCTGTATTTATTGAATTTTATGTGGTCTTATATACTGCTTATGAGAACTTAACCTTTTCTACTTATTCTAGTTATTACAAAAATATATCCATCTCTTGATACCACGGAGGTATCAAGCATTTCTCCTTGTATAATTATTTTGACCTATCAGAATATATGGGTTTGGAATGTACTCAATTAAGTTTTGTAGCTCACATACTTATATTCTGATTGATCAGCAATTATTTATTAGCATGCATTTGTATCATGCTATTTGCATTAACTCACATTCAAATACATGAACGTAAGTCAATGGGCAAGAGTTGTAATGTAATCTTTTTATTTGCTAATAAGTGTGGCATTCACCCTACTCTGATTGCGGTGGTATTTATAGATTTCAGGGTGGTTGTTTGCACACGTCGCAAACTCAAAGAGGTCCATCCTCACACTTGTAGATTCGGTTGATTCTGCCCAATGGCCATTGTAATACTGGAAGTTTATCTTCTTTGATGATAACAAGCATGCCTTCAAAGACGTTCGGTGAAGGTGATTTCCATTCACCCCTTTGATTTAGCTCATGTAAACATTTTTGTGTCTATTCCTTCCAGAATTTGGGTTTTATTTCTGATGTTATTTTCCACCTTGCATATAAAGATATTTTCGGTGCTGGAGCATTAGCTACGGCTGATGTTAAAGTTTCGCCGACAAGAAAATGACCCGGTGTAAGAGCTTGGAGATCATCACAATTTGATGAAAGTGGTGTCAAAGGTCGAGAATTAAAAATGGCTTATATTTCAACCACTATAGTTTCTAAATCCTCATAGGTAAGTGATGAAACATAGACGCTTCTCAGTAAGAGATTTTTGGCGGATTCGACTGCCGCTTCCAAAAGCCCCCCGAAATGCGGGGCTCTAAATTTGAAGTTGATTTTTCTTGTGCTGATTGTGAATATATTGATTCCTTCAATTCATTCAATTTATTGCTCGCTCCTACGAAATTAGTTGCATTATCGCAGGCTTCTGTCGAGAGGTTCGACACGACAAAACAACAGAAGACTGCGATATAGGCCTTATCCGGTCTTTTCCCTCTAATTTTTTGGTAGATCCAGATGGGCCCAAAATAGACCACTCCGGTTGTTATGAATGGGCGCGATTTGAGTGATCGGACACACAACTTTCTTGTTTCACTGTTACAACATTAATAATTTTATTTTGATTCTTTCTTTACTATGAAACTTATTAACTATAAACTAAAATATTAAGCACTATGAACTTATTAAATAAATATTAAATTGTTTACTCTGTTATTTATTAACTATAAACTAAAATATGCTTATTCCACTATGAACTTATTAAATAAATATTAAATTGTTTACTCTGTTATTTTTACTTCCTACTTGCTGATTTATTAAAGTTAATTAACATTTTTATTTAATATGTTCTCAAATAAAATCTCATTATTTATTTTAAGTTTATTAACATTCTTTTATTTATTATGTTTTTTTAGGTTTGTTGACATTTGAATTTGCTGAAATTATAGTTTTAACTTTTGGTTTAAATGTTTTGCTTATGCAGCTAGTTAATGTATTGTTATTGTGTATGTTCTAATTCTGTCTTGGTGGTTTTGGTGGTAATTGTGTTGTTGGGTTCATACCTGGGTATGTAACTCGCGTGGGTGTCACCCTGGCAGTTTTCAAATTTTCCATCAGTTGTTTGAACAAAACTGGTGTTGCTTTAGTGTATCGTATACATTTGTGGACTGTTCTGCGTGCTAAAACACTTGCATTCGTGATTGTGCTCCAGATGCGGCCAATAATGCCTGTGGACCGCAGTAACGATTTTCTACGTGTAGCATAATATAATATAATAATAATATAATATAATAATTTTGATGTGAATAAAATTGAGGATTATCTGATGTTCATCTAAAAATGGATTTAGTGAGGCCAAAGGATTAGATTTATGAACAGGTGTTTGACGTAATAAATTTTTTAGAGCTTCTTTCATTTCGTGAGCATCGAGCGCCTTGTTTGTTAAACGAAAGCAGTTGGTTGTTTTTGAATTTGTAATGAACCGTATTATATAACCGATTGTGCGCTGAAAGTTTTAAAGGATCATTAATTCGATCGATTATGCTTTCACCATGCTGATGCGTTGTTGCTTTTGCTAAAACTCGTTTCGTTAATTTCCGTTTTTCATCGCAAGGTATATCACTGATTTGAAAAACTGCGTTTGACCATTCATCTTTGGATCCTGAGAAAAATAATGGACCATAAAACCACATTGAATGTTGTGATAAGGTTTCTGGTGATAGTCCTCGGGAAATTGCGTCAGGTGGATTTTGTTTGGAACTGACGTGTCTCCATTGACTTGGACTGCTTGATATTTGAATTTTTGCTGCCCTGTTTGCCACGAAGGTGTGAAAGGATGCTGCTGGTGAAGTTATCCAAGAGAGCACAATTTTTGAGTCTAAACATAAGAAGTTTGCTGCATTTTGTAGACATAAATCTTGTTTCACTCTATTTGTTAGCTCCACCCCTAGTACCACAGCACATAGCTCTTGTCTTGGTAAATTTTTTTTTTTTTTTTTGATTGGTGCAACTCGTGGCTTGGAACAAATAAATTTAACTACTACAGTTTTATCTTAATATGTTGAGCGCATGTAGATTTCCGTTCCGTAGAGGCATAAACAAACGTGTCAATTTGTACTGCTATTGCCCCTTAATGTTGTTTATTGCTTCTATTTTTTTCGGAACTTATTCCATTCATTTTGAAGATTAATGGGTAATTCATCATACCACGAAATTGTTAATTGCCATAACTCCTGTAAAAATATTTTTGCTTTCACAATGACCGGTCCAAAAAGTCCTAATGGATCAAAGATCTTTGCCAGTTCTGAGCTGACTATTCTTTTCATTACGCTCGTGCTTGCTGAGATTTGTGCTCGTCCACATAACTGATCCGGCCTTAGCAGCCATATCAGTCCGATTGTTTTTCGTCCAACTCTAGATTGACCTCTTTATCTTCAGAAGCAATGCCACTTAGTAGTTAAGGATGATTTGAACACCATTTCCTTGGCTTAAAGTCAGCTTCTCCCAATAATAAGTTTGGTTGACGTTGTGATTTTAATGCAGTATGGATAGAATCAGACCCACTAAGTCGTCCACATAAAAGTCATCGCGTAGTATTTGTGCTCCTGAAGACACTTTGTTGCTTAATATGGTGCTGACGAGGTGCCATAGGTTACCGTTTTTAGGCGATAATATTTGATATCTTGATGTTTATTGTATCTCCAAATGATCAGCTGGAACATCTGATCAGCATCGGCTTCTTGTATTTGCCGAAATCTGTGCATACGAAAACGTTACAAAATTAAAAATAGTTCACTCTGTTCGGTTGGTCCGGCATGTTGTATGTCGTTGAGGAAGGTGCTGCTTGACAATTTGGCCAATGCATCGAAAACTACTCGAAGCTTCGAATTTGAGCTTTCGGGCTTCAAGACACAGTGGTGAGGCATAACGTAATGAGAATCCGGAATATCTTCTTTCCTCCACGTGTCCCAATGATTATTCCTGTATAAATTTGTTGTAATCTGTTCTAAGTAGGGCATCGTTGTTCAACCGCCTTTCAAGCGATAAGAACCGATTGAAAGCCATTGATTGTGATGTTCCGAGAGTGATTGGGTTCTCGGAAAATGGAAGGCGAACAATGAATCTGCCTTCTGTATTTCTTCTTACATTCTGAATGAAGTGCTCTTCACATCGTTTATGTCTTCAAGCTTCCAGAACTTCTCAATTAGTTGCTTTGTTGTTTGCTCTTCTGGGCTGAATACTGCACAGGTAACTACGTTGTTGCTGCCTTCTTTTAATCAGCCTGTTACAACCCAACCTAGCACTGTGTTTTGTAAAATTGGTAATTTATGGTCGATTCATATTTGTTCTGGGCGCATCCACTGATGGTAAAATTCTGCTCCAATTCGCATGTCAATTTTGTCCGTATGATTGAACCATGGATTTGCCAATTTAATATTTTCAGGAATATTCAATTCTGATGTATCGAATGATTTTGTGGGCTGTCGTAACACTATGTTTGGAAGCACAAATGCTGCGACCCTTATAGTAAAGTTGCTTGAACGTGCTTGAAGCTCGAGGTTTACTCCTTGGGATACGTTGTGGAAATTGCGTCCTATCCCTTCCACGCACAGATCTGAATCTGATGACTTCAGCGATAGTTTATTTAGTAATCTGTTTGTTACTTAATTAACTTGTGATCCGGAGTCCAGTAGGGCTCGGATTGTACATGTGCGGCCATTGGTTCCAAACACCTTTACCCTTGCTGAGGCTAAGAAGCTACGATTGGGGCATTTTTATTTCCGTTTGGAGAGGAATCTAAGTTTTGTATCTTTTGAGGGTTATTGCATTTCTACAAATGCAATAACGTATTGTGTGTCTTCGTGCATTTTAGGCAGGAGCGTGTTGTGTTAACATATTGGTTTATGCTTAGGTTAATTTTCTAGTTTTCCTCCAAACTTCTTGGAACAGACCTGTTTTTGTTAAGTCGATCATTAGTGGATTTTTGATTATTCTCAAAGAGCCCCCGAATGTCTCGATTTACTTGCTTCTAAAATTATTATTTCTGTTGATTATGTCATTGAATTTATTATTGTTGCTATAATTGTTAGTTATATTACTCTAAGCATCATAGTTTGTTCTTTGTGAGTTGCTGTAACGTTTATTATTCTTATATGAATTATTAGTAGTCGTTCTTGCGTGCAGGCAGTTTAATATGCTTGCGACAGATTTTTAGGTTGCGCTGCAACTACTGCTGTTCTTATTCCTTCGAATAGTCCTTCCTGAAAAATTTCTAATGCCAGTTTCTCATTCATCATTTTGATAGTAGAACGTGCTATTTCATTCGCATTTTCTCCTAAGTCTGTCATTTGTGTTATTGTCAATTCCGCAATTATCAATGTCAATTTCTCCTTATAGTTTTCGACATTGCCTTTTTGTCTCATATTTCTAATTTCAGAATGTAGGGCACTTGAGGTTTTTGTAGATTTAAAATTTTTAGAAAGCGTTCTTTTAAGTTCATTAAATGTGGTTGGTATATTTTCTGTTATCAAAACGTTCCTAACTCTCTCACTTAGTTTCATTGCTACTGCATATTTAATTAAATTTTTTCTGTGTTTATTTAATTCACTAGATACTAATTCTACCATTGATAAAATGTTTGGTGATTTTTATGTTTCTCATCAAAGATTGGAATTGTATCCGAAGCCTGTTTACTATTAAAATTCGACATGATTGTTGCACTTGGTATATTTTCTTTACTATTTTCTAATTGTTCCATTCATATTCTAATCGCTGTATTTTTTAACAGCCGTATTCATAAAAACTAATTGATGATTAATTAACCATTTTTAAGGAAAAATTCCTAAAGTTGTATTCATAAACGAAAAATAGTCTAATGAACCTTTAATAAGCCGTTTATAAAGTAAGAAAATTTATTGTTGGATTTACCCTTCTTTAAACCAAAAATATTATTACATTTTGATAAATGTTTGCATTTTATGATATTATTTTTGTAAAATATGTTTTAAAATAATGAAAAAAACGTTTTATTTATTAATATGGAGATGTTTAATGCATTTAACTAATTTTTTTTTTTATTTTAGACAACCAATTTAAAGTTATATTGTAAATAATTTTAAAAATGTGTTATATGATTTAAATGAATGCGTATAGAGGCAAATGCAGATAATCGCTTTAATTATTTTTAAAATTATTGCAATTAGTTTTTTTAATGTTTTAAACAACGAATTGTTGTTCAAAAATTAAATTAAAAAAAATAAGGAAAATAACCAATCAAAATAATAGTGATACAAATACAAGGTAAACAAACTTTTCATTCGAATACTTTCTTATCATTTATTTAAAAAAAGGTTCAAATAAACATTTTTATAATACCTTTCGGTGAATTTTTGTTCAGAAACTAAAATTATATGTATTTTTGTATTATAAGAATAATTTTTAAGATCTTAAATTATAAAAAATATATTAATTATAGAATATCATGTTAACCGAATAGAAGTTTCATGCATCACTAGCAATAAAATGGCAGCAAAATATAAAGAAAGTTGCCATACTTAAACACAAAATCGCCACAAACAGTTAATAGTAAAAGAGATGTTATTGTGCGTTTATGAATACACATTTTTATAGGAGGTTTATAAGACAAAAAGCGTTTGATAGTTATTACATACTATAAGCTTAAAATAAGAAATATTTATGAATACGGCTGTAAGTCTCTATACTCAATTATCTTTAACTGTCTATCTGGATTTTAAAGGTGTCCTACTAATTTTCCAAACTGCAAACTAAGCTGATCTATTAAATACAGTTTTTCTTTTACTGTGTCTTTTTTATACTTTCTACCGCTAGATTTCTTGGCATTTCTAAATATTTTTTTAAGTTCTTCAAATACTTTTTCCATTAGATGAAAAAATTTTTGGTTTTTTTTTTTTTTCTTTGTTTTTATTAGTTTCGAACTAACAGTTAAATTTCAGGATCTATACCAATTTTTTTACAAGTTTGAACATTTAACTTATTTATAAATTTGAAAACTGATTATTCCAAAATTACATTTAAATAAAATGAGAACTTCATAAATTAAATATACCTACGTGGATATATATATATATATATATATATATATATATATATATATATATATATATATATACTATTTACTTTTTTTAAAGGAGTTATTAAATTACAATATGCATTGATATAATCTTTTTTTAACACTCTTGCAATTGAATGTATTTTGATCATACTTAACAATTTGATTTACTTCATGAATTTGTAGTTTAAATTATATTTTGTTCTTGCGTTTTTCAAATCGATCTCATGCTTGTTGGATCTAGCATGTTTAGCTAGTGCTGATAAATTATTTTTTTTTTCATTTAATCACTTTCATGTTGATTTAATCCTTTTTTTAAGTTTTGAGTAGTTTTCCCTATATAGACTACGTTGCAATCTTATACAACATCTGATTTTTGTCCAACTTTAAGTTTATATTTTAGGTTTTTTTTGTTATTATCTTTAATTGATGGCTTCATAGGAAGTTTTACATTGGGGGTCACTGATGCAAAATTAACTGGCAATGATGATGTTTTCATTATTTTAAAAGATTTTTAGGATTTTATAGCAAAATTAAATAAAAAATTCTGGGGATTCAAAAAAATTTATTAAGCAGGATCGCCATGTGGACTTTTGTGTAATTTTTAAGTATTGTTTAAAGGTGCATGTAGACGACATGTTTTTTACATCTGACTTGTCAACTTTTCAAGTCACATGTAATTGTGCATGTCTGTCAAAATAGCTGTTTTACAGAAGGTTTATAATATTCGGTCACAAACGTACATGTAATTTGCTTCTGACATTGTCTATGTTTTTTCCCCATAGTTGTTGCAAAAACCAAAACAAAAATGCCGCCATGAAAATGTTTATTTATGCCGTAAAATAATTTAGCCATCTTAACATACATACCAATTTAGGATATTATAATGAAACGGTTTTTATATATATAATTACATAAATTCTATTCAATGGTGCGACGATCATACATATTTCAGTATTGTAAAATATTAACTTCAGCCGGCTAATGATTCCGTCAATAGTGGACGCCGCTGCCGGTTTCTTCGCGGCATAGATTTCTGATGTCAGATGGTTTGTCAGAAGAAAATAGAGCATGCTCTACTTGAAATTTTGTCAGATGACTTTGCATCTGACTTTTACACTGCAGTTACACGCTCAAGTTTTTCTTGATAGTCTTTTACATATACTGTTTGTCAAAATTTCCAAAAATTGATAGTTGTGACGTAGGCTGCATTCAATTTTTGAGCAATTTACTTTCAAGATGCCATTAAGAAAAAAATGTATAAAGAGAAACGAAAAATTTGCTCACTAACCTTGAAATCAGCTGTTTTCTTGAACGTAAATTGAAAGTCTCACTGGCAAAAGAATTTTAAAGGCAAGTTCGCATCAATTTTTAAAAGTATGAGTGTATTGGTAAAAAAGTGTGAGTGTATTAAAACTTGATAGGCAAAACTTGATCGTGTAACCCTCAAGTTACAGAAGCAAAGTTTAAAAGGTAACACACGACATGTATGTATTTTGCAGTGGGAAATTTGACATGTCAGATGACAAAAACATGTCGTGTACGGTCGCCTTTAGCACTTCTGCCGCTTTTTGCACAGCATTAAAATGCACGAATTTTCTTTGAGAAGAAAAACAAGTCAATAGTGAGTTGAATTAATTCTGATTTTATTAAAATTAATCAATGGCTTATATATTTTAAGTTTAATAAAAATTTGTTTGTAAAAAAATAATGTTTAAATGAAAATTTTTTTTTATTATATTAAATTTTCCCAAGTGCCTAATACTTTTTTTTTATATATGTATATATTTTTAAGATTTGAAAGTTATTTTCGGCTGAATAAATTTTCTTTTAAACATGTGTTGGAAATAATAGAGCCTCATTTAAAAAAGGGAACGTTTGTTCCAAATACAATACATTTGCAGCAACATTGCGTTTTTTGGCCCAGAGATCGTACCAGCTCAGCGTTGGAAATTATTTCAACTTTTGACTGTCCCAGCCACTAGTTTAAAAATTTTGTCTGAGACTCTGGATGTCATGAAGAGAGAACTTTGTCCACAATGGATAAATTAAAGTTGCATTTCTTTGAAAAGCAGCATTTCCAGGCGTGATTGGCTGTGTGAACGGAACCCACTTCAAAATTTTATCTCCAAAAAAAGAAAAAAACAAGAATACCATCTCTACTTAAATCGCAAGGGATATTCAATTTACATATAAGGAAAAGAGACCCTGCATAATCCTCTGGCTAGTGGTGGATTTTTTCAAGCTCTTCCACTAGCTTCTCGAACTGGCACTAAGTTGTTATTTTGATTTTTTCAATTATATCCACAAAAAATATATCAAAACACAACACAAATGAAGAAAACTATCAAAACCGCCGCAGAAATCAAAATTGTAGCCAACCATAACGTAAAATTTTTAAAACACGACACAAAGCAGCACACGACAACACTAAAAATGCCGACGACAAAATCAAGGGCAATTTAAGGCAACAGCAACGCCAACATATCGTCGTTCCGGAGTTATCTTGTCGTATATCACAAAATCGAAAAAAATGAGATAAGACCGTTTCCAATGGTAAATTTAACAGATCTATCGATTTGCGCTATCCTCACGTCTCTATCTCTTATGGTTAATGAGATATTACGAAGCTATTTTGTTGTATATCCACTTTTGCGAAAAATTTAATACGTTATAATATCGTACGTATAAACGTATGAAAACTTTCAATTAAAAAAATCTTGCGTTATCTTATTGTATGTGAACAAAGTAAATTAGGCAAGTTACAAAAAAGAGACTTTATTATTAAAATTACTGTTATTTTAACATTTTTCGTTTTATATGCTTTTTATATTAATGGAATTATTGATATATTGCCTAAATTTTCTTTATTGTTAAGCAATTAAAGGTTAAATATTCAGGGTGGTCCAACCATAATGCACAATGTTAATTGTGAATAAAACAAAAAGTTTTTAGAGAATTATCTGATTTTTTTTTTTATTATTATATAGAAGGATCTATGACAACTATGTGTGAGACAACATATCGGCCAAATGCTCGTCGCGGCTAGCATACCTTTGTCGTATGGCCCATATTTTCAATGCCTCTGAGACATAATTGAGATTCAATGTCCTTAATGTGTCAAATTATCTAATCCTTTAGCTCTTGAATTGTTCTTGGCTTATTGACGTACACTTTTTATTTTAAATATTACCAAAGAAAGAAGGACACCGTTGTCAAATCATATGATCGTGACGGCGAGTTGACATGGCCATTGAATTTCTCGTGCAGAAGAGCCATTGTTTTGTTGGCCGTGCGACACATTATTTTCGAACTACTTATCGTCCAGGTCCATATCCTCAATTTCTGGCAAAAAAAAATCCCTTATTAGCTCGCGATAGCGAACACCATTCACAGTAACTGCTTGGCATGCCTCATTTTTGAAGAAGTAACGCCCGATGATGCCATAAACCGCAACAAGCATGCATGCAAATTATTATTTCTTCCCGTTTATTTATTTAAAAAACAAATACATTTATTTATTTTTTAAATTTCTTAAACGGTAGATTACAATTCTTAGGTTCTGTTCGAACCGTTGTCCAAATTAAATCTAATCATTTTAAAAGCAAGAAGCATAATTATGCTTTATATTTATCATTGCGATTATCGTCACATCGTGGGAACTAAAAGAGAGGTTCAAATAACATTTAATTTAACCCAATGCAACAACGTGGGAAATTACGACGTCAGCAGAAATGTCTTGCAAGTGTTGCTAAAAATAACACAGTACAACATTTTTCAGTTAATTGATTGCCAACTCAATTCTGTGAACTGTATGTGAAATTAGACCCAAAAAGAAGAATTTCTGCATCATTCGTTTTGTCTTCTTACCTGCGATTTGAAGTTAGTATCGATTTGAAGTTAGTACTATCGTATAGGGGAATTTATCACGTTTTAGGCCCTGTTGTTTGACATAGCTCGACAACCACTAGCCCAATTTAGTTGAAATAAATTTTAAAAAATTAAGAATTACAATTCCCTTAATCTGTGTATATATTGTTTTCCTATACAAGTAACACTTTCGAAGTTAAAAATGAATGTATGAAGGGAAAAAATTATGTTTTGCCTAAAAATTAAAATTTTTTTTTTTTTAAATACATAAAAAATCCAAAATGGAAAAAAGTTTCAAGTCTAGTTGTTTTTTCGCAAAGTCACATAACCTATGAGCAAAATGAGACAAAGATCATAAAAATCGATGCAAGCGTTTCGCTTTTATTCGCAATTGAGTAAAGGTATGAATTTCAAAAATCAGTTATAGCCACCACCCTTAAAATAAAAATAAAAATATAAATTAAAAAATTATCATGCAAAAAAAAACTTTATTTATAAAAACTTTATGAAAATAAAATAATATGCAATTAATACGCAATTATAATATGCATAAAAACAAAATTTAGAACATTTTTTCAATTATTGGCAATATCCATCCTTGTAGAAGTTGACGCTTTTGGTTCTGATGATCTTGTTTTCTTCGTAGGTTGTTCATATTCATGGTCTGAGTCTGTATCGTCATCCGAGATACACATACTATTCAAGGGCGTGTTTCTTTTACTGTGTCCACCAATTTCAATGTCTTCATCTTCGGTGCTTTCTTCAAACTGCATAATTGTGGAACTCCACCAACAAACCTCCGCAAGCAATGCATCCAATTTTTTGCTTTTGAACCGCTTTTCAAATGGCATGGTCACCTGGTGGAACCTCTCTCCTTGTTCGTCTGATTCCTGAGGTGATTGTGCCAAAAATGTATCGAGGTGGTGGTGCAAGAAATGCAATTTCAGCGTCATGGATGCACCGATTTTTTCGAAATAAAACAGCAACCTGTCCACTCGTTGCTGTATCTCTACTCGCTGGACACGGTTCTTTCCTAGAACGCCTTCTATTACTTCTTTCAATGCGTTCCATGCATGTTGGTGGTCGTGATGCTCTGAAAGCAAATGTGTGAAAGAATCACTTTTGATCAATTTCCGAATATCAGGTCCATTGAGAATACCTGTTTTAAATACATAAGAAAAACGAAAAAATTATTGGTAATGCGAATGTATAGAAATTAACAAATTTAGATATGACAATATTGAAATACAGAGTACGATACGTACCGTTTTTAATTTTCTCATCACTGAGTTTCGGAAAGATGGATTTCAAACAGTCAAAGGCGCCGTTAACTTTTTTGACCACCACTTCAACGAATTTCCCAGCTATTCCCAGTTTCATGTGGAGCGGTGGCAACAAAATATCATCCAGGTCCTTTATCATAGGTTCATTGCGTAATTTTAATTGTTTGTTGAGCTCGGGAGTTCTTCCTTTCCAATCTTTACATTGATATTGATTTCCTTTGTATCGTGAATCCCAATTACAAAGGAAGCAGAAGTATTTTGGATATCCGCCCTTTTCTATAATCCCTTGTAGTATGTTGACCACCTTCAGATCGCAACAAATGTTATATTTGTGTTCATCGTATTTGATTTTCTTCAAAATTTCGCCCAATGCTTCATACGTTTCCTTCATAGTTGTGCTGAATCCCAATGGAATGCATGGTTTTTTATTTTTTTTGTGCAGCAGCACAGCCTTCAAACTAGTAACTGAACCATCGATGAATAAACGCCAGTCGCCAGCGATATAATCCATTCCCAATTTTTTCACTAAACCTGTACGTGAACGTATTTGCTTCGTCAACGGAATAAAATTTCTGAAAATCAGCTTGGCGTTGTCGGTATGATGTTGCGCTGACATTTTGCTGTGTGAGTTTTCATCTCTTCAAAAATGATGTCAGCCATTCGGAGTCGTGTTGTGATAGTCCCAGCTTGGCCACAATGTAATCTATTTCGATTTGTGGTAGCGGTTGTGGTGCACTATTTTCAATATCGGGTATCCAATCAGCATCATCCAAATAGGTCGGATTGGTGAAAACGGTTTCGGCTAGCAGGGACACAGTATCCGCACTCGGAGGTTTAGGTGCATCGGTATCAGCAGGGATTTGCACTGGAAGTGTGGCAGTAAATGCAGCAGTGTATACTTTTGTTTTCAATTGTTGTCTGTTTAATCCAGGACGAAAATTTATGCATGCATAGCACCTGGATTCATCATGTCCAGTTGTGTCTTCCACCCAAATTACTGGCTTCATAAAAGATAACTTTCTACTTTTTCCGTGAATCCATTTTAGAAGGGTAGTATAACAACTGTTGCACACTGTGTTCGGCGTAAAATTTGCACCACTTAAATCTGCTTCATCGAAATAATTACAATACGCGGTTTTGAATTGCTCAGTAAACAAATTTTTTCGATCTTTTTTCTGTATTTTTCGGACGATATGACCACAAACGTAACAATATTCATCCAAATATGGGCACTTGTTGTTTTCCATTTTGATATATTTTATGTTTTGTTGTTATTCACTTTTAAAAAACTGGAGAAAAATCACTTTTACTGTTCGCGTTCGTCGGCACTGGCTAAATGCCAAAAATCGATCAATGCACACCTATAAATACTACGTATTTTTGAATATTTTACTGCCAGGTACTTATAAATGGGCGCATATTTTAAGGGCGGCTGGCTATATACCTGATTCAGCACTTGTACGTTTCAAACTGTGCAAAACTTTCCAAATAATGACCACCCTTAAATGTGGGTGCAATTTCTGTAAAAAAATCATATAGGTAGCCACCGGAAAACCCCAAATAATAAAAAGGTCCACTTTCCGTTTAATTGTCCACGTACATTTATTACCGCAATCATAAAAATCAAATAACCTTTTGTTTATTCCTTTTTTTTTTTAATTCTCAGAATCATGAAAAAGGTGTCAATGTTTTCACCAAATAATGTTGTGCATATCTCGAGCAAATTTTTGAAATTCATACATTTACTTAATTGTGAATAAATGACAAACGCGTGCATCGATTTTTATGATCTTTGTCTCATTTTGCTCATAGGTTATGTGACTTTGCGAAAAAATAACTAGACTTGAAACTTTTTTCCATTTTGGATTTTTTATGTATTTTTAAAAAAAAAAAATTAAATTTTTAGGCAAAAAATAATTTTTTCCCTTCATACATTCATTTTTAACTTCGAAAGTGTTACTTGTATAGGAAAACAATATATGAACAGATTAAGGGAATTGTAATTCTTAATTTTTTAAAATTTATTTCAACTAAATTGGGCTAGTGGTTGTCGAGCTATGTCAAACAACAGGGCCTAAAACGTGATAAATTCCCCTATACGATAGTACTAACTTCAAATCGATACTAACTTCAAATCGCAGGTAAGAAGACAAAACGAATGATGCAGAAATTCTTCTTTTTGGGTCTAATTTCACATACAGTTCACAGAATTGAGTTGGCAAATCATGTGTTGTACTGTGTAATGTTACATTAAGAGATGGTATGCAGAGAACCTCAAAACGCACTATTTTTGTGCATTTATTCATACGCTAAAATTTACAATAACTCTATACATGCAAAACAAAGTTCAACGTTGGTAATTTTTTTTATCCTTTCGTACACATTTGATATTTTCATTTATTCGTTTTTTATTGAAAGTGCTTTATTTGCATTTTTGTTGCTCACGCAATATAACACAACTGAGTAAATTCAAAAGAGCACATTCTCTATACTTTTGTTTACATTAACAACAACAACAATAAACAACGATGAGACGCTTTTTCAAAATTAACAACAATAAAAACAACAATAACAAAAATACATTGTACCAGTGTTGCCACTTTGTGGGTAATTACCCGAATTTGGTATAATTTTTACTGTCGTGGGTAGAGCGTGGGTAATTTCTCTTAGGTGTAATTCAGGTGTTATTTGAAATTCTTACTTCAGATACCCAAATAAAATCAAGATTCGATTTCAATGATGACATTTATTTCTTTTTAAATATTGTTGCTAAAAAATGCACAGTCTTCTTAACCAAAGTCTCGGTTTTTTTTTTTTTAAGAAATGACTTCACTCATTAAATATATATTTCAAAAGTTTTGTAATTTATGGCGCAAGATGGATCCTAAGACTGGATAAAGATGCTTATCATAGTGATTTAGAACCAGAAGTTTATTGAAAAAGTTATTCAAACTAAAAACTAGCCTAAGGGAAGATATGTTTCCAATATTCCAACATATAATTAATTTTATCTTTATCTTGCAACTTTTTAATGCTTTAGTTGGAAAAATATTTAAAGCCCTTTACAGTTGTAAAACTGAATTACGAAGGGACAGTTGTATAAAACCCTGCAGGCATTTTGCTTACTGAATAAGGTATAACACAAAAAAATCTTTTTTTAATCGGCATATAGGCAATAGGTCGTTACGAAACGCATTCCAGACGTCCAATTTTGTTTCTCTTTTTCGAGCATTGCTGGCTGCGTGTCACGAATAAAATAAGCAATGTTGACCTCCAAGACGTCAATTATTGCTGGTTTATCACCATAAACCAGTAAATATACAGCCCTACGGAAAAAAATCAAGAGGTGCCACATCGCACGGCCTTGAAGTCTAATTGACAGTTTATTTTCTCTAAATTAACACATCGACTTCATTGCTTAAAAAATAAGTTGCGTCAGTATAATCATGAAGTCGTCTATAAGTTGTGAAATCGATGGCTTATTTTCAAAGTAAATTTGAATGATTTGCTTCAAGCATGAATCTATTCATGATGATGTGCCTGAGCAAAAAGTGAAAGCAGTATGACAGTTTGTTTGACCGCTAGCCTTTCGTAAGCTCTATGGTGCTTTAAAAACACCCATTATAAATTAATGGCACTGAGCATTTTGAACCTTCCCTAGATATATGCAACCAAATGTGGAAGTTAAACTTATTATTTGAGGAGTTTTATTTTATGTTTTATTAATTGTTTTAAGTCTTTAATGTTATTTTGGTTAATTTATTTAAAATTACAATAAGAATCTTAACAGTTTAACTATTATTGATCTTTAATTAGTTTGTTGTGTTTTTGCTTCTTTGTAAATGTCCTTTTATTAAATAAAACTTCAATTTTATATCAGGTGTAATTTCATTTAAATCGGGTAATTTTGCTTCATGTCAAGTGTAATTTTGAATTTTTCTGGTGGTAACACTGCATTGTACCTACTAGAGGTCTGCAAGAATAAATAAAAAGCAATTTCAACACACTCATTTGTTTTTTAACTACAATGTGTCGAGCACCCAATAATAACGAAACAAATGAAAGAATAACCAAAGACAAAACAAGCAAAAAATCATTCAATTCAGTCAACTCAAATCAAATGAGTTAAATATTCAAATGTAATTTGAATATAAAATATTTGTACCAACACATTATGTATGTATGTGTAAGCTTAACTCTTATAAGTAAAAGAAGCCACAAGCTTACACACATATTACGTCAATGTATTCAAATAAATGTATGCACATTCAATTATTCAAAAATTATTCGAATGTTTTTTGTAAACTTGCTCTCTCTAACGGGTCATTCCAATGTTTTGTTTTTTATGAATGACTCTCAAATTCATTTACAGTAAACAAGTTTTTTATTCATTTCATTCTTTCTTATTTTTGTATATGGCTTACTCTCTTCTTTTCTTTTTGAATGTTTTATATTTGAATAAATGTTGTGCACTTTGTATAAAGGCAAACGAGTGAGTTATTCAAAGCAGACCTCTAGTACCTACTACTACTACTACTGTACTTTTTGTTTCTATGGAAATTGTGTGTACCTACATAAGTATGTGTGTTTAGGTTCATTTAAATTTTTTTTTTCTTGTACTACATAGTTAATGCTGAAAAAATACATGAGTAATGATTGTTTGATTTCTGGCTCTTTCGTTTGTATTTTTCGTTTCTTTACCAAACAATCATTTGCGCTCAGAACACTTAGAATCTTTATAAAAAAAAACGAAGGCAACGATTGTATAAATAACAAAGCACGATGTGCGTTATTTGAATGACTGCAAACCAGCAGCGAATATTTGCGGTTGCGCGAGTTTGACTGTATGACCGTAAGCGTGTGTATTTGTTGTCGTTAATTAAATGCGATTTTTTTCAATTGCAAAAAGCTATTCTCTGATGGTATGCCATATATTAACTTGCACAGGCGTTTTCACATTTCCTACAGAGCCGGTTTGCTTAAATTTGCCCACAATTATTCCGATTGTGGACACATTTGATCGATTATGGTGATCAAAAACATCAAGATGTGCACAAAATGTATTTTTGATTTGAACGCCCATTTTCGTAAAAGGCTTCAGCAATCTTAACGCGCTGCTCAGTGCTGCTCCTCTCCATGGTTGAATTTAGCACTGATACCAAGAAATGTCAAATTAAGTTGGACAAAAATTTTACGTTACGGTGTGACTCACAGTTAGACCACCCTTAAGTAATTATAAACCTTAAAATTATTCATACATAAGGAAATTCGATAATAAAAAACTATAACTATACGTAAATATATTTGTCACTTACATAAATTTTCGTTTCGAAAATTATTATAACTTAATTTTCAATATTGGTAAAACACGTGAATGTAGGTTTTTAATACCTTATTTTGGCTTATATCCCACAAACTAAAAAATATATCGCAAAAAGTGGCGTATACGGCAAAATTGAAAAATTTTTTCGGACGTGATAATGGCTATAACTTAAAAATTTTTTTCCATGACTTTAGATGTTTTTACATAAATCGATAAAGAACTTCAAACACAATATCTGACAAAAATATTGGACGACTTTTTTCACGTACATTTTTGTGTATACAAATTTGAACCTTAAGATTCGATTTCCCAAAAAACAATTTTTGTGATATACGGCAAGATAACTTCGGCACGACGATATGTTAACAGTCATCGAAATATGGCAATATTGCCAGCGGGAATACGAAATTGAAACAAAACATAAAAAACGGCGTTGTTTACTGCTGACGACGCTAAATAGAATAAGGGTGAATATGTCATTATCGATTATGTATGTATGTTGAATGAATTGCACTTCATCTTCAAGTGTTTTAATTATATTGTCCGTCTCGACCCTAAATTTGTGAATGAAATTACTAATAAGCGTTTGTTGTTTGTTAATGTGTTTTTTAATATTATTTATCTGTTCAGTCATTAAATTGTTAACAAATTTTCAAATTATTTATTGTAGCATTGGTATTCTGTACGTTATTGTGTATTTTTGATACTATTTCCCTTATTTCCTGTTCATCTTCATTGTCCATAGACCCTGCGATAATTTTTAATCCTTTCCCCAGAATGTTAAAAAGTCCTCGCTTAGATTTAGAATTGATATGCAAGTTGTTTATTCGAACTTAAGTAAAAGGAAATTCTTATTTATTGTATTAAGAATTTGATTATCCTCGAATGTGGATGCTTTTAACATCTCTATGTTCAAGGAAATTAATACCATTGTCACGTATGTGGTCAGGTTAATGAAGTGCAAAATCTTGTCGTTGTAGCTAATCGTCTTTTGTTCTCCAGTTTTAAAAGGTATGTACCCGTTGTTGTTGGTCAGGTCTTGTACATTAAGTTCTTGTGTGTTCGTCGCTAGAATCTATATAAAGAGTGTAAGCAGGAGTTTCATATTTTTCTATAAAAGAAAGTATATGTTATATTTATGCACAATTTTTCCTGAATTAGTTTTGACTGTAGTATTAAAGTTCTGTGCAACTGTCTCTTTTCTATATTTAGCCGCTAACTTATTTCCTAGTCTTTTATTAATTTTGACAAAAATTTCTTCACCCGTTAAATATTCTTTTGAGGGTACTCTACTTGCGGTATGGTAGGCAAGGTCGTTTTTTTTTTTTTTTTTTTTTTGTTTTTCTAAAAGTAGTTTTTTCCCTGTCTTTCGCTAGTAGCTCGGGATCGGTACTAACTCATTTCCCGAAAAATGCTTCTATAGGTTTTTTGCCTGTAACGGTATGTATAGATAAATTGTATTCTTTTACGGATCTTTCAAGTAATTCCTGGAATAACGGTGCATTTTTTCCGTTCGTAAGCAATCCATTATTTCTTGCAAAGTCGAGTGGAATCGCTCTACTTGGCCGTTAGAACTACTTGTGTAAGAGGCGGTTCGAAAGATTTTAATACCAAACTCATTTTCTACCATTAACTGCCTGTTTAACGACATCGAACGTCATTGTTTCGAACATTGTTCGAAGTTTGTTTTTGTTTTTAATGTTATTTTCTATGCGAACGATGACGTTCGAAATCCATGAACAGGCTGTAAATTTATAGGGTTGCCTTACATCTTCAGTAGCTTTAGATTTTATGGTTTTCGAAGTAGCATACTTGGAAGTATTTCTGGTTTTCCTTACAGACAACACATTTTTTATAAGATTTTTTTTCTTCTTTATCATTCCGGGAAAATAGTTATCTTCGAGTATTTGTAGTTTATTTTCTCTTGCGCTTCTGTGGGAGCGTTTATGTGTTTTTATGATGATTTCCTCTTGTTCCTGCTCGCTTTTTATGTCTCTTATTTGCTTATTGGAGAATCTAATTTTATAGTTTCGAAATGTTCTGGATATATTTCTTGTATTATCGCTATAGCTGGCTCAGGTGCTTGTATGCAGTTTATGAGTGTGGGGGCGATATTGAGAAAAATTTGATTCTTGAATGAATTTATAGGGGCATCAATGTGGTACATATATCAAATTGTGAGATGAACTATCGGCGCTGTCTGTAGCAATGGACAGGGTGTTAATAACACCTTCAAGGGCGGGGTGCAATAACGCCTTAAGAAATAAGGCCTTTAAGGCTTTATTTCACTTTCAATTGAGAAATCAGACCTTTTTTGCGAAAAAGGCTTTACTGCTCAATTGAAAGTGAAATAAAGCCTTTATTGGAATTTAGCCAATGGTGCAATAAAGCCTTTATTTTATATTTTTTGATTCTTTTGTTACACTGTTCAATTTATCGATTTTTGTTATTGTTGGTAGCAGCATTTCGACCGATTAGTAGTTCCAATATCTTTAAACAACTCCTAATAATACATATTGCTCATAATGAACATGTAAGTATATATTTCCGGTGGCATGTCATAATGTCCATGAACATTGTGACACACGAATAGTGACATAATTTCCATGGACTTTATGCACTACGTAGGAAAAAGCCACCTAAATCTTCACTTAATACAATTTTTCTGCGTGGCGGCCTGCGGCCGCTGTTAGGGGTTTTCTCCTCCATGGGACGCGGCAGGCTGCTTCGCTGAATACAGTTTTCCTGCGCGCGACTCATTATCAACCGTAGTGTGACGCGCGCAGCGAAGCCACCTGCCGCGTCCCATGGTGGAGAAAACCATTAAGAGCGGCCGCAGGCCGCCACGCAGAAAAACTTTATAAAGCAAAGATTTTCAATATTGTTGCAGTTAAATTAACATTTGTTTTTTTTAATTATTAATGTTCTATTATTTTTTGTTAATATGAAATTTTTTATAATTGTTCAATAAAATATAATAAGAATAAGAAATTGTATTGCTTCATTTAAAAAGAAATTTGCACTTTACGACTTTATTTCACTTTCAAAGTGCAATAAAACCTTTTTGGAAATAAAGGCCTTATTTCACTTTCCATTGAGAAATAAAGCCTTAAAGGCCTTATTTCTTAAGGCGCTATTGCACCCCGCCCCTTCAAGTGGTATTCTTGAAAGGGCATCGGCAACGAAATTTGCTTTGCCTGGTTTATATAGGAGCTCATAATTCTATTCCTCTAGAATGGCTTTCCAGCGCTTCATCTTGCCATTGTTGTATTTATTACTCAAGGAATAGATCAGCGGCTGATGTTCTGTATATATTTTTAATTTTAAAAGTAATTTCGAAACGAGTTCAGTGTCCAAATAATCGCATGGAGTTCTTTATCATTGGCAGCATTATGCTCTTCTGCCTTTTGAAAAGTTCTAGAATTAAATGCAAACGGTTTGTCGTTTTGTGATAAGACGGCACCTAATGCGAATTTCGAAGCATCGGCTATGAATTCCAAATCTTTCGTAAAGTCTGGATATGCCAATACTAAATCTTCTGAAACTAATGAATGCTTTATTTTCCAAAATGCTTCCCTGGTTTCGAAGTTCAATTTTATTGATAACTGAGATGATTTGCTTTTCGTTATTCGCGGTTTTTCACGATCATATTCTTTTAGCGGTATTTGGTGAAATCCGCTTTTTAAATCAATTACAGAAAAGAAGGAATTTTCACCTAGTTGGGATGTTACCATACTTATTTCGGGTATTGGGTAACTGTCTGGAATAGTTACAGAGTTGAATTTCCTGTAATCTATAACCATTCTATATTGCTTATTGCCCTCCGCGTCAGGGTTCTTGCTGACGATCCACACAGGAGAGTAATATGGAGAACGTGAGGCTTAATGATACCATCACGTAGCATTTTATCAACCTGTTTTTCAATTTCTGTTTTCAACGAGGCTGGATAAGGGTATAGTCTGGTATAAACAGGGGTGTCAGTCTTTGTACGTATTTTAGCGATTACCTTTGTTATAAATGTCAGGCTTTTGTCGGGGTCCGCAAAAAGTTTAGAGTGTTTCCTAGCTATATGTTTCAGTTTTCCTGCCTGTAATGGTGTTATGTTATCATCATGAATTTCTATGGAATTAACGGGGGAATGCGAACTTAGTTGCTTGGTTTTGATTGTAATGTCATCCTTAACCTGCAAGAAGTTTTTGCTGGTATGAATGACTGCATCAAGTTCTTTTAATGTCCCGTTGCCTATAATGCCATCGAAAGATTGCAATGTGGGCAGTTAGTAAAATTTGATTTTATCATTTAAATTAAAAGTTTGTTCCCTGATTTCTACATCACCTGCTACTGATTTTGCGTTAAACATATCTTTATTCGATCGTGGGTGTATGTAGTTTTTTGTAGCCCCTGTTTCGATAAGAATTTTTAAAATATTACCGCTCCTCGTTTTACATTCTATATAGGGCAACGAGGGGCTCGTTATCCTAAAAAATGTATGTCACTAAACTCTACTTGTTCGTTCTTAAGCGTTGTCGATTCTTACATAGAGGCTAAGTAGTCCTCAAAAGCTTCCTCTTCTTGATTTCGCTCTTGGCTTGTGTTTGCTTCATATTATGAGTACTCAGAATCTATGCGAAAATTTCGTGCGATTTTACGTTGGGGTTAATGAACTGATGTCGGTGGCCTATCAAGGTTGTAACCTGGCCTCGGTCTGTTTATATAATTTACTTTTGGAGGTCTGAGTGGGGCTTGCGGCTGTTGGCCGAAAGCTTTACTGAACCCAAGATCCTGATGGCTGGAAGTTCTGAATTGTTCTTGAGAGGTTCGCGGTACGTGAGCTAGGTGGGGATAAAATGTCATTGGTTGTTAACGAGATGTCATTTGTATATTTCTATTATATTGAGGCCGTTGGAATATTGTTTGGCTACGAGGTGGTAATGGAGGGGATTGCATTCGGAAATATGTATATCCTGATGGCTGGAAGTTCTGAATTGTTCTTGAGAGGTTCGCGGTACGTGAGCTAGGTGTGGATAAAATGTCATTGGTTGTTAACGAGATGTCATTTGTATATTTCTATTATATTGAGGCCGTTAGAATATTGTTTGGCTACGAGGTGGTAATGGAGGGGATTGCATTCGAAAATATGTATGTTTTTCTAGTTTTAGACATAAATGAAGGGCCTGCGGGAGATCCGATGGTTCCCTCATTCCATTTAAACCTCTAATGAAGGTGTCCAGCACCGTGTCCCTATAAGTTTGAGTTAGTAAATTTAGTGATTCATTTGATGTACTCAAGCATCCTAATTTATTTAAAATCAGTGAAAAGTTATTGTAAACACGTATAAGCGAAGTCATCTGGTATTCGAGAGTCGCTAGGTCTCTCTTATCCGCGTAATGTGCTGACAAACATTTTGAAATTGCGACCCAGTCTACGGGCATTTTAAAACATTTAAGGACTATATCTGCGTCTCGTACTATTTTGTTTCTGACCGTATTCAAAATACCATAATATCTGGCGCCCTATGCTCCAGTGGGAGTTAGAGGAATATATATATATATATATATATATATATATATATATATATAATATCTGGATGTACCCTTCGTATTTTCGTAAATTTAAAGCACGCGTTCAACACTCTTTCTCCAAGAGTTGAACTCGCCTTGTCTTCCCGAAAATTCACGCAAACTTTTTACGATATCGGGAATCTTGTCAAAATCCCCGAGATTGTTTCTATATTCTTCATTTATTACTTGGTCCCTTACTATACCACGTCCCGCTTTAGGATTTAGAGATTCCTGTTTAATTCCCGGTCCTTGTCTCCTAAAAATCTCTGTCGCTACGTTTGTTATTAAAGCGTTCAATTCCTCTCAACTCAACTGCATATTGGCAGGGTTATTAGGAAAGTTGGACTGGCCTAATAAAATTCTCTGGGTTTGACATGTCTTAACGATTTATATAAGTATAATCTGTAGAACGATTTTTAATTTATTGTACAAGGATTTATACTTTTCTAAAATCCTTTAATAATATGAAAAATTTTAAAATACCCTTTTTTATATTCTTATGCGTTTTTGTCGCTTACTTTTATTTTTCAGATATTTAGTTTTTGAATTAATTTTTGTAAGTGTTATTACTCGAGAATATTTTCTGAGACTTTCCCTATCTTCCTCTTTTATAAGATACAATTCAATTATGAGTTATATTTCCTTCTCAATATAAAATTTTGATCAAAGAAAAATATAAAGTTATATGTATGTTTACTAAAATTTTATTCTTACTTTAAATCTTTGATGCAGGATCTCCAGGTTGAGCTGTGGGTGTAGCTGGTGTTATTGTTACTTATAACTAGTTATTACTAGTAAGGCGGGTACGTAATACCTCCCTTATACATATACAAATCACTTTCCAATACCGAAGGATTTCCTTTCACTACCGCGGCGTTTGGTTTCGATTTTGTCCTTATAACTGTTCCAAGGATACCCGAATATTTACTTTCGTCACCGCACTACTTTAGGGCTTATTGTAACGAAAGTAATCCTTTTTTAATTTGCTCGGGTGTAAAATGAACTTAAGAACTAACTGGCATTACAAAATTTCTGATTTGTACATAAAATTCTCATAATTAAACAGGTGGCGTGATTATATTTCCTATCAACTCAATATTTATTTGGCATTAATTGCAGACGCTGATCTTGCAATTATTACCAAACTTGCAATTATTGAGGTCAACTAAAATAAAAGAATTTGCAATATTGAACTAAAATTAAATAAGCAATTTAGTTTGTGTTAACCTTGCAATATTTAATTAATAAGAAATTTACAATTTTGTTTGTGTTAACTGATATTTGTCGGAAATGGTTACAGAGTTCAGTCTTTTAAAGGCGATCTCCTTTCAGTATTGTTTTTTCCATTTGGCACCACCCATATTGAAGAATTATAAGGACTGCTAGATAGGGATGAAACGATACGAGTAAATACAAGTACATATTCGATACTTTTATAAAAGTACCAAGTATTTTTGTAATCGATACTTAGCAGCCGAGTACCAAGTTGTATCGGTAAAAAAAATACTCGGTATCGGTCAAAAGTAATCGTTTCACTTTGGTATTGAATTTAATCTTAAATTTTTGATTTACCAAAGCTGGAACAGCAGTAACGGTATCAAGAAACCGTTTGACCAGCAAACACTAGGGATGAAGATCCCGAATACCGAAATCCCGGGATTATTCTAAAAATTTAAGTCCCGAATCCCGAGATTTTGAGCTCTGTAAAAATTCAAAAATTTAATATTAAATCATACTGGCATGAACCTAATTTTTAATTGGTTACAAAAAAAGTCACAAGTGAATAAATGTTACATGCAATGCATTTTGTACCACAAAAACGAAATCAGGTATTTTTTAATGATCATAGAACTGCGCACGCAAAATGCAAGTTGTGCGAAAAGGTATTAAAAACTTTAGGGGGTTCCATAGGTCTTTGGACACATATGTATTTGTTTAAGTTTATTTTATTTTAATTAATACTTGTATATTAGGGTGGCCCAAAATACAAAAGTATCGAATATTCGCGCTCCACAAAGCTGATCCTATTCGAATAGTGCTTAAAAATGTTCAGTCCAAATTTGAGTACAATCGGGCAATATTTAGAGGTTGCGATAGTTAAAGGATTTTTCGGGGTTAGATAAACTTACACGATCAATAGATCCAATGAAGTCGTTTTAAAAACCAGATTTCAGTTTTATTGGTTAAGTTGTATTTTGTTTTTTGCGAAACTTAACTTCTTCGTGCGATGAATCTGACTCACTGTCAGAAATTTCAACATAATCCTTCTAAACTCGCTTCTTGTAATTCTGCATTCAAAATAAGTTAAATAATTATGTAGAGGGATGAATATATTTGGATCTTAACAAATGTAAATCTAGTAAAGATCAAAGAAAAGTGTGAAAAAGTATCTCCAATACATAAACAAGTACAATAATGATAAGCCAAAAGTAAATGCATGTAATAGGTATAAGCTGTGAAACATAAAAGTCGCCATTCATCGCGACCTCTAAATATTGTCCTATTGATCCAATTTTTGGTATATACATATATTTTAGAAAAAGAAACAAAATCAAGCTTGTGGAGAAAGTATTGGACTATACTTTTACTTTTCCATACAAGCGTGGGCCAGTCTATTGTATATACATATATTTGAAATAAATTAAATTAAATATTGTCATATAACATATATGTAGCTATTTATTTACGATACCCAGAAGTGTTGAATGCGAACATTGGTTTCGTCTGCAGCATATGTTTGCAATAAAATAAGGTATCAATTACACTATGCAAGAAACTGACATTTTTTTTTTTGAGACAAGCTGGGCACCTGGCGTTTTAACCCTCCGTCATGCACATGTTTCGGTAGTCACATACGTAGCGCATGTATCTGGCCAGATACACTATGTATTTCAATACATTTATATGAAAAAAAGCTAGTTTAGTGATAATATTACATTGTTATATTATTAGCGCACCAGGAAGATGCATATTTTCTATTTTTTTTTTCTTTTTTGTTTTTTTTTTCTTAGTACATGCTAATCCACCTACCCAGAAAAAGAATAACGAGAAATAAAATTTTTTTAATTTTAAACAAATAATGGTTTTAAAGTTTATTTCGATTAATTTCAATTAAAAAACTACTAGTTGTAAAATTATAAAGTTAATTTCAAAAAGTCTTACAGAACTTCAGTTTTAGTTGATTTGAGTAAACAAACGCAAAAAAAAAAAATAAAAAATGTTCTTCATATAAAATACAAGTGTATCTGGCCAGATAAATGCTCAACGTATGTGATGTGTAGATGAAAAAATCCACATAAATTGTTTTTGTTGTTTTTTTAATGTTTTTTTTTTCACAAAACGATAGCTAACAATATTTTTAGAGGGTACCTGGAGACTCAAACACCTAGCTGAATTAGAAATTTATTTAAATAACTGTAAAATTCTTAAAAGATCTGGCCAGATACATGTGCATGACGGAGGGTTAACCTAGTTGTTGACTTGACTCTTGCAGCGCCTAGGATGCCCCTAGATGGGTCAAATGTATGACCGACCCCACTTTATTTTCCATCCAAATCTTTTATTTCTAACATACCTACCCGCTATCTCTATTCCTTAAGGGGGCTCCCATACAAAATGTTCAATGCAGACTAGAAATATATTGAAGAAAAAGTCCCATAAATGCCCAGGAGACGCTCCTAGTGGTATAAAATGTATGACCGACCTCAAAAAGAAAGAAGTTATTTTATAATTTTATTGCGGAATTTGTTTTTTTTTAGTTTTTTCAATAAGCTAAAGCGTTTTTGAGCAATGCTTTATGATGACGTAATAATATATGATGTGTAACCTCCTCCATTTTCGAAATAACGGTATATCTCGAAAGCCAGAGCCAACCTAAAACCACTGGATTCAGCGTACCCGAATTATGTTAAAACGTCATGTGCCCGGCTTGTCTGTATTTTCAACTAGCATAGTGTTATCAGACGTCATTAATTTGTTTAAGAAGCTTTTAACAATATAAGTTTTAATACATAATACTTCCATCTTATTGTAAAAGAATACATTTTGTAATGAGCTTAATTTTCTTCATGAATTAATTTCTTTTAATACTTATACATAAACAATCAATTATAATTATATGAATTTTACAAATTGGCTTTTATATATGAAATCCCGAACAATCCCGATTCGTCCTGGGATTCCGTTTTTTTTAATTAAAAATCCCGAATCCCGGCTTTCAAAAAACCTGTCCCGTTTGTCATCCCTAGTAAACACCTATAAACCACATATCGTCTAGGTCCATTTCCTCAAATTCTGGCTATAGAAAGTCCGTTATCATCTCGCGATAGCGAACACCATTAACGGTAATTGCTTGGCCGACCTCATTTTCGAAGAAGTACGGCCCGATTACGCCGCCAGCCGCAGAACTAACTGGACAGCATGCGCATATGGTTTCCCACTTCCTACAGACCCGATTTGCTGAAATTTGCGCACAATTCTCCCGATTGTGGAAACATTTGGTCGGTTATGCTGACCAAAAAAATCACTATGTGCACGAAATGCATTTTGATTGAACGCCCATTTTCGTAAAAGACTTTAACAATCTTAACGCGCTGCTCAATTGTGTACCTCTCAATGGTAGATGTTGTCAAATACTGAAACAAAGAAAGCTCAATTTAAGTTGCGCAAAAAACTTGACGTTAAGGTGTAACTCACAATTAACATCGTGTATTATTGTTTTACTACCCTTTATTATATATTTATCAATTTAAAAATAAAATGCGCATTAACATTTAAAATAAATACATAGTGACATAGTTAATTAATGGAATAAAAGGTTGTTATTCTGAACATTCTATAAAAACTAAAAGTAGTCTCAATCTTTACACTTTTCGTTTTGCACAAAAGTTCTAATAGATCGTAGTTCTTATGTTATTGTATAGTACTAAAACACTAAAAAGAAAGTTTTTAAATTATGCTTTCTATTGTTTTATCATACAAACGATACAAGTACCGATACAAGCAAGTATCGATACTTTTTTTTCGATACTAAGTAGGTATCGATACTTTACGAGCGATACCACATCGAGTAAAAGTATCGATATCTTAGAAGTATCGTTTCATCCCTACTGCTAGAATGTCTTATTATGTTCTGATTAAATAATTCTGAGATTTGTTCTCTACAACAGAGCTCATAATTGCTGGATAGGGATAACTTTTACTATAAATAGAATCGTCAGTGCTTGTCTTAATATAAGCTCGAATTAGGGTTGCCAGACGGCCTGGAATGGCCTGGATTGTCCAGTTTTTTGGGTGTTGTCCAGGTTCCAGCTGAAATGCAATTTGTCCAGTTAAAAAACTTTATTTAATTTCGAAAAATTACTTTTTTTTATTACTTATTTTTATTATTGTTTAGAACAAAATCATATACTAAGAAAAAGTTGTAAGGAAAAAATTTCTAATTTGCCGACAGACATTACAATTAATGAGATAGAGAGAGAGGTCCAGTTTTTTAAAAACGCGATAAAAATAGTCATGCCAACTAGCAATACTTTTTGTGCAAGGACTTAAGGTATTTCTGATAATCTTTACTCACAAGAATCCATTCATATGACCAAATAAAGGCTACAACTTTAATAAGACTAAATTTTGATGAAAGTTGCAAAATGTTTCAAAAACTGTTGCTTGAAACTAAATTAATAGAGTTATTAAATTCTTCAAATAACAATGCAAAAAAATATATATATGGATGTTATATATTCAGCAATGTTCGAGAAATCGAATTCGAGCGAAATCAAATAATATAAGTACAGCTTATCTTCATTAGAACTTTTTTTAGAATAAGAAACGACGTTAATTTAAGCAAAAATTCAACTTGAAATCTGCATTGATTTAAATTTCACTTGATCCATAACATGCCTGTTTATGAACTTTTTTTTATTTGATTTAATTTAATATATCGAGGGTTATTTTTCAAATAGTGCTATCTGAAATTTTTCAAAAATGTGTTTTTTATAGAAACGAGTTCACTGACGGAAGGGTCATCTGTCATTTAAATTTGAAAAAAAAAAAAAATTTCCAAAACTTTTTTTTTCATAAATATTATTTTGTGCTATCTAACACAGACGTTTTTTTTTTTTTTTTTTTGTAAAAAAGTGTTATTTACATAAAAAATTTTACTTCATATAGTAAAATGATAAAAAGTGTTATTAAAAAGTAGACATATTATCCATCAAAGGGTTGGGAATTGTGTCTAGATTTCATAAACTAATATAATTTTAAAATTCGTTGTAGAAATTTTGCAAAAAAAATTGCAAAAAATTTGTCGATGAGTTTTGGTCTATAGTAAATATTTGTTTATTTATGTGATATATGTGTCGGATTTAGGGCCAAACAAGTTGGATTACACGAATATAACACACATATTATGAAAAAAGAACGTGCACAATTGGAAAAACAACGGGACAAAGTTGAAGCTCAAGAAGGAAGATGTCATGTGCTTACCATGGATGCACAAGCAGTAAAACTTGTATGTACATATATACAAATATGTATAAAGTGGTTGTATAATGTGTTATATTATTGTTTTATTATGTGTTATCGTAACTCCCCCATCCTTAGAATGAGGCTCCGACGAAATATTGTAAACATTAATTTTTCTTTTGTATACAAAAAATGTTAATATAATAATAATAATAACAATAATAACATTTATTCCGTTACTTGTTATGTTTAATATTTTATTAGTTTTATGTTTAAAATCTATATTTTTAAAATTGTTTTCGTAAATTAATTGTTTTATATAGAGATCTTCCAGTTTTAAATCTATAAATGTTTTGTTTTCTTTAATGTCGGTGATTAAATAAGATAATATTACATTTTCTTTGATATTTAATTTATCGTTATAATACGTTTTATTTTCTATTGTTACATTACAATTTCCGAATTTTAAGATAAATGTCCCGGAAAATTTTCCATAGTTCTCATGAATGAAATTTTCTGTTAAGTTACCGAAAAAATTTTTAAATAAAAGAAAGCCTTCTTTTATTTCTTTAATTTCTAAGAAATCAAATTTTCTTAATGTACATTTGGCTTCATTGTTATGAACAATATTTTCAATGCAAGGGTCACTAAATGTTTTATGGAATACATATATTAAGGTTTTTATCAAGAAGTATTTGGTTTTCTTTAAGGTATAGTGATTTATTTTGTATGTTAGGAATTGGTTCGAAGGTAATTTTAGAAAGGGAATTGGAGGAATATTTTGGTATAGAAAGCATGATTGAAATAGTGTCTTCAAGATATATCACGTTAATTTTGATATTAGTGTAAGACTCAAAGTCATCAATGAGTTGAAACTCTCGTTGATCTAGAATGTCCGTTGGAATGATACCTAATTTGCTGGTGAATATCACCTGACCAATGTCGTCTACGTGATTCCTCAGAAGGGTTATATCGTTATCAATTTGATATATGTGTTTTAGAAAAGTTACTTCATCTTCTAGTGTTGATATTTAATTTTGAATTTCATTTCGAAATTTGTTTATATATCTCGTAACAATGGCTTGTTGCTTGTTAATATGCATTGTAGTGTTTTTTATTTGGGAGGACAGAGTTTCGCTTATTTGGACAAATGAGTTTATTTCTATTGAGTTATTTTGCATGCCTTTTGCTAGGAAATCAAGAGCGTTATTAATTTCTTTTTCGTCTTCGCTGTCTAAGTTTCCAGTTATAAATTTAATTCCTTTACCTCGTTTAAGACCTCGTTTGTTCCTAAAATGGGGAGATAAATTGTTTATTTTGACTTTAAGTAAAACAAAATCATTTTTTATTGTATCCAGCAATGGTTTTGTATCTAAAATTTACCCGTCCAATAGTTTTATATTCTTCTCTATTATTTCAATAGAGTGGTGGTATTGTGTTAAGTTGATGAAGTGAAATAACCTGTGGTAGTGATCAATAGTCCTTATATCATTTTCCTCTTTTATCGGTATGTATCCATTGTTGTTTGTAAGGTCTTGGATATATAATTTTTGTGCGTTCAGAAGATGCAAAATTGAAGTTGATAGTAGTATTAGTATAGATTTCATCTGAAAATAAATAGTTATATAATTTATGTAATTTCTAATGTATTTGTGGTTTGGTTTTCGGTATTTTGATGTTTCTTTTTTCTTTTAATGTGGGACTTATAGTATTTATGTCCCGTGTTTGTAATAACATGATCATTATCAAGTTCGGAAACAACTATTTTACGGAATTTAGAGTGGTTTTTACCTCCTCTTTCATCTCTTAACCCTTTCAGGGTCAAAAATAATTTTTGGCGAGATATAGATCTGAAAATTTGTATTCAAGGTAATGTGATGGCGCTGAAGCCGGGAAAAATAGTAGTTTTTGTTTCATGTAGCTCCCTTGGTTGTTAGGGCATGTCAAATATTTTCAAAATTGACCTTCAAAGGTCCCCAAAAGAACCTAAAATTAATTTTTCTCATATTTTTTTTCAAGTAAATATTTATTTACGCATGTATAAATACTTACAAATTGTTTTTAATATCGCCCGATCACCGAAACTATTATTTTTTTTCGTCCTAAATATAACCTTTTTACGAATTTCCTGACTAGTGTAACAATGCCCTCAATATTAAGAAAAGAAAGTCAATGCCTAATGTAACAACTATTTAAAATAGCAAACGTGTCTTTCTTTCAGATAAAACAAAAAAAATATAATTTACTGTACACTTTTATACAGTAAAATTGCGTAGAAACAGAGTACAATGTAATGTCGAATATATTCGACAAAAACACTGAAAGGGTTAAGTAAACAGGTCCTGTTTGGATATCTACGTTTTCTCGGTTTGCATTAAGTTTATTTATACTATTTTCTTTAACTTTCATAATAGTTTCTTTGATTGATTTGTAGTCATCTTGACTGATAATTCCATTCCTGAAATCAACTGGTTTTCTTTTGGTTGTGGAATGGATAGTATTATTATAAAACATAATAATTTTATAAATTTTTTCTTCGACTGATTCTGTATCTCTGTTGGGATCGTGTTTTAAGATTCTTAGGTGTTCATTGATTGTATTATGCAAGCGCTCTACATCCGAGTTTGAAGTATGATTATTGTTTGAAGTATAGTGAACTTCAATGTTTTGTTCCCTAAGGAATTCCAAAAGGGGAAGTGCTTTGAAGCCTAGTTCGTTGTCAATGATTAATTTTTTTATATTCCCAACTGATGCCAAAGGCGATTTTGAATTCGATCCACGATCTGTTTTTTATTTTGATTGCCTGGGCATATTTGGAGAATTTGTCGATAAATGTAAGGAATAGGGTTTTTTCTAAGCTATAAAATACGTCCGCATGGACTATTTCTCCTGGTTTCTCCGGTGTTTTTGTAATTTGGAATTTTTGTTTAATAGGATGTCTGTCGTATTTTTCTTTGTTGCATATTTCACAATTATTTATCAATTGTGTTACCCGTAATTTTAATTGTGGGTGGTATATTTCTGTTTTTAATTCTGCAAAATTTTCGTTAATACCCCTGTGATTATTTTTCCTATGTTCCTTTTCTATTTTCTCTGTTAGAATATTTTCATCTAAGATGTCTTCTAATACTTTTTTGCATATTAAGACTTTAAATCTGTCATTGGCTTCAAAATATTTGTTTAATACTTCTTTAAATTGTTCTGCGATAGTTTCGTCGTTAATTAGCACTGCATTTGCTCTATCGGGATTAAAGTGATTTTTTAAAATTGTTATGAGGGTTGATTCGTCAAACTTTTTAGCTGATATTGTTTTCCTGTTATTTTTAAATATTTTCTCGTATTTATTTTCAGTGATCCGGATGTTGTTTTATTAATAATAATTTGTTGTTTGTAAAAATTCAAAGGGTTGGTTGTTTCAATAATTAAACTATTATTTGTAGATGTTGAAGTATTATTTCCTTCGTTCAGATTTATTTCGACTCTAGATAGCGCATCGGCATTTCCATTTAAGATTCCTTTTTTGTATTTGATTTCATAATCGTATTCTTCTAACCGTAACCTCCATCGTATAAGTTTTGAATTAGGTTCCTTAATGGAAAATAACCAAGTTAGGGGTCTATGGTCAGTTTCAATTAAGAATCTTCTGCCAAATAAGTATGGTCTTAATTGTTGTGTTGCCCATACTATCGCTAACAGTTCTTTCTCGATGGTACTGTAATTCTGTTCGTGGTCATTAAGTGTTCTACTTGCGTAGCAAACTGGGTGTCCGTCTTGGGATAACACTGCACCTATCTCGAAATTACTTGCGTCTGTTTGTAAAGTGAATTTTTTATTAAAGTCGGGGTATATAAGAACAGGAGAATTTACTAATAAGATTTTTAATGTTTTGAAACTTTCGATGTATTCCGGATCATTTATATCAATACTAGTATCTTTCTTTAGATATTTAGTCATTGGCCTTGCAATTTTTGAATAGTCCTTTATAAATTTTCTAAAGTATCCTGCTAATCCGAGGAACTGCTTGATTTCTTTTTGTGTAGTTGGTAATGGGAAATTTTGTACGCATATTATTTTATCAGGGTTTGGCTTGATGCCTTCTTCAGTTACAATATGTCCAAGAAAATTGGTCTCCCTTTTCAAAAACTCACTTTTGTCAAGTTGAATTTTTAGGTTTACCTCTTTAAGTCTCTGAAATACTTTAGTTAGGGATTCTACATGTTCTTGTAGTGATGTCGAAAATATTATTATATCGTCTAAATACACTAGGCAGATCTTGTTAATTAAGTCTCCTAGAACGTTGTTGATTAGACGTTGGAAAGTTGCCGGGGCTGTCTTCAGTCCAAAAGGCATACGAAGGAACTCGTAGTGGCCGCCTTCCACACTGAAAGCCGTCTTAGGTATATCCTTATCGTGTATTTCGATCTGGTGGAATCCTTTGGCAAGATCCAATGTCGTAAAATATTGACACCTTCCTAGTTTTTCCAAGATTTCGTCGATATTGGGGATTGGATATTTGTCGTCGATTGTTACCTCATTTAACCTGCGGTAATCGATCACCAATATCCATTTTTTCTTGCCACTAGCATCCATTTTCTTTGGTACAATCCAAACCGGAGCTGAGTAAGGCGAATGGCTGTGTCTGATTATTTTTTTATCCAACATTTCTTTGATTTGTTTTTTCACTTCGTCTTTGTGAACGTAGGGGTAGCGGTATGTTTTCGCAGCTATTGGGATGTTATTAACTGTCCTTATTTCGTGTTTGATTGCATTGGTAAATGTTAAATCACTTTCTTCTGTATAAAATATTTTTTTAAAATTGTTTATGGTTTGTAGTAATTTCTTCTTTTTTTCAAGATTCAAGTGAGAGGTTCGTATCTGTTCTAATAGGGGGGGTTTAAGATTTTCGTTATTTGAAGGGCTAATGTAAAAATTTTCTTCTGTTATTTTATCTGTTTCTTGAGTTTGAAATGCAACTCTTTTTGGAATCTTTCCACTGACATTGACTAGAGCATTCATTTTGAAGTTTTCTGCTTCATATACTCCTTCCATGATTTCAACATTTTTATTGTTTGCTAATATTGTTTGAGGCTTATATATTAATCCTTCTTTCTGTTCTATAGGCAATTCTATTTCGTATACGCCATCTTTTTCAAAATAATATTCCACACCACTTGTATTGTATTTTAATGAGATTCTTTTTTCTCCAACTTCTAATATATTATCCTTTAAATTTATAATAGCCTTTAGTTGTACCAGCCATCATAATACGTATGAAAATTACAGACTAAAAATTATATTCTATTGTTGGTGTCGCCAAGTTCTTCGAAAAGTGGAATAGATACTTTTTCATTAATTGTAATGGTATGTTGAATTGTTTTGAGGTTCATAATATCGGTATCTTTTCTCCATCTAGGATGACAAATACCTGGGTTAATAATGGAGTGCGTTGCTCCTGTGTCTATAATAAATTTTAAGGTTCCTAATTTTGTTTTTATCATTATATATGGTAATTTTCCGTAGAGGCTGTCTGCTGAAAATTTTCCACATTATTAACGTCCATGGGTTCCACGCTTGATTGCTGTGGTTGGGTCATTTGGTTATGGTTGTTGTGATTTTGATTATTATGCCATCTTTGATCTTCATTACTTCTATAAAAGTGTCTTGAATTTTCCTGACTATTATCGTTCTGACGATAATTGCTACGTCTTGGATTTTCCCTACTTCTATCGCTCTGCCGATAATTGCCATGCCTAGGATTTTCCTTACCATTATCGTTCTGCTGATAGTTACCATATCTAGGATTTTCTCTACTATTGTCGTTCTGTTGATAGTTACCGTATCTAGGATTTTCTCTACTATTGTCGTTCTGTTGATAGTTACCGTATCTAGGATTGTCTTTACTATTATCACTCTGTTGATAGTTACCATGCCCTCTATATCCTTGATATTGCTTTTTATTGTTTGCATCAGTATTGTTATCCTTAGGTTGTCTGGCCTTTCTTGAATATATGCGGCTATCTTTGCCCATTTGATCATATCCATTTTCGTACATGATGTCCATAGCGGCTTCCAACGATGTTGGATTTCTACACGCTAGGATGGTTTTCATGGGCTCTGGAATTTTATTTTTGAAAATATGTAGAGCCGTTCTCTGGTTATTCATTGAGACATGGTTTGCGACTTCTCCTTCGCCTAGTACCATTACACTTTTATTATTTAAACGCCTTAGTCTATACTTAATGTCATTGTAGAAATCAATTGTGTTTGTATGGAAAGTGACAGCTCTTAGGTCGTCATATAATTCCTCACAATTCTTTCTTTCACCGAAATTATTTTGAAGCGTTTTCTTAATATCTTCCCAAGATCTAACTTGGGTATTTATCTCAATTACCTCCTTCGCCCTACCAACAAGTCTACTCTTGATGATTTCTGAGAAAAGTAATTGGGATAACTCGTCATATGTGGCGAGTATTGGGTAAATTCTATCTATTAACCTCGTAAAGGTCATTAAATCATTCCTATTACCGTTGAATTGGGGTAAATTGTTTAAATATCTGATTGGGTCTAAGTTAATCTGAGGGCTTGCCATTTTGGGATAGCGCAAAGGAATGTATGGGGTGTATGAAATGTTTTTTTTTTTCTATTAAAAGGATTTAAGGTTAGTTCACAACAAAAACCGCAAAAAAAATTTTATTTGATTCTATTCGCGCGTCGTATTGAATAACTGAATATATATATGTATATACCGATGGAAAATTTTTCGAGATAAACAAATATTATAAATATAATTACAATTATGAATATAAATTATTATAATTAAATGCTACACTTACTATGATTTAATCTGGCTTAATATTTGTTGTAAGTCTTCTATTGTTGATGATACTTATTTTCTCAAAATGGGTTTAGTTTGTATGTATGTAGAATAGATTAACGATGTTGTTGCTGATTTTCTTGTGCTTTATGGTGTCAATCTTCCGATGTTAGTTCTTCCTTCAAAATAGGTTTACTTTTAATAGCGTTATTTTGTTCCAAGATAAAGTTGATTTATTGTTCTTATTCAACACAATTATTTATTTTTTTGTTGTTTGTTTTTTTTTTTTTTTTAGTTCACAAAATTGATTTGTTATTTGGGTTGAAGTTATTTGATTTGAGTTAAATAAAATTAGTTGATTTTCTGTTCTTTTTCTTTTATTTTATGTATATATTTTTTGTTAATCCTTTTTTCTTAAAAAAAAAAAAAAATTTATATTCACAGTCGAAAATTAAGTATGTTTATCATTTTGATTTTACACGGACAGCGTAATTTTTCTTTTTTTATTTTTACTTGGTCAAGGCCCAGTAAAAAATTTTAAGGTTTTCGGAAGCAAGAAAACTACAAGAGCGCTGATATATGCGCTGGCTATTACATACTACTTAGAAGCAACAGGGAAGCGAAAACCATTGAAGTCAATTTTTAATATAAGTAAATGAAAATTATTTAATAGCTCCGCATAATCCCTTATAAGTAAGCAGGTTGTAAGGGAGTAGTTGAAATGATTATTTAAAAGAAAAAATTTACGACCAAAGTTCAAAGTGCTTCTGTTAATCCCTTACATGGAAGCACGTTGTATTGCAATGATTTCAAAATGTGTTTACGATTATTCCCGACATGTAATCGAAAACAAGAGATGCTTAAAATTACTTCTTTTTTATTACGCAATCAGTCAGCAAATTGTTTTTGAGCAAAGAGGACGCAAGCAAATTTTTGTGTGGTCAACTACTAGACTTGTTGTTGTTTTCTTTTTAATTTGCGTACAGTTTCGTTCTATTTTAAAAATTACATATTAACTGTGTTGTGTGTTTGTTTTGCTTTTTGTTCTTTTGCATAAGTTTTTGTGTTGCGGTTTTTGGAAGCACGGAATAATGTAAGCCATGAAAAACGCAGTGATTTTACAAAAAAGTAGTGCTTCCAAGTGGGAATTCGCCATATAAAAATCATGTCTCTTGTAAGCAGGTTTGTAAGGGGGAATTGTGCTTCTCTCCCTTACAAACCTGCTTACCAGTAAGCACCATTTTTTACTGGGGGGATATGACCACTTCACAACACAAAACAAAGTTAATTTATTGTTTTGTTTTAATTTAAACAAAATTATTTTATTGCTTTTTAATTCACAACATAAAACAAAATTAATTTATTGTTTTAATCCCTTTTTTTCTTAATTCACAACATGAAACAAAATTAATTTATTGTTTCAATCCTTTTTTCTTTTAAAACAAAAGTAATTTATTGTTTTAAAGTTCGTAGTCAAAGACAAAATTAATTTATTGTTTTGATTCTACGCGAATAAGGTAACTTTTACACTTTCACTTAGTCAAAGGATATGACTACTTTTATTCACTAGTTGTCAAAGGATATGACAGTTTTTTTTTCACTGATGGTCAAAGGATATGACCATTTTTTTTTCACTGATTTAAAGGAATTGGTATTAATATACCTATCCCATCCTCGTCGCCAGAAATGTGTTTGGGTTCTTTTTAACCAAAAAAAAAAAACACAAGTTATTTTTTGGTTTTATAAAACTTTATTAATTGATTGAGTTGTGAATTATGACTAACTTTTAATAATGTAAATTCTTATACTTATAACTTAAAATTGCTTAGAACTAAAAATGTTTAATTGGATTAAAAATTAGAATAAAGAAAACAAAATTAGTCGGAATTTTGTTTTCCGGTTGTTCGATGTGAAGAAATTTAAGTAATTGAATAAACTTTGTCAAAACTGTGTAGTATGCAATTTTAATTATTAAGAATTTGGTAAATAAATTATTTGGGTTGTTTTGAACTGTGTAGTGTGCAATTTTAATTATTAAGAATTTTGTAAATATTTGGGTTGCTTTAAACTGTGAAGTGTGCAACTTAAATTATTAAGAATTTTGTAAATAAATTGTTTTAGGTTGTTTTAAAGTATGTATATGCATTTGTATATATGTATGTACATATATACAAATATGTATAAAGTGGTTGTATAATGTGTTATATTATTGTTTTATTATGTGTTATCGTAACTATTATCGTTACCTATTAAACCGTCAAATAAACTTAGCCCAGGAAGTATGTAAAGCGTTATATTATTTTCAATTCCCACTGATTCAAAAAATCTACCTTGTACTTTCTGATATATTTTAATTAATCTCACAGCTGTTCTTACGAGGAATGGTTTTTTAAGTTCTTTTACTGTTCTGATTCTTACACTCTAATCTATAAGATATATTATCTTGTTGCATTAGAAAATCGATATAAATAAATAAATAATACGGGTGCCTGATTCACACATATGGAAAACAGCGAAAATTTTATTCGCTCCAGTATCTATCAGCAACTTTGGCGTCATCACTTGTTTTGTTGTAACTTTAAGGTAAGGAACGTTGGAAGGAACTGGAAGGGTCATAAAATTTACTTCTAGAGAAATCCTTTCGTTGTCTTGTGTTTCATTAAATTCATATCCTGCATATCCGGAAGGAATGTGGTGTTCCACATGGGTATTAAACAGCTTTTTCCGCATAAAAGGGTTCCCGAAATTATCTGAATTTTATGTTATTCACTACTCGTAAGTAGGCCTGTTGACCTCCATTTTTTCAGCTGACCTTTATCCTAATAGCCTTGGCGGCAATGATTTACAACCGGTGGGGATTATTGGAATTAAAGGTATTTAATTTAATCTTTAATCTTCTTGGGATACCGTTAAACGGATGAGGCGGTAACCTAGGGTCAATACGCGGCATTATATTTGTATGGACAGTAATTTGACTTGAAACAAGCGGGTAACTGTTAGTGTTCCTTAGAGTTTGGTTTTGAATCTGTAGGCACATAGCGAAGACTTCTGACAGAGTCTCTGGCCCTTGGACAATTTAAAGTGTGGAGAGTTCACCAATCAAGCCACGTTTAAAAATGTCCCAAAATTTTTCCTATAAGTTTCCACCAAGACGTCAATGGTATCATTGGAGAAGTCTCAGTTTTTATTTTGTTAATTATTAAGGAGACTTGATGGTTTACAGAGACGTGGAACTCACCAACTTTTAAGTTTCTTTGCTCCAGTTGGCTGAATTAGTGCTCAAGGGCCCTAACGTCCCTTTTATCTGCATATTGCAGTGAAAGACATTTCTAAATTTCCCCCAGTCCGGATCAAACATATTGTAAGAGACAAAAGCTGCATCAGCGTTTCCTCTTACCTTTTGTCTGATGCTTTGCAAAAATAACCTGTGTATCGGTTTTGAACAAACTATTTCATCGTCCAATATCTACACTGCGTAGCCAGGACACGTATTGCGTTGGATTACCATCGAATGGTTGAAGTTCTTTCACCCGGTCCAATTCAGTCCGAGGAGCACGGTGGCATTTGAAGGGATTCGACTGAGTCTGGTGGACTCTCAATACTCCTAATCCTATCTTCTAGAGCCTTTTCCTGGCAAGTGCCGTGTTTATGGCTCCAGTCATTTCGAGCATTTGCTTTTGTAGCACCTCCATTCCTGTGATTTCTAAATAAAAAAAAGATTTACTCTTGCTGACAACTAACTGACTAATTTTACTGTGTTTTACGAGGTTTAGCTCAATGAGTGATTCTTTTCTTGTTTACAATGCTTTTAAATATAAGAGTAAGGGAAGGAGGATATCCGAGCACTTATATGGTTAATCCAATTCTAGGTTTACAAAAATAATTTCGGTTTTATAATTAAATGTTAGATTTAATTTATGTACAAGATACCCGAGCTGTATATCTGATTGTTTTTCCCAAAATGGAACATTTTTAATTAAATTTTCGTTTTTATTTTCTACTTTAACTTGGCTCGCGATGTTTGTAAAAATAACTTTTACTTAAATCGAACACTTTTTTTGAACATAATTCTTTCAATTGTATTTATTCATTTACTAGTACAAATATAAATATATATCGCTCCTTTATTGCAACATAGTAATATCTAAAAAAATCAAAAATTTTAAATTGCTTAAATAAAACTACTCCTTGATACCTTCTCAATATATAAAACAAAAATCAGTGTTTTATCTCAAACTGAACCTCTTTTATACACAGAAAAAATTATTGCCGAATTATTTTCAAACAAACGCTTGTTTGAAAATTTTTTTAATTTCTACAAATTTTTTTACTGATTCAATTAAAATTTTTGTTTGATTTTTATTTAACCAACAAAAATGTTGACAACCATTCAAAAATATAATACACGCGTTATTGGTTTCAAGTTTTCATAATTTTGTATGAAATATTTAACGCTCTTTAATGTTGTCGTCTTTTTGCATTTTTTTATTTGATCGTAAGCAACACTTCCTAATGTGAAATATAAGAACTACAACAAAAAACACATACAGTAAATTTTTGGACACTTTAAAAAATTACAACAGTAAGAAAGATGAAGAGGCTTGAAGTAAAAAAAAAATAACAGGTAAAAATACTTTTCACTCTTTTTAAACAACAGAAACAACAACAACATTATAAGAAACAAAATAAATTTTTGGTTGGTTTCAAAGTTGGTTAAAAAAAACAAAATCCCGTATTGAATTTTTTCAAACTGTTTGCTTAAATACATCAAATACAAAAATATAATGATGACGAAAAACATATCGAGTCGGTCTGTCGCCGTTTTTGGGTTACATTTCTTCTTCATTAGCAAAGGAAAGGATACAGCAACAGTGAGTGATGACAAAAAACATTGTGTGTATAAAAAAAGACTTCGTTCAAAAATTATTCCAACAAAAAAATGTGCCTTAATGCCAGCCGGCCGCTCTGCTCTTTCTCTCTGCCATCATCTTCTAATACAGTGCCTGCTTGTGTGCGCATCATTGCTTGCGCAAAAAAAAACAGTTTTTTTTTTTGATTTTGTAATTTAGTATATGAATTTCAGTAAACTTTTTGTTTGATTCAGTTAAATTATTTGTTTGAAAAAATCAGTGTTTTTTTCAATAAACAAAATGCAAATAAATTGTTTGAATATGCGAATTTGTTTATAGGACCGATTTCAGACAAAAAATTGTTTGATTCTACAAATTTTTTGTTTGAATTGGAAATATAATTTTTTTCTGTGTAGCAAAATATATTTTATTGCATCTGTATTTAAAGGTTTATTTTAAACACTTTAATCGCATTTTGCCAAGTTTGATTATTTTTAGATATATGACTATGTTGCAATAAGGAGCGATTCCACGCGTTTCTTTTCGATCAGGTAAAGTACATGGACGACAGTAGCAATTTGTTGCCCCTGTATCAATGAGTACTTTTAGTTTTCTCCCATTTGACTTTAGTGTTCCGGAGACGTAAGGGAGCCCATATCTTCTTCTTGTATATTGTTTATTCTCCACTAGGGCAGATTGTAGTTATTAGAATATTTTTTTGCATATTTCATTGATTATAATTGTTATACGCCAAAATGGATGATTTTTTGATTTCATTGGATGAGCTTCCGAGCTCCATAGGTTCAGGATTTTGGGTCTCATTGGGTTGCAATTCCTTATTTCCGTGATCGGGAAACCTTAAGAAATTATTCCTTTAAAATTATGATTAACCTGTGGTTTGTTGCAATGTAGTGCAAAATTAGCACGTACCTTATTTGCCTCAAGCTCTTAAGCTTTTGATAACGCTTCTGGCAAGTTATTTGGTGCTATTGAAAATAATATGCATCCTAGAAGAGAATTAAGTCCAGCCATAAATACTCTCAGAGCATACTATATGTTTCTGTTGTTAAGTTCTTTGGTAATATGGGAATTTGTCCCGTGCATCATGATAGTCTTATTTATAAGGTCTGTTAATTTTTTTTATTTGCGCTTTACTCTGAGCTCTTGCTCAGTAAGGTGCAAGGGACGCTTATCGGCGTACGCAAAGTCTAAACGATTAATAATTTCTTATTTATATTCACTTTAGATACATTTTCAATATGTACATTTTTAATAGATCTCTTAAAGAAAAATGAGTGCGAGCCACGAGGAATTACAGTCATCTTGCATAAATTTTGGAGATCATGCAGCTTTCGATGGTCGGAATGGAACTACAGTAGTTTTGACTTAACTGCCTATTGTTTACGTGCACTTTTGACTTAACTGCACAAAATTGATAATTTTTGGAATTATTCTTTATAATTCCATACAAATCCCTTTTTTAAGTGCACTTTCTGTACCTGCACATTTAAGATAAATGCACAAAATTTTTGGCATTTTAAAATTATTTTCGTACAAAAAATCAAAGTTAGCTTCACTTTGACTTAACTGCCCAAAATATATATTTTCTGGAATTATTCTTCAAAATACTTTTTACGTGCATTTTGTATACCTGCACATTTTTCATATTTTTGGGCAGCTTTAAAATATTTTCATACAAAACATCAAAGTTAGCTGCACACATAAAAATATATGGTGACCACTTTTTCACATAAATATCCAATTTTTTCCATAAATTTTTATGTTCTTTGTGAATTCTCATTGTTTTTGTTAATGTTTCTTTTATATTAAATAAACATACATACATACATACATACATACATACATACATACATACATACATACATACATACATACATACATACATACATACATACATACATACATACATACATACATACATACATACATACATACATACATACATACATACATACATACATACATGTATAAAATGATCTTTAACTTCCCAGGTAGCATAGGCTGTTTGTTAGACGATTACACTACGGGACAAAATTTCAACAAAGTCGTGACCAAATGAATCTGACAGCTAATCATTATGTAAAATTTTCCGCTGAATCCGAATATGAAGTCAGAATTGTTCCAAAATAACCGTTATTTGTGTTTTTAAAAAAGATGATGTGACTGAAATGCAAATATCTTCAAAAATTGTAAACGGGGTATGTAATTCATTCTTTCTAGTGAAAGGTTATAAAATTTCTAAAATAACCATGGATTGCTTGTGAAGATTGGTCAAGAAATGACAGAGTTACAAGGGACAAAAGTTCAAGCTTCATTGAAAATTTTATGATTTTTTTCACTTTTGCTCTATTCAAGTTATTTTTTTTTAAACCAATGACTCAAAAATCCTAATGTTTTATTGCATGCGACATTAGATTATTTTATTATGAACATTTTGAGCCCAACAAGACATAGATTGGTACAAAAATGACAAAGCTACAGAAGATTTAGTAAATTAACCCACAAAGAAATTCAATACTTTTAAGCAATTTTTAATATTTATTGTTACTAAAAATTTAGCTTTGTATATTAATTTGTTATGGGTTCGTTCAATTAAACTTCTGTAACTTTGTCATTTTTGCACCGATCCGGATCCTATTGGGCACAAAATGTTCGTATTGAAATAGGCTAAAATTTTATTTTTTTGGATATTTGCATGTCAGTCACAGCATCTTTTTTAAAAGCACAAATAACGGTTATTTTGGAATATCTCAAAAACTGTTCTACTTTTGACAATTCTGACCTCATATTCAGATTCAGCGGAAAATTTTACATAAAGATTAGGTGTCAAATTTATTTGGTCAAAAAATTGTCACGTACTGTTATGTTTAATATACAACTCCTAAAATAATCTTCTGATGATTATCTGACGAGTAACAAAAAAAAAAAAGATCTAAATCTTATTGTAAATTATTTTTTTTTTTGACACGCTCGTCTTTAAATCTTGGAATGAACCTTTTGGGACTCTCTGTAAGAGTCGTATAACAATTACTGAGCTACCTAAAAAAGACCGTTTTTGAAGTATGAAAATGCTATTGTCAATACAATTTCAATAAAACAAACCGGCCTAAGGATCTGTAAAAAAGGATTTTCCGAAAGGATGGTGTTGATTTCGTGACCTTAAGGTTTGTTTTATATAAATTGTATGAAGAAGTTTTAGCATGAAAAATACACTTGATGCCCTTATTAAGGTAGCTCAGTCATACGGCTAAACATTTCACGAGTTGTAAAATAATACCTACATGAGTCTCAAACGACTCTTGGCATGATTTTTGAAAGACCCGTTAGATAATCTCTACATACATCATAAACGATTCCCTTTACGATTAATATAAGCATTTTTCGCTGCGTTATGGAAGAATCTCTCATAGGAATCAGCACGTGTAACAGTTTCTCCCGTGCGAGGAATTGTCTACAATTAAAAAATGAGCTTGTCGACGATCAAAACCACTCTTTGTGAGATTCCCAGTAGACTCCTCGACGATTAAAAATGCTAGCTGGGTTGAAATAATAGGTTAATAAAATATACATTTATGTATTAGTAAAATAATTTTTTTGTTCTACTTTAAAATCAAACACTTTACTTTAGCTGCACTTTTGTGCAGGTAACTACAATTGCGTACCTGCACATTAAGGCAGGTAAATGCATTTAAGATAACTGCATTTTTGATTTACCTGCACAACAAATCGTGCAAAGGAGATTGTGCAGCTAAGTCAAAACTACTGTATCTCTCAAACAATAGTGTATATTATTATAAGCTATTTTATGAGTTAAAGTTTTCATAAATTGTATATTTTTCTCCAGGCTAAAATGGAGTATAATGCGTTTACACTATTATTCTTTCAACAACTTTGGAGTGGCAATTTGAAGTAAAAAAGCGCATATGAGCTTACACACTTATTAAAGGAAAATTTTGAACAAGAAATTATACACTATTTTTTCCAACGACATTTTGACCCTCTTTTTGGAAGTAGAATTTGACGAAATTTTGACCAGACGATATCGTCCCCTTAATATGAAGATAGTGTATGTGCTCATACGCTATTATTTTTTTATTGCATATTTAGAATATCCATCATTGATTTTATGTCTGGTAAAAATTTCGTCAAATTCTACTTCCAAAAAGTGGGTCAAAATGTCGTTGGAAAAAATAGTGTATAATTTCTTGTTCAAAATTTTCCTTTAATAAGTGTGTAAGCTCATATACGCTGTTTTACTTTAAATTGCCACTCCAAAGTTGTTAAAAGAATAATAGTGTACACGCATTATACTCCATTTTAGCCTATAGAAAAAAAATACAATTTATAAAAACGTTAACTCAAAAAATAGCTTATAATAATATACACTATTGTTTGAGAAATAGTTTCATTCCGACCATCGAAAGCTGCATGATCTCCAAAATTTGTGCAAGAAGAATGTAATTCCTCGTGGCTCGCACTCTTTTTCTTTAACTTACAAGGTGTAAAGAAGCGAAATTGTTTAGATGAGCCAGATGTAGGAGAGGAAGAGAAAGAAGACGAATGCACTTCTAGTTATTTTTGATTTACGCAATGTATACCTTAATTTGTCATAATTTTTTGTTTATAATAACCCAAATTGGAAAGCAATGAATATGTACCACTGAATTAACTATGAATTAATCACTGTTTTATAATGTTACAAATTGATAATTTTGAGATCAAATATTTTAACAAAAATACCGTAAAATTATTGAATAAAACCGCGTATACCATACAAAATAAAATAGTGTATCAGATACATCATACGAATTCCTTAGAAAATAAAATAGCCTATATGGAGGACTTGCACTTTGAATGACATAATTATTGTCTTAAAGGATGCGTAGAATAAAAAGAATTGGTCAATTTAAAAAAAAGAAACGGTATTATGTATTTGTCGAAAAATCCAATATGAAGAATTTTTATTTACCGCGATATTGAGGTTTTAATAGACATCCGATTTGACAAAAACTTTAAACACGATTTTCTCAAAACCCCAAAAAAATTATACGCTATTGTTATATTGAGGGGACGATATGTTCAGGTTTATTTTCTCCTATTCTATTGGGATACTTTTTCTTTTTTTTCCTTCTTTGACGGATAATTATTTTTACACTGGCATTAAATCACCACCGACCAAATCCTTACTTGTTTTTTTTTGAAGGATATGTTATGATGTAGGATACCGGTTGAGCCCCAATTTATTTATTGACGCGCGGTTTTTTAAAAAAAAATAAATTTTTTATTTTCTTAAACTGCATGGGCTTAAGTCTAAACTAAACTTTTCAATAGCAAGAAGCAAAATTACATTTTTGTGTAGTAAATAAATAATTTTAATTTTTTTAATTTTAAGGGATGGTATGCCATATCTTAACTTGCATAACTGCTTACATTATTTTCCAGCAAAATGTGGGAACCAAAATTAAACTGTCAAATTTTTTTTCCCTACATTCTGCAAAACGATATACTATGTGCAAGGAGTGGTATGTATGTTACTCGTGCGGCCTATTTTTCCTATTTAATTCATGTGTTATTGTATAACTTAAGAATTCCCGCGTTGGAAATTCTAAAAAAAAAATTATTTTTATTTTTCTGGACGGTACGTCCGCACTTTATTGAAATCAAAGACTGCCCTCATGAATTACAAACATTCTTAATTTATACTAAACTAAATGGCTTAATTCTAAGTTTGGTATGATATTGTTATTAAGAATTAATTGCATTATTGCACTTTTACAATTTACCAATTTATTGGGAAATGCTAATTTATTTAAACTGACCTTATTACCTTTGTTATTAAGAAATTGCATTTTTACAATTTACCAATTTATTGGGAAATGCTAATTTATTTAAACTGACCTTATTAACTTTGTTATTAAGAAATTGCATTTTTACAATTTACCAATTTATTGTGAAATGGTTATTTCTTTAAACTGACCTTATTAACTATAGACGCTGATTAAGCTTTTGTGCATTGCAACATACCCTACTTGCATAAAGAAAAAAATATGATTATTAATAATCCAAAAATATAGAGTTCGTTAACTTTGTTGGAGTTAACTCTTCCCCTCTTAGATCGATTGTCCCCAATCGCCCAATCGATACGGGACTGAAATTTGAAGATATGGATATGGATAAAAATATAGAGTTCGTTAACTTTGTTGGAGTTAACTCTTCCCCTCTTAGATCGATTGTCCCCAATCGCCCAATCGCTAAGGGACTGAAATTTGAAGATATGGATCGATTTTCTTATGTGTAATATCTTCGGTTTTACTTCGTAGCAAGTAGAGTTTTTGCTTATAATCCAAATTTTTAATATTTTTAATTAGGCTTAAGTTCATGAAATTTAATTTTTATTAAATTATTTTTATGAAGAAAGGAATTTTACAACATGAAAGGAAAAAACATGTAAAATCAATTAAAATGGATAATCATTCAGGAAAGCAAATTTCGATCTACCAAATGTTAAAATACAATTTGGTTTAAGGATTGATGTTTGACTAGTGACGTCAGCAGTCGTCGATGGCTGCGAGTGTAAGACGGCAAATCCATCTGAGGAGATCGAGTGGTTGCGATCGAAACATGTCATGGTAACCTGCCGGCCAGGGTTCGAGCCCGAGCCACGTCAAGAATGAAAGATTATCAATAACAATTTTAATTAATTTTCATGTTGTAAAATTCCTTTCTTCATAAAAATAATTTAATAAAAATTAAATTTCATGAACTTAAGCCTACACTGAAAGAAAAATGCTTCATATATTTAATAAATCATTTTCATAAAAAAGTTTTCCTTGGGTAAATGAAAATTTTCATTGTCTAAATGGAATTTCATAGGTTTGATGAAGTATTTTCGTTAAAATCGCTTCATTAGATTTCGTAATTACGTTAAAAATTTTCATTGGATATATGAAAACTTAAGTTTGTCCAAGTAAAACAAAAAATTTTAATTGGGAACACAAAAAAACAATAAACAAACATAACTATATTCATAACTTAATACAAAATTATAGTTTCATTAAAAAAATGTTTAATTGTTATTTAAAAAATGTAAGATTTAATAATTTCATACATCTAATGTTACATGTATGCCATTAAATTTATGAAACCAAAAAATTTTTTTATAAAAGCAACATATTTTAATAATTGCCTTCATAAATTTAAATTTTCATTATGACAATAAAAATGTCATTATAGTAATGAAACAAAAACTTTCAATCCACTTTCAATCAACGTTGTTATTGTTATTATGGAGAAAAAAACATAGTTTTTGTATACAAAAACTACACTGCCCCGGTAGACTAGCTGGTAGTGAGCTAGTCTATCAGCACCGAGGTTGCATGTTCGAATCCCGCCAGAGACAGAAAAAAAAATAAAAAATAAAATAAAGTAAAATAAAATTAGAAAAAAGAAAAAAAAAATAATTAAAAAAAATATAAAAAAAAAAAATTTTACTTTATTGAAAGTATTCATCCAATGAATAATATTCATGGATCTAATGTAATGTTTCATTAAGTCCTTTTAATGAAACAGGTTTCATTGATCCAACGAAGCGCTGCATAGGTTCCTTTATAATGCAATTTTTCATGGGATTAATGTCAAAATTCGTTAGTATTGCGAAGAAAATTCTTTCAGTGTAATTAAAAATATTAAAAATTTGGATTAAAACCATAAATAGTTCAACAAAATAACCACAATACTAATTATTGTTAAAGCTAAGGCACGAGCTCTATGTGTACATTTGTCCTTCAAGTTGTGCTGAAAAAGGTCAACAGAAAAGAGAAAGACAAAGTGAAAAAACAAAAAATGTACTTTGACTTCAAGAAAAATTCTTGACGAAAGTACGAAAAAACAGAAGTAAAGGAAAAAACATGTAAAATCAATTAAAATGGATAATCATTCAGGAAAGCAAAATTCGATCTACCAAATGTTAAAATACAATTTGGTTTAAGGATTGATGTTTGACTAGTGACGTCAGCAGTCGTCGATGGCTGCGAGTGTAAAGCTCGATTCACCCATGCGTTCCGAACAAAATTTTTTGTCCGGACAAAATTTTTTTTATATTGAGTTTGACGTTTTACTTTTGAGAGAGAGAGCAATGAATTTGTTCGGAACGTTTTTTCTTGAATTGGTTTAATTTTAGTTCTTGTGCCGAACAAAATGAACTGAGATGCCACTTTTTTCAATTTGTACATAAAAGTTGAATTGAGCTGCCACATATTAAATTTTTCGTTTTGTGCTGAATAATTAAAAAAAAAATTAAACAAAAATGGATGTTAAAGAAAATATTGCCCTGAAACTTATTGAGGAAATAAAAAATCCAGGAAGAGAATGTATTAATGATATGGGAAATCGTTCATATAAAAATACTTACTTAAAACAAAATATATGGACGGAAATAGAAGAATCTATTGGAATTGGTCGTAAGTAAATTTTAAGTGGTAAATTTAAATATTTTTTAACAAAATGTTTACCAATTATTGTAGGAAGTGAATGTTAATTATTTATAAACGATTCCACGTCATGAAAGCGCATCTCAGGAACAAGTGTGTGGAAAACACCGTTTGTTCTTCTTTTCTGTAATATTTTTCTAACTGCAATTCTTTTTTACTTTCAACCTTTTTTGATAAATTTGTTTTGCTAGTAAATGGGTTTTATGCAATTCAATTAAAAACAATAAAATTAATTTTCTTTTTCCTTCCATTTTCACACACTTTTATAAAAAAAACTAATAGTTTGCTAACTGTGCTGCCACTTTGTATAATCGTTTACATCTGTAAGCCATATGGTAGCTTTGTTTGTCCGGACAAATTTTCCGAGATGGGTGAATCGCTCTGCAGAACACTCTCTGTAAAAAAATTATTGTCCGGTCAAAAATATTGTTCGGAACGCATGGGTGAATCGAGCTTAAGACGGCAAATCCATCTGAGGAGATCGAGTGGTTGCGATCGAAACATGTCATGGTAACCTGCCGGCCAGGGTTCGAGCCCGAGCCACGTCAAGAATGAAAGATTATCAATAACAATTTTAATTAATTTTCATGTTGTAAAATTCCTTTCTTCATAAAAATAATTTAATAAAAATTAAATTTCATGAACTTAAGCCTAATTAAAAATATTAAAAATTTGGATTAAAACCATAAATAGTTCAACAAAATAACCACAATACTAATTGTTTTTGCTTATACTTTACAAGAGAAATAACAATAAAGGTAAGTGAGATGATAATAAGTAAAATAACAGCGTCTGTACTTATGCTAATAACATTAATTTTTTTATTTTTTTTATTAAAAGTTCACTATTATTTTCATGGCTTATTTGTTTTATATAAAGATTTTCTGATTTAAGATCAAGTTTAGTTACATTCTTTTTTTCTTTAATTTCTGTGACTAGATTGGGCAAAATAAATGTTTCATGAATTTTTATGTTGACATTGCTGTATGTAATGTTTGATATATTAACTCTGCAATTTTCAAATTTTATAAGAAATGTACAACTTTGGGTAATTTTATCATTAAAATTCTTTAAAATTATTACTCCTGGCATAATTTCTATTACCAGTGATTCTGTTAATGTTTCTAATGCACAATGTGCTTCTTGAAATTTTAAGATGTTTTCTATACATTTATTTTCCAACTTAAGTAAGTTTTTCTCTAGATTTTCTTTTATATTTGTATCATAAATAATGTTATCATTGTCAACCAATATCTCATATTTGCTAAGAATAAGTGATTTGTTCATGGCGTTAGGCAAGGGTTCGAATCTTATTTGGAAAGGATATTAGTGGAAAATTGAGGAATAAGCAAAGTTAGTATAATGTTGCTGTCGTCAAGAATCACCACTATTTTCATATTATTATAGCTGTCGATGTCGGTTATTAAATCGACTTCTCATTTAGCCAGAATGTCAGTGGGGATTACACCTAATTTACTCGAAAATATTATTTGTCCTATGTCGTCAATGTGGTTCTTTAAAAATGATATGTCTTTATCTATTCTGTAGGCTTGTTCAATAAATCTAACTTCATCTTCCAGTGTTTGTATTCTGTATCCCGTTTCTGTATTTCTCACATCGTAAAACTTTTCGCATGAAACGTGTGAATTGCAACAAAAATAGTGTGAACACACAAGTGTTTCTGTATCTTTTTTTTGCGAGAATTTTCTGTCATTTAAATAATTTTCCAGAAGGATGCGAGAAAAAGTGTTTCTATAACAATATTTTGCGAAAAGTTTCTTTCAACAGCTGTCAAAATAAGTCACATTTGAAACTGGTGGCGAGAAAAACAAAATGTAGATATTTTGAATTTAAAATATGTTTATATACTATTTTTTTAAAGTAAATAAAAAAATAGAAGGAATATAAATGATGAATGCATAATTTATATGATGAAAATAAACAAAAAACAATTGTTATTTTTTGGTATATTAAATTTTTTTAGCCTTCCTTGTTTTGGTTTTAATCAGTGTTGCCAGATAAATTTGTGTCAAAATCGTCAATTTCCTGAGAAAAAAATAAAAAAGATCGTCTTTTTTGCTTTAAGAATCGTGCAATTTAAAATCAATTTTAAACAAATTTGTTTCGACTTTTATTATAAAATAATCAAACAAAAAAATAGTTAAAGTTCATGGGTATTTAATAATTTCATTAAATTTATATATTTATTTTGTTAAGCTGGAGGACTATTTTTTAAAAAATTATTTATTTTCTTTAATCCGATAACAATTTAAAATTGTTATTTTTCCCTGGAGAAGTTACACAAAGGCATGAAAAAATATCATATTAAACAAAAAATAAAATAAATATTTTTACAAAAGCAAAAAGAAACCAAGCTTAATAATCCTTTTTTAAAATAGATATATACATATTTACAAGATCAAAATGGAAAATTTTTAAATTAAATCAGCTTTGATAACAGTATTATAAATATTCTGGGTTTTTATGGAATTGATAGTCACAACGTTGTTTTATATTTATATCGTATGTAGCCCGAAATAGTATATTATTGAAATTTAACAAATGGCTGAGATATAAATCTTTAATTTACCTATTCCTATAATCTTTTTCTTTTTTACCTGAAATAGACTTATGGCCAATTTTCAGGATTGATATTAAAACATATTTATTTTTAAAATCGTTTTAAATACAAAATTCTCTTCTTCACCAAAAACTTAAGTGAAACTTAATTCATAGATGTGGTACATATAATTTCAACTTAAGTTTCCATTGTAATATTTTAGCAAGGTGGCCTCAATATCACAACAATACAACAACAACAACAGGCAAAGCATTAACAGTCAGCTGTTTTTTTTTCAGACCACCTTGTAAATAACTACACTTTTTTATATTTTTTTTTGTATTTAGTAGTGCTACCATACTTTTATCTTAATTAAATAAGACTTTTCACATAAAACTCAAAAAACCAATCTGTTTTAAATACGATATAAGTTTGCTATGAAAATTAACTTAATATTGATTTAAATACTATCCTGAAAATTGGGCATTAGTAGAATACCTGGTAGTTAAAATTAAAAAAATCGGTTCATAAATAAACGGGTTAAAGACCCAGTAAAATCTTCGCCTACAAAATAATATGTTAAGTAATCAGAAACACATAAAAGCACTACATACAATTCTACTGAAAAACTAATGAATTTTACAAGGGTTAGGCCAAAATGAACCAATTCATAAGTAAGTCATTTTTTTTTATCTAAATACATCCAGAAAAAAGTAGTTATCGAAGTTCTTATGGAAGAAAGCTACTAAATAACGAGTGAAAGAAGCCATCCATTTTGAAAAAGTTTTTACTGGGAGACAAACAAATTTCTTTTGTATTTCTCGCATTGTAAAATTTCTTACATGAAGTGTGAAACAAAAAATTCCATCGTTTCTCGATTTATGAGATAAAAGTGTTTCTGTATTTGAATGCGAAAACAGACACAACAAATTCTGTTTATACTGGAATATTTCCAGTAATTAAGTGTCAAATAAAAGCGAAGCTTCAACAAAAGAAATAAATATAATAAAAACGGGGCTGCCAGATTTGACGAGTTATTGTCATTTTGACAACTTTTTGTTCCGAAATTAGCAAAGTGACGATTTAATGATTTTTCTAAAAAAGTGACGCAAGCCAAAACAAAATCAAAAATATTTTATAATTTTGTTGTTACTTTCTATAGAAATTCATATTGAATTTTTAAATTTCAAACACTTCATATTTTGTGGCGTTGAAAATTGAAAAAATAGAAAGTAACAACAAATTTATAAAATACTTTTGATTTTTTTTTTGCTTTCAATGAAATTGTTGGCGTTGCCCCTTAGTCTTCGAAATAAGATAGTTTTAAGTATTTTAATATGTTTGTTTATAAGTAAAAAAATATCTTTAAAAACAAGACAGCTTAAAGTTTTTTATTTATCCCTTTTATGAAAATTGTCCTCGAAGTTGTTTGCCTCTTCCCTGAAAAATGTATCGGCGAAAGCAAAATTTCGAGGGAAAGAAATGGACCGAATTGGCTTATTTTGAACATTTAATACTTCTTATATACATACACAAAATATGATTGATATTTGGGTGTATCCAAAGTAACGGCCGTTACTTTATAAATGTGCTGTTTTTAAATGTCTGAAACAAACATCATGTTATGTAAAATTTTTCACAGGATATGTCAAGTTAAATATCTGATTTAATTCTTTGAAATGATTTGTTAAAATAATACATTATAAAAATTACAAGTTTTTTGCGCGTGAATTCATTTATTATCGGTGACAAAAAAAATAAAAGTAAGTGGCCAAAAATAAAGGAAAACAAAAGAAATATATTTTTGTTAGTATAAATAAAATTAAAGTTAATCTTTAGGAATATGACACGATACATTTATTTTGTATAATAGCGGAAAAATTAATTCAAAATAAAAATTTAATTTTTGAGCTATAAGGGGTCAATTTCTGTGGAAACACCCTTTTGATATTCTTATCTTTTATGGACATTTTTGGGCCAAAACCATTATTTCTTCAAGAAAAAAAGTTGTTTGTCTGTAACCCGTTCATTTATGAACCGATTTTTTTAACTAAAACTACCAGCTGTTCTACTAAGTCTATTTCAGGTAAAAAAAAAAGAAAAAAAATTTATAGGAATAGGTAAATTACAGATTTATATCTCAGCCATTTGTAAACCGATATAGTTAAATTTCAATAATATACTATTTCGGACTACATACGATATAAATATAAAACAACGTTGTCACTATGAATTCTAGGTTTTTCACAAAGCTGATTTAATTAAAAAATTTATCTATTTATCTATATTTATCTATTTTAAATAAGGATGTATGTTTATTTTATTAAGCTTGGCTTCTTTTTGCTTTTGTAAAAATATTGGCCCATAATCATAGTCAAACGCTAAAGTCGGTTCTATTTAAAAACAACTTTAAAATAAAAACATTCTTTTAAATATTTTGCTACTATAGTCGAAACTAAAGTATGTTTTAAATTGAACCGACTTTAACTGGGTGCCACCTCAAATGTAGCAAATTTTTCATTCAACATACAACAAAATATAAGCAAGTGGCAACTTTAAGCAGCCGACATTGAAAATTAAAATATAAATAAAACACTGCATATCTTGTACGGTTGAAACACGCAATATGATTTTATGTAGAAAGCAACAACAAAATTACAAAACTTTGTGTAAAACGCTAGGCAATTTTGGCCTAACGTGTAAAGCAAAATATCAGCCAACATATTATAACATAAACATTTTTAACTTTTTGCAAGTACTTTTTTATTTGGCGAAAAACAGCTGATGCTGTTGTTAAATGAGTTAAACACAACTTCAGCTGGTTTTAAAATTAACATCGGGTTTAACGTGTAAAGTATGCTTTTGCTTGTCTATAGTAGATCAAAAGCATATCTTTAATAAAAGTGTACTTTAGAACTCTTAAAGTATGCTTTGTTTATGACTATAGTTATGGGCCATTTTTTTTTTTTTTTTTTTTTTGTTTTTTGTTTAATATGATATTTTCTCATGCCTTTGTGTGACTTCTTCAGGGAAAAACAATTTTTAATTGTTATCGGATTTAAGAAAAAAAATAGTTTTATAAAAAATTATCATTCAGCTTAACAAAAGAAATATAAATTTAAAGAAATTATTAAATACCCATGAACTTTAACTTTGTTTGATTATGTTTTAATAAAAGTCGAAACAAATTTGTTTAAAATTTATTTTAAATTACACGATTTTTAAAAGAAAAAAGAAGGATCTTTTATATTTTTTTCTCAGAAAATTGACGATTTTGACACAAATTTATCTGGCAGCGCTGATTAAAACCAAAACAAGAAAAGGCTAAAAAAAATTTAAAATAACAAAATATAACAATGGTTTTTTCATCATATAAATTATGCATTCATCATTTATATTCCTTCTATTTTTTTATTTATTTAAAAAAAATAGTATATAAACATATTTTAAATTCAATATATCTACATTTTGTTTTTCTCGCCACCAATTTCAAATGCGACTTATTTTGACAGTTCTTGAAAGAAACTTTTCGCAAAACATTGTTATAGAAACACTTTTTCTCGCATCCTTCCAATAATTGCTGGAAAATTATTAAAATGACAGATAATTGTCGCCAAGAAAAGATACAGAAACACTTGCGTGAGAAAAACCACTTTTTGTTTCATTTCACACTATTTTTGTTGCAATTCACACGTTTCATGCGGAAAATTTTACGAAGCGAGAAATACAGAAACGAGGTACTGTATTTGAATTATAGCTTCGTTAATTAATTTTTCGTCGTCACTGTCCATTGAGCCTGCAATGTATTTTAATCCCTTCCCTAATATAATCACTAATCCTCTTTTTGATTTTGAGTGAATTTGTAGACTGTTTATTTTTGCTTGTAATAAAGTAAAGTCCTTGTCGATAGTTTCTAGCAGTCGTTTATCCTCGAAGGTTATGGTTTTTAGGGTATTAATATTATCAGAGATTGCAGACATACTTTTATCGTAGGATTTCAAATTGATAAAATGAAGGATCTTGTCGTAATGGTTAATTGTCTTCAATTCTGTTTTTATGGGTATATAGCTGTTGTTAAATGAAAATTTTCATTGTCTAAATGGAATTTCATAGGTTTGATGAAGTATTTTCGTTAAAATCGCTTCATTAGATTTCGTAATTACGTTAAAAATTTTCATTGGATATATGAAAACTTAAGTTTGTCCAAGTAAAACAAAAAATTTTAATTGGGAACACAAAAAAACAATAAACAAACATAACTATATTCATAACTTAATACAAAATTATAGTTTCATTAAAAAAATGTTTAATTGTTATTTAAAAAATGTAAGATTTAATAATTTCATACATCTAATGTTACATGTATGCCATTAAATTTATGAAACCAAAAAATTTTTTTATAAAAGCAACATATTTTAATAATTGCCTTCATAAATTTAAATTTTCATTATGACAATAAAAATGTCATTATAGTAATGAAACAAAAACTTTCAATCCACTTTCAATCAACGTTGTTATTGTTATTATGGAGAAAAAAACATAGTTTTTGTATACAAAAACTACACTGCCCCGGTAGACTAGCTGGTAGTGAGCTAGTCTATCAGCACCGAGGTTGCATGTTCGAATCCCGCCAGAGACAGAAAAAAAAATAAAAAATAAAATAAAGTAAAATAAAATTAGAAAAAAGAAAAAAAAAATAATTAAAAAAAATATAAAAAAAAAAAATTTTACTTTATTGAAAGTATTCATCCAATGAATAATATTCATGGATCTAATGTAATGTTTCATTAAGTCCTTTTAATGAAACAGGTTTCATTGATCCAACGAAGCGCTGCATAGGTTCCTTTATAATGCAATTTTTCATGGGATTAATGTCAAAATTCGTTAGTATTGCGAAGAAAATTCTTTCAGTGTAATTAAAAATATTAAAAATTTGGATTAAAACCATAAATAGTTCAACAAAATAACCACAATACTAATTATTGTTAAAGCTAAGGCACGAGCTCTATGTGTACATTTGTCCTTCAAGTTGTGCTGAAAAAGGTCAACAGAAAAGAGAAAGACAAAGTGAAAAAACAAAAAATGTACTTTGACTTCAAGAAAAATTCTTGACGAAAGTACGAAAAAACAGAAGTAAAGGAAAAAACATGTAAAATCAATTAAAATGGATAATCATTCAGGAAAGCAAAATTCGATCTACCAAATGTTAAAATACAATTTGGTTTAAGGATTGATGTTTGACTAGTGACGTCAGCAGTCGTCGATGGCTGCGAGTGTAAGACGGCAAATCCATCTGAGGAGATCGAGTGGTTGCGATCGAAACATGTCATGGTAACCTGCCGGCCAGGGTTCGAGCCCGAGCCACGTCAAGAATGAAAGATTATCAATAACAATTTTAATTAATTTTCATGTTGTAAAATTCCTTTCTTCATAAAAATAATTTAATAAAAATTAAATTTCATGAACTTAAGCCTAATTAAAAATATTAAAAATTTGGATTAAAACCATAAATAGTTCAACAAAATAACCACAATACTAATTGTTTTTGCTTATACTTTACAAGAGAAATAACAATAAAGGTAAGTGAGATGATAATAAGTAAAATAACAGCGTCTGTACTTATGCTAATAACATTAATTTTTTTATTTTTTTTATTAAAAGTTCACTATTATTTTCATGGCTTATTTGTTTTATATAAAGATTTTCTGATTTAAGATCAAGTTTAGTTACATTCTTTTTTTCTTTAATTTCTGTGATTAGATTGGGCAAAATAAATGTTTCATGAATTTTTATGTTGACATTGCTGTATGTAATGTTTGATATATTAACTCTGCAATTTTCAAATTTTATAAGAAATGTACAACTTTGGGTAATTTTATCATTAAAATTCTTTAAAATTATTACTCCTGGCATAATTTCTATTACCAGTGATTCTGTTAATGTTTCTAATGCACAATGTGCTTCTTGAAATTTTAAGATGTTTTCTATACATTTATTTTCCAACTTAAGTAAGTTTTTCTCTAGATTTTCTTTTATATTTGTATCATAAATAATGTTATCATTGTCAACCAATATCTCATATTTGCTAAGAATAAGTGATTTGTTCATGGCGTTAGGCAAGGGTTCGAATCTTATTCTGGAAAGGATATTAGTGGAAAATTGAGGAATAAGCAAAGTTAGTATAATGTTGCTGTCGTCAAGAATCACCACTATTTTCATATTATTATAGCTGTCGATGTCGGTTATTAAATCGACTTCTCATTTAGCCAGAATGTCAGTGGGGATTACACCTAATTTACTCGAAAATATTATTTGTCCTATGTCGTCAATGTGGTTCTTTAAAAATGATATGTCTTTATCTATTCTGTAGGCTTGTTCAATAAATCTAACTTCATCTTCCAGTGTTTGTATTCTGTATCCCGTTTCTGTATTTCTCACATCGTAAAACTTTTCGCATGAAACGTGTGAATTGCAACAAAAATAGTGTGAACACACAAGTGTTTCTGTATCTTTTTTTTGCGAGAATTTTCTGTCATTTAAATAATTTTCCAGAAGGATGCGAGAAAAAGTGTTTCTATAACAATATTTTGCGAAAAGTTTCTTTCAACAGCTGTCAAAATAAGTCACATTTGAAACTGGTGGCGAGAAAAACAAAATGTAGATATTTTGAATTTAAAATATGTTTATATACTATTTTTTTAAAGTAAATAAAAAAATAGAAGGAATATAAATGATGAATGCATAATTTATATGATGAAAATAAACAAAAAACAATTGTTATTTTTTGGTATATTAAATTTTTTTAGCCTTCCTTGTTTTGGTTTTAATCAGTGTTGCCAGATAAATTTGTGTCAAAATCGTCAATTTCCTGAGAAAAAAATAAAAAAGATCGTCTTTTTTGCTTTAAGAATCGTGCAATTTAAAATCAATTTTAAACAAATTTGTTTCGACTTTTATTATAAAATAATCAAACAAAAAAATAGTTAAAGTTCATGGGTATTTAATAATTTCATTAAATTTATATATTTATTTTGTTAAGCTGGAGGACTATTTTTTAAAAAATTATTTATTTTCTTTAATCCGATAACAATTTAAAATTGTTATTTTTCCCTGGAGAAGTTACACAAAGGCATGAAAAAATATCATATTAAACAAAAAATAAAATAAATATTTTTACAAAAGCAAAAAGAAACCAAGCTTAATAATCCTTTTTTAAAATAGATATATACATATTTACAAGATCAAAATGGAAAATTTTTAAATTAAATCAGCTTTGATAACAGTATTATAAATATTCTGGGTTTTTATGGAATTGATAGTCACAACGTTGTTTTATATTTATATCGTATGTAGCCCGAAATAGTATATTATTGAAATTTAACAAATGGCTGAGATATAAATCTTTAATTTACCTATTCCTATAATCTTTTTCTTTTTTACCTGAAATAGACTTATGGCCAATTTTCAGGATTGATATTAAAACATATTTATTTTTAAAATCGTTTTAAATACAAAATTCTCTTCTTCACCAAAAACTTAAGTGAAACTTAATTCATAGATGTGGTACATATAATTTCAACTTAAGTTTCCATTGTAATATTTTAGCAAGGTGGCCTCAATATCACAACAATACAACAACAACAACAGGCAAAGCATTAACAGTCAGCTGTTTTTTTTTCAGACCACCTTGTAAATAACTACACTTTTTTATATTTTTTTTTGTATTTAGTAGTGCTACCATACTTTTATCTTAATTAAATAAGACTTTTCACATAAAACTCAAAAAACCAATCTGTTTTAAATACGATATAAGTTTGCTATGAAAATTAACTTAATATTGATTTAAATACTATCCTGAAAATTGGGCATTAGTAGAATACCTGGTAGTTAAAATTAAAAAAATCGGTTCATAAATAAACGGGTTAAAGACCCAGTAAAATCTTCGCCTACAAAATAATATGTTAAGTAATCAGAAACACATAAAAGCACTACATACAATTCTACTGAAAAACTAATGAATTTTACAAGGGTTAGGCCAAAATGAACCAATTCATAAGTAAGTCATTTTTTTTTATCTAAATACATCCAGAAAAAAGTAGTTATCGAAGTTCTTATGGAAGAAAGCTACTAAATAACGAGTGAAAGAAGCCATCCATTTTGAAAAAGTTTTTACTGGGAGACAAACAAATTTCTTTTGTATTTCTCGCATTGTAAAATTTCTTACATGAAGTGTGAAACAAAAAATTCCATCGTTTCTCGATTTATGAGATAAAAGTGTTTCTGTATTTGAATGCGAAAACAGACACAACAAATTCTGTTTATACTGGAATATTTCCAGTAATTAAGTGTCAAATAAAAGCGAAGCTTCAACAAAAGAAATAAATATAATAAAAACGGGGCTGCCAGATTTGACGAGTTATTGTCATTTTGACAACTTTTTGTTCCGAAATTAGCAAAGTGACGATTTAATGATTTTTCTAAAAAAGTGACGCAAGCCAAAACAAAATCAAAAATATTTTATAATTTTGTTGTTACTTTCTATAGAAATTCATATTGAATTTTTAAATTTCAAACACTTCATATTTTGTGGCGTTGAAAATTGAAAAAATAGAAAGTAACAACAAATTTATAAAATACTTTTGATTTTTTTTTTGCTTTCAATGAAATTGTTGGCGTTGCCCCTTAGTCTTCGAAATAAGATAGTTTTAAGTATTTTAATATGTTTGTTTATAAGTAAAAAAATATCTTTAAAAACAAGACAGCTTAAAGTTTTTTATTTATCCCTTTTATGAAAATTGTCCTCGAAGTTGTTTGCCTCTTCCCTGAAAAATGTATCGGCGAAAGCAAAATTTCGAGGGAAAGAAATGGACCGAATTGGCTTATTTTGAACATTTAATACTTCTTATATACATACACAAAATATGATTGATATTTGGGTGTATCCAAAGTAACGGCCGTTACTTTATAAATGTGCTGTTTTTAAATGTCTGAAACAAACATCATGTTATGTAAAATTTTTCACAGGATATGTCAAGTTAAATATCTGATTTAATTCTTTGAAATGATTTGTTAAAATAATACATTATAAAAATTACAAGTTTTTTGCGCGTGAATTCATTTATTATCGGTGACAAAAAAAATAAAAGTAAGTGGCCAAAAATAAAGGAAAACAAAAAAAATATATTTTTGTTAGTATAAATAAAATTAAAGTTAATCTTTAGGAATATGACACGATACATTTATTTTGTATAATAGCGGAAAAATTAATTCAAAATAAAAATTTAATTTTTGAGCTATAAGGGGTCAATTTCTGTGGAAACACCCTTTTGATATTCTTATCTTTTATGGACATTTTTGGGCCAAAACCATTATTTCTTCAAGAAAAAAAGTTGTTTGTCTGTAACCCGTTCATTTATGAACCGATTTTTTTAACTAAAACTACCAGCTGTTCTACTAAGTCTATTTCAGGTAAAAAAAAAAAGAAAAAAAATTTATAGGAATAGGTAAATTACAGATTTATATCTCAGCCATTTGTAAACCGATATAGTTAAATTTCAATAATATACTATTTCGGACTACATACGATATAAATATAAAACAACGTTGTCACTATGAATTCTAGGTTTTTCACAAAGCTGATTTAATTAAAAAATTTATCTATTTATCTATATTTATCTATTTTAAATAAGGATGTATGTTTATTTTATTAAGCTTGGCTTCTTTTTGCTTTTGTAAAAATATTGGCCCATAATCATAGTCAAACGCTAAAGTCGGTTCTATTTAAAAACAACTTTAAAATAAAAACATTCTTTTAAATATTTTGCTACTATAGTCGAAACTAAAGTATGTTTTAAATTGAACCGACTTTAACTGGGTGCCACCTCAAATGTAGCAAATTTTTCATTCAACATACAACAAAATATAAGCAAGTGGCAACTTTAAGCAGCCGACATTGAAAATTAAAATATAAATAAAACACTGCATATCTTGTACGGTTGAAACACGCAATATGATTTTATGTAGAAAGCAACAACAAAATTACAAAACTTTGTGTAAAACGCTAGGCAATTTTGGCCTAACGTGTAAAGCAAAATATCAGCCAACATATTATAACATAAACATTTTTAACTTTTTGCAAGTACTTTTTTATTTGGCGAAAAACAGCTGATGCTGTTGTTAAATGAGTTAAACACAACTTCAGCTGGTTTTAAAATTAACATCGGGTTTAACGTGTAAAGTATGCTTTTGCTTGTCTATAGTAGATCAAAAGCATATCTTTAATAAAAGTGTACTTTAGAACTCTTAAAGTATGCTTTGTTTATGACTATAGTTATGGGCCATTTTTTTTTTTTTTTTTTTTTTGTTTTTTGTTTAATATGATATTTTCTCATGCCTTTGTGTGACTTCTTCAGGGAAAAACAATTTTTAATTGTTATCGGATTTAAGAAAAAAAATAGTTTTATAAAAAATTATCATTCAGCTTAACAAAAGAAATATAAATTTAAAGAAATTATTAAATACCCATGAACTTTAACTTTGTTTGATTATGTTTTAATAAAAGTCGAAACAAATTTGTTTAAAATTTATTTTAAATTACACGATTTTTAAAAGAAAAAAGAAGGATCTTTTATATTTTTTTCTCAGAAAATTGACGATTTTGACACAAATTTATCTGGCAGCGCTGATTAAAACCAAAACAAGAAAAGGCTAAAAAAAATTTAAAATAACAAAATATAACAATGGTTTTTTCATCATATAAATTATGCATTCATCATTTATATTCCTTCTATTTTTTTATTTATTTAAAAAAAATAGTATATAAACATATTTTAAATTCAATATATCTACATTTTGTTTTTCTCGCCACCAATTTCAAATGCGACTTATTTTGACAGTTCTTGAAAGAAACTTTTCGCAAAACATTGTTATAGAAACACTTTTTCTCGCATCCTTCCAATAATTGCTGGAAAATTATTAAAATGACAGATAATTGTCGCCAAGAAAAGATACAGAAACACTTGCGTGAGAAAAACCACTTTTTGTTTCATTTCACACTATTTTTGTTGCAATTCACACGTTTCATGCGGAAAATTTTACGAAGCGAGAAATACAGAAACGAGGTACTGTATTTGAATTATAGCTTCGTTAATTAATTTTTCGTCGTCACTGTCCATTGAGCCTGCAATGTATTTTAATCCCTTCCCTAATATAATCACTAATCCTCTTTTTGATTTTGAGTGAATTTGTAGACTGTTTATTTTTGCTTGTAATAAAGTAAAGTCCTTGTCGATAGTTTCTAGCAGTCGTTTATCCTCGAAGGTTATGGTTTTTAGGGTATTAATATTATCAGAGATTGCAGACATACTTTTATCGTAGGATTTCAAATTGATAAAATGAAGGATCTTGTCGTAATGGTTAATTGTCTTCAATTCCCCTGTTTTTATGGGTATATAGCTGTTGTTATTCGTCAGGTCGTGTACGTCCAATTGTTGCGCATTTACCGCCACTACCATTATCCAGATTATGAGTAATGTCATCATCGTAGCCCTGAAATGACAGAATATTGTAAAATATCTAAGTTTTTCTTATGTGGTTTTTGTGAACTATCCTCCCTGTTTTAGTCTTTATAGTTGTGTTATAGTTCTCTGCTACCAATTCCCTTTTATATCTAGCAGATAATTTATTCCCAAGTCTCCTATTTACTTTCACAAAAATCTCCTCTCCTTGCACATACTCTTTAAGGGGTGTACGATGTGCATTATGATAGGCTAAGTTGGCTTTCTGTTTTTCTGAAAGCTTCTGTATCATTGCATTTCTTTCTTTTTCTAACAGTGCGGGGTCGCTGCTGACACGCCTGCCAAAGAATACTTCTAACTGTTTTCTCCCCGTTACAGAGTGTATAGAAATGTTGTATTCCTGCACTGATTTTTCTAGCAACTCCTGAAACGATCGATGTGCGTGGTCCTTTTGCAGACAGCGCATGATCTCTTGAAGAGTGGAGTGAAAACGCTCTACTTGGCCATTTGAGCTACTAGAGTATGGCGCGGTTCTATATATTGTAATATTAAATTCGTTTTCCATCATGAACTTTATGGATTCCGAATTGAACGATTTTTCGTTATCCATAACTATTGTCTCGGGGAGCATGGAAAAAAGAATGTCCCTTAGAGGTTGCCTTATATCGTCTGTTGCCTTTGAGGAAATTGGTTTTACTATGGCATATTTTAAAAATTTATCTACTGCCGTTAGCAGCAGTTGTTTTCCCATCACCAGTATATCTATGTGGACTATTTGTCCTGGTTACCAAGGGATAAGGGTTGGTTGAATTTGGGGCTTTGGAGGATGTCGTTCATATTTATGGGTTTTGCATATTACACAATTTTTTATAAGCCTCTTAATTTTATTGGCCATAGATGGAAAGTAGTATTTTTCTAATATTTGAATTTTATTTTCCCTACAGTTTCTGTGTGCTCTATTGTGATATCTTATTATTATTTCTTCTTGCTCTTGATTATTTACTATGTCTTCTACTAATATTTGTGAAAATCTTATCTTGTACTTACTAAAATGTAGAGGGTACAGCCGTTGGATTTTTCCCATAATATCCTCCTCAGTTTTTATGCAATTTATAACTGAAGGATTAAGATATCGTTTTAAAATATTGAGTAGTGTTGCATCTGAGTAATGGGTCTCAGTAATTAAGTGGCAATGATAAGTAGGAAATACTATTTTAAATTGGTACTCTGAAGCGAAATCTATATTCAAAAATGTCTGATTCTTGTAAGCATTGATGGGTGTTTCCACGCTGTATATGAGTCCGTGAGAGGAACTGTCATCAGAGTTAGTAGCAATCGATAGTGTATTTAATTGCGATTCTTGAGGTGGTATCCTTGATAAGGCATCTGCCACAACATTCATCTTTCCTGGTTTATAAAATTACTCATAGTTATACTCCTCGAGAATTGACTTCCATCTCTTCATTTTACTGTTATTATTCTTGTTGCTGAGAGCATACGTCAGCGGTTGGTGGTCCGTATAAATTTTAACCTTCCTTGATCCGTACAAATAATTTCTCAAAGCATTTAAAGCCCATATGATAGCTAACATCTCTTTCTCGTTAGCAGCATAATGCTCCTCTGCTTTGTTAAGTGTTCTAGAAATAAAGGCTATGGGTTTCCCACACTGGGACAAAACTGCTCCCAGGGCAAAATTAGAAGCATCAGTAACTAACTCAAAATCTTTGTTAAAGTCTGGGTAGGCAAGAACTAAATCCTCAGAAATGAGAGAATGCTTAATTTTTTTGAAGGATTCAATGGCTTCTTTATCAAAAAAAACCTCAACCTTTGCCGATCTGTTTTTGGAGGTACGACACCCTTCCCCTCTTAAAAGGGATGTCAGTGATTTCGCGATAAATCGCCGGTAATACCCTGACATACCTAGAAAACTACGGAGTTCTTTCAGCGTTCTAGGTTGGGGAAAATTCGCAATAGCTTCCACTTTTGCGCGATTGGTTTTTACACCATTTTGCGATATTACAAAGCCAAGAAAATCTACATCTTTCTTAAAAAAATTGCATTTACCAAGCTGGATTTTCATATTAGCATCTTCCAACGTTCTAAAGATGTTTCTTATATGCTGGAAGTGCTCATCCTCCGACTTGCTAAATATGATTATATCGTCAATATAGACGTAGCAGCACTCTCCAATGATTTCTCGTAATATATCATCGAGAGCTTGTTGAAAAATCGATGGCGCATTTTTTAAGCCGAACGGTAAACGTGTAAATTCATATTTACCATTGTTAATTGAGAACGCAGTCTTCTCAATATCAGATTTTTTTAGTGGTATCTGATGAAAACCACTTTTTTAAGTCAAGTACCGAAAAAAATTTGCTGTTACCCAGCTGCGCTATCACTTCCGTTATTTCGGGGATAGGATATTTATCTGCGATTGTAACCGCATTTAATTTCCTATAATCAATTACCATGCGATATTGTTTATTACCTTCTGAGTCGGGTTTTTTGGGTACAATCCATACCGGTGAATTGTACGGAGATCTGGATGGTCTTATAATACCATCGTGCAAAAGTGTTTTAACTTGTTCCTCGACTTCTGATTTCAATGACGAGGGATATGGATAAAACTTAGTGTACACCGGAGTGTCTGACGTGGTTCGAATTTCACCACAACCTTTGTCGTGTAGGTTAACTTATCGTTCGGATCAGAGAAAAGTTTTTGAAACTCCTTTACGATGCAATTCATTTCCGACTTTTGTTTATTAGTTAAATTATCTAATTTAATATTTATATTATTTACTGTCCCTGATGATAATTGTTTCAGGCCAATTTTTCTCCCATTTTTTAGCGTCATGTAACTGTCTTCAGTATGAATAACAGCTCGTAATTCTTTAAGGGTGTCGTTCCCAAGAATGCCGTCAAAAGTTTTTAGGGATGGCATTAAAAAAAATTTTACTTCATCTTCAAAGTTAAAAAGTTTCACTAAAGTATGTTCCGTGATCTTAACATCTCCTACAACCGATTTTGCAAAAAATGCTGTTTTATTTTGGATCCTTTTCTTTGCCAAATGTGGTTGCAAATAATTCTTACTGGATCCTGTTTCTACCAAAAACTTAAGAATATTTCCGCTCTCCGTTCTTACATCAAAATAGGGGAGCGAAGAGCTTATTAGGCTAAAAAATGTAGATCGGTAGGTTCGATGTAGTTTCCACTGTTGTCTGTATCGGAATTTTCTTCCGCATAACGCTCGTGGTTCCCTACTTGAGAATGTGCCGGTGAAGAATCAGTATTTATGTGAAAGGTTCTTTGCGCCTTTCTCTGTAGATTTGAAACTGATGGCGGCGGTCTTTTGCCTATAAAATGGTTTTGTTGGGGTCTGTTTATATAATTTATGCGTCTGGAGTGCAAACTTTGATCCACATCCATCGGCTCTGGCCGTGGTTGTGGCTTAGGAGGTCTAGGGGGATTGTAAGAGTTGTTTGTAAAAGGCTGCTGCCTAGATTGCCATGTGGGTTGGCCTATTTGTGGTACGTATGCTAGTTGAGGATGAAATGGGCGTTTTTGTATTGGAGCAAAATTCCTTTTTGGTGGTTGCTGAGAGAATTGTTGCTTTTTAGAACTGTATGTGTGATTTGCCCTAAAGTTTTGATTTTCAAGTTTCAAACAAAGATGTAGCGCCTGCGGTAAATCCACAGGTTCCCTCATACCTAGGAGTCTTGGCAAGTCTCCGTTCAAACCCCTTATGAAAGTATCAAGGGCTTTTTCCCTGTACGATTTTGTTAGTAAAATCAATGATTCATTGCTTGTATCAATACATCCAATTTTATTAAGAATAAGAGAAAGATGTGTGTACACTCTTTGATAAAACTCCGAAACACTATTGTTCCCTTGGATCAGAGTTGACATTTGATATTCCAATGTTGACACGTCTCTTTTGTCGCCATAATGTGTCATTAAACACTGCGAGATAGCCGATCAATTCAGGGGCGTGTTATTAGATTCTAACGCAATATCAGCGTTACCCGTTATCTTATTTCTGATGACACTTATTATACCGTAATATTTTGGGGTTCCCTTAAGCGGTTCGTAAATTGAAAGTATTCGGTCTACACTTTTTTTCCAGGAGCTAAATTCTCCTGGTTGCCCAGAAAATTCTTTTAGGCACTTTACTACGTCTGGTATTTTGTCAAGTTCGTTCAGATTTTTCGCGTGTCCGTCCTCGATTTGTTGGTCACTTACATGGTCCACGCCTATATTTGGATTTAGTACAGCCTGAACTACTTGTGGTCCTTCATTCCTTAGAATGTCCGTTGAGATTCTTGAAATGAGTGCAGTCAAGTCCTGTATACTTAATTGTGCGTTTTGCTGATTAGGATTAGGATTTGGGGCAGAACTTGAAGGAAGAACCGGGGGCCTAATTAAATTGTTTTGATTTGCCATTTCAATTAAACTTTTCACAATTACTTAAATACTCCGTGGGAATTACTGTTCCCAATTGTAACTTATATATTTCAAAATTTTGTGTTAAAATAGATAACTTCGTTTACAACTTGTTTTATCATCAATAAACTTAATTTTATTTTCGACTTACTTCTTTTTTTTTTTTTACTCGAATTCTCCTACTATATTTTGCTGGTTTGATGACTACTTTCCTTGTTGATAATTTTTCTTCAAAATAATGACTTCCTTCTGTTGACTATTTTATTGGCTAATAGAAACTTCCTTGTGTTGTTTATCTTGCTTGGCAATAGAGACTTTCTTCTGTTGATTGTTTCGTTGCTCAATAAGAACCTCCTTCTGTATATTTCTTCTGTTGATAACTTTATTTCTCTTTTTTTTTCTTGATGTGAGTACACAATTTTTCAAAACGAATTTAATTTTTGACTCTTTATTTTATATTTCCCAATATTAAAAAGTTTTTGTTTTAAACTTGTTTGTTAATAATTTTGGCAGTATTTTACTTGTTTGGTAACAGTCCCTTTTATTTACTTAGTTTTAATAAAAAAAATTTATGTACCCACTTTTAAAGGATATTTATTCACTTTTGTCTTTAGGGATGTCTAATCACTTTGACTTGAAGGATATTTATTCACTTTTGTCTTTAAGGATGTCTAATCACTTTGACTTGAAGGATATTTATTCACTTTTGTCTTTAAGGATGTCTAATCACTTTGACTTGAAGGATATTTTTTGTCCTTTCTTTTTTTGTGTTTCCGATAGGCTGGCACGTTATGCACGTTTTGCTTAGCTACTCCGGAGCCTTTTATCGAAAAACCAATATTTTTATTGTCGGACGCCAGTTTTTTTTCCACTAAACCGGACCGGCCGAAGGTGCTCGGGCGCCACTTCAGAATTCCCGCGTTGGAAATTCTAAAAAAAAAATTATTTTTATTTTTCTGGACGGTACGTCCGCACTTTATTGAAATCAAAGACTGCCCTCATGAATTACAAACATTCTTAATTTATGCTAAACTAAATGGCTTAATTCTAAGTGTGGTATGATATTGTTATTAAGAATTAATTGCATTGTTGCACTTTTACAATTTACCAATTTATTGGGAAATGCTAATTTATTTAAACTGACCTTATTACCTTTGTTATTAAGAAATTGCATTTTTACAATTTACCAATTTATTGGGAAATGCTAATTTATTTAAACTGACCTTATTAACTTTGTTATTAAGAAATTGCATTTTTACAATTTACCAATTTATTGTGAAATGGTTATTTCTTTAAACTGACCTTATTAACTATAGACGCTGATTAAGCTTTTGTGCATTGCAACATACCCTACACTCAAAATATTATGTAGTTAAATTCAAACGAAAATACATTTGAAACAAATTAAAATTCATTTAAAAAACGGATCATTTACATTTCATTTAAAACAAATGATTTTTTCAGTAATTTCTAAGTTTTTTATTTATTGAACATCATATTCGTTAAAATTGAATAGTTTTTACTTTTAAAAAATATATTTTAACCGATAAAAATCAAACAAATTAACAAAAAAAAATACGGAAAACATTATTTTTTGGTAGTTTGTTTTTTTAATAACAAACATAAATGTTGAAAAATAAATTTATTCGTAAAATAACTATATTTTTATTCAATTTTAACAGTACCGAAAACGACTTTAATAACCTACAATCAGTTACTGTAATAATTTTATGAGTGTACTTGCATAAAGAAAAAAATATGATTATTAATAATCTAAAAATATAGAGTTCGTTAACTTTGTTGGAGTTAACTTATATGTATTATAAAGATAAGTGCCGTAAGCTTCTTATTGACTTCATTGTAATAGCCAAGGATAGTTTGCGAACCCTGTGCTAATTTCTTGTTCAATAATATGGAGCATTCTTTTGTCCGAATAAGCGAAGTCTAGACGTTTGAGGATGGCCTTAAAGTTTAGAATTGTACGGTGATTGGTAAAGATATCATTTCATTGGTCAATTATTTTATTTCTTAGTATAGTAAATGCAGCGTAGTACCTACGACTGCCTTTCTTAAGCATGATGGCCACGTATCAAATTGATTTGTCAAACTCAGTTTTTTTTTTTATTGTGTTAGTGAAAAAAATCTCACCCGTATATTTTCACTGCCGCCGCTACTATGATTTGAAGCGAATTTGATGTGTTGCTGCGAAAAACGTCAAATGGCATTTTTATTCAGTTTTCGCAGCGACAACACCGTACGGTAAAAATTTTGTGGTTAAATAAAAAATGAAGGAAACAAATTTTGTACTTGAATTTATTAAAGTATACCGTGGTTTGCCTTAAATCCAAGGAATACAGCAACAGAGATGAGAAAAATTCTCAGTATAAAGTTCTTCTTCAAAAATACAAAGAAAAGTATTTTCCTGCATATGCCAGAGCAATAGATATGCAACAATTTTCTATGTCATTCATATTTCTAAAAAAAAAAAAAAATTTGTAAACATAAAAATATTTAGCTACCAAATTAACCACACCTTCTTACCTTTTAAAAACAGCTTTGAAATGAAATTTGATGGTTTGAGTTATTTGTCAAATCTGTTTGAACGTGACCATCGTGCTTTATATGAACTCATCGTCGTTGGCAGCTTTTCGCCAATTGACATATGAAGTTTTTGCCCGGAAATACAAATTTTTTTCTGATAGTTTCTTACGTCTATCGCTACGGTAGATGCTTATAATGCAACAGGTTAAAGATTAAACTCTGTTTCTTTCTTTTAAATTTTAAATAAAAATGAAATTTTTACTCGTAAAATTATCAATGTAGAAAAAATTTTTTATATTATAAAGTTTTTATCTAATGTTTTATAATTTTCCCAACCCAATATAATTTTGTCTTACATATTTACTATTCAATAATTTTATTCTTACTTTAGATTTTTCTGTGGGGTAATTCTGTAACTTAAAAATTTTTATTTAAAAATACTCAAAATTTACTACTTAAAGCCATTTTAGACTATAATACTTTGTGTTAAGACATGTCAAAAACTTACAAATAATTCATAATGTATAATAGTGTAAAAACATATTGTAATGAAATGTCAAAAAATACGTAAAGAAATTTGGCAGTCGTATGGTTCTCTCTATTTTTTGAAATTTTTCTAAACGATTAGATTTTTCATTTAATCAGAATTGTGTTTTTACAAAAGCACAAGAAGAAAATCAGGGCTGGAAAATTAAAATTTTGTGCACAAAAATGCACTATTATTTTTTCTAATAAAAAATTGCAAAACGATAAAAAAAATATAAAATTTCAAGTGAATTCTTTTAAAATTTAAATAAATCACAAATATTTGTTGTAAAAAATCGTTAAATACGGTACACAGACGAAAAAAAAAAATAAAAAATATGATTGTATCAACTTTTCCACCCTAGAAGAAAATAAAAAAACAGCTGTTGAATAATTTGCCGGCCACATCAAAATAAAAATTATTAAATATTAAAGAAATATTAAAAATAAAGCAAAAATATATCTGAGGACCAAGGTGCAAGTTTAAATGTGCAAGTTAGTGAATAATACGCCAGCTAACAATGTTCCAATGCTTAATAAAATGTTTTTTCGTCTTTATTTTGTAATCTAAAGTGGATCTCATAAATCACAAAGATTTTACTTTTTATTTGAAGTGTGATAGTGTAGAAGCAAAATGTAATGAAAAAAAAATTCTCTTTGATTTTTTGACAATCAGACCAAAAATCATTTCATTTTGTAAGACCAAAAGTCTTAAGACTTGTGTGATAGTGTAAAACTGCCTTTAACGACAAATTTTTGTCGTTAAAAAGTTACAGAATTACCCCACTGGTACTGTTGCCGTTATATCGCTTTAGAATGTGGAGGAGACGAAATCTATTCATAATCATTTCATTTTTTAAAGTTATTTCCTGAAGAAATGTACGTGTATGGCCGCATTTAGACAATGCAATTAACGCCGAGTTTATTTTTCTATTTTCTTTTAAAGAAGGTGCTACGAAACTCTTTTCACATTTACATTTACATTTTTTTCAAGCATTTTTTCAACTTTTTCAATCCCGTTTTCTTCCCCCTCTTGCTAACAAACAAAAAGTTGCAAGCGAAAGTTGCGGCGTTAATTGCATAATGTAAATATGGTCTAAATATTATAACATGTTGAGTTGAAATATTTATTAATCTACACATAAAATATCAAAAGTCAACTAAAGCTAGAAGTACATAACACGCGTTAGAACGCGTGCGCTCTGTAGACTTCTGTCAAAAAAAGTTAAACTAGTGTTAAACTAATCAGCTGACAATAAAAAAGAATAATTTAACAAATTTGTGAATCATGAAAGAAAAACTTATTTTGTAAGAGGTTAAAAAATATACTTATGTATATAAATAGAATAAATTCTTCGAATCCGTTTTCAATGTACATACAAATAAGTAATCAAACAGAAAAAAACAGCTGACAGAATGGCTTTTGTAACGCGCGTTGCGTAACTTGCCATTTTTCATGCGCTAAAGTTTTTTAACACTCTACACACATCGACGAACTAACGCGTGTTATGTACTTCTACCTTAAGTTATTATAACACGTACTTTTCTTTAGAAAATAACTTTTATTTTTGCTCAAAAAATTTTAAAATGAAAAAATAACTCTTTCTTTTGCTCAAAAAAAATTAAGAGCAAAATTTAACGGTCATCATCTGACTTTTATGAAAAAATAAATAATTATTACGGTCCCTGGTTTAAGTACGATACCGTTAATACAAAACAAGCTAGGTGGATTAAATTGAGTTCAAACGTAACTTTCTGTTCTTTTTCAACCATGTTGAGACGATTCGCATTTAAATTTTTTTTTTCTTTTATAAAACTTCATTGTAAGTATGTATGTATGTATGTATGTATGTATGTATGTATGTATGTATGTATGTATGTATGTATGTATGTATGTATGTATGTATGTATGTATGTATGTATGTATGTATGTATGTATGTATGTATGTATGTATGTATGTATGTATGTATGTATGTATGTATGTATGTATGTATGTATGTATGTTTTTTTTTTTTTTTTTTTTTGTTGGACGTAGTGATAGCGCGCTATCATCTAGTGGCCCCACGATAACTCCACCAACACCACCCCGGGACTACGTCAGCATTACATCAGGGCGGGCAGTTAAAAACAGCATTATTCCTACATCCTTGCAACTTTCCCCTCCTAATGAAGGTTCGGAACCGCTGAACACCTTTCCTTCATTATCCTATTAATGAAGTCTTCACACAATTTCCATGAGCTTGCGGAATGCAGCATTATGCCCACCACGTTCTCAGGTGTCAAGATTACGCCTAACTTTCCAGTTAAAGTTCTTCTCTGTTCCACCCACCTTTCACATTCAAAAACTATATGCCTTGCATCTTCGTCCGGTGATCCGCATGCCTCACAGCTGCTTATCTCCTTTAATTTAAATCTATGCAGGTATTTGTTAAAACAGCCGTGATTCGTCATCACCTGTGTTAGAAAATAACCCATGTCTCCATGTTGCCTCTCAACCCATGCTTTAATATGTGGGATTAGTTTGTACGTCCATCTTCCTGTCTCTTCTTGATTCCATCGTTCTTGCCATTTTCTTATTGCATTATCCCTGGCATCTTTCTTTATTTCTGAGATTCTTTTGGCTCGCTCCAATGGACTATGATTTGCCTGATTTATACATTTAATTTGCATATATATTTTCTCTCTTTCCAGTATTAATAGGTCTATGGGAAGAAGCCCCGCCAGTACCAAGGCCGCACTGGTAGACACCGTGCGATACGCAGATGTGATACGAAGGGCGCTGGTTCTCTGTGGTCTCTGTAGTTCACGTATGTTGTATTTCCGTTTTAACGCATTCGAGAAAGCTGGAGCGGCGTACAGAAGTTGAGAGTGTACTACGCTGTTTATCAGTTTTCTAATATGCGGCTTTGGGCCGCCACAGTTTGGCATTATCCTCCCCAATGAAGTTGCCGTTCGCATGGCCTTATCACGTATGTTCCACATGTTGGCTGAAACCGAGATTGTCATCCAATTGTACGCCCAGATAGCATAAATTATGTTTAAATAGTACACCACTTGATTGAAGCCGAATTTTCGATTTGTCACCAGAATTGCCTCTGTTTTAGCTACAGCTAGCTGCAGTCCATTTTTCCGCAACCATCTGCTGCAACGGCATAAGCAATCGTTAGCCACTATCTCAATCAGTTCTGTAGTGCGCTGGTTTATAACAAGAGCTATATCATCTGCGTAACCTATTAGAGTCACTCCTTCCGGCAGCTTCAAGTTCAGTAAGCCATCATACATCACATTCCAGAGGAATGGTCCTATAACCGATCCCTGAGGTACACCGGCTGTTATTTGGTATTTTTTTGTACCACTTTCCGTCTCGTATAAAAGAAATCTCCTATCCAGATAACCTGCAACTATGTTGTAAAGGTAATTATCAATTCCCTTTTTGCTGAGTGCTTATAATACCACGCTCCATTTTGCTGTGTTAAAAGCGTTTTTCACATCCAGCGTTATTATTGCACAGTATTCTCCTGTTGTCATCGCTTGCATTCCTTTATTGCAAACTTCAATTATCGCATCAACAGTACTTTTCCCCTTGCGAAAACCATGTTGCATAGGAGATAGACCTCCAAGATCAGCAATTTGTTCCTCCAGCCGTTTTAAGATAAGACATTCCAGGAGTTTTCCCAGGGAGTCTAACATGTACAGTGGCCTATATGAGCTAGGCTCATTTAATGGTTTGTTTGGCTTTCGCAACAGAACCAATTTTTGTAGCTTCCATTTAGTAGGGAAGATTCCAGTTTCAAGGCATGAGTTAAATACTGAAGCTAGGTATTCAGGCCATATCTCACACATCATCCTTATGACTTCATTGGGTATGCCATCTGGTCCAGGGCTCCTGCCCACACTTAATTTTTTTCCAGCATATTTAATATCTTCTGCGTCTAAGGGCACGAAATTATCAACCGGAAGCTTTGGTACACTTATAAGCCCGTCTTCGTCGAAAGGAAATAATGTTTTCACTATTTCCGTTGCCCATTTTGGTTCTTTAATCCCAGGTATGGGTTTATTTCGACCAAGTTTCTTCATAGCTATTTTGTACGGCTTTCCCCATGGATCAGAGTCTATTTCCTTGCATAGTTCAGTCCAAGATTTTTTCTTACTGTGTTTTATGGCTTTTCTCAATGCTTTGCGTGATACCTTGAATTCTAAAGCCAGGGCTTCGTTATTGGGATTACGTGTAGACACTCGTCGTGCGGCGAGACATTTCACTCTTAGCTCACGAATCTCATCATTCCACCAATAAACGGGACATTTGTGGGTATATTTTCGTACTTAAGGCATTGATACGTTGCAGGCTCTAGTGAGTATTTTAACCAGTGTCTCAGCTGCATTTACTACATCAACAAGTTCGAATTGGTTTCGCATACTTCTCTCTTTAGCACTTTTAATGTATTGAGACAGTTTTCCCCCATCACATTTTTTAGCATTCCATCTTGGAAGGTCTACCACATTCGGATTATTATTTGTTCCTTCGTATATATTAAACGTGATATACTGATGATCACTTAAAGATATATCCTCTAGCACCATCCAGTGCATCTTTTGCATCTTTGTATGTATGTATGTATGTATAATAATAACATATTCGTTTTAAAATAGAAACACATAATAAGGGTCCTCATGATATCGTTTATAAGTCCCGTAATCTGTGCAAACTGTGCATTCTTACGCCCTCGTAAATGAACTGTCAAAAATTGTATGAGCATTCATATACACATTCATGTTGTAAAATTCCTTTTTTCATAAAAATTAATTAAATATATCAAAATTTGGATTAAGAACTAATGTTTAATTTAATAATTCTAAATAAGTGTGTATGTATTTAAACATTTACCCCTTTCGTGAATAAAATTTCCCTCGAAATTTGTTCCCTTTTCTCTTAAAAAAATGTATGGAGAAAAGCAAAATATCGATGGAAAAATACTTTTTACTTATTCTTGATAGGCGTGATTGTTTTAAATTTGCCCCATATGATTCGTTTATATTTTCTAACATGACTGATAGAATAACTTAAATATCTATAAATAAACAAATATAAATTTAAAACATATAAAATATATAGCATAAAAGTAAATAATTATTTAAATCATTTGTTAACAGCATGTAGTTTTATTCTAATTAGAAATAAATAATAAAATTTTAAATTGAATGTCAAATGAGTTCATTGTTTTACTGTTTATAGCTGGGAAACTTTTTAAATTCTAAAGGCCCAAATACACTTGTCAAATGCTTGTCCAGCCGGCGAATTCATCGTGTACGTGTGCTTGACGTAATATTCGCCGTCATATCTAAATCATTTGATTTTCCATCCAGCATCGTCGGTGTGACACATACAAACACATTTCCACTAAAACTACCACAATGCTTGATGAGTATTTTGATCAATGTATTTGGGCCTTAAAAACTACTTCGTTAATCCTTGAAAATTTCTTGAAATTTAGTATTTTTTACAGGGCTGTGCAGTCGGAGTTGAGGTTTTTGTACCAGGGTCGGAGTCGCAGTACTCCAAAATTTTTTGGCATAAAAATTGTTCTAATATTTTTAAAATAAAAGCTTTAAAAATTTTGAAGTCAGAAAATAAGGACCACTCTACTTTACATATGAGTAGGTGAGTTTCAAAAATTTAAAAATTGAGATAACAATAACGTAAACAAAATAATGAGATTCACCTTAAAGATGCTCAAGGGCAGATAATGACAAGTGATCCAGCTAAGGTTTATTGTTTTAATAACTATTTTTTAGCAGCCGTAAAGAACCTCAAAAGAGGAATTGAAACCTATACTGGGGACCATTGTAATTTGCTGCGAACGCTTTCCCATTCACCGAACAGATCTACCCTTGAAAACATTAATTACAATCACGTAATTGAAGTTATAGTAGGTATTGATGTCAATAAAAGTCCAGGCTATGATAATATTTCACCGAAATTTGTCAGGGAATGTCGGGGAGAAATTGGTCCAATCTTATGTGGTATTTTTAATAAAATTATTATAAATTCAACTTATCCTAATTTTAAAAGTGCACAAATTAGTACCACCCCAAAAGAAATAAATGTATATTAGACTGGTCGCATCTTGTATGGGATTTTTTTTTTTTTTAATTTAATTGTTTGCGCTGCTTAAAATATGAGGTTTGGTGTAAGAAATCATGATCTAATTTTTCAGGTCAATCCGACATTGCCTAGCCATCCCGGGTGGGGCCCAAAGTTCCCCATATTATAAAAAAAACATCTTTTCTATCAGAACATATGTTCGCGCAACTCAAAAACGCTTTAGCTTACTGAAAAACTAAAAAAACCGAAATTCCGCAATAAAATTTAATTTAAGAAAGTTAAAACTTATTCTTTATGTTGGCTTTGGTTTTCGAGATATACCGTTATTTCGAAAATTAAGGAGGTTGCACAACATATGTTCGCGTAACTCAAAAACGCTTTAGTTTATTGAAAAACTAAAAAAAAACCGAAATTCCGCAATAAAATTTACTTTAAGAAAGGTAAAACGTTTTTCTTATATGCGCAGTCGTTTTACACGCAAAGAAAAAACATGGTTGTGGTAAACATATTCTAAGAGCAACATATTATGATAAGAATTATGATTGTAGTCACCATATTAAGATTATTATTGAATCATATTATGACTAAATATACTCGTAATATGTCATCATAATATTTTTCCCTTAATCATATTATTATTCTGTTAATCATACAAAGTTAAGAAGTAATCATATTATTGTCATGTTAATCATAATAAGCTAAGAAATTAATCATATTATTGTCATGTTAATCATAATAAGCTAAGAAGTAATCATATTATCATCATGTTAATCATAATAAATTTAGAAACAATCATATTATGATACAGCACCTTTCATAGCTGTCATAAAAATACAAAATAAATTAAAATATTTTTGAATCGATTTTTTATTTTGTGGCTTTTTACAATTTTTCTTAATGTTAATCAAATAGCGGAGTTCAATTATAAGGCTTGCAAAAGAGCAAATGAAAAATCTGTGGTTTTCATGGGCTACCGCGTGTGTCCATTTTTTCGATTTTAAGATGTTGATGAAATATCGTAGCACTTTTATAAAATATAACGAAATCTCTGTGTGTTTTGTTGTTGGATTTTACAAAAAAACTATGATATTTGGCATTTGCACTATTACATCACTAATACTTGAATGAACTCCGCTAATATTTTAATTTTTTAATTTCTTTAAACTTATTTTTTTTATGGAATTTTATCTTTTAATTGTTTAACCGCTCACAAATAAAAAACGACAAAACTGCTTCAAAATTATTTTACAAATGGCGCTAATATAATATGATTAGAGTAAAAATAGTTTGATTGCATCTTTAACATAATATGATAAATGTATAGAAAGTTATCATGTTATGGCTAGTAAACATCATGATATGGTTGTGAGAAATATAATATGTTTAGAAAGTTATCATAATAAAGTTGTTAGAAAAATAATTATTTTTCGGTCAACAATACTCAAATTTATAATTGCGATAAACATTGATATGTTTACAGTAACTATAATATTGTTGATATTAAATAAAAATAACAATTATTTGTGTACGACAACAATATATTGTTACATTAAACATAGTGTTGTTGACGTAACCATGCCCAACCATATTTTTTCTCTGCGTGTAGAAACATAATTTTTTTTCTGGAAAAAAAAATAATTTTTTTATTAAAATTTCGGAATTTTTGTTTTTAAAAATTCATGAAAAATGCAGCTATGCTTCTAATTTTATGGAGACATATAAAAAACAACATTGCATACAAAACAAGCCATGAATGATTAAAATCTGTTAACAACTTTTGATTTTATGTATTCACAAAAGACGAAAAATTTTAATTAATTTAAGAATTTTATTAAACCGCCACATCTTTTGGGAATACATAAAATCAAAAGTTGTTTACAGATTTTAATCATTTATAGCTTGTTTTGTTTGCAATGTTGTTTTTTATATGTCTGCATAAAATTAGAATTTTGTTTATGAATTTTTAAAAACAATAATTCCGAAATTTTAATAAAAACACTATTTTTTTTTTTCCAGAAAAAAAATTATGTTTCTAAAACGACTGCGCATATAAGAAAAACGTTTTACCTTTCTTAAAGTAAATTTTATTGCGTAATTTCGTTTTTTTTTTAGTTTTTCAATAAGCTAAAGCGTTTTTGAGTTGCGCGAACATATGTTAATCTATCTATACAATATATAATTTCTTAGTATGTCAGGATGTTTGCATGTATGTCCTATTCTTTCCGCAACTTTCAGAAGCCATCTGATGACATAGGAAGCTGAAATTTGGCACACTTGAAGTACTTTCTCTTCGGAAGATCGTAACGAAGCCATATTTTTCATTTTCGGCTTTTCAACTAGTATAACTATAAAGATCTGATAGAAAAGATGTTTTTTTATAACTTTGGGCCCCACAGGGCACTGCTAGGCACCGTTGGATTGACCTGAAAAATTAGATCATGATTTCTTACACCAAAGTTCATATTTTAAGCAGCGCAAACAATTAAATTTAAAAAAAAAATTGCGACCAGTCCAATGTATATACTATAGATAAATATCGACCGATTGCCGTTCTATCTTCAATTGATGAAAAGCTTTTGTATGATAAGCTGTTATTGTTCTTGGAGGAAAATAATTTATTGTATAATTTTCAATTTGGATTTAGACGAGGATGTGGTACCGAAGATGCTGTTCTTAACGTTGTTAAAAATATTTGTAAGGGTCTTGGTGATGGGTTTTCTGGAGTAGCTGGAATATTTTTTGACTTTACTAAGGCTTTTGACCTAGTAGATCATCAGATACTGCTACAAAAGTTGAAGTATTATGGTATGGTATGGTATTGCTTTACAAACAGAAAACAATATGTAAATATAAAAAATGCAAAAAGTTTTATTGGATCTGTTGAATATGGAGTGCCGCAAGGAAGTGGATTAAAACCAATCTAATACGATTTAGACCACATTCTTTGAGTATAAATAATAACTTTAATGTATATATACATTAAAGTTATCAACATATATGTTGATGGTAAGATTGTGTGTGAAACCCATTCAATAAAGTACTTAGGAATTATTCTTCAAAGCAACTTGTCATGGGATCTGCATATCAGTGATGTGAAAAGAAAGATTGCTCCAGCGATTGGAATTTTATATAAATTTAAAAATAAATTGGATAAAAAATCAAAACTGATGATATATCATTCTTTGATACAATCTCATTTAAATTACTTGGCTGTTGTATATGCTTACAATAAAAACAATAATTTACTTAAATCTCTGCAATGTATGCAAAACAAAGCGTTAAAAATTGTATTCAATTTACCATTGTTGTATTCAACTATTTCATTATATAAAGAAATATGCAAAACAATATTACCAATCTATGGGTTGCATGAATATCAACTTTTAGTGTTTGTGTTTAAATGTATTTATAATATTGGTTACCATACTATACCATTCATGCAAAATCAAATAAATTTCAATACACGGAATAGAACAAATTTTAGAATTCCTAGATGCATGTTAGAAACAGCGAATTGATTATATTGGCGGAATTAAATTTAATAGTTTGCCTATGGCTTTAAAATCAATTTATCGAATTTCCATTTTTAAGTCTTCTTGTAAAGAACACTTATAAAGGGTGTCCCAACTAGAACGCAATTTTTCAATTTTAAATAAAACACAGAATCGTGAAACTTTATTATTTCGTAAAGTAGACAGAATGAGGTTATGTATGGAACAAGATATCGTGCAGATGGCCGCCGCGGTTTTGCTGGCACACACGCGATCTTTAAATTTTTTTTTTTTTTAAATTTTTTTTTTTTTAATTCCCTACGCTAATCCCGCGAAGCTCTACGCTTGTCTGCAGGAAAGAAACCAGAGTCTTTGGCGGGAATCGAACCCGCAACCCCGGCGCTGATAGACAAGCTCTCTACCAGCTAGTCTACCGGGGCACTCAATGAAATTTTCAATGACCTTTTTGCATAAATGCTGCGGTATTCTAGTTGGGACCCCTTTATAATACAATAGAAACGCTTTTAATATAAATTTTTTTATATAAAAACTTTTTTTTTTGTTGAAATATAATTCTTGCTTTATGAAAATATATTTGTAATATATTCTATAAGTTACTTTTTACCTTATATTTTATTACTTTAAAACTATTTTGCCAACTTGCTTCAATAATGCCTTCTTGGCGCTGAGGCCAATTTGAAATTTGTAAAATTATTATGTCCAAATAAAATAAACCTCTACAATTCATTTGAAGTTGTCAAAAAAAAAAATTGATTTTGTCAAACCTTTTAGCACTTCTAAAGAATATATATAGATATAGATTGTATCGAAGCATGTCATTTTCTATGTTTTGAAGTGTGCTTTTCGTAACAAAACTGGTTCGTTCCACTCACCAGACATTTTCGAAACTATCTCTTTGTATTTTCTGTAATAAAACTCGCTGGTTCACTGTTTTAAGACATCTGAAGTAATTGTTTAGCTTTAATTTATAGCATTTAGTATATTTTTTACTTATTTATTCCAAACGCCTTTTCAAAAAATTCAAAAACTTCAATGGCCGAAATTTCGAAAACCCGAGCTTACTTTTCAAACCCTTTTGGCAGTAGTCAAGTTGCATTGCAAGTATTGGGGCGGCCGGCGTGCGGCCGCGGCGATAACCCGAATTTTGTTGCACTGTGAAATTGGGGAGAAAATAAAGACCTGCAATTTTATATTTTGGTCTTCGATAATAATAATATTGATTAAACTTTGAACTCGCCTGGGTAACAATCTTGTCGAGATGCGAGGGCTTAAGTGCACTCTACGGTTCTGATCTCTTGGGATGATGTATGTGATGAATACGTCTTCGCGGGAGGTCGAGAACACTGAAGGGGTGTGCAACTAAAGGTTACTCATCTTGTCAAGATAATGAGGCGGTGGTGAATTGCACACTTCCGGTCCATTATCAGTACATATAGCATAGCGTGCCAACCCGTGGATTCGCTCCTTGAAAGGTGGGGGCTTTACCAGTGGTTGGGGTGCGAAATATGCACTTTTAAGGACAACGTGGTTGGTAGCAGTGCCGAGGTCCTGTGTTGCTAGTTAGTGCGTAAAGAAACTAGTCGTTAACAGCTCCCCTCAGCGTCAGGGCAAAGCGCTGTTGTATGTTAGTTGCCCAGTCCACGCACGCCGTCACTGCGTGGTACGGTCCGTCTGAATGAGCCTACTCGTGGGAACATGAAACCCTTTTAAAAAAACGAAAAACAAAAAACCATAACACGCAATAAAAGTATAATGGAAAATGAGGACACGACGGACGAGATTGACCAGGGTCAGTCGGACGTCACGGTCTCTGAGTCGGAGAATACCCTCTTGACTGTTCATGAGAACATAATTGAGCAGGAGAGACAGGTACTGACCGACCTATATGTGGATAGTCTTCTGGTAGAATCGGGTGACTCCTGTGGTGAACCCGGGGCTACTCAGGGGTTAGAGGGGTTGACTCTGCTCTCTGACACGGAGCTTGATATTGATATATCAGCTCACAGTCAGACTGCAGAGCCTGCCACTCTCATCTGTGAGGCCGGGGGACATCAGAGGGGGCACTCGGGAGAAGATTGTCAACAATTTGTTCGGCAGACCGCCGTGGAGGACGGGCCAAGCGCCCCTCCACGAGATATTAAGAACTCCAGCCGAACGAAGGAGGAGAAGGCGCAGAACGGAACAAGGAGTTCTCTTGCATATCTGGATAAGATGGCGAAGAGAGATCCTTCAACGTTCTCCGCGAGGGATAGGCACCTTCTGAGAAGGCACCGACAAAGCGTCGCTAAATTCGAAAGAATTTACGGCCCTGTCAGTACCGTGCTCGGTTGGCCCTATCCTTGGAGAAAACAGGTGGATGAGGTCGCCGACCCGGAAATTACACAAAAGAGTACAGGGCCGGTGGCGTCGTCAACCTGCCGTGGAGATTTAGAGAAAGGAGGGGTTGCCCCGGTGACCAAAGCGCTCATGTCTTCGGAACGAGCTGCGGAGGATAAGGGGGCGATACCCAAGAAAGGAAGCAAAGTGGCTAAGGCAGCGAACACGGAGAAGAAGGCTGGTAATCCTCCGTCCGATTCCTCTAGTGGCTCTCGTAATTAGGTCAGTCCAGTCGTACCGAAGTCACCGAGCACAGTGAAGAGGGCTGGTACATCTCCGGCTGAAGCTCCTAATGGCTCCAATAAGGAGACCATTAAGAGGGTCAGATCTGGGGATGATCAGCCTTCTTCATCGAATAAAAGAGTGAAGAAATCGACGAGCCTGGAGGGTCATCTGCAGGTGGCTGTCATAGATCGGAATGATCCGGATGGGAGGATTAAAGGTGTCAAGGTTGCCAACTGTGGTAACAAGAACTCATTGGAATTCTTAAGAACCACAATTGGCAAATGCGGCGACATTAACCCGGGGGCAAGGTTTGAAGTCATACAAGCCTCCGATTTGCCAATTAGGTCCATAGTGACAGTGTGGATTCCACCTCCCGTACGCAAGGTGGAAACTATACTGGCAGTATTGGGCAACCAAAATGGTAGGCTTCTTACTGACCAATGGAGGCTAGCGACCTCACTGGTGTGTAAGGAGAATACCGGCAAGGACTTCCGTTTCGCAGCCGATCGGAAGTCCATGGAATTCTTGGAGGAGGTTGGGGGGATGTGTAGGTTCGGTTTAGGTAACGTCAGGTTTCGGTATCCAAAGCATGACAGGATCAAGGAGGCTGTTAGTGGTGCAAATAAACCTGCACCATTGTGAAGCAGCCTCAGCCGAACTTGTAACCTTCCTCTCCAGTACTCGGACGGACGTAGCCCTTATCCAAGAACCTTGGATAAATAAAAATAAGGTTTGCGGTTTAAGGGTTGCGGGATACACTCTGTTTGTCCCGTCCACAGAGGACAAGGTAAGAACGTGTATACTAGCGAGGAATGAATTGAATTTTCTCATATCTCATTCTTTCAGGTGCGGTGACTTGACCGTAATAAATGGAGAGGCCAAAGGGAAGCGCACGCTTACACTGGCCTCGGTGTATATGCCATACGAGAGGTTGGACCCACCGGGCACAGAGGTGCGGCAACTAACGGCATATGCAAGGAGGAGAGGTGCAATCATTGTATTGGGCTGCGATGCCAATGCTCATCACAGCCAATGGGGGAGTGCCGATATTAACAAAAGAGGTGAGTTAATGATTGATTTTATAACTACTAACAATCTTATTGTCTGTAATATGGGTAACACGCCGACGTTCAGAAATAAAGATAGGCAGGCAGTGATAGATCTGACATTAGTAAACCGTCGCGAGCAAATTGTTGTTGATTGGAGGGTGGCAACGGACTGTACATTTTCAGACCATAGTCGTATTACCTTCACACTGAATTTTGACCTACCTAGGGCTGCTCCGTTCAGGAACCCGAGGGGCACAAAATGGGACTCCTTCAAGGAAGGGGTCCGAACTGGGTTGGCGCAACAGGCCTTGGGCGACTTGCTGCCGACGGATCTGGAGGGGGTAGTGAACAGGTTCACTCATCTTCTAAGGGAAAGCTATGAGCAGTCCTGGCCGGTTACGTTTCCGGGCTGGCGAAAACAGCCTAAATGGTGTACCAGGGAATTTCATGTTCAAAGGTCTACGGTGAGGAGACTGTTTAATAGGGCCAAGCTTACGAGAGCACCAGATGATTGGAACAATCACAGGGTTTAGTTCAACAGGTATAAGGCGGATCTGAAAAGAGCAAAGCGACTATCATGGATGCAATTTTGTGCGTTCATCGATAATGTCAACGAGTTGTCAAGATTCCGACGGATTTTATCTAAGGACCCTAAGGCCCTGGGTTACATCCAAAGGAATGACGGCTCATGGACTGAGTCTAGCTCTGAGACCCTAACCTTACTTATGGAGACGCACTTTCCCGGGTGCAGGGAAACCGGTGGTATGGAAGACGGTCAGTGGGACGTCATGTCCATGACATCGGATCATACGTCCGCTTGCGTCGAGGAAATGGTCACAAGGGAGAAGCTGGCGTGGGCGGTCAATACTTTCGACCCATATAAATCACCGGGTCCGGATGGCATTTTTCCGGCCATGCTTTGCAACATCCCGGACGATGCATCATTTCTGCTGGTGGACATTTTCAGGAAATGCCTCAGTAGGAGGTTTCTGCCTAGGGGATGGAGAGAGGTCAGGGTGATTTTCATACCCAAGGCTGGTAAAGCGGGCCACTCGAAACCGGGGGATTTTAGACCTATTAGTCTGTCTTCATTCCTGTTGAAGACTCTCGAGAGACTAGTAGATTTCTATCTCAGGAGTAATATTGGGACCCGCCTTATTAGCAACGCTCAACACGCCTACCTGAAGGGTAAATCTGTTGAGAGTGCGTTACATGAGGTGGTGGGTTATATTGAGCACGGTCTGAGGAATAAGGAATATACTCTCGCCGCGTTTTTGGATATAGAAGGAGCCTTTAATAACATTAGGATTGAGGCGATTGGAGATTCATTAATGGAGCTGGGAGTTAAGGACTTTCTGGTAGAGTGGATAGTCTGCATGCTTAGCAGTAGGATTATAAACTCGAGCATTGGGGATCAGGTGATAAGGAGGAGGGTTACCAGGGGGACACCACAGGGGGGTTCTATCGCCTCTACTGTGGTTGCTTGCGGGCAACGGGATTCTCAGGTCATTTGATTCCATGGGCAAGAAAGTTGTTGCCTATGCGGATGACATAGTTCTGCTGGTCAAGGGAAAATTTCTCTCCACGATCGGGGAAATTATGCAGGTGATGTTGGGCGAACTCTCGGCATGGGCAAAGGTCAGGGGACTGTGTGTTAACCCGGTGAAGACTGAGCTGGTGCTATTTACCAGAAGGTACAGGATAGAGGGATTTAGGGGGCCAGTGTTAGATGGTGTCGAGTTGCCTCTATCGGACGGTGCAAAATACTTGGGTAACTTTCTGGACTGCAAACTGTCTTGGAAGGGAAATACTCAGGAGAGGATGAGAAGGGGACTCAATGCCTACTACACATGCAGGAACTCCATCGGTAAGAACTGGGGTCTGAGGCCAGATTTACACATCGGTGGTTAGGCCTATACTTACCTGTGGATGCACTGTTTGGTGGGGCGCGTTGAGTGTGGATAGCTATAGGAAGATGCTTAGCAAGGTTCAAAGGAGTGCATCTCTGGGCATCACGGGTGCAAGGAGCAGCACTCCACAGGCAGCGCTGGACATCCTACTATATCTATCCCCTATTGAGCATTATGTGAGGAGTGTGGCTGCTAGGAAGTTACTTAGACTTTACGAGTCTTCCTTAGTTAGACCTAGGCGGGATGATCTCACGAGAATCTTGTACGAGGTGGGTCTGCTTGATCGGGGTAATATTCTTGAGAGAATTTCGGATCATAGGACTACGACTCTGGACTTCGGTGTTAAGCCACCAGTGGAATTCCCGGATAGGGAAATCTGGAGTGGATCCAATAAACTGTTTGAGGGGTGGGCAGTATTTACGGATGGATACAAGATGGAAACCGGCACTAGTGCCGGTGCATGGTTGATGGGAATGAGTTGGCGGACGAACTCGCGAGAGGGGGTTCGAGTCTCGACTTAGTGGTAAGGGACAGGGGGTAAAGCCCCCCCTATGTTACTACTATGGGGTGATACGGGAGAAATTCCGTGATGACGTTGACCGATCCTGGAGGGACAGAATGGATTGCAGGGTGTCTAGGGCACTATGGCCCAGATTGGACGCGGGGGCAACCAGGGTTCTACTGGGATTGGATAGGGGTGGTCTTAGAACACTTGTGGGGTTCTTGACGGGTCATTGTCCTGTTAGGGCTTTTACGAGCAAATGGGATTCGGAGGAGTTAGAGACGATCGAGCATGTACTGTGCCATTGTCCTAGGACGCAGGATCTCTGGCGGAAGTGGCTAGGAGATAAGTTTCACGACGAACTGGGGTGTATAGCTGGATGTAATCCGGCCGATCTACTAGGGTTTGTCAGGGAAATAACGCGGCTGTTTCTGTTGAGGGGACTGTAAGGGGGGTATTGGTCCTACTTTCTAATTTTCCGTCTATCTCGTACTTCCTTTTCTCTACTTTTCACTTCCTCTTATCTTATCTTATATTTCATTGAAGGGATTCACAATGGACCGCACACAACCCTTCTTAACCTAATCTAAACTAACCTTGACGTGTACACTGAAGGAAAAGATTTCAATTTATTTGTTTAAAAATTCATATTTTTTAACTCTGCAGGTGGGAGATAAACTACACCAAGTCACATTTGGAAACTATACAGCAGAAAATGTTACATATTAGAAAAAAATGATTGAGATGAAAAATAAAGTGGGGTTGGTCATACATTTGACTTATCTAGAAAATTTTATTGTGGAATTTCAGTTTTTTTTAGTAATTTATATAAACTGAACTGAACTGAATAAACTGAATGTTGCGCAACCTCCTCCATTTTTTAAATAACCATACATCTCGAAAACAAGAGCTAACATAAAAAAACGGTTGTGCCCGGCTTGTCTATTTTTTCAACTAGCACAGTGAAATCTTAGAGAAATTTATCTTTTTTGACAGTTTTGCTGTTTAGAGTAAGTAAGATGTTGTTGTTTTTTTGATTTTATCTGATTAAGAGCTTAAAATTTTCCGTAGGAAAATATATTTAAAAAAAACCTTAGCTAATAATTCAAACCCCAGCTAGGGTTTTTCTTCTACCATCATAAGCTGCCAGATTTTGGCGGTGTCAATTGGTTCAAGATTTTTAAGTTGAAAAATGTGCTCCTGTGTTATTTATTTATTCACATAGAAAAAAACCCTGTAGGAAGTCAAACACATTTATAACTAACTTCAAACTGGTTTTTTAATAACCACATCTAGTTGATTAAGTGACTTTTTCCTTGTCGACGACTCATTATTTTAACATAGGCATGTCATAGGCAGTTGTCAATTGGCCATCTTTGCATGACTTTTTAACTGACTACTAACTACTAACTACTTATTTTTCAACCTATTTGTAGGTAATCACTAGTATATATATATATATATTATATATATATATATATATATATATATATATATATATATATATTCCCCTCGATCCTATAAGGAGCATAGGGCCTCAACAAACTTCTTCCATTCAGATCTGTTCATCGCAATAGTTTTAACTTCACTCCAGCTTTTGTGCATTTTTTTAGCCTCGCTATCAATTTGCCTACGCCATGTATGTGCTATTCGGCCTCTTCTGCGACTTCCCTGCGGGTTCCATTTGATATCATTCCTGGCAAGATCGGACTGTGGCTTACGGAGTGTGTGTCCAATCCAGTTCCACTTTCTCTTCTGAATTTCTACACACAACGGTATTTGAAGTGTTTCAGCCCACATATTGTTGTTTGAGATGGTTCTTGACCAGAAGATTCGTAAAACTCTTCGGAAACAATGTGTTAATGTCTCGGGAGGCAGCGTTCCAAGTTTCGCATCCATATAAAAGGGTTGACTTTACATTAGTGTTGAAAATGTTGATTTTAACGCGGCGTGATAATGAGAACGATTTCCATACTTTACTGAGCTGGCCGAAGGATTGTGTGGCCTTTTTTATTCGGCCTACAATGTCTTCACTCGATCCACCAGTTCGATTTATTACAGCTCCGAGGTAACAGAATATTTCAACTTTTTCTAATATTTCATTATATATTAGAAAGGGATTCGAGTTTTCACAATTTATTCTCATAACTTTGGTCTCTTTAATATTGATTCTCAATCCGGCTTTCTCTGATATGTAGGTAAGACGTCTTAGTTGTGCGTCCATGTCTGTATAGCTATGAGAGAGAAGGCATATATCGTCTGCGTATTCGAGGTCTTCAAGCCTTTCGTTCAGCCCCCATACGATACCGCGATTTCCCATCATTGCCTGGTGCATTACACTATCCAGCACTTTATTAAACAGGAGCGGAGACATCACACACCCTTGGCGAACGCATGCCATCGTGTAGAATTCGGCAGCTTGCCCCAGTGTACATACTTTTGATTAGTTGGATGAGTTTACGTGGTACCCCATGCCTTCTCAAAATCAATAAATATAATATATAGAGGCGACCTCCATTCAACTGACTGCTCTACGATTACTCTCAAAGAGTTTATATGGTCAACGCATGGCTTTTTAGGGCAAAATCCAGCCTGTTGTTTTCTCAGATTTGGCATTAATTTGTCAGTTAACCTTTTGTTTATAACGTGAGATAAGACTTTATTCAACATGCTTAGTAAAGTGACTCCCCGCCAGTTGTTGCAATTTGTTAAGTCACCTTTCTTAGGTATTTTAACAATAATGCCTTCCTTAAGCTCGTCTGGTTCAAAAACAAATCGATGCCATTCTAACGCAAATTTTTTGATTCGGAACGATAGTTGGTCGACATCATTCTTAGACTATCGACAAAAAACAAGTTAGAGTGCTATATTCGGCTGTGCCGAATCTTTGATACCCTCCACCGACAGCTCGAATGTTTAAGGAGGATTATCTGTATGATGTTATTATTATCTTAAACTATGACGATTTGTTATTAATTATGGTTTTCCGGGAGTAGCGTTGCTATGGGGCCTAGGGTAAATTATGTACCGATCTTCACGAAATTTCACAGTATCATTTATAGTCCTATAAAACTGCGATGATTGCATTATTTTTTACGGTTTTAGGCGTACTTAACTGTTTTCCGGTAGTAGGGTTTATATGGGGCCTAAGGTAAATTATTGACCGATCGTCACGAAATTTCCCAGTGTCATTTCTAGTCCTAAAAATCTGTGACGTACCAAATTTTGTTACGCTAGCGTTATTTTTTACGGTTTTAGGCGTACTAAACTGTTTTCCGGGAGTGGTGTTTATATGGGGCTTAGGGTAAATTATGGACGGATCTTCACGAAATTTAACAGCGTGATTTCCAGTCCGATAAAAAAAAATTTTTTGCAAAATCTTATCTCATTCCGTGCCTTATTCCAGCATTTATGTTATTTTTTGTAACAAAATTTTTTTAGGTGGTCGTTAAAAGCAAAGCAAAACGGTTAAAAACAAAAACAACTCTTTGCATGAGTACGAACAGTGAAACAACACTAAGACAAAACAAGTTAGAGTGCTTTATTCGGCTGTGCCAAATCTTTGATACCCTCCACCGACAGTTCGAATGTTTAAGGAGTAATATCTGTATGATGTTATTATTATCTTAAACTGTGACGATATGTTATTAATTATGGTTTTAGGCGACTAAACTGTTTTCCGGTAGTAGGGTTTATATGGGGCCTAGGGTAAATTATGGACGGATCTTCACGAACTTTAACAGCGTGATTTCCAGTCAAATAAAACAAATTTTTGCAAAATCTTATTTCATATCGTGCCTTGTTCCAGCATTTATATTATTTTTTCTAACAAAATTATCATTTTTTTTTAGGTGGTGGTTCCACATTTTGATTCATAGCTCTGGTCCTACTGAATCGATTTTGCTGGATTTCAATCCCAAACTGCTTAGGATAACTATAAGCAATTTGGCACCAAGTTTGTTCATTTGTTTTGAGTTGTTCGAAAGTGAGCGTGTTTTCAACAGACGGACAGCCGGACAGACAGACGGACATGGCCACATCGACTTAGAATTACTCAAGGACCCAGAATATACATATATACTTTATGGGGTCTAAGATAAATAATAAAAAAGTTTCACACGGAATGACAAACTTAATATACCCTCTTCACAACTAATTGTGGTGAAGGGTATAATGAAAGAAACGTTTACGTGTTAGTTCATGCAAATGAAAATAATGCAGAAATAAACAAAACAAAATAATATTAACTACCTAACGGCTAAGCCAATTATTCATACACGTTTCCTCTCGCCCTCGGTATTTACACAAACGGTGGATAGTGACTCATTAAAAAAACTACAACTAGACTTGGTGACAAGTGTTGCCAGGCCAGCAAGTATTGCCGTGACGTCAAAAACAAATTTAGTGGGAAATGATACCATGAACTCAAACACAAATGCAAAGGAAAACCCCTCTGTAAAAAGTTGTCAAAAGCCTACAGTACAAGTTGGTATGGACAGGTACATAACAGTGCTTAAACGGGGACGCAGCCCTACCTCTGCAGCAGTTGCTTCGGCCTCAAAAGTACCATCTTTTGATAAAATTAATTCTCAAAATCGTTTTGCAATTCTGGAGGATGAATCCTCTGAAGCACCAAACGTCATAAAATCGACCAAGCCTCCCCCGATATATCTTAGGGAGCAAAATTCAAATGAGCTCATAAAGAGTTTGATATCGGTGATAGGTGAAAAATCAAGCGTGGAAGTATAAACGAGACAAAAATACAAGTCAATCATGAGAATGATTTTCGCAAAATAATAAACAACTTTGAAACACTTAAAAAAAACTTTAATACCTACCAACTGAAAAGCAGTAAAGGTTTACAGGTAGTGATTAAGGGTATTGACTCATGTGTGGACCCAGAAGTGGTAAAAACATTCCTAGAAGAAAAAGGCTTCAAGGTAAAACATGTAGTAAATATTAAAAATAGAGAAAAAATTCCCCAACCACTGTTTCGAGTGGAGTTTGAACCCGGCGACGTAAAACTTTAAAAAAAAGAAACACATCCTATTTACAATTTAAAATATATTCTCTACAGAAGAATAACTATAGAAGAGCCGCACAAAAGAAATTGTCCCGTTCAATGTTTAAACTGTCAAGAGTATGGTCATACTAAGGCATACTGCTATTTACCCTCTGTTTACGTAGTATGTGGTGAATTACATGGCACAGTTCTTTGCGATAAGTCTAAAACCGACCCCAACGTTAAAAAAAATGTAGCAACTGTGGCGGTAATCACACTGCCAATTATAGAGGATGCCCTGTATATAATATCATCAAGAGGTCGGTTTGACCGAAAACTAATCCTCCCCAAATTCAGGTAACAAATTAAGTAACCACTAATGACATACAGGCTCTGCAGCCTAATAATAACAGAACCTCTTATGCTAACGTCCTAAAATCAAACCATGTGCCAATGCAAGGTGTCTCGCCAAGTAATGATAAAACTCCAGTTTCTTATTTAAGTCGTCTAGAAAAAACCATGGAAACATTAGTGCAAACAGTAAATAATTTTACAAACACAATGGGTAAATGCAGGAAATTCTTAGAATGCAATGCGATGTTATTGCAAGCTGTACTTAACAAACCATGAACTGTTTAAAAATTTGTTTTTGGAACGCAAACGGTATCCGCCAACATAAAAATGAACTAGAATACTTTCCTAAAAAAAAACTAATTGATGCTATTATGATTTCTGAAACTCATCTGACCTCAAGAAACACATTTTAAATTAATGGTTACACACTATATGACACCAAGGACCCTCGAGATAGAGCTTGTGGAGGTTCTGCCATTTTGATAAAAACCCGAGTCAAACACTACCTTATGTGTGATCACCGTGAAGACTATCTGCAAGCAACGACAATTTGTGTTGAAGAGCTAAATCGAAACATAGTAATTTCTTCTTTATACTCTCCACCTAGATTTTCCATATCAGAAGGCCAATATTATAAATATTATAATTCATTAGGACCCTGTTTCTTGGCCGCTGGCGATTATAACGCTAAAAATAATACATTCTGGGGGTCACGACTTATAACACCAAAAGGTCGTGTTTTGTTTAAAACAATCTCTAAAATGGGTTTAAATGTGGTCGCGAGCGGGCAACTAACATATTGGCCTACTGATCAGCAAAAAATTCCAGATGTTATCGACTTTGGCGTGGTTAAAATCATCCCCACAGAAACGATTCATGTTGAAGCTTCCTTAGAATTATCATCCGACCACACACCTACAATTGTTACTATATCGAACCCAAATAGAATTGTATTTCCGTCAGGTTACTTAGCGACGCCAGCCACACAAATAAATTGGTTAAAATATAAAAAATTTCAGTGCCCATTGCACAGAAAATATTCCGCTTAGTACACCGGAGAATGTGGATCTCTCTATTGTTAACTTTGACAGTTATCTTAAACTAGCTGTTTAACATTCCAGCGTTACCCCCAAAAAAATTAAAAATATATTCTTCAGATGTCGAGCGGCTCTTGACTGAAAAAAGGAGAGTTCGAAGAGAGTGGCAACTTTACAGATCCCTGCAACTTAAGATTTTATTAAAAGAGTGCACAAAAAGGCTAAGAAAGTTACTGCAGAATCAGAAAATGGCTTCTCTAGAAAAATATCTTAAGGAACTTGATGCAACTCGACAATCTGACTACTCATTATGGCGTGCAGGTAGAAATCTTAAAAGGCCAGTTATATCTAAGCCACCATTAAGAAACTTGAATGGTAGTTGGGCAAGAAACGATATTGAAAAAGGAAATCTGTTTGTTAGTCACTTGAAAAACGTATTTACACCAAATATATCTCACAATATTGCGGTCGAGTTACCACCTGTTGCTGCTAGAGCAGCTATTCCCCTCAGATTTGAGATAAGAGACATCGAAAAGGCTATTTGTGACTTAAACACTAAGAAGGCACCTGGTATTGATAAAATCAGTAATAAAATGCTTTTGGAGCTACCTCGCATAGCAAAGAAAATTATTCTTGTTATTTTTAATGCTTTTTTACGCCTTGAATACTATCCTCAAAAATGGAAGGTTTCCTTAGTTACCATGATACCAAAGCCAGGGAAAGATCATACAAAAGTTGAGTCTTATAGGCCTATTAGCTTATTATCAAATATGTCAAAGCTGTTTGAGAAATTATTAGTTTCAAAATTAACACCGATTTTAAGTGAAAATAGATGTATTCCAAACCATCAGTTCGGATTTAGAAGAAAACACAGCACAATCGAACAGACTCATCGAATAGTAAATGTCATAAGAAAAGCATTTGAAGAAAAAAAATATTGCTCAGCATTCTTCATCGATGTTTCGCAAGCTTTTGGTAAGGTCTGGCATGAAGGCTTATTGCATAAATTGAAGCAAAATTTACCAGCAAAATTTACTTCGGACATGCCAACAAGCAACTACACACAAACTTCAACCTTTGCAGACGATACAGCTTTTCTAAGCGTCCACGAAAATCGTAATGAAGCATCGCGTTACTTACAGCATCATATATTTCAACTAGAAATATGGTTAAGACAATGGAGGATAATGGTCAATGAGCAAAAATGCGTACATATAACATTCACTTTGCGCCGGGAATCTTGCCCCCCTATTACAATCAATAATCAAATATTTCCTCAACATTCGCATCTAAAATATCTCGGTATACATCTGGATCGGCGATTAAAGTGGAAATGCCATGTAGAGGCAAAATTAACTCAAATTAAAATTAAACCATTCAAATTCATTGGCTTATTGGAAGAAATTCTGTCCTTAGTCTCGATTGCAAGCTTCTACTTTACAACTCTATCTTAAAGCCAATCTGCTGCTATGGTATTCAGTGATGGGGCACTGCCTCGGCCTCCAATATCGAAAAAATTCAAAGGTGCCAAAATAAACTTCTTCGAACATTCATAAGGATCTCAATGTGCCATTAGTTAAACCTATGATTACAAAATATGCAATAAAATATTTAAAAAGGCATGAACAACACCAAAATCCACTAGCTCGAAATATTTTAAATCATGGCGGCCACATTCGCTTAAGAAGAAGAGACACTGCAGCACTTACCCAATTAGATGAGCGATAAACACCTAAGTATATAAGTGAACAGAACCCGTGATGAAAAAAATTTTGTCTGGCACTGGCAGGACATAAAATAAAGTATTAGGCTAAGATTTGATTAATTATTGTTAGTTCATATTTAATATACGAAGATTCAATAAAAAATAATGAAAAAAACAAAAATTTGTTTCTTTGAAATTAAATTTTTTTAAAACAAATTTGTGTGCTTTTCTATTGATTTGAATATACTTATACCCAAACCACAATAGTGGAGAGGGTATTATGCATTTGTGCTGATGTATGTAACGCCTTAAAATAGTGGTCCTATACCCACCTTAAAGTATACTGATCTACTCAGAATCACTTTCTAACGATGTCCGCAATTTTGGAGATAATTTAATAAAATTTGGGTCATAGGTTCTTATTGGCACAAGGACCAAGCCTATTGAAAATGGACCGAATCGTAGGACCACGAGGGAAGACAGGGGGAAATTTCTTCCTCTCAGAAACTATCAACCCGGTTTTAATGAAATTTAAAACATAGATAGATCCATATCTATAGGGACACATTTTCTAAACAGTTTTTAAAAAATAGGACCACAAGGGGAGGCAGGGGGCGATTTCTGCCTCTCACAAACTTTCAAACCGATTTTCATGAAGTTTATAAACATAGATAAATCCATATTTGCATGGACACATAAGCATTATGTGTTTTTAAATACTGTGGTGTAGGGTATCATATGGTCGGGCTTGACCGACTATACTTTCTTACTTGTTTTATAATATTAATTCGAATAAAATAAATTGAAATAACAGTAAATTTTACTTCCAAGGCAAGAAATAAAATTTGAAAGACATTATCGTTTATTATTTGAAACTGATTTATATTTAACTAGCTGACCCGGCAAACGTTGTTTCGCCTAGAAAAGTATTGTTTTTGTGTATATTTAAAATACATGTACAGAATCAGGTACAGGTAATATTCGGTGGAGATAATTTATCTTTATTTACAAAAAAAAAATACGAAAATGTGAATTCTAAGTAAACTATTGAATAAGTTAAGAGAATATCATTGAAGCACTTTGTGATAAATAATATTTTTCGTTTTGTTGTCAGGTGCGTTGTTCATTTTCGCACCTGACAACGAGGATGGCTTTCCGACACGGGAACATGCGACATAGAGTTGGCCGTTTAAAAAACAGTCGTTCTCCAAATTTAGGCCACAAACACTCAATGATTGCCCTTGGGATTTGTTGATTGTCATGGCGAATGCGAGACGAATTGGAAATTGGATTCGTTTAAACTCGAATGGCATATCGGTTAGGATCATTGGAATTCTCGGAATGAGAACTTCCTCTCCTTTAAACTTTCCTTTTAGCACTCCATACAAAATGAATGAGAAAATTAATTTTTTTTATAATTTCTTTTTTCTGGAATATTTAAGACATTTTTTTGCTAACAATCAAAGCATGATCAATTGCATAGCTTACGATTTGATTCATTTTCAATGGCACTTCTTGTCGGAAATTGTTCATACCAACATAGAAACTAGGGATGCCAATCCCGATCCCGAAAATCCCGGGATTTAAATTTCGCAATCCCGGGATTTTCGGGATTTAGTTAATCCCAAAATTGTTAAAAAAATCTTCTTGCTTTAAATTTTTTTTATTAAAAAAAAATTCATCATGACTGATCTTTAATATTTACTTGATTATTTCTGTTAATATTGTCATTGAAAACAAAAAAAAAAAGTTAAACTTTGTATGTTTTAAGCGTGTCCAACAATTATAAAGAAATTTTAACGAGAAGTGAAGAAAATAATTAAAGAAGAAAATTAATAAAGGAAAAAAATGTTTTTTGAAACGCACAAAGCATTCCACTGGTGCACCAAATTCGGCATTAAAACTTTACTCTTCAAAGGGTTAGAAATATAAAAGTGTTGTACGAGAGTAGGCACGGGAACTACAGCAATTTATGGAGCGATTTTACAAAATTAAGAAGTGTATTTTAAACACTACACAATTCCTACCACTTTGTGGTGGGTATAAAAATGTTTTTTTGTTAAAATAAGATTTTTATGGTTAACTTAATAAATTGATTTAAATAATTAATTTCGAATTCAAATTTGAATTATTGATTCTAATTTACTTAACAAAAATTTGATTAGAATCTTACATATAAATCAATTACATACAAGTTTGCTCTTTTCAATTACAATATTCAATTTTTTTTATTTAGTTGAGTAAAATATAGATTTTATGGTAATTATTTTTTAGTTGAATCAATTAACACATTGTTAGAAATCGTACGTTATTTTTTTTAACATATTTTTATTTAAATCAATTATTAATTAGGAAAAAATCGCAATTTTCAATATTTTTAAATGTTAGTAATAAATAACATTATCTTTAACGTTAAAATAACAAATAATTATAAAACTTTTGCTTGTAAACTGCTTTTAATTACGTTTTTTTTAAAAAAATATCTATAAAAAGCATTTATCTTCTAATTTTCAAAAACCCCGAATCCCGAAAAATCCCGATATCCCGAAAAATCGTGGGATCCCGAAAAATCCCGGGATTTGATGTTTTGAAATCCCGAATCCCGGGATTTGCGAAAACCAGTCCCGATTGGCATCCCTAATAGAAACCTTTGCCGGCTCATGCGCAACAACTTTACTAAAGACCATAGCATGATCAAATGATATAATTTATTTTGGGTAATTTTCAATGGGGCCACCTATCGGAAATTGTTCATACCAACCTAGAAACCTTTGTATGGTAATGCTCAACAGCTGTGCTAAAGATCATAGCATGATTAAATGCACAGTTTATGATTTAACTCATTTCGAATCATTTTCAGTGGCGGCACCTGCCTGAAATTCGTCGTATCAACTTATAAGATCATAGCATCGTCAAATGCAGAGTTTACGATTTAATTCATACTGAGTAATTTACAATGGCGCCACCTATTTTTGCTATTCTTCTTACTTGGTCAGAGACCATTCCGAATTGGTACAAATCATTGAAATCGGTCCAGCCGTTCTTAAGTTATAAACGTAGTAACTAACGCCACTTTCTTTTATATACATAAATATATATATTAGAGTGGGTCAATTTTTTTACCCACCAAGCGTATAGCAAAATCGTAATCTACGCAAAATTCTAAGAACTTTTCCTAAAGAAACTATGGTTCTAAAATCAAAATCGAGCTTCCGGTTTTTGACTTAAAAATTTGGTGCTCAGTAAATCTGAAAAAATAAAACTTTTTTTGGAAATATTTATTGAAATTGGTGAATAGTTGGCCTGTATCGCTGAAAGAGGTCTTGTTTAAAAGAAAATTCTCTCAGCTTTCTATATCTGTGCTCATTTTTAGAAAAATCTGTACATCAATAAAGGTTAAGAGGTTTTTGTCAAAATAATCATAGTCAAGCTGATAAGAAACCTAAAACTGTTACAATTTTGATACATAAAAGTTAAATAAAATAATTTAACTAAATTTTAATTTAAAGTTGAATAAAATAATTCTACGGCATTTTGACAAAACATCTTAAGTGGAGATAAGAGAGCAAAAAAGATTTAAAAAAAACTCGGTGAAAAAAGCATTTCTGTTAAAAATAAAATAAACCAAAATTAAAAAAAAATTTTGTTCATAATACATAATTTTAAAAACGTAAGCAAAAATGTTTTTTAATGACAATTCGTACGATTAACACCTTTTTTTAACTTTTTAATTTTGACTTAAGATGTTTTGTCAAAATGCCATAGAATTGATTTATCAAAACTTAATTAAACGAAAATTTCTTTAAATAAAATTTAAGCAAAAACTGAAAATGAAAAAATTAAAAAATAAATATTTTTATTATTATTCTATTTTTTATTAAAACGAAAAATTCACAACAAAAAAGGAACCGATTAAAATAAAAATTTATAAAAAAAATACTGGCCAAGCCGGGGGTAAATAAATTTAGTTTTGGCCTATAGCTGCAATTTACATACAATATCTTTTTTGCTATCCATTCGTGGTATTCTGTTGCGACTTTTAATAGTAACTGCCAAAATATCATCTCGATTACATTCTATGGCACGTGGGAAACATTGGTAAGCAATTGTACAAATCGCTCAGTTCCCTGAATATGTGCCGGTAACCATAGATCAGTAAAGGGTAGATGCTTGTAGTAAATGGCGGCTCAGACAAATTGCTATCGTCCATTTCCAATTTAAAAAATTGTATTAGCTAAAAAAACATCAACTTCTAAAATACAATTGGACACTTTCAGAAGTTACATTTGAAAATTTTTTAAGTTAAATTGGAAATTTCTGAAATATAGTTAGAAAATTCTGAAATACAATTGGAAATGGTGTAGTAAGAAACATAGGCCCTAATAATATAATTCGCAATGTTACGCCAAAGAATTACATTGAATGCAAAAACAAATTCATAAATATTTTGTAATTTTGTTGTTGCTTTCTACAGAAAGTCTTTTTGCGTTTTAAAATTTTAAACGCGTACATGCATTTTTGTAGAAAGCAACAACAAAATTACAAAATATTTATGAATTTGTTTTGCTTTCAATGTAATTCTTTGGCGTTGCGTTTTACATAATAAGGGCCATAATTTAAAATCAAAAAATAAATAGGCAATGAGAAACTGAAAAGTTTGTAATTGTATCGGTCACACAATTTAAAGTTAAAATTCTCACGTTTATTCCATTTTAGAAATGTATGGGTAACAAAAATAATTTTTTTTTAATAAAAATTTTCACTTTTTCGACGCGTTTTCAAGAATAGCCAACAATATTTAAAAACTGTACAAAAAATCGCATAAGCTAAAAAGTGCTGTTATGGTTAAAAGGTTATGTTGGGCATTGTGACCCAGGATGTAATGGTTTAATTTCTGGTTTGGCCAGTATTTTTTCTTTTTAATATGGAGCTTCGAACGAAACATAAAAGTTTAGCTTACCATTGCGCTTACGGAAAACATGAATTTTATATGGCAAGTTCGCACTTTGAAGCAATACATTTATGACACATAAAGCATAAAAAAATTGTTAGATGTAACGATCACAGTTATTTTTAGTATTCTCCCTTACAAACCTGCTTCGTAGTAAGGAAATGCCGAATGTTATTTTTTTAAGTTGTTGAGAGTTCTTTCACTTACATACTTTACTGCATTTCTGTATGTCTTATTTCGTAGCGCATAACATTGCGCTTATTTTTTTAAATGTACCTACCATTAGTGCTTCCCAAAATGAGAAAAATTTTTATTGGGTAATTTTATTTTATTTTTTTCATTTAGTTTCTTTTTTAAAAAGGTAGTAAATTTAAAATAGAAAATTGGGTAAAAAAAATAAAATACATTTTTTTTTTTTATTTTACCAGCTTGACTATGAACATTTTGACAAAAATCTCCTAACCAATTATTTATGTACAGAATTTTCTAAAAATGAGCACAGATATATAACGCTGAGAAAATTTCCTTTTTAACAAGCCCTCTTTCAGCGATACAGGCCAACTATTCACGTATTGCAATAAATATTTCCAAAAAAGTATTATTTTTTCAGATTTTCTGAGCACCAAACTTTCAAGTCAAAAACCGGAAGCTCGATTTTGATTTTAGAACCATGGTTTCTTTAGGAAAAATTCTTAGAATTTTCCGTAGATTAAGTTTTTGCTATACGCTTTGTCTCTTTTTTTGGGCCCGAACAAATTGACCCACTCTATTAAATAAGTTTAACTTATTTTAAATTATGTATAAAAAACAGTTACAAATTGTAAATAATTCATTTGAGCCAATATTAAAAAAAAAAAAAAAATGTACAATGAACAGCTATGATTGTAAACAGCTAAGAGCAATAACACATTCAAAAGCAGAGCATAACATGAAACAGAATAATAATTTTTTTCTTTAAACTCTCAAACTGGAGGTCCACCTCACGCGTTCTACGCGTTTGTTACCTTTTTGACCTTTTTTTAAGAACATAATCCTACTACGCGTTTACTTGGCAACCCAATTTTACACTACTTCTTTTTGGACAGATGCATAAACGCATCGAACGATTAATGTTGACCGGTAGCCTTAGCCGTTTTTCTTTGCACCATAGCTAATGCAAAAAAAAACAAGATAACGCATTCCTCCTTTAAAAATTAACAGCCAGGCCCACGATGTCACACGTTAACGTTCGCATAGAAAATAACATTTAAAACAAAAACAAATTTTAGAAATTGTTTTTGTTTTAAATGTAATTTTCGTGGGCCAAATGTTATTTTCTATGCGAAAGTTAACGTGTGACATCGAGGGCCTGGATGTAAATGTTTCTGCGCATCTACGTCACATCAGCGTAAAAGTACATACAGCTTAAACATAGAAACACAAGCAGACAAACATGTGTATAAAATGCTGATATGACGTCATATTAAAGAGTTTAATTTTGTAAACATGCGCAATGCGCTATCTTGTTTTATTCATTCTTAAACCATAGTAGTTAAATCTTCTCTCATTGACAAAGCTCAAATTAGACGTGACATAACCATAACTATACAACACTGTATTTGATTATAGGTGACTAACCATAACGACATAACCATGATCAGGGAGATCGGATGGTTATTATTCGACCGGTTTTAACCGATTATTTTAGGATTGCCGAAGTCGGTTATTTTAAAATGTTAATTTTTCGAATATCGAATAAACCGGTTATTTTAGTATAATAAACTGGTTATTTTAATAATATGTAAATTACATACCTTTTCCATACTTTTGTTGTAAATGAACCTGTAATTTAAGTATTTTTCAAATTGTAATGTTGGGCAAACTTAAACTTTTTATGCAGAATATCAAAACAAAATGTAACAAGACAAAAAACATAATGAACGACATATGTAATTACAACTCACTTATAAAAGCGTGTTCTCTTGTCAAAAAAAAAACTAAAAACAATTCAAGATATGTACTACAAAAAAATGCTTAGTTAAAAAAGTAAATAGCAATTTGTGTTAGAGAATTCTAAATATTAACCCCCTTATTCATTAAAAATAATTCAGCTTTATAAGAAGTTTATTAAACAAATTTTCATATAATATTTATCTTTAAGCCTGTTAATATCATGCAAATTTTTTTTTAAGATTAAGGCCTTAAATATATTTTTATACAGATGTTATCTCTGGAGATATTTCGAACGGGCTTAAAAAGATAAAGAAGGCGTCTTAAGAGCCTTTAATAATAAGTTGCAAACACTCTTCGGCGTTACAAACGTATCAATCACCTTAATTTGTCCGTTTCAAGTAGTTCTAAAGAGACGGCAAATAATACTTTACTAAAATACGCTGCCAAAAATAAATCCTTGGGTGTAATATAAGCCCGTTTGTTGCAGAGGAAGGAATGTCCGTTAAGGCACTAAAAAGTTTTGATAAGTTCTAGCATATCTTCATTCCAAAAACTTCAATATTCACCATCAACAATAAACTTTAGTTTGTCAATAGTATGAAATGGGAATTTAGCACATTATAACGAAACCTTGACAATTAATTTTTGATCCCCAAGACGGCTAATTCGGCGAAATTACGACATTTGGAATATGACATAACTTTCGAAAAAAAAAAATTTTAAATATGTTTTCATTCATATATGTACTTTATAAGATAAAAGGAACCCTCTCCCCAAATTTCATTAAAATCGAAAAGGGTCGTGTCCCACTCTTAGTCGATTTGAAATGGAATTACCCATATACAACTTTACGCTTTCAAATTATAACAAAAACCGCTCACTTTAACATGAGAGCAATTTTTTTTTTTGCAATGAAAAAAAAAACTGAACTGAATACACTTACTAGATCGGCTTACCAGCCTTATTATGATTTAAAAGCATAGATACATACCAGCAATAAGTTTAACGCTCATAATTTAGCCTGTTGCATACATACACACATGATAATCGTGAAATACATTATTCTTCAGAGCTTTTCTCTTCGTCTTGTAGAGCCATGTTAATAATAACACTGTTCTAGTTGAAAAAACGGCTAAGCGGGCCACCCGGCGGGTTAACCTAATTCGAGTACGCTGAATTCAGTGTTGCTGACCGTATGGCGGACCTTCATTAGTCCTTCGTCCTTAGCATTATCTCAAAACATACTTGTCCTTTAATTAACATTTTTCAGCTGGTGAATAATGTCAAAAGTTATAGACAGATTTATTCATAACACAAGAACTTGGAAATTGTTTTTAATACTTTTCTAATCTAATGTTTATAATTTTTGTTATAAAATTATGTTAAATAGATATACTTATATTTGTCATAAAATTCTTTTATTACAAAAATCTTATTAAAAAAGGACATTTAAAATTCTTGCGTTTTACGTTTTCGATTTCCAGAACACCCCTGGTTGCTCGTTTGTTTGGAACTTTATTTCTATACTTGAAGACAAAATTAAAGCAATAGCCAAATTCTGTTGCTAAAAAAAATTCTAAAACGACTGTGCAGATTAGAAAAAATTTTGCCTTACTTAAAGGTTATTTTATTTCGGAATTTCAGTTTTTTAATTTATTCAATAAACTATACCGTTTTTGAGTTACGCGTATATATGTATGTTCCGCTGGATTCGTCGTGCCCGCATTAGGTTAACACGCCAGGTGTCCCGCTTGTTCAATTCTAGCACAGGGTAATTAAGCCGTTTTGTGTCATTTTTGTACATTTTATTGGGCATAAAAATTTATTTCTCAAATGAATGTTGAGTAAATAATTACAAACAAAGCATAACATTACAAATATGTATGTAAGTAAATTTATACAGTGATTTTTAATTGCTGTCATAAATATTACTAAAAATATCGGCCTTTTGATAACGCTCTTTAGTTTTCTTCATTAATTCTAATTTCTTTTTTTCTGTCACAGTAAAAGTCAGACCAGCGGTAGGATCATCGCATCCTAAGCCCTTATGGCCAGCATTCGACTCAACATTAATCTAAGAATAGTTCAAAAATATAAAAAATATTTCACCAAATAAATGTTAAAACGTACCGGTTCTAAAAGACCTCCTCTTTCTTGGGTTTTACCCAATGCTTCACCTTTATTCCAACCAAGTTTGGAAAGCATTTTAAAACCTTTGTTATCACTTGAAATTGCACTAAAATATTAAATTAATCAGTACTAAGCAAAGTGTATAAAGATAAATTGCTTTTTTTAATTATCTTACGTGTCAACGGAAGCAGTTTGTGTTTTCTCTTTATCTGTACTACTGCCAACTTTTAGACGTCTAGAAGCAGCACGATCATGATAGTTATTTTTACTACTCTTATTGCTACAACTGCCACTTCCTTCGACTACTGCATTATTAGTCCCAGTATTTTGTTTCGAATCAACAAATTCTGTAAAATTAAATCAAAAATATTTATGTAGTTTGTTATTATAACAATTGTATGAATGTACATTAGGGTCTATAAAAAATAAAATGTTATTGGCTATCATCTCAAAAGTTTCTACAAGGCATAAACAAGTTCTCCCACAAGATCAGCTCCATATCTTGATTCTACACGACGCTCAACGACTTTCAGTTTTGTTTTTACAATTTCGATGGGCATATTCTTTTGGGAAATAACATTTTTCATAAAATACCTTTTGTATGATGTTTTCGAAAGCTTAACGGGTAAAAGGTTATCAGATTTTGAATACTAGCAGAAATAACCACAATAACAACATTTGTTAAAAGTAGTTTCCTATCACAAATCTAATATCTTTTTACCCGTTAAGTTTACGAAAAAATCATGTAAGAGGTGCTTTGCGGAAAATTGTATTGCCTGCAAAAATATTCCCATCAAAATAAAAAAACATTTACTATTATTATTTGCAAAATTACCAAAAAAAATTTCACATGTAATTAATAGGGAAAACCTAAAAGTTGTTGAGCCTCGCGTACAATCAATATATCGAGCTGTTCAAGTAGGAGAACTTCATTTATACCAGCAAAAAACTTGTAGGATGAAAGCTCTTCAAATATTGTGGCAGTTTCAGTCAAAAGGGACCTTTGGGCAAAAAATGAGTTTTGGAGAAAAACGATTTTGATGTTAACAAGTTAATTGTTTTTCTTATCAAGGTGTATTTTAAAGCTAACTTATGACAAAAGTAATGCAGTAAGCGGTTCGTTGCGTTAGAAAGAGCGTATTTGATCAATGTATTTGGGCCTTAAAAACTACTTCGTTAATCCTTGAAAATTTCTTGAAATTTAGTATTTTTTACAGGGCTGTGCAGTCGGAGTTGAGGTTTTTGTACCAGGGTCGGAGTCGCAGTACTCCAAAATTTTTTGGCATAAAAATTGTTCTAATATTTTTAAAATAAAAGCTTTAAAAATTTTGAAGTCAGAAAATAAGGACCACTCTACTTTACATATGAGTAGGTGAGTTTCAAAAATTTAAAAATTGAGATAACAATAACGTAAACAAAATAATGAGATTCACCTTAAAGATGCTCAAGGGCAGATAATGACAAGTGATCCAGCTAAGGTTTATTGTTTTAATAACTATTTTTTAGCAGCCGTAAAGAACCTCAAAAGAGGAATTGAAACCTATACTGGGGACCATTGTAATTTGCTGCGAACGCTTTCCCATTCACCGAACAGATCTACCCTTGAAAACATTAATTACAATCACGTAATTGAAGTTATAGTAGGTATTGATGTCAATAAAAGTCCAGGCTATGATAATATTTCACCGAAATTTGTCAGGGAATGTCGGGGAGAAATTGGTCCAATCTTATGTGGTATTTTTAATAAAATTATTATAAATTCAACTTATCCTGATATTTTAAAAGTGCACAAATTAGTACCACCCCAAAAGAAATAAATGTATATTAGACTGGTCGCATCTTGTATGGGATTTTTTTTTTTTTTAATTTAATTGTTTGCGCTGCTTAAAATATGAGGTTTGGTGTAAGAAATCATGATCTAATTTTTCAGGTCAATCCGACAGTGCCTAGCCATCCCGGGTGGGGCCCAAAGTTCCCCATATTATAAAAAAAACATCTTTTCTATCAGAACATATGTTCGCGCAACTCAAAAACGCTTTAGCTTACTGAAAAACTAAAAAAACCGAAATTCCGCAATAAAATTTAATTTAAGAAAGTTAAAACTTATTCTTTATGTTGGCTTTGGTTTTCGAGATATACCGTTATTTCGAAAATTAAGGAGGTTGCACAACATATGTTCGCGTAACTCAAAAACGCTTTAGTTTATTGAAAAACTAAAAAAAAACCGAAATTCCGCAATAAAATTTACTTTAAGAAAGGTAAAACGTTTTTCTTATATGCGCAGTCGTTTTAGAAACATAATTTTTTTTCTGGAAAAAAAAATAATTTTTTTATTAAAATTTCGGAATTTTTGTTTTTAAAAATTCATGAAAAATGCAGCTATGCTTCTAATTTTATGGAGACATATAAAAAACAACATTGCATACAAAACAAGCCATGAATGATTAAAATCTGTTAACAACTTTTGATTTTATGTATTCACAAAAGACGAAAAATTTTAATTAATTTAAGAATTTTATTAAACCGCCACATCTTTTGGGAATACATAAAATCAAAAGTTGTTTACAGATTTTAATCATTTATAGCTTGTTTTGTTTGCAATGTTGTTTTTTATATGTCTGCATAAAATTAGAATTTTGTTTATGAATTTTTAAAAACAATAATTCCGAAATTTTAATAAAAACACTATTTTTTTTTTCCAGAAAAAAAATTATGTTTCTAAAACGACTGCGCATATAAGAAAAACGTTTTACCTTTCTTAAAGTAAATTTTATTGCGTAATTTCGTTTTTTTTTTAGTTTTTCAATAAGCTAAAGCGTTTTTGAGTTGCGCGAACATATGTTAATCTATCTATACAATATATAATTTCTTAGTATGTCAGGATGTTTGCATGTATGTCCTATTCTTTCCGCAACTTTCAGAAGCCATCTGATGACATAGGAAGCTGAAATTTGGCACACTTGAAGTACTTTCTCTTCGGAAGATCGTAACGAAGCCATATTTTTCATTTTCGGCTTTTCAACTAGTATAACTATAAAGATCTGATAGAAAAGATGTTTTTTTATAACTTTGGGCCCCACAGGGCACTGCTAGGCACCGTTGGATTGACCTGAAAAATTAGATCATGATTTCTTACACCAAACCTCATATTTTAAGCAGCGCAAACAATTAAATTTAAAAAAAAATTGCGACCAGTCCAATGTATATACTATAGATAAATATCGACCGATTGCCGTTCTATCTTCAATTGATGAAAAGCTTTTGTATGATAAGCTGTTATTGTTCTTGGAGGAAAATAATTTATTGTATAATTTTCAATTTGGATTTAGACGAGGATGTGGTACCGAAGATGCTGTTCTTAACGTTGTTAAAAATATTTGTAAGGGTCTTGGTGATGGGTTTTCTGGAGTAGCTGGAATATTTTTTGACTTTACTAAGGCTTTTGACCTAGTAGATCATCAGATACTGCTACAAAAGTTGAAGTATTATGGTATGGTATGGTATTGCTTTACAAACAGAAAACAATATGTAAATATAAAAAATGCAAAAAGTTTTATTGGATCTGTTGAATATGGAGTGCCGCAAGGAAGTGGATTAAAACCAATCTAATACGATTTAGACCACATTCTTTGAGTATAAATAATAACTTTAATGTATATATACATTAAAGTTATCAACATATATGTTGATGGTAAGATTGTGTGTGAAACCCATTCAATAAAGTACTTAGGAATTATTCTTCAAAGCAACTTGTCATGGGATCTGCATATCAGTGATGTGAAAAGAAAGATTGCTCCAGCGATTGGAATTTTATATAAATTTAAAAATAAATTGGATAAAAAATCAAAACTGATGATATATCATTCTTTGATACAATCTCATTTAAATTACTTGGCTGTTGTATATGCTTACAATAAAAACAATAATTTACTTAAATCTCTGCAATGTATGCAAAACAAAGCGTTAAAAATTGTATTCAATTTACCATTGTTGTATTCAACTATTTCATTATATAAAGAAATATGCAAAACAATATTACCAATCTATGGGTTGCATGAATATCAAGTTTTAGTGTTTGTGTTTAAATGTATTTATAATATTGGTTACCATACTATACCATTCATGCAAAATCAAATAAATTTCAATACACGGAATAGAACAAATTTTAGAATTCCTAGATGCATGTTAGAAACAGCGAATTGATTATATTGGCGGAATTAAATTTAATAGTTTGCCTATGGCTTTAAAATCAATTTATCGAATTTCCATTTTTAAGTCTTCTTGTAAAGAACACTTATAAAGGGTGTCCCAACTAGAACGCAATTTTTCAATTTTAAATAAAACACAGAATCGTGAAACTTTATTATTTCGTAAAGTAGACAGAATGAGGTTATGTATGGAACAAGATATCGTGCAGATGGCCGCCGCGGTTTTGCTGGCACACACGCGATCTTTTAATTTTTTTTTTTTTTTAATTTTTTTTTTTTTAATTCCCTACGCTAATCCCGCGAAGCTCTACGCTTGTCTGCAGGAAAGAAACCAGAGTCTTTGGCGGGAATCGAACCCGCAACCCCGGCGCTGATAGACAAGCTCTCTACCAGCTAGTCTACCGGGGCACTCAATGAAATTTTCAATGACCTTTTTGCATAAATGCTGCGGTATTCTAGTTGGGACCCCTTTATAATACAATAGAAACGCTTTTAATATAAATTTTTTTATATAAAAACTTTTTTTTTTGTTGAAATATAATTCTTGCTTTATGAAAATATATTTGTAATATATTCTATAAGTTACTTTTTACCTTATATTTTATTACTTTAAAACTATTTTGCCAACTTGCTTCAATAATGCCTTCTTGGCGCTGAGGCCAATTTGAAATTTGTAAAATTATTATGTCCAAATAAAATAAACCTCTACAATTCATTTGAAGTTGTCAAAAAAAAAAATTGATTTTGTCAAACCTTTTAGCACTTCTAAAGAATATATATAGATATATATTGTATCGAAGCATGTCATTTTCTATGTTTTGAAGTGTGCTTTTCGTAACAAAACTGGTTCGTTCCACTCACCAGACATTTTCGAAACTATCTCTTTGTATTTTCTGTAATAAAACTCGCTGGTTCACTGTTTTAAGACATCTGAAGTAATTGTTTAGCTTTAATTTATAGCATTTAGTATATTTTTTACTTATTTATTCCAAACGCCTTTTCAAAAAATTCAAAAACTTCAATGGCCGAAATTTCGAAAACCCGAGCTTACTTTTCAAACCCTTTAGGCAGTAGTCAAGTTGCATTGCAAGTATTGGGGCGGCCGGCGTGCGGCCGCGGCGATAACCCGAATTTTGTTGCACTGTGAAATTGGGGAGAAAATAAAGACCTGCAATTTTATATTTTGGTCTTCGATAATAATAATATTGATTAAACTTTGAACTCGCCTGGGTAACAATCTTGTCGAGATGCGAGGGCTTAAGTGCACTCTACGGTTCTGATCTCTTGGGATGATGTATGTGATGAATACGTCTTCGCGGGAGGTCGAGAACACTGAAGGGGTGTGCAACTAAAGGTTACTCATCTTGTCAAGATAATGAGGCGGTGGTGAATTGCACACTTCCGGTCCATTATCAGTACATATAGCATAGCGTGCCAACCCGTGGATTTGCTCCTTGAAAGGTGGGGGCTTTACCAGTGGTTGGGGTGCGAAATATGCACTTTTAAGGACAACGTGGTTGGTAGCAGTGCCGAGGTCCTGTGTTGCTAGTTAGTGCGTAAAGAAACTAGTCGTTAACAGCTCCCCTCAGCGTCAGGGCAAAGCGCTGTTGTATGTTAGTTGCCCAGTCCACGCACGCCGTCACTGCGTGGTACGGTCCGTCTGAATGAGCCTACTCGTGGGAACAAAAATGAAACCCTTTTAAAAAAACGAAAAACAAAAAACCATAACAAGCAATAAAAGTATAATGGAAAATGAGGACACGACGGACGAGATTGACCAGGGTCAGTCGGACGTCACGGTCTCTGAGTCGGATAGTACCCTCTTGACTGTTCATGAGAACATAATTGAGCAGGAGAGACAGGTACTGACCGACCTATATGTGGATAGTCTTCTGGTAGAATCGGGTGACTCCTGTGGTGAACCCGGGGCTACTCAGGGGTTAGAGGGGTTGACTCTGCTCTCTGACACGGAGCTTGATATTGATATATCAGCTCACAGTCAGACTGCAGAGCCTGCCACTCTCATCTGTGAGGCCGGGGGACATCAGAGGGGGCACTCGGGAGAAGATTGTCAACAATTTGTTCGGCAGACCGCCGTGGAGGACGGGCCAAGCGCCCCTCCACGAGATATTAAGAACTCCAGCCGAACGAAGGAGGAGAAGGCGCAGAACGGAACAAGGAGTTCTCTTGCATATCTGGATAAGATGGCGAAGAGAGATCCTTCAACGTTCTCCGCGAGGGATAGGCACCTTCTGAGAAGGCACCGACAAAGCGTCGCTAAATTCGAAAGAATTTACGGCCCTGTCAGTACCGTGCTCGGTTGGCCCTATCCTTGGAGAAAACAGGTGGATGAGGTCGCCGACCCGGAAATTACACAAAAGAGTACAGGGCCGGTGGCGTCGTCAACCTGCCGTGGAGATTTAGAGAAAGGAGGGGTTGCCCCGGTGACCAAAGCGCTCATGTCTTCGGAACGAGCTGCGGAGGATAAGGGGGCGATACCCAAGAAAGGAAGCAAAGTGGCTAAGGCAGCGAACACGGAGAAGAAGGCTGGTAATCCTCCGTCCGATTCCTCTAGTGGCTCTCGTAATTAGGTCAGTCCAGTCGTACCGAAGTCACCGAGCACAGTGAAGAGGGCTGGTACATCTCCGGCTGAAGCTCCTAATGGCTCCAATAAGGAGACCATTGAGAGGGTCAGATCTGGGGATGATCAGCCTTCTTCATCGAATAAAAGAGTGAAGAAATCGACGAGCCTGGAGGGTCATCTGCAGGTGGCTGTCATAGATCGGAATGATCCGGATGGGAGGATTAAAGGTGTCAAGGTTGCCAACTGTGGTAACAAGAACTCATTGGAATTCTTAAGAACCACAATTGGCAAATGCGGCGACATTAACCCGGGGGCAAGGTTTGAAGTCATACAAGCCTCCGATTTGCCAATTAGGTCCATAGTGACAGTGTGGATTCCACCTCCCGTACGCAAGGTGGAAACTATACTGGCAGTATTGGGCAACCAAAATGGTAGGCTTCTTACTGACCAATGGAGGCTAGCGACCTCACTGGTGTGTAAGGAGAATACCGGCAAGGACTTCCGTTTCGCAGCCGATCGGAAGTCCATGGAATTCTTGGAGGAGGTTGGGGGGATGTGTAGGTTCGGTTTAGGTAACGTCAGGTTTCGGTATCCAAAGCATGACAGGATCAAGGAGGCTGTTAGTGGTGCAAATAAACCTGCACCATTGTGAAGCAGCCTCAGCCGAACTTGTAACCTTCCTCTCCAGTACTCGGACGGACGTAGCCCTTATCCAAGAACCTTGGATAAATAAAAATAAGGTTTGCGGTTTAAGGGTTGCGGGATACACTCTGTTTGTCCCGTCCACAGAGGACAAGGTAAGAACGTGTATACTAGCGAGGAATGAATTGAATTTTCTCATATCTCATTCTTTCAGGTGCGGTGACTTGACCGTAATAAATGGAGAGGCCAAAGGGAAGCGCACGCTTACACTGGCCTCGGTGTATATGCCATACGAGGGGTTGGACCCACCGGGCACAGAGGTGCGGCAACTAACGGCATATGCAAGGAGGAGAGGTGCAATCATTGTATTGGGCTGCGATGCCAATGCTCATCACAGCCAATGGGGGAGTGCCGATATTAACAAAAGAGGTGAGTTAATGATTGATTTTATAACTACTAACAATCTTATTGTCTGTAATATGGGTAACACGCCGACGTTCAGAAATAAAGATAGGCAGGCAGTGATAGATCTGACATTAGTAAACCGTCGCGAGCAAATTGTTGTTGATTGGAGGGTGGCAACGGACTGTACATTTTCAGACCATAGTCGTATTACCTTCACACTGAATTTTGACCTACCTAGGGCTGCTCCGTTCAGGAACCCGAGGGGCACAAAATGGGACTCCTTCAAGGAAGGGGTCCGAACTGGGTTGGCGCAACAGGCCTTGGGCGACTTGCTGCCGACGGATCTGGAGGGGGTAGTGAACAGGTTCACTCATCTTCTAAGGGAAAGCTATGAGCAGTCCTGGCCGGTTACGTTTCCGGGCTGGCGAAAACAGCCTAAATGGTGTACCAGGGAATTTCATGTTCAAAGGTCTACGGTGAGGAGACTGTTTAATAGGGCCAAGCTTACGAGAGCACCAGATGATTGGAACAATCACAGGGTTTAGTTCAACAGGTATAAGGCGGATCTGAAAAGAGCAAAGCGACTATCATGGATGCAATTTTGTGCGTCCATCGATAATGTCAACGAGTTGTCAAGATTCCGACGGATTTTATCTAAGGACCCTAAGGCCCTGGGTTACATCCAAAGGAATGACGGCTCATGGACTGAGTCTAGCTCTGAGACCCTAACCTTACTTATGGAGACGCACTTTCCCGGGTGCAGGGAAACCGGTGGTATGGAAGACGGTCAGTGGGACGTCATGTCCATGACATCGGATCATACGTCCGCTTGCGTCGAGGAAATGGTCACAAGGGAGAAGCTGGCGTGGGCGGTCAATACTTTCGACCCATATAAATCACCGGGTCCGGATGGCATTTTTCCGGCCATGCTTTGCAACATCCCGGACGATGCATCATTTCTGCTGGTGGACATTTTCAGGAAATGCCTCAGTAGGAGGTTTCTGCCTAGGGGATGGAGAGAGGTCAGGGTGATTTTCATACCCAAGGCTGGTAAAGCGGGCCACTCGAAATCGGGGGATTTTAGACCTATTAGTCTGTCTTCATTCCTGTTGAAGACTCTCGAGAGACTAGTAGATTTCTATCTCAGGAGTAATATTGGGACCCGCCTTATTAGCAACGCTCAACACGCCTACCTGAAGGGTAAATCTGTTGAGAGTGCGTTACATGAGGTGGTGGGTTATATTGAGCACGGTCTGAGGAATAAGGAATATACTCTCGCCGCGTTTTTGGATATAGAAGGAGCCTTTAATAACATTAGGATTGAGGCGATTGGAGATTCATTAATGGAGCTGGGAGTTAAGGACTTTCTGGTAGAGTGGATAGTCTGCATGCTTAGCAGTAGGATTATAAACTCGAGCATTGGGGATCAGGTGATAAGGAGGAGGGTTACCAGGGGGACACCACAGGGGGGTTCTATCGCCTCTACTGTGGTTGCTTGCGGGCAACGGGATTCTCAGGTCATTTGATTCCATGGGCAAGAAAGTTGTTGCCTATGCGGATGACATAGTTCTGCTGGTCAAGGGAAAATTTCTGTCCACGATCGGGGAAATTATGCAGGTGATGTTGGGCGAACTCTCGGCATGAGCAAAGGTCAGGGGACTGTGTGTTAACCCGGTGAAGACTGAGCTGGTGCTATTTACCAGAAGGTACAGGATAGAGGGATTTAGGGGGCCAGTGTTAGATGGTGTCGAGTTGCCTCTATCGGACGGTGCAAAATACTTGGGTAACTTTCTGGACTGCAAACTGTCTTGGAAGGGAAATACTCAGGAGAGGATGAGAAGGGGACTCAATGCCTACTACACATGCAGGAACTCCATCGGTAAGAACTGGGGTCTGAGGCCAGATTTACACATCGGTGGTTAGGCCTATACTTACCTGTGGATGCACTGTTTGGTGGGGCGCGTTGAGTGTGGATAGCTATAGGAAGATGCTTAGCAAGGTTCAAAGGAGTGCATCTCTGGGCATCACGGGTGCAAGGAGCAGCACTCCACAGGCAGCGCTGGACATCCTACTATATCTATCCCCTATTGAGCATTATGTGAGGAGTGTGGCTGCTAGGAACTTACTTAGACTTTACGAGTCTTCCTTAGTTAGACCTAGGCGGGATGATCTCACGAGAATCTTGTACGAGGTGGGTCTGCTTGATCGGGGTAATATTCTTGAGAGAATTTCGGATCATAGGACTACGACTCTGGACTTCGGTGTTACACCACCAGTGGAATTCCCGGATAGGGAAATCTGGAGTGGATCCAATAAACTGTTTGAGGGGTGGGCAGTATTTACGGATGGATACAAGATGGAAACCGGCACTAGTGCCGGTGCATGGTTGATGGGAATGAGTTGGCGGACGAACTCGCGAGAGGGGGTTCGAGTCTCGACTTAGTGGTAAGGGACAGGGGGTAAAGCCCCCCCTATGTTACTACTATGGGGTGATACGGGAGAAATTCCGTGATGACGTTGACCGATCCTGGAGGGACAGAATGGATTGCAGGGTGTCTAGGGCACTATGGCCCAGATTGGACGCGGGGGCAACCAGGGTTCTACTGGGATTGGATAGGGGTGGTCTTAGAACACTTGTGGGGTTCTTGACGGGTCATTGTCCTGTTAGGGCTTTTACGAGCAAATGGGATTCGGAGGAGTTAGAGACGATCGAGCATGTACTGTGCCATTGTCCTAGGACGCAGGATCTCTGGCGGAAGTGGCTAGGAGATAAGTTTCACGACGAACTGGGGTGTATAGCTGGATGTAATCCGGCCGATCTACTAGGGTTTGTCAGGGAAATAACGCGGCTGTTTCTGTTGAGGGGACTGTAAGGGGGGTATTGGTCCTACTTTCTAATTTTCCGTCTATCTCGTACTTCCTTTTCTCTACTTTTCACTTCCTCTTATCTTATCTTATATTTCATTGAAGGGATTCACAATGGACCGCACACAACCCTTCTTAACCTAATCTAAACTAACCTTGACGTGTACACTGAAGGAAAAGATTTCAATTTATTTGTTTAAAAATTCATATTTTTTAACTCTGCAGGTGGGAGATAAACTACACCAAGTCACATTTGGAAACTTTACAGCAGAAAATGTTACATATTAGAAAAAAATGATTGAGATGAAAAATAAAGTGGGGTTGGTCATACATTTGACTTATCTAGAAAATTTTATTGTGGAATTTCAGTTTTTTTTAGTAATTTATATAAACTGAACTGAACTGAATAAACTGAATGTTGCGCAACCTCCTCCATTTTTTAAATAACCATACATCTCGAAAACAAGAGCTAACATAAAAAAACGGTTGTGCCCGGCTTGTCTATTTTTTCAACTAGCACAGTGAAATCTTAGAGAAATTTATCTTTTTTGACAGTTTTGCTGTTTAGAGTAAGTAAGATGTTGTTGTTTTTTTGATTTTATCTGATTAAGAGCTTAAAATTTTCCGTAGGAAAATATATTTAAAAAAAACCTTAGCTAATAATTCAAACCCCAGCTAGGGTTTTTCTTCTACCATCATAAGCTGCCAGATTTTGGCGGTGTCAATTGGTTCAAGATTTTTAAGTTGAAAAATGTGCTCCTGTGTTATTTATTTATTCACATAGAAAAAAAACCCTGTAGGAAGTCAAACACATTTATAACTAACTTCAAACTGGTTTTTTAATAACCACATCTAGTTGATTAAGTGACTTTTTCCTTGTCGACGACTCATTATTTTAACATAGGCATGTCATAGGCAGTTGTCAATTGGCCATCTTTGCATGACTTTTTAACTGACTACTAACTACTAACTACTTATTTTTCAACCTATTTGTAGGTAATCACTAGTATATATATATATATATATTATATATATATATATATATTCCCCTCGATCCTATAAGGAGCATAGGGCCTCAACAAACTTCTTCCATTCAGATCTGTTCATCGCAATAGTTTTAACTTCACTCCAGCTTTTGTGCATTTTTTTAGCCTCGCTATCAATTTGCCTACGCCATGTATGTGCTATTCGGCCTCTTCTGCGACTTCCCTGCGGGTTCCATTTGATATCATTCCTGGCAAGATCGGACTGTGGCTTACGGAGTGTGTGTCCAATCCAGTTCCACTTTCTCTTCTGAATTTCTACACACAACGGTATTTGAAGTGTTTCAGCCCACATATTGTTGTTTGAGATGGTTCTTGACCAGAAGATTCGTAAAACTCTTCGGAAACAATGTGTTAATGTCTCGGGAGGCAGCGTTCCAAGTTTCGCATCCATATAAAAGGGTTGACTTTACATTAGTGTTGAAAATGTTGATTTTAACGCGGCGTGATAATGAGAACGATTTCCATACTTTACTGAGCTGGCCGAAGGATTGTGTGGCATTTTTTATTCGGCCTACAATGTCTTCACTCGATCCACCAGTTCGATTTATTACAGCTCCGAGGTAACAGAATATTTCAACTTTTTCTAATATTTCATTATTTATTAGAAAGGGATTCGAGTTTTCACAATTTATTCTCATAACTTTGGTCTCTTTAATATTGATTCTCAATCCGGCTTTCTCTGATATGTAGGTAAGACGTCTTAGTTGTGCGTCCATGTCTGTATAGCTATGAGAGAGAAGGCATATATCGTCTGCGTATTCGAGGTCTTCAAGCCTTTCGTTCAGCCCCCATACGATACCGCGATTTCCCATCATTGCCTGGTGCATTACACTATCCAGCACTTTATTAAACAGGAGCGGAGACATCACACACCCTTGACGAACGCATGCCATCGTGTAGAATTCGGCAGCTTGCCCCAGTGTACATACTTTTGATTAGTTGGATGAGTTTACGTGGTACCCCTTTACATTCGAGAGCATTCCAGATAACATTATGTTCCAGGGTGTCGAATGCCTTCTCAAAATCAATAAATATTATATATAGAGGCGACCTCCATTCAACTGACTGCTCTACGATTACTCTCAAAGAGTTTATATGGTCAACGCATGGCTTTTTAGGGCAAAATCCAGCCTGTTGTTTTCTCAGATTTGGCATTAATTTGTCAGTTAACCTTTTGTTTATAACGTGAGATAAGACTTTATTCAACATGCTTAGTAAAGTGATTCCCCGCCAGTTGTTGCAATTTGTTAAGTCACCTTTCTTAGGTATTTTAACAATAATGCCTTCCTTAAGCTCGTCTGGTTCAAAAACAAATCGATGCCATTCTAACGCAAATTTTTTGATTCGGAACGATAGTTGGTCGACATCATTCTTAGACTATCGACAAAAAACAAGTTAGAGTGCTATATTCGGCTGTGCCGAATCTTTGATACCCTCCACCGACAGCTCGAATGTTTAAGGAGGAATATCTGTATGATGTTATTATTATCTTAAACTATGACGATTTGTTATTAATTATGGTTTTCCGGGAGTAGCGTTGCTATGGGGCCTAGGGTAAATTATGTACCGATCTTCACGAAATTTCACAGTATCATTTATAGTCCTATAAAACTGCGACGAGCCAAAATTTGTTATGATTGCATTATTTTTTACGGTTTTAGGCGTACTAAACTGTTTTCCGGTAGTAGGGTTTATATGGGGCCTAAGGTAAATTATTGACCGATCGTCACGAAATTTCCCAGTGTCATTTCTAGTCCTAAAAATCTGTGACGTACCAAATTTTGTTACGCTAGCGTTATTTTTTACGGCTTTAGGCGTACTAAACTGTTTTCCGGGAGTAGTGTTTATATGGGGCTTAGGGTAAATTATGGACGGATCTTCACGAAATTTAACAGCGTGATTTCCAGTCCGATAAAAAAAAATTTTTTGCAAAATCTTATCTCATTCCGTGCCTTGTTCCAGCATTTATGTTATTTTTTGTAACAAAATTTTTTTAGGTGGTCGTTAAAAGCAAAGCAAAACGGTTAAAAACAAAAACAACTCTTTGCATGAGTACGAACAGTGAAACAACACTAAGACAAAACAAGTTAGAGTGCTTTATTCGGCTGTGCCAAATCTTTGATACCCTCCACCGACAGTTCGAATGTTTAAGGAGTAATATCTGTATGATGTTATTATTATCTTAAACTGTGACGATATGTTATTAATTATGGTTTTAGGCGACTAAACTGTTTTCCGGTAGTAGGGTTTATATGGGGCCTAGGGTAAATTATGGACGGATCTTCACGAACTTTAACAGCATGATTTCCAGTCAAATAAAACAAATTTTTGCAAAATCTTATTTCATTTCGTGCCTTGTTCCAGCATTTATATTATTTTTTCTAACAAAATTATCATTTTTTTTAGGTGGTGGTTCCACATTTTGATTCATAGCTCTGGTCCTACTGAATCGATTTTGCTGGATTTCAATCCCAAACTGCTTAGGATAACTATAAGCAATTTGGCACCAAGTTTGTTCATTTGTTTTGAGTTGTTCGAAAGTGAGCGTGTTTTCAACAGACGGACAGCCGGACAGACAGACGGACATGGCCACATCGACTTAGAATTACTCAAGGACCCAGAATATACATATATACTTTATGGGGTCTAAGATAAATAATAAAAAAGTTTCACACGGAATGACAAACTTAATATACCCTCTTCACAACTAATTGTGGTGAAGGGTATAATGAAAGAAACGTTTACGTGTTAGTTCATGCAAATGAAAATAATGCAGAAATAAACAAAACAAAATAATATTAACTACCTAACGGCTAAGCCAATTATTCATACACGTTTCCTCTCGCCCTCGGTATTTACACAAACGGTGGATAGTGACTCATTAAAAAAACTACAACTAGACTTGGTGACAAGTGTTGCCAGGCCAGCAAGTATTGCCGTGACGTCAAAAACAAATTTAGTGGGAAATGATACCATGAACTCAAACACAAATGCAAAGGAAAACCCCTCTGTAAAAAGTTGTCAAAAGCCTACAGTACAAGTTGGTATGGACAGGTACATAACAGTGCTTAAACGGGGACGCAGCCCTACCTCTGCAGCAGTTGCTTCGGCCTCAAAAGTACCATCTTTTGATAAAATTAATTCTCAAAATCGTTTTGCAATTCTGGAGGATGAATCCTCTGAAGCACCAAACGTCATAAAATCGACCAAGCCTCCTCCGATATATCTTAGGGAGCAAAATTCAAATGAGCTCATAAAGAGTTTGATATCGGTGATAGGTGAAAAATCAAGCGTGGAAGTATAAACGAGACAAAAATACAAGTCAATCATGAGAATGATTTTCGCAAAATAATAAACAACTTTGAAACACTTAAAAAAAACTTTTATACCTACCAACTGAAAAGCAGTAAAGGTTTACAGGTAGTGATTAAGGGTATTGACTCATGTGTGGACCCAGAAGTGGTAAAAACATTCCTAGAAGAAAAAGGCTTCAAGGTAAAACATGTAGTAAATATTAAAAATAGAGAAAAAATTCCCCAACCACTGTTTCGAGTGGAGTTTGAACCCGGCGACGTAAAACTTTAAAAAAAAGAAACACATCCTATTTACAATTTAAAATATATTCTCTACAGAAGAATAACTATAGAAGAGCCGCACAAAAGAAATTGTCCCGTTCAATGTTTAAACTGTCAAGAGTATGGTCATACTAAGGCATACTGCTATTTACCCTCTGTTTACGTAGTATGTGGTGAATTACATGGCACAGTTCTTTGCGATAAGTCTAAAACCGACCCCAACGTTAAAAAAAATGTAGCAACTGTGGCGGTAATCACACTGCCAATTATAGAGGATGCCCTGTATATAATATCATCAAGAGGTCGGTTTGACCGAAAACTAATCCTCCCCAAATTCAGGTAACAAATTAAGTAACCACTAATGACATACAGGCTCTGCAGCCTAATAATAACAGAACCTCTTATGCTAACGTCCTAAAATCAAACCATGTGCCAATGCAAGGTGTCTCGCCAAGTAATGATAAAACTCCAGTTTCTTATTTAAGTCGTCTAGAAAAAACCATGGAAACATTAGTGCAAACAGTAAATAATTTTACAAACACAATGGGTAAATGCAGGAAATTCTTAGAATGCAATCGATGTTATTGCAAGCTGTACTTAACAAACCATGAACTGTTTAAAAATTTGTTTTTGGAACGCAAACGGTATCCGCCAACATAAAAATGAACTAGAATACTTTCCTAAAAAAAAACTAATTGATGCTATTATGATTTCTGAAACTCATCTGACCTCAAGAAACACATTTTAAATTAATGGTTACACACTATATGACACCAAGGACCCTCGAGATAGAGCTTGTGGAGGTTCTGCCATTTTGATAAAAACCCGAGTCAAACACTACCTTATGTGTGATCACCGTGAAGACTATCTGCAAGCAACGACAATTTGTGTTGAAGAGCTAAATCGAAACATAGTAATTTCTTCTTTATACTCTCCACCTAGATTTTCCATATCAGAAGGCCAATATTATAAATATTATAATTCATTAGGACCCTGTTTCTTGGCCGCTGGCGATTATAACGCTAAACATAATACATTCTGGGGGTCACGACTTATAACACCAAAAGGTCGTGTTTTGTTTAACACAATCTCTAAAATGGGTTTAAATGTGGTCGCGAGCGGGCAACTAACATATTGGCCTACTGATCAGCAAAAAATTCCAGATGTTATCGACTTTGGCGTGGTTAAAATCATCCCCACAGAAACGATTCATGTTGAAGCTTCCTTAGAATTATCATCCGACCACACACCTACAATTGTTTCTATATCGAACCCAAATAGAATTGTATTTCCGTCAGGTTACTTAGCGACGCCAGCCACACAAATAAATTGGTTAAAATATAAAAAATTTCAGTGCCCATTGCACAGAAAATATTCCGCTTAGTACACCGGAGAATGTGGATCTCTCTATTGTTAACTTTGACAGTTATCTTAAACTAGCTGTTTAACATTCCAGCGTTACCCCCAAAAAAATTAAAAATATATTCTTCAGATGTCGAGCGGCTCTTGACTGAAAAAAGGAGAGTTCGAAGAGAGTGGCAACTTTACAGATCCCCGCAACTTAAGATTTTATTAAAAGAGTGCACAAAAAGGCTAAGAAAGTTACTGCAGAATCAGAAAATGGCTTCTCTAGAAAAATATCTTAAGGAACTTGATGCAACTCGACAATCTGACTACTCATTATGGCGTGCAGGTAGAAATCTTAAAAGGCCAGTTATATCTAAGCCACCATTAAGAAACTTGAATGGTAGTTGGGCAAGAAACGATATTGAAAAAGGAAATCTGTTTGTTAGTCACTTGAAAAACGTATTTACACCAAATATATCTCACAATATTGCGGTCGAGTTACCACCTGTTGCTGCTAGAGCAGCTATTCCCCTCAGATTTGAGATAAGAGACATCGAAAAGGCTATTTGTGACTTAAACACTAAGAAGGCACCTGGTATTGATAAAATCAGTAATAAAATGCTTTTGGAGCTACCTCGCATAGCAAAGAAAATTATTCTTGTTATTTTTAATGCTTTTTTACGCCTTGAATACTATCCTCAAAAATGGAAGGTTTCCTTAGTTACCATGATACCAAAGCCAGGGAAAGATCATACAAAAGTTGAGTCTTATAGGCCTATTAGCTTATTATCAAATATGTCAAAGCTGTTTGAGAAATTATTAGTTTCAAAATTAACACCGATTTTAAGTGAAAATAGATGTATTCCAAACCATCAGTTCGGATTTAGAAGAAAACACAGCACAATCGAACAGACTCATCGAATAGTAAATGTCATAAGAAAAGCATTTGAAGAAAAAAAATATTGCTCAGCATTCTTCATCGATGTTTCGCAAGCTTTTGGTAAGGTCTGGCATGAAGGCTTATTACATAAATTGAAGCAAAATTTACCAGCAAAATTTACTTCGGACATGCCAACAAGCAACTACACACAAACTTCAACCTTTGCAGACGATACAGCTTTTCTAAGCGTCCACGAAAATCGTAATGAAGCATCGCGTTACTTACAGCATCATATATTTCAACTAGAAATATGGTTAAGACAATGGAGGATAATGGTCAATGAGCAAAAATGCGTACATATAACATTCACTTTGCGCCGGGAATCTTGCCCCCCTATTACAATCAATAATCAAATATTTCCTCAACATTCGCATCTAAAATATCTCGGTATACATCTGGATCGGCGATTAAAGTGGAAATGCCATATAGAGGCAAAATTAACTCAAATTAAAATTAAACCATTCAAATTCATTGGCTTATTGGAAGAAATTCTGTCCTTAGTCTCGATTGCAAGCTTCTACTTTACAACTCTATCTTAAAGCCAATCTGCTGCTATGGTATTCAGTGATGGGGCACTGCCTCGGCCTCCAATATCGAAAAAATTCAAAGGTGCCAAAATAAACTTCTTCGAACATTCATAAGGATCTCAATGTGCCATTAGTTAAACCTATGATTACAAAATATGCAATAAAATATTTAAAAAGGCATGAACAACACCCAAATCCACTAGCTCGAAATATTTTAAATCATGGCGGCCACATTCGCTTAAGAAGAAGAGACACTGCAGCACTTACCCAATTAGATGAGCGATAAACACCTAAGTATATAAGTGAACAGAACCCGTGATGAAAAAAATTTTGTCTGGCACTGGCAGGACATAAAATAAAGTATTAGGCTAAGATTTGATTAATTATTGTTAGTTCATATTTAATATACGAAGATTCAATAAAAAATAATGAAAAAAACAAAAATTTGTTTCTTTGAAATTAAATTTTTTTAAAACAAATTTGTGTGCTTTTCTATTGATTTGAATATACTTATACCCAAACCACAATAGTGGAGAGGGTATTATGCATTTGTGCTGATGTATGTAACGCCTTAAAATAGTGGTCCTATACCCACCTTAAAGTATACTGATCTACTCAGAATCACTTTCTAACGATGTCCGCAATTTTGGAGATAATTTAATAAAATTTGGGTCATAGGTTCTTATTGGCACAAGGACCAAGCCTATTGAAAATGGACCGAATCGTAGGACCACGAGGGAAGACAGGGGGAAATTTCTTCCTCTCAGAAACTATCAACCCGGTTTTAATGAAATTTAAAACATAGATAGATCCATATCTATAGGGACACATTTTCTAAACAGTTTTTAAAAAATAGGACCACAAGGGGAGGCAGGGGGCGATTTCTGCCTCTCACAAACTTTCAAACCGATTTTCATGAAGTTTATAAACATAGATAAATCCATATTTGCATGGACACATAAGCATTATGTGTTTTTAAATACTGTGGTGTAGGGTATCATATGGTCGGGCTTGACCGACTATACTTTCTTACTTGTTTTATAATATTAATTCGAATAAAATAAATTGAAATAACAGTAAATTTTACTTCCAAGGCAAGAAATAAAATTTGAAAGACATTATCGTTTATTATTTGAAACTGATTTATATTTAACTAGCTGACCCGGCAAACGTTGTTTCGCCTAGAAAAGTATTGTTTTTGTGTATATTTAAAATACATGTACAGAATCAGGTACAGGTAATATTCGGTGGATATAATTTATCTTTATTTACAAAAAAAAAATACGAAAATGTGAATTCTAAGTAAACTATTGAATAATTTAAGAGAATATCATTGAAGCACTTTGTGATAAATAATATTTTTCGTTTTGTTGTCAGGTGCGTTGTTCATTTTCGCACCTGACAACGAGGATGGCTTTCCGACACGGGAACATGCGACATAGAGTTGGCCGTTTAAAAAACAGTCGTTCTCCAAATTTAGGCCACAAACACTCAATGATTGCCCTTGGGATTTGTTGATTGTCATGGCGAATGCGAGACGAATTGGAAATTGGATTCGTTTAAACTCGAATGGCATATCGGTTAGGATCATTGGAATTCTCGGAATGAGAACTTCCTCTCCTTTAAACTTTCCTTTTAGCACTCCATACAAAATGAATGAGAAAATTAATTTTTTTTATAATTTCTTTTTTCTGGAATATTTAAGACATTTTTTTGCTAACAATCAAAGCATGATCAATTGCATAGCTTACGATTTGATTCATTTTCAATGGCACTTCTTGTCGGAAATTGTTCATACCAACATAGAAACTAGGGATGCCAATCCCGATCCCGAAAATCCCGGGATTTAAATTTCGCAATCCCGGGATTTTCGGGATTTAGTTAATCTTAAAATTGTTAAAAAAATCTTCTTGCTTTAAATTTTTTTTATTAAAAAAAAATTCATCATGACTGATCTTTAATATTTACTTGATTATTTCTGTTAATATTGTCATTGAAAACAAAAAAAAAAAGTTAAACTTTGTATGTTTTAAGCGTGTCCAACAATTATAAAGAAATTTTAACGAGAAGTGAAGAAAATAATTAAAGAAGAAAATTAATAAAGGAAAAAAATGTTTTTTGAAACGCACAAAGCATTCCACTGGTGCACCAAATTCGGCATTAAAACTTTACTCTTCAAAGGGTTAGAAATATAAAAGTGTTGTACGAGAGTAGGCACGGGAACTACAGCAATTTATGGAGCGATTTTACAAAATTAAGAAGTGTATTTTAAACACTACACAATTCCTACCACTTTGTGGTGGGTATAAAAATGTTTTTTTGTTAAAATAAGATTTTTATGGTTAACTTAATAAATTGATTTAAATAATTAATTTCGAATTCAAATTTGAATTATTGATTCTAATTTACTTAACAAAAATTTGATTAGAATCTTACATATAAATCAATTACATACAAGTTTGCTCTTTTCAATTACAATATTCAATTTTTTTTATTTAGTTGAGTAAAATATAGATTTTATGGTAATTATTTTTTAGTTGAATCAATTAACACATTGTTAGAAATCGTACGTTATTTTTTTTAACATATTTTTATTTAAATCAATTATTAATTAGGAAAAAATCGCAATTTTCAATATTTTTAAATGTTAGTAATAAATAACATTATCTTTAACGTTAAAATAACAAATAATTATAAAACTTTTGCTTGTAAACTGCTTTTAATTACGTTTTTTTTAAAAAAATATCTATAAAAAGCATTTATCTTCTAATTTTCAAAAACCCCGAATCCCGAAAAATCCCGATATCCCGAAAAATCGTGGGATCCCGAAAAATCCCGGGATTTGATGTTTTGAAATCCCGAATCCCGGGATTTGCGAAAACCAGTCCCGATTGGCATCCCTAATAGAAACCTTTGCCGGCTCATGCGCAACAACTTTACTAAAGACCATAGCATGATCAAATGATATAATTTATTTTGGGTAATTTTCAATGGGGCCACCTATCGGAAATTGTTCATACCAACCTAGAAACCTTTGTATGGTAATGCTCAACAGCTGTGCTAAAGATCATAGCATGATTAAATGCACAGTTTATGATTTAACTCATTTCGAATCATTTTCAGTGGCGGCACCTGCCTGAAATTCGTCGTATCAACTTATAAGATCATAGCATCGTCAAATGCAGAGTTTACGATTTAATTCATACTGAGTAATTTACAATGGCGCCACCTATTTTTGCTATTCTTCTTACTTGGTCAGAGACCATTCCGAATTGGTACAAATCATTGAAATCGGTCCAGCCGTTCTTAAGTTATAAACGTAGTAACTAACGCCACTTTCTTTTATATACATAAATATATATATTAGAGTGGGTCAATTTTTTTACCCACCAAGCGTATAGCAAAATCGTAATCTACGCAAAATTCTAAGAACTTTTCCTAAAGAAACTATGGTTCTAAAATCAAAATCGAGCTTCCGGTTTTTGACTTAAAAATTTGGTGCTCAGTAAATCTGAAAAAATAAAACTTTTTTTGGAAATATTTATTGAAATTGGTGAATAGTTGGCCTGTATCGCTGAAAGAGGTCTTGTTTAAAAGAAAATTCTCTCAGCTTTCTATATCTGTGCTCATTTTTAGAAAAATCTGTACATCAATAAAGGTTAAGAGGTTTTTGTCAAAATAATCATAGTCAAGCTGATAAGAAACCTAAAACTGTTACAATTTTGATACATAAAAGTTAAATAAAATAATTTAACTAAATTTTAATTTAAAGTTGAATAAAATAATTCTACGGCATTTTGACAAAACATCTTAAGTGGAGATAAGAGAGCAAAAAAGATTTAAAAAAAACTCGGTGAAAAAAGCATTTCTGTTAAAAATAAAATAAACCAAAATTAAAAAAAAATTTTGTTCATAATACATAATTTTAAAAACGTAAGCAAAAATGTTTTTTAATGACAATTCGTACGATTAACACCTTTTTTTAACTTTTTAATTTTGACTTAAGATGTTTTGTCAAAATGCCATAGAATTGATTTATCAAAACTTAATTAAACGAAAATTTCTTTAAATAAAATTTAAGCAAAAACTGAAAATGAAAAAATTAAAAAATAAATATTTTTATTATTATTCTATTTTTTATTAAAACGAAAAATTCACAACAAAAAAGGAACCGATTAAAATAAAAATTTATAAAAAAAATACTGGCCAAGCCGGGGGTAAATAAATTTAGTTTTGGCCTATAGCTGCAATTTACATACAATATCTTTTTTGCTATCCATTCGTGGTATTCTGTTGCGACTTTTAATAGTAACTGCCAAAATATCATCTCGATTACATTCTATGGCACGTGGGAAACATTGGTAAGCAATTGTACAAATCGCTCAGTTCCCTGAATATGTGCCGGTAACCATAGATCAGTAAAGGGTAGATGCTTGTAGTAAATGGCGGCTCAGACAAATTGCTATCGTCCATTTCCAATTTAAAAAATTGTATTAGCTAAAAAAACATCAACTTCTAAAATACAATTGGACACTTTCAGAAGTTACATTTGAAAATTTTTTAAGTTAAATTGGAAATTTCTGAAATATAGTTAGAAAATTCTGAAATACAATTGGAAATGGTGTAGTAAGAAACATAGGCCCTAATAATATAATTCGCAATGTTACGCCAAAGAATTACATTGAATGCAAAAACAAATTCATAAATATTTTGTAATTTTGTTGTTGCTTTCTACAGAAAGTCTTTTTGCGTTTTAAAATTTTAAACGCGTACATGCATTTTTGTAGAAAGCAACAACAAAATTACAAAATATTTATGAATTTGTTTTGCTTTCAATGTAATTCTTTGGCGTTGCGTTTTACATAATAAGGGCCATAATTTAAAATCAAAAAATAAATAGGCAATGAGAAACTGAAAAGTTTGTAATTGTATCGGTCACACAATTTAAAGTTAAAATTCTCACGTTTATTCCATTTTAGAAATGTATGGGTAACAAAAATAATTTTTTTTTAATAAAAATTTTCACTTTTTCGACGCGTTTTCAAGAATAGCCAACAATATTTAAAAACTGTACAAAAAATCGCATAAGCTAAAAAGTGCTGTTATGGTTAAAAGGTTATGTTGGGCATTGTGACCCAGGATGTAATGGTTTAATTTCTGGTTTGGCCAGTATTTTTTCTTTTTAATATGGAGCTTCGAACGAAACATAAAAGTTTAGCTTACCATTGCGCTTACGGAAAACATGAATTTTATATGGCAAGTTCGCACTTTGAAGCAATACATTTATGACACATAAAGCATAAAAAAATTGTTAGATGTAACGATCACAGTTATTTTTAGTATTCTCCCTTACAAACCTGCTTCGTAGTAAGGAAATGCCGAATGTTATTTTTTTAAGTTGTTGAGAGTTCTTTCACTTACATACTTTACTGCATTTCTGTATGTCTTATTTCGTAGCGCATAACATTGCGCTTATTTTTTTAAATGTACCTACCATTAGTGCTTCCCAAAATGAGAAAAATTTTTATTGGGTAATTTTATTTTATTTTTTTCATTTAGTTTCTTTTTTAAAAAGGTAGTAAATTTAAAATAGAAAATTGGGTAAAAAAAATAAAATACATTTTTTTTTTTTATTTTACCAGCTTGACTATGAACATTTTGACAAAAATCTCCTAACCAATTATTTATGTACAGAATTTTCTAAAAATGAGCACAGATATATAACGCTGAGAAAATTTCCTTTTTAACAAGCCCTCTTTCAGCGATACAGGCCAACTATTCACGTATTGCAATAAATATTTCCAAAAAAGTATTATTTTTTCAGATTTTCTGAGCACCAAACTTTCAAGTCAAAAACCGGAAGCTCGATTTTGATTTTAGAACCATGGTTTCTTTAGGAAAAATTCTTAGAATTTTCCGTAGATTAAGTTTTTGCTATACGCTTTGTCTCTTTTTTTGGGCCCGAACAAATTGACCCACTCTAATATATATATAGAAGATTTAAAGAAGTATTAAATAAGTTTAACTTATTTTAAATTATGTATAAAAAACAGTTACAAATTGTAAATAATTCATTTGAGCCAATATTAAAAAAAAAAAAAAAATGTACAATGAACAGCTATGATTGTAAACAGCTAAGAGCAATAACACATTCAAAAGCAGAGCATAACATGAAACAGAATAATAATTTTTTTCTTTAAACTCTCAAACTGGAGGTCCACCTCACGCGTTCTACGCGTTTGTTACCTTTTTGACCTTTTTTTAAGAACATAATCCTACTACGCGTTTACTTGGCAACCCAATTTTACACTACTTCTTTTTGGACAGATGCATAAACGCATCGAACGATTAATGTTGACCGGTAGCCTTAGCCGTTTTTCTTTGCACCATAGCTAATGCAAAAAAAAACAAGATAACGCATTCCTCCTTTAAAAATTAACAGCCAGGCCCACGATGTCACACGTTAACGTTCGCATAGAAAATAACATTTAAAACAAAAACAAATTTTAGAAATTGTTTTTGTTTTAAATGTAATTTTCGTGGGCCAAATGTTATTTTCTATGCGAAAGTTAACGTGTGACATCGAGGGCCTGGCTGTAAATGTTTCTGCGCATCTACGTCACATCAGCGTAAAAGTACATACAGCTTAAACATAGAAACACAAGCAGACAAACATGTGTATAAAATGCTGATATGACGTCATATTAAAGAGTTTAATTTTGTAAACATGCGCAATGCGCTATCTTGTTTTATTCATTCTTAAACCATAGTAGTTAAATCTTCTCTCATTGACAAAGCTCAAATTAGACGTGACATAACCATAACTATACAACACTGTATTTGATTATAGGTGACTAACCATAACGACATAACCATGATCAGGGAGATCGGATGGTTATTATTCGACCGGTTTTAACCGATTATTTTAGGATTGCCGAAGTCGGTTATTTTAAAATGTTAATTTTTCGAATATCGAATAAACCGGTTATTTTAGTATAATAAACTGGTTATTTTAATAATATGTAAATTACATACGTTTTCCATACTTTTGTTGTAAATGAACCTGTAATTTAAGTATTTTTCAAATTGTAATGTTGGGCAAACTTAAACTTTTTATGCAGAATATCAAAACAAAATGTAACAAGACAAAAAACATAATGAACGACATATGTAATTACAACTCACTTATAAAAGCGTGTTCTCTTGTCAAAAAAAAAACTAAAAACAATTCAAGATATGTACTACAAAAAAATGCTTAGTTAAAAAAGTAAATAGCAATTTGTGTTAGAGAATTCTAAATATTAACCCCCTTATTCATTAAAAATAATTCAGCTTTATAAGAAGTTTATTAAACAAATTTTCATATAATATTTATCTTTAAGCCTGTTAATATCATGCAAATTTTTTTTTAAGATTAAGGCCTTAAATATATTTTTATACAGATGTTATCTCTGGAGATATTTCGAACGGGCTTAAAAAGATAAAGAAGGCGTCTTAAGAGCCTTTAATAATAAGTTGCAAACACTCTTCGGCGTTACAAACGTATCAATCACCTTAATTTGTCCGTTTCAAGTAGTTCTAAAGAGACGGCAAATAATACTTTACTAAAATACGCTGCCAAAAATAAATCCTTGGGTGTAATATAAGCCCGTTTGTTGCAGAGGAAGGAATGTCCGTTAAGGCACTAAAAAGTTTTGATAAGTTCTAGCATATCTTCATTCCAAAAACTTCAATATTCACCATCAACAATAAACTTTAGTTTGTCAATAGTATGAAATGGGAATTTAGCACATTATAACGAAACCTTGACAATTAATTTTTGATCCCCAAGACGGCTAATTCGGCGAAATTACGACATTTGGAATATGACATAACTTTCGAAAAAAAAAAATTTTAAATATGTTTTCATTCATATATGTACTTTATAAGATAAAAGGAACCCTCTCCCCAAATTTCATTAAAATCGAAAAGGGTCGTGTCCCACTCTTAGTCGATTTGAAATGGAATTACCCATATACAACTTTACGCTTTCAAATTATAACAAAAACCGCTCACTTTAACATGAGAGCAATTTTTTTTTTTGCAATGAAAAAAAAAACTGAACTGAATACACTTACTAGATCGGCTTACCAGCCTTATTATGATTTAAAAGCATAGATACATACCAGCAATAAGTTTAACGCTCATAATTTAGCCTGTTGCATACATACACACATGATAATCGTGAAATACATTATTCTTCAGAGCTTTTCTCTTCGTCTTGTAGAGCCATGTTAATAATAACACTGTTCTAGTTGAAAAAACGGCTAAGCGGGCCACCCGGCGGGTTAACCTAATTCGAGTACGCTGAATTCAGTGTTGCTGACCGTATGGCGGACCTTCATTAGTCCTTCGTCCTTAGCATTATCTCAAAACATACTTGTCCTTTAATTAACATTTTTCAGCTGGTGAATAATGTCAAAAGTTATAGACAGATTTATTCATAACACAAGAACTTGGAAATTGTTTTTAATACTTTTCTAATCTAATGTTTATAATTTTTGTTATAAAATTATGTTAAATAGATATACTTATATTTGTCATAAAATTCTTTTATTACAAAAATCTTATTAAAAAAGGACATTTAAAATTCTTGCGTTTTACGTTTTCGATTTCCAGAACACCCCTGGTTGCTCGTTTGTTTGGAACTTTATTTCTATACTTGAAGACAAAATTAAAGCAATAGCCAAATTCTGTTGCTAAAAAAAATTCTAAAACGACTGTGCAGATTAGAAAAAATTTTGCCTTACTTAAAGGTTATTTTATTTCGGAATTTCAGTTTTTTAATTTATTCAATAAACTATACCGTTTTTGAGTTACGCGTATATATGTATGTTCCGCTGGATTCGTCGTGCCCGCATTAGGTTAACACGCCAGGTGTCCCGCTTGTTCAATTCTAGCACAGGGTAATTAAGCCGTTTTGTGTCATTTTTGTACATTTTATTGGGCATAAAAATTTATTTCTCAAATGAATGTTGAGTAAATAATTACAAACAAAGCATAACATTACAAATATGTATGTAAGTAAATTTATACAGTGATTTTTAATTGCTGTCATAAATATTACTAAAAATATCGGCCTTTTGATAACGCTCTTTAGTTTTCTTCATTAATTCTAATTTCTTTTTTTCTGTCACAGTAAAAGTCAGACCAGCGGTAGGATCATCGCATCCTAAGCCCTTATGGCCAGCATTCGACTCAACATTAATCTAAGAATAGTTCAAAAATATAAAAAATATTTCACCAAATAAATGTTAAAACGTACCGGTTCTAAAAGACCTCCTCTTTCTTGGGTTTTACCCAATGCTTCACCTTTATTCCAACCAAGTTTGGAAAGCATTTTAAAACCTTTGTTATCACTTGAAATTGCACTAAAATATTAAATTAATCAGTACTAAGCAAAGTGTATAAAGATAAATTGCTTTTTTTAATTATCTTACGTGTCAACGGAAGCAGTTTGTGTTTTCTCTTTATCTGTACTACTGCCAACTTTTAGACGTCTAGAAGCAGCACGATCATGATAGTTATTTTTACTACTCTTATTGCTACAACTGCCACTTCCTTCGACTACTGCATTATTAGTCCCAGTATTTTGTTTCGAATCAACAAATTCTGTAAAATTAAATCAAAAATATTTATGTAGTTTGTTATTATAACAATTGTATGAATGTACATTAGGGTCTATAAAAAATAAAATGTTATTGGCTATCATCTCAAAAGTTTCTACAAGGCATAAACAAGTTCTCCCACAAGATCAGCTCCATATCTTGATTCTACACGACGCTCAACGACTTTCAGTTTTGTTTTTACAATTTCGATGGGCATATTCTTTTGGGAAATAACATTTTTCATAAAATACCTTTTGTATGATGTTTTCGAAAGCTTAACGGGTAAAAGGTTATCAGATTTTGAATACTAGCAGAAATAACCACAATAACAACATTTGTTAAAAGTAGTTTCCTATCACAAATCTAATATCTTTTTACCCGTTAAGTTTACGAAAAAATCATGTAAGAGGTGCTTTGCGGAAAATTGTATTGCCTGCAAAAATATTCCCATCAAAATAAAAAAACATTTACTATTATTATTTGCAAAATTACCAAAAAAAATTTCACATGTAATTAATAGGGAAAAACTAAAAGTTGTTGAGCCTCGCGTACAATCAATATATCGAGCTGTTCAAGTAGGAGAACTTCATTTATACCAGTAAAAAACTTGTAGGATGAAAGCTCTTCAAAAAAAAATTAAAGGGCCCCTAATTTTAATATATTGTGGCAGTTTCAGTCAAAAGGGACCTTTGGGCAAAAAATGAGTTTTGGAGAAAAACGATTTTGATGTTAACAAGTTAATTGTTTTTCTTATCAAGGTGTATTTTAAAGCTAACTTATGACAAAAGTAATGCAGTAAGCGGTTCGTTGCATTAGAAAGAGCGTATTGTCTATTTTAAGAATCACCAAAAAAGTTAAAATCGATTTTTTCATCAATAGGTCCCTTTTAACTTAAACTGACACATATATATTATAATGTATGCATGTATAAGAAATAGTTGACTAACTTTCATTTTCCAAGCCGTATTTCTTTTGAATTTTCTTAAGTTGCTCTTTATGAGAAAGTATCACTGCCGATCCAGATGAAGTCTCACGTTGTTGAGGTTCTATTAAAAGTCCTGGTTCACACAAACCACAAGTGCTATTCCCTTCATGTATATGACAAAGGAGTTTAGTTTGGGCAATTTGTATGATACTACCATGCACCAAATCATATGAATCGCTTTCTGTCTTAGAGGTCGACATACGCGTTCCATTTAGAATAGTACCATTGCGTGAACCCAAATCGACGCATTTATATATTGATTTTTTAGTATCATAAGTAAATTTTAAATGAAACTAAGAAAACCATAAGAGATTAGAATTCTGTGTGTTATATTAATATATAATATAATTTGCGCTAAATACCTTTGAAACATTAACATCTGGTATTATGACATCATGGTTCCCCTCACGACCTAAGCTTCCGCCCTTAAAGGTTATCAGACTTAAATTTCCAACTTTAAGTTCATCTAAATTAGTTTCTTGAACAACAATTCGCAGGGATGGTGGATATTTCTTGGCAATATCTAGAAAAAATTTACATTTTAATATTAACACTTATTGGATGACTTTAACGCGAATTTCTTTTCATTAAAAATAATTTTTAATACCTTGGAAACGTCCACTACTTTTAAAAATGGGTACTTTACGTTTTTCACCTTCGGAATCACTCTTATAGTCACTGCTGCTACTCGAACTAGAAGTTGATAGCTCGCCATCTTCAAAGTCTAGCCGAGACTTACGCTTCTTCTTATCTGCATCCTCACACTCGGACTCCCCATCACTGGACGTAGTGTGTTTCTTTGTTCGCTTACGTTTTTTATGTGAAGTTTTTTTTCGCTTACGTTCCTTGTCTTTGTCCTTTTCTTTGGACGATTTCTTTTTATGTTTACGTTCCTTTGCCTGTTTTTGTAGATCTTTCTTTTCGCGCAGCCTTTTCAGTTTCTCCCGATCCGTAACAACGCCAAACTCATCAAAAACAACTTCGTCATCGTCATTTTCGTCCCCCTGCAACAGTAGAAAAGAAATCCGCGTTTTCATCGAACATTCTGGTCTTTAAATCTTACCTAATGCATTACTACGCATTCGGTCTATATAAAGTTTTGAAAATCGATTTAAAAGTGAATTATTTACGTAATTCTCAAACATTTTGTCATCATTGTTGGCATCCTGAAACAAAGTCAAATCAACGAGTAACAAGACAAGTCAAATCAAATGCATTTTGGGTTTATTGTAAATTAAAAAATAAATAAAATAAACAAAAGCTGTTCTCAATAAATAAAAAAAGAAAGTACAAACACGGGGTTAATTTATAAACTGAAAATGTAATTAGTAAATGCTGTGGCGAATTATTTTTAGATCTTACTCTTTTCAAGAACTGTTATAAGAGTGTCCATTATAACGAGTTTTAAATTTATTTCAATCGCATATGGATCTAAATATCATTCGCTCATATTTAATTTCATAACTTACCTTGGATGTCGAGGTGGTCGGTTGCACTTGAACCTGAGAATGAAATTCGTAACAGTTTTTTTCCTGGTTATAATTATAATAACACCCTGTATTGCCATCATAATAAAGACCGTATTCCTAAAAACAAAATGATAATCCATTTTACTTAAGGGATGCTTACACGATCACACAAGTCGTCCGTATTTTGAGGAAAATGAAACCCTGTCATTAGAAGTTCTTTTAATTTTTTGAAATTTTTTAAAATTTTCAAACAATAATTTAATCAGAGATGTATTTTCCTCAAAATATTTACGTCTTGTGTGATCGTCTAAACTACCCTTTACAATAAATGTTGTAAAACTTTATAGCTCAAGAATTTTTTTAAATACCGCATTATAGTAGTAGCCAGATTTCTGATCATAATAAAGACCAGATGTGGGCTCATAAATGAAATTATTGATATTTTGTGCCTGTTGAGCAGCTTGTCGCATCTCATCTACAAAACTAAATGCATCTTTAGCAGAAACTGAAAAAGAATAATATAAAAAATTGTTTAGAGTTTATCGAAAATGGAGTTCGAGTAAAATTAAAATCAGGCAGACACGAGGGTGTCCATCCAACATGACATGAATCTTCTATTTCCAATGTTAAATAAGATTTTCCAGCCGGGTGGTTTTTAAATCACACTCTAAAGTTTTCTTCCGTATAAAATGTATGAAAATAAGACATTTTGACATAAAAACGCTTGCCGCTTTATTTTTCTGCTTATTTTTATTAACTCTTAAGTAGACACCTAATTTGTGTGGCAGAAACTGCCACCTGGGTCTGGCTGTAAGGAGTTTTATGGCCATAGCAGAAACATTTTGTTGTCAAATAGAATAATTTTTCGAAAAAAAAAGTAAGGAAAGAATTCTTATGTGTTGCGTATGCTTTTTGATACGTATCGTTTTGTTTTTATTTACTACAGTACATAAAGAATAAGGCAGGGTTTAACCAGGCTTAGGTGGATACAATATGTAAAAAATTTTCACGCACACGTTGTTTAAATTTACACTCTTCCTCATATTCTTATAAAAAACACTATTGACGAATACATAAAGTGCCTGGCCATGCCCAGGTATACACTTAAGGGTTAAAGAATAATTGAGAGATGCCTTAGATCTGCTTACTGGCGCAACGAAATATTATACCCAACCTCAAAGAAAATTGGACAGAAATATTAACTTAAGTTTTCAAATGAGTTCTGTTGCATCTGAGAGGCAATTATCTACTGAAGTTCTTGGATCAAACGAAATCTTCTTAAACTGGCCTTAAACCTCACTAATTACGAATTTATCTGCCAGTTCACAGTGATTTTTACATACTATCATTAATCTTAATATTTCTAAAAACATATTTACTGCACACAGAAAAAAATACCAATGTTAAAATAACATGGCGAATCGTTGATTGAGAATCATGGTAAATTTCTGCAAAAGTATGCCCTTATGTATATTTATCATTATTTCATATAAATTTTAAATGAAAAATATTAAAATAACCTTAAATCACGGTTATTTGATATTATTCCCTGTTAAAATAACATTGTTCAATATTGAATTCATAAAAACCAGTTTTATATTAAAATCAAAAGTGTATCTTAAGTATGTACATATTTTTATTTTCATGTTTAAAGTATGTTATAAAAAGAAGACAATTCCCGTATTCCGTTAATTAAAATTATTTAGTTAAATAGTACATCAAGTTTTCAAAGTAGAATGATGACGAAAACCATATCGGGCCATTCTGCTGATGCTTCTGTTAACAAAGGAGATACAAAATAAGTGAAACATGTGTTACAGGGGTAAGTGTTTTGAATTTGAATAAATGCATATGTTTTCTTCGCACTGTTATATCACACTCTAAAAAATTTGATTCTACATGAAATTCACGTTGTTTCAACTTGAAATAACTTTCATTCAACGTGATTCGGATTGTTATTTCAATAGTTGCGTTCGAGAACACAAAAGTTTTTACTATTTTTTACGAAACTTTACTGCATTTTACGAAATTGCGTTCGAGTACACAATATACAGTAAATGAGAACATAAATTGAGAGCGAAAAGTGACAATTCTTGTCTGAGTATTTACAAGTTTTTACTGCAGAAATTTTTCCAGTAAAATTTTGTAAATCAAAAAAACATATGTTTCAAAAGGTAAACAAACAAAAGTAACAAATAAAAAGCATACAAATTGTGAAAAAATTGTTAAATAAAAGAAAAGTTGAAATAAAATTTAACCAAAACAAAAAGTGAATAAATATTAATTAATTAAACTTGTTTGTGAAGCATTTATTTGGCTAAATACAAACTTTTTAAATTTTTTTTTGTTATTAATCCAAATTTTTAATATTTTTAATTAGGCTTGAGTTCATGAAATTTATTTTTTCCTTTAATTTTTTTTTGTGAAGAAATTAAAGATTATCAATAACAATTTTAATTAATTTTCATGTTGTAAAATTACTTTCTTCACAAAAATAATTTAATGAAAAATTAAATTTCATGAACTTAAGCCTAATTAAAAATATTAAAAATTTGGATTAAAAACCATAAATAGTTCAACAAAATAACCACAATACTAATTTTTTTTTTTTTTGTTATGCTAATTTTTTAGAGTTGTAAAAGTGTGAAGTATGTGGGTTCCTAAGTAATTAATAGCAACAAAATTATTCATGTTCTTTTTAATAATTTAACCCGCTACAAATAAGTAAAATAAAATAAAATAAAATAAAATAAAAAACAAACAAATATGAAAGATTGCATAAAATAGTTTGTTTGTATTTTCCAAAAATTTTCGTGTTATAAAAAGTATTTAATCGAGTAACGATAAGAAAACGAGTTAAGTAGTCAAAAGTGATAATATTTTTCAACACTTTAATTGTTTGCCATCAGCTGTTGCCTTTATTTTACGAATTTTTACAAATTTTGCGTTCGCGTACTTTTTTGGACAACAGCATTTTGTGAGAGAAATTTTTTCAGTTTACTCATTTACTGCATTTTACTGTAAAAGTACTCAAACGAACCTAATATAAATGACATTTTGCTCTAACTTTACTGCAATGTTAAATTAACATGAATTACAGTTATTTTAAAAGAAAAAAATGTTGTTCGCAAGTTGTTGTAAAATTAACATGAAACAACAATGAAGCAAAATCACTATTGAAAATGTAATATCAACCTTGTTTTGAACGAATTTACAATGATTTTTTTCTGTGTGTGCTTCATAGTGTTGATTTCAACTTGGGGGGTGTTTTTTTTTTTAGTGTTATGCCAACTGAGCTTCGTGTGAATTACTATGTAAATATGTAACGTGAAAGTACTTAATAAATGGGTGTATTGGGATTACATTCAAATTTACTGAGCTGGAAAACTACTACACATTATTTTGTAACCACACGCAGAGAAAAAACATAACTGCAGTTATACAACTTCGACCTAAAACATAATTATAAAAAAAAAGTTGCAGGGAAATGTCGTAGATCGGGATTTTGTTTTAAGAACACACAGCACAATGTCAAAATTTTGGTAAATTTTTTTTTTTTTTGTTACTGAAATGTCGAGATTCTATTGTATGTTTTATATTGTTTAACTTTACCAATTTAAACCATACAGTAGAACAATAAAATAGATAGTTAAACAATTAAAACCAAAATAATATTATGATCAGTGCAAAATGTTTTTATATTTTTAAATGAATTGTACAAAAATGTGAATGCATAAAAATCGCTTAGAAATCCGACTGATAAGAATTTGTACACAAACATTTAATTTCCTTTTTTTTAATCAGCTAAATTAAATAATTACATGAAAATAAATTAAAAACAACAAAATAAAAACAAACTACAAATAAAGTGAACAATAAAGTAGAAACAATAACACGTTTTAATAAAAAGATTTAATATGGCATTTAAAAGATTTAGTTGACTAATGCATCCAGAGATAGTAATTTTTACTTCGTAGTTCTTAAAAATTATTACTCTTTGTTTTATTGTCTTTTATATCTCTTATTGGGTTCTTATATCACCAGGGCATATTTTTATATGCAAAAAAAGTTTCTAAATATGAAAGCAAAAAAGCTGAGTAAACTAAAAATATGCAAAGAAGGATTAATATGGATCCAAAAGAAAAACTCAACCTCTTTTTTTTTTTAGTAAATTATAACTTATCGCCACTGATGCCAATTTGGCAATTTCAATTTGTTATGTGTATCCTTCGCATCAATGTGAAGTTAAAATTTGTATGCTGGATATTTAAAAATGTGTCTCTTCACATTGAGTTCGTTGACGCTTTATTTATTTTTATATATTTTATTATATATTTATTTTTTAATAAAGTTATTCACGTCAATTTTGTTTACCCTTGCAACTGTATAAAATAGCATAGTTGCACTTATTTGACGTGAGCAAAGCATTTGGTTTTCACCTTAAATTTTCAGTTTTTTCGAAACAATTTTTTAAACAGCGTACCTTTCTATTTTAAAAATATTTTTAATAAATTTGAAGCATAAATTTCTTGAAAAATATACAAAATGATTAATTTACAAGTCGAATTTAAAACTTTTCTAACTCAAAACTTTTTTCAGATAAGTGTTCACGTTTACATGTATTTTCTATTAAGCTTTGTTCACAATCGGAGCAACAATTTAGTTTATTCTTCTATCTTTTTTCTTCCCAAAGTATTTCATAGACTTTCCTTTCATTTTTAGAACAAAAATTTAACTAAAATTATTTTAAAAATGTAACTAAAGTTGAGTCTACTTTAACTTCAGCAACAATTTGTATGAAATTGTTTCTGACGTTTATAATAATTTTATTTAGTATTGAATGAAAATTTAAACATATTGGGTGTGTGTGAAACGGTAGCAAAGTACTCATGGAAGTAAAATTTTGACACTATTGAGGTGAATAAAATTTCACTAGCCCTAGGGGCTAGTATAAATTTTGACATAAGTGTAGAAATTTTTGACAACCACAAAATTATTTTTTTTCATCTAATTTGTTTAAACAAAATAAAAAATAATATGGAAGCAGGACCAGCGGCCAAAAAAATTAAAAAGAATTGTTGGTTGGTGGACTGTTTCTGGGATTTGCCCATATATCTATCTGGGGCAAAAAGTTTAAAAGTACACATGAGCAAAGTTTTAATTGGGGTGATATGGAGTAAAAATCTAAGAAAAAAAATACTATAACCGATAAGAAGTGATGATTATATAAGAATAAAAGCAAATTTTGAAAAAATCACCTTTAAAGCTTAAAATTCCCCTTCTACAAACCTAAATAATAAGAACATTTAAAAAAATTTTTTTTAAGAAACGCTTTTCTTAAGAAAGAACATTTAAAAAAATTTTTGCCCGCCCCCCTAGATTTGATCCTGGCTACGCCCATGTATTCGTGTACTGCCATCGGGAATATGTATGCCTGCAAAGTTTCATCCATTTGCATTGAGCAAAAGGCATTCAAATAAGCATTTTACCAATAAAAAAAATGTTTGCCCCCTCCCCCTAGATTTTATCTTGGCTACGCCCATGTATTCGTGTATTGTCATCGAGAATATGTATGCCTGCAAAGTTTCATCCATTTGCATTGAGTATAAGGCGGTTAAATTGACGTTACAAGATTTGATTTTCCGAAGTGAAGCTAAAGAAAAGGTTTTAAAAATACACCACAGTATATAAAGACAAATTTTCGAGAGTGTACCATATCTGTGACATACGGCCAGGTATGAAGCCGGCAAAACAAAATTGTGTTACAAGGTTAGGTTCATATGTACATGTAAGAGTTCTTTGTGAGGAATATTACCGACATCTTTATAAGATTTGTTCGTCTTAAGGCTATTTTAGTGGGGGTGTTTAGTTTATATATGACCTAAAGTCAATTCTAAGCCTACGTACCAAATGTTGCCATGACATATTACTTAGCTATTATCCAAATATTTTGCGATCCTCTACAAACGATATGATGATTTTATATACATATTTGTTATATTTTTTCTCTATTTAATTTAACATGTCTTTCCGATTTGCTGTAAGAAATAAAATATGAATGACCTCCTTATTTTGGTTAAATACTCATGATTTTTGCATTAAACGTCGCTTAAGCTATGGTCACACTTGTCAAATATTTGTCGGAAAAAACAGAGCTAACAAGCAAACTAAATAATCATTTCCTATAATTTCAATATTTATTTTGATAATAATACCACATCTTATAAAAAACTGTTTTTTGCTATCTCTAATAGTATAATTAGTTTATTTTGTGACAATGACTTAACATAGCCCCATTAAAAAAATTTAGAGGCATTAGATCGCACGAACGAGGGCATCAGTGAACAGGACCACTTTTGGAAATAAAGTTATCACTAAATTAATTTTGCAACAAATCTATTGTTTAACTCGCTGTATGGCAAATTTCGCCATCTTGTTTAAACCAAATATCGATGTTGTTTAGCGAGAGAGCTCGCCATTCCCCGTAAAGGCAGCAATTTGATCATTTCGACAGGGCGTGTAAACCGCATCAAACAGTCAGTTTTAATGGATGTTATGATTATTGACGTAGCCATTTAACCAGAAATTAATTTCTTAAATGAACGAAGTGCTCTATGAAATTCGCGAACACGTTATTTTTTTTTTTTAAGTAAATTTGCTCAATTTGGAAACATTGTTCTACAGGTTCTCAATCTAATAATATACTATTTTTGATACCGTTGTTACATCGATGACATTTGGGAAATTTAATTAATAACAAATTCATCAATATTCTCAAAATTAACAACCGCTATTCTAAAATCTTTTTTTCAATATTTTTCTTTTAAAAGCAGAGCATAAAATAAAAACGAAATAATAAAATCGTTGCATATAATAAATGAATCAACGAATATGGAAAATCGTTTGGAGTCTCAAAGTTTAGTTGCTAAAATTGCATTAGCTTTAACTAAATGATTTAAGGCTTTGCTTATCTACAATGTTTGATTCTCAATACAATGATCGAATATTTAAAAGACAATTGACTTCAATCAAAAAAACGGCCACACCTACACTGCCCTCCTAAGAAAGATAGTCACATCTACATTTTAGTAGTTTTGAGATATTTAGCTTTTACGGTATTTATCATTCGCGCCTTAAAATTTAATATTTTCGAAAAATTACTAAAATGATTTAAAATAATATTATATGATCCAATTTTATTATCCTAACAGACAGGACACATTTTGATGATAAAGTAGAGAAAATGGACTTTTGACTTTTTTGTCTAGTTTTCTTCTTACGAAAACCAAATTGTACAAATAAGTTTAAAATTTGGAGATGTTGTGTATATTTTTCTTTTCCAGGGTAAGCCATTTTGTGTCAATTGAACATTTGAAGTTTCTGATGTGAGTGCCGAGACAAGTTCTACAGATTTAATTAAATATTATTCAATATAAGGCGATATTGACGGTATAATTTGATCAGGGTATGATATATATCAATATATCAGTTTGGGAATTTTGGCGCATGTGACTTTCTTTCTTAGCAGTGCAGTACAGGTGGTACAACTTTTAATATGTCTATAAGAACTGGCCTTAAGGGCATTTGCGAAAATATTATAAGAGCATTGTGAGTCTGCTTAAGACGCAGATCTGCTTAATTACGGGCGCAATAATATGTTATACTCAAACTTGAAGAAAATGGCGTAGGAATTCTTAAGTTTTCAAATGAGTTCTTTCGCATCTGAGAGACATTTTGATGTTGGCACTAACCACTATGTGATTCACTAACATATTTATAACCACGGTAAACAGTTTTATATTTCTCTCTTTTCAAATTGATATATCGTGGCAACTCTGCCAAGAGGAACATCAAAATAGGATAAAATAACAAAGAAGAATTAAAAAAAAAAACAAAACAAACACCTTTTAATTTATAGAATGATAGAATAGAAATGATATTGTGCCAAGTGCGTAAAACATTACTAATTTTTATTTTTTTATTAATTTAATTTTAATGAAATTAATTATTTTAATTTTTTAATTTTATTTGAGTCAAATGGTTTTCTTTAGGATAAATAAATAAGAAGTTCCATGGAATATTGGGCGGTATTTATTCCCCAAACCCAAAATGAACAAAGCCCCTAAAAAGCCAATATGAACTAAGCCCCCAAACAGGTGAACCAAGTCCCTAACAGGAATGAACAAAGACCCCAATTTCACAAAATTTCCACAAGAGTGTAAAAAGTCCTCTAATGAAAGTGAACTAAGTCCCCAAATTAAAAAATATAGAAATTGTTTTGTTGTTTTTTCTCTGGGTGTATATGTACTTATATTAAAAATATAACGAAAACACTTTTGGGCGCAAGGATTTTCTCCTCTATGGTATAACAAAGACCGGCTTCGCTAGCTAAAGCTTCACTGCATAGCCGACCTTCGCACAGTGGGAAATTTTACGAGAAGGCGGTCAAAATTCCATAACTTTTGACTGGATCGGTATTTTTTTTGCTCGATGGGTGCGATTTTAGGCTTTAATTTGCGCTATAAAACGTAAAATTCGACTGATAGGAGCAAAAGTTATGGGGAGTTCAAAATGCATTTTCATTTTTTTGTTGAGTTTCGGTGTAAAAGTTGAATATTTCAAATATGATTTTTTTATAATTTATCATTATTTCTCTTGTATTTTACAACTGATACTTATTTTTTTATTGTCGAACTTAGATCCTGTCAGAAAATGCCAATATTTGGCCCCTGTAAATTTTTTAATCCCAATATTCACAGGGGCCAAAGGTTGGCTTTTTGGGACGAGACGAGTTGTTATAAGGATAAAACTGAAAAGGAATATTTTGAAAAATGCCCAAATAGCATTCTTGGCTATCGATAACATTTTAGGTAATTCAACTTTTATTTTTGGTTTGAGATGTATGTGTATTTTATTTTTATATATTAAAACAAATATATGTATACTTAAATCAAAAGCCAATTATAATCTATAAACAATTTTAAATTAAACAATATTAGTAAAAATTTCTTCTAAATAGCTTTGGGTTTCATTTTCCAGAAGTTGTTTAGCTCCTTCCTCTAATTCGATTGAGGTTGATTTCCATTTTTGTCGAATACTGGACATATATGGATCTGATGTGCACAACAAAATAGTAAACATCTGGACATTTTTCTTGTGTTATGCTCGCGGAAGAATCTGTAGTCTTTGTTCCTTTTTTCTTGCGCTTCTTCAGATAGATCTCCAATTGGTATCATATTGTGTTGAACTATTTGTTCCCCATGGTATAAAATTTTATGAACTGTGGTTGGCATATGTCTCCAAGAGTATTTTTTGTTATAAAGAATTGCTGTTTCATTTGCATACTGGCCAAATTTTTTTGCATTTATCTTTCTGCTACATGATATTACTTGTAAAATGATATGGAATCGTCTTATTAATTCAAAATGTACTCCTGATATAGATGCTGCAGTTTCTGGATCGGAAAATAATCTCCTTGCAGTGTTTCTATCATTTGAATTTCCTTCTCCTTGTTTTGGCTGATCAATTATAAGGCTTAGGTGAAGGTATTTTTCTTGAATTTGTGTTCTTGTTTGCTTCCTTTTTCCACATTTTCTTTGTTTTTTCTCACTGTTTCGCCTAACGGGCCAAATTCCAAATCATAGCCCAATTTAAGAACATGCTCCATAAAACGAATTCTGGTATGAAGAGGGGACATTCCAAATTCGTATGCTTCATTGAAACTATTGTCTTGTGATGGGGGTTGGCTTAATTGACTTGATGTCTTTTGGCATATGGTACAGCTTGACGAAGACTTTGTTTCGGTTAATGCTTGTGCAACTTATCCATCGATCATTGTAAGGAACATTTGGAAATTAATTTTAATGCATTGGTCATCAAATTTAAATATTGCCGGTTGAAGTTCTTTAATTTGATCTTTTATTTTTCGAACTTCTTCAGTTATGACATCTTTAGTTTCCTTTTTGTAAACAAACTTTATTGGTCTGCAATACTTTGTTGAAGAGGGAATTTCATTTTTCCATACATCCATATCTGTAACTCTACTGGTTGACGGCTCTAAGCCAATATAAGTTTTTCTTAAACGTACTAAACGAACTAAAGATACCATGACTAAGTTAGCATCAGATGAGTTTTCTGAATTACATTGCTTGTATTGTTTCTGACCAGAGCTTCCATCACATCCCCATTTTGAAAATAAAGTGATGCTGCAATTTTTAAGTTTTTTTAAATAGTCAGCATCAAGTGTGTTTAATAATCGTTCTGCAGTGTGTTCGAGAAGAGCCTGCAACTTTACTTCTGCTGAACTTGAAGTTACACTAATAGCCGTTTGTGAAGGTAAGCACTCTTTTTTGACAGAAACTTAATCTCGATATGCTGGGAAGATTCCACAATTTTGTTCATTGGTTCGCTTTCGCAGTTCTGTATACTGATTTTTTGTCAGTTTTAAATCCAAAAATAGTGTAAATGCTTCTTCTGGATTAAATTTCATTTCTTTAGTTGGTGTAGGCATACTTTTTAAAATCCTCTTTGTGCGTTTAGGGCTCGCTTCCACTATTTTTTCAATTATTGCAATTTTTGTTTTCTTATTTTGCGTTGGTTGAATTTGATGCAGAAATTAATCCCTTATCATACTATGAGAAATTTCTTCATTGATATTTGCAAGCTTGCGTCTTCGTGATCTTTCACTGCAATTGTCAATTTGTTTTGCGGGCCGACCTACTTTTTCAGTTTCCTTAGCGGTTATTGACAGCTTCTTAAAAATCAGATCATTTGTTAGCCATTTTTCGTTGCGTAAGTAAAACTTTTTCTTGTTTCTAGAACATTTAAGGTACCGTTTTCTTAATGTAAATGAAAAATTTTTAATTTTTATCTGATGTATTTTGATTTCTTGTTCGTTGCATAATTTAAAGAATGGATTATTCATTATGTGTAACACAAAATCTTTTTCATCTTTCTGTTGAAAATATATATCTGCGAGAACTTTATAACTGAACTTAGCCATTTTTTAAACAATAATGAAGGTACAATTATGAATGCTTGCATTTTTATACTCTTGATAGAAGTTTTTTTAAATGCTCTTTTGTTACCACTTCTTTGAAACATAAAAACCCTTCTTTAAATACAAATTTAATCTTTTATTAGCATTTCTTTGAAACATAAAAAACCCCTGTTTTCACACTTTTTAAAAGGATAACATACCGGCAATAAATTAACAGGTAACATGTAGGTAATTTTCACGTAAAATATAACTGCGTGCTGGTTTTTTTTACCATTTACCTACTCTTCCATTTTTTTAAATTAAGTTGCAAATTTCCGGTAATTAAACGATGTAGTTTATGTTGCGGCTATTTACTAATGTTTAACCTTTTAACTTACTTAGAAATCTAACGTGTTAGTCTATTTATGTCGCCTATTCGTTTTGCAGCATCCGTTCACCCACAATAAGTTCATAACAATGGCAATACCTTTACCTTCTCCAAATTAATTGATAACCTGACGTGCTAGATAATTTATGTGGCCTGAACTGCTTTATTTGTCGAAAATTCTTTAAGACTCATCTTCTTTTATTTCAGTAATGTTTCCTTGCAGGACTTATTTTTTGAACCGAATATCTTACCTTGGGTCACAGAAATTGCTGTAGTTCGCAAGGCCGTATCCAGATGTGTGTACAATGGGGTATAGAAATGTAGGTTAGATTCTGGACTACAAGAGAGTATAGATTTTTTTTTGACGCGTTTTGACGGGCAGGACTTATGCTCTATAAAGTAGGAAATTTCCGGGAAATTATGACATTAAAAAAAAAAAAAATTAAATAGTTCTAGAGGTCGCAGAGTTTAATGCTTTAACGTGTAGCTAATAAAATAAACTAATTCACAAAACTTATTCTATCAAAAAATCTTAAAAAACAAAAAAGTTATGAGCATTTAAACTTCAAAAATTGACTCAGAAATTCAAAACTATAACCAAATATTGAGAAAGTCTATTTCGGACCACCCTGTTCTCAATGAAATAGGGTTGAAATTTTTTGGCTCCCGAGGTTCACTAGTATTTACTTTCACATGAATAAAAAAATTTTAAAATCGGAGAACATAAAAAAAAATAATTTTGGCCGCCTCACAGAGGAGCATTTGGCCTGAAAAGCTGGCCAAAAAGGCAAAACTGAATTTTAAGAAATCTTAAGAACTAAGTACGCAGCTCGACAGACAACAATATTTTACATTATATTGTAAATTTTGAAGACTTTTAGTTGCGATTTGTAGCTCTGAGACCCTGCTAAAGTCAGGAAAGTGAAGAAAATTATATGAGATTTAAATTTTTTTTCGGTTTCTGGATGTTTGTATGATATTTTTTTGCGGCTAAACGAATGAAAGATTTTTTTTTCGCTGAAAGGTTTGATCAAAAGTTATTTAAAACAGCAAAAAAAATTTAAAATATGTTGAATATTCATGTTGAAACAATTCGTTCAAAAGCTAAAAAAAAAAACAAAATATAATTTGCAAAACTTTTTGTTCCACAGAACTATTTAATTTGATAAGTGATAAGTTGAAATTGATAAGTGAAATTTGCAAAATCTTTGCAATTTTTATATTCTCTTTTCAATTTCTGTTCCACGTACGTTCTCTTGTGCAAAGTGCAAAGTTATTATTGCAAAGTGTAATTTGCAAAGAATTTGCAAATAATTATGCTGTTTCGTTCCACAAAAACTGTAAATTCTATTTTTGCAAAGCAAATTTTGATAAGTTTGTCAAAAATTTGCAAGGTAAACGATCTCTTTGCAAATTCATATTGTTATAGCAAGTGAAGCTTTCAAAATGTTAAGACGCGAGTTTTTGTTCTACAATAGTGGAGACGTGGGCATAATAAGAATTAATTTTTCGGGACTACAAAATTTTAATTGATTTAAGTTGATTTCTTTTTAAATAAAATTAAAGAAGAATTAGAGCACAATTAAAAGATTGCAAAGATTGGGCTTTTTTCAAAACTTCCTCCCAGGAAGCCTGTTTTAATAATTTATTAACCTTCAAAATGAAATGTTAAAGCTTTCTTGCAATAGTCCTATTCCTTTAATAATTCACATACTTGATGCTTAAGCCATCCTTTGGTAAAAATTTATATACATTATACATTAGGGTGGGTCGAAAATATTTTTTTTCTCTTATCGACTTCTAATAGCGTAAATATGTTGTATTTTTGTCTGCACTAGACCCGTGTAATATTTTATTAATTTATTTTTAGTGTAACAGCCCGCGCTTTGATCTTCAATTTTGTTAAATTTTGAATATAACAACAAAAGCATTGTATTAAGTTCAAAATGTTTTCAGTTTTAATTAATAATAATTGATAGTAAATAAAATATTAAAATTATTAGTATTGTGGTTATTTTATTGAACTATTGAACTACACCTGGGTTCGAGCCCGGATTGAGTCAAGAATGAAAAATTATCAATAAATTTTAATTAATTTTCATGTTGTAAAATTCCTTTCTTCATAAAAATAATTTAATGAAAATTAAATTTAATGAACTTAAGCCTAATTAAAAATATTAAAAATTTGGATTAAAATATTTAAATTTAAAAAATAAACTTTTCTAACATATACTTAATTTTTAGGAGCTCTTGCGCGGGCTGAAGATGTGACTTTTTTTTACTTTTTTTTGCAGTTTTTATTTGTTTTGACGTAAGACAAAAAAATATTGCTATTAGAACATGATTCGAGAACTTTTTTTTTTCATACATCAGTGACCCACTCTAATATACATATTATTAGGAATTATGAAATCTATACATTACTAGAATTTATTGTACCCTCATTTTACATATTTTTTTAAACTATATTTTCCATTTTTTACTTTTTAGCTCATTTTAATAATTTATATTAAGCAATGCAAAGTGAAAAGTGATAAGACAGAAATTCAAAGATGATTAAATCCTTTGTGGAACACTTTGCAGATTCACTTTGCAAAAGAGCGCAAAGACTTTGCAAGAGATCGCAAAGACTTTGCAAAGAGAGCAAAGTTTTTGCAAAGAGAGCAAAGTCTTTGCAAAAACTAGATAAGTGCAAAGTGAGATTTGCAAAGAATGTTGTGGAACAGAAACACTTATCACTTTGCCAAAAAATGCAATTTGATAAGTGCAAAGTGAAAAGTTGATAAGTTGTTTTGTGGAATAGGGCCCTGCTCTAAAAAACAAAAATAAGTTTACAAAAAATAAATATAGGTACATAAAAAATACATGGGCACCCAGGTATCAGGCTACCATCCAATTCAGGCATAAAAGCATGCGCTTGAAAATACTTATAAAAGGTTATTGCACCCATTTTTTATCAAAACCGTTTTGTTACTTCGAGAGTCAACATGGAACAAGTTTACACAAGATTACAGCTATTCCAAATAGTGAAAAAATCTAATGCTGGAACCATGGACGAGAAATTGGATTTTTTGGTCAGAAAATTGAGCGAAATTTCAAAATGTCAAGGGGATGGGGACATATTAGCACTGAAGCAGTGTTTGAAAATTTTCAAAAATTGTTTCAAAAGATATTAACTTTCGGCACAACGAAAAGAGGACCGCTTTTTAAGCACAAACGCTAAATGGCTGGAAGGAACTGTAACAATACCAGTATTTGGCAGTTCGTCTTCATGGCGACCACGAAAAGAATTTAATGAAGCTAGTGATAGAACAAAGCGGAGAAAAACTGAAGAAGTTCGTCACCAATTAACAACAGAGGAGATCACATTTGAGCGATCATTAACAACTTCTGAAGTCAATCCTGTGAATAAACTTTCAGTGGAAGGAGCTTTAGCACTCTTTGTAAATGCAGAGCTCACGAAAAAGCAATATGAAGTTTTATACAATGCCAATAAAAATGTGTATCCATGTTACTCGTTACTAAAAAATGCAAAAAAAAATTGTTATCCCAATGAAGATGCCATAACCGTTACTGAAACATTAGCGGATGTCAAGCTCCAAGCTCTCCTCGACCATACAGCAACACGTTTATGTATATACCTTGAAGAGGTTTTGCAGCAGTTAGACTATGAAGAGCTAAATTTCTTGGAACTTATAACCAAATGGGGCTGTGACGGATCGCATTAATCATGTTATAAGCAGAAATTCGAAAACGAAGATGTTAGTGACGCTAATATATTCCAAAGCAGTTGTGTACCAATTAAACTAATCACAAATACTAATGGAAAAATTAAAACGATATGGCGAAATCAAACACCATCCTCAACTAGGCTGTGTAGACCAATCCGCATTCGTTTTGTGAAGGAAACAACTGACATCACGAAGCAAGAAATAGGGCACATAAATAATCAAATTGAATTTTAAAAGAAAAGCGAAGTACCATGTAGTGGAAAAATTGCACAAATTAAACACACGATGGTAATGACAATGGTCGACGGAAAAGTATGCAATGCTGCAACGGACACAAAATCGACAATGAGGTGTTACATTTGCGGTCAAACTTCGAAAGATTTTAACACGTTGCAGAAGAATGTTCGTCTGAACTGTGATGCCTTGAGTTTTGGACTATCAACTTTACATGCACGCATACGCTTTTTAGAATCGATACTTCATCTCTCATATAAACTGCCAATTAAAAAGTGGCAAGCAAGGAGCGATGAAGATAAAGCAATTGTTAAAGAGAGGAAGATATTCATCCAAAAAAGACTTAAAGACGAGATAGGAATACTTGTAGATGTTCCAAAACCAGGATACGGTAGCACTTAAGATGGCAACACATCAAGAAGATTTTTTTCGGACCCAGCAACTGCATCGAAAATCACTGGAATAAATGAAGAATTAATCAACCGCCTGAAAATAATATTGGAAGCAATAACTAGCGGACACCGAATTATTATTGAGAAATTTGAGGAATATGCACATAAAACTGCCGAAATATATGTGCAACTTTACAACTGGCACCCCATGAGTCCTACGATGCACAAGATTCTTATTCATGGCGGTAGTGTTATAAAGCAAGCAATCTTGTCAATTGGACAATTGTCAGAACAAGCTGCCGAGGCCAGAAATAAGCACTTACGATTATATCGCACGAATTATTCGAGGAAATTCAGCAGAAGCGATACAAATCGAGATGTCTTGAATAGGTTATTTCTGAGCAGTGACCCTTTTATAAGCTGCAGTACGCAAAGAGAACGGAAAAATAAAAAAGCTTTTTCATCAGAAACCATCACAGTTCTTCTTCCTGACACCGATGATGCAGCTAATGAGGATACACATACGACATAATAATTAGTAAGGAATTTTTATTAGTTTAACTTTTCGTTTATAAAGTATTAAATAATATAAAATAAATATAATAAAGCCTTTTTTCATAAAAAGAAATACTGTTTTATAAGAGCCTTACAATTTTCAAATTTTTTTTTTTAATTAGACTGTAAATCATATGTATGTATGTACATACAGTCTGTCAAGAATGAGTTTAAACCTTTAAAATCAACATTTGTTAATTGAGTTTTGCGATTTATACCAACTTTTATTCCTTAGGAATGTGGCTTTTAGAAAAATCTTAAAAATTTTACACATTTTGCACGTAAATTTTTTTTTTTTTGCCATTAAATTTTTAATAACTCCAAAATAGTAATAGATATATAATAAATGTGTATGGTTAGTTTAAGCAGAATTTTCCGGTGCATCTTCTGATCCTCCTGCGGAGAACACGTTTTCAAGTTATGGCAAAATATATAAGGCAACCCAACGATTTAGGGGATGAAGTATGCCACGCCTTTAAAAGAAAATCCTTACGTACTAGAGAAAAACGGAAAACAGATTTGAATTAAGGGCATCAAAATCCATATAGTCCACATACTTTTATTTCTAGGGTAGAGAAAAATTTTTTTGTTGCGCAGTGTACTTTTGTTGCGCAGTGTAATTTTTTTCAAAATCTGCCACTAGACTTTTTATATCATACTACACCTAAAACTATCAAAAAACTAAAACTTTTAATTCAAAAAACACGTTTAATAATTTTGGCCAGCTTTTCAGGCCAAATTCTCCTCTGTGCGCCTTCTCAAAATATGAACCAGTGTGCTTCGGTCGGGCGCAAGGATTTTCTCTTCTATGGTAAACCAAACACCGGCTTCGCTCACTAAAGCTGCTCTGCGTATTCAGCCTTGACTTACTATTCAAAATATTGGATGGCCAGCAAAAATAAAAACATAATAAAACAGGGTAAGGCTACCGTGTAACTCGTTCGAAACGATGGCAGATTTGACTTTTTTTTTAATGTGACATTAGGTCGCACTGCTACGTAAATATACTTGAACTTCGATTATTCGCATTGGATGGGGCCGGGAGCATCTGGATAATCAATTTTCCCGGTTAAACAATGGAATTCCCCTTTTTCCTTGTATGCACATTGTGTTTGATTGCTTTAAAATAATAAAAAAAAAATATGCTAATAATGCCGGATAATAAAGTAAATCGCGGTTAATCAATGCACAAAAATCTAATTCGATGCAAAAAATTTTCTTTTTCTTTCCCGGATAATTTATGTAAAATAAAAGTTTTCGTTTGAGAATTTATATTGAAAACAAACACAAATTTAGTTCTTTTTTTATAGTTTTTTCAATGTAAATTCGTACGTCCGCTATAAAATTTGAATTTTTCTTTTTTCAGTAAAAACTGATAAGAAAAATTCTTTTTTGAGCACTTTTCTTCTAAGACGATGCAAAGTGGACTTTGTATGAATCTCCTCTTGAACGAAAGAGTCTGAACCAATATCCGTACTTTTTCACACAGTAACAAAAAAATAAGAGTCTGTTTCTGGGAATAGAAAAGTCCGATAAGACCATACACACTCAAAAAGTCCCTTTAACTAGTTTTGTAAAACATTTTCAGATTTTATTGATGTTTTTTAAACATTTTCGCTAAATGCATTTGTTAAAAATTCATGCGATATATGCAAAAGCATATTTTTCAAGTTAAAAGCTTATAAACTTGCCCTGCACGTTACATTTGCTACCATTTGAAGGTTAAATAAATAAAAGAATATTTTTGCAATAAAGATAAGTTGTTTTGTTGTTTTAGAAAAGGGGAAAGAAGCAATAGTAACCTCCACTACAAATACTGACCATTATCAATATCTTTAGAAACCATTTTATTTCTAAACGCTGCCGCCAAAATGAAAACATATTTTTTAATGAAAAGGTCAGGAAAAAAACGAAAGAGTTCGCGAGGTTTCATTATAATATACGGCAGAAATGTTGACAATTTTCCAATAAGTGCACAAATTAAACGTTTTCCACATTCTTGCGACAATTTCATAAAAAATAACACTTTGTGATAAAATAGAAAAAATTACTTTATGTCGCCGGTTTTCTGTATATTTGGAGAACTGAAAGAGCAAAAGTTTTCAAATTAGGTACAATTATCTTGGTTATCACTACACAACATCTGACAATATTGTCGCGATTGGTGAAGAGGGTGTGGCACCAAGTAAATTTATATATCTTAAGAAGGGTATTTATGTAACTTTCTGTTCATATCGCAAAATGGTACATAACATTCGACATAGCTGAATATTGCACTGCTTTTATACCCTCCACCACCACTAGTTTTTTTGTCATTCCGTGGGAAACTTTTTTATTATTCATCTCAGACCCCATAGGGCATGATACAAATACAGAAGGTAATTCCACTCTCTCTTTTGTCGTCATAGTAACGTTCTGACGTTTATTGGCATTATGAAAATGTGTGCTACAACATTTCATTAAGTTATCCCATTTTTCTGTTTTAGTTTTGTTTATCTGTTAAAATTTGTTTTGTGAATTTTAAAAATAAAAAGTTAAATAAAATATATTTGAAAAAGATGCGATTTGATGCGGGAGAGTTTGTGCTGATGTGTCCAACATATAAAAATATTGGATCTAGACCAGGGAAGGGCACACACATACTATCACATTTATGCTTGTGTTGACGAAATAACAACAAAGCAACAGTCGAGCGTACATTGTCACAGACCACACAAAGAAGTTTATAGTGTACATGTGTCGACGTCACACAAGCAGCATTTTTATTCCTATGCACGCGTACATAGGATTTACAAATGTGCCCTTCACTGATCTAGACTTAGTTTTAGTATACTGATTAACTGATAATCATTTTCTAAATCGATCTAACGATGGCCGTTCGTCCAATGCACACTGTGGACGAAAAGTTGTTACGTGCAAAGATCGCAGTTTTGAAGAAAATTTAAGGAAATTTGTTATATAAAGTTCTAATTGCCACAAAACTTGTGCGCAATGCACAGGTCTCAATTTTAGCAATAATTTGATGAAATTTGGCACATAGGTTCTTATTGGCACAAGGAATTGAAAATCGGTCCATAATTTCACAAATAGCCCATACAAGTTCCTTTCTGGAATAGGGTCTTTGTGCCCATAAAGCATCTTTTTATGTTGGTATTAAGATTAAATTTGTGAATGTTATTTTTGTCAAGCTAATAGGGCCTAAATTTCTTCAATGTAAATAAAATTCAATTTTTAATTACAATAATTTGTTCCCGACGTTTCGTCGATTGTTTGTCGACTTTTCCAATTTTAATATTTAAATACATTTTACTTTTAACTTTAAATAAAAAATTTGCTTCAAACTCATTTTATTGCAATCAGAATCATCTTATCAAATTTCATTGGAATCAGTCCATATTTGGCCATAGGTCCCATACATATAGAACTCCCTAAAATAGTATTTATTGCCATAATTTCCTTATAATGTTAGTATTTGCATAAAAGTTGCGGACAATGACATTTACAATACCTACTATGTCATGACAAAATGTTGTGCTGGTGGGTCTAACATTAACCATAGGTCCCATAAAAAACTCCTTCCTAAAATGACTTAAAGGCAAAAAAATTTCATCTAGATCTACAGATGTATGTAGGTAAAAAGTAATAACTTACAATTAAATGCGTTCATTTTGGGACATCCCTTGTAAAATGCATTGGTTCTTTTTCTGATTACTCAACACATTATTTTGAAAGCGAAGTTTTTACTGGGTATGTTAATAATATTTGGCACAAAGAACTTTTATATAATTCTTAACCTCAATTACATATTTTTTTCTGGTGGGTCCAAGGTTGCACACGGGTCCCATGTAGGGTACACTTGCAAAAATTTGTTCTTATATTCTGTGGTGGAGGGTATCATTAGGTCGGGCTCGACCGTAGCTAGCGGAACAACATGAAGTTGAAAATCTTTGGTATTAAATGATGTGGAATACGATGGCCTTGGAAAATATATAAACGTTTTATTAAACTTAAGCATCTTAATTCAATATTTGTCCAAATGAACGGTGATTATTTATATTTAATTGTTTGCGCTGCTTAAAATATGAGGTTTGGTGTAAGAAATCATGATCTAATTTTTCAGGTCCATCCGACGGTGCCTAGCCGTGCCGGGTGGGGCCCAAAGTTCCCCATATTATAAAAAAAAACATCTTTTCTATCAGATCTTTATAGTTATACTAGATGAAAAGCCGAAAATCAAAAATATGGCTTCGTTACGATCTTCCGCAGAGAAATTCAAATATGCCAAATTTCAGCTTCCTATGTCATCAGATGGCTTCAGAAAGTTGCGGAAAGAATAGGACATACATGCAAACATCCTGACATACTAAGAAATTATATATTGTGTAGATAGATTAAAGTATTTGCTGTTTTATATTTTAGTATGATACGAACGAAAGATTTTTAACCTAATTCGGTGTCGCTGTATCCAGTGGTGCTAGCCGTTTTTTTAGGTTAGCTTTGGTTTTCGAGATATACCGTTATTTCAAAAATTAGGGATTTTGCACAACATATGTTCGCGTAACTCAAAAACGCTTTAACTTATTGAAAAACAAAAAAACCGAAATTCCGCAATAAAATTCCCATGTATTCGTGTATTGTCATCGGGAATATGTATGCCTGCAAAGTTTCATCCATTTGCATTGAGTATAAGGCGGTTAAATTAACGTTACAAGATTTGATTTTCCGAAGTGAAGCTAAAGAAAAGGTTTTAAAAATAACACTTTGCCGGACAACTCTGAGTTTTATACAACGTTAAACTAAGTTTAAACTTAATCCACTTCTCAAAAACCCGGCCTGAGAAAACTAAAAAATATATTTGGAAAATTTTAAAATTCATTTGGAAAAGTTTAAAAACAATTGGAAATGGTGTAATTTTTTGTATCAATACAGTAGAATCCCGATAACTCGTAATCGCAAGGGACCGGCCATTTCTTATGAATTATAAGGGTTTTCGATTTAGCGGGGTTTCAATTTAAAGGGGTTAAAATAAAATTAATACGAGTAAACGGGGTTTTTCAATTTGTTTACCAAAATGATAAAAAAAACATAAAAGACAATTGTTAAAAATAAAATATATAAAAATTATTCGTGTAACAAACTGATCTTAAGAAAATAAACACACACAAAAGCAAAACCCACGCAAAAAAAATCATTATTTCCATGTATCTGTTGTTTTTATTACGAATTATAAGTGGTAGTTAGCAAACAATTACGATTTATAAGAGGTAAGAAGATTTTACTTGAAACAAAATTACGAATTATCGAGGGGACCAAAATGTATGGAAATTTAACGAATTAACGAGATTTTTTATTACGATTTATCGGGGTATGTTGTTTTCTTAGGTTTTTTATTACATGGTCTTTATGGATTTTGATCAATTAATAGCACTGTGCTAGTTGAAAAAAAAGACAACCCGGGCACATGGCGTTTCGGGTACGCTAAATCCAATGGTGCTAACCGTTTTTTTTAGGTTACCTCTTGTTTTTGAGACATACTGTTATTTCGAAAATGGAGGCAGTTGCACAACATATATTCGCGTAACTCAAAAACGGTTTAGTTTATTAAAATAACTAAAAAAAACCGAAATTAAAAATTCATAAAAAATTGGCTTCTAATTTTTTCCAGACGTATAAAAAACGAAATTCCAAAAAAAACAAGTCATAAATGATTACAATTTCGGTTTTTGAGTTACGCGAACATATGTTGTGCAACCTCCTCCAATTTCGAAATAACGGTATATCTCGAAAACTAGAGCTAACCTAAAAAAAACGGCTAGCACCACTGGATTCAGCGTACCCGAATTAGTAAAAAACGACAAGTGCCCAGCTTGTCTAAAAAAGTGTAAATTTCTAGCACAGTTTAATTTAAGTTTGTTTTTATTATATTTTTACAAATATGTACATAAATAATATACGTTCATGAAATGTGTTTTTTAACTCGAAAATTAAGTGCTTATACAGTTAAAATTTTTTTTTATATTGGGTATAAAAAAAATTTAAAAACCCCAAAATATCCCGAAAAATTTTTTAAAATCCCGTAAATCCCGGTATTCAAAATATCCCGAAAATCCTGGGATCCCGAAATCGGAATCCCAAAATATTTTCTTCAATCCCGAATCCCGGGATTAAGAAAAGCCAATCCCGATTGGAAGCCCTAATACAGGTCCTAGTTTTATGAGAAACTTGTATGTTATTCAAATTTAATACATATTAGGTGAAAATGTTATGAAAAGGTTCCTTTTGGGTAGAATCTTTTTTATAATACGTTTTTTAAATACATAAAACAAATTAATTGTTCAAATAAACAGATGAAAAAATTTTAACTTAAATCTTGTTTTATAAATTTATATTTCTTTCTCATAAAGATAATTATTTATAGTACTATAAAACCATTGTGTTTTTAATAGTCGAGGAAAAAACCTATGTATGTATGTATATAATTAGTGAACTACAGTGTTATTTATTTTCACCTCAAAGCAAAAAAGTTCACATTAATGCTGTTAATACAAATTACACATATTGACTTATAATTTCCAAAAGGAATTTATTCTCTTTTTTATATGTGGCAACGATTTTTTTAATGTTTACAAAAAATAAACTTAATAATAAACTTAAAAAAAATAATTTCGATAGAGAGAAGTGAAACTACCTTGTGTATTTGTACCATGCCATAGGGTATATACTTACATACATATATTTTGACTGCTTAAGTTATTCTAAGTCGGTAAAGCCATATCCTTCTGTCTGTCCGTCCGTTGAAAACACGCCCACTTTCGAAAAACTCAAAAGAAAAGAACAATGTTGGTGTCAAATTGCTTCTACTTATCCTAAGCAGTTTGGGATTGAAACCCAGCAAAATCGGTTCAGTAGGCTTAGAGTTACGAATCCAAATGTGTAAGCACCACCCTAAAAATCAACAATTTTGTTACAAAAACTAACATAAATTATGGTACAATACACTGATTGACATAAAATTTCACACAAATTCGTTCTACATGACTAGAAATCATATTTAGCCATGTCACAGAGTACAATTCCGTTCGGAAACGGAATTCATTCCGTATTTTGGTGCTTCAGAAAATGACGAAAAAATGTTTCGAAATGAAACCATTTTTGTTTTCATGAACAGTATGGGAGTTGTCTGTATCTGAAAGGCCATAAAACTATCAAAATACTCTTTCCATCAACAAACAAATATGTTTTCTTCAATTCCGAACGGAATCATTCCGAACGGAATTGTACTCTGTGACATGGCCCATTATTATGTTTCATGATGATCGGTCTATAATTTTCCATAGGGCCCATATAAAGCCTACGTTCGGAAAACAGTTTAGAACGTCTAAAACAGTAATATATAATCCTACTGTAATAAAACTTGGTACGTCACAGTTTTATAGGACTGCAAATCACACTGTCAAATTTTGGGAAGATTGGTCCATAATTTCCCATATGCCCCATATAAAGCCTGCTCTTAAAGAACAATGATGACAATTCATGCCACTGTAATTAAATTTGGTACTTCTTAGTTTTTTAAGACTAAGCTTCAAATTGTTAAATTTCATAAAGGCCCCTATTACGGTTTACAACTCAACTCAGTTGAGTTGTAATAAATGCAACTAGTTTTGATCAGTTGTAATTTTTGTTATGTTTTTGTTCACCGCCATTTAGCAAAGTTGTAAACCATAATACAAAAATTTTAAAATTACAACTCAACTGAGTTGAGTTGTAAACCGTAATAGGGGCCAAAGATCGATTTGCAATTTCCATAGGTCCCATATAAATCCTTCTCTCGGAAAACAGTTTAGATTGACATAATCCGTAACAAATAATATTTTTGTTGCACAATTTGGTCTTTCGTAGTTTCATTACGCTTTAAATCAACAGAGAACAATTGGGTGAAGATCGGTCCATAATTTATTATATTCCCATACGTATAAAAAAGGCGGCATGAAATAACCCCCCAAAAAAATAATGAAATAACCCCCCAAAAGTTTGTACAGAGAACAACAAAAACGATTTTTGGGGGGTTATATCATTTTGTTTGGGGTGTTATTTCATATAAAATTATCCCCCAAAAAATCATTATGAAATAAAGCCCCAATATAGAAAATCCTGGCGCTATGCAGAGAAGCTTAAGTTCGCGAAGCCGGAGTATGTTATACCAGCTATGCAGAAAAGCATTAGTTGGCGAAGCTTGTGTTTGGTATATCATACCATGATATCTATCGCGTGATTCTTTAAAACAAAACTGTATAATTAATTTAATTACACATAGTGGGCTCTTATTTCATTTCAGAAATTTGGGTTTTATTTCATTTGAAATAAGCCCCCAAAAATTAGGGAATAATTTCATTTTTGTTTGGGGCGTTAGTTGAATTCGTTGGGAGCTAATTTCATTTTCAAAATTGGGGCTTTATTGCATATGAAATAAGGCCCTACGCTTTTGGGGGTTATTTCATTATTTTTTTGGGGGGTTATTTCATGCCGCCATAAAAAAAATGTGGTTGGAGGTAACCATATTCTAAGAGCAACATACTATGGTTGGATTTTAGCAATGTTTATGTTTGTAGGTAACCATATTATGTTGGCTTATAAATAATGATCAAAACTAACCATATTATGTTCAAAATTAACCATAATATGGTCAAAATTAACCATAATATGGTCAACATTTTCCAGAATTTTTACAAAAGTAACCATATAATGCTCAGAATTAACAATAATGTTAACCATAGCCTGTTTGAAGGCAACCATAATATGGTTATGGCTTTTGGATGGAAGAATTTAAACATATGTATGTTTGCCGTGACAAGAGTATGGTTAAGGTAAACATAATATGTTCAAGTGTATAGTTGTAGCTTTATTTTATTAAAACATTATACATATTGTTAAATTCAACCATATTTGAAGTTTCAAGGAAGGTAAATACTATTGTTAAAAAGATACAAAATATTATCATTCTTGAAAAAAGTTTTGTTAAAAACAAAAGTTTTTTTGTTGCCATTGCAGGGACCATAATATGTTTTTTTTTAACCATGTTTTCAACCAAAATGACCACTCTGGGAAATTATTTTAATACGCCTAAAACCGTAGCTGATATTGATACTGTGGTAAAATTTTGTTCCAATTAAGCTTCATATGCAAGCAATTTTGTTTTAAGCGGTCAATAACACTACGTGACAAAATTTCAACAAAGTCGTGACCATTTCAGTCACATCATCTTTTTTAAAAACACATACAACGGTTATCTGGAATATCTCAAAAATTGTTCTACTTTTGACAATTCTGACTTCATATTCAGATTCAGCGGAAAATTTTACATAAGGATTAGGTGTCAAATTCATTTGGTCAAAAAATTGTCACGTAGTGTAATTTACCTTATGTCCCATATTAAGCATTCTCTAAAAACAACTTCAAAACTATAAAACGCTTTAACAAATTTTACTACTTAATGGAAATTTCTTATAATTAAGGGGTTTTAATCAATCTACACAATTTTGTGATCATTGGTCCATAATTTAAAATTAATTCCCCTCTCGAAAACAATTTCAGTTCCGCTAAAACTGTTTCGAGTCATGATATTTTACTCAAATTAATTTTTTTATGACCAGAAGTTCAAAACATAAAGCTTTCTGATTGTCGGTCAATAAATAAAAATAAAGTAAAAAAATACATATTTTTTTATATTTTTAATAAACACAAACATTTAATTTTACTGACATAATATTTTTTTTTTTTTTGCAAAATGTTTTCTCTAATTAAAAAATAGAGAAGAATTTTTTTGGCTTTACTTTTATAAATTTTAAAAATTGATTTTGTATTGGGAGAAATGTTTTAACTAATTTGAATCTGACGTATATCGATTAGTGATTTATTGGAAAATAAATGCAAATGTAAATTAAAAGATTGCAAGGTCAAAAAGTTATCAATAAGTTTTATTATTTTAGAAAGAATCAGATAACAATCCATGTGTGCGAAAATTCTTTATATCAAAATACGGAAAGTAAATCCTACAAAATAACTAGAAGTTAGAAATTATCGTCGATCAAGATCTACCAAATGATACCCTACACCAATTTCGTTTACAACTGATTATGAGGTATTTACCCATAATCGACTATAATTGCATATAAAATATTGTTTAAATGCAATGTTTAAAGGTAGAAGTACATAACAAGCGTTAGTGCGCGCGCGCTCTGTCCTCTTCTGTCAAAAAAAGTTAAACTAGTGTATTTTCATAGATAAAGCTACATGCAAAATATTTTGACGAGTTTGCGCCAGAAAGTTGGTTAACTTTGAACTTTTTTATGCGTTGTGTATTTTTGACAAGTAATCAGCTGACAATAAAAAGAATAATTTAACAAATTTGTGAATCATAAAAGAAAAACTTATTGAAGAGCTTATAAAACATACAATATTTATATAAAAAGAATAAATTCAATAAGATAATAAAATCTTGATATACTTTCGAACCCGTTTTTAATGCACAAATAAGTTAACAAATAAAAAACAGCTGACAGGAATGGCTTTTGTAACGCGTGTTGTGTAACTTGCAATTTTTTACGCGCTAAAGTTTTTAAACGCACGATGCTCGTTGACGAACTAACGCGTGTTATGTACTTCCACCTTAAGTCATAGAAGATTGACTAAAATTGAAAAAAAAAACGAAAAATTCTGAACTCAGCTGTCAAATCAAAATTAATTAAACATCAGAACAAAATAGTGTCAAAAAATTAATTTTGTTTGCAATAAAAACCAAACGTTAGCAGAATTGCTGATATAGATTTGTTTATAACCATTGTTATGGGGAAAATGTATGGCACGACAACCCATATAAAAATCAACAATAACAATTAAAGATGTCGTTTATTTATATGGCAATACTGCATTGATGTAAGACATCGTTGTGCGAACAGATGTTTGAACAACGCCTTTGAAACGGGATCAAAATTCATATCAGCTCATGAAACTGTTTGTTGTTTGAATATACCGATGACTAACAACCCGTCTTGTAAAAAATAAAAATAGGTTAAATGTGTTGGAAAAAGTATGTACATATTTTGCGTGTGTTCCCAAAACAAAAAATGCAACAAGTGTAATATAAATGTACATACAGATAGTCAAGCAATTCTTTTCAGAATAAAAATATTTCAAGACATTAAATTCAATAAAGAACTGAAATTTAAAAAAAAAACTCTGCAAGAATGAAAAAGGTGCCTCTTATGTTTGACTGCTAGCAATAATATTTTAAAATATGTATGTATATATTTTTATTTTACAAAGAATTGTTTGACATGCAGTGAATGTATACTTAATTTACTGCCTGTCCCACGATTTCGGACGAAAACCTCGATCGCCTTACTTACGTTCAAAACAAACACAACATTTTTAAATTTGTGTTTGTTTTAAATTTACATAAGTAAAACATGCGAAATGGTCGTTGAAACTCGTGGGACAGGCAGTAAATTAGAAAAAAAAATTTCTTTAAGTTTATCTTTCTTAAGTGTGTTAAATTTCCAGGGATCACGAATTCCAACCTTTAATATGAAATGACTTAATCATTTGAAAATGAATTTAACATTTGACATCAAGCACAATTCTCAAACCTTTTTCAATGGTTTGATATTGACATTTGAATTCAATTTGATAAATAAATATAAACGTTTGGCAAACAATATTTTAGCTATTTGTTATCAAGCGTTAAATAAAATAAGCTTGGCAAGACTACAACGAAAAATTAATGTAAACATTTCAACGTAAAGGTTTACGTCTATTAAAAATAAGGACAAATTACATACAAAAAAGAAAAAGATAAAACGGATAAGTGAAGAAATTTTAAGTTTGTTATATGATCGAGGTGCTTAAGTTAATTTAAACATAACAAAAATTTTTAAATTTGAAAATAATTTCACTTTTTGTTGAAATTGTTGTGTTTTTTAAATAATATTCAAAGCTTTTTCAAATGTTTGTATTCTGAGAAAGGGTTTGACTTAAGCCATTCTCAATTTTAACTCAAATCTGCGTGATTGTTCAGATTACTCAATAAATTTTTCGGCTTCGGCGCAACAACATTTATTTTGCATTTGTTTTGAATTTGTTTTACTGAACAATAAATGTTAGAAGGATACACACACCTTTTAATTTTTTTTAATTCCGATATTTTAAATTTGTGTGGTGCAACATCTAAAGCTTTAATGTTTGCGGGATCAAAAATATTTGTATGTGGGTTTCACTATTGCCACGCACTGCGACGGCAAAAAAAAATAATAAATACAAAGACTTGATTGAGTTTATACGAGAAATCTTAATATCACTTCCTCTATTATTTCTACGAAAAACCATGCTAAGAAATTTGACCACCATTTCAAATATTTGTCGTCACTGGGCCTTATTAACATTTTTTATTTTGAAAAAACTTCTTTTTTAATTGAAGCCTAGTTATTCCTTAAAATTTATTGATTTTAATGGATGTTGCAATATTAAAATTGGGTGGTATTTCATTATTTTTGAAATTTTTTCATTAGGGGGTTATTTCATTTCCATTGTTGGGCATTTTTAACTGGGCCTTATTTCGTGTCGCCAAATTCACAAATGAAACAAACCAACTAAATACGTAGTGATAACTAAAGGCAGAATTAAGGCTCAGTTAGGCGAACGTTGCTGTACCGTATCTGTACTGTATCAATCAGCTGTTCGCTTTTTGTTATATGAAACCCAATACAAAAGCTTACCGAAATGCAATGTACCGTAGTTGCAACGTATCAATCTGTATAAAATAGAATTTCATGCTGTTGTTACGTTACATTTGTAAGACAGTGATGGGCGGCTTGTATGTTACATTGAATGCGGGTAATTTTGCTCTTTTTTTTGTACTTTTTTCAGTTTATCTATGGAATAGCGACAAAATCCTATATATTATTTCTAAAGCACTTTTTTTGTCGGTTGCAAATATCTCCCATACTACCGCATCAAATTTAATGAATGATATCTCATTTTAAAGCTTATTTCTAACACTAATGACGAAAAATAATTAGAAATTGAAAAATAAATATTTTCATTGATAAAAATTACGGTGCGAAATATTCGCACGGGTCATCTAGTAACTTATAATACAACATATTTCCAAATATACATATGTTTAGATGTTTAAAGTAAACAAACGCATATACATACACATACAATGGAAATGTGAAACATATAAAAGACTTTAAATTGTATCAAAACCTTGTTTGGTGTATGCACAGTAACAATATATGTATGCTAAAAATGTATATATGCTAAAATACAAATTTATATATTGTAAATCTATCATATAAATGTAAAATTATTAACATTTTTTACATACACAAAATACTGTTTTAATACAATTTAAATCACGTGGTACCTTTTCTGCACAACGGTCACCATTTGAACATTTTTGATTCCCATCACTGTGTGTTTTGTTTTATGTATACTATTGCTTTTTGTTTATGTATGGGAAAACATATGACACGTTTTTAAACGTTCTATAAGTGCACCAACGTGCTTACAGTACGATGCGGTACATTACGGATACAGCAACGTTCGCCTAACTGAGCCTTTATTCTTTACTTTCTGTTCTGTTACGAATCAGCTGACTTGTTTTTGTTATTAAAAAACCTATGAAATTGATTAGTTTTTTTGTTCTGTTGCGGTTCAGTTTCTTAAAATCAAAAACTTTTTAAGTAATTGTAAGTGACAGCAAAATAAATAATAAAAAATACATATTTATATTGAAATAAACTGTTTTTGATTTTAAGAATTCATAAAATTTAATTTCTTCAAATTTATTTGCATTCAAGTTATTAAATTAAAACAATGGGCGGTGCAAAGCTAATAAATTTGTCATAAATTGCTGATAAGTTACTACGGAAAAAGTAACTGTTACAATTTCGTAACAGAACGGCACGGAACAGCACAGAAACAGAAAGTAAAGACTAACTGAGCCTTTAACATTTTTAAAGAATTTTTGTTTTAAAAAATAAAGAAATTTAATAACATTGTCAAACATTTTGAAAGCCATCGAGTGCAAGCTCCTTCTCGTGTGGAAAAGCACTTATCGAAACCAACAAAACTGTATTTGGGTTAGTTTAGCTGAAGTACGGATTTTATGGTTAATTTGACGCTTTATTCACTCAAATGATTTTTTGTTTTGGCATTCCTTATAAAAAGCTTAAGGCTGCCAGATTTTTCAAAAAAATAAGCCCAATATTACAATATAAAAAAAATTACTGGTATACGGGTAACAAAATTAAGGAAACCATATATAAATGAATTAATAATCGATTTAACCGATATATTGAGCAAAAAAAAAATGTATTTAATTAAAAAAGTAGAATTTTCTTTTTAATTTCAAATTAAAATTTTTATCTAAAACTTGATAAAATTATAAGTTTTTCAAAACAAATTAAAATAAGAAAGAACTGTCACTCTCATTGAATTTGTTTCATCTCTTTATATTATTTTTAATAAGATAAAACAGAGGAACATTGGGAATCATTCGTTCAATAAATTATACTAAAAGTTATTTGCTTTGGCGAACCTAGAACTATATATTTTAAAATTTATTCAAGCTTTTCCTCACTAACATTAGGGTTTGCATTAATTTGATATCCCGTTAACCGAAATTATCAATTAATCGCAATTTAAATTAATTTTAAATGACCAATCATCGGAATCCCTAATAAATAGCTAAATAGTGGCATAAACTATAGATCATTTTATCAAAAACTATCTTCCATTCATAAATGTATAGAATGTTTAATATTAAATGCATGGCGATGTAATCTGCAATCATTTCAGTAGCAGCAGTTTCGGATCAAATATAAGTCATGTAAATTTTTAAAATGGTTTCGTATGAATTTTAAAAAAATTACATAAATTCTGATTTTGGATTTTCTAAATGAGTCTTAGACCCCTTTCACACTCGGCAAGTTACATGCGCAAGTTTCTTGCGCAACTTTTGTTTTGTAGACTCCAGCGGTCGGTTTAAGGAAAAAAAATTTTGTGGACTTTGTTGTTCTCGGCAAATAACTTGCGCAACTAACTTTACGAGTATGAAAGGGTTCTTACTTTGGAACAATTTTGTTGTCGTCAACTATTTTATTTTTTAAAGCATTAACGGATCAGCAAAATATATTACGCACGGACAAAAAAATCTAAAAATGGGATTTTCCCTTTTTGAATTTTGTCCAGGTTAAACTTTTAAGCAGAGCAAGAAAGTTCATGCACTTAAAATATCAAAATATGCGTATAAAAAATGCACTCAAACGCGCAAAATATGCAAAAATAAAATAAAAAAAACTATGCATTAAAAATTTATTTATTTTATAATTTTTTAATTCAAAAAACTTAAATTAAAACATAAATATGCGCATAAAATAATTCAGTCTTAAAAAGTGCAAAGTACGCCGGGAATCATGCCCCCTATTAAAATCAATAATCAAATAATACCTCAACATTCGCATGTAAAATATCTCTGTATAGATCTAGATCGGCGATTAACGTGGATATGCCATATAGAGGCAAAATTAACTCAAATGAAACTAAAACCATTCAAATTCATTGACTTATTGGAAGAAATTCTGTCCTTAGTCACGATTGCAAGCTTCTACTTTACAACTCTATCTGGTGCTACGGTATTCAACTATGGGGCACTCCCTCGGCCTCTAATATCGAAAAATTCAAGGGCGCCAAAATAAACTTCTTCGAATAATCACAGCCGCTCTCTGGGATGTTAAAAACTCAAACATTCATAAGGATCTCAATGGCACATTAGGCTTGCCAGACAGAAATTGGCAAAAAACTTGACATTCAAAAGAAAAAGCTTCATTTTTCTTGACAATAAAAAATTCGGTTAAATGAACAAACAAATTTATATTGTTGTTCAGTTTGTTATTTTTAAAATACTGATGTTATTAAACGTCGTGGAGCTGATTTAACGATGTCCGTCTATACATACGTTGGTTTGTCTGTCCGTGTGTATGTTGAAATGGGGTTTCTAAAGAAGATTTTTATATATCTGCAATAAATTACACTGGTTTACAGCCAAAAAATACCTGAACACGAAAATCGCTGTAATTTTTTTTTTCCTAAGTACCGTTTTTTACCTAACGGTACTTTTGTGTTTTTCGGTGTATGGTCCCACTCAAACCCTTGTTGAGCCCAACCAAAAAGTCCGATCGAAATAAATGGCATATCGTTGGAAAGGAAATCGAATGCCTTTTCCATCGATATGCTACAAATTTCTATCTGATAAGTAATGGAAAATCACAGCGATTTTCGTGTTCAGGAGGTCCCAATCAACTTATCTAGGCATGTGGTGTTCTTGGTATTTTTCCAAATTAAAAATTTGTAAAGCAGTGTTATGAATGCCTCTTATTTCTACACATAAATCTTTACTTTGTAAAGTCTGGTAATAATTTAAGAATTTATTTTTCAACTTTCACATAAAATAAACTTGGTAGAATACTAGTATTGAAAATAACGAAATTGAACTATAAATGACCTGGATATATGTAGACACATAGCTACCTTATTTTACCAGAAAGTATGGTTTTGGTACAGTAACGCCCATTCCATATGTGATAGGAGAACTTAGTTTTGTTCAGATATTTCGTATAGTATATCTAAATCCGAAATTGATTTATAAAGCTAAGATTGAAGCATGAAATTAATGGATTATGTTAGAAATGATAATCTTTCTGCTATACATTCCTCTACTATTCTTTGGGATACAAATTCCCGTAGTTCTTTCCGACAAATTCATTTTAACTGCAGGCCAAAAATAAATATGACGATCAATAATGGTTACTTTTTCTTGACTTTTCTTGACAATTCAAAAGAAACTTTTTTAAAATTCTGATTTAGCTTGGCAAATTACATTTGTTCTTGATTCTTGACACATACTAAAAATCAATCAATCGATCAACCCCGTCTGGCAGCCCTAGTGTCATTAGTAAAAACTATGATAACAAAATATGCAGTAAAATACCTAAAAAGGCTTGAACTAAATCCACTAGCTCGAAATATTTTTAATCATGGCGGCCACTCGCTTAAGAAGAAGAGACACCAACGTATGTGAACATAAACCGTGACGACGAAATTGTTTTGTCTGGCACTGGCAGGTCATGAAATAAAGAACTAGGATAAGACTTGATTAATAATTATTAGTTCATATTTAATATATCGAGCCCTAATAGCAAAAATGATGTAACCAACAACATTTTAGATTTTTGTTTTTTGATGAAAATCGATCATCTTTGATAATTTGCATCGTCTCTATAAATCTCATATCATTGGGAAGTACCGTTACGAAATAAGAGCAAAAGCAATTTCAAACGAAACCCTAGATTTGAAGCAAAAATATTAAAAAAAAACCTTCTCCTGTAAAATTGTATTTTTGTATGTTACATCATTGGTGCTATAAGGGCTCGATATGACAATTCAATAAATAAATACTGAAAAAAAGTAGTAAAATTTATATTATAAATATAAAGGTTTATTTTTATAAATATGTAAATGTATTTTTTCAGTTATTAAAAGTAAAACTTGTTCTATTTGGACATTAACGAATGTACAAGATACTACTCTCATTTTAATTACGACATCGTTGATGTTTGTTCAAGTCTTCTCTATAAAGAGAAATTAAATCATTAAAAGTTCGAGCTTTCCATATAAAAAAGTTGAGCCAGTCACCTCTAGAATTATAGATTAGTTGAAAACAATTGTTGGTTTTCATGGCTTGTCTATGGCTTCATTTATGCCCTTGGTGATTTTTTTAATCCGAAATCAACTGGGCGCCACTTATGCCATCTCGGATCCTTCCTCCCTAAAGCGCAATTTTTTGCACGTGGTAAGAAAGGCCTACTTAAACATAATATGTCTAGCTTCTAATACACTCAGTTTATACCAAGCCCCAAAAGAACGCCCCATTTTTCTTTTAAGGCCCAACCATTATGTGCTTAAGTTGGCTTAAGCAAATGTGCAAATACATGTAAATCATATGAGGCAAACCATATTGAACTTAAAGAAGCTGTTTGTTAAGTTTCATGAATTGGCATTTGCTTAAGCAAAGTGCAAAACTCATCGCACATTCCGAACGGAATCAAATGTTTTTTAATTTTGTTTTTTTTAAATACATTTGAGATTTTTTATTAATTTTTGACAGTGGGTTTTTCTGAAAAAAAGATGTTTGCCACTTGCTGCACTTGTTGTTTTTTATACATATATGTATACCGCCGTTCTTTACGATTTGACTATTACTTAATTCTTGCTTCTGCTAACTTCTTAATCCGACATCAAATTCCAGACGACACTTATTACGACTGGTTGAGATAAGTTTCAAAGGGCTGTTTCCGAAGGAATGATTTCAGTAGTATTTTTGTTTAAAAAATGGGTTATAAGTTCGACAGACAACATACAATTCCAAGCTAAATTTACTAGATTTATCCTCAAAAGCTGATTAGTTGGAAATTAACGTTTTCGAAACCATTTTAGCAGCCCGGTCAGTGCTAAGTTACTTGAAATTTTCTCTCAACTTGCAACACCCCAGTAAAATATTTTCATCTTTTGCTAAGCACTAAAAGTAAATTTTAAAAAGTAAGTGCATATTTATGCGCTACGCGATGAGACATGCAGAGATACAGTAAGAGGTAAGTGAACGAATTCTTAAAAAATTAAAAAAAAATATATATATATAACATTTGAAGAGCCCGACATTCTCTTACTACGAAGCAGGTTTGTAAGGGAGCATATTAACAAATAACAGTGAAAACAAAAAACTTTTGTGTTTCTCCCTTACAAACCTGCTTCGTTGGAACATTTTTATTGGGACCTTTATTGCAAACTATGAGACAAGTACGTTTCTATCTGGTTTGAAGACACAAAAAATAGAAACATCACATAGTATTCGGGAAATAGAAAAATAGGGAATACAAAACAAAACTCCGTAAAAAAATAAACAGAGAGTAATAAAAATAATTTTGCTAAACAAAAATAAAAATAGGCAAATTTTTACAAAATATTACGAAGTATGACGAAAATATGCATTAATATCATTATATGCAAAAACATGCATTTAATGCACACTATGCATTAACAAATTATTGCCATTTTACTGGAAATTTTGCAATTCGCAAAGATATTAACTTTAGGTGGGTCTCAGAGTAACGGCAACAAACATGCAATTGCATGCTGTCCCTTACCCTACTTATGCAGCTAAAAAATATAGGAGAGTGTAATAACTAGTGATTGTTTTATCATGTGGTTGTCGAATTTGCTTTAAAAGTAGCAACTGAAGCACCAGAAAAATAATTATACTCCACATCTATTTCGCTTCTTGACTCCAGTTTTGCAGCCAAACTAAGCCCATTAACTATAATTTGTACTTCTTATCTAATATGAATTTTCAATTGTATAATTATATGTACATATAAGTATGTATATTGATTCCTATGGTTTCAAGTTGAAACAAAGGGCCATAGTTTTATTCCAGAAAAAGTTTTTCCTGTTTTGGCTATTTCTGATTCTCGTATGAAGGTGTAGCCGAGTCCTACGTCTGCTTCTGCTTCCTTGCGGGTTCTTGTCAATTGCCGTCTTCGATATACATACATATCATAATAGCCAACCCAGTTCAATTTCTATTTTGCAAGTTTCCAATTGAACTAACAAAAATACTTTTAATTTACTATGTGGAACCATGTAAAATTTTCTATTAAGTAATTTCTTTTATTTAGATTAACTGCCTGGCCCACGATGTCGACAAGAACTTTTCTTTCGCATATCTATATTGAAAACAAAATTTTAGTTTTTGTTATTGTTTTCTTTATAAATTTGCGAAAGAAATGTTCTTGTCGACATCGTGGGCCTAGCAGTTAGTGATCGTCAACCAAAAACAACTAAAATTTCCGTATGAATACATAAATATTTTAAGTATATCCATACAAATCTATTGCGAAAATAAATGTCTTACATATTTATGATAAAATTTATAAGAAATAGATAAGCGAAAGCTTAAAAACTAAAATTGAGCCGTTTATTTTGAAAGTGGCATAAGTCATTTTGTTTTTAAGTCGAGATATTTAAGGGTTTGCGTTTTAACACGTTTAAAAATATGGATGCTAACTTTCGAGAAGATAAACTTGATTAACTCGATTTTTTTGAAAAAGTGACTTATGCCACTTTCAAAATAAACGGCTCAATTGATGGACATAAAATTGACAATTTATCGCAATTTTTTTTTTTTGTGCAGTTTTATTGACAAGAAAATTTTTCGTTATAGCGGTGATTTGTGCCAAACACAATTATTGTAAAAAAAAAACTTATGTCTGCTATAGCCAGATTCTATTGTCTTATCAAAAATATAAATTTTCTATAACCTTAATGGAGGAAGAGGGTACGAAAAATAAAAGCTGTTAGCTTGCCTTTAAAGCAAACTACACTAATAACGCTCATAAAAAGCGACGCGAAGTAATAAAATTATATACACAGAAAGTGTAAGAAAATACAGCACAATTAGAAAATAAACTCTTATCAAATTTAAATCATTCCAGCCAACTTTGCCAAGGCATATTTCATTATGACAGCGAATAAGTTTGCGAGAACAAATTCTACTCTTACCAATTTAGTTTTGACTGTCAGCCCTAACAGTGTTCGGGCAGCGATTTTTCGCAATAAAGCGTCCCAAGAAAAATAAATATTAATAATAAATTTAATTTTTTAAATTATTGGCAAACATCTATTAAAGATTTTCTGTAACTTTAGTAAAATTTAAACTAAATAAAATAAAAAAGGAACGTTTCGCGTTTCAAGTTTCATAATAAATAAAACATCTATTCTGTAAAAACAATCGTCCGCAATGCACGACGAACGTCTAAAAGAGTTCCTTAAACCTTTTGTACTTAGTGATTCTCAAATTCAGGAAGTGTTTAGGCGTTTCTGCAATGAAATACGCAAGGGATTGTCAAAGACCGAACACAGTCAAGCGGATATAAAGTGTTATGTTACTTACGTTCAGGATTTGCCTACAGGCGACGAAGTGGGGAACTACTTGGCTTTGGATTTGGGTGGCACAAACTTTCGAGTTTTGCTTGTCACTTTGAAGGGACATCATGAGGCTGTCGTTGAGTCAATGATTTATGCCATTCCCAAGGAAATAATGTTAGGCCCTGGAGAACAACTATTCGATCATATAGCCAAGTGTTTATCTATCTTTGTGCAAGAACATAAACTTGGAAATAAACATTTGCCTTTGGGCTTTACATTTTCCTTTCCTTGTGTTCAACTCGGACTCACAAAAGCCCTTTTGGTACGTTGGACAAAGGGTTTTAATTGTTCAGGGGTAGAGGGAGAGGATGTTGGGCGTTTGCTCAAGGAGGCCATTGCTCGTAGGGGAGACTGTGAAATTCATGTTATGGCCCTACTAAACGATACCACCGGAACTCTAATGTCTTGCGCTCATCGTAATCCTGAGTGTCGCATTGGTGTGATTGTTGGTACTGGTTGTAATGCCTGCTATGTAGAACGTGTGGAGAATGTCGATTTGTTAGAGTCTGAGTATAAAGCAGCCAGTAAAAACGTATTAGTAAACACCGAGTGGGGTGCTTTTGGCGACAGTGGTCTATTAGACTTTATACGTACGGATTACGACAAAATAATTGATAAGAAATCTCTAAATGCTGGCACTCAACTATATGAGAAAATGATTTCCGGTAAGTAGTTCATAAAAGTATTAAGATATTAAATTACAAATAGAAACTGGGAATTATTTCCTTCCGAAGGTTACTTTATATTATATTCAACATTTTTTAATTTTCGAAAAATGAAAAGATATTAAATTACTTTACTTATTTGTGCTGTGAGCATAGAGCCGCATTTGTGCTGTTTGTTTGAATTTAATTATACCGTATTGTAATATTTTTAAAGTTGCTAGTTTTGCAAAAATCAATCGGTTCTTTTGTACAAATGGGAAATTAGTTATATTTCGATATATTTAGTTATTCGATTTCTAAAGAAAAACTATTTCAAATGAAATAAGAGCAAGTTAAAGAAGACAGAAAAAACCTAAATGTGTTGCTTTTGTTTTTTTTTTTTTAATTTCACACGTACTGAATGAATCTGAGAGGAGATTTTTTTAATTTTTTTCCTCGTTCTATTCTATTATAGCTAAATTAAATAGTAAGCAAAGTGTTTTATATGAACTATTTATTTCTAAAATTGTTAATGGCATATCAAAATTTTACTGTCGTTATTCGCAACATTAACATTAAATATAATTGTAATTGCTGAATTCTTTTACCCAACAAACACGAAGTCAAACCTTTGATATGAAATGACTTTATCATTTGACATCAAACACAATTCTCAAAAGTTTTTCAATTGTTTGATTTAACATTTATATTCAAATTGATAATGATTTCAAAATAAACATTTGATATCAAATGTTTTATCAATTTGATGTCAAATGTTTTTCAAATGTTAAATTCAAATCAAAAATAAAATTGGCAACACTAAAGCGAAAAAAGCATTCAAAATGGCGATTAAAGTTACATTTTTTACTTTGTGGTTACATGTGTTTTACTATTAAAAATAAGTTTTAATATAAAGTGTACACTGTACAGTTTATTTCTTGTGAAAATTAAAAATTATTTGTGAGTAATTCCAATGATAAAGAATACAAAAAAAAAGGAAAATAAAACGGCAAAGTGAAAAAAGTTTGTTGGACGATCGCGGTGCTACAATCCTAAAAATAAAAGGGAGCAAATGGGTTCTTTGAAAGAATTAGAGGACGGAAAGAACCTCATTTCATCTTTTATCTATGTTGCCGAATGTTTATCTCACAGTTTATTTAAATAAATAATGAGTTTAAATTAAAAAAATAAAATATTTTTATTTATGTTCCACATTGTTTTAATATCTACATTCGAAAAACATTTGAGAATTACGTTTGAAAGCAAGTTGAAAATAAAGGCATTTTTCAACTTGATAATAACTTCCCCTTTTTGTTGAGAATGCTATGATTTTCAATTTATTATCAAACGTTTGTCGTTTGAGAAAACGTTTGATTTCAAATCATTTTCAATTTTAAATCAAAGCTCCGGGCATATTCGTTGTTAAGATACTAAATAAGTAAATTTAACCAACAATAAGCCAACAGTTAAGGTTTATCCATTTTTCCATAGTTAACACTCACATTTCGCTAAATATTTTTTAGCATCATCAGTTTTCGGTTTTACTAATTTGTTGAATTTAAATCAATAACTAAAAGAAAAAGGATGTGAGAATTTTAAGAGAACTAAGCAAATATTTGAAAAGCATTAACTATTGTTGAGAATAAAACAACCAATTTTTTGATACTTTTAAAAATTTGTTTAACCTTAAACATACAACGTTTGAAAATTGTTTAGTATTGTAGTGCTTTTATTTAAACATTATATTGTTAACTTCAACCATATTTAAAGTTTCAAGGGAGATATACATTTTATAGTTATACACAAACATATTTCGTTAATCGTGACAATAGAAATGATGAAAACTATAGTTTGTTTGTGACCAATGCGGAAAACATACAAGAATTTTGATGTTGTTTTAATTCACTTTGAATCTGACTTTTATAATTTTTATTATAAAATTCTGTTTAGTAGAGAAATATTTGTCATAAAATTATTTTATTATAAAAATCTTATAATAAAACGACTTTTAAAATTCTTGCGTTTAACGTTTTTGATATCCCTGATAGTTTGTTTTTTAAACCAAAGTTCAACCATGTGCTTTTCCTTCGTGTTGAAATAAAACAATAAGAAAACACAAAACTCTTTAACTTAGTAAAACTAGTCAAAATCATAGACCAATTTTACCTAAAAAATATTATATTATCCGAAGACCTTGCACATAAACCGATCAATTAAAAATATGATCAGGTTGCCAAATTTCCATAAGATTTTTCAATTAACACTACTTTTCTTTTTCTCTTAAGCACTTTGGGAGTACAATCTAGCAAAAAAAAGTTTAAAACAAAATGTGGACCAATCTCTAAGCAATTTATGTCTTTTTAACTCATTTGTTTTATGTTTTGAAAGCAAAAGCAATATAGAATTAATATTTATCATATTTTATATATGACTTGGTTAATAATACAGCGGTTAAACATCGTGTGTCACGCCAACAAAAGGGGCCGTAATTATTTTATGCCATAAGCAGGATATCAATATTGCCATAAAATTAGCGTCAAATTAATGTTATGACTAGGAAATATCAAGATTAGTCCAAAATTTTGGACCATCGTTTCATGCAAAGTCCACTTAAAAAAATCGTTATGAAAAATTACGCTAACTATAAAGCTGGGATCACACGATTGCCGCAAATGCACCAATATGGCACAATTTTTATTGTGCTTTATTGAGGCACAATAAAGAAATTGCACCAATCAAATATTCTGAAATCACACGATTGCCCTGTTTTATTCAAATTTTATTGCCGCTAGTTGGTACAAAGTGAAATGGGTACAATAATTGCCGCAGCACAGTCACACGATTGTTCTTACTTGACAACTGCGAAAACAGCTGTTGTGGTAGCTTTTTCATTTGTTTGGAAGTTCTAGTTGGTATCAGAGAACTGCAAAATCACAATTTTTCTTGATTTATTCATACGATTGTATAAATAAAAAGGCACGATGTGCAATATTTGAATGACTGCAAACCAGCAGCGAATATTTGCGGTTTCGCAAGTTTGATTGTATGACCGCAAGCGAGTGTATTTGTTGTTGTTGATTAAATGCGATTTTTTTTCAATCGCATAAAGCTGTTCTCTGGTTGGTATGTTCATCAAAAACGAAAAATTTGTTCATATACATAGGTACCTACTATACAAATTTTTGTTGAATAGTTTCATTTGAAATATTTTAAGAAAAATTTACGAAAATCCAAAAATTAACATATAAAATAATACGTAGTTTTATTAAATATCTTTAATAAAATATTCGCACTTAACAGCTACATTAGACTGGTCGCAATTTTTTTTTTTTTTAAATTTACATGTTTGCGCTGCTTAAAATATGAGGTTTGGTGTAAGAAATCAAGTCCTAATTTTTCAGCTCAATCCGACGGTGCATAGTCGTGCCAAGTGGGGCCCAAAGTTCCCCATACGATAAAAAAAAACATCTATTCAATCAGATACTAGATGAAAAGCCGGTCTTAAAGACCGAAAATCGAAAATCTGGCTTCGTTACGATCTTCCGCAGAGAAAATACTTTAAGTATGCCAAATTTCAGCTTCCTATGTCATCAGATGGCTTCAGAAAGTTGCGGAAAGAATAGGACATACATGCAAACATCCTTACATACTAAGAAATTATATATTGTATAGATAGATTAAAGTATTTGCAGTTTAATATTTTAGTATGATACGAACGAAAGATTTTTAACTAATTTTAACTAATTCGGGGTCGCTGAATCCAGTGGTGCTAACCGTTTTTTTAGGTTAGCTTTAGTTTTCGAGATATACCGTTATTTCAAAAATTAAGGATGTTGCACAACATATGTTCGCGCAACTCAAAAACGCTTTAGCTTATTGAAAAACTAAAAAAAACCGAAATTCGGCAATAAAATTTACTTTAAGAAAGTTAAAACTTTTTTCTTCATATTGGCTTTGGTTTCCGAGATATACCGTTATTTCGAAAATTAGGGAGGTTGCACAACATATGTTCGCGTAACTCAGAAACGCTTTAGTTTATTGAAAAACAAAAAAAACCGAAATTCCGCAATAAAATTTACTTTAAGAAAGGTAAAACGTTATTCTTATATGCGCAGTCGTTTTAGAAACATAATTTTTTTTTCTGGAAAAAAAATAAATTTTTTATTAAAATTTCGGAATTTTTGTTTTTAAAAATTCATAAAAAATTTAAAAATGGAGCTATGCTTCTAATTTTATAGAGTCATATAAAAAACAATATTCTTATATTTGGCCCGTGTAGTGCCTAGGATGCCTTAAGAAGGGTCAAATGTATGACCAAATCCAGTCATACATTTGACCCTTCTTAAGGCATCCTAGGCACTACACGGGCCAAATATAAGAATTTCAATTATACACATATCGTCGTTCCGGAGTTATCTTGTCGTATATCACAAAATCGAAAAAAATGAGATAAGACCGTTTCCTGTGGTAAATTTAACAGATCTATCGATCTGCGCAATCCTCACGTCTCTATCTCTTATGGTTAATGAGATATTACGAAGCCATTTTGTTGTATATCCACTTTTACGAAAAATTTAATGCGTTATAATACCGTATGTAGCATAATTGTGGATATACGACAAAAAACGTATCAAAACTTTTAATTAAAAAAATCTTGCGTTATCTTGTTGTATGTGAACAAAGTATATTAGGCATGTTACAAAAAATAGACTATCTTATAAATATTTCCTGTTTTTTAACATTTTTCGTTTTATATGTAAAGATATTTTTCGGACGTAGTACACAACGGCTCTTTATACTGATGGAATTATTGCTATATTGCCTAAATTCATTTTATTGCTAAGCAATTAAAGGTTGAAAATACAGGGTGGCCCAACCATAATGCACAATGTAAATTGTAAATAAAACAAAAAGTTTTTAGCGAATTATCTGAATATTTTTTATTATTATAGAAGGATCTGTGACAACTATGTGTGAGACAAATTATCGGCCAAATGCCAAATCGACATTATTGAGGTTCAATGTACTTAATGTGTCAAATTATCTGTCTTTAGCTCTTGAATTTCTTCTTTCTTCTTCTTGGCTTATTGACGTACACTTTTTATTTTTAATATTACTAAAGAAAGAAGGCCAACGGTTTCAAATCATATGATCGTGACGGCCAATTAACATGGCCATTCTTTTGGAACTACTTATCGTTTAGGTCCATATCCTCCATTTCCATGGCAAAAATAAATCCATTTTCAGCTCGCGATTGCGAACACCATACCTCATTTTCGAAGAAGTAAGGCCCGATGATGCTGCCTGGCTATAAACCGCGCCAAGCATGCAAGCACAGGCGTTTTCACATTTCCTACAGAGCTGGTTTGCTAAAATTGGCGCACAATTATCCCGATTGTGGACACATTTGATCGATTATGCTGACCAAAAAAATCAAGATGTGCACAAAATGTATTTTTTATTTGACCGCCAATTTTCGTAAAAGGCTTCAGCAATCTTAACGCGCTGCTCACTGCTGAACCTCTTCATGGTTGAATTTGGCACTGATACCAAGAAATGTCAAAATAAGTTGGACAACAATTTGACGTTACGGTGTGACTCACAGTTACATCGTGCATTATGGTTAGACCACCCTTAAGTAATAATAAACTTAAAATTATTCATACATAAGGAAATTCGATAATATAAAATTTATAACTATACGTAAATATATTTCTCACTTGCATAAATTTTCGTTTTGAAAATTATTATAACGTAATTTTCAATATTGGTCAAACACGTGAATGTAGGTTTTTAATACCTTATTTTGACTTATATCCCACAAACTAAAAAATATATCGCAAAAAGTGGCGTATACGGCAAAATTTAAAATTTTTTTCGGACGTGACAATGGCTATAACTTGAAAATTTTTTTCCATGACTTTGGATATTTTTACATAAATCGATAAAGAACTTCAAACACAATATCTGACAAAAATATTGGAAGACTTTTTTCACGTACATTTTTGTGTATAAAAATTTGAACCTTAAAATTCGATTTCCCAAAAAAAAATTTTTGTGATATACGGCAAGATAACTTCGGCACGACGATATGGCGGTTTAATAAAATTCTTATATTAATTAAAATTTTTCGTCTTTTGTGAATACATAAAATCAAAAGTTGTTAACAGATTTTAATCATTCATGGCTTGTTTTGTATGCAATGTTGTTTTTTATATGTCTCCATAAAATTAGAAGCATAGCTGCATTTTTCATGAATTTTTAAAAACAAAAATTCCGAAATTTTAATAAAAAAATTATTTTTTTTTCCAGAAAAAAAATTATGTTTCTAAAACGACTGCGCATATAAGAAAAACGTTTTACCTTTCTTAAAGTAAATTTTATTGCGGAATTTCGGGTTTTTTTTAGTTTTTCAATAAACTAAAGCGTTTTTGAGTTACGCGAACATATGTTGTGCAACCTCCTTAATTTTCGAAATAACGGTATATCTCGAAAACCAAAGCCAATATGAAGAAAAAAGTTTTAACTTTCTTAAAGTTAATTTTATTGCGGAATTTCGTTTTTTTTTAGTTTTTCAATAAGCTAAAGCGTTTTTGAGTTACGCGAACATATGTTGTGCAACCTCCCTAATTTTCGAAATAACGGTATATCTCGGAAACCAAAGCCAATATGAAGATAAAAGTTTCAACTTTCTTAAAGTAAATTTTATTGCCGAATTTCGGTTTTTTTTAGTTTTTCAATAAGCTAAAGCGTTTTTGAGTTGCGCGAACATATGTTGTGCAACATCCTTAATTTTCGAAATAACGGTATATCTCGAAAACTAAAGCTAACCTAAAAAAACGGCTAGCACCACTGGATTCAGCGACCCCGAATTTGTTAAAATTAGTTAAAAATCTTTCGTTCGTATCATACTAAAATATTAAACTGCAAATACTTTAATCTATCTATACAATATATAATTTCTTAGTATGTAAGAATGTTTGCATGTATGTCCTATTCTTTCCGCAACTTTCTGAAGCCATCTGATGACATAGGAAGCTGAAATTTGGCATACTTAAAGTATTTTCTCTGCGGAAGATCGTAACGAAGCCAGATTTTCGATTTTCGGTCTTTAAGACCGGCTTTTCATCTAGTATCTGATTGAATAGATGTTTTTTTTGTCGTATGGGGAACTTTGGGCCCCACTTGGCACGACTAGGCACCGTCGGATTGAGCTGAAAAATTAGGACTTGATTTCTTACACCAAACCTCATATTTAAAGCAGCGCAAACATTTAAATTTAAAAAAAAAAAAAATCCCATACAAGATGCGACCAGTCTAAGCTACATACAGGGGTGTGCTGAAAATCGCAAACGCAAAACGCAAGAATTTTAAAAGTTGTTTTTTAGTAAGATTTCTGTAATAAAAGAATTTTATGACAAATATACAAACATTTCTCTATTAAACAGAATTTTATAACAAAAATTATAAAAATTTGATTAAAAGTGTATTATAAACAGCCTCCAAATTCTTGCGTTTTGCGTTTGCGATTTCCAGCACACCCCCCATAGTATGTATAGCAAAAATTGAAAAAAACTAAAATGCTTAATATATAAATACACATTTATCTTCATTACTTACTAAAGGAAACGCAAAAATGTAAAATTTATTAAAAAAAAGGAATTTATTGGCGCGTATTGTGTTGTTTGATTGCCGCACGAGAAGACAATAAATATTGGTTCAATTTTGTTATTTTTTTTGACGCGCGGTTGCATAGCAAACAGTCACACGATTGCCTCACCAGGGTTGCATTTGATTGGTAAAAGTAAGCAAAATATTGTCCTCGATTGGTACAAGAGCCAATTAGTTGTGCAGTCACACGATTGATGTATTAAAAAGTGTGAAAATTGGTGCATTGCGGCAATCGTGTGATCCCAGCTTAATGCAACTAAGCCTCTATTGCCAGAACTTGTTTGGTAAATTTAAAAAATAAAATGGGTAAGAAATGGCCAAACATTTTTTTTAATTAAAAACACATGTATGTATTAAAATTTTACGCCAGAACTAAACTAATTTATTAAATAATTTTTTGCAATAAAATTGTACAGAAATAAAATATTTCGACATGTAAAAAATAAATTGTCGAAAAATTTGATGTCTATATTCTTCAGTGATCAAAAATATATAAAAATATAAATTTAAAAAAAAAATACTAAATAATTTTTTAAAAAATTTCTAAATAAGATTTTTTTACAAAGACCTACAAATATTTAGTCAAAAGTAATAAAATGAATTTTTTACAAAAAAAAAATTTTAATAAGCGATGATTTTGTGTATACCAAACTATTTTGTTTAGTGGTTAAGTATTGCACGGTGCAGTGTTTTAAGTATTTACGCAGTGAACTAAGTAAAAATCAAAACGAGTATTATATTTGATCAAGTTTGTAAAAAAGTACAGTGTACTTGTGAAGTGTATGTTAAAAACGTTTAGTTCTGTCGAGGTTTTAAGGAGTTTACAACAAAAAATGAGCGCGAAAAAATATTGTTGGGAGTCCCTAGAATTATTCAAAGAACCGCATAAGCAATGGCGCATTGAAAGCAGCAAGACTCATAAAAGTCGAATCCTACAAAAAAACCAGTAAGAGTGATATATTCGGCTGTGCCGAATCTTTGATACCCTCCAACGACAGTTCGAATGATTTAGGAGTAATATCTGTATGATGTCTATTTTATTTTTATAATCTTTATAAAAACAGACATCTGCATTAAAATTGGTTGCGGTTTATATACAATCAGAAAGTTTAATGCTTTTTTTTTAGCAATTTTAAATAGCTTGAGTAAAATAAAATGATTCGTAAAATATCATGATTCGTAACAGCGGTGCAATTAGTTTTGGCATTTGCAGAGAATTTCAGAAGTCTGCTAAAATGGGATCTAAGGTAAATTATGGACCGCATATCACAAAATTGCATAACATTTTTTCTGGCCATATGAAGCTAAGCTGGAAGAAAGTTTACCGCAAAATCTATATCTGCTACGGTTTTAGGCGTATTTAGTTATTTTAACAGAGTGGGCTTTATATGGGGCCTAGAGTAAATTATGGACCGATCTTCACGAAATTTCACGGTGCATTACAAGTCCTAAAAAATTGTAACAACCAATTTCTATTATGATAGCATTGTTAATTAGCGATCTTCACGAAATTTCACAGCGTTATTTCTAGTCCTATTAAACTGTTACGAGCCAAAATTTGTTATGATAGCTTTATAAATAATGGTTTTAGGCGTACTAAACTCTTTTCCGGAAGTAGGGTTTATATGGGGCCTAGGGTAAATTATGAACCGATCATCACGAAACTTTAGTGTTATTTATATTTCTAATAAACTGTTACGAGCCAAAATTTGTTTTGATAGCATTATAAATAATGGTTTTAGGCGTACTAAACTCTTTTCCGGAAGTAGGGTTTATATGGGGCCTAGAGTAAATTATGGACGGATCTTCACGAAATCTTACAGCGTGATTTCCAGTCGAATAACACGAATTTTTGCAAAATCTTATATCATTCTGTGCATTTATGTTAGTTTTTGTAACAAAATTATAAATTTTTTTTAGGTGGTTATTCCACATTTTGATTTATAGCTCTGATCCTACTGAACCGATTTTGCTGGATTTCAATCCCAAACTGCTTAGGATAACTACAAGCAATTTGACACCAAGTTTGTTTATTTCTTTTGAGTTCTTCGAAAGTGACCGTGTTTTCAACAGACGGCAGACAGATAATAGGAGACAAAGTTAATAAATAATAATTAGTATTGTGGTAATTTTGTTGAACTTTTTATGGTTTTTATTTATTTATTTAATTATTAATTGAATTGCTTCATACACAAGACTAAGAGTCTTATTTTGCAGTATGGAACTGAGAATATGTTAAACTTAAAATCATTAATTAATTAATAATTTAATAACTAACTACAATTTTTATATAAGTAAGCAAAAAACAATTAAATTTAAACAATAAAAAAAAATTAGATAATTTAATTTAAATATTTAAAAAAGCATAAAACAATATATTTTAATAATCAAAAATTTAGATAATTTTATATATTTTAATCTCAAGTAATTATGTTTCAAAGTGCTATGCTGAAAACAGTTTAAAAATATTTTCCCTGAATTTTCGTGCGTTACTTAAAAGTTGAAGGCTGTAGGGTATAGAATTCCAGAGAGATACTGTGAATATGTAGAAATGCCACTCAGAAATTAAACTTTTATATCCGAACGATCTAATTATTTCCCCCTGCTTATGTCAGAAATACAAAGTTTACCAAATTTTTCAATATTTTTAATCAGGCTTAAGTTCATTAAATTTAATTTTCATTAAATTATTTTTATGAAGAAATAATAAATAATTTAAATCAGTTTTATTAAAAAATTAAGGATTTTCGGTACAAAAAGATATTGGAGATATTTTGGGAGGCAAGCGAAATTGTGAGTCCAATCGTATAAAATATACTTCAGAGCAAATACAGTACTTTTCGCTTATAGTCACATCCTTTAGTTGCAACCATAACGTGGACTATATCGCTAATGTGACTATAAGGCTAATTCACATATATGCCACTATGAAGCATATAACCGAATTCGAATATAATCAAGCTATGTGAATAAAGGAAATAAAAAATTCATATAAATTACACCGAAATCAGGCTTATGGTTTCACAACAGAGTTGCACACTTTATAAAAACTAGTTAAAATAATAACAAGATATTTCATAGGTGATACCAACGGCGAAAACTAATTTTTTACGAGTAGAGAGTTGATAACAAAAATTAATGATTTAATTCATTCTTTCTTTGGATGGATTTTTGATTCGAAAACTAAAAAGAACTTACTAAATTTTGCTAACGTGACTATAACGCCATTAATTTGCTTTACTTTTCCCTTTGACTACTGTTGATAAATGGCATATATGGCAAATGTGCTTATATCGCTAAATGGACTATAACGTTAATACTTTATATTAAATTAACTTATAGCGGCAAAATAAACAGATACAAAGGACTATATCGCTAATGTGACTATAAGCGTAGTGACTATAAACGAAAAGTACTTTACTCAATTTTAAACATGCTCCCTTAACATCTCGTAGAAAGAACTTCTTCTTTGTACAAGAACGTGCTGACTAATTTAAATTGCTTTTTTTAATTTTAACAGCTTATTTTCATATTTTTATAACGCTGTTTTTAATTGCTTAAAACTGTTTGTTAGTGCTTTTTTGTTGCTCTATTTGTGATCATTTGAAAAGATTATATTATGCGAATATCAAATTTTCCTTCTCCTGTATCCACAACTGAATCACTATTTATAAAAAATATATGTCTTACATGGCGTCATATAAAATTATTATTTTTTAACATTATTTTGAATTTTGTTTTTGTATGCAATACATAAATAGCTGTATAGAAAAAATTAACCAACCGGATTTATACATTCGAATTTCCGAAAAGTATTAAAATGTGCTTAAGGGCTTCCCAAGGAGAGGAGCACAATTTAAATTTTATTTCTTTCTTTATAACTCTAGAAGATAAATTTTAAATTCTCTTCTTCGCTCCCTAAATGTACAATTTTCAAAAAACAACCAAACACCAGTCCACTTTTGTTTTGATTTAATAATTCTAATTTTTTGAATTTTACGTCTACCTCTTTTAGTCACCAATAAGACAGGAAAACGTTCGGAAGGGAAACATTTAGTTTAGTAGCATATTATATGTGGGGAAGAGAGAATGGTTTTTTTGTTGACAATTACTTTGCTTTTTACAAAAAAAAAACAACAATGGTAACAGAATGTTGCCAGCAACATATTCGTCTGTGTGACCACGAATGAAAAACAAAAAAGAATTTCAGATGTGTTGCTTCCTAATGTTCGCTCGTCTAAACTCGGACTTAGATCTTGAGATATAAGGGTTTACATGTTAAGAATCGACGAGTCAGTGCAGTATGAATTATTGCATTGTCATGCTAGAATGTCCACTGTAAGCTTAGAAAAATGTTCTGAAAGTAATGAAAAGCTCTTTGTAGCACTCCAATATAGCAATTAGCGCTTATGGTGCTGGACAAGAGTTTCAGATTGCGGGTAATAATAGGATATGGCTCCCCACACCATAACCCCTCCCACTCTGCTATGAAACGATACAATTGATTCTCCTCGGTTCGGAGATTGTAAAAATAATAAGAGATTGCTAATTTTCAATTCATCACTCAACATCAAAGAAATGATTGCAATAATTTTGCACTATGTATGAGTTGGAACTGCAAGATTGGTGCACTACCCCCATCTATAGTAAAAACAACCAGAACTTTTATTTTTTTATCATTTTAAAAGGAAATAAAAAACTTTCAGAAACAAGAATATCTCACTATTAGAATCACTACTGATTAAAAATCAAATAGAAAAACTTTTGATTCAAATGATTCATAAAATTGGTTTACCTCGGGTTTACACATGAAAGTACTTTCTTGCAAGTAGAGTATACGTATTATCAACGAAAAATCGAAGAAACAGCCCATTGGCTGAAAGTACAAAAATTATATGTGTGTTAGTGAAAAAGTGTGAGGGTATTGCAACTTTCAAGAAATTCACTTGCATGTGAAAATGCTAGGTTATGAACAATAAAAACAAGTTTTTTTTTAAGTCTGTTCTCATTATGAAAATTGTAAAAGAACAAATTGTTTTATTCAATATTTTTTTGGCCGGCAAATACGAATAATAGATACTGGTGAAATACTTTTTTTTTTAATGCTCATTTTGCATCATAAATATTAAAAAAAAAGAATTCAACATAGTCGATATTAAACTTTCCGTAAGATACTATTAGCTCATTGTCCATTGGGGAATAATTAGACTTTAATCTTTTAAAACCATTCTAATTCCTATTATTGTTTAAATTTCCAAGACTAATTCCATTCCTTTTCTTTACATTTCAGGCATGTATTTGGGCGATTTAGTACGTTTAATACTAATCGATGCTATCGAAAATAATTTAATATTTGTATTGTCACAAAATAAGCAGCAGTTTATAAAGAAATTAACAAATGAAAGCGAATGTTTTGAGACTAGCATGATTTCAGACATTGAAGAAGACACATTTCCCGAGTTTAAAAAAACACGCCACATAATTACACAAATTTTTAATATTGAAAAGCCGTCAGTGGAGGATTGCCAAAAATTACGATTTATATGCGAATGTGTGTCGCAGCGCGCTGCCAATTTGGTAGGTGTGGGCATAAGTGGCTTAATAAAGAGGATCAACGAGCAGAAAGTTGTTGTCGGTATTGACGGTTCTGTCTATAGATTCCATCCTAAATTCGATGCTTACATGAGATCGGCCATTGAAAAACTAATCAATCCAAAAATACAATTCGAGTTGATGCTTTCAGAAGATGGTTCGGGCAGAGGAGCAGCATTAGTTGCAGCAGTTGCTAGTCAAAATAATTAAGTTGTAATTAAAGAATTTTTTTAGTGTATCTGTGTAATGTACGATATAGAAATTATGAAGCGTTTAATAAACAATTTTAATATTTAAGGAAATTTTATTTGATGATACACAACTGAATTTTCATTATGAGTTTTTTGCTTGAGGTAACAAGCATGACTTTCTTTTATCCTCTAAGCTAATTTCGCAAAGCTCTACGCTTGTTTGCAGGAGACCAGAGTCTGGAATCGAATCCGCAACCCCCACACTGATAGACTAGCTTAATACCAGCTAGCCCAGCGGAGCACTCTGAGTTTTTTGCTTAAGGCAACAGGCATATGTCTTTTTGCTTTCTAAGCGAGGCTTGTCAAACACACATGCTTTTCTTCAAGCCTCGTATATAAAAATTTAAAGTCAAGCCTGTTCCCCCTGCAAAAAGTAGAGTAATAAATCGATTTTATACCGGTTGAAAAATATAAACTAGTAAGAGTGCTTATTCGGATATGCGAATCTTATATACCATTCACCATAATGTATTTAAAAAAAACTTATTTATCACTAAGTTACCTGGTTTGAAAAAAAGGCCTTTTAACATTGAGAATAATTTAGTTTGTAATTCCTCTTGACTTTAAATTAAATTTGTTGCCGTATTCAATTGGTAGTGCTGTACGTTTTCGGACAAAGTAACTGCCTGTAACTTTTTTTTTTTTTTTTTTTTGATAAAGTATTAGAGCCTCGTTACTGTTACGTAAATGTTGCGGATACGTAAACGTTGCGGTCGACTTGAATAGTTGGTAGTTACTTAAAATACGTAAACGTGTCATATGGTGTGGAATGGTAGGAACACAATAGGGTCGCACTTCGTAAGAACGTAGGACGTAAGGCCGTACATTTTTAAAAACACACTCTATTTACCCACAATTCCATCGTAACCGTATTTTGTTTTCTTTTAAAATTAATGTTAGCAAAAACAAATTTATTAAATTTTTTGTTTAGTTTTCCTTCTTTTATTTTTATTTCAAATATTCAATTTGAAACAAGTATGAAAGTATAGTCGGTCAAGCCCTACCATATGATACCCTACACCACAGTATTTAACAACACATCATGCTTATGTGTCCATGTAAATATGGATTTATCATGAAAATCGGTTTGAAAGTTTGTGAGAGGCAGAAATGGTCCCCTGCCTCCCCTTGTGGTCGTATTTTTTAAAAACTGTATAGCTAATGTGTCCCTATGTTGCTAGAAGCTCCACTTGGAGTAGCGTTCTTATAAATATTGTAAGACACGTTAACTAAAAAAAAAAAAAAAATAAAAAATAAAAAAATGTGTCCCTATAGATATGGATCTATCTATGTTTTAAATTTTATTAAAATCGGTTTGAGAGGCAGAAATTGCCCCTATCTCCCCTCGTGGTCCGATTTTATTTTAAAATTTATACATTTTGTGTCCAAATAGGTATGGATCTATCTATGTTTTGAATTTCATTAAAATCGCTTTGAGAGTCAGAAATTGGCCCTATCTCCCCTCGTGGTCCTATTTTTTAAAAAATGCATCCCTTTTGTGTACATAAAGATATGGTTTGATAGTTTCTGAGAGGAAGAAATTTCCCCCTATCTTCCCTCGTGGTCCTACGATTCGGCCCATTTTCAATAGGCTTGGTCCTTGTGCCAATAAGAACCTATGACCCGAATTTTATTAAATTATCTCCAAAATTGCGGACATCGTTAGAAAGTGATTCTGAGTAGATCGGTATACTTTAAGGTGGGTCTAGGACCACTATTTTAAGGCGTTACACACATCAGCACAAATGCATAATACCCTCTCCACTATTGTGGTGTGGGTATAAACACAAAAATAATTTAATTTTATATTTTTAATTTTTCTTTTTCTATGACAATACGGTCGGAACCGGCGTATGAAATAGAATTAGATCTAAGTCGACATACGACGTAGATACGCTTTTACGTCTATGCCAGCTATTGTGAGCTTTTAAATAAAATGCTATACGTTTTTATTTCACAACGTATCTACGTAAGGTACTACGTTCATATGGTGCAATTGTGTTCCTACGGGAAGTGAGTTAAAAAAGATATAAAAAATTTGTTTTGTTCTGATTTGCACCCAGTGTTTCTTTAAATCATGTTGCTAATGTTCTTTTTTGAAAACGGCAATACATAACGATTGCCTATGTGTGTCCCTGGTGATAGTTTAAGCAACCATAATGTGCTTAAGTTGGCTTAAGCAAATGTGCAAATACATGTTAATTAAATGAGGCAAACCATATTGAACTTAAGGAAACTTTTTGCTTAGTTTAATGAAACTGTCATTTGCTTAATCAAGGTGCGATTCTAATCGCACATTCCGTACGGAATCAAATGTTTTTTTATTTTGTTTTTGTTTTCTTAAGTACATTTGAGAGACTTTTTGTTCATTTTTGACAAACAGTTTTGCAAATTGTTGACCATTTTATCCCTCCCTGTTCCAATTCATGGAAAAATGTAGCGTTTAGTAATCTTTCTTTAACATTCTATCTTCTTACCAAGTTTCATTAAAATCGGTAAGGCCGTTTGAGCGTGGTTGTATAACAAACAAACAAACTCATATTATATTAAATTATACTATCGGATACCTGGCGTAGTCCCCTTCTTGTAGTTGAAAACATTCATAGGTTGGGTGTCTATCTTAATAGCGATCTATCTATTTTTTAAGTTTCATTCGAATCTGTTAGACAGTTTGTGAAAGGCAGATATTTCGCCCTACCTCCCCTCGTGATCCTATTTTTAATTTAAAAGTAAACCGCTGGTTAAAAAGTTTTGTTGACAACACTGCTTGAAAATAAAAACAACATTCTTAACAGCTGAGACGTTAAAAAGAGAGAAATTTTAATTTTATCAGGTTAATCCGCAACGCAACGTTACGTTTACGTAAGAGTACCTATTTATTCATAAGATTGGTAATGAAAACGGAACAGCTGATCCGCAACGTAAGCGTTTACGTAAGATTAACGAGGCCTTTATATTAGCTATTTTTACGCCTCTTCCTTATATATTTCATATTTCAGTTAAGGTAAAGAAGCGTAAATACAGAAAAAATCTTGATTTGAGAACGTTTCAAAATCTTTATAGAGATGCAAATAAAAGTATAGCTACAATTATTGGCGAACCTTAATACAGATATTATAGAGTAAAATTTTTCCAAAAATTAGATGCAGAGACTTGCGGATGCGACTTTTGCATCTGTTTCAAATTTTATTACTTGTTTGCACATAAACATTTATGATTTTGCTGCAATGTGCTTCCGAAACAAGTAAGTATTAAATATATAATTGATGAATTGGAAAGACAGATGCATATACAATGTATATTATGTATATTATACATATGTACATATGGGTTTGAAACCACTAATGACGTCAATACGTCCATACATTTTTGTATATCTTTTCTTGCTGCATCAATATCAGGAGTTGACGAAAATCTTCTGCAAGATTTAGAAACTATAGAAACATTCAGAAAAGTAACTAGTAAAACAACTCAGTTATATTTTTATTCATACTAGTGTTCGCCTAAAGTTCGACGATAAATTTGTATGTAAATATGAAAAAAACAATTCATCTAAGTATTTATGAATTTATTTGTTTCGAGCATTTATTTTTTCCCTCAAAGTGGATCGATTTGGCGAGGGACCAACCTCCGGTTCATTTTTTATCTTCTACGTGAGTTAATTTAATTTTGTAAGTTCAATATAAAAAATACCAACTGAAAAACAAAAAAGTATCAAAAAGTTTCCTTTATATATTGTCATCCACTCAGGACGTTGCACGTTTAATTTTATGTTTCTTTGTCTAATATAAACGAAATTAATCAAAGTACCAGCTGTTGAACGAAAAAGTACCAAAAAGCTCCCCTTACATGTTCTTATTCACCCAGTTTAATGTATAATTTTATCTTTATAGGTCGAATATTAAAGAAAATTCAAAAAGTTCCAGATGAAGAACAAAAAGTACCAACATTTCTTATCTTATAGGTTATCATTCACTTAGGAGCCTACACCTTTTAAGTTCAATATTATAGAAAATTTAAAATGATTACATGAAGCACAGAAAAGTAAAAAATGGAAATTTAGATTCCCGTATTTTCCCTTTTTTCTCCCCATAGAGGTTCGGTTGACAAACAAAGGAAGAAAGCGTTCTTAACTGTTTTGCCTGGTCCGAGTTATTCATAAAATTTATAAAGTCGAAGTATTCGCAAACCGGTTTCTGAAAAATGTCGAATAATCGATCACCCTAATTTATTATTTATTATTTGATAATTGAAAAAAAAATTATTTATGTATTTTGCATTTGTGTTAGTAGCAATTTTGAACGCTTACAACTCTGAAATTATTAAACAGATTTTAGTAAAATATATATTGTGCACTTCTTTGAGTAAATACCTCTCAAATGGTGTAATTTTGTTCAAATCGGTTGACATACAGAGGAGGAAAGTGTTCTTAACTGTTTTGCCTTAGCCGATTTATATATCGATCCTTCATGGTGATGAAAAATTAAATTCTGTGTCTTTGTCCATTGGAATGTTTTCAGAGGAAACAATGGAGTCAATAAATAAAGACTTAAGAATTGATAGGGAGTTTAAAATGGTTGGCGAATTAACAATAAGGGATCTATTAAATATTTCGCTCAGTACTTTAGACTCCGTTATATCATCGAAACCCCCATTTCGACATCGTTAAATCAACTTCGTTACTAATAAGGACCCAAAATATATTTTATAGGATCTGAGAACAATATTGTAGAAATAACAAACGAATGACAAACTTACCCTATATTAGTGATTGCTGTTCGGTTTTAACCGAAATCGAAACTGAGGTTTTAATTCCTAAAAACCGAAACCGAAAACCGACCAAAAAACCTCGGTTTAAGCTTTTACTTTATATATGTATATATTTATGTTAAAAGAAATTGCAAATTATGCATAACACTCGAAGTTTATGAAAAAAAAATTTATATATAACAGCCTGAAACAATGCCAAGGTATTTCAAAATTCTTTAAACTTAAAATAAGTACTAAGAAGAACAGATGTTTCTTTTTAAATAAAAGTACCTGAATTGAAATCAACAAATAAAAATATTGTATTACACACAAAAAAATATATATGTATGTAGTTTTACTTGAATATTTTTAAAACCGAAAACCGAACCGAAACCGACCGGTTTTAATCATTTTAAAACCGAAACCGCAGTTTCACATTTTAACGGTTTTTAGCAAACTCTACCCTATACATACTGTGTGTGGTAAAGGGTATAATAAAATTGGTCTGCTAAAAAGCTGTTCAAATATTGCAAATTATTCAATAATATGCTCAATAATTCATTATAATTAGTGAGTGATATTACCAACAAAAGATAAAGAACCGAATACTCCTAAAAATCTTCGGCCTATAAGTTTGTTACCCAATATCAACAAAACTTTTGAAGTATGCATGAATAACAATATTAACAAATTCTGTAATGATAACAACATAATTAGTGAAAAACAGTTTGGGTTTAATTCAAACATTCGACAGTGAACGAACTGGCATAAAAAAAAGTTGTACGGGCGCTCATCGACATGGAAAAGGCTTTTGATAGCGTATGGATACCAGTCTTAGTCCCAATTCACACGTTGCAAGTCTTATTGATCAGCTTGCTACTTTATAACGAGAGTGAAGAGAGGAAAATAAACGTTTCTCTCTCACTCTCTCTCGCCTATAAGGTAGCAAGCTGATCAATAAGACTTGCAACGTGTGAATTGGCACTTAGTATTTAAATTACTTCAATAAAAATTTCCAATATATCAAATTATTTTAATATACAACATGATAAGCAATGAAGACTTCAGGGTTTGTTATCAAAATTCGAAAAGCTCCAAATCTTTCAAGATGGTTAATGGATGACAACAAGGAACCGTAAACTATCCTATTCTCTTTAATATATAAATTTTAGATCTGTTAAACATAGTCGATAACATCATATCATTTGCAGATAATATTAATATATATCATTTGCAGATGATATTATTATATATCATTCTGAGGATAATATAGAAGCAATAAATCTTAATCTTCAAAACAAATACAACTTAGCTGAACAATATACAATTAATTGGAACATAAAAATCAACGCAAAAAATGCAAAATCATCCTTTTTAGACAATCTATTGATAAATGTAACTCAAATATAAGAAAAAACTGGAAACAGTTTGAAATTAAATCATGTACAGAAATAAAATATAAGAAGACTGATCATCGTTGTCGACTTAATACTAATAAAATAGCAGCTTCAATAATGAAGAAAGAAAGCATAAAACTTGTTTAAACATACGATCCACCTAAATCGATGATTACTAGCTGGTAGTGCGAAGTTGTTCTGAAGAAATATGAAGATCTTTTTTATTTTTAGGAAATTTATATGAACTTTTTGATATAATCGCCTTAGTTAATACATACCTAATATTTATGACTTAAATAATTATAAAAATTAATTTATATGGTATCCGGGTATTTTCGTTACCTTAATCGCAAAAGGCCCTAACTAACCCAAAATTTAAAACCGACTTTTTCATTGATTTTAATGTAATTATAGCTAATTTTTTTAACACTTTTTATGTTATTTCCCGACAAGTTTTTTTTTTAATCGATTAAGCGATCTTAAACTTGTTTTTGAGTTTGTTAAAAATTTTGCAATGTTTCGCGAATTTTAGCCATGTTCGCGATAAACGCGATTTGTTCCTGTAAGTTTTCTAATTCTTTACAGCTTAAACAATTGATAATAAAATTAGCTAACTTCCGCTAACTTGGTAATTTTTAACGAATTTTTGCCATTCCTTATTGTTTTAGGAAATTAAAATTAATTTTATGGCGAAATATTAACAATTTTCGCGAAATTTCACTTTTTTGAAATTTTTTTTTGTTACTTTCCGACATTTTGTTTTTTAACCCATTTAGCGATTTCAAATCAATTTTAGTATTTGTTTAAAATTTTGCAAGTTTCGAGAATTTAAGCCATATTCGCGATAGAAGCGTTTTTTCCTGTGATTGTCAACAGCTTTCACGATTTTTAAATAAATAAAACTCTTTGCTATCATGCTGCGGTTAGCAAACATAAGCTTTTTCGAACAAAAACTTTGAAAACACAAAAACATGTGGATTTGAGAACAATAATTTAGTCGTAATCGAATACTTCTTCGATTTGAAAGCAATTTTGTTTCTAATTATATCAGTCGATACTGAACGAATCGAAATAATTTTTTCAGTGTTGCAAAACATTTATTTGAGTTTTCACAACACTAAAAAAATAATTTCGATTCGTTCAGAATTGACTAAAAGAATTAGAAACAAAATTACTTTCGAATCGAAAATGTATTCGATCACGACTGCAAGAATTAGCCCTCTGATCATTTTCTTTACAATTTTCATTAAATCTATATACATTAGGGTGGTCGTAAACTGTATGGATCAAATTTTTTTTCTATTTTTCTATGCTCTAACCCCCCAATTCGGTGGGTATTGATAAAAAAACAACTCCAAAAAATTTGAGAAAGTTTGAGAAAAATCGTAAAGTCCGACTTGTATGACTTATATTTAGGAAATATTAATTTTACATAAAAATCGTTTTCTAAGAAGTTGTTGTTAGTAAAGTTTCCAACAACTTTTGCCTTAACAAGTTTTCTCTAAAGCTCATATTGAACAAAACCTGATTAAAATAAAAAGTAAACAGCAGCATTGATGCGAATTTTTTCTTTAGAACTGTTTTTTATTACACACGTCAATTCAGCTTTTATATTTGTGTTTGTGTGCGTTTGCTTATAAAAAAAATAGTCAAACGCATATCATTTGTTTCTAACGTACCACGGTTGATAAAGTTGGTGCAATTGTACTTTTTTGATACAATTCAAAGCCAAAAAGTACGGTGGTACCCTACGGTGACCGTTAAAATCAAAAGTTGGATTTAATTAGGTCTCACTCGCCAATTTCGTGGGTATTGATAAAAAAAAGAACATATTAAAAAAAATTTTTAGGATGATCGGCGAAGGCTAAGCCGTCCCTCAAGCCCACCAAAGTTTGAGAAAAATTATAATTTTACATGAAATCTGACTTTTATGTTTAATAACTTAGAAAATATTAATTTTGTAGAAAATTTGTTAACAAGTTTTTCTTTATCTCTTATTAAACAAAATAAACTGAAAATATCGAATAAGCCACTAAAAATCTAATTTTTAATTCATTAAAGAAACGCATTTTCTATGAATTAGTTTTGTTGAAAAACATTTTTATTATTTATTTAAAAAAAAAAAAAAACCGACCAGCCGGGCACCTGGCGTTTTACATTAATTCGGGTACGCTGAATTCAGTGGTGCTAACCGTTTTTTAGGTTAGCTCTTGTTTTCAAAATTTCGAAAACGGAGGAGGTTGCACAGCGAAACTCAAAAATAGTTTAGTTTATAAAATAAACTAAAAAAAATCAAAATTCCACAATAATATTACCTCTAAAAATTGTTATAGGTTTTTCTAATATGCGTAGTCGTTTTAGAAACCAAATTTTTTTCGGCAATGGGGATAAAACAAATTATGTGAGGTTGGTCATACATTTGAGCCAACTAAGGGCAATCTTGGCGCTGCAGTGGCCAAATTTAAGAATTATATTAAACCGGCATATTTGTATGGGAGCCTCCCTAAAGGGTGGAGATATAAGCAAGTATGTTTTTAGAAAATGTTAAGCACAAAAAAAGCACAAGTATGTTTTTAGAAAATGTTAAGCACAAAAAACTAATGAAGGTCCGCCATATATTTAATCCCCATTGGGGCGATTCCTTGGCAGTTCTGGGGCTTTTTCTTCAATATATTTCTAGTCTGTGTTGACAATTTTATATGAGAGCCCCCTTAAAGAATAAAGGAAGCGTACCTGCACGCTTTACAGGGATGATAAATGAGAAAACTAATGTCGTACTTACGAACTTCTAAAATCGTACTTTTCGACCCCAATAGTAATAAATATTTTTTTTTTTTTATAAAAAAGAAGACTTTTGTTTCGGTTACACTTGAAACCATTGGTACATACGGTCTATTTCGTTCCTTTGTTTTTATAATATTTTGACATGAAGGCTTATATGCTGCCGCTGATACTTGATTTAAAATGTGGCATATGCAATCGTCCAATGATCAAGTGCAAAAATCTATTCACAATAGCGAAGTTTAGTATTTGGTGCAAATGGTATTGCAAAGAGCAAATGCAAAATAGCATAGCTGTTTTGTTAAATCCAACAACAAAATACACAGAGTTTCCTTAAGATTTCATAAAAACGCTACGAAATTTCGCATTTGCACTTTGGCAAAACCATTTGCACCAAATACTGAAATCCGTTTATTCATTGGACAATAAATACGAGTTGCCATTTTATATTAATTATAAATATTTAGGTTTGAAAAATTTGTAAATATGTAGTACCAAATGAGTCACGGGGGTACCACCGTACTTTTTGGCTTTGAATTGTATCAAAAAAGTATTTGCCTAAATATAAGTCATACAAGTCAGACCTTACGATTTTTCTCAAACTTCGGCGAGCTTGAGGGACGGCTTAGCCTTCGCCGATCGTCCTAAAAATTTTTTTGAGTTGTTTTTTTATCAATACCCACCAAACTGGCGAGTGCGACCTAAATAAATCCAACTTTTGAGTGACTGACTCATTCATCATCGCCCAACCCAAACCGCTGACACTTGAAATTTGGATTAGAGATTGGTCACTCCCCAAATCGATCCACTAAGACGGGTTTTTTCGAAATTCGAATGTTTAAGTGATAAAAACGGGAAAATTTGGTAACCTTATATCTGCAAAACTAAAAGAGATGCAAAATAAATGTAATACTTATCGTTGATCTTTAGAAGAATAAGCGGACAGGTGTCTGGTACTTTTTTGAAATTCGGCCTATTAGGGAGTAAACGGGTAAAATCTGAATTTTAGTACTTTTTTGCCACCCCATCTGTCTTTTGAACTAATAAACATAGAAACCAAGTTAATACCACGTTCAAAACTTGTCAAAAAAACACGTATACGAATTTGGTACTTCTTCGAAATTCGAACAATTAGGGGGTGGAAATCGTAACTATTTTTGGTACTTTTTTACAAAACATTTTCCTCCATTCATTGACATATTCGTACTAAATTATGGGCTGCCACTACAATAATTTCCATAACTATTCGCAAAACTTCTGGTGTAATTATTTTTGTTTGATTCTATAGTTATTTATATGGGCATTTCCTGGGGTCACGAACGTACGATCGTACGCTTTTGATGTACAAATAATATAGAAAACAAAACTTTTCCTAGCATTTTTTTTCGATTCGATAGCATTTGGGTAGCTCTATGTTAAGAGCAAAAGATGGATTTCATCGAGTTTAAGTTTTCATAATAAGAGTTATAAACGTGTGGTCACGAACGTACGCAAAATAGAAGTCAACAATCTGCGCAATGGAACGGAATATTCAAAAGTGATTAATTTATTTTAAAAGTGTATTAATGTAGGTCTCCATCCAGTATTTACAAAATAAAATATCTCTCTTGGGTTTTGTTTATTTGGCTTATTTACCGGTCGCGAACGTACGGATCGCAAACGTACGATTTTTCCATATGTTTTTTTTATTATTATCACCACGCATTTTCCCATAAATGTCTTCAAATTTTCTTAACAAAAAAAATTAAATACTCCTTTTACAATTGATTGTAATGAAGAGATTATGACGAAAGAGTGTAAACATAACATATTTCTTGCATGTAAAATAAGTATATAAAAATGTCTTTAGAAGTAAAAAAAAATACAGAAAAATATAAAATTTCGCAGTGTCCAGCCCAATTTCCTCAAGTAAAAAGCTGAGATATGCTATGAAACCATTCTTTTATAAGAACAAAGGCTTTTTTATAATAATAATCAATAAAAGACGATGATAATCAACATTTTATTTTTTCATCCTGGAAGACCATTCTGGGGAAATGCCCATATTTAATTACCCAAGTTTCTTTACACAAAATGCCGAAAAAAATTAAAAAAATAATAAATAAAAATTTATAAAGAATTTAAACAATATAGCTCATTCTGCGCCACCCTGTATCTCACACGCGCAAAACAAGTCATTTTGATAATATTAATCGGGTTCAATTATTTTGGTCCGTTGTTGGATTGTATAGTTATTAGAGTTTCTACGCGGGAAATAATTCCCAGGAATCTAGAGACATTTTATTTAAATTAATCCCGGGAAAATTTTTTCGGGAATTTTCAGAAATTTCAAATTAAATTTTTTGAATTTTTAATTTGTTAGAATCGTTAAAATCAAAAATAAGCAATAAAAATATATTCTTTACTAAAATTACTAAAAACTAGCTACAAATCGAACTATTTTTCCTACGCCAATAAATCAGCGGTCTCTTTAATTGCTGATGAAATGTCTAAAAAGCTTCTTGAAGTAGAAAATGCAAATGTGCACGATACACCAGAACCATCTACGAATTCTAAAAAATAAATGTAAAGAAAATACAAAAGCCTGAAAAAATTAAAAAAAAAAAGATTTTGACGTCTATTTTGACAGGTAACAGGCAAACAAATTTATAATCGTTCTATGATGCGCTTCTTACTTTAAAACCAGCTTCTGTAGGAAGCGAGAGCACGTTTTCGGTAGCAGACAATATACATATCAACAAGGATTAGAAATAGAATATCTGATGAGCTTTTAAATGCTTTAATAATACTTACAATTTTCTTCTTAAAAGAAAATTGATTTTACAAAGCTGCTACTAATAATAACTACTTTTTGTATACCCTTCACCGAAGGTAAGAGGATATATATAACTTTGTCATTCCGTTTGTATGTTCCACAATATTGATCCTACACCCTATAAAGTACATATATTCTGGGTCCTAATTAAAAGCGAAGTTCAAATCCGGTTGTCCGTCTGTCCGTGTGCATGTTGAAATGGGTTTTCCGAAGGCCCCAAAAATTATGGGGACTAGGTTGACATATATTTATGTAACATATACTCCGTTTAAGTTTGCTATTGATATTCAGACTGTTCGGTCCAATAACGACGGAGATATGCGCAAAAAACCACGACTTCCTCTAATTTTTTCCAAAAATCCCTAGTTGTTGAATTTTTTTAATTCTGTATATCTTGAGAACGGCAAGGTCCAAAGTTTGCAAATTAGGTACAAACATTAAGAAGTTTGCAAATTAGGTACAAACATTAAGATACAAGTCTTACTTGTAAACTATAGCAAAGCTTAGACAAAACAACAACAATAAATAGTGAGTTTATCTTTTCTTACGTTCAAAATACTTAAAATGCTGTAAAACAAAAGTTTCATGATATGAATACGAATGCATTTTCAAAAGAATACATATTCAAGATATTGTATGCAGCAAAGGTTGCATAATGCGGACTGAGACTTAATAATTTATCCAATTTTCCTTACGGTACTATGTATTTTAGAGAAGAAAAAATCGACATATAGCGATTATTTTCTCCCTACTTCTAGCAACACTGAGCAGAACAATAAAAACGTGAACGTTTTTGATTAAGAATAGTCATTACTGCGAAAAATGATAACAAAAAGATATCACAAATTTATTCAGTTTGCTTCAAATTACTATAGATTGCAAATTAAAAAGAATTTATAAACTGCAAATATTCTTTAGATTAAAATTAAGCAAAAGTTATAAAAAATGGAATATTTTTTTTTACTTTTTCGTAAAGTCTAACGTGCTTTTTTTACAACTGCACATAAATTGTTGTTTTTAAATATTCTATAAATTAATTGAATTCTTTGTCGTTATTTTCTGAGCTATATTAAAAGATAATAAAAAAAGTTTAAACCAGTGTTCGAAAATAAACAGTACATTATTTAGCGTTCGGCTCACACACCCAAGAACGATATCTATCTATATCTATAATACCGTTCGTAACTATTTTCAAGAAAGAGACGAACATTATATAATGTTCTGTACTTCGTTAAAAACAGAACAATTGAAGTGATACTGTATAATGTTTCTTTTTTACATTGATAAAGAAATGAACAAATAAAAAATTTTAGCAACGACCGCGAATACGAACAGCTTGTGTGTGTATTGTGTGGCTTTTTGCTTTTTTCCTATGTGTATTTTGTTTTTGTAAAAAATTTTTGATTTTTTTACCAGCCAAAAGGGACGAACATTAATGAGCCGAACCGAATACAATGAAGTTTGTGGATTAAAAAAAACCCGAACGGAATTAAATGTTTTCATCTTTTGTTGAATTTGATAAAAACGGTATTATTTTTGTGTTCGAAAGATGAATAAAAGGGAAACGTTATTTTTTTAAGAATTTCTACACAAACACTTTTAGCGTTTTTGTTTTCCACAAATCTACCGAACCGAACACTAAGGAACGTTATTTAATGTTTATTTTCGAACACTGTTTAAAGAGTTCTTCTTCAGTTTCTTCTTATTGTACAATAGACCGTACGTCAAAAAAAAGTTTGCCGGTAAAACCTCAAATAAAAAGTATTTTTGCAAGGAGAAGATTAGAAAAAGGTATAGTTAGTCTTAAGGTAATTTTATTGCAGAGTTTCGGTTTTTTTAGATTATTCAAAACACTGATCCGTGTTTGATTTACGCGAATATATGTATGTTGTGCAACCTCCCCCATTTTTGAAATAACATGCATAATTTAATTTAAAAATGTTTCTGCTGGAATTATCGAATTACTTCCTTAGCAAAAGTTTAATAGTTTCTTGCGAGCTCTAGTTTTCTGACATTAGGGTGGTACCAACAGAGATCTGCTGGATAAATACTAAAACGAAATAGTCAACGGCCCCTAAGGGTAAAACATTGATAACCCATACTTTAAGATCGGACTGTAAATACCTAAGATATCTGCAGCAATAACGAGTTGACAATATATAACGAAAAATGTAAAAGGAACCTCTACGTTCGGCAAAAAAAAATTTTCCAGTCCTCCTTGCAAAAGTACTTTATATTAATGGGTTTATATAAGTAGAGCAAAAATAAATAAATGCAACAGAAACTTTTGCAACGCGTTCTGTTAGTGATTGGTAAAACAAGAGATAAGCTAGTTTATTATTTTATTTTCGCAGTTTTAATCAATTTGGCGTAGATAAGTCAGGGTATGAAAAATTGAGGCTTACCCCACTTTTACGCTGAAGGCCTCATATATCAATTCAGTAAAGCAATGCATGACCAGGCTTGCCAGTTTAACACTTTTAGTTCTAGATTTAGCACATGTTTTTTCTAAATTAGCACTAAGAATTTTAAAAAAGTGATAAGTGCAATTTTAGCACATTTTTTAATCATTTGACATTTTTAACACTTTTTTTAGATCCCAAAACCACTTAAAAACTCAGGTAAATATCAGTTCAAGTAAAATATAATTTCCTTAAGTGTATCAAGAAAAATGCATACATATTAGGCATATAATTTTTTACAATTTTTGCAAACAGGAAAAACGGCATAGCATAGTCGAATCGAGCAATTTTTTTTTTTTTTTAATTTACATAAAAGTTTTCGCATCAAACGAAATTACTAATTAGCAATGCCAGCACTCAGTAATGGTCGTTGGAGTTCTAACACTTTTCTTGTCTTTTATATTTATTCGGAAATATCAATTGCAGTTATTTTTCTATTTGTAAATTTGAATGTGATGCTTAGAGCGAAGTTTGGTTTTCTGATCACACTATCAACAAAAATAATGTTTTCTCAGACATTGGGACAAAAAACCATTAGCGATTCAGAAAGTTCAGCGAGGCAACCTCCTATTGGATTAAAGACCTATTGGATAGACCTTGCTAAGAACGAGAATGAAAACAGAACTGTTATGTTCAGTTATACGCATAAGAGAAGACGCAAAATTAGACAAACGTTTGTTGCCACACTTTAAGCATATCGGATGATATTGTAAAAAAGATCGGTTCATCTAAAAAGTACCAAAATGAGTTGGTATATGAGAAAGATGAAAATGACATAATTGAAATTTTAAACAGCATAACAACTTTGTTCAATGGAGATTTATTTTCTGAGAAAAATATGCTATAATCACTCGAAGTGTTACATGTTGTGCAACTTTAAATTTTATTAAACTTTAATCATTTATGTACTTCATGAGCGATTTTTAAAGCTATTTAAGCGGTTTCTGCACGCTTTTACGGTTTGGCAACAAATATTGACATCACTAATGGCTTAAAACTATTATCAAGGCGAATTTATAACAGGTTAGTGCAACTCTACAACTACAAAAAGCCCCGTGTATTTTGTTTTTGCAATTTTCTGGCTTGTTGTCAAATTTCAGTATAGAAACAAAACAATATTTTGAAGTTTCACAATTTTTTTAATTCGCCGTGGATACAGCTGATGAACGGCTGACGAGTTGAGCTTACCTGAAGTTAATTCGCCTTGAACGATTATAATATAGTACATATGGGGGATTCACATCTTTCCTGACTATTTTCCAGTTTTTAGACGCAAATCACAAATTTATTTTATTTTGTCTGTTTACCAAACATCAGAGTCCTAAGCCGATATAATTTGACGCCGCAAGTGTTTTGTTGCAAAAATTGCTAGCCGCAGGTCAAATTCGCATATTAGCCGGATAAAACTATACCATCAGCGGCGACGGCTTCAAAAACTAAAGCGGTTCGGCTCAGCCGCTCAGCGCAGGTCTCTTCTGATTAATTAAGACAATACAATAAACATAGCAAGCAAAGTTCTGTTAATTGAAGACACTTTTTGTTTACAAAGCTACAACAATATTTTTAAACCATTGTAAAATGTTAAAACATTATGACGATATGGCATGATAGCACACCTTGTGAATACCCCAATATAGATTTTTTTCATTTTAATGTGTAAATAATTTTATATTTTGTTTTAAAACAATATTTTTACAAAATTTTGAGCGGTATGAATTAGGATAAAGAAAATAAAACATTGGTTTTACAAACAGAGTAAGTACCAAAGTTGTATAACAGGGCAGTATGAACACCTTAAATAAAAGTAAGTATTAGTTCATACGGCTCATGTCTTATTGACAAGATTGCTACTTTATAGGCGACAGGGAAGAGGGGAAAAGAAACGAGTACACAGATGCATGTACTGTCTTTACGTTTTGCTTTTTCATTCGTTGTTTAATTTTGTTATTGTTTTCAATATCAAAAAAGCACATGACGTCAACATGACATGAATCATTTGAATGCCAATTCATGTTCAAAGAAGAAAAAGGAAGAATCTTGTCAATAAGACATGAGCCGTATGAACACAGACTAAGGGTAAAATATGCAACATGATTTGCATGTTTTTCATCAACTTATTCACAAAAGAACTTGAAAATTTTCCCACAGTTGTTTTTTTGTACAAACGAACACAAAAATGTAGAACATATTACATTAATGCAACATATTTCTCAGAAAATAAATCGTCATAAAATATATTCACCCTATCGTGAAAAACAAGTGGAATTTTTGTTCCCATGAAATTTTCATTCCCCTCGTTAGAAAAAAGCAATCGTGAATCTCATGTGAAAAATTTTTCACGCTATCAGTTCCAGTGAATGTAAAAAAAAAAAGAAGAAAGATTAAAAAAATTAAAAATCAATGAAATTTTTGTTTAAAAATATACAAGTAGTATATATTTTTTTAAAGAAAAGTTAAAATAATAAAGCAAAATATTTAGTATTGGAGAGATAGTTTGATTACAACGTTAGTTTTTTGCACTTTTTAAATTTAATGTAGTAAAATATTTTCCAAAATTCTGCCACCAATTCAATCGAAAGATTCACAAATCCGCAGGCAATCGACCTGTTGCTTTGTATTTTGTTGAGCAAAATATCGGTTTATGTCTAATTAACTTATTCACCCCTATCGCAAACAACTACTCCCATGAAAATATTCCCATATTTTTTATTTCGTATTGTGAATGATTCCCATAACAAATTTTTTGGGAATGAATTCCCAAACTTAAAAAATTTGGCACCGCCAATGTTTACTCCCGCGAATTTTTTACTAAATAAATTCCCAACAAGTGTTGATGTGAACGAGAAGGGAACATGTAATTTTTAATTTGTATTCTAAGGTAGGACTCAATTAAATTTATTTTTTCTTTTATTTAAGGAGTTTTAATTAAGAAAATGAAGATAAACACTATTCATTATTTATTTTATTATATTTTTATTAGCATTTTATTTTGTATATTTTTCTTTTACGATACAAGCACTGACAAGTTATTCACAATAGAGACGTTTGTTTATAAAAATACTAACAAATAATTCACAATAGTAATTCTTACTCCCAAAATATTTGCGATACCGATTTGTTGGGGATGGGAATTAAGGTTTGCTCCCATATATCATATTCCCATAACATTCGCGATAGGGGTGATTAGCCTAGGGTAGCCAGATTTTAAATTCGGAAAAACAGTACATTGAATACATAAAAACAGTACAATCAAGAAAAAAACAGTACATTTTTTTTTGACGACAACATTACCATTTGTTTTAATAAGTAACCCCCAATTTCACAAAGTTCAGCTATAATAAACTATCAGTTCAAGCTGTCAAAACATATTGTAAGCTGGAAGTTAATGTAATAGTTAGTTTTAACTGAACTTGGTGAAATTGGGGTAAATATTTTAAACTTTTGATTGAATATGCAACAACAATTATATAAAGAAAGAAATACACTTAAAATGTGTAACGTCAAAGGAATTATTTCCATTATTAATACGCTCTTCGTATGACGTGCTAAATTCCCAGTTTTTCATATTTGATAAATACGCTGAAATTTATTGTTGAGGGAAAGCAAGCCTCTATGCGCATTTCGCCGGTTGCTTACACCAGCTCATCAGGAAACCTTTTCCAAAGATTTTAGAAAAGCCAAAAATATTAAACAAATAAAACCTTAAGCGAATAAGAGTTATAAACACTCTAATGGCCATTTTCTCAATGTATCGACAAACTGTCTGTTACTTAATGTCAACATAAATTTATTGGACCGATAAACTGTCCGTTAACAATTTTGGGTTTCTCAATACACCGATAAAAAATATTGTTTTCAGCTGGCAACGCCACTCAAAATACATGTAAACGTTGGGAGTCAGCTGATTGAATTTATCTGAACGGCAAATAAAAGAAAAATAAATAATTGGCAGATGAGTGCCGGTTAGCATTGCGATAAAATCGAAGCAAATGAGACATTGAGAAAACCAAATTTCTTTAATGTGCAGTTTTTCGTTGGGTAAAAAGATAATCGCCTAATGAGAAAATGGCCATAAGTCTTACTTGTAACAATATCAAAGCTTTAACAAAACACCAACAATAAACAGTGAGTTTATCTTTTCTTACATCCCCCTACAATTGGTTGGGTTCTTTCCGACTCGAATTGTAGTTGTAGTTTCCAAGTTTAAAGTTCAGCTATAATTAACTATTGCTAAAACAATAGGTTTTTTGACTTTTATAATGAAAGTTAATTAAACCTGGGGGCAAATTATGGCAGTCGTTATCGAATACTTTTTAGATTCGAAGGCAATGTTATTTCAGTTGATACTGAACGAATTGTTATTATTTTTTCAGTGTTGTGAAAACTAAAATAAATGCTTTACAATACTAAAAAAATAATTTCGATCCGTTCAGTATAGACAGAGAGAATTAGAAATAAAATTGCTTTCGAATCGAAAAAGTATTCGATCACGACTGCCATAATTTGCCCCCTGAACTTGGTGAAATTGGCCATTAATCTATAAAATCCAAAAAAAATTGTTTGGTTTATTTTTATTTCACAAAATCTGAAAATATTTAAAATCAAGTGCAATTGAAAACGATGAATATTTTCAAAAAAATTTTTGTAAAAATTTACTTATCTTTTTCTTATTTCAGTAGTTTAGGTAAAGAAACGTGGTCCTCAAAGGTATAAGGTATTTTTATAAATTTTGAAGACGGATAATTTTCCAAATTTGTTTGTTTTCAATTTTACATGATTTCGATTTCCAGAACATGCCCGAAAATTAAAAAAGTTCTAAAAATTTAGTACTTAAAAAAATTTAGATTTTATTTTTGTCTTTCTCAGGTGTGGAAAGGGAAAGACTATTGGAAGAGGTAGCCATAAAATCATAACAACACAAAAATATGCCACTGCTACGAGCCACCCATTATAATTTAGATTTCTACTGTGAAATAGGGATCGCTCTTTACGAAATTTGGCAATGTGATTTTTAGTCTTATAAAACTACGACGTAGCAAGTTTGGCACAGTAGCATTATTCGTAGCGGTTTTATTCATACTGAAGCATTATATGGGGCCTATGGTAAATTATGGACCAACCTCCACAAAATTTGACAGTCGTATTTCTAAAATTATGAAACTATGACACAAAATTTTACTAAAATAGCAATAATGACAGTACCCCGAGGTGGGAATCTATGCTATTATTTATTAATTTTGTTCAGCATATTTTTTGTCATATTTTGTCAAATTGTTTGTGATAAAAATGTTAATATGGATGTTCTTTTCGATGAGTTTTTAACATTAAAGGTGTTCGCCGAGTCAGTACGAAAAGAGAAGACAGTAGAAGAATAATGGAAAGAGTTTCTAAATGGTGTTGCGTTTACGAATTTGAGAAAACGTATTTCATCTATATCAAATTCAAATGCTTTTATATAACGACTCTTTAGTTTTCAAAATGGAGAAAAAAAAGAAACAGACTTAATATAGAACCTTGAAAGTGAGTGTCTGATAAAGAAAAACTTTGGCTATAATTGTAACGAGCTTTACAGTTTCTTAAAAACTGAAAACAGAAAATCCAACATTCTCGTCCATAGTAATAAACTAGAAAAAAATGGCACGCCCCTAAATGTATTTTACATTATTATAACATTCTGATGACTGATATTGAAATGATCAAGTTCGCACCTGAGCCACTACTGAACAATTTAAAATTTTACGAATAGTACAATTGTCATTATGGCTGGCAGATTTCGTTTAGATTTTTGCAACATAAGTGTACTGAGGGCAAATTTAATCTTTGCTGATATTTGATTTCATCGGCCGGATGTTCTTGCCTTATGCGAAACCCAGGTAGGAAGAGATGCTGATCCACAGGATTTTCAAATACCTGTGTATCAATTTCTATCCCTTTTTGTTCCTCATCGGTTCCTTGCGTTGTACATTTGTGAAAATGTTGTGTTTCAACTTAAGCCACATCTAGGCTGTAATGATGCAGAATTTAACTCCCTTTGGGTTAAATTCCAAATCAAGACACAACACTTCAGGTTCGTTTATAGAAGCCCAAATTTAGCGACGTTGAACTCTTTTAACTATTTTGACTCCGATCCCATTACTTGAATCCTTGCGGTCTTTCAGAGTAGTGAAATAGTCGATGCCGGGGACTTCAACGTACACAATTCGTCATGGCTTCGCCATTTTAGCCATACGACTACCGACGGCTTATATGTTGAGCTCTTAGCTGCACACAATCACCTTGTGCAACTTGTGAATGAAACAACACTCATTCCGTGTGTTGAAGGGCAGTTTCGTAATACCCTCGACCTTTTTCTCATTTCGTATTCTGACAAATACGAAGTTGAGCTGCTTGCGCCGTTCGGAAACGCAGATCATCATCTCATTTTTGCAGCCTATTTATTTTCGGACCTTCGTAGCGCTTCAAGACCACCGCAGAAACGTTCTATTTTTCTCTATAAAAAGGCTCGTAGGGCTAAGCTTAACTACTTCTTTCAGCATTTCAACTGGAAACTCTGTTTTCTTGATGACAATGTTAATGCTGGGAATGAAATTATTCATTCCATGCAAACAAATTTCGACGAAACTAAGGCATAAGTGCTGGTTTTATCAGACGTGCAGAGAGGATACGTTCAATATTTGCCATGATGACAAAAACCCTGGCGAGAAACGAATGTGCCAGAATATTCAGACATGAAAAACTTCTTTACGAACAACGTCTGCGTGCCAAGGTTCTTGCTGCTCCGCGGGGTAGTTAGACCTTCTGGTCATTTGTTAAAATAGTAAGTTCATCCATTGCCGAAAGCAATCAACCACCGCCCTAACTCGAAAGGGTATCCGTAACTATGTCTAAGATATTTTTCGACCGAATACATCTTAACATAAGCAAGTCTCCGGGACAGGATGGTGTACGGCTGTAGTCTTGAAGAAGTGTGCTTTTTCGTTGTCTCGTCCTTTGGCAACATTTTTAAGCTACTCCAACAGGGTAGGAGTTTTCCCTTCTTGCTTTAAGGTGGCTAACGTCCTCTTAACGACCTCCTGGGTCTAACTTCCAATCCTATATATTCTTTCGCAGATGACAGCCGCATTTGTCATTCGTTTTCCTTTAATTATTATAGACCAAGCCTTACTGAGGTTAAAGCTATCAGACAGAATATGAACGACACACTCAATCATGACCTTACGACAATCTCCGCTCGCAAGACCCAATGTTGTATGTTGACCCACAGACGTCTTGTACAGTCACGTCATCTGTATTCATGGGAGGTAAAGCTATTGGGGAATCCGTCTGAACTCCTCACTATTTATATCACCTATATCCTACCGAAAATGAAATAAAACTCCCACATCTGGGCAGGGGCTTCAAGATCTATCTTGAGGTTTGTGGACCGGGTGTAAAGGAGTGCGTTGAAGTTCATTTATGATAGTAGAGTATCCAGCTCTATTGACTCATTGGAGCATCGTCGGAATGTGGATTGTGCGTCATTGTTCTATCGATATTACCACGGTAAGTGTTCAGCTAAACTCATCCCTGAGACGCGGGTGCATGCCCGTTGTATTCGCCTTTGCAGTAGATCACATCCTATCGTTGTCGCATTACAGAAAAAAAATTTATCTTGATCGAACTAGCCGTATGTGGAATAGACTCCCGGTTCCCAGTCGGCAACAATTTGGAAATATTTAATTTAAATGTCCACAAACACTACTCCCTCTTTCCTTTTCCTCACAACCTATTCTCCCAATACCAAAAGTGTCATTCCCTGAGTCTTGGCTCAAAGTAAAAAAAAATATATTCTACACGGTGAGGTCACCAGAAGTTATTAAGATAACTCGAAGGAACTGTTTGCATACTTATCAGTGTGACCATATCTTAAAATTGTTAACAGCTAAACCGTGCATTAGACTAAAAAATTTCAAGATTTTTGCTAACAATTTATTATCAGTATGCAATTTTATTAAAAACTTCATCAATTTTAAGAACTCAGTTTAAACAAAATTTAAGAAATTGGAATTTGGTCTGCCCGCAATACCCCTGATGTAAACCAAATACAAGCAATATTATTTCTATGATTTGCTCTGATTTAAAAGATTCTATTAAAAGAAATTTTAGACCAGTTTATTTCTTAAAGTTTAACACGTGCCTCATTGAGATTTTAAAGTGTATATATACGTATGTATGTATGTACATTAGAGCGACTCACCAAAAAGAGTGCTCGATGTACTCTCCTAAAAATTAACCTTGGACTTATTTAAGACGACATTTTAATAATTTCGGCTTCAGCTTTTACCTCTCGTGAGCTGGACCATTTTGAAAAAGCGTCTATTTTTTGCATGTTTTGTTAATTTGAGAATCTGTTTCCTTACCAACATATACAAATTGGGTGTGGTAAGAAAGGTTTTTTTAAGGCGCGTCCAACTGTATATACAATTTGTCCAAGGACGATCATCCATGTACTTTTTTCTGTAAAAAAGCGGTTTTTAAATTTTTTGTTCGGGGCTGTTTGTAATAAAAATGCCAAATTAACATATTATAATCTTTAGTCGATTTAATTAAATACGCGTCTCAGCTTTTTTTTTTTGAAATTCGTGCTAGTTCGCGTTTTGACAAAAATGCAATGGGGTGGTAACCCTTCGTGTTAAATAGGGCAATATGGGTATCAAATTTATTCTTTTGCCAAGTGCAAAAGACACCAGAGAACAGCTTTATGCGATTGAAAAAAAATCGCATTTAATCAACAACAACATACACTCGCTTGCGGTCATACAATCAAACTTGAGCAACCGCAAATATTCGCTGTTGGTTTGCAGTCATTCAAATAATGCACATCGAGCTTTGTTATTTATACAATCGTTAGCTTCGTTTTTTAATAAAGATGTTTGTGTGTTCGGTACGACAATGATTGTTTTGGTAAAGAAAAAAAAATACAAACAAAAAAGCCAGAAATCAAGCAATCATTACTCATGTATTCATTCAGCATTAACTATGTAGTACAAGAAAATTGAAAATTGAAATGAAACTAAACGCACATATGTATGTAGGTACATACAAACAATTTCCATAGAAACAGAATTTTTTTTTTTTACTTTTAAAAAGTACAGTAGTTCTGGATGTAGGTACAATGTATTCTTGTTATTGTTGTTTTTATTGTTGTTAATTTTAAAAAAGCGTCTCTTCGAGTGGTTTGTTGTTGTTATTGTTGTTTACCATTAACAACCACCACCGAGTGGACAATGTGTTCCTTTGAATTTACACATGTGTGTTATATTGCATGCGCAACAAAAATGCAAATAAAGCACTTTCAATAAAAAATTAATAAATGCAAAAATCAAATGTGAACGAAACGATGTAAAAAATTACCAACGTGGAACTTTGTTTTGCAAGCAAAGATTGAATGTAAATTTTAGCGTATGAATAAATCAAGAAAAATAGTGATTTTGCAGTTCTCTGAAAGACACCGACACGAGTACAACACGCAATCACACAACAATGCTTGCTGTTTTTTTTTTTTTTTTTTTTTTTTTTTGTAAAAAAAACAACGTGAGCAACATGTACACCAGAGAATAGCTTTTTGCAATTGAAAAAAAATCGCATTTAATTAACGACAACAAATACACACGCTTACGGTCATACAGTCAAACTCGCGCAACCGCAAATATTCGCTGCTGGTTTGCAGTCATTCAAATAACGCACATCGTGCTTTGTTATTTATACAATCGTTGCCTTCGTTTTTTTTTTATAAAGATTCTAAGTGTTCTGAGCGCAAATGATTGTTTGGTAAAGAAACGAAAAATACAAACGAAAGAGCCAGAAATCAAACAATCATTACTCATGTATTTATTCAGCATTAACTATGTAGTACAAGAAAAAAAAAAATTTAAATGAAACTAAACACACATACTTATGTAGGTACACACAATTTCCATAGAAACAAAAAGTACAGTAGTAGTAGTAGTAGGTAGAATGTATTTTTGTTATTGTTGTTAATTTTGAAAAAGCGTCTCATCGTTGTTTATTGTTGTTGTTGTTAATGTAAACAAAAGTATAGAGAATGTGCTCTTTTGAATTTACTCAGTTGTGTTATATTGCGTGAGCAACAAAAATGCAAATAAAGCACTTTCAATAAAAAACGAATAAATGAAAATATCAAATGTGTACGAAAGGAAAAAAAAATTACCAACGTTGAACTTTGTTTTGCATGTATAGAGTTATTGTAAATTTTAGCGTATGAATAAATGCACAAAAATAGTGAGTTTTGAGGTTCTCTGATGTACACTAAAAAAAATATATTTAATAAAGCTTGAGAACAATTGTTTTTTTTTTTATTGAAAACAATGACGGCGATCCCGTACATATGGTTTGTGATTGAAAACAAATTCCTGATGAAAAATATCCCAAATTAAAAAATGAAATATACAAATTGTGCTCAATGTTTGGTTCCACCTATAACTGCGAAACTTCTTCATATTTAAAAATAATATTTAATAAATACCGCCATAATTTATTTGATACGCATGTTTCGAATCTCTTACGTATACAAATTTATGACGGAGAAATAAGCATTCCAAATAAAATAAAATTTCAACATACATACATAAATAAAAAAAATATCTGAAAAAAATTACTTAAAAGTTTTTTCGGTGTAATAACTTTGAAAAAAGAGCTTTCAAAGCACCTCTAACACAAACTCAAGTATCGATGTATGCCTTCTTGGCTGTAACTATAAAAATGTTTAAAAAAAAATGGGGCAATTAAGTGTTTAATAATAACATACGAGTCCTTTAAATTTGAATAAGCAGAGAAACGGAACACTAATTAAAATTTACTGAAGGAAAACACCTTTTTCAATTTCTGGGCTGAAAGAAATTAAAACAGGACGTTGGATTAACGAAGATAAAAAAGACGCGGAAAATCTTTTAATAAAACAGTTTGGTGAAGACTGAATTCAAACACAGGCATTACTCTGGTACAAGGATATTTTGTATAAACAATGGATGATTTAATAGAAGATGACACTCAACATGCCTAGAAGAAGACGTTGGCAAAAAAGTTTTACTATTAAAAAAGTATTATACTTAATAACTTTAAAATCTGTAATAAATTATAAAAAGGAACCGCTTACAGTACGTTTACATTTGACAAAAACTTCCCTTCTAAGTTAAACCTCAAAATCCCCAAAACATACCATACACTTGTTTTATTACACTACATTTATCAAGAATAAAAATTGGGATAAGCGCGACAAACAAAATCTTGTTAATTGAAAATTATGTATTCCCAAAATATACTTTGATAATAAACTGGCAAGTGCACGGCTTAAAAAAACTAAGCTGGCAACATGCTTCATTTTTTGCGAAAACAATAGAGCAAATTGTTTTTGTTTTTATTTTGTTTTTTCTTAACCTACTTACAACTACAATTAATGTTGAAATGATTTCAACTAGTTGTTGTGGGGAATGTTAGACCACTTTCACACTCGGCAAATTACTTGCGCAAGTTACTTGCCGACAACAACAAAGTCTGTACAAAAATTTGTTTTCCTTAACCCGACCTTACCGCTGACGACTACAAACCAAGAGTTGCGCAAGAGACATGCGCAAGTAACTTGCCGAGTGTGAAAGGGGTCTAAGAAAAGATAAACTCATTGTTTATTGTTGTTGTTTTTGTTTAAGCTTTGATATTGTTACAAGTAAAAATGTTGCTTATAATTCTTATTCGCTTAACAGTTTTATTTGTATAATATCTTTTGTTTTTCTAAAATCTTTGGATGAAGTTTCCTGATGATCTGGCCTTAGCAACCAGTGAAATGCAACTTGTGATTTTAAAATCACAATTGTGATTAAAGCGTGTTTTAAAAACTACAAAAGTTTTAAATTAGTTTAAAATGGTGGAACGAAATAAGAAAGTAATTTTAAATCGTCGCACATAGGGGTTTTTTGCCAATCTAGCCGGACAGTAAGCATAAAATTTAAGTACGCAGCTCGACAGACAACAAAGTTCTGCATCGTATAGTGAATTTTCAAGTCTTTTGCTTGAGATTTGTGGTTTTGGGACACTGTTAAAACCAGGAAAGTTGATTAAATTGCATGCGTGTTCATTGACTTTTTACGGTTTTGGGAGGTTTACAATATATTTTTTTGTAGATAAACGAATAAAGATTTTATTTACATTGAATTTTTTTTTCTGTGAAAGACTATATAAACAGCTAATTATGAAAATTTTTAGAAAAATTTTATTTGAATTTTTTATGATAAAAAAATAAGTACGAAATTAAAAAAAACGATTTTTTTGTTCACTTTTTTGTAAAAAAAAAAATTTAAAAGGTTTTTGAAGGTGAGTTCCGCTGAGTTCTTAAAAATGTTATACATCACGATAAAATTTGAAATCTCTACTTTTAAATTAAAAGATTTTTTGAAAATTTCACCTTTTTTCTGTTTTTGCTCATCTTGTATAGGTACATATGATAGATACCCTTTCGTCAGTCATAAAATGTGTTGGTTGTACGTAGATGTTTTTTATTTAAATTATTACATCTAAAGGCCCAAATACACTTGTCAAATGCTTGTCCAGCCGGCGAATTCATTGTGTACGTGTGCCTGACGTAATATTCGCCGTCATATCTAAATTATTTGATTTCCCATCCAGCATCGTCGGTGTGAAAACAGCTAACCCCTCTAAAGGCTCTTTCTATATTTGTAGAAGCTGATCTTTCTCGAAAACAATATGAAATAATCCGAAGTGCCGATAAGAAGGTTTATCCTAGCTACAATATTCTGCAGAGAGAAAAAAGTGAATGCTATCCTCCAAAAGAATCATTTGAAGTAACGGAAACATGTGCTCAAATAAATCTTCAGGATTTGCTTAATCATACTGCAAGTAGATTACTTACATATTTAAAAGATGTTTTATGTGATTCACAAATAGAAGAATGCAACTCCTTCATCACCGCGATTTTGTAGACCTATTCGCATCAGATTTGTTAAAGAAACTGTAGATGTAATCCAAGAAGAAATTAATTATGTACAAGATGCCATTACTACATTACAAAACACTAATTTTTTAATGGAAGGATAGATGCAAAAGTATGTAATGCCGCAACACAAACTACGTCCACAATGAAGTGCTATATTTGTGGGGCTACTACAAAAGAATTTAACAATTTGAAAATCAAAAGGGATATAGACGTAGATGCACTTTCTTTCGGATTATCTACTTTGCACGCCAGAATTCGTCTATTTGAGAGCATATTACACCTATCGTATAAACTCAAAGTAAAAAGTGGCAATTAAGATCGGATGAGGATAAAACTATTGTTAATGAGAGGAAAAAAACTATCCAAGAAAAATTTAGAAGTGAATTAGGGCTAATAGTGGATGTACCGAAGACTGGATTTGGAAACAGCAACGATGGTAACACCAGCAGACGATTTTTTTCCAATCCTGAATTAGCTGCAGAAATAACTGGAATTGCATTGGATTTCATCTACCGGATCAAAGTTATTATTGAAGTAATTACAAGTGGTCACAAAATCCATTTGCACGAGTTTGCCAATTATTGCTTAGACACTGCAAAACTTTACGTTACTCTATATCCCTGGCATCCTATGACACCTACAATGCACAAGATGTTAGTACATGGCGCAACTGTAATGAGTGAGGCATTGTTGCCTATCGGGCTATTATCAGAAGAAGCGTCTGAGGCACGAAATAAACATTTTCGGCTTTACAGGCAGAATTTTGCTAGAAAGTTTTCGAGGGTTCAGTGTAACAAAGATGTTATAAATAGACTTTTGCTCAGTTCTGACCCACTGATTACTAGCATAAGACCAACTCCAAAAAAAAAGTCATTACCCTTTACGAAAGAAGCAATTTCTTTTATGCTTCCACCTGTACTTGGCTCTGAAGAGAATTCAGATTCAGAAGAGGATTTTGAAGAAGCAGACGAAGAAGAACCATGACACTCATCATCATCTTAGTGCAAAAGAGAAGTTATTTTAAATAAATTAGTTGTTATTTTAAATAAAATTTGCTGTTACTATTATAAATAAGTTATTATTACGAATATATTAATTATTTTCAGATAAATTAAATACTATAAAATACATAAAAGTCACATAAAATCTTAAAAATTAATATGTTTTGGAAATTAGCAAAAAAAAAATTTTTTACAGGGTCGTTCCGGGGGGGGTGTTTGGAGGGATACCTCCCCCTACCCATTAAAGTTCAAAAATTTAATTTTTATAGTATTAAGGCGTTAGTAATCTATTTATTTTAATATTTACATTTTTTTTTAAATATTATTTTATGTAACCGCCCTCAAAAGGGGGCGGGGGCGAAAAGTGTAATTTTACGATCTCATGGGTCTTATTTTTGGTTTTTTAACTTTCGCCGACGTTAAAAGTTGCATTTGCCAAACAAAAGTATGGGAAAAGTTAAAAAAAAATTGCATTTTTCAGAGGTTGGATTAGTTCTTCTAGGGGGAATCTTTTCCTCCTATTTTTGAGGTTTACCTGCCTATGACAATATCACATATTTCTGCCAAGTTTCATCGATCTATGGGCACTCAATAACTTTTAAGAAGCAATATAAGCTAAAACAAAACGTAATGTCCGGCTAGATTGGCAAAAACCCCCTATGTGCGTCGGTCAATAAGCTGACCGGTTTAAAATCACAATTATGAAAAAAAAATTTGTCCAGAACACCTTTCTCGTAAATTCAATTCACTTTCACAAAGTGATTTTCAGAACATGCCTGATAATTTTACAAGTAGCTATTTCAGCAGTGCAATTATTTTTTACATGCGGTCCCGACATTCCCTTATTTAAAAAGTTTAAAACATCTTTCCCAAAAATTAACACCCACAATATTTCAGATTGCGTCACGAGTAGTGAAATGGTTGTTGTAGCAGCCAGACCTGAAGAACAGTTCTTACTGAGTATAGAATCCTTGGTCGGTGCTCGTTGAACTCCGAGTCATTCCGGTGCGTAGAACCGATTGGCTTGTGAACGTAGTGAATTGGTTGAAGTTATTGGTGAGAACCGAACCCTAGCAAATGATCAGCAGTCGCGTCATGACTACACAGAGTTCTTAATAAGGAAAGAAAATACAAATGCCCGGTGTTTTTCATCAAGCTCGATGAATAGCAAGGCTATTTATTCAATAAAAATATTTCTCTTAAGAAAAGAATTCCCACTTAAGGAAGCTGAAAAGAAAGCATTATGTAGGATATGTTTGTACTTAATTACATCAAACCATGGCTTAATGAAAATAAAACCATTGAAGCCGCATTCAACGACATTTTACTTTAAAATATTGAAATGCATAGTTATAAAGAAAAATATGCTATAGTTACAGAAGCTTGCGTGCAGGAATTTTTAAATCATCTTTAGAACCAGCCAGCTCTCTCTTCCATTTTTGATGGCAATATATCACTTGCAGTAAAGCAATAAATGACAAACAAATTGTTGGATAGTGATGAAATTAAAAATGCTAAAGATAACGATTTAGCTACACATATCGTTGACGGCCAGCGTTGCCAGAATTAAGATTTTATTTTATTTTTGAAGATTTTTTGAACAAAATAAGATTTGAAGATTTTTTTTCTCAAATTAAGATTTTTTATTTTTAGAAATAAAGATTTTTAACTTTTAGTTTGTACAACATACATAATTTTTTTTTACAGTTTTGTAAACAGTAAATTTTTAAAACAATGAGGTTTTATATCAGATTGTTGTCTATTGGTATTTCACACTTGTACTTTTGTGCTAAAATGCATCAATAAGGGCATCAAAACATTAAAAAAGCATCATAGATTCGCGGTTGTTCATTTTAGGAATATTGATGAAAAACAATTATTTGTGAACAAAATATGTATTTTTATAAAGATTAATTTATAAAAAAACAAAAAAGTTCATGTATTTAGTACCAAAAGGTTAAACTAATGGAACTTAACCCTAGGATTATCGTCTTGGTTTGGCCAGACCAAATTTATGTTTTCCTTGCAATATTTTTCGAATATAACAAAAAATAGGGGCGTATGAATGATACGTGCTGAATCGAATGAAACTAATTTGCATTCTATTGGAGCAAACTAGTGGGGTGAAATTCTATTTTTATGTAAAACTCTATGAAATTACCCTCTTGGCCAGACCGAATTCTTGTTTTCTTTTTCAAAAAGGACAAAATTTAAAAAAAAGCAACGTGAATTCTATAAATGATATGTTCTGAATTGAATGAATCAAGTTTGAATGAAATGTGTGGTAGATGCGAAAAAGCAATGTGCAAAATTAAAGACTACATATTCGATTTAATAAGGTGTATGAGCTTCATAGCTCCCAAACTTAAATTTTTTTGCCCAAAATTTATACATCTCTATTATTAGAAATTAATTACTTTCGATGAATTTCTTTATATAAATGGACTTTATGTTTTATTAATTGGAAATTAAATGCATTTCAAATGTATTTTTTTTTTGGAAAATATAACTAAAAGCACAATTTTAAACCTACAATCTAATTTTGTATATATATTATATATATTATCCATAATTAAAAGAAGTTTCTTTTAAAAAATTAATAATTTTTACTTTTTTGCCCTTGTTATAAAAAATTTTAAGATTTTTCTCTTCAAAATAAGATTTTTTTTTCGCCAAAAGAAGATTTTCCTTCCAAATCTTCTGGCAACGCTGTTGACGGCGAACAAAAATTACTGAAACTGAAAATTGTTCAATGACGGCGGCGTAAAGACAACCGCCGGCTATACCAAATAATGTGAAGTGCGACTTTAATGTTTGTAATTTGCAAACGAGCTTTGAAAAAATTCGTATATAATTAGTATTGTGGTTATTTTGTTGAACTATTTATGGTTTTTAATCCAAATTTTTAATATTTTCAATTAGGCTTAAGTTCATGAAATTTAATTTTTATTAAATTATTTTTATGAAGAAAGGAATTTTACAACATGAAAATCAATCAAAATTGTTATTGATAATCTTTCATTCTTGACGTGGCTCGGGCTCGAACCCTGGCCGGCAGGTTACCATGACATGTTTCGATCGCAACCACTCGATCTCCTCAGATGGATTTGCCGTCTTACACTCGCAGCCATCGACGACTGCTGACGTCACTAGTCAAACATCAATCCTTAAACCAAATTGCATTTTTTAACATTTGGTAGATCGAAATTTGCTTTCCTGAATGATTATCCATTTTAATTGATTTTACATGTTTTTTCCTTTACTTCTGTTTTTTCGTACTTTCGTCAAGAATTTTTCCTGAAGTCCAAGTACATTTTTTGTTTTTTCACTTTGTCTTTCTCTTTTCTGTTGACCTTTTTCAGCACAACCTGAAGGACAAATGTACACATAGAGCTCGTGCCTTAGCTTTTAACAATAATTAGTATTGTGGTTATTTTGTTGAACTATTTATGGTTTTTAATCCAAATTTTTAATATTTTCAATTAGGCTTAAGTTCATGAAATTTAATTTTTATTAAATTATTTTTATGAAGAAAGGAATTTTACAACATGAAAATCAATCAAAATTGTTATTGATAATCTTTCATTCTTGACGTGGCTCGGGCTCGAACCCTGGCCGGCAGGTTACCATGACATGTTTCGATCGCAACCACTCGATCTCCTCAGATGGATTTGCCGTCTTACACTCGCAGCCATCGACGACTGCTGACGTCACTAGTCAAACATCAATCCTTAAACCAAATTGTATTTTTTAACATTTGGTAGATCGAAATTTGCTTTCCTGAATGATTATCCATTTTAATTGATTTTACATGTTTTTTCCTTTACTTCTGTTTTTTCGTACTTTCGTCAAGAATTTTTCCTGAAGTCCAAGTACATTTTTTGTTTTTTCACTTTGTCTTTCTCTTTTCTGTTGACCTTTTTCAGCACAACCTGAAGGACAAATGTACACATAGAGCTCGTGCCTTAGCTTTTAACAATAATTAGTATTGTGGTTATTTTGTTGAACTATTTATGGTTTTTAATCCAAATTTTTAATATTTTCAATTAGGCTTAAGTTCATGAAATTTAATTTTTATTAAATTATTTTTATGAAGAAAGGAATTTTACAACATGAAAATCAATCAAAATTGTTATTGATAATCTTTCATTCTTGACGTGGCTCGGGCTCGAACCCTGGCCGGCAGGTTACCATGACATGTTTCGATCGCAACCACTCGATCTCCTCAGATGGATTTGACGTCTTACACTCGCAGCCATCGACGACTGCTGACGTCACTAGTCAAACATCAATCCTTAAACCAAATTGTATTTTTTAACATTTGGTAGATTGAAATTTGCTTTCCTGAATGATTATCCATTTTAATTGATTTTACATGTTTTTTCCTTTACTTCTGTTTTTTCGTACTTTCGTCAAGAATTTTTCCTGAAGTCCAAGTACATTTTTTGTTTTTTCACTTTGTCTTTCTCTTTTCTGTTGGCCAGGGTTCGAGCCCGAGCCACGTCAAGAATGAAAGATTATCAATAACAATTTTGATTGATTTTCATGTTGTAAAATTCCTTTCTTCATAAAAATAATTTAATAAAAATTAAATTTCATGAACTTAAGCCTAATTGAAAATATTAAAAATTTGGATTAAAAACCATAAATAGTTCAACAAAATAACTACAATACTAATTATTGTTAAAAGCTAAGGCACGAGCTCTATGTGTACATTTGTCCTTCAGGTTGTGCTGAAAAAGGTCAACAGAAAAGAGAAAGACAAAGTGAAAAAACAAAAAATGTACTTGGACTTCAGGAAAAATTCTTGACGAAAGTACGAAAAAACAGAAGTAAAGGAAAAAACATGTAAAATCAATTAAAATGGATAATCATTCAGGAAAGCAAATTTCGATCTACCAAATGTTAAAAAATACAATTTGGTTTAAGGATTGATGTTTGACTAGTGACGTCAGCAGTCGTCGATGGCTGCGAGTGTAAGACGGCAAATCCATCTGAGGAGATCGAGTGGTTGCGATCGAAACATGTCATGGTAACCTGCCGGCCAGGGTTCGAGCCCGAGCCACGTCAAGAATGAAAGATTATCAATAACAATTTTGATTGATTTTCATGTTGTAAAATTCCTTTCTTCATAAAAATAATTTAATAAAAATTAAATTTCATGAACTTAAGCCTAATTGAAAATATTAAAAATTTGGATTAAAAACCATAAATAGTTCAACAAAATAACCACAATACTAATTATTGTTAAAAGCTAAGGCACGAGCTCTATGTGTACATTTGTCCTTCAGGTTGTGCTGAAAAAGGTCAACAGAAAAGAGAAAGACAAAGTGAAAAAACAAAAAATGTACTTGGACTTCAGGAAAAATTCTTGACGAAAGTACGAAAAAACAGAAGTAAAGGAAAAAACATGTAAAATCAATTAAAATGGATAATCATTCAGGAAAGCAAATTTCGATCTACCAAATGTTAAAAAATACAATTTGGTTTAAGGATTGATGTTTGACTAGTGACGTCAGCAGTCGTCGATGGCTGCGAGTGTAAGACGGCAAATCCATCTGAGGAGATCGAGTGGTTGCGATCGAAACATGTCATGGTAACCTGCCGGCCAGGGTTCGAGCCCGAGCCACGTCAAGAATGAAAGATTATCAATAACAATTTTGATTGATTTTCATGTTGTAAAATTCCTTTCTTCATAAAAATAATTTAATAAAAATTAAATTTCATGAACTTAAGCCTAATTGAAAATATTAAAAATTTGGATTAAAAATTCGTATATTTTATAAAAATGTTGAAAAAAATAATTAAACCATGAAAAAATGTGCCAAGAAATGTTATTATTATTATTGTTTGCATTTTTAATTGTTTTTTAGTGTTAAAATTTTTCTCGCTCCATTTTTTATTCATGAGTTTATTTGAACTCTTCTCACAAAAATGTTACACACACTTTTTCTGTAAATTGTCGAGTAATTTCCTTACGTAACAGCCAAGGCAAGGCGAATTAACTCCAGGTAAGCTCAACTCGTCAGCCGTTCATCAGCTGTATCCACGGCAAATTAAAAAATGGTGAAACGTATATTGTTTTGTTCAAGGCGAATTCAACAAGGTAAACTCAACTCGTCAGCCGTTCATCAGCTGTATCCACAAAAATCATGAAACGTCAAAATATTGTTTTGTTTTTATACTGAAATTTGACAACAAGTAAGAAAATTGCAAAAACAAAATACATGGAGTTAATTCGCCTTGCTTTGTAGTTGTAGAGTTGCACTTACCTTGTATAAATTCGCCTTGGTTTTGTTTCTATACTGAAATTTGACAACAAGTCAGAAAATTGCAAAAACAAAATACATGGAGTTAATTCGCCTTGTTTTGTAGTTGAAGAGTTGCACTTACCCAAGGCGAATTTATAACAGGTAAGTGCAACTCTACAACTACAAAACAAGGCGAATTACCTCCATGTATTTTGTTTTTGCAATTTTCTGACTTGTTGTCAAATTTCAGTATAGAAACAAAACAATATTTTGACGTTTCACCATTTTTTTTAATTCGCCGTGGATACAGCTGATGAACGGCTGACGAGTTGAGCTTACCTGGAGTTAATTCGCCTTGGTTTAGTGAGAAAAACAGCTGTTTGTTTCAATATATGGCATTTTTGTTTAATTTCACACATTTCAATCGAAAAGTTTCTCGACACGAGAGTTACAGAACATGGGCACAGATCATCTTTTGGGGGTCTGTAATTTTTTGTTTGCGCATATGCTGTTATAATATCCCGGCTCATTTCACATTTAGTATCGTCATCCGAAGATGAACCAACTTCTAACATGGAAAATGTTTGTCTCAATGGTGACGAATTACTTTGATAAGTTAATTCATCAGCATTTTCAATGGGTGAAACTTTAATAAATAATTTTTTTAAATATTTTAAAAAATAATTTGAAAAGATTTTTTTATCGGATAGATTGTTCTGGAAAGGCAGAAATTGACCCCTACATCCCCTCGTAACCATATTTAAAAAATACATAGCTAATGTGTCCATATATGTAAATAGGGATCTACCAATGTTTGAAACTTAGTTTGAATCTTAGACAGTTTCGGAGAGGCAGAAACCACCCTTCGTGGACCTAATTTTTTTAAAATGTAGAGCTAATGGGACCGTATAAGTAGGGATCTATTTAATTTTTTTGAATCGAAGTGAGCAAGGCGAATTCATGTAAACGGTGGTGTCGATACTACAACAATTAACAACACCAAAAACACAACAATGTATTTTGTTGCTGCTTTCGTTGGCCGATAAGCCAAAAACACAAGTAACTTTTGACATTCCTCTCTCTTATTTAACAAAAAAAGTAGCACAGCTGTGTTTTCAACGCCACCTGAAAGTCAATTCGCCTTGGAAGTGAGGTTGGCTTTGTATATTTTTCAGTTAGAAACGTCAGTACATAGCAGTGTTGCCACTTTGTGGGTAATTACCCGAATTTGGTATAATTTTTACCATCGTGGGTAGAGCGTGGGTAATTTCTCTTAGGTGTAATTCAGGTGTAATTTGAAATTCTTACTTCAGATAACCAAATAAAATCAAGATTCGATTTCAGTGATGACATTTATTTACTTTTAAATATTGCTGATAAAAAATGCACAGTCTTCTGAACCGTAGTCTCGGTTTCTTTTTAAGAAAAGGCTTCAATCGGTAATGAATGTCGCAAGATGGACGCTTAGATTTGGATAAAGATGATTATAATAGTGATTTAGAACCTGAAGTCTATTGAAAAAATTTATTGAAACTAAAAACCAGCCTGGGGGAATATATGTTTACAATATTCCAACATACAATTAATTTTATTTTTATCTGGTAACTTGCAAATGCTTTAGTTTGAAGAATATTTAACACCCTTTACAGTTGTAAAACTGAATTACGAAAGGGACAGTTGTATAAAAGCCTGCAGGAATTTTGTTTACTAAAAAAGGAATATAGGGTTTAGACCATGATTAAAATGGTAGAAAACACAAAAAAAATTAATTTTAATCGCAGATTACCATTACCAATTGAAACTGATTGAAAACAAATGGGCAAGTCCAATTTTGTTTTTCTCTTTCGAGCATTGCTGGCTGCATGTCCCGAATAAAATGAACATTGTTGATTCAAGACGTCAATTGTTGCTGGTTTATCAGCATACACCAGTGACTTCACAGCCCTACGGAAAACAATCAAGAGGTATCACATCGCACGGCCTTTAATTCTAATTGACAGTTTATTTAATCCAATTTGGTGGCGTTGTTCAAGCATGAATCTTTTCATGATTATATGCCTGAGCAAAAAGTTAAAGCAGTATGACGGTTCGTTTGACAGCTAACCTTTCGTAAGCTAAAAAAGCACCCATTACCCAATAAAAAATTGTATCATTTTGCGAAGCACTAAAGGTACATTTAAAAAATAAGCGCACTATTATGCGATACGCAATAAGACATACAGAAATGCAGTAAAGTAAGTGAAAGAACTCTCAACAACTTAAAAAAAAACAAAATAACATTTCAAGTGCTACGGCATTCTCTTACTACGAAGCAGGTTTGTAAGGGAGAATACTAAAAAATAACTGTATCAAATAATTCAGTGTAAAAAGATGATCGTTACATTCAACAATGTTTATGTGCGCTGAATAATGCGCCATATAAAATTCATGTCTTCCGTAAGCGCAATGGTAAGCGAAACCCTTATGTTTCTCCCTTACAAACCTGCTTCGTTGGAAGCTCCATTTTTTATTGGGTATAAAGCAATGGCAAAGAGCATTTTGAACCTTCCCTAGATATATGCAACCAAATGTGGAAGTTTAACTTATTATTTTAGGAGCTTGATGTATGTTTTATTAATTTTTTTTAAGTCTTTAATGTTATTTTTGTAAATTTATTTAAATTTACAATAAGAATCTTAACAGTTTGACTAATATTGATCTTCTCTCAATGAGTTTTTGTGTTTTTGCTTTTTAAATGCCTTTTTATGAAATAAAACTTAATTTTATATCGGGTAATTTTGCTTCATCTCAAGTGTAATTTTGAATTTTGCTGGTGGTAGCACTGGTACATAGATGACATTTACTTTTTCGATATCGAATGATGTATTTTTGTCTCAGATCGACAGATCTTGTAAATGGACCTGGTACTATATTAATTTATTGATTTTGTAATAAAGACCATAGGGCAAGTTCTAGAAATCGAAATGAAGTGAAATTGTAATCGAACGAGATTTTAAGTTCAATAATTTGCAAAATAACCATCGTTTTTCCTGATTTTAAGAGTTGTTTCTGTAAAGCTAACCGGTACTCACAAAATGAAATGAAATAAAACGGAGTACATATTTGTATGAACTTTCAGTACAGGGTCGTTTTAAAAATTTGCATCTTAATTTCAATTTCTGGAACATGCCCGCATATCTCGAAAACTATGCGTTTGCGCCACTTTTACACTTTATATGAATTTTCTTCTTATTTTTAAATGTTCTTTCACCAAATGTACTTTTTTTTTTTTTTTTTGAACTGAATCAGTAAACTAGATTTAAGCCTTCATATATATGCATGCATGAATACCCTGAAGGAAACCTGGGTGCAAGTGACTTCAAGTCACCAGTTTTGTCGACTATTTTGGTGACATTGTCAACGAAGTGTCTACACTACACTTCATTTGCCACTATATTTGGCTTTAATACGAAAAAGATTTTATCAATAACAACTGAGAAGTAGAATTCCTATAAAAGTTGAAGAAATAATAAAAAAAAGATTGTTGTGATTTCGTATTCATACAAAAAGTGTAGACTACATTTACTAAAATGTACTAGTGATTACAGTACAGATTCACTAGTGACATTTCCTGCAGGGTACCTATATAAAACACATATTACTTTATTAATAATAAAACTTACTGCTATCATCTTTCGCGTCATTTTTCCTCTTAACGTCCACTGATTTATTTTCCTTCCCTTCAGTAACTGACGAAATTTTGTCTTTTGGCGTTTCTAATGAGCAACGTTCCTCTTTTCGGTTGTGTTTTAGTTTAATTTCTTTAATCTAAATTAATGGCAATTTTAAGTAGTCAAGAGTGTAATATATTATTAATAAATCTTACCAATTTATTGATTTTATTTTTGTACTTTTTTATCCTTTTTTCTTGTTTTTTTACCAGGCCATGAAGATCGTCTATGTATGCAAAGACGTGTTCCGTCGGCAACTCTTTTATTTCTTGCAATTTTTTTATATTAAATTTAATCAGTTTGGAAGATCTATTTTCATCTTTATCAGTATTTTCAGTCTCACTACTAGACATTTTATTTAAATTGTTCTATTGGAAAATAATATCTTGTATTAAAATATTTGCAAAACAATCTGTCATTTTCTAAGCAAAAACAGCTGTCAAAAATATCAGTGCTACCAGATCAACAAATAGTTTTCATTGTTTTACCCCCCATATCCGTTTTAATTTGGTGAGTGTGAAACGGTAGCAAAATAGCAACGTTAAATTAATAGTAGTATCCATGGTGAAATAATTAGTAATTTCACCATTGTGTATCTAATAAAGACCCCAATTGTGTAAAACGCAACGGAACGCAAAAAATTACATTGAAAGCAAGAACCAAGGTCTATCCAATAAGTCTGCGCAAGAAGCCAAATATTTATTTAGTTTATTCCTCAACGATGTCAAAAGTTGTTTACATTTTCCTTAACAATGTATATTTTTGTTTACGTTTTCGATTTTTTGCCACACATACATGCACACAAATAACATTCCCGCTTGACCACGGATTCGAAAAAAGCAATTGGCAAACGTTTCTCTGAAAAAACGTTCGAGAACGACTACTGCTAGTGAAACGAAAAAGAACTCATAGAGTTCACCCGTCGCTCAGTTTGTGGCAGGAAATCTTTCGATCTCGAAGGTTTGCTTGAATATTAATAGCGATCCTTTGGCGATATCTCTAACGAACAGCTTTAACGACATCACTAAATATTTACTAAAAACAGTTTTAATAATTCGATTAAAATATCGCTGAACATTCGTTTTTAATAGTTTTGTAAAAGTTCGTTAGCGAAGCTTTTATATCTTTCTCTCTTAATTTTGTGTGTTTTTTTTCATTAAAAAAAAGAGTACGTTTTGTATTTTTCATTTTTAAAACATATCGTTAGCTAAAATACGACTCAAAACATTTATACATATTTTCCTTTTTCACATTTTCGGCATCTAGTTAAGGTGTTTTGATGGCAGGCTCCACATCATGTTTGTTTTTCCTGTGAAATAACCCAATGGTCCAATCGATCATAACGCAATTCATTATTTAGGCACCCAGGTCTTTGTAAGTGCCACTGAAATTTAAAGGTAATTCTCGAACTAGTATGTATAGCCTTGTGGAGTCGTACCTACCCATAGTTTGAAGCCATAACGAACTGGTTTACCATGAATATACTGCTTGCAACCATGTCTAGCTGAGTATTAAGCCATGGCTTCATCTACGCTGTGTCCCTCTTCAACATCAGCATTTTCCATAAACGTTTTATTCAAATGCGCGAAGAGTGGCCTGACTTTGACGAGCTAGCAATGAATATTGAACACGATATGGCATAAAAGCAACAAATAATGATCGCTTGGGGAACTAGTTTATTGTTGAAGTCTTTCGAACTTTCCCAAAACATTCTTCTTCTATGCAGAGCTCTGCAGAGGAACGAATCCACTTAGCAAAATTAATCCAAGAAAGTATTTCGTTGCGAGTATATTCACGCGCAAGTCTCTATTATTTTGTGATGCGTACCATTTGTCTCCATCCGTAATTTCTTCTACTAGCTCATCATCGAATAAAGAGAAAAAAGATGTAGGGTTACGCGTATCTACATATGTATGTCGAACCCCCCTCCCCAGGTTTTTCAAAAAAAACATCATAGGTGGACAAGTCTTTCTTCACATAGTGATATTTTTTCTTAAATTGTTCGGGTTTTTAGGCGAGTTTTCCCTAATCTGAGAGAAAGGGATATTATCTTCTGTGTCCTAAAGCTTCGTACAGACGATGGTCAGATCTTACAATGTTGTCATTAAAATTGCCTAAAAATGTCTTTCAACTGTCTGAACATTGTAAGCTCATTTTCATTTGGCATATGTGTAAAATTAATGCATCTGACAATGGCACCATTGTCAGAAAAATGACGATTTTGTAATATCTGACCATCGTCTGTACAAAGCTTAATCACTATCAAAATTGATTTTGTTTGCAATTTCCACCTTATTTTGCATTAGCGAAGCCGGTAAATTATTTCCACGAAGGCTCCATCGCCAGAATCTTCGTATGTGATGCGTCCACATGCATTTTTGGGTGGGAATGTAGTTATATTATCCACATATAGATCCTAATCCTCTATCAACGCCTTAACGGAGGGAAAATCCTCTATGAAATTGAAATGTATCAAAATATCTTGTACAAATAAAGTGTTTTTTCTATATATATATATATATATATATATATATATATACATAGGAAATAATAAAAAAAAAAAAAAAATACACAGCATATTATATGCCCAATGTCCTACATATAGGTCACCAAACTTAAAGGTGTTACAACAACAAAACTTAAACACAATAATGAAACCTTCACGCATATAACAATCAAGCTTCTCGTTATAATTATAAATTGAAACAAAATAAAGTATTTATTCTTTTGTAAATGTACAAAATTTTACTTACCATACAAACGTGGGCCCACATTCTGTCATTATGAAAATATCACAAATTAATAACTCAAAATTAGTAGCAAAAAATAATGGGTCCACACAATCTCTCGTGAGGTATTGATGAGTACTGAGTATGTGAACAAAAAGAACATTACTTTGATAATCTTGGTTAAAGTTTCTATTAGTTTATTAAGTGCAAAATGAAAAACTAGCCGAAACTCTTGTGAACATGTGATTTTGAATCTCTTTTTAATAGGGCCCATACACAACACCATCATGACTGTGCAATCAAGTGACTGTGCCAGCTATTTGACCGTGTATGAGCTTGTGGTGTGATTGTACCAGCTGCTGGTGCTTTATCAGAAATAGTTTGAATTTTTTTGATTGCACCAGCATGATTGAATCGTGTGTTGTAAAGTTAGCTCATTAAAGTTAAATCGTCAAGGCATAAACATCAAAAAATACAAAATTTTAAATATGAATGCCAAAAAAAATGTTTTGGGGAGAAATTCTCGAACTTTATTAAACAATGCCTTGCCTATGGAAAGTTAAAAGTACGGAATACTGCAAATGTGGATTAAAAAACCAATGCTACAATAAAATTATAGAAAATGTTGTCGTCATTCATTACAACCTTTTCCACACAATTTTTGGTAAAAAATGAATTTTGTACCAGCATGCTGGTGTGTTGTGTGCTTCAAGCTTAATTGCACAATCACTTGATTGTACAATCATGATGGTATTGTGTATGGGCCCTATAATAACTAATAAAATCCACTCGACTACGGAACATATATCTGTACTGCTTACTCTGCGGCTTTTTATTAGTCAATGATAACCAAAATAGTGGTTAATGCTAACTACACCATTTTTCATTGAAAATGAGAAAATTCCAAATGAAATTTAGAATTTCAATTTGAAATTGAGAAAATTCCACTTGAAATTGAGAATATCAATTTGAAATTGAGAAAATTCCAAATGAAATTGAGAATTTCAATTTGAAATTGAGAAAATTCCAAATGAAATTGGGAAGTTTAAATATGAAATTGAAAAATTCCAAATGAAATTGAGAAATTTTAATTTTTCCTTGATAAAATTGAATTATCTATATAATTTTTATTATATTCATTCAACAAACATACATAACTAACAAGGATCGAAAAAAATTCAACTATATAAAAATCGCAGTATTATTGAACAACAGGCATCCAGATCCTCGTATTGGTATGTGACAATGCTCAATGCCACAGTTGGCTACAAATTATTTCTGACAACTCTCCAGCTACGCTCCTGCGATTGAGCTTCTATTCACCGATGCTTAACCCCATTGAAATTATTTGGTCAAAAATAAAAAGTACGGTAGCAACAACGATGAATGTACCGAACGTAATTCCCACCCATTTAGGAGAACAGAGGCTTGTCTTTTTAGAACAGATGATTAATGCTTCTAAGACATGTATAACCACTGGAGATTGCAGTAGAGCCATACAACATACTTCATCGTTTTACCAATCTGCTCTGGATCTGGAAGATATGCCAGTTGGTAAATAATACTGCGATTTGTATTTATTTTCATATTTTTCGATCCTTGTTAGTTATGTATGTTTGTTGAATGAATATAATAAAAATTATATAGAGAATTCAATTTTATCAATGAAAAATTAAAATTTCTCAATTTCATTTGGAATTTTCTCAATTTCATTTGGAATTTTCTCAATTTCAAATTAAAATTTCCCAATTTCATTTGGAATTTTCTCAATTTCAAATTTAAATTCTCAATTTCATTCGGAATTTTCTCAATATCAAATTGAATTTCTCATTTTCAATTGGAATTTTCTCAATATCAAATTGAAATTTTCAATTTCATTTGGAATTTTCTCAATTTCATCTTGAATTTTCTCATTTTAAATGAAAAATGGTGTAGTTAGTCATAACGTTAATATTGGCTAGCACTTACTACCCTGCAGGAAATGTCACTAGTGAATCTGTACTGATTCACTATTGACGCAGTCACCTGTACTAGTGACTTATTATACCCCAGGCAATGTTATTTATAATAGACATTTAACATATGCGTGTCATTGAAAATCTACTACTGACGTTGGTACTCCTGATTAGGTAGTTCCTTTGTAGACATTGGAACCAGAGAATCGCTAGTACATATTAGTAAAAGTTGTCTACACTTTTTGTAAGAATACGAAATCATAACAATCTTTTTTTTATTATTTTTTCGACTTTTATAGGAATTGTACTTCTCAGTTGTTATTGATAAAATCTTTTTCGTTTTAAAGGAAAATATAGTGGCAAATGAAATGTAGTGTAGACACTTCGTTGACAATGTCACCAATATAGTCGACAAAACTGGTGACTTGGAGACACTTGCACCCAGGTTTCCTTCAGGGTAGTTATATATAACGTAAAAATTGGTTAATACTTACCTTTATAAAAAAATACTTTTTTTTAAATTTTTATTTTAAATTAAATTTTTTATTAAAAAGTTAAATGGAATTTCATTAATACCTTACAGTCAGGAAATTAGATTTCAGTAAATTAATACCTTACAGTCATGAAATTAGATTTCAGTAAATTAAATACCAAGTACCATTATTTCTGTGGCTGCTCTTTAAGGTTCCACTTCTTGCATGAGTCTGGAAATGTAGGTAAACATACGTGTTTCCAATCAATTAATCGTAGATCTTAAAAATAAATTTTATTTCGTTAACAAGTAGTAGCAAAAAATTATATACTTACATACTTGAAAAGCCATCAGGATTTTTAATAATTCTTTTTGTTCCTTTATTATCATCACCAAATCTTAAACGATTGTCCTGGCCAAAGCCACTACCCAAATGACCGCTACCTGTTGAACGAGCACTCCTTTCAAAACGGCCTTTGCGCACATGACCTCTGTTGTTTCCTGATAATCCAGCACCATGTTCTCTGAAGCCGCCATCAATACGCCCTCCTTTACCACTAGCTTTCTGATTACAGCTTTTTGGCGGTGTCACTTTTTAATTATAGTAATTTTTTATCTCACTACTTTAGTCACAAATTATAAATTTAATTTAATTGACTAACATATATGTTAGAGTGGAACAACTAATCTAAAATTGTTGCAAGTGTGTTAGTAATTTTTTTAGTTTCGGTTATGCATTTCTTGTAGGGTGTCTTATTTATACCATGTTCACACGGACAGCAATATTCGTGTTTCGCTCTCTTATTCCTGTTTCGCACCCCAAACATGATTGAAACGACTTGTTTCCCCATACAAAATTTTGAAAGCGAAACAGGTCGTTTCATTTTGAAACAGGCTGCGAAACAGGAAAAATTTACTATCATCTCTAATGTTGATAACATTTATCGTTAGTTTATCAGAACTAGCTCTCAAAAAAATCAAAACAAAGAAAAAAAACAAAATAAAAATTGATGTTTAATAAAATAAAGTGATAATTATAACATAATAATATTAATAAAAGTGTTAAATAATATATGTTTAAGTTTTATTTACTTTTTTTTATCTATTTAAAAAAATCACAAAAAAATGTGAAAATGAAACAAGAATGAATCGTATGAACAGCATGTTTGGCAAACTAGAGCAAAACGAGTGGTTTATAACGTCGTATGAACATAGCATTACACAGGGTCTCCACCTGAGATAAGATATAAGATTTTTATATCAGCAAACGTCAAATTCAATCGCAGAGAGTATTATCTAATACCCTTTGTACACTTGCATACATTTCGGAGGAACGAATGGAATATGTTGAAAATGTGAAATACGCGTTCACACTTGAAACATCTAACATATACCATTAACAAAAAATGCCACCATTTCTGAAAAAAAAACTTTTATTATTTTAAATACTTTTTTTCTACAAAAGTACCAACATTTTAAGAGATAACACCAAAATGTATTTTAATTCATTTTGTTTAATAATTTTAGCTAAATTTAGCAAAATAAGGCTTGCAAAAAAGGAAAAACTTGAGAAATGGTAACGCTGCTTTCAAAGCAACTGCCATTTTGTCAGTGATGCCACAATAATAACAGAATTTATTGCCACTTTTCTAGTGATTACACTAAAAGAATCGAAAAATGTAAAAGGGAACAAAATGAGATAGTAGCATTCTGTAAAAATGTTGATTTTTAGCCCTATGTATTTCTTATACCCTTTGTACACTTTGTTACGAACCGTTTTTTTTTTCTAAGGCCATGGTTACCCCACTAGCTCTCAGCGGTGCCATCTCTTAGGGGGGGTGTTCTCAACCCTTTGGTTGACCCTGGTTCGCAGCCAGAACAAAAAAACTGAAACACAAAAAACTTTACAACATACATAAACTCACTTAATCTGGAATACCAATTCATAGGGAGGCAGATGTTAAGCTCCAATCGCCCATTTCCCAACCATGACCGCGATATCCATATATTTTTTTCTACGGTCCCATAAGCCCGTCTTACGTCGCCCTTTCTATATCAACAATCCCCAAAAATTATTAATTACTCAAATTTTTCCATTTTTTTCACATACATATACAAATGATTTTTATTTATAATTTTTAACTATTCTATTTATCTTAAAACTATATTTTGTTTCTTTTTGCTTAATTTTAATATCAAATAATACATACAAATACACATACTTAAACAAAACACTAACTCTTTTTTTTCTTAGATTCCTTTAATTTTTCTTTTTTTTTTATTGGCCGTTACTTTATCTTTTTAAAATATTCTACTTGCTCTTCCAATTACTATATCTTAAAAAAAAACTATCTTTTCTAATTCTTTTTATAACATTCTTTTCTTTTCTCTTTAGTTTTATTAAGTACTCAAAGTGGTTATATCCTCAATACCGGATGTACGAACGAAGTTATTACCTACGCCTGAAGGAGCTCCCTAATGACGTGATGCCAACAACAATGACTTATGCAATTACTTTCGCGCCTAACTTGAGCACCTAAAGCAACCAAATTTTACTTTTATTATTATTTTTTTCTTCTTTGCGTATTTCCGCTTTCAATATTATTTTTACTTCCTTTTTTTTCAAGATATAAAATTCTCTAATTAATCATTACTTTCTTTGTTTTTTTTTTTTTCTTAATAATTGGTAGGCCTAGCCGGAATCCTTACATAAGTAAACACATACACTATGCAACAACACTACACTCTTGACAGACACAATAATTCATCACAACAGCACAATTTTAAATAAATTAAATTAAATGAATCAATAATTTAACTAACTACAACTTAATCTAATATGTTTTTTTTTTTTTTTTACTTTTATGTTAATTTCTTCTTTTTTTCTTTCTACTGTTGTTATTTAATTATTTGTTTTTTTTCTTATTTCTATTCAAATTTCTGTTTTTGTATAAGATCTTACTGGAAATGTCTTGTTATTTAATAAAAAAAAATTTAATCTTCATTAACCAGATATGTTGAATCTTGCCTTTTTTTGGATTTACACCGATTTTAGGAAACTTGGGAGCAACACATCTCCCAAAACTTAACTCGCAATAGGTTGTTGCTTTTTCTTTTTCTATCTGGTTTGTATTCACCGAATATATAACAAACATAAAAATGACTTACCTGGCTATTTCTCCTGTGATTTATGAAACATCCATCACCAGTTCTGAGATAATAGCCAGCTGTACGGAAACACAAACAAAATATTTTAATATTTTTTCTTTTCCAATTTAACACATTTATGTTGCTCTATATTCACAGCCACTATTGTTCAAAGTTGAATTCATACCAGCAGTTTTACTTTGGTACCTTATTACAATAAATATGTTTTTTTTCTGCATTTAATTATTACGAATGTTACCAATTTAATACCACTGTTATGCCTTCGCCACTTTCAATTTTGTCTGTGAATATATAGCTACTTTTAAATTGTTATTATTTTTTTCGCACAACTTACGTTTTTTTAATTTTTCTTTTTGCTAACAAAAAAAATATAATATTCACTTCCGATCCTAGATTTATTCCTGTCTTAGTACTGCACTTTTAATTTTATTTGGCTGTATTTGATTTTCCTTTTATTAACTTTATTTAATCTTTGTAGACAAATTTAAACTTCACTTGGGCACTTCTCAAAACTTTCTCAAACATTTTCCTATTTATTTTCTTCTTTTATACAACATACTCGTAGCCTATATACTTGAAATATTACTGCAGGGCTTATTTCGCGCCAATCCTTATTTACTCGTTCATGCCCATATTAGGAAATTTTTCTTAGCCTTTCATGTACATTTTCCCGCTAAGCAAGTTTTCTCCCTCCGTGCTTATATTTCTTTTTCCATGTTTGTCAGGTTGTTATATGCCCTCACTACTTTTCCTATAAATACCTTCATTCTAAATAAATTACTAATAAATTTTCGCGGTATTTTCCTGCCCTGACAAAAAAAGAAAATTCAATAAATACTTTAAACCAAATCTATAAATCAAAATTTAATAATAAAAAATCTACATGGTTCTGCCCACTTCTCATAATGCAATCCCAGGCAATCAGCAATTTTAGCAGCCTACAATCCTTCATTCATAATTTAACTAATTTTCAAAATTTAATTTCTACAATTCGTTATTTAATGAATGAAAACTGCATCCCTGCTATTTTACTATGATAGCGCGTTGCCACTTAATACCAACTAAACACACTTTCCACAGCTGATATGCGAACAGCTGACATTTTCCTCACATGTATTACATTCTATTGGGCACGTAAGTATCAATTGACAATTATTGTCATAATTTTTCTTTTTTCTTTCTTTTCAGGCATTAGGACACAAATTTGGACTTAAGGTAGGGTAGGTTAGGTTAGGTTCCATGGGCAGCCATCAAAAGACAGCTCACTTGGGTCCTTCAGTGGTCCCTTTGTGATACCCGGCGCCAATGCCCATCTCCTAGATCAGTCATCCAGATGGCGTCACTGCAGGTTCCAACCACTTCGTCTTCCTAATGAAGAGAAGGAGCGATTTCAGTTCTGTCATGGACAGATCCCCCAAACAGGAAAACATCGGTTCCCCAAGGTATTTTTCCCTGATGCCCCGCAGTCCAGGGCAATGACAAAGGAAGTGAAGAACAGTCTCCTCTTCCTCCTCGTTCTGACAACTCCTACAGTAGTCATTAAATTCCAGACCCATCCTCGCAGCATGAGTCCCCACCGGCCAGTGTCCAGTTAAAACCGATATCACCGTCCTAATCTGGTTCCTGTTGAAACCAAGTAGAGAGCTAGTTCTCCGTTCATCATATCCAGGCCAAAGGATCCTGGATATCAAGCAGGTGGATTCACAGGTCCACCGCATCTGCGCAACTCTATACGACTCGCGCCTGATGAGTAATTTACAGTGAGCCATTGGAAGACCAACAAATTGATCGATGAATTCGTCATCCATGCGACCACCTTGTCTGGCCAGCCCATCTGCCATTAGATTACCCGGGCACTCCGAGTGAGCCGGTATCCATATAAGCGTTACCCTTGAATGTTTCGCAATCTCATCCAAAGACATCCGACATTCTACAGTTACTGCCTGTTTCTTTTTTTGGGTTTTAGATCTCGACTGTTGACGATTTTTACTAAAAAACGTAGCAACTGTCAAATTATTTTGGTTTGTATAAAACGGTTTGCCGCGACATATGTGTCAAAGTTCGGCGAGTAAAAAACCATACTCGTGTTTGGTCAAAATTAAAAAAAGTTAAACAAAAAAAATAAAATGGAATCTTCTACAAAAAAAAGGTAAATAAAATGTTATATCAAAAATGTTTTTGTCTTGATTAAATAATTTTTTAGCGTCAAAATGACAACAGGCCTGCAGTTCAGCCAATTGGTTACCTCTATGGATGAGTTTCCACATTTGGCCACAGGAGCCCCCCGCTTTGGTAGCAGCAAGTCTGATATGGAGAACACATGGGACACGGTGGCAAAAAAGGTCAATGCATACGGCCCTCCATTAAGAACTGGCAGCGAGTGGAAAAAAGTATGTATTTTTAAATATTTTATTTATTTTTAAACATACTTACTACATATATAGTATGTATGTTCGTGCATGATATTAACTTCGAATTGAATTCATTACAGGTGTGGATTGACCTTAAGGGCCGATTAAAAAAGAAAATTGCAGATAACAACAACAGTCTGAGAGAAACTGGCGGTGGACCTTGCCGCGTTAGCAATTTGACTGAGCTGGAGTCAGAAATTGACAGAATATGCCACATTTCAGCTGCAGCGGCCCCAGGTGGGAAATTTTGCGGCGTTTTGCCAAAAAGAACTGCTGTGCCAACTACTGCAATACAAAGAGTGTTAAATTTAACTCCTCCCGGAAGAAGCCAAAAAGTAGCAGTTATCACTCCAACGTCAACATCATTTTCTATGGCTAGAAAATCAACTGAGGAAGATGAGACCTTTCCACAGCAATGGATTACCTGCAGCGAAAAATCTGACAGTCTGCCAACAACAACACAAAACGCAAAACCGTACCGTATGGCTACTTCTACCCCGAAACCCACAATATTAACACAGCGGAAGAGAAAGCATTGCGATAATGCGGCTGATTCGGAAGGGCAAGAACGGCTGAAACTTTTGCGTCAACAATATGAGATTCATTCTCAGACTCTTGATGCTATTAAGCTGCAAGCTGAAAATTCCAAAGAAGTCGCAGCAGCAGTGAAAGAATGTACCGCAGCCATAAAAAACCAAGCCAAATCTCTACAAGAAATAAGCAACGCAATGAACTCCATGACAAAATCATTATTTGATATTCTGTGGCACATGTGTGATAAGTAGAAATTGTTATTTTCGTTATTTTACACACACACACATATATATATAGTCAAATCCCGATAATTCGTACACCGATAAATCGTTATTCCCGATAATTCGTAATAACTGTCGGTCCCTTAAAAAAATCTCGTTAATTCGTAAAATTTCCATACATTTTGGTTCCCTCGCTAATTCTTAATTTTTTTTTTTTCAAATAAAATCTTCTTTACCTCTTATATGTAAATCGTAATTGTTTGGTAACTACCACTTATAATTCGTAATAAAAACAACAGAAACACGGAAAGAAGGATTTTTTGTTTACCGCTATTTTTTTTGCGTGGGTTTTTGCTTGTTTGTGTGTTTATTTTCTTAAGATCAGTTTGTTACATGAATAACTTTTACATATTTTATTTTAACAATTGTCTCTTATGTTTTTTTTATCGTTCGTAAGAAATGGCCGGTCCCTTGCGATTAAGAATTATCGGGATTCTACTGTACTTTCTGTATTTTGTTTTTGGTAAAATAAGGATGTCTTTTTAATAGCTTTTTACTTCTTTTATTTTATTTTAAATATCTAACTTGAATTAAAATTGAAAATAAATAATATTACATGACAGCAATTCATTCATTTATTTAAATTTGACGAAATAATAGTAATGACATGGTCATAATAATACTGATAATAATATTAATAAGTAATAATAATTTTAAAAATGATAACTCAGTGCAATACGAAAAAAATAACAATATACGGACACCACTACGTGACAAAAGACCCGTGTCTCCCAGTTATTCCCAAAGTCATGCACTTTTTTATGGGCCCCAAAAGCTTTGTAGCCTCGGTGTCATTTTTGCAAAAAAGTGATAATTTTCTCAGGCTCATATCTTGCAAACCGTTCGAAATTTTGATTTACACTTTGAGACAAAAAACTTTAAAATATTCGATTTTTTTAACTTTTTCCCTTGCTAAGGTTCTACCTAAGCGCTACCTAAACGGTGTTAAGGATTATTCCCAGGAAGTTCAATATTCTAAAAAGTTGTTAACTGAGACCTTAGGTACATTTCTATTGTTGATTGTTTCCTTGAATTTTGAACGGTTTGCTACCTATGGACCTGAACAGGGGAAAAAAAGTTAAAAAAATCGAATATTTTAAAGTTTTTAGCGATTTTGATTCTGAATGTTAAGGTTTTTTTGATTTTATATCTTCACAATTTTTGTTCTTTATGGCAAGAGCTACAACATTGTCTGAAAGTGTAAATCAAAATTCCGAACGGTTTGCAAGATATGAGCCTGAGAAAATGATCACTTTTTTGCAAAAATGACACCGAGGCAACAAAGCTTTGGGGGCCCATAAAAAAGTGCATGACTTTGGGAATAACTGGGAGACACGGGTTGATAATGTCCTTATAAGCTATGAGCGATTCGATCCCTTATCGAGTTGGCGACCATAAAATTCTCGCTTGTTGATGTGCTGTCAAGTAGTGTCCAATTATTTTTGTAATATATGCACATATTGTGTAGGGCACAACAGACATTAACGATTTTGGTTACTTTTTGAGGAGAATAATGAAGCCCTCTGGAACCAATCAAGCACCTAAAACGATTTTTTAGAACACCAAAACAGCGCTCAACTACATTCCGCACCTGGCAGTGTTTATCATTGAATTTTTTTTCATGAGGTGCTGTTGGATTTCTATAGGGCTTCATTAAATACGGCTGCAGTTTGTAACCACCATCACCTGCAAAGAACAATTATTTTTAATATTAATGTATGTATGTGCATTAGCATTTTTCACAAAAGAAAAGTTTATTTTTGCTCTAATTTCCGAAGTTTCTGGGAGGAAATAAAAACAAAAATTGTAAAATTGTTGCATTTTTAACGTATTTTATTTGCACATTTGTAACTTCTAGTTTTCAGAAACGGGCCCCAGATATAAACAAAGTACTCATAAAAGATCAGCTCCATATTTTGATTATGCGAGAAGCCCAACAACTTTCGGGTTTTTCTTATAAATTACATGTTTGAAATTATTTTATTTTTTTGTAAATAAATCTACTAAATACTAAATCGTAAATTAAATTTTCCACAAAAACCTCTTATATGATTTGTCCGTAAACTTAACGGGTAAGAACTTATTCGACTTTGAATACTATGTATTTTTTGTGTAAACAAACTACTTCCTCATTTTTGCTAATGTTCAAAGTCTAATAACTTTTTACTATGAAAAAATAATACAATATAATACAATATTATAAAATTGTGAACAGAAATATTTTAGTAGTTTTATTTGCAAAGTACGAAAAAAATAATTTTTCACATGTAATTTATATTGAAAAACTGAAAGTCATTGAGCGTCGCGTATAACCAGAACATCGAGCTGATCTTGTGGAAAAGATTTTTTTATACCTGGTGGAAACTTCTGAGATGATTTCACTCAAAAAAAAAAAACAATCAGGTATGTGATGGAAAACGATTTTGAAAACAAAACGATTTGAAAACGATGATATCGTTTTCGGTATCTTTTAAAATTGATTTCTAATACATTTTCCTCCGTTTTCATTTATATATTCTGTTAAACTCTTTATTAAATATGTATATTAATTGAACTGTATTTTCAACAAATAATTAAGACTTTACTTCAGAAATGGATTTTAAAATCGGTCGAAGTTAATCACACCTGCTAAAAACTATCATTTTGAAAACGATCGTTTTTCATCACATACCTGAATATACTGCATTGAAAAAATTTACTATACATATGTATATTATAGTATATATGTATGTAATAATGATGATAGTATTTTCACCCTGATTAAGTTACTCATTATCGTAATAAGACAACGACACTATAGTACCAGAATGATGACATTCCCAAATTTTCTTTAATTTGTCCAAAGATGTCGCTGTCGTTATACATCTTACATAATCAGGGTGAATAATAAAAACTGATATCTATAAACTTTTTTCTTTACCTACCGAGAAGCCAGGTATTTCTTTTTCCACTTAAATAATTATTCTTAAAATAATTATGGGCTGCACTATGTTCCCACACGAATGCGTCGTGATTGCGTCCGGGATGTATGGCGTCTACGAATGTGATAACCATATTATGATCACATATCTAAAAAGAAGATTTTGAAATCCTGATAAAAGAACTGATTTATTAAAGTAAAAATAAAAGGAATACTTACTACCATTGCGTTAATACTGTAAAAGCCTTTATAATTGTGGTATAAATGCATTAAATTTTTCCCCGGAGACTTAATTCGTATATGGGTACCATCAACGCACGCAACAATGCCGGGCATACCACCTTTATTATAAAAGCTTTCTTTAGCTTCATTTTCTTCCTCTATACTTTTAGATAAAATTATCCATTTGCAACAAAGGACTTCTTCAAAAATATCTAAGCATTCATCTATTGCTTTGGAAACTTGCGTCTTACACATGGAGCTCGCCCACTCATTGCCAATTGATGCTTGGTAGCCACCGGTAGCAACAAACGAAAGGAATGTTGCAAGTGTAGTTGTTGGCAAAATGTGGGTATTTCTATACCAGGTTTTTAATTTTGGGGTCATCTCATCAAGCAATACTTTAAATATCTCCTTAGTCACGCGAAAGTTTGCTACGAACCTAAACATAAAGTATTATTAAACTCTTAAATTACTAAACGTTTTTTTTTACTGATAAAAACTTACCTTTCTTCCGGAATTTCCAGAACATTAGAAGCATCTCTAATGTTTCTTCTGCATAAGCGGGTATCTTCATTTTCACTCTCGCTAGAGCTACTGGAAAATGCCAATTCCACAGACGAAAACATTATTTTTTTACAAAAACACTTCGAAATAAAAAAATTAAATAATTTTTAAACAAAATTTGATTTGTTTATTATTTGTATGTCAGTTTTTTTTTGTGCACGAGAATAGGGTTGCCGTTTTTTTAAGCTTTAAATACAATTTCGTATGAAGAAATGTAAACAAAAAATATTTTTTAAGATATTGGCAATAGTACGATCTCATATATGTTTGACACATACACGAATTAACGTAAACTGCACGACAAAGTCAAGGCGCGTTATACAAACGCTTTTTATTACGTATTCGTCCATCAATTGGCTGGTCGCGAGTTAGCTTTGTCGTGTTCTACAAACAGGCTGTTAACCTAGATGTCGTGTAGACACCCGCTAGGGAAGCAAGGGCAGCCTTGCTGTCAGTAAATATACGTATATCTCCCGATATGCGATGATACCTCAGCCAGTTTGCCGCCCGCTTAGTAGGGTAAGTACGTATCGTTCCAGTTGTCCTTAACATATTAGTAATCCATTTCTCTCTCCTTACAGCAAAAAAAAACAACAACAAACAAAACTACTGGGAAATGGGCTGGAGATAGTAGACTCCAAGACTACAGGCCCTTCCCTTAATTACTAATGTTCGCACTGAGACGTGGGCCGGAGCTGGTGCCTCCACACTTTACTATGGCCCCTCTCTACATGATTCAATTTTTAAATAACTTTGGGAAAAGAATTGAGGCAATAGGTATTCAGGCCTCTTCCCAACCTCAAATCTGCCTACCCCCACGCAAAATTTTTTTTCGATATCCAGGGGCGTGAAATGGGGGTTTGCTGGTCAATGGCGTAGTTCCCTAGATGGTAACTTGCCATCAGTAAAAACGCACGCAACAAAACACCGATGTCTAATGACATAGTCGAAGGAAGCGGTGTGCGGAATGGTTTTTTTTTTTCAAAAGCCCAACGTGGGGAACTCCCACACCCTGAAAACAGAGAGTCTCATACTCTACCCTATATTCAGCCGGGCACTACTAAAGCTATGGTAAAACTTTGCAACCATTTGACGACCGTACTTTACCAACAGGTAAACTCAAATATAATTTGAAAATTTGTTTTGATTAGGTGTTATTTTATTCGCTTTTTTCATGATTTTAATACAATGAGCAGTGGATGCGCTTCTTATTAGGTCAGATATTTAACAACTGTAACCATGGCATATTTTCATTGACAATAGCACCTTAACCTGCCGAGTTTTCCCTCATATGCATGTATCACTGTACTACACTGGACGAAACTACATACTGTATTTTCAGAAATTTCGTTTATAGCGTTAAATTAAATCCATTGTAATGTGTTGTCAATCGAACTTATTAAGTGGAATACTATTTCTCTGGTCATCATAATAATTAATCATTAAAGTCAATATTAGGACGAAAACAAACATTCATAAAAAAAATAATTGAATTAAATAATCACAGTGTTTTCTTAAACTAATATTGCACTTTAAAACTAATATCACAGATGACTTAAAACTATTATTGCACTTAAACAAAGTATATTGCACATTGGATTTTTGAGATGTTCTCCCTATTATCGGAATCTAGGATTCGAATTCCATGTTTATAGAAACAGAACATCGCCGACTATTGCCTTTTACGTAAGGAAAATGCATAGTGGCCCCCAAACCGTTGCGATTGATCCTTATCAGTTCATGTAATTGGTCCTTGACCAATTGTTGCGCACAGCGCAAACAAACTTATTAATAAAAAAAACTTATCCTTTCATGTAATTAGTCCTTAACCAATTGTAGCACATATAGCGCAACCAACATTCATAAAAACAAAATTTCTCTGTAATTAAATTCCATAATTGTCATAAACCTATTCTTTCATTAATCATTTTTCTTTCTCCTTTTTTATTCATTCTCTAGAATCCTCACAACTACCTTGGAAATACCCCTACACTCTTCTCTACATCTACGAGTCTTCTTTTCTACCCTACATGGTCAGTCTCTGAAAAGCTTTCTTAAAGAAAGATTTCGAGATTGTCTCGTATCCGTTTCCGGAAAATTAATTTACGGGAAGTAACCCAAAAATCCAACTCACATATAATTATCTTACTTTGTTAAATTTCCATTTTCTATTTCCACCACTAGATTTTAATTCAACACTAACTTGACGTCCTAGTATACCAACGGATCCACGTATATAAATGAAATCTTGGATATATATGAGATGTACTATTTTATCAATCCACTTACAGTAAGTAAAACAAAACTATATGAAATTTATATTAGGGGAGTTTAGATATACATAAATCAAATCAAACTTAACATTTCTATTGCACGTTTTTCCTTTCCTTGTCCTACATTTACATTTTAATATCCTTGGCATGGTATATACCAATTGATTTACCCTGTAACGACTCAAGTTCATACATGTTATTTCCGACCGGTTTTACTACTCTACATTTCAGGAATTTTTTACAAAATTTCGCGTTTATGTTCTTACTGAAGTTGCTCAGTACCGTATTTCTCCGGTAAACTTCCTGACCGGGTATGAACTTGACAATACGTGCCCCTCTATTATATCTCTCAGCGCTCCTTTCCTGCGCTTTTTTCATATTTTCTTTAATTTTCTCCCTAATAATTTCCATTCTATCATTCCGGCTGATATCAAGTATTTCATGGTCATTTAGTGTTTGTAGTTTTCTACCTAGCTTATAATCTGCCCCACTCGTGTACATGTGATGCGAAAAATGGGGTTACACCTGTGGCTGTGTGTACAGACGTCCTAATTGCACATTCAATTTCTGATAGGTACATGTCCCAATCACGATGGTCCTTATCCAAATATGCTCTTATAGTTGCCAATACGGATTGATTCACTCGTTCACTTGCGTTGCTCTGAGGTGAATACACTGCGGTTTTTATATGGTGTATTTTATAAGTATTAATCAAATTCTCAAAGCTTTTGGCGATGAACTGACTGCCATTATCGCTATGTATTACCTCAGGCACGCCGAATTTATGAAAAATTTCATGAACGAGAAAGTCAATTACGTTATTAGTTGTTGCCTCCTTCATTGCTTTTAAAAACATAAATTTTGTGAAGTGATCAACAACAATGAAAATGTAACAATTTCCCCTTTTTGATCTAGGGTATTTACCCATAAAATCTATATACAATTTTTGAAACGGTCTTTCGGTTACAACTGGTTTTCCTATTTCCGGTTTCAGGTTTAGATTGCACGACTTTGATTCCTTGCAAACTCTACAACTAGCTACAAAATTTTTCACTTGGATAGACATTTTTGGCCAATAGAAATTTCGTTTTAACCTTTCAAGTGTTTTTGCCACACCTCCGTGTGCTGCTGTTAAAGTGGAATGAGCATTTTCGATTATTTGATGTGTAATCATTGCCGGAATCCATAACTTCCACGGCGACTCTTCACCTATTTGTTCAAACCCTATCTTTTTGAATATCAAACCGCTTTCTACTTTTAAATCAGGCAACTTGTTTCCGTTTTCCTGTATATGTTTTGCTAAGTCTAAATACTCTTCACTTTCAAATTCGTTTGTTTCGAAACCTAACAGTTCTGTCAAATTTAGCTCGTCTACATTTGGTAACCTTGACAGCATATCGGCAACTATGTTTTCCGAACCTTTTCTGTGTTTTATTTCGAAATCAAACCTTCCACTTAAATCCTTTAAAGTCATCAGCCATTTAAGGCTGGCATGATCAGTCACGATGGTAAAAGGCATCATTTCCACATATTGCCTGAACTTTTGGACAGCCATAACCGCAGCATAACATTCCTTCTCGGTTACGCTGTAATTTCTTTGACATGAGTTCAACTTTTGTGAAAAGAAGGCTATTGGGTGTTCATCATTTTCAGCTCCTATTTGGTACAACACCGCACCTATACCATATTCACAAGCATCACATTGCACATAAAATCTTTTTGTAAAATCTGGGTGACGAAGTACTGGTGCTGAGGTCAAAGCCTTTTTCAAATTTTCAAATGCCTCGATAGCCTCAGGTGTCATTTCAAATTTTTTTGATTTTTTTAGGGTGTCCGTAAGTGGCGCAGATATGACTGAAAAATTTTTAATAAATCTGCGATACCACCCTGCAGTACCCAAAAAACTTCTTACTTCCCTCACCGATTTTGGAACCTTTATATCCCGGATTGCCTTAACCTTATCAGGATCAGTTTTGAGCATTCCACCACCCACAATAAAACCTAAATATTTTAATTGTTTAAAGCAAAATTGAGATTTTTTTAAGCCTATTGTTAAGTTCGCCTTTCTAAGACAACTGGCTACTTCCTCTAGTAACTTTAAATGTTTATCGAAGTCATCTGATATTATTAACAAGTCGTCCAAATAAATAAAAACATTGTCCTTTAAAGTCTGCGGTATCACCTTGTCCATTAATCTGCACAAACGCTGGGCCGCGTTACAGAGGCCAAAGGGCATAACCCGAAATTGATACAACGGCCTCCCTGCAACGGTAAAAGCGGTATACGGTCTGCTTTCTGGATCCAGTTCTATTTGCCAGAATGCGTATTTCAGATCGACACTACTAATAAAATAGGTTTCGTCAATCCTACTTAAGATACCGTCTATATTTTGCAAGGGATACGCATCTTTAACGGTCACTTTATTTAACTTTCTCGCGTCCAAACAAAATCTATTTTTACCAGGTTTCCTCACGATGGTGGTCCTATTACTCCAAGGGCTCTCACTAATTTCTATTACATTCAAATCTAACATATTGTCTATTTCCCTATAAGTTATATCCTGAACTGCCGGCGAAATAGGATAATGCCGGTCCTTCACTGGCTCAGCACCATCTATTAATTTAATAGTATGCCTCTCCAAATTTGTCTTGCCTAAACCTTTTTCCTCAAACGTATCAAATTTTGCAATTACCTCATCTAATCGTTGTTTTTGCTTCTCATCCAATTCATGAGGACCCATCCTATAGTCGTCCTTGTCCTGCACAAAATCGCTCATTACTCTTTCCATATCTATCTCACTGACGCCTATAATATCCGGAGCTAAACCAAAAGTTCGCCAAAAATCTATTCCTAGGTATAAATCTTGTTCCAAATCAGGACAAAGATATAGAGTTAGATTATCAGTCTTATCTTTGTACTTAATGGATAAATTTACTTTACCTAATATCCTATGTTGTTGACCACTTGCAGTCTTCACGTTGGAGAATATTGGTATTATTTTTAACCCTAGTTCATCTACTACTTCTCTACACTGTTTTCCTAAAATGCTCACGGAAGCTCCACTATCTAATAAACCTGACATTTCCTTTCCCTCTACTTCTACATCGACATAAATACGATTATCACCTAACTTATTTATCCTAGTCACAGAATCTACAACCATTCTTTTCATTTCCTGTTTTTTCCTGTATTTTTCCCTAATTTTCAAAATTCTTTGTGACAAAGGTTTTCGATGCCCCTCAGTATTAAATATTTGTCCTCGAACGTAATCATAATAATCCTGTCGCGTTTCTATAGGTAACTTGTGTCTAATTCTGGGCATATCTTTTGCAAATTTTTTCAAATCATATGCTAAATCGTTGTTATTTTCATTCGCATTGCAAACTTCTACTTCTCCTTGTTGGGATTCTGGGACGGACGTAGGTCCCCATTCATTCCCACGCCCCTTTTCAAGTTTCCCTGACAGGTTGGGCAATTAGGAGTGATTACATTAGGCTTTCCACACCGGTAGCAAAATAATGTCCTTTCGGTTGAAGGACATTCCATAAAAACGTGGCCTGGTACTTTACAATTCCAACATATTAAGTTAGATTTTTGTTGATTTAAATGTATGGCTGACAATTCTAAATCTTCAGAAATATTTTCCTCCTGACTTATATAATTATTTTGATCTACACATTGTATCTCATTTACAGTTCTCATGGTTCTGACTGGTGGCTGTACATTTCTATAATCTCTCCGTGGAAAATTTCTTTCGGCCTCATTACACTCAATTCTAAGTTGTTCTACAGATGAAACTGCAATTGGGTACACAATCCTAGCGACACTTTCCCTCACATTACGTTTCAAAATCTTAATCATATCGTATTCTGGTATAGCCTGAATCAATTTAGCACGGATCTGATTCATCGCATGGAAGAACTGATCAATGGACTCATTATTATTCTGCCTCCTTTCTACTAAATCGCGCATTATTTCAAAATTTGACCTGGATGTTTGGTATTGACTCAGCAAGGCTTGTTTTAACCCTGGCCATTTTACACCAAAATGAGTTTGGACGAAAAGCCAGTACCAATCCTTGGCTGGACCAGATAATAATAAATGGAAGTCTCTTTCTAATTCATCAACGGGTATTTGGTATTGAGCCTGTAAACGCTCTACCCGGAATATAAAATCTTCTACGCTCATTCGTAAGTTATTTCCATCAAAATTAAGACCCCATTTATCTATTCTTATCCACATTCTAGGTAAATCTCTATGCATCGTATTGTTCCGAATGGAAGATTGATCATTTACATTAAAATTGTCAAACGCATAATTTGTGGGCATTTCCTGATGGCCTAAATTCTCCCTAAATGGTAAGTTTTCAGCATTATTCATGCCATAATTGGTATTAAACTGAAACCCTGTAGCTTGAGGAATTGGATTGGTATTTCTATTTTGTCCTGATATAAAATTATCAAAAACTGTTCGAGTTGGCAGAGCTGGTATCGACATAGGTGTTCGATTCTGACAGTTGTCCGACAACGATTGACCCTGACTAGTACCCGGTATGGCCTGTACCTCCACACTAGGTGGATTAAGGTGAATCACCTCTGTTACCCGTGGTTCACTGACAACCTTACCATTTCCATTCGTGGGCTCTCTAGTCTGACTATCTCGGACCGCAATTTTCGAAAGATCCCCTCATCCTTCATTAAATCTACTATGGACTTTTTAACCTCCTGCATCTCACCCTGAACCATATTTCTAATCTGCTCCTGTAATGTTTTCTGAACAGATAATGCCTCATCCACTACTAAATCTCTGTCCTCTGGTGTTATTTCCTCACTCATGGCACTACTATTCGCCGAATTTGAGTGTGACATAGTATCCATAGGTACATTACCAGACGTACTAGGCATATTAGAAATGATCGTTCTTGACAAATCAGTAATTTGACCCTCATTGGTCCTATTCTTATTATTCTCAATCATTTTAACCCTGCGCTGTTTCGGAGACAATGGGAAATTCGATCTACTAGTATCAAACACAACTTTTCTTTTTCTATTTCTATATTGGGCTCTAGTTTCCCTATTCATTACCTAAAAAAACAATTCACAGTATATTGAAAATTCTGACTTTAGTTAACAAAACGAAATACGTTTTGTTTCGTAGAGGTTGTTGCAATTGAAAAAAAATATTAAAATATTGGTGATTTTTGTTTTATATCAAATACAAAAGGTTTGCAAAAAAAATAAAAAAACACAAAATCAAAAATTATTAAAATCAAAAATTATCAATGGTAATAAAAAAAATAAATCAAAATTATTATAATTAAAAATGTTAGTAAAAGTCGTAAAAATAATTGTTATAAAATCTAGTACTTAAATAAAAAAAACAATACAAATAACGCTTTCAAAAAACACTAAACAAAATGATACATACAAATAAATAAATAAAAAAAAACAATTATTACTTAAAAACAACTACAACTCTACAAATACAAAAAAAAACTAAATACGCATAAATAAATTTAAAGTTAAAAACAATAATTATTACAAAAAAAAACAACAATTCTACAAAAACATAAATACAAACAAAAACTAAATACGACTCATTAACTACTTTCAACTTACTAAACAAAAAAATTTTCAAACTAACAAAAATAACAATATGACTAATATATGTAGCTATGCTTTTTAAACAAAAAACAATTTTATTTTTTTCAAACAATTTACTCTTTTAAGGACTGTTGATTAGCGGCGGTACGACGGTTTATTATATATTTGATTCTCTCCAAGAGAGCTATTATGATATTCCAGTCAATCAAACTAAATCAAAAGGAAACTCTACACATCTTCATGTAACCTACACTTCTCACGATAATCGCAAGAGGACAGTATGAAATGAATGTCGACACAACTAACTTTGAGTCGTAGACTCACGAGGCTGTCGCTTTTCATCCCTACTGCATTGCACATAAAGAATAAAACTGAAACTACAAATTTTACAATAAAACAAAATCAAGACTAGGTGAACATTTAGACTGAACTACTTTCCAGTTCTAAGGACTTTCCCATTCCTGAATGAATTGGTCGTATATTTTTCCCATTTATAAGACATTCAATAACATAGAATACCTCACACAACGGACTTTTTGGTTTAAATACCAAAAACGGATATGACTTTACCCTAAACTATCGAACACTTACAAAAAAAAAAAAAAAATACACGATAAACTATTTTATATGTCTAGTGGTCTATTGCCTAGTGTATAGGTCTCTTACACTACCTAACTTTCGCTTGCCGTTAAACACTTCCTCACATTCGATCGGACGTTTTACTACCTACTTTAGATTGGGCGCCATTTCTGTTACGAACCGTTTTTTTTTTTCTAAGGCCACGGTTACCCCACTAGCTCTCAGCGGTGCCATCTCTTAGGGGGGGTGTTCTCAACCCTTTGGTTGACCCTGGTTCGCAGCCAGAACAAAAAAACTGAAACACAAAAAACTTTACAACATACATAAACTCACTTAATCTGGAATACCAATTCATAGGGAGGCAGATGTTAAGCTCCAATCGCCCATTTCCCAACCATGACCGCGATATCCATATATTTTTTTCTACGGTCCCATAAGCCCGTCTTACGTCGCCCTTTCTATATCAACAATCCCCAAAAATTATTAATTACTCAAATTTTTCCATTTTTTTCACATACATATACAAATGATTTTTATTTATAATTTTTAACTATTCTATTTATCTTAAAACTATATTTTGTTTCTTTTTGCTTAATTTTAATATCAAATAATACATACAAATACACATACTTAAACAAAACACTAACTCTTTTTTTTCTTAAATTCCTTTAATTTTTCTTTTTTTTTTATTGGCCGTTACTTTTTCTTTTTAAAATATTCTACTTGCTCTTCCAATTACTATATCTTAAAAAAAAACTATCTTTTCTAATTCTTTTTATAACATTCTTTTCTTTTCTCTTTAGTTTTATTAAGTACTCAAAGTGGTTATATCCTCAATACCGGATGTACGAACGAAGTTATTACCTACGCCTGAAGGAGCTCCCTAATGACGTGATGCCAACAACAATGACTTATGCAATTACTTTCGCGCCTAACTTGAGCACCTAAAGCAACCAAATTTTACTTTTATTATTATTTTTTTCTTCTTTGCGTATTTCCGCTTTCAATATTATTTTTACTTCCTTTTTTTTCAAGATATAAAATTCTCTAATTAATCATTACTTTCTTTGTTTTTTTTTTTTCTTAATAATTGGTAGGCCTAGCCGGAATCCTTACATAAGTAAACACATACACTATGCAACAACACTACACTCTTGACAGACACAATAATTCATCACAACAGCACAATTTTAAATAAATTAAATTAAATGAATCAATAATTTAACTAACTACAACTTAATCTAATATGTTTTTTTTTTTTTTTTTACTTTTATGTTAATTTCTTCTTTTTTTCTTTCTACTGTTGTTATTTAATTATTTGTTTTTTTTTCTTATTTCTATTCAAATTTCTGTTTTTGTATAAGATCTTACTGGAAATGCCTTGTTATTTAATAAAAAAAAATTTAATCTTCATTAACCAGATATGTTGAATCTTGCCTTTTTTTGGATTTACACCGATTTTAGGAAACTTGGGAGCAACACATCTCCCAAAACTTAACTCGCAATAGGTTGTTGCTTTTTCTTTTTCTATCTGGTTTGTATTCACCGAATATATAACAAACATAAAAATGACTTACCTGGCTATTTCTCCTGTGATTTATTAAACATCCATCACCAGTTCTGAGATAATAGCCAGCTGTACGGAAACACAAACAAAATATTTTAATATTTTTTCTTTTCCAATTTAACACATTTATGTTGCTCTATATTCACAGCCACTATTGTTCAAAGTTGAATTCATACCAGCAGTTTTACTTTGGTACCTTATTACAATAAATATGTTTTTTTTCTGCATTTAATTATTACGAATGTTACCAATTTAATACCACTGTTATGCCTTCGCCACTTTCAATTTTGTCTGTGAATATATAGCTACTTTTAAATTGTTATTATTTTTTTCGCACAACTTACGTTTTTTTAATTTTTCTTTTTGCTAACAAAAAAAATATAATATTCACTTCCGATCCTAGATTTATTCCTGTCTTAGTACTGCACTTTTAATTTTATTTGGCTGTATTTGATTTTCCTTTTATTAACTTTATTTAATCTTTGTAGACAAATTTAAACTTCACTTGGGCACTTCTCAAAACTTTCTCAAACATTTTCCTATTTATTTTCTTCTTTTATACAACATACTCGTAGCCTATATACTTGAAATATTACTGCAGGGCTTATTTCGCGCCAATCCTTATTTACTCGTTCATGCCCATATTAGGAAATTTTTCTTAGCCTTTCATGTACATTTTCCCGCTAAGCAAGTTTTCTCCCTCCGTGCTTATATTTCTTTTTCCATGTTTGTCAGGTTGTTATATGCCCTCACTACTTTTCCTATAAATACCTTCATTCTAAATAAATTACTAATAAATTTTCGCGGTATTTTCCTGCCCTGACAAAAAAAGAAAATTCAATAAATACTTTAAACCAAATCTATAAATCAAAATTTAATAATAAAAAATCTACATGGTTCTGCCCACTTCTCATAATGCAATCCCAGGCAATCAGCAATTTTAGCAGCCTACAATCCTTCATTCATAATTTAACTAATTTTCAAAATTTAATTTCTACAATTCGTTATTTAATGAATGAAAACTGCATCCCTGCTATTTTACTATGATAGCGCGTTGCCACTTAATACCAACTAAACACACTTTCCACAGCTGATATGCGAACAGCTGACATTTTCCTCACATGTATTACATTCTATTGGGCACGTAAGTATCAACTGACAATTATTGTCATAATTTTTCTTTTTTCTTTCTTTTCAGGCATTAGGACACAAATTTGGACTTAAGGTAGGGTAAGTACGTATCGTTCCAGTTGTCCTTAACATATTAGTAATCCATTTCTCTCTCCTTACAGCAAAAAAAAACAACAACAAACAAAACTACTGGGAAATGGGCTAGAGATAGTAGACTCCAAGACTACAGGCCCTTCCCTTAATTACTAATGTTCGCACTGAGACGTGGGCCGGAGCTGGTGCCTCCACACTTTACTATGGCCCCTCTCTACATGATTCAATTTTTAAATAACTTTGGGAAAAGAATTGAGGCAATAGGTATTCAGGCCTCTTCCCAACCTCAAATCTGCCTACCCCCACGCAAAATTTTTTTTCGATATCCAGGGGCGTGAAATGGGGGTTTGCTGGTCAATGGCGTAGTTCCCTAGATGGTAACTTGCCATCAGTAAAAACGCACGCAACAACTTGCATACATTTCGGAGGAACGCATGGAAGATGTTGAAAAAGTGAAATACGAGTTCACACTTGAAACATCTAACATTTACCATTAACAAAAAATGTCACCATTTCTGAAAAAAAAACTTTTATTTTTTTTAAATACTTTTTTTCTACAAAAGTAACAACATTTTAAGAGATAACACCAAAATGTATTTCTAATTCATTTTGTTTAATAATTTAAGCAAAATAAGGCTTGCAAAAAAGGAAAAACTTGAGAAATGGTAACGCTGCTTTCAAAGCAACTGCCATCTTGTCAGTGATGCCACAATAATAACAGAATTTATTGCCACTTTTCTAGTGATTACACTAAAATAATCAAAAAATGTAAAAGGAAACAAAATGAGATAGTAACATTCTGTAAAAATGTTGATTTTTAGCCCTATGTATTTCTTATGGGAAAATTCCAACATTTTCGCAAATTGATGTTAAATGTTGACAAGTGTGAAAAGGCTATTATGGGAAAATTCCAACATTTTCGCAAATTGATGTTAAATGTTAAATGTTGACAAGTGTGAAAAGGCTATAAAGATGTAGAAAAATTAAGATTTTTAGCCCTATGAATTTCTTATGGGAAAATTCCAACATCTTCGCAAATATATGTTAAATGTTGACAAGTGTGAAAAGGCTATAACATAGCGTCTTCACCAGACAATTTTTTGTCATACCAAACGTCAAACTTCATATTAAAAAAACGCTGACAAAAATTTTCGAGTTTTTTTATATAGACTTTGACGTTTGGTATGAAAAAAAATTGTCAGGTGAAGACGCTATGTTACATGTGGACTGTCAAATAGTGTTAGTATTAATATTATAATAAATGTTATGAGACAGTTGTTATAAGAAATCTTATAACAACTATCTTATAAGATGAGCTGTCAAAAATACACATACATACACACATATAAAACAATAAAAAGACGCATTCTTTAAATGTTTAATTTTTTTGTGCAAATAGTGAAAATCTTGTGATAAGTGTTTAAAAAACTAGTATTTTTAACTATAAAACAAGAAAAAACTAGAAAAAAGAGTAAAAACGACGCAAGTTTACTGCACGAGAATCATTCGATTATGAAATCTTATAAGATACGTGTTCCCCTTGTTTAAGATTAACATGAAGAAATTTGTTCTCTCATTCTGCCGACGTTCTCTCACATATTATATCAGATATTATCTTAGGTGAAGACCCCATGTTATGGACACTTTAATAACAGTCATGCCAACTTAGTGCTTTTTGCACTATTAATGGTGATTATTGACGCTTAAAAATGACAAAATTTTATCCATAGTGCCAAACTTAATGCCCGTCTATACCAGAGATAACTATTGCGACATATATTGCAGTAAATGTTGCAATAATGTTGCAATAATTGTTAGTCCATTTTCGTTGACAATTATTGCTAACGTAAATCGTCAAATTTGGTTGTCAATTGAAAAAAAGAAGCAAAAAAGGAAAAAAATAAAAGCAAATTGTTGGAGAAAGAAATTGAATTTGTGAAATGGTTGCAAATTAGGATTGTAGTAAAAGAATTAAATTAAAGAATTAATTAAACACTAAAATAAAATACCAAAAATTATTTTTATTAAAATAATTTTTTCTTATTCGATCTTAGTTATGCATTTGTGTGATGTGTGTAACACCTTTAAATATTGGTCCTAGACCCACCTTAAAGTAAACCGATCGACTAAGAATCACTTTCTGAGACGAACTAACGATGTCCGTCCGGCTGGCTGGCAGTCTGGCTGGCCGTCCATGTAACCTTGTGCGCAAAGTATAGGTTGCAATTTTGAAGATAATTTAATAAAATTTGGGACATAGGTTCTTATTGGCACAAGGACCAAGCCTATTGAAAATGGGCTAAATTGTAGGACCACGAGGGAAGATAGGGGGCAATTTCTGCCTCTCACAAAATTTCAAACCGATTTTAATGATAAATCCATATTTTTATGAACATAAAAGCATGATGTGTTTTTTAATACTGTGTTGTAGGGTGTCATATGATCGGGCTTGACCGACTATACTTTCTTACTTGTTTTTGCTTAAGGTTGAGTATTAATTTTACTTTAACAAAAAAATATTAATAAAATTAATATTTTTTATAAAAAAAAACCTCAAGCTTAATCAAATTAATTTACATTTAAGATGTAGATGTTGCAAGATAGCGCCAGTTTTTAAACTGCACCTTCTTCCTTGATTTTTTTTAAATTATGAGTTAACATAAATACGTTTTCCCATGCCTTTATCATAAGCTGAGCAATAAGATATTGCTCTGTTATTCTGCCGACGTTATTGCCAACTTGCTGAGATTTATCTTTAGTGTAGACCTAGGGTAAGAAAAGGCACTAACTTGGAGCTTTTTCAATTTTTCGTCAGTGCCTTTAGTGCTTTTTATTTTTTTTTTTACCATTTTTTTAGAACTATGTACGATTATATAGAGGATGGTTTAGATGAGCTTTGCTTTTTGGGGTACCATTTTGAGAAGGCTTGTAAAAATTTTAAGATTTTAAATGATAAAAAAAGTTATAAAAGAAAGTTACATTCGTTTTACCAAAAACTTTATTTACGAAGTTAGAGCTAGGCTGCCTAGAAATATAGAATTTGACAACATACAGTGGGGAGCAGAGGTGAGTACATGTTTGTATATCTTGCTCTAAGGGAATAAGAAACACAATAATAATGCGATTTCAAAATTTTTTTTTGTATTTTATTTCTTTTTTAATTCTTAGCAAAATTCAATTTAAAACAAAATAAAAAAACAACAAGTTCATAGGTAAACATAAACAAAACTTAAATAACTCTCATGTACTCAATTTTGCACCCGCGTGTTTTCAACCATATTCTTAGAAAAATTCAAAATTTACCGTTAATTTAGATTTGGCTTATGATTTAATTGGTGTTATTAATGTTTCTATTAATATAAATTTTAGTTTAACGTCGTGTTTGATAAAGTGCGTATGGTAAATAAAAGGTGCATTTCAAATATAAAATACAAATTCCAAATTATTAAAAATTATAAGAAAGCTATCGCGAACCGTTGAAAATAGTATTTTAACCATGACAGAGAATGGCTTCTCATCAAGAGTAATAGCCAAAGAAATGCCAGTGAGTCAGTCAGTGGTGATAAGAGTCCGGAAAAGGCGAAATATTACTTCCCAAGCTCAAGTTATGGGTCGCCGAAGACTTTTAACAGATGGCGACGCACGTTTAATGATGAGAAAGATGAATTCAGATCAATCTTTAACGCCAAAAGAAGCTTCCCTAGCAATAAATAAAAATGTAAGCCGATGGACAGCAAGAAGATCGCTCCACAACATTGGATACATATCAGCTGTGAAGAAACCTAAACCTGCATTATCAAAGAAAATGTTGCTACTCGGTTAAAGTTCGCCATGGAACACAAAAAAATAGGATATGGCTTGGAAAATATAAGGAATTGTTTAAAACCATACAGTCGCAAACCGTAAAAAAACGCAAGGACTTTAAAAACAAAAAAGCAAAGTGTCAAATAAATTAAAAACAGCTGACAGAAAATAATTTTATAACGAGCCATTTTTCATGCGCTTTACTTTTCCACGCGTTGTGCACAACTACCTCTTGTGCTATTGCAAAAAGGTTTGACAAAGTATCAGAATGCAAACATACATGTTTCTCTATTTTACACCTTATTTGTGTTCTTTTTTCAAAAGCGTACATACATTGTATGTTCAAATAATTGGATAATATCATACACCAATTGTTTTATTAAACTTTGCACTATTTTAATTTAGATATATTTAAACGATAAAATATAAGATTTTTTTTTAAATATAGGCTGTCATTAAGTTTTATAAACAATGGTCGGTCATTGCAAATTTTCAGTAATTGCAACAGTCCATATTTTTTCGAGTTACGAAAATCGAGCTCGCACTGTATTAATTAAAAACTGTTTTATGGCCAATTTAAACTCAGCTGATGATGATCTAAAAGATTTGGATGAAATTATTTTTTTTGAAGATAATAATAATACATTTAAAAATGTTTATATACAAATGTAAATATATTTATTATTGGATCTTAAATGAAAATGGTCCCCATCAATATATTTATTATTGGATCTTAAACGAAAATGGTCCGCACCAACGCCGTAGCCTTTTTTTAAATTTTTAGGGTATATAATATTCGGCACAGCCGAATGCAACTTGTTAAGTGTTTAATTAAATTGTAAAAATGGCGTGGTGCTTTTTACGCTTTTTGCTCGAAATAGTGCTTTATTAAATTTTAAACTACTTTTTGCTCTCAAAAAGTCGACATCACTGTTTGATAATAAGACCCCTTTCACACTCGGCAAGTTACTTGCGGAAGTCTCTTGCGCAACTCCTGGTTTGTAGTCGTCAGCGGTAAGGTCGGGGAAGGAAACCAAATGTTGTACAGAATTTGTTGTTGGCGGCAAGTAACTTGCCGAGTGTGAAAGTAACCTTGTGTAAATATACCTTGTCAATACCTGTTAAATGTTCATCTTCGTCAACAACGAAAAAGAACGAAAAAAGGAAAACAATAATTTCTGTCTGTCTATCAATTTCAACGTTGTAAATTGGGACATACACAATTGAAATCGGATAAAAAGGCAAACATCATTGAATGCAAGGTATATTTACACAAGGTAAACTCGTTGGTACATATGTTTGTCAGCTGATTACCCCTAGTTGGAACATAAACGTCAAATTTCGTGTAAATGTGCCAAAATTTGTACATGGTTTTTGTTTTATATTTTTTTGACACTATTGAGGTGAATAAAATTTCACTAGCCTAGTAGTCACTGGGGGCTAGTATAAATTTTGACATTAGTGTAGAAATTTTTGACAACCACAAAATTATTATTTTTCATCAAATTTGTTTAAACAAAATAAAAAATACTATGGAAGCAGGACCAGCGGCAAACAAATTAAAAAGAATTATACAAGATGTAAGTATTTAAATATGTATAAGCTTTTTTGCCCACACTTTTTGTAACAATTGTAAATATATCAGAACGAATTCATCAAATAGTTGGGACGATCTCATTTCCAACAGAATTGAAATGATTATTGGTAAACGTTTGTTTAATTTATTCATTTTCACAAAACTATTGGTAATTGTTTTTTTCTTTATGTCTAAATTTTACGTTGTCAAAAATGTTACAATTTCACACAGCACGAATATGAAAATTTTCTACCACAAACAAATTTCATTTCACCATAGAACTTTGCTACCGTTTCACACACACCAAGGCGAATTGACTAGAAGGTGGGGTCAAGTCAACATATGGTGTTTTTTTCGGTGGTCTACTTGTCAAAGTTTGTATACAAACTAGTTTTTTTATGTAAACAAACCTATTTTTTTACTAGCAAAATTTTTGACAACCCGACCACAGACGCAGTGTTGTTGTAGAGTTGACCTCACCTTCTAGTTAATTCGCCTTGACACACACCCTATGAAGACAATTTTGACAAATAAGTTCCTTTTATAGAGCAGCATGTCTACACTCCCAAATGAGTCTACCTATTTTAAATGCAGTGAAACCTTTTTTAGTGACAAAAAATAACAAAACAGAACAGAACAAATCCGCACCACCTAAATCAAGGCGAATTAACTCCAGGTAAGCTCAACTCGTCAGCCGTTCATCAGCTGTATCCACGGCGAATTAAAAAAATGGTGAAACGTCAAAATATTGTTTTGTTTCTGTACTGAAATTTGACAACAAGTCAGAAAATTGCAAAAACAAAATACACGGGGCTTTTTATAGTTGTAGAGTTGCACTTACCTGTTATAAATTCGCCTTGACCTAAATGTTAATAACACAAAAAAAAAACATGAAAACCAATCAAAATAAGCGTTTTACAAATAAATCGTAATTAATTAGAAACAAATATTTCATGAACCATTTTCATAAAAATTTTTCATTGTTTAAATGAACATTTTCAATGTCTAAATGGAATTTCATAGTTATAATGAAGTATTTTCGTTAAAATCGTTTCATTGGATTTCGTAATTACGTTAAAAAATTTTCATTGGATATATGAAAACTTAAGTTTGTCCAAGTTAAACAAAAAATTGTAATTGGGAACATAAAAAAACAATATACAACAAATGTTTAATTGTAAATCAACAATGTAAGATTTAATTATTTCATACATCTAATATAATATGCCATTAAATTTATGAAATCAAAAATTTTTTATAAAAGCAACATATTTCAATAATTGCCTTCATAAATTTAAATTTTCATTATGACAATAAAAATGTCATTATAGTAGTGAAACAAAAACTTTCAATTAACGTTGTTATTGTTGTTATGGACAATTTAATCTCATATTTACGCTCTTAATTGAGTTAAAAACATAGTTTCTTTTTGCAAAAACTACAGTGCCCCGGTAGACTAGCTGGTAGTAAGCTAGTCTAAAAGCACCGAGGTTGCGTGATCGATTCCCGCCAGAGACAGAAAAAAAATTAAATTAAATAAAAAAAATAAAGAAAAAATAATATAAAAAAAAAAATTTTTTTTTACTTTATTGAAAGTATTCATCCAGTGAATAATATTCATAGATCTAATGTAATGTTCCATTAAATAAATTTTAATGAAACAGGTTTCATTGATCCAACGAAGCGCTGCATAGGTTCCTTTTTATTGCAATTTTCATGGGATTAATGTCAAAATTCATTGGTATTGCGAAGACAATTCTTTCAGAGTAATTTATTTTAATGTTTTTTAATTTTTTGTTATTATATCATATTAGTTTGACATTTTAATTACATCCTAAATTTTAATATCATCATCAAAGTACGGCCAGGACATCGAATCAGTCACAGACTTCACCTACCTAGGCAGCCAAATTACACCAGACGGAGGTACGCGTGTTGATATCACTGTGTGTAATTTTTTAAGTCATGGCGAAATAACCATATACAAACACCACTACGTGATAAAAGACAAAAAAAAAGACCCGTGTCTCCCAGTTTTACCCAAAGTCATGCAATTTTGTTTTATGGGCCCCCAAAGATTTGGGGCCTCGGTGTAATTTTTGCAAAAATTGCTAATTTTCTCAGGCTTACATCTTGCAAACCGTTCGTAATTTTGATTTAGCTCTTGTCATAAAGAGCAAAAATTGTGAACGTATAAAATCAGAAAAACTTCATCTTCAAGATCAAAAAAAATTTTAAAAATTCGAATTTTGTTTACCTTTTTTCCCCCGTTTAGGTCTATAGGTAGCAAACCGTTCAAAATTAAGGAAACAATCAACCACAAAAATGTACAAATGAAATTAAAAAATTTTCGGGAAATTTTTCACTTATGCGGCTACCTAAACGGTGTTAAGAATAGTTCCTAGGAAGTTCATATGCTGCAGAAAGTTGTTAACTGAGATCTAAGGTACAATTTTGTGGCTGATTGCTTCCTTGAATTTTGAACGGTTTGCTACCTATGGACCAGAAGAGGGGAAAAAGGTAAAAAAAAAATCGATTTTTTTAAGTTTTTTGCGTTTTTCATCTTGAAGATGAAGTTTTTTTGATTTTATATGTTTACAGTTTTTGTTCCTTATAGCAAGGTCTACAACTCTGTCTCAGTTGGTAAATCAATATTCCGATCGGTTTGCAAGATATGAGCCTGAGAAAATTATCACTTTTTTGCAAATATGACACCGAGGCCCCAAATCTTTGGGAGGGTCCATAAAAAAAGTGCATGACTTTGGGCAAAACTGAAAGACACGGGTCTTTTTATTTTGGTCTTTTATCACGCAGTGGTGTCCGTATATGGTTATTTTTTTTCGTGTTGCACTGTGTATACCACACAGGATTAAGATCTGGCGAAGTAATCAAATCAGCACCAAAATCAAAAAATCGTCTCTTCAAAAGCAATGTCCTCTCTGTGCTGCTTAATGGATGCAAAACTTGGCTCACGTCTGTTGAAATTAACAACAAGTTGCAAACCTTTGTCAACAGATCCCTGCGTCATATTCTCCACATATGGTGGCCATAAAACTGGGTATCAAATGAGGAGCTATACCGCAGAACCAAAATAAAACCAATTGCTGTTGAAATTCGGGTAAGGAAATGGAGATGAATAGGACACGTGGAATCCTCAAGGAACGCGAAGAAGAGGCATACCATGAGGTAGCTGGAGACGAAGTCTTGAAGAAGAAATAAATCTACATCCGCGAAATTTATCATGGAATAGAGTAAAACACTTAAGTTCAAATAGAAATGATTGGAATAATTTTGTATTGGCACTATGCGCCTACGATATGGTGTAAAAGCAACAAATAATTATAATAAAAGAGTAGTTTAAAGTTTTGTTTTATTTAGGTTGACTTTGTTTAAAATTCTTTCCACATTGGCGAAAGAATGTGAAAGCACCATAATTAGTTGGACATCCACCAGTAGAATTTTCTCTTTTAAATCTGAATTTGTTTGCCAAAAAATTTGTGAATTTACTTTACTTTTTTACAAAAGATTGGCTATGGGATGTACCTGTATCATCCTCAGTTGCGCTTACAAATATCATTTTTTGATTAAAATTTTTTCATCAAAAGTGAATATGAATTTAGCTTGCCTAAACTTTTTTGTAAGTATCAATCTATTTCCAAGCTCAAATACAAAGTACTTTGTATTTTTTAATTTTCCTTTTTTTTCTTTTAACTTTGTTGATTTTTTTTTTGATCATGTTATTTTACTTTACACTTGAAACATTTTCAAATAAAATGTGTGTGTTGGGTAAGACATACATAACAAAAACTGTATATAAGTCTGAGTTCATACGGCTCATGTCTTATTGACAAGATTCTTCCTTTTTCTTCTTTGAACATGAATTGGCGTTCAAATGATTCATGTCATGTTGACGACATGTGCTTTTTTGACATTGATACAATAACAAAATTAAACAACAAATGAAAAAGCAAAACGTAAAGACAGTACATGCATCTGTGTACTCGTTTCTTTTCCCCTCGTCCCTCTCCCCTATAAAGAAGCAATCTTGTCAATAAGACATGAGCCGTATGAACTCAGACTAAGTCCCAATTTACATTATACGATTTTTGTCGTTGCGATTATTGTCGTTTCTTCTTTGAAGTCGGTCTGATATTTACATTGTACGATTTTTGTCGTTAAAACTTTTTCTGTGCAACCGAATTTCCATACATTTTTCGTCAAATGAGAGCACAATGAGAGAAGGAATGAGCGAACAAAATGAATCGAAGAGTACACTCGCTTGTGTACCCCTTTAAATTCCTCTCTCCCCTCCCGCCTATAAGGTAAGAATCGCAACGACAAAAATCGTTTAATGTAAAAGCAGACTAATATTGAACAAATCTAACCCTTTTTTTTAACTAGAAGCGCTGAATTAATAACAGTTCTCTCTTTTTAATGAAGCAAGTATTTTACTTTTACGCAAAACTATGCTTGAACTGCATGCGCTACTGCTTTGTAAGTCATATTTTATATGAATTAAACTGTTTACAGTATTCCAGGCGGTTTCTAATTTTATTCTTAAATTCATAGCACTGAATGCTCTTTCCACCTCAGCATTAGGGTATGGATATGATAACAATTTTAGGACAATGAGAACTTTTGAAAAGGATTCTTATTAACCGAATTCTTGAATTGATAGACCTTGATCAAAAATGGATCGGTTCTATCTAAATTTTTCTACTGGTATAATGTAAAAAATTTCAAAGAATTTTCCAGTTCTTCAATTTCATTAACGTCATCTTCAAATTCTTTTACTACGTTTAAAGTATTTTCTGGATTACACAAAAAAACATTTTTTACACTAAATGCCGAATTTTTTTTAACAACTTAAAATTTGTTGCAAGTTTTGCCCTAATTTCATATATTAAAGTTTTTACGAACTGTATTAAATGCTGTTTAATAATATTGTTACGAAAGTAACTTTAGTTAAGAATTAGTTGTAATTATTGGTTAAGAATTAGATTAATTTATGTGTAATCTTGTATTGATTAGTTATTAAGTATTTGTTAGTTATTTTCTTACTTTACATTGTTATTAAAAATTGTCATAATTTAGTACACTTCAATCCCAATGTCCAGAAAGCCCTAGAAATGACCGTTAAAAAAGCTTTAGTATAAGTGGTGAAATTATGTAAACATAAGTGCCGCCATACATCATAATAGACGATAGAGTGGTGAATAGTAAAGCCTCGAACCCTCGAGAAACATTTCGAATGTTCTAGATGGCTGAATTACAGTTTAAATTCTTGCGGCGGCTAGCATCAAGAAACAGTATTAGTTCAGATTTTGTCAAGTTTACTATAAACATTGAAGTGTGTTGATTACAATAGTGAGTTGTAAATAAAAGCTGTTAATTACGGTTGTTAAAGTGACTAAGTTCTTAATAAATAAGTGTTGTACATTAAAGTGTTTTGTTTACTTGTTTTACATATCTACGAACTATCCTAAATGTATCTTTCATCTCCTTCGTTCTTCACTTCTCTCTTTTTTCTTCCTCTATATTGAAGGGATTCAAAATGGACCGCATTGGTCTCCGAGTGGAGGTGTGCTCTTGTGCGAATAACCCTTCTTAACCAATAATATGTATGTAAGATTTTTTATTTATTTTTCACAAACGTCAAAACTTAATATTGGCAGGGTCAAAAATAGTTGAAAGGGACAAAATAGATTTGAAAGTAATACAGGTCCATCAAACATTTAAAAGTGCTACAAATAGCCCAATTGTACCACATACCTTAAAAAGCCAGAAACCTCTTTTTTTTAACTATATCAAATTGAAACAAAACATAGAAACTTATTGATGGGCTAAGGCCCATAAAAGTATACTTTAACCGACTTTATAAAAAGTGTACCATTATTACAACTTTACTTTAACCTAAAGTGAGCGACAAAGTAAATAAAGGTTCATAGTACGTGGTAGGTTAAAGTAAAGTTGTAATAATGGAACACTTTTTATACGGCCGATAAAAGCCTACCTTTAGCTATAGATAAGTTGTGAAAACGGGTCTAAAAAAGGTAAACTTAATCCTGATTCAAAGATTGCTAAAATTCCCACTCTAAAAATAAATGCATACATTTTGTTTAACCCACCCAATAGAATAATTTTTTGCCTATAGTGCACAAAAATAAAACAATTTATGTCAAGAAAATATTCAAAATAAATAATAGTTATGGATAAGAGAAAAAATATTTATCGATTAAAAAAGTTATGAGCAATGAAAAAAAGTTACTAATTGAATATAATAGTTATGCCCACAGGTATTTATTAACATTCATTCATAATATGTAATTCAAACCAATTTTTATGGAATATTTCTTAAGACTGCCAATTTTTTGGTACCTGAAAATTTATCGTTAATATTATTTTGGTTCTTTGGAAATTACTTTCATATAATTAATTCAACTCTACTTATTCATAGTCAAAGTGTCGGAAAAAAATAAGCTCGAAGCTCAAAAGCAGATGCCGTTTCGACACCACCTATAGTTTCGCCTTGTTCATAGTGAACTGTAAAATATTACGTCGCCAATTTCGAAGAATTTGAATTCGGAGTTTTTGTAGGTACTCCGACTACTGAAAAACTCCGCGACTCCGACCCAACAAGTGTGACTTCAGAGCCCTGTTTTAAATACTACTATAATGCAGGAAAGATAAGATTCGACACAGCATTCGAATATAACACCCACATTTACTTGTTTTTTTTTTGTAGATCTTTTATTATCCTAAAGTATTTACAGTAAATTAAATTATCACTCGTGCTTTTATTTCCAAGCTTTTTACAGTGTTTGCATTTCGAAACGCCTATTCAACTCTAATTCATCCATTTCATGTAGGGGAGTCATATTTCGTCGTTTATATTTTAATTTCTGATAAACCGCTTTTGTTCTCTTAAGGGGATTTAAAACCTTAATACCATATAGCACAGCAGTGGCAATAGTGGCTGCCAGTAAGACCATTAATATGCCAAAGGCTAAATGTTCCTTTCGAGCTGGTGACCGCATGTAAACAATCAATTTATTCTCCCCAGATTTGAAGCTAACGTTTGAAGACAGACAGTAATGTTCTTCCAATAGCATTGAACTATTAAGCTTCTCATATTCCAACCAATTTGGATTTAATTGAAAATTTTCTATACAAATACATTTTAAAGCCTCATTATCGTCTAATTCTACTTGTGTGCACAGCGAATACTTTGGACAATTCAAGAGATAATCACTAGAACAGATCTTCACTGAAATATAGAAATTTAGGGTTTTCTGTTATAGAATGTTCATTTAAAACAGTTCTAACTATTTACTTAAGCTTACTTCTCACTTGTGCTTTTGTCAAATCCACTAATAAGAGGCATATTGTTAAGTCTACGAAAATATTTAATTTTTTCATATTTCCTTTATTTTTTGGTTAATTGTTTGTTTAAAAAGTTTTAGTTAAAACTTAACTGCTCAAGTTTTTAGCACTTCCATATTAAACTGCTATACTTATAATACTAAAATGAAAACAAAAATATGTATTATACATTTAACTCTAGTAGTATTTTGTTATTGTGGGGTATAATTAATGCCTTGATATTTGTTTGCCTTAGTTCTTATAGCCTGTTATTTTGCTTTTTTTTATCTTATCTGAAGGCAAGTTTGTAATAATTATACATATATGTATATATATTAATTAACATAATAAGAGTAATAAAATTTAAAATTTTCTTAATACAGTCGAACTCCGATAACTCGAACTAATTTGATTAAAAGAATAAACTACATACAATTCTTCTTACGTTACTCGGACTTCCATAACTCGAAATTCTCCATAACCTCACGTCTTCATACGCTTTCGATTTGAACATAACATGACCATACCGCCGGCAGAGCAACGGTAGTAATTTGTGGCGAATACGTGTTGATGTTCATGTTATGATTGACCACAATTTTTGTTGTTGTGTCGTTTGGTTGTACAGTATTTTTCGTTTAGCTGCACATTCAAGTTTGCATGGAAATTCGTGCAGGTACGCAAAATATTCTGTTATGCAGTATTCATAAATAGTGCTGCTAAGTGAATTCACTTTCCTGTATAAATGTGCCCTTATGTAAATTTTTTTTTCTTATTACAAAAATAAATTAAGGCATGCAATCATTATATTCAAAAAAAAATTTTAATACAGTTTTAAATTTAATATTATTTATATGTATGTATATAAAACAATTCATTTAAAAACAAGTAAGAGTGCTTTATTCGGCTGTGACCTCTCGTTGATACTCGAATATTTAAAGAGTGAGCTCTTTATTGTATCTAGATATTATTAATTAATAAAATTTAATTTAAATTAAATTAAAAAAACAGCGTCAGCATTAACATTGGTCGCGGTTGAGACCTATATTGAATTATTGACTGGCAATTAGAAAATGTTATGCTTTTTTTATAAATTTAAACTAGCTTGAGTAAAATATCATGATTCGTAACAGACGGTATTAAAAAACATAGGTTTCAATACAGCGGTGAAATTAGTTTAAGCGTTTACAGTGAATTTGAGAAGGCTGCTAAAAATGGGATCTAAGGTTAATTATGGACCGTATATCACAAAGTTGCATAACATTTTTTCTGGACATATGAAACTAAGTTGGAATAAATTTTACCGCAATATCTATATCTACTACGTTTTAAGGCGTCTGGGACCTACGGTTAATTATGGACCGATCTTGACGACACATAAAAGTATAATTTCCAGTCGTATGAAACGCATTTGTGCAAAATCTTATATTATTCCGTGCATTATTCCCCCATTTTTGTGAGTTTTTGTAACAAAATTATCATCTTTTTGATTCACAGCTCTGATCCTACTGAACCGATTTTGCTGGATTTCAATCTCAAACTGCTTACACAGAAAAAATTATTAGTAGTTTTTTATTAATTAAAAAAATTGTTTAAAAAGTATTTCAATTTAATTAATGTGATAATTGAATCAATTATTTTTTTTTGTTGAAAGAAAATTAATAATATTAATTTGATTAATTAACAATGAATTAAATTAAACTGTTTTTTAGCAGATAGCCGTTAACCTTACTCTCTTTCACAGTTTAAATATCAAATCACTCAAAATTAATCACTTTAACGTCTTCAAAATGGCATACAAAGTGTCAGCCAGTGGAAGAACGTTGTAAGTTACTATATAAATGATGTAATGGAAATGGTATTGCAGTGCGGAATAATGTTTTGAAAGCCTTTTGCATAAAAGATTTTATTATCATTATTTTTAATAATAGAAAAAAAAACGTTTTTTAAAACAAATAATCCTGCCTTTCAAAAACATTGTTTTGCTCTCCTGAAAAAATATTATTTTGTAACTTAAAACGTTATTCGCGGCTGTGCTTCAATTGTAGTTGAAGTAGGTTAAGAAAAAACAAAATTAAAACAAAAACAACTTGCAAAAGCATGTTGCCAGTTTTTAAAGCCGTGCACTTGCCTGTTTATTACACAGTACAACAGTCAATCTGGGGGGTGAGAAATTCCAAGTCAGGGTGATGGTACTAGCTCAGTATAGTAAAACCCTCGAAGGGTTTGGCGTTCGTATGTGTCAGTTTTTTTTATGACATTTTAAATTTTTTCCTTATCTTGATGTTTTTTCGCTTAGTTGTAACATTTTGGCAAAAACGTAGTTTAACATAACTCGAGAACCACTTGTCCGATTTTGCTTAAACAAACTCAAAAAAATTTAGAATTACAATTTCTTTAATCCGTTCATATAACGTTTTTCTTTATAATCAACAGTTTTGCCGGTAAAAATAAATTTGTGGAGAAAAAAATATTTTTTTGCCTAAAAATTAAAATTTTTTTTTTTTAATTCATAAAAAAACCAAAACGGAAAAAAGGATCAAGTGTTACTAATTTCATGTAAAGTCACATAACCTATAAACAAAATGCGACATACATAGATCATAGAAATCGATTAACGCGTTCTGCTTTTATTTACAATTAAGTGATTGTATCCCATTTTTGCAAGAATATTGATATTTGTTTTTATTCAAAAAAGTGTCATTTATCGCCTTTTTTATAAATTTTCCCCAATAACTCCAGACTTCTGGCCATAAACTACTAAAAAAATTAAGTAAACATTTTTATAATTTTTTATTTTTATTTTATTTATTTATTTTTATTTATTTTAATAAATATTGCCTAGACTTTTTCGATGGTGGTTGTTGGGGACTAGTGGCATCGCATTCATCGCTATCATCAGTTTCTGAACCACACATAATGTCAATGTGTGACTCCACTGTTGGCCATTGTGCATCTCCTGAAAATTCTTTATCATCAAGATCATCCTTGTCTTGCCACACAAGCTTACTCCACCAGCAAATTTACGCAATTATTGCACTCGGCGACTTTTTGCCTCTATATCTGTAAGTTTTTGTTTTTTTAAATTAGTTTGAAAAAATAAAAAATCAGTATTACCTCATTTGAAATGGCACACAGAAAAAAATATTTTTCCAATTCAAACAAAAAATTTGTAGAATCAAACAATTTTTTGTCTAAAATCGGTCCTACAAACAAATTCGCATATTCAAACAATTTGTTTGCATTTTGTTTATTGAAAAAACGCCGATTTTTTCAAACAAATAATTTTACAGAATCAAACAAAAAGTTTACTGAAATTCATATAAATTTCAAACAAATAATTTTGCTGAATCAAACAAAAAAGTTTTGGCACAAGCAATGACGCGCACACAAGCAAGCAATGTTGGCGAAGATGAAGCAGAGCAGAGCGGCCGGCTGGCTTTGAGGCACATTTTTTTGTTGGAATAATTTTTGAACGAAGTCATATTTATACTCACAGTGTTTTTTTCTTCATCACTCACTGTTGCTTTATCCTTTCCTTTGCTAATGATGAAGAAATGTAACCAAAAACGGCGGCAGACCGACTCGATATGTTTTCCGCCATCATTCTATTTTTGTATTTGATGTATTTAAACAAACTATTTGAAAAAATTGAATACGGGATTTTGTTTTTTTTTTCCCAACTTTGAAACCAACCAAAAATTTATTTTGTTTCTTTTAATGTGTTTTTTCTGTTGTTTAAAAAAAATTAAACGTTTTTTTTACCTGCTATTGTTTTTGTTGTTTTTTTTACTACAAACCTCGTCACGCTAGTTTATCATTTTTCTTATTGCTGTACTTTTTTAAAGCGTCCAAAAGTAGACTGCATGTGTTTTTTGTTGTAGTTCTTATATTTCACATAAAGAAGTGTTGCTCTTACAATCAATAAAAAAAATGCAAAAGACGACAACATTAAAGAGCGTTAAATATTTCATACAAAATTATGAAAACTTCAAACCAATAGCGCGCTTATTAAATTTTTGAAGAGTTGTCCACATTTTTGTTGGTTAAATAAAAATCAAACAAAAAAATTGATTGAATCAGTAAAAAAATTTGTAGAAATCGAAAAAAATTTCAAACAAGCGTTTGTTTGAAAATAATTCGGCAATAATTTTTTCTGTGCATAGCAACTTGATGATAGCGTTCACCTTGTTCATTAGATTCGGTAGCCAATTGTTTGCTGAAGTAGTCCAGATGATGATGTAAATAATGGATTTTCAAGGACATGTGGACACCAATTTCCGAGAATGCTCTTAACATCCTTGCGACAGAAACATCGTAGTTGTTAGAACGATGCTTTCCCAACAAGCCTTCTTTTACTTCTTTGATTGCCTGCCATGCATTCAATTCAGCGTCAATCAAAATATTGTTGAATGCGTCACTTTTAATCAGCTTTCGTATATCTGGACCATTTAGTACGCCTGACTGGAAAAAATTAATTTGTTAAGATGGAAAATCATGGGAAATGAATGTGATATTATAACTTACCTTCTTTAATTTTACTTTCGCTGAGTCTCGGGTAAATTAGTTTCAAACACAAGAAAACTTCATCTCTTTTGGCGACAGTTTTGATAAAATTCTTAACAATTCCAAGTTTAATATGCAGTGGAGGCAGCAATATCTTCTCCTTCGGCACTAGAGGCTCACGAATAATATTGGCCGTTTGTAACCTGCTGTGCTCTCTGAGTTTCCATCCGTGGCATGCATATTGGTCACCGGAAAATCGTGTGTCCCAATCGCACAAAAAGCACATATATTTTATATAGCCGCTTTGAAGACCGCAAAGCATTGCTACAACTTTTAAATCGCAGCATATGCGCCACATATGTTTGGCGTAGTTAACCATTTTTAAAATATTTTCCTATGCATCATATGTTTCTTTCGTTTCTGTACTATAGGCGATTGGAACTGAAGGTTTTTTATTGGTCTTATGCAGTAAAACCGCCTTCAAGCTGAGTTTTGAACTGTCAATAAATAATCTCCAGTCATCTGCTTCATATTTTATTTTATATATATTGCGTCCATCAATTTTCCTACATCCGGGCAATATGCAGAAGTTTTTTCATCATTCACAAGGAATAAACTTTGGAGTGTTGCCTGACGACTTCGATAAGCTGTGACTTTCACACCGGGTGCCAACAAATTGTTTGATTTCAAAATGGAAGCCAGCTCTTCCGATTTATGCTGTGTTAATTCCAACTTGGCTCATTGGATACTGATGGCTCATATGGGGGATCATCACGTGCATGATATGTCGGAGCAGTCGTAGAAGAGAAAATATCTGGGCTAGAAGCTTTACTATACTGACCTAGTACCATCACCCTGACTTGGAATTTCTCACCCCCCAGACAATAATCCCAAAAATGTTCCATAGTGTTATCAAAGAAATTCCTTCGGTTTTGTTTTAAGTCCCTGGGGGCTAATTATGACAGTCGTCATCGAATGATTTTTCGATTCGAAAGCCATTTTATTTCTAATTCTTTCTGTCGATACTGAATTTTTCAGTGTTGTATTACATTTATTTGAGTTTTAACAACACTGAAATTATAATTTCGATTGGTACAGTATCGACTGAAATAAAATTGCTTTCAAGTCGAAAAAGTATTGGCAACTTAAACTGCGGGTACATATATAAAAAAAGTAAGAAACTTACCAAATCGAAAAATTGAAATTTTTGTCGATTTGACGAATTATACCCAAATTTTGACGATTTTTGAAATGACAAATTTTGTACAAACTTACAAAAGTTCTTAGCATTTATCTTATTTTTTTTGAATAACTTCTTGTATTCTCGTTTATTTTTTTATTTGGTTGACATAAATTGTTCCGCGTAAGCAGTTTATAATACAAATAAAAAAATATATTAATTTACGCTTGGGATTCGGCTAATAGATTTGTTATGTAACCATTTTAAGCGCTGAAACAAAATTTCGGATAAGTAAAATCGGTGTGCTATATCACTAAGCTCATTTCAAATTCGTAGTTTTTATGAATCATTGAAGGTCTCATTCGAGTCACGGCTCTAATCCTAGATACTTTTGTATCATATTCAGATTTATGACATTCTGAACAATACAAGCCAGGCAAAATCACCTTTAGCTTCGAGAGTTAAATCGATTGACTCGAGAATTAACATATGTACTACTAAAATTATTTTTAAATACATAATTTAATGTGTTGAATTTTTAAAAACTGAATGTTTCCAATTTAATATACGCTTGCCGCTCTTATTGCCAATCGGAGTGAGAATAGAGATTTTTCGAGACAAGAAATACAAATGCATGATTTTTTTTTAATTCAATGAATTATTTTTATAGATTTTTTGAGACAAGAAATTAAAAGGCGTGATGTTTTTTAATTCAATTAATACAAACAGAAAATAGTTCACAATTTTAAAAAACTTACAAACCCAGTTACTAATTTTCCGAGTAGTGCGAATTGTAAGCCAAAGAGTGACACAGAGTTTGCTTCAACTTACTTTGTATTGTACAATGTACAATACGTACATATGTACACAGTCAGAGAGAAAGTAAGTTGAATGTGGTATAGAATTGTGTGTAACACACTTTCTCATTGTACAAAGTATCCTAGGCGTAGACGATGTTGCTTACTTTTTAATGTACAAAGTGTGTGATGGTGGGCTGCCAATAGAAAACAAGAAGAAGAACAAGAAAAACTTCGTAAGTGTTTATAGTTTTGAGGTAAACAGCACGCGTTGTTTTACAAAATTAATTTTTTATTAATTATTAATTATTTATAACTTTTTACCACTCTAATTCAACGTTTTTATACCCTTCACCAAAGGTAAAAGGGTATATATAACTTTGTCATTCCGTTTGTAATTTCTACAATATTGATCCTACACCCTATAAAGTATATATATTCTGGGTCCTTATGAAAAGCGAAGTTCAAATCCGGTTGTCCGTCTGTCCGTCTGTCTGTTGAAATGGGTTTTCCGAAGCCCCCAGATATAATGGGGGCTTGGTCGGGGTATCTTTCTCTCAGGCTATTGCAATTCAGCCAGATCGGTCCACAAATGCCTGAGATATGAGCAAAAAACCACGACTACCTCTAATTTTTTCCAAAAATCCCTTGTGGTTGTTGTATTTTTATTACTTTTTGCCAGAGTACGAAAACAAACAAAACGAAACGTTTGCTTTCGTTTTGTTTTTTGCAGTGAGTAAAACAAAAACAAAACCAAAACAATGAGAATGATTGTGCCATTTTGTTTTGTATTGTTTTTGCTCTTGAGCGCAAATTGTACATTAATATAAACGTACACAGCTGGAAAAGAAAAGAGTAAGAACAATATTGAAACTTTCAGTGAAAAAACGTTTGACAAACGTTTGGGAATTGATTTACTCACTACTATTGTTTCTAAGTGAAATAAAAAGAGAGGTTTTTAGGTTTTTTTTTTTTTTTGTTTTTATTAAAGCTTATTTTGACTACCATAGTAATAAAAAAAAAACAAATTAAATTCAATTCAATTAAAAGTAATTCAAAGAAAACAGAAAAAAAAATAACGTAACAAATCATTTTTTGGACGAGGCATTGTGGATTTTACTCTTGTTATGCCACTCAGCGTTGCCAGAATTAAGATTTTATCTTATTTTTGAACCAAATAAGATTTGAAGATTTTTTTTCGCAAATTAAGATTTTTTTTTTTTACAAATACATAACTTTTTTTTACAGTTTTTTAAACAGTAAATTTTTAAATCAATGAGGTTTAACATCAGCTTGTTGTCTATTGGTTTTGCACTCTTTTGTACAAAAATGCATCCTTATTTCTGGGCAAAACATTAAAAAAGCATCATAGATTCGCTGTTGTTCATTTTGGGAATATTGATGAAAAAAAATTATTTGTGAAAAGAAAAAATGTATTTTTATAAATATTGATTTATTAAAGAACAAAAAAATGTATTTAGTACCATAAGGTAAATCTAATAGAACTTAGCCCTAGGATTACCGTCTTGGTCTGGCCTGACCAAATTTGTGTTTTCCTTGCAATATTTTTCCAATATAACGAAAAAACAGGGGCATAAGTTCTATAAATGGTACGTGCTAAATCGAATTTATTTACTTTTTATTTAATTGGGTTTTTTAGCTGTTCTAATTGTCGTCATTCTAGACCAAGAGGAGAACTAAGTGGTAAAAAGTTACCGGGAACCCTAAGGAAAAGAAGCTTTTGGTTTGAAAATGTTTATGATCATTTTTAGACAAAATATGTGTACATACATAAGTGCTTACGAACATCTTTTAAAAGGTGTACCAACATTATTTAAATAAAAACTTCATTAGGAATATATTTATGAAACTCCATATGTTTTCAATAGGATTTTTTTAATTGCAATTTTCTCAAAATGCCTTCGATATAATAATGGTGTCAAAAGATATAATATTAAATTGAGAACCCTTAAGATTTCATATGATGTATGAGCTTCATAGCTCCCAAACTAAAATTTGTTTGCCCAAAATTTATACATCTCTGATATTAGAATTTAATTACTTTCGATGAAACTTCTTTATTTAGATGGACTTTTTTACGTTCTTATTTATTAGAAATTAAATGCATTTAAAATGTATTTTTATGGAAAATATAATAATTTCTACTTTTTTGCCCTTGTTATAAAAAATTTTAAGATTTTTCTCTTCAAAATAAGATTTTTTTTTTCCCCAAATTAAGAGTTTCCTTCCAAATCTTCTGGCAACGCTGATGCCACTACAAAAACCAACCAAGAACTAAATCAATTACTCAAAACAAAACGTTTCTCTATCTGTTTTGTACTCAGATGTACGATTGTAACGGTTAATTAAATAATGCAGATGAGTGGAAAGCCAATTGTTTCGTTTTCTCTCTTTGACACTTGAAAAGTTTTTGTTTTGTTTTTGCTCATGTACAATACAATTTAAAAATTTTGAATAGTTTTGTACATTTTGCAAACGTTTGCGAAATGTTTTGTTTGTTTTCATACTCTGCTTTTTGCTGTATATCTGGGGAACGGCAAAAGCCAAAGTTTCTAAATTAGGTACACACATTTAGGTTGCCAATACACACCATCCTACAAAATGTGGGCGGGATGGGAGAAGTGGCGTGGTACATCCCGTACAAAAAAAAATTAAAAATTGTATAAAAGTAAATGGTAAATTTCTTCTTTAACACGTCGGTATATAAATCTGTCAAATCGGTTAAAAAATGGCTGAGTTATCAGCAAAAAACCACTACTACCTCTAATTTTTTAAAAAAATCCCTTGTTGTTGTTGTATTTTTATTACCTTTTGCTGTATATCTGGTGAACGGAAAAAGCCAAATTTTCCAAATTAGGTACACACAATTAGGTTGTCAATACACACCATCCTACAAAATGTGGGCGGGATTGGAGAAGTGGGCGTGGTACCTCCCGTACAAAAAATATCAAAAACTTCATAAAAACCTGAATTTGTGCACTGTTATATGACCGATGGTTACACCTTATATATCAAAAGACCGGAAAACTTTAGTAGAAAATATTTTCTGAAAATTTCGGAAAAATCGGTTCAGATGCAAAAAAGTTATGGCCAAAATAAAATTTTTTTTATTAAAATAGCCATTTTCGGGAATCATCGATCTTCCCGAGTCCAAACTTTAACACTCAAATAAATGCTAAATGTCTTCCTTAACACGTCGGTATTTAAATCTTTCAAATCGGTTTAAAATGGCTTAGTTATGATCAAAATACTGCAATCCCAAAAATTATTTTTTTTTACAACTTTGCTATTGTGGTGAACAAAAACATCTAAAGTAATTACAACTCAACACAGTGAACATTAAACGGGCCATATTTCATTTTAATGATACTCAAACAACGTTCCTTCATGGTTTAGTTGTCTAGGGGGTGTGTCAAAATAGAAACTGTGAGTTCTCTGGTTCGAATCTTGTTTTTTTAAAAGAAATTTTTTTTTTAAATTTTTATTTTTTTTATGTTCTAAAAACCATTTTAAAAAAATATTTACCAGTTTTCGCTTTTTAAATTTAATTTATAATAAAGTTTAAAGTATTACAAATATGTATGTATACATATGTAAAAATTATTTAGTTTTTGTCTAGTTGCTCTGTATTCTGCTCCCACAATGGTGAAGGGTATATAAGATTCGGCACAGCCGAATATAGCACTCTTACTTGTTTGTATATATAAATTGTTTAAGATACACAAGCTCCTAAACATATGATAATAAAAAACTTTTTACCACTCTATAATTCAACGTTTTTTGTATACATAAATTTTTTAAGATACACAAGCTCTTAAAATAACGTAAGAAAAATGATCGCCGAAACTTTGGAAAGTCTGGAAACTGAGTATGTTCTGCTGACACAGGAAGTAGCTTCAACTACTAATGATAAAGTACATGAACTTAATGGTAAGTATTTCTAAATTTCTTACTTTTAAATATGGCTTTAACCAAAATTATTTTCTTACAGAGGAAAATCCACAAACTGAGTACGTTCTCTTATCACAAGGAGTTGCTCCACCTAATAATGGAACCCATGAACTTAAAGGTAAGTATTTATAACTTGTTTCTTCTTTAATACATACATACTTATGTACAATTTATAATTAATTTAACCAAAATTAATATTTTTACAGAGGAAATCAAGACAATCAAAAAGGACTTGGACACTATAAAACAAGAAATCGTTTCAATGAAAAAGGATCTGGAGACTAACAAATCGTTGTTAGAAAAGGTAGTCGATAATCAGGCAAAAATGTTAGCTTATTTCACGCAATCATCCAAAAAGGGAATTTTAGAACATCAAGCCTTCTTTCCTCCTGAAAATGAAGAGCAAATGCAAACTGTGGACCGTCTTTCACAAGAAAAAAAAAACCGAAATGGTGAGTTTTCATTTTTACAAAATTTTCACTCCTGTTCTTTTTAATTATTATGGATAGGTATTTTCCAGATAAATGTTATAAAACGAAATTTGAATGCTGGAGGATTGCAGAAGATTTTTCATCGGCTCGTTGACAACAATGTAATTTTTTTTGTTTAATTACGATGGCGTGAATGGAAAAAAGCATTTAAAGATTATAAATCGTTGAATTCTGCAATTTTCGGTAAGACACATTTTATTTGATTTAGTATGTATGTATGTATATACAGAATTTTTAGCTTGTTTTTTACTTATATAGAAGCGGTTAAAAATGATGGATACACGTATACGGAATACGTAAAGGATATCCGTGAATCCATCAAAGCTCTAAAAAACAGAATTCACAAAAGAAAGTACGACGAAAATAAGAAAACTGACAAAAAAATCCGAGCAGAATGTACTCACGCCGCTGACATCACCTAAACACTTTTGTAAACTTTATTTTATATTAAAAGGCTGTTCATTTAACTAATTCAAAAATTTATTTAATTTTATTATATTATTTTTATTATTAATTCCATGAAAAAGTTTGTACTTAAATTGTATGAATAGCTTTATGCATTTTTTATATTGTACTTAAAATAATCACCCTTATTGTGTTTGGCGTTTTTAAGATACGCCTACGACAGTTTGGTAATAGATTAAAGAAAAAAAGTTCACGTTCTCTTTAATCTATTACCAAACTGTCGTAGGCGTATTTTAAATACGCCAAACACAATAAGGCTGAATACCTTTAGTTCGTATCTAAGTTTAAGCATAGTATTAATCGATTTTATAAAAATGTTTAACTATACAAGTTTAATTTTTAATTATATATTTTTTAAACAAAAAATATCGCCATTATGTATGTTATGTGCATGATATACTGTAAAAATGTATGTAAATTTTTTGGAAAAAACAATTGGGGTTTTTATTTAAAAATGTAAATGCCTCGTATACTACGTAAACTGTGTAAGATTACGAAATCCTAAGCATTTTGACAACATTCACACAGTTTGCGGCATATACGAGGTATTTACATTATTACATTAAAGTAATACCGTGTTCAGATATGCACCATACAGGCATGTTCTGAAAATCACTTTTTCGTAAAGTGATTTGAAATCACTAAAAAGGTGTTCTGCCCACAAAAATTTTTGAAATCTCGTGATTTAAAACCGGCTAGCATACAGCGTGACGATTTCAAATCACTTGTAGTTTTTAAGCATTTCTTTTTTGAAATCTATAATAAAATTATCACATACACATTAAATGATCTGTCCTTGATTTGTTTTTGCATTTAAATTAATTATTTTACACGGGAGAACCTTTAAATTTACAAATTTAGGAAGCCGCTTAATTTTTTGCAAACGCTGTTTTAGTTTTGTTTACATTGTTCGTGATTTACTTTTTGTCAATGGTTGCCAGAGCAAAGAAGTCTTAAAGTCGTTTAGCATATGACTAATTTCTTCAATTATTTTGTTAAAAAAAACTAAAAGTAAACGATAATTATGAAGTTTGATTGGTTAAATTTTAATACACGAAGGTAAAAAATATGTGAAAATGGCAGCCATACATCCTAAATGAATGGCAACATTTTAAAAAGAAGCGCACAGTTTTTTCTCGTGGTTTAGAACAATGAAAATCACGACTAAAAATTAAAAATCTCGTGATTTTCAGAACACCAAAATATTTCTCGGGTGATTTCAAAATCGTTCGTGATTTTAAATCACCGTGATTTCAGAACATGCCTGATAATTGAGTTTTACGCAATAAATGCCAATATTGAGCTCAGTTATCCATACAAAATTGCAATTTAGTTATTGCTCAATTAATATGAAATTGTTATAAATATTGAGTAAAATTAAAATGCAACACTGCAATGCACTGTCACAAGTGTGTTTAGTGGGTAAAACCCAACTCACTAAACAAAGTGTTTTGACATTTTTGTTAACAACAAAACAACAAACAAAAACAAAGGTCCATCCATTAGGTCTGCGCAAAAGCCAGATGTTTATTTTGTTTTTTCTATTAATATGTCAAATGTTGTTTACATTTTGGAAAGTTAATTGCTAAAGGCTAGATTATACTTTGTATTAATACATGTCAAAAACTCAAGTAATATGACAAAGTGTGATAGTGTGAATGCAATGTGTCACGAAAATGACAAGTATTATGAAAAAAGTTTGACATGCCATACGACTTCATCGTTTTTTGAAAATTTTTTAACAATAATACTTTTCATTGGATCAGGGATGCATTTTTTTCATGCGTGAGTGTTTATACTTTGTGTGATGGTGTGAACACAAACTGTCATGTTACATTAGATTTTAGGACAGTCGCATCAAAACTCATTAGATTTCTATCTCACAAAGTATTATGGAATACGTAAGACTTGTGAGATAGTGTAATCTAGGCGTAATTGAGTAAGCTAAATTGTGTATGTGTGAACAGAAAGATAATTATGTCAATAAACCGAATATTGACTCAATAAAAAAGGTATATCTGAACACGGTATAAAGGGCCAAATACACTTGTCAAATGCTGGTAATGCTGGCAAATTTAGTCGTGTACGTGGCCTGGACATAATATTCGGCATTATTAGTCTGGGATCACACTATGAAAGTTTTCTTTCAGAAAGTCTGAGTTTATTGGTGAGAGGGGAAGAAAACATGCTATTATTCTCTCCCCTCTCACCAATAAACTTAGAATTTCTGAAAGAAAACTTTCATAGTATGAACCCAGACTTATCAAAATTTTTTGATTTTCTATCCAGCATCGTGATGGAAGGAGGCACAACTTGATCGTGTGGCCTCAAAGTAACTTGGCGGCCACACGATCAAGTTTTGCCTTTCAATTCCTTTCAATTTGCAATACACTCTCACTTTTTTACTAACACACTCACACTTTTTAAATTGACCACGAGATGGCTTTCAATTTCACCTTTCTATTTGTTTGGCAATTTCACTTTAAATTTAACAGCTGAGTACAAGCAAGGCGAATTCAACTACAGGTGGTGTCGGAACTACAACAATCCAAAAACAACAGAAACAACATACGGTTTTTTGCATTGCATTGTTAGTGCCATTAGCTCGAAATGTCAACCATTATTAGCAAAACACTAACAAATCAAAACAAATAAGCCCGAACTGTCAAAATCAGATGCCGTTTGAGTACAAGTTTTTCTTTATAAATTGTGTTGTTGTTGGCAGCTTGTCAAAATTTACATAAATTGAAAGCTGTGGCGTAGGCTGCACTCAATTTGTAAGCAATTTACTTTCAAGATGTCATAAAAAAAAAAAAAAACAATTTATAAAGAAAAACATGTGAAAGGGTCACAAAAAGGGGATTTTCCAGAAAAAGGAGTCAAAAAAGGGTATTTCAGTAAAAAAAGGGTCAACATTTCCCATTTTAATATACATATATAACAAGACCAAGTTTTTTTTATGAACAAACAAAAAATATTTATTTCAGGTAGGCAGTGCTTAAAAAACTTATTTGTTTATGGAATGCCCTTTCTAGTTATTAACACATGACAAGAAGTTTTTTCTTCATCATTAAAGCTAATTTTTTTAATACTTTTTGTGTTATATTCCGAATTTTTTTTTTCCCGATTTAGCGATTACAAATATATTTTAGGTTTTGTTTCCAATTTTGCAATCGTTGGCGAATTTTTTCCTGCAAGTTTTGTGAATCTTTAAAGCTTACCGCTGTTACTAAATATTTGGGAATTTCAGCAATTTTTACTGAATTTTTTTCATTCCTGTTAGTTTTAGGCACTTTTAATCAATTTAATGGCGCTATTTATCGAGTTTTTAAATTTTTGCGAAGCTTTCTTGCTCTGAGGCAATCCTCGCCGTTTTCAAAATGAACCCATACATAAACCGAAGTCACATATTTTACAGGGCACTCTTAATATTGTCGATTTTAAAGGGGGCGAAAAGTTCAAAGCCTTATGACATTATTAAAGGCCATGTCAGATAAAACTTTTGCTTCGCTTTGCGTCAGAGATTCGCTTTGACATTTAAGATGAAATATACATACTTATACGAAACATGTCACATAAAGAACTTTTAACGCAAAGCGAAGCGAAAAGTTAGGCAACTCTCATCTTTTTGCGTGCTTTGACAATCTACTAGTAGAAATTTTTTTTGTTTATTTTTTTTTAACACACAATGCGTGAGTGTTGTCAAAGTGTTTATTGTGACATACACCTTTTGCGTTACGCTTTTCAGTCAAAGTTAGAAACGTCACGCAAAGCGATGAAGTTTTATCTGACATGGCCTTAAGGGTGAATTTTTTAGCATAAAACTTGCTTCTCTATACGAGAGCATAACATTTTTAAGAAATGAAAACATAATTACATTTTTTAAATTAAATATCACATTTTTTTTTTAAAGAAACCACCATAAGTTATTCAATAAATAAAACATAACAAATATGTTTATGCTATTCCGGAAAATCGTACTTTAGTTTGTACTTTACTATCAAAAATCTAATTTAGAAGTTTAACAAAATCTTTTAACAAAAAACTTTTTACGAAAACTAACTAGTTTTTAGGAATTTGCGTTCTATTTTTGGTATTAAATCTTCACTTGAACTCCATTCCTCCAGCTCCGCTTATTTCGAAAATATTTTTTAGCACTAACGCTCAGCATTGTTGACAAAAAAACAAAATGTGAGTGCTATTTCCAAATAAGGGTCGTAATCAGCATTACCGTTGTGATACTAAAGTATCAATTTGACCCTTTTTCGACGATGTTGATACCTTTTATGACCCTTTCTTTAAATTATACTTTTGTATCATTATCACCTATTTTGTGACACTTTTTGACCCTTTTATGGAAATAGCTCTCACATTTTGTTTTTGTCAACACTGCGGAACAGAAGTGCTAAACAAATGTTTTCGAAATAAGCATTGCTTGATATGGAACAGACTTAAAGTATAAACTTACAATTCCATGCTTTCTTCTCCTTGATTTTTGATAGTAAAGCTTCGTACAGACGATGGTCAGATCTTACAATATTGTAAGCAGGCGTTGCCAACAGCAAAATTTTTCTGACAAAGATCCATTGTCAGATGCATTAATTTTGCACATCTGCAAATACAAATGAGCTTACAATGTTCACACAGTTGTAAGACATTTTAGCCAATTTTAATGCAATTTAAGCAACGCTGCTTACCAATATTGTAAGATCTGACCATCGTCTGTACGAAGCTTAAAGTACAATTTCCCTAAAAGCAAACATAACTCATATAAATATTTGTTATTTTTTACGGTGGTTTCTTTTCAAAACAAAAATTTTACATTTTATTAAAAAAAATGCAATTTGGTGTTTTGCTCTCTTAAAGAGTAGCATGTTTTATTCAAAAAAATTCGCCCTTAATAATGGCAAAAGGTATTGAACTGTTCGCCTTCTTTTGAATCGACAGTGTTGAGAGTGCCCTAACAGGTATGAAAACAAGAGGTAAAAATTGCTAAATAAGCGGAAATTCCCATATATTTGGTAACAGCGGTATGATAGCAAAGTCTTATATTTATTAAAAATCGTAAAAGCTTTAAAAAATCTGACACTTACAGGAAAAAATCGCTTTAATCGAGAAAATGGTTACAATTTGCGAACGATTGCAAAATTTAAAACAAACACTAAAATTTTTTGACATCACTAAATCGGAAAATTACATAAAAAATATTAAAAAATTTGCTATGTATAATGATAAAGAATAAACATTTTGTCAGGTGCTTAAAATAGGACAGAGCATTCCCTAAAAAATTAAGTTTTTGAGCTCTTCCTACCTGAAATACTATTTGTTTGTTTGCTTATAAAAAAACTTGATCTTATTACGTTCATTAAAATGGGAAATACTGCTAGTAAAAAACTTGACCCTTTTTGTATTGAAATACCCTTTTTTTGACCCCTTTTTCTGGAAAATACCCTTTTTGTGACCCTTTTCGAAAATTTCCAACGGTAACCCTGGTCGTAATGTGTCACAAAATAGGTGTAAATGATACAAAAAATGTTTTGCATATGTATTATGAGAGAGTTTAAAAATACAGAGATACACAAAACTAATCGCACAAATTTTATTTAAATTTAATAGAAATAAATTGTTTTGATTGTTAAATATTTATAATAATACCGTCCAACGAAATTTTCTATTTTTGAAATTGTCTTTTAAAATGTAAACTTTTAAAAATTTTTAACAAACAGTAAGAATTGGAAATTTTTAAATACCTATTACCATTAAAAAAATTCAATGTGAAGTGCGAGCATGTTAAGAAATTAAAATTAAGAATTATATCTTAAAAAAACTCCACTTAATTCTTCTACATTTATGCTTTTATGACAATTTCGTAAAAACATTCAAATATTTTTTTAATTTTATTGCTTATCTTACACACTGTATTTGAAATAAGATCAACTCATCTTCCGTACGTGTGCAACTAAATCATTGATGTCCATTCAAGCAAACAATTGTTTAGAAGCCCCACCCCTTTGTTTTTTACGCTCATTTATTTAGTTGCACACGTACGGTAGATGAGTTGATCTTATTTCAAATACAGTGTGTAAGATAAGTAATAAAATTAAAAAAATATTTGAATGTTTTTACGAAATTGTCATAAAAGCATAAATGTCGAAGAATTAAGTGGAGTTTTTTTTAGATATACAGCCATGTCACAGAGTCCAATTCCGTTCGGAAACGGAATTCATTCCGTATTTTGGTGCTTCAGAAAATGACGAAAAAATGTTTCGGAATGAAACCATTTTTGTTTTCATGAACGGTATGGGAGTTGTCTGTATCCGAAAGGCCATAAAACTATCAAAATACACTTTCCATCAACAAACAAATATGTTTTCTTCAATTCCGAACGGAATCATTCCGAACGGAATTGTACTCTGTGACATGGCCCATAATTATTAATTTTAATTTCTAAACATGCTCGCACTTCACATTGAATTTTTTTTAATGTAAATATTTAAAAATTTCCAATTCTTACTGTTTGTAAAAAATTTTTAAAAGTTAAAATTTTAAAAGTCAATTTAAAAAATAGAAAATTTAGTTGGACGGTATTATTATAAATATTTTACAATCAAAACAATTTATTTCTATTAAATTTAAATAAAATTTGTGCGATTAGTTTTGCGTATCTCTGTATTTTGAAACTCTCTCATAATACATATGCAAAACATTTTTGAACATCAATGAACTAAATTAAAGAGCGTAAAAAACAAAGGGGTGGGGCTTACAAACAATTGTTTGCTTGAATGGACATCAATGCTTTAGTATCACAACGGTAACGCTGCCTTCGAATATCACACACGCATTGGCGGTATAATTGTACAAGACAATAAAATTACCAATTATATGGCAAGTGTATGGGCCGCATTACCAAACGATTTTTGTGACGATTTTGTTAGTAAATTTGACGACTTTATTTGAAAGTTTGGCGATTTTCGGCACATTTTATCTGGCAGCTATGCATTGCTCATCTGAGTGAAAAGTTAAATTGAACGAGGTCGTTCTACAACGTGTTAGAATGGAGAAAATTAAAATATTTTTGTGTCTAGTTTTACTATTAAAATGCAGTTTAAAATATACTGAAGCAACAAAATTAAATTATCCAAGAGTTTTGCTGCCAATATTTGATAAAATTTCAATTAATTTTACGCTTGAAGTAAAAGAAAAAGGATGTTTTAAATGGTAAGATTTCGCTCAAAACTTGCACAACTGTTGTTATTACAATGATATTGTTGTTTGTGTTTCTACCGGCTTCTCACAACATTGAGCGTCAACTAAACGAGCAGCTGAATAGATGGATTTTTGTTTTGGCGCTTCATTTTTATACCCTTCATCAAATGTAAAAGAATACATATGTATGTACATAATAAAGGTATGGACATAATCTAGTTTATGGACGCAGCTCGAAATTAAAAGTCAAGAAGAAAATTGAAATAGAAAAAGGTATTAAATCTGGTTTACCAACGCAGCTCCAAAACAAAAATTAAATGGTTGGCAGAAAATTTAAAAGAAAATCTTGAATGGAAAAAGTCTAGGAAAAGCATAGTTTTCGAGATGTGCACCTCTGGATTTTTCAAATATTATATTTCTCAACGTACCTATATGGCTAATAATGAAATCTTTTGAATATATATTTCTAGAAAAGCAAAGTTTTCGAGATATGGAAGTTTTTATATATCGAGGACTTATGTTCAAAAGTGCTATCTGCAAAATCACAATTTTACGGGAGAAAAACTATTTTTTCGTTTACTTTAAAGTAATGGGCGATTCTATTCTGACGGGTGCAACATTTTGACGCTTTAAATGTCTTTTACTAATAGAAACACATTTGCAATTAAGTTATTTCTGGAAGGGGTAACATTTTTGTATGTACTATTGTTAACTATTTACAAGAATTTATATGAAACGATCAAATAGCCACGAGAAAGCTTTTAAGTGCATGACGGGAGCAAAAAAATTGGCCCACTTTCATAAGATCATACCACAAAAACACAAAACTGTCAATTTTTAAACTTTTATTGTATTATTATTTTTTATTGTGAAAGATGAGATATCAGACGATGATTATCAAATCAAACATCGTAGAGAAATATAATCTAATAATAAGAAATTTTCTCTTTAAGCCTTTACGGGTGCAACATTCATGAATTTTCTGTTCGCGCCAAATCTAGGAATCAATGCTTCGAAGTACACAACAAATTTGTATTTAAGCTTACGTTTAAAAAAATTATATTATTATTAAATATAGATATTTTACTTTAAATTGGCAACAAAAAAGTTTTAAATAGTGTGATTTTAAAATTGATGTTAAAAGTTGTATAGAATAGAATCGCCCTATTGATTAAATCTTATTTTACAATGATATAAAAAAACAACGTCTAAATCCTACAGATATCCACACTTATATATTTTAATAGCATTTTTTAGAAGTTAAAGCTTCACTATTTTACTAAAAATAAAAATGCACTGTGATGTAAACTAATTGAGGCTTTAATATAAGTAACACGAATTTTTGTTTAAATAAATAGGTATTTTTTTTTAAGAAAATAATGCCTATACAAAATGTTACGGTAAAGTAAATGGAATATGGGCATTTCCTGGGGTCACGAACGTACGTTCGTACGATTTTAATGTACAAATAGTATAGAAAACAATACTTTTCCTAGCATTTTTTTTGCGATTCGATAGCATTTGGGTAGGTCTATGTTTAGTGCATAAGATGGATTTCATCGAGTTTAAGTTTTCATAATAATAGTTATAAACATGTGGTCCCGAACGTACGCAAAATAGAAGTCAACTTTGGCTGACAGTAGTGAAATTTAAAAATCTGCGTAATGGAACGGAATATTCAAAAGTGATTATTTTATTTTAAAAGTGTATTAATGTAGATCTCCATCCAGTATTTAAAAAATGAAATATCTCTAGGTTTTTGTTTAATTGGCTTATGTGCCGGTCGCGCACGTACGGGTGCGAACGTACGATTTTTCCATGTTTTTTTTATTATTATCACCATGAATTTTCCCATAAATATCCTAAAATTTCTTTAACAAAAAACTTAAAAATACTCCTTTTACAATTGATTCTAATGGAGAGATTATGAAGAAAGAGTTTAAACATAACATATTTTTTGAATGTAAAATAAGTATATAAAAATGTCTTTAGAAGTAGAAAATATAAAATTTTCCAGTTTCCAGCGCAATTTCCTCATGTAAAACAGCTGAGATATGCTATGAAACCATTCTTTTATAAAAACATAGACTTTTTTATAATAATAAACAATTAAGGACGTAATTTTCAACATTTCAATTTTTCATTCTGGTAGACTATTCTGGGGAAATGCCCATATATGGTTAATATGTTCATTATTGATTTCACAATCAACCACTTAAGGTAATGAAAGATTTACTATTGGTCAACAAGTTGATGTCATTTATACTAGTGATGTTACTAATATCAATTTTTAATAAAATTAATATTAAAAAAAAAACACTTAATTAGACCAAATTTCAATACAGTAGATAGGGGTGTTTGTTTAAGAGTTTTATACTTTTTAAAGTGCTTTTCAAAAGGATGCTTTATATGTGACCTATGGTGAATTTTGGACCGATTATCACGAAATTGCATTCTGTTCTTTCTGGCTGTATGAATCTATATAGAAAACATTTTCATTCCAATATCTATATTTGCCACATGTGACTATACACATACATACATATGTATGTATATGTGTCAGGTTGGCACGTTAATTTTAAGTCACATTGCAGTCAGTTAAGCATTTGCATTTGTTTTCATATAACAGAAACGATCAGCAGATATAACTTAATTTACATTTCTACATTTACGGTCAGCTCACCCGGCCTTTAGCCTTAACTATGCCGAGTTACAGGTTTTACGGTTTTCACCATTAACCGTTTATAACCTTACAATTGCAATGTGCTTTATCCGTGTTTTCTTTTTTAGGGCATCATCACGTCAAGATTTGATTCTTATTACGCCACTTTATGAAGATGCCGAAAATGAATGTTCTTTTAAGGCTACAGTGACGGTGTTATCGCGTGAACGTAGACGCAATACAGCCATAGTACTGGCTGAAGATGTCGCCATTGGGGAGTCCCTACGTTGTGATGTAATTTTGGATGTGATTGATAAATTGAGTGTGATTACCACCACAAGACAGCTTTATTTAGAAGAGGCACCAGAAACATTTGTTATTCATGCGGAAGATTCTCAAGGAAATGCTTTTACAACTCTCGAAGGTGTTGAATTTAATTGGGTTATTTCGTCTTTGAATAAAGACAGCAAGGATTGGTCTCCAGCCCTAAGGTTTCTTACATTTACTGAAAGTTCATACCATGAGGTGCCCGAATCTTTAGAAAAGTTCGAAGCTCAAGGTTTGAAAGGTTACATGGTATTGTTAGAGGGTATCAATACTGGTACAGCAAAGGTGTGTCAAATTCACAAAATGTGATTTATGCAACAGACTTACTTTAATTTTACTTTTAGGTCCAGGTGGATTTACCATATTCTGAGTACAGCCGAGTTCAACCAATACAAGTCTACATCAATATTTTAGCAAATATTATCTTAGAACCCTCAGACGTGTACATTTTACCTGGTGATACGGTCAACTTCCGCATATTGCAGTTGAAAATGGGCAGACTACAAGAGATTTCGTTAAACAATCAATACTTTTTGGAAATAGATGATAGTAATGTGGCTAGTATTAAGATCGCCACTGCATCTGGTCTTAAGGAAGGAAGTACAATGGTCGTTTTACGTGATCGCAATGTACCAAATGATGCAAGTTTCGCTGCTGGCAACGAGCATACAAAAGGTTCGGTACCCAGTGCAAGAATAACGGTGGCAAATCCAAAAAAACTTGGCTTGAGCTTTTTGCCTTATAACAACTGGATTACAGTCGAGGGAGAGAAGCATGAAATTGCTGTTGATTTATATACGCAGTAAGTACAACATTCATTCAATTCTGAATTAATATATAAAAAATTTATTGCAACTTCATTTTATTCAAATTTTTTATTATATGCGTTAACTTTATTTAATGAACAATAGCTTATTGTATATTTAATACATATTTAAGGACAATAATGAGTTTAACTGCCTGGCCCACAATGTCGGCAAACACATATCTTTCGTATATTTATATTGCAAACTTATTAATATTACATATTAAAATTTATGAATGTTATTTTTTTTTGTAAATCTAATAGGGCGTAAATTTCTTAAATTTTAATAAAATTCAATTTTTAATTACAATATTTTGTTCCCGACATTTCGTCGATTGTTTGTCGACTTTTTCAATGGATTGTATATTTAAAAATTATTTTATTTTTAAATTTAATCACATTAAGAAGTGTTAGATGTACCAAGGAGCGTACAAATATAAAACATAATTTTCATATTTAATTACATAGTACTTTTAACTTTAAATATATCAGCTTAAGTGATGTCAACTTCCTTCAAACTCATTGTTTTCTTAAATTGTTGTATTCTAAGGCTTTCAATTGTGTATCTCTTCCTTTCTTTGTTTGTTTTATTAAAACTTGTTTTTAATATAAAAATACGAAAGAAATGTTCTTGTGGGCCAGGCAGTAAATATTGGCTACACTCGAAAACAAATGCATGCCAAATATGTACTTAAACCTTAATTTCGCACTACGGAATTCTTTCTCACAAAATATTCGTTAAAATAAATTTAATATTAAAAACTGGGAATTATTTCCTTTCGAAGGTTACTTTATATTATATTAAACATTTTTTATTTTTCGAATTTATTCTATGAGCTAAATTTCAGTTATGTATTTGTTAAAGCTTTTTTGTAATAGTTCTATTCCTTAAATTTTTCAGAAATGACTACACTACCATACTATTATATTGTATTTTCTTGTTACATTTTACCTTAGCTTTCCTTTGGACAGGCAGAACTAAGGAATAGAACTATGTATTACAAAAAGCTTTATAAAATACATAACTGAAATTTAGCTCATAGAATAAATTCGAAAAATAAAAAATGTTGAATATAAATTTAATAATTAGAAATTGGGAATTATTTCCTTGTGAAGGTTACTTTATATTATTATAAACATTTTTTTCATTTTTCGAATTTATTCTATGAGTTAAATTTCAGTTATGTATTTTATAAAGCTTTTTTGTAATAGTTCTATTCCTTTAATTTTTTCTTTGTATTGATATTAATAATAATAAATAAAATAAATAAATAAATAAATTTTTTCAGAAATTACTTTATACACTACCAGACTATTATATTGTATTTTTTTCTTTTTACATTTTACCTTAGCCTTCCTTTGGAAAGCAATGAGGTATATTGAATGTTCAGAAAAATTTACAATTATTAGACAACAGCAGAATGTAATGCATTTTCTGGCCCGCTACGGCCTTCGTCAGCATTCTTTGTGTCTCACTGGATAGTGTTACTTTATAAATTGAATGTATTTAACTCAAAAAAAAAAAAAAAAAATAAATTTTTATAATAATATAAAGTAACCTTCACAAGGAAATAATTCCCAGTTTCTATTTGTTAATATAGTTGAGTTAAATACATTCAATTTATAAAGTAACACTATCCAGTGAGACACAAAGAATGCTGACGACGGCCGTAGCGAGCCAGAAAATGCATTACATTCTGCTGGTGTCTAATAATTGTAAATTTTTCTGAACATTCAATATACCTCATTGCTTTCCAAAGGAAGGCTAAGGTAAAATGTAAAAAGAAAATACAATATAATAGTCTGGTAGCGTATAAAGTCATTTCTGAAAAATTAAAGGAATAGAACTATTACAAAAAAGCTTTACAAAATACATAACTGAAATTTAACTCATAGAATAAATTCGAAAAATGAAAAAAATGTTTATAATAATATAAATTTAATATTTTTATAAAAAAAGAACTCAAGCTTAATAAAAAAATAACATAAAAAAAATATATATTAATATATAAAAAAATCTATATATGCATAAATCTATTTGCCCAATGACTAGAACAAAAAAGCGCAATTTAAAAGAAGGGCACAATATATATATTTTTATTAAAACCTGTTCAATATTATCAGAGTTATGAGCGTATTTGATACTAAGCCATACGCAGAACACATAAATAACAAATTTGTTTTTTCCACCCTGCAAATAATACGACTAGACCACACACGAATGTAAAATATAGCCCATAAGGGACTAGGACAAATCCAAATGTAACCCAAATGTATTGAAAAAACATGGTCTATTTAACATTACGTTGTCCTAGGGCTGGACAATATAACCCAGCTTTGCATTACAGCGGAGTAGTGTTAAAACTACTCCATCTTCATACATACTCCCTGTTGATTAGTTTTGAAACTATCGCATGGTATACTCCAGAGGGTTAGTTTTAACTTTGCTTAAAAGCACAAACATGTTAAGCTCTTTTTAACAATGACATGGTTCATGCTTGCATTACATTGTATAATGTTGTAAGTAGTCTAATATTATTTGCAGTCCAATTACAAAAAGTTTTTTCTGCGAAATAATAACAAAATAGGGTGGTCGATTATCCGACATTTTTCAGAAACCGGCAAACCTGTTAAGAACACTCTTTCTTTGTTTGTCAACCGCACCTCAATGGGGAGACAAAAGTATCAAAAAGGGTAAATACGGGAAATTAGATTTCTTTCTTTTACTTTTCCGTGCTGCATGTGATAACTTTTGAATACTCTTTAATATTGAAGCAAGAAACATAATACTATAGGTGAAGGTTCCTGAGTGAATGGCAACATATAAGATGAAAAATGTTGGTACTTTTTTGTTTTTCATCTGGTACTTTCTTAATTTTCGGTAATATTCGAATTATTCAGCCTTATTACGGTTGTCGTTGTCGTCATCGACAGTGTCGTTTTTTGTAGAAGATTAAAGAACACAGGCTGCGTGCCACTTTTATTTATTACAAAAAACGACACAGTCTTTGACGACAACGACACCCGTAATAAGGCTGATTAAGATAAAATGAAACATGCATGTTCCTGAGTGAAAAATAATATTAAGAAGCTTTTTGGTACTTTTTCGTTCTACTTCTGTTACTTTGATTAATATTCGTTCATATTAGACATCTTCTTCTATATATATAAAAATGAAAAATATTTGTATGTTTGTTTGTTTGTTTGTGGCCTTATAGACTCCGAAACTACTGAACCGATTTTCCTGAAATTTTTACAGTAACATCACGTGAGCCCTAAAAATAAAATAGGCTACTTATTTTTTCGATAGGGGCAGGGGAATTGGTACCCCCCATAGGATGCCAATATTAATTATCGCATATCTTAAGAGCCGCTGGACGCATGTTTCTGAACTTTTTGTAGTAGGATCTTCTGAGCCCCGAAATTGAAATAAAATAGCAGCGGGGGTATTGGAATCACCCATAGGACGCCAATGTTTAACATCGCACATCTTAAGAACTGTAATAGTGAGAATGTTCAAACTTTCTAGAAGTCACTCTTATGGTATACTACACTTTTGAAAATAAAAATAAAGCGGGTAGGCGCATGGGGGAAACACCTCCCATAGTATGCATATATTAAATATCGCTCAACTGAAGAACTATTAAAGAGAAAGTCTTCAAACGTGGTAAGAGCTACTATAAGGGTAAACTATAAATTTCAATATAAAAATAGGCGGGGTAGACAAGGGAGGAACAGTATCCCTCACAGATAGAAATATTAACAAGAGCCACTGCACGCATTTTGTTGGACCTTTGGTAGTATGATCTTCTGAGCCCCAAAATTTAAACAAAATAGCAGCGGGGGAAGTGGTACCCACCATAGGACGCCAATGTTTAATATCGCATACTATCTAAAGAACTGTTGTAGTGAGAATGTTCAAACTTTGTGGAAGTCACTCTAATGGCGTACTACACTTTTGAAAATAAAAATAAAGCGGGAAGGCGCAGGGGGAAACACCTCCCGTAGGATGCATATATTAAATATTGCTGAACTGAAGAAATATTAAAGGGACAGCCTTCAAACGTGGTTAAAGCTACTTTTATGGTAAACTATAAATTTCAATATAAAAATGGGCGGGGTAGACAGAGTAGGAGCAGTACCCCTCATATATAGAAATATTCACCCTTATCGTGGTTGGCGAATTTAAAATATGCCTGAGACTGTTTGGTAATAGATTAAAGAGAACGTTAACTTATTTCCTTTAATCTATTACCAAATAGTCGGAGGCGTATTTTAAATTCGCCAACCACGATAAGAGTGATTAATAAGCACGCATTTTGTTGAACTTTTGGTAGTAAGATTTTCTGAGCGCAAAAATTCAAATAATATAGCAGCGGGGGAAGTGGTACCCCCCATAGAACGACGATGTTTAATATCTCTTATCTTAAGAACTGTTATAGTTAGAATGTTCAAACTTTGTAGAAGTCACTCTTATGGTATACTACACTTTTGAAAATAAAAATAAATATCTCTCTTCTGATACACTATTAAAGGGAGAGTCTTCAAAGTTGGCTAAAGCATTGTAGCGAAGCGAAACGGGTTAAGCTAGTGTTAACATAAAAATAAACATGCAATGTCTTGAGTTAATGAGAATCTATAAGAGAAGACTATTTGATACTTTTTAGTTTTTCAATTGATATTTTCTGATATTTTTTATATTGAAATTACCAAATTAAATTACCTCACGTGGAAGATAATAAATGAACCTGCGGTTGATCCCTAGCCAAATCGATCCACTTTATATACGTACATATGTAGATGTACTATGTTTTTTTCATATATAAATAAAAATTTATGGTCGAATTTCGACCATAGTGCAAACATTAGTTAAGGTCGAATAAGACACAATCTTTAAATAAATTGTATTTTTTATAAATAAGCCCGTTAGTATTCTCAGAAAATTATTTTGATTATTCTGAGAACAATTTGAAATATTTTTGATATGCAATATGTGTGTTGTTCGAGCTTTTGTTGTAATTTTAATGTAAATAATTCGTTAAGCTCAAGGTCAGGTTGCAATTTTAAATGTAAAACCGTGTGTGACGTGTTTTTTATTATTGTTCCTCTTTACCCTGAAGATGAGATCCAGTGGATTTCGAAATATTGGAAAAAATTTTTTAAATAAATAAAAAAATATAAAAAACCTGACCTTGAGCTTAACGAATTATTTACATTAAAATTTTTGATATGTTATGTGACGTTACTTTAGAATGTCGTTAATTAAGAAAAGACGTATCTAACATATACAATTTATTAAGTTTGCGACATTAAACCTGATAAAAAAAAATAATAAAAAAGATTTTATGTAAAATTGTAGAACTCTTTTTTTTTTGACAATTAAATATATCCATTTCATATTTCAAGCCTCAGCGCCATATAGACTTTGTAGAGGCTATATCATTATATTAAATACCTTAATTATTATTTACAATATTTATATAAAAATACATATCGCAATAATCTATACATATTTATAATTATAAAATTTTAGATTATAATAGAAGTGTTTATAGGTTACCCAACAAGTAAATTTTAAGTTCCCTTTTAAAGGATGATAACACCGATATATTTTTATAATCTTATCGGTAAGTTATTGTATTCAATTGGTCTAGCAACCGTGCAATCTGCAAGTTATTTGCTTGCCTCGTATTTCTTTTCTACCTGTTCTTGTGATATTTACGTTGAATTTAACTGATTTCTGATTTAATCCTCTTAAAGCTTTAAAATTGCATTTGTTGTTTGTATAAACCTCGGATTGGCATGATATTAATAGCCCTATATTTATATAAGTTCAAAGTAGAATAACGCAATGGTAGGTTAAAGACTGTTTTAAGAGCTTTGTTTTGTGCTGATTGCAAACTTTTTAGAGAGGTAAACGTGCCACATCCATATATTTGTGGCAAATATGTTAGATTCGAGTGTACAAGAGTCATTCTCTAAATCATTAATTTGACTTCAGTGTTGAGTTTGTTCTTAAATTTATATAATATTCCTGTTGCTGCTGATATTTTCCCTTTGACCTTTGCAATGTGGGCTTCCCAACGAAAGTTGTAGCTTAATTGTATTCCTAGATATTGGACAACATTTGATTCATAAATAAGAGACCCATCCACGTAAACAGCAATTTTTTCTTCATTTCTATTGGCATGAGGCCGAAATCCTATAAATTTTGTTTTCGCTGAGTTAAGTTCTAACTTATTTAACCGAGTAAACTCCGCTAATATTGCAGCATCATATTCTATCTGTGTTCTTAATACCTTTTCGTGCTTATATTTATAAAACAAACAAATATCGTCGGCAAACATTATTAATTTTCCATAACAATTTATGTTTTTCATATTATTTATATAAATCTTAAAAAGTTACGGTCCTAGAACACTCCCCTGAGGAACACCATAATAAACAGTTAATAAATTACTATTTGAATCCTTTATTTGTACGTACTGAAATCTGTTATTCAGCAATCACTAACCTGAAATATCGTTTCATCCGCTACTCCAATGTTTTTCATTTTTTAAGTAATATATTATGTTGGACTAAATCAAATGATTTTGAAAAGTCAAAAAATACGCCAGCCACACCTTTTAAACCAGCATCAATACCATCACAAACATATTCAATGACATTTACTATTGCTTCCTCTGTTCCTGAATCCTTTGTGAATCCATACTGACATTCATGTAGAATACTTCTTGAATGAAGATAATTTGTCGATTGATTAAATATTATCTTTTCAAAAATTGTATCGATTATTGATAACACTGAAACAGGTCGAAAATCAGCCAGATACTTCGAAATTATTTTTTTAATCTATACAGGCCTGTTCTGCAAATCACTTTTACTCAAATCACGTGATTTCAAATCACATGTGCCTACTAAAATCACACGTGTGATATTTTAGTGTCCCGTTTTTGTGTTTTTGGTGTGATCTTCAATTGCCGAAAGCACACCGAGATACACAAAAACGGTATGACTCTTAGAACGACAAAAAATCAAACGTGTGAATTCAAAAGCACGTGATTTTAAATCACGTGATTTCAGAGCAGGCCCGATAGGTACAATTTTATGAATCTTTAAAATATCTGGATACTTTTGAGTTGCAATCATGTTATTAAAAATCTCAACAAGTATATCAGAAACTAAAGTTTTTCCAACAATCAACATTTTTGCATTTATTTTGACATAACCAACACCCCTATACGGATTAATCACCTTGACAAACTGGAGTTAAATACCAATAACAGCTTTCAGGTACTAAGGTTCTAAACATATTAACATTATCATTGGGATAACTTTTTATATTATTAACTAATTTATGGCTACATTCAGAAAAATATGCATTGAGAGCATTAGCCTTATCCTCATCTGTTAAAATACTGTTGCCATCATCATTTATTAACTCATTTTGTGGATTTTTACATCGACCAAGTTCATTGTTTAAAAAGTTCCATGTTCCAAAAGATCTCAAATTGTGTAAATAATAGTCATCTCTGAGTTTTTTATTACAATTCTGTCTAACTTTACTGATGTTTTTTATATGTTCACAGATATTCGACCTGTCCCAGTTTTTCCTTCTTGTTTTAAGAAGTTTATTTTTATAGCATATTAAACTATATAAGTTTTCAGTCATGCAAGGAGCCATTTGGTACCGTATATTGCATGGTTTTGACACAGTTTCTGTACTTTCCGAAACAGCAGAAGTTATATTTGTACAAATTTCTTACATATATCAGAAGATGGTTGATCATCTTATATTGCCCTTAGTTTGTTATCTAAAATCAACCCATATTTTTCAAAGTAAATTTTTTTCCTGCACAGAGTTATATTTTCATCGATAAATACCACAACTAAGAAAATTGTGATCAGATATAGTATTTTCCACACTAAACAAATATTTTATTGGAGAAATTGCTGAATATCCAGTCTATATATGTTTAACTTGCGGGTCTAGTTATATTTTCATGACAAGTACTTTTTGATATGAAGGCCCTTTTTTACATTTCGTATAGATCAAGGCGACTTTTTTTTCTATTTTTATCTATTTTACCGAGTTTTATGTCTCAAACTTCAAAAAAAAAATTATATGTTATATACGCCTTTTCTAATTTAAAGTAACGATGTATAAGTTTTATAAAAATGTTGTACCATTTTAATTAAAAATAAACCCCCATATTCATAAAAACAATTTTTGATTTATGAGAGGTTTATTGAACTAATTTTCATAGAAAATTCGTTTCATAAACCCTTAATAAACCTGCAATGTTTTTTATAAATACGGGGGAAAATATTCAAAAGGTTAAACGAAAAATACAATAAATTAATAAATTATTCCTTCACTCGTAAAGCTATTTTTAAATTTTAAACTATATTTTTACTTTTGCTGTTTTTGTTCGGATCTTTTAAGAAAAGCATACCAATTTTGTTATTTTTTTATAGTTTGAGTATTTAACTAACATTTTTTTATTTAATTAAGTTCTGACGAACTCGCATATGGGTTTATTTATATCGAAAACCAGCCTTTTGGAAAATAAAACTCCTTGCGTGAAGAGCAATGTTTTGCTAAATTTAATAGTTCAACATTAAATAATTCTTTAGCAAAAGCTGAAGCAAAAGCACAAACGAATTAATGTCCCTGCTGACTAGATTAACATATGTGAAGATTAGCACCAATTACCTACTCTGTCAGTATCCACCATTTCCGAGCCGAGTCTCGTCAACTTATCGGCCATTTCATTAAAGGTGATGTTGTAGTGACCCGGAACTCAGCATAGCCCCACTACATACTCTCCCTTATGTGTATTCAAACTTCCCTATAATCATAGATGGGGGTAGTGCACTCATTTTGCAGTTTAAACTCACACTTTGTGATTGTTTGATTTTGTTAATGTTGAGTGATGAATTGAAAATTTGCAGCCTCACTAAACATGAGTGATAGTGATGTTAAAAAATTTTGCAATCAAAAAAAAAAAAAAAAAATTATTTGATTTAAAAAAAGCAATCATCAGTTTATTGCAACTTTTTTTTCTTCACTCATTTGAGTGCAAGTTTCATTTTGTTTAATGCTCTTGGCTTATGCATATCCTCAAAAAATTTTGAATTTGAATTTTTTTGTCAAATCGATATACCAATATATCGTTATTATCCGATCGATATAAAATTTCATAATATCATTAAGAGAAGAGGGACATTACCAATTCCTATGTTTAAGTGGAATTGTACAAGTTGGGCCAGATATATGGTGTTTCTTTGATTTGCACCCCTAACGCCAACAGATGCATTCTGTGGTATGTGTAAAAAAAATATGAAATTATGCTCATATTACATGCGTATTGCATAAAACTAAAAAAGTAAAATATATTTTCAAGTTCATAAAATTAAAAAACTATAATTAAATTAAATAGACGATTCAAATTTAATATGTGTTAAGCTTGAAGACTTTAACTACAAATATTGCATTGCGGCATATCAGTAGAATGTGCTGCACACACGGGTCTTTTGCATAATGTACAGGCCTTCCTTGTTAGGCGTCGTTTTTTACATATGTGGCAATTACCCTTTATTTTTATTCTGCCAGTGCTGTCACGTTCTTCCTCGTCCCCTTCTACCGCATCCGTTCTTTTCAAAGGACCGCCGTTTATAGCTTCAATAGCGTTGCGTGTAGAGAATATTCTAGTTATACAGTTATTTTTGGATCTTAATTCAACTTCAGGTTTTGCCAGTTGTTCGCTAAGATTGGAAAGAAACGTCCTACGCCGGCTTGTAGAAGCTTTCAATTCATGGTTGTTCTCAACGTAAATTATGTATGCAGCAAAGGCTGCAACATCCAGAATATTATAAAAGAAAGCCAAAGACCATCTAGTAGTTCGCCGCTTAGTTGAAAACTCTTCCAGACATTTCACCATGTTATTAACGCCACTTTTATTTTTGTTATAATCTAATATCATGAGGGGTATCCTTTTTGGACCTTTAACTTCGCTTGTGTAAGGCATTGAAGAAAGAACCACAAGTGATTCATTTCTCTTTGGCACGTAGGAACACATGGTTATATTGTTACTGAATCCAAATATTGTGGATTCCACTACACGTAGTTTTGGAATAGAAAATAGTTGTGGCACAAAGGTTTGTCTTTTATTTACTACACCCAACATCGATAAACTGCTGTCAACCATCAAGCTTTTTGCCAAATTGTAGCTGGTAAAGAAATTGTCACAAACAATGTTTCGACCGCTTCCATGGTAAAGATTGACGCACAAATCCTTCACCACTTTTTCACCTACGTTTTGTTCATGTTCTCCGTACGCCGGCATTCCTGTATATATTTGTCCCTTTAATGGATAAGATGAAATGGAGTCGCAAACCCACCACACTTTTATTCCATATTTAGCGAGTTTTGATGGTTGGTATTGAGTGAAACCGGTACCACCACGGAAAGCATACAACTGTTCATCAACAGTGACGTTGGCTCCTGCTACATAATTGCAATGCAGATTGTTATTAAGCATCAAAAATATGTCGGTTATTGCTGCCGCTTTATCTGTTTGTTTACGGTACTGGCGTGTTTTTCCGTTGTCAAAACGTATAAAACGGCTTATTGCCCAAAATCGCCGCACACTCATGGCAGCGCGATATAGAGGATGTGAGGTTGTTTTCCACAAATCTTTAGTGAGAATGTACCCCGAATGTGTCACGCCACTCAGTAAAAGAAGACCGAAATACGCATCAAACTCACTTTTTGTCAGGGCTTTCCATGTGCGACGTTCCCCTGTTGTGTTTTCACGTTCATATGTTTCTTTTGCTTTTCTGTTAGTTTCGCGTATAATTATGTCGCACATTTCATCAGACATTATCAACTTGAATGTTTCCACAATGGATAGACCTTGCGTACTTCTAACTGGTCCACAGTTTGCAGTTCTCAGTATGTTGTTGGTATGAAATCTGGCAGTTTGTGATGGTGCAACAGACCAAATTGTTCCGTCTTTGCTTGTATAGTTTTCTTCACTTTCACATGGTAAATAATCAAATTCATCATCGTCTTCATTTTCATCATCCAGGTAGTATTCTGGTAACTGGATATCTTCCACATCGGAGTAATCTGAAGTTACAACAGCATCGTTATCCTCTACAGCCTCTTCAGATAGTAATGGCTCATCATCAGTTATTTCTTCTTTCAAATCTTGTAATGTCTGACGAATGTATTCCTGTTGTTCCTTATAACCAAGTGCACTTAGTTCCCTTGGAGTAAGCAATACACCATCCGCCATCTCACTATGCTTTGTGATCTCACTCTTGTTATTATACACTTTTCTTCACCAAGGCAAGGCGTATTTACGTTATTCGGCGGCAGAAATACTACAACAAATATGCAATTATAAAGACAACGGAAGTTTCTGTTTTATGCTCGAAATGTCAACCATTTGTAAACAAAAAATGTTAAAACACAGCAAATAGCCCAAGCTTTCCAAATCGGCTTGGCATTCTCTTAAAACTTTATTTATTAATACGCCTTGGCCAAAACTTTTATTTGATAACATGGACAAAACTAACAAGCAAAACTTGCGTTTCTTAATATTCCTACCAAGGTATATTTATAGCAGGCAGTCTCGGAAAGCCAGCTGTTTATTTTTTATTTGCTTGTTTTGTGATACAAACTGTAAAATGTTGTATAGTAAACAAGTTTTTTGTCTCTTATCAACCCCTTTGCTGTTTGACAGTTCGTATCACATAACAACAATAAAAAGCCCTGTTGCTTGTTTTATTGTACAATTGTTGTAATCTCGCGGCTACCTGCTATAAATATACCTTGATTCCTACTCAGAAAACCACCAACCAGAGACCTACGCTGACGGATGTTATCGGCGGCGGCGGCTCGTATAAAAATAATCGGCGGCTCAAAATCGGCTGTCAGCCGGCTTACCCTTTGTTGTATTCATAAGTCTGAGTTCATACGGCTCATGTCTTATTGACAAGATTCTTCTTTTTTCTTCTTTGAACATGAATTGGCGTTCAAATGATTCATGTCATGTTGACGACATGTGCTTTTTTGATATTGAAAACAATAATAAAATTAAACAACGAATCAAAAAGCAAAACGTAAAGACAGTACATGCATCTGTGTACTCGTTTCTTTTCCCTTCGTCCCTCTCGCCTACAAAGCAGGGTTACCGTTTGAAATTTTCGAAAAGGGTCACAAAAAGGGGATTTTCCAGAAAAAGGGGTCAAAAAAGGGTATTTCAATAAAAAAAGGGTCAAGTTTTTTTTAAGCAGTATTTCCCATTTAAATGAACATAATAACACCAAGTTTTTTTATAAGCAAAAAATAATATTTCAGGTAGGAAGAGCTCAAAACTTAATTTTTTTATGGAATGCTCTGTCCTGTTTAAAACACCTGACAAAAAGTTTTTTCTTTATCATTATAGCTAATTTTTTAATACTTTTCATGTAATTTTCCGATTTAGCGATGTCAAATAAATTTAAGTGTTGGTTTTAAATTTTGCAATCGTTTTTTGTAACCATTTTCTCGATTAAAGCGATTTTTTTCTGTAAGCAATTTAGCAATTTGTACCTCTTGTTTTCATTCCTGTTAGGGCACTCTCAACACTGTTGATTCAAAAGGGGGCGAAAAGTTCAATACCTTTTGCCATTATTAAGGGCGAATTTTTTTGAATAAAACATGCTACTCTTTAAGAAAGCAAAACACCAAATTGCATTTTTTAATAAAATGTCAAATTTTTTGTTTTGAAAAGAAACCACCATAAAAAAAATCACAAATATGTATATGAGTTATGTTTGTTTTTACGGAAATTGTACTTTACTATCAAAAATCAAGGAGAAGAAAGCGTGGAATTGTAAGTTTATACTTTGAGTCTGTTCCATATCAAGCAATGCTTATTTCGAAAACATTTGTTTAGCACTTCTGTTCCGCAGTGTTGAAAAAAAAAAACAAAATGTGAGAGCTATTTCCAAAAAAGGGTCAAAAAGTGTCACAAAATAGGTGATAATGATACAAAAGTATAATTAAAAAAAGGGTCATAAAAGGTATCAACACCGTCGAAAAAGGGTCAAATTGATACTTTAGTATCACAACGGTAACGCTGCTATAAAGTAGCAATCATGTCAATAAGACAAGAGCCGTATGAACACAGACTAACAAAGATTTTTTTATATTCATGTGTATACATATCGTCAGTCGATAATTTAAATGTCGCATGTGGATTTTTTACGGTTTTGTGTTAAGATCGATTCCTTAGGTTTTCCGACATGATCTTTCATTTGGCGTAATCAGTTTTTCGAAACCTCATACGGGTTTCGAGATATGGAGTGTTGAGTTTGTCGTATGTGGTATTTGCTGAAGCAATTTTCAAATTAAATGTCGTATGTAACTGCCAGACGCCACATACGACAAATTTCCATATAAAACGACCAAAAAATACGACATTTAAATAATAAATCAATATTATTTAAATGTCGTATGTGGACTTTTCATGGCAAATAGGATTTTTAAATAATTTTTGTTTTAAAAATGTTGTGTTTAAATGTCATATGTAAACATTTCGGAAGCAAAATGTCGTTTAAATTACAAAAATGTTCCATTTTGCCACATACGACAATTTAATTCTGAACAAAAATCCAAATATTTTCTACCCCAAATAAGTTATAGGCCTCAAACTTGTATGTACTTAAATATACAAATATTTACATATCGCACTGTGTCCTCTTAACCTAGCATTTACACATGCTACTGCCAGTTCGAAAAACTCAATACACTCACACTTTTTTCTTATACACTCACATTTTTCGCAATGGCAGCTCCAGTGGCAGCAAAAATTGAAATAAAAAACCAGTAAGAGTGTTATGTACGGCTATGCCGAATCTTATATACCCATCACAATGATTCGATATGAATATACATCTCTACGGTGACCGTCCGTTCTATATTAAACAGATCCGTACTGTGTTTAATTTATGTATTTGTTCCGGGTGAATTATTTTACAGTAAAAAACATAAAATTGTTCTGTATTTTGTTAAATATTCTCTATTTGAACTGCAATGGCATTTCCGATGTATTTTCTCATTACTGGAAACTTCTAAAATTGTCCTTTCTAACTCGAAAACTCGCTTATATACATATACATTTATATCATCAATCAAAACACCTTGGCCAAAAAATGAATAAATAAGATACATACAAACAATCTTATATGAACCTTAAAATGTTGGTACTTTTTGTTTTTCATCTGGTACTTTTTGAATTTTTGTTAATACTCGATCTATAAGGATACAATTAAATCATGCATGGTCCTAAGTGAATAAGAATATGTAAGGTGAGGTTTTTAGTACTTTTTTGTTCCACATCTGGTACTTTGATTAATAAAAATACAAATTTATGGTCGAATTTTGACCATTAGGCAAACACTAGTAATAATAATTTAATCAAATTAATTGATATTGAATTTACTTTTAATAAAAAAGTACTTATATAATAAAAAAAAAACAAACATTTGTAATTTCTTAATTTTTCTATTATGGATTACAGCTTTGCTTAATTGCAATGAACAAAAACATAACAAAAATTACAACTGATCACAACCAATAGTCTTAATAACAACTCAACTGAGTTGAGTTGTGAACCGTAATAGGGGCCTTAATAAGTTATTTCAGTTTTTTAAAGATATTTGAATAACAATAGACAAAATTTTATATAATTTGTTTTTAGTAAAATAAAAAATCGATTTTTTATGGAAATTTTGTATTTTTTTAGTGCATATTTTTTATTTTTTAGAGCATATTGTAGATCTTTTAGCGCATATTTTCGATTTTTTTGTGCATGAAAATCTCATCCCTACATGTTATATATATTTTAACAAACTTAATTATAAAAAAGAGTGCTTTTTTGGATTTCAGTTTATTGGTCATAACTTGTATCCCTACGTTAAAAAATGGCGACTTTATTAAAGAAATTCAAACGCCAGTACACCTTGTTGTGATTGATTTTGTAAAGTTTTTTGCTTCTCCTGTAAAAAAATAGTGTTGTTATGGCCTTCTGCATTTTAGGTGACGGTATGTTCTATTATTTTAGTTTTGTGAGCGGGCATTATGAATTAAGGAATTTAAAATCAAAATAAAAAATGATATTGATAAAATCAAGGCCCATCTATCAGGTCTGCTTACTTGTACAAAAACAAAAAACTTTCTTTTAAGCTGTCAAAAACTTACTACCACATATACAAAGCAAAAGGAAAAAACGTGTATGTAAACAACTTTTGAAAGCTCAAAAGAACGAAAACAATGATCATCAGGCTGCTTGCGCAGTTCTTTTCAATGGGCCTTGGATAAAATAAATTAATAAAAAATGTATATCTTTTTTTAAAGGTTACTTTATTATATCCAACATTTTATACTTTTCGAATTTATTCTATTAGCTAACCCCCCGTTTCCACATGCAAGTGCAAGTTCGAAAAACTCAATACCCTTTTTGTACTTTCAGCCAATCGGCTGTTTCCTCGATTTTCGTTGACAATACGTATACACTACTTGCAAGTAATTGCTTGCATGTGGAAACGTGGGGTAAATTTCCTATTCCTTAAATTTTCAGGAATGACTTTATATACATGTAGTTATAAATTTTACTTAAATTCAAAAAATTTAAAACGGCGGCTGATTTTGAGCCGAAAATATTCGGCGGCGGCGACTTTTCAAAATCTTCGGCGGATCGGCTCAGCCTGCTTTCAGCCGTTCGGCCCAGGTCTCTGCCACCAACGTATAAGAAACAAAACAAAACAAATTAAATAACAAAAAAACCCCTCGTATGCTGTTTTTGACGTGTATCAGGGATGGCAGTGAGAATTTTAAAATTTTGTCAAAAACCTTTAAAAATTGTTCTTTTTTGAACTTGATTGTACTAATAGATTTTTTTTTTGTTCAATTTAAAACCTTAGTTCAATTCCCTCACTTTGTGTTTTCAAAACTGTAGGCCATAAATCACTGATACTTAAATCGTTGTTAGATTTTAATATTTCAATGCCAATAAGAGCTCTTAATTGCGATTTTATGTAATTAAAATATTGGTATTCTTTTAAAAATTTTTGTACTTATTGTGGTATTATGTCAGACAAGCTTAAAGCTTCGAGGGATTATCAAGAGAATTTTTTGTAATCGAGAATTTTTCAATAAATAAATAAAAAAATTGTTTTTCTATTGATTACATAAAAAATAAATAAATAAAAAAGACGCAGAGGCGCACTACATATTGTAAAACAATAATTATGAATAAAGAATTAAATTAAAAAAAAAAAAAATGTTCCAAAAGCTTGAAATAAAAGTTTTGTGCAATTGTTTCAAACTGAATTATGTATGTACTACGTTATTTCGATTGCATTAGTTTCCATATACTTATGTATGCAAAGTTCTACATCAGTTTCACAGTAAACATCATTCAAAGGTAAATAATTTGCTTCTAATTTAAGTTTTAACTCAGACATATTAAAACTACCTGCATTTCTATATATTGGTACCTTAAATGCAAAAGGCCTTATCTAACATTTTGAAAATTTTACAGGAGAAGCACAAAAAATGTTTTAAAATGGTAAATTGATAAATTGCCTTAAAATGTTTAAAATTTGTTTATCTTATAAAACCTACCAGTTGTATTGACAAGTAACAATGTTGCATATTGTACAGAGTGTTAGCTAGGCCTTTTAGCGCTTATATATCTCATAATATCATATAATTGTAACGTCATTGATTTCGGGGGAAGTGGTACCCACCATAGGACGCCAATGTTTAATATCGCATACTATCTAAAGAACTGTTGTAGTGAGAATGTTCAAACTTTGTGGAAGTCACTCTAATGGCGTACTACACTTTTGAAAATAAAAATAAAGCGGGAAGGCGCAGGGGGAAACACCTCCCGTAGGATGCATATATTAAATATTGCTGAACTGAAGAAATATTAAAGGGACAGCCTTCAAACGTGGTTAAAGCTACTTTTATGGTAAACTATAAATTTCAATATAAAAATGGGCGGGGTAGACAGAGTAGGAGCAGTACCCCTCATATATAGAAATATTCACCCTTATCGTGGTTGGCGAATTTAAAATACGCCTCCGACTATTTGGTAATAGATTAAAGAGAACGTTAACTTATTTCCTTTAATCTATTACCAAATAGTCGGAGGCGTATTTTAAATTCGCCAACCACGATAAGAGTGATTAATAAGCACGCATTTTGTTGAACTTTTGGTAGTAAGATTTTCTGAGCGCAAAAATTCAAATAATATAGCAGCGGGGGAAGTGGTACCCCCCATAGAACGACGATGTTTAATATCTCTTATCTTAAGAACTGTTATAGTTAGAATGTTCAAACTTTGTAGAAGTCACTCTTATGGTATACTACACTTTTGAAAATAAAAATAAATATCTCTCTTCTGATACACTATTAAAGGGAGAGTCTTCAAAGTTGGCTAAAGCATTGTAGCGAAGCGAAACGGGTTAAGCTAGTGTTAACATAAAAATAAACATGCAATGTCTTGAGTTGATGAGAATCTATAAGAGAAGACTATTTGATACTTTTAAGTTTTTCAATTGATATTTTCTGATATTTTTTATATTGAAATTACCAAATTAAATTACCTCACGTGGAAGATAATAAATGAACCTGCGGTTGATCCCTAGCCAAATCGATCCACTTTATATACGTACATATGTAGATGTACTATGTTTTTTTCATATATAAATAAAAATTTATGGTCGAATTTCGACCATAGTGCAAACATTAGTTAAAGTCGAATAAGACACAATCTTTAAATAAATTGTATTTTTTATAAATAAGCCCGTTAGTATTCTCAGAAAATTATTTTGATTATTCTGAGAACAATTTGAAATATTTTTGATATGCAATATGTGTGTTGTTCGAGCTTTTGTTGTACAGTACTTTTCGTTTATAGTCACAACGCTTATAGTCACATTAGCGATATAGTCCATTTTATCTGTTTATTTTGCCACTATAAGTTAATTTAATATAAAGTATTAACGTTATAGTCCATTTAGCGATAAAAGCACATTTGCCATATATGCCATTTATCAACAGTAGTCAAAGGGAAAAGTAAAGCAAATTAATGGCGTTATAGTCACGTTAGCAAAATTTAGTAAGTTCTTTTTAGTTTTCGAATCAAAAATCCATCCAAAGAAAGAATGAATTAAATCATTAATTTTTGTTATCAACTCTCTACTCGTAAAAGATTCGCCGTTGGTATCACCTATGAAATATCTTGTTATTATTTTAACTAGTTTTTATAAAGTATGCAACTCTGTTGTGAAACCATAAGCCTGATTTCGGTGTAATTTATATGAATTTTTTATTTCCTTTATTCACATAGCTTGATTATATTCGAATTCGGTTATATGCTTCATAGTGTCATATATGTGAATTAGTCTTATAGTCACATTAGCGATATAGTCCACGTTATGGTTGCAACTAAAGGATGTGACTATAAGCGAAAAGTACTGTAATTTTAATGTAAATAATTCGTTAAGCTCAAGGTCAGGTTGCAATTTTAAATGTAAAACCGTGTGTGACGTGTTTTTTATTATTGTTCCTCTTTACCCTGAAGATGAGATCCAGTGGATTTCGAAATATTGGAAAAAATTTTTTTAAATAAATAAAAAAATATAAAAAACCTGACCTTGAGCTTAACGAATTATTTACATTAAAATTTTTGATATGTTATGTGACGTTACTTTAGAATGTCGTTAATTAAGAAAAGACGTATCTAACATATACAATTTATTAAGTTTGCGACATTAAACCTGATAAAAAAAAATAATAAAAAAGATTTTATGTAAAATTGTAGAACTCTTTTTTTTTTGACAATTAAATATATCCATTTCATATTTCAAGCCTCAGCGCCATATAGACTTTGTAGAGGCTATATCATTATATTAAATACCTTAATTATTATTTACAATATTTATATAAAAATACATATCGCAATAATCTATACATATTTATAATTATAAAATTTTAGATTATAATAGAAGTGTTTATAGGTTACCCAACAAGTAAATTTTAAGTTCCCTTTTAAAGGATGATAACACCGATATATTTTTATAATCTTATCGGTAAGTTATTGTATTCAATTGGTCTAGCAACCGTGCAATCTGCAAGTTATTTGCTTGCCTCGTATTTCTTTTCTACCTGTTCTTGTGATATTTACGTTGAATTTAACTGATTTCTGATTTAATCCTCTTAAAGCTTTAAAATTGCATTTGTTGTTTGTATAAACCTCGGATTGGCATGATATTAATAGCCCTATATTTATATAAGTTCAAAGTAGAATAACGCAATGGTAGGTTAAAGACTGTTTTAAGAGCTTTGTTTTGTGCTGATTGCAAACTTTTTAGAGAGGTAAACGTGCCACATCCATATATTTGTGGCAAATATGTTAGATTCGAGTGTACAAGAGTCATTCTCTAAATCATTAATTTGACTTCAGTGTTGAGTTTGTTCTTAAATTTATATAATATTCCTGTTGCTGCTGATATTTTCCCTTTGACCTTTGCAATGTGGGCTTCCCAACGAAAGTTGTAGCTTAATTGTATTCCTAGATATTGGACAACATTTGATTCATAAATAAGAGACCCATCCACGTAAACAGCAATTTTTTCTTCATTTCTATTGGCATGAGGCCGAAATCCTATAAATTTTGTTTTCGCTGAGTTAAGTTCTAACTTATTTAACCGAGTAAACTCCGCTAATATTGCAGCATCATATTCTATCTGTGTTCTTAATACCTTTTCGTGCTTATATTTATAAAACAAACAAATATCGTCGGCAAACATTATTAATTTTCCATAACAATTTATGTTTTTCATATTATTTATATAAATCTTAAAAAGTTACGGTCCTAGAACACTCCCCTGAGGAACACCATAATAAACAGTTAATAAATTACTATTTGAATCCTTTATTTGTACGTACTGAAATCTGTTATTCAGCAATCACTAACCTGAAATATCGTTTCATCCGCTACTCCAATGTTTTTCATTTTTTAAGTAATATATTATGTTGGACTAAATCAAATGATTTTGAAAAGTCAAAAAATACGCCAGCCACACCTTTTAAACCAGCATCAATACCATCACAAACATATTCAATGACATTTACTATTGCTTCCTCTGTTCCTGAATCCTTTGTGAATCCATACTGACATTCATGTAGAATACTTCTTGAATGAAGATAATTTGTCGATTGATTAAATATTATCTTTTCAAAAATTGTATCGATTATTGATAACACTGAAACAGGTCGAAAATCAGCCAGATACTTCGAAATTATTTTTTTAATCTATACAGGCCTGTTCTGCAAATCACTTTTACTCAAATCACGTGATTTCAAATCACATGTGCCTACTAAAATCACACGTGTGATATTTTAGTGTCCCGTTTTTGTGTTTTTGGTGTGATCTTCAATTGCCGAAAGCACACCGAGATACACAAAAACGGTATGACTCTTAGAACGACAAAAAATCAAACGTGTGAATTCAAAAGCACGTGATTTTAAATCACGTGATTTCAGAGCAGGCCCGATAGGTACAATTTTATGAATCTTTAAAATATCTGGATACTTTTGAGTTGCAATCATGTTATTAAAAATCTCAACAAGTATATCAGAAACTAAAGTTTTTCCAACAATCAACATTTTTGCATTTATTTTGACATAACCAACACCCCTATACGGATTAATCACCTTGACAAACTGGAGTTAAATACCAATAACAGCTTTCAGGTACTAAGGTTCTAAACATATTAACATTATCATTGGGATAACTTTTTATATTATTAACTAATTTATGGCTACATTCAGAAAAATATGCATTGAGAGCATTAGCCTTATCCTCATCTGTTAAAATACTGTTGCCATCATCATTTATTAACTCATTTTGTGGATTTTTACATCGACCAAGTTCATTGTTTAAAAAGTTCCATGTTCCAAAAGATCTCAAATTGTGTAAATAATAGTCATCTCTGAGTTTTTTATTACAATTCTGTCTAACTTTACTGATGTTTTTTATATGTTCACAGATATTCGACCTGTCCCAGTTTTTCCTTCTTGTTTTAAGAAGTTTATTTTTATAGCATATTAAACTATATAAGTTTTCAGTCATGCAAGGAGCCATTTGGTACCGTATATTGCATGGTTTTGACACAGTTTCTGTACTTTCCGAAACAGCAGAAGTTATATTTGTACAAATTTCTTACATATATCAGAAGATGGTTGATCATCTTATATTGCCCTTAGTTTGTTATCTAAAATCAACCCATATTTTTCAAAGTAAATTTTTTTCCTGCACAGAGTTATATTTTCATCGATAAATACCACAACTAAGAAAATTGTGATCAGATATAGTATTTTCCACACTAAACAAATATTTTATTGGAGAAATTGCTGAATATCCAGTCTATATATGTTTAACTTGCGGGTCTAGTTATATTTTCATGACAAGTACTTTTTGATATGAAGGCCCTTTTTTACATTTCGTATAGATCAAGGCGACTTTTTTCTCTATTTTTATCTATTTTACCGAGTTTTATGTCTCAAACTTCAAAAAAAAATTATATGTTAGATACGCCTTTTCTAATTTAAAGTAACGATGTATAAGTTTTATAAAAATGTTGTACCATTTTAATTAAAAATAAACCCCCATATTCATAAAAAAAATTTTTGATTTATGAGAGGTTTATTGAACTAATTTTCATAGAAAATTCGTTTCATAAACCCTTAATAAACCTGCAATGTTTTTTATAAATACGGGGGAAAATATTCAAAAGGTTAAACGAAAAATACAATAAATTAATAAATTATTCCTTCACTCGTAAAGCTATTTTTAAATTTTAAACTATATTTTTACTTTTGCTGTTTTTGTTCGGATCTTTTAAGAAAAGCATACCAATTTTGTTATTTTTTTATAGTTTGAGTATTTAACTAACATTTTTTTATTTAATTAAGTTCTGACGAACTCGCATATGGGTTTATTTATATCGAAAACCAGCCTTTTGGAAAATAAAACTCCTTGCGTGAAGAGCAATGTTTTGCTAAATTTAATAGTTCAACATTAAATAATTCTTTAGCAAAAGCTGAAGCAAAAGCACAAACGAATTAATGTCCCTGCTGACTAGATTAACATATGTGAAGATTAGCACCAATTACCTACTCTGTCAGTATCCACCATTTCCGAGCCGAGTCTCGTCAACTTATCGGCCATTTCATTAAAGGTGATGTTGTAGTGACCCGGAACTCAGCATAGCCCCACTACATACTCTCCCTTATGTGTATTCAAACTTCCCTATAATCATAGATGGGGGTAGTGCACTCATTTTGCAGTTTAAACTCACACTTTGTGATTGTTTGATTTTGTTAATGTTGAGTGATGAATTGAAAATTTGCAGCCTCACTAAACATGAGTGATAGTGATGTTAAAAAATTTTGCAATCAAAAAAAAAAAAAAAAAAAAAATTATTTGATTTAAAAAAAGCAATCATCAGTTTATTGCAACTTTTTTTTCTTCACTCATTTGAGTGCAAGTTTCATTTTGTTTAATGCTCTTGGCTTATGCATATCCTCAAAAAATTTTGAATTTGAATTTTTTTGTCAAATCGATATACCAATATATCGTTATTATCCGATCGATATAAAATTTCATAATATCATTAAGAGAAGAGGGACATTACCAATTCCTATGTTTAAGTGGAATTGTACAAGTTGGGCCAGATATATGGTGTTTCTTTGATTTGCACCCCTAACGCCAACAGATGCATTCTGTGGTATGTGTAAAAAAAATATGAAATTATGCTCATATTACATGCGTATTGCATAAAACTAAAAAAGTAAAATATATTTTCAAGTTAATAAAATTAAAAAACTATAATTAAATTAAATAGACGATTCAAATTTAATATGTGTTAAGCTTGAAGACTTTAACTACAAATATTGCATTGCGGCATATCAGTAGAATGTGCTGCACACACGGGTCTTTTGCATAATGTACAGGCCTTCCTTGTTAGGCGTCGTTTTTTACATATGTGGCAATTACCCTTTATTTTTATTCTGCCAGTGCTGTCACGTTCTTCCTCGTCCCCTTCTACCGCATCCGTTCTTTTCAAAGGGCCGCCGTTTATAGCTTCAATAGCGTTGCGTGTAGAGAATATTCTAGTTATACAGTTATTTTTGGATCTTAATTCAACTTCAGGTTTTGCCAGTTGTTCGCTAAGATTAGAAAGAAACGTCCTACGCCGGCTTGTAGAAGCTTTCAATTCATGGTTGTTCTCAACGTAAATTATGTATGCAGCAAAGGCTGCAACATCCAGAATATTATAAAAGAAAGCCAAAGACCATCTAGTAGTTCGCCGCTTAGTTGAAAACTCTTCCAGACATTTCACCATGTTATTAACGCCACTTTTATTTTTGTTATAATCTAATATCATGAGGGGTATCCTTTTTGGACCTTTAACTTCGCTTGTGTAAGGCATTGAAGAAAGAACCACAAGTGATTCATTTCTCTTTGGCACGTAGGAACACATGGTTATATTGTTACTGAATCCAAATATTGTGGATTCCACTACACGTAGTTTTGGAATAGAAAATAGTTGTGGCACAAAGGTTTGTCTTTTATTTACTACACCCAACATCGATAAACTGCTGTCAACCATCAAGCTTTTTGCCAAATTGTAGCTGGTAAAGAAATTGTCACAAACAATGTTTCGACCGCTTCCATGGTAAAGATTGACGCACAAATCCTTCACCACTTTTTCACCTACGTTTTGTTCATGTTCTCCGTACGCCGGCATTCCTGTATATATTTGTCCCTTTAATGGATAAGATGAAATGGAGTCGCAAACCCACCACACTTTTATTCCATATTTAGCGAGTTTTGATGGTTGGTATTGAGTGAAACCGGTACCACCACGGAAAGCATACAACTGTTCATCAACAGTGACGTTGGCTCCTGCTACATAATTGCAATGCAGATTGTTATTAAGCATCAAAAATATGTCGGTTATTGCTGCCGCTTTATCTGTTTGTTTACGGTACTGGCGTGTTTTTCCGTTGTCAAAACGTATAAAACGGCTTATTGCCCAAAATCGCCGCACACTCATGGCAGCGCGATATAGAGGATGTGAGGTTGTTTTCCACAAATCTTTAGTGAGAATGTACCCCGAATGTGTCACGCCACTCAGTAAAAGAAGACCGAAATACGCATCAAACTCACTTTTTGTCAGGGCTTTCCATGTGCGACGTTCCCCTGTTGTGTTTTCACGTTCATATGTTTCTTTTGCTTTTCTGTTAGTTTCGCGTATAATTATGTCGCACATTTCATCAGACATTATCAACTTGAATGTTTCCACAATGGATAGACCTTGCGTACTTCTAACTGGTCCACAGTTTGCAGTTCTCAGTATGTTGTTGGTATGAAATCTGGCAGTTTGTGATGGTGCAACAGACCAAATTGTTCCGTCTTTGCTTGTATAGTTTTCTTCACTTTCACATGGTAAATAATCAAATTCATCATCGTCTTCATTTTCATCATCCAGGTAGTATTCTGGTAACTGGATATCTTCCACATCGGAGTAATCTGAAGTTACAACAGCATCGTTATCCTCTACAGCCTCTTCAGATAGTAATGGCTCATCATCAGTTATTTCTTCTTTCAAATCTTGTAATGTCTGACGAATGTATTCCTGTTGTTCCTTATAACCAAGTGCACTTAGTTCCCTTGGAGTAAGCAATACACCATCCGCCATCTCACTATGCTTTGTGATCTCACTCTTGTTATTATACACTTTTCTTCACCAAGGCAAGGCGTATTTACGTTATTCGGCGGCAGAAATACTACAACAAATATGCAATTATAAAGACAACGGAAGTTTCTGTTTTATGCTCGAAATGTCAACCATTTGTAAACAAAAAATGTTAAAACACAGCAAATAGCCCAAGCTTTCCAAATCGGCTTGGCATTCTCTTAAAACTTTATTTATTAATACGCCTTGGCCAAAACTTTTATTTGATAACATGGACAAAACTAACAAGCAAAACTTGCGTTTCTTAATATTCCTACCAAGGTATATTTATAGCAGGCAGTCTCGGAAAGCCAGCTGTTTATTTTTTATTTGCTTGTTTTGTGATACAAACTGTAAAATGTTGTATAGTAAACAAGTTTTTTGTCTCTTATCAACCCCTTTGCTGTTTGACAGTTCGTATCACATAACAACAATAAAAAGCCCTGTTGCTTGTTTTATTGTACAATTGTTGTAATCTCGCGGCTACCTGCTATAAATATACCTTGATTCCTACTCAGAAAACCACCAACCAGAGACCTACGCTGACGGATGTTATCGGCGGCGGCGGCTCGTATAAAAATAATCGGCGGCTCAAAATCGGCTGTCAGCCGGCTTACCCTTTGTTGTATTCATAAGTCTGAGTTCATACGGCTCATGTCTTATTGACAAGATTCTTCTTTTTTCTTCTTTGAACATGAATTGGCGTTCAAATGATTCATGTCATGTTGACGACATGTGCTTTTTTGATATTGAAAACAATAATAAAATTAAACAACGAATCAAAAAGCAAAACGTAAAGACAGTACATGCATCTGTGTACTCGTTTCTTTTCCCTTCGTCCCTCTCGCCTACAAAGCAGGGTTACCGTTTGAAATTTTCGAAAAGGGTCACAAAAAGGGGATTTTCCAGAAAAAGGGGTCAAAAAAGGGTATTTCAATAAAAAAAGGGTCAAGTTTTTTTTAAGCAGTATTTCCCATTTAAATGAACATAATAACACCAAGTTTTTTTATAAGCAAAAAATAATATTTCAGGTAGGAAGAGCTCAAAACTTAATTTTTTTATGGAATGCTCTGTCCTGTTTAAAACACCTGACAAAAAGTTTTTTCTTTATCATTATAGCTAATTTTTTAATACTTTTCATGTAATTTTCCGATTTAGCGATGTCAAATAAATTTAAGTGTTGGTTTTAAATTTTGCAATCGTTTTTTGTAACCATTTTCTCGATTAAAGCGATTTTTTTCTGTAAGCAATTTAGCAATTTGTACCTCTTGTTTTCATTCCTGTTAGGGCACTCTCAACACTGTTGATTCAAAAGGGGGCGAAAAGTTCAATACCTTTTGCCATTATTAAGGGCGAATTTTTTTGAATAAAACATGCTACTCTTTAAGAAAGCAAAACACCAAATTGCATTTTTTAATAAAATGTCAAATTTTTTGTTTTGAAAAGAAACCACCATAAAAAAAATCACAAATATGTATATGAGTTATGTTTGTTTTTACGGAAATTGTACTTTACTATCAAAAATCAAGGAGAAGAAAGCGTGGAATTGTAAGTTTATACTTTGAGTCTGTTCCATATCAAGCAATGCTTATTTCGAAAACATTTGTTTAGCACTTCTGTTCCGCAGTGTTGAAAAAAAAAAACAAAATGTGAGAGCTATTTCCAAAAAAAGGGTCAAAAAGTGTCACAAAATAGGTGATAATGATACAAAAGTATAATTAAAAAAAGGGTCATAAAAGGTATCAACACCGTCGAAAAAGGGTCAAATTGATACTTTAGTATCACAACGGTAACGCTGCTATAAAGTAGCAATTAAAGCCCTGCACGAATGCATTTGAATGCCGTTTCAAATCATTCGTTTGTTTTTCAACTCGTGATTGTCGATTGCATTTTGCTAACGAATCAAACTCTGTATTGTGAAAAACACATAAAGCACGAAAAGAATATAAACACATAAATGCAAATGAATTTAAATTTGTGTGTTATAAACGACCAAATACGAAATGTAAAGAGCACGGAATATACTCCACACAACAACGAAACAAACGAATAACACAAACTACTCCAAATCTTACGAATCGCACGAATCAAAGGAATCACACCAAACAACAGTTACAAAATAGGTGATATGAATTATCTTATTATTTTATTATTAGGTATGACTCGTAAATTTGTATTGAGCAAAAAAACAAATGAAGATGCAAGATATTTTTATACAATGTTTAAGTTTTAATTTTAAATTATTTTATTCAAAAGTTACAAAAATATATTTTGAAATATTTTATTAAAAGTAAAAAAGAAATGAAAAGCTAAATTCAATTAATTGCAAAATAAAGATAAAAATAATAGGTATAATGAGCAAAATGGCTTAAAATAAAAATTAATTTGTACAGTTTAAAAATTTTAAAGAATTTTTTTTTTTTGTCATCATAAAGTTTTTTTCTGTTAAGATGAAACAAAGTAACATAGCATCCGCTAGACATATACAGTGTATATATATTATACACTTGTCGAAGTCACATCGACGACCAGGGCTGTCAGATATGGCGATTTCTCGCCAAACGTGGCGATTTTGAAAAGTGTTTGGCAGTGGGATTTTCCATTTGGCGACTGGCGACTTTTGTGGCGATTTTTGATATAAGTGCGTATATACGCACTTATATTTGTCATTATATAGTTTTATTAATAATGACATTTTATACTTGAAATTAAGCTGCGTCATAGATCTTGAAGAATATAATAAGAATACATATGTAATAAAATTAAAAAGCTTTTCAGTCAATTTAAGCCATTATTATTTATTGCCACAGATATATATTATTACATTTAAAATATAAGTAAAAACAAAAATTATCATTGAAAACACAAAAGGCTGTTTGTTCAACAGCATTTTCAGTAAATTTAATTACACATTAAACACACCATTATATGAATAGAGTTCCTTAATTTCCAAAGTGTTGGTCAAAATACCATTAGAATATGATCTATTTTCATCATATTCTAAACACCTATCCAGAATTCAACAGTTGAACTTCAGTTCATCAATTCGTATGCATTCATCTTTTGCCATTGCTGTTCCAAAACCGTTATTTCTTCTTCTGTACCTTTCATATAAATTTAAAAAGTAATTAACCGTTTTTTACAGAATTTGTTAAAAAATTACGAAAAATTGTAATTAAGGGTATCTCATTTACAAGGGTGTACTCATTTACACTCATCACCAAAACTTATAATTTTTTCACACAGGAATAAAGCTTGGATACTTTTCTTTAAAACTGTTTCCTCAAAAGTGAAGAAACTCGTGGTATTAACCAAGTTATGAGTAAAGTTAAATAAATGGCCGAAAACTCCGTTTTTTATGAAAACTCCATTTGCGCGACCTCTAAACCTATTCCGAAAATTAAAAAAAAAAATCAAAAATCTTCAGCCTATAAGCTTTTAAATTTAAGTTGAGCACCTATGAAAATCACAAAAAAAAAAAAAAAATTGGGACACCCTAATGTACACTTGTCGAAGTCACATAGACGACTGAATTGATGATCATTAAAATATGTGTTAGTAGTGGTACGCACAATTGGGCAAAGAAATGGAATTCCCTGTTATAGACTCACAATTGTTGTGTGTTGTTTTCTTTGTTTTTTTTAAATCAAACTACTGCTTAACAACGAGTTGTTTGAAACGAGCTACTGTTTGAAATTGATTCGGTTTTTCATTGTGTATCATTCGAATTGATTTTAAAAAAAGAACTCAGTATTTCACACAACAATGAGTTGGTGTGAAGAAATGTGAAAAAGAAACAAATGCATTCGTGCAGGGCTTTAATATACACCACATTAGTATTGTTGTTTCTTTTCAACCAGTTGTCCGGTAACCAAGTGACCGACCAAGGTCTATCCAATGGATAGGCCTTGTGACCAGTGCGACCCTTTTAGCATTTTCACTGCTAAATTTAGCATTATTTATTTTGATTATTTTCAGCATTTTTGAAATTTTTTTTAGCATTTTTTAATTAAAAAAAAATTTCTTTTATAACTATTTCACAATATGACTTAATACTTCTGTTAATCTCTATAATTGTATTTTGTCATTTATACGTTTATAAAAATGTATAATAATAGCAACCCTGTAAACACAAAAAAAAAAAAAAAAAATTAAAGATGAAATGGTAGATTTTACTACAGAAGAAATAACGGTTTTGGAACAGCAATGGCAAAAGATGAATGCATACGAATTGATGAACTGAAGTTCAACTGTTGAATTCTGGATAGGTGTTTAGAATATGATGAAAATAGATCATATTCTAATGGTATTTTGACCAACACTTTGGAAATTAAGGAACTCTTTTCATATAATGGTGTGTTTAATGTGTAATTAAATTTACTGAAAATGCTGTTGAACAGCCTTTTGTGTTTTCAATGATAATTTTTGTTTTTACTTATATTTTAAATGTAATAATATATATCTGTGGCAATAAATAATAATGGCTTAAATTGACTGAAAAGCTTTTTAATTTTATTACATATGTATTCTTATTATATTCTTCAAGATCTATGACGCAGCTTAATTTCAAGTATAAAATGTAATTATTAATAAAACTATATAATGACAAATATAAGTGCGTATATACGTATATACGCACTTATATCAAAAATCGCCACAAAAGTCGCCAGTCGCCAGTCGCCAAATGGAAAATCCCACTGCCAAACACTTTTCAAAATCGCCACGTTTGGCGAGAAATCGCCATATCTGACAGCCCTGGTCGTCGATGTGACTTCGACAAGTGTATAATATATATACACTGTATATGTCTAGCGGATGCTATGTTACTTTGTTTCATCTTAACAGAAAAAAACTTTATGATGACAAAAAAAAAAATTCTTTAAAATTTTTAAACTGTACAAATTAATTTTTATTTTAAGCCATTTTGCTCATTATACCTATTATTTTTATCTTTATTTTGCAATTAATTGAATTTAGCTTTTCATTTCTTTTTTACTTTTAATAAAATATTTCAAAATATATTTTTGTAACTTTTGAATAAAATAATTTAAAATTAAAACTTAAACATTGTATAAAAATATCTTGCATCTTCATTTGTTTTTTTGCTCAATACAAATTTACGAGTCATACCTAATAATAAAATAATAAGATAATTCATATCACCTATTTTGTAACTGTTGTTTGGTGTGATTCCTTTGATTCGTGCGATTCGTAAGATTTGGAGTAGTTTGTGTTATTCGTTTGTTTCGCTGTTGTGTGGAGTATATTCCGTGCTCTTTACACTTCGTATATGTTCGTTTATAACACACAAATTTAAATTCATTTGCATTTGTGTGTTTATATTCTTTTCGTGCTATATGTGTTTTTCACAATACAGAATTTGATTCGTTAGCAAAATGCAATCGACAATCAGTAGTTGAAAAACAAATGAATGTTTTGAAACGGCCTTCAAATGCATTTGTGCAGGGCTTTAGTTATTACATCAAAATAATGAAAAAGTCGATTTTAAATTTAGGGTAACTTTTGCATTTTAGATAACGATATATTTTTGATTAAATTGGATAAAAAAGATTTTAAGCTAAAAAGAAAATTTATTTTTTGTTAAAAATGTTATCCAATATGTATTAGAACAAAAGTCGATTCGTTTTACTTTCACCAACCCATTACTACTCTAATTGAAAGCGGATAAAAACTTGTGGATGTGAAATGCAGAACACCAAAAATGAGAAAGTAATCCACTTCCGAGTGAATTCGGATTCTAGAACACACCCGAATGTTTTAATTTTTCTAAAAGCAGAACAAATACAATTGCCCAATTAAACACAAAATACAAGTTAAATAAAAAGAACTTACAAACTGGGATCCCACGATGATATTTACATATCAGCGTTTCACACACATTCTTAACAATTTAAAAATACTTCATATTACATATCGTCTTCTTAAAGACCTAATAACCTATCTGCAAAAATTTCAAAATTGATTTTTTTATGAATTTTTATTCCCTATATCATAACGCATATGTGTGCAAAATTTTGAACATGTTATATTACAAATGACAAAGTTTTTGTACCTAGAGGACCGTTACGCACAAAAAAAGAGAAAAGTAAATCATCAAAAATCACGATAAAAGTTTTATTTTGTTGCATAGTGTAATTTAAACAAACATTAAGTACTTGTTTTTGCTTAAACCAGTAAAAGAAACTACTACTGTAATTATTTAATGTATATAATATTCATGTGTATAAAGAAATTTTTGTTTATTCATACTAATTAGTACTGCAGATAGGTTATTTGGTTTCAGATTTCTACAATTCCAAAAAACCTAAGTGTCATAACATAAGCTGTGATTAGAAAAACAAAATTTTCTCAAACGATATATATTACTGGTTTCATTTTAATCAAAATGTGTGATTTTCGTTTCAATATCGTTAATAGTTCCAATTTTATAACGTTTTTTCCCTCTCCTGTAAACTTTTGAAAACTGCAGATAGGTTATTTCGTCTTTTAGGTGACGATATATGGATAGATAAGGCAAGGAAAAAAATAAAAAAAACTCAAAATGTTCGTTTTAAAATATTAAAGACACAAACAAACCATTAATAAATAATTTAAGGACATATTGAAGAAACACAGTTAATTATTAAAACAAAATTTAATCAACAATTTAGGACAAAGTTTTGTTAAGCTACGTTAATCCACAAATAATCACAAGAACACATCAATTCATCAGTAGGTTAGGTTAGGTTCCATGGGCAGCCATCAAAAGACAGCTCACTTGGGTCCTTCAGTGGTCCCTTTGTGATACCCGGCGCCAATGCCCATCCCCTAGATCAGTCACTCAGATGGCGTCACTGCAGGTTCCAACCACTTCGTCTTCCTAATGAAGAGAAGGAGCGTTTTTAGTTCTGTCATGGACAGATCCCCCAGACAGGAAAACACCGGTTCCCCAAGGTATTTTTCCCTGATGCCCCGCAATCCAGGGCAATGACAAAGGAAGTGAAGAACAGTCTCCTCTTCCTCCTCGTTCTGACAACTCCTACAGTAGTCATTAAATTCCAGACCCATCCTCGCAGCATGAGTCCCCACCGGCCAGTGTCCAGTTAAAACCGATATCACCGTCCTAATCTGGTTCCTGTTGAAACCAAGTAGAGAGCTAGTTCTCCGTTCATCATATCCAGGCCAAAGGATCCTTGATATCAAGCAGGTGGACTCACAGGTCCACCGCATCTGCGCAACTCTGTACGACTCGCGCCTGATGAGTAATTTACAGTGAGCCATTGGAAGACCAACAAATTGATCGATGAATGCGTCATCCATGCGACCACCTTGTCTGGCCAGCCCATCTGCCATTAGATTACCCGGGCACTCCGAGTGACCCGGTATCCATATAAGCGTTACCCTTGAATGTTTCGCAATCTCATTCAAAGACATCCGACATTCTACAGTTAACCTAGATGTCGTGTAGACACCCGCTAGGGAGGCAAGGGCAGCCTTGCTGTCAGTAAATATACGTATATCCCCCGATATGCGATGATACCTCAGCCAGTTTGCCGCCCGCCTTATAGCCGAGATTTCCGCCTGCAGGACACTGCATCCGTCCGGCAGACGAAAGGAAACCTTCACATCCAGTTCCTCTATGAAGAAACCTCCGCCAACTCTCTCACCCTTCCTTGAACCATCAGTATAAACCCCTAGGGTAGGTTCCCGGAAGGAATCCGACAGCACGCTGCCGTGCGCCGCTTGTGTCACGAACCCCGCACCAAAGAACGGCACCGGGGTGCAGTAATCCACACCGTCAGGGACAATCGTACTTCCGATTATTCTGGCGTGTCCATACTCACGGGTCGACCAGCCGTTCGTTGCGTGCAGCCGTGTCGCCGAGCAAAGAGCCAACTGTTTGGCCGTTATGTCCACCGGGAGCCAGTTCAATAACGTAAACAGCGCCTTCGTGGGAGTAGATCGCATTGATCCCGTGATCATCAACGCGACAAGTCTGTATACTTTCTCAAGCATCAGTAGGTTACAAACGCAAAAGTTCTAGCATATACTGACTGACTATGTTGTAAAATTGTTATTCTCTTCATCCTTTAATATATACTTCACTTTTCATTTTATTAGAAATTTGCCTTCAATTTGCTTTGCTATTCAATATATTCTTTTATTTTATATTAACCTTCTTAGCTTAAGGAATTCAACAAAGATACTTTTTATCTATTTTTTTTATTTCTTTTTATTTTCATATGCTTCACAATTTTATCTTTTTTTTCTGTATCTCTTTTAATTTGTATCTTTTCAATTTCGTTTCTTTTTAATTTCAATATTCTTTTAATTTTGTATCCTTTCGTATCATTCTAATTTAATATCTTTTCTATTTTTGTATCCTTTTAATATTTTATTATTTTAAGAATATCTTTTATTGGTATTACACTCAAGTATTAATCACCCTTATTCTATTTGACGTCGTCAACAGTAAACAACGCCGTTTTTTATGTTTTGTTTCAATTTCGTATTTCCGTTGGCAATATTGGCATATTTCGATGACTGTTAACATATGTTTGGTATTTTCTAAGAAAAATTGGCGTTGCTGTTGCCTTAAATTGCCCTTGATTTTGTCGTCGGCATTTTTAGTTTTGTCTTATGCTGCTTTGTATCGTGTTTTACAAATTTTACGTTATGGTTAACTGCAATTTTGATTTCTACGACGGTTTTGATATTTTTCTTCATTTTTGTTGTGTTTTGATATATTTTTTGTGGATATAATTGAAAAAATTAAAATAACAACTTAGTGCCAGTTCGAGAAGCTAGTGGAAGAGCTTGTAAAAAATCCATCACTTGCCAGAGGATTATGCAGGGTCTCTTTTCCTAATAAATTAAATATATTTTTTTTTTTGAGATAAAATTTTGATGTGGGTTCCGTCTACACAGCCAATTACACCTGGAAATGCTGGTTTTCAAAGAAATGCAACTTTAATTTATCCATTGTGGACAAAGTTCTCTCTTCATGACTTCCAGAGTCTCAGACAAAATTTTTAAACTAGTGGCTGGGACAGTCAAAAGTTTAAATAATTTCCAACGCTGAGCTAGTACGATCCCTGCGCCAAAAAACGCAATGTTGCTGCAAATTTGTATATTGCGTTTGGAACAAACGTTCCCTTTTTTAAATGAGGCTCTATTATTTTCAACACATGTTTAAAAGAAAGTTTATTCAGCCGAAAATAACTTTCAAATCTTAAAATCGTTAAAAAAAAATCCATTAGGCACTTGGGAAAATTTAATATAATAAAAAAAGTTTTCATTTAAACATTATTTTTTACAAACAAATTTTTATTTAACTTAAAATTTGCACAAACAGCACAGAATTTTTTTTTCTTATAAAAAAAAAACAGTAAACAAAATGAATCAGCTGATTTTAATATTAGAGATGTGTGCTGTATTTTATTAACATTATCGATAAATAGTCAACGGCGTCATAATACTCTTATAAAATACCAATTTAACATAGAATTGATGTTGTCTTTGATAAGAATTGCTGTTGCCTTAAAATTGCCGTTGTTATTGCCGACGCCAAATAGAATAAGGGTGAATATTTATTCTCTAGGATTTTTTTATTTCCTTTCAACAAAACTATTAACACCAATAATCCAAATTATAAAACTTCTTTTTGTTTCAATTGTTTTCTTTTTAACCCTGCGGCCACACGTTCAAGTTGTTCTTGATAGTCTTTTACATATACTGCTTGTCAAAATTTACACAAATTGAAAGCTGTGACGTAGGCTGCACTCATTTGTAAGCAATTTACTTCCAAGATGTCAACAACAACAGAGACAAACGTGTACTCAGCTGTTAAATTGAAAGTAAATTGCCAAACAAATGGAAAGGTGAAATTGAAATTTATTTATTTATTTATTTATTTATTTCCAATTCTATACACAAGACTTAAAGCCTCTTATTGCAGTATAGAACATTGTTTTAGCAGAAACATTTATAATTATAATTTGTAAATGATAAAATTTAAAACAAAATAAAAAATTTAAAAGAGAGAAAAAAAAATTATTAAATTAATAAATTAAATTGAAAATTAACAAAATAATAATATTTAAAATTCATAAAAAAATGAAAAAAATTAACGTGCAAAAAAATTTAAAATGCTTTTTTTAAAGCTCAGTGCGTTACTAGTTATTTGTATATTATGCGGGAGTAGATTCCAAAGACGGATTGCATTAAGGAAAAATTGCCAATCGGAAGTTAAACTTTGGTGTCTAAATAATAAAATTATTTTACCTCTATTAGACCTAGATATGGTTAAGCGGTTATACAGATGTTGTGGTTGTTGAGTAAACACGATTTTGTGCATAAATATTAGTATGTACTCTTGTTTTGAGAAGGTCATCAAACTGAATACCATATAATTTTACCGTAAAAGGAGAAACAGAATTAAACCTTTTCACGCCATATACGTATCGTACAATGCTTTTAAAGACTGAGTTTAATTTTCTCGTACTTGCCGCATCACATTTGGCAAATAATTCGCATCCATACATCAGAATTGGCAATAAATAGGTTTTGGCAAGAAGTATTCTTATTTTGATAGGTGTACAATACTGCGTTTGCCAGAGAGTTCTAAGCATGGAATATGTACGGCCACATGCTTAATTAATATGGTTGCACCATGTCAGGTTCTTATTAAAAATAATACCTAAATTTTTTGCTGTAGTTACCCTTTCAATACGTTCATCACCATAAAAAATATCAGGTATATGATCGGCTATAGTAGTTCGTTTTTGGATAACAAGATATTTAGATTTTTTTGGGTTGATACTAAGACCATTAGCATTAGCCCATTCATATATATGTTTTAACTCAGTATTCAGAGTTAAGACACATTGTTCAATTTCAGATGTATCACAGCTGATGTAAATCTGAACATCGTCAGCATACATTCTGACTTTGCAGTGTGTAAGTTGACTCGGAAGGTCATCAGCGTAAAGCGAAAATAGAAAATAGGCCCAATAATTGACCCCTGCGGTACACCCCTCGTCACAGGTAGAAATTTTGATTTATTATTATCACTTTGAACATACTGATACCTGTTGGTAAGATATGTTGATATCAGATGTGTAGCAGCTGTAGAAAACATAAACATGTGTTGTAGTTTGTAACATAGGACGTTATGATCGACTGTATCGAATGCTTTTAAAAGATCCAAAAGTACTAAGATATTTGTTTTTCGTTCATCTATACTATTTCTTATATCTTCCGCAACATCTACAAGTGCAGTTATACAACTGTGGTTTTTCCGAAACCCAGATTGTTTATCATTAAGCAGATTATGATCATTAACGTAAAGCGATATCTGATTGTGAATTAACCTCTCAAATATTTTCGACATAAAGGGTAAAATGGCAATTGGCCTATATTCTGATTTAGTTTTGGGTATTGGTATTATTTTGGACTTTTTCCAATTTGAGGGAAAATGACTGGTGGTAATAATGGTGTTAAATACATGTGTAACAAAGGGCAATATTCTTGGGAGAATTAATTTAAAAAATCTTGTGTGAATTTCGTCCACACCAACTGCATTTGATTTAATTGACATACAGCTTCTTAAAACGTCAAACTGGTCTATGCAATCAAAAGAGAAGTTATTATGGGGTTGACGGTTGTCATGGTTGTGGTTGTAAAAATCAATATCTGCTTCTACCATAGGAATATTAAAAAATTTTTCATTAATAACGTCTGGATCAAAAATAACAGGGTCATTATTTCCAGATTTACCAATACCGATTTCCCTTATAGCCTTCCATGTTTTTTTGATCGTGGTCAATTTAAAAAGTGTGAGTGTGTTAGTAAAAAACTGAGAGTGTATTGCAAATTGAAAGGAATTGAAAGGCAAAACTTGATCGTGTGGCCACCAAGTAAACCAAACTGTTCACTTCAAAACCAAAATCTAAATTTTTTTCTCAAATTTTCACCCAATCACCCAAAGTATATTTATTACAAGTACATGCAAGTGATCAGCTGTTCAGTTGTTTTATTTTCGATATTGTCAAAATTTGCTTATATTTTAGTGCGGCATGATTTTTATACCCTCCACCACAATTAGTTGTGAAGAGGGTATATTAAGTTTGTCATTCCGTGTGAAACTTTTTTATTATTCATCGCAGACCCTATAAAGTATATATATATTCTGAGTCCTTGAGTAATTTTAAGTCGATTTAGCCATGTCCGTCTGTGTGTCCGTCTGTCCGTCTGTTGAAAACACGCTCACTTTCGAAAAACTCAAAAGAAATAAACAAACTTGGTGTCAAATTGCTTGTAGTTATCCTAAGCAGTTTGAATTGAAATCCAGCAAAATCGGTTCAATAGGATCTGAGCTATGAATCAAAATGTGGAACCACCACCTAAAAAAAATTGATAATTTTGTTACAAAAACTAACATAAATGGTGGAAAAATGCACAGAATGATATAGGATTTCGCAACAGTTAAAACGAACTGGAAAACGCTGAAAAATTTCTTGAAGATCCGTCCGTGATTTACCCTAGGCCCCATATAAGCCCTACTCCCGGAAAACAATGCTTTCATAACAAATTTTGGCAAGTCACAGTTAAATAGGACTAGAAATGAAACTATTAAGTTTCGTGAAGATCGGTCCATAATTTACCATAGGCCCCATATAAAACCTACTTCCAGAAAACAGTTTAGTACGCCTAAATCCGTAAAAAATAATGCTATCATAACAAAATTTGGTACATCAAAATTTTTTAGAACTTAAAATAAGACTGTGAAATTTCGTGAAGATCGGTCCATAATTTACCATAGGCCCGATATAAACCTTACTCCCGGAAAACAGCTTAGTACGCCTAAAAACGTAAAAAAGAATGCTATCATAACAAAATTTGGTACATCACAGTTTTATTGAACGAGAAATAAGACTTTAAAATTTTGTGAAGAACGGTCCATCATTTACCATAGGCCCCATATAAACCTTACTCCCGGAAAACAGCTTAGTAAACCTAAATACGTAAAAAATAATGCTATCATAACAAAATTTGGAACATATACGTTTTACAGGACTAGAAATAAGACTGTGAAATTTCGTGAAGATCAGTTCATAATTTACCCTAGGCCCCATATAAACCTTACTCCCGGAAAACAGCTTAGTACGCCTAAAAACGTAAAAAATAACGCTATCATAACAAAATGTGAAATTTGGTGAAGATCGGTGCATAACTGATAGGATATTCATTTAACCGGGCTTTTGATTTAATCGGTTAATCGCTCGATTAATTAACCGAGGTTTTTGTATAATCGGTTAATAATCGGTTAATTTTGTTATTGATTGGTTAACCGATTGATAAAGTTTTTTTTATAAATTAGGTACTTTCAATGAATATAAATGAAAAATTATTTATTATTTGCAGTTTTGTAGTAAAAAATAAACATTAACATAACAACACGTGAACTAAAACGAGCAAAAAAAAAGTAATTTATAACTCTGTAATACATATTTTTTAATTAATACATATTCGGCCACGTTCTGTAAATCGAAATCACGTGAAATTTAAATCGATGGAGATTTCAAGTTCAATTTTTTTAAATGAACGTAGCTCTTCCAGATTTCAAAAGTAGTTTTGGTAAAGATATGTGGTCTTCAAAGTATTTGGTAATGAAAAAGAAATATTTGTATCAATTTTAAACACAGGATAGAATTAAAAACTTGTTCGATTTCTATTTCACGTGATTTCGATTTCCAGAACAAGGCCGATTATGTATTTATTAAAAAGAAAACTCTGATATCATTTTATTAGTAATTTAAATAATTTAAGAAATTCTTATAAAATAATCTTTTAGATAAATAATTTGGTTAAAATGTATTACATTTAAGCGACTCTTTTCTTTGGTTTTGATAAATTTTGACTTGGAAAAATTTCTTTCACTTATCGTAGATGTTGGAGAAATCGAAAGCAACCCATAATACAGAATATCTAAATTCTCAGTCTTTTTTCTGGATTTCTCTAAACATATAAAATCTTCCATTATACCATTTAAATCCTGTTTTATTTTTAACACTTCTAATTGTTTGGGTTAATTCTGTTGTTGCGTTTGCGTCCTGGCAAAGCACAGCACCGAACATTCTGCAAAAAAAGTTAATTTCCGAATTCCGTAATTAATGGTTTTGTACTGTATTTTAAAAATGTATTTATAGAAGGAAATATATTGTATAAAAAAATAATTCTAATTGGTGCACTTTGGCAACTTTTTTGGTGACTGTAGAATGAATGTATTTAAAAAAGGGAGTTGCTTTGCAACCTACGTTTTGGAACTCACCTATTGCTTAAAACACAAAAAATATGGTTTAATACTACAAAAATTTGTTTAGAGAAAACAGAAATCATGTCTATTTTTCTACCCCTCTTTCTTCTCTACACCGCTTGCTACCAAACAAAAAAATGACGTCCAAAATTGGACGTCATAAAATTCATCATGTAAATTGAGTGTAATACTTTGCAATCACCCATAAATACATAAAATTTTCCTTCCAAAAAGAATTGCCTATTCGATCAAATTTTTGTTTCCTAAACAAGTAAAACCTAAAATTTAAATAAAAAAAAAAAATTAAAACGATACAATATCAATGCCAAATAGTTTTCAAATAAATTTCCAAAACCAAAGGCAAATAAATTAAAAACCGAACGAATTCAAATTTAAATCAGTACAAAAATACACAGGTAGAAAATAACTGAGCTACCTAAATAAGAGCGGAAGCGTTTTTTGTATGTCAAAACTTCTCATTTAGATACAATTTCTACGAAACAAACCATTAGAATGCGAATTAGAAACCACCCGGCTGATAAATCTTATTTAACAGATCGCTATGTCGGTTTGTTTTATTGAAATTGTATTTAAATAAAATGTTCATGTTTAAAAAAAACGATTGCCGCTTTTGTTTAGGTTGTTCAGTAAGTCTAAATTTACACGTTTCATCCTTTGATGCTCAAATTCTTTTCAGTTCCCTTTTAAAGATGCCAACATAATCACACGCAGCAATCGGTTTCAACTTTTTTCGGTTCAAAACAACAACAATTTTTGTTAACAGCGAATCAAAGAGAAAAAGAAAAGAAAAAAATTACATGCAGCCATCGCTGTGCATATACCAACGAATAAAAACACAAAGCGTACTGACCGAGTACAGGCATCTCCGTACTAACCCCCTTTCCTCTTTCTTCTCTCACCTAAAAACATAAGAGTTGAGCATCAAAAGATGAAACGTGTGAAAGCAGAGTAACGAACCAACCGAAACCTAATCTCTTTTGCTGTAATTTTTTTAATTGAAAAACTTTGGTTCTGCTTGTGATACTTGTTTATTTAATCCATTAGCCAAGTTTATGGGACCGTTTTATGGCATTTTCCATCACTCTTGCCAGAACTTCAATCGACATGTTCTCGTATTCCTGGCGAATATTCTTATTAATGACTTCAAGAGTCTGAGGCTTGTTGACGTAAGCCCGTGACTTTAAAAAACTCCACAAAAAGAAAAATTAAGAGATCAGGGGTGGGGTAGGATTTGGTAAAATTTATTACATTAATGATCATTGAAAATACATATTTTTTAATATATGTAAAAATGAAATTATACATCTATAGCCCAATTATGAATAAAAATTCCCCGGGAGTTTTTTCCCTTTTCCCATTTTTACAATTGAATTAACATAGGAAAAATGGGAGAGGGCAGAAAACTCCCGGGGAATTTTTATTCATAATTGGGCTGCTAGTCTTATATTCCATTAAACAAAAATTAATTTGAAAAATTTTTGGTTGGTGGACTGTTTCTGGGATTTGCCCATATACTATGTATTATTAAAGTTTAGTATTTTCAATTTAATTCGAGATAAGGTTTTAAAATTAATGTCATCTGCGTTTAACCACTTTATTATGAAAATAGTTTAGCTGTATAGCAATAGCATTATTATACATATTGCACTTGATCAACTAGAGGGTATTAACTCGAAATTAAAAATTTTTAGTAGAAGTAAAACGATGTTTAAATTAATATAGGCATATCAAAAAGAATTTTTAAATCAATTGTTTCATTACCAAAAAGTAGATAAAATAGCACGATATTTTTACAAAAAGTTCAAAATAAAAATTTTGTGTTATACCCTCTTGTTGATTAAAAGAATTAAAAACTGTGCTTGTTGCAAAAATGTGTTTTTTATGATTTGGATAAATGTTTTTTTAATAAGTTTATTTTGTTTAATTTTTTTTTTTTTAAATTTATTTTTATTATTGAATCTTATCGAAATTTACAATTTTATTTAATGATGCTTTTTATTATAGTGACGATCATAAAATAACTTTAGGTTCACGTTATTCAGTACATTCTGAACTAGACGAACTGTTATTTTTAATCCAGAAACGCAGTAAAAATGGATCTCGTATTCATGGTGAAGCAATAAGAGAAGGAACCACTCCAGTTTATGGATCGTTTAAAGATGTAAGTATAAATTCCGTGATTTTCAACTTCTTTTTAATTAAAAACTAAAACTTTTATTTATCATAAAATTTAGTTAACTGCTCAGGCGGAATTACAAATCTTCAGTGAATTGACATTGAAACCAAACAAAGTTATATTACCATTCGACCCAAATGTTATAAAAACCCAAAAAATTCAATTCCATGCACAAGGCGGTGATGGATCCTACACTTGGAAATCTCAACCACCACGTCTCTTAAATATAAATCAAAATGGCTTAGCCACTACTGTCATCAGGGAAAGAGATTTCAAACATGATTTTGACGCATTTGATGCATCTACCGGATCTCTGTTAACAGCCCATGGCCACATTAAGGTTGCTTTAGCTAAAAATCCGAAAATAATGAGACAAGCTGACATTTATTTTGTTCCCCCAATAAAATTGGAAATATTAAAATATAATTTTGAGACGGCGCTAAATGACTATGTGCAACTTCATGTCGCTGTGTATGCTTATGTCAACCAGACCTTGATGCCGTTTACAAAATGTGAAAATCTAATGTTTGATTTCGAATTTTCCAATCAAATTTTCCAAGTTGATTACAATAATATTGGCGAAGAAATGGCTCAAGGTGCCTGTCAAGTGGTACATTTACGCAGTACTGCCATAGGCCTCTCCCATCTGAGATTGTCATACAAATTCCAAGATAAAGTATTAAAGGATGAAGTTACTTTAAGTGTTTTTGATCCTTTGATTATTCTTAATCCTATTGAAAATCATGTTGTTTTACCAATTGGCGCTTCACGCAACGTTGTATATTCGAATGGTCCTCAGAAGATTTACACTTTAGAGGCTGAACTAACCAAGGCCACTGAGTATGACTATAATATTGCCAGTGTATCGGAGATTGAATTCGACACGCAAAATAATCTTTACGCCTTCACAGTCTTGTGCAGGGAGATTGGTGAAACTGCGGTAACGTTTAATGTATTTAATGCTTTACTTGCTCCCAATTTCCAACCATATGTCTCCACCATTGTTACAAAAGTTTTTTGTGTTAAACCCCGTTTCTTAAATTTGTATACCATGGAACAAATGCGGTCATCATGTCCCATGGAAATGAAAAATGCTTTGCTGCAGTTGAAAGATCGCGACGATAAATTCGAAATTGAAATTGAAGTTCAAGATGCTAAAAATCGCAAATTGATGAATATTACATCCTTGTTTATAGACTGGGAGTTTGCAGCTGGCGACCAGCGTTATCAAAGTGGGGCCATAACTTATAATCGTCAATCAGAGGAGGAATATCTAGACGGTGTACGTTTGCCAGGCAAAAATCTTTTGATCATTAAACTTTCTGAAGTAGCACCAAACTTCCGTATTAAAGGTGTGGTCACCAAATACGACGAACGGCTATTGAGAAAGCAAAATATTTATGCAGAGGAGCCTCCATTCGGCATTAAAAATGTAGGAAATGGGAATTGTTTCTAGTAAATATATTAAATAATAAAACTTTTTCTTTTTTACAGCCAAAAACTGGAGTGGTTTTTACACCAGAAATAGAAAATGAAATACGCTTTATGACTGTTAATAGCACATTCTTCTCCTACGATCACATAAGCATATTTTTAGCTAAAAATAGACGTGAACGCATTCCCTTGTCACAGGGCAGTGGTTTCTATGATTTCCAATTATCAGAAGCCGGTATCGTCAAAGTTGAATTTGATAATAAAGAAAAAGATTTGATAGTCACACCTTTGCGTATCGGCCATGTAAGTGTTTAAATCTTAAGTCGAAGGTAATTACTAATTAACATATTTTTTCTTTCAGACCCGCTTGGAACTTATTGATCGTTGTTTAATGAATGAACCTGCTCATTTATCAATTTCGGTCGTTAGTATTGGAACTATACGTGTTGAAGCTGCAGATCGTGTCGAACGTACAAAATCTATTGAAGCCATTGTAAAGCTATTCGATTCCCATGATAATTTAATTCACATTGATCAATTTAGTTTGCACATCTATGAGTTGTCGGAAGAAGTCTTTAATGAAAATATTTTAAGCGTTCAACTAGGAGACCAGTTCGACTTAAATGTTGGCGAAATAAGGTAAGCTTATAAATGTTATTGTTTATATAATTTTTATAATAACAATTTCTTTTGTAGATATGTTATTACCGGTAACAATTTAGGCGAAACTAAAATTGTGTTTAATTCCGGCAGTGGAGAATTGGCGGTGTCTAGTGAACCTATTAATGTGCAGGTAATGTAAATATCACTTAAAGGGTGTTTTAAAACTTTACAAAACAACACTTTAACATAAACTTCTAGGTATTTCCTCCTTTACGTTTATATCCGCGCAATTCGACTTTGGTGATTGGTTCTAGTGTACAAATCTATTATCATGGTGGACCCCAGCCTGATGTCAATATTAACTATTATATCCATGATAGAAAAGTGATTAGTAAGTTTAAAATATAAGCAAATAAAAGTGCTGTTAATACGTTAACATATTCTATTATAGCTATGGAGTCGGCCATTGTTACGGCAAATAAATTGGGCGAAACGAAAATTACTGGCAAATGTATAATGAAAAATCCCATTAATGGCAAAGAAGTTGTTATATCCGAAGATACTATTGAGGTACATGTTGTGCCATTGGTGAACATACAAATTAAAACGCCACTTGTTAGAATTCAAAGCGGTGCTGTTATGCCTGCTTTCGTTTGGGGTAAATAAAAATAAAATATTTTTTTTTTAATTTTTTCTTAACTTTTATATTATTTTAGGTGTCCCTGACCTCTCCCCAATGGTGTTGGGAACATTGGCAAACATGCACATTGTTTGGTCTACAAACCAACCAGACGTTGTTAATATTTATAATATTTTTGCTGATGCTGGTGAGTGCTTTACAAATATATGTACATATTTTTATATTTGAACTATGATACAGCATTGTTTACGACTAGAAAATACGTTAATGCTCACAAAATGTTCATATAATAAATGTTCTTCGATGAGCTTGAATGGTTGAGTTACAATTCAGGAACAGATACGGAACAAATAATTTTTCAATATACACTATTATTATATACATAATAAGTTATAGTGCTATATTCGGCTTTGTCGAATCTTGTTGAAATCGGGCTTTGAATTATTCGAAAACCCGGTTTCAAGCTGGTTTCCGATTTTCTCAAACCGATTGTTCGAAACCACAGGTTTTTTGTGTCGAAGTTTTCGCCATTTTCGAATATATTTAATTTTAAGGTACACATATACGTTGATCATTAATTCCATAGAAAAATAGTGGACTTAAACACATAGCAAAATTCAGTTATTAAAATTAGTAGAAGATTAACAGTCTTTTAAATGTAGCTAACGTACTAATATTTACAACACCACACCAACAATATGCATTAAACTTTTTTTACTACGCTGCAGCTCACCACAACATAAAATATTTGTTTCCAGCAGCGTGTCACACCCACAATTACACATATTTTAATCCAGTTTTTTAAATACCTTAGTTATACATACACCAATACCCCGGTTTGCGTCGTTTTCGAAGTTGCGTCTTTTTAAAATTTCTGTGATTTCGAAGTAGCGTCGATTTAGTTTCACTTTGCGTCGCATAGCTTCGAAGTTGCGTCGCTAGTGCTTCGATTTGCGTCGTTAATACAAAAATGTTTGTACAAAGCTTAAACAGAAAAAGGGGATTTCCCGTTTAAGTTTAATGCAAATATGTATGTGAAGGTTTTCTGCTGATTGCAACTGGTTTCAAATTACATTTGCTGAAGTTAAGTTAAATTTAAATATTTTGCAGCAAATAAGTTTAGAAAAAAACTGGGCATTTTGACGCGTTCTAAATCATAGAAAAATGCTGTTGATATTGAAAGAAACCTAGAACTATCCCCCTCTACAATAAAATCCATTTGCTGTTCGTTCCAGTAAATTTGTTGAAACAAGAACATCGTTAAAACATAAGGTTACAAAAATGAGAAGTCTTTTAATGGCAAAAATGGAGCCACCCACTTCTTACTATTTGGATTGAAGATCAAAATCAGCGATAATTGTCCTTAAAACAAATGGTTATTCAACAGAAAGCTTTAACTTTATTTGAAGATCTAAAATAAAATTATTCGCTATAAAGTTGTATCAAATCAAAATTTATTTTTTCAGCTAAAATTATGAATCTCGAAACCAATTAAAATACAAATTTATAAAAAATCGTGCTTCGCTTTGCGACGTTTCGGTTTGCGTTTTTCCGGTCCCAATTAGAGTTTTTCCGGCCCTATGTTCTACTACATGAACTTTCTTTTAATTAATTCACAATCCTTGTGTATAATTATTATGAATAAAGGCAATAAAAAAAATAAGCGACGCAAACCGGGGTATTTTTGTAATATATTTGCTATTGAATGGCATTAAAATTTTTGAAATCAGCGATAACAAAAAATTGGACTTTTGGCCGATGAAATTCAATTTTCAACCACAGTGCGCCGTCGCTCGTGTTAAAAATTTTGTTGCGCTAGTCCTACTCAGCGTTACCGTTGGTGCCACTATAGTGGCAATTTGCCACTTTTTCGACTGCTTGGATACTATTTGGCCACTTGCACCCAAATGTGGTACTTTTTGTGTTTCTTGCCACTTTTTTGATACTTTTTACGTTGGAAAAATATACTTTTTTTCTTTCTGTTTTATAATAACTCCCAGCTTTAATGTAAGTAAAACTGTTTTTATATATGTAAGCAAGCTTATATGTAATTTTTTGTCTTGTCTTGTAAAGATATCACGCATATATATGTTGGTCGTGAAGCTGAAACCGAACTGTTGTGTACCGAAAACTTTTCTAAAATTTGTATAACTGACATTAAAAGTTATATCTAAGTTTTTACCAAAAAAAATGTAAAGAATTGATAACAAGAATTGATATAAAAAACAAAAAGCTCAATATATTGAAGTATTTACCCCATTATTTATAGTGTCTAATGAAGATATAAACTATTTCGAATTAGTTTCAGAGTTTAAAGATATTATAACTGACCCAGATGCATTTATACATGAATTTAAACTTCTAGAGAGTAAAGAAAATGTCACGAAATATGAACACATATTTAAAATTTCGAATGCTGAAGATTTGTGGCGTGAAATTGAAACATTGAAAAATGGATTTGATGAGAATACCTGGAGCCAAATTACGGCATTCGAAACAATCGAAATTCCCATTTAAATTGTATTGCAATTTCGATTGATATCGAATGCAGTAATTTGGCCCCTGTATATATATTCAAACTTGTACAAATTGGTCTCTCATATTTTTACATTGTCACACAGTAGTGCTTCTGCTGAGCGTGTTTTTACTAAGTTAGCTTTAATCAAAAAAAATAAAGTAACAAATAGGTTAAAAGTAAATACTTGCGAATCCATGCTTTTATCTTTAAATTAGATACTATCCTTGAAGATTGGGTTCCAAGTGAAGACATTTTACGAAAGTATAGAAGTCGTTTTAAGAACAATTAATTGTTAACAATTTTGTATGAAACTGACCATTAATAAATAACACAGGACGACATTGAAAACATTTGTTTAACCATTCCAACTGATTCTGATATTTTTTGGAATGCTAAAGACGAATATGAGCGCAGTTGTCTCCTATCACGTCACATTTATCAGATACACCAATTATTGTAATTTCGGAAGATGTTTTGTACCACAATTAATAACAAAATCCAGTTTTATAGTTTTGGTCTATAAACCTGATTACAAAAATGTAAAGCAATAAAAGACGAAATTGGATAAAAACTAAATATGCTTTAGTAAAGAAATTAAAACACTAGCACCTAAATTCAGTAGCATGTATGCATTTATTTGTATTAAAGTGCGGAACTGATTAAAAATAAAGAATATGAAAAAGTGATTTTTTGTTAAAGGATTTCTTGTTATTATCCGATTATAGCTTAGCTGCCAGACCCACGGTGTCGACAAGAACATTTCTTTCGCATATTTATAAAAAACTAAAATTTGTTGAAAGAAATGTTCTTGTCGGTATCGTGGGCCTGGGCCTACAACTTTTGTAATTAGGTTGACTGAAGAATAAAATTATAAAACTATGGATTTTGTTATTAATTGAGGTATAAATCATCTTCCGAAATTACATTAATTGGTGTATCTGATAAATGTGACGTGATGGGAGAAAACTGTGCTCATATTCGGCCAAAGCATTCCAAAAAAACAAAAGAATCTGGTGGAATGGGCAAATAAATATCTAAAAAGTTTTTAAATGTCTACCTATGCAATACAATGTCTTTAATAAATCAAAGAAAATGTATTTAGAAGGAAAAGTACAAGAAATATATTAATAAATGTATATATAAAACACATTACATAAATATCTTATATTTGCTGCAACAATTTCATAATCCAAAAAACATGTTTGGCAGAAAACAAGTGTAACGTTTTTGAATACACAAAACATTAAAGGAATTATTACTTACATTAAAGGAAATATTACTTCTCGAGAGAAATATTTACAAAATATTTATTTTAGTTTTTACAACAAATGAGCCATTTGTAAGTAAGTATGTATGTCTATTGTAATACGATCAATTGTGTTTTAGTGTATATAATTACTATACATACAATGTTTTTTGTTATGTTTTTATACCATTGAAACATATAATAAATAGAAAAAAACGTAAAAAATACATAATATGGTGTACTTATTTTAATTTTAAAAGATATGCCCATTTTTTTTTAAATCCTCTTTTTGGTGCCACTTTTTTTGTAGATAGCCCCTTTTTGTGGTACTTTTTTTAAATATCCGACGGTAACACTGGTCCTACTCCTTAAAATTTCTCTTACACTCAATTCACATGAGGGCTTTTACGACGTCGTTTTTTCTTGATTCCCTTTAAAGCAACTTCCAAAATCTCTTTGCGTTCATGCAATGATTTTTGGTTGCATGTACCTTTTTTTTTAGTTACAGTATGGCCTTGATTATCCGTCATTCGATTTACCGGCAGCTTCAATTAACTGGAAAATAAAAAATTTATTTGCATTGATTTAAATTACCTTTGGCCGTCAATGTCGTTCTGAAACGTTTTGACAGAATGGGTCAGAAGGTCGTGGCCTACGCGGATGATGTAGTGATATTGGTGTCGGGCAAGTTTCTGCCGACAATTAGCGACATCATGCAAGGGGAGCTGGGCGAACTGGCGACATGGGCAAGTGACAAGGGACTGGAAGTTAATCCGGAGAAGACGGAGTTGGTTCTTTTTACTAGGAGGTACAAGGTGGAGGAGTTTAGACTGCCGGTACTGGGAGGAGTGGAGCTTGGACTATCTGATAGTGGTTAGTATCTGGGGGTTTTTCTGGACAGCAAGCTGTCATGGGGTAGGAATACTCAGGAGAGACTCAAAAGGGGTCTCAATGCCTACTATGCTTGCAGATCATCGATAGGTAGGAGCTTGGGACTCCGGCCGTCAGTGGTGGGATGGCTGTACACTTCGGTGGTTAGACCCATTCTTACGTATGGATGCTATGTTTGGTGGGAGTCATTGAGATTGGCAAGTCGTAGGAACCTTCTTTCTAAGGCTCAGAGGTGTGCTTCAATTGGCATGACAGGTGCCATGAGCAGTACTCCTCAGGCTGCCCTGGATGTCATTCTACATCTTCTGCCTATTGAGCAGTATGTGATAGGAATGGCGGCCAGGAGCATTCTTAGACTGAGGGAGTTAGGACTGACGAGGAACGACACTCAGGGTCACTCACGGATCCTAGGTGAGATTGAGGCTGGTGGCTGGTGCCTGGGACCGCCGCACAGTGCTTTGTCCCCATATAACGAAGGGACATAAATAGAAGGAGTTGTCAGAAATTTTTGAAATTTGGTACACTAGCATAAAATAGCTTAGTTAAGATAAATATGAATTTTTGGACAAATCGGTCCAAGGACACGCCTACCTCCCATGTGTCCTGAAATGGAAAAATGTAATTTTAGCTTCAATAATGCCCACAAAACTACAAAGAATGGACATACTGATACACACACTACTAGCAACGTGTGTGTAAATTTTCATTTAAATCTGAACAAGGACTCAAGGTCCTGCCATATATCCTCTTTCTTAAAAATGCTATAACACTTACAAAAATTGTCTAATTGTAATAAAATTTGGTATGAAAATTGATATTTGTTAGATATATATGTATGCCAAATTTTGGTAGAATCGGATTAATAATGTGAAAAATACAAAAACATCATTTAATGAAAAATGAGTTAAAAACGCTTAAAATGCTCTTGCAAAAATAACAAGTAAGAAAGTATAATCGGTCAAACCGGACCATGTGATTCCCTATAGCATAGTATTTAAAAACAAAATTTCCTAGAGTGTAATCAAATTTCATAGAGTGAAATCCATTTGGGCAATCATGGACCCGCCAGAACAAAATTATGTTATGAGGCTAAGATTCGTTTAAAAGTTCTTTCTGCCGAATATTATTTAGATATCTTCATCTACATACATGAGTTTTTTGGATGAGGGTTTATATGGAACCTATAGTTGAATTTGGAACTACCTGGACAACATTTTGTCATGACATAGTAGCTATAGTAAAAGTCATTGTCGCCAATTTGTATGTAAATACTAATATTTTTAGTGATTCTGAGCCGATACTACGAATTATTTGGAATTATTTCTTATTATATTCCTAATTAACTTTCTTTAAACTAATTTATTTATTACATTTACATACATATGGTCATTTTTTTAATTAGAATAAATCATCTTCAGTACTGGATTCTTCCAAAAAAATATTGCCGCTCAACGAAACATTTGTTTCGTCATCTTAAGCTGGTTCATCAACATTTTCTCTCAGTATATATTTCTCAATTTCTTCAAAAAATATATTTTTTTTAGTCTTTGGATTCCTTTTTGAAGATAACAACGGATCTAAGGAAAGTATTAAATGAGTCATTAAATCTTTATGAGTGTCGTCGTGGGACAGTCTGGTTTTTCTCACGATTTTGTGATAGGCTTCCAATGCTTCTTCGGACAAGCACCCTGAAATTTATTTTAGTTATTAGTTACGTTTCATTATAATTACATAAAACCACTTTAATACCTTAATATTTCTTATTATGTTCCTAGTTTATTTTTTTTAAACTAATTCAATCTATGAAAATTTGAGCAAAAATCACGAAAATAGCATTTTTTTAAATACATTTTTTTTTCAAGTTGTGGTAAAATTTTTTCAATTTTTTTTCTTGTAGTTATTAGAAAACAGTCTAAATATTCAAAATCAGAAAAAAACCCATAGACCATATTTTTCTTTTTTTTTTAATATTCCATCAAAGTTAAGAAATTTTTAGAGCTTAACTAAATAATAAGCATTTTTCAAACCATTAAAAAATATGTATAGGAGCATAATTCCAGTAAAATTTTTTTATAGATGGTTTAGCATATAGTAAGGTGTTACAGAAAAAGATTTGAATCTTGTAATCCAGAAAATGAATTTTTTACAATTATTTTCTTGAAACAATAAAAAACCAAGGGCATTTGTGATTTCAGCGCCCTCTTATGCCGTAAAATGCAGACAAACACAAAAAATGTTTTATACATATTTTGATTTTTGTTGTTTTTTATTGAATGGTATAAGTTTGAATTAATATTTCACAGTATTTGTAGTTAATTGTCTTTTAAACTCCTGAAAACTATCAAAATTAGATCAAAAATCATGAAAATAGCCATTTAAAAAAAATTTTTTTTTTTCAAGTTGTGGTAAAATTTTTTAAATTTTTTTTCTTGTAGTTATTAGAAAACAGTCTAAATATTCGAAATCAGAAAAAAACCCATAGACCATATTTTTCTTTTTTTTTTAATATTCCATCAAAGTTAAGAAATTTTTAGAGCTTAAGTAAATAATAAGCATTTTTCAAACCAATAAAAAAACACTTATGAGAAAATAAATAAATAAAAATTTTTTACAGTTAGTTCTAAATATAGTAAACTACTACAGAAAAAAATTTCAATCTCGTGCTTTAAAAAACAACAGTTTTACAACAGTTTTCCTAAAGCATGTAAAACTCAAGTAGTTGTTTGGCCATTTTTACTATAAATTCTCAAACTTTGGCGCTCTCTAGCGCCGCCAAAAAGAGTTAAATCTTAAAAATTCTTCAAAATTCATTTTAATTATTTTGTTATCTATCGATCTGTAAATTTTTAAGCACAATATAAGACTTGTTTTTTTTTTGATTTATGTCTATGGGCCAAAGCACTGTGCGCCGGGCTCCACTGATTATGTGAGCACCAGAGTGGATTTTGGTCGGTTGCCAGAGGTAATAATGCCCTCTAGAGAGAACTGGTCGGGCAGGAGCAGATTATTTGGTGGATTTGCTATTTTCACTGATAGCTCGAAGATGAGGGGCACGGGTGCAGGGGTCTACATTGAGGATCTGAACATAAGAGGGTCATATAGGCTTCCTGACGACTGCAGTGTTTTTCAGGCGGAGGTTCTGGGGGTCTGGAGGGCCGTGGAACTGATGAGGGACAACATTGATAGGGGCTCGGTGGTCACTATATATGTGGACAGCCAGGCGGCTCTTATGACCGTAAGGGGCTGTTATGTGAACTCCAGGCTGGTTGATGAGTGTAGGAGGGCTCTGAAGGGAGCCTTAGGGGAGTATTTGCTGAGGTTGTGCTGGTTGCCGGGTCATTGCGACATAGGCGGCAATGAGGTTGCTGATGAGTTGGCAAGACAGGGCTCAGAGATGGAGGATCCTGACTGTGTGGAGGCGGTTAGGCCTCCATTGGGCTTCTATTTTGGTAGAATTAAGGAGTGGATACTGGGCGTGACCAATCGGGCCTGGGGGCCGAACGGACTGTCGGGTATCGTGGACACTGTGGCCGGTGCTTAGGAAGTCCGATTCGGTGTCGCTGCTGGGCAGGAGCAGGGTCTGCGTTAGGACCATGATGGGAATGATCACGGGCCACTGTATGATAGGCAGGATGGCGGTGAGGATGGGATCCGACTTGTCGGATATATGCAGGTTGTGCGAGGACCCTGAGGAGTTGGAGACAGTTGAGCACTTTCTGTGCCACTGTCCCAGGTTTCAGGGTAGCAGGCTGAGGTGGTTGGGCAGTAGATTCCTGGGCGAATTAGTGGATGTCTCGAGTTGCGGACTCGAGAATCTGATAGGATTCGTAATGGGGCTGGCCTGGCTGCGCGAGTGGAGACTGGGTGCTAACCGCACGTAGGACGACTTTGGTTTGAGTGGGATTTCTCTCGGGGTTGGTCCTTTACCTTATTTTCTTTCCTTTTCTACCTATCTTTCGGATCTGTCTTGTGCTTTCGCTGTTTATTTCACCTACTTTCTACCTTCATATAGTTATCTCTAATTAAGGCGTCACAATGGACCATTTTGGTCTCTGGGTGAAGGTGTGAAGGAGACTTCACACCGGCCTTTCTACCTACCTACCTACCTAAATTACCTTTATTATCCTGCATTACCTCTGTTATCCGAAATTATAAACGAATTATCTTTTTTTCTTAATACGATTTCCGTATTTTACTTTTGAACAATCAAAACAAATTTAAATAAACGAAGAAAGAGAATTTCCCAACGTACTGGAAGCTTGTTCTGCCAAAATTACTTTTTTCCTCATGTTTACATAACAATACCATTATATATTTACATAAAATAAGAAACACACAAACAAAAAAAAAAAAAAAAAAATTCAAGAATGCTGCCGGCCCCGTCCATTATCGATAATCGAGGGCTCACTGTATTTTCAACCACATACTTCAAAGTAAGAAAAAGAATAAAACGTAAAAAGAAAAAGTTAAAAGAGAAATATAAAAAAACAAAAAACGAGTCGTTTTGTTTGCCCCTCTTTCTTCTCTACGCCGCTCGCCAACAAACCAAAAGAGACGTCGTAAAAGCTTCCACGTGAATTTATTTTATTTTATGCCCTACCTTTTTTTGAAAGCTTATAGGGTAAAGTATTTTTGTGATTTTTTTCACATTTTTCGGAAGAGGTTTAGAGGTCGCTTAAATCGAATTGAACCCAAAAATCGGTGTTTCTCGACTATACCCTTTTTAAGTTTTAGTACCCATTTTGTTGAAATTAAAAATAATGTAATGTGTTGCCAGTTATGCATCGGATTTGTTTTGATGTTAGATATTAGGTATTTTTTCAAAATATTAAATATGGGTGGTTTTTTGTTCTGTTGCGCAAACTTCAGCAATGAGCCCAAACAACTCTAGGCAGCTTACTTTTCATATCTAGGGGTGTTTAATATGATTTAGAGGCAAATTTAGGAGGCAAACATTTTTAGGGGGGAAATTATAGGGAGTTATTTGCTCGTCTGTACATAGCAATAACAAGTAATGTATATATTAAGTAAAATCACGCTGGGTGCAAAGTATGGAAACGATGCAAATGTGTACAAAAATACACACATTTGCACAACACAACAACCAAATGTACGTATTTGCAATTTTCTCTATTTTACTTCGTTTGCACTAAAAAAGCATGAGCAAAATTAGTATGTAGTGCATATTTGATCAGTTACAAACAATAACATTTTAAATAAATAAAAGGATTGTTGACTTCCGTATTGTTACTTCTTGTGTTGTAAGGTGGGTTGATTCGTCTAGTGTTGTCGTCAATAGTGCTGGTGTAATTTGCATTGGTATTTGTTATATAAAAGCTGTTGTTGGCAATGTCGTTTTGAAAATTGTGATGAAGGATATTGTAGCTATTTCCATTATCATTGTTGTTTGTGGAGAAGTTGTATAAATTGTTGTTGCTTGTTGTTCTAGTAATGCTGGTGTTGATGTTGTTGATGGTATTTGAAAGACGTTGGTTTGTTTCTAGAATTTTAAGAACTCTATTTTGTGTTTTCTGAAGTATTCTGCAGTGTGTCGAGTTTCCCCAGGCAGCTATTCCATGCCTTATGTATGATTCTGCCAATGCAAAATAAGCCTGTCTCAGAACGGTAAATGTGGAGCAGTTGCTTAGATGGTACAGCATATATGCGGTTTTCCTTAGTTTTTTTTGAACATTTTGTTCATGAGTTTTCCACTTGAAATGCTGGTCAACGTATACACCGAGATATTTGTGAGTGTTTACAAGTTCTATAAAGGTATTACAAGTGTCATGATTGTTGCTGATAATATTGATTTTATGAAAGCAGTCTGTGTCGTGAAACTTTATTCTAATGTTTGTGCCTTGAAAATTGGAAGGTCTTATATGCATAACTTTAGTTTTGGTAGCATTAATAACCAACCCATTATCATGACACCATTTACTGACAATGTTTAGCTGGTCCTGCATGATTTCAGTTGCGGTTTCAATATTTTTATGTGCGACAATAACAGCCGTATCATCTGCATATGCAAAAGTAGTGCTGTTCTTAAGTTGGCTTATCATGTCGTTTGCGTAGAGTAAGTAAAGAATCGGACCAAGCTTCGAGCCCTGTGGTACTCCGTTGTGGGACACAATTTTTTGACTAAAATTGTTTTTAATTTTCACCCGATATGATCTGCATTCTAATTAGCTCTTGAACCAATCAAGACAGTTTCCTCTAATGCCATTTCTTTGTAATATTTCTATTAGTTTCTTGTGAGAATGCGTGTCAAAAGCTTTGCTAAAATCAATGAACAAGGATAGACAATGATTTTTTTCACTTAAGGACTTGTTAATAAAATTAGAAAAATTTCCTAACAATTTGTTTATATTTTTGTCTTTTTGGAAGCCGAATTGATTTTTATTTATGACGTTGTATCTTTTTAAGAAATCTGTAATTCGTCGCACTATTATTTCCTAAATAACTTTTTCAATTACGGACAAAATTGATATTGGTCTATAATTGTTGTAGTCTGATTTGACCCCAGATTTGTAAATAGGCCTTATTAACGATACTTTTAGTAGTTCAGGCATATAAGAGTTATTAATACTTGAGTTTATCAGCACTGTTAAAATTGGAGTTAACCACTTTGCATTTAACTGAATGTCTTTCGGTCTAACATTATCTATTCCCGCTCCCTTTTTGGTATTGAGGTTTTTCAAAAGGTAAAAAACTTCCTACTCACATGTTGGTGTTAAGTACATAGAGTTTTGTACTGTATGTGTTGTCACTTTAGTTGTTTTGATGTCACAGTTATGAATTATGTTTTGTACATTTTGATAAAAATTTGTTGCAAAATTATTTACAATGTCAAAAGATTTTGTTATTCGTGCTTAATTCCCAGTTTTTATTCTTGATAAAAACACTTGAAATTTATTGTTGATGGGATAAGCTATTCCTATGCATGTTTATAGTATTTTCATTTCTAAAATTTTTTAATACGGTTTCATCTATATTATTTGATTTTTTCCCAATAATTTCATTTATTATTTGCCAAGTGGCTCTCATATTGTTTCTATTTTCGATAAATTTTTCACGGTAATAGTTATTTTTCGTTCTATTAATTTTTTTTTTTTTAAAAATTTCTATATTGTTTATATTGATTTTCATAAATTTAATTTGTTCGATTATTAAGCCATTTTTTATAAAGTTTATCCCTAATATCGCAACATTTGATTAATTCGTCACTTATCCATGGACTAGTCGACCGTTTTTTAGTGGTTTTAACAATCTTGATTGATTTTTCGTATATATCACAAAAAGTTTTATATATTTTGTTACATAAATCGTTTGTGTTAAGGTTTTGTTAAATAATATTATTCCAATTTGTTTGTTGGATTTTGTGATTAATTTTAAGACAATTAAATTTGGCACCCTGCAAAATGGGGTTTTCCGTACTCTGGTTTTCAACTTCAATACAACAAAAAATATAGTAGTGATCAGATATCGTTGTTTTGATTACGGCTGCAGATGTGCGGTTTGTTTGTTATTTCTTACAAACAGATGGTCAATGCAGGTTTTAGTGTTTTTGTTTATGTCTTCCCTTGTTACCTCTTTTATTACGCACTGCAAACCGTAGGACAATATTATGTCCACATATTTTAATGTTATGTTGTTTTGCTTTAAAATATCGATGTTCATATCTCCCACAATTATTAATTCTTGTTTTTTTTTTATACTGCTTATAGTTTCATCAATTTCGGTTAAAAAATCTTTTATTTTTGAGGATGGTGGTCGATAGATTGAAAGGAGTGATATGGTTCGATTGTTTAATGTTAAGTCCATTTGAATTGCTTCAAATGATTTGATATTTAAAGAAACCGTTGTGAATGTCACATTCTTTTTAACATAGACCGCTATTCCTCCTCCCTTTCCATCCCTATTTAAAAAAAATTGAATTAAATCCATTTATTTATTTAAGTTTTTATCGACCTTTTCCTTATTTTATTATTGATTTGTTTAGAAAATTCTAAATCGGGCTTATTAAGGTCATGTATTCTATGCAAATAAAAGATTATTTCATAATTTATTTTTCCGACGTTTCGTTGGAGATTCCCAACATCATCAGGGATATTTTATTAGATCTGGCAACATCAAAATAAATATACAATTGAAAAATAATAGTTTAATAACAACAACGATAACTAAGTTCTACAGGAATAATTTTACTCACATATAATCCTTCGTCAATAGTTCTGCATTTTGAATATTTAACACACATTCTGTTTTACATAAACACAACATAAAACATAAATTTTAATTAAACAAAACAAATGCAAAAAATATAAATAAAAGTAAAAAATATCACAGTATAATTAAATTGTATTAAACTAAGTATCACAGAAGCAGAACTAACTATTTAAGGCATTCGTAGCTTTTTCCTGAATTCTCAAACTTTCCAGTGTATATCGTTTATTTGTTCTCTTTTCCTTGTCCAATATTTTAACGTTTTTAAGATCAGGTAAATGTTTTTCTTCAACACAGTGCATAGCCAGAGCTGTAGTTATTTTCTTTTTCCTTATGTCTGTTTCGTGTTCTGATATTCGTGTACTAATTTATACTATAAAGATAATTTTCATTGTTTGTTATTTTTGTTTCAACAAGAACTATGATGCTGATTTTGTTAATTATGTTGTTTATTGTTGTTAAGAGTGATGTAACACCTGTCCGTAGAGACCGAATGTTCATGTATAGCACAGATATAGGATGACTTAAAAACTGTTGATCGATTTGATTAAGACTATCTAACGTTAGATAGTGTATTTGATTCATTTTTATTTAAATTGGAGAAAAAAGATAAATTTTAAAAAAGAAAACAAAAAGATATAAATTTAATATTGAATGTATTTAGCGAAAACAAGGGCGAAAAAATAGATTAAATGTTTAAATGATTTCGGAAATAATTTCGATATCGGCAGTATTTTTAATCAGTATTGCAGACGAGTTTTCATTTCTACAAACAAAAATGCTTCCATTACGGCACCATACGAAATTCCATTTAGCCTCTTTGGCTTTTGTTTTTGTTAACCAAAGTAGTCGCCGATTGTAGGGTGTTAATTCATCGTTTACATATATATATAAACCCATCATCATCTTCTTTTATAATTTTAGCATCTAATCGGTGTCTATGTATTTTGCCCATTATCTCTCTTTTCTTGCTCAGCGAATTCAACTCAATAATTATTTTTTTTCCCTTCTTGTTGTTGTTTTAGATGATATGCATTGCAAATGTCAATATCATTTAGCTCTACGTTTAGTGAGGCTGCAATTGACTTTATAACATCATAATCGCTCTTTTCAGTTGTTGGTACATTTCTTATTTCGATGTTTTTGTTTATTATTTATGCGAGTGTCCATTGTAATAATTTGCATTTCACGTTGTTTATCTTTATCATTCAGTTCGTTGACCTGAGTTGCTAATGTTGATAGAGAAGAAGTTATTGTTGTGAGAGCACTTTGTATTTCCTCCTTAATATTTAAATTCAAGGAGATCATATTTGCTGATAGTTGCTTCATTGTTTTTTGTATTGTTTTTATGTCTGACTTTAGTTCTGTGACGTCAGTTTTAACAGAAATTAAGCTCGCGTTTACTGAAGAGATATTTAAAGAGTCTTTAAAACGTTTAGCTTGTTCATTTCCTTCATTATCATCATCATCCTTCTCTCTTATTTTTTTGTTGGTTAATATCATTATAAATTACTGACTGATATAGTGTGTTGGGAGACTTAGAACGTTGGTTGCATTTAGAGCATCTCCAATTACTTTTGCTCTCTTCATCCATTTTGGCAAATGCACTTTGTTTAAGGGGGCAGCACGGGAATAAGTGGTAGCTTGAGTTACAATTATTGCACTTAATAGATTAATTTACTTGAATAGAGAAAAGACATTGACCACAGAGAATATCTCTTTGAGAAGCCATATTGGTATTTTGTTTTATTTTTTTGTATGTTTATAAAACTAAAAATGATCTGAGTATTTAACTTAACCAAATTATTTTATGAAAATTATTGGATTTTGATAAATAACTATGTATTTTATCACTGTATTTTGATGTAAAGAAAACAATTAATTTGTTTGCTTATAGTTTTTTGTATTTTGTATTTTTTATGCAGTTTTAAAATAGATATATTAACGTTAGCAAGAGCACTTTAGAAAGAAACACGTCCGTTCGCAATGAAAGTTTTCTGTAAGGGCTACATTTCTGTCTTTAATAGTTTTTTTTATACAGAAGTTGTATCAAAATAACAGCTTTATTTTAGTTCAAAAATATTTATCGTTTGGGTGGGTATAAACCGAGCTTTTGAAAGACATGACTAGAATTTGCGTAGTATAAAAAAACTATTAAAGACAGAAATGTAGCCCTTACAGAGCCATGAACACCGATATACAAATGTTATGATCGGACTAAAAATGGCGACACAGTGAACAAAAAACTAGGCATGGCAAAAAAATAAAAAAATAATTTTTGGAATTGTTTTTGCATTATCTTTAATTCTAAGGGGGGACTGACAAAAAAACTTTTTTTCCAACTACTCTACTGTACAGTATGAGTATCTCCTAAAACTGTCTCATAATTAGAAAAATGCAAAGTAAAAAGAAGGCAATATATTTAAAACTTAAATTATTCGAGTTTTAGCAGGAATTTAAAAACTTTTTTTACAAACAATCTCCGGAAAATTTAAAATCGAATAATATCTAATCAAATTTATAATAAAAACCCCTTTTTTACCTGTAGGTATTGAATACTCTGATAATGATCTAATTTCCGTTCGTATTAAGGCTTTAAATCCTGGAAAAGCCAAAATTCAAGCCACAGTTCAGTTGCCTTGTGGCCAAAAAATTACGTCATTTATTGAAGTTGTAGGTAAGATGCATTGCCAAATCAAAACTAATACCCAAACTTCTAATTAAATCAATAATTTTGTCATACATCTTACAAACCTATTTTAGTTTTTAAAACGTTGGAATTGGAGCATCCCAAGCGTATTTCAACGGACAGTATTTTATTGGCACCACGTAGTTCCATACAATTAAAAGCCAACTTAGAAGATGTTTTATACCGCCTATCTAGTGACAGCAATTCAATTGTTAAAGTGACACCAGATGGCATCGTACGCACTCAAGAGACTTTGGGCAGAGATTTAGTTATAGTACGTATCCAATACAACCACTCAATTCAAATGCACACAAAAAATTGTTTTGTTCTTCTTAAACTTTATTTCTATTTGTCTTTTTTAGGCAAAAACATTTGACCAAACCTTAGCTATTGGCATTGAAGTTAAAAATGTACAATATATTTTGGCCTCATTGGAGTATCCAACATTGAAAATGAAACAGACCGAAGAGAAAATACCACGTGGCATGCATTTTGTATTAAAAGTTTCATTGCATGACAACTTGGGCAATGAATTTTCTCACAACATTGAAGATGTGAATGGTCTAAAATATGATTTGTCTCACAAGGATATTGTTGATGTTCAAATTGGCAATAATTTAACAATAGCGGTAAGTAGTAAACTTGTATATGTTTGGAAGAATAAGGGTAATCACGATGGGTCGTGCAAACGACGCAAATGCATGCAAAAATACACACATTTGCACAACACATTAACAAAATGTACGTATTTGCAATTTGCTTCATTTTACTTCGTTTGCAATTAAAAACTCTTAAGCAAAAGTATTAATGCATATTTGCTCAGTTGCAAATAGGCGCACACAACAACTTTTGACAAACGGACCGCCAAATTTTTTTTTATTTGTAAAAAAGAACATTTTGAAATCATCTGTGATCACTTTAACGAAAAAATAAAATGAAAACTTACATATATGTATGCTTGTGTATAATTGTAAACAAATGAAGATTTTTGACAAAGCCTAGTGCTGCCAGAATACATTTTTAGAAAAATGGCACAATTGGACAAAAAAATAAAAGTTATGTGCTCACGATCATTCATAATATGCACTGTAAATTTACAAATTGCAAATTTGCAATATGACCATCGTCATTACTAGTGCAACCAAAAAGAAGCACTAAAAAACAGTTTTAAGCTCTTAAAAAAAAACGTTTAAAAACATGAAAATAAGCTAATTAAATTAAAAAAGCAATATAAATTTATTGTTTATTTTCCACTTTATTCGTTTAATTAAAAATTACAAACTGATGCTATCAATTTTCGAAAGGAAAACTGTTTTTTTGAAGTCAGCCAGAGCTGTAAATTAATCATTCTTTTTTGATTTTAATTCGTTACGAATTAGCTAAATTTTGAATTAATTCTTTTCACAGCAAAAAAAATGTATGAATTTTGAATCAATTCAAACGAATTAGGCAGAAATGAATTCCAATTCGTTTCCAATTCAAATGAATTTGTTAAAGTGAATTGCAATTCTTTTTCAATTACATATGGATAATTCCATGTCAAAACGACCAAAAGTGGGACACGACCCCTTTCGATTTTAATGAAATTTGGTGAGAAGGTTCCTTTTATCTTATAAGGAACATATATGTAAGAAAAAAATTAAAAATTTTTTTTTCAAAAGTTATGTCATATTTAAAATGTCATAATTTCGCCGAATGAGCCGAATGTGTTGAGCTTATTTCTTCAATATCTCGAAAACTACTTGACATACCAAGATGATTTTAATGTCATTTTAAAGAGAATACTTGGGTCTACAAACCATATATTGAAAAAAATTTTCAATATATTTCAATAAACTGAACCGTTTTTGAGTTAAGCGAATATATGCAGTGCAACCTCCTACATTTTCGAAATAACGGTATATCTTGAAAACAAGAGCTAACATAAAAAAACGGTTAGCACCATTGGATTCAGCTTGCCCCAATAAGGGTAAAATGCCAGGTTCGCGGCTGGTCTGTTTTTTGCAACTAGCACAGAGTAGTTATTGCTCAAAATTACAATATTCAAATTCTATTTTTAGATTATTTTTTTAAAGGTTGCGAAAGAAAAAAAAGTAATCAAACTACTCCTTCAAATTTCAGTATTTTTAAAGAACAGTTTGAGGTAAAAAAATAAGTTTTTGACTTAGTCCGTTTTTAAAATTTAATATTTTGCAGATAAATTTTTTTTTTAATATTTTCAATTAGTATATTGATTATCAATTTTTATACCCACACGACAACAGTGGAGAGGGTATTATGTATTTGTGCTGATGTGTGTAACGCCTTAAAAATATTGGTCCTAGACCCACCTTAAAGTATACCGATCTTCTCAGAATCACTTTCTGAGTCGAACTAACGATGTCAGTCCGGCAGGCTGGCTGGCTGTCCATGTAACCTTGTGCGCAAAGTACAGGTCGCAATTTTGGATATAATTTGATAAAATTTGGGTCATAGGTTCTTATTGGCACAAGGACCAAGCCTATTGAAAATGGGCCGAATCGTAGGACCATGAGGGAAGATAGGGGGAAATTTCTTCCTCTCAGAAACTATCAAACCGATTTTAATGAAATTTAAAACATACATAGAACCATATCTATAGGGACACATTTGCTATACAGTTTTTAAAAAATAGGACCACAAGGGGAGTCAGGGGGCAATTTCTGCCTCTCAAACCGGTTTTAATGAAATTTACAACATAGATAGATCCATATATATAGGGACACATTTGCTATACAGTTTTTAAAAAATAGGAACACAAGGGGAGGCAGGGGGCAATTTCTGCCTCTCAAACCGATTTTAATGAAATTTAAAACATAGATAGATCCATATCTATAGGGACACATTTGCTATACAGTTTTTAAAAAATAGGACCACAAGGGGAGTCAGGGGGCAATTTCTGCCTCTCAAACCGGTTTTAATGAAATTTAAAACATAGATACATCCATATCTATAGGGACACATTTGCTATACAGTTTTTAAAAAATAGGAACACAAGGGGAGGCAGGGGGCAATTTCTGCCTCTCACAAACTTTCAAACCGATTTTAATGAAATTTAAAACATAGATAGATCCATATCTATATGGCCACATAAGCTGTACAGTTTTTCAAAAATAGGACCACAAGGGGAGGTAGCGAGCAATTTCTGCCTCTCACAAACTTTTAAACCGATTTTAATGAAGTTAATAAACATAGATAAAGCCATATTTACATGGACACATAAACATGATGTGTTTTTAAATACTGTGGTGTAGGGTATCATATGGTCGGGCTTGACCGACTATACTTTCTTACTTGATTTTCGTTCATATATGTTCCTTATAAGATAAAAGGAACCTTCTCACCAAATTTCATTTATATCGGGAGGGGTCGTGTCCCACTCTTGGTCGTTTTGACATGCAATTACCCATATTGATTACTAAAAATTAGTAATTCCGAATTTTTTTCAATAAAAGATATTTTTAATTTACACCGCATTTAGACTATGCAATTAACGCCGAGTTTTTTTTTCTATTTTCTTTTAAAGTAGTTACTACGAAATGCTTTTCACATTTACATTTACATTTTTTTCAAGCATTTTTTCAACTTGTTCAACCCCGTTTTCTTCCCTACACCTCTTACTAACACACAAAAAGTTGCATGCGAAAGTTGCGGCGTTAATTGCATAATGTAAATATGGTCTTAGTATAAAAAAATAATCAAAAAACTGTGCGATTCCATTGATTAATTTACAAAAAATAATTAACAAAAGATCTTTATTTTATTCACAGGTAATTAAAAATAAAACAAAAAATTATTAATAAAGTAACTGAATTAAGCAAACTTGTCATCAAATTATTTCTTAAGCTGGGATCACACGATTGCCGCAATGCACCAATTTTCACACTTTTTAATACATCAATCGTGTGACTGCACAACCAATTGGCTCTTGTACTAATCGAGGACAATATTGTGCTTACTTTTACCAATCAAATGCAACCCTGGTGAGGCAATCGTGTGACTGTTCGCTATGCAACCGCGCGTCAATAAAAATAACAAGAATGCACCAATATTTATTGTCTTTTTGTGCGGCAATCAAACAACACAATACGCGCCAATATTTGTCTGTTTTTAAAAATTTTACGTTTTTGTGTTTCCTTTAGTAAGTAATGAAGATACATATGAATGTATTTATTTATTATGCATTTTAATTTTTGCTATACTATGTAGCTGTTAAGTACGAATATTTTATTAAAGATATTTAATAATACTTAGTATTATTTCTTTTACGGATATTCGTCGTTGATATTTCTTAAAAAAATATTTGTTAACTTGAAAACGAAAATAAAAAATTTGTTAAAGTGGCCGAGATTTCTCTTTACTAAACGATATCGGTAGTTAAATTAATAAAGTTACAGAATTTAGTAACTGATATTTAAATTTTATTATTTCATACAAATTTTCTATGCAAACGTTTACAATCGAAATTGTTGAACAGACTGTTAATTTTTGGAATTTCATAAATTTTTCTCAAAATATTTCGAATTAAACTATTCAACAAAAATGAATGAACATACCAACTAGAACTTCCAAACAAATGAAAAAGCTACCACAACAGCTGTTTTCGCAGTTGTCAAGTAAGAACAATCGTGTGACTGTGCTGCGGCAATTATTGTACCCATATCACTTTGTACCAACTAGCGGCAATTAAATTTGAATAAAACAGGGCAATCGTGTGATTTCAGAATATTTGATTGGTGCAATTTCTTTATTGTGCGTCAATAAAGCACAATCGAAATTGTGCCATATTGGTGCATTTGCGGCAATCGTGTGATCCCAGCTTTAGATTCAATTAAAATTGTTTTTGAATGAAACAAATACTTTTGAATTCAAAATTAATTAATTTACCCTATTTGGAGCCTATAGGCTGTCATAGACCCACCAGAATAAAATAATGTTATAAGGGAAGATTCACATAACGAGTTATTTATGCCGAATATTATCTAGATACTAGGGCTTCCAATCGGGATTGGCTTTTCTGAATCCCGGCATTCGGGATTGAATAACATATTTCGGGATCCCGGGATTTTCGGGATATTTTCAATACCGGGATTCACGGGATATTTAAAAAATGTTCGGGATTTCTTTTTAATCATTTTTTTTATTCATACCCAATAATAAGCCCTTTTTAAACAGTATAAAAAAAAACTTAATACATATTCCATTAAGAATGCATATTTATGACCATACATATGTACATATATACATAATTTAATTGTAAAAAAATATAATAAAAACAAACTTAAATTATTATCTGATCACATTTATCTATATTTGAATATTGATATAAAAAAGGACACCATTTCCAATTATATTTTTAAATTTTCCAAATGTTTTTCAAAATTTTCCAAGAGAATTGTGCGAATATATTTTTACGTTTTCCAAATTTATTTTAAAATTGCCAAAATGTACTTAAAAACTGTTCAATTGTATTAAAAAAATTTCTTTATGTATTTTAAATTTTTTTAATTGTATTTTTAAATTGTCCAATTACATTTAAAAATGTTCCAAATTGTGTAAAAGAAAACATTTGGACATTTTAAGCTACGTTCACAATCAAAAAAACAATTTCGTTTTTTCTTCTATCTTTTTTCTTCCCAAAGTATTTCGTATATTTTCCTTTAATTTTTAGAACAAAAATGTAACTAAAATTTTTTTAAAAATGTAACTAAAGTTGAGTCAACTAGAACTTCAGCAACAATTTGTATGAAATTGTTTCTGACGTTTAAAATAATTTTATTTAGTTTTGAATGAAAATTTTAACAAAATGTTTACAAGAATAAAAATAAATGCATAATATTGTTGTGGCTAAAATTTGCGAACGGTTTCTTGATGCAAAATGTGTGTGGTTGCAAAAGAAATTGTTGCTCTATTATGAACACCAAATGAAAATGTTTTTTTGATTGTGAACGTAGCTTTAAACTTACCTAATGAATATTTGTACACAAAACACTTTCTTTACAACAGGGTTTTTTGAGTCAACAAATACACATACAAATAAATCTTTATACAAATTATTGAAAAAAATTTAATAATAAAAAATATAAAAAAAATCGGTATCCCGAAAATCCCGGGACTTAAAATCAGAAATCCCGAGATTCGGGATTCGCCTTATCCTGGAAATCCCGGGGATTTCCCGATTGGTTGCCTTCTAGATACATGCCAAGATATACATATATAAGATTTCTTACGTCTTAAAGAGATTTTGGCGACGGCCTCTGAATTTAATATCAATATAAGCACTTATAAGAAGTATTGGTATTAAAAACTTTTTTCGGGATTGATAAATAATTGTATGCGAACTACATTCAAATATGATGGGTTCCGTATTAATACCGTATTAATTTTAAATACGAATATAAGTAATATAAGGTTTTTGGGCTGAAATAGTCTATTCCGGAAAAAGTTTTAGAGGGCAAAGTGAACTTATAGACCGATTCTCACCGTTGGCATAGGCCTAAACTTTATGACAACTAAAACGTATACAACAAATTTGATTAAATTATTTCCGAAAGTGAGACCTTTACTTTGCGCTCAAGGGTGAAAGGCGAAATTAAAACAACACTTTCGGTATAGTAATAGTTACTAAATGCAGAAAAGTCGTCTGTTGACCAGAATTAAATACAAAATTGTTTTTGTTCCGCTTGGAAAGCAATAGTAAGGATTTACAAAAACTTAAAACTTATAAAATATGCTTCAAAAAGGTCGAATATGCTCTGTAAGGTTAAAAAAATTCTGCAAAATGCTCTGTTTACTAAAAAATGCTGCAAATTGTAAAATATGCCAAATTATGCTCTAACAAACCGATGCCCAAATTCAAAAAAAACTCTTCATTGGTCGTATAATAAAAAACATGCAATTGCATATTTACGGATTCCCTGATCATTACCATTAACTTTGGTTGAGTTAAATTCATTATGTATATTTTTTGTTTGTTACTGTGTTCTAAAATGAAAAACCATTCCCTCACGTGTTGTTAAACGAACTTTTTTCTACATTGGAATATTCTAAGTATGTCACCTAAAAATGACAACATCTAACTATACACATGTACAGTGGAAACTCTATTTAATGGTTCGTGTTGAATAATTTAATAATATTAAAAATTTTTTTTTTTATTTCTCTATATTTTTAAATTCTAAAAACTTTCTCACTTATTGGAAACGTATGCATTAGAATTAGATCCTTTATAACTAAAACACCCTTGTAAACTCTTACAATAAAGTAATTATTTTATGCACAATCTTGCAACATCTTCGATACATTTGACTGTACTTTGGACACAAGTTTTCAAAAGAACTGACCGCACGTAAACATGGAATTAAAAAATTGTAAAAAGTTGGATACAAACTAAAAAGAAATTGCTACGAGAAGAAGATAAAATAACAGGAAGATTTCACAATAAGCATCTTGCAATCACAGTCAGGAATTTCTTGCTTTATTTATTTTTTCATGCATTTATTTTCCCTTCTCCACACACATCAACTTGGTTTTGGCATGACACTGCCACTAGTTTATGCAGCAACTTTGAAATAAACTGCGGTAACAAGGATTATGTTTCCATCAGGATGTTTGAAATTTAAGCTAAAACTTTTCTTTTGCGTAAGTTTAGTGACCCATATACACATATGACTTAAATGTATACAAGTTAGTTAAGGTAGAAAGGCTGGTGTGAAGTTTATTTTCTACACCCTTAACCAGACACCAGTACGGTCCATTGTGACGCCTTGAGAATTAAAACAAGAAAAATAAATGCACAAGACAAAACCCAAGGAAGAAATAGTGTAAATTTCAATCGGACCAAAAATATAAACAATCCTAACAAACATAATAGTCCTACAGAAGCCTGCGCTTAGTTTTCGGCCGTCTATGACACAGACAGGACACGCCCATAACGAATCCCGTTAGATCCCAAAAAAATTCAGCCTGCTGTTCTGCTGCCGAGGACAGTGACTGTCCCAAATAACAGATTTGAAGCAAAATTATACATGCACAAAACGATAAATTAAGCAGCTTTGATAAAATAAATTAGCAAGGCATAACCTTATAGATATGTAAAGTATTGTAAACTTTACAAAAAAGCAAAGCTTACCGATTGCTGAAGTTAGAAAGGAATTGCTTCAAATTTATAACGCCATGTCTCCAAGCACAATATTTGTTTCCGGGCATAAGCAATAACGTCGGCAGAAAAACAGTTGCGGAATTCACTGTTTGCTATTGTAGACCTTGTACATGTTGTAGGCTTGGTACAAACAAAATGCATACATTTTAAAGCTATTATGTTTTCGCCATCTACGATACTTAAATTAAAAATGTATGCATTTTGTTGTTGTCGTGTTTTGAATCAAGATTTACTATACCTACAAGATGTACAAAGTCTGAAATAGCAAACCGTGAATTCCGCTAACACAAAAATTTTTATGTACAAGCTTCAGCAGCGTAAATTTTTTTAAATTGCAGAGAATAGTTCCGCTTGATGTAAAAGGTTAAGTAAAGGTAACCTTTTGCCCATTCGATAGTCTTAAAAAAATTTTACAAACATTTGAAGTTTTTATAGATCCGTCTACAATTTTTACACATAAGCCTAATTTTTACACATAAACTAGGGAATGGTAAATGGATTCCAAAATCGGTTTTCGATTTTTCGATCGACTTTTTTTTATATCGGTTTTTGAAATCGATTAATCGAACCTCAAAATCGATTTTAAAATCGATTTCAAAATCGTTTAATATTAATTTGCAAACTTATACCTTATTTCACAAAGGGGGATACACCAGCATTTTTTTTGGCAAAGTACTAGAGAAATTGAACTGAGATTTCTACAGTGGGAAGATATGAATTTACACAATGAAATGTGTAAATTTTGAGATGGCCTTTAGAGGAACAAGTGCATGTACATTTCACAATTTAAAATTGTATTCTTGTATAGTCAGTCCTGTCACAAAAATTAACTCCGATCGAAAGTGGAAGTGATTTCGTATCTTGCTTCACATAAAACGAAATCACTTTTGATCGGAATTGATTTCTGTGACAAGTCTGAATGTAAGAATAGTATTTCAAAGTATTATGAAAATAATTTCTGATCGGTGGCGACTGTTTCTTTGCTAAGTTACTATTAAGATAGTTTTAGAAAACAAACGTGTGCATGTTAATGATGCCAGAAAGATGCAGAGATATTTCCTTGTAATTTCGTATTTCATAGGATAAATAACATACTTTTTGTTTTTTCACTCTGCTTATAACTAGATTTAAATATCGTTCACACACTGGTCTGTTTGAATATTAGTGTTTCTATAATATATATGTTGATTTTCACGAAGCTGACTTTCATGTTTGGTTCGGTACGATATGTTTAGGACCGTTTTGAAGAACAAGAGCCCATATATTAAAGTTAGAAGTATACCAAGGCTACTAATATATAAATACGTAAAACCACAACTTTAGACTTAGAAAACTGTATAAGCAAACGTATAGACGTATGTACGCACACAAAAAAATAAGTTTTATTGTTCATGCCTATAATTTATCGATTTTATTAAGATTAAAAATTGCCAAAATTTTGATGAAATAAAAAAAAATCGATTTTAAAAGCCCAATAATTGATTTCAGTATAAAATCGCATACGTAAATTCGATTGCAAAAAAGCGATTTTCTTTACCACAAAATCGATTTTCGATTGGAATCGAAATCGATTTACCATTCCCTAACATAAACCATTATTTTTGGAAGTCTTATAATATTTTTTATTTTCACCTTAAAAAGATGGCGGCATGAAATAACCCCCCAAAAAATAATGAAATAACCCCCCAAAGCGTGGGGCCTTATTTCATATGCAATAAAGCCCCATTTCTGAAAATGAAATTAGACCCCAACGAAATGAAATAACGCCCCAAACATAAATGAAATAATTCCCTAATTTTTGGGGCTTATTTCATATGAAATAAGACCCCCATTTCTGAAATGAAATAAAGGCCCAATATTGGTAATGCAATTAATTATACAGTTTTGCTTTAAAGAATCACAGGATACCATGATATATGTATGATATTCCAAACACAAGCTTCGCCAACTAAGGCCTTGCTGCATAGCAGGCCTTCGGCCGGGCGCAATGAACTTTTCCTCTATGGTATAACAAACACCGGCTTCGCTAACTAAAGCTTCTCTGTATAGCGCCAGGACTTTCTTCTATATTGTATAAAAAACCCGACGCGACCCGGCTACGCAGAGAAGCTTTAGTAAGCGAAGCCGGTATTTGGTATACACTATAGAAGAAAACCATTGCGCACGGCCGAAGGCCGGCTATGCTTGGCAGCTTTATTTATCGAAGCCGGTGTTCTGTATACCAAAGTGGAAAATTCTTTGCGCCCAAAACCCTTTTCATTGTAAGTTTGAAAATGAAATAATCCCCCAAAAATATATTGGGGCTTTATTTCATAACGATTTTTTGGGGTATAATGTCATACGAAATAATACCCCAATTAAAAAAATGAAATAACACCCCAAACAAAATGAAATAACCCCCCATAAATCGTTTTTGTTGTTCTCTGTACAAAATTTTGGGGGGTTATTTCATTATTTTTTTGGGGGGTTATATTTTGGGGGGTTATTTCATGCCGCCTAAAAAGATTACTAGTCATCAAAACTAATGGTGTTTTCTTTTCTACAAAAAATGTGACATTTTATTTAAAAAAAATGCAATTTGGTGTCTGTTTCTTAAAAATTATAACATAATATTATAAATGCCCGAGAATATCTAATTTTTTTCTTCCCAAAATAATGGGTTTTGTGGCTCCACGAAAAGCCCCCCAATGAAATAACGCCCAGGAAATAGCCCCCAATGAAATAATCCCCAAAAAATAGGAAATAACACCCAAAAGCAGTGAATGAAATAATATCGAAAAATAAATGAAATAAACCCCAAAACGAAAACGAAACAACCCCCAATATTTTGATGTTATTTCATATGAAATAACACCCAATGATGAAAATGAAATAACCCCCAATGAAATTAACCCCATCAGCAACAAAAATGAAATTATGCCCAAAATTCATAAAAGAGTCAGTTTCACCAAGGATTTCATGAAGTCTATATGGACCAACAGCAAAGTCGCAAAATTATTGAAATGAATCATGTGGAGGCCCGCAGGCGTCTTCTTAATAACAAGGATACATTCGGTTCAAAAATATTGCTGTAGTTATTTTATCCGCCCGTAGATCCTTGTAGCCCTGCTCTATTTTTGCAGTTCGGAAGACAATTTGCCTTCTACGTTTGGCCTTTACACGGGGGAGGGGTGCTTTTTAACCATGGGAGGTAACGGCTTTATCTTCCATTCAATTGAGCAATAAAGCCATTATGGTCTTATCGCCCAATCATTGAGAGGTAAGGTCATATTTAAAATTTTGCGAAATGAGAGATATAGCTATATTTTTTTTCACAAATGAGAAACAACATTCTGTAAAAGGGAAAATCCTTAGTTATCATTGAAAAACATTTTTTTATTCTTGTGACGCACGCAGGAAAACTTCATTCAGTGAAGCCACCTGCCGCGTCCTACTGGAGGAAAAAATCCCTAAGCACGGCCGCAGGCCGTCACGCAGAAAAACTTTAGTATGCGAAGCTAGATTTCAATACTTAACTTTAGTGTTAAAAATTAAATAACCTCCGAATTAAAAATGAAATAACACCCAAATTAAACACGCTATGAAACAAGCCCCGAATTTTAAAAATTTGTTGGGTGTTATTTCATTGGAGATTATTTCATAATTTGAAAACCCCAAATGAAGAATGAAATAATTCCCAAAAAAAAATGAAAAACGGCCCAAAAAAATTGGGAGTTTTTTCATATGAAATAACACCCAAAAATGTATGAAAAAAATTGGGGAATATTTAATTTCTCGTTTGGGCGTTATTTCATTGGGGGGCTTTTCGTGGAGCCGGGTTTTGTCACAATAGCTAGAGGGACAAAATTTGGCGCAGATATTTTTTTAAATATAAAGATTATCAGTTATTAAGAATAAGCGAACTCGGTTTAATATTTCTCCTGGCTCATCAAACAATTATTCTCCCGAATTAAAAAAGCTATAAGGTTTGTTTGGTTTAAAAAATCTACGAAAACGGATTATTATTTTTAATAGCGTCGATACAAACAGTATTTTGACAAAAGGGTGGTTAAATTTTAAGGGCCGATGTTGAATTAGAACCACACCTAAACGTCAAGTTTTTTCTTCATTTCATTTGATATTTCTCAATTCCAGACTAAGACCGCATTTAGATCTATTCTATTTTCTTTAAAGTAGTTAAAAGTAGTTTCTACAAAATTCTTTTCACATTTACATTTACATTTTTTTCAAGCATTTTTTCAAGTTTTTCAACCCCGTTTTCTTCCCTACACCTCTTGCAAACAAACAAAAAGTTGAATGCGAAAGTTGCGGCAAGTTGCGGCGTTAATTGCATAATGTAAATATGGTCTAAAGCTATGTTCACACCTATTAAATATTTGACGTCCTACACGTAACCCCTAGTTTTATTAATAATTTATTTGCTTTTGCAAAACGTTTGGCTAGAACAAACATCATTTAATAGTTTCTTAATTACATTATACAATTATCTTCTTTTAAATAAAGTTTAGTAACCGAATAGAAATGGTTAGAAATAAAGCTAAAGTTTGATCGATTTACTGGTCACGCTATTTTGGATTTGTTTTATCAAATATTTTTTAGGTCTGAACATACCTTAACTCAATTTGAACCATGGAAAGATACGCAATCGAGCAACGCGTTAAAGCTATTCAGGCTTATTATGAAAATGGGCGTTCAATTCAAAATGCATATCGTGCACTTCGTGATTTTTTCGGTCAATTTAATCGTCCAAATATGCGTACAATCGGAAAAATCGTGCAAAAATTTGAGCAAACCAGGTCTGTTGCAGACGTGAAAACACCAGTGCATGCCCGTATAGCTCGTACTGCAAAAAATATTGCTGCTGTTCGCGATAGTGTGGCTGAAGAGCCGTCCACCTCAACTCGTCGTCGTGCCGAAAAATTGCACCTCTCACGCTCGTCGTTTATGAACAAGGTGCAATTGACTCAAGAACTAAAGCCTCTTGACCATTCCAAACGTCATCAATGGTCAGAATGGTGGCAAGAAATGGCAACAGTTGATGATCAATTTTCGAAGAAAATCATCTTCAGTGATGAGGCATCATTTGGGCGAATGATAATCCAAGAGTGATTGTCGGAAAACCTATGCATCGACAAAGAATGACTGTTTGGTGCTGTTTATGGGCTGGTGGCATCATCGGGCCGTATTTTTTCCAAAATGAGGCCGGTCAGGCAGTTACTGTGAATGGTGTTCGATATCGTGAGATGATAACGAACTTTTTATGTCTCGAATTGGAAGATATGGATGTGGACGATATGTGGTTTCAAAAGGACGGTGCCACTTGCCACACAGCAAACGAAACAATGGCTCTTTTGCGCGACAAATTCAATGGCCGTGTTATCGCACGTGGTGACGATGTCAATTGGCCGCCAAGATCATGGGATTTGACACCGTTGGACTTCTTTTTTAAAACCTTTTCTTTAGCTTCACTTCGGAAAATCCAATCTTGTAACGTTAATTTAACCGTCTTATACTCAATGCAAATGGATGAAACTTTGCAGGCATACATATTCCCGATGACAATACACGAATACATGGGCGTAGCCAGGATAAAATCTAGGGGGGGGGGGGCAAAATTTTTTTTAAATGTTCTTTTTAAAGAAAAGCGTTTCTTAAAAAATTTTTTTTATGTTCTTATTATTCGGTGTTATTTGAAAGAAAAGGTGTACGTCGATAAGCCAGCAACAATTCAAGAACTAAAGGATGATATAATTCGGCACATTAACGGCATAAAACCTCAATTATGCCTCAGCGTCATCGCAAATTTAGACCATCGGATGGAGGTGTGCCGCCGAGGTCGCGGCGGCCATTTGGCCGATATTTTGTTGCATACATAATTGAACCCTACCAATACCAATAATAAAAAGAAATTACAATAATTTCCTAAATAATTTGTGTTTTATTCAAAATCAACATCGGCCCTTAAAATTGGAGTTTGAGGAATTTATTATTAAATATAGTACAAATACAGAACATTAAATTAAATACAGAACAATTAAAGATTTTTACAAAAACATTATTCACACAGAAGAAATCTCTTAAATACAGTTCTGAATTATACACAACGGATGGTCCCCGTAACTATAATCAGTGATGTTATACGCAGGGAAAAATCCCTATTCGTAAGGACTTTCTTTTAAAAAATCGCCGTAGGGGAAAAAGCACTGATTTTTTGAAATCATTAACCATTAAACCATTTTCGATTTGTGATAGCATACTTATAAAATTGTTAATACGGCAACATTACAAATTGTTAAATTTCCTTAAGTCATCGCTTGCCATCATTTCAGCATTGATTTTAACGTAAATTTGTGAAAATCGTTCGGAGATCTTTTGTACTTATATTTTTAGAGCAAGAAATAGATAATTTGTAAAAGATGGTCATCAAAAAGTTTTGGATTAAAGTCACAAAAACGAAAGATTTTAATGAAAATTTAATTTTCCCATTTAGCCGAAATTTGCTATCTTTGATTTATCACTGCCACATGACAATAAAGATAGCGAAAGAATTTTTTCTATCATCACTGATGTGCGCACTTAGGAAAGAAATAAGCTAAGCCATAAAATTGTATCTTCAATTTGCACTTAAAATGAACTTATTTCATAGTTCTTGTACATAAAAGAGTTTATATTTATATATGTACGCATGTATAACCCAGCTAGCATTTTGTATGATATCTAATTAAATCTTTATATAACCGCATATGACCTAATTTTTCGATCATAAATCGTACTCTTGTTATGAGAAAATGTTACCCTACCGATGAATCACCTTAAAGAATAATTTGTTATACAATTTTCTGATCTCTTTTGAGCAATTTAATGGTAGTTTTTATATTAATTTTTAAGTATTTTCCGTTTTATTTTTCAATCGTATATTATATAGTTTCGAAGAAACTTCAAAGGCAAAAAGAAGTAATTTATCTTATTAAATTAAAATAAATATTTATTCCTAAAATATTTTAGCAGTTGTACCTAAATAACTTATGATCCTCGATGTCATAGAAACAGTAACTTAATTTTTATAAACAATTCAAATTTGTGTTAAATTTCTCGCTTGGCTATGCAAAGAAGTTGATCGAATACACTGTTTTGCTTGGCACGCTACAACAAAACTTGAGATAGAAAATAAAAGAGAGTTATCAGTTCTTCTAGAGCAGACTTAGCTATCCAGAAATGCACTTTTTTCAAACGCTAACAAATCGATTTTGTTGTTGTTTTTGTAGCAGCGAAACCTGAAGAACAGGTAATCTTTGGTCAGTTCTACGCGCCATTCTTGTCAATTTTATGGTGACGATGTTTAGTATACCGATCGACTCAGTATCACTTACTGAGTGGATTTAACGATGTCCCTTAGTCCGGCTGGCTGGATGTCTTTCCATGAAGCCTTGTTCGGAAAGTACAGGGCGCAATTTTAAAGGTAATTTGATGAAATTTTGTAAATAGGTTTCAATTCATAAGCGCTAAGCCTACTGAAAATGGTGAGAATCGGCCCATAATTTCATATGGTCTTCAAACAAACTTTACGGAGTTTGCTAAAAACCGTAAAAATGTGAAACCGTGGGTTCGGGTTTAAAATGATTACAACCGGTCGGGTTCGGCATTGAAATTATCAAAGTTAAATTACATACTTAAACAAATCTATTTTTTTTTTGTATATAATACAATTTTTTTATTTGTTTAAATTCAGGTATTTTATTAACGCTTAAGTGTATACCGGGGCCTGGTCAGGCATTTTTTGACTTTCTTCCAGTTTTTTCATATGTATGTATATGTAATTATGAAGTATGTGAGAACGAAACTTTCTTTATGTATTTCTCAATCAAAGTTTTTTTTCAAGAAAATGAGAAAAAAGTGTAAATTTAAACACCGCGGGCGTGGCAATTGGTCAAAAGGAAACTTTGGGCATATTGTATTATATATTGACTGGCGTGAATAAAATCAAACCGAAACGTATCAAAAAGCGTACGCAACACATACGAATTCTTTCTGTTATGTATAAAGTGTATGTATAATTTGCAATTTCTTTAAGCATAAATATATCGACCCCTAACAGCGAAAATAATGTAAGCGCCAAAAACAAATTTTACAGGAGAGAGCTTTTTTGTTTTATTTCATATTAATTTTGTATGAAATTTGTCGCTTACACTAAAATTGTTTTTGCTATAAAACGTAACGGTACATTATGTGACCATGATATTTTAGGAGATGATGCAAGTGTTGCCAATAAAGTCATTTATTAAAAAAAACGAAAATTGAAAATCATGTCGCTTACGTTATTTTCGCTGTTAGGGCTCGATATTGTAAAAGTAAAAGCTAAAACCGAGGTTTTTTTTGTCGGTTTTCGGTTTTAGGCATTAAAAACCGCGATTAAAACCGAACAGCAATCCCTAATATACAGGTATGTGATGGAAATCGATTTTAAAAACGATACGCTTTGAAACCGAAAATATCGTTTTTAGTATCTTTTAAAATGGATTTTAAATGCATATTCCTTTTATTTTCAGTGTTTATTCTTTAAAATTTTATATTATATACACTAACTGAAGTGTTTTCTGAACGAAAATTTAAGACTTTAATTCAGAAATAGATTTTAAAATCGTTCGAAATTCATCACACCTTTTAAAAACGGTCGTTTTGAAATCGATCGATTTTCATCACATACCTGATAAACATTCTTATTATGTTGATATTAAGATTAAATTTTGAACAAACTTATTGTAATTCAAATCATCTTACTAAATTTTATAAGAATTGGTCCATATTTGACGACTGCTGCCATACAAATGCCATTCCCGAATGAAGCTTTTAATCCTTACTTCCTTACAAATGTTGACATAAAAATTGGCGACAATAACTTCTACGATAGTTACTATGTCATGACAAAATATTGTGCTGGTAGGCCCAAATTGACCATAGCCCCCATTTAATCTCGCTTCCTAAAATCACTTAAGGACAACCAAATCGTATATAAATGAAGATCTAAATAATATTTCGCACAAAGAACTTTCACATGAATCTTTACATCTTGAAATAATTTTGTTCCGGCAGGTCCATGATTGCCCATGGGTCCCAAATAGAGTATACTCTTAAATTTTTTTCCTTACAAACTGTGGTGTAGGGTATCAAATGGCAAAGCTTAATCGACTATACTTACTTAATTGTTTTATTGCATAAAAAGGTGTTATAAATTTTTACTATGTATGCTTTTTTATTTTATAGCCAAAATTTAGTACAATTAATGTCAATTTGGTACAATTTTGCCATTGTGTCGGCACAATTTTAGAATTGTCAAATCCCATCAGTGCTGAGAAATACTTTAGGTTCAATGTCATTAATGTGCGAATTATCTCATCCTTTAGCTTTTGAATTGTTCTTGGCTTATTGAGGAACATTATTTTTCCTTTAAATATCCCCAAAGAATGAAGACCAACGGTATTAAATCACATGATCGTGACAGCCAATTAACACGACCATTGAAATGCTCGCGCAAAAGAGCCATTATTTCGTTGGCTGTGAGGCAAGTGGCTCCATCCTGTTGGAACCACATATCGTCCAGTTCCATATCCTCAATTTCTGGCCACAAGAAGTTCGTTATCAATTCGGCTTCAACACTCTTAACGCGCTGCTCCATTGTGTAAATCTCCATGGTTGAATTTGGTTAACACTTAACAAAGAAATGTAAATTTAAGTTGGTCAAAAAACTTGACGTTAAGGCGTGACTCGCAATTAACATGGTGCATTATGGTTGAATCACCCTGTATTCTAGAATTTTGCTTAAACGACTCAAACGGTATCATTAGAATTTCATTAAACTAAACTTTGTTTTAAAACCGAGCGACTTAGGCTGTGCTTTTGAGATCTCAGTTAAACTAGATTTAGTTAATCTGAAAACAGATTTGTGCCGCCATCACCAAGTTTGTATACAAAATGTTGACGGAACAGAAATAATAAAAAAAATCACATGTCGCCGGAAAAAATCCGAGTTTCAAGCTACGTTTAACCCGGCCTTATGGCTAAGAAATCAATGTAAGTTAAACTCTCTACTTTATTAGATTAAACCAAAAAAATCTATAAATCAGTTAAAATACAAACAATCCCTTAACTCATAAAATTGGGCGTTTTAACTGCCAATACAGACAATATGAATTTTGACAACATTTATCGTGGTGTTGCCACAACATTAATTTTTTAACTGCATTTAAAAAATAAAAAAAATAAATAAACCAGCGTTTCAACATTCACTTCTCTATGAGCCATTAGTACACAAAAATAGTTTAAAATTATTTAAATTACAACTCCTGGCATCCAGTACCCATTCCTCTTGCCAAGAACTTTCAAGTCTTTGCAAGTATACACGCTGTCTTGTTAAAGTTGCAACAGAGAAACAAAATGGATTACGTCGCATTATAATTCCATATGGTCAGGTTGGATTTTTTCCCTTGTTCGTTTTTAAAACTTTCATATTTTTATACATAGTACATATAGATAGTTTATGTGTGCGCTGAGATCCCATATGCTCTGGTTTTGGTCTGTGTGTTAAGGTGGTCAAGAAAAAATTCTGTTGTGTTAAAGTTAGTGTTTGGTGTTAATGGTCAGTAAGTTTTTTTTTAATAAAAATTTCTAACAAAAAGACATCATCTGTTATACTATAAAACCACCACTACAACTTACTATACATTTTTGTTTTTTCTTTATTTTGTTTTTTTTAACACATCTTTGAACAACGCATCTTTATAAAAGTTATGAGAGTTTTATTTTGTTCGTTATCTTGTTTGTAATATGTATCTTTGAAATCCGATTTTAAACAACTTTTTCATGAAAATGAATACAACAAGACTGTAAATATTTTACATTGTGTGATTTTTTTTTATTAGGGTTTAAGTTTATATTGATTTAGCTAGATACTTTCAATTTATAATTCGTTATAATCAGGGCCATATTTTTATTTAAAAAAAAAAATTAGATTTTGCTTAAAAATATGCAAAACTGTGAAAAGGTGAATATTGTTAATTTTTGAAAATAGAGCTGTGCGCACTAGTAGTTTTTGATTTACAGTCAGGTACGCTCAAAAAGAAATGGAAAGCAATCACGCACGAGTAATTTTTTAAATGCTCACGTACTGTAGCTCATTTTGTACTTTATTTTGCATTAAATTAAAAAGTTTGCAAATCTGAAAGAAATGTTTGAATTTTGCGATTTGGAATGGCTTGAAATGCTGGGCCATGTACCAACTAGATGGCGCCTGCAGTTAAAAGATTTTGAAAAAACTATCCAGCCGTAAAAGCTTACTTGTTGTCCCAAAACTGTTGTTCTCCTGTTTTAATCCAAGTTTAAGCAACATACGAAGTACTATATTATGCCTTAGAAAACAAATTGGAGGATAATGGCAACCTAAAATAATTGACGTGTTCCTGATAGTAAAGCCCTTACGACACTTAATTTTTTAGTCATTGAATTGATAGAAAGAAACAGCAAATGTTGGAAAGAGCAAACTATAAAAAATGTAAACAAAACTTTGTTTTCAAATCAAACGTTTTGCTTTTACTTGAACGTTCCTGTTCTTATTATTTTAAAATAAATTTTTTACATCTAAATTTAAAGACTTCCTTTAGGCGTAACAAATATTATTCTATTACTAGAAAGTTCCGTAGAGTGGAGTTGAAATGCAATTATGCATACAAAACGTAAACTTTTAAGACATAAAAGAATAACTTACAAGATAACCTATAACAAAACTATAGTATACATGGCCCAATAAAGTCTACATACAGCGTGATATTGTATATTAATAATGCACTTATTTATATCTAATAAACATTCATAAATAACTCTTTTTAAACCCTCCGCCACAACTACACCCAGAGAAAAAAAAGTTAAAATATGGTAACCTCCAACAATACTATGCTTTAGGTTTATTTGTTTACATTCAAGCCGTAAAATCGTAAAATATGTATTTCTTTTTTACGGTCTGAATGTTTGTTTACCTCACCTAATTGGTGTTTATTTTCAGTGATATTCGGGTGTGCTCTAGAATCCGAATCCACTCGAAAGTGGTTTACTTTAACATTTTTGGTGTTCTGCATTTCACATCCACAAGTTTTTATTCGTTTTCAATATTTGGTAACATTTTTAACAAAAAAATAAATTTTGTTTTTAGCTCAAACTCTTCTTTATCCAATTTAATCAAAAATAAATCGTTATCTAAAATGCAAAAGTCCCTAACTTACCCTAAATTTAAAATCGACTTTTTCATTATTTTGATGTAATTACAGCTTATTTTTTTTAACGATTTTTATGTTATTTTCAGACAATTTATTTTTTTAATCGATTTAGGGATCTCAAATTAGTTTTTTTGTTTGTTTAAAATTTTGCGTTTTTTTTTTGCGAATTTTAGCCGTGTTCGCGATAGAAGCGATTTGTTTCATTAAGTTTTCTGATTCTTTACAGCTTTAACGATTTATAATAAATAGTATAATTTAGTTTTAGGGACTTTTAATCAATTATATGGCTGGTTTGAAATATTAAAAATTTACGCGATTTTTCGCTATTTTTGCAATTTTTTTTGTTATTTTCCGACATTTTGTTTTTTTTTTTCCAATTTAGCGATTTCAATTAAATTTTAGTGTTTGTTTAAAAGTTTGCAATTTTTCGCGAATTTTAGCCATGTTCGCGATAGAAGCTATTTTTTCCTGTAATTCTTTACAGCTTTCACGATTTAAACAAAAATATTGAACATTGCTATCATGCTGCGGTTAGCAAATTAGCGATCTTTAGTCCAAAAAAAGTTTTTTCGAACAAAAACTTCGAATACACAAAAACATGCGGATTTGAGAACACCAATTAATGAATTATGCGGATTTAAAAAATTTTTCGTTTTCAATTCGAGTCGAAACCTAGAACATACCTGATTGATATTATTTAAATTTCTTATAAGAGTTTGAACTATTGAACGTCAAATTTTAGGAGTTGTCCAGATTTTTCCATACAACCTATTTTCATTTCTTAACTTTATTTTTGTCATGGCTAAATTTTGTTAAAATTGATTTTAGGAGAATGAAGAGTTTTTTTGGGCAACTGTATAAACAGTTCTTAGATAAATTTCGTTTCATAACAATATTCTAAATAACTCAATGGTTATACAATTTGAGAAAACTAATTATTATTTTTCAATGATTTAATGTAATGAGTTATTAACACAGTCCTGCGGAATTTGGAAAAGTCGAAACCCTGGGACTTACTCTGAATCCGAACCTGTACTCATAATTCTCCATCACATTAGAATTCATCTTAATTTATAAAGCTTGATATGTCGTCTGAAATAAATATTAACTATTTTTTAATGTGATTCTATTATTTAAATTTCAATTTAAAACGCTTTTTTACAATATTCTTATTCCCTCAATATTTAACATACTGTTTTTTTTTTTTTGCTTTAGTCAACCTTTGGTTAACATTGAAACTATAGAATTGTACTTATACTTAAGAATGACTCCATACGCATTTTCTGGCCCGCTACGGCCTTTGTTAGCATACTTTGTGTCACATTGGTAATGAAAAAAATGGTTAATACAATTAAAAATAATTTATGATTCCCACATTCTATTTTTTTTAATAATTATTTAACCTTTGAAATATCTTGTTCATTCTCAGGTAAGTGTGAAAAATTCAGAATTTCGGTATAATCATTGTATTTTCGCCGTTTTTTTTTTAATTTTTTATATTTATATTAATAACCTGATGTGATGGAGAGATTCAGAGTACATATTCCGACTTTGCGCAACCCATACCCATTCAAAATTATACTCTGGTATATGGGTTAGAAATTTGTTGGCCTGTGTAATATAAAACAGCTTTAACTCGTAACTTTGTATAAAGGCAACCGTCTTCACCCTCCTGTAACTTCAAAGTTCCCGTCAGGGTTCCCAGATTTGACAATTAATCGTAATTTTGACGATTTTTTGTTCCGGAACTAGCAAAGTGCAGATTTGCTGATTTTTTTCTTAAAAGTGACGATTTTTTATCTTCAAAGTCTGAATAAAACAATTTTCTGACACGTTCGTTTTTAAATCTTGGAATATTTAACAGCTTTGCCTTAACAAGAGCGGAAGGCGGAACGTTTTCATTCGCTTAGCTTTTACGTTATTAAAAAAGTTATTCAATAAAATATATCGTCACCTAACATCCAAAATGTAGTAAAAACGAGCGACAAAATATTAAATAAGTCGATTATTGCTTTATAATGATGAAATTAACCGAAATACCTCATAATAAATCAAAAGGTCGATTTTGAATTTTTTTGTCGCTTTTGGCCCTTAAGATTAGTAAGATTTCTGTAATAAAAGAATTTTATGACAAATATTATACAAATATTTCTCTATTTAACGGAATTTTATAACAAAAATTATAAAAATTTGATAAAAAGTGTATTATAAACAGCCTCCAAGTTCTTGCGTTTTGCGTTTGCGATTTCCAGCACACCCACCAAAATTTGGTCAAGGCGAATTTATTAAGGTGACCGCATCATGAGATAGAGTTATGCTAGCTTTCCCTTTTTATTGAAAAATACTATGTATTTTGTTTTTGTAAAAAGTTAGAGTGATTGTCAAAAATATTTGTTGAAAATTTTTATATTTTCAATTTCAATTTTTTGTTAATAAAATATACGCAATTGCTTAAGAAACTCCTCAATTGCAAATTAATTGTGGCTCCACTTATTCCTTACGCATCTTTAATTTCTTGTGTTTATATTTTTTCACTTTTTTTGTTTTATATAATTTAAATAAGTTTTTTTTTAACTATTTAAAATTTTATTGAATTTTAAATTTGAATTAATTTTTTCACAAAATGTAAACAAAGCTTGACATCAGTATACACACAAAAAAAATAAACAATAAACAGATGACTGGAAAATGTCACCTTTATGAATTCGCCTTGAATTTGTTCGAACATTTTAAACATTTTTAAAACAACAATTATCTGCTTACTTGTACAAAAACAAAAAACGACATGTTTTTTGTTTGTGTAAAATTCTTTTAAGCTGTCAAAAACTTACAACCACATATACAAAGCAAAAGGAAAAAACGTGTATGTGTGGCATACCATAACGTATGTGTATGAAAAAAAATAAACGTAAACAAACATATGCATTGACAGCTAAAAAGAATATAAACAATGATCATCAGACTTCTTGCGCAGACCTTTTCAATGGGCCTTGATCGGGCATGTTCTAGAAATCGAAATGAAGTGGATTTCAAATCGACCAAATTATAATAAGGACCCTGGAAATTACTTCATTCTTCGATTAACAATTATTTTTAAAATAACAACTCTTAAAACCTGAAGAATCTAGGGTCATTTTGTAAATAATTTAAGTTAAAAACTCGTTCGATTTCAATTTCACTTCATTTCAATTTCAAGAACATGCCCGTATAATTTTTACTATTTTATATATTAGAAATTTTTCGTCATATGATATCTGCTATTTTATTTTAAGAGATATACCTATAATTAACCATGGCTGCAGTTTTATATTTATAATCAAAATGTTTAAAAACACTGGGGACGTTGTGCCAATTTATTTGTAATTGCATTAAACACCAAACAGAGTGGTGATGAACTTCATGACCAGTTCTTTTTACTGTTTTCTTTCTCAGGTCTTATGCTATGTTCACATTTGGATTTTTAAACGCGTTTAAGCAAAATGTTGATTTAGCTAATCAAAGCCGTTCACATTACATTTGAGATGATTAAGATGACAGATGATTAAGAAAAAACACACACACAAACACACAAAAAAACAACAAACAAATTTAAATTTCTTTCAAGTATTAAAAAACACTTTTATGAAGTTATCAGAAGATTATTTTAATAATTTTAATGATGTAATTGTGAAAATTTATGAATTATTTAAGAAAAAAAAAATAAAAACATTAAGCAGCCATCTTGGCCGGTTGTACACGATCATGTTGGCGATTCTCATTTGGGGTATGTTCAGTGGATTCTATGTGGTTTATGAAGTGATTTAGTTGTAATCATGTCGATTTGAAGTGATTAACAAATCACTTCAATGTATGGTTAATCATCTCGATTTTGAAGTGATTAGAGCTTAATCACGTTCGAGCTGCTTAAACGCGTTTAAGAACCCAAATGTGAACATAGCATTAAGTTATGCTTTCTCCATTATTGCTTACCATATAGGGTGAATTCCAATACGTAATTTGTAATGCAACCGAACAAAGTCATGCATTTCTAAACGGAACAATTTAAACATTGACAATGGCATAAGTCCCTAAATGTATAATAGTTATCGATGGGCAAACAACGGCAAGCTGTGCATCAATAATTTTGTTGACAGTTTTTTTTAAAGAGTAAACAAAACTTTGCATCAACACAGAATGAAAACCGCGTAACTGAAATGTGTTTTGGAACGCAACCATAGCCTTATCGACTAACAAGTCAACGGCAATAATTAAAGCACAGCCGCGAATAACGTTGTAAAAGCCATTTTTTGCAAAAACTGTCATCAAATCACCCACAATGATGCACCTTAACTCCTTCAAAATGGCATATAAAAAGTCAGCCAGTGGAAGAACGTTGTAAGTTACTAATGGTGTTTTCTTTTCTACAAAAAAGTGCGACATTTTATTTAAAAAAATGCAATTTGGTGCCTGTTTCATAAAATTTTTGCTTCCAAAAAGGAAGAGTTTTTTAGAATAAAACAAGCCACCCTTTTCGGGAGCAAAATTTTTAAGAAACAGACTCCAAATTGCATTTTTTTAAAATAAAATGTCACATTTTTTGTAGAAAAGAAAACACCATTACAAATAGAAGAAACCGAAATGGTTTTGCAGTGTGGAATAATGTTTTAAAAGCTTTTTGCATAAAAATTTTTATTATCATTAATTTTAAACATATAAACCTGCCTGTTAAAAACGTTTTTTTGCTCTCCTGAAGAATTATTATTTTGCAACTCTGTTCAACATTTTACGTGAAATGCTGTCAAAACGCATATGAAAAAAACTTGTGCGGAATATCTATGAAATAATGTTGATAGAGTTGTACTCTGTTCATTTTGTGAAATTAGTTCCGAAATGTTTCTGGCAACATTTTTTTACAACTGCGAAATAAAGTAAGCTGCACTTATTGCACGTGCAATTTTAAGCAAAAGCAAAAAAGGATGAACTGATTATTTAATAAAAAAAAAAAATTAATATAACACAACCGGTAACAGTTTTTTTATCCATATTTACCTTCTTTTTATTAAATTTTTTATTAAAAAAAATAATTTTTAGTAAAATACATGTGGGGTTTGTTTACATACGCAAAACAATGTCGCATACTTTGCATGAATAAAATCGGCAAATTGTACAAACTCGCATGGTAGGTAATATCGATACATGTCAAAATTTTCGTGTGAAATAATAAATGTTGCTCAACATTTTTCACAAATTTGAACAGAGTACTAGGCTTAAAACGTTATTCGCGGCTCTGCTTCAATTCAGATTCATTACTGTTAAAGTTATATAAATATGACCTTTTTTCAATTGATTTAACTAAAGTTTATAACGATATTTAGCCCATAAGGCACGAGTGCACACTTGTACAGTCGACAAAGTTTAAATTCATGAATTGGGCAACAAAATAACCTCCGTTGCAACGAAATTCACCTCCAACAATAACATCTCTTACTGTCTCTTTTTTTGATGACGCGCGCAAAACTTGTTCATTTAACTAACTTAAAAAAAAAAACATAATTTCAATGAATGTGTTATTGTTTTAAATGTAAGTCATCTAAAAACTGTACATTAGTAAAAAGTACGAGTCGACCGTATGGAGCTAAAATAAAAAATTGGATTTTGTTCCCACTTCTTAGGTCAAAGTTTTTATGCAGATTATGCTGAAGAAACAAAAATGTTAATGTCAAGTTAAAATTTTTCAGTTAAGGGGAATTTTCTTTCTATTTAAATCATGTTCTATATTTATTTATTTATTAAATTTCAGTAGTCTAGCATATGGGCCACAATCGGCTTATAAATTTGTAATTTATTTATTAGTACACTGAAAAAACAGATCAATCCGTCCGTACTTAAATCAAGCCGAAGCGGTCCGTACGTTAAGTACGGACTTCCTTAAATCAAGTACAGATCGCTTGATTCAATTGCGAAATACTTAACTTATCCATACTTAATCCCGAGTTAGTACATAAAATAATCTGAAAACAGGATTGAATTAATTAAAAGTGAGATAAAATTAATCTCAAACTCTGCTGGATTAAGAATTTCTAAGATGGGTTAATCTAGTTTCGTACTTGAAATAATCCGAAATTGAGATTAGACTGATTCCAACCAAAACACTTACCCTACAGGACCAGAGAGAGTATTATTATTTTACTTACCCGTTACACATGTTTATTTTTCTTTTGTTGTGTACCGAAATTTGTTTACAGATGGTTTCCGTAATCATTCTACTTTGAAAATTTGATATATTTAACTAAACTAGTGTTCGCCTAATGGTCAAAATTCGACCACATGAAGAAAACATTGTACATCTAAGTATGTATAGTGAATTAACATGATCCGATAATTTATTTTTTTCGTCTTAGTAGATCGATTTGGCGAGGGACCAACCTCCGTTCATATTTTATCTTCCATGCATGTTTATTTTTATCTTTATACTAGCTGACCCGACAGACGTTGTCCTGTCCAAATTAGGAAAAATGTTTGCGTTCGATTTTTAAAATCCGTTAAAAAGATACGAACATTTGAAAGAATCATTAGTCAAATCGATGGAGCCGTTTTCTGATTTTAGGTAAATCGAAAAAAGTGGGCGCGGCAAAATTTTCTTTTGTAAAAACCTAAGTTGGACCATGGCAATCATTTTAAAGAAAAAATCATCCAAATCGGTCAAGCCGTTCTCAAGTTATGCGCTTAATAGAAAAAGTGGGCGTAAAAGTAGGCGTGGTAAATTTTTCTTTCGATCAAAACTTAAAATGGATTAATAGGAACATTTGAAAGAAAAATTTGTCAAATCGATGGAGCCGTTTTCTGATTTTAGGTAATTCGAAAAAAGTGGGCGGGGCAAAATTTTCTTTTCGTATAAATCTAAGTTGGACCATGGCGAACATTTTAAATAAAAATTCGTCACAATTATATAGATGACATTGGTGGTGCAATATGAAAATTGGATTTTGCCACGCCCCTCCGCCCACAGACCGAAAATCAAAATCAGACTTCACAGTGTCACCCGCCTGAATATTCTGAAGATTCCCTGAAAATTTCATAAAAATCGGCCCAGCCGTGTTGGAGTCCATACGTTACATACATACATACATCCTGTTTTATATATATAGATAGATATTAACGAAAATTTATAAAGTACCAGATGAAAAACAAAAAGGACCAACATTCCCTCATCCCATTTTTACAATTAAATTTACATAAGAAAAATGGGGAAAGGGAGAAAACTCCCGGGGAATTTTTATTCATAATTGGGCTGATTGTGTTTCTAAGTTCAATATTATAGAAAATTTTAAAATTATCTCATGCAGCACGGAAACGTAAAAGAAAAAAAATTAAATTTCCCGCATTTCCGTTTTTTGATCCTTTTTTTCTCCCAATTAAGGTTCGGTTGACAAACAAGTGAAGAAAGCGTTCTTACCTGTTTTGCCTGTGCCGATTTCTGAAAAATGTCAAATAATCGACCACCGTATGTTTTTATTATTTGATAATAGGAAAAAACTAATTTTTTTTACATATATGTTAGTAGCAAATTTGAATGCTTCTTTCACTGAAAATATTGAACAGATTTTAATAAAATATATATTGTGCACTTCTGTAAGTAAATACCTTTCAAATGGTGTATATTTTATTTAAATCGGTTGACACACAAGGAGGAAAGTGTTCTTAACAGTTTTGCCTTTGCCGATTTATATATAAAATACTTTTTACAAAAAGAATATGGGAATTAATGCTTCTTGGTTTATTTTGTAAGCATGAAAATATTTTATATTTTTCTTGCAGAATTGTTGCTGATTTAACAACAAACTTTTACAAACACACGCGTATGTAACAAGACTCGTACTAAAGAAAGAAGAAAAAACTTAAATTTAGTACGAGTTTTTTCTTTCTATTTATTATATTTCTTAATTTTTCCCCATAAATGACTTAGAATTGCAAAGCTGTTCATTATAAATAAGTTTAGTATATTGTAATCATCAAGTAGTACGAGTATTTAAAAATAGAAGAGTTAAATGTATTTGATATATTTATATTAAGACTAATACACATGACAGCAGCATTCTTAATCACATGTTCAGCCTTGACCGACTTGGCATTTCTAACATGTTATTTAGATCCTTAAAGTCCTTTACATTATAAGTTTGTTATTACTTTTAAACTCGTGTCTTGAAATAACAAACCAGTAGATATGCTTACGTACATGGACATGTATCTACCGACAACATATTTTATTTATCTTCATTAAATTATAGTAAATCAAATTAATTTTTACCCTTTCCTTTTTGTCTGTTTAACTTTGGTCTACATGTTTATTTTTTTTCGTTCCAGATAAATCTGCCACGTGAAACGAGCAACATGATTGCTATTAGCTTGAAAGATTCTACTGGAGTTCAGCATGCTGAGGATTATATAAAACTGTCAGTTGGTGAATCCAAACATATCTATCCTACCAAGGTAAGTAGCAGGACATTTAAGAAAAACATTCAACACAACAGACGATGTAACTAAAGCATCTTGAATTTAAATTGAAAAATTTACTCATGTTTCTTGTTAAAATAAAAAAGAAAAATTCGTAAACAGACCAAAAATGTATCCAGAGACACCAGAATCTCCTTAAGTCTATTTGACTTGTATAATTTTCTTATGCAGTTTTTGTAATATAATTTATTTTTGTTGTTGTTGTTTGTTTTACTACAAGCTTTATGGTTGGCCACATAAATGGTTATGTCGTACCCTCATCATTACTACAAGGGCTTTTCAATGTTTCTAAATATCGTTGGTGCACATGTAAAAAGTTATTCTGTTAGCAAAGATGCTAAGTATGCTTATTGATTTTTTAAATACGAAAGAAGAAAGACAAAAAATGTTACTTTGTAATGAATAACTCTCGAATGTTTGTATCTCCCATAAGTTATTATCATACCCTTTTTTAATAAAACAATCTACTCAGAATAACTTTTAAAAAGTTCTTACTTAATCCATTTATTAAAAAGCAGAGTTCAATTGCAAAAGTAAAAATTGGTTTACAGTATTCCACGGATAATTACCTCGACAAAAATGCCAATATTTTTGGGTAATTATGCGGGGTAAGCATTTAAACGAATACGCTTAACTACCACGTTGAGGTAATAATAAGAATACGGTTAACTACCTCATTGAGGTAATTAAGCGAATTCGTTTAAATACCTCAGTGAGGTAATTAGACGTATTTATTTACAAGATAACTTAACTTTGATGTATGAAAAAATTTAAGAAAGGTATTTTTACATGTATCAGCTTAATCTTAAGAGATAGCAATAAAAAACAATGGGATTTGTTGTCTTAAATTTTGTCTGTAGTGCTTTCTGAGATATCCTGTCATATTCTACTACTTCACATGGAAGACGTAAATATGCAATTGCATGGTTTTTCTTGTGCGACCAATGAATGCAGAAACAATATATTTATGCGTTTAAAGCTTTTAATGAATTTTAGTATCGATTTGTTTGTAAAGAATTTTCATATTTTAACCATTGCTGCATTTTTATTGCACACATATTTTAAGTTATTAAAACATATTTTAATACATGTTCAGCAAATAAAAAAATTGCTTAAAATTCTGGTTAACAGATGAATTTTCTGTTGCTTTAATTGCGCCACCTACATTAAATTCTCACTGTACAATTTTAAGCCAAAGCAAGTTTTTGTCGAAGATAAATGTTTTTCGCAACTTATAACATAGAAACCTAGACGCGTCGTTTAGTAAACGATCGAATTAGAAACACTTGTTTAAGTAATCTTTTCGTGTGCGTCCGTCTATCTTTCTGGCTGTATGTCCATGTAAACCTTGTGCGAAAAGTAAAGGTAGAAGTTTTTAGATAATTTGATAAAATTGGGTATATACGTTTAATTGTCATAAGAACGAAACCTATGTAAATTGTAAGAATCGGTCTATAATATCACATAGTCCCCATGCAAACTTCAAACTTTAATCTCTTTAAGACAAAATATCTCATAAATTGTGTGTATCTAGATAATATATAACTCTTACATATATGAATCTTGACCTCATAACTTAACTTTTAATGAAAATATTAATTTGTTGAATATTTTGATTTTAATCAAGCCAAATTTTTTTTTTTTGGCATATATTTTTTAAAAATTTTTAGTGCATATTTTCAAATTATTAACATGTAAAACTTGGTTGCATTACTTGCTGTGTTTTTGTCAAATAGTACTGAGGCAATTAAACGAATGAAATTTAGGTATAATTTTGTCTTGGTAGTTAAATTTTTAAGGCAATTATCCGAATCGGGTAATAAAGCGAATTGCAATTAAACGTGGATTTTTGTTTAAAAAATGGAAGAAAAAAACGGGGATTTAAAACTCGAGGTAAATAAGCGTGAAAGGCATTTAAGCGTGGGGTAATTAACCGGGTTATACTGTATTATACTTTCCAATACACTAGAATACGACACAAAGAAAATAGGTAAAACAGCAGTAGGGTTGTCATAAGGCTTAAAAATAAGATGATGCCATTTTTGTAATACCGGGGGCTACTCTCTATAGCGATGCGAATTCAATTTCGATACAAAAGTAAAATGCCAAATTGGCAATTTTTTGAAAATAAAGCAATCTGGCAATAAAAATTAAAGATGGCGCAGATTGACAGTATTGAATTATAAAATATGTTAAAGTTTGTTTGTCGTGCTTAATTCCCAATTTTTTTTTTTTGATAAAAACACTGAACTTTATTGTTGAAGGAAATGTTGGAAGAATTCCCACCAATTGTAGTGGGGAATGTAAGAAAGGATAAACTACTCACTGTTTATTGTTGATGTTTTTGTTTAAGCTTTGATATTGTTACAAGTAAAGCTGTTGTTTATAATCAGGGAAACCAAAATTATGCTCTAAAACGCTTTTTATGCGCATTAAATATGCAGTTAAAACTTTAAAATATGCCCTGAAAATTGTGTAAAATAACCCCCCAAAAAATTCAAAAATTGCTAATTTGAAAACAAAATATTCAACAATTTAATTTTACATAGACTTCGTCCGTAGTACAATTAAAATGTATTTACCAAATTTTATCAAATTATCTACAAGATTAAAACTTGTTACCTGCGCACGAGGTTAACATGGACAAGCAACCTGAAAGACGGACGGGTGGACATAGTAAGATCACTTTAAAAAGTGATTCTAAATCGATAGGTTTGCTAAGAGATTGGTCCATTAATAACACTTGTCATTTTCGTGGCACATTGCATTTACACTATCACACTTTGTCATATTACTTGAGTTTTTGACATGTATTAAATAATAAAGTGTAACCTAGCCTTTACCAAATCTACAATGTAGTCACAATATTGAAGTGATAACGCAAAATAACCGTCTTCGGACTCGTGTTTTTCACATTGTCAAAAAAACCGTAAATGAAAATTTACAACATTGAATCAATAAACATAAAAGTTTAATAATAATCTTGCCCTGATTGACCCTGTTTCCAAGGGTTTAAAAAACTGCAGTTGAAACCAAAAACTGTCGAACAAAAAACGAAAATTTGTGTACAACATTTCGCTTTTTGAGTTGGTGTGACAGCGACTCTTTACATTTAATGAATCATAATTAAAAGCAACAGTTTTTTTTTGGCCAATGTCAAATTAAGAAGTGGAAGAAATGCCAGTTTTTCTACTTTGACTGCAGTTTTTTAAACTCTGGTAGGAAAACTGAAATAAAGTTCCTATACAATGTTGTATATTTGCAATTTTTTGGCTTAAATAATTATTTATTTATTTAATAAGAGTAACAAATACAATCACAAATTATATTCTTACTTAATTAACCGAGCAATACCCAGCGGTAACTAGAATGAGTAAAGAGGCCTAATAGAAGGCCTTATTTAGCAGTCACAAGCAGTCAGAAGTCATTCTCGCCGCATTCCATACTTATTTATTTTTTACACAGGTTGTCATTGGGCGCAAGGCCTTCCACACTTCCTTTAAAAACAACTTCGATCCCTTCCCAAAGAAGGGAGTACGGAAGGTCACTAAAAATAAAAAGTAAATAAAACTGAACACCTTCCTATCACCCTTCTCAAAGAAGGGAGTAGCGAATGTGTACTGAATATTTCAGAAGGTCTTTTAAAAAGAAGTTTATACCTTCTAGAAGGCATACTTCTGAAGGCAGGATATCATGCGAAGCGAATCTTTTAGAAAAGAGTATAGAGGAAAATTTTATTATAAAAATTCACTGTTATATTTAAAAAAAAAGCATTTATAAAAGAAGGAAATGAAATTTAGTTTATTATGTACGTTATACCGTTTTTAAATATACCTATTTTATTGAGTCAATATTCGGTTTATTGACATTATTATTTTTCTGTTCACACATACACAATTTAGCTTACTCAATTAGCAATTGGCAATTAATTTAGCAAAATGTAGACAACATTTGACATCTTTAAAGAAAAAAACTAAATAAACATCTGGCTTTTGCGTAGACCTAATGGATGGACCTTTGTTTTTGTTGTTGGCAAAAATGTCAAAACACTTTGTTTGGTGAGTTGGGTTTTACTTACTAAACATACTTGTGACAGTTCACTGCAGTGTTGCATTTTAATTTTACTCAATATTTATAACAATTTCGTTTTAATTGAGCAATAACTAAATTGCAATTTTGTATGGATAATTGAGCTCAATAATGGCATTTATTGCGTAAAACTCAATTAAGGTGCATATCTGAACACGGTATTAGAGTGGCATTCAAAAATTTATTTTCCTAAAATTCCCGGCGATTTTTAGTGGCACTTGATTTACAAGTTATATTTGAGCTGAATCGGACAACTGTAACACGTGCCCATCTAAGGTCAAAGTTCAAATGTTATGGAATCCACTATATTGCTCTATAAACTAAAGTGCTTCTTCTGTATAAAGTTTCTGACCCTTTCATAATATATGTACATTTTAAGATGCATTTTTGTTCACCCCAATCGTAAATAATTTTTCCCTCGTAATTTTTTCCCTCTTCATATAAGTATTTGCGATCATGAAAAATTTCCACGAAAAAATTTGTTTGAGATAATTTAAAGAATAATATAAACGTGTAAAAATGTTCACGCGAAAAAAATTCTCCTTATCGTAAAAAGTGTTTTCCCTCGTAATGTGTTCACTTTTTCCTTTAATGTTCCCACTTTATTTTTGCTGGGGAACAGATAATATAATTCGCAAAAAAATTTGCTTCTGTAAATGTCACATCGAATAAGCAGTGTAAAATTTTTCAATTAGAGCGTCTTCTCAAAGTTATTTTTGGGAATACAAAATTTACTATTAATAAGATTTCTCTAAGACGTGCTAAATTCCCAATTTGTATTATTGATAATTACGCTGAAAGTTATTGTTGAAGGAAATCTAATTTCTATGCGCATTTCTGTTCTATTTTCATCTGACAAACCATCGGACATCAGCTGTTTTGCAAGTTATTTGCTTGTGGCTGCAAATAGCATTATGTTTTTAACATCTGACTTGTCATATTTCCCACTACAAAATACATATATCGTCACCTAAAAGACGAATAACCTATCTGCAGTTTTCAAAAGTTTACAGGAGAGGGGAAAAACGTTATAAAATTGGAACTATTAACGATATTGAAACGAAAATCACACATTTTGATTAAAATGAAACCAGTAATATATATCGTTTGAGAAAATGTTGTTTTTCTAATCACAGCTTATGTTATGACACTTAGGTTTTTTGGAATTGTAGAAATCTGAAACCAAATAACCTATCTGCAGTACTAATTAGTATGAATAAATAAAAATTTCTTTATACTATGAATATTTAAAAATTTCTTTATACATATGAATATTATATACATTAAATAATTACAGTAGTAGTTTTTTTTACTGGTTTAAGCAAAAACAAGTACTTAATGTTTGTTTAAATTACACTATGCAACAAAATAAAAGTTTTATCGTGATTTTTGATGATTTACTTTTCTCTTTTTTTGTGCGTAACGGTCCTCTAGGTACAAAAACTTTGTCATTTGTAATATTACGTGTTCATAATTTTGCACACATATGCGTTATGATAAAGGGAATAAAAATCCATAAAAAACTCAATTTTGAAAATTTTGCAGATAGGTTATTAGGTCTTTAAGATGACGATATGTCGTGTGTTACCTTTATAACATTGCTTCTGTACAGCTCAGATGCAAAGTCATCAGACAAAATTTCATTTAGAGCTTGCTCTATTTTCTTCTGACAAGCCATGTGAAATCAGCTGTGTCAGAAATCAATGCCGGGATGAGACTGGCAGCGGCGGTTCAGTATTGATGGACTTATTAGCCGGCTGAAGTTAATATATTGAAATACCGATATATATATATGATAATATCACCATTGAATGGAAATTTTGTACATAGATTTACAAAAAAACGTTTCACTATAATATCTTAAATTGGTATCTTCCAATTTAAAGAAAAAAATGTTAAGATGGCTGAACTCTTTTACGTCGCAAACAAAATTTTTTGTGACGGCCGCACGTTATTTTGAACCGAGAACTACTTTGGTTTCTGCAATAACTATGCGAAAAAAATAGACAATGTCAGAAGCAAATTACATAAACGTTTATGACCGAATATGATAAACCTTATGCAAAACAGCAATATTGACAGACATGAACAAATACACGTGACTTGCAAAGTCGACAAGTCAGATGTAAAAAACATGTCGTCTACATGAATTTTGAATTAACTGAAATTAAGAGTGAATAAAAATACAATACAAATATAATAAATAATTGCTATTATGGACGATTTTAGGTTATGTTAAATGAAACCAAAAACCTTCTGTATTTGTCAGTTTTGACAGACATGTGCAATTACAAATGGATTTTACATCTGACAAACCCACTGCAAAAATATCGTGCAAAACCACTTTTATATACATATAAATAACAAACTGAAAATTATATTTCAGCAAGTTATTGACAACTTTCATCAAAATATGTACAGTGGCTTAAACGAATAATCGCATATCACTTATTCTTACATTCATTCATAAGCATATCGACCCCTTTGCGCGAAATTATCGTATGTTACAAAAAACAAATTTTACAGGACAGCCATTTTTCTTCTTTTCTCTGCTTTCGCTTGCAATATCAAAATGAAAATATACATTAAATTTTTGGAGCAACGAAGTGGAATTCTCCTACAATATTTTGTCAGGTGACGTCTCTTGGAATGTAGAACAAGATTGCATCAAAAACTCAATTTCAAAAAAATTGGCATATACGATAATTTCGCCCAAAAGAGGAGAAATAGGGTTTGATTTCAAATCATTTTCAATTTGAAATCAAATCTTCGTGTTTATTGGGTAAAATTTTTTTGTAGAGATGTCTAAGTATGCGTCTATTAAAGAATGCACTGTCCATTTGTGGAGATAAATATCCCGGCAAACAATTGTAATTTAAATATTATTTAATGTACATATAATGAACTGTCATCTTTATATAATTGTTCGTTTTATTCCAGTCCATTCGCTGCTGAAGACTGTCAAATTATTAGTTGTACAGTAATCTCTTAACTAACCAAAGTTTCAGCAGAAGTCCCCAAATAGTCTGCTAACTATTTTTTTAAGAATCTTAAGATTCAAATTTACCTTGGTTGGGATATCCGTCGTATTAGATGAATACTTTTAGATCTGCTGAGAACTTTTTCAACTTAAATATCGATTTTCTTTTGTTTTTGTTTCTCCTGTCGTTGTTGTCATCAAGAATGGAAATATATTGAGTGCATGTGTGTGTTAAAGAATTGTGTTGACAACATTTTCTGAACTAGTTGCAAACATAAACTTGCTCTTGTTTTATATTTTTGCTGCAACTTTGTATTTTATTTATTATTTGTCCATATAAGTTACTCTGTCTTTTTTGTGTTATTTCTTAAATGTATTTATGTATTTGTGTTTTTATTGGTCATTATTATTTTGTTTGTCAATTATTTACTGTGTGTTTTATTGACATTTCGAAAGGATGTTACAGCAACGTAAACAACTATAATCTATTTAAATGCCATTTGAAAGGATTGAATCTTTAAATTTTTACGTGATATGTTTAGTAAAATAAGATAATTAACTTTTACAAAGTGCTTTTAGACAAAACATGACAGATGAGCGTTTGCTAAAGGTACTTACGTATACAGGGTGCGCCAACATCTAATGACTGAATGCCATATTGTAGCCGTTGAGGCAATAATTATTAAGACAATTGTATTTTATATGGAAACAACCCCAGGTTAACTTTTAGAATTCGCCACAGCGATATTCTGAAGATTCCTAATTGAGTAGAACGTCGATGAGTAGACTCAGATGGATCAGTGTGGACACTTGCATACAGCATCTCCAGTGCGAACATGTTGAGCAACCGCTCTTCGTGGCTCATTTCATACCGAACTCAAGTTCTCAAACGCGCAATTAAGCTTTTTTATAATGTTTCTACTGGAAGCTGTGGCAGTAATAAAATAAATGTTGAAGGTATTTTTTTTTGTTGTAACAATTGGTCGTCCGGAAAAATAAGAAAATTTAACAGTTTTTACACATCCATTTAAAAAATGTATCACCTGAAAAAAAAAAAAATTTTAAATCTAAAAAAAAAAAAAAAAAAATTAAAATTAGTAAGTCAAAGTTGGCCCGCCCTGTATTAAAAGACTTTTTTGACAAAATTTTGTGCTCAAACAGAACTGCGACGACACCACAATTTGACATACAAATTTGTCGTAGAAAGCAGTGGTGGAATATAGTCTCATCTTATTTTGAGAATATTTTTTCTTATGCTTTCACATATAGACACTCATTCTTTCGTCTCCCGTCGAAAATTGAATTAAGTTTATATTAGGCACTTTTATTCGGGTCTTATTGCATATGAAATAATCCCTCAAAAATTACGGTATTCAGCCATGTCACAGAGTACAATTCCGACAAAACAAACGAAGAAAACATTTTTGTTTGTTGATATTCATTCCGTTCATGAAAACAAAAATTGTTTCTTAATTTTTAGAAGCCCCAAAATACGGGATGAATTCCGTTTCCGAACTGAATTGTACTCTGCGACATGTCTGATTATTTGATTTCTGTTTGGGACGTTATTTCATTTCGTTGGGGGTTATTTCATTTTCAAAATTTGGGTCTTATTGCATTTGAAATAAGGTCTCACATGTTGGGGGGTTATTTAAATTTTTTGCGGGTTATTTCGTGGAGGTTTTTTGATGCCACTTTATATCTCAGCCATCGTATAAATACATATGTGGCATTAATAAATAACAACCTTGGCTCTAACTTTTCTGGCGTCTTTGAAAACCCCCATTTCAACATACGCACGAGACGGATGAATGGGATTCGTTAAATAGGGTCTTAGATCAATTTTGTTGAAATTACAAACGGAATAACAATGTTATATATATTTTTTACCTGAGGGGTATAACTGTATGCTTTAACGTGGTTCGAAAAATTAAGTATTTCCAGTTACTTCCTAGGATTAAAGATTCGTTTAAAATAATTCTGGATATTTTTTTTAAATTTTTGCCTCGCCTTTTAGTTTTATTTTTGTAGTCCGATCATAACATGTTACATATCTTTATTCATGGCCTAATTTTGCCTTTGGTGACTTTTTAATTCGACGTCAAATTCTGGTCCAACTTATATTATCTTGGATCCTACACTGATAGAAAAGGCGTAATAACGCTGATGTATATTGACATCAGTACGATGACAAGTGTCTTCGTTTTTGACCCAATGACACTTTTCATCATGGTGATGTCAACCTTAACATCACTTGGCCAAAGTGTTATCAGGGTCAAAATGAAATTATGTCATCAGTGGGATGACACATCGGCATCACAGAAATGACAAACATGTCCTCAGTATCATCGGAGAAAGGATACTTTAGCATAAATTTAAAGACAGTTTGTCATTAAGTCAAAGTCATTGGAATTGACTTAAGTCAAAGTGAGAGAATATTATTATTTACTTACCCGTTGCATATGTTTGTTTCATGTTTGTTGAATAACGACCTTTGTTTAAAGCAGAACTCTCAATAAAAAGACACCAGAACCATGCCCCATATGGTTTTCGTAATCATTCTACCTTAAAATTTTAATGTTTTTAACTAAATAATTTAAAAAACTAGAATATAGGAATTTTTGCTTCTTAAAATATATTTGTTATCATGAAAATATTGTAAATAATATACAAAATGTGGCATCGAATTGGTGTCACTATAGCCATAAAGTAGATGCCACGTAAAAAATGACAACATTGTACGAAGACGTTAGTCATTGGATTGATGTTACTTGTAGTAACATTGATGTCAAAATTCTGATGTTAGGATGAAGATGCATTTTTCTATCACTGTAATATCCAATATTTTCACGTGGCAAGAAAGCCCTTCAAAAACTGCTTAAATGTACTCACTTCAATTACACGCCTCAAGTTGGGCCCCTTAGTTTTCTTTTTCACTTCATGATAAATTTAACCAAGTCGAACCCAAAACAAAATAAAACATTTTGCACCAGGCAGCCCTAGAATGAAAGGTATATCAATAAAGTTTCTAGACTGTACAATTTTTTTTCGTTGCCACGGCCAAAAATACAGCACTTTTTGATTTTTATATACACGCAGAGAAAAAATATGGTTGGGCATGGTTACGGCAACAACACTATGTTTAATGTAACAATATATTGTTGGCGTACACAAATAATTGTTAGTTACTGTAAACTAGAGGTCTGCAAGAATAAATAAAAACAAATTTCAACACACTCATTTGTTTTTTAACTACAATGTGTCGAGCACCCAATAATAAAGAAACAAATGAAAGAATAACCAAAGACAAAACGAATAAAAACTCATTCAATTCAGTCAACTCAAGTCAAATGAATGAAATATTCAAATATAATTTGAATGTAAAATTTCTGTACCTACACATTACGTATGTATGTGTAAGCTTAACTCTTACAAATAAAAGAAGCCACAAGCTTACACACATATTATGTCAATGTATTCAAATAAATGTATGGACATTCAATAATTCAAAAATTATTCGAATATTTTTTGTAAACTTGCTCTCTCTAACGGGTTATTCCACTGTTTTGTTATTTATGAATGACTCTCAAATTCATTTACAGTAAACAAGTATTTTATTCAATTTATTCTCTCTTATTTATGTATATGGTTTACTCTTTTCTTACATATTTGAATGTTTAATATTTGAGTAAATGTTGTGCACTTTGAATAAAGGCAAACAAGTGAATTATTCAAAGCAGACCTCTACTGTAAACATACCAATGTTTATCGCAATTATGAATTTGAGTATTGTTGACCGAAAAATAATTATTTTTCTAACAACTAAATTATGATAACTTTCTAAACATATTATATATCTCACAACCATATCATGATATTTAATAGCCATAACATGATAACTTTCTATACATTTATCATATTATGTTAAAGATGCAATCAAACTATTTTTACTCTAATCATATTATGTTAGCGCCATTTGTAAAATAATTTTGAAGCAGTTGTGTCGTTTTTTTATTTGTGAGCGGTTAAACACTTAAAAGATAAAATTCCATAAAAAAATAAGTTTAAAGAAATTAAAAAATTAAAATATTAGCGGAGTTCATTCAAGTATTAGTGATTTAATAGTGCGAATGCAAAATATCATAGTTTTTTGTAAAATCCAACAACAAAACACACAGAGATTTGGTTATATTTTATAAAAGTGCTACGATATTTCTGTGGTTTTCATGGGCAACCGCGTATGTCTTAAAACAAATTTTTCGGGAAAGCCGAAAAACTCTTCTAGATCAAACTATGGGCTAGGTATTGCACTTTTTAAACTTTGTCATTATGTTAAAAAATCGGAATTGATCCATCTTTTTTCAAAAAAATGAAAAGAGCGTTCAAAATTAGGCAATATGGCATCAACATCTTAAAATCGAAAAAATGGACACAGGCGGTTGCCCATGAAAACAACAGATTTTTCATTTGCTCTTTTGCAAGCCGTACATTCGCTATTTGATTAACATTAAGATAAATTGTAAAAAGCCACAAAATAAAAAATCGATGCAAAAATATTTTAATTTATTTTGTATTTTTATGACAGCTATGAAAGGTGCTGCATCATAATATGATTGCTTCTAAATTTATTATGATTAAGATGATGATAATATGGTTACTTCTTAGCTTATTATGGTTAACATGACAATAATTTAATTACTTCTTAACTTAGTATGATTAACAGAATAATAATATGATTAAGGGAAAAATATTATGATGTAATAGTACGAGTATATTAAGTCATAATATGATTCAATAATAATCGTAATATGGTGACTACAATCATAATTCTTATCATAATATGTTGCTCTTAGAATATGTTTACCACAACCATGTTTTTTCTTTGCGTGTATATTGCCGTCAGCAGATATTTTTAGCAACTTGATTTCCTTCCCAATAATTGAAATTAGTAGAAACAGGTTAGTAGAAAAGTTTTGTTTTAAATGTAAGTTGAACGGACGAGTTTTGCGCTCGTGTTCTGTAAACCACACATTAAACATTAATTGAGTTTTACCGCTCACTGCCAATAAAGTAAGTTACTCAAAGCAGAAATTTTAACAATAAGTGACGTATAATTCTTTTAACTTTCATTCAATATCAAATATGACTGTGAAGGATAAAGTTCAGGGGGTCTACTCTCTGTTGCGATGCGAAAGAAAATTGTAGCAAATCTAGCGATTGGTACTCTTTAATACGTTTGCGCATAAGTATGTCTTTCGCATCTTTTAATTTTTTTTCTTTTCGTAAATCATCACTTTATTTTATTTAAATTTTTCAATTTCAAATATTTTTACACATTTTGGCATTTCATTACTCTAAATCCGCGCCATCCTTAATTTTTATTGCCATTATTGCTTAATTTTCAGAAAATTTTGCGAAAGTGATAGAGAGTACATACCAAGTCGGCATTAAGCTTTCGCATCGAAATTGTTTTAAACCTCTGTGCGACATGTTGCATATTCTGCATCAGGTATTATACGAAGTGTTAAATTCATTATTGTCGCCTATAACTTTTTTTGAAAGTTTTAATGTAGTTTTAAGAAGTTTTTTATTTCTTAGTTAAAAACTTTTTTATTCTTTAATTTATAGAATTTAAGATCTCACTCCTTAGTAATAATTCCCTTTGCCCTTCTATGAGCTGCTTACGAAATTCTCTTGACTAATTTTCTTTTTCCACTTATTTCCTTAATATTAGTTCTATTATAACTGAAATGTCAACTAACTTGTAATCTCCTTTTTCTTTTCTTTTTTTTCAACTTTCTACTCAATTGGTGTTAACATTTTCATAATCATAACTATTGTCATTATCATCTAAACTACTGTTACTACAACTTCAACAACTATCGCCAACGTGGACGTCATCCTCATTGATGCCGTTGCAATATACATACAACCAAACATATGTATATTGGCTCTTAAATGCATCCTGTGATAAAAACAACAACATCGACATCTTGTGCTGTTTATGATCCGTTGTTCTTGTTTATAATCTTCATCATACATGTTTTCTATTTCAATGACGATGATGATGCCATTGAACACTAAACAAATAATCAACCCACCAACTTACCAAACAACATGTTGATTTCGTTGATGTTGCTGCTGCTGTTGCTGCTGTTTCAATTGATGGTCTTCAAATTGTTGTTTTACTTTCAATGGAAACTCTACACTTTATTGTTACTGCTGTTGTTTTTACTGTTTGAATATGGATTTCAATTTCCATTTTCTTTCTTCTTGGCTGTTGTTGGTTGCTGTTTGTGTCCTGCTGATGCTGTTTACAACAGACAATATTCACTGTGGGTGACATTATATGCTTTGATTCTCCATTACCATTATCATCGTTTTGGACGAGTTCTGATGAACAAATTGTCGCTATTGATAGACACACAGGTATGTATTGTATTTATTGCTTTAACGGCTATTTTATTATTGTTCTTAGTTTTTCCCTTCATTATTTTTATAAAATGCCATCCATTTGCAATTCTATTGTTCAACCTACACAAATGTGTAATACGTCTATTGTATTTTTATTTATCAAGTAAATTGCAAATGTTGGTTGTTATCAGAGTTAATGTTAATGATAACAATAGAAGTAGGCTTAAAAATAAAACTGGGAGTGGGTAGTTCATTTCTTTTTATATGTTAATTTTTTTTTGTTTATTTTAAAATACATGAAAGTTTACCAGTGTGGCCCACTTGGCTGTTTAGTGGCTAGAATAAGCCACTTTGCGTCTCGTTTAGCTATGAAAAATTGAATTAAGCCATTATCCACTTATATTTAGTAATATGTAAAAAAAATTTTACGAAAAAGTATGATTAAATCAGCGTTCAAAAACTGCAGTCAAAGTAGAAAAACTGCCAGTTCTTCTCTTCCACTTCTTTATTTGTCATTGGCCAAAAAAAAAACTGTTGCTTTTACTTCTAATTCATTAACTGTAAACGGTAGCTGTCAAACCAACTCAAAAAGCAAAAAGTTGTACACAAATTTTCGTTTTTTGTTCGATAGTTTTTGGTTTTGACTGCAGTTTTTGATTATGATAACTTTTGTGATAACGATGTAAAGATGATTTGTTTCAAAATTTATATATTGACCCCTTTGCGCGAAATTATCGTATAAGCCAATTTTTTTGAAATTGAGTTTTTGATGCAATCTTGTTCTAGATTCAAAGAGACGTCACCTGACAAAATATTGTAGGCGAATTCCACTTCGTTGCTCCAAAAATTGAATGCTTATTTTCTTTTTTATATTGCAAGCAAAAGCAGAGAAAAGTAGAAAAATGGCTGTCCTGTAAGGGAAAGTTTCTTACATGCAGGAATAAAAGGACAAATGTAGAAAATATTTACATGAGCACCTGCCATACCGCCTTATGGTAGATCTAAACCACTGGGTGACAATGCGCATACAATGCGTTTACCAACCGCCCCAAAGTGTGAAAGCCACCAGTACACCCAGGTAGCAACTTTATTGCATAAGCCGGCAAGTTTATACACTCGCTCCTTGCTTAAGAGCTGGAGCTAGCTAGCAGCATCTGTGGAGTATCAAGAGCGCCCAGGTATAATCCCTCCTCTGGCCGAACTATCCCACAAGTATTAAAAAATCAGCCCTTGAATGAGATTTTTAGGATGTCCCTTCCTGCGGCTTTGCATAGTTATCCAAAAACGTGATGCCCGAAAGTATCTTTTCAAGACACTCTTCCTGAAAGACAGATAGAAAACCTTTGCCGAGAGAAGCATACTAACCATTTGTCAGTCCGGTGCCAACTCACCGGGGGCTACTGTCAATTTCGGCTTTTTGCCGAATCACAGGTATTGACTGCACCTGTTTTCACCGTTTTTTATGGCAGCATTCTTTTTAAAGCATTAGCATAGCAAAATTTCTAAAGCGATGTGAATCATGATGTCATTTTGTATTGCAAGATGTCAAAAATGCACCAAATTCAAAAACTTTAACTTCCGACCGCTAACGACAAAAAAATTGTATGCGCCATTTTTTGACATTCATCTTTTTGTGAAAAACTATAGAAAATTGTACGGTTTCGATTTTACTAAAAACCGTTGGCCCATAAATTTTGCTTTTTTGCGTTAGGGCTCGGTATAATTGGATTTGTGTTTTTAAATGTCAATAAAAAAAATATTAAGTTAGGAGTACAAACAGTTATGTGAAAAATAATGGGGACAGTGCCCACCCAAACTTCATTATATTTACAACCAAATAAAAAAATCGATTTGTTTTTCCTTAAACGGTTGAAAAAAGATTTATAACAAAATATTTGCTATTCCTATAATATATTTTGATTTTTTTGCGATTTTGTATGAATTTATATATTTTAACGTGTGAAAAAAATAAGTTAAACTAAATAGATATTTTTACTGAATATTGTTGCATAAAGCCTTAGTGACACATTAGTACCTTGTTGCGGATCTTCTGTTATCCAGAACAGCAGCACATCTTCTAGGCATTGAGTCTACCAAATTTTGAGAAACATGAAGCGGTATTGCGTTCCACGCATCCTGTATAAGATTCCAAAGCTTGTCGCAAATTGATGGACACTTTTCCCTGATTGCCCTTTTAACTTCGTTCCAAAAATTTTCTATTGGGTTCAAATCAGGGGACTGTGCTGGCCATTCTAAAACATTGATATTGTTGTCCTGGAACCACTTCTTTGTGTACTTTGCCGTATGTTTTGGGTCATTATCCTACTGGAGTGGCATATTTTCTTCGGCATACGGCAGCATTGTATTTTTCAAAATTTCTGTGTAATCAGCCGATTTCATTATGTTATGGATACGATATTGGGGACCTACACCATAATAAGAGAATGATCCCCATACCATAATGCTACCATGCTTGACTGTCTTTAAAGTATATTTTTGATTGAATTCTTGATGGATAGGTCTTCTTACATTGTGGACACCTCTATCAGAAGAAAACAATTTTACTTTTGTTTCATCGGACCACAGAATGTTCGCCATTTTTCTTTAGGCCAATTGATATGATTTTAAGCAAACTCTATTCTCTGTTTTATATTCTTTTGAGATAACAATGGCACTTTTCTTCAATTTTTTCAATATTTAAATCATTTTTTATTCGTTTAGATGTGATAAATGGATCTTTTTTTTACGCATCGAATGATACTTCTCCTTATAGTAGGTTTAATTTTTGGTTTTCTACCACGAGTTTCTTCCTTGGGAATCCATTTAATAGCATTTTCGACCATTGTTTTTGAAATACCGAGCATTTGTGCAATTTTTCTGTAAGAATGTCTGCTTTTACTTAAAGTTTTAATATTATTTCTAGTAGCGTGGTCGCAATGCGTATTTCTACCCATATTTGGCTAAAAATGTTACAAAATTGCAATTTATTTAGCAATTAATGTGAAGCTATGAATTTGTTTTACTCATTTACTTTAAAGACAAAGTATTTTTAATTTTTATTATTGTATTTTTACCAAAACAAAAAACTATCCTTATAATTTTTTACAGCAGAAATCGCGCACTTTACAAAGAAAATAATTTGTTATCAAAACGAAAGAAAAAGAAACAAAAATTGTAACGGGATTTCTTAATGTCGTTGACAAGCTTTGCAAAACAACTCTTTTTTATCACAAATTCTTTCATTTTACAGGAATTCGTAAACACCAAAGTCGACTTTGGACAACTGTCCTTATTATTTTTCACATAACTGTATATATATATATATATATATATATTAGGGTGGCAGCTAAATTTCAACTTTGGATTTTCAACATCTCCCGGGCGGAATATTGTGCCACATGGTCTAAAACTGATGTGGAAAAAATTTCAGCCAAATCGGATAACTTTTACCCCTGCCCCTTTGAGGTCAAAGTTCAAATGATAAAAAAAAAATTTCCATACAAGCAAAAAATTTTTTTTTCGAATTTTTTTTTATCATTTGAACTTTGACCTCAAAGGGGCAGGGGTAAAAGTTATCCGATTTGGCTGAAATTTTTTCCACATCAGTTTTAGACGATGTGGCACAATATTCCGCCCGGGAGATGTTGAAAATCCAAAGTTGAAATTTAGCTGGCACCCTAGTAATCATGCTCTTAAATAGGGCCAAAAACTGCATTTTTCCAGTTTTTTATCCCAATTTAGAACAAAAATGCGATGTCGAAAAAATTTAAAAAACCTGGTATTAAGAGCAACAACAAATCTTTAATGTGTGCTTATCAAAACTAAAAAAAAATTTTTTTTGAAAATTTTTTAGAGTAAGCCCCTAACAAGCCTCAATTTTTTTTTTTCAGAGTCACTTTTGAAACTGAAAATCTTGTCCGATCGAAATGAAATTTTTTGTTGTTAATAAGCTTATAAAGCTTACTAATATTAAAAAAAAAAAAAAAAAATCGAAAAAAAAAATTTTTTGCTTGTATGGAAATTTTTTTTTTATCATTTGAACTTTGACCTCAAAGGGGCAGGGGTAAAAGTTATCCGATTTGGCTGAAATTTTTTCCACATCAGTTTTAGACCATGTGGCACAATATTCCGCCCGGGAGACATCAATATTAATACAAAAAAATTGCTCCATACATTTAGCTGCCACCCTAATATATATATATATATATATATATGTACATATCGCACTGGTTCCTCTAAAACATTGCTTTCCAAACTGTGGGTCGCGACGTAATAACGTCAAGGGGGTTATTCGGTTTTTAATTCTGAATACTTGCATTGGACTCTGTATCAAAAATATGAGTGAGGAACTTAATAACATATTTCATATTGTTACAACAAATGTAAGCTTTATCAAAAACAGGCCTTTGAAAGCGAGATAATTTGAAAGTTGTGCGAAGATATGGGAGCTGAATATACATCACTCTTGTACTATTGTGAAGAACGTTGGCTATCTCGTTCAAAATTTATTCAAAGAATGTTCACACTTAAAGACGTAATTGCGGTCTTTCTTGCTGAAAATCACAAAGCTGAGGCATCTTTCTTTCGCAACGATGTCTTTATTCTTAAGGCCTAGTTAGGCGAACGTTGCTGTACCCGTAATGTACCGCACCGTACTGTAAGCACGTTGGTGCACTTATAGAACATTTAAAAACGTGGTTTATGTTTTTTCTATACATAAACAAAAAACAATAGTATACATAAAGCAAATCACACAGTGATGGGAATCAAAAATGTTTTAAAAAGTACCAAGTGATTTAAATGGTATTAAAAAAGTATTTTGTGTATGTAAAAAACGTTAATAGTTTAATGTTTATATTATAGATTTTCAATAAACAAATTTGTATTTTCGCATATATATTATAATAATATTAATAATATTGTTATATATTGTGGTGTATGCACCAAACAAGGTTTTGCTACCATTTAAAGCCTTTTATTCTTTTCACATTTCCATTGTATGTGTATATGCATTTGTTTATATGTATTGTACATCTAAACATAAATATATTTGTTTATATGGAAATATGTTGTATATTAAGTTGTTTTATCTCAATTTCATAGCTTAACTGAAAAAAGTACCAAAAACGAGCAAAAATACCCGCATTCAATTTAACATACAAGCAGCCCTTCACTGCTTTACAACTGTCACGTAACAACGGCATACAAATCTGTTTAATACAGATCGAGACGTTCCGTCAACGTGACATTTAAATTCAGTAAGCATTTGCATTGTTTGCAAAGGACAAAACGAACCAGACGTTCCATTAGGGGACGTGAACGTTCGGCTAACTCTACCTTTAAACTTGCTTATTTAGTTGAAATTTAAAAAAAAAATTAAGCGATTTAAATAAATCAATGCAGGGGCAATCAATGCATGCTCTAATTCAAAAATACAAAGTCACGGCATTCATTAAAAAATTGGAGCTATGGATATGCAATTTAGAAAAGGATATATGGGCAGTTCCAGCAAAAAGTCTACTTTTAGTAACGTAACGCCAGAAGTAATTTAAATTGTTTCTCAAAAGTTTTTAAATGTTTAGTTTTCTTTTTTATATTTTGGTGTAAAGCGCAACAAGCTCTACATTAATTAACAAAAGGGATAACGGTTGAACAACATGGTCCTTAAATACAACCTTATTTGCATTCTGGCGTTACATTAAAAAAGTAGATTTTTCGCTGAAAATGTACATATTTACCTTAAAACGAGCAAATATTTTTAAATTTGATAGATTGAAAAATAAATTTATATAAGTCCAAAGTTTGCTAAAAAAAGGTTTTATACAAAACGTCTTGCTCAGTTCGCAGTCTTATTCAGTTTTGTAATGCAAGTCAAAATCAACTTCCGTTTTTTTAACGTCACGAATAAAAAGCGCATATTTTTGCTTATATCTGCAAATCCTTAGCGTCGATTACTGTAATTTTTTTTCTGAATGTAGTGCTACTTCATTACTTTGCATATATAAAAACCGTTTTTACAAATTTGACTTCTTCATTTAATTTTTTTATATTTTGTGGTACAAATATCACGACACGTCAAAATGGAAATGGGCATATGTACATATATGACATGTTTTACAATATTAAACAAAACAAAAATCTTTTTATAGAAAATTTACAAAGTTTACAAAAACATTTTTCACATTATTTAATGGATATTAATTTACGAAGTTTGCATGGATCCAGAATCCATTTTTGAATAACCAACTTGATGTATTTGAATTGAAAATGTTCGAAAAAGAACAACTGATTGAAATATCTTGCGATACTTAATGACTACAGGAATTTAATAGTAAAACTTCAATTTAGTTTTGGGTGGAACAAAAAAAAGATTATATTTCGTTAGTACTGTTACCCGATTTCATATTTATGCGAAACCGTATTTTCTGCCTTAGCAGCCATGAAATCGAACTATCTAAATCACTTAGTATTGGAAAAACCTACGTGTGGCTATTTTAACAACAACGCCAACATTTGAGACTCTTTATCCTAACAAACAAGCTTATCCATCACATATAATTTTCTATAAATATACGTACTAAGTTTTTGTTAATTTTTGTTTATAGCCTATTTCCGATGTGCGAAAGAATTGCTTCTTTCGAACAATTATATTTTAAATAAAAACAGATTCTAAAAACTCCGTTCTATTAATCAATTACTTTTTCCAACTTGAAATGTTCCTATGTTATTTAATTGTTTAATTTAATAAGGGGCCGCCAATTTTTTATTTTTTCTGATGTGGGTCACAGTATCAGAAAGTTTGGAAACCGTTGCTCTAAAGAGAGTCAACTTAAAATTAAAAAAAAAAACTGTTTTTTTTTTAATTCCAATGAAAGTTGATATCAATTATGGCATTGTAAAGAAATACGACTAAGAAGTACACAACGGTAGTTGTTTTTGTTTTTCTTTCAGAAATGATCGAAAAACAATCACCCCTATCGTGAATAAAAATTCCTTGGGAGTTTTTTCCCTTTTTCCATTTTTCCTATGTTAATTCAATTGTAAAAATAGGAAAAGGGAAAAAACTCCCAAGGAATTTTTATTCACGATAGGGGTGAATAAGATTTTTGAGTTGTTAAGCTTTGCTCACAATCAGAGCAACAATTTCATTTTTTCTTCTATCTTATTTCTTCCCAAAGTATGTATTTCATATATTTTCCTTTCATTTTATTAACAAAATTGTAACTGAAGTTTTTTTTTTTTAAGTAGAGTCAACTAGAACTTCAGCAACAATTTGTATGAAATTGTTTCTGACGTTAAAAATAATGAATGAAAATTTTAACATAATGTTGGAAAAAATAATAATAAATGCACAATATTGTTTTTGGCAAAATTTGCAAACGGGTTCTTTATTTAAAATATGTACGTGTGGTCGCGAAAAAAATTTTTGCTCGATTATGAAAACCAGTGAAAATGCTGCTGCCTATTGTGAACAAAGCTTTACCCTTTTTGCGAAATAATTCAAAATTTCATTAATAAATATAGAAGCAAAATGAGATATAACAGCACAATTAACTTATAGTGCATTTACACCTACGCCATAAACAGGTTATAAGTTGTTTATGATGATAAACTAGTTTGAGAAACTTGTTTATCCATAAAAATTATAAACACGTTTGTAACTAGCTTTTGAGATAAACTAGTTACAAACAACCAGTTTTTGTTATTGCAACTCTGTTTTTCAAATTTTGTTCTGGCAATGCTAGTGATATTTGACATTTCCTCAAAAATAAAAAAAATCAAGTAAAAAAAATTTACTTTTATCTGTAAAAAAAGCCAAAACAATAGTAAGAAACATAAAATAAACAAAGAAAATGTTTAAAAAAATTCCAAATTTATAAGAAATGTTAGTTTTTTACATATTTTCTTTTAGATGGACAACGGAAATAAAAGGTTTGTCTATATGTTCGTATGTATGTGCATTAACGTTTTTTTTATTATTGGGGCTAAGAACTTGTCAAAGATAAACAACTTAACTGTCAAAAAAGCTGATGTAAACGGTATAGTTTATGACAGTAGTTTACGATCGTAAACTGGTTTGAAAATTACAAGTGTAAATGCACTATTACCTACAACAACTAAAAAGAAAAAACACAAAATAGAACATTCGTAAACCGTTGTGACAAACACTAGCAAAACTTAAAATAGTTTTCAATGGTTAAAACAAAACTGATATACACCCTTATTCTATTTGACTTGTGCCACCTTAACAAATCCTGCTTTGAAACATTATTTTAATTAATTTAACTGATGATACAATTTTAAACAGTGTCTTTTTTTTTTTTAATCCAAACATTTCAAGCTTAGGGTTTCTAAAAAAAAGAATATAGTATAAATCAAAAACCGAAACGTAAAATAAAAATAAATAAATTCAGAATTCTTTTCTTAACACTTTTCATCAAGGAAAAACACGGCTTAAACAAAGTTTATATCTATGAAAAATGTCATTTATTTGAGGTTAAGTTTGAATTACATGCTTTGTTGGCAAAAGCAATATCGTCCACCAAAATATTTCGATGTTTTTTCATTACTTACTAGAGGTCTGCTTTGAATAAAGGCTCAGTTAGGCGAACGTTGCTGTACCCGTAATGTACCGCACCGTACTGTAAGCACGTTGGTGCACTTATAGAACGTTTAAAAACGTGTCATATGTTTTCCCATACATAAACAAAAAGCACGAGTATACATAAAACAAAACACACAGTGATGGGAATCAAAAATGTTCAAATGGTTACCGTTGTGCAGAAAAGGTACCACGTGATTTAAATGGTATTAAAACAGTATTTTGTGTATGTAAAAAATTTTAATAATTTAATATTTTTATTATAGATTTACAATAAATTAATTTGTATTTTAGCATATATAAATTTTTAGCATACATATATTGTAAATGTGCATACACCAAACAAGGTTTTGATACCATTTTAAAGTCTTTTATATGTTTCACATTTCCATTGTATGTGTATATGCATTTGTTTATTTTAAACATCTAAACATATGTATATTTGGAAATATGTTGTATTGTAAGTTGTTTTGTCGCAATTCCATAGATATACTGAAAAAAGTACCAACAAAAAAGAGCAAAATTATCCGCATTCAATGTAACATACAAGCCGCCCATCACTGCCTTACAAATGTCACGTAACAACGGCATGAAATTCTATTTTATACAGATTGGTACGTTGCAACTACGGTACATTGCATTTCGGTAAGCTTTTGTATTGGTTTTCATATAACAAAAACCGAACAGCTGATGGATACAGTACAGATACGGTACAGCAACGTTCGCCTAACTGAGCCTTAATTCACTTGTTTGCCTTTATTCAAAGTGCACAACATTTACTCAAATATTAAACATTCAAATATGTAAGAAAAGAGTAAACCATATACATAAATAAGAGAGAATAAATTGAATAAAATACTTGTTTACTGTAAATGAATTTGAGAGTCATTCATAAATAACAAAACAGTGGAATGACCCGTTAGAGAGAGCAAGTTTACAAAAAATATTCGAATAATTTTTGAATTATTGAATGTCCATACATTTATTTGAATACATTGACAAAATATGTGTGTAAGCTTGTGGCTTCCTTTATTTGTAAGAGTTAAGCTTACACATACATACGTAATGTGTAGGTACAGAAATTTTACATTCAAATTATATATGAATATTTCACTAATTTGACTTGAATTGACTGAATTGAATGAGTTTTTATTCGTTTTGTCTTTGGTTATTCTTTCGTTTGTTTCTTTATTATTGGGTGCTCGACACATTGTAGTTAAAAAACAAATGAGTGTGTTGAAATTGGTTTTTATTTATTCTTGCAGACCTCTATTACTTACTAGTATCTATCCTCTCTATTCTTTATACTATGCACGATTTACTACTTTTTGTTTAATAACTGATAAAAAATGTTTTAATTTATATTGAGCCATAATAGCAAAAATGATGTAACCAACAACATTTTAGATTTTTGTTTTTTGATGAAAATCGATTATTTTTGATCATTTGCATCATCTCTAAAAATCTCATATCTCTGGGAAGTACCGCTACGAAATAAGAGCAAAAGCAATTTCAAACGAAACCCTAGACTTAAAGCAAAAATATTTAAAAAAACCTCCTGTAAAATTTTATTTTTGTAGGTTACATCATTTTTGCTATAAGGGCTCGATATCATAATTACACTTTTTATGCTGCACTGTACACGTTGCTTGCAAATGTCAAATTCGACTGCCTATAGTTCAGAGTAATTCAGCTGATATGCAGTTATTTGCTTTGATATATTCTTATCGAACGTCATTAACAAAAACAATCACCACTATCGGAATACAAAATCCTTGCGATTTTTTACCTTTTCCCATTTTTAAAATTGCATTAACATAGGAGAAAGGGAAAAAATTACAAAGAAGGCTAAAATTTATTTTAAGCCAAGATTTCGGGTCAAATTACCTACTCTGCAACGGTTAGCGAAATATTAAAAATAAATAAATATTAGGGTCGTCCAACATTTTTTTTCGATTTTCCAAAAAAGTAGACGACTAGTTTTGTGTTAGGGTAGGGTAAAAAAAAAAAAATGTTAAAAAAATGAGCTTGATCGGTTGAAAGTTGCCGTGCCGCATGCGCATTGTAATCTGTGGGAATGAAATTTGGGAATTTGTAACAAATTCGGGAATTTCATTCCCACCGAATTCTCACAGATTTCAATGCGCGTGCGGCACGGCAATTTTCAACCGATCGAGCTCATATTTTTACCAAATATTTTTTTACCCTAACCTAACACAAAACTGGTCTACTTTTTTGAAACAGATAACATTTTAAATTTTCCACTCTAACATTTAAAATATACGATCATAGTATTTTATAATTTATTTTTAACGAAGGGTTGTTATATATTTCAGCAAATACTTATTCTTAAATTTAAAACGAGTATTAAAAAAAAAAACCAATTTCATTTCCAGCCAAAGAGCTCATTATGTTTTTTAATTTCATATGTCTAATGAATGTGTTACCAGTAGGGTACCCAACTTTTTTTGTTGCAATTAAAGTACATTGATTATTAAAGGTTAAGAAAAAAAAGTTCCAGTATAAATATAAAGTACAAATAATATATTTTTATTAGTTTATTTAAAAACGTTTTTTACTGCTTTTCGCGAGTTTTATCAAACAATTATACTGTGCAAGAATTTGACACTTTTTTCTTGAGACAAGCCGGGCAACTGAAGCTTTAACCCAATTCGGGTACGCTGAATCCAATACCGTTTCAAAAACGGTTCAGTTTATTGAAATAACTAAAGAAAAACGAAAATCTGCAATACAATTTCCTTAAAACGTTAAATTTTTTCTAACTTGCGCAGTCGTTTTAGAAACATAATTTTTTTTTGGCAACAAAAATAATTTTTTGCAACATTTCGAAATTTTTGTTTGTAAAAAATTGTATAAAAAATTCCAGACATATAAAAAACAAAGCTTCAAACAAACAAGCTATAAATGATTAATATCTGTTAACAACTTTTGATTTTATACACAAAAATCGCAAATTTTTAATTAACTTACAAATTTCATAAAACGCAATGTTTGTATGGGATAATTAATAAGTGGTGATAAGGGGCAATTATGTCTCCAGAAATTGTTACGACCACTCCTTGGCTGTTATGGTACGTTTTCTTTAATATATTTCTAGTCTGTATTAAACATTTTGTATGGGAGCCCCTTAGGGAATGGCAGGCAGTAATTTGAAAGAATGGTGCAATCGTGTTTTAAAAATAGGCAGCTATTGTACTCAAACAAAACAAACAAGTGAAAAAGTGCTGTCAGTTTTTTTTTTGCGAAAAATCGTCCTGCCAATAAAAAAAAAACATCAACAAATGGCCCTGACTAATATTAATAAGTTGCTCTTTAGTTTTTCTAAAAAAAAAAAACTTGTACAATAAGTATTATAATTTTAGGACTAATAAAACTCTGACTAATATAACCTAATATAACCTTGAATTCTAGATAAATCTAATCATGCGAAATAAAGTATTTTTGCGTACTTTATTATTCTCATAAAGTATAGAGTACAATTAATTACTCGAAATAACGTACAACACTTTATTATAAAGTACGGTTGGCAAGCCTAGTTACCAGTGCTCTGCCTCTTTATTTCAAAAATAAACACTATGTAGTGCAGTAATTATGTAACAACTAAGGAAAAAATCATTTTTATTTTTATTCTCATCTAGTTATTTACACCTTGTTAACCATTCATTTACTCATTAAAAAAAACGACCCTTTTGAGTTTAATGTCTAACAGACTTTCAGAGCATTTGAAAATAATAAAAGACGAAAATTAAGTGAAATGCATCCAGGTGTTAATCATTTCATAAAATTTCACAACCATTTTAATCTTTAAATCGAACAAGACCCTGAAAAGAACCTTCAGCGAGAATTGTTCATTGTCTCTGGAAACTGTAGCAACATTTAAACACCAACAAAAAGGTGGTTGTTAAGTTAACAAACTTTGCTGTTTGCAAGGAATTAAAATCTAGTTTCTATTTATTTCTACATATTTAATAATATGTATATTATTAGTAGTTATTTTTGATTTTATGAAAAGTTTTAGTCTTTTAATTTTGACAGACGAATTTGTGATTTAAAGAATGTTCCATGACTTAATTTTTTTCAATCTTCAAAATTTGATGAAGGTTAGGTACGTCCTTGGGCACTAGGATTAGCACAAAAGTGTTGCTGAGGCTAGTAAAATAAGCCGACCTAACCAAGAAAACCTAACAAATTTTGAAAATTTTTTCTTTTCTCAATAAGAAGTGTCTTGCTATTTTAAATAGCCGTTTACCGCCGATTCATCATTTTTATGTTGAAAAAATCTTTTATCACCAAACCATTTCTCCATGTTTGGAAAGTGTGGAAGTTAAAAAAGGTCAAAAATTACCCCTTAAAATGAGTGTTAGAGGGTTAATATATTCTAAGAAAAGATTCGCCACACAATTCTACTGAAGACATCTGAAATAGTCTTAGCTCAGAAGTACATTTAGTATACCAAACTTGTACCAAACGCCTTTTCAAGGAATTAATCACACGAACTTTTAGTCTTAGAAGACCCCTAGTGAAATTTGATGCAGAAAATATTCGTAGAACATTTTAACCCTGTAAAGTTCCGTTTTATTATAATTTTGTGGGTAAATTAAAAATAAGGACAAAAATTACCCCTTAAAATTAGTGTTAGAGGGTTAATATATTCTAAGCAAAGAATCACCATAAAATTCTAATGAAGATATCTAAAATAGTATGTAAACTTAGAAGTACATTTAGTACATTTTCTTGACTTATACCAAACGCCTTTTTCAAAAAATTCAAAAACTTTAGGGGCCGAAATTTCGGAAACCCGAGCTAACTTTTCAAAACCTCTTTGGCAGATTTGCTGTACCAATAATCTAGTTTCATTTCGCGTTGCAAGAATTGAGGCTGACTGCGATGACTCGAATTTTGTTACACTGTGTTATAAAAGAGTCAATATAACTTTGGATCTTTTTACTTTTCAAGGACATTCCATCCTCTGCTATGCTTCTGCAAACGATTTCTTACAGAGAATCGATCGAGGTATCTTGTTTAAAATATTTATTCATTTTATTTTGTTGGCGGAGCATCTTCTTCAAGTACTTTGTTATAGTCACTGTGTAAGTGGTAAATTAGTGCAGTTGTTGAAGAACATTTACGTTTATAAATTTTTGGACACCTGTTACATTAAGCATTATAAGATTTATCCTTCGTATAATATTTTTAAACCAAACTCATTCTAAAGAGAGAAACGCATGAAATATTTTGTTTAAACATACGGGCTTGTTCTAGAAATCGAAATGAAGTGGATTAAAAATCGAGCAAATCTTAAAAACGACCCTCTAATTAAAGTCCATAAAAATATTCCATTTTATGCACTTCATTCTTAAAACCACGCAAAAACTACGGTCATTTTGTAAATAATTGACTTGAAGTCAGTGTTCGAAATAAAACACTAAATATCGCTCCATAGAGTTCGGTTCGGTAGATTTGTGGAAAACACAAACGGTCATAGTGTTTGTGAAGAAAATAACGTTTCCCTGTTAGTCGTCTTTCGAATACAAAAATAATGCTGTTTCCATCAAACTCAACAGAAAATGAGAACATAATTCCGTTCGGTTTTTTTTAAATCCACAAACTTCATTGTGTTCGGTTCGGCTTATTAATGTTCGTCCCTTTTGGCTGGTAAAAAAAACAAAAATTTTTTTATAAAAACAAAATACACATACAAAAAAAAATAAAACAAAAAGCTAGCAAAATAATTTTACACAAAATAACAGGTACACTAGGGCTATAACCAAATTTTTTCCATGGTACCACGGAGAGGACAAGAATCTTTTAGTAATGAAAACACCTGTCCCCGTCGTTTTGCGAAAAATAATTCACGCAGGGAAGCAAATTTCTAAAATCTCCCTAGAAATTTTGAACAGCGATGAATTGTAAATCGTAGGAAAATTTTTAAATCTAAAGCAGTGGATAAATTCCAAAATAGCATTTAGGTGATACGTAAAGCAATATGTGACAACGCATAGAGAAAGGGACCATTAAAGTAAAGGGAACAGTAAAGCCCAACTACACAAAACAAGAGGTAGGGACGACCTACGCGCGTTTTCAAGGTTGAACAACAAGGTTGAGATGTGTCGCTTTCAAATGAGACCAATACCAACACGCTCAGTGATGGTACACCAAAGATACAAAGATAAAATGGCTCTCCTGAACAAAACCCTTAGGTTCCTTTCTATTTTTCGCGTCACTTATGTATATACTAGAGTTGTCAATTATTCGTCTTTCAACTTTGTTCGAATAATTCAAATAAATTTTTTAGTTCGTTCGATCAAACGATTAAATATAAATAATTTTTCGATTAATCGATGAGAATAACGAATAAAAAAATTATTTTTACAAAAAAATTACTATGGAAAATCTTCCATTCCATCCGCTATGACTTCTTCTTTTTTTGATGCATAACATTTTTCATCTTAACTCCATATCGTTGTATTACTTAAAGGCATCGTAAAACCCTTAATTCCTTAATAATCCGAAATTATTCTGGATTTTCGAAAGTTGTTGGCAGACCTTCCATCTTCAGCCAGAATTCTGTCTACAATTTCTTCTATAGAACAGCCGCTGTCACTCTTAATGTATTTGTCCATTGGACCAAGTTCGGCATTTCATGATGTCTTCCACTAAGGGCCATTATTATAACTTGGCGTTAGCTGTTATCCGACAGTTAACATACGCTTTTTGACAGATAACACATTATTATCTGTCAATTTAATCTTAACTTTAGCTAACTTCAAGTTGTAATAATGGCCCTAAATTGTTTTCAATGGTAATATTGAGAGGAGACACTTACGCAAATGGTCAAGATAAACAAATATAATTAAAAAAAAAAATATTTATACAATAAAAATTTTTACTTTCAAGATATGATTTATATGTATATGTAAATCAGTTCTTTATTTTTAAGCTTTTTGTTTATTTCTGAATTTTTCATCCGAAATTGAAAAATCTCATCAAAGTTATTTCCTTTCTTGAAAATTTTTAACGTTTGATTTAAAAATAAAACAGCTGATACAATGGAGAAGGTGAGTTGCAGAACTCGTTTGTTGCAAAATTAAAAATACAAAATATTCTGATTGCATCAATGTATGTCCGTGCTAAAATCATGGAAGAGGACATGCATTGATACAATTAGTATATTTCTTCTCATAGAACGCCAAAAGAACTGTTAGATTCAATTGTCACCTCGTATTTTTAATTTTGTAACGAACGAGTTTTGCATCTCACCTACTCAATTGTAAGTTAAGATTTGTTTAATAAGAACATAAAATACAATTTTGAAATACAATGAGTACTCAACACGGTTTTTCGTTACTAAACATTGAAATTAATTACAACCAGGGCTATGGCAACAATATTGTTTAACTTTCCTACATTTTGAATAAAATCACAAAAAACGTATGAGAATAAATTAAATTCTAAGCTTTTTTTTAATTTTTTTTTAATAAAAAAAATTGTTCGATTCATCGACATTAATTAATCGATTTATTCGTTATTCGAAAATCGTCGTTTTTAAATTATTCGAACGAGAGTTTTGTTTTGTTTGATCGATTAATCGAAATATTCTTAATCGGTTGACAACTCTAGTATATACAAATATCAGGTGTATATTTTTTAAAATTTCCGTCAGATAAATTTGTTGTTTTTTAACAATCCGAAAAAATTATCTTTTTTTTTTTTAATAACTATAAAAGATTTTGTTATTCGTGCTTAATTCCCAATTTTTATTTTTGGTAAAAACACTGAAATTTATTGTTGATGGGATAAGCTATTCCTATGCGCATTTCACTGTTTGCTTAGGCCAGATCGTCAGGAAACTTCAGCCATAAAGATTCTGAAAAACTAAAGATATTAAACCAAATAAAACTGTTAAACGTATAAGAATTATAAGCAACAGTTCCACTTGTAACAATATCAAAGTTTAAACAAAACACATCAACAATAAACAGTGAGTTTATCGTTTCTTACATTCCCCACTACAATTGATTGGAATTCTTCCAACATTAATTGTAGCTGTAAGTAGGTTAAGAAAAACAGAATGAACACAAAAACTGTACTATAACGTTTTTGATATTCGCAAAAAGTGTGAAAAAGTTATCGCCCTAATGTACACATTACACACACAAGCTGTTCGTGGTGCGGTCGTTGCTAAAAATGTTTCTTTATCAATGTAAAAAAAGAAACATTATAGAACATTAAAATATAATGTTTGTCTACAGTATCACAACAATTGTTCAATTTTTTAACGAAGAACAGAACTCTATATAATGTTCGGCTCTTTCTTGAAAATAGTAACGAACGGTATTAAGGGTTGTGTTCGTCTACACAATCACTAAAAAATAGATGTCGTTCTTGGGTGTGTGAGCCGAATGCTAAATAATGTACTGTTTATTTTCGAACGCTGCTTTAAATTATCGTTCGATTTCAATTTCAATTCATTTCGTTTTTCAGAACATACCCGGGAAATTAATATAAATCTTTGAGTTAACATATTTTCTTGGTGGCATGTCATAGTGTCCACGGACATACTGTCCATGGACATTATGTCGCACCAAAGAACGACATTAAGTCCATGGACGCTATGTCGGTCAGCGATGCGACAAAATGTCCATCAATATATTGTAATAATGTCCATGGACATTATGTCCTTTTTTGGTGCGACATAATGCTTCTCTGCACAGACGGCCTTCGGCCGGGCGCAAGGATTTTCTCCTATATGGTATAATAAACACCGGCTTCGCTTACTAAAGGCTCTCTGTATAGCCGGCCTTCGGCCAGGCGCATGGATTTTCTCCTCTATGGTTTAACAAAAACCGGCTTCGCTTACTAAAGCTTCTCTGCGTAGTCGGGTTTCGTTCGGAAACAAGGCAGATTTTAGAAGCTTTACTTAGCGAATCCGGTACTTGTTATACCATAAAGGAGAAAATTCTTGCGCCCGGCCAGAGGCCTGCTTTGCAGAGAAGCTTTAGTTAGCGAAGCCGGTTTTTGTTATACCACAGAGGAGAAAATCCATGCGCCCGGCCGATAGCCGGCTATACAGAGAAGCTTTAGTTAGCGAAGCCGGTTTTTGTTATACCATAGAGCAGAAAATCCCTGCGCCCGGCCGAAGGCCGACTATGCAGAGAAGCTTTAGTTAGCGAAGCTGGGTTTTGTTATACCATAGAGGAGAAAATCCTTGCGCCCAAAAGTGTTTTCGTTATATATTTAATATATACACCCACAAAAAAAGCAGCAAAACCATTTTTAAAAAGACATAATGTCCATATTAAAAACGACTTTATGTCCGCGGGCATTATGACGTTTTCCAAAACGACATAATGTCCATGGGTGTCGCATCGAAGGGCGTCATAATGTCCATGGACATTATTTCCGTGAACACTATGACATGCCACCATTTTCTTTTGTCGTTTTTTCTTTTGTGAAATGATCAATTAAATTGTTATGGAAAATTTTTACAAAAATATAAGCTAAATTACTCACTAAACATGGCTGTTTTTTTTTAATTTCAACGGCACATTCATTTGGTTTGTTTATTCGACTTAAAACTTAAAGAAATACTATATGTTATTATTCGATTAATTGGTTTAAATTCTTCGATTAATCCTTTAATCGAAATTACCAATTTTAAAATATTCGAACAATTAGTCGTCTAAAATTGTTCGATTAATAGAACAAGAGTTAATCGACTGAACACCTTACTTGCAACAGTCGCCTTCTCCAGACTCGATGTTTCCATTTCAGTCCACTGCTTTGACTGTTTCCGTGCCTCTAGTAGGCTACAAATCGACGCAAAAGCTCGGTTTATTCCGGGGAAACATTTCCAAACACTATTAAAACATATTCACGACGCTGTTTTTGTTCTATTGCTATCAAACGCGGCAACAATCTTACGCACAGCTTTCTTGTCTTAAAATTTTTGCCAAACTTTAATGGCACCAAAAAATTATAAACAACGTGGTTTAAAACATAACACTATTCACCAAACCAAACTTTTGCCGCCACTACGGTCACCCGTTCGCCCTCGTACATTAAAAGGTGAACTTAGCTAGGTAAAAGTAAAAATTTAGAAAAAAATAGATTCAAGTTTTATTCAATACTTTGCTTTATTCCAGCTGTAATGGAAACAAGTTTTTGTTTTTTTTTCTCATATTATCATTCTTTAATTAAACATATCAGCTAAGTTAAATATTTTATTATTATTATCCTACAATTGCAAGGGCAAGTCATTCATGGCTTTGTTAGTAATTTAGATAAAAGAAAACTTAATATTTTTCTTCTTTAATTGTATTAATTTATCTCGTTCCTGTGGGTATGACTTGTATAAATCCCACAACAATTTATTGCATTAAATGTTTGTACAACTTTTTTGTTCTTTATGACTTTTTAACACTTTTGTGTCATACGTTTTCCTATTATTGACAGTAAAACACACACAGGCTCACATTCATTCATAAAAACATAAACATGTCTATTAACTAGTGCGTGTTTGTATTGTGTTTAAATGTGAATTAAGGTGAGAGATAGAGGGTAACCAATACAGTGGTTCAAACGACTCGAAATAGTTGAACAAACTGTTGCGAATTGAGAATTTATATAAAAAATGTGCAGTATATGAATTTCAAATAAATGATGGCGTACATTCTTAAAGATCTATTATTAAAAAAGCTTCCTACAATTTTATATGCCTAAGTTTATGTTCCTAGGTTTTAACAAAAAAGTTTCAACATTTTTTATCTCATATGTTGATATTCACATATAATTTTGTGTTTCTAAGTTTAATGTTATAGAAAATTCAAAAAGAACCACTCGTAGAACACAAAGGCAAATGAAAGAAAGTTAATTTCCCGTATTATCCTGATCCTTTTTTCTCCGCATTTATGTGCCAAAAGTTTCAGTGTTGTAGTGGGAGCCCATAATTTCGTACGTATATGTGACGTGCAAAATAGAAAAGGACCTAAGGATTCTGTTCAGGAGAGCAATTTTAAAGATTTAAATAGGTGTATCTTTGGTGTACCATCACTGAGCGTGTTGGTATTGGTCTCATTTAAAAGCGACACATCTCATGACGTCAGGAACGTGTTGGTCAATCTTGAAAACGCGCGTAGGTCGTCCCTACCACTTGTTTTGTGTAGTTGGTTTTTACTGTTCCCCTTACCTTACTGGTCCCTTTCTCTATGCGATGTCACATATGTCAATTAATAGAGAAAATGTGTTGGTTTAAAAGATGGATGGCGTGACAAAAAAGTTCCAAAATATGTACAGGCTTTACGCGTTTACTTTCCAAAAGGACCCAATTCCACTTATTTTTTTTTTTGATGAACAACAATAAGTGTTCAATTTAATCTTTTAGTTTTGTATTTTTGAGGTTAGCAGGATCGATTTGGCGAATGGCCAGCCTCGGTTCAAAAGTCAGCTTTTGAGCTTCAGGAGTTTAGGATGTGCGATGATGAATCAGTCAGTAACTTTACAATTTTATATTATATATGTAGATAGATGGAGAAAAATGTTTTGAAAATGGAAAAAAATAAGGAAGGATTTTTACACCTTAAACGTTCGAATTTCGAAAAGTACCCAATTTGTATATGTATTTTTTCAGATAAGTTACAACTCTTATATAGTTTTTATTTCTATGCGTTTTGGTGTTCAAAAAAGTTTTAAGTGAACAACAATAAATATTAAATTAAAAAAAAGTTCAAATTTAATTAAAATAAGTACCAGTTGGAGAACAAAAACGTATCAAAAAATCCCTCTTACAGATTCTCATTCACTCGGAAATTCCATTTTTAATTTTATGTTTCTAGGTCCAATACTATTGTAAATTCAAAAAGTACCAGTTAATAAACAAATATTTCGCCCTTATAGATTCTTATCCACTCAGGATATTGCATATTGCATTTTATGTTTATAGGTCCAATACTTACGGAAATTGAAAAGGTCCCAGTTAAAAATCAAAGAAGTAGCAAAAAGTTCCCTCATATATTCCAGTTGTAGAAACAAAATGCTAAAGAGAGTTATTAAATTTTCCATATTTCCCCTATGGTACTATTTTTTTTACCCCCTAAACATTCGAATTTCTAAAAATCCCGTCCTAGTGGATCGATTTAGGGAGAGACCCACCTCCGGTCCAAATTTCAAGTTTTAAGCTTCAGACGTTTAGGCTGTGCGATGATGAATCAGTCAGTCAGTAACGTTACAATTTAATATATATAAATAATATTTTCAGACATAAATATGCACAAAGTCAAACTGTACTTTTTAAATTAAAAACAAACTCTTTAAAAAAAAACTGTTGCTAAAATGACTGAAAGCTGCTTAATTTTTTAAATTATAAAACAAATTGAATTCTAAATACATTTTGGTGTTATCTTTTAAAATTTTGGTTTCTTTTGTAGAAAAAAAGTATTTAAAAATAAAAAAAGATTTTTTTCATAAATGGTGGCATTTTTTTTTGTTGATAGTAGATGTCAGATGTTTCACTTTCAACATCTTCCATGCGTTCCTCCGAAATTTATGCAAGGGTGCAAAGGGTATTAGAGTTAAAAATTAAAATATTAATTATGTTGAAATTAAACAGAATTACGCAAAGTAATTAAATCGTATTAGCTACAAGTAATTTTTAAAAATAAATTATTCATATGTTTTGCTTAAATTTGTAAAAAAATTTTTTTGGGGAAAAAAGTTATTAATTGGGTTTAATTAAGCAGAGATTTTAACTTTATTTTAAAGGTTGAACAAAGGAGCGTTATTTTAGAAAAATTTATTCTGGGCACCGGTGCGGCTTAGAAGTTATGTACGAATTAGTACCAACAAGCGCTTCGCGACTTCTGCAATAACTTACTGCTTTTTTTGTTGTCATTGTCTTATGTGTTTTTATTAGAGAAGTCCAAATGTCGTGATTGGTTACGCGTGAGTAGCGCATGACTATGGTTTTATATTAATTTATTATAATCATGTGATAAATAAAGTGCGTGAATATAAAAATTTAATTCTCACGCCCGCACTCACGAACTAACTTTAGCTTATTTAAAAAATCTATTTTTGAGTAATTCGTATCTGAACTCATTCAATGGCAGGCAATTCAGCGGATTTCTTATGGGGGGGTGGGTACCTGTCTCTACCCTCTTAAACCTCCATGAATTAGTTGGACCATCGAGTTTGTAGTTCTGCAGATATAAAAAAAATAAATACTCTCTATGGGGGTGTCCGTCTCCCCTGTCCTATACCTCTAATTTTGTTGGAACAAGCAGATTCTTCTAAGAGTTACTCACATCAAGTTTAGTGTACCTCACTATTGTTGTTCTGAAGATATAAGAAAATAAATGTTTCCCTTGTATGGGCTGTATCCGTCTCCCCCACCTATACCTCCAAGATTTTGTTGGAACATGAAGTTCTAAGAGTTACGCACATCAAATTTATGGGTCGATTACGGATGGCAACCATACTGAAGTTGTAGTGCCAGTTTATATTACGTATGGCAACTATCAACTGACAGTTTGTTAGTTCATTTGCCATATTTTTTTAGCCAGCACTAAGCTTTACGGAAGTTTAGGAAACTAAGCTGGGGTGATACTCTTTATTGCGATGCTAAAGCTAAATGCCAACTTGGTACTCTCTATCACTTTCGCAAAATTTTTTGAAAATTAAGCAATACTGGCAATACAAATTTAAGATCGGGCACATTGAAAGTAATGAAATTGCAAAATATGTAAAAGAAATTCAAGTGGGAAAATTTTAATAAAATTAATTGTCAGCTCATTGGTTTGGCGCATATGCCAAAAAAGTCGGAGAAGAGAAAAATGACAAAGAAGTTTAACATGAAGATTTCTCAAAATGTATAGAATATTTTTATATTTTAACCGCTGCTTCCGACATATGTTTTGAAGAAAAATATGTCATGAATGCAGAATGGTATTTTATTGAAAGTGAAAAATATTTTTTGTGCCGCATACGCCACTTTTCTAAAAATATTTTTTTAAAGTAGCTTTTTGTGCTGCATACGTATGCTTATTGCTATGCATTGAGTAACTTGCTGGAAGTTTCTATATTAACAATCAAATAAAAAGTCAACAATGATGATTTTTTTTCTTTTATTTGGTTCCATTTTTATATTTTTAATAAATTTTAGAAATTTTTAGTATTTCTGAACACGTGTTTATTATTTTATAAAACTACTTTTTTTGTTGTCATTTTATTTTGCTTTTGCTTATGGTCCAATTGTTAGGTTTTTGTTTGTGTATGATATGATGAACTCTACAAAATATCAGCTGACTAGCTTTTGCTTATACTACCTTTTTTTCTTACGGCAATGAAGCAAAGCAAGAGTGAAACTTATTTTTTACGTTTTTATATGTAGAATTTGGTGCAATCGCCAAATAGTGGCGTGTAGAGCAAAACAATACTTTAAAAACTTATAAATGTTGATATGGAGCAAAATGAATGGTTAATATCTCAGAAACCATACAAAATTTCGCGAAACAGATTTTTGATTTAGAAGGGGATATTAAAAATGTATGTATATATTCCTCATACCTAACCCTTTTTTTTAAATGGTCTGTAGGTCAAACCACTAATGAGCTGTCGAAATAGAGATGATTTGCGAAAAGTAAAAAAGAAAAATATACGAAAATCAAAGAGCACCAAACACTTGGTTTGCTACCATTTTCTTTCCCATCGCAATAGAGAGTAGCCCCCCAGATCTTAACAAGGAATGCAATAATTTTTCATTATCCGTGATCAATTTAATATGTATACGATTTCATACATTCACCACACCAGGCGCGGATTCAGGGGGGGGGGGGGGGAATTTCCTTATTATATAAAAATTCCCGTAAATTATAAAAATATGTTTTGTTAATTTCGATAATACAAGAATTCCCAATAATAATATTTTTTTTAATGTACAAAATATTTGGAAATCCCAGCAAGGTTTTTTTATGGAATCTCTAACGAAATTTTCAATAAGTATTTTTTTATTTTTTTGTTTGATGTGTCCATTGATGCGAAGGCACTATCATCAATAGTTCTTAAAGCTTTGACAAATTTTGGTCTTGACCTTAAAAATTGTGTAGGAGATGGAACAGATGTCAGCAGCTGATGTCAGCAGAAAATGGAGCTGTTCGAAATTTCTGGAAAAGCGACAAATGCGAAACAAATGCCTTGCTATTCCCATAAATCGAACAACTCAATTTCTAAAAGCAATAAAGTGCCATTACAAAAAGTTGTGGCATTTGTTAAAGAAACGACAAAATTTTTTAAATATAATCATCCCGAGCGAAAAACAGTTTTAGCAAAGTATTTGGGAGCCAAACGCCCTTCATTATGCGTCTTTGCAACAAGTGTACAAACATCATATAGTAGAAGCTTTGGAAAAAATATCTGAGTGGAAAGGTAGTATCTCTACCTTTATATTAAAGAACTCACTGAGTACTTTTAAATTTATTTGCGGAATATACATATTAAGTGTGATACTTATTGTAAAAAGGATCAAGCCTTATCAAAATCGTGTGCATTGACGAAAAAAGAATTAAAGCCGAAAAACAATTTAAAGCGATTTTTGAAAAAGTTAAAGTTATTTGCGTTCAAATCGAGGTTCCAGTCGAAAAGACAAGATTTGAACGAAATAATCACATCCCAAATGTTGAAGATTACTACCGAGTTGTAGGTTACATTCCTCTTATTGAACTTATTTAAGAAGATCTCATAACAACTTTCGCAATAGATATCCCAAATGTATTGAACATACCTAAACTTCTACCTCAAAGTGTAATCAAGTCATATACAGATACAAAACTGTTAAAACCACAACTAGCTGATGAGCTGATTATATTTGATAAAAGAGATAAACACCTACTAAGTTCTAAACTTGAGCCTGATCTATCAGATAACGTTGTAGATGCTTTAATAAACTGTGAGGAAGATATCTACCCAAATCTAAGAAAACTATTTCAAATTTTCGTTTCAAATCACATAATATATGGTACATTAATTGTTTATATATGCTACATATTTTAGCCCCCATATTCATAAATGATTATAAAATTTAATAAACGTTTATTGAAATAAATTTTAAGTTTAAAGTGCGAGTTGATTTACATAATGGAAAAATATCTTGTGCAACTTTAATAGCTCGTTCCGCGCATATATTACTACGCTTCTGAAAATTATCACTGTTTCATATATCCGCCAAACAACTCATCTATCACAACATCTATCATATGCGATTAAAATTTAGTTTATTAAAAAAACCGCGAAATAGAGTCGCGATTTTTTTGCGCCCTTCTTCCGTACAAATGTTATATTCATGAAATTATTAGAAAATACTTAACATTTTGTAATTAAATGTCAATTTTGTATAGTAAGGAGAACAATTTCTTCACGATCGCGAAAAAGTAATACATCATTTCTTAATATTTTTTCACGGTCTATACGGCTATGCGATGAAGAATTTGATATCCGCAAAAATTGCAAAAAGTACTTACCCTAATACACATATTGTTTTTAATAAACTTTTAAAAACAAATTTTTTACTTTTTTGTATCATACAAAATTCCCCCCCCCTAAGGCTCAAGCTGGATCCGCGCCTGCACCACACTGATGAATACGCAAAATTATACAAATAAAAAAAAAAAAAAATTGCTATTTGGAAGAATATTTATGTGGGATATTTGAATGTATGTTGAATACACTCTTTATTATGATCAATTCCCAGAAGAATTATTATGTTGTACGACGGTTTTTAGTTTATTTATCTATTTGTCTATTGTTATTGTTGTCAAACTTTTTGTCAGTCATTTGTTGATGTATCAAGCAATGTGCTTCTTGGCAGTGACAGTAGACGTTGTAGTTTTGCATTCATTTTGTGTTTCTGTTATTAATGTGGTATTTAAACCATGTGTTACAGGTCATCATAATTTTTTCCCTTATAATGATGATAGAAATAAAAATGCCTCAGTGGTCATTACACATAAATGACAATTTTTTAAGCACAAACACATTGACAAAAGCCAACTCTCTTACGCATTGTCAGATAGAAATGCTTGTAGTGGACGTCGGGCATTATTTATTCAAACCGTCGTTTCGTCATACGCATAATATGTTTTATATTGCCCAAAGGTCGGACTTTATAGCATCATTGTAGTGGACACAATATGAAAAGATGGCAACAAAGGAAAAATAAAAAATTTTACATCCTGGCAGCAGCCTTATTGAATGGTTTAATTGAAATCGAATATAATTCTTGGAATTTAATTACTCTCCGAAATTTTGAAGCATGATAAATTCGATTCAAGGAACCCGTAAAAAAGGAAAAATTAATAAAAAAAAAAGAACTTTTAACACAAATGACTTTATTTTGAGGTTTATTGTATTTAAAAATCGTAAATGATTTGATTTTCTAAATCTTAATTTTTAATTTGAACTCTTGAATGCATTTCATAATTAACTCACAAAGAAAACTGATTCTGTTTGCTCTTTTCAAATACATAATGTGAATTTTAGATGCTTTTGTACGTAAAATTAATTTACATTGCTTGTTCCCATAAAACTTTTATCTCCTTTTAATTTCGAAAAATGTGAATTTTAATAAAAGTAATCTTTGCATTAAAGTCAAATAATAAACTTTGAAACAGTTGTTTTCGTTTTTTTTTTGGTGCAATAATGCAAACTTGTGTATTGTTTCTGAAATATGCATAGATGTATGAATTTTAGCTGCGAAAAAGCTTATTGTTATGATACCCTACAATAAAAAAATATTTTCTTAAATGTTTTTTCTAAGTTTTAAAATAATATAAATGAGTGAAAAAAATGTCTGAAAGTTGCTTAAAAGTCATTAGAAAAATTTATTTCCCTTTTTTTTTGACAGATGTTGTGTATTGAAAACCAAACTATGTGTACCAAATTTTAATACTTTTGCTGTTAATTACTTGTCTTAAATGTACAGAAATCAATATTGTCTATGTATTAAAGGTGTCACGCCCACTTTTCTAATCCAGCCCACCTTTTGTTTGACAGATGTTTGTGCCCAATTGGAAAACTTTTACTGTTACCGTTCTCAAGATATACCCCAATAAAAAATGGAGCTTCCAACGAAGCAGGTTTGTAAGGGAGAAACATAAACATTTCGCTTGCCATTGCGCTTACGGAAGGCAATACATTTTTGACATAAAGCGCATTTTTCAGCGCATATACAAATTGTTGGATGTAACGATCAGCCTTACACACTGAATGTTTTGATAAAGTTATTTTTTAGTACTCTCCCTTACAAACCTGCTCCGTAGTAAGGGAATGCCGTAGCACTTGAAATATAATTTTTTTTATAAAAGTTGTTGAGAGCTCTTTCACTTACTTTACTGCATTTCTGTATGTCTTATTGCGTAGCGCATAATTGTGCGCTTATTTTTTTAAATGTACCATTAGTGCTTCGCAAAATGATAAAATTTCTTACTGGGACAGTTCTATAGTCTACTGCGTAACATCTATTTGATATAAGGCATACAAAATGCTAAAGTTCGTATTATGCAAATGAGAGCAACCTTTGCCATTCGTACTCATTTGATTGCAGACGAAGCGTATCCAATGTCGGTGCTATGACCCAGTAAAAAATTTTAAGGTTTTGGGAAGCAAGAAAAGTACAAGAGCGCTGATATATGCGCTGGCTATTACATACTACTTAGAAGCAACAGGGAAGCGAAAACCATTGAAGTCAATTTTTAATATAAGTAAATGAAAATTATTTAATAGCTTCGCATAATACCTTATAAGTAAGCAGGTTGTAAGGGAGTAGTTGAAATGATTATTTAAAAGAAAACATTTACGACCAAAGTTCAAAGTGCTTCTGTTAATCCCTTACATGGAAGCACGTTGTATTGCAATGATTTCAAAATGTGTTTACGATTATTCCCGACATGTAATCGAAAACAAGAGATGCTTAAAATTACTTCTTTTTTATTACGCAATCAGTCAGCAAATTGTTTTTGAGCAGAGAGGACGCAAGCAAATTTTTGTGTGGTCAATTGCTAAATTTGTTGTTGTTTTCTTTTTAATTTGCGTACAGTTTCGTTCTATTTTAAAAATTACAAATTAACTGTGTTGTGTGTTTGTTTTGCTTTTTGTTCTTTTGTATACAGTGTAGAAGCAATTAATCAAAGGTATGAAAGCTGCGGTTTTTGGAAGAGCTATTCCTTCACGGAATAATGTAAGCCATGAAAAACGCAGTGCTTTTACAAAAAAGTAGTGCTTCCAAGTGGGAATTCGCCATATAAAAATCATGCCTCTTGTAAGCAGGTTTGTAAGGGGAATTGTGCTTCTCTCCCTTACAAACCTGCTTACCAGCAAGCACAATTTTTTACTGGGGAGGCAGAATAGAAATAATACGCTTAGCCAGAACCTTGACATGCCTCGTAATGGGGTCGTGCAATTAGGGCCAATTTTAATGCCCGTAAAACCCAATGCTGCGTGCTGACGTGTAAACGCGCGACAGATCAAGGTGCCTCATCTGTATACATGGGTAGTATAATACAGTAGAATCCCTATAATTCGTAATCACAAGGGACCTGTAATTTCTTACGAATTATAGGGGTTTTCGATTTAGCAAGGTTTCGATTTAACGGGGTTAAAATAAAATATATACAATTAAACAGGGTTTTTCAATTTATTTACTAAAACGATAAAAAAACATAAAAAACAATTGTTAAAAATAAAATATATAAAAATTATACATCAAAATTATTCATGTAACAAACTGATCTTAAGAAAATAAATCGAAACACAAGCAAAAACCCACGCAAAAATAAAATAATGGTAAACAAAAAATCATTCTTTCTATGTTTCTGTTGTTTTTATTACGAATTAAAAGTGGTAGTTAGCAAAGAATTACGTTTTATAAGAGGTAAAGAAAATTTTATTTGAAAAAAATTACGAATTAGCGAGGGGACCAGAATGTATGGAAATTTTACGGATTAACGAGATTTTTTCAAGGGACCGACAGTTTATTACGAATTATCGCGAATTACGATTTATCGGGGTACGAATGATCGGGATTTGACTGTAATTGAGAAATCAAAATCTCTTGATGTTCTGGGCATGAAGATACAGTGTAATGTCCGATGGATAGAACATATATTCAATGTGTCGAGTGAAGCATTGAAGTGCCTCAGTTTTTAAAACAGTGTAAGATATACTTCACACCATCTGATCTCCTTACGATTTATACAACCTTTATTCAACCGCGTGTGGAATACAACCATCATGTGTGGGCTGGTGCTTCAAAGTTTATTTTGGAGCTTCTCGACCGCATGCAGGAGAGGGCGAAGGTTTTCATTGGTGATAGAAGAGTATCAAATTCTATTGACTCCCTTAAGCACCGTCACAATGTGGATTGTATTTGCCTGTTTTATCGTTACTACAATGGGATGTGTTCGGAAAAAATTTGGGATCTGGTTTCCGAAACCCGTATTTGTATTGCAATACACGTATTTTCTCAAGAGACCATCTTTTTGTGGTCCATTGGCTGGTGAATCGCACAACGCATTACAGGGGAAATTCGTGTTTTGGCTGGACTATTCGTATGTGGAATAACCTTCCTGCTGAAGTCTTCCCTCTCATTTTCACAAAACAACGTTGTTGCAACATGAATAACAAAACACTACTCTCTCTAACCTCCTTCCCATAACCTATTTTCCTAGTTCCAACACAATGCAATACATTTGTAGGGGTCATCAACTGAGTGCTGGTCCTTTCAAAAAAGTCCTATTGACCTTTGACCACAAATATTATTTTAATCACTGTTGACATAATATCACTTTAAGCACTGAGGTCTTATTTATACGTTTACAAAAAACTTTGGAAAATATCTTAAATTTGGTTAGCCAATCTTTGATTTCGGGAAACATATGCTTTAGAGATTAAAGATTTAAATTAAATTTTTGGATATTAAGGCAGATTATTCATTTAAATACTTATATGATTATGAAATACATACTTAAATATTAATCTGAATTTGGTTTTTTGATCTCAAAAATGATGTGAACAAAAGTATAATTTAATTCAACAAATATTCAACTTAAAGTGTTATTTACTGTTCAGTAATAATTTCGACCTTTTATTGTAAATAATCTTCTTAGAAATAGAAATCCGTAAGTAGGCCAAACGAAAGTCATCATTGGCGACCGTAATTGTCACTCTTTTATTTTCTTGTACTATTTCGTTCAACATACCAACCGAATCAGAATCAGCCAACAAGTACTTATTAATTCTAAAACCAATTACCAACTTTTTCATTTAATACTTTTTTCATCTTTACCGCTTTGTTAAGTTGGATGGTACTTTTTCCACTTTTATATTTTGCACGAGTTTCCGATGCTGCTTCTGCTGCATCAGTAAGCCCCCATCAAATAATGTTGTGTTTAAAATGCACGTTCAGACCTTATTTTTTATTATTATTTTAGATATTGCTGTTGTTGTTGTTGTTGTTTTATTACCATAAACTCTTTCTGCACCTACTTTGAGTTTGTTATATGGATCTATATTGTATTTCGATGTGGATTTGTATGTAGTACTTGAATGTATTAGAAAATAGTAGTAAGCAGTTGTAGCATCCATGTTTGTTCGGTTGCAAGTACATAGGTATTAGTTTTTTGTGTGACTGTAAGTTTATGTGTTTTTGTATTTTTCTAACTTGCATAAAAAATTTACCACAAATCCAATGCAAGCAAACTCATGGCAATATGTATTAAAAACTGCCATACCAAACCATTCACACCACATCACACACCACTCTCTCCTTATCATTTATATCCGACCAACCATCCAACCTACATACTGCTAATGTTTGCTGTTACCTTCTTGCCACACTATTCTTAGGCTGACTTCCAAAAATGTGTATGTACAGGTAGACCTCGTTATACGCGTTACACAAAAGTATCGTGTTAAGCAAATCATAAACAGGCACAGCTTAAAATTTAAAAATGTTTGGGATTGACATTTTTTAATAAAATTGGGCTGCACAAATCTTAAAAAAGGAAAGTAAAAGAAGATTCGCGGTAACTGATTTAAATTTGTGAACTGTTTTATATTAAAAAAAAAGATTTTGATACATTTTTAGTTGTGCCTTTTTATGATTGAGTGTGCGATATACACATTTACAAACTGGCGAGCAGGGTTACCGTTGTAAATTTTCGAAAAGGGTCACAAAAAGGGGATTTTCCAGAAAAAGGGGTAAAAAAAGGTATTTCAATAAAAAAAGGGTCAAGTTTTTTATAAGCAGTATTTCCCATTTAAATGAACATAATATAACACCAAGTTTTTTTTATAAGCAAAAAATAATATTTCAGGTAGGAAGAGCTCAACTTAATTTTTTTATGGAATGCTCTGTCCTGTTTAAAACACCTGACAAACAGTTTATTCTTTATCATTATAGCTAATTTTTTAATACTATTTATGTCATTTTCCGATTTAGCGATGTCAAATAAATTTTAGTGTTTGTTTTAAATTTTGCAATCGTTTGCGAATTATAACCATTTTCTCGATTAAAGCGATTTTTTCCTGTGTCAAATTTTTTTTAGCTTTTACGATTTTTAATAAATATTAGACTGTGCTATCATACCGCTGTTACCAAATATTTGGAAAATTCCGCTAATTTAGCAATTTTTACCTCTTGTTTTCATTCCTGTTAGGGCATTCTCAACACTGTCGATTCAAAAGGGGGCGAAAAGTTCAACACCTTTTGCCATTATTAAGGGCGAATTTTTTTGAATAAAACATGCTACTCTTTAAGAGAGCAAAACACCAAATTGCATTTTTTTAATAAAATGTAAAATTTTTGTTTTGAAAAGAAACCACCATAAAAAAAATCACAAATATGTATATGAGTTATGTTTGCTTTTAGGGAAATTGTACTTTACTATCAAAAATCAAGGAGAAGAAAGCGTGGAATTGTAAGTTTATACTTTGAGTCTGTTCCATATCAAGCAATGCTTATTTCGAAAACATTTGTTTAGCACTTCTGTTCCGCAGTGTTGACAAAAAACAAAATGTGAGAGCTATTTCCAAAAAAGGGTCAAAAAGTGTCACAAAATAGGTGATAATGATACAAAAGTATAATTTAAAAGAAGGGTCATAACAGGTATCAACACCGTCGAAAAAGGGTCAAATTGATACTTTAGTATCACAACGGTAACGCTGCTGGCGAGCAACGAATAAAAAACTTAGAAATCAGTTTTATTTTTCTTGTTATATTAGTTTGCCAAATACGATGCGGTTTTCACAGTTATCTTCATTTAATTTGTTAAAAGTTTTTCCATTTGGTCTTTATAATGATTGATGATGATTTTTTAAGCGTAGTTTTTTTAAAAATCTAATAAAACACTCAAATTTGCATATTAAAAATTTAAATTGGAATCGATAAATTGGTCTTTGCCATTTACTTTATAAGAATTACTTAATGTAAATGTTGCCCGCGGCTCCGGTTCAAATGGTCCATTCGTAAGGTCCAATTTTGCACCACTTTTTCGAGCATTTCGGCCTGTATTCCATGAATAACAAGTGTTATGTTATACTCTAAGGCTTCAATCATTTTTGGCTTGTCCAGATAGGCCAACGACTTCACATAACCCCACAAGAAATAGTCAAGAGCCAACTCACCGGCCATTTCGAGAGATTAACTGCTCACCAAATTCATCCTTCAATATGTCCATTGTTAAACGAGCTGTGTGACATGTGGCACCGTCTTGTTGAAACCACATATCAACCAAGCCTAACTCAGCCAATTGGGGCAAAAATAAAGTCGCGTGTTATCCCACGTGGTTGAATAACACATGCCCAATACCTGAGAACGGTGACGAACTGACTTTTCAGCAGAGTACGAAAACAAACAAAACGAAACGTTTGCTTTCGTTTTGTTTTGTTATTTGCAGTGAGTAAAACATAAACAAAACCAAAACAATGAGAATGATTGTGCCATTTTGTTTTGTATTATTTTTGCTCGTGAGCGCAAATTGTACATTAATATAAACGTACACAGCTGGAAAAGAAAAGAGTAAGAACAATATTGAAACATTCAGACAAAAAACGTTTGACAAACGTTTGGTAATTGATTTACTCACTACTATTGTTTCTAATTGAAATAAAAAGAGAGGTTTTTAGGTTTTTTAGTTTGTTCTAATTCTTAATTTGGCTACCATAGTAATCAATTTTTGGACGAAGCATTGTGGATTTTACTCTTGTTATGCCACTACAAAAACCAAACAAGAACTTAATCAATTACTCAAAACAAAACGTTTCTCTATCTGTTTTGTACTCAGATGTACGATTGTAACGGTAAATTAAATAATGCAGATGAGTGGAACGCAAATTGTTTCGTTTTCTCTCTTTGACACTTGAAAAGTTTTTGTTTTGGTTTTGCTCATGTACAATACAATTTAAAAATTTTTAATAGTTTTGTACATTTTGCAAACGTTTGCGAAATGTTTTGTTTGTTTTTATACTCTGCTTTTCAGTATCCTCATTAGCACTGGTCGCTATGGCTGCAATATTCTCTTCGAACGCGAGTCGGTGGTTTAATGTCCACCAAAGTAAATTGCTTAATTGTTGATTCACTAGGTCGATTATAACGACCATAAAAAATTCGTAACAAACGATGGACATTTCTCATAGAGCACGAATTTTGATAATAAATTTCAACGATTTGCAGTCGTTGCTCGTTTGTAAGTTTCTCCATGATGAAATGGCCGAGTTAACTGAACACTGTTTACTTTCACAGATGAAGTTTGGACACAATTACCAACCAGTGCTGCCAGCCCGCAAAACTTATTTCATAAAAAATCACCCTTTAGAACGTTTCGGTCGGCTGGAATATTTTATGGAGAAAACACCTACCACTGCTTTTGTTTTTCTTTACTGTTCGTAGAAAAGAGGCTTAATGTATCTTTAAACTTTTTTCAATATCACTGACACTTTCTCCTTCTGATAAACGATCCAAAAATTTAATTTCTAGATTCTGAAGATACAATTTACCATTAAGCAGTGTCTTTTTTTCATCGCCAACATATTTGAAACTGCTAAAACGATTTGTGAAAATGTTATAACTTGTACACAAACAATTCTCAAATATTTTTGCTAAAAGAGAGCCGAGACAATTTATACTAAATAAAGCAGAAAATGTTTATTTTTTAAATAAAATATTGCAATTCCATTAAGTTAACCCGCTGTTTAAAATCATGGTTTAAAAAAAGTTTATAACCAACGTCTTGACGATTTTTTTTACAGATAAATCAAAAGTTCAAAAGTTAAGGTTCAGGTACACAATTGTGGTTACCTGCATAAAAGTGCAGCTAAAGTAAAGTGTTTAAAAGAAGAATAAAAAATGTTTTTACAGGGTGTCCGCCAGGAAGGTATACATCTTTGTTTGTTTATAATTTTTATTTAATGAAAGAGAGTGGATCTTATATTGATAAATGTTTTATTTTATGTCGGCAATTATGTATGGAATACAATATCAGATAAACGTCCGCCTCTGTTAGCCTCGCAAATGCTCATTATGATTTTTTCATGAAAATCGGGGTTGTCATGGGCTAGCTGTAACATCCTATTGGCAAATATACGGCGGCGTAAATGGTCTTGTGGAAGAACTGAATTTAAATGAAAAGAATGCAAATCCTGGTGCAAAATTGTTGCCAAAGTTGTTCTTTGAAGACCAAGCTCCTGAAGACGGCATCGAATTGAGGTTGATGGATTGTATGTAACACTTTCTTGAGCAGCGGTAATGTTTTCAGCCGGTCTTGCAGTACGTTGTGGTCCATGCTTGGGCCTATCACCTACAGATCCTTTTTCTTTGAAATCATTTACTACACGATAAATAGTGCGTTTTGTTGGCACATTGTTTCTCCCGGCTGGCACCCGGTATAAAGAAATTCATATTTTATTAATATTTTATAAAATTGGATATTTATATGGGTGTTTCCACAGAAAAAGTTCTAGTCGGCGCACAGTGTTCGATTTAAGAATTAAGGACGACAAAAATCATAACTTTGTAAATAATTAAAATAGAGATCTAATTTTTTGTACATGTGAGTCTTGTGTGTAACAAAACAATTAGGTGAACAATTATACCGTTCCGCTTACTGCGTCTGCTACTTGTCATATATAAATCTGTCCGACCATCCGTCCGTTTGGTTGGGGCAGAAAAACAAAATTTTTCAAATTAAATTTATTTATATATTTGGGGTATTCACAAAGTATGTACTTTAAATTAATGTATACATATATTTTACAATAATAAAAGTAAAACAAATTTCATAAATTAACAATAATATAAAAAAAAAATTATAACTTATTCTGAGTTGCTGCTATCATATTCGTCATCTGACTCTTCAATATTTATAACAGTATTTTGCAGTAATTTCAAAATATATTTCTGGAGTTAATTGTCCTCGCTTTTTTCTTGGGGCTTTTCTCCAATTTCATATATGTGACGCGCAAAATAGAAAGGGACCTAAAGGTAGAAGTACATAACACGCGTTAGTGCGCGCGCGTACTGTCGTCTTCTGTCAAAAAAAGTTAAGCTAGTGTGTTTTCATAGAACAAGCTACATGCAAAATATTTTGACGCGTTTGCGCCAGAAAGTTGGTTAACTTTGAACTTTTTAACGCGTTGTGTGTTTTTGACAAGTAATCAGCTGACAATAAAAAGAATAATTTAACAAATTTGTGAATCATGAAAGAAAAACTTATTGAAGAGCTTAAAAAACATACAATATTTATATAAAAAGAAAAAATTTAATAAAATAACAAAATCTTGATATACTTTCGAACCTGTTTTTAATGCACAAATAAGTAAACAAATAAAAAAACAGCTGACAGGAATGGCTTTTGTAACGCGAGTTGTGTAACTTGCAGTTTTTGACGCGCTAAAGTTTATAAACGCACGATACTTGTCGACGAACTAAAGCGTGTTATGTACTTCCACCTTAAGGGTTTTGTTCAGGAGAGCCATTTTATCTTTGTATCTTTGGTGTACAATCACTGAGCGTGATGGTATTGGTCTCATTTGAAAGCGACAGATCTCAACCTTGTTGGTCAACCTTGAAAACGCGCGTAGGTCGTCCCTACCTCTTGTTTTGTGTAGTTGGTTTTTACTGTTCCCTTTACCTTACTGGTCCCTTTCTCTATCAGAGAATAGCTTTTTGCAATTGAAAAAAAATCGCATTTAATTAACGACAACAAATACACACGCTTACGGTCATACAGTCAAACTCGCGCAACCGCAAATATTCGCTGCTGGTTTGCAGTCATTCAAATAACGCACATCGTGCTTTGTTATTTATACAATCGTTGCCTTCGTTTTTTTTATAAAGATTCTAAGTGTTCTGAGCGCAAATGATTGTTTGGTAAAGAAACAAAAAATACAAACGAAAGAGCCAGAAATCAAACAATCATTACTCAGGTATTTATTCAGCATTAACTATGTAGTACAAGAAAAAAAAAATTTAAATGAAACTAAACACACATACTTATGTAGGTACACACAATTTCCATAGAAACAAAAAGTACAGTAGTAGTAGTAGTAGGTACCATGTATTTTTGTTATTGTTGTTTTTATTGTTGTTAATTTTGAAAAAGCGTCTCATCCAGCGATGCCAACTTAGTGCTTTTGGCACTATTTATGGTGCTTTTTGATGCCTCAAAACGCCAAAATTTTATCCTTAGTGCCAAACTAAGAAAAAGCACTAACTTGGTGCTTTTTCAATTTTTTGTTAGTGCCTTTGGTGCTTTTTACAATTTACAATTACAGGCCTGTAAAGATTATAAGATTTCAAATGATAAAAAAAGTGATAAAAGAAAGTTGCATTCGTTTTACCAATAATCTTATTTACGAAGTTAGAACTAGGAAATTTTACAAACTATTAAGAGTTGACAATATATTAAGTAATCGTAGTAAAAACGATGTATTTGTTTTAGGTAAACTTTTTTTTAAAGATTTTGACACTGTTTCAAAAATAGAAAATGGCTTGGAAAATATTAGGAATTGTGAATGGAAAAATAAACAACGAACATATCTTTTTTAGATAGAAGTCAACGATTTTAATTGTCCAATTTTGTATTTAGAATTTTAAGTTTTCCATACTCTAACGCTGGCGTTGAAAGAACATTTAGTTCGATGAACTACAGTTAATCAAAAATCGGAAACCGATTATCCTTAAACTCTGTTAATTCAATTCTTTACGTTATATGTGGACTTCGTCGGCATAATTCATGCTGTAATGATTACAATCAACCATCTAATGTCTGTAGAGATCTTTCTTCCAATGAAACATAGAAAAAATCTAATTAAATATTACTTTAAAACTGTTTTATAGCCCAATTCAAACTCAGCTAATGATGATTTGGATGATATTATTTTTTTGAAGATAATAATATATTCCCTAGAGGGAAGCGAACTGACACCAAAGTAGTCCCGTGATAGGTCTTTGGTGGTAGAGACCGGTTCTGGTTTAAACACTTTCTATGAATTAGACCTATCACTTTTACATGGGGTTGTCATTGGAGGGGTCAATTGACACCATTTGACCAGTCACACATCTATTCTTAATGGAAGTGTTTAGTGACAGTTACTACACTGTAGTATTATTTCAATTCAATAAAGTATTATTTCAATAAAGTATTATTTCAATAAAACAAGTCCTAGAAACAAATTGAAGAACCAAAGTTTAGAAAGTCCTAAAAAATGTGTCACACCACCTGTGAAGACTGAACTGTAATTCATAACTTTTTCTTCTTTTTTGTTCTTCATAAACCAGTTACATGATTGGTTCTCCTTTCACAGGTCATGAGTTCTTTCTTTTTGTACCTGTTCTATTTTCACAACTCCCAGGACCTGTCTGATGGACCAATTGACACAAATTTCCCGCAGGGTTATTATAAGTATCTTCAATGTATACATTAAAAATGTTTATATACAAATGTTAATATATTTATTATTTAATTTTAAATGAAAATGGTCCCACATCAACGCCGTCGCTTTTTTTCAATGTTGAAGGCAAGGCGAATTTATACAAGGTAAGTGCAACTCTACAACTACAAAGCAAGGCGAATTAACTCCATGTATTTTGTTTTTGCCATTTTCTTACTTGTTGTCAAATTTCAGTATAAAAACAAAACAATATTTTGACGTTTCATGATTTTTGTGGATACAGCTGATGAACGGCTGACGAGTTGAGTTTACCTTGTTGAATTCGCCTTGGTTGGAGGTATATAATATGTAAAGGCCCAAATACACTTGTCAAATGCTTGTCCAGCCGGCGAATTCATCGTGTACGTGTGCTTGACGTAATATTCGCCGTCATATCTAAATTTTTTGATTTTCCATCCAGCATCGTCGGTGTGACACATACAAACACATTTTCACTAATACTACCACAATGCTTGATGAGTATTTTGATCAATGTATTTGGGCCTTAACTTATTTTGTTATAAAAATGGCTTAGTGCTTTTTTACGCTTTTTTTGCTCGAAATAGTGCTTTTTAGTGCTTTTTTTAAATTTTAAAGTGCTTTTTGCTTTCAAAAAGTTGGCATCACTGGTCTCATCGTTGTTTATTGTTGTTGTTGTTAATGTAAACAAAAGTATAGAGAATGTGCTCTTTTGAATTTACTCAGTTGTGTTTATTGCGTGAGCAACAAAAATGCAAATAAAGCACTTTCAATAAAAAACGAATAAATGAAAATATCAAATGTGTACGAAAGGAAAAAAAAAATTACCAACGTTGAACTTTGTTTTGCATGTATAGAGTTATTGTAAATTTTAGCGTATGAATAAATGCACAAAAATAGTGAGTTTTGAGGTTCTCTGTTCTCTATGCGCTGTCACATATATGGATCTGATGATATTAGCAGTCTGTTTATTAAATCAGAGTTGGTATCTTTCCGAGATATTTTTCGCGTAAATTGCAATCTGTAGCGTTTTTTTTATTTGAGAACCTCTTTCTGGAGAAGCAATAGCTAACTCTTTCACTTTTTTCGATGAATTACGCTTACCAGCTGATCGCATTTGCATTTCTATTGCCATGAATAATTGTTCATTACTTTCAACATTTGCCAGATTTTTTGATTTTCTCTCCTTGCTTCTTTGACTGCAGTCTTCAAAGTTTGTATTTGGCCTTCCTCTGCCTCTAGTATTACTCTGTGCAACAGAATTTGATGTGAAATATGAATAATCAATTGCGCATGCTAACCAATCGTTATTATTATGGAACAGAGATCAGCAATGAGTAGTGAAAAAGTGAGTAGAGTTAAATCATGACTCATAAATTCTTGTACTTATACGCACTCATACTTATTCCAATGTTATTAAAACTCATATTCACTCAAAAGTTCCATTTTATTCATCGTACTCATACTTAAGGCCGTTACACACTATCCCACAAAGTCTTTCGTATTTTTTGAAAATGCTTCCCTGATCTTATTATTGTTTATAAATTTTCAAAACACAATAACAACTTATCATGACAGGGTTGCATTTTCATAAAATACGTAAGACTTTGTGGGATAGTGTGTAACGGCCTTTAGCAACATTTGTTGTGTTTGATTTAGAATCTACTCAAGTCAATGTGTATAGGCGAAGCAAAATGTGAGGCTGCCAGATTTGTCCCCGAAATAGTAAAGTGACGATTTGGCAATTACAGTTTACTAAAGATACATGTATGAAGTGGACGATTTTTCGGCAAATTTATCTGGCAGCGCTGATAATTAAGCTGTATGTTTTCTCTGTTGTGTTAAAACGTTAAATGGATGAGCTAAATGATTTGCATCATTGTGAGTATTGTAAGTATTTTCTTGAAATTATATATCAAGCTGAGGTCATTTATGAGTATGCGTATAATGTCGACGTCGCACTCATAAACATTTCTCTTGTGAGTATGAGTGAATCAGAGTAGTTAAGTTGAAATGATTTTTACGCACTTATACTTACAATTGCATAAGTCAATATGAGTAGCGAAAAAACGATTCATTGCTGATCTCTGTTATGGAACAATCGTGGTTTTGTTCTGTTGGCCTGTTGCCACTTTTTTTTTTCAAATTTTGTGCACAAGTTTGTTGCTGCTACACTACAAAAATTTGGCGAAATAAAATCAACTATGCAGTCATGCCGGTTTTGTTGTAAAAAAGACAACCATACATTAAAAACGTCTCTGCGGGTAATGAAAACCGAGCTCATATTTTACCGGGGCAGCTTAGGGCAGAAATTTTTTTTAAATCTATAACAGCAAGTTTGGAAGATTACAGAAACGATTTTGGATGTGGTGAAACGCATGGAAATCAAAAGATAACGTCTGACAAATTTAGTTTTTTTTGTTAATAGTTGTAAAAAAAAACTTACTTAGCTTAACTCTTTTTAAAAAAACTTACCATTAATTAGAAAATAATAAATTTTTGTTGTTAAAAGTTACAACAATTTAATACAAACAAAAAAAATTGTAATATCGCTTCTACAACGCTTTCTATTTACTTTTGAATTTGCATAAAATACGCATAGATTTTTTTTTGTTTTTATTTGTTTTTCTTTTAACATGTCATTCAGCGTACCGTTATAAGCATACAAATTGAAAGATATACAAGAATCATATAATTTTATGCTAGTCTGGGCCTTCGCTTGCAAACAATGTGGTCAATTTAAATTCTGATCGGTTTGAGAGGCAGAAATTGGCCCTATCTCCCCTCGTGGTCCTATTTTTAAAAAAATACATCCCTTTTGTGTCCATGAAGATATGGATCTATGTAAGTTTTAAATTTCATTAAAATCGGTTTGATAGTTTCTGAGAGGAAGAAATTTCCCCCTATCTTCCCTCGTGGTACTACGATGTGACCCATTTTCAATAGGCTTGGTCCTTGTGTCAATAAGAACCTATGTCCCAAATTTTATCAAATTATCTCCAAAATTGCGACCTGTACTTTGCGCACAAGGTTACATGGACATCCAGCCAGCCAGCCTGCCAGCCAGCCGGACGGACATCGTTAGTTCGACTCAGAAAGTGATTCTGAGTCGATCGGTATACTTTAAGGTGGGTCTAGTACCAATATCTTAAGGCGTTACACACATCAGCACAAATGCATAATACCCTCTCCACTATTGTGGTGTGGGTATAAAAAACTTATTTTTTACCTACGCATGTTGTCACTGTGCTCAAGCGAGTACAGTCAATTTTATACTTATCTAGTTTACTTTTTTTTGTCTGTGAGTTTTTCTGATCCGATTTTAATTATAAAAATTAAAAATTATCAAAAAAAAAAAATAAATATTGTTTTCAATATTATCAAAATAGTGTTCATACCTTCATACTGTTTTCGTGGCACAAATCAGACTTATACTTTTGTACCTAAAAATAAAAAAGAAAGACTCATTCTTTTTTAGCTACTGTTGGTATTATTGTTATAAACATAAATAACGGTAAAAGGATTAAAAATTCTTTGTTTTTGCTTGGAAACTTGTAAAATGGTAGCTGTACTCGTTTGAGTACAGGGACCTCTAATGGGTTAATTTCTATTTTGCTTTATATTATGCAATAAGTGGCACATTGGTTTCAATAAAAATATGGCGTTACACTTATTAAAAAAACAACCGTAACCTATAAGCAAAAAAACATTGTACAATGTTGCCAACACATTTGGCAATACATATATTATTTTCGTTGCGCAATAAAAATCAAAAGTCTTGACTGTTGCCAGTATATTGTGCCACCTCAATATTCATTCACATTATAGATGGGCATTTTTCAGTACCAGTACTTTTTCAGTATTTTCTATTTTTACTGATTACTGAAAAAAATCAGTATTCAGTAAATATATACATATATATATATATATTTAATATATATAAATATGTACATATTTAATTTTTATTATTTATAATAATTTAATAAATAATTATTATTAGTATTTAATTTTTATTGAAAACTAGCAAACCCGGCGAATTCCGTTTCGCCACCAGATGGCTTCGTTTTATGTAACATTTCGTTTGGTGATTAAAAGATGAAGAAAAATTTTTTTTGTAGCTGACCCGACAGACGTTGTTCTGTCCCAATTAGAAAAAATGTTTGCGTTCGATTTTTAAAATCCGTTAAAAATAGGAAAAAAGTATTTTTAAATTAAAATGTTGTTCATATACATGTATATGATTTACATTTGATTTGAAAATACATATCTTTGTATATATATACTGTGAATCTTATAGTATTCTATTTACATTTTAGTTGATAAGATCAATATTCAGGTAAACAGTAAAAAAAAGTAAAACTTATTCGGTTGCTTTGCTAGGATATCATAATTTTTTAATTGCAATGCTTTGTAAAATACAACATTTTTTGTTTGGTTGTCTGGTTTGTTGATTGTCATTGCATATGCGAGACTTACTGGAAACTGACTGCGAGCGTTAAAATTGAATGCCATGTCGGTTGGAATCATTGGGATCCGAGGTATCAAAACATTTTCTCCCTTGTACTTTTCTTTAAGCATTGTTGCTTCGATGACGTTATTCATCAGTTTTTTTTTACCGTAAGTCGGGTGCCATTACAAAGACGTGGTTGGTTTATATTTCGTAACATTATGATTACCGATCCAACTTTTAGTTTGAATTTATGAGGAGGTAATCCGGGTAATCCCAGAGAGTTCGATTGGATAGTTGACGACATCGTTCTGAGAAGTAATGGAATCTACCGATTTGTACGTCTCCAATTTGCCAGCGATTTCACTTTGAATCTTAAAATTCAGTTCGTCGACATCAACGTAGCTAACAAATCATGATTTCTGTAATTTTGTGTAATGTTTCAAAACACCTTTCGGATGAGTTCGGACTTTGATTCGGTGAACCGGCAGAAATTGAAATATCCACCGGGATTTTGTCGTTTCCTATGTCCAGCAATTGTTTGGAAAATAAGTCTCGAGATTGATTGTTTTGCAGCTCGACCCGCATTTTCAGAGTCAATTTGAGCTTCCTAACGTGATTCCACAAAGCAGACGACTTCAAACATGCATTTAATTCATCGGCGGGCGTTGATCGTGGTATCACTGGAAGTTTTTGCCAAAAATCACCTGCCAAAAAATCATCGTACCTCCAAATCGGCTTTGATTGTTTCGTAGTAGTCATAAAAGTAGGCGTGGTAAATTTTTCTTTCGATGAAAACTTAAAATGGAATAATACGAACATTTGAATGAAAAATTAGTCAAATCTATAGGGGTAATTCCATGTCAAAACGACCAAGAGTGGGACACGACCCCTTCCGATTTTAATAAAATTTATTTATATATATGACCCATCTAGGAGCATCCTACGCGCTGCAGGGGCCAAATTAAAGAATTTTATTAAGCCGCAATATTTGTATGGTACAGCGCGTAGGATGCTCCTAGATGGGTCAAATGTATGACCAGCCCCACTTTATTTTTTTTCAATTTATGGTTTGTAGCCCCAAGTATTCTCTTTAAAATGACATCAAAATCATCTTCGTATGTCAAGTAGTTTTCGAGATATTGAAGAAATAAGCTCAACACATTCGGCAAATTCTGCGAAATTATGACATTTTGAATATGACATAACTTTCGAAAAACAAATTTTAAAAATTTTTTTCGTTCATATATGTTCCTAATAAGATAAAAGGAACCTTCTCACCAAATTTTATTAAAATCGGAAGGGGTCGTGTCCCACTCTTGGTCGTTTTGACATGGAATTACCCATAGAGCCGTTTTCGGATTTTAGGTAAATCGTACAAAGTGGGCGTAAAAGTGGGCAGGACAAAATGTTCTTGCCGCATAAACCTAAGTTGGACCATGACGATCACTTTAAAGAAGAAATCGTCCAAATCGGTCAAGCCATCCTCAAGTTATGTGCTTAAAAGAAAAAGTGGGCGTAAAAGTAGGCATGCTAAATTTTTCTTTCGATGGAAACTTAAAATGCATTGATACGAACATTTGAAAGAAAAATTAGTCAAATCGATGGAGCCGTTTTGTGATTTTAGGTAAATCGAAAAAAGTGGGCGTAAAAGTGGGCGGGGAACAATTTTTTTTCCGGATAAACCTAAGTTGGACCATGGCGATCACTTTAAAGAAAAAATCGTCCAAATCGGTCAAGCCATCCTCAAATTATGTGCTTAATAGAAAAAGTGAGCGTAAAAGTAGGCGTGGTAAATTTTTCTTTTAATTGAAACTTAAAATGCATTGAAACGAACATTTGAAAGAAAAATTAGTCAAATCGATGGAGCCGTTTTGTGATTTTAGGTAAATCGAAAAAAGTGGGCGTAAAAGTGGGCGGGAACAATTTTCTTTCCGTATAAACCTAAGTTGGACCATGGCGATCACTTTAAAGAAAAAATCGTCCAAATCGGTCAAGCCGTCCTCAAGTTATGTGCTTAATAGAAAAAGTGGGCGTAAAAGTGGGCGGGGAACAATTTTATATGCTATAAACCTCACGGAGCCCGATACCTTTCCAACGAATGCAAAACCGTGGAAATCGGTTCGTGCGTTCTGGAGTTATAGCGTCAGGAAGGAAACCCCGACTTATTTTTATATAATAGATTTAGATAAAATATAAGAATAATCTTTTTTACTGAATACTGTTTTTTTTTCAGTAATCAGTAAAAAAAGAAAATACTGAAAAAGTACTGGTACTGAAAAATGCCAATCTGTGATTGACATACACATTGGCGATATAAATGTCCAATACGAAAAATTAAACAATTATATTACAAGTGTATGGGCCGCTTAAAGAACGAATTTGATACAAAATATAAAACGTGTTAGACCGAGGCCGTGGTATAAGAAGCTCGTGTTAAGCGAGGCCTATCTGTATATCATTCACTTGAACGTAGAAATGTATATTGTAGTTAGTACTCATGGCAATAGAAACTGTAGTGCAACGTTGTACAAGTGCTTCATGCAACATGCAAATATAAAACAACTTTTTACTTTTTATTCATTCATATAAATGATTTTTCTGCTTTTAATATTTTTGGGGTTTTGCTTTTGTTGTTGTTGCTGTTTTGTAAATTTGAAATGCTGATTTTATTTTACACACACATACTTATGTACCTTTATATATACACATACTTACATACATTCTGACATATATTTATTTTTGTGAAGAGCTTTGTAAACCATGTTATTATTGCTGTTGCTGTTACATTTACTAACAATTCTTTCTATTCTCTCCTGAACGCTTTCATTTTATAGGAGTTGGCAGAGTACTTGGAAATCGTTATAAATTGGGCGAAAAAGTGCTAGTTACCAATGGCGATAAGGCAAGCGGCAATTTTATAAAATATGATGTAGAAGTTCGTGATGCCGATGTGGTAAGTTATTTTTTCAGTTTAATTTCTTTTTTTTACCACATATACATGTGCGCTACAAACAATCTGCACATCTATACATATATATATCATTTAGAACTATGAATAACTAAAATTACAAAATTGATGTGGTATGCTTGATAATATATTTTGGGATACGAATGCACCTGCCGACATGAACATTAATAAAAACAAATATTGTTTATTTCGAATGACATTTAAAGTTTATTTTTAAAAGGGAAATAATTTAATTTTCAACTACACGTATAAGTAGCAAGAAAAATATTCAAAATAGTCTAGCCGAACAGTGTGAAAAACTTGGAGCAATATTTTCACTACCCCTACCTTCATATCGTCACCTAAAACGCAAAAGGCCCTATCTTACGTTTCGAAAATTTTACAGGAGAAGCAAAAAACTGTTTAATATGATAAATAAATAATTGCATTAAACTGTTTATAATTGATTTATCTTCTTTTTTTCTTGTAAGTCCTACTAGTTTAGGCCTGCCATACGTCCTGGTTTTCCAGGATTGTCCTGGTTTTAGACTACTTGTCCTGGTGTCGTGGTCCACTATTAAATTGTCCTGGTTTTTTGTACAGGTCAAGACAAACAAATTTGTTTTTTGCATTAGTTGTTAACAAAAGTTAAGATTTCTGTTATAACACTGCTAACATAAGGTAATTGTATAAAGAACTTTAATTAAATTCAACTGTTATCTGGTGTAAAGCTGGTAAAAGCTTTCAATAATATTAGATGATAGTCAATCCTCTTTCAAATTTTGTTTCAACTAGTGGCTGTAAAAAGTAATACCGTGTAAACAACTTTTATAAGTAATCGAAAACCGACAAATTGCTTTCTCTAAGGCAGCCCATACACGTTTCAATTCAATTGCGTGTATGGCTTTTTCAATTGATTAGTTTGACAGTTGTCGAGTTGGTTGAAGAAAAATCAAAAGAGTTAGATTTTTTTCAAGTTGAGTACTTAGTTTGCTCAATGGACAAAGGAAAGAAACTCGTTAAAGACTGAAACACTGGAGAGTATTATTCAATGTTAGTTTGATTTTAATATGACATGCTGCCTGTTTTATAACTATATCAAAGACCGAAATGCAGTTCTAGAAAAACTGCAATCTTCTGAAAATTATTTTAGTTTAGAACATTTTAAGCTCAACTTTTTATTATTTTTCATCATTTTTATGTACATGAAGTACACGTTATTTTTTTTTTCTATATATTGTTGGATTTAAAAATAAAAACTGGATGGTTTTTACATATCGCACTCTAAATACTAAAAGGCGACAACTCAAAATTCTTAAATTTTCAGGAGAGCCAAAAAACAGTTTATGTAAAAATGGTGATAATATTAAAAAAAAAAAAAAATAGTTCCCTTATTAAAAAAAGTCTAATTTGAAGATAGCTTTGCTATGCCTTTTTCAATTTTGTAAGTAGCTAGAGATGTGAAATGAGAATAAATTTATGAAAAAAAGTCATTTTTGAAAAATTTTGAGTTGTGACCATTTAGTATTTAGGATGCGATATACTACATACATATGTATTAAAAAACAACTTTTCAGTTGGTATAATTTTTTATCCATTTTTTCCATGTGTCCTGGTTGAAAGGTTCAAACATCTGGCAGCCCTATACTAGTTGTTTTGCCAATTAATAATGCTGCATATTATACAAACTGTTTGTTAGGTCTTTTGGCGTTTATCATATAATCTTTTGTAGATAGGGCCGTTTGTTTTTTGTCAATAAAATCGCTTATCTTGGTCAAAAGATTCCAAAACTTTTTGTGGACATTTGTGTTGATGCAATACATCAGATTTAATGAAAAAGTCGATTTTTGTTTTTGGTTAGTTATGGCCTTTTGCGTTTTAGGTAACGATATATTCTTAAAAATATTTGTAGTTGTAGCAAAAAAAAAAAAAAAAATATTTTGAGTGTAGCAGAATTTTTTTAGTTGCTCTTTTACAATTAAAACGCTGAAGTTTAAGTTAAATTGTCTAAAATTTAGCAATTTTAGAAGCAGAATTAGAAGTAGCAATAAAGAATCATATGATGCAGCTATAAGTCAACATATTATGTAGCAATAAATTAACATATCGACGGTTATTTTTCAAATAGTGCTATCTGCAATTTTTCAAAAATGAGTTTTTTATAGAAACGAGTTCCCAAACTGAAGAGTCATTTGTCATTTAAATTTGGAAAAAAAAATTTCCCAAAACGTTTTTTTTTTTTTTTCATAAATATTGTATTGTGCTATCTAACACACACGTTTTTTTTTCTTGTAAAAAGTGCTATCTACATACAAAATATTACTTCACATAATGAAATGATAAAAATTGTTTCTACAAAGTAGACATATTATACATCAAAGGGTTGGGAATTGTGTCTAGATTTCATAAACTAATATAATTTTAAAATTCGTTGCAGAAATTTTGCAAAAAATTTGCTTATGAGTTTTTGTAAAAAATATAAATTTTAATTTATGCAATAAAATCTTTGTTAGCTAATATTATTTAATGAAACTTAATGCTTAATACAAACCAGCTCAAATTTGTATTAAAATTACAAAACAAGTCCCACAATTCCCAAAAAACAAACGAAAATTCCTAAAAATTTGTGTTGTTAAGAAATATAGTGGCTACCAAGCACGGGTCTTAATATTCGTATTGCACATATCGGGTCATACAAACTCGAACGAGTTACCCAAAATTGGACCGTCCGAAAGAACCACCTTAGACGAAGTCATGGCTAACATTCACATGATACATTTTATAAAAATAAAACTGTTAAGCGAATTTATTTGTATAACATCTTTAGTTTTTCTAAAATCTTTGGATGAAGTTTCCTGATGATCTGGCCCAGGCAACCAGTGAAAGGAATAGCTTATCCCATCAACAATAAATTTCAGTGTTTTTATCAAAAATACAAATTGGGAATAAAGCACGACAAACAAAATCTTGTTGATAATTCACAAAAAAATATTTCTAACAAATTAAGATAAATTTGAGTCTTATATTTCCAAAATACTAGACCAATAATAAAAAATATGAAGAACTCGGCAAGCGCAGATCACAAAAAAATAATTTTTAGCATCCAGCTTAAATTAAGAACTAAGGATCTTTTTAGTTTTTGTTATACCCGAGATGTCCTAATTTAGGAACCTATAGCACATCTCTTGCTAAATCTATAGAGCTCAAATCCAAGACTTAAACTCGACTACAACTTTTTAATTGTCACCTCAAACTGCATTCCAATCGAACCAACCGTTTATAAAATATAGAACTATTTCCATTTTTTTCCAAATTTCCCACACTGTGCAGCGATCATATAAATAGAAGCGAAACCCTTACAATCTGGCCCTCGTTCTTTTCAATTAAGCAAACGGATGCATTTCCAAAGCATTGAAGTCTGCTATTTCGCAAAAATATCATTATTTTTATGGTCATTTTAAATACGTGGAAAAATTTTAATTATATATTGATTTTCAATAAACGTTAGTGTAAAATTTTAACTTAATTTCGAGTTCTGTTAACATGATTACGCGTTTCTTTAAATTTTACTAATTATTTTTATAAAAATTCGTGTAACTTTAACTGAAGTCTGAAATAGTTTTCATTGCAGCTCATTTTCATTTTTGTTCAAATAGTGCTATCTGCTTATTTCAATCTTCAAATCGATAAAATTTTAATTTGTAAATAGTGCTATCAGACATATTAGCGCGAATATCTGGAATTAAGAAAAAAATTAAAAAATATATGATTAAGACGTTGTTTTTTAATAACATTGTAAAATAAAGTATAGTTAATACTCTTCAAGTTATCGAAAAAATCAGTTTTTTCGCTCTCCTGTAAAATTGTGATTTTGCTGATAGCACTATTTGAAAAATAACCCTCGATATTAAAAAATTAAATCGAAACAAAACTAAAAAGTAATTTCCATCGCAATCATATTAGAAAAAAACAATTTTTTAAGAATGTCTGATACAGAAAAATATTTTTTACTCTTAAATTCAACAGCAACGCAGAACAGTTTCTTCAGCACTGAGGACGATTTAGTTCTTGTGACTATTTTTATAAAAATAATCAACAACTGCAAAAGTAGCAAATCATTTGATTTTAAAACTAAACATTTAACAATAGTAATAATAATTTAGATAACTCTAAAAGATTGCTAATGCTACAGATTATTTCCGGCAGCAGAAGTTGTAGATAGTTATATCAATCGAATTGTAGTTATTGTAGAACTTTAAACACTGCATTAAAATTCTTCAAATCTTGTGTAAGTGCTTAAAAACCTTTAGAAAAATATGTTGGATTTTTTTTTTTTATTATTTTGTAGTGTCTATAAGTACAAAGCGTTATTTTAAAATTATACTTAAGAAATCATGTAATTTTTTTATTGAACTTTCAAACTGAGATAATTTTGATAAATCGATATGTTGAAATTATCAAGAAATCTCACATTAATACAATCTTAATACAGCCAAATCCCGATAATTCGTACCCCGATGAATCGTAATTCCCGATAATTCGTAATAAACTGTCGGTCCCTTGAAAAAATCTCGTTTATTCGTAAAATTTCCATACATTTTGGTCCCCTCGCTAATTCGTAATTTTTTTTTCAAATAAAATCCTCTTTACCTCTTTTAAATCGTAATTGTTTGCTAACTACATACCACTTATAATTTGTAATAAAAACAACAGAAACATGGAAACCACGATTTTTTACCGCTATTGTTTTTGCGTGGGTTCTTGCTTTTGCTTGTTTGTGTGTTTATTTTCTTAAGATCAGTTTGTCAGATGAATAATTTTTATATACTTTATTTTTAACAATTGTTTTCTATGTTCTTTTTTACAGTTTTAGTAAATAAATTGAAAAACCCTGTTAATTGTATATATTTTATTTTAACCCCGTTAAATCGAAACCCTGCTAAATCGAAAACCCCTATAATTCGTAAGAAATGGCCGGTCCCTTGCGGCTACGAATTATCGGGATTCTACTGTAATAGCCAAACGAAATATCAATTTTAAACAATTTTTTGTCTATTTTTTTCATTTATGTATATTGGTTTATTTTATTATTTGATAAAATGATTTTGTTCCCGAGTTTTTTTTTAACTTTTTTGCTATATTAACTTTAGATGTTTTGTCAAAATGCCAAAGAATTATAAAAAATATCTTCGTAACACCTGTCGAATATTTTATTATATTTATCTTTAAAGAAAATACAAATTTGGTCCGATTTAATGTTAATCGAATCTAAAATAAAGACAAACTGCATGTTTGGGAATTTACATTGAAACGACAATAAAAAACTCAAATTTGTTTTAGTTTTTAAATTTTTATTTTACTTTCAAAAATGGCTGTTAATTCAACAGAAAATATTCGTTCTTTTTTTGATAATTTTGATTGTATGTGTTAAATTCGAGGGCGGGTCAATAAGTCTGTGACTTTTTAAATAAAACACAAGTTTTTGGGTGAAAATCATATGATTTTAAAACGTAGTCTCTTCGATATTACTTCTGAAAAAATAACGTTTGTTGAGATCGTCAATATAGTTATTTGCTTGTGAGATGATTTTTTATCGATGGGATAAAATTTATTTCCGCCGAGCCATTTCTTCAGGTTTGGAAACAAGAAATAGTCACTCGGTGCTAAATCCGGAAAAAAGAGGATGAGGGAGCAATTCCTGGTCTAACTGATGGATTTTCCCATGAAAACTGCACATGTGGAAACCTGTTTATTTCAAATCGTTGTGAAATCCATGTCATACTTTGCGCTATTGATTGTTTTACCCTTTTGTTGGTAGCCAATGTGGTTTATACTGCGTGCATCCCAAAAAAACGGAAAACATGGCTCTATCGGAAAAAAATCCAAATTTTTTTTTTGGCACCCATTATCCCCTAGAATCCTTGTTTTGTCCACTCGGGGTCCACAGTCAAGAAATGGCGAAGTTGTCACTCGATCGCATTTGTGGTCAGTAATGAGGAAATGCGGCACCAATCTTGCGAAAAGTATTATCCTACTCAATGGATCATTCATATTTAAAAATACTGAGCCAATAGTTTCCACAATCTCTCGTATTTTCAATCTCCGATCGGCCAACACCATTTCCTGAATTTTTCAAGTGTTTAAATTGAATTTGGCGTCCAGAACGTCCTGCATATACGGCTACAACGAAATTCTTTAAAACACATTTTTACCATTGAAATTGCAGGTGCAGAGTTTCCGTGGTACTGAGTAAGTTTGGCATTGATTTGAGAGATCGTTCTTTCCGCCAAAAATTATGCTTAATAAGGACACAAAATTATCTTTTCCATTTTCTACTCAAATCACATTGTATTTTGCTGTATAAAGCTTATTTAAATTTTGACAGGAATCAACTGACATATACCTATTGCAATGGCAATGTTGCCCTTTTTAATAAGGAGGCGAGAAATGAATAAAGTCATGGATTAATTGGCCCGCCCTCGTATCCGTTAAAGATGATAGTTTTGAACTCACAAGAACTCATATAGCGATTTTAAAAATCATCTTGTACCGATTTAGTAAGAAAATAATAATACACATTTAATTCATAAATAGTTCAAGTATCGTTGTCATGGCAGTACTTTATAGTCAATTTAGTGTTTAGCATCACATTTCTTCATATGTATTCAGCATTTCTATTTCCTACTTTTTGTCAATATGCAAAAAGTTCGACTATTGCAATTTCAACATTCCTTAAAAAGAATTCTTCTTATTTTTCTGCATTTTATTCGTTTTTATTTGTACTAAATTTCGATTAAAGTACTTTTTCTCCTGCTAAACGTTATTCTTATATTTTATGTAATTGGGGATGGTATTCTAAGCATTAAATGTGGTCGAAGAATTTATAAATAAAAAAAATGTAATTCACATTTAACGCAATCACCCCAATAGCAATTAACATTTTCTTTGAAGGAATTGACTAACTATTTTTTAAGACTTTGTATTTTTAATCGGTACTTCCCCCAGAAATCCCATAAAACTGTATAACATAAATAAATTTTATTTTCTCATTTTTCTTTTGTATATTATTTTTCTTCTTTCAGATACAATTTGCAAAGTCATATGATATTTTTAGTGGTTCATTGTATCGAGGACATTTTGTTGTACGCAATCATTTGCAAGTGGATAAATTTACAAATTTGGTAAGTTTTACTTTACTGGATTTATAAGATTTATAATCATATTTTTTTGCTCTATAATTCGTACAATAAATAAAAATCAAGGCAAACAACAATGTCTTGCAAGAGGTTGGTTGACTTTTGCAAAATAGTTGTACACTGCAGTTTATTTATGTTGCATTATGAGATCATCAAGACGATTTTTTTCTTTGTAATTCCATTTCTATATCATATAAATATTTAATATGTTAATTGTGTTTGTTGCAGGTGGCTAAAAATATTTCAAAATGTTCGGGACTTTTAGAAAAAATTCCTATTAAGTTATTCTCATGTGTACTGAAATCGAAGCAATCTTTGGGTCAACAATTGTTAGATCATTATACAGTCTCCCCAGTATTTGAGGCCGAATCGGGTCGCTATACCTGCCAAATTGAATTGAAAACCACTTTTAATGAAATCCTGAGTATTGTAAAGACCAACGATATACATTTTGAGTTAGAGGTAAGAAAGAAACGATTTTATATCCTACACCACCTGCTATGAGGAGGGTTTACTAATGGGTCGATTACGGATGGCAATACAACTGCAGTTGAGTTGCCAGCAGCGAAATCAGGCAACGCAGCTCATGTTAAAATATTTTTTTTTTTTTTTAAATTTTAACATCAGCGTCGCTGCTGGCAACTCAACTCCAGTTCAGTTGTCATCTGTAATCGACCCATGAGTTTGTTTGCCGATTTGAATTCATTCAATGTGTATTAGAACAACACAACATAGTTCTAAGTTTTTGCATTGATATAAACTATTTGATTTTCTTTTCTGTTCATATAGGTTTCACTTCCAAATGGTTTAACCGACAATCTTTCATTGAAATTCGTCCCTGGCATTAAAGTAGTACCGGATACTCTTATATCGGATGATTTAAAAGAACAAGATCTTATTGTTACCGGCTTAGATAAAGTTTTACAAAAAGTTGAGGTAAGTTGGTCTCCTTTTAGTTTGAAATGAAAAGACTTAAAATTTTTGATCTTTATAAAAATGAATACTTGTGTATTTGTAAAAATGTTTTTAACTTTAATTTTAATTTAGATTTGTGTGTAAAACAAAATGTTTATAAGTGTTTGGTGTTATTAGACCTCAGATTTTGCATATTTTTGAAGGATTAAAATAGGAAAATTTCGATTTTACCCAGGCTCGTTTCATTGGAAATAGAGTTGAATGAAACCTATATGCATATTTTATGCCAAATATGCAAAACTTATTTACTCTAATCTATAACCAAACAATCGCAGGCGTATTTTAAAATCGCCAACCGCGATAAGAGTTAATATTAAAGTGATTTAGAAGGTGGTATACATATTGAAATAGTAATAATGATTGCTAGATATTACAGTAGAGCAAGTTATACTTAATACGTACGATATTTCATAGATTTAAACAACCAAAAGCAACCAGTGAAATGCGCATAGAGGCTAGCTTTCCCTCAACAATAAATTTCGTTGTATTTATCAAATATGGAAAATTGGGAATTTAGCACGTCATACAAAAATCTTAATAGTAAATTTTGTATTCCCGTAAATAACTTTGATATTATTCAAGGTAATTTTGTCTAAATTCTTTCAACGTCACAGTTAGTAATTGGAGCAAATTTATATATAACGATTTCTGAAAGGCCTTTAAATTTTTTATTTTTATTTTTTCAAAATTTTTTATTTTATAATTTAACTATTTACATTTCTTAATGTAATTATATGATTATAATCAAAATTACAATCTAAAAACTATCTTTGTTAAGTGAAATTAACTTTAGATTAAGAGTTCGTGTTGATTTGCATTGGCGGAATATATCTTGTACGACTTTGATGGCGCGTTCCGCACAAATGTTGCTGCGTTGTGTTTTTGGGATTCTTGATTCATCTTTCACCCAATGTCTTAGAAAGCATATCTGAGCATTAGTAAAGCCCGATAATGATTTGTTTCAGGCTTCGAAGTAATTTTTATTGTAACAATGATCTGAAAACCAAATGTTGTACCAGGGGCCACATATAAAATTTTGAAAAAACAGAGTTGCATTAGCAAAAATCGATTGTTTGTAACTAGTTTATCTCAAAAGCTAGTTACAAACCTGTTTATGGTTTGCATGGATACAAAAGTTTCACAAACTAGTTTAGTACCATAAACAACTTATAAACTGTTTATGGTGTAGGTGTAAATGCATTATTACTGATCCCAAACTTAATTGCATTTGACGCGGAACCTGTTTTGACGACATCGAAAATCTAAAGATGCAGTTCTTATTGTTTTTTTATGCACTACATGGTATGGATAGGGCCATTTTGATATTTTCAAAAATTGTAAAAAAGTTGTATCCCTAATGTTCAGGTTCCTTAAATAAATGTATTGACTTTGCTAATGACAGACCCTTCGCTTCCAATAAAGTTATGATTTCGGCAACTCTCTCGAAATTCGACTTTATACGTATAAAATCGCGATATAGTTGGTGATTTTTTATAACCTTTTTTGCCAGCTTTAAAGATTTAGCACCTGTTATTGGCTACACTTTGTCTGTGCTTAGCAACAAGCACAGTTTTGTTGTTGTCATAAATTATCAGTAAGAAATTGTGCTTTCAATAAAAAAGCAAACTGGTTTTTGGGTGCACTTTGCACTTTTGCACTTGCGATAAGAACAATACAACAATAGCGGAGTTCAGTGTTTGATGCGAATGGTCTTGCGAAAGTGCTAATGCAAAATATTGTAGCTTTTGTTTGCAATCAAACAACAAAATATACAGAATTGCAATTGTCACATCATTGCTTTTGCGCAACACTGAACTGTTTAGCTTTTTTTTTAGCTACATGCATTGCGTTTACATCACTGATACTCGAATAGCTGACATTTGTAAACAATAATTTAGAATCGTGAAACAAAATTTAAGATATGGAGCCGACAACTCTAAACAAAAAATTATATAGAGAAAAACTCAACAAAAAGTGGACGGCAGATGAAATAAAAACTGTTTTGGATTATTTGGAGGAGTCAGAAAACATAGAGGTTAGTATTTTAGAGAAGTCCGTAATTTTTCAAACACAATTTCTTTATTATTATTATTTAGACACCAACAGGTCAAATGTTTTATAAAAAAATTATTAAAAAAAGCGGTATCGATGCAACCTTGGATATTATAAGGTGGAAGGTATGATACCTTAAGGCATCTTATAAAAAGGCCAACGATTGGCGTAGTTCTACTAATGCTGCGATAATGCGATAGCGTTGGACCAAGAAAATATTAAAACCAAGAAAATATTATTCTGTATTGCTTACACTTTAATATTTTACGAGGGGAATTTAATTTTTCGATGAAATTGGTTTACATTTCCTGCATATGCTGCATATATTTTACATATGCTTGGTATTTTTTTGCATTTATTTTGCATATTTTAATATGCACTAAAATTTGTTATATTTGAACGATAAAACGTCTATATACAAAGTTTGGTACCAATCTGATGAGAAACAAAAAATATGCAATATCCGTCTAGTTATTATTAAGAAAAGGTTATGATAGTTTTATGTTGTTGGTTTTATGCCATATTAAAATCTCCCAGTAATAAGAATTTCAAGAATTTGTAATTTGTAGTTTCATTAACTTTAACGCCCTGAAATTATAAATACAAATTTGAAATTTTTTAATTCAATCTCTGTAAAAGAAATCGAAAGACGAAATTAAGATGTGTTTAAGAATGAATTTATCTATTGCTAATTGGTACCGTAAAAACTCGACGCAAACCGAAGCACGATTTTCCTTACATTTGTATTGGTTTTCATTTAATTGGTTCCGAGATTAATAATTTTAGCTGAAAAAAAAAATTTTGATTTGATAGACTTTATAACGGATAATTTTATTTTAGATCTTCAAATAAAGTTAAAGCTTTCTTTTGAATAACCTTTTGTTTTAAGGGCATTCATCGCTTATTTTGATCTTCAATCCAAATAGTAAGAAGTTGCTCCATTTTTTTCTCATTTTTATAACCTGTTTATATTGTAACGATGTTCCTGTTTCAACAAATTTCTTAATTTTATTAACGTCACTGGAACAGCAAATGGATTTTATTGTAGAAGGGGCTAGTTCAAGGTTTCTTTCAATATCAAGAGCGGTGATGGAAAATTGAAAAATTTGGATGGTACTGACCACCAAGCAAAAGAGTACTTTTTTCAATATTTTGGTACTTTAAAAAATTTTTTTTTATACCCTTCACCACAGGTGGAAAAGGGTATATATAAGTTTGTTTTTTTAATATAAACTTAAAAATAGCAAACTAAAATACATATTTGTTTGATCAATTCTCAGCCATTTATGGAACGAGCTGGCTAAATTTCAACAGCAAAATTCTGTTGAGGATATCTGACATTAAAATATTCCAACAAGCGGTGTTGTCATAACCTTTTGATAAGAATACATTTTGTGTAGGCAATGCTGTTAACAGGGCTGTGGAGTCAGAGTTGAAGTACCCACAAAAAATTCGCGACACCGACTCCAAAATTTTTCAGCATGAAAAATTTAAAAAAATATTCGAATCATTTCCAAAATAAAAATAATTCGAAATTGGCGATGCAACATTTAAAATATTGCTTCGAAATTTTAACTTAATCCTTTTCTCGCTTTATTACACCATTTAAAAGGTACTAGACTAAAAAAAAGAATTTAAAGTCAAATAAAGACCAGTCTCATATACATTTAGCGTTAAGGTTAGATTAGAAGTCGGAGTTGGAATTTGAGCGGTTGGAGACAGAGTAAGTTGTTTTTGTTGACGACTCAACAGCCCTGGTTGTCAATGTTAAAAATAGGGATGGGCAAATTGAAAAAATATATCGATATATATCGAATCGATATTTTTTAAGAGTATCGATATTTATTATTTCAAAACTATCGATGTATCGGTATATCGAACGTATTGCCAAATCTTATTATTATTTCAAATATATGTATATAGGCACATATATTGTTCCAAAACCGCATAAAATAAATCTTTTCAAGTTCGTTTGACTTTACTGTTTTAATTAGAAATCTGCATGGTGAAAAACCCTCTTCTTTCTTAATTCTTCTTCTAATACACGCAGCCTACAACTGACATGAAATGCTTAATATTGTTACGAAAGTAACTTCAGTTAGTTGTAATTATTGTTTAAGAATTAGTTGTAATTATTATTTATCTTGTATTGATTAGTTATTAAGTATTTGTTAGTTATTTCATTAGTTATAATTTAGTACACTTCAATCCCAATGTGCAGAAATCCCTAGAAATTACCGTTAAAAAAGCTTTAGTATAAGTGGTGAAATTATGTAAACATAAGTGCCGCCATAAATCATAATTGACGATAGAGTGGTGAATAAGTAAAGCATCGAACCTTTGAGAAACATTTCGAATGTTCTAGATGGCTGAATTACAGTATAAATACTTGCGGCGGCTAGGATCAAAAAACAGTATTAGTTCAGACTTTGTCAAGTTAAGAGCGCATCACGCGGAGAAAACTATAAACGTTTGAAGTGTGTTGATTACCATCAGTGTTGCCAAAAGATTTTTTGAAAAATACCTACGCATACTAAAAAAAAATCCGATTTTTCCCTACACGTTTCAAAAATTTTCCCTACAAAAATCCCTACGCGTTTTAGTCATTAAAGTATAAGAAGAAACAATAGTTATAAAAAACCAATTTCATTCGCATATGTTTAGTAAAGCTCTAACTAACAACAAAAATAAGTAATTCAACAAAAAAAAAAAAAAAAAAAAAAAAAAAAAAAAATGTGTCCTTTTTTTAAATTTTTAATTTTTTTAAATTCAATGAAAAAAACCAGAGGTTTAAAAAAATATAATATATCTATAAACATTTATTAAGTTTACCAAACGTTTTTCAAGTAAAATTTTCATAGAAAATTTGTTTTGGAAACCTTTATTAAAATAAAATTATTTTTATGAATACGGCAGGTAATCTTTATATGATCACTTTAATTTAATTCAGGTACAATAGCAATAGGTTATTTTATAAATAATCAGCCATGTCATGGCAATCAAAGTCACGTGAAAATGAAATCGAAAAAATTTTGAAAACTCTCAAAAAAATATTTCCTTTTATATGTATGTATACCTGAACTACTTTTGAATTCAGGAAAAGCCGCTTTCATTTTTACAATAATTTAATTAAGAATCTTCGTCGATTTCAATTTCACGTTATTTCGATTCCCATGACATGGCCGTATATTTATGTATTTCTTTTGAACTGAATTTTCTAGCGACCATTAGTATATTCGAAATTAATGCAGCCTTTTCCGTTTTTGCAAAAAATTATCTTACAATACAAATAAAACTAAATGTTGTGTGGCTCAATTTGACTCGCTTTCTTGTGGTCTCACTGCATCACCATTTGCATTGGGTAAAGCAAACTAAATCCGAACCAGTTTTGATAAGTTTGGAATCACAACCTCGTCATTATAGTTTTTCCTTTGACCATTTTTATCGAAAACTGTTACAACTCCTTGTTTCAAAACAAATTAGTTTCACATGCAATATGAGAAAAAATACCTACATTCTGGCGAATATAAAAAATCTGTCCGATTTTCCCTACGCTCCTATTTTAGTAACAAAAACCCTACATGTAGGGATTTTTCCCTACTTTTGGCAACACTGATTACAATAGTGAGTTGTAAATAAAAGCTATAAATTACGGTTGTTAAAGTGACTAAGTTCTTAATAAATAATTTTTATACATTAAAGTGTTGTGTTTGTTCAGTTTTATTTAAATTGCAATCAACGAACTCGAAACGGTTTATTATAAACAGGTATGGGCACCACTACATTGAAAGCTTTGCATGTGTGGCATTGTATTGGTTTGTTTACGTTTGCATTTGTTAGTTTTAAGCTCTTTTGCTCTTTGTTTTTTGTGTATGTATACACATCGTTCGCTCTTTTTGTATTTTAATTTTGAATTTGCCCATAGCTGATTATAAAGGAAATAAACCAAAACGTTATTGAGAGGCAGTAACGTAACAATATAAACACTAATATGATGTTAGTGTTAAGTATAGACTCATCATGTAAGATGTTTTCTCATGTTATAACACGGTTGTTATTGCAAATGTTTTAACAACGCTTTTATAACCATGTTATAACAGCAAATCATGTCAGTTGTAGACGGGGAGTTATAGATCTTCGTATTAGTTTTAAAAAACATATGATGCTTGCAGTGATGCCAATTTTTAAATACATATTGTTTGAAAAACGTCTAAAATTTTGATTTTTTAATGAAAACTGACTTTAAAAAATATCGAATTCGATAGTCGTATTTCAATATCGATACATCGATATATCGGTATTTTAAATATCGGCGATATATATCTATTGTTTTAAAAAAGCGATATTTTGATATATCGATATTTTTTGCCCATTCCTAGTTAAAAATATCAACGCTAAATTTCTTAACGAAGAAGCATAACATGAAAAGAGTGGTAAAACGGACGTGGGTGTACCGTGGTATTATTGAAAGGAAAAAGTACTGAAAATAGTACCATAGTACTGAATTTTCCATCACTGATCAAGAGCCTCTTCCCCTGACTTGGAACGCGTAAAAATGCCCAATTTCTTTTTTTTTTTGATTTTTTGACTCGTTGCTTAAATATTTAAATTCAACTTTACTTCAGCAAATGTAATTTGAAACCAACTTCAAAGCCATGCGACGCCAAGCGAAACAAAAACGACGCAAATTCGAAATCACAGGAATTTTATAAAGACGCAACTTCGAAAACGACGCAAACCGAAGCGACGCAAACCGGGGTATTGGTGTACTTTGTAGCGATAATTTTTCTTCAGACATTTGTGAAAGTAACGATATTAAAGTTCTGCCAAATGTTTTTTTTAATTAATAATTTAATAAAGAGATGCAAAATTATTAAATTATTTACCAAAAGCAAATTGCAAGTCTTTTAGCGCTACGAAACGATATCGTTTTGCCAGAATAGCAACAACGTCAAAAACAATTTACAATTTTAATACTTTATTGCAAATCTCAATAAAACGTTATCAAAGGGAGATATTAAAGCATTCTAGTCAATCACTTACTGTATAAACAATTTTTAAAGTTGTGAAATTACGAAGGGGAAAATAAAAACATTCTTTTCGAAAATTGATTTATTTCATATTCACGAGCACAATTATAAATGCTCTATTGTTCTGTTTCTGATTCTAAGTAAATATCCCACTTCGTTGTTTGTTTTTTAAAAACAAGTCAATAAATGTTTTTCCTTTAAAAGTTACCCGTAATGGAATAATGTTTCATGTGCATTTCGTTTTATTTTCATTATTAAAAAATTTACATAAATCTTGCATTTATTTACTATTTAGTTGAATAAATTTTTTCTGGTTGCATAAACTTTTCAATAATAATGCCTGAGAATATAATAAACAAAGTGGATTTTTGTTTTCATAGTTTCTGCTTTGCTTTTTTTAATTCATTTTTATGCTTCTTTGTTCTTATTCGATACAATCTAAACGAAATATCTTTCGTCCTTCGTATTCTATGGAGTATTTATTTGTATTTTGTTTATGTTTCTCTACTGCACTTTTTGGATTTTCTATGTTTTACTTTATGGAAAGTTTATTATAAGTATTTACTTTTCATAAACTTGCAACAAAAAGTGAAGCGATTCTGGGGGAAAAGTCAGAAACTGAAGAAAGGCATAAACAAAAATAAAAAAAAAAAAACTATGAATGTATAAAGAAAAAGAGCAAAGTCAAAACTGCAATAAAAAATAGTTTGGAATAACTTAAAAATCCAATTTCTTTTGAAAATATTCGTATTCATGTAGGTATGCATGTGTATTTCATACACAAACTTACACACACACACACACACACACATACATACATACACGTTAAGAATATGGAACTTTTGACTGCAGACACACACGTATATACTGATTAAAACTTGTGGAATATATTCATACATACATTTATTTAAAAAAAAAAGAAAAGAATATCTGTGGATTCGAGCGAGCGGTAACTTTGTGCCAGTTGTGTAGTCTGAACTGTAAATGCAGCAATTGACCATGATACGTTTCCACAATTGTATTCAACTTAAACATTTTTTAACTGCTGACCATTTGTAAGCCTTTCATTCAAAAGCAGCTTGCTAGAGCCATCTAAAAGACAACCCGTCAAGTTATTCGGTCAGTCGTTTGGTCACTTAGTCTTCTTGTATAAAGTTTGTCTGTTATCTAAATCATTGTAGGTAACTTTTTTACCCTCTACACATATTTTACCCTTCTTTTCAATTATTTTTTATTTCATGCTGTGGTTTATATTATTGTTGCCCATTTAGCGCTTTTTTGATAACGTTATTTCAGAGGTTATTGTCGTGAGCCCTACTGCGAAGGTGAATAACAATTTCCTTTATAAAGGAAACAAAAAAATTGATTTTAAACATACACAAATTTTAAAGCTTTTCTTTAGGCTGTTTTTGTTTTTCTCTTTTTTGATTTTGATGAAAGGTTTATGGTTAACTCTATTCATCTTCTTATCTGCCTACAAAAAAGAAAAAAAAAAAAAATAGAATTAAAAGAATGAAATATAACTAAAATATATATTTTTGGATTTTTGCATCTTAATTTAATAAAAAAATCCTTTTTAAAGATTTGCAAATAGCTCCGAAGCGAGACTCATTTCGGATAGTAAACTTTTATTTCTTATTAACTTTACTATTGTAGGTGGTGACCAAGGACGGATCCAATCTTCAGTTCAGCGGGGAAGGGGAATTATTTCTTTAAATGTACATATAACATTGCATAACTTGCAAAGTTAGGGCAAAAAACACTTTAACATCTACCGGCATGACTTTCCAAATTTTGAAAAATGTCATTAAAAAAACCCAAACGAACCATCCCTGCACCTGGTCTAGGCGCAGACATTCGACTGTTTTCATTTTTGACAATTAGTGCAAGACATATTAAAAAAACCAAATAACAAAATATATTCCTTCCTATGAAATGTTGTTTGGTAAATATTTCTAGAGTTCGGAACGATCCGTATTTTGCTACATTTTCCATTTAAAACGACAACTCTTCGATTGAATTTAATCTGCATAGTGATAGTTATTTTCGATTTTAGCTAAGTAATTTGTGGACTCATTCGGTATTTAATCTTTAAGAAATGAAAATCAGAATTTCATAACGAGAAATATCGTGAATTTTTAGTACCAGGGGGTTTCTCTCAATTACGATGCGAAAGAAAATGGTAACAAATCTCGAGATTGGTACTCTTTAAAGCGTTTGAGCATTTCTTTTTCGCATGTTTTTATTTTGTTATTTTCGCAAATCATCACTATTTATTTTATTTAAATTTTTCAATTTGAATTTTTTTTTTACATTATTTTCCATCTGCGCCATCTTTAATTTTTATTGCCAGTATTACTTTATTTTCCAAAAATTTTGGGACAGAGAGTTGACATTAAGCTTTCGCATCGAAATTGGCTTTACATCGCAATAGAGAGTAGAGCTCCAGTGCACTTACATCTTAAGATTCGTTTGTCATGTCTTGATTGGTTCATGTCTTCCAGCATAACTTTTAAATATTGTGTTGCCTGCCACCAAGTCCAGTTTATCTGGCAAGCAATTATTGATGTGGCCGTAAATAAAGAAGATACCAAAGAACTTAAAACAGTAGCAACTTTAATTAAATTTTTAAAAGAAGAAACAACCCATAATGTTTTTATTTCTGACTGCTCCTGGTTGCTTTGTTGGAATGCTTCCTCTGCGAGAAAACATTTTATTTTGAAAAACTCTTAAGTCTTACAATTATTTCATAAAATCTTAAAAATTCGATTAAACTCTTAACACCATTTCGACAAAATAACGAATATCAATCAGGTATTAATAGTGACCATTTAAACTTTTTCTTTACTGATTTTTGAAGTAGTTTGTAAAGAATACCCAAAGGATATCTAACTTTTTTTTCAGGCAATGAAATAATAAAAACACTCTAATATCTTTTTGTTTTAAAGGCAAATAACTTTTTGGTGACTTTAATTTAAAAAAAATTGTCATCAATGGTTGTTTTAGTTCCTAGAAGACATTTTAGTTTTTCTTTACTTTTATTAAGCCAAAGGAAAAGTTGCACGTCTGCATAAAAATGTAATTGCAAACTAAAAAGAAAATTGGTTGTTCATATCTAAATGTAGTTATGTGTATGTCTATATATTGTTAAAAAAAAGTGTGTATGTTGTATATTATGAGTTGTGTTTTTAGTGTTTTTTTTTTTTTTTTGGCTACAAGCATAAATTGAAAACAAAACTGTAAGAAATCCAAAATGAAAAACTTTTTATATCAAAAGATTGATTGCAGCAATCCATGAAAAGTCATCTCTTTCAACTAACCAAATGTGCAAAAATGGGAATGTGTATGTGTTTTTAAGTCCTTTGTTTTGTATCCTTTATGAAAAAGTGATTGTTTTTTGTGTGAGTGAAATTCTTGTTATGGGAATATTTTAGTTAGCTGTTTTGCTACACTAGTAGTAGTTAGTGGTTATGTTTTTTTTTTTTTTGTCAAAATAAGAAGATTTTCGATAAAGAAAAAAAAGATTTTAGTATTGAAACTTTTGCTAAAATTTAATAATTTGTCTACATAATTAAAGTTGGTTTTTTAAAGATAAATATTTTCTTTTAAATTGCCTTTAAAAATAACTTTTAATACATATAGATTTTTTTTTCTAAGAATGCAAAAATGTGCGCAATATCATAACCAAATCGTGCAAAAAAATTCCTTCTGATTCGAGGAAAATTTGCCGCTTCTGATAAAAGTTTCCGCAACTGCACTTGTTTTTATGTTTATTTTAAAACGCCAAGACACCTCTCAATTTTTCGTGGGTTGTCATAATGGGGTTTAAACGCGTTTAAGCAAAATGTTGATTGAGAGCCACTTTTTGGGTTAGAGATTAATCTCCGTATTTACTTTTTGAGTTGTAACTTTTTTTTGCAAGTTTAAGCGGCCAATGGTGGTGGTTTAAACCTAAACTTTAACTGTCAACATACACATGTTTAACATAAACAGCTGTTGCAAAAATATAAACAAAAAAGAGTTTTAAGAAAATTAAATAGAAATGGACTATTCAAGTGCGGACGAAGATTTAAGTGATTTCGAAATGTATCAAAACCTTAATAAAACAATAATGAGAAAACCAAGAACTGTAAGAACACGACCAAATCACTTCCATTTGTGCGATGACAAAGAGTTCATGCAAAGGTTCCGGTTGTCCAAAACTTCAGCATACAATGTTTTAGAACTAATTGGCCCACACATAAAAAATTCCACAAATTGGTAAATAATATTAGTTATTATGTATTCGAGTAAATAATGTATTAATTAAACAAATTTAGGAACAACGCTATATCAGAAGAACAAATGTTATTGATAACTTTGCGAGTATATGCAACTGGGGGCATGTTAATGACAGTAGGAGACACGAATGGAGTTTCTATATCCACGGTGTCAACAGTCGTTGCGCGTGTTACTCATAATATAGCGCTGCTAAAAGACCACTTTATAAAATTTCCTCAATCCGATGAGGAAATTCTTACCGCAAAGGAAGAATTTTTTAAAATTGCACCCACGTAAAAATTATTTCTCCAGGAGGTCACAGTGCTGAAATTTATAGAAATAGGAAGGGATTTATGTCTCTAAACGTCCAAACTACTTGTGACGCAAATTTAAAAATTACAAATATTGTTGCACGTTGGCCTGGTTCAGCTCATGATTCCAACATTCTAAGAAATTCAAAAATTTCCTCAAAATTCGAGAGTGGTGAAATTAACAATGGATTATTAGTCGGGGACAGTGGATATCCCAATAAAAAATATATGATGACTCCATTACTAAATCCAAAAAATGCCGAAGAAACCTTGTACAATGAGTCTCAGATAAGAACTCGGTCTTGTGTAGAACGTAGCTATGGTGTCTGGAAAATACGATTCCCAATACTTTCGTTAGGAATTCGTTTAAATATTAAAAAAGTGCAGGGTATTATTGTGGCAACAGCAGTGCTTCACAATATTTGCTGCATAAATAATGAAACTGAATCTCCTAGTTTGCCAGACCATTTGCAAGAAGCTGTTGATTTTGTTGCATCTGTCGCTAATAATAGGCAAAGTCAGGAAAATAACAACTATGTGCGTCGCGCCTTAATAAAAGATTATTTTGAAAAATATTGTAAAATACGAAGTAAGAGTAAGTGCTGAATACATACCGAAACAATCATTGTCATCTTCATGCAAATCGTTGAAACATTTTCAATTTCTGCAAATAGAAAAGTTATTAAAGTTACTAAAACAAAACTTTCTGGTGATACTTACTATCATCATCATATATAGAAGGCAGACCTTCAACTTGTTCCATCTGCAGCATTTCAATTATATCGTTATCCAATGTTGATATATTTGACTTTGGTTTTGGACCGCCGCCCGTTTTGTATAGCTCTTTTTTGTCACTTGTAGCTTGTAAACACTATTGAATTCGCGCATTTTCTTCTTCTTCTTTAAAAACATCCATGTTGCTTGATAAAAAATTTGACATTTGCAAAAAAATGTTGCCATTTATTTGTTTTCAGTATGGTAACACTACATGGTTTAAGCCACCACCCAAAAATATCAAATTCAATTGATACTAGATAAACTTAATTCTCAGATTAGCTAATTATAGAATAAAATTAACTTTAATCTCAAACCAAAAAAGTCGCTCTAAGTTAATCAATGGCGCTTACATTACATTTGAGATGATTAAGATGACAGACATTTGATTAAGAAAAAAAAAAAAACAACAAACAAATTTATATTTCTTTAAACTATTAAAAATTTATAAAAATACTTTAATAAAGTTATCAGAAGATTATTTTAAACATATTCACGATGAAATTGTGGAAATTTATTGATTACACTACGTGACAATTTTTTGACCAATTGAATTTGACACCTAATCTTTACGTAAAATTTTCCGCTGATTCCGACTATGAAGTCAGAATTGTCAAAAGTAAAAAAAAAAAAATACTTGAAAAGAGCAAAATTTAACAAAATCATAAAATTTTCAATGAAGCTTTAACTTTTGTCCCCTGTAACTCCATCATTTCTTCACCCATCTTCACAAGCAATTCATGGTTATTTTAGAAATTTTTATAATTTTGCACTCAAAAGAAAGAAGTACATAATCCGTTTAAAATGTTTGAAGATATTTGCATTTCAGTCACATCATCTTTTTTAAAACACACAAATAACGTTTTTTTTTTTTGAAAATCTCAAAAACTGTTCTACTTTTGACAATTCTGACTTCATAATCGGATTCAGCGGAAAATTTTGCATAAAAATTAGCTGTAAGATTCATTTGGTCACGACTTTGTTGAACTTTTGTCACGTAGTGTTATTTAAGGACAATATAAAAACATTAAGAAGAAATCGTGATCGGTTGTACGCGTGAGGAGTACGATGATGGTGGCCGATTCTACATTATACTCAGTTTGATTTATGTTCAGAAGATTCTATGTGATTTATGAGATGATTTAGTTGTAATCATGTTAATTTGTGGATGTTTATTTTAAATTAAAATTTTTATAAACCAAAATTTAAAGTTTTTATTTATTACGAAAAACATGGGAGCTGTGATTTAATTTGGCTTTACAGCGGTCACGTGAAAGATTTTTTAACAAATAAATATGGGGGATTTCATGTCAAGTGACCCAAACTAAACTACTATCCAATAGGACTTAACTTGGTGCAAATTTTATCCAAATCGGAAGATATCGATTTTATAATTGGGTCACTTGACATGAAATCCCCGCCATATGCTTAAATATGCAAAAAAGCAGAAATTTGCATATCAAAAACTAAAACTTAATTAAATAAATAATTAATGTTTGTTTAAAGTCAGTATTAGGAAAGAGATACCGGGTAGAGCGCTAAACAGCTTTGTAAACGGGAACCTTTATTAGGAGAACTTTCTTCCGTCATTAGCAGGACATTAACTTTAAAATAAGAATATAAATTGACAATGCACACTGGGAAATTCCAGCCAAAAATCCATAACTTCTTTATTTCTTTACGTAACTGGCTGCAATTTGGTATGCAACTTAAGAATAGCACGTTTGATCCCTAAGTAAAATTTTGGACACGTACATACCCAAAAGTATCGAGCAAAATTAAAAAAGGGCTTTGGAGCTGTAATAAAATATGATCATTTGTAGCGATTATATTAATAGTTTGTGGAATATCTGTATATCTCATCTCCTGTCCCCATCTTTTTGGCTACCTGAGGAAATAAAAGTAGATATGATAATTTATGGATATAATATTATATGTGATTATAAACATACACATATCGTCGTGCCGGAGTTATCTTGTCGTATATCACAAAATAAAAAAAATGAGATAAGACCGTTTCCTGTAGTAAATTTAACGGATCTATCGATCTGCGCAATCCTCATGTCTCTATCTCTTATAGTTAATGAGATATTACGAAGCCATTTTGTTGTATATCCACTTTTGCGCAAAATTTAATGCGTTATTATGTCGTATGTAACATAATTGTGGTTATACGACAAAAAGCGTATGAAAACTTTCAATTAAAAAAATCTTGCGTTATCTTGCTGTAAGTGCAGTGTGGCCATATCTAAAAATATTTTACAGCTAAATCGGCTTTAAAATAATGCTAAAAAATGCAAAAAAAAAATCCTAAACTGCCAAAAAATAATGCTAAAATTTAAATTGTATTATTTTTTTGTTATTTTAGTCAATAAACCTTTATACATGATTTATTTTGCATAATTCTTCCTTTATTATTATATCAATAGAACAAACTGATTAAAAAATATCAATTAAATAAAACATAAAAAGTCTTAAAACTATTAAAGAAATATATTTCAGTCTCAATATACGTACATAAAAAGTTTTCAAACAAAAGTTACCATACCATAACAAAAAGTTAAGGGAACTTGACCCATAAATGGCTATTATTTAATACTTCAATAAAAATTATATAACATGTTAAATAAAAAATTTGATTATATAAATTAAATACGTCATCAAATGAATATTCTTCTTCAGCTTCTGAAGAATCGATCGAGATATCATTAGAATATATGTTCTTATTCCATTTTTATGTGAGATCGTACAATTTTTTAAAACTATGGCAACATTTTAAACCACGCCTAATATAAAGTAGCGATTTCATAGACTTAAACGTCATTATTTTTGGAATTTTCGGTTTTAAGACATTTATACCACTTAAAAACCTATTTTAACTTCCGCGTTGCTAAATGGCAAAACCAAGAACTTCATTGCAAAAGAAGCTAATTCACTGAATAGATTTTCATTTAATGCATTTCTATATCCATATACATTTATCCAGAAATCAACTGTTGCGTTCCTATTTAACAATTCATATGAATTTAGTTTCTGCCACTGATGTTCCACAGTTGTAATTTTTTCTACAGTGAAATCAATCATTTATTCTTTTAAATGTTCGCTTAATTTGCATTCATTAGTTTTTAAACTGTTTTCTACACAAAAAAGTTAGTATTTGTTAAATTATGAAAATTGTTTGGCAATCGTTGTTTAAGTTGACATTAAGTATCTATTTCAAAAGTTATGGTATTTTTTTCGTTTCCAAAATTTTTTTTTTAAATTGTAATTGAGGGAAAAATCCGCTTAACATGAATTAAATGGTTCAAACTCATCAAATTTTAAAACAATTTGATATGAAAGGGTCTTTTAAAAGATTGTACAGTTTCTATAGCAAAAGAGTAGGGATTTGTATGTGCATTCAACAAAAAAGCGTGGTAGATTTTCAAAAAATATTACTTGAATATTCTTAAATTAAATAATGCTAAAATATGCTAATTATGTAGTTGAAAAATGCTAAAAAAAAAATGCTAACTGCTAAATGAAAAATTTGCAGCTAAATCAGACAAAAAAATGCTAAATCTAACTGCAAAAATGCCAAAATGGCCACGCTGTGTATAGAACAAATATCTTATTAATATAACTGTTATTTTTACATATTTCGTTTTATATGTAAAGAGTTTTTTTTGGATGTAGTACACAACGGTTATTTATATTAATGGAATTATTGCTATATTGCTTTAATTAATTTTATTGTTAGGCAATTAAGGTTAATTTTTCAGCGTGGTCCAACCATAACGCACGATGTTAATTTTAAATAAAACAAAAAGTTTTCATAGAATTATATTAATATTTTTTATTGTAATAGAAGGATATATGACAATTATGTGTGAGACAAAATATAGCCCAAATGCTCACCACGGCATCGGTCGCATACCTCTGTCCGATGGTCCATATTTTCAATGGCTCTGAGACATAATTGAGGTACAATGTGCTTAATGTGCCTAGGTAACTAATCCTTTAGCTCTTGAATTGTTCCTGTGCCCATGTTCTGTAACTCTCGCGTCAGTAAACTTTTCGATTGAAATGTGTGAAATGAAACAGAAATGCCATAAATTGAAACAAACAGCTGTTTTTCTCACTAAACTGTATCTGCAACTTTTTTTGGCGAGTACTAGCTGTCACGTAAGGAAATTACTCGCCAAATTTCAGAAAAAGTGTGTCTGTAACATTTTTGTGCGAAAAGTTTCCGCTTTGAACTGTCAAATAAACTCACGTATAAAAACGGGGCGAGAAAAACTTGTAACACCAAAAAACACTTAAAAATGCAAAATACAAAGAATAATAATAATAATATTTTGTTCTTGGCACATTTTTTTATTGTTTAATTATTTTGCTGTTAACATTTATATAAAATGTACGAATGTTTTGAAATCGTTTGCAAACAACAAACATTAAAGTCGCACTTTACATTATTTGGTAAAGCCGACGGTTCTAATTTCGCCGCCGTCGTTGAAAAATTTTCAATTTTAGTAAATTTTGGTCGCCGTCAACGTTATTTGTTACTGGCGTTTTCAATGTCTGCAATGTCACATCGGCTTCGAGTGCAATGTTATGACGTTTATAACGTAACGACGTAATCTCTTTTGATAGTTTTCGACATGAGTTACAGACACACTTTTTTCTCACTTTTCGAGAAACGATGGAATATTTTGTGCCACATCTTTTCGACGCGAGAAGTTCTCACTATAGTTACAGAACATGGGTACTGGTTAATTGACGTACACTTTAAATTTTAAATATTACCAAAGAAAAAAGGCCAAAGGTGTAAATCACATGATCGTAACGGGCAATTAACATGGACATTTAATTTCTCGCGCAAAAGAGCCATTGTTTCGTTGGCCTGACACATTCTGTTGGAATTTCTTAACGCCCAGGTCCATATCCTCAATTTCAGGCAACAAGAAATCCGTTATTAGCTCTCGATAGCGAACACCATTCACAGTTACTACTTGGCATACCTCATTTTCAAAGAAGCACCAATCATGCATGCACAGAAGGGTGGGTGGGTCCAATAATTTTTCTCGTATCGACTTCTAATAACGCAAATATGTTGTATTTTTGTCTGCATTAGACCCCTGTAAAATATTATAAATTTTTTTTAGAGTAATGGCCCGCGCTTTGACCTTCAATTTTGTTAAATTTTAAATATATATCAACATAGTATTGCATGGCAGAAAAACATATTACTGTATTCTTACGACTTTTAATTTCGTGAAAATAGTGTCAGAAGCATCCATGACTCTATGAGATAAAAAATCAAGAAAAGGTTAAATATAGACGAAACTTGAATCAAAACGAGAGATGCCCAGATTTGACAGTAAAGAAGATTTTGAAACCAAAAAATTATTTTATTGTTTTATGTTGTATTAGAGCCAACGTTTTTTTTTTAAGTTTAATTAAAAATGTTTTCAGTTCCAATTAAAAATAATTGATTGTAAATAATTATGGTTAGACCACCCTTAGGTAATAATAAACCTGAAAATTCGATAATATAATATAAAAGCTATTACTATACGTAAATATATTTCTCACTAGCATAAATTTTTGTTTCGAAAATTATTATAATTTAATTTTCAATATTGGAGAAACACGTGAATGTAGTTTTTTAATACCTTATTTTGACTTATGTCCTACAAACTAAAAAATATTTCGCAAAAAGTGGCGTATACGACAAAATTGTAAAATTTTTGCGGACGTGACAATGGCTATAACTTAAGATTTTTTTCTATGACTTTGGATATGTTTACATAAATCGATAACGAACTTCAAACTGATTATCTGACAAAAATATTGGACGACTTTTTTCACGTACATTTTTGTGTATGAATTTTTTAACCTTAAGGTTCGATTTCCCAAAAAAAAAAAATTTTTGTGATATACGGCAAGATAACTTCGGCACGACGATATGTATATATACATAACTCAGATATGGATGCAACTCTAGCTCCTGTGGGATGGGTGAGGGGGATTGTTAAGGAACCTTCAACTGAAACATACCATTTTCCAAAATTTCTTTTGGAAAGACCATAGAAATGGTATATATTTTTCCGTTTAAGGTGGGTGGGAGTTGAGGTGGGTTGGAATGATTACCAATTCATTTTTCTTCCCCTGTACTCGCGACTGCATAACTACCCTGCGCGAAATTTGTGTCAATTGGTCCAACAGACTGGTCCTGGGAGTTGTGAAAATAGAACAGGTACAAAAAGAAAGAACTCATGACCAGTGAAAGGAGAACCAATCATGTAACTAGTTTATGAAGAACAAAAAGGTAGAAAAAGTAATGAATTACAGTACAGTCTTCATCGGTGGTGCGATACATTTTTTGGGACTTCCTAAAATTTGGATCTTAAACTTACTTCATCGTATTGAAATAATACTACATCTTAGTAACTGTCACTAAATACGTCCATTGAGAATATATTTGTGACTGGTCAAATGGTGTTAATTGACCATCTCCAATGACAACCCCATGTAAAAGTGATAGGTCTTATTCATAGAAAGTGTTAAAACTAGAACAGGTCTCTACCACTAAAGACCTATCACGGGACTACTTTGGTGTCAGTTCGCTCCTTTATAGGGTATATATAACAAATATCTGTCTTACATGGCGTCATTTAAATTATTATTTAATTCACATATGGGCATTTCCTGGGGTCACGAACCTACGTTCGTACGCTTTTGATGTACAAATAATATAGAATACAAAACTTTTCCTAGCATTTTTTTTGCGATTCGATAGCATTTGGGTAGCTCTTTGTTTAGTGCAAAAGATGGATTTCATCGAGTTTAAGTTTTCATAATAAAAGTTATAAACGTGTGGTCACGAACGTACGCAAAATAGAAGTCAACTTTGGCTGACAGTAGTGAAATGTAAAAATCTGCGTAATGAAATGGAATTTGCAAAAGTGATTAATTTATTTTAAAAGTGTACTAATGTAGGTCTCCATCCAGTATTTACAAAATAAAATATCTCTCTTGATTTTTATTAAACTGGCTTATGTACCGGTCGCGAACGTAAGAATCGCGAACGTACGATTTTTCCATATGTTTTTTTATTATTATCACCATGCATTTTACCATAAATGTCTTCAAATTTAAAATTCCAAAAGGTACCAAAATGTATGAGAGCTTTTAAAAAGAAGAGAACAAAATTTAAATTTCATTTTTATCTTTATTACTTAAGATGAAGAATTGTTTACCAAAAAAGTACCAAAATTATATTTTTGCCCTTTTTAATACCCAAAATGTGCAAATTTCAAAAAAGTACCAAACACATGACAATTCAATTTTCGATTCAATAATGAAATTTTTTAATTTTACGTCTACCTCTGTTAGATCATGAGATATAATCAGCTTGATTACGGTTGGCGTTGGCGTATATGCCTGAGTGGTTTTTTGTAGTTATTAAAGTACCAAACAACCTGTGTTCTTTAATCTACTACAAAAAACGACTCTGGTGTGTACGCCAACGCCAACCGTAATCAGGCTGAATGTTACTGATTTTACCCGTTTTTACCTATTTCTAACCCCTTATGAATTAATTTAGTTTCCAAAAGTCTCTACTATTTTTTTATTTTACACATTGGGAGGGGAGTCTACATACAAAGTTTCAAGTGTCTGGCTGAAGTTGTTTGGGCTGGGCGATGATCACCCGGTCAGTCACGCTAATCTTATAAAAATATGTGAAATCACCAAAAATGATCTGCCCAATAAAAAATGGAGCTTCCAACGAAGCAGGTTTGTAAGGGAGAAACATCAGGGTTTCGCTTACCATTGCGCTTACGGAAGACATGAATTTTATATGGCGAGTTCCCACTTTGAAGCAATACATTTTTGACACATACAGCGCATTATTCAGCGCACATAAACATTGTTGGATGTAACGATCATATTTACACACTGAATGTTTTGATACAGTTATTTTTTAGTATTCTCCCTTACAAACCTGCTTCGTAGTAAGGGAATGCCGTAGCACTGGAAATGTTATTTTTTTTTATAAAAGTTGTTGAGAGTTCTATCACTTACTTTACTGCATTTCTGTATGTCTTATTGCGTAGCGCATAATTGTGCGCTTATTTTTAAAATGTACCTTTAGTGCTTCGCAAAATGATAAAATTTTTTATTGGGTGGTTACTAGAGTGGCAGGTGGTGGCAGCTGAAATGTATAGTACTAACTTTTGATACTTAACAGTACTAGATATGATTGTCACTTAACCTCCCCTAGCCCCACCTTTTTTTGTTATAGTCTCTTTCAATTTGGTTTACTTAAGGTTTTATTTATTTTTAAAGTAACTCACAATCTCTTCACTAAACCAAAAAAAGAACGCGCACAAAATCACAATAATCAAATGGAATGATTAATTACTAATACGGGTTAAATATAACGTGCTTATTTTCAAAGAATACTTTAAAGGAGAAATCATAGCTAACTTTTATTTCAAAGTAGAAAAATCAACTTTGAAAACCTTAAATTTGTAAGAAAAAATTCTCTACTTTGGTCCAGTATTAACAGTAAAATAGTTATCCAAGCGCCAAATTAAGATATGAGTTGTATGTTTTGAAGTGTTCGCTGTAATCTGTCATCAAAATTTTATTAAAATTAAAAAAAAAAAAAAAAATCATTTTTGGCCGCAATTTCCCAGTGTGCAATGGAACAAAATTTTGATTTTTTTACTGTTGCTCAATTTTCTCCTTCAGCTTACAGTTTTAATATACCGTTACGTTTTCATCACGATATTCGTACTATAGAGCAGCGATACGAGGGTCATTGGTATCTTTAAAAATATACACTGTAAACAAGATAAATTAAGAAAATCTTAGAAAAGCAAAACATTCTTATGTTTTGTTTTTAATTAAAAATTAACATTTTTCCTTAAAATCGTCCTTTCTTTCTCTCACTAACTTCTGAATAAAATTAAAAGTTGTGCAGCTAAAAAAACCATATTTTTTGTAAGAGCTAATAAATTACAAAAAAATAATTTTATTCTTTACTATTCTGAAATACGAAAAAACTTGTTTTTCGGGCAAAAAACTCTAAAAACTTACCCTGATTAATGTTGGCTCTTTTCACATTTCCTAAATGACTAAGTGTAAATCAAATAATTGTTCAATTCTGTTAAAATCTTCAATGCAAGGAAATTATTTAAGAAATGACCTGACCCATTGCGGTGTTATCGTTGTTATGTACTTCTCACTAACTTCCATTTCTAATATTTTTATTCGTCTTTTGTTCTTCGATTTTATTTTTTGCAATGGAGTCACACAAGTGTTGTACTTCCAGTCAACTGGAAAAAATAATTCTTTTATTCATTCTTATTGTTGTTTAGTACAGAGGTTCCCAACAATTTTTATTTCACAAACCCCTTGAGAGACTTATTTAATTTTTTCGCAGAGCCCTGAAAGTAATTTGCTTAAAATATGTTTCTTGTTTTAAAATTACATTAAAAATTAAGTGAATTCAAGGAAAGAAAAGAAAACATTTGTTGTGTACATTAACGGACTCCCTGGAAATCTGTCGCAAACCCCAAGGGGTCCACGTGGGGCCCCATTTTAGGAACCGTTGTTTTAGTAGATGTGGATTTGACTTTGTGCAATTATTGTTATGTGATATCATGCGTTACAATGCACAATCCTGTCAGCGTAACAACAAAATATGTATGTATTTTACAACAATTGAAGAAAATGTTAAACGACAATGAACATCTATTTTAGGTTGTAAGATTTTATGGTGAGCAAAAAGCTTTAGTGAAGTATATGGGGTGTGTAGAATGTGTTTGGATCTGATTTTTTTTCCTTTCTTTGTATCTGCATTTACTCCCTCTAGTTTTTTATTTTCTTTCCGTTTTTTTTGTTTTTTCTTTTGTTTGTTTTTGTGTATGTCGTACAATTTGTTATATTTTTTTTGTTCAACATTTTTGTGCTGCAAAAAATGTGAATTTAACGGAAATGTATGATTTTAAGTGTTTGTGTGTGTGTGTTATTCTAAGTTTATTTCCGTTGGATACTGAATAGAAACGATTTCTTGAATTGCCAAAGTTCTTGCATCTAAAGATTTCTATCATTTATTTCCATACAGATGAAATTTTGTTGTCCACATTTTAATGTTATTGACAATTAATGACGCATAACAACAATTGTAAGTTGTTAAAACACAATTCAATATAATGAATTAAGGAAATAATCCAGACAGCTTTCAAGATTGAAATAAGTTAAATTCCCATTATTGAAGGGACAGTGATATAAATAACTCCTGATTACGCTTAAAACATAATGGCCCATAACTATATAAGAGTTCTAAAGTAAACTTTTATAAAAAATATGTTTTTGATCTACTATAGACAAGCAAAAGCATACTTTACACGTCAAAAGCGGTGTTAATTTTAAAACTAGCTGAAGTTGTTTTTAACTCATTTAACAACAGCATCAGCTGTTTTCGCCAAATAAAAAAGTTCTTGCAAAAAGTTAAAAATGTTTATGTTACAAGATATTGGTTGATATTTTGTAATTATTATTGATTTGGAGGAAATCTTTTAACACAAAATACATATGTATAGGCCCTAATTACAATGCAAGCAAAAACAAAGTCAAAAATATTTTGTAATTTAGTTGTTGCTTTCTACATAAATGCACATTGCGTTTTTTAAATATTCAACGCTACAAGGTACGCAGTGTTTTATTTATATTTTAATTTTCAATGTCAGCTGCTTAGAGTTGCCAATTGCTTATATTTTCTTGTATGTTGTATGAAACAATTTTCTACATTTGAGGTGGCACCCAGTTAAAGTCGGTTTAATTTAAAACATACTTTAATTTCGACTATAGTAGCGAAATAATTAAACGAATGTTTTTCTTTTAAAGTTGTTTGTAAAAAGAACCGACTTTAGCGTTTGACTATGATTATGGGCCAATGTACTATAAAATTATTACAGTAACTGATTGTGGGTTATTAAATTTGTTTTCCGTACTGTTGAATAGAACCATAGTTATTTTACGTTTTATTTTATTTTTTAACATTTATGTTCGTTATTTTGACATCAGTACTATGACAAGTGTCTTCGTTTTTGACCCCATGACACTTTTCATCATGGTGATGTCAAACCGATCAAATTTTGAAAACGAGCCTGTAAAGCAAGTTCATAAAAATATTCCTTTTTATGTACATATTTCATACTTTGAGTATCTATTATATTTACAAGAACAGCTCTTAAAAACAGGAAAAACTACAGTAATTTTGTCAATAATTAAAATCAAAATCTCGTTTGATTTCCATTTTACTTCATTTCGCTTTGTAGAACATACCCGATAGTGTTAAAAAAAAAGTGTGTAACTACGTTGTTTTGCATTTATTCAACTAATCACACTTGTAGTTACGTTTTGTCAAGAAATCTAGTTTAATCAAGCAATTTGATTTTTGAATTATTTTGTTAGTTACGCCTTTTTGCATTTTAGTTAACGATATATGGAGGGTTCAAAGCTGAACCGAACCAAGTCATAAAATGCATAAATGTATTTCAAAACTGGTGTGAAATTCTTCGCAAAGTTTAACTCTATCGAGTTCTGTAACGGACTAAATCAAAAAGTTTTTCGTTCCAAAGGTAACGCTAATCAGCCCATGTCAATGGCTCCAGAAATTAATGGAAATTCACTTAATCAAACTCAAAATATTATCGAATTTTGAAAAAAGATTAAGTAGATTTACTGCTTATTACTTAAGGAGAAAGCCCTTTCCATTTCCATTATGAATCTTCCGGAACCTATAAGTTTAAAATTACTCTGCACATCTAATCAGAAGAACACACTAGTTTGCTACTTTTATCATATCAATGTAAATGACATATTTCATTATATTACTATCGATTTGAGTTTTACAAAAGTTCAAAAATTTGTTTTGTCATTTCTCAGCCATACAGAAACTTTTTTTTGTTTTTGTTGCCGTCTCAATGTTTGAAACGAAAAAAAAAAGAAAAACTACAAAAAGACAAGTAAAATAAAGTTGAAAAACAATCGATTTTTTATAGTCTATAAAATTCTTTACTATTATTAATTGTACAAGTACTTGTTGTGTATTGCAAATGCAATATTTCAATATTGACCTTAAAAGCTACAGGGCACAGTAAAAAAAAAAAAATATACACAGCGCCAACAACAGAGAGAAGAAGTGTCCCAAATTTCCATTTATGTGTCACAAAAGACAAGTTTGAAAAACTTGAAACGAAAATTATAGGAGTCACTTTTTGGTCGCTCCGTTTTCTCAAACGGTTAAAAACAGGGACCAAATTACGGCATTCGATATCGATCGAAATTCTCATATACAGGCATGTTCTGTAAATCACAAGATTTCTAATCACTTGTGATTAGGGTTTTTTCCCGGGATTTCCCGTCAATAATTATATTTCCAGCTTTCCCGGGATTTTTCATGCGGGATCCCGGGAAATAAAAAATTCCTCAAAGTTTAAGAAAACAGCTATTTATACTTTGAAATTTAGTTTTCTATTCTCTTAAAATAAGCATCTGTGGATGGGTTGTCGATTAGATCAATTACAAGAAGTGAGTACATACGTAAATCAATGTCTCTTGATGCAATAAATCTACTTAAAGCAGAATAGGCAGTGCAACAGTGGATAATTAATAAATTTAGTGAAGTGAAAAGTTAATAAAGAATATTAATTCAAAATAAGATGCAGGTAGTAAAGTTTAATTGTCCATGGACAAGTCTTAAAAATAGCAGATACATAAACATATAGCTCCTTTATTGTAACATAGTCATATCTACAAAAACCAATGAACTTTGCAAAATGCGATTAAAGTTTTCAAAATGTACCGATTTAACGATATATTCTATAACTTCGGTTCAGTTTGAGATAAAATACGAGAAGGCATGAAGGAACACTTTGCTTAAATAACTTACAATTTTTGATTTTTTGAGATATGACTATGTTGCAATGAAGGAGCGATATGTTTATTAGGTGATAAACACAAATTTTTTTCAATTTGTGTTGGTTTATATACCCTTGAAGTGCGGGGAAACCGAAATAAAAAAAAATTTGGAAACTGGTGTAAGATAGTCAACATACAATTTGAAAAACACATTGTCCTAAAGATTACAGATAGACCTAATGAAATGAAAAGGTTTGTAAGAGGTTGATGCTATTTTTTGCATGAACCTTGACATACATTTGACTGATATAGACGTTGTTTATAAAAAAAATGCTTCTTATTGTGAATCAAAAGCCTTCTACAACGGTGCACTTTTAACTATTTATCCAACCTCGGTAAAAAAATGAACGAAATTTTTCGGAAACATGGTAATTAGTAAATAAAATAATCAATATACTTTTTGACGACTTACTAAGCGCTTTGAGGGCCATTATTACAACTTGAAGTTAGCTAAAGTTAAGATTAAATTGACAGATAATAATGTGTTATCTGTCAAAAAGCGTCTGTTAACTGTCGGATAACAGCTAACGCCAAGTTATAATAATGGCCCTGAGTGTGTCAGAAAGTTATTTCCTAAGCCGTTAAAAAATGTTAACATATTTATTTAAAATATTTTATCTATTTTATGAATTAACTTTTTGATATCATATCTTGAGTACCTCAATTTGTTTGTTTTTATTATTGTTTTATGAATTGAATTGTTATGTTTATCTTAATTTGTTATCTTGTATCTAGAGCATAATAATAATACGGAATTTACATATAAAACCGTAAGGTAATAATAATTCAAGTTCCTCTTTTAATCTTCATTTAATTTTGTAGTATTTAAGGATTTCTTTTACTAACTTTGTAAACAAGTTACCTTACGTTTTTTTATAAAAGTTTTTTTTCATTATTTAAAAACAAATTTACTGTGTATTATTTATATGGAGCGGGATCCCGGGATCCCGGGAAATTCAAAAAAATTTCCCGCTTTCCCGGGAATCGAAAAACTCCGGGAAAAAAAAACTCTACTTGTGATTAATGGGTGTTTTGAAAACCACAAAAGTTTTAACTTGGTTTTAAAATGGTGGAAACAAATAAGCAAGTAATTTTAAATCGGCGGCCACTTAGCTGACTGGCTTAAAATCACAATTCCAGAACACCTTTTTTGTGATTTCAAATCACTTTCGCAAAAAGTGATTTTCAGAACATGCCTGATAAGTTGTGTTGTAATTTCGTTCGATATCGAATGCCATGATTTGGCCCCAGGCTTCTTCTCAGGGACTGGTTTGTAAACCCTCCACAACTAGTTGTGCAGAGGCATGTCCGTTTGTCTGTGGGTCGGTGCATCTTTTCAAATCACGCTCACTTTCGAACGACTCTAAAGAAAAGTACAATATTTGTGTCAAATTGGTTCTTGTTCTTCTAAGCAGTTTGGGATTGAAATCCAGCTCATTCAATTTAGCAGGAAAGAGTTACGAATCCAAATGTGGACCAACCACTCTAAAAAATTAATATTTCCTTTAGAAAAACGAACATTAAGCATTGCATCGATAGTTATTAAAATTTGCACAAATTCGCTCAATATGACTAGAATATGAGTACCCCGGTAGGCTAGCCAGTAGTAAGCTAGTCTATCAGCCCGGGGTTGCGGGCTTCATTCCTGCAGATACGCGTAGAGCTTCGCGGGGGTTAGCTTAGGGAATTAAAGAAAAGGAACCATAAAACTTAGTTTCGTGTTGACCGGTCCATATCATACCATGGGGGCCCATATAAAGCCCAATCTTGGAAAATACTCAAGTACGCCTTAAACTGTAATATTTGGCCCGTCATTTTTCTGTATTTATATCTTGAATTTCAGACTAAAAAGCATAACTTAAAAAGTTTTATAGGACTATAAATCACCCAATTGAATTTGTGGAGATTCAAACTCTTGGTGGAGGGTATAACTAATGATTCAGTGAAGCCAAATATGCACTTCTTTATAAATGCAATTTTTAATATTCCTTTTTTTTTTGAATCCCAGTTGTTTCCATTTTAATTGATTTTTAACTTTCTAGCAAATATAATTTACAGTAATTAGAACGGTTCTTAATCCCAATTTTAAATATTTTAATCAGGCTAAAGTTCATTAAATTTAATGAAGAAAGGAATTTTACAAAATGAAATGAATTAAAATTTATTGATAATTTTTCCTTCTTGACTGATGCTGGGATTGAACCCACGTTCACGGACAGGTTGATCTGACATGTTTCGATATTAACCATACTACCTCTTCATAGATCTTTGCCACATAACACTCACCGCCATTGGCGACGGCTGGCAGTCAATAGTCAAATACCACTCTTTAAACCAAGTGATATTTTTTACTTGGTCAAGAGCATAAGGATGAGAAAATGCGGCACAATTACGACATTGAACACCTGAATTTGGTCTCTGAGTTTTTGAAAATATGGACTATCGGATAGAGGTATGCCAACGAAGCCGTGGTGAGCATATGACCGATATTTTGTTTCACTCGTAATTGTCATAGATTCTTCTATCAAAACCAACTGGAAACTTTTCGTTTTATTTACAATTAACATTGTGCGTTTTTTTGGACCACCCTTTAGATACATACTTCATTCACGGTCACTTCAGTTGTCCTTTTCGGCTGTTGATTTTTAATAGAATCTGCTCTCTAACAAAAGTCCAGCCCCTTACTACCCGTCTCCACTATCCATCAACTTGGTAAGAACTGCATGTCTCACATGAATACTACACGTGTAGACTGTTCATGTTCATGTTCCGTTCATGTGCTGCCATCGTTGCCTAAACATTCGTCTTAGCATCCATGTGCGCCATGATGTTGGCCATACAATGTATTTTGTCTATACAACCAAACACCACAACAACAAAAATTGTGGTCAATCAGAACAAGAACATCAACACGTATTCGCCACATATAAGAACATGAACAAATTTATACGACGTTATGTTGTAACGACTTTATTTGGGGTATACTCAGCCTTGTCCAGGTCCGTTACAAGAAAATATGACACGTGTTGAGTTTTATTTATTTCTTTGTAAATTCGGTAACTTTATTAATATTATTAAAAAAAATTATAATTTACAAGTTATGAAAATAATTAAGTTGCGTTGCGTTCTGCTTATGTAGCCTCCACATTCCTTCCGTGTTATGTCCTCTCTTGACTCGTTGCTGTTGACACTAGGTTGCTTATGCTGGTATAAATTCCAGTGTTTGAAGCTTTGTTGTACCGCCTGTTACGGGGAACTTTTGGGGGGAACACTTATGGGGTTGTCACTACGGGATTCTTCGGGTTGTACTAAGGTCTCACTTTCGTGAAATGCTCTACTGGTTATTTTGTTTGGAGTTAGCAAGACACGCGGGGAAATTTGTCTACTGGGTATTTTGTTTGTTTACTGAATTTCACTCTGTGTTAGAAAACCACGCGGTGAAATTGTCTACTGGGTTGTGTTTACTAGATTTTCACTCCGTGTTGGAAAACCACTCGGTGAAATTGTCTACTGGGTTGTTTTACTAGATTTTCACTCCGTGTTAGAAAACCACTCGGTGAAATTGTCTACTGGGTTGTTTTACTAGAATCTCACTCCGTGTTAGAAAACCACTCGGCGAAATTGTCTACTGGGTTGTTTTACTAGAATTTCACTCCGTGTTAGAAAACCACTCGGCGAAATTGTCTACTGGGTTGTTTTACTAGAATTTCACTCCGTGTTAGAAAACCACTCGGCGAAATTGTCTACTGGGTTGTTTTACTAGAATTTCACTCCGTGTTAGAGAACCACTCGGTGAAATTGTCTACTGGGTTGTTTTACTAGAATTTCACTCCGTGTTAGAAAACCACTCGGCGAAGTTGTCTACTGGGTTGTTTACTAGAATTTCACTCCGTGTTAGAGAACCACTCGGTGAAATTGTCTACTGGGTTGTGTTGCTAGAATTTCACTCCGTGTTAGAGAACCACTCGGTGAAATTGTCTACTGGGTTGTGTTACTAGAATTTCACTCCGTGTTAGAGAACCACTCGGTGAAATTGCCTACTGGGTTGTTTTACTAAAATTTCACTCCGTGTTAGAGAACCACTCGGTGAAATTGTCTACTGGGTTGTGTTACTAGAATTTCACTCCGTGTTAGAGAACCACTCGGTGAAATTGTCTACTGGGTTGTGTTACTAGAATTTCACTCCGTGTTAGAGAACCACTCGGTGAAATTGTCTACTGGGTTGTTTTACTAAAATTTCACTCCGTGTTAGAGAACCACTCGGTGAAATTGTCTACTGGGTTGTTTTACTAGAATTTCACTCCGTGTTAGAGAACCACTCGGTGAAATTGTCTACTGGGTTGTGTTACTAGAATTTCACTCCGTGTTAGAGAACCACTCGGTGAAATTGTCTACTGGGTTGTGTTACTAGAATTTCACTCCGTGTTAGAGAACCACTCGGTGAAATTGTCTACTGGGTTGTTTTACTAAAATTTCACTCCGTGTTAGAGAACCACTCGGTGAAATTGTCTACTGGGTTGTGTTACTAGAATTTCACTCCGTGTTAGAGAACCACTCGGTGAAATTGTCTACTGGGTTGTGTTACTAGAATTTCACTCCGTGTTAGAGAACCACTCGGTGAAATTGTCTACTGGGTTGTTTTACTAGAATTTCACTCCGTGTTAGAGAACCACTCGGTGAAATTGTCTACTGGGTTGTGTTACTAGAATTTCACTCCGTGTTAGAGAACCACTCGGTAAAATTGTCTACTGGGTTGTTTTACTAAAATTTCACTCCGTGTTAGAGAACCACTCGGTGAAATTGTCTACTGGGTTGTGTTCCTAGAATTTCACTCCGTGTTAGAGAACCACTCGGTGAAATTGTCTACTGGGTTGTTTTACTACGCTTACCTGATGTGTACTTGAGCTCGGCTGGATAACAAGTGATCTCTTCAACGTTTATGTTGTCCCTTTTATACTAAAATCAGTATTAAGTTTTGCACTAACAACAATCAGTGCCCGTAGTTGTTATTGTTATGTCTCTTTACTTGTCTTATTCATATTTTGTTGCTTGTTGTTTACATGTTTAAAACTGCTTGCTTTGTTATTGTTACTTGTTTGCTGTGTGTGTTGTTAGTGTTATTTGTTTACTTGTTTGTCGCGATTGTATGTTTGTTGTTGGTTGTTATTTTACCATTCGCATTCCTGCCCGTTAGGTACAGTGTGTTACAAAAAGCAAGGTATATTTGATTAAAAAAAATCTAAGGAGCCTAACAGGGTGTGACCGAGTTTTGTCCCACAAAACTTGTCGTCACACTCCTCCCTTTCTTCCGGAAAAAAATATTAAGCAACATCATATATATTTTTTTTCTCAGTTGTTTTATTCATTTATTAGACCAATACCTTACGGTAGCGGAACCAAATTTTGAAATTCTAATTCGAAAAGTTTTCCCGTCGACTTCTTTTAGGAAGTTTAACCTTCCCCTACGATTCGGGTCTTGTATCAGCTGTATAACATAGGTCCATAGCTCCGTCGGCAACTGTTCCCCGGTATGATTGCCTATGTGGCCTCCAAACTCCAGACCTTGAGTCACGTGACCCACGCTGAGTGCTTCTATGGTCACTGCTGTTGGGGATTTGGCCGGGGCCGCTGGGATTTCACCTAAATCGCTCCACGTCGTGTCGGTATTAATCGAGATGATGTCGTCACCATACCATTCTTCGACTGCCTGCTCTAGTTCTTTTGCAAGGTCCTCGGTGTGTATGTGGGAGACGGGTTGCGAACAGTTGGTGGGGAAGAGTTCGTTTTCGTTGTCTTCTGTGAGGTCGATTATCGGTATCGGATCTAATTCCTTCTTCTCCTCTTGTCGCGGGTTGGCTGTTTCGTTGGCTTCCTCCGTTTCACTCTCACTGAGTGCCAGATCTTTTTCTAGCAAACTTCTTTGCTCGGCGGACAGCTGCCATACGGTGCCTTGTGTTTTTGTGGTTGCACGGGTGGCCATACGTGTCAGCCTCACCTTGGGGTCGGACATAAATATGGCTCGCCGTTGCTTGGTTCCTAGGGCCGTATAGCGCTCTCTTACTTGTAGGCGGGTTCTCTCGAACTTTTCATCATTGGATGATTTTGTGGGTTTTGAATTCATAGTATCTGTAAGGGGTTTTGTGTTAGATAATTCTAGATGTAAGGGAGATTTGTTAGTAGGACGACACAAGTATTTCACTACGGACAGCATTCAACATTGAAGGGTTTAAGTTCCCCCAGATGGGCAGTTCTCCTTCGACCATGTTTGTCTGTTATTTCCACGATTACGGGGGAGATGAATCCTCTTATTTCGTACGGGCCGTCATATCTTGGGGCCAGTTTTGCGGCGAAGCCTTCCACTGCTTTTGACAAATGGTGTTGTTTAACTAGGACTTGGTCCCCTTTCTTGGGTTTCCATTCTCGTCTTCTGAGATTATAATATCTGCGTTGGTCTTGAGCGGCTACTTCCAGATTTCGCTTTACCAGTTGGAAAATTTCCTTGAGCAGTATGGCTCGTTCACTTGGTTCGATGCCTACACCTCCTGTCCCCGTGGTAACTTCATCATACAGCATACCTGGTAATCTTGGTTCTCGTCCTTGAACAATGTAACTGGGGCTATAGCCCGTTACCTCTGAAACGCTTGAGTTGACTGCCAGCATTATTTCTGGTAATTGGTCATCCCATGTCCTTTGATTGTCGCCTGCATATTGCGCAATCATCGTTTTAACTGTGCGGTTTGCTCGTTCCGTGGGGTTTTCCTGTGGTGTGTAGGGTGCTGTTAGTTGGTGTTGTATGCCGTAGTCTGATAGGAATTTGACAAATGATCTGCTCGTAAATTGTGTTCCGTTGTCCGTAACCAAACATTTAGGGGTTCCAAAGCGGCTTATTATTCTCTCTCTGAGCCCTTTCTTCACTACCTCACTTGTCGCTTTTCTCGCTGGCATTAGTTCCGTCCATTTTGAAAATTTGTCGAAGAAGACTAACAACATGGTATTGCCGTGTTTTGATCTTGGTAGAGGTCCCACAAAATCCGCGCAAACGATGGCCCAAGGTTCTTCGGGAATTTGGGTTAACATCATTCCTGCTGGTTTTTGTTGGCTGGCCTTGTACCGTTGACATGAGACGCAGTTCCGGACATATTTTGTTACTTGCCTGAATAAGCCTGGCCAATAGTAGCGGTTACAAACTCGGGCAATGGTCTTTCGTATTCCCATGTGTCCTGCCCCTGGTTGGTCATGATTTTCCTGTAGAACTCGCTGCCGGAGGTGCTTTGGCACACATAGCTTCCAAGGTGTGCAGCCTTCGACCTCGTTCTGACTAGGAATATGTCGGTATAGATTACCGTTTTCCATGATATAATCGGAGAACTTCTCTGGATTCTCCTGGACTTCATTGATTTTTCGCTCCAGCCAGGCACATTTTTCGTTGTCGGATTCGATAGTAGTGGTACACAGGGTGTCTAATGGTTCCCTTGATAAAGTGTCTGCTACCACATTATTCTTTCCTCTACGGTATTCTACTTCAAAGGAATACTGTTGTAGTTCTAGCGCCCATCGTGCTATCCTTCCTGTGGGGTTTTCTAGGCTATTCAGCCATTTTAGTGAAAGGTGGTCTGTGATGACCCTAAAATGGTAACCTTCTAGGTACGGTCTCATTTTCCGTATTCCCCATACGATTGCCAGGCACTCTTTTTCGGTTGCGGAGTAGTTGCATTCTGCTTTGTTTAATTTTCGGCTGGCATATGCGATCACTCGTTCTCCTTCGTCCATTTCTTGCGTTAGGACCGCACCCAGGCCGAAGTCACAAGCGTCAGTTTGCAGCGTGAATTGTTTAGAAAAATCCGGGCAAGCAAGAATTGGGGCTTCTGTCAGATTTTTCTTCAGTAGTTCAAAAGCTTCTTGTTGTTCTTGTCCCCACTTCCACCTTATGCTCTTTTTTAACAGCCGGGTAATTGGTTCCACTATTTTTGAAAAGTTTGGGACAAATCTGCGGTACCATGAGGCGACCCCTAATACTCTTCTTACACCTTTCACGTCCTTAGGGGGGGCCATCTCCTTAATTGCGGCAATCTTATCTGGGTCCGTTTGAATACCCTCTTCTCCGATCATATGGCCCAGATACTTAATCTTCTTTTGCATGAATTCACATTTTTCCTTATTTATTTTTAGATTCGCCTCCCGTAGTTTTTGAAAGACTGCTCTTAAATTGCCCATGTGTTCTGCCAAGGTCTTTCCAGTGACAATAATATCGTCCAAATAAGCAAATGCATAGGGCTACATCTCCGGGCCTATGACCTGATCTAGTGCACGCTGGAATGTTGCTGGGGCTGAATGTAACCCGAATGGCATTACCTTCCATTGGAAAAGTCCTCGGCCGGGTACCACGAACGCCGTGTACATTTTGCTTTCTTTTTCCATTGGGATTTGCCAGTAACCATTCTTCAGGTCAATTGTGCTAAAATACTTGGCCTCCCTTAAGCGCTCAAGAATTGAATTTATTCGGGGTAGCGGGTATGCATCTGTAATTGACCGACTGTTCAACTGACGAAAATCGCAACAAAGCCTCCATTTGCTATTTTTTTTTGGTGCTAGCACGATTGGCGAACTATAGGGGCTATGTGATGGCTCAATGCATCCTGTTTCAATTAGCTCGTCCACTAGTTCACTTATGATCTGTTGTTTTGCTGGGTTTGTAGGCATGTATCTGTGTTTAAAAGGTACGTCATCTTTCATAGTGATACGGTGTTTGGCTATGTTAGATACTCCTTTTATTCCATCAAACATTCTTAGCTCTTTTTCTAGGAATCTTTTCACTTGTTTCTCTTCTTCGTCTTCTGATATTCCCGTCAGTCGTACCCTCTCGCCGTCTGCTGTCATTAGGCCTCTGCCCAGCTGGATTTCCTCCGTTCCGCATTTAAGTGTTGTGCCCACTGCCGTCAAGAAATCCATTCCCAAAATGATATTATCCAGTATGTTCGGCAATATCAATAAGTCCATTTGTAATCTTTTACTTCCACAAGATATTATCACCTTCACGCCCTCCTGTACTCTTGTTTGTGATGCATCGGCTAACGAAACAATTACCTCGCTCCGAAATCGTTCCTTTGCCTTGGTGAGCCTCTCTGCGCATTGCCCACTAATAAAACTCCTAGATGCCCCAGTGTCGATCATTGCTTTTGCTTCCTGCCCATTTACATTGATTTTCAGGAACATATGTCCCTCGTGAATATGAAGGGTGCTGAGTTTCGAGTCGTATTGATAGGGTTTATCGTCACCGGCCTCACCTACCCTTACTGATGAGGCCCCTGAGAGTTTCCCGCCTGTCTTCTGCAACATTCTACGGTTTTCACGTTCGGCCGACCACAGTCCCAACAGAATAATTTCTGTTCGTTTTGGCAGTTCCTGTAGACATGCCCTTCTTGACCACATCGTCGGCATACAATACTAGGGTTGACCTGCCTTGCCCTATTTGTGTTTTCCGTGCTGTCTCTTGACGTGTTTTGCTGGTGATTTCCCCCTGGACCTCTCCTCTGTGGCACTGCCGGTTTAGGTTCATTTCGTGCCTGTTCTGTCTGTACTTCCTCGTAGTCTTCCGCCAGTCTGGATAATTCTTGCAGGGTATGAAAATCTTGTCGTTTTATATATAGCCTGTATCCAGTCATGGTATTGCCGTATAGTTTCTCCAGTTTCTGTTCCTCACTATATCCGGCTTGTCTCATTAGATCCTGTAGCTGGACCATATACGCTTTGAATGACTCACCCGGCTGCTGTTTCCGGGCACGTATCGTGTCTTCTAATTTATTAAGGTAGCCTGATGGTAGGAAAAATGCCAGGAAGTCGTGTCTGAAATCGTTCCACGAGGTCCATCGTTTATTGTTGTTGCGGTACCATGATAGGGCGAAGTCCCTTAGTAACTCTGGCATGGTACGGGGAAGTAAATTCAGTCGTATTTCATATACATCTGCCAGTTCCTCCACCCGTTCGATCCATGCTATGGGGTCCTTGCTGCCGTCAAACTTAAAGGACCACTTTCTAACTTGTTCAATAGCCTGCAGGTATTCTACTCGCTCATCCTGTCGTTGCTCGTTGTAAGGTGCCGGTGCTGGTTGATCATGTGGCTGGTCCCTGTACATGCTGCCTGCGGCTTCGGTATTGTATACCTGAATGCGGGGGACTGTGAACGCGACTCCCGTGCCGCTACTGTCGGTTATGGTTTCTGGTTTAGCTGGCGATGCTGCTTTCCCATGTTTCTGCTCCAATTCCTCGAGCCGTAGCAGTTCATCAGGCTGGTGATCGCCGCCTTTAATGAAATCAGAAAACCGTCTCCGTATTTCCTCCACTGTGCCACTCGAGTCTAAGCCGAATTCTTCGGCATAGGCTACCAGCTCTTCTTTTCTCAGACTGTACACCCAGTTCATCTTTACCATCTTGCCTCTTTGTTACCTTCCTGTGTTATTTTCCTGTTGATGTCCCTGACGGCAGATGTACAGAGGGTCACTTGTAACGACTTTATTTTGGGGTATACTCAGCCTTGTCCAGGTCCGTTACAAGAAAATATGACACGTGTTGGGTTTAATTAATTTTTAATAAATTCAATAATTTTTATTAGTATTATAAGGAATATAGTTTGCAAGTTATTATGTATAATTGGTTGTGTTGTGTTCTGCTTATGCCGCCTCAGCACTCCTTTCGTGTTATGTCCTCTCTTGCCTTGTTGCTGTTGACACTTGGATTGCTTAAACTGGTATAAATTCCGGTGTTTGAGGCTTTGTTGTGCCGCTTGTTACGGGGAACTTTGGGGAAAACACTTATGGGGTTGTCACTACGGGATTCTGCGGGTTGTGTTAAATTTCGTTTTCGTGAAATGCTCTACTGGTTATTTTGTTTGGAGTTAGCAAGACACGCGGGGAAATTTGTCTACTGGGTATTTTGTTTGTTTACTGAATTTCACTCTGTGTTAGAAAACCACGCGGTGAAATTGTCTACTGGGTTGTGTTTACTAGATTTTCACTCCGTGTTGGAAAACCACTCGGTGAAATTGTCTACTGGGTTGTTTTACTAGATTTCCACTCCGTGTTAGAAAACCACTCGGTGAAATTGTCTACTGGGTTGTTTTACTCGAATTTCACTCCGTGTTAGAAAACCACTCGGTGAAATTGTCTACTGCGTTGTTTTACTAGAATTTCACTCCGTGTTAGAAAACCACTCGGTGAAATTGTCTACTGGGTTGTTTTACTAGAATTTCACTCCGTGTTAGAAAACCACTCGGTGGAATTGTCTACTGGGTTGTTTTACTAGAATTTCACTCCGTGTTAGAAAACCACTCGGCGAAATTGTCTACTGGGTTGTATTACTAGAATTTCACTCCGTGTTAGAAAAACCACTCGGCGAAATTGTCTACTGGGTTGTATTACTAGAATTTCACTCCGTGTTAGAAAACCACTCGGCGAAATTGTCTACTGGGTTGTATTACTAGAATTTCACTCCGTGTTAGAAAACCACTCGGCGAAATTGTCTACTGGGTTGTATTACTAGAATTTCACTCCGTGTTAGAAAACCACTCGGCGAAATTGTCTACTGGGTTGTATTACTAGAATTTCACTCCGTGTTAGGAAACCACTCGGCGAAATTGTCTACTGGGTTGTATTACTAGAATTTCACTCCGTGTTAGAAAACCACTCGGCGAAATTGTCTACTGGGTTGTATTACTAGAATTTCACTCCGTGTTAGAAAACCACTCGGCGAAATTGTCTACTGGGTTGTATTACTAGAATTTCACTCCGTGCTAGAAAACCACTCGGCGAAATTGTCTACTGGGTTGTATTACTAGAATTTCACTCCGTGTTAGAAAACCACTCGGCGAAATTGTCTACTGGGTTGTATTACTAGAATTTCACTCCGTGTTAGAAAACCACTCGGCGAAATTGTCTACTGGGTTGTATTACTAGAATTTCACTCCGTGTTAGAAAACCACTCGGCGAAATTGTCTACTGGGTTGTATTACTAGAATTTCACTCCGTGTTAGAAAACCACTCGGCGAAATTGTCTACTGGGTTGTATTACTAGAATTTCACTCCGTGTTAGAAAACCACTCGGCGAAATTGTCTACTGGGTTGTATTACTAGAATTTCACTCCGTGTTAGAAAACCACTCGGCGAAATTGTCTACTGGGTTGTATTACTAGAATTTCACTCCGTGTTAGAAAACCACTCGGCGAAATTGTCTACTGGGTTGTATTACTAGAATTTCACTCCGTGTTAGAAAACCACTCGGCGAAATTGTCTACTGGGTTGTATTACTAGAATTTCACTCCGTGTTAGAAAACCACTCGGTGAAATTGTCTACTGGGTTTGTTTTACTAGGATTCTACTTTGCCATTTCTTACCTGATGTGTTCTCGAGCTCGGCTGGATAACAAGTCATCCTTTCAACGTTTATGTTGCTCCTTTTATACTAAAATCAGTATTATGTTTTGCACTAACAACAATCAGTACCCGTAGTTGTTATTGTTATGTCTCTTTACTAGTCTTATTCATATCTTGTTGCTTGTTGTTTACATGTTTAAAACTGCTTGCTTTGTTATTGTTACTTGTTTGCTGTGTGTGTTGTTAGTGTTACTTGTTTGTCGCGATTGTATGCTTTGTTGTTGGTTGTTATTTTACTATTCGCATTCCTGCCCGTTAGGTACAGTGTGTTACAAAAGTTTTACGACCAACGGAAGTGATCACAGCGTGAGGCAAAGTGTAGTTGATTCAAAGGAAAAAAAAACCCCCTAAGAAGCACAACAGGGTGTGACCGAGTTTTGTCCCACAAAACTTGTCGTCACACTCCTCCCTTTCTTCCGGAAAAAAAATATTAAACAACACCATATATATATTTTTTTTTTCAGTTGTTTCCTGCTTAGCTGGCGATGCTGCTTTCCCGTGTGTCCGTTCCAATTGCTCAAGCCGTAACAATTCATCGGGTTGGTGATCACCGCCTTTGATAAATTCCGAAAAACGTCGTCGTATTTCTTCCACTGTGCCACTCGAGTCTAAGCCGAATTCTTCGGCATAGGCTACCAGCTCTTCTTTTCTCAGACTGTACACCCAGTTCATCTTTACCATCTTGCCTCTTTGTTACCTTCCTGTGTTATTTTCCTGTTGATGTCCCTGCTCGGGCGCCACTTGTAACGACTTTATTTTGGGGTATACTCAGCCTTGTCCAGGTCCGTTACAAGAAAATATGACACGTGTTGAGTTTTATTTATTTCTTTGTAAATTCGGTAACTTTATTAATATTATTAAAAAAATTATAATTTACAAGTTATGAAAATAATTAAGTTGTGTTGCGTTCTGCTTATGTAGCCTCCACACTCCTTCCGTGTTATGTCCTCTCTTGACTCGTTGCTGTTGACACTAGGTTGCCTATGCTGGTATAAATTCCAGTGTTTGAAGCTTTGTTGTACCGCCTGTTACGGGGAACTTTTGGGGAGAACACTTATGGGGTTGTCACTACGGGATTCTTCGGGTTGTACTAAGGTCTCACTTTCGTGAAATGCTCTACTGGTTATTTTGTTTGGAGTTAGCAAGACACGCGGGGAAATTTGTCTACTGGGTATTTTGTTTGTTTACTGAATTTCACTCTGTGTTAGAAAACCACGCGGTGAAATTGTCTACTGGGTTGTGTTTACTAGATTTTCACTCCGTGTTGGAAAACCACTCGGTGAAATTGTCTACTGGGTTGTTTTACTAGATTTTCACTCCGTGTTAGAAAACCACTCGGTGAAATTGTCTACTGGGTTGTTTTACTCGAATTTCACTCCGTGTTAGAAAACCACTCGGTGAAATTGTCTACTGCGTTGTTTTACTAGAATTTCACTCCGTGTTAGAAAACCACTCGGTGAAATTGTCTACTGGGTTGTTTTACTAGAATTTCACTCCGTGTTAGAAAACCACTCGGTGGAATTGTCTACTGGGTTGTTTTACTAGAATTTCACTCCGTGTTAGAAAACCACTCGGCGAAATTGTCTACTGGGTTGTATTACTAGAATTTCACTCCGTGTTAGAAAAACCACTCGGCGAAATTGTCTACTGGGTTGTATTACTAGAATTTCACTCCGTGTTAGAAAACCACTCGGCGAAATTGTCTACTGGGTTGTATTACTAGAATTTCACTCCGTGTTAGAAAACCACTCGGCGAAATTGTCTACTGGGTTGTATTACTAGAATTTCACTCCGTGTTAGAAAACCACTCGGCGAAATTGTCTACTGGGTTGTATTACTAGAATTTCACTCCGTGTTAGGAAACCACTCGGCGAAATTGTCTACTGGGTTGTATTACTAGAATTTCACTCCGTGTTAGAAAACCACTCGGCGAAATTGTCTACTGGGTTGTATTACTAGAATTTCACTCCGTGTTAGAAAACCACTCGGCGAAATTGTCTACTGGGTTGTATTACTAGAATTTCACTCCGTGCTAGAAAACCACTCGGCGAAATTGTCTACTGGGTTGTATTACTAGAATTTCACTCCGTGTTAGAAAACCACTCGGCGAAATTGTCTACTGGGTTGTATTACTAGAATTTCACTCCGTGTTAGAAAACCACTCGGCGAAATTGTCTACTGGGTTGTATTACTAGAATTTCACTCCGTGTTAGAAAACCACTCGGCGAAATTGTCTACTGGGTTGTATTACTAGAATTTCACTCCGTGTTAGAAAACCACTCGGCGAAATTGTCTACTGGGTTGTATTACTAGAATTTCACTCCGTGTTAGAAAACCACTCGGCGAAATTGTCTACTGGGTTGTATTACTAGAATTTCACGCCGTGTTAGAAAACCACTCGGCGAAATTGTCTACTGGGTTGTATTACTAGAATTTCACTCCGTGTTAGAAAACCACTCGGCGAAATTGTCTACTGGGTTGTATTACTAGAATTTCACTCCGTGTTAGAAAACCACTCGGCGAAATTGTCTACTGGGTTGTATTACTAGAATTTCACTCCGTGTTAGAAAACCACTCGGTGAAATTGTCTACTGGGTTTGTTTTACTAGGATTCTACTTTGCCATTTCTTACCTGATGTGTTCTCGAGCTCGGCTGGATAACAAGTCATCCTTTCAACGTTTATGTTGCTCCTTTTATACTAAAATCAGTATTATGTTTTGCACTAACAACAATCAGTACCCGTAGTTGTTATTGTTATGTCTCTTTACTAGTCTTATTCATATCTTGTTGCTTGTTGTTTACATGTTTAAAACTGCTTGCTTTGTTATTGTTACTTGTTTGCTGTGTGTGTTGTTAGTGTTACTTGTTTGTCGCGATTGTATGCTTTGTTGTTGGTTGTTATTTTACTATTCGCATTCCTGCCCGTTAGGTACAGTGTGTTACAAAAGTTTTACGACCAACGGAAGTGATCACAGCGTGAGGCAAAGTGTAGTTGATTCAAAGGAAAAAAAAACCCCCTAAGAAGCACAACAGGGTGTGACCGAGTTTTGTCCCACAAAACTTGTCGTCACAATGTTAATGTCTTGTTCAAATCGATAGCGCTTAAAAACGTGGTGTTATGTAGTGCATTGTATCCTCTTGGCAGGTACTCACTTTGTCTTACTTCTATTGCTTCTGCAATGGGCCCAACACTCCATTATCTGTTTTCCAATCCATCTTCAAACCAAATGATGTACCTCCATCCAAATGGTACTGGCAAATTAACATTTAAATCAGACATTTTTTCTTAAATGCATACATTCATTCATGTATAAATAAACATTTGAATGAACTGCAGAACGAATAAAATATTAAATCTTTAAAGTGGTTATAAAGCTGCAATAACACCACACTTGTGCTAAAAAGTTTTTAAAGTTGTTAACAAACAAACGAGAAAACACATCACAAACCAAAAAAACATTAAATAAAATGTTCGAAACATTTGCAAAATACATAAAAGAAATATCGCCAAAGTTGTTATAGCGAAAATGTGTGGAGAATAAAAAAAGAACTTTCCTAAAAGTATATTTGCAATTCCATAGCAAAAGTTTTGAGTCCACATTATAACGTTTTGAAAAAAGAAATAATAATAGAGTAACAATAAAACAGATTTGTTTACTTGACTTACAATTCCAAGGAACCTGCTGCATTCATGTCATTTCACCTCACATGAACAGACGACTTATACACACATCTTCTGCAACATCTATCCAACAAAAAAGTATTGTATCGAAACTTTTGCTATTTTTATTTTAAGTTTTTTTTGTCTTTGTTCAAACTTAAACTATTTTTTGTTTCGTTTTTAAAACACTCGGCTACTAAAGTTTTCATATGATAGTAAAAATTATTACTTTACAAACTTTGGCCATACTCATCATATTCCAATATGCTGTAGCCTTTTAACTAAAAGGCAACAAAAATTGTAAAGAAATCAATTTTAAATATTAATTTGGTTATCGTTCGGTTTTAATATATAACATATTTTTTCCGTAACGTACGTTTGCTTCTTCTTCCCACCGTATTAAGTTTTTGGGGTTCAAGTTTGACATGTTTATCCAATTCATTGTGTATACTCTCTTCTCGTATGCTTTTGTTCCGAGTTGTCAACTTTGTCACATTCACATTTGTTGATGTTTCCTTCCTCGACCATCATCTGGTTGTCTATTGTTACAAGTTTTGAGTTTTCTTTTCTTACATTGTTTTGCATTTGAATATGACTTGACTGATTGACTATTTGAAACATGGAAACAAAAATGATTCATATAAAAATGTAGCAAAACTTTTTTAATCACACTGAAAAAATTTTCTTCACAGATCCAATGAAATTTACATTAAAATTCAACCTATGTAACCTTTCATTGGATCAATGACAAAATGTTCATTGATTTTATGAATCCTCATTGAAAAAATGGATAAAATAAACGTTTGTCATTAAACTAATGCAAAATTTTCATTGATTTTATGAAACATTTCATTAATCCAATGAAAGGTTACATAGGTTGAATTTTAATGTAAATTTCATTGGATCTGTGAAGAAAATTTTTTCAGTGCACTTCATATTTTCTTTCTCTTCATGCAAGCATATTTAAATTCAAGTAAATTAAATAATTTAATGTGCTAATAATATCTTCTATATATACAAAATTCTCGTGTCACGGTGTTTGTTATTGAACTCCTCCGAAACGGCTTGACGGGTTTGTATGAAATTTAGTTTGTTTATTTGTTAAGTTGAATAGCTCGTAAGGTATATTTCATATCGCTATAGGGCGTAAAAGAGGCCAAAAGGGGTAAAAGCTCCCTCTCCCTATATCTTATTAACTAATCAACCGGTTTTAAAATTTGGCACGAAGACACCGTAACATCTGAAAGTAAATAGGGCGTGAAATAGAGCAAAAAGGGTAAAAGCTCCCTCTCTCTATATATTCTTATTTAATCAACCGGTTTTCTTTAAATTTGGCACGCAGACAGTGTAACATCTAAGAGGAAATAGGGAGGGAATAGGGCGTGAAGTAGGGAAGAAGGGTATAAGCTTCCTCTCCCTATATCTTCTTAACTAATCAATCTATTTTCGTGAATTCGGCAGGCAAATAGTGTGACATCATTTTCACATGCCTTTAGTGTAAAATTAAAAATTGTTTTGCTTCTACTGAAAATTTTGAGTCTATACAGTATTGTTAAACGAGTACGATATGTATTTTCTGTATCATTATAAGTAGCAGAGTTTATATATCGATGCTCGTCTTTCCGTCCGTCAGTACAAATTTAGTAAACATGGTTGGGCTATCTATACACAACCTCTAAAAATATTCACCATTATTGTGTTTGGCGTATTTAAAATACGCCTTCGACTGTTTGGTAATAGATTAAAGTGAACGTGAACTTTTTTCCTTTAGTCTATTACCAGTCGTAGTCGTAGACGTATTTTAAATACGCCAACCACAATAAGGGTGATTGGCAGGATTGGAGAAGTGGACGCGACACCTTCCGTAAAAAGACTTTATAGATTTTTATATATCTGGACAGCAAGAGCCAAAGTTTCTATGTTTGTTATCACTACACAACGTCCGAAATAATATGGGTGGGATTGGTCAATGGGCGTGGCACAAAATTGCTTTATTTATATTTAAACAACGATATTTATATACCTTTCTGCTCTTATCGCACCCTGGTGAAGGGTATATAATAGACGACATAGCCGAATAAAGCACTCGTACTTTGTTTTCCACAGTGCTTAATACAAAATGGATATCAAATTATTTAGCTTTCCCAAAAGATCTTCAAGGGTTTCTTTAAATGTTTCATACATATCAGCTATATATTCCAATTTATTGCCGATAGGTAATATCTGTGCCAATATGTTGAAGTTTTATTAAAGGAGTTTTTTGCTTTAAGTATACATATTTTTATCGTGTTAGTAACAATTTTAAAATTTTTTTTTAAATTTTTTGATAATATAAAAGATGTTGCACCTTTTCTACTTGTAATAAATCAATTTTGTCTTCTAACGACTTAAGCAACTCTTTCATATGACTCCAGATATACTTTGTTCAATCCACTGCATCAAACGCATTTCCAATTTGTGTAATAGGGTTGGAACTCTATTGATATTTAATTGGCCCATTCCAGTTGTCGATCATTTTCTTTTGATATATACACTAGAGTGGGTCAATTTTTTTGCCCACCAAGCGTATAGCAAAATCGTAATCTACACATAATTCTAAGAACTTTTCCTAAAGAAACCATGGTTCTAAAATCAAAATCGAGCTTCCGGTTTTTGACTTGAAAGTTTGGTGCTCAGAAAATCTGGAAAAAATAATACTTTTTTGGAAATATTTATTGCAATTGGTGAATAGTTGGCCTGTATCTCTGAAAAAGGGCTTGTTTAAAAGAAAATTCTCTCAGCTTTCTATATCTGTGCTCATTTTTAGAAAATTCTGTACATAAATAATTGGTTAGGAGACTTTTGTCAAAATGTTCATAGTCAAGCTGGTAAAATAAAAAAAATTTATTTTATTTTTTATTAAAACCCAATTTTCTATTTTAAAAATTCACTGCCTTTTTAAAAAAGAAACTATATGAAAAAAAAAAAAAAAAATTTAATTTCCCAATAAAAATGTTTCTCATTTTGCGAAGCACTAATGGTACATTTAAAAAAATAAGCGCAAAGTTATGCGCTACGGAATAAGACATACAGAAATACAGTAAAGTAAGTGAAAGAACTCTCAAAAACTTTAAAGAAAAATAACATTCCAAGTGCAACGGTTTGTAAGGGAGAATTAATGTGTCAAAAATGTATTGCTTCAAAGTGGGAACACGTCGTATAAAATGCATGTCTTCCGTAAGCGCAATGGTAAGCTAAACTTTTATGTTTCTCCCTTACAAACCTGCTTTGTTCTAAGCTCCATTTTTTTTTTTGGGTAACAACTTCAATAAACATGTCTTTAAAAGAAAAAATACTGGCCAAACCAGAAATTAAACCACTACATTCTTAATACGAGTTTTTGTACACTTTTAAATATTGTTGGCTATACTTGAAAACGCGTCGAAAAAGTGAAAATTTTTATTAAAAAAAATTATTTTTGTTTACCATACATTTCTAAAATGGAATAAACGTGAGAATTTTAACGGTAAATTGTGTGATACAACGATAGAATTACAAACTTTTCAGTTTCTCATTGCCTATTAATTTTCTGTTTTTTAATTATGGCCCTTATTATGTAAATCGCAACGCAACGCCAAAGAATTACATTGAAAGCAAAACAAAATCATAAATATTTTGTAATTTTGTTGTTGCGTTCTACAAAAATTCATGTACCGTTTTAAAATTTCTGAAATATAGTTAGACAATTCTGAAATACAATTGGAAATGGTGTAGTAAGAAACATAGGCCCTAATTATGTAATTCGTAACGGAACGTCAAAGAATTTCTGTAGAAAGCAACAACAAAATTACAAATTTGCGAATTACATATGTTTCTTACTACACCATTTCGAATTGTGTTTCAGAATTTTCTAACTATATTTCAGAAATTTCCAATTTAACTTAAAAAATTTCCAGTTGTAACTTCTGAAAGTGTCCAACTGTATTTCAGAAATTTATGTTTTTATAACTAATACAAATTTCCAAATTAGAAATGGACGATAGCATTTTGTCTGAGCCGCCATTTAGCATCTACCGTTTACTGATCTTGGGTAACCGGAACATATTCAGGGAACTGAGCTATTTGTACAATTGCTTACCAATGTTTCCCACGTGCCATAGAATGTAACCGCGATGATATTTTGGCAGTTACTATTAAAAGTCGCAACAGAATACCACGAATGGATAGCAAAAAAGATATTGTATGTAAATTGCCGCTATAGGCCGAAACTTTATTTATTTATCCCCGGCTTGGCCCGTATTTTTTTTTTATAAATTTTTATTTTAATCGGTTTCTTTTTTTTTTGTTGTGAATTTTCAAAAAAATTGCGTTTTAATGAAAAATATTTTTTTTTTTAATTTTTTTATTTTCAGTTTTTGCTTAAATTTTATTTAAAGAAATTTTCGTTTAATGAAGTTTTGATTAATGAATTCTATTGCATTTTGACAAAACATCTTAAGTCAAAATTAAAAAGTTGAAAAAAATGATGTTAATCGTACGAATTTTCATTCAAAAAACATTTTTGCTTACGTTTTTAAAATTATGTATTATGAACAAAATGTTTTTTTAATTTCGGTTTATTTTATTTTCAACAGAAATACTTTTTTCACCGAGTTTTTTTTAAATCTTTTTTGCTCTCTCATCTCCACTTAAGATGTTTTGTCAAAATGCCGCAGAATTGTTTTATTTTATTCAACTTTGAATTAAAATTTAGTTAGATTATTTTATTTAACTTTTGTGTATCAAAATTGTAACAGTTTTAGGCTTCTTATCAGCTTGACTATGATTATTTTGACAAAAGTCTCCTAACCAATTATTTATGTACAGAAATTTCTAAAAATGAGCACAGATATAAAAAGTTGAGAGAATTTTCTTTTGAACAAGCCCATTTTTAGCGATACAGGACAACTATTCACCAATTCACAGAAAAAAATATTTTTCCAATTCAAACAAAAAATTTGTAGAATCAAACAATTTTTTGTCTGAAATCGGTCCTATAAACAAATTCGCATATTCAAACAATTTATTTGCATTTTGTTTATTGAAAAAAAACACTGATTTTTTTCAAACTGAATCAAACAAAAAGTTTACTGAAATTCATATACTAAATTTCAAAATCAAAAAAAAAAAGGTTTTTGCACAAGCAATGATGCGCATATAAGCAGGCACTTTATTAGAAGATGATGGCAGAGAGAGCAGAGCGGCCGGCTGGCTTTGAGGCACATTTTTTTGTTGGAATAATTTTTGAACGAAGTTTTTTTTTATCCACACAATGTTTTTCGTCATCACTCACTGTTGCTGTATCCAGCGTTGCCAGAAGATTTGGAAGGAAAATCTTAATTTGGCGAATAAAAAATCTTATTTTGAAGAGAAAAATCTTAAATTTTTTTTTAACAAGTGCAAAAAAGTAAAAATCATTAATTTTTTAAAAGAAACTACTTTTGATTATGGAAACTATTCAAATTGAAATGCGTAATTGCGGTATTTATACAAAATTAGATTGTAGGTTTGAAATTGTATTTTTAGTTATATTTTCCATAAAAATACATTTAAAATGCATTTATTTTCTCATAAATAAGAAGTAAAAAAATCCTTAATAAAGAAGTTTCATCGAATGTAATTAAATTCTGATATTTGAGATGTATAAGTTTGGGCAAAAAAAATTTAGTTTTGGAGCTATGAAGCTCACACATCATATGAAATCTTTAGGGTTCTCAATTTAATATTATATTTTTTGATACCGTTGTTATATCGACGGCATTTTGAGAAAGTTGCATTTAAAAAAAGCTCATTGAAAAAATTTGGATTTACCTAAATATATTCCTAATGGAATTTTTATTAAAATAATGTTAGAATACTTTTTAAAAGATATTCTTAAGCACTTATGTAAAAATTATCATAAACATGGAATGTGGAATTTTCAAACCAAAAGCTTCCTAATCCAAGGATTCTCGGTAACTTTTTACCACTAAGTTCTCCCCTTGGTCTAGGCAGAACACAATAAGAACAGCTAAAAAACCCAATTAAATAAAAAGTACATAAATATGTTTTTTATTGAACGTATGCTTATTATGCTAGATTATCCCTAGAACACACACCCGGGTACAAATGTATCCACTTGCATCTTTGCAGTGCTGTAACTCAGGAATGGCTTAACTTAAGGAATATAGGTTTCCGATCTAGAAAACATAGGTAATTTCTAATTGCAATTCGGACCAGTGGTTCAGGAGCTACGAGCTTCCAAAGTCGACACCTACGGGATACGTTTGTGCCACACCAGTTTATATCAAAATAAAAGGCAACAAACCATTTTATAGTGTTTTGAAAATATATTATTTTATTTGAAAAATTAAAATTATGAATTATTGTTACATACTGTGCACTCGGTATTGGTGATCCGCTAAATAATGGCGAATGCACAACAACATCAAAAAGCAACCGTTAAAATATCCAAATACTACAAACACTTGTTTATCACTTGAATAATAGTTGCCTGCATGCACTCTTTTGCTTATATCTTTTGAACCATGTAGAATATTTGCATGAAACAAAACTAAAACATTTTTAAAATATTTATTTACGCTTTAAAAAAAAATAAAAATTAAATTGGACCATTTAAATATAAGAAAAACCCAAAATAAGCTAGTAGGTACAAACGTATCCCGGGTGTGTGTTCTCGTAGAAAAAGTTGGGTATGCATCGTACGGTTATACGAATATAGTGTAAAAAATGTATAGTAATTCATAATATGAGAATGGATGGGCCTATATCGTAAAATTTTTTGTCAGTTATTCGCATTTTCGAGGAGAAGGTTTTTACGGACGAAAATTTTGGAAAATCCCTCCGGAAAATTGGAAAAATCGAAAATTGATTTTTTTGTACGAAACTTTGTGTGAAAATATTTGTGTCGTATGATTAGTCTAAAGTTTGTCTGAAGGCTTAAAACTGGGACGAGGCGAAGTTCGCCAGGTCCGTTAGTTTATCATATAATTTTATTTTACATTGCTTTTTCGCATCTACCACACATTTGATTCAAACTTGATTCATTCAATTCAGAACATATCATTTATAGAATTCACGTTTCTGTTTTTTGAAATTTTGTCCTTTTTAAAAAATATTGCAAGAAAACAAGAATTTCGTCTGGCCAAGAGGGTAATTTCATAGACTTTTACATAAAAATAGAATTTCACCTCACGAATTTGCTCTAATCGAATCCAAATTAGTTTCATTCGATTCAGCACGTATCATTTATAGAACTCACGCCCCTGTTTTTTTGTTATATCCGAAAAATATTCCAAGGAAAACACAAATTTGGTCTGGCTAGACCAAGACGGTAATCCTAGAGTTAAGTTCCATTAGATTTACCTTTTGGTATTAAATAAATGAACTTTTTGTTCTTTAATAAATTATCCCCGTATTCATAAATGAATATTAAATTTAGCAAACGTTTATTAAGGACAAATTTCATAGTAAATTTGTTCTTTAAACCTTTATTAAATTTTTAATTTTTTTATGAATACGGGCATTAATCTTTATAAAAATACGTTTTTTCTTTTCACAAATAATTTTTTTCATCAGTAGTCCCAAAATCAACAACAGCGAATCTATGATGCTTTTTTAATGTTTTGTATGCTCAGAAATAATGATGCCTTTTTTGTATGCTAGACAATGGGTACAAAAGTGTGCAAAACCAATAGACAACAAGCTGATATAAAAGCTCATTGTTTTAAAAATTTACTGTTTAAAAAACTTTTAAAAAAATTATGTATGTGTATTATACATATGTATTTTATTCGACCTTTTATTTAAATTATAATATGACTAAATTCTAGGTAGAATAAAGTTTAAAGTTTTTTGTATAAAATTAAAAAAAGACCTCAAGCTTGAAAATTTAGTCATATTATAAAAATTATGTATGTTGTACAAACTTAAAGTTAAAAATCTTTATTTCTAAAAATAAAAATCTTAATTTGAGAAAAAAAATCTTTAAATCTTATTTTGTTCAAAAAATCTTTAAAAATAAGATAAAATCTTAATTCTGGCAACGCTGGCTGTATCCTTTCCTTTGCTAATGAAGAAGAAATGTGTCTCGATATGTTTTTCGTCATCATTATATTTTTGTATTTGATGTATTTAAGCAAACAGTTTGAAAAAATTGAATACGGGATTTTGGTTTTTTTTAACCAACTTTGAAACCAACCAAAAATTTATTTTGTTTCTTATAATGTTGTTGTTGTTTCTGTTGTTTAAAAAGAGTGAAACGTTTTTTTACCTGCTATTTTTTTGTTTTTTTTTTTTACTTCAAACCCTTCATCTTTCTTACTGTTGTACTTTTGTAAAGTGTCCAAAAATAGACTGTGTGTGTTTTTTGTTGTAGTTCTTATATTTCACATTAGGAAGTGTTGCTTACGATAAAATAAAAAAATGCAAAAAGACGACAACATTAACAAGCGTTAAATATTTCATACAAAATTATGAAAACTTGAAACTAATAACGCGTGTATTATATTTTTGAATGGTTGTCAACATTTTTGTTGGTTAAATAAAAATCAAACAAAAATTTTAATTGAATCAGTAAAAAAATTTGTAAAAATTAAAAAAATTTTCAAACAAGCGTTTGTTTGAAAATAATTCGGCAATAATTTTTTCTGTGTTGCAATAAATATTTCCAAAAAAGTATTATTTTTTCCAGATTTTCTTAGCACCAAACTTTCAAGTCAAAAACCGGAAGCTCAATTTGATTTTAGAACCATGGTTTCTTTAGGAAAAGTTCTTAGAATTATGTGTAGATTACGATTTTGCTATACGCTTTGTCACTTTTTTTGGGCCCGAACAAATTGACCCACTCTAATATACACCCTTATTCTATTTGGCGTCGGCAATAACAACTGAATTTTAAGGCAACAGCAATTCTTATCAAAGACAACATCAATTCTATACTAAATTGGTATTTTGTAAGAGTATTATGACGCCGGTGACTATTTATCGATAATGTTAATAACATACAGCACATATCTCTAATATTAAAATCAGCTGATTCATTATGTTTACTGCTTTTTTATAAGAGAAAAAAAAAATTCTATGCTGACTGTGCAAATTTTAAGTTAAATAAAAATTTGTTTGTAAAAAAATAATGTTTAAATGAAAATTTTTTTATTATATTAAATTTTCCCAAGTGCCTAATACATTTTTTTATATACATATTTATATATTTTTAAGATTTGAAAGTTATTTTCGGCTGAATAAACTTTCTTTTAAACATGTGTTGGAAATAATAGAACCTCATTTAAAAAAGGGAACGTTTGTTCCAAACACAATATCTTTGCAGCAACATTGCGTTTTTTGGCCCAAGGATCGTACCAGCTCAGCGTTGGAAATTATTTCAACTTTTGACTGTCCCAGCCACAAGTTTTAAAATTTTGTCTGAGACTCTGGAAGTCATGAAGAGAGAACTTTGTCCACAATGGATAAATTAAAGTTGCATTTCTTTGAAAAGCAGCATTTCCAGGTGTAATTGGCTGTGTGGACGGAACCCACATCAAAATTTTAGCTCAAAAAAAACCACCATTTCTACTTTAATCGCAAGGGATATTTGATTTATTAGGAAAAGAGACCCTGCATAATCCTCTGGCTATGGATTTTTAACAAGCTCTTCCACTAGCTTCTCGAACTGGCACTTAGTTGTTATTTAAATTTTTTCAATCATATCCACAAAAAATATATCAAAACACAACACAAATGAAGAAAAATATCAAAACCGCCGTAGAAATCAAAATTGTAGCCAACCATAACGTAAAATTTTTAAAACACGACACAAAGCAGCACAAGACAACACTAAAAATGCCGACGACAAAATCAAGGGCAATTTAAGGCAACAGCAACGGCAATTTTTCTTAGAAAATACCAAACATATGTTAACAGTCATCGAAATATGGCAATATTGCCAACGGGAATACGAAATTGAAACAAAACATAAAAAACGGCGTTGTTTACTGTTGACGACGCCAAATAGAATAACATCAACTTGAGTTATTTTCATTAATTATTTTTGTGGCGGCAGAATACTTATGGCCATTTTCTCAATGTATCGACAAACTGTCTGTTACTTAATGTCAACATAAATTTATTGGAACGATAAACTGTCCGTTAACGATTTTGGGTTTCTCAATATACCGACAAAAACATTGTTTTCAGCTGGCAACGCCACTCAAAATACATGTAAAAGTTGGGAGTCAGCTGATTGAATTTATCGGTACGGCAAATAAAAGGAAAATAAATAATTGGCAGATGAGTGCCGGTTAGCTTTGCGATAAAATCGAAGCAAATGAGACATTGAGAAAACCAAATTTCTTTAATGTGCAGTTTTTCGTTGGGAAAAAAGTTGATTGACTAGTGAGAAAATGGCCATTATAATGTTTGTTTGTTTTTTTACTTTACTAGATAATGATTATTATTTTGAGTTAAAGGTTATTCTTTAAAATAAAAATTTATATTTTTTTTTCACTTTTGCATTATTTCTTGGAACGTATTCGCAAACTATTTGCTTAAATATGGCGAATACGAAATAGGCGAAATTCGTAACATCACTACAAAGCAGTACATTTAAATCAACTCTTAGCTATAAAAATGTATAAAAATGTAACATTCTGACTGACTGACTGATTTATAATCGCACGCCTAAACGTCTGAAGCTACAAACTTGAAATTTGACCGGAGGTTGGTCTCTCCCCAAATCGATCCACTTAGACTTTTTCGAAATTCGAACGTTTAAGAGGTGAAACTCGTAACTATTTTTGTACTTTTTTACAAAACATTTTTCTCTATTCATTGACATACATATACGTACTAAATTATGGCCTCCCACTACAATATTGAAATATTTGACACATCAATGGCGGGAAAAAAGTAAAAGGGGAAATACGGGAAATTGTTTTTCGGTCTAGCTTTTTGGTTCTACAACTGGTACTTTTTAATTATCGTTAATATTTAGTATTATACCTTGAAACATAAAATTAAACATGCAATCAGTTTCATAGTTTCCAAAAAGATGCACTTTTTCCCAAAAAGATACATTTAAAAAAAAAAATGTTTAAATCCATTTTTAACGTTTAACATTTATTAACATAACATTTTTATTTCATACTTAATGAATATTGTTAAGAAAATGATATCATATAAATTAATTTTTATATAAAAGTCATAAATAAAAATACAGTGAGTAAACTTTAAAATTAATTATATATAACTATTTTTGGATGTTATCAAAACAAATTCATTTTTGTAAAAATTAATATACGAGTTAAGGCGTTTATACTTAGGCGATCATATCAAAAAGTTCATATAAATTTCCTGAAAATAAAAGCGATGTTCATATTTCCTCAGAACAACTAATTTAAATATTTTATTTCTGTACATTTTGCGTACAGATTCAAAAGATATGAAAAATGTCAGGATTATACGTGGTACCTGAAGTCATAAAAAGATAAAAAAAGTGTATCTTTTGAATTTTAATGGCATCACTGCATGCAATGTCCTGAGTGAATGAGAATCTGTAAGAGGGCTTTTGGTACTTTTTTGTTCTCTAACTTTTTTTAATTTAATACTTATTGTTATTTATTAAAAAAGGCAAACAGGTGTCTGGTACTCTTTTGAAATTCGACCTTTTTAGGGAGTAAACGGGTAAAATCTGTATTTTGGAAGTTCTTGTTTCCCATCTATCTTTTAAACTAACACATAGAAAAAAATTTACTTTTGTAACTTATCTAAAAAATACAAATTCAAATCTGTGAATTTTTCGAAATTGGAAAAGTTTATGGGGTAGAAATCGTACTTAATTTTGTTACTTATTTTTTAAACATGTTTCTCCATCTATCTATATAATATAAAATTGTGAAGTTACTGACTGATTCATCATCCCACATTCTAAATTCCTGAAGCTTAGTTGTTGTTGATATTAAATCTGGAGGCTGGCCTCTCGCCAAATCGATCCCGATAACCTCAAATCTTCTTAACAAAAAAAAAGAGATACCAAATTTAATACTTATTATTGTTCATTAAAAAAATAAGGCGGAGTGGCGTCTGGTACTTTTTTTTTGAAAGTTAAATTTTAAGTTTTGGATATTTTAGTAAGCTAATAGGGCCTTAATTTTTCCATTGTAAATTTAAAACACATTTAATTACATTTTTCACAGAAAAAATTCTCCAAAATTTTTTTTACCAATTAAAGCATTAATCAAAAATAAAATCAGTTTTAATTAAAAATTTAATCAAGTGAATTAAACGTTTAATCACGTAAATTAAACTTTTAATTAATACTATTAACTGGTTTAATTGATACTTTTAATTTGTTTACTGGTGCAAATTTAATTAATTTTTTGATTAATATCACAAATTTTTTAATTGAAATCCATTTTTATTTTTTTCTGTGTTCAGGGGAACATATATTTAAACATGTTCATAAATAACATTGTTATGAAGATTTTTTTATATAATTATTTATTTAATGTCTTTTAAAAAAATACAAAATTTTAATCGATTTCAATTTGAAATACTACTGTGTTACTTTTGTTTACTTCTTCTTTTTCTTTGTTCAATTTAAATCAATTAATAAAACGCGCGAGCCTCACGCACACGCAAAACTAAAATTGGCGATTTTGAACAAACAAGTGATTTTACAATCGCGCGTTTGTCAGCACATTGCTGATTAACTTTGGAAAAAACTGCAGTTGAAGTCTAAGTTTTACAGATGAGTTCATAGTGACACTGACTAGCAAAACCCTAATGAAACTGTCCTGGAACAAATTATATATATATATGTTCCCGACGATCCTATAAGGAGCATAGGGCCCCAACAAAATCTCTCCACTTTGATCTATTCATCGCAATTCTCTTCACTTCGTTCCAACTGGTGTTAAAAGTTGTTGCTTCAGCTATGACTTGCCTTCTCCATGTATGGGCCGGACGTCCTCTTCTACGACTACCTTGTGGATTCCACTCTATGGCGGTTTTAGCAATGTCTGGGTGTGTTTTTCTTAATGTATGACCTATCCAGTTCCATTTTCGTCTACGTACTTCAGCGGTTATGGGAGATTGCTGCGTTTCGAACCACAGCCTCTCATTGGATAACGTTTGTGGCCAATACACCCGAAGTATTCTTCTCAGACAGCGGTTTATAAATACTTGCATTGCCTGGATGTCTGGAGGGGCCGCATTCCATGTTTCGCAACCGTATAACAAAGTAGAACGAACATTAGAGTTAAACAGTTTAATTTTGACACCACGAGAGAGTGTGGAAGATTTCCATATGTAATTAAGTTGGCCGAAAGTTTGTGATGCTTTTTTAATTCTGTTAGAGATATCTGCGCTCGAGCCACCAGTTGTTGTTAATATAGAGCCGAGATAACAGAAAGAGTCTACATCCTCCAGTATATTATTACCAATTGTAAATCTGCTGCTGGTTTCAGCGTTTATTCTCATCACCTTGGTCTTGCCAATGTTTATTTTAAGGCCAGCATTCGAGGCCATGTCTGAAAGATATTGCAACTTTGACTGCATATCAGAGTATCGATGAGAGAGGAGGCAAATGTCATCGGCATATTCTAAGTCCTCTAATCTTCCATTAAGCCCCCAAGAAATGCCCCTATTATCTGCCATAGATTGTTTCATGACAATATCCAATACGATGTTGATTAAGAGTGGAGACATTACGCAACCTTGCCGAACTCCCGTTCCTACTTTAACACTCCTGCTCAATTTGCCTTCATGAACAATGCGGCAACTGGCATCAGCGTACAGGCTCTTGATAAGGTGGATTAGTTTGAGTGGGACACCTTTGCGCTGTAAGGCTTTCCAAATAACGTTGTGGTTTAGGGTATCGAAAGCTTTCTCAAAATCAGTAAATACCAGATACAGTGGAGAACGCCATTCGACCGACTGTAAAACTGGAACAAATTAGACACTGGTTTAATATTTCAGAAACTCAAAATAGCAAAATATTGACATTGGCGCTTTTAGCTCCAAGCCAATGAAATATATATGGGTCATTCTTAAAAAACATGACCAATTGGTGTCCCCAGACTTTACTATTTTATATTTTGTTTCTCCAAAAAGAAAATAGAAAAATATCTGCATTTTTTTTAATTATTATCGATTTTACGTAACTATATTATAAAAAAAAAAAATAATCAATTATCTGAAAATAGCTTAAAAAATATTTTTAATGTCAAAGGTTTAGCATAAACCTGTGTCCCGAACCAATTTATAAAAATTTAATAGTTATTTTCAGTTAAAATAAAATTGAAAAAAGATAATATTTACAATTTTTGTTATTCAGTTTGTATATATTAAAACCATATATAGAAAAGAATGATGAAAAATAATTTTTTTGTATAATTTTTTTGAAGAAAAATCTTGTCCCGAGGTTTTGGTCCCCTCTGTTACGTCCACTCATTGTATTGAATAATTTTTGTTAAACGTTATAACGCGTATATTTCTCTTATGTGTCTCCATCATAACTTAGCTAAAATCAACAAAATGTGTTTTTAACTGTTCAGTCTTGTTTAGTGCGTGGTTGAGTAAGCAACTTAATTGTAGGCCGGGTGCGTATTCAGTGTCAACTCTGTAACTGTTGAAAAACGGTGAGTTAAGTGATTTTTTATTTATTTTATAATTTTTTTATAAATATTTTGTGTACACTAATTAAGTGGACAAATAAATTCTACAAAATTCTAATAAAAAGCTAAAATATGGTATTTTTGAGTTAATTTGTCCTCTCTGTTACCGGTCCACTCTGTGACTTTTTTATATGTAACAAGTAAGAAAGTATAGTCGGTCAAGCCCGACCATATGATACCCTACACCACAGTATTTAGAAACACATCATGCTTATGTGTCCATATAAATATAGATTTATCTATGCTTATAAACTTCATGAAAATCGGTTTGAAAGTTTGTGAGAGGCAGAAATTGACCCCTACCTCCCCTTGTGGTCCTATTTTTGAAAAACTGTATTGCATGTGTCCATATAGATATGGTTCTATCAATGTTTTAAATTTCATTGAAATCGGTTTGATAGTTTCTGAGAGGAAGAAATTTCCCCCTATCTTCCCTCGTGGTCCTACGATTCGGCCCATTTTCAATAGGCTTGGTCCTTGTGTCAATAAGAACCTATGACCTATGAAATTTCATCAAATTATCTCCAAAATTGCGACCTGTACTTTGCGCACAAGGTTACATGGACAGCCAGCCAGCCTGACGGATATCGTTAGTTCGACTCAGAAAGTGATTCTAAGACGATCGTTATACTTTAAGGTGGGTCTAGGACCAATATTTTAAGGCGTTACACACATCAGCACAAATGCATACTACCCTCACCACTATTGTGGTGTGGGTATAAAAACTCCAAAAATTTAAAAAATTACTGCTGGTTATGGATTCCTATTGTTGATAAGATCCGTAACCACATGAGGCCAATTATAAACATATTTGGCCAACTTAATTTTTAAAAATTACAAAATTCAGAATGGTCATGTTTTTTAAGAACGACCCATATATTCGTTTCAGGAATTATATTTAAATCTTTTAAGAGCATCTTTAAACATGAAAAACAATTTTCTCAAAGATTTTCAAAATCTTCACTTTACTTTATTCAGTTTCAAATGCTGACCCAAAATCATTGACATTTAGTGGGATAAAAGTGTCTGGTAGAACAGTGGCTATACTAATATTAGTTTTTCACTACAGTACGTAAAGGATATAAGAAAATAAAAACAAATATCAGGTGATTTTTTAAGAGCTATAGGAAAGTTAAAAAAAAAAACACATAAAATTCAGAAAAATGCATGAAATCTTTATTTGAATCGATAGTACGGTCGATATAATTTAATGTTTGAAGATTATTTCATGCCAATGTTGACCGCGACTGCGCCTCAAATGGTCCATCCGCTTAGTCCAATTTAAGCATACTCTTTCCAACATATCGGCCGGTATCTCATGAATAAATGCTTTAATGTTGTCTTCCAATGCGTCAATTGAAGCGGGCATGTGTGTATAGACATGAGCTTTAACATAGCCCCACAAAAATAGTCTAAAGGCGTTAAATCGCACGATCTAGGCGGCCAATTGACCGGTCCCGAACGTGAAATAAAATGTTCACTGAACTCGCCTCTTAATAAGTCCATTGTTAAGCGTGCTGTGTGGCATGTGGCACCGTCTAGTTGAAACCACATGTCATGCGATTCAAGCTCTTGCATTTTGGGCAAAACAAAGTTGGATATCATCTCACGGTAGCGCTCACCATTCACAGTTACGTTACGATTCGCATCATCTTTGAAGAAGCACGGTCCAATGATGCCACCAGCCCATAAACCGCACCAAACTGTGACTTTTTCTGGATGCATTGGAAGCTCTTGCAATGCTTCTGGCTGATCTTCACTCCAAAATCGAAAATTCTGCTTATTAACGTACCCATTGAGCCAATAATGAGCTTCGTCGCTGAACACAAGAAGCGCGCGATGAACTTTCTTAACAGAGCACGCATTTTGATAGTAAAATTCAATAATTTGCAAGCGTTGTTCGTTTGTAAGACGATTCATGGTTAAATTATAGACCAAACTGAAGATGTTTGACAGTGAAACAAAACACGAAACGTGCGTCAGCTGTTTAAACCAGTGTTGCCAAAAAGATAATAGCTGAAAAACCACCCGATACTACGAAAGTTTTGTATCATTTTTTTTTTCTTTGAAAAGTTTTCTTATACAAAATCCTTTTTATATTGACATATATGGAAAAAGACACAATGCTTTTAAAATACTGTCTTAAAAGTGGGGGTTTCTTATATGAAATGTTCTAATATCAGTTATCTACTGTGGTATGTGTTTTATAATATTTACATACGAAAATACGCTGTGCTATCCCTGCATGAAATGTCACTAGTGAATCTGTACTGATTCACTATTGACACAGTCACCAGTACTAGTGACTTATTATACCCCAGACAGTGTTATTTACTATAGACATTTAACATGTGCGTGCCATTGAAAATCTACTTCTGACGTTAGTACTATTGACAAGGTTGTTCTTTTTGGAGCATATGTAGACATTGGAACCAGAGAATCACTGCACTTACAAAATTATTACAGTAACTGATTGTGGGTTATTAAATTCGTTTTCTTTTCTGTTAAAATTGAATAAAAATATAGTTATTTTTCGAATAATTTTATTTTTTAACATTTATGTTTGTTATTCAAAAAACAAACTACAAAAAAATAATGTTTTATCGTATTTATTTTGTTATGTAGTTTGATTTTTGTCGTTTAAAATATATTTTTTAATAGTAAAAATCATTCAATTTTAAGGAATATGGTGTTCAATAAATAAAAAATTAAAAAATGAATGTTAAAATCATTTGTTTTAAATGAAATGTAAATGATCCGTTTTTTAAGTGAATTTTAAGTTGTTTAAAATGAATTTTCGTTTGAATTTAACTACATAATATTTTGAGTGTAGTACATTTTAGTAAACGTTTTTGATTATTTTTTCAACTTTTATAGGAATTATACTTCTCAGTTGTTATTGAAAACATTTTTTTTCGTATTAAAGGCAAATAAAGTGGCAAATGTAGCGTAGTGTAAACACTTCGTTGACAATGTCACCAAAATAGTCGACAAAACTGGTGACTTGGAGTCACTTGCACCCAGTAGCTCGTTTCTGTATTTCTCGCATCGTAAAATTTCTTACATGAAGTGTGAAACAAAAAATTCCATCGTTTCTCGATTTGAGAGAAAAAAGTGTTTCTGTATTTGAATGCGAAAACAGACAACACAGATTCTGTTTTAACTGGAATATTTCTAGTAATTAAGTGTCAAATAAAAGCAAAACGTCAACAAAAGAAATAAATATAATAAAAACAAAGCTGCCAGATTTGACGAGTTATCGTCATTTTGACGATTTTTTGTACCGAAATTAACAAAGTGACAAAAACCAAAAATATTCTATAATTTTGTTGTTACTTTCTATAGAAATTCATATTGAATTTTTAAATTTCAAACACTTCTATTTTGTATCGTCTGTAGAAAGCAACAACAAATTTATAAAATATTTTTGATTTTGTTTTTGCTTTTAATGAAATTGTGTGCGTTGCGTTGCGTTTTACACTAAAAGCTCCTTAGTCTTCATAATAAGATAATTTTCATTTATTTTTTCAAATGTTTGTTTATTAGGCACCACAGAAAAAAGATATCTTTAGAAACAAGGCATCTTAAATTTTTATATTTATCCCTATTGTGAAAATTGTCCTCGAAATTGTTTGTCTCTTCCCTGAAAAATGTATCGGCAAATGCAAATTTTCGAGGGAAAGTATTGGACCGACTTGGCTTATTTTGAACATTTAATACTTCTATATACATATACAAAATATGATTGATATTTGATATTCTTATCTTATATGTGCACTTTTGTGCCAAAACCATTATTCCGGCAAGAAAAAAATTGTTTGTCTCCCAGTAAAAACTTTTTCAAAATGGATGGCTTCTTTCACTCGTTATTTAGTAGCTTTCTTATATAACAACTTCGATAACTTCTTTTTTCTGGATGTATTTAGATAAAAAAATAATGACTTGTAAAATTTATAGGTTTTTTCAGTAGACTTGTAAGTAGTGCTTTTATGTGTTTCTGATTACTCAACATATTATTTTGTAGGCGAAGTTTTTACTGGGTCTTTAACCCGTTTATTTATGAACCGATTTTTTTAATTTTAACTACCAGGTATTCTACTAAGTCTATTTCAGGTTAAAGAGAAAAAGATAGGAATAGGTAAATTTATGATTTAGATCTCAGCCATTTGTAAACCGATATAGTAAGATTTCAATAATATACTATTTCGGACTACATACGATATAAATATAAAACAACGTTGTTACCATCAATTCCAGGTATTTCGCAAAATTAAAAACCCTGAATATTTATAATACTGTTATCAAAGCTGATTTAATTTAAACATTTTCCATTTTGATCTCGGCATTTCGTCGTGCCGAAGTTATCTTGCCGTATATCACAAAATTTTTTTTTTGGAAATCGAATCTTAAGGTTCAAATTTTTATACACAAAAATTTACGTAAAAAAAGTCGTCCAATATTTTTGTCAGATATTGTGTTTGAAGTTCTTTATCGATTTATGTCAAAATATCCAAAGTCATGGAAAAAATTTTTAAGTTATAGCCATTATCACGTTTGAAAAAATTTTTCAATTTTGTCGTATACGCCACTTTTTGCGATATATTTTTTAGTTTGTGGGATATAAGTCAAAATAAGGTATTAAAAACCTACATTCACGTGTTTTACCAATATTGAAAATTAAGTTATAATAATTTTCGAAACGAAAATTTATGCAAGTGACAAATATATTTACGTATAGTTATAGTTTTTTATTATCGAATTTCCTTATGTATGAATAATTTAAAGTTTTATTACTACTTAAGGCTGGTCTAACCATATTACACGATGAAAACTGTGTGTCACACCGTAACGTCAAATTTTTGTCCAACTTAATTTGACATTTCTTGGTATCAGTGCCAAATTCAACCATGGAGAGGTGCAGCGCGTTAAGATTGCAGAAGCCTTTTACGAAAATGGGCGTTCAAATCAAAAATACATTTTGTGCACATCTTGATTCTTTTGGTCAACATAATCGATCAAATGTGTCCACAATCGGGATAATAGTGGGCAAATTTTAGCAAACCGGCTATGTAGAAAATGTGAAAAAGCCTGTGCATGCATGCTTGGTGTGGTTTATGGCCAGGCGGGATCATCGGGCCTTACTTCTTCGAAAATGAGGTATGCCAAGCAGTTACTGTGAATGGTGTTCGCTATCGCGAGCTCATAACGGATTTCTTTTTGCCAGAAATTGAGGATATGGACCTGGGCGATAAGTACCTAGTTTCAAAAGAATGTGTCACACGGCTAACGAAACAATGGCTCTTCTGCTCGAGAAATTCAATGGCGATGTTAACTCGCCGTCACGATCATATGATTTGACACCGTTGGCCTTCTTTCTTTGGTAATATTTAAAATAAAAAGTGTACGTCAATAAGACAAGAACAATTCAAGAGCTAAAGGATTAGATAATTTGACACATTAAGGACATTGAACATCAATTAGGTCTCAGAGGCATTGCAAATATGGACCATAGGACAAAGGTATGCTACCGAAGCCGCGACGAGCATTTGGCCGATATTTTGTCTCACACCATGTTATCATAGATCCTTCTATAATAATAAAAAATTCAGATAATTCTCTAAAAACTTTTTGTTTTATTCACAATTAACATTGTGCACTATGGTTGGACCATCCTGAATATTTAACCTTTAACTGCTTAACAATAAAGTGAATTTAGGCAATATTTCATCAATATAAATAGCCGTTGTGTAATTCGTCCGTAAAATATCTTTACATATAAAAAGAAAAATGTTAAAATAACAGTTATATTGACAAGATAGTCGCTTTTTTGTAACATGCCTAATATACTTTGTTCACATACAACAAGATAACGCAAGATTTTTTTTATTGAAAATTTTCATACGTGTTTTGTCGTACATCCACAATTATGCTACATACGATATTATAACGTATTAAATTTTTCGCAAAAGTGGATATACAACAAAATAGCTTCGTAATATCTCATTAACCATAAGAGATAGAGACGTGAGGATTACGCAGATCGATAGATCTGTTAAATTTACCACAGGAAACGGTCTTATCTCATTTTTTTCGATTTTGTGATATACGACAAGATAACTCGGAACGACGATTTGTAAATATATTTTTGTAAATATATTTTAAAAAAGGATGTATGTTTATTTTATTAAGCTTGGTTTCTTTTTGGGTTTGTAAAAATATTTATTTTGTTTTTTGTTTAATATGAAATTTTTTCATGCCTTTGTGTAACTTCTCCAGGGAAAAACAACAATTTTAAATTGTTATTGGATTAAAGAAAATAAATAATAATTAGTATTGTGGTTATTTTGTTGAACTATTTATGGTTTTTAATCCAAATTTTAAATATTTTTAATTATGCTTAAGTTCATCAAATTTAATTTTCATTAAATTATTTTTATGAAGAAAGGAATTTTACAAAATTTACTGATCATTTTTCATTCTTGACTCAATCTGGGCTCGAACCCAGGCGTTTTTACGGACAGGTTACCCTGACATGTTTCGATTGCAACCACTCAATCTCCTCCTTAAACGGCAAGCCCTCTGAGGAGATTGAGTGGTTGCAATCGAAACATGTCAGGGTAACCTGTCCGTAAAAACGCCTGGGTTCGAGCCCAGATTAAGTCAAGAATGAAAAATTATCAGTAAATTTTAATTAATTTTCATGTTGTAAAATTCATTTCTTCATAAAAATAATTTAATGAAAATTAAATTTGATGAACTTAAGCCTAATTAAAAATATTAAAAATTTGGATTGAAAATAAATAATTTTATAAAAAATAATCCTCAAGCTTAACAAAATAAATATAAATTTAAATAAATTATTTAATGCCCATGAACTTTAACTATGCTTTTGTTTGATTATGTTTTAAAAAATCGAACAGAATTTGTTTAAAATCAATTTTAATTATTTTAAACAAAAAAGACGATCTTATTATTGTTTTTCAGGAATTTGACGATTTTTATACAAATTTATCTTGCTGCACTGAATAAAACCAAAACAAGGAAAGGCTAAAAAAAAAATGAAAATAACAAAATATAACAATTGTGTTTTGTTTATTTTCATCATATAAATTATGCATTCATCATTTAAATTCCTTCTATTTTTTATTTATTTTAAACAAATAGTATATAAACCTCAAAGTTATTTTCGGGAATACAAAGTTTATTATTAATACGATTTCCGTATGACGTGCTTAATTCCCAATTTTTCATATTTGATAAATACACTGAAATTCATTGTTGAGGGAAAGCTAGCTTTATGCGCATTTCACTGGTTGCTAAGGCCAACTCATCAGGAAACCTTTTCCAAAGATTTTAAATTTAAAATGTCTACATTTTGTATTTCTCGCACCAATTTCAAATGTGACTAATTTTGAAAGTTCTTGTGAAGGCGCCCGTACACGACATGTATTTGTCATCTGACATGTCAAATTTTCAAGTCACATGTAATTGTTCATGTCTGTCAAAATTGCTGTTTTACAGAAGGTTTATAATATTCGGTCACAAACGTACATGTATTTTGCTTCTGACATTGTCTCTGTTTTTTTTCGCATTGTTATTGCAGAAACCAAAGTAGTTCTCGGTTTTAAAATAGCTTGCTGCCGCCACGAAAATTTTTATTTACGCCGTAAAATCGTTTAGACATCTTAACATATTTTTCTTTTAATTCAAAGATACCAATTTGGGATATTTACATAAATTCTATTCAATAGTGGGATGGTCCTGCATATCTCGGTATTGTAAAATATTAACTTCAGCCGGCTAATTTTTCCGTCAATAGTTGACGCCGCTGCCAGTTTCTTCCCGGCATAGATTTATGATGTCAGATGGTTTGTCAGAAGAAAATAGAGCACGCTCTAATTGAAATTTTGTCAGATGACTTTGCATCTAACTTTTACAGAAGCAAAGTTAAAAAGGTAACACACGACATGTATGTGTTTTGCAGTGGGAAATTTGACATGTCAGATAACAAAAACATGTCGTCTATATGCTCCTTAAGAAACTTTTCGCAAAATATTGTTACAGAAACACTGTTTATCACATCCTTCCAATAAATGCTGGAAAATTATTTAAATGGCAGATGATTCTCGCAAAGAAAAGATACAGAAACACTTGTGTGAGAAAAACCATTTTTTGTTTCATTTCACACTATTTTTGTTGCAATTCACACGTTTCATGCGAAAAGTTTTACGATGTGATAAATACAGAAACGGGCTACAGGATTCCTTCAGGGAAGTATGTGTACTCATATAATGACGAATATAATGAGTAAATACTTAATAAAATTTTTTTTATTGTAAATCCCGTAAAAAATGTTTTCTCAGTTGTTATATTTTTCACATTCGGAGTTTTTTAAAAAATTTCTGCCAACTAGAAACTTTAAAAAGTGACAGATAAAACAAACAAAAATTAATAAGAAAAATGCCACTTGACTATTTTTTTTGTATTAAAAATTCATTGGCTGTATTGCAAAATAAACAAAAAGTATTTCAACTAACGGATATTTAATCATTAATTTCAATTATGCTTTTAAAGCTTTTTAATTGCACCGTTTACAGTATTCAATTTTTTTTTTACACTTTGTCTAACATATTTTTTTTATCAAACTGAATATCATACGCAAATTATTTTACATTCAATCCTTTTATTACACGGTATTTAGGAATTGCAAAAATTTAAATAATTTTAATAAATTAAAGGTAATAGAGCGAACAAATTAATAAATTCTATGGCAATTGCAATACATTTTTAAATTCAAGGCAGATTAAATGCCAGAAGCGTTTCAGTGGAAGTAAAAATTACAAATGGTATCAATAAAGTTTAAATTGTTTTAAATTATTTCTATTGAATAAAAATTTTACATCACTTAAATTTAATTTTTAGATTTTTGATAACGTTAATTTGCTGAGTTGTTGAGTATTGAAACATTAAATAAAATCATTTGGCAGGACTTATTGTAGAACGCTTTACACAAATCACAGATGTCAACTTAAATATTTTTTTTTTTTTTTTTTTTTTTGTTAAGTAAATATTCACTTTTATTTGTTTTTGTTTTAGAATATACAATGAAATGAAATGAACAAAAAACAATTGCATATTTAAAAAAATAGAGCAATTTAAATAATTTATAATCAAAGGATTTAATAATTTTTGCTAACTTATAAACATGACACAAAAATATGCTGTTTGACCTGATGATAAATTTATAAAAAAAATAATTGTATTAAATGTGTTTAAAACAATTAAAAACATTTCTATTAATTTTAACATTTAAGTTTGTTAGTTTAATAAAAAATTAATGCTTTTTTAATTCGCGTTGCCAAATTTATGCGATAAGATTTTAGATAAAATACATTTTTGGCAATAAATGCAAATCGTCTTGATGCAGATGAAAAATTTCTCATTCCAAGTTTTCCTCCACTTTGCTTGAGGTTATTTTTTACATATATTTCAATGCTTTACCAACACCAGCAGCCGAAAAAGCTCCCCCGACCATCAGATGCCAACCACCATGTTAGACTGTCGGACACAAATGTTTCGTATTAATTTCTTGACTGGGCTTTTTTCGAGACGGTTGCCCTTCCGTCTGACCCGAAAATGTTTAAACGTGTTTCCAGAATAAAAAGTATTTTGCAGGGGTACAAACTGCAGTGTAATCTTTTTATTTTTTTTCTAACAAACGGCTTCTTATGTGCACTCATACTCTTAGATCAGTGATAACCAAGCCCCGAACTAACCAAGCTCCGAACGCACGCACACAAAGATATTCACCCCTATCGTGAATAAAAATTCCTTGGGAGTTTTTTCCCTTTTCCCATTTTTATTCGCGATAGGGGTGATTATGTACTTGGGTGCGGTCGCAGAGACTGATGATAGCCTGATGTTTTGAAACGAACAAAGTTGTTGTATACATGTGAATTACCGACCGTGTCTGTGTGAAAACTACGATTATTGACTTACTCGCGAGCCTATGGAGTGGTTATCACTGTCTTAGATACATCGCACTGTGTGTAATTTTTTAAGTCATGGAAAAATAACCATATACAAACACCACTACGTGATAAAAGACAAAAAAAACAAAGAACCGTGTCTCCCAGTTTTGCCCAAAGTCATGCACTTTTTTTTTGTGTAATTTTTGCAAAAAGTGATAATTTTCTCAGGCTCATATCTTGCAAACCGTTCGGAATTTGGATTTACCCTCTTAGACAAAGTTGTAGCTCTTATCATTAAGAACCTACAAAATCAGGAAAACTTCATCTTCAAGATCAAAATCCCAAAAAATGTTCACTTATGCGGCTACCTAAGCGCTACCTAAATGGTGTTAAGAATCATTCCTAGGAAGTTCATATGCTCTAGAAAGTTGTTTATTCAGATCTAACCCCGGGTCTCCACGTAGCAATATTAATTGCTGCAAACGTCAAATTTGATTGCTCCGTTAAATTAGCGACGTATAGACCGCAAATTGCCATGAGTAGCATTCCATTGCGCAATGATTGCTCTTCTGATTGCTTGAGCAATTATTGCTTAGCAATCTGCTGTCAAATCAGTTGTAATTTATCTGACATTTCATTTCTCTGTACGGTTAGCGTGTTTTTTTATTAAAAAAGCAATCAAGAAAAAGCCGCCAAGTGAAAAAATACTTCAACAGACTACAGAAAAAGTTTTTATATATTATTTTTTTAAATAAACGTCAATATCAGCAAAAGCAAACGACGAACTGGTTTTTTGTATATTTTAATTTTTTCAATAGAACAATACAAGTTTTAGTTTTTTTTTCATACGCAAATAAACAAAAAAGTAATACAAAACACAGCTACGACAATTACAATTAATTATTTTATTAATTTAATTGATTAATTTAAAAAAGAAAACTAAACAACAACTTCAAAACACAACATAAAACATTTGTTATAAATACAGCCACAAAACTTTATACAACTACTCGCGGTGAAAATTGCAAATTTATGGAAAAGCAATTTCAAGTGTTCTCCAGCAATATAATTAGCAATTATTGCTCCATTGTTCTATCATTGTTCTGCCGACGTTATTGCTTGTTCTTAGCAATAAAAATTGCTACGTGGAGACCCAACGTAAGGTACATTTTTGTGGCTGATTGTTTCCATGAATTTTGACCGGGTTGCTTCCTATTAACCTGAACAGGGGGAAAAAGGTAAAAAAGATCGAGTTTCTTAAAGTTTTTTGCGATTTTTATCTTGATGATGAAGTTTTTTTGATTTTATATGTTCACAATATTTGTTCTTTATGACAAGGGCTACAACTTTTTCTCAGAGGGTAAATCAAAATTCCGAACGGTTTGCAAGATATGAGCCTGAAAAAATGATCACTTTTTTGCAAAAATGCCACCGAGGTCCCAAATCTTTGGCGGCCCATAAAAAAAGTGCATGACTTTGGGCAAAACTGGGAGACACAGGTCTTTTTTTTTTGGTATTTTATCACGTAGTGGTGTCCGTATATGGTTATTTTTCGTGTTGCACTGTGTTATTTTAAACAATTCTTCGGGTGGTTTTGGGATTAATGATTATATTCAAAAATCGATTGACCCTGTATCATAGTTTGGGTGCACTCAATCTTAATTCATTCTTGATTTGGTTGACAATCTATCTTCTTGGCGCTTTGTAAATAGTTTTTTTTCGCTAGAGTTTTCGCAATTTCTCTCTGATTTTTTCCACTTTTGTAATTATTAAGTTCCATATTTCAGGTGTTGTATTAAGACACCATCTTGAAATTAAAGATTAAACAACTGCCATTTGTTAGAATGAGTCACTAAATAAGTAATAAGTACACAGAAAAAAGTAAAAAACGGGTTTGATCACCAAAATAATTGAAACAAGCAAAAAATTGTTTAATTTTGCACCTATCACCGAAATGATTATACCAATTACTCAAATTTGCAAAAATTGCAAAACCAGGATTTTTTTTCCAATTAAAAAGTTTTTACATTTTAATTACAAAAATTATTGAAAAAATTATTAATATTGAACAATATATTAATTGAATGAATTAACAAATTAATTTAAAAAAAAATCAATATTTTAATTGAATGAATGACTAACTTAATTGATTACAATACAGAAAATTAATTATTTTAATAATTGTATTGATTAAAACAGTGATTGAATTTTTGCATTAAATCGATTAAAATTTTAATTGAATAAATTAAACAGTGTATTTGAAATACACTCTCAATTCAATTACGCAAATTATTCAATCAAACAAATTGTTAATTGAATAAGTTTGTTAAAGCAGTTGATGGTTAAATGAAGCAAAATAATAATATTTAAAATATATGTTTTATTTAAATATGGTTTAAAAATAACTTGTTTTATTTGTTTAATTGTAATACCTCATGCTTAATTGTACAAATTTTGAAATATTTTTTTGACAAAGGAATTTCATATATACAACTTTGTATAGAATTGTTGAATAACTCTGATTCTTCAGGGTATTCAAGGTTGAAAACAAAAAACTGTTTTTGTTGCGTTATTTGGCTGTACTTTTTTCACATATTCACTTCAATTCAAGAATTAACAAACAAAGAAAATAAACACCAAATTTCGATTGCGACCATAACCACCGTCAACACTGTGGTCAGCCACAAGGCGATTTTCTATTTTACGCATAGTATACATATGTATGTAGGCTCATTATTGACATTGTTGGTGGTCATAATTGTAATTCGTCTATAACAAATTTCAGTTCATTTTTTACTTGTTGATAGTTTTTTTTGCACGCGACGCTTACTGTTATTTTTGATGACAAAAACATGTGTGTATGTAGGTACATGTAAGGGCAAAGACAATACATTTATAAAGATGTTGGTTGCACTTGTAACATTTTTCGCAAACTGTTGATGAGGGAGGAAAGCAACAAGGAGAAAGCAACAAATTGTTCAATTCAAACAACCGAGTTGATTGATTCAATTAAACTTATAATTAAAATTATGCTTAAAATCAAGTAAAATTTTAATTAAAAAAAATGTTCTTTTTTAATTCAATCAATTAAGAACGTAATCAAATTTATTTTAAAATTCAAAAATCACTATTAATTGAAAAAAAAACTGCCAATAATTTTTTCTGTGTAGGGATACGATTTTCAAGCAAATGCATGTTTATCTTTCCGAGTCATTAAATTTGCGATAAAATGTCACCGATTTGTTTTTGCATATTGTTGCCTATTTTGGTTAAAATGCATATTTTTGCATAATTTGGTTTTAAATGCATATTTTTGCATATTTTAACATTTTTGTGTGATATATTTTTTTAATTACATATTATAAAAAAAGTTCTTCAAAAAATTTCCATTTAAACAAAGAAAAAAAAAATCTTCAAAAAAAATTGTTAAAATCAATAAACACAATTTTTTTGGGCGCTCTGCTTAAAATAGAAGATTTTCAAGATTTTGACAAAATATCCTTCTATTTTTAACCAATTCTGCACCTTACATGGCTTATCCAAAACAGTTATATGCTACTTGCTTGACACATATGTTACACCGAGTTGCAGAAGAAATTAGAATCTAATCCGATAATATTGATTATTGGTTTCATACGGGGAAAAATATTTTTAAAGGCTCTTCACGAGTTGCAATTTTGATTAAAATGTATCTTTTGGTACCGTTACCACCGCAGCCAGTATAAACAAGGTGAGGAACCTGGCAAGAAGCTGTAGAATACTATTCGAAAATCTTTGAGCAATTTAAGAACTTATTGCTACCGATGCTTATAAAATTAAAAAAGTAAAAGATCAATTAACATTTGTATTTTTCAGCTACGGATTTATTGGTGCACAAGTTTTTATGCCGTTATTTTGTTTAGATATCTGCATATATAAGATATTTGTTTGTCTTCAAGTGCTCAATTTCGGACCTACCAGCACAAAATTTAGACACGATACAGGAGCTATCGTCAAAATTATTGTTGCTAAATTTTACGTCATAATGCCATTAAAAACTATTTTCGGGAGTAGTATTTGTATATGAGCTATAATCATATATGGACAGATTCCATAAAAATTTGGTTAGAGGATTTAGATTTCCATAAAAAAAGTTTGAAACAAATTCAATCTAAATACCAAAAAAATAAGATGGTTAATTGCAAAGAAGCTCGTATGGGGACTATCAGGGGTGTTCTGGAAATCGAAAACGCAAAACTCAAAAATTTTAAACGTCGTTTTTGAATAAGATTTCTGTAATAAAAGAATTTTATGACAAATATTATACAAATATTTCTCTATTTAACGGAATTTTATAGCAAAAATTATAAAAATTAGATAAAAAGTGTATTAAAAACAACTTCCAAATTATTGCGTTTTGCGTTTTCGATTTCCGAACATCCCTGTATGTAAAATAATAAACCGACTCTAACCATTTTCAATGGGCTTGTTCCTTGTGAAAATTATAAGCTATGTACGAAATTTAATCAAATTATCTTTTCAAAAGTTACGACCCATACGTTGCGCACAAGGTTTATATGGACAGCCAGCCTACCAGCCGGCCGGGCAATGTTAGATCAATTTAAAAAGAGATTCTGATCCGATCGGTATCTGTATACTTAGAGGTGGGTGTAACCAAACAATTACCTTTTTGTTTTTGTACTCTTTAATTAAGTCATTCGTGAGACAGCGACAAGCAAGTGCAGATGTTAAGTAGCAGCGTAGATACTTTTTCAAATACAGAGTGTAAAATAAAGGCTGCTAAAATTTAAAAAAATATTTTATTACTTTAACGATTTCTTATTTGAGTTTTCTTGGATAAAAGTGTTACTTTTAATTTTCAAACATTCTCGCGGTGCAAGCTGAATTTTCTTTACTTGGTAAAATGGGGAAATGTTCAATACAATTTGTTTTGTTAAGAATTTAAAAAGTCAAAACTTTAAAAGTCAATTAAAAAATAGAAAATTTCGTGTGAACTGCATTATTTTATAAATTTCTTATTACCAAAACAAATTCTAGTGATAAAATTTTAACTAAAATTTTTGCGCGTGGTTTTTTGTGTCATTGCACTTTAAAATCCTCTAACCATACATATGCAAAACAGTTTTGGGCATTTTGTTCCACCCATAGTGGAACAAAAACTCTAACCATACCAAACCAAAAGTAAAAACGGTCCAGAAAAGCGAAATAGTAACAGCAAAATTTTTGCCGAAATTGGCGGGATTCTAAGTTGGTTTCTGGTACTTAAAAACTGTCTAAATCTAGCCCGAAAAGGGCTTAGTTGGCATTACTGTTAAAAACACTTAACTGCCAAATGCAAACAATTTATCAAGGTAAATTCAATAACAGACAGAACTCATAAGTACTCAACGCATTCGGTACAGATAAAAACGTACAAATATGGACAAATGTACTTGTGTAACCTTTATTTAAGTAATGGAGCAGAGTATCAAGGCCGTTAATGTTTAATAATATTTTATTTTATTTTTTCGAGTTCTCTTTATTCCATTCATTTTAATTTATATACATTTATGAATGAATATGCAGTTGCAGTATATTGTGTCAAAGAAATAATTAACAGAAAATGTTGCTGAAAGCACAGAGGTATTTTTAGTGTACGAGGGTTAATGGAAAATTTTACCTCAATATCGTTAAAATACTAATTATTTCATTATTTTCAAAAGACAATTTTTTACTTTCGAGAAAGCGGAACACAATTTTTAAGTTTCCGGGATTCTGCAGATTTTCCTCTTTATAGAAACAAATATTTTTGTTCAGCCCAATTATGAATAAAAATTCCTCGGGAGTTTTTCCCTTTTCCCATTTTAACAATTAAATTAACATAGGAAAAATGGGAGACGGGAGTAAACTCCCGGGCTGGTTTAAAAAAGGTTTTTAGAGGTGATGTGCATAGAAACATTAAACAGACACTATTAACCCTCATATTTTTTGTTCAATAATTTTGCAAACGTGTGTAAATGAAATACCTTTATATTTTTTTTACAATTCATTGCACATTGAAAATCGATAAATTCGTATGAATGTCTTTGTTAACGCTTTAATTTTTTTTTTAACACAAGTACATGTTAAACAAATTACAAACTCAACGAGGTTTCAGCATGATGATATAATTGATAAAGTCTTTACAGAAAAAAAATATAATTAATGCAACTGTTTGTGATACTAAAGACCTTGACTGAAGGACTATGAACTATATATGACGAGGAAGCTACATAAAGTCAACTTAATGATGTAAAAACACACATGCATATGTACATGTTTGAATACCAGATAAAATTTGTTTAAATTGATGCATTAAGATGGGTATATTCCCAACTTAAAAAAATGGGACAACATTTGTAATCAATAATTGTAAATCATTTATTATACTGATTTATTTAACAAACATTTTAATGGTGAAGTCTGCATCCCTGGCAAAACAAGTAAAGAATACAGTTTAACCCGCTTGATTTCCCCACAAAATCCAAAAAAATGTTCCTTAAATTTTATTCGTTTAATAGCCTCGTTATTTTTTGAAGCACAGCCGCGAATAACGTTTTAAGTTACAAAATAAAAATTTTTCAGGAGAGCGATGATTAAAAAATTTTTTTTTCTATTATTAAAAATAATGATAATATTATGCAAAAGGCTTTTAAAACATTATTCCGCAGTGCAAAACCATTTCGGTTTCTTCATTTTGTTAGTAACTTACAACGTTCTTCCACTGGCTGACACTTTGTATGCCATTTTGAAGGCGTTAAGGTGCATAGTTTTGGTTGATTTTATGTTTAAACTGTGTAAGAGAGTAAGGCCAACGGTTATCTGCAAAAAAACAACAGTTTTTGCAAAATGTGGCGTTTACAACGTTATTCGCGGCTGTGCTTCATTTAACAACAATTTCTTGAAGTCATTTCTTGAAGTAGGGTGTACACTACTCCAGTACCCATTTTCTGTAACTTTAGTGAGAACTTCTCGCATCGAAAAGATGTGAAACAAAATATTCCATCGTTTCTCGAAAAGTGAGAATAAAGTGTGTCTGTAACTCATCTCGAAAACTATCAAAAGAGATTACGTCGTTACGTTATAAATGTCATAAAATTGCACTCGAAGCCGGTGTGACATTGCAGACGTTGAGAACGTCAGTAACACAATGTCATTGACGGCGACAAAAATCAACTAAACTTGAAAATTTTTCAACGACTGCGGCGAAAATACAACCGCCTACAACAAATAAATTAAAGTGCGACTTTAATGTTGGTTGTTAGCAAACGAGCTTTGAAAACATTCCAATATTTTATAAAAATGTTAAAAGAAAAACAATAAAAAAATGTGCCAAGAACAAAATATTATTATTATTATTATTCTTTGTATTTTGCATTTTTAATTGTTTTTCTCGTTAGTTTATTTGACAATTCAAAGCGGGAACTTTTTTCACAAAAATGTTGCAGACACAGTTTTTCTGTAAATTGGCGAGTTATTTCCTTACGTGACAGCTAGTTCTCGCCAAAAAACGTTACAGACACAGTTTAGTGAGAAAAACAGCTGTTTTTTTCAATAAATGGCATTTTTGTTTCATTTCACACATTTCAATCGAAAAGTTTCTCGACGCGAGAGTTACAGAACATGGCCACAGCATACTGAATCTCAGCAGCAATTCTTATTCTTGCGCTTAGTTCTGGGGGGTAACTCTCTATTGCGATGCGAAAAAAAAGGGTAGCAAATCTTGAGATTGGTACTCTTTAGTGCGTTTGCTTATTTGTCTTTCGCGTCTTTTTATTTTTCTCTTTTCGTAAATGATCACTATTTATTTTATTTTTATTTTCCAATTTCAATCTTTTTTACATATTTTGACATTTCATTACTGTCAATCTGCGCCATCTTTAACTTTTATTGCCAGTATTGCTTCATTTTCATAAAATTTTGCGAAAGTGATAGAGAGTTGGAATTTAGCTTTCGCATCGTAATTGAATTCGCATCGCAATAGAGAGTGGCCCCCTGGGAATCTCCGCAGTATCACTGGTGCTTTTCTACTGTTGAAGAGATGTAACAAGGGAGGCAAAATGTGATAAATGTCATACTATCATTGCAAAACATAGACTTAAATGTACAAACTAATGCAATATTAATTTTTTATTTAATTTTGTACGAATGAGTTGGTGCAACTAGTGTGCATCGCAGTTATTATGGATATTATTTTAAAAATATGTTTTTTTAATGCCCTGATGCAAGGTATATTTATAGCAGGTAGCCGCGAGATTACAACAATTGTACAATAAAACAAACAACAGGGCTTTTTATTGTTGTTTTGTGATACGAACTGTCAAACAGCAAAGGGATTGAAAACAGACAAAAGATACAGCAAAAAACTTGTTTACTTGTTTACTATACATCATTTGACAGTTTGTATCACAAAACCTTGACCCTGATGTTTACTCTTTGACAACATTTCGCAACTAAGCTAATTGCACCATACAAAATACCACAAACTGGTTCCATCAGCAAAATATCAAAGTCTGTTTGACATCGCTACAGAAAAGCCTACAATCACCGCAAATGCCCATTCACGACCAATCCACTGGCACCAACACTTGATTGTGCGTTTATGTTGTAGTAGTGCATGTGCTCCTTAAGATTAGGATTTTAATCGAGTAAAGCCACTAATTTTGCAGCACATCTTACGCAATTTATTTCCCTAAGAAATCCATTTTGTGGATAAAATTGCGATAAATAAAAAAAAAATGGTTGTTAAGAAAAACCTGTTGCCGTGTACATAATTTTTTTCGTAGATAAAGAATCTGAAAAAACTTTTTTGTTAAGCAGCATGAACTTTTGCAATACCAATATTTTTAAAAAGGTCACTTGGTACTTAATTTTTTTTTCAATCAAAAAATAACATAATAAATATTTAAATACTGTCAAAACACTTGAAGTTTATTGCGTTTAGTTTAAACACTTTTTTAATTTGTTCATTTTAATTTTGCCCATTTACTTCCTTCCATGTCGTGTCGAGTTTAGCCATAATAATAATAATAATTTTTTAAATTTTTTTGTTTCATCTCTTATTTAAAAAAAAAATCCACTGTATAAACGAAAAGAATAAATTGCAAAATAATTTTTCTGTTTCTTATTTGTTTCCTTCTCATTTTATTTTAGTTTTTATATGTACGTTTCTAAAAGATTTTGATTGCAGTAATTAATAACATCCTTTTTTATAAAATACAAACGGATAATAAAACTTATTTATGACATAATCATGCTTAGGCAACAACAGCAACTACAAAAAATAACACCAAGATGAAAAAGGCAGAGTACTCAAAGTCTGCATTGTTTTGTTAAGGATTAGTCGTTATTAGTGCCCGACAAAATGCACTTTTCAGGCCGCACGAGAACTTTCGTAAATTTTTTAGACTAACTTCGAAACCGATTTAAATTTTGTACTTTATTGAAAATAGATACAATTTAAAATAAACGATTTTGTAGTGTAGAGCAAAATACTAACACATATCGCTCATTAGATGCAAGACCGACATAACTCAAAAAAATCCATTTCGAGACAAACGCATTTAAAGTTTTTGATTTGCTCTAACTACTTAGAAAAAAAGAAGACACATTCTCTTCAAACTGGGAGAGTATAAAAGATATAAAGATGAATTTTATACACAATATAAAAAAAAACAAAGCGAACAATTCGCGCGCGCCACGATCGCCCGCCGGACGCGCTCCCTCCCCTCCCCCTTCCACCTACTGTACCATATTTTTTCAACACTTGACAAAGGCAACTCATTCTTTTGGAAATTTGTAACCATAACAATTACACTCTTATGGCGTTATTTCCACTTTGGTTATTAAAAGATTATGGTGTTATTGCACTTGGATGGTGATAATAAAGCCTTATGGCTTTTTTTCTTAATTCATTGAGAAATAAGGCCATATGGCTTTATTTCCTATGGCTTTATTACACGGCACCTATTCAAATACAATCCAAAAACGACGCATAAACGATCAGATATACGGCTCAAAAATGAGTCATAACTGACTAGATAAACGGCCTTTAAATTTCTGTTTAAGTAGAGGCGTCACACGAAGGGTACCATTTTTAACCAACAAAAACAATCTTTTGAAGGAGTCAAAAAAGAATCGCATATGTTTATTCATTTCGTTAATTATTAATTGGCTTTTATAGCAAATGGCTACATTTTGTTAAAATGTTGCTAATATTTTTCCTATATACAAATGTTTTGCGTATTTGGTTACGGCAGTGAGTACTTATTTTTGTGGACTCCCTTTTTGATCAAGTGCGATGTATAGATTACAAAAAATTATTGCCCAAGAAATTCATGAGTCCGATAATAGAAAAATTATATAAAAATACTACTTACAACTACAATTAATGTTGAGAGAATTTCAACTAATTGTAGTGGGGAATGTAAGATGAGATAAACTCACTGTTTATTGTTGATGTGTTTTGTTTAAACTTTGATATTGTTACAAGTAGAACTGTTGCTTATAAGTCTTATACGTTTAACAGTTTTATTTGGTTTAATATCTTTAGTTTTTCTAAAATCTTTATGGATGAAGTTTCCTGATGATCTGGCCTAAGCAACCAGTGAAATGCGCATAGGAATAGCTTATCACATCAACAATAAATTTCAAGTGTTTTTATCAAGAATAAAAACTGGGAATTAAGCACGAATAACAAAATCTCTTGAAATTAAAATTTTGTATTCCCAAAGAAATTACTTTTTGATATAAAAATACCTTAAAAAAGAATCCAATACTTCAGCATTAAATAAAAGTTTCTTAGCCCAAATTTTGGAGAGCATATTATTTTCCTATAATCAACCTTATCATTAATTCCACATGCGAAAATTTCCGAATGAAATTTTTTATTCACTTGGATTTTAATTTCGTGTAATGAATTCCCTGCGATTAAAATATTATACCTGATTTTAAAAACCTGTGTCATTATATTCGGAGTTGTAAACAAAAAACAAAATTAATATATTTAAGAAAACTGTTTTTGGATATTTATGGAATGAAATTCCATATTTGAAATTAATATTGCTAATTTGCTATGAGCGGCATAGAAAGAATCACAGTAAAAAATCGCTTCATCGCAAACAGGGCTAAAAATCGCAAAAATTAAAAAAAAAACTTGTAAACAAACGTGTTAAAAGAACAAAGTGCCGGAAAATAACAAAAAAAATTTTGCAAAAATAGCGAAAATTCGCGAAAATGTTAAAATTTCAAACAACCCATAAAATTGATTAAAAGTTCCTAAAACTATAGAGAATGGCAAAAATACGGTAAAAACTGTTAAAACAGCGGAATGATGGAAAAGTCTACTATTTATTGTAAATCTTTAAAGCTGTAAAGAATCAGAAAAATTACAGCAACAAATCGCTTGAATATTTTGAACATGGCATAAATTCGCGAAAAATTTCAAAATTTGAAACAAACCCTTAAACTTGAGATCGCTAAATGAAATAAATTCAATTTGTGCATTTGTTGAGACTATTTAACCTTTAAATCACCCTTGTGTGAAAAACCACACAAAAGGAATTATTTTAACACGATAAACAAAAAAATTGTTAAGGTACACTAAAGAAACTTCTTGACTTTGTTAAAAATTTTTTCGATTAAAAAATATTTTTTAGTTGGGAAATATTTCAGAACTTACGTTAGTTACCCTTGTGTGTGGTTTGCCACACATATACAATTTCAACGTATTTTGCACTAGAGCAGTGATAACCAAGCCCCGAACTAAGAAAGCCCGGAACGCACGCACTCAAAGATATTATGTGCTTGTGTGCGGTCGCAGAGACTGATGATAGTCTGATGTTTTGAAACGAACAAAGTTGTAATATACATGTGAATAGCCGACCGTGCCTGTGTGAAAAATACGATTATTGACTGGCTCGCGAGTTATGGAGTGGTTATCACTGCACTAGAGACAACATGTTTTATCGACAAGTGTGAATATTTTTGACATACAAACTTGTATGGTTTGTTGTTGATCACCAATTGGTTAAATACCCAATAATAAATGGAGCTTCAACCGAAGCAGGTTTGTAAGGGAGAAACATAAAAGTTTGGCTTACCATTGCGCTTACCGAAGACATGAATTTTATATGGCGAGTTTCCAAAATTGTTGTATGTAACGATCAGCCTTACACACTGAATATTTTGATATAGTTATTTTGTAGTATTCTCCCTTACAAACCTGCTTCATAGTAAGGGAATGCTGTTGCACTTTAAATGTTAATTTTTTTATAAAAGTTGTTGAGAGTTCTTTCATTTACTTTACTGCGCTTATTTTTTAAATGTACCATTAGTGCTTCGCAAAATGATAAAATTTTTTATTGGGTACATCATTAATGTTACTTAAATCATGACTTTGGTTAGAAACGAACTATGGCGCTACAGCAAATTAGACCGACATTGCATTTGTGTAAAAAACCATACACGTGGGTAACTAGCGGAAGTTTTTTTTGCGGAAAGACAGTTTACGTTAATACAGTTAATGCTAATATCTCAAAAAAATTAAAAATTTTTGAGATATTAAAAATGATAAAAAAAATATGTTTTTATTTATATTTTTTATTTCAGTTTTTTACAAAAAGGTTCCGTTTAAAAATTAAAAATTGTGTCGGTCAAGTGACCACCCCTGCTGCTATTAACATATACAGACTTCAAATTTTTTTTACCAAAATTCTCAATAGCGTTTTTTAATAAACTGTTGTCACTGGTTGATATCGGCTCGATAATGTTGTTTTTAAGCTTTTTAACTGTTGCGAGATTAGAGCTGTACACTTTCGATTTAAAAAAACCCCTCAGAAAATTGTCTTTAGGTGTCAGATCGCATGATCTTGGTGGCCAATTAACTCCTCCTTCACGAGAAATAACGCAATTTTCGAACTTTTCTTTCAAACGATTCATTGTTTCTCTTACTGCGTAGCAAGTGGCAACATCCTGTTGCAACCACATATCCTTTACGTCTTAATCATCAATTTTTTCGCACAAAAAGCTTCGGATCATCTCCCTGTAGCGATTTCCACCGAACGATGATACAAACTTTGTATAAACTATGTTTCAGGGTATGTATAATTCGGCACATCGCATTTATGTTGTGTATTTCCATTTCCAAACTTATAAGAAAGTTCATATGGATATACATAATATCTATATATAAATCGGGTAAGGCAAAACAGTTAAGAACACTTTCCTCCTCTGTATGTCAAGCGTACGAAATTGCTAGAAAACACAGGGTGATCGATTATTCGACATTTTTCAGAAACCGGTTTTCGAATATTTCGACTATATAAATCTTATGTATAAATCAGACCAGGCAAAACAGTTAAGAACGCTTTCTTCCTTTGTTTGTCAACCGAACCTCTATGGGAAGAAAAAAAGGCGAAATACGGGAAACAAAATTTGTTTGTGCTTCATGTGATAATTTTTAAATTTTCTATAATATTGAACTTAGAAACATAATGTTATAGGTGTAGGGTCCTGAGTGAGTGATAACCTATAAGATAAAAAATGCTGGTATTTTTTGTTCTTCATCTGGAACTTTTTGAATTTTCGTTAATATTCGACCTTTAAAGATACAATTATTCATTAAACTGGGTGAATAAGAATATGTAAGGGGATCTTTTTGGTTTTTTTTTCGTTCAACAGCTGGTACTTTGATTAATTTTCGTTAATATTAGACATAGAAACATAAAATTAAACGATATATAAGGGAGACTTTTTGATACTTTTTTGTTTTTCAATTGGTATTTTTTATATTGAACTTACAAAATTAAATTTACTCACGTAGAAGATAAAATATGAACCGGAGGTTGGTCCCTCGCCAAATCGATTCACTTTGAAGGAAAAAATAAATGCTCGAAACAAATAAATTCATATATACTTAGATGAATTATGTTTTCATCAAATTTACAAAAAAATTATGGTCGAATTTTGACCATTAGGCGAACACTAGTTTAAATTAAAACGCGATTTATTTTCAACACAATTTTTTTTTTATTATTAATTAATATTTTTTGTGCATTCACATTCTCTTAATATTCTGTAGAAACTTTGTATCTGGCTTCTAACTGCGGCTTTAACTAAATCCAGAGGTAAAAATATTATTCTAAATAAATAAACCAAAAAACTTAACTAAAATTATGCAAAAGGCAAAGTTAGATTGCAACGCCGATTTAAGTTAGAAAATAAGAAATTCAAACAAATATGAATAGTACGGAAATAAAACTTTATAAATTGCAAGTTTTCTTATACAGACACATCTGTACAAATGGAAAGATGTAGAAATTCTACTACAATATTAAACTATTTGCAAATTCAGAGTATCTACAGCGTTCATGGCTACCAAATTTCTGTTCTATGGCATTGATAGGAACAAATAGGAAATATTTTAAATGTAAATCTATGAAATCTTTAGTGACTAAATAAAAACTCAAATGTATAATTTTTGTAATATTCAGCAAGTGAATATTGTAACGTTTTCACAGTTAAAAAACGCGTTGGTTTGTTTCATTTTATTGCAAATTATCACTAAACACACAATTAATTATTCACTTTAATAATACACTTAACCAAACACCAGTTTCATACTATAATTAAAAGGTGTATGTATCTCTTGTTGTATGGAAATTAAGGCCCAACCATAATGTACTTAAGTTGGCTTAAGCAAATGTGCGAATACGTGTTAACTAAATGAGGCAAACCATATTAAACTTAAGGAAATTTTTTACTAAGTTTAATGAAACTGTCATTTGCTTAAGCAAGGTGCGAATCTAATCGCACACTCCGTACGGAATTAAATGTTTTTTATTTTGTTTTTGTTTTTTTACATACATTTGAGAGACTTTTTATTAATTTTTGACAGTAGGTTAAGCAAGGCTATGCATATTATGCTTAGGCCTTAAGTATTGGGATACTATCGATTTTTCAGATTTCACTATCGATATTAATATCGACTGAATGTAGGAAAAATTAAAGTTTTTGTAAAAACAAGCATGTCCATCTTATTTGGTTTAAGGCAGTTGATCATGTTATTTAATATTTCACGGGCAGCTGAAAAGAAACCGAAGTAGCGCAAGGATTATAAGATATTTTATTACAATGTTAGGTAATGTTCTAAATTGGTTTTGATACTCCACCCAAAAGGTAATCGTTCTAGAGGACTTTTCCTTTAATGGTCCTTCATTGTATTGCCTTATGCTCGAAATTACATTTGAATTTTTTTACAACATTACAAAAACATTTGACATTTCAGTCCCTATGCAGACATACACTCAAAATATTATGTAGTTAAATTCAAACGAAAATTCATTTGAAACAAATTAAAATTCATTTAAAAAACGGATCATTTACATTTCATTTAAAACAAATGATTTTTTCAGTAATTTCTAAGTTTTTTATTTATTGAACATGATTCGTTAAAATTGAATAGTTTTTACTTTTAAAAAATATATTTTAACCGATAAAAATCAAACAAATTAACAACAAAAAATACGGAAAACATTATTTTTTGGTAGTTTGTTTTTTTAATAACAAACATAAATGTTGAAAAATAAATTTATTCGTAAAATAACTATATTTTTATTCAATTTTAACAGTACCGAAAACGAATTTAATAACCTACAATCAGTTACTGTAATAATTTTATGAGTGTATACAAATTTTGACAAAAAGATCTCTAATTAGCAGTACAAAGAAGCACAGCTGTGGTGCGATTCACTAACTTTTAACGAACCGACAATCGTTATATTTGTCGACATACATATATATTCGCTTGCAGTAACGATAGTGTGATTCTGTAACTTTTTTTAACGATAGCAAACAGCTGTATTTTTGTAACATCTCTGTCTTAAAAATGCTAAAAAAAACGAAAAGCACAAAAGATAATAAAATAAAAACAAATGAAATTGTTCTTAACCCCCCGTGTTACACATTTTTATTCATTCAAAATGCATTGAAAAAGGCCTGGCCAGACTCATGAGTAACACGAAGGGTTAAATTGTGATTTAGAATTTTGTTTTTGTTCTTAATATGATTTTTTTGTACATTTTGAATTTATGATTTTGTTTTTGTTCATACATATGCTTATCAATTTATCTTTGTATGTATGCAAGCTATTTTAAACATAAAATACATTTTATCGATTAAATAAACACGACCTAAATTATTGTCGCTAAAATAACGACAAAAAAATGGCTTAAAGTAACAGCTGACTATAAAAGACAGCGATTTTCGATATAAATTTTACTGAATAGCATATTCTATAAATTTTCGCTATATTTATTTTAACGATCCGATCATCGTTATAAAATTTAGTGAATCGCACTACTGAGCTACCAATTTTATTTATTAATATCGATTTTCTAATACAACAAGACAAGTATATCTTAAAAATTACAGTATTATAATCAGAGTTGTTAAATAATAATATAAAATGTCAATAGTTTTACAAAATTTTTGGGAAAAAAGAAAAAAATACAAATACAATTTTTGGAAAACAGAAAAAATACATAAAAAACAAGGATCAATTTAGGTAAAAAATAAAAAATGTATGTATATATGTATGTGCACACTCACAATATTATTACAGTAACGGACTGCAGTTTATTTAAGAAATATTCCGTTCAGTCATTTTTAAATAAATAAACATTTAAAATTCCAAGCAAATTTATTTTTAACTGATTCTAAATTCATTCAAAAAACTAAGTGCATATTAATACGAATTCCGTAAAACCAAATGAATTTTCAGTTATCTTATATAAATTAATTGTCAAAAAATTAACTACATATTCGGTAAATACAAATAAATATGCAGTTATTTTATAAAATTTTACTGTCAAAAATTCAACACCATATTCAGTAAAAACAATAAAATATTCAGTTATTTTATATAATTGTATGTACTACCAAAAATTAATTTTTACTTATTTATAAAAAATGAATTGCTTGTTTTGTGTAAGCAATACCCATTTTCTATTTGTTAATATAATTTAGTTAAATACATCAAATTTTAAAAGTGAAATAATTGCGAAGCCATATCGGCCATGCTGCTGGTGTCTTATAATTGAGAGTTCTTCTGTAAACAACGTGGTCAGTACAACAAAAGTAAAACAAACGTGTGTAACAGGCAGGCGCGGATTCAGGGGGGGGTGAAATAAGGAAATTTCCCCCCCGGAAATTATAAAAATATGTTTTGTTTATTTCGATAATACAAGAATACCCATTAATATTATCTTTTTTTAATGTACAAAATTTTTGGAAATCCCAGCAAGGTTTTTTTTGTTTTTTTATTGAATCTCTAACGAAATTTTCAATAAGTATTTTTTTGTTTTTTTACTGAATCTCTAACCAAATTTTCAACAAGTATCCAAATCTTCACCCTAATAGTTATTTATTAGATATTTTCAATGAAACATCTAGTTTACTGTATTCAAATACTTATTATTCTACATTCAATCCCAGCAGGCGTCATCTATGTATAACCAAAGAGTAAACGTTTGACTTGAAAATGCGTGCGGTTGAATTATTAAAGAGCCTTAGTATTTGCAATACTTATGAATATATGTGTTATATGAAAAAAATCCTATTCGATAATTTTTGACGAACGCACGGATTTGTCGGGGAAAAGCCAGATTTCCTTCTCTTTAAAATATTTCAACATACAACAAAAAGTTGTTAGGCAATAATTGTTTTGGCTTTGTTGTAAAAGCATTTGAAGAGCCTTCACAGGATATTGATAATGACGCTGATGTGTCAATTGATGCGATGGCACTATCATCAACAGTTCTTAAAACTTTGACAAATTTAAGTCTTGACCTAAAAAATGGTATAGGAGTTGGAACTGATGGGTGTCGTTTGATGTCATCAATTAAGCTGTTAAAAAATTTTGGAAACCGCGACAAATGCGAAACAAACGTCTTGCTATTTCCCGTAAATCAGGCAAAACACTTTTTTAGTAAAGTATTTGGGAGACAAGATGGGTGGACCGTCACGACTCAGCTTTACACTTTGCAACAACTGTACATCATATAGTAGAAGCTTTGGAAAAAATATCTGAGTGGAAAGGTAGAGATACTTCATCAAGAGCCTTATATTAAGGAACTCACTTAGAACTTTTGAATTTATTTGCGGAATAAACATATTAAGTGTGATACTTATTGCAACACAGCCGCTTATTATCATTTTACAAAAGCACGATATAGATCTTCAAAAAGGATCAAGCCTTATCAAAACTTTAATCATGTGCCTTGAAGAAAAAAGAAATAAAGCCGAAGAACAATTTAAAGTGATTTTTAAAAAAAGTTAAAGTTATTTGCGTTCAAATCGAGGTTCCAACCTAAAAAACAAAATTTGAACGAAATAATCACATCCAAAATGTTGAAGATTTCTACCGAGCCGTAGGTTTCATTCTCTTATTGAATTTATTTTAGAAGATCTCAAAACACCTTTCCAATAGATATCTTTAATGTATTGAACATACCAAAACTTCTACTCAAAGTGTAATCAAGTCATATACAGATATAAAACTTTTAAACCACAACTCGAGATAAACACCTACTAACATCTAAACTTGAGCCTGTACTGTAGCATTGGCAACAAACACGGAAATTATCTGAAAATCTATCAGATAACGTTGTAGATGCTTTAATAAGCTGTGATGAAGATATCTACCTAAATCTAAGAAAAATATTTCAAATTTTCGTTTCAATGCTCGTAAGTAATGCTACGAGCGAGAGGTCATTTCCTACCCTTCGTCAAATAAAAACATGGCTCAGATCAACAATGACAAACTGAACATATACTGTACTATCTAAATTTGCCTCACAAGGAAATCATAAATTGCTTATTTAAAAAGATAAGTTTATTTTAATTTATGTTGAATATAATTAGTATTGTGGTTATTTTGTTGAACTATTTATGGTTTTTAATCCAAATTTTTAATATTTTTAATTAGGCTTAAGTTCATGAAATTTAATTTTCATTAAATTATATTTATGAAGAAAGGAATTTTACAACATGAAAATTAATTAAAATTGTTACTGATAATCTTTCATTCTTGACGTGGCCCGGGCTCGAACCCTGGCCGGCAGGTTACCATGACATGTTTCGATCGCAACCACTCGATCTCCTCAGATGGATTTGCCGTCTTACACTCGCAGCCATCGACGACTGCTGACGTCAATAGTCAAACATCAATCCTTAAACCAAATTGTATTTTAACATTTGGTAGATCGAAATTTGCTTTTCCTGAATGATTATCCATTTTTAATTGATTTTACATGTTTTTTCCTTACTTCTGTTTTTTCGTACTTTTGTCAAGAATTTTTTTTTTTATGTTGAATATTTTATTTAACCTTATTGTTGAGTTTTTTTAATATAATATGCACAAATTGCTTTTAATAAACTTTTAAAAACAAATTTTTTTTGTATCATAAAAAATTTCCCCCCCCCTAAGGCTGGATCCGCGCCTGGTAACAGGGAAAGTAAATAATAATATTCTCCCTCTATCGCTTATAAGAAAAACAAGCGGACAGGTGTCTGTCTGGTATTTTTTAGAAATTCGGCTCTTTTGTGGAGTAAACGAAAATTACTGAATTTAATAAAATAACTGAATATTTTATTGTTTTTACTGAATATGGGGTCAATTTTTTGACAGTAAAATTTTAAAAAATAACTAAATATTTAATTGTTTTTACTGAATATGGTGTTGAATTTTTGACAGTAAAAATTAAATGAACTTTTTGTTAAAAATAAATGAAAAATAAGTAGACCGGTTTTTAATTGAATTTTCATTTATTTTATATTACAATTTTAGTTAATTTTACGTACAGAATATTGTGAGTGCAGTAACAATTAATACAAATATTTTTAACTAGTTGAAATAAAAACAGTGATTTAAAATTACGTTAGGAAATCAATAAGCATTTTCTTAAAATGTATTGCGTTGTTTGTGTTTTGGATACAGTGTTGCCTGAAGTAGGGGAAAATCCCTACATGTAGGTATTTTTGATACTTAAATAGAAGCGTAGGGAAAATCGGACAGATTTTTCATAATCTTCCAAATGTAGGGATTTTTCGTATTATCATAAAATTAATGCTGAAAAAACATTTTTTAATGATATTTTATTGTCCAAAACGGTTGAAAAAAAAGTTGTTCCCCTAAAATAGATTCAAAATATATTTCCAGAGTTGTTTATGGCTTCAAAAGTTGGCGACACTAATATGTATGTAGGTTTGATTTCGTACTTGTTGGGTAAAGTTCGGTAAAATGAGAGTTAACAAAAATTTCTCTCACTAAAAGATACAAATGTACAAAAGTACGGGAACAATAAAAACCAAATTTCTGATCCAAAAGAAAACGTTTATATGAAATATGTTTAATTAAATACATAGATGACATATTAACGTGCATATAATTAAAATTCAAGCATTTACTTGCATATTTCAACATTTTCTATTGTTTATTTTATAAATATTTCTGACATTAATTATCTGGCCTAAGCAACCAGTGAAAATTCGCACAGCTTATTATCCCTTCAACAATAAATTTTAGTGTTTTTATCAAGAATTACAAATTGGGAATTAAGCACGACAAACAAGATCTTGTAAATGAAAATTTTGTATTCCCAAAAAATTACTTTGATTAATTATTTTGGTTAACTTGCTTGCATGTTTTAAAATTTTTTTTTGACACAGCTGATTGTCAAACAATTTTATAAATTTGCCCAAAAAAAGTACGGGCTACTTCGTGCAAGAAGAAGAATATTTTTCTCTTAAAGGCTCTACTTTACCAAACTTTCAGTACAAGAACACTTTTCGGTAAGATTGGGATCCCGTGGGCTCCCAACGTTGAGTACGGGATCTCACCTAATGTTGAAAGACTTAATTGAATTTAATTAAAATTAAAAAATTAAAAATTAAAAGTACATACAAATGTATTATTTTTTTAGTTTTGTACTTATTTTATGTCAAAGCTTTAATATACATTTTCGGATAAAATTTATTTTTTATAAATATGGGGTTTTCTTCTATTTTAATGATAGTAATGCGTAGGGATTTTTGTAGGGAAAATTTTTTCAACGTGTAGGGAACAATCGGATTTTTATTAGCATGTGTAGGTATTTTTGAAAAAATCCACTGGCAACACTGTTTGGATATGACTTGGGAGTTGATTCCAGAGACGTATGCATAAAACAAAAAATTGGCATTCAGATGCATGCCTTCGATGCCGAAATTGAATATTATATCTTCCTCTACGCGATCTGGCAAAACGTATTCGGTTAATAAGGTATTCTTGTTCTTTTGTCATTATGATTTTATGTAGAACAAGTAAGAGTGCTATATTCGGCTGTGCCGAATCTTATATACCCTTCACCATTGCGGGAGCAGAATACAGAGCAACTAGACAAAAACTAAATAATTTTTACATATGTATACATACATATTTACAATACTTTAAACTTCATTATAAATTAAATTTAAAAAGCGAAAACTGGTAAATATTTTTTTTAAATCGTTTTTAGAACATAAAAAAAATAAAAATTTTAACAAAAAATTTTCTTTTTAAAAAAACAAGATTCGAACCAGAGAACTCACAGTTTCTAAAGGAGCATATAGACGACATGTTTTTGTCATCTGACATGTCAAATTTCCCACTGCAAAACACATACATGTCGTGTGTTACCTTTTTAACTTTGCTTCTGTAAAAGTCAGACGCAAAGTCATCTGACAAAATTTCAATTAGAGCGTGCTCTATTTTCTTCTGACAAACCATCTGACATCAGAAATCTATGCCGGGAAGAATCTGGCAGCGGCGTCAACTATTGACGGAATCATTAGCCGTCTGAAGTTAATATTTTACAATACCAAGATCCTAATTGTGTGTACCTAATTTGGAAAATTTGGCTTTTTCCGTTCACCAGATATACAGCAAAAGGTAATAAAAATACAACAACAAGGGATTTTTTAAAAAAATTAGAGGTAGTCGTTGTTTTTTGCTGATAACTCAGCCATTTTTAAACCGATTTGACAAATTTATATACCGACGTGTTAAAGAAGAAATTTACCATTTACTTTAGTTATAAAGCTTGGACTCGGGGAGATCTATGGTTTCCGAAAGTGGGTATTAAAAAAAAAAAAAATTTAATTTTGGTCATAACAAAAAATTTCCGATATTTTAGTGTATAAATCATATCCATAGGACATATGGCAGCCTTAAAATTTAGGTTTTTATACAATTTTTAATTTTTTTTGTATGGGAGGTACCACGCCCACTTCTCCAATCCCGCCCACATTTTGTAGGATGGTGTGTATTGGCAACCTTAATGTGTGTACGTAATTTGGAAACTTTGGCTTTTGCCGTTCCCCAGATATACAGCAAAAAGTAATAAAAATACAACAACCACAAGGGATTTTTGGAAAAAAATAGAGGTAGTCGTGGTTTTTTGCTCATATCTCAGCCATTTGTGGATCGATCTGGCTGAATTTCAATAGCAAAATTAAAATAAGAATACCTGACAGAAAGATACCCCAACGAAGCCCCCATCACATCTGGGGGCTTCGGAAAACCCATTTCAACAGACAGACGGACAGACGGTCAGACGGACAGACGGACAACCGGATTTGAACTTCGCTTTTCATAAGGACCCAGAATATATATACTTTATAGGGTGTAGGAACAATATTGTAGAAATTACAAACGGAATGACAAAGTTATATATACGCTTTTACCTTCGGTGAAGGGTATAAAAATGAGACATTTCATTTTTATTTGGTTATTGAAAGAAAAATCCATAAATCTCTTTGAGAATTCCGCAACTCTGTCAAATCTTTTTAAATCGAAAACATACCGAATAATGTTATTATAAGTGTTGTTGAGCTTTCTCTTATCTATAGAGGAGCATCCAGCAAAGATTTCAGAGCCATATAATAGAGTAGGCAGAAGATAAATTTTTGCTAACAATGTGAAATGTTGAGTGGCCCACAAATTACGTAACATACCGTATATTTTAACACATACCTAATTAATATGGTATGACAAAGTTAAAGTTTGGTTGAAATCTACACCTAAATTTTTTGCGGTATTTGCGAGTTCAATTCTTGATTGTCTAATTGAAACATTAAATTCATTTTCCGTTCTTGTGTTATTTCTAGAAATTGCCAAGAATATTGACTTGTTTGGATTTATTTTTAAACCATTTGCAAAAGCCCACACAAAAATATTGTTCAAGTCAGAATTCAGTTCATTTAACTTGGAGACGATTAATTCCTTGGCTCTGCTAAGGTATAACTGAACATCTTCAGCATACATCTGTTTATTACAAAAACGAAGTTGTTTCGGTAGATCATTAGTGGACTGAGAATTGACCCCTGTGGGAGACCTCTGGGGATCAATACCACCTGTTATATTTGAATTATTAGCAAGTAAACTTGCGGCGATAAACTGACTAAAGCTCCTGTTAAATGTTTTCATAGCTGTATTTTGAATTATAATATCGATATTTTAAGACTATTGGTAGCATCGAAAGTACTATAAAAATTTTCCCAGCACTAATGGAAATACGGGTAAATTAATTAATAAACGACGGTTACAATTTTTATTGCACGATGTCTCAAATAAAACACAAACCCACAGCGCCGCCTGGTGCTATTTTACTTGTTCTTAATTCTCAACGCCTGCCAATTTAAAAATGGAAACACATTGCAGTGATGGGGTTTTACTACTGTTTCGATACAAAAAAAATGTCAACAAAGCATCACAAAATTATTGATGCACACATTGCCTTTGTTTGAGCATCGATAACTGCTATTATACGTTTAGGGACGTATGACATTATTAAGTGTTTAAATGGGTGCGTTTCGGAATGCAAGACTTTCTTCGGTTTCAATTCACACATACTTATATATAAAACTTATATATCTATGTGTCCCTAATTTTTAAAATTTTTGAAATATTGACACGGTACCCGCTAATTTTTTTCTATTTGACATAAATGCAATTCTTATGTAATTCCACGCCTTCCCAAAGCGACGGTGCCTTAAAATTAGAATTAAACGGGTTTTCTTTTGTCGTACTGTTTTTAGACTTAAAAATTGATGTTTTACTTTTTTATGGTAAAAAAGAGATCTAACTAAAGAGGGGCATGTGTTGTTGAGAAAAAACCTGTAGAAAAATTAGTGAAATTCCAGAGTTTGAAAAATTTTAATATCTCTTAGGTGCTTAAAGATAAGGAAAATTTATTTTTATCATCGATCGTTGCTGGCTTAAAGTTAGTGCCAATTCACACGTTGCAAGTCTTATTGATAAGCTTGCTACCTTATAGGCGAGAGAGAGTGAGAGAGAAACGTTTCTTTTCCACTCGTCACTCTCGTTATAAAGTAGCAAGATGATCAATAAGACTTGCAACGTGTGAATTGGGTCTTATTGAAAATCTTAATTTCAAAAGATTTTGTTATTCGTGCTTAATTCCCAGTTTTTATTCTTGACAAAAACACTTGAAATTTATTGTTGATGGGATATGCTATGCGCATTTCACTGGTTGCTTAGGCCAGATCATCAGGAAACTTCATCCATAAAGATTTTAGAAAAACTAAATTTATTAAACCAAATAAAACTGTTAAACGTATAAAAATTATAGCAACAGTTCTACTTGTAATAATATCAAAGTTTAAACAAAACACATCAACAATAAACAACAGTTATTGAAAATCAATGAAGACAATTTTTTTGCAGCGGTAACAGGAATCTAATAGAATACTCTCCCTGGTGGATTGGAATCCATGGATAAAAGAAGAAAGAACAAAACTCCGGATACTAACAGAAAGAAAAAGACTGGAAATGGAAAATATAACAACCGTGTCACTAAATTTCTGTTGAAAATCATCAAGATCAAAGCCCACAATTTTGTGTTTCCTCTCCAAAAAGGGGCAAAGGGTCTCTCGTAGATGTCAATTGAGCATGTGCGACTCAGTGTTTATTTCAGAAGCTGCTCTAGAAGCACTCTGGTATTATGTTTGGGAATACATAATTAATAAGTCTTTACAAATAATATTCCTGAAATGGCATCGGTTCATTGGAATAACTGATCACAAATTAGCGGGTAATTAGGGACACTCTAATATCTATATATATCATGTATGTTCTAGGTTTTGACTCGAATTGAAAACGAAAAATTTTTTGAATCCGCAAAATTTATACTAAATATCAACTAAGTTGAGTTGTAAACCATACAACTCAACGTGATTTGCATCAATATCAATGAAAAAGCCTTTAAGTTTTATGTAACGATATATTTTAGATTTAATTGGATAATGAACATTTAGGGGGTAATTTTGTTGTTCACTTCACCTTGCGTTGAGAAAATTTTCATATAAAATTTTGAATTTTTTTAAAACTAAAAACAAAATTTTTTTTTGTTTAAAATGTTATCACATATTAGAATAAAATTCATTCATTCATTTAGCCATTAGTAACATCATGACCCATTGGAATTGTACTGCAAAACCATACAAAAATACCTAGGTCTCAATTTCTTGATTTACTCAAATTTTGTTTAAAAGATAACAATTATTTTATATACGGGGATACTTTTTATAACCAGACGTATGGTATGCCTATGGGCAATCCTTTGTCACCAACGATAGCAGACATAGTTCTGGACACTTTGCTGGAGAAAGCTACACAAGAACTTAAAGATAAAAATGTAAACATAAAACTAATAACTAAATACGTTGATGACCTATTTGCCATTATTAGGAAAAACGACGAAGAAGAAATATTAAATACCTTTAACGGCTACCATAAGAAACTTAAATTCACTATTGAAAAGGAACAACATAATGCCATATCCTACTTAGATATGAAAATCTATAGAGAGGATAATAAACTCATTACGGATTGGTTTACAAAATCGGTCGCATCCGGACGTTTAATTAATTATCACTCCACACAACCAATGAAACAAAAAAAATCAATACCGCGATAAATTTAATTAAAAAAGTTGATCAATTAAGTGATACTAAATTTAAAGACAAAAACTTAAAAATAATTACAAATATTTTGACGTCTAATAATTATCCAATGAATATTATAAATAACCTAATTACCAAAGCAACAAATGAAGAAACTCGGGAACAAACTATAAATAATGCATCTGGCATCACCAAACGATTTTACAGTCTCTCATATATACAGTGTTGCCACTTTGTGGGTAATTACCCGAATTTGGTATAATTTTTACGGTCGTGGGTAGAGCATGGGTAATTTCTCTTAGGTGTAATTCAGGTGTAATTTTAAATTTTTACTTCAGATGCCCAAATAAAATCAAGATTCGATTTCAGTGATGACATTTATTTCATTTTAAATATTGTTGCTAAGAAATGCACAGCCTTCTGAACCAAATTCTCGGTTTCTTTTTAAGAAACGACTTCATTCGTTAAACATACATATATTTTCAAATGTTTGGTAATGAATGTCACAAGATGGATCCTTACTGAACAACCTAAACAGAAGCGGCAAGCGTTTTTTTAAACATGAAAATTTTATTTAAATACAATTTCAATAAAACAAACCGACATAGCGATCTGTCAAATAAGATTTATCAGCCGGGTGGTTTCTAATTTTCGTTCTAATGGTTTGTTTCGTATAAATTGTATGCAAATGAGAAGTTTTGACATACAAAAAACGCTTCCGCTCTTATTTAGGTAGCACAGTTAGATTTGGATAAAGATGGTTGTCATAGTGATTTAGAACCTGAAGTTTATTGAAAAAAATTATTCAAACTAAAAATTTGCCTGGGGGAAGATATGTTTCCAATATTGCAAAATATAATAAATTTTATTTCTATCTTGCTACTTTTTAATGCTTTAGTTTAAAGAATATTTAACGCCCTTTACAGTTGTAAAACTGAACTACGAAAGGGATAGTTGTATAAAACTCTGCAGGCATTTTGTTTACTAAATAAGGTATAAAGGGTATTTTTTAAGACCATGAAACTTAAAATGTAAACACAAAAAAAAAATAATTTTAATCAAAGATTGATACACGGCATTACGATTTGAAACTGATCTAAAACAAATAGACACCGCGCATGTCCTTGACGAAACGCATTGCAGTCGTCCAATTTTGTTTCTATTTTTCGAATAAAATTAACAATGTTGACCTCCAAGACACCGATTGTTGCTGGTTTATCAGCATTAGCCACTGACTTCACAGCGATACGGAAAACAATCAATAAGTGTCACATCGCCTTCATTTGTGAAAAAAGTTGCGTCATTTAAATCATGAAGTCACCTTTAAGTTGCGAAAATCGATGGCTGGTTTTCGAAGTTTATTTGGATAATTTGGTGGCGTTGTTTAAGCATGAATCTATTCATGATGATGTGCCTGATCAAAAAGTGAAAATAATATGACAGTTCGCTGGACGGCTAACCTTTCGTAAGCTCTATGGGGCTAAAAAGCATCCATTATAAAGCAATGACAAGAAACATTTTAAACCTTCCCAAGATATATCCACCAAATGTGGAAGTTAAACTCATTATTTTAGCAGTTGTATTTTATGTTTTATTAATTTTTTTTTAAGTCTTTAATGCTATTTTTGTCAACTAAATAAAATTAACAGTTTGACTAATATTGATCATGTTTTAATGAGTTTGTTTTGTTTTTGCTTCTTTGTAAATGTCTTTTTATTAAATAAAATTTAAATTTTATATCAGGTGTAATTTCATTTAAATCGGGTAATTTTGCTTCATCTCAAGTGTAATTTTGGATCTTGCTGGTGGTAACACTGCATATATACCAAAACTGACAGAGAGTAAACAAATGAAGGAGATAATAGAAGATGAAACAATATCATTAGCTCATAAACCCAATAAAACAATTAGCACACTTTTTACACAAACAAAAACCAAAATTGAAAACTATGATCGTAGCAATGTCGTGTACGAAATTAAATGTGAGGGTAATAATGACGAAACATGCGGTAAAGTGTATGTTGGAACAACCAAAAGAAATTTAGCTACTAGGATAAACGAACATAAAGCAGACATTGACAAATTAAAATACTCAACAGCTTTAGCCCTACATTGCATTGATAATAAGCACACACCAAATCTAAACGATGTTAAAGTACTAGACGTAGAGCGGAGGGTAAACAGAAGATTTACGCTGGAAAGCTTACGAATACAGGAGAGACTTAATACAGCTGTGAACAAAAAAGATGACAAAGACCGAACGAATGCAAATTACACGATTGCAATATTATAATTTAGTCCATTTTCAACTGTGATACTGACATTAGGAAAAGTTTAACTGTGATATTTTTTATTAATTATACATTTATATTTTTGTTTTATTTGTGTGTTTAATTGTACTGTGTGTATTGTTTAAAACCACATTTAAATTAGAAATTATAATGTAAATACAAATTCAAGATTTTATGTAAGTTAAATTGTTCTTTAAATGTAATTGTATTTTTTTGATGTTAATGTACTGAATATTATTGCTTTTTATAATTTGTTGTTGCCAGATTTCAATAAAAATAATCCCTGAAGAAGTAGGAAAACAGCCTACGAAACGTCGGAGGAAAATATGAAATAAATCTTTTATTTACATATAGAAAATAATTAGACCTTGAAAGCCTGTTTGGTAATCCCAAAAAACATTAATATAGTAGAAAAAGGTCGATAAATATAAAAAAACAACAAAATTCGATTCATTTTACTTTCAGCAACCCCTTACTACTCTAATTGAAAACAAAAAAAACATGTGGATGTGAAATGCAGAACACCAAAAATGCTGAAGTAATCCATTTTCGATTGGATTCGGATTCTAGAATACACCCGTATATCGTCCCCTTAATAAAACAATAGTGTATAATTTTTTTGTCATTTCGAGATATGGAGTTTATAATTTTTGTGTTATTAGACATCTGGGAAAACAGTAATACAGTAGACGCTCGGTGTTATGAATACCCAGTTATATGAACATGCAGAATAGTGAACAACAAAATTTTTACACATGAGGTTCTAAAGAGTGAACACAACCTATCTCTATTATGTGAACAACTTGCAACCATTGATTTTTGGTAATGGGTGTTTTTTTAGAGTATCACAACTTTGAGTTGGCATCACTGCTTGGATTGGAGCACCCATTTAACAGCTGATAGTTAATTTTTGTTAAGTTTGCTTTGAAATTTCATTATGAATGGACTTATGACTTATTATGAATCGAGCAACGCGTAAATTGTTGAAACTGTTAATCAAAATAATTCGGCGAATGTGCTTAAGCATTAACTGATATTGATTTTGAATTTCCACTCGAAATTTTTTTTCCGTTGAATGGGTACGTAAATAAGCAGAATTGTCGCATTTGGATTGAGTAGAATCCACAAGCTTTTGTCGAAACACCATTACATCCACAAAAATTACTGTTTGGTGCGCTTTATGGGCTGGCTGAGTCATTGGCCCATATGTCTTCAAAAACGAAGATGGACAGAATGCGAAAAGTTGTTGAAAATTGGCGCCTTCTACACGCCAGCCGTGGCGGCCACATGGCAGAAATCATATTTAAATTTCAAACAATTTTTTTCCAATAAAGCCCGTTTCATTGATATTAAAAATATATTTCCTTGTTTTATTATGATTTAAACTTGTTTCACTCTATATAAAACACCCTTTATCAGAAGTCTGTTCTTCCCCGAAATAAGCTAGTAAATGTGTATATACGAATGCAAAGGAAAATTTATAAGATGGTTGGTGATTGTAAATTTATTGCTTGGAGTGAAAATAATATATCTGATAATGATATTTGGCATTGCGAAAATGCAGGGACAAGGCATTACAGAACTCCCTTAATGCAAAAAAATATTACCAACTACTTTCATGTATATTTATTATTAACAAACTAATTTAAAATAAAAACTTAATATAGGTTATGTATGTACACATATTAAAAATGATTTGAAATACTTATTTTATATTGTCTCGATTGTGTGAACTTTTCCATTTAGTAAACAGGCCCAGTCTGAATTAGTTCATATAAGGGAGCGTCTACTGTATATCAGAAAATAATCGATTGTGTATATCAATATACGTAATTTTTCAATTTTATTTTGTTATGAAATAATAAAAATAATGAATAATAACAATAGTGTATGCTTTTTATTCACTATTTTTCTTTGAAATTATATTCAGAGTAACAACTAATTGAAACACCATACCTGCACTTACACAATTATTAATTTAAAATTTCAAACACGCAATTATACGCTAAGTCTGTGTTCATACGGCTCATGTCTTATTGACAAGATTCTTCCTTTTTCTTCTTTGATCATGAATTGGCTGGCGTTCAAATGATTCATGTCATGTTGACGACATGTGCTTTTTTGATATTGAAAACAATAACAAAATTAAACAACGAATGAAAAAGCAAAACGTAAAGACAGTACATGCATCTGTGTACTCGTTTCTTTTCCCCTCGTCCCTCTCGCCTATTAAGTAGCAATCTTGTCAATAAGACATGAGCCGTATGAACACAGACTGATATTTCAATTGATCTTTTGACCCACTTTGTGGAAGTAGAATTTCACCAAATTTTGACCACATGTGGAATCAGTTATGTAGATTCTTATTATGCAATAAAAATTAATGGCTTACATTCGTATACAATATTGTTTTATTGAGGGGACGATATGTTCCTTTAACTCCCCTTAAAATTCGAATTTTTAAACTAGAAAAATTCTTTAAAATTAAAGTTTTTATAATATTTAGAGAACAAAATAAAAAATTGGGCAGAAAAACTTTGTAGGTTTGTTAATCGATATTTTCTCTTGATTAAATATTGTATTATTGGCCTAATATTGTGTACAAAATTGGAAGAAAATCGGATATCTTTTATTGCATAGGCCGTTTAAAAAAAAAACTTCGGGCAACACTGTCCTCTGTTCATGTCAATGGGAATATTTAAAAGAATGACTTCAAAAAACAATGTGCGGCTACATTTTTAAGGCAGATGATAACCCCTTTCCATAGGACGGTAAATATTGTAGTTTTATTTATATTTAGTGAGTCTTAAATTGCAGTTATAAATTTGTGAAATCAAGCTGCGGGAACCATAAACACTCACCAGTTTTTTTTTTTTTGTGAATTTCGACAACATGCTGCCTTAAGTAGAGAGATCCATTTTCAAATGCATTTCTCATTTAAATGTTCTTTTTTTTCTCCGTGCACTTTAAGAGTTTAAAAGTTTTTCGATCGGAATTAATGTACCAAAAAGCCATTTAGAGATTATGTCACATTTTAAAACAAACCATAAAAATAGAAAATATCAAATAAAATAAAGGAAACACAACTTTAGATTTTATACACTACACACACACAAACTCACGCAAATGTATGTATGATTGTATGGGTGAGTTACTGTTAACTGCTTAGAGAGATAGATACAAAAATTTTATAATCTGTTGCAGGATGCAATGTGTGGTAGGAAAGGGCGGTTGGGAGGTGGAAGATTTAAATTTTTATTTTCAATTGACACTATTGTCGTAGTGAAATAAAATCAACGTCATAATACGCTCAATTGCACAGTTAAATAATATTGATAGAATCGACCACCTAAATCTCTCACCATTTATTCGTACATTTGTACAATAAGTCCTTGTCTGTCCGTCATATTGGTCACTCTGTTTCTCTGTACGATTTTTATTTTATATTTGAAAAATTTAAACTACTAGTTCTCGACTATTAAGTAAAGGTGGTTTTAGACGACATGTATTTTGCAGTGGCTTTGCCAGATGTAAAATGCATTTGTTATTACGCATGTCTTTCAATATTAATAAATACAGAAGGTACAATATAATTTTTGCTTTCACACGTTCGTTTTTAGTTTCATCTGGCATAACCTTAAATCGTCCACAACAGCAAATTATGAACTGATTAATATTTCTGTTCACTTTTAAGTTTATTTCAGTTAATAAAATAATTTTGTTTTTTTAAGAGTGTGTGTTATAAAATGTTAATGAAAACTTGCCGCCACAAACAAATGACTTGCAAAACAGTTAAAATAGAATACGCTCTAATTGAAACTTTTTACACTGCAAATTTGAGCTGACATTTACAGAAGCATATTTTTTTCTACTTTTACACGACATGAATGCAGTGGGAAATTTGACAAGCACACGGCTAAAAACATGTCGTCTAAAACCACCTTAATAAAATATTGGGTATTGTGACTGGCTCTGATTAGTTTTTTTTTCATGAAAAGTTTAGATAGTCAAGCAGTCAGAACATCGCTTTAACGCCATTTTAGCTTAAAAGCAATAAAAACATGTAAAGGGTGAGGGAAAATTATTTATACAGAAATATGAAGATATTTTAATTTATTTACTACCTACACGACATTCAATATTTTGTTTTACAAATCGATAGCAAAGTTGGATTTAGCAACCAAGTGTGGGTTCACACTAGTGAAAGTTTTCGTTCGAAAAGTCTGAGTTTATGGGTGAGAGATAAGAGAAGAAAAGCATGTTCTCTGCCCCTCTCACCAAAAAACACAGACTTTCTAAAAAAAAAAAAAAAAAAAAAAAAAACTTTCATAGTGTGAATACCGACTTAGCAACTTTTTTACAAATAATAAGTCAAATTACGGTAGTCGATACTGATCTTAATTAATTGCCATTTTAATCAATACTAGTGCTGGGAAACTATCGATAGACTATCGATATTATCGATAGTCTTAAAATATCGAAAATATCGATAGGAAAAATATAAATATCGATATTTTTATTAATTAAAATACAGGGGCCTAATTCTGGCAGTCGTGTTCGAGTACTTTCTCGATTCGAAAGCAATTTTATTTCAGTCGATACTGAACGAATCGAAATTATTTTTTCAGTATTGTGAAACTCAAATTAATGTTTTATAATAATTTCGATTCGTTCAGTACTGACAGAAATAATTAGATTTTAAATTGCTTTCGAATCGAGAAATTACTCGATCACGACTGCCAGCATCAGGCCCCAGCTATGAAGACATCTAACAGCAGCTATAAACACACAGTTTTTTGCTGCAAATTTTTACTTGCGATTATTAATTCGCGCTGAACTACAGCAATGAATACAAACAGCAAGAATGGCAAGTGGTATGGATTGCTTAGCAGTGCTTTTTACTGCTAATAAAAGGTCTTTAAGTCGAAATTTTTACATGTTTATATAGGGACTGAAATGTCAAATATTGTGGTGATGTTGTAAAAAAATGTAAATAAATTAGAGGATAAGTCCGCTAGATTGATTACCTTTTTGGGTTTAGAATTTAGAAAATTTTTTAAAGTTGCAATGGAATATCTTATAGTCCCTATTACTTCGGTTCCTCCAGAAAGGTACTTATCAATTTTTAAAAAACTTCCATCTGAAATAACGTGCGTATATACATACGTCTCATACATTCAATAAAGTGATAAAAACAACGAACTGTAGCCTTATAAAAAAATAATTAAAGTTTTCCTGCACAACTATTACTATCTGTCGATAGTAATATCGATATATCGATAGTGAAATCTGAACTATCGATAAATATCGATAGTATCCCAGCACTAATCAATACTGACTGACGTGATTTGGCCACAAATAATTTGTAAAAAAGAAAATGTTTTTTTTATCGTTTTTATACCCACACCACAATAGTGGAGAGGGTATTATGCATTTGTGCTGATGTGTGTAACGCCTTAAAATATATTTTCCTAGACCCACCTTAAAGTATACCGGTCGACTCAGAATCACTTTCTGATTCGAAATAACGATGTCCGTCCGGCTGGCTGGCAGGCTGGCGGACCACGAAGGGAGATAGGGTCAATTTCTGCTTCTCAAACCGATTTTAATAAAATTTAAAACATTGATAGCTATAAAGTTTAAAAAAAGGACCACAAGGGGAGGCAGGGGGCAATTTCTGCCTCTCACAAACTTTCAAACCGATTTTCATGAAGTTTATAAACATAGATAAATCCATATTTACATGGACACATAAGCATGATGTGTTTTTAAATACTGTGGTGTAGGGTATCATATGGTCGGGTTGACCGACTATACTTTCTTACTTGTTAACTTTGCAATTTTCTTATATTAGTCCACTTATTCAAAACAACTTGTTTAATTATACCCACACCACAATAGTGGTCCTAGACCCACCTCAAAGTATACCGATCGAATCAGAATCACTTTCTGAGTCGAACTAGCGATGTCCGGCTGGCTGGCTGGCAGGCTGGCTGGCTGGCTGGCTGTCCATGTAACCTTGTGCGCAAAGTACAGGTCGCAATTTTGGAGATAATTTGATCAAATTTGGGACATAGGTTCTTATTGGCACAAGGACCAAGCCTATTGAAAATGGGCCAAATCGTAGGACCAGGAGGGAAGATAGGGGGAAATTTCTTCCTCTCAGAAACTATCTAACCGATGTTGATGAAATTTAAAACATAGATATAGCTATATCTTTATGAACACTAAAGGAATGCATTTTTAAAAAATAGGACCACGAGAGGAGATAGGGGCAATTTGTGCCTCTCAAACCGATTTTAATGAAATTTAAAACATAGATAGATCCATATCTATATGGACACATAAGCTATACAGTTTTTAAAAAATAGGACCACAAGGGGAGGTAGGGGACAATTTCCGCCTCTCACAAACTTTCAAACCGATTTTAATAAAGTATGTAAACAAAGATAAATCCATATTTATATGGACATATAAGCATCATGTATTTTTTAATACTGTGGTGTAGGGTATCATATAGTCGGGCTTGACCGACTATACTTTCTTACTTGTTTATTTTTGTGATTGGTTCTGAAGCAGGGCATGTAGAAAGTAATGGAAGCATTTAATTCTAAGACTAAAAGGATTCATAATAAAATAAAACGTGGTTTTTTGAAGTAGATTGTTGGGCTAATAAGTTTGTACCCTCTTCCATTTCTTCGTATCTCTCTTCTTAAAACTTGACGAGTTAAACTTGATTTGAATGTCGTGACGGGAGAAACCAATTTTGTCAATTTATTAATATTTTTTTAACCTTAATTTGCCACTTAAAAATTATTTTTGCCGTTAGAAAGTTTTTATGTAGCAAATTTTTTTGCAGGTTCTTAAATTATTTTTCAACAAAAATGTAATAAATTCTGACTTCTGCAATTGAGCTGAATTTATTATCTATATCCTTTTATATTATTTTGTTTAAGATTAAGCCATTTGTAGCGGTTATATTAATAGTTTGTGGAATATCTATATATCTCATCTCCTGTCCCCATCTTTTTGGCTACCTGTGCAAATAAAAGTAGATATGATCATATACGGTTATATATACATAAACATATGTATATATATCTTTACATAACTCAGACGTGGATCCGACTTGAGCTCCTGTGGGATGGGTGAGGGGAGGATTGTTAAGGAACCTTCAACTGAAACATACCATTTATGAAATCACTAAAAATGATCTGGTTACTAAAGTGGCAGGTGGTGGCAGCTGAAATGTATAGTACTAACTTTTGATACTTAACAGTACTAGATATGATTATCCCTTAACCTCCCCTAGCCCCACCTTTTTTGTTATGGTCTCTTTAAATTTGGCTTACTTTAGGATTTATTTATTTTTAAAGTAACTCACAATCACTTTACTTATCCAAAAAAAATAACGCGCACAAAGTCACAATAATCACATGGAATGATTAATTACTAATACGGGTTAAACATAACGTGCTTATTTGCAAAGAATACTTAAAAGGAAAAATCATAGCTTTCTTTAATTTCAAAGTAGAAAAATCCACTTTAAAAACCTTAAATTTGTAAGATAAAAATTCTCTAATTTTGCTCCAGTATACATGTTAGAAGAAGTGATCATGACCAGAAATAGATTTATTTATATCTAAAGAATGGTATTTGTTTAACTTTCTGTTTTTATTGCACCATTGTGTAGGGTGTATAAGATTCGGCATATAGCACTCTTGTGCTATATAAACTAATATAAACATTTGTTTTATTTGCCTAATTTTCTTTAATATACAAAAATATTGTTTGCTCTTTTTGCCAGGACAATTAAATTTATTATTTTTGATTCTTCTTTTTAAATAATAGAAAAGAAAAAAAAAAAATTCATAGAACTGTAATTTTTATTTTACAAATAAATTTTTCTAATTAAAATTTAATAGAAAAGCAATTTCATTTAAATGTTTGCAAAGTTATTGCAAATTTTGATCAAATAAAGTTGTACAATGTTTAAATTTATTTACAATTGTTGTTATTTATTTTTGTAGAAAAAAAAACTTTTTCTACAGATTATTTTAATGACAATTTATTTTTGACTGACTAGTTTTTCTATCAGACATCTGCTGACAAATTGACATTTACGTTCAGTTTAATTAAAAAAAAAGTTTGTACCATTTAAAGAATTAACAACCAATTTCAACAGAAATAGCAACAATTTTAGAAGTCATTTAGTCATTTTTTTATTTAAATAACTTAACAAATTATAATTAGTTAATTAAAAAATGTTTAAAAACTTTTTTAAGAAAGAAAATTTTTGCAATATTTGGAGAGGCTACACAATTTTCTAGTGTCTGTGCTTGGAGTATGGTTAGGGCTGCCAACTTTGTTTACGCAAGTAAAGTAAATTTGGCTAAGAAAAAAGTACACGGCATCAAAATAAAGTACAACTTATATTTTTATTGTTGTATTTAAAACCGTATTTTATTGCTTTTCACAAGATTTATAAAATAATTATCATTGCTAAACAATTACACAGACTGTAGATAGTCTAAATTTAAGTTAAAGTAAATTATTACCATATTCAGAGATACTTTGTTTCTGGGCCCGTGCAATAAAGCCATAGGAAATAACTTGAGAAATAAAGCCATATGGCTTTATTATCACCATCCAAGTTCAATAACGCCATAACAGTGTAATTGTTATGGTTACAAATTGGCAGAAGAATGAGTTGCCATTGTCAAGGAAAATCCCACCGCAAAACATGTTTCGAAATCGCCATATCCTGGTCGGCATGTTCGGAGCCAGGGTTACCGTAAGCAATTTTTGAAAAGTCGCACAAAAAGTCGTTTTATAAACATAAAGTCGTTTGAGAAAGTAAAAGTCGCACATCTTCTTAATGTTTTTTATTAATAAAAACATAACAAAATAACAATTGAAACAAAACAGTCAGTTAAATTTTTTAATTTTTAGAAGCCTGTGTTTTATTATTAATGTGTTTTCCATGTCGCTAAAGATGATGGTTGGGTGCACTGAAAGCTGTTTTTAAACACTGCAAAAGACCGCTTTGGCGCCATGTCTTGGTTAACTTCAGTTCCCAGTCTTTCGAATGCTATCATTAAATATTACGTTTCTAGAAACGACATGATGAATACATATAATGGAAAATTAACTGATAATTAATGTAAAAAAATGGAATGCAAATAAAAGCATGACAAAATAAATAATTAAAATTAATTAATATTCGATCAGCTGTTGAGGTTTTTGGAACACAGAAAAAAATAAAAATTGATTTCAATTAAAAAATTTGTGATATTAATTAAATTTGCACCAGTTAATATTATTAATTAAACGTTTAATTTACGTGATTAAACGTTTAATTCACTTGATTAAATTTTTAATTAAAACTGATTTTATTTTTGATTAATGCTTTAATTGGTGAACAATTTTGGAGAATTTTGTCTGTGTAGCTGAAAAGTTTTATGTTGGAAAAAATGGCAACTGTTGACTTGGGCGAAATTGCTTAACTTTGCGTTTCTTAGACAAACACTCAATGGTTGTGCAACAGTTGCGTCTTATTAGTGTGCCAGTTGTTTAGCTAAGTGAAATTCATAAAGCGTTGCCACAATGATCAAATTTTTCAAATTATTGCCAGCATTTTATAAAGTGTAATTAAAGGCTAGTTTACACGGTAATACATTGTATTACGACTTTGTAGAATCAAAATAATAAAATGAAATTCTCTCCTTGTTTAAAATAAATATAAAGTCTGTTGTAAGTATATTTCATGTTTACACGGATGGTACAAGTTATATCAAAGTACAGATATTAAACAGCTGAATTAATATCAAAAAGCAGATGGTTACAGCTTTTAGAAAAACAACATGAACATTTCCTGAGTTGCTTTTAGTTCTTGTAATTGCATAAAAATGTTACCAGCTTCAATATGCATATACTATTAAAATACACCTCTGGTGTGATGAGAATACAAAAGTTTCGAAAATGTCAGATTTTGTGTTCGTATTCTCTCTTACTCAATACATTTTGCATTTACATGATAAGATTTTTCTCATTCTACATAATTTTTTGCAATGTCTTAATACTTTGTATTACCGTGTAAACTAGCCCTTAAGCCGGCGATTCTCTATACTTAGTCGTAAGATTTGTCAAAACAATCGTGTGTGTTTTCATAAAGTATGAACGTGTGGCCAAAAAATGCAATTGAGTGACAGATTTTTTGACAAGTCTGTATGCCTTGAAAGTGTTTATAAACATTTCCATAAAATGATAAATTCTTTTTGTAAAGTAGCTGAGTCATATTGTTTTGCTTACTTTTTTGAGTTAGTGTGGCACTGACAACATTTTTTTTATGTCGTATAGAATTCTGTCAATTTTTCGTGTGAATGAACCGTACGATTGTGTAGGATAGTGAATAACGGCATAAATGTAATGCAAACTACACTTTAGAAATAATTTAAATCTAAAACAACATAAAATTGCTTACAAATTGTAGTGTGTTAACGAAAGAAGAAAAACACTTTTGACGGTACCACCAATTTGATAAGATACTTGCTATTTTTTGTATTGGATTTTTTTAGGATTGACAAATGCGAGAAAGAAAAAGAAATACAATATGTAAACAAACCCTTTTTTCTGATTGACATTTCTCATGTACAATTTTTTCTTTCACTAAAACAAAAAAAAAAAAAAAAAAAAAAAAAAATGGCAAAAGCTTGGGCAGATGAAACTATTTTGTTTTTGATAAACGAAATGGAGCACGTGCCCTTCATATGGGATTTCAAATCATAAATTTTCAATTAAAGAATATACCACCATGTAATTCGTAATATTTTTCGTTATTTGCATTAAATTTTATTGTATTTAAAAAAAAATTGTTTGTGATTCCAAAATAAAATTTAAACAAAACAAATAATATTGCCCACGTTTTTTTCCCACAAAAACCCGTCACAAAAGCTAAAAATCGCAAAACAAAAGTTAAAAACCGCTGCTTTCGATCAAAAACTAAAAAAATTGGCAACAGTGCTAACATTTAATCTGGAAATGTCAATTTTTAGTTAAAAATTTTTATATTTTTTTTTGACAGTCTTAGATTATTTATCGATAACACATGTATATTTGTTTGACATTTCAAGATTTATTATGATATAATCATACTCTTTACACTTAGACAGTTTTCCTATGCAAATATATTTGCACTGTTCTCCAATATAGAAAAAATACAAAAAATAGCAAGTATCGTAACACCTTAAGATTCATTTTCTTTTTAACAGTTTTTTGAATCTAATTCTGGAGAAAAGACGCAGTATAATGTTTTAAATAAACTATGAAATGCTTTTTGACCTAGAAAACTTTGTATAAACAACTATTTGTTTATAATAGTGGTAACGTGCGGGACTTAAAATATCTGCTTAGTGTGACCATAGCTTAAGAATAATAAATTATTGATTTATTTTAATCCCTGTAATTTGTTTATCTTATTCAGTAGTATAAATTCTAATATTGCAAATTACAGATGATTGCTTGAAGTACATGTGTCTCTTATCTGTTTTTTAAATTTATTTATTACGTATTATAATACGATTATGCTTACTTTTGATTTATCCTGTTTGTTTGTATATTAGTTGACTTGTATGTGTAAACATCGTTTCATATTTCTTTTTTTTCTATTTTTTTTAGGTTAAACCATCCGATAGTTCTTTGTTAAAAGTGACGACACACACAAAAGCACATGGAACACTTCAATACAAGATAAAAATACTAAAGGAACTTCCATTGGATGAACAATTATTTGTCCATGTCCATTCACCGGCAACAATGCAAGATATCCAAGTAAGTATCTATTAAATTCTATTAAATTCATTCTTGTTTTGCTTTCTTCTCTCTTCTTGACTTTCAACCGACTTTATTAAATATGGAAATTTCAAAAATTCAATTTAACTCGATAACAAAATATTTATAAATAAATCTCTAGATTAGAAAGAAAATGAAATTTAACATTAAACAAATAAAAAGTCAATTGTCTGTGGGGCAAAATTCAAGTTGGTTGGTTTGAATTTGATTGTTTAATGAGGCTGAAAATGTTTGAATTTTTAATAAAAATCAAAAGGTTGCATATTCTACAAAGTTTAACTTTTCGAATTCAGACTTGTATCACAACAATTTTTCTGAGTAAAAGGAAATTAAGATACGGGTTATCTTTTTTGTTTTTAACATAAAGCTTAATAAAATAAATTTCAATTATTTAATATTTCTTTGATTTAAATTTTAACTTATTGTTTTTCTTCATTAAATAACGCATGTTCTATGAGATTGCAACAGTTAACTAAATTAAAGAGGTGTATTCAATTATACAGTAAGGGACAAAATTGTTCACGATATCATAACAAACTAGATGTTTGGTTCCGGCGATGCCTGGGATTTTCCAAATAGCATTTAGATACTGGAGAATTTTGTTAATAACTTGACCCCAGCGCTATCTACCGGATAAAAATGTTATCAGGAAACTTTTTTTGTTAAATAAATCGTGACCTTAGGACAAAAAAACCGATAGAACTCTCTTGCTCAACGATGAGGCACAGGAAATCGGGGCAACATGGTTCTAAGTACCAAATAGAACTTCGTATTACGGTAAGAAATAGTTGTTGTAGACAGAACCGTGTGTTATTGAGAAAGTTCAAAATCCGAAAGCTAAAACAGTAATAAGCATAAGGATAATGCAATAAGAGTGCCAACTTAAACATTCATATTTTATGATTTTACTAGCATTTAACCCGCTACTTCGTTAGCGTCTCCTTTTTCTTCGTGGACATATTTTTATGCCAAAGTTTATTTTCAAAAAAGTACCAGGCACCTGTCCCCTTATTTTTTTTAACGAACAACAATAAGTGTTAAATTTTTTGGATCTCTTTAATTTTGGATTTTTTTGGTTAGCGGAATCGATTTGGCGAGAGGACAACCTTCGGTCCAAAAGTCAGCTTTTTAGCTTCAAGAGTTTAGGATGTGCGATGATGAATCCGTCAGTTACTTTACAAATTTATATTATATAGAGATGGAGAAAAATGTTGAGGAAACAGTAACAAAATTAGGAACGATTTTCACACCTTAAACGTTTGAATTTCAAAAAAGGGGCAAACCTGTTTTGTATTTTTTAGATAAGCTAAAAATGTGATACAATATTTATTTACCCTTTTACACCCCAAAAAGGTCTTCCTTCAAAAAAGTACCAGACACCTCTCCGTTTATTTTTTTTAATGAACAATAATTAGTATTAAATTTTTTGTATATCTTTTAGTTTAGGAGGTATGAGGTTCGCGGGATCGATATACATAGGTACAATTTTCACCCCTGAAACGTTCGAATTTCGAAAAAGTACCAAATTCGCATTTGTATTTTTTAGATAAGTAACAAATGTTATTTAATTTTTATTTCTATACGTATTGGCTTAAAAGCTAGATTTACTACCTAAAACGACCGAATTTCGTTAAAGTACCAGACACCAATTTGCTTTTTTATTTAATGCACAAAAATAAATATTAAATTAAAAAAATTACCAGTTTATTTAAAAAAAAATCCCTCTTACAGATTCTCATTCACTCAGGAGCTTGCATGTTTAATTTTATGTTTCTAGATCCAATAAATACGGATATATAAAAGGTACCAGTTAAAGAACAAAATAGTACCAAAAGCCCTCTTACAGATTTTCATTCACTCAGGACCTTGCATGTTTAATTTTATGTTTCTAGGTCCAATACTAACGGAAATTCAAAAAGTACCAGTTAAAGAACAAAGAAGTACCAAAAACTTCCCTCTTATATATTCTTATCCACTAAGGGCATTGCATCTTGAATTTTATGTTTCTAAGTCCAATAATAACGGATATTCAAAAAGTACCAGTTTAATAACTAAAAAGTACCTATAAGCGCTTTTAGAGATTCTCATTCACTCAGGACCATGCACGTTTAATTTTATTTTCATTAGACCAACATTAGCGAAAATTTAAAAAAAGGACCAGTTAAAAAACGAAAAAGCACCAAAAAGATCTCTCTAACAGATTGTCATTCACTCAAGACCTTCCATGTTTAATTGCATGTTTCTGGGTCCAATACTAACGGAAATTCAAAAAGTACCAGCTAACGAATAAAAAAGTACCAATAAGATCCCACTTAAAGATTCTCATTTACACAGTATCGTGCATGTTTAATTTTATGTTTCTAGGTCCAATACTGACGGAAATGCAAAAAGTACCAGTAAATGAACAAAAAAGTACCAAAAACTTTCCTCTTAGATTCTTATCCACCCTGGACCTTGCATGTTTAATTTTATCTGTCTATGTCCAATACCAACGGAAATTCAAAAAGTACCAGTCCAAGATTAAAATGTACCAATAAGTTCACTCTTATAGATTCTCATCTATCCAGGGCATTGCATATTGAATTGTATGTTTCTAGGTCCAATACTAACAGAAATTCAAAAAGTACCAGTTAATGAGCAAAAAAGTACCAAAAAGTTCCCTCTTATAGATTTTCATCCATTCAGGACATTGCATGTTTAATTTTATTTTTATAGGTCCAATACTAACTGAAATTCAAAAAGTACCAGTTAATTAACAGAAAAGTACCAAAAACATCCCCTTATGGATTCTTAACCACTCAGGACATTTCATTTTGAATTTTATGTTTCTAAGTCCAATATTAACGTAAATTCAAAAAGTACCAGTTAATGAACAAAAAAGTACCAAAAAGTTCCCTCTTATAGATTCTCATCCATTCGGGACATTGCATGTTTAATTTTATTTTTATAGGTCCAATACTAACGGAAATTCAAAAAGTACCAGTTAATTAACAGAAAAGTACCAAAAACTGCCCCTTATGGATTCTTATCCATTCCGGACATTGCATGATGAATCTTATGTTTTTAGGTCCAACATAAACGATAATTTAAAAAATACCAGTTGTAGAACCAAAAAGTTAAGTAAAATATCAAATTTCTCGTATTTCCCCTTTTTGGTACTATTTTCCCCCCATTAAAGTATAAAAAATTTCAGTATAATAGTGGCAGCCCATAATTTAGTACGAATATTTCAATAAATGGAGAAAAATGTTTTTTAAACAAAGTACCAAAAATAGTTACGATTTTTACCCCTTAAATGTTCGAATTTCGAAAAAGTACCAAATTTAAATTCGTATATTTTTGTTAGGTTTCGAATGTGGTATTAACTTTGTTTCTATGTTTATTGGTTCAAAAGAAAGATGAGGTGTCAAAAAAGTACTAAAATTCAGATATTACCCGTTTACTCCCAAATAGGGCCGAATTTCAAAAAAGTACCAGACACCTGTCCGCTTTTTTTTCTAAAGAACAACGATAGGTATTCAATTTTTTTTGTATCTCTTTTAGTTTTGGAGATATAAGATTACCGAATTTTCCCGTTTTTACCCTTTTTTACCCCCTAAACATTCAAATTTCCAAAAATCCCGTCTTAGTGGATCGATTTGGGGAGTGACCAATCTCTGGTCCAAATTTCAAGTGTCTAGCTTCAGGCGTTTAGGCTGTGCGATGATGAATCAGTGAGTCAGTGAGTCAGTCAGTAACGTTACAATTTTATATATATAGATTTTGTATTCTTTAAAAGGTTTTTTTTTTTAAATAATTATTTTTTCTTAATATTTTTAATTAGGCTTAAGTTCATTAAATTTAATTTTCATTAAATTATTTTTATGAAGAAAGGAATTTTACAACATGAAAATCAATTAAAATTTACTGATAATTTTTCATTCTTGACTCAATCTGGGCTCGAACCCAGGTGTTTACGGACAGGTTACCCTGACATGTTTCGATTGCAACCACTCAATCTCCTCAGAGGGCTTGCCGTTTAACACTCGCAGCCATCGACGACTGCTGACGTCATTAGTCAAACATCAATCCTTAAACCAAATTGTATTTAACCTTTGGTAGATCGAAATTTGCTTTGAATGATTATCTATTTTAATTTACTTTAACATGTTGTTCCTTTACTTCTGTTTTTTCGTACTTTTGTCAAGAATTCTTCTTGAAGTTCAAGTACATATTTTTTGTTTTTTCATTTTTTTGTCTTTCTTTTTCTTGTTGACCTTTTCAGCACAACTTGAAGGACAAATGCAAACATAGAGCTCGTGCCTTAGCTTTAACAATTATTAGTATTGTGGTTATTTTATTGAACTATTTATGGTTTTTAATCCAAATTTTTTTAATATTTTTAATTAGGCTTAAGTTCATTAAATTTAATTTTCATTAAATTATTTTTATGAAGAAAGGAATTTTACAACATGAAAATCAATTAAAATTTACTGATAATTTTTCATTCTTGACTCAATCTGGGCTCGAACCCAGGTGTTTACGGACAGGTTACCCTGACATGTTTCGATTGCAACCACTCAATCTCCTCAGAGGGCTTGCCGTTTAACACTCGCAGCCATCGACGACTGCTGACGTCATTAGTCAAACATCAATCCTTAAACCAAATTGTATTTAACCTTTGGTAGATCGAAATTTGCTTTGAATGATTATCTATTTTAATTTACTTTAACATGTTGTTCCTTTACTTCTGTTTTTTCGTACTTTTGTCAAGAATTCTTCTTGAAGTTCAAAGTACATATTTTTTGTTTTTTCATTTTTTTGTCTTTCTTTTTCTTGTTGACCTTTTCAGCACAACTTGAAGCAGCAGCAGTCGTCGATGGCTGCGAGTGTTAAACGGCAAGCCCTCTGAGGAGATTGAGTGGTTGCAATCGAAACATGTCAGGGTAACCTGTCCGTAAACACCTGGGTTCGAGCCCAGATTGAGTCAAGAATGAAAAATTATCAGTAAATTTTAATTGATTTTCATGTTGTAAAATTCCTTTCTTCATAAAAATAATTTAATGAAAATTAAATTTAATGAACTTAAGCCTAATTAAAAATATTAAAAAAATTTGGATTAAAAACCATAAATAGTTCAATAAAATAACCACAATACTAATAATTGTTAAAGCTAAGGCACGAGCTCTATGTTTGCATTTGTCCTTCAAGTTGTGCTGAAAAGGTCAACAAGAAAAAGAAAGACAAAAAAAATGAAAAAACAAAAAATATGTACTTTGAACTTCAAGAAGAATTCTTGACAAAAGTACGAAAAAACAGAAGTTAAGGAACAACATGTTAAAGTAAATTAAAATAGATAATCATTCAAAGCAAATTTCGATCTACCAAAGGTTAAATACAATTTGGTTTAAGGATTGATGTTTGACTAATGACGTCAGCAGTCGTCGATGGCTGCGAGTGTTAAACGGCAAGCCCTCTGAGGAGATTGAGTGGTTGCAATCGAAACATGTCAGGGTAACCTGTCCGTAAACACCTGGGTTCGAGCCCAGATTGAGTCAAGAATGAAAAATTATCAGTAAATTTTAATTGATTTTCATGTTGTAAAATTCCTTTCTTCATAAAAATAATTTAATGAAAATTAAATTTAATGAACTTAAGCCTAATTAAAAATATTAAAAATATTTGGATTAAAAACCATAAATAGTTCAATAAAATAACCACAATACTAATAATTATTTTTTCTTTTTAATAAGACACATTTTTGGCATGGCATTAATGGGATTTAAAGGCCTTTACAGAATAACAAGCTTAAGCTACTGTCAAAAATTAACGAAAAGCCTTTAAATAAAACAAAATAAAAAACATTGATTCCGTACGGAATGTGCGATAAGTTTCGTACGTTTGTCGTTTGAGAAAACGTTTGCTTTCAAATCATTTTCAATTTTAAATCAAATCTCCGTGTTTGTTGGGTATTGACCACTACTGAAAATACCACTAGGAAAGGCAACCGTTTTTGAACACGTTTAAGGACTGTTGGTTCACTTTGTGCAGTATACAATTTTTAATCTGAGCAACATGTTCTATTTCCAATTACAGTTTTAAGATGTAGGCTTTCTAAGTAAACATGTTCTATCAGTCAGTTAGAACGTTGTTACCTAAATCTCAAACCAATAACGTGTAGTAAGAACCTACTTATAAAACTTATCTCAGAAGCTGTAGGAGTTAGACAAAAACTGAGAACGCCAATCGAAAAACCGTAGTCGATTTATAGCGTTGTGATATTTAACTCATTTTTGAAAAAGTGTTTTGTGAATATCAGTCAAATCGTACGATAAATTAAAAACAAATTACATATCACAACAACAGCACCACCTTTCGCGTTAAAACTTTAGAGAAACCTGTTTGCAGACTAAAATAATTTATTGATAACCAAAATATTCCTACTAAATTTGGAAACTTTAGCTCTTGTCGTTGTACATGTATACTACTTAATTCTATAATGTCTTTGTATGAGAGGTGCCCCGCCCACTACCTCCTACAAGCAAGCAAACAAACAAGTAAACAAAAAACATTACCTCTTTATAATATAATTAGTAATTATAGAAGTATATATGTATGTATGTGTGTATGTTTATAATTATCTCATGAAAACTAATACAGCTTCAACTTGATAACTTTCTAAAACTTATTATAATACTATGTCAACTTATTAGTACCGTTGGTTTTTATATATGAATCTTTCATAGTTTTGTCTGTGGTGCTTTCTTTTAAAGTATGTAAATTAACTAGTATGGGCCAGCAGTCGACACAATCGACTTCAATCTAGAAATACTGACTTTCCTTAGTGTATACCAGCCAGCAGTGGTGCCAACTTTTTGAGAGCAAAAAGTACTTTAAAATTTAAAACAAGCACTAAAAAGCACTATTTCGAACAAAAAAAGCGTAAAAAAGCACTAAAGCCCTTATGACACTACATTTTTTATGCATTGTTCAAGTTTTGGCGAACAGTGCAAATATAAAGTAATAGAAAAATTTACCAAGTGCGAAGGGTTCAGTAGTGCGATTCACTAACTTTTATAACGACAATCGAATCGTTAAAATAAGTATAACGAAAATTTATCGAATATGCTATTCTGTAAAATTTTTAACGATATTCGCTGTCGTTTAAAGTCAGCTGTTAATTTAAGCAATTTTTTGTCGTTATCTTAGCGACAATAATTTAGTTTGTGTTTATTTTATCGATAAAATGTGTTTTATGTTTAAAATAGCTTACATACATACAAAGATATATTCATATGTATATGTATGAACAAAAACAAAATAATAAATTCAAAATTTCCAAAAAGAAAGCAAATTAAGAACAAAAATTAAATTCTAAATGTAAAATTCACAAAAAAAAAAATATAAAACCACAAATTAACCCTTCGTCTTACTTATGAGTCTGGCCAGACCTTTTTCAATGCATTTTGAATGAAAAAACATGTGTAACAAGGAGGGTTAAGAACAATTTCATTTGTTTTTATTTTATTCTCTTTTGTGCTTTTCGTTTTTTTTTTTTTAACATTTTGTAGACAGAGATGTTACAAAAAAACAGCTGTGTACTATCGTTAAAAAAAAATTACAGAATCACACTATCGTTACTGCAAGCGAATATAAATGTCGACAAATATTACGATTGTCGGATCGTTAAAAGTTAGTGAATCGCACCACAGCTGTATTAAGGTTATCGATAAAAAATGAAGTATGTCAAAAAAAATGTAAAATTGTTCACTTAAAATTGACATTTCAGGCTTGAAATATTAAAAGTGTTGCTGAATCAGCGGTTTATGGGCAAATTCAGCGATTTACCGCTTTTTGTTTTTAGGTTTCTCATAAACAAAAAGTTGGCAGCATTTAATAAAATTAACTGAACAGAGATGGCTAAGTTGTTTCAATTGTACTTTTTTGTTGATACTTTTTAAACTAAGATTTATAATACCTTTTTGTGGTGTTTTTTTAGAACATAAATAAAAAGAATATCAACTAAAAAAAACTTTTCGTACAATTAGGTACAATTTTTAAAGGTTGTTGGTATAATTTTAAAAATTCTCAACGCAATTCCTGAAACGAAACCATAACAAGAGAAAAAAAACTAAATAACTTTATATCATTTTTCTGGTAGGTACTGTCGAGTACTACAACAGTCTGTTTTTGGAATTTTCAAAACACCCCCAAAATCTTGAGTTACGGGTAAAAAACCGGGGTTTCATACCCGTATGCACTTATTATCCTGTAACTTAGTTGAATACCAACCAATTTCAAATTTCAAAGACCTAGAAAGAAGAAGCTTAGACCTTTCGAACGGTATATATTCTCTTTAAGAAAATTTGAGATACATGTATGTATTTTTACACCAAATGTATTTTTTTTACGGTTTTTTTCTCATTTTTCTATTTTCGGGACGTTTTTACACAAAATTTGTGTATAGGAAATGTGCTATTTATGGTTTTATTCAAAAAACATAATTGATGAAAAATAAAAAGAGGGTTTGTGTTTAAAAATCCGTTGAAAATTTACTGATTTATTCAACTTTAAAAAAAAACACATCGAGTCATTACCGCAAAAAAAGCTTAAGTGACAAAAGCAAAATTTTACAGGAGAAGGTTTTTTTTATATTATTTCAAAAAAGTTTTGTATGAATATTGGCGCTTGAGATAAAATTGTTTTTGCTATAAAATCGTAACGGTTTCTTATGTGACCATGACATTTTAGGAGATGATGCAAGTGTTGCCAATAAAGTCGTTTATTAAAAAAAACGAAAATGGAAAATGGTGTTACTTAAGCTTTTTTTGCGGTTATGCCTCGACATTTTTTACAAAAAAATAATTTCTTACGATTCCGATCAAAAATGTTTGCTTGACTTTTTTCTTTTTAAATTAACGTCTTCAGTATCTCGTTGAAGGGACCAGCAATACTCTGAAAGCATTTTTATTTTATTTTTTCCTTCAAAACGTTTTTCCATTGCAATTATTTCCTGGTGAAAATGTTCGCCTTGTTCATCGCTAAACTGGCCTAAGTTGTCTGGAAAAAAATCAAAATGCGAGTGCAGAAAATGAATTTTTATAGACATGTTGCAGCCCATTTTACCATAAGCTTTTAAAAATTCATTAACGACCATGACATAGTCGTCGCTTCTGTGACTCCCAAGAAAATTATCACAAAGCACAACAAAACTGTTCTACGCACGTTTTTCATCTCTCATAACTTTACGAATTTGAAGTCCAATGAAAATACCTAAAATTAATCAGAAGAGATAAAAATGTTAAAACTGAATGCTATTTCGAAGTAAATACACAAATACCTCCTTTTATTTTGGCTCCACTTAATCTTGGGAATATCGCTTTAAGATGCTTAAAAGCTTCGCCGTTAATATCAAGCTTTTTAACAAATTGTTTCATGTATCCTAATTTTAAATGCAATGGTGGAAGAATAACATTCTCAGCTTTAACTAATGGTATGTTTAGAACGTTATTTCTACCAATTTGCTGCGACTCACGAGATAGCCATACTTTGCAATCATAGTGATATTTTGCACGACTATTCACAAAGAAAACACGGATATTTTGTGTAACCACCTTGCATGCCAAATAAAATTGTCAATACTTTTAAATCAGCTATGATTTTCCATTTATGCGTAGCATAGCTGACGAACAGGAGTATTTTTTGCATGACTTCGTAAGTTTCTTTTGTGGAAGTCGCATAGAAAATTGGAACTGATGGCAACCGATTTTCGTTATGTAATAAAACTGCTTTCAAACCTAAATATGAGATTACAGATTACAGATAATCCACTATTTTGAAAATTACTTACTTTTACATGATCCATCAATGAAAAGTCGCCACTCGTCTGCATTATAATTGTAATTTAGTGCAGAAAATAACTTTGGAATATCACTGCAATACGTAAGATTACTGTCATTTTTATCAGTTTCAAAGCTTTCTTCAAATAACAAAGTCCTCTCACTTTTTCTACAATATGTAATACGAAAGTCTGCTTTCACCAAATTTCGCTGTTTTAATCGCGATCCGAGAATTTTAGACTGTCGTTTTGACAATTTTAAGTCCCGTACGAGATCGATAAAATCTGCGTTAGAAATAAATTTCGGTTCCATTGCCGTAGACTTGAATGGAAGGTAATCTTCTTCCTCCATATATTTTTTATCATCAGCAGCAGATTTGCTTGTTGTTGGAAGTTCATCATTGGATATTATGGGTTTTGTTACAGTAACAACATTTGCGTACTTAATGTTTTTTCGCGATTTAAAACTATGGCCTGAAACATTCGCTTGGCAAAAATAGCAATAGCTTAAACGGGGACGCAGCCCTACCTCTGCAGCAGTTGCTTCGGCCTCAAAAGTATCATCTTTTGATAAAATAAATACACAAAATCGTTTTGCGATTCTGGAGGATGAATCCTCTGAAGCACCAAACGTCATTAAATCGTCTAAGCCACCCCCGATATACCTTAGAGAGCAAAACTCTAATGAGTTAATAAAAAGTTTAATTTCGGTGATAGGTGAAAATTCCTTTTATGTAGCTGCAATAAAGCGCGGTATCATTAACGAGACTAAAATACAGGTGAATCACGAGGATGATTTTCGAAAGGTAATTACAGTATTTGAGACTCTGAATAAAAACTTTTATACTTATCAACTGAAGAGCAGTAAAGGTCTTCAGGTAGTAATCAAGGGCATTGACTCATGCGTAGACCCAGAAGAGGTTAAAACATTCTTAGAAGAAAAAGGCTTCAAGGTAAAGCATGTAGTAAATATTAAAAATAGAGAAAAAATTCCCCAACCACTCTTTCGAGTTGAGTTTGAACCCGGCGACGTAAAACTTAAAAAAAACGAAACACATCCTATTTACAATTTAAAATATATTCTCTACAGAAGAATAACTATAGAAGAGCCGCACAAAAGAAATGGTCCCGTTCAATGTTTAAACTGTCAAGAGTACGGTCATACTAAGGCATACTGCTATTTACCCCCTGTCTGCGTAGTATGTGGTGAACTACACGGTACAGTTTCTTGCGATAAGTCTAAAACCGACCCCAACGTAAAAAAATGTAGCAACTGTGGCGGTAATCACACTGCCAATTATAGAGGATGCCCTGTATATAATATCGTCAAGCAGACGGTTGGACCAAAAACAAATACCCCTCAAATGCAGGTTGCAAATCAAGTAAACACAAATGCAATTCAAGCCCCCCAGCCTAGTAATAACAGAACCTCTTACGCTAACGTCCTAAAATCAAACCATCAGCCAATGCAAGGTGCTTCGCCAAGTAATGATGAAACTCCGGTTTCTAATTTAAGTCGCTTAGAAAAAACCATGGAAACATTAGTGCAAACGGTAAATAATTTTACGAACACAATGGGTAATATGATGCAGGAAATGCTTAGAATGCAATCGATGTTATTGCAAGCTGTACTTAATAAACCATGAACTGTTTAAAAATTTGTTTTTGGAACGCAAACGGCATCCGCCAACATAAAAATGAATTAGAATACTTTCTTAAAAATAAACAAATTGATGTCATGATGATTTCTGAAACTCATTTGACCTCAAGAAATACGTTTAAAATAAATGGTTATATACTATATGATACCAAGGACCCTCGAGATAGAGCTTGTGGAGGTTCTGCCATTTTAATAAAAACCCGAGTGAAACACTACCTAATGTGTGATCATCGTGAAGATTATCTCCAAGCAACGAACATTTGCGTTGAGGAATTAAATAGAAACCTACACTCATAAAATTATTACAGTAACTGATTGTAGGTTATTAAATTCGTTTTCGGTACTGTTAAAATTGAATAAAAATATAGTTATTTTACGAATAAATTTATTTTTCAACATTTATGTTTGTTATTAAAAAAACAAACTACCAAAAAATAATGTTTTCCGTATTTTTTTTTGTTAATTTGTTTGATTTTTATCGGTTAAAATATATTTTTTAAAAGTAAAAACTATTCAATTTTAACGAATATGATGTTCAATAAATAAAAAACTTAGAAATTACTGAAAAAATCATTTGTTTTAAATGAAATGTAAATGATCCGTTTTTTAAATGAATTTTAATTTGTTTCAAATGAATTTTCGTTTGAATTTAACTACATAATATTTTGAGTGTAGTAATTTCATCGTTATACTCCCCGCCTAGATTTTCAATATCGGAGGACCAATATTATAAATATTTTAAATCATTAGGACCGTGTTTCCTAGCCGCTGGCGATTATAACGCTAAACATACCTTCTGGGGGTCGCGACTTATAACACCAAAGGGTCGTGTTTTATTTAACACAATTTCTAAAATGGATTTAAATGTGGTAGCGAGCGGACAACCAACATATTGGCCCACTGATCATCAAAAAATTCCAGATGTCATCGATTTCGGCGTGGTTAAAAACATTCCCATAGAAACGATTCATGTTGAAGCCTCCCTAGATTTATCTTCCGACCACACACCTACAATTGTTACTATAATGAACCCCAATAGAATTGTACCTCCGACGACAGCTACGCAAATTAATTGGTTAAAATATAAAAAATATCTCAGTACCCATTGCACAGAAAATATTCCGCTCAGTACACCGGATTATGTAGATCGCTCTATTGACAATTTTGACAGTTTTCTGAAACTAGCTGTTCAACATTCCAATATTGTCCCCAAAAAAACAAAAACTATTAAAATATATTCTACAGATGTCGAGCATCTTTTGTCTGAAAAAAGGAGGGCTCGAAGAGATTGGCAATTGCACAGATCCCCTCAACTTAAGAACTTACTTAAAGAGTGTACAAAAAGACTTAGAAAGTTACTGCAGACTAAGAAAACGGCTTCTCTGGAAAAATATCTTGAGGAACTTGATGCAACCCCACAATCAAACTACTCATTATGGCGCGCAGCTAGAAATCTCAAAAGGCCAGTTGTCTCTAAACCACCATTAAGAAACTTGAATGGAAGTTGGGCAAGAAATGATGTTGAAAAAGGAAATCTGTATGTCAATCATTTAAAAAACGTATTTACCCCAAATATATCTCACGATATTGCGGTCGAGTTACCACCTGTTGCTGCTAGAGCAGCTGTTCCGCTAAGATTTGAGATAAGAGAAATCGAAAAGGCTATTTGTGATTTAGACCCCAAGAAGGCTCCTGGTTTTGATAAGATCAGCAACAAAATGCTTTTGGAGCTACCCAGCATAGCAAAGAAAATTATTCTTTTAATTTTTAATGCTATTTTACGCCTTGAATACTATCCTCAAAAGTGGAAGGTCTCCTTAGTCACCATGATACCTAAACCTGGAAAGGATCACACAAAAGTTGAGTCATATAGGCCTATAAGCTTACTTTCTAATATATCAAAGCTGTTTGAGAAGCTGTTAGCGTCAAAATTAACCCCAATTTTAAATGAAAATAGATGTATTCCTAACCACCAATTCGGCTTTAGAAGAGAACACAGCACAATTGAGCAAACCCATCGTATACACTCAAAATATTATGTAGTTAAATTCAAACGAAAATTCATTTGAAACAAATTAAAATTCATTTAAAAAACGGATCATTTACATTTCATTTAAAACAAATGATTTTTTCAGTAATTTCTAAGTTTTTTATTTATTGAACATCATATTCGTTAAAATTGAATAGGTTTTACTTTTAAAAAATATATTTTAACCGATAAAAATCAAACAAATTAACAAAAAAAAATACGGAAAACATTATTTTTTGGTAGTTTGTTTTTTTAATAACAAACATAAATGTTGAAAAATAAATTTATTCGTAAAATAACTATATTTTTATTCAATTTTAACAGTACCGAAAACGAATTTAATAACCTACAATCAGTTACTGTAATAATTTTATGAGTGTAGTAAACGCAATAAGAAAAGCCTTTGAAGAAAAAAAATATTGCTCCGCTCTATTCATCGATGTTTCTCAAGCTTTTGATAAAGTCTGGCATGAAGGCTTATTACATAAATTGAAGCTCAACTTACCAGTAAACACACACAAGCTGTTAGAAAGCTACTTAGTCGGTCGAAAATTTATTATTAAAGAAGGTGATTATTTAAGCTCTCCTCAGCAAATTGACGCTGGAGTCCCTCAGGGAAGCATCCTGGGCCCACTTTTATACTTAATATATACCTCGGACATGCCAACAAACAATTACACACAAACTTCAACATTTGCTGATGATACAGCTTTTTTGAGCGTGCACGAAAACCGTCAAGAAGCATCTCGATACCTACAGGATCATATATTTCAACTCGAACTATGGTTAAAGCAATGGAGGATAGAGGTCAATGAGCAAAAATGCGTACATATAACATTCACCTTGCGTCGGGAATCATGCCCCCCTATTAAAATCAATAATCAAATAATACCTCAAAATTCGCATGTAAAATACCTCGGTATTCATCTAGATCGCCGTTTAACGTGGAAAAGCCATATAGAGGCAAAATTAACTCAAATGAAACTAAAAGCCATCCAAATTCATTGGCTTATTGGAAGAAACTCTGTCCTTAGTCTCGACTGCAAACTTCTTCTTTACAACTCCATCTTAAAGCCAATCTGGTGCTATGGTATTCAGTTATGGGGCACTGCCTCGGCCTCTAATATCGAAAAAATTCAAAGGCGCCAAAATAAACTACTTCGAATAATCACAGCTGCCCCTTGGTATGTTAAAAACTCAAATATTCACAAGGATCTTAATGTTCCATTAGTTAAAACTATGATTACGAAATATGCAGTAAAATACTTAAAAAGGCTCGAATCGCACCCAAACCCACTAGCACGAAATATTTTAAATGATAGCGGCCACACTCGCTTAAGAAGAAGAGACACTGCAGCACTTATCCAATTAGATGAGCGATAAACACTATAAAAGTGAACAGAACCCGCGATGAAGAAAATTTTTGTCTGGCACTGGCAGGACAAAAAATAACGTATTAGGTTAAGATTTGATTAATTATTGTTAGTTCATATTTAATATATGAAGATTCAATAAATAAATAATGAGAAAAAAAAAAAAAAAAAAAAAATAGCAATCTGCGGACTTGTGATATACCTGATGATGCCAAGTCATAGGCGCAGCAAAGGGCAAAGACACTGACGGTTGAACTTTAAATTTTTTTAAGGTTGTACAACAATTTATACAAATGAACTCTGGCTCATACCAGCAACTGGTTTTATAGGACCGATTGAAGACTTCTTTGTAAACTTCCACCACTGCAATATTATTTTTAAGATTTCTCATATGACCAATATCCGCAAATAAGCCACGGACATACATAGCAAAATTTGGAACGTTTATCACACATTTTTTAATTTAAATTTTACACGATTTATTAAATTGCAAAATTTTTAATATACACAGTTGGAAAATAATAAAAAAGTGATAAATAAAGGGTCACATTAAATCTCTGACATTTTGACAAAAAATCCTAAGTCGAGCTAATATAGCAAAAAACACAGAAAAAATTATTTTTCCAATTCAAACAAAAAATTTGTAGAATCAAACAATTTTTTGTCTGAAATCGGTCCTATAAACAAATATGCATATTCAAACAATTTATTTGCATTTTGTTTATTGAAAAAAAACACTGATTTTTTCAAACAAATAATTTAACTGAATCAAACAAAAAGTTTACTGAAATTCATATATGTACTAAATTTAAAAAAAAAAGTTTTTTCACAAGCAATGACGCGCACACAAGTAAGCACTGTCTGAGAAGATGACGGCAGAGCAGAGCCGCACATTGGTTGACGTTCATTTAACGAGCGGCTAAAAATAGAAGAAGTTGTCGAAGGACAATGAAACTTTGCACATAGGCATTTTTTGTTTGAATCAAGAAAATATGAAAAATCAAAATAATCCGCCCACTTTTACGCCCACCTCCCATACAACTTGTATTGAAAAAGTGGCATAACTCCCTTGAGTTTGATTGTATCAACTCAATTTTCACTAAAAATAAATAATATAATTGTAGAATGGGCTCCTGAAAATATATACCTGATCCGCCTACTTTTACGCCCACCTCCCATACAACTTGTATTGAAAAAGTGGCATAACTCCCTTGATTTTGATTGTATCAATTTAATTTTCAATAAAAATAAATATTATAATTGTATAATGGGCTCCTTTTTGCCATCTATCTTTGAACTTTGTAAAAACGTATTTTTTCAAAAATCTAGTAAAGACTTCAACATCCTCAGCAGTCATTTCTTTATTGTTATTTGCAATGATTTCGACAGTAATATCAATATCCATTTTGGTATCAATCAATATGCCGCAAATATTTAAATAAGAAATTGTCAAATTTTCCATAATTAATAAAATAATGATATAATAATGAAATGTATAATTAACACTATTGACTAGTATGTAAATTACATTTTGTAATAATTTTAAACAGTTAAGAATTATGGCAACAACAACAAGCATGAACGAAAATTCATGTTGTGTTACTTTATCACTTTATAGTTTTTACTGTTTTTTTTTGGAAAAGTGCAAATATGTGCAGCTGAATTTGAAACTTTTAGCTGAGACTTCAAGCTGTAATTTGACATCATTCGTTAAACAGCGCTGCACAGCGCTAAAAAGATACAGCCTATTGAAGTTGATGAACATTTAAATTTTGATGTTGTTTATATTTTGTTCTACGAAATTTTTTATATGGCACTTTTTTCAACTTTTTTTAATGCAAATCTCATCTTTGACAATTGTCATTTACGAAAATATACAACAAAGTCAAATGATAAGTTTACTGTGATTGTACCAAAAGATTGAATATACAGTACATTTGCATGCTTTTTTAAACAAGCGAACATATATGAACTTCGAGCGTGTCTATCCAAACAAATAATAAATATATCAGCCTAATATTACGGAATCATAATATTCAGATATCTGCCAACAAAATACCAGAAAATTATCCAAATCGGCGAACATTAAAAAAAAGAATTTTGGCCACTCTTCAACCAATGTGAGCCGCCGGCTGGCTTTAAGACACATTTTTTTTTGTTGGAATAATTTTTGAACGAAGTCTTATTTATACACACAACGCAATGTTTTTCTTTATCACTCTCTGTTGCTGTATCCTTTCCTTTGCTAAAGAAGAAATGTAACCAAAAACGGCAGCAGACCGACTCGATATGTTTTTCGTCATCATTCTATTTTTGTATTTGATGTATTTAACCAAACAGTTGTAAAAAATTTAATACGGGATTTTGTTTCTTGTAATGTTGTTTCTGCTATTGTTTTTCTTATAGTTGCACTTTCTTAAAGCGTCCAAAAATAGTCTGTGTGTGTTTTTTGTTGTTGTTAGGGATGAAACGATACCTCTAAGGTATCGATACTTTTACTCGATGTGGTATCGCTCGTAAAGTATCGATACCTACTTAAAATCGAAAAAAAAGTATCGATACTTCGTTACTTGTATGAGTACTTGCATCGGTTTGTATGATAAAAGCATAGCGAGCAGCATTTAAAAACGTTCTTATTAGTGTTTTATTACTATACAATAAAATAAGAACTACGATGTCAATGTGAATTTATCTTAAATGTAAATATGTATTTTATTTCCTTTCAATAATTTCTCAAGCTCAAGGTCCGTTTTATACCTATAAAGAATATTTATTTAAAATTTATCCAATATTTCGCTATCTCAATGGATAGCTTCTTCAGTGATTTTTGGTTTTTTTATATATCAAACAAATTTAAAAAAAAAAAAGGAAATAATATTAAGAAGTGCGAAGAAATTAAGCTAAACAACACTGCTTTACAAATTTTAAGTTTTGAAAAGTACCAAGAAAGCCACATGCCTAGATAAGTTAATTGGGACCTCCTGAACACGAAAAACGCTGTAATTTTTTAGATAACGGTACTTTTGTGTTTTTCGGTGTATGGTCCCACTCAAACCCTTCTGGAGCCCAACCAAAAACTCCGATCGAAATAAATGGCACATCGTTGGAAAGTAAATTGAATGCCTTTTCAGTAGATATGCACCTCAAAGTTCAAAATTTGCCTATTTTTTACGTTTTTTTTCAAAATTTTTCATTTTCATTTCGTTTTTTTTCTACGTTATATTAAATATCTGGAATGTTTTATTTTTTAACCAAATAGTATATTTAATTACCAACATTTAAAGCGTAATTAAAAAAAAATCTGATGAAAAATAAAGTTTTTATTAAGGATTTTGTGGAACGACAATATTTTCATCTCATATAAAATTCCGTTATTTTTTAAACCATCAGTTTTAACGTATTAACTGTTTGGTTAAAAATAAAACATTCCAGATATTTAATATAACGTTGAAAAAAAAACGAAATAAAAATGAAAAATTTTGAATAAAACGTAAAAAATAGGCAAATTTTGAACTTTGAGGTAGGTGCCATTACTCAGCCATTTCTTATCAGATAGAAATTTTCAGTATATCGACAGAAAAGGCATTCAATTAACTTTCCAACGATATGCCATTTATTTCGATTGGACTTTTTGGTTGGGCTCCACAACACAAAAGTACCGTTATCTAAAAAACTGTACTTAGGAAAAAAAAATTACAGCTTTTTCGTGTTCAGGAGGTCTCAATTAACTTAAATAGGCATGTGGCGTTCTTGGTATTTTTTGGCTGTAAACCAGTGTAATTTATGTATTTTATTTTTAAATTGATAAATATATAATAAAGGGTGGTAAAACCATAATCCATGACGTTAATTGTGAGTCACACCTTAACGTCATGTTTTTTGCGCAACTTAAATTGACCTTTCTTTGCTTCAGTATTTCACAACTTCTACCATTGAGAGGTACACAATTGAGCAGCGCGTTAAGATTGTTAAAGGCTTTTACGAAAATGGGCGTTCAATCAAAATGCATTTAATGCACATTGTGATTTTTTTGGTCAGTATAATCGACCGTGTTTCCACAATCGGGAGAATTGCGCGTAAATTTCCGCAAACCGGGTCTGTAGGAAATGGGAAAATATATGTGCATGCTCCCCAGTTAGTTCTGCGGCTGGCGGCGTCTTCGAAAATGAGGTCGGCAAAGCAATTATCGTGAATGGTGTTCGCTATCGCGGGATGATAACGGACTTCCTAAAGCCAGAAATTGAGAAATGGACCTAGACAATATGTGGTTTATAGGTGTAGACTAGGGATGCCAAACGAGACCAGGTTTTTTGAAACCCAGGATTTCATATATAAAAGCCAATTTTAAAATTCGTATAGTTATAATTTAATGTTTATGTATAAGAATTAAAACAAATTAATTCATGAAAAAAATTAAACTCATTAAAAAATATGTAAAAATGTTTAATGTATTCTTTTAAAGTAATATGGAAGTATTATGTAATAAAACTTATATTTAAAAAGATTCTTAAACAAATTAATGACGTCAGATACCTTATTTTATCGCAAACATATGCTGCCGACGAAACCAATATTCGCATTCAACACTTCTGGGTGGTGTCGTAAATAAACAACTACAAAAATGCTATATGACAATATTTAATTTATTTTATCTCAATTATATATATGCAAGTATTAATCTAATAAACTAAACTTATATGTGTCAAAAGACTTTTGGTAGAACCCCCTAGAGTTGTTAACACCTTTTTGCACAACTTGCATTTTTCGTGCGCAGTTCTATTATCATCCACTTAGAAAAAAGACCTACCATCTGATTTTGTTTTCGTAGTACATAATGCATTGCATGTAACATTTATTCACTTGTGTTTTTTTTTGTAACCAGTTAAAAATTAGATTCATGGCCAGTATGATTTAATATTGAATTTTTACTAAGCCCAAAATCTCGGGATTTTTATATCAAACCCCGGTATTCGGGACTTAAATTTTTAGAATTATCCCGGGTTTTCGGTATTGGGGATTGGCATCCCTAGTGTTTACTGGTCAAACGGTTTCTTGATACCGTTACTGCTGCTCCAGCCTTGGAAAATAATCAAAAATTTAAGATTCATTTCAATACCAAAGTTAAACGATTACTTTTGACCGATACCGAGTATTTTTTTACCGATACTACTTGGTACTCGGTTGCTAAGTATCGATTACAAAAATACTTGGTACTTATATAAAAGTATCGAATATGTACTTGTATTTACTCGTATCGTTTCATCCCTAGTTGTTGTTCTTATATTTCACACAAAAAAGTGTTGCTTACGATCAAATAAAAAAATGCAAAAAGACGACAACATTGAAGAGCGTTAAATATTTCATACAAAATTATGAAAACTTGACACCAATAACGCGTTTATTATATTTTTGAAGAGTTATCCACATTTTTGTTGGTTAAATAAAAATCAAACAAAAATATTGTTTGAATCAGTAAAAAAATTTATAGAAATTAAAAAAAGTTTCAAACAAGCGTTTGTTTGAAAATAATTCGGCAATAATTTTGTCTGTGAAGTTAAAAAAAAAAAATCGGTGAAAAAATAATTTTTATCAAATAATAAAATAAACCAAAATTAAAGAAAAAGATCTTTTATAATACAAAATTTTAAAAACGAAAAACAAAACTGTTTTTCTAATGAAAGTTCTTATGATTAACATAATTTTTTTCAACTTTTTAAATTTGAATTTTGTCAAAATGCCACAGAAATAAAAAAACAGTATTTTTACATGAGTTGAGCTCTTGTTGCTCAGTTTTGTTTTTATTTTAAATTTTACAAGGTTGGTCTGCACAGTTTCCGATCTCAGCGCTCGTTTATAAAAGCTAGTAAATGTAGTTTTGCATCTATTGACAATTACTCACCAAGGTTTCAGCTATTTTGGACGGGCAGTTTTTAGTTGATTAAGTCGATGAGAGTGTTTTCGTGTAAATGAAAAAACTGAGTAGATAGGATTTTTTTAAGGCAGTACGCCTACGCAAGGAGTTTATATAGAAAAATAAAAAAATAAGGCTAAATTTCTTATTTCATTGTTAAGCCGGAAAATTTTCAGACCACCCTCGTATTTAGAATAACAGTGATTTGTAACGTGCGACTCGCAGTCTGCAAACATTGTTTTAATTATTTTAATAATTACTTAAAAGAGATACTGAAGACGTTAATTTAAAAAGAAAAAGGTCAAGCAAACAATTTTGATCGGAATCGTAAGAAATATTTTTTTTTTTAAATGTTTATTTTTTAACCCTTAAATGCATGATTTTTTCTTTTGGATTGAAAAAAATGTTTTTTAATAGAAACTTAGGCGTAGATTTCGTAAAAAATAATAAAAAAATTTTAGAAATTAGTTTTGAGTGTTATTTTCGATAAAAACGGTATGTAGACTTTTGGCAACAATATGCGTTTGGTACTTGAATTTTTAAGACATGAACAATAGTCACATATATATTTATATAACATACAGGTATTCAGAAATTTGTTTCTATTTATGAAACAATACAAAACAAATGCCATTTTTGATCTGGCACAAAGCAACTATACATTTAGTACACTCAGTCCGTGAAAATCCATTGCACTCTGGAAGTTTGCACCTGTTTTTAGTGGAACATCTCTTTTCAGTATGTCATATACCATCGGTTCTTATCTGGTGTCGGTATAGGTTTTGGAGGTCCTCGGGGCCTTTACCCACATCTGCCTCTCTGGTTGAAGGTATTCCTCGTTTGTTTTCATATGATATATAGGAGCACAATGTTTCCGCCAGATCTGATTTAGAATCTGGCAATTTAATGTTTGGGTGGTTTGTTTTTTAGAGTATTCATGAAATTATTACGTGATATGGTAAATTAATCTTAAGTACCACTTACGACTTTTCATGCTCTTTAATACCTGCCTAAAAAGCTATCATAAGGTCAACTCCTCCCATATTGGCGTTATAATTTTCGACCGTTTTTGGACAAGCTATTAAAGTTTGTGTTTTTTGCGATTTTTCATATCTATTGGCATCTTCAACCGGTTCCGCGCCTACGTCATTTGAAGCTTACGTAACAAGCTTATTCTCCTTTCAGCATGTCACAGAGATAGCTATACTTTAATAATTTGTAACAAATTTCTCATAGAAACCCCGTGCAACAGACCGTTTCATAAATTTTTTGCGGCAGGTAATTTGCAGTTCTTTCCAATCCGATTTATGTGAATTGTGCCCAACAAGTATATTCCCTGAGTCCATAGGTAATACTTTAATGGAATTGACGTATAATAACTGTCGAAATAAATTATGTGGTTCGTTTAACGGGAAATTTAACGGCACAGTCTAACAACAGTCTACCCAAAACAAATTGTAACCGTCAAGTAATATTTATGTCACAAACGCATGTTGTAGACATTTGGCAACATACATTTTTTTTCAAAAATATTGCATTTATTCAGTAATATTGTTAAATTAAACATGACCAGGCCATAGCTAACCTGTCAACAGATGCAAATTTATGATGTGATAATACACGGTCCTTAGAAAACAAAAAAATACAAAATTTGATTTTAACTAAGAAACTGATCTTTATCAGCCACCTCAATGAAATGCCAAATAAATACAAATCAAAGCAACTAAAAACAAAGTAACGATTTATTTTTATTCATACTGCTTGTGTGTGCTTAGAAACGAACTTTTATAAATGCACTCACATTGGAACATAAAGAAAATTAGCTTGAACTGGTATGTAGCCAATTGGCAACAGTATGCATTTAAGGGTTAAAGTTGAATAAATCAGTCAATTTTCAACGGATTTTTAAACACAAACCCTCGTTTTATTTTTAATCAATTATATATTTTAAACAAAACCATAAATAGCACATTTCCTATACAAAAATTTTGTGTAAAAACGTCCCGAAAATAGAAAAATGAGAAAAAACCCGTAAAAAAATACATTTGGTGTAAAAATACATACATGTATCTGAAATTTACTTAAAGAGAATATATACCGTTCGAAAGGGGTAAGCTTCTTCTTTCTAGGTCTGCCAACAAATTTGAAATCGGTTGGTATTCAACTAAGTTACAGGATAATAAGTGCATACGGGTATGAAACCCCGGTTTTTAACCCGTAACTCAAGATTTTGGGGGTGTTTTGAAATATCCAAAAACAGACTGTTGTAGTACTCGACAGTACCTACCAGAAAAATGATATAAGATCCCAGGTATTTTCACTTCATTTTTTTTGTCTCACTGTGTAATATACTTGCATGTGCCCGTGCAGAAAACTGAATTGCCAAATTGGTTTTTTTTTTGTTGTTTTCTTGCGAAGACAATAGAATGAAACAATTTGTTTTTTCTTTTTACCCACTTACAATTCGAGTCGGAAAGAACCCAACCAATTGTAGGGGGATGTAAGAAAAGATAAACTCACTGTTTATTTTTGGTGTTTTGTTTAAGCTTTGATATTGTTACAAGTAAGACTTTGAGTGTTTAAAATTCTTATTCGCTTTAGGGTTTTATTTGTATAATATTTTTAGCTTTTCTAAAATCTTTGGAAAAGGTTTCCTGATGATCTGGCCTAAGCAACCAGTGAAATGCGCATAGAAGCTAGCTTTCCCTCAACAATAAATTTCAGTGTATTTATCAAATATGAAAAATTGGGAATTTAGCACGTCCTACAAAAATCTTAATATGTAATAACTTTGTTTACATTTTTTATAGTTTGCTCTTTCTAGCATTTCCTGTTTCTTTCTATCAATTCTATATCAATTAATGAATAAAAAATGTAGTTTCATAAGGGATTAAGCAATTTTAACCATTAATTTAAACACAAAACAAGCTGCATTCGGCTGTGCCGAAAATTAAATACCTCCAAAATTTGAAAAAAGGCGAGGGCGTTGATGGGGGACCATTTTCATTTAATATTAATTAATAAATATGTATATTAACATTTGTATATAAACCTTTTAAATGTATTGTTATGTATTACCTTAAAAAAAATACGTTACTCAAAATCGTTGTTTATTTTTCCATTCACAATTCCTAATATTTTCCAAGCCAGTTTCTTTTTTTGAAACGGTGTCTACATCTTTAAAAAAAAGTTAACCGAAAACAAATACATCGTTTTTATTAGGATTACTAAATATATTGTCAACGCTAAAAAGTGCAACGTTTTATAAAATTCCCAAATTGCTAGGAAGCCTAGATCTAACCTCGTAAATAAAGTTTTTGGTAAAACGAATGCAAGTTTCTTTTATCACTTTTTTTATCATTTGAAATCTAAAAATCTTTACTGGCCTTCTCAAAATTGTACTCCAAATAGCAAATCTTATCTAAATCACTCTCTATATAACAGAAGTTTTGAAAATTGGTAGAAAAATTTTAAAAATCACTAAAGGCACTAACCAAAAATTTAAAAAGCATCGAGTTAGTGCTCTTTCTTATATATGATGATGATGATGATTAATTAAAAATTAAAGTCTAAAGGTATTCGAAAAAATAAGAACCAATGAAAGAGCGGCAATGTAAAAACAAAGCATTATGAAAAATCTTCTAAAATTGAGTCTGTCATCGCAATATCATAAGCAACAAAGCAGGTCGCTCAAAAAATTTCGCCAAAAGTTTGTCACGAAGCAAAGCGACTATTCGTTACTGGTGCATTCAATATAGTGGTTTAGGTACAGCAAAAACTGAACAGCTCTCCTTTAGACAAGCGTGGGCACCAGATTCTCTGGCAGGGAATCGAACCCGCAACCCCGGCACTGAAAGACTAGCTCTTTACCAACTAGCCCACCGGGGCACCATAATATGTCTTACACGCTTAGATAAGATCAAGAATTAGGGTCAGACGGACAGTAGTGAGCAAAGGTGGATAGATGTGTCAGATAAAAAGAACAAAATTTGTGTTGGCTTTTTATTGGCTTGAGATTGTTTTCGCGCAAATAAGCTTTGAGCACTCCTCTAATTCTGAGCCAAAATGTGTGCCAAGTAATACATATACATCTTTGAAGACATGTACATTCCAAGCTAAACCAAACTAGGCAAAGAACCATGGCAGTGATATCTCTATGCAGGAAAATAATCCCAAGCATATTGCAAAAGCAAACAAACTTTTGTTTGAAGGAAATGGGATAACGATTTTAACGAAAATCTTATCTTCATTTTACTTTCTCTAAATGCCAATATGCACGGAGGCGTTTCTTGAAAGGACAAAGGAAAGATTCGCTTCGCATGATATTCTGCCTTTAGAAGTATTCTACTCCCTTCTTTAAGATGGGAGAAAAGAAGTTGTTCAGTTTTATTTACTTTTATTTAAAGTGACCTTTCATACTCTATTCTTTGTAAAGCGATCGTAGTTGATATTAAAGGCAGTGTGGAAGAGCTTGGTTCCAGTGGCAACCTGTGTAAAAAATAAATAAGTATGGAATTCGGCGAGAAGGGCTTGTGACTGCTAAATAAGGACTTCTATTATACCTCTTTACTCATTCTAGTTACCGCTGGGGTATTATGTATTTGTGCTGATATTTGTAACACCTTAAAATATACCGATCGACTCAGAATCAATTAAGAGCCGATCTAACGTTGTCCGTCCGGCTGGCTGGCTGTCCATGTTAACCTTGTGCGAAATTACAGGTCGCAATTTATGGATAATTGGCACATTGCGACCAAGCCTGCTGAAAATCGGTCCATAATTCCAAATCTGACTCTTGTTTGAGCAAAGGGTGAACGCAGATTAAACATATTTTTGATAAAAAAAAAAACTATTTTTAGTAAAAAATTTTAAAACATATTATGGTTACCTTAACTAATTTATCTGGTGTCACCGGCGACCATATTATTGTTGAATTAGTCTAACATCAAGAAGCCTCAACCATATAATGGTCCTCACAAATAACATGTTCGGAGGATGTTATTTGTGAGGACTCACTAAAAGGATGTTTTTTTAAAGGTGACTCGACTATAGAAATTCTTCTGTCAAGTAGTAGTTTTTGATTATATAAACTTGAATACTTTTGATGGCTGTTCATTTTACATTTGATATGTAGTTGTATCAAAAGGAAACAAAAATATTTGTTTATTAAAAGTATGGCAAAATTTGTTATTGTAAATATGATTGTTAAGTACTTTATCCAACTCTTAACATACTTATTTGTGTACTAACTTCGAAGTACATGTACATGTTTCTAAACATTTAAACACATATAAATATTTATAAATACGTATAGATGCATGCTGATGTGAATGTGTATTAAATTAAATCCTTGTTTTGTATACATACAACGATAAAATATTTATGAGTTTTTATACTATAAGCTACACACATTTACGAGATACTTTATTTGCATCTGCTACTGTTGTTGTATCTTTATTTTATTACATGCAGTATGTGTATCTGTGAGTTTGTATTATGTATTAATAGTATATTGTTTGCATATAAGTTTTATTATAGATAGTTGATTACACTTTCATAAATACTTTTCCTGCATTTTATCCTACTGAAAATTGAAATGTTTGCTGTGGTTTTTTTCACATTGCGATTAATCTGTAAAAGTTTATCAAAATTGTTTTTCTAATAAGTATAAGTATAATTTTAATTTTAATTTATTTTCTAACTTTGCTTTTAAACTCAATAAAGTTTGCTATTGAACGCAAAAAGTCACATTTGATCAGACCAGATATTTGGTACATCATAAATGAAAAATTAAATGCAAGAATCTCTTGTAATTTTAAAGTTGTGCGACTAAGTGGATTTAAGCAAAATTAAATTAATAATAAAAATAAATTTTCAAAAATCACCTTAAAGGCCCAACGATAAGCTGGCTTAAGCTACTGTCAAAATTTAACAAAAAGCATTAAAAAAAAACAAAAAATAAATCAAAAAATATTTTATTCCGTACGGAAAGTACGATCTGTTTCGCACTTTGCTTACGCAAATGCCAGTTTCATAAAATTAACCAAAAAGTTTTCTTAAGTTCAATATGGTTCGACACATATGAATCACATGTATTTGCACAATTGCTTAAGCCAAATTAAGCCAACACGAGCTGTACGTATTTATGAAGCATTCCTAAATCATTAAGCGATTGGGTGACAAAATAATTGCAATTTGACGATCACTTGACATTGACTTAAATATGAACTCTTATGTCCAACTTTCAGGATAATAATTAAATCTATCAGGTCTGTTCTGAAAATCACGTGATTTCAAATCACATGTGCTTTTAAAATCACACGTGCTATTTTGTGGTGTTCTGTAAATCACACCGTTTTTGTGTTTTTCGGTGTGATTTTCAATTGTCTGTTCTGAAAATCACGTGATTTCAAATCACATGTGCTCTTAAAATCACACGTGCTATTTTGTGGTGTTCTGTAAATCACACCGTTTTTGTGTTTTTCGGTGTGATTTTCAATTGTCGAGAGCACAAGAAAATTCAAAAAGTGTGTTTTACAAAATTATAGTTGATTTTTAACGCTTTTTATTTCATTTTCCAACAATTTGTTTTTTTTTAACCGATTTAGCGATCTCAAAATAAGTTTAGGGTGTGTTTAAAAGTTTGCAATTTTTTGCGACTTTTAGCCATGTTTGCGATAAAAGCAATTTGTTTCTATAAGTTTTCGATTCATTTTAGCTTTGACGATTTATAATAAATACACTGATAGAAAAAGCGTCATAACACTAATGTATTTTGACATCACTGTTATGACAAGTGTCATCGATTTTGACCCCATGATACTTTACATCAGTGTGATGTCAGCTTTAACATCACTTTACTAAATTGTCATCAGGTTCAAAAACTTAAATTATGTCATCAATGGGACGACACATCTACATCACAGTAATGACGAATCGTAGTCAGTTTCATAAAAAATTGACATCAGTGCGATGACTAAGTAACATCGGAGAAAGGACTTATTGCAATCAATTTAATGACAAACTGTCATCAATGCGATTATACATTGGCTTTAAAGATATGACTAATCGGCATCAATTTTATGAGAAAAAATCAACATTCTATGTCGCACTAACATCAGGGGAATGATTAATTGACATCTGTTTCTTGACAACCAGTCATCAATACAATGACAAAATAACATATGTTTAATTTCAAAATGTCATCAATGCAATAACCAATATTGATACCTAATAATATGTTGTCATCAATATGATAAACTTTTTTTATTAATTTGATGACAAAATGTCACTAAATAAATAAAAACCTGTCATTTTTATTATGATAAAATAAATACACAATTATATAAATACAAATGTCTTTTTTTTATAAAAAAGTTTTTTATTTACAAAAGAAATGTATAGAAAATGTTATTAAGGAAACATAGATGATTTTGTACGGCTTTTAAAAGCTTAAAAAATATTGATGATTGTTACAAACTATGGTAAAATATACTGCACTTTCATTTGTTTCAACCAGGACTTCTTCGATGTTTGGAAATAAGTCTTCTTCCGACAGCATCATTTTTAATTTATATGGAGTTTTAAGATCCCTCAAATACCGATTTATCTCGCCTGTAAAAAAAGACATTTTTAAAAAAACGTTTTTATCAAATTTTTGGCTGAATTAATTAAAAACTTCTAAAAGCGGCTCTATAATTATAGTGAACAGATTTTCACAAATTTTTTCCACATCAGATCTTGCAAAATTGCATTTAGCAAATAGCGCAGTTTCAAATATTAATATGTTTTTATGTAATTTTTTTAAAAGTTCTTCATCACTTCCACAAACTAAAATTGTTTATAAAAAACTTATTAAAAATTTTCACTGCTTATTTTTAAAAAAAACAATTTCACACGGCCGCAAAATATATTCAGAACTATTCAAAGCGATTTAAAAATAAACTGACCTAAAACAAACAAGATACATTTCTTTTTCATGTATGTTAGGCTTTTTTTATTTCTTTGTTGCCAGGAGTATTTTACTTTGTTTGTTGTTGTTTATTTTACTCTTAACTCTCTTCTCTCTCATTTATTTGATGCTAAATCAGCATATGATGTCAAAGTGTCATCAATTATTAGACGTTTACAAGCATTTATGATTAAATGCCATCATATTGACGACATTTAATTATCACTTTTTTTCTAACTGTAATGATGACATTAACGTTCATCATGATGATTAAATTACATCAATATGATGACATTTAATCATCACATTTTTATTTTGTAACTGTTAACTAAAAAACGAGTTTTTTTCGTTTGCTTTATTTAACAACCACTTCTGCTCTCATTTTTTTTTTTTTTTTTTTTTTTTTTGATGTCAATTATAATGATAACATGTCATCAATATGAATGTTATATATTCTATAAAGTGCTTCTTGTTTTGGCAACGAATGTACATCGATATGATGTAACTTATTTAAGTTTTAAAAATGCGTCTAAAAACAAAAAATAATGAATAAAACATTAACCTTTTTTAATAAAACACACTTTTTAAACATTTTAACATTATTTAGTTTTTATTTTTATTCATACTTGTTATTCATACCTGTTAATAATGCACAAAATGTGGCATCGAATTGATGTCCCTGTTGTCATAGCATGGATGACGCGTAAAATATGACAAAATTATATGATAACGTTCGTCATTATAATGATGTCACTTTTTGCATCATTGATGCCATTTGTCATAACATTGATGTCACAATTCTGATGTTGGGGCATCATCAATATGAAGATGCATTTTTCTATCAGTGTAGTAGAATTTTGCTAACACCGGCAGCAAATTTATGCGAATTTCCGCTAATTTAGACATTTTTACTGAATTTTTGCCATTCCTTATAGTTTTAGGAACTTTCAATCAATTTTATGGCTCGTTTGAAATACAAAATTTTTTCGCGAATTTTCGCCATTTTTGCAATTTTTTTGTTGTTATTTTTTTACCCATTTAGCGATTTCAAATAAAATTTAGGGCTTGTTTACAAGCTTGCAATTTCTCGAATTTAGCCATTTTCGCGATTGAAGCGATTTTTTCCTGTGATTCTTTACAGCTCTTACGAATTTTAATAAATATTATACTTTGCTGTCATGCCGCTGTTAGCAAATTAGCGATCTTTAATTCAACTAAAAAAAAAAAAAAAAACAAACTGAAATCACAACAGAAGTCTCAAAACCAAATATATTTTTTTAGTGTCGTCGAATTTTCTTATTTTTAAAGGATTTGTTGCAATGAAATAGTTTATTGCATAAACAATTAATAAACAACACATTTGGGGTATTCACAAGGTGTGCTATCTTGTTGTATTGTCATAATGTTCTAACATTTTACAATGGTTTTAAAATATTGTTGTTGCTTTGTGAACAAAAAGTGTCTTTAATTAATAAAACTTTGCTTGCTATGTTTATTGTGCTGTCGTAATTAATCAGAAAAGACCTGCGCTGAGCGGCTGGGCCGAGCGGCTATAATTTTGAAGCCGTCGCCGTTTATGTTATAGCTTTATCCGGCTAAAATCCGAATTTAACCTGCGGCTAGCAATTTTTGCAACAAAACATTTGCGGCGTCAAATTAGATCGGCTCAGGACTCGATGTTTGGTTAGCCAACAAAAAAAATTTGTTTGTGGTTTGCGTCTGAAAAATTGAAAATAGTCAGAAAATATCTAATTTAATTTATTAATTCATGGATGAGAATTAAAAAATATTTTGGTTTTAGGTAAATATTTATTTTTTTATATTTGTTTTCAATCAGCCGATTTAAATTCAAAATAGCACACTAAATTATGAGGGGTTGTTCACAACTGTCGTATTTTTTCGTGTTATTATTTTAAGACATTTGACTTTATGACACCTTGTGAATCCCCCAATTGAATATTTTATAGTAATTTATTATGACGGCCATCTTACAATAGTCGCAAAAATAACAAACTGATTTCAAAAAGTTGTTTACGTAGCTGAACGTTTTGAAATCACAAAATAATATGCCCAGAACACCTTTCTTGTGATTTCAAATCACTTTCATAAAATGTGATTTTCAGAACAGGCCTGTATATTAAGTTAATTTTCATATGAACTTAAATCGTATTTAAATGCAGATTGATTTTTTGAGTTTTGTTTGAAAAGTCTTATTTAATTAAGATAAAAGTATGGCAGCACAACTTACTACAAAAAAATAACATAAAAAAGTATATTTATTTACAAGGTGACCTCAAAAAACAGTTGCCTGCTGTTGCTTTGTCGGTTGTTGTATTGGTTTAATATTGAGACCACCTTGCTAAGTTTTTCAAAAGGAAACTTAAAATAAATTTAAATATACCACATCGGTGAATTAAGTTACATTAAATTGTTTAGTGATGAAAAGAATTTTGTATATAAAACGATTTTAAACATAAGTGTGTTTTTTAATATCAATCCTAAAGATTGGGCATTAGTTCTCTAGAACTCAATTTAAATAAAAATTAAAAACATACTTCTTAAAATTTCTTTAACGAAATAAACAACTATTAAAAATTTAAATTTATTTGCAAAAGTATTTAATGTTTAAACATATTGCTTCACATTTATCCTTTTCGATTTGTTTGCATCCTTTTTTTCCAAAAGAGCACAACGATATCGACCACAATTACAAGAAGAAACGAATGCAAATTTCAACAATTACTTACATGTTACTAAATATTATATTTTATCATTGTTGTAAACAAATTTTTATATAAATACTTTAAACTTTTATCTTTTTCCCATATACCAGTACATATACATACGAACAAGTACGAAACATAACATCTAGATACAAACGGATTATTTTTATTATTATTTTATTTTTAGATTTAAAAACTATTAAACTCCTACTTTTATAGTTGAGTGTATCTTTATTCCTTTGGCCTAATTTTATTTCTTCACCTAGTCATACATTTAAAGGATGGAATTCTTCAGGCAGAAGTTATTATTCGCTCTACTTCATCGAATTCAAACATCTTAAAGATAAAATACTATTCTATAAATCCACCTACGATGTTATTAATTTACATCAAACAGTTACTCGAACTTAATTAACCGATGTTTTAAAAAAAATAAAATTTTCGTTTAAAAACACTTAAAACTTTCGGAAGTTTATAAATGTAGAGAATTTTCCGTTTGTTTTTAAGCCTTAGACTACAATTAAAAAAGTAATTATCAGAAAGATTTTCATTTTTGAGCGTTTAAGCATTTATAAAATCGTCTTTTTATGACGCTTATTCGCGTAAGATCTAAAATTATACTGCAAGAATTTGTTGACACGAATTTTGATCGAACAAAGCTTCTAATTCTTCATCTTCAAACTATTTGGGTGGCGGGACGCTACCTAACGCGGTGATGAAAATCGCCACTTTTAAACCGCCTAAACGGCTCACGACAAATTGTCTTAATCGCAGCATTATACCGTGTTCAGATATACATTTTTTATTGAGTCAATATTCGGTAAATTTCTGTTCAAATATACACAATTTAGCTAACTCAATTTATATTACTACTGCATACAACATTCAATGTAAACAAAAATGTACATGTACATATAAGCAAAATGTAAACAACTTTTGACATCTTTAAGGAATAAACACCTGGCTTTTGCGCAGACCTAATGGATGGGCCTTTTTTTTGTTGTAATTTCATTTGCCAAATGTCAAAACACTGTTAAGTAAGTTGTGTTTTGCTTAATAAACACACTTGTTACAGTGTCGCATTTTAATTTTACTCAATATTTATAAAAATTTCGTATTAATTGAGCAATAACTAAATTGCAATTTTGTATGGATAATTGAGCTCAATAATGGCATTTATTGCGTTAAACTCAATTAAGGTGCATATCTGAACACGGTTGGTATTAGGGGTCATTTAAATACGATGGCTTCAAACACGATAGCAAATGTGTACCCAATATCTCTTTTCGTTATAACTAGTTAGTTCTATAAGTGTCATTTTCATAGAAATTATAAGTCTTAAAGAGTATTTTAAAAATTTTTCTAGCGTATACTATCATTCTTTAAATACAAAACGACATTCCTTTTCATCTTGTCGATTGCATCCACTTTGGTTTGTATGTGTGGATTATAATATCGTTTGTATGTGTGCATCTTTGTACATTCCCAGATGGCCACGACTTTAAGATTTGAGTGAGAATTGGTGCATGAAACCGTAAAATCCCTTACGACAGATCTGTACATTTCATGGGCCACCACGTATGTCTTAAAATTAAATTTTTCAGGAGAGCCAAAAAGCCTTCTAGATCAAACTATGGGCAATGTATTGCACTTTATGAACAGTGTGTTACGTTCAGAAATTGGAATTGGTCCTTTTTTCAGAATCTTTTAAAACCGTTTTTATAACGTTTAAAATTAAGCAATGTGTCATCAACATCTCAATATCGAAAAAAAGAACATTCGCGATTGCCCATAAAAACCACAGGGATAAGGAATAGCTAAAACAAATCGTCAGGGGCATTTTTGAACAAGTGTTAAAAAAATCGTGCAAAATTACAAGAGCGACGACAGTGTCGCACAACGTTTCGTCAAAATTTCATTATTTTTTTTCAAGTATGTGTCGACGATAATATTAACATCATAAACAAATGGGCCAAAATATTCCCTATTTCATCGTCAATATCCATGTGAGTGACAACGTTCTCAATCTGTCAGTTCCGAAACGTCAAATGCAACTCGCTTTTTAAATGCATTCTACAATGCAGCCGTGTTGAATTTTATAACGCTATCTGTCCTTAAGTGAAAAATGAAATAATTTCGATGCGTACACTATAAACAAACTATGCATCGTTAAACTCAATGATACATTTTCGACTTTCACTCCGAAGAATTAAGATGTTATTGAGCTCAGCCATGTTGTCGGGGGTTTTATAAAACTGTATATTTGCGAAGATCTTTATTAATTTTAATTTTTTTTTTTTTTTCAAAAATAACCTTAAACAAGCGAGGAAGGCGAAACGTTTTCTTCCGCTTAGGTATATGAAATTACAATATTTTAAAATTACGACTTCCCTAAATAAGTAGCTACTTTGCAAACCGTTCACGACACTGTGCGTTGTTATATACATATTTTTCATTTAAGATATTTGAGGCTCGTGTCGTCGTTATTAGGAGATAACTTACAAGACTTTGTCTGCCATCTTGTCGTTAACAGCAATAAATAGCAAATCAAATGAAAGACTTGTCGCTTGTGGCGACGTCAACAGAGTTTCTTTTAACAAAGCACATGACGTCGTAGTACAAAACGTTTCTAATATTATTTAGTAAAGAAGAAAAATAATATTTTGACGCTTATGTTGTCGTCATAATGTTGAGCCATACATTTTTCTTTATATCTACGGTAATTAAGGTTCATATATGACCACTTTTAAGACAAAACCGCTCATGATGCCAGTAAAAAACCTTGAGTCTATGTAACCTTTGTGATATTGTCGCTGTCCTTGTCAGTGAATTGACTCCATGACGACAAACCACAGACAAATACAAACATTTTTAGTTCATCTTGTCTTTAATAAACATTTATTTTATAATATCGCCAAGAAAACTTATGTCAACAGCAAATTTGGCCAACTGGGTTTCTTGCAATTTATAAACCATGTTTAGTAAATATTGTAGTCGTTTTATACTGTACATCGTAAATACAGTTTACAATACATATACATACGTACTTATACATACATAATATTTTATCTTAGTGCAAAATTGTTTGTGTGTGTGTGTGTATCTGTTTAAAATTGTAATCTTTCGGATTAATTTTAATAGTTTTTTTACTTACATAAAATTATTTTGTGAAAACTTTGAAAATGCTTTTTTGCCGTATGCACTGAAACTTTAATTAAAATTATTTCGTTTACAGAAATTTAACTTTTTTCTTTGTACGAAAAAGAGAGAGAGAGAGAAACGAAATGTTTAGTAAGTATTATTGCTGTTGCTATTGTTGTTCGGCAAAGTTGTTTAAAACTTTTTAATAATTCGATTCAATAAACAAAATTGTTTATTGTTAACTAAATTTTCGATAGAGTTGGCTATAATTGGGACACGGTAGTTTAATGTGGGGTTTTAAAAAGAGTACAAATTGAAAGGTCTTTAAGAATCGCATTCAAGGTTTTACATGTTGGAAAGTCAGTGGTACCACCTTTTTTTATTTGAATAAAAAATACGGTTTAATGCAGTGATGCCAACTTTTGGGATACATAATGACATATAAAAAGGGCAAAATTGAAAAAAAAACGGGTTTATTGTATTTTTATGCTATTTTTTCTCAAAAAGGGCTAAAATATACTTTTTTAAGTTAACACCTATTTTTTTTTTTTTTTTAATAGCAAGCGATAGTGTTCAAACGGAACTGCGTGGAGACCACATTTTCCATACAATTTGACATACAAATTTGTCGTGAAATAAAATCTATTTAATTTTGAGGACTTTTTATAATGCTCTCACATTAAGACAATTATTCTCCAAATAATGCTACCATATTTTTATTAAGTTTCACACATTTTGTAAACAGTACAATAAAATGAGAGAGAATTTAATGTTACTGCCACATTTTAATTTGAGATTTATGATTTTTGCCTGAAGTTGAATACTCAATTCACACCGAGCTTGTTAGTATGTTAGTCGTTAATCGTTACTTTTTTGCACGCATTTTGTTTTTGTATATTTAACGCGCTAACGGATTAACATTTAACAAATTAACGACACGGCACCCCTGATAAAATAGTTGTTAGTTGGTAACTCACAATCAGCTGTTGCAGTTTCTAAATAAATATAATAAGTAAGTCATTTGTGATACATTTCTAAAAAATATTTGTGTTTTGGCAATTTTCGTGTACATTGAGAGAAAGTATGTTAATTAAATGATTTTTTTTTATTTTAAAGTCACCAGACTAACAAAGTTTTAAAAAGGGGGTCGTTCACATTTGGTAACTTTAACAAACTAACAAGTTCGGTGTGAATTCCACTATTATTTTTCAATTGTTCATTGTTAAATAATATTTGCAGTTCTTGGTCGTCCTCGACCTAATTCCATTATTCGCTGCCTATATAATATTTTGATTTTTTTTAATGTTTAATTAGAATTAACTTTGAAGCATACTGTCGAGCTTTGCGGAGCTAAAACAATAAAAATTATTTCATTTAAGATGCCAAAAGATTTCTCAACTTCGGCGTTTAATGTATTTATAGCAAAACTATAAAGTTTAAATTTTGAGATAAATGTTTTATCGCGTTTTAAGTACTTCAAAAAGGGCTTCATCTAGACCAAAAAGGGCATACTTAGCATCCCAGGTTTAATATGACCTCATATTATTTATGTAAAAAGTTTAAAAAAAGTTGATTTGTTAGTTGGTTTTTGATTTCGAGATTATTAAATTATATTTACTTCTATTTTTTTTCTCAAATATATTTTATATACATTTTATATTTGTTTTTATCAAAAAACTTTTGCATAATTAAAAAATCATAATACTCAAACATTTATTTTAAAGCAGAGTAGAACTAAAATTATAAAAACAGAAATTAAAAAAAAAAAAAAAATTGTATGCACAAATATTCATACCAAAAACTTCAATAAAAAAGTTATTATTGTTTTTTATAGAAAATTGTTAATTTAAAAAGAAGATATGAGCTTTTTTTGGATTTTATACTCAGACTTAGCCAATGGGTCAAAAAAATATTTGTTTAATTTTATGGAAGCTTTTATCGGGTCATCGAATGCCATTAATTATAACCTTCCCCAGCAGTGGGGAATGAGGGTATACTAACATTGTCTGTGTGAAATTTTTGAAATATTCGTCTAAGGCCGAGGCCACGCAATGAGCGGCTAAGCGTCTAGCGGCTGAGCGATTAGCGTCAAAGCGTCAAGTTTGAGCGGCAAGTGGCTTATTACTGAGCGTCACTTCTGAGTGGTTAGTTGTTAAAATGCCATTGTAAAGAGTGGCTTGTTTAATGTAATTACGCGAATATCGTATTCATAAAAATATAATGCGTTTTTTAAGAAAAACAAGTAAGAGAGTATAGTCGGTCAAGCCCGACCATATGATACCCTACACCACAGTATTAAAAAACACATCATGCTTATAAGTCCATATAAATATGGATTTATCTATGTTTACAAACTTCATTAAAATCGGTTTGAAAGTTTGTGAGAGGCAGAAATTGCCCTTGTGGTCCTATTTTTGAAACACTATATAGCTTATGTGTCCATATAGATATGGAAATATCTATGTTTTAAATTTCATTAAAATCGGGTTGAGAGGCAGAACTTGCCCCTATCTCCCCTCGTGGTCCTATTTTTTTTTAAATGCATCCCTTTTGTGTCCATAAAGATATGGTTCTATCTATATTTTAAATTTCATTAAAATCGGTTTAATAGTTTCTGAGGGGAATAAATGTCCCCCTATCTTTCCTCGCGGTCCTACGATTTGGTATATTTTCAATAGGCTTGGTCCTTGTGCCAATAAAAACCTATGTCCCAAATTTGATCATATTATCTCCAAAATTGCGACCTGTACTTTGCGCACAAGGTTACATGGACAGCCAGCCAGCCGGACGGACATCGTTAGTTCGACTCAGAAAGTGATTCTGAGTCGATCGGTATACTTTGAGGTGGGTCTACGACCAATATTTTAAGGCGTTACACACATCAGCACAAATGCATAATACCCTCTCCACTATTGTGGTGTGGTATAAAAAATTGCGCCTGTTCGTCGATTTCGAGCGACGACTTCGTTCGCTTAGCTAACATTTAAAACAAAAACAAATTATAAACAAGTAAGAAAGTATAGTCGGTCAAGCCCGACCATATGGCACCCTACAACACAGTATTAATAAACACATCATGCTAATGTGTCCATATTTATCAAGCAAGGGGAATTAAACCATTTATATACAAATCTACCCAATACAATACTGCCGTATGTCTGTGAAATGCTTTGATTTGCTGTTGCTAAAAGTTAACACCAAATTGACAAAACAAAAAAATTATTTTTCGGTCATATTTTTATTTTTAAAATTTGATAATCTGTCTTGCCATAATTCGGTCGGCTTTGTACGGATGAAATCATAAGCTCCATATTAACTTTTGCCATGTTTATTTTTTGACGCTCAGAAAACAACTAAAAATTAGAACCAGTTATGTATCTCTTTATGTTTCAATTGGTATAAAGTTGTAATTCATAAAAGTGACTTATTTTTAGTTGTGTCAGAAAATATAATATAAAAAAAGTCTAAATTCGAGCTGTGACACTTTTGATCAAATAAATCTTTGTTCGAGTTTATATTATTAAGACTTGTGTTATTTTTGAATTGGGCAAAACTTGAAAAGTGACATAACTAAAAATAATTCGGTAATTTGTGCAAATAGAAACTGGGAATTATTTCCTTCCGAAGGTTACTTTATATTATATTCAACATTTTTTCATTTTTCGAATTTATTCTATGAGCTAAATTTCAGTATTTTTGTAATGCCCTTCACGAATGCATTTGAATGGCGTTTCAAAACATTCGTTTGCTTTTCAACTACCCTACAGATAATATTGGACTACGTGGTCCATTGTGGCTCAATTGGACTACTTACAACATGGTCCAATGTACTGTAGTATGGACCATGTTATAAGAAATAAACACATAGTGCTGCCAACAACTGCATGATGTATAATTTTCTATAGTTTACAGTATTACACATTGGTAGCCCTGATGTTGTCCATTATTAATAGTTCATTTAAAAGTGAAAGTTTGTGAAATTTGTGGAAAAAAGGTAAACAAATTAAAAATACCAAGTAAATATATTTAATAATAGCAATAATAGACTACCGTACACACCATAAAAGGCGATTAGTAAAAAATGAAAAAGAAAAATGCTTAAACTACCCCTTAAGTGTACTCCATACTGTAGTAATATGGAGTACTTTTAAAACTAACCCACTTTAGTACTCCTTGGAGTAGTTTAGGGACTACTTCGGTGGGTTACATGGTCCCCTCCTAGGACATCGTAATGTTAAATGGACCACCTTCTACCCATATATTTGGAGTAGTTTTGGAGTACTCCTACTCCTTTATGGACTACTCTTTACATGCATGTATAGACTAGTCTCGTTATCTGCAGGGTACTGATTGTCGATTTATTTTTGCTAAAGAATCAAATTCTGTATTGTGAAAAACACATAAAGCACGAAAAAAATATAAACACACAAATGCAAATGAATTTTAATTAGTGTGTTATTAACAGTGATGCCAACTTGTGCTTTTGGCACTATTTATGGTGCTTTTTTATGCCTCAAAACGCCAAAATTGTATCCATAGTGCCAAACTAAGAAAAAGCACTAGCTTGGTGCTTTTTCAATTTTTCGTTAGTGCCTTTAGTGCTTTTTACAATTTTTATTTTTTTTCTACCATTTTTTATATAGAGGATGATTTAGTTGAGATTTGCTATTTGGGGTACAATTTTGGGAAGGCCTGTGAAGATTTCAAATGATAAAAAAGTGATAAAAGAAAGTTGCATTCATTTTACCAAAAACTTTATTTACGAGGTTAGATCTAGGCTTCCTAGCAATTTAGAAATTTTACGAAACGTTGCACTTTTTAGCGTTGACATCATATTTAGTAATCGTAATAAAAACGATGTTTTTTGGTAAACATTTTTTTCAAGATGTAGACACTGTATCAAAAATAGAATATGTCTTGGAAAACATAAGGAATTGTTAAACAACATGCAGTCGAAAACCGTACAAAAAAAAAAAAAAACGCAAAGACTTAAAAAAAAAACAAAACAGCTGTAGCTTGGTATAAGCAAAGTGTTAAATAAATTAAAATCATGTGACAGAAAAGACTTTTATAACGAGCGTTGTGTGACCTGTAATTTTTCCTGCGCTTTAGTTTTCCACGTGTTGTGCACTTCTTTCTTCTAGTGCTATTGAAAAAAGGCTTGGCACGGTTTTAATTTAGATTTATTTAAACGATAAAATTAAGTTTTATAAACAATGGTCGGTCATTGGAATTTTCGTTAATTGCAACAGGCCAGATTTTTTCGAGTTACGAAAATCAAGCTCATACATATATTTATTATTTAATCTTAAATGAAAATGGTCCCCATCAACGCCGTCGCCTTTTTTAAGAGAGGTATATAATACTCGGCACAGCCGAATGCAACTTGTTTTGTGTTTAATTAAATTGTAAAAATGGCTTAGTGCTTTTTTACGCTTTTGTTTGCCCGAAATAGTGCTTTTTTAAATTTTAAAGTGCTTTTTGCTCTCAAAAAGTTGGCATCACTTGTCGAAGTCACATCGACGACTGAATTCATGAGCAGCTATGGGCAAATGCAAAATGAAAATGCAAAAAGAGCGAACGATTTGTATACATACACAAAAAACCAAGAGCAAAAGAGCATAAAACCAACAAATGCAAACGTAAACAAACCAATACAATGCCACACATGCAAAGCTTTCAACGTAGTGGTGCCCATACTTCCCAGCGGGAAAACTCAGAAGACCTTCTTACTTCAGGCCTTTTTAAAGGCCTGCTTAAATTAATTGATTTAATTCATATTCTTACGTAACAGCTAAATTATGCCTCATAGAAGGCCTCGGCTCTTTGGTATGAGAAGCGAAAAAAGAAGGAGTAACATTTTTTGTTTTGTTTTTTTTTTGCACAAGCAAAAGCAAAAGAATTCAGATCCCTTTACAAAAACAAAGTAAAATATGCTGTAAATCATTTTAGTTGAAGTGGAACAGAGAAAGAGTAAAATTTTTTGTTTTGTTTTTTTTCAGATCCCGTTATAAAAACAAAGTAACAAAGTAGGTGCATATTAAAATACAAAATAAAAACAATAATGTAAATCATTTTAGTTGAGTTTTGTCCATTAAGGAAGATAGGTACTTGTGCTTAAAAGTTTTTTTTTATTATAGGTATACTTTTATTTACAATGTTTAGCAAATTTGATTATTTCAATAAAAAAATAGGTATCACATGTGTTATTAAACCACAATAAGTTTAATAAAATATATAAACATACGTTACATGAAGCCTATTCAGTCTTCTAATTTCATTTGTAAGGAAATATTCCTTAATGTTTTAGACTGATAGCCCTTCAATATGACCTTTAATGCATTTGTAGAAGGATGGTCTGAAAGGCCTTTTAAGAGCCAGTAATTGAAAGGCCTTTTAACATACCTTTCTTAAAAGCCCTTCAAGATAACCTTTTTGCTAAGGCCTTTTCAAAGTCATTCTCTGGAAAGCCTTCTAAGAGCCATTTATTTGAAGGCCTTTAAGAAGCTCTGGGGAAGAATGGAAAGCGGAAGGCCTTCTCCGCAATGACAACGCGTGTAAAAAAGATATGAGTATGGAATGGAGCGAGAAGGCCTTGTTTATCCAAAAGAAGGGGTACAGAGGCCTTCTGGAAGGCCTCCGTACTCCTTCTTTTTCCCGCTGGGTTGTTCATGAGCATAAAAATATGTGTTAGTAGTGGTACAGACAATTATGCAAAGAAATGGAATTCCCTGTTATAGACTCACAATTGTTGTGTGTTATGTTTTCTTTCACATCAAATTATACATTGCGTTGGTTTGTTTTTTTTTTTTAATTCAAACTACTGCTGAACAACGAGTTGTTTGAAACCAAGTACTGTTTAAAATTGATTCGGTTTTTTCATTGTGTATCATTCGAACTGATTTAAAAAATAACACAGTATTTGACACAACAATAACTTGAAGAAAATAATTGAAAGACACAAATAAGTCCTGTCTTAAAATTTCTTATATTTCAATAAAGTTATGATCAACTTTATGGGTTATAAATTTTCTTTGTTGTCCTTCTTCTTTAACATATTTATTGCTTTTGAGCGGCTGACAAAAATTTTTCACCAGCGATACTTTTTTATGAACTCAGCAAAAACATAAAGTGCTTTTTTTTAAAGCATACAACAGTTTCACGTTTAACCCTTAAGCAAACACCAAAATGATTTTACTCAAACGAACCCCAGGGCCTGGCTGGGACTTCTTGTATTTTGTATGGAGCCTTTTGTGGCTATAGAAAAAACTCACACTGACGAACCCCTGGGCCTGACTGGGACTACTTTTAGCAGGTACATTTTGTTGTCAAATAGCATAATTTTTCGAAAAAAAAAGTAAAGAAAGGATTCTTATGTGTTGCGTATGCTTTTAAATACTTTTCGTTTTGATTTTATTTACTACAGTACAAATATAATAGGGTTGGACCTGAACAGGCCCTGGTGGATACAATATGCACACAATTTTTGTTTTGCCAATTGCCACGCTCACGGTGTTTGAATTCACACTTCTTTCTCATTTTCTTGTAAAAAACGCTTTGATTGACGAAAACATAAAGTTTCGTTCTAATTTATTTAATATTTATATTAAAAAAAAAAAATGGATAAAGTAAAAAATCCCTAGCCAGGACCTGGTGTTCGCTTAAGGGTTAAAGTAAAAAACATGTTGGGCGTTGATACAATAAAATTTATATTTCTTTAATATTGTGTATCATTAATTGTGACGTACTTCATCTTTTAGCTCCACTTTTGAAGTATTTACCAAGGTACATTTACAAGCTAGACTTGTAAGCGGACACACATAAACCCCAATTGTCAAATTCGTTTGTATGCGCCAAAGTTTGTAACTGTGTGCGTTAAATTGTTTTTGTTTTATATGAAGACAATTTTGACAAGTCGGGCCTTTTAATAGAGCAGAATGTCTACACTCCCAATGAGTCTATCTTGAGTAAATGTACTTTGTAAATGTACACCAACAAAACACATTTTCTTAACAGTTTGATAATTAATTATTCATAACAATTTTAATATTAGATCATCATTAAATACCGAAATAATCATTACTTATTTTAAATATTTGATGGTGTCAAAGTGATTTTAATTAATTAAATGACTCGTCTTAAAATTTATTATTAATTCAACATTTAATTCTTAGATTTTAATCAACAATACAAACTAGTACTTTTTAATTACCATCAATGTATTTATTAATTTTAAATTAGTTTAATACAGTGAAAAAAATATGGTGACTTTAGTAATACTTTTTATTACTGCAACCATTTTAAATTTGAATTAATGCCCTGCTTTATTTACAACTATGCACCTCTTTTCTGCGAATATTCTATACACATATCGTCAGCTCAGAATTGGTTTGACCTACCGATCATTTAAAAAAAAATGAGTTAGGTATGGGGTATATATATTTTGAATACCCCCTTTTTGAATCCAAAATCTGTTTCGCGAATTTTTTTGTGGTTTCTGAGATATAAAGCATTCATTCAGGACATTGCATGTTGAATTTTATGTTTTGAGGTCAAATATTAATGATAATTTAAAAATACCAGTTGTAGAACCAAAAAGCTAAAGAAAGATATTAAATTGCCCGTATTTTGGTACTATTATCAAAAATCAAAAATTGCAAAATGCAAAATGTTTTGTAAAAAAGTACCAAAAATAGTTACGATTTTCACGCCTTAAACGTTCGAATTTTGAAAAAGTACCAAAGTTGTATTCGTATTTTTTTGATAAGTTTTATTTCTACACAGAAAAAATTATTGCCGAATTATTTTCAAACAAACGCTTGTTTGAAAATTTTTTTAATTTCTACAAATTTTTTTACTGATTCAATTAAAATTTTTGTCTGATTTTTATTTAACCAACAAAAATGTTGACAACCATTCAAAAATATAATACACGCGTTATTGGTTTCAAGTTTTCATAATTTTATATGAAATATTTAACGCTTTTTAATGTTGTCGTCTTTTTGCATTTTTTTATTTGATCGTAAGCAACACTTCTTTATGTGAAATGTAAGAACAACATCAAAAAACACACACAGTCTATTTTTGGACACTTTAAAAAAGTACAACAGTAAAAAAAATATCAGGTAAAAAAACGTTTCACTCTTTTTAAACAACAGAAACAACAACAACATTATAAGAAACAAAATAAATTTTTGGTTAGTTTCAAAGTTGGTTAAAAAAAAAAACAAAAATCCCGTATTCAATTTTTTCAAACTGTTTGCTTAAATACAAAAATATAATGATGACGAAAAACATATCGAGTCGGTCTGTCGCCGTTTTTGGGTTACATTTCTTCTTCATTAGCAAAGGAAAGGATACAGCAACAGTGAGTGATGACGAAATACATTGTGTGTATAAAAAAAGACTTCGGTCAAAAATTATTCCAACAAAAAAATGTGTCTCAAAGCCAGCCGTCCGCTCTGCTCTCTTTGCCATCATCTTCTAATACAGTGCCTGCTTGTGTGCGCAAAAACCTGTTTTTTTTTTTTGATTTTGAAATTTAGTATATGAATTTCAGTAAACTTTTTGTTTGATTCAGTTAAATTATTTGTTTGAAAAAAATCAGTGTTTTTTTTTTCAATAAACAAAATGCAAATAAATTGTTTGAATATGCGAATTTGTTTATAGGACCGATTTCAGACAAAAAAATTTTTGATTCTACAAATTTTTTGTTTGAATTGGAAAAATAATTTTTTCTGTGTAGGTTTATTGGTTCAAAAGATAGATGGGCTGACAAAAACGTACCAAAATTCAGGTTTTACCCGTTTTCACCCTAAAAGAGCCGAATTTCAAAAAAGTACCACACACCTGTCCACTTATTTTTCAAAAGAACAACGATATGTTTTACAGTTTTTTGTATCTCTTTTAGTTTTGGCGATAAAAGGTTTCCGAATTTTCCCTTTTTTACTCCCTTAACATTCGAATTTTTAAAAATCCCGTCTTAGTGGATAGATTTGGGGAGAGATCCACCTCCGGTCCAAATTTCAAGTCTATCTTTAGGCGTTTAGGATGTACGATGATGAATGAGTCAGTCACGTATGCAGCACAAAAATCCATTTTTTTTTTTTTTTTTAGAAAAGTGGCGTATGCGGCACAAAACAATATTTTTCATTTTCAGAAAAAAACTATTCCATTCTAACTTTATTCATGAAAGTGTACAAAAATTTACATTTTTCTTCAAAACATATACCGGAAGCAGTGGTAAAAATATAAAAATAAAAAAAAATTCTATCGGGTACATTTTGAGAAATCTTCATGTAAATCTTCGTGTAAATCTTCTTTGTCGTTTTTCTCCACTCCGACTTTGTGGCATATGCTCCAAACCAATTTTAGTACGTGTTACTAAAACTCAAGAAGCGCTGGACCGATTGACACCAAACTGAGACAATAAATTAGTAAATTCTGGAACCAGGTTTTTCTTAATTTTAATCCTGATATCTTAACTTTTTCAATTCATGGTACGATTTGGCGAAATTCGCAAAATATATTTATTATACAGGTACAAAAATAAGTTTGCTGATAAAAAAAAAAACCTGTAGCCATGCTCTGTAACTTTAGTGAAAAGTTCTCTCATCGAAGAGATGTGAAACAAAATATTCCATCGTTTCTCGAAAAGTGAAAAAACTGTGTCTGTAACTCATGTCGAAAACTATCCAAAGAGATTACGTCGTTACGTTATAAATGTAAAAACATTGCACTCGAAGCCGATGTGACATTGCAGACGTCGAGAATGCCAGTTACACGTATTGTTGACGGCGATTAAAATTTAAAATTTTTCAACGACGGCGGCAAAATTAAACCGTCGGTTATACCAAATAAAGTAAAGTGGGACTTAAATGTTTGTCGTTTGTAAACGAGCTTTGAAAAAATTCGTATATTTTATAAAAATGTTAGAAGCACAATAATTAAACAATGCAAAAATGTGCCAAGAACAAAATGTTATAACATATTATTATATTATTATTATTGTTTGCATTTTGAATTATTTTTTAGTGCTAAAATTTTTTTTCGCCCCATTTTTATTCTTGAGTTTTTCAGACACAGGTTTTCTGTAAATTGGCGAGTAATTTCCTTACGTGACAGCTAGTACATACACGCCAAAAAGAGTTACAGACGCAGTTTAGTGGGAAAAACAGCTGTTGGTTTCAATTTATGGCATTTTTGTTTCATTTCACACATTTCAATCGAAAAGTTTCTCGACGCGAGAGTTACAGAACATGGGCACTAATTTTTCTAAATAAATAAATATATAAAAAAATATTTTATGGCTGTTCAAGCAACCATACGAATGTTGCGGTATGCATCTAAATTCTTATGACAATTACCAAACAACCATGGGCAACGATAAGGGTTAGGCAGGCAGTATTATAAACATTTGTATTTGAAATACTTATTTATTAAATTACAAATATGTATGTATTTTGTATTTCAAATGAGGGGCTTAAAGCACAAGGGGTTCAAGTGACTTATGTTAAATAATGAGTCAAAAGCGGTTGTTTCGCTTGTGCTCCAAGCGTAGCAGATATTTTAATGTCAAGTGCTTGAATTTTTCACCATATCTACTTCTCAACTTCTCCGAACTATACCTATAATTCCATATGTAAACTCAATTTTAGAAAAAGGCACTTAAACCCCTTGTGCTGTTTTAACTGTTTTTGTACATAAGTATTTGTATTTTAAAATGTTGCTGTCCGTGACCATACGGAAACATATTTGTATTTAACTTGTATTATCTTAAATTTAATTTCCATTACTTAAAAATAAATTAAATATATAAAAATACATTTTTACATTGAATGTTGTTAAAGAGGAAAAACACTATCATTTTATTGCCCAAAGCCACTCTTTTATTAATCATATTGTCGTTTCTATTTTCTGAAACTAGAGAAACTGAATTTTTATTTATTACCATCATTGTTGACCAATTTCCCAAAAAAAAAAAAAAAAAAAAAAAAAAAAAAAAAACAACAACAACGAATGCAAAGGAAAACAGTTACAATTCAATACACAAAAGTGTGCTGAAATTTTGCCCAGCTCGAAACAATTCCACTTGTTATACCCTCCGACACTAGTAATAAATGATGGTGTACTAAGTTTGTCATTGCGTGTGAAACTTCTTTAATATTCATTTAAGACCCCACAAAGTTAATAAATTTTGGGTCCTTGAGAATGCACCGAATTTCGCACAAACTACCAAATTTCAAACCCACTCTTGGTCTTGCTTATCTTTATATGGCTAGAAATTACACCATGCAATTGTATGATAATCGCTTCATAATTTACCAGAGGTTGCATATAAAGCGGCCTTCCGAAAAGTACTTTAAAACGCATAAACCGGAAAAATTGCAATACTGTATTGAAATTTGGTCTAATTTGATTTTTTTTTTAATATGTACCAGAAATCACTCTACCCAATATTTGATTATCGATGCAGAATTTGCCATAAGGCCCAATTAGAACCCCTTTCTGAAAATCACTTTTATACGACTAAAACTGACAGGAATCATACTGTGAGATCCCATTAAAAGCCCACTCCTGATTTATTCAGACTCTCGTTGGAAGGTATCAACGATTCGGCACAACCGAATGTACAACTCTTACTTGTTCGATATAAGAAATGAATAAATCAGAAAAAGTATAAAATAAAATTTTGAATGAAAATAAACAAAAGGAAACATTTATTGGAAAATATCTGTATAATAAACGAAATAACCAAAAAAAAAGCAAGAAACAGAAATTGTTATAAAATTTACTACAGAAAATCAAAGTGGTTGTATTGTTGTTGCCACAATTGAGTCGAAACAATCATCTCGTTTGAAAAATGAATGCTACATGCTGCAACAAAAAAAAAAAAAAAAAAAATAAGGACCAAAATAAAAATTGCAATCAATAAAAAATATTTGATAATCTATTATGGCCTACAGTGGTTATTATTGCACAAATACGAATTTTTAAAAAAGAAAAACTATACCGAAGTTAATATTTGGAACATCTGAAACAAACAAAAAATACTTGACAAAATTAATTTTTCATCTCATACAACTACCTTGTGTTTGAACACTTAAAAAACCTGCTTTACATCTTAATCATAGCTAAACTTTAAGTTAATAATTTTTAAAAAACTTAAGGGAAATTTGTTCAAATAAAAATGGATTATACTACGTGACAATTTTTTGACCAAATGAATTTGACACCTAATCTTTATGTAAAATTGGCCGCTGAATCCGAATATAAAGTCAGAATTGTCAAAAGTAGAGATATTCCAAAAAAACCGTTATTTGTGTTTTTAAAAAAGATGCTGTGACTGAAATGCAAATATCCAAAAAATAAAATTTTAGCCTATTTCAATACGAACATTTTGTGCCCAATAGGATCCTGATCGGTGCAAAAATGACAAAGTTACAGAAGATTAATTGAATTAACCCACAACAAATAAATATACAAAGCTAAATTTTTAGTAAAAATAAATATTAAAAATTGCTTACAACTATTGAATTTCTATGTGGGTTAATTTACCAAATCTTCTGTAGCTTTGTAATTTTTGTACCAATGTATGTCTATTTGGGCGCAAAATGTTTATATTAAAATACTCTAATGTCGCATGCAATAAAACATTAGGATTTTTAAATCATTGGTTTAAAAAAATAACTTGAATAGAGCAAAATTGAACAAAATCGTAAAATTTTCAATGAAGCTTGAACTTTTGTCCCCTGTTACTCGGTCATTTCTTGACCGATCTTCACAAGCAATCCATGGTTATTTTATAAATTTTATAACCTTTCACTAGAAAGAAAGAATTATATACTCCGTTTAAAATTTTTGAAGATATTTGCATTTCAGTCACATCATCTTTTTTTAAAACACAAATAACGGTTATTTTGGAATATCTCAAAACCTGTTCTACTTTTGACAATTCTGACTTCATATTCGAATTCAGTGGAAAATTTGACATAATTAGCTGTCAGATTCATTTGGTCACGACTTTGTTGAAATTTTGTCACGTAGTGTTATCGTTAAATAAATTTGTTTATGGCTTAACTAGATAATGGCTAACTTTGACCGAAAAATGTCTAAAATGGCAATACATGTTTACATGGCTTGCACTACCGAAATCGGGAATACCGAAACTATCGAAACTCAAGCTATTTTTCGTATATAATTTAATATAAGTTAAATTTATCGGTCGATTATGTATGGCAACCGAACTTAAGTTGAGTTGCCAGTTGCCGAATATATACTACATGTGGCAACCGATGTCGATTTCACTTATCAAATAATAAATATGTATTAAGAAAATCGTAAAGTTTCAATTGCTGTGTAGAGTTTTTTAATTAAAATGCCAACAACAGCTAAAAAAAAGTAAGAAAGTATAGTCGGTCAACCCCGACCATATGATACCCTACAGCACAGTATTTATGTCTTACATTTCATTACAATCGGTTTTTTTTCCTAAGCTTATCCCGCGAAGCTTTTCGCTTGTCTGCAGGAAAGAAACCAGAGTCTCTAGCTGGAATCGAACCCGCAACCCCGGCGCTGATAGACTAGCTCACTACCAGCTAGCCTACCGGGGCACTTTTATAGTTTCTGGGAGGCAGAAATTTACCCTATCTCCCCTTGTGGTTCTATTTTTTTAAAAATGCATAGCTTATGAGTCCATATAAATATGGATCTATCTTTGTTTTACATTTCATTTAATTAGGTTTGATAGTTTCTGAGAGGCCAATTTTCAATATGTGCCAAACTTTATTAAATTATCTCCAAAATTGCGACCTGTACTTTGCGCACAAGGTTACATGGACAGCCAGCCAGCCGGACGGGCATCGTTGGATCAACTCAGAAAGTGAATCTGAGTCGATCGGTATACTTTAGGGTGGTTTTAGTGAATATGGCAAAAAAAAAATTTTCGAAAATTCAAAGTGCTCACGTCTAAAAATGTTTCATTTAGTGTAAAAATACAATTGTAAAAGTTTTAGCTCAATCGGACTTTGCTTTCCCGTGCCTAAAGAGCCCCAAAGTTTTAGAAAATGACTGCTTTTCACGAAATAGCGCCATGTTTCTGCTTTAGCTGATGAATGCCATAATTTATTACAATAAATTTACTATCAAATGAACGGTAATTTTAATGACTTTACATTAAATTCTAACACAGTTTCTTCAAAAATATATAATACAAAGAAAAACAAAAAGTTATCAAATTTGTATTTATGTATATTTACAAATGTCAGAATTCATGTTTAAAAAAAACTTAAATAGTTAAATAAAAAATCATACTTAAAAGTCTTTAAATTAATACAAAAGTATGTATATCAGTTTTTTATTAAACTTAGTTAATACTAGAATTTTTAATATCTATCTTCAAACAAGGGGGCACTTAGTTAATACTAGAATTTTTAATATCTATCTTCAAACAAGGGGACACTAAGGCCCGTTTTCACGACTTACCTCTAAAGATCGTAATAGTTAATGGTACCTTTAGCACTAGTGAGGAATAAAGTAACCTTCAACTATTTTTCGTTTTCACAACTTCCCCATAAAATAAACTTAACATTTTTAAAAATGTGGCAATACTAAAGTAAATACCGATTATTTTTGCCAAAATAAAAATACGAGCTGGCAACAACATACTTTCTTTTACTTTTCTAATTTTAAATTTGTGTGTGCACTAATCTTTTTTAATAATGGCAAAAATTAATGAAATACAGCGTACACGCGAATTTAACATTTTGTATTTTTATTTGTCAAAATACGAGTTTGTTATTAATTTACAAAATATACGTATACTTGGAGTTGCCATATATAAAAAAATGTGAATATAATATGGCAATCTCAAATCTAAACCTTACGACAAAAGTTAAAGGTAGAACGTTCCTCTCCTTACCTTATCCTTCACTTTTAGATTAAAGGGAACTTGTGATAATTAAAAACTCAATATCTGTTCGATAACTTCCTATATTTAGCTATCGTTAAGTCGTGAAAACGGGCCTAAGTGTACTTTTGAAAGTATCAGGGTACAGACGACGACATTCTGTTACCACTTGAAGAATGAATTGTTTTTGCTCCTCATCTTTTGTAAGAGTGCTATTGAAGTCTTTTATTAGTTTAATCCCTTTTTCAGCCGTGTCGTTTAAGGTGGAAGTACATAACACGCGTTAGTTCGTCGACGAGTATCGTGCGTTTAAAAACTGTAGCGCGTAAAAAATTGCAAGTTACACAACACGCGTTACAAAAGCCATTCCTGTCAGCTGTTTTTTATTTGTTTACTTATTTATGCATTAAATACGGGCTCGAAAGTATATCAAGATTTTGTTATTTTATTGAATTTATTCTTTTTATATAAATATTGTATGTTTTTTAATCTCTTCAATAAGTTTTTCTCTCATGATTCACAAATTTGTTAAATTATTCTTTTTATTGTCAGCTGATTACTTGTCAAAAATACTCAACGCGTTAAAAAGTTCAAAGTTAACCAACTTTCCGGCGCAAATGCGTCAAAATATTTTGCATGTAGCTTTTTCTATGAAAATACACTAGTTTAACTTTTTTTGACAGAAGACGACAGAGCGCGCGCGCACTAACGCGTGCTATGTACTTCCACCTTTACTACTTTTATACTTCTTACAAAACTTTGGAGTTTCAAAAAATCTTTGTTTTCGGACCAGTTCCTTGGGTCCGTTGCCAAAAAATCTATTTTAACTTTAAAATATTCGAAAAAAGCCAGACTTTGATCCGAAACAAACTTCTCAAGAGAAGCATTTTTAAAAAAGTTTTACAGCCTCGTTTTCAGAAACTTGCACTCTGATAATTTTTTACGAACAGCATTTTTCTGCAACTGACAAGGTATCCTAGCTTTCTCACAGAACACAAAAACTTCTTTCAGAGTGAGTTTTGCGGCTTCACAGAAAGGTAATCCAAAATAAAACAATGACTTTAGCACTTGATGGTTTGATGGTAGCTTGCTACCAGTTATTTGTTCAGATGAATGTCCAATTAAATAAATCTGAGTTTTAGCTCGGATACGAACATTGGACGAAGTACTTGCCATTTTGACTTAAAAATCTTTCTTTTACGAACTGTTTACTTAACAAAACAACCTTTTAATTAATATTTCTCTTAAAGTTAAATTACAAGCGCCACGTCAAAATCAAATTGGGAACCCCCCGATTTGTAATTTCTGCTTGAACATTTTGTGGTAAATATGAATAAGAAATTAACTAAGTAGTAGACTCCAGAACCAAACTGGCAACTAGTTCTAGAGATGCCAGTTTATTAGAGGAAATAAATGAAGTTGAAATATGTAAAAGTAGTAGTTATTACATAAATACAAATTTAATTTGTTTTTCTTTGTATTATATATTTTTGAAGAAAGTGTGTTAGGATTTAATGTAAACTCATTAAAATTACCTTTCATTTGATAATAAATTTATTTTAATAAATTATAGCATTCATCAGCTAAAGCTGAAACATGGCGCTATTTCGTGAAAAGCAGTCATTTTCTAAAACTTTGGGGCTCTTTAGGCACGGGAAAGCAAAGTCCGATTGAGCTAAAATTTTCGAAATTGTATTTTAACACTAAATTGCATAATTCTAGATGTGAGCACCCTTAAAATTCGAAAATCGATTTTGAAAAACCACCCTAGTGGGTATAGAACCAATATTTTAAGGCGTTACACACATCAGCACAAATGCATAAAACCCTCTCCACTATTGTTGTGTGGGTATAATTAATACGATTTTTGTTTTAGTTTGGATGTTTTATTGAACCTTTTTTATTTTGGTTAACAAATTAGTTAAAAATACCACGGGGCAACAATTTATGTAACTTAAGAGACCAACAAATGGAATTGAATCCACGTACAAATTGAAACATTTTTTCAGAAGAGATATTGCTGTTGACCGATAAATTTGTGTTAAGTCTTTATAGTCTCTACTAAAGCTGGATGTACACGACATGTGTTTTACATCTGACTTGTCAAATTTCCTCAGCTGTTCCAGAAATCTATGCCGGAAAGAAACGGGTAGTGGCGGTGCAATATTGACGGTATCATGAGCCGGCTGAAGTTAATATCGGGTGATTTTTTAAGAGCTATAGGAAAGTTTTTTAAAAAAACCCATAAAATTCAGAAAAATGCATGAAATTATTATTTGAATGGATAGTACGGTCCATATAATTTAATGTTTGAAGATTATTTCATGCAAATGTTGACCGTGACTGCGCCTCAAATGGTCCATCCGCTTGGTCCAATTTTGGCATACTCTTTCCAACATTTCGGCCGGTATCATGAATAAATGCTTCAATGTTGTCTTCCAATGCGTCAATTGAAGCGAGCATGTGTGTGTAGACATGAGCTTTAACATAGCCCCACAAAAAATAGTCTAAAGGCGTTAAATCGCACGATCTAGGCGGCCGATTGACCGGTCCCGAACGTGAAATAATATGTTCACCGAACTCGCCTCTCAATAAGTCCATTTGGATATCATCTCACGTTGTTGAGTAACAGAGACCCAATTGCTGCGAACGGCGACGAATCGATAATTGATGGTCATCATTAACACTGGCCGATACAGTTGCGATATTTTCTTCACTTTGCACTCTACGCGTGTTGGTGGTTTAATGTCCAACAATGTAAATTTGGTGCGAAATTTAGTCACAATAGGCCGAATAGCCGCTTCAGTGGGTCGATTAAACTGACCATAACATGGAAGAAGCGCGCTATGAACTTTCTTAATAGAGCACGCATTTTGATAATAAAATTCAATAATTTGCAAGCGTTGTACGTTTGTAAGACGATTCATGGTTAAATTATAGACCAAACTGAAGATGTTTGACAGTGAAACAAAACACGAAACGTGCGTCAGCTCTTTAAACCAGTGTTGCCAAAAAGATAATAGCTAAAAAATCACCCGATATTTTAAAATACCGATATATTAATGATCATTTCACCATTGAATAGAAAATATGTGCATTGGGGTGATGACTTTATTTTGCAAATATCATACTGAACATGTCAAAGTGTCAATTAAAAAATTTCTTTTTCACTAATTAAGTATTGCCTATCACGCGGTGATAGATACAGTATTTGTAAAAAATTAGTCATAACGCTAATGTACATATAACTATATAAAAAAGTTTCATTATAATATCCTAAATTGGTATCATGAGATTTAAAGATCAAAATGGTAAGATGGCTGATCTCTTTTACTGCGCAAATAAAAATCCCAGCGGCGAACTATGCATACCACATCACATCTCTTCAATGAAGTGTGTATCACTTCGTGTTCAATGGATTCTAGCTTACAAAGTGAATGGCGGAAGTGTATGGAATTTACAAAAATTAATTTCGTTCATCTTTTATAATGTTCTGATTAGCGGGACATTTTTTTGAAATTCCCGGGATCCCGGGATCCCGCTCCATATAAATAATACACAGTAAATTTGTTTTTTAATAATGAAAAAAACTTTTATAAAATAACGTAAGGTAACTTATTTACAAAGTAAGTAAAAGAAATCCTTAAATACTACAAAATTAAATGAAGATTAAAAGAGGAACTTGAATTATTATTACCTTACGGTTTTATATGTAAATTCCGTATTATTATTATGCTCTAGATACAAGATAAAAAAATTAAGATAAACATAACAATTTAATTTCAAAAGATTTTGTTATTCGTGCTTAATTCCCAGTTTTTATTCTTGATAAAAACACTTGAAATTTATTGTTGATGGGATAAGCTATTCCTATGCGCATTTCACTGGTTGCTTAGGCCAGATCATCAGGAAACTTCATCCATAAAGATTTTAGAAAAACTAAAGATATTAAACCAAATAAAACTGTTAAACGTATAAGACTTATAGCAACAGTTTTACTTGTAACAATATCAAAGCTTTAACAAAACACATCAACAATAAACAGTGGGTTTATCTCACCTTACATTCCCCACTACAATTGATTGGAATTCTCCCAACATTAATTGTAGTTGTTAGTAGGTTAAGAAAAAAAAATAAAAAACAAACAACAACTTACAAAAGATGTTGTCAATTAAGTGTTTTTTTAGGCCGTGCACTTGCCTGTTTATTATCAAAAAGTAATTTCAATTTTTGGGAATACAAAATTTTAATTTCAAAAGATTTTGTTATTCGTGCTTAATTGTAGGGGGGAATGTAAGATGAGATAAACCCACTTTTTTATTGTTGATGTGTTTTGTTAAAGCTTTGATATTGTTACAAGTAAAACTGTTGCTATAAGTCTTATACGTTTAACAGTTTTATTTGGTTTAATATCTTTAGTTTTTCTAAAATCTTTATGGATGAAGTTTCCTGATGATCTGGCCTAAGCAACCAGTGAAATGCGCATAGGAATAGCTTATCCCATCAACAATAAATTTCAAGTGTTTTTATCAAGAATAAAAACTGGGAATTAAGCACGAATAACAAAATCTTTTGAAATTAAAATTTTGTATTCCCAAAAATTGAAATTACTTTTTGATAACATAACAATTTAATTCATAAAACAATAATAAAAACAAACACAAATTGAGGTACTCAAGATATGAGATCAAAAAGTTAATTCATAAAATAGATAAAATATTTTAAATAAATATGTTCACATTTTTTAACGGCTTAGGAAATAACTTTCTGACACACTCAAAGCGCTTAGTTAGTCGTCAAAAAGTATATTGATTATTTTATTTACTAATTACCATGTTTCCGAAAAATTTCGTTAATTTTTTTTACCGAGGTTGGATAAATAGTTAAAAGTGCACCGTTGTAGAAGGCTTTTGATTCACAATAAGAAGCATTTTTTTTTATAAACAACGTCTATATCTACTTGCCCACTAGGTAATCGAGATTGTGTATAGACTGTCTGCTGCCTGCTTACAATGTGTGCGTAGTTGTGTGCAAGTCGCCTTCTACTTGCCCACGAAGTAATCGAGATTGTGTATAGACTGTCTACTGCCTACTTACAGTGAGTGCGAAATTGTGTGCAAGACGCCTTCCACTTGACCACGAAGTAAGCGAGATTGTGTAAAGACTGTCTACTGCCTGCTTACAAAATGTGTGAAGCAGGACTGGTCCAATGTAATGCAAGCATGGACCATGTCATTGTTAAAAAGTGTTTCTAGTAAGACGACATGTCTTCGTTTTTTAACGACATGCTTTCATTTTTAAACGACTTTAAAACTAATCCTCTTGAGTATACCACGGAGTAATTTTAAAACAACTGTTTTGTAATCCAAAACTGGGTTATATCGTCCTGCCCTAGGACATCGTAATGTTAAATAGACCATGTTTTTTCTAAACATTTTGGTTACTAGTCCTACATTTTACACGCGTGTTTGGACTGGTCCTATTATTTGCAGCAATTTTGACAGACATGTACAATTACATGTGACTTAAAAAGTTGACAAGCCAGATTTAAAAAACATGTCGTGTACATGCTCCCTAAATAAGCATTTCAAAAGACATAGACGGCTTTTCTATCGGATTAGTATTCGGATAACCTGGCCAGCATTTTGTCTCATAATCAAATATGTTAGAAATGAGCGTCTCAAGCAAAATAACCGCATATGACCTTATTTCGGTCATAAATGATACTTTCGCTGTGAGAAAATGGTACCCTACCGAAGAATCACCTCAAAGAATCAATTGTGATATAATTTTCTGAAATCTTTTAAAGCAATTAAATGGTCCTTTAAATTAATTTTTAAGTATTTTGTCTTAGTTTTTCGATCGTAAATCATACATTTTTAATCAGCATGTTTTTAATTTTTGCTCCGATAAAAGCAGCAGTAATATTATGGCTTCTGATGATTTATTTAAACAAACTTTATTTTGAACCAAACAATTGCTATCGGGTTTTTGCAAAGAACCCAAAAACCATTCGCACTTACTTTTAGATTCATTAATTGGAAATAATTGTTGGCCTTCTTTTTAGCCAATCTCTTAATTTGTTCAGCAGTTAATCATATATGAATCCTTTTTCAATCGCTCAAGTAATAAATCAGTTTTTTATCATCAAAAGTTATCTGAGAAGACTCATTAAGGTGATTTTTACAAAAAATTAACTCCGAAATCGTAACTGGGAACAACTTTAAATATAATTTATATACAAATCTTTTTATTTGTATTTATATATCGTCGGCTTATATGCAAACCTGCTAAATCCACTTTTTAAGTAAATTAAGATTTTGGAGGCTTGAAGTGCGAAGAGCCAACTATATTTTTGGTTTTCCTCTCATGCTGCAAATATGAAATATAAAAAGTTTTTTGTCTCTCCTGTCAAATGTGCTGAAAGGGAGTTAGCAGGTTTGCATATTTAGTCGACGATGTTATCATTTAAAAGTTTGTAGACAATTTTTTTTAACGCATAACATTACTGCTCCAGAACCGAATTGTGCTTAATTTTGAAGCATATTATGGTGGATTTCGACCAAAATCTGGTTCATTTGGACCAAATTATGGCAAATTTTTACATTTTTATGATCACAACTAACCACAATATGTTAACCTACAAACAGAAGCAAAATGGTTTAATCCAATCAAAGTATGTTGATCTTAGAATATGGATTCCTCCAAATATATTTTTTTTTCTACTTCAGACAAGAGTAACACTGTTGAGGGTAGTGTTTACTGAGATTGCTAATTTTACACTATCACTAAGTATGAGTTGACTGCAAATAAGTGCATCTACGAGTAAAATTCCTAAAAAGTTCGTCAGTGGTTAGTCAGAAATTAATTTGTCTTTTGTTGTGGCATTTTTGGTTCTAAAGCCTGGTACTCCGTTCAACATTTCACGTGAAATGCTGTCAAAATGCATATGAAAAAAACTTGTGCGGAATATCTATGAAATAATGTTGATAGAGTTGTACTCTTTTTATTTTGTGAAAAAGTTCCGAAATGTTTCTGGCAACATTTTTAACAACTGCGAAATAATGTAAGCTGCCTTTATTTCACGTGGAATTTTAAGCAAAAGCAAAAAAGTATGAACTTAATATTAAATAAGAAATAAAAAATTAAAATAACACAACCGGTAACAGTTTTTATCCATATTTACTTTTTTTTTTTTTATTAAATTTTTTATTAAAAAAAATAATTTTAGTAAAATACATGTGGCGTTTGTTTACATACATGAAACAATGTAGCATACTTTGAAGGAATAAAAACGTCAAATTGTACAAACTCGCAAGATTGGTAACATTGAGAAATGTCAAAATTTTCGTGTGGAATAATCAATGTTGCTCAACATTTTCCACAAATTTGAACAGAGTACTAGGCTTAAAGCGCAAAATTCAATAACATCCTTGTAAAACAAAAAAATTCCTGAGGATAATCTTTATCCAACACAAAATTTCGCTCTTTTGAATCATTTTCAGGCTTTGTAGATATGTCTCCACTTTAGCTTTAGGTATTTTACAACGCGGTTCCTTTGATTCAAAGTATGGATTCGCTTGTTCATCCTTTATGAACGGGAGCCCTTCTAATGTCTACACAACACCTTCAGTTAGCTAACTCTTGCACATTAGGAAGGTTGCCGATGACTACTTCACCTCCGCGGTCTTCATTATGTATGTCCTTATTATCTGGTGCTGTGATAAATATATCCGCCTACAATGATGCTGTCCCCTCCAATCTAGAGAAGAGTAAAACAAACCGATAAAACCCGTTCACATCTTATGCAAAAATTTTTTTTTTTTTTTTTTTGTTTATTAATTTATTAATACATTTTCATTACAATATTTGTTTTGCCCCAGCGTCATATGACATTGTTGAGGCGAGTTGGCACAAATAAAATAAAAATAATAAATTAATTAACAATATGAGCAATAATAAATTGCATTTAATATAGGTTAAATAGAAAAAAAAAGAAAAGGAAAAAAAACAAAAAAAAAAAAAAAAAGAAATAACATTTACATTAAAAGCATTTCTAAACTACTTAACAAGTGTGTTTTCAAATTCAATTTAAAAGTCGAAATTCTCTCAATGTTTTTAAAATCTTCTGGCAAATTGTTAAATTCCAAACCACCAATATATTCTATCTTCTGCTTAGTAGCTTCTAGCCTGCATCTTGACACCCTTAGATTTGAATTGTTTCTTGTGTTGAAAACTGTTGGATTTTCTTCCAAATAATATCGTATTATGACCAATATTATGTAGTGCTTTAAACACGAAAACTAGCAGTTGCATTTTATACAATCCATTTATTGGCAAAACATTTTTAGACACATCTTGATATAATAAAATCGTAGAATGCATAAGTGGTAAATTAAAAACAGTTTTGAGTGCTTTGTTTTGTACTCTTTGTAAAGCTTTAAGTTCATTAGTTTTTCTGCTACCATATATCAACACTAAATAATTTAATTGACTATGGATTAATGCTTGCAACGCACCTTAAATGGGGTGTTATGTTTAAAATTCGTTTTACTACTGAGGTCCATTATTACAACCTAATGATATAGTTTCTGATAGTTAACGTAAACAATAGCTATCGTGAAATATGAAGTGACCATTAAGTTTTCCCCATTATTACAACTGTCCGATAAAAATAAAACTGCAATTTATATACTATGGCAACATTACAGTAGAAACCGACTACTTTTGGTAGTGGCAACGACTTTCTTTTGTTTATTTCTTGAATTAATTATCAAAAGGAAATTTTTGTGCTTTATTTTGGATTTTATTGGTGATTTATTGGGTCTATGAAATAACTCCCACGAAATAAGTCCCACTTTTAAAAACGAAATAAGTCCCACAAAAAATTGCTGTTTTGAAAGTGGGAGTTATTTCGTTTTTAAAAGTGGGACTTATTTCGTCAATTGATGGGACTTATTTCGTCAATTGATGGGACTTATTTCGTTACGCGTTTTTATTTTAAGTGGGACTTATTTCGTTTTGAGTGGGAATAAATTCGTTTTGTAAAGTGGGAGTTATTTCATACCCCTAGAATACAATTAATAATAATATGTGCGTGGTTTGTTTCATAAAGCAGCCAAATATCTTATTTTTTCCTTGTAAGCACTTGAAAATTTGCAGTGAATGCTGTCTTACAATGCAAACTCACAAAATTGATCAAACCAGTAAACTAGTATGTCCATTCTGTCGTGCATAAGTTTATGAAACCCTTCAAATATTTATTTGATAAATAAATGTTTTTTTTTATGGAGGAGTGCGATAGAGCCATGAAATATAAGGCCATTATGGCTTTATTTCTCATTTTTTTTCTTATGCAAAAAGTTATATATTGGACATTTCGTAAAAGGGACAACTATAATTTTTTGTCCTTATCTCTCATGGCTCTCCTTTTTTTGTTATTAATTACTTTATACTTACTATAATAAAAAAACTTTAAAGAAATGTGTACTAGGTACCGAACTTAACTACTGGAAAAACAACATTAAAAACAATTGTTGACGTAATTACGTATGTATGTGTTTTATTATATTTTTAGTAGGAAATTTGAATTCGAGTTCAATGTTTTCTAATATCACCATTACAAAATACAACTAATTCCAATGCCACGTTAAAACAATAATACCGTCTACCATGCACTGGATCTTCAAGCCATTTATAAAGGTCGATAATTTTAATCTGATGGTCCTTCCGAAACGGTTTCCATCTTAATAATAAGAACAATTGATCTGTACTTAATCCATTTACGAATCCAAACGTTGTTACTAGTAGGCGTTCTCTATACGTTCCTTGACCGAAAAAAGAATTAATAATAAATTCTGGAACTCTATCAAAATTCTTAATATCCATTCCATTAAAAAGCCTTCTGCAAGCTTGCATACGATTTTTCTTTATTATTCCTCTGCTTTGATTATTCATATTATTCGACGTGTTTTTTCGAAGAGCCAAATATTTCTTATTTGAAATCGCATTAAACAGTGAAAAAGTGGGACTTATTTCGTTTATGAAAGTGGGACTTAATTCATTTAAGAAATATATTATTCAAGGGGGAGTTTTTTCATTTTGAGTGGGAGTTATTTCATTTCAAGTAAATTTTTAAATCATTTCATTTTGGTGGGACTTATTTCGCTTTCAAAGTGGGACTTATTTCGTGGGAGTTATTCCATTTTTTTAAGCAATTTTTGGTGGGACTTATTTCGTTTTTAAAAGTGGGACTTATTTCGTGGGATTTATTTCATAGACCCGATTTGTTTTTTTTTTTTTGGTTTAAAAGTGTTGTTTATTTTTTAAAATTTGAATAATATAATTTGACATGAACCTGCAGTCACTTTTTAGGTTAATGTTGACTTACCAAAAACCATTTATCTGTCAGATATAAATAAGAATAAAACCTAATATTTTTTAAAGTGTAAAATAATAGTTTTGATATTTTGCTGTCGGCAAATACGAATAATATTCAAAAAGTAAATGCTTTAAAACTAAATGAAGCTCTACCTTAAATTTAAGATTTTCATTAAAAAAATAAATATATATGCGGGAGTTTTTGGCGATTTGCAGGAAAGGTACCACTTTTTGTGTTTGCTATGGTTAGTGTTAACATGTTAAATTTTGTTTCGATACTAATATTTTCAATTTGTCTAACGGTAAAAGTGATTTTCGGGAGTTAGCGAAAACCAGAGAGTTAAAATCAATTATGGGGCTCCGTGCAATTACTCCCAGGTGCAATAAGTCCCAAGAAAAAAAAAAAATGTAATTACACCCAACAATTTTTCATATAAATGTGGGAGTAATTTCATTATGAAATAGCTCCTCGCCCTCTCGGTTTTATTTAATTTTTTCGGAAGTTATTTCATTTTCTGTCTGGAAGTTATTTCATAATGAAATAAAATCCAAATGAAATAAGTCCCCGAAAAAATAAACGTGGGAGTTATTTCATTTTATTTTGGTTTTCGGTGTTTTATTTTATTTGCTGTAGGTGTTATTTAATTTTCAGTTATTTGCAATTTCTTAAAATTGTTTAACATTTTAAACAGTATTTACAACGGGATAATTTAAACAGTTGCTACTCATACATTTGAAATATTTTAAAAAGGATGCATGTTAAAAGCGTGAAAGAGGGAGAGTGAAGAAGAAAATCCTTGCAACCGGCTGAAGAATGGATATACAAAGAAGCTTTAGTCAGCGAAGCCGATGTTTGGGATACCATAAAGGAGATAATCCTTGTACAAACGATTGTGCCATATGTATGGGTAGTGAATCAAATACTCTCTTTTTGCCATGCAAGCACCTAAAAACTTGCAATAGCTGCGTGCTTAAACTGCAGGCAGCTGTCATTACAAGAGGTCAGGATACAATAAAATCCCCCATTTGTTGCCCAAATGTCAAGGACTTAATGTCAGATTTTTGGTAACCTGATATGTAAATATTCAAGTAAATCGAATATATAATAAATTTCTTTGGGAGTTCTTTCATTTTTTTGGCCTTATTTCATTTCTTTTCGATGGACTGTTTTTGGAAGTTATTTCATTAATGTCTTTAGGAGTTATTTCATAATGAAACAACTCCCAAAAGTTGGGATTTGTTTAATTTTAGACTTGAAAATTATTTAATTTTTTTGGGATTTATTTCTTTTTTCCAGTTTGGGATTTATTTCATTGGGAGTTATTGCACTGGGACTTATTGCACCTGGGGCTTATTTCACAGAGCCCAATTATTTACCTAACCAAAACAAAATGTATAAATTCATCTTTTAAGCTACGTTTATTTAAAAATTACCAATGCCAAGTTTTTCCAGTCCATTAAGATCATATTTTTAATTCCGATCTGTATTTTGATCCAAATGTTCCATGACTATTCCGGGATATTATTTGTATTGGTGCACCAGTTTTCACCAATATTGATAAGGCTCTGTCCTTGAATCAAAATAATCATGTTTTCCAATGTGCTCTACTTGTCTATTCCAAAAGATAACTTCTATTAGAGCAAAGTAAAATCAGGGATGAAAAAAGTGCGACCTGTGCCTGGATCACAGTCCTAATATGTCAACAAAGTTTTTTTCTTTCCTTGTGGTTTTGTTTATTTTATGAAATGTTGTCATCTTTTTGTTTATGAGTAACATGAACACAAAACAAACAAAAAGCGGTTAATAGCCGAATGTGCCCATAAAGCGCTGATTCAGCAACACTTAATATTTCAAGCTTGAAATGTCAATTTTAAGTTGAACAGCTTAACATTTTTTTTTGACATAACTTCATTTTTTATCGATAAGTTTGGTAAATTTTTCCACAGTTTGCCAATTATCTTAAAACAGCTTAATTCTTTGCACTTGGTAAATTTTTCTATTATATTATATTTAACTGTTCTCCAAAACTTGAATAATGCATCAAGAATGTAGTGTCATAAGGGCTTAAGACATTCTAGACCACAAAATATATTAAACCTTCAGGTTATAAATCACTGTGATAGGCATATTTATCCAAATCTAAGGGTCCATCTTGCGACATTTATTGCCAATTTGAAAATATATCTTAAATGATTGAAGTATTTTCTTAAAAAGAAACCGAGACGTCGGTTTAGAGGACTGTGCATTTCATAGCAACATTATTGAAAAACAAGTTAAGCTGGGATCACACGATTGCCGCAAATGCACCAATATGACAGAATTTTGATTGTGCTTTATTGACGCATAATAAAGAAATTGCACCAATCAAATATTCTGAAATCACACGATTGCCCTGTTTTATACAAATTTAATTGCCGCTAGTTGGTACAAAGTGAAATGGGTACAATAATTGTTGCAGCACAGTCACACGATTGTTCTTCCTTGACAACTGCGAAAACAGCTGTTGTGGTAGCTTTTTCATTTGTATGGAAGTTCTACTTGGTATGTTCATTAAAAACGAAAAAAAAGTTCATATAGGTACCTATACAATTTTTGGTTGAATAGTTTTATTCAAAATATTTTAAGAAAAATTTATGAAATTCCAAAAATTAGTTCAACAATTTCGAATGTTAACGTATGCATAGAAAACTTTTATGAAATAATGAAATTTATATAATATTATTTAAATATTATAGCTTTTTTAACTACTGATATCGTTAATTAAAGAGAAATCTCGGCTACTTTAACAAATTTTTTATTCTCGTTTTCAAGGTAACAAATATTTTCTTTAAGAAATATCAACGACAAATATCTTTTAAGGAAATAATACTTAGTTTTATTAAATATCTTTAATTAAAATGTTCGCACTTAACAGCTACATAGTATGCTTGTGAACATACATATTTGTTAATAACAAAAATTGAAAAAAAAACTAAAGTGCATAATAAATAAATACATATTTATCTTCATTACTTGCTAAAGGAAACACAAAAACGTAAAATATATTTAAAAAAATGCAAATATTGGCGCGTATTGTGTTGTTTGATTGCCGCACAAGAAGGCAATATATATTGGTGCATTTTTGTTATCTTTATTGACGCGCGGTTGCTTGGCAAACAGTCACACGATTGCCGCACCAGGGTTGTATTTGATTGGTAAAAGAAAGTACAATATTGTCCTCAATTGGTACATGAGCCAATTGGTTGTGTAGTCACACGATTGGTGTATTAAAAAGTGTGAAAATTGGTGCATTGCGGCAATCGTGTGATCCCAGCTTTAGAGTGCTATATTCGGCTGAGCCGAATCTTTGATACCCTCCACCGACAGTTCGAATGTTTAAGGAGTAATGTCTGTATGATATTATTATTATCTTAAACTGTGACGATTTGTTATTAATTATGATTTTAGGCGACTAAACTGTTTTCCGGTAGTAGGGTTTATATGGGGCCTAGGGTAAATTATGGACCGATCATCAGGAAATTTCACAACATCATTTCTAGTTCTTTAAAACTTTGACGTACCAATTTCTGTTATGCAAGCATTATTAATTATGGTTTAAGGTGTACTAAACTGTTTTCCGGGAGTAGTGCTTATATGGGGCTTAGGGTAAATTATGGACGGATCTTCACGAAATTTACCAGCGTGATTTCCAGTCAAATAAAACAAATTTTTGCAAAATCTTATCTCATTCCGTGCCTTGTTCCAGCATTTATGTTATATTTTGTAACAAAATTATCAATTTTTTTAGGTGGTGGTTCCACATTTTGATTCATAGCTCTGGTCCTACTGAACCGATTTTGCTGGATTTCAATCCCAAACTGCTTAGGATAACTACAAGCTATTTGGCACAAATTTTGTTCATTTCTTTTGAGTTGTTCGAAAGTGAGCGTGTTTCCAACAGACGGACAGACGGACATGGCTAAATCGGCTTAGAATTACTCAAGGACCCAGAATATATATACTTTATGGGTCTGAGATGAATAATAAAAAAGTTTCACACGGAATGACAAACTTAATATACCCTCTTCACAACTAATTGTGGTGGAGGGTATTATAAATAAATGTCATCAGTGAAATCGAATCTTGATTTTATTTGGTTATTTTAAGAAAGAATTTCAAATAACACGTGAATTCTTGGCTTGGTGCTAAAAGGGCCAATGTCAAAATATTTACTTTTGAGAAAATTTATATTAAATTGTTTTTAGAGAAGAGTTCTTACTGAAATTTGCTAGCAAAACCTTATGAAGCTGTTCTGGGCCAAAAACATTAGCTTTTTCATCAAAAAAAAAAAAAAAAAACAAGTTAGAGTGCTATATTCGGCTGTGCCGAATCTTTAATACCCTCCACCGACAGTTCGAATGTTTATGATGTTATTATAATCTTAAACTGTGACGATTTGTTATTAATTATGGTTTAAGGCAACCAAACGGTTTTCCGGTAGAAGGGTTTATATGGGGCCTAGGGTAAATTATGGACCGATCATCACGAAATTTCACAGCGTCATTTCTAGTCCTTTAAAACTGTGACGTACCAATTTCTGTTATGATAGCATTATTAATTATGGTTTTAGGTGTACTGAACTGTTTTCCGGGAGTAGGGTTTCTATGGGGCCTAGGGTAAATTATGTACCGATCTTCACGAAATTACACAGTTTTATTTCTTGTCCTATAAAACTTTGATGTACCAAATTTTGTTATGATAGCATTATTTTTTACGGTTTTAGGCGTACTAAACTGTTTTCCGGGAGTAAGGTGTATATGGGGCCCAGGGTAAGTTATGGACCGATCTTCACGAAATAACACAATTTTATTTCTTGTCCAATAAAACTTTGATGTACCAAATTTTGTTATGATAGCATTATTTTTTACGTTTTTAGGCGTACTAAGTTGTTTTCCGGGAGTAAAGTTTATATGGGGCCTATGGTAAATTATGAACCGATCTTCACGAAATTTCAAAGATTTATTTTTAGTTCTATAAAACTTTGATGTACCAAATTTTGTTATGATAGCATTATTTTTTACGTTTTTAGGCGTACTAAGTTGTTTTCCGGAAGTAGGTTTTATATGGGGCCTATGGTAAATTATGGACCGATCTTCACGAAACTTAACAGTTTAATTTCTAGTCCTATGTAACTGTGACTTGCCAAAATTTGTAATGATAGCATTGTTAGTTAGGGTTTTAGGCTTAATATACTGTTTTCCGGGAGTAGGGCTTATATGGGGCCTAGGGTAAATTATTGACGGATCTTCACGAAATTTCACAGCGTGATTTCCAGTTGAATAAAACGAATTGTTGCGAAATCTTATATCATTCTGTGTATTTTTCCACCATTTATGTTAGTTTTTGTAACAAAATTATCAATTTTTTTTAGGTGGTGGTTCCACATTTTGATTCATAGCTCAGATCCTATTGAACCGATTTTGCTGAATTTCAATCCCAAACTGCTTAGGATAACTACAAGCAATTTGACACCAAGTTTGTTGATTTATTTTGAGTTTTTCGAAAGTGAGCGTGTTTTCAACAGACGGACAGACGGACAGACAGACGGACATGGCTAAATCGACTTAAAATTACTCAAGGACCCAGAATATATATACTTTATAGGGTGTGAGATGAATAGTAAAAAAGTTTCACACGGAATGACTAACTGAATATACCCTCTTCACAACTGATTGTAGTGGAGGGTATAAAAAGATGTTAAGAGAAAAAAAAACACCTAATGCAACGATTAACTCAAAACAGAAAAATATTGACATTGGCCTTTTTAGCACCAAGCCACAGAATTACACCTAAGAGAAATTACCCACGCTCTACCCACGACAGTAAAAATTATACCACATTCGGGTAATTACTCACAAAGTGGCAACACTGATTTTAGCACTAATTTTCGAATAAATAAAAAACTTAAAAAAGAGTAATTGGTATTTCTTGTTTAGAGTTATTTTTAGTTTCAGTGGGGCGATAATTTCGGCATGGTTTGTCAAACTTGGTTTTAATATTCAAGCATTACTTTAAATTGCTGGCCTTTCTATGAACATTAAAACGATCATGCGAACTGCAAGTTGATCGGTTTCAGAAAGTTTTGACAAAAATTTAAGATTTACTAGCAAAATTTGTTAAATAAATCTGTATCATGATTACATTCCAACTACTCTGATCGGATGATCTCTGGTAAAATTGACTTAACAAAATAGAAACGACAGCGTTAACGACGACAATCGGTTCTAGCCACCGGAACGACTCGCAGTTCAACGAACACCGACTAAGGATTGTCAACTCAGCGACACCTGTTCTTCAGGTCTCGCTGCTGCAACAACAACCCTGATTTGTTTAAAGTTTTTTTTTTTTTTTAATTTCTGTCAGTATAAAAATATTTTCAATACTTTAAGGTCTTTTTATTTATTTATGTCCAGATATTTCAAAGCAAATAATTTGTGTTAAATTTTAGAAACTCTTACCTTTTATTTAATACCCATACTAATACAATAGACTATTTATTTACTAACTTTTTATTTAATTAAGTTGAAACTTTTTAACAAAAATTTTGCAAAAAAAAAAAAAAAAACCCTTTCAATGAAAATGAGAGAAGACTAGAGCGGTATTATTGTTTATTTGGCCGAAATTAAATCGAAAGGAACTTTACTTTTCTAAAAAAAAAATACTTAAAGTTGTTTTTTTAAAAGTTAAAAAGGTCTTTTTTGTATGATTGATTTTTATTGCTGTGTCTCAGAAAAGGTAAACACGGATTTCATTTCATTTTCGATTGAATTTAATTTGCGTCACCTACACAAATATATAATAAGGTGTCATGCAAATTTCCATTCAAAGTCGACCCTAAACGTGCATGCAACATTTTTGTTGTCAGTAACAAACAAAACAAATTCCATATTCTTCAATTCTTCTTTCTATGGGGTCTAGGTCACGTTTTCGCTCCACGATCTCCTTCTCAACAGCATAACCAGTGCCCCAGCATGTGTTGGATTTTACTGAACAAAAAAATTAAAGAAAAAAAGGATAAAAAAAAAATCACAAGCACAATAAGAAGAATAACAAACAAATTATGTCCTTCTTGCTGCATGCTCGTACAACATTTATTTTGTCACTTTTTTAATACGAGCTTCATTTTATTTTATTTTTCTTAATTTTTTGCGACATCTCATCAATATTATTCTTTAATTTGTTTTATTTAATTCCCTTTTCTTATTTTCGCAGCGCAATAAAATAAAGAAAAGAGTGAATGAATGGGAGGATGGATGTATGGATGATGAAACAAAAGAATACGATTAATAAAGTTAACCACTGTGTAGAGCAGCAGCAGTTACGGGTCGTAATTTTTGATGATGATGAAGATGAGGTTGAACAGTTGTATGCGTTTTTGTTTTTTTCTTGATGTCTACAGATTTCCCTGCCTCAGTGTGCTATTCTCCTCTCCTCATTGTTGTCATTGCTCCCCAACATAAAACAAGGGGAAATTGTCAACAACAACAATAACAACAAAAACAAAAAAACGTTTCCCTATCGTTTTCTGTTCTTGCCGCCATTTTTGTTACATTTATTAAATGTGAAAAAGTGCATGGATGAGCGTGCAATTGCACGTCACTGTTTGCTGCACTGTACAGTGGTACGAAAATAGTTTTTGCTTGTATGTTTGTTTTTGTATGGGATTCAAGTTAGTGCTGTTGAGGACAAAACCCTTCAATATTTTGACTTGATTGTTTGTTTGTTATTTCTTTTTTTAATTCCTTTTTTGTTTTTGTAATTGCTCTTGTTGTCGTAGTTATTACCAATGTCTTCTTGTTGTTTTGCGATTTTTTTTTTTGTTTTATTTCTGTGTAACGGAAACGGAAGCATGCAATTTGTGTTGCAACAGCAAGACAATGCCAAAGGCGGAAGTTTATTTAATCGATGACATAAATTTATACAATCAACGTATAACTTAGCTTGGACCATTTCTCTTTATTTCACTTTTTATTATCATTTTTATTTCTTTGTCTTCAAGCAGAAATGTTTTTTAATAACTTTTAAAATTGTTCATGTTCCCAAGACTGACAATCAACCCCAGATAATTGTAATTTCTTTTAATATTTATTATACTGGAAATAAAAAAAAAAAGTGATCAGATGGTTAAATAACGTTTATCAAGGCGAATGCATTTTTAAGCATATGTGACGTATTGATGAAATTGCTTTTATTTAAATGTCGCTGTGTGATTTTTTTTTTAAATGACTTTCTTTTATTTTACAGATTCCAGTTTTGGGCTCCACCACATTGCAAAAGTGTTCCAATCAACCGTTTACCTCTTCATCGGCGTTATTGGTGAAAATTTTATCAAATCTCGGCTTAATCGTTGTAGCAATTGTTATATTAGCTACAACAGTTTGGTGTAAGTAATTAAATTTAATTATTATTGGGGGGTGTAATCTTAGATATTTATTATTGGAAAATATGCTGCAAGAAAATTACCCTTATTAATTTATAAAATATTTATTAACTGTTTAAAGCAAAACTAAAAAAAAAAAAAACATATAAAAAAAAGAATTTAAGAATAAAGTTATGTTGTAAGGTTAGGATTCATATTAGAGTTATTTGTGCCGAATATTATTTAGATACACCAAATATATGAGATATTTTGTCTAAAAGGCATTAAAGGAAATGTCGCTAAATTTTAAATTATATTAACATTTAAAAGGATAGAATAGCTTGAATATATTAGGGATTGATTTTTGAATTTAAGCTGTATGTTTTAATGTGAACAAATTAAACCATGTTTCATTTGCAGTAAGATATTAGTACGAACATGATTAAATGGTTTATATAATATATAATCCTTCAATTCTCTGGGGAACATAGGGCCGCAACAAATGTTTTCCATTGTATCTTAGCAGTGGACATCGTCTTTATCTCATTCCAGGACACGCCATGCTCATGCAACCAGGGACCTGCGCCGAAACGGCTTAGCCGATGAAAATATTTGCAGCCACCGCCGCCGAAAATTCTTCGGCTTAAAATCGGCTGCAGCTTAGCCCCTGATTGCTCATCTAAATATAGCAGACAATGATTCTTACCTTCATTGATTTTTCTACACCGGAAAATACTGGTACTGTTATCAGTAGGGCAACCAAAAAAGGCACTCAAAAAAACAGTTTTAAACTCTTAAAAAAAGCATTTAAAAACATGAAAATAAGCTGTTAAAATAAAAAAAGCAATTTCAATTTATTGTTTATTTTCCACTTTATTCGTTGAATGCGTTGTTACAGTAAATAATAAATTGATGCGCTAAATTTTCGAAAAGAAAACCCTGTCTACTTGGAGTCAGCAAGCTATTGTACATAGAAAAACTTCTTTCAACGTCTACAGATGTTAAGGGAGCATATTTTAAATTGAGTATTTGCTCTGAGGTATATTTTATACGATTAGACTCGCAATTCCGCTTGCCTCCCAAAATATCCCCAATATCTTTTAGTACCGAAAATCCTTAATTTTTAAATAAAACTGATTCAAACTTTTTTATTCACTTTGTCTCCTATATACCCTGGAACACCGGACATTTTTAATACGGTGTCCATAACTTTATTCACTTGGGAAACCAATGAAAGATTTTTTGTTTCCAATTTGGTTACTACTTCGTGTAAAAACCCAAAATTTACAGAAAAGAACAATATTTGGTTTCGCAAATTATGTTCATTCATTAAAGCCTGGCATATACGCACTGCTGAAGAATCTGTAGAGTTTACATTTGAAAAAATTTCTACGAAATTATCAAAATATTTGGCATAATAATTTACAGCCATTATCCATGTTCCCCATCGAGTTGTCACTGGTTGTGTAGGTAGTGGTATATCTGGTGCTGTTTCTCGTAAGATTTGAAGCCTTGCAGGAGATTTAAGGAACGTTTTTTTTTTGCATTTGAAATAAATGAGTACATTTGAGTAGCATTCTCTTACATGTTCACAAACTCTGTGAACTCCATGTGCAAGGCAGGTTACGTGAGTTATATGTTATATATGGTGCGGCATCACTTACAAAAAGAAGAATTTTGTCTTTGTCTATGTCAAATTCTTTCATTGAATCCTCAAACAAACGTGCATTAGTGGAATGATTGACTTTTTCTAATACAACTGTTTTTATTAAAAATCGTTTATCTGAAATATTTTCATCCACATGCAGTATACCCACAATAACGTTTGCCACAAATCTGTTCGACGCATCGGTGGTTTCGTCCCAAATAAAATGTTTTTGTATTTCTTCCTTAATTTTGTTTATTGTCGATTCATAAACTATTTTTGTATATTTGTTTCGAACAGCCGATTCGGATGGGATATGGAATGATGTATAGTTTTGAAGATATTGTTGTATTTTTAAATGTCGAATTTTGTATAATGGTATATCTGCTGATACAAAGGCTTCACAAAGATCAATGCAAAATTTATCGGCGGCCGAAGAACTTGTAGAACTTTGTAGAAAAGTTTGTTGTACATTTTTTTGGATTCTCTTTCTTTTAGTTCTTTGTGCTTTTTCGAATCCAGATGTTGCTTAATGTTGTAATTTTTATCAACAGATAAAGGTTTTGAGCACACGTTACACACTAAACTCTGATCCATCAGTTTTTAAATCTGGATACTGTTTGACTAGCTTGCGCAAGTAAACCGATTTGCTTTCCTTGACTTAAGGCATTTTCTACATAATAAAACTATAAACAACATTTTAAGAAAGGTTTTTATAAATTAAAGAAATAGTTTTTACTTACATCCAAAATGCAGAGGTTAATATGTAGGTAATTTTATCTGTTTTTGAACTAAGACAACTTTGAAAAGTTTTAAAAATGTTATGCTTTCAACAATTCAAAGAAAATTATTATATATTTTCAACCAGAGTTGTTTCAGCACAAAAAGAAAGGCGAATTCATGGCAAAAAGGGCAGAATTTTTTAGTACTTATAAAAAAAGTTGCCACATCAAAAATTTGTTAAATAAGTTTTTTTTCGTATGAAAAAATTAAAAATTATCTTAAAATGGCAAAATAAGTAAAAAAGCCGATATTGCCAAAATAAGCAAAAAACAGCTCTAACAAATATAGCTCATTTTCTTTGTTTTTTTATGATCGGAATTTGTGTTCAATCAAAAACATTTTAAATATTTTGTAAACCAAAAAATAAGCATTGGCTTTTTTTTGGTTGCCCTAGTTATCAAGTATTTCTGCAGATGTTTTCGCTATTTCTACTGACATTTTTTTTTTATGAGTCTTAACAAGCGTTTAAAATTTACGAAAATCTCATCGATTCTAAAGGGAGGGTGAAGAAATCTTAAACAAAATCCGCAACAAATGCAAATATTGCAAGTAATACAAATGTTAATTAAAATGATAATTCAATGAAGCTCTTTTTAGGAATGACTTACTGTTTCATAGATTTTATAAAATGCTTCATTACCTGACGATTTATTGTTTCTGTAAAGACTTTCATTAATTCTATGAAGCTTTTCACAAACTTTAACTGTAACGAAACCTGTTTCATAGATTTTATTAGGAGTGTCATTGGCTGAACTCCAACGAATATTTTCATAAAATTTGTGAAGAAATTCAGTAATGAAATGAAGATAATTCCCTAATAACAGAAACGAAAAAAAGGAAAGAAAACTTTTTTGAATGCAGGAAGACTGGAAAAAGAAAAATCTTTCATAATGGATATGGAAGACCGAAAAAAATAAAAATCTTTTGTAATGGTAACGGAAGACCAAAAAAACTTAAAATCTTTTATAATGGTTATGGATCCCCAAAAAACAAAAACAAACTATAACGGTTATCAAATACCATAATAATATTGATTATTTGTTACAATTATTCAGAGAGCAGGTTTTAAAAATTCGTGATAAATTATTATTTCAGGATTTTTTCAAATATTGGTTTTAAAAGTTATGTCCCTGGTTATAACATTGTTTTCATATCATTGTTTTCCTCTGCTAAGATTATTAACAATTATTATAATTTCCCACTTCGTATCTACCCAATAAAAAATGGAGCTTCCAACGAAGCAGGTTTGTAAGGTAGAAACATAAAAGTTTCGCTTACCATTGCGCTCACGGAAGACATGAATTTTATATGGCGAGTTCCCACTTTGAATCAATACATTTTTGACATATAAAACGCATTATTCAGCGCATATAAAAATTGTTGGATGTAACGATCAGCCTTACACATTGAATGTTTGGATACAGTTATTTTTTAGTATTCTCCCTTACAAAGCTGCTGCGTAGTAAGGAATACCGTGGCACTTGAAATGTTATATTTTTTTTTAAAGTTGCTGAGAGTTCTTTCACTTACTTTACTGCATTTCTGTATGTCTTATTGCGTAGCGCATAATTGTGCGCTTATTTTTATAAATGTACCATTAGTGCTTCGCAAAATGATGAAATTTTTTATTGGGTATCTACTTTACACTTTTATTTAGATGGGTTTTACAACTTTATGGTGCAACCGTCTCTTGATTGTAGTTTTTTGCGATTGTAGTTGTTTAAACTTTTATTTGCAAATCTGTTAACCTGTGTAAACTTACGGTTCGTTGAATATTTTTATATTGCCTCATGGTATTTCTGGTATGTACGAAAAGATTAAAGAAATGAAATCACCTGTATGTGTGTTCGTTCACTTTTTAAAATAGTCAATAAATAAAGGTTAGCCTTTCTACATTTCGAAACGTTATTCCAAAAAGATACATAAATAAAAAAAACCCGCACAGAAATTTAGGTTAAATCCAACATTGATTGGAAAATAGATAAAAGAAATGATAATATTATGACTGCAAAAATTTCTAAACTATCGTCACTTTATTTTTAGTTTTATTAGCTTTTTAAAGGTTTATTTCCTTTTTAAACCCTTTACTATGCTCCACAGGGAGTTAAGTGGACTGAAGAAGAACCCTTTACTACAGGTGGAAAGTTTATATATAAGTCTGTCATTCAGTTTGTAATTTTTACAATATTGATCTTAGACCCTTATAATAAAGTAAATATATCCTGGATCTTTATAAGTAGCGAAGTTGACTTAACGATGTCCATGTTTCCGCGAGTATGTTGAAATTAACTTTTCGAAGACTCTTGATATAATAGAACTCTGGTTGTTATTTTTTGTCACGTATAGCCTTGATTGCTATTTAAATTGAGCCCGATTAGCCCATAAGATATGAAACACGACTGCCCTTTAAAACAGAAAACCATGGCGCCAAGGTTTTCTCATTTATAACCAGCTGCGAAACACTAGCCAGGCGATCACGGCGAACCTGTTCCACACACAGTTGATTAGTTGAAATTAAAGCAAGCATTGGCAAGAAATTGTCCGAAATATGCGACTAGACGGGAGGCACAATCTTTTATAGTTGCAACGTATGAGAACGTGAGAACTTCTCGCATCGAAAAGATGTGAAACAAAATATTCCATCGTTTCTCGAAAAGTGAGAAAACAGCGTGTCTGCAACTCATGTCGAAAACTATCAAAACACTCAAAATATTATGTAGTTAAATTCAAACGAAAATTCATTTGAAACAAATTAAAATTCATTTAAAAAACGGATCATTTACATTTCATTTAAAACAAATGATTTTTTCAGTAATTTCTAAGTTTTTTATTTATTGAACATCATATTCGTTAAAATTGAATAGTTTTTACTTTTAAAAAATATATTTTAACCGATAAAAATCAAACAAATTAACAAAAAAAAATACGGAAAACATTATTTTTTGGTAGTTTGTTTTTTTAATAACAAACATAAATGTTGAAAAATAAATTTATTCGTAAAATAACTATATTTTTATTCAATTTTAACAGTACCGAAAACGAATTTAATAACCTACAATCAGTTACTGTAATAATTTTATGAGTGAAGAGATTACGTCGTTAAGTTATAAATTTCATAACGTTGCACTAGAAACCGATGTAAGATTGCAGACGTTGAGAACGCCAGTTACACATATCGTTGACCGCGACCAAAATCTACTTAAATTGAAAAATTTTTAGCGACGGCGGCGAAAATACAACCGTCGGCTTTACCAAATAATGTAAAGTGCGACTTTAATGTTTGTTGTTTGCAAACGAGCTTTGAAAACATTCGTATATTTTATAAAAATGTTAAAAAAAAATTATTAAACAATGAAAAAATGTGACAAGAACAAAATATTATTATTCTTTGCATTTTTAATTGTTTTTTTTGTCTTGCGCCGTTTTTATTTGTGAGTTTATTTGACAGTTCAAAGCGGGAACTTTCTAACAGAAATTTTGCAGACACATTTTCTCTGTTAATTGGCGAGTAATTGCCTTACGTGACAGCTAATACTCGCCAAAATTTTGCAGACGCGGTTAAGTGAGAAAAACAGTTGTTTGTTTCAATTAATGGCATTTTTGTTTCATTTCTCTCATTTCAATCGAAAAGTTTCTCGACGCGAGAGTTACAGAACATGGGCACTGATTTACATTTTTTTTTTTCTATTAACGCATAGAAAACGTTTCTCTTTAGAACTGAGTATCTGAAATTAGCTTGGTTCATTATTGGCCTTTAAAAAATTATAAGTTCTTTTTGAATCGAAATCAATCACCCCTATCGCGAATGTTATGGGAATATGATACATGGGATCAAACCTTAATTCCCATCCCCAACAAATCGGTATCGCAATTTTGGGAGTAAAAATTTCTATTGTGAATTATTTTTCAGTGCTTTGTAAACAAAAGTCTCTATTGTGAGTAACTTGTCAGTGCCTGTATTGTGAAAGAAAAATATACAAAATAAAATACTAATAAAAATATGATAAAATAACTAATGAATAGTGTTTATCTTCATTATCTTTATGTGCCCTCTTTCAATAAGAGGAAAAAGTAATTTAATTTAGTCCTACTTTAGAATTCAAATTAAATTTACATGTTCCCTTCTCGTTCACATCAGCACTTGTTGGGAATTTATTTATTAAAAAAATTCGCGGGAGTAAACATTGGCGATGCCAAATTTTTTAAGTTTGGGAATTCATTCCCAAAAAATTTGTTATGGGAATCATTCACAATACGAAATAAAACAAGTAAGAGTGCTATATTCGGCTGTGCCGAATCTTATAAACCCTTCACCATTGTGCGAGCAGAATACAGAGCAACTAGACAAAAACTAAATAAAACTGGTAAATATTTTTTTAAAATCGTTTTTAGAACATACAAATTAAAAAAAAAAATTCTCTTTGAAAAACCAAGATTTGAACCAGAGGACTAACAGTTTCTAAACTCAACCCCCTAGACGACTGAACCATAAACGAACGTTGGTTGAATATCATTAAAATGAAATATGGCCCGAATAAGAGACAAACGGGTTTGAACTTCGCTTTTCATAAGGACCCAGAATATATATATTTTATAGGGTGTAGGATCAATATTGTAAAAATTACAAACGGAATGACAAAGTTTTTTACCTTCGGTGAAGGGTATAAGAAGCGTAATTTTTGGGAATTCAGTATATCGGTTATAACTCAGGCATTTTTTAACCGATTTGACAGATTTATATACCGACGTGTTTAAGATGAAATTTGCCATTTACTAGAGTTATAAAGCTTGGACTCGGGGAGATCTATGGTTCCCGAAAGTGGGTATTTAAAAAAAAAATTAATATTGGTCATAACTTTTTTGTATCTGAACCGATTTTCCGAGTTTTTTATAAAATATGTTCTACTAAAAATTTCCGGTATATAAGTCATATCCATAGGACATATGGCAGCCCTAAAATTAAGGTTTTTATAAAATTTTTAATTTTTTTGTACGGGAGGTACCACGCCTACTTCTCCAATCCCGCCCACATTTTGTAGGATGGTGTGTATTGGCAACCTTAATGTGTGTACCTAATTTGTAAACTTTGGCTTTTGCCGTTCCCCAGATATACAGCAAAAAGTTATAATAATACAACAACCACAAGGGATTTTTGGAAAAAATTAGAGGTAGTCGTGGTTTTTTGCTCATATCTCAGCCATTTGTGGACCGATCTTGCTGAATTTCAATAGCAAACAATTCCGGACCATATGTGAAATAAATGTATAATAACCTGGCCCCCATCATATATTGGATCTTCGGAAAATCCATTTCAACGGTCAGACGTACATGGTTAAATCAACTTCGCTCCTCATAACGCCCAGAATATATATATACTTTATAGGGTCTTAGATCAATATTGTAGAAATTACAAACGGAATGACAAACTTATATATACCCTTTTTACCTTTAGTGAAGGGTATCAAAATATATGAATATTTTCATGGGAGTAGTTGTTTGCGATAGGGGTGTATATGTTTCCAAAAAGATGGGAACGGGCCAAAGTAGGAGCTGCAAAACAATCAATAGTACCAACGGTAATTTGATTTTTGGCCAGTGTTGCCACTTTGTGGTTAATTACCCGAATTAGGAATAATTTTTACTGTCGTGGGTAATTTCTCTTAGGTGTATTTTGATATCTGAAGTAAGAAACTTCAGATATCTAAATAAAATCAAGATCTTTTTAAATATTGTTGCTAAAAAATGCATAGTCTTCTGAACCAACGTCTCGGTTTCTTTTTAAGAAAAGACTTCAATCATTAAAAATATTTGGATTAAGATGCCTATCATAGTGATTTAGAACCTGAAATTTATTGAAACTAAAAACGAGCCTAGGGAAGATATGTTTCCAATATTTCAATATATAATTAATTTGAATTTTATCCTTAAAATTTGTAATGCTTTCAGTTTGAAGAATATTTAACGCTCTTAACAGATGTAAAACTGAATTACGAAAGGGACATTTTGCAGGCATTTTATTAACTAAATAAGGTATAAAGGGTATTTTTAAGACCATGAAATTTAAAATGGTAGACGACAAAAAAAAATTAATTTTAATCACAGAATGATACGCGGCATTACCATTTAAAACTGATTTCAGACAAATAGGCACCGCGCCTGTCCTTGACAAAACGCATTGCAGACGTCCCATTTTGTTTCTTTTTTTCGAGCATTGATGGCTGCATGTCAATTGTCAATTGTTGCTGGTTTATCAGCATAAACCAGTGACTTCACAGCCCTACGAAAAACAATCAAGAGGTGTCACATCACACGACCTTGGAGTCAAATTGATAATTTATGTTCTCTAAATCAATCGATGGTTGATTTTCAAAGTAAATTGGATAATTAAGTAGCGTTGTTTTAGGAGTTTTATTAATTTTATTTTAATTTACAATTAGAATCCTAACAGTTTGACTAATATTGATCTTTTTTAATGAGTTTTTGGTGTTTTTGCTTCTTTGTTGATGTATTTTGATTAAATAATACTTCAATTTAATATCAGGTGTAATTTCATTTAAATCGGGTAATTTTGCTTCATCTAAAGTGTAATTTTGAATTGGTGGTAACACTGTTTTCGGCAGACTATCGATATGTTTTTCCGATATCGGCAAATTTCTCTATGGAAGATTCCTCACCAAAGGTGTAGAATTTTTAGCTTCCTTGTCATTTTTTCTAAAAATTTTTAAGAAAAATGTTATTTAAAAAAAAAAAAAAAAAAAATATTCGCCGCCTTGATCGACTTGATATAAATACAAGCTACAGATGGCACTTACATTTTAAGTGAATTTGAAAGATTTACATCTTTAAAACGTCAAAACATTTCATGTGAATAAAGTGTCAATTTTAATATTTTTTTAATTAGGCTTAAGTTCATGAAATTTAATTCTTATTAAATTATTTTTATGAAGAAAGGAATTTTACAACATGAAAATTAATCAAAATTGTTATTGATAATCTTTCATTCTTGACGTGGCTCGGGCTCGAACCCTGGCCGGCAGGTTACCATGACATGTTTCGATCGCAACCACTCGATCTCCTCAGATGGATTTGCCGTCTTACACTCGCAGCCATCGACGACTGCTGACGTCACTAGTCAAACATCAATCCTTAAACCAAATTGTATTTTAACATTTGGTAGATCGAAATTTGCTTTCCTGAATGATTATGCATTTTAATTGATTTTACATGTTTTTTCCTTTACTTCTGTTTTTTTCCCCTTAAATTATTTTTATGAAGAAAGGAATTTTACAACATGAAAATTAATCAAAATTGTTATTGATAATCTTTCATTCTTGACGTGGCTCGGGCTCGAACCCTGGCCGGCAGGTTACCATGACATGTTTCGATCGCAACCACTCGATCTCCTCAGATGGATTTGCCGTCTTACACTCGCAGCCATCGACGACTGCTGACGTCACTAGTCAAACATCAATCCTTAAACCAAATTGTATTTTAACATTTGGTAGATCGAAATTTGCTTTCCTGAATGATTATCCATTTTAATTGATTTTACATGTTTTTTCCTTTACTTCTGTTTTTTCGTACTTTCGTCAAGAATTTTTCTTGAAGTCCAAGTACATTTTTGTTTTTTCACTTTGTCTTTCTCTTTTCTGTTGACCTTTCTTCATAAAAATAATTTAATAAGAATTAAATTTCATGAACTTAAGCCTAATTAAAAAAAATATTAAAAATTTGGATTAAAAACCATAAATAGTTCAACAAAATAACCACAATACTAATTATTTTTTAATTTTATTTTTGTTTTTTTAAATGGTTTTGAGATACTTTTGAGATGCTTTTTGATAAGTTTTGAAAGAAGCTTAAGCCAGCTTATGCATATTATAGTTCGGTCCTAATAATTTTTTCCATCTTCAACTAGGGAAGTGACACATAAAGTAAAATTTCGATACCATAAATCAGCGTTTAAAAAACTGCAGTCAAAGAAGTAAAACTGCCATTTCTTCCCCTTCTTCATTATCATTGACCAAAAAAATTGTTGCTTTTAATTATGATTCATTAAATTTTAACAGTCGCTGTCAAACCAACTCAAAAAGCTAAAAGTTGTACACACTTTATCGTTTTTTGTTCGACAGTTTTTGGTTTCGACTGCAGTTTTTTGAACACTGCTATTAATAAGCTAACTAACAAATGTTTATACTTTTACAATGCGCCCTTAAAATTTGCAAAAAAAAATCCAAATTTTTAAGTTTTACACCCAATACTTCTCAAAAAAACTTATGCAAGTATGAAATTGTTAAAAAAAAAAACACATACAACAATATATTTTTTACACTTGGCAAATAAATAAATAAATGATTTAGAGTATAGAGCAGAGAATGACAACAAGTACCCATAAGAATAGTATACAGAGGTATTTACCCACGCTTTTCGTTATTGTGTATACACATATTTATAACGCAAAAAGTATGGTTATTACTTATACTTATGCACCGCAATATCTTCACGCAACCACAAAAATACATGAATATTATGCAGATGTTATTCAATACCCATGAATGTGTTTTGGTTATCTGCCATACAAATAAAATATCCATGTTTAAAAAATACCTTAAGTATTTTTGGCACTTCAGTGTAAAAATGAAAAAAAAAAAAAAAAAAAAAAATTACCAAAAATGTGCTTTGTCACTATAGTGCCTATATATAGTGCCTATATATATAGTGCCTATAGGCAGGTATGGGACTATGTACATATTATTTATGATATTTAAAATAAATTTGTCCGTGACATCAGCAGTACCTATGTAAAACTACACATAAGCTATACATTTTTATAAAAAATAGGACCACTAGGGGTGGGAAGGAGCAATTTCTGCTCTCCGAAGCTATCTGACAGATTTTAATGAAATTTAAAACATAGATAGATTCATATTTATATAGACGCTTGAGCTATGTATTTTATTAAAAAATAGGATAACGAGGGGAGATAGGGAGCAATTTAGTCCTCTCCAAAACTATCCAACAGATCTTAATGAAATTTAAAAGATAGATAGATCCATATTTACATAGACACATAAGCTATGTATTTTTTAAAAAAATATGACTAAAAGTGTTATAGGGGGCAATTTCTGCCTCTCCGAAACTATTTAATAGATTTTAATAAAATTTAAAAAATATAAAGGTTTTTATTTATTTGCACACATTAGCTATGTATTTTTTTCAAACTATGACCACGAGGGGCAAATTACATGTACGTTTTTGATCGTATATTCACCCTTATTGTGTTTGGCGTATTTAAAATACGGCTACGACTATTTGGTTATAGATTAAAGAGAACGTGAATTTGTTTTCTTTAATATATTACTAAAGAACACAATAACAATAATTAAAAAAAACTTTGTTAAACAGCAATTCCAACACACATGCACAGCAACATGTGACATGAAAAGTTGACAAGTCACATGTAAAAAACATGTCGTGTACATGTTAGTGCTGGGATACTATCGATATTTTATACTATCGATATTTATCAATAGTTCAGATTTCACTATCGATATATCGATATTACTATCGACTGAATGTTTGTACTTGTGCAGAAAAACTTTAACTGTTTTTTTATAAGGCTACAGTCATTGTCACTTCACTAACAAAAAACGTTTTCTTTCTCTTTCTTCGAAAGCTGCCCTCGCAAATGATTACGGCATTTTTCATACGTCACTTTTTTCATCTCTGTATACTTTGTGGTATAAACGCACGTTATTATGGATGGCAGTTTTTTAAAAATTGATAAGTACCTTTCTGAAGGAACCGAAGTAACAGGGACTATAAGAAATTCCATTGCCAACGACTTTAAAAAATGTTCTAAATTCTAAACCCAAAAAAGGAATCAATCTAGCGGACTTATAGGACATTGTTTGGTCCTATGCTTGCAATTGCATTTGGATTTGCGTTTTTTTTTTTTACAACATTACAAAAATATTTGACATTTCAGTCCCTATATAAATATGTACAAATTTCGACTTAAAGACCTTTAATTAGCAGTAAAAAGCACTGCTAAGCAATCCATACCACTTGCCATTCTTGTTGTTTGTATTTATTGCTGTAATTCAGCGCGAATTAATAATAGCATGTAAAAATTTGCGGCAAAAAATGTGTGTGTATAGCTGCTGTTAGATGTCTTCATAGCTGTATTTTAAATAATAAAAATATCGATATTTATGTTTTTCCTATCGATATTTTCGATATTTTAAGACTATCGATATTTTCGATATTTTAAGACTATCGATAATATCGATAGTCTATCGATAGTTTCCCAGCACTAGTACATGTATCTTAAGCAAACGCTATAAATAAATACGTAGTGAGTGGTTGTTTCACTCTTTCTTATTAGCACAACATACAAATCAATACTTACATGCATACATAAAAAACAATATCTTCCATCTCGTGTCGTCTACCTATGCTATGTGCGTGTGACAGCAACAAGTGGCTCTACGATATTTTTTTTTGCATGTAAAAACCCTTTAGACATCCGCACATTTTTTTTGCACTTATCGCTGTCACACACACAAAGCATAGGTAGACGACACGAGATGGAAGATATTGTGTTTTATGTATGCATGCAAGTATTGATTTGTATGTTGTGTTAATAAGAAAGAGTGTAACCGCCACTTAATACATTTAGGGCTTACTAAGACGAATTTTTGTAACGTTTTAAAATTCAAACATTTCTTTTTAATAAGTTGTAAAGAAGAGTTTTTCTTTAAAAATTTCATCCAGTGCATGTATGTATGTAGCATATGAAAAATTATACACCCCTATCGCAAACAACTACTCCCATGAAAAACTTCCCATATATTTTGATTTCGTATTGTGAATGATTCCCCTAACAAATTTTTTAGGAATGAATTCCCAAACTTAAAAAATTTGGCATCGCCAATGTTAACTCCCGCGAAATTTTTTAATAAATAAATTCCCAACAAGTGTTGATGTGAACGAGAAGGGAACATGAAAATTTTAATTTGTATTCTATAGTAGGACTAAATTAAATTACTTTTTCCTTATATTGAAGGAGTGTACATAAAGAAAATGAAGATAAACACTATTCATTATTTATTTTATTATATTTTTATTAGTATTTTATGTTGTATATTTTTCTTTCACAGTACAAGCACTGACAAGTTACTCACAATAGAGACTTTTGTTTACGAAGCACTGACAAATAATTCACAATAGAAATTTTTACTCCCAAAATATTTGCGATACCTATTTATTGGGGATGGGAATTTAGGTTTGATCCCATATAACACATTCCCATAACATTCGCGATAGGGGTGATAAATTTAAAGTATGGAAAATAATCAAGAAATTTTAGAGAAAATAAATGATTTTGGAGAGGCATAAGTCGCCCCCTATCACCCCTCGCTATCCTAATTTTTGTAAAAATACATAGCTTATGTGTCTACGCAAATATGTATCTATCTATGTTTTAAATATCATTAAAATCTGTTAGATAGTTTTGGAGAGGCAGAAAATACCCTCGAGCTTCCCTCGGGATCCTATTTTTAAAAAAATATATAAAGCTTGTGTGTTCATATAAATATGGATATATCTATGTTTGAAATTTTATTAAGATCTGTTAGATAGTTTCGGAGAAGCAGAAATTGCCGCCAACCGCCCCTCGTTGCTTTAATAAAATAAGCTTACCGCCTTAGTCAAATGTTAAAAAGCTTTAAAATTATCTTGATATTTTTCTGAATAACAACACAAAAAAATTTTGCCTAGTTTCAACATTTTTTAAAATTGCATTTGCCATCTCTGCTCTCTCTCGCACTCTGTATATTTACGTTATACTTACAGTAATACACATACTTATATGGGTATTGCAGATAGCTAACAGATATTTTATTTATATCTGCATGTACAAATTAATTTTAATAAAGTTTAAAATTTAAAAAAAAATATAATTTTTTTTGTTCAAAATTTTATTATAATCTTTTTACATGTTTAATTGAGGAAAGAACTAAAACTTAAGGCTCGGTTAGTCTTTACTTTCTGTTTCTGTTCTGTTCCGTGCCGTTCTGTTATGAAATTGTAATAGTTACTTTTTCCGTAGTAACTTATCAGCCATTTATGATAAATTTATTAGTTTTGCACCGTTCATTGCTTTATTTTAATAACTTTTATGCACATAAATATGAAAAAATTAAATTTTATGAATTCTTAAAATCAAAAAACAGTTTATTTCAATGTAAATATGTATTTTTTATTATTTATTTTGCTGTCACTTACAAATACTTAACATGTTTTTGATTTTAACAAACTGAACCGTAACAGAACAGAAAAAATAATCAATTTCATAGGTTTTTTAATAACAAAAACAAGTCAGCTGATTCGTAACAGAACAGAAAGTAAAGACTAATTCTGCCTTAAGACTAAGAGACTTAACAATTTCTATACTTAATTTATATTATGTGGGGTTCTGCTTCTCTCTGCCACCGTTACACGTGCGCTGCAGGTAAGTTGGTCAACGGCTACTGCTCGATGCAATTATTTGGAAATTACTTTATTTTGCCAGACATACCGTCAGCAGGTTTTAATGCAATTAATTTATTGGGAGCGGAAGTTCCCACAGTTTGGCAATACGAAAGTGTCATTTATTGGATTACCATTTTCAACGTACAGGGTGTTAACTTACATTCAAAAAGAAGAATGAATATGCAAATACTCATTGGCAGCGTATACCTATACATATTCAACTTTAGCTTGCAATGGGTATTGGTACGTATGTGTATGGTTTTGATCTTTACCCATACACAGCGTTACCGTTGTGATACTAAAGTATCAATTTGACCCTTTTTCGACGGTGTTGATACCTTTTATGACCCTTCTTTTAAATTATACTTTGGTATCATTATCACCCATTTTGTGACACTTTTTGACCCTTTTTTGGAAATATCTCTCACATTTTGTTTTTTGTCAACACTGCGGAACAGAAGTGCTAGACAAATGTTTTCGATATAAACATTGATTGATATGGAACAGACTCAAAGTATAAACTTACAATTCCATGCTTTCTTCTCCTTGATTTTTGATAGTAAAGTACAATTTCCCTAAAAGCAAACATAACTCATATACATAATTGAAGCACAGCCGCGAATAACGTTTTAAGTTACAAAATAATAATTTTTCAGGAGAGCAAAAAAACGTTTTTTGACAGACAGCATTATTTGTTTTAAAATTTTTTTTATTCTATTAATAAAAATAATGATAATAAAAAATGTTATGCAAAAGGCTTTTAAAACATTATTCCGCACTGCAAAACCATTTCGGTTTCATTATTTTGTTAGTAACTTGCAATGTTCTTTAACTGGCTGACACTTTGTATGCCATTTTGAAGGCGTTAAGGTGTATAGTTTTGGTTGATTTGATGTTTAAACTGTGTAAGAGAGTAAAGTTAACGGTTATCTGCTAAATACAAGTTTTTGCAAAATGTGGCGTTTACAACGTTATTCGCGGCTGGGCTTCAATTGTTATTTTTTTCGATGGTTTTTTTTCAAAACAATAATTTGACATTTTATTAAAAAAATGCAATGTGGTGTTTTGCTCTCTTAAAGAGTAGCATGTTTTATTCAAAAAAAATTCGCCCTTAATAATGGCAAAAGGTATTGAACTTTTCGCCCCCTTTTGAATCGACAGTGTTGAGAGTGCCCTAACAGGAATGAAAACAAGAGGTAAAAATTGCTAAATTAGCGGAAATTCCCAAATATTTGGTAACAGCGGTATGATAGCAAAGTCTAATATTTATTAAAAATCGTAAAAGCTTAAAAAAAAATCTGACACTTACAGGAAAAAATCGCTTTAATCGAGAAAATGGTTACAATTCGCGAACGATTGCAAAATTTAAAACAAACACTAAAATTTATTTGACATCGCTAAATCGAAAAATTACATAAAATATATTAAAAAATTAGCTATAATGATAAAGAATCAACTTTTTGTCAGGTGTTAAAAACAGGACAGAGCATTCCATAAAAAATTAAGTTTTTTGAGCTCTTCCTACCTGAAATATTAAGGGTCTTCATGATGTTGCTTAAAATTACCATTTGTGAAAATGGGTAAACTTGCGAGACTCGTTTCATGAAGATCCTTTTTAAGTTTTGTGTAATTTTAAACAATTAATGTCATTTCAAACAGAAACGTCAATAAAAAATATATTAAAAAAAAATAATCAAAAATATAATAAAAAACTTGAAATTTGTAAATTATAAATGAAATTTGTTTTTAAACATGCATAAAGAAAGCCAAAAGACTAATATGCTTATATTATTACAAGAATTTATTGTTTGTGATTTATTTACACTTGAAGTTTTCATTGAAAACGGCGGTAAGCATTAAAAAAATTTGTCTGTATAAATGCACAATTGAACTGCGTAAGTTTACGAGTCAAAATTGTTGGGCAAATTTAAGCAGTTTGTGTAAATGAATTCCCATACAATTTTTGACAGTTCATTTAGGAGGGCGTAAGAATGCACAGTTTACGAGACTTATAAACGATATCATGAGGACCCTTATTATTTTTTTGTTTGCTTATAAAAAAACTTGGTTTTATTATGTTCATTTAAATGGGAAATACTGCTTATAAAAAACTTGACCCTTTTTTTTATTAAAATACCCTTTTTTTGACCCCTTTTTCTGGAAAATCCCCTTTTTGTGACCCTTTTCGAAAATTTCCAACGGTAACCCTGCCCATACATGACCGTACATGTTTTCTCACTAATATCGAAAGAGTACTTAAAATGATACTTTTGTCATTCTCTGGCCTAGAGGTAATCAGCTATACAATACCGTAACTGCAAATAATTTTGATGTGATATCGAGTGGTAAGCCAACCGACTTCAATAAGCTTTCAGACCTTATTGACTTTGCTGTAATTAAAAACATCAAGCGCGATCAAGTACTAGTTAGTTCCTCCTATGATCTTTCGTCTGATCATTCACCTTCAATCCTCATTTTAAAAGGTTACTCTGACGCTGCAGCTGCAAAGTTTATTTCCTATCCAAACAGAAACACAAATTGGTTAAAGTATAAAATGTATGTGAGCTCTCACCTATCACAGTGCATTCCCCTAAAAAATTCATCTGACATCCAAATAGCTGTCGACCGATTTACAGAAGTCTTGGATACTGCAGCAAGAAATGCAACCCCAATCAAGCGGACAATTAAACGTGCTCCTTACAATACATCGACGGATATAGAGGCCCTTATCAGAGAAAAAAGGAAGTTAAGAAGACAATGGCAAAACAGTCGTTCCCCAACCACTAAGGCCCAACTACAATTTTGCCTGACCACACTTCGCAACAAATTGAGACAGAACCACGAGTCCGCAATAGAAGGCTATCTAAACAGCCTAGACGCCACAAAAAAACTCCAATTATAGCTTATGGAAGGCTGTACGGCATATGAAATGCCCTATAACCCAAGAATCTCCATTAAGACTGGAAAACCGCACTTGGGCCAAAAACACACATGAAAAATTAAACGCTTTCGCGGGCCACCTTGAGAAAGTTTTCACGCCACATGATGCACATACTTGTTCCTGTCGTCCAATCATTCCTGATAAGGTAAACCATCCATTAAAATTTAACATAACTCAAGTAAAATCTGCAATAGAAAAAGTGAATATTAGAAAATCTCCCGGACCTGACCGCATCACAGGGTCAATGATAAGAAACCTACCATCGTCTGCTTCCAGAATCTTGCTGCTCATTTTTAACGCTATATTAAGAGTCGGATACTTCCCATCCTCATGGAAGAGGTCTATAATTGTTATGATTCCCAAGCCAGGAAAAGATGCTAGCCAGGTTGCGTCGTACAGACCGATAAGCTTATTGTCAATCCTATCGAAGCTTTTCGAACAAATATTCGTTTTAAGTATAACTCATCATCTAAATGAACACGACATCATCCCGGACCACCAGTTCGGATTCAGAGCGAAACATGGTACAATAGAACAAGTGCATAGAATTGTCACCCTTATTAGATCGGCGTTTGAGAAAAAGCAATATTGCTCAGCACTGTCGCAAGATAAATACTCCCCCCTCAAGAAAATTACTGCTGGTGTCCCCCAAGGCAGCATATTAGGACCGCTTCTATATATAATATACACAGCGGATATGCCAACAAACCTGAGCACGCATACCTCTACATTTGCAGACGACACAGCATTTATTAGCGTTAACCATGACCCAAAAGTCGCATCGCAAAATCTGCAGTCCCACATCAATGAACTAGAGGCCTGGCTAGAAAAATGGAGAATAAAGGTTAACCCGGCTAAATGTGCTCACTTAACTTTCACGCTCAGAAGACAAACGTGCCCAGATGTAAAAATAAATAACATCACTGTTCCGGTAGAAAACCATGTTAAGTACTTGGGAATTCATATAGATAGACGCTTGACCTGGTCGCGTCACATTGAAGCGAAAATAACGGCTATGAAACTTAAAGCAGCTCAACTACATTGGCTTCTCGGTCGAAACTCAAAATTGTCCTTAGACAACAAAATTCTCTTATACAAGTCCATCATAAAACCAATATGGACATATGGCATCCAATTATGGGGTACTGCATGCGCATCTAACATCCAAAAGCTTCAAAGAAGACAGTCTAGAATATTACGACAAATTGTCTGCGTCCCATGGTATATACGTAATGAAATTATCCACAGAGATCTCAACGTCCCCACTATCCAGGAGGAAATTAAAAAATATTCAATAAGCTACATCGATAAACTAATGGTCCACCCTAACTACCTCGCTCGGGGTTTGCTTCAGTTCGATGGTCACCAGAGTCTAAAAAGAACCGATACTTTGAGCCTAACTAGAAGACATTTTTAAAATTTTGAATACAGCAGTTAGTGGTTACACTGGTAACAACTAATAAAGAACAAGTAGAATTAAGATTTGAATACATATTGTAAATTTCGATAAGAAAGATTCAATAATAAAAATAAATTTAAAAAAAAAATTCTCTGGTAGATAATTCTGTTAAGAAAAAACATTGAATTGATTGAATATTTTATACTTATATTTCTTTTTTTTTTCAGTATATCTTTATTTGAATCCATCAAGTGGCACTACACAAATCAATCCAGACGGTAAGTTTAATTAACAATTTCTATGTTCGCTTTATGATGGAGTTCTTAGCAAAAACTCCACTAAAAATGTCTAGTTATACACCGGTGGAAAAAAAGTCAGCGTTATATTAACATCTTTGACTTGAAGTAAAAGCATAAAGAAAAAATTCTATAAACTTAAAACTATTTTGTGAACAGATTTTTAAGTTTTTTTTTTGTTTTAGCTAAAGTTGTGTTTTTTAGTTTAGTTTCGCGTTTATTTCATGGCATAAAACTTACTCTTTGCAACAGCAGTAGTATTCATGCCACGACCCCATCTACCCAGAAGTCGAACGAACGCCACCCGCACACCGACCACAAGCAAGCAAAGTGCCAACGTCTTTTAGAGAGTGGCAAAAGCAAAAATAGTAAAAATATGTGGCAGCAACAGCAGCAAGTCATCAAGTTAATACTCGCACCCGAGTATATTTTCGGTCATACCAAAAATTTTATTTATGACTTAAGTTCAATTTTTTTGTTTTTGCTCTTTCTCCAGAAACGTTTCAACGCGATACTAAAATATAAACTTATTTTCAAACTAATTTATTTTTTCTATAAGTATGACTGTGTGTATGCGTGTGTTAAGTTGGTGGTCGGACGTATCCCCATTTTCATATTGGTGAAAATGAGTCAGCGCGACAAAAACTTTGGAAAATGATAAGCCAAAAACAGAAAAACCGCAAAAAATAAAATAAAACAAAAAACTATATAGTGAAGAAAAAGTTGTTACCTTTTAATATTTTATACTGACTCTACAGGGAAAGCTCCTCCACACCAGCATGAAAGAAAACTTTATCGGTGCGTTTGCCACAAAACACATCGATATCATATTTCGAAATATATTATTTTATTTTATTTATATTTATAGTCAATGAGAGGCAGAACAAGCATTTTGCAGGATTTTATTTAGCTAGAACTTGTTGTTCAATATTTGCTAAAAACTAAAATTTTTAAAATGATTTATGTGTGTTTGATAACGATGGCCCCAAAAAAGGTGAACCGAATTCGTTCTTGTTTAGTAAAGTTGTAGTTTTTTTCTGTATCCTTTTGCCTTTCTTAATTTTTTATTATTAAAATTCTAGAGAAATTTCTCCCTCAAGTTTGAACTTATTTTTTTGTAAATCTTGCTTTGATTAGAAAAACTAAAAGTTTTGCCAAAAGTGGCTTTGATAACACCACGAAGAAGAATAAAACTCTTTAAAATTATCAAAGGTAATATACTTTTTTAACAATTTTGCTGTCCAGAAAAAAAATTTTGAAATTAATACAAAGAAAGATTAGGGAAAAGACCGTGTTTCGGTTGACAGTGAGTGGTGGCACGTGTATGTGCGTGTCATCTGACAAAATGTGTACGTTAGAAACTACATTTAAAGCAGAGCTGCCATCAGCGAAAAACACAGTCGTTGGTCCAAAATTATTCAAAAACTATTTTATTTTTACAACAAATATTGAAAAAGTTGTTGCAATTATTCGGCTGGTGCGAAAAATTCCTTCGTTTTGGAAAAAAACCCGATTACTACAGCAGTGTCTTAATTGACAATTTTTGAATAAATGTCACTCGGGACGTTTCTGAGTTCGTTTAAACTAAATCACAAACTCCAGAAGAAACGATTTTTAGAGATAACAAATGAACAGAAAACCATTTTCTGATTTAAAGCTTCAGAGTCCGAATGAGTGCTCATGTTTGTTGTAACTTCAAGGTAAAGTTATCTTAAGTATAATTCCGTCTGTACATGATTTCACGTGATCCCAATAAGAAACTCTCTCTGCTGAACCACTGTCAAGCAAACGTCTTGTTTGAACATTTTATTAAATTTCTATAAATTTTTAATATTTTTAATCAGGCTTAAGTTCATCCAATTTAATTTTCATTAAATTATTTTTATGAAGAAAGAAATTTTACAACATGAAAATTAATTAAAATTGTTATTGATAATCATTAATTCTTTCTATAAATTTGTTTGTTTGAAAAAAAAACTATTTGTATTAACAAAAACCACACAACTAAATGAAGAAAAATACGATTTACGGGTTTGTGTAAAAACAACCACAACATAATAAAATAAAAAAACACATTTTAGGTTGGTTTTGGTTGACAAATTGTGTTTTTATTTTCCGATGTTGTTTATGTAAAAACATTTTTTTGTTTAATTATTAAAACATAATATAATTCACAAAAAAAAAAATTCCCGAACGCTATTTGTTCAAATCGTTGAGCTAAATACATAAAACTTTCAAAGTTGAATGATAACAAAAGGCAAGGAAATACGGCAAAAGTTTAAGAATTTTTCTATTTCAAAATAAAAAAAAATACATATGGTTATTAATAAAGCAAAAAGGATGTAATATGGATTAAAATAAAAATAAGAAAAACAAAATAAAAACTAACTTCTTTTGTTTTTTTATACAAATATTATTAACAATTTATTTATTAATGCAACGAAAAGTTAGCTTGAAATTAAAGTCTAAATTTAATAAACAATAATGGTATTCACACCGAAGTTGTTAATTTGTTACTCGGTAGTTTGTTAATTTGTTAAAGTTACCAACTGTGAACTACCCCCTTTTTAAAACTTTGTTAGTCTGGTAACTTTAAAATAAAAAAATCATTTAATTAACATACTTACTCTCAATGTACACGAAAATGGCCAAAACAGAAATATTTTTTTAAGAAATGTATCACAAATGACTTTTTTATTATATTTATTAACAAACTGCAACAGCTGATTGTGAGTTACCAACTAACAACTATTTTATCAGGGGTGCCGTGTCGTTATCTTGTTAAATGTTAATCCGGTAGCGCGTTAAATATACAAAAAAATAAAAAAAATACGTGTATAAAAGTAACGACTAACAAACTAACAAGCTCGGTGTGAATACCACTAATATGTTTGTTTCTGTAAACATATTTGTTTAAAATTATAAAACAGTTTTTAACAACTTTGTTATTCAATGTCATAATAATCTAATTAAAGGCAAATCTTTTTTTTATCAATTAAATTATTAAAAATGTCCTGTTTTAAATAAATTTGTGTTTGATTCGCTGAATTCCTTTTCTGAATCTGATATTTATTTTTTTCTGTCTAATGCAATTTATTTTCTTAAAAAAATTGTTAGTCTGAGTTCATACGGCTCATGTCTTATTTACAAGATTCTTCCTTTTTCTTCTTTGAACATGAATTGGCGCTCAAATGATTCATGTCATGTTGACGATATGTTTTTTATTTTGTTTTATTTGATATTGAAAACAAAAACAAAATTTAACAACGAATAAGAAAGCAAAACGTAAAGACAATGCATGCATCTGTGTACTCGTTTCTTTTCCCCTCGTCCCTCTCGCCTATAAAGTAGCAATCTTGTCAATAAGACATGAGCCGTATGAACACAGACTTACTTAGCGTAAAGGGCGTCAAACCTTCTTTTTTCATAACGCGTATCGACAAATTTTCACGAGCATATAATTTTCAGAATTTTAAATGTGCTTTTGCAAGTAAGAATTATGCGATTTTGCCAATACAATTTGGGTATAGATCTCTCGAATAGATTTATTTCTACTACCTTACGTCTCTCTCAGTTTTAAGAAGCAGACGACTTAACAGGGTCTTGAGTTGAAAACAGCTTAACATTTTTCTAATTTTTTTTGGGAAAGTCTTACGTGGTTTGCCCGCAGTGAAAATTTTTTTTTTCCTTAAGAGCATATAACACAAGTTTCTATGATCTCTTTATAGTCTTCGCAATTTGATTTTCCCGTTATTTTTAATGTTTGAGTTGTGGAACGCCCAGAGTTTGAGCAAGGCTTCGAACGACTCATATGTTTCCGATTAGGGATATAGTTTTAAGAAATTCTCACAAAGCACTATTAAAAACAAACACATTTTGTACTGGGTTCCCCGATAAGCTAGTGGTCTACCAATGCGAATATTGCAGATAGAGACTGTTCTGCTCACTACAATGGGCTAACGTTCTAAGTTACTACTGCTCGGTTTATAAAGTTAGCTAATCATAAAAAATTATTTTTTAAGGATTCAAGCTTTTAAAACCATAGCTTACCCTTTACTCTTATTTTGTTCGTACGATTGAATTTGGAATGTAGTGATGTGGAAAATTACTTTTTTGTAGAAAAACGTTGCCGGATTGAAGCTTAGAACATCATTATCAGAGTTTGTACATTTTTTTAAGGAAATTTTGAACATTGTATTGATACAATAAGTGATCTTATTTAATTGTCCGTAACTGTGTATGGAGAACCGTATACATTAGAGCGAAGCGATTTTCCGAATTTTTGTAAAAATAATTTTTGACAAATTTGAATATTACGTTGTGTATAAAAAAATAAAAATTCGAAGGGTAAAACATAATTTGAGACGTACTTATTTATGTATATTATAATGCCATATGCACAGTAGACTGGTCGCAATTTTTTTTTTTTAAATTTAATTGTTTGCGCTGCTTAAAATATGAGGTTTGGTGTAAGAAATCATGATCTAATTTTTCAATGTTGTTTTTTATATGTCTGCATAAAATTAGAATCATAACTGCATTTTTAAATTTTTTATGAATTTTTAAAAACAAAAATTCCGAAATTTTAATAAAAAAATAATATTTTTTCCAGAAAAAAAAATTATTTTCTAAAACGACTGCGCATATAAGAAAAACGTTTTACCGTTCTTAAAGTAAATTTTATTGCGGAATTTCGGGTTTTTTTTAGTTTTTCAATAAGCTAAAGCGTTTTTGAGTTGCGCGAACATATGTTAATCTATCTATACAATATATAATTTCTTAGTATGTCAGGATGTTTGCATGTATGTCCTATTCTTTCCGCAACTTTCTGAAGCCATCTGATGACATTGGAAGCTGAAATTTGGCACACTTGAAGTACTTTCTCTGCGGAAGATCGTAACGAAGCCATGTTTTTAATTTTCGGCTTTTCAACTAGTATAACTATAAAGATCTGATAGAAAAGATGTTTTTTTTTATAATATGGGGAACTTTGGGCCCCACCCGGCACGGCTAGGCACCGCCGTGAATTTTTGGACAAATCGGTCCAAGGACACGCCTACCTCCCATGTGTCCTGAAATGGAAAAATGTAATTTTAGCTTCAATAATGCCCACAAAACTACAAAAAAATGGGCATGCTAATACACACACAACTAGCAACGTGTGTGCAAATTTTCACTTAAATCTGAACAAGGACTCAAGGTCCTGCCATATAAATTTGGTATGGAAATTGATATTTGTTAGAGATATATGTGTGCCGAATTTTGGTAGAATCGGATTATTAATGTGAAAAATACAAAAACATCATTAAATGAAAAATGAGTTAAAAACGCTTCAAATGCTCTTGCAAAAATAACAAGTAAGAAAGTATAATCAGTCAAACCCGACCATGTGATACCCTATAGTATAGTATTTAAAAACAAATTTCCTAGAGTGTAATCTATTTGGGACCCATGGGCAATCATGGACCCGCCAGAACAAAATTATGTTATGAGGTTAAGATTCGTTTAAAAGTTCTTTCTCCCGAATATTGTTTAGATATCTTAAGCTCCGTATATGAGTTTTTTGGATGAGGGTTTATATGGAACCTATAGTTTATTTTAGACCTATCTGGACAACATTTTGTCATGACTTAGTAGCTATCGTAAAAATCACTGTCGCCAATTTGTATGTAAATACTTATATTTTTAAGGAAGCTGGCATTAAAAGCACAGCTGATCTATTTTTCCTATTTTGCCAAATTCACTAGTGATTGTTGTTGGAAATACTACAACAAACGCAAGAGCAACAAAAACAAAAAACAAAGTTGCATGTTGTTTTTGCAAATATTGATTTCAACTTACATTTGAAAGACAGAAGTGGCTAATTGAATTTTAACTTCTTTTGAATTTTTAATATAAAATAAACTAATTTATTAATAGATACTTATGCCCAATTTCACCAATTTATTTAAATATCAATTAATATTAAAATAAATTTTTTCATATAATTTTTTTTTTTTTTACATGAAAAATAAATTTTAAACATAAATTGATATATAAATATTGTTGGTGAAATAGGCCCTAAGTTAAAAAAAAAATGAAATATTTGTAATTTTTTACAATTTTTGTTTGTTTATAAACTTAAACAATTATTGGGATTGATCTACCACAAAAATAGGTGTGCATATAACGTATTACTTTATCCTGCTGAAAATTACATAATTGTAGCGCACTCTGATTAAGGGGTATGGTGCACAATTTGACTTTAATATTTTCTCAGTATTTGTTTTTTAAATGTTTTTTCATATAGCTTGTAACTTTACTTAAACATTTTAGCTCTATAATAAAAAAACTTTAAAAAAATTTGTGAAATTAGACCTATTTAAAGTGCATTTTTTGTTAAGTTGCGGTCAAAAACCGGCACTAATCTTTTTACGGTCCTTTTAAGAACACTATTTGCTAAGAAAAAACGAAATAAAAAAATTTCTGATTTTATATGATTTTTTTTAAAGTTCAAAAAAAGTTTTGTAATTTTTGGATTTTTTTGAAAAAAATATATTTTTTTTTGAGCGATAAAAACTAACTTAAGTTAATATTTTTAATGAAAACTGTATTATTGCCAAATTTTGAACATACCAAGGATCACAAAAAAAAATAACATTAAACTCTTTTTTAAAAAAATGAATTTTTGAGAGTTATTTTCTTGAAGCAATTCAATTCATTTTTTTTTTATTCATTAATTCTTTCTTAAATTTGGCTGAATTTAGCGACCTCTGGCGGAGTCTAGGAGAGTCACACGAAATCAATTCCAAAAATTTTTTATGAGTTGTGTTGTTATCTATCGATCAATATATCTTTTATCACATTTTGAGACTAAATTTTTTTTTTGATTTTTGTCTATGGGACAAAGCACCGTGCGTCGGATTGACCTGAAAAATTAGATCATGATTTCTTACACCAAACCTCATATTTTAAGCAGCGCAAACAATTAAATTGAAAAAAAAAATTCCATACAAGATACGACCAGTCTAATGCACAGATATGATGTGTTCTATATTTTATTAGCCTCGAGTTATAAGTAGTAAAATAAAAATGCGTTCAAATGTAGGCATCTCTTGTAAAAGTAATAAGCTATTGTAGTTGTAATATAAGTGGTGTTTAAAAAAGTTTCTAATTACAACATATGTTTCTTTGTAATAGAATTTTTGCTGGCTGTAACTGGTTGATAGAGGTTCGGATAGCCGAGGTTCAACTGTGCGCAGTTAAGGCCAGTTTACACGGTAATACAATGTATTACGACTTTGTAGAATCAAAATAATATGAAATTCTCTCCGTGTTTAAAAGAAAAAAAATCAAGAAAAGTCAAGACCTTTTTGCAAGTCTAAGGTGAAATAATGGCCCGATTCTTACCGATTACACTACGTGACAATTTTTTGACCAAATGAATTTGACACCCAATCTTTATGTAAAATTTTCCGCTGAATCCGAATATGGAGTCAGAATTGTCAAAAGTAGAAAGGTTTTTGAGATATTCCGAAAAACCGTTATTTGTGTTTTTAAAAAAGATGATGTGACTGAAATGCAAATATCTTCAAAATTTTTGAACGGGGTATGTAATTCTTTCTTTCTAGTGAAAGGTTATAAAATTTATAAAATAACCATGGATTGTTTGTGAAGATCGGTCAAGAAATGACCGAGTAACAGGGGACAAAAGTTCAAGCTTCATTGAAAATTTATGATTTTGTTCAATTTTGCTCTATTCAAGTTATTTTTTTTAAACCAATGATTTAAAAATCCTAATGTTTTATTGCATGCGACATTAGAGTACTTTAATATGAACATTTTGCGCCCAACAAGACATACATTGGTACAAAAATTACAAAGCTACAGAAGATTTAGTAAATTAACCCACATAGAAATTCAATAGTTGACAGCAATTTTTAATATTTATTGTTACAAAAAATTTAGCGTTCTGTAACTTTGTTATTTTTGCACCGATCCAGATCCTATTGAGCACAAAATGTTCGTATTGAAACAGGATAAAATTTTATTTTTTGGATAATTGAATTTCAGTCACAGCATCTTTCTTATCTCAAAAACTGTTCTACTTTTGACAATTCTGACTTCATATTCAGATTCAGCGGAAAATTTTACATAAAGATTGGGTGTCAAAAAATTGTCACGTAGTGTAATCGGTAAGAATCGGGCCATTATTTCACCTTAGACTTGCAAAAAGGTCTTGACTTTTCTTGATTTACAAGAATTTTTTCAATGCTCGTCAAAACTTAGGGAAAAATATATTTTGTCAAGATTTTCCAAAGCCCAACCAAAAACACGTTATTATTTTTGTTTACAGTACAGTACAGATTTCCTTAAATAAAGTTGTGTAAAAATTAAGTAAATATTTTATCAAATTGTTTGAGTTTTAATGTTCAAACAGAATTTAGTCTTTTACTTGAGGTAAAAATCCTAAAGCCTATAATTTAGTCGCCGGCAGAGTTTGAATTGGGAATTAGACCACACGATACAAATCTTTTTTTAAGATTGCTACTTTATAAGTGAGGAAGACGAAAAACGTTTTGTTTTCTTATTCTTAATCAGGGTTGTCAGATGTGGCGATTTCTCGCCAAACGCGGCGATTATCAAACTTGTTTGGTGACCTAATTTTTGATTTGGCGACATGGCGATTGTTTTGCGATTTAACAAAAAAGTTGGCGATTTTGTTGGCTATTTTTGATGATTTCAATACTTAGATATAATATTATTTTTATTATAGTATCTTTATGTGTAAAATTTGAGGCATTCATATGTATGGTTAAATTTTGAAAGTATGTATGTTCGAGAAAATAGTTTTTCATATTTAAAAGTGTTCTTGAAAGAATCAATAAATAGAATTAAACATACATATATTTAAAGTCAATGAAAATTTTTTCATTATATGTATGTATGTATGTATGTGCCAATTTATTATCACAGATACAATACGTTGTTGTTAGTGATATTTTAAAGATTTTTATGAACTCTTTCATACCTTTGGACATTTTTGAAACACAATGGAAAAATTAGCGTTGGTAAATTAGAAAGATAAATAAGTTTATACCAAAACCTTAAAGCTGCAACGATATGGCAGGTACGTACAATTTTAAGAAACTTACTTTGACTGTTCTTTATATGCTGGTAATTAGTACTAGTAATGCCTGTGTTTAAGCTATGAACTCCACTAAATCTCGCCTTCGGAGTAGAATGCAAGACGAACTTCTAGACGCGTTATTACGAGTTATAAGTTGCACTTCTTTTGTACCATCGATTAATTAATGCAATACCCCTACAATGTATTCTAAAAAAGAAGAGCAATAGGGAACTTTGCCGGTGAAGCGTTTTAGATATATAATAAAACTGCAACTACATATATAAAAATGTATATCCAATATTTGTTCAATACTTTTCTTTGTTGCTTTAAGTAGACTACTTAAAACTATTTTACTGTAAACATCGTACCATTTTTGTGTTCACTAGCTATTTTTACTTTTTTCTAAATAAAAATTAAGCATATTAAATATCATGGCGACTTTTTTTTAATTTTTGGCGTATTCTACCGAACAAATTAAATACGGAACAAATTAATTTTTAAGGATATTTAAAAAATATTTTTAATAAATTAAAAAATATATATTTTATTACCAAAAACTTGAAAATAAAGGCTTTGGCGATTTTTGACATTGAATTTGGCGAAAAAGGTCAAAATCAATCTGACAACCCTGTTCTTAATGTAGAAAATGCACACATGTGTGTGTACTTCATACACAAAAAAGTAATCTGTATTTCATTAATAAGATTCACTTTGTGTGAATGCCAATGGAAGTTTAAAAACCCCAATCAAAATTAGCTTCAATAAAATGTTTAACCAAATTTTGAGAGATTCGATTCATATATCGTTAGCTAAAATGCAAAAAGGCGTAACTAACAAAAATAACATTTTACAGGAGAAGCAAAAAACTTTATGAAATGAAAACTATAAACATCTCAGAAAACATGCATTGATAAGTCGCCTATGGAACATTTTCTTGAAAAAAAAAAAAAAAAAATGGGTGATTACGTAGTTTTTTATTTATAAAATAAACACTCTTGTAGTTACGTCCCTTTGTTTTTTGTTAATAAAAGCGCAATTTTTGATCGCAGAACTGTACAATTTTGAGAAGACATGTAGTTCAATGGCATTTATAATAATCAATCAAAAACACGATTTTGATTTTGTTAGTTACGCCTTTTTGCATTTTAGCTAACGATATGTGAATCGATTACGGATAGCAACACAACTGAAGTTGAGTTGCCAGTTGTGAAATTTGACAACGCCCGTTATATTAAAATATACAATTTCTATTTTATATTTTAACATGAGGCATTGCTTTCAATCGTCATCCGTAATCAGGGATGTTAGATGTGACGATTTTACGTAATTTTGACGATTTTTTTTTCGATGAATTTACCAAAATGACGATTGACGATTTTTAATGTAGAGTCACTTAGGTTTTGACGATTTAATCCCGTCAATAAATTTATTTTAAACTTTAATATGGCATCAATTTTATAACACTTCAATTTGGCAAGTAAAGTTTTTTCTTAGTTTGTATATGGAGGGTTCAAAGCTGAACCGAACCAAGTCATAAAATAAAATGCATATATGTATTTCAAAACTGGTGTGAAATTCTTCGCAAATTTTAACTCTATCGAGTTCTGTAACGGACTAAATCAAAAAGTTTTTCGTTCCAAAGGTAGCGGTAATAAACCCATGTCAATGGCTCCAGAAATTAATGGAAATCCACTTACTCAAACTCAAAATATCGAATTTTCGTTTTTGACTTGGTTCACTTCAGCTCTGAGCCCTCCATATGTGTGTAGAGGCGAGTATGTATTTATACTAGCGGACCCAACGAACTTTGCCTCATTCCAATTTAAAGCCTTCAGACAAACTTAAGAGTAATAATACAACACAAATATTTAAGTTTTCAATGTGATTTATTTGAATGGAATCCGCTTGAATTGGAATGGAAGATCAGTTGGAATAATGGGAATTCGTGGGTTAAGGACTTCCTCTCCTTTGAATTTGCTCTTGATGATTGTCGCCTGAATCACATTGTTCATTAGCTTTTTGACGGACAACCGTCAACACATTTGTACGTATGCAGTTGTCCTTTGATTTGACTTTGAATATTTAAGTTTAAGCTATCGACGTCCTTATTCTTCGCTGCTAGTATTTCCCGTTCACGAATCCAATCGAGATTTTTGTAATTTTGTGCAATGCCGGGGAACATTTTGCTGATGAGTTCCTCCTTGGACGATTTTAATTCACAAAAACTTTCAGGGAACGATATCATGCCAATCGAAACATCAACAGGAATTTGGCCGTTGCCAAGCTCCAGGAGTTTTCACGAGATTTTAGCAGCTGATGGGTCGTTCTGCAACGCGACTCTCATGTTTGGGGTCAATTGCAACTTCTGGGCATGCCTCCACAAAGACGACGATTTCAGGCACGCGTTAAGTTCATCCGAAGCAGAAGATTTGGGGATGACGGGAAGTGTTTGAAGAAAATCTCCGGAGAGCAATATTAAAGCCCCACCAAATCGTCTTTAGTATTAAAAATTCTATATTTTTTGGTTTTGTATAATTTTATACTTAATTATTTTTTATGTTTTAATAGAGTAACTAATCCGTGTTGATAAAAAAACGATTTTTTATATGACGATTTTTTGGCGGTTTTTTTCAGAACTAATGACGATTTTTTTTTCAAATTTTGACGATAATTCGAAAAAACTTCTAACATCACTGTCCGTAATCGACCCATTGATATTAACTCTCAATCAAGTACGGCTTACGAAAATAGCTTTCTCTTAAAATAAATCCTTATCAGTATTTGTCTTACGATAAAATTTTGCAAACATAGAACTTAAAAAATATGATCCCCTTGCCGACAATCATGTTAAAGCGAACAAATCTCATACTTGGTCGAAATAAGTTAATCTTACCTTTGTAAAAAAATGTTGTGCTTGTTCGTCCATAATTGACCATAAGCTCCAAAAAGGAACCAGACAAAGGTAAAAGCTACCATGTGAATGGGTTTGTCCGACTTGACTTTCTAACTTGTTTAACATTAAAGTTTTTCTTATCCGTAACAGTAATTTCTCATATTCTCTAATCTAAACCCTCCCATTTATGTAACAAATGACCTACATACATTGTACCAACTATTCTTTGTTGCTGTTTCCGCTTATTTCAATTAATAAATATTCATTTAGCATGAAATTATCAAAAATTTTCAAGTTTTTATAACAGCTTTGTAAATAAAATGAATGAAAAGTTAAAATGGATTAAACATAATTTGTTAAACACAGCCAGTCAGTCCAGTGCTACTCGTATAATTAAATATTATAATACAACTAGGAACGAAAAATTATTTTGATTGTAACATTCTCAAACAAAATAGATAAATCGAAATTTATACAGACAAACAACAAAGTGAAATATTAGTTAAAAATATTATAGCAGCCGGTATCAAAGTTGAGTGGTAAATATACATTTAACTCATTAACTTTTTGACTTTTTCACAACAATGCACCATCATTCATACTTGCTTTCGTTCTAAAAAGAACACCCACAATTCTTTCAACTGCAGCCTCCATCCTTGGTGAATGGAAATATTTGAATTTAGAAATTTAGGCATCTAAATGTTGAGTATATAAATATTTCTCTTGAATTTTAACTTTTTCGAAAATAATTTCTTAACAAACTTTTAACAAAATTAATATTGTTATGCCTGTTTCCCCCTTTTTTGACGTTTTGTTTTTGTATTTCTTGGCATGAATTAAGGGTTTTCGCAGTTTGAACTTTAAGCTGAAATATAATTAAATTTCAAAAAAAGTAGCTCAATGAAGAGGCTTGTCTTTCTTAAAATAACTGAAGAAGGTGTGTATACCCTGCGGGAAATTTGTGTCAATTGGTCAAACAGACTGGTCCTGGGAGTTGTAAAAATAGAACAGGTACACAAAGAAAAAACTTATGACCAGTGAAAGGAGAACCAATCATGTAACTGGTTTATGAAGAACAGTACAGTCTTCCCCGGTGGTGTGATACATTTTTTTGGGACTTTCTAAAATTTGGCTCTTGAGTTTAATTCTAGGACTTGTTTTATTGAAATAATACTACATCGTATTAAAATAATACTACATTTTAGTAACTGTCACTTAACACGTCCATTGAGAATAGATTTGTGACTGGTCAAATTGTGTCAATTGACCCCCTCCAATGACAACCCCATGTAAAAGTGATAGGTCTTATTCATAGAAAGTGTTCAAACTAGAACCGGTCTCTACCACCAAAGACCTATCTCGGGACTACTTTGGTGTCAGTTCGCTTCCCTCTAGGGTAGTTATAAATATATTTTTAATGAACACTTTAAAACATTTTAAACTTTATTTTATTTTTTCAAACTGAAAACCCTGCATGAGAACATTAAACGGGTGTAGATCTGCTTAGCTTCTTATGCCTTAACAACTGTTTAAACATTGTGGCAACATTTAAAAATCTAGAGCTGGGGAAAAACAAAACTCTTGCCAGTTTTAAGAGCAGACGCAATAATTTAGAAAGAATTATTTTACTGTCACATTGGGCATAAGAAGCCTGACCTAGAATACAATTAAATTGAAATGGAAAAATAAGAATATTAAATAAAACAGAAGAATATGGGACGAAGCAAAACGGAGAGAGAGTTGTGCACAACAAAACAAACCACTACGTAAAAGTAGACAGAATGAAAGTCTAATGCAAGTAAACTTTGTGTAATTGAAATAATTAAAATTTACTAGATTTTCTTAGGAGAAATATTCTTATAAAAACAATTCAAATGTATTTTTTAAGTGTTTTCACAATAACACACAGCAAACATTGACAAACGAATTAATGGGTTTTTTTTTATCAAAAGAACACCAATACGCAGTCAATAAAATTGAGCACGTAGACTTGAAAAAATCATCTTATAATGCTTTTAAAAAATTTTCTCGGAACGCTTGCGCCTAATGCTGCTTAAATACGAAAAACATTTTCATACAAGAACCTTTTCAAAAAATCACTTTGACGTAACGATATCTAGAACGGTTAACTTTTCTTAAAACTTCGATAAGTCACTTGTTCTATCCGTTTTGTGTTGATTAACCTAATTTATATTCTCTAAGAAAACATTTAACCTTATCGCAAACAAAATTTTCCCTTGCAATTTGTTCCCTTTTCCTTTAAAAAATGTATGGGAAGAAGAAATTTGTACTTCTTATTTACGATAGGCGTGATTTAACAATCACAATCAATGAAAGAGTTTTAGTAGCTTTTATTGTATTTAAATATGAATGTATATTGCCCAATAAAAAAATGGAGCTTCAAACGTAGCAGGTTTGTACCATCTCGCTTAAGGAAGGCATACATTGTATATGGTGAGTTCCCACTCTGAAGCAATAAATTTTTGACACAAAAATCTATTTATTCAACGCATATAACGCACTGGTAAGTGTAGCTATCACAATGAATTTTTTGTTACAGCTATTTTTTAAGGTCCAGCTATAATATGCTTAAGTCGACTTGAGCAATTGAGCTAATACATGTTAATCATATTTGTCAAACCATATTGAACTTAGGGACACTTTTTGTTAAGTTTTATGAAACTGTCGTTTGCTTAAGCAAAGTGCGAAACAGATCGCACATTCCGAACGGAATAAAATATTCTTTGATTCGAAAAGCTTTTTGTCACAGTAGGGTAAGCAAGCTTATGCATAGTTGGGTCTTTAGTATTTTTTTCTGTCTCAAACGTTCGTATTACAAAAAGTACGAAATAACTGTGTAAAGTTGCGATAATAAATATTTTTGAAATTAAAAAGCACTTAAAAAGCCAATAAAAACCAAATATTTTTCTTTATCCCTCCAAACGGATAAATTTTAAAATCTGATATAAAATTATGTATTTTGATTAATCACATTGGCCCATAACCATAGTCGTAAACAAAGTATACTTTAAGGCCCGTTTGCACAACTTACCGATAGCTAAAGGTAAGATTTTATCGACAGTATAAAAAGTGTTCCATTATTACAACTTTACTTTAACCTACCAGGTAGGATGAACCTTAATTAACTTTATCGCTCACTTTAGGTTAAAATAAAGTTTTAATAAAGGAATACTTTTTATAAGGCCAGTTTAAGTCTACTTTAAGCTATCGCAAGTTGTGAAAACGGGCCTAAGAATTCTAAAGTTAACTTTTATTAAAAATATGCTTTTGATCAACTATAGACACGTTAAAACTGGTTTTAATTTTTAAACACGCAGAAGTTATTTTTTACTTCTTAAAAAAAGACTTTACATGCTGTTAATGTGAAGAAATAAAATTGTCGTTGTTATTAATATATTTAGCACAAAACTAAATATAAAAAAAATATATAAATAAAAAAAATAAAAATATTAAATTATATCGCTTTGTTATTGTTTTTTTTTATATTTGATGAATGCTCTGGCCGAATTCTGTAATTCGCTAAAGCTAAATCTCTATCGCTAAAAATCTATAAAGTTTCTTTAGCGATTTTTGGCTACGATTCGCTGCAATTTTAGCTTTTAATGTCATCGCTAAAGTTTTTAAATTTTGTATTCTCTAAGGCATTTTTTCGATGGAGATTAAGCTTAAGCTAATCAAATAACTGAAAACGGCTGGTGGCTAGAGATGCCACTTCGATTGTTTTTGTTACAGATTATTGGCATGACAATATTTTCTACCCAGTTAAAGCTGGTTCAACGACTATAGTGGATTACAAGTTAAAAGCTATTTCTATTTAAATTGTATTGAAATTTCGATCGATATCGACTGCCGTAATTTAGCCACAGGTTTTAAATTTGAAGTTGTTTTTAAAAAGAATCGACTTTATGGTTTGACTATTGTTATGTGCCATTATAATTAATCCAAAAGTCGATTTTAAATTATTTTCCGTTACGGCGTTTTGGATTTTTGTGACGATTTAATGTTTAGATTATAAAATTAAAATTTTGAAAAAGGGTTTATTAAATATGAATTAATGATTTGTGATATTTTGTTTCTAAAGCCTAGTACTCTGTTTAAATTTGTGAAAAATATTGAGCGACCTTGATTATTCCTCACGAAAATTTTGACACGTATCAATTACCTATCTTGCGAGATTGCAAAATTTGACGTTCTTATTCTTTTAAAGTATGCGACATTGTTTTGCGTATGTAAACAAACCCCACGTGTATTTTTCTAAAAATTATTTTTTTTATAAAAAGGGAAGTAAATATGAATTAGAAATTCTGCCGCTAGTGTTATTTTATTTTTTATTAATATTAGGTTCATATTTTTTTGCTTAAAATTCCACGTGAAATAAGTGCAGCTTACATTATTTCGCAGTTGTAAAAAAATGTTGCCAGACAAATTTCGGAACTCTTTCATAAAAAGGAACGGAGTACAACTCCATCAATATTATTTCATAGATATTCCGCACAAGTTTTTTTCATATGCGTTTTGACAGCATTTCACGTGAAATGTTAAACAGAGTCACAGGCTTAAGATGTGGTTTTTTAAAAGCATAGAACAAAGAAAATAAAATTCAATGGAGAGTGGAAAGACAAGCATTTAAGCTTTGTTAGCTAACAAATTTAATAAACGACATTCTGTCGGTCAAATTTTGCACAACTTTTTAGATATTTGACTTAACCGACAAAGAGGAGTTCAAAAATTTAAAACCACACGAACGAGGTGGCCAATTCGCAGGTCCATTTCTTGAGATAATTAGGTCACCAAACTTTGGCCCAACAAATAATAGTTTCGCAACATGCCATGCAATGTTGCCTCTTCTTGTTAAAACCATTTTTTCACGAGGAATAAAAAAATCCTGAATCATTTGCCAATAGCGTTCGCCATTCATTCTGCTTGTTTGCATACTCGTTAAGCCAGAAATGAGCGCACCTATACGCTTTATTAATTTGGCGATCAAAGCGCGAATTTTGGAAAACAATTTGCACGATTTGTAAAAGGTTTTCACTGGTGAAAGTCTTTTTATAGTGGTTTGCCAAAGTACACTGAAAAAAGGCAAACACAACTATGGAAGCTTGTCTTACAGTAATCCCTATCTGAAGTTCTATATGGGTGTTTCTACAGAAAATGACCCCTTAAAGCTCAAAAACGAAATTATTATTTTGAATTTATTTTTCCGCTAATATTATACAAAATAAATGTATCTGTCTGTCATTTTCCGAAAGATTAACTTTAACTTTATTAATACAAAAAAATTATTTTTTTTTTACCCTAATAAATGAATTCAGGCACAAAAAATTTGTAACTTTTTACAATTTAACGACCGTACTTTAAAAAAAAAATTTTTTTTGCTAACAAATTTCTTTGGTTTGAAAATAAATCCATTCCTTAAGCAAAACACTTCAAAGAATTTAATAAGATATTTTACTTGACATATCCTGTGCAAAATTTTACAATACATGATGTTTTTTCCGACATTTGAAAACAGCACATTTATAAAGTAACGACCGTTACCTTCTTAACGGTCAAAAAAAAGTATTGAAATTATGAATTCTTTCGGTTGCTAAAGTTGCTTGAACTTTCGTTAGTCCAAAATGGAGCAATTCTAGTGGCATATTTGGGTAGGTTGGAAAATCGGTAACCGGTGGAAAAACCCATATGTCTAAAAAAACGCCCTTTATATTAAGCGACCAAATAAAATAAAAGTTTATTTTAACATTTGTATATAAAAATATATTCAACAGATTTGTTCCCTTTAGTCTCTAAATTTCCAGAAAACTCTTCTAAGGGGACTTATTTGCACAAAATTAACTGTCTTTATTTAATATGACTACATTATTCGTTTGGGCATGGCGATTATAAATCAAAAAATTGATAATATTATTTTTTAAAAATAAATAAATTATTCTCGGAAAAAATAATAAACAAATTCTGTTAATCCGATGAAAATGTGGTACAGACTTGACCGATTATACTTCTTGATTTTTTTTAAAATAGTTAAATGCTTGCTGGGAAACTCATTATGTTGTTTTCTTTTTAACGTTACAAATTATATTTTGTTGTTGTTACGTTGTAAGTACTGCTGGAGTATGAAAATTTAATTAATTGTGTACAAATGAGGATATAATAAATTTTTCCTTGCTCATCAAATTTATCGCAGATACTTTTTTTTAATTAATAGTACTTTGTGTGAGTTTCTGGATAATTTTAAAGAATTTAACTTCTAATTGTGTACTTTTAATATTATTATTTTTAATGCGTTATTCTTTTATTTACATAAAATAAACAAATTTTTGTTTAATGCTTTGATTCCATGAGTGCTGTTAATTTTAGAATTCAGGTGAGCCAAAAATAAAATATTGTAGCTCCCAGAAATTGAAAATCGCTAAAACAAATGGTTCCATTAACATTTTTTGCATTTTTAGGAATAAAAACATTTTTTACTAAAAATTAGCATAATTTAAAATCACAAACATTAGCACAATTTAGCTTTTGAATAAATACTTGATTGGATTTAAATGTTTAATTTTTATTTTAATAAAAACAAGTACAAGTAAAGTCGGTCAAGTCCAACCATGTAGCACGCTACACCACCACAGTACTCACAGAAACAGTGAGCAATCATGGTCCTTCTGGAACAAAATTATGTGATATAATTAAAAATATGGTTCACAAATTAAGAAAATATGCATTTATTGTTTAACCGAAAAAAGATATCGCGATGTCATTAAAACAAAGAAGATAACAAAATTGTTACTTTGTAAAAGTAAAGATTGAGCCTTGGTATAGTCCTCAACTAGTTATGAACTTATTTCGTAAAATTGTTCTTGAAAAAGTTTCCCATGAGTCAATTTTAAAGTCCAATTAAATTTTTCTTACACATAACGTTAAAAGTTGCTTACCGACTCTTAAAAACGATTTCTTCATAAAACCTCACTTAATACCCATATCATTGTTATTTTACCGATCCTATAGTGAGTTGTTATTACGCGTTTCATGGTCGTTAAACATTCCCGGTTAACGCATTAATGAGTTTTCGCACAAGCTTTGTTAATTTTCGGCCACAAAGCCAGCCATTCTTGGCTGTTTCATTACCGGCGTTGTTACAGTGACGCGGTATCCACTGCAACCTTAAGATGCATTTGTCCACCAAAATAAACAAAAAAATATGTTAAACCACAATTGAGTTACGCCTTTTTAATATTAAGCCATCGATTTGTACTAAACTCTGAACCGAGTAATGTGGAAATGACTCTGTGGCTTTCAATATATCCAAAATTTGAGCTTGAAATACACTGCTGCCATCCAGAAGTAAGACCTGCACATCCAAAAACTGATAACCCATTATTTATGTTCAACTGACCAATTTTTCTAAATGGTATTTTTAGGACAAATGACTTAGAGTGACCATGAAATCCGTAGACCCATTTAAAATTACTTCTTCAGAAAATTCGAAATACCTGGTCAGAAAGATTCTAACATCCTAGTTCTTTTAATTTAATATTTCCTATGTATATCATTCCCATCGCATGCTCTTTAATGTCTAAGGGATGTAGAAAGATATATGAAGCGGCCTAAGAAGTTTTTCTCGCCTTACATTATTTACCAAACTCCTAAGCCTTAGAAAAAACGTTTCCAAGACAGTTTAAATTCACTGCATGCCACCAAATACGAAACCTTATATAAAAACGATCAAAGTAATAATTAAATAAATTATTAAATAATAAAATATATAATTAAATATATATCTTCAAATTTAAAATAATGGTTTGGTTCTGTCTAGTGAGGGAGGACATTTCCTAACCACTCAAGATTAAGCAATTCTTGACTTGTGATTCGTGATTTCGTTCGGAAACCCGAAAAATTGTTCTTTACATCCAGGTTTTTAGCGTTTTCCTTTTATAATTTAGTTGTTATATTATTTCGACATTAAAATGCATATATCTTGTTTATAATACTCAAATAAGCTTTAAATACATCCACCGACTGATGACATAATAACAAATTTAATTTAAAGTCGTCTGAAACTGTACCTTGCAATAATATTAAGAAATACACTCAAAAGAAAAATCAATCCATACGTACTCAAATCAATCCAAAGCGGTATTAAAAGTACGGTGAGTAATGATTTTTTTGAATCAAGTACAGAAAGACTGATTCAATTACAAATTTGCAATCGCAAAATACTTAAGTTATCCATATGCAATTTTCGTCTTGATATAATCCGAAAATGAGATTGATTTAAGTAAAACTAAGATTGAATTAATCTCAAAATGCGCTTGATTCAAGTTTTATAAAGTTGATTGTATCCCGAATTCGTGCTTGAAAAAAAACCGAAAAAAAATTAGGAAGAAAAAGTTATTATGATTTATTTACTTACCCGTTTTACACAAGGTGGAATAAACAGGTGGCAGCACTACGCCAGATGACGATTTTTTGCTCTTGCATTGTTTGTCTAGGTTTATGTCAAAGTTTTGTTTATGTTTACAAAAATTCCACGTTTTGTGCTGTGATCAGCGTTACCGTTGGTGCCACTAAAGTTGCAATTTGCCACTTTTTCGGCTGCTTGGATACTATTTGGCCACTTTTACAAAATGCACCCAAATGTGGTACTTTTTGTGATTCTTGCCACTTTTGTGACACTTTTTACGTTAGGAAAATATACTTTTTTTCTTTCTGTTTTATAATAACTCCCAGCTTATATGCTAAGAAATTAGCGTCCTTGGTGGGTTCAAGTCTTTTCCAACCGCCACAAAATGCTTTAGAAAAGACACTTTTATAAGAATTTTTTTCTTGTCATGCGTTGTTAGCTGAAAATCGGTTGAATGAACTTTCTATTAACCTGTTTTATTTATTTTGAATAAGGGGGTAAAGATATCTCGCATATATGGAGGGCTCAGAGCTGAAGCGAAACCAAGTCAAAAAAGAAAATTCGAAAATATATTGAGTTTGAGTAAGTAAATTGCCATTAATTACTGGAGCCACTGACTTGGGTTTATTACCGTTACCTTAGGAACGAAACTGTTTTTGATTTACCCCATTACAGAACTGGATTGAGTTAAATTTTGCGGAGATTTTCGCACCAGATTTGAAATACATATACGTGATATATTTTATGACTTGGTTCGGTTCAGCTCTGAGCCCTCCATATATATTGGTCGTGAAGCAGAAACCGAACTGTTGTGTACCGAAAAATGTTCTAAAATTTGTGTAATTGACATTAAAAACCAAAAATTGTGTAATGAATTGATATAAAAAACAAAAAGCTCAATATATTGAAGTATTTAGACCCATTATATGTAGTGTCTAATGAAGATATAAACTACTTCCAATTAGTTTCTGAGGTTAAACATATTATAACTGACCCACCCAGCGGGAAAATGGAATTAATAGGAATCGAGAAAGTAATACATATCTTGTATGATATTTGATTCTAGAATTCATTATTCTTAACACAGACCATGTCCTAGGATTGTAATAAATTATTTTAATGTATCCTGCGAATGAATTAAATAATTCATTCTTTGGAATAAATTATATTATTCAAAAGTCTTATAATAAAAGTCTTCTCCAATGCCGTTTGGAATACATTTTTTAATACCTGTTTACTTTAAATAACTTTGACCCACAGACATATAATTTGTGCTTTGACCGTACGCTTTCAAACACAAACTGCGACTAAAATAAAAATTATAAGTAGGCGACATAAATGCAGCAAAAAAATAACGGATTTTTATTAAGGAAATATGTACATATGTAAAGCAAAAACACGAATAATTGTTACTAACAGAAACAATACATTCCTTGTTCTGCAAATGTGGGAATATACGTGGTAATCAGTGCTTAAATTTTGTGTCTGATGAAATTACCTTCTCGATTCCAATGAATGCATTATTATTCTTTCGAAAATAATGCATTATTTTTTTAAATATTTATGTAATCAATTCCTCATTTTCCCGCTGGGCAGTTGCATTTATACATGAATTTAAACTTCAAGAGAGTAAAGTAAATAACATGTATTCAAAAGGAAAAGGACAAGAAATATACATATTAATAAATGTATTTATAAAACACCTACGTAAATATCTTCTATTCGCTGCAACAATGTCATAATCCAAAAAACATGTTTTGGCAGAAAACAAGTTTAACGTTTTTGAATTACCAAAACATTAAAGTAAATATTTTATAAAAATTACTTCTCCAGAGAAATATTTACAAAATATTTATTTTAGTTTTTACAACAAATGAGCCTTTTGTTAGTAAAAATGTATGTCTATTGTAATACGATCAATTGTTTTTTTAGTGTATTTAATTACTATATAATGTTTTTTGTTATGTTTTTATACCATTTAAAATTATAATAAATAGAAAAAAACGTAAAAAATTCATAATCACCCCTATCGTGAATAACAAGTGGAATTTTTGTTCCCATGAAATTTTCATTCCCCTCGAAGGGAAAAAAGCAATCGTGAATCTCATGTGAAAAATTGTTCATGCTATCAGTTCCAGTGAGCCAATTTAGACTAGACTAATTTTTAGTCGGATTAACTTTTGTTCTTTCCAAACTACACTGGATTAATTATTCTGGCATAAAATTGTATACGTACACGCAGCTTTGTATGTGTTAGTATTTTTTTATATTCATGTTTTCACGACGGCGAACAACTAACGATTAAAATCGCTCTGCAAAAAAGAAAACACTGAACCTGTTTTTTTCATAAGTGTGTATGTATTGGTTTTGTTCTGCTAATGCAGGGTTGAAGCTGGATTAAAAATTATGCCAACCAAAAACGACTCTCTTCACCTCTTTCGCCAACAAACTGTCGTTTTCTGCCAGAACAATTAGTCTAGTCTAAATTGGCTCAATGAATGTAAAAAAAGAAGAAAAATTAAAAAAAATTAAAAATCAATGACATTTTTGTTCAAAAATATACATGTATATATTTTAAAGAAAAGTTTAAATAATAAAGCAAAATATTTAGTAATCGAGGGATAGTTTGATTACAACGTTAGTTTTTTGCACTTTTAAATTTAATGTAGTAAACAATTTTCAAAAATTCTGCCACTAAGTCAATCGAAAGTTTCACAAATCCGCAGGCAATCTACCTGTTGCTTTGCATTTTGTTGAGCAAGATATCGGTTTGTGCCTTTTTAACTTTATTAACCCTTAATATTCGATATATAGGAGGAGCTTCTTACATACATGTTCTGTTTCCTATCAAAAATAAAGTGAGAAAATCTAAGGGAAATGTGAACAAATTACGAGGGAAAAATTTTTTTACGATAAGGGGAATTTTACTCCCGTGAACATTTTTTTACGTTATTATTCTTCTTTGAATTATGTTTTTTCATGGGAGTGGTTCATGATCGCAAATATGTGAAAAGGGGAAAAATTACGAGGGAAAAATTATTCACGATAGGGGTGAATGTGTACTTATTTTAATTTTAAAAGATGTGCCCATTTTTTTTAAATCCTCTTTTTGGTGCCACTTTTTTTGTTGATATCCCCTTTTTTGGTACTTTTTTAAAATATCCGACGGCAACACTGGCTGTGATTATTGTATTTTATTAAAGTTTTTGATAATTTTAAATTAAAATAAATAAGATATTTATCACAATTAAATAAAAATTGGCTTAACATGTATTTATTTCATCCCGTTAAGCGGCACGCTTTGATTTTAGTTTAAAGTATTTTTTACGTAAACGGTGATATAATTTCCATTTTTGTTGTAATGTTGTATTTGTTGCCGTAACGATGCCACCTGCTTATTCCACCATGGTTTTACACATTACAGAATGATAAAACACCAACATCATGCCCGATATGGGTTTTACTTTAGAAATCTTATGTACGTACATATTTAACCAAAAATATAAACTAAATGAGAAGTAAGAGTTCAAATTTACTTTTTAACCCTTCGTGGTACACATGACACACAAAATAATATAATAATGAAATCGAAATCGACGAACAGGCCCTTAGTGTTATTCGTACTTGAATTTTTGAGTACGACTCGTACTTAAAATAATCATAAACAACTTGTTTTTCTTTCTTTTAGGTCGAACTAATTAATTCATCTTAGCAATCGATAGTTCCATGTAGTTTGGGTATCTATTGCATCACGGTTCCGAAGCTTAGGATACTAAAATTATTTTTATTGACTTAAAAAACTAGTTTTAAAAGGTTGGGTGATTTCTCTTGTTTCATTTCACGCCTACTTAATAGTTATCATCCTACACGTAACCACTAGTTTTTTTTTTTAAAAATTGTTTGCTCTTGCAAAAGGTTTGCTAGATCAAACATAATTTAATAGTTTCTAAACTAAATTATACTACCATCTTTTTACAAGAAAAGTTTAGTAAATCAATGAAAACTGTTAAAAATAAAGCTTAAGTTATCGAAATGCTCGTTACGCTTTTTTGGATTTTTTGGTCAAAGTCGTCTTACCTGATGCTATCGCAGCGTCAATATTCTATCAATTAGAAATTATAGGCAATTTTACATTAAATCGTCGGCAGGCACCGAATTTTTAAACAAAGCAAGTTTGGACTTTATACCAGCGTTTAAAAAACTGCAGTCAAAGTAGAAAAACTGCCATTTCTTGCACTCCTTCATTTGTCATTGGCCAACAAAAAACTGTTGCTTTTAGTTCTGATTCATTAAATGTTAACAGTCGATGTCAAACCCACTCAAAAAGCGAAAAGTTTTGCACAAATTTTAAATTTTTGTTCGACAGTTTTTGGTTTCGACTGCAGTTTGGAAAATGCAAAATATCGTAGCTCTTTTGTTAAATCCAACAACAAAATACACAGAGTTTCCGTTAGGTTTCAGTAAAGTGCAACGATATTTTGCATTTGTTTTTTTTGCAAGACTAATTTTGAACACCGCTATTATATGCATAAGAATAAAATTTTCTACAACAAATAATTTTGTGCTTTCTATTGTAGATGGTTGAAAAAGTTCTAACTTTTGGCTTTTCTTAATTTTTTTTTTTAAATTTCAAAAGATTTTGTTATTCGTGCTTAATTCCCAGTTTTTATTATTGATAAAAACACTTGAAATTTATTGTTGATGGGATAAGCTATTCCTATGCATTTCACTGGTTGCTTAGGCCAGATCATCAGGAAACTTCATCCATAAAGGTTTTAGACAAACTAAAGATATTAAACCAAATAAAACTGTTAAACGTATAAGAATTATAGCAACAGTTCTACTTGTAACAATATCAAAGTTTAAACAAAACACATCAACAATAAACAGTGGGTTTATCTCATCTTACATTCCCCACTACAATTGATTGGAATTCTCCCAACATTAATTGTAGTTGTTAGTAGGTTAAGAAAAACAAAATAAAAAAAACAACAACTTACAAAAGATGTTGTCAATTAAGTGTTTTTTAGGCCGTGCACTGCCTGTTTATTATCAAAAAGTAATTTCAATTTTTGGGAATACAAAATTTTAATTTCAAAAGATTTTGTTATTCGTGCTTAATTCCCAGTTTTTATTATTGATAAAAACACTTGAAATTTATTGTTGATGGGATAAGCTATTCCTATGCGCATTTCACTGGTTGCTAAGGCCAGATCATCAGGAAACTTCATCCGTAACAAGAAGTAAAAATTTTGGATTTAAAAATAGGAAAGCCTTCGTGGCGTGGTGAATTTTCAAGAATGAAGAAACAACTTTTTTATTGGTTTTTACGGCAACGACATTCATACATGCATTGTTCTAAAAAAAAACATTACTCGACAACATTTTTATGTAAAACTTTCAAGGAAATTGAAAATTAATTTGAACTTATTTTCACTAAAATTATCTTAGGTTTTACGCTACCAGAGTACTGAATTTTACCTTTTTTAATTTTTTTTTATTATATACAGATCTCAAAGCATATTTCAAAATAAACCACAAATAAAACAGTGCTAGTTATTTATTTATTCATAACATGGGTACTAGACATAAGTTGGCATATAACGAACTTTTCAGTTTAACGAACAGGCCTGACAAAGTACTGGTTCGTTAAACCGGAAAGCTACTGTATTGTGTTTAATTCGACCATTTATTAATAAAACCAACATATTTTTAAAATGTTTAGAAATATGACAATATTCTGCCCTTTTGCACTTCTCTTCGCACCATCTTTTATGCCGCAATGCAATAAACACAAATTTATTAATTTGGGATTTTTTTTCAAAACTGTTGTAAAAATAACTTTAAAGTTTACCACAACACAACCTATACAATATTTAAATAAGTACATACAAAAACACAATAATATTACTAAATACATTTTTGTTCACAATACAAAACGTTTGTTGAAATAATGCTTTTGTTTAACGTGGGTTGTGTTTTGCTATTTTTCTTTTGATCACTCGATTTGCGTTGATTGTACCGACCTGTTTTTACACATTGTCACTTCACTACCATAAAAAGCTTTCTGTCTCACCATCTGCTTCCAAATTTATACATCTTAATCAAATTTGATTCCATTCAAGTGATTTTAATAATTCTTACGCTCTACATAAAAACTTCTAATGTTTATTTTACATACATATATATTTGGTTAATTTTTTTTAATATTCTATAGTCCCAAATAGTTTTTCTTAGTCGATGCGGCGTCTCTTTAAAGATAAACGGCATCAAAATGTCATATATGTAATGTAAAAAATGGATTAAGCATTTTAACACTAAGCCGACGAAATACAATAAATTCCTTCATACACTCGTATATTGCTTTCAGCAATATTTTATTCGCACTGTCAAAAAGCGAATTGGAAAACATAAAGTCATTAGCAAGCACTAAATTTTAAGCAACATCGCATTAATCACGCTTTCTGCATACATAGAAGTATGTTACAAACAATATATTTATTACATATTTGTAAGCAGATATTTCAAAGAGTCAGTGTTTATCACACATTAAAAATATATCACACATAAACTTAATTTAATTTATATAAATGGTTAAAAATTTTAAATTCAAGGACATTTCCTAAGTCTGCCAACATGTCGAGAGGAAAAAAAAATTTAAACACAGAATCTCGGCGAACACAATTGGTTCGCACATCGTAGGAACCACAGAGCACACAAAGGCGTCACGATAATTGTGCCCTTTTTCCATTTTTGTTTTAATTGCCCAATTTGTGTTGATTGTAGCGGCCTGTTTTTACTCATTGCCACTTCACTACTAAAAAATGATTTCTTGCTCGTTCTTCGAAAGCTGCCCTCGCAAATAATTTGGCCGTTTTTCTAACGCCACTTTTTTCATCTCTGTATGCTCTGTGGTAAGAACGTAGGATGTAATGTAATAGCTATTTTATAAGAGAAAAAAAAATCTCATAAATTTCGGCAAGATCCCATAGATCCCACTGCCGGGAACCCCTTTAGTACGCCTCAAACCAAAACAAATCATGTTATTGCATTACAATTTTGTATGTCATGATACATTTCGTTATGGTCGGTCAAAAATTTAACATAGGCCCCATATAAAGCCCCATAAATAAAGCAAAAAAATTTTTTGCCTAGTGATGTAAAGTTTTATGCACTTTAACATGGTATACAAATTTGTATTGTTTTCTGATATTTTTTTTTTATTAATTCCAATTTTTGTAATCGAATACCCTTCTGTGCGACGTTTTGTTCAACTGACACTAATGTAACAACGGAGGAAGGAACACACAATAAATACTTTTATGACGCATATTTAATCAAGATCAAGACAATTTTGTTTCTTAAATTAAGTTTATTTTTTTTTTCTTTGTTCTATTTTATTGTTTCTGACACAACACAAAAAATGCAATTAAAAGAAAAAAAAAAAAAAAAAAAACTGATATCGTTCAATAACTCCACGTACGTTAAAGTCACCTTACTTTAGTACTTTGCGTTAACGTAGATCTACGATAAAGGCCAAAGCTCATAAAGAACCTGTATTTATAACAAAGTCCAAAGGATTCTTTTCGGCTTTAAACGTATCTTTATTGTTTTTTATATTAAAAATTCATATTAGAAAACTGAAAATTGGTTGAAATTTTTATTTGTTACTAACTGACCTGGCAAACGTTGATTTGCAATCAAACTTATTTCTTTCAGATGTTACAGTGTCTGCATGCCAAATTTTAAAAAAACCGGTTGATTAGTAAATAAGATAAAAGGAGGGGGAGCTTTTATCCCTCTTGCCCTATTCCGTATATCCTTTCAGATGTTACAGTGTCTGCATGCTAAATTTTAAGAAAACCGGTTCATTAGTTAAGCAGATATAGGGAGAGGGAGCTTTTACCTCTGTTGCCCTATTTCACGCCCTCTACTGTTATGAAATGCATCTCACGAAAAAAAAATATTTAAAACACGAGATACCCTTACGACGGCATTGTGGATAACTGGTTCGTGTTTTAAAATATTTACGACCTACGTTCTTACGACGTATCTCCCAATTATGTTCTGACATAAATAAAATTAAAATTAATTAGGTATATAAAATAAAACGACTAAGAACCTTTTCTGTCGGGAAAGCTGAACTAATCTGTTTTTTATTAAATATCTTTAAACGCTTCCAACTAATTCATTTAAAGTACTGTCTTCGTTGCTTTAATTTTCTCATCCGTATGACTCGCTTTTTGAATGTCCTTTTTAGTCTAACGATTTTTTTTTTACTTCATTTTAAAGAAAACAGTGAATAATGAAAAGAGTGTATCGTCGCGGCAGTACAAGTTGATGTTGTGGATGATGCTTTTGATGGTCGTTTAATTTATTGATGTGTTGTTCGTTAACTTGAAGTTGTTGCTATTCAGTTTAACTCAGTATTTGTCTGATCTAAAAAGTTGGCCGTTTTGTTGTGCGTCGCCAACTTTACGCTTGAGTTTTCTTTTCAATTAAGTTTGAGTTTTAACTTAATTCTAAAAATAGTTTCCTTGCGTTTTCTCGCTCTTTCTCTTTTCACATCTCCGCCACTTGCTTGGTTGATAACTGTAAAATTTTGTGAATTTTTCTTATTTTATTCTTTTCAAAATTTCTTAGAATGACAAATAAGAAGAAAAAAAAAAAACGTTGAAGTTAAGCCAACAATTATTGTTAAAACTTCTGTCTTTGTTGTTGTTGTTATCGCTTTTGCTGGTGACGTTGTTGTTTTCATAATTCATCATCGTTGTGTCAGTCTTCTTTAGAAATTTAAGACGTGCCTTAGAAAATGGATGTATGTGTTGTAGGAGTAGTTAAAGATGAAGGCGTGTGAATGGGTGTTTCTATGTGTTGAACAGTATTTACTAAAGTTCATCGTTTTTCGGTAGTTATGTTATGGATGATGTATGAATGCAGTACTGAGTCAATAACTAAGTGAGCCACAAATTGGTGGTTGACATGGTTTGTCTTAGTATCTGTGTATTTTAACAGTGAAAACCAAAACAATTAATAAATGGTTAAAATAAATATCGTTTTAAGATTCAATATGTCCAGTAACATTTAATTTTTATACAAACTAACTTATATAATTTAAAGCTGTTAACAAAGAAATTGATACAAATTTTTCAAAATTCAAAAAATTTTATATAAAAAAGTTTTCAACGCAAGGTGAAGGGATTTACAAAATAATCCCAGTAATATTTAAACAATTCAAAAAATTTTCTTTTGTATCGTTTTGGTTGTACCTATTAGTTTTAATTTGATCACTGTGGTATGACAATACAATTTTGATACAAATGTCTTTTCAGTGTGCTTTTCTTCAGCTGGTTTTACAATTTCAAGACTTAACCCCTTTTGACTATTTCAAACAATATTGTAACTAATCTGGTTTTAAAAAGCTGAGTCTACTTCAACTTCAGCATCAATTAGTATGAAATTATTAATTTTAGAATTAAAATTTAAGCAAAATGCATAAAAAAAATAATAATAAATATGTAATATTGTTGTGGGCAAAATTTGCAAACGTTTTCTTAATTGATTACACTGCTTTACAACTTTTTAATTTGGAAAAGTACCAAGAACGCCACATGCCTAGATAAGTTAATTGGGACCTGAAAACGAAAAACGCTGTAATATTTTTTCCTAAGTACCGTTTTTTTGATAACGGTACTTTTGTGTTTTTCGGTGTATGGTCCCACTTTTAAATCCATCAGTTTTAACGTATTTAAAAAAACCCGCAATTTTATATGAGATGAAAATATTGTCGTTCCACAAAATCCTTAATTAAAACTTTATTTTTCATCCGATTTTTTTCAAATTACGCTTAAAATGTTGGTAATTAAAGATCGGAGTTTTCGGTTGGGCTCCAAATTACGCTTAAAATATTGGTAATTAAATATACTATTTGGTTAAAAAATAAAACATTCCAGATTTTTAATATAACGTAGAAAAAAAAAACGAAATAAAAATGAAAAATTTTGAAAAAAACGTAAAAAATAGGCAAACTTTGATCTTTGAGGTGCCGCAACTCAGCCATTTCTTATCAGATAGACATTTTCAGCATATCGACGGAAAAGGCATTCAATTACCTTTCCAACAATATGCCACTTGTTTCGATCAGTTTGGCTCCACAAGGGTTTGAGTGGGACCATACACCGAAAAACACAAAAGTACCGTTATCTAAAAAACGGTACTTAGGAAAAAAAAATTACAGCGTTTTTCGTTTTAAAGAGGTCCCAATTAACTTATCTAGGCATGTGGCGTTCTTGGTATTTTTTGCCTGTAAACCAGTGTTATTTATCGTTTCGAAACTTTTCTGAAATTTATTTGTCGACACTGTATAAATCTTTTTAAACTTTAACTACATTTTAGGCACCTATCTGCTAGTTATATACCCACTAAACATTTTAAGTCAAATTGGGACCGACCTAATACTGTAAGTAAGCGTGCTGCATCTTCAGTAATATTTATTAACTGCACATAAGTTTTAAACAGTCATAAGCAGGGAAACCATAAATATGCAACTATATGTTTTTCCTTGTGCGACCAATGAAGACAGAAACAATATATTTATCCGTTTTAGGGCTTTTTATGAATTTTTGGCATCGATTTGTTAGTGCATATTTTTGCATATTTTACCTTCTGGCAGCATTTTTCAAGTTTATAGCGGTTAATTTGCCTTATTGAGGCATATTTTGATAAATTTTTTAGATGAACTTTTAAAGCAAATAAATTTTATTTTTTTTGCAAAATTCTGGCTTTTCTGTTTTAAATACAGGGTGTCTGCCTCGGCTATGAATGTCCCACGGCCAGGGCCCAGTCAAACTTCAAGGACTCTCGAAAACATTGAACTGGTTGAAAGCGGTGAAAATCCGCGACTTTCAATACGGAAAAGAGCGGCCTCACTGGGACTTCTAAGAGCGGTTATTCATGAAATTTTAAAAAAGGATCTCAAGCTCCATCCTTTTTAAATTCAAATCGTTCAAGAACTGAAAGTAAGTGACTTTGATTTACGCAAAAATTTTGGAAAACGATGTTGAAGCGTTTTCGCACTGAAAATCCCATTTTTTGAAGCGACGAGGCCACGTCAACAAACAAAACTGCCGTTACTGGTCTCCGAGAACCCGCAAACTTCAATTAAAAAAAATCAAAAACTATTGCATTGCCCCAGGGTAACTGTTTGGTGTGCCTTATCCACGCATGAGATAATTGGACCATTTTTTTTTTCGAAAATTCTCGAGGCCAGGCGACGAATTTTAATGGTGAAAATTATCGATGCATGATTACGGAATTCTTCAACTTGAAGAAAGACATCTGGATGACATACTCTTAAAAATAAAACTTTGTGTTAATTATTACGTTTTTTATTTAAGTTTGAAAATATAAATCTGCTACCAGACACCCTGTATCTTTCTTTTTACTCTAAAATTGTAAGACAAAGCAGGTTGTCGTAAAGATAAATGTTATTTTTAAAATATTCCTGGAAAATATTGAAGGCATAAGACTATTAAAATATAAAAGCTTTTAAAATTGTAATTTGACTTAGAATACAGGTTCGACCATGAGAAATAAATTCCCAGATTCTTTTTGTTATTTTTAAAATTAAAATACGTTTTTGGCGATGTGTGTAATACGTTAAAATCTGAACCAAATTTTTTGTATACCGATCAACTCAGAATCACATGTAAAGTTATCTAACGATGGCAATCCGTCCGTCCGTCTGGCTGGTTGTCTGTCCATTAGGGTGGTTACAAGAAATCAATGTTTCATCGGCGCAACCCCTTATATGTGCCAATAGCATAAAAAATGCGATTGACAAAGTTTCAGCTTAATCGGATAACGCTAACATGTGCCTCATTGAGAATAAATTAAGGAAAAACAGCGATTTTTCACTAAAATTCGTATTTCCTTGTCTTTATAACCGAAACCATTCATTCTAGGAACCTAAGTAGAGTCTTGTTTTATAGGAAATTTTATTCTTATTAATTTTGATATTGATAGTTTTGTTCCTTATACCAATAGATAAAGTGATATTTAGCATTAATTAAGGACAAAGAAATACGAATTTTAGTGAAAAATCACTGTTTTTCCCTAAGTTATGCTCAATGAGGCACGTGTTGGCGATATCCGATTAAGCTTAAACTTTGTCAATCGGATTTCCTAGGCTTTTGGCACATTTAAGAGGGGAGCAGCAAAAGATAGTCCTTAATTAATGCTAAATATCACTTTATCTATTGGTATAAGGAACAAAACTATCAATATCAAAATTAATAAGAATAAGATTTCCTATAAAACAAGACTCTACTTAGGTTCCTAGAATGAATGGTTTCGGTTATAAAGACAAGGAAATACGAATTTTAGTGGAAAATCGCTGTTTTTCCTTAATTTATTCTCAATGAGGCACATGTTAGCGTTATCCGATTAAGCTGAAACTTTGTTAATCGCATTTTTTATGCTATTGGCACGGGTCTATGAAATAACTCCCACGAAATAAGTCCCACTTTTAAAAACGAAATAAGTCCCATCAAAAATTGCTGAAAAAAATGAAATAACTCCCACGAAATAAGTCCCACTTTTGAAAGCGAAATAAGTCCCACCAAAATGAAATGATTTAAAAATTTACTTGAAATGAAATAACTCCCACTCAAAATGAAAAAACTCCCCCTTGAATAATATATATCTTAAATGAATTAAGTCCCACTTTCATAAACGAAATAAGTCCCACTTTTTCACTGTTTAATGCGATTTCAAATAAGTAGTATTTGGCTCTTCGAAAAAAACACGTCGAATAATATGAATAATCAAAGCAGAGGAATAATAAAGAAAAATCGTATGCAAGCTTGCAGAAGGCTTCTTAATGGAATGGATATTACGAATTTTGATAGAGTTCCAGAATTTATTATTAATTCTTTTTTCGGTCAAGGAACGTATAGAGAACGCCTACTAGTAACAACGTTTGGATTCGTAAAAGGATTAAGTACAGATCAATTGTTCTTATTATTAAGATGGAAACCGTTTCGGAAGGACCATCAGATTAAAATTATCGACCTTTATAAATGGCTTGAAGATCCAGTGCATGGTAGACGGTATTATTGTTTTAACGTGGCATTGGAATTAGTTGTATTTTGTAATGGTGATATTAGAAAACATGGAACACGAATTCAAATTTCCTACTAAAAATATAATAAAACACATACATACGTAATTACGTAACAATTGTTTTTAATATTGTTTTTCCAGTAGTTATGTTCGGTACCTATTTGTACACATTTCTTTAAAGTTTTTTTTATTATAGTAAGTATAAAGTAATTAATAACAAAAAAAGGAGAGCCATGAGAGATAAGGACAAAAAATTATAGTTGTCCCTTTTACGAAATGTCCAATATATAACTTTTTGCATAAGAAAAAAAATGAGAAATAAAGCCATAATGGCCTTATATTTCGTGGCTCTATCGCACTCCTCCATAAAAAAATCATTTATTTATCAGATAAATATTTGAAGGGTGTCATGAACTTCTGCAAGACAGAATGGACATACTAGTTTACTGGTTTGATCAATTTTGTGAGTTTGCATTGTAAGACAGCATTCACTGCAAATTTTCAAGTGCTTACAAGGAAAAAATAAGATATTTGGCTGCTTTATGAAACAAACCACGCACATATTATTATTAATTGTATTCTAGGGGTATGAAATAACTCCCACTTTACAAAACGAATTTATTCCCACTCAAAACGAAATAAGTCCCACTTAAAATAAAAACGCGTAACGAAATAAGTCCCATCAATTGACGAAATAAGTCCCATCAATTGACGAAATAAGTCCCACTTTTAAAAACGAAATAACTCCCACTTTCAAAACAGCAATTTTTTGTGGGACTTATTTCGTTTTTAAAAGTGGGACTTATTTCGTGGGAGTTATTTCATAGACCCATTGGCACATATAAGGGGGTTGTGCCGATGGAAAATCCAACATTGATTTCTTGTAACGACCCTACTGTACATGTTACCTAGCATTTACACATGTCTCTGCCAGTTCGAAAAACTCAATACAATCACACTTTTTTACTAATACACTCACATTCTTCGCAATGGCAGCTCCAGTGGCAGCAAAAATTGCATGGGAGTGGAAACTTGGCACTTGCTTGCCATCAAATGACAAAACGATGAACAATGTTACCCTGTTAAAAAATTAATGCAAACTTGATAAATGTATTATGTATATGATTAATTTTTGAAACGCGCATTAATAAAAGCAAGTTTGTACACTGAAAGAAAAATGCTTGATATATTTAATGAATCATTTTCATAAAAAAGTTTTCCTTGGGTAAATGAAAATGTTCATTGTCTAAATGGAATTTCATAGTTATAATGAAGTATTTTCGTTAAAATCGCTTCATTAGATTTCGTAATTACGTTAAAAATTTTCATTGGATATATGAAAACTTAAGTTTGTCGAAGTTAAACAAAAAATTTTAATTGGGAACATAAAAAAACAATATACAAACATAACTATATTCATAAATTAATAAAAAATTATAGTTTCCTTAAAAAAATGTTTAATTGTTAATTAAAAAATGTAAGATTTAATAATTTCATACATCATATGTTATATGTATGCCATTAAAGTTATGAAATCAAAATTTTTTTTATAAAAGCAAAATATTTCTATAATTGCCTTCATAAATTTAAATTTTCATTATGACAATAAAAATGTCATTATAGTAATGAAACAAAAACTTTCAATCCACTTTCAATCAACGTTGGTATTGTTGTTATGGACAATTTGATCTCATATTTACGCTCTTAATTGAGTAAAAAACAAGTTTTTTTATCCAAAAACTACACTGCCCCTATAGGCTAGCTGGTAGTGAGCTAGTCTATCAGCACCGAGGCTGCGCGATCGATTCCCGCCAGAGACAGAAAAAAAAATTAAAAATAAAATAAAATAAAATAAAAAAAAAATTATGTAAAAAAATAAAAAAAAAAATTTTTTTTACTTTATTGAAAGTATTCATCCAATGAATAATATTCATAGATCTAATGTAATGTTGCATTAAATCCTTTTAATGAAAAAGGTTTCATTGATCCAACGAAGCGCTGCATAGGTTCCTTTTTAATGCAATTTTTCAAGGGATTAATGTCAAAATTCATTGGTATTGCGAAGAAGATTCTTTCAGTGTAGAGCATTAATATTGTTAAAATAATGCTTTTATAAGTAAATGTAAACTATTTCTCCAAAAATATGCCTATATGATTAACTTGGTAACCCTATTTGATTTTTTAGTACTTTTTTTAATTTGAGAAGTAAACAAATTATCTCAAGTTGACGTTTCAACGACATTTTGAAAATGAACTCGCAGTGGCATGAGATTCGACTATTAAGAACAAATTTTCTTTGATAATACGTATACAGTAGTGGCATGCCACTACTTGCATGTGTAGAGGCAAGGTTAACCTTGTGCGCAAAGTACAAGTTGCAATCTTGTAGAAAGTTTGATCAAATTTGGTAAATACATTTTCATTTCGAAGTCTACGTAAATGTTGAGAATCGGTCTATTATTTCACATATTTCCCATAAAAACTTCTTTCCAAATTAGACTCTTTGGCCCATATCCATAGTCAAACATAAAGTCGACTTTAAAACAATGTTATTGACATTATTTAAAGCCGGTTTTAACTTAAAGTCGACTTTATTTTTAACTATGAATATGGGCCTTTGTGTCCGTAAACCATCTAATTATGTAGGTATTTAGATTTAGTTCGCCCCAAAAATATTTTACTGCAAATTAAATTCTTCTCAAATCAGTTCACATTTGTCCAAAGCTCTAATCTGTAAATAGCTTTAACTTCCTTTTAAATGTTAACATTTAAAAACAATTTAGCGACCGTCCCTAAAATCCCATTAAGACAAAGCAGAAACAGGTGGAAAGTGAAAATTCTATATTTAATCAGGTAATAGACTTATCGAAAGAACTGTTTATTGGGTGTTGAAAACATTGATACACACACATACCCATCTATGTATGTGTTTACGTAAAATAAACTTTAAGCACACAAACTCTCTAAAACTCAAACGTTGTTTTAATGAGTGAACAAACGAAGACAACATCGAACAAATGGCAGTTTGTTGTGTGTGAAACTTTCTCACTCTTAGACTTAACCTGCAAATACCTATACTCTTAGATATGGAGATAAAAAGATACAAAGTTACGATGCCGTTACTAACTTACGTGCATACTATTAAGTTTTTTCTAAAAATTTTTACTTTTTTTGTTTGTTTCTTTATGCTTTAGTAAGTTGGTATTTTCCTGCAGGCGGAAATTCCATGTGAGACACATACAAATGTTCTAACGTTCATACCTATAGGATGCAACTTCCTGTTAACGGTAAAAGTAACAGTATAAATTGAGTTGTTATGGTACTGTCTTTTTTTTTTTTTGAAGTGTTCACATTGTATTCCTTTTTTTTTTTTTGTTTTTAGCTAGTGGTTGTTAGAGACATTTGTTGTTTCTAAACAAAATCATTTAGAAATTCTTCTTCACAGCTCCATCCTTTGCTGGAAACAATCCAGCTGGTAGTTAATCTGTTGGCTACTGTTTCAACAGATGTTTTATCTAACACCTCTATTACAAGCAGATGACAAGACAGGTATGTTTTGGCTTGTAAAGAGAGGGTGCTACAATGAGTTGCTCCATTTAACGAAGGGGGCCTATTTTGTTTTGGATAATTGGAAATTGATTTTGCGGATATCATTGCATAAGAAATACGCTTTATACTTTAGGCAATTGACTTCGATAGAGGAAAATGTGAAGAAGAATTAATAACAAGCATATTTCTAGAAAAGATTTTAAAATTTATATTTTTTTTACGCTATGACGTTTTTTAAGACATTTCAGTTTATTTTTTTAATTCCTTAATTTTATTGCAAAATAAAAAAAAAAAACTTTTATTGTTAAAAATTGATTTACACACAGTTCTAAACCATGAACCTTTAAGTACTATTTGACATTTAAATTAATAAAAATTTGAGGCAGTTTCATTAGCCTTCGTTTAAATTTAATTTCCACAATTATAACATTTACTAAGTGGCTTACTTACACTTAGATACACTTTATCTATACTCAAATTAGACGTGAGCCAAGATAGCGTCAACGAAATAGCGTAGAATTTGGGAATCTAAAAACCGGTAAAACAAAATACCCAAATAATTGTGATTTGCAGAATAAGAACAGAAAGTTAGCGTCGAAGTTAGGAATTGATGGGGATTTCCGACATTAGGGAAAAAAGTTAGCGTCGAGTTTAGGAATTTAAAAAGGGGAAGTAAAACGAACTAATTTTTTTAATAAAAATATAAAAAATAGTTAACACAAATTAAAAAATACTCTTAGAAACAAATAAAAAAATACTCTTAGAAACAAAATAAGCGATGCGTGCAAAAAATCGTTCGGTCTGTTCCCGAGATATTTGGGTTCATCAAAAAAGGTCAGTAAAAAGCGTTGCTGATTTATCCCATGGAACGCACGCTTTTGCACTGTATAAACTGTATATATTCTGAAAGTAAATCGTTTTCCGGACAAAATGAGCGATGCGTGCAAGAAATTGTTCGGTGTAAGAAATCGTTCGGGAATAGACCGAAACCATTCTTTTAAATATATTATTTTAATAATTCAATGAACTCTTTATTATAATGTATTACGAAAAGGTTCAACGATTTAACGAACAAAGCTTGTCAATATTATTTTCTGTTAAATAATAATTTAATAAAGGAATTATTTAATTCAATGAATTAATTTAATAATTCAGTGTAGGTTTCGTTAACTGAACCGAACTGAAGCGAACAGTTCGTAGTATTCGTTAATACTAAAAGCACTTGTTAGCCCACCAAATACTTAATTTATTTTAACGTACAAGTTCCGTTGTTCAATGAATAGTTTTTCAAATTTACGCGATCTTGTGTTAAAACACTTAATTAATATTTGTTTAGCTCAACGAACATATTATTTACTTTAACGTACTTTACTTGAAAAATTTATCATCGCCAATGTTTACTCCCGCGAATTTATTTACTAAATAAATTCACAACGAGTATTAACGTGAACGAGAAGGGAACATGTACAGAAGTTTTAATTTGTATTCTTAAGTAGGACTCAATTAAATTACTTTTTTCTTTTATTGGAGGAGTGTTAAAAAAAAAAAAATTAAGACAAACACTTCTCATTATAAATTTCATTATATTATTATTAGCACTGAAAAGTTATTCACAATAGAGACTTTTCTATAGGCAATTTTACACCCAAAACATTTGCGATACATACCAATTTGTTGGGGATGGGAATATAACATTCGCAATAGGGGTGATTAATTTTAAAGTACATTCATAATTACAACGAATTGTGCATAATTCATTATAAATGGAAAGAAATATCAAAAAAATATATATTTTTAAAACTGAAATAAAAATGTTTAGAATCGTGGCAAGGAAAAAGATTCTCAAACTAACAAAACATGCAAAAATTGATCCTTTTTCAAACTGGTGCAGCTCACGAGAGGTCAAAGCTGGAGCCGAAATATTTAAAATGTCATCTTAAAAAAGTCCAAAGTTAATTTTTAGGAGGGTACATCGAGCACTTTTTTTGGTGAGTCGCTCTAATGTATTATATATGTATATAAAAATGAAAAATGTATGTATCTTTGTATGTTTATTTGTTGGCTTATAGACTCATAAACTACGGAACATATTTTCCTGAAATTGTTACAGTAATTTTCTGATTACCCTGCGCTCAACTTAGGCTATTAATATTTTGAATTTTCAAGTGGGTCCCATACAATGACAATAAAGATTTCTACATATTTGGAGTACTATAACAGTCAAAGTATTCCAATTTTATACAAATAGCCTTACATGGCGTTAACATTTGCCAATACTGATAAGACAGTAGCAATACATGCAAACTTTTTACTAATCCATGCACACTTTTCCAACTGTCTTGTCTACTGTCTAGCAAATTTTGCAGACAGTAAAATTGGACAGTGATTAGATATTTGCTAACAGTAATCTGAAGTTTTGTTAGCAAAAGGGGAAAAAATCAAAGTGTAAAAAAATTAAACCTATTTTGCTTTGATTTTTTATATTTTAGTTAAGTGTTGTGTTTAAGTTTGTTTAGTTCATGTAAAACACGTTAAGCTGGACTTGAACAGCAACATTCTCGTTTGACATATTTTTAAAAGTGAACTGTCTTAACTACTGTCTGGACGCCTACGTCACGAAGACAGTTAGTAGTGTTTTTGGAAACTAATATGTATTTTCTTACTGTCTTGCCAGTACTGTCAAATGTAAACGTGCTGTTAGATAATAATACATAACATCTTTCAAAAACTAGGTTCATTGGGAAAAGTAGGCAAACGTAGGAACGGTTACTGTAAAAGTATTTAAATTTAGTACAAGATGCTTTGTTATCAATACAGTAGATCTGTTTTGAAACAATTTTACCAATTTTATTTCGATGGTGGTAGCAAAGCGCACCGGATTAACCTAGTAATTTATAAAACGAATTTTTTATATTTCGTCAGAGTGATTCATACTCAGTTTTGTCTTGTTAGTAATTGTCTTTAAAAATGTATTGCGTTAAACTGATTTCCGTTAAAAGGACTCACTTACATCTTGTCCGGCAGTAGCACTTTAAACTATGAATTTAAGCGAGTCTCAGCATATGGGAGTAAGTTTTGGTAATACAATTTTTATACCCTTCACCGAAGGTAAGAGGGTATATATAACTTTGTCATTCCGTTTGTATGTTCCACAATATTGATCCTACACCCTATAATGTATATATATTCTGGGTCCTTATGAAAAGCGAAGTTCAAATCCGGTTGTCCGTCTGTCCGTCTGTCCGTGTGTATGTTGAAATGGGTTTTCCAAAAACCCCAGAAATGATGTGGACTAGGTTGATGTATGTTTATATCACATATACTCCGTTTAAGTTTGCTATTGAATTTCAGCCAGATCGGTCCAAAAATGACGGAGATATGAGCAAAAAACCACGACTGCCTCTGATTTTGCCCAAAAATCCCTTGTTTGTGTTGTATTTTTATACCCTTCACCGAAGGTAAGAGGGTATATATAACTTTGTCATTCCGTTTGTATGTTCCACAATATTGATCCTACACCCTATAATGTATATATATTCTGGGTCCTTATGAAAAGCGAAGTTCAAATCCGGTTGTCCGTCTGTCCGTGTGTATGTTGAAATGGGTTTTCCAAAAACCCCAGAAATGATGTGGACTAGGTTGATGTATGTTTATATCACATATACTCCGTTTAAGTTCGCTATTGAATTTCAGCCAGATCGGTCCAAAAATGACGGAGATATGAGCAAAAAACCACGACTGCCTCTGATTTTGCCCAAAATCCCTTGTTGTTGTTGTATTTTTTTATTTCTGTATATCTTGAGAACGACAAGAGCCAAAGTTTCTAAATTTGGTACAAACATTTAGATTATGCAGATACAGTATCCCACAAAATGCGGGCGGGATTGGAGAAGTGGGCGTGGTACCTCCCGTACAAAAATTATTAAAAATTGTAGAAAAACCTGAAACACTCGGGAAAATCGGTTCAGATACGAAAAAGTTATGACCAAAATATAATTGTTTTTTTTCGGGAACCATAGATCTTCCCGAGTCCAAGTTTTATAATCAAAATAACTGGCAAATTTCTTCTTTAACACGTCGATATATAAATCTGTCAAATCGGTTAAGAAATAGCAGAGTTATGACCAAAATACTGCAATCCCAAAAATTACTTTTTTTATAATTAAGTTTGTTTAAATATGTATACATATATGTAAGTATATATATATATATACCTATAACCCAATTTAATGGTAATATTATTCTTAAGCACGTTGGTATATAAATCTGCTAAATCGGTTAAAAATGGTTAAGTTATGGGCAAAATACTCAAAAAAAGCACTAAAAAACATTAAAATTTTTATTATAAAAACTAAAATTTTAGAGCTGTAATATGACCTATTCATACGTTTTAGATATCAAAATATCGGAAAATCGGGGAAAAAAATGATATGGCAAATATATAGCTTTTTTTAAATACCTATTTTCGGGAACCATAGATCTTCCCGACTCCAAGTTTTATTACCAAAGTAAATGGTAATTTTATACTTTAAGATGTCGGTATAAAAATCTGTCAAATCTGTTACAAAATGGCCGAGTTATGACCAAATTCTAAAATTTGATCAAAACTAAACTAACTATACTTAAACTCTTAATATATTTAATAGCACGCAAGCATGTGCAAATAATCAAATAAAACTAAACAATACATATTATATAATATACATGTATATATACATATATTTAGATATCCATATATATAAACTTCTGTTCTTTCCAAACCATGGTGAAGGGTTTATAAGATTCGGCATAGCCGAATATAGCCCTCTTACTTGTTTTTTTTAAATTTTCCTGGTTAACTCTATTTTTCAGAAAAGGGTCATATTAGGAGCAAAATACTTCAATTAAAAAGCTATCCGAATTATTTATTTTAACATAAAAGTCAACGAATCGCAACAGTATACTGAAGGGATCTGACGTATTAGTCCTAACTAAATTTAATATATTTTTATACCCTCCACCACAACTAGTTCCGTGTGAAACTTGTTTATTATTCATCTCAGACCCCATAAAGTATATATATTCTGGGTCTTTGAGTAATTCTAAGTCGATTTAGCCATGTCCGTCTGTCTGTCTGTCCGTCTGTTGAAAACACGCTCACTTTCCAAAAACTTAAAAGAACTAAACAAACTGGGTGTCAAATTGCTTGTAGTTATCCTAAGCAGTTTGGGATTGAAATTCAGCAAAATCCGTTTAGTAGGATCAGAGATATGAATCAAAATGTGGAACCACCACCTAAAAAAATTTATAATTTTGTTACAAAAACTAACATAAATGGTGGAATAATGCACAGAATGACATAAGATTTTGCAAGAATTCGTCTTTTTCAACTGGAAATCACGCTGTAAAAATCATAACAAAATTTGGCTCGTCACAGTTTTATAGGACAAGAAATGATACTTTGAAGTTTCGTGAAGATCGGTCCATAATTTACCCTAGGCCCCATATAAACCCTATTCCCGTAAAACAGTTTAGTACGCCTAACACCATAATTAATAATGTTATCATAACAAAATTTGGCTCGTCACAGTTTTATAGGACTAGAAATGATACTGTGAAGTTTCGTGAAGATCAGTCCATACTTTACCCTACGCCCCATATGAACCCTACTTCCGGAAAACAGTTTAGTACGCCTAAATCCGTAAAAAATAATGCTATCATAACAAAATTTGGTACATCACAGTTTTATAGAACTAGAAGGCTCCGTGCAATAACTCCCAGGTGCAATAAGTCCCAAGAAAAAAATGAAATTAGACCCAAAAAATTTTCATACAAATGTGGGAGTAATTTCATTATGAAAAAGCTCCCAGCCCTCTCGGTTTTATTTCATTTTTTTTGAAGTTATTTATTTCATTTTTTGCCTGGGAGTTATTTAAAAATGAAATAAGTCCCCGCAAAAAATTAACGTGGAAGTTATTTCATTTTATTTTGGTTTTCGGTGTTATTTCATTTGCTGTGGGAGTTATTTCATTTTTTGTGGGAGTTTTTTCATTTTCAATTATTTGCAATTTTTGAATACAATGACTTTAGTTTATCAAAGAAGAAAATTTTGCTAATTGTAATTGCAGTGTCTTATGGTTACCGGCTTTGCAGTGAAGCTTTAGTTAGCGATGCCGATGTTTGTTATACCATAGAGGAGAAAATCCTTGCGCCCGGCCGAAGGCCGGCTATGCAGAGAAACTTTAGTTAGCGAAGCCGGTGTTTGTTATACCATAGAGGAGAAAATACTTGCTTTATATAGCGAAGCCGGTGTTTTTTATACCATAGAGTATGAAATACTTGCGCCCGGCCGAAGGCCGGCTATGCAGAGAAGCTTTAGTTAGCGAAGCCGGTGTTTGTTATACCATAGAGTATAAAATATTTGCGCCCGGCCGAAGGCCGGCTATGCAGAGAAGCTTTAGTTTGCGAAGCCGGTGTTTGCTTCGGTTAGCGATGCCGATGTTTGTTATACCATAGAGGAGGTAATCCTTGTACCCGGCGTGCTTAAACTGCAGGCAGTTGCCATTGCAGGAGGTCAGGATATAATAAAATGCCCTATTTGTTGTCAAAATGTCGAGGACTTAATGTCAGTTTTTTGGTAACCTGATATGTAAATATTCAAGTAAAACGAATATATAATAAATTTCTTTGGAAGTTGTTTCATTTTTTTGGGTCTTATTTCATTTCTTTTCGATGGACTGTTTTTGGAAGTTATTTCATTAATGTCTTTAGGAGTTATTTCATCATGAAATAACTCCCAAAAGTTGGGGTTTGTTTCACTTAAGACTTGGAAATTATTTCATTTTTTTGGGATTAATTTCTTTTTTCCAGTTTGGGACTTATTTCCTTTATTTTGGGATTTAATTCATTGGGAGTTATTGCACTGGGACTTATTGCACCTGGGAGTTATTGCATGGAGCCAACTAGAAATGACACTGTGAAATTTGGTGAAGATCGGTGGTGCATAACTTACCATAGGCCTCATTTAAAGCCCACTCTGGTAAAATAATTAAATACGCGGTAAATTTTCTTCCAGCTTAGCTTCATATGGCCAGAAAAAAATGTTATGCAATTTTGTGATATACTGTCCATAATTTACCTTAGATTTCATTTTAGCAGCCTTCTGAAATTCACTGCAAACGCTTCAACTAATTGCACCGCTGTATTGAAATTTATGTTTTTTAATACCAGAAATCGTTCTGCAGAATTTGGGATGAATGGTTCATAGACGTGACATAACCAAAATGCCACAGCCATAACGTCGAATTGGTTTGTATGGTATGTTTATGTCGTTTTGGGAATACAGAGGTGATGGTAATACAGTTTTGTTATGGTTATGTCACGTCTAATTTAAGCTTAACTGAGACTTAAAAATCCAGCCTAAGTAAGAAAAAAGGAGCTTATCAGGGGTGTCATAGAATCCAAGTCGGTTTTGCTCATTGTCGGTTTTGCAAACCAATATTGGTTTCATTTGGTGTCATGAAAACAAGTCGGATTTGTTATTTTCGAATACAAATAAAACCGATATTCGAATCAGCTGTTTTATGTTTTGGCTCATGTGTTTATAGCTTTAAGTGCAATTTTTGTTTGACAATTTTGTAAATTATGATTTTAGTGCTAAAATATTGTTAAAAGCTGTGTTTTTAATTAAAGGAAAATTAGAGAAAAGAAAATAAGAAGTGGTAATACAGTAAACATGAAACCAATGCATTGCATTGGTATTGTGTAATTTTATTGTTTTGTAAAAATTAAATTAAATTTATTAAAAATCTAAACAAATTTGTTGTTTAACTTTAGAAATAAATAAAATGACCGCTGCTGTTGTTGCATATTTGCAGTTTGCAGAAAAAATGAGAAGAAGACTTGCTAATTTGCAGCAGCCCGCTGCCGGAGACTACCGGAAACATGCAAAAAATACTATTTTACCAATTAATCAGTTTTATTTTGCTTCTATCAGTCGAAAAAATCTAACTGTTGAAAAAAATAAAATAAAAAATTAACCTTTTAACAACTTGATTAATTTCCAATAAAAAAACAAGACCTGTAAGCTGCTTGGTTTATTTTCAATAAAAACCCGATAACATTGGTTTCTGTGATACCTAAAACCGACACTAATTGTAGTTCGAACAAAAAACCGACAACATTGGATTTCATGACACCAACGTATTTTTTTTTTGTCGGTTTCAAATCCAATACCGATAATATCGGTTTCTATGACACCCCTGTATCTTTGCTTTCAACGCAATAAAATATGTTCCGTAGTTCTATTTACTGTGGTTTTTTTTGCTTTGACTATTTCAATAACAGCAAATTTTAATTTTTTATTATTGTTTTAAATATAAATATGCGAAAGAAATGTTCGTGTCGACATTGTGGTCCTGGCAGTTAATCAAAAGCTACATACCTATTCAAGGGAATCATTTGCAAGGGGGCAAGTTATAAACATGGACCGACTCTGGACCGTCTCCAAAATAAGCTTTTGTATAAAATTTCGTTAAATTATCTTTTTATTCACAAGTTCTGCATGGACGTACAGACGGTTGGACAAAAATGCCTGTCGGTTGGTATAATTAAAAGTAGCGCTACAACTATTATATCTTGGCGTTACAAACACCTGTCCAAATGCATAACGTATTTTATTTGTTCTTTTTTCGATTTATTACTTTCTTTTCAATAAATTAACTGACTCAGAACGAATTTTATAAGAAGATTTGTTCGCAGATGATCGTCCAGTTTAGTTCTACAGCAAGGCAAAACCAGGTGGTGTTTTCTCTCTTACATTGTGGCTGAATAAATCAATATGACATGTTAGTCTCCTTATAAAGTCTCCGAAGATGCATTAGCCATTGAGATTCGCGTAAAATCAATTAACGCGATTCCCAGCAAGGCTAATGATTGCCAAAACAATGATGTAGTCTGTAACGTGTATATTGAGTACATGGTGCATTTTGGCATCGATGTTTATTGTTGAGATCTAAAATATTGTTCAAATCGAAATGGTCGTTTAAAATACTCTGGTTTTCTTCTACTTATTAAAAAATCCCTTTCTTAAGTGTTTAGAGCGCACCTTAGTTGAGCTGCCAATATCGCTCAAGGACTCAAAAAGTTCTTATAAACAACATTAGAGTTTTGTCTTTTCTCCATAAAATTTATTTTCTGTATAAAGATGGAAATAAAATATTTTGTCTCATTCATAACTACAAACATACATGTACTACTACATACTTAGGCCCTGAATTTGTAAAACGCAACGCAATCCCAAAAATAACATTGAAAGCAAAAACAATAGTGGTATTCACTCCGAGCTTGTTAGTTTGTTAGTCGTTAATCGTTACTTTTTTACACGCGTTTTGTTTTTGTATATTTAACGCGCTACCGGATTAACATTTAACAAATTAACGACACGGCACCCCTGATAAAATAGTTGTTAGTTGGTAACTCACAATCAGCTGTTGCAGTTTCTAAATAAATATAATAAAAAAGTAATTTGTGATACATTTCTTTCTACAATTGTATTTTTTACACTTTTTATTTTTTCCAGAATAATAAATTGTGTCAAAACAATAAATCAGTTGTTTTACTACGAAAGTTACCAGACTAACAAAGTTTTAAAAAGGGGGTGGTTCACAGTTGGTAACTTTAACAAATTAACAAACTACCGAGTAACAAATTAACAAGTTCGGTGTGAATACCACTAATGTCAAACATTTTTCAAAATTTTGTTTTACAAATTTAGGGCCTTATGGATAATAAATCACTGATGGTTTAAAAGCTGGTTTAGTGGAACTTAACTTGAATTTATATATAGTTTAAACTCAACAACTGTAAATCAGTGTCCCATGTATTATATGTGGTTAAAAAAATAACATGTGGCAGCACTACGATAAATCTTATCAAATTCATATGGTCTGTATTGGTAGTTTAAACGCCCAATTGTATGCGTTTAAAGATGGTTTATATGTTTAGTGATTTATAGATTTGTTGGTTTAAACACATTTTAAACCAAAAAGAGAGTTTAACTTGCTCTGATTTTTTAGCCCTTAGTGTAATATCATTGTGTAAATTGATTAAGCTTCTTAGTGTATTTATGAACGATACCCTTTGTCAGCAAATAATTTCATAAATGTTACCTGTAAAACATGTTAAAGCTGTAAGCAATTGGAATCGGTTGAAGATAACAAATTGCAAAAGTGCTGTGTTTTAAGCATTCTCCTTCTATTTTAAAATATAGATGAATGTTTGTACCAGTATGTCATTCAACTACTCACTTGAAATCATTTATCTCTATCTAGCCTCCTCATCATTTTTTTAAGTGAAGCTGCAAATACAACAAAATGGCACAAAACTGAATGAACGTCTGTCTATGTTGTCATCGTTGCCATCTTCATCAGCAGCAGATTTAGTCTTAGTTTTATTTTTTTTTTCCAGTTTTTGCTGTATACATACAGTAATACCGGTACGGGGACTACTGTTGCTGCCTCATATGCCTTTGAATTTATTGATAATGGTAAAAAAAATATTTAACAACTTTAAAGTCAGTTAGTACGGAATAAGTGTGGAAAACAAAAAACTTCATATACCTACACAGAAGTTTTTATTCGTTTTATTTTGGGGTACCTACCGGCTTATGTTCGTTCAGATGGTTCTTACTTGCGCCTTAAATTTGGTGTTGTGTTGTACAAAATCTCGGTGTGTTTTAAATTCATTAGCGTGTAACCTACATTTTAATTATAACAGCCCACAATGTATCTACCAGTTAGGGATTCTATTAGATAAAAAAAATTCCCAAGAAAGATATTTTTGAAAATCCCGAAAATTTTTAGGCAGAAAATTTCGGTATAAACTTCAAATAAAAAAAAAAAAAAACATTTTGGGACCAGAGAAAATGGTACGCATCTTGCGAACGAATTTTGCGCTCGTCATCTAAACACAGGCGGGTAGTGTTCATTTGTTGAAGCAGTGTCCAGTTTTTAAAGTTTAATCGTTTATTAGAAATCTAAAAACTATTTCCACAGCTTTTGGATGAGGTCATGATGTTTGATTTACGACGGAGAGTTAATCACCCCTATTGTGTTTGGCGTATTTAAAATACGCCTACGACTATTTGGTAATAGATTAATGGAAAAAAGTTCACGTTCTCTTTAGTCTATTACCAAACAGTCGTTGGCGTATTTTAAATACGCCAAACACAATAAGGGTGATTAAGTACCCGCCCCGCATCTCAACTGAAAGAGTTACAGTGGTTCTGTCAAGACCCATGTGCCAGTTGAGTACTGCGTCATTGATAATAAAATGTAAATTTTGTATGTTTAATTATTATTCCTTTGCAAAAATCCATGCATTAGGCTACGAAATGCTCCCGCATTCGCCCTATGTCGCCCGGTGGAAAGAGATTTGCCGACGAAATTATCTTACAAACAAATTCCTTTTTTAATGACCGGACAAATCTAATTTTTTTGGAAGGGATACAAAATTGGAGAAACGTTGGGTAAGGTTTCTAGGGAAAATAAATTGTTTTTTCACACCAAAAAAATGTGTTTGTTTTTTTTATTTAAAAAGGTAAGGGCTTATTTTCGCTAGAACCTTTATAAAATGTTTAACATTTGCTGACTTCCTTAACGTTCGTATCCGCATTTGCTTATCAGCTGGGAAACAAATGACTTTAGGAATGTCATACTTTGGCAAAGTTTGCACGGTTGCGTTTAGAAATACATCACATTATAGATTTGCAATGCAACATGCGTTTAGAAAGACAGCCATAATGAAGCAGAAATTTACAATTTTCAGATTTTTAGATTTTTAGCAAATGGTGGAAGGTATATATATTCAATGTGACCGACTTATTTTGAACTCGAATGTCTTACATGTATTCCAATACGTGCAAGTTTTAACTGTTTCAGCACATATAATTGCATAAAATTCCCATTGATGGTGAATAATGAATAACATTTTATATTTCTTTCTTTAATATTCTTCACAAAAAATGCCCAAAAATGAGCTTCCGGGAAGTTACAAACCCTACTACCAACGCTGCACACTGCCATTATAGGATGAACATGTTGGATGTATGGTTGGCTGAGAGAATATATGTATGGTATGGTTGGAAGGATGATGGCTCTCTATGACATCATATATGATTATGGCTTTTTAAACATCATTTTATAAAGTCGTTTGAGGTTAAATGCAAATTAATTACATAAATAAAGTATATTTAGTTTTTATACCAAATATATGTACATACATATATACTTATGTATGTATGCACATATTTAAGAGTATGTGGAAGAAGAGGTTTTTTTATGTAAAAAGTATACAAATAAACATAAACAGCACTCATATCCACTTTTGCTTTTTTCCCAACAGACACATTTTAAATAAAAAACATTTCTCAAAAGCGTTAATGTTTAACCTAAAATTTCGAATTTCAGTTTCTTACTTTTAAGTTAAAATAAGCTTATTAAACTGTTACTGCCATGACATACTCGAACTTTGAATCAAAACAGAGCTGCCCTTTTATTTATGGTATTGTTACGAAAGTAACTTTTGTTAGTTGCAATTATTATTTATCTTGTATTGATTAGTTATTAAGTATTTGTTAGTTATTTTATTAGTTTACATTGTTATTAAAGATTGTTATAATTCAGTACACTTCAATCCCAATGTGCAGAAAGCCCTAGAAATGACCGTTAAAAAAGCTTTGGTATAAGTGGTGAAATTAGGTAAACAAAAGTGCCGCCATAAATCATAATTGACGATAGAGTGGTGAATAAGTAAAGCCTCGAACATTCGAGAAACATTTCGAATGTTCTAGATGGCTGAATTACAGTATAAATACTTGCGGCGGCTAGGATCAAAAAACAGTATTAGTTCAGACTTTGTCAGACTATAAACGTTTGAAGTGTGTTGATTACAATAGTGAGTTGTAAATAAAAGCTATAAATTACGGTTGTTAAAGTGACTAAGTTCTTAATAAATAAGTTTTATACATTAAAGTGTTGTGTTTGTTTAGTTTTATTTAAATTGCAATCAACGAACTCGAAACGGTTTATTATAAAGGAAATAAACCAAAACTTTATTGAAAGGCAGTTACGTAACAATTGGTGTCAGAAGTGAAATTGCATAAAAAAAAAAAAAAAAAAAATTAAAAAAAAAAATAGACTGCAATGAAATTTGAAGAACTTAAAGTGGAACAGCTCAAGAAAGAATTGGGCAATTTGGATCTGCCAACTGCAGGTAATAAAGCAGAGCTGCAGAAGAGACTATTAGATGAATTCGAGCAAAGCAATATGGACATTGTGAGTTACGAATACAAGGACAAAGAAGAAATAGAGGTATGTACTCGTGCAGTAGCTAGCAACATGGATTTTAACACAATGTTTGCCGCTATGATGGCAAAAATAGATGAAAATTCAATAGCAATGCTAGCTGAAACTTCTAGAAAAATTGATGAAACTTCTAGAAAAATGGACTCTAAAAGCATGGTACAGATGATAGAAGAGAATTCGAGCGATATTCTTGCTGAAACTTCTAGAAAAATGGAAGAGAAGACGAGCACCATCCTGTCTGAAATTCAAGAGCATTCTAGAATAACGAACGAGAAACTTCAGGAGATTTCCAGTGAAATAAACGAAAGAGTAAACGAAATGGAAATAGAATTTAACCAGAAGCTGTCTGATGTAAAAACTCAAGTCGCGGATGTAAAAACACAAGTCACTGTTTTTGATGAAAAACTACAACATCAGGAGGAAAAAGTTAATTACATTCAATGCCATGAAGGACCAGTGCGAGTTATTCCAGAAGTTTCTAGTAGAATAAAGGCCCCAAGTTTTGACGGTAGTGTCCCATTAAATGTTTTTAAGTTCCAGTTCGATACAGTTGCCAACAGAAATGCATGGATCAGTGAGGAAAAAGCCATCGAGCTCATTCTTGCTTTAAAGGGGACTGCGGCTGAAGTGCTTGAAAGTGTACCAGTAAGTAGCAGAAACAATTATGATGAAATTATGGTAGCACTGCAAGTAAGTATGGAGGTGAACACAAAAGGGAAATCTACAAAATGGAGTTGGCAGAGTGCAAAAGGCAAACGAAACCGTACAGGACTTCGCACTGGAGATTGAGCGGTTGGTACAGCTAACTTATCCTGGTGAGAATCATCCCTTTTTGGATCATTTTAAAACTGAGGCATTTGTAAGTATGTGCATCACAAAAACCAACATTTGCAGAGACTGTTTCATTTGCCCTGGCCCAGGAAACCGCAAGAATTATTTCAAGACCACAGACATACAAGGTGCGAAAACTCGATATGGCTTGCGAGGAAGAAAGCGAGTTAATTAAGGAAGTGAGGGGCATGAAAGAGGTACTTTTCAAGGCTTTGGGTGAGAAGCAATCTAAAAACAAAGTCAAATGCTATAACTGCGGTAAGACTGGTCACATGCAGCGTAACTGCAAAGCACCAAGAAAACGTTCAAGATCTGCTTCACCGCCCAGAAACAACCAGCGGGGTAATCACCAGTCTTCAAAAGAATCCCCGTTAAACTTAAAAAAAGAGCTAGCACAGCTGGGCATGAGCTAGCTCCCACATATAAGGGCCCCACAGTCTCCATCTCAGTAATGCAACAGAGTAATATACACCTTACTGATTGTGGTTATATCAACGGTCGAAAACGGGTTTTGACTGTGGACACTGGGGCATCACATTCGATTATTAGGCCTGATTTAATACAACAGTCTATTGAACCACTAAGTGGAGTAAGTTTGCGAACAGCTACGGGTGAGCGTGCCACCGTCTATGGGAAAGTAAAAGTAAAATTAAGTATGGCCAATACAAGTGCTCACCATGTATTTATTGTGGCTGATATTGTAGACGAAGTAATTATTGGCTCAGATTTTATGATTGGACAAGGTATTCGTCTGGATATGGGACAACAAATTATGACTTGGCGTAATGTTGAAATTCCCCTTGATGTTTGATACGAAAGCAAGGCTCATGTAAGACAGTTACTCGCCCTTGAACGTGAAAAATTGCCGCCCAAGTCAGAAACCATAGTATGGGCGCGCATTCCTTCACCAAAACGAAATGAAGTTAGAGACCTGGTTAATGAAATGGAACAGGATGGCATAATAAAACCATCAACAAGTCCCTGGAGTTCACCGGTGGTTTTGGTAAAGAAGAAAGACGGAAGTACTAGGTTCTGCGTAGACTACAGGAAATTAAATGACGTCACCAAGAAGGACAGTTATCCACTGCCTAGGATTGATGACACCCTGGACACGTTAGCCGGAACAGAATGGTTTTCCACATTAGATCTGCAGAGCGGCTATTGGCAAGTAGAAATTGCAGACAAGGATAAGGAGAAAACTGCTTTTAGTGCAAGTGATGGCTTATGGCAGTTTAATGTTATGCCATTTGGTCTCTATAATGCTCCGGCTACATTCGAGCGTTTGATGGAACAGGTGTCGAAAGGTCTCCACCGAAAGACATGTTTGGTGTACCTTGATGACATAATTGTCATGGGAAAAACATTTGATGAACACCTGAAAAACCTCGAAGAGGTGTTGAAACGTATATCTACAGCCGGACTCAAGTTAAGTGTCAAGAAATGTTCACTGTTCCAGAAAGAAGTAAAATACCTAGGGCATCGTGTAACATCTGATGGCATTTCAACAGACGAAGAAAAAATACGAGCAGTTATGGATTGGCCTTGCCCTAAAAATCTACATGAGCTACGCAGCTTTTTAGGCGTATGTACATACTACAGGCGTTTTGTACCGAATTTTGCCAACATTGCTGCAAGTCTGCATGAGTTGACCAAAAAGGCGCAGGCATATGACTGGGGTGAAGCACAGGAACGGGCATTCCAGAAGCTAAAAGAATTATTGCTCAGCACCAATTTTGGATTATCCAATCGCGGGCGAAAAATTTGTGCTAGATACTGATGCGAGCGGATTCGGAGTTGGAGGTGTGCTGTCCCAAGTGGTCAACGGTGTAGAGAAAGTAGAAGGCTATTACAGTCGTATACTTTCGAAGCCTGAGAGAAATTACTGCGTGACTCGGCGGGAGCTTCTGGCAGTACTTGAGTGCATAAAACATTTTCACAAATATTTGTATGGTCAACATTTTCATTTAAGAACAGACCATTCTGCACTCAGGTGGTTGCTGCAATTTAAAAATCCGGAAGCCCAGATAGCTCATTGGATTGAGCGCCTTCAGAGCTAAGATTTTAGCATTGAACACAGAAAAGGTGGAAAACATGGCAATGCGGATGCTCTGTCAAGGCGACCCTGTAAGCTGGAATGCAAGCATTGCGTAAGGGCGGAAGGAAAAGAAAACATCTGTTACGTTCGTCTATTGCAGATAGAATCTCATGAAGACTGGTCGATGTCGCAGAAAAATGATCCCATTTTAGCGAAAATTCTGAAAGCTAAGGAAGAAGGCAGAAGACCCACCCCAAACGAAATTTCGCCTGAAAGCCCTCTGATGAAAGCATACTGGGCTCTGTGGAACAGCTTTCAAGTAGTAAATGGCTGCTTATACCGTACGTGGGAAAGTACTGACTTAAAATCAGTTAAAAACCTTATATTAGTGCCGTCGGCGAAAGTAAAAGAAGTTCTGAGTGAATTTAATAACGGTCATAGTGGCGGTCATCTGGGTGTGGCGAAAACCCTAGAAAAATTAAAACAACGCTTCTATTGGGTTGGCTGCCGACAAGCTGTAGCTGATTGTATAACAAATTGCGCACAATGTATTGCCGCCAAAGGTCCAGTTAGAAGAAGTCGTGGGCCACTACTACAGCAATATAATTCTGGTGCCCCATTTGAGCGAATTGCGATGGATATAGCTGGGCCATTTCCTGTAAGTAATGCCGGAAACAAATATGTACTTGTAGTCATCGATTACTTTAGTAAATGGTAAATGCCATCCCAAACCAAGAAGCAAGAACAGTGATAGACGTCTTCGTGAACAATTGGGTGTGCCGCTATGGTGTTCCATTAGAAGTACATTCTGACCAGGGCAGAAATTTTGAATCTGCTATATTCAAGGAAATGTGTGAATTGTACGGAATAAGGAAAACAAGGACAACCCCATTGCATCCGCAATCTGACGGCATGGTTCAAAGATTTAACCGTACATTAGAGGAACATTTGCGAAAAGTAGTCAGCACACAACAAAAAGACTGGGACGAACACATTTCAAAATTCATGTTGGCGTATAGATCAGCTGTTCACGACTCCACCTCTCGTACACCCGCCAAAATTGTGTTTGGAACAGAGCTCAGACTACCAGGAGAACTAGAGTTTGGTGTTAAGCCTATACCAACGGGTGAAAACAATGAAAGCTCCACCTCACAAGAACAAGGAACTCTTAATGAACTTCATGAATTTGTACGAAAGCGTATTAAGTTGTCTAGTGACAAGATGAAAGCCAGATACGATCGAGCGGCAAATTCGGAAGGATTCAAATTACAGACGCATTGGGACGGGCCATATAAGGTGATAAAGAAATTAAATGATGTTGTATACCGAATACAGAAATACAAAAGTCCAAGAGCTAAAATGAAAGTTGTTCATTTAGAACGATTAGCCCCTTATGGGACGAACAGGCTTAAGTGCTGCCCCCCACGAAAGTAACTTGTTAGTTGTAATTATTGTTTAAGAATTAGTTGTAATTATTATTTATCTTGTATTGATTAGTTATTAAGTATTTGTTAGTTATTTTATTCGTTTACATTGTTATTAAAGATTGTTTTAATTTAGTACACTTCAATCCAAATTGCAGAAAGCCCTAGAAATGACCATTAAAAAAGCTTTAGTATAAGTGGTGAAATAACGTAAACATAAGTGCCGCCATAAATCATAATTGACGATAGAGTGGTGAATAAGTAAAGCCTCGAACCTTCGAGAAACATTTCGAATGTTCAGATGGCTGAATTACAGTATAAATACTTGCGGCGGCTAGCAACAAAAAACATTACAAGTTCAGACTTTGTCAAGTTAAGAGCGCATCACGCGGAGAAAACTATAAACGTTTGAAGTGTGTTGATTACAATAGTGAGTTGTAAATAAAAGCTATAAATAACGGTTGTTAAAGTGACTAAGTTCTGAATAAATAAGTGTTATACATTTAAGTGTTGTGTGTGTTTAGTTTTATTTCAATTGCAATCAACGAACTCGAAACGGTTTATTATAAAGGAAATAAACCAAAACGTTATTAAAAGGCAGTAAAGTAACAGTAAATTAAAGCAGATCTATTGCCTACTTAATCAAGTTTTCCAAAGTAAAAAAAAAAAAAAAAAAGAAAAAAAAACAGTTAAAGTGTTCTATGCCGAATCTTTGATACCCTCCACCGAGAATAATAATGAATATTTTAGAAGTGGCATTTAAATGGAATCTATAAGCTATGAACCAATCTTAGTCTGTGTTCATACGGCGAGAGGGACGAGGGGAAAAGAAACGAGTACACAGATGCATGTACTGTCTTCACGTTTTGCTTTTTCATTCGTTGTTTAATTTTGTTTTTGTTTTCAATATCAAATAAAACAAAATAAAAAACATGTCGGCAACATGACATGAATCATTTGAATGCCAAGTCATGTTTAAAGAAGATAAAGGAAGAATCATGCCATTAAGACATGAGCCGTATGAACTCAGACTTACTACCTGTTTTTAGAACAAAAGTTCAAAAGTTGTTTTTGTTTTGAATGTTACTTAAACGAGTCACATTTCAGCTCGCGTTCTAAAAACATGCAGTTAATAAAAACTGATGTCACAGTATTAAAGTATAATGGCGGTTTAAGACGACTTCAAAAGTTGTACTGTTTACATGCGGCCAACTATAAATTTTTGACCGATCTGCACGAAATTTTGTCGGTGGTTTTCCAGTATAAAAAAATATAACGCACCAAAATTTACCGCAATAGCATTATTTGGTACGGTTAAAAGGATGAGTTATGCGAACGTTACAGTACCGTTTCTGTAATGTGTCAATCAGCTGTTCGTTTTTGCTATATGAAAAGCCTTAGAAAAGCTTACCGATATGTAATGGTACCGTAGTTGCTTTAAGGAATCAGAAAACTAACAGGAAAATTCTTAACATAAGATTTATTTGAAATCGGTAAAAAAAGAAAATGTAGGAATTTAACATAAAAAGCATTAAAAAATTAGCTATAATAATGAAGCACAACTTTTTTTTTCAGGTGATAAGTACAGGAAAGGGCATTTCATTAAACAAATTCAAGTTTTTTGAGCATTTCCTACCTGAAACAAATATTTTTTGTTCGTATAGAAAAAACTTGGTCTTGTTATTTTCTTGAAAATGGGAAATACTTCTTATAAAAAACTTGACCCTTTTTTAATTGAAATACCCTTTTTTGACCCCTTTTTCTGGAAAATCCCCTTTTTTGTGAGACTTTTCGCAAATTTACAACGGTAACCCTGTTCTGGAGGGCTTGCAAAATTATCCTGTTAACGCTTATCAATTTTTTCATTAAAAAAAAAAACTATACCAATTTGCAATTATTTAAAAAATTTTCTAGGTTGGTATGTTTGCAAAAAATTGAGTTACACATTTCTAAACAAAATTGAAGAACATTGTTAAATCATGTTTTGAGGGTCAAGTTGCCGATTTTCTTCAACGACAATAATTATACCCGGACCACAATAGTGGAGAGGATATTTATTTATTTATTTATTTAAGAACAAATTGTAACTTCTACAACAAAACATCAGTCTTAAACAGTAGAAATCTTATGATGTTATATTTTTTTAGAGTAAGGTGTTATACTAATGTAAGTGCCATTTATGTTATAATTTCTGATCCCGTAAACGAACCTTGCAATGTTGTTATATGTGACGGTCAATTTAGATTTACTGGTTTCATCACAACTTGCAAAAATCTCACATCCGTAGGTTAAAATTGGTATCAAATATGTCTTAGCAAGTAATAAGCGTATTTTCAATGGGGTGCAATATTGAGTAGGCCATAGGGTTCTTAGCATCGAATATGTTTTACCACATGCAGCTATAACGTGATCAGACCAGGTTAAAGTGTTATTAAAAATTACACCAAGATTTTTTGCTTTATCTACGATTTCAATCCGTTGGTTTTTAATAAAAATGTTGGGATAATCAATAATTTTCTGTGTTCTTTTACGTATTACAATGCATTTCGATTTGGTAGGATTTAAACTTAACCCGTTAACATCAGCCCAACGTGAAACCCGTTGTAAGTCCTGATTAAGTCTTGCAGTACATTCATCTAAGTTCCCTTTTTTGTTACTTATGTACAATTGTACGTCATCGGCATACATTCTAATGTTGCAATGGAGCAACTGTTCAGGAAGATCGTTTGCGTAAATGGAGAAGAGGAGAGGACCTAGAATGGATCCCTGAGGAACACCCCTGACAACAGGAAGAAAAATATCGGTAAATTTTCGGAAAGGCCAAAAATTAAAAAGTCGCAAAACAACTATTGTTTTCGAGGCCCCAAGAAACCATTTTCAACAATAAAAAAGTTATTTTTCGCGTAAAGTCGATTTTGATATATTGCAGGTAAAGGGTTTAAAAATGGCGATAATTCTGATTAACTGTCTGTCTCAATAGCAAATGTTTTTGTTTTATTTCACATTTTTTGATTATGGTTGAAATAATTAAATTAAATTATTGTTATTTGAATGTTTAGTTTCATAGGTATTTATTAAAAACCATTTGTAATTAATTAAAAATTAATAATTTTTCTTTATTTTTCAGTATTTTCTACCACCATGAAAAACAAAGGAAACTGTTCGCAAAGCAGTAGTTCAGGTTCACCGGCGAGTTCACCCATAAGAGCATCCCCGCAATCTCCATTCAGTGAGTTTATTATTTTTATTTCTATACTAAAAAAAAAAAATCTTGAGGCCAAAAAATTTAAATTAAAGCGGTAGCGGCTTTTATGGTCTGTAACCTTTTTTACAGCCCATGTCATCGGTATACCAGAAAGTACACGTAGAGAAAAAACATGTGTAAATATGGTCACATCCAACAAAACTATTTTGAAAGAAAATTTTGCTGTCACCGACAACCATATTATGGTTAAATTAGTCACCCATCAAGAAGCCAAAGCCATATTACGGTTGCCTCTCAAAATGTCATGGTTTAATATAGCAATGATTTGTTTTTAAATTAACAATAGTATTTTTCTCTATTCGAAGAGCAGCATGCAATGGTTGAAAACCAACAATGCTATTATAATTGTTAATCATATTTTAGTTATTATTAGCCAAATTATGATCGGACGCAAATATACCATATACCATAAGGACTAATTTAACCATAATATGGTAGTCGGTAACAATAATATGGTTAAGTTAAACACTGTATGTTTGAAATTTTCTTTTAAAGTAGTCTTGTTGGAGGTGACCATATTTAAACATGTTTTTTCTCTGGGTGTAGCAGCCCTCTTTGTTTTTCTTGAGCAACGTATCATGGTGACTTCAAAATAGGTTTACAAACTAAGAGGGCCCATTGTTTTATTTCATATCAAAACTATTGTATTTCGAGCCTTATAAGCTTTTTTTATTAATCCCTGCACACTAGTATATCCCATACAGTGTTGCCAATTTAGCCATTTAGTGGACCCTGTTAAGCCATTAAAAAATGAGTTTAGCCATTTTTTTTTAAGCCATTTTCCAACTTGTTTTGCCATAAAATTTTTTTGCCGTTTTTCTTTTAAAAGAACAATTTTTATTTTGTTATAAAAATTTATAAAAGTAAAATAAACATTTTGAACAATTAAAACGCCTTTAATTTAAATCACGACTTTTACAAATGTTGAAAATCGCTATAAACTGCGACGCTGAAACATCTTTCAAAATAAAGGAACAGTATTCCATTATTAAATTTATAAAATCGATCAACACAAACATCACTGTTTCTTTCTGGTTGCAAGTATTTCAATAAAGGGATGCTGGCGGTAACAAAATTGTTTTAGAAATTTCAGAATTGACTATAAAGTTGCTCTCACTTCCATGGTCTAATGCTGAAGTAGTGAGGGGGTTTCGCCCCCTCAATCAATTAAGTAAATATTTTTACAATAACAATACAATATTTATACCACCACCACAATAGTGGAGAGGGTACTATGCGTTTGTGCTGATGTATGTAACACCTTAAAATATTGGTCCTTAGTCCATCTTTACGTATACCGATTAACTCAGAATCACTTTCTGAGTCGAATTAACGATGTTTGTCCGGCTGGCTGGCTGTCCATGTAAACCTTGTAAGCAAAGTACAGGTCGCAATTTAGAGATTATTTGATAAAATTTGGTTCAAAGGTTCTAATGTGGTGCAGGGTATCATAAAGTCGAGTTTAATCGACTATACTTTTTTATTTATTTTTTTAGTGTGGATCTGGACTCAAAAGGTTGGGTAAATGTTGTCGTGATTATGATTTACCTTCAAATTATTTAAAACTTATGATTATTTTAAACTAACGAGTGATTCCTATGAAATAAAGATTTAATTTTTTAATATTAATTTATTTTTATATTTATTTACGTTTATTCTTATTTAACAAATTGATATCAACTTTGCAAAAGTGAGGAAAATCGTGCTTTTTGACAAAATTATGAAGAAAACTTAAAATAAGACCAGCAAACACGATATTTGGTAAAAACTCGACTTGTGCGATCTCTAAACTTCTTTCGAAAAATCTAAAAAATATTTTGTTGGGGCACACTGTCGCACACCTTCGTGGCTTTATTTTTAATAAAAACTGGTGATTATGGTCAGTGTTGTTGACTTTATCGACTTTTTTAAAGCATTATTATGTTTCCTGCGCATGGTATTTTTCAAGAGGTTTACTTTAGACTGTGATGCCAACTTTACAAACACAAATTGCTTAACAAGATTTTTTTTTATAACTTCGACAAAGTTAAATTAGTTTTTCCTATAAGCCGTTTGCAATTTTAAATAAAAAAAAAAAAAAAAAAAATGCGGGTCTCGCAATATCTTGCATATTAAAAAGTGCCAAATTACGTGTTCATGGCTAAACAACCACTAAATTGGCAACACTTACACTGAAGGATAGACAATGAAATTCAATTCTTATTTCGTACATTTTGTAAATGTGCAAATAAGATTTAATATTTATTTCATAGTCTTGGATGTGGTCCGTTGGCTAATCTTCATCAGACCAATTTTTTTGTTTACCTAAATATGTATTTACCTTATTTACACATGTTTGTAATATTTTTTGTTTCTTCTTGGGAACTTATATATTTGTTCATTCATTAATTTTATTTTCTTATTTTTTTTTTTTTTTTTTATTTCAGGCATTCGTGGTAGTCCAGAGAGTGTTGGCAGTTTATCGCCTGGAAATGATTCCTTAGTTTATGGTGACACAAGCTTAGTATCCCCTCAAAGAAGGATACATCGTAGATATTTATGAGATAATATTTTATAATTTATTTATATTTTATAAATAAGAAAACTCAAAAAACTAAATTACAAACAATCTAACATACACATTCAAGCTGCTTCAGTGGGTTTTGTGTGAAACAAAAAAGGACTACTAAAGAACTACTGCCAAACGCACACACACTCCCATAAAATATGCACGCGCAAGAGTTTTACATAAATACACACATAATACATTTGACTATGATACCAGGATGTAATGTTTGTCTGTCTGTCTGTCTGACTATCCTTTTCCCTGCTTGTTTACTGTAGAACAAGTCTGTTTGTGCTTTCAGTCATTTCCAAACGAAATCCCTTGTAAAAGAACAAGCAACAGACTTACATACAGATACACCAAACACACATACACAAACATATTAATACATATGTGCATAAAATATTTAGAATTTAAATTAAAGAAGTATTTTACTCTTTTGTTTTCTATTTCATAAACATCTACTTACTTGTCTTTTAATGGTTTTGTTAAAATATATTTTTGTTTAGTGTTTTTACTAAGAAGTTTACTTTACTTTACTTTATTTAATTTTTTATTTTTTTTGGTGCAAATAATACTCTACATTTGTATCCTTTAGTTAATATATATTTAGTTTATAGTTTTTCAACCGTAAGTTTGTTTCATTCATTCATCTATTCATTTATAAAAATATTTTCTGTAAAAACTTGCACGTATAATTGATTTAAGAAAAAGAAGTTACTAATAAATTTAATGTGTATTTAATTTGTTCCTTTTTTATTTCTATTCAAAATTTTTGTGTCGTTTAAGCAAAAATCTAAAATGCAGAAGTTTCAATGCGCCGCACAGTGCGTTGATATCATATAACTATTACAAATAAATAAAAGGAGTTGTCGTTCAGAAACGTGGTGGTACCAATTTTTTTTGAGCTAAATAGTGATACAGTACTTTTCGCTTATAGTCACATCCTTTAGTTGCAACCATAACGTGGACTATATCGCTAATGTGACTATATATAGTCTTATAAGGCTAATTCACATATATGCCACTATTTCCCAACTTTCAGGATAGTATTTAAATCAATATTAAGTTAATTTTCATAAAAAACTTAAATCGTATTTAAAACAAATTGGTTTTTTGAGTTTTATTTGAAAAGTCTTATTTAATTAAGATAAAAGTATGGTAGCACTACTAAATAAAAAAAAAAAAAAAAAATATAAAAAGTGTGTTTATTTACAAGGTGGTCTGAAAAAACAGCTGAATGTTAATGCTTTGCCTGTTGTTGTTGTATTGTTGTGATATTGAGGCCACCTTGCTAAAATATTACAATGGAAACTTAAGTTGAAATTAAGTGTACCACATCGATGACTTAAGTTTCACTTAAGTTTTTAGTGAAGAATAGAATTTTGTATCTAAAACGATTTTAAAAATAAATGTGTTTTAATATCAATCCTGAAAATTGGGCATAAGACGCATATAACCGAATTCGAATATAATAAAGTTATGTGAATAAAGGAAATAAAAAATTCATATAAATTACACCGTAATCAGGCTTATGGTTTTAAAACAGAGTTGCATACTGTATAACAAATAGTTAAAATAATAACAAGATATTTCATAACTGATACCGAAGGCAAAAACTAATTTTTTACGAGTAGGGAGTTGATGACAAGAATTAAATGATTTAATTCATTCTTTCTTTGGATGGATTTTTGATTCAAGAAAAAGAACTTAGTAAATTTTGCTAATGTGATTATGTATATGGCAAATGTGCTTATATCGCTCAATGGACTATAACGTTTATACTTTATATTAAATTAACTTATAGCGGCAAAATAAACAGATAAAATGGACTATATCGCTAATGTGACTATAAGTGCAGTGACAATAAACGAAAAAATTGGTCCAAGGACAGGCCTACTTCTCACACAAGGCCCAAAAATGCTGTTGCCAAAAGACAATAGAAGACGTGTTAAATAGATGTAAAATATTATTTAAGTAAACAAATAACAATTCATTGAATCTATTAAAAATGTAAATAAATGCATTAAAGATAAAAATAAAATTTTCATTTTTTTGTATAGTTAAGCCTGCTGCTTGTACATGTCAAAAACTCAAGTAATATGTAAAGTCTGATAGTGAAAATGACAAGTATTTCTAAACAATAATACTTTTCATTAGATCAGTACTGTAACGTGCATTGCTAAATTTGGCAATGCCATAACAATTTCATTCACCGCAATTTAAGCTTTTATTGTCATCACTAAAATTTTTAAATTTTTTACTCTCTAAGGCATTTTAGCGATAGAGATTTAGCTTTAGCTAAGCGAATTACGGAATACGGGTGCAGGGTTACATTTTATATCATGTGTGAGTGTTTATACTTTGTGCGATGGTGTGAAAACAAACTGTGATGTTAAATTAGATTTTTTGACGGTCGCAGCAAATTTCATTATATTTCTTTCTCACATTGTATTATGGAGATAGTGTAAACTAGCCTTAATGGATAACCCAAAGTTGTATTCATTCATAATAGTTTTTGTTTGACCTTTTCGAATATGAAAAAAGTGTGAGATAAGTTGCAAAATTAATTTTGTAGCCTTAAACACGTAAGTGGAAACGAACAATAAATAAGGCATTTTAATTTATCTTAAGCTGTGAATTAATTTTTTAAATTAAATACCTCGGCATGAAGTACAATGCACATTAACGTAGCGTATATCATTCCTTGCCGTTTTTAAGCTTATTTCAAATTTCAACATTTTCTATTATTTAATTTGCTAGAAACATATTAAATTATAAATAATAAGCTTACCTTGATGTTCATGAGGGTGGAGCGTCGCACAGACGGATTTTTTGTGCAATAGGTACTTTTTTCGACACATAAAATTTAAAAATGTAATGATGCAGTTTTGTAGAAAATTGATTCAGTATGAATAATATATAAACTGTATCCCAAAAAAACGTTTATTTGTCTTTGAAATAATGAAGTAAAGTCACATGTAAATTTTGGTCAAAAATATTGAAAACTTTTTACGCACTTCCCAGTAAAAACTTCGCTTTTTCAAAATGAATAGCTTCTTTAACTCATTTTTTTTATTTAGTTATTAAGAATTAACATATGTATAATTAAAATTATAGGCTAATTGCTTGGATGAGCAATAGTGACTTAGACCTTCAGCTCATAGAAAATATATTGTACTTAAAAAATGTATAATAAGATTAGTTCAATAAGCGTTTTTGGTTGTATTAGATATAGTTATATATGTTAGTAGATTTCAAATATTTAATGATTGATGTGATATTTTCATCAGCTGGATCTGCAAGAAGACGTATTGGATCATTATTTCCAAACGATCGTGACCTTTGGTTGATGAAAACGGGGCATTCTGAAAGAATATGTGAAGGATTAGTTGGGTAAGAAATGTTGCAATTACAAGTTTATGTGTTTCTGAGCTTCAAAAGGAACCCATGTGTGATTCTGGTATGTCCAAGTCGAAGCCTTACGATTTTAACAAGATCCAATCTACTTGTTTTTGAGTTTGTGTTAATGTTTTTCACGATTCCGCAGTTGTTATTATTTATTTTCTTATACCAGTTAGAAGTCATGTGGTAAGTGTTATCGTTTTCTTTTTTAGTGTGATATTATGTATCTTTGAGATTATGGTTTTCAGTTGTAATCAGGGGTGTCCTTGAAGAGCTTTTTACTGCAGCATCAGCGTATTCATTTCCGAGGATGTTGTAGTGGCTTGGGACCCATATTAATTTTATTTCAGGGTATCGTTTGATCAAGATATTTCGAATTTGGGTAGCGTACGTATTGTTATTATAGATATTAGAAATATATTTAAAAAGAGATGAAAGTCAGGGGTGTCATAGAATCCAAGTCGGTTTTGCTTTTTGTCGGTTTTGTAAACCAATATTGGTTTAATTTGGTGTCATGAAAACAAGTCGGTTTTGTTATTTTCGAATACAAATAAAAACGATATTCGAATTATCTGTTTTATGTTTTGTAGCATGTGTTTACCTATGGAAATGCAATTTTTGGTTGTTTTTAATAAAAAGAAAATAAGAATGATAAAACAGTAAACATATGAAATAAATGCCGTCGTTATAATATTTGCATTGTATAATTTTATTGTTTTGTAAAAATATAAAGCGAATTTATTAAAAGACAAAAAAAAAAAAAAATATTTATATAGGTTGCGACGAAAAAGCAGCAAAGCTGCGCAAAAATTCGGAAAGTTTGCAAAAATTGCGGAAATTCGCGAAAATTTTTAATATTTCAAAAAAGCCATAAAATAGATTAAAAGTGCCTAAAACTATAAGGAATGACGAAAATTCGGTAAAAATTGTTAAATTAGCGGAAATTCGCAAAAATTTGCAAACATGGGCATGATAACAACGTTTAATATTTATTAAAAATCGTTAAAGCTGTAAAGAACCATAAATATAAGAGGAAAAAACGCTTCTATCGCGAACATGGCTAAAATTCGCAAACAATTGCAAAATTGGAAACAACCCCTAAAAATTATTTGAATTCGATAAATGGGTTTTAAAAAATAAAATGTCGGAAAATAGCATAAAAAAGATTGCAAAAATCACAAAAATTCGCGAAATTTTTCAATATTTTAAACAAGCCATAAAATGTATATAATAATAAATTGCTGTTGTTGCATATTTGCTGAAAAAGTGAGGAGAAGACTTTTGCGAGTTTGCAGCAACCCGCTGCCGGAGACATGCAAAAAATTCTATTTTAACAATTTTATTTACTTCCATCTATGCAAAAAATCTAACTGTTGAAAAAATAAAATAAAAAAATTAAGCTTTTCAAAACTATTTGTATTTCCAATAAAAAAACAAGAGCTGTAAGCTGCTTGGTTTGTTTTCAATAAAAATCCGATAATATTGGTTTCTGTGACACCTAAAACCGACACTAATTTAAGTTCGAACAAAAAACCGACAACATTGCATTTCATGACACCAACGTATTTTTTTTTGTCGGTTTCAAATCCAATTCCAATAAAATTGGTTTCTATGACACCCCTGAGTGAATCTGTGCATATTACATATCTACCGCTTTTGTTTTGAATATATTCGGTAGCTTTAGCTATAGCGATTAATTCTGCGCTGAGTATTGAACTGTGTTGTGGTAGGTTACCTAAACAGATGATCTTGTCTTCAGTTGTGATACTATATCCAACCTTGGTTAATGCTTTGGAGCCATCTGTATGCATAAAGTTATAGTTTTTCAGTTGTTGTTGTATATTTTTGAAGAGCGTGTAGAATTGAAGAGGGTTGTGGTTGTGTTTAGTAAGTTTATGTAATGATATGTCGATGCTACTGCTTTTCAAGAGCCATGGAGGGAAAGTTTTAATTTTAGACTGTCGTGTTTTGATTTGGATGTTAAGTTCTTCGCATTTATGCTTAATTCTGTTGATAGTAGATACAACTCTGGGTGTTATTTTTGCTCTCTTTAATTTTGCCATAATTTTGTTAAGTGGGGAATTGTTTTCCAGAAATGACCGGTATAGTTTTGTTGTAAGAATGTCCCTCTGACTTTCGGGTGGTAAGCTTCGGCGTAAAGATTTTTTGTACGAGTGGTACGAAAGACTCCTAATGAAAATCTGATGGCAGAGTTGATTTGCTTATTAAGTTTTCCAATTAGCGATTTCGGAGTATATCCATATATGGGCAAACCGTAATTAATTTTCGATAAAATGAGCGCGTTGGTGATTTGAATTAGAATTTAAGTGCTGCAGTTAAATTTGTAACTGAACAGACATTTAATGATGTTAAGTTGTTGATTAAGAGATTTAACTAGGTTATTAATATGTTCAAACCAACTGTATCTTCTGTTTATATGAAGACCTAATAACCGTATATTTGATGTTTCAATTAGCTTTATTTGGTTACTTAAAATTGTGCAGCTACAGTTTCTACAGTTTCTTTTTCGACATATATGAATGTATTTACATTTTGTTGAAGATAAAATAGCTCCAGAGTAATTACTCCATTCTATAATATCCTTAAATAGGGAGTTGCAATTTATAACAGGGTTTTTTATTTTATTCGAATTTATAATTAGGTTAAAGTCGTCGGCATAGGACGTGAAGTCAATAACCCGATGAAGTGTGATAACATGGCATAATTTGTTGTAGGCTATTATAAACAGAATAACAGAGATTGGGGATCCTTGCGGGATTCCATTAAAGAGTGAGAAGAGGTTGGAGCGATGAGATCCAATTCTTACTATAAATTTGCGGTTAGCCATAAAATTAGTTACGTAATTTATTATATTGGGACCAACTTTCCAGATGACCAGTTGATCTATGATGGCATGTAATCCAATTCTGTCGAATGCTTTTTGGAAATCCAGGGATATTATAGTGGAGTGTTTTCGAAGTGAAAGTGAATTAACAATTTGATGGTCGACGTAGAGTAGACTATCGATTGTAGATTTGCCTTGGGATTTACAAACCACCAAAATCTGTTTGCAACGATTTTGTCTAGCACTTTGGATAGACAAGAGTTTAACGATATGGGACGATACGAATTAAGAGATGTTTTACCCGATCCATGTTTATAAATTGGTATGGTTATACTAACTTTGAACTGCTGTGGAGTGTGTGAGTACCAAATTTTGTTGTAGTGTTTAAATAACCTTTGTTTCAATACATTTGGCAGATTTTGTAACATTGGGTATTAAATTCGATCAATTCCAGGTGTTTTACCTTTTAGACTACTTAATACCGTGTTCAGTTCGAGCATGTTGATAGCGGGTTCAATCTTAAGGGCTTTAGGGCTGGGACTTGTGGTTGGGGGGTTTTGTAAGGTCCTTTGTTTTTGTAGTTGGAATTCGGTTGAAAATATATAGTCACAGGAATTATTGGACCAAAATTTGGCTATTTCTGTGGCTATTGTTACTTTATTAGTTATAAGCTTATAAGCCATACTAGGTGTCGTTATTCCATGAATGGTGTTGGAGCGTAATAGTGGAGTTTTTGGCCAGATGGGTTTCTCCACAACATGGGTTTTTATACTCATTTATTTTTATCCCTTTTTTAAGAAAAACTTATTTTTTAATTATTTTTTTTTAATAATAACTCAGTTATTAATTGTTTTTTTTATTATTAAATGTTTTTAATGAATTAATTATTTGAAATACATGTCATAAAATGAATTAAACATGACTTAATGAATATAACATACGGCAATCCTGAATTTATAATATTGCATATAATGTAACAAATAACGATTGGTCCTGGAAAAATAGAAAACTGGAAAAGAAAAGAATTAATAAATATATTCACTTGTTATTATACATACAAAGCAACAAGACGCGTTCTTTTTTATTTCAAATATTGCCCGACATTTTAAGATTTTGATAAATTAAAATTTAGAAATTACCAAAATTTTAATTTCCCTTAAAAAATATTAAGGGTAAACATTTTGGCGCCCGAGCAGGGACTGTATTTGGAAAGTTTTTAAAATTTTTTGATAATTTATTTCAAAAGTTTTAATAATTTTGGTAATTTTCTACAAAATTATTTTTTTTAATTGTTGCTAATTTGTTGCAATATAAACGCATCTTGTTGTTTATACAAAGTCATTGTTGTGCGCGATTGAATCGTTGTGAAATCGCAGTCAAAAATTCGGTTTGTTTACTTGCCTTTGGAGGATAACTGCATCAAATGCCAAGTTGCAGTAACTGCCGTTGCCGAAATTGCCGTCCACGACATAACCAGGGGAGTACCAGAACCGAGGTAAAAGCGTAGAAAAATATTTGTGTAAATTAATCCTTAATCTGTAAATTATTCAGATTAAAGAATTCTATAATTTATTTAGAATTTATTTTCCGCTCAATTGCAAGTATAAACACAAATATATCTACATACGCTTCATTTTTCACTTAAAATACATTTATTTAATCAGTGAACATAACGCCTTAGTGAAATAATTTCGCGAGTGGTTTTTATTTTATAAATTAATTAAAATAATTGTCTTATTCCCAATAAATGGGGTTGAAAAGACAAAAGCACACACACACACACGTCATATAATTTTGTGATCACGTACCGAATAATAATTATCCGTTCGTATTGTATTTTTCCTCACCGTCGGTAACAATTAATTTAGTTAAATTTTATTTATTTATACACGCTTTTTTTCGGCTAAATTTGTTAATTTTTTTTGTTAAAACATTGATTTGTAATTTTCTTTTAGTTTTCTTTGTTATTATTCGTAAATTTCACATTATTTTTGTTGTTGTCAATTATTGATCACATCTGAGTTTCATTCCGATTTGTTCCTATTGTCAATTTATAAGGTTACCAGATTGACATTTAGTGCTGCCAGATATTGAGTAGCATTGCCAGCTCAAACCAACACTGGGATAGTTCACAGTTTATTGCGAATAGTTCATTGGAAATTTTGAAAATTATCCCTTTGTTGTGCAGGAAAATTATAAATATTGATAATACAAAGTGTTTTCAAGTAATTTTCTTTAATTATTTGATGAATATATTATATTTCAATACCAGAAAATTTAAACAAAAAGGTGACAACTTCGTATAATGATCAAGTGAAGTTTTATATTATAGCAAACGTAAAAACTAATAAGAATTTAGTGCGGAATTGTTGCCAATTTTGGAAATTAAATTGAAACTTTGTGCCGGCGAGATAATTGTTATAAATTATTTTGGAAAAACGAGCGCGGTGCTTTTTGTTTTTACACATTTAAGCCTAGAATCAATTGGTATCGTGATATTTTAGAAACTTTTTGTAATTTTTCTAAAATTTGACTGTGTTTGTTGAATATTATTTGCCAAAAACTGTTTTTTCATTTATTATTTCAATTTATTAGCGTGTTGGTGATTTCTTTCTTTTTTAGAGTAGAAATCGTTTGTGATAAACCAATTCCAAAAACAATTTTTGTGAATATTGCAGATTTTTAAGTTTATTGCTGAATTTCGGTCAGATTTCGAATTTTACTCATTTTAGTGGCCACTTTACATTGTCACATTTTAAAATCTGCTAAAATAAATTATTGGGTTTGAGCGCAGTGTATTTTTCGCAATTTATTGCAATTTATACACAATTTACTGAATTTTATTGATAAATTCATTAACAACATCGGAAAAAACTTTAGTTTTTGAGAAATTTGGAATATTTTCCATCTTTTATTATAACTTTTTTGTGCTTAATCTACACTCGTTATTTTTTCGATATGGCTGGTGGTAAAAAACACCAAACTCCACCTGTATCCGATGCTTTGGAGAAATTGATACAGCGTAAAGCCAAAGTGGTTGAAAATATAGCTAGAATTAAAAAATCTATTATGGATAAAACAATTTCGTTCAACCCCTTTGAGATCGATTGCCGATTGGATATTTTAAAAGACCATATCACTCAAGCTATGGAATATCAGTCTGAGATTGATAATTTAGATCCTTCAAATGATGATAGATCCGAGCTTGAAGATTTATGTGTGACTACGAAGTCTCTTTTATTGAGTCTTCAGGCCAAGAATAGAAGAACCAGTTTGCCTGAAACTTCTTTTATGATGCAATCACATCATTCTCGGCTACCACATATGCGGCTCCCCAAATTCAGCGGAACATATTCCGAATATAAGAATTTCATGAGCCTGTTTGAAAATTTAATTCATAATGATCCGAATTTGGCAGATATTGAGAAATTCAATCATCTGATATCATGCTTGTCCGATGAAGCTTTAGGAACCGTTAAAGCTTTTCAAATTTCTGAGGAAAATTACCCCAAAGCCTTGGCGAGTTTAAAGAAGGTTTACGATAATGATTTTCTAATTTTTTCTAAAAATATTTCTAAGCTTTTTGATCTCCCTGAGATCAGTAAACCTTCGGCGTCAGCTTTGCGAGGCATGATTGATACGGTTTCCGCCATTTATGATTCATTGCTTTCTATTGGCGATGATAAGAAGATTTGTAATGGCATGTTGATATATTTAGTGATGTCGAAAGTTGATCCGGTCACTAAATCCAAGTGGGATGAACAGCTTGATTACGACAAACTCCCATTGTGGTCAGACTGCGAGGCGATGTTGAATAAACGTTTTCAGCATATTTCTGCTGACGAATCTACGGGTGCTAAACCCAAAATAGTAAAACAGAAACCTGTTTTTCCGCCTAAAAATAATTCCAAAACATCACTTTCAGTCACAAAAGTTAAACAATCTGCTGAAAAATGTCTTTTCTGTAAATCTACAGAACACAAGATTTTTAATTGCCCTTCTTTTGCCGCAATGCCTGTTTCACAACGTTTTGATTTTATTAAGGGCGTGCCTGCGTGTATAAACTGTCTTAAAAAAGGACATACCGTAGCAAGGTGTAATGCTCATAAATGCAGAGTATGCAATGGGGCACACAACCAGCTTTTACATCGCTACAGTTCTGGGGTTCAAAGTGCAACTAGTGTTGAAAATGCCTCTGTGAATTTGAATACAGAGAGGCCCTCATGTTCTCAATCGTCGGTGAATTGCTCATCGGCTGATGTGAATGTCATACTTGCCACAGCTGTGGTTAAAGTTAGAACTTCTTCTGGGCAATATGTTTATGCCAGGGCTTTGTTAGATTCGGGTTCTCAATCTAATTTGATTACCGAAGATCTTGCACAGAAACTCAGATTGAAACGAGAAGGAGGCAGATTAGATATGAATGCAGTTGGCGAACTGCCATATAGTTCAAAATCTCATGTCGAAGTATCTGTCATGTCGAGAATTAATTCTACTCAATTCTCAGCGGATTATTGGGTATTGAAATCGATAACGAAATGCCAACCTGATCGTAGAATTTCTACAAAAGATTGGGATGTTCCGAAAAATATTGAACTGGCTGATCCATCCTTTGATAAACCACAAAGAGTTGATTTGTTAATCGGTGGGGAATTCTTTTTTGACCTTTTAAGTGTTGGACAAATTAAAACTGGTCCAACTACCCCGACACTCCATAAAACATCTCTTGGATGGATTGTGTGTGGAAAACATAATCGTTCTGTGGGTTCTAGGTCAACAATATGCCATATTAGTAACGTTATCGAAAACGAGGAAACTGTAGATTCACTTGTCCGACAATTATGGAAATTGGAGGAAATTTCAAACGAATCTACAGTTATCTTTAGCGAGGAGCAACAAAAATGTGAGGATCATTTCAAAAATTCGGTACGACGATTGCCGTCAGGACGTTTTGAGGTCTCGTTGCCTTTCAAATCGGATCCGAATCTTTTGGGATCATCATATGATACGGCCAAACGGCGTTTTCTTGCGCTTGAGCGTAAAATCTCCCACGACGGAAATTTTGGAGAAATGTATCACGATTTTATGAAAGAGTATGTTGACTTAGGTCACATGTCTATTATGGACAATAATATACCGGATTTTCCTCATTATTTTATTCCGCATCAGTGCGTTTTGCGTCCTCTGAGCACAACTACCAAACTTCGTGTGGTTTTTGATGCTTCGAGTCGAACTTCTTCACGAACATCTCTAAATGATTTGTTGATGGTTGGACCGACCGTACAATAAGAATTATATTCGACTTTGATCCGTTTTCGATTTCACAAGTTTGTAATCACTGCGGATATTGATATTGATACATTTTATCGCCAAGTTTTGGTTAGTGAAAAAGATCGCAATTTTCAATTAATACTCTGGAGACAAAATTCATCCGAGCCGCTACAGATTTATAGATTAAACACCGTTACGTACGGTACATCATCAGCACCTTTTTTAGCGATCAGATGTCTAATTTATCTCAGCGATCTATATAAAGATGTTTTGCCGATTGGTGCAAATATTGTCCGCAGTGATTTCTACGTCGACGATTTGCTGACTGGCGCCGATAGTTATGAGGATCTAGTAACTATTCGAGACCAAGTAACCGAAATTTTGTGTTCGGCTGGTTTTAATTTAACCAAATGGTTTTCAAATCACCCCGAGCTAAATTTTTCAAACAATGCGGAAAAATTGTTACAAAAAGATTCCGATTCAGCAAAGGCTTTGGGCATACATTGGATTCCGAAGAATGACTCATTTACGTTTCATTTGGAAGATAACTTTCATGATCTGAAAGCAACAAAACGAAACATTCTGTCTGTTTCATCTCGGTTGTTTGATCCTCTCGGACTTTTATGCCCAATTATAACTAAATCCAAAATGTTATTACAAGAACTTTGGATTCAAAAACTCGACTGGGATGAATCAATACCCTTGCGACTAAATACTGCATGGGAGAATTTTAAGGAAAATTTATCGAAAATTGATTCTATACAAATCCCAAGATTCGTCCACACAACTTCAACAGCAAAGATTCAAATTCATGGATTTGCTGATGCTTCAATTCGTGCATATGGTTGCTGCATATATATTAGGAGTAGAGACTCAGATGAAGTCTTTTGTCGGTTACTTACGGCCAAATCTAAAGTCGCTCCACTCAAGACTACATCTCTTCCGAGACTTGAGTTATGTGCAGCACACCTGTTGACCAAATTGTGGAATCGAATTGGGAAAATGTTAGGCTTTGAAATCGAGAGTGTGAATTTCTGGACCGATTCAGAAATCACTTTGCATTGGATTAAAACCCATCCTTCTACACTCGCAACTTTTGTTTCTAACCGAGTTGCCGAAATACAGGAATGGTCAGACCGCGCTTTGTGGCGCCATGTGCCTACAAAACAAAATCCGGCTGACATTGTTTCGAGAGGATGCGATGTAGATGAGATAAAGGACTCAATTTGGTTTGAGGGTCCTTCTTTTTTACTCCATGACACTTCAAAATGGCCTGTTAATAAACATTTTGAATTATCTGAGAGCCAAAAGTCGTTGGAATTACGAAAATCCAATGTCCTCCTATCAGTAGAGAATTCTAAGGAATTTAATACATCTCCGGAAACTTCTGAAAAGATTTCTCCGGAAGAGGCAATGGGAAATATATTTTTGAAATTGATTGAAGATCATTCTTCATATGATAAAATTTTAAGAATCATGTGCTTTGTACTAAAATTCATTGACTGTGGTAGAAAATGTAAAATATCCAAGTCAAATCACCCTACTGCAAAGGAGATGAAATGGGCATTTTATAGGCTTGTGGAAATAATCCAGAGAGAAAAATTTTCTGAGGAGATTAAAAAATTGCAAAAATCTCTTGTGTTGCGTCAAACATTCAAAGGCTAACACCATTTATCCACAATTTTACAGAGGAAAATCGAAATTTTTCACTAATGAGGGTAGGTGGGAGGTTGCTTAATGCACCATTACCGTATGATACGAAATTCCCACTTTTATTGCCAAAGAAATCTCTCTTTGTGACCCGCTATTTACGTGACTTGCACTTTAAGAATTGTCATGCTGGGACAAAGGCGTTAATATCCCTTTCACGGGAGAATATTTGGATAATAAATGCCAGGGATGAGTGCAGTAAAATAGTGCGAAATTGTGTTCACTGTTTTCGCTATAAACCGAAATTGATGACCCAAATAATGGGTAATTTACCAACCGATCGGTTGAGAGCCTTACGGCCATTTTTAATAGTTGGCGTGGACTTTTGCGGTCCCGTGAATGTTTCTTTCCGAATTCGCGGCAGACCCCCAATTAAAATGTATATTGCGGCTTATATTTGTTTCACGTCAAAGGCAGTTCACTTAGAACTAGTATCTGATTTATCCACTGATGCCTTTATTCTATCTTTTAAAAGGTTCGCGGCCAGGAGAGGACTCCCCAGCAAGGTGTACTGCGACAAGAGGAGATGGGGATAATGCTCGCAGAGGTAGAGGCGGTGCTCAACAGTCGCCCAATCGCACCGCTGTCTCCAGACCCGAACGACGGGCAGGCGCTAACTCCAGCGCACCTGCTAATAGGAGAGGGTCTGCGTTCGCTGCCGCCAGAATCCGCAGAAGGAAGCAACGGCAACAAGGGGACGTTCTTGAGGCGATGGCGGATGCTCTGCGAACTCAAGCAGAAGTTCTGGCGGGCCTGGTCCAAAGAGTACGTCCTGGGGCTGCAGGACAAGAGCAAGTGGCACAAGGAAGAGCCCAACATACAAATCGGCCAAGTAGTGGTGGTCCACGAGGACAATCTCCCGCCCCGAGATTGGTTGACCGGGATAGTCGTCGCCGCAACCGCGGGTCCAGACGGCAAGGTCAGAGTAGCGGAGGTAAAGACAAAAAACGGCATCTTTAAACGGCCAATTGCAAAACTAGCCCCACTACCATTTGATTGAAGACCTGCGATCGTTCAATGGGGCCGGAATGTTGGAGCGTAATAGTGGAGTTTTTGGCCAGATGGGTTTCTCCACAACATGGGTTTTTATACTCATTTATTTTTATCCCTTTTTTAAGAAAAACTTATTTTTTTATTATTTTTTTTTAATAATAACTCAGTTATTAATTGTTTTTTTTATTATTAAATGTTTTTAATGAATTAATTATTTGAAATACATGTCATAAAATGAATTAAACATGACTTAATGAATATAACATACGGCAATCCTGAATTTATAATATTGCATATAATGTTACAAATAACGATTGGTCCTGGAAAAATAGAAAACTGGAAAAGAAAAGAATTAATAAATATATTCACTTGTTATTATACATACAAAGCAACAAGACGCGTTCTTTTTTATTTCAAATATTGCCCGACATTTTAAGATTTTGATAAATTAAAATTTAGAAATTACCAAAATTTGAATTTCCCTTAAAAAATATTAAGGGTAAACAAATGGTTTGGGAATTTTTGTAGCCTGTGAATGACCGTATATTTTTCCGATGAGGAGGTTTGGTTTATTGTGGATGTAAGGTTGTAAATAGATTGTCGTTTTGCTATTTTTATTTCACGTTTTAGCAACGCGTTATTTTTTTTATAAGTTATAAGGTTTACTGTGGTCATGTTTCTTTTATATACACACCAGGATTTGTTTTTATTTCTTTTTAGAGCCTCAAGATTGGAGTTCCACCAAGGGACCCATCTTCGAGGGGCTGGGTGAGTTTGGGGTATAGAAATATTGGCAGATTGGTGTATAATTTTACATATATTGGCTGTTTCCTTGTTCGGGTTGTCACTTATTGGGCGCTGGGATTCGTAGAATAAGCATAGGATTTGAAACTAGCTCCAGTTTGCCTGGTTCGTTTTGTATTTTGGTATGAACGTGCAAAAGGTTTCTGGATCTTGATGGAATAGAGAGATTATAATGGGGAAGTGATCACTTCCATAAGGTGTTTTTTCTATTTTCCATTCACTATGTATTGAAAGCGAAGGTGAGCAAAATGATAAATCTATGTGTGAAAATGTTCGGTGTGTGTTAAAATGGGTCATATATTTGACCCATCTAGGAGCATCCTACGCTCTGCAGGGGCCAAATTAAAGAATTTTATTACGCCGCAATATTTGTATGGTACAGCGCGTAGGATGCTCCTAGATGGGTCAAATGTATGACCAGCCCCACTTTAATATTTATAGCCGAATTTCGGGTTTCTTAGTTATTTCAATAAACTAAACCGTTTTTGAGTTACGCGAATATATGCTTTGCAACCTCTTACATTTTCGAAATAACGGTTTATCTTGAAAACAAGAGCTAACCTAGAAAAACGGTTAGCACCACTGGATTCAGCGTCCCCAATTAGGGTAAAATTCCAGGTGCGCGGCTGGTCTGTTTTTTGCAACTTGCACATTGTACTTATTGCTCAAAATTACGATATTAAAATTCCATTTTAATATTATTTTTTTAAAGGTTGCGAAAGGAAAAAAATCATATCTTAAACAAAAAAAAATCAGCCAAATAAAAAATAGGTTTTTCACTTAGTTCGTTTTTAAAATTTAACATTTTGCAGATATTACATTTTGTTTTCCAATATATGGTTTCTAGCCCCAAGTATTTTCTTTTAAATTACATTGAAATCATCTTCGTATGTCAAGTACTTTTCGAGATATTAAAGAAATAAGCTCAACACATTCGGCTTATTCGGCAAAATTATGACATTTTGAATATGACATAACTTTTGCAAAAAAAAAAAATTAAAAATTAACACTATGTTTATTGTAATTAGTTTTGGTAAAGAAACAAAAAGTTGTGGGAAAAAATATAATATGGGTTATATGGGCGGTGAGTGGTGCGCGTTAATTGAGGTAATAAAGGCTCTGTGCCAAATTTCAAATTTTTTGGACCAAAAATAAAGTGGAGAACCGCAATAGGGTCATAAGATATGACTAAAACTTAGTTATTCAAAAATTTGACTCAAAACTTTTTCTTAAATCTGACCTTCAATGTAAAAAAATTATGGGTACTCTGAGTGTAATGATTTACAATAACTATAAAAAAAAACTGACGATCCACCCTAATTTACATATGTACAGTGAAAACACCCGCAGATGGACTCTGACTGTCGGCGTGATTTTGGCTGCATGAAACAAACGCAAAGTAAAATATATACAGTACTTTTCGCTTATAGTCACATCTTTTAGTTTCAACCATAACGTGGACTATATCGCTAATGTGACCATAAGGCTAATTCACATATATGCTACTATGATGCATATAATCGAATTCTAATACAATCAAGTTATGTGAATAAAGGACATACAACATTCATATAAATTACACCCACACCGCTTATGGTTTTACAACAGAGTTGCATACTGTATAAAAACTAGTTAAAATAATAACAAGATATTTCATAGCTGATACCAACAGCAAAAACTAATTTTTTACGAGTAGAGAGTTAATGACAAAAATTAAATGATTTAATTCATTCTTTCTTTATATGGATTTTTGATTCAAAAACTAAAAAGAACTTCGTAAATTTTGCTAATGTGACTATAACGCCATTAATTTGCTTTACTTTTCCCTTTGATAAATGGCATATATGGCAAATGTGCTTATATCGCTAAATGGTTAAAAACGTTAATACTTTATATTAAATTAACTTATAGCGGTAAAACAAACAGATGAAATGGACTATATCGCTAATGTGACTGTAAGCGTAGTGACTATAAACGAAAAGTACTGTATACCCTGAAAAAAGACTTAAAATTAACTGATAATGTTTACAATAAAAGTTTTCATTTATGAAAATTGTCTTAAAAAGTGAATACATATTCACCCCTATCGTAAATAACAAGTGGAACTTTTGTTCCCATCAAATTGTCATCCCCCTCCAAGGGACAAAAGCAATCGTTAATATCATGTGAAAATTTTTCACGGTATCAGTTTCAGTGAATGTAAAAAAGACGAAAGATTAAAAAAATTACAAATCAATAGAATTTTTGTTTAAAAATATAGACGTATAAATTTTAAAGAAAATGGAAATGGGAAAATTTGATAGAGACAAATTTTTTTACAAAATGAACTTCATCAAGCAATTAAATTTTTAACGCATAAAGCACTTTAGTAGAAAAAAAGAAAAACTACACTTTCGCAAAAGTTCTTATTACGTTATTTTTCATAAAGGTAGATTATAACAAAATATAAATTCTTCGTCGTTTAGCTTGAAAATGAACAAGTCCTAAAAAACCTGGACAATCCAGTCGAATCCAGCCTGACCTATTAGGGTTGCCAGACACGAATCCGAAAAAAGCTGGACATTAACGCCTGGAACAGAATAAAGTAGTTGTAGCAGTAGCTGAAGCTGACGAATTTCGAATTTTGCGCTTCAACTTCAACTTCAACTGCTACGACTACTACGTATTCTAAAGACACCACTTTGAAACTGCCATTTTTAATTTTTGACAGCTTGCAGCGCTTTTCGTAACGTTATACTACAGCTACTATTCTGTTCCCCACTTAAGAATAAAAAACTTGCTAGAATTTTTGTTTACTATATATAACTTTTAACTGACGTGAATAATACTGTTCTAATGTATACAACAATAAACTATTAAATAAATATAAAAAAAAAAACAAAAATGACAATTCAGTTTAAAATTTTTTTGATTTGTACTTTGAAGTTATTAGTAAAATAAGAAAATCTTTCGTTCTTTAATTATCTTGTTCGCCACATATATTTGGTAGTTGAACAAACAGATTTTGTCAATTCAAAACCTTCAGAACTGTGTTAGAACATCTAAAAATCTTTACAAGATTTCTTTAACCTCAGTCGAATTAATATTTAGGCTCTTATCAAGTCGAATGACATTCTGTGTCTCTCTTTACACAGCGTTTACATTTGCCAGTACTGGCAAGACAGTAAGCATATACATGTTAGTTGGCAAAACAATGCAAAAACAAAATAGCTGTAAAAGTGTTTATGTATTAGTGAAAAAGTTTGAATGAATTGCTACTATCTTGCCAGTACTGGCAAATGTAAACGCTATGTTAGTATAAAGTTTGATGGCAACCCTAACTTACATCCATGTTCTGTTCCCTAGCAAAAATAAAGTGAGCAAATCTAAGGGAAACGTGAACAAATTTCGACGGAAAAAAACTTTTCACGATAAGGGGAATTTATTCACGTGAACATTTTTTCAAGTTATTATTCTCCTTTGGATTGCCTTTTTTTTCATAATCGCAAATTTGTGAAAAGGGGGAAATTACGAGGGAAAAATTATTCACGATAGGGGTGACTATTTTTTTTCTCAGTTATCAGTAAATCAGATGTTACCACATTGAATTAAAAAATAAAATGAAACAGAATAACAAAACTACGAATGTCTAAAGCTAAGATCCCACTATAGACGCAATGTACCAATTTTTGGCGTATTTCATGTGCCGATAGTGTGAACGGTCAAAATGTTTTAATATGCGACAATCTGTGCCGAAATTGTGCTGACTGTGGACAATCAAAATTAACCTAGATGCGCCGATAATGTGAACACTATTTTGCACAATGTGGAGCAATCAAATTGTTTAATATGTACCGATTTTTATCGGCCACTTGTGTGCCGATCACAGTCGCCAATCAGCGCCGATAGAAGGGATGGCAAAACGAAATTTTTAAATTGCACAAACTGGCTACTAAAATTTTACTTTTTTGAGCTTAATTGTACCAAAATTAAATTTGTTTTATCTATTATTTATGTATTGAAACGTTAAATAGTACATTTGTACTACTAAAGGCCAGTTTACACGGTAATACAATGTATTACGACTTTGTAGAATCAAAATAATATGAAATTCTCTCCGTGTTTAAAAGAAAAAAATATAAGTCTGTTGAGAGTATACTTTATGTTTACACGGATGGTATAAGTAAAATCAAAAATAATAACAAAAAAGCAGATGGTTGCAGTTTTACAATTTTTACAAAAATAACATGAAAATTTCCTGAGTTGTTTTTGTAATTGTATAAAAATGCTACCACCTTCAATATACTCCGTTAAAATGCACCTCTGGTGTGATGAAAATACTGGCCTTAATAAAAGAAAACAATTCGTTCTAACCAAAACATTGCAGATGTATCGATGTTGCCATCCCTTGTTTGTAAACATCTGTTTACAAAACAAAAATTACAAAAAAAAAAAGAACAAGTGCAGTAAGTTTGAATGAAATTTAATATATTTTTTATTATACATATATTAATATATTATTTAAAATTGTTAGGAATTATAATTTAATATTCGGACGGAGAATTTTGCGAATTTCTAAAGTAAAATTATGTCTGCCAACAAGTAAATTAACAAAAACATTTGATTTAATTTGCCCAAATAGCACGATAGTGTGACCGCATTGTACCGATTATTGTCGCAATTGAGTTTTGGCCGATATGAACCGAAAAAAATTGTCACAATGTGCGACGATAATGGGACTACCTAAGAATAAATTGTGCAATGTTTTTAAATGTGCGCCGATATAGCACGATAAAAATCGTCACAGATTGTGCTATTTGAGCCGATAGTGGGATCTTAGCTTAATAAATGTGCCAAGGAAAATATAAAAAGAGACACCCAGGCGAATTCAGAACAACAATAATCCAACAACAACAGAAATAACATAGGGTTTTTTGCATTGCAATGTTAGTGCTTATAGCTCGAAATGTCAACTTTTCTTAGCCCAACACTAACAAATTAAAACAAATAAGCTCGAACTGTCAAAATCAGATGCCGTTTCGACACCACCTGTAGTTAAATTCGGCTTGAAAGACACAGAGAACAGAAAATTTGATTCTCTAGCCCGCTTGCTTTTTTATACCGTTCGCCCCACAAACGCCGCACAGTGGCGCCATTTGAGTTTTTTCGTTGCAAAAATCATATCTTTTGAACCGAATATGATAGATAACTGTTCAGCCTATGAAATGAGCGTTTGGAAAGGGTGCTACTTATGGGTTATCAAAGTTAAAATTAGTAGAAAAATCAATTTTATGGTAACTAAAAAAATTATTTTTACATTTTTAGATTGCTTTTATTTTTTTTTTCTTTAGGGTTTTATGTTTTAAATTATTACCCAACAAATTAAAAAAAAAAAGATTTTTTTTTTAAATTTATTTTTTAAATTTTCTGTAAAATATTCATCACAATTCGTAAGAGAAGGTATATCTAAAAGACTAACCATTTCTTAACTATAATTAGTTTCTAACTCTATTCGTGACTTCACATGCCGCAGGGAAGAAATAAGTGGATCGGAAGATGCTGCCAACATGTTGAAGAGGTCCTCATTTTGCCTTACCCTTGATGCTTTGAATGTGTTCTGCAATCTATATTTTTTATAAAATTTGTTAAGAGACTCCTGTGCTTCTTCAGAAAGCTCTCCAATTAGCAAAGACTGGTACTCAATTATATCTTTGCCATGCGCCAATATTTTATGGACGGTCGGGGTCAACTTCTTCTGCGGATACATTTCTGTTAAAAGAGATGCAGTTTTCGACGCATATTCTCCATATTTTGTAGAATTGACATTTTCTTTGCAGTTTAAAACATCCAAGATCGTTCCTAATCTTTTCACGATTTGATTGTCAATTCCAGTGATTCTAGTTACTGCCTCATCATTATCAAAAAATCTCCTAGAAGTGTTTCCATCGTTTGAGTTACCGTATCCGTGCTTGGGACAGTCTACTTTTAGTCCAACTTGTTTAAAAAAAGCATCCTGTATTTGCTTCTTTCTGATCTTTTCCTTATCCTTTATTGATGTATTTTCATCGAAGTTTTTCTCCTCTTGTGGTAGGGTATACGCCAGTTTTAGCAAGAATTCCATACACCTTATCCTTGCGTGCAATGGTGACATTCCATATTCGTAATTCTCCTCATTTGTAGAATCGTTTAAATCACCAAAGTTTTTCTGACCCTTTTTGCAAATCGGGCATGACATTGTTGAGGTTGTTCCTGTCAGTTCGTTTACGACTTTTGCGTCAACCATGGTCAGGTGGAACTCGTAATTGCATTCAATATATTTTCCTTCTCCAATTTGCAGCTTTGTAGGCTTAATCTTGCTTATTTGTTCTTCAATGTCCTTCACCGTGGTCCTTATGAGTTCTGCCGATTCCCTTGCAAACTGAAACATTATTGGTCGGCAATAATGCACTGATGACGGACGTGGATTTTTCCAGTGTAGGGAAACATCAGATTTTAGCCGCAAAGGAATAACAGATGCCATAAACATATTTCCGTCCGATATTGTAGCGTCATCGGAAGATATCCTTTGCTTATAAACGCTTTGTCCGGATGATCCATCGCAGCCCCATTTGCTGATCAATGTCAACTTCTCAGGAAGAATTTTCACCTCATTTTCAGGAAGACTCTCCAACAACCGTTTTGCTGTATGGCCCATGAGATCCTGCAGATTGGCTTTCGCAGAGACTTCCGTAAACTCCGTATGCAGTGGTCGTGAATTTATTTTGGCTTGCGTAATATGCTTGTATCCGGTTAAAACATCAGCGCCGTGTCGCGTTAAAGATGCCCGTAGTTTCTCATATTTCTCTTTGGAAAGTTCTAAGTCCATAAACAAGGCCAAGGCTTCTTCGGAACCATACTTTTTAATGTGTGCGTTTGTGGGCGTGGGAATGCTTTCCTTAATCCTTTTTAGTCGCAGTGGGCTTGCATCAGCAACAGATTTGGTTATCTGCGACCAAACTCTTTCACTATCCTTTGTATATGTAATAGACAGCGCGTCCGATAAATGCTTCGTGGTCAAGTCATTGGTGGCATCGGCAAGTTTCCTCTTTCTTGTGAAAATTGAACACTCCTCAATACTTTTGTTGGCCTTCCTTTTGCTCCGCTGGTTGATGTGGTGGGTTTATCTACTGCCAATATATCCAGGATGGTGTCTTCATTAAGCCAGTCCCCGTATTTGAAGTTGAAGTTCTGAATGGTTCGATTAGATTTCACCCATTTTGCCTTAATATTTGCATATATCAGATAAAAATTACTTTTTATAATTTCGCTTCTCTCAATATTTCCGTATAAGCTATCAAGTTCTTCTAAAGGCTCAGTTAGCCAGGAGTAACAGTAAGAGTAACCTTACCGTAAAAAGGTAAGACCAATCTATTTCTTACAGATTGAGACGTAACATCTTACTGCTAACTGTAATCGTTCTAATTGCTTTACATACAACAAAATGAATCAGCTGATTTTAAACGTTACTGTTACTCCCGGCTAACTGAGCCTTAAAGCAGCTTCCGTGAAAAACTTTGGTGTGGTTGACTTTCTAAACAGTTCAAATAATTTAAAATTGTTCAACGCCATGTTTTCAGTACTTAAATTGTTTAATGGTTTCAGTAATTGTTGCGCCAACTTTCAGTCGTAGACTAATCCAGGCATTATGCTTATTTTGCAATATATAGGCTTATGCTACCATGCCTAAAAATTTACCTGTTCCCTGCATACATATGGATTTAGGCTGAATAATGCAATGTTTATCTTATGCACGTGTCCAAATAAGATTTGTGCCTACCTGTAGGGACCAAAAGTCTATATTGTTCTTGACCATTTGTACGCCACAGTATTGTTTAAGTGAGGTACGTACCTACTAATTTCCATGAGTAGTTTTTCCAAACTATTAGATCAAACTACTGTCAGTCAAAACATATAAGGGATGGACGCCATACAATTTCTTTTAATTTTTTTTATCATTATACATTTAATAAATACATCAATCAATACAAACAAAAAATAAGGCGATTCGTTACCTATTTTTCGTGATATTACACCGGAAATCGCAACAAATTGACTAAAAATTGTGTGTTTTTTTGAAAACCGAAAGTCGGTCAACTTTGAACGGTTATATCTTCTCTAAGCTAAAAATGTGATATTTTTAAGAGTGGCATATTTGAAATCGTTAAAAAGTTTCCTATAACATGGGTTTATTCAAAACTTCGTCGGCGCTCATGAAAATTTTTGCAACCTCGTTTGCTCTACGGGCGCCACTGTGCGCCGCCTGAATCTTGTGTAAGGCAATTTTTTCAGAAAGTAGTAAAATTTCAGTGTAAAATTATATTGGTTACTGAAAAATGTTTCAGTAAGCAGTAAAACATTACATACAGCAGTAAAAATATAATGCAGAACGCCCATGTATGCAAGGGACTAACTAAATTATCCGCTTATGGGAGCTGTACGTGAGTAGAGCTTTCACTGTATATATATAGTTATATATTTATTGTTCTTATAAAATCATAAATACATAGTTAAATAATTTTCGTCCTTTGCTTATTCAAAATAAGAAATTTGAAAGTAATAAAAAAACATTTGATTTAAACTAAATCATTTAATCTTCTTTATATGAATTCCTTAGTAGATTTGTGTAAATAGCAACTCACATATAGAAACGAGTACACTCACAATATTATTACAGTAACGGACTGTAGTTTATTTAAGAAGTATTCCGTTCAGTCAATTTTAAATAAATAAACATTTAAAATTCCAAGCAAATTTATATTTAACTGATTCTAGATTCATTAAAAAAACTAAGTGCATATTAATACGGATTTTCAGTTGCAGTTAATATTGTCCAAGGATTAAGTTAAATTCTCCTTTATGTAAAAATAAATGAAAATGTAATTTAAAATAACGAAAAGTTCATTTAATTTTTAGTGTCAAAATTCAATCGGGAACTCCGTAAAAACATTTATACTCAAATCTTTGGTATGCCAATGGGGAACCCACTATCACCTACTATAGCGGATATCATACTTGACAACCTACTTGACGATGCAATTACTGAACTGGAAAATGAAAATATTTACATTAAATATATCGCCAAATATGTAGACGACATTTTGGCGATAACTCGCATAGATGACAAGGACACAATTCTGTCAATTCTTAACAAACAACATCCTAAAATACAATTTACTACTGAGATTGAGAAAAACGGAGAAATCGCGTACTTAGACTCAAAAATTATACGCAAAAATAATAAGATTCTGTTTGATTGGTACACTAAAGAAACATCTTCAGGAAGGTTAATGAATTACCACGCTACACAACCCAAAAATCAAATTATAAACACAGCAAAAAATTTTATTTCTAGGGTATACAACATAAGTGATACACAATTTCATAATAAAAATTATATATACCCTTTTACCTTCGGTGAAGGGTATAACAAACACATTATAACAAACATTTTAAAAAACAATAGCTTCCCCACCAAACTCACATCTACATTGATAGGCAATACGATTAAACAATTGGATAAGGACAAAAATAACCACAACAAATCTGCAAACATAGAAAAAGAAGAGAACAAATTTTACAGTGTAAAATACATACCTGGGTTAACCGATAATAATAATATACGGTCGTCAATAAAAACAAAAAACATCTGTTTTGCATACAAACCCAATTTGACATTAAGTACAATTTTTTCTAGAGTTAAGGCGCCAATTAATAAACAAAAACAAAGTAACATTGTATACGAATTACAATGTGAAGGAAATGAACAGCCATGCGAGCTAATTTATATAGGAACAACAAAACGTACACTGGAGACAAGAATGGGAGAACACAAGATGGACATAATGCGGAGAAAAGAGACAACAGCACTAGCACAACACATCCTACATACTGGTCACACAATTAGGTTCGATGATGTAAAAATTCTAGATAAAGAAAATAAAGAAAGAAAGAGGTACACAATTGAAAGCCTAAGAATCCAACAACAAATTAATAGAACAATGAATTTGAAGGAAGACACGAACAAAATAAATGCGAGCTATATTGTTGCCATTACTTAAGCTGTGATATATTTAAAGTTTAAAGTAATATGTATTTTTTAAATATTAAAATTAATTTTTATATTTGTATGATCCTGAGTACATCTAAAACTTTTTAATGTGATTAAATTTTTATATTGTAAGTCTTTAATGTTTATGTGGTACATTATTGTATTTATTTTATTGTTTTTATAATTTTTAAATAGACAATCCCTTGAAAAAGTCGACAAACAATCGACGAAACGTCGGGAACAAAATATTGTAATTAAAAATTGAATTTTATTTACATTGAAGAAATTTAGGCCCTATTAGCTTGACAAAAATAATATTCAAAGTAATATTCAGTTATTTAATGTAATTTAACTACCAAAAAATAAGTTTTTACTTATCTATAAAAAACGATTTGCTTGTTTTGTGTAAAACAATTCCCAGTTTCTAATTTGTTAAAATTATTTAGTTAAATACATCAAATTTTTAAAATCCAGCCAAACGTTTTGCAAAAGCAAAGAATTTTTTAATAATACTTGTGCTTACTCTCAGGAATGTGGAGTCGAAGTTGAGGATTTTGTACCGGAGTCGGAGTCAAAACTCGCGACTCCGACTTCAAAATTTTTCGGCATAAGTAATAAATTTTCAAATATTTTTTAACATAAAAAATTTTAAGAGCGTCTGTTTTAAATATTTTTAATAAGCACCAGTATACTTTACATGTGCATTAGGGTGCTCAATTAAAATTTAAAAGCTTATAGTGTAAAGTATTTTTGATTTTTTTTAAGAATTTTCGGATAAGGTTTAGAGGTCGTGCAAATGAAGTTTTCATAAAAAAACGGAGTTTTCGGACTTTTTTTAACTTAACTTATAACTTGGTTAATACCACGAGTTTCTTCACTCCTGAGGAAACAGTTTTAAAGAAAAGTATCCAAACTTTATTCCTGTGTGAAAAAACTATAAGTTTTGGTGATGAGTTTACTCATTTAGATACCCTTAATTACAATTTTTCGTAATTTTTTCAAAAGTTTTGTAATAACGCTTTACAACTTTTTAAGTTTGAATTGAAACGAAAAAAACTAATGATGCAGTTTGAAAGACAAATTAATTCTAATTAATATGAATAAACAATTTTTAAATTTATTCTTACCGTTCCTGAGTTATACCCGTTTTTATCTTTATACCCAGTATATGTTATTACATATAAGCTGTTTGCCAGTTCACCAGTCTTACCCAATCAACAAAAAAAAACTTTTCTTTTGCTCTGTGAAAAATCATTTATTGAGGTTCTAGCGATGTAGTTCTATACCTTGCAATAAATTCTGGTAATCAGTTTCAGAAGTTGTGACATTAATATAAGTATTTGCCAAAGCCACACCTCGTTCTGCCACATCATTTACCACTTGTAATTGTTGAACTTTTTTTTTTGATTCTTGAGATGACTTGTTGGCTTTCCAATTCTCTGGATCTATTTTTTAAAAATCGATTGAAATATTGCAAGCTTCAAAAAAGTTAAACTGGCTTTTGAAATTAATTGTTGAATTTCTTTATTTCTAAAGTTTTCTTCTGTTATAGTTACATTTGCTACTTCATAATCGCTGCATGGAGTATCTGCAAGTTTTTTTTTTGTCATTAAGCGCAAAGTTTTGGTGTCGATACGTTCATCAATTCGAAGTTAAGTACCACTGATGACCTAGAAAAGTTTTAAGCGAGGCTTTTGCAACTGCTTTATTAATAATTTTATAACTATCACAGAAAAAAATAACAAAAGTTATTAAGTAATTAAAGAAAATTTGTTAAATCTTTTTAATATTTGTAACAATTTTTTTAATTAACATGTTTGTAAATTGTCATATTAACAATTTTTTTTTTTTTTTTGTAGAAAATAAATGTGTATATCATAGAAAAAATATTTTGTGTCAAAAAGTAAAAAACATAAAATAAAAAATTCTGCATTTTCCATTTTAAATCTTTAAAAGAATGAACGATGTGGCGCTTGTTCTGAAATTTTACCAATCAATACTGTCAGTTAACTTATTATCTAATTATTCATAAAGAAATTTTAACGGGTGTTCTATAAATTTTGTTCTTCTAGATTCTAGTTTTGTGTTGATGTCAGAAACTTATAGTGCATTGCATAAAGGTCTATATTGGTTCCCTTATCTGTTATAATGGTTTTTGTGATGTAATTTTTAATGAATTTTACTAAAAAGTTAATAAAAACAACTTTTAAACGCATCTTTAATTTCATTTTTGTTAGTAACAAACTATTTTGTTAATATGACAATTTAGTAATAAAAATTTATATTTTATTGTTAACAAATATTTTATTCAATATTACAAACTCATTGTTAAAAATAGTTGTTGAATTTTAACAATTTTCATTAACAAAATAGTTTTTTGTATTTACAAATGCAGTTGTTGGTGCCTTTTCAATTAAAATATAATTGTATAGACGAATATGATATTCAATATGACAACTGATTTGTCGTAATTTTTTTCTGTGATCCAATTCCTTTAATAGGCTCAGATCATTGAGAGGATCGTATCGAGGGCACTGGCAGAGGTACCAATATTTGATATTTATTCTTAAAATAAATGAACTAAATTCAAGCAAGGCATGAACTGTTGATTTGTCTTTAAAAGATTGTAACTGGTTTCGGAAAATGCATATTTTCAAAGAATAGATAATTTTCATCATCCAGCGAGCCCAATTGATAGCTCCTGGAGCACACATAAAATAGAAAGTGAAAATGACAGCGTGTAACGATTTAGATCAATAAATCTCAGAAGTTAATGACAGGTAAAACCTAACTATAAAAATTGATGGAAATATACAATAATTGTAACTAAGAAGGTATCACCATTTTTAAGGTACAAATTATAAAAATAGTGTAACTCGGAAACTGTAGGACAAAATTCCATTTTTGTTTTTCTTAATTGTTAAGAACTTATCGGTATTCAAAATCGCGTCACGAGTTTTATAATAAACCGTTTTTTACAGAATTTGCTAAAAAAATTACAAAAATACTAAATATGTGGAATCTTAATGCACAAAAATATTGCCGGAACTTAAAGTTTTTTGCATATGGAAATAAAGTTTGGGAAACTTTCTTTAGAAATATTCGGTCAAAAAATTAAATGAACGAGGGTGGTTATTGACAAAGTTATGAGTCAAGTTTGAAAAAAGGCCGAAAACCCCGATTTTTTACAATGACTTGATTTGCGCAACCTCTAAACCTCTTCCTAAAAATCTAAAAAAAAATCAAAAATACTGGACCCTATAAGCTTTCAAATTATGCTTGAGCCTCTGCCAAAGAAACATTTCGGGACATGTAAATAACTATATTAAAGCTTGATGCGGCACGTGTTAGAATTAAAATATCGATTTGAAATTTTTACAGAATAATTTTCTTCCTATAGTTAACCATTTAAAACTGCATTAAAGATCAGTGTCAAATACATTTTGCATCAATGTTAGAGTAGGAGTCCGAATTGGAGTCGTAGTAGTACTTAAACAATTTTAGCGGATGAAGTCGGAGTTAGAACTATTTCTTGACGACTGCCCTGGTTACTTGTAAGATGTCAAATGTTTGATATGTGTAAATATAGCTTTAGCTTATTTCTTTTCTTAATGCGAACATCAATGATAGAAAAAACATTTCGGGATCTGTATTGGCATGTGGCAGTTATCAATCAAAGATAAGCTTATTTCGACAAAAGGGGGGAAATGATATTTACATTCAAAATTTTCATTATGGAGACTCCAAAAATTTTTGATGCCTATTTTTAACAAGTTATCTTTTATTGCTCTGAACAATTAAATTCTTGTAAAGAGAATTTTATAAATTTATTTTAAAATGAAATTTGAAATGGCGGAAAGAAATTTAGCAATTTGTAATGCTGCCGTATCAACAATTTTATAAGTATGTTGTCAAAAATCGAAAAAAAGATTGCCAAATACAGTCAAATCCCGATAATTCGTACCCCGATAAATCGTAATTCCCGATAATTCGTAATAAACTGTCGGTCTCTTGAAAACATCTCGTTAATTCGTAAAATTTCCATACATTTTGGTCCCCTCGTTAATTCCTATTTTTTTTTTTCAAATAAAATCTTCTTTACCTCTTATAAAACGTAATTGTTTGATAACTACCACTTATAATAAGTAATAAAAACAACAAGAACATAGAAAGCAGGGTTACCGAACATGGTCTTTTCCGACCAAATTTGGTCGGATGGTATGCCAAACCTAATTTTGGTCGGTCTTAGAAACTTGAACGGATAGCAGACAATTACAAATCTTTTTTGGCAAACACAAACATTTTGTTTTAACTGTTGATGAAACTATGGATATGGCATTGATATTACGTTAGGAGCAAGTTACTTTGACGGTGTTAGTTTTATAAAGAATAGTTTTGTCATCTTATTCGAGCTTACCAAGTCAGATGCCGCTTAAATTTTTCTTCTTATAAAAAACTTTTTATCAACATACAACATTCCTATACAAAATTTGTGCTGGTTCACACAGGTCAAGTTTGACTCTTCAAGTCTTGAGCTTTTAGGAGAGAGGGGTAAAGAGAATGGAAAGGGGTACATACTTGACCGTACCAGTCAGTTTTGTATTTTTCTTTTCTTTTTTCATCCGTAATATAATAAAAAGCTACAAAGTTGAAGGAAAAGAAAAAAAAAATTAATTTTGTGCATGAACGTGAACGCAAGTTCAAAAGAAAATTTAAATAAAACTGTTCAAGTAAACTTGACCTGTGTGAACCAGCACTTTGATCGGATTGGCAACAAACGGCGCTCACGCCATGACTGGAACTGTTGGTAAGCTTATAGCCTATTCATCGATGTCAAACGTAGACTTCGTTCGCTTAAATTACATGTAAAAGAAAGACAATATTGTATTATTTGTTTTCGTTTTAAATGTAAGTTAAGCGAACGAAGTCTTCGTTCAGAAATAGATGAACAGATAGTTAATCTTACTTATAAGTAAGACTGTATAAGTTATTTAATAAAAAAAATTAAAAAATAAATATAAATGTAACTATTTGTATAACATACATATAAAAAAATAAATGACTTTTTGTGAATAAATAAGAAAATAAATAAATTAAAAACGACTTTTTATTTAAGCTTTTAGTACTACATTCTACTTAAAGTAAGTTCACTATTCTTTCATTAAGGAAATTCAATACTTGATATTAGTAAATTTTTTATTATTTTTTATTCTAGTTTATAAGCGTTTTTAAATGAATTTGTATATGGGCATTTCACCAGAATGGTCTACCAGGATGAAAAAATAAAATGTTGATTATCATCGTATTTTATTGTTTATTATTATAAAAAAGTCGTTGTTCTTATAAAAGAATGGTTGCATAGCATATCTCAGCTGTTTTACTTGAGGAAATTGGGCTGGAAACGGGAAAGTTTTATATTTTTCTGTATTTTCTACTTCTAAAGACAATTTTTTATACTTATTTTACATGCAAGAAATATGTTATGTTTACACTCTTTCTTCATTTTTTTGTAATTGTAAAAGGAGTATTAAGTTTTTTTGTTAAGGAAATTTGAAGACATTTATGGGAAAATGCGTGGTGATAATAATAAAAAAAAAAACATGGAAAAATCGTACTTTCGCGATCCGTACGTTCGCGACCGGTAAATAAGCCAATTAAACAAAAACCAAGAGAGATATTTTATTTTGTAAATACTGGATGGAGACCTACATTAATACACTTAAAATAAATTAATCACTTTTGAATATTCCGTTCCATTGCGCAGATTTTTACATTTCACTACTGTCAGCCAAAGTTGACTTTTATTTTGCGTACGTTCGTGACCACACGTTTATAACTTTTATTATGAAAACTTTAACTCGATGAAATCCATCTTTTGCACTAAACAAAGAGCTACCCAAATGCTATCGAATCGAAAAAAAATGCTAGGAAAAGTTTTGTTTTCTATATTATTTGTACATCAAAAGCGTACGAACGTACGTTCGTGACCCCAGGAAATGCCCATATACATTTTGTTTCAGTTAAACGTAACCAGCAAATAAACTTTTAATAAAACTAGGGGTTACATGTAGGACGTTAAATATTTAATAGTTGTGCACATACACTCAAAATATTATGTAGTTAAATTCAAACGAAAATTCCTTTTAAACAAATTAAAATTCATTTAGAAAACGGATCATTTTCATTTCTTTTAAAACAAATGATTTTAACATTCATTTTTTAATTTTTTATTTATTGAACAGCATATTCGTTAAAATTGAATAGTTTTTACTTTTAAAAAATCTATTTTAACCGACAAAAATCAAACTACATAACAAAATAAATACGGAAAAACATTATTTTTTGGTAGTTTGTATTTTGAATAACAAACATAAATCTGGAAAAATAAAATTTTGTAAAATAACTTTATTTTTATTAAATTTTAACAGTACGGAAAACGAATTTATTAACCCACAATCAGTTACTGTAATATTTTTATGAGTGTAGCCTTACTTTTTTGGTTTTACTATAATTGCATGTTACAAAAAAAAAAAAAAAAAAAATAATATGTAGATTTATAGCTTTATCAAATAGAAATTATACTTTTTATCAAAAATACATATACATACATATCGTCATATAAAATGCAAAAGGGCCTATGTTCATTTTAAGAAAAAGAGAGAAAACTTAATAAAAAGGCAGCTATTGTGATTATAACAACTGGGTTTTCTGGTTAATATCGTTAACACATTACGCATGATTGACACTATCCTGAAAAACTGTTTTTGTAATCTCAGTCGTATCGCTACTGAAAATTTTTTAAAAATTATGATAGGCCCGTTTGCATTTTTATGACGATATATTGTTTTTAAATATTTAAAAAAATTGGTCGGTTTCAAAGTATTTTGGTAGGTTTTGCAGACAATTTTGGTCGGATAAAAATTTTTCAAACGGCAACCCTGATAGAAAGATTGATTTTTTGTTTAACGCTTTTTTTTTTGCGTGGGTTTTTGCTTTTGCTTGTGTGTGTGTTTATTTTCTTAAGATCAGTTTGTTACAAGAATAATTTTTATATATAAATTTTAGGCCTTAAGCCTGGTACTCTGTTCAGTATTACGTGCGAAATGTTTTAAAAATCAATATAAAAAAAATTTCTGTGAAATACAAACGAAAAATTTTTTTTTTTTTTTTTTTTTTTTTTTTTTTTTTTTGTCATTATTGTTTTATTGAATCTTCATATATTAAATATGAACTAACAATAATTAATCAAATCTTAACCTAATACGTTATTTTATCTCCTGCCAGTGCCAGACAAAATTTTCTTCATCACGGGTTATGTTCACTTTTATAGGTGTTTATCGCTCATCTAATTGGGTAAGTGCTGCCGTGTCTCTTCTTCTTAAGCGAGTGTGGCCGCCATGATTTAAAATATTTCGAGCTAGTGGATTTGGGTGTTGTTCAAGCCTTTTTAAATATTTTATTGCGTATTTTGTAATCATAGATTTCACTAATGGCACATTGAGATCCTTATGAATGTTTGAGTTTTTAACATACCAGGGAGCGGCTGTGATTATTCGAAGAAGTTTATTTTGGCGCCTTTGAATTTTGTCGATATTAGAGGCCGAGGCAGTGCCCCATAGTTGAATACCGTAGCACCAGATAGGCTTTAAGATAGAGTTGTAAAGTAGAAGCTTGCAATCGAGACTAAGGACAGAATTTCTTCCAATAAGCCAATGAATTTGAATGGCTTTTAGTTTCATTTGAGTTAATTTTGCCTCTATATGGCATTTCCACGTTAATCGCCGATCCAGATGTATACCGAGATATTTAACATGCGAATGTTGAGGAATTATTTGATTATTGATTGTAATAGGGGGGCAAGATTCCCGGCGCAAAGTGAATGTTATATGTACACATTTTTGCTCATTGACCATTATCCTCCATTGTCTTAACCATATTTCTAGTTGAAATATATGATGCTGTAAGTAACGCGATGCTTCATAACGGTTTTCGTGGACGCTTAGAAAAGCTGTATCGTCTGCAAATGTTGAAGTTTGTGTGTAGTTGCTTGTTGGCATGTCCGAAGTATAAATTAAGTATAATAGGGGGCCCAGGATGCTGCCTTGTGGGACTCCAGCGGCAATGGGCTGAGGTGAACTTAAGAAATTTCCTTCTTTAATAATAAATTGACGACCGACTAAGTAGCTTTCTAGCAGCTTGTGTGTGTTTGCTGGTAAATTTTGCTTCAATTTGTGTAATAAGCCTTCATGCCAGACTTTGTCAAAAGCTTGCGAAACATCGATGAAGAGTGCTGAGCAATATTTCTTTTCTTCAAATGCTTTTCTTATGACATTTACTATTCGATGAGTCTGCTCGATTGTGCTGTGTTTTCTTCTAAATCCGAACTGATGGTTTGGAATACATCTATTTTCACTTAAAATTGGTGTTAATTTTGAAACTAATAATTTCTCAAACAGCTTTGACATATTTGATAATAAGCTAATAGGTCTATAAGACTCAACTTTTGTATGATCTTTACCTGGCTTTGGTATCATGGTAACTAAGGAAACCTTCCATTTTTCAGGATAGTATTCAAGGCGTAAAATAGCATTAAAAATAAAAAGAATAATTTTCTTTGCTATGCGAGGTAGCTCCAAAAGCATTTTATTACTGATTTTATCAATACCAGGTGCCTTCTTAGTGTTTAAGTCACAAATAGCCTTTTCGATTTCTCTTATCTCAAATCTGAGGGGAAAAGCTGCTCTAGCATCAACAGGTGGTAACTCGACCGCAATATTGTGAGATATATTTGGTGTAAATACGTTTTTCAAATGATTTACAAACAGGTTTCCTTTTTCATTATCATTTCTTGCCCAACTACCATTCAAGTTTCTTAATGGTGGCTTAGATATAACTGGCCTTTTTAGATTTCTAGCTGCACGCCATAATGAGTAGTCAGATTGTGGAGTTGCATCAAGTTCCTTAAGATATTTTTCTAGAGAAGCCGTTTTCTGATTCTGTAGCAACTTTCTTAGCCTTTTTGTGCATTCTTTTAATAAAATCTTAAGTTGCGGGGATCTGTAAAGTTGCCACTCTCTTCGAACTCTCCTTTTTTCAGTCAAGAGCCGCTCGACATCTGAAGAACATATTTTATTATTTTTAATTTTTTTGGGGGTAACGCTGGAGTGTTGAACAGCTAGTTTAAGATAACTGTCAAAGTTAACAAGAGAGAGATCCACATTCTCCGGTGTACTAAGCGGAATATTTTCTGTGCAATGGGCACTGAGAAATTTTTTATATTTTAACCAATTTATTTGTGTGGCTGGCGTCGCTAAGTAACCTGACGGAAATACAATTCTATTTGGGTTCGATATAGTAACAATTGTAGGTGTGTGGTCGGATGATAATTCTAAGGAAGCTTCAACATGAATCGTTTCTGTGGGGATGTTTTTAACCAAGCCAAAGTCGATAACATCTGGAATTTTTTGCTGATCAGTAGGCCAATATGTTGGTTGCCCGCTCGCGACCACATTTAAACCCATTTTAGAGATTGTGTTAAACAAAACACGACCTTTTGGTGTTATAAGTCGTGACCCCCAGAAGGTATGTTTAGCGTTATAATCGCCAGCGGCCAGAAAACAGGGTCCTAATGATTTAAAATATTTATAATATTGGCCTTCTGATATGGAAAATCTAGGTGGAGAGTATAAAGAAGAAATTACTATGTTTCGATTTAGCTCCTCAACACAAATAGTCGTTGCTTGCAGATAGTCTTCACGGTGATCACACATAATGTAGTGTTTGACTCGAGTTTTTATTAAGATGGCAGAACCTCCACAAGCTCTATCTCGAGGGTCCTTGGTATCATATAGTATATAACCATTGATTTTAAACGTATTTCTTGAGGTCAAATGAGTTTCAGAAATCATCATGACATCAATTTGTTTATTTTTAAGAAAGTATTCTAATTCATTTTTATGTTGGCGGATGCCGTTTGCGTTCCAAAAACAAATTTTTAAACAGTTCATGGTTTGTTAAGTACAGCTTGCAATAACATCGATTGCATTCTAAGCATTTCCTGCATCATATTACCCATTGTGTTCGTAAAATTATTTACTGTTTGCACTAATGTTTCCATGGTTATTTCTAAACGACTTAAATTAGAAACCGGAGTTTCATCATTACTTGGCGAGGCACCTTGCATTGGCTGATGGTTTGATTTTAGGACGTTAGCGTAAGAGGTTCTGTTATTACTAGGCTGGGGGGCTTGAATTGCATTTGTGTTTACCTGATTTGCAACCTGCATTTGAGGGGTATTTGTTTTCGGTCCAACCGTCTGCTTGACAATATTATATACTGGGCATCCTCTATAATTGGCAGTGTGATTACCGCCACAGTTGCTACATTTTTTTACGTTGGGGTCGGTTTTAGACTTATCGCAAGAAACGGTACCGTGTAGTTCACCACATACTACGCAGACAGGGGGTAAGTAGCAGTATGCCTTGGTATGGCCAAATTCTTGGCAGTTTAAGCACTGAACAGGTCCATTTTTTTTGTGTGGCTCTTCTATAGTTATTCTTCTGTAGAGAATATATTTTAAATTGTAAATAGGATGTGTTTCGTTTTTTTTAAGTTTTACGTCGCCGGGTTCAAACTCCACTCGAAAAAGTGGTTGGGGAATTTTTTCTCTATTTTTAATATTTACTACATGTTTTACCTTGAAGCCTTTTTCTTCTAGGAATGTTTTAACCTCTTCTGGGTCCACACATGAGTCAATACCCTTAATCACTACCTGTAGACCTTTACTGCTTTTCAGTTGGTAGGTATAAAAGTTTTTTTAAGCGTTTCGAAGTTGTTTACTATTTTGCGAAAATCATTCTCATTATTGACTTGTATTTTTGTCTCGTTTATACTTCCACGCTTTATAGCCGCTACGTAAAACGAATTTTCACCTATCACCGATATCAAACTCTTTATGAGCTCATTTGAATTTTGCTCCCTTAGATATATCGGGGGAGGCTTGGATGGTTTAATGACGTTTGGTGCTTCAGAGGATTCATCCTCCAGAATTGCAAAACGATTTTGAGTATTTATTTTATCAAAAGATGGTACTTTTGAGGCCGAAGCAACTGCTGCAGAGGTAGGGCTGCGTCCCCGTTTAAGCACTGTTATGTACCTGTCCATACCAACTTGTACTGTAGGCTTTTGACAACTTTTTACAGGGGGGTTTTCCATTGCATTTGTGTTTGATTTCATGGTATCATTTCCCACTAAATTTGTTTTTGACGTCACGGCAATACTTGCTGGCCTGGCAACACTTGTCACCAAATCTTGTTGTAGTTTTTTTAATGAGTCACTATCCACCGTTTGTGTAAATACCGAGGGTGAGAGGGAACGTGTTCGAGTAATTGGCTTAGCCGTTAGGTAGTTAATATTGTTTTGTTTTGTTTTATTTATTTCTTCATTATTTTCATTCGCATTAACTAAAACGTAAACGTTTCTTTCATTTTGTCTTAGTGTTGTTTCACTGTTTGTACTCATGCAAAGAGTTGTTTTTGTTTTTCACCGTTTTGCTTTGCTTTAATATTTTTATTATTTATTGTATTTTACAACAACAAAAGAAAAAACCAGAATTTAAATGTTTTGTTCAGAATATGTATACACATGTATGAACATTCATACGTACATACATACATATATATTTTTACTGTTTTATTTTATTTAATTTTATCGTTTTAAATTGTTCACTATTATGTTAAGTAATTTAAATAACAAAATATATTATTTTTTTTTTAAGCGTCCATTCGCTGCTTATATTTATGTATTACAAAATCAAATGTGATTAATTAATAGTTCAAATCGTATGCGGGGCTAAAAATACACGTCTGTATCACAACAAAGCACAAACCGAACGAAAAAATGTTGATAGAGTTGTACTCTACTTATATTACGAAAAACATGCGAAATGTTTCTAGCAACATTTTTATTTTCTTTGCGAAACAAGTGCAGCTCATATTATTTCGCACGGAATTTTAAGCAACAGCTAATCATTTTTTGTAATTTTTTATTTGCATATGTGAGGTGGGGCTTATAACAAGCGTTTCAAAAAGAAAAATGTACACAGAAAAAATTATTGCCGAATTATTTTCAAACAAACGCTTGTTTGAATTTTTTTTTAATTTCTACAAATTTTTTTACTGATTCAATTAAAATTTTTGTTTGATTTTTATTTAACCAACAAAAATGTTGACAACCATTCAAAAATATAATGCACGCGTTATTGGTTTCAAGTTTTCATAATTTTGTATGAAATATTAAACCCTTTTTAATGTTGTCGTCTTTTTGCATTTTTTTTATTTGATCGTAAGCAACACTTCCTTATGTGAAATATAAGAACTACAACAAAAAACACATACAGTCGATTTTTTGACAATTTAAAAAAGTACAACAGTAAGAAAGATGAAGAGGTTTGAAGTAAAAAAAAAATAAAAAATAGCTGGTAAAAAAACGTTTCACTCTTTTTAAACAACAGAAACAAAAACAACATTATAAGAAACAAAATAAATTTTTGGTTGGTTTCAAAGTTGGTTAAAAAACTGTTTGCTTAAATACATCAAATACAAAAATATAATGATGACGAAAAACATATCGAGTCGGTCTGTCGCCGTTTTTGGGTTACATTTCTTCTTCATTAGCAAAGGAAAGGATACAGCAACAGTGAGTGATGACGATAAACATTGTGTGTATAAAAAAAGACTTCGTTCAAAAATTATTCCAACAAAAAAAATGTGTCTCAAAGCCAGCCGACCGCTCTGCTCTCTCTTCCATCATCTTCTTATACAGTGCCTGCTTGTGTGCGCATCATTGCTTGTGCAAAAACCTTTTTTTTTGATTTTGAAATTTCGTATATGAATTTCAGTAAACTTTTTGTTTGATTCAGTTAAATTATTTGTTTGAAAAAATCAGTGTTTTTTTTCAATAAAAAAATGCAAATAAAATGTTTGAAAATGCGAATTTGTTTATAGTACCGATTTCAGAAAAAAAATTGTTTGATTCTACAAATTTTTTGTTTGAATTGGAAAAATAATTTTTTCTGTGTAGAAAAGTGTAAAAATAAATAATATCATTAAATTTTTTTGTTTTTTACTTTAGAAAATTATTTAAATAAAATTGTTTTACTTTTTTTAATGACAATTATCAAAACACATGGTGGGGGTAGTGCACTAGTTCAAAATGATTGCAATAATTTGGTTGATGTTGAGTGATGAATAGAAAATTAGCAATCTCACTACACATGAGTGGTTGTAATGTTAAAACATTTTGATCGAAAAAAATAGTTTGATTTAAAAAAGCAATCGTCAGAATATTGCAATTTTTTTTCACTTTGACTATATATTTTCCACACAATTTAAAATACAAAACTTTTGTTTTCATGATTAAATCCAAGAATTATTCCGTTATTGACAGAATTTCATTTATGCTTATACAAAATTATTTTTTTTTTTAAATTTTAGTGATATTATCACTGATAATTTATCAGCTATGTCACAGAGTACAATTCCGTTCGGAATCGAAGAAAACATATTTGTTCATTGATAGAAAGTGTAATTTGATAGCTTTTTTGCCTTTTAGATACAGAAACGTTCCATTCCGTTCATGAAACCAAAAATGGTTTCAGCCCGAAATTTTTTTCCTCATTTTCTGAAGCACCAAAATACGGGATGAATTCCGTTTCCGAACGGAATTGTACTCTGTGACATGGCTGTATGTTTTTGTACAGCTTTTTGATTGCAAGTTCAAATTTTGAACTACATATTTGAATTGAGTGCAGATTTTATGCTTTCAATCTCAGTCAGGGTTGTCAGATGTGGCGATTTCTCGCCAAACGTGGCGATTTTCAAACTTGATTGGCGACCTAATTTTCGATTTGGCGACATGGCGATTTTTTGGCGATATTTTAAAATAGTTGGCGATTTTGTTGGCTATTTTTGGTGAGCCATGCATTTGTTTTAAAACTCGTTAAATTCAATACGAAAAAGATATATTATTTTTATTCTAGTATTTTTATGTATGACATTTTAGGCTTTTATGGTCAGTATGTATTTGAAACTAATTTATGTTATGTTGAAATGGCTGATGAATATATTGAAAATCCAGGAGAAAATTGTTTTTCATATTTAAAAAAGAATTAATAAAGCATGAATATAGCGATTTCAAGTTTACGAACATTTCTCCATTACCTATATAAAATGTGGCAAATTATTATCACAACCAAATTCGTTGTTATTAAAGATATTAATGAATCGTAACGTACTTTTGGATGTTTATAAAACTCAATGGACAAAATGACCGTTTGTAATTGGATGATACTTCATCTTATTAAAATCAGTTTTGGCCAAAAGCTTATGCTATTAGGACACGTCAGGTATGTACCATTTTAAAGAACTTGCTTTGGCTGTTCATTATATGGTGCTAAATCCAACTAGTAATGACTGTGCTAAAAATGTATTTTCAATAATGAACTTCACTAAAACTCTCCTTCTAAGTAGAATGCAGTTCTTGACGCGTTGTTGCGAGTTATAAATTACAGTAGACGCTCGGTTATATGAATACCCAGTTATATGAACAGCCAGAATAGTGAACAACAAAATTTTTACACATGAGGTTCTAAAGAGTGAACACGACCTATCTCTGCTTTTTGAACAACTTGCAACCGTTGATTTTTTTGAAACTATTTGTTGTAAAGGGTGTGTTTTTTTAAGTAACACAACTTTGCACCCATTTAACAGCTGATAGTTGCTTTTTGTTTAGTTTGCTTTGAAATTTCATTATGAATCGACTTATCGAGCAACGCGCAAATATTTGACATTTTTAATCAAATAATTCGGCAAATGGGCTGAAGCACAAATTGATATTGATTTTGAATCTCCACTCAAAATTGTATTTTCCGACTAAGCCAATATCTGGTTGAATGGGTAAGTAAATAAGCAGAATTGACGCATTTGGAGTGAGTAGAATCTACAAGCTTTTGTCGAAAGACCATCAAATCCGCAAATATTACTGTTTGGTGCGCTTTATGGGCTGGCGGAGTCATTGGCCCACATGTCTTCAAAAACGATGATGATCAAAATGAGAAAAGTTGTTGAAAATTGGCACCTTCTACACGCCAGCCACATGACAGGAATCATATTTAAATTTCATAAAATTTTCTTTCCAATAAAGCCCGTTTAATTGATATTAAAAATATATTTTCTTTTTTTGTTATGATTTAAACTTGTGATACTCTATAAAAAACACTCTTTATTATAAATCTGTTCCTCCCCAAAAAAAAGCTAGTAAATGTGTTTATACGAATGCAAAGGAACATTTATAAGATGGTTGGCGTTTGTAAAGTTATTGCTTGGAGTGAAAATAATATATCTGATAATGATATTTGGCATTGTGAAAATGCAGGGACAAGGCATTACAGAAATCTTTTAAAGCAAAACAAATATAACCGACTACTTTCATGTGCATTTATTATTAACAAACTAATATAAAATAAAAACTATATATAGGTTATGTATGTACACATATTAAAATTGATTTGAAATACTTATTTTATATTGTCTCGATTATGTGAACTTTTCCATTTAGTGAACAGGCCCTGTCTCAATTAATCATATAAGCGAGCGTCTACTGTATATGAATGTTAATACTACATGATGCACTTCTTTTGTACCTTCGTTGAAAAAATTTAATTCACTTACAATGTATTTCAAAAAAGAAGATCAACGAGAGTTTTGGCGCTGAAGTGTAGATATATAGTAAAACTCCAACTTCATACATACATAAATCCAATATTTGTTTAAAACTAACCACAAAAATTCTTTCTTTGCTGCTTTTAGTTGACTACTATTAATTATTTAATAGTGCAATTTCCTTTTTTGTCTTCACTAATCATTTTTACTTGCTTCTAAATAAAAACTAAACAGAATATATATTATGGCGACTTTTTTTAAATTTTTGGCGGATTTTAGCGACTTGGAATAAAATTTATTTTATAAGATTTATAAAAAATATTTTGAATAATTTAAATTATCTATATTTTATTGTCAAAAAGGTAAAAATAAAGGCTTTGGCGATTTTGGCGATTTTTGACATTGAATTTGGCGAAAAAGGTCAAAATCGATCTGACAACCCTGATCTCAGTTAGTGATAGTGAGAAAAATTTGCAAAACCAAGCTGGTAAAAAAAAGTAAAAACTAATTTTTTGCAGTTTTATTTAGTGAGAGTGCAATGTAGATTTAAATCAATATTTAGTGCACTAACCCCAACTATGGTTTTTGTTTACCTTTGCAAAATAATGTTGTATACTTGTAACTAATAAAAACGTTAAATTTTGAAAAACCGCAAGATAGACAATATTGATACATGACAAAATTTTCGTGTAAAATAATCAATGCTGCTCAACATTTTTCGCAACTTCGAACAGAGTACTAGGCTTTATTTATAAAAAATATTTCATGTTAATAACAGGTTTATAAGATACATTTTATAAGAAAATTTGTTTAATAAACCTCTTATAACAATTAAATATTTTTTATGAATAAGGGATTTTATATATAATTTTTATATGTATATTTTTATAATCAGGCTTAAGTTCATCAAATTTAATTTTCATTAAATTATTTTTATGAAGAAAGGAATTTTACAACATGACAATTAATTAAAATTGTTATTGATAATCCTTCATTCTTGACGTGGATGAGGCTCGAACCCTGGCCGGCATGTTACCATGACATGTTTCGATCGCAACCACTCGATCTCCTCAGGTGGATTTGCCGTCTTACACTCGCATCCATCGACGACTGCTGACATGGCATGGTAACCTGCCGACTATTCGAAAACAAAAAGTCCCTTTCGTAACGGCAACTCTATATTACGACCAAAAAAAATCCCTTTCGAAACTCCAACCCGTATTACGTAAACGAGTGTCAGTTATGTAAAAAGCGTTAGGAAATTGTTCGAAAGCTATTTTGTTAGTGACAAAGTGCAAATGACAAAGTTCAAGATGAATAATAGTACAAATCAAACAATTTAGACCTAATAATATTATAATTGGTATAAAATAAATGTTTTCTAACGTTATTATTGAAAATGTGTAAATATTTGTGGTCTTGATATTAAAAAAAAAAAAATTACATTTACAAACAAAAGCAGTATAAGGTAATGGTGGGCTTTTTCTGTTGACTCCTTAAACCACAGAGAAATAACAAAATTTTTATTAAAAAAAACACAATAATAATATTTTAAACATATTGAATAGTTAGAAATTGGGAATTATTTCCTTGTGAAGGTTACTTTATATTATTATAAACATTTTTTTCATTTTTCGAATTTTATTCTATGAGTTAAATTTCAGTTATGTATTTTGTAAAGCTTTTTTGAAAATACAATATAATGGTCTGGTAGTGTATAAAGTCATTTCTGAAAAATTAAAGGAATAGAACTTTTACAAAAAAGCTTTACAAAATACATAACTGAAATTTAACTCATAGAATAAAATTCGAAAAATGAAAAAAATGTTTATAATCATATTGAATAGTATTTATTTTTTGTTTTGTTGTGGGATATTTTCTTCCATTTTGGTATTTTAACCCTTCTGCATCCCTTGGATATGTGCCCTTCCTATGATCCTTTGGGTCAGTATGACCCAACAATAAAATGTTAACAGCATTTCATATTTAAGTGTAATAAAAACAAAAGCGATTCTATTGATTATTTGACCGAAAAAATTATTGATCGATGATTCTGAATGAAGATGAACTCAATTCAATAGAAAACAAATTTTAAAGTGGAATTAAACTTGCAATATCGCATGTTGGGTCATATTGACCCAAAGGATATTAAATGTGTGTAAATCGTGTTTTTTGGAGGGGGAAGGAAAAACTAAAATTTTATTATTTTCATTTAAATTTATAATTTTTGTCCCTGTAATGGATAAATTGAAGTTTCACGTCCATATCTTATATTAAAAGGGACAAATTTTGCGTTTGAAAACCAAAATTGGGTCAAATTGACCCAAGGAGTGCAGAAGGGTTAATAGCAGTGCTACCAACTTTTAATCAAATTTCCCATTTCTTTATAAATACAACTCTGCCATCGCGATGCATCGTTTCGAACGAGTTATGCAGTACGGTTTAACTGTCGAATCGGAAATTGCTTGCGAATAATTTTGCTTTTCGAATCGAAATACGCGGTAGCCCCTCTGAAAGTACTTCTGCTATACATTATTCTTTTAACAATTTCAAAATCTAATATTCCATAAGATACAAAGTTCCATAGCTCTTTCCTACAACTCTTTTTCCCTTTTTTAAAAGAATACATTTTAACTACAGGCCAAATATAAATTACACGATAATTATTATTTTTTTTTATTTTTCTTGGCAACTTAATTGAAAATTTTTTAAATTCCGATTAGCTTTACATAATCCTTTTTTATTCTTGACACGCATTGAAAAAGTTTTACAATCCGGATAAATCAAGCACCATTTTGATAAAGAGTTAAAACACGTCAAACCATAACGAAAAAATGGCATTTTCGGCATCATCACCTCCGATTTGAATGAAATTCAACACAAATGTTGTATGTAATTGGACTTTAACAAAACATAATTTTCAGACCCCAGATTCTTTCGGCTTCCGAAATATGACGTCATAAAAGATGTGAAAAATGTGAAAAAAACACAAAAGTCTCCTAACAAAAGGGGATAGAACTCTTGAACTACGATAGTTTAGTTTTTTTTTGGTATCGTTTTAAAGGTGAAAGTGCACCCTTTAAAATGATAGGCATTTTGTGTTTTTTTAAGAAGAGGTCAATGGTAAATTTTTGGGGTCTTGAGTTCAAAGGTCCATATCTGGAAAAGTATATTTTTTAAAATTATTAAAAAAATATATGTTAAGTATTATACCCTCTTCAACATTTGCAGAAAATTTAAAGGTGGAGACTCTATTGGTGTCAGAGTTATATACCAGAACGTAATTCTAAGTATGTTTTGTGTTCAAAAATCCCTTGTTGTTGTTGTATTTTAATTATTTTTTTCAGTATATCTGGAGAACGGCAGGAGCCAAAGTTTCCAAATTTAGTACACAAATTTGAGTTATCAATACACACCATCCCACAAAATGTGGTCGGGATTGGAGAAGTGGGCGTGGTACCTCCCGTACAAGAATGAAAATTAAATTTCATGAACTTAAGCCTAATTAAAAATATTAAAAATTTGGATTAAAAACCATAAATAGTTCAACAAAATAACCACAATACTAATTATTGTTAAAGCTAAGGCACGAGCTCTATGTGTACATTTGTCCTTCAAGTTGTGCTGAAAAAGGTCAACAGAAAAGAGAAAGACAAAGTGAAAAAACAAAAATGTACTTGGACTTCAAGAAAAATTCTTGACGAAAGTACGAAAAAACAGAAGTATAGGAAAAAACATGTAAAATCAATTAAAATGGATAATCATTCAGGAAAGCAAATTTCGATCTACCAAATGTTTAAATACAATTTGGTTTAAGGATTGATGTTTGACTATTGACGTCAGCAGTCGTCGATGGCTGCGAGTGTAAGACGGCAAATCCATCTGAGGAGATCGAGTGGTTGCGATCGAAACATGTCATGGTAACCTGCCGGCCAGGGTTCCCCACTTCTTAACCTACTTACAACTACAATTAATGTTGAGAGAATTTCAACTAATTGTAGTGGGGAATGTAAGATGAGATAAACCCACTTTTTTATTGTTGATGTGTTTTGTTAAAGCTTTGATATTGTTACAAGTAAAACTGTTGCTATAAGTCTTATACGTTTAACAGTTTTATTTGGTTTAATATCTTTAGTTTTTCTAAAATCTTTATGGATGAAGTTTCCTGATGATCTGGCCTAAGCAACCAGTGAAATGCATAGTAATAGCTTATCCCATCAACAATAAATTTCAAGTTTTTTTATCAAGAATAAAAACTGGGAATTAAGCACGAATAACAAAATCTTTTGAAATTATTAATTAGTATTGTGGTTATTTTGTTGAACTATTTATGGTTTTTAATCCAAATTTTTAATATTTTTAATTAGGCTTAAGTTCATGAAATTTAATTTTTCATTAAATTATTTTTATGACGAATGGAATTTTACAACATGAAAATTAATTAAAATTGTTATTGATAATCTTTCATTCTTGACGTGGCTGGGGCTCGAACCCCGGCCGGCAGGTTACCATGACATGTTTCGATTGCAACCACTCAATCTCCTCAGATGGATTTGCCGTCTTACACTCGCAGCCATCGACGACTGCTGACGTCAATAGTCAAACATCAATCCTTAAACCAAATTGTATTTTAACCTTTGGTAGATCGAAATTTGCTTTCCTGAATGATTATCCATTTTAATTGAATTTACATGTTTTTTTTTTAATTTATACACACACCCACATACATACATGTATGTGAGTCTAGTAAAAAATATAAATTGTTTCTCAAGAACAAATTCCTTAAAACCGCTTAAATATAAAATATTTATTTGTATTGTTTGATTTTTTGCTTTTAAAACTTTTTTTTTTGTATTTAAATTTCAAATTGATATTTAATATTTTATTTTACGTTTATCATAACTTTTTTTGTACTAAAAATTGTGGCGGGGTGCAATAACGCCTTAAGAAATAAGGCCTTTAAGGCTTTATTTCACTTTCAATTGAGAAATAAGACCTTTTTTGCGAAAAAGGCTTTACTGCTCAATTGAAAGTGAAATAAAGCCTTTATTGGAATTTAGCCAATGGTGCAATAAAGCCTTTATTTTATATTTTTAGATTCTTTTGTTACACTGTTCAATTTGTCGATTTTTGTTGTTGTTGGTAGCAGCATTTCGACCGATTAGTAGTTCCAATATCTTTAAACAACTCCTAATAATACATATTGCTCATAATGAACATGTAAGTATATATTTCCGGTGGCATGTCATAATGTCCATGAACATTGTGACACACGAATAGTGACATAATGTCCATGGACTTTATGCACTACGTAGGAAAAAGCCACCTAAATCTTCACTTAAACAGTTTTTCTGCATGGCGGCCTGCGGCCGCTCTTAGGGGTTTTCTCCTCCATGGGACGCGGCAGGTGGCTTCGCTGAATTCAGTTTTCCTGCGCGCGACTCATTATCAACCGTAGTGTGACGCGCGCAGGGAAACTTTATTCAGCGAAGCCATCTGCCGCGTCCCATGGAGGAGAAAACCCCTAAGAACGGCCACAGGCCGCCACGCAGAAAAACTTTATAAAGCAAAGATTTTCAATATTGTTGCAGTTAAATTAACATTTGTTTTTTTTAATTATTAATGTTCTATTATTTTTTGTTAATATGAAATTTTTTATAATTGTTCAATAAAATATAATAAGAATAAGAAATTTTATTGCTTCATTTAAAAAGAAATTTAAGTGTAATAACCCCTTTACGACTTTATTTCACTTTCAAAGTGCAATAAAACCTTTTTGGAAATAAAGGCCTTATTTCACTTTCCATTGAGAAATAAAGCCTTAAAGGCCTTATTTCGTAAGGCGTTATTGCACCCCGCCAAAAATTGTACATATTTATAGACTTACTCCAGCACAGTGGGAGATTTTTGAAAAAAATTAAAAAGAGTTCTACATTTTGTAGACGTTTGGTCCGATGTGAGTAATTAATGCTTCAGGTGGCAATTAAGGACTTGTATTTGAGTTTATGTCTTTATTTTGGATCTTCAAACATTTCAAGAAGGCCGCCATATGTCCCCAAAGCAGGCACCTCGGCCTTACAAAAATTTAAAACGATCCAGAATTCTTAAATAAAGCCCGCTATAAAAAAAAATTTAAAGTGTATTGTTTATCTCGTATAAAGGGTGTTTTTATAGAGTGACACAAGTTTAAATCATAAAAAAACCAGGAAATATATTTTTTTTATCAATGAATTAATGTGTAAATATGATTTCTGCCTTGTGGCCGCCACGGCTGGCGCGTAGAAGGCGCAATCTGGAACAACAATTTTCAACAACTTTTCGCCGCATTTGCGACCGTATTTCGCCAATAACTTTACGAATGTTGATTTCCAGGTGTTCAATTATTTGTGGTTTGACAAGTGACTAAACATAACCCCAAAGAAAATAATCCAATAGGGTTAAATTAAACGATCTTGGTGGCCAATTAATCGGGCCATTACGTGAAATTGTTTTTTCATCTAAAGTTTCTTTGAGTAAATCAATTGTAAGGCCCGCTGTGTGGCATGTGGCTCCATCCTCTTGGAACCACATATCAGCAACATAATTGAAATACGAAAAAATTCTTATCATGTTCCTATACCGTTCACCATTGTCAGTAACATTCTGACCATCATCGTTTTTGAAGACATATGGGCCAATTACTCCGACAGCCCATAAAGCGCAAAAAACAGTAATTTTCTGTGGGTGTAAAGGTGTTTCGCCCAAAGATTGTGGATTCTCCTCACTCCAAATGCGACAATTCTGCTCATTTACCAATGGGCTTCATCAGAAAATAAAACTTTGAATGGAAATTCAAAATCAATATCAATTTGTGCCGAATTGGTGGCGCCTTTAATGGTCGTTTGAGTTTAATTCCTGCACAAGTTGAATTCTGAAAGCTTTTAAGCCAAGATCCATTCGTAAAATCTGCCATAAAGTGGAAATATACAACCCCACTTGCTAAGAACGGCGACGAATTGATTGATTAGGACCATCTTCAATGCTTTTTCAGTGCGCACTTTTCGGCGTCTCACAGAATGCACATTATCAGTAACAGTAAATGTGTTCCGAAAACGATCTTTTGTTCTTCGCCGCACTGAAGGACGAGTTTGACAAATATAAAAATTATTTTGATTACAAATTTTAACAATTTGCTCGCGTTACTCTGGTGTTAGTCGATTCATAATGACATTCCAAAGCAAACTTAACAAAAAGCAATTATCAGCTGTTAAATGAGTGCTCAAATAAGGCCGTGATGTCAAGTCAGTGTTGTGACACGCTTTAGTTTAGGAAATATCTGACTTTGAAATTAAAATTTGCTATTTTTGACCTACCTTGGTCTAGTATTTTGTAAATATAAGACTGAAATTTGTCCCGATTTTTGGGTGAACACTCCACAGAAAGAATTATAAAAAAATTTTGTAATGAAGAAGTCATACACTCAAAACAATTCAAGCTTTATATGTATGTACGAAAACTATTTGTTGTACCATGTTTTGAAATTTCATATGTTGCCAGTATGGAGTGAGGGTAAGATTGGGAAGGGACGTTAAGCCTTAAACCATTCACAATTTATCATCAACAATACTCCGTAACTTTATCAAATAATATAACTACTTTGAGCTAAGCTACCTAAAGTAAAATTCCTAGTAGCAAGTTTTGATCTTAGTTTTTCAAGAGACAAGAACACACCCCAACGTCGAGCACAGCCGGTATAATAGGTAGCCCCATCCCTCAAAAGTTTGCATTGTACAGTGAACTCGTTATAGAAGAATTTTTTGCATCGAATCGCGTTTTGAATTACTATTCAGCACATCCATCAGATATAAAACTAAGCACGGCCAAAATTTGCATAAGGAAAGTCTATCACACAAAGTTTTTTGGACAAGAAATCTTGTAAGAGTTAAAAAAAATTTTTACCAAACACAATTATCTGTATAAGGTAAAATTGATCGTCTAATTTATTATGTTCGACAACATAGACGTATAAATAAATAATAGTAATTTAAATGCAATAAAAATTAGTTACGTGTATCTTTCCACTAATGAGGAAAATATACCAACCCATAATGAAACATCATCATCGCCAGTTAATATTTCATCGATGACTTATGTTCCGGTTTTAACTGAAAACTTATCTAGAGCATGCAAATATTTCACGCCCACTGAAAACTTGCAATGAATCCATCATTAAAAGACAATAATAAAAAATATGTATTTCAAAAGCTACCCAGCAAAAACTTACATTGCAAAGTAATGAGTTAAAAAGCCAATATAACGACTCTTCACTACTTATACATTGGCATTTTAACTCATTATTTTAACACGGTGATGTCATTGGAGGCAACTACTTACCACCCTCGCTTACAAATAGGGAGATAAATAAGTCATTACCACATTCGCTTACAAATAGGGACTTAAATAACTTATTACTCCGATGTCACCGAAATTACAACTAACATGTCATGACTATAAAATTTCAGTACAGCATAATTTTTCATATTCAAATTTATTACAAATTGTTTTTTATTTATAATAAAAAAAAAAAACAAATTGTAAGAATAAATATTTTAAATCAATTTGTATTAGATTTGAAAAAACTTCAACCGTAGATGCATTTTATTACGAATGAATTATAAATTTCGTTAATCAACTCATACACCAGTACTTAGGTATCAGATTATATGTCAGCCATTACCAAACTACTTCTATGTAATGCAGATGGTATGAAGTAGTCATTGAAAAGTAAGTTGTTCAGTAATGGCAAGTCATTACCAAGTTTTTGCTGGGATAAATTATAAAATTAAAATTGGACAAAATTTTTATGTATTATATATGTAAACCTAAATGTAAAAACTGTAACGTAGTTTATATTGGAGAAACCACTCAACAAATCACAAAAAGATTAAAACAACATAAAAACGATTGTAAAAGTTTAAATGAAAAAACTAGTTAATCACCAGTAGCCAACCATGCTAGATCCAACAAGCATGAGTTCGATTTTAATAACGCAACAATTCTAAAACAAGAACAAAATAAATTTAAACTACAAGTTTATGAAGTTAATCAAATTGTTAATTATGGGCAACATGCATGTAATTACAAGAGTGATAAAAAAGATTATATTAATGCGTTTTATAATTTAATGACTCCTTTAATAAAGTGAATAGTATAAAAGCATGGTAGAATAAGTACAAGGTAGAGCTATTAGACATTTTGTTCTCAATTTCAAAACCCATATAACGTCAATCAAAAGTAAATAAGAAAAAAACTTAAAACAAGCGTCAAAATTCAAATAAATAAATTTGTCATTACATGGGTAAATAATGACAATTCTCCCTAATGCACCTACCTGGTACTTATTATACAAGGGTATTAAAGAATGTATCTTCGTAGTGTTTATTTGATTTAATTGTAATTTTGAAAAATGTATGAAGTTTTTATTTAATTGAAATGTATTTTTGGAAAAATCATTTCTCAATTAGTCTGAGTTCATACGGCTCATGTCTTATTAACAAGATTCTTCCTTTTTCTTCTTTGAACATGAATTGTCGTTCAAATGATTCATGTCATGTTGACGACATGTGCTTTTTTGATATTGAAAACAATAACAAAATTAAACAACGAATGAAAAAACAAAACGTCAAAACAGTACATGCATCTGTGTACTTGTTTCTTTTCCCCTCGTCACTCTCGCCTATAAAGTAGCAATCTTGTCAGTAAGACATGAGCCGTGTGAACTCAGACTCATATACATAAATTAGATCAATTTTCAATTTTGTTAAATTTTTATAAAATTTATACATATTAAAATTACTTATTATTGTACTTTGTATACATGTTAGTTCGAAATATATACATATATAGATCTTTAATATACAATAACGGTTTTAAATATGTGGATTAAGAAGAGGCAAAGCAAAAGCATTACGTTATATTTATTGTGCGGGCACACCTCCACTCGGAGACCAATGCGGACCACTGTGAATCCTATCAATAAAGAGGAATTAGAAAGAGAGAAGAAAATAATTGATGATGGAGTTCGGAGAAATAATAGAGAACAGTAAGAAAAGCTTAAAGGCTTAACCATAATATGCATAGCCTTGCTTAACCTACTGTCAAAAATGAACAGAAAGTCTCTCAAATGCACTTAAGAAAACGAAAACAAAATAAAATGTACCAAATGTTAAAATACAATTTGGTTTAAGGATTGATGTTTGACTATTGACGTCAGCAGTCGTCGATGGCTGCGAGTGTAAGACGGCAAATCCATCTGAGGAGATCGAGTGGTTGCGATCGAAACATGTCATGGTAACCTGCCGGCCAGGGTTCGAGCCCGGGCCACGTCAAGAATGAAAGATTATCAATAACAATTTTAATTAATTTTCATGTTGTAAAATTCCTTTCTTCATAAGAACAATTTAATGAAAATTAAATTTCATGAACTTAAGCCTAATTAAAAATATTAAAATTTGGATTAAAAACCATAAATAGTTCAACAAAATAACCACAATACTAATAAAAAAACATTTGTTTCCGTATGGAATGTGCGATTAGATTCGCACCTTGCTTAAGCAAATGACAGTTTCATTAAACTTAGCAAAAAGTTTTCTTAAGTTCAATATGGTTTGCCTCATATAATTTACATGTATTCGCACATTTGCTTAAGCCAACTTAAAGACATTATGGTTGGGCCTTAAGAATTGCAATTCAAATGAATAAAATCAAAAAACTCAAGAGCAGATCTAGAGAGGATTACTACAATTTACTATTTTTATTGCAGCTGGTAGTTTTCAATACCAAAAGTAAACAAATTTTCCAATTGAGGTAAAAGTAGTAAGAATTTCGAGCAAACGAACCCAACTTTGACAGCAAAAAATTTTGTTGAGATTCAAAGTTGCTAAAATCTTTAAAATTCGATTGAAAAATTTTAAACAAAGAAATCAACAAAAATTTTCCATTTTGATAGGATTTTCGCGTATAGCAAATTATTTAATTCCTATTTTGACGCTACCTGACAATTCAATGCCAATACAAAATCAATTCTAATTTCAATCAATTCAATTCAAAATTTGGAAATGAATTGCTTATTCTTTTTTCTAATTCAGTTGAATTAATTCAAAACCAATTCAGTTCAAATGAATTGCAATTCACTTTTACAAATTCCTTTGAATTGACTCAAATTTCATTCAACATATTTTTTTTTGTGTGAAAAGAATTAATTCAAAATTTGTTAATTAAGTTCATGAATGATTCGCGAATTAATTAAAAAATTAATAATTCATTGCATCTCTGTTGTTGAGTGATCTTTTGTATGTATAAAACATTTTTATTTATAGATAGATTTTGGTCATGTTTTATATACATTTGAAATCGCAATGAATCTCAAGATGTTTTTTTAACATTTCAATTTCAAGATCGATATTTAAGTCACCAATTAAAACAAAAAAGTATTTTTCTCCAATTGGTTTGCTGTGATATTACAATTTCGTTCTTTGCAATGCATTACTCGACATTTTTTGTTTCGTTGTGGCCAATTTGTGATAATCGATTCCGTTCAATATTGTTTGTCTATATGCGTTGATCTGCAGATCCATCCATTGTCAGAACCCCATTATTTTGGAAAAATTCCGAAATTGTTGTACAGTGCTATTAAACTTATTGCAAGGATTATGCTTTTACAAGAAAGAGGCACAGCTACAAAATTTAAATAATTTTTTCTCGGAAAAGCATAAAGGCGATTTTTTCGTCCGGTTTCCCTTTACTTCTATTTGAGAGAAGAAAAACTTGTTCATAGACATTTTGTATCCACTTTTGGCAACACTGATTAATAATTAAATCAAAACGCTGACACACTCATATTTTATTGTTATTTTTGTCTCATTTACCAGAATCCATTCTCAGAATCCTGTTATTTTTTTCTGTGTTGTACATTGTAATTATTTTAATAAAAATGTAATACGAAAGCAGCGTTGCCAGAAGATTTGGAAAGAAAATCTTCTTTTGGCGAAAAAAAAATCTTATTTTGAAGAGAAAAATCTTGAAATTTTTATAACAAAGGCAAAAAAGTAAAAATTATTAATTTTTTAAAAGAAACTTCTTTTTATTATGGAAACTGCACATTTAAATTAAAATACGTAATTGCGGTATTTTTACAAAATCAAATTGTAGGTTTAAAATTGTGTTTTAGTTATATTTTCCAAAAAAAAAATCTTGAGGGTTCTCAATTTAATATTATATTTTTTGATAGCGTTGTTATATCGAAGGCATTTTGAGAAAATTGCATTTAAAAAAATCACTGAAAACTATGGATTTTCCTAAATATATTCCTAATGAATTTTTATTAATATAATGTTGGTATGTATATGTATAAATACTTTGTTTACAAATTATCATAAACATGGAATGTGGTATTTTCAAACTAAAAGCTGCATAACCCTTAACTGTAACTTTTTACCACTCCTCTTTGTCTAGGCAGACCACAATTAGAACAGCTAAAACACCCAATTAAATAAAAAGTTAATAAATATATTTTTTTTATTGAACGTATGTTATTTGCTAAATTATACGAATTTATTATATATTTTTATTATTTTATTTTACATGCAAGTCATCGAATATGTAGTCCTTAGTTTTGCACATTGCTTTTTCGCATCTACCACACATTTGATTTAAACTTGATTCATTCAATTTAGAACATATCATTTACAGAATTCACGTTTCTGTTTTTTTTTTTTTTTTGATATTTTTTCCTATTTGAAAAATATTGCAAGAACACAACAATTCGGTCTGGCCAAAAGGGTAATTTCATAGACTTTCATATAAAAATAAAATTTCACCCCACTAGTTTGCTTCAATCGAATCCAAATTAGTTTCATTCGATTCAGCACGTATCATTAAAGAACTCACGCCCCTGTTTTTTTTTTTTTTTTGTTATATTCGAAAAATATTGCAAGGAAAACACAAATTTGGTCCGGCCCGACCAAGACGGTGATTATAGGGTTTAGTTCCATTAGTTTTACCTTTTGGTACTAAGACATGGTAATTAAATACATACATGAACTTTTTTGTTCTTTAATACATTAATCTTTAAATATATACAGTAGACGCTCGGTTATATGTATACCCAGTTATATGAACATCCAGAATAGTGAACAACAAAATTTTTACACATGAGGTTCTAAAGAGTGAACACAACGTATCTCTATTATGTGAACAACTTGCACTTTGTCACTATTTGTTGTAAAGGGTGTTTTTTAGAGTATCACAACTTTAAGTTGGCGTCACTGCTTTATTTGAGCACACATTTAACAGCTGATAGTTGCTTTTTGTTTAGTTTGCTTTGAAATTTCATTATGAGTCGAATTATAGCTTATAATGAATCGAGCAACGAGCAAATTGTTGAATTTTTTATTCAAGACTTTTCGGCGAATGGGCTGAAGCACAAATTGGTATAGATTTTGAATTTCTACTCCAAATTTTATTTTCGATGAAGCTCATTTCTGGTTGAATGGGTACGTAAATAAGCAGAATTGTTGCATTTGGAGTGAGAAGAATCCACAAGCTTTTGTTGAAACATCATTACATCCACAGAAAATTACTTTTTGGTGCGCTTTATGGGCTGTTTTCAAAAACGGTGATGGTCAGAATGCGACAACAGCCGTGGCGGCCACATGACAGAAATAATATTTAAATTATACAATTTTCTTTCCAATAAAGCCCGTTTCATTGATATCAAAAATATATTTCCTTGTTTTATTATGATTTAAGCTTGTTTCACTCTATAAAAAACACCCTTTATTATAAATCTGTTCTTCCCCGAAATAAGCTAGTAAATGTGTATGTACGAATGCAAAGGAACATTAATAAGATGGTTGGTGTTTGTATAGTTATTGCTTGGAGTTAAAATAATGTATCTGATAATGATATTTGGCATTGCGAAAATGCAGGGACAAGGCATTACAGAAATCCCTTAAAGCAAAAAAATATCTACAATAAAAACTTAATATAGGTTATGTACATATGAACACATATTAAAAATGATTTGAAATACTTGTATTGTTTTGTATTGTATTGTATTGTATTGTCTCGATTATGTGAACTTTTCCATTTAGTGAACAGGCCTTGTCTGAATTAGTTCATATAACCGAGCGTCTACTGTACTATAAATTTTTTTTCACAAATAATTTTTTTATCAATATTCTAAAAATGAGCAACCGCGAATCAATGATGTTTTTTCATGTTTTGTATGCCCAGAAATAATGATGCATGTTAGTACAAAAGTGTGCAAAACCAATAGACAACAAGCTGATATAAAACCTCATTGTTTTAAAAATTTACTGTTTAAAAAACTGTAAGAGAAAATTATGTATGTTGTACAAACTTAAAGTTAAAAATCTAAAACAAAAAATCTTAATTTGAGAAAAAAAATCTTTAAATCTTATTTTGTTCAAAAAATCTTGAAAAATAAGATAAAATCTTAATTCTGGCAACGCTGTACAAAAGTGTATTTTTCTTTGAAATAAACAAAGAATTAAAATAAAAGAACCAGCAACCCCATCCACAAACACATATTACAAATTGATCTACACGTAATCGAAAAAAGAACCAAATAATGTTTTATATATGTATGTACACACTTAAGGTGGAAGTACATAACACGCGTTAGTGCGCGCGCTCTCTGTCGTCTTCTGTCAAAAAAAGTTAAACTAGTGTATTTTCATAGAACAAGCTACATGCAAAATATTTTGACGCGTTTGCGCCAGAAAGTCGGTTAACTTTCAACTTTTTAACGCGTTGTGTATTTTTGACAAGTAATCAGCTGACAATAAAAAGAATAATTTAACAAATTTGTGAATCATGAAAGAAAAATTTATTAAAGATCTAAAAAAACATACAATATTAATATAAAAAGAATAAATTCAAAAAAATAACAAAATCTTGATATACTTTCGAAGCCGTTTTTAATGCACAAATAAGTAAACAAATAAAAAACAGCTGACAGGAATGGCTTTTGTAACGCGTGTTGTGTAACTTGCAATTTTTTACGCGCTAAAGTTGTTAAACGCACGATACTCGTCCACGAACTAACGCGTGTTATGTACATCGACCTTTATGTATAACTTTCAGACTTCGATTGCTATTTTTGCTTTGAATGCATATTTGTGCATATTTTGCTCATATTGCATATTCATGTTGCATATTTTGAAAAACAAAACTTGTTGTAATTGCTTTTTTGCCATGCGCCAAGTTGCAAAAGAGATAAGAGTCAACTTCAATTATATTTATACATTGATTTCTTATGGGAAAAATATTTTGTACAGCACCTTCGCCTGTTGCCACATATAAAGAGAAGAATTCTAATTTATGTCTTCCTGTATAACAGCAAGGTGGGGGAAACTTTAACCAATTCAAAGATGTTGAATTTACCAAATATGTATAAAAGCTCAGATAATGTTTGTGTCTTCAAATTATGGGTACTATTGTGAAATTAGAAATCTTATCCAATTAGAAGCAAATTAAGGTAATTGATATTGCCATACATAAGATAATGCTATGTGGGTAACTTTAGTAAACTAATTCATTTCAAGCTTAATAAAAAAATTATGGATTTAAGACAATACAAAAAAAAAAAAAAACAAACTGTTGGTATTTACAGCCTGTTCATCGATTTGAAAGTTAACTTTTGCATAGAAAATTATATTTAAAACAAAAATAAATTTCTAACATTTTTTTTTAAATTATCATTGTTTTATATTAATTTTAAATGAAAAATGTTAACACAACATTGTTCAATATTGAATCTATAAAATCCTGTTATAATTTTTTGAAAGAAACAATAACAAAACTTTAAAAAGAAAAACATATTTTTTTTATCAAAGTTATTTTCTGGAATACAAAGTTTATTTTTAATACGATTTCCGTATGACGTGCTAAATTCTTAATTTCCCATACTTGATAAATACACGGAAATTTATTGTTGATGCAAAGCTAGCTTCTATGCGCATTTCACTGGTTGCTTAGGCCAGCTCAGGAAACCTTTTCCAAAGACTTTAGAAAAGCCAAAAATATTAAACAAATAAAACCCTACACAGAAAAAATTATTGCCGAATTATTTTCAAACAAACGCTTGTTTGAAAATTTTTTTGATTTCTACAAATTTTTTTACTGATTCAATCAATATTTTTGTTTGATTTTTATTTAACCAACAAAAATGTGGACAACTCTTCAAAAATTTAATAAGCGCGCTATTGGTTTGAAGTTTTCATAATTTTGTATGAAATATTTAACGCTCTGAAATGTTGTCGTCTTTTTGCATTTTTTTATGGATTGTAAGCAACACTTCTTTATGTGAAATATAAGAACTACAACAAAAAACACATGCAGTCTTTTTTTGGACGCTTTAAAAAAGTACAGCAATAAGAAAAATGATAAAATAGCGTGACGAGGTTTGTAGTAAAAAAACAACAAAAACAATAGCAGGTAAAAAAAAAAACGTTTCATTTTTTTTTTAACAGCAGAAAAAACACATTATAAGAAACAAAATAAATTTTTGGTTGGTTTCAAAGTTGGTAAAAAAAAAAAACAAAATCCCGTATTCAATTTTTTCAAATAGTTTGCTTAAATACATCAAATACAAAAATAGAATGATGGCGGCAAACATATCGAGTCGGTCTGCCGCCGTTTTTGGTTACATTTCTTCTTCATTAGCAAAGGAAAGGATTAAGCAACAGTGAGTGATGAAGAAAAACACTGTGAGTATAAATATGACTTCGTTCAAAAATTATTCCAACAAAAAAATGTGACTCAAAGCCAGCCGGCCGCTCTGCTCTGCTTCATCTTCGCCAACAGTGCTTGCTTGCACAGAAAAAATTATTTTTCCAATTCAAACAAAAAATTTGTAGAATCAAACAATTTTTTGTCTGAAATCGGTCCTATAAACAAATTCGCATATTCAAACAATTTATTTTCATTTTGTTCATTGAAAAAAACACTGATTTTTTCAAACAAATAATTTAACTGAATCGAACAAAAAGTTTACTGAAATTCATATACTAAATTTCAAAATAAAAAAAAAAGGTTTTTGCACAAGCAATGATGCGCGCACACGCAGGCACTTTATTAGAAGATGATGGCAGAGAGAGCAGAGCGGCCGGCAGGCTTTGAGACACATTTTTTTGTTGGAATAATTTTTGAACAAAGTCTTTTTTTATACACACAATGTTTTTCGTCATCACTCACTGTTGCTGTATCCTTTCCTTTGCTAATGAAGAAGAAATGTAACCCAAAAACGGCGACAGACCGACTCGATATGTTTTTCGTCATCATTATATTTTTGTATTTGATGTATTTAAGCAAATGGTTTGAAAAAATTGAATACGGGATTTTGGTTTTTTTTAACCAACTTTGAAACCAATCAAAAATTTATTTTGTTTCTTATAATGTTGTTGTTGTTTCTGTTGTTTAAAAAGAGTGAAACGTTTTTTTACCTGCTATTTTTTTGTTTTTTTTGTTTTTACTTCAAACCTCTTCATCTTTCTTACTGTTGTACTTTTGTAAAGTGTCCAAAAATAGACTGTATGTGTTTTTTGTTGTAGTTCTTTTATTTCACATTACGAAGTGTTGCTTACGATCAAATAAAAAAATGCAAAAAGACGACAACATTAAAAAGCGTTAAATATTTCATACAAAATTATGAAAACTTGAAACTAATAACGCGTGTATTATATTTTTGAATGGTTGTCAACATTTTTGTTGGTTAAATAAAAATCAAACAAAAATTTTAATTGAATCAGTAAAAAAATTTGTAGAAATTAAAAAAATTTTCAAACAAGCGTTTGTTTGAAAATAATTCGGCAATAATTTTTTCTGTGTGTGTGCGCGAGTTACATACTCACCTACTACTGCACTGTATTCCATACCACAACAGCAATGTGTACAATAAAGGGGGTCAATGCACTAGACGCTACGTTGCAAATTGCAAATACAATTATTAAGAATTTATTTAGCATTTTCGATTTAAACATAAAAATATTGTATTTATTAAAATAAATAATAAATAAACAGGAAATAAAGTATTTTGTTGCAATTGTGAAATTTATTTGTAGCTTAAGTTGCATTTGTCAAATATAATAAAAAAATAGCTTAAGTTGCAATTGTAAAACTTAGTTTTAAAGTATAATGTATTGAAGAAAGAATAATAAAAATCAGAAGTAAATTGATGTGCAAACCTAACGTGTTTTTTTCGGTCTAAACTAAGGACTAATTATAACTCGCGTCATTGCTTGTGCCAACACTTTTTTGTTTGATTCAGCAAAATTATTTGTTTGAAATTTATATGAATTTCAGTAAACTTTTTGTTTGATTCTGTAAAATTATTTGTTTGAAAAAATCGGCGTTTTTTTTCAATAAACAAAATGCAAATAAATTGTTTGAATATGCGAATTTGTTTGTAGGACCTATTTTAGACAAAAAATTGTTTGATTCTACAAATTTTTTGTTTGAATTGGAAAAATAATTTTTTCTGTGTAAAGCGAATAAGATTTATAACCACTCTAAGTCTTACTTGTAACAATATCAAAGCTTAAACAAAACACCAACAATAAACAGTGAGTTTATCTTTCTTTATTTTCATGTTTAAAATTATTTAAAAAAAGAAAACAAATTCCCGTATTCTTTTTGTTAAAATTACTTAGCTATATAGTTCATCAAGTTTTCAAAGTAGAATGATAACGAAAACCATTTCGGGCCATTCTGCTGGTGTCTTTTACTTGTGAGTGCTTCTGTGAACAAAGGGGAAAACAAAAAGCGTTTAGAATGTTTCTTAAATTAATGCATATGTTTTCTCTGAAGCCTGTTCTCACTGTTATTTAAACTTAAACCAATTCAATTCTACATGAAATTCTCGTTTTTCAACTTGAAAAACCTATCATTCAACGTGATTCGGAGTGTTATTTCAATATGAAAGTCATTCATGTTAAATTAACATGAATGTTAGTTATTTTAAAATAAAATAATGTTGTTCGTAAGTTATTGTAAAATCATGGTAAATTAACATGAAGTAACTATGAAGCAAAATCACTACCGAAAAGTTTTTAATTTGGCTTTTACACATCAAGTTCATTTACACCATTTATAAATCAGGTCATTTGTTTAAATCATTAATAATTTTATATAAAAGAATGTAAAAAATAAAGATCAATAAGTTGTTTTTAGTAATCAGAACAATTTTATTTTTACAATTACAAGTGCTTGCAAGGAATATCATTGCAATTTATTGCCAATTCAAATAAATGTTTTTGAATTTATCACTACTAACTCCTTTTGTTCTGTATTTTGATTATAAAAACATGGAAAACAGTTGAGTGTTTTCTTCAGAAAATTTACATAAAATAAGCAATTTGGCGTTTGTTTCTTAAAAATGTTTTGCTCTCTGAAAGGGTAGCATGTTTTATTTAAAAAATTTCACCTTGCAAATGGCATAAAATAGGTGACTTTGCTTTTATAAAGGCGACGATTGCGTCAAAGACCAACGAAGCTACGCGAAAATTGCAATAATTCGGAAAAGTTTTCAAAAATAGCGAAAACTTACGAACATTTTTAATGTTTCAAACAAGCAATAAAATTAATAAAAGGTCCCTTAAACTATAAGGAAAGGCAAAAGTTCGGTAAAAATTGCTTAATTAGCGGAAAAATTTGCTAATGGCGCTGCTAGTTAATCTGTTGGCTACTGTTTCAACAGATGTTTTATCTAACACATCTATTACAAGCAGATGACAAGAGAGGTATTTTTTGGCTTCTATAGAGAGGGTGTTGCAGTAAGTTGCTCCATTTAACGAAGGGGGCCTATTATGTTTTTGGATAATTGGAAATTGATTTTGCGGATATCATTGCACTTAAGGCAATTGACTTCGATTAAGGAAAATAGATACTTTTGAATTAATAACAAGCATATTTCTAGAAAAGATTTTAAAATTTACATATTGTTACGTTATGTCCTTTTTTAAGACATTTCAGTTTATTTTTTTATTTCCTTTCCTTTTATTGCAAAATAAAAAACAAAACTTTTATTGTTAAAAATTGATAATACAGTTCACAAACACACAGTTCTATACCATGAACCTTTAAATACTATTTGACGTATAAATTAATAAAAATTGGGGGCAGTTTCATAAGCCTACGTTTAAATTTAATTTCCCTACTTTTTCTCGATATTAAAGTCTAGCTCAAAACCAACCAATATTGCGTTTCCACAATTATAACATTTACTAAGTGGTTTACTTACACTAAGATACACTTTATCTATACCGCACAGTGGCTGAAAATAGTATTTCATTGCCCAAAATTCTGTAACTTTTGAACCAAAGGAGATATTTAAGTGAAATTAATCGACAGATAGATTGTTAAACTTTTCTCCACTTTAAATTTCATTAAAATCGGTTGAGTACTTATTGGGAAATTTAAAGGCAAAGTTCAACTTTAGATTTTTTTAACTTTAGCGTGAAATAATGGTTTTTTTTTTTATTTTTTTTAATTATTTAAAAATTTAATTTTAATGGGACACTCAAAAAAATTTAAATTTAATTTAAATTTTAACATTAAAAAAAAAAAAAAATAGTAAAATCAGCTGGAAATTTTGCTATTATTACTGAAAAATTAAAAATTTTTTGCTGTCAAATTTGTTTACACTTAAAAAAACTTTACAAACATTACAGAAGAATCTATTATTTTTTTGCTGTAAAATTTGTTAATATTAGCAAAATAAATCCGCTGAATTCTGATATTTTTTTAAATTTTGATACGAAAATATAAGTTTTTATTTTTTTGAATATTTCTTATGTATTAAAACATTTCATACTTATGTATGTGGACGAAAAAAAAAAACCTTTAAAAAAAAAGCAGCAATAAATTCTAATAGCTTTTGTAACAATGTGAGGTTCTGTTTATTACTATTTTTACTAATACAATGTCTGTCTAAGATCTAATGAATTATAATTATTGGTAATTTAATTGAAAGATTGATTTCAAATATTCCATATTCTGTTCTGTGTTATTTGTGTTCTTAAGTAGTTTTTTGACTTCTTCATCTAAATCCCGATGTTGCACTTTCCATTGATTTCGAATACTGGAGATGAACGGAACTGACGTTGCCAATAATATATTAAATATATCTTCATTAGTGGAATATCGTGAAATTTTTCTAGTATTGTGCTCTCTATAAAATCCGTAATCCTTATAACTCTTTTCCTGAGCTTATATACAGGGTTAAAGAAAACACTTTAACCTTTCTATCAGTGGTTTAACCTTCTTGGGCCCTTTTGGTCCGCAAAAGTTGAAATTTGACAAAAATATAGTAGTTTAGAAAAGATTTTTTTTTTTTTAATTTTATTTATTTATTTATTAAGTTTACAATTTCGGATACAACAAGATATAATGTCTTATAATTTACAGTATCAGAATCCGAAAGTTATATCAATAAAAAATTTCGTATACGTATACCTATAGGTTTAAACATAATGTTGATAAAAAATTATAATTATATGAAATTTAATAATTTAAGATAGAGGGGAAAAAGAAACATAAATAAATAAAAATAGATGAAAAAGAAACATAAAAAAAATACTGTGAGATGTTCATATAAGTTACTACTGTTTTGAAGCAGATTAAGTTCGGTAAAAATGTTGAAGTAATTGTTTGAATTTATTTGCGTTGCCAATAGTACGAAAGGCTGGGGGAAGTTGTTTCCAGAGACGGATAGTTAATATAAAAAAGTGTCTCTCAGATGCCGTGTCCCGATGTCGAATTTGCATGATACCATTTCCCCTTGCAGACCTCATAAATATTAAGCGATCATGAAGATATTTCGGTTATTCCGATGTTACAATTTTATGTAGGAAAACAAGGTTTTTTATCTTTAAGTAGTTCATAAAGGTGACAATAAATATACGACTGGAGTATTGAGACACATGATCAAATCTCCTCAAGGAGAATATGTAACGTACAATGTTGTTGAACGTTGTGTTTAGTTTAGCAGTGTCTTTTGAGTTACAGCCGCAGAAAATTTCTGATGAATACATCAAAGCTGGTAGTAAGTATGTTTTAGCCAGGAGTAGTCTTATTTTTAGTGGTGTGTAATGCTGTGTTGCCCATAAACACCTTAACATACTAGTGAGTGTACTGTTGAAAACCACACCAAGATTTCTTGCAGACTTAACAATATCAATTTTGCTACCACCCAGGAAAACATCAATTCTTGACTGAGTTTTTACAAATTATAATACATTTTGAATTTTCCGGGTTAATTAGTAAACCATTTGCAGTCGCCCAGAGGAAAATATTATTTAAATCAGTGTTAAGATCTTTAACTCTTGTGAAGATGGATGCTTTGCAGCTATCAAGGTAGATCTGTATATCATCAGCATACATCTGGATTCTTGAATATTTTAACTGTTTTGGTATATCATTAGCATAGATCGAGTACAGTAATGGTCCCAGTATGGAACCCTGCGGAACACCTCTAGTCACGCGAAGAGGATTAGAGAGAAGGCCTTTTTTAGAGACGTATTGCCATCTATCAGTTAAATATGTTGACATCAATCTAACGGCAGTTGTGGAGAAATTGAACATATTTGATAATTTGAAACCCAGTATAGAGTGGTGAACCGTATCAAAGGCCTTTGAATGATCGAGCAAGACTAAAAATGAAATTCTCCCATCATCTAAGTTGCTTCTTATGGCTTCGATTACATCAGTTAGGGCGGTTAAACAGCTATGCTGAGATTTAAAACCTGATTGACGATCAGTTAATACTGATTTATGTATTCAACGATTTGTTTATGTATAAGTCGTTCAAAAACTTTTGAAAGGTACGGTAATATGGATATCGGGCGGTATTCATTGTTTGTTTTTGGTACTGGAATGATTTTGGCATATTTCCATTCCGTCGGAAAGGTACTTGTGGTTATAATTGTGTAATAGAGATGTTTGATAGGGTGTATTATCCCTGGTAGTATAAGCTTTATTGGGTTAATATCATCCAGACCGATTGCGTTTGATTTGACTTGAAGGAAGCCATCTGCAACATCATTTAGATTCAGGCACTAAAAACTAAACTTGGCAACGTATGGATCAAATTGCGGCGTTTGAGTATAAAAAACTGTTGGCAATCGGATATTTACAAAAGATTCGTTAAGCGAGTTAACATCAACATCATCTTCACGCTTGGTTGTCTTACCAATTCCAATATCACGTATTATTTTCCACGTCTTTTTTGTGTTAACAGCGCTGTTGAATTTATTGGAATAATATACAGATGTATCGTGTTTTATTTTAGTCACAACAGCTTTCCTAGCTAGACGATACTGCTCACGATATTCTGGTGTCCTGTATCGTTTCCATATATGATACATATTATCCCGACGCTGTATTAACGATTTTGTATCATTATTAAACCATGGCCGTACACTGTTCCTTATTGTCTTAGTTTTTAGGGGAACATGTTTGTTATAAAGGTGCAAGATATTGGAATTTATAAACGATACTTGCTCATCAACTGACGACGTGCAATACATTTGATTCCATAGAATATTGCTAAGGTCCGTTTCCAAGTCCAAGATATTTATATTTCTGAAATCACGGTAAGTAAATGTTGTTGCAATCTTCTCTTTGGCAAAGTCGTATACTGCAAAAATGAGATCATGCTTAGAAAAGGCTGGTGCTGTTAGTTGATCATAGTGTAGAACATTTTTTTCATTACTGACGAAGAATATGTCAAGTAAGGTGTTATTAGTATTTGTGAAGTGGGTAGGTCTAGATCTGTTAACGGGAAAAAGGTTAATAATGACATCACAGTAGTGAGACTAGCATCAACGAGCAGATTGCAGTTAAAATCACCAGCTATTAATACTTCAGGAAATGACGCTGATAAAAGCTCTAGTTGATTAACAAGTTTATCATATTTTATAGTTTTTACCGGTCTTTATACACAACCAAGAAGCAGTGCGGTTCCATTGTGGTTGGCATCAATAAATACATATTCAACATCATTCGATTCATTGTAGATTGAATTTATTTTACATGATATATTATTTCTTACATATATAGAAACTCCTCCGGCATGTTTATATCTGTCAGACCGAAAACCACGGTATCCATTAACACCATAAAAATTATCGCTAATTTTGTTAGAATACCAGGTTTCGGAAACACATATTGCATCAATTCCAGAGTTTTCGAATAAATAACGAAATTCATCCAACTTATTGCCAAAGCTTTGGGCATTAATGTGACATATGCTAAAACCCTTTTTTTGTTTAGCTAAGATTCTAAGCATAATTAAGTCACTCTCAAATATAAATTCTACAATTAAAAATAAAAAGACTACCAACCTAGCAAAAAAGCTAGCAGGTCATTATCGGTAATGGTTTTGAGCAACGATAATTTCTTTCGGATTAAATATAAAAAAAAATCACTTTTTCTGAATTAAAAAAAAAGTTGTGTTTAACAACATGGCACAACCACAATTACCAATATATTGACCTAATTTTTTTGCTACCTTATACCGTGTTCAGATATGCACTTTAATTGAGTTTTACGCAATAAATGCCATTATTGAGCTCAATTATACATACAAAATTGCAATTTAGTTATTGCTCAATTAATACGAAATTGTTATAAATATTGAGTAAAATTAAAATGCGACACTGTAACAAGTGTGTTTATTAAGCAAAACACAACTAACTAAACAGCGTTTTGACATTTGGCAACTGAAATTACAAAAGAAAAGGTTGTTTGTAGTAGTAACATAAATTGAGTTAGCTAAATTGTGTATATGTGAACAGAAAGATAATTATGTCAATTAACCGAATATTGACTCAATAAAAAAGGTATATCTAAACACGGTATTAGTTTTAATATGTTTAAATAAAATTAAAATTTTTGAAATCGGTGACAAACAAAAATTGGACTTTGGCCAATGAAATAAAATTTTCAGCCACTGTGTGCCGGTGTCAAATTGCTTCTAGTTACCCAGCAGCTTGAAATTTAAGTCAAGCAAAATCAGTAGGAGGAAAGTTATGAAACAATTGTGTAACCACCACCCTAACAAATTGATAAGTTATTAATGCGTTTAATATGACTAAAAATCATATTGTTAAATTTCGAGAAGATCAGTCAATAATTTACTATAGGAAATCGGGGCTGCTGATCACGAATATGGCATTCATTTATTTTTCTCAGAAGCCTTTTCAAGATATACGCGGAAATCGTGTCTTTCTGCAGTTGTTTTAGGTATTTCGAAAAATGTCGAGAGCTGTTCAACTGAATTAAACATTTTTCATAGATATCTCTTTCGTCTTTCAGAACATATCCAAACTGTGCCGATCGGATAAAGATTTACTGAGTTACAGGTCTTTAAGCTTTAAAACTTAATATTTTTTCAAAATTCACCATTTTAATTCGCTCCATAAAGGCAATAAAAAAAATTTAAACATTTTTTTTCAACATGTATCTTAAATAATATTTTGTTTCAAACTTAGTAAGCGTAAAATTGTTATCGTCGGACAAAGAATTAAAAAATAACGGCATATCAAGTGAAAACATCCGAATTTGAATATTCACAATTTTTTTTTAAGAATGCTACAATTACACTGCGGAACAGCTAGTTTGCTGTCTGGAATTTGGTTACAAATTTTTTCTAATTTGAGATCACTGATTTCAAATTTTATCTCCATTTTTCTCTATCAGCTCTAGTTTTCGAGATATACCGTTCTGTTATGTTATGTATGTAACGGGAAAACTAGAGCTAGTTGAGAAAAATGCAGATTAGATTTGAGATCAGCGACCTCAAATAAGTAAAAATTTGCAACCAATTTCCAGACCGCAAACTTAAGTTTAAAGTCCTGTAACTCAGGATATCTTTATTTGACACAGCTTAGAAATGTTCTGAAAAAGAAAAGAGATATCAATGCAAAATGTTAAATCTTGTACAATTCAGTTGAACAGTTCTCGAGATTTTTGAAATACCTAAAACAACTTCAGAAAAACACAATTTTCGCGTATATCTCGAAAACGCTTCCGGAGAAAAATAAATGAATGCCATATTCGTGATCAGCAGCCCCGATTTATCTTAGAAAATATCTCATTTTTGAGGTTCATTTGTTTTGTGGCATAGTGTAGTGATTCACCTTAGTTCTCATATTAAGCAGCCTTCTAAAAATTACTTTAAAATCTAAAATCTTTATCGAAATTTGTTTTAATTGAGTTTTTAATACCAGAAAATACTCTACAGAATTTTGGTGTGATTGGTTTATAATTTACCATGGGTCCAATATAAATTCGCCTCTCGAAAATGATTTTAGTTCTGCTAAAACTGTTACGAATCGTGATATTTTACTCAAAGTTGTTCGAATTAAGTTTAATTTGAACAGAAATAAGAGCCATAAAGCTTTCTGATAATTAAACACAAGTATTTAGGTCTAAGCCGCGATGAATTCTAATACTGACGTCCGTTTTCAAAAAGATTAATTTACAATTTATAGATCCCATATGAAATATTCTAACTGTCGTTTAATGGTATCAAAGTTTCGGCATAGCCGAATATATCACTCTTACTTGTTGTACATAGAATCTATTTATTTAAATATTCGCATTTATGTAAAAATAAATTTTATATTCTGCAACTTTTGAATAGTTGGACTTGACCAATATGTATACGTATTTATTTGCAAGATTCTTAAAAGCAATCTCTAGTTACGTATACATACATACTCCATACGTATCGCGTGCGCTGATTTAATTCTATTTATATATAAACATATTTACAGTTTTAATGGTGTATTGTACATATATTCGTATAGCATTCGGGGCCAATGCCTGCCAGTTAGAGCTACGCAAAATACAAGTGGGGTAGATATTTGAGTTAAGTTGGATTGGCTTTATGCAGGTTAAGTGTTTAACTTTGAACAAGTTTATTGGGTTGGTATTACAAGAGTACAACAGTTTGAGAGTGGGATTTAAATATTTATGAAGGGCACGTGCTGGCTGTTGGTGGAGAGTGATTTGAGGATTATATAAACGAATCGATGAATGAATGGTTAAATGGATGATTGGATGCATGAGTTAATGGAATGATTCAATAGGTAGAATAGTAGCTTTATTATATTTATTATTTTCAATATTACTCTAGTTTAGTACAATATATGTTGGTATAGCATTTCATTTAGGAACATTAATGCTTGCCTTAAACAGCTATTTGAAGTGTTATTGTTAATGCACCTGTGTATGAATAAAATTTCAACGTTTCTACGTTGTGCCTGCGAGCTCTTCAAGCTGTTTGGTTGCTGGTTTGTATTGAAATTCAAAATAGCAAATTCCTTTAAATGGGCAAAGCTTTTATTGTTCATTACTTATTTATGCCATCATTATAAAACACTCTTACCAACACAATAAAATCATGAATGTGAATGTAATTACAGTAGTTTTGACTTAGCTGCACAATCTCCTTTGCACGATTTTTTGTGCAGGTAAATCAAAAATGCAGTTATCTTAAATGCATTTACCTGCCTTAATGTGCAGGTACAAAATTGTGGTTAACTGCACAAAAGTGCAGCTAAAGTAAAGTGTTTGATTTAAAAGTAGAATAAAAAAATTATTTTATTAATACATAAATTTATATTTTATTAAAATTTTATTCCAACCCAGCTAGCATTTTCAATCGTCTAGGAGTCTACTGGGAATCTCACAAAGAGTGTTTTTTAATTGTGGACAATTCCTCGCACGGGAGAAACTGTTACACGGGCTGATTCGTATGAGAGATTCTTCCATAACGCAGGGAAAAACGCTTTTATTAAACGTAAAGGGAATCGTTTATGATGTATGTAGAGATTATCGGACGAGTCTTTCAAAAAGCATACGAAGAGTCGTATGATACTCATGTAGGTATTATTTTACAACTCGTGCTATGCTCAGCCGTATGACTAAGCTACCTAAAAAAGGGCATCAGGCGTATTTTTCATGCCAAAACTTCTAATTTTCATACAATTTCTATAAAACAAACCTTAAGGTCGCGAAATCAACACCATCCTGTCGGAAAATCCTTTTTTACAGATCCTTAGGCCGGTTGGTTTATTAAAATTGTATTGGCAATAGCATTTTCATACTTCAGAAACGGTCTCATTTAGGTAGCTCAGTAATTGTTATACGACTCTTACAGAGAGTCCCAAAAGGTTCATTCCAAGATTTAAAGACGAGCGTGTCAAAAAAATAAATAAAAAATTAAAAAAAGATTTAGATGTTTTTGTAACTCGTCAGATAATCATCAGAAGATTCTTTTAGGAGCTGTATATTAAACATAATCGTATAACAAACAGCCTATGCTTGCTGGGAAATAACAGATAAGTTTATACATGTTTGTATGTTTATTTAATATTAAAGAAATATTAACAAAAACAATGAGAATTCACAAAGAACATAAAAATTTATGGAAAAAAACTAAATAATTGCGATTTATATAATTATAAACAGCTTAAATTGGATATTTATTGTGAAAAAGTGGCCACCAAATATTTTTATATGTGCAGCTAACTTTGATGTTTTGTATGAAAATATTCTAAAGCTGCCCAAAAATATGAAAAATGTGCAGGTATACAAAATGCACGTTAAAAAGGATTTTGAAGAATAATTCCAGAAAATATGTATTTTGGGCAGTTAAGTGAAAGTGCAGCTAACTTTGATTTTTTGTATGAAAATAATTTTAAAATGCCAAAAATTTTGTGCATTTATCTTAAATGTGCAGGTAAAGAAAGTGCGCTTAAAAAAGGAATTTGTATGGAATTAGAAACAATAATTCCAAAAATTATCAATTTTGTGCAGTTAAGTCAAAAGTGCACGTAAACAAAAGGCAGTTAAGTCAAAACTACTGTACATCTGTATATGGTGCACAAGGTTGGCAAACAATACCGTTATCTATACATATACCGCCTAAATACCGTTATTGATGCCGATACCGAAATAACAAATAGCTTAGTACCGTTATTGATGCAAACAAAAATTCGAGTTAAATCCCTCTTGTTGATCAAGTGCGATGTAAACATACATATGTATGTTTATGTTTTTTAGGACTTTTTCAGTTATTCACGGATAAATGCGTTCATGAAAAATGCCTAAAGCCAAACGCTTTTAAGCTAGAAAATGTGTTACTATCGCACTTAAAAGAATCTTCGTTATTTGCGTTACTAACGCATTAAACGAATTCTCTCCTAATTGCAATCACAAAGCAATTGTTGAAAATGAGCACGTTCACAAGACGTAACTGTTGAGCCCATAAGAATTTTTCTGTCTAATATTTTTGAGTTATGAGTTATGACGATGTTGCACCAAATGAGCGATACGTCCTATTTATTTACTGAAAGGAAACAGCAATACATATTGCGTCGGCATATTAGATATAATCGATTATTTCAATTAAATTTAGTGATAAAATGGATTGACTGTGCAATCATTTTTCATGTGGCCAAATTTTCTATGTTTGTGCCATTTTCCATTAAAACGAGTTGATCTTGTTTTTAATTGAAAGGCTGTTGCCTTCTGATCAATCTTATTATCATTTCTATTTTTCCATTTTGATTCATCAGCCATAAACTTTGCTTTAAAAATAGCTAATGTTTGTTCTTCTGTTTTAAGATTCTCCATGTTAAAAATAATAAATCCGCTTCAGCTGGCTTAGCTCCTGCGCTTTTTAATTGTTTTATCAAGGAGTAAAACTTCAGAAAATTTTTGTTAAGACTATTATTTTCTCTTTATCTTAGATTTGTCAGATCTTTTCAATTATATAAGTTTGATTTTGTGAGGACTTACATGCAAACGTTGATATTAAACCATTTCACATTTGTTTAGCTGTTAATGTATTATAAATACTCATCACTAATTAAGCTTGTTATTATATCCTGAGCTTCTGTGTCAATTTTTCAGAATTCGGTTTGATTTGGAACTAAATCTTCAGTTGATTTCACAGCTTCAAGAACTCCTGCAGCAGCCAAACATTTCTCAAGACGGAATTTCCAATTTCAAAATTGTTTCCACAAAACTAAACAAAATCAAACCAATTTTCTAACCTGTTGCTATTTTTAATTATTCGTGTAAATTGAAATTTATAAGGAAAATAATAATATTACTTTTCAAATCAATATTAATAATAAACTAACAGCCGTATTCATAAAAAATTATTTATGATTCATTAACCATATTTAAGGAAAAATTGCTAAATTTTTATTCATAAACTAAAAATTTTCTATTAAACGTTTAATAAACCATTCATAAAATAAGAAAATTTATTGTTGGATTTACCCTTCTTTAAACCAAAATTAAATGACATTTTGATAAATGTTTGCATTTTATGAACTTATTTTTGTTAAATATGCTTAAAAATAATGGAAAAAACGTTTTATTTATTAATATGGACATCTTTTATTTTATTATTTTTTTTTCAATTTAGGCATCCAATTTAAAGTTATATTGTTAAATATTTAAAACATTTTTTATATGATTTAAATTAATGCTTCTAGAGGCAAATGTAGATATTCTCTTTTAAATTATTCCAATTCGTTTTTTATACGTTTTAAAGAACAAATTGTTGTTCAAAAATATTAAAAAGAAAAAAAATAAGCAAGCATAATAATAGTGATGTTAATGAAAAGTAAACAAACCTTTTATTCGAATACTTTCTTATCGTATATTTAAAAAAGGTTTAAACAAACATTTTTATAATACCTTTCGGCCACATTTTGTTCAGAAACTAAAATAATATGTAGTTTTATTTGATAAGAATAATTTTTAAGGTCTACAATTAAAAAAATTATAAAAAAAAATTAAATATAGAATATCAAGTGAATCAAATAGAAGTTTCATGCATCACTAGCAATAAAATGGCAGCAAAATTAAAGAAAGTTGCCATACTTAAACGCAAAATCGCTACAAACAGTTAATAGTAAAAAAGCTGTAATGTACGTTTATGAATACAAATTTTTATAAGAGGTTTATAAGACAAAAATCGTTTGATAGTTATTACATACTATAAACTTTAAATAAGAACTTTTTATGAATATGGCTGTTAAACTATAGAAAAAATATTGTAACATCAGAATAAATATTTTTCCAAAACATAAAAATATTACAAAGTTTTTTCAAACAACCCTAGAAGGAAGCGAACTGACACCAAAGTTGTCCCGTGATATGTCTTTGGTGGTAGAGACTGGCGAAATCAAGTTTGCGGAGCCCAAAATCAACGCGTATATATGTGTCTATCGATCGGTAATGCCTTCGAAAATTTGCTATTAAGCCAAATCGGTTAATAAATGGCTACATTTTGAAAGTATAGTCGGTGAAGGCCGACCATATGATACCCAACACAACAGTATTTAAAAACATATTTACTAGAGTGTACCCTATTCGGGATCCATGGAGAATCATGCTTATGTGTCCATATAAATATGGAAATATCTATGTTTAAACTTTCCCTAAAATCTGTTTGGTAGTTTCGTGGTCCTAAGATTCGGCTTGGCCCTTGTGCTAATAAGAACCTATGTGCCAAATTTTATCAAATTATCTCCAATTACGACCTGTACTTTGGGCACAACGTTACATGGACAGCCAGTCAGCCGGATGGACATCGTTAAATGGACGCACAGAGTGATTCTGAGTTGATCGGTATACTTTTAGGTAAACCCATATTTAAAGATGTTACACATATCAGCACAAATGCATAATACCCTCTCCACTATCAACTTTTTTCAAACAAAAACCGTTATTTTTGGGGCGCCAATATGACCCATGGATTTTAAATTTTGGTATCGATATTCACCCAGGTCTGTCTATAAATAACTGAGATATGGGCAATAACCACGATCTCCTCAACTTTTTGTCATAAAATCCACTGTTGTTCTTATCAAATCAAATTTGTATACCCTTCACCACAGGTGGAAGGGATGTATATCAGTTTTTCATTCCGTTTGTAGTTTCTACAGTATTGTTCTTAGACCACATAAAGTAAAGCATATGTATATGCAATTCCTACTGTGTAGCGTTGTTGATTTAAAGATGTCCGTCTGTCCCTTGAATAAAGTTTTCCGAGGACCCCAATTATATGTGGGATAGACTGTTATATATTTACATCACATATAAAAAGGCCCAAAAAGTTTGCTAGGCAAATTCAGCGATTTCGACTACCTCTTATTTGACCCACAAAAAATCCTTTCTGTTTTTGTTTTTTTTCTGTGTTTCTGGAGAACGGCACGAGCCAATGTTTCCTGTTTATCAACAAACAACATCCAATAAAATATTGGCGGGAATAGACTTATTTATCTAAAGAACGGAATTTATATAACTTGCTGTTCTTATCTTACCATAGTGAATTGCATATTAGATACGGCATAGGCGGATATAGTACTTTTTTGTTTTTTAATATTCTTCTTTGCTTTGGTTGTAAACGTTTCTGTACTGCAGCCGTATTCCTTAATTCGCTAAAGCTAAATCTCTATCGCTAAAAATCTATAAAGTTGATTCAGCGATTTTTGGCTACAAATACAATTCTGTGAAAGGCCTTGCTAAATTTGGCAATGCCATAAAAATTAAATTTGCCGCAATTTAAGCTTTCAATGCCATCTCTAAAATGTTTAAATTTTTTATTCTCTAAGGCATTTTAGCGATCGAGATTTAGCTTTAGATAAGCTAAAGCTGCTGGAAACCGATACAATTAAAGTACCCAAACCGATACCGAAATAACAAAAAATTTAATACCGCTTCCTATATTCGTTTCGGTTGCCATCCTTGGTGGTACATATGCATGTAGATTATAAAAAATTTGTTTGATTTATGTGTTTTAGACGTTCGAATTTAAAGTCTCATAACATTACAAAACGCACCTACATAAAAGTGCTCACATGTCTGAGTTTAACATTCCACAGTAAAGAAAACTATAGAGTTTTCCAAGTTACGAGCATTTACAACATAAAGGAACAAGTTTTATTAAACTATTTCCATTGATTTCATTTACATTTGATTACAATATCCAGACTGAATTACATAAATCAAGTTTGCTAACAAACACAGACGTTTGCATTAGGGTTTACAAATCGAGAAAGACAAATGTTTAAACTATCTGGCAATTTAAAGACGGATGTTGAAATAAATGTTAACGCATCATGTCTAAATTAGATGAACTTAACTTTGTTGTAGTTGTTTGCAAAGAAACTTATTAAATGATGTTCGTCAAGGGTTTGTATTTGGGCAAACATTTTAGAGAATTCCATAAAGGGGCATTACGCCAATTAAATGTCGAATAAAATGAAAAAATCTAATGTTCGATCGATGAGAGTGATAAGTGCAGCTATGCGCATCTTGAGAAGCTGATATTGGTATTAGTTTATTGAAACCGAATTTAGTTTTCAACATTATTTAAAAAAAATACTCAAAGTTTATGCACTTTACTAAAATTATATGGCTTAATTTTAATTTTAAAGATCTTAAAAACTTATCAATAACTTTTGGGCGAGAACATACATATCACTAGAAACTTTTAAAATGTTTAACCTAATAAAACCTGAATTTAAATTCTTTCCATTCAAAGCAAATGCTGTAAGATGTAATCTCCAATATTTAAAAAAAAATTCCTGTCACGGCTTGTTTTCTGAAGTCTTTCGTAGTGTGATAAGTAAATATGACGACACTGAAAGTATTTTGTTTCAAAAGGAAATCTAAATGGCATTTGTTGAACTCCAGTGACTAAAACAAATTCAAAACTATTTAAATGATCAATTATTACTTATAACTGATTTATATTATTTTGCACTGAAATTTCCCAGAAATAAGAAAAGTTCGAAAAATTAGAAAACGTTAGATGATATTTTGTAATGCAATATTTAACGATGATGCTAGCATTTTAGAACAAGAGGACAGCTGAGCGACTTCTGTTGGACTCTAAAGTCAAAAACATAATCCAAGCAAACGATAACTTTTTTTCTAAATGTTCAATAATTGATAAAATTTTATAAACTTTTTTTTATTATCGGAATAAAAAGAATTGAAATGCGGTCCCGAGAGTAGAAAAAGTCAAGATTATTAGGAACCCTAGTACACACAGACATTAATTTACATATGTAGATCTAAATGAATGTGTTTTCTAACCCACAAATACTTCAGTACAAGTACACAATAGTTAAAATGTTTTTGTATTCAATAATGCCACTTCTTAAAAGGGGGAGAAAAAACATGGTTGAAGTATGGTTAAAAAACATATTATGGTCCCCGCAATGAAAACAAACAAAGTATTGTTGTTTTCAACATTACTTTATCACGATTAACTACATTTTGTTTCTATTTAACAATGATGTGTTTACCTCCCTTAAAACTTCAAATATGGTTCAATTTAACAATATAATGTTTTAATAAAATAAAGCTACAACCATACACTAAAATAAACATATTATGGCTACTTTAAGCATATTATAACACTATAAAACTATGAAGATAAAAAAGAGTTTACTTGTTTTGTACAAACAGCAACAACACTACAAGAAGAAAAAAGTTATTTTTTATGATTCAAAAATAAATAAAAACATGGAAAATTTCCGTATTCTTTTTTTTTTATAATTATTTAGTTGACTTCAATCAATTTTCAATGAAGAATTATGTCAAAAACCATATCGGGGCATTTTGCTGGTTTCTTTTAATAAAGAGTTCCTTCTGTAATGTACACAAAGGAGATTCAACAAAAGTGAAGCACAAAAAGGAAAATAAATAATTTTTAACACTTTCTCTCTCTCTCTCTCTCTGGTTCCAGGCGTAAGTAAGTGGCTTAGAATTATTCATAAATAAATAACATACTACAAAAAAAAATTAAGTATGAACAAGGTATTTAAAGGGAATTGTAGAACTTTGTTTTGGTTTAATTAGTTCTTATACTGTAAATAAAACAACTCGTTTTAAACTATTCTACAAATGCCCAACATTTAACTAATTTGCCTCTTATAAATACGATAGTTGAATATATGAAAAAAAATTAAAACTGCAACTATGTAATTGGATTGTTAACGGACACAAAGGCTCTAAATTGGAAAGAAGTTTTTATTGGGGAATGTGGAATTATAGACCGATTCTTAGTACAATTAAAAGTTTTTTTAACCAAATTATCTACAAGATTGTAACTTTTACTTTTCGCACAAAGTTAACATGGAGAGACAACCAGCCAGATGGACGGATGACATTGTAAGATGACCTTAAAAAGTGGATCTGAGTCAATCGGAATACAAAAAGATTGTTCCAGATTTCTATGTAAATATTACATACATCGTAAATATTACATAATTGCTTTTTCCTTAATTTTTGCTTATTCATATATACAATTCTAGAGTTAAAAAAAAAATAACATTTATCTTTATGACAACCTGCTTTGTCATACAGTTTTTAATAAATTAAATGTAGATAACGAAATTGAAGCAACACGTTGAATAAACAGATATAAGTATATTTAAAACAGAAAAGCAAGAATTTTGCAAAAAAAAAAATCTTTTCTTTATTTGTTTCGAAAGCTCATCTAGAAAAATTGATCTTGTATCAAAATATGCCTCGAAACTTAAAAATGCACCAAAAAGGGTCTTTTAATTTAATTATGCAAAAAAATGGTGCAAACGGTGAAATAGGCATTAAAAAATCGATGCCAAAACTCATAAAAAGCTTCAAAACGGGTAAATATATTGTTTCTGCATTCATTGGTGGCTTAAGGAAAAAGATGCAATTGCATATTTATGGTTTCCATGCTGATAGCCATCTGGATCTGATGTAAATTAAATTCTAACATGACCAAAATGTATATGACTATAAATTAGTAATATACAAAAAAAATTCTGAAAACAGCTTCATAACATATATTAAATATTATAAAAAAATAAATGGCCTGTTCATCGATAGCGAATGAAGACTTCGTTCGCTTTACTTACATGCAAAACAAAAACAATATTTTATAATTTGTTTTTGTTTAAAATGTTATTTAAGCGAACGAAGTCTTCATTCGCTATCGACGAACAGGCCTTAAAACTACAAATAAACAGATAAATTTGTGGAAAACAGTCTAGTTCAACTCGTACTACTTATTTATTAAACAATTCATTCCAATAAGTATTTTTGGGGCTTTTATTGTTTGACAACTACTTTATGAATAAAAATAATCCTTTAACTTTTGAATTACCCTAATTCCGTATCGCAAAGTTTTTCATACCTAAAAATTAATACATCACATATGAGATCAATATTTTACTCATATCAATTTGGGTCTTTTCAGTAAAATTAAATTGTATATCGTCGGCTTAATATGCAAACCTGCTAACTCCGATTCAACACATTTTACAGGAGAGACAAAAAACTTTTTATTTTTCTATTTGCTGCTTGAGAAGAAAACCAAAAGTAAAGTTGGTTTTACACACCTCAAGACTCAAACTGAAGAAAAACTACGATGCTAGTCCACGAGGCGTATCTTTCTCTATCACTCTCATCAAAATCTCAATTTATTTAAAAAGTTTATTTAGCAGGTTTGCATATTAAGCCAACGATATGAAGTTATAATTGTCCCTTCAATCGCAGATGCTTCGGCTTCTTTCAGAAATGAAGAAGACTCTTTTAAATAACATTTATCGAAGGAGCTGATGAGTACAGTGCTTAAAAGAAATGTTTCATACAATTATTTTAAACTGTGTAATAGATTTCACTAAGTTCAGTGATTTATAAATTGTTAATTGGAAGCCAAACAGTCTCATATCCGCACAAATTAAATCAAAGCCTATATAAACCGCTGTTTAAGTAACACTATAGGTATCTATACTTCCGCATTACATAAAAGATGCAAACAAATACCAATTAAAACGCAGATGGCTTGCTAAATGTAGAAATGGATTGAACACACGCTGCGAAAATCATCAATTACAATTGCCAGACAAGCTGTTAACTCGAACTCACAAGGAGCTCAGTGTAGAGGAAGACACAGAGGATCATGGCGTAAAAGTTTGACAAATTAAATAAAGTCCTTGAACGAGGATCTCATTTGGACCTAGATTAAGAATTTTTTACGGCACTAAGAGCCCCTTTGCCGGCGCTACATCAATAAATAATAATATATCTTGCATTGTGCATAGATAATAAAAAACTTACAAATTTAAACATTTAAAGTTATCAACCATCTGTCCAAAAACTTTTGCAAGCGGCTGTACTTACAAAAACAATTTATTATTTTATCTAAAAAGAGTAATTTTGTACAATATGGTCATTCTTCCACAAGTATTCATGTGTTAAAGTATTAATTTCGAAATTAAAATGTCATAAATTAATGTTATTACAAAGAATAAGAGAAAGGTTAAGGAAAACTAAAAATAAAAAACTTACTAGGACTACTCTACCGTAACAATAACTTTAAATCCTTTTTATGCTTGACTAAATTTATTTTTAGGCATTTTGAAAAGTGTGCATGTGTGTGCATGGTAAGTAAGCTGTTTTATGATTCGGGATATGATTTAAAGGAAGCTTAGTATTACTGCGAAGCATTGAGGATAGTAATTTTGATCTTAAAAACAAACAATTGTAACAAGGCAGCATTTTGTTTTAACAACGACCTTCCTAATGCAAATAAATTGCTACCTCGGTTCAATTTATTCCATTAAACAATCGCATTGAATTATAAACCAAAATAGTTTCTAATTTTTAGCAAAATTCTTATCGAAAGTTTGCCTCATAATGAAACACTAGACATTAAATTAAATTATATTTAATAAGTAAGAGCATTTACAAACATAAATATCAAATTATGCAAGTACTTACATTAAATTACAGCTTATATTTCTTAGAGCTTTAATGTTAATATAGCCTCAAATAATTTCATTAGGAAAAATTTAAATTATAATATTTGAGAGAAATTCAATTGTAACAAGTAAAAAGTGTGGTCGAATAAGCATGCACATTAGGGCGGGTCGATTTGTAGGGAGTGAAAAAATTCACCAATTTCCCTATGATTTCCGTATTCTATGGGTTATTCCATGAAAATTTGCCGAAGGAACCATACCTCTATCGTTAAAATCGAGTCCCCTACTTTTTGTTGGTAAAAAGTTCAAAAGTTACGGGCATTTTTGTCCAAATTTTGGACCATTTTTCCATTTTTTTCATGATTTTGTCCAAGAATATTACTTTCATGGCCATTTTTTTGGCTCAATCCATTATTTATTTCAATTTACAATTCAAAACGAAGAGTTTAAGCCCAAATTTATCGAATTCGGTTGATTAATTCATGCGATATTGCTAAAACAAAACTTTTTGATTTTTTTTCCCTTTTTATTTTTTTTCTACAAAAATTCAAATTAAGAGATAATAAAGTATCTATCAACTTATTATCAAAAAAAAAAAGTATTCAATTTGAGTGTAGTAAAAGACAAAATGTGAAAAAACATTATTTTTTCTGAAAGTCTTGTTTGCTTTCAAGTCTTGGTGTTTTCGTACGGCTCTCTAATGTCGTCGCCATAGCGCCTTCTACATTCTTTCGTGCAACTCGTTTAGCAGTGGCACCCAGCAATTGGACATGTCTTTCCGTTCCTTGAATATGTAAAGGAATTTGTGGATCATCGAACGGTGGCACTTCGTAATTTAAATATCCCTCCAAATGTTCATACGAATAACTTTGCATAAACGGTGGTTCGAATAAAATGGTATCGTCATTTAAATCAATCATATTTGTATATTCCGTACAATTAAAGTTTACAAGAGATTTTTTATAAACTCTAAGTTCCGTTGGGTCGACAATATCTCTTCAGTAATGTAAAATCTTCTTTATAGCAATGTTTCGTTTTTCCATTCTATCATCAAACAACATAGATAGCAAGATATTTTCTGAGTGTGCAAAATATGGATTATCTTGAATTACTGTATTTACAACTCCAAGTAAATTCGGTGGTAAAAATCGTGTCCAAGTAATAAATTTAAAAAGTAATGTACTACCTCATGCGGCTATAATACTTAACATTGAAATACATTGGCGTGTATACTTTTATTATATAGTTAGCCAGAATTTTTAAATTTTCAGTTGGATTATTAGTTGTCACATAAAACCGTAATAATCTATTGGCTTTGGTCAGCCAACGAGAATGTGCAATTGGCCCTGGTTTTATGTGAGACAAGTCCGCAGGAACCACACCATTAGAAATTGCATTGGCCATTAACATCAAGTACCTCGAATCAGTAGATAATTCTTCTGGATTTAAATCACCAGGAGGCATATTTTCCAAAGCGATTTCCTCAAAATCGGTTACCACCTGAAAAGAAAACATAAAAGCTAAAAAATAGAATGAAAAATGGTAAAGAATCAGCTATAAAAATTACATATCGGAAGATTTTCACAATCAGCAATTTTTGAGCTCAACTTTCCGGTTGTTGATCGTGGTCCAGTGGTGGTTGATTTGTCTAAAGTGTCAAACAAATGTCTAAACGGAAGCTCGTTAAAGTGCAGAAGACACACAAACCAGTGCAGTGGTCTCTTTAACTGTTTTTCGAATAGTCGCAAAATTTCACCGTGTACGCCAGTATTTGTTGGTTCACCATCAGCGCATATGGCAATTAATGAATCGAGAGGCAATTGTTTTTCTTGGAAGAATTCGATCAATTTGTTGACTTTGCTTGCCGCAGTTTCACTTTCTAGTTTTGTGTAGCCTATCAATTGAGATTTTAGTTCCCTCAAAACAACTAGATGAGGTTCTTTAACCATCCTTGGATGCAACTTCTCGTCAATTTTTTCTACAGTTAGAACATCATTTTTCCTGCCGTCGAATGAAAATTATATCAAATTCGAGTCATCATACCGCTTAAGGCTAGATTACACTATTATACTTTGTATTAATACATGTCAAAAACTCAAGTAATATGACAAAGTGTGATAGTGTGAATGCAATGTGTCACGAAAGTGACAAGTATTATGAAAAAAGTTTGACATCCCATACGACTTCATCGTTTTTTGAAAAATTTCTAAACAATAATACTTTTCATTGGATCAGGGTTGCATTTTATTTCATGTGTGAGTGTTTATACTTTGTGTGATGGTGTGAACACAAACTGTCATTTTACATTAGATTTTTTGACAGTCGCATCAAAACTCATTAGATTTCTATCTTACAAAGTATTATGGAATACGTAAGACTTGTGAGATAGTGTAATCTAGGCTTTACGAAGTGCGTCTTGTCTCCATTTTTCTCTTTCTCTACGAAGTTTACTTTTATCCATGATGACAAAATTGTCATGAGCATCTTTTACGCCCAGGTCTTCCATCAGAGCTGTTGCCAATGCTGATCCCATTCTATCATGCACACCAAATCTGTCACACATCATTGCATAGTTTTTAGTATTGTATCTGGGAGTATATGTTTGCGGTGGTAGAACTAATTCTGAACCTCCTCTCACATTAACTTCCATTTCGTCATAATGTGGTTCGTATGTAGGATCGTTGCTCACTGGGATTGTTGGTATAGTCGTTGGTATCGTCTCTTCACTTCCACTATCGTGTTCCGGTATCGTTTGTATTCTGTCATTATATTGATCGCGCATGAAATCTTTTAAGTTTTCTGGGATAGATCCACATGAGCAGTCGTTTTCTTTCAAGTTGCATTTACATTTTCCAATGTTGAGTAATTGGTTTGCTGATTCTACGAATTTTTTGAATTCTGTTGCGCGTTTTACTCGTTGTTTATCTGCATTACTATATGCGTCAAGCAAATTATTCAATTTTCTAATGATGCTACCTTTGAGTATAAGTTCAATATTAAGTTGATTCCAAATTTTTAACAATCTGTCTGCTACTTGGGGAGTAAATCTTTTATACGAAAACATTTTGCTTTGGGCTTTTGAACGTTCGGCCAAGAAAAAAAAGTATTTCAATATATCTCGTTTAGTTGACAGATTAATATCAGGTAATTCACATGCCACGCCAAAAGAAAAAACATCATGAGAGACCAAATGTTGCAAACTACTGCGTTGGGTATCTGTTGGATTTTGCGATGAACCAGGCTCTGAATCCATTTTTTAAACCGTCACTAAACGAAATTAAATATGTTTTTCATAGAATAATAATATAACTATTAATTATAATAGTTAGCAATGTTTTTACACTTACCTTTAAATCTATATATATAAAAATGAAAAATGTTTGTATGTTTGTTTGTGTGTTTGTTTGTTTGTTTGTTGGCTTATAGACTCCTAAACTACTGAACCGATTTTCCTGAAATTTTTACAGTGACATCATGTGAGCCCTTAAAATAAAATAGGCTACTTAATTTTTCGATAGGGGCAGGGGAATTGGTACCCCCCATTGGATGCCAATATTAAATATCGCATATCTTAAGAGCCGCTGCACGCATTTTGTTGAACTTTTGGCTGTAGGATCTTCTAAGCCCCAAAATGTAAATAAAATAGTAGCGGGGGAAGTGGTTTCCCCCATAGGACGCCAATGTTTAATATAGCATATCTTAAGAACTGTTATAGTGAGAATGTTCAAACTTTGTAGAAGTCACTCTTATGGTATACTACTCTATTGAGAATAAAAATAAAGCGGTAGGCGCAGGGGGGGAAATACCTCCCATAGGATGCATATATTAAATATCGCTCAACTGAAGAACTATTAAAGGGACAGTCTTCAAACGTGGTTAAAGCTACTATTATGGTAAAATATAAATTTCAATATAAAAATGGGCGGGGTTGACAGGGGAGGAGCAGTACCCCTCATAGATAGAAATATAATTAAGAGCCACTGCAAGCATTTTGTTGAACTTTTGGTAGTAGGATCTTCAGAGCCCCAAAATTGAAATAAAATAGCAGCGGGGGAAGTGGTACCCACCATAGGACGCCAATGGTTGATATCGCATATCTTAAGAACTTTTATAGTGAGAATGTTCAAACTTTGCAGAAGTCTCTCTTATGGTATACTACACTTTTGAAAATAAAAATAAAGCGGGTAGGCGCAAGGGGGGAAATACCTTCCATAGGATGCATAAATTAAATATCGCTCAACAGAAGAACTATTAAAGGGAGAGTCTTCAAACGTGGTTACAGCTACTACTATGATAAACTATAAATTTCAATATAAAAATGAGCGGGGTAGTCAGAGGAGGAGCAGTACCCCTCATAGATAGAAATATTAATAAGAGCCGCTGCACTTATTTTGTTGAACTTTTGGTAGTATGATCTTCTGAGCCCCAAAATTGAAATAAAATAGCAGCGGGGGAAGTGTTACTCACCATAGGACGCCAATGTTAAATATCGCATATCTTAAGAACTGTTATAGTGAGAATGTTCAAAATTTGCAGAAGTCACTCTTATGGTGTACAACACTTTTGAAAATAGAAATAAAGCGGGTAGGCCCAGGGGGGAAATACCTTCCATAGGATGCATATATTAAATATCGCTCAACTGAAGAACTATTAAAATTATAGTCTTCAAACGTGGTTAAAGCTACTATTATGGTAAACTATAAATTTCAATATAGAAATGGGCGGGGTAGCCAGAGGAGGAGCAGTACCCATCATAGATAGCAATATTAATAAGAGCCGCTGCAAGCAATTTGTTGAACTTTTGGTAGTAGGATCTTCTCAGCCCCAAAATTTAAACAAAATAGCAGCGGGGGAAGTGTTACCCCCCATAGGACGCCAATGTTTAATATCGGATATCTTAAAAACAATTAAAGTTAGAATGTTCTAACTTTGTAGAAGTCACACTTATGGTATACTACACTTTTGAAAATAAAAATAAAGCGGGAAGGCGCAGGGGGGAAATACCTTCCAAAGGATGCATATATTAAATATCTCTCAACTGAAGAACTATTAAAGGGAGAGTCTTCAAACGAGGTTAAAGCTACTATTTTGGCAAACTTTAAATTTCAATATAGAAATGGGCGGCGTAGACAGAGGAGGAGCAGTACCCCTCATAGATAGAAATATAATTTAGAGCCGCTGCACTCATTTTATTAAACTTTTTGTAGTATGATCTTCTGAACCCCAAAATTTTAATAAAATAGCAGCGGGGAAATGTTACCCCCCATAGGACTCCAATGTTTAATATCACATATCTTAAGAACTGTTATAGTAAGAATGTTCAAACTTAGTAGAAGTCACTCTTATGGTATACTACACTTTTGAAAATAAAAATAAAGCGGGAAGGCGCAGGGGGGAAAACCCCTCCATAGGATGCATATATTAAATATCTCTCAACTGAAGAAGTGATTTAAGCAGTGTAGCGAAGCGCACCGGGTTAAGCTAGTCTTTTCTAAATTTCAAAATAGTTTGATTATTTGTTAGTTATTTCAAGTAACACTTCACTGAAATGACGCTCAAACAAAACTAGCATACACTGGAATATTATAAACAAACAAAAATAAAGAAGTCTATAAAGAAACTAAAAACAAAAAGAAATAAACAAACATAACACAGGGTGTGCACCCTGTGAAAAAATATGTCAATAATGTAAAGCGGAAATCAGTCCAGTCGTAACGTAAGGTTCGTAAGCTTCGTAAGTCAAAAAAATTGAGCCAAAAAAATGGCCATGAAAGTAATATTCTTGGACAAAATCATGAAAAAAATGGAAAAATGCTCCAAAATTTGGACAAAAATGCCCGTAACTTTTGAACCGTTGGACCAATGTTGGAGATTTTTTTTTGTAAATTTATCAAAATGAGCTCACCTTTCCAACGCGCTCGATAGTTTTTGAGTTATGGATGTGAACGAGTAGGTAATATTTCATACGAACGTCAATTTGGGAAAAAATCTACCAACAAAAAGTAGGGCAATCGATTTTAACGATAGAGGTATGGTTCCTTTGGCAAATTTTCATGGAATAACCCATAGAATACAGAAATCATAGGGAAATTGTCGAAAAATAAATCGACCCGCCCTAATGCACATATATATGGTCATATGGAAGAGTAACTTAAGTTGATTTAAGTCAAAATTTAGTTATGAAAAGTAGACAAGATATCGCTCCTTTATTGCAACATAGTCATATCTCAAAAAAAATCAAACTTGGCAAAATGCGATAAAAATTTTCAAAATGTACCTTTATATACAAATTAAATAAAATATACATTGCTATAACATTTTTTTTAATTATAAAAAAAAATTTATTAATTTTTTGAGATATGACTATGTTGCAATAAAGGAGCGATATAAAATCTTTTAAATTTTCTAAATTGTTTTTAAACATTTACTTTAGCCTCTATTTAAGTTGTTACTAATACGACGATACAATGCCTATCAGCAAAAAACTCCTCTAATAAAACTTTAAAATAACCGATTATATGTGTGTGCAAACTACAATATTCGACATAAGCTACTTTTCAATATTGGCGCAGATGTCGCAGATTACTCCACTTACTTCAGTGTTTAAACATGTTTTTGTTAATTATGAGGTATTTGTCACCAAAAGAGAACAAATTTTGAATGAGTTTTAAATTAAGGAAGCGGTTAATGCTGATCAATTTTATTAGGCTCCGTTCTTGGGATAAAAAAGGCAGGCTTTTGCACGGACAGATATGCTCTAATCGATTCGATGCTGATTCTGTGACAGCGGGATTGCTCTATATCAATTATTTCTCGATGTTGCAAAATCCAGCACAAACACAAAACACTTTTCCCAACTATTGTTGTTTAAGAATAGTAGTAGTCCAATTGCAAACACCGCTAATTTAAAATAACAAAACTCTGAGAAAATCGATTATAAAAGTTTTATAAAATTTAAATGCCAAGAGTATGATACATATGTTTGAATGCATGAATGTGTTTAGAGGCAACCATAATATGGTTGTGGTAGTGGTCTTAAACTATCGATAGTGGATACTATTGAAAGTATGCGATAGTTTTTTAAAAGCCATCGATAACTATCGATAGTTTTCGATATTTTTTAAGACTTACAATATTTCCTACAAAATACCAAACATTCATAACTAGGCTTATTTCTTGGTTTACAAGATAGAATGTTTTTGATTGAAAACAAGTTCCGATCATAAAAAACCAAAAAAATTTGCTATTTAAAATTTTTTTTTGCAATATCGGCTTTTTTATACTTATTTGTCCATATAAAATTAAATAATTTTTGTGTTTTCAAATTGAATATTTGATAACAAAATAAAAGGAAAGAAAAATAAGCAATAAATTTTGAATTTTTTAATATTATTTTTAAAAGAAAACAAAATGCGTTTACGAAATCATTGTGGGTAAGTAAAGCGTGTTTCTAAAATTTTACGGCGTAACGTCCTACGTTCATACGACGTGCGACTCAATTTTGTTCCTAGCATAAAGTATACCGATAGACTTAGAATCACTTTCTGAGTCGATCTAAAGAAGTCCGTCCGGCTGGCTGGCTGTCCATGTAACTTTGTGCGCAAAGTACTTTTTGCAAGCGAGCTTTGAAAAAATTCGTATAAATTATTAAAATGTTGAAAGCAAAATAATTAAACAATCAAAAAATGTGCCAAGAACAAAATATTATTATTATTATTCTTTGTATTTTTAATCGTTTTTGAGTGTTAAAATTGTTTCTCGCCCCATTTTTATTAGTAAGTTTATTTGACAGTTCAATGCGGGAACTTTTCTCACCAAAATGGTACATAAACACTTTTTCTGTAAATTCGCGAGTAATTTCCTTACGTGACAGCTAGTACTCACAAAAAAAGTTACAGACACAGTTTAGTGAGAAAAACAGCTGTTTGTTTGAATTTATGGCATTTTTGTTTCATTTCACACATTTCAATCGAAAAGTTTATCGACGCGAGAGTTACAGAAGATGGGCACTGATCACGGTTCCCGATCACGTAGGTGTTTAGCGCTCTTTTGATTGGGTGAGAGCTGCAGTGTCCCTTCTACTTAAGCAATCGTGGCTGCCTTGATTCGAAACATTTCGAGATAGTTGATTTAGGTGCAGTTAAAGCCTGTTTAGATATTTTTTTGAGTATTTTGTGACACAATTTTTTACTGATGGCACATTAAGGCCTTTGTGGATGTTCGAGTTTTTTACGTCCCAGGGAGCAGATGGAATGATTCAAAGATTTTTGTTTTGCCGCATTTGTATTTTTTCAATATTAAAGGAGGAGGTTGTCCCCATAAGGAAAATGTTATATGTACGCATTTTTGTTTGTTGACCTTTATTTTCCATTGTTTTAACCATTTTTCCAATTAAATATCGGTTACCATGGACGCTGGTTAAGGCTGTATCATCCGCAATGTAAATGTTAATGGGTGTAGCTGTTGATAGGCATGTCTAAGGTATATTTTTGATGCAATAAAGTGCCTAGATTGCTTTCCTGTGGGACTCCAGCATTAAGCGGTTGAGGGGTACTTAAAAAACTTCCTTCCTGTTTGAAAAATGAATTTTCGACCAATTAAATAGCGTTCCAGCAGCTTGTGAGTAGTTGTGGTTAAGTTTAGCTTCAGTTTATGTATTAAGCCTTCATGACACACTTTATCAAAACCTTGAGAAACATCAATGAAGAGCGTAGAACAATATTTGTTTTCTTCAAACGTTTTTCTAATGCCATTCACTAGTCTTTGTGTATGATCGATGGTGCTGTGTTTTTTCTGAATCCAAATTGATGATTTGGAATACATCTATTTTCTTTTAGTATTGGGATTAATTTAGAAATTAGTATTTTCTCGTAAAGCTTTGAGAATAAACTAATACGCCTATTTCGAGCCCTTACCGCAAAAAAGGGTTAAGCGACATAATTTTCAATTTTCTTTTTTTTTAATAAATGACTTTACTGGCAACAATTGCATTATAACATATCCTTAAATGTCATGGTCACATAAGGTACCGTAACGATTTAAAGCAAAAACAATTTTATCTCAAGCGACAGCCTTCATACAAAATTTTTATGAAATAAAATAAAAAAAACCTTCTCCAGTAAAATTTTGTTTTTGTTGCTTAAGCTTTTTTGCAGTTATGGCACGATATGACTTAACTTTTGTGTGATCTTTCCATGGCTTAGACACTAGAGAGGCTTTAAATCCTGAAGGATAGTATTCAATTCGTAAAATAACATTAACAATTAGAATGATATTTCTATGTGGGGTAGTTTTGTTGCTTATTTTATCAATACAAATTCTTTGGGCTTTTAATATCCCTTATTTCAAATCTTAGTGGCTTTGCTGTTAAAAAAATACAGATATGGTAACTCCACTGGTATATCGCTTGGTATATTAGGGGTAAATACATTTCTCAAATAGTCTACAAACAGGTTTTCTATCTTAACATCACTTCTTGCCCAACTTCCATTCGAGTTTATGGGAGGTATTGTCATATATGGACCGATTTTCAAAAAGATTTTGAAGACGTTTTATGTCGCAATAAGATTTTTTTTGACCAAATTAAATTTTAATTACTCTTCCGGAAAAAAATTGTATTTGGCCATGGGATATTACTGACCGATTATAACCGTTTTCAATAGGCTTCTTCCTTATGACTAGGGATGAGATTTTTTAAAAATTCCAAAATATGCATTAAAAAAATAAAAATTATGCACTAAAAACTTGACCATTTTCAATAAAAAAAGCGTTTGTTTTTTTTTATTTTATTTAAAATAAAAAATTCTTTTGTTGTTTTTATTGTATTGTTATTCAAAGCTATAATATTTTTTAGAACTTACCCCCTGTTCATAGATTTCGAACGAAGACTTCGTTCGCTTAACTTTAACGTAAAACAAAAACAATATTTTATAATTTGTTTTTGTTTTAAATGTAAGTTATGCGAACGAAATCTTCGTTCGGAAATAGATGAACAGGCATTTAATTTAAATAACTACATCATTTAAATTGCATAGTCAAATAAATACTTTTTTATATTATCAAAAGTAAGCCTTTGTCTGTTAAAAAGCTTTTGTACATGGAAAATGATCTCTCAACGTCAACCGAAGTTGAGGCATACTTCAGGGATACCAATACATTTGAAGAATATTAATTTTCTAATTCAGATCCCACATTTGATTCTAGATCAAAAATATTTGAAATTTGTTTTATTTTTTGAAATCCTTTATTTTTATTTTTATCTGCAACAGTTTTTGGATTTTTCTTTTTAATTTGTCGGGCTATTTTCCATTCACATGTTAATGTTACTTTCTGCCATATCAATAATTTTGAGTTGACTATTTAGTGAACTAAATCCTGTATGAAACCAATAAATCAATATTATCGAATTGGCTTCTGATTTCCTCTGCAACTCGGTGTAAACCATGTGTTTAGGACAATTGGCAGGCAGCCTTAACAATGTAAGGTGATGCATCGGTTAAAAATTTAAGGATCTTTTGTCGAAATCTTGTATTTTAAGCAGAGCTCAAAAAAATTAATTAATTGATTTAAAAAAAAAAATTTTTGAAGGGTTTTTTATACAATTTGGAAATTTTTCGAAGAACTTTTTTTTATAATATGGAAATTTAAAAAAGTATATCACTCAAAAATGTTAAAATATGCAAAAATATGCATTTAAAACCAAAATATGCATTTTCACCAAAATATGCAACAATATGCAAAAACAAATCGATGCAATTTTAACGAAAATTTTATGATTCGGAAAGATAATTGGTCGACATCGGTTTTAGACTATCGACAAAAAACATGCATTTGCATGGAAATCGCATCCCTACTTATGACAATAAAAACGTTTGTCCCAAATTTCCTCGCGAATGGGTAGTCATCTTGCCGCGATGCGAGGGCTTAAGTACAAGGACGTTTAGAGTCATGCTGGCGGTAGTGACGTCAGTCAAGACCGGTAGGGCCTCCCATGCCAGAAGGGTCTAAACCGAGTACGAACCAAGAACTACCCCCCCCCCTGTCTATTAGCGTCTGTTTTCTCCTAGTTGGAGCGGCTAATGACTATGCGTCCGCTGGCCTTTTACGGTCAACTGTTAGGCCTCCTGAAGGCCGTCGGTCCGCAATAAAATCCATCAGCGTCTGTTCTCATATTGAGCGGCTGATGGTCTGCGTCTGTCTCCAGAGGAGCGGCAGGTATTCTTTCGCCTGGCAGTTAGGCATAAAATGCAACCCCAATTCACCCCCCCCCCGAAATGTCCGAAAATTCATGCCCTAAGTATCCGGCAAAGGGCTTCATAATCCCCGGAGACCCTACTACTACAGCGTCGGTATCAGGCTGTAGTATGTTGAATGCTACTGAGACCTCGTCTAGCAAGGTGGTTGCGCCAGGCTCTGCTAGACGGTTAGCTACTAGTGCGCAAAAACACACGACTAAGCCGTCAGGCGGTCGTAAACCAAGCTTGGTGCAGGGTTCTTCGAAACCAGGTACCTCTAAGGCTTCTCAGGTCCGGACGGGAGAAAAACCTGTCAAAACCCCTTCCTCGGGTGCTGGCTTGACGGTACAGACTCAGTCTGCCAGAAATCCAGTTTCCCATGTGCCGAAACCTGTGCAAAGAGAGCACACGAAGAATGATTCGATGCTCTCTGATGCACCTCCCTTAGACTCTACGGCACCTACCAAAAAACCCCAAAGGCACATAAATGCATCTAAACGGGCCTTCACAACCAGGCGCTCCGCCTACAAAATCATTAGCCGACTTGGTGAAAAACCGGTTGGTGAGCTCACTGAGCAGGAGAAAACTTCTCTTCAGTGGGCAAAAACCCATATTGAGGGTTTAAAACGTGGACCTCCCTCTGCAGAGGAAGGCAATCCTGAACGGAAGCCAACCGAAGCAGCGCCTAAACGGCAACGGTCAGGGGAGGACACACTTCCTGGGACTAAACGGTCCAAATATACGCCTCAACGACCGCAAAACAGGTCGTACAAAGATGTGGCTAAAGACCACCTCATTTGGGCGATCATTGACCGCAACGCCAGTGACGGCACCATTTCATCCAAGAACTGGAAGCTGGTTGTCGTCGCACTTAGTAGGGCGTTCCTTAATGTCTTAAGGGGTAACCCTGGACCACCACCACAATGTGAAGATGCCGGCTGGTATCAAGGTCACATTAAACTGATAGCGTGTGCAGATGAGCGTTCAGCGCTGCTGTACAAGGCTGCCGTGGAGTCCCTGGGGGAAGTTTGGCAGGGCGCTAAGATTGAGGCAATACCTCTGGCCGATGTACCGCAAAGGCCCAGATCTATTGCCAAGATCCCCGCTGAGCCATCCGACCCCAAGGAGATCCTGGAAATTATACAGATCAGTAACCCCCAGCTACCCACACAGGACTGGAAAGTAGTGAGGGTTTCTGAATCTGTTGAAGAGTCCAGGAAGGCCACTGTTATAATAAACAGTGACTCTCTGCCGTCACTTCGGAAGACACAGGGGAAGATATTCTATGGATTTGGAACTATCTTCCTCCGAGTCTACAAAGGTGATGACAAAGGGAAGCCTCAAGCTCCGGTGACTACCACAACAGCAACAGCATCAACGGAGCATATGGAAGCCGATTCCGCTACGTCATCGGCCAATGAAGACACTCAATCGGTCAGTGGACTTGTGGGTGACTTCTTTGGCAAGATGGAAGTGGCGGACGATGAGGACATCCTTCTGGAATCGGACGACGACCCAGAGGATGCCAACGTCACAGTCGTCCATAGCGATGAACTATGATGAAGGTTACACAAATCAACCTTCATCACTCTAAAGCGGCGTCAGCTGCCCTTCTCCTCAGATTGGCTTCAGGCACGGAGGAGCTTATATGTATCCAAGAACCATTGTTGTATAGAGACAGGGTTTGCGGACTCAGTTTAGACGGCTATAGTACTCTGTACGCAGCCGATCAAGGTAAGACCAGGGCTTGCGTTATGGTCAAAAACATCCTTAAAGCTTTCATTCTTTCTGATTTTAGCGATAAGGACACCTGCACTGTCGCAGTAGAATGCAGAACCAGAACAGTTTGGTTCATGAGCTGCTACATGGCACACGATCAGGGTTCTAATCCACCAAACTCCACAACCAGGAAGGCGATGTCGTATGCCAGCAGGCGCAACATCCCCCTAATAATATGTGCTGATGCTAATGCACATCATACCATCTGGGGAAGCTCGGATGTCAATCCACGAGGTGAGTCGCTTTTGGACTTCATAGTAGAAAATGAACTAACAGTAGTTAATAGGGGTAGTGAGCCCACCTTTATTGTAACTAACAGAAGGGAGGTTCTTGATGTTACGCTTATTAGTGATAAGTTCGCGGATATGATTAGCGATTGGAATGTGTCAAAGGACTGTTCCCTCTCTGATCACATGTATATTGATTTCAATTTCTCCTTTAGAGTTGATTCAGCTAAACCCTACACAAATAGAAGAAGGACCAACTGGTCTATCTATGCGAGTGTACTCGAGGACAAGCTGCCTATGGGCCCGGTTCTCATAGACAGTGTGTCCATGCTCGACTCCGCAGTGGAGTCTTTGACTGGTGTCTTAATTGAGGCAACGAACGAATCCTGTAAAAGAATCGACAGGAAGGGCAAAGCTAAGCCCATATGGTGGAATGCGGAGATTGCTGAAAAACGCAAAGAAAGCAGGAAACTCTTTAATGAGGCAAAACGTAATGGTGTTTGGAACAGTTACAAGTCCTCAGTAAATGGATTCAAAAATCTTATAAGGAAGGCCAAGAGACAGTCATGGAGGAATTTCTGCAGCGAAGCCAGGATCAAATTCCTTGTCACTGGCTCAACACGCCTACACGAAGGGAAGGTCCACGGAAACTGCGCTTCACTCATTGGTGGGCCACATAGAGAGATCCCTGCACTACAAGGAATTTGCCTTAGTTGCATTCCTAGATATTGAGGGCGCTTTCAACAACGTTGAACCTGAATCGGTTATAAACGCAATGAGACATTTGGAAATCGACCCGGCGATTATTCAATTTGTCAGCAGTATCCTGCACTTCAGGCGTATTGAATCCAACTTGGGCGCCTCGAACATCTCCAAGGTTGCGACTAGGGGCACCCCGCAAGGCGGTGTACTCTCACCATTACTTTGGAATCTGAATATGAATACCCTACTCAGGGCCATGGAAAGGACGTGCTGCAGAACGGTTGCTTATGCGGATGACGTTGCAGTTGTGGCTCTGGGTAAAGATCCCAGACTATTGTCTGAACTAATGGAGTCCGCATTGGACGTCCTAACAAAATGGTACCAGGGATGTGGACTGGATGTAAATCCTTCCAAAACGGAACTGGTACTTTTCACAAGGAGATACAAAATTCCCAAATTTGATACCCCGAGGATAAAGGGGATCTCGCTGGAACTGTCTGACAGCGCCAAGTATCTTGGGCTAATATTGGACAGCAAACTGAACTGGAGGATGAACACCATTTCCAGGACTAATAAGGCGGCAACTGCATTATATTGCTGCAAAGGGGCCATTGGCCTAAACTGGGGAATTAACCCGAGAAATGTATATTGGCTATACGAATGTGTCATTAAACCCATTCTATTCTACGGGGCAGCTGTTTGGTGGCCGGCACTCGAGGTGAAGAGTCATCAAATTAGGTTTGAACGTACAATGAGAATGGTGGCGATAGCGGTAACAGGTGCCATTAGAACAACCCCCTCTAAGGCACTGTTTACGATTTTAAACTGGTTACCACCAGACATTTTGGCGAAAAGTTTAGCTGCGAACGCGGCGGTAAGACTAAGGGCCACCGGAGCATGGAGGGATTACAATATCGGACATGCTAATATTCTGAACGAAATTAATTGGAACATGGATGTTGATTATGTCACACCCGAGCCAATCTTTGATCCTGGCTTCACGGTAAGCATTTTGGATAATGTGGTTCACTATGATGACCTACAAATTCCCGCGAACGCGATTCAAATTTTCACGGACGGGTCTAAAACACTGTGTGGTGTCGGTTCTGGCATGTACTCCGAGCAGCTAAACTGGAGCATTCCTATAAGGCTGCCGGACCACTGCAGTGTCATCCAGGCCGAGATAATGGCCATCTACACAGCCGCGAGACGCATCCGGTACGGTGATATATCTGGAAGGGATATTCACATTATTACCGACAGCAAGGCGGCCATAAGATCCCTGGAGAATGTGTTCATCACATCGAGAATTGTCCGAGAATGCCGGATGTCTCTGGAGGAGATAGCGAGACATTCACTGGTCACCCTTAATTGGGTCCCCGGACACAGGGACATACCGGGGAACTGCATGGCGGATTCGTTGGCGTATGCAGGTACCACCTTGAATCGAGACGGCTCGACATATAATGTAGGTGTTTCACTCCCAAGGAGTAAGCAACTCATTGCGCACAAGTTTCATATCATCGCCAGTCAGAGGCGGCTCGTTGAAACTACCTGTGGGGAAACCAGGAAAATCTGGCCCATCATAGATGAAAAAAGGACACGGCGGGCATTACAGCTGTCCAGACATCATCTTAGAAACCTGATTGCGGTTATAACCGGCCATTGGCCCATTGGGAGGCACGCCCAGAGGCTGGGGCTCCCTTACAATGACTTATGTAGAAGTTGCGGCGAGGAGGAGGAGGAAGAGTCAACGGAACATCTTCTCTGTAATTGCCCGGCATTCGGAGATCTAAGACTCAAAATGTTTGGTCGAAGAGCCCTTGGGGACAAAACTTGTCTCTCTGATGTTGATGTAAACAGGATCCACTCCTTTACTGAATCGACCGGATGGCTGCGTGGGAGCACTAGCAGCCAGACAACATAGGACCCATGGGAGACGGTTTGACATGGTAACACAACGGGAACTAATTAATGGACCCACGTGAGCTGTGCTTGATCACGGCTGCCAATGGAACCTAACCTAACCTTCCTCAAGTTGTCTTTAAAATTGCGAACTGTACTTTGCGCATTAGATTACATAAGATTAGATCGGCTAAGAAAGTTATATTAAAAATGTGGGTCTAGAAACAATATTTGTGTGTGTTACACTCATCAACAGAAATGCATAATACACTTTCCACTATTGTGGTAGGTGTATAATGATATACTTGACCGTTCTGCGGACTATAGACTGCTCATACGGACGATAAAAATTCGTAACATTTATCTATAATTTTTTTTTTTTTAATTTAAGTTAAATTAAAGTTAAAGAAAGGAATGCGATATGTCGAAAAAAATATTCTTTAGCTAAATATTATGGATACTTAAATACGGCTATTGATATCATCCTATATACACCCAGAGAAAAAACATGTTTAAATATGGTAACCTCCAATAATACTATGTTTAAAGAAAATGTTAACCATATTATGTTTAATTTAACCATATTATTGCCAACGAAAACCATATTATGGTAAAAATAGTCCTCCATCAAGAAGCCACAACCATAATATGGTTGCCTCCGAACACATTATGGTTAATAATAACTAAAATATGTTTAACACTTATAATAGCATGGTTGGTTTTCAACCATTGCATGTTGCTCTTGAAAAAAAGGAAAATACTATTGTCAATATAAAAACAAATGATTGTCATATTTAACCATAACATGTTTAGAGGCAACCATAGTATGGTCCTGGCTTCTTGATAGGGGACTAATTTAACCATAACATGGTTGTCGGTGACAAAAATAAGGTTAAATTAAACATAATATGGTTAAAATTTACTTTAAACATAGGATTGCTGGAGGTGACCATATTTAAGCATGTTTTTTCTCTGCGTGTACCTATAAAAAAAACCAAAGCAAATTTTAGACTTTGAAAGGACATCAAAGTCATTTGATAAAAGTTTGCAAAAGACAAGGATAATGAGAGAACACAATGTAATAAATATTTGCTATACTTTTTAAAAAAAAAAAAAAGACAAGGATAATGAGATAAAACAATGAAGAGCTCTTCTTTTCCTCCAGAAGAGCTCTTCTTTTGAACGTTAAAATATAAAATAACCTGGATTTTTTTCACATTTATCGCAAAATTGTGAACTAGCATGGGCAGTGGGCGTGGCAGCTGTTTAATTTGCATTTTCAAGCAATTTCTTTTTATTTAAGCGATTGAATTATATAAAGAAATGTGTCCTTAATCATATCCAACAAAAATTTTTATATATGAATGTGTATTGGCAGTTGTCGAACTTCTTCAACATTTTTAGGAAAGTTGCACTAGCGATAAGTTGTACGAAAATTCAAAACTCTAGCTTAATTTCTTACCGAGATATTAATTTTGTCCAGCTAGATTGGCTAAATCTTAAACTGTCCATTGTTAAATCAACTTCGCTCCTCATAAGGACCCATAATATACATAGCATAATAGAATAATATTGCAGAAATATCAAATGGAACGATAAACGTTTATACATATACCCTTTCCACCTGGGGTGGAGGGTATAAACAAGTTAAAAAAATATGATTTTCTCAGCTATGTGTGATAAAACGGAAGCTCTCGTATCATAACGCTCCTTTATTGCAACATAGTCATATCTCAAAAAAATTAAACTTGGCAAAATGCGATTAACGTTTTTAAATGTACATTTATATACAGATTTAATAAAACTATTTTGCTATAACTTCGGTTAAGTTTCAGATATAATGCTGATTACATATAAGCAAATTATAAAGGAACACTTTTGCTTAAGTAACTAAAAATTTTTGAGTTTTTGAGATATGACGTTGTGCACATTAAAATAATATCAGTAATTTGTTATCAATTAAAAAATGGTTTAAAAAGTACATATTTCAATTTAATTAATGGGATAATTGATTCAATTATTTATTTTTTTTTTGTTGAAAGAAAATTAAAAATATAATTTTGATTTAAATAACATTTTGTTGTTTTGAAATAAATTTTGAATTAAAATATTAATTAAATAACAAAAATTCTTAATTGATTTTTTCGTTTAAAATAAAATTAATTTAACTTGTAGAATTGTTGTTGGGATTTGTCGAAACCTGAGCAATATTTAACTAAATCAATTAACACATTGTTTGAAACGGCAAAATTTTTGATAATTTTTTTAATTAAAATTAAAAATATCATTTATTGAAAAAACAATATTCACAATTTAAAGTGCTTAAAATTTTTAATAATCTAAATAATCATTTTGGTAAAAGGTGCAAAATCAACAAATTGTTTGCTTGGTTCTAAGAATTTGGTGATTAGAGACAATTTTTATTTTGTTCTGTGTACACGCAGAAAAAAAACTCATTTTTAAAAATGGTCACCTCCAACAAAACTATTTTTAAAGAAAATTTTAAACATATTTTGATTTATTTAACAATATTATTGTCACCGACAACCATATTATGATTGGATAAGTCCTCCCTCAAGAATCCACAACCATATTATGGTTGCCTCCAAACATGTCCGCTACTAAAGGTGAATGAAAATTAAGTTTATCAAGGATATATACTCTACCACGTCATAGAAAAATCTTAATAAGGAAATTCCCCCCCCCCCTAAATTATAGAAATATGTTTTGTTTATTTTGAAAATACAACAATTCCCAATAATAATATTTTTATTAATGTACAAAATTTTTGGAAATCCAAGCAAAGTTTTTTTTTTGGTTTTTTATGGAATCTCTAACGAAATTTTCAATAAGTATTTTTATTTTTTTTTTTATTGAATCTCTAACGATATTCAATAAGTATCCATATCTTAATCTAATAGTTATTTATTAGATATTTCCAAAGAAACATCTAGTTTACCGTATTCAATTACTTATTATTCTACATTCAATCCCAGCAGTTGCCAAAGACTAAACGTTTGACTTGATAATGCGTGCGGTTGAATTATTAAAAAGCCTCAGTATTTGCAATATTTATGTAAATATTTATGTGTTATATGAATCAAAATTCTATTCGATAATTTTTGACGAAAGCACGGATTTGTCGATGAAAAGCAGCCAGATTTCCTTATCTTTTGATATTTCAACATACAACAAAAAGTAGTTAGGGAAGAATTTATTGGCTTTATGTTAAACGCATTTGAAGAGGCTTCAAAGGATATTGATGACGTTGATGTGTCAACTGATGCGAAGGCACTTTCATCAATAGTTCATAAAGCCTTGACAAATGTTGGCCTTGACCTAAAAAATTGTGTCGGAGATGAAACAGATGGGTGTCCTCTGATGTCAGCAGAAAATGGAGCTGTTCAAAGTTTCTGGAAAAACGACAAATGCGAAACAAACGCCTTGCTATTCCCATAAATCGAACAACTCAATTTCTAAAAGCAATAAAGTGCCATTTATACAAATAGTTGTAGCATTTTTTAAAGACACGACAAAATTTTTTAATTATAATCATCCCATGCGAAAAACAGTTTTAGCAAAGCATTTGGGAGCCAAACTCTCTTCATTACGCGTCTTTGCAACAAGTGTACATCATGTAGTAGAAGCTTTGGAAAAAATATCTGAGTGGAAAGGTAGTATCTCTACCTTTATATTAAGGAACTCACTTAGTACTTTTAAATTTATTTGCGGAATCTACATATTAAGTGCGATACCTATTGTAACACAGCCACTTAGTATCATTTTACAAAAGCAAGATATAGATCCTTAAAAAGGATCAAGCCTTATCAAAGCTTTAATCGTGAGCTTTGAAGATAAAATAAATAAAGCCGAAAAACAATTTAAAGCGATTTTTGAAAAAGTTTAAGTTATTTGCGTTCAAATCGAGGTTCCAATCGAAAAGGCAAGAATTTAACTAAATAATCATATTCAAAATGTTGAAGATTACTACCGAGTTGTAGGTTACATTCTTCTTATTGAACTTATTTTAGAAGATCTCATAACAACTTTCGCAATAGATATCCCAAATGTATTGAACATACCTAAACTTCTACCTCAAAGTGTAATCAAGCCATATACAGATACAAAACTGTTAATACCACAACTAGCTGATGAGCTGATTATATTTGATAAAAGAGATAAGCACCTACTAAAATCTAAACTTGAGCCTGATCTATCAGATAACGTTGTAGATGCTTTAATAAACTGCGATGAAGATATCTACACAAATCTATGAAAAATATTTCAAATTTTCGTTTCAATGCTCGTCAGTAAAGCTACGAGCGGGAGGTCATTTCCTACCCTTCGTCAAATAAAAACATGGCTCAGATCAACAATGCCAGGAAATCATAAATTGCTTATTTAAAAAGATTAATGTATATTGAACTGAACTTATATTTTATTTAACCTTTTTGTTGAGTTTTTTATTAGGGTAATTAGGTAATTAGGGTAATGACTTTTTTTGGACAAAATTTCTTCATCCCACCACGCGATGGGCAATTTAGTATTGATAATGAAAATAATTTTTTTAGGCCATTTTGGCCAAAAAAGTTTCCGCACCAAATGCAATTTCTAAAGCTACTCAAAAAAAATTATTTTTTTTTTTAATTTCCATACACATTATATATGGTACATTTATTATCTATATTCATAAATGATTATAGAATTTAATAAACGTTTATTAGGGAAAATTTTCATAGAAAATTTGGTTTTCAAGCCTTTATTAAATTTAAAATATTTTAATGAATACAGGCATAAATACATAAAATAAGCAAAATATTTTAATGAATACAGGCATAAATACATAAAATAAGCAACTGTATAACAGAAATGTAAAGCTATTTTTTGGGTTTAATGAAATAAATTTAAAGTTAAAGTGCGAGTTGATTTACATAATGGAAAAATATCTTGTGCAACAATTAGTATTGTGGTTATTCTGTTGAACAATTTATGGTTTTTAATCCAAATTTGTAATATTTTAATTAGGCTTAAGGTCAGTGTTGCCAAAACTTGGTGACCAATAATGGCAAAATTTACGGAAAAAAATGGCTAAAAATGGCTAAAAGCTTTTTTAAATAACAACACATTAAAATTCAATTACAAAACAGAAATAATTCATTTAAAGTTGTTTACGATGAAATTGTGAGTTAAGATCAATTTGTTAAATAAGAATAAACGTAAATTAATGTTTTGATAGATATTAAAAAAAAATTTAATCATCGATAAATTCGATGTCGTTATTGTTCATCTCATAGGAATTCCTCGGGCCTATTAGTTTTTAATAATTTGAAGGTGAATCATAACAACGACAACATTTACCCAACCTTTTCAGTCCAGTAGTGCGATTCACTTACTTTTATAACGACAATCGAATCGTTAAAATAAGTATAACGAAAATTTATCGAATATGCTATTCTGTAAAATTTTTAACGATATTCGCTGTCGTTTAAAGTCAGCTGTTAATTTAAGCAATTTTTTTGTCGTTATCTTAGCGACAATAATTTAGTTTGTGTTTATTTTATCGATAAAATGTTTTTTATGTTTAAAATAGCTTACATACTGTTAAAGAAAAGTCGTTGTTTTAATATTGAGAGTAAATTTATTTTCTTTAAATTCTTTATGTAAATTCTACTTCAAAATTTTAGTGTATTTCAGTTGACTTCTTTAACAAAATTAAAAACCTATTTTGTTTTAAGTAGAACAAATTCAATTAAAATATTTGTTTAGAAAATCAATGAAACATTGAAAGCTTCTTTTTCCTTTAATATAAAGTAGAATTGTTTAAGGTATAAATATTTGTAACATTTCTTCCCCTCGTTAAAAGAATAAATACATATATTTTCTTTTAACATAATAATTTTCTACAGGTCTAACATCAAGCCTGGCGAGCTTTGTAACAGGTCTTGTAAAAACTCCATCTTTTGTCTTCACTGACGCACTTCTAACATAACCATCTCTTCCTGTATGTACTGCAACTATTATACCCAATGGCCAATTGTTCCGAGGAAGGTTTGGATCTACAATAATAACAACATCATTCAAAGATAGGCTTTTTTGGGTTTCAAACCACATTGTCCGCTTTGTTATAGTAGGAAGGTATTCTTGCACCCAACGTTTCCAAAATAAATTAGAAAAAAACTGAAGTTTTCGCCAATTTTTTTTAAGCATACAATCTGCTTCAACGAATTCTCCTAATGGTTTATGTCCATTAGACGAGCCAAGAAGAAAATAGTTCGGAGTCAAAGCCTAATCGTATGGGAATCCAGTTCCACATGAGTTAGAGGTCTGGAATTTATTACTTGTTAGCATTCAATTAAAGCACTTGCTAATGTATGTTCACGAAACGAAAACCGAGGATATATTTTGTACAGTACTTTTTTTTACAGATCTTATTAATCTTTCCCAGCAACCACCCATGTGTGGTGAAGAGGTGGATTAAATTTCCATATTGTTGTGGCTGTTGAAAATTTTACTTCTATTTGTTTGAAATCAATTTCTTGCAAGGCTTTTTCAGCTCTGTTTCTGCTCCTCTTACATTTGTTCCATTATCACAATAAACTTCAAGAGGTGTTCCGCATCTTTTGTATAAAGTTTTGAATAACAATAATACAAGAGTCTGTGGTTGAGTCCCTTGCTACCTCAATGTGCATGGCCCTAATGGTCATGCATGTAAATAAAACACCCCAACGTTTTTCTTTACGACGACCGACAGTTACATATAAAATGGGCCAAAGTAATCAACGCCAACATAAGAGAATGGTCTCTGGTTAAACGAGAGTCGAGCCTTTGGTAGACTAGCCATTTCAGGGATTACTGGTAAGGCGTTAAAATTCTTGCAATGTTGACATTTATTACGTATCTTTTTAACTTCTGACCTTAGGCGAGGAATGTAACATTTCTGAAAAATTTCATTTATACAAGTTTCATGTTGAACGTGATGGTACTGCTCATGATAGTGTTGACTAATCAAGTGAGTGCCAATATTATTACGAGGTAAAATGATCGGTCGCTTAGTTTCTTCGCTAATGTTAGCTAAATCAATTCGTCCACGTAAACGCATTACAGAATTTTTATCAAGGTATGGAGAGCATTTATAAAGAGGACTTGTTTTATTAATACTATGGCCTGCTCGCAATAAACAAATTTCGTCTTTTAGTATCTCATTTTGTATAAATCTATAAATTACGATTTCCGATTTTAACAGTATATTCGAGCAGGACACATCCTGCTTTTTTAATTTGTAATAAAACATGAACACATTATAAACAGTGTGCAATAGTTTTTTCCACCATGAAAATCTCGACATTTCTAAACATCGTGTATCTTGTATATTGAGCTCACCTGTATGTAAAAGTACTATATGTGGTCGTAATTCTTCTTTTGACTTTTTAAAAGATTGCTTTTCTGGCCAAAATTGTTCTTCTTTTTTTAAAAATGATGGTCCCTGAAACCATTTATTTTGCAAATCAAATACTATTTCACCTTTCCACTTCGTGGCATCATCGGCTACATTTTCTTTAGAAGAAATATATCTCCATTCATAGGCTTGAGTTTTCTCGAAAATCTCACCGATGCGAAACATAACAAACTGCTTATAATTTCGTGCTTCAGAGTTTATCCAGGAAAGAACGGTATTTGAATCGCTCCAAAAGCAACGTTTTTCCAATTATATTTCATGCATATTACATATAGAAGTTGCTAAACGTACACCTTGTACCGCTGCTGATAACTCCATTCTTGGGATGGAAATAGGTTGTTTGGGGCTACCTTTGTCTTTGAGCTAATTAGCCTACAACAAATATTACCATTGCATTCACTTCTAAAATAGGCCACTGCTGCATATGCTTGTTCACTAGCATCAACGAATATATGAAGTTGTACTTTAGTGTATAATGTAAGATTATACCATCTTGGTATTTTAATTTTTTCTATTTCAGGCAAAAGTTGTATCCAAATAAACCACTTTTTTAACTGGTGATCATTTATGGTGTTATGCCATCCTTCGGCTGTTCTCCATACCTCTTGAAGAAGAATTTTGAGATATACCACAAATGGGGAAAGAAATCCAAACGGATCGAAAGAAGACATTAATGTACGAAGAATATCAAGTTTAGTGGGTCTCTTTGCACCAAATATTTTAAGTTTAAGCAGAAAGGTAAATTCATCAGTATCCGTTAGCCACCACATACCAAGCACCTTTTCGGTTGACAACTCAATGTTGTGATTTTTACTCATGGCATTATCTTCTTCTAAGTCTTTAAGATTTTTGAGCACAACTGAAGAGTTTGATCGAAAGTTTCTTATAAAAAAACCGCCCCCTTTATGAATACTGGCCACATCTCTATCAAGTTGAATTGCATCTTCGGGAGAATCTGCACAATATAAAATTTCATCAACATAATGATGATGAGTAATAGAGTTAACTGCTCTTGGATGAGTTTCTTGAAACTGCAATGCATTTTTATTTTTTACAAATTGTGCCGAACTTGGAGAACAAGCAGCTCCAAAGGTCATCACCTCCATTATAAATATATCAGGTTTGATAGAGTCACTATTTCTCCACAAAAACCGTTGTGCATTTTGATCTTCCTTGCGTATTCTCACCTGATGAAACATTTCCTTGATATCAGCTGATATTGCTATTCTTTTCATTCGAAATCCATAGAGTACACAAAGTAAAGGAGACATAAGATCAGGGCCTTTTAACAACATTGAATTAAGAGAGGTTCCATTGACTTTAGCGGCCGCATCCCATACTTAACGTATTTTGTTTGGTTTGTTAGGATTTATTACTGTAAACATTGGCAAATACCATATTCTATGTTGTGACTCTAAGGCTTCATCTGCAGTTAATTTCCTAGCATACCCTTTATTAATAAGATTTAAAACTTGTTCGTTTACAATTTCTCTTTCGTCGGATTTCAGTCTTCGTTCTAAACAGCTTCATCTTTTCAAAGCCATTTGGTAACTATCTGGAAAATGACGCGCATCGTCTTTTCATAGGAGGCCAGTTTCATACCTCTTTCCGATACGTTTGGTTGTAGATTCCAGAATAAAATTAGCTCTTTCCTCTTCAGCAGATTTTAAGTTGTATGGATTTCCAACAGATTCCAGTGAAGTATACTCTGACATTAGCTAGTTTAGTTTTTCTAATTCATGACTGCAGCCGCATGTATTAATATGTAACACATTTTGATTCATTTTTAAAGGTGGTCCTCCACCGTGAACAACCCATCCCAATCGAGTTTTGGAAGCACAAGGTTCATTATAGTTACCTTCAGCCAGGGTATTTGTAAGATGTCCATTATTAAGACCGATAAGAACTTTTGGAATAGCATTAACGTAAGTTTTAATAGGAATATTCTTTAAATGTTTGTAATACTAAGCTTGTTTTTTGTCTAGAGTTTGAGTTGGCAGCATCAATTGTTTTACGGTTTGAACGTTGGATAAATCATATTTTTTAGCGTCTTTACCATATCCAGAAATCATCATATTAACGCTCATTGAATTCTCTTCTTGACGTGTTGTATTAGATGTCCATCTTAAGCACAATGTATCTGCTTCACCTTCAAGTCCTAAGTAATCACAGATATCTTTGTCAATTAAGGTAACATTCGACCCATCATCGAGCAATAAAACGATTATTGTGATATAATACAACCGGAAGGATTTTAAAATAAGTTTTATTCTCAAAGTTAGAGTCGTTGGAATGAGCGGATACTGTAGCCGATCTTTGCACGAACTTGAGCAAGTTTTATTCTCAAAGTTAGAGTCGTTGGAATGAGCGGATACTGTAGCCGATCTTTGCACGAACTTGTGCAATAACTTATGATGTCTAAATTCACAACCTTCAATTGAACATCTAGTAACAGAGCATCGGAAGTTTCCATGTTTTTTTAAACAGATGCGACATAATTTATTGTCCTTAACTATATCCCACCTCTGATTTAATTTCAGTATCTTGAACTTGCCACAATCTTCTAATATATGACCTTCATCACAAGCATAGCACTTAAGTTTATTATAACTTGCCCTATTTTCTTCTTGGGTATGAATATTTGTAATTCCTTTACTAGTTGAGCACGTATAACTTATTATAGTTGCAGCTTCTTCTAAACCGAATAGCCAATTTGAAAACATGGAAATATCGGTTTCACTTTCGCCAATGCGCAAAGACCAATTTAACTTTATTTGCGCTGGTAACTTGCTAATAAGTTCTTGTACCAAAAGTGGATTCTTAATATGACTTGTCATCTCAGAAGCTTCTTAGGAAGAGCATAAATTTCTTACAGATATTGCATATGAAATAAGAGTTTCCAGCTTTTCTGCTTTAATTGGGGGTTCCATACGTATTTTTTCGATGAGACTGTTAATTATAATTTCAGAACGACCAAACATCATTTTTAAAGTTCTTATAATTTCATGTACATTCTTCGGCAGTAGAACTTGACTACATACTAAATCATAGGCCTTCCCCTTTAAAGCTTTCTTTAGTCTTAGCAAATTTTCTGAATCCGAAAATCCACATATCTTCGTACTTTCTTCATAGCAGCTGAAAAATACTGGCCACTCTTCCGGTTTACCCGTGAATGTTAGCAATTCTCTCGTTAAAACTTGTCGTGCAGCAATTTTTGAACGCGTCAAATACTTGTCATCTTCATTGATAAGAATTTTCAGGTTGAATCGTATCAGGCAATTTTGAGACCCATTGTCGAGTTCTTACACTACGATGACTTGCTTCGCTGTATACACTTTGGGAACCATGTTCGGATTTTGCCATAATTTCAAATTTCTTTTTCAAATATTTTTTCTCTAAGGCCTTTTCTTCGTTTAATCGCATAAGCTCCAGATTGATATTTGAATGATGAGAAGACTTAATAGATATCCTTGCTGAATCTTTTACAATTCCTGCGGTGTTATCATTTCGTGGGGAACTTACAGATGCTGAAACGGTCCTTGTATGCTTTGCCTTTTGACTTTCTCCTTCTTCCCTTTTTCGGCTTTTGCATTTGAAACATATCCAATCATGGTCTTCTATGGATTGATTAACTCCTACGCATGTGAAATGATACCATGTTTCACAATTATCGCATTGGACCATTTCCATTGAATCCACAAACTCGCATTTGCCACAGCTTTTTGCCTTTTTATGAACTGGTGGTGTTTTAAACATTTTAAAATTTTGAAGATTTGTTAAAGAAAAGTCGTAAGTTCTATATGTAAATTCTACTTCAAAATTTTAATGTATTTCAGTTGACTTCTTTAACAAAATTAAAAACTATATTGATTTAAGTAGAAAAAATTCAATTAAAATATTTGTTTAGAAAATCAATGAAACATTGAAAGCTTCTTTTTCCTTTAATATAAAGTAGAATTGTTTAAGGTATTAATATTTGTAACACATACATACAAAGATATATTCATATGTATATGTATGAACAAAAACAAAATAATAAATTCAAAATTTCCAAAAAGAAAGCAAATTAAGAGCGAAAATAAAATTCTAAATGTAAAATTCACAAAAAAAATATAAAACCACAAATTAACCCTTCGTCTTACTTATGAGTCTGGCCATACCTTTTTCAATGCATTTTGAATAAAAAAACATGTGTAACAAGGGGGGTTAACAACAATTTCATATGTTTTTATTTTATTCTCTTTTGTGGTTTTCATTTTTTTTTTCACATTTTGTAGACAGAGATGTTACAAAAAACAGCTGTGTACTATCGTTAAAAAAAATTACAGAATTACACTATCGTTACTGCAAGCGAATATAAATGTCGACAAATATTACGATTGTCGGATCGTTAAAAGTTAGTGAATCGCACCACAGATCTACAATAAAAAACAAGTAAGAAAGTATAGTCGGTCAACAGCACATTAGAACTTTACAAAACTTTATCAAATAATCTCCAAAACAGCCAGCTAGCCAGCAGGACAAACATCGGTAATTCGACTCAGAAAGTGATTCTGAGCCAATCGGTATACGTTAAGGTGGGCTTAGGACCATTATTTTAAGGTGTTACAAACATCAGCACAAACGCATCGTACCCTCTCCACTATTGTGGTGCTGGTATAAATATTTTATTGATAAAATCGAATTAACGGTTGCTTAATGTATCCTTTTTCTCAACTTACTTTAAACGATGTTTCCTGGGGTTAAATACCCTCTCTACGTCATCATTAGACCATGCAACTGAGAGCAACTATATAGTCTATTCTGAAATTTCTAAAAAATGTTTTTTTGCCGCCTGCATCTCTTTATTGAAATACTTGCAACCAGAAGGAAACACCGATGTTTGTGTTGATCCATTTCATAAATTTAATATTGGACTACTATTGCTTTATATTGATGTTTCATCATCTTAGTTTATAGCGATTTCCAACATTTGTAAAAGTTGTGATTTTTAATGAAATGAGTTTGAATTGTTAAAAATGTTTATTTCACTTTAATACATTTTTATAAGAAATTGAAAATTATTATTTTAAAAGAAAAACGGCAAAAAAATGTATGGCTAAATAAGTTGAAAAATGGCTTAAAAAAAATGGCTAATGGCTAAACTCATTTTTAATGAAAAATGGATAAATCTAGCCACTAAATGGCTAAATTGACAACACTGCTTAAGGTTATCAAATTTAATTTTCATTAAATTATTTTTATGAAGAAAGGAATTTTACAACATGAAAATTAATTAAAATTGTTATTGATAATCCTTCATTCTTGACCGTGGCCGGGGCTGGAACCCTGGCCGGCAGGTTACCATGACATGTTTCGATCGCAACCACTCGATCTTCTCAGATGTGTTTCCCGTCTTACACTCGCAGCCATCGACGACTGCTGACGTCAATACTCAAACATCAATCCTTAAACCGAATTGTATTTTAACCTTTGGTAGATCGAAATTTGCTTTCCTGAATGATTATCCATTTTAATTGATTTTACATGTTTTTTCCTTTCTTCTGTTTTCTCGTACTTTTGTCAAGAATTCTTCTTGAAGTCCAAAAAACATTTCTTGTGCAACTTTAATAGCACGTTCCGCGCATATATTACTAAGCTGATGAAAATTATCACTGTTTCATATATCCGCCAAACAACTCATCTATCACAACATCTATCATTTGCCATTAAAATTTAGTTTATTAAAAAAACCGCGAAATAGAGATCTTGTTATATTCATGAAATTATTAGAAAATACTTAAAATTTTGAAATTAAATGTTGATTTTGTATAGTAAGGAGAAAAATTTAAATTCAAAACTTTATCGCGTTTGATGCGCAAACTTTCTTTACGATCGCTAAAAAGTAATACATCATTTCTTAATATTTGTTCACGGTCTATACGGCTATGCGATGAAGAATTTAAAATTCGCAAAAATTGCAAAAAGTACTTACCCTAATACACATACTGTTTTTAATAAACTTTTGAAAACAATTTTTTTTACTTTTTTGTATCATACACAATTTCCCTCCCCCCCTAAGGCTTAAGCTGGATCCGCGCCTGACACATATTGATATAAGATATTGCCCAAATTCGATCTAGATGGCTAGAAATGATGCCAAAAACCGTAGTGAATAATGCAGAAATCACACTGTGAAATTTCGAAAAGATCAGTCTATAAATTACCGTAGGCCCCATATAAAGACCACTTTAGACCTTAAAACCGCAACAAATGATGCTGTTGTAATAAAATCATATCTTTCAAAGTGTTATATGACAAGAAATCACACTGTTAAATTTCGTGAATATCGGTCGATAATTTAGTAAAGGTTCCATATACAATCCGCTCCTGAAATATTCTTACTGTCTGTGAAGGGTATCAGAGATTCGGCCCAGCCGAATATATCACTCTAACTTGTTTTTATTTATTTTTATTTTTCCGTACAAAAATAAAAAGTGTGTAATTTTTCAGAAATGCGGAAAGGTATTTGCTTTTAATTATGAGAGCAAACTTCAATCGAGAATGCAATCTTTTTTCAATCAGTACTTCTGACCAGTGTTCGAAAATAAACACTAAATATCGTTTCTTAATGTTCGGTTCGGTAGATTTGTGGAAATCACAAACGCTAATAGTGTTTGTGTAGAAAATCATTAAAAAAATAACGATTCCCTGTTAGTCATCTTTCGAACACAAAAATATTTCTGTTTTTATCAAACTTAACAAAAGATTTTTTGAAATTCCACAAACTTGAATGTGTTCGGTTCGGCTCGTTAATGTTCGTCCCTTTTGGCTGGTAAAAAAATAAACATTTTTTACAAAAACAAAATACACACACGAAAAAAACATTATAGAACATTAAAATATAATGTTTGTCTACAGTATCACTACAATCGTTCTGTTTTTTTTAACGAAGAGCCGGTTCTCGGTTCATTCTTGAAAATAGTTACGAACGGTATTAAGGGTTGTGTATGTCTACACAATCATTAAAAAAAATAGATATCGTTCTTGGGTGTGTGAGCCGAACGTTAAATAATGAACTGTTTATTTTCGAACACTGCTTCTGACTATAGATATGAGCACGGTGAGCACTTTTTTTGTATTGCCAAATTCAAACACCAAAAGAATTCAACAAATGCAACCGTATTGCTTTATTAGATTAGCTTATGAATACAATGGAGGCTGTCACCTTTGTTTTTATGCCCCTCATAAGTTCATTAGCAAATTAAATTATATTATTGAAGCACATTATAAAAGCAGAGCAATATAAACGATGGGATTTGTTTTCGTGAAAAAAGTTTGTCAATTTCTGTTTAACAAATTCTTGACACAAAGTAAATATTCAAAATAATTTACAATTTTCTGGATTTTGTGAATTTCGGGACTTTAATTTTGTATCAGGATTTTATTAATCGCCATTTCCCGTTTGGCATCTCTAGTTCGAATGCAACCAATAAATCAACATACTTGAAACACTTATGTTGCAATTACATAGATGACACACTCTTTCAAACGTTCGTTCCCTCTTGTAAATACTTAACAATTCAATTACAAAATACTCAAACAACTGTTAAATAAATTTCCATTTGCATTCACATGTAAATAAGAATGAATGGATGCATGTGTGGCACTACATAGTTGGAAGTGTGATGACGCACTTACCGCTGCAAGTTGCAAAATAATAAGTGCAACGTACACGCACAATATGCTCGTGTTCTTATCGTTGTCTATATGGGTATGTGTATGTTTGTAAAAAAAAAAATTAAATTAATTGTTACTGGTTGGCTACACTCTTAAGTGGGACACCGGTGCTGGGATAAGTAGCGTGAGCTTTTTCCTTTCTTTCAACTTTTAATATGCCCGTATGCCAGGCAATTGTATTCTTACGTTTGACTGTACGGATGTGTGTAAGTAAGAAAAACCTTTAACACCAAACTATAATCGCATACTTTAAATCCTTCGAAAAGCAGCAACAACAAGAACAAAAAAGTGTCTTTAATTAATTGTAATTCTTTAGAAGGCAAAAAATTGTTTAACATTTTTCAATTTACTCATGTGAAAAGTTTTTTTTAAACCACGATTGTGGGTGAATACACGCACACTCATGCTGTTCAGATTAACAGATACAGTCAGAGTCATTTACATCCTCAGAAAAAATTTGCTGTACACTGATTCGTCTGTTTAAAATAAAGGTTTGCTTAAAGCTTTAGTTAAGTGCTAAAAATGCACAATTCGATTTCTTACTGCAAAAACACAATGCAAAACATAAAAGACGGATTCCTTACTTATCAAAACTAACAAAGCCTCATTTGGCTGCTCGGATTTTTTGGCCTCACGTATATATTGGCTAAAATTTTATTTTTCCGAATATCATGCAATTTTCCTGTCTTTGGCACAATTTTAGCTAGAGACCAGAAAAAGGTGTGAAAAAGAACTACCGGTGGGACACTCCGCCCCTCTATACCATAGCTGATATATCGTATAAGTATAATATGAATACTAATTGGAAACAATTATGTACGTCCCAGTGCTAACATAAAAAGACAGAATATAATTAAGTAAAGAAGAAAACTGATTAACCTAGATGCCGCTGTCACTCAAACATGAATGCCTCATGTCACAGTTTATTTTCCCTTATGAACTTTTTTGTCGCCTCAACTTTTACGACAATGTTTAGGCTTCTGGAGAAAATACCGAAAAAATGGGTCCTTTTATATTCAAATTACAATTTATCATATGACCAACCGATTTTCGCAATAAATGCCAATGTCCTTTCATAAACAAACGATTCAAATACATACAAATGTACTAGGGTGGTTTTGTAAAATCGATTCTCGATTTTTAGTGTTGCTTACATCTAGGACTGTGCTATTTAGTGTAAAAATACTATTTTAAAAATTTTAGATCAATTAACTACTTTAAATGATTTCTGGTATAAGCATTTTAAATAAAGAGAAAAGTGACGCTATTTCCTAAAATACAGTAAACTTTTGAAACTTCAGGGCTCTTTCGGCACGAGAAGACAATGTCCGATTGAGCTCAAATTTTTGCGATTTGATTTTTACAATAAATGGCACCTTTCTAGACACGAGAACATCCTAATTTTGAGGAAAAATAATCAGTCCTATTTAGTAAAACCACCCAAATATAATAATCAATAAGGTTAAAAGTGATGCTAAATTAGATGATTTTGGACAAAATGGTATTAACTTAAGAACTAACCTAAACCTCCCCTTCAAATTACATGCAAGTTTGTGCACACAAATAGGAAAGTTTTTGATACAATGGCAAACGTTTGGGCAGTACATAAGGAGCAATAGCAGCTTAGGCCTTCAGCTCGATGTTTATAATATAATGCCTTTAATTTTGAAATTTATTGTAAAACATATTGAAATATTATTTACTGTATTTAGATTAAATTGTATAAATTTGTGGATTTTAAGTAATTAATGATTGTTGATATATTTTCTTCAGATGGGTCGGCCAGTAGTTGGATAGGATCTTGACTTTTTAAGATTAGTTGCCTTTGATTGTGGTAAAGTACACAATCTAATAGCATGTGTGATGGATTTGTTGGATAAATTATATTGCAGTCACATGGGTATGTTACTGGTATTTTTAGAAGCCAGCCGTGTGTGAGTTCTGTATGTCCCAGCCTTAGTCGGGTTATTTTTATTGAGTCAGGTCTGGTAATGTTACTGCTGATGATAGTTGTGCTTTCGGAGTTGTTGTATATTGCTTTATACCAATTGGATGTTTGTGAATAGGTGGTGTCTTTGTTTTTAAAAAATTTTGTTATGTGCTTATGTATATCTTTGATGTTGTGGTTTTCTGTTTTCAATACACGGGATCTAAGAGACAATTTTGCCGCAGTATCGGCAAATTCGTTTCCTGGAATGTTGATGTGACTAGGAACCCATATTAATTTTATGTCTGTTGTTCTTTTGATTAGAAAATCTCGGATGTTAGATGCATATACAGTTAGGGACAAAATTGTTCACAGATTTTGTGTTATTGGCAAAATATGCTATAAATTTTTATTTTATTTATAATTATTTAAAATTTTTTAACAATATGAAAAGTAAAACATTTCAAGAACTTAAAAATAAAAACTTTTCTAAAAAATATGTGTGCATAATGTTTTACACGGTATAAGTATTGAGTTCTGAATGTGAACAATTATGACCCTTGTTAGAGATTATTGTTGTATTTGGATCCTAGCGTTTGGTATGTTGTCCATTTGCTCTTTTAAGCTGCCTTAATCCTTTTTTCCATTCTTTTACAATAGTTCTTAGCAGTTTCGGCTTTATTTTTTCCAAGCTTTAGCGGCAAGCTCGCAAAGCTTATATACAGTGCTTGGCGGGTTCCTCTGAGCAAAAAAAAAGGTGTTTTGGAATGGACCAAAGGTACACAAATGGAGGTACTACTCTGGCGACTAATTATGTAAATTTATTTTCGAATTTTTATTTTCTTCAAACTAACTTTTAGCTATTTCTGAAGTATGCTTGAGATCGTTGTCCTGCATATTGATATCACCCCGTCGTGGTTCTTACCCGAATATGGCTTATCTTGGAAACAACGGTTCTTTAAGGATGATTATGTAGTTCTTTGCACACATTTTTCTTCTGAATTAGCGGAGTGCTCGAAGCTGGTTCCTGCGAAAACAATCTCAAGTCATTTATGAGATCATCAAAATTTAAACATTTGGAATAATTTCACTCTTTTACGGTAACACTTTTACGCCAGACATGTTAACTCCCGTCCGCCTGCCTGCAATCTCATAATTTTTGTCCGATCAAAGGCATGTTACACGCATTGAATCTTTAAAACTGAATTTTTCTTATTTTTTTGCAAGCTACAGCCGTGTTCAGATTTTATTTTTGCTAAAAGGTGGGTTGTCGCTCTTTATTCCAGCTACTAATCTACTTGAATTTAAGCAACTTCGTACGATTTTAGTGCTTACATCTAAATTGTACTCAATGCTCATTATTTGCCGGACCTTTATAGCTATATTGACTACACCAGTAACAATAAGTCGCTTTGAGTCGCGAAAATCTTTTGGCGAAAGTTTTTTTTGGGCGACCAGCTTTGTTGCTTTTGCTATCCAAACTACACTTTTTTATTCTAGATGCATTAAAATCTCACTGAAATGTTTTATTTTTTGTGATCTTGCGATGTGAGACTCCTTTTTTTTAAATTTTCACAATGCTCTGTTTTAAAAGTGCCGCTTTTGAATTACCGTTCTTGAAGAAACTAGGCAAAATTTAAATGCTCAAAGATTTTTCAAATTTTAAAAAAATTTAATATTAGGAATTAATTTACTCACTTTAAAAGCAAATCCCACAGAAAAAACTTGAACTTTTTTGGAATTGTTATGAAAGATTCACACAGGGTCAATATTGTTCACACATATGGTTTGGATGTTAACTTAGTACAAACATAAAAACTAGCGGTACTTTTGAAAATAAGTGTACATAGTTTTATTATAAAATGTAGAAAGCCATACAATAGTTTTAGAAAGTTTCCAAGTTGAAACTTTAATAGTTTTCATGATAAACATAAATTTTTTATAATTTCGTGAACAATTTTGTCCCTAACTGTATGTTGTAATTAGATATATTTAATATGGCTTTTAAGGATGAGAGCGAGTCTGTGCAAATGGCATACTTGCCTCTTTTGTAAGTATGGAACTGTGGTCGGGTAGGACTCCTAACTTTATAACTGTATGTTCTGTTGTTACGCTGTAACCTACGTTGTTTTTCGAACCATCCGTATATATGAAATTGTAATTTGATAGGTTGTTCTGAATTTCATTAAACATAGTGCGAAATTGTATTGGTTTATGGTTGTTTTTTGCGAAATTATGGAGGGATAAGTCAATATTGTAATTGTGTAAGTGCCAAGGAGGGGAGTAATTAATTTTCCGGGGAGTTTGAATGGGTATATCGATAGTTTTACAGTTTTGTTGAATTCTTCTTATAGTAGATAAAATTGTTGGTACTTTTTTTGATTTTTATATTTTTGTCGTAATTTTTGCCAATGGCGAATCCTTGTCAGAGAGTGCATGATGTAATTTCGTTGTTAGAATATCCCTCTGGACTTCAAGGGGTAAGATATTTGCTTCGGTGAACAGATTTTTTGTACCAGTAGTTCGGAATGCTCCTAGGGAGGATCTCAAGGCAGCGTTTATTTGCTTATTTACCTTTTTAAGCAGAGACTCTGAAGTATATCCGAAAATTGGTAGTCCGTAGTTGACTTTTGATAAAATGAGAGCCTTTGTTATTTGAATTAAAGTGAAAGTACTACAATTAAATTTAGGGCTAGAAAGACATTTAATTATATTGAGCTGTTGATTTAATGATTTAACTAAGTAGTCTATGTGTTCGCTCCATCGGTATCTGTTGTTGAAATGTAAACCCAGTAATCGTAGATTTTTGACTTCGGATAATAGAATATGGTTTGATATTATTTCGCAACGACAACTTCTTTTTCGGCAAATGTGTATGTATTTACACTTATTGGGGGATAAAACGGCTCCCGAGTAATTTGTCCAGTCTGTTATATCGTTGAAAAGGTTGTTGAGATTAATGACTGGGTTTTTTTCTTTGTTGGATTTTATTATCAGGATAAAATCATCGGCATATGAAGTAAAATCAATTTCTCGGTGTAGTGAAATTATATGACATAGTTTGTTGTATGCTATCAAAAATAGCACAACAGAAAGGAAACGGTTGGGAATAAATGGAAGTGATTTTTACCATAAATTTCCGATTACTCATAAAGTTTTTTATATAATTTATAATCTTGGGTCCAACAATCCAAAAAATGAATTGATCTATAATTGTATGTAGACCTATCCTGTCGAAAGCTCTTTGGAAGTCTAGTGAGACTATGCTCACATGTTTTTTCACCGAAAGGGATTCCACAATTTGATGATCCATGTAAAGAGGACTGTCAGTCGTAGATTTTCCCTTTTTAAACCATAATTGTCGGCTATCTAACAGTTTATACGTAGTTAGAAACCACCAAAGTCGATTTACAACAATTTTATCCAGTACTTTGACAGGCATGGGTTTAATGATATGGGCCGATAGGAGCTCAGAGAGGTTCTATCGGATCCTTTTTTGTGTATCGGGACGTTAACGCTTACCTTAAATTGCTGTGGTATATATGAATCTAATATGTTATTATAAAGCGTAAGTAAACGTTGCTTCACAGTTCTAGGTAGGTGCTTGATCATGGGGTAAGAGATCCGATCTAACCCAGGCGTTTTACCGTATAATTTGTTTAAAACTGAATTTAATTCTAGCATATTGATGTTCGTTTCTATTTTTGCGGCTCCGGGGCTTGCGGTGCTGATTTGCGTATTTAACGCTGTGTTGAACTTTCTAGTACGAAATTCTGTTGGATATTTTGAGTCGGAATAGTTTTCTGACCAAAAGTAACCCAATTCTGTTGCTATTTTAAACATGTCGGTTATGAGTTCATCTTGATTTGATGTTTTTGTAATAGCGTGTATATTTTGGGTTGATTTGTAGCCAATAAATGACCTGATATTTTTCCAAATATTTTCTGTTTTAGAGGAGGGGCTTATGGTAGAGGTATACTTATAAAGTGATTCTCTTTTTGCAATTTTAGTTTTTCCTTTTAATAAAGCATTCGTTTTTTTGTAGTTGATAAGGTTAAATGTTGTCATATTTTGTTTATAAAGCGACCAGAATTTACTTTTTTCTTTTTTTAGGTTATTAAGATCTGGGTTCCACCACGGTACCTTATGTTGGATGGCTGGTTGACTTTGGGGAATGGACACATTAGCGGACTGGTGAATAATTTTGCATATGCTAGCGGTTTCTTTGTTTCAATTTACACTTATAGGCCGTTTGGATTCAAAAAGGAGACATTGGCTGTTATATGTGGCCCAATTTGCCTTTTCAGTAGTGTTTGGGGTCCGGGATTTCCCGGGTCTGATTTCCCGGGAATTCCCGGAAAATTTCTGACGGCAATTCCCGGGAAATTTTTTTATTTTTCCCGGGAAATCCGGGAATTTCATAAAAAAGCAATTTTACATAAAAAACGTTAATTTTAATTTAATTTTATTTTGTTTTTTTTTTTTTATTTATAAAAAATATTTTAAACAAAACTTCAGTTGCTCAAAGTGATTTGTTTTATTTTTTTTACTCGCAGAAATAGATTTTTGCTTTGATACGTGTTTTAAATTTAAATTGTTGACATTACTGTAAAAAAAACAGCAGTTTACAAACATTAAATATTTTTAAATTTAATTCCAAGGCGAAATTAAATTATCTGAAAACAAATAATTAAATTTTGGATTCGGCTATATCGAAAAGTTATATAAAAATATATGCAGAAAATATATATAGACGACTTTTTATGAGCTGTTCTTCAGATGCTGAAGAATCTAGTAGTGATGGTGATATCACAGAAATTCGAGTTGATGCTACTTTCAAAAAAAATATTGGAAAATGCTATCACTAATGCGAAAGCAACGCCAAAATATCGGAAAATTAATAATCTAAACTGCTTTAAAAAAGAGTTTAATATGTATGAAGTAAGCAATAATTGAACAAGGAATATGTATTGAAAACCTGTAAAATGCTCTTTTAACTATAAAACCAACTTTGGTGGAAAGTGAAAGGGGTTTTTCTCTTGTTGTTCACTTTGGAACGAAGTAGAGAAATAGAATGTCCAGTGACTTTCTCAACGCATTAGTAGTTTTAAAAACCACATTTTTAAAAAACTAAAAACTAATATAACATACATATATATATATATATATATATATATATATATATGTTATTTTTTTAAATTTGGTAATGAAGATCTCTAGTTTTTTTAATTGTGTTTTGTATATTTAATTAGTTTTACACAAGCAAATTTGTGATACACATATTGTTCATTTTTAATAAAATTGTTTTAAATATAAATTTTGTTACATTTTAATGACTTTTTTATGATTTTTTTTGATAATAAAAATTTCCCGGGATTCCCGGTATTCCCGGGAAATAACAATTTTTTTTCCCGTTTCCCGGGAAATGAAAAAGTCCGGGAATTCCCAAACACTACTTTTCAGTTATAAATTTTGGTCTAAGTGTTGCAGTGATATTTGCGCTTTGTCGAAAGAGGGAGATTATAATTGGAAAGTGGTCGCTGCCGTATAATGTTTGTTCTGTTTTCCATTCGGAGTGGACTGCAAGGAATGGGGAGCAAAATGATAAATCAACATGTGAAAAAGTGTTGTGTGTATTGAAAAGTGTTGGTGATGAATCGTTAATAGCACTAGGTCGTTGTTACTTATATAATTAACTAATGTTGTACCTTTCCTGTTGTTAGCGGTAGAGCCCCAAAGGCGGTGCCAGCTATTAAAGTCGCCAGTGATTAAAAGTGGTGGATTTACGTTATAAAAAATATTGTGAAGATTTGTTTGAGAGAACTTTATGTGTGGAGCTATATACGCTGATATGATTTTAAATTCTATTTTAGATTTTATTTCAATACAGATTGCATCGAAATCGTTTGGTAGGTTTATTGTCGAATGTTCTATGGATTTATGGATAAGTAGCCCTACACCGCCATACCGGGTAGTAGATGTGTTGTGAGAGTATAGCGTGTAATTTATAGGAATAGGAATGTTTGATTGTAGTGAAATAATTTTTGGTGAATAGAGTTTAATAAGTTGTTGAAGTTCATTGTAATTATTAATGAAACCATATATGTTTCATTGTAATATGTTTTAAAGCATTTTAAAGTTTGAGATGGAAAAAATTAAAGTTAATTAATTTGAAAAAAGTTTTGGGAGATTGTAATGAACTTTCTGGTGATTTAAATTTTTTTTTTTGGATTAGACATTTTTGGTACGTTTAGTTTTGCTTTCAGCTTGATGTAGTTTTTGTAATTGTTTTCTTGTTCTTTTCGATGTATTTCTAGGTAAAATTTGTTAAGTTTTTGAATCGATAGTGTTTTGCGAGGATGTACTGTCGATATCAGATGCTTCTGACAGAACATCTGAGTAATCATTTTATTCTCGAGATGTTGTTTTAGTAGGTGGTGGCATCGTCAGTTCTTTTTTAACATGAGAAGAGTTTGTATTATTGGTAGGTTTATTATCGGGAGTTGTTGCTGTAGAGTTAGAAGTTGTGCTAGTTGATTTAACTGTTGATGACTATGTGTTTGATGTAGTTGGGTGACATTCATTATATTTAGTTGTTGCTGTTTTTCTGTTAGTTTTTTCTAAAGATATAATAGCCTAGATCTCATTCTCTTTTAGGAAAATTGGACACGATTTATCATTTGGGGAATGATTGTTGTCTATTTTGTTGTTTTCTTTACAATTTATACACGATTGAGAATTAGAGCATGTTTCATTGTTGTCGTCATTTACATGATACTCGCATGAACAATTAAAACAAATTCTCTTATTATTGCAAAATTTAGCCAAATGACCTAAACGTAAACAGGTTTTGAATTTTAGGGGAAGGGGGGATATGGGGTCTTATTTTTATTTTCTCATATCCAATTGATAGCTCAGAGGGTAGCGACGTACTAGCAAAGGTAACAACTATCAAACCGGTTTCTTTTAAATTGTTGTCTACTTTTTTTAATATTTTATTGACTTTACATACATTTTGTGATTTAAGTTCCGAAAGAATTTCATCTTCTGATATACCACGAAGGTCATTTGAATACACAACTCCTTTTACATAATTGAGTGTCTGATGTTCGTTTAACTCGACTTTAATTTCTGGTGACAGTGAAGTTAGTTGGATAAGACTTCTGGCCTAAGTAAAGTTTTTTGTTTCTATAAGAATTGTTCCATTTAGTAGTTTTTTACAAGATTCCACCTCTCCACCGCAGGTACCGTCTATTACTTTTTTAATTAAGAATGGTGATACCTCAGAAATAGTTTTTTTTGCACTTCAGGAATTTCAGAATTTTCACTTTTGTCATTATTCACTCGGGACATAATCAAGTATTTTGGAACGGGGGTTTTGCTCCTATCAAAAGTGATAGGTGGTCCACCACGATCCGGTGGCAGATCCATGTTTAAAATGAATTGTAAATGTATATAATTTTTGTTATTACAAAGTAGTAGGTAAACACGTCTTGTGTAGGCGAATATACACATGCGACTGAATATTAAAATAAATTAATATTAAAGAATTAAATCATCGAAAAATTCGATGTCGTTATTGTTCATCTCATAGGAATCACTCATCAGTTTCAAATAATTATAAGTTTTAAATAATTTGAAGGTAAATCATTATCATGATAACATTTACCCAACCTTTTGAGTCCAGATCTACAGTAAAAAACAATTAAGAAAGAATAGTCGGTTACCTTTGTACCAAATTTTATCAAATCATCTATAAATTGCGACCTGTACTTTGCGCACAAGGTTTACATGGACAGCTAGCCAGCCGGACAAACATTGTAAATTCGACTCAGAAAGTGATTCTGAGTTAATCGGTATACGCAAAGGTGGGCCAGCGCTGTCAGGCTTTTGGAGATTTATCCCCAATAAAATCCCCAAATCGACTTTGACTTACCATAACTTCTGTTCTAATATTTGAATATTTTCAATTTTGGACTTTTTTAATTTGTTAACATCTGCTTTACAAAAATATTCCAGAAACCTATATTTTTTCTTGAAATTAAAATTTTTGCATCACAAATTCTATTGTTATATCGAACAGATTTTTTTTAGCAGAAAGGTGACACAAGTAACGCTCTATACCACAAAAGTCTTTAACTCTTCTTCAAGTTTTGTAAGGCAACCTAATAAAGAAAATGTTCAGAATTTGAAATTGACTAAATTTGCGAATATTCGACTTTTATCAAAGAAGTTATAAGGAGTTACAGTAGATTTTGGGGATTTTTTTGGGGATAAATCCCCAAAAACTTGACAGCGCTGAGTGGGCTAAGGACTAATATTTTAAGGTGTTACAGACATCAGCGCAAACGGATGGTACCCTCTCCACTATTGTGGTGGTGGTATAAATATTGTATTGTTATGGTAAAAATATTTACCTAATTGATAAAATCGAATTAACGGTTGCTTGGCTAAACCCCCTCTCTACTTCAGCATTACACCATGGAAGTGAGAGCAACTTTATAGCCTATTCTGAAATTTCTAAAACAATTGTTACCGCCTGCATCCCTTTATTGAAATACTTGCAGCCAGAAAGAAACACCGATGTTTGTGTTGATCCATTTCATAAATTTAATATTGGACTACTATTGCTTTATTTTGAAAGATGTTTCATCATCTTAGTTTATAGCGATTTCCAACATTTGTAAAAGTTGTGATTTAAATTTAAGGCGTTTTAATTGTTCAAAATGTTTATATTACTTTTATAAATTTTTATAATAAAATAAAAATTATTCTTGCATATTGTGCACTTCGTGATTTAGTGATGAGGCACATTTTCACCTCAGTGGATTCGTCAATAAGCGGAATTGCCGCATTTAGGCGAATGATAATCCAAGAGTGAATGTTGAATAACCAGTGAACCCACAAAGAGTGACTGTTTGGTGCGGTTTATGGGCTGTTATTTTTTCTAAAATGAGGCCGGTCAGGCAGCTACTGTAAATGTTACTGTGAATGAGATGATAACGAACTTTTTATGGCCCGAATTGGAAGACATGGATGTAGACGATATGTGGTTTTAACAGGACGGTGCCACTTCAATGCGACAAATTCAATGGCCGTATTATCTCACGTGGTGGCGATATCAATTGGCCGCCGTGATCATGTGATATGACACCGTTGGACTTCTTTCTTTGGGGTTATTTGAGAGAACAGGTGTACGTCGATAAGCCAGCAATATTTCAAGAGCTTAAGGATGAGATAATTCGGCACATTAACGGCATAGAACCTCAATTATTCCTCATCGTCATCGAAAATTTGGACCATCGGATGGACCATACCAGTATTATCATAATAAAAAGAAATGACAATCATTTCCTAAATAATTTGTGTTTTATTCAAAATCAACACCGGCCCTTAAAATTTTACCACCCTTTACTTATTTTGATAACTTTATAATTAATGTTGAACTTGATATATTACTTCTTTAAAAGCTACTATGACACGTTAAAATTATGTGCTGGTTGGTCCGAAATTAATTTTAGGTGCCATATAAAATAACTTTAGGGCGAAATATCTCATATAACTAAATGTAGATATATAGATAATATTTGGCACAGAGCACTTTTAACAACATAACATAATTTTATTTTTGCAGGCCAATGATTGCCCGTGGCTCCCAAATAGAAAACACACTTAAAAACCATTCTTTAGAAATTCATAGTACACAAGTAATAGTGCTTTATTCGGCTATGCCGAATCCTAAAAGCCCTTCACCATGGTGCGATAACAACGGACTGTTTTATAAATACCGTTCTTTATATATAAATAAATCTATTTTGTGCCGCGCCCACTTCTCCATCCCCGCGTACATTTTATCGGATGTTGTGTTACCCCCATAATTTCAACAAGATATGGAATATGTTATGATCGGACTTTAAATGGCGACGCAGTTTACAAAAAACTAAAAGGTATCCAGCGGTGTGGCAAAAAATTAAAAAATTTTTTTCTGGAATCCTTTTCAACTTATCTTTAATCTTAGGGGGTGACTGGCTCAACTTTTCTTTCGAACCACCTTAATGTACAGACAAATAAAAAAATGTTTATATTTTATATTTAATGACTTATAATTACGTCCTTAATGACTTCTCCATGAATTTTGAATCAAAATTGTATTACCTCTAAGATTGTAGGACAAACAAAAAATCGTTATAATTTTTTATTTTTATAGCCAGTGTGATCCTCTTGATTTAAGCTTAAAATAAAAATGAGTGGCATACCCATGCAGGAAGGATAACGGTATCCTGGGGATTCTTCATTAAGTATGAGTTATTTTACCTTCTTCTTAACAAATTTTTAGATAATGGACTGATTTTTTTAATTTGAACAAGTTTTCGAAAATAAACTTCATATAGATAACTTTTTTTGCGAGAGTGGAAATTATACAGAGTAAAAGTTTTATAATACAAGGCGGTAAGCTGCTAAACTTTACAAAACAAAACCAAGTTTTGAATCCGCATTATCACAAAATCAGCTATTTTATTTAAAAATTTGACTTCATAATTTTATTATCGCCGATATACTTTGCAGATTTTGTGTATCGCGTCCTATGGTATTAAATTTAATATTGATAATTTTTAAATATTTGTAATTTTTATTAACCTATAGTCGAAACTTTATCGCTATATAAACCTTAAAATTAAATTTTTTGCTAAGCGATTTTTGTATGTATTACCAAAATAAAAAGTTAAGATTCACAGGTTTTTTTAAGAATATTATTTTATTTCCTTTATTCAATCTGTAATCAGAATCGATAACCATCTAAATCGACTTACTAAGTAAGAAGTAAATTCAACAATTGAATTACTTTATATGTATAATTTAACATAAATTTCGTATTCGCTTAAAGTAAAACTTGGCCAAATCAATTTTCGAATTTAAAATTCCTCTTTTGTACTTTCTTTCACCTTTAAATTTTGGTGCCCTTTAAATTATGCCGCCCTAGGCCCGGAGCTAACGGGCCTAGGCGTAAATCCACCACTGGTTTTGGTCTACATACAAAGTCCTTGATGAGACCTGCAGACAATAGGCGTAAGCAGGCCTGCTGAAAAAGGGAACGCCGTAAGCCATGGCTGGCTAGTACATCGTGTTTAAAAAATGTATGAGTATGGAATGGGGTAGTAAGGCCTTGCGTCTGGGAAGAAACACAATTTATACTGATATAAATGTATGTACGTATTTTTTAATATGAGCAAAAAATCATGTTTGAATTGAGTTTTTAGTATTCATGGTATGCATCCCGTATGTTTAACGGATTAAGAGGCATTTTATTATTTAATGTTTAAAAAGAGCTTTATGAAATATCAAACAAAACAGAAAAGGTATAAAGAAATCGCAATTTTTATGGACTAAGTTGAAAACAATGAAGATTTAAGAGGATTTGACGATATCATCAAAGATCCAAACTGTAAGTGTAACGAACTAACACCGAATTACAATGCAGTAATAAGCGACTGCTTACAAATATTGGATTGCTGGACATCACTAAATAATACGATAAAAACGATAAATGTAAGCAATGTCAGTGTGGATGGAATGTAACCAGAACAAGAATCTTCGCTTAAACAAAAAAAAAAAAAAAAAAAAAAAAAATGGTTCCGCTCATAAGGGCAAACTATGGAAGTAGCTGGACCATCAGTTTCTCCAGCATGTATTTTAAAACAATTGCCAACAATATCTGTTATCAGATGTTTTGAGTATCAGTAAAGATATATGTCCATGTTTTACATGCATATCTGCACTATGACTTCATTGCATGGTGGGTTTTAGCCACATAGTTTTTTTACATTTTACTCTAAATGTCGATACTACAGAGATTTGACATAGTCTCGCATATCTTGCAATATGTTAACAGTTAGCGGCACTGAAAACATTCAAACTCCTTGCTAGGAAGTTCGAGCTATCTAATCTCTTGCTGTATGTGTGTTTTCTGTCAACAGCTCCTGTTAAATAGTAACAGGACACAGATGTGACTCCTCCTCGCAGCCGAGCCACTCCACTTGCTCAAGCTGCAATTTGGACAACATCTACCCGCGTTAGTTTGGGTACCACCATCAGCCACCTCGTGTAATCAAGTTTACCGACATCATTGTAAGAAAAGCATTCTGAGCCAGAAAGCCTAGTCTTTGATTGGTAACACTGTTACTTTGTGAGGAAGCTCGCTACAAACCAAGATCTTACTGGTTCCATCATCATCTCATGTAGGGCACAACCAATTGTATGAATTTTCACACCCTTACATGAACACATATCAATACCATGTGAACGAGCTAATTTCAAAGGCGTGCTACTGGTCCATACATATGGTGAACTCCACATGTGCAGTACACTTCCAAAGCTAGAAGACAAGCGGGCCCTCGATCGCTTACCTGAGGGGGCATACTTATCAACTCACTATGGTCGTGCACTGCAAATCTTCTAACACTTCTTGCTTCCGCGTAGAGTCGCAACCGAACACAAGAAATTTTCACACTCCACCTGAAGCTGAGGTCCTTCAAGGGAGGCTACTGATTCAAGTGAAACGGAAGCTAACTACGCCACCACACATCCGACTCGGCAATACCGAGTCAGTCCACATCCTTCCACATCCTTCCACATCCTTCCACATCCTTCCACATCCTTCTCATCTTCTCACCCAGCAATACCGGGTAAGTCCATACATCCTTCAACATCCTTCTCATCCTTTTCCTCCACAAATAGTGTTACTTTTCAAAAAATTCCGGCTTCCTGACCCGGATCCCTTGACATCACAAGAGTCTCCATTGCAAATGGTAGGTAAAAATGATTCCTCAACCAATGATCAGCACAGGTGTTGCTACTCACCCGCGGGCCACTGATCCCCGAGGAGAACCATATTACCGAAAGTACTATGGTCAATACTTCACGTCATTGAATAAATTCAAGGACGCTAGACTTTTGGAAATTCGCTCCGCCATTCCTAGCCAGTCTCAGCTAGAGCCTTGTACTGTTAGCCACCCCGAGGGATGTTTCCGAAGATAACCACTAGGAGGTAGTACATCGGCTTTTGTTGCATGTTGAAGGCATTCCCGAAGGCTTCCTTCTGAACATGCAACTTCCTATCTTCATCAGTAAAGATATGGCGGAATTTGAAAAAATATGTCGTAAAACCTTAATGCAGTTGAGTGCCCCGGTAGGCTAGCTGTTAGCGAGCTAGTCTATCAGCGCCGGGGTTGCGGGTTCGATTCCCGCCAGAGACTCTGGTTTCTTTCCTGCAGACAAGCATATGGCTTAGCGGGATAAGCTTAGGAAATTTAAAAAAAAAATATGAATGAGGTTTCCTTTCGTAGAAATACAGATTTGCCCGTTGAGGCGGAAAATTTAATACGCCCTTACATTTTTCAAATTATTTTAACTTACGATGTAATTGAATTTATAAGGCAGAAAACAAACTGACCGGCGGTTACAAAAAGCAGTTAGACAGTCTTATAAGTTGACAAACATTAGATCTGTCGGTATATTGGATGGAGTCTTAATATATTGTACATATCTTTTGTTTTCGTTTCCGAAATATTGAACTGTGCTGGAGCGAATATGAATTTCGTAATGTCTCAGACTGCATGTCAAAAAGAAAGTTTAAACTTTCCATAAGACTTTTTTACAAAATTGCGAAAAATGCGTGCTTATGTATCGATCAAAACGTGTTAAACCAAAATGGTCCATTACATACATCGCACAGAGACTGAAAATTTAATTTCATCAGCCAAAAGTCCAATTTGTTGTTATCGCCGATTTCAAAAACTTTAATGCCATTCGATAGCAAACATATTAGAAATATTTTATTTTTGTATATTTGATCAGAATTAAATTATATTTCGCAAACTACTATCAATAATAGCATTCTTTCAAGAATAGTTCGTTGTATCAATGTACCATTGTATTACTTAATCTTTTCCCAGGTTCTTTATTTTAATTTATTCCGAATTTCAGAGGAATAGCACCTGTTAGGGTCAAAAGGGTCTAAAGAGATTTTAGAACCATCAGAAAGCTGAAAGTGCCCCCTTTCATCCCATACTTACTTTTGCAACTGTTTGGAACTGTCTGTAGCACACTTTTTTCGTTTGAATGAAATTGCTTGCAACATTTTTAGCCCTCCAGAACCACTACCATTAAGTTTGTATATTCTGGATCCTTAAGTAATTCTTAGTCAATTTAGCCTAGAGTTTGCTTAAAACCGTAAAAATGTGAAAACGCGGTTTCGGTTTTAAAATGATTGAAACCGATCGGTTTCGGTTCGGTTTTCGGTTTTGAAAATACCAAAGTTAAATTCATACATAAACATATATATTTTTTTGCATGTAATACAATTTTTTTATTTGTTTCAATTCAGGTACTTTTATTCGGCCTTAAATTTTTGGACTTTTTTTTATATATAATTATGAAGTATATTAGAACGAAACTTTATGTATTCCTCAATTTCGCAATTGGCCAAATAAAAATTTTGTGCATATTGCATCCACCTGGGCCTTGTCAGGCCCTTCCCTAAAATATATGTACTGCAGTAAATAAAATCAAAATGAAACACTTCAAAAAGCATACACAACACATAAGAATTCTTTCTTTTTTCTTTTTTTCGAAAAATTATTTTATTTCCCAACAAAACGTTCCTGCTATAGCCATAAAACTCCATACATTAAAAGTTGTCCCAGCCCTGCCCAGGGGTTCGTTAGTGTGAGTTTTTTTTATAGCCACAAGAAAATCCATACAAAATGCAAGTGGCCCAGGTGGCAGTTTATGCCTCACAAATAAGAGTTATAAAGATAACATTTGTTCTTCCTTGTATTATTTTGAATTTTAAGAATTTTGCAATACCTTGTCATTGTTGAAGGCTGTTATGTATAAAGTTTTTGTATATGAAGTATGATGTTTAATTTGGAATTTCTTCAAGCATAAATACATACAAAGTGTCCAAACCAATTTGGACACTTTAAAAATAATTTATATTTTTAAGCTTTTTTTAATCATACCTGTATTAGTCGTGTCAAAAATCGCTAATATAAAACAGCATTTGAATTCACAACATTTAATTCACAACATTTAAATTTAGTACTTATTGGAAAAATTTGTTCTAATATTAAACATACTGTTTCAATTCTATGAATGCGAAGTGTAATGAAATTTGAAATAAAATCGAAGCGATCACTTTTTCTTTTGAACTCTTTTCAACCACATAGTATTATACCAATTACATATATAAATAAAAATTTAAATTAAAAAAAACCCCAAAAGGAAACTTATCCATTGGTATACTCCTTTCTTTTAATAAGATAATCCAGGTGAGCATCTCAGTTCCCTACATTTTAGCCGTAAGATAAAAGAATCTAACCATATTTTCTTTTATCCTCCCAAACCCCTTTAATTATAATAACTTCCATGCAGTTGTTATAATTCAAATTCTTTTTAAAGATTGGCCGCAGCAGACGTTACGTCCCCCTACCCGTCGTGCCATCTTAAAGAGAAATTATTATTATTGGCAACCCAAGCAATAATACACAAAGTAAAAGCTAAAGCCGCGGTTTTTTTTGTCGGTTTTCGGTTTTTAGGCATTTAAAACCTAGGTTTCGGTTTCGGTTAAAACCGAATAGCAATCCCTAATTTAGCCATGCCCATCTGTCTGTCCGTCTGTCTGGCTACAGAACAGAGATAATACAGAACCAAATATGGGATATTTGGAGGCCATTTTCCAGCAAAATAAATAGAAGATATAATTTACTTTTATTGTTATTTAAGTAAACAATTGAATATTTTTTGTTATTGTTATTTTATTTACAGAGAAAAAAACATTAAAATATTTATACTTATTTACTTATAAACATAGGATGTCATGATCCGGTTCAATATTGGTCGCAAGCTAGATCCATGTTGCTAGACCCTGGCCAAAAACATTTGGGTTATGTGAAGAAAATCAGAAAGCCATGGATATCGCACTGCACCTGGGAACTTATTGATAGCCGGAAACAACTAAAAATCGCCCGCGATAACGCAAAAACCACCAGAACTGCTAAAGTTAGATTGCACAACCACAGCCCAGTTACTTAAACCGCTAATAGAGCATTTCTGGGTAAATAAACATCTACCGGATGAACTTAAAGAAGGTCTAATAATTAAGATTCCAAAGAAAGGTAATCTGACCGATCCTAAAAATTGGAGAGGTCTCACACTTTTAAACATGACAAAAAAGATCATTGCTCACATAATAAACAAACGCATTTCTGCTACTATTGAGCCAGAACTTCGCAACGTACAATCTGGTTTCAGGAGAGGTAAGTCTTGTATAGACCATATCAGCAGTCTTCCTATAATAGTAGAAGAATCAGTCCAGTGGATGTCTGCATTATATTTGCTTTTTATAGATTTTAAAAGGGCATTTGACACGTTACACCAACCGGCCATATGGCATGCTTTAAGATATAAAAGGGATTCCAGAACACCTGATCCAACTAACCAAATGCTTATACGACAACGCATCATGTCGTGTATTATATGATGGACTTATAAGCAATAAACTTCCAGTTAAAAGAGGAGTACGACAAGGTTGCGTGCTCTCCCCACATCTTTTTTACATCGTTCTAGATCAGTGACGTCCAAAATTTTAATCGTGGTTGTATTGCTTTTTATTAGTATTAGTGAATAAAGAGACAAATATTCTTAATAAAAATACAAAAAGTATGTAAGCATCCGCCGCATGTGCACTCGTCGCTTGGTAATCGACGACTGAATTGTGTACTCTCGGGGACTAAATGAAAGAGCGTAAGAATGCGTGTGAAGAATGTGTGTGAATTGATTTCCACAATTGTGGTATGGGCTGGACACCAATGTTCTAGATGTTGTAATGGAACAATCGATGAAAGGTGATCGTGGTATAGCTTTTGGGCTGCAGGGTATACTGGATGACTTAGATTATGCCGACAACATATGTCTTGTGTCACATAACTTCAATAACATGCAAACCAAACTAAATATACTTGTTGAAAATGCATCCAGAGCTGGTCTTAGGGTAAAAATATCTAAGACAAAAACATTGCGTATTAACACCAACAACACCGAGCTTCTAAAATTTTAAGATCTCCCACTACTTGATGTAGACAAGTTTTGCTATCTCGGTAGTATAATAACTACTACCGAGATAGCAAAGAAGATATAGCTTACCGCATTGTCAAAGCCAATCAATCATTTGGCTCACTAATTAAAGTGTGGAAGTCCAATCGTATAACTCTTCGCACGAAAATAAAATTTTTTAATTCAAATGTAAAATCAGTTTTACTATATGGATGTGAAACATGGAACATAACAAGTGAAGACTCAAATGCACTCCAGGTTTTTGTTAACCGTTGTTTGCGAAGAATTTTACGTGTTTTTTGGCCTACAACAATTTCAAATAATGAGCTATGGCGAAAAACCCAACAAAATCAAATCATGTTAGATATCCGTTTGAAAAAGTTTAACTGGCTGGGTCATACCTTTAGAAAAAGCCATGACGACGTCACAAGAAAAGCTCTTGATAACCATCCCTAGGGCAGCCGACGTAGAGGAAGACCCGCAAATACATGGAGGCGCCAAATAGAAAATGAACTGCTTTCAGCCAGAACTTCATGGAGAGAAGCAAAAAGACTAGCCGAAGATAGAATTCAATGGAAAGCTTTTGTACTGGCCCTTTGTTCCAACTAGGAATCCCAGGAATTTATATATATATGTATATAGTGGTTTTTACTATTTAACCAAAAGATGTTCTTTCGCTGATAAAACAATATTTTTTTCAGAAATATATAATAATGGGCCATGTCACAGAGTACAGGTCCGTTCGAAATGATTCCCTTCGGAATTGAAGAAAACATATTTGTTTGTTGATGGAAAGTGTATTTTGATAGTTTTATGGCTTTTTAGATAGAGACAACTCCCATACCGTTCATGAAAACAAAAATGGTTTCATTCCGAAACATTTTTTCGTCATTTTCTGAAGCACCAAAATACGGAATGAATTCCGTTTCCGAACGGAATTGTACTCTGTGACATGGCTGAATGTTTATATTTTTCAAAGGAAAACGTTATGAGCATGGCCCAATTAGTAGGTCTGCGCACAACTACAACAATGCAACAATAGAAAAAACAACACGCGTTTTTTTTTTGTGTATACAAATGGCAAAAATGTCAAAAAGTTGTTAGCTGTCAAGAAATATGTGTTTTGTATTTATTTTGTTAAATGAAGTTTGTTCTAAAAAAAAGTGGGAGATAAAGGAAATGAAAAAGAAAAGACAATGGGAAGATTTTTTCTATATTTTATGTATAAAAGCAATATAAATAAAATACATTTTTACATTTTGCAAAATACTACCAGTATTTGCTGTTTGTGTTTTAAAATTTTATAAATAAATACAAAAAATTATTAAAAAACTAAGAGGCGGACAGAATGGAGAACATTTATCGTCTCCTCCTCAGTGACGATACAGCAGCGCCAATGTATTTATCATTTGATGCCGAAAGTGACATGTTTAAAGCATGTTACAAACTCATATAGTAAGAACGGATTAATTAACAAAAACTAATCTGGAGATAATCATTTGAACAGCACACTAAAGACTGCTTACTTTTCTGCTCCGCCTGCATATGGGCGTGAAGAAAACAACGGAAATGCTTAACCAGATATAGGAGAAGTATCCCCTTGGTCAACATGTTCGTCTGTAGAAAAATCTCTTCTGTTATTGAAATAAAAATTTTGACACTGATATTGTTTTCTTCGTCACTGGGGAGAAGACGATAAATGTTCTCCATTGTGTCCGCATTTTAGTTTTTTATATATTACTTATATTTTTTATTTTTGTTCACATTTGTTGTCACTATTATTAAATTTTATTTCTATTTTCACAATAAGAAAAATTATTTTTTTAAATCAAAAATCATTAAAAAAGTAAACAATTTTCAAATAAACACAATGACGTTAAAAAATGTAAACAACTTTTGACATTTTGCCCATTTATGCCTATGTATTGTTATTAAAAACACAACTCTGCAAAAAATCAGCAGGCGTTTCGAGCAGACCTACTAATTGGGCCATGGTTATGAGTGTGCTTGAAGAAGCAATTTTTAATCAATTTGACATTTGTGTGGAAGCACATGTCCTATAAAAAAAAAAAAAAAAAAATATAGAACAAAAAACTTAAATTTTTTAAACAAAAAAAAAAAATCCTTCCGAAGGTTACTTTATATTATATTCAACATTTTTTATTTTTTCAAATTTATTCCATGACCTTAATTTCAGTTATGTATTTATTAAAGCTTTTTTGTAATAGTTCTATTCCTTAAATTTTTCAGAAATGACTTTATACACTACCAGACTATTATATTGTATTTTCTTGTTACATTTAACTTAGCTTTCCTTTGGAAAGCAATGAGGTATATTTTATGTACAGAAAAATTTACAATTATTAGACACCAGCAGAATGTAATGCATTTTCTGGCCCGCTACGGCCTTCGTCAGCATTCTTTGTGTCTCACTGGATAGTGTTACTTTATCAATTGAATGTATCTAACTCAACCATTTTAACAAATAGAAACTGGGAATTATTTCCTTCCGAAGGTTACTTTATATTATATTCAACATTTTTTATTTTTTCGAATTTATAAACAAAATTGTTAAAGCAAATTGCGGAAAAGCAATTAATTATTATTAATAACACTACGTGACAAAATTTCAACAAAGTCGTGTTTTTGACTAGATTTCCCATACAAATCAAAATCTACTTCGTGACTTGATTTCGACGAAATCTACTCAAAATCTAGTAGAACTTAATGATGCAACTATGGTTTTTTCAAAACAGCACTAAAAAATACTTCCCTGCACAAGAAAAAATGACAAAAATGATTTAAAAAAAAAAATTGTTTAAAAAAATTTAAAAAGTTTTAAAAAAATTGTAAAAAAAAATAAAAAAGACTAATAATATTGATAAAATAAATATCGTTGATTACACTACGTGACAAAATTTCAACAAAGTCGTGACCAAATGAATCTGGCAGCTAATCTTTATGTAAAATTGTCCGCTGAATCCGATTATGAAGTCAGCATTGTAGAACAGTTTTTGAGATATTCCAAAATAACCGTTATTTGTGTTTTTAAAAAAGATGATGTGACTGAAATGCAAATATCTTCAAAAATTGTAAACGGATTATGTAATCCTTTCTTTTTAGTAAAAGGTTATAAAATTTCTAAAATAACCATGGATTGCTTGTGAAGATTGGTCAAGAAATGACAGAGTTACAGGGGACAAAAGTTCTTTTCAAGTTATTTTTAAAACCAATGCTTTAAAAATCCTAATTGCATGCGATATTAGATTATTTTAATATGAACATTTTGAGCCCAACAAGACATAGACTGGTACAAAAATGACAAAGCTACAGAAGCTTTAGTAAGTTAACCCACATAGAAATTCAATAGTTTCAAGCAATTTTTAATATTTATTGTTACTAAAAATTTAGCTTTGAAAATATTTTTAATTAGGCTTAAGTTCATTAATTTTAATTTTCTGAGGAGATTGAGTGGTTGCAATCGAAACATGTCAGGGTAACCTGTCCGTAAACACCTGGGTTCGAGCCCAGATTGAGTCAAGAATGAAAAATTATCAATAAATTTTAATTAATTTTCATGTTGTAAAATTCCTTTCTTCATTAAAATAATTTAATGAAAATTAAAATTAATGAACTTAAGCCTAATTAAGAATATTAAAAATTTGGATTAAAAACCATAAATAGTTCAATAAAATAACCACAATACTAATAATTTAGCTTTGTATATTTATTTGTTGTGGGTTAATGCAATTAATCTTCTGTAACTTTGTCATTTTTGCACCGATCTGGTTCCTATTGGGCACAAAATGTTCGTATTGAAATAGGCTAAAATTTTATTTTTTGGATATTTGCATTTCAGTCACAGCATCTTTTTTAAAAACACAAATAACTTTTTTTTTGGAATATCTCTACTTTTGACAATTCTGACTTTATATTCGGATTCAGCGGCCAATTTTACATAAAGATTAGGTGTCAAATTCATTTGGTCAAAAAATTGTCACGTAGTGTATTTAGTTGAATTCTTATCTCTGTGGAACATCCAAATAAAAATTTTGTTTAATTTTTTGGGATCCCCGTCCATACTAGAAAACATTTGCTGTGAAACATTTAAGTTTGTTAGTAAAAGCGGAAAAGGGAAGCCATACTTAAATGCTGCAAAACAGAGTTTTATTGTGTGGACAAGAATGCAGCTTCAAAAGAGAATTAAACAAATTTCTGTAGGAAATGTTTAATAACACGTTCGGGGAATTGTCGATGTAGTTATTATGTGTAATTTTTTATCACATAAAAAATTGCAGGATATGTCTTTATATGTCCAGAAATATACACAATTAGATTTGACTCTATAAACTTAAACTGTGAGTAAAATATTAAATTGTACCACAGTGCGTGTTTATGCAAGTACATATAAGTTTGTGTTAATTTCACTTTGTACGTATGTGGAATTCAGTTAAGCTTAACGCATTTATCGCTTATACGCACAAGCAGCAGTTGTCGTTGTCGTTACTCGTTCTGTTGTAAAATTTATGTTACACATTACATTCTCTCCTACTCAAATGTTTGTGTGTGTGTGTGTCATTTGGAAGTGTCTCTGTATTATGTTGTATGTTTGCTTGTTGACCCATGTCTGAATTAAATGCTCAGTTTACAGTTTGTGCAACGAACTCGGCTGTATGTGTGTGGATGTTGGATATTTTATAGTGCGTTCTCAAGTTGTGCTATTATGCGGTTATCGCCATCATTGTTTAAAACATTGTAACATGTAGCGCAATAATTAAATCTTACAATTACTTATGTGCCATTTTATAATGTTCACAAACACTCATATTAACATGCCCACAATACAGTAATTGCATAAATAGTTGCATATATTAAACATACATACATAAATAAATGTATTTATGTGAGTAGGGCGATGCATATGTAAATAATATAAGCAGTAAGCATTATTTAGTAAGTCATTGTGTAAACATTTTTTTATAAGATTGACGGTAAGTGCATGTTAACCCTTGAGGAGAGAAATTATTGCAAATATTTAATGGTCCTGTTCATCGATTTCGAACGAAGACTCTGTTCGCCGAACTTACTTGTAAGGCCAAAAATTTATTAATTAATTTGTAAAAAAATAATAAATAATATTTAATTAATTAATTAATTAATTTGTTTTTATAGATCAAAAGGCAGTTACTATACAATATTTATATTAAAAAGAAATTGATATAAAAAAAACGTTAATTTACTTAGAATATTTTTTTAAATTAATTTTGGAATGTATGGAATTATTTAAGTTACAAATGTGTTGTTTTAATCTAAGGCGAAAGGTGAAGGAATTCCTGCAAAGTAGCTAAGCCTTTCCACATCCTTCTTTTATAAAATGCAAAGTCGTGCCAAGAAAAAAAGAAATGCAAGTTTGGTCTTATAAAAATTTAGGTACATATGTCCGGTTTAGTGTTTAGAAAATAAATTAAGTTTTTTCGTTAAATACACATAAAATTTAAAAAAAAAAAACAACTTTTTAATAAAACTTCAAGTAAAAATAGTCCGTATGCATGCTTTTGACGCAATGTCAATAATTCATAATACTTGCTATAAGAATTACAAAAAAAAAAAAAAAAAAAACGATAATGAAATATTATTTTTACTCTCTGTTTGCAAAGATTAAATTCGTATAATAAGGACCACTCCATCCTTTTGCTGATTTACAAAACCATATACATTTAAGACTATGTATGTATGTACATACGTGTGTTCGCCTGATTACATTGAAAAACATAATTTTGTTTTTTTACACTTTGAGTGCTTCGGAAAACAAAAATAAAATTAAGTAAGAGTATATTTTGCATTTTTAATTTATAATTGCAAACGCTGCATTCTTGTTGTTAAGTTGTCAGTTAAAGATTTTCAGACATTAATACGAATACTTACATACGTACACTCACTACAATTTATACATATCGCACGCTCAACCATAACAGGTACAACTCAAAATTTATCAAAATGTTGCGCCCATATGACAAAAATATAAAAAATAGTCCTTATATATTGGGGTTGTAACGAAGTAAGTTGTCGCTAAAGTTAACAAATTCCTCTTTTCTTAATTTATTTTGATAATTTCTAACGGTGTTTTTGAAATGTAACCAACCACAGTGTGAATATGCAGAGAGGTAGAAATTTGATAAAAGTAACTAGGAAAACAAAGTCAAACTTCAATTGTTAAAATGCATTTAATAACAGCGCCTAAATAGAATTTAAAAAAATTAAAGTGAATAGTATTGGCATTGTTTTTAAGACATAATAATAAAATAAATTGTGTTATAGTTTAAGTAAAATGCAGATTTTAAAGAAGTATATTTTTTACATGGTTTGCTAATCTCTGTAAAAACACGTAGAATACGTAAAAATACGTAGAATCGAAGCCAATGGCCAAATTATTTTGTAAATGTTAACACATGTACATATATAGTTCTTAGATATGATAAGGGATTGGAATGTGTCAAAGGACTGTTCCTTCTCTGAACACATGTATATTGATTTTAATTTCTCCTTTGGAGTTGATTCAGTTAAATCCTATACGAACGCAAGAAAGACCAACTGGTCTGTCTATGCTGGTGTACTCAGGGACAAACTGCCAGTGCCTCCAGATCCTCTGAACAGTGGGTCCACTCTTGAATTCGCAGTGGAGTCACTAACGAGTGCCTTAACATTTCAAGTGCCACGGCATTACTACGAAGCAGGTTTGTAGGGAAGAATACTTTAAAAAAACTGCATCAAAACAAAGAGTGTGTAAAGCTGACGATAATGCGCTTTATGTGTCAAAAATGTATTGCTTAAAAGTGGGAGCTCGCCATATAAAATTCCTGTCTTCCGTAAGCGCAATGGTAAGCGAACTTTTATGTTTTTCCCTTACAAACCTGCTTCGTTGGAAGCTCCATTTTTCATTGGGACAATTACAAGTCCTCAGTGAACGGATCTTAGAATCTTATTAGGAAGGCCAAAAAAAGTCATAGAGGAAATTCTGCAGCGTCGTGGAAAACTCCTCGGAGACGAGCCGGCTACGTAAGATTTTATCCTCCGGACCAGTTATTCCATCGAATGTACTTTAGACAAATGGATCCTGCACCATGAACAGTCGGGACACCCATGAAGTTCTGATGAATACACACTTCCAGGCTGCACTGATTATGCGCCGAGGGGAGAAACATCAAGTGACGTTTGGGATATTTCTAAAATCCCAAAAACTCGCCATCGTGTGGAATATAAAAGTAAATATCCTGGCTCGGATTGAATTATACCAGTGGACCTTCAGATGAATCCAGAAATATTGATGCCAAGGCTTTTGGCGATTTTTAAGGGATGCCTCCGTCTATCACAGGCACAGTCAATATCGACGACATACAAAATTGTCTTCATCCCCAAGGGTGGGAAGTCATCTCACGCTAAGTCTTACACCTTTATACCAAATAGTCTATCCTACTTACTACTGAAGACACTGGAGAGGATTATTTATATAAGAACATCACTGGAACATAATTCCTTGTCAGGGGCTCAACACGAAGAGAAGGTCCACTGAAACTACCCTTCACTCACTAGTGGGCCATATAGAAAGATCTCTACGCTACAAGGAATTTGCTTTAGTTGCATTCCTGGATATTGAGGGAGCTTTATACAATGTTATACCTGAATCGGTTGTTAACGCTATGGAAGTTTTGGAGATCAACCCAGCGATCATTCCAATTCGGTGTCAAGACTGTGGACTGGATGTTAATCCCTCCAAAACGGAACTGGTACTTTTTGCAAGGAAGTACAAAATGCCTCAATTTAATACCCCAAAGATAAATGGGGTCTCACTAAACCATCCGATAATGCCAAATACCTTGGGCTGATAATGGATAGCAAACTCAACTGGAAGATGAACATCATTTCCAGGACTACTAAGGCGGCAATGGCATTATACATCTACAAGAGGGCCATTGGCCTAAACTGGGGAGTCAACGCTAGGAAAGTACATTGGTTGTACAAATGTGTCTTCATTCCCATTCTATTTTACAGCGCAGCTGTTTGGTAACCGGCTGTCAGGGGGAGGTACCACCAATCCTGGTTTGAGTGTGCCATTAGAACCATTTTTTCTAAAGCACTATTTACGACCTTGAACTGGTTACCACCAGACATTTTGACAAAGAAGTTAGCTGCAAACGCAGCGGAAAGACTTAGGGCCACTGGAGCATGGAACGATTATAACATCGGAAATGCTAGAATCCTGTATGATGTTAATTCGCAAACGGACTTTGATTATGTCACACCTGAGCCAATCGTTGATCATCGCTTCACCGTCAGCATCTTGACTCATCATGATGACAAACCGCCGCGGTTCTCTCATTGCTAATCAGAGGTGGTTTGATGAAAACGCATGTGGGGAAACCAGAAAATTCTGGCCTACCATAGATGAAAAGAGGACACGGCGGGCATTAAGGCTGCCCAGACATCACCAAAAAAAACCTAATTGTGATTATAACTGGCCACTGTCCTATTGGGGCTCCCTTGCAATGACCAATGTAAGAGTTGCGATGGCGAGGAAGAGGAGGAGTCAACTGAACATCTTCTCTGTCACAGCCCGGCATTCGGAGACCTCAGACTTAAGATGGTTGGTCAAAGTATCATCAGGGACAAAATCTGTTTCTCTGACATTGATTTTAACGGGATCTATCCCTTCATTGAATCATTTGGAGACGGTATGACATGGTAACACAACGGGAACTTAATACTGGGCCCACGTGAGCTATGCATAATTGCGGCTGCCAGTCGAACCTAACCTACATATCGAAACGAAACAGGGCGTAACTAACACAAAATAATTGACTTTTCATTGATTTTGATGGATTGCATCAACACAAATGTTCTAAAAAAAATTGTATGAATCTTTTGACTGAAATTTGCGATTTTATCCTCAAAAAACAAAAGACCCTATCTACAAAAGATTATATTGTAAACGCTTAAAGGCCTTACAAAAGTTTTGCATAATATGAAACATTGTCAAAACAACTGGTGGTTTTACAAGAAAAATAGAGGAACATAAAATATTAACAGTTTAAGTTTAATAGTTTTTGCTGCTCCTGTAAAATTTTTATATAATATATATTAAATATACCCAGTAAAAACTTCGCTTACTTTTTCAAAATGAATAGCTTCTTTAACTCATTATTTAGTAGCTTTCTTCTACAACTACAGCTATAACAACTTCTATAACTTCATTGGTTCTTTCAGTAGAATTGTAAGTAGTGCCTTCATGTTTTTCTGATTGCTCAACACATTATTTTGTAGGCGAAGTTTTTACTGGGTATTACCACAACATTAGTGTTTAATGGGTTTTTAGAATTCTTGATTTTTTGGTTATTGAAAGCTATTTTTTTTCTTATAAATTTTTTTAAATTCTAAGATTTGATATAATAGAAAGAAACGTCCCATCAAAGCATATTTCCACGGCCGTTAATTTTCGAGATTTGGGGCGCTAAGAATGGTTCAAATTCGGTCAAATCTTAGCAAGTGTTTGACAAAGTAATAAAATGCATTGATTTGAATGCCTATTGTGAGTTACTGAAAAGTGTACAATATTTATGCAAAAGAATTGTTGACATTTGGAAAAAAAACTATCGCGTTAAATCAGACGATTAAAAACCTCATTCAGACTGGCTTTCAACCATAAAAAAAATTGTTTCCTTAAAATTGAAAACTTTCTCTTCGTCACCTAAAAAGCAAGCATTCAAGTCGAACACACGTCACCCTACGTCTGGTTTCTCAAATACCTCAAAGAGAACAAAACAACGTAGAATAGCAAAGTTGGCAGAAACTGATATCACTGCAGCTGATGCCTTACGTGTTGTATTTTCAGAATTTCAGCCAAAAGTAGATTTACAAAATTTGCTTGACCATACCGTTTCAAATATCCTAGATCTGCAATGTGAAGCGTGGAAGGACGTATGTTATGTTAATGTAAACAACCTTGTTTTGATGGGAAAATGGGGATTTGTTGGTAGCTCTGGTTGTAATGGGTAAACTGACATTTACTTTGCTTTGAATGAAAAAACAAAAGAGAATCCCAGATGTTTTTCTCTCTTCTAGACTCGGACTGTGCGAGAATTATCTGCCATTTAAATCATTTTCCAACAATTATTAAAAAGGTGTGAGAAAAAGTCTTCTGTCACAACATTTGCGAAAAGTTTCTCATAAGACTGTCAAGATAAGTCACATTTCAAAGTGGTACGAGAAATACCAAATTTAAAAAAAGTATAGATATGTTTTTCATATTTAAAATGTGTTTGTTAACTATTTTTTTTTAATTTGAAAATATAAAGAATTCAAATGAAGAAAATAAATAAAACTTAATAGTTATATTTTATTTTTTTTTGTTGACGTTTCGCATGCATCTGACACTAAATTACTGTAAATTTTCCATTTCAATACAGAAAATTTTTTTTCGTACAAATCGAGAAACGGTAACATTTTTTGTTTAACACTTCATGTGAGAAACTTTACGATGCGAGAAATATAGAAACGAATCACAGTTTACAAATCAAATCTATAGCGATCAGGAAAATTTAATTTGTGTCAATGCATTCTTTAACATTTTTGAAACTTAATTTTATTAAAACATTGCAACCATGTGCCTGTTTATGATTAAGTGTGCGATATGTACATAAATATGAACGTAATTAATTTTGTATATTAAATAAAATAGTTAAATTTTTTATATTACATTAGATAAGCCCATAATACAGTTGTTGCAAGTTCGTAATAAATTGTATTGTATGTTTTAGCTGGATAAAAGCTTCAAAGATTAAAAATTAAAGTAATAAATTCTAAAATATTAAGTTTTCATTCTACACATGATATTTTAATATAAGAAGCAACTAACATTTTTTATTGCAATACAAACTATGGATTTAAATTTAAAGCTGCTTATTGTATTTATTTTATTCTAAATATTTTCTAAAATTGTTATTCTAGAAACTGGGAATTATTTCCTTCCGAAGGTTACTTTATATTATATTCAACATTTTTCATTTTTCTAATTTATTCTATGAGCTAAATTTCAGTTATGTGTTTTATAAAGCTTTTTTGTAATAGTTCTATTCCTTCAATTTTTCAGAAATGACTTAATACACTACCAGACTATTTACTATTTATTTATTTACTAAAAAAACAATGACGTTGCACGCTTTATTTATTATGTTAAAAAAAAATTGATCACGTATCTCCTGGTCACCTAAACTCCTGGTCTGCCAGCAAAATTACCCTAAGAATAATCGTCCAAAGCATTGTGTGAAAATTTGCCCAAACAGAAAACGCTCAAGTTAAAAGAAAAATAGCCCAAAATATAATAATAAATCTCATTTTTAAATCTTTATTTAATAATTTTTACAAATAAGTTTTAAACATAAATACAAACATATTTGGGATGGGTTATATAACCAAAACTTAAAATCGCAAATTTCGAAATTCCGAAGCCAACACCTCTTGAGACAACCTGGAACTGTAAATTGGGCCCCACTTTCGTGTGATTTGACACCTTTGGGTTACTTTTTAAGGGGGTATGTCAAATCTCTGATTGCTGAGAACCAACATTTGATGCAGTATTGACCAAATAAGACCATGTATGCTCAAAAAAGTGGTGCAAAATTGGACCGGCAGGATGGTGTTCATAAGGCGCAATAGCAGAGGCCATATGTCAGAAATTATTTTTAACATTAAGTACCATGAAATTTGTGAGCCAACATATTGTTCATTAGTTGTGTTTAATTAAAAAAAATCTATGGCTTTCAAAAATCGCCATCATAGGTGGGGAGGGTACTGTGCGTTAATTGAGATTTCTACAACACGTTTTAGTTAACCGATCTAATCAGAATAGCTCTCTGAATTTAAATAACGATGCCCGTCCGTGCGGCAGGCTGATTGTCTGCTTATGTTAACTTTGTACAGTGCCCATGTTCTGTAACTCTCGCGTCGAGAAAGTTTTCGATTGAAATGTGTGAAATGAAACAAAAATGCCATAAATTGAAACAAACAGCTGTTTTTCTCACTTAACTGTGTCTGTAAAATTTTGGCGAGTACAAGCTGTCACTTAAGGAAATTACTCTCCAAATTACACACACAGAAAAAAATCAAGTTAAAAACGTCGAAAACAAGGTTGATTTAAATTTTTTCGGTGGTGATTTTGCGAACAACATTTTTTTCTTTTGATATAACTATAATTCATGTTAATTTTACATTGCAGTAAAGTTAGAGCAAAATGTAATTTATATTGAAATAAAAATTGGAATCACGTTGAATGAAACTTATTTCCAGTTGAAAAAACGTGAATTTCATGTAGAATCAAATGGGTTTGAGTGTATTTTAACAGTGTGAAGAAGCTTCAGACAACATTTGCATTTATGTAAGAATAATTCAAAACCCTGTAACACATGTTTCACTTATTTTGTATTCTCCTTTGTTAACAGAAGCATCAGTAGAATCGCCCCATATGGTCATCATTCTACTTTGAAAACTTGATGTACTATTTAAATAAACAATTTTAATTAAAAGAATACGGGAATTGTCTTTTTTTTATAACATATTTTAAAAGTGAAAATAAAAAATGTACATAATTAAGTAGGTACGCATGTTAATTTAACAAGATAAACTTTTGATTTTAATACAAAACAGGCTTTTATGGGTTCAATATTGAATCCAGATTTATTTATATTTTAATATTTTTTTTTTTTTATTTTTTTAACAGTGAATAATATTAAATAAACGTAATTTAAGGTTATTTTGATATTTTTTATTAAAAATTAATATGAAATAATGATAAATTTAAGTAAAGGGCATAATTTTTCTGAAATTTAACATGATTCTCAATCAACATTTTTCCATGTTAATTTTACATGGGTATTTTTTTCCGTGTGCAGAAAAAGTGTGTCTGTTACATTTTGGTGAGAAAAGTTCCCGCTTTGAACTGTCTAATAAACTCACGAATAAAAATGGGGCGAGAAAAAATTTTAACACTAAAAAACAATTAAAAATGCAAAATGCAAAGAATAATAATATTAAGTTCTTGGCACATTTTTCATTGTTTTATTATTTTGCTTTTAACATTTTAATAAAATATACGAATGTCTTCAAAGCTCGTTTGCAAACAACAAACATTAAAGTCGCTCTTTACACAATTTGGTATTGCCGACGGTTGTATTTTCGCCGCCGTCGTTGAAAAATTTTCAATTTTTGGTAAATTTTGGTCGCCGTCAACGATATGTGTTACTGGCGTTCTGAACGTCTGCAATGTCACATCGGCTTCGAGTGCAATGTTATGACATTTATAACGTAACAACGTAATCTCTTTTGATAGTTTTCGACATGAGTTACAGACACACATTTGTCTCACATTTCGAGAAACGATGGAATATTTTGTTTCACATCTTTTCGATGCAAGAAGTTCTCACTAAAGTTACAGAACATGGGTACAGGTTGCAGTTTTGGAGATAATTAAATGAAATTAGGTACATACATATATCCTTGGGTGCCCCGGTTGGCTAATTGGTAGTGAGCTAGTCTATCAGATTGCACCCGCAACCCCCGCCAGAGACTCTTTTTCACTACGACGGGTTGAACGGGTACTATACTATTGCTCGGCTAATTAAGTTAGAATATAATTTGTAATTGTATTTGTAAAATTTATTAAATAAGTAAATAAAATATATTCTTATTGCTACAATTGCTATTGAAAATATTTTATTGGAACCTTAATAATTTTACCAAATTAAGTTTTTTGAGCAGTTACACTATTCTTACTAATATACCCTAATTGGGACGCATGGGCAATCATGGACCCGCTTAAAAAAAAATGTTTTGAGGGTTATTTTTAAAACTTTCTTTCAAAGGAGGGCAGAGGTCTGGGTAAAAAAATTTTATTTTGATGCTGGCGGCATTTTTCAACAGCCGTTTTTGTTATTATGTGTAACGTATTTAATTATTTTTTACATTTTGTGGGTTAAATTTAAAACTTGAAAGAATGTACTTGAAACTTTATATATATTTATTTTAATCATTTTGCATAATTTTGTTAGAAAAATTGTGAAAAGTTGGGAATAAAGTTTTAATTTTCTATTTCCTTTTGTGCTTTTGCATAAACAAAACTCTGATAAAGTAAAAAATCTTGTTGTTTCAAAAACTTGTGAGAGCCAAAGAAGTTCTTTACGTTGGTTTAGAGATTTCATAACAAATCGTTCTACATTTTCACACATTTTGAATTTATTTAAGTTTTTGACATGTCGTAATACTCAGTATAAAAGTGTAAATGGATTTTAAAGAAAACCGCTTAATTGGAAAAAGAAGCTGACAAAAAAATCTCAAAAATTTAATTTTTTGTGTTGTTTTCTTTAACAAATTTTTTTGATGTTGACATTTTTTTTTGGGCAATCCTTTTAGTTTATGAATGGATATGGTTAACACATACATATGTATTATATGTTCATACCAGTGATGCCGTTTGGTTACATTATTTCGTAAACTACCCTACAAGAAATGAATTAGCGAGTAGTCACATTTTTCATTTTGGTATTTAGAAAATGATAGAAAGAAATGACCGAATGTGACCGAAAACTTTATTTCGGTCATTTCTTTCTATCATTTTCTTAACACCAAAATGAAAAATGTGACTACTCGCTCATTCATTTCTTGTAGGGTATGAAAGCCCGACGAAGCATGTATAATTTTATTTTATATGGCAAAATTTTCATAACTTTTGATAAATGTTAGTTACTTATAATTCATTAATAAAGATAATAACTGCCCGTCTTTAAAAGCAGTTTTAAATTCCTAAGCTCGATTACTTTTTACCTATAGAAAAATATTATCTAGGAGTTTTAGGTCAAATGGTGCTTTTAGATCTTGAACTAGTACTGGATAAAATTTAGATATTAAGTAACAATTGTCCGTATTTCTATATTGAAGTTTTTAAGCAAATTTGGCTAACATTTTTAAAATCAATAAAATAGTAAGTCCTCTCGCAGCATTATCTTTCAATGAAAAAGCTTTAATTGATTTATTAAAAATATTTTCTAATTTAACTTATTTTATTGATAAGCACAAATAATGGCATGAACATGGTGAAATATACAGGTGGCAGCACTACGCCAGATGACGATTTTTTGCTATTGCATTGTTTGTCTAGGTTTATGTCAAAGTTTTGTTTATGTTTACAAAAAGTCCACGTTTTGTGCTGTGATTATTGTATTTTATTAAAGTTTTTGATAATTTTAAATTAAAATAAATAAGATATTTATCATAATTAAATAAAAACTGGCTAAAAATGTATTTATTTTTTCACGTTCAGCGGCACGCTTTGATTTTTGTTTAAAGTATTTTTTGACGTAAACGGTGGACGATAAGACACTTTAAAATCAACCACAAACAAATTGTTCCCGTATTTATATATAAGATTTATTGAATATTTTCAGAAAATGAAAACACAATTGCGTGTGAGAAATTATATTGAAAAAAAACAATAAAATTGGTTTTTGTTTTAATTTTAAATCCGACAATAAATTTTGTTTTCATTTTCTTAAAACCGTCATTTATTCTAAGTTATGTTTTTGTCCAATAAATGAATTCGTTGTCTTCTTAGTATCCCTGAAAATGGAATAAAATATTTATTTTGTATAAATCACATAAATATACTATTTATTCAAGGAATATTTCAAAATGTAACTTTTGACGAAAAACGTTATTTTTTGAAAGAAATGCGTAGCTTTTTTATTCTTCCCCTGGCAACACTGGTACATACATATTTTTTAAATTTCTTTTAATATCAGAATTTGTATACGTGTATGAGTAGATAATATATTTGGGTGAGTTTGTAAAAGTCTGTGTGTGATTATTACGTGCAATTTGTAATAATTTCACATGTTCAGCAATTATTGGTTTTACTTAAAAATTGCGAGTTAAAAAAGCTTTTTAAATTGTTTTATGGTTTACCGATTTCCGTTACGTGAAACTTGCTTTAAGTACACATACATATCTACATATGTATATGCAAACTTATTATTTGTAGTTGTGTGTATATAGAAAAAAAAGAAACTGTAAAAAATAACACAAAAAATGTATTTTCATCAAAAAAATTTGACATTCTTGACGTCGAATTTTGGGTCACTTTTCTAACGACATTGGCCTTCAAGCCGTCAATTGCTGCTTATTTATCAGCACAAGCCAGTGACTTCGAAAAGCCCCACAGAAAATAATCGAAAGATGTCTAATCACTTTAAGGCTGATATATTTTCTGCAGACAAGCGTAGAGCTTCACGATATTGCAAAAAGTACTTATTACCCTAGTGTCTATGGAAATTTTTTAATATAAACATTAATCTAAAACAACGCGTTGTAATTAATTCTGATACATGTTCGGGACAAAATAAAAATAGTATTGTAAGTGCGATGCTTGTTCTTCTCATTAACCACAGTAGCGTTAATGTAGAAATAATTGAACAAAAATTTTTGGAACCAGCACCCGTATTCTGTAATTCGCTTAGCTAACGCTTAATCTCGATCGCTTAAATGCCTTAGAGAATACAAAAGTGGAAAATTCAAGCGATGACATTAAGAGCTTAAATTGCGGCGAATTAGATTTTTATGGCATTGCAAAATTTAGCAATGTACGTTACAGAATTGCATTCGTAGCCAAAAATCGCTAAATCAACTTTATAGATTTTAAGCGATAGAGATTTAGCTTTGGCGAATTACAGAATACGGCTGCTGGACACACACATTTAGAATGCGATAATGATCACAGTGCTATTGAACGCAAGAAGCATAATAATAGGTTAGAAATATTTCATCCCTATGATTGGATTAAACTGATAAAGTCTTGTGGTAACAAATCCAATAAATTCACAGTCATAGAAATGAAAAACACAGATTTTTTTTGATTTTGCATTATCATTCAAAACTATTTTTCAGAAAGCTACAAAAAGTGGAGAAGGCGAAAAAGTTCTGTGGAGAAATATTCGAAATTTAATATATAAAAAAGGTTTATTCCCAGTAAAAAAAATTTGGGTTTTTTGAAGCACTGCAGAGAAAAAGCGCATAATCAAGCGCTTCAATAAGAGAGCTCTTATGAAGCAGTAAATGATAAAGAATAAAACATACAAAAAGCTGGTATTTTAGTGCTGACAACGAAGAAGGTTTTAAAGCGAAAAAATAAAAATATAATATGGTTTACGAAAATGATTGAAAAAAGGGATTTAAACAAGTAGAAGCAAAACATTAATGAATATGTTAATATACCCAATAAAAATTTTTACCATTTTGCGAAGCACTAAAGGTACATTTAAAGAAATAAGCGCACAATTATGCGCTACGCAATAAGACATACAGAAATGCAGTAAAGTAAGTGAAAGAACTCTCAACAAATTTTATAAAAAAAAAATAACATTTCAAGTGCTACGGCATTTCCTTAAAAAAATACTTTAGGAGCGCTTTGTTTGCATGTTAAAAGAAGCGCTTATTGTCAGCAGAAAATAGTCCTCCAAACCGGGAACACCCCATACAAAAATCAGGCATCCCATCAGCAGGTTTGAAGAGATTTGAGGTATGAATTCATACGAAAAACCTGCTCCTTTTGGAGCACATTTTTTACTGGGCTTAATCAAATCGAATATAAAACGAATATAACAGCAGCACTTTTAAAATAAACATATTAAAAAAAAGGAAAATATCAATAGAAAATGTCAAAAACTTCGAACGTAATGTAATAAATAAATTTCTTCCGAAAAAAATGATTTTTATGCAAATCTTCGAGCTAACGAAAGAGTACCAAATTACATATATGATGTTACTGACTTAGACGAGGAGTAACAATAAAATTTAAGCATTGTTTATTTTAAAAACAAAATTTTAATTGAATTAACTTTTTAATTTTTATATTTTATTATCAATTTGTGCCCCTTAATTGATAATTTAAATAACAAAAAAAAAAAAAAAAAAAATAATTGCAGAACTTTTTTTTACTATTTTATTTTTTAGATAATTAATATAAATTAAAATTGTTTTATGTGGGTACAAATTAATACCCAACGGATCTTTCAACAAAAACTTCAAAATATCAACAAATATCAAATATCTTCTATATTACGTCAGTATAATAAAATATAATATAAAATTAAGAACCCTTAAGTTTTCATATGAGCGTATGAGCTTCATATCTTCCAAACTAAAATCTTCTTGCTCAAAATTTATAAATCACTAATATCAGAATTTATTAGAAATTAAAAGTAATTATAATGTACATATGTTTATAAAAATTTGTACGAAAAATATAACTGAAAACAATTTAAACCTGTTTAATTTTGTACATAAGTATATGGCAACTTCTTAGCTCATTATTATACATAATAAGGTCTTTACTTTCTGTTTCTGTTCTGTTCCGTGCAGTTCTGTTACGAAATTGCAACAGCAACTTTTTCTGTAGCAACTTACCAGACATTTTTGACAAATTTATTAGTTTCGCACCATCCATTGTTTTATTTCAATAACTTTAATGTACATAAATTTGAAGAAATTACATTTTATGAATTCTTAAAATAAAAACAGTTTATTTCAATATAAATATTTATTTTTTATTATTTATTTTGCTGTTACTTACAATTACTTAACAAGTTTTTGATTAAAAAAAATTGGGCCGCAACAGAACAGAAAAACAAATTAATTTCACAGGTTTTTTAATAACAAAAACAAATCAGCTGATTCGTAACAGAAAGTAAAGACTAATAGCCTTCTCACACTTGTCAACATTTAACATCTAACATTGATTTGCGAGGATGTTGAAATTTTCCCATGAGAAATACATAGGGCTAAAAATAAAAATTTTTCAACATCTTTACAAAATGTTCCTATCTCATTGTATTCCATTTAACATCTTCGGATTTTTTAGTGTCATCACTTGAAAAGTGGCATTTAATTATATTATTATTGTGGCATCACTGGCAAAATGGCATTTGCTTTGAAAGCAGCGCTACCATTTTTGCGAGCCTTATTTTGCTTAATTTTTTTTTCTTTATTAAACAAAATGAATTCTAAATACATTTTGGTGTTATCTTTTAAAATATTGGCACTTTTGTAGAAAAAAAGTAGTATTTGAAACATATAAAAGTTTCTTCTTCAGAAATGGTGACATTTTTTATTGATAGCAGATGTTAGATGTTTCAAGTGTGAACGCGTATTTCAGATTTTCAACATCTTCCCTGCGTTCCTCCGAAATGTATGCAAGTGTACAAAGGGTATAAAGGCCCAACCATAATGTGCTTTAGTTGGCTTAAGCAAATGTGCGAATACATGTTAATTATATGAGGCAAACCATATTGAAAATAAGGAAACTTTTTGCTTAGTATAATGAAAATGTCATTTGCTTAAGCAAGGTGCGAATATTATCGCACATTCCGTACGAAATCAAATATTTTCTTATTTCGTTTTTGTTTTCTTACATTTGAGAGACTTTTTGTTAATTTTTGAAAGTAGGTCAAGCAAGGCTATGCATATTATGGTTGAGCCTTAATTCTGCCTTAACCCGGCAAAAAAAGACATGCAAAAGAAGTAATAAATGCATGGGCTCCAAGAATAATGCACTGGTTGTTTTTAGGCGAAACATGCATGTTTTTAACATTAACGTGTCATTGACGAGAATGGGTTCGCATTACACAGAAAAAAGTATTGCCGAATTATTTTCAAACAAACGCTTGTTTGAAAATTTTTTTAATTTCTATAAATTTTTTTACTGATTCAATCAATATTTTTGTTTGATTTTTATTTAACCAACAAAAATGTGGACAACTCTTCAAAAATATAATAAACGCGTTATTGGTGTCAACTTTTCATAATTTTTTTTTTTACGCTCTTTAATGTTGTCGTCTTTTTGCATTTTTTTATTTGTTCGTAAGCAACACTTCTTTATGTGAAATATAAGAAAAACAACAAAAAACACAAAAGTGGTATTCACACCGAGCTTGTTAATTTGTTAGTCGTTAATCGTTACTTTTTTACAGTCGTTTTGTTTTTGTATATTTAACGCGCTACCGGATTAACATTTAACAAATTAACGACACGTCATCCCTGATAAAATAGTTGTTAGTTGGTAACTCACAATCAGCTGTTGCAGTTTCTAAATAAATATAATAAAATGTAATTTGTGATACATTTCTTTCTACAATTGTTTTTTTTACACTTTTTATTTTTTACAGAATAATAAATTGTGTCAAAACAATAAATCAGTTGTTTTACTACGAAAGTTACCAGACTAACAAAGTTATAAAAAGGGGGTTGTTCACAGTTGGTAACTTTAACAAACTACCGAGTAACAAATTAACAAGTTCGGTGTGAATACCACTATAGTCTATTTTTGGATACTTCAAAAAAGTAAAACAATAAGAAAAACAATAGCAGGTAAAAAACGTTTCAATCTTTTTAAACAACAGAAACAACATTATAAGAAACAAAATCCCGTATTAAATTTTTTAAAACTGTTTAGTTAAATACATCAAATACAAAAATAGAATGATGACGAAAAACATATCGAGTTGGTCTACTGCCGTTTTTGGTTACATTTCTTCTTTAGCAAAGGAAAGGATACAGCAACAGTGAGTGATGAAGAAAAACATTGTGTTGTGTGTATAAATAGGACTTCGTTCAAAAATAATTCCAACAAAAAAATGTGTCTCAAAGCCAGTCGGCGGCTCTGCTTTGCCTTCATCTTCTCACACAGTGCTTACTTGTGTGCGCGTCATTGCTTGTGCAAAAACTTTTTTTTTTTGATTTTGAAATTTAGTATATGAATTTCAGTAAACTTTTTGTTTGATTCAGTTAAATTAATTGTTTGAAAAAAACTGTGTTTTTTTCAGTAAACAAAATACAATTTTTTTTTAATATTTTTAATTAGGCTTAAGTTCATCAAATTTAATTTTCATTAAATTATTTTTATGAAGAAAGCAATTTTACAACATGAAAATTAATTAAAATTTACTGATAATTTTTCATTCTTGACTCAATCTGGGCTCGAACCCAGGCGTTTTTACAGACAGTTTACCCTGACATGTTTCGATTGCAACCACTCAATCTCCTCAGAGGGCTTGCCGTTTAACACTTGCAGCCATCGACGACTGCTGACGTCATTTGTCAAACATCAATCCTTAAACCAAATTGTATTTAACCTTTGGTGTTCTTCCTTTACTTTACAAAATACAAATAAATTGTTTGAATATGCAAATTTGTTTATAGGACCGATTTCAGACAAAAAATTGTTTGATTCTGCAAATTTTTTGTTTGAGTTGGAAAAATAATTTTTTCTGTGTAGTTAAACGGCTCGTCATTAAAAGTTCAGGGATGAATTAGCATTTTCATTGATTTGAATAAGTGCGAATTAACACAGATGAAGTTCAACGATTCTAATACAGATTTTCATTGGTGCTCAATATTCATTTTCATATGCATTATTATTGTATTATAAATTAATTAAACATAAAAATACTAAAAAATAAGGTATTTATTTTGTACATTTTTGAATTTTTGATTAAAGTTTTAAACTTTCCATTTCTAAAAAGTTCAAAAATCAAAATATTAATCTTACTGCCTGTTTGTAGAACGCGAGCGCAAAAGTGACTCGTTCAACTTACATTTAAAACAAAAACAAAATTCCAAAATTTGTTTTTTGTTTTAAATGTAAGTTAAGCGAGCCACTTTTGTGCTCGCGTTCTACAAACAGGCAGTTAATGTTATTTTTTTTATTAAAGAAACAGCTTCAGACATTAAAAGAAAAAATTAAATGTATAAATTAAATTTATCTAACTCAACACTTTATTTAAATTGCATTAAATATTTGACCCTTCTAAATCCTAAAAGAATACATACCAAATTATAATGAAATATTGCAATTCATGCATAAGAGTTATGGGAATATTGCATGTAATTTGACATGCGTTCAGTTATGAACAATTTATTATAAGGTATGTATTTTAAATTCATTTAAGTAAATAACACAGAATACACAGAACTGTCACGAGACGGAAGATTTTGCGTTTTTTTTTTGTCTCTTTCAAAGAAAGCTGCCCTTTTGCATTTCTCTTTTCATCATATTCTATGCCGCAATACAATGAACACAAATTTATTTATTTTAATATTTTAAGTTTTGTGTTGTGTTGTTCAATACTGTGATATATGTATTTTATAAATGATGTAAACTGACGAAAAAGATTATTGTAAGTTAATTTGTCAAAAATTAAGATTATAATTATTGTTATTATTAACTACTTTTTTACTCTGTATTTTTACAATGCTGCCAGATTTTAATAAAACTCAATCCCTGAAGAAGTTGGAAAGAATACCAACGAAACGTCGGATTTTATTGATAATGAAATAAATAATCTTTTATTTACATTAAATTAATGACCTTGAAAGCCTGTATATAGAAAACTATAAAAACTATTTAGAGTAATCAAAAAAGGTCGATAAATACTTATAATTACAAATTTATTTAGTTAAGATTTATTTACAAAACTGTTGTAAAAATTAACTTTTAAGTTCACCACAACACGAGTAAATAATATTTAAGTAAGTAAATAACATTATAAAACAAAACAATATTACTAAATACAGTTTTTTGCACAAAAAACAACGTTTGCTGAACTAATGCATTTGTTTAACGTGGTTTGTGTTTTGTTATTTTTGTTTTGATCACGCCATTTGTGTTGATTGTTGCGGCCTGTTTTTACACCTTGCCACTTCACTACCAAAAAAAGCTATCTGTCTCTTTCTTCGAAAGCTGCCCTCGCAACTGATTTGGGCCTTTTTCACACGTCACTTTTTACAGTTCTGTGTATTCTGTGGTAAATAAGTACTAAAGAAAAAATTGAAATATTCCCTCTTTTTGAACAACTTCAAAGTTTTTTTTGTTGGGAAGTAGTTTTGTTTTATATTAAATTTATAAGTTTTACTTTTTTGCTCTTGTTATAAACAATTTGATTTTTTGATGTTTTTAGCCAAATGATGATTTCTTTTACCAAACTTTCTGGCAACGCTGTATATAAATATAAATTTGCTGCCAACTTCAGGTATAATCTACGAACGAAAAACCAAACGAATTTGCGAGTACAGCAAAGTATGTAGTCCCCCGCTATTCTCTTTTCCCCTCCCTTCCAAAAGCTCATTAAACCATGACATTTCTGTTGAAATACGCTAATATTCAAACAGTATGTGGGCGACATTTAAATCTAGTTATAAGAAGAGTGAAATGACATGCAAACGTTTGTTGTCTAAATCTAACTTAATAGTAACTTTGCGAAGAAACAGTCGCCACTGATCAGGAACTATTGTCATAATCCTTTGACATACTATCCATACATTCAGGCATGTCACAGAATTAAATCAAAAGTGATTTGGTTTTATGTGAAGCAAGATTCGAATTCACTTTCGAACGGAATTGATTTATGTCACAGGTCTGATTGACTACACAAGAACACAATTTTAATGTGAAATCTACATACGTATCGCACTTGTTCCTCTAAAGGCCATCTCAAAATTAACACATTTTCACTTTTTGCAGGAAAATTATAAACAGTAGTCAGACCTATCTACAAGCCGTAAAAATCTTAGTTCAATTTCTCTAGTAGTTTGTCAAAAAAATGCTGGTGTATCCCCTTTGTGATATAAGGAAAAAGTTTGCAAATTAATCTTAAACAATTTTGAAATCGATTTTAAAATCGATTTTGAGGTTCGATTAATCGATCTCAAAAACCGAAATAAAAAAGTCGATCGAAAAATCGAAAATCGATTTTGGAATCCATCCAAAAAAATATTATTTTATGCCCCACCTTTTTTTGAACGCTTATAGGATAAAGTATTTCTGTGATTTTTTTCAGATTTTTCTGAATAGGTTAAGTGATCGCTTAAATCGAATTTAACCTAACAATCAGGTTTTCTCGACTTTTTTTTAATTTGGCTCATTACTCGGCCTATTAACAAGATTTTCTTTCTTTTTTAAAGAAAACTTCTCAAACCTTACTTCCCTGTGCAGATATTATAAGTTTCGGGTAGTTTTTTGCTCATTTGGGTCCCTTAATGACATTTTTTGTAAATTTAACAAAAAATTGAAAAAATAATGCGTTTAAACTTTTAAAATTTATATTGAAGTTAAAAAAACTAAGGATTCAGTTTAAAAGGTCGATAAATTCTGAGTCATTTTAATCTAGTCTTAACTAGAATGCCGGTTAAAGCCTAGATTACACTATCTCACAAGTCTTACGTATTCCATAATACTTTGTGAGATAGAAATCTAATGAGTTTTGTTGCGACTGTCAAAAAATCTAACGTAACATGACAGTTTGTGTTCAGACCATCACACAAAGGATAAACACTCACACATGAAATAAAACGCAACCCTGATCCAATGAAAAGTATTATTGTTTAGAAATTTTTCAAAAAACGATGAAGTCGTATGGGATGTCAAACTTTTTTCTTAAAACTTGTCAATTTCGTGACACATTGCATTCACGCTATCACACTTTGTCATATTACTTGAGATTTTAACATGTATTAATACAAAGTATAATAGTGTAATCTAGCCTTAAGCTTAGCAGCTGGTTGGCACAGAGTTAATTCATAACGAACTTTTCTCCATCTGCCAACTTTTAGTAAATCAACTCTGAATTTTTATGATGCCACACTGTATTACTCAAAAATGCAACACGTTTTGCATTAATCATCGCTGAATTTGTCATTTTTTCTTTTTTTTCCCCCTTTCACATATAAAAATTTTTAAAATTAAATAAATTAAGTAAAACCAGTAAATTAAAAAAAAAATTAATTAAAAAATGAACAAAATGTTTTGACATTAAACGGCTGTTTTTCACAAGTTGGTAAACGTTTGGCAGCTCGTTAACAAGAGTTAAGCAAAACGTTGGCCAGAGTTTGGTTAGTGTATTATGAATAAACTTTTTGCTAACTTTATGCCAAATTTTCATTATGTTAGATATTAGGTATTCTTTCAAAATATTAAATATGGGTGGTTTTTTGTTCTGTTGTGCAGACTTCAGCAATGCGAGCCCAAACAAATCTAGGCAGCTAACTTCTCATACCCAAAAAAAAAAAAAAAAATATTTTTTTAGCTTTCAATTATTTATAACAGCTTTTACAATGAAGCTCTATGCCCTGTAATAAATACTGAAATTCTGAAATGTGGTTGAATTACAAAACAAAAGGAGCAAAGTTGTATTTTAGTATATCTTAACTTTGTAACGTTGATCGCAAATTTATGAAAATTTTTAATATTAAACAAATTAATATAGACGATACGATTGTTGATAGTAAATATACGCGATATTTTTCGATCGCATTTTAAGGGGCGATGTAATAACTATGTGATGAATTTGGAATTTGGATTTTTTATGATTGACTGAATGAAACAACAAATGCAAGAAAGAACAAGAAAAACAATATGTAAACAAACCTTTTTTTCTGATTGACATTTCTCATGTATATTTTTTTCTTTGACTGAAACAAAAAAAAAAAAAAAAATGGCAAAAGCTTGGACAGATGAAACTACAGTAGTTTTGACTTAGCTGCACAATCTCCTTTGCACGATTTTTTGTGCAGGTAAATCAAAAATGCAGTTATCTTAAATGCATTTACCTGCCTTAATGTGCAGGTACACAATTGTGGTTACCTGCACAAAAGTGCAGCTAAAGTAAAGTGATTGATTTAAAAGTAGAATAAAAAAATTATTTTATTATTTCAACCCACCTAGCATTTTCAATCGTCTAGGAGTCTACTGGGAATCTCACAAAGAGTGTTTTTGATCGACGAGCTCATTTTTTAATTGTAGACAGTTCCTCGCACGGGAGAAACTGTTACTCGTGCTGATCCCTATGAGAGATTCTTCCATAACGCAGCGAAAAACGCTTATATTAATCGAAAAGGGAATCGTTTATGCTGTATGTAGAGATTATCTAACGAGTCTTTCAAAAAGCATGCCAAGAGTCGTATAAGACTCGTGTATGTATTTTTTTACAACTCGTGAAATGCTCAGCCGTATGACTGAGCTACCTAAATAAGGGCATCAAGCGTATTTTTCATGCCAAAACTTCTAATTTTGATACAACTTTTATAAAACAAACTTTAAGGTCGCGAAATCAACACCATCCTTTTGGAAAATCATTTTTAACAGATCCTTAGGCCGGTTTGTTTTATTAAAATTGTTTTGGCAAAAGCATTTTCATACTTCAAAAACGGTCTTATTTAGGTAGCTCAGTAATTGTTATACGACTCTTACAGAGAATACCAAAAGGTTCATTCCAAGATTTAAAGATGATCGTGTCAAAAAATAAATAAAAAAATAATAAATTAAAAAGAGATTAAGATTTTTTTGTTACTCATCAGATAATCATCAAAAGATTCTTTTAGGAGTTGTATATTAAACACAATCGTCTAACAAACAGCCTATGTTGGCTGGGAAATAGCAGATCATTTTATACATGCATGTATGTTTATTTAATATAAAAGAAATATTAACAAAAACAATGAGAATTAACAAAAAAACATAAAAATTTATGAAAAAAAACAAAATAATTGCGATTTATATTTTATAAACAGCTTAAATTCGATATTTATGTGAAAAAGTGGTCACCATATATTTTTATGTGTGCAGCTAACTTTGATGTTTTGTATGAAAATATTTTAAAGCTCCACAAAAATATGAAAAATGTGCAGGTATACAAAATGCACTTAAACAAATATTTTGAAGAATAATTCCAGAAAATATGTATTTTGGGCAGTTAAGTCAAAGTGCAGCTAACTTTAATTTTTTGTATGAAAATTATTTTAAAATGCTAAAAATTTTGTGCATTTATCTTAAATGTGCAGGTATAGAAAGTGCACTTAAAAAAGGAATTTGTATAGAACTAGCTTAACCCGGTGCGCTTCGCAACACTGCTTTAACCACTTTATCGATTGAGAGATATTTAATATATGCATCCTATGGAAGGTATTTCTCCCCTGCGCCTACCCGCTTTATTTTTATATTTAAAAGTGTAGTATACCATAAGAGTGACTTCTACAAAGTTTGAACATTATCACTTTAACAGTTTTTAGGATATCCGATATTAAACATTGGCGTCCTATGGAGTGTAACACTTCCCCCGCTGCTATTTAAATTTTGGGACTCAGAGGATCCTACTACCAAAAGTTCAACAAAATGCTTGCAGCGGCTCTTATTAATATTTCTATCTATGAGGGGAACTGCTCCTCCTCTGTCTACCCCGCCCATTACTATATTGAAATTTAAAGTTTGCCATAATAGTAGTTTTAACTACGTTTGAAGACTCGCCCTTTAATAGTTCTTCAGTTGAGCGATATTTAATATATACATCCTATGAGAGGTATTCCCCCCTGCGCCTACCCGCTTTATTTTTATTTTCAATAGTGTAGTATACCATATTAGTGACTTTTACAAAGTTTGAACATTCTCCCTATAACAGTTCTTAAGATATGCAATATTAAACATTGGCGTCCTATGGGGAAAACCACTTCCCCCACTGCTACTTTATTTCAATTTTGGGACTCAGAAGATCCTACTACCAAAATTTCAACAAAATGCGTGCAGTGGCTCGCTCTTATTAATATTTCTATCTATGAGGGGTACTGCTCCTCCCCTGTCTCTCCCGCCCATTTTTATATTGAAATTTATAGTTTACTATAATAGTAGCTTTAACCACGTTTGAAGACTCTCCCTTTAAAAGTTCTTCAGTTGATCGATATTTAATGTATGCATCCTATGGGAGGGATTTCCCCCCCTGCGCCTACCCGCTTTATTTTTATTTTCAAAAGTGTAGAATACCATAAGAGTGACTTCTAGAAAGTTTGAACATTCTCGCTATTACAGTTCTTAAGATATGCGATGTTAAACATTGGCGTCCTATGGGGGATTCCAATACCCCCGCTGCTATTTTATTTCAATTTCGGGGCTCAGAAGATCCTACTACAAAAAGTTCAGCAAAATGCGTCCAGCGGCTCTTAAGATATGCGATAATTAATATTGGCATTCTATGGGGGCTACAAATTCCCCTGCCCCTATCGAAAAAATAAGTAGCCTATTTTATTTTTAGGGCTGACGTGAAGTTACTGTAAAAATTTCAGGAAAATCGGTTCAGTAGTTTCGGAGTCTATAAGCCAACAAACAAACAAACAAACATACAAACATTTTTCATTTTTATATATATAGATAATGGCTAAACCGATTTTGGATATCAAAATCAACTAACCATCATCACTCCTCCCTGTACCTTCCCTAAAAATTTTATGGCAATCGGTCGAGCCGTTCTCGAGTTATGGAGTGACAATCAAAATGTACACTTCTTTTTATATATATAGATTATAAAGAATAATTCCAAAAATTTTCAATTTAGTGCAGTTAAGTCAAAAGTGCACGTAAACAAAAGTCAGTTAAGTCAAAACTACTGTATTTTGTTTTTGATAAATGAAATAAAGCAGGTGCCCTTCATTTGGGATTTTAAATCATAAATTTTCAATTAAAGAATATACCACAATGTAATTCGTAATATTTTTCATTATTTGCATTAAATTTTATTGTATTTAAAAATAATTGTTTGTGATTCCAAAATAAAATTTAAACAAAACAATTAATATTGCCCACGTTTTTTTCCCACAAAAACCCGTCACAAAAGCTAAAAATCGCAAAACAAAAGTTAAAAACCGCTGCTTTCGATCAAAAACTAAAAAAATTGGCAACAGTGCTAACATTTAATCTGGAAATGTAAATTTTAAGTTAAAAATTTTTTTATATTTTTTGACAGTCTTAGATTATTTATCGATAACCCTGCAGATAACAAGACTAGTCCATACATGCATGTAAAGAATAGTCCATAAAGGAGTAGAAGTACTCCAAAACTACTCCAAATATATGTGTAAAAGGTGGTCCATTTAACATTACGATGTCCTAGGAGGAAACCATATAACCCACCGAAGTAGTCCCTAAACTACTTCATGGATTACTAAAGTGGGTTAGTTTTAAAAGTACTCCATGTTTCTACAGTATGGAGTACACTTAAGGGGTAGTTTAAGCATTTATCTTTTTAATTTTTTACTAATCGCCTTTTATGGTGTGTACTGTAGTCTATTATTGCTATTAATAATTTTTAATTTTTTTACCTTTTTTCCACAAATTTCACAAACTTTCACTTTAAATAAACAATTAATAATGGACACCATCAGGGCTACCAATGTGTAATACTGTAAACTATACAATAGTATACATCATGCAGTTGTTGGCAGCACTGCATGTTAATTTCTTATAACATGGTCCATACTACAGTACATTATACCATGTTGTAAGTAGTCCATTTAAGCCACAATGGACCTCGTAGTCCAATATTATCTGTAGCGAACACATGTATATTTGTTTGACATTTCAAGATTTTTTTAGATATAATCATACTCTTTACACTTAGTCAGTTTGCCTATGCAAATATATTTGCACTGTTCTCCAATATAGAAAAAATACAAAAAATAGCAAGTATCATAACACCTTTAACAATACATCATTTCTTTATATTTTTCAATGGTCTTTACTAGGGTATTCATTTAATCGACCTTTTGCTTTAATCGGTTAATCGCTCGATTAATTAACCGAGGTTTTGGTTTAATCGGTTAATAATCGGTTAGTTTTTGTTTTTGATCGGTTAACCGATTAATCAAGTTTTTTTTATAAATTAAGTAATTTCAATGTATAAAAACGCATTAATTGTTTATTATTTGGAGTTCAAAAGTAAAAGAAAAACAATAAAATACCATACATAACAATTCTTGAACTAAAACGAGCAAACAAAAAAAAAAAAAAAACAATTCATAAATATTTAATACTAGCTTAACCCGGTGCGCTTCGCTACACTGCTTTAACCACTTCTTCAGTTGAGAGATATTTAATATATGCGTCCTATGGAATGTTTTTTCCCCTGCGCATTCCCGCTTTATTTTTATTTTCAAAAGTGTAGTATACCATAGGAGTGACTTCTACTAAGTTTGAACATTCTTACTTTAACAGTTCTTAAGATATGCGATATTTAACATTGGCGTCCTATGGGGGTTTCGATTTTGGGGCTCAGATGATCCTACTACCAAAAGTTCAACAAATTGCTTGCAGCGGCTCTTATTAATAATGCTATCTATGAGTGGTACTGCTCCTCCTCTGGCTACCCCGCCCATTTCTATATTGACATTTATAGTTTACCATAATAGAAGCTTTAACCACGTTTGAAGACTCTGCCTTCAATAGTTCTTAAGTTGAGCGATATTGAATATATGCATCCTATGGAAGATATTTCCCTCTGCGCATACCCGATTTATTTCTGTTTTCAAAAGTGTAGTATACCATAAGAGTGACTTCTACAAAGTCTGAACATTCTCACTTTAACAGTTTTTCGGATATCCGATATTAAGCATTGGCGTCCTATAGGGCGTAACGCTTCCCCGCTGCTATTTTATTTCAATTTTGGGGCTCAGAGGATCCTACTACCAAAAGTTCAACAAAATGCTTGCAGCGACTCTTATTAATATTTCTATCTATGAGGGGAACTGCTCCTCCACTGTCTACCCCGCCCATTACTATATTGAAATTTAAAGTTTGCCATAATAGTGTTTTAACTACGTTTGAAGACTCGCCCTTTAATAGTTCTTCAGTTGAGCGATATTTAATATATGCATCCTATGAGAGGTATTTCCCCCCTGCGCCTTCCCCTATCTATTTTTATTTTCAATAGTGTAGTATACCATATGAGTGACTTTTACAAAGTTTGAACATTCTCACTATAACAGTTCTTAAGATATGCGATATTAAACATTGGCGTCCTATGGGGAAAACCACTTCCCCCGCTGCTACTTTATTTCAATTTCGGGGCTCAGAAGATCGTACTACCAAAAGTTGAACAAAATGCGTACAATGGCTCTTATTAATATTTCTATCTATGAGGGGTACTGCTCCTCCCCTGTCTCTCCCGCCCATTTTTATATTGAAATTTATAGTTTACTATAATAGTAGCTTTAACCACGTTTGAAGGCTCTCCCTTTAATAGTTCTTCAGTTGAGCGATATTTAATGTATGCATCCTATGAGAGGTATTTCCCCCCCTGCGCCTACCCGCTTTATTTTTATTTTCAAAAGTGTAGTATACCATAAGAGTGACTTCTAGAAAGTTTGAACATTCTCACTATTACAGTTCTTAAGATATGCGATGTTAAACATTGGTGTCCTATGGGGGATTCCAATACCCCCGCTGCTATTTTATTTCAATTTCGGGGCTCAGAAGATCCTACTACAAAAGTTCAGCAAAATGCGTCCAGCGGCTCTTAAGATATGCGATAATTAATATTGGCATTCTATGGGGGGTACCAATTCCCCTGCCCCTATCGAAAAAATAAGTAGCCTATTTTATTTTTAGGGCTGACGTGATGTTACTGTAAAAATTTCAGGAAAATCGGTTCAGTAGTTTCGGAGTCTATAAGCCAACAAACAAACAAACAAACACACATACAAACATTTTTCATTTTTATATATATAGATGCATTTTTCAATTAATACACAAGGTGTGCTATCAAGTCATATTGTTATAATATCCTTAATAACATTTTACAACTGTTTAAAATAAATTTTGTTGTGTTTCAAATAAAATAAAAATGTTAATGTTGTGTTCATTGGTTCTTCATAACTGTACAGTATAAAACTAAATTATATTCGGTAGCCTACAACAGTCATATCGTCGGCTTAATTTGCAAACCTGCTAGAAAAAAAAAATACAGTTTGTTTTACAACCTTCAAGACTTTTTTTTTTTTTTTTTTTTTTTCATTATTTATTTATTGAATCTTCATATATTAAATATGAACTAACAATAATTAATCAAATCTTAACCTAATGCTTTATTTTATGTCCTGCCAGTGCCAGACAAAAATTTTCTTCATCACGGGTTCTGTTCACATATGTAGGTGTTTATCGCTCATCTTAATGGGTAAGTGCTGCAGTGTCTCTTCTTCTTAAGCGAGAGTGGCCGCTATCATTTAAAATATTTCGAGCTAGTGGATTTGGGTGCAACTCTAGCCTTTTCAAATATTTTACCGCATACTTCGTAATAATAGTCCTTACCAGTGGCACATTGAGATCCTTGTGGATATTTGAGTTTTTAACATACCAAGGGGCAGCTGTAATTATTCGAAGAAGTTAATTTTGGCGCCTTTGAATTTGTTCGATATTTGAGGCCGAAGCAGTGCCCCATAGTTGAATACCGTAGCACCATATTGGCTTTAAAATAGCGTTGTACAGTAGTAGTTTGCAGTCGAGACTAAGAACAGAATTTCTTCCAATAAGCCAGTTAATTTGAATTGCTTTTAGTTTCATTTGGGTTAATTTTGCTTCTATATGGCATTTCCATGTTAAACGCCGATCTAGATGAATACCGAGATATTTGACATGCGATTGTTGAGGCACTAGTTGGTTATTGATTTTAATAGGGAGGCATGTTTCCCGACGCAAGGTGAATGTTATATGTACGCATTTTTGCTCATTGACCTTTATTCTCCATTTTTTTAACCACAGTTCTATTTGAAATATATGATCCTGCAGGTATCGAGATGCTTCACGACTGTTCTCGTGTACGCTTAGAAAAGCTGTTTCATCAGCAAAAGTTGAGGTTAGGGTGAAATTGTTTGTTGGCATGGCCGATGTATATATAAGGTAAAAAAGAGGGCCCAGGATGTTTCCCTGAGGGACTCCACCTTCAATTGGCTGAGGAGAACTCAAAAAATCACCTTCTTTAATAATAAATTTTCGACCGACCAGGTAGCTTTCTAAAAGCTTGTGTGTATTAACCGGTAGGTTTAGCTTCAATTTATGTAACAAGCCTACATGCCAGACTTTGTCAAAAGCTTGAGAAACATCTGTGAAAAGAGCGGAGCAATATTTTCTTTCTTCAAAGGCCCTTCTTATGGCGTTTACTATCCGATGGGTTTGTTCAATTGTGCTATGCTCTCTTCTGAAGCCGAATTGATGATTGGGTATACACCCATTGTCATTTAAAATTGGGGTTAATTTTGACGCTAAGAGCTTCTCAAACAGCTTTGATATATTAGATAATAAGCTAATAGGCCTATAAGACTCAACTTTTGTGTGATCTTTTCCTGGCTTTGGTATCATCGTTATTAAGGAGACCTTCCATTCTTGAGGGTAGTATTCAAGTCGTAAAATAGCATTAAAAATATAAAGAATAATTTTCTTTGCTATGCGAGGTAGCTCCAAAAGCATTTTGTTACTGATTTTATCAATACCAGGTGCCTTCTTGGTGTTTAATTCACAAATAGCCCTTTCTAATTCCCTTATCTCAAATCTTAGGGGGATAGCTGCTCTAACATTAACAGGCGGCAACTCGTGCGCTGTATCGTCAGGTATATTTTGGGTAAATACGTTTTTCAAATGATTTACAAACAGGTTTCCTTTTTCATTATCATTTCTTGCCCAACTTCCATTCAAGTTTCTTAATGGTGGTTTCGAGATAACTGGTCTTTTGAGGTTTCTAGCTGCCCGCCATAATGAGTAGCCTGATTGTGGAGTTGCATCCAAGTCCTTAAGATATTTTTCTACGGAAGCCGTTTTCTGAGTCTGCAGTAATTTTCTTAGCCTTTTTGTACACTCTTTTAATAAATTTTTAAGTTGAGGGGATCTTTGCAATTGCCATTCTCTTCGCACTCTTTTTTTTTCATTCAAGAGGCGCTCGACATCTGCAAAATATATTTTGTTATAATTGGTTTTTTTGAGGGTTTTGCTGGAATGTTGAACCGCTAGTTTAAGATAACTGTCAAAATTGACAATAGAGAGATCCACATTTTCCGGTGTGCTAAGCGGAATATTTTCTGTGCAATGGGTACTGAGATATTTTTTATATTTTAACCAGTTTATTTGTATAGCTGTTGTCGCTATGTAACCAGAGGGAGATACGATTCTATTGGTGTTTGTTATAGTAACTATTGTAGGTGTGTGATCAGAGGATAATTCTAACGAAGGTTCAACTTGAATCGTTTCTGTGGGGATGTTTTTAACCACTCCGAAATCGATGACATCTGGAATTTTTTGCGGATCAGCAGGCCAATATGTTGGTTGTCCGCTCGCGACGACATTTAAATTCATTTTAGAGATTGTATTATACAAAACACGACCCTTTGGTGTTATTAGTCGTGAACCCCAGAAGGTATGTTTAGCGTTATAATCGCCAGCAGCCAGGAAACAGGGCCCCAATGACTTATAATATTTATAATATTGGCTTTCTGATATTGCAAATCTAGGTGGTGAGTATAAGGATGAGATTACTATGTTTCGATTCAGCTCTTTAATACAAATGTTCGTTGCTTGGAGATAATCTTCACGATGATCACACATCAGGTAGTGTTTGATTCGGGTTTTTATCAAAATGGCAGAACCTCCACAAGCTCTATCTCGAGGGTCCTTGGTATCATATAGTGTATAACCATTGATTTTAAACGTATTTCTTGAGGTCAAATGAGTTTCAGAAACCATCATGACATCAATTTGTTTATTTTTAAGAAAGTATTCTAATTCATTTTTATGTTGGCGGATGCCGTTTGCGTTCCAAAAACAAATTTTTAAACAGTTCATGGTTTGTTAAGTACAGCTTGCAATAACATCGATTGCATTCTAAGGATCTCCTGCATCATATTACCCATTGTGTTTGTAAAATTATTTACTGTTTGCACTAAAGTTTCCATGGTTTTTTCTAGACGACTTAAATTAGAAACTGCAGTTTCATCATTACTTGGCGAAGCACCTTGCATTGGCACATGGTTTGATTTTAGGACGTTAGCATAAGAGGTTCTGTTATTACTAGGCTGTGGAGCCTGAGTGTCATTAGTGTTTGCTTGATTTGGTACCTGCATTTGAGGGGGATTAGTTTTCGGTCCAGCCGACTGCTTGACGATAGTATATACAGGACATCCTCTATAATTGGCAGTGTGATTGCCGCCACAGTTGCTACATTTTTTTACATTGGGGTCATTTTTAGACTTATCGCACTGGACTGTACCATGTAATTCACCACATACTACGCAAACAGGGGGTAAATAGCAGTAGGCCTTAGTATGGCCAAATTCTTGGCAGTTGAGACATTGAACGGGACCATTTCTTTTGTGCGGCTCCTCTATAGTTATTCTTCTGTAGAGAATATATTTTAAATTGTAAATAGGATGCGTTTCATTTTTTTAAGCTTAACGTCGCCAGGTTCTAGCTCCACTCGAAATAGTGGTTGGGGATTTTTTTCCCTATTTTTGATATTTGTAACGTTTTTTATTTTAAAGCCTTTCTCTTCCAAAAAGGTTTTAATTTCTTCAGGGTCCACGCTCGAGTCTATGCCCTTGATCACTACCTGAAGGCCTTTGCTGCTCTTCAGCTGATATGTATAAAAGCTTTTTTTGGTTTGTTAGTTTGCGAAAATCATTCTCATGATTAACCTGTATTTTTGTCTCGTTTATATTACCACGCTTGATTGCCGCTACGTAAAAAGTATTTTCACCTACTACCGAGATCACGCTCTTTATTAACTCACTTGAGTTTTGCTCCCTAAGATATATTGGGGGTGGCTTAGAAGATTTTATGGCGTTTGGTGCCTCTGGGGATTCGTCCTCAAGAATTGCAAAACGGTTTTGTGAATTTATTCTATCAAAATATGTTACTTTTGAGGCCGAAGCAACTGCTGAAGAGGTAGGGCTGCGACCCCGTTTAAGCACTGTTATATACCTGTCCATACCAACTTGTATTTGAGGCTTTTGACAATTTTTCACTAAAGGGTTCCCCATTGCGTCTGTATTTGAGTTTATGGTATCATTTCTTACTAAGATTGTTTTTTCCGCCGCGGTAATACTTGCGGACGCTACAACACTTGTCCCCAAAGACAGATTAATATTTTTTAATGTATCACTATCCACCGTTTTTGTGAACACCGAGGGTGAAAGAGAACGTGTTCGAATAATATGCTTAGCCGTTAGATAGTTAATATTGTTGTGTTTTGTTTTATTTATTTCAGCATTATTTTCGTTTGCCTGAACGGTCACATAAACATTTCTTTCATTTTGCCTTAGCGTTGTTTCACTGTTCTTACTCATGCAAAGAGTTGTTTTTGTTTTTCACCGTTTGCTGTGCTTTAAATATTTGTATTATTTATTGTTTTTACAACAACACCAAAAAAAATGTTTTTGTTGAGAGTATGTATGCATACACATGTATGAACATTCATACGCCCAGCGGGAAAAAGAAGGAGTACGGAGGCCTTCCAGAAGGCCTCTGTACCCCTTCTTTTGGATAAACAAGCCCTTCTCGCTCCATTCCATACTCATATCTTTTTTACACGCGTTGTCATTGCGGAGAAGGCCTTCCGCTTTCCTTTCTTCCCCAGAGCTTCTTAAAGGCCTTCAAATAAATGGCTTTTAGAAGGCTTTCCAGAGAATGACTGTCAAAAGGCCTTAGCAAAAAGGTTATCTTGAAGGGTTTTTAAGAAAGGTATGGTAAAAGGCCTTTCAATTAATGGCTCTTAAAAGGCCTTTCAGACCATCCTTATACAAATGCATTAAAGGTCATATTGAAGGGCTATCAGTCTAAAACATTAAGGAATATTTCCTTACAAATGAAATTAGAAGACTGAAAAGGTTTCATGTACATATTAGATGTGATACCTATTTTTTTATTGAAATAATTAAATTTGCTAAATATTGTAAAATAGATTGCAAATAAAAGTTTATAATAAAATAAAACTTTTAAAAGCACAAGTACCTATCTTTCTTAATGAACAAAACTCAACTAAAATGATTAACATTTTTGTTTTTATTTTGTATTTTAATATGCACCTACTTTGTTTTTATAACGGGATCTGAATTCTTTCGCTTTGGCGAAAAAAACAAAACAAAAAATTTTACTCTTTCTCTTTTGTAACTTCAACTAAAATGATTTACAACATACGTTACTTTGTTTTTGTAAAGGGATCTGAACCATTTTGCTTTTGCTTGTGCAAAAAAACAAAACAAAAAATGTTACTCCTTCTTTTCTCTCTTCTTTTATACCAAAGAGCCGAGGCCTTCTATAAGGCATTCCTTAGCAGTTACGTAAGAATAGTAATTAAATCAAAACGTTTTTTAAGCAGGCCTTTAAAAAGGCCTGAAGTAAGAAGGTCTTCTGAGTTTTCCCGCTGGGCGTATGTATATATTTTTACTATTTTTCTTTATTTAATTTTATCGTTTGAATTGTTCACTATTATGTTAAATAATTTAAATAACAAAATATATAATTTATTTTTAAGCGTCCATTCGCTGCGTATATTACAAAATCAAATATGATTAATTAATAGTTCAAAACGTATGCGGGGTTAAAAAACACGTCTGTATCACAACAAAGCACAAACCGAACTTAAATAGAAAAAAAACCACATGCTGGTCGACGAGGCGTACCTTTCTCTACCACACGGCATCAAAATTTAATTTACATAAAAAGTGGATTTAGCCGGTTTGCATATTAAGCCGATCTTATAAAATAATCTTTTAGAAAAGTTATTTATTTTAAATGTTTAGGATTAAAGCTCTTCTTTTCTTTAGTTTTTCCAAAACTTGACTTGGAAAAAATTTTTTCACTTATCGTAGATCTTATTTCTCAGTCCTTTTCCAGGATTTCTCTAAACATATAAAATACTCCATTATGCCATTAGAGTTTTTAAAAATGTTTAACACTTCTTACTGTTTTAGTTAATTCTGTTAAAAGATTGTTATGAAAAGATATAACCCTGCAAATAATAGGACCAGTCCAAACACGCGTGTAAAGAGTTGTCCACAAGGGACCAGGACTAGTCCAAAACTAACCCAAATGTATGAAATAAACCTGGTCTATTTAACATTACGATGTCCTAGGAGAGGACCATATAACCCACCTTTGGACCACTAAGGAGTAGTTTTAAAACTACTCTATGGTTTACTAAAGAGGATTAGTTTTGAAGTCGTTTAAAAACGAAAGCATGTCGTTAAAAAACGAAGACATGTCGTCTCACTACAAACACTTTTTAACAATGACATGGTCCATGGAGTAGTCCATTTTATCAAAATGGATCAGGTGCTCCAATTTTTTTTGCAGGGAATAACTAAACACATACATGAAACAGAAAAAAGGTGTTGGTAATCAAAAATTTAACCCATTTTCGCCACATTCCTGTTGATCGATGATGAAGATAAAAATCATTCTAATTTTAGTCAACGGTCGGCAGAAAATGGGTTAAAGTTAAGATCACTGAACACCTTCTTTGTTTGTATGAAAAAAATATTTTCTAAACACATACATTTTACATATGAGACGAAAAAAATTATTACAATCAAAAAAAAAAAAAAAAATATGTTATAATACTACACAATATTGAAAATTTTAATCGGTTAATCGACTGAAATTAATCGGTTTAATCGTTAATCGAAAAAAGCCAATTTGAAATTAACCGATCAGTTAATCGGGTAGTAATTAATCGGTTAACCGATTGACGGTTAACCGAATGAATACCCTAGTCTTTACGTTTAAGTGATGAAGAAATTGATTTTTACAAAAAGTACAAAGTTATCACCCTGATTTGTATACCATAATACTCGTAATATTTACTTCTGCAACTAAAGTATCTACAGAGATAATACACCGTGTAGAATACGGTTACGCTATTTTCGAGGTTGTTCATAATCGTGTAGAAAAAAGCCGTGTTATAGGAGGATCAACTGTAAATAAAGTTTTTTTTATTTTACTAAATTTAAAAGGTCATTGAATTTCTTCCTGAATTTTTTTCTTAATTGCTATAAGCCACATTAAATTCATAATAACCTTCAGGCATATTTGTTTGTAGTTATAATATGCCTTTTGATATTTACTTTTAAAAAATAATCTTTATATTTTGCAAAACCACCATGACATTTTGTTTTAGTACATAATACCTTTCGTAGAATTAATTTGAATATAATCAACCACATGTGTGAATTATTAAAAGATTTTCTGTACACTCAATCGTTAAGGACACGATTAATTTGCTTATAACCACATTAAATATTTGAAAATATCATTTTATATATTTTACAATATAAAAACATAAATTTATCTTTTCGTAATCTGAATTAGATTGATTAATTTGGAAAACTTCTACTTACTACTCCAATTTACTAATACAAAAGACAGATTCAGAAATATTTAAATGATTTATAAAATAAATTTGTATATTTGGCATCATAAATCAACATAAATAAATGTTGTTGTTATTCAACTTGTGTTTTTCATTTTACTTTAAACTTATTAAATATGTGTAGTTACCTAAGACGCAAAAGGCCCTTACTAACCAAAAATTAAAAATCGACTTTTTAATTGATTCTGATGTTTAGCATCAACACAAATGTCAACAAAATTTGGAAAAATTTGGAATCTTTTGACCAAAATTACCGATGTTGTAAACAAAAAACAAGCGGCCCTGGCTGAAAAAGATTATATGATTAACGCTAAAAGATCTAACTAATAGTTTGCATAATGTGTAACATTGTCAAAACAAGAAATTTAAATTATAAACAATTTAATGCAATTTATCATTTTAATAGTGTTTTGCTTCTCTTGTAAAATTTTCAAAATGTTAGATAGAGCTTTTTGCGTTGTAGGTAACGGTATGTATGTACAAACATTTCAAATATTCTAATAAACAGTAAATATTTTCAAAAATGTATTGTAAATTATGCAACAACTATGTTGAATACTTTTGCACATATTCCAACTTGCAAAGTTATATTGTGTACAGTATATTAGACAGAGTTGAAATAATTATAAATCTAACTGCTGGTTCACACGCTTCACGTTTTAGTCTTCAATCTTATGTATTATGGTGATAGAGAGGGAGGAGAAGAAATTGCAATCTCTGCCCGGGAACTCTAGACTAGACGGATAAAATCTGAAGCGTGTAAATCAGCTCTTATTTGGGATATTGTTGAGTAACAATAAGTATTTGGTGTACTTTGGCATTTAAATTTCCAACAATAAAATGATAAGAAAAATTGTTGAATTAAAATAATATTGTGAATGTAAGTGAGAGTAGAAAATTTATGAGGTCACTCGCTCTATTTGTATGGTGCTGTGTTTAATGTTGTATTTAGCACTTGAAGCCAATTGCGATGCTTTCATTAGAATTTTGTTGCAATCGGTTAGGGTATCTGAAATGTAAAATATAAGAGACATAAATGAATGTTCATTAAATAAATTTAAACAGTAAAATAAATGTGATAGACAGGGATGGAAAAGGGTTTGTTGATTTGGCAATTACAACAAAAAGTAATATTAATAACGTCCTTTAAATAAAAATAAATCTATTTTGTGTCACGCCCACTTCTCCAACCTCGCCCACATTATGTCGGAGGTTGTGTATTGATGACCAAGATGTTTGAACCTAATTTGGAAGCTTTCGCTCTGTGCGCTCTGCAGATATACAAAAATCTATAATATCTTTGTAGAGAAGGTGCCACGTCCCCGTCCATGTTTTTATAAAGGTTGTTTATTGATAACCCAGCTATGCATTCCAAATTTTCTACTTTGTGCCACGCGTACTTCTTCTCCCTCACCCGATTTGGAAACTTTCGCTCTTGCCCTTCTCCAGATATACAGAAATCTCTAATGTCTTTGTATGTGAAGTGTCTTACCCTCTTCACCAATCCCTCCGACATTTTGTCCGCTGTTGTGTATTGATATCCAAGATGCTTAGAAATTTTGGCTTCTGGCGTTCTCCAAATATAAAAAACAACAACAGGGAATTTTATGACAATTAGAGGCAATCGTGGTTTTCTGCTTATATCTCAGTTATTGATGGACCGATCTAGCGGAATTTATTGATTTCTTTAACGGATGTTAGTCCATCAATATTGTAGAAATAATAAATGGAATGACAAACTTATATGTATATTGTTACGTTTTTCCTTTAATGCTAGAAACACAACTGAGACGAATTACTCGCAACGAATATTCGTCGTCAGAAATAGAACACATTGGTATATATGAAAATACACACAATCATTGCGTAGACCGAAATTCGTCCTGCGTAACGAACACTGCTATAGATTTATTTCTATTTCTTACGCAGAAGAACGACGACTAAATTGGGACAGGGACAGCTTAACGCAGCTAAATCGTAAAAGCTGTAACGAATCACGTGGAAAGATCGCTTCTACTGCGAACTTGGCAAAACTTGCAAAAATTGCGAAAATTCGGGAAAATGTTTAATATTTCAAACAAGCCATAAAATTGATTAAAAGTCTCTAAAACTATGAGGAATGGCAAAAATTCGGTAAAAATTGCTAAATTAGCGGAAATTCGCAAAAAATTGCTAACAGCGGCACAATAGCAATGACTTATATTTTTTAAAAATCGTTAAAACTGTAAAGAATCACAACCCTTACAGATAAAATCGCTTATATCGCGAACATGGTTAAAATTCGCAAAAATTATAAAGTTGAAACAAACGCAAAAACTTATTTGAAATCGCTAAATCAGTTAAAAAATCAAAATATCCGATAATAACATAAAAAAAGTTTGCAAAAATAGCGAAAATTCGAGAAAATTTTTCATTTAGAACCCATAAAATTGATGTAATGTCCCTTAGACAATTAGGTATCGCAAAAATTCGTTAAAAATTGCTAAATTAGCGGAAATTCACAAAAATTTCCTAACAGCGGCATGATAGCAAAGTCTACTATTTATTATAAATCGTTAAAGCTGTAAAGAATCAGACAACTTACAGGAACAAATCGCGAACATGGCTGAAATTCGCGAAAAATTGCAAAATTTGAAACAAACCCAAAAACTAATTTGAGTTTGCTAAATCGAAATGCAGAACGCCACTTTCGAGTGGATTCGGATTCTAGAACACACACACACGAATTTACGCAACGAATTCTTGCCAACGAATTTGTCGTTCTATGTGAAGTTCGTCGTTCGTCCCAGTTGTGTTTATACCATAATAAACGCGTTTAGGTTTATTCTCTTTATAATAAACCTTTGAGTTCTTTTAATTGCAAATCCAAATAAATACACGCACTTCTTCAACTTAACAAATTTTATTGAAATTATTATTAATACGATTTCCGTATGACGTGCTGAATTCCCAATTTTTAATATTTGATAAATACACTGAGATTTATTGTGTATGCGCATTTCACTGGTTGCTTAGGCCAGCTCATCAGGAAACCTTTTCCAAAGATTTTAGAAAAGCCAAAAATATTAAACAAATAAAACCCTAAAGCGAATAAGAGTTATAAACACTCTAATGCCCGTTTTCACAACTTACCGATAGCTAAAGGTAGGATTTTATCGGCCGTATAAAAAGTGTTCTATTAAAACAACTTTACTTTTACCTACCAGGTAGGATGAACCTTAATTTACTTTATCGCTCACTGAAGGTTAAAGTAAAGTTTTAATAATGGAACACTTTTTATAAGGCCAGTTAAAGTTTACTTTTAGCTATCGGAAAGTTGTGAAAACGTGCCTATGTCTTACTTGTAACAATATCAAAGCTTAAACAAAACACCAACAATAAACAGTGATTTGGTTCTTTCCGACTCGAATTGAAGTTGAAATTAATTATAACGTTCACAAAATGTATCCAATATTGGTACAAACAAACTGAACCGTCATAACAAACTAAACTAAACTTTTATAAGTTAGCGCGTTTTTATAGTTCACAACCAAAAGTAGTAGTAGTAGAGTAGCAGATTCAAGAACCTTCTAGTCGATTCTAAAACATTCTGTTCGACATTTTAATAAATAAGAGTCGATTTCCAGCACAAGAGAGTCCGAATATCTATTAGTTTTGCGAAATAGAAAAAGGCTGCAATTGAAATTTATCCAAAGCGCGTTTAAATTTTAGTCAGTTTTAGAATTCATTTATGTACATAAAAGTCAAAGCCTGTAAACAAAAGATTGAAGTTTTTCTAAAGAAGGCCATCTTTGAAATATATAGCGAATGAAGATTAATACTCTGACACTTTGTGAATTTAAAAATCTTGATTTTCCAACCCTGATTGAAATTATAATGAAAACGTATTTGCATGAATACGCAATTTGAATGAATGTTTTTAGTAGATTACGATTAATGAAGTTATTCTAATATTAACAATTGAAAGTCATAATTACCAATCACTAAGTGAACCATTAAAATAGTGTAATTCGAAGTGTAATTCCACACATTCAAATGATGAACAGATCTTTAATAAGTATAATAACATTTTAGAAGAAAAAGAAGAAAATTAATAATCAAACATATTAATGTTTAAAAGAAATTATGTACTTACTTGACTCCTTCGATATTTAATAATTCATTTTTGAGATTATCTACTGATAAGCCCTGAGGTACTGCGTCTAAAATTAAATGCATTGATTCTTTGAATAAATTAGTCGTTGTCATTATAACAATTACGGAAAAAAGTAGAGTGCACAAGGGATCAAGAATTGCTGCCTTAGGCTTTTAAGGGAACACAAAAGAAAGATTTGTTTATAAATCACTGGTTCAAACCATAAATGGATTATTGACTTACAAAAATCTTAATTAGGATGGCTGCTATAAAAACACCAAAACTTTGTACCAAATCGCCAATTACATGTATTAGGGCAGCACGTAGATTTAAATTTTGCTCATTTCTAAAAAAAAAATTAAAAAAAGTTCATACAAGTATCCTATGGATTTTACAGGGAAAGAGTCCACACAAAACCATTTTCGAAATCAGCGAAATTGACGAACTATTATTTCACCTAGCACCCATACAAAAGTTCATGAAATATGTACTTTGACACGCACCGACCAGAATATAAGAACTAGGTTGTTCAAATTCTGATTTTTTTAGTATAACAAATTAGCTGAGTAGATGCATTATTCCACTTAGCCCACAAAGAAATATCCTCCCTTATACTACATTTACACCTACGCAAAATCAAGTACTTACGAGATTTCGAGCCAAATCTAGTTGTTTTTGACTAGATTTCCCATACAAATCAAAATCTACTTCGTGACTAGATTTCGACGAATTCTACTCAAAATCTAGTAGAACTTAATGATGCAACTATGGTTTTTTCAAAAAAGCACTAAAAAATACCTCCCTGCACAAGAAAAAATGACAAAAATTATTTAAAAAAAAAAATTGTTTAAAAAAATAAAAAAGACGAATAATATTGATAAAATAAATATCGTTGATTATTAATAAAAGGTACTGCAAATTTTTTAATGTATATTTTTTTTTGTGTTTGTATGTGTAACGAAAAGACTTTTAGTCAGTTGTTTTGTTATAAAAACCAAATCTTGCTAATGTAGGGCTGCCAGAAGTTTGAACCTATCAACCAGGACACATAGAAAAAATGGATAAAAAATTACGCCAACAAAAAAGTTTTTTTTAATGCATATGTATGTATATGTAAAAACCATCCAGTTTTTATTTTTAAATCCAAAAATATATGAGGCTATCAGCGCTGAAGTGGTTACTTCGTTACGGTTCTGGTGAAAGATATGTTCTTTGCACTGTTCTTAACAGTGCAATAGTCGAGTAAGTCAACTGTTTGTATCCAAAACAGATGGCGCTAGAAACATAGTTTTTGGATGGGCCGTTGCAACCAAGTTCTATAGTGCATCACATAATAAGTCTGGGGTTACACCACTTCTCATATATAAAAAAAATTACCTTGTACTTCATTTACATAAAAACGATGAAAAATAATGAAAAGTTGAGCTTAAAATGTTCAAAACTATAATACTTTTCAGAAGATTGCACTTTTTTTAGAACTTCATTTCAGCCTTTGATATAGTTACTTACATTGAATATTACTCTCCAGTGTTTCAGTCTTTAACGAGTTTCTTTCTTTAGTCCATTGAGCAGACTATGTACTCAACTTGAATTGACTCTCATCTAATTTTATTGAAAGCTTTTAGTTAAACAACGTTAACACCAGATAACAGTTGAATTAAATTAAAGTTGTTTATATAATTGCCTTATGTTAGCAGTGTTATAACAGAAATCTTAGATTTTAAATCAAATCTTCAAGATTTCGGCTTAATGTAAATGAAGTATAAATAAGGAGTCTTATTTATATATTAAAAGATAAAAAATTTAAGCAAAATATATTTTCAAAAAAGTCGAAAAAATCGGTCTATAATAAATTTATGTATTTATATTAACCATAATAACCAAATCTATGAAAAAACAAAAAAGCAACACCTTCAACCACTTTTCATTCTTATCAAATTACTGTGATAGTTTTATAAGATTCGGATAGTCATTTTACTTTTTGTTATTTTTAAATGTTTATTTTTTTTTTGTATAAAAGAAAACAAATAATTTATTGTTAAAAATTTTTTTTATTAAGAGTTACAAATTCAATTAGAAATAATATTCTAACTAAATTAACTAAGCAATATTAACTTAGACCTTTAGGCCCTTGCAGGCGCGGATCCAGCTTGAGCCTTAGGGGGGGGGGGGGAATTTTGCATGATACAAAAAAGTAAACAATTTGTTTTTAAAAGTTTATTAAAAACAATATGTGTATTAGGGTAAGTGCTTTTTGCAATTTTTGCGAATATTAAATTTTTCATCGCATACACACAGAAAAAAATCAATGTAAATTCGTTCAAAACAAGGTTGATTTTACATTGTTCAGTAGTGATTTTGCTTCATTGTTGTTTCAATTTAATTTAACATGAATTTACAATAACTTGCGAACAACATTGTTTTCTTTTAAAATAACTATAATTCATGTTAATTTAACATTGCAGAAAAGTTAGACCAAAATGTCATTTATATTGAAATAACAATCCGAATCACGTTGAATGAAAGTTATTTCCAGTTGAAACAACGTGAATTTCATGTAGAATCAAATTGGTTGAGGTGTGATATAACAGTGTGAAGACAACATATGCTTTTATTCAATAATAATTGAAGACGCTTACCCCTGTAAAACATGTTTCACTTATTTTGTATTCCCCTTTGTTAACAGAAGCATCAGCAGAATGGCCCGATATAGTTTTCGTCATCATTCTACTTTGAAAACTTGATGTACTATTTAACTAAATAATTGTAATTAAAAGAATACGGGAATTGTCTTCTTTTAATAACATATTTTAAACATGAAAATAAAAAAATGTACATACTTAAGCATGTATGCATGTTATTTTAACAAGATAAACTATTAATTTTAATATAAAACAGGTTTTTATGGATTCAATATAGAAAAATGTTATTTTAACAGTGAATAATATTAAATAAACGGATTTAAGGTTATTTTAATATTTTTCATTTAAAAATTAATATGAAATAATGATAAATTTAAATAAAAGACATACTTTTGCAGAAATTTACCATGATTCTGAATCAACATTTCGCCATGTTATTTTAACATTGGTATTTTTTTCTGTGTGTAGCCGTATAGGCCGTGAAAAATATTAAGAAATGATGTATTACTTTTTCGCGATCGTGAAGAAAGTTTCCGCATCAAACGCGATAAAGTTTTGAAGTTTTTGCGGAAACTTTTTTGGCCAAAATGGCCTAAAAAAATTATTTTCATTATCAATACTGGGATGAAGAAATTTTGTCCAAAAAAAGTCATTACCCTAATTAAAAAAACTCAACAAAAAGGTTAAATAAGATATAAGATCAGTTCAATATACATACATTAATCTTTTTACATAAGCAATTTATGATTTCCTTGTGAGGCAAATTTAGACAGTACAGTCTATCTTCTGTCATTGTTAATCCGAGCCATGTTTTTATTCGAAGAAGGGTAGGAAATGACCTCCCGCTCGTAGCCTTACTGATTTCTTAGATTTGGGTAGATATCTTCATCACAGTTTACTAAAGCATCTACAACGTTATCTGATAGATCAGGCTCAAGTTTAGATCTTAGTAGGTGTTTATCTCTTTTATCAAATATAATCAGCTCATCAGCTAGTTGTGGTTTTAACAGTTTTGTATCTGTATATGACTTGATTACACTTTGAGGTAGAAGTTTAGGTATGTTCAATACATTAGGGATATCTATTGGGAAAGTTCCCAGGCAGAAATTACGACTCTTCTAAATATTATGTACCGCCACAACCCTGTAAATCAGTGACGGGCACATTTGCAAATCCTATGTACGCGTGCATAGGAATAAAAATGCTGCTTGTGCGACGTCGACACATGTACACTATAAACTTCTTTGTGTGGCTGTTACAATGTACGTTCGGCTGTTCCCTGTTGGCCAAACTGCCGTCGACGACATTGTCGTCAACAATTTATGCACGACATGTCTTCTATCACTTAGGATTTCTGGAAGACAATTTTGAGGAAAATGTCGTGGACGAAAAAATACTCGACATTGTCTAGTGCACTGTCTTTTGAAGAAGTTAATAAACGACGACATGACCGACATTGTCTTTCAAGTTGTCTTTTGTTAAAGCTTATCCACGACAACATGACAGACATTTTCTTGTAAGGTATCCTCTATCAACAACTATACACGACAATATGAGCGACAGTGTCTTGTAAGCTGTCCTGTATTAAAGTGTATGCACGACAACATGACCGACAGTGTCTTGTAAGGTGTCCTTTACCAACTTATAAGCACGACAATATGAGCGACATTGTCTTGTTGGCTGTCTTCTTAACAAACAAAAATAAGTTGTTCCCAATAAAAAATACAAATAACTGCAAAATAACGATAATAATAAAAAACAACCAAAGCAAAGTGAAAAAAATCAGTCAGTCAAGTCTGAGAACTCAAAGACTAAGGTATGATTTTAAAAACATATGTAGATATATGTGCTATGTATTGTATATTTTTATTTATTTATTTAGGTTTATAGGCGACATTGTCGTGTAAGCTGTAACTCCGGTAAGTTAATTGACATTGTCTTTTACGCAGTCGTTGACAACAAAGTAGAATCCATTGTCGTCTATATAGTCATCAAAGACAATACAAATGACAATGCCTTTCATGTGGTCATTAACGACTATATGGACGACAATGTCGTGCATGTGGTCATCAACGACAGGCTGAGCGACATTGTCTCTCTTTGTGTCGTGCACGATTTACGCGACACTTGTTTGAAAATGTCGTCGACGATTCGCATTAGTTGTCCCTTTCGTTTCGTGCAGGAATTAACATTGTCGTGCACGATTCATCAATGATTCGTGCACGACATAGCCAACTGGGTTGTTTTGTTGTTATTCCGTCAACACAAGCATAAATGTGATAGTATGTGTGTGCCCTTCACTGCTGTAAATACAAAATTGTGACTACCAAAAATATACCCAGTAAAAAATGTGCTCCAAAAGGAGCAGGTTTTGTATATGAATTCATACCACAAATCGCTTCAAACCTGCTGATGGGATGCCTGATTTTTGTAAGGGGTGTTCCCGGTTTAGAGGACTATTTTCTGCTGACGATAAGCGCTTCTTTTAACATGCAAACAAAGCACTCCTAAAGTGCTTTTTAGGGGCTTACTATATTAACATATTCATTCATGTTTTGCTTTTACTTTTGTTTAAATGCCTTTTTCCAATCATTTTCGCAAATTTTTATTTTTTTTCGGTTTGCAACCTTCTTCGTTGTCAGCACTAAAATAGCAGCTTTTTTGTATATTTTATTCTATATCATTTACTGTTTTATAAAAGCTCTTTTATTGAAGCGCTCGATTATGCGCTTTTTCCCTTAAGTGCTTCAAAAAACCCCAATTTTTTTTACTGGGTAGTACCATCACAACACTGTAGATACAAAATTACAACCTTAGTTTTTTAATACCGTTTTTAAATAAGATTTGACACCGGTACAACACCCTAAATACAAATATACGACTTTAGTTTTTTAAAGTCGTATTTACCATAAAACTCATAAAACTATACCGCTACAACACTGTAAATATATACAAGAATTAAACCTTTATTTCCTAATACCGTGTTTTATAATAATTCTATACCGCTACAACGCTGTATATACAAAAATTCAGTCTTATTAATTTAATAGTGTCGTATTTAAATGAAAACACAATAACTATTTTAGGTTAGAAAATATACAAATTTTTGCTTGTTTATTTATCGAATTTATATTTGTAACAATATTGAAAATAACAGTCGGAAGACGGTTGTGACTACGTTGTAAATTCGTGAATCCAACATTGTAAATTTAAATTTACAGTACTGTGACAACACTAAAAAGAAGAGTCGGAAGACGCACATTTGGCGTTATCATTTTAATATTGTGACAACATTGTAAATTTGGTAAACAGTATGTTGTATTTTGATAGTACCGCCTGCAACGTCGGCACAGCGTCGTGGTGATTGTCTTTTTCTGCCTGGGTTGTTATGAGATCTTCTAAAATAAATTCAATAAGAGGAATTTAACCTACAACTCGGTAGTAATCTTCAACATTTAGGATGTGATTATTTCGTACAAATCTTGTCTTTTCGATAGGAACCTCGATTTGAACGCAAATAACTTTAACTTTTTCAAAAATCGCTTTAAAATGATACTAAGTGACTGTGTTACAATACGTATCACACTTAATTTGTATATTCCGCAAATAAATTTAAAAGTACTTAGTGAGTTCCTTAATATAAAGGTAGAGATACTACCTTTCCACTCAGATATTTTTTCCAAAGCTTCTACTATATGATGTACACTTGTTGCAAAGATGCATAATGAAGAGAGTTTAGCTCTCAAATACTTTGCTAAAACTGTTTTTCGCTTTTGATGAATATATTTTAATTTTATTGTTTCTTTAACAAATGATACAACTTTTTGTATTAATGGACCTTTATTGCTTTTAGAAATTGAGTTGTTCGATTTATGGGAATAGCAAGGCTTTTGTTTCGCATTTGTCGCTTTTCCAGAAATTTTGAACAGCTCCATTTTCTGCTGACATCAGAGGACACCCATCTGTTCTCCTACACAATTTTTAAGGTCAAGACCAAAATTTGTCAAAGCTTTAAGAACTATTGATGATAGTGCCTTCGCATCAATTGACACAACAACGTCATCAATATCTTTTGAAGCCTCTTTAAATGCGTTTACAACAAAGCCATTAAATTCTTCCCTAAAAACTTTTTGTTGTATGTTGAAATATCTTAAAGATAAGGAATTCTGGCTTTTCCCCGACAAATCCGTGCTTTCGTTAAAAATTATCGAATAGAATTTTGATTCATATAACACATAAATATTGCAAACACTAAGGCTTTTTAATAATTCAACCGCACGCATTATCAAGTCAAACGTTTAGTCTTTGGCACCTGCTGGGATTGAATGTAGAATAATAAGTAATTGAATACGGTAAACTAGATGTTTCTTTGGAAATATCTAATAAATTTACTATTAGGATTAAGATATGGATTTCGTTAGAGATTCCATAAAAAAAATCCTTGCTGGGATTTCCAAAAATTTTTTACATTAAAAAAAATATTATAATTGGAAATTCTTGTATTATCGAAATTAACAAAACATATTTTTATAATTTACGGGGGGGGGAAATTTCCTTATCCCCCCCCCCCCCCCCTGAATCCGCGCCTAGGCCCTTGTATTGTAACCGACCAGGGTCTGTGGTGGAAATCGAACGCACTATTAGACCAGCTCACTACCAATTAGCCAACCGGGGCACGAAAACAATTTTTATTTGATTTTAAACAATTAAAAAGTAAGAGTACCGGTTTTTTATATCCTCCACCATCACAAGTGGTGAATGAGAGTATATTAAGTTTGCCAATCCGTGTAAAACTAATTTATTATTCATCTAAGACCCCATAATGTCTAAGTTGATTTAGCCATGTCCGTCTGTCTGTCCATCTGTTGAAAACACGCTCACTTTCGAAAATCTCAAACGAAATGCACAAACTTAGTGTCAAATTGCTTGTAGTTATCCTAAGCAGCTTGTGATTGAAATCCAGCAAAATCGGTTCAGTAAGATCAGCGCTTTGAATCAAAATTTGGAACCACCATCCTAAAAAATTTATAGTTTTGATACAAAAACCAACATAAATGGTAGAATAGTGCACGGAATGATATAATATTTTGCACAAATTCGTTTTCTTCGAATGGAAATCACACCGTTCAATTTCTTGAAGAGCGGATTATAATTTACCCTGATAGATTTACACTGATAGAAAAATGCATCTTCATATTGATGATGCCCTAACATCAGAATTGTGACATCAATGGTACTACAAATGCTATCAATGATGCAAAAAGTAACATCAATACAATGACTAACGTATTCGTAAAATTTTGACATTTTTTTCGTCACACAAAAAAAAAAGACTGCTATGCCAAAAGAAATTGATTTTGATTTAAATAGCATTTACATTCGGGTTGTGCCCAACTACATTTTGCATTTGTAGCAACAAGTCTGTTTCTTTTGTCTCAATGTGTAAATTCATTGTTCAAATACAAATTTTTTTACGACAACAGTAATATTATTTGATTCAAGAAATAAATATTTTACGGCAACAAAAATTGTTATTTCCTCCAAATCCAAATCATCTACGTCAACACAAATCCAAATCATTTACGTCAACAGCAATTTTCAATGTGCTGTTCTTTCAAAAGAAAACCTTTAACGACAAAAGTTATTTTATTTGCAACAAATAATTTTGCTAACTTTCTTGCGACAAAAGGTTTTCATTTACGCCAACAAGTTTTTGTTTACCCCAACAGCATAATCGTCAAATGCTCAAATTATTTTGCATCACAATATTTTGTTTTGTGGTATCATCTATTTTATGACTATAGAGACATCAATTTGATGCCACATTTTATTTTCATATATTCTATTTTTTAAACTTATTTAGTTAAATATATCAACTTTTTAAAGTAGAATAGCTACGAAAAACATATGGGGCATGGTGCTGGTGTCTTATTATTGAGAGTTCTGCTGTAAACAAAGGTCGTAATTCAACGAACGTGAAACAAATATATGTAACAGGTAGGTAAATAATAATATTCTCTCACTTTGACTTAAGTCAATTCCAATGACTTTGACTTAATGACAAACTGTCATTAAATTGATGATCATGTGTCCTTTCTCCGATGTTACTGCGTCATCGCACTGAGGACATGTTCGTCATTCCTGTTATACCGATGTGTCATTCCATTGATGACATAATGTAATTTTGACCCTGAGTACACTTTGGCCATGTGATGTTAAGGTTGACATCACCATGATGAAAAGTGTCATGGGGTCAAAAACGAAGACACTTGTCATAGTACTGATGTCAAAATACATCAGCGTTATCACGCCTTTTCTATCAGTGTAGGCCCAATATAAACCCTACTCCCCGAAAACGGTTTAGTACGCCTAAACCATGAGTATCATAATAAAATTTAGTACGTCGCAGTTTTATAGCACAAGAAATCACACTGTAAACTTTCGTAAAGATCAATCCATTATTTAACCTAGACCCCTAATAAGCCCTACTTCCGGAAAACAGTTTAAGACGCCTAAAACCGTAATTAATACTGCTATCATAATAAAATTGGGTACGTCACAGGTTTATAGGACTAGAATTCACATTGTCAAATTTTGTGAGGATCGGTTCATAATTTACTATAAGACCCACATAAGTCATACTCCCGCAAAACAGTTTATTACGCCTTAAACCGTAATAAATAATGCTATCAGAATAAAATTTAATACTTCACAGTTGAATAGGACTAGAAATCACGCTAAAAAATTTCGTGATGATCGGTTTACTAAAGGCCCGATATAAAGCCCACTCTGGTAAACTAATTAAATGCACCTAAAACTGAAAAATTTCATGCAACTCTTTGATATACGGGCCATAATTTACCTTATATCCCATATTTAGCAGCCTTCTGAAATTTACTGTAAATGCCAAAACTAATTTATTTATTTTACTAAAGCTAGTCAAAATTCAAGTAAAAGTCAATAATTTAATATAGATCTAAACCGCAACCGATTTTAATGCTGACGTCTGGGTTTACAAAGATAAATTAATAATAAATAAATATCATATAGATATCACTCCTAAAATATTCGAATTTACGGTGAAGGGCAGAGACGAATATAGCACTCTAACTTGTTTTAAACGAACATCTTGTTTATCTCAATCTAGTAAGTTTCTCTACAGTACCTTACTGACATATGAGCCGTTTATTTTGAAAGTGGCATTAGTCACTTTTTCAAAAAAAATCGAGTTAATAATAAATATAATAATAAATAATAATAATAAATAATAATAATAATAAATACTGAGAAAAATGTAATTATCATGATGTATCAAATACAAGTGAATCTTCTCGAAAGTTAGCATCCATATTTTTAAACGTGTTAAAACGCAAACCCTTAAATATCTCGACTTAAAAACCGAAATGACTTATGCCACTTTCAAAATAAACGGCTCATATGTATGTATGTTCATCTTTTAAAAAAAAATCTGGACTTAAAATAGTATTTTGTATTGTGTTCGTTCATACGGGAGAATTTAAAATAATTTTACTTGTATGTTGCAGTTGAACTATTGTGCTTTATTAATAAAAAAATTCGATTTCACTTGATGATTATACAATAAAAAATAAACGCCATTTAACTTCTTTATGGAATATTTTCAAAAGTCTGAATGCTGTTAGGAGCAGCCATTAAATTTAAACATAAAAAAACCTCTTGAACTCTAAATGATTCAGTAGCAAGAACGATGGTAACGACTGAACAAATTCTTTTATGTCTTGTACAAATGACTACATTGAAATAAATGGCCACAGAATAATTTAATTTCAATAAATTCTTACCCATCTTGATTGTTTTTTAAAAAATTTTCGTTGAGCACCATTTGCGCAGATGACAACTCTATTGATGTTGCTTCGCCGGTGTCAATAGCATGGCCAGCACCAGCATCGCCATCGCTATCAGAAGGAAGTAATGACCTCGATGCATTCTCGTTACTGTGGCATCGGAAGGAGGAAGTCGGGGAGTGTGAATGACTATGGCCATGATGGGTATTATGATTGTGACTATGAGAGTGACCATGAGAGGTACCAATACCACCTGCTGGTAGGTCAAGCACTGAAGTGTGTAAAATAAAAATCATACTAAAAAAATAAAAAATATAAAAATAATCAAAAGGTTGATAAAAAGAAAATGAACATGAATTTAAACACATATTTCCCTTAAATTAAAGAACACACATTTTTTTGTGAAAGTTTTATGCAAAAATTAATCTTGTTCTTTTTTGCATGGACACACAACTGAATAAGAAACAAAAAAATGTATGTATATGTTTAAATAACAACATCAACATCTATAACCACATTATATTTACATAATACACATACTCAAATAAAAACAAACCATTTCACATGCACTCACACTTACACGATATTAATTAAAATTCCAATACCAGATGACCATATCATGGTACTTGCATTCAAATCATAGTCATTCCAATAAATGCGCTCTATCGCCACTAAAACCAAAGTTGCGGTTAGTATCCAAATGCCCAAAATCGATACAATTGCGCCCATGACCTCTGTAAATGAAACAATTTCAATTAAACCGATTCAAAATTTATTTATTCAAATCATTTCGATTACATAACACAGGCACACGCACACGCACACACATTGTCATTATTCCATGAATATATTAAATGCTGCATCCATTTGACGAGCATTAGTAAAATAAGAATGGAAAAAACGTGCAATAAATATGAATGTTCCGAGTAAAATTACATTTTTTCATTTAAAAACTTCTAAATTAGTATTTTTTCACATTTAGCGTTTTATCACTAAGTAACATGTTCGAATAAAAATCTTTAGCTAATAGAGTTTGCTTTCATGTAATTGTGGTTTTACTTTTTTCGATTTATTAACAAAAACATACATATATATGTATATGTCAATAAATACAATGTTTTGTGGTCATACCAGAGAATTTTTTTTTTTTTAGGAATTATATAATTGCTAGTGAAGGTGGAAAAAAGTCAGCAATAAAATGTATGACCCAAAATTTAGATCAAACCCAAAAATCCTACAAGTACCAATATGTTGTTAAATATGGTGGTATAAACAAAAACAGAGAGCGGCACAGAATATGCGACATGGGGTTCATTAGTCACCTGTAGATAATTTTGACCTGACAAATACTATTGGTTCCTATAAGCAGTGTTGCCAATTTAGCCATTTAGTGGCTAGATTTAGCAATTTTTCAGCCTGTTTAGCCATTAAAAATTGAGTTTAGCCATTAGCCATAATATGTTTTTGCCGTTTTTATTTTAAAAGAATAATTTTTATTTTATTGTAAAAATTTATAAAAGTTAAAAATAAACATTTTGAACAATTAAAACGCCTTTAATTTAAATCACAACTATTACAAATGTTGAAAATCGCTATAAAATATGACGCTGACACATCTTTTTAAATAAAGGAACAGTATTCCACTATTAAATTTATAAAATGGATCAACACAAACATCGCTGTTTCTTTCTGGTTGCAATTATTTAAATAAAGGGATGCAGGCGGTAACAAAATTGTTTTAGAAATTTCAGAATTTCATGGTCTAATGCTGAAGTAGAGAGGGTGTTTAGCCAAGTAAACATCGTTAAAAGTAATTTGAAAAATAGGTTAGATTAAGCAACCGTAAATTCGATTTTATCAAATAGGTAAATATTTTTACCATAACAATACAATATTTATACCACCACCACAATAGTGGAGAGGGTACTATGCGTTTGTGCTGATGTCTGTAACACCTTAAAATATTGGTCCTTAGTCCACCTTTACGTATCCCGATTAACTCAGAATCACTTTCTGAGTCGAATTAACGATGATTGTCCGATTATTTTAAACTAATGAGTGATTCCTATGAGATGAACAATAACGACATCGAATTTTTCGATGATTTAATTTTTAAATATTTATTTACGTTTATTCTTATTTAACAAATTGATATTAACGTACAATTTCATCGTAAGCAACTTTAAATTAATTATTTCTGTTTTGTTATTGAATTTTAATGTGTTTTTATTTAAAAAAGCTTTAAGCCATTTGTTAGCCGATTTTTAGCCATTTTTTTTTCGTAAATTTAGCCATTTTTGGTCACCAAGTTTTGGCAACACTGCCTCTAAGGAGCATAAGGCCTCTTGTAGAGGGTGTTTATTTTTAGCTGCATGAGAGCTTAAAGTGACAACACAAGACAGAAATATTGTTGGAATAAATAGATAGTTAATGGTAGATAAATTCGTGGCCTTTTATTTTTAAAATAATTTACGGTATAAATCCGCCGCGGCTAATTGTTACATGATCCATTCGATCTACCCAATTTTTGATTACGTTTTCCAATAAACCTGGCCGTATGGCGTCAATTATGGCTTTCAATGCTTCAAGAGTTACTGGTTTGTCAGCAAAAACCATTGACCTTATAAGTAGTACAGAGGCGTTATATCGCACGAATGAGGGGAAAGTAAACAGCACCAATTCTAGAAATAAAGTTGTCACCAAATTGATTTTGCAATAAATCGGTTGTTTAGCACACTGTACGGCAAGTTGTACCGTATTGTTGGACAGAAATGTCGTTGCTGTTTAGATGATTATTTTTTGAAAAAAAATTCAGTCAGCATGACTCGATAGCGCTCGACATTCACCGTAATGGCAGATCCTTGCCCGTTTCGAAAAAGCATGTAAACCAAAGTAAACAGCCAATTTCCTTCATTGATTCAATGAACACGTATATATTAAATATTTCTTTAGCATGGATTTATAATGAATTATGTGCAGTTCGTTGTAATAATGAATGTACTAAAAATTAATAAAACTTTCATTTGACAAAGGAATAGTTCATTGAAATGAACATAATCAATGAAAATGTACGTTTAAGTAAATAAAATGTTCGTTGAACTAACGAATCATAATTATAGTCTTATTAACACAAATGCGCGTAAATTTTATAAAATTGTCTCACGCACATAAATTCTACGAACTGTTCACTGTACCGCTATAAAGAAAACCGTACGTTTGTATCACGGATAATAAATGAGAACCCCAAAATTGTACTAACTTTCAAAATTATACTTTTTCGACCCCAATAGAACATACTAAATCATTTTTTATAATTTTTTTTATAAAAGAAAAAGTCTTTTGTTTCAGCTAGATTTGAAACCGTTCCTTTGTTTTTATAATATTTTGGCATGCAAATTTTTTTTTTCCACATTCGTCGATGAGTCTGGGAGGGAAAATATTCCGTTGGTTATTCTACTAAGCGCTGGAAACATTATCATTGTGATCACTTGGGACCAAAAAAAACAAATATTTTCGTTTTTTAAGTTTTGTAAAGCACTATATCCGACAAAGCTCGAAACTCGGTATTAAAAGTATCATAATTTGCACTAATTTTAATAAAAGCTGGAGTAAATTTCGCTAGCCGGTTAAAAATTTTGCCGTCGAAGTTAACTTAATTTCTTAAAGCTTCACAACATGTTATACAGTATTATATTTCTGGATATATAAACATCTACGTTATATAAATATCGATACTTGGCAGATGATTTTCTTCAAATCTTACAGGGGTATGCTGGAAATCGAAAACATAAAACGCAACAATGTCAAAACGTTTTTTAAATAAGATTTCTGTAGTAAAAGAATTTTATGACAAATATTATACGAATATTTCTCAAATTAACAGAAAAATTAGAAAAAATTACATTAATGTGTATTAAAAACAACTTCCAAATTTCCAAAACAAATTCTAAAAACTCTTTTTTCAAAAAGTTGTGCCCCATTTGACGAAACAAAAACTTTAAGCGTTCTTAATTAAGATACATATGTGCATACGAGCATCTTGGGATGGCATTTTCAAATTTTTTGTTCTTACAATTTTCAATATGTACTGCAGAAAGGCGAAAGACATTTTATAAGCTGGAGTGGAAAGTCCGGACATAAAAGAATGGAGAGAAAGCATTAAGGCCCAGTTAAGGTAGAAGTACATAACATGCGTTAGTGCGCACGCGCTCTGTAGACTTCGGTGAAAAAATTTTAAACTAGTGTAATTTCATAGAACAAGCTACATGCAAAATATTTTGACGCGTTTGCGCCAGAAAGTTGGTTAACTTTGAACTTTTTAACGCGTTGTGTATTTTTTACAAGTAATCAGCTGACAATAAAAAGAATAATTTAACAAATTTGTGAATCATGAAAGAAAAACTTATTGAATAGCTTAAAAAACATATAAAAATAATAAATTCAATAAAATAAGAAAATCTTGATATACTTTCGAACCCGTTTTCAATGCACAAATAAGTAAACAAAATTTGTTTACTTATTTGTTTAACAAATAAAAAACAGCTGAAAGGAATGGCTTTTGTAACGAGTGTTGTGTAACTTACAATTTTTACGCGCTAAAGTTTTTAAACGCACGATACTCGTCGACATACTAACGCGTGTTATGTACTTCCACCTTAAGGCGAACGTTGCTGTACCCGTAATGTACCGCACCGTACTGTAAGCACGTTGGTGCACTTCTAGAACATTTAAAAACGTGTCATATATTTTTCCCATTCATAAAAAAAGCAATAATATACATAAAACTATACACACAGTGATTGGAATTCAAAATGTTTAAATGGTGACCGCTGTGCAGAAAAAGTACAAAGTGATTTAAATGGTATTAAAACAGTATTTTTTGTATGTAAAAACGTTAATAATTTAAAAGATTTTGTTATTCGTGCTTAATTCCCAATTTTTATTCTTGATAAAAACACTGAAATTTATTGTTGATGGGATAAGCTATTCCTATGCGCATTCCACTGGTTGCTTAGGCCAGATCGTCAGGAAACTTCATCCAAAGATTATAGAAAAACTAAAGATATTAAACCAAATAAAACTGTTGAAGTTTCCTGACGATCTGGCCTAAAATGCTGTAAAAAAATGCAAATCCAAATGCAGGTGCAAGCAAAGGACAAAAGAATGAACGACCATTAGAGGATAAGTCCGCTAGATTGATTACCTTTTTGGGTTTAGAATTTAGAAAATTTTTTAAAGTTGCAATGGAATATCGTATAGTCCCTGTTACTTCGGTTCCTTCAGAAAGGTTCTTATCAATTTTTAAAAAACTTCGATTTTAAATAACGTGCGTATATACATACGTCTCATACATTCAATAAAGTGATTCAAACAACGGACTGTAGCCTTATAAAAAAATAATTAAAGTTTTCCTGCACAAGTGCAAACATTCAGTCGATAGTAATATCGATATATCAATAGTGAAATCTGAACTATCGATAAATATCGATAGTAGAAAATATCGATAGTATCCAAGCACTACTTTACAGTACTTTGCTGTCAACAAATTTCTCATTCTTCTCTGGTATACGTGAGATAAAAGTACGTCATAAGTTACTTTATTATAATCAAGATTTTTTATTTTTTTGAATTTATTCTATCAGCTAAATTTCAGTTATGTGTTTTATAAAGCTTTCTTGTAATAGTCCTATTCCTTTAAATTTGTAGAAACGACTTTATACACTACCAGAAAGAGAATACAAGATAATAGTCTGGTAGTGTATTTTGAACAAGGACTTAATAGTTATAACTTTTATTCGATAAAAATTGCGAATAATTATAACGAATAAATTTATATTTTATTTATTAAGAATAATTATTATTTCCAATTTTTATTTTTGAAAAATGATGATAACTATTATGGGTGTCAAATAAAAATATTTCTCAAACATAACTATTACTTTTCGATAGATATATTACTAACAGTGCTGCCACAACTAATACAATTTTTACAACCAAAATTTTTGAAAATGTTACCAAATGTGAAAAAATATAACCAAATTTAAAATGCCTTTTATAAATGGAGAAAAATCATTAAAATTTATTTTAAGTTGCATTGTAATACAAAGGTTAGTTAGATATGTGCACTTTATAGTAAAATAATAATTATAAGTCAGGAAAACAAAACAAATAATTAAATTCTTTTACATATTAAAAAAATAACGAGAAACTTAATAACCCCCAATTCCACCAAGTTTAACGGAACCAACTATTACTTTAATTTCCAGTTAACAATGTGTTTTGACATCTATAACTGATAGTAAATTATAACTGAACTTGGTGAAATTGGGGGTAAAAGTTTTTATTTATTCGAGACTTTTTTTCAGTATGCCGGCAATTCCACGCATAAGTCTACTATAAATGGAAAAAATTAATACCTGATTTTGGTAGTAAAAATTCTTAAGTATGGTGGCAACATTATGTTTCTTTTAAGTTTTTATAGTGGCAACAACCCAGTAAAAACTTCGCCTACAAAATAATGTGTTGAGTAATCTGAAAAACATAAAGGCACTACTTACACTTCTACTGAAAGAACCAATGAATTTTACAAGGGATGTTCCAAAATGAACGCATTCAAAAGTAAGTCTTTATTTTTTCACTGTATATATCCAGAAAAAAGTTGTTATAAATGTAGTTATAGAAGAAAGTTTCTGAAAAATGAATAAAAGAAGCTATTCATCTGCAATTATAGCGAAGTTTTTACTGGAAATTTTTTGATATTTTATTATTATTATTTTTTTAAAGATGTAATAATATTATTATTAAATTAAGCTTGAGGTCTCTTCTTTATGAAAAATATTAAATTTATTTAATCCAATATTTCGGCACTCCGTTGTGTGCCTTCTTCAGGGTTTTGTCTTGAATGTTTGACAAAAATTAAAAATTTTTTTGTGATGAAAAAATAAATTTTTGAAGTTTTTGAAACATTTATATTTCTTATTTCTAAAAAGAGTTTATTTAAATTATTTTAGTTTCAAAGTTGGTTTCTAACTTGATGGTGTTTATATTCAAAAATAGCATTTTAACGAGATCATTAATTGAAGCACAGCCGCGAATAACGTTTTAAGTTACAAAATAATTTTTTTTCAGGAGAGCAAAAAAACGTTTTTAACAGGCAAGATTATTAATTTTTTATTTTTTTTAGATAATTAAAAATAATGATAATAAAAATATTTATGCAAAATATCAACAAATTTAAAACTTAAATTACATGCAAATTTACAGTTTATAACTTTTTTTAGTGGAAAAACGTTTCATATCCACACTCACGATGTCATTTAAAACGTTCTTCCACTACACAAAGCATCATGACTGATGGCTTTTAAAACGTTATTCCACGTTTAAAACCATTTACTTTGTATCATTTTTAAGTAACTTACAACGTTCTTCTACTAGCTGACTCTTTGTATGTAATTTTTAAGGGCTTTAAGGTGCATAATTTTGGGTGATTTGAGTTTTAAACAGTGTACGAGAGTAATGTTAACGGTTATCCGAAAAAAACAGTTTTTGCAAAAAGTGGCGTTTACAACGTTATTCGCGGCTCTGCTTCAATTACATTTTGTATTTTTCAAATAATTTAAGAGTTCCTATTTTATGCGCTGTGATTTCAGTTCTAACGTTTCATGTAAAATTCCATAAATTTTAAAATTATTTTGTTAAATCAATGTATTTTGGAAAAATCTTTAAAATTCCTATTTGTATTTTCAAATATGTATTTAAATATATCTACTTTTGGAAATAACCTAAATTTAGAACATTTAATTTATATTCAAGTTTTAAGAAACAATAAAACGACTTTTGTGTAATTTTTCAGTCATTTTCTCAAATTGATTCCGCATGATTTAATGCACTTTCTACTTTAAGTACTACTAACCTTAAGTATTCTTAAAATCAAAAAAAGCTATACTCATTTAAAAAAAATAATTGAAATCTTCATCGATTAAAACTTCATATGTTTTCGAAAATGGCCGTTTTTAATATAAAAATCACAAATGGCAATATTTTTCTTAGCAAATACCTTAAAACAATTAATTGGTTGCAGTTTTGAAAGGGATTTTTTGTTTTCGATAAAGTACAAAAACTTCCGTTCATTGGTAACAAATAATGAAGAAATCATAGTATGTACACAATACAAATTATTTGAGCTCGTAAAATTTTGTATCAAGAAAATCATATTTGTACGTATTATCATTTTAGAAAAAAGTAACCAAAACGAAAAAAATATTCACATCTCCACATTGAAAAAAAATATAACCAATTTTGGTTAGAAATAACCAAAAACGGCAGCTCTGATTACTAATTATTTTTAATAGTTCTCAATAAGAAATAACATAACAGTTATAACTAATTTGAATGTGTATTTATATATGCACATGTATAATCTGCAAAAATAGAACAATTAATATCAAGAAAATATTCAAAATAATTATTATCGTAAATAAAAACAATAAAAATCTTTAGTAATAGTTTTCTGTAAGAGAAAAAAATATTTATCGATCATAATAGTTATGAGCTAATGTAAAAAGATATTAATTGGATATAATAGTTATGTTTAACAAATATTTATTTTCATTATACATAATAATTATGAGCAATTTTTTTAGATATTTTCTCAAAGGGGTAAATTTTTTGGGACCTGAAAAATTAGCATAATTATTATTTAGGGTCCTTGATTTTGAAAGATATTATGGTTTTTTGAAAATGTTTATACAATAATTAGACCAGAAATGCATTTTCGTATGATATTGTATCATGGCCTTATATACCATCGGCGAATACTATGATGACAACAGTTTGTTTCTTGGGGTCAAATGAATTTTACAAATCATCATAACATCGATTTTTTTATTATTGGCGAATTAAATAATCAAAGCTTATTGAATTAAGTTTCGCATACACATTGCTAAGATGCACAATAGTTACTAAGTTACTAAGGTTGATAAGGCTAATTGTTTTGCCGAATTATTTGCTAATAATTCTTACCTATCAGATAGCAATCAACCACTACCCGAACTCGAAAAAGTATCCGTAACTATGCCTAGAATATTTTTTCGGGGTCGAGCTGTTAAAAGGGTTCTTGCGGATCTCGACATAAACAAGTCTCCTGGGCCGGATGGTATACCTGCACTGGTCTTGAAGCAGTGCTCTTCGACGCTAGCTCGTCCCTTAGCAAATCTTTTCAGCACTTTATACCGTGCCGCGGAATTTCCAGTCTGCTGGAAAGTTGCTAACGTAACGCCAATTCCTAAAAAGGGAACCGCTAATAACCCTGAAAATTACCGCCCAATTGCAATTTGTTCGGCACTTTCCAAAGTTATGGAGAGTATGGTAAATTACCATCTTGTCAAATATTTGGAATCAAACTACCTACTAAGCGACCGCCAATATGGCTTTCGTAGAGGTCGCTCTACTGGAGACTTACTAGCTCTGTTATCGGAAAAATGGTGCCATTCCATTCACCATTTTGGCGAAAGTAAGGTAATTGCTTTGGATATTTCTAAGGCGTTTGACAGAGTCTGGCATGGTGCACTCTTGTCAAAACTTGCTGCATTTGGTGTCGGTGATAATTTCTCTCGATTTATATCGAGTTTTCTCAGAGATCGCACTATACGAGTTGTTATAGATGGGGTTTCGTCAAACGAGTTCAAGATTCATTCAGGGGTGCCGCAAGGCTCCGTTCTTTCTCCTACTCTATTTCTTATCTTTCTAAACGACCTCCTTTGTCAAACTTACAATCCTATCTACTCTTTTGCAGATGACATCAACCTTTGCAACTCGTTCTCATTCGAATGTAGACCAAGCGTATCCGATGTCGCTGCTATGAGGCAGAATATGAATGATACGCTTGGCCGAGACCTTGACATAATCTCGGAATGGGGTCGTGCGAATAGGGTCGATTTTAATGCCCGAAAAACCCAATGTTGCGTGCTGACGCAAAAACGCGCGACAAATCAAGGTGCCTCATCTGTATATATGGGTGGTATAATTATTGAGGAATCAGAATCTCTTGATGTTCTGGGCATGAGGATACAATGTGATGTCCGATGGACAGAACATATATTCAAGGTGTCGAAAGAAGCATTCAAGTGCCTCGGTTTTCTAAGACGGTGTAAGATATACTTCACTCCATCTGATCTCCTTACTATTTATACCACCTATATCTGACCGCGTATGGAATACAACTCTCATGTGTGGGCCGGCGCTTCAAAGTCTATTTTGGAGCTTCTCGACCGCGTGCAGGAGAGGGCGAAGGTTCTCATTGGTGACAGTAGGGTATCCAATTCTATTGACTCCCTCGAGCACCGTCGCAATGTGGGTTGTATTAGTCTGTTTTATCGTTACTACAATGGGATGTGTTCTGACGAAATTAGGGATCTGGTTCCCGAAACCCGTACGTTTGTTCGTAATACACGTTTTTCCTCAAGAGCCCATCCTTATGTGGTCGATTGGCAGGTGAATCGTACAACGCATTACAGAGAGAATTAATTTTTTTCCCGCACAGTTCGTATGTGGAATAACCTTCCTGCAGAAGTCTTCCCTCTCACTTACAACATGATTAAGTTCAAATCGAATGTTCACAAACACTACTCCCTCTATCCTCCTTCCCACAACCTATTTTCCTAGTTCCAACACAATGCAATGCATTAGTAGGGGTCATCCCCTGAGTGCTGGTCCTAACAGTAAAAAAAAAAAAAAAAAAAAAAAAAAAAAATGGCGGAGGGAAATTCGTGGACCTTTTGCATCCAAGGGCCAAATTTTAGCAATGGCTTCGAATAAATTCTAAAGGAATCAACGGCGGCGTGAAAAGTCTCAGAAAGTAGGATTACTTGGAAAAGTTCAACCCATTTATGTTCGACGTTAGGCTAACAACCCAGCTAATAAAAATATATTTTGTTACAAAACATCTACAAGAAAAAAGCCCAAACCCGAAAACAGATAACGAGACTCGCAACGAAAAAGGACTAACGACTTGATACTGGGTACACGCAGAGAAAACACATGGTTGTAGTACGTTAAAAAAAAACATATTATGGTCCCCGCAACGGCAACAAACAAATTATTGTTACTTTTAACATTACTTTTTTTCGCGATTAGTTATATTTTATTTCTATTTAACTTCAAATATGGTTGAATTTAACAATATAATGTTTTAATAAAATAAAGCCACAACCATAAAATTAAGCATATTATAGTTAACTTAACCATACTATTGTCACGGCAAACCTTATGGTTAAGTTCGTCTTTACAAAAACCATAACTATATTATGGTTGTCTCCACACATGTTATGATAAATGTGTAATAACAATAATATGTTTAAAATTAAAATATTTGAAAACAAAGTATGTTTAATTTTAAATAAATTTTTAAAGCAGTGAAGGGCACATTTGAAAATCCGATGTACGCGTGCATAGGAATGAAAATGGGTGTGCCCTTCACTGGTTTAAAGCAACAATATTATGGTCGTTTTGCTCTCTTCAATAGTTTAATGCTTTTCAAATGCATAATTACTTGGTGTGCCTTAAATTCTCATTCATTTCATTTAAATTATTGAATGAAATACAAAAATTTAGTACTAAGAACCAGTAAAACAGAAGAAGTGCTAATGCTGAAAAATTACTTTAAAGGGATTACTTATTGAAGTAAAACCTGACACGCATTGTTGCCAACTTTTTTTGAAGACTTACCGAAGCCGCTAAATTTTTTATTAAGCGTAAAATGTTTTAAAATATCGCAAAAATTTTTTGTTTTGTTTTTTTCGCTTAAGCGAAAGAATTCGGATCCCGTTATAAACACAAAGTAACAAAGTAGGTGCATATTAAAATAAAAACAATAATGTAAATAATTTTAGTTGAGTTTTTTTCATTAAGGAAGATATGTAGGTACTTGTGCTTTAAAGTTTTATTTTATTATAAACTTTTATTTGCAATCTATTTTACAATATTTAGCAAATTTGATTATTTCAATAAAAAAATAGGTATCACATGGGCATTTCTATTCTAGACAACTTTTAACATCAATTTTCAAATCACACTATTTGACACTTTTTTGATGCCAATTTAAAGTAAAATATCTATATTTTATAATAATCAGCCATGTCACAGAGTAGAATTCCGTTCGAAATGATTCCGTTCGGAATTGAAGAAAACATATTTGTTTATTGATAGAATGTGTATTTTGATAGTTTTTTGGCCTTTCAGATACAAAGAATCCCATTCCGTGCATGAAATGACAAAATGACAAAAATGGTTTCATTCCGAAATTTTTTTTCATCATTTTCTGAAACACCAAAATACGAAATGAATTCCGTTTCCGAACGGAATTGTAATCTGTGACATGGCTGAATATAATTTTTTTAGACGTAAGCTTAAATATAAAATTGTTGTGCACTTCGAATCATTAAGATTCATAAATTTGGCGCGTACAGAAAATTCATTGCGTGTTGCACCCGTCATGGCTTAAATAGCAAATTTCTTATTATTGGATTATATTTCTCTACGATGTTTGATTTGATAATCATCGTCTGATATCTATCTTTCACAATAAAAAGGAATAACATAATAAAAGTTTAAAAATGAACAGAGTTTTGTGATTTTGTGATATGATCTTATGATAGTGGGCCGATTTGGTTGCACCCGTCATGCACTTTAAAGCTCTCTCGTGGCTATTTGATCGTTTCACATAAATTCTTGTAAATAGATAACAATAGTATATAAAAAAAAGTTACCCCTTCTAGAAATAACTTAATTGCAAATGTGTTTCTTTCTATTAGTAAAAGACGTTTAAAGCGTCTAAATGTTGCACCCGTCAGAATAGAATCGCCCACATGTTTTATTAAACTACAATAAGTTTAATAAAATATATAAACATACGTTTGTAAAATAGGTATACCTACATACATATATAAAAAGTTAAATAACAAGATAACCTTTTTGCTAAGGCCTTTTGACAGGCATTCTCTAGACATTTTTTTGAAGGCCTTTAAGAAGCTCTGGGGAAGAAAGAAAAGCGGAAGGCCTTCTCCGCAATGACAACGCGTGTAAAAAAGATATGAGTATGGAATGGAGCGAGAAGGCCTTGTTTATCCAAAAGAAAGGGTACAGAGGCCTTCTGGAAGGGCTCCGTACTCCTTCTTTTTCCCGCTGGGCATAATTAATGTTTAATACATGAAATATTTTTGATACCAAAGATATATTAATTATAAAAATGTCTAATATTTCGGCCGAATTAAGGCGGATTTTTCCGATTTGGATTAAATTACAAGCAAATGACTTGGAATAAAATTAAATTTAAAGCATAAGCACCTTATTTCGGGCAAAACATTATAGTGTTTTCTTTTCTACAAAAAAAATATCACACTTTAAAAGGTGCATGTATAAAATGTCTTGCCGAACATGTAATAATTAAATTTTTTATTTGACGAGAACAAAACACAAAATTGGATCGCCCTGTTTTTGTCAGCTGACAAAAAGTTTGTTTTTCAATATATAAAAAATATACATAAACCCAAATTTGTTAATAGATCAATATTAAATAAATAAATAAACAAAATGAATGACCAAATTCCAATTTCTTAAGTTTGTTTTTCATAAAATATGTAAACAAGAAAATACCTTTGCCAGATAGCCGATTTATTAACATCAAGTATTTACGATTTCTTGATTTGACATTTTTTTTTTCAAAAACAATTTTATATTACCGAATCCATTTAAATTTTATATCACTGACAACCTACCATTAACAATGTAATGCTTTCTTTTGTTTTCACTAAAGGAGATTTTTTGCCAACTTCGTTTGGTAACCCTAAATAATAAACAGAAGCCATCTTTTTACAGGGCATTATCAACACTCTCGATTTATACAGGGCGTAAAGTGCAATGCCTTATGACATTTAAGGGTGAATTTTTTTTTGAATAAAACACGCTGCCCTTTTAGAGGGCAAAGCATTTTTAAGAAACGAACACCATATTGCATTTTTTTAAAATAAAATGTGACATTTTTTGTAGAAAAGAAAACACCATTAGTCAAGCCAATAAAATCAATCTGTGAACAGATTTGAATTGTGTACGCTTAAGTCAATTAAAATCACACTTCAAGGTTTTTTTTCTCCCGATTTTGTTTATTTTTTCGACCAGTGTAATTAGCAAAATCATCTATGAAACTACGAATTATTTTTGATGCTCAGCTAATCTAATCAAAAAATTAATAAACAAAAATGTTGTTTTCTTTTCACTTTATAATTTTAATTGAAAAGAAAATGCATACTTGAAATCTCTAATTTTATGAAAATATTTTAAATTTTCAAATATGTTCCTAAAACTAAAATTTTATATTCTATTGATATTAAAAAAACCGCTAAAATCTATGGGCACATAAAAATAGCTAGAATTGCGGTAAGCCCGTCAAATTGTCAACAGTGCTAACACGTAACAGGAAAAAACGAAACAAAACACTTAAGGCTGTAACACACTATCCCACAAAGTCTTACCTATTTAATTAAAATGCAACCCTCTCATGATAAGTTGTTATTGTTTTTTTTTAAATTTATAAACAATAATTAGATCAAGGAACCATTTTCATAAAATACGAAAGACTGTGGGATAGTGTGTAACGGCCTTTAATAAACAAATTGGAAAAATGGACGAAATTAATAACTATTACATGGTTTTCTTTGACCATAGTATTGTTAACTCTGACCATAATATGGTTAATTTTTGGAATTTTTGACCATATTATGGTTAGTTTTGAACATGTTATGATGAATTTTGACCATTATAATAGTAACTATTGACTAAAATAGGGTTAATTTTGAACAAATGATGATTAATTTTGACCATATTATGGTTGATTTCGGGAAAACTTTTGTTATTTTGTCCATAATATGGTCATATTTAACCATAAAATGGTACCTGCAAACATGAACTTTGTTAAAATCCAACCATAATATGTTGCTCTTAGAATATGGTTACCTTCAACTATATTTTTGTTCCTCGTGTACATGAAATGTTAGAGCTATGCTGAAGGCTGGCGCTGTGGAAGAAGCTGCCAAGGCGAATTCACACCAAGTTACTTTGTCTTGCTAGGTAAGCAACATCTAATAACTAGCAATAAATTAAAATGATATAGTCAAGTGTGTTCTAGAATCCGAATCCACTCGAAATTGGATTACTTCAGCATTTTTGGTGTTCTGCATTTTACATCCACATGTTTTTATTCGTTTTCAATTAGAGTAGTAATGGGTTGGTGAAAGTAAAACGAATCGACTTTTATTCTAATAACATTTTCAACAAAAAAAAAAGTTTTTAGTTTAAAAAGTTCTTTATCCAATTTAATCAAAAATACATCGTTACCTAAAACGCAAAAGGCCCTAACTAACCCAAAATTAAAAATCGACTTTTTCATTGATTTTGCTGTAACTGTAGCTTATTGTTTAACGCTTTTTATGGTATTTTTCGACAATTTGTATTTTTAATCGATTAAGCGATCTTAAATTAGTTTTTGGGTTTGTTTCAAATTTTGCAATTGCTCTCGAATTTAAGCCATGTTCGGCTATTGGTTTCTGTAAGTTTTTTGATTCCTTACAGCTTTAACGATTTATTATAAATATACGCAAAGAAAAAACATGGTTGTGGTAAACATATTCTAAAGGCAATATATTATGATAAGATTCATGATTGAAGTCACCATATTACGATTATTATTGAATCATATAATGACCAAATACATTCATGTATACCTGTTATTCATGTTAATCATAATAAATTGAAAAGTAAAAAACAAAACAATACAAAATTAAACTTTTTTGCATCGATTTTTAATTTTGTGGCACTTTAAAATTTATATTTTGATGGAAATACAATTTCTTTAAATTTGTTTTTTTTTTAATTTGTATTTTTTTTTAATTGTTTAACCACTTACTGACAAATAATTCGAATGGCATATTTAAAACAAACGATAGAATTGATACAAAATTATTTTAGAAATGGCGATAACAAAATATTATTAGAGTACTAATATTTTGTTGTATCTTAAGCAAACTATGACTAAACGTTTATAATTTATAATTGCGATAATCATTGATATGGTAATATTACTTCAATTTAATACAAATAACAATTGTTTGTGTACTACAACAATATATTGTTACAATAAACATAGTGTAGTTGCCGTAACCATGCCCAACCATACTTTTTCTGTGCGTATAGTAGACTTTACTATCACGCCGCTGATAGCAAATGTTTGTGAATTTCCTCCAATTTAGCAATTTTTACCATTCCTTATAGTTATTTTGCCAATTTTTTTTTTTTTTGTTATTTTCCAACATTTTGTTTTTTTAACCCATTTAGCGATTTTAGATAAATTTAAGTGTTTGCTTAAAAGTTTGCAATTAACAGCGTTCACGATTTTTAATCGCGATCTTTAGTTCAACTAAAGTGTTTTCGAAAAAAGCCTTCGAAACTTGAAATGTGGTAAAAACGATAGATGATAAAAAGTCAATGAGCAAAAATGCGTACATAGACATTCATTTTGCGTCGGGAATGCATCCTATTAAAAAACATTACCAAATATTACCTCAACACTCGCATATAGCTCGGCATAAGTCTAGATTGGAAAAATTAATTTAAAAAAGCAATTCAAATTAATTGGCTTCTTGGAAGAAATTCTGTCCATAGTCTCGATTGCAAACTTCTTTTCAACTCTATTTTAAAACCAATCTGGTGTTACGATGTTTAGTTATGGGGCAATGCTTCGGCCTCTTATATAAAAAAAATTAAAATGCCTCAATGCGTCAGAAAAGCGTAGAGCTTCGCGGGAAAAGCTTGAAGGAAAAAAATTTATATTAAAAATCGTTTTAATACAAAATTCTGTTCTTCACTTAGCCCTTAAATGTGACTTAAGCCACCAAGCTGGTACAGTTAAATTCAACTTAAGTTTCATTGTAATAAATTAGCAAGGTGGCCTCAATGTCACAACAATACAACAATAATAGCCAAAGCAATAGCAGTCAGCTGTTTTCTGAGACCACCTTGTAAATAACACTGTGTTACAAATTGTGAACAAAGTCGTGACCTACTGAATCTGATAACTAATCCTTATGTTAAATTCTGCGCTGAATCCAAATATGAAGTCGGAATGGTCAAAAGTAAAACAATTTTCGAGATATTGCCGTGGTTTTTGAAAATATTCAAGGATTTGTTATTTCTTTTTTTTATTGAAAGATAATAGAATTACTAAAACAACCACGGGTCGTTTGTTATTGTTTAAGAAAGGACTGAGTAACAAATAAAATTTTTTCAAATTGTATCACTTACGACGTTGGTTTATTTTAATACGAAAATTTTGTGCCAATATCTAGATCGGAATGAAAAAGTAACAGCAATTCAATTATTCCACTTTTTGATAAAAAAAAAAACAACTAGTAAATATTCAAAGCTTAATGTTATTAACAATAAATATTAAAAATTGCTTTCAACTTTTGAATTGCTTTGCCTATTGTGCTTAATTTATACCTCTCGCACAAGGAGCCAACAATATATCGTACTTTCTCAGACCCAGTAATTTAGACATGGACTCATACAATTCTCACCCTTAAATGCGTGCGACCCTGGAATTAAGCTTCTTCAGTGATTTTTTTTACAAGATTCAACGTTTCCAATATTAACAGTGTTCGTTTTTCAAATTCTGCGTATTTACTATCTTTGGGTTTTTGATTTGATAAAAGTTTGAAAAGTTGGTTAATTCAGTACATCTTCTATAGCTTTGTAATTTTTGCAACAATCTGGGTCTTGTTGGCTGCAAAATGTTTGAATTGAAAATAACGTAATTGTTTGCTTAAAAAAATTACTTGAAAAGAGCAAAATTGCAAAAAATCATAAAATTGTTCATGAAGTTTGAACTTTTGTCCACCCATTGTCATATAGCAATTTTTACAAGCCGCCCATGGTAACTAAATAATTTCATTACCTTTCATTAAAAAATGATGTACATAATCTGATTAATATTTTTGATGATTTTTGCATTTAAGTGACATTATCTTTTTTGAAACCACAAACAACGGTAATTTGAAATATCTCGAAACCTGTTCGACTTTTGACCATTCTTACTTCATATTTAAATACTATCCTGGATTGGACATTAGTTTGCCATTATTAAAACCTATGGCTACGAAATGAGTGTACAGTGAAATATTTAAAAGGGCTGGAGTTGCACCCAAATTCACTAGCTCGAAAGAAGAAGATTCAATAAATAAATAAAGAGAAAAAAGCTAAAGTAAGCCCAAACCGTAACGAACAAAGATATTGTAGTAAAATTTAGTCTGCCATAGTTTCATAAGATTAGAAAACACTTAACCTTATTTTGGTCCAAAATTTATAATAGGCCACATGTAGAGACCACTCTCGGTAAACACCTTAGTACGCCTAAATCCATAACATATAATGATATTGAAGTAAAATTTGATCTTTGATTAGATTAGAAATCCTGCGAATTCCTGCTGCATCTTTCAAAAACTGCAGAATTATTAAATGTTTCTTTTGCGCGTGAAAAATTTAAATTCTTACCCGCTTTAATTGTTAATGTTTTGAATATTTAAATGCACTTCATTTAAGATTTATAGTCTTATGTATATGCGTGTGGTTAAAACTTACTTTCTATTAAGGTTGTTTGTTTTTTACCTACCAAATCGTTTGTATCCAAATGACATTTTTGCATCCGGTGGTTTGCAACCGAACCAAATGGCAGCTAGACTAATAACGAAACTAATACAATCTGATGCTAAATGTGCGGCATCCGTCATAATGGCTAAGCTTCCGGCTATGTAACCACACAGGAACTCAACAACCTGTATGTTAAATAGAATGCAAGTGAAGGAAAAAATAAGACAAGTGAAATAAATTGAAAAAGGGGAAAAATAAACAAACAAAGTAAAAGAAAAATTTCCGCTACTGTGGAATAAATGCTCTTGTAGTTGGTTTTCTTACGAATCTATTGAAATCTATGTGAGAATCCTTTTTAACATACATAGAAATTGTTCTACTAAAAAGCAACAACTAAAAGTATTGGTATTAGTTGGTGTTGCAATTGTTTGTGTTATGGAACTTTCATAACTGTGAGCATAAGAGCTGCAAGCAAATACAGTAGCAGAAAAAGAAGCAAAAGCACTTACCATAAATATGCAACACAGAGCAATTGCCCACAGGATTTTTGATTTAGCGCTCTGGGTGGATTTGTTATTGATGTTGGATGCAAACCCTTTTTGTTGGCACAAGCAAATGCATTCAACATCATTGTGATGCTGCAAAAAATAAAACAAAATAAAATAAATTGTTAAAGTAATTTGTAATAAACTATCTATACAAAATAAAATAATCAACCTTAAATAAATATTGATTTTGCTGAAAAATAATAATGACATTAACATAATTCGCTGTATATTCGTTTATGTTCTTATTTGCTTTAATATAAAATTTACATATGTGTGCATTCTCATGCATAAACTCATCCATATGTATGAGTGCGTGGTATCCCTGCAAATAATATGGGACTACCTGATCCATTTTGATAAAATGGACTTCCCCATGGACTGGTTTCATTGTTAAAAAGTGTTTGTAGTGAGACGACATGTCTTCGTTTGTAACGAAGTACTTTCGTTTTTAAACGACTTAAAAAGTAATCCTCTTGAGTAAACCATGGAGTAGTTTTTAAACTACTCCTTTGTAGTCCAACGCTGGGTTATATGGTCCTGCCCTAGGTCATCGTAATGTTAAATATACATACCATGTATTTTCTATACGTTTGGGTTACTTTTGTCCTTGTCCCTTGTGGGGTACTCTTTACACACGTGTTTGGACTGGTCCTATTATTTGCAGGGATCCTTAAGTATTTTTATACCTTACACCGAAGGTGACAGGGGATTATATAAGTTTTCCATTATGTTAGTTATTTCTTCAATATTAATGTAAGACCATATAAGTAGCAAAGTCATTCTCTCTATCTGTTGAATTGGGTTTTCCGAAGACCACAACTATGACGGGTACAGCCTAATCAGTCCACAAATGGCTAAGCTATCAGCAAAACTCACGAGTGCCTCTACACGCAAAGAAAAAACATGGTTGTGGTAACCATATTCTAAGAGCAACATATTATGATAAGAATTATGATTGTAGTCACCATATTACGATTATTATTGAATCATATTATGACTTAATATACTCGTACTATTACATCATAATATTTTTCCCTTAATCATATTATTATTCTGTTAATCATACTAAGTTAAGAAGTAATCAAATCATTGTCATGTTAATCATAATAAGCTAAGAAATTAATCATATTATTGTCATGTTAATCATAATAAGCTAAGAAGTAATCATATTATCATCATGTTAATCATAATAAATTTAGAAGCAATCATGTTATGATACAGCACCTTTCATAGCTGTCATAAAAATACAAAATAAATTAAAATATTTTTGCATCGATTTTGTATTTAGTGGCTTTTTACAATTTATTTTAATGTTAATCAAATAGCGGAGTTAAATATAAGGCTTGCAAAAGAGCAAATGAAAAATCTGGGGTTTTCATGGGCAACCGAGTGTGTCCATTTTTTCGATTTTATGATGTTGATGAAATATCGTAGCACTTTTATAAAATATAACGAAATCTCTGTGTGTTTTGTTGTTGGATTTTACAAAAAACTATGATATTTTGCGTTTGCACTATTACATCACTTATACTTGAATGAACACCGCTAATATTTTAATTTTTTAATCTCTTTAAACTTTTTTTTTTATGGAATTTTATCTTTTAATTGTTTAACCGCTCACAAATAAAAAAACGACACAACTGCTTCAAAATTATTTTACAAATGGCGCTAACATAATACCATTAGAGTAAAAAAAGTTTGATTGCATCTTTAACATAATATGATAAATGTATAGAAAGTTATCATGTTATGGCTATTAAATATCATGATATGCTTGTGGGTAATAAAATATGTTTTGAAAGTTATCATAATTTAGTTGTATTGATATGTTTACAGTAACTATAATATTGTTGATATTAAATAAAAATAACAATTATTTGTGTACGACAACAATATATTGTTACATTAAACATAGTGTTGTTGCCGTAACCATGCCCAACCATATTTTTTCCCTGCGTGTAATTTTACCCTAAAATCCCTGATTGTTTTTGGTTTTTAAAATTATATTTGTATGTGTATCTGAAGATCGGCTGGAGCCGAAGTAAACAAATTAGGCACAACCATCTTTGTTATCAATTCACAGCATCCGACAAAAGGTGGGCGAGATTGGACAAGTGGGCGGGGCACTTCCTATAAAAATTCGTTTTATAATTCTGTATATCTGGAGAACGGCAAGAGCTAAAATGTCCAAATAAGGTACAATACATAATATCCGATAAAATGTGGGCGGAATTGGGCAAGTGGGCGTCGCACAAAGTTCATTTAATTATATCTAAAGATCGGTATTTTTATAACATTATGTTATTATCGCACCAAGGTAAAGGGTATATAAGATTCGGCTTAGCCGAATTTAGCGCTCTAACTTGTTTGCATATAACTTTATTTTTGTAATTAACAATAATTAACTAAAATTTGTTTACGAGTAAAGTACAGTCGATTCTCGATATTTTGAAATTCAATGGGTCAAAATTGAAATAATCGAGAGTTCATATCAGCAATAGTTCAAATTATTAAGACGGAGATAAACAAAATAAACTAGTTAAATTTTTGATCAATGTATTTTGCAGGTTAGCTGCCGTTTTAACCAAAAGATTGGCTTTTAAGTCTTAAAAATATATCGATCCTTTTCTTTCATATTTAACAAAAAGTTAAATATATAACATCAGGTTAAGTGAATCTAAAATCATCTCTACCAGAGAACAGTGAACAAAATCAACAAACTACAGACAGAACATGAAACAAGTGTGTGCTTGTTCGTAAATGCTTCACTAAACTGCAAATATACATACATACATAAATTAAAATGTCTTAATTATATATTTAGTAGACAAACGCCTTCTGCTATAAAAGATAACACAGTGCAACACGAAAAAAATAACGGACACCACTGTGTGATAAAAGAACAAAAAAAAAAAAAGAACGGTGCCTCCCAGTTTTGCCCAAAGTCATGATTTTATTTTATGGGCCCCCAAAATTTTTGCAAAAAAGTGATCATTTTATCAGGCTCATATCTTGCAAACCGTTCGGAATTTTGATTTACCCTCTGAGACAAAGTTGTAGCTCTTGCCATAAAGAACCAAAATTGTGAACATATAAAATCAAGAAAACTTCATCTTCAAGATCAACATCGCAAAAAACTTTAAAAAATTCGATTTTTTTACCTTTTTCCCCCTGTTCAGGTCCAAAGGTAGGAAACCGTTCCCAAGCAATATAATTCAGTAACCTTCACCTAAATAATTTTATCTAATTGCTTAAAACGGCAAATAAGAAACAAAAATACCGTTAATGTTATACATTTTTTTGCGTTTACATACATAGTTACGTACTAAGTTTGTCATTCCGAGTGAAACTGTTTAATTTTAATCTAAGACCTTGAGTAATTCTAAGTCGATTAAGCCATGTCCGTCTGTCTATATCCGTCTGTTAAAATCACGCTCACTTTCAAACGACTCACAAAAGTAAATATGTATAACAATAATTTTATCAAAGAAATTTTTTATTTAACTTGTGGACCAAGGCACAAAGTAGCCAATCTAATGCAGTTTAAGGTGCTAAATATAAATCATATACTTATTAATTTTTAAGATAAACGGCCAATTTCAGCAAGTTCAGCTATAATTAATAATCAGTTATAACTGTCAAAAACATATTGTTAACTGTAAGCAGTGTTGACAGAAGTAGGGGACAATGTCTACTTGTAGGTATTTTTGATACTTAAATAGAAGAGCAGGGAAAGTCGGACATATTTTTTAAAATCTCCAAAATGTAGGGATATTTCGACATACCGCATTATTTTGGAAAGAAAAAATGTTTTTTTAATATTTTCTTTTTCAAAAGCGAATAATAGAAAAAGATCCTGGGTAAAATTTTGAAATGCGCATAAAACTATTTATTGCAGAGAACAATGTGCACAACATGTAGTAGATCACGTAGTTCCGCTTAAAAAAAGCCCCAGACTCCTCAATTGTAAAAAGGAGCAAATTGGGAAGAACAAAGTGCACAATAATAATACAAACGTGCTAGCAGAGGAAACAAATATAAACCAAAATATGAATTTTCTGTCTCCGTAGACAAAACAGATATTTTGTCTTCCAAAACAATGTGTGTTCTTGTCAAATTTTTTTGATGAAGAACAGCTTTGTCAAAGCTTTAATATACATATTCGAATAAAATTAATTTTTTATAACCAATGTTTTTTTAGGGGAAATTTTTTGAACAGGAAGGGAAAAATCGGATCTTTTTTTTTTGCATGTGTAGGTATTTTTTCGGTAAATCTACTGGCAACACTGCCTGGAAATAAAAATAATAGTTAGTTTTAACTGAACTTGGTGAAATTTTCCGTAAATCCAATAAAAATAATGCAAATCATCGAAAATATCAGCACAAAGCAAAGTACGCAAACAATTACAATATTAGCTAACAATTTTTTATAATGAGAAGATGTTTCGATATAATCGAAGACACCCCCATCGGAAAATATTAATCTTAAAGAAAAAGCATTTTAAAGGTTCCTCAAAAAATTGTAAACCATTTTTCTCTATTTTAACAAAACACTTAAAGATATTAACTGCTATATATATTATAACTAGGAGTGCGGCGAATATTCGGTTTCGCATACATATTTGCAAACTATTCGCTTTTTTCCATCTGCACTCGCACACGTATTAGCAAAATCAATTCGAATATTTAAAGAGAATTTCGAATGGTGACAATATCAATAACATACATACAATATAAAAAGTATTAATGAAAATAAATTGTAACAAACGTCAAAAATACGAAAAAAATATAAGCAAACATCAAAAAGCTAATTAAATTTACTAAGCTAAAAATACTACGACACTACTGATTCTTTAAACATTTAAGCTAAGTTCAGATTATGGGGATTGTTCCTTTTTCACATGTTAAGCTTTTACACATCGTCTGAACCCCACCAAAAGGCACATACATATGACATGTTTGATTTAGAGTGAGTTCTTTTTTCTAGCGACAAAGTTCTGACATCAGCTGTTTTTATTAACAAATTTGTTTGTGGCGGCAAAAATTAATTGAAATTTTAATTAAAATAAATTATAATAAATAAATAATACAAAAGATAAAGGGTAAACAAATTTATTATTGAAAATGGTAAGTATGTATTTTTTTTTTTATTTTTCATAGGTTATGTCAAATGTACTTTAACTACCAACATCTGAACATGTAAATTATAAACCATATGTAAAACTCAAATTTTGACATACAAATGAAATCACATGTGTGTAAAAAAGTGACATTCCACATGACAAATACACATAATGTGACAATAGCTTTAGATATGCAGATTACATACATATGCCTTCTTTCTCACACGCCATAGAAAACTGATGAACTTGTATCACTAACTAAAAGTGTAGCACCCAATTCGTAAGGGGCTTTTACTAAGGATTCTAATACCGAAGGCCGGTATTATTGGTATTTTCGGTATTATTTATGGAATAAAAATATCTATCTAAATACAAAGCACCAAGAATATAACAATTTTCCATTTTTTTTTTTTTTTTTACTGTTACACAGAAAAAATAATTTTTTCAATTCAAACAAAAAATTTGTAGAATCAAACAATTTTTTGTCTGAAATCGGTCCTACAAACAAATTCGCATATTCAAACAATTTATTTGCATTTTGTTTATTGAAAAAACGCCGATTTTTTCAAACAAATAATTTTACAGAATCAAACAAAATGTTTACTGAAATTCATATAAATTTTAAACAAATAATTTTGCTGAATCAAACAAAAAAGTTTTGGCACAAGCAATGACGCGCACACAAGCAAGCACTGTTGGTGAAGATGAAGCAGAGCAGAGCGGCCGGCTGGCTTTAAGACACATTTTTTTGTTGGAATAATTTTTGAACGAAGTCTTATTTATACACACAGTGTTTTTCTTCATCACTCACTGTTGCTTTATCCTTTCCTTTGCTAATGAAGAAGAAATGTAACCAAAAACGGCGGCAGACCGACTCGATATGTTTTCCGCCATCATTCTATTTTTGTATTTGATGTATTTAAACAAACTGTTTGAAAAAATTGAATACGGGATTTTGTTTTTTTTTACCAACTTTGAAACCAACCAAAAATTTATTTTGTTTATTATGTGTTTTTTCTGTTGTTTAAAAAAAATGAAACGTTTTTTTTATCTGCTATTGTTTTTGTTGTTTTTCTTATTGCTGTACTTTTTTAAAACGTTCAAAAATAGACTGCATGTGTTTTTTGTTGTAGTTCTTATATTTATCATAAAGACGTGTTGCTTACAATCAATAAAAAAATGCAAAAAGCGACAACATTAAAGAGCGTTAAATATTTCATACAAAATTATGAAAACTTTAAACCAATAGCGCGTTTATTAAATTTTTGAAGAGTTGTCCACATTTTTGTTGGTTAAATAAAAACCAAACAAAAATATTGATTGAATCAGTAAAAAAATTTGTAGAAATCAAAAAAAATTTCAAACAAGCGTTTGTTTGAAAATAATTCGGCAATAATTTTTTCTGTGTAGGACCAGCACTCAGGGGATGACCCCTACTAATGCATTGCATTGTGTTGGAACTAGGAAAATAGGTTATGGGAAGGAGGATATTCTATTATTCAATCCAATTTATTGTTTATTTAAAATATTTATTGATAAAAAAGATAATTAATTCATTTATACCCCAGTAAAAACTTCGCCTTCAAAATAAAGTGTTAAGTAATCAGGAAAAAATAAAAAGTAAAAATACTACTTCCAATTTTACTGAAAGAACCAATGAATTTTATGAGTGATGTCCAAAATTATTGCACTTAAATCTTTGTCATTATTTGTTACCTACATACATCTGAAAAAATATGTAATTATATGTAAGAAAGCTACTAAATAATTAGTAAAATAAGCTATTCATTTTAAAAAATAGGCGAAGTTTTTACTGGGACATATTGATGGCTTAATATAAAAAAGGCCTAGCTCGAGCTTTTTTAGAAAAAAGCTTTTTTGTTTTTTATAGTAGCTTATGCCACATGTATCTTGATTTAAAATTTTAAAAATTGCATTTTACATTTTTTTATCTAAAATTTTATGGATTTTATTAAGTTTTTTTTTTCTTCCCCAGTAAACAAACAGAAAATTCGAGTTATGCCTTTTTTATATTACGCCATCGATATGTAGTTATTAAAAAAACAAAACAGGTCGATATTAAAAACAAAGCAAAAATTTAAAAGTAATTAATTCAAAGGTACCCAAAGTTTCTTTACCTTTATTGTCGATGCTTTTATCCGAAAGGCGTATTGTTATTTTCGTGCAGATTAATCCTGCTGCGGAAAACGCACGCTCAGAATCTACACTTGTAGGACCCATGGTCATAAGGAAATTAAACACAATTTGCAAATATTTTCCTTTCATATTTTCAGAATCCTTTAAGTCAATACATTCTGAAACATAATATTATTTTTATTCTTTGTTTAATGCTAACAACAAAAACTTTTGTTTTGTTGCTTTGAAAAAAAAACTACTAGAAACTATTTTATTGTCCTTTTTTGTCTTCACTATATACAAATTAAACAAAATATATATTATGGCGAGTTTTTTCCATTTCTGGCGAATTTAAGCGGAATTCGCAACGAAACCCTGCTAGCTACCATGACTGTATGACATTTAATTTCACTCATACTTAAGGTACTGTCCCATATGGCAAACATTTGACGATAAAGACGAAACCACTTCGTTTGCTCATTATAAGTGTAATTTAACTTGTATTCTATATTACAAAACAGATTAATAATGCTGTATTATAATTTGTAATAAATGTGAATACATATTAAAACAAAAAATATTTATTAGAATTACAGAAAATAAACTTAGTTTGTCTGTTGGCTTTTTCGTCGAATGTTTGTCAAAAGTGACCATACCTTTAGTCAACTTCCAGACTTTTTTGTTGCAGCAATTGTTCAGTTTAATGGTGAGTGAGGCGAGAAGATTGTAGAGGGAAACTCAGTTTCATGTACTCTGCTATTCTGTTTTGTTTTGTATTTCTAATACTTTCAACTTGAAGTTGGCTCTAGGTATATACATACTATGCATTCATATATATAATATACTAGCTTAACCCGTGCGCTTCGCTTCACTGCTTTGACCGATTCTTCAGTTGAGAGATATTTAATACATGCATGCTATGGGAGGTATTTCCCCCCTGCGCCTACCCGCTTTATTTTTATTTTCAATAGTGTAGTATAACATAAGAGCGACTTCTACAACGTTTGAACATTCTTACTATAACAGCTCTTAAATTCAACATTTTACATTTTTCGAATTTATTCTATGAGCTAAATTTCAGTTATGTATTTAATAAAGCTTTTTTTGTAATAGTTCTATTCCTTAAATTTTTCAGAAATGACTTTATACACTACCAGACTATTATAAATATACCTCATTGCTTTCAAAAGGAAAGCTAAGGTAAAATGGAACAAGAAAATACAATATAATAGTCTGGTAGTGTATAAAGTCATTTCTGAAAAATTGAAGGAATAGAACTATTAAAAAAAAGCTTTATAAAATACATAACTGAAATTTAGTTCATAGAATAAATTCGAAAAATGTAAAATGTTGAATATAATATAAAGTAACCTTCGGAAGGAAATAATTCCCAGTTTCTATTTATAACATTTCTTAAGATATGCGATATTAAACATTGGCGTCCTATGGGGGCTAACACTTCCCCCGCTGCTATTTCATTTCAATTTTGGGGCTCTTTCAAATCAGCGGCTCTTAATTATATATCTATCTATGAGGGGTACTGCTCCTCCTCTGTCAACCCTGCCCATTTTTATATTGAAATTAATAGTTTACCATACCAGTAGCTTTAACTACGTTTGACGACTCTCCCTTTAATAGTTCTTTAGTTGAGCGATATTTAATATATGCATCCTATAAGAGGTATTTCTCCCCCCCCCCCCCCTGCGCCTACCCGCTTTATTTTTATTTTCAATAGTGTAGTATACCATAAGAGTGACTTCTACAAAGTTTGAACATTCTCACTACAACAGTTCTTAAGATATCCGATATTAAACATTGGCGTCCTATGGGGGGGTAACACTTCCCCCGCTGCTATTTTATTTAAATTTTGTGGCTCAGAAGATCCTACTACCAAAAGTTCAACAAATTGCTTGCAGCGGCTCTTATTAATATTTATATCTATTAGGGGTACTGCTTCTCCTAGGCTACCCCGCCCATGTCTATATTGAAATTTATAGTTAACCATAATAGTAGCTTTAACCACGTTTGAAGACTCTCCCTTTAATAGTTCTTCAGTTGAGCGATATTTAATATATGCATCCTATGAGAGGTATTTCTCCCCCCCCCTGCGCCTACCCGCTTTATTTTTATTTTCAATAGCGTAGTATACCATAAGAGTGACTGCTACAAAGTTTGACCATTCTCACTATAACAGTTCTTAAGATATGCGATATTAAACAATTGGCGTCCTATTAGGGAAACCACTTCCCCCGTTGCTACTTTATTTCAACTTTGGGGCTCAGAAGATGCTACTACCAAAAGTTACACAAAATGCGTGAGGTGGCTCTTAAGATATGCGATATTTAATATTGTCTTCCAATGGGGGGTACCAATTCCCCTGCACCTATCGAAAAAATACGTAGCCTAGGGCTCGCGTGATGCTACTGTAAAAATTTCAGGAAAATCGGCTTAGTAGTTTAGGAGTCTATAAGCCAACAAACAAACAAGCAAGCAAACATACAAACATTTTTCATTTTTATATACATACATACATATATACATACATATATAGATAAATAAATGCAAAACAAGAATTTCCAAAGTTGGAAACTGATGCAATTTCAGAGAAGAATTTTAAAAACTAAAAAAAAAATCCCGGTATTCTCAATGTGGTATTTCGGTATTCGATTTAAGCCGATACCGAAGTACTGGTATTGGAATCCCTAGCTTTTACGATTTCGTTTTTTCTTACTTTCCTTTTGAAGCAACTTCCAAAAATTCTTTGCGTTTATACAAAAGTCACCAAAGGCAAAAATGAAGCCACTGTCAGGCCATGAACAACGGTATGCGATATGATGAGACCGGAACTTAGATGGTAGCGCTACATATAAAAAACCAAAAGGGATGTATTTGGGGACGTGGCAAAAACAAAAAAATTTCCCTCTTTAGAAACATATATTTCATGACTGACACAACCTTATTGGCCATACTATCAGAAAACCACAAACCTCTAAGACGAGAGTACTAATGGGTGATTTTTTAAGAGCTATTGGAAAGTCAAAAAAAAAAACACATACAATTCAGAAAAATGCATGAAACCTTTATTTGAATCGATAGTACGGTCCATATACATACTTTAATGTTTGAAGAATATTTCATGCAAATGTTGACCGTGACTGCGCCTCAAATGGTCCATCCGCTTAGTCCAATTTTGACATACTCTTTCCAACATTTCTGCCAGTATCTTATGAATAAATGCTTCAATGTCGTCTTCCAATGCGTCAATTGAAGCGGGCATGTGTGTATAGACATGAGCTTTAACATAGCCCCACAAAAAATAGTCTAAAGGCGTTAAATCGCAAGATCTAGGCGGCCAATTGACCGGTCCCGAACGTGAAATAAAATGTTCACCGAACTCGCCTATCAAAGAGTCCATTGTTAAGCGTGCGATATTTTCTTCACTTCGCACTCTACGTAAGCGTGTTGGTGGTTTAATGTCCAACAATGTAAATTTGTTGCGAAATTTAGTAACAATAGCCCGAATAGCCGCTTCAGTGGGTCGATTAAACTGACCTTAAAATAGAAGAAGCGTGCGATGAACTTTCTTAACAGAACACGCATTTTGATAATAAAATTCAATAATTTGCAAGCGTTGTTCGTTTGTAAAACGATTCATGGTTAAATTATAGAACAAACTGAAAATGTTTGATAGTGAAACAAAACACGAAACGTGCGTCAGCTGTTTAAACCAGTGTTGCCAAAGTGATAAAAGCTAACAAATCACCCGATACTTGTAGAAGTATTGTGAAAAAGAATCTTACATTAATAGATACAACTTGTGGCGAATGGTTAACACTATTGGGCATGATCTGGCAATCGCAAAACGCTTAACATTTGCGATTCTGACTTGAAATCGCGTAATAGGTGTTCTGTAAATCGCAATCGCAAGAAGTTTGGCAACTTCAAATAGCAAAAGTACATTCAAGGCAACAATAATATTTTTAAGAAACTATAGCAGATCGCAAGCAAAGTTTCCGAACACCATAAAACAAATCAGGCATTTTGCGATTTCAAATCGTGCGATTGTCAGAACATGGCCGTATCTTATAATCCTGCGGGAAATTGTTCTTAAAGTACCTTATACCATGACCAGTGCAGTGAACACAATATTACGAATGAATTGTGATAGGGGAAAACAAAACAAAACAAGTGTAGTAGCTCCTAAAGTAGAGGCTGATTCTATCTGGTTCTATTACATTATATGAAGGGGATCCTTAATATTAACATAGTTCACTCATGACAATATCTGCGATAGGCGTTATTTTAACCGAAAATTAATGTATTCATTTAGGTTATTTCAGTGACCTGTTACAAAAAGGTGTCAATTATCCCCCTCTTAGGGCATTGCTAATCTTATCCAACTAGGGAATAGAATAGAATAATGATCCTGCACCAATATCGTGCATAGCAATCGACCCGAAATCAAAGATAATTTGACATAATTTTAAAAATGGCCTTATCTCATAGGTTGATATTCAAACAGGACTTTGCACCTATTCAACATTAAAGAAAATTCAAAAAGTACCACTCGTATAACACAAAAGCAAATGAAAGATAGTTAATTTCCCGTATTATCCTTTTTGATACTCTTTTCACCCCATTTATGTATCAAACATTTTAGTGTTGTAGTGGGAGCCCATAATTTATTACGTTTGTGTCAAATAATGAAGAAAATGTTTTGATTTAAAAGGTTCCAAAATATGAACAGGTTTTACGCGTTTACTCTCCAAAAGGAACAAATTTCAAAAAAGTATCAGGCCCCTGTCCTCTTATTTTTTTAATGAACAACAATAAGTGCATTTTTTGGATCTCTTTTTCGTTTTGGAGTTTTGAGGTTAGCGGGATCGATTTAGCGAGAGGCCAGCCTTCGGTCCAATTGTCAACCTTTTAGCTTAATACGTTTAGGCTCTGCGATGAAAGATAAATAGATGGAAAAAAATTTTTGAAAAAAGTAACAAACATAGGAACAATTTTCACCCCTTAAACGTTCGAATTTCCAAAGAGTACCAAATATGAATTTGTATTTTTTAAATAAGTTACAAATTTCAAAAGATTTTGTTATTCGTGCTTAATTCCCAGTTTTTATTATTGATAAAAACACTTGAAATTTATTGTTGATGGGATAAGCTATTCCTATGCATTTCACTGGTTGCTTAGGCCAGATCATCAGGAAACTTCATCCATAAAGGTTTTAGACAAACTAAAGATATTAAACCAAATAAAACTGTTAAACGTATAAGAATTATAGCAACAGTTCTACTTGTAACAATATCAAAGTTTAAACAAAACACATCAACAATAAACAACAGTGGGTTCATCTCATCTTACATTTCCCCACTACAATTAGTTGAAATTCTCTCAACATTAATTGTAGTTGTAAGTAGGTTAAGAAAAACAAAATGAAAAAAACAACAACTTACAAAAGATGTTGTCAATTAAGTGTTTTTTAGGCCGTGCACTTTTTGATAAGTTACAAATATTATAAAATTTTTATTTCTACACGTATTGGTTTTAAAGCTAGATGGTGGACTAAAAAGTTCCAAAATGCAGGTTTTACCCGTTTACTACCTAAAACGGCATAATTTCGGAAAAGTACAAGACACCTATTTGCTTTTAATGCACAAAAATAAATATTAAATCGAAAAAAGTACCAGTTTATTTAAAAAAGGACCAGTTAGTGAATTAAAAATCCCGCTTTCAGATTCTCATTCACTTAGGAACTTGTATGTTTAATTTTATGTTTTTAGATCCAATAAATACGGAAATTGAAAAGGTAACAGTTAAAGAACAAAATTGTACCTCTTACAGATTCTCATTCACTCAAGCCCTTGCATGTTTAATTTTATGTTTCTAGGTCCAATACTAACTGAAATTCAAAAAGTACCAGTTAAAAAACAAAAAATTTCAAAAATGTCTCTTACAAATTCTCATTCACTAAAGACCTTGTATGTTTAATTTTATCTTTCTATGTCCAACACCAACGGAAATTCAAAAAGCACCAGTCGATGAATAAAAAATTACCAAAAAGTTCCCTCTTATAGACTCTCATCCACCCAGGACATTGCATATTGAATTTTATGTTTCTATGTCCAATACTAACGGGAATTCAAAAATTACCAGTTAAAGAACATGAAAGTACCAAAAAGTTCCAGCATAGATTCTTATCCACTCAGGACATTGCATGTTGAATCTTATTTTTTAGGGTCCAACATTGACGATAATTAAAATAACAACAGTTGTAGAACCAAAAAGCTAAAGTAAAATATCAAATGTCCCATATTTCCCCTTTTTGGTACTATTTTTCCCCCATTAAAGTATAAAAAATGTCGGTATTGTTTTGGTGGCCCATAATTTATTACGAATATGTCAGTGAACGGAAAAAATGTTTTGTAAAAAAGTACCAAAAATAGTTGCGATTTTCACCCCTTAAATGTTAAAATTTCGAAAAAGTACTAAATTCATCTTCGTATTTTTTTTAAAGTTTCGAATGTGGTAACAACTTTGTTTCTATGTTTTTTGGTTCAAAAGATAGATGGGGTGTCAAAAAAGTACCTTATTTTTCTAAAGAACAACGATAAGTATTACATTTTTTTGTATCTCTTTTAGTTTTGGAGATATAAGGTTACCGAATTTTCCCGTTTTTACCCTTTTTTAACCCCTAAGCATTCGAATTTCCAAAAATCCAGTCTTAGTGGATCGATTTGGGGAGTAAAAAATCTCTGGTCCAAATTTCAAGTTTTTAGCTTCAAGCTTTAAAGCTGTGCGATGATGAATCAGTCAGTCAGTAACGTTACAATTTTATATGTATATATAGATAAACGTAAAATGGCGGAACATTTAATAAGTAAAATTACACAGATTCGAAAGCAGTTCAGTTTTTGGATAAAGTGCAACGCTTATCAGTACAAACCTGTTTGGAAAATTGTATTAGACATTTTTGCTGTTTTTTCTTTAGGATCTTTTGTTTGTTTTGATCTTCTTGATATTGATTAGCCAAATATGTAAGTGATAAAAGAAAAATCATAACATTTTCCGGATTTTGTGTTCATTATACGAAAAAGAAGAGGCAGAAACTTGTACACACGAACTTGTATCAGAAAATATTTTTAGACACACCGCACTTGTTAAATTGAAATCTTTTCATTGTAACGCTTTCGAATGCATTTGTAGCAGACATTTGAAAGTATTTTTTAATGTATAATTAGAAATTGGATAAGTAAATTAAAACAAAAATAGAAAAAAAGCTTACTCTATTGTTGTAGGTTTTTTCTTCGTCGTCGTCGTTGTTTGTACTATTACAGTTTTGCTGCAGCAGAGGAACTTCCATCGTATAGTCGTCAGCAGCATCAGCGGAATCCAAAGTTGTCATTAAATTGCTTGAGTTTTTGTTTATGTTTGGGCTAATATACTTTCCGGTTGTTATTGCTCTGCCGTCGCTGTTGTAGTAAATATTTTTTTTATTATCGTCAATTATATTGTTGCTGTTGTATTAAATGAGATCTTCAACGTGATTGTCGGTGTTTGTGACAGTGGCGTAAAAATAAAAAAAAGGAGTAATAAATATGGAATTTTTAAGCTCCTTGTCGATTTGCATTTAACAGTATGTTGATTGTAGATATTTTTTCTATATTTTATTTGAAAATACACTGAATTAAAATCAAAAGGTCATTAAATATCAATAATGCCTGTATTCAGGGTTGCAGATATTTTTCAAATTTAATCCCCAAATTGAAAATTTTTAATCCCAAAAAGAATTTTTTTTAATTCAAAAAACCCTTAAGTTTAACCTTAAAAAACTCTTTAATTTTGTCATAAATTATTTTACTTGAAGGTATTATTATTATTACTATTAATACCTATATTATTTCATTTTTTCATTTTGTTTTATTTAACATTTAAATCATGCATTTACTCAATAATTGTTAATTTGAGCAACAAATTCATAAAGTTAACAATCAAATTGTTTGAATAAAACAGCTTTAAGATTTCTGATGGGTAATTAAAAAAGCCGCAACAACTTCAATTACACTGTGCTACACTCGAAAAGCACTTCTGAAATGACCTAGTGTGCGTTAAAGGTGTTGGTGAGCATGTTACGAATCCGGGCTTAAAAGTTTCAATATACCTCCAAATTCTCGAGTTATGGACCAAAGAAATTTTTTTGAGGCTGCTACTTTTAAACATTTATAACTTTTTTATTTATTAACCGATTTTTGAAATTCAAACGGTCTTGAAAAGAAAAATAATTGTTATTTTTAAATATATATACTTCTCAGTCAATATTAGCACAAATATGAATAGATTGATTCAATTATATGGAAAATTTTTAATTTTTTTTAAACTTTTAAAATTTCTACGAGACTTTTTTCCGAATTTAGTTTAAAGGCAACAAATAAATTAAAGACAGTATTTTTCTGAGTAAAATGAGACGTCATTTATTAATATCGGTTGAGAAATGAGGAAGTTATAGTACTTTTTATGAGGAGCTATTTAAGATTAAAGTTATTTTATTAAATCATGCCAATCTAATCGAAACAGGTTTCCACTCTTTTGTTCGCAAAAGTACTATAACTTCCTCATATCTCAACCGATTTTAACAAATGACGTCTCATTTTACTCAGAAAAATACTGTCTTTAATATATTTGTTGCCTTTAAACTAAATTCGGAAAAAAGTCTCGTTGAAATTTAAAAAGTTTAAAAAAAATTAAAAATTTTCCATATAATTGAAAAAATCTATTCATATTTGTGCTAATATTGACTGAGAAGTATATATATTTAAAAATAACAATTATTTTGCTTTTCAAAACCGTTTGAATTTCAAAAATCGGTTAATAAATAATAAAGTTATAAAAGTTTTAAAGTAGCAGCCTCAAAAAAATTCCTTTGGTCCATAACTCGGGAATTTGGAGGTATATTGAAACTTTTAAAACCGCTTTTGTAATACACTCATCTAGACCTATAACATACACTAGGTCACTTTGAAAGTGCTTGCAAAAAAGGAAATTTTGTAGCACCGTGTTATTTTTAAAATAAGTATTGATTAGCAAGAATGATTCACGCAATTCGTATTGCATTTTATTTTTGTTTTAATTTGGTTTACTGCTGGAAAACCCGTTCAACGCAAGCATTACACAATGAAACAAATTGTGGAATAATCTCTGCAAATCATGCGCCGCTATGACGGTTCATTAGTGTATCCAAAGTAATGGCTATTGCCCAAAGGAATTTTTTTCCTAAGGTGCCCGTTTTCGAAATTTTCAACTTTTTAGGTGTTGAGTGGATATTTGAGAAACAAATTTCATAATGTTTCTGGCTAAAATGTATCTTATGAATCATATAAAAATCGTGCTACTAGTACAATTGCAAAGTGAAAAAAATTTTTTCTTCAAAATGTTGAAAACAAGCAATTTTTCGGCTTTTATAATGTGGGCTACAATTTAAGCTCAAGCTTCTATCAGACATTGAAAAATACATACTGTCCGACCACTTATTGATCCATTTCGCATGGATATATCGGCTGAATTTTTGTAGCGATGTGTCTTATAGATTTCTGACTAAATTCATAAAGATGTTTCTAACGAGACTTATTTTATTTGTGTGAAAATAATGGCAACTATCATTTAATGGAAAATAGTTTTATTTTAATGTTAAAATAAAAAAAGTTTAAACAAGTTATGGTGCTTTACTTGGCTGCGCCGAATCTTTGATACCCTCCAAAGACAGTTAGAATATTTCATTATTTTATTATTTTATCTTATAAAGCTATTTCTGAATAATTTTATTACAAAAGAACTATTCGGTTTAACGCGTACACAACTGCTTTCAGAGAATGAGCCTTATATTAGGCTTTTAGTAAATTATCGTTACGAAATTTTAAGCTGTGACGGACTCGGGATTCCGAAAATGGTTATTATTCAAAATATTTTGGTCATAACTCATTTATTACTGGAAAAATGTTCCCAACTTTGTTAGGAAAAATGTTATGATAGAAATTTCCAATCTTTTGATTTATAAAACGTATGTATCTATAGGAGGTTTTAAAGAAAGTTTACATGTTTTTTAGCTAATTGTTTGACATTTTTCCTTATTTCTTTTCTAACCGATTTGGCTGATTTCAAATCGCAAAATTCTCGAAGGCATTACCGATCTATAGAAATATTATAAATATATAAGCGTTGTGTAGGGGCTCCGCAAGATTGATTTCAACCGACGGACAAAGTGATTTGAACTTCTCCAGAACATACATATATAAACTTTCTGGCATCTGGGATCAATATTGGGGAAATTACAAACGGAATGACAAAGTTATATATACCCTTTTACCATCTGTAATAAAAATTAATTCTTTCACGTCAGAATTTTCCATACCTTTTTCATAAGATTTCTGTAAGAAATCAATTAAATGTCTGCGAAAACCCAGAATTTCCAATATTTGACGTTTTTCTTAGATATGTGGAAGATGTTGGACTATTTTGCTGGCTGGGAATTTATTTATTCATATCAGAAAAGAAGTTTTATGTATAGAAAAACATTTTTACTGTAAAACTTATTATATTCACCATATTACTTAAAACAAAAACAAATTCTATAAACTTTGTTTTTGCTTTAAATGTAGTTGTTCGAAAGAAAGAATTCTTTCTCACATTGAAAACAGGCAGAAAATCTTAATTATGTACTAATAAAATAGTTGCATGCTTAATGCAAGCCGACCTTAGAACTTCCACATTTATTACCGCTTTTTTAATTTTTGCCCACTGTGCATCATGAAAATAGTGATTCGGATTATGATGTTGATTGTGTGGATACCCGGAATTTTCGTGTTTTAATAGATAATGTTCTGCTGAAGAAGGGTTGGTTCCCTTTCGATAGAAGAGATCGAAGTTTTCATCAGTGTCCGTATGTATGGCTGCTGAAATTGTACTAGCATTAGTCGCTCTTGAATCACAGTCATCGGCACCATGGTTGTGGAATTCGGTATTATTTTTCAAAATGTAATACTTTGACATGTTGCGTGAGGGTTGTAGCTGATGTTGCATGCACTTGTAGATAATTGACTTATTGTTTCTAATGTGTGAATTTTGTATTATTTAAAAGTTGTTGTCGTATTAAATTATATTTTTCTCATTATTTTATTATTGAAATATTTATACTTTTGTGTTTGATTTTATTGTATATTTTTTTTTAAATTTTAATTTCTTTTCATGTTGTTGTTATTAAAAACTTTTTATATCGGCCCACAATAGTGCAGAAGATATTGTGCGTTTGTGATGAGCTGTGTGACATAGAAAATTATTAGGTTTAGACCACCCTATTAGTATACCGGTCCATAATTGATCAAAGCTCCCTTACAATTGCGAAGATAAGTTTTATAATAGATTCTATGTCTTTGCAAATTTTTGGGCTTATAAGTCCAGAAATAACCATAAGTCCCATATAAGCCTCTCTCTTAAATTCTCATATAGCTGTACATTTCTTGATAACATTCGGCACAAAAGACTCTTGTAGGGTTCTTAACCGCACAACATATTTTGATTTACCGGTCCATGATTGTCAACGTGTCGCGAATAGAGTACCCTCTCGACATTTTTGTTTCATATACTGGGGTGTGAGTATCAAATAGTCAGGCTTGACCGACCAAACTTATTTGCTTATTTCTTTATGCTATTCATGCATTTGTAATTTTGATAAACATTTAAAATTTTTAATGGTTTTATCTTAATTGATTTTTCTATTAATACAATCAAAATACGATAAATGTTTTAATCGGAATGAATTATTTTTATACCCACACCACCGTAGTTAAGCGGGTAATATGTGTTTGTGCTAATGCGTGTAACACATTATAAAAATGTTAGTTATAGACCCACTATCAGTGTCGATCTTACAATGCATGTCCGTCAGGCTGTATGGATGATTGCCAGTCTATGTAAATATTGTGCCCAAAGTACCGGCCGTAATTTCAAATATATTTTAATTAAAATTGGTACATACGTTTTAATGGAGAAGGAGACGACGCCATTTGAAGGCAGCGCAAATTGTTCCATTATTTCACATACGAACTGCTCTTCGGAATAGAGTCTTTGTGCCTAGTAACCATCTTTTTACATTGGTATTTAGATTAATTTTAGGAAAAAAAAAATTATTGCCGCCTTACGAGATTTTGTCGAAATCGGCTCATATATCCCATAGCTCCCATACAAAAACCACTCTCGAAAATAGCTTTTAATGCCATAACATCCCTATAACTATTGTTATTGCTATGCAATTTGCCGAAGAACATTTATTTAAATCTTAACCTCATAACATTATTTTGTCTTTGAGGGTCATCGATTGTCCATGGGCGGTCAAAATGGGTACACTCTCGAAAATTTGTCTGTAAATACTGTGTTGTAGGGTATCGAATGGGGCTTCACCGACTAAACCTTATTGCTTGTTTTTATTGTTTTCAATACATAGACAGATGATAGTATCCCAGTAGGCCAAATGGTCATAGACACAAATGTCGTCAACTATGTCTTCCGAACATTTTTGAATTTGGTACCTATATAACATTGATGGCGACAACTTAAGTTAGAAAACGTGTATATTGTCGTGTTAAAAATCGTATTTACGACTTTTTTGGAGACATTTTTTTAAATTTGTCTTGAATAATAATTTATTGAGGACAACGCAAGTAACCATTGCATGCATTTTGTCGTGTTTTAAACCACACAGACTACAAAATGCATGCAATTGTCGCTCATCTTGTCTTCAATTAGACTTTATTGAGGACAACATAGGCGACCATTGCATGCATTTTGTCGTGTTTCGAACCACTTTGACAACAAAATGCATGCAATGGTCGCTTACGTTGTCCTCTACTAAAAAAAATTCAAAGCTTTAAATTTGTATGTAATTTAAAATTAATATTTCTTGATGTTTTGGTTTTATTATCAATATTTTTGATAATAAAAAATATTAAAAAATAATCCTGCCTGTTAAATATAATAATTTTGTAACGTTATTCGCGACTGTGTTTCAATATTGCAATTGGAATACGTGAATTGATAGGACAAGAAACACAAAAAATAAATGTTCCTGCTGACTACATTGCCATATCGTAGGCTCAATATGCAAACCGGCTAAATCCACTTTTTAAGTAAATTGAGATTTTAATGCCGTGTGGAAGAGAAAGATACACCTCGTCGACCAGCATGTAGTTTCTCTTCAAATTGAGTCTTAAAGTGTGTTAAACTATATTTTTAGGTTTTCTCTCAAGCTGCGCATATGAAATATAAAAAGTTTGTTGTTTCCATTAAAAGTTATTGGAAGTTAGCAGGTATGCATATTATGTCGACGATATGTTAAGTTCAGAACCCATTTCCTTATTAATCAAAAGCCTATTGGAGGTCTGACTGTCTCCACACATCCAGTATCCACTATTTTCGAGCCCAGTCTCTCAAACTCATCGGCCATTTCATTAGTTTGGAATTCACAGCCCATCGAGGCGCTGGAATTCATTAGTTGGAATTCACAGCCCATCAAGACCCTAAGAGATTTTAGTAAATATATCCTCGAGCTATACCCATTTACCCGTTCCCCTTATTCTGGATATATCGGCAAATCTGAAGTATCGCCAATATATCAGTATCGGTGTTCGTTAAATCCCTAATTGTCACTTACCCATCGTCGACTTAATCGTAGATCGTGTCAACAATATTGTCATCAACGACACTATGTCGCTAATCGGGCATTAACGACTTTATGAGAAAAAAGTCGTTTATATAGTCGCCAGTGACAACTTTAACCACATTGTTACCCATATGAACATTAACGACAATATGCATAATAATGTCGCTCACATTGTCGTTTACGACTTAAGTGCCCTTTGTTCGAAAAAGTCGGCGACGATTTGCATGGGATGTCGCCAACATGTCGTCACTATGGGTCTTGTACGCGTCCTCGACGTTGTCTTGAAGACATGGCCAACTAGGTATATTTATATAGCGAATAAAGTAAAGAGTACATACAACTTCATATTAATTTTACACACAACACTTAAAAATTTTGGAACTGATAAAATTCAAAGTAATCTATAGACCAAATAATATATGTATATTAGAAAGAGCCAAAAATTCTAAATTGTATACAAGCACCTTGGTAATCAATATATTGTATACACAACATCGACAAAATGTGGGTGGAATTGCGGGTGACACCTCTCCCACAAATAAAATATAGGTTTCCGTATATCAGCAACAGTTTTGAAATTTGGTAAAGATTTCTTGGTTATCAATGCACAACATCTGTCAAAAAGTTGGCTGGATTAGAAAAGTGGGCGTGGCACAAAATTTTATTTTGTATATCTGAAGAATGGTTATTGTAAACTTTTCTTAAATTAGGTTAAAACGAATGTAAATCACTACACAACATCTGTCAAAATTGGTCTGACGTCTTTGTCCGGGGTCAAAGAAACATGAGAACACAAAAATGTATGTGTAAAGTAAATAAAGATATATAAGTTTATTACTGATATGTTCCCATCATATCTAGGGTCCTCGGAAAACCCATTTCAACAGGCACACGGATATCGTAAAACTAACTTTGCTCTTGATAAGGACCCAGACTATATAAACTTTATAGATCAGTATTGTAGAAATTACAAACGGAATGGCAAACTTATATATACCCTCTCACTTTCGGTGAAGGGTATAAATAATGCAATGGTACCAACTACCAAAAAATGATCTAGCTTTTTTCATTGTAAATATTACTTGTTAAAAGTTTAATTTTGAAAGAACAAAATGTATTTTAAATTTTACTAACAAATACTTTATTTCGATGAACAGGTTCCAGTACTTCTGACGTTTTTTATCCGGTTTACATAACTAAAATTGTTTAAGTTGTGTATTATTAAAATTGATTTCATTAAAAAAGGTTTTAATTAGTTTTTAATTTCTAGTGTTTTTAAAAAATACTTATTGCGCTGCTCTAATTGATTTAATTTTGTTATTTGGAACTATTAGATTTAAGTTAAAAAAAAATCAAAACTGATGGAATAATTTATAATTAAATTGTTAAATTTATAATTCTTTAAGTACATTATTTAGATTTTTATTGTTTTATGATTGTATCTTTACATTTAAATTGTATAGCAAAAATTTTCTTGAAAATTTGATCTTTCAAGCAACTTTTTCGGTACGCGTTAAATAGATCTTAGTTTCAATCAATTTTTTAATTATTATTGTCATTTTTACAAAAGTTTTTTTTTTTGTAATTTTTAGTCATAGAAAAGCCCAACTACTCTTACAAACCTTAAGACATTTGTAATATACATACAACGATTATAAAGTGTATGTACTGATAAGAAATGTGTGGCATTTTCAATTAAACTAAACCACCTGTACTTAATCTAGCGGCAAACAAAAAGTGTTAATAGTATAGTTCATAACTAATAGGACAAGTTTTTATTTGATAAAACAATTAAATATCCAAGCAAACACCAAGAATTTTAATGGTTTTTTTTTTAAATTTTTTAACTCAAATAAAAAAAAATTAACTAAAACTTAAATAATAAAACAAAATTAGCAAATAGTAACTGTGGCACACTCACTCGACTTTGTGCTCTTTTTAGTTTTGGAAAGAAGACGGTAAGTAAAAACTGTATGAAGGAACCTCTTTTTAACCGAATCGCTTAAGGTGTTCTTTTCAGGAAGTTTAGAACGAATATGTTCAATATTTGATAAAAATAAAATAAGAAATTTATTGCAGTTAGAAAAGTTGGCAGCATTCATACATAACAAGACTTTTGTAATTATCTATGATGGTAATGTATTTATATACATATACATATAAAATATTTAACCAAAAAAACATAACAAATTCAGATATATTGTAAACTTAAGAGATAAATTTCATTATATCTTACATATGGGTAAATCCAAAGAGTTGAACGTGACAGTCGTACGCATTAAAAATGCAATAACATTTTAAACAACAAATATTTTACCGTTCTCCTAACCCTTAAATTAAAGCACTAAGCAAGCACTGTTATCTATGCTTAATTTATGGAGAGCTCGATTCTAGGTCAAAGATAATGGCAAAAGAAGTAGCAGTTCGAATGTGAAAAAATAGAAGTAGTTTTTGTGGCCATGTATAAAAAGGAGTAATTCAGCGAAACCTGGCACAATTTCTTAGTCAAACTTCCTTCAGAATTTTACGTAGCAATGTAACATTAAAATGTTTTTGGTTTGATTCCAAAATCTTCTGTATTTTTTTAAGCCAACATCTGGGTCGATACGTGACATTTCGAACGTGAAATTTTTTCCATAATAATTTAACTGAACAATGATTAAAACAAAATAAAAATTTACCGTTACAATACAACATTCTCACAAATAAGAAATTACGTTTGCACAACTTTGCAGTCTGATTGTTCATCTAAGTGAACAAATTTATGAGTAAATTTATAAAATTAGTAAAATATAACAACATCGTAAAATAATCAGCTTTTAATAACTTTAAAATTTTCGGTCACGGTGGACCTTTTTATTATATGTATTTATGTACTATTTATTTTCTTTAGCGTACTTATCCTTTTGTTTATAAAATTTATATAAAACTGATAACATTTTATTTATGTATGGATAAGTATAACATGTAATTTTGGCCCTATTTAAATCATTTTGGCACTATTTCAAGTCAAACTCGGCCCTACATCACAAATTTGAATTCCCATCACTGGCCCCATGATTAACCGATAATAACAGTCATTTATCTATTAAGAAATTATTTGCTTAATTGCAAAATATGTTCTAATATGCAAATTAATTTTTTTTTAGCAAAACTATTGAAAAACTTGCCCTGATGTGTATGTATGTATGTAGATATATTTGAATATTTGTCAGAAAATTATTTATTCACTTTTGTATTTTTTTATTATAATTGATTTCTTACTATTTTATTAATTTATTTATTATAAATAGAATCAATTACTGTTTTTATTTATGTTTAATTAATTGCTTTTTAATTATTTTGTTATAATTTAATTTTATATATTTTACATTTATTTTGTTTTGTTTTTGAAGTAATCCCTTCTCTCTAACAATTACGCGATCACACCTTGGTGTATCGACATTTTAAACTAAATGAATGAGTAAAAATTCCTAAATAAAAAAAGTTTTATAAAATGCTTTCTTTTAAACAAATATCGTCTGCCAACAGGGGTGCCACATTTAATGTATTCCCAAATATAATGTAAGTTTTACCCAAATCAGAATTGATAAAGTCATTTCTGAAAAATTGAAGGAATAGAACTATTACAAAAAAGCTTTATAAAATACATAACTGAAATTTAGCTCATAGAATAAATTCGAAAAATGAAAAATGTTGAATATAATATAAAAAAAGTAACCTTCGGAAGGAAATAATTCCCAGTTTCTATTTGTTATTTAAATTAAGACCATATTTACATTATGCAATTAACGCCGCAACTTTCGCTTGCAACTTTTTGTTTGTTAGCAAGAGGTGTAGGGAAGAAAACGGGGTTAAAAAAGATGAAAAAATGCTTGAAAAAAATGTAAATGTAAATGTGAAAAGAGTTTCGTAGCAACTAGTTTAAAAGAAAATAGAAAAAAAACTCGGCGTTAATTGCATAGTCTAAATGCGGTCTAAAAATAAAAAAAAAAATTTAATGCAACTTTTTCTGTATTTTATTTAGTGTTATGTACCATTTGTTAAGAAAATTCCCGTTTAAAGAACCAATTTTTGAAATAAAAGGGAAATAATCTTATTTCAGTTTTCCTAAAATTGCGAATAACTTATTGTTCGGTATTATTGCTGAGCACTGAATTTTATTGCTAAGCACTGAATTTGTATAAGTTTTTTTTTTGCTAATAATATAGAATTGTTTAAATAATGTTAAAAAGCCAAAACCTGTTTTGTAATTAACTAATCAAAATTTTGAGTTCAGTATAGATTTTAAAAGAAGTCCCACAATCTTATTTTATCTTGTACACAAGAACTCGATCCGAATACTCCGAGGTATTAAGCAACTATCGGTTTGAGTAGATTTTACACACTGCCCTTATACTGTATTGTAAAACTCTAATTTGCAACTATATCTTACTTAACCCTTAACTCATAACCTTCCAGATTACCCCATTCGTCATTTCGACGAGCACAATATCGGGTGTAAATTTATATAATTTTGTATTTCTTAGATATACTTTGTTAGTAAATAATACAAACTTTTTCTTATTTTTTAACATATGTATTTATTTTAAACCATTTTTATCTTCGGTAGACAAATAGACAAATATTCATGTTAAGGTTTGCCATTGCGCAAATGTTACGAATTATTATTATTATTGATGAACGATATTAATTTTTTAAAATATCAAAAAAAAAATCTTACGTCACTTCATTATCTGGCCACACTGCGTTCAATATTTAATATCAAAGAGAAGGAAACCAACTCTTTGTGATCGTCAGCGTTGCCAGAATTAAGATTTTATCTTATTTTTCAAGATTTTTTGAACAAAATAAGATTTAAAGATTTTTTTTCTCAAATTAAGATTTTTTTATTTTTAGATATAAAGTTTTTTAACTTTAAGTTTGTACAACATACATAATTTTCTTTAACAATTTTTTAAACAGTAAATTTTTAAAACAATGAGGTTATATATCAGCTAGTTGTCTATTGGTTTTGCACACTTTTGTACTTTTGTACTAACATGCATCATTATTTCTGGGCATACAAAACATTAAAAAAGCATCATAGATTCGCGGTTGTTCATTTTGGGAATATTGATAAATAAATTATTTGTGAAAAGAAAAAATGTATCGTATTATATTTAAAGATTAATTTATTAAAGAACAAAAAAGTTGATGTATTTAGTTACTATGTCTTAGTATCAAAAGGTAAAACTAATGGAACTAAGCCCTATAATTACCGTCTTGGTCGGGTCAGACCAAATTTGTGTTTTCCTTGCAGTTTTTCGAATATAACAAAAAAACAGGGGCCTGAGTTCTATAATGATACGTGCTGAATCGCATGAAACTGATTTGGATTCGATTGAAGCAAACTAGTGGGGTGAAATTTTATTTTCATATAAAAGTCTATGAAATTACCCTTTTGGCCAGACCGAATTCTTGTTTTCTTGCAATATTTTTCAAGTAGGAAAAAATATCAAAAAACAGAAACGTGAATTCTATAAATGATATGTTCTGAATTGAATGAATCAAGTTTGAATCAAATGTGTGGTAGATGCGAAAAACCAATGTGCAAAATTAAGGACTACATATTCGATGACTTGCATGTAAAATAAAATAAAATAATAAAAATATATAATAAATTCGTATAATCTAGCAAATAACATACGTTCAATAAAAAAATATAAAATATATTTATTAACTTTTTATTTAATTTGGTTTTTTAGCTGTTCTAATTGTGGTCTGCCTAGACCAAGAGGAGTATTAAAAGTTACAGTTAAGGGTTATGAAGCTTATAGTTTGAAAATACCACATTCCATGCTTATGATAATTTGTAAACAAAGTATTTATACATAAGGGCTTAAGAATATCTGTTTAAAAGTGTACCAACATTATTTTGATAAAAACTTATTAGGAATATATTTAGGAAAATCCATAGTTTTCAGTGAGCTTTCTTTAAATGCAATTTTCTCAAAATGCCTTCGATATAACAACGGTATCAAAAAATATAATATTAAATTGAGAACCCCCAAGATTTCATATGATGTATGAGCTTCATAGCTCCCAAACCAAAATTTTTTTGCTCAAAATTTATATATCTCTAATATAAGAATTTAATAACTTTCGATGAAACTTCTTTATATAGATGGACTTTTTAACGTTCTTATTTATTAGAAATTAAGTGCATTTTAAATGTATTTTTTTGGAAAATATAACTAAAACACAATTTTAAACCAACAATTTAATTTTGTATAAATACCGCAATTACGTATTTTAATTTAAATATGTAGTTTCCATAATAAAAAGTAGTTTCTTTTAAAAAATTAATAATGTTTACTTTTTTGCCTTTGTTATAAAAAATTTCAAGATTTTTCTCTTCAAAATAAGATTTTTTTTCGCCAAAAGAAGCTTTTCCTTCCAAATCATCTGGCAACGCTGGTGATCGTATTGCTTTATCTCAGATAGTTTTTCTCTTTTGGGTGATGGGTGGAAATTTGCTCTTTAAATAAACTTCATGAAACTACAACAATAATTATAACTAAGTAAAATGTTAATACTGTTTTACGTTGTCTTCTTTATTTATTTATTATAACAAGTGTGCGCCAGAGATGGAACTAGAACTTTTTGATACGGTGTAGTTGGAAAAAGAAATGTCGCATTCGTAAAACTGCGCTAGGTGTAGAAGCTTCTCGCACGTCATTCGCATTATTTCTTAAGTCTGAGTTCATACGGCTCATGTCATGTTGAAAAGATTCTTCCTTTTTCTTCTTTGAACATGAATTGGCTTTCAAATGAATCATGTCATGTTGACAACATGTTTTTTATTTTGTTTTATTTGATATTGAAAACAAAAACAAAATTAAACAACGAATAAGAAAGCAAAACGTAAAGACAGTACATGTATCTGTGTACTCGTTTCTTTTCCCCTCGTCCCTCTCGCCTATAAAGTAGCAATCTTGTCAATAAGACATGATCCGTATGAACGCAGACTAAGAGCAATCAGTTTTTCACTGCTTGTGCACAGAGCACACAGAGGCGTCACGAGACAGAAAATATTGTATTTTTTCTGTCTTTTTCTTCGAAAGCTGCCCTTTTTTCAGGAGCGGCCTGTTTTTACACATTGCCACTTCACACCAAAAAACGTTTTCTTTCTCTTTCTTCGAAAGCTGCCGTCGCAAATGATTTAGGCATTTTTCATACGTCACTTTTTTCATCTCTGTATGCTTTGTGGCTTGTGTGCCTACGCACACCAACATTTTTGAAAAAGTTACCAAGTGTGAAAAAATATAACCAAATAAGAAATGCCTCTTGTAAATTGAGAAAAACGTTAAAATTTATTTGAAGTTTCACTGTAATACAAAGGTTATTTGCACTTTATAGGTAAATATTAATCTATATCTATCTATTCTATATATATAAAAAAGGATGTGTGTATGTAACGTATGGACTCCAAAACAGCTAGGCCGATTTTGATGAAATTTAGGGATTCTACAGAATATTCAGACGGGTACCACTGTGAAGTCTGATTTTTGATTTTCGGTCTGCGGGCGAAAGGGCGTGGCAAAATCCAATTTTCATATTGCACCACCAATGAATGACTTCTAAATAATTAGGACGATTTTTTCTTTAAAATGATCGCCATGGTCCAACTTAGATTTAAACGAAAAGAAAATTTTGCCCCGCCCACTTTTTTCAAATTACCTAAAGTCAGAAAACGGCTCCATCGATTTGACAATGTTTCTTTCAAATGTTCGTATTAATCCATTTTATATAATTTGGACGATTTTTTCTTTAAAATGATCGCCATGGTCCAGCTTAGATTTATACGAAAATAAAATTTTGCCCCGTCCACTTTTACGCCCACTTTGTTCGAATTACCTAAAATTAGAAAACGGCTCCATCGATTTGAAAAAATTTTCTTTCAAATGTTCGTATTAATCTAATTTACTATGCCTGCTTTTACGCCCACTTGTTCTATTAAGCGCATAACTTGAGAGCGGCTTGACCGAATTGGACGATTTTTTCTTTAAAATGTTTGCCATGGTCCAACTTAGGTTTTTACGGAAAAAAAATTTTGCCCTGCCACTTTTTTCGATATACCTAAAATCAATTTTTGTCTAATTTTTCTTTTAAATGTTCATATAAATCTATTTTACGTTTTCATCGAATGAAAAATTTACCACGTTTTCTTTTACGCTCACTTTTTCTATTAAGCGCATAACTTGAGAACGGCTTGACCGATTAATCGATTTTTCTTTAAAATCATCGCCATGGTCCAACTTAGGTTTTTACGGAAAGAACATTTTTCCCCGCCCACTTTAACGTCCACTTTTTTCGATTTCAGTAAACGGCTCCATCGATTTGACTAATTTTTCTATTTTTAACGGATTTTAAAAATAGAACGCAAACATTTTCCTAATTTGGACAGGACAACGTCTGTTGGGTCAGCTAGTTACAAATAAACAAAACAAAAAATTCTTTTACATATTAATATATAACGAGAAAGTTTTTATTCATTTGAGACATTTTTCATAAAAAATATTTTTTAATCTCCATACAAAATTCAGTATATTAAAAATTAATACATAAAATTTTTTTAAATATGTGTTTTGCAATAAACGAAATTAGTACTTCACAGTTATAAACAACAAAAATTGACAAAATAAATTATTTGCCGCAAATTAATGTTTGGCGATTTGAAACGGAAACGAAATTGTAAATAGTTAAAAACAAATTTCTTGACCATTTAGTAGAAAATCCATACAGATTATGATCTAAAACGTTTTTTTTTTTTTAAATTTATACACTATATAATGAACAATTTTTAGTTGTTTCGTTTTTGATGATGTATTATTTGCACAAGTTACCGAATTATTTTATGTTATGTCACTTAAGCAGAATTCTTCTTAAGTCTTAACACTTGCCAAATTCTAAACTGACACAAGTCTAATTAATATAAACTCCAACGAAGATTTACTTTATCAATAGTATTACAATTTGAATTAAGACTATTTAGCACTTAACAGTAGGCAGCTGCTACCATTATATTTTCTGACACAAGTAAAAATAGTTCACTTTTATGATTGCAACTTTATACCAATTGAAACATAAAGAAAGACATAACTGTATTTAGCAACGTACGTACAGTCAATGGAGAAAAAGTAATTTATAAAATTAAATATGAAAGTAACTTCTAAAATTATGGAATATATATTAATATCCATTGATTAAAACTTGACTTGATTTCGATTTCAGGAAACGGCAATTTATAATACAAAAACCACGTTTGGCAATTTTTAAACCCTGCACGGTTACTCTTCGTCGAATCGACGAAGGTCATTTAATTTTTATCATATAACTTTTTTATGAGTGTTCAAATAAAGCCCGATTTTGTTACTTTAGTGTAAGTTTTTGTGTCTATTTTTTGGACTTTTAAATATTGCCTTTGTCAACAAATGCGTCATATATACGCACAATATGTAACATAAAGAACGAAAAACCAAAAACCGACGACAGTACATACAAATCTTCATTTACCTCTCGTGGCTCCCTATTCAAGAGTCAGATCCGAGACACCTGCCTGACAGACCTTAATTATGGGAAAAATAAAATACTTAATCGCCAAGAATCCGTCGAAAGTGCTGTCAAAGCACCAAAAGAGCGTAAAATTAGTCCCCTCTGTCCCTATAGCAACACGGAACGTCGAAAAGTGCATGCGTAAAATAAGACCAATAACTAAATATTTTTTTTCTTTTGTATTATTTGACGGATTACACTGTGCTCGAAATTGACACTTTTTTTAGACAAGTTGGGGACATGTCGTCTTAACTTAATTCGGCTACGCTGAATCCTGTGGTGATAGCCGTTTTTTTTTAAGGTTAGCTCTTGTTTTCGAGATATACCGTTATTTCAAAAATGGAGGAGGTTGCGCAACATATATTTAAACGCCATGTGCCCGGCTTGACTATTTTTTATACCTTTCACCGAAGAAAAGAGGGTATATATAACTTTATCATTCCGTTTTATGTTCCAAAATATTGATCCTACAGCCTATAAAGTATATACATTCTGGGTCCTTATGAAAAGTGAAGTTCAAATCCGGTTGTCCATCTGTCCGTGTGTATGTTGAAATGGGTTTTCCGAAAACCCCAGAAATGATGTGGACTAGGTTGATGTATATTTATGTCACATATAATTCGTTTAAGTTTGCTATTGAAATTCAGCCAGATCGGTCCAAAAATGAACGATATATGAGCAAAAAACCACGACTGCCTCTGATTTTGCCCAAAAATCCCTTGTTGTTGTTGTATTTTTTTATTTCTGTATATCTTGAGAACGGCCAGAGCCAAAGTTTCCAAATTAGGTACAAACATTAAGATTACCAATATACAGCATCCCACAAAATGTGGGCGGGATTGTAGAAGTGGGCATGGTACCTCCCGTACAAAAAATATTAAAAATTGTAGAAAACCTGAATTTTTGGACTGTCATATGACCTATGATTACGCCTTAAACATCAAAAGATCGGAAGGATTACAAATCTTTCTTAAATGGTATTTATATATTTAGGCCATTGTTAAATTGTAGTCGTAGTGAAATAGAAAAGTACGATAACGTTCATCCATGGTTCAGTTAAGTTAGAAACTGTGAGTTCCCTGGTTCGAATCTTGGTTTAAAAAAAAATAAAATTTTTTTAAATATTTTTATTTTTTTTATGTACTAAAAACGATTTAAAAAAATATTTACCAGTTTTCGCTTCTTAAATTTAATTTATAATGAAGTTTTAAGTATTGTAAATATGACTGGATATGTAAAAATTATTTAGTTTTTGTCTAGTTGCTCTGTATTCTGCTCGCACAATGGTGAAGGGTATATAAGATTCGAATATAGCACTCTTACTTGTTTCAACTAGCATAGTGTTATCTTTAAAGGTTGAGTAAGAAAAAAGTTATTTTTTTACCTTTTTAGGTTTTGTTGTTTAAAAAAGTTAATTAATTTAAAAAACCAAAAAAAATTAGTTCAAATTCGTACCAAATTTTATAGGGAAAAATAATCAAAAAGTAATTTCAATCTCTGGGAATACAAAATTTTAATTTCAAACGGTTTTGTTATTCGTGCTTAATTCCCAGTTTTTATTCTTGATAAAAACACTTGAAATTTATTGTTGATGGGATAAGCTATTCCTATGCGCATTTCACTGGTTGCTTAGGCCAGATCATCAGAATATAAGATGAGATAAACCCACTGTTTATTGTTGATGTGTTTTGTTAAAGCTTTGATATTGTTACAAGTAGAACTGTTGCTTATAAGTCTTATACGTTTAACAGTTTTATTTGGTTTAATATCTTTAGTTTTTCTAAAATCTTTATGGATGAAGTTTCCTTCCTGATGATCTGGCCTAAGCAACCAGTGAAATGCGCATAGGAATAGCTTATCCGATCAACAATAAATATCAAGTGTTTTTATCAAGAATAAAAACTGGGAATTAAGCACGAATAACAAAACCTGGGGGAAAAAGAATTTTTATTTTTTATATGCTATATTTTTTTTTTTTTTAATAAAACACTTAACTAAAACTGTTTTTGTTTATTTTTAACTTTAAAAATCGTTCCGCTTTAATTTATTGTTTAAAAAGTTCGTCGATTCGACGAAGAGTAACCTTAATGTACTAAAATGAAGAGTAACCTTCCAGGGTTAGGCAAAAAACTTAAAAAAATTATCTGGAAGATATTTTGAAAGGAAATTTCTGTTTCGATAAAGTATAAAAAGCTTCCCTTCATTTAAAACAAATCATAAGAAAATCGTAGTTTACAGTTTTTCTCGCGCCACTTTGAAATGTGACTTATTTTGACAGTTCTTTTGAGAAACTTTTCGTAAAATATTGTTACAGAATCACTTTTTCTCACATCGCTTCATGCGAAACATTTTATGGTGCGAGAAATTGAGAAGCGGGCTACAGATTAGAAATATTAACATTCTTAACTGCTCCTCTATTGAACACTGTTTAAATCTACCGAATTGGTGAAAAAATAAATAAGTTAAAAATTTATTAGTCCACAATGTTTTAAAAAACGTTTTTTATCGATAACTTTTGTTTTTAGAAGAGTAGTCGAATTTTTAAAAATGGCAACATGATCTACTCAAGTCTATACTAGGACATTTAGAAATATATTTTCACTTTCGCATCGTGTACTTAGTAAAATGTGTAAATAGTCACTGGACAACTGTTGTTTTATTTGTGGTGTCTACATCTATACAAAATATGCCCGAAGAACGTTGACCAAAAACTTTAATTAATTTATTGGTATTCCTATACAACAGGACTTAAGGTATTATAATTATAGTACAGGATAAACAATTCGTGGCAATTTCTAATTTTAACAATAAACATTAAACTATAAGAAAGCAATTTTTAAACTGCACTGATCAAGCAACAAAACATAAAGACATTCAAAAGCGTTTTTAAATACAAAAGATTAAAAATTTTCAAGTACGGAAATACAAATTAAAAATACATTTCCTAAAGTGCGTTGCATTACATACTAGTAAATTGAACAGTTGCTGGCCATTCTGCCATTCTGCCATTCTGAATCATATCGGGCTCAGATTGTTATTTCTTCTTGACTGCGTAAAAGTAGCACGTTCAAATAGGTATGTACGTCGGCTCACCAGTATAGATAATTTTATGCAAAAGACTGAAGCATCAAATATTTAACATGCCAGAAAAACGCACTGCATAAAGTTTACTTTGATAGGGTGCAACATGAGAGAAACGACCTTAGTTGAAGACATATCTCAGAATGGCAGTATATGTACACAGAAAAAATTATTGCCGAATTATTTTCAAGCGAACGCTTGTTTGAAATTTTTTTTGATTTCTACAAATTTTTTTACTGATTCCATTAATATTTTTGTTTGATTTTTATTTAACCAACAAAAATGTTGAGAACTATTCAAAAATATAATTTACGCGTTATTAGTTTCAAGTTTTCATAATTTTGTATGAAATATTTAACGCTCTTTAATGTTTTCGTCTTTTTGCATTTTTTTATTTGATCGTAAAGGCCAGTTTACACGATAATACAATGTATTACGACTTTGTAGAATCAAAATATTATGAAATTCTCTCCGTGTTTAAAAAATAAAAATCTTTTGTAAGTATAATTCATGTTTACACGGATGGTATAAGTAAAATCAAAAATAATAACAAAAAATCAGATGGTTGCAGTTTTAAATTTTTACAAAAACAACATGAAAATTTTCTGAGTTGATTTTAGCTGTTTTTGTAATTGTACAAAAATGCTACCACCTTCAATATACTCTATTAAAATACACCTCTGGTGTGATGAGAATACATAAGTTTCTAAAATGGTTTAGAAAAAAAGCATTTACCGACCGCTTGTCAGATTTTGTATTCGTATTCTCTCTTACTCAATACATTTTGCTTTTACATGATAAGATTTTTCTCATTCTACATCATTTTTTGCAATGTCGTAATACATTGTATTACCGTGTAAACTGGCCTTAAGCAACACTTCTTTATGTGAAATATAAGAACTACAACAAAAAACACATGCAGTCTATTTTTGGACGCTTTAAAAAAGTACAACAATAAGAAAGATGATAAAATAGCGTGACGAGGTTTGTAGTAAAAAAACAACAAAATCAATATCAGGTAAAAAAAACTTTCTCTCTTTTTAAACAACAACAACATTATAAGAAACAAAATGAATTTTTGGTTGGTTTCAAAGTTGGTAAAAAAAAACAAAATCCCGTATTAAATTTTCTCAAACTGTTTACTTAAGCCTAGATTACACTATCTCACAAGTCTTACGTATTCCATAATACTTTGTGAGATAGAAATATAATGAGTTTTGTTGCGACTGTCAAAAAATCTAATGTAACATGACAGTTTGTGTTCACACCATCACACAAAGTATAAACACTCACACATGAAATAAACTGCAACCCTGATCCAATGAAAAGTATTATTGTTTAGAAATTTTTCAAAAAACGATGAAGTCGTATGGGATGTCAAACTTTTTTCATAATACTTGTCATTTTCGTGACGCATTGCATTCACACTATCACACTTTGTCATATTACTGGAGTTTTTGACATGTATTAATACAAATTATAATAGTGTAATCTAGCCTTTAAATACATCAAATACAAAAACAGAATGATGACGAAAAACATATCGAGTCGGTCTGCCGCCGTTTTTGGTTACATTTCTTCATTAGCAAAGGAAAGGATGCAGCAACAGTGAGTGATGAAAAAAAACATTGTGTGTATAAATAAGACTTCGTTCAAAAATTATGCCAACAACAAAATGTGTCTCAAAGCCAGCCGGCCGCTCTGCTTCATCTTCTCCAACAGTGGTTGCTGCTTGTGTGCGCGTCATTGCTTGTGTAAAAACTTTTTTGTTTGATTCAGCAAAATTATTTGTTTGAAATTTATATGAATTTCAGTAAACTTTTTGTTTGATTCAGTTAAATTATTTGTTTGAAAAAATCGGTGTTTTTTTCAGTAAACAAAATGCAAATAAATTGTTTGAATATGCGAATTTGTTTATAGGACCGATTTCAGACAAAAAATTGTTTGATTCTACAAATTTTTTGTTTGAATTCGAAAATTAATTTTTTCTGTGTAGATGTTAATTTCCTGCTGCTTTTTTGGTCACAGCTTGCAAAAACCTCGCTGCCATATATTAAAGCTGGAATAAGATATGTCTTAGTCAAAACATACGTATGTTGAACGGGGTTGAGTGTTGAGTTGTCGAAAGCGAACGAAGCATTGGAAGGTAATACTTTCCCTGCAGCAGCTTTTATTTGATATGACCAAGTAAGTGAAGAATTAAAAATAATGGCAAGGTTTTTAGTATTCTTGGCGATTTCTATTTGCTGCGAGTTCAAGATTATATCAAGCTCAATAGTTATTTGTGTATTGTTCCTGGAAATTGCAAGGCACTTAGATTTAGCGGGATTCAGACAAAGACCATTTGCCTCTGCCCAGGCTTCAATTTTTTGAAAGATCAAAGTTAAATCTTGAAATATACTCAGCGGTCTTATCAGGTTCACTACATATATAAACCTGAACATCAGCGGCGTATAAATGAATTTTGCAATATGATAATTGTTTTGGCAAATCGTTTTTATATGTATATTGTAAAAAGAAGAAGACCTAATATCGACTCTTGAGGAACACCTTTGGTCACAGGCAGATTTGTCAATAAGCTTTGGACTCCAAACGTAGTTTGTGCTACGTGTTTTGTAAGACTGACTCAATTTGGTGAGGTCATGGAGGAGTATTTGTCATTCAGTAAGAAAGTTGAATGAAGAGATCCAAATATATGGAAAATCCAATGTGCAAGCAATATCCAAAACGAAAAACCTTCAGTACAAAAAAACATCAGATAATGAAGAACATTTTAATCTGAGTTTTAATTCTACTGGCACTGAATGATTTATGACCTAAACTTGTCAAAAGAGAACTCGAAGTTACTCGCTTTCGCAATCGCTTCAAGTTATATGGAAATCCTTCCAGAAAGTGATAACTGGATTTTCGGGAAACTACAAAAGCCATAACGACTAATAATTAATTTAAAATATGATGAAAGACTTTTATGTCATTGGTATATCTATATATGTAAATGAAATTGACTGATTCATCATCGCACAGCCTTAACCGTACGGTTCATAACCAGCAAAACTCCTTTAATTTCATAACCAGGTACCCGGGTACCCGAAGTAGGTTGTTTTGCGTTTATTGAAATAAAATAATATTTTCCTGTAAATATTTTTGTTGTTGATTATATTTTGCGTTCTCAACTGTACAAATTTGATATTTGGAAAAAAACTGGTTTCTGTTCGTATATAAGTACCTAAAGCGACACAAGTAGTCAGAAACTGGTTTTATGTAAGGGTTGTTTATTTGCTTATTTTGCTTATTTTCGGTACCGTCTTGCTTAATTGCTTTTGAATTAGGTAGCAGATGTTCATTTTTGTCGTAAAATTGAAATATTTCATTTGCTTCGCCAGTCTGTGTTGAATATTTGAACAGTGAAGTTGGTGAAAAATGAGCCGCAACGACCGATATTTGTCTACAAGGGAATACTGGAATTTGAGTGATGAAGCAAGAAGCACATATATTCAACGTTTATTTGAGGAAGTGACTCAAGATGAGGACCTTGAAGTGGACCCTGAGGAAGACCAACATGAAGAAAATGTGGCCTATACTGGCGAAGTTTCGGAATCAGAGAATGAAGATTTGAGTGTTGACAACGCAAACGAAATTGCAGCTGCTATTGACGCACCAGAGGAAATTTTGTTTGATGATGAAAGTGAAGATGATGATATGCAAGAAGATGCACCAACAACAAACCCAGCAGACTACATGACTGCACGTGACGGCACACAATGGCAGCGAACACCACGTAGGTGCCAACAAGTGAGAAGCCACAATATATTCAGAGACCGCTGTGGTCCAGCGCGGATTACTGAAAATATGACGCCTTTGCAGTGTTTCAAATCATACCTCACAGTGGAAATGGTGGATATAATAGTGCGCCACACAAATAGAAAAGCGCATGCCACATATAATGCGTACAATGAAGCGAATCCCAATAGACGTCAGTTGAAGTGGAAAGACACGACAATCAACGAAATTTATGCGTTCATTGGAATGATTCTGATGGCTGGCACAAATCATTCTAATGACGAAAACGCAAGAGATTTGTGGACGTCACAGGCTCACCCAATATTCCGCGCCACCATGGGAATAAACAGGTTTTTCGATTTGCTGCGTTTTATGCGGTTTGACGACCCCAGAACACGGGTAGAGCGGCAGCGTCAAGACAAGCGATATTTGGATAATGCTCAATGCAAATCTTGCCAAATATTATGTGCCATCAGAATATTTGACCATTGATGAACAATTATATCCATACCGTGGTAGAACCAAATTCACTCAATATATACCCTCGAAGCCAGCAAAATATGGCATAAAAGTATGGTGGATTTGCGATGCCAAAAACTCATATCCACTTCATGGCCAAATATATACTGGCAAACAAGAAACTGGTCGTGAAGTTGGTGTTGGCGAAAGAGTGGTGAGAGATTTAGTTGGGCCATACTACGGTAGCGGACGAAATATAACAATGGATAATTTTTTTACGACGCTGCTGTTGGCTAGGCAACTAAAAGTAGAAAAGCTCAGCATTGTGGGTACACTCCGCCGCAACAAAGCTTACATCCCTGCGGAGATGAAAGAAGACAAAAAAAAGACGTTGGTTCAAGTTTATTTGGCTTCTACGACAACGTAACACTGCTCTCATATAAGCAGCGGAAGTCCAACTCGGTCATCCTTCTTTCTAGTATGCATGATGATGCACAAATTGACGAGAATGGGAAACCAGAAATTATAAATTTTTATAATCAAACAAAAGGTGGGGTGGACGTAATGGACCAAACGCTCCAAGAATACACGACCCAGCGACAAACAAGAAGATGGCCGATGGCATTTTTCTATAACATCATTGATGTGAGCGCATTTGCATCACACATCATATATTATGGAAATAATCCAACTGCACGATACACCACGACGCGCAGGAAGAATTTCCTGCGTCAACTGGCAGAAAACCTGTGCATTCCTGTTATAGAAAATAGAATTTCAAATGTGCAAAGCGTGCGCCAATTTTCAACAAAAAATGCAATTGAAAGCATCATCGGAAGGCCGTTGGAGAGTGTGCTTTGTGCTGCAGGTCCGCCAACATCTCAGAAGCGCAGAAGAAAAACTAGAAAAAATTCAACATATGTAGCACGCCGATATGCGATGAGCACGCCATAACAATTACTAAATGCTACAATTGCCACAATAACAACGATAGTGATTCGGATGAATTATAATATAATACTAGATGACCCGTGCGAATATTGCGCACCGTAATTTTTATTAATGAAAATATTAATTTTTCAATTTCTAATTATTTTTCGTCATTAGTGTTAGAAATAAGCTTTAAAATGAGATATCATTAATTAAATTTGATGCGGTGGTATGGGAGATATTTGCAACCGACATAAAAAAGTGCTTTAGAAATAATATATATGATATATAAAATATGATAAAATAAATAAAAAAGACATTTATTTCCAATAAAAACAACACAAAAAAAACGTTTTTTCATTTACATGTCAGGCATTTACATAGGAATTGCATTAGGGTACCCGGGGACCCGGTTGTGTGTTTATGGGGGTAAAACATTTAAAATCATTTTTTAAAGAAAATATTGAAAATATTTTGAATTTTTTCGTATTTAAATCTTAGTTTAGCCAAAATCTCTCATGATTCGGAGTTTTATGTCCATATCTCAAAAATTATAGGCACAGCAGCACCTTAAAGTCAAAAAAGGTACACGGGTACCCGGTTATGAATCGTAGGGTTAAAGTCTAAAGCTAAAAACTTAGAACTTGAGCCGGAGGTTGGTCTATTTTATGTTTAGGCGAAAAAAAAATGGTAAAAAAAGGTAAATTTGCTAATATCATATCGAACCATAACCGCGAAAATAGCGTAAGCGACATAATTTTAAATTTTGGTTTTTTTACTAAATGAATTTATTGGCAGCACTAATATCATCTCCGAAAGTAAGGTACCGTTACGATTTTATAGCAAAAACAATTTTATCATAAGCGAAAAAGTTCATACAAAATATATATGAAATAGAATAAAAAAAACTCTCTCTTGTAAATTTTGATTTTTGGCGCCTACGTTATTTTCGCGGGTAGGGGTCGATATCTACTAAGCGAAGAGATACATGAGATCTTTTAATCCAATAAACATAGATAAAAAATTATATCACATTAATAACTTATCTAAAAAATACAAATGCAAATTTTGTACAAATTGTACCGACTTTTGGTAATCTTTTTTACAAAACATCTTTATACTTTTTCCATTCATTGACATATACATACATACATACGTATTAAATTATTGGCACCCAATGCAATGTTGACGTTTTTAGTACATACCTCAATGGGGAGAAAAAAAAGTATTAAAAAGGGGATATACGGGAAGTGTGATTTCTTTCTTTTAGTTTTCCTTCCTGCATGTGGTACTTTTTGAAGTTTTAAAGCATTGAACTTAGGAAAATAAAATTATCGATACAAGGATTTGAGTGACTGAAAATATAGAAGATGAAAAATGTTGGTACTTTTTTGTTCTTCAATTCGTACTTTATGAATTTTTGTTAATATTGGACCAATAAACAATGGAATTAGTATTGGAAACTAAAATTTTTGGTCGAAAAATATGTGCATAATTACGGAAAATAACTCTGAGACTTAAAAAATATTAATTTTCAGTAAACTTTAAATTTTTTATAAGCACTGGGCTATGCAACGTATTAATGCTAAGATAAACAAGTTTGAAATTTAACATAAATTTTTCTTTATGCATATCAAAGTAATCAAATGTGAAACAAAAAACTTGTAAATATTACTTCGGTGATTTTCCTTATTGCAAAGATGCAGTAGTTGAATTTGACCCCAACAATAAATTTCAGTGTTTTTATCAAAAATGAAAACTGGGAATTAAGCACGACAAATAAAATCTTATTTATTAAAACCTGTTAAGTTAAAAAAAAAAAAAAAACAAAAGATACAATTACACTATTATTGAAATAAAAAAGTTATAATTCAAACGGAGCTCATTTTAAAGCTTAACATTTTCATTGGATTCTTATCAAATTAAATTTATTTCTTTAACCCTAGGAGTTTCAAGGATTTTTTAGCGCTAAGTGGTACAACTAGGTCTTCCCAGACCTGCAAGGGAATTGTATGGAAATAAATAAGCGGATGTCCAAAATTGTGCGTAAATGCTAAGACCGAAATTTTTTTTCTTGTTTGGAGCATAGCGAGATGTTACCACTGTGGTAACCTAATAACGCGCTAAATATATCTCGTTTTGGATCCAACGTCTCCTTCGTAATCCAAGCTTTATCTTTGGGCGTGTTTCCAATATTTGCCAATCATTTTGATATTAACAGCCTGTTCATGGATTTCGAACGTCATCGTTCGCATAGAAAATTACATTTAAATAAAAACAAAATTCGAATATTGTTCGAAGTTTGTTTTTGTTTTAAATGTAATTTTCTATGCGAACGATGACATTCGATATCGTTTAACAGGCAGTAAAACCGTTGCCACAGCAAAATCACGTTTGTGAAGATTTTTTTGGTACGTATGAACCAATTCATTTGTAACGGTGTCTAGTACCGAACACAAACACCTCAGCCGTATAATTGTGCTTATTGTGTTCGCTATAGCGATTTTAAGAAGTCAAGGATGGATTTGCCTCTAGCACGCCAAACAAATAAGTTATACATACTTTTATATGCAAAAGGTCTATGGACCTCCTAGGGTTATATCGGATCAACAATCCCAAATTTCTCTGACTGATTAATAAAATTATTTATGATCGTTATTAATAGTTGAACACCATTATACCACAACAAGTTTAAACACTTAAACACAACCCAGCGGTAAATATTGAAAGGACCGCAAGTGGCAGGCCTTTTTGAAGACCTTTATACTCCTTTCTAAAAGATTCGCTTCGCATGATATCCTGCCTTCAGAAGTATGCCTTCTAGAAGGCATAAACTTCTTTTTAAAAGACCTTCTGAAATATTCAGTACACATTCGCTACTCCCTTCTTTGAGAAGGGAGAAAGGAAGGTGTTCAGTTTTATTTACTTTTTATTTTTAGTGACCTTCCTTACTCCCTTCTTTGGGAAGGGATCGAAGTTGTTTTTAAAGGAAGTGTGGAAGGCCTTGCGCCCAATGACAACCTGTGTAAAAAATAAATAAGTATGGAATGCGGCGAGAATATATAAGGCCTTCTATTACCTCTTTACTCATTCTAGTTACCGCTGGGAATATATACATGTATATGTATTATTAATATTATTTGTTTATCAAAAAAACTGATATAGTGAAATCATTGCCTCAACTTCCTCCCAATGTATCCGCCGTTGCTTTGGTGTGACAAGGCAAGCACCAGTTTATTATTAAATTTTAGCCCGTTCTATAACCAAGTCAATTGTTGAAAACGTTGTTAATGTGACTAAAAGTTTCCTGAACTGGCCGAAGCGACCAGTGAAATCCGCATAGGAATAGCTTATCCCACCAACAACAAATTTGGAATTAAGCACATTTAAACGGAAACTTCGACAATGCAATGTAAGATATACTTATTTTTGTTTTGTAAATAAAACCATAGACCGGGTGTTTGAATAATTCTTTTAATAGCAATTACACTATGCCAAAAAAAAAAAAAACTAACCTCAAAAATTAGATATTTTTAAGCTAAATTGGGGCTGCTGAACACGAATCTGGCATTCATTTATTTTTCTTAAGAAGCGTTTGCGAGATATACTCGAAAATCGTGTTTTTATGCAGTTGTTTTAGGTATTTCAAAAAATCTCGAGTTGTACAAGATTAAACATTTTGCACAGATATCTCTTTTCTTTTTCAGCTCATATCTTTACCGTGTCGGTCGGATACAGATTTACTGAGCTACAGGGCCTTAAACTTGTAAAAATTGATTTTTTATGTTTTTTTTTCAAAATTCACCATTTTAATCCGCTCAAGTAAGGCAATAAAAAAAATTTTTAAATTTTTTTTTAAGATGTATCCTAAATAATATTTTGTTATAAACGTAGTAAGCGTAAAATTGTTATCGTCGGACAAAAAATTAAGAAATAACGGTATATTTAGGGAAAACATGCGAATTTGATTTTTTATAAACAATTTTTTTTTATCAATGCTACTATTATATATATGTACCTTATTATTTTATGTAGTATGCTTTCACTTATCGGTCTAATTCAAGATACCGGATGACTTAATTGCAATGGCGCATATTCACAAATTATTACCAAGTGTTAACTTTTGTATGTACCTATTTAAGTTATTCACAGATGATTACTTCAGCATAAAAGGTTAACACTTAATTATAGGTTAAGCTGTAACTAAATGCCAACTAACTAATACATACAAAGAACTGCTGATTGATATCATTTTATAATTTATTTCAGAAGTACAATATTTTTGAAGTGGTTATAAAAAAATAAATGGAAAAAATTATAAGAGATATTCAAATAATATCAGATCAAAACATGGCAAAAAACAGTTAAGACGTATAAAACGCGCTGAAATCCATTTTAAATGCATTTCTACTGCATCAATAAAAAAAAAAAAAAAAAAAAATTAACTAGAGATGTGTTCTTAGTCGATAAAATTCTATTGAATATTTTTATTTTTACAAGTCCTTATTTTAATTGATTTATATACTATTATAACCAAAAAATAACCTTTTTAGAATTTGTGTTAATTCTTTAAAGAACAAAAAATTGGTTTTTAATAGTTTGATAAGCTTTTTAACTAATTACAGAATATATCGTTTAGAATATTATCAAAATTTAATTTTCCCTACATGCCAATATGCATGGTTGCATTTCTTCTATCAGCTGAGAGCTGTTACTATGTAAGTTACGAATTGTGAATAAGAACTATAACTATCTATGAACTAGTTTTTAGTTTCTGTTTTGTTACTTACAACTTTAGTTATGATTTCTGAATATGCGCCAATGTTGCAAGATATCACTAAAAATGAATGCGTTGACAAAGCATCACAAATAAACACAATTCACACATTTTGCAACCATTGTACAGTGAATATGTTTACCATTCAATAATGAACTCAAGGCACTGCTTTTAGAAAATGTCTCTATAAATTCTATGCTTTTCAGTGTTGCATTGTAACACCCAGCTTATAAAGTCAGCCACAGTCCCGTTTTCGTTGTTTTAATAACTTTTGAAATTTCTTTATTACATTGTACAATAAAATATGCGAATATTCACTTGATAACTCTTTATTTGTTTGTGGTCTGTCTACAGTATTAAAAAAGTGTCCGAAGGAAGTTGACCAAAATCATTTTGGAATATTATAAATTTTATTTTCAATAACTAGTCAGATTTGTCCATAAGCCATGGACTTGAAACGTATTTTATTCTACGTGTTATGTTAAATTAACAAAATTTCGGTGCGCCAGTTGAATGGGGGAGGGATCCAATTGATCATATGACTGATTGCTATATCTGCATCACCAAAGTGCACATGGCCGTGTTATATATCCGGATATAAATCCATTTATCTCCTCCATTCCCAAAGCGAAAACCTCCACTAACAAAAGTAACATCAGATAGTAAAGAAGATTTAAATCTAAGTTTTAATTCCATAGGTGATACGAATAATAAACTACTTGTCAAAAGACAACTCTAAACTGAACTCGACATGAAGCGAGTATGTTTGAAATAAATATGATTTTCGTACCCAGAGACACGCGTTTTTTACTATCGCAATATATTTTTATATTAATTTATATTTTTTTTTCAGAAGGAAGTAAGTGGGTTTTTAGGAAACAACAGAAGCCATAACGATAGTCACCTTATTCCAAATATGTTGGAAGACTTTTATTCCATAGGTGTATATCAAATAAATAAAAAAAATCAGTCTTAATGGGTTTCCTGTAATTACAGGAGCACACTCATCATTGATAACATTTTTGAATATGTATATGTATGTATGTATTGATCAGAATTTTCCAGAAAATCATGGACATATTAGAAAACTTACTGCCCTAATTCATTTAAAATTTTACTAAAATAAATTTTTTTTTTTTTTTGAAAAATTTGTTTTTTTTTTGGATAGGGCATGTGGGAGGAACAAATGTCAAATGGACTAAAAATTGCTTCTACATGCATACTAGTAACGTTTTCTTTCGACAAGTATAAGCATTTTTATTTATTTCTGTAGAAAATATTGTTTTATCAGCGAAAGAACATCTTTTGGTGATATAGTAAAAATGAGTACATATTAATATTAGAAAGATCGATTATTCGACTTTTTTCAAAAACTGGTTTTCGAATATTCCGAATAGCTACTATTTTAAAAAACCGGTATTTGGTTAAGCATTTAAAAAATAACCGGTTGACCGGGTTTAATTACAAAACATAAAAAATAGAAAAATGAAATTAGTTTTTATAATAAAGTTAATAAAAAAATGTTAATTTGAATAAAAAACAAAACAATTCACTCAAGATGGTAAGAAAACAACAAAATACATAGATATGTCTAAAGGTATGTTCAGACCTAACAAATATTTGACGATAGAATCCAAAAAAAAGCGTGACCAGTAAATTGATCAAACTTAAGCTTTATTTTTTATACTATCTATTTATTTACTTAACTTTATTCCTGGGATGATAATTGTATAATGTAATTTAGAAACTGTTAAATAATGTTTGCTCAAACCATACGTCTGCAAAAGCTTAAAGAAAACTAGTGGTTGTGTAGGACGTGAACATAGCCTTAGAATTTAAAAAACTTTGGTTTTAACAAATTAAAGGAATTTAATAAATTTATTATTTGAGATATTCTCTTAAATTTATTTTAAATGAGTTTTAATTTGTTGGTGGCTCATCATGTCTATATGAATGAGTTGCAAACAAAACAAAACCTCTTAGCCAGGATTATTTATTTCAAATTATTTTGTTTCAGCATTATAGAAACGAATAGTAATATGAACATTAGAGCTATAACTTTTTCACACTTTTTGCGAATATCAAAAACGGCATAGTATAGTCGTGTAGAACATTAAAAGTAATTAATAAAAAATATGATAATTTTTTCGGATTGTTAAAAAAGTTCACGCAGGGATCGGGTTGAAGTTTAAAACAACTCTTCTTAAAGTTCAAAGTACATATTTTTTGTTTTTTCATTTTTTTTGTCTTTCTTATTCTTGTTGACCTTTAAGATAAATTAAAATAGATAATCATTCAAAGCAAATTTCGATCTACCAAAGGTTGAATACAATTTGGTTTAAGGATTGATGTATGACTAATGACATCAGCAGTCGTCGATGGCTGCGAGTGTTAAACGGCAAGCCCTCTGAGGAGATTGAGTGGTTGCAATCGAAACATGTCAGGGTAACCTGTCCGTAAACACCTGGGTTCGAGCCCAGATTGAGTCAAAAATGAAAAATTATCAATCAATTTTAATTTAAAACAACCATATTTATTTCACGGAAATTTTAAAAAAGATTCACCTGATATTTGTATATATTCCCAGCGTTGCCATTTTGGTGCCTTTCGGGTATTTTTTGGTGCTTTTTTGCTCATGCAATACCCGAAATTTTGCTAAACACCCGTTTTTGAAAAGCGGGTATTTATAGTGCTTTTAACAATTTCTCACAGTGCTTTTTAGTGCCTTTTACAATATTTATTTTTTTTTGTACCATTTTTTAAAACTTCGATTATATTGAGGATGATTAAGATGAGATTTGCTATTTGGGGCACAATTTTGGGAAGGCCTGTAAAGATTTTAAGGTTTCAAATGATAAAAAAAAAACTGATAAAAGAAAGTTGCATTCGTTTTACCAAAAACTTTATTTACGAGGTTAGAGCTAGGCTTCCTAGCAATTTGGAAATTTTACAAAACGTTTACTTTTTTGCGTTGACAACATATTTTTTTTATTGAAATTTGGGCTGTCATTAAGTTTTATAAGGAATGGTCGGTCACTGCAAATTTTCGGTAATTGCAACAGGCCAGATTTTTTCTAACTACGAAAATCTAGCTCGCACTTTATTACTGTTTGACGACCAATTCAAACCCAGCTGATGATGATCCAAATGATTTGGTTGATATAATTTTTATTGAAGGTTATCTATGTATATATAAATCGGCTAAGGCAAAACAGTTTAAAACACTTTCTCCTCCGTATGTCAACCGATTTGAACAAAATATACACCATTTAAGAGGTAGAAGTGCACAATGTATATTTTATTAAAATCTGTTCAATAATTTCAGAGTTATAAGCGTTCAAAATTGTAACTAACAAAAATGCAAAATAAATAAATAAAAATTTATTTTCAATTATCAAATAATAAAAAATTACGGTGATCGATTATTCGACATTTTTCAGAAACCGGTTTTCGAATATTTCGACTATAAAAATCAAACCAAGCAAAACAGTTAAGAACGCTTTCTTCCTTTGTTTGTCAACCGCCTCTATGGGGAGAAAAAAGGGGAAATATGGAAAACTAAATTTCTTTTGTTTTACTTTTCTGTGCTTCATTTGATAATTGAAGCACAGCCGCGAATAACGTTTTAAGTTACAAAATAATAATTTTTCAGGAGAGCAAAAAAACGTTTTTTGACAGGCAGCATTATTTGTTTTAAAAATTTTTTTTTGCCTATAACTAAAAATAATGATAATAAAAACTTTTATGAAAAAGGCTTTTAAAACATTATTCCGCACTGCAAAAACATTTCGGTTTCATCTTTTTGTTAGTAACTTGCAATGTTCTTCCACTGACTTACACTTTGTATGCCATTTTGAAGGCGTTAAGGTGCATAGTTTTGGTTGATTTGATGTTTAAACTGTGTAAGAGAGTAAGGTCAACGGTTATCTGCAAAAAACAGTTTTTGCAAAATGTGGCGTTTACAACGTTATTCGCGGCTGTGCTTCAATTGTTAAATTTTCTGTAATATAGAACTTAGAAACATAATATTATAGGTGTAGATCCTGAGTGAGTGATAACCTATAAGATAAAAAATGCTGGTATTTTTTGTTTTTCATCTGGAACTTTTTGAATTTTCGTTAACATTCGACCTATAACGATAAAATTATAAATTAAACTGGGTGAATAAGAACATGTTAGGGGAGCTTTTTGGTACTTTTCGTTGTACATCTGGTACTTTGATTAATTTTCGTTAATATTAGACATAGAAACATAAAATTAAACGTGCAACGTCCTGAGTGGATGACAATATATATAATCGAGACTTTTTGATCCTTTTTTGTTTTTCAATTGGTATTTTTTATATGGAACTTACAAAATTAAATTAACTCACGTAGAAGATAATATATGAACCGGAGGTTGGTCCCTCGCCAAATCGATCCAATTTGAAGGAAAAATAAATGCTCGAAACAAATAAATTCATATATCGTCATCTTAAAGGCCTAATAACCTATCTGCAAAAATTTCAAAATTGAGTTTTTTATGGATTTTTATTCCCTATATCATAACGCATATTTGTGCAAAATTTTGAACACGTAATATTACAAATGACAAAGTTTTTGTACCTAGAGGACCGTTACGTACAAAAAAAGAGAAAAATAAGTCATACAAAATCACGATAAAAGTTTAATTTTGTTGCATAGTGTAATTTAAACAAACATTAAGTCCTTGTTTTTGTTTAAACCAGTAAAAGAAACTACTACTGTAATTATTTAATGTTTATAATATTCATGTGTATAAAGAAATTTTTATTTATTCATACTAATTAGTACTGCTGATAGGTTATTTGGTTTCAGATTTTTACAATTCCAAAAAACCTAAGTGTCATAACATAAGCTGTGATTAGAAAAGCAAAATTTTCCCAACCGATATATATTACTGGTTTCATTTTAATCAAAATGTGTAATTTTCGTTTCAATATCGTTAATAGTTCCAATTTTATTACGTTTTTTCCCTCTCCTGTAAACTTTTGAAAACTGCAGATAGGTTATTTCGTCTTTTAGGTGACGATATACTTAGATGAATTATGTTTTCTTCATATTTACAAAAAAAATTATGGTCGAATTTTGACCTTAAGGCGAACACTAGTAATAATAAATTTAAAAATGTTTATATACAAATGTAAATATATTTATTATTTAATCTTAAAAGAAAATGGTCCCCATCAACGCCATCGCCTTTTTTTAAATTTTGGAGGTATATAATATTCGGCAACGAGTTTTGTGTTAAATTAAATTTAAAAAATGGCTTAGTGTTTTTTTACCCTTTTTTTTTTTGTTCAAAATAGTGCTTTTTAGTGCTTTTTTTAAATTTTAAAGAGCTTTTTGCTCTCAAAAAGTTGGCATCACTGTATATTCCTATACGCATCATTTAAATGCTATTTTGGTGTTTATCCACTGCTTTAGATTTAAAAATTTTCCTACGGTTTACAATTCATAGCGGTTCAAAATTTCTGCGTGAGGTTTTTTTTCGCAAAACGACGGGAGACAATTGTTTTCATTACTAAAACATTCTTGGCCACTCCGTGATTCTATGCCAAAAATTTGGTTCATCGCCCTAATGAACATGCTTTTTGTATGACATATCTGTCAAGTCGTCGATTACAATTTAAAACCTTTCATGACTTTGTTTGATTCCTTAAATTTTTTTTAAGTAGTTGGTGTTTTAATAAATAAAACTGATGAATTTTTCCATATCTTTGATTCCGCATATGTCGTAGTTTTAATCATATAGATATGCTTGAGTTATTCATTAGTTTTTGGCAGCATATTTTAGTAAAGTATAATTTGCAGTCTCGTAAGAACTAATTGGAACAGAGTTAAGTTTTACTTGGCGCATATTTATGTCAAGCTTGTGGACTCATTAAAGGTGATTACTAAGTCGTGACGTTGAAGAACCTGCGCAACTTATCATTTTAAATCCCTTTCAGCACCATTGTTCTTTTAAATCAGTTCGAATATTAAGAATACTGACGAATTGCTAATTACATTTTAAGCTGAACATTTTTTTGTAGTATTTTGAATTGTTTTTGGTTTTTGTTACAAGAACATACGCTTATATAATTTACATTGCTCATAATGTTTTTTTTTTACTTTTGTTACATTTTGTTTTGACATTCTTTATAAAAAGTTTTAGTTTGCCAAATATTCAATTAGAAAAAATTCTTAAATTACGGGTGCATATATAACAAAAGTAAGGAAAACGTAGATAAATTACTCATGACAAAAATAACCGGTTTATTTTACCAAAATAACTGGTTTATTCGATATTCGAAAAATTGACATTTTAAGATATTCGACTTGGGCAAAACTAAAATAACCAGATTTAACCTAATTAATATGTATTACGTTTATACGCATATACACTCGCCTAGAATAAGCCGCTACAATTATAGAAAAATGCATAAGCATTTAATACTAATTGTTTAAAGTCTGCCTTTCTTTCAATATAAAAATTGTTTAACCCACTATTGATAACAGGTTTATATTAAGATTAAAAAACTTGACAAATCGTTAAAAAAAATCAGCCCAAAAACTCCGTTTTATTCGAATATCTCGAAAGGTAAAGAAGATATCTTAACATTTAAGCATATTTTTTGTAGGTCCATAAATACATATATTCTTGGCGAATTTTTTAAAAACTTGAATATCCGAGGCTACCAGTTTTAGATGTCCACAGGTCCCTCTCACGACCCTCTATGGACAGTTTCAAGAATTTCATCAGTTGCCGAATTATTTTTTAAAACAAAAGGTTCGTAAACCGTTGTGTTATATTTCAGTAATATTAAAAGAGCAAAAAAAAAAAACGTTTCGAGTTATTTCATTTAAAGGAAAAAAGTGTTCCACAGACAGTTCCAAACAGCTTCAGTATATATGGGGTTAAAGAGGACACTTTTAACTTTCTAATGGTGCCAAAATTTCTTTAACCTCTTTTACCCTAACAAGTTCTATTCCTCTAAAATTCGGATTTAACTTAAATAAAGAGCCTGGCACAACTTTTAATAACACATCAGGTATAACGAACGATTTCTTAAAGAATATTATCCCACTAATATAAAAAAAAATCGACCCATTATTGATAACAGTTTGCGAGCAATCATAATTTAGTTCTAATCAAATTTACAAAAATTTTATTTTTTCTAAAACAATATTAAATATTTGTTTACAGGAGCATGCCACACCCACAATTACCAATATTTTGACGCCGTTTTTTGATACCTAAGTTCTAATATGTTTGCTATGATTTGGCATTAACATTTTTTAAATCGGAGATAACAAAAAATTGGACTTTTCGCCGAAGAAATTCAATATTCAGCCACTATTTTAAAACCGAGAACTAACATGTACGTTTGTGACCGAATATTTTAAACCTTTTTTAAAACATCAATTTCGACAGACATTCACAATTACATGTAACTTGAATAGTTGACAAGTCAGATGTGAAAAACATGTCGTGTACACTGACTTTAAGTGATGCCCATTTTCGACTTAGTGCATTCGTTGTCTTTTTAACATATTTTCGATAAGTATTCGCTAAATTCTGGGTGAAATTATAATTCCTTGATTAGTTAGTTATTCATAATTCTCCTTCACAAAAGGCTGTAAAAAACAAAGAAAAAAGAATAATTATAACAGTTATATAGAATTCAAGCCAAAAAGCTCATTCTGCGACACCCTGTATTACACATGCAGTCGAAATTAAAATATTTTAAATGTGCACTTATCTGAAGAACTAAAAATTTTAAAATATTTTACACTAAAATACATCATCAAATCTTTACAAAAAACAAACCTAGAAACTGATTCTGAGTCGATAGGTGTACTTTAAGGTGGGTCTTAAATCAATAATTTTATGCGTTACAAACATTAGCACAAACATAAAAAGTTTTTGCTGTTACTACAATGCCCTTGAAACTTGTGAGGGGTAACGAATTGATTTCTTTAAATCAATAACAAATTTATTAATACTATTTCATTGATAACAGAGACGTGTGTCTAAAAAGGTGTCTAAATCAACAATTTTAAAATGCTTTTAATGCAACCTAACGCAAAATACGACGTCTGATAAAAATAAAATATTTTACGAAAAATATTTTCTTTTGGTATTGAATTAATCATGAGCATACATTTGAGCGAAAAATACATAACAAAAAAAAAAAAAAAAAAAAAAAAAAAAAAAAAAACACCACGCAAACACATAACCAGGGTACAAGTACATTTTTAATTCCTTGCAATAATCTTTAGTCATTTTTAGCAAAAACTATATGCTTTTAAATACGTTTAATAAAAATAAAAACATATTAATTAAATAATTTAATTTAATTGATAAAATTTCTAAAGCTCATATTAGACGTGAAATAACCATAATGCCAGAGCCGTAACGGCGAATTGTGAAACCAAATTTGAATTAGTTAGTATGGTATGTTTATGTCATTTTGGTAATACAGTGGCTATGGTAATACAGTTTTGCTACGGTTATGTCACGTCTAATTGGACTTTAATTGTCTATTAATTGCACTGTGCTCGAAATTGTCACAATTTTTTTAGACGGTTTTTGAGTTACGCGAATATATGTTGTGCAACTTCCTCCATTTTCGAAATAACGGTATATCTCGAAAACAAGAGCTAACCTAAAAAAACAGTGGGAACCACTGGATTCAGCGTACCCAAATTATGCTAAAACGCTATGTGCCCGGCTTGTCTAATTTTGCAACTAGCACAGTGTTATTACAGCAAAAATTATGCCAATAGCTTAAAATCAATATACATACACCCTGCAAATAATAGGACCAGTCCAAACACGCGTGTAAAGAGTAGTCCACAAGGGACCAGGACTAGTCCAAAAGTAACCCAAACGTATGGAAAAAACCTGGTCTATTTAACATTACGATGTCCTAGGAGAGGACCATATAACCCACCTTTGGACCACTAAGGAGTAGTTTTAAAACTACTCCATGGTATATAACCCACCTTTGGACCACTAAGGAGTAGTTTTAAAACTACTCCATGGTATACTCAAGAGGATTAGTTTTGAAGTCGTTTAAAAACGAAAGCATGTCGTTAAAAAACGAAGACATGTCGTCTCACTACAAACACTTTTTAACAATGACATGGTCCATGCTTGCATTACATCGGACTAGTCCATGGAGTATTTCATTTTATCAAAATGGGTCAGGTGGTCCAATTTTATTTGCAGGGCAGTAAGCAAACACAGTCAAAAACTACCACGCAAACACATAACCGGTGTACATTTGTACCCCATTTCTTCACATCAAAACAAGAAATATTTCATTTATAAAGATGTCATAAAACATAACTTCTTTATTTACCTGAACCTCATAGCAAAATTTTAATTTTGTTGGAGCCATAATTGCGAATAGGTTCCAAGAAAAGTCCATTTTCGAAAATTTGTTTGTAAGTATGTACAATGCTGTGGGGTATCAAATGGTTGGAATGGACCGCTCTTTTTTTTCTTGTTTTGCTTAAAACAAATCAATTTTGTGTGTGTGTTAATGGTAATTATTGATAAACAAATCGCAATTCATCATAAAGATTGTATTAGCTAAAAACTTAAAAATTTTCAGTAGAAGTTAAACAATTTTTAATTTAATATTAAAGGCATGTGAAAAAGAATTTTTAAACCAGCCGTTTTATTGCCAAAAACTAGACAAGAAAGCACGATATTTTTATAGCATTAAGTTATTTTTATAACCACACCACAATAGTGGAGAAGGTATTATGCAGGGCTGTGGAGTCGTCAAGAAATAGTTATAACTCCGACTCCGACTCCTTTTGCTGTAATTTTTTAAGTACGACTCCAACTCCGACTCCAACTCCGACTCCTACTCTAACTCCGACTCCGACTCCTACTCTAACCTATCATTATTTATGAGACTAGTTCTTATTTGACTTTAAACTCTTTTAATTTGTTTTTTAATTCAGTACCTTTTAAATGGTTAAATATAGCAAGAAAATTATTCTGTAAAACTTTCAAATCGATATTTTAATTCTAACGTGCCGCATTGAGCTTTAACATATGAGGAGGAAAGCTCGAAAAACATATAGCGCCCGATTAAAAAGACCAACTGAGCTCTACTTTTTTGATTCTACAGTGTTATGTCATTCTTGACTAATAACTCAACAGTTGAACATTTTAAGCCAACTGTAATATAGAAAAATAATGGATTTAATTTTGGAACCTCCGAACTTTCGAAAGATATGAGTTTTGATTCAAACCGTATGGGATCATTAAACTTTAGTATATTTTAAAAGTTATATTTATTTATTAAATATATGCAAACAGTGCTAAAAAATGTAACAATAGTTGTGTAGGGAAGAGATAAACTACACCAATTCACATCTGTTGGAATTTATAGATGTGTGAATTTCCATAAGTTCTATCTAATGCAGCTTTCGAGATAGAAAAGTTGAAAACAATGCCAAGTCCAATTTGCTAAGACGTTAAGGGCACCAAGTGTACTAAGTATTGTTTACCACAGAATTTGTAGAGACAAAGAACATCATAAGTTCTTTTTTGTAAATTGTGAAGTGAGGTCTTTTGTTTTTAATATACATAAATTCAAACACTGCCGTTTTGGTCTTGTTTTATTTATTAAGTCAAATATTTAGACCAACTTTTTTAATTATTCTCAGGAAAATTAAATATATTTTTATTAAAACATGCAGATGCGCCTTCAGTTGTTACTTCTACAATTTTTATAACACATTTTGAAGAGAAACGTACCGTAAAAAGTTCTATCATTTCTGGGATCATTAAAATATTCGGATCATTAAAATATTCGGACAAAGGCAAATTTTTAATACAGAAATAGCATCATTTGCGATTTTCAACGTGTTTCAAAATGTGGCTTGCAGAGTTAAAAAAATATGAATTTTTAAACAACTAAATTGAAATCGTTTTCTTCAGTACACCATTGCTCTTTTCCGTTCCAAGTTCAATATTATTATTGTCAAAGACCGAAATTTGAAATTGCAAGTCTTTATTATCTCTCCAATTTTTCCTAAATTGAGTAGATAAAAGAATTCTCAAATCATTTTTCGGGTTTACCCCCAGATTGATGGGAAATAAATTAAGAACAATGTCATGTATTTTTCCGAGCTCCTTTTCCTTTTTTTCTATTATGTATAATTCACCTTGAAGGTTAGAACTTAAAATTTAGTTTACTTAATGCTTTCACCACAGGAGCTACAGCAGATTTCAAGTCATATATCGGAACATGGCTACAAAAATATTTTTTAATATGCGATAAATAAAAAACAACAAATTTTTAACTTCCTTAATTCGGCTCTATTTCATTAGGGATATCTTGGCGAAATTCAAACAGTGAACCAGCGAGTTTTGTTACAGAAATTTTAGGTCACATAAAAACATAGAAAAGGACATGCTTCGATACAATCTATATATTTCTCATAAATTGCTAAAAGAACTGTCAAAATAAGATGTTATCTCAATTTTTCTAACTCCCCTACTCATATGAAAAGTATACTGGGGATTATCTTCTGACTTCACAAATTCAAAAAGTAGACCCTCTTATTGCCAATTCCACCAATTTATTTAAATATCAATTTATGTTTAAAAATCGTTTTTTTTTATGTGGAATAAAAATAAAATTATATGAAAAATTATATTTAAATATGAATTGATATTTTAAAAGAATTGCTGAAATTGGTCATTAAAATTTTTTTATTTTGAAAAATATTAGAAAAAATTTTAATGCCAAAAAGTCGGAGTCGGAGTCATTAGTGTTTGTGGGTACTTCGACTCCGACTCCGGTACAAAAACCTCAACTCCGACTCTTCAACTCCGACTCCGACTCCACAGCCCTGGTATTATGCATTAGTGCTGATGGGTGTAACACCCTAAAATATTGGTCCCGGACCAATAAAGTATACCGATCGACTCAGAATCACTTTCTTTCTCAGAAAATATCAAACTGATTTCAATTAATTTTAAAACATAGCTAGATCCATATTTGTATGGACACAAAAGCTATGAATTTTTTTAATAATAGGACCACCCGGGAAGATAGGAGCAATTTGTTCCTCCCAGAAACTATCAAATCGATTATTAAGAAATTTAAAACATAGATAGATCCCTATTCATATAGGCATACACTATCGAACATTTGTTTTTAAATACTGTAGTGTAGGGTAGCATATGGTCGGGCTTGACCGACTATACATTCTTACTTGCTATGAATATTAAGCGTCGATTGTTTTCAAAAAGTACAAATTATAAAAAATTTTGAGTTAATAACCTTTTTATGATCAAGTGCGACAAGTATTATAGATTTTTTTATTGTTTTATAATGCTACCAGATAAGTATTTTTAAAATACATGTGTGTAACGTATACTTCCAGCAAAAACTTTGCTTACAAAATAAGCCAAAAACAATAGTTAGAACTTGACGAGAAGATTACTTTTTTCACTAGAAAAAGTACTTAGTTTTGTTCGCGATGTCCCATCCCAAAAGAAATCTTTTATAATTTGGCCAAATAAAACCTTAAAAAATAATAACTTTTTTTTTTTTTTTTTTAAAATATGTTGTTAAAAAAGAGACAAAAAATAAGTAGTTACAACTTAATTTTCAAAAAGTTAAAGCACAAAAACTAAAATTAATCTTATATGCATGAGGAGTCTAATGGAATTTTTGTTGAAAAAGTGTACACAACAATAAATTTTTTGAAATGTAAGAAAACATTAATTAAAGAGTGTTTTGGCTGCACAAAATCTTTCATAGCGCCAACACGCACATCGAAATTATTCTTAAAATTTTAAAGTTTTGCCGAATATCTAGCAAATATTTTCGCAATATGTACATATATTGCAAATATAATTAAATAATTATTTAAAATCGTATAATAATAACTTATTTAAATCATTATATTAAAAAATTTTTGTATAATTTATATATACAGTATGGCTTATTTAAGATATAATAATAAAGTTATTATTTAATATAAAACTAATAATTCAAAAAGTGGCGAATAAAGCTACAAACTACCCAGCAAAAACTTCGCCTAAAAAATAATGTGTTGATTAATCAGGAAAAAGCAAAAATACTTCTTAAAATTCTACTGAAAGAACCAATGAATTTTACAGGGGGTGTCCCAAAATGAAAGCATTTTATTGTAAGTCATTATTTTTACCTACATACATCTGTAAAATAAGTAGTTATAGAAGTAGGTTTAGTAGTAATATAGAAGAAAGCTACTAAATAATGAATATGAGAAGCTATTCATTTTAAAAAAGTAGGCAACGTTTATACTGGGTAATACACGTTGAAAAAATTTATTTTCATAAAAATAGAAGAAAAAACATAATATAGCTTTGACAAAAAAAAGTACAAAACTAAACAAGAAAAAAAAACATATCGTCACTTTAAAGACGAAGTAACATATCTGCAGTTTTCAAAAGTTTACAGGAGAGAAAAAACGTTATAAAATTGGAACTATTAACAATATTGAAACGAAAATTACATATTTTGATTAAAATTAAACCAAAAATATATGTATATCGGTAGAGAAAATTTTGTTTTTCTAAACACAGCTTGTGTTATGTCACTAATGTTATTTGGAATTGTAAGAATCTGAAACGAAATAATCTATCAGCAGTACTAATTAGTATGAACAAATAACAATTTATTTATACATATACATTAAATAATAACAATTATAGTTTCTTTTTGGTTAAAGCAAAAAAAAAGTACTTAATGTTTATTTAAATTGCACTATTCAACAAAATTTAACTTTGATCGTGATTTTTGATGATTTTTGTTCTCTTTTTTTAATACGTAACGGTCCTCTTAGAGGACTCCTCTAGGTACACAAACTTTGTCATTTGTAATATTACATGTTCAGAATTTTGCACACGCATTCGTTATGATCAGCTATGGGCAAATGCAAAATGAAAATGCAAGAAGAGCGAACGATGTGTATACATTAGGGTGGCCCTTATTTTCTTTTTTTTTGATTTCTTATATTCTCCCCCCCCCAAATCGGTTCAGTTTTATGTAAAAAAAAATACAAAAAAATTTCGTAGCGATAAGTTGTGTTTTAGGGGGGGCGTCCGCCCCTCAAAGTTTGCCATCAAGCCATTTATTCAAATGTAATTTGTTTGCATATGACTATCTCTTAAAAACAACATTTTACAAGAACATGATATATGGCAATATTTTAGCTCTTCTAGTCAACAACATTAGCCTCGAAGAAAGTTTTTTGCTAAAATTAATATTTAAGAAAATAATTAAGAAAATAACAACAAAATTCCAAACATTTTATATACGTTTTATATATATAAAAGAGGGATTTAATGTCAAGTGAACTAATTTTGAAATCGATGTCTTTCGATTTGGATGAAATTTGCACCAACGTTAGTCCTATTGAATAGTAGTTTAGACACAAATTTTCAACAAGATCGGTCAAAAAGTTTCTGAGTTTGGGAGGGTCAAAGTTTGAAATTTTGGCCATACAGGTGTTCTTTCACATCCATGTAACTTATTACCAATTGGGGTTAGCAAAATTTGTCCCAAGCAGCTTAGATAGCTATTTGATCAATCTTTAAAAAAAAAATTTTTTTGTTTTTTTTTGAATTTTTTAAATTTACAACTTGGCAAAAAAAAAAAAAAAAAGTTTTAAATATAAAAAAAATATGTTAAAAAATTTTTTAAAAAAACCAAAAAATTTTTTTTAAAAAGATTGATTAAATAGCTATCTAAGCTGCTTGAGACAAATTTTGCTAACCCCAATTGGTAATAAGTTACATGGATGTGAAAGAACACCTGTATGGCCAAAATTTCAAACTTTGACCCTCCCAAACTCAGAAACTTTTTGACCGATCTTGTTGAAAATTTGTGTCTGAACTACTATTCAATGGGACTAACGGTGGTGCAAATTTCATCCAAATCGAAAGATTTCGATTTCAAAATTAGTTCACTTGACATTAAATCCCTCTTTTATATATATAAAACGTATATAAAATGTTTGGAATTTTGTTGTTATTTTCTTAATTATTTTCTTAAATATTAATTTTAGCAAAAAACTTTCTTCGAGGCTAATGTTGTTGACTAGAAGAGCTAAAATATTGCCATATACCATGTTCTTGTAAAATGTTGTTTTTAAGAGATAGTCATATGCAAACAAATTACATTTGAATAAATGGCTTGATGGCAAACTTTGAGGGGCCGACGCCCCCCCTTAAACACAACTTATCGCTACGAAATTTTTTTGTATTTTTTTTTACATAAAACTGAACCGATTTGGGGGGGGGGGGAGAATATAAGAAATCAAAAAAAAAAGTTCTCCATACAACTAACGGCCACGCTAGTATACATACACAAAAAACAAAGAGCATAAAACCAACAAATGCAAACGTAAACAAACCAATCCAATGCCACACATGCAAAGCTTTCAATGTAGTGGTGCCCATACTTGGTTATGATATAGGATATAAAAATCCATAAAAACTCAATCTAGAAATTTTTGCAGATAGGTTATAAGGTCTTTAAGACGACGATATGTACTAGTTATGTGCTTTTAATTAAATTAAATTAAATAACATAAAGTTTTTTAAAAATTAATATGAATAGGTTTTTTCAAATAACATTTTAAAGGATAAATTCAATTCACGTACAAATACAACAGGTTTATTGAAAATAAATATATGTAATTCCATTCAACTAATTTAAATATGAGAACTATCGTTTAGTTAAATGATTAAAACATTGTCATTTTAAAATTATTATTCTTAATTCTTTTGAACAAAATCTTTGAATAAAAAATTTAATACACGGGCACAAACACCAGGATATTATAAAATTAAGAAAGTTCTTTTGAATTTAATTTTCTAAAATGAATATCACTACATTCGAAATGCATGCAGTCTTTTCCACTACTTTGCAGAAATGTTCTTAGTATAATTTGTTTATCTTTTTGGTACGAACAAATCCTTTCTGCATCGTTAGCAAACAAAATTCGCACACGTTTTGATAAATTTGGAAATATGGGCATTTCCGTCAAAAGGTCCACCGTGGCCGAAAATTTAAAAGTTATTAAAAGCTGATTATTTTACGATTTTGTTATATTTTACTTTATTTGTTGTTTTTGTTTGGCTGCAGGTCCACGTAAATAAATAAAATAAAAAATAAAAATTCTTGATATTTTTGTTTTTTATATTTTTATTATTTTCCCAATATTTCGGTAAGCATCGCTAACCATCTTCTGGGTTCTGGATAAATAAATACAATAATAATTATTATTAATATTCAACATTTTTAATTTTTCGAATTTATTCTATGAGTCAAATTTCAGTTATGTATTTTATAAAGCTTTATAAAATACATAAGCTTTATAAAATACATAACTGAAATTTAACTCATAGAATAAATTCGAAAAATTAAAAATGTTGAATATAATATAAAGTAACCTTCGGAAGGAAATAATTCCCAGTTTCTATTAATTATTATTAATATTAAACAAAAAACAAAACATAATATTACAAAGATAATGACATGTAAACAATTAAAACATATAATAACACAAAACTTCACAATAACACTTGCGCCATTACTTATTATTTTTTCTTAACTACCCGCTTGACATGAGATTCGAAAAAAGCGAACATTCACCACTGCAAAGAATTAGCGAAACAAAAATGCTCGCTGAATGTTCGAAAACTTAACATAAAAGAGAACCTTCGCATCAACGAAGTTTTTGCGAAGATTTGGCGAACTTAAATTTAAGTAAGCTAATTTAAAACCTTAAAAATAAATTATATATTTTGTTATTTAAATTATTTAACATAATAGTGAACAATTCAAACGATAAAATTAAATAAAGAAAAATAGTAAAAATATATACATACGTATGAATGTTCATACATGTGTATGCATACATACTCTCAACAAAAACATTTTTTTTGGTGTTGTTGTAAAAAAAATAAATAATACAAATATTTAAAGCACAGCAAACGGTGAAAAACAAAAACAACTCTTTGCATGAGTAAGAACAGTGAAACAACGCTAAGGCAAAATGAAAGAAATGTTTATGTGACCGTTCAGGCAAACGAAAATAATGCTGAAATAAATAAAACAAAACAAAACAATATTAACTATCTAACGGCTAAGCCTATTAATCGAACACGTTCTCTTTCACCCTCGGTGTTCACAAAAACGGTGGATAGTGATACATTAAAAAATATTAATCTGTCTTTGGGGACAAGTGTTGTAGCGTCCGCAAGTATTACCGCGGCGGAAAAAACAATCTTAGTAAGAAATGATACCATAAACTCAAATACAGACGCAATGGAGAACCCTTTAGTGAAAAATTGTCAAAAGCCTCAAATACAAGTTAGTATGGACAGGTATATAACAGTGCTTAAACGGGGTCGCAGCCCTACCTCTTTAGCAGTTGCTTCGGCCTCAAAAGTAACATATTTTGATAGAATAAATTCACAAAACCGTTTTGCAATTCTTGAGGACGAATCCCCAGAGGCACCAAACGTCATAAAATCTTCTAAGCCACCCCCAATATATCTTAGTCTGGGTTCACACTATGAAAGTTTTCTTTCAGAAAGTCTGAGTTTATAGATGAGAGGGGAAGAGATCATGCTTTTTTCTCTCCTCTCTCACCCATAAACTCAGACTTTCTGAAAGAAAACTTTCATAGTGTGATCCCAGACTTAGGGAGCAAAACTCTTTTTACGTAGCGGCAATCAAGCGTGGTAATATAAACGAGACAAAAATACAGGTTAATCATGAGAATGATTTCCGCAAACTAACAAACCAATTTGAATCCCTTAAAAAAAGCTTTTATACATATCAGCTGAAGAGCAGCAAAGGCCTTCAGGTAGTGATCAAGGGCATAGACTCGAGCGTGGACCCTGAAGAAATTAAAACCTTTTTGGAAGAGAAAGGCTTTAAAATAAAAAACGTTACAAATATCAAAAATAGGGAAAAAAAATCCCCAACCACTATTTCGAGTGGAGCTAGAACCTGGCGACGTTAAGCTTAAAAAAAATGAAACGCATCCTATTTACAATTTAAAATATATTCTCTACAGAAGAATAACTATAGAGCAGCCGCACAAAAGAAATGGTCCCGTTCAACGTCTCAACTGCCAAGAATTTGGCAATACTAGGGCCTACTGCTATTTACCTCCTGTTTGCGTAGTATGTGGTGAATTACATGGTACAGTCCAGTGCGATAAGTCTAAAAATGACCCCAATGTAAAAAAATGTAGCAACTGTGGCGGCAATCACACTGCCAATTATAGAGGATGTCCTGTATATACTATCGTCAAGCAGTCGGCTGGACCGAAAACTAATCCCCCTCAAATGCAGGTACCAAATCAAGCAAACACTAATGACACTCAGGCTCCGCAGCCTAGTAATAACAGAACCTCTTATGCTAACGTCCTAAAATCAAACCATGTGCCAATGCAAGGTGCTTCGCCAAGTAATGATGAAACTCCAGTTTCTAATTTAAGTCGTCTAGAAAAAACCATGGAAACTTTAGTGCAAACAGTAAATAATTTTACAAACACAATGTGTAATATGATGCAGGAGATCCTTAGAATGCAATCGATGTTATTGCAAGCTGTACTTAACAAACCATGAACTGTTTAAAAATTTGTTTTTGGAACGCAAACGGCATCCGCCAACATAAAAATTAATTAGAATACTTTCTTAAAAATAAGCAAATTGATGTCATGATGGTTTCTGAAACTCATTTGACCTCAAGAAATACGTTTAAAATCAATGGTTATACACTATATGATACCAAGGACCCTCGAGATAGAGCTTGTGGAGGTTCTGCCATTTTGATACAAACCCGAATCAAACACTACCTGATGTGTGATCATCGTGAAGATTATCTCCAAGCAACGAACATTTGTATTAAAGAGCTGAATCGAAACATAGTAATCTCATCCTTATACTCACCACCTAGATTTGCAATATCAGAAAGCCAATATTATAAATATTATAAGTCATTGGGGCCCTGTATCCTGGCTGCTGGCGATTATAACGCTAAACATACCTTCTTGGCCTGCTAAACATACCTTCTTGGCCTGCTGATCCGCAAAAAATTCCAGATGTCATCGATTTCGGAGTGGTTAAAAACATCCCCACAGAAACGATTCAAGTTGAACCTTCGTTAGAATTAGCCTCTGATCACACACCTACAATAGTTACTATAACAAACACCAATAGAATCGTATCTCCCTCTGGTTACATAGCGACAACAGCTACACAAATAAACTGGTTAAAATATAAAAAATATCTCAGTACCCATTGCACAGAAAATATTCCGCTTAGCACACCGGAAAATGTGGATCTCTCTATTGTCAATTTTGACAGTTATCTTAAACTAATTATAACAAAATATATTTTGCAGATGTCGAGCGCCTCTTGAATGAAAAAAGGAGAGTGCGAAGACAATGGCAATTGCAAAGATCCCCTCAACTTAAAAATGAATTAAAAGAGTGTACAAAAAGGCTAAGAAAATCACTGCAGACTCAGAAAACGGCTTCCGTAGAAAAATATCTTAAGGACTTGGATGCAACTCCACAATCAGGCTACTCATTATGGCGGGCAGCTAGAAACCTCAAAAGACCAGTTATCTCGAAACCACCATTAAGAAACTTGAATGGAAGTTGGGCAAGAAATGATAAGGAAAAAGGAAACCTGTTTGTAAATCATTTGAAAAACGTATTAACCCAAAATATACCTGACGATACAGCGCACGAGTTGCCGCCTGTTAATGTTAGAGCAGCTATCCCCCTAAGATTTGAGATAAGGGAAATAGAAAGGGCTATTTGTGAATTAAACACCAATAAGGCACCTGGTATTGATAAAATCAGTAACAAAATGCTTTTGGAGCTACCTCGCATAGCAAAGAAAATTATTCTTTATATTTTTAATGCTATTTTACGACTTGAATACTACCCTCAAGAATGGAAGGTCTCCTTAATAACGATGAAGCTAGGAAAAGATGAAGCCAGGAAAAGATCACACAAAAGTTGAGTCATATAGGCCTATAAGCTTATTATCTAATATATCAAAGCTGTTTGAGAAGCTCTTAGCGTCAAAATTAACCCCAATTTTAAATGACAATGGGTGCATACCCAATCATCAATTCGGCTTCAGAAGAGAGCATAGCACAATTGAACAAACCCATCGGATAGTAAACGCCATAAGAAAAGCCTTTGAAGAAAGAAAATATTGCTCCGCTCTTTTCACAGATGTTTCTCAAGCTTTTGACAAAGTCTGGCATGTAGGCTTGTTACATAAATTAAAGCTAAACCTACCGGTTAATACACACAAGCTGTTAGAAAGCTACCTGGTCGGTCGAAAATATATTATTAAAGAAGGCGATTTTTTAAGTTCTCCTCAGCCAATTGAAGCTGGAGTCCCTCAGGGAAGCATCCTGGGCCCACTTTTTTACCTTATATATACCTCGGACATGCCAACAAACAATCACACCCTAACCTAAACTTTTGCTGATGATACAGCTTTTCTAAGCGTACACGAGAACAGTCGTGAAGCATCTCGATACCTGCAGAATCATATATTTCAACTAGAACTGTGGTTTAAACAATGGAGAATAAAGGTCAATGAGCAAAAATGCGTACATATAACATTTACCTTGCGTCGGGAAACATGTCCCCCTATTAAAATCAATAATCAACTAGTGCCTCAACAATCGCATGTCAAATATCTCGGTATTCATCTAGATCGGCGTTTAACATGGAAATGCCATATAGAAGCAAAATTAACCCAAATGAAACTAAAAGCAATTCAAATTAACTGGCTTATTGGAAGAAATTCTGTTCTTAGTCTCGACTGCAAACTACTACTTTTCAACGCTATTTTAAAGCCAATATGGTGCTACGGTATTCAACTATGGGGCACTGCCTCGGCCTCAAATATCGAAAAAATTCAAAGGCGCCAAAATAAACTTCTTCGAATAATTACAGCTGGCCCTTGGTATGTTAAAAACTCAAATATCCACAATGATCTCAATGTGCCACTGGTAAAGACTATTATTACGAAGTATGCGGTAAAATATTTGAAAAGGCTAGAGTTGCACCCAAATCCACTAGCACGAAATATTTTAAATGATAGCGGCCACTCTCGCCTAAGAAGAAGAGACACTGCAGCACTTACCCATTAAGATGAGCGATAAACACCTACACTCACAATATTCTGTACGTAAAATTAACTGAAATTGTAGTATAAAATAAATGAAACTTCAATAAAAAACCGGTCTACTTATTTTTCATTTATTTTTAACAAAAAGTTCATTTAATTTTTACTGTCAAAAATTCAACACCATATTCCGTATTATTAAATAAATATTCAGTTATTTTGTAAAATTTTACTGTCAAAAATTCAACACCAAATTCAGTAAAAACAATTAAATATTCAATTATTTTTTAAAATTTAACTGTCAAAAAATTTACCCAATATTCAGTAAAAACAATAAAATATTCAGTTATTTCATTAAATTTTCGTTTACTCCACAAAAGAGCCGAATTTCTAAAAAATGCCAGACAGACACCTGTCCGCTTGTTTTTCTTATAAGCGAGAGAGGGAGAATATTATTATTTACCTACCCTGATAAACAAGTTTATTTTACTTTTGTTGTACTGACCACGTTGTTTACAGAAGAACTCTCAATTATAAGACACCAGCAGCATGACCGATATGGCTTCGCAATTATTTTACTTTTAAAATTTGATGTATTTAACTAAATTATATTAACAAATAGAAAATGGGTATTGCTTACACAAAACAAGCAATTAATTTTTTATAAATAAGTAAAAATTAATTTTTGGTAGTACAATTATATAAAATAACTGAATATTTAATTGTTATTACTGAGTATGGTGTTGAATTTTTGACAGTAAAATTTTATAACATAACTGCATATTTATTTGTATTTACGGAATATGTAGTTAATTTTTTGACAATTAATTTATATAAGATAAATGAAAATTCATTTGGTTTTACGGAATTCGTGGTTGAATTTTTGACAGTAAAAATTAAATGAACTTTTCGTTGCTTTTAATTACATTTTTATTTAATTTAACATAAAGAAGAATTTAACTCAATCAACGAACAATATTAACTGCAACTGAAAATCCGTATTAATATGCACTTAGTTTTTTGAATAACTGTTAGAATCAGTTAAAAATAAATTTGCTTGGAATTTTAAATGTTTATTTATTTAAAAATGACTGAACGGAATATTTCTTAAATAGACTACACTCCGTTACTGTAATAACATTGTGAGTGTACATATGTAAACAGAACCCGTGATGAAGAAAATTTTTGTCTGGCACCTGCAGGACATAAAATAAAGCATTAGGTAAAGATTTGATTAATTATTGTTAGTTCATATTTAATATATGAAGATTCAATAAATAAATAATGAAAAAAAAAAAAAAAATTAAAACCGTTATCTTCACTTACTTTTCACCAAATCTTTATAAATGAGATTGCGGGTTTCTTTTAGCGAACAAAAAAATCATAAAAAAAATGATGATCGCAAAATATAAGTATGTATTTTATTTTTTTAAAATTATTTTCATGTAAAGTATTAATTTATAAATATTTTTAAGAATTATTTCTATTTAACTTATAGTACAAATTTTTGTTTTGTTTTTATAAATAAATATTATATACCTACCTTTACCTAAAATGCAAAACAACAAGTAGAATTAAGATTTGAATACATATTGTAAATTTCGATAAGAAAGATTCAATAATAAAAAATAAATATAAAAAAAAAAATGCAAAAAGGCGTAACTAACAAAAAATTCAAAATCGTGTTTTTGATTGATTATTATGAATGCCATTGATCTACATGTCTTCACAAAATTTTAAACTTCTGCGATCAAAAATTGCGCTTTTATTAACAAAAAACAAAGGGACGTAACTACAAGAGTGTTTATTTTATAAATGAAAAACAACGTAATTAACCATTTTTTGTCAACAAATTATAATGAAATGGTTTCCTTTGAAAATTGTTTTAAGAAGTCCATGGACGACTTATCAATGCATCTTTTCCGGCATGTTTATAGTTTTCATTTAATAAAGTTTTTTGCTTCTCCTGTAAAATTATCAGCCCAATTATAAATATTCCCGGGGAAATGAGCTCCCGGGGAATTAGTTTTTCCCGGGAATAACATTCCCCTATTCTAAACAAACGGGGAGAATAGTATTATGGGAAAGGGAATTTCGAATTTTCGCTCTCAGATGTTTTGCTTTCAGCTGTGTTGTGTTAACTTAAAACTTGTAAAAATTTTGCAAAAAACAAGCGAATAAGTGAAAAATATGTTGTGTTGACTAAAAATAATAAAAATAAAATAGTTTTTAATAAAAAACAAAAGAAAATGTTTAGTGTAGCATTCGGATGGTAGCTGAAGAAGCAGAAAATCAGCAACATTTAAAAAACGAGCAAAGGGTTGCGTGAGAACGCAAACCCAATTGAGCTGCCGCAAACGTTATAAGTGTATAAAGATATTCACCCTTATTGTGTTTGGCATATTTAAAATATGTACGCCTACGACTGTTTGGTAATAGATTAAAGAGAACGTGAACTTATTTCCTTTAATCTATTACCAAACAATCGTAGGCGTATTTTAAACACGCCAAACACAATATGGCTGATTAATATACATAGGCGACGCAGGATATCCCCTGGATATCCGTGGCTTCTGAAACCTCACAAAACTCCAGAAGAGGGGTGACCGAAATGAAATTCATTTAAAATGCCGCAATGTTATTGAAATAACCAATGGTGTCCTCAAAAATAGATGGAGGTGCATTTCCGGTGCTAGAGAGCTGCTGGTGCCCCGCCCACTTTAACGCCCACTTTTTTCGATTTACCTAAAATTAGAAAACGGCTCCATCGATTTGACTAATTTTTCTTTCAAATGTTCGTATCTTTTTAACGGATTTTTAAAATCGAACGCAAACATTTTTCCTTATTTGGACAGGACAACGTCTGTCGGGTCAGCTAGTTTTAAATAAAACATAACGTTTTTGGAGAATTATCTTTGTATTTTTTATTATTATAGAAGGCTCTATGACACCTATTTGTGAAACAAAATATCGGCAAAATGCTCGCCACCTCTTCGGTGGCATACTGAGATATAATTAAGGTCCAATATCGTTAATGTGCCGAATAATCTCATCCTTTAGCTCTTGAATTGTTCTTGGCTTATTTACGTACACTTTTTCTTTTAACGCAGCCGTTGAATTTCTCGCGCAAAAGAGCCATTGCTATTCTGTTGGAACCGCATATCTTCCATGTCCATATTCTCAATTACTGGCAGCGGCGTCAACTATTGACGGAATCATTAGCCGGCTGAAGTTAATATTTTACAATACCAAGATATGTATGCTCATCTTACCATTGAATAGAATTTATGTAAATATATACATAAAAACCGTCTCATTATAAAATTCTAAATTGGTATCTTTAAAATAAAAGAAAAAAATGTTAAGATGGCTAAATTATTTTACGGCGCAAATAAATATTTTCGTGGCGGCAGCAAGCTATTTTGAAACCGAGAACTACTTTGGTTTCTGCAATAACAATGCGAAAAAAACATAGACAATGTCAGAAGCAAATTACATGTACGTTTGTGACCGAATATTATAAACCTTAGTATTTCAAAAATTTATTTATTGTTCTTATTAAACAAATATTTGACAGGCAGTTTCATCAGCTGTTTTCTTTTTAAATCAAACGCAAACAAATTTTCAAGACAGGGGATTTTTCACTCTCGGGTGAAAAACATATAAATAAACAAAAAGGTAAAAAAATGAAGAATCGTTTTATATAAATTATATCATGAAAGAAAAAATATTGTTATTTTATTTTTTTTTTTTAAATTACGTATACATATATGTATATATCTTTGCCATTTGCGTAACTGTCACAATATTACCATTGAAAACGATGCCATGGAAGATAATCCAACGACATTAAAAATGACGAGCGGTTGTTCTATAGAATAAATTGTATGCAGAAGAATGGCTGAAGATGGTTAGTCTGCAAACGATTTTCCAAAATCCAAAGTAATATCGGATTATTTAAGAATTAGGGGTTTTACGATTCTTTAAGTAATACATACAACGATATGGAAATATGATGAAAAGTTTTACGCATCAAAAAAAGATGAAGTCAAAGCGGATTTGAGAAAAAAATAAAGAAGAAAATGGAAGATTTTCCATAATTGAAGATAAATGGACAGATATATATATTTAAAATACGTAACTTTTTTGTTAAAATAATTTTTTTTATTCGTTATTCTCATCGATTAATCGAATAATTTTTAAGGTTTAATCGTTTGATCGAACGAACAAAAACAATTATTCCAATTATTCGAACAAAGTTGAAAGGCGAATAACTCTAATATTTAGGTACCTCAATTATATATTTTAGTAACGATTTGTATATTTAAAAAAAGGGAAGAAATCAATTAATTAAAAAGAAAACTTATAATATTCTATAAAAATTAAAAGAAAAAACTAAACAAAATAAAAATAATAGTTTAAAAAATAGTTTAAAGCACAACTCCCTTGGAATTTTTTGGCGGAATTATTTTCTAAATTTGTGAACACATTCTCCCTTAAATTGCCATTCGTAATACCTACTTTTTTCCCGGGGAACAGTTTCTTATTTTCGAATTCTGTTTAGAATAAGGGAAAAGGGAAAAGAGAGAATTTTCCCGGGGAGATTTTATTTATAATAGGGGAACAGGGAAAAAATTCCCGGGGAATTGTTGTTCATAATTGGGCTGTATATTTTTGTTAGTTACGCCTTTTTGCATTTTAGCTGACGATATGCATTATACATAAAGAATACATGACGTACTCTTTTTTTAGTTAAAAATGCACACAAAATTAAGAGAGGATGATATAAAGGCTTCGCTAACGAACTTTTACAAAACTGTTAAAAACAAATGTTTAGAGATATTTTAATCGAATAATTAAAACTGTTTTTAGTAAATATTTAGTGATGTCGTTTAAGTTGTTCGTTATAGATATCGCCACAGGATCGCTATTAATATTAAAGCAAACCTTCGAGATCGAAAGATTTCCTACCACAAACTGAGCAACGGGTGAACTCTATGAGTTCTTTTTCGTTTCACTAGCAGTAGTCGTTCTCGAAGGTTTTATCAGAAAAACGTTTGCCAATTGTTCAATGGCAATATTATTTTCGATTGCCGTGGTCAAGCGGGTAAATCTAGTTTCTCGATCGTCTGTTTTTGTTTATTAATTGTCTGTATATGTGTGCACAATTTTCTGTGTCTTGTCGGTAATTGAGACGAAGCTGTGGATTAACATCAATAATATGTAGCATCTCCAATGTAAATCTTCTTGAATAATTTCTCTATTCATGTAATATTTTTAATCCTTCAAAATGTGGTTTGTGATTTTTCAACGTACAGTGGGCTGCTAGTGCAGTTTTTTGTCCAATAGGTTTGTCAATGGCTTTATGGTCAGATTTGTGCGAAGATATTCTTGTCTTAAGTTTTGTTTTTGTCGTCCCAACGTATACTTTATTGCATATATTGAGCCAGTCACCACTACAGGGAATTTTGTATACCACATTTGACTTGTCTTCCTTTTTAATTTTTAATTTTGTTTTGCTAAATAACTGATTCACAGTGTTGTTCGTTCTAAATGCTAGTTCAAATTTTTCTTCGTTATAAATATCTGAGTTTTTCCATCTTTCCGAAAGTCCAGAAACATATGATATGCTTTTATACCTTTTTGGTTCTCTTACCACCTGTTGCATGTTGTTTTTTGCACGTTTTATAAGATTAATTATTGGGAAGTAATTCATGGTTAAAATATTCGTTATTTTAGTTATATTGTTCTTATGGAATTCCGTGTCACTTATTTTAAGAACTCGTCGTATGAAATTTGATGCTGTATTTATAATAAATTTTCTAGGGTGCTACCAATTAACTCTTACATTGTTCCCTTTTCTAATAGCAATTGCGTCTAGGTTTGGTAGTTGGTTGTCATTTTCTTCCTCCATGGTAAACTGTATTTGTCCATTAAATGAATTTAGTGTTTCGATGGTGTCATTTATTCTGTCCTTTTTTACTATTGCGAATAAATCATCTACATATTTCATAATTATCCTCGGTTTTTCGTCCATTTTAGCCAGAGATATGTCAAGAAGTTGTTCCATAATTATATCAGCTATGACTGGGGAGGCTGGAGAGCCCATCGGCATTCCCTTTATTCGTTCATAGATTTTGTTATCATACACTTAACATATACTTTCCTTGATACAAAAACTCAACATCTCCAAAAACAAATTCTTAGGTATATTTGTATTATCTCTAAAAATTTCCAATTTTCTTCAATTGTCCTTAGCGCTAAATTAATTGGAATATATATATGTTCCTTTCACTCCTCTAGGGAGCATAGGGCCATAACAAGGTTGTTCCAATAATCTCGATCTTCGGCTCGATGCTTGACTTCGTTCCACTTAATGCGCTATCTCGAAAGTTCTGTTGTCAGTTGCCGCTTCCAGGTATGCGCTGGTCTCCCAGCCCGTCTGCTTCCCTGCGGGTTCCAATCTAGGCATTTCTTGGAAATATCATCGTCTGGTTTACGGAGGGTGTGACCTTTCCATTTCCACTTACTTATTTCCGTTCTTATAGGCTGCTGGTTTGCCTTCATCCAGAGTTCGTTGTTGGATATTGTTACAGGCCAGAAAATCCGTAAGATTTTGCGGAGGCTTTTGTTGAAAAAAACCTGAAGGCTTTGTATGTCACGTGGTGCCATGTTCCAGGTCTCGCATCCATATAATAGAGTGGATTTTATGTGGGAGTTAAATAATTTTATTTTGGTTTGTTTCGAAAAATTAGAAGATTTCCAAACCGGGTTTAACTGGGCAAATGCACTCCGTGCCTTATTTATGCGACTGGATATATCTGCTGCTGAGCCACCTGTTGTATCAATTGTGCTAACCAGGTAGCAGAAGGACTTAACATCTTCTATGTCTTGATCACATACGAAGAAATGGCTATCTGAGTTACTATTGATACGGAGCGATTTTGTCTTGGGTATATTTATCTTCAGCCCAACCAATTTTGCGATATCACTGATGGTGGAAATTTTTGACTGCATCTCTGAGAATGAGTGGCTAAGTAGACATATGTCATCTGCATAATCTAGGTCCTCTAACCGTCCTTGTAAGCCCCACATAATACCTCTCTTATGATGGCTTGTTGCCCTCTGCATACAGCATCGAGGACGCAGTTAAAAAGTAGAGGTGATAAGACACACCCTTGTCTAACTCCAGTTTTCACCGTAATCCTGTTGCTCAGTTGTTTTTCATGCAACACACGACAAGTGGCATTCTTGTACAGGGCTTTTATTAGCCGAATTAGTTTTTCGGGAACACCTTTGCATAGCAGCGAGTTCCATATAGCATTATGGTTCAGTGTGTCAAAGGCCTTCTCAAAATCTATAAAAATGAGGTATAATGGTGATCTCCATTCCACTGATTGCTCAACTATAATCCTAAGACTGTTTACTTGGTCAACACAAGATTTTCCGGAGCGAAAGCCAGCCTGCTTATTTCTGAGTGATGGGGAAATTGTTATAGAGAGTCTTTTGTTTATAATATGTGCAATCATCTTATTTACCATGCTTAACAAGGTTATACCTCTCCAAGTCGTCCTGTTGGTCAAATCACCCTTTTTGGGATGATTTATAATGACTCCATCAGAAAGCTCGCCAGGTAAAGATTCATGGGCCCAATACGCCCTGATAATGGGTGCCAGAAGTCGTGCACTTTTAAATTAATTGGAGTGCTTGGAAATCATGAAGCCACGTCAAATGAAATAAGAACTTCGTCATCGGCGATGTAAGTGTTATTTATTCTTGAATTAAAGTCTACAGCATCATAAATATTATATTTCGAATTTTCCGTCAAGTGTTTTAATATGTCTACTATGTATTTGGAGAGTCCATAAGAGGGTGAATTTATCGACGAGCATATTGGTCTCAAAGGCATTCCTCGGAGCTACCGCAGTCTTTATGGTTAATTTGTGCTTCGCATATATATTAATTAACCCAAGATTGTATAATTTTTCTACAAATGCGTTATTTTTAGTCTGTAAACTAGATGTCGGATCTCTCTCTAAACGACGATTTGTGCAAAAATCTTGTAAAATTATTTTCATTTTCTCCTCATATTAATTTTTGTCCATCGCTACTGTTTTATTTCCCTTATCAGCGTTTAGAATAAGTATTTCGTCATTTTTGTTCAAAAATTGTTGCGATTGTCCCACTGTGTCAAGTATTATTCTATCTCTTCTGTTAATTGCTGTTTTTTCCAAATGGTTGTCCAATAACGATGTTGATTTTATTCTTGCGTTCTCTTGTTTCTCTTTATTTTCAATTGTTTGTACACAGTCTTCCCCTTCAGCAATGCACTTAAAAAGCGGGAATGTCTTATTTGTTGTTGGTAAAGCATGTTTGGGACCTAGTGACAGTAGCCACTGTATATTTGTTGGTATGTTTTTATTTGTTTACTAATTTTATAAATTTAATCATAAATTTGTTCACTTAGATGAACAATCAGACGGCAAAGTTGTGTAAACGTAATTTCTTATTTGTGAGAATGTTTTATTATATGTTTTCTTTAATATTATCTTCCTTAAAAGAGGTGATTTTTGATAAAAATTATTCCAAAAAAATGTTCTTACACGGTCTATAATCTAAGGAAGAGTTCAAAGAGAAATATGTTTTTCGGATTAACGGTAATTTTTTTTTTGTTTTAATCATTATTCAGTTAAAAATCTGGGTCGATACGTGACATTTCGAACGTGAAATTTTTTCCATAATTTTCACGTTCGAAATGTCACGTATCGACCCAGATTTTGGCTAAAAAGAAAATACAGAAGATTTTGGAGTCAAACCAAAGACATTTTAATGTTACATTGCTACGTAAAATTCTGAAAGTAGTTTGACTAAAAAATTGTGCCAGGTTTCGCTGAATTACGCCTTTTTATACATGGCCACAAAAACTACTTCTATTTTTTTCTATTTTAACGTTAAGAGAACGTTAAAATATTTGCTGTTTAAAATGTTATTGCATTTTTGATGCGTACGACCAGTGTTGCAAAATTGAAATTTTGAAATAGTACTGAACTTCAACTAAAAGAGTATTTTTCCCACCAAATGGTACTTTTTGTTAAAAAAACAATAATTTAAGAAAAAAAAAATGAAACAAAAATATTTTATTTGAATTCATTTATCTAAGTATTTAATGGCGAACAGTATTTATATTTAAGGTACACATAGAAATAATATTTCTTTTATACATAAGCGTCAAGCTTATTGTATATGTTATTCGCCACATTATTTATATATGGCCCCATATTATTCAATAAACGGCACAATGGTTTCAATTAAAATATGGCTCAGCTCTTATTTAAAAAAACACAACATTTATAGCAAAACAACATAGTACAGCGTTGCAAACACATTTCACAATATATAGCTTTTCTGATTTCGATTCTTACCAATATATTGTGTAACCTTCGAATATTACAAACCCATTGGCGATATAATTGAGCAGTTATATTGAAAGTGTAAGATCCGTTTAAGGTACGTTTTTTCAGTATTAAAAAAAAAAAAATATTTGAAATAGTTCATATATTTATGAATAAGAAAATAAATTAAAATTTTTTTGTATTTGTATTTATTAAATATGATTTTCTAACACAACAAGACATAATATCTTATAAATTACAGTATTAGAATCTGAAAAGTTAACCATACATTGATTTAAATAAATTTAAATAAAAATTAAATTTAAATTAAATTTAAATACAACACTTTTTCATTTCTCGAAACCACTCCACGAGCCAAACCTCAGCCATGTATCTCACAAAGCCTCTCCGCAATAGTTCCATTCCTTCAATTTTTCAGAAATGACTTTATACACTACCAGAAAAATTGAAGGAATAGAACCATTACAAAAAAGCTCTATAAAACACACAACCGAAACCCAGCCCATAGAATAAATTCGAAAAATGAAAAAATGTTGAATATAATATAAAGTAACATTCGGAAGGAAATAATTCCCAATTTCTATTTGTTAAATTTAAATAATTATAAAATAATGAAAAATAAATAAAAATTAAATAATTTAAAAAAAAACAAAATTAAAAACTAACGTTTTAACTATTTTTTATAGAATATTGCTACATCATTAATAAAATTTACGAAAGATGTTCTTTAAGTAATTTTCTGAACCTCATTGCGTTGCTAGTAGTCTGCAAATTATCAGGGAGTTCATTCCAGAGACGGATGCTAAGAATAAAGAACTGACATTCAGAAGCGTGGCTACGATATCTAAATTGAATCAACAATTTACCTCTTGGTGATCTTGCAAATCGCAAGCGATCAAAGAGATACTTTGGTTCCTTTGTTATTATAACTTTATAAAGAAATATTAAGTTTTTGAAAATTAGGAAGTTATCAAATGTAATATTGAATATACGGATGGAGAAAAGTGACACATGATCAAATTTTCTCAGTCCGAAAACGTATCTTACGATGTTGTTAAATGTTGTTTTAAGTTTCCTCGTGTCCCCTGAGTTACAACCAGCAAATATTTCGGATGAATATAAAAGCGTTGGTAATAAATATGTTTTCGCAAGTAATAATCTAACTTTCGGAGGAGTAAAGTATTAGGTTACCCATAAGCTCCGTAGCATGCCGTAGGTTCTACCACAGACTTGTGTAATATGATCTGACCAAGTTAAACGTTTATTAAACGTTACACCTAAATTCTTAGCCTTTCTTACAATGTCAATTTTGACCCTCCCAAGAATATATTCACCTCATCCTCTATCCCCAATATATTCTTGCTTATGACTAAGCATTTAGATTTCTGTAAAGTGCTGGCAGGAAGTAAAAATGGTTTTAAATCAGAAATTAATTATTATACATAAATATGTGCATGACTTAAATTTTCGTTGAATATTACTTAAAATTTAAAAAAAATATATAATCTCTAATTAATCTAAAAATATAAGGCAAATTTTTAATAAGGCGTAAAAGTTTAATAAATTCTAGACAAATAAAGAATATATTAAACCTCAACCAAATATATCTTAAATAAAATAAATTACGTTTATATTTCAAACGTTGTTTTTATCGAAGTTGCACTGTTCAAAATAATTCTCTCCACTCGCGACAAATAACTAAATATTACCATATGATATTTACTAGTTACTTATAAGCAAACTAAATGTCGCGCCTATTTTTATTAAGCAATCTACGCAATGCTAGAGCCTGGGTATAAAAGCGATTCTTGCCAAAAACGTGGTCTTCTATTTTCAATTTTCTACCTAACAATTCACAAAGTATATTCAAGCGGAAAAGTATCGCTTTAAAAATTGTTAAAATCCTATTAATCAAAGTATAAAATTTATTGATTTTTTTTTGTGAATCCTATATAAAATCAAAAACAAGCAAAAATAAATAAATCAGGATTATAAATCCTTAGAAGAGTAATCCTGCACCAGTCTTTCTGGCGTTATTCTCTCTAATTGGTGCCAGCTATAAAATTCAAATTGTCCATTCTTCCAAAGAAAATTCTACTAACTCCAGCAACTAAAGTTTTGAATGTGCTACCATTTATCTTGGATGAAGAGTGCATAAATTGCTATTGCAAGGAGGATTTTCAAGAGTTTTACTTAAACTTGTTCTTGCGGCCGTAGTGATTTGCAAATCCATTGTATTACACATCCCATACTTGTACGAATCAATATAATTAATTCCTACCGAGCATATATAGAGGAGCAACATTTTGATGTAACCACTATCAGGGGAAAAAAAAAAAAGTAAAACTTGATCTACTTGGACACCCTTATATGGACTATCTTTAAGGAATATATATAATTAAAAAACAAAAAAAAACATAAAAAAAGAAACTATTATCTAAAATTACATTTTAGCAGAAAATGTTGATAGCATCTTTTGATACATGTTGCTGATTTTTTTTATGTTATTTGGGAAAAAAAGGAACATATTTTTAGATAATCGATCACATCAAACATAAACTTTATAATTGTCTCTCTCCAGCCCATAAAGGAAGCATTGCTGAATGGCCATTCATCGATGGAATGAACTGGACAACTGTAAGTTACAAACTTCTTTATTTTACATTGGTTTTTAGTTTCTTTCACTACTAGAAGAAGAAAAAAACAATAATTAGTTTTAAAATACCCGTGTCAATGTAAAAATGTAAAATAAAATCTTGTTTTGTTTTAATTGCAAGAAAAATTAAATAAAAAAAAAAAAAAAAAATAAATTAACAAAAAGTAGTGAAAATTTCTAGAATGCCAAAATATATAAAATTATAAAATTTGTATTTGATGTGAAAAATATAAATATAGTTAAAAAGTGAGAAGGTTAAAAAAATAATTTAAATTACAAAGAATAAGAAAGAAAAAAAAATAACATGAAAAAAAAGCAGCATTAATAAAAGAAAATAGTGAGATAGGAAAAAATAAATCATAAGAAAAAAACAAAATATTTTTAAACCATTAAGAAAGTGAGGTAAATTCATAATTAAATGTCACAATTTTAAGGATATTTTAAGAAATTCTCATAATATATCATTCCTTACTAAAAATCTAATTAAGCCTTGTTCTGTCCGTCCGTTAGTTTTCTTTTTCTGTTACATCTTTATATTCGTCCTAACTGACCTACATCAATCTGACCTAATTTTGATTTCGTTTTATACCTCTTTTCAATATATTTATTTGGTACAGGGTGTGAAGCTAATTTTACTTTAAAGTAAAATTGCATGAATTAAAGTTTTTTTTATTTATTTTTTTTTTGTAAGAAAAATTAGTATATGAAAAATTTTGACATATTATGTTCACTTTTAGAAATATTTTAATCAGTATTACTAATATTAGTGAAAGTTATACTTTTCTGTTTAAGAAAAACTTTATAGTTTGAATTAAAAATTAAATAATTTAAAATGAATTTTTTTTGTTTATATTTACCTTTTTTTGAAATAAAATTTAAAATAATGAATTGGTAAAGTCGTTTCTTTTTGATTCTAAAGGTGAAGTAGAGTTATGCTGTGATAGGATTTGTTAGGGATCGTCTACCGACAGAACAGGTTATAGGAAAGCAAGTAGATGATCAAGGTTGGGAGGGCTTGTGTTGCAGATTTGACACCTACTGGCAACATTAACCATAGATGCAGTACATCATTAAATTCATTTTTTACCTTTTAATTAAATGTTTTTCCTGCTAGCTTCAGTTTTCCTCTTTTTTGTTTTTCTTAACGCATGCAATTAAAATATGTATTACTATGTGGTCTCATTACATCTTGTGATAAGTTCTTATACCCCGCCTATTAGCCGACGAGCCGGAGCCGGAAAAATAAAAAGCATGCAAGAACTTAAACGCATTTCAATGAAGAGATTTTCTTTTACGTTATATGCTACATAGTTAATATTATTTTTGGCGCCCAACGTGGGGCCCACGTAAACTTAAATTTTTGATAACTGACATCCTTATCATGCCAGCTGTGGGTCTTATTTGTTTCCCGGTATTTCAAAAATCTCTTAAAATTTTGTGTATTATTTCTTCTTTATTTTGTTTTTGGAAATAATTTTTTTATACGATTGGGAAAATAACCAAAACATATAATAAATCTACTTTTGTGATCTTTTGTTTTATTCTATATAATGTTATTTTTGGAAACTTAAGTTTGAAAATATTTAGACTTATGCCAGTAACATTTCATTTATAAATTCTTTTTAACAATCTTTTCTAGTGTTTCTTTTCCGTTAAGTGGTTTTTGTTGGAACCTTATGACTGGGATAACCTGGTTTTATGCCAACAACTAGCTTAATTTTGTTTTATATTTATATTATTTTTTTTTGAGAGATTTCTAAATAAATTCAAATCACATACATAAATTGCATCTAATTTAACTTTGTCACTGCATAACTCGCAAAAACTTCGCCACAAAGAATCAAATACCTTTATTATAAATTTTAACTTTTGAAAAATATATAAACTTATACAGTCCAAATAATTTATTAAGGTTTTTTGACTTAATTATTTTTGAACACTGTCTAAAAATTTGTTCTATTTGAACATCATAAAATTATATTAATTGAGAATTTTGTTTTGAGTGATCACTATCTTATTTTTGGGTTGGATTGTGGGAAGCATAAAATTTTCTTGAAAATGTCCGTGAGACGAAGTAATGAAAATTTGACAGTTACCCCAACTACGGATAGTATTCAGTCACGACCACCCCAACCAAATACAGTGGATGTTTGTGGTATTTGCAAAAATAGAATATCCAATAAGGGAAATTCAACCACAACTATTTGCAATCATATTTTTCACAAAACATGCTTATCTAAATCTTCGCAAAACAGATCCACTTGCCCCACCTGTAACACGGAAATTACATTGCCTAAATTTTCTAAAAATAATACTTTATCGACCATCGCTATGATGACAAGAAATCAATCCCGCCAACAAAACATTGATATTAATAGGTCAGCTAATGAATCTATTTCTAGGAACATGCACGCAACACCTAACACAACTCAGTCTTCTGAATCATCACCTGATGGTCAAAGACATATGATCAGAAACTTAGTAACTGCTGCAGTGGGAGCTCAGCAGGCCGAAATGTTAGTATCCTTGAATGAGCAATTGACTCAATTAATACAAAATAATATAGAAGCAGGATTTCGCAGACTCAGCTTAGGTATCAATAACAATATACCACCTACAGAAGCTAGTAATATACAGGAAAATTATGCGGCAAACCCACAGGGTCAGGCGCAGACCTTGGATCAATTATTAGGAATACCTTCACCTGCTAATAATAACAATGAGGGAGAAGTGCGTTTTCAAACTAACCCATTGCTAAACTTACCACGTTTAAATTCGGCATTTTCCACAGACCTTGCTATACGTCCGGACAAAATAAGTCAAATAATAAGTAACTGGAAATTAAAGTTTTCTGGAAATTCTGCAGGTCTTTCTGTAGACTCCTTTTTATATAGAATAGAAGCTTTGACAAATCAAGCGTTAGGAGGGAATTTCGAATTATTGTGCTCTAATGCCTCAGTACTTTTTGACGGCAAAGCCAGTGATTGGTTTTGGCGTTATCACAAATCGGTGAGGGAAATAAATTGGCCAGATTTGTGTTTGTCTCTTCGGAGGCAGTTCAAAGATAGTAGGACCGACATGGATTACAGGGAACTGATAAGGGATAGAAAACAAAAGGCTGGGGAAAATTTCGATGCTTTCTATGATTCTATTTTAGAACTAGTGGATCACCTCGAGCAGCCCATCGCGGAAAGGTCTATGATTGAAATTTTACGGCGAAACCTTTTGCCTGAAATACAGCATGAAATTTTAAATTTACAAATATTTTCTGTTGCACATTTGAGGGACATTTGCAGAAAAAGGGAATTTTTTTTACAAGACGTTAGGAAAGGGAATATCATTCATAGGTCGGTAAATGTTCCAAGGAAAATTTCGGAGATATTCGACGGTGATAGTGAGGAAATTGAAACTGGGGAGCAAGTTGATATATCCGAATTAGGATTGATTTGTTGGAACTGCAAGAAGACTGGTCATAGATATCAGGAATGCATGTCCGAAAGAAATGTTTTTTGTTATGGCTGTGGTGCAGCTAATGTTTACAAACCTACTTGTCAAAGATGTAATCCTTCAAAAAACTTCTCATCGAGTGCACAACTAGGTGCACGCAAACCGAATATGACGAAGAAAACAGATCGTGCTACAAGCACAGACTAAGACTTACCCCTAATAGAACTTATACTAATATACCCCAGATAAATAACGAACAGAAACTTAAACCTATAATACCATTTCATATACGTTTGTCAAACTATAAAAAAATACGTTCAAGAATATTTAATTCGGCGATAAATAAAAAGCCTAACAGGTCAGCTAATCGAATAAGAAATTATTGGTCAAATATTAAACGGAAACAAAAGGATATGGTTGATAGTATATTTGAAAAGGAGAATGATTTACGACCTTATGCCGAAGTGGGCCTCTTTGATAGGAAAATTTGTGGTTTGTTGGACACGGGTGCTGCTATTTCATGCATGGGGGGGAATTTAGCAAAGGAATTTTTGGAATCTGGTAAACCTTACAAGCATATTGTATCAAAAGTTTGTACAGCCGATGGTAGTCCCCAAAACGTTGTTGGCTTTGTAAACACAACCATTAATTTTAGGTCTATTGAACATTCAATTATGTTATATATTATCCCAACATTGGCTCAATCCCTTTATTTGGGAATTGACTTTTGGCGCAAATTTGATCTACTACCGCCAAGTTTTGTCCAACCTATATCTGTCTCGACTATTGATAGTGGGAATTTATTTCTAGATAAATGTAATATAGATGAAGGGGAAAAACAGCAGCTAAAACAAGTGGTGAAATTGTTTCCCTCATTTTCAAATGAAGGTCTTGGTAAAACTACATTAACTAGTCATGTTATAGATGTAGGTACGGCAACGCCTATAAAACAGCGCCATTACCCAGTATCCCCTGCCATAGAGAAGCTCATGTATGAGGAAGTAGACCGTATGATAAAGCTAGGTGTAATTGAGGAGTCTAATAGCTCTTGGAGTTCGCCATGCGTACTTGTTAGAAAACCAGGAAAGAATCGTCTTTGTTTAGACAGCAGAAAAGTGAACAATGTAACGGTAAAGGATGCATATCCGTTGCCAAATATAGAGGGCATATTAAGCAGACTTCCTAAGGCTAGGTTCATTACAAGCTTGGATCTTAAAGATGCCTTTTGGCAAATCCCTTTGGATCCAAAATCAAGGGACAAAACAGCATTTACCGTGCCCGGACGGCCTTTATACCAGTATAAAGTAATGCCGTTCGGACTCTGCAATGCACCCCAAACTATGTCCCGATTGATGGATAAAGTAATACCTGCGCACCTAAGGAATGAAGTATTTATATACCTCGATGATTTGCTTGTAGTTTCACATAGTTTTGGTAGACATATGGAAGTTCTAAGGGAAGTTGCTATTCGTTTTCGAGAATCAGGTCTGACAATTAATGTCGAGAAAAGTAAATTTTGCCTAGAGGAAGTTAGATATTTAGGGCACATTATAGGAAAGGGCGTTATTCGTACTGATCCCGATAAAATTTCCGCTATAATAGATTACCCGATACCAAAATCGGTCAGGGAAATAAGACGTTTTCTTGGAATGACTGGGTGGTATCGTAAATTTATCCAAAATTATGCTTCACTGACAACACCTCTAACGGACTTACTTAAAAATAAGAGAAAATATGTTTGGAATGATGAGGCCAACCAGTCGTTCCAGAAGTTAAAGGTCCTACTGAGCTCAGCCCCTGTCTTGCATAGTCCGGATTTTGAAAAACCATTTTATATTCATTGTGACGCAAGCAAGACAGGCATAGGAAGTGTATTGGTTCAAGTAAATGCGGAGGGTGACGAAGTTCCTGTGGCATTTATGTCAAAGAAACTGAACAAAGCTCAACGCAATTACTCAGTGACCGAACAGGAATGCTTAGCAGCAGTGCTAAGTGTTAAAAAGTTTCGACCCTATATTGAAGGACATGAGTTCACGATAGTGACAGATCACGCGTCACTAAAGTGGCTCATGTCGCAGACGGATTTGAGTTCAAGATTGGCAAGGTGGGCACTTAAGCTTCAAGGGTTTTCATTCAAAATTCTGCATAGAAAAGGCGCGCTTAACGTCGTACCGGATGCCTTATCCCGTACAAATCAGGAGAAACCAGTTGAAAGTCCCTTGGAAGATAGGCCCGATATTATAGTTAGCGGTTTGTCTGAAGGTAACAGCGTTTTCATTGATTTAAACTCCGAATATTTTCAAACAGATGAGTACAAAGAATTAGTCAACAGTGTACGCCAAAATCAAAATAAATTTCCAGACATGAAAGTTTTAGATGATTATGTTTATAAAAGAACAGAACATGCTACGGGTGAACAATTGCATGATGATTTATGTTGGAAATTATGGGTCCCTAGGGAGCTGGTAAATGACCTATTATCTACGGCACATGACAACCCATTAGCGGCACATTTTGGTATTAACAAGACACTTGAGCGTATTAGAAAATATTATTTTTGGCCAGGGTTGGTAAATAGTGTGAGAGACTATATTAATGCGTGTGAAATATGCAAATCTACAAAACATCCAAATTTCGTACTTCGTCCTCCTATGGGGCGACCTGCTGCGACACAACGCTTATTTCAAAAACTATACGTAGACTTTCTTGGACCTTATCCGAGATCGAGAAGTGGACATATAGGTATTTTTGTGGGCTTAGACCATTTCTCAAAATATCCATTTTTAAAACCTGTAAAAAAACTAACTGCTGATGTAATTTGTAAATATCTAGAGGAAGATGTGTTTCACATGTTTGGTGTGCCAGAAACTATAGTGTCAGATAACGGTGTTCAATTTAAATCAAAAATTTTTAAACAATTATTAAAAAAGTATAATATTTTCCACACTCTTACAGCTGTTCATTCTCCACAGGCAAACGCCTCAGAGCGTATAAACCGCTCAGTAATTGCCGCAATAAGAGCCTATATTAATCCTGACCAACGAAATTGGGACGAAGTCCTGAGCAACATTGCTTGTGCTTTACGCTCTAGCATACATTCGTCTATAGGTGTTGAACCATACTACTTGACTTTTGGTCAAAACATGATCACTAATGGTCACACGTATTCCTTGTTAAGGAAACTGGATATTTTAGAAGATAGGAGCGTTCAATTTTCTAGGGAAGATTCAATGGAAATTGTAAGAAAGAGGGCAAAAGAGCTAATGGAAAAACAATACCTAAGAAATGAAAGGAAATATAATTTACGGGCAAGAATAGCAAATTTTAAAGTAGGTCAGGAAGTTTTTAGAAGGAATTTTAAGCAATCCAGCTTTGAAAGGGGTTATAATGCCAAACTTGATAACGTTTTTGTAAAGGCCAGGATAAGAAAGAAAATTGGAAATTGTAACTATGATTTAGAGGATCTTAAGGGAAATTATATTGGAAAATACCACGCCAAAGATATAAAACCTGGATAGTATTGATGGTTGCCAGCTGGATCAAATTTTAGTGGAGTAAAATTTGATCTTGTTTGGGGGGCTGTGTAAAGTGCTGGCAGGAAGTAAAAATGGTTTTAAATCAGAAATTAATTATTATACATAAATATGTGCATGACTTAAATTTTCGTTGAATATTACTTAAAATTTAAAAAAAATATATAATCTCTAATTAATCTAAAAATATAAGGCAAATTTTTAATAAGGCGTAAAAGTTTAATAAATTCTAGACAAATAAAGAATATATTAAACCTCAACCAAATATATCTTAAATAAAATAAATTACGTTTATATTTCAAACGTTGTTTTTATCGAAGTTGCACTGTTCAAAATAATTCTCTCCACTCGCGACAAATAACTAAATATTACCATATGATATTTACTAGTTACTTATAAGCAAACTAAATGTCGCGCCTATTTTTATTAAGCAATCTACGCAATGCTAGAGCCTGGGTATAAAAGCGATTCTTGCCAAAAACGTGGTCTTCTATTTTCAATTTTCTACCTAACAATTCACAAAGTATATTCAAGCGGAAAAGTATCGCTTTAAAAATTGTTAAAATCCTATTAATCAAAGTATAAAATTTATTGATTTTTTTTTGTGAATCCTATATAAAATCAAAAACAAGCAAAAATAAATAAATCAGGATTATAAATCCTTAGAAGAGTAATCCTGCACCAGTCTTTCTGGCGTTATTCTCTCTAATTGGTGCCAGCTATAAAATTCAAATTGTCCATTCTTCCAAAGAAAATTCTACTAACTCCAGCAACTAAAGTTTTGAATGTGCTACCATTTATCTTGGATGAAGAGTGCATAAATTGCTATTGCAAGGAGGATTTTCAAGAGTTTTACTTAAACTTGTTCTTGCGGCCGTAGTGATTTGCAAATCCATTGTATTACACATCCCATACTTGTACGAATCAATATAATTAATTCCTACCGAGCATATATAGAGGAGCAACATTTTGATGTAACCACTATCAGGGGAAAAAAAAAAAAGTAAAACTTGATCTACTTGGACACCCTTATATGGACTATCTTTAAGGAATATATATAATTAAAAAACAAAAAAAAACATAAAAAAAGAAACTATTATCTAAAATTACATTTTAGCAGAAAATGTTGATAGCATCTTTTGATACATGTTGCTGATTTTTTTTATGTTATTTGGGAAAAAAAGGAACATATTTTTAGATAATCGATCACATCAAACATAAACTTTATAATTGTCTCTCTCCAGCCCATAAAGGAAGCATTGCTGAATGGCCATTCATCGATGGAATGAACTGGACAACTGTAAGTTACAAACTTCTTTATTTTACATTGGTTTTTAGTTTCTTTCACTACTAGAAGAAGAAAAAAACAATAATTAGTTTTAAAATACCCGTGTCAATGTAAAAATGTAAAATAAAATCTTGTTTTGTTTTAATTGCAAGAAAAATTAAATAAAAAAAAAAAAAAAAAATAAATTAACAAAAAGTAGTGAAAATTTCTAGAATGCCAAAATATATAAAATTATAAAATTTGTATTTGATGTGAAAAATATAAATATAGTTAAAAAGTGAGAAGGTTAAAAAAATAATTTAAATTACAAAGAATAAGAAAGAAAAAAAAATAACATGAAAAAAAAGCAGCATTAATAAAAGAAAATAGTGAGATAGGAAAAAATAAATCATAAGAAAAAAACAAAATATTTTTAAACCATTAAGAAAGTGAGGTAAATTCATAATTAAATGTCACAATTTTAAGGATATTTTAAGAAATTCTCATAATATATCATTCCTTACTAAAAATCTAATTAAGCCTTGTTCTGTCCGTCCGTTAGTTTTCTTTTTCTGTTACATCTTTATATTCGTCCTAACTGACCTACATCAATCTGACCTAATTTTGATTTCGTTTTATACCTCTTTTCAATATATTTATTTGGTACAGGGTGTGAAGCTAATTTTACTTTAAAGTAAAATTGCATGAATTAAAGTTTTTTTTATTTATTTTTTTTTTGTAAGAAAAATTAGTATATGAAAAATTTTGACATATTATGTTCACTTTTAGAAATATTTTAATCAGTATTACTAATATTAGTGAAAGTTATACTTTTCTGTTTAAGAAAAACTTTATAGTTTGAATTAAAAATTAAATAATTTAAAATGAATTTTTTTTGTTTATATTTACCTTTTTTTGAAATAAAATTTAAAATAATGAATTGGTAAAGTCGTTTCTTTTTGATTCTAAAGGTGAAGTAGAGTTATGCTGTGATAGGATTTGTTAGGGATCGTCTACCGACAGAACAGGTTATAGGAAAGCAAGTAGATGATCAAGGTTGGGAGGGCTTGTGTTGCAGATTTGACACCTACTGGCAACATTAACCATAGATGCAGTACATCATTAAATTCATTTTTTACCTTTTAATTAAATGTTTTTCCTGCTAGCTTCAGTTTTCCTCTTTTTTGTTTTTCTTAACGCATGCAATTAAAATATGTATTACTATGTGGTCTCATTACATCTTGTGATAAGTTCTTATACCCCGCCTATTAGCCGACGAGCCGGAGCCGGAAAAATAAAAAGCATGCAAGAACTTAAACGCATTTCAATGAAGAGATTTTCTTTTACGTTATATGCTACATTTCCCTGGATTAAGTCGTAAGCCATTTGCCGAAGCCCAAACGAAAATATTATTTAGATCATAATTCAGCTCCTGCACCTTAGACAAAAATAGCTCCTTGGTACTACTTAGATACAGCTGAACGTCGTCAGCATACATCTGAACATTACAAAATCGGATTTGTTGGGGAAGATCATTTGAATATAACGAATAAAGTAGGGGTCCGAGTATTGAACCCTGTGGAACACCTCTTGTGACCCGTAACGGATTTGAAATAGATTCACCATTGGTGACGGATTGAGATCTGTTTATAAGATACGACAACATCAGCCTCACAGCAAGTATGGAGAAGTTAAACATTTTTGACAATTTTAGACATAAACTTGAATGATGCACTGTATCAAATGCCTTTAAATGGTCCAGTAGAACCAGAAACGATATTTTACTTTCATCCAAGTTTCCCCGGATTTCCTCTATCACATCTGATAAGACAGTAATACAGCTACGCTGTTAACATACTTATGTATCAGTCGTTCAAATACTTTGGATAAAAAGGGAAGGATTGCAATAGGTCGGTACTCATTGTCAGCCTTAGGCACGGGAACTATTTTGGCATGTTTCCAATCCATTGGAAAAGTGCTGGTGGTAATAATCGTATTAAATAAGTGGGTGACAAAACGGACTATCCAAGGCAAGATTATTCGCACAAATCTAGGGTTAATATCATCTAAGCCAACAGCGTTAGATTTAACTGAAAAGAAACCTTCAACTACTTCAAACAGGTCTAGGCAGCGGAAATTAAATTCATTTATACACACAAAAAAATAATTTAGGTAATTTTGCCAAGGCGTGCATAGGTAATTTATTTTTATATAAAAAGAAAAAACTAAGTTTTATTGTCTTAAATAATTGGTAATTTAAACTAAAGGTATTGCCTAAAATTTTTGTTAATATTACTAATTGGGTCAGGTATCTTCTTCGAATTTTTTTATAATATGTATGTATGTTTATTTTATTTTTCAATTGTGAAAAAAAACATTCAAATATAAATTTGAATTTAGAATTTTTAAATATAAAATTAAAAAAATTAAATTAAAAACTATTCGGGGGTTGCTTTAAAACCATGTGAGATAAGGCCATTATGGCTTTATTGCTGAATTGAATGGGAGATAAAGCCATAATGGCCTTATTGCCCAATCATTGAGAGGTAAGGTCATATTTAAAATTTTGCCATATTTTTTTCGCAAATGAGAGATAAAGCCATATTTTTTCAGAATATTGTTATGCATGTTGTTAACATTCTGTAAAAGGGAAAATCCTTAGTTATCATTAAAAAACCTTTTTTTATTCTTGTGACGCACGCTGGAAAACTTTATTCAGCGAAGCCACCTGCCGCGTCCTACTGGAGGAAAAACCCCACGCAGAAAAAGTTTAGTAGGCGAAGCCAGATTTCAATACTTAACTTTAGTGTTTCCGGAACTGAAATAAGAGATAAAGCCATTTTCTAATATTGCTAATGTGAGCTAAGGCCATGATGGCTTTATCTCCCATTCAAATGAAAAAAATATAAAAAAAGCATTTATCTCCCTATTGAATGAGAGATAAAGCCATCATGGCCTTATCTCACATGGTATTAAAGCACCCCCAACTATTCAATAAAGGATAAAAATACTCCGCTGAACTTTTTAAAAAAAACAAGACAGAATATCGACCCCTTTGCGCGAAATTATCGTATGTTACAAAAACCAAATTTTACAGGACAGCCACTTTTCTCTACTTTTCTCTGCTTTCGCTTGCAATATCAATATTAAAATTTACATTCAATTTTTGGAGCAACGAAGTAAAATTCGCCTATAATATTTTGTCAGGTGACGTCTCTTTGAATCGTAGAACAAGATTGCATCAAAAACTCAATTTCAAAAAAATTGGCATATACGATCATTTCGCGCAAAGGGGTCGATATATTTACAATAAAACCAATAATTATTTATTACTTTTATTGAAGATTATTAATTAGGACGACAAGATGCTGGATCAATATAAATTTCCAAGACAAGATTAGTTTTAATCCTTTGACCTCAAATGAGCCCAAAAAACAGCCCGGAACTTTAAGAAACAACAAAAAGTTTCAGTAAATTATTAAATTAATTGATACACATTATGAATTGATAAATAAAATACATATTATGAAATTAAAAAGGTTAAAAAAGTATATAGTTTTTTTAAAAACGCTTTTTTATTAAAAAAAAAAGTATGTGGTAAATTTACCTAAAACCTATGTTCTTGTACAAAATTTAACTTAGATAACTTTTCTAAAATAAAAATATAAACTAACTTTGCTATCATTGGTAAATTTCCAAAGTTTCTTTGTAATTTTAACAAAATTATTAGATACTTTTTCGAACATAGAAATTACCTAAGTTAAACGTTTTATTACCTAAGAAACTTAGATACTGCCATGCTACCCTTGCGCTTAGTTAATTTTATACCATATTCTTAGGTAATTTTACCTATGAATTTTTTTGTGTGTAATAAGTACTCATTTGCCAATTATTTATTTTCCTTTTATTTGCCGTACAGATAAATTTAATCCAGCTGACTCCCCACTCTTATATGTATTTTGAGTGGTGTTGCCAACTGAAAACAATGTTTTTTGTCGGTATATTAAGAAAATGGCCATAAAACTATTTGTTAACAAATTAGTTTTTATTTTAATCAAATGGACTACTCCCTGGATTGGTCCAATGTAATGCAAGTATGGACCATGCCATTGTTAAAAAGTGTAGTGAGCCGACATGTTTTCGTTTTTAAACGACTTCAAAACTAATCCTCTTGAGTGTACCATGGAGTAGTTTTAAGACTACTCTTTTGTAATCCAAAGCTGGGTTATATGGTCCTGCCCTAGGACATCGTAATGTAAAATAGATCATGTTTTTTCAATACATTTGAGTTACTTTTGGACTAGTCCTAGTCCCTTGTGGGCCACCTTTTACACACGTGTTTGGACTAGTCCTATTATTTGCAGGGTATAACCACATCCTAGCAAACATCCAAATATCCAAACAGATGTATACAAACTTACATATGTATATATATTAGACTGGTCGCAATTTTTTTTTTAATTTAATTGTTTGCGCTGCTTAAAATATGAGGTTTGGTGTAAGAAATCATGATCTAATTTTTCAGGTCAATCCGACGGTGCCTAGCCGTGCCGGGTGGGGCCAAAGTTCCCCATATTATAAAAAAAACATCTTTTCTATCAGATCTTTATAGTTATACTAGTTGAAAAGCCGAAAATCAAAAATATGGCTTCGTTACGATCTTCCGCAGAGAAAGTACTTCAAGTGTGCCAAATTTCAGCTTCCTATTTCATCAGATGGCTTCAGAAAGTTGCGGAAAGAATAGGACATACATGCAAACATCCTGACATACTAAGAAATTATATATTGTATAGATAGATTACTAAAGCCTTTTTGTGTTGCGCGAACATATGTTGTGCAACCTCCTTAATTTTCGAAATAACGGTATATCTCGAAAACCAAAGCCAACATAAAGAAAAAAGTTGTAACTTTCTTAAAGTAAATTTTATTGCGGAATTTCGTTTTTTTTTTTTAGTTTTTCAATAAGCTAAACCGTTTTTGAGTTGCGCGAACATATGTTAATCTATCTATACAATATATAATTTCTTAGTATGTCAGGATGTTTGCATGTATGTCCTATTCTTTCCGCAACTTTCTGACGCCATCTGATGACATAGGAAGCTGAAATTTGGCACACTTGAAGTACTTTCTCTGCGGAAGATCGTAACGAAGCCATATTTTTGATTTTCGGCTTTTCAACTAGTATAACTATAAAGATCTGATAGAAAAGATGTTTTTTTTATAATATGGGAAACTTTGGCCCCACCCGGCACGGCTAGGCACCGTCGGATTGACCTGAAAAATTAGATCATGATTTCTTACACCAAACCTCATATTTTAAGCAGCGCAAACAATTAAATTTAAAAAAAAAATCCCATACAAGATGCGACCAGTCTAATATATATATGTATGTATGTATATGTGTCAAAACAAAGCGTAAGTTCTTGTATCAAAATTAATTAAGTCCACTAATTTTTTTTAAATCGGTTAGCACATATTCTTTAAAAGCCTTAATATCTTACCAAATTCATAAAACAATTATAAATAAATTAAAAAAATAAATACATACATAATAAATTTTTTCGTTCGTAACGAACTACATTTTTTTTAATTATTGTTTTTTATCGTAAAAGTCGTTTGAGTAAACTAATTATGAAAAGTATAACGTTCAGCATAACAATACAGCTTTTGTAAAATTTTTTGGTTTTAAGTTTTTTAAACTTTTAGAAAATTTTAGTAGATAAAAATGCCTAATGGCATAATTAATTTTTCATGGCTAAACAAGAAAAAAATGGGTTAATCTCGCCACCTAATGGCAACACTTAATATAACTCAGATTTTACACAGGGTCTCCACCTGTGATCAGTGGTGGATTTACGCCTAGGCCCGGGCCTAGGGCGGCATAATTTAAAGGGCGCCGAAATTTAAGGGCAAAATAATGTAAGGGGAATTCAAATTCGAAAATTGATTTGGCCAAGTTTTACTTTAAACGAATACGAAATTTATATTAAATTACACATATTAAGTAATTCAATTGTTGAATTTACTTCTTAATAAGTTAGTCAATTTAGATCAGGAGTGGGCACAACTAAAACTGTGCTTGTATTGATGCTTCTTAGTATTAGTGAGATGGCAGAAGTACCCACCAAACACAAAGCCAAGCGTTTGAAATATAATGGTGCATATTATATTTCCTTATTTAATATTTTACGCATTTGAAGTAAAATAAAACATTTTTTTAATAGTTACAATTGCAGAGAAAAAAGTAAAAACCAGATTATTTTATATAAAACGAAGGTTCAATTAAAAATGAACTAGTTAAAAAAACACGTGTGTTTGCTGGGTAAATTCTCTTGAAAAAAAGGTAAGAAAATATGTATTATTATATTTATTATTTTTTGTTAATTTTTTCATGAATTCAAATAATATTCTTCATTTTTTAAATCTTATTAATATAAATTTTAAATATTAAATATCTCTTTTAAGCTTAGTCTAAACGATATGATGAATCAGCAAAAGTATGCTTACATTCATATGCTTAAAAATAATAACAAATGCCTCTATCAGCATATGCAATATGTTAGGTGTAGGGTTTCTAATATCTCCGACTTTTTCTATTCCCGGGAAACGAAACAAAAAAAATCTTATTCCCTGGAATCCCGTGATTCTTTGAACTAAACAATGATTTCATTAAATGAGTTCAAGATAAAAGTTTTTACTTTTTTAAGAGATTATATACATATATAGCTAATTAGCTTTGTTTATTCCGCTGACAACCAAACAAAACCAAATAAATTGTTACATTCATAAATACATGCATATATTTATTTATCTTTTTGGAGATCACGAATTATTAAAACTTTTTAATATTTAGCAGTATTAATTAATAGCAACTTGGTAAAATTAGTTTTCTTTTAAGCAAACATTTTTAAGTATTATTAAAGTCTGGAATTTATATATATAAAGCATTTAAAAGCTCATCAGAGATTCTATTTCTAATCTTTGTTGATATGTATATTGCCTGCTACCGAAAACGTGCTCTCGCTTTCTACTGACGTTGGTTTTTTAGTAAGTAGCGCATCATACAAAGACTATAAATTTGTTGGCCTGTACCCGTGACTTCATAGGCTTTTTTTTTTCATTTAATTTTTTAGAATTTGTAAATGGTTCATCATCTGGTGTTGGTGATGGTGTATCGTGTACATTTTCATTTTCTACTTCAAGAAACTTTTAAGCCATTTTAGCAGCAACTAAAAAGCAATTATTGGCGTAGAAAAAGTAGTTCGATATGTGTGTAGGTGGTTTTTAGTAATTTTAATAAAGAATATATTTTAATTGCTCGTTTTTGATTTTAACGATGCTAACAAATTAAAATTTCAAAAAATTTAATTTGAAATTCCCGAAAATTCCAGGAAAAATTTCCCAGGATTAATTTAAAAAAGGTCCCGGAATTCCCGGGAATTCTTTCCGCGTAGAAACTCTAGTTAGGTGTCTACACGATGTGCTATAAATAACAAATTTTTCAAATTGAACTTATGCCAGCAAATGATATTTCAACATATAAAGGCCCATACATAATATAAATAAACTGGCTTAAGCTACGGCAAAAATTTACAAAAACCATTTAAGAAAACAATAATAAATTTAAAAAATATATTATTCCATACGGAAAGTGCGATCTCTTTCGCTCCTTGCTTAAGCAAATGCCAGTTTCATGAATTTAATTAAAAATTTTTCTTAAGTTCAACATGTATTCGCATAATTGCTTAAGCCAACGTAAGCATATTATAGTTGGGCCTTAAGTTAGCATAAAATTTTTGTGTCTACACGATTTGTTGAATTTTGTTTGTTAAGTACTGAGAACATTTGTTTAAAAATTACAAATAAATTTGATAATTCTGTTTTTTATTTTTTTATTTGAAATGTTAATAAATTTTCGCTTTTAGTGCAAAAAGTAATATTTTTAGTGTATAATTATACTGAATAAGAAGGAGTACTAATTTTGTCTGGGCCAAATCCATAGAGAGTTAAAATACTTCAGGAATGTAATTTATACGGGATCTAAACATTATCCATTAAACCTTACATTGTTATTATTTGTTGCAGTTGTGGGACGACAAACAGAACTTTTTATGATTTCATTTTGATACCCACACCGCCATAGTGTTTGAAGCACCTAAAAATATTGGTCCTTTAACCATCTTTCTTGAAAACTACCCAACAATCAAAATTTAGTAGTCCAAATTCATGCGTTTGGGCTGATAAATACTACAGATTATTATTTGTTATTCTCATATTTATACAGTTTTATATATACATTTTTGGTGACCCCGACGTGATTTTAGACACTGTTTTAAGCTTCCCCCACCAGTGGTAAGGAGCTTTTAACAATCTAGAATCTACACGCAACCTCAATCAGCGGGATAGCAGTCCAACGCTACAACGTTTCTACACCAGTGGAGGCGGCAACAGGCGCCATAACATTGGTGACCAAATTCATCAGTCCAGCAATTCTGATTGGAGCATATACGACAGGCACCATAACACTGGTGACCAAATCATCCACCACACTTTGGTGGGCTATGGGAAGCTGCAGTAAAGTCGGCGAAACATCTTCTATTACGCAACGTTGCATCGGCATCTTTAACGCAGGAAGAACTAGAAACAGTCATAGTAGAAATTGAGGCGATACTGAACTCTCGCCCACTTACACCTATGTCAAATGATCCAAACGATTATGAAGCGCTAACTCCTGGTCACTTTCTCATTGGCGAGGCACTCACTTCTCAGATAGACAGCAGTGCATCTACAGTTAAGATATCAGGATTATCCCATTGGAAACTTGTTTCTCATATCAAACAAGAGTTTTGGCATCGATGGTCTACTGAATATTTAAATCAGCTCCAGCAACGTTGTAAGTGGACTAAACACTGTCAGAACCCTAAGATTGAAGATATGGTTATACTCAAGGAAGACAACCTACCGGTTATGAAATGACCTTTAGCGAGAATTGTACAAATTCACCCTGGTAATGATGGTGTTGTCAGGGTCGTAGAAGTAAAATGCGCAAATGGCATATTTAAACGGCCAATACACCGACTTGCTCTGTTGCCTATCGAACAAGATTTCAAGGCGAACGTGACTAGTATCTCTGATAATAATCCACCTGTCAACGTTCTATCCTCGGCCTCTTATGAAGAACCCAAGGCCAAAAGGAAGAAAATGAATTCAAAGCCGTTCAACACAGCATTAGTCATAATAATGATCCTGCTACCATTAGTACTCGGAAATCCAGTCGAAAACACAAGGTTTGGAACAAGGCTAGGAATCCATTTTGAACAAGTTGGTTCAGCTGCTTAATCAACTACCGAGTGGAATCTATTTATATATTATGATTTGAGCACCTACTTGACAAAAATATCAATGTTGACCAATGTCACAAAATCGTTGCAAGGACTTTGTAACATGATCAAACAAAATGAATTATGTCGTAATATACTTAACCACTTCGAGCAGCAAGAGGGTGAACTACAACTAGAAAATCGACTGTTACGAAGCAAGAGAGGAGCACTGAACATCGTTGGTAATATTGCCCACTCGTTATTTGGAATATTGGACTCAGAGTATGCTGACCAAATATCTGATACAATTCAACAAGTGAAAGAAAATGAAGGATTTCTACTAAAATTTCTTAAAAATCAAACTTCAATTGTTGACTTAACGCTTAACATCATGCGACAAAACCAAAGGGCAGCTAAGACAAGATTTGAACAAATAAAACAAGAAATTGAAAATTATTCAGCAGAGGTAGGTTAGGTTAGGTTCCATTGGCAGCCGTGATCAAACACAGCTCATGTGGGTCCATTAATTAGTTCCCGTTGTGTTACCATGTCACACCGTCTCCCATGGGTCCTATGTTATCTGGCTGCTAGTGTTCCCACGCAGCCATCCGGTCGATTCAGTAAAGGAGTGGATCCTGTTTACATCAACATCAGAGAGACAAGTTTTGTCCCCAAGGGCTCTTCGACCAAACCTTTTTTTTTTTTTTTTTTTTTTTTTAATTTTTTATTTATTGAATCTTCATATATTAAATATGAACTAACAATAATTAATCAAATCTTAACCTAATATTATTTTTTTGTCCTGCCAGTGCCAGATAAAAATTTTGTTCATCGCGGGTTCTGTTCACTTTTATAGGTGTTTATCGCTCATCTAATTGGGCAAGTGCCGCAGTGTCTCTTCTTCTTAAGCGAGTGTGGCCGCTATCATTTAAAATATTTCGTGCTAGTGGGTTCGGGTGCATTTCGAGCCTTTTTAAGTATTTTACTGCATATTTCGTAATCATAGTTTTAACTAATGGAACATTGAGATCCTTGTGAATATTTGAGTTTTTAACATACCAAGGGGCAGCTGTGATTATTCGAAGTAGTTTATTTTGGCGCCTTTGAATTTTTTCGATATTAGAGGCCGAGGCAGTGCCCCATAACTGAATACCATAGCACCAGATTGGCTTTAAGATGGAGTTGTAAAGAAGAAGTTTGCAGTCGAGACTAAGGACAGAGTTTCTTCCAATAAGCCAATGAATTTGGATGGCTTTTAGTTTCATTTGAGTTAATTTTGCCTCTATATGGCTTTTCCACGTTAAACGGCGATCTAGATGAATACCGAGGTATTTTACATGCGAATTTTGAGGTATTATTTGATTATTGATTTTAATAGGGGGGGCATGATTCCCGACGCAAGGTGAATGTTATATGTACGCATTTTTGCTCATTGACCTCTATCCTCCATTGCTTTAACCATAGTTCGAGTTGAAATATATGATCCTGTAGGTATCGAGATGCTTCTTGACGGTTTTCGTGCACGCTCAAAAAAGCTGTATCATCAGCAAATGTTGAAGTTTGTGTGTAGTTGTTTGTTGGCATATCCGAGGTATATATTAAGTATAAAAGTGGGCCCAGGATGCTTCCCTGAGGGACTCCAGCGTCAATTTGCTGAGGAGAGCTTAAATAATCACCTTCTTTAATAATAAACTTTCGACCGACTAAGTAGCTTTCTAACAGCTTGTGTATGTTTACTGGTAAGTTTAGCTTCAATTTATGTAATAAGCCTTCATGCCAGACTTTATCGAAAGCTTGAGAAACATCGATGAAGAGAGCGGAACAATATTTTTTTTCTTCAAAGGCTTTTCTTATTGCATTTACTATACGATGGGTTTGCTCAATTGTGCTGTGTTCTCTTCTAAAGCCGAATTGGTGGTTAGGAATACATCTATTATCATTTAAAATTGGGGTTAATTTTGACGCTAACAGCTTCTCAAACAGCTTTGATATATTAGAAAGTAAGCTTATAGGCCCATATGACTCAACTTTTGTGTGATCCTTTCCAGGTTTAGGTATCATGGTGACTAAGGAGACCTTCCACTTTTGAGGGTAGTATTCAAGGCGTAAAATAGCATTAAAAATTAAAAGAATAATTTTCTTTGCTATGCTGGGTAGCTCCAAAAGCATTTTGTTGCTGATCTTGTCAAAACCAGGAGCCTTCTTGGGGTTTAAATCACAAATAGCCTTTTCGATTTCTCTTATCTCAAATCTTAGCGGAACAGCTGCTCTAGCAGCAACAGGTGGTAACTCGACCGCAATATCGTGAGATATATTTGGGGTAAATACGTTTTTTAAATGATTGACAAACAGATTTCCTTTTTCAACATCATTTCTTGCCCAACTTCCATTCAAGTTTCTTAATGGTGGATTAGAGACAACTGGCCTTTTGAGATTTCTAGCTGCACGCCATAATGAGTAGTTTGATTGTGGGGTTGCATAAAGTTCCTCAAGATATTTTTCCAGAGAAGCCGTTTTCTTAGTCTGCAGTAACTTTCTTAGTCTTTTTGTACACTCTTTAAGTAAGTTCTTAAGTTGAGGGGATCTGTGCAATTGCCACTCTCTTCGAGCCCTCCTTTTTTCAGACAAAAGATGCTCGACATCTGTGGAATATATTTTAATAGTTTTTGTTTTTTTGGGGGCAATATTGGAATGTTGAACAGTTTCAGAAAACTGTCAAAATTGTCAATAGAGCGATCTACATAATCCGGTGTACTGAGCGGAATATTTTCTGTGCAATGGGTACTGAGATATTTTTTATATTTCAACCAATTACTTTGCGTAGCTGTCGTCGGAGGTACAATTTTATTGGGGTTCATTATAGTAACAATTGTAGGTGTGTGGTCGGAAGATAAAACTAGGGAGGCTTCAACTTGAATCGTTTCTATGGGAATGTTTTTAACCACGCCGAAATCTATGACATCTGGAATTTTTTGAAGATCAGTGGGCCAATATGTTGGTTGTCCGCTCGCTACCACATTTAAATCCATTTTAGAAATTATGTTAAATAAAACACGACCCTTTGGTGTTATAAGTCGCGACCCCCAGAGGGTATGTTTAGCGTTATAATCGCCAGCGGGTAGGAAACACGGTCCTAATGATTTAAAATATTTACAATATTGGTCCTCCGATATTGAAAATCTAGGCGGGGAGTATAACGATGAAATTATTAGGTTTCTATTTAATTCCTCAACGCAAATGTTCGTTGCCTGGAGATAATCTTCACGATGATCACACATTAGGTAGTGTTTGACTCGGGCCTTTATTAAAATGGCAGCACCTCCACAAGCTCTATCTCGAGGGTCCTTGGTATCATATAGTATATAACCATTTATTTTAAACGTACTTCTTGATGTCAAATGAGTTTCAGAAATCATCATGACATCAATTTGTTTATTTTTAAGAAAGTATTCTAATTCATTTTTATGTTGGCGGATGCCGTTTGCGTTCCAAAAACAAATTTTTAAACAGTTCATGGTTTGTTAAGTACAGCTTGCAATAACATCGATTGCATTCTAAGCATTTCCTGCATCATATTACCCATTGTGTTCGTAAAATTATTTACCGTTTGCACTAATGTTTCCATGGTTTTTTCTAAACGACTTAAATTAGAAACTGGAGTTTCATCATTACTTGGCGAGGCACCTTGCATTGGCTCATGGTTTGATTTTAGGACGTTAGCGTAAGAGGTTCTGTTATTACTAGGCTGGGGGGCTTAAATTGCATTTGTGTTAACCTGATTTGTTACCTGCATTTGAGGGGGATTAGTTTTCGGTCCGACCGACTGCTTGACGATAGTATATACAGGGCATCCTCTATAATTGGCAGTGTGATTACCGCCACAGTTGCTACATTTTTTTACGTTGGGGTCGGTTTTAGACTTGTCGCAAAGAACTGTTCCATGTAATTCACCACATACTACGCAGACAGGGGGTAAGTAGCAGTATGCCTTAGTATGGCCAAATTCCTGGCAGTTTAGACATTGAACAGGACCGTTTCTTTTGTGCGGCTCCTCAATAGTTACCCTTCTGTACAGAATATATTTCAAATTATAAATTGGATGCGTTTCATTTTTTTTGAGCTTAACGTCGCACAGTAGCGCCCGTAGAGCAAACGAGGTTGCAAAAATCAAAATTTTCATGAGCACCGACGAAGTTTTGAATAAACTCATGTTATAGGAAACTTTTCAACGATTTCAAATCTGCCACTCTTAATAATATCACATTTTTAGTTTAGAAGATATAGCCGTTCAAAGTTGACCGACTTTCGGTTTTCAAAAAAACACACAATTTTTAGTAAATTTGTTGCGATTTCAGGTGTAATATCACGAAAAATAGGTAACGAATCGCCTTATTTTTTGTTTGTATTGATTGATGCATTTATTAAATGTGTAATGATAAAAAAAAAATGAACTGTTTGCTTTGTGTTTCTCCTGGTAAATCACTATTTAAAAACTATCCGTTTTTTCACTATTTTTCAACTTTGACGGAAAATAACAAAAATCTATATTTTTCTATATTTGCCATATTTGCAAAATCTGTTCTTTGATTATTTCTTTACATAATTCAAAAATTTTATCTGCCCGTACGTGCCCGTTTGGCTTCTAGAGGTAAAAAAGGTTAAAAAGACATGGTTGCCATACTAATATTGCGGTTTAATAAAATTCTTTAATTTGGCCCCTACAGCGCGTAGGATGCTCCTAGATGGGTCAAATGTATGACCAACCCCACTTTATTATTTATTGCCGAATTTCGGTTTTTTTAGTTATTTCAATAAACTAAACCATTTTTGAGTTACGCGAATATATGCTGTGCAGCGCCTTACATTTTCGAAATAACGGTATATCTTGAAAACAAGAGCTAATTTAAAAAAACGGTTAGCACCACTGAATTCAGCGTCCCCAATTAGGGTGAAATGCCAGGTGCGCGGCATTCGAGTTATCGAGTATTCGAGTTATTCGAGTTATTGAAGAAATAAGCTCAACACATTCGGCTAATTCGGCGAAATTATGACATTTTGAGTATGACATAACTTTTGAAAAAAAAATTTTAAAATTTTTTTTCGTTCATATATGTTCCTTATAAGATAAAAGGAACATTCTCACCAAATTTCATTAAAATCGGAAGGGGTCGTGTCCCACTCTTGGTCGTTTTGACATGGAATTACCCATATACCGAAAATACAGAAAATTGAAAAAATAAATTTAAAAAAAAAAAATTTTTTTTTTTAATTTGTTGGGTAATAATTTAGAACCCTAAAGAAAAAAAAAATAAAAACAATCTAAAAATGTAAAAATAATTTTTTTTTAGGTACCATAAAATTGATTTTTCTACTAATTTTAACTTTGATAACCCATAAGTAGGCCCCTACACAGCGTAGCACCCTTTTCAAATGCACATTTCATAGGCTGAACAGTTATCTATCATATGCTGTTTAAACTGTTCAATTACCTTATTCGGTTCAAAAGATATGATTTTTGCAACGAAAAAACTCAAATGGCGCCACTGTGCGTCGCCGGGTTCAAGCTCCACTCGAAATAGTGGTTGGGGATTTTTTTTCCCTATTTTTGATATTTGTTACGTTTTTGATTTTAAAGCCCTTCTCTTCCAAAAAAGCTTTAATTTCCCCTGGGTCTACGCATGAGTCTATGCCCTTGATTACTACCTGAAGACCTTTACTGCTCTTCAGTTGATACGTATAAAAGTTTTTATTCAGAGTCTCAAAACTTGTAATTACCTTTCGAAAATCATCCTCGTGATTCACCTGTATTTTAGTCTCGTTAATGATACCGCGCTTTATTGCAGCTACATAAAAGGAATTTTCACCTATCACCGAAATTAAACTTTTTATTAACTCATTAGAGTTTTGCTCTCTAAGGTATATCGGGGGTGGCTTAGACGATTTAATGACGTTTGGTGCTTCAGAGGATTCATCCTCCAGAATCGCGAAACGATTTTGTGTATTTATTTTATCAAAAGATGGTACTTTTGAGGCCGAAGCAACTGCTGCAGAGGTGGGGCTGCGTCCCCGTTTAAGCACTGTTATGTACCTGTCCATACCAACTTGTACTGTAGGCTTTTGACAACTTTTTACAGGGGGGTTTTCCATTGCATTTGTGTTTAAGTTCATGGTATCATTGCCCACTAAATTTGTTTTTGACGTCACGGCAATACTTGCTGGCCTGGCAACACTTGTCACCAAATCTTGTTGTAGTTTTTTTAATGAGTCACTATCCACCGTTTGTGTAAATACCGACGGTGAGAGGGAACGTGTTCGAGTAATTGGCTTAGCCGTTAAGTAGTTAATATTGTTTTGTTTTGTTTTATTTATTTCTGCATTATTTTCATTTGCATTAACTAAAACGTAAACGTTTCTTTCATTTTGTCTTAGTGTTGTTTCACTGTTTGTACTCATGCAAAGAGTTGTTTTTGTTTTTCACCGTTTTGCTTTGCTTTAATATTTTTATTATTTATTGTATTTTACAACAACAAAAGAAAAACCAGAATTTAAATGTTTTTTTCAGAATATGTATACACATGTATGAACATTCATACGTACATATATATTTTTACTGATTTATTTAATTTAATTTGATCGTTTTAAATTGTTCACTATTATGTTAAATAATTTAATTAACAAAATATATTATTTTATTTTTTTTTTAAGCGTCCATTCGCTGCTTAGATTACAAAATCAAATGTGATTAATTAATAGTTCAAATTGTATGCGGGGCTAAAATACACGTCTGTATCACAACAAAGCACAAACCGAACAGATCTCCGAATGCCGGGCAATTACAGAGAAGATGTTGCGTTGACTCTTCCTCCTCCTCCTCGCCGCAACTTCTACATAAGTCATTGTAAGGGAGCCCCAACCTCTGGGCGTGCCTCCCAATGGGCCAGTGGCCAGTTATAACCGCAATCAGGTTCCTTAGATGATGTCTGGACAGCTTTAATGCCCGCCGTGTCCTTTTTTCATCTATGATGGGCCAGATTTTCCTGGTTTCCCCGCAGGTAGTTTTAACGTGCCACCTCTGACTGGCGATAATATGAAACTCGTGCGCCATTAGTTGCTTACTCCTTGGGAGTGAAACATCTACATTATATGTTGAACCGTCTCGATTCAAGGTGGTGCCTGCATACGCCAACGAATTCACCATGCAGTTCCCCGGTATGTCTCTGTGTCCGGAGACCCAATTAAGGGTGACCAGTGAATGTCTCGCTATCTCCTCCAGAGACATATGGCATTCTCGGACAATTCTCGATGTGATGAACACATTCTCCAGGGATCTTATGGCCGCCTTGCTATCGGCAATAATGTGAATATCCCTTCCAGATATATCACCGTACCGGATGCGTCTCACGGCTGTATGGTTGGCCATTATCTCGGCCTGGATGACACTGCAGTGGTCCGGCAGCCTTATAGGAATGCTCCAGTTTAGCTGCTCGGAGTATATGCCGGAACCGACACCATACAGTGTTTTAGACCCGCCCGTGAAAATTTGAATCGCGTTCGCGGGAATTTGTAGGTCATCATAGTGAACCACGTTATCCAAAATGCCCACCGTGAAGCCTAGATCAAAGATTGGCTCGGGTGTAACATAATCAACATCCATGTGCCAATTAATTTCGTTCAGAATATTAGCATGCCCGATATTATAATCCCTCCATGCTCTGGTGGCCCTTAGTCTTACCGCCGCGTTCGCAGCTAGCCTTTTCGCCAAAATGTCTGGTGGTAACCAGTTTAAAATCGTAAACAGTGCCTTAGAGTACAGTGCAGCAAAGGTAAAAAGCATTAATAATGTGCTAGTTCAAATACAACTTTCACAATTATTTAGTTCTGGAGTTCTGGAGCTTACGCTTATTGCAAACAATGTAAGAGCAATACAATCATCCATCCTAAACATTCTCATTGATACGCATCATGGAAAAATCAGTTACATAAAGCAGTGGAGCAGATAAAACTACATTCCCCAACATCAGCTACTCTGTCTATGGATGCAGGGGATGAGCTGCTACAACTATTCAGACTAATGAAGGTTGAAGGTAGACTCACTCATAAGCATGCAGTTTTCAAGGTAACTCTACCGTTAGTTGAACATGAGGAGTTTAAATTATTGTATCCAACTCCTGTACCTAACATGATAAATAACAACATGGTGGCCATAAAACCTTGGTCCACCTATTTGGGTATCAAGACATCTCATAACCAATACATACTTTTTACACCATCAGAGTTGAACTCATATGACATAATCAAACGAAATTGTTTCATCTGCTCCAATGCTCAAATCCGGTACAGTTACGGTTCCCAGATGTGTGAGTGTGAAATAAACTTGTACCATAATAAAACAACACCGACTTGTAAAATAGAAAATTCCACCTCCAAGTGGATCGCACTTCACAGAAGAAATTAATGGATATATGCCACCTCATCTTCATCACGGGCCACAGCTGTTTGCAACAGAGACATCTTCAACCTTTCGTTAAAGGGATCCGGCTTACTTACGCTCGATCCAGAATGTGTCCTTGAGCATGAATTTGTCACTATGAGTGGACAACAAACTATATCAACTACAATAAGATCCTCAAACACAAGTCTCGGCAAACTCTCTGACTTGTCAGCAGAAGAGTATCACCCACAATCGCTGAGCAACAATCAATCATCTTTAGTAAGCCTGGATAATGAATATGCCACAAATATAAGGGAACTATCCACCATGCAGAAGTCAATAAAGGAACAGCAATTGTTGGACTTACCAAATAGATTGAGGTCCCACCAACAACTCAATCACGCAGTTGGATACTTAGCACTATTCCCAAGTAGTCACCTATTGCCAAGTAGTTCATAAATTATTATTTAGTAGTTACTACATAGTGAATAACCTTAATTGAAAGCAACATTGACCGAATACCCTTTATGTTGTATCATATTTCTCCTTTAATTTGATTGGCTAATTAATGTAAATTTTTGTATTTGCTTTATTAAATTACACTTTTATTGATTCGCCAAAATAGCATAAATTTTAATTCATTATGTATTTAGTTAATCCCCAATTTGGCTGGATTCGCATTCGCATTAACTACATCGTCAAATCGTATTAAACGTCACAGTGAGATTAAGTTTTCTGTTATAACACTCCTAACATAAGATAATTGTATACAGAACTTTAATTAAATTCAACTGTTATCTGGTGTAAAGCTGGTAAAAGCTTTCAATAATATTAGATGATAGTCAATCCTCTTTCAAATTTTGTTTCAACTAGTGGCTGTAAAAAGTTATACCGTGTAAACAACTTTTTTAAGTAATCGAAAACCGATTTCTCTAAGGCAGCCCATACACGTTTCAATTCAATTGTCAACTGAGTCGGTCGTTGTCCATATCAAAGCGTGTATGGCTTAGTCAATTGATTAGTTTGACAGTTGTCGAGTTGGTTGAAGAATAATCAAAAGAGTTTGATTTTTTTCAAGTTGAGTACTTAGTACGTTAAAGACTGAAACACTGGAGAGTATTATTCAATGTAAGTTTGACTTTAATACAGTGATGTAAAAAATTAAAATTGTGGTTGTATTGCCTTATATTAGTATTAGTGAATAAAGAGACAAGAATTGCTAATAAAAATAAAAAAATACGTACGCATCCGCCGCATGTGCACTCGTCGCTTGATAACACAGAGCACACAGAGCTGCCCTCGCAAAGGATTTGGGCATTTTTCATACGTCACTTTTTTCATCTCTGTATGCTTTGTGCTTGATAATCGACCACTGAATTGTGTACTCTCGTGGAATAAATGAAAGAGCGTAAGAATGTGTGTGATTTTTGAGCTAGCACAATTGTGCTATGAAATTGAATTAATTTGACATCAGTGCTTTAATATGACATGCTGCCTGTTTTATAACTACATATATCAAAGACCGAAATGAAGTTCTAGAAAAAGTGCAATCTTCTGAAAATTATTTTAGTTAAGAACATTTTAAGCTCAAGTTTTTATTATTTTTCACAGTTTTTATGAACATGAAGTACATCCCAGTCAAAACTTCGCCTACAAAAAAATGTGTTAAGTAATCAGAAAAACATAAGAGCACTACTTACAATTCTACTGAAAGAACCAATGAATTTTACAAGGCATGTCCCAAAATGAACGCATTCAAAACTAAGTCATTATTTTTTTTTACTTAAATACATCCAGAAAAAAGTAGTTATAGAAGTTGTTATAGATGTTGTTATAGAAGAACGCTACAAAATAATGAGTTAAAAAAGCTATTCATTTTGAAAAAGTAAGCGAAGTTTTTACTGGTACGTTAATTTTTTTTTCTATATATTGTTGGATTTAAAAATAAAAACTGGATGGTTTTTACATATCGGATCCTAAATACTAAACTGTAACAACTCAAAATTCTTAAATTTTCAGGAGAGCCAAAAAACAGTTTATGTAAAAATGGTGATAATATTTAAAAAAAAATTAGTTCCCTTATTAAAAAAGTCCAATTTGAAGAAAGTTTTGCTATGCCTTTTGAGAATTTATTTATTTCGGGTGCGATATACTACACACTATGGGCATTTCCCCAAAATGGTCTACCAGGATGAAAAAATAAAATGTTGATTATCATCGTCTTTTATTGCATTTTATTATAAAAATAAAGTCTTTGTTCTTATAAAAGAATGGTTTCATAGCATATCTCAGCTGTTTTACTTGAGGAAATTGGGCTGGAAACTGGAAAATTTAATATTTTTCTACTTCTAAAGACATTTTTATATACTTATTTTACATGCAAGAAATATGTTATGTTTACACTCTTTCTTCATAATCGCTCCATTACAATCAATTGTAAGAGGAGTATTAAGTTTTTTTTTAAGGAAATTTGATGACATTTATGGGAAAATGCGTGGTGATAATAATAAAAAAACATATGGAAAAATCGTACGTTCGCGACCGGTAAATAAGCGAATTAAACAAAAACCAAGAGAGATATTTTATTTTGTAATACACTTTTAGAATAAATTAATCACTTTTGTATTTTCCGTTCCATTGCGCAGATTTTTACATTTCACTACTCTCAGCCAAAGATGACTTCTATTTTGCGTACGTTCGTGACCACACGTTTATAACTCTTATTATGAAACCATAAACTCGATGAAATCCATCTTTTGCACTAAACAAAGAGCTACCCAAATGCTATCGAATCGAAAAAAAATGCTAAGAAAAGTTTTGTTTTCTATATTATTTGTACATCAAAAGCGTACGAACGTACGTTCGTGACCCCAGAAAATGTCCATATGTATTAAAAAAAAAAATTTTCTTTTGGTGTAATTTTTTATCCATTTTTTCCATGTGTCCTGGTTGATGGTTCAAACATCTGGCAGCCCTACAGTAAAGGCATACATTTCATTTACTGTTACATATATCCAATTAAGTCGTGGTTTTGTTGGGTTAGTTCCAATAGCGACTTCATATGTGGCATCTGCTTTTTTGTTTGTCTGACGCACTATTATGTCCACCATATCTACTCTCAAGTTTGAGCTTTTGAAAGCAATTCCGTTGATCTTGCAGGCCCGCAACGTTGACTTTTAGTTTTGATGGGATAACAAATAGTGCTTTTGTCACACGGCAAAATATTTACTTCGGCATCACTATCAACGGAAGACTCATCGTAAATATCTGCATTAGACAGATTATATTTCCAGTATATGGTCCACGATATCGCCAAAAATAGATCAGTTATATTGAGCTGTTTTTTTTTCATCTGATACATTTTTGTATTGGCTTTATGATAGAAACTTCACTTGTCGCGACATTCTTACCTAATTTTAAATTAAAAATTATTATACCTACAAGGGTAGTAGCGATACTTCTGTAAACCGACCAACATATACGAGTATATGTAAGAACAACAAGCAAATGCTTCAAGTATTTAAAAGCTACAACAATTTTAAAAAAGCACTGTAATCGACTTTATCGACTTCTTTTGATAGCTACAAATAGCTTTGCGACAGAAGACAAAGTGAAGCGTAGCGATTTAAAACAAAAATCTTCACAATTTGATTATATTTATATACGGAAATTTATCATTGGCCTTTTTTGCAACACTATCTATATGTGATTGGACTAATATTTTCTAATATAAAAGTGCAAATATCTACAAAGGGGTACCGCGGTACCCTGACTAACGTATATTTTGTTGGTTATTGACCGTAGGGTTAAAAAGTTAAAACGACAATACCTAAAAAGCGGAATTAATTTTTATTTAAATATGATCCACTGGTGATGACACTACTTAAAATAATAAGAAATATAATCAAGAACCGGAAAATGTTTTTTTTATTTTGTTTCTAAAAAAATATTTATTGTGCAAGTTTAAAAAATTCTACATTTTACAGAAAATAAAAAATTTCTAAAATAGTTTTGAAAAAAAGCCGTCGAAAAAAATAAATAAAATAAAGTTTTTAAAATAAAACGTTTTCTAAAAAACATAAAATAAAGTTTTTAAAATAAAACGTTTTCTTAAAAACATAAAAAAACAAAAACAAAATAATTATATTTAAGCATTGTCATAAAAATTTCATTCTTCAAAACAAATTTAAATTAAATTTATGAAGAGGTATCTGATAATACATACATACATATTACATTTTTTCAAAATACATACATAGAATAAATAATTCTAAAACAAACGTTTTAAGAAATATTTTTCAACTAAAAAAAAAGTTTTTTAAAAATTTTTATATGTTTTTTTTTACAAAAACAAGTTATTGCTTTTTTTTGAAACTATAAATTTTGTTTTCAAAGAAATTTTTTTTTCTTTTTTCGTTTAAATTTTTAACTCAGAAAAATTATTTCTTTTTTTCACACACAAAAATTTTTAATTTAAAAAATAAAATTTAATTTTGTGTTTTCCGGTCGTAATTTCCGGTCCTTGATTATAATTAATAATAATAAAAATGTACTTGGACTTCAAAAGTACGAAAAAACAGAAGTAAAATGGATAATCATTCAGGAAAGCAAATTTCGATCTACCAAATGTTAGAATACAATTTTTTTTAAGGATTGATGTTTGACTATTGACGTCAGCAGTCGTCGATGGCTGCGAGTGTAAGACGGCAAATCCATCTGAGCAGATTGAGTTGTTGCAATCGAAACATGTCGTGGTAACCTGCTGGCCGGGGTTCGAGCCCCAGCCACGTCAAGAATGAAAGATTATCAATAACAATTTTAATTAATTTTCATGTTGTAAAATGCTTTTCTTCATAAAAATAATTTAATGAAAAATTAAATTTCACGAACTTAAGCCTAATTAAAAATATTAAAAATTTTGATTAAAAACCATAAATAGTTCAACGACAATAACCACAATACTAATTATTAATAATAATTAATAAAAATTATAATTAATTAAGAAGACGGCGCTGAATGAGAAATTTTGCTATTGCGGTTCTGTTAGTTACAACCTAGTTACGGAATTCCCCTTATTTTATTTTTTCGTAGAAGTTTAAGTATACATCAGTGGTTTTTTTTACCTTATAAGGAAAGTCGTGGAACTGTTTGGAACTTTTTTTGTAGCTCTAGCTAAAGTAAATTTTTTAATATATTTCATAATAAAAACAGTACACTATACCTACACTACATGTAATTGTTATTTTAATAATAATTGCAAATTAAACTGTAAATTTTCAAAAAATTGTCGAGTCTAGCAACAATAAACGCTATAGATGCTACTCACAGGTATAAGTGCGTGTAACAGATAATAACACTTTTCACGCAAATTTAATATTTGAAAACAAAATAATACAAGAAAAGAAAAACCTAAATTTGATTTATGTAAAAATATTTTTATAAGAAAACAAATAACGTTTTCGACAGAATTCTGACGACGTATGACCAAATTGTGTTGCTAACATAAAACGTTTAGTAAGATGAAATTTTGCTGAAAAAACATAATGCCTTACGTCCTACGTTCTTGCCCATTCTTGCAGCCCAACTGACAACGTAATGTAGTAATATTAAAGCCGCGTTTGGTATAAGTACATACTACCTGTTGTGTTCTTATGATAATCATTTAAAAGAAAATATATTTATATTATATCTTGCACCACTTCCATAGACAACCGTCTGTTTCCAAACATCCGCTTTGTCCGGCGAAATAACTGCAGTAGTTTTTTAGATCCACAAAAGTACATGTCTCATTTGGACACACATAACTGTAACATTGGGGAGAGCAATTTTCAGAACGAAAACTAGTACATCCAGAGCAATCTGGAAAAAAATTTAGTTTATTGTAAGTTAACTAAAAATATCGCTCATTTGCTGCAACATCATCATAGCATAAAATATTAGTTTTACGAAAAAGGATTTTTAAGTTTTAAAGTAACAAACAACATCATGGATAAAGAAAACTTTATTCTTCTCTGAAGAGCTGAGTGTACAATATCTTCATATGAAATAATTTCCAATTCATAAAACACCTGATTTACTATGCAGTAGTGAAATAAAGTGAACATTTTCGATTTTTGACATATGACGTTATTGCAGCAAATGAGCGATATGTATTATTGTTTAACTACAAATAGTTACCTGCACTATTCTCACAGTTATTAGTTTTGCAGGCAGCTAGTTGCGGATTTGGAGGCATAACAAGCATTGGATGTTCGTACTTAATTTCGGGAGCTTTTAAATAGACAACTGGAGATTTGCAAATGCGATTATCACAACGTTGGTATTTCCGATTATAGCAAAGCCACTTAGTCCCATATAATTTACATATGCGTGGTGTATAAATTTTACAACAGATGCCAGTGTATGAATCATTTGTGTGACTATTTTTTTCTGATGTTGTTGTATATTTTAAACTTCCGGTTGCATGTAGAACTTCCATCGATGATTGAGAAGTTGGGAGGGGCTTGTGGGTCGATGTATGATATACAACATCGTTATTTTGGCTAGTGACAAGTGCAAATGGTTTCTCGTTGACTTCGTTAACAAAGACATTATCGATTTCAATTAATGTTGTCACATATCCAGGTTCTTGACATCTTCTACCACGCCAAACTAATCCTGGCGGGCAGACTGCTTGTAGACATATGCCCCTGTAGAATTCTCCTAAAGAGCATATAATTTTTCGACATTTATTACCGATCGTAATTGAACCTTCGGGACAGTTTAGTTTTATTATTTCAGCGGGCGTTCTCATAGTTGTTGTACTCATGGATGTTGTAATTGGAGTTGTGGTAGTAATAGGAGTCGATGTAGTTGACGACGCCTCAAATGGGCATGGTTGGCTAACAACTGGATGACATAATTCATCCGTATGGAAATAATACCCTTCGGGACATTTTTTATTCGTTACAAAAGGAGTAGCATTGGACGTTGGTGTTGACGGCCATGATTTCCTCTCTTCAGGATAGCATAATTCGTCTGTATGAAGAAAATATCCCTTTGGACATCTTTTAGTTGACTAGCATTAGGCAGAGATGCTAGTTATCTTGATGTTTAAAATGCTTCAAATGTATACTCACCATTTTAATTGTTTGTGCCTGCATTAATTTTAAGTTTATTGTTGAGAGATTTAATAAAAGAAATAACTTCATTAATTTTCGAAGAAACTGTAGCTTCGCCATAATTTATTAGTGTTCATCTAGAAATGTTTATTCATACTGATTGAATTAAAGCTTTTTTATATTTTGTTATGCTTCGTATTAAGATCTGTACATGTTTGATGTTAGAGCGTCAACTGATAAGACCAATGACCCAGTGTATACAAGTTCATTTTAAAATATTTGTACTTTATGATTATGAAAAATAAGCATTTCAATATTAGTAGTGCGTTAACATTCGAAGTGAATGTTCATTTTTAACACTTTAAAGGAAAATGAATATTCGATATTATTTGCTTATTGGATTGGTCCTAAGTGTAAGTTGTTTAAAATGCTATGGATTTTTCATCAAAATTATAATTTTCAGGCAGTGAAACATACAATTTGTAATGATGATTTAGAGTGTCCAAATGCACCGGTTACACCATATCCGGTAGAAAAAACTTATACAAATTGCCCAAACTCGCCGATTTCTCCTTACCCTGAGGCCGTAGAACCTTTAATACCAGTTAGGCCTTGTCCAACAGTTCCTTATTTAACAATCTGCTGTCAAAATCAGCAGATTAATTGTCCTGCACCTCCAACGAATTCACCATGCTTGCAATGTCAAACAGTAACTGCTTACCCATGCACAACAAAACAAACGAATTGTATTCAAACTCATATTTGTATAAATCAACTTTTATATCCTAGTCCAACAACCCAGTGTGGCGCTACATATACAGGATGCAGTTCAACAGCTGCTGATTGTAAATCAGCAAATACTGTTTGCAACACACCACCTACGTGTTGCAACCAACAGCCATCATGTCCTCCAGCTCTAACGACTCCATCTCCGCCTTCGGTTTTACCAGAAACGCCAAAACCTTACGAGCCTCCAACTACACTTTCCCCACCGCCTGCACCTATTATTAAATGTCCATCTGGAACCCAACTAATGGGAAATGAATGTCATTTACTTTATTGCCCTCGTGGATCTCAAATGATAAACGATCGATGCGTTGTGATTCAATGTCCCAAAGGAACTGTGTGGATTGGACATAGGTGTTCAGTGCCCGAGCCTGTTGTACAAAATATAACATTTTACAGCACCATACTAACACAGTTTAATCAAACAAAACCGGACATAATAATAAATAATACAAACAATATAATCATTGATACATCAAATAAAAATGACTGCAATAACGATTACGGTGATTGTGAAGACGAAGTTTCGACCACAGAAGTGGTGACTATACCGAGCTCACCATGTTGTGCAGTAATGACGCCGCGCATGTGTGAGCAGCGTAATAATCGTTGGCGTTGTTACAGTCGTCGATCTTATAGATGTGGCGATTTTTGTATTGCGCCTATAATTTACCTTAGACCACCCCGCGTGCAAGCCATGCCACCGTACGTCGTAATGCCACCAATTGAACATAATTGCCAATTGCTTGGAACTTGCGGCCCAGTAAGAGGTAACTTTATTTATTTTCTAATACATTTGTTCATTTATAAATTCCAAAATTCTAGGAGCCTATGACTGTTCAGGTTGTGCGTTAGGCATTATGCAGCGTTGTTCACACTATTGTTATCGCTACACATGTCCTTCCCGGATGTGTAATTTCTACGACCAGGAGAGGTACTGTTCATACAATTCTGGGTTATATGGATGTCAAGCAGAGGATGGATGTCTTGACAATTGGTGCCAATAACAAATAATACTAAATAAATAAAATATTTACAGCGTCTTTTAATTTTGTTAAAACATTTATTGGGGTTTTTTTTCAGGAAATCCATAAATATGCATTTAAATGTTTTTCTTTGTACGACCAATGAAGGCAGAAATAATATTTAAGAGCTTTTCATGTATTTAGCCATCGAGATCTGCATTTCTATAAAAATTTAATTTTAACAAAATTTCTTGTAAAAAGTTAATTTTAACAAAATTTCCTATAAAAAGTAAATTTGAACAAAATTTTCTATAAAAAGTAAATTTTAACAAAATTTCCTATAAAAAGTAAATTTTAACAAAATTTCCTATAAAAAGTAAATTTTATAAATAGTGAATTGTTAACATAATTTCCTATTAAATTTTTTTTTTAGGTAAAGTTTAATTAAGAAAGTTATTGTTGCTTTAATTTTGATCAAAAGTAAAGTTTAACAATATTTCCTATAAAAAGTTAATTTTAACAAAATTTCCTATAAAAAGTAAATTTTTAACATAATTTCCTATTAAATTTTTTTTTAAAAGTAAAGTTTAATTAAGAAAGTTATTGTTGCTTTAAGTTTGATCAAAAGTAAAGTTTAACAATATTTCCTATAAAAAGTTAATTTTAACAAAGTTTCTTACATGTAGATACATTGTAAATTTTAGCAATACATATGTCTATTGCATAAATGATAAATTTTAATATATACAGCCATGTCACAGAGTACAATTTCGTTCGAAAACGGAATTCATTCCGCATTATGGTGCTTCAGAAAATGACGAAAAAAAATTTTCGGAAAGAAACCATTTCTGTATCTGAAACGCTGAAAAATTAGCAAAATACACTTTCGATCAATGAACAAATATGTTTTCTTCGGTTTCGGACGGAATAATTCCGAACGGAATTGTATTGTAAATTAAATGTATTTATCTGTGCAGCTAAAGTAAAGTGCTTAAAAGAAGAATAAAAAACGTTTTTATTAATAAATTGATATTATATTAAAATTCTATAAAATTGGATCTTTATATGAAAAAGTGCCCACCATATTTTTTTCATGTGTGCAACCCACTTTAGTAATGGCCAAAAAATATCGATATATCAATATATCGATATTTAAAAAAAAATCGATATATATCGCCGATATTTAAAATACCGATATATCGATATCGAAATCTTCATTAAAAACTCAAAATTGTAGCCGTTTTTCCAACAATATGTTTTTTTAAGAATTTGCATCACTGCATGCATGCATAATATGTTTTTGAAACTAATATGAAGATCTAAAATGATTGGCATTTATAAGAAGAAGAATTAAGAAAAAAGCGAAGCTTTCACATTGCTGATTTCTAATTAAAACAGTAAAGTCGAACCAACTTGAAAAGATTTATTTAATTCGATTTTGGAACAATATATGTGCCTATAAACATATGTATTTTTGGAATAATAATAAGATTTGTGCATTTAAGTATATATATTAAATTTTTTAATTATATAAAATTTGTTTGGGATTTTAAAGAATAATGTCAAGAATTATTCTTTTTGTGCAGTTTAGTCAAAATTACACTCACAATATTATTACAGTAACGGACTGTAGTTTATTTCAGAAATATTCCGTTCAGTCATTTTTTAAATAAATAAACATTTAAAATTCCAAGCAAATTTATTTTTAACTGATTCTAACAGTTATTCAAAAAACTAAGTGCATATTAATACTGATTTTCAGTTGCAGTTAATATTGTCCGTTGATTGAGTTAAATTCTTCTTTATGATAAATTAAATAAAAATGTAATTTAAAGCAACGAAAAGTTCATTTAATTTTTACTGTCAAAAATTCAACCGCGAATTCCGTAAAAACCAATGAATATTCAGTTATCTTATATAAATTAATGGTCAAAAAATTAACTACATATTCCGTAAATACAAATAAATATGCAGTTATTTTATTAAATTTTACTGTCAAAAATTCAACACCATATTCAGTAATAACAATTAAATATTCAGTTATTTTATATATTTTTTTTAATCCAAATTTTTAATATTTTTAATTAGGCTTAAGTTCATGAAATTTAATTTTCATTAAATTATTTTTATGAAGAAAGGAATTTTACAACATGAAAATTAATTAAAATTGTTATTGATAATCTTTCATTCTTGACGTGGCTCGGGCTTGAACCCTGGCCGGCAGGTTACCATGACATGTTTCGATCGCAACCACTCGATCTCCTCAGATGGATTTGCCGTCTTACACTCGCAGCCATCGACGACTGCTGACGTCAATAGTCAAACATCAATCCTTAAACCAAATTGTATTTAAACATTTGGTAGATCGAAATTTGCTTTCATGAATGATTATCCATTTTAATTGATTTTTACATGTTTTTTCCTTACTTCTGTTTTTTCGTACTTTTGTCAAGAATTTTTCTTGAAGTCCAAGTACATTTTTTTGTTTTTTCATTTTGTCTTTCTCTTTTCTGTTGACCTTTTTCAGCACAACTTGAAGGACAAATGTACACATAGAGCTCGTGCCTTAGCTTTAACAATAATTAGTATTGTGGTTATTTTGTTGAACTATTTATGGTTTTTAATCCAAATTTTTAATATTTTTAATTAGACTTAAGTTCATGAAATTTAATTTTCACAAAAAACCACAATACTAATTATTTTATATAATTGTACTACCAAAAATTAATTTTTACTTACTTATAAAAAATGAATTGCTTGTTTTGTGTAAGCAATACACATTTTCTATTTGTTAATATAATTTAGTTAAATACATCAAATTTTAAAAGTAAAATAATTGCGAAGCCATATCGGTCATGCTGCTGGTGTCTTATAATTGAGAGTTCTTCTGTAAACAACGTGGTCAGTACAACAAAAGTAAAATAAACTTGTTTATCAGGGTAGGTATATAATAATATTCTCCCTCTCTCGCTTATAAGAAAAACAAGCGGACAGGTGTCTGTCTGGTATTTTTTAGAAATTCAGCTCTTTTGTGGAGTAAACGAAAATTTAATGAAATAACTGAATATTTTATTGTTTTTACTGAATATGGGGTCAATTTTTTGACAGTAAAATTTTAAAAAATAACTGAATATTTAATTGTTTTTACTGAATATGGTGTTGAATTTTTGACAGTAAAATTTTACAAAATAACTGACTATTTATTTGATTTTACGGAATATGGTGTTGAATTTTTTACAGTAAAAATTAAATGACTTTTTGTTAAAAATAAATGAAAAATAAGTAGACCGGTTTTTAATTGAAGTTTCATTTATTTTATACTACAATTTCAGTTAATTTTACGTACAGAATATTGTGAGTGTACTGTTTTTGTTAAGCAAACAGTAGTTCGCTAATATCAACGCTGTTTGTCCACTTAAATCGGCGCATTATCGGCTTATCAGGGTTGCTTTTAATTGTCTAAAGTAAGCACGATTTCGGCGCAGATTGTATATTAAGAAATTACGTGCGTCCACATTATCGGCAGCATTATAGATACTGCATCACTTATCCAATCAGAAGATCGCTTAGACCCGATGTCTGATTACTGTCGCCTGGTATTGGCAGGACGCAAACTTAAGAATTTAATTAAGATTTGATTTGATGGCCAAGAAATGAAAGAGTTACAGTAAAAAAAGTTCGAACTTCATGAAATATTTTATGATTTTTTGGAATTTTGCTCTTTTCAAGTTATTTTTTTTAACCCAACAATTAAAACTTTTTATTTTATAACAAAGGACATTAGTTTATTTTAATACGAACATTTTGGGCCTGATAATACTGTGCAACACAAAAACCAGGCTCAACACTTGCAACGCGAAATTAAAGTAGTCTACTATTAGAGCAAATTTGCCAAAGGCTTTTAAAAAGTTAGCTCGGGCTCCCGAAATATGGGCCTCTAAAGATTTTGAATTTTGTGGAAAGGCATTATACCAAATGCCTTTCCACAAAGTCAAAAAAATATACTTCATGTTGTAGGGTGTCTTTTATATTAACATTGCTTGCACACATAATTTCAGCATACGTTACATGCAATCAGTGATGTTAACTTTTATTTTTTAATTAACGTACGGCCCTCTAAAAATTACCGTTTTTGAGAAATTATTACCGTACGCAAAGATTTTAAATTAAAACTTTAATTTATTTCAAAAGCACTCAGTCCATAGTTTGGAATCAGCACATAAGAGCAGGGGTCTAATCACCGCATACGATATTGAGCAAAATTGATCGAAATTATTTATTTTGGTATCATGAAACTCGATATCGAATGAAAATTATGGAATTTGAAATAATAGCATTTGTTATCGAGTAACTCGACATTACATTTATCGAGTTTTCATTCGATACGTCAGTATCTGTCGTATGCAAAAACGTTCGATAGTTTATTCGATACGATTGTATCGAATGCGGTGATTAGACCCCAGTATTCATAAGCAAATTATTTAAATTTTAAATGTGTTTAAAAAAACATAATGTTCTAAATTTTTTGATATAACCAGGTCTGTTCTGAAAATCACGTGATTTCAAATCACATGTGCTTTTAAAATCACACTTGTGATTTTGTGGTGTTTTGTAAATCACACCGTTTTTGTGTTTTTCGGTGTGATTTTCAATTGTTGAAAGCACAAGAAAATACAAAAAGTTTGTTTTACAAACGCTTTTTATGTTATATTCCAACAATTTGTTTTTTAACCGATTTAGCGATCTCAAATTAAGTTTAGGGTGTGTTTAAAATTTTGCAATTTTTTGCGAATTTTAGCCATGTTCGCGATAAAAGCAATTTGTTTCTATAAGTTTTTGATTCTTTATAGCTTTGACGATTTAAAATAAATAGTAGAATTTTGCTATCATTCCGCTGTTAGCAAATTTTCGCGAATTTCCGTTAATTTAGACATTTTTACCGAATTTTTGCAATAAAATAGTTTATTGCATATACAATTAATAAACAACACATTGAATATTTTATTTAAGTAATTTATTATGACGGCCATCTTACAATAGTCGCAAAAATAACAAAGTGATTTCAAAAAGTTGTTTACGTAGCTGAACGTTTTTAAATCACAAAATAATATGCCCAGAACACCTTTCTTGTGATTTCAAATCACTTTCATAAAATGTGATTTTCAGAACAGACCTGAACATCTATCTATTTAAATTGAAAATCACCTCTTTAAAGTTAAAATTATAAAACCTGCAAATATTTATACAAAAAATCCAAATTTCTTAAAATTACCGTATTTTAAATAAAATTACCTTGCTACCTTTTGCGGCCTAAAATTACCCTAAAAAAGGGTAATTACCGTACGGTTAACATCACTGCATGCAATGAACCATGCGCATGTTTAATGTAATACGAATAAGCCACTTGAGTGTTGTGCGCTGTGTGTGTGTGTATGAATACAATACTACCCAGCGGGAAAAAGAAGGAGTACGGAGGCCTTCCAGAAGGCCTCTGTACCCCTTCTTTTGGATAAACAAGCCCTTCTCGCTCCATTCCATACTCATATCTTTTTTACACGCGTTGTCATTGCGGAGAAGGCCTTCCGCTTTCCTTTCTTCCCCAGAGCTTCTTAAAGGCCTTCAAATAAATGGCTTTTAGAAGGCTTTCCAGAGAAGGACTGTCAAAAGGCCTTAGCAAAAAGGTTATCTTGTTATTTAACTTTTTATATATGTATACCTATTTTACAAACGTGTTTATATAAATTAATTTTTATTAAGTTAAAAAATTTAAAAAAAATATATTTTTTATTTAAAAATTTTTTTATTAAACTTTATACATGTTTTATCTGAGAAAAGAAACTAAAAACTAAACTTAACAAATTCTATACTTAATTTTATATTATTATTTGTGGTTTTGTTTCCCTCTGCCACCGTTACACGTGCGCTGCAAACAAACTGCTCGATACAATTATTGGGAAATTATTTTACTTTGCCAGACATGCCGTCAGCAGATTTTAATGTAATTATTTTATTGGGAGCGGAAGTTCCCACAATTTGGCAACACAAAAGTGTCAATTGTTGGATTAGCATTTTCAGTGTACAGGGTGTTAACTCTTCCCCCCTTAAACTCAACTGCGTCCTCGCTGTTTATGGTATAAGAGCTTTTAAGTTGATCTTTGTTGTCCACGACTGTAACCTTGAGTTTCTTGTTCCTCGTTGTATATGTCTTGTAACAGATTAGGCCAATGGCTATGATGAAAATTATGAGGTTAGTGATCAGGCTCGTACCATATTTGTATTTGATTGATGAGATTTCTTCTGTGTTTGTCATGTGTAAATCTTTCAGCATTTCTAATGATAAGACTTCTTGGAATGTATTGGTCGAATTTGTAGACTGAGCTATAGCTGGTAATGGCTTAGCTGAAGATATCTCTTTAGTCCAGTAGGTTTGATTTTGGATGATTATTGTTGAATTCTTGTGGTGTATTAGGAAGGTTCCTCTCAATGATATGGTTTTGTTATCTATTTGAATTTCTCCGTTGTGGTTGTTGAGCAGCAGAATGTTTGATGATATTTCTTCTACTAATGGTAGGTGTTGGTTGTTGATTGTTGTGCACTTAGATGGTAAGCTCTTAATTAATTTAGGTAGACAGTTTGAATTAGTTATATTAACAATATCTGCAGTTTTACATATTGATAAATTGTTCAGTGTTTTACATTCATTCTTAATTCCTAATACCTGTTGATTACATGTTATTATATCCTTAAATGGTAATTTTATACTAATATTTCCTTTCTTTACTGATTTTACAAGGTATCTCTTACAATCTATTTTGTTTGTATTAGGTAATGATATTACATATATTAGAGTAGAACGATTAGAAGCAATTTTTACTTCGCTAAACTCAAGTGCTTCAATTAAATTAGTAAAAGGAATTTCTTCTTTTTCAAAAAATTGTTTAGTTAGATTCATTTCTAAATTTGATAATATAAAAGAATTGACAATGTTTGCTTTTGTCCATTGTATAGAATAATCTATTTGGACTAATTCTTCTTTAATTATTTTTAATTTTCTTTCTAATCCAATTATAATTTGTTTTTCATATATGTCTGTTGACTGTATAGTATTAAGTAATTTGTTAGTTATTTTCGTAACCTCGTCTAATCTATTCATTGTTAGTTTATTTATTGTTACTTGTCTATCGTTATTTCTTATTAAGTTATTTGTCTTATCATTTATTAATTGAAAGTCGTCGTGGTCAGGAGTGCCCGCAAGCCACTTCCAAGCGGTTCCTAAAATGTCTAGGGATCTTTTTTGTAGTCTTGGTTGAAGTGCGCTGAGTATATTTCTGACTTGTATTATGTCGTGCTTTAGATATACGTAGCTACTGTCTTTAGAAGAAATATGTTCATCTAATGTTTTTTCAATATCTGTTATAGCTTTTTGGTATTCATCTAACTCAATTATGTGAACAATTTTAAATGTACCAGTTTGAAGTTTAGCTGTCCCCGTTTCTATAGTTATGATTTGCGAGTTAGTGTAGTCTAGGACTTGAGTCTCAGCGAGAGTTGCTGCAATTATTGATATAAAATTCAGAAGTCGTCCGTAGTCCTTGGGATTCGTCATGTTGTCCTGTGGAAGGAAAAAAATAATTATTGCCTGATTAATCCTTTATGAACAATTCTACCTTTGGTTGTAACAACAGTGCTATTTCTATTTTCTGCGACTATTTCTTCTTTGTATCTATTTGAAAGTTTATCTCCTACTCTTTTATTTGCTTTGATGAATATGACGTCACCTGGATTATAACTTTTAAAATCGTGCCTATTCTTGTTATGAAAGCTTAGGTCCTTTTCTTGTTTTTCAATAAGTCTTTGAATGTTTTCATTTCTGTTTTGTTGGATTTGTCGTGGGTCGGTTGTGACTCTTCTTCCGAAGAATACTTCTATTGGTTTTTGTTTGGTGGTGGAGTGGATTGAATAATTATATTTATATATTGATTTGTCTAATAGGTCTTGAAATGATGTGTGAATTCTTTCTGCTTTTGTACATCTAATTATTTCGCTAAGGGTGGAGTGAAATCTTTCGATTTGACCATTTACTGTGCTTGTATATGGTGGGGCTTTAAAAATTTCTATATTAAATTGATCTTCTAACAGATGTATTACAGGGGCTGAACTTAATGCTTTTTCGTTATCTATTACAATTTTTTCTGGGATGCCATAGCACATAAGGATCTCTCGTAATGGCTGTATTATGTCTTGCGTTGCTCTGGATTTTATGACTGTTATCTGTGCATACTTTGAGAACTTGTCTATAGCTGTTAAGATTTTGTGTTTATGTGTGTGATAGATATCTAAGTGAACAATTTGTCCTGCATATTGAGGTATAGGGGTAGCTTGTAATATGGGTTTTGGAGGGTGACGCTCGTATTTTTGCTCTTTACAAATTTTACACTGCTTAATGATTCTGTCAATTTTTGCTTGCATATTTGGAAAATAAAATTTTTTTAAGATTTGTGCTTTATTCTCGCGTCCATTTCGATGAGCGCGTTTGTGTTCCTTTAATATTTCGTGTTCCTGCTGTGTTTCGTCAGTTAAGTCAGTCACTATGTTCCGTGTAAATCTTACTCTGTAGTTGCTAAAGTGTTCGGGAAAAATTTCTTGTAATTTACCTAGTGTACGTTCATCAGAATAGATACCGTTTGTCACAGATGGATTAAGATATTGCTTGAGATAATTGGTTAAATTCTCATTATTAAATACTTGTTCTGTAATGATATGTCTGTGGTATGTGGGAAACGTAATTTGGAAGTGATGTGAAGGAAACTCGTCAATTTTGAAAAATAGTTGATTTTTAAATACATTTATTGGTTCATTTGCAAAAGGTATTAGATTATGTGGAGAGCTGTCGTCACTATGAACAGTATCTTCTAGGGAGCCAGTCTCGTGTTCACTTGAAGTTGGTAGTAAGTTTATTTGAGGGGGCCTCGAAAGTGCGTCTGCGACGACATTTGATTTTCCTGGTTTGTAAAATAATTCGTAATTGTGTTCCTCTAAGATGGCTTTCCATCTCTTCATTTTATTATTGTTATTTTTGTTGCTAAGTGCGTAGGTAAGAGGTTGGTGGTCTGTATAAATATCCACTTTAGCGGATCCATAGAGGTAGTTTCTTAAGTTATTTAATGACCCGATGATCGCTAGCATCTCTTTTTCGTTGGTAGCGTAGCTCTCTTCTGTTTTAGTAAGTGTGCGGGATATAAACATTATAGGTCTGTCTTCTTGAGAAAGGACTGCTCCGATTGCGTAATTGGATGCGTCTGTAGTTAATTGAAATTTTTTGGAATAGTCGGGATATGAGAGCATAACTTCTTCGGTAGTAAGTGTATCTTTAAGTTTTTGAAATGCATTAAGTGCTTCCTCATTTAGAGATATTTGCAATTTTTTTGAATGATTTTTGGACACGCGTCCATCTTCCCCTCTTAAAAGGAGTGTAAGGGGTTTTGCCAATTTAGCATAATCCCTTATAAACCGACGATAGTAGCCTGAGAGTCCTAAAAACGAACGAAGATCCTTAAGAGTTTTAGGTACTGGGAAGTTAACTATTGACTCAATTTTTTTTGGATTTGTTTTGAGACCATTTTCGGATACTATGAATCCTAAAAATTCGACTTCAGATTTCATGAACTCGCACTTGTCGAGTTGAACTTTAAGGTTTGCTTCTTCTAAAACTTGAAATATTATTTTGAGGTCATTGAAATGGTCTTGTTGAGTTTTACTAAATATTATGATGTCGTCTATATAGACAAAGCATCTTTTTCCTATATGATCCCTTAAAATGTCATCAAGAGCTCTTTGAAAAATGGAAGGAGCGTTCTTGAGACCAAAGGGTAGACGGGTAAATTCATACTTCCCGTTATTAACCGAGAAAGCTGTCTTTTCTGCATCTGATTCTTTTAATAGAATCTGATGAAAGCCACTCTTCAGGTCGAGTACCGAAAAGAATTTATTTTTGCCTAGTTGGGATAAAACTTCGCCAATTTCCGGAATCGGATATCTGTCTGGTATTGTAATTGCATTTAATTTCCTATAGTCGATGACTATACGATATTTTTTTTCTCCTGATGCATCTGATTTCTTTGGGACGATCCACACGGGCGAATTGTATGGAGATCTAGATGGTCGTATGATGCCGTCGCGTAAGTATTCGTTTATTTGTTTTTCTACGTGACCTTTGAGACACATAGGGTAAGGGTAACATTTCGTATAAACCGGATTGTCTGAAGTTGTTCGTATTTGGCCTTTTACTGTAGTAGTAAAAGTTAATTTTTCATCTGGATCACAAAAAAGTGCTTTATGATCAAGCGTTAGTTTTTTGAGGTTTTCTTTTTGGATTTGGTTTAAATGTTCTGATCGAATATTAATATGATTGACATTCTGAGAAATTTGTTGTTTTAATTCTATTTTTAATTTATTTTTTATTGACATGTAGCTATCTTTTGTGTAAATCACGGCGTTTAATTCTTTAAGTGAATCATTTCCAATTATGGCATGAAATGATTTAAGAGTCGGGAGTAAGAAAAATTTTATATTAGTATCTTTTAATCCGAAAAGATTTGCAAAGGTATGGTGAGTAATTTGGATATGTCCTCCAATGGAACTTGCATAAAAGGGAGTTTCGTTTCTAATAGCTTTTTTTACTAGGAAGGGTTGCACATAATTTTTGTTTGAGCCGGTGTCTATTAGGATTTTAATGATTTCTCCATTACCGAGTTTACATTCAATGTAAGGCAATGAAGAGTTATTCATTCTAAAAAATGAATATCTGTGAGATCTAATTTTTCATTAAAGTCGGAACAAAGGTTTTGTTCCTCTATTTCGTAGTTTTGGGTAGAATTGGTGTATTCGGCAAAAGATTGATCATATTCTTGATCGAAATTACTTTGTGAGTCTTGATATTGTTGTAATTCTATATTAAAGTTTCTTTGTCGCTTATCATTATTAAGTTGCATAAATTGTGCTGGCCTTTTACCATGAAATGCGTCATTTTGTGCAGGTCGGTTCATATAATTTATCTTCCTGGTTTGCATGCTTTGGTCTATATCCATCATTTCGGGTTTTGGTTGCGGTTTAGGAGCAATTGGTCTAGGTGGTGCGAAATAATGTTGTTGCGTATTAACATTTGGTTGGTAACGTTGCTGAGTATGAACTATTGGTTCGTTTAGAAATTGTCTAGGTGGTAGAGGAGGGTAAAAGGGTTGTTGTTGATAAGAATGTCTTTGTGGCTGTTGTCCCCAATTAACTAAGTTGGGATAAAATGGTTGTGGATGGTATTTGTTTTTGCGTATGGGATGTTGTATGTTCGGTTGTACCGAATTTTTTCTATTAAAGTTGTTTATGGTCAAGTTGTTTCTGAAAGCTTGATTTTCGAGTTTGAGGCAAAGTTGGAGGGCTTGTGGTAGATCTGTCGGTTCTCTCATTCCGAGTAATCTCGGAAGATCACCATTAAGACCCCGTACAAAAGTGTCAAGGGCTTTATTGCGGTAAGTTTGTATGAGAAGATTTAGGGATTCTGGTCCAGCGTCTAAGCAGGATAACTTATTTAATATTAAAGAAAAATGTGAATATACTTTCTGATAGAATTCTTGGGTGGTTAGTGTCCCTTGTGTTAGCGCAGTCATCTGATATTCTAAGGTGCTAAGATCGCGCTTATCACCATAGTGGTTTGTCAAACAGCGAGAGATAGCTGTCCAATTTAATGGCGTGTTATAAGATTCTAACACTACGTCTGCATTCCCTATGATTTTGTTTCTTATGACAGTAAGAATACCATAATATCTTGCTGTTCCTTGTACATTTGAGTAAATTTCTATTATCCTATCTACACTTTTTTTCCATGACCCGAATTCTCCAGGTTCTCCCGAGAATTCGCGAAGACTCCTTACAATGTCTGGGATTTTTTCTAGTTCACTTATATTACCGCTAGTAACTGGTTGGTCAATTTCTATTGCACTTTCTGTATTCTGTGTCAGTTTTTCTTGCACTAATCTGTCAACTAATTGCTTAATATGGTCGTCCAGGTCCCTATTTGCCTGTCTGTCTGTGCTTTGTCTTGGTATGGTTCCAGTATTAACCAGAACGGGTGGTCGTACTAAATTATCAGGGTTAGACATTTTTTTTAAAACTGTTACACTTCCCTTTTCACTTTAAATTTTAGATAATTTGTTTGTAGATTTTTTTTTTTTGATTTCAATTTTAATTATCTTTTATAACTTAATTTAACTTAGACACTATGCTTACATATATATCCACACGAAGCCGGTGAGATGGTCCTTTTTGTTGATAAACTACTACGGCTCTGCAACGGTTCTCTGGCGTGGTTTCCTGCGGACGGACACTACAGGATGCTGAATGGGTTTATAGATGATATTAAGTCGGTGTGGTGCTTATCTAAGCGACGTGCTTTTTAAGGACGATTTACACTTGTTCACTAATAGCTTTTAAATAACTTTACTGGCGTGCTATTGAGGACGTCTTACAGTTTATTTTTGTTATTTTCACACATTCACTACTAGTTTTTATTTTAAACACTGAAATAACTTTACTGGCGTGCTATTGAGGACGTCTTACAGTTTATTTTTGTTATTTTCACACGTTCACTTTATATCACTACAACCACGTTGGGCGCCAATTAATTTTTATTAAGTTAAAAAATTTAAAAAAAATATATTTTTTATTTAAAAATTTTTTTATTAAACTTTATACATGTTTTATCTGAGAAAAGAAACTAAAAACTAAACTTAACAAATTCTATACTTAATTTTATATTATTATTTGTGGTTTTGTTTCCCTCTGCCACCGTTACACGTGCGCTGCAAACAAACTGCTCGATACAATTATTGGGAAATTATTTTACTTTGCCAGACATGCCGTCAGCAGATTTTAATGTAATTATTTTATTGGGAGCGGAAGTTCCCACAATTTGGCAACACAAAAGTGTCAATTGTTGGATTAGCATTTTCAGTGTACAGGGTGTTAACTTATATTTTATTAAACTTATTGTAGTTTAAGAAAACATGTAATACCTTTTTTTTATTAAAATAATCAAATTTGCTTAATATTGTAAAATAGATTGCAAATAAAAGTTTATAATAAAATAAAACTTTTAAGCACAAGTATCTATCTTCCTTAATGAACAAAACTCAACTAAAATGATTTACATTATTGTTTTTATTTTGTATTTTAATATGCACCTACTTTGTTTTTATAACGGGATCTGAATTCTTTCGCTTTGGCGAAAAAAGCTAAACAAACAATTTTACTCTTTATCTTTTCAACTTCAACGAAAATGATTTACAACCAGGGTTGTCAGATGTGGCGATTTCTCGCCAAACGTGGCGATTTTCAAACATGCTTGGCGACCTAATTTTTGATTTGGCGACATGGCGATTTTTTGGCGATTTATAAAATTTTTAAAATCGCCACCTGGCTATTTTTGATGACCTATGAATTTGTTTTGAAATCCGTTAAATTAAATACTTAGAAATAATATTATTTTAATTCTCGTATTTTTATGAACGAAATTTCAGGCAATCATATATATGATAGGTATTTGAAGGTATGTTCAAATGGCTGATGAAGTTAATGAAAATCTTTTAGAAAAGAGTTTTTTATATATATATATAAAATTGCTCTTGAAAAAATCAATAAATAGAATTCCTTAAAACACGAATATGTTTTAAGTCTATAAACATTTTCACATTATACTTATATGTATGTGGCAATTTATTATCACAGATAAAATATGTTGTTGTTAATGATATTTTAAAGATTTTTATGAATCCTATCATACCTTGTGATGGTGACAATTTTATTTGCTCTTATAAATTTTGATTCTTGATAGATAAATTGTTTTTTTTACGGATATTTTGGCTTAGGTGTAAAAAAAGTTTACTTTGAATTTATTTGGGTTTTATAATTTTTAAATTTTGAGTTAGCTTTGAAATTTTTATAATTCATTTGGAAAATTTTTATCAAATTAAAATTGTTATTACATTGGTTGTGTTGGGTTGTATAATCGGATTTAGTTTTTTTTAATTTTGGTCAAGCGAAAACCGTCAGAGCACATTTAGGTTCCTTTGGATTTATACTTATATAAGCTATAATATATTTGAGGTAAGAAATTAATTAATGAACATTTGAGAATTTTGACCGTAATAATAATTTCCGCAGGATTATCATCATAGGCCAATTGCCTGGGGATACTTCTGTTCTTCGGAATTTTTCTGGAACAAAAACTAGAATAAAAATCTAAAAAAAATACCGGAGTCCAGTTTGGAAACAAATATTTTAAAAAAAAAAAAAAAAAAAACCAGATTACTAATACTACCCATTAAATAGGGTGACCATCAGTTTTTTTTTTCAAATAACCAAGTTTTGTTTAATTAAAATCAATTTTCGAGAATTGGAGTACCGGCTATCAGCAGGCATTTTCGTTTGCCTGCATTGTGGGCATCTGGGGTGACCAGTTGCATTAAAAACTACAATTTCTTTGTAACATTTTAAACTTAGTTTTTTTTATGTAATTCTACATCAATTAAAACTACATTTTCGTTCTTCCTTATCTTCCTTACTAGATTTATATTAATTTTTTTTTTAATATCTATTAATTTTAATTAACTTCTGTTAATTTTCCAAATATGTATTCGATTTATTTTGCTTAATATTTTTTTTTTTTATGTTTGGTCACCTAACTTAAAATTTCTGATTTTTTTTTTATTCGTAAAAATATAAATTTTTTTTAATTTTTACACACTACACTACTAAACCCTTAAATATTTGAATTCATAAACACCCATACATATTTCACATATTTTTGAGTGGGTTTTGTGATTACGGGAATAATTTTTAGGGTGTAATCATGGAATCCACGAAATTCAAAAAACTCAAACACCCTCTTTAAAATAATTTATTAAAAATAATAAGCAACAATCAACTGTCAACTGGCGCCTGCTGACTACGTTGGAGAAAATGTAAGTTGCATTTTTGTTATCTAAAATTCCGCCATACTTAAAAAAAAAAAACCTATTCTCTTTCACTCAAAAGTAACATTTAAATAGTTTTTATTAAACGAGATTTTAATATTTTTATGAACTAATTTTGGAATTCAATTCAATTTTATTTGCATTTATGAATTTGGCAATTAAGGTGGCCATATAACAATTAGTTTACATTTAAATTATCCTATTAGAATTTCATTTGTTTTACCTTATGGTCATTGAAATAGGAAATTTCTTTTAATTTATTTGTATTTGTTTATTTATTTTGTTTTTACCATATACATATATTCAAACATAATAATAAATGTTGACTTAGCCTATAATGTTAAGAACATGTTTAATTAATTTTTAATTTTTTTTGCATACGAAAGGTGAAGCTGTTGGGAGATTATGGGATAATTTAACTTTTTATTTTCATTGATTCATTTGGGCTGACAGGGAAAGATATATATTTTGTCAGCATGGTGGGTGGGCTTAGGTCAAGTGTAGCAAATAACGTCATAAGCTACCTTCCAATCCTCATCAACACTTATTTTTTTTTATATTTTTTTTATGCTGTATGGGTTATGTTTTTTTTTATCGCTACCTAAAGTAATATCTCTTAAGATGTTTAATAAAGTTAGCTAATAATTATTTCAAATGGGAACACTCACACCCCACCCAACGACGAGCACAGCCGATTTATTAGGTAGCCTGTTCCCAAAAGTAGTTCAGAATCGTTACAGAGATATTTGGCGCCCAACGTGGGGCCTCAGTTTTCGTAAGTTTTAAAATTTTGGTGCAATTTCATCTAGAAGCTGAGGGCCGTTGAATCTTTCGTGTGTGGTAATACATATGGCTTTTATTTCTTTTCATTTTTTTTTTCCTTTTCGTTAATTATAACTGTGGACCTAATATTATATTTATTTTTTTTGAATATCAAAACCCAGTTGCACATTAACGGGCAAAGTCTATCAGGGTTTGGGTTCGAATTTGAGAAGTTGTTCTGGTTGACATTGGTTCAATCCTCGTTTGTCTAATTCCCTCTTTAAGTTTGTTTGTTTTTCTGGTTGTGTGGATTTAAAGTAATTGTTTTTGGTATCGGTTACTTTCCTGCAACAGATGAATAATCCCTTATTAATTTTTTTCTTGTGCTTGGTCTTTAATCTATTGTCTACTGGCAATAGATTCCAGCAAGAACTGAGTTAAATCTTCTATTTTTTTTTCCCGGTGTTGAGGATGATTTAACAAATCATATTTTTTTTTTTTTTTTTTTTGTTGTTCCATAACCTTACCTTCACTTCACCAAGTAGTATAAATGAATATTGGTTGTTGAAATAAAATAATATCAATTTTAATTGAGATTTAGTTAGGTTTTAATAGAATTTGCGTTAACAATCATTGTTGTGATATTTATACGATTGCTATATAGTTTTGGCGTTTCGGAATTAATTAATTTTTATAGTTTCGGTTTAGACTTAAGATGCCGTTGGTACGTAGTACCGGCGATATTCCTGCTCAGGTTGAACAGAATCCCACTAATGTTACTATGTCATTAGATGGGGGAGCTAGTGGTGATGCAATTAGACCGGTTAACCGACCAGTGACAAGATCACAAACGCGAAGGTAAGCCGTTGATCAGGAAAATTTGACTGATGAACGGATTCGATATATAGTTAATGACTCACTTAGAGATTTTAGAAATGACATTGCCAATTTAATTTCGGACAAATTACGTGATTTGACTTTAACAAATTTTCCGACAAATGCTGCGGATGGCATGGAACGCGAGTTTAGAGATGATAGAAGTTGGACTTCCCGGGATGGATATCGCGAGCCTCAAGTCGCAACTGGCAATTTTGACAGGAATTCAGAAAGGGTACTAAATATAATCCGAAACTGGCGTATTCGTTTTACCGGTGATACATCGGAAGTTACGGTGGACGAATTTATTTATAGAGTCAATACTCTTACGAAAGCTACTTTAAGAGGAGATATTGATTTATTATGCGAACATGCACAATTACTTTTCGAGGGCAAAGCGTTAACATGGTTTTGGCGTTTTCATCGTAGCTGCAATAGAATTGATTGGGAAGAGTTGTGTGAGGCTTTAAGACGGCAGTATAAGGATTATCATACCGATTATGACATTAAAGATGACATTTTGCGGAGAAAACAGAAATCGAATGAGACCTTCGATGAGTTTTATGACGCTATCATGGTACTTTGCGATAGGCTTCGTATACCATTGACTGATTGTGAACTTTGTGAGACTTTACAACGCAATCTAAGACCTGAAGTGAGGCATGAGCTTTTACATCTTGAGATTACTCGAGTTGCTCAGTTACGTCGTGCAGTACGAAAACACGAAAAGTTTATCAAAGACATGGCATCTTTAAAAATGGGCAATCGACCATATCAAAAGGGTCAGATAGCAGAGATAATTGATAACGATACCTCCAAGTTGGATGATGATTTAGTTGAAGAATCTGAAATCTGCTTGTTAGTTAAAACTGGAGCTTGTTGGAATTGCGGTAACTCTGATCACACTTTCGTCGATTGTTTAGAACCGCGGACTGTATTTTGTTATGGTTGTGGGATGAAAGACATGTATAAACCTAGGTGCCCTAATTGTATACAGAAGCGGGGAAACGCAATGAGGGGTGTCCGTGCAAAGAAGGACGGGCATCCGGGGAAAAATTAAATAACAATAACTCACCTACAGTAGAGAATAAGTTACCAAGTATTTCAAATGTTTTAAATAACACTACTGATCGTAAATTACCTGTTTTAACAAAATTACCGGAAATTACAAACAATCTTAATTTAATGAATGAACACCCTTTACAAAGACCTTACCACGTTCGTTTGGAAGAGTATAATCGAACAAGAGATAGAATTTTTAAGGATTTTGTACGAAAACCAAATAGATCGTCACGAAGGATACGAGATTTCTACAGGCGAAGGAAATGCTTTCGAAAATATGTTATATCGTCGTTAGTAAACAAGGAATATGACAATAGGCCCTATGTTAAATTGAAAATTCGAAATAAGAAATACTTTGCATTACTAGATAGCGGGGCAAATGTAAATGTTATTGGTGGCGAATTATGTGGCGAAATCTTGGGCTCAGATGGGTTCAAACATGGTATAAGTAATGTCAAGACAGCTGACGGGCAACGGCAACGCGTTTTGGGAACTATAGAACTTGAAATTGGTTATAATTGTCTGAATAAAACCGTGGAATTTTTGTTGATTCCATCAATTACACAAAATGTTATTTGCGGCATGAAATTCTGGGATAAATTTGGTATTCAAATATTAACGAGTAACTCTGTTAATGAAATTATTACGGATACAGATTCCGACATGATTCCCATGACGAAAATACAAAAACAGCAGTTGCAGAAAATAGTTGATTATTTTCCTAATTCAGAACGGGATGGATTAGGATGTACTACTCTTTTAGAACATAATATAGATACTGGTGAATCAAAACCAATTAAGCAACGATATTACCCAATATCTCCGGCTAGAGAAAAATTGTTGTGCGGCGAAATAGACCGCATGTTAAAATTAGGGGTTATAGAGGAATGTCCTTCTTCTCCTTGGTCATCTCCAGGGGTTTTAATCGTAAAACCGGGAAAAGTGCGATTTTGCTTGGACAGTAGAAAATTAAATTCCGTTACGACAAAGGACGCGTACCCAATTCCGAACATTGAAGGACTAATTTCGAGACTTCCTCCAATTTATTTTATTTCCAAAGTGGATCTTAAAGATGCATTTTGGCAAATAAAATTGGACGAAGTTTCGAGACTTAAGACAGCGTTTACAATCCCTAATCGGCCCTTGTACCAATTTACAAGAATGCCGTTTGGATTGTGCAATGCTCCACAAACTATGTGTAGACTAATGGACCAAGTCATTCCGTATAATTTGAAATCGAATGTTTTTGTATACTTAGATGACCTATTAGTTATTTCGAAGGACTTTGACGAACATTTAAAGCATTTACAGGAGGTGGCAACACAATTAAGAAGGGCTTATCTTACTATAAACGTGAATAAAAGTAATTTTTGTCTTCGCCAGGTGCAATACTTGGGTTATATAGTTGGAGAAGGGTCACTTAAAGTGGATCCAGGCAAGGTGAAAGCCATATCGGACTTTCCCATTCCCAAATCTGTCCGTCAATTGCGTCAATTTCTCGGTATGGCTGGTTGGTACCGTCGATTTATTGATGATTATGCTACGGTAACGTTCCCAATGACTGAGTTGTTGTCGAAAAAGTAAACATTTGTGTGGTCAGATGAGGCCCAGAATTCATTTGAGACTGTCAAAGAAAAATTGACTTCGGCACCTGTTTTGGTTCATGCGAATTTTGATAAGCCTTTCATCTTACAATGTGACGCAAGCACCTGTGGAATTGGTGCAGTCTTAGCCCAGCTGGATGAAAATAAAAACGAGAGACCAATAGCATACATGTCGCAAAAGCTCAACAAAGCTCAGAGAAATTACGCGATAACAGAATTAGAATGCTTGGCAGTTATATTAGCTATTAAAAAATTTAGGGCATATGTTGAGGGTCAAGAATTTAAAGTTATTACAGACCATGCAAGTCTCAAATGGCTCATGAGACAGAAGGATCTCTCAGGACGCTTGGCCAGATGGGCTCTTAAATTACAGGGCTTACATGCATTATCTCGTGCATTTCAAGATGACCCTACAGTAGAGGAAATTGATTTACAAATTATGCCGTCAATTAATCTTAATTCCAGCGCCTTTAATAGTCCAGAATATACTCATTTGAGAAGTGAATATTCGAAATCAGCCTTACCCGATTATCGAGTGGTTGACAAATTTATCTACAAGAGGACACATTTTTCATCCGGTAATCTAGATGAGTCAGATAGCTGGAAACTTTTTGTTCCAGAGGAAATACGTAAAGAAGTCATTCTTGCAGCGCATGACGTTCCAAACGCAGCACATGGTGGCATTGCCAAAACTGTACATCGTATACGACAATTCTTTTTCTGGCCCAAATTAGTCTTAGACGTGAAGGAATATATTACAAACTGCTCTTCCTGCAAAACGTCAAAAGCGCCAACGGCGTTGCTTAAACCACCTATGGGACAAATGGTCAATACTGATAGGCCATTTCAACGTCTCTATGTTGATTTGATTGGGCCACTCCCTCGGACGAAGAGCGGTAATATTGGAATTTTTATTGTTTTGGATCACTTCTCAAAGTTTACATTTTTAAAACCATTAAGGAAATTTATTACAAAACCTATAGTCGAGTTTCTCGGCAATGAAATTTTTACTTGTTTTGGGGTACCTGAGGTCATTGTATCTGACAATGGCAGCCAGTTTAAGTCATCTGATTTTAGAAAGCTAATTGAAAAATATGGAATTGAACATCAATTCACAGCAGTACATAGTCCTCAATCAAATGCCAGCGAAAGAGTCAATCGTTCTATTAATGAGGCTCTACGATCATATATCCGTAACGATCAACGACAATGGGATGTATATCTGGCTAGTGTTAATTGTGCTCTCCGCAGTAGTGTTCATCAAACAACGGGGAAAACACCTTATGAACTTTTGTTTGGACAGAAAATGATTACACATGGACAAGACTATAAAATTTTACGCAATTTGGAACTTCTGGCGGAAACGGATACAAATTTGGAGAGACATGATAATATTACAATTTTACGAGATTCTTTACGGACTAAAATAAAGGAGGCATATGAACGTAACGTCAAATCCTACAATTTGAGATCTAGAGGACGAGAATTGAATATAGGTCAAACGGTAATTCATCGAAATTTTGCACAAAGTTCATTGATTAATAATTTTAATGCAAAATTAGCACCCACGGGTATAAAGGCTATTGTTAAAAGACGAATTGGAAATGTAAACTATGAACTGGAGGACGTTTGTGGTGGAAATACTAAGGTTTACCATATAAAGGACATTTGGACATGAGTTTCTGTGGATTCGCAAATTTTTTTTTTTTGTGTTTGTCACTTGTTTTTTTTTCAGATTAAATTCTTCAACTTGTTCTGCATTTCATCTGCTTTGTGATGGTGACAATTTTATTTGCTCTTATAAATTTTGATTCTTGATAGATAAATTATTTTTTTTACGGATATTTTGGCTTAGGTGTAAAAAAAGTTTACTTTGAATTTATTTGGGTTTTATAATTTTTAAATTTTGAGTTAGCTTTGAAATTTTTATAATTCATTTGGAAAATTTTTATCAAATTAAAATTGTTATTACATTGGTTGTGTTGGGTTGTATAATCGGATTTAGTTTTTTTTAATTTTGGTCAAGCGAAAACCGTCAGAGCACATTTAGGTTCCTTTGGATTTATACTTATATAAGCTATAATATATTTGAGGTAAGAAATTAATTAATGAACATTTGAGAATTTTGACCGTAATAATAATTTCCGCAGGATTATCATCATAGGCCAATTGCCTGGGGATACTTCTGTTCTTCGGAATTTTTCTGGAACAAAAACTAGAATAAAAATCTAAAAAAAATACCGGAGTCCAGTTTGGAAACAAATATTTTAAAAAAAAAAAAAAAAAAAACCAGATTACCAATACTACCCATTAAATAGGGTGACCATCAGTTTTTTTTTTCAAATAACCAAGTTTTGTTTAATTAAAATCAATTTTCGAGAATTGGAGTACCGGCTATCAGCAGGCATTTTCGTTTGCCTGCATTGTGGGCATCTGGGGTGACCAGTTGCATTAAAAACTACAATTTCTTTGTAACATTTTAAACTTAGTTTTTTTTATGTAATTCTACATCAATTAAAACTACATTTTCGTTCTTCCTTATCTTCCTTACTAGATTTATATTAATTTTTTTTTAATATCTATTAATTTTAATTAACTTCTGTTAATTTTCCAAATATGTATTCGATTTATTTTGCTTAATATTTTTTTTTTTATGTTTGGTCACCTAACTTAAAATTTCTGATTTTTTTTTTATTCGTAAAAATATAAATTTTTTTTAATTTTTACACACTACACTACTAAACCCTTAAATATTTGAATTCATAAACACCCATACATATTTCACATATTTTTGAGTGGGTTTTGTGATTACGGGAATAATTTTTAGGGTGTAATCATGGAATCCACGAAATTCAAAAAACTCAAACACCCTCTTTAAAATAATTTATTAAAAATAATAAGCAACAATCAACTGTCAACTGGCGCCTGCTGACTACGTTGGAGAAAATGTAAGTTGCATTTTTGTTATCTAAAATTCCGCCATACTTAAAAAAAAAAAACCTATTCTCTTTCACTCAAAAGTAACATTTAAATAGTTTTTATTAAACGAGATTTTAATATTTTTATGAACTAATTTTGGAATTCAATTCAATTTTATTTGCATTTATGAATTTGGCAATTAAGGTGGCCATATAACAATTAGTTAACATTTAAATTATCCTATTAGAATTTCATTTGTTTTACCTTATGGTCATTGAAATAGGAAATTTCTTTTAATTTATTTGTATTTGTTTATTTATTTTGTTTTTACCATATACATATATTCAAACATAATAATAAATGTTGACTTAGCCTATAATGTTAAGAACATGTTTAATTAATTTTTAATTTTTTTTGCATACGAAAGGTGAAGCTGTTGGGAGATTATGGGATAATTTAACTTTTTATTTTCATTGATTCATTTGGGCTGACAGGGAAAGATATATATTTTGTCAGCATGGTGGGTGGGCTTAGGTCAAGTGTAGCAAATAACGTCATAAGCTACCTTCCAATCCTCATCAACACTTATTTTTTTTAATATTTTTTTTATGCTGTATGGGTTATGTTTTTTTTTATCGCTACCTAAAGTAATATCTCTTAAGATGTTTAATAAAGTTAGCTAATAATTATTTCAAATGGGAACACTCACACCCCACCCAACGACGAGCACAGCCGATTTATTAGGTAGCCTGTTCCCAAAAGTAGTTCAGAATCGTTACAACCTTTGGACGTTTATGAAACACAATGGAAAAAATAAGCGTTGGTTAATTGGAAAGATAACTAAATAAGTTTAGGAAAACATTTTAAAGCTACAAGGATACGGCAGGTACGTAACATTTTAAGGACTTTACTTTGGCTGTCCTTAATATGCGGTTATTACAACTAGTAATGCCTGTGTTGAAACTATGAACGCCACTAAAACTCGCCTTTGAATTAGAATGCAATACGAACTTCTTGACGCGTTATTAGGAGTTATACAGGCATGTTTTGAAAATCACAAGATTTCAAATCACTTGTGCTTTTATGAAAAAAGCTTTTTGTCCAGAACACCTTTTTTTTGATTTCTAATCACTTTCACAAAAAGTGATTTTCAGAACATGCCTGATAAGTTGTATGAATGGAAATAGTACATGTTGCACTTCTTTTGTACTTTTGTTGAATAAATGTAATACCCTCACAATGTATTCCAAATGAAGCGTTTTAGATATATAATAAAACTGCAACTAGTGTATATAGTGCATTTTTAATATTTGTTAAGTACTAGCCGCAAAAAATATTTTTGTTGTTGCTTTAAGTAGACTACTATAAATTATTTTATAGTAAACATCGTACCTTTTTTGTGTTCACTAAAATTAAGCAAAATATATATTATGGCGACTTTTTTTGAATTTTTGGCGTATTTAAGCGATACGGAACTAATTTTGTTTTTAGGATTTATAAAAAAATATTTTTAATAATTTAAAAAATATGTATTTTATTGTCAAAAACTTGTAAACAAAGGTTTTGGCGATTTTGGCGATTTTTGATATTGAATTTGGCGAAAAAGGTCAAAATCGATCTGACAACCCTGTTTACAACATATGTTACTTTGTTTTTGTAAAGGGATCTGAACTCTTTTGCTTTTGCTTGTGCAAAAAAACAAAACAAAAAATGTTACTCCTTCTTTTATACCAAAGAGCCGAGGCCTTCTATAAGGCATTCTTTAGCAGTTACGTAAGAATAGTAATTAAATCAAAACATTTTTTAAGCAGGCCTTTAAAAAGGCCTGAAATAAGAAGGTCTTCTGAGTTTTACCGCTGGGTAGCAGTATACACGGTCGTCAATAGTAAAACTATCACCTCTCTTGCTATTGGACAAGTGTCTGCGAGATTGTAAGAAAATGCTAAGCAAACCGCTATACCTTCCACTGTAATGAAAATGCTTAATAAGCATTTATTGTGTATAAAACTCGACGCGATTATTAAATAAAATCAAATTCTTATACCAAGCGATCCTGCCAGCTTTGGAGTGCGTTTAAAAACAGCGAGCACCCAAAGGATCCAGGCTTCTAAAAGGAGTGCTTAAGTCATAAAAGCACCCTTACTAGAAGAAGGAGTGCTAAAATTTTTTTTTCTTAAGCACCCTCAACATTTTTACTACCTGGCATGAAAGAAGGTCCACAACCTCTAACAATAGAGGAGTATAGAAGTAGGCAGAAAAAGCCTTCTCTGCCCAACGAAAAAGAGCCAAAAACACAAACCCCGAGGAAAAAACGCCAAGGTGGCGACGTACAAAAGCTCAAAAGGGAAAAAGCCATCCTCCGGAGACTTCTAAATACACATCCACCACCATCTTGGGCTGAATCATCCAGAATGTGGCTCAAAATTGATGAAATTAATTTCTTCATCAACCAGGAGCTTAAACGGAAACATAACTAAAAATAATATAAATCTATACAAAAAAAAAAAAAAAATTAGCTTTTAAACGAGGTGCGTCCAATTCGCACTCGCAGGGCCTATAAGCGACTTATCGCTCGAGGCAAAACTTGAGAAAAATATTTTAATAATAATAATATTAAAAAAAAAAAAAAAAAAAGAATATACAAAACTATTTTTTTTAAAAATGTCAAACTTAAAAGACATTTTTAAATCTATACCTTTTTAATTAATTTCGTAAAGGAATTTTTCTTTGAAATAATATGCCACTTAGTCCCAATTTACATTATACGATTTTTGTCGTTGCGATTATTGTCGTTTCTTCTTTGAAGTCGGTCTGATATTTACATTGTACGATTTTTGTCGTTAAAACTTTTTCTGTGCAACCCAACTTCAATACATTTTTCGTCAAATGAGAGCACAATGAGAGAAGGAATGAGCGAACAAAATGAATCGAAGAGTACACTCGCTTGTGTACCCCTTTAAATTCCTCTCTCCCCTCTCGCCTATAAAGAATCACAACGACAAAAATCGTTTAATGTAAAAGCAGACTTAGATAATTTTACTCTTATATTTTATCGAAACTTAAATTTAATAAAAATATATTTAATGTAAATTTCAAACTTAAAATTTATTTTTTTAATTTTTAATTTCATAAGGGAATTTTTTTTTTTTAATTTTTAATTTCATAAGGGAATTTTTTAATTTTTAATTTCATTTTTTTATTAGTAATTACGTTAATGAGGTATAAATTTTTAATGTGTAAATCTGAAACAAAATTTGACAGGCCCAAGGCCAATGTCGTCAATGAAGTAGAAATAGTTGAGGGAAAAACAAATTTATTAACTATAGAAATCTATCTATTAATAATAACAGTAATTATAATAATTAATTTTATAATTCGCATTTACCAAATGCACAGTAGAAGGCTCAAGAAAAAATATGTTAGCAGAGCAGATAATATAGATAAAATATAATGATTTAGACAAAATTTAAAGATATATTGAATAAGGTTAGGTTAATTAAAGAGCACTTCGGTCGTTCTTAAAAGTAAATAAAACAGATACTAAAATGACACAAACATTGGTAGAATTCCTAAATACAGCTTCAAAGCTGATTACAGAATTTGATGGAAAATACGAAAATTTGCAGTCATTCATAGACTCCTTACAATTAATTAATTTAATAAAGGGTCAACACGAATCTTCTGCAATATCGCTAATTAAAACAAAGCTTAAGGGAAATGCTAGAAATCTCATAAGTGCACTCATAAAATTATTACAGTAACTGATTGTAGGTTATTAAATTCGTTTTCCGTACTGTTAAAATTGAATAAAAATATAGTTATTTTACGAATAAATTTATTTTTCAACATTTATGTTTGTTATTAAAAAAACAAACTACCAAAAAATAATGTTTTCCGTATTTTTTTTTGTTAATTTGTTTGATTTTTATCGGTTAAAATATATTTTTTAAATGTAAAAACTATTCAATTTTAACGAATATGATGTTCAATAAATAAAAAACTTAGAAATTACTGAAAAAATCATTTGTTTTAAATGAAATGTAAATGATCCGTTTTTTAAATGAATTTTAATTTGTTTCAAATGAATTTTCGTTTGAATTTAACTACATAATATTTTGAGTGTGAAGAATCTACAATAGAAGAAATTATCACTAAGCTCAAAGTAACCGTTAAAGGTGAATCAGTGCATGTTTTGTCAGCAAAACTGATGAGCATAAAACAAAACAATAAAACACCAACTGCATACTGTACCGAAATAGAAAATCTCACAAAGTCACTTGAAACGGCATATGTATATATCTGATGGTTTATCTTGTGAACTAGCTAACAAATACTCTACACAGGTTGCAGTAAAAGCTATTACAAAAAACTGCTCCAATGAAAAAGTAAAACTTATCATGGAAGCAGGCCAATTCAATGATATGAATGAAACCGTGAGTAAATTTGTAAGCAGTTGTACTGAAGCAACAGGGCAACAGAACTCCGTTTTATATTTCAGTCAAAGACCCACTCATCGTGGAAATAATAGAAGATTTCGTGGGAGAAACAATTATCCCCGAAATAATAACAATTTTAATAATAACAACGGAAATAATAACAATTTCAATAATAGAAACAGACAAAGACCTGACAATAATCGTAGGAATAGACACTACATACGAGCAATGGACTCAAATGAAAATGGTTCGGAAAACTCCGACCATCCCCTAAGATCAGAACAGTAAATAATAAACCTCAACTTATGTTATTTCATTCAGATTAATATAAATAATAGTAACACAGCAGTAACACTACTAGTTGATACAGGTGCCGACATTTCACTCATAAAATCCAAATATTTTGATTTAAAGAAAATAAATACTAACAAAATCACAACATTAAGTGGAATAGGACAAGGTGAAATTAAATCTATAGGTAGTATATTTTTTGATTTAAAATTTAAAAATTATCTAATACCACACAGTTTTCAAGTAGTGGACAATAATTTCCCAATACCAAGCGATGGAATCATTGGTATGGATTTTATTAAGAAATATAATTGTATATTAGATTTTAATCAGGATTATGACTACCTAGTCCTACGACCATTCAATATACCACAACCTATAGAAATACCAATTACTAATAACAGCGATAACCTTATATTGCCGCCAAGATCAGAAGTAATACGTAAAGTAAATTTTATTAATTGCGATAATGAAATATTAATACCAAATCAAGAACTTGAACCAGGAGTCTTTATCGCGAACACATTGGTAAAATCTAATAAAGCATATTTCGTATTCTAAATACAAATAACACTATCACATCAGTTAATAAAAGTAAAATAAAAACCGAAAATCTTTCTGAATATGAAATAGTCGAACGAAATCCGACCAAAAATACACATAGAAAATCAGAAATATTAAAACTTTTACAGAAAAATTTTCCAGAACAATTTAAAAATACATTAACGGAACTTTGCACATCATACAGCGATATTATCGGTTTAGAATCAGAAACAATAACAATTAATAATTTCTATGAACAAAAGTTGAGAGTAAGGGATTCACAACCGGTGTACATTAAGAATTACCGGATACCACATACACACAAAGAGGAGATAGATGAACAGGTGAAAAAATTAATAGACGACAGAATAGTGGAACCATCAAATTCTGAGTACAACAGTCCAATTCTGCCGAAGAAGTCACTTCCAAGTTCAGAAACAAAAAGATGGAGACTCGTAGTGGATTATAGACAACTAAATAAGAAATTGATAGCAGACAAATTTCCATTACCTAGAATAGATGACATTTTAGACCAACTCGGTAGAGCCAAATATTTTTCATGTCTAGATTTAATGTCCGGTTGTCACCAAAATGGACTAGAGAAAAACTCTAGAGATCTAACTTCATTTTCAACAGCAAATGGATCTTATAGATTTACTAGATTGCCCTATGGTTTAAAAATAGCGCCCAATTCTTTTCAAAGAATGATGACACTCGCTTTTACTGGTTTGCGACCAGACCAATAAATACAATAAATGATTTAAAAAAAATAAATAATAAAAACAGCAATGTATACAAAGTAACAACTCGAGCAATGACAAACAATGCACTTAAAAAGAAATATGCAATTACACCAAATAAACGGCATTTAAATAATGAAAATGAGAAGCGCAATGTATTTGAACCAATTATTAATTCTGACGTCAGAAAATTTTGTAAGCTAAAGATTACCCCACAAAAAGTTTATATTAAACGTGGCAAATCTATAATAGCGTGTATAAATATAGATGAATTGTTTACTAATGGGAAATTTTCCTTAGGACAATTTTTCCCTAGGCTCGAAGAAGTGGCCGGTAAATTAAATATTCATAAAGTACAAGTGGCACCAAGTGAGAAAATTTTCGAATTTATCTCTATTAATGAATTTAAAGAAATGGGCAATAAATTATTAAAATTATTAAAAGTAGCGCTACTTAATGAGGTGATCCACGTAACAAATGCCAAATTAATAACAGAGATAATGAAACGATACCACGATGACCCCACAGAGGAAGGACATTCCGGTGTTTCAAGAACTCTAAATAAAATAAAAAGATACTACTATTGGAAAAATATGACTCGAGATATAACAAAATACGTTAAAATATGCCAAAAATGTCAAACAGCTAAAATAACAAAGCATACAAAAATACCACTGACATTGACAAATACACCAAATAAACCTTTTGATACGGTAATTGTGGATACTATAGGTCCACTACCAAAATCATATTTCGAAAATGAATATGCCGTCACCATAATATGTGACATGACAAAATATCTTGTAACGGTACCTATACAAGATAAAAGCGCAAAATCCATTGCGAAAGCAATATTTGATAATGTTATTCTTACCAATGGTCCAATGAAGACGTTTATTTCAGACATGGGTACAGAATACAAAAACTCAATACTTACTGAATTATGTAACCTTTTGAATATTGAAAAAATAACATCAACAGCTTACCATCACCAGACTCTAGGAACTGTGGAAAGAAGTCACAGAACTTTTAACGAATATATAAGATCATACATATCCGTTGACAAAACCGATTGGGATGAATGGCTTAAGTATTTCACTTACTGTTTTAACACTACGCCATCTTCCGTTCATGACTATTGCCCTTATGAGTTAGTTTTTGGTAGACTTCCAAATGGGTTTCAACAGTTCAATAGTATTCAAGAAATAACACCATTATATAATATAGAAAATTATGCTAAGGAAGTTAAATTTAGGTTAGAAATAGCACATAAGAGAGCGCGCGCTATGATAGATAGGTCTAAACTTAAGCAAAAATTAAATTATGATAGGTCATTATTAGAAGTAGATTTTAGAGTAGGAGACTTAGTTTTAATTAAAAATGAAGTAGGGCACAAATTAGATAATAGGTATAAAGGTCCTTATGAAATTAAAAATATAGATTTAAGAAATAATGTAACCATATTTGATAAGAAAAATAATAAAGAACATATAGTACATAAAAATAGACTTAAATCTTACCATCATGAATAAAATATTAAATCACCTAATTATAATAAATGTTATTAGCATTCAAGTAACAAAATTGTTTCCACATAATTAAGTATAATACATAATTGTTAAAGAATGTCCATAAAACGTTCAGTTATATGAACATTCTTCCGTAAAAGGGAGGTGTAGCGTGTCTTTTATATTAACATTGCTTGCACACATAATTTTAGTATACGTTACATGCAATGAACCAGGCGCATGTTTAATGTAATACGAATAAGCCACTTGAGTGTTGTGCGCTGTGTGTGTGTGTATGAATGCAATACTAGTAGTACACTCGGTCGTCAATAGTAAAACTATCACCACTCTTGCTATTGGACAAGTGTCTGCGAGATTGTAAGAAAATGCTAAGCAAACCGCTTTACCTTCCACTGTAATGTGCTTAATAATCATTTATTGTGTATAAAACTCGACACGATTATTAAATAAAATCAAATTCTTATACCAAGTACAAACAGTGCGTACTAGCCGCACTAAATAAAGAATCCTTTAACTTCAAAATAAAAATTAAAAAGACTTTTAATTACAATGTACTTCTGACCTAAAATATTATTTCAGATGTCTTCAGAAGAATTGTATGGGGAATCTTTTCATACAATATATTAAACCTCTAACACTCATTTTAAGGGGTAATTTTTGTCCGTTTTTTAACTTCTACTCTAAAATGGCACGTAAGAGCGTTAAAATGTTCTACGAAAATTTGTTGCATCAAATTTCACTAGGGGTCTTCTAAGACCAAAAAATCGTGCAATGTATGTTAAACGGGGTTTCGAAATTCCTGGTCTTGAATTTTTTTAATGTTTCGAAAATCTGTTTTACATACATTGCACGATTTTTTGGTCTCAGAAGACCCCTAGTGAAATTTGATGCAAAAAATATTCGTAGAAGATTTTAACCCTCTTACGTGCCATTTAAGTATAGAGGCTAAAAAAAGGACAAAAATTACCGCTTTAAATGAGAGTTAGAGAATTAATAAATTCTAAGAAAAGAATAGCCATATGATTCTACTAAAGACATCTGAAATTAGTTTTAAACTCAGAAGTACATTTAGTATACTTTTTTGACTTATACCAAACGCCTTTTCAGGGGCCCATATTCCGGGAACCCTTTGGCAGATTTGCTCTACTAGTAGTCTACTTTCATTTCGCGTTGCAAGTGTTGAGGCTGGAGCCGATGACCCGAATTTTGTTGGACAGTGTAAGACCCAGATTGGTGCAAAAATGATAAAGCTACATAAGATTTTATCTAATCAAACACCCAATGGAAGTAAGTAAATTCGCAGAATTTTTAAAACGAACGCTGTAAATATTAGAAACATTGAATTTTGAAAAAATCACTAAAGAAGTTCAATTCCAGTGACGCGCGCAGTAAAGGTTAAAGAATTGTATGAGTCCAATTCTAAATTAATTACTGGGTCTGATGGAGTGCAAACAGCATAACTGGAAAATCTGTGCCGATATAAAAGTCGTTGCAATGTAACTGGTTTGCAATAAGGCTACACAAAAAATTGCTCTTTTTGTGCAAATGGGACAGCCAAGCACGACATAAACACTATGCCCAAAAAGATTGGCAGGATAGAGTTATTTGCTGTTTTTACAACACAAGTGATGGAAAACACTCGAAAAACTGAGTAATTTCCATATAAATATTACTACATGTTCAATCGCTTGTGTTGTAAAAACAGCACATAAATTTTAAGCTTGGCCAAGATAATGTTATATACAAAGCTCTGGTTAAAAAGGAAAATATTATTTTGCCATCGTTTCATATCAAAAATTTCGTCAAAGCTTTGCTAAAAAGGGGAAACTGTATCGCATTTGAATACCTGAAAACCGTTTCTCCCAACGTATCAGATGCCATAATTACAGAAGCGGTTTCTGTGGGCGCAAAAGTTACAAAGCTACTGAAAGATTCCAAATTTAATTCGATTTTGTCAGAAGATGAGTCAAAGGCATGAAAGTAATTTGGTTTGGTTGTATCAAGCTTTCTGCAGAATTTTAGTAGCCCAAATTATGAAGACATCATTCAAGATTTGTGAAAAAACGTTTAGAAAATTGGTACAGTTTTTAATACGAATTTGTTGTTATTAATTTTTTTTTTAAATTTACATTAATTTTTATACCTTACTAAAAAATGGAGTTAAGTGTGTGGTTTATAGAACACGAACGCAAAACTCGTACGTTCAACTTACATTTAAAACAAAAACAAAATTTCCAAACAGTTTTTTAAAATTGAAATGCCAAGCCATATAGAGAGTATTGCGGAAGTATTGAATAATTAATCAGAAATTGCGCGTATCTTACGGAGATTTGTACGATATTGAAAATGGCTTAGGGAAACATTTTCTGCCTATTTCACGATGTCACTTGAACGTTTACGTTCGCACAAATAACATATAAAACAAAAACAAAATTAAAAAATTTGTTTTTGGTTTACATGTTATGGAATTCAAATTTATGTTATGGCATCTGCTCAAATTGAAAATTTGTCTCTTCATTTAAAGTTGGAAGAAAAATGAAAGGATGTGAAAAGCATTACCGGTATATCCCAGTTGCATTCGTTTTGTTGCGATGGCTACAGGAAGAAGCAGCTAGGACTGCATATTCCATTAAAAAAACGTTATTTTACATTAGTAATAATATTCCCAGTTAAGTTAGTTTATTTTCTTTGTTTTTACAAATACTATACATACATATAAGATGAATAAATTTATTTTTATTTTTTTTTATGGTGTTTTTAAAGTTTTTAATTTTTGTTGTGAAAATAAATATATTGAATATATTAAAAAAAAACAAGTTAGAGTGCTGGCTGTGCCGAATCTTTGATACCCTCCACCGACACTTCGAATGTTTAAGGAGTAATATCTGTATGATGTTATTATTATCCTAAACTGTGACGATTTGTTATTAATTTTGGTTTTAGGCGACTAAACTGTTTTCCGGTAGTAGGGTTTATATGGGGCCTAGGGTAAATTATGGACCGATCATCACGAAATTTCACAGCGTCATTTCTAGTCCTTTAAAACTGTGACGTACCAATTTCTGTTATGCAAGCATTATTAATTATGGTTTAAGGTGTACTAAACTGTTTTGCGGGAGTAGGGTTTCTATGGGGCCTAAGGTAAATTATGGACCGATCGTCACGAAATTTCTGGTCCTAAAAAACTGTGACGTTCCAAATTTTGTTACGCTAGCGTTTTAGGCGTACTAAACTGTTTTCCGGGAGTATTGTTTATATGGGACTTAGTGTAAATTATGGACGGATCTGCACGAAATTTAACAGCGTGATTTCCAGTCAAATAAAACAAATTTTTGCAAAATCTTATCTCATTCCGTGCCTTGTTCCAGCATTTATGTTATTTTTTGTAAAATTATCAATTTTTTAGATGGTGGTTCCACATTTTGATTCATAGCTCTGGTCCTACTAAACCGATTTTGCTGGATTTCAATCCCAAACTGCTTAGGATAATTACAAGCAATTTGGCACCAAGTTTGTTCATTTCTTTTGAGTTGTTCGAAAGTGAGCGTGTTTTCAACAGACGGACAGATAGACGGACATGGCTAAATCGACTTAGAATTACTCAAGGACCCAGAATATATATACTTTATGGGGTCTGAGATGAATAATAAAAAAGTTTCACACGGAATGACAAACTTAATATACCCTCTTTACAACTAATTGTGGTGGAGGTTATACAAATGTAGAACGCATGTCTAATTACATAAAAAGTAAAAAAATAAACATAAAAGTATGATGGAACAAAATGTCGCATGCAACTCGTAGCGTGCGACAGTGATTAAAATTAAATAAAAAACAAACTACACAATATTTTTGAATGAAATAAAAAGCATTATTTAGATACATCGATGCATAACATTTTAAATTAGTCGCATTAAAATATTTTATCAGGTTTCGCTGAAATCAGTGTTTGAACTGTTTGCCGTAAAAGCGACTTCTGCAGTAAATAAAGGGAAAACAAATAAAATGACGGCTTTTACAGAATTTTTATTTTTTTTAACTTAGCGGAGTTTGCAAGTAGACTACTCAAATATACTATTTCGTAATCCGGTATTACGATCTAAAACTTTTTTTAAACTTTTTAACAAAATCTTTTTTACTGACATCTTTAATATCTTTCTTAGAACTGTCTTAGTTCGCACTTATAGAAAGCCCTTTTGTTAGTAACTTCAAGAGACTGGAGCAAATGCATTGAAAGTGCTCTCCTATGAATTGGTGTATTTTTGATGTGAAATAAAAAACAAAAACGAAAAAAGTTATTGCCAAGGAAATGGAAAATAATATGGATAGGGACACCCTAATGACCTAGCGGTATGAAATATTATCAAACTTATTCAATAAACATACAATATTTCATAGAAATCGGTTGAGTACTTTCGGAGGAATTTAAACACAAGCATCGTGACACGAGAATTTTATATACATATATATATGTATATATATATACATCTTCTATATACATATATGCATATTAGCGTGGCTGTAGTTGTATGGAGAAATTTTTTTTTTGATTTCTTATATCCCCCCCCCCCCCCCCCCCCACCAAATCAGTTCAGTTTTATGTACAAAAAATAAAAAAAAATTTCATAGCGATAAGTTGGGGGGCGTCTGACCCTCAAAGTTTGCCTTCCAGCCCATTTATTCAAATGTAATTTGCTTGCATATGACTACCTCTTTAAAAAAACATTTTACAAAAATATGATATATGGCAATATTTTAGCCCTTCTAGTGAACAACATTAGCCTCGAAGAAAGTTTCTTGCTAAAATTAATATATTAGAAAATAACGAAAAAAAAAATAAAAAACAAAATACCAAACATTTCATATACGTTCTTTATTTATAAAAGGGGGATTTTAAGTCAAGTGACCTAATTTTGAAATCGATGTCTTCCGATTTGGATGAAATTTGCACCAAGGTTAGTCCGATTGGATAGTAGCTTAGACACAAATTTTCAGCAAGATCGGTCAAAAAGTTTCGTATTGAAATCAATCTATTTCATCATAAAAATGAAGAATCTGCAACATTTCTTGTGGTTGCCATTTTACTTTTACTGGAGATATACTCTAGTTGGAAATGCGTTTGGAATAAGTCAATAAAATATACTTAATGTACTAAATGTAAAAAATAATTTCAGATGTCTTCAGTAGAATTGTATGATGATTCTTTTCTTAGAATATATTAAACCTCTAACTCTCAGTTGATGGAGCCATTTTTGTCCTTTTTTGCAACTTTCCTACAAAAGTAAACTTAAAAGGCACTTTAGAGGGTTAAACTGTTTTAAGAATATTTTTTGCATCAAATTTCACTAGGGGTCTCCAAAGACCAAAAGTTCGTAAAATATACGTAAAATAATAAAGGAAAATTGAAAAATAACATATATTTTTATTTTTCTTAAAAGCAGTGGTAATTAGGTCAAAACAGTATAATTAAAGTATTTCTGAGCTAAATGGTGTATTAGGACTTATACAAAAAATATCTTATGGAATTTTTTTTAAAAAAATTAACCCTTTATTTTCTTTTTCTTGTAAATTTTACACTTTCTTTGAAGCGTTAATTTTTATTCCCCAATGAGAATAAAATTCATCGACATGTTTAAGGTGTGTGTTATATTTAAGAAAATTTTATTCAAATTAACAATTGTGACTAAAATAATTTTTAACTAAAAAATTTAGTTGATTGGAATAAAAAATAGTTTATTTGAAGAATGTTTTTGTGTATTTGAATAAAACCCAGTTGATTTTAATATTTTTTTCGTTAAAAATTACCGATGCTTTTTTGTTAATTTTACCTACGGAGATTTGGTTCAGTGTAGATGATCCGAGAAAGTGGGAAGAGTACATGTTTTGAAATTTTTATGCAAACTATACACTATGTCATTGCTCACCATAAAATGATCCAAATGAGATGAACCACCAGGGTAAGTGGGATATGAATCACAAATTCTTGTAACCGAAATGGATTCGTTCTAAAGCCAAGTTGAAAGCACTTCTCCATTAAAATTATTGATAGCATCACCCCAACAAATGTACTTAGCATTTAGATCACCGCCTAATATAAAACCATCGTAACGTTTTGAAAAGTTTAAAATAGAGAAAAGGCCACCAGCGATATTTTGACGATTAGAGTTACAATTGAAATAAACCGAACCGCAAAGAATTTTCCTTAAACTGCCATTAATCGACACACTAATTTGTACGAATAAATTTGGAAACGAAAGCTAAGGAACATGTGCCCTGGAGAAAGAAATTGTTTTCCTAATGCATATTCCAACACCTTATTGACTATCATCCTTTAAAAAAATATATCTATCAAAATTTACATTTGTCCCTGCAGTCAAATGCGTTTCCTGTAAAAAAACTATATCAACATTAAATTGATCCAGTAACCGATTCAGTTCAATTCTCCTTCCAATATGGACAAGAGAACCAACATTAAATGTCACTAAATTTAAAGAATTACGGACCATAGACATTTTGAATATCTTTAATTAAATTCAAGCACTCTTTCTTGGCCTAGTCATTGTTTTGTAGTTTACCATAAAATGATTAATTTTATCCTCTAAAGTTAGAGGATCCGGAGCACATAAAGCCTTGGCAAGCTTCATAAATTCCTGTACCAAGGCAGGCTTTACCACCCTAGTCTGAGTTGGAACGTCATTCAAAACATTAAAAAAACTAGCATACGGTTTGTTTTCAACAATAGTACTAGATGGATTTATTCTCTAGCAACATTATCTGATGCAGATGCAGACAGTTTTCTAATCTTGGTTTCCTGATTAGAATTTTTTCTAAATTACACATAGTTTCTATACACAGGACAACCCCTGTAAATTGAAGTACGTCAATTTTGATTACAATTGAATTAAAATGGCAAAACATTATCTTCCTGGACAAAAGAACACTCGCCTGGTGCATGCTTCTCACTGCACTTTACACAAGAAAATGGACGACTGCAATTTCTTGAATAATGACCCCACTTTTGACACCTACAACACTGTGGGACTTTAGTATTAGCCTTTGGCCGCTCCCATGAAACAACTTGATTAAGCACATATTTTACGCCAATTAACTCGCTTGCTTTACAATTAGGTTTAAGGAATACTGAAAACAAACCTGTTTCAAAACCCTGTTTTCTAGAACACAATACTTTCTGTCGCTTATACTCCGTAGGCTGCTAAGCTTAATCGGCCCTACAAGAAATGAATGAGCGAGTAGTCACATATTTCATTTTGGTGTTAAGAACATGACGGAAAGAAATGACCGAATGTGACCGAAAACTTTATTTCGGTCATTTCTTTCTATCATTTTCTAAACACCAAAATGAAAAATGTGACTACTCGCTTATTCATTTCTTGTAGGACCGATTAAGCTTAGCAGCTTGTTGGCACAAAGTTTATTTCCACTTTTCTCCATTTGCCAACTTTTAATAAATCAACTCTGAATTACTATGATGCCACATTGTATTACTCAAAAATGCAACACGTTTTGCATTAATCATCGCTGAATTTGTAATTTTTTCTTTTTTTGTTTTTCCCTTCACATATACAAATTTTAAAAAGTTGTTAAAATGAAAATAAATTAAGTAAAATAAAGTTAATTAAAAAAACAATTATTAAAAAAAAACCAACAAAATTGTTTGACATTAAACGGCTGTTTTTCACAAATTGGCAAACGTTTGGCAGCTCGTTAAAGAGAGTTTAGCAAATCGTTAGCCAGAGTCTGGTTAGTGTATTATGCCAAACTTCATGCCAAATTTTCATTATGAATACGGCTGTATGTAGTTTTTAATAAAATTTCATACCTGTCGTACTTTTTTCTTAAATCATTTTTAGCATTTTCTGATCTTGGGTAATGCAATATTTAGCTGTAAACAGTTTTAAGATCTGGTCACATTGATAAGTATGCAAACAGTTCCTTAAAGTTATCTTTATGACTTCAGGTCATTAAGAATTGGCTTTATTTTTAGCCTTAACCTACTTCAGTGAACACTTGGGCTGCACATTAGATCCTTTGGGTTGCGGTGCTTATAGCTTTTATATGATAAACTAGCGTTTAACAACTGCAGTCAAATTAGAAAAACTGCCGTTTCTTCCACTTTTTATTTGATCATTGGCAAAAAAAAGCTGTTGCTTTTTTGTCTGAAATCGGTCCTATAAACAAATTCGCATATTCAAACAATTTATTTGCATTTTTTTTATTGAAAAAAAACACTGATTTTTTCAAACAAATAATTTAACTGAATCAAACAAAAAGTTTACTGAAATTCATATACTAAATTTCAAAATCAAAAAAAAAGTTTTTGCACAAGCAATGATGCGCACACAAGCAGGCACTCACTGTATTAGAAGATGATGGCAGAGAGAGCAGAGCGGCCGGCTGGCTTTGAGACACATTTTTTTGATGGAATAATTTTTGAACGAAGTCTTTTTGTATACATACAATGTTTTTCGTCATCACTCACTGTTGCTGTATCCTTTCCTTTGCTAATGAAGAAGAAATGTAACCCAAAACCGGCGACAGACGATATGTATTTCGTCATCATTTTATTTTTGTATTTGATGTATTTAAGCAAACAATTTGAAAAAATTGAATACGGGATTTTAGTTTTTTTTAACCAACTTTGAAACCAACCAAAAATTTATTTTGTTTCTTATAATGTTGTTGTTGTTTCTGTTGTTTAAAAAGAGTGAAACGTTTTTTTACCTGGTATTTTTTTTTACATCAAACCTCTCATCTTTCTTCCTGTTGTACTTTTTTAAAGTGTCCAAAAATAGACTGTATGTGTTTTTTGTTGTAGTTCTTATATTTCACATTAGGAATTGTTGCTTACGATCAAATAAAAAAATGCAAAAAGACGACTACATTAAAAAGCGTTAAGTATTTCATACAAAATTATGAAAACTTGAAACCAATAACGCGTGTATTTGAATGGTTGTCAACATTTTTGTTGGTTAAATAAAAATCAAACAAAAATTTTAATTGAATCAGTAAAAAAATTTGTAGAAATTAAAAAAATTTTCAAACAAGCGTTTGCTTGAAAATAATTCGGCAATATTTTTTTTTGTGTTACGTTGTGTGCCAATTTTTTTCTAATTTATTGCTATGGACGAGAATGGAAGATTTTTCAATCAAATTCGAAATATTGTGTGGCGCTAAGTTTCAAATTGGATATTCGTATTCGGCGAATATTGGCGCAGATATTCGCATTCGTATTCGCGAATATAAAAAATCAATATTCGAAACATCACTATATGTATTAGCAGAAATCCATAATTTTATCTTTTTTGTTAAACAAAACGTACTTTTTTTTATTTTTAAACAAAACGTACTATTTCCAACAAAAAAGTGGTTGGATATCAAACATTGTTATATCCGTGGGTTGGTGGAAAAAGAGCCAATGTCAATATTTTGCTGTTTTGAGTTAATCGTTTCATTATGTGTATTATTTTACTCTCTTTTATTTTTCGGTATCAGCCAATGTCTAAAAAACCTTATTAAACTGTTCTGGGTTAACTTAGACAATGGCTGATACAGAAAAATAAAATAGAGTAAAATAATACACATAATGAAACGATTAACTTAAAACAGCCGTTTTAGCACCAAGCCACAGATATAAGATAATCTGAAATCATTTCCAGGTATAACTGTCAGTTTCAAACTATTTGAAATTAGCAGAAAAGTACGCTTTGTTATGCGGCTACTCATATGTAGTTGCTTTTTAAAAAAAAATTAAAAGTTTGTCGTTTAACATAAAACAAAAGTTCAAGAAAACCTTCTTTGATACCTTTCACCCTTAAACGAATATTATATTTTCCAGTAAAAAGTTCGTTTTCTTAAATAATTCTTATTAACTAAGTTGATTCATTAGTAAAAAAGAAAATGTTCAATCTTATTTGAAGAACATATCTTTATTATAATTAGAATTTTGTTGAATTCAGATAAATCTCATTGAATTTCACAACGAAATCAGGCCATCAGCAGAATCATTATTAATTAAAATTTATTCTTGAGAAAAAAATAAATGTTTTTTTCCTTTTCTGACAAATAAAACGAAATTAGAACATGAGTAATAATTATTTCCTTTGGCCATCATTGTCACTGACGTTTTAACTTTTTACAGATAACAAGACAATATTTCAGTTGTCATTGTTGACATTTTCTTATGTTCTTATTCGTTAATTTGCTAATTAAGTTAAAGTTGTTTTATCTTCACAATGACTTTATATTCTTACTCATTTATTTTTGCAAGCAACTCTGTTCAGACAGTTAAAGGAATAAATTGTAAAAAAAAACGTATGAATATAAAAATGGCAGAAATAATTAACTGTATTATTTCTCATGCTCTCACATAAAAAACATTTGTGCAGTTGCAATGCAGACCGCCGTATGCTCAAATGGGAGCTAGAGGAACTATTGCGCCGTATAGTGCGTAGTTGCAATTTTTTTTATTTTTAACATTTCGTATAGTAATTTTTATTTATCTTAGTTAATAGCTATACTGAAAGAATTTTCTTCACAGATCCAATCGATTTTGACTTCTTTCAATAAAAAAATTACATTAAAATTAAATCTATGCACTATAGGACTTTTTTGCCCTTTTTGCAATTTTTTTTTTTGCTTCACTACAAAAAAATAATAAAATTGTAAAAATATCTCTTAAGAACTTTGACAATAATGATTTCCTGTTACTTTATCTATTGTTTTGATTGCGATTTCCAAATTAGTTATCAAATAACGAATGGAACAGTGAATTTTGTGATAGTTTCTAGTTAAAGTTTACATGAAAACAATTTGTGCATAATTAAATTTTCGAGCTTAAGGTCTTATTTATTATATCAAACTTTTTAAGATTATTTCAACCAATACTTTGGCACTCCTTTGTGTGCCTTCTTCAGTTTTTTTTTGTGTATTGTTAAACAAAATATCAAAATTTTTTAAGAAATTTAACAATATATCGAGCCATAACCGTAAAAAAGCTTAAGCGACAAAAACAAAATTTTACAGGAGGTTTTTTTTTATTGTATTTCATATAAATTTTGTATGAAACAGTAACTTATATGAACATGACATTTAAGGAGATGATTGCCGGTTAAGTCATTTATTAAAAAAAAACGAAAATTGAAAATGATACCTGTTAAGCTTTTTTGTGATAAGGGCTCGATATATTAAAATGTCAAATAAATTTTGTTAAAGAGCAATTCCATATGAAAGCGATCACCTTTTGGACGACCCCTCTCCGATTTTAAAATAAATAGTCTCAATCGATTGCCCAGCAAAAAATAATGTACCTACATATTTTTTTTTTTTTTTTATAGTGACTGGTTTAGTGGTGGTGTACACCACTGTCATGTGACAAAATTGAAGAATTCTTCATAAGGGACCTCAAAAAAACTACTAAAGCGATCGCAACGAGTGATAGCTCGTTGGAAAGGTATTGAATCAGGCTTTAATTGAAAAATAAAATTTTCCTAATTTTTCTTAGAAATTTACCTTTAAATTTTCCCAAGAAAATTAAATTTTCCGATTTTCCACAGAAGCTCCTAAATTTTCCGGCTAATTTTTTTTTTTTTTGGATTCCTCATAATTTTTGCTTTAAGAATCAGCAATAAAAAAATGGGCCCCGACTCCTTGTTTGGACAGGAGAAGAGCATTTAAGAGACCACCTTGTTAAAAATACATTTTAAAAATTATTTTACAGTTAAAAATACATTTATGAAGAAAAAATCAATTTTTTTTTAAGAGCCCCAAGTTGAGTGTGTAGTGAATATGGTCTGCCTGCCTTCACAAGATCGGCCATAAATCCATGGATAATAGCAGCAGTGGCATGTAATGGCACACCAAACCCGACTGAGGCTACAGGTCATAAAATGTTTTGTAAATTTTTTAAATTACCAGTAGCCCGTTTCTGTATTTCTCACATCGTAAAACTTTTCGCATGAAACGTGTGAATTGCAACAAAAATAGTGTGAAATGAAACAAAAAATGGTTTTTCTCGCACAAGTGTTGCTGTATCTTTTTTTGCGAGAATTATCTGTCATTTAAATAATTTTCCAGCAATTATTGGAAGGATGCGAGAAAAAATGTTTCTATAACAATATTTTGCGAAAAGTTTCTTTCAAGAACTGTCAAAATAAGTCACATTGGAAATTGGTGGCGAGAAAAACAAAATGTATTTATTTTGAATTTAAAATATGTTCATATACTATTCTTTTAAAATTAATAAAAAAATAGAATGAATATAAATGATGAATGCATAATTTATATGATGAAAATAAACAAAAAACAATTGTTATATTTTGTTATTTTAAATTTTTTTTAGCCTTTTCTTGTTTTGGTTTTAATCAGTGCTGCCAGATAAATTTGTGTCAAAATCGTCAATTTCCTTCGACTTTTATTAAAAAATAATCAAACAAAAACATAGTTAAAGTTCATGGGTATTTTATAATTTCTTTAAATTTATATTTATTTTGTTAAGCTGGAGGATTATTTTTTAAAAAATTATTTATTTTCTTTAATCCGATAAAAATTTAAAATTTAAAAATCAGCTTTGATAACAGTATTATAAATATTCTGGGTTTTTATGGAATTGATAGTGACAACGTTGTTTTATATTTATATCGTATGTAGGCCGAAATAGTATATTATTGAAATTTAACTATATCGGTTTACAAATGGCTGAGATATACATAAATCTTTAATTTACCTATTCCTATAATCTTTTTCTTTTTTACCTGAAAAAGACTTAGTAAAATACCAGTAAAGTCTTCGCCTACAAAATAATATGTTAAGTAATCAGAAACACATAAAAGCACTACATACAATTCTACTGAAAAACTAATGAATTTTACAAGGGTTGTGCCAAAATGAACAAATTCAAAAGTAAGTCATTTTTTTATCTAAATACATCCAGAAAAAAGTAGTTATCGAAGTTCTTATGGAAGAAAGCTACTAAATAACGAGTGAAAGAAGCTATCCATTTTGAAAAAGTTTTACTGGGAGACAAACAAATTTCTTTCTTGCCGGAATAATGGTTTTGGCACAAAAGTGTCCATATAAGATAAGAATATCAAATATCAATCATTATTTGTATAAGAAGTATTAAATGTTCAAAATAAGCCAAGTCGGTTCATTACTTTCCCTCGAAATTTTGCTTTTGCCGATACATTTTTTAGGGAAGAGACAAACAATTCCGAGGACAATTTTCACAATAGTGATAAATATAAAAATTTAACCCTTGTTTCTAAAGATATCTTTTTTTCTAATAAACAAACATAAAAATATTTAAAATTATCTTATTTCGAAGACTAAGGGGCTTATAGAGTACAACGCAACGCCAACAATTTCATTAAAAGCAAAAATAAAATAAAAAATTTAATTTGTACAAATAAAATGTCGACGAAAGTGGACAAAAAAAAAAAAAACATAATAAACAGGTTTTCAAGACAAAGTCTTGACAGAAAGAATACGAAAAAACAGAGGAAAAATGAGGCAACATGTAATTTGAAATTTAAGTGATAATAACAGCAAATTTCGAACCACCAGTACTACTGGTTAAAGATTGATGTTTGACTGTTGGCTAACGGGCACCGCAGTGGTGCAGTGGGTAGAACACAAAGATCTTCTGACGATAGAATGTGGTGTTTTTTGAAACATGTAAAGATCAAACCGGGTTCAAATCCCACCTCAGCCAGGAAAAATTATCAATAAATTTTAATAAAAATTCCAAGTTGTAAAAATTCCTTCCCTCAGTGAAAATAATTAAATGAAAATTAAACTTGATGAAGTCAAGCCTAATTACAAAAAATATCAAAAATCAAAAATATTTTATAAATTTGTTGTTGCTTTCTGCAGAAATTCATATTATTTTTTTTTCAATTTTCAACGCCACAAAATAGAAGTGTTTGAAATTTAAAAATTTAAGATGAATTTCTATAGAAAGTAACAAAAATATTATAAAATATTTTTGATTTTGTTTTTGCTTTCGTCACTTTTTTAGAAAAAATCATCAAAACGTCACTTTGTTAATATCGGAACAAAAAATCGTCAAGGTGACAATAACTCGTCAAATCTGGCAGCCCTGCTTTTATTATATTTATTTCTTTTTTTGACGTTTCGCTTTTATTTGATACTTAATAACTGGAAATATTCCAGTATAAACAGAATTTGTTGTGTCTGTTTTCGCATTCAAATACAGAAACACTTTTATCTTATAAATCGAGAAACGATGGAATTTTTTGTTTCACACTTCATGTAAGAAATTTTACGATGCGAGAAATACAGAAACGAGCTACAGGTAATAAATATTTCGCCTAAAATGACACGTGCAGAAACAAGTCATAAAACACGGATTTTCCATAAATATGGCGAAATATTTATTACCTGGTAATTTAAAAAATTTGCAAAACATTTTATGACCTGTGGTCGGCTTATTGGCAGTAACCAATTAAGTCCCTCTTTAAAAAACATTTTATGACCAGTAGTTCACGCAAATTTTCCTATTTAAGAAAAGCAAATATCGCTTTATTTTTTTTACCAAAAAATAAATATAAATACTTCACACACTCTGAGTCAAATTTCAGTTGAATACTAAACGTGAAAGTGTTAAAGTGTTTTTTTTTTTTTTTGTAAAGTAAAGAGTGAAGCTGTGAAGACAATTTAAAGCAAAATGAATAAATTTTGCTGCAATCCGTTTAACAAGAGTGGACATCGTTCGAAAAAGATAAAAGTATTAAAATTAACTGGTGTTTCGAAGCGATACATGAATGAATTAAATATACAATACGGTGAAGAAGCAGAATTCATTTGCCCCAAGTGTAAAATCGATTTGTCTCAACAAGCAAATGCATTGAAACAAATGCAGCCACAATCCGAGAGTGAAATGACAAGTGAACAAAATGTTTCATCTGATAGTGAGGCAGACATTCCGATGGTCAATATGTCTTTGAGTCCTTTGAATGAGGCTATTACCACTTTAGGTGAAACGCCTATTAGAAAAAGAAAGTTGCGAAGTGAAACATACAGGAAAGAGAAAAAAGGCAAGGTTATGAGTGCAATCGCGACAATATTTGATGAAGGCTCTGATAACGAATGCAGTCAAGCAGATAACGTTGATGACGGCAAACAAATGATTGAGCAGTTGAAAAGAAAATTCAATTTAGCGGACACTTTTCCGAAGAAATATCTCATTTTATCTGTGCTGCCTCAATCATGGTCTATACGCAAGATTTCTGAACAGTTTCAAACATCTTTTTACATCGCGAGAAGAAGCAAAGAATTAGTTCGACAGAAATTTGGCTCAAGGACCCTCAGCGAAGCAACGGTGAAATTGATTCAAGATTTTTACTGCACTGATGACAACAGCCGCGCCTGCCCAGGTACACGTGACTATGTTATCACACGTGAAGATGGAGAAAAAGTACACAAGCAGCGCAGATTATTATTATGTAATCTATCCGAAGCATACCATCAGTTCAATGAGAAATACCCAGCAGAAAAAGTGGGATTTTCTAAGTTTGCAATCCTACGACCAAAAGAATGCGTGCTGGCATTAGACAGGCACGGAACGCATTCAGTCTGCGTTTGCATGTTTCATCAAAACATCAAATTCATTTTCTTTCCATGCAAGAAATTGAAAGTATTTCAAGGTGAAATTGAAACATATAGGGACCTCCTGTCGAAGTCGTTGTGCGCATACCCCACGGAAAATTGTCATCTGTCCAAATGCGACAATTGTACGAAGATTGACGAGCTAGAGCAATATTTGGCGGAAAAGTTTGAACAGCTGTTAATTCAGGAGGTGCATTTCAAACAGTGGATAATTAGCAGCGGCAGATGTTCCCTTGAGACCGTGGTAAAGCAGATTCCGGAATTCATCGAGGAATTCGGATTCAAGTTGAATGAACTGAAGGCGCACCATTTCATATCCGAGATGCAATCGAAATTTCTAAAGGAAAGTAAGGAGAAATTAGCCCAAAATGAATTCATTGTGATAAGCGACTTTGCCGAGAATTACACTTTTCTCGTTCAGGATGAAATTCAGGCTTATCACTGGGCAAACGACCAGTGCACGGTGCATCCTTTTTGCATTTATTTCAAAAACGAAGATAACGAACTACAGACCGTAAGCCTTGTTGTTGTCGCGGAGAGTTAAGCTCATAATTATGTGTCCGTTTATTTATTTCAAATGAAACTGTTTGAATTCTTAAGATCAAAATTCGATGCAATCGACAAAGTAACGGCTTCTCAGTACAAGAATAAAAAAAATTTTTACAATCCTTGCATAATTGAAGAAGAACAAAACTGCAAGGTCGAGTGGCACTTTTTCAAGTTTGCAAGTTTGCAAAGGCCATATACTGACCAGATCTTAAATGTACAACATTTGTTTTCGTGGATTCAAAGCAAGGAAATTGCCATTAACACAGTTTTATGCACTCAAAAAGAACACGATGCCATGGAGCGACGAATTCAAAACAGATATAATAATATCAAAACTATAACTGGAACGCAAAAGTTTCATTGCTTCATACCAAATATTTCTGATATGTCAATTAATGTAAAGCGGTACTCTTCGTCTGCCGACGTGCTAAATTTAAAGTTACTTTAATTTTATAATGATGCCAAGACAATTGAAATTTTTAATAAATATTGTAATTAAGTATAAGCAGCAAAATAAGAAAGATTTTTTCTTCATAAATGTATTTTTAACTGTAAAATAATTTTTAAAATGTATTTTTAACAAGGTGGTCTCTTAAATGCTCTTCTCCTGTCCAAACAAGGAGTCGGGGTCCATTTTTTTATTGCTGATTCTTAAAGCAAAAATTATGAGGAATCCAAAAAAAAAAAAATTTGCCGGAAAATTTAGGAGCTTCTGTGGAAAATCGGAAAATTTAATTTTCATGGGAAAATTTAAAGGTAAATTTCTAAGAAAAATTAGGAAAATTTTATTTTTCAATTAAAGCCTGATTCAATACCTTTCCAACGAGCTATCACTCGTTGCGATCGCTTTAGTAGTTTTCAATAAGGTCCCTTATGAAGAATTCTTCAATTTTGTCACATGACAGTGGTGTACACCACCACTAAACCAGTCACTATAAAAAAAAAAAAAAAATATGTAGGTACATTATTTTTTGCTGGGCAATCGATTGAGACTATTTATTTTAAAATCGGAGAGGGGTCGTCCAAAAATTTGCCAATTTTGATCGTTTTCATATGGAATTGCTCTATATACAATTTTTTTCAGTTTTAACTTGATCTATTACCGTCGTTGTAGGCCCCACATAATACCTCTCTTATGACGGCTTATTGCCTTCTGCATCACAGCATCGAGGACGCAGTTAAAGAGTTTTTCATGCAACACACGACAAGTGGTATTCTTGTACAGGGCTTTAATTAGCCGTGTTAGTTTTTCGGGAACACCCTTACATAGCAGCGAGTTCCATATAGCGTTATGTGTGTCAAAGGCCTTCTCAAAATCTATAAAAATGAGGTATAATGGTGATCTCCATTCCACTGATTGCTCAACGATAATCCTAAGACTGTTAACTTGGTCAACACAAGGTTTTTTCATTTCTGAGTGATGGGGAAATTGTTGTAGAGGGTCTCTTGTTTATAATATGTGCAATTGCCTTATTTACTATGCTTAACAAATTTATGTCGCTCCAATTCGTCCTGTTGGTCAAATCACCCTTTTTGGGACGATTAATAATGATTCCATCAGAAAGCTCGTCAGGTAAAGAATAATGGGCCCAAAACGCCCTAATAATGGGTTCCATAAGACGTGCACTGATTGCCTGATCGGCTGTAAGCAGTTCTGGAGAGATATTATCCAAGCCAGGAGATTTGTTGGGGTTGGGAAATCTTATCGATTCGCTAATTTCACTTATCTCAGGGCAATTTGGTATATGTGAAACACATCCGCAAATGGGTTGACATTGAGCAGTAGATGTTGATAGCATGACGGAGTAAAAGCTCTCCCATATTTTAACCTGTTCGGTTTTCGTTGTTATAAGTTCTCCCACATCGCTTTTTAAAGGCTTTTCGGTCGAACATGTTATATTTGTCAGCTTGTTAAAAAACATTTACATTTCCCTCACACGATGGTTTTCAGCCGCTTCTTCAAGTTCTTTCGTTATGATGTTGATCCAATGGAGTTTATCTCTCCAAGCACTGCGTTCTACCTCCGAATTACGGCGGTTGTAAAGTTGCTGTTGGCTGTCAAGCGTGTTTTGCTGGTGTTAACAGCGCTCTTTGCGATCTTCCTCTGCTGAATTAAGTCTCACGTAGCATCGCTTAACCATTCTTTCCTAGTAGTAGTTTTAAACCCCATATGTTTTCCGCTGCCTTAGTAAAAATTTCTCTGACATGCGACTATGTTTGGATTTCACTATTACTTGAGCCGTATTCTTTCAATTCATTAGTGAATAGGTTGGCGATTTCTGGATTTTTCAACTTTGCCTCATTAAATCTTCTCTGTGTTGTGCTACTTTTTTTGGACTATATCGGCTTCTCTTGTCATAGCATAGAATTTTCCACCGTGCTTTTAAAATTCCTATTGTTCGTTCAACAATGCACCTCGCTTTAGAGTGAATATCGTTAAACCGCATCTCAGGTGAATTTTCATGAGGCTTTCGATACGGCGCACAGTGGCTGAAAATTTAATTTCATTAGCTAAAAGTCCAATTTTTGTTTGCCACCGATTTCAAAAATTATTTTATTTAATAGTAAACATATTAAAACTAAGGTAGCCAAAAAATTAGGTCAAAATATTGGTAATTGTGGTTGTGCCATGTTGTTAAACACAACTTTTTTTTTAATTCAGAAAAAAGATAATAACCTGCTAGCTTTTTTGCTAGGTTGGTAGTCTTTTTATCTTTAAGAAGGTAATATTTGCGACTATTGTGCTATTTATATATGAGATGTTAGGACATATTTTCTAAACTACTATATTTTTGTCAAGTTTCAACTTTAGTAGAATAGAACTTTTGCGGATCAAAAGGTATTAAGAAGGTAATACTAGTGATAGGAAGCTTGAGCATTTTCTTTAGCCCTGTATATACTCTTGTACCCGTTTGGACCCGTTTGTTTAACCCTTAAATGCGCATTGTATCTTTAAAGATACAACCAATAAAACTGCTGCTATTTGCACAATTATTAAAAAAACTAAAAAAATTTTGCTGATTACACTAGGTCACAAATAACAAACTTTTGTCTGTTATTTGTTTCTAGCATACTTTTTCTCATGGATTTGGACCTACTGAACACGAAAATGAATTTTAAAAATTTTTCTGTCGATTGGTTTGCGAGATACAAATTTTTTAATTTTTTTTTTTTAATTTTTGGAGGTACACTTACTATTTTGAGCATATCTTTAGTCTTCTTTGACCTATTTTATCCTACTACTACTCAAATTAAAGACAATTGAGCCGTCTACAACTTATTTTCAGAAAATTTTCAAATCGGGTTAGTAGTTTTGATGTTGGCGGCTTAAAAAGGTTAAAAAACTGGGTTTTTTTAGTAAAAATGTGGCTGAAAAATTCATATAAAAATTCATATAAAATATAAAACGCGATGTTAACAGCGATTTTAATTTTTTTACGTATAGCTGACACTTTTACCACTAACAACACTTTTTTCTTTTATGCTGGATTAATTTTTTTATCAAAAATTGATCGTTTCTGAAAAATACAGAGCCGTAGATTCAAAATTTCAAAATTCGTACTTTTGTAAATGAAGCTAAGTTTTACCCAATTTTATTTGCATTATGTTTTCACGAATTTACTCCAGAAAAATATATGGTGATTAAAATAATGTTCTTAAGCCATACAGAAATTTTCAATGCGGTCTGATTTATACTTTCGTCAAAAAATCGTATATAGTGGTTGTATCTTAAAAGACACATTGCGCATTCCACACAAATTAGGAATGTTGGCTGTTATTGTTTTATGTAGACTGTTTGTATTGTGTGTTCTTCTTGTTTAGTCATTTGACATAAGTTCTTTTCGCTCGCTACTTTATCTTCTATTTTTCTTGTAAAACCTACCAGTTGCTTTGACAATTGACAATGTTGCACATTATGGAAACTCTTAGTTAGGCCTTTTAGTGTTTACCATAAAATCTTTTATAATTAGGGCCTTTTGTTTTTTGCCAAAACAATTGCAAATTTTGGTCGAAAGATACTAAAATGTTTTGTAGACATTTGTGTTGATGCAATACATCAGAATCAATGAAAAAGTCGATCTTAAATTTATGGTTAGTTAGGGCCTTATGCGTTTTAGGTAACGATATGAATATGAATGCGTTCAGACGTATTGGTAGATCCAAAATGACAAATGATAAAATATGTTAAATTTCTTGAAACAGCGCAGAATTTCCTTATGACTGCACTGATAAAAATAGTGACGATGAAATTTAAATTCCAAACATAGTTTCTTCTAAAAATTAAAATGTTGTCCTGATTGATAATGCCTTTGATCCGGAGAAAGGATCGGAAAATATCGTTAGACTCAGTTCACGACTCGTTTATTGCATTTATGAATGATGATAATCTGTTCTCAAGCCCAATACATTTTCCTGTATCTGCACGCTAAGTACCTGCTAAGGCTAGTACTCCCTGTATCCTGGCCACGTACAATTTTGTACCTCAAATTTGAGAACGGATACCTTCGTCCTATCCCGCGTTTCCAGAAATAGTTTTTTATCAAATCCTACTGCATCCAGTTCCTCAACTGCGAGCTTACAAGAGTCGGCAGCTAATCAGTGCTCAAATCACTCACAGGACTATCCATCAAGTCCAAAGTCATTTGATTTACTTTCCTCAAAATTTCAAAATGTTTTCCTCGATCCAAAAGCTTCTGCAATTGAAAAAAAATATCTAAAAAAACAGGGTAATATGCAATTCGTCAGTCAGGAAGTAGAGTTAAAGGGCGATAGCTCTCTGCCTGATGATATCAAATCATTAGTTACTCCGTATCAGGCTTGTCGTTACTAAATACCTGAGAGATTGGAAAATTATATAATTGAGGAAACTTTGCGATTTGCTATGAAAAATGTTCCTTCAATGTTTTAGAATTGCGAAAGATAATTGGTATTTTACATAGTATGAGATATTTCAACCTACATAACTCGAGAGACTTTTAGTCAAATAATAATGATAGGTCAGTGGCATTATTATAATCTTTAAGATATTAGATGCATTTAGAACTAGTGGATACCCGGCGTCTGCTACTACGTTCCCCCTTCTTGTAGTCCCATTTTGTAAAACATTCATAAATAGGGATCTATTTGATTTAAATTTCATTCGAATCTGTTAGATAGTTTTGTAGAGGCAGATATTTCCCCCTACCTCCCTCGTGATCCTATTTCTTACAAAATGTATACATATAAGTAGGGATCTATCTATGTTTTAAATTTGATTAAATTCTGTTGGATAGTTTCGGAGAGGCAGAAATTGCCCCCTAATTCCCCTCGTGGTGCTACTTTTGTTAATTTAAATTTAACTAAATGAATTCGAATTATATTTAATACAATCACGGTAATTTTTCATTTTATTCATATTAAAAATAAACTGCACTTAAAAAATCCTTTCATTGTTTATGCGTTTCTCTTTGTGTGTGGAGTGCGCAGTGTATCTCTTAAGATACAACCAGTTTTTCCTTAATAAAACTACAACAAAACAAAAAATTGACAAAATAAAAACGCAGTTTTTAATTTTTTTCTTATTTACGTTCAATATATTTTTTTCATTAAGATACAAGACGTTGCGCATTTAAGGGTTAACACTTTTTTAATTTTAATGAAATTACTCAAAAAATTTTCAAAACTACTATATTTTTTCAAATTTCAACGTTAGTACAATAGAACTTCTGCGGATCAAAAGGGATTAAGAAGGTAAAACCACTGATATAAAGGTAATTTTAATGAAATTATGTTATTATTATTTTTTTATTGTTATTTTTACAATTTTTTTTTATTCCGCAAAAATGTTTGCAGAAGTAACAGAAATCATGTGCTATTGCCTTCAAAAAGATTTATGATATAGGGAATATTGATCGTGATCGAACAGAATACAGGCAGTTCGTATAAAAATTTTTATTATTGTTACACAATCAGGAAAACGTATAGCTACCCTGATTCATCCTTATCCGTTATACAACGTTCACACTAGCGTATTTTATAGTAGAATAAAGAGCTTTGACACGCGTTTACGCTAAACAGGTTTATTGCGAATCTCACCTTAGAAGGGATTTTGAAATTTTGTTTGGTTTTTTTATTTGATCTGTTTTTATGACTCTAATAATATTACAGGTATTTTATAGCATATAAATAAAAGGATTTTAAATTTGTTAATCCTTTTTATTCTACCTGTAGTTAATATGAAAAAAAGTATGAACAGGTTTAACAGCAAGTGACATTCGGATGCAAACTCATGGATATAATATATCTGAGCAATAAAAACGTTTGTCATAAACATGGAGAGCTTCAGCTATAAAGCTATTTCAGAAACAAAAACAAGGAAGATGTTAAAAATTCCATTCGAAAAAAAGTAAACTTAAATTCCTATAGCACTGAAATACAATTGGACTTAGAAAATAAATTATCTGTTTTCAAAAAAAAATTAAAACAGCGATACAGGAAAGTTTATTACAGCAAAGATAGATTTTATAAGAGCTTTGAAAACTGGTTATAGAACGAACTTTCTGTCCAGATCGCTTCAGAAACTTCAAATCAAAACACAAGTGCGAGACCACAAAAATCGCTGGACAACTGTAGCGATAGATCCAAGAGGCGGAGGCATTAGGATATAAATGAAGAAATCGGATATGAAAATATTCAAGATTCTTTCCTACATCAATTACGATCAAAGAAACAATTGACAAAAGTGGATATCATTGAAAAAGTTGTTAAAGCTTGTAACGACGTGATTCTTCACTGGTTGCTGGGGTAGGTTCTCGGTCCAAGGGTTCACTTTCTTCTAAAAGAAAACACAGGTCTTCGTTAAACATTACAAACCGTACTTTATTGAACAATACACGTTAAACTGTACTTAATTTAAAAATACAAGATATAATTCGAACAATAGAAATACAACACTTAACAGCGCTGCGACCGTAGTGTACAAGAGAACTGGGTGGAGAGAACGAGTATAACCCTAGAATCTCCCACGTTCCCAGTGACCAACGCTCTGACGGGGAACCACACAATATGTATATAAATATAATTAACAAAGAATAATTTCATATAAAATAATTACACATTTCGAGTTCAGTAAAGAAACAAAATTTCATATGAACAAACTAATACTTTCAATAAGAATAATAAACAATAAAAAAAGTAACAGTAAAAATATATGATAACTTCGTTTTATGTGGGCAAGATAAGGAATAATTATAATAATAATAATAATAATAATAATAAAAAATAATAATAATAATAAAACGATAAGTACACTTCATGTACAAAAATAATAACAAAATGATACTATTTCATGTGGGCCAAAAACGATGGCTTGCAGACTTTTGGTCGTCACAAGCTAGTGCATTGAGAACAAAACGGATTCTTAAAAGTATACCAACTCCAAGCGATGCAAAACAATTCACAAATGAGGAGGCATTAGCATTATTTCTGGATTTCAAATTAACAAAACACCAATATATTCAGCTCAGATTGCGTGCGATTGAAAAAGGTTCAAATCTGTATCCAGCAAATCATCACAAAACAGCTGCTAAAATGGACATAACAGCTGCTAAAATGGACTCGTTGCCATTAAAGGACACTATTACAATCACATCAATTTCGGCAGAGGTACAACTACAATCTCTACTTGATCACACAGCCGAACGCTTGCTTCAATCAATAAAAGTTAATTCTTTTTTGTTCATGGATTTGGAAGATTCAGAGCCTTCGACTAGTACAACGCAAACAAAGGATATTTGGAAAAATGAGACACCATCTTCTACGAAATATTGCAGACCTATTAAATTTGAATTCCAAAAAGAAACTCATGATGAGATTAACAAAGAAGTTAGTGATATCAAGGCCAAAATTGTAATACTACAGCCATTACAGTTAGATTTAGATGGGCAGCAAATTGAAGTTAGCTACCAATTAGTGCTAACAATGATAGATGGAAAAGTAGGCCAGGCTTTGACTAGCACGAAGGCTGCATTCAGCTGCATCATATGCCATGCAACATCAAGCCAATTATAACAAGTCCCGACAAAATCCTTAGATAATGCTGATGCATATGAATTTGGATTATCACCACACTGAAAGAATTTTCCTCGCAATACCAACGAATTTAAATTAATTAAAAAGGAACCTATGCAGCGCTTCGTTGGAGCAATGAAACCTGTTTCATTAAGATCTATGAATATTATTCATTGGATGAATACTTTCAATAAAGTAAAAAAAATTTTATTCTATTTTTTTCTATTTTTTTTATTTAATTTTTTTTTATTTCTAATATTTTTTTTTTGCTGTCTCTGGCGGGAATTGATTATGCAACCTCGGTGCTGTTAGACTAGCTCACTACCAGCTAGTCTACCGGGGCAATGTAGTTTTTGGATAAAAAAACTATGTTTTTTACTCAATTAAGAGCGTAAATATGAGATTAAATTGTCCATAACAACAATAACAACGTTGATTGAAAGTGGATTGAAAGTTTTTGTTTCAATACTATAATGACATTTTTATTGTCTTATTTAAAATTTAAATTTATGAAGGCAATTATTGAAATATGTGGCTTTTATAAAAAAATTTTTGATATCATAAATTAAATGGCATATAACATAAGTTGTATGAAATAATTAAATCTTACATTTTTAATTAAAAATTATAAATTTTTTTAAGGAAACTATAATTTTGTATGAATTTTTGAATAATGTTATGTTTGTATTTTGTTTTTTTATGTTCCCAATTAAAATTTTTTGTTTAACTTGGACAAACTTAAGTTTTCATATATCCAATGAAAATTTTTAGCGTAATTACGAAAGCCAATGAAGCGTCTTTAACGAAAATACTTCATTAAAACTATGAAATTCCATTTAGACAATGAAAATTTTCATTTAAACAATGAAAATTTTTTTATGAAAATGATTCCATTAAATATATGAAGCATTTTTCTTTCAGTGCACTACATGCAAGAATACGACTTATGGAACACATACTTAAAACCAGTTATGATTTGGATTTCGGATCTTCAGGATCAATAAGAAACAACGAAACCAACAAGGAGTTAAGACGTTCAAAAAGGAAACATGTTCAAGATGAATATCGCAAAATTTTGGTTGATTACACTACGTGACAAATTTTTGACCAAATTAATTTGATGCCTAATCTTTATGTAAAATTTTCCGCTGAATCCGAATATGAAGTCAGAATTGTCAAAAGTAGAACAGTTTTTGAGATATTATTTGAAGTAATTTGTGTTTTTAAAAAAGATGCTGTGACTAAAATGCAAATATCCAAAAAATAAAATTTTAGCCTATTTCAATACGAACATACTCAATATGATCCTGATCGGTGCAAAAATGACAAAGTTTGTGATTTTTGTACCAATCTATGTCTTGTTGGGCGCAAAATGTTCATATTACAATAATCTAATGTCGCTTTCAATAAAACATTAGGATTTTTAAACCATGGTTATTTTAGAAATTTTATTACCTTTCAGTAGAAAGAAAGAATTACATAATCCGTTTACAATTTTTGAAGATATTTAAATTTCAGTCACATTATCTTTTTTAAAAACACAAATAACGGTTATTTTGGAATATCTCAAAAACTGTTCTACTTTTGACAATTCTGACTTCATATTCGGATTCAGCGGAAAATTTTTTTCGAGAAGTTAAAAGCCAAAGTATGACACAAAAACTTACTGTGTGACAAATTCATTAATTTCCTGTTTAACATGTTTCAGTAGCATTATTAGCAATAATGCAAGTACAAAAAATATTATAATGTGTATGTATATTTTTTGCCTCCCTTTTATAAACAAGAAATATCTCTTAAGGCATTCCATGCATGAAATATGAGTTTATATGACAATTGAATGATCAATGTTTCTACCATAAAGACCCCTAGCGCTACACAAATGCAACCTTGGTTTTTGGTTGGTGTTTTCTAAAGGGAAAAAACTTTTAACAAAGTTATTGTCAAACGAAGTCAATTTCTTATGAATATTTTCTGCATCATCGAAATAATCGCAATTTAGACTTTTACAACCAGAAGTAAAATATTTTTTCATTTGGTTACAGCCGCCCCATTTAGTATGGTTGTGGAATTTTCCAAGCTATAATAATCTTTTTTGCAGCGTTTAAAAAGCTGCTGTCAATGTAGAAAAACTGCAATTTCTTCCACTTCTTCATTTTCCATTGGCAAAAAAAAAAACACACTTTTATTTCTGATTGATTAAATGTAAACAGTCGCTGTCAAGCCAACTCAACTCGATTCGGTTTGTGCTTTGTTGTGATACAGACGTGTATTTTAGCCCCGCATACGATTTGAACTATTAATTAATCACATTTGATTTTGTAATATAAGCAGCGAATGGACGCTTAAAAAAAAATAATATACATGTTTTGTTATTTAAATTATTTAACATAACATTAATTAAAACGATAAAATTAAATAAAATAAAACAGTAGAAATATATACATAAGTATGTATGAATGTTCATACATGTGTATACATATTCTGAACAAAAACTTTTAAATTTCTTGTTTTTTTTTTGTTGGTGTAAAATACAATAAATAATAAAAATATTAAAGCAAAGCAAAACGGTGAAAAACAAAAACAACTCTTTGCATGAGTACGAACAGTGAAACAACACTAAGACAAAATGAAAGAAACGTTTACGTTTTAGTTCAAGCAAACGAAAATAATGCAGAAATAAATAAAACTAAACAAAATAATATAAACTATTTAACGGCTAAGCTAATTACTCGAACACGTTCCCTATCACCCTCGGTGTTTACAAAAACAGTGGATAGTGACTCATTAAAAAAACTACAACTAGATTTGGTGACAAGTGTTGCCAGGCCAGCAAGTATTGCCGTGACGTCAAAAACAAATTTAGTGGGAAATGATACCATGAACTTAAACACAAATGCAATGGAAAACCCCCCTGTAAAAAGCTGTCAAAAGCCTACAGTACAAGTTGGTATGGACAGGTACATAACAGTGCTTAAACGGGGACGCAGCCCTACCTCTGCAGCAGTTGCTTCGACCTCAAAAGTACCATCTTTTGATAAAATAAATACACAAAATCGTTTTGCGATTCTGGAGGATGAATCCTCTGAAGCACCAAACGTCATTAAATCGTCTAAGCCACCCCCGATATACCTTAGAGAGCAAAACGCTAATGAGTTAATAAAAAGTTTAATTTCGGTGATAGGTGAAAATTCCTTTTATGTAGCTGCAATAAAGCGCGGTATCATTAACGAGACTAAAATACAGGTGAATCACGAGGATGATTTTCGAAAAATAATTACAAGATTTGAGACTCTGAATAAAAACTTTTATACTTATCAACTGAAGAGCAGTAAAGGTCTTCAGGTATTAATCAAGGGTATAGACTCATGCGTAGACCCAGGGGAAATTAAAGTTTTTTTAGAAATGAAGGGCTTTAAAATCAAAAACGTAACAAATATCAAAAATAGGGAAACAAATCCCCAACCACTATTTCGAGTGGAGCTAGAACCCGGCGACGTTAAGCTCAAAAAAATGAAACGCATCCAATTTATAATTTAAAATATATTCTCTACAGTAGGGTAACTGTTGAGGAGCCGCACAAAAGAAATGGTCCTGTTCAATGTCTAAACTGCCAGGAATTTGGCCATACTAAGGCATACTGCTTCTTAACCCCTGTTTGCGTAGTATGTGGTGAATGACATGGAACAGTTCTTTGAGACAAGTCTAAAACCGACCCCAACGTAAAAAAATGTAGCAACTGCGGCGGTAATCACACTGCCAATTATAGAGGATGCCCTGTATATACTATAGTCAAGCAGTCGGTCGGACCGAAAACTAATCCCCCTCAAATGCAGGTAACAAATCAGGTAAACACAAGTGCAATTCAAGCCCCCCAGCCTAGTAATAACAGAACCTCTTACGCTAACGTCATAAAATCAAACCATGAGCCAATGCAAGGTGCCTCGCCAAGTAATGATGAAACCCAGTTTCTAATTTAAGTCGTTTAGAAAAAACCATGGAAACATTAGTGCAAACGGTAAATAATTTTACTAACACAATGGGTAATATGATGCAGGAAATGCTTAGAATGCAATCGATGTTATTGCAAGCTGTACTTAACAAACCATGAACTGTTTAAAAATTTGTTTTTGGAACGCAAACGGCATCCGCCAACATAAAAATGAATTAGAATACTTTCTTAAAAATAAACAAATTGATGTCATGATGATTTCTGAAACTCATTTGACCTCAAGAAATACGTTTAATATAAATGGTTATATACTATATGATACCAAGGACCCACGAGATAGAGCTTCTGGAGGTTCTGCCATTTTAATAAAAACCCGAGTCAAACACTACCTAATGTGTGATCATCGTGAAGATTATCTCCAAGCAACGAACATTTGCGTTGAGGAATTAAATAGAAACCTAGTAATTTCATCGTTATACTCCCCGCCTAGATTTTCAATATCGGAGGACCAATATTATAAATATTTTAAATCATTAGGACAGTGTTTCCTAGCCGCTGGCGATTATAACGCTAAACATACCTTCTGGGGGTCGCGACTTATAACACCAAAGGGTCGTGTTTTATTAAACACAATTTCTAAAATGGATTTAAATGTGGTAGCGAGCGGACAACCTACATATTGGCCCACTGATCATCAAAAAATTCCAGATGTCATTGATTTCGGCGTGGTAAAAAAAATTCCCATAGAAACGATTCATGTTGAAGCCTCCTTAGATTTATCTTCCGACCACACACCTACAATTGTTACTATAATGAACCCCAATAGAATTGTACCTCCGACGACAGCTACGCAAATTAATTGGTTAAAATATAAAAAATATCTCAGTACCCATTGCACAGAAAATATTGCGCTCAGTACACCGGATTATGTAGATCGCTCTATTGACAATTTTGACAGTTTTCTGAAACTAGCTGTTCAACATTCCAATATTGCCCCCAAAAAAACAAAAACTATTAAAATATATTCCACAGATGTCGAGCATCTTTTGTCTGAAAAAAGGAGGGCTCGAAGAGAGTGGCAATTGCACAGATCCCCTCAACTTAAGAACTTACTTAAAGAGTGTACAAAAAGACTAAGAAAGTTACTGCAGACTAAGAAAACGGCTTCTCTGGAAAAATATCTTGAGGAGCTTGATGCAACCCCACAATCAAACTACTCATTATGGCGTGCAGCTAGAAATCTCAAAAGGCCAGTTGTCTCTAAACCACCATTAAGAAACTTGAATGGAAGTTGGGCAAGAAATGATGTTAAAAAAGGAAATCTGTTTGTCAATCATTTAAAAAACGTATTTACCCCAAATATATCTCACGATATTGCGGTCGAGTTACCACCTGTTACTGCTAGAGCAGCTGTTCCGCTAAGATTTGAGATAAGAGAAATCGAAAAGGCTATTTGTGATTTAAACCCCAAGAAGGCTCCTGGTTTTGATAAGATCAGCAACAAAATGCTTTTGGAGCTACCCAGCATAGCAAAGAAAATTATTCTTTTAATTTTTAATGCTATTTTACGCCTTGAATACTATCCTCAAAAGTGGAAGGTCTCCTTAGTCACCATGATACCTAAACCTGGAAAGGATCACACAAAAGTTGAGTCATATAGGCCTATAAGCTTACTTTCTAATATATCAAAGCTGTTTGAGAAGCTGTTAGCGTCAAAATTAACCCCAATTTTAAATGAAAATAGATGTATTCCTAACCACCAATTCGGCTTTAGAAGAGAGCACAGCACAATTGAGCAAACTCATCGTATAGTAAACGCAATAAGAAAAGCCTTTGAAGAAAAAAAATATTGTTCCGCTCTCTTCATCGATGTTTCTCAAGCTTTTGATAAAGTCTGGCATGAAGGCTTATTACATAAATTGAAGCTCAACTTACCAGTAAACACACACAAGCTGTTAGAAAGCTACTTAGTCGGTCGAAAATTTATTATTAAAGAAGGTGATTATTTAAGCTCTCCTCAGCAAATTGACGCTGGAGTCCCTTAGGGAAGCATCCTGGGCCCACTTTTATACTTAATATATACCTCGGATATGCCAACAAACAACTACACACAAACTTCAACAAAACCGTCAAGAAGCATCTCGATACCTACAGGATCATATATTTCAACTCGAACTATGGTTAAAGCAATGGAGGATAGAGGTCAATGAGCAAAAATGCATACATATAACATTCACCTTGCGTCGAGAATCATGCCCCCCTATTAAAATCAATAATCAAATAATACCTCAAAATTCGCATGTAAAATTACCGAGGTATAATCAAGAAATCTAATCAATTATTTTTTGGATTAGTTTTGATAAGATTTGATTAGAAATGCTCATCGTCACTAATTGTGATTATATTTTTGATTATTTCTAATCTAATCAATTAGTAATCGTCTAAAATGGCTGACTAATAGACTGGTCGCATTTTTTTTTTTTTTTAATTTAATTGTTTGCGCTGCTTAAAATATGAGGTTTGGTGTAAGAAATCATGATCTAATTTTTTAGGTCAATCCCAAAGTTCCCCATATTTAAAAAAAAAACATATTTTCTATTAGATCTTTATAGTTATACTAGTTGAAAAGCCGAAAATCAAAAATATGACTTCGTTACGATCTTCCGCAGAGAAAGTACTTCAAGTCTGCCAAATTTCAGCTTCCTATGTCATCAGATGGCTTCAGAAAGTTGCGGAAAGAATAGGACATACATGCAAACATCCTGACATACTAAGAAATTATATATTGTATAGATAGATTAACATATGTTCGCGCAACTCAAAAACGCTTTAGCTTATTAAAAAATTTCGGAAATTTGTTTTTAAAAATTCATAAAAAATTGAAAAATGCAGTTATTCTTCTAATTTTTTTTTTATGTATTCACAAAAGTACTTTCTCTGCGGAAGATCGTAACGAAGCCATATTTTAGAAATAGAAAAGATGTTTTTTTTATGGGGAACTTTGGGCCCCACCCGGCACGGCTAGGCACCGTCGGATTGACCTGAAAACTTAGATCATGATTTCTTACACCAAACCACATATTTTAAGCAGCGCAAACAATTAAATTTAAAAAAATAAAAATCCCATACAAGATGCGTCCAGTCTAATTAATCAATTTTTCAGCACAATTAAAATTTCTAATCCATGTGCTAATCATTAGGATTTCTAATCATTATTCCCAAGCTATGCATTAAACCACATATTTTTTCTTTATAATCCGTAATTGGAAAAAAAAAATTTTTTTTGGATGGTTTTATAATGAACAAAATGTAATATCGTTCGTGACATACCTTACGTGACAGATTTTTCTCTTATAGTATTTACATAAGACATTAGCTGTCAGATTCATTAGGTTACGACTTTGTTAAAATTTTGTCACATAGTGTTATAGATCAGCCGAAACAAGGGTCAGGCAATAAAAATGATGGCAATACCGCAAGAAGATTCTTTTCAGATCCAGAAACTGCATCTGAAATAACAGGTGTTGATTTTTACCTCATTTTTAGATTTAAAATAATCCTTTAAGTAAGAAGTACTTGCGTGCAATGATTCTAGAAAATTTGGAGATTTTGCTAAGGAAACTGCAAAAATATATACATCCAAGTACCCATGGAGAAGTATGTCTGCTACAGTTCACAAAATCCTTTATCATGGAGAAGATGTCATTAAAAATCAGTTGGTGCCACTTGGAGATTTATCAGAGAAAGCTCAGGAAAAAAGGATTACAGATTTTATGCTAAGTTCACACTTGGGTTTTTAAACGCATTTAAGCAAAATGTTGATTTAGCTAATCAAAGCCGTTCACATTACATTTGAGATGATTAAGATGACAGATGATTAAGAAAAAACACACAACAAACACACAAAAAAAAAATCAAACAAATTTATATTTCTTTAAAGTATTAAAAATGGATAAAAACACTTTTATAAAGTTATCAGAAGATTATTTTAATCATTTTAATGATGAAAATGTGAAAATTTATGAATTATTTATGGAAAAAAATAAAAACATTAAGCAGAAATCTTGGCCGGTTGTACACGAAATGTTGGCGATTCTACATTATTAGGTATGTTCAGAGGATTCTATGTGGTTTATGAAGTGATTTAGTTGTAATCATGTCGATTTGAAGTGATTAACAAATCACGTTCGCGCTGCTTAAACGCGTTTAAGAACTCAAGTGTGAACATAGTATTATAGAGAGCATAATACTAGAAAATTTTTACGAAATTCCACTAACGTCAGATCCGTTCATCTCCAGTATTCGAAATCAATGGAAAGTGGAACATCGGGATTTAGATGAAAAAGTCAAAAAACTACTAAAGGACAGAAATAACCAAGGTTGGATACCGAAACGAATTTCGGTATCGGTATCGGTATTAAACTTTTTTTTATTTCGGTATCGGTATTGGTATCGGTTTCTTAATTATAACGGTATCGGTATACCGGTATAAAAACTTTTATATCGGTATTACAGTTAAATGAACAAACCTACGAAAAAAGTTAAATAAAAGAATTATAAATTATATATTATATATTATGAACACATATATACATATGTTTATGCATTCTATTTTATTTTTTCACTTCGACTAAAAATATTAGGCACATATAGAGATCATTAAATGACATAGAAAAAAAGAAAAAAGTTAATTAAACAATTCATAAAAAGATAAACCTTATATATATGTACTTATATTATAAGCAAAAATCGAAAATAATTTTTTTAAGCCTATTTGTGGTATAATAACTTGAAAGGTAGTTTTTTACAACAATTCAATATTGGCTCGAATTACTAAAATTGCATTTAAGCTTTCCTCGTCTAACCTATTGCGGTAAGGGTTCATAATGTACTTCACTCCTGAAAATAACCGCTCCACACTAACTTGTGTTGCTGGGACAGCTAACATAACTTTTGCTATTGCATATAGTTTCGGTTTTTCTTTGCTTTGTTCTCTCCACCAATCCAGAACATTTAAGTGTCTTTTAACTCGTTTTTCGTTTCTGAAAGAATATAGTAACTCACGTAAATTGTTGTTATTTGGTGTTAAAGAACAATTTTCATTTTCCATATTTTTCAGGATTGCTTCTATACAGTCTGAAGATGAATTTGAACAACAACTTTTATTATCTTCATCAAGATCTATGCAAGTATTTTGGCTTACTGTGTCCATCTTCACACTTACTCTTATGATATGATCAATGGCATGTTCAACAAAATTTCCCTTAAGAAAGATATTCCAACACGGATCCAAAAACAATGCACCTAGAAATGCTTTATTCTCAAAAAGAATTTCCTCTTTCTTTTTTATTTCCTCAAGTAAATTATATGCAAAATTGCCTTTTACTTTCTGTAGTTCGACTTTACATGTAAACCAAGCATCAAAGGCGTCTCCAAATGTTAACTGTTCTTTTTGAAGAATTTTCGTGGCAATGTTTGCTGGCCGTAAAGCTCCTACAGCATCTTTTATATTTTCCCACACTTCATTGCATAAATAGAAATCATTATTAGCCTTTGATACGTTTTCTAAAAATTCTTTCATTTTAACATCTACTAGAGATGACATCATATCAAAAGTAGACGACCAACGAGTGGCACAGTCAATTAGAGGTTTCGTAAGATTATGACTTTTTAATAATATATTGATATTTGGCGTTCTTAACTTTTTTACCACAGCTCTGGCTTTTTCAATCATTTTAAGTAATTGTAGCGTATGAGCTGCACATCTAATACCTATGCATAATTTAAATTACATATTAATTGTATTAATAAGACAAGTAAGAAAGAACAGTCGGTCAAGCCCGACCACATGACAACCTACACCAAAATATTTAAAAACAAATTTTCGAGAGTTTACCCTATTTCGGACTCATGGGCAATAACGGACCCGCCTGATGAAATCATGTTATGAGTTTAAGATTCATTTCAAAGTTTTTTGTGCCGAATAATATTTAGATATGTTCAACTATGTGAGATTAAAGGATGGGGACTTATATGGGACCTTGGATCTACCAGGATTACATTTTTCAATAAGATAGAAGCTATCGTAAAAGTTACTGTTGCCAATTTGTATGTTAATACCAGCATTTATGTGGAAGTTATGGAATTAAAAGCGATTTTCGGGAGTATTATTTGTATGGAAGCTATGGTCAAATATGGACCGATTCCAAAAAATTTGGTAAGATGATTTTGATTGTAGTAAAATTAATTTGGACCAAATTTAATATTAATACTAACATAGTAAGTTGGTTTATCGGCACAAAGGCCCTATTCCAGAAAGAAGCTTGTAGGGGGGCTTTGTGAAATTATAGACCGATTCGCCCCAGTTTCAATAGTCATGGATCTTGTGCCAATTAGAACGTATGTGAAAAAGCTCAATATATTATCTCCAAAATTGCGACCTGTACTTTGCGAACAAGGTTACATGGGCAGCAAGCCAGCCGGAAGGACATCATCAACTCAGCAAGAGATTTTGAGTCGATCGGTATACTTAAAGGTGGGTCTAGGACCAATATTTTAATGTGTTACAAACATCAGCTTTATATGGACTCTATAATAAATTATGAACCAATTTTTATAAAACCTGGCCTCACAATACTATAATTCGTTGCGGCATCTTATTTCAATAAAAAAATCATGATTCGTTGTGATTTAAGGCGTATTAAAGCGATTTGTGAAAGTGGGCTTTATTTGAGGCATATGATAAATTATGGTGGAGGGTTCAATAAGCTTACCAATGCATTTAGTGTCTAAAGAAAAATGTTCTAAAGTTTGGTCAAATTCTGTGTTATTATCATCAAAGTTTTCGGCATCATTCTCATCCTCGTTAATTAGAGATATACATTTAAGCATATTTCTCCCATTATCTGTTGTGCAAGTATAAATCTGCTCAGTTGAAATGTTATACTTTTGAAGTATGGCTATTATTGTGTCCTTCAGATATTGCCCTGTATGGCGTTCAAATAGTTCTGCTACAGCCAATGTTCTTAAAACAATTTTATTCTTTTCAATAAATTGGGCATTAACACCTTGAAGAAATAGTTTTATATAAATATGCATACATATGTATTTATGTAATAATAATATCCTCTCCACTACTGTGGTGTAGGTATAAAAATAAGTGGAATATTTTACCTAAAAAGGCACGGTTTAAATGTGTAAGGCCATCTAATTTCAACGAAACCAATTTACCCTCCATTTCTTTTGAGATTCTAACAGTTATTTCCTTGTACTTTTTTAATGCTTCATCTTTAACAGTTTTCCTATTAATTGTAAAATTACCAAGCCCTTTTGCAATAGGATCAATGATTTTACGGAAACCCGAATCTTCAATAAGAGAAAACGGTCTACCATTTACTGTGCATAGTTCGACACAAGACTTCAGCAGTATCTCTTTGGACATATCAATGTTAACTTTAAACAGATTTAATATAGATCTGTTAACAGTTTTGTTGGGCGTCGGTGAATTAATTTCTTGTATACGTTTATTTTTCGAAATCTGATTCCAAATTTGTTTATGATGTGTTCTAATATGACAAGCTAAATTCGTACCATGGTCATTCTTCATGCAAATAAAAATAATTATAAAAAAGATGAATACAGCACAAAAAAAGCCTACTTGTATACCTACATTCAATATTTTTCCACAAATTTGTTCTTTTTCCATAACAATACATTTATTAGTTTTCTTTTCAAAATCAAACTCAAAAAATTTTCTACATGCATTTTTCTTTGGCCGAGGCATTTTTTTCGTTGTCACTAGATGTTTTTATTTATTTTAGTTCTTTTAAAATTAGGTTTACTTTGATAATTTATGTAATGCGCGTCACTTTTGATTTTAAGAATAAGTTGTGTACATAGTAAGTAAGATAGTGCAATTATTACAATAACATAACAATACAAACTTTAATAAGTAAAAAAGCTGGCTTACACATGAACGTTTGATTTTCAAATTGTCAAATACCTCACCTAAAAAATTTCCTATACAATGTTGTTGTAGAACTTATGTTACATCTGACGGTAACCAAACAATACCAGTGTTGCAACAGTAGGGCGTCAAGTAAACAAACATATATTTTATTAGCACAAGTATTGAAGCTTTTAATTTGTTTTCTATTTAAAAAAACATATTATTTTTAAATACCGAAACGATTATACCGGTAGAATACCGGTATTAAGGGAAACGGTATACGTATACCGGTATTTTATGCAAAAAACTAATTTCGGTATCGGTATCAATACCGGTATTCAATTTAAACGGTATTTAAACGGTATTGGTATCGGTATTGGTATCGGTAGCCAACCTTGGAAATAACACAGAACAGAATATGGAATATTTGCAATCAATCTTTCAATTAAATGAACAATAATTATAATTCATTAGATCTAAGACAGACATTGTGTTAGTAAAAAATAATAATAAACAGAAACTCACATTATTATAAAAGCTATTAAAATCTATTGCTGCTATTATTTTTAAAGGTTTTTTTTATCCACCTGTGTATGAAATGTTTTAATAAATTAATAAGAATATAAATAAGTGAAAACAAGTTTGAAAGCAAAAATTGTTTATTTTTCAGCAATAATAGCAAAATTTGTAGTGGATTTTACTATTTTTTTTTAATGTTAAAATTTTTTTTATAGTGTAAACATTGAATTTTTTTGAGTGTCCCATTATTACAAAAAATGTTGACCTAAAAATTACATTTTTAAATAATTAAAAGAAAGAAAAAAAAAACAACAAGTTCCACTTTGCCCTTAAATTCCCCAATAACAACTCAACCGATTTTAATGAAATTTAAAGTGGAGAAAGTTTAAGAATCTATCTGTCTCAAAAAATGTTCTACTTTTGGCAATTCTGACTTCATATTCGGATTCAGGGGAAAGTTGTACATACCCAGCTAGCATAGGCTGTTTGGTAGACGATTAGTTTAATATACAAATCCTTGAAGAATCTTTTGATTATTATAACTTGGGATGCGATTTCCATGCAAATGCATGTTTTTTGTCGATAGTCTAAAATCGATGTCGACCAAATATCTTTCCGAATCAATAAATTTGCGTTAAAATGGCATCGATTTGTTTTTGCATATTGTTGCATATTTTGGTGAAAATTCATATGTTTTCATATCTTAAAATTTTTGAGTGATCTATCTTTTCTAATTTCCATATTATAAAAAAAGTTTAAAAAATGTTTTTTTTTTAAATCAATTAATAAATTTTTTTGAGCTCTGCTTAAAATACAAGATTTCGACAAAAGATCCTTCAGTTTTTAAACGATGCAGCACCTTACAAAACTATTACTTGCGTGGCACATGGGTTACAACGAGTTGCAGAGGAAATTAGAAGCCAATTCAATAACGTGTGGAAAGAAAAATAGCCCTGCAAATTAAAAAAAACCAAAATGTGTTGCATATAAAAATAAAAATAGAGGATTTCAAAAAATAAAACAAATTTGAACTATTTTCGATCTGGAATCAAATGTGGGATCTGAATTAGAAAATTAATATTCTTCATGAATTGGCATCCTTCAAGTATGCCTCAATTTCGGTTCACGTTGAGTGATAATTTTCCATGTACAAAAGCTTTTTAACAGACAAATGTTTACTTTTGATAATATAAAAAAGTATTTATATGATTATGCAAACAAAAATTTAAATGATGTAATAGTTTAAAATAAGGCTTTGAAAATATTAAACCTTTGAATAACAATAGAATAAAAATCACAATAGATTTTTTTGTTTTATTTGAAATAAAATTAAAAAAAAAAAAACAAATGCTTGTTTTATTGAAAATGGTCAAGTTTTAAGTGCATATTTTTTATTTTTTTAGTGCATGAAAATATCATCCTTAGTTATAACACGCTCGTCCTTTAATCTTCCAATGTTTCCCATGCAAGTCCCAATACAATCATTAAATGATTATTTCAAGAGTACGAAAACAGCATTGTTAACCTTTGCTTATCTTTCATCAAACCATCATCGAATGAATCTTTTGCGACTCCCTGTTTTTGTCATATAACAATTACTAAGCTTCCTAAATAAGAGCGTTTTTTAAACACGAAAATTCTATTCTATCGAATTCGCGATCTAAAGGTTTTTTATTAATAAACATGAAAATACTCTTAACGTTCTTATTTAGGTAGTTTAGTTGTATGGCTGAGCATTTTACGAGTTGTTAAATAATCCCTGAATGGGTCTCAACAATTCTTGGCATGCTTTCTGAGACTCGTGAGATAATCTTTACACAGATCTCAAACAACTCCCTCTATGATTAATATAAGTGTATTTCGCTGTGTTGTAGTAATATCTCACAGAAGAATCAGTTTCTCCCGTGCTAGGAATCTGTTACGAATAAAAAATGCTCTCGTAGACAATCAAAAAGACTCTTCATGAGATTCTCAATAGACTCTTACAAGATTAAAACTGCTAGCTGGATATCAGCATAGTTAACTTACTCGTTGTTGGACAAACTTAAGGGATCCATTGCATATTTTATTTTTTCCGGATAACGTTAAAGTTTTCATTCTCTGCGGATTCCTAAGATGACGAGTAAAAAAAGAAAGCGGGATCCATTAAAAAATATTTCTAAACTTCCAAAACCCTATTTTTCCATTTTTGAATTGTTTAAAAGTTTGCAAACATATGTTTCAAGGTGAATTTTTTCCAGGTGAAATCAGAAAGAAACAGCTGATAACTAACCATGTGTCAAAATTGTTTACCGTCCTTCTGGATCTGGGGAATCTTAACAAAATTTTATAATTTTCGCTAAAAATTATGATATTTAAAATATTTTAAATTATTAATTTCAAAGCACCAATTCAAAATTAAAAACAAAATGAAACATTTGTTTGAATTGTTAACAACAGTGTTATATTATTTTTGACACAACGTTAAAGTATTTTACAGTGTTGTAAACGTTTTCAAAACAAGACCGACCACCTTCTATGAATTCACCTTGATATGTTTTTTGCTTACAAAAGTGTTCAGTGTTGCAAAACATTTATTTGAGTTTTCACAACACTGAAAAAAAATTCGACTCGTTAAGTCTAGGTTCACACTATGAAAGTTTTCTTTTAGAAAGTCTGAATTTATGGGTGAGAGAGGAGAGAAAAGAGCATGTTCTCTTCCCTTCTCACCAATAAACTCAATCTTTCTGAAAGAAAACTTTCATAGTGTGAACCCAGACTTAGTATCGACTGACAGAACTAGATATAAGACCACTTTCGAAATTTTTATCAAATCGAAAGCAATTGCGATCACGACTGCCAGAATTATGCCCCTGTTGTAGGAGGCTTTTTTGTGTTCTGTAATAATTAAAATTAATTTTGCTAATGAAGAGTTTTAATATATAATACTTTTGTAGTAAAAAAAAAACAATAGGCAAATACAAAATCAGATCCTTTTTGATTCATTCAGACGTTCCTTTAACTTCTAACAGCACTTATAAGAAAAATTTGACGCTGATTTATGTTTATTGCACTCTTTAACCATTTAACAAAGCGAAAACATAAAAATCTTTACAAGCTTAGGAAAAACTACCGCGGAGTGTGGCACGTGAATGCAATTGCACATAAACTTATATTAAGATATATGTGCACATTAGGGCGCCCAATAAAAATTTTTACCATTTTGCGAAGCACTAAAGGTACATTTAAAAAAATAAGCGCACAATTATGCGCTACGCAATAAGACATACAGAAATGCAGTAAAGTAAGTGAAAGAACTCTCAACAACTTTTATAAAAAAAAATAACATTTCAAGTGCTACGGAATTCCCTTACTACGAAGCAGGTTTGTAAGGGAGAATACTAAAAAATAACTGTATCAAAACATTCAGTGTGTAAAGATGATCGTTACATCCAACAATATTTATGTGCGCTGAATAATGCGCATTATGTGTCAAAAATGTATTGCTTCAAAGTGGGAACTCGCCATATAAAATTCATGTCTTCCGTAAGCGCAATGGTAAGCGAAACCCTTATGTTTCTCCCTTACAAACCTGCTTTGTTGGAAGCTCCATTTTTTATTGGGCGGGTTGATTTTTTTAAATCGTATAGCAAAAACGTAAACTACATAAATTTCTCCGAAGAAACCATGTATTTAAAATAAAATCCTAATCCTCGCCTCTCGACTTTGAAAATTTATATACCCGCCTTTATTTAATGGTTGAAAAAATAGTTTCTTCCAAAAAGAAATCGAATTTTCTGAATAAAATTGTTTAGTTACCCAATAAAAAATTTTATCATTTTGCGAAGCACTAAAGGTAAATTTAAAAAAATAAGCGCACAATTATGCGCTAAGCAATAAGACATACAGAAATGCAGTAAAGTAAGTTAAAGAACTCTCAACAACTTTTATAAAAAAAAATAAAATTTCAAGTGCAACGGCATTCCCTTACTACGAAGCAGGTTTGTAAGGGAGAATACTAAAAAATAACTGTATCAAAACATTCAGTGTGTAAAGATGATCGTTACATCCAACAATATTTATATGCGCTGAATAATGCGCTGTATGTGTCAAAAATGTATGGCTTCAAAGTGGGAACTCGCCATATAAAATTCATGCCTTCCGTAAGCGCAATGGTAAGCGAAACCCTTATGTTTCTCCCTTACAAACCTGCTTCGTTGGAAGCTCCATTTTTTATTGAGTTGGTAATTATTTTGCACTTTATATTTTTTCTACAATCAAAATGTTTTACATTAAAAACATTTTCACCGAAGTAAAAAAGTGTGTATATAATTTTATATTTTTATAAGGAACCCAGTAAAAACTTCGCCTCCAAAATAATGTGTTGAGTAATCAGAAAAACATAAGATCACGGCTTACAGTTCTACTAGCAGAACCAATGTATTTTACAAGGGATGTCTCAAAAGTAAGTCATTATTTTTTTACCTACAAACATCCAGAAAAAAGTAGTTATAATTGTAGTTATAGAACAAAGCTACTAAAGTTAAAGAAGCTATTGATTTTAAAAAAGTAAGCGAAGTTTATACTGGGAACATAGATAAAAAAAGTTTTCTGTCATAATTTAATAAAAAATATTGGAAAAAAAAAAAAAAAAAAACACTCAAAAAAATTGATTTCGAGGACATTTTTGAAAATTCCATTATTAAATTTTCAAAAATTTGTAGCGAAACATGTTAAGCTTAGAAGTCACAGAAACGAATTAGATGTCAAATAAACTGAATTAGAGGTCATGTTTCTTTTCTGTTTTAAGAAGTATGTTTTGCGTATTTTATTACAAAAAAAACCATTTTTTTTAAATTATTCGTTGTTTTCTGCAAAATGCAGTTTAGGTAAAACGTGTTTTAACTATTTTTTATATATAACGCAAATCAAAGGAGATGCAAATTGGGGTTCAACTGTTTTTTTGATTATTGAATATTTTGATTAGTCTCAAAACAAAACCTGTATCGCATAAAAAATAATTTTAGCGAAAGAAGAGGAAAAAAATTGCAAGTCGAGAGGCGCGGATTAGGGCTTGATTTTAGACCCATGGTTTCTTCGGAGAATTTTCTTAAAATTTTAGGTACGCAGAAAAAATTATTTTTCCAATTCAAACAAAAAATTTGTAGAATCAAACAATTTTTTGTCTGAAATCGGTCCTACAAACAAATTCGCATATTCAAACAATTTATTTGCATTTTGTTTATTGAAAAAAACACTGATTTTTTCAAACAAATAATTTAACTGAATCAAACAAAAAGTTTACTGAAATTCATATACTAAATTTCAAAATCAAAAAAAAAAAAACAGGTTTTTGCACAAGCAATGATGCGCACACAAGCAGGCACTGTATTAGAAGATGATGGCAGAGAGAGCAGAGCGGCCGGCTGGCTTTGAGACACATTTTTTTGTTGGAATAATTTTTGAACGAAGTTCTTTTTTTATACACACAATGTTTTTCGTCATCACTCACTGTTGCTGTATCCTTTCCTTTGCTAATGAAGAAGAAATGTAACCCAAAAACGGCGACAGACCGACTCGATATGTTTTTCGTCATCATTATATTATTGTATTTGATGTATTTAAGCAAACAGTTTGAAAAAATTGAATACGGGATTTTGGTTTTTTTTTAACCAACTTTGAAACCAACCAAAAATTTAGTTTGTTTCTTATAATGTTGTTGTTGTTTCTGTTGTTTAAAAAGAGTGAAACGTTTTTTTACCTGCTATTTTTTTTTTTTTTTTACTTCAAACCTCTTCATCTTTCTTACTGTTGTACTTTTTTAAAGTGTCCAAAAATAGACTGTATGTGTTTTTTGTTGTAGTTCTTATATATCACATTAGGAAGTGTTGCTTACGATCAAATAAAAAAATGCAAAAAGACGACAACATTAAAAAGCGTTAAATATTTCATACAAAATTATGAAAACTTGAAACCAATAACGCGTGTATTATATTTTTGAATGGTTGTCAACATTTTTGTTGGTTAAATAAAAATCAAACAAAAATTTTAATTGAATCAGTAAAAAAATTTGTAGAAATTAAAAAAAATTTCGAACAAGCGTTTGTTTGAAAATAATTCGGCAATAATTTTTTCTGTGTAGATTACGTTTTTACTTTACGATTTTTCATTTTTTTTCATCCATACAAATCAACCCGCCCTAATGTACATACATATTAAAAAACATTTTGCATTTTAAATTTGTAACAGGTAAACTTTTTGTTTTGTTTTTTACTTGTTTCTTTATAAAACAAGAGCATCTTCTAAGAACTAAGCGACAATGCCAAAGTATTAGAAGTTCAAATTTTCCAAAGAAAGAGAAAAAGCAACATTAGCAGACACAAATATGTATATATGTGCATATACAAATTTAAAATATAAATTGTATAAATACTTCAACTAAAGTGGGAAATTATGAGTCTTAAACAGAAGGGTAGTTCCAAAATTATCTTGAATCATATTTCTTCGAAGAAGAATCTTTCTAATAATAAGCAAACCAGAAAGTCAAGTCAGCCAAATAATACCCTACACCACTGACTAGTGACGAATACATTAATTTTGAATGAGTAATATAATATTTTTCTGGAGGGCTGATTTTATGACGTCCTTGCACCACAAAAGGCTCATTCAGTTTTCTTTAAAATTGCGAACAGAAGTTTAATAAAAAGACTTTACATGGTCACAGGTATCGGACGGACAGAATAAGAAAGACAGTTTTAATGTATCAGTACACTAAAAGATTGAATACCATTATTTTTGGCGTATAATCTCACCGACGCTACCTCCCAATAAAGATTTTTGTCCGTTTGCGAAGCACTAATGGTACACTTAAAAATATAAGCGCACAATTATGCGCTACGAAAAAAGACATACAGAGATGCAGTAAAGTCAGTAAAGAAACTCTTAACAAGTTTTATAAAAGAAAAACTAACCTTTGAAGTGCCACGGCATTCCCGTACTACAAAGCAGGTTTGTAAGGGAGAATACTAAAAAATAACTGTACAAAAACATTCAGTGTGAAAAGCTGATAGCTACGCTCACCAGTTTTTAAATTCGTTGGAAAAGGCGCTTTTTGTGTCAAAAATTTATTGCTTCAAAGTGGGAACTCACCATCAGTGCTGCCAATTCAGCATTTTTCATGTTAGATGTAGCATTTTTCAAAGTCATTTAGCATTAAAAAAAATTGATTTAGCATAAAGCTTATTTTCTAGCATTATTAAAAAATTTCTAGCATTTTTTAAATCTTGTGGTATTTTATTATTTTCCATTAATGTTTAATTTTAATACAAATATTAAAGAAAAACAAGTAAGAGTGCTTTATTCGGCTGTGCCGAATCTTATATACCCTTCACCATTTTGCGAGCAGAATACAGAGCAACTAGACAAAAACAAAATAATTTTTACATATATGTACATATATATTTACAATACTAAAAACTCCATTATAATTTAAATTTAACAAGTTAGAGTGCTATATTCGGCTGTGCCGAATCTTTGATACCCTCCACCGACACTTCGAATGTTTTAGGACTAATATCTGTCTATTTATTATTATAATCTTTGTAAAAACAGACATCTGCATTAAAATTTGTTGCGGTTTAGACCTATATAAAATTATTGATCGACAATCAGAATCAATTTTAAAAAGTTTGAGTAGAATATCAGTTTAAGATGAACTTAAATGATTTTCAAGAGAACAAATTATATAAAAGCCATGGTAAGCTATGAACCAATCATCCCCAATTCTGCAGAACGATTTCTGGTATTAAAAAACATAAATTTCAATACAGCGGTGCAATTAGTTTAAGCGTTTCAAAATAAATTTCAAAAGGCTGCTAAAATGGAATATAAGGAAAATTATGGACCGTATATCACAATATTGCATAACATTTTTTATGGCCATATGAAGCTAAACTGGAAGAAAGTTTACCGCGTATTTAATTATTTTACCAGAGTGGGCTTTATATGAGGCCTATGGTAAGCTATGCACCGATCTTCACGAAATTACACAGTTTTATTTCTTGTCCAATAAAACTTTGATGTACCAAATTTTGTTATGATAGCATTATTTTTTACGGATTTAGGCGTACTAAACTGTTTTCCGGGAGTAAAGTTTATATGGGGCCTATGGTAAATTATGAACCGATCTTCATGAAATTTCAAAGATTTATTTTTAGTTCTATAAAACTTTGATGTACCAAATTTTGTTATGATAGCATTATTTTTTACGTTTTTAGGCGTACTAAGTTGTTTTCCGGAAGTAGGTTTTATATGGGGCCTATGGTAAGTTATGGACCGATCTTCACGAAACTTAACAGTTTAATTTCTAGTCCTATGTAACTGTGACTTACCAAAATTTGTAATGATAGCATTGTTAGTTAGGGTTTTAGGCTTAATATACTGTTTTCCGGGAGTAAGGCTTATATGGGGCCTAGGGTAAATTGTTGACGGATCTTCACGAAATTTCACAGCGTGATTTCCAGTTGAATAAAACGAATTGTTGCGAAATCTTATATCAATCTGTGCATTTTTCCACCATTTATGTTAGTTTTTGTAACAAAATTATCAATTTTTTTTAGGTGGTGGTTCCACATTTTGATTCATAGCTCAGATCCTATTGAACCGATTTTGCTGAATTTCAATCCCAAACTGCTTAGGATAACTACAAGCAATTTGACACCAAGTTTGTTGATTTCTTTTGAGTTTTTCGAAAGTGAGCGTGTTTTCAACAGACGGACAGACGGACAGACGGACAGACAGACGGACATGGCTAAATCGACTTAAAATTACTCAAGGACCCAGAATATATATACTTTAAAGGGTCTGAGATGTATAGTAAAAAAGTTTCACACGGAATGACAAACTGAATATACCCTCTTCACAACTAATTGTGGTGGAGGGTATAAAAAGTTAATTTGAATAAAAAACAAGTTAGAGTGCTATTTTCGGCTGTGCCGAATCTTTGATACCCTCCACCGACACTTCGAATGTTTGAGGAGTAATTTCTGTATGATGTCGATTTATTATTATAATCTTTGTAAAAACAGACATCTGCAATAAAATTTGTTGCGGTTTAGACCTATATAAAATTATTGATCGACAATCAGAATCAATTTTAAAAAGTTTGAGTAGAATATCAGTTTAAGCTGAACTTAAATGATTTTCAAGAGAACAAATTGTATAAAAGCCATGGTAAGCTATGAACCAATCATCCCCAATTCTGCAGAACGATTTCTGGTATTAAAAAACATAAATTTCAATACAGCGGTGCAATTAGTTTAAGCGTTTCAAAATAAATTTCAAAAGGCTGCTAAAATGGAATATAAGGAAAATTATGGACCGTATATCACAATATTGCATAACATTTTTTATGGCCATATGAAGCTAAACTGGAAGAAAGTTTACCGCGTATTTAATTATTTTACCAGAGTGGGCTTTATATGAGGCCTATGGTAAGCTATGCACCGATCTTCACCAAATTTCACAGTGTCATTTCTAGTTCTATAAAACTGTGATGTATCAAATTTTGTTATGATAGCGTTATTTTTTACGTTTTTAGGCGTACTAAGCTGTTTTCCGGGAGTAAGGTTTATATGGGGCCTAGGGTAAATTATGAACTGATCTTCACGAAATTTCACAGTCTTATTTCTAGTCCTGTAAAACTTATATGTTCCAAATTTTGTTATGAAAGCATTATTTTTTACGTATTTAGGTTTACTAAGCTGTTTTCCGGGAGTAAGGTTTATATGGGGCCTATGGTAAATGATGGACCGTTCTTCACAAAATTTTAAAGTCTTATTTCTCGTTCAATAAAACTGTGATGTACCAAATTTTGTTATGATAGCATTCTTTTTTACGTTTTTAGGCGTACTAAGCTGTTTTCCGGGAGTAAGGTTTATATGGGGCCTATGGTAAATTATGAACCGATCTTCACGAAATTTCACAGTCTTATTTTTAGTTCCAAAAAATTTTGATGTACCAAATTTTGTTATGATAGCGTTATTTTTTACGGATTTAGGCGTACTAAACTGTTTTCTGGAAGTAGGTTTTATATGGGGCCTATGGTAAATTATGGACCGATCTTCACGAAACTTAACAGTTTCATTTCTAGTCCTATTTAACTGTGACGTGCCAAAATTTGTTATGAGAGCATTGTTAGTTAGGGTTTTAGGCTTACTATACTGTTTTCCGGGAGTATGGCTTATATGGGGCCTAGGGTAAATCATAGACGGATCTTCAAGATATTTTACAGCGTGATTTCCAGTTAAATAAAACGAACTGTTCCGAAATCTTATATCATTCTGTGCATTTTTCCACCATTTATGTTAGTTTTTGTAACAAAATTATCAATTTTTTTTAGGTGGTGGTTCCACATTTTGATTCATAGCTCAGATCCTATTGAACCGATTTTGCTGGATTTCAATCCCAAACTGCTTAGGATAACTACAAGCAATTTGACACCAAGTTTGTTTATTTCTTTTGAGTTTTTCGAAAGTGAGCGTGTTTTCAACAGACGGACAGACGGACAGACAGACGGACATGGCTAAATCTGCTTAAAATTACTCAAGGACCCAGAATATATATACTTTATAGGGTCTGAGATGAATTATAAAAAAGTTTCACACGGAATGACAAACTTAATATACCCTCTTCACAACTAATTGTGGTGGAGGGTATAAAAAGCGAAAAGTGGTAAATATTTTTTTTAATCGTTTTTTAACATAAAAATAAAAAAAAAATTTGTTTTTGAAAAACCAAGATTCGAACCAGCGGACTCACAGGTTCTAACCTCAACAAACCCCCTAGACAACTGAAGCATGAAGGAACGTTGTTTGAATATCATTAAAATGAAATATGGCCCGTTTTATTGTTGACAACTCAACCCATTTGAGTTTTAATTACCGTTGATGTTTTTGTTCACCACAATTTAGCAAAGTTGTGAACCATTTGTGTAAATTCTTTCCGTTTTTAGTTTTCCCAAACAATCTTTTTTATTTCTCAAAAGCAATATGACAAAAAGTACATAAGATATTTAATATTAAATTTAACAATTATGAATTGTTTCATTTTCGTAAGACAAGTATATTTTAGACAAGTGGTTTATTTGGCTTCAACAATTTGAGTTGTGAACTGCAATAGGGGCCTACCCTGCAAATAAAATTGGACCACCTGTGAAATTTTGTTCTTAGCTAAATTTGTTCAATACAAACAAACTCTCATTTTTAGAAATGACTGTTTTGCGATTTTTTGGGCGTGACACAGTGGGGACGTTTTCGAAAAAACGCGAAAATGGTCGAAAAGAGCTCCATTTAAACTACAATAACTCAGAATCGGCTAAACCGATTTCCATGATCTTGGTATCATTTAAAAGATATTTTAACAGGCTTTATGACACGTTTAAAAAAATAAAATAAAACACAAATTAATAAAAACATGGCAAATAATATAAACAATTGTTGATGGTTTTTTATTTGTAAACATTTAAAAAATATTAGAATTGTTGAACTATTTTGTGAATGTGACCAGATATTTTCGCTGTTATTCGAATTATTTCGAAAACTTTCGGTACGTATTACTAGAAGTGACACTACTTAAAAAATTATTTAAAAAAAAATAAAAAAGAACCCATTTTACTTCTTGGATATGTTATAGGCGATGGAAATACCTTTCTAAAAAAGTAATACACTGTAAAAAATCCTTGATCTTTTTTGGTTTTTCGTTACCTAAAATTTTTTTTTGTTATAAAATATAAGGGCAATTACTAGAAGTGACACTACTTAAAAAATTATATAAAAAAAACTAAAAAAGAACCCATTTTTTTTTTTATATGGTATAGATGAAGGATAAACCTTTCTAAAAAATTAATACACTGTAAAAAACCCTTGATCTTTTTGGTTTTTTCGTCAGTTAAAATTTTTTTTTTGTTATAAATTTTTTTACAAGATCATGGAAATCGGTTTAGCCGATTCTGAGTTATTGTAGTTTAAATGGAGCTCTTTTCGACCATTTTCGCGTTTTTTCGAAAACGTTCCCACTGTGTCACGCCCAAAAAATCGCAAAACAGTCATTTCTAAAAATGAGAGTTTGTTTGTATTGATCAAATTTAGCTATGATCAAAATTTCATCGATATCTGAGTTGGTCGGGTTCAAAATTTCAGTTTTATCTCGATTTTTAAATGAAATTCATCATATACCCTTTTCCACCTGAGGTGAAGGGTATAAAAAGAGTAATTTTTGGGATTTCAGTATTTTGATTATAACTCAGCCATTTTTTAGCCGATTTGACAGATTTATATACCGACGTGTTTACGAAGAAATTTGCCAGTTAGTTGGATTATAAATCTTGCCAGTTAGTTGGATTATAGATCTAGTTGGAAGATCTATGGATTCCGAAAAAAATTTAAAAAAAAGTATTATTTTGGTCATAACTTTTTCGTATCTGAACCGATTTTTCCGAGTTTTTCAGAAAATATTTTTTACTAAAGATTTCCGATCTTTTGATATAGAAGGAATAATCATAGGTCATAGAACAGTCCACGAAATGAAGTTTTTATTAAATTTTTGATATTTTTTGTACGGGAGATACCACGCCCACTTCTCCGATCCCGCCCTCATTTTGTACGATTCTGAGTATTGATAACTTAAATGTGTGTACCTTAGTTGAAAACTTTTGCTCTTGCCGTTCTCAAGATATACAGAAAAAAGTAATAAAAATACCACAACAACAAGGGATTTTTTGGAAAAATTAGAGGTAGTCGTGGTTTTTTGCTCATATCTCAGCAAGCAATTCCGGACCAAATGTATAATAACCTGACGGATATCATTAAATCAACTTCGCTCCTCACCTAGAATATATATACTTTAAAGGGTCTTCGATCAATATTGTAGAAATTACAAACGGAATGACAAAGTTATATATACCCTTTTTCACCTGAGGTGAAGGGTATAAAAAAACGAAAGATTCTAACATTGAATTATATCTAAAAAATGCAACAGGAAGAGGGTTAATATCCAATTGGTAAAGACCCGGTAAATATGGAAAATTGGGTAAGAATATTTACCTAAAGGGTGGTTAAAAACGTTTTGTACAAAATTAAAAAAATGTATTGATTATTTTAATCAATATCACTAATAAACACATATTTACCTTCTTCACAATTTTCAATCAATATGCTCCAGTGTATTGTAGTTTTAGTGCAATTAAAATAGCATTTTAGTACTTAACAAAAATTAAAAAAAACGACAAGTAATTTAAAATTAAAAAAATTTTATTGACAGTTAAAAATATAGCAATCAAATTTTTTTGTGTTTTATAAATACCCAAAAAATTTATATTCCCGGTATTTACCCAGACATCAGATAAATGCCAGGTAGAATCCCATCAATATTTATGTGTATATAAACTGAAATACAAGTCAAAAAAAGATTCAAAAATAAGTAAAACCTATTCAAAAAAGTTTAACAAGGATTATTATAGAAAATGTGCTTGGCCCTAACTTTAGTAAAGATTTTTCTTTATTTTTTATATAAATTTTTTTTTGCATTTTTTCCTCCATAAGTTTTGGCAACACTAGGGTAACAACCTTTTTTTGGACAAAACTTCTTCATTCCACCACGCAATGGGCAATTTAGTATTGATAAAAAAATTATTTTTTTATGCCATTTTGGCCAAAAAAGTTTCCGCACCAAATGCAATTTCTTAAGCTCCTCAAAAAAATTTTTTTTTTTAATTTCCATGCACATTATATATGGTACATTTATGCCCAATTTTCAGGATAATATTTAAATCAATATTAAGTTAATTTTCATAACAAACTTAAATCGTATTTAAAATAGATTGGTATTTTGAGTTTTATGTGAAAAGTCTTATTTAATTAAGTATGGTAGCACTACTAAATACAAAAAAAAAATATAAAAAAGTGTATTTATTTACAAGGTGGTCTGAAAAAAAAACAGCTGACTGTTAATGCTTTCCTGTTGTTGTTGTATTGTTGTGATATTGAGGTCACCTTGCTAAAATATTACAATGGAAAGTTAAGTTGAAATTAAGTGTACCACATCGGTGAATTAAGTTTCACTTAAGTTTTTAATGAAGAAGAGAATTTTGTATTTAAAACGATTTTAAAAATAAATGTGTTTTAATATCAATCCTGAAAGTTGGCCATTAGTGTTTATATATGCTATTAATTTTAAATATGTAGATAAAATAAATATCTCTATAACAAAACTGGTTTTTTGGGTTAAATGAAATAAATTTTAATTTTGAAGTGCAAGTTGATTCACATAATGGAAAAATATCTTGTACAACTTTTATGCAAAGGTATTTTTTCTCTGAGAATTATAACTGTTTCATATAATACCCGCCAAACGACTCATCTATCACAACATAATATCGCAATTTTTTGCAGCCTTCTTCCGTACAAATGGTAAGATCTTGTTATGTTCATGAAATTATTAAAAAATACTTAAAATTTTGTTGTTAAATGTTAATTTTGTATAGTTAGGAGAAAAATTTAAATTCAAAACTTCATCGCGTTTGGTGCGGAAACTTTTTAACGATCGCGAGAAAGGAATACATAATACCTTAATATTTTTTCATGGTCTATACGGCTTTGCTATGAAGAATTTGATATTCGCAAAAATTGCAAAAAGTTATACCCTGCTGCTCACCATATAAAATGCATGCCATTTCGTATCCGAGACAAACCCGCTTCGTTAGAACCTCAATTTTTATTGGGCTAATTAGTAAGGCAGAGTCAGAAGTCGGGAAATGCTACGCTTTTAAGGGAACACGAACTAGGATAGATTTGTTATTCTTTAATTAAAGTTCCTTTTAAACTAAACATATTTGCGCATATTATTTTATACAATAGACGTTATTGTACTTAAAGTTTTTTTGTAAAACCCCAATTTTTGTAAATTGTTTAATGAGCATTTTGAATATTTCCCAAAATCTTTGTAAAATTATAAATTTTCTTAAAAAACAAAAAAAAAAAAAACAAAAATATCTATACTCTTCAGCACCACATGTGGGGGAGGGTATTATGCATTTGTTCCGACGTATGTAACACATAGCAAGGTTTCGTTCAAGTAGAGAGCATAATTTGCCGAGATTTATGTTTGGAAAAACTATTTTTGCATGCTTCCTCTTCTTTATTATTGTTTTGTTTTAACAAAAAAAATTTATTTTGATAACTCTGTGTAGGGCAATAAAAGTTAGTGAACAACCGATTCTAAGGCAAGCACATTAAGTGGGAAACTGTTTTAATAATTTCATGTAATTTAAGACTCCTCCCCTTTATTACACTTCTACTTACGTATTTATTTGTATGGAAGTGCATCTGGGTGAAGATATATTTTGTTCCATTTAAAAATGTGTTATTTATAGTTGTGTATTCGTCGTTTTGCGCGAGTGTTTGTGTGAATGCGCAAATATGAAATATGAGATTTTCAAAAGTTGCAGCATCAATAAATTTAAATAAAGCTACTTGCAGAAATGCTAGGAAAACAAGTAAGAAAGTGAAGTCAGTCAAGCCTGTCCCCTACACCACAGTTTTTTTTCAAACACATTTTTTCTATTTGGGAACCATAAGTTATTATGGATCCACAAGAACAAAATTTTATTATGAGATTAATGGCTTATCTTACATTTTCAAAACATTTACATTTTATGTTCGTTTGAATATGTTGCATGAAAAACATGTAAAAATGTTGCGTATTTTAAACTCACTGACATGTCAGTTCAAATTGAAAAATACAGAACGTTTATAATGTTTTAGTTTTACACTAACATTACCTAAAGAAAAATATCAGCTGGCTTAGTGTTGTTTTTTACAACATGCTGTGACAAATAAAGAAATAAGCAATGGATTCTAAAAGTCGAATAATTACAATTTGTAGCATTATTTCAATAGTAGTTAAGAAGAAAACGTGATATATGGAGCCAAAAATGGTTGCTAAAAAGGGATAGTGGACTTGTGCTTACTTCAATGGTTATGAGCGAGCTGCGCTTGGAAGACTCTAAAGCGTTTCAAATTTTTTCTAGAATGACCTATGTATAATACCATTTGTACGTTACTTGAAAAAGTATCTCGACTTATATCAATAGAGAATACAACGATGTGTGAATTTATTTCTCCTAATGCTACCCTGCAAGCAACTCTTTAAGCTAACTTTAAGTTTTTTTTTTTCAAGCTAGTTGTGGTTGCTGCCTGGATTATTTTTAATGGAGCCAACTGACTATTTTAACATTGGCATGTCATAGGAAGTAGTCAATTGCCCGACTCTGCATGACTTTTCAGCTAGCTTTAAGTTAGCTACTTAGTAGTTAGCTTAAAGTGAGTAAGGAAGTAGTTAGTTAAAAGTTAGTAAGGTATTAGTTAGTTTTTAGCTAACTTTATGTTAATACACCATAAGCTTAATAAGGAAAATACTTTATTTTTAATTATTAAAAACTATTTTATTTTATTATTTTTCTTTTTATTTTGAATTCAGTTTTGTTAATATTTTAAGTATTTTTACTTGTATTTTTTATGCATTCTGCATGGACTTTTAGTTTTTTTTTTTATAAACTACCCAGCGGCGAACTTTGCATACCACATCACATCTCTTCAATGAAGTGTGCATAACTTCGTGTTCAATGAATTCTAGCTTACAAAGTGTATGACGGAAGTGTATGGAATTCACAAAATTAATTTCGTTCATCTTTTACTTCTACTTGCCCACGAAGTAATCGAGATTACGTATAGACTGTCTACTGCCTGCTTACAATGTGTGCGAAGCAGTACTGAGTTTCACTCCACAAACGCGGCAATGCATTCGAAAAAGTGTACTAGGTTGTAATTCAGATGGTGTGCTCGTGTCTATCACATTATCGCTTCTGAAATCGACAAATTCGCCCCTGGGTAATGTCCGTATCTCCCTCATTTGAGACAATTGATCGGCAGGCGTTACTATGACACTAAAATTTTGCATATACAAAACAATAAACAGTTATAAAAATCCAAATTCGAAATAACAAAAGAAAACAAAGACAAGAAACAAACGAATTGATTTCGGGGAATTTCTGCATTTATTTATAGTCAGCTTATAGTTAGTTGTTAAAAAGTTAATTGTAAATGCATTATTTTTGTAGTCCACTACCAAATTGCTTGCAGGGTAGGTAGTGCCTGCCTATCAAGTATTTGTGGTGTTTGTGTAAGTATATAAATAATTGATTAATTACACTGTGCTACACTCGAAAAGCACTTCTGAAATGACCTAGTGTGCGTTAAAGGTGTTGGTGAGCATGTTACGAATCCGGGCTTAAAAGTTTCAATATACCTCCAAATTCCCGAGTTATGGACCAAAGAAATTTTTTTGAGGCTGCTACTTTTAAACATTTATAACTTTTTTATTTATTAACCGATTTTTGAAATTCAAACGGTCTTGAAAAGAAAAATAATTGTTATTTTTAAATATATATACTTCTCAGTCAATATTAGCACAAATATGAATAGATTGATTCAATTATATGGAAAATTTTTAATTTTTTTTAAACTTTTAAAATTTCTACGAGACTTTTTTCCGAATTTAGTTTAAAGGCAACAAATATATTAAAGACAGTATTTTTCTGAGTAAAATGAGACGTCATTTGTTAAAATCGGTTGAGATATGAGGAAGTTATAGTACTTTTGCGAACAAAAGAGTGGCAACCTGTTTCGATTAGATTGGCATGATTTAATAAAATAACTTTAATCTTAAATAGCTCCTCATAAAAAGTACTATAACTTCCTCATATCTCAACCGATTTTAACAAATGACGTCTCATTTTACTCAGAAAAATACTGTCTTTAATATATTTGTTGCCTTTAAACTAAATTCGGAAAAAAGTCTCGTTGAAATTTAAAAAGTTTAAAAAAAAATTAAAAATTTTCCATATAATTGAAAAAATCTATTCATATTTGTGCTAATATTGACTGAGAAGTATATATATTTAAAAATAACAATTATTTTGCTTTTCAAAACCGTTTGAATTTCAAAAATCGGTTAATAAATAATAAAGTTATAAAAGTTTTAAAGTAGCAGCCTCAAAAAAATTCCTTTGGTCCATAACTCGGGAATTTGGAGGTATATTGAAACTTTTAAAACCGCTTTTGTAATACACTCATCTAGACCTATAACATACACTAGGTCACTTTGAAAGTGCTTGCAAAAAAGGAAATTTTGTAGCACCGTGTTATTAGTTATTTTTGTTTGGCTGAAAGTCCAATTAAATAAATAAAAATTAAAAGCTCGTGATTTCTGTTTTTATATTCTTATTCCCAATATTTCGGTCTGAAAATTTAAAAACATAAAATAATTATTACAAATATTGAAGAAAAAACAAAACATCAAAACAACATTATACACACGGGTAGCAGGACAACGTTAAATTAACTTCGCTACTTTAAAGATCCGAGAATAAATATACTTTATAGGTTTTAAGATCAATATTGTAGAAACTAAAAACGGAATGATAAACAGGTGGAAAGTGTTTATATAATTCTTTCACTTATGGTGAAGGGTATAATGAATATTACAATAAATGTTTTTTAACCAGCAACATCATTAACAATAAGCAAAAGAATTAAAATGCATGTGTTAAAGTGAAGGTGAATGTTTAAATGTTTATGTAAATTTTGTGTGTTCACTACACGTAGAGAAAAAACAATTTTAAATTAGTCTCCATCAAGAAGCCACAACCATATTATGGTTGACTTTAAACATGTTATGCTTAAAAATTTCAAATATTTGTTCTAAAATTAATCATCATGATATAATAATTCTTAAACATATTTTAGTTATTATTAACCACAATATGGTTGGGGCTTCTTGATGGTGAACTAATTTAACAATAATATGGTTGTCGGTAACTATAATATTGTTAAATTAAACATAATATGTGTAATTTTTTTTTTAAATAGTTTTGTTGGAGTTGAACATTTTTAAACATGTTTTTTCTCTGGGTGAAGGGTGCGCCTTATTTTTCATGTTTGCAAAATTGTACCATAACTATGGATAAAAAACTGTTGCCGGTTGTGTAATTTTAATTTTGTATTTCTTATTTAATAATCAGTTCATATTTTTTTGCTTTTGCTTAAAATTTCAAGTAAAATAAGTGCAGCTTACATTATTTCGCAGTTGTTAAAATGTAGCTAGAAACATTTCGGAACTTTTCACAAAATGAACAAAATACAACTCTATCAACATTGTTTGTTCATATGTGTTTTAACAGCAGTTTGAAGGTGCATTTACAAGGGGAAAAAATTATTTTTTGAAGTTTTTGTAAAAATTTTGCCATTAAATAATTACATTTGCAATTATATGTAAAAGAATCAAAATGTGTGCGAAATTATCGTTTTAATGATATCGTGCCTTAACCGCGAACATAACGTTACCAACATATTTTCCAAAACTGAGTTTTTGATGAAAAATTTTTTTGTAAGTCCGAGTTCATACGGCTCATGTAGGGATGAAACGATACGAGTAAATACAAGTACAGTACTTTTCGATTATAGTCCATTCCGCTTAAAGGCCAAAAACGGATTAAAGCCAAAACTGTCATATTCACTTGCACATTTTTTCGAATTTCATACAAATTATTTGTTCTAAGGTCCATTTCGCTTGTAGTCCATTTTCGTTTAAAAGCCACATTTTCTTAGCACGCATTTATAATTCTTTATGCTAAAATGGTCGCTTATAATCCACTCTGATTTTGATATTTTTTAATCAACAGTCAACATGTTTTTATTTACCTTTCTCGCAACTATTATTTTTAACAATTTATTTCAATTTAATCAATATTTGGTTATGTTTTAAATAAACTTTTCTTTTGTTTAAAAATAATGGTTTTATTGAAGAAAATAATATTTATATAGTCCAAAATGTGGATTATAATAGATTTCACTTATTATCCATAAAATGGCTTATAAAAAAAATCGGTTATAGTCCACAAAAGTTGTGCAACTAGAGTAGTAGACTATAAGCGAAAAGTACTGTACATATTCAATACTTTTATATAAGTATCAAGTATTTTTGTAATCGATACTTAGCAACCGACTACCAAGTAGTATCGGTAAAAAAATACTCGGTATCGGTCAAAAGTAATCGTTTGACTTTGGTATTGGCATTAATATTAAATTTTTGATTATTTTCCAAAGCTGGAGCACCAGTAACGGTATCAAGAAACCGTTTGACCAGTAAACCCACATATCGTCTAGGTCCATTACCTCAATTTCTGGCTATAGGAAGTCCGTTATCATGTCGCGGTAGCGAACACCATTTACTGTAATTGCTTGGCCGACCTCATTTTCGAAAAAGTACGGCCCGATAACACTGCCAGCTGCAGAACTAGCTGCGCGAGCATGCACATATGTTTTCCCATTACATACAGACCCGGTTTGCTGAAATATGCGCACAATTCTCCTGATTGTGCAAACATTTGGTCGATTATACTGACCAAAAAAATCACGATGTGACTCACAATTATCGTGGATTATGGTTTAACCACCCTTTATTATATATTTATCAATTTAAAAATAAAATACATATTTACATTGAAAATAAATTCATAGTAACATTGTTCATTTCTGGAATAAAAGGTTGTTATCCTGATCTATAAAATTTTGTTTCCTAAGATAAAAAAGATTTTTCGAAAGGAAATTCATACTTGGTGGCAAATTAAAGTGGTCTCAAACTTTACACTTTGCGTTTTGCACAAAAATTCTAATGGGTCGTAGTTAGGGTTGCCAGACGGCCTGGATTGACCATTTGTCCAGTTAAATAATAAATAACTTTTTTTATTTATTTTTATAATTGTTTAGAACAAAATCATATACTAAGAAAAAATTGTAAGGAAACAATTTTTTTTGTCGACAAACATTCCAATTAATGAGATAGAGGTCCAGTTTTTCAAAAATGCGATAAAAATAACGTACGAACTTATATAAATTGATGTCGTTTATTAGTCATGCCATCTAGCAATAGTTTTTGTGCATACACTTGAGGTGGCGGCATGAAATAACCCCCCAAAATATAACCCCCCAAAAAAATAATGAAATAACCCCCCAAAGCGTGGGGCCTTATTTCATATGCAATAAAGCCCCATTTTTGAAAATGAAATTAGCCCCCAACGAATTTCATTTCGTCCCAAACATAAATGAAATAATTCCCTAATTTTTGGGGGCTTATTTCATATGAAATAAAACCCCAATTTCTGAAATGAAATAAAGGCCCAATATATTTAATACAATTAGTTATACAGTTTTGTTTTAAAGAATCACGCGATATATATAATGGTATGATATAACAAACACAAGCTTCGCCAACTAAGGCTTTTCCGCATAGCCGGCCTTCGGCCGGGAGCAATGACTTTTTCCTCTATGGTATAACAAACACCGGCTTTGCTAGCTAAAGCTTCTCTGTATAGCGCCAGGATTTTCTCCTCTATAGTATACAAATACCGACTCGAGCCGGCCACGCAGAGAAGCTTTAGTTAGCGAAGCCGGTGTTTGGTATACCATATAGAAGAAAACCATTGCGCCCGGCCGAAGGCCGTCTATACAGGGCAGCTTTTTTTTATCGAAACCGGTGTTCTGCATACCAAAGTTGATAAATCCTTGCTCCCAAAAACGTTTTCATTATAAATTTGAAAATGAAATAATCCCCCAAAAAATATATTGGGGCTTTATTTCATAATGACTTTTTGGGGTATAATTTCATATGAAATAATACCCCAATTAAAAAAATGAAATAACACCCCAAACAAAATGAAATAACCCCGCAAAAATCGTTTTTGTTGTTCTCTGTACAAATTTTTGGGGGGGTTATTTCATTATTTTTTTGGGGGGTTATATTTTGGGGGGTTATTTCATGCCGCCACTTGAGGTATTTCTGATAATATTTATTCACAAGAATCCATTCATATGACCGAATAAAGGCAACAATTTTAATAACACAAAATTTTGATGAAAGTTGCAAAATATTTCAACCATTTTTGCTTACAACTAAAGTAAAAGAGTTATTAAACTCTTCAAATAACAATACAAAAAAACAAATCGAATTCGAGTGAAATCAAAATCGAACCAACTTTGAAAACGATCCAGTGTTTAAAGTTCATTAAATAATTTTGTTGTATATACTTCAAACTATGAGTACATCTTATCTTTATTACAACTGACCTCAAAATAAAAAAAATAAGGTAATTTGAAAAAAAATTTAACTGGAAATCTCTATTGATTTCAATTTCACTCGATTCGTAACATGGCTGTTTATGTACTTTTTTATTTGGTTTAATTTAATATATACCAAGTTGGATTTATATAAACGATGGCAGCAATACTACAACAAAACAAAAACCACAGAAACAGCTTATGTTAACGTCTCGAAATGTCAACTATATATAAATAATATATTATGAAACCAAAACAAATTGGTTCGGACTGTCAAAGTCAGCAGACTTTTCGCTGCCACTTGTAGCAAATTCGCTCAGATTATAACTTTGTAATATGATATAAGACTGAATTTAAAGTGTTACGTTTCTTTGCTTTTTAAAATTTTTTTTTTTTTATTGCAAAATAAAATCTGAAGTAAAATTTTATATTTTCTTATAGTTAAGTACTTTTTCAAATTGTCCAGTTATTTTTTTAAAATCCAGGTGAATTGTTTCTATTGTCCAGTTATTTGACTTTTGATATCTGGCAACCCAAGTCGTAGTTCTTATTGTATTGTATAGTACTAAAACACTAATAAGAACGTTTTTAAATGCTGCTTTCTATTATTTTATGATACAAACCGATACAAGTACCGATACAAGTAAGTATCGATACTTTGTTTTCGATACTAAGTAGGTATCGATACTTTACGAGCGATACCACATAGAGTAAAAGCATCGATACCTTAGAGGTATCGTTTCATCGCTAGGCTCAAGTATTATTGACAAGATTTTTCCTATATCTTCTTTAAACATGAATTGGCGTTCAAATGTTTCATGTCATGTTGACGACATGTGCTTTTTTGATATTGAAAACAATAACAAAAGTAAACAACGAATGAAAAAGCAAAATGTAAAGACAGTACATGCAGTACTCGTTTCTTTTCCCCTCGTCCCTCTAGCCAATAAAGTAACAATCTTGTCAATAAGACATGAGCCGTATGAATTCAGACTAAGTAACAACACATTGTCCTGTAAAATATAGTACATATCGATAATGCAAATATTGAGAGAAATACGAGCCCTTCAATTTTAACGTAACCCACGTACGCCATAATTAGTGACCGCAAAATAACGTAAGTAACGTCAAAACAATGAGAGCTGCTATATACATAATTATAAATCCTAAAGTAAAAATATTACAAATAACAATGCAATCAACTTGGAAACAAAATTACTTTTATCTACCGTTATGTTTTTACTTTTTTTTTGTTTTGTAAAATGTGTAATCACTCGTAGTTTCGTTTATTGGTTTAAAGCAAGTAGTGTTAAAAAACTATTATTTAAATTACACTTTTCTGTAGTGCGATTCTCTATTCAATTTTAACATTATTTAAATTGTTAAAAATATTTAACGGCAAAGTTAACGTACATTTTATTCAGTAACTTTTTTAACAATATCGTTTACTGCTAAGTTCTATCTTAACGTCAGGTATTTATGTAAGTTATCTTAACGGCAAAATATTTTCATTGTTTATTTTTAAATTCCTAGTTATTTAAAAAAAAAAACAAACAAACAAAATTTTGGCAAAATTATATTTTGCAAAAATGATATTAAAAAATTTGTTTTTTGGAATTGCTTTTTTGCATTCAAAATATTACATTTTAGATGCAGCTTATGGAAATCACTTATAGTGTTTTTTTCTACACCAAAAATATGTGGTAGAATTTCCAATCATGCCGCTGTTAGCTAATTTTTGCGAATTTCCACTAATTTAGTCATTTTTACCGAATTTTTGCCATTCCTTATAGTTTTAGTGACTTCAATTCAATTTTATGGTTTGTTCGAAATATTAAACAATTCCGCGAATTTTCGCTATTTTTGCAAAAATTTTTTTATATATTCCGACAATTTGGTTTTTTAAGCAATTTAGCGATTTGAAATAAATTTTACAATTTTTTCCAAGTTTGCAATTTTTCGCGAATTTTAGCCATGTTCGCGATATAAGCGATTTTTTCCTGTGGTTCTTTAGAGCTTTAACGATTTTTAATAAATAGCCGCTGTTTGCAAATTTTTGCGAATTTCCGCTAATTTAACAATTTTTTACCGAATTTTTGCAATTCCTTATAGTTTTAGTGACTTTTAATAAATTGTATGGCTTTTTTGAAATGTTAAAAATATTCGCTATTTTTGCAAAATTTTCGATTTTTTGCAATTTTCGCTAGACTATCAAATCCTAAATGGGGGTTTATTAGTTTCGAAAGTACTTTAAGTCGTTCCACACGTGAAGTAGTTTGCACTCGATGGCAGTGTTCGTTTTAATATACTAATTAATTAACCATGATGCCACTTGATTGATATTTTTAGCTATGTTGTTAAAATAGAGTTACTGAATTGCTGTATTGTTACCGTAAGCAATAAACTGTGCCGGTAAAATTATCGTTAACTTTAGTTGTTAAAAGTTAGAGAATTCCACTACTGTTCTAATATTTTAACTTGAGTTGAGCAAAATATTGGAAGAGGTGATTAATTTTTTGTTTTCTACCTTAATTATTCGTGCTTTCTTGAAAAGTGTTGTATGTCTTCCAGCGGAGTTTTGCAATGTTTAATTTTTATTAAAATTTTACGTTGTTTATTTGGAGGAAAGGGATCTAACAAATTGTCTACTGTCCCTTCAAGTTTTTTTTCGCAATATTTTCAATAAAGAATTTAGTTAAGGTTTTCATTTACCTAAAAAAGACAAGTGTGCCGTATGTGAAGAATGGAACAATTTAGGCAGCGGTAACGAGTAAACAGATGAATTCGTACCTAATAAAAAATTCAAAACCTTAACTTTGATTGAGTGAGTTATTATTATGTATTTAAATTACAGCTTTCAAAAAAAAAAAAAAAATAACCTTTTGTATTTCATGTATGTATTATTATTACAAAAATTCAAGAAAGTAAATTTTTAAGTTGGAAATAAAATTTTAAGTTGAAAATAAAAAAACGTAAGTAGCAAAATTAACGTTAATACTAATCTAAAACTAGCATAAGATCATTTGTAGACTATAATAAAAATTTCATAGAAAAACTTCCAAGTAAATAAGAAATAAACAAAAAAACCTTCTCCTGTAAAATTAGTTTTTTGTTGGTTGCATTTTTTTGGTGGTTATGGCACGATATATAAAAGACAAAATTTGGTTTAAAAATTATTAAAAATTTTCCCAGGCTATTAACGTGTCTCAGGCCACTTGAACTAGAAATGTAGGAAAAGAATTAACATATTCCAAAAGATTTTGTTATTCGTGCTTAATTCCCAGTTTTTATTATTGATAAAAACACTTGAAATTTATTGTTGATGGGATAAGCTATTCCTATGCATTTCACTGGTTGCTTAGGCCAGATCATCAGGAAACTTCATCCATAAAGGTTTTAGATAAACTAAAGATATTAAACCAAATAAAACTGTTAAACGTATAAGAATTATAGCAACAGTTCTACTTGTAACAATATCAAAGATTAAACAAAACACATCAACAATAAACAACAGTGGGTTCATCTCATCTTACATTTCCGCACTACAATTAGTTGAAATTCTCTCAACATTAATTGTAGTTGTAAGTAGGTTAAGAAAAACAAAATGAAAAAAACAACAACTTACAAAAGATGTTGTCAATTAAGTGTTTTTTAGGCCGTGCACTGCCTGTTTATTATCAAAAAGTAATTTAAATTTTTGGGAATACAAAATTTTAATTTCAAAAGATTTTGTTATTCGTGCTTAATTCCCAGTTTTTATTATTGATAAAAACACTTGAAATTTATTGTTGATGGGATAAGCTATTCCTATGCATTTCACTGGTTGCTTAGGCCAGATCATCAGGAAACTTCATCCATAAAGGTTTTAGATAAACTAAAGATATTAAACCAAATAAAACTGTTAAACGTATAAGAATTATAGCAACAGTTCTACTTGTAACAATATCAAAGATTAAACAAAACACATCAACAATAAACAACAGTGGGTTCATCTCATCTTACATTTCCGCACTACAATTAGTTGAAATTCTCTCAACATTAATTGTAGTTGTAAGTAGGTTAAGAAAAACAAAATGAAAAAAACAACAACTTACAAAAGATGTTGTCAATTAAGTGTTTTTTAGGCCGTGCACTGCCTGTTTATTATCAAAAAGTAATTTCAATTTTTGGGAATACAAAATTTTAATTTCAAAAGATTTTGTTATTCGTGCTTAATTCCCAGTTTTTATTATTGATAAAAACACTTGAAATTTATTGTTGATGGGATAAGCTATTCCTATGCATTTCACTGGTTGCTTAGGCCAGATCATCAGGAAACTTCATCCATAAAGGTTTTAGATAAACTAAAGATATTACACCAAATAAAACTGTTAAACGTATAAGAATTATAGCAACAGTTCTACTTGTAACAATATCAAAGATTAAACAAAACACATCAACAATAAACAACAGTGGGTTCATCTCATCTTACATTTCCGCACTACAATTAGTTGAAATTCTCTCAACATTAATTGTAGTTGTAAGTAGGTTAAGAAAAACAAAATGAAAAAAACAACAACTTACAAAAGATGTTGTCAATTAAGTGTTTTTTAGGCCGTGCACTGCCTGTTTATTATCAAAAAGTAATTTCAATTTTTGGGAATACAAAATTTTAATTTCAAAAGATTTTGTTATTCGTGCTTAATTCCCAGTTTTTATTATTGATAAAAACACTTGAAATTTATTGTTGATGGGATAAGCTATTCCTATGCATTTCACTGGTTGCTTAGGCCAGATCATCAGGAAACTTCATCCATAAAGGTTTTAGATAAACTAAAGATATTAAACCAAATAAAACTGTTAAACGTATAAGAATTATAGCAACAGTTCTACTTGTAACAATATCAAAGATTAAACAAAACACATCAACAATAAACAACAGTGGGTTCATCTCATCTTACATTTCCCCACTACAATTAGTTGAAATTCTCTCAACATTAATTGTAGTTGTAAGTAGGTTAAGAAAAACAAAATGAAAAAAACAACAACTTACAAAAGATGTTGTCAATTAAGTGTTTTTTAGGCCGTGCACTGCCTGTTTATTATCAAAAAGTAATTTCAATTTTTGGGAATACAAAATTTTAATTTCAAAAGATTTTGTTATTCGTGCTTAATTCCCAGTTTTTATTATTGATAAAAACACTTGAAATTTATTGTTGATGGGATAAGCTATTCCTATGCATTTCACTGGTTGCTTAGGCCAGATCATCAGGAAACTTCATCCATAAAGGTTTTAGATAAACTAAAGATATTAAACCAAATAAAACTGTTAAACGTATAAGAATTATAGCAACAGTTCTACTTGTAACAATATCAAAGATTAAACAAAACACATCAACAATAAACAACAGTGGGTTCATCTCATCTTACATTTCCCCACTACAATTAGTTGAAATTCTCTCAACATTAATTGTAGTTGTAAGTAGGTTAAGAAAAACAAAATGAAAAAAACAACAACTTACAAAAGATGTTGTCAATTAAGTGTTTTTTAGGCCGTGCACTGCCTGTTTATTATCAAAAAGTAATTTCAATTTTTGGGAATACAAAATTTTAATTTCAAAAGATTTTGTTATTCGTGCTTAATTCCCAGTTTTTATTATTGATAAAAACACTTGAAATTTATTGTTGATGGGATAAGCTATTCCTATGCATTTCACTGGTTGCTTAGGCCAGATCATCAGGAAACTTCATCCATAAAGGTTTTAGATAAACTAAAGATATTAAACCAAATAAAACTGTTAAACGTATAAGAATTATAGCAACAGTTCTACTTGTAACAATATCAAAGATTAAACAAAACACATCAACAATAAACAACAGTGGGTTCATCTCATCTTACATTTCCCCACTACAATTAGTTGAAATTCTCTCAACATTAATTGTAGTTGTAAGTAGGTTAAGAAAAACAAAATGAAAAAAACAACAACTTACAAAAGATGTTGTCAATTAAGTGTTTTTTAGGCCGTGCACTGCCTGTTTATTATCAAAAAGTAATATCAATTTTTGGGAATACAAAATTTTAATTTCAAAAGATTTTGTTATTCGTGCTTAATTCCCAGTTTTTATTACTGATAAAAACACTTGAAATTTATTGTTGATGGGATAAGCTATTCCTTTGCATTTCACTGGTTGCTTAGGCCAGATCATCAGGAAACTTCATCCATAAAGGTTTTAGATAAACTAAAGATATTAAACCAAATAAAACTGTTAAACGTATAAGAATTATAGCAACAGTTCTACTTGTAACAATATCAAAGATTAAACAAAACACATCAACAATAAACAACAGTGGGTTCATCTCATCTTACATTTCCCCACTACAATTAGTTGAAATTCTCTCAACATTAATTGTAGTTGTAAGTAGGTTAAGAAAAACAAAATGAAAAAAACAACAACTTACAAAAGATGTTGTCAATTAAGTGTTTTTTAGGCCGTGCACTGCCTGTTTATTATCAAAAAGTAATTTCAATTTTTGGGAATACAAAATTTTAATTTCAAAAGATTTTGTTATTCGTGCTTAATTCCCAGTTTTTATTATTGATAAAAACACTTGAAATTTATTGTTGATGGGATAAGCTATTCCTATGCATTTCACTGGTTGCTTAGGCCAGATCATCAGGAAACTTCATCCATAAAGGTTTTAGATAAACTAAAGATATTAAACCAAATAAAACTGTTAAACGTATAAGAATTATAGCAACAGTTCTACTTGTAACAATATCAAAGATTAAACAAAACACATCAACAATAAACAACAGTGGGTTCATCTCATCTTACATTTCCGCACTACAATTAGTTGAAATTCTCTCAACATTAATTGTAGTTGTAAGTAGGTTAAGAAAAACAAAATGAAAAAAACAACAACTTACAAAAGATGTTGTCAATTAAGTGTTTTTTAGGCCGTGCACTGCCTGTTTATTATCAAAAAGTAATTTAAATTTTTGGGAATACAAAATTTTAATTTCAAAAGATTTTGTTATTCGTGCTTAATTCCCAGTTTTTATTATTGATAAAAACACTTGAAATTTATTGTTGATGGGATAAGCTATTCCTATGCATTTCACTGGTTGCTTAGGCCAGATCATCAGGAAACTTCATCCATAAAGGTTTTAGATAAACTAAAGATATTAAACCAAATAAAACTGTTAAACGTATAAGAATTATAGCAACAGTTCTACTTGTAACAATATCAAAGATTAAACAAAACACATCAACAATAAACAACAGTGGGTTCATCTCATCTTACATTTCCGCACTACAATTAGTTGAAATTCTCTCAACATTAATTGTAGTTGTAAGTAGGTTAAGAAAAACAAAATGAAAAAAACAACAACTTACAAAAGATGTTGTCAATTAAGTGTTTTTTAGGCCGTGCACTGCCTGTTTATTATCAAAAAGTAATTTCAATTTTTGGGAATACAAAATTTTAATTTCAAAAGATTTTGTTATTCGTGCTTAATTCCCAGTTTTTATTATTGATAAAAACACTTGAAATTTATTGTTGATGGGATAAGCTATTCCTATGCATTTCACTGGTTGCTTAGGCCAGATCATCAGGAAACTTCATCCATAAAGGTTTTAGATAAACTAAAGATATTACACCAAATAAAACTGTTAAACGTATAAGAATTATAGCAACAGTTCTACTTGTAACAATATCAAAGATTAAACAAAACACATCAACAATAAACAACAGTGGGTTCATCTCATCTTACATTTCCGCACTACAATTAGTTGAAATTCTCTCAACATTAATTGTAGTTGTAAGTAGGTTAAGAAAAACAAAATGAAAAAAACAACAACTTACAAAAGATGTTGTCAATTAAGTGTTTTTTAGGCCGTGCACTGCCTGTTTATTATCAAAAAGTAATTTCAATTTTTGGGAATACAAAATTTTAATTTCAAAAGATTTTGTTATTCGTGCTTAATTCCCAGTTTTTATTATTGATAAAAACACTTGAAATTTATTGTTGATGGGATAAGCTATTCCTATGCATTTCACTGGTTGCTTAGGCCAGATCATCAGGAAACTTCATCCATAAAGGTTTTAGATAAACTAAAGATATTAAACCAAATAAAACTGTTAAACGTATAAGAATTATAGCAACAGTTCTACTTGTAACAATATCAAATATTAAACAAAACACATCAACAATAAACAACAGTGGGTTCATCTCATCTTACATTTCCCCACTACAATTAGTTGAAATTCTCTCAACATTAATTGTAGTTGTAAGTAGGTTAAGAAAAACAAAATGAAAAAAACAACAACTTACAAAAGATGTTGTCAATTAAGTGTTTTTTAGGCCGTGCACTGCCTGTTTATTATCAAAAAGTAATTTCAATTTTTGGGAATACAAAATTTTAATTTCAAAAGATTTTGTTATTCGTGCTTAATTCCCAGTTTTTATTATTGATAAAAACACTTGAAATTTATTGTTGATGGGATAAGCTATTCCTATGCATTTCACTGGTTGCTTAGGCCAGATCATCAGGAAACTTCATCCATAAAGGTTTTAGATAAACTAAAGATATTAAACCAAATAAAACTGTTAAACGTATAAGAATTATAGCAACAGTTCTACTTGTAACAATATCAAAGATTAAACAAAACACATCAACAATAAACAACAGTGGGTTCATCTCATCTTACATTTCCCCACTACAATTAGTTGAAATTCTCTCAACATTAATTGTAGTTGTAAGTAGGTTAAGAAAAACAAAATGAAAAAAACAACAACTTACAAAAGATGTTGTCAATTAAGTGTTTTTTAGGCCGTGCACTGCCTGTTTATTATCAAAAAGTAATTTCAATTTTTGGGAATATAAAATTTTAATTTCAAAAGATTTTGTTATTCGTGCTTAATTCCCAGTTTTTATTATTGATAAAAACACTTGAAATTTATTGTTGATGGGATAAGCTATTCCTATGCATTTCACTGGTTGCTTAGGCCAGATCATCAGGAAACTTCATCCATAAAGGTTTTAGATAAACTAAAGATATTAAACCAAATAAAACTGTTAAACGTATAAGAATTATAGCAACAGTTCTACTTGTAACAATATCAAAGATTAAACAAAACACATCAACAATAAACAACAGTGGGTTCATCTCATCTTACATTTCCCCACTACAATTAGTTGAAATTCTCTCAACATTAATTGTAGTTGTAAGTAGGTTAAGAAAAACAAAATGAAAAAAACAACAACTTACAAAAGATGTTGTCAATTAAGTGTTTTTTAGGCCGTGCACTGCCTGTTTATTATCAAAAAGTAATATCAATTTTTGGGAATACAAAATTTTAATTTCAAAAGATTTTGTTATTCGTGCTTAATTCCCAGTTTTTATTACTGATAAAAACACTTGAAATTTATTGTTGATGGGATAAGCTATTCCTTTGCATTTCACTGGTTGCTTAGGCCAGATCATCAGGAAACTTCATCCATAAAGGTTTTAGATAAACTAAAGATATTAAACCAAATAAAACTGTTAAACGTATAAGAATTATAGCAACAGTTCTACTTGTAACAATATCAAAGATTAAACAAAACACATCAACAATAAACAACAGTGGGTTCATCTCATCTTACATTTCCCCACTACAATTAGTTGAAATTCTCTCAACATTAATTGTAGTTGTAAGTAGGTTAAGAAAAACAAAATGAAAAAAACAACAACTTACAAAAGATGTTGTCAATTAAGTGTTTTTTAGGCCGTGCACTGCCTGTTTATTATCAAAAAGTAATTTCAATTTTTGGGAATACAAAATTTTAATTTCAAAAGATTTTGTTATTCGTGCTTAATTCCCAGTTTTTATTATTGATAAAAACACTTGAAATTTATTGTTGATGGGATAAGCTATTCCTATGCATTTCACTGGTTGCTTAGGCCAGATCATCAGGAAACTTCATCCATAAAGGTTTTAGATAAACTAAAGATATTAAACCAAATAAAACTGTTAAACGTATAAGAATTATAGCAACAGTTCTACTTGTAACAATATCAAAGATTAAACAAAACACATCAACAATAAACACCAGTGGGTTCATCTCATCTTACATTTCCGCACTACAATTAGTTGAAATTCTCTCAACATTAATTGTAGTTGTAAGTAGGTTAAGAAAAACAAAATGAAAAAAACAACAACTTACAAAAGATGTTGTCAATTAAGTGTTTTTTAGGCCGTGCACTGCCTGTTTATTATCAAAAAGTAATTTCAATTTTTGGGAATACAAAATTTTAATTTCAAAAGATTTTGTTATTCGTGCTTAATTCCCAGTTTTTATTATTGATAAAAACACTTGAAATTTATTGTTGATGGGATAAGCTATTTCTATGCATTTCACTGGTTGCTTAGGCCAGATCATCAGGAAACTTCATCCATAAAGGTTTTAGATAAACTAAAGATATTAAACCAAATAAAACTGTTAGACGTATAAGAATTATAGCAACAGTTCTACTTTTTGATAATAAACAGGCAGTGCACGGCCTAAAAAACACTTAATTGACAACATCTTTTGTAAGTTGTTGTTTTTTTCATTTTGTTTTTCTTAACCTACTTACAACTACAATTAATGTTGAGAGAATTTCAACTAATTGTAGTGGGGAAATGTAAGATGAGATGAACCCACTGTTGTTTATTGTTGATGTGTTTTGTTTAATCTTTGATATTGTTACAAGTAGAACTGTTGCTATAATTCTTATACGTTTAACAGTTTTATTTGGTTTAATATCTTTAGTTTATCTAAAACCTTTATGGATGAAGTTTCCTGATGATCTGGCCTAAGCAACCAGTGAAATGCATAGGAATAGCTTATCCCATCAACAATAAATTTCAAGTGTTTTTATCAATAATAAAAACTGGGAATTAAGCACGAATAACAAAATCTTTTGAAATTAAAATTTTGTATTCCCAAAAATTGAAATTACTTTTTGAATTAACATATTTTTAGAAATATTTGAAAAAGAGCTAATTTTTAGTTAAAATATACCCGTTTTTACTTGTTTATGAGTTTTTATCTTTGAAGGATACAGTTAACCTATTAAAAGGTATGACCAAAAAAAAATTATGCTTTTAACGGAAGTTTCAAAACTCGATTTTCAAATTCTTAAAAAATTTGTAAACAAATTTCCGAATTTTCAGATCATCTCTTAAGGAGTTATTGAGGATATATAATAGTGTAAACCTGCTAACTCCCTTTTAACAAATTTTACGGAGAGACACACTTCAGGAATCAAAATGATGAAAAACTACATGCTGGTCGACGAGGTATATCTTTCTCTACCATACGGCATTAAAATCTCAATTTACTTAAAAAGTGGATTTAGCAGGTTTACACTCTAAGCCGACGATGTGATAAAAATGTCGATACCTCTCATAGTATTTTCCGAAACTGCGATTTGATTTAGCGATTTTCGGGAAAAACTACTTTTTGGCCATTTTTTTGGCGAGTGAGCTCAACTTTCTTACTGCTTAACTTTAATTTCAAGTAAAACCTATTCAGAATATTTAAGTCCAGATCTTTTAAAATGTACTCTAAAATATTTACTAAAATCGGAAAATATTAACCCTAGAATCATGAAGGTCCAAATAAGAATATTGACTTAATTTTCAAGTGCGCGGCATAAAAACTGAACTGCCAGTTTCTCGAATTTAAGCCATGTTCGGCTATTGGTTTCTGTAAGTTTTTTGATTCCTTACAGCTTTAACGATTTATTATAAATATACGCAAAGAAAAAACATGGTTGTGGTAAACATATTCTAAAGGCAATATATTATGATAAGATTCATGATTGAAGTCACCATATTACGATTATTATTGAATCATATAATGACCAAATACATTCATGTATACCTGTTATTCATGTTAATCATAATAAATTGAAAAGTAAAAAAAAAACAATACAAAATTAAAATTTTTTGCATCGATTTTTAATTTTGTGGCACTTTAAAATTTATATTTTGATGGAAATACAATTTCTTTAAATTTGTTTTTTTTTTTTAATTTGTATTTTTTTTTTAATTGTTTAACCACTTACTGACAAATAATTCGAATGGCATATTTAAAACAAACGATAGAATTGATACAAAATTATTTTAGAAATGGCGATAACAAAATATTATTAGAGTACAAATATTTTGTTGTATCTTAAGCAAACTATGACTAAACGTATAGAAAGTTATCATGTTATTTCTATCAAATATCATGGAATGGTTGAGAGTAATATAATATGTTTTAAAAGTTATCATTATTTAGTTGTTAGAAAAATATTTATTTTTCAGTCAGCAACACTCAAATTTATAATTGCGATATTCATTGATATGGTAATATTACTTGAATTTAACCCTAGATACACTTTCTTCGTCGTTTTGACGAATAACGTTAAAAAGTACTGTAACGATTCTTATAATATAATTCATATTCAGCAGAACATACGCTACCTATAATACCGGCTAAGCTCTACGGAGATTGCGGTGATTCTTTTAATTCTTCCGAATACGAACAACTCGACACAATGAAATAAAAATTTAGGTAGCTTTCAATACTATAGATACACATTTTTAAATTTGTTGAAATGTAAAGGAAAGTTTTATAAAAAAAAGGAAAATTTGAGATGTTGCTTATTTCCTTTCTCTGTACCCGCCCATGTCCTATGCTACTCATTATAATGTTGTGAATAGCCCACTTAAATCCTAACTTCTGGTAGCTAGATGTTTCGTGAAATGTAAAAAAAAAAAAATATTTACAAAAGCATTTTCTATTCAAAAAGTATTTATTTTATATGTATGAAGAAAAAAAATGTTTTAATTTTAGTAATTAATATGAAATAACAAGCGGGCCCGTTGGCTGTAGGAAATATCGCCCAAAGAAAAATCGCCAAAAAAAAAAAAAATGAAAAATCGCCCAAAAAAATTGCATGTAAAATTGGGCTTGATTTCATATGAAAAATGGCCCAAAATTTTTGGGCTATTTTTCGTTATTGTTGGGTGATTTTTCGTTTTTTAAATTTGGGTGATTTTTCATATGAAAAATAGCCCATTTTTTTGGGCCATTTTTCATTTTTAAAATTCTACCATAATCTTACATAGCAGAGAAAATCATGTTTTATTATGGTTGCAAACAACAAAACTATTTTTCAAGAAACTAATTTAACCATAATATGGTTGTCGGCGACAATGATTTGGTTAAATTAAACATAATATGGGTATAATTTTTTTAAAAATGGTTTTGTAGCTTTTTCTCTGGGTGTATATATTAAATATATATATATCGAAAATAAGGATTTTCTCTTCTATGGTATAACAAATACTGGCTTCGCTTACTAAAGCTTCTCTGTATAGCCGGCCTTCGGCCGGGCGCAAGGATTTTCTCCTCTATGGTATAACAAAGACCGGCTTCGCCAACTAAAGCTTCTCTGCGTAGTCGGTTTTTGTTAGACCATAAAGGAGAAAATCCTTGCGCCCGTCCGAAGGCCGGCTATACATAGAAGCTTTAGTTAGCGAAGCCGGTCTTTGTTATACCATAGAGGAGAAAATCCTTGCGCCCGGCCGAAGGCCGGCTATACCGAGAAGCTTTAGTTAGCGAAGCCAGTATTTGTTATACCATACAAGATGAAATCCTTATTTTGGATATATATATTTAATATATACACCCGGAGTAAAAGCTATAAAAATATTTTATCCATATTATGTTTAATTTAACCAAATCATTGTCACCGACAACCATATTATGGTTAAATTAGTATCTTTAAAAAAATCACTTGAAATTTTGAACGGTATTTTAAAAAATAATTTACACATTTTTGATTATAAGTTAAGTTGCGGACGTTATGACAATTCTTCGATTGACATTATGACACTTTTTGGGTCATTTTTCATTTTCTATTTGGGCCCTTTTTCGTTTTTTTTGGGCTAAATTTCATATTTACCTTTTTGGGTCATTTTTCATGTTCGCTTGGGCGATTCTTCATTTGGGCGATTTTTCATTTTTTTTGGGCCATTTTTCTTTGGGCGATATTTCCTACAGCCGGGCCCGTTGCCTGCTTCGCACGGCAAAACAAAATAAGTAAAGAAACACACTTGTTTTTAATAAAGTTGGTTTTCCTGCGGCGAAAACACACTCACTTCACATACGCACCGCACACACATGCGTTATCGGATATCAACCAAACTTCATATCAACCATATATGGGCCACTGCCTACGTAGGTTATAAGTTTGGTTGAAATCGCACGACGCGTTTATGAGTAGTTCGGCGACGTACATATACGGACTTATTTTTATATAAGTATATAGATTAACAATTTTAAACGGGCAATTGTTAACAAAACGAAATTAATGTGAGTCAAGTAACTGTTTATTAATTTTTTTTTTATAAATTTTAACACAATTTATGGTACACTATATTTGAAATCATAATCAATTCATCCCTTAATAAAGTGTATTTTTTTAATACATATTGCGATTATGAACAAAGTAAAAGAATAAAATTATTAAAATTTCAAATCGATGCACCTTTTTTAGCGTACAAAACAAAAAAAATATATATATCAACTTTCTTTTGACTCACCAATATACTCGTTCCGGCGACCACAGGTCTGTTGTCAAAGGAGCTTGAGTGAATTATTTTCCACGGTTTTAAATTGATTTCATTTCTTTTTGTAATAATTATAGTCAAAACTTAAAAAAACAAATAATATGTATTTGTGTGAGTGTTTATGTTTGTGTCAGAATTTTGTTTTCAATAATGTGTGAAAGTATTTTTCTGTATAAGTGTAGATACCCTGCAAATAATAGGACCAGTCCAAACACGCGTGTAAAGAGTAGTCCACAAGGGACCAGGACTAGTCCACAAGTAACCCAAACGTATGGAAAAAACCTGGTCTATTTAACATTACGATGTCCTAGGAGAGGACCATATAACCCACCTTTGGACCACTAAGGAGTAGTTTTAAAACTACTCCATGGTATATAACCCACCTTTGGACCAGTAAGGAGTAGTTTTAAAACTACTCCATGGTATACTCAAGAGGATTAGTTTTGAAGTCGTTTAAACACGAAAGCATGTCGTTAAAAAACGAAGACATGTCGTCTCACTACAAACACTTTTTAACAATGGCATGGTCCATGCTTGCATTACATCGGACTAGTCCATGGAGTAGTCCATTTTATCAAAATGCGTCAGGTGGTCCAATTTTATTTGCAGGGTAATGTTACATTGTAATAATGTATATGTTTACATTATAAGCTAAAAGTTTTGTATTAGTTATAAGTTTAAATTTTAAGTTAAATTATAATAATTACTTCGGCTTTTCAAAATTAACTAGCGGAAATTTAGCGGAGTGGGGAAACCGAAAAATTATAGGTTTTTCTGGATAAAGACTTTTCCCTTCCTCAATCCAAGCACTTAAATTTAGTTTTCTTGAATTCCAAAAAAAAAAAATAATATAATAAATGATCAGTTTATTATACAGCTTCCAAATAATAACAGAAATTGGAAATTTGCTGCGTTTAGCTGAATAAATTTTAAATTTTTGCTGTGATTTTAATCCTATTAAGATTAAATCGTTTATGCAGGTAGCATCCACAATAATTAATGTTATTTTCCCCTCTTAAATATTATTTGCACTTAGAGAAAATCTACAACAAATCGTTAATTAAATTCATTTTCCCGCAGAAAATCAAATTCTAAATTACCTGTTTATTTTACAATCTATCGTTTATTTAAATGTTTATTTAAAAAAAATCTCCGTTTATTTCAATATGTATTTAAAATTCTTTAGCACAAAATTATATTTGTTTTATTCAATGGTTTAAAATATTTGAAATGAAAATTTTTCAGCATATTTGAAATATTAACCAAAAGTATATTTCAAAACTTTCTGAATTATAAAAAAAAAAAAAAAAATTCTTAAATATTAAAGTGTTTTACATACAAGAAAATTAGAATAATTGTCGGTCCTCACAGTACTTATTTAACTCCGCAGTTTTTCACTGAAACTCTTCCAAATTTCATGTAGCTGTAGATGTTGCTGATCTGCTGAAGTGTGTGGAAGTACGTGCTTATAGATTGTGTGTAAGTCTGATTTTTCGTTGATTGTTTTCGTCGCTCTGATGATGGAAGTGTGAGAAATTTTGCCTTTTAGTATAATTTTTAACCTTTTTTAAACCTAGATACACTTTCTTCGTCGTATTGACGAAAAAAGCTTTGGCTTGCTTTTGTTGTGTTTTTAGTATTAAGTTTTGAAGTTAACTATAATATACTATTTAGAATGAATCAAAACTTAAGTATTTTATAAACTAAACAAAAATTTTCGTGTTTCCTTGCATTGGGTGGGTTTGAGGATAGATCATAAACGGTCTTCGTCGATTTGACGAAGAAAGTGTGTGGTGTATTAAAAATAAGAAAGAGTATCTAGGGTTAATACAAATAACAATTGTTTGTGTACTACAACAATATATTGTTACAATAAACATTACATAAACACATGTAGTTGCCGTAACCATGCCCAACCATACTTTTTCTGTGCGTATAGTAGACTTTACTATCACGCCGCTGATAGCAAATGTTTGTGAATTTCCTCCAATTTAGCAATTTTTACCATTCCTTATAGTGTTATTGCTTGTATGAAAATAAAAATTTTCGCGAATTTTCAATATTTTCCCAATTTTTTTTTTTTTTTTGTTATTTTCCAACATTTTGTTTTTTTAGTTTGTTTAGTTCAACTAAAGTTTTTTCGAAAAAAGCCTTCGAAACTTGAAATGTGGTAAAAACGATAGATGATAAAAGTAAATGAGCAAAAATGAGTACATTGACATTCATTTTGCGTCGGGAATGCATCCTATTAAAAAACATAACCAAATATAACCTCAACACTCGCATATATCTCGGTATAAGTCTAGATTGGAAAAATTAATTTAAAAAAGCAATTCAAATTAATTGGCTTCTTGGAAGAAATTCTGTCCATAGTCCCGATTGCAAACTTCTTTTCAACTCTATCTTAAATCCAATCTGGTGTTACGATGTTTAGTTATGGGGCAATGCTTCGGCGTCAATGCGTCAGAAAAGCGTAGAGCTTCGCGGGAAAAGCTTGAAGGAAAAAAAATTTATATTAAAAATCGTTTTAATACAAAATTCTGTTCTTCACTTAGCCCTTAAATGTGACTTAAGCCACCAAGCTGGTACAGTTAAATTCAACTTAATACATACAATAATAGCCAAAGCAATAGCAGTCAGCTGTTTTCTGAGACCACCTTGTAAATAACACTGTGTTACAAATTTTGAACAAAGTCGTGACCTACTGAATCTGATACCTAATCCTTATGTTAAATTCTGCGCTGAATCCAAATATGAAGTCGGAATGGTCAAAAGTAAAACAGTTTTCGAGATATTGCCGTGGTTTTTGAAAATATTCAAGGATTTGTTATTTTTTTTTTTATTGAAAGATAATACAATTACTAAAACAACAACAGGTCGTTTGTTATTGTTTAAGAAAGGACTAAGTAACAAACAAAATTTTTTCAAATTGTATCACTTACGACGTTAGTTTATTTTAATACGAAAATTTTGTGCCAATATCTAGATCGGAATGAAAAAGTAACAGCAATTCAATTATTCCACTTTTTGATAAAAAAAAAACAACTAGTAAATATTCAATGCTTAATGTTATTAACAATAAATATTAAAAATTGCTTTAAACTTTTGAATTGGTTTGCCTATTGTGCTTAATTTATACCTCTCGCACAAGGAGCCAACAATAAAGCCTTTTAGATCAGCACAGATTTTCCAGTTAAGCTGTTCGTACTTTCTCAGACCCAGTAATTTAGACATGGACCCATACAATTCTTACCCTTAAATGCGTGCGACACTGCAGGATTGTTCTTAGATTTTACAAAAGCTTTTGATCTGGTTGATCACGAAATAATGCTTCAGAAGTTGAAGCATTATGGTATAGTAGGAAGTGAGTGAAAAATGTTCAAAAGTTACTTACAAAATCGTAAGAAATATGTACAAATCAATAATGTTAAAAGTGATGTTATGAATGTTAGATTTGGTATCCCACTAGGTAGTGGGTTAGGACCTTTGTGGTTTTCTCTTTACATTAACGATTTGAATAACTTAAATCTTACTGGTCGTTTATAAATGTTTGCTGATTATGTATGTCTCTTTTATCCATATAAGTATGACTTACTGATTTTAAACGCAAACAAAACCAAATTAATACGCTTTCGGCGGCATTCGCATGCAATTAATAGTGATTTCAGCATTTTTATTGATGGTAATTAAATTTATGAAACGCATTCTGTGAAATATTTAGGAACAACATTACAGAGTAATTTATCTTGGGATATGTATTGTTACGAAAGTAACTGTAGATTAGAATGAGTTGTAATTATTGGTTAAGAATTAATTGTAATTCTTATTTATTTTGTATTCATAAGTAATTTTATTAGTTTACATTGTTATTAAAAATTGTTATAATTTAGTACACTTCAATCCCAATGTGTAGAAAGCCCTAGAAATGACCGTTAAAACAGCTTTAGTATAAGTGGTAAAATTATGTAAACATAAGTGCAGCCATAAATCATAATAGACGATAGAGTGGTGAATAGTAAAGCCTCGAACCTTCGAGAAACATTTCGAATGTTCTAGATGGCTGAATTAGTGCCATTTATTTTCCCCTCTCTCCCAAAAACTCAAGACTTGACGAGTCAAACTTGACGTGCGTGAACCAGCCCTTACAGTATAAAAACTTGCGGCGGCTAACATCAAAAAACAGTATTAGTTCAGACTTTGTCAAGTTGACTATAAACATTGAAGTGTGTTGATTACAATAGTGAGTTGTACATAAAAGCAGTAAATTTCGGTTGTTAAAGTGACTAAGTTCTTAATAAATAAGTGTTATACATTTAAGTGTTATGTTTATTTGTTTTATTTGCATTGCGATAAAAGAACTCGAAACAGTTTATTATATAGGAAATAAACCAAAATGTTATTGAAAGGCAGTAACGTAACAGTATATTAGGGAGGTTAAAAGTAAAATTGCTCCAGCTATTGGTATTTTATACAAGATGAAATACAAACTAAATGCTTAAACTAAAATGTTGCTATATCAGGCGTTAGTGCAAAGCCATTTGAATTATATGGTTGTATTATAGGTTATAATAACACGAATGTTCTAGATACACTGCAAACTATGCAAAACAAGGCTTTAAAGTTGTATTCAGGTTACCAATTTCATATTCAACGTTATCTCTCTATATAAATGTTTGTAAGCCTATTATGCCGATTCCTCGGTTGTATCACTTAAAGGTGCTAATGTATATTTACAAAGTTTTAAATAACATAGGTTATCTATCAAACGGTTGAGGTTGTGCAAAACCAAACCATGATCAATATTAGAAACCATAGAGTAGCAAGATGTAGACTTGAGAAAACCAAGCAACGCATTGAATATATGGGTAGCTTAATGTATAATCATTTACCAGTTGCGTTAAAAAGACAGAATAGAATATCACTGTTCGAAACAGATCTTAAAAAATATATATTGGAGAATCTGGAAACGCTTCTATTGTAATAATTATTAAAATCCTTATAAAACCGGTTATAATTAATATATTTTTTTAATTTTAAATATTTTAATATGTAAATTATTATAAGTACACGTAAATTTGACAACTTGCCTCAACAATGCCTTCAAGGCGCTGAGGCCAAACATAATTTTTAATTATATTGTACATGAATTGTTAATAATAAAAAAAAAAGATTTTGTATTCCCAAATATTACTTTAACAATATTTGAGGAATATTAAAAATAAATACACTCCATTTTTTGTCAAAATTAAGCGATTTCTCAAACTCATTTAAAAATTCCTAATTTGATTATTTTTCACGACTAGGCGGATTAAGGAATATATTATAAATAAGAGAATATTTTTAAAAAAATAATTGAGAATAAAATAGAGACGCAGATTACCTTTTTAGTGCCATAAAACCATAAGGAGCCAAGTCAAACTCCAAAAATAACCTAATGAACTACTTACCAAACATATTTAAAAATCCCCTTTTGGGCTAAATTTTCTCTGACATCTCGCTTATCTCTTCTTTTTGAATAACAACCGCAATAGTCCGATAAAATAAACATATTCGAAAAAAAAAAATTTAATTAAGTTCTTAATTTACTAATATTAAATCGAGAAATCCAGAACATACTTTTTGAAATCATAATTACTAAAAAAAAATTTGTTTAACCTAAAATTGTTTTTTTGTTATGCACTTTCCCGAAATATAAGAAAAATTAAATACATATGAGTCATTGAATTCATTTACACCATATGAAAAAACTAGCATTAACCCTTTAAGTGGAGAACCTATAAATATTAATACATAAAATACTAAACATTTTTTAATATTAAAAAGATAACCAAAAATAAGAATCATACTAAATATAACGACTGTAAATCGAACCACATCAAGCAGAAGGCCTTCAGCATCGTTAGAATGGAGACCCAACTGTAAGTCAGTATATACATATGTATTTATTTATTTATTGGTATTCCTATACAACAGGACTTAAAGTCTTATAATTATAGTACAGGATAAACAATTCGTAGCAATTTCTTATGTGTCACACAATAAAAGACTAACAATAAACATTAAAATAAAAGAAATTAATACATTAAAGCAATAGGTCAAACAATTTTAAACATAAAGACATTCAAAAGCGTACAATAGATTACACATTTTTAAGTACGGGAATAAAAATTAAAAATACATTTCCTAAACTGCGTTGCATTACTATTAAATTGAATAGTTGCTGGTAGTGTGTTCCAAAGACGAATACTGTGAACGAAAAACTGCCATTCAGAAACTAACTTCTTGAATCTTATCGGGATCAGATTGTTATTTCTTCTTGACTGCGTAAAAGTAACACGTGCAAATAGATTAGTATAGATTAGTATAGATAATTTTATGCAAAAGAGTTAGGCATCGAATATTTAACATGTCAGAAAAACGCACTCCATAAAGTTTACTTTCATAGGGTGTAACATGTGAGAAACGTCCTAAGTTGAAGACATATCTCAGAATGGCATTATGTGTAGATGTTAATTTCCTGGTGCTTTTTTGGTCACAGCTTGCAAAAACCTCGCTGCCATATATTAAAGCTGGAATAAGATATGTCTTAGCCAAAAGCATACGTATGTTGAACGGTGTTGAGTGGTGACTTGCCCAAAGCGAACGAAGCATCGCAAATACTTTTCCTGCAGCAGCGTTTATATGATATGACCACGTAAGTGAAGAATTAAAAATAATGCCAAGGTTTTTAGTCTTTTTGACAATTTCTATTTGCTGCGAGTTCAATATTATATTGGGCTCAATAGTAATTTGTGTATTGTTTCTGGAAATTACAAGGCACTTAGATTTAGCGGGATTCAGACAAACCCCATTTGCCTTTGCCCAGGCTTCAATTTTTGATAGATCAAAATTTAATCTTGAAATATACTCATCAGTCTTATCAGGTTCACAACATATATAAATCTGAACATCATCGGCGTACATATGAATTTTGCAATGTGATAACTGTTTTGGCAAATCGTTTATATATATTGTGAAAAGTAGAGGACCTAATATGGACCCTTGAGGAACACCTTTGATCACAGGCAACGGCAATGATTGCTTATTGTTTGAACTTACATACTGATAGCGGTTACTTAGATATGATGAAATGAGATCAGCTGCTGAGGAGGTAAAATGGAAAAGCTTAGTTAATTTAATACGAAGCATGGCATGATCACCACCACTATTATGGATAACAATCTTGAAGCGATGTGGTGGCTTACGTCTTGGCTGTGGTTCGTGTCTAGATCCGGGCATTTTGCTAGCATCTGGTGATTCCCGAGATGAGGGCAGTGAGCTTAAAGGCCTTGGCAACGAAAGGTTATCCATCCCCTAAACCGAGGTGTTATGCGACCCGTGCCTATCGGTTGGTTTGCAGTCAGGGGTTACCGACTGTATTATCACGGAGCTTTGCTGATACCTGGGCACCTCAGCAAATAGACTACGCCCTTACCGCGTTATCGGGGGCTATGACGTGGCGGACCTCCAGATCCCCTACACTCGTGGGACCAGACAGCAAAATGAATTCTTTAAAAAACAACAAAAATCAAAAACGAAACAAACAACGAACAAATAATGGCACGGAACAAGACACGAAAAGGACCAACGACAAGGACAATGAGACAAAGACGATCCCGTCGGTGGCTGTATCAGTCTCGACACCCAACAGCGGCGATGTACCTCTGTCTTTCGCGCCAAGTACATCAAAAGCCGCATCAGCCCTTTCCGCCAGATCGGATAAAGCCCATGCTTCGGGTACTGCAAAGTTGGAAATGACAAAGTCGTCCAACAAAGCAGCCTCCCATATGCCTATTGTGCAAAGAGGGACGGAGATGATTACATCCTGTCCCACTTCTGTACCTCCCCCCGCCAACTCCGGCGTCACTAAGAAGACACCTCGGCATAAAAATCCTTCCAAGAGGGCATCTAACTCAAGGCGTGCTGCCTTGCGTGTTATCGAGCTATTCGGCTCCAAAGATGCCAATGAGCTTTCTGCAGAACAGGAAGCTTCATTGGCATGGGCTAAGGCCCTTACTGCTGGGCTTCAAAGCGTTTCACTTCCTGCCCCTGCAAAGGCAATGCCTAAACGGCAACGTTCGGAGGAAGAAGCGACAGCCGTTAGACAGTAACCAGAGACAAAACGTCCCAAGTACGCACCAAAGTCGACTAATAGGTCCTACAGCGAGGTGGCGAAAGACCATCTTGTTAGGGCTATTATAGACAGAAGTGCTGCTGATGGATCCATCTCCCACTCTAGGTGGGACTTGGTGAAGCAGCAAATGATGGGTATCTTTTGGAAGATCCTTAGTGAGAATCCAGGAGCACCCCCGCAATGCGATGATGCTGGCCACGTTAAGCTGATGGCGTGTGTGGACGAGCGCTCTGCACTTCTGCTGAAGCTTGCCATTGGAGCGATTGGCGAAATATGGGAAGGTGCTAGGCTCGACGTGGTTTTGGTGAGTGAGATACCACGGAGACCTAGATCCATCGTCACCATCCCAGCGGAACCCTCTGCACCGGAGGAAATCTTGAAGATTATTCAGTGCTGCAACCCCCAACTTCCCACTCATAACTGGAAAGTTGTCAAGGTTTCAGCAGCTGAAGGATCCTCAAGAACGGCGATCGTATTCCTGAATCAGGACTCCTTGAAGCCACTGAGGGAGAAACAGGGCAAGATTTACTATGGTTTCAGTACCATCTTGCTCCGTGTCTACCGAGGTGATGACAAGGGCGATCCAGCTCCGAAGGTTGTGGAGCCTACGCAGTCTGCGGACTGCACGAATGACGCTTCCGTTCATTCATGTGACAATGAGGACACCCCGTCCGTCTCTGACATGCTGGGTGACCTCTTTGAACGCATGGGTGAATTGGCTGATGAGGACGCCCTCCTGGAATCCGATCAGGAGGACGCCAATGTCACGGTCGTTAATACTGGACATGGTGAAGGTGACGCAGATAAACCTTCACCACTCTAAGGCAGCATCCGCTGCACTGCTCCTCCGGGTGGTAGAGAGAGAGGAGGAGCTAATAATGATCCAAGAGCCATGGATCCACAAGGATCGGGTTTGCGGATTAAACCTCAAGGGCTATAAGCTCCTATATGCCAAAGCAACAGGTAAAATTAGATCTTGTATTTTGGCTAAAAACACGCTGGATATCTTCATTCTTTCTGATTTCAATGATGAAGACACAACTTCAGCGGCCCTAGAGATGGGCGACATGTCGATTTGGATCGTCTCGGGCTATATGGCGCATGATCAGGACAATGAGCCACCTAATAGGCTTGTTCGTGGCTTGGTAGCCAAAGCCGGCTCCATGGGTACCCCGGTGGTTATCTGTGCTGACGCTAACGCGCATCACATCACGTGGGGCAGCTCCAACACCAACACTAGAGGTGAGTCGCTATTTTCTTTTATCTGTAGCAGTAATTTGGAAATAGCAAACATAGGCGCGGAACCTACGTTCATTGTAGCTAATAGGCAGGAGGTTCTTGATGTGACATTGGTCAGCTCGGAACACTCCGACTTAATAAGTAACTGGGCGGTCTCAAATGACTGTTCTTTTTCGGACCACATGTATGTTGAGTTTCAATTAGGTCCACCCCCCTTGGGGGTGTGTACTTTTGTGAATAGGAGGAGAACGAGGTGGGACTATCAGGCTAGTCTACTCGCTGATTCTCTGGGCTCAGTCCCTGTCATTAGTGGCATTACGGAGACTGAAATGGCAGTGGAGTTCCTATCGGGGGCACTGCGTCAGGCAACGGCACTGGCCTGTAGGCCAGTGGTTAGGAAGAAGGGGGGCAAGCCACCATGGTGGAGCCCTGAGATTGCACAGTCTCGCAGAGACTGTCGTAGGTTATTCAATATGGCTAAACGACTGGGAAACTGGGCGGATTATAAGTCGGCATTGAATAGGTTCAAGAATTTGGTAAGATCGGCGAAACGGAATGCCTGGAGGAACTTCTGCAGCGGCGTGGAAGGCTCCTCTGAGACAAACCGGTTGCGCAAAATAATGGCTTCTTGCCCGGCTGTCCCTAGCTACATTCAGAAAGCTGATGGTAGCTGGACTACGAATAGTCAGGAGACGCTGGAGGTGTTAATTGACACGCACTTTCCTGGCAATTCCCTTCCAACACCACGGAAGATCAACTGCTTATCAGAGCCTGGACCCGTGTCCATTTCTCTGTGCTATGATAGGCTCAATTGGGCGATAAGGACCTTCGACTCCTTTAAGGCGCCTGGTCCGGACGGTATTATTCCGGCCGACCTTCAAAAGAATGCGGGGCTTCTGATTCCTTGGCTGTCCGCTATTTATACGGAATGTATAAGATTCTCGTACGTTCCCACCCGATGGACTAGATGTAGGGTTGTTTTCATTCCAAAGGGAGGTAAAGCATCCCACACCAGACCTAAGGACTATAGGCCAATCAGCCTGTCGTCTTTTCTTCTCAAGACCCTTGAAAGGGTCATTGATATTCATCTGAGGATGTCTATTCCTAGACATTTGCTCTCTTCATCGCAGCATGCCTACACCAAGGGCAAGTCTGTAGAGACGGCGCTCTACTCACTGGTCGGCTACATTGAGAAATCCCTTGAATTTCGGGAATACTCACTTGTGGCCTTTCTGGACATTGAGGGAGCTTTCAATAATGTCAAACCCAACTCCATCTTGGAGTCGATGAGGGAGGTTGGGGTTGACGATGTAATTTGTAGATTTATTGGTAATCTACTTGATAATAGGATCATTGAATCCACGATGGGTGCTACTAATGTTTGCAGATTTGTGCACAGGGGCACCCCGCAAGGTGGGGTTCTGTCCCCTCTACTGTGGAACCTGACGGTGAACACTTTGCTGGGCCGGTTCGACAGATTAGGGATAAGAGCCGTCGCGTATGCGGATGACGTGGCGGTGGCGGTCGCGGGTAAACACCTGGACACATTGTCCCATTGTATGGAATCTGCATTGCAGATTCTAAGCTCTTGGAGCATTTCCTGTGGACTTGGTGTCAATCCACAGAAAACTGAGTTGGTACTCTTTACCAGGAAGTACAAGGCTGGCAACTTTAGGCTTCCTACGCTAAACGGCACGGAGCTGAGGCTCTCGAACAGTGCCAAATATTTGGGCGTAATTCTCGATAGCAAACTATCATGGGAACTCAACGTTCGGACGAGGGTTGATAGGGCTATTGTGGCCTTATACACCTGCAGGAGATCCTTGGGCAGGAGCTGGGGCCTGGGCCCCAGGGGTGTTGAATGGATCTTTGAAGCGGTGGTAAAACCGATTCTCTTCTACGGGGTCATAGTGTGGTGGCCTGCCATGGAAAGGGGACGGTACTGCAGGATGCTTGAGAAAGTATATAGGTTGCCTGCGAAAGTATATAGGCAGTGTCGGGGCATAAGCTCAATGGAATATGGAAAAGTACCACTTAAATATTAAAAAAAATCAATTTTTAAGACCATCGTCAGAGCCGTTCCAGAGAAAAGTGGGTTCATCCAAAATGGTCAGTAGAAATCGTTGCTGATTTATTACGGCCAAACTAGGCAGTGTCGGGGCATAAGCTCAATGGAATATGGAAAAGTGTCACTTAAATATTAAAAAAAAATCAATTTTTAAGACCATCATCAGAGCCGTTCCAGAGAAAAGTGGGTTCATCCAAAATGGTCAGTAGAAATCGTTGCTGATTTATTACGGCCAAACTAGGCAGTGTCGGGGCATAAGCTCAATGGAATATGGAAAAGTACCACTTAAATATTAAAAAAAATCAATTTTTAAGACCATCGTCAGAGCCGTTCCAGAGAAAAGTGGGTTCATCCAAAATGGTCAGTAGAAATCGTTGCTGATTTATTACGGCCAAACTAGGCAGTGTCGGGTCATAAGCTCAATGGAATATGGAAAAGTACCACTTAAATATCAAAAAAAAAATCAATTTTTAAGACCATCGTCAGAGCCGTTCCAGAGAAAAGTGGGTTCATCCAAAATGGTCAGTAGAAATCGTTGCTGATTTATTACGGCCAAACTAGGCAGTGTCGGGGCATAAGCTCAATGGAATATGGAAAAGTACCACTTAAATATTAAAAAAAATCAATTTTTAAGACCATCGTCAGAGCCGTTCCAGAGAAAAGTGGGTTCATCCAAAATGGTCAGCAGAAATCGTTGCTGATTTATTACGGCCAAACTAGGCAGTGTCGGGGCATAAGCTCAATGGAATATGGAAAAGTACCACTTAAATATTAAAAAAAATCAATTTTTAAGACCATCGTCAGAGCCGTTCCAGAGAAAAGTGGGTTCATCCAAAATGGTCAGTAGAAATCGTTGCTGATTTATTACGGCCAAACTAGGCAGTGTCGGGGCATAAGCTCAATGGAATATGGAAAAGTACCACTTAAATATTAAAAAAAATAAATTTTTAAGACCATCGTCAGAGCCGTTCCAGAGAAAAGTGGGTTCATCCAAAATGGTCAGTAGAAATCGTTGCTGATTTATTACGGCCAAACTAGGCAGTGTCGGGGCATAAGCTCAATGGAATATGGAAAAGTACCACTTAAATATTAAAAAAAATCAATTTTTAAGACCATCGTCAGAGCCGTTCCAGAGAAAAGTGGGTTCATCCAAAATGGTCAGTAGAAATCGTTGCTGATTTATTACGGTCAAACTAGGCAGTGTCGGGGCATAAGCTCAATGGAATATGGAAAAGTACCACTTAAATATTAAAAAAAATCAATTTTTAAGACCATCGTCAGAGCCGTTCCAGTGGAAAGTGGGTTCATCCAAAATGGTCAGTAGAAATCGTTGCTGATTTATTACGGCCAAACTAGGCAGTGTCGGGGCATAAGCTCAATGGAATATGAAAAAGTACCACTTAAATATTAAAAAAAATCAATTTTTAAGACCATCGTCAGAGCCGTTCCAGTGGAAAGTGGGTTCATCCAAAATGGTCAGTAGAAATCGTTGCTGATTTATTACGGCCAAACTAGGCAGTGTCGGGGCATAAGCTCAATGGAATATGAAAAAGTACCACTTAAATATTAAAAAAAATCAATTTTTAAGACCATCGTCAGAGCCGTTCCAGAGAAAAGTGGGTTCATCCAAAATGGTCAGTAGAAATCGTTGCTGATTTATTACGGCCAAACTAGGCAGTGTCGGGGCATAAGCTCAATGGAATATGGAAAAGTACCACTTAAATATTAAAAAAAATCAATTTTTAAGACCATCGTCAGAGCCGTTCCAGTGGAAAGTGGGTTCATCCAAAATGGTCAGTAGAAATCGTTGCTGATTTATTACGGCCAAACTAGGCAGTGTCGGGGCATAAGCTCAATGGAATATGGAAAAGTACCACTTAAATATTAAAAAAAATCAATTTTTAAGACCATCGTCAGAGCCGTTCCAGAGAAAAGTGGGTTCATCCAAAATGGTCAGTAGAAATCGTTGCTGATTTATTACGGCCAAACTAGGCAGTGTCGGGGCATAAGCTCAATGGAATATGGAAAAGTACCACTTAAATATTAAAAAAAATAAATTTTTAAGACCATCGTCAGAGCCGTTCCAGAGAAAAGTGGGTTCATCCAAAATGGTCAGTAGAAATCGTTGCTGATTTATTACGGCCAAACTAGGCAGTGTCGGGGCATAAGCTCAATGGAATATGGAAAAGTACCACTTAAATATTAAAAAAAATCAATTTTTAAGACCATCGTCAGAGCCGTTCCAGAGAAAAGTGGGTTCATCCAAAATGGTCAGTAGAAATCGTTGCTGATTTATTACGGTCAAACTAGGCAGTGTCGGGGCATAAGCTCAATGGAATATGGAAAAGTACCACTTAAATATTAAAAAAAATCAATTTTTAAGACCATCGTCAGAGCCGTTCCAGTGGAAAGTGGGTTCATCCAAAATGGTCAGTAGAAATCGTTGCTGATTTATTACGGCCAAACTAGGCAGTGTCGGGGCATAAGCTCAATGGAATATGGAAAAGTACCACTTAAATATTAAAAAAAATCAATTTTTAAGACCATCGTCAGAGCCGTTCCAGTGGAAAGTGGGTTCATCCAAAATGGTCAGTAGAAATCGTTGCTGATTTATTACGGCCAAACTAGGCAGTGTCGGGGCATAAGCTCAATGGAATATGAAAAAGTACCACTTAAATATTAAAAAAAATCAATTTTTAAGACCATCGTCAGAGCCGTTCCAGAGAAAAGTGGGTTCATCCAAAATGGTCAGTAGAAATCGTTGCTGATTTATTACGGCCAAACTAGGCAGTGTCGGGGCATAAGCTCAATGGAATATGGAAAAGTACCACTTAAATATTAAAAAAAATCAATTTTTAAGACCATCGTCAGAGCCGTTCCAGTGGAAAGTGGGTTCATCCAAAATGGTCAGTAGAAATCGTTGCTGATTTATTACGGCCAAACTAGGCAGTGTCGGGGCATAAGCTCAATGGAATATGAAAAAGTACCACTTAAATATTAAAAAAAATCAATTTTTAAGACCATCGTCAGAGCCGTTCCAGAGAAAAGTGGGTTCATCCAAAATGGTCAGTAGAAATCGTTGCTGATTTATTACGGCCAAACTAGGCAGTGTCGGGGCATAAGCTCAATGGAATATGGAAAAGTACCACTTAAATATTAAAAAAAATCAATTTTTAAGACCATCGTCAGAGCCGTTCCAGAGAAAAGTGGGTTCATCCAAAATGGTCAGTAGAAATCGTTGCTGATTTATTACGGCCAAACTAGGCAGTGTCGGGGCATAAGCTCAATGGAATATGGAAAAGTGTCACTTAAATATTAAAAAAAATCAATTTTTAAGACCATCGTCAGAGCCGTTCCAGAGAAAAGTGGGTTCATCCAAAATGGTCAGTAGAAATCGTTGCTGATTTATTACGGCCAAACTAGGCAGTGTCGGGGCATAAGCTCAATGGAATATGGAAAAGTACCACTTAAATATTAAAAAAAAATCAATTTTTAAGACCATCGTCAGAGCCGTTCCAGAGAAAAGTGGGTTCATCCAAAATGGTCAGTAGAAATCGTTGCTGATTTATTACGGCCAAACTAGGCAGTGTCGGGGCATAAGCTCAATGGAATATGGAAAAGTACCACTTAGACTGGTTGCCGATTGATATCATGGCCGAACAACAGGCCTTGACTTCCGCTATGAGACTGGGGGCGGTGGGCCTATGGTCTACGCGGAACTATGGTCATGCCAGGATCACGCTTCACGCGTCATACGACCTGGCGGGGCTGGACTATTGCACTCCGGAAGCCTTTTTCGGTGCTTTGTTCACGGTTCATCATGGTAACTATGATGAGCTGCTCGATAATTCGCGATCTCTGGAGCCGACCCTGCGGGTCTACACCGATGGTTCCAGGATGGGCGACAGAGTAAGTGGAGGTTTCTTCATCGAGGAATTGGACATCAGGGTCTCTTTTAGGCTGCCAGATGGCAGTAGTGTGCTGCAGGCGGAAATCTCTGCCATAAAGCGGGCGGCAAACTGGCTGAAGTACTATCGTATATCGAGGGATATATGTATATTTACGGACAGCAAGGCTGCCATTGCAGCTCTGGCTGGTGTCTTTACGACATCTATGTTAACAGTGGAATGCCGGATGTCTCTAAATGAGATCGCGAAACATTCCAGTGTAACGCTGACATGGGTACCAGGACACAGTGGGCTCCTGGGCAACCATACTGCGGACAGTCTAGCCAAACAAGGCTGTCTGTTGGACGACATGTTCGTCGACGGCCTGATTGGCACTTCAATGGCCCGCTGCAGGACTCTCATCAGACGGGAGTCGTACAGAAGGGCTCAGGGGAGATGGCAGGACGAGCATACCTGTTTGATGGCCAGGACTCTATGGCCTGGCTATGACGCGGCGAGAACGCGCGTACTACTCGGTCTCGGCAGGGACCGGATAAGGACAGTGATATCGGTTATCACGGGTCACTGGGTGATAGGGACTCATGCTAGGAGGATGGGTCTTGCGTATAATGACTACTGCAGGAGTTGTCATGATGAGGAGGAGGAGGAGACGGTGTTTCACTTCCTCTGCCGGAATTGCCATGTCTGGACGATTTGTCCAATGCGGGACTGAAATCGATCTCACTGTTCTGCAGGGAATCGGGGTGGTTCGAGACTGCGGTGACCTCTGGGGAATAGTCTGGTGGATACTGGCTGACCCTTGTCACTGGCTAGGGGTATCACAAAGGGACCGCTATAAGGACCCAAGTGAGTCATCTTCGTGACGGCTACCCATTTAACCTAACCTAACCATGGCATGATCAACCATATCAAATGCTTTGGAATGATCCAAAAGCACCAACAAGGTAACATTTCCGTTATCTATATAGCTTCGAATTTCCTTCGTCACTCCAATAAGTGCAGTAGTGCAACTATGTTTGGGTCGGAAACCAGATTGCATTTTGGTTAATAAATTATTCGTCTCAAAGTAAGCACCTATTTCTTTATTCAAGAGCCTTTCGAAGACTTTAGATAAATATGAAAGGAAAGCTATTGGACGGTATTCATTTCTATTTTTAGGGATGGGAACAACTTTCGCACACTTCCAGTTCTGTGAAAAATACCTTTTGTAATTATTGTGTTGAATATGTGTGTGATTTGTGGAAGTAAGTTAGGTAGAAGGAGTTTTAAAAATTTAGGGTGAATTTTATCAGGTCCAATTGCATTTGATTTGATATCATGGCAAGCAATAAAGGTATCATTCTGAGAAACACAGCGAAAAGAAAATTGTGGTGCGGAGCTATTAAATGATGCACTGGCACTACTATAATAATAGTTAGGAGAAATGTTTAAGTTTGGAATTTTAGTAAATAACGCGTTGAGTGAGTCAACATTCATTTCCGAAGAGTCTGTTTTATTTAATTTTCCGATGCCAATATCACGAATAATTTTCCAATTTTTCTTTGAGTTCACAGCAGTTGAAAATAAGTTAGTAAAGTAAGAGAATTTTGTTCGCTTAATTAGATTATTTACTTCTCTTCTGGCACTAACAAATTGATCATGCAGGTCATCAGTTTTGAAGCGTTTCCAACATTTATAAAGATGATCTCGTTGGTTTATTTTAGCTTTAAGTTGTTCATTAAACCAAGGCTTTGTAGTGCTTTTCTGTGTGACTGTTTTTACTGGCACAGATTTTTCGAAAATTTCGGCAATATTTTTCTCCAGAAAATTAACTTGGTCATTAACATCGATCATGAAGAAAATACGATCCCAATCAACTATTTGAAGCGCATACATCATTGCATTATAATCCATTCTTTTAAAATCATAACAAGTATTCTCTTCCCTCGTATATTTGGTTCTGAAATCGAAGCATACAAATATTAGGTCGTGTTTCGAGAAACATGGTGCGCCAATCTGATCATATAGCAGGACTTTATTAATGTCGTTGACAAAAAACATATCCAGCAGTGATTGATTTGTAGAAGTAAAATGCGTTGGTGTAAGTACATTTGGAGAAACTAAACCTATTGATTTCATTACGTCAAGTAGTTGTGATTCGCATAAAACATTAGAGTTGAAATCTCCACACAAAACAACGTTTTCATAATTAACCGTTATGTTTTCGAGATTATGATGTAGTTCTCCCAAATCTATGCGCCTATTGGGTCTATAAATACATCCAATAAGTAGTTTCTTCCCCATAGATACAACTTCAAGAAATATGTATTCAATTTTTTCGTCAGGGAGAGATTTAAGTAGAGAATTTACTCGTAAAACATTTCCTGATAAAGATAGCAACCCCTCCACCATGTGTACGCCTATCACTGCGATGCATCTTGAAACCAGACAACTCAAGTATACCATCAGGGATATCTTGATCAAACCATGTCTCCGACACACATATTATATCGACGCAAGAGTTCTCAAAGATATACCGATACTCATCAATCTTATTGTTTAAACTCTGTGCATTTATATGACAGATGTTTATACCAGATTTCTGCTTGCATAAGATACGAATCATGTTGAAAGTAACGTCATTGGAACTAACAAAATTACCAGCATCGTTTAATACCATATTTTCCATTATTATTTCAAAAAGACAACGCAGATAGGATTGATCAAAAATAAGCAATACAAAGTTTCCCAATTTAAAATTCCAAAAATAAAAGGTAATATAATTACAAAGACAATCAAAAGATACAAAAAAGTAAGTATATAAGAAATTGTAGTAATTATCAAAAAAAAAAAAAAAAAAAAAATTTAAAAGTTGTAAGCATATAAGGTGGCAAATGCATGTATATTTATTTATTTATTTATTTAGATATTAATTATAATAAAAATTACAATAAATCTTAAAGCTAAAGCACTAGCAACTTTGGCTATCGGCAGATGTATATATTTATATTATTTGTACTTTACTTTTTTTCATGGTGGCATGTCATAACGTCCAGTGTCATAGTGTCCATGGACGTTATGACACTCCAAAAAGTGTCAAAGTGTCATTAGGTCCATAATTAATAAAGAAGTTAAATACAAAAAAATGATCTGCATACACGCAGAGAAAAACATGTTTCATTATGGTCCCAACCAACAAAACTATATTTAAAGAAACTAATTTTACCATAATATGGTTGTCGGTGACAATGATTTGGTTAAATGAAACATAATATAGTAAAAAATTTTTTAAAAAAAGGTTTTGCTGCTTTTTCTCTGGGTGTATCTATTAAATATATAACGAAAACACTTTTGGGCGCAAGGATTTTCTTCTCTATGGTATAACAAATACCGGCTTCGCTAACTAAAGCTTCTATGCACAGCCGGCCTTTGGCCGGGCGCAAGCATTTTCTCCTCTATGGTATAACAACCACCGGCTTCGCTAACTAAAGCTTCTCTGCATAGCCGGCCTTCGGCCGGGCGCAAGAATTTTCTCCTCTATGGTATAACAAACACCGGTTTCGCTAACTAAAGCTTCTCTGCATAGTCGGCTTTCGTTCGGAAACAAGGCAGATTTTAGAAGCTTTATTTAGCGAAGCCGGTGTTTGTTATACCATAGAGGAGAAAATCCTTGCGCCCGGCCGAAGGCCGGCTGTGCAGAGAAGCTTTAGTTAGCGAAGCCAGTATTTGTTATACCATCGAGAAGAAAATCCTTGCGCCCGGCCGAAGGCCAGCTATGATCCCAAATTTGTTTACATTCTTGCTTGTAAGAATTTTTGGCATTGTACTTACTTATTTTGATATTTCAAAACAAATTTTACACATTTTAATATTTTTCATTATAAGTTAAGTTGTGGACATTATGACACTTTGCAAAGTGTCATAACGTCCGCGGACGCTATGACATTTCATTGATGGATGTTATGACACTTTTGAAAGTGTCGTAATGTCCATGGACACTATGACACTTTCAAAAGTGTCATAACGTCCATGGACACTATGACACTGGACGTTATGACATGCCACCTTTTTTCATTCATTTAATTATTCCTATTATTACAACAAACGAATTTTAAAGCATCTTATTGTTAATGAAAGCTTCCTTAGATCAATAAATTCTCTGCTGTAATTAAGTAAGTTCGTGTGGAGTTGCCAAACCCCCATCGTACGCGTCCCCAGGTGGCGGATAGGGGGAGGTTTAGTGCACACTACCGATGATTATTGTAGGCGCCTTGATAACGCATACAACTTTTAACCGTTAGTTGGCACATAATCTTTGGTCGTGAATTGTCAACCCCTCGGACCAAAATTGGATAAGGATGGTTCCCTGAAATACTAACCAAACCTGGTCCCTCACCATCAATAAGGTTTTGCTATGAACTAATAACCCATTCCCGTAAAAACCCTATTGCTGAAACGTCAACACACTCAACAAACTCATAAACCCTCTCCCCAAAGACGACTCACGGCTTTAAACAAGGGTTTATAATTGGAACATGGAATGTTCGAACTCTTAAAGCATTAGCTAAAAATCGTCATCGTTGGCGTCCTAAGTTAAAATTTAACGTTTAAACTTATATTTTTATATAATATTACTTTCAGATAAATCTCTTAAATATATTTACATATATTGTTACGAAAGTTAAATTATCTAAGAATTATTTATAGTTATAGTTATAAGTTATCTTGTAAGTTATAGTTTTATGTTACTTAAAATTGTCATGTATAATTTTCAACACAACTGTTCCTATAAAAATTTCCCAGTAATTTCTAGAAATGGTTATAGAACATAATAAATAGTTTTTACGGGAAGGTTCAGGAAAAATCTAGAAATAATTATGAAATATAAAAAGGGGTGACTCATGTAAAATTAGTTTAGCTTGTTTTGTGAAACGGTTCTGTTCGTAACTAACAATTGTTAACAAAATAATAAAGTTTGTAAAGTTGAATAAGTGTGTGTATTTATTTTTATTTGCAATTAAAAAGAACTCAACGGTTTATTATAAAGGGAGTAAACCGAACGCGTTTATTAAAGGAAAAACGTAACAATATTATGCAGAATAAGAGCATAAAATTATGTTAATTGTGTGATATGTTCTTTTTTATAATTTCTCTTGGATTAAATGTTTATAAATATTATAAAACGAAAATGATCAGTGTTTAAATTCTCTTTAATGTAAAACTTTAAGGACTGACGTAAGGTAATGTGTGTTAGGGGCTTTGCAAGAATTGTAGTCAGGAAATGGTTGGGTGGTCCAAGCATAAAGTACATTAGGCCCAATTAGCTTAACAAAAACTTATATATAATAAAGTGCGATGTTAATTGTGGGATACACTTTAACATCAAGTTTTTTGCCCAACTTAATTTGACATTCGGCACATTTGCGAAATTGAACCTCATTTATGTGTCAGAGTCTATGAAAATACAGACAATCGGATCCATATTCGGTATGACCTCATTTTTGAAGAACAGCCCGGCCCGATGATGCAAAAAGAACTGAACGAGCATGCACAGGATTTTTCACTTTTCCTACAGACACGGTTTGTAGAAATTCGTGCACAATTCTCCACATTTTGGACACATTAGGTCGATAATTCTGATCAGAAAAATCACGAAGTGCACGATTTCGTAAAAGGCATCAACAATTGGTTGAATTTGTCAAATACTGATACAAACATCGTGCACAATGATTGGACCCCAGTTTATATACATATGTATTAGACTGGTCGCATCTTGTATGGGATTTTTTTTTTTAAATTTAATTGCTTACGCTGCTTAAAATATAAGGTTTGGTGTAAGAAATCATGATCTAATTTTTCAGGTCAATCCGACGGTGCCTAGCCGTGCCGGGTGGGGCCCAAAGTTCCCCATATTATAAAAAAAACATCTTTTCTATAAGATCTTTATAGTTATACTAGTTGAAAAGCCGAAAATCAAAAATATGGCTTCGTTACGATCTTCCGCAGAGAAAGTAATTCAAGTGTGCCAGCTTCCTATGTCATCAAATGGCTTCAGAAAGTTGCGGAAAAAATAGGACATACATGCAAACATCCTGACATACTAAGAAAATATATATTATATAGATAGATTAACATATGTTCGCGCAACTCCAAAACGCTTTAGCTTATTGAAAAAATTAAAAAAACCGAAATTACCGACACACACTTGAAGTACTTTCTTGACACACTTGAAGTACTTTCTCTGCGGAAGATCGTAACGAAGCCATATTTTTGATTTTCGGCTTTTCAACTAGTATAACTATAAAGATCTGATAGAAAAGATTTTTTTTATAATATGGGGATCTTTGGGCCACACCCGGCACGGCTAGGCACCGTCGGATTGACCTGAAAAATTAGATCATGATTTCTTACACCAAACCTCATATTTTAAGCAGCGCAAACAATTAAATTAAAAAAAAAAATTGCGACCAGTCTAATATGTATATGTGAGAAGCTAATAGGTCTTACTTCACAAAATAAAAATTAGAGTAAAGTAGTGATGTTTGAAAAATACATTTTCAAAATTAAGAAGACTTGAAAAAGGTAGTTGACGAACTCGCGAAACGTAGTTATTCATTAAACAGCAATATATTATTGCCTAATTTTGCATATTTTCCTATTTTCTGCCTGGTAGCTTTAAAAAAAATCAAAACAAATTCAAAGTCTGTACCGATTTTTCATATTTTTTTAATGGAAAATATTTAAATAATATACATAAGAACAAAATATTTTTAAAGAGTTGACAAATAATAAGATAAAAATGTAGAGTTAGACCTTTCATATGTAGAACTCAAAGTACAAATAAAATTAGTTTTATTAATATAACACAAATGGATTTAATTAAATGAATTAATGTATGCATTTTTCCTGTGGCATAATATTGATTTATTTTTAAAGATCCGTGGGGATTTTCGGGGATAAGAAAATAGATATTTTGGGTACAAGCTGTCGCGAATTTCGGTTAAGGTATAAAATAAAACTGGGAATCCGGGTTACCTCATAATTAAAAATTGCAGTGTAAAAAGTGACACCATCTTGAGAGCATTCTATTTACCAAAATTTTTATATTTATTGTTTAAGTTTGAGGTCTTTTTAAATTCAAATTTATTTTTTTTTTTTGTATTTTTTTCTTGGTTACAATAAAATTTATATTTTTATATAAAAAAACCTCAAGCTTATAAAACTAAAATTAATATAAATTTAAATAATAACAGCCAATCCCACGATGTCACACGTTAACGTTCGCATAGAAAATTACATTTAAAACAAAAACAATTTCTAAAATTTGTTTTTGTTTTAAATGTTATTTTCTATGCGAACGTTAACGTGTGACATCGTGGGACTGGCTGTTAAAGTCGAATAACAGACAATTTATATTTACAAAAATAGTTTTTGCAATGTTATTTTACAAAAACGAAGTGTTTTTAAAAACATTTATTTCAGTGTTTATTTTTAACTATTTATTTTTTATTATTCAATTCTTTTACTTCAATTATTATTTGGTACTATTTCACAAATTAAATTTCGTTTTCACACACTGGGCTTCTCTTTGGCGGACTTTTGTTAAGACTCCAAATTCAATTGCCGTTAAATGAAATCCAATAGTTCTGCGCCAGAAGCCAGATGTTTATTAACTTTATTCCTCAACGATGCCAAAAGTTTTTAACATTTTCCTTAAACATGTAAATTTTTGTTTACGTTTCCGGTTTTTTGCTACACATACATGCACAAAAACACAATTTTCCTTTTGCTTTCACTATGTAGAAGTAAGATTTTGCCCTGCAAATAAAATTGGACCACCTGATCCATTTTGATAAAATGGACTACTCCATGGAATGGTCCGATGTAATGCAAGCATCGACCATGTCATTGTTAAAAAGTGTTTGCAGTGAGACGACATGTCTTCGTTTTTAAACGACATGCTTTCGTTTTTCAACGACTTCAAAACTAATCCTCTTGAGTATACCATAGAGTAGTTTTAAAACTACTCCTTAGTAGTCCAAAGGTGGGTTATATGGTCCTCTCCTAGGACATCGTAATGTTAAATAGACCATGTTTTTTCCATACGTTTCGGTTACTTTTGGACTAGTCCTGGTCCTTTGTGGGCTACTCTTTACACGCGTGTTTGGTCTGGTCCTATTATTTGCAGGGTGACAACGGCGGAGAATTTTACACAAACAAAATTCCTGTTGTTTTTTGTAATGTTGAATTGTTGTAGAAGTAAGCAGACCTACTGAATAGGCCTTGATGACAACTAAATGTTGTCAACCCATTAAAAATTTTTTTTATTTTGCGAAGCACTTATGCACAGAGGTAATTACGGCCAAAACCTTCTTAAAAATTTTTTTGGGTTTTGAAAGCAAATTTTGATGCAATAAAAGAGCAAACACTTGACATGTAGGCACATGTAAATGTAAACTTCGACCGCAATGTACAGCCTACTTTGGCTGCAAGAGTGCCGGAAAGTAAGCATTTTTAATATATTGTTTTTTTGAAAAACAATATCAAGGTTTAAGTCAACCAAAATTTTTTTCATAATTTTGACCGCATTGTCCATGGTTAAAGGTCTTCCATAAGCGAGATGGAAAGCGCAACTTTTACATTTCGCCCTTACAAACCTAATACGTTTGAAGCTCTATTTATTATTGGGCAATATACTAACATGTTGTCCAAGTGAGACCAAAAATTTGATGGGTTTTGCGTAGACCCCTATTTAAAAAATTAAAAAAAAAATTCTGTATATTGGAAATAGAAGCATTATTAGCTTTTAAATCGGTAAACATATCTTAGCTATTAACACACTACATCTGACGAATCTGGACTTAGTTGAAGAAGTGGTCGTGGCGCAAAATAGATTTATTTATATCTAAAGAACAGTAAGAGAAAAATTGTCCAAATTTGGTACACAATGGGCGGAAAAGAAGTAGGTGTGGCACCTTCAATATAAGGCTATTAAAGATTTCTGTAAATGTGAAGAACGCCCTGGGCCTAGGTTTTAGAGAGTGGTGGGAAAAAATTTAGGACACAAAATCCGTCAAAAAGTGGTTGTTATCGCATAAGTGGCAGTACATATGTATGTGTGTGTAAACACATGTATGTATTCCGTTTATATAACTTTCTGTTCTTATCTTACTTGTTATATATTAACTGTTACAATAATTAGTATTGCGGTTATTTTGTTGAACTATTTATGGTTTTTAATCCAAATTTTTAATATTTTTACAATTTAAAGTGATGAAAACCCGTAAATTAAAATTCGATTTTTACCAATTTTGTTTTTGTTAAATTTTACAAAATCTTCTGTATAACTACCAAATATAAAAAAGTAGTCAATTTTGGAAGACTATCGAATCAAACTCTACTAAATGCTTAGAGGGCTGCTGTTACAAAAACATCTTCTCACATCATAAGTGAAAATAAACTGAAACCTTGGTGCTTCTATGGTATCACTTCTATACTCTTCTTTTCCTTTTCTTTTTCATTTTCTTTCTTTTTATACCCACACCACAATAGTGGAGAGGGTATTATGCATTTGTGCTGATGTGTGTAACGCCTTAAAATAGTGGTCCTAGACCCACCTTAAAGTATACCGATCTACTCAGAATCACTTTCTGAGTCGAACTAACGATGTCCGTCCGGCTGACAGGCTGGCTGGCAGGCTGGCTGGCTGGCTGTCCATGTAACCTTGTGCACAAAGTACAGGTCGCAATTATGGAGATAATTTGATGAAATTTAGGTCAGAGGTTCTTATTGGCACAAGGACCAAGCCTATTGAAAATGGGCCGAATCGTAGGACAACGAGGGAAGATAGGGGGAAATTTCTTCCTCTCAGAAACTATCAAACCGATTTTAATAAAATTTAAAACATAGATAGAACCATATCTATATGGACACAAAATGTATAAATTTTTAAAAAAATCGGACCACGAGGGGAGATAGGGGCAATTTCTGCCTCTCAAACCGATTTTAATGAAATTTAAAACATAGATGATTCATATGTATATGCACACATAAGCTATACAGTTTTTAAAAAATAGGACCACAAGGGGAGGCAGGGGGCAATTTCTGCCTCTCACAAACTTTCAAGCCGATTTTTCATGAAGTTTATAAACAAAGATAAATCCATATTTACATGGGCACATAAGCATGATGTGTTTTTAAATACTGTGGTGTAGGGTATCATATGGTCGGGCTTGACCGACTATACTTTCTTACTTGTTTTTTGTTAATTTTATTAGTATTTATAAAAAGGAACCAAAAAATATTGTAAGTGCTTATTTATGTGCAATTTGATAAGATTAATGATTAATGGGATGTTTTTTTTTTTGAACTTTGCGACAATATGAGCACAAAGCTTTTTGTCCTGTTTGTTTTTGTATTCTTTTTTGGTCTTTCAACACCAGTACTGGAATGAATTTGGGGACATTTTAGGTTTCACACAAATAATTTTATAGTAAACACAAAGTTGTTTCTCTAAATTTTTTCAAAATACCTTTTCGGTAAAACTATGTATGTATGTAGGCGTAAATTGTTTTTTTTTTTGTTTTTCTTAAGAAACGTGGACAAAAAACAATATTTATATATAAACAAATAAGAGGGCTACATTTGGTAATGCCGAATCAAATGTACCTTTCTCCATTGTGCGATAATAACAGAAAGTTATACAAATTCGTTCTTAAGATGTTGATAAATCTATTTTGAGCCACGCCCACTTGTCCATCGAACCCAAATATTGCTTATAATTCTTATTCTCTTAACAGTTTTCTAGGTTAAATATCTTTAGTTTTTCTAAAGTCTTTGGATGAAGTTTCTTGACGATCTGGCCTAAGCAACTAGTGAAAGACGTATAGGAATAGATTATCCCATCAACAATAAATTTCAGTGTTTTTATCAAGAATAAAAATTGGGAATTAAGTACGACTAACAAAATATTTTAAATTAAAATTTTGTATTTACAAAAATGACTTACACTCAATTCACATGAGGGCTTTTACGACGTCGTTTTATCTTGATTCCCTTTTAAAGCAACTTCCAAAATCTCTTTGCGTTCATACGATGATTTTTGGTTGCATGTCTTTTTTTTATTTACAGTATGGCCTTGATTACCCGTCATTCGATTAACCGGCAGCTTCAATAAAATGGAAAACAAAAATTTTTTTGCACTGATTTAAATTGCCTCTATTATCCGAAATTATAAACAAATTATCTTTTTTTCGTTAAATTTTGAACAATCAAAATAAATTTAAATAAACGAAGAAAGAGAATATCTTAACGGTGTGGAAGCATGTTCTGCCAAATTTACTTTTTTCCTCATGTTAACATAATAAAACGTTATATATTTACATAAAATAAGAAACACACCAAAAAAAATAAATAATCAAGAATTCTGCCGATCCCGTCTATTATCGATAATCGAGGTCTCACTGTATTTTCAACCACACACTTCAAAGTAAGAAAAAGAATAAAACGTAAACAGAAAAAGTTAAAAGAGAAATGTAAAAAACGACATGCAAAATACAAAGCGAGACATTTTGTTAACCCCTCTTTCTTTTCTACACCGCTCACCAATAAACCAAAAGAGAAGTCGACAAAGCGACGTCGTAAAAGCCCTCATCTAAACTGAGTGTTAGACAATTTACTTTCATAATTTATTAAAAAAAAATGGAAGTGCAAAAAAAAATTACACTCAAAAATTTATTTTCAGTGGACATTTTCGAAAATTCCATTATAAAATTTTCGGCGACACGAAAAGCACCCGATGAAATAACGCCCAATTAGAACAATGAAAGAAACCCCAATAAAATAAGTACGTATTCCATATTTTTATTGATCTTAACACTTTAGCAGTTTGCAAAAGAATGAAAATTACTGACTAATTAGAGTCAGACTTACTCCTAAAATATTTCAAGCAAATCCTAACTGTAAAAAATTACAATTTAGAGCTTTAAACACCCTAAAAATGCTTAAAATTATGAACATGAAATAAAGCCCAAAAAAAATTAAATAAGGCCCCAAAAAAATTTTATGTGAAACAATTGAATAATTTGAGGATTACTTTTTTTTATTACCCCAAATTTAAATATGAAATAAAACCAAAAAAAAAAACGAAATTAGGCCCAATTTCCAAATTTTGCAATTTTATTGGGGCTTATTTAATTTTTCTAATTGGGCGTTATTTCATCGGGTGTTATTTCGTGTCGCCAAAATTTTAAAAAGTTTTCATTTTTTAAATGCGAACAGTTAAGTGCCCAAATTAACGAAAAAAAAATTTTTTTTTCGAAAGTTTAGCCGAATGTGTTGAGTTTATTTCTTGAACAACAATTAAAAAACTACTTCACATACGAAGATAATTTTAATGTTATTTTAAAGAGAATACTTGGGGCTACAAACCATATATTGGAAAAATAATATCTGCAAAATACTATATTTTAAAACGGACTAAGTCAAAAACTTATTTTTTTATTTGGCTGATTTTTTTTATAATACCTCAAACTGTTCTTTAAAAATCCTGAAACTTTTTTTTCTTTTTTATGTTATGATTTTTTTTTCTTTCGCAACCTTTAAAAAATAATCTTAAAATAGAATTTTAATATTGTTATTTTGAGCAATATGTACTCTGTGCTAGTTGCAAAAAACAGACAGGCCGGGCACCTGGCATTTCAACCTAGTTGGGGCACGCTGAATCCAGTGGTGATAACCTTTTTTTAGGTTATTTCTTGTTTTCAAGATATACCGTTATTTCGAAGTTGTAGGATGTTGCACTGCATATATTCGCGTAACTCAAAAACAGTTCAGTTTATTGAAATTACTTAAAGAACCGAAATCCCGCAATAAATCTAGTAGCTAATTCGGCGAAATTATGACATTTTGAATATAACTTTCGAAAAAAAATTTAAAAATTTTTTTTCGTTTATATATGTTCCTTATAAGATAAAAGGAACCTTCTCACCAAATTTCATTAAAATCGAATTGGTCGATTTGACATGGAATTACCCCTATAATATTTATATCTTTTTTTTATTTATACCCTTCACCACAGGTGTAAAAGGGTATATATAAGTTTGTCATAACGTTTGTAATTTCCACAATATTGATTTAAGACCCCATAAAGTATATATATTCTGGGTCCATATGAGAAGAGATTTAACGATGTCCGCCTGTCCGTCTGACCGTCTGTCCGTCTGACCGTCTGTCCGTCTTACGTTTGATATGTGTTTTCCGGATAATCCAGACATGATAGCGGCTAGGTTGTTTTACATTTATGTTACATACAGTCCACCATTTCTTGCTATTGAAATTCAGCCAGATCGGTCCAAAAATTACGTAGATATGAGCAAAAAACCACGACTACCTCTAAATTTTCCCAAAAATCCTTTGTTGTTGTTGTATTTTTTTTATTTCTGTATATCTTGAGAACGGCAAGAGCCAAAGTTTCCAAATTAGGTACACACATTTAGGTTGCCAATACACACCATCCTACAAAATGTGGGCGGGATTGGAAAAGTGGGCGTGGTACCTCCCGTACAAAAAAAAATAAAAATTTTATAAAAACCAAAATTTAAGGGCTGCCATATGTCCTATGGATATGACTTATATACCAAAATATCTGAAATTTCTTGTAGAACATATTTTATAAAAAACTCGGAAAAATCGGTTCAGATACAAAAAAGTTATGACCAAAATTAAATTTTTTTTAAATACCCACTTTCGGGAACCATAGATCTCCCCGAGTCCAAGCTTTATAACTAAAGTAAATGGTAAATTTCTTCTTCAACACGTCGGTATATAAATCTGCCAAATCGGTTTAAAAATGGCAGAGTAATAACCGAAATACTGAATCCACAAAAATTACTCTTTTTTATAATTATTTTTGTTAAAATATATATTTACATGTTTATATATAAATATAACTTAAGTAAATGGTAAAATTCTTCCTTAACACGTCGGTATATAAAACTATCAAATCGGTTAGACAATGGGTAATTTATGAGCAAAATACTCAAAAAATGGGCTAAAAAACATCAAAATTTTTATAAAAACCTAAATTATAGGGCTGCTATACGTCCCATGGATATGACTTATATACCAAAATATCTGAAATTTGTATGAGTTATAACAGAAATACTGGGGTCTAATCACCGCATACGATATCGAGCAAAATTCATCGAAATTATTTATTTTGGTATCTTGAAACTCGATATCGAATGAAATGTATTGAATTTGAAATAATAGCATTCGACATCGAGTAACTCGACATTACATTTATCGAGTTTTCATTCGATACGCCAGTGTCTATCGTATGCAAAAAAATTCAATAGCTTATTCGATACGATAGTATCGAATGCAGTGATTAGAACCCTGTATTCCCGAAAATTACTCTTTTTATACCCTTCACCAAAGGTAAAAAGGTATATACAATATTGATCATACACCCTATAAAGTACATATATTCTGGGCCCTTATGAAAAGCGAAGTTCAAAACCGGTTGTCTCTTAATTAAAAAATATATTTACCAGTTTCATTTAGTTTTTGTCTAGTTGCTCTGTATTCTGCTCGCACAATGGTGAAGGGTATATAAGATTCGGCACTGCCGAATATAGCACTCTTACTTGTTTTTATTAATATTATATAATAAATGAATGCCACTATATAATAGCTGCGCTCGAGAGCACAAAAGTTTTAACTATTTTTTACTGAACTTTACTGCGTTTTACTAAATTGCGCTCGCGTACACAAAATACAGTAAATGAGAACACAAATTGAGAGCGTAAAGTGACAGTTCTTTACTGAGTACTTACAAATTTTTACTGCAGAAATTTTTGCTGTAAAATTTAGTAATACAAAAAACATATGTTACAAAAAGGTAAACAAGCAAAAATAAGAAACAAAACGCATACAAATTGTGAAAAAATTATTTAATAAAAGAAAAGTTCAAATAAAATTTAAACCAAAACAAAAAGTGAAAAGGTATTAATTAATTTAACCTATTTATGAAGCATTTATAGGGCTTAATACAAACTTTTGAAACTTTCTTTTGTTTTATTAATTTTTAGAGTTGTAAAAGTGTGAACTATTTGTGTTAAAGATGCTCGATATTTCTGTAACTGTGATTAAATCACTGTTACTGAAAAGTCACGAATCAGAGTTGTGACCAAATTTGTCAAGTAACAACTTCTTGCTAAGTTGTTCTTTTTGTTTTTTGTTCCATACACAAATTTATGATATTTCACTGTTTTTGTGGGTAATAGTGTTTTTTGAATGCAGTAACCAATAATATTGCTGTTCCTTTTGTTCTCTTTTCTATCTGATTAGTACCCGCTTGGCCACGGCAATCGAAAATAATATTGCTATTGAACAATTGACTAATGTTTCTCTGATAAAACGTTCGAGACTGACTATTGCTAGTGAAACGAAAATAACTCATAGTTTTCACCCGTCGCTCAGTTTGTGACAGCAAATTCTATGATCTCGAAGGTTTGCTTTAATATTAATAACGATCTTTTGGCAATATCTATAACGAACAATTTTAGCGATATCACTAAATGTTCACTAAAAATAGTGTTATAGATTTAATTTAAAATTCGCTAAGCATTCGTTTTTAAGAGTTTTGGCAATAGTTCGATAGCGAGGATTTTGTGCAATTTTGTGTTTTTCTAAAAAAAGAGTGCGTTATGTTTTTTTGTATGTTCATATACAGTGTGACCCTTTTAGCATTTTCACTGCATTATTTATTTTGATTTAACAGCGAATTTTTCAAAATGCATTTAGCATAATTTTCAGCAATTTTCTAATATTTTTTAATCGAACAAATTGTATATATTTATTGTATTGCTATTTCACAATATAACTAAACATTTCTGTCAATATCTATCATTACATTTCGTCATTTATACGTTCATACACTCACAATATTATTACAGTAACGGACTGTAGTTTATTTAAGAAATATTCCATTCAGTCATTTTTAAATAAATAAACATTTAAAATTCCAAGCAAATTTATTTTTAACTGATTCTAACAGTTATTCAAAAAACTAAGTACATATTAATACTGAATTTCAGTTGCAGTTAATATTGTCCGTTGATTGAGTTAAATTCTTCTTTATGTTAAATTAAATAAAAATCTAATTTAAAGCAACGAAAAGTTCATTTAATTTTTACTGTCAAAAATTCAACCACGAATTCCGTAAAACCAAATGAATTTTCAGTTATCTTACATAAATTAATTGTCAAAAAATTAACTACATATTCCGTAAAAACAAATAAATTTGCATTTATTTTATAAAATTTTACTGTCAAAACTTCAACGCCATATTCAGTAAAAACAATTAAATATTCAGCTGTTTTATATAATTTAACTACCAAAAATTAATTTTTACTTATCTATAAAAAATGAATTGCTTGTTTTGTGTAAGCAATTCCCATTTTCTATTTTTTAATATAATTTAGTTAAATACATCAAATTTTAGAAGTAAAATAATTGCGAAGCCATATCGGTCATGCTGCTGGTGCCTTATAATTGAGAGTTCTTCTGTAAACAACGTGGTCAGTACAACAAAAGTAAAACAAACGTGTGTAACAGGGTAAGTAAATAATAATATTCTCCCTCTCTCGCTTATAAGAAAAACAAGCGGACAGGTATCTGTCTGATATTTTTTAGAAATTCGGCTCTTTTGTGGAGTAAACGAAAATTACTGAATTTAATAAAATAACTGAATATTTAATTGTTTTTACTGAATATGGGGTCAATTTTTTGACAGTAAAATTTAATAAAATAACTGAATATTTATTTGATTTTACGGAATATGCTGTTGAATTTTTGACAGTAAAAATTAAATGAACTTTATGTTAAAAATAAATGAAAAATAAGTAGACCGGTTTTTAATTGAATTTTAATTTATTTTATACTACAATTTCAGTTAATTTTACGTTCAGAATATTGTGAGTGTACAAATGTCTAATAATAGCAACCTTGTAAACACTAACAACATTAAAAAAAAAGAAATGGTAGATATTACTGCAGAAGAATCAACGGTTTTGGAACAGCAAAGGCAGAATATGAATGCGTGCGAATGGATAAACCAAAGTTCAACTATTGAATTCTGGATAGGTGTTTCAACAAGTTAGCTTCTTTTGTCATGAAGTTTTTGGTTTTGCCATTTTTAACGCTGAATTTTTAGCGGTATGAATCTTATAAAAACCAAGATTAGAAAAAGCATGGTATTGAATTCATTGATTTACGCCAGATGTGGACTTAAAAGGCTAAATATTACTACATAACTGTTGATCTTATAAAAATGTGTGATGAAAACAGTAAATTCTAATGGTATTTTGACCAACACTTTCGCAGTTAAGGAAAACTATTCATATAATGAAGTATTTAATGTGTATTTAAATTAACTGAAAATGCTGTTGAAAAGCCTTTTATGTTTTCAATGACAATTTTTGTTTTAATTTATATTTTGTATTTAATAATATATATGTATGTATATCGTTACCTAAAACGCAAAAAGACCTATCTTACATTTTGAAAATTTTACTGGAGAAGCAAAAAACTATTTACAGTGATAAATTTATTAATCGCCTTAAGCTGTTTATAATTTATTTTTCTTAAACTTTTCTTGAATAACCTACCAGTTGTTTTGCCAGTTAACAACGTTGCATGTTTTGCAAACTGTAGGGTAGGCTTTAAGCGTTTATCATGTAATATTTTGTAGATGGGGCCTTTTGTTTTTTTGGTTAAAAAATCAATAACTTTGTTAAGCTGTTCTAATTTTTTTTGTGAACATATGTGTTTATGCAATACATAAGAATCAATGAAAATTCGATTTTTAATTTTGGTATGTTAGGGATCAAGGCGAATTCCTGTAAACGGTGGTGTCGATACTACAACAATTAACAACACCAAAAACACAACAATGTATTTTGTTGCTGCTTTCGTTGGTCGATAAGTCAAAAACACAAGTAACTTTTGACATTCCTCTCTCTAATTTAAAAAAAGTAGCACAGCTGTGTTTTCAACGCCACCTGAAAGTCAATTCGCCTTGTTAGGGATATTGAATTTTCTAATACATTTTTTTAAATATTTTATGTACCATAAATTTTCATATTAATTCGAATTTGTATTCTTAGTCAAATTAAAATTTATTAAGCTTTAATACATTATCTTATTCCTTCAATTTTTTTCAGGAATATTTTCGATGCACTATCAGAACTATTTTATGTACTTATATCTGCTGATTTTTTAAGTGCTATAGGAAAGTTAAAAAAACATATAAAATTCAGAAAAATTCATGAAATCTTTATTTGAATCGACAGTACGGTAAATATAATTTAATGTTTGGAGATTATTTCATGCAAATGATGACCGTGACTGCGCCTCAAATGGTCCATCCGCTTAGTCCAATTTCGGCATACTCTTTCCAACATTTCGGCCGGTATCTCATGAATAAATGCTTCAATGTTATCTTCCAATGCATCAATTGAAGTGGGCATGTGTGTATAGACATGAGCTCTAACATAGCCCCACAAAAAGTAGTCTAAAGGCGTTAAATCGCACGATCTAGGCGGCCAACTGGCCGGTCCCGAACGTGAAATAAAATGTTCACCGAACTCGCCTCTCAATAAGTCCATTGTTAAGCGTTCTGTGTGGCATGTACCACCGTCTTGTTGAAACCACATATCATGCAAGTCAAGCTCTTGCATTTTGAGCAAAACAAAGTTGGATATCATCGCACGGTAGCGCTTACCATTCACAGTTACGTTACGATTCGCATCATCTTTGAAGAAGTACGGTCCAATGATGCCACCAGCCCATAAACCTCACCAAACTGACTTCTTCTGGATGCATTGGTAGCTGTTGCAATGCTTCTGGCTGACCTTTACTCCAAAATCGGCAATTCTGCTTATAAACGTACCCATTCAGTGGGTCGATTAAAGTGACCATAAAATGGAAGAAGCGCGCAATGAACTTTCTTAACAGAGCACGCATTTTGATAATAAAATGCAATAATTTGCAGGAGTTGTACGTTTGTAAGACGATTCATGGTTAAATTATAGACCAAACTGAAGATGTTTGACAATGAAACAAAACACGAAACGTGCGTCAACTGTTTAAACCAGTGTTGCCAAAAAGATAGAAGCTAAAAAATCACCCGATACATTTGTATAAAATACTTTTTTTTACTTTCTTTCATACAGATTTTTTGGCTCTGGTGAATATTTTATGTTTTGTCTGTTACAGCGTTCTTTAACTCCTGCGACGATATGTATTACATTGTTTTATAAAAACAAAACGAAATTGTTACATTAATTTAAATAAAAATGGTATATAAAAACGTTTATAAATAAAAAATTAACATTAAAATAATATTTTATAAATTAAAGCAGAGAGGTAGTAGGTATGTATGTACTAGTGCTGGGAAACTATCGATAGCAATATCGATACTATCGACAGTCTTAAACTATCGAAAATAGTAAAAATATCAATATCGAAGACATGTTACAGTAGCTATACACAGTATTTTGCCGCAAGTTTTTACTTCCTATTATTAATTCGCGCAAAATTACAGCACTGAATAAAAGCTGTGCTTTTTTACTACTAACTTAAGGCCTTTATGAGGAAATTTTTATATGTTTACGTAGGGACTGAAATGTGAGATAGTTTTATGATGTTGTAAAAAACATCAAATAAAAATGCAATTGCAATTGCGAGCATAGGATAAAACAATGAACGACCATTATAGGAAAAGTCCGCTAGGTTGTTTACCTTTTGGGTTGAGAATCAAATCCAATTTAGAACATTATCTAAAGTTGCAGTAAAATATCTCATAGTCCCTGTGGTGGCATGTCATAACGTCCAGTGTCATAGTGCCCATGGACGTTATGACACTCCAAAAAGTGTCATAGTGTCCATGGACATTGTGACACTTTCAAAAGTGTCATAACGTCCATGGACACTATGACACTTTGCAAATGGACATTATGACACTTTCAAAAGTGTCATTAGGTCCATAATTACTAAAGAAGTTATATACAAAAAAAAACGATCTGCATACACGCAGAGAAAAACATGTTTCATTATGGTCCCAACCAACAAAAATATTTTTAAAGAAACTAATTTAAACATAATATGGTTGTCGGTGACAATGATTTGGTTAAATGAAACATAATATAGTAAAACATTTTTTAAAAAAGGTTTTGCTGCTTTTTCTCTGGGTGTATCTATTAAATATATAACGAAAACACTTTTGGGCGCAAGGATTTTCTTCTCTTTAGTATAACAAATACCGGCTTCGCTAACTAAAGCTTCTCTGTACAGCCGGCCTTTGGCTGGGCGCAAGGATTTTCTCCTCTATGGTATAACAAACACCGGCTTCGCTAACTAAAGCTTCTCTGCACAGCCGGCCTTCGGCCGGGCGCAAGGATTTTCTCCTCTATGGTATAACAAACAACGGCTTCGCTAACTAAAGCTTCTCTGCATAGTCGGCTTTCGTTCGGAAACAAGGCAGATTTTAGAAGCTTTACTTAGCGAAGCCGGTGTTTGTTATACCATAGAGGAGAAAATCCTTGCGCCCGGCCGAAGGCCGGCTGTGCAGAGAAGCTTTAGTTAGCGAAGCCAATATTTGTTATACCATAGAGAAGAAAATCCTTGCGCCCGGCCAAAGGCCGGCTATGATCCCAAATTTGGTTACATTCTTGCTTGTAAGAATTTTTGGCATTGTACTTATTTATTTTGATATTTCAAAACAAATTTTACACATTTTAATATTTTTCTTTATAAGTTAAGTTGTGGACATTATGACACTTTACAAAAAGTCATAACGTCCGCGGACGCTATGACATTTCTTTGATGGACGTTATGACACTATGACACTGGACGTTATGACATGCCACCGTCCCTGTTACTTTGGTTCCTTCAGAAAGGTGCTTATCAGAATCACAATTTTACTTCTCATACGTTCAATAAAGTGATAAAAACAACGAACTTTACAAACATTCAGTCGATAGTAATATCGATTTATCGATAGTTCAGATGTTAGTATCGACTGAATGTTCAGATTTCACTATCGATAAATACCGATAGTAGAGAATATCGATAGTATCCCAGCACTAGCATGTACATAAATGTTTATTAATGAGTATGAACGTTCGCTACATCTTCGCAAAAACTTCGATAATGCGAACGTTAAATTTTATCTTAAATTTTCGAACTTTTAGCGAATACTTTTGTTTCGCTTATTCTTCACAGTGCTGAATGTTCGCTTTTTTCGAATCCCAGGCCAAGCGGGATATAAAAACACACAAAAATCCATCCAAACACACACACTTTGATATTTGCATTTTCGGTAAACAGCTTTGAAAGCTCTTACAATTTATTTTTGTTTCTCTGTACTTACAAAAGCTCTTTTTTCAACGGTCGCGTATTATGCATATGGGTTGGACTCAATTGCTTTAAACGAACTGAAAACTGACAAGCCGTGATCACAATCACAGTTTTAACGAACAGTGATTTTTAAATCACGTTCATTAACTATAATGTTCCTTAAAAATCACGGGATCGCTCATCTCCAGTTACGGTACTTAAGTAATCAATAGCAAAAAATTATTCATTTTCTTTTTAATAAATTTACCTGCCAAAAGCACAGTAGCACATTTTGCAACTTCAAAATCATGAACCAATTGAGACCCCCAAAATCTGAAAGCTTATGATGGTAGAAGAAAACCCCTAGATGGGTTTCGAATTATTAGCTAAGGTTTTTTTTAATTCATTTTTGAAGTTTTCGACTCGGGGTGGATTAAGGTACAATTTTCATAAAACATGAACTGGTTCTTAAGTCTATATTTCGTGAACTATTTAAAATATTGCTTGTCTCTCCTCGTCAAATTTTAAGCTCTTAGCCAGACCTTAAGATAAAATCAAAAAAACAACAACATCTTACTCTAAACAGCAAAACTGTCAAAAAACGTTAAATTTCGTCAAAGATTTCATTGAGCTAATTGAAAAAATAGACAAGCCGGGCACATGGCGTTTTAACACAATTCGAGTACGCTGAATCCAATGGTGCTAACCGTTTTTTTAGGTTAGGTCTTGTTTTCGAGATATACCGTTATTTCGAAAATTGAGGAGGTTGCACAACATATATTCGCGTAACTCAAAAACGGTTCAGTTTATTAAAATTACTAAGAAAACCGAAATTCCGCAATAAAATTTCCTTTAAGAAAGGTAAAACTTTTTTCTAATATGCGCAGTCGTACTTTTTGAACCTTTTCTTCAATATTTTTCTAGTCTGTATTGAACGTTTTATATGGGAGCCCCCTTAAGGGAAGGAGATAGCGGGTAAATATATTAGAAATAAATGATTGGGATGAAAAATATAGAGGGGTTGGTCATACATTTGACCCATCTATTTTGTACATTTTTCATTTTATACTTCAAGAAGCTTTTAATCAGCAATTAAAGAGACCGTTAATTAATTGGCGTATTAAAATTTTTTTTGTAGGTAGTTTTTAGTAATTTTAGTAAAGAATATTATATTTTTATTGCTCGTTTTGATTTTAAGAATGCTAACAAAGTAAAATTTCAAAAAATTTAATTTGAAATTCCCGGAAAAAATTTCTCGGGATTAATTGAAAAAAAATTTCCCGGGATTCTTTCCCGCGTAGAAGCTCTAGGCTCAGCCCACCATTTAACATTTTTTTGCAGTTCGAATTATCCTTAATTATTAACTTTTAAAATAGAAAATTCAAACTAGCGGAGTTCAGTGATTTATTTATTTATTTATTTCAGTTATTTGGAACTTCTACAACAAAACATTGGTTTTAGTGAGTAGAAATCTAATGAAGTTATGATGAAAAGTATTTATCAATAACATTAAGAAATATACAAAATAATAACATGAAATACATATTTATATACGTAAACAATATTTAAAACGATAATAATAACGTTAGTTATTTATGAAAAAATCTAAATAACTGTTGCTTGAAATGCAGGGCGCTGCTGGTTTCTTTAATTGTTGGGGGAAGATTGTTCCAGAGACGTATTGCAGTTATAAAAAATTGCCATTCCGAAACTAGCGTGCGGTGTCTATATTGAATTAAATTCTTGTTTCTTCCGAGGCGACTAAAATTTAAACGATTATAGAGATAATTTGGTTCACGAGTGGATATAATTTTATGCAGATAAACAAGGGTTCGTATTTTCAACAAGTCTTCAAATAGCACCCCGTATATTTTTTTTGAAAACGGGGTAATATTTATATAACTGCCATCACTGACATAATTTGTTATGCCATAAACATATTGACGTCAGCAGTCGTCGATGGCTGCGAGTGTAAGACGGCAAATACCTCTGAAGAGATCGAGTGGTAGCGATCGAAACATGTCATGGTAACCAGCTGCCTCGGTTCGAATCTCAGGTCAGTCAGGAATGAATGATTATCAATAACAATTTTAATTAATTTTCATGTTGTAAAATTTCTTTCTTCATAAAAATAAATTAATGAAAATTAAATTTCATTAAATTAAATTTGATTAAAAATATTCAAAATTTGGATTAAAAACCATAAATAGTTCAACAAAATTACCACCATACTAATTTTATCTCGTAATGTTGTTAAAAGCTACCTTCAACTTATGTTTGCTATTTGAATCACAACTTGCAAAGATCTCACATCCATAGGTAAGGACTGGTATTAAATATGTTTTCGCAATTAGTACACGAATCCTCATTGGAGTTACACATTGTGTTTGCCATAGTGTTCTTAGTATAGAGTAAGTTCTACCACAAGCAAATGTTACATGATCTGACCAAGTGAGTGTGTTGTTAAAAATGAGACCAAGATTTTTTGCTTTTTCAACTATTTCAATTTGTTGGTCGTTGATACAAATATTAGGATGTTGATCTATTTTCTGGGTTCTCCTTCGTATTATAATACATTTCGATTTAGAATGATTTAAACCATTTATATCTGCCCAATGAGCAACACGTTTGAGGTCTTCATTCAACTTGGCAGTACATGCTTCCATTTTTTGTTTTTTTGTGCTTATATATAATTGGACGTCGTCAGCATACAATCTAATACGGCAATGGTGTAATTTATCAGGTAAATCATTTGCATAAACTGAGAACAGTAACGGTCCGAGAATGGAACCTTGGGGAACGCCCCTAATAATTGGCAGAAACTGTGAAGATGTCAAACTTTTAGTTTCAACATACTGCATACGACCTTCAAGGTAAGACGATATCAATTTAACCGAAGTTACAGAAAAATTCATAATTTTTTCAAGTTTTTGAGCTAATATTGTATGGTCCACTGTATCAAATGCCTTTGAATGGTCTAACAATATAAGTATTACTAAACAGCCATCATCCACTTCCTTTCTTATATCTTCGGAAACATCAGTCAGAACAGTAATGCAGCTATGGTTAGCTCGGAACCCAGATTGTTTTTCAGTAAGTAGATTGTTATTATTTATATATTGAACTATCTGCTTACGTAAAAGTTTTTCAAATGCCTTTGACAGATCGCAAATTTTGGCATTGGTAGAATTTTGGCTTTCTTCCATCTTAGCGGATAACAACTTTTTGTTAATGCAAGTCTTTTAAAATTTTATGCATTAGTGCATTTTATTAACTTTTCTAATTTATCCAAAAAATTGTTATAGTAGAATAGTTTCGTTTTCTTATGGACCTCCTCAAAGAAGAATGGTACAATCAATCTCAAGTTTTTACTGATTATATTTAAAAGAGACTGCAATCTTTGTTTCAATCGGTTTCGTTTGACCATTTAACGAAGATATGGAAGAGAACCCCCATCCAAACTTGTTTCTGCTCAGCCCTAGACTTTTTCCCTTTATTTAATTGCTAATTTCGTTTGACATTTTTTTTAGTGTATTAATATTTTCAATTGATTTCATTATTGATTATTAATTTCATTTATTTAATATCAATAAAATTAACAAGTACAAATTAATAACTACAAAGATGAAGGGATTTTAAAACAAGGTGTGTCAATAATGTGTATCTATACATATTTGTGATGCACTTGTTATTAACGGTTACTTTAAGCAAGTGATAAATATTATAAACACAGGTCTGTTGAAACAATAAGGATGTCACAACCCGATGATATATTCCTTTATACATTTCTTTTCAATAGTGCTTACTTTGCATTTAAAGAAATTTCTTCTCAATGTCGCAGACAAGTTTTTTTAGAATCGGAAGAAATGAAAAATTATCCTGCAACTAAATCGCTTCCTTTTCTGCTTCTAAAAATTACTGCCTTACTCTGCAGCTGTAAGATAAGGTATACAGTCCTACAATTTTTAAATTTGGTGTTATATACGAGAAGAGAATTGCTGTTTTCTTTAGAGCACCTTTTGTACTGCTTCCCTGAAACTGTCAAATCATGTATTGGTTTGATTAAAAATATAGAATCTTAACTAATTTTTCAATAATCAAATAAAATTTAAGATATAGGTATAACTAAATTACACTTACTTTTTTCACGTTAATCACTTCGGCTTTCAAAGCCTTTTTCGGATCTCGTAAGATATTCCAAACGAGAAGTTTAAACAAAAATCATATCATATTTCAAAGGAAGTGTAAGCGCTACACTACGAATTCTCCTTTACATTACTGCTTCCGAGGGGGTATACAAAATAATAAGTCATCCTTCTGGCTCTGCTAGTTGCGAAAGAAGTTCTCAGCTATGCGTAGAATAAAAACACGAGTACGTAGTGCAATGACTCAGTTAATGTAATAGTCTAATACAAAATAAATTTGGAAGAGGTATTAAACATATTTTGAAAAAAAAAAAATAGAGAAAACCGTTAGAATATTACTTTCAGCAATAAATATTTTTAGCTTGAAACACCAGTTAACTGTAATTTTTAAAATACTTTGTTTTTTACCAAGGTTTCGTTATAATGTGCTAAATTCCCATTTCATACTATTGACTAGGGTATTGATTCGGTTAACCGTTAATCGGTTAACCGATTAATTACTACCCGATTAACTTATCGGTTAATTGAAAATTGGATATTTTCGATTAACGATTAAACCGGTTAATTTCAGTCGATTAACCGATTAATCGATCTAACAAAATTTTTAATTTTTTGTTGTATTATAACAAATTTTTTTTTTGTTTTTAATTATTTGTTTCTAGAAGCATATTAGATAAAACAAATTTTAACAGAGCATCTCAGCAATTAAAAAAGCGCATAAAAGACTATAAAAACGAATTAATAGGCATTTATTTAAAAAATTTGGATGCGGTAACTAATGATAATGAGCATAAACTGTGGAATGCAACTAAATATTTAAGACGTCCAATAAAAAGAAACATCCCAATAAAAAATGTAAGCGGTGAGTGGTGTAGAACAGACATCAGCAAGGCCAATGCTTTTAAGGAACACTTAGAAACAACATTTAACCCATTTATTTTAAACAATCCCATTGTAAGAGCTGATATTGAGAGCTTTTTAGATGTTCCTTGTCAAATGGATCGCCCTATTAAACCAATATCCCCAGCCGAAGTAGGAAAAGCTATTGATAAGTTGAATAATAACAAAACTCCTGGTTACGATAATATCGATTCCAAGATTTTAAAATCTTTGCCAAAAAAAGGAATTATTTTTCTCACAACAATTTACAATTCTATATTAAAGCTAAACCATTTTCCATCGCAATGGAAATATGCAAAAATCATCAGGGTTGTAAAACCTGGCAAACCCGAAAATAATGTTGCATCCTATAGACCTATCAGTTTGTTGTCAAGTTTTTCAAAAATTTTTGAAAGGCTCTTTTTAAAGAGACTAATGCCAATATTAGAAAAACAAAATATTATACCTGATTATCAGTTCGGGCTTAGGCATAAACATGGAACACCAGAACAGTGTCATAGGATTGTTAATAACATTTCATACGCCTTAGAAAAAAAATTGTATTGTTGTGCTGTATTTTATTTTTGACAGAGTCTGGCACAGTGGACTCCTGTAAAAATTGAAAAACCTCATCCCAGCCCCATATTATTTAGTACTAAAAACATATATTCAAGACAGATCCTTTTTTGTGAGCATAAATTAAAATTATTCAAGTTTTGGTTGTATTAACGCGGGTATTCCACAAGGTAGTGTCCTGGGACCAGTTTTGTACACAATTTGTACAGCAGATATGCCAACAGTTGAAAATATTACTACTGCCACGTATGCAGACGATACTGCTTTCTTAGCATCAAACGAATCGCCGTTAATAGCTTCCGAGATGCTACAAAATCAATTGAATCTTCTTCAAGATTGGCTTCAAAAATGGAATATTAAAGTTAATAACACAAAGTCTGTTCATGTTACATTTACGCTAAGAAAAAATGATTGCTTGCCTGTTTATTTAAATGGCACAGCTATACCGAGCTGCAACACTGTAAAATATTTAGGCCTACATCTTGATCGACGACTTACTTGGAAAGAGCATGTCAAAAAGAAACGTGAGCAACTTAAATTAAAAACAAGAAAAATGTTTTGGTTATTGGGCCCAAGATCAAGCTTAAGCTTGGATAATAAGGTTATGTTATACAAAACAATACTTAAACCTATATGGACATACGGCATCCAACTTTGGGGAACTGCAAGTAATTCGAACGTTGAGATATTACAGAGATACCAGTCAAAAACACTCAGACTTTTAACAAATGCGCCATGGTTTATCAGCAAGAAAAACATACACAGAGATCTTCGAATTTGAATGGTAAAAGATGAGATCAATAACTTCAGTGAAAGATACCTTAATAGACTAAGTAATCATTCCAATGTGCTAGCAATAAACCTGTTCACGTTCTTGACCTTCCCTTCCGAAAATAGAAAGCTTTAATATGTATGTCAAATCCTATTTAAATTACAAAAGAAAAATTTGATTTTTTTTTGAGTTTTAAGGAAAACTCAATGTATGTTATTTAAAAGTCATGAAATTTGCTTATTATTTTTGATTGTAAAATAGATTGCAAATAAAACCATTTAAAAAAAAAAAAATTATTTGTTTCGTCTGTTTCAGTTATGTATTTTATAAAGCTTTTTTGTAATAGTTCTATTCCTTCAATTTTTCAGAAATTACTTTATACACTACCAGACTATTATATTGTATTTTCTTGTTACATTTTACCTTAGCTTTCCTTTGGAAAGCAATGAGGTATATTTTATGTACAGAAAAATTTACAATTATTAGACACCAGCAGAATGTAATGCATTTTCTGGCCCGCTACGGCCTTCGTCAGCATTCGTTGTGTCTCACTGGATAGTGAAATTTAGCTCATAGAATAAATTCGAAAAATGAAAAATGTTGAATATAATATAAAAGTAACCTTCGGAAGGAAATAATTCCCAGTTTCTATTTGTTAAAATAGTTGAGTTAAATACATTCAATTTATAAAGTAACACTATCCAGTGAGACACAACGAATGCTGACGAAGGCCGTAGCGGGCCAGAAAATGCATTACATTAAGCTCATAGAATAAATTCGAAAAATGAAAAATGTTGAATAAAATATTTTTTTGTAAAAAATAAAGGGGTTTTCAATAAGAGTGATACGATTTTTTAAAAAAACCACACTTTTTGTTAAGGAAATTCAAAAGTTTTTTATTTAATGTGAAGTACAATCGATACAATTAAGTTTTTAATAAAACATCATTCAAATGGCCTCTACGACTTCTTCTGCAGCAACGAATTCGATAAACCCAATTTTCGGGCACTTTTTCCACTAAATCAAGTCATATATCATGAATGGCGCGTCCAATATTAACTTGTGAAAAGACCAATTACTTGAAATAACCCCACAAGAAATAGTCTAATAATGTTTAATAACAGCCTCTTAGAGGCTATTTAATATCACAATTTATTGAATTAATCGAATCTCCAAACTTTTCTCGCAATAATTTAATTGTTGCATTTGCTGTGTGGCACGCAGCCCAATCTTTTTGGAACCAAATGTTGTCAAGATCAACTTCTTCCAATTTCGGCCATACAAAGTTGGTTATCATCGATCTATACCGATCTCCATTGAGGGTAAAGGCTTCATTTCGAAAGAAGTACGGACCAATGATTCCACCAGACCAAAAACCACACTAAACTGTCAATTTAGGTGAATGTAATGGGTTTTTTTCATTATTTGAAGGAGGAAATAAACTTTTTTGAAGAATTTTCAGTGCTGAGCTTTGCCAGGATGAGTCAGATGATGACCTGGCAACAGAAGAAATTCACGATAGTAACACAAGCAATCTGATAACAGAATTTACCGAAACAATTAGAAGTGTTAAAAACTTAAAAAAATTAAAACCGGACTCTATTTTATATGTTTAGAATATTTTATAAGGAGATCTTATGAATTGATCATTTTAATTATTATCACACAGTCTATTGTTTAATTAATACATAATATGTATTAATTAAAAATATAATTTACATATTTATGAATTAAATAAAAATAATTTTTAAATTTTTTTTTATTGAAATTACTTAGTTTATACCAAAAAATTTTATTAATCGGTTAACCGATTAATAACTAAGTTAACCGATTATGAACCGATTAAACCAAAACCTCGGTTAATTAATCGATCAATTAACCGATTAAAGCAAAAGCCCGATTAAATGAATACCCTACTATTGACAAACTGAAGTTTATAGTTGATGGGATAAACTATTCCTATGCGCATTTCACTGGTTGCTTTTGTTTCATTCATTTTTCGTTGTTTTTTTTAAAAACAAATAATTTTTTTTGATAAAAAACTATTTTTTTTGGGAAAAGGGTGTACATGGCCCCCCAGAATAACAGTCTAGTAACGCTTATGCTTTTGACCATAGATTTAAGTTGCATAAAGGTTTTTTGGAATTGCCAAATTAACATATCACAAGAATCCAGCAAATACAACTAGATCGGATTATTAGATTAGTGTGTATGAAAAAAAATCAGATCGCAACCTTTGTTTCTGTACCCCTCATATATAATATAAGTATATATCTATTCATATTTCCTTGATTGGTGCATTTCCCATATAATTGAAAACTTAAAGCATTGTTCAGTGTGCTGTAAAAGTTTTTTTTTAGTTATATCTACCACAAGGAGATGATGACGCCATCATTTTGATTTCACGGTAGGTACCTTACCAAAAAAAAAAAAAAAAAAAATAAGAGGAAAAAAGTGTCCTTAAAAATATAATTGGATTTTAAATTTAGGTTTCCGGCTCCATTTTTTAATTTTTTTTTGCAGTCAGCCATTAAGCAAAATGAACATTTTGCATATTCAGGAAAACAAAAATACCTCTTAAAATTGTTTTGGGGTTGTGCAAGTTGGTAAAGAAATAATAACCCTGCACTTACAATACGAGCAGTCACATATGAATGCAAGTAAAAAACAGCAACTAAAAAGGACGTGTTTCGTTACAAAAAAAGAATAAAATCAAGTGCTTACAACAGTGAGTGACACAAGTGTCAAAATTATTGGACTGTGATTTATGGCATGTGCGACATTTTATTCGTATAACAGCCAGAGTTCACAGTACATATGAACACCGAAAATTATGTATGTATACAAAAGTTTTTCCTGCAAAACATATACATACAAAAATACATGTAAAGTAAACAGTGTGACCATATTTTTTAAAAATATAAAGCTAAATCATGTTTGAAATAGAGCAAAAAAAAGCTAGAGAAGAAAATTTAAAGCCAAAAAATAAAGCTAAATTTTTTTTTATATCTTCTTGTAGTAACATTTAATTATTTCGATATTTTTCATAGATTAAGTATAAAATAAGTCCAAAAAAAGCTTGACCAGTAAGAGCCAGTTTTTGACATAAAGATCAGCGATTAAATTAGAACTAATCTTTGAAATTCGTTTTTGGGTAGTCGATTATTTCATTTTGTTGCCAAGTTTAAACGCCCAAAGTTGGTGGTTTAAACTTGCGACAGAACTTTCAAAAGTACGAACAGCTTATAAAAGGACATTTTTTTTTTTTTTTTATTTAAAGTTTTATTAAATATTCCACCCTCAAGCTTAAATAATTAAAAGTAATTATAAAATAAAGCTCCAATAAGAATAAATATGTATGTATAAACATATAATATTATATAACACAATACAAAATTCTCGCCTTTTCTTCTTCTTTTTCACGTTAAGAACAGTAATTTGATGACAATTTTTGGTATTTGTTTTAAACTGCCATACTTATACATAAAAGTATTGTCAATTCATATGGCAATGCTAAAAGCTTTAATCTTTCACTCAAAAACGCCACAGAGGATTAAGGCTAGATTAATTTTATTATAAGATTAACAAATCTTACTATTGATCCTGGTTTAAGCTCTAAGTAAAAAACCCGCTCTAAATTGATCAAACTTTAGCTTTATTTTTAACAATTTCTATTGATTTCTATTGAGCCGCGAGTAACGTTTTAAGTTACAAAATAACAATTTTTCAGGAGAGCAAAAAACGTGTTTTGACAGGCAGCATTTTTTGTTTTAAAATTTTTTTTTTCTTTTAATAAAAATAATGATAATAAAAAAATTTGTATGCAAAAGACTTTTAAAACATTATTCCGCACTGCAAAACCATTTTGGTTTCATTATTTTGTTAGTAACTTGCAAAGTTCTTTCACTGGTTGACACTTTGTATGCCATTTTGAAGGCGTTTAGATGCATAGTTTTGATTAATTTGATGTTTAAACTGTGTAAGAGAGTAAGGTTAACGGTTATCTGCTAAAAACAGTTTTTGCAAAATGTGGCGTTTACATGTTATTCGCGGCTGTGCTTCAATTGTATTATGTAATTAAGAAACTGTATAATTATGTTTGATCTAGCTTAACGTTTTGCAAAAGTAAAAGGGACGCCAAATATTTAACAGGTATGAACATAACTTAACTAGTAAAATTTTTACTAGCAGAAAAGACGGAAGCCGTTGTCGTGATAGAAGCCGTTTGAAATTCGAAATCACGATAATGTAAAACACATAAGTAAAAAGTTCGCCGAACATATGTCGTTTGCGTCAATCATAATACCAACTTTTAAAAACTACTATATTTCGACCCCGACAACGCTCATAAGAAGGCCAAACAAGATATTTTTCCCTGATACCTAAGCCAAAAACTAATTTTTTTCATGATGAAAAAAAATAAACGATTTAATTCTTAGTTCTTTTAATGCTTTGAGTCTTCGAAAACTAAAAAGAACGTAGAACGTTTTGCTAATGCAACTATAACTCCCAGAACTCGATTTACTTTCGCTCTTGATGCCTGCTTATAGATGAAATAAGTATGTGGCAAATATGCTTTCATTTCTAAATTGACTATCACGAAAATCCTTTATATTACATTTACTTATAACGGCAGAAAAAACCGATAAATAGTAATATATCGCTAAATTGGCTAAAAACTGTAGTGACTATAAACGAAAAGTACTGCATGCTTAAACCTTATTTTTAAATTCTCATGCTGTAGGCATAGGCATAAAACTTTCTCTAAGCTTTGCTTTTGTTCAATAATTGATTTGTGGTCTTGCTATTATCACTGAAATATGGAATAGAAATATGTATGCTTTTTATTCTCATAAACAACATAAATTTACTGTTTATTCAAGAAATTTTTCGAAGTGTAACTTTTGACAAAAATTCTTATTTTTTTTTTTTTTTTTTGGAAAATATTGTAACTTTTGTATTCTTCCCCTTGCAGCACTGTTATGGATATAAATCAAATCTGCAACAGCGGTTTCTTCTGCTCTGCCAGACTTTTACCCTTTTAACTAAATCACACATAAGTTTATTCGGTTAAACTCTTTTATTTATTTTAAAATATTATAAATAAACACGAAATTGAAATTAAACAAGTTAGAGTGCTATATTCGGCTGTGCCGAATCTTTGATACCCTCCACCGACAGTTCGAATGTTTAAGGAGTAATATCTGTATGATGTTATTGTTATCTTAAACTGTGACGATTTGTTATTATTTATGGTTTTAGGCGACTAAACTGTTTTCCGGTAGTAGGGTTTATATGGGGCCTAGGGTAAATTATGGACCGTTCATCACGAAATTTCACAGCGTCATTTCTAGTCCTTTAAAACTGTAACGTACCAATTTCTGTTATGATAGCATTATAAATTATGGTTTTAGGTGTACTAAACTGTTTTCCGGGAGTAGGGTATCTATGGGGCCTAGGGTAAATTATGTACGGATCTTCACGAAATTTCACAGTATCATTTATAGTCCTATAAAACTGTGACGAGCCAAAATTTGTTATGATTGTATGATTTTATACGGTTTTAGGCGTACTAAACTGTTTTCCGGTAGTAGGGTTTATAAAGGGCCTAAGGTAAATTATGGACCAATCATCACGAAATTTCACAATGTTATTTCCAGTCCTAAAGAACTGGATTTGCTGGATTTCAATCCCAAACTGCTTAGGATAACTACAAGCAATTTGGCACCAAGCTTGTTCGTTTCTTTTGAGTTGTTCGAAAGTGAGCGTGTTTTCAATAGACGGACAGACAGACGGACATGGCTAAATCGACTTTGAATTACTTAAGGGCCCAGAATATATATACTTTATGGGGTCTGAGATGAATAATAAAAAAGTTTCACACGGAATGACAAACTTAATATACCCTCTTCACAACTAATTGTGGTGGAGGGTATAAAAAAGGCTTGGAAAAGCTAAATGCATCGTTGAAAAAAGCTGAAAAAAGCTTAAAACTAAATGAAATATCTCGAGCTAAAAAGGAAAAAATAAAGCTAAATTTAGCTCGAAAAAAGCTAATATGGTCACACTATTAGGGAATCTTAAAACAATACAGTAGATGGCAAGAGTATTAAAACCTAGTAATCAAAATTAAATTTAAAGTTAATTTAACCAAACCATTCAAGAAGCTTAACAAAATGAAATCTGAAAGGCGTCTGGATGACGGATGACACTTTCTTAACATTTTGGCAATTTTTAAAGGAATTTTGTACAACACTTAATTCTGCTTTTCTGATAAAACTCCAAATAATGCAAAAATTATCCTCTGCTTTTATTTCAAGTCGTATATTTCCGGACTCGTAAAAGATATTGCCTCAATTTTTTTAATATTGAAAAAATGCGTTATATTTCATATTCTACCTACCAACCCTTTATACATAAAACAACTTTTTTGCAATTTCTGTATACAAATTATAAATAAAAAAGTCTTCTTTCTAAAAAATGTTTTCCACGTGTAAACAGAAAAGTAATAATTAATTTTTAAAATATCTTCAAAGGGAAGAGTTGCAACATGTTTTTATTTCTAGAATTAATAGAACTAATAAAGTATAGTCGCTCAAGCCTGACCACTAAATATCTTATACCACTGTACTTGCAGCAACTTTTAAAAGGTGTACCCTATTTGGATTCCATGGGCAATCATGGACCGGAAAAATAAAATTATGTTATGGGGTAAAGATTTGCACGCAAATTCTTAGTACCGAATATTATTTAGATATCGAAATCTTTATGAGATTTTTTTTAACCTAGAAAAGATTCATTAATATTAACTAATATCAATTTCGAGTTTCCCTTCTTTTCCAAAAAATTTAATGGTAACACTGTGCTAGAATTTGACACTTTTTTTAGACGTTCGGAATTTTAAGTTTAGTGCAATACAATTTTTTTTTGTTTAATGTTTAACACCAAGTTTTGAAAATCATACTTTGGAGGGGCCATTAGCTTTAAAATTTGCTTTCCAATGCTCCCTTTATAACTGAACCATTTATTTCGACGAAAGCTTTTTATTATAATGTAATCATAAGCACATTTCGGTAAATTTTTATTTGTTTATTAAAATTTCAAATCACATTTATTAAAAAACACGGAAACATTTCAGCAAGATAAACATAAGAAATAGAAATCTTCTTCTACATTTGCCTATAAATACATATCAGGTGGCCATTGCAGAATGTCTTCATACAAATTTTGAAAATCGGCCATCTGGATATTATCACACTCCGAGCAGTTGGATTCACTCATTTCCAAAATGAAGCTAGACAAAAATTGTGTATTTGTTTCAACTTTTCTTCTGAGGCGGTGTTTACTATTCCGATTTTTTTTAATAATGGCAAAATTTTGAATGTGAAGTGTTTTTCCATTACTAACTAAAGCACATGTTAAATATTTAATCCTGTTCGAAATCCATTTTAAAAAGCCTCCCGTTTTTCCCTGCCAGGAAAAGGTTATATAACCTTTCGTTCTCACAGTATATCAGTTTATATGTGTACCTCCAAAAACTGGAAAAAACATGATTTCGAAATATTTGTACCTGAGCCCTTTTCAAAACAAATGATTCTATTGTGAAGAGCTTAAACAAATGTTTGTTACTGTGGTTATCAAAATACGAAATATGTAGTGTAAAATTTGCTTCTGTCAATATTTTTTAATGCGTTATAGGTCGGGGTGAGCTTTAACTTTATCCAATATTCTTCCCCATTCTGGGTTATTTTCGGCTATCTGTCGCCAGTATTCTTGAATCAGCTTCCACACAGTCTTTCCAAAAACAAAGAAACTACCGTCACATTTAGGACAAAAATCGTTAAACTGATGATAAATCGTCAAATCTTTCAGCCGTGCCTGGAAGCCCTAGTGGACTTCCCTCTTAAAACGAGATAGTAAATTGTGACCATTGAAAGTAAACCACCACACGTAAAAATTTTATTTACAATTGCATTAAAGTATCAGATCTAAATTAACTGCAAATTTCACGATTACGAAAGAACGCTTTCTTTTGCACAACTTCATTTGAAACACAAACAAATTTTTTAGATTTTGTTTTTAATGTAGTTGTGCGAAACAAAGAGTTGTTTCGCATTTAGTGAAATAACAGAAATTATCGTTTTGATTATATAAACTTATAATATTTTTTTAATTGTATTTTTCTTAACTTTTTCTAATGCCACAGTATTGTACTATTTTTTGAATAGGGAAATTGTTTCCGTTTATTCTGTCCTTACTTTATGTAGCGTTGAAATTTTTGTTTCGTTTTTTAAATATTTTATTCCAATTAGGTTACAAATCCCAAAAACTGCTAAAACAACATATTTTGAAATTTATTTAGAAAACCGACACTTGTATGTGTGGGTGTGTAAATTGTACAATTCGTAAACATTGCAACACTCTTAAACAAACTGATAAAACTAAACTGTTCAACAGTTAGAGCATTTTTATTTATAGACATTTCGTCACCTTCACTCTTTAAAAATTAAGTTTTTGATGGAGTTCAATAGACTGCTAAAGAATGCATAGTTTTTTTTACTCTAAACAGTAAGATAATAACTTTTTTTAAGTGCAGAATACCACTCCACTACCATCGGGGGATTGTTGTTCTGATTATAAAAAACAGTTTTTTAGTTTCCACACCGAAAGCGATTTTCAAAGTGCCTTAAATTTTTAATTTTTAAAAATTATGATTTTTTTTAATTATTCTACAATCTATATTTTTTTTTTATTTATTTATTTATTTAAAATATTCAAATTGATTACAAGCCTATAAGGCCTAACAAATCTAGAAATATACTATGACTATACATTAGAAATTTTTTTTTTTTAAGTTAAATCATATGTTATAAATGGTTTGTATAATTTACAGTACTTTGTTGAACTAGTAACAGCTAATAAAAAAGTTTCAAATATTGCTTTACGGTCTTCTTAAATTTCTTAATAGATTTAGTAAACTTCCTCTCATTATTTGGAAGGCAGTTGTTCCATATCCTTGCAACCCTAACTAGGAAGGACCTAGTCATATACAATGTAGAATGATTTGGACAAATAAGACTGTTGGTTCTAGAAGAACCACCAAAACTAAACTTTTCAAAAAGATAAGAAGGCTTGCCATACTTTACTATTTTATAAAATTGAAGCATGAAACGTAAATTTATAAAACTCTGAAAATCAGAACCCAATATAGTAAGCACATTACCAGATATGTGTTCTCTATAACCTAGACGACAAATGTGTCTAACTACACGATTAAAACACAGCTTAGGTTTCGTAAAATTATGTTGGGAAATTCCCGAAAAAACCTCCAGCCCATTAAGAAACAAAGGAAGACATAAAGACAATGCCACCCTTTTAATTATCTGCATTGGAAGGTATAAGCCCACGCAATAAAGTTTTTTTAAAGTAAAAGATATTCTCGATATTATAAAATTTATTTGATAGGAAAAATCCAACTGTGTGTCTATATAAATACCCAAAGTCTTGTGATGAGATACAAACTTTATATTTATATCAGTTATATGAATATTAGGCAGAACTACATTGCTAGAAAAGTACATGGCCTTAGTCTTATTCGGATTAAGAATAAAATAGTTAATTTTTACCGATTCTGTAATGAGTTTTAAGTCGTTATTAACATTCACCTCAAGGAAATTTGTCCCAAGGGTAGAATCATTAGCCAGTAGTTGAATATCATCCACGTATGTATAACACCTGCAAAACTTTATAATATTATGAATATCTTCCAAATATATTGTAAATAAAAGAGGCCCTAAAATACATCCATGTGGTACCCCTCTCACAACTTCCCGAACAGATGATTTTCTACCTCCAGACTCAACATATTGAAGTCTACCATTAAGAAATGACCACACTAAACGACATGAAGACGACTCAGAGTTAAAGTTATTTTGAAGTGTGACATATAAAAGTCTGTGACTTATTGAGTCAAATGCTTTACTAAAATCTAGGAAAATTAACAATGAATTCAAGGACTTGTCTAAATTAGCACGTATATTCTCAGAAATATCCAGTACTAAGCCCGTAGTGTTGCAACCGCTTCTAAACCCAGAATGAAGTGGGCTTAACAAATTTCGGCCACTTATATATTCCAGCATTTGTTTTTTCATTTAAATTTCTAGTACTTTAGAACTGGCATTCAATATACTTATTGGCCGAAAGTCCGAATTTTCTAGAGGAGATCTTATTTTCGGCATTGGTATAACACGACCAATTTTCCATAATTTAGGAAACATAGCAGACGTTATTATAGAGTTTATTAGATAGGTAAATTGCCGAGAAATTATGGGAAATATAATTCTTTTAAATTTTATTGGAATACCATCAGGACCAACAGCATTTGTTTTAATGCCGGACATTGTCTCAAAAACTTCCAATGCATCAACGTTCCTAAATGTAAAACCACTGTTGCCATACAATATATTCAACCCTCTGTCGTTCTGGTCAATTGGAGGAAGTAAGCATTTGTCATTGAAAATGATCAACATCTAAAGTATTAACAAAACTGTCATTACCAATAACACCATTAGATCTTAACTTTGACCATAACTGAGACTGAGAGTAGTTATTAAAAAAACGAATACTATGCACCCTCCTTAATCGTCTGATAACAGATTTGACCTTGTTGCGACATTGACAATACATTTGCCGATTAGTAATATAATTAGACTCGGAGTATGCACGATATGCCAAGTCCCTATTGACCCTAGACTTCATCCATTCATCACATTTAGCAGGAATATACTTTCTAAGCGGTACACTTCCATCTAATGTCTTTTTTACAATATCATTAAAAATCTCCGTTTTCCTATCCACACAATTAGTTATAAAAAAATCTGAAAAAATTCAACTGATTTAACTCTTCTATACACCTAAATACATTCATATTTTTATAATCCCTATACCAGTGTGCCTCCGGTAGTCTCTCACTATGAATTCTTCAAGATAGGGAAATAATCGCGTGATTTGAGTTTAATGGGGAAAATTGGTATCGCATATTCCCAACAAAGAAGCTGACATCAGACACAAAAAAGTAATCAATAAGGGTAGAACAAAGCTGAGCTTCATTAATATGAGTAGGTATACTGTTGTGAATAACAGAAAGGTTCGACCGTGAGCAAAAGCCTCTAACAATTCTACTTTTAGAGTACATGTCAGTATTAAAATCTCCCATGAAAAAAGATTTATCACACCTGTTCGAAAGATCAATTAAAAGATCCTCACAACAAGTAAAATTACCATGAGGCAAATAAACAACCCCAACCAATATCCTAATTTTTCTACTCAGTTCAACTTCAACAAACAACGTTTCTATATTACCTTCGTCCATCAAATCATTGACTACCCAAAATTTAAATTTTTCTGAAATATATAAACATACTCCTCCACCTCTCCTCCAACACCTGTAATTTCTAATAAGCCGAAAGCCGTTTATCGCAACGCATCTATCCGATACATAGCTGTTCAGCCATGTCTCCGATACACCAATCACATCATTGCTACAGTTATCAAAAATATACTTTATTTCATCAAATTTAGTTGAACTACCTTTAGGGACCATACTTTGAGCATTGAAATGACAAATGTTTAAACCCCTTTGATTTAGAGACGAATTCAAAGAAAAGCAATTACACAACAAAGTACCCAAATTATCAAACATACCTACATTAGAGCGACTCACCAAAAAAAGTTCTCGATGTACCCTCCTAAAAATAAACCTTGGTCTTTTTGTTAATTTGTGAATCTGTTCCCTTACCAACATATACAAATTGGGTATCGTAAGAAAGGTTTTTTTAAAGCGCGTCCAACTGTATATACAATTTGTCCAAGGACGATCATCCATGTCCTTTTTTTAAGGATTTTCTGTAAAAATAACGGTTTTTGAATTTATTGTTTGGGGTTGTTTGTAATATAAGTGCCAAATTAACATATTTTATTCTTCAGTCGATTTAATTAAATACGTGTCTCAGCTTTTTTTGAAATTCGTGCTAGTTTGCGTTTTGACAAAAATGCAATGGGGTGGTAACCCTTCGTTTTATATAGGGCAATATGGGTATCAAATTTTTTCTTTTGCCAAGTACATAATCTTTGTATGTAAATAATTTAGATTTTTGCAAATTAGATGAATTTTACACGGTGCTCTCGAATATATATAAATTCAATTTTGTAGTAACGCTAATATGATAGCAGATTTAGTTTTTTGATCATGTATGAATGAAAATGGGACTAAAGAAAGAAAAAAAGAAAGGAAACACGACTTTTTTGCGGCATATTTTTTCGCAAATTAAAAAAAAAAATAAAGTTGTGGATCTTACGATACCCAATTTGTATAGGTTGGTAAGGGAACAGATTCACAAATTAACAAAAATATACCATTTTTCAAACTGGTCTAGCTCACGAGAGTTCAAAGCTGTAGCCGAACTATTTAAAATGTCATCTTAAAAAAGTCCAAGGTTAATTTTTAGGAGGATACATCGAGCACGAATTTTGCCTTCATACAACTTGAGTCGCTCTAACCTACATATATCCACTCAACCTCAATATTTGTGCAAAGAAAATTATTACCCCGAATGAAAAATAAACTAAAACATGTAATGAACACATCGAAATCATTACCTAAATGTAAATAAAATATACCTATACTACTGAAAGGCTTGTTGGAGCTGGTAATAATAATTCATCGCTGGAAGATTTACCTAGATTTACCATTCACCATTGATGACGAAGATTTCAAAGAAAGAAGAGGGACTTAATAAAAAAAGTTTTAAAAGTTTCTCAGCCACTATGAAGGTCCATCAAATAACTGGAAGTACATTTTTCCACAATAAATTGACATTGAAGAGCTTAAGCTGTTTCTTGGATCTTGAAGTATCCAATCATTTTGTGGTCGGCACTTTGGATTTTGCTTCCATGAAAACCAAACCGCGCCTTAATGTTAATTATGTATATGGGCCTGAAAGTGAATCTAACGACGAACCACTAATAAAGTTTCTTCTCAGTATTGTTCCCAAGCAGTTACCGAGAAGGCATACCAACTTGTTAACGAACGAAAAGAAAGGACAAAGGATTTTTAAACTTTGAACAGGCGTGATCTCAAAAGCAATATTTTTTAATGTTTGTTTTTATAAGTAAAAGTTCTTATTTAAATTTAAAGTTTATATTGGAGCATTGATGCTCCATATATTTTTGCCACCTTATATTGCAAAATATGTGCAATTAAATAATTAGGTTTCTTTTCGACTACGTTTATGTGAGCAGATACTAAATATTTTTGTTTTCTAAGTTACATAAAAGAAGACTCTATGGAGTTAGTCTAATTTTTTTTTGCTTTAAACTATCATCAAATATTGTTATTGTTAAATATGAAAATAAGGTTTGTTTTCAATTTATCTTTCCGCTTAAAGGAAGGTATCTTGTCCTGGCCGTCATATCTTTACCCTGTGTATAGTATCTCCCCTGGACATTTAAAATACCGGAAAAAGTATTAAACATGCATTCAAACTTACTGATTACACTACGTGACAAAATTTCAACAAAGTCGTGACCAAATGAATCTGACAGCTAATCATTATGTAAAATTTTCCGCTGAATCCGAATATGAAGTCAGAATTGTCAAAAGTAGTTTTTGAGATATTCCAAAATAACCGTTATTTCTGTTTTTAAAAAAGATGATGTGACTGAAATGCAAATATCTTAAAAAATTTTAAAAGGAGTATGTAAATCTTTATTTCTAGTGAAAGGTTGTAAAGTTTCTAAAATAACCATGGATTGCTTGTGAAGATTGGTCAAGAAATGACAGAGTTACAGGGGACAAAATTTCAAGCTTCATTGAAAATTTTATGATTTTGTTCAATTTTGCTCTATTCAAGTTATTTTTTTTAAACCAATAATTTTAATATGCTAATGTTTTATTACTTGCGACATTAGATTATTTTAATATGAACATTTTGCGCCCAACAAGACATAGATTGGTACAAAAATGACAAAGGTACAAAAGATTTAGTAAATTAACCCACATAGAAATTCAATTCTTTTAAGCAATTTTTAATATTTTTGCTACTAAAAATTTAGCTTTGTATATTGATTTGTTGTGGGTTAGTTCAATTAATCTTCTGTAACTTTGTCATTTTTGCACCGATCCGGATCCTATTGGGCACAAAATGTTCGTATTGAAATAGGCTAAAATTTTATTTTTTGGATATTTGCATTTCAGTCACAGTATCTTTTTAAAAACACAAATACCGGTTATTGTGGAATATCTCAAAAACTGTTCACTTTTGACAATTCTGACTTCATATTCAGATTTACATAAAGATTAGGTGTCAAATTCATTTGGTCAAAAAATTGTCACGTAGTGTTATATTCGATTATATTGAAAAAATCTTTATTTTTAATATTTTTATCACGCCGCCATTCATAATATCAGATAACCTCCCCAGCAAAAACTTTACTTACAATCCTACTTTTAATGACTTCAAGAATTCATTACTTTGTAGCTTTATTCGCCACTTTTCGGATTATTAGTTATATATTAAATAATAACTTTATTAGTATATCTTAAATATACAGAAAATTTTAAATTTTCATTATGACAATAAAAATGTCATTATAGTCATTATAGTCAAAAAACAGAGTTTTTTAATACAAAAACTACACTGCCCCGGTAGCAGGCGCGGATTCAGGGGGGGAGGGAAATAAGGAAATTTCCCCCCCGTAAATTATAAAAACACGTTTTGTAAATTTCGACAATACAAGAATTCCTAATACTAATACTTTTTTTTTAAAGTACAAAATTTTTGGAAATCCCAGCAAGATTTTTTGTTGTTTTTTATTAAATCTCTAACGAAATTTTCTATAAGTATCCAAATCTTAATCCTTATTGTTATTTATTATAATAATGGCCCTTAGTGACATTAATATTTACTTACGAATGGCATATATCATAATTTCTTAGCAGGCTTTTGTTGCGAAATAATTGATCACAAAGTTTTGTGACGCACGCCACAAAAATTAGAAGCAACTTTAAAAGTTGAAGTGTGTTTTCCTAATATTTAGCGAATTTTGCATCATAAGGTATACAAAGTCTAATTCCTAAAAGAAAGGTGAATATGAGAGAACTCTAAAATCACTTATTCGCAGCTTAAAAATGTTGTAATTTTTTGATAAAAGCAGTGAACCCGTTGTGACGCACGCCTTACAACGCACGCTACAGTTTTTCAGTACTATACCTATAATAAACCCAATTTTATTTATTTTAACAAAACAAATTATATATATTAACTAATTTTGTGATTATTAATGAATGTATGAATCAATATCAATGCTGTAAGTGCTATTTTAAGCTCAATATGCACCTTAAATAATGTTAAATTCATGTATAACATTAGGAGATCAGGGGTGGGGTAGTATTTGGTAACAATTATTGATCGTCGAAATACATATTTTTAAAATAAAAATTAAATTATACATCGAGTCTTATATTCCATGAAATATTATACCATTTATTTTAAAACCACAACTAGCTGATGAGCTGATTATGTTTGATAAACGAGATTAACACATCTTAACTTGAGCCTGAACTGTTGCATTGGCAACAAACATGGAAAATATCTGAAAATCTTTCAGATAACGTTGTAAATGTTTTAATAAACTGTGATGAAGACATCTTCCCAAATCTAAGAAAAATATTTAAAATTTTCGTGTCAATGCTCGTCAGTAATGCTACGAGCGAGAGGTTATTTCCTACCCATCGTCGAATAAAAACATGGCCCAGATCAACAATGACCCAAGATAGACTGTACTATCTATTTGCCTCACAAGAAAATCACAATTTATTTATTTAAAAGATTAATTTTATATTTTATTTAACCTTATTGTTTTGTTTTTTTATATAATATATACACATTGTTTTTAATAAACTTTTAATACAAGTTTTTTACTTTTTTGTATCATACAAAATTTCCCCCCGTAAGGCTCGAGCTGGATCCGCGCCTGCCCGGTAGACTAGCTGGTAGCGAGCTAGTCTATCACCACCGAGGTTGCGTGTTCGAATCCCCGCCAAAGACAGAAAAAAAAATAAAAAACAAAATAAAGTAAAATAAAATAAGAAAAAATAAAAAAAAGAAAATAATTAAAAAAAAAAAACAAAAAAAAAAATAATTAAAAAAAAAAAAAAATTAAAAAAATAAAAAAAAATTTTTTTACTTTATTGACTTTGTGTAACTATATATTTTTATAAAAATTTTAAGTATAAAAAAAACCGATTATTTTTTAGATTATAATAGGCTAAATTATAAAGGATTACTTTTGGGACATCTCAAACAAAAATAGGTACTTTTTCTAGTAGAAAATTAAGTAGTTGGCTCGTCAAATTCTCATTATTTTTCTGCTCATTTTGTAAGCAAAGTTTTTGCTGGGTCTTAACGTAGAATGACCCATATATAAAAGAGTTGCGTGAGTAAATGACTCATTCATCATCGTACAGCCTAAACGGCTGAAGCTAAAGACTTGAAATTTGGAATGGAGGTGGGTCTCTCCCCAAATCGATCCACTAAGACGAGATTTTAAAAATTCGAATATTTAGGGGGTAAATTCGGAAGCCTTTTATCTTCAAAACTAAAAGAGATACAAAAAAACTGTAATACATATCGTTGTTCTTTGGAAAAATAAGTGCACAGGTGTGTGGTACTTTTTTGAAATTCGGATCTGTTAGGGTGAAAACGGGTAAACCTGAATTTTGGTACGTTTTGTCAGCCCATCTATCTTTTGATCCAACATACCTAGAGATAAAGTTTATACCACATTCGAAACTTATCAAAAATATACGAATACAAGTTTGGGTCTTTTTCGAAATTTTAACATTAAAGGGATGAAAATCGTAACTATTTTTGGTACTTTTTTTACAAAACATTTTGCTTCATTCATTGACATATTCGTACTAAATTATGGGCACCCACTAAAATACTGCAATTTTTGATACTTTAATGGGGGGAAAATATAGTACCAAAATGGGAAATACGGTAAATTTAATATCTTTCTTCAGGTTTTTGGTTCTACAACTGGTATTTTTTAATTATCGGGAATATTTGACCTTAAAACATAAAATTCAACATGCAATGTCCTGAGTGGAAACGAATCTACGGGGGAACTTTTTGGTATTTTTTTGTTCATTAACTGGAACTTTTTGAATTTTCGTGAAACATAAAATTCAAGATGCAATGTCCTGAGTGGATAAGAATCTAAAGGAGGAAAGTGTTTGGTACTTTTTTGTGTATTAACTGGTACTTTTTGGATTTCCGTTAGTATTGGACCCAGAAACATAAAATAAACAAGTTTAAAACTTGGAAAAATAAACTTAGGCATACAAGTATGTCCACGAAGAAAAAGGAGACGCTAACAAAGCAGCGGGTTTAATGCTAGCCATATGTATATACATAGGTTAACTTATGTATTTTAAGAGTTAAAATGTGGCACCGTATTTTATAGTAATTTTTTATGCACCACAGCTATGCGGCGGTATTTGTGTTGATAACAAGTCTGCTGTTAACGATGGCATCAATTGTTTTTTCTAACAGATTTAGTTTTAAAGATATAGTGACATTTAATATTTGTATAACTAACACCAATTTTTGTATTATTCGCTTAATATTACACCAGTGACCCTACAAACTTTAAAATATTTTCTGGATAATTAATCTACACAATTTGAATAGAATCACATTGGTTAGTATATCAGGATATCTAACTTGTATTGCAAGGATGTTCAAAATTATATATTTTTATAATTACAAAATTGTTTCCCCCCATTTTTCAATGTATGCACAAACCTGACATTCCGAAGAACTTATTTAAGTAAAAAAATTTTAAATACATTAAAAGAGTCCTTAAATATTTAGAAAACGTTTTCACATTTCATCTTATTTTCTACATGTTTTAAATAGTACAAAAAAAAACGAGCTTCAGGATGATAGCAGTGCTCCTGCAAGATCAATGGTGTCCCAAATTAAATAGTGGGCAATTTTCCAATTTACCATCGCATCGCAGTTTTTTCAAACAGTATTTAGCACCTATTATTTATCTTGATTGGAAATATTAATTTTAAAATATATGAAGTATGCAACTTTCCCGAAGTCTGAAGGTTTACGATACTGTGCAAGACACAAAACTGTCTGGATTTTTTGCACAGTCTTTTTTTCGTAGCCATTTTGAATGGGGCTAAAAAGGAAAGTTCAATGTTTTTTTTAATGCACAATAAAACTAGAGGTGGTAGGCAAAAACTAATGTTATATTCGTAATAAGCGGTCAATAAATACATAAGGATCTATTAGTTCTATTGCAGAAAGTTTATAAAAAAAATTTTTTAAGGACTAAGCCAAAAACATAAACATATTAATTTCCTTGCAAAAACATTGAGAAGTCCTGATAAATTTACGTTACCTTTCTTAAAAGAAAGCAATTTTTATATATAAATACTCCAGAAAGTATTTTAAGGTTAGAAAGACCTAACCGAAAAAAAACAAAAAGTGTTGCAACCTGTTCAAATAATAAATGTTACCATGTCTTTAAAACTAAAGTTGTTGGGAAAAAACTAATTAGCGGATGAAAATACACAACGACCAATAATTTTTTTTTAAGAAAACATTAAAAAAGCTCCTTTTTGTATAGCAGTGTTTTCAAACTACATTTTTTTACATTTTGTTCTGATCTTTTAAAGTTTTTTTTAAGTTTGTGTGTATTGGTTGTCTCTAAATTAAAGGCTCAGTTAGTCTTTACTTTCTGTTTCTGTTCTCTTCCGTGCCGTACTGTTATGAAATTGTAATAGTTACTTTTTCCGTAGTAACTTATCAACCATTTATGATAAATTTATTAGCTTTGCACCGTTTATTGCTTTATTTTAATAACTTTTATGCACATAAATATGAAAAAATTAAATTTAATGAATTCTTAAAATCAAAAAACAGTTTATTTCAATGTAAATATGTATTTTTTATTATTTATTTTGCTGTCACTTACAAATTCTTAACATGTTTTTGATTTTAACAAACTGAACCGCAACAGAACAGAAAAACTAAGCAATTTCATAGGTTTTTTAATAACAAAAACAAGTCAGCTGATTCGTAACAGAACAGAAAGTAAAGACTAATTCTGCCTTAAGTGCTAAGAATTCGCATATGGGCTTATTTTATAAAAAAAATCCTTTCGGAAAATAGTACGTCTTTAAAAATTATATTTCATTGCAATGTGTAATAAGCAATGCTTTGCTAAATCTATTGGTCCCAAAAAGTAACTGATTATTAATAGATTCTTGAAATTGGCCATACGTAAATTGAAGAGCCATGAAGCACAAGCAAATTTAAGTCCCCGCTAACTCTATTTCCATATATGAAGCTTAGAACCCATTCCCTAATCTTCACCAAAGAAGTCTATTGGAGGTCTGACTGTCTTCCACAGTTAGCATCTCCCATTTCCGAACCCAGTCTAGCCAACTCTTCGGCTATTTAATTACCGTTGCTGATGCAGTGAGCTGGTGCGCAGCATAGGCTCTATGCATACTTTTCCGAGATTTCCCTTTGAGCTCTTTACCATCAATGCCAATCTCATCCAAGATCCGCAAGCGACATATCGCGAAGTTTCCTAACAATACCGTTGCCCTCAGTGTAAGAAGACTTCCAGCTATCATTCTCATCACTAAGAGGCTGAAGCTGTAGAAAACTCCTTTCATGCCGATTGAAGCACACCTCTGAGCCTTAGACACCAAACACAGCATTCATGCTTAAGAACGAGTCTCACCACCAATGTGTTTAGCCATCCTCTACTGACGGCCTGAGTCCCCAGTTCCGATCAATCGATGATCTGCTAGCATAATAAGCATTGAGACCCCTCTTAAATATTTTATTATTCGTTAAATACATATCCAGTCATCTATAAATATATAAAATTGTAACGTTACTGACTCACTGATTCATCATCGCACAGCCTAAACGCCGGAAGCTAAAAACTTGAAATTTAGACCGGAGGTGGGTCTCTCCCCAAATCGGTCCACAAAGACTGGATTTTGGGAAATTGGAATGTAAAGGAGGTAAAAAAGGGTAAAATCGGAAACCTTTTATCTCCAAAACTAAAAGATATTCAAAAAAACTGTAATACTTATCGTTATTCTCTTGAAAAATACTTTTTTGAAATTTGGCTCTTTTAGGGTGAAAACGTTTTTGTCAGCCCATCTATCTTTTGAACCAAGAAACCTAGAAATAACGTTTATACCAGTGTTCGAAAACAAACAGTACATTATTTAACGTTCGGCTCACACACCCAGGAACGATATTTATTATTTTTAGTGATTGCGTAGACATACACAACCCTTAACACCGTTCGTAACTATTTTCAAGAAAGAACCGAACATTGTATAAAACAGAACAATTGTAGTGATACTGTAGACAAACATTATATTTTAATGTTCTATAATGTTTTTTTTTGTGTGTGTATTTTGTTTTTGTAAAAAATGTTTGCCGAACCGAACACATTGAAGTTTGTGGATTTTCAAAAAAAAAACCGAACGGAATTAAATATTCACATCTTTTGTTGAGTTTAATAAAAACAGTGATATTTTTGTGTTCGAAAGATGCCGTTATATTTTTTAATGATTTTCTACACAAACACTATTAGCGTTTGTGTTTTCCACAAATCTACCGAACCGAACATTAAGAAACGATATTTAGTATTTATTTTCGAACACTGGTTTATGCCACATTCGAAACATATCAAAAAAATACGAATACAAGTTTGGTACTTTTTCGAACGTTTCATTCATTGACATATTCGTACTAAATTATTGGCACCCACTAAAATGCTGCAATTTTTGATACCTTAATGGGGGAAAAATAGAACCAAATTGGGAAATACGGGAAATTTAATAACTTTCTTCAGCTTTTTGGTTTTACAACTGGTATATTTTAATTATCGTTAAAATTGGACCTAAAATCATAAAATTCAACATGCAATGTCGTGAATGGATACGAATCTAGAGGAAACTTTTTGGTACTTTGTGGTTCTTTAACTGGTACTTTTTGAATTTTCATAAGTTTGGACCTAAAACATAAAATTCAATATGCAATGTCCTGAAAAAGTAAACGCGTTCAACCTGTACATATTTTGGAATAATACGGAAAATTTTACTTTCTTTCATTTGCTTTTGTGTTCTACGAGTGGTACTTTTTTAATTTTTTATACCATTGATCTAAAAAACACAAAATTATAGGTTAAATTTGTTAAAAACTAGGAACATAAACTGTGGCATATGAATATGTTTATAAAAGAAAAGGCCCGATAACAAAGAAGCGGGTTAAATGCAAAAATTTAAGCAAGTTAAAAAACATGGAAAAATAAACTTTGGCATACAATATAAAAAAAATGCTAACGAAGTAGAATATTAACCTTTAAGTAGTGACGTTGGTCTGTTGGACCTCCTTAAAAAAATAAGCGGCTATATAACTTTCCCTCTCCCATTAAAATGGAAAAATAAACTTTGGCATACAATATAAAAAAAATGCTAACGACGTAGCATATTAACCCTTAAGTAGTGACGTTGGTCTGTTGGACCTCCTTAAAAAAAATAAGCGGCTATATAACTTTCCCTCTCCCATTAAAATGGAAAAATAAACTTTGGCATACAATATAAAAAAATGCTAACGAAGTAGCATATTAACCCTTAAGTAGTGACGTTGGTCTGTTGGACCTCCTTAAAAAAAAATAAGCGGCTATATAACTTTCCCTCTCCCATTAAACTCTCTGATCATCTCAGTAGCTTTAAGTTATTCAGTATTAATTCATTTTCTGATGTGAACAGTTGAGTTTTTTTGTTCGTTTTTCTAAGTTTGCAGTGTGGAACGTAACTTTTTATAAATAATTTCAAAAAGAGTAGTAATATTCCATCGACTTCCATATGAGCACCTGATAGGAATTTTGAAAGAATTATATATGAGTGGTTCAATAAAGAAGAAGGTGATGATTTCATCAAAGATTCTGACTGTAAATATGTTGTGCAGTGGTCATGAATAGGGATGAAACGATACCTACTTAGTATCGAAAAAAAGTATCGATACTTACTTGTATCGTAAGCAGCATTTCAAAACTTTCTTAATAGTGTTTTAGTACTATACAATAAAATAAGAACTACGACATATTAGAATTTCTTTGAAAAGTGTAAAGATTGAGACCACTTTTAGTTACCACCTAGTATCAATTTCATTTCGAAAAATCATTGTTACCTTAGGAAACAAAATGTTATAGAACCTTCAGGATAACAACCTTCATTCACCTTTTATTCCAGAAATCAACAATGTCACTATGTATTTATTTTAAATGTTAATATGTATTTTATTTTTAAAATGATAAATATGGGCATTTCCGTCAAAGGGTCCACCGTGACCGAAAATTTAAAAGTTATTAAAAGCTGATTATTTTACGATTTTGTTATAGAGAAATATTTAGATTTTACCAATTTTAAGCATTTACCCATAAATTTGTTCACTTAGATGAACAATCAGACTGCAAAGTTGTGCAAACGTAATTTCTTATTTGTGAGAATGTTTTATTGTATGTTTTTTTTTAATATTATCTTCCTTAAAAGAGGTGATATTCCAAAAAAATTTCTTTCATAGTCTGTAAGGAAGAGTTCAAAAAGAAATATGCCATTCGGATTAACGGTAAATTTGTATTTTGTTTTAATCATTATGCAGTTAAATTATTATGGAAAAAATTTCACGTTCAAAATGGCACGTATCGACCCAGATTTTGGCTTAAATAAAAAAATATACAGAAGATTTTGTAATCAAACCAGAGACATTTTAATGTTACATTGCTACGTAAAATTCTGAAAGTAGTTTGACTTAAAAATTGTGCCAGGTTTCGCTGAATTACGCCTTTTTAAACATGGCCATAAAAACTACTTCTATTTGTTTCACGTTCGAACCGCTACTTCTTTTGCCATTATTTTTGATCTAGAATCGCGCCCTCCATAAGCTTTAGCATAGATAACAGTGCTTTAATTTAAGGGTTAAAAAAACGTAAAAATATTTGTTGTTTAAGATGTTATTGCATATTTGATGCGTACGACCGTCACGTTCAACACTTTGGATTTACCCATATATAATAAAGGGTAGTAAAACAATAATCCACGATGTTAATTGTGAGTCACCCCTTAACGTCAAATTTTTTGCGCAACTTAAATTGATCTTTCTTTGGTTCAGTATTTGACTACTTCTACCATTGAGAGGTACACAATTGTGCAGCGCGTTAAGATTGTAAAAGCCTTTTACGAAAATGGGCGTTCAATCAAAATGCATTTCGTGCACATCGTGATTTTTTTGGTCAGCATAATCGACCAAATTTCAGCAAACCGGGTCTGTAGGAAATGGGAAAACATATGCACATGCTGCCCAGTTAGTTCTGCGGCTGGCGACGTTATCGGGACTTACTTCTTCGAAAATGAGGTCGGTCAAGCAATTACTGTGAATGGTGTTCGCTATCGCGAGATGATAACGGACTTTCATAGCCAGAAATTGAGGAAATGGATCTAGACGATATGTGGTTTATAGGTGTTTACTAGGGGTGCCAAACGGGACCAGGTTTTTAGAAACCCGGGATTCGGGATTTTTAATTTAAAAAAACGGGATCCCGGGACGAGTCGGGATTTTTCGGGATTTCATATATAAAAGCCAATTTGTAAAATTCATATAATTATAATTGATTGTTTATGTATAAGTATTCAAACAAATTAATTCATGAAGAAAATTAAACTCTTTACAAAATAAAACAGTTTAATGTAGTCTTTTAAAGTAATTTGGAAGTATTATGTATTAAAACTTATATTGTAAAAAACGTAACTTAAAAACGCTTTAGCTTATTTGAAAAACTTAAAAAAACCGAAACTCCGCAATAAAATTATAAAATAACTTCTTTCTAATTGAGGTCGGTAGTTCATCGTATCCTAGTAGGGGCGGCTCCTGGGCATTTATGGGACTTTTCAATATATTTCTAGTCTGTATTGAACATTTTGTATGAGAACCCCCTTAAGAAATAGAGCTATCGGGTAGGTATGTTAGAAATAAAAGATTGGGATGAAAAATAAAGTGAAATCGGTCATACATTGGACCCATCTAGGGGCATTCTAGGCGATGCAGGAGCAAAGTTTAAGAATTTTATTAAACCGCCAACAATTAGGTTAAAACGGCAGGTGCCCAGTGTAATTGATACCTTATTTTATTGCAAACATATGCTGCCGACAAGACCAATGTTCGCATTCAACACTTCTGGGTGTCGTAAATAAATAGCTACAAGTATGCTTTATGATAATATTCAATTTATTTTATTTCAAATATATATGCAAGTATTAATTTAATAAAATAAACTTAAACAAATATTTGTCTAAACCCCTTTGGTAGAACCTAATAAAGTTTTGAACACCTTTTTGCACACCTTGCATTTTGCGTGCGCAGATCTACTATCATTAACTTAGAAAAAAGACCACACCTTCTGATTTTGTTTTCGTGGGTCAAAATGCATTGCGTGTAACATTTATTCACTTGTGACTTTTTTGTTACCAGTTAAAAATTAGGTGCATGGCCAGTATGATTTAATATTAAATTTTTGAATTTTTACTAATCCCAAAACCTCGGGATTCGAGACTTAAATTTTTAGAATAATCTCGGGATTTCGGTATTCGGGATCGGCATCCCTAGTGTTTGCTGGTCAAACGATTTCTTGATACCGTTACTGCTGCGCCAGCTTTGGTAAATTATCAAAAATTTAAGATTAATTGAAATACCAAAGTGAAACGATTACTTTTGACCATTACCGAGTATTTTTTTACCGATACTACTTGGTACTCGGTTGCTTAGTATCGATTACAAAAATACTTGGTACTTATATAAAAGTATTGAATATGTACTTGTATTTACTCGTATCGTTTCATCCCTAGTCATGAAACAGAGTCGGAGCAATCAATTGGCGTTAATGAAGTTGCTGGAAATGTCTCTAATAATCAGGTTAGTCTAACGGAATTTTAATTAAAACGAGTCGAGAATAAGACAAAAGTAATTTATAGATTTAAAAAAAAATCAATAAAATTATTTAAAATTTATCAGTTGAAATCAGTGTTCTCATTTTTGGGGATTTATCCCCAAATAGGTTATTTTTTGTAAATAGGGATACAAATTTCTTAGTTATCCCCAGGCTATTTTTTTTTGGTGAAAAAGCTCTTTTTTGGATGGGGATATTTCGGGATAATATATTACTATATACGCCATTTGTGCAATGGCAAAAACGGTTTGGTCAAGACGTGGGTACAAATTAAAGTCTATTTTGGTCTGAAGTTTTTTTTGTCATACCAAGACGCTGGTGGTTCGAAATCTTTTCAAGATCTTACTGAAATAGTTTTAAATATGCTATCTGTACCAACACACTTTAAACATAATTCAGTTTGCTGTGACAAACTTATTCCATCTTGTCAAACACTTTTTAATACAAACAACATGTTAAACAAAATTGTAATGGCTGATGAACAAGAAGTTTTTGAAATTATAAACATTGATGCATAATTTTTGTTCCTGTGCTCCCTTTTGAGTTACTCTTCTTATAAACCTGTGTTTATTAATACTCACGAAAACAATTCCTAAAGGCTAGTTTACACTATAATTATTACACTTTGTATTAATACATGTCTGATAGTGTGAATGCATGTGTGACGAAAATTACAATCATTATGAAAAAAAGTTTGACATCCCATACGACTTCATCGTTTTTTGAAAAATTTCTTAACAAAAATACTTTTCATTGGAGCAGGGTTGCATTTTATTTCATGTGTAAGTGTTTTTACTTTGTGTGATAGTGTGAACACAAACTGTCATGTTAAATAAGATTTTTTGACAGTCGCAACAAAACTTATTAGATTTCTATCTCACAAAGTATTATGAAATACGACGCTATTTTCAAATAAGTTTTAAATCATTGACATACGTTTAACCATTTTAAGTTTTTATTTCGATGTGACACATATGACAACAAAATAAAATTAATTCAAAATGGTGCACATAAAATTTTTGTGTAACTTTTGATTTTCTCATTTTTCATTTAGAAAGAAATAAAAAATGTTCTATCCGGCATTACATAAAAATAGAATTTTCCGTAAGCAAAGTGACATATAAACAGCAAGTTCGCAAATAGTTTTTATCTGCGAATAGGCGGATATGGAAAAACATCAGTATATTAAAGGTTTTACTAGAAACGTAAACATATCGAACTTTTTTAGAAAAATTTCTGAAATAAAACATCAGGATTCATTTATGTTTAGGCATTTAAAGTGCTTTTCAGAATGCGGCTTTATGTGGGACTTAAGGCAAATGCTGAATCGACTATCACAAAAGCCTGTTAGTGCGATTTCTGGACTCAGGAAAGTAAATTGGATCGAATTTCACCACAACATACACACAGAACAACACACAACATACACTTTTTTAAACTACTTAAGTGTTTTCCATGAGTGGGCCTTATGTGAAACCTACACAGAAAAAATTTTTTACTTAAATATTTTCAATTTATTCAATAATGCTGTTTCAAACCATTTTTTTAATTGTTCCAATTAATTTGCCTTAATTGAAACTAAAACTTATAATGTTTGTGTGTATATTTGCAAATATGAAAACACACACAAACTTTAAAATATTTTAATTGTTTCAATTAGCTGCGTTGATTGAGAAATATATTTTTATTTGTGTTTACATTTTATATAGCCTCTTTTGCTGGGGGTTACATTTTAAATTAACCTATTGGCTAAAACTGAACAGCAAGAAAAGCTCAAATTTACAAATGAGTTAATTGATTTGATCAATTTGTTTGCAGGCGGAAAATCAGTACGGAATTTGATACGTTAAATGAAGTTGGTTTTTAGTTTTTTCTGTGTATAGTAAAAATATGGACCAACAATCACAAGACTGCGTTTTGTTATTTCTAGTTATACAAAATTAAGTTAATGCATTTTGAATTCAACTTTAATTTATACATTTTGATTAATTTAATACAAATTTAATCTGAATCTAAAAAAAAATTTGATTACTAGTTTGCTCAATTCAATTATTTTATTATTTATTTGTAATAACTTTTTTAGTGGAATCAATCAACATGTTGCTTGAAATCAGACTGTTTTATGATCATATTTTTAATCAAAATTTAAAATATCATTTATTGAAAAAAAGTTCACCGTTTTCAGTTCTTTCAGCAAAATCAACAAATCGTTTACTACATTCTACGAATTTGGTATTTTAAATTAATTTTTCATTCTACGAATTTGGTGTTTCAAATAAATTTTTAATTTTTTTTAAGTTGCGTTTTTCCAATCTGGGAACTTTTGATGATCCTTTTTAAAGAATACATAAACATGTATGTATTTAAATGTAGGAATTCAAGTTTCCTTAAAAATGTATGCATTACTTTTGTAGAACGGGGTGTAAGTAAACATTGAGATGATTTCATTCATTTTAAGGTGTTTGTATTTATGAACAAACTTGCATATGTACATACGTACAAACAACATGAAGCACATGCACACAAATATATATTCATACGTAATTTGTATGAATAAATGTATTTATGAACGTTGTAAGTGAATATGAGTACGTGGTCTAATGGTCTCTTTTTTGTTGGCGTTGGTTATTCTTTTGACGAAGGTTTTGTTTTTCAACAGCAGCAACAACAACATTAAAAATGTTATTACTTTTGAGGTTAAACCGCAAGTGGAAAATATGTATGACAAAAAGGGCAAAAACTACGCTGTAAACCATGAAGTGACTGCTGCTGGCCATTTTTTTTTTGCTAAAAGTGTACAATTTCATTTCACTATTTACAAACATTTCCGAATACTATATACATATCACACTTGATCGTAAAGAAAGTATTAGCTCAAAACTTAAAAATGTCCAGTAGTAGCGAAACAATTTTTAATTTAATATTAAAAGGCATATGAAAAATAGTTTTTAAACCAACCGTTTCATTAGCAAAAAGTAGACAAAATAGCCCGATATTTTAAAGCGGGTACATATAAACATTAGGTGTCAATTTTTCCAAAAAGTTAGAAATACAAATTTTGAGTTAATACCCTCTTTATGATCAAGTGCGATATGTATCTATGTATATGAAGAAAAATTTCAACACACATTCCCTCTTTGCCTTTTATTTTGCTTTTTTATTAAACTGAGTATAGAAACTGAAATGAATACAGAGTTGGTAACATAACATCGAAGGAAAATTTAAGAGAAAATTTTTTTACTTCTTTATCAATATTCACTAACTAGCTGCGTTTTTTTATTTTTAATTATATACAAAAATTTATTGATTGCTTTTGGGAATGAAATTGTGCGAAAAGTTAAATTAAACTAAATTTATATTTATATTATTACTGCCTTATTTATAAAAAATAAAACATGTTAATAAAGGGTTTATTAAACGGATTTCGTATGAAAATCCGTTTCATAAAGCCTTTATTAACCGGTTTTATTTTTTATAAATTAGGCCGTTAGAAAATAAGCAATTTAACTCAAGCTTTTACAAAGGAATGTAACGATTTTAATAAAATTGCACATGTAGTCGATTTATAGTAATTTTTATTAAAGGAAAATATATATTTAAGCCCAGCCAGCTTAGCTTTCATTTTTTGTGAAGCCAAGTGTATGAAAAAAAATACGTCCGTACATAATCTTTGATACCATTCACAATCAGTTCAAATGAAAGAACAAAAACTGATAAAATGTATTTAAATTAAAAAAGAGTTTGGTTTTTGAATATTTTTTGTATAAAAATACTTTTATCTCGGTACGAAAATAAAAAAATCAGTAAAACCAAATGAACTTGTTTTCCAATACTCGTAGGGTATTTATACCCACACCACAATAGTGGAAATGGTATTATGCGTTTGTGTTAATGTGACTAATAATTGAGACGCTTTTTTGAAAGTGGTTTAAGTCCATTTTTTAAAAAAAGTAGTTAATGATAACAACAATCGCAATCCTATATAATCTTTTTATTAATAAACAATTTAAGTCTAGTATCATTAAAATCGCTATGATTTTGGGCACTGGAAAATTAGTTAGCTAACGAAATCCAAAAAAAATTATTTTGAAACCGGCTTAAGTCCACAAATTTTTATTAACTAAAATGAAACGTAAAGATTTTTTTATACAAAACCTCTGGAAGAAGCAATTCATAAGATATTATAAAAAAACTAGTGGCGAACCTGTAAATTGGCTTAGGTTAAGTTGGATGCGATTTATAAAAAGTGAACCCTACAAAATGTTTTATAAAGAATCTATGGAAGTGGATAAAGAGTTCAAAATACTTGACTTATAACCCTGTCGGGGAAGACCAAGGAACTTCAACAAAATAAAATTAACTCCACTATACAAAAATGTATGTCCCATTTCAACTCCTAAGTATAAGGATATAATGGAGTTACTAAGGTATATACCACCTAAGCACCATGAATATTTTAACAAAACCTCACACGTAATCTAAATGAGGAGAAATAATATGGCAAAATCTTTAATATTATCCTTAATAAATGAATGTAAATTTAATTTTTTAATTAATGAATTCATATTTATTTTTAATTTGATTTTTTTAATTACATAAATAAAAATCTGTATCTGAATTGAAAGCTTCCCTATTTATTTTAAAGCTATTACATTCATATACCTCAAACATAAAATATTTACAATTTCTATTGCTTAATTTCTTTAAAATAAGTGGACTTATTCCTTTTCACAAACAAAAAAGTCTTTTTACTAATTTTGAAAGTGGTTTAAGTCCATTTTAATTTTATTTTTTTAGTAAAGTTTACAAAATGTATTACGTTATTTATTCTAACATGTTTTAGGTCACAAAGCCATAAAAAAAAATTAATACCACTTAAGGCTAGATTACACTATTATACTTTGTATTAATACATGTCACAACTCAAGTCATATGACAAAGTTTGATAGTGTGAATGCAATGTGTCACGAAAATGACAAGTATTAAGAAAAAAATTGACATCCCATACGACTTCATCGTTTTTTAAAAAATTTTTAAACAATAATACTTTTCATTGGATCAGGGTTGCATTTTATTTCATGTGTGAGTGTTTATACTTTGTGTGATGATGTGAACACAAACTGTCATGTTACATTAGATTTTTTGACAGTCGCAACAAAACTCATTAGGTTTCTATCTCACAAAGTATTATGGAATACGTAAGACTTGTGAGATAGTGTAATATAGGCTTTAACAATATTTTTGAAACAAATCAAACTCAAACACTTAAATATCTCAATATAAGAAAAAATGGACTTAAACCACTTTCAAAATAAACCACTCAATTATTGGTGCTAGACTAGGCCTGCCATACGTCCTGGTTTTCCAGGATTGTATTGGTTTTAGACGACTTGTCCTGGTGTCTTGGTCCACTATTAAATTGTCCTGGTTTTTTATACAGGTCAAGACAAACAAATTAGTTTTTTGCTGGTTTTAGTAGTTTACAAAGGTTAAGATTTCTGTTATACACTGCTTACATAAGGCAATTATATAAACAACTTTAATTAAATTCAACTGTTATCTGGTGTAAAGCTGGTAAAAGCTTTTAATAATATTAGATGAGAGTCAATCCTCTTTCAAATTTTGTTTCAACTAGTTGCCGTAAAAAGTAATACCGTGTAAACAACATTTATAAATAATCGAAAACCGATAACAAATTGCTTTCTCTAAAGCAGCCCATACACGTTTCAATTCAATTGTCAACTGAATCGGTTGTTGTCAAAATCAAAGCGTGTATGGCTTTGTCAATTGATTAGTTTGGCAGTTGTCGATTTGGTTGAAGAAAAATTAAAAGATTTAGATTTTTTGCAAGTTGAAACTCGTTTAAGGCTGAAACACTGGAGAGTATTATTTAATGTAAGTTTGATTTTTATATGACATTCTGCCTGTTTTATACCTACTTATGTATATCAAAGATTGAAATGAAGTTCTAGAAAAAGTGCAATCTTCTGAAAATCATTTTTGTTTAGAACATTTTAAGCTCAACTTTTTATTATTTTTCATTGTTTTTATGTGCATGAAGTACACGTTATTTTTTATATATATTGTTGGAATTAAAATAAAAATTGATGGTTTTGACATATACTTCATTTAAAAGTATTAAAAAAAACCAGTACAGAATGCATGATCTAAGTACAGCTATTGAAGTGCGAAATACTTAACTTATCCTTATTTAATCCCGAATTCGTAATAAAAATAATCCGACAACAGGATTGACCTAATTAAAAGTGAGATAAAATTAGTCTCAAACTGTGCTTGATTCAAGAAAGATTGGTTCTAGCCCAAACACTTAATCCTCAGAACCAGAGGGAATATTATTATTTTACTTACCCGTTGCTCATGTTAATTTCACTTTTGTTGTACTGCGGCCTTTATTTGCAGCAGAATTTTCAATAATAAGTCACCAGCAGCATGCTCAATATATTCTACTTTGCATATTTGATAAATTTTAAAAATAGAATATGGGAATTATTGCCCTTATTTTACTTTTTAAACACGAAAATAATCTTTTTTACTTCTTGTAGTGTTGTTGTTGTTTTTTATAAACACACGCGTATGCACGCATGCTGGGTTTCGCATGTTATCCCAATTTGAATTGTTTTAAGTACTTTAAAGTGTTATTCGCACTTAAATTTTTGAGTACGACTCGTACTAAAGCAGTGTTGCCAATTTAGCCATTTAGTGGCTAGATTTAGCCATTTTTCATCCTGTTTAGCCATTCAAAAATGAGCTTAGCCATTTTTTTTTAGCAATTTTTCAACTTATTTAGCCATAAATTTCTTTTGCTGTTTTTCTTTTAAAATACTAATTTTCAATTTCTTATAAAAATGTATTAAAGTTAAATAAACATTATTAACAATTCAAACTCATTTCATTTAAATCACAACTTTTACAAATGTTGGAAATCGCTATAAACTATGATGATGAAACATCTTTCAAAATAAAGCAATATAAGTCCAATATTAAATTTATAAAATGGATCAACACAAACATCGGTGTTTCTTTCTAGTTGCAAGAATTTCAATAAAGAGATGCAGGCGGTAAACAAATTTTTTTTAGAAATTTCAGAATGGACTTTATAGTTGCTCTCACATGCGTGGTCTAATGATGAAGTAGAGAGGGTATTTACGCAAGTAAACATCGTTTAAAGTAATTTAAGTAAAAGGATACATTAAGCAACCGTTAATTCGATTTTATCAATAAAATATTTATGCCAGCACCACAATAGCTGTTTTGGAGATTATTTGATAAAATTTGGTACATAGGTTTTAATGTGGTGTAGGGTTCCATATAGTCGATGTTGACCGACTTTACTTTCTTACTTGTTTTTTATTGTAGATCTGGACTGAAAAGGTTGGGTAAATGTTGTCGTGATTATGGTTTACCTTCAAATTATTCAAAACTAATATGCCCGAGTGATTCCTATGAGATAAACAATAACGATCGATGATTTAATTTTTTAAATATCTATCAAAATATTAATTTACGTTTATTCTTATTTAATAAATTGATCTTATCTTACAATTTCATCGAAACATGAATTATTTCTGTTTTGTTATTGAATTTTAAAGTTTTTTTATTTAAAAAAGCTTTCAGTAATTTTTTACCCATTTTTTCCCGAAAATTTTGCCATTTTTGGTCACCAAGTTTTGGCAACACTGTACTAAAGTAAGAAGAAAAAACTTAAATTTAGAACGAGTTTTTTCTTTCTGTGTATTTGTATTGTAATTTTTAAACATCCCAGCGGGAAAATACAGAAGACGTTCTTACTTCAAGCCGTTTTAAAGGCCTGCTTAAAAATTGTTCTGATTCAATTACTATTCTTATCTAACTGTTTAGAAATGCCTCGGTTTTTTCGTTTAAAATATAAGGTACACATTAGAGTGGTTCGGTCCCCATACAAAAAAAAAGTTGAGCCAGTCACCCCCTAGGATTAAAGATTACTTGAAAAGTATTCCAGAATTTTTTTTTTAATTTTTTGCCACGCCTCTGGATACCGCCCTTTAAGTTTTTTGTATACTGCGTCGCCATTTAAAGTCCGATCATAACAAATTGCATATCGTTATTCATGGCTCGTCTATGGCTTCATTTTGCGTTTGGTGTCATTTTAATCCAACATCAAATTCTGGGCGCCACTTATGCCATCTCGTAACGTACCACCCTAATGTCCAATTTTCTCCACGTGGCTAGAAAGCCCTTCTTAAACTTTCTACTTCTAGCTTTAAATTTTATATTAATAAAGTATCTATAATTATGAAGAAGATTTTTTGCCACCCCCCAAAATGAAGTACTTTTAGTTTTTTATACAAACCTATTATAGTCCGTATCGCATATTGTTGTTAATGGCTTGTATGTTACTTAATTCTTGTTTCTACTGCAAGAATTATGGGAATCTAAGTGAATTCTTTTCAACTGATCTTTAATCCTAAGGGGTGACTGGCTCAACTTTTTTTCGAGTTCCACATCCGCCTCTATGGGAAGGGAGTAGAGGAGGAGTTATATTTTTGTATTGTTTTTTGCACATGCAAAAGTAAAATATTTATTTTTTTGATCCCGTTACCCTTCTCATGTACCTGCTGAAGTAGCGAGAGCGGAAAGCCTACTCCTAAGCAGTTTGGGATTGAAATACAGCAAAATCGGTTCAGTAGGATCAGAGCTATGAATAAAAATGTGGAACCTCCACAAATTTGATAATTTTGTTATAAAAACTAACATAAACGGAGGAAAAATGTACGGAATAATATAAGATTTTGCAAACATTCGTTTTGTTCGACTACAAGTTACACTGTACAATTTCATGAAGACCCGTAATTTACTCTAGGCCCCATATAAACCCTATTCCCGGAAAACAGTTTAGTACGCCTAAAACAACAATTAACAATGCTCTCATAATAAAATTTGGCACGTCACAGTTTTTTAGACAAGAAATTATGCTGTAAAATTTTGTGAAGATCGGTCGATAGTTTACCCAGTTTAGTACGCCTTAAACCGTAATTAATATTGCTATCATAATAGAAATTCGTACGTCACATTATCAAAATGTCTTTATTTTTGGTTTAAATAGGCTAATTTTCGTTAATAAATACAACTTTAACAATTTTTGTTTAAAAACGGTTAATTAATGATAAAAAGTTTTTATGAATACGGCTGTAAAATATATGTTTGGTTTCGAGTATAAAATGGATAATATTTTTGTATTTGGGCATTTCCATTTTGACGTGTCGTGATATTTGTACCACAAAATTTAAAAAAATTAAACGAAGAAGTCCAATTTGTAAAAAGGGTTTTTATATATACTTAGCAGTGACCCAGCGGGAAAAAGAAGGAGTACGGAGGCCTTCCAGAAGGCCTCTGTACCCCTTCTTTTGGATAAACAAGGCCTTCTCGCTCCATTCCATACTCATATCTTTTTTACACGCGTTGTCATTGCGGAGAAGGCCTTCCGCTTTCCTTTCTTCCCCAGAGCTTCTTAAAGGCCTTCGATTAAATGGCTCTTAGAAGGCTTTCCAGAGAATGAATTTCAAAAGGCCTTAGCAAAAAGGTTATCTTGAAGGGGTTTTAAGAAAGGTATGTTAAAGGCCTTCCTTTCAATTCATGCCTCTTAAAAGGCCTTTCAGACCATCCTTCTACAAATGCCTTTGATTAAAGATCATATTGAAGGGCTATCAGTCTAAAACATTAAGGAATATTTCCCTAAAAATTAAATTAGAAGACTGAATAGGTTTTATGTACATATTTCATCTTCAATATAGAAAATAAAACAACACTTAACTTTTTATTTTATTAAACTTATTGTAGTTCAAATCAAATTTGCTAAATATTGTAAAATAATAAAAATAAAACTTTTAAGCACAAGTACCTATCTTCCTTAATGAACAAAACTCAACTAAAATGATATACATACATTATTGTTTTTATTTTGTATATTAATATTTACCTACTTTGTTACTTTGTTTTTATAACGGGATCCGAATTCTTTCGCTTTGGCGAAAAAAACAAAACAACAAATTTTACTCTTTCTCTTTTCAACTTCAACAAAAATGATTTATAACATATGTTAATTAGTTTTTGTAAAGGGATCTGAAGTATTTTGCTTTTGCTTGTGCAAAAAAAAACAAAACAGAAAATGTTACTCCTTCTTTTATACCAAAGAGCCGAGGCCTTCAATGAGGCATTCTTTAGCAGTTACGTAAGAATAGTAATTAAATCAACAAATTTTTTAAGCAGGCCTTTAAAAAGGCCTGAAGTAAGAAGGTCTTCTGAGTTTTACCGCTGGGGAAGGGCACACACATACTATTACATTTATGCTTGTGTTGACTAAATAACAACAAAGCAACAGCCGAACGTACCCAGCGCGAAAACTCAGAAGACCTTCTTACTTCAGGCCTTTTTAAAGGCCTGCTTAAAAATTTTTTTGATTTAATTCATATTCTTACGTAACAGCTAAAGAATGCCTCATAGAAGGCCTCGGCTCTTTGGTATGAGAAGCGAGAAAAGAAGGAGTAACATTTTTTGTTTTGTTTTTTTTTTGCACAAGCAAAAGCAAAAGAATTCAGATCCCTTTACAAAAACAAAGTAAAATATGCTGTAAATCATTTTAGTTGAAGTGGAACAGAGAAAGAGTAAAATTTTTTGTTTTGTTTTTTTCAGATCCCGTTATAAAAACAAAGTAACAAAGTAGGTGCATATTAAAATACAAAATAAAAACAATAATGTAAATCATTTTAGTTGAGTTTTGTCCATTAAGGAAGATAGGTACTTGTGCTTAAAAGTTTTTTTTTATTATAGGTATACTTTTATTTACAATGTTTAGCAAATTTGATTATTTCAATAAAAAAATAGGTATCACATGTGTTATTAAACCACAATAAGTTTAATAAAATATATAAACATACGTTACATGAAGCCTATTCAGTCTTCTAATTTCATTTGTAAGGAAATATTCCTTAATGTTTTAGACTGATAGCCCTTCAATATGACCTTTAATGCATTTGTAGAAGGATGGTCTGAAAGGCCTTTTAAGAGCCATTAATTAAAAGACCTTTTAACATACCTTTCTTAAAATCCCTTCAAGATAACCTTTTTGCTAAGGCCTTTTGAAAGTCATTCTCTGGAAAGCCTTCTAAGAGCCATTTATTTGAAGGCCTTTAAGAAGCTCTGGGGAAGAATGGAAAGCGGAAGGCCTTCTCCACAATGACAACGCGTGTAAAAAAGATATGAGTATGGAATGGAGCGAGAAGGCCTTGTTTATCCAAAAGAAGGGGTACAGAGGCCTTCTGGAAGGCCTTCGTATTCCTTCTTTTTCCCGCTGGGATATTAAGAAAGAAAAAATTAAAGCAATCGACGCTAAGGATTTGCTGATATAAGCAAAAATATGCGATGGCGTGACGTTAAAAAAACGGAAGTGGATTTTGACTTGCATTACAAAACTGCATAAGACTTCGAATTGAGCAAGACGTTTTGTATAAAACCTTTTTTAGTTAGATTTGGACTTAGTCTGAGTTCATACGGCTCATTTCTTATTGACAAGCTTCTTCCTTTTTCCCGCTGGGAATCTATTTTACAATATTTAGCAAATTTGATTATTTCAATAAAAAATATCACACACACAAGTTTAATAAAATATATAAACATACGTTTGTAAAATAGGTATACATATATAAAAAGTTAAGTGTTCATTTTCTATATTGGAAATCTGATATGTACATAAAACCTATTCAGTCTTCTAAATTCATTTGTAAGGAAATATTCCTTAATGTTTTAGACTGATAGCCCTTCAATATGACCTTTAATGCATTTGTAGAAGGATGGTCTGAAAGGACTTTTAAGAGCCATTAATTGAAAGGCCTTTTACCATACCTTTCTTAAAAACCCTTCAAGGTAACCTTTTTGCTAAGGCCTTTTGGCAGTCATTCTCTGGAAAGCCTTCTAAGAGCCATTTATTTGAAGGCCTTTAAGAAGCTCTGGGGAAGAAAGGAAAGCGGAAGGCCTTCTCCGCAATGACAACGCGTGTAAAAAAGATATGAGTATGGAATGGACCGAGAAGGCCTTGTTTATCCAAAAGAAGGGGTACAGAGGCCTTCTGTAAGGCCTTCGTACTCCTTCTTTTTCCCGCTGGGATATTAAGAAAGAAAAAATTAAAGCAATCGACGCTAAGGATTTGCTGATATAAGCAAAAATATGCGATGGCGTGACGTTAAAAAAACGGAAGTGGATTTTGACTTGCATTACAAAACTGCATAAGACTTCGAATTGAGCAAGACGTTTTGTATAAAACCTTTTTTTAGTTAGATTTGGACTTAGTCTGAGGAAAGCGGAAGGCCTTCTCCGCAATGACAACGCGTGTAAAAAAGATATGAGTATGGAATGGACCGAGAAGGCCTTGTTTATCCAAAAGAAGGGGTACAGAGGCCTTCTGGAAGGCCTTCGTATTCCTTCTTTTTCCCGCTGGGATATTAAGAAAGAAAAAATTAAAGCAATCGACGCTAAGGATTTGCTGATATAAGCAAAAATATGCGATGGCGTGACGTTAAAAAAACGGAAGTGGATTTTGACTTGCATTACAAAACTGCATAAGACTTCGAATTGAGCAAGACGTTTTGTATAAAACCTTTTTTAGTTAGATTTGGACTTAGTCTGAGTTCATACGGCTCATTTCTTATTGACAAGCTTCTTCCTTTTTCTTCTTTGACCATGAATTGGCGTTCAAATGAATCATGTCATGTTGACGTCATGTTTTTTATTTTGTTTTATTTGATATTGAAAACAAAATTAAACAACGAATAAGAAAGCAAAACGTAGAGACAGTACATGCGTCTGTGTATTCGTTTCTTTTCCCCTCGTCCCTCTCGCCAATAAAGTAGCAATCTTGTCAATAAGACATGAGTCGTATGAACACAGACTTATTTAGATTTATTTTTCAGGCTACCAAATTTAAAAATCTTTGCTCGTTTAAAGGTACATATGGGTATTTTCAGCGAAAAGTCTAACGCCAGAATGCAAAAAAGCTTGTATTTTAGAACCATGTTTTTCAAAATTTATCCCTTTTGTTACAAAATGTAGAGCCTTACCCAAATAAAAAAAAGTAAACTATACATATACAATTGTTTGAGAAACAATTAAAATTACTTCTGGCGTTACGTGATAAAAAGTAGACTTTTCGCTGGAACTACCCATTTTCAAAGGCCAAAAAAAAAAATTGTTGCTTTAACTTTTGGGCGATTCTATTCTAGACAACTTTGATCATAAATTTTCAAATCACACTAACATGGTTGTGGTAAACATATTCTAAGAGCAACATATTATGATAAGAATTATGATTGTAAGATTATGGCTGTTTTCCTAAACGCCTGTTGCATTGTAGTAATACATGGCAACATGTTCTCAAATGCAACCATAAAAATTTTGACAATGCATTTAGTTCCGAAATGCATTTTTGTAGTTGTCACTGCGCAGAGAAAAGCAAATAAAGCAGTTAAAATAATGTAGATGCAAACCATATTGATATACAATACAAAGTAGGTGAAAATTTAAGTACACAATGCATCAACACGGTATTGATACATTGTGAACACACGTTTAGGAAAACAGCCTATTATTGAATCATATTATGACTTAATATACTCGTACTATTACATCATAATATTTTTCCCTTAATCATATTATTATTCTGTTAATCATACTAAGTTAAGAAGTAATCAAATCATTGTCATGTTAATCATAATAAGCTAAGAAATTAATCATATTTTTGTCATGTCAATCATAATAAGCTAAGAAGTTATCATATTATCATCATGTTAATCATAAAAAATTTAGAAGCAATCATATTATGATACAGCACCTTTCATAGCTGTCATAAAAATACAAAATAAATTAAAATATTTTTGCATCGATTTTTTATTTTGTGGCTTTTTACAATTTTTCTTAATGTTAATCAAATAGCGGAGTTCAATATAAGGCTTGCAAAAGAGCAAATGAAAAATCTGTGGTTTTCATGGGCAACCGCGTGTGTCCATTTTTTCGATTTTAAGATGTTGATGCCATATTGCCTAATTTTGAACGCTCTTTACATTTATTTTGAAAAAATATCGATTTTACAAAAAAAACTATGATATTTTGCATTTGCACTATTACATCACTAATACTTGAATGAACTCCGCTAATATTTTTTAATTTCTTTAAACTAAATTTTTTTTTATGGAATTTTATCTTTTTATTGTTTAACCGCTCACAAATAAAAAAACGACACAACTGCTTCAAAATTATTTTACAAATGACGCTAACATAATATCATTAGAGTAAAAATAGTTTGATTGCATCTTTAGCATAATATGATAAATGTATAGAAAGTTATCATGTTATGGCTATTAAATATCATATAGAAATATAATATGTTTAGAAAGTTATCATAATTAAGTTGTTAGAAAAATAATTATTTTTCGGTCAACAATACTCAAATTTATAATTGCGATAAAGATTGATATGTTTACAGTTACTATAATATTGTTGATATTAAAAAAAAAATAACAATTATTTGTGTACGACAACAACATATTGTTACATTAAATATAGTGTTGTTGCTGTAACCATGCCCAACCATATTTTTTCTCTGCGTGCAATTATATTGATTATATAATTTTTTTAGACGTAAACTCACAATATTCTGTACGTAAAATTAACTGAAATTGTAGTATAAAATAAATGAAAATTCAATTAAAAACCGGTCTACTTATTTTTCATTTATTTTTTACAAAAAGTTCATTTAATTTTTAATGTCAAAAATTCAACACCATATTCCGTAATATCAAATAAATATTCAGTTATTTTGTAAAATTTTATTGTCAAAAATTCAACACCACATTCAGTAAAAACAATTAAATATTCACTTATTATTTAAAATTTTACTGTCAAAAAATTGACCCCATATTCAGTAAAAACAACAAAATATTCAGTTATTTTATTAAATTCAGTAATTTTCGTTTACTCCACAAAAGAGCCGAATTTCTAAAAAATACCAGACAGACACCTGTCCGCTTGTTTTTCTTATAAGCGATAGAGGGAGAATATTATTTTTTACTTACCCTGATACACACGTTTGTTTTACTTTTGTTGTACTGACCACGTTGTTTACAGAAGAACTCTCAATTATAAGACACCAGCAGCATGACCGATATGGCTTCGCAATTATTTTACTTTTAAAATTTGATGTATTTAACTAAATTATATTAACAAATAGAAAATGGGAATTGCTTACACAAAACAAGCAATTCATTTTTTATAGATAATTAAAAATTAATATTTGGTAGTTAAATTATATAAAATAACTGAATATTTAATTGTTTTTACTGAATATGGCGTTGAATTTTTGACAGTAAAATTTTATAAAATAACTGCATATTTATTTGTTTTTACGGAATATGTGGTTAATTTTTTGACCATTAATTTATATAAGATAACTGAATATTCATTGGTTTTTACGGAATTCGCGGTTGAATTTTTGACAGTAAAAACTAAATGAACTTTTCGTTGCTTTAAATTAAATTTTTTTTTAATTTAACATAAAGAAGAATTAAACTCAATCAACGGACAATATTAACTGCAACTGAAAATCCGTATTAATATGCCTTAGTTTTTTGAATAACTGTTAGAATCAGTTAAAAATAAATTTGCTTGGAATTTTAAATGTTTATTTATTTAAAAATTACTGAACGGAATATTTCCTAAATAAACTACAGTCCGTTACTGTAATAATATTGTGAGTGTAAGCTTAAATATAAATTTGTTGTGCACTTCGAATCATTAAGATTCATAGATTTGGCGCGAACAGAAAATGCATTGCATGTTGCACCCGTCATGGCTTAAAGAGCAAATTTCTTATTATTGAATTATATTTCTCTACGATGTTTGATTTGATAATTATCGTCTGATATCTCATCTTTCATAATAAAAAAGAATAATACAATAAAAGTTTAAAAATTAACAGAGTTTTGTATTGTTGCGGTATGATCTTATGAAAGTGGGCCGATTTGGTTGCACCCGTCATGCACTTTAAAGCTCACTCGTGGCTATTTGATCGTTTCATATAAATTCTTATAAATAGATATTAATAATATATAAAAAAAATGTTACCCCTTCTAGAAATAACTTAATTGCAAATGTGTTTCTTTCTATTAGTAAAAGACGTTTAAAGCGTCTAAATGTTCAACCCGTCAGAATAGAATCGCCCTTCTGATTCAGAAAATGTAAACAGTTGCTCTCAAATCAACTCAAAAAGCGAAAAGTTGTACACCAGTTTTTGTTTTCTGTTCGGTAGTTTTTGGTTTGGACTGCAGTTTTTAAGCCTTGATTTTAAGTTTATCACGAAATTTTCGCAAACTGAAAAATTTTGTTACTAATATTCAAACATCTCTGGAAAACATAACACACAAGTATACACATGAGTATATATTGTATGTACGAGTATTTGTGATAATATAATGTCAAATTGTTGTTCATTTTTTATTTGTGCAAATGTCTCGTATTTTTTTTTTTTTGCAAGATTGTTTAGCACTCTTACGATTACTCACACAAATGCAAGTTTATATTAGTGTGTCCCGCCAATTTATAAATATAATCGTAAGAGGTATCAAAATTTGCGAAATTTCACTGGAATTACAAAAGAGTTAGTAAAACATTTCATCTTGAGTTCTCAACTTTTAATTTTACGTTTTTACAAAAAGAATAAATAAATTAAGCTTCAACGTTATTTTTTTTTAATTGAAACACAGCTTATACTTTATGACAAAAACTTAAAATTTAAACTTATTTTTGGGTCCAAAATTTGCCCTTTCTGCTCGAGATTGCAACCAGGTTTAAATAAAGCCAGCTCTAGCATAAGCGTCAGTTAAACTTTGTAAGGCCTCTGTTAACATTTTAACACATCTTTTTACATGTTATGTGTGACAAGGAAAATCATCAATATCCGTGCTCCTACACTCACAAAATTATTACAGTACATGATTGTGGGTTATTAAATTCGTTTTCCGTACTGTTGAAATTTAATAAAAATAAAGTTATTTTACTAATTATTTTATTTTTTAACATTTATGTTTGTCACTCAAGAAACAAACTACCAAAAAAAATTGTTTTTTTGTATTTATTTTGTTATGTAGTTTGACTTTTGTCGGTTAAAATATATTTTTTAAGAGTAAAAACTATTCAATTTTAAGGAATATGATGTTCAATAAATAAAAAAAATTGAAATTAATGAGAAAATCATTTGTTTCAAATGAAATGTAAATGATCCGTTATTTTAATGAATTTTAATTTGTTTAAAATGAATTTTCGTTTGAATTTAACTACATAATATTTTGAGTGCATCTTTTGCCATGATTTGAAGGTTAAAAAATGTTAAAGAACCAGCTGTGTTGTAAGCTGACCCTCGTCGCACATTATTATTTAGGTGTAATCCTTATCACAGGAATACATTTTTTAATTTTATTGATTCCTGGACCACGGGCTTTCGCCACCAGATTGATTCGCTCATTAGCCCCTTTCAGGTATAAGTCCATTCAAATTCATATCCAATACTAGACTAGGCCGCATATGATCACCAACCAAAAAGATGGATAATTCTTAAGAATTTCAAGGATCCGCATGCGACCTACACCTGTTTGTATTCTGCAATGCGCGGCGTCCTGCTAGCACACCTGCAAAGGGAAGAATGTGCAGGATGGCTCCTAAAGCCAGAGTTGGACAGGTCTTCTTGACACTAGTGATCAACTCGGAAATCAGGCTAAACCCCCCATGCCTTTCTGATATATTGCCCTTGGGATAACATGGAATAACTGAACGTTCCAGTTAAGAGTTATATTCAGAATGATCCCCAAGTATTTCACCTCGTTAGAGAATCCGATAACCGAACCATTCAAGGCCGGTCATATAAGGCCCTAAATTACGAGCCTAAGTCTCGGAACTCAACGTTTGGTGAATGGTACGAGAGTAGTCTTTGTGGGATTAATATTAAGCCCCCTTTCTCAGCACCAAACAAGTGTCAAGTTCAGGGCCTTCTGCATTCCTTCCGAAATAGTCACGTCATCGAATCCAGTCGCATACATAACTAGATTCTCAGCATAGCCATAAGTTCGGAAGCAGAGGTCATTAAGGACCTCCAATAGCTCATAGATGACTAAGGTCCCCAAGAGATGCTATAGGGCGCCTATGGATAATCTTTGGTTGCTTCAATGATCCCCGGTGAACTACATACAACTAACTTGATCATCCTGGATACCAGCACTTCCCTTATCCAGTTTTTTATAACTACTGGAACTTTCCTCTTTAGAGAAAAGCTAATCGCGTCGAACAAAGTGTCGTGGAAGGCTCCCGGAATGTCGACGAACACGCACAGAGCTATTTGCCATGCGTTCTGAATCGTGCCCAAAATCTGATGAATGGTAGTCACCGTAGACTTGACAGGGCCGCCAGTTTCGGGGTTATAATCCCAAATAAGGTGTTTCTTGTTGGGGTTTGCATTGGGGATATTTAAAAAATATTAGGATTTTTTGGAAAAAAAAATTATGGGCTAAATTTTTCTATAAAATACAACTTAGTTCCATGCAAACATATACATCAGGTTTAGGAATGGGCAAAAAATATCGATATATCAAAATATCGATATTTAAAAGAAATTATCGTTATATATCGCCGATATTTCAAATACCGATGTATCGATAATGAAATACGACTATTGAATTCGATATTTTTTAAAGTCACTAAAAACTCAAAATTTTAGCCGTTTTTCAAACAATTTGTTTTTTTTTAAGAATTGTCATCACTGGATGAATCATATGTTTTTTTAAACTAATATTAAGATCTAAAATTATTGGCATTTATAAGAAGAAGATTTAAGAAAAAAGCGTGGTTTTCACATTGCAGATTTCTAGTTAAAACAGTAAAGTCAAACGAACTTGAAAAGATTTATTTTATGCGGTTTTGGAATACATTTGGAATAATAATAGTTATAGTAGTAATAGTTTGAGCGAAATACGTTCAATACATCGATATATTTCGAAATAATAAATATCGATACTCTTAAAAAATATCGATTCGATATATATCGATATATTTTTTCAATTTGCCCATCCCTAAATCGGTTGGCCGTTTTTGCAACATCACTTAGGGCCTAATTCAGCAATTCTTTTTGAATATCAATTCATATTTACATATAGTTTTTAATATAATTTTATTAGAATTGGGAAAACTAGCCCTTAATATTAATAGGCAAAAAAAGTTTTTTTTATCTAAAAAATATTTGAAATGTTTGCAGCTAATCTGTCAATATTTCGATTATGTACAATATGTAAGTCCAAAATTTTTATTTAAAGTTCATGAATATTAGAGGTAGTCAAAAAAATTGAAGTGAACTCTTAAGTCAATGAATGGGCTAATTTGGTTCCTTTCAGAGATCAGCAATGAGTAGTGAAAAAGTGAGTAGAGCTAAATCATGACTCATAAATTCTTGTACTTATACGCACTCATACTTATTCCAATGTTATTCAAACTCATATTCACTCAAAAGTTTCATTTTATTCATCGTACTCATACTCAAGACTAGATTACACTATCTCACATCAGAGATCAGCAATGAATCGTTTTTTCGCTACTCATACTGACTAATGCAATTGTAAGTATAAGTGCGTAGAAATCATTTAAACTAAAGTACTCTGATTCACTCATACTCACAAGAGAAATATTTATGAGTGCGACGTCGACATTATACGCATACTCATAAATGACCTCAGCTTGATTTATAATTTCAAGAAAATACTTACAATACTCACAATGATTCAAATCATTTAGCTCTTCGATTTACCGTTTTAACACAACAGATAAAACACACAACTTAATAATCAGCGCTGCCAGATAAATTTGCCGAAAAATCGTCCACTTCATACATGTAACTTTAGTAAACTGTAATTTCCAAATCGTCACGTTGCTATTTCGAGGACGAATCTGGCAGCCTCGCATTTTGCTTCGCCTATACACATTGAGTTGAGTAGATTCTTAATCAAACACTACAAATGTTGCTAAGTATGAGTACGATGAATAAAATGAAACTTTTGATTGAGTACGAGTTTGAATAACATTGGAATAAGTATGAGTGCGTATAAGTACAAAAATTTATGAGTCATGATTTAGCTCTACTCACTTTTTCACTACTCATTGCTGATCTCTGTCTCACATGTCTTACGTATTCCATAATACTTTGTGAAATAGAAATCTAATGAGTTTTGTTGCGACTGTCAAAAAATCTAATGTAACATGACAGTTTGTGTTCACATCATCACACAAAGTATAAACACTCACACATGAAAAAAAATGTAACCCTGATCCAATGAAAAGTATTATTGTTTAGAAATTTTTCAAAAAACGATGAAGTCGTATGGGATGTCAAACTTTTTTCATAATACTTGTAATTTTCGTGACACATTGCATTCACACTATCACACTTTGTCATATCCCTGCAAATAAAATTGGACCAACTGATCCATTTTGATAAAATGGACTACTCCATGGACTGGTGCGATGTAATGCAAGCATGGACCATGTCATTGTTAAAAAGTGTTTGGAGTGAGTCGACATGTCTTCGTTTTTTAACGACATGCTTTCGTTTTTAAACGATTTCAAAACTAGTCCTCTTGAGTATACCATGGAGTAGTTTTAAAACTACTCCTTAGTGGTCCAAACGTGGGTTATATGGTCCTCTCCTAGGACATCGTAATGTTAAATAGACCAGGTTTTTTCCATACGTTTGGTTTAGTTTTGGACTAGTCCTGGTCCCTTGTGGACTACTCTTTACACGCGTCTTTGGACTGGTCCTATTATTTGCAAGGATTACTTGAGATTTTGACATGTATTAATACAAAGTATAATAGTGTAATCTAGCCTTTAGCAACATTTGTTGTATTCGATTTAGAATCTACTCAAGTCAATGTGTATAGGCGAAGCAAAATGCGAGGCTGCCAGATTTGTCCCCGAAATAGCAAAGTGAAGATTTGGCAATTACAGTTTACTTAAGTTACATGTATGAAGTGGACGATTTTTCGGCAAATTTATCTGGCAGCGCTGATTATTAAGTTGTGTGTTTTCTCTGTTGTGTTAAAACGGTAAATGGATGAGCTAAATGATTTGAATCATTGTGAGTATTGTAAGTATTTTCTTGAAATTATAAATCAAGCTGAGGTCATTTATCAGTATGCGTATAATGTCGACGTCGCAGTCATAAATATTTCTCTTGTGAGTATGAGTGAATCAGAGTAGTTAAGTTGAAATGATTTCTACGCACTTATACCTACAATTGCATGAGTCAGTACGAGTAGCGAAAAAACGATTCATTGCTGATCTCTGGTTCCTTTATATATAAAAACAATTATTTTCAGTTGAACTGTTAATTTTTTTTTTTTTTTTTTTTAATTTATTGATTATTTTTCTTTGGCTGAGCCGAGATTTGAACCCGGGTTGATTTTTACATGTTTCAAGAATCACCTCATTCTATCCTCAGAAAATCTTTGAATTCTAACCACTGCAGTGCCCGCCACCCAACAGTCAAACATCAATCCTTTAACCAATAAATTTTAATAAATTCTAAGCTGTAAAATTCCTTCCTCAGTGAAAATAATTTAATGAAAACTAAATTTGATGAACTCAAGCTTAGATTGCTGAAGCCTTTCACGAAAATTGGCGGTCAAATAAAAAATATATTTTGTGCACATCGTGATTTTTTTGGTCAGCATAATCGATCAAATGTGTCCACAATTGTGCGCCAATTTAAGCAAACCAGCTCTGTAGGAAATGTGAAAACGCCTGTGCATGCATGCTTGGTGCGGTTTATGGCCAGTTGGCATCATCGGGCCTTACTTCTTCGAAAATGAGGTATGGTGTTCGCATTCGCGAGCTGATAATGGATTTCTTTTTGCCAGAAATGGAGGATATGGACCTGTACGATAAGTAGTTCCAAAATAATGGCCATGTTTATTGGCCGTCACGATCATATGATTTGAAACCGTTGGCCTTCTTTCTTTGGTAATATTAAAAATAAAAAGTGTACGTCAATAAGCCAAGAAGAAGAAAGAAGAAATTCAAGAGCTAAAGATAGATAATTTGGCACATTAAGTACATTGAACCTCAATAATGTCTCAGAGCCATTGAAAATATGGACCATAGGACAGAGGTATGCAACCGAAGCCGCGACGAGCATTTGGCCGATAATTTGTCTCACACATAGTTGTCACAGATCCTTCTATAATAATAAAAAATTTTCAGATAATTCTCTAAAAACTTTTTGTTTTATTTACAATTTACATTGTGCATTATGGTTGGGCCACCCTGAATATTCAACCTTTAATTGCTTAGCAATAAAATGAATTTAGGCAATATAGCAATAATTCCATCAATATAAATAGCCGTTGTGTACTACGTCCGAAAAATATCTTTACATACAAAACGAAAAATTTTAAAATAACAGTAATATTATTAAGATAGTCTATTTTTCGTAACATGCCTTATATACTTTGTTCACATACAACAAGATAACGCAAGATTTTTTTAATTTAAAGTTTTCATACGTTTTTTGTCGTATATCCACAATTATGCTACATACGGTATTATAACGCATTAAATTTTTCGTAAAAGTGTATATACAACAAAATGTCTTCGTAATATCTCATTAACCATAAGAGATAGAGACGTGAGGATGCGCAGATCGATAGATCTGTTAAATTTACCACAGAAAACGGTCTTATCTCATTTTTTTCGATTTTGTGATATACGACAAGATAACTCCGGAACGACGAGATGACTTTGCGTCTGACTTTTACAGAAGCAAAGTTAAAAAGGTAACACACGACATGTATGTGTTTTGCAGTGGGAAATTTGACATGTCAGATGACAAACGAATAAATTAATATATATGTACACACATTTTTTAAATCATACCTTAGTCTTTGAGTTCTCTGACTTGACTGACTGATTTTCTTCAATTTGCTTTGGTTGTTTTTTTACTTTTATCGTTATTTAACAATTATTTTTATTATTAGTTTAGAAGACAGCTTACAAGACAATGTCGCTCATATGGTCGTCCATACACTTTAATAAAAGACAGCTTACAAGATACTGTCGTGTATAGTTGTGGATAGAGGATACCTTACACGACAATGTCTCTCAAGTTGGCGTGGATAAGCTTTGACAAAAGAGAACTTGAAAGGCAGTGCCGGTCATGTCGTCGTTTATAAACTTCTTTAAAAGACAGTGCACTAGACAATGTCGAGTATTTTGTCGTCCACGAAATTTTCCTCAAAATTGTCTTCAAAAAAACCCAAGTGCTAGAGGACATGTCGTGCATAAATCGTTGACGGGAAAATCGTCGGCGGCAGTTTGGCCAACAGGGGTGTATTTGTCTCTTAACAGACTATAAAATGATCTGAAAGCCAAAGTTAAGTGCAGCTTTGTTGATTAGCAGGCGGGAACCAATAATTTTTTTTCGATTTTTAATTTGCAATTGCGTCCCGCCTGCTTAACTTAATGCGGGTATCAAATATAGGCTTGAGCTTATATTTTTTAGGACAATTTTTTATTTACTTCTTTTATTTTTGTTTTTTTTTTAGTTCCGGCATATTTTGTGAGAGGTACCAGTTAGATATTAAAAACTTTTAAAACCAATTTATTATTCCTAGAAATCGATTGAAATTGAAGTCGATGGGAATTTTTAGTAAAAATTTTTTTTAAAAATCCCCTAATTTTTTATAATTTTATTTTATATTCTTAAGTTTTTAAAATTACTTTGATTTTAATTTCACTGATAACTTATTAAATACTAGCATATACCCGCTGCTTCGCTAGTGTCTCCTTTTTCTTCGTGGGCATATTTTTATGCCAAAGTTTATTTTTCTAGGTTTAAACTTGTTTAAATTCTAGCATTTAACCCGATACTTTAGTAGAACCAAAAAGCTAAAGAAAAATATCAAATTTCCCGTATTTGGTTTTTTTAGTACTATATTTTTCCCCATTAAAGTATCAAAAATGTCAGTAATGTAGTGGCAGCCCATAAATGATGAATACGAATATGTTTATGAATGGAGGAAAATATTTTGTAAAATAGTTACGATTTTCACACCTTAAATGTTTGAATTTCGAAAAAGTTCCAATTTTTGTTAAGTTCGAATGTGGAATTAACTTTGTTTCTATGTTTATTGGTTCAAAAGATAGATGGGGTGGTAAAAAAGTACTAAGATTCAGATTTTACCCGTTAACTCCCTAATAGGGCCGAATTTCAAAAAAAGTACCAGGCACCTATTCGCTTATTTTTCTAAAGAACAACGATAAGTATTACATTTATTTTGCATCTCTTTTAGTTTCTGAGATATAAGGTTACCGAATTTTCCCGTTTTCACCCCCTAAATATTCGAATTTTGAAAAATTCCGTCTTAGTGCATCGATTTGGGGAATGACCAATCGCTAGTGCAAATTTCAAGTTTCTAGGATCAGCGGCTTGGGCTGGGCGATGATGAATAATTCAGTCACTCACGCAACTCATTCATATATAAAGAAAAGCAATCTCCTTTAATATTTACTTTAATTTTTTTATTACGATAATTGTTAAACTATATATGAAAAATGTGCTACTAATGCTAAATTTCTAGCGTATGGAATTTGACGTTTATACGGATATACATAATTTGTCTCTCACGCAACAACATCTAAAAGGGGTCTGAAATATGCTAAAAAGTTTGTGTGATAAAAATAAATGTAGAAGTAGAAGAACATAAAATTTAGTTTTAAATAATATTAGACAGTTAGAAATCTTAAAACAAATATTTTTATTTAAAAGAAGTAGATTTTTTTAAGATATTCATCTTAATCGATTAATGGATATAAATTGTTCGAGTTAATCGTTATTCGAAATCGGCTTTTTTGATTATTCGATCAAATAATGGCGGAAAAATTTCTCCATTAATCGAACAACGATTAATCGAGTGGATACTCTAGCATTGATTATACAAGATTAAACATAACTACAAGAGATTACTCAAGTACGAGAATAAAAACTAGAAATACATTTCCTAAACAGCATTGCATTACAAGTAAATTGAGCAACTCAGGTTGTCATTTCTTCTTAACTGCGTAAAAGAAACACGTTCAAACAGATACGTCGGCCCTCCAGTATAGATAATTTTATGCAAACGAGTTAGAAATCGAACATGTCGGAAAACGCACACCCTAAAGTTTAGTTTCATAGGGTGTAATATGAGAGAAACATCCTAAGTTGAAGACATATTTTAGAATGATCAATAGGTAGTTGTTAATATCCTGGTGATTTATTGGTCACAGCTTTCAAAAACCTTGCTGCCATATAGTATTTAAGCTGGTATTAGATATGTTTTAGCCAAAATCATATATATTTTGAAGGGGGTTTAGCGTTGAGTTGCCCAAATTGAAGGAAGCATCTCAAATACTTTCCCTGCGGCAGCGTTGATATGATCCGATCAAGTAAGCGAAGAATTAAAAATACTGCCAAGGTTTTAAGTCTTAGTGCCAATTCACACGTTGCAAGTCTTATTGATCAGCTTGCTACCTTATAGGCGAGAGAGAAACGTTTATTTTCCTCTCGTCACTCTCGTTATAAAGTAGCAAGCTGATCAATAAGACTTGCAACGTGTGAATTGGGACTTATTATTATCTTGGGTTCAACAGTTATTTTTACATGGTTCCTGGAAATTAGTAGGCACTTAGATTTGCGGGATTCAGATATAGACCACTGCCCACACTCAATTTTTGATAGATCAAAATTCAATCTTATCAGTTTTCAGTTAAGTTTTCTTTTTAAGCTTATAAGACCTAATGAAGTTGATGTAAATAAAACAAATTTACTACATTTCACCCGACGTTTCGTAACTTTTTTGGTGACTTTTTCAAGGGTCGCAAAAATTATATATTATTACGTTTGACTGGTACGCTAAGGAAACTTCTTCTGGCAGAATCTTATCAGGTTTACTACATGAATAAATCAGATCATCATCGGCGTACATGTAAATTTTCCAATTTAATAGCTGTTTAAGCAAATCATTTATATACTACAGTGCCTATGTTCTGTAACTCTCGCGTCGAGAAACTTTTCGATTGAAATGTGTGAAATGAAACAAAAATGCCGTATATTGAAACAAACAGCTGTTTTTCTCACCAAACTGTGTCTTTAACTTTTTTTGGCGAGTACAAACTGTCACGTAAGGAAATTACTCGCCAATTTACAGAAAAAGTGTGTCTGTAACATTTTGGTGAGAAAAGTTCCCGCTTTGAACTGTCAAATAAACTCACGAATATAAATGGAGCGAGAAAAAATTTTAACACCAAAAAACAATTAAAAATGCAAATAATACTAATAATATTTTGTTTTTGGGACATTTTTTCATTGTTAAATTATTTTGCTTTTAACATTTTTATAAAATATATAAATGTTTTCAAAGCGCTTTTGGAAGCAACACACATTAAAGTCGCACTTTATATTATTTGGTATAGCCGACGGTTGTATTTTCGCCGCCGTCGTTGAAAAATGTTCAATTTCAGTAATTTGTGGTCGCCGTCAACGATATGAGTATGGCGTTCTCAACATCTGCAATGTCACATCGGCTTCGAGTGCAATGTTATGGCATTTATAACGTAACGACGTAATCTCTTTTGTTAGTTTTCGACATGAGTCACAGACACAGTTTTTTCCCACTTTTCGAGAAACGATGGAATATTTTGTTTCACGTCTTTTCGACGCGATAAATTCTCACTAAAGTTACAGAACATGGGTACAGGTATATTGTAAAAAAGAGGACCTGATATGGATCCTTGAGGAACACTTCTGGTCACATGCAACGGCAATGGTTGTTTGAGCTAACATACTGATATCGATTACTAAGATATGATGAGATGAGATCAGCCGCAGAGGAGGTAAAATGATAGTTTAATATGAATTTTGGTGACGATTGTGTAAAGAAAAGTCGATTGAAAAGTTTTATAGTGATAGTGAAGGCGAAAAAATTACTTTTTTTAGTTTTTGTCATATTTCTTATATGTCTTAACATTTTTCATCTGGTTGATAAACTAATCAAAATGTAGAACAATTATGTTTTCGAAAAGGTATAAAATCCCCAAATCGATTCAGAACTAGCCCAGTAATAAATATTGCCCCAGACCACTAATGTGCCAATTATTACTTGCCCGAGAAATGCGAGCACACACCTTAAACATTTTTGAAATTGATATGTACAATATAATTTTTTATTCAAAAGACTCAAAATTGTGAGATATAAATTACAAATCACAGAAAATACAGTACGTTGCGGTACGTTACATGGCATTGCATTACATTTAGGTCGGCAAAAGCTCAATTGTGTACCTCTCCATTGTCAAACACAAAGAAATGTCAAATAAAGTTTGGGAAAAAACTTGACGTTAACATAAGACTCATAGTTTACATCATGCATTATGGTGGGACCGCCCTATAGTTTCGACGTTTTTGGGACAAAGATTATTTTGGGAATCATTATAAAACAAAGGGTTTTAACCAAATCATTTTGCTTTTCATACAAAGTGATCCCCTCTAATATTCATAAATGCAAGTTTATGTTATTTAAATAGTTATGCATATGTTCGTATGTTTGTTTTGAGGACTTTGGTATGTGTAGGTATGTAATTTGGTAAAATTTAAATTTATTTTAGTTTTTGTATTTGTTATCTTGCTTTGCATAACTTTAAGCATTAACACGTACACAAACACGCATACAACCACCAGGTAACGTAAATGTGTGTTTTTTGCTAAAACCGTATGTCCATGTCCTTTAAAATAGTTGATGTTATTACGAAAGTTTGGTTAGAATTCATTTTAGAATTACAAAATTCCATCCACTTAAAAACTTTTGAATAGTTTTGCTTCATTTGTTTTTCTTTATCTCTATTTCTACAACTTGTGATCCGTTTAAATTTATTGAATTAGAAAAAAACTATGTATGTACTTCCAAACAGTTATTACGAAAATTGAAATATTAATAGATATAAATAAAATTAATCTAATTTAAATGCAAATATGTATGAAGATTAATATTATATGCATAAGTTATGCTAAGTTCACACTTGGGTTTTTAAACGCGTTTAAGCAAAATGATGATTTAGCTAATCAAAGCTGTTCACATATCATTTGAGATGATTAAGATGACAGATGATTAAGAAAAAAAAAACACACAAAAAAACAAACAAATTTATATTTCTTTAAAGTATTAAAATGGATAAGAACACTTTTATAAAATTATCAGAAGATTATTTTAATCATTTTAATGATGACATTGTGAAAATTTTTGAATTATTTAAGGAAAAAAATAAAAACATTAAGCAGAAATCTTGGCTGGTTGTACACGACATGTTGGCGATTCTACATTATTAGGTATGTTCAGTGGATTCTATGTGGTTTATGAAGTGATTTAGTTGTAATCATGTCGATTTGAAGTGATTAACAAATCACTTCAATGTATGGGTAATCATCTCGATTTTGAAGTGATTAGAGCTTAATCACGTTCGAGCTGCTAAAACGCGTTTAAGAACCCAAGTGTGAACATAGTATTACATAGCACAAGGCAAAAAAAAAAAAAAAAAAAAAATCAAAAGAATGTTAAAGGCCTGAAAAATTACTATACAATTTAGATGTATTGTGGTTCCAATAGTAGTCCAAATTTTTTTATAAATTTTTAATTAAAACTTTAAATTTTTTTATACCTTTCTCTACAGAATAAATAATAACTCAATAAGGGTTGGTCCGATATTATTAAAATTGAAATTTAGATCACTCGGCTCAGTAGTTTCGGAGTTATAATAAAAATTTAAGCAAAAAATATATTTTTTACGTGAAAAAGCAATTTTTTTTTTTAAATCATGAAAAGTCGAAAACGTCCAAAATTTTTCAGATTAATTATTATATTGCAAAACCACATGTAGAAGCGACAAAATGAAATATTGATAATAAATATCGGTTGTGTTTTTCGAATTTATTCACAATTAAGTGAATTCACTCATATTCACAAATTTTTTTTTTCAGTTTATTGAATTTTGAAAACATTTTCCCCATGCTATGTACATATTTTCACATCGAAAATGCATTACATGGTAACATTCGAGTATATTTTCGCAAAACCCTACCTACAACACTGATCTATTCTTCGGAAACTGATTTGAATGGGATGAGTTTAAATGTAAATAAAATCAATAAACTTTATAAACTACGAACTATAGTATTTTCTTTTATTCGATTTTTTACTATTGCTGCATAACAAAGTGTTACTCTGAATACTCCAGCAAAAATCAGCAGTCATATGTGCATTCCAGCAACCTGGTATCGTTCCTCCATTGTCTGGATATCTTAGTAGATTGTTCGCCCTATTCCACACTCAAGTCTCCTAGATTTTTGGGAAATCGATCTAAGTGACTGCGCTGGTAGTGTTCGATGCGCATGTTGCATACAAGATATGGAAGTGAGTTAACATATCTTCAACGTGCATAATGGAATCATCACCCTTGTTATTTCCTAAGAAATTTTGAATAACCTATACAAACGAATCTCAATTATTCTTCTTAATTTCTGACATTGAACTGCCAAATCAGTATCATACACCAATTTGTGGGCCTTTAAATATGCCTGCTTTTAATTTTTCATACACGCAAAAAAAAACATGGTTGTTGTAACCATATTCTAAGAGCAACATATTATAATAAGAATTATGATTGTAGTCACCATATTAAGATTATTATTGAATCATATTATGACTAAATATACTCGTACTATTACATCATAATATTTTTCCCTTAATCATATTATTATTCTGTTAATCATACTAAGTTAAGAAGTAATCAAATTATTGTCATGTTAATCATAATAAGCTAAGAAATTAATCATATTATTGTCATGTTAATCATAATAAGCTAAGAAGTAATCATATTATCATCATGTTAATCATTATAAATTTAGAAGCAATCATATTATGATACAGCACCTTTCATAGCTGTCATAAAAATACATCATAAATTAAAATATTTTTGCATCGATTTTTTATTTTGTGGCTTTTTACAATTTATCTTAATGTTAATCAAATAGCGGAGTTCAATATAAGGCTTGCAAAAGAGCAAATGAAAAATCAGGGGTTTTCATGGGCAACCGCGTGTGTCCATTTTTTCGATTTTATGATGTTGATGAAATATCGTAGCACTTTTATAAAATATAACGAAATCCCTATGTGTTTTGTTGTTGGATTTTACAAAAAACTATGATATGATAACAATATATTGTTGTCGTACACAAATAATTGTTATTTTTAATTTATATCAACAATATTATAGTTACTGTAAAAATATCAATGTTTATCGCAATTATAAGTTTGAGTATTGTTGAGCGAAAAATAATTGTTTTTCTAACAACTAAATTATGATAACTTTCAAAACATATTATATTACCCACAAGCATATCATGATATTTAATAGCCATAACATGATAACTTTCTATACATTTATCATATTATGTTAAAGATGCAATCAAACTATTTTTACTCTAATGATATTATGCTAGCGCCATTTGTAAAATAGTTTTGAAGCAGTTGTGTCGCTTTTTTTATTTGTGAGCGGTTAAACAATTAAAAGATAAAATTCCATAAAAAAAATAAGATTAAAGAGTTTGAAAAATTAAAATTTTAGCGGAGTTCATTCAAGTATTAGTGATGTAATAGTGCAAATGCAAAATATCATAGTTTTTTGTAAAATCCAACAACAAAACACACAGAGATTTCGTTATATTTTATAAAAGTGCTACGATATTTCATCAACATCATAAAATCGAAAAAATGGACACACGCGGTGCCCATGAAAACCCCAGATTTTTCATTTGCTCTTTTGCAAGCCTTATATTGAACTCCGCTAGTTGATTAAAATTAAGATAAATCGTAAAAAGCCACAAAATAAAAAATCGATGCAAAAATATTTTAATTTATTTTGTATTTTTATGACAGCTATGAAAGGTGCTGTATCATAATATGATTGCTTCTAAATTTATTATGATTAACATGATGATAATATGATTACTTCTTAGCTTATTATGATTAACATGACAATAATATGATTAATTTCTTAGCTTATTATGATTAACATGACAATAATTTGATTACTTCTTAACTTAGTATGATTAACAGAATAATAATATGATTTTGGGAAAAATATTATGATGTAATAGTACGAGTATATTAAGTCATAATATGATTCAATAATAATCTTAATATGTTGACTTCAATTATAATTCTTATCATAATATGTTGCTCTTAGAATATGGTTACCACAACCATGTTTTTTCTTTGCGTGTAGTACTCGGTGTACAACGCTGGTTGAAATTGTGCGGATATATGTTTCCTAAGAATCAAAATAAACAATTAGGAATTTAATGCATAAAAATCATTCGTTACAACGTAGGCAACGAAAAAAAGAGCAATTCAGCGTGCACGCACATTTATGAGCGTTTATAAGTTTGCTACCGCAATTGTTAAAATGAAACAAACTTTTGTTTATTATTTATTTTTTTTAACTCTTAGAATCATTTAACTCTTTTTGGCGGCGCTAGAGGGCGCCAAAGTTTGAGAATTTAAAGTAAAAATGGCTAAAAAACTACTTGAGTTTTACATGCTTCAGGAAAACTGTTGTAAAACTGTCGTTTTTTTAAGCATGAGATTGAAATTTTTTTCTGTAGTAGTTTACTATATTTAGAACTAACTGTAAAAAAATTTTATTGAATTATTTTCTCATTAGTGCTTTTTTTTATTGGTTTGAAAAATGCTTATTATTTACAAAGCTCTAAAAATTTCTTAACTGTGATGGAATATTAAAAAAAAAAAAAATATCGTCTATGGGTTTTTTTCTGATTTCGATTATTTAGGGCCATTATTATAACTTGGCGTTAGCTGTTATCCGACAGTTAACAGACGCTTTTTGACAGATAACACATTATTATCTGTCAATTTAATCTTAACTTTAGCTAACTTCAAGTTGTAATAATGGCCCTTAGACTCTTTTCTAATAACTACAAGAAAAACAATTGAACAAATTTTACCACCACTTGAAAAAAAATTTTTTTCCAAATGGCTATTTTCATGATTTTTGCTCAAATTTTCATAGTTTTCAGGAGTTTAAAAGACAATAAACTACAAATACTGTGAAATATAAATTCAAACTGATACCGTTTAATAAAAAACAACAAAAATCAAAATATGTATAAAAATTGTTTGTGTTTGTCTGCATTTTACGGCATAAGAGGGAGCTGAAATCACAAATGCCCTTGGTTTTTTATTGTTTCAAGAAAATAATTGTAAAAAATTCATTTTCTGGATTACTAGATTGAAATTTTTTTAAGGTGAATTATTCTCCTATACATACATATTTTTTAATGGTTTGAAAAATGCTTATTATTAACTTAAGCTCAAAAATTTCTTAACTTTGATGGAATATTAAAAAAAAGAAAAATAACGTCTATGGGTTTTTTTGATTTCGAATATTTAGACTGTTTTTTAATAACTACAAGAAAAACAATTAAAAAAATTTTACCATAACTTGAAAAAAAAATTTATTTAAAAAAATGATATTTTCGTGATTTTTGCTCAAATTTTTATTGATTGAATTAGTTAAAAAAAAACTAGGAACATAATAAGAAATATTAAGGTATTAAAGTGGCTTTATGTAATTATAATGAAACGTAACTTATAACGAAAATAAATTTCAGGGTGATTGTCCGAAGAAGCATTGGAAACCAACCACAAAATCGTGAGGAAAACAAGACTGTCCCATACGAGAAAAAACGTCACGAAGAGACACTCATAAAGATTTAATGACACATTTAATACTTTCCTCAGATCCGTTGGTGTCTTCAAAAAGGAATCCAAAGACTAAAAAAAATATATTTTTTGAAGAAATTGAGAAATATATACTGAGAGAAAATGTTGATGAACCAGTTAAAGATGACGAAACAAATGTTTCGTTGAGCGGCAATATTTTTTTGGAAGAATCCAGTACTGAAGATGATTTATTGTAATTAAAAAATATTAACATATGTAAATAATAAATAAATTAGTTTAAAGAAAATAAATTAGAAACTCAGAATGTGATTCTGTCCGTCCGGCCGGCTTACTGTCCATGCAACCTTGTGCATTCAGATCGCAAATTCGGAGACAATTTGATGAAATTTGTCCCAGAAGCTCTGACTGGTACAAGGACCAAGCCTATTGAAAATGGAACGAATCGGTCCATAATTTGACAAAAACCATCTTATTACATCGGCAAGATTAAATTTGGTCCAAACCAAACTAATTTTATTGCAATCAAAATCAGCTTATCAAATTATATTGGCATCTTTCTATTTTTGAGCATAGCTCCCATACAAATCATTCTCCCGAAAATAGCTTTTAATGCCAGCTTCCTTAAAAATATTAGTATTAACATTCAAATTGGCGACAATGACTTTTACGATAGCTACTATGTCATGACAAGATGTTGTCCAGGTAGGTCCAAAATAAACCATAGGTTCCATATAAACCCTTATCCAAAAAACTCATATATGTAGATGAAGATATCTAAATAATATTCGGCAGAAAGAACTTTTAAATGAATCTTAACCTCATAACATAATTTTGTTCTGGCGGCTCCATGATTGCTAATGGGTCCCAAATAGATTACACTCTAGAAAATTTATTTTTAAATACTATGCATGGGCATGCTTGAACGATTATACTTTCTTACTTGTTATTTTTGCAAGAGCATTTTAAGCGTTTTTAACTCATTTTTCATTAAATGCTGTTTCTGTATTTTTCACATTAATAATCCGATTTTACCAAAATTTAAATTTTCATAACAAATTTTAATACGATTGGACAGTTTTTGTAAGTGTTATAGCATTTTTAAGAAAAAAGATATATGGCAGGACCTGGAGTCCTTGTTCAGATTTTAATAAAAATTTACACACACGTTGCTAGTTGAGTGTGTATCAGCATGACCATTCTTTGTATTATTGTGGTCATTATTGAAGCTAAAATAACATTTTTCCATTTCAGGACACATGGGAGGTAGGCGTGTCCTTGCACCGATTTCTCCAAAAATTCATATTTTTCTTAACTAAGCTATTTTATGCCAGTGTACCAAATTTCTGACAACTCCTTCTATTTATGTCCCTTCGTTATATGGGGACAAAACACTGTGCGACGCCCTCAAATTTGTTACACAAGATTTAAGTCTTTCTGATATCATTTTTTGATTAAGCCATTATTTTTGGAGTTATTGAGGCCGAAGTGGCAAACAAATATTTTTTTGTTTTTTTTTATAAAATTTTTGAATTAAAAAAATGCATAAAAAATTTAAAGCAACAAATATTTACCAGTTTTAGTACTTAAGCTCAAAGCTGCATATATTAGAAGTCAAATAAATTTTATTTCATGAAAATCCATGGACAAATTCCTGTTTTATTCCCGATAAACTGAAAGTACCTAGTTTTTACCTTTTTTGACATGTATAACTCCTGGCAGTAGAGCCATTCAACATACTACAACGTTTTACCAATCTGCTCTCGATCTGGAAGATATGCCTATTGGTCAGTAATACTGCGATTTGTATTTATTATAATTTTTTTCGATATGTATGTTTGTTAAATGAATATAACAAAAATTATAAACATAATTCAATTTTATCAATGAAAAATTAAAATTTCCCAATTTCATTTTTCTCAATTTCATTTGGAATTTTTTTAACTTTAAATTAAAATTTTCCAATTTCATTTGGAATTTTCGCAATTTCAAATTGAAATTCTCAATTTTAAATTAAAATTTTCCAAATTCATTTGGAATTTTCGCAATTTCAAATTGAAATTCTCAATTTCATTTGGAATTTTCTCAATATCAAATTGAAATTCTCAATTTAATTTGGAATTTTCTCAATTTCATCTTGAATTTTCTCATTTTAAATTAAAAATTGTGTAGAACTTTATTTACAGTTTTATTTACGATACAAAACAGAAATACCTTGAAGCGTGTATTTCTGTTTTGTATCGTTCCACTAAATTCAATTTTTTATGGCCAATTTTACCAAGTTCAGTTATAAATAACTATAACTACACAGAGAAAACAGATTCGTGATCACAACCGAATTTGGCGCCAATCGAATTTCGTCGGTTGCATGTACTATCACACAATTCGGTTACAATTACTGAAAATTTCGTTGCTTAGATTAATATTTTTGATAGCCACATTTGAATTTTAGTACACTATCAGTTATAACAACTGATATTGTTAGTTGTTAGTATGATTATTAGAAACAAAATTATGCTTATACCCGAATATATGGTAGACGCAACTGAATTAACACATAATTAGTGTTCGTAACAAAAGTTTTGATTGCATTTATCAATATTTTTTTTCAACCGCTTGCATAAACCATTTACCCGATTTTTATATAGAAAATCAATTTAATTGGAATAAAATCTATTTTTTTTTAATTTTTTTTATTTTTATCATTTCTACATTGTTTCACTATATGCAAACACATGCATATGTATGTATGTGTTTGTATGTATTACATTTTTAAGTTAGTTAATTTTAAAAGTTACAAATTTATATATGTATGCATAAATTTTGAGCTAATGTAAAAGATAAATTTTAATTATTACATAACCCAATAATACATTACAAATAACAAGCAATTCGTCTTTTTCGTCCAATTTCTGATAACTTTTTGCGTTTATTGTTGTGAGGATCATAAAGTTTTCCTTAAGCTTACTGACCATTTTCGGCAGGAGAATAGTAAAGTTCAACAAGCTCACTTGGCAAAACTTTATTTACAATCTAAAAAAATAAAAATCAGTTTTATAATAAAGTTTTTTATGCATATATACATACATATACACTGTTTGTAAATTTTTCACTTCGAAATGACACAGAAAAACGCCGAGACTTAATTTTGGGCTGTAGAATACAGTGTTACACTCCGTTTTAAAAGATTAGGTCAAAGTGAAGAGATATTGCATTTTTGATTTTGTATTGTCTCTCAAAGAGTTTGTTGGTGTTTTAAGAAAACAAAATCTAAATATCTTCTGAAATTACTTTAGCTTTTGTTTATTTGTCGAAATAAAACACTTATGATGATGGCCTTCCACTTTCCGGCTAGCACAATTAATTTATTTTTAATGTGTAGTATTATTTAGTCTAATTTTATATATGCATATAATTGATAGATTTATACTAAATAGTGGCATAGAGTGAAAATAATTGAATTGTGTCCACCTGAAAATAGACGGCTATCATTGTTATGGCCATTTTCTCATGAGGCGATTATCTTTTTTCCCAACGAAAAACTGCACATTAAAGAAATGTGGTTTTCTCAATGTCTCATTTGCTTCGATTTTATAGCAAAGCTAACCGGCACTCATCAGCCAATTATTTATTTTCCTTTTATTTGCCGTACAGATAAATTCAATCAGCTGACTCCCAACTTTTACATGTATTTTGAGTGGCGTTGCCAGCTGAAAACTTTGTTTTTTGTCGGTATATTGATAAAACAAAATCGTTAGCAGACAGTTTATCGGTCCAAAAAATTTATGTTGACATTAAGTAACAGACAGTTTGTCGATACATTGAGAAAATGGCATTAGAGTTTAGCATCGCTAAGCAAATAATAAAAATGTTATTTCAAATGGTATTTCGAAGCCTTTTTCCATATATTTATGTGTAGTATAAATATAACTTGCGAGACAATACAAACTTTAAAATGGAATATCTCTTGATTTTGGCCTTATCTTTTAAAATGGAGAATACCACTGTATTCTAGGGACTAAAATTAAGTGGGGATGTCTCGGCGTTTTTCTGTGTCATTTTGACGTACATACTAACTTAATGCGATCACTATTTTTTAAAAAGTTCGTGAAAACTACTAACCCCTTCAAATAAGCACAGTTTCCGACCACAAAAATATTTTTTAGCTATTAAATTAAATTTTTTTTTTTATTTACATATTTTTTTTATTCACAAATTTGTTTGTAAATTTTGACAGAAATTTCAGTTGTATATCAAAATAATTAATTTAGTACTCACAGTAAATAATTGGGACTTGTAACCGATTTGAAACTATACTAACAATCAATAATTAGCTACAATAAATGAATATACATTTATATTACAAAATTTATTGACAGAAACAAATTGTTGATTGTGACGACCAATATTTAGTAATGCATTGTATTATATTTGGTTGTGATTGCCATTTTTCGTACTAATTTTTAGTATTAAATAAAATTAGTTGTCATAACTAATAAATGAATTGAAAGAATCATATTTCAGTTAGAATAACGTTTTAATATTCATTAGTATTAAAAATCAGTTACAGTTACACATTTTTAATAGTAGCAATAATATATGATATAACTTGATCAATATTTTATTACTGCAACCGTTTTCCAACCAATTTGTTTTCTGTGTGTATAATTGCCGGTTAACAATATTTTTTGGACAGTTATAGTGATAGTTCCGTTATTAAAATTTAAAAAATAACTAAAAACTAACAACGTAAGTATTCATAAAAATATTTTTATTTTAATAAAGGTATACAAAACAAATTTGATAAGAAAATTCTACTTTATAAACCGTTGTTAAATTTACCCTCTTATTTTGTAAAACAATTTAACTCCCTTGAAAAAAATATGTTCATTCAAGTTTTTGAAAATTCACAAAAATTCTCAACGCAAGGTTAATGGATTTACGAAATAACCCTTTTATATTCTTTTTTTGCATTCGGTCGTTAGACTAAAAATGTTTTACTTGATTTAATTCTTTACATATTGTTTTTTTTTTTATTTTATTAGTACCTTTAGCCAAAACCTCAATTCTTAACTTTTTCTAAAAGTACTTAAACTCAAAACTACCAAAGGCAAAAGCGAACAAATTAACTGAATGTGTAAGTGAAACAATGAAACATAAAAACTACACTTGAGTATAATTCAATGAATAAAATATTAAGTCAACACGTCATTTTTGTAGAAATAAGTACTTGTTTAGACTACAGACACTTTGATAAGGACTGCCAGTTTCAAGATAAAACACAAATGTATTCATAGACTCAAACACATGCACTCCTGTATTCATGGCTAACGAGGATATAAGGAGTTCATGGAAGTTTGTACTTTGGTAAATGCTTGTTGCCATATTGCAACTTTCTATTCAAACTCAAGTGACAACAAATAAATTTTCATATCAGGATACTTTAAACAAAGTTAGATTCATACTCCAAGTTATTTCAATGAAGTTAGGATGATTGATTTTCAAATTTCCTTAATATTTATATTATAATTTGCATGATTGCACCTTAGGAACGAACTATTATTTCCAACTAGGTTATGATAAGTAATGAAAAAAATGTTGGGATCCTGATTCGAATATCGTTTTTAATAAACTTTAAAATTCTTATTTAGGGGACTTTAAGTGTTAAAATTTGCAAACACTTACACACAAACTTGTTGAACATCCCTGCAAATAAAATTGGACCACCTGACCCATTTTGATAAAATGGACTACTCCATGGACTAGTCCGATGTAATGCAAGCATGGACCATGCCATTGTTAAAAAGTGTTTGTAGTGAGACGACATGTCTTCGTTTTTTAACGACATGCTTTCGCCCTACAGATAATATTGGACTACGTGGTCCATTGTGGCTTAAATGGACTACTTACAACATGGTCCAATGTACTGTAGTAGTACCATGTTATAAGAAAATAACATGCAGTGCTGCCAACAACTTTTCAAACGTTTACAGTATTACACATTGGTAGCCCTGATGGTGTCCATTATTAATTGTTTATTTAAAAGTGAAAGTTTGTGGACTTTTTGGAAAAAAGGTAAAAAAAAAATTAATAATACCAAGTAAATTTAAATAACAGCAATAATAGACTACAGTACACACCATAAAATGCGATTAGTAAAATATTAAAAAGAAAAATGCTTAAACTACCCCTTAAGTGTACTCCATACTGTAGTAACATGGAGTATTTTTAAAACTAACCCACTTTAGTACTCCATGGAGTAGTTTAGGGACTACTTCGGTGGGTTATATGGTCCCCTCCTAGGACATCGTAATGTTAAATGGACCACCTTTTACCCATATATTTGGAGTAGTTTTGGAGTACTCCTACTCCTTTATGGACTACTCTTTACATGCATGTATGGACTAGTCTCGTTATCTGCAGGGCGTGTTTAAACGACTTCAAAACTAATCCTCTTCAGTATACCATGGAGTAGTTTTAAAACTACTCCTTACTAGTCCAAAGATGGGTTATATACCATGGAGTAGTTTTAAAACTACTCCTTAGTGGTCCAAAGGTGGGTTATATGGTCCTCTCCTAGGACATCGTAATGTGAAATAGACCAGGTTTTTTCCATACGTTTGGGTTACTTGTGGACTAGTCCTGGTCCCTTGTGGACTACTCTTTACACGCGTGTTTGGACTGGTCCTTTTATTTGCAGGGATTTTAAGACACAAACATAAGTAATTTCATGTTTGTATGTGTGTCAGTACGTTAGAAAGCAAGTTTGTATTGTTGCTAGATTTTATGCATTTAAATTGCATAATGATGCAGTGCTCAATTTAGTTCATTTACTTATTCCATAGTCTGGAGCATTTTACCATACATATAACATAAAGCATGCAAATGTCTTTTCTGTGTGTTAACGAGAGCTGTGCACGTGAGAGGTTTTTAACTCACGACCACACTCACTTACAAGAGAAGGAAATGTAAGCTCAAGATTGCGGATAGTTTTTAATTTTCACGATCACGCACGCTCATTAATTAACCAATCTTATGTATCGTCTAGACCATATGGAAAGATCTTCAACAAAAGGAAAAACGGCGAATCCACAAGCAAGTCTCGCTTGCACTTTTTAATTTTAATTAAAAGCACTTTTTAAATAAAAATTATTTTCAAAAACAAGAAGTTAAATGCAATTTGCTTTCCTTAATTTATTTGAAGATTTTAATAGACCAGTAAATAAAATATTTTATTTTGCGAACAAATCTAAAATTGTTTATGAAACTGACTGATGGTCGCAACGAAACAAAAGCAAAGGCAAAAGTAAAGCAAATTATTAGCGTTGTATGTAGTCAGAACATGTACCAAGTTCCTTTAAGATTTTGAAGCCATACACCAGGTATAATAAATGACGTCCAATTTTACTTTATTCAGTAAAAATCGTACCTTTTTTACCCTAAAGCTTCGTTCACAATAGGTAGCAACAGTTTCACTGGTGTTCAAAACAACTTTTTCACAAACTCACACATTTTTCATTAAGAAACCGTTTGCAAATTTTGGCCACAACTATATTACTTATTTATTTTTATTTTTCAAAACATTTTGCTAAAATGTTCATTCAAAGCTGAATAAAAATATTATAACGTCATTTTCATTTTCATACAAATTTTTGCTATACACATAGTGACTAAAGTTTAAATACACCCTTAAAATTTGAAGTTTTTGGAAAACTAAAGTTTTTCCGAAAATTTGTGGTATGCAGTTTTGTTTTCCTTCATTGATGATATAAAATTAAAAAAAAAAATATTGATTTAATTGAATACATAACGGTAATTTTTAAAAAAACAAAAAAATGACGAGGACAAAAGTTTAAATACACATTGAAGTTTATCGAATTAAATACCATTTCTTCCTTTTATGTTCCCGTTATTATTACTTTTTTTGATGTCAAATTTATTATTCATCTTCCAATTGTTGCTGTTAGTAATTTTTTGTTGCATAATTGTAAAATTTTGCGCAGAATATGGATAAAGGAACACCACACGACACCACCTGTAGTTGAATTCGCCTTGAACATTACTGAAGAAAGGCAAAAATTTATTTTTCCTCACCACCATGAAAAAAACCATGTTGCTTGTACACTGATCAGTATTTTATAGTTGTAATCTGCCTTTTTGCAGAGCTAATAGCTCTGCTCAGACTGCTTTTAGCACACACTTCAGCTGCTTGTTATTACCAGCCAGAGAAGAATTTTTGTTCTTTGAATTTTAGATTTTTTTTTCGTTTGTCTTTTTTAACTAGCTCTTCTTTTAGGAAAAAGTAAAAAAGCAAGAGGCGAAATAATTTTTTTTAGCTTTTGCTTTTTAGGTGGTTGTCCATTTTTGTCGCTGGCTGGGAAAAAAGCAAGAACATTATAAAATGTTCGGTTCTTCGTTATAAAACAGAACAATTGTAGTGATACTGTAGACAAACACTATATTTTAATGTTCTATAATGTTTTTTTCGTGTGTGTATTTTGTTTTTGTAAAAAATGTTTGGTTTTTTTACCAACCAAAAGGGACGAGCATTAACGAGCCGAACCGAACACATTGAAGTATGTGGATTTTCAAAAAAAAAAAAACCGAACGGAATTAAATGTTCACATCTTTTGTTGAGTTTGATAAAAACAGTAATATTTTTGTGTTCAAAAGATGACTAACAGGGAAACGTTATTTTCTTTAATGATTTTCTACACAAACACTATTAGCGTTTGTTGTTTCCACAAATCTACCGAACCGAACATTAAGAAACGATATTTAGTGTTTATTTTCGAACACTGATTTAAAGTAATCACGTGCACACTTTTGGTGTTAATGCACCGAAAGAAAAATGCTTCATATATTTAATGAATCATTTTCATAAGAAAATTTTCCTTGGGTAAATGAAAATTTTCATTGTTTAAATGGAATTTCATAGTTATAATGAAGTATTTTCGTTAAAAACGCTTCATTGGCTTTCGTAATTACGTTAAAAATTTTCATTGGATATATGAAAACTTAAGTTTGTCCAAGTTAAACAAAAAATTTTAATTGGGAACATAAAAAAACAATATACAAACATAACTGTATTCATAAATTAATACAAAATTATAGTTTCCTTAAAAAAATGTTTAATTGTTAATTAAAAAATTTAAGATTTAATAATTTAATACATCTAAAGTTACATGTATGCCATTAACTTTATGAAATCAAAAAATTTTTTTTTAAAAGCAACATATTTCAATAATTGCCTTCATAAATTTAAATTTTCATTATGACAATAAAAATGTAATTATAGTAATGAAACAAAAACTTTCAATCCACTTTCAATCAACGTTGTTATTGTTATTATGGACAATTTAATCTCATATTTACGCTCTTAATTGAATAAAAAACATAGTTTTTTATCCAAAAACTACAGCACCGAGGTTGCGCGATCGAATCCCTCCAGAGACAGAAAAAAAAAAAATAAAAAATAAAATAAAGTAAAATAAAATAAAAAAAAAAATAATCTAAAAAAATATAAAAAAAAATAATTAAAAAAAATTTTTTTTTACTTTATTGAAAGTATTCATCCAATTAATAATATTCATAGATCTAATGTAATGTTTCATTAAATCCTTTTAATGAAACAGGTTTCATTGATCCAACGAAGCGCTGCATAGGTTCCTTTTTAAAGCAATTTTTCATGGGATTAATGTCAAAATTCATTGGTATTGCGAAGAAAATTCTTTCAGTGTGTCCACTTACGCATTTGCTTTTAAGCAGGGCTGCAAGATTTTGGGGTTCTCACTCCAAATGGGGGAAATTTAGGTATTAAAAAGGACAACAATTTTCCTTTGTGGTTGTCATTTGGTGTGTTAAACAAAAAATTATGGATTTTTTGCGAAATATCCTTCTTACAATTCTACTGAAAGAACCGGCGAATTTTACAAGGGAAGTCCAAAAATTAACGCATTCAAAAGTAAGTCATTATTTTTTTTACCTACATACATCCAGAAAAAAGTAGTTATAGAAGTTGTTATAGATGTAGTTATAGAACAAAGCTACTCAATAATGAGTTAAACAAGCTATTCATTTTGAATAAGTATGCGAAGTTTTTACTGGGAAGAGTATGTAATAAAAATGTTGTACGATGTTATTATTCGTTCTTGAGAAAAACTTTATATTTATAGGCAATATAAATGCCTCAGTATCCAGGTATTATCACATTAACAGTGCAAAAACAAAATTTTTGCATATATTAATTAATTAAGGGATAAAAAATGTATCTGCTGTTGCTTGAGAGCTAATAAGAATGCAATTTTGAGCAAAGATTTATAACTTTCAAAATGCATGAAAGTGCGTATGTTTTCAGCAAACTTAAGTTATTTAAAACTCTTGCATTCGAGAAATTTGTTGACCATGTGCCGTTTGATTATTGTTTGCAGTAAAAGAAAAAAATATATATATAAAGAAATAAGGAGGCTAACACCACTAGAGATGGTATTAGGAAAAATTTAAAATTTAAAAAAAATAAAATTATAATGTCCATCAAAATCAAAAAATAAAACAAAATAAAAACAGAGATCTGAGTGAAATTACAAAAACATTTTTTTAATGGATTTCAGCTGCAAGTGTTAATGTTGTGTAAAATATTATAAATCTTGTTAACCCATTAAGGACTGACCCCTGATTTCGTGGTCCGATTTGGATGAAATTTCACACATTTGATGTTATGGGCATTTATATTGACACTGCGTTTTTTTTTTTTTTTACCTGTCAAACCTTGGCCCCTAGACTATGGGTATTTTTCTACCCACTTCGCTATTAAAGAGTTCTAAAACACAAGATTTTTCGAAAAAAAAGCATTTATTATTTAATAATTGATGTGAGTGTTGTGTGTTTATTTTACTATGTACGTAGCAGAGAACGGCTTTGTGTGATTGCAAAAAATTCGTATTTTATGAACATGCAATTCATGCAATCAAACTTTCTCAGCCACACACATTCGCTGCTGTTTTTAAATTCATTCAAGTAATGCACAGCATATTGGCTTTGCCATTCATACCATGTTTAGCTTCGGTCGTCAATGATTGCTTTGATAAAAAACATTTACAAAGAAACAACACAAGACTCATTGCTCTGATGCCTATTCAGCAGTTGCTATGCAGTACGTATTAGTTTTTTCGTATGCTGGATTCTGAAGAAAAACATTTTTATGAAACGCAACACGCATAGGTAAAAATACAAAAACAATATACAGACCGTTACCGTTGTTGCTACTACAAAGTTTGATAAAATGAGCAATTGTGGTGTTTGTTTTTTAAAAACAATTTAGTGCTTTGCCGGTTTTGGTTACAAGAAGAGTAACAACATATAACAAGTGAATTTAAAAGAAATTGTGTTGAAAGTAAAGTGATTTTTAAATTTTGTAAGCATGATAAGACGTCGTAATTTTTTAACTGCCGCTGAGTTACAAGCAGAAATCGATAGTTGGACCACTGATGAGGAAGATGATGATAAAGTCCAAAAAACAGACAAAATAAATATTGTAATTACTCCACCGGATCGTGTTGATAATATTAGTGACTCCGAAGACATTGATGATAATATACAAAATATTCCCGATGAAAATCAATTACCTAATGAAATGGCTGGCCAGTTTGAGGTAGAATACGTTTATGAGGAAGACAATGTTAATCTACCTGCGGTTGATGAAACTGTTGACATGGAGGATGAGCCAATGGATGCAGAAAGTGAACCTCAGGCGTCTACATCGAAGAAAAAAGGTCGTGCTTCAGTGGGGCCCAAACCTAAATGGAGCAAAGCTTATAATTATAAATTTGATAAACAACCTTACGACAATGAAAAATATGACCAGAAATTGCTTTTCGAGAAACTGGGTAAGTTGTGCGATAACCCTGTTTGTACATATATCTAAAGACACATACATATGTTGTTAAAATAGGCTCGTATACACCCTTAGAATTGTGGGAGTGTTTTTTTGATGAAGAGGTAATGCAAATGATCGTCGAATATACAAACAAGTATGCTGGACAAAACAATATACCTGGTTTTGCTACTTCAATTTCTGAATTGAAAACATTCTTTGGAATCTTGTATCTAACAGGATATCACACTTTGCGAACCATTTATTCCTATTGGTCTAATCGAGCAACTTTAGGATGTCAGTTTGTGAAAGATGCGATAAGTCGAGATAGATTTAAATTAATTAAAGCAAACATACACGTTTCTGATAATGAAAATCTAGACAAAAACGATAAATTTGCAAAAATTACTCCATTGAATGATGTCTTAAATAAAAAATTTATGCAATTTGGCGTTTTTGCTCACAATCTTTCGGTGGATGAGCAGATGATTGCATACTATGGGCGCCACTCTTTAAAAATGTTTATAAGAGGAAAACCAATAACATTTGGTTATAAATATTGGGTCATAGCTTCAGCTGAAGGATATTGCTTCAACTTTATACCGTATGCTGGTGCTTCTGCAAACAATAGTGTTAATTTTGGTCTTGGAGAGAATGTGGTCTTACAATTGCTACAGATTATATCAGATCCACCCAAACACAATGTCACATTCGATAACTTTTTTTCAAGCCATAAGTTGTTTTGTACATTGTCAGAAAAAGGATATTTTGCAAACGGTACCGTTCGCGACAATCGCACTAATCATGCTCCATTAAAAGATGTCAAATCGATGAAAAAGATGCCCCGAGGTTCATCTGATTTCAGCTTTGATAAAAACAACAACATTATAGCAGTTCGTTGGAATGATAACTCGGTAAAAAAACATATATTTATGCATATTCGTGTTTGGTCCAAAGCTTAATATTATTTTAATTTGTTTAAGGTTGTCACTGTAATGTCGAATTTCTTGGGTGTGCAGCCGATGGGTCGAGCTAAAAGATTTGATCGTAAAATTCGGAAAATGACAGCGATTGAGCAACCACATCTTATATATCAATATAATCAACGAATGGGTGGAGTGGACTTATTTGACAATGCCATGAATAATTACCGCATTAAAATTCGTGGTAAAAAGTGGTACTGGCCGTTATTTACTAATGCTTTGGATGCGGGTATGGTAAATGCCTGGAAATTACACTGCATGCTAAGAAAAGCTGAAGGAGCTCCAATCATGAGTCAATTTGATTTTCGTGTGAGCGTAGTTGAAGCATTGGTAACAATTCCTGATAATCGTGTTCGTATAAGAGAAAAAGTTGTCACAAATGCACAAGAAATGGCAAAGCGCATGGATAACTTTGACCATATGATAAGCAAAATTGATAAGCGTGGCCGTTGTGGACAATGTGGAGGTAAAACTGAATTTGGTTGTACAAAATGTAAAATAAACTTACACCCAAAGTCTTGTTTTGCACAGTTTCATGTTGGTGTTCCAAAAAATATTAAAAAAATTAAATTATCTCAATAATCAACCACTGTTAAGATATTTATTTCTTTATTTTTTATTAAAAAATAGTTCTTTTTATATAAAACAACGCATTTTTACTTACCAAAAAATTTAAAAACAAAATGTGTGTTTTGAACCCTCTAACAGCGAAGTGGGTATTTAAATACCCATGTCATTGAATCAATCCTGTAGTATTCCTGATTGGCCCAATTTACTGATAATTTTTTTCTAACGCAGAGCACACATAAGGCTATAAGTCACCAAGAGGGTTTTCCGATTTTCCACTCTCCCAGTTTTCCAGAGCCGTTTTCATTCACTTTTTCCAAATTTTTAAAATTGCTAACTTTTAAGCCGCTAACTTACCCAATTTAAGGGGTCAAAATTTAATTTCAAAAATTTGTTTAAGTAGTCTTATCCTTTCTTTATCTATCTGTAAAAACCAATTTCCGATACCTCTTACCTGAAGTTAGCTAGAATTTTTCTACGAAGGCTCTGTTTTTGGGTATTTAAATACCCATCCGTCCTTAATGGGTTAAACTAAAGTTAAAAATATTTATTGAAATGAAATAGAACTATTTCGTAAGTGCAAGTAATCTGAAAAATTTTACAATTCCCGTCTCTTTTTTCTTTGTACGCGTGCGTGCTCTAATCTTAAAACGCTATCATAAAAAGTTCAAGATCACGATTTCACACGATGCGCCTGTTGGTGGAAATGTCCAATGTGAACTTCAACAAAATGTTATTCAAAATAAAACAATTTTAAAAAACTGTATTATTAAACATTAATATCATTCAAAAACTTCAGAACAAAACTTCAAAACAAAGTATTCTTTCATATATTAAAAATTAAAATTTTTAGAAAACGCACTTTTTTTATTTAGAAACAAGCTTTATAAAAGCTCACACTTCTAGTAGTCAAATAGAAAAAATGTATGCCAACTCTGAAAACTATTTCTTTTTCTTTTGCCAAGTACATCATCTTTGTATGTAAGTAATATGGATTTTTGCAAATTAGATTCATTTTACACGGTGCTCTGGAATATATAAAAATGCAATTTTTTAGTAACTCTAATATGATAGCGGATTTAGTTTCTAGATCATGTATGGATGAAAATAGGACTAAAGAAAGAAAAAAAGAAATGATCCACGACTAAAGAAATAAATGATCCACGACTTTTTGGCGACTTATTTTTTTCGGAAATTAAAAAAATTTAAGTCGTGGATCATTTCTTTTTTTCTTTCTTTAGTCCTTTTTCCATCCATAGTGATATATGAAAATTGTTGCAACAAGATTTTGAAGTGCTCCCGCCTCTTATTTTGTTAGGCTTGGAAAAAAATACATGTGGCAAAAAATGGGGGAGTTTGGTTGAGGGTAAATGGCTCCTTATCAAGGTCAAAGTTCAAGGGAAAAGTGAAAAAATTCATAAAATTTCCAATAACTGCTGCGGGGTCGCACCTAGACTGACCTCCATTAATTTTTCTTCCCCAACATATTTGTAGAACATACTTATACCCTATCTCCGCTCTTTAAGGGGCTTGCCCTACAAAAGTTAATTTTTTATAAATTTTACCACCATCTTCTTAACAAGTTACAGGGCGCCTCTGGGGGATTCAAATGTATGACATTTCCTCCCCAACACTTTTGTAGAACCTTCTTACCTTTTATCTCTGCTCCTTAGGGTACTTTCCCTACAAATAAATATTTAAAAATTTGCCCCCTCGTTCTAACTACTTTCAGGGCGCCTCTGGAGGAGTCAGATGTATGATCGACCATTGATTTTTCTCACACAACATTTTTGTGGAAGACACCAACCTTCCATATCTGCTCCTTAGGCTACTTCCCTTCAAATAAGGTTTTATAAATTTGCCCTCTCGACCTTACTACTTTAATTGCACCTCTGGAGGAGTCCAATGTATGACCAACCATTAATTTTGTCCTAACATATGATGGTAACGAGCAGCTACTGGTTGCGCCAAAGATAACGTCAGGTAAGGGAAAAGGCAAACGTATTTCGGAGGCCATTTACGGGCTTCTACTTAAATGGAAAATCGCTCACCGCATTCAAGCTATTTCTTTCGACACCACTTCAACGAACACTGGCAAATTCCAAGGTGCATCTTTTTTGCTTGAGCAATTACTAGAAGGAGATCTTCTCTATCTTCCATCACATTTATGAGTTGCAACTGAAGGAAGTGTTTGAAGTCAAATTTGGAAAAATGTCTGGACCCGGGGTGCCAATATTTGAGCGTTTTAAAGAGCAATGGGAAAATATTAAAGTTAAACCATATAGTCCTGGTATAAGAGATGATGAAGTTGCAGCAAAAATACCGGTGCAAGTTCTAATTGATACCGAATCATTTTGTTTAGCTCAATTAAACGAACAACAACACAGAGGTGACTACAAGGATTTTTAACAAATCGTTTTGCTGTTCATTAATGAAAATATTCCCAACCATAAATTAAGCCAACCAGGACCTATCAGTCATGCTCGATGGATGGCCAAAGGCATATACTGTGTAAAAATGTTTCTACTCCGAAAATTTCTCGACTTTAGCGAAAATGAATTAAACGGACTTCGCGATGTTTCTATTTTCATAGTAACTCTTTATATTAAAGCTTGGTTCAGTGCTACCAAAGCAGTGGAAGCCCCAAATAATGACTTCATCTTTTTAAAGCGATTATCCATTATGTTTCAATTGATGAGACAGTTTCACGTCAGTTGGTGTAGAGATTCTGTAGACATCTCTGGTATCTTAGTGGCGAAGCTGTTGCTTTTGCATTATTTGACAAGAATGTTCCCCTTGATACCAAGCGAAAAATGGCGGATGCATTTCGTACATTTGAGAGAGATAAAGAGAAATACGCGGAAGAACTATCGGGCAGTCACATGGAGGAATCTTATGATGAAGATAGCGGGGCAGAAAAGGGTAGAGTAAATGTTTCTCCAGTACCTTTTTACGACTTCGAAAGTGTTACAAGAATTTTATTGTCACAAGAAAAATGTTAACTCGCCTCGGATTGTCAAAAGATTTTCTTGATAGTGATCCAGAAACTCGGGAAAAGCATGAAGACTACCAACAATCACTAGAAACGCAGCGAAAATTCCATAATGTCAACGATTCTGCCGAAAGAGGTGTAAAACTAATTGAGGACTACAACAATATTTTGTGCCGAAACGAGGAAGAAAAAATATTTCTACTGCAAGTCGTTGCCGAAAATAGGAAAAAATATCCACTTTATCACAAAAATAAATTAATAAATTAAAATAATATACATACATATCGCACTCAAACTTGCAATTGAACTTAATTTAATAAAAAATTTAAGATACATATATAAAAATGGTTTTTTGTATGGGAACCACTTAGAACAATTAGGACAAAATTTATATATAAAAAATGTGTATAGGAGGTACCCTAAAGAGCAGAGAAAGAGGTTCGGTATGTACATTTGACACGTCCAGAGGTGCAGTTAAAGTAGTCAGGTCGAGAGGGCAAATTTATAAAACCTTATTTGAAGGGAAGTACCCTAAGGAGCAGATATAGAAGGTTGGTGTCTTCCACAAAAATGTTGTGTGAGAAAAATCAATGGTCGATCATACATCTGACTCCTCCAGAGGCGCCCTGATAGTAGTTAGAACGAGGGGGCAAATTTGTAAATCTTTATTTGAAGGGAAAGTACCCTAAGGAGCAGAGATAGAAGGTAATAATGCTCTACAAAAGTGTTAGAGAGGAAAAATCAATGGCGGCTTGTCATACATTTGAATCCTCCAGAGGCGCCCTGTAACTTGTTAAGACGATGTAAAATTTATAAAAGACTAACTTTTGTAGGGCAAGCCCCTTAAAGAGCGGAGATAGGGTATAAGTATGTTCTACAAAAGTGTTGGGGAGGAAAAATTAATGGAGGTCAGTCCTACATTTTACTACTCTAAGTGCGACTCCGCAGCAGTTATTGGAAATTTTATGAATTTTTTCACTTTCCCCTTGAACTTTGACCTCGATGAGGAGCCATTTACCCTCAACCAAACTCCCCCATTTTTTGCCACATGTAATTTTTTTCCAAGCCTAACAAAATAAGAGGCGGGAGCGATTCAAAATCGAAAAATCGTTCACTATGTCATACCTACAGTACATGCATCTGTGTACTCGTTTCTTTTCCCTCTTCTCTCTCGCCTATTAAGTAGCAATTATGTCAATAAGACATGAGCCGTATGAACACAGACTAAGGTTCAATAAGTTAATGTGCCGAATTATCTCATCCTTTAGCTCTTGAATTGTTCTTTGTTTATTGGCGACTTTTTCTTTTACATAAGTTAATGTGCCGAATTATCTCATCCTTAAGCTCTTGAATTGTTATTCGTTTATTGGCGTACACTTTTTCTTTTACATATATCCTAAGTTTGTGCTTTGTTGTGATACAGACGTGGATTTTTAACCCCGCATACGATTTGAACTATTTATTAATCATATCTAATTTTGAGATATATCAGCAGCGAATAGACGCTTAAAATAAATAAAATAAGGGTCTTCATGATGTTGCTTAAAATTACCATTTGTGCAAATGGGTAAACTTGCGAGACTCGTTTCATGAAGATCCTTTTTAAGTTTTGTGTAATTTTAAACAATTAATGTCATTTCAAACAGAAACGTCAATAAAAAATATATTAAAAAAAATAATCAAAAATATAATAAAAAACTTGGAATTTGTAAATTATAAATGAAATTTGTTTTTAAACATGCATAAAGAAAGCCAAAAGACTAATATGCTTATATTATTACAAGAATTTATTGTTTGTGATTTATTTACACTTGAAGTTTTCATTGAAAACGGCGGTAAGCATTAAAAAAATTTGTCTGTATAAATGCACAATTGAACTGCGTAAGTTTACGAGTCAAAATTGTTGGGCAAATTTAAGCAGTTTGTGTAAATGAATTCTCATACAATTTTTGACAGTTCATTTACGAGGGCGTAAGAATGCACAGTTTGCACAGTTTACGAGACTTATAAACGATATCATGAGGACCCTTAATATATTTAGTTTTTTAAATTATTTAACATAATAGTGAACAATTAAAACGATAAAATTAAATAAAATAAAAAAGTAAAAAATGTATACATATGTACATATGAATGTTCATACATGTATGTATGTATACTAGAGTGGGTCAATTTGTTCGGGCCCAAAAAAAGTGACAAAACGTATAGCAAAATCGTAATCTACACAAAATTCTAAGAAATTTTCCTAAAGAAACCATGGTTCTAAAATCAAAATCGAGGATCCGGTTTTTGACTTGAAAGTTTGGTGCTCAGAAAATCTAGAAAAAAAATACTTTTTGGAAATATTTATTGCAATTGGTGAATAGTTGGCCTGTATCGCTGAAAGAGGGCTTGTTTAAAAGAAAATTATCTCAACTTTTTATATCTGTGCTCATTTTTATAAAATGCTGTACATAAATAATTGGTTAGGAGACTTTTGTCAAAATAATCATAGTCAAGCTGATAAGAAGCCTTAAAGTGTTACAATTTTGATACACAAAAGTTAAATAAAATAATCTAACTAAATTTTAATTCAAAGTTGAATAAAATAAAACAATTCTGCGGCATTTTGACAAAACATCTTAAGTGGAGAGAAGAGAGCAAAAAAGATTTTAAAAAAACTCGATGAAAAAGCATTTTTTTCAATTAATAATATAACCAGAATTAAAGAAAAATTTTGTTTATAATACAAAATTTTAAAAACTTAAGCAAAAATGTTTTTTGAATGAAAATTCGTACGATTAACACCATGTTTTCAACTTTTTGATTTTGACTTAAGATGTTTTGTCAAAATGCAATAGAATTCATTAATCAAAACTTCATTAAACGAAAATTTCTTTAAATAAAATTTAAGCAAAAACTGAAAATAAAAAAATTAAAAAAATATATTTTTTATTTTTATTCTATTTTTTATTAAAACGCAAACGGGCCAAGCCGGGGTAAATAAATAAAGTTTCGGCCTATAGCTGCAATTTACAAACAATATCTTTTTTGCTATCCATTCGTGGTATTCTGTTGCGGCTTTTAATAGTAACTGCCAAAATATCATCGCGGTTACATTCTATGGCACGTGGGAAACATTGGTAAGCAATTTTACAAATCGCTCAGTTCCCTGAATATGTTCCGGTTACCCTAGATCAGTAAACGGTAAATGCTCAATGGTGGCTCAGACAAAATGCTATCGTCCATTTCTAATTTAGAAATTTGTATTAGTTATAAAAACATAAATTTCTGAAATACAATTGGACACTTTCAGAAGTTACAATTGGAAATTTTTGAAGTTAAATTGGAAATTTCTGAAATATAGTTAGTAAATTCTGAAACACAATTCGAAATGGTGTAGTAAGAAACATATGTAATTCGCAACGTAACGCCAAAGAATAACATTGAAAGCAAAAACAAAGTCATAGATATTTTGTAATTTTGTTGTTGCTTTCTACAGAAATTCTTTGACGTTACGTTACGAATTACATAATTACGGCCTATGTTTCTTACTGCACCATTTCCAATTGTACTTCAGAATTGTCTAACTATAATTCAGAAATTTTAAAACGGTACATGAATTTTTGTAGAACGCAACAACAAAATTACAAAATATTTATGATTTTGTTTTGCTTTCAATGTGTAAAAACAGAAAATTAATAGGTAATGAGAAACTGAAACGTTTGTAATTCTATCGTTGTATCACACAATTTACCGTTAAAATTCTCACGTTTATTCCATTTTAGAATTGTATGGTAAACAAAAATAATTTGTTTTTAATAAAAATTTTCACTTTTTCGACGCGTTTTCAAGAATACCCAACAATATTTAAAAATGTACAATAACTCGTATTAAACGCATAAGTTTATAAGTGCTGTTATGGTTTAGAGGTTATGTTGGGCCTTGTGACCCAGAATGTAATGGTTTAATTTTCGGTTTGGCCATTGTTTTTTAAAGTTGTTACCCAAAAAAAAAAAAAAAAAATGGATCTTTGAACAAAGCAGGTTTGTAAGGGAGAAACATACAAGTTTAGCTTACCATTGCGCTTACGGAAGACATGAATTTTATACGGCGTCTTCCCACTTTGAACCAATACATTTTTGACACATAAATTCTCCCTTACAAACCTGCTTCGTAGTAAGAGAATGCCGTTCCACTTGAAATCATATTTTTCTTTAAAGTTTTTGAGAGTTCTTTCATTTACTTTACTGTATTTCTGTATGTCTTTTTCCGTAGCGCATAACTTTGCGCTTATTTTATTAAATGTACCATTAGTGCTTCGCAAAATGAGAAAAATTTTTATTGGGTAATTAAATATTTTTTTTTTTCATTTAGTTCCTTTTTTAAAAAGGTAGTGACTTTTTAAAATAGAAAATTGGGTTTTAATAAAAAATAAAAAAAATTTTTTTTATTTTAGCAGCTTGACTATGAACATTTTGACAAAAGTCTCCTAACCAATTATTTATGTACAGAATTTTCTAAAAATGAGCACAGATATAGAAAGCTGAGAGAATTTTCTTTTAAACAAACCCTTTTTCAGCGATACAGGCCAACTATTCACCAATAAATAAATAAATATATCCAAAAAAGTATTATTTTTTCCAGATTTTCTGAGCACCAAACTTTCAAGTCAAAACCCGGAACCTCGATTTTGGTTTTAGAAACATGGTTTCTTTAGGAAAAGTTCTTAGAATTTTGTGTAGATTAAGATTTTGCTATACGCTTGGTGGGCAAAAAAATTTACCCACTCTAATGTATACATATTCTGAACAAAAACATTTAAGCTTAAATTTCTTATTTTTTGTGTTGTTGTAATACAATAAATAATAAAAATATTAAAAGCAAAGCAAAACGGTGAAAAACCACTCTTTGCATGAGTACGAACAGTGAAACAACACTAAGACAAAATGAAAGAAACGTTTACGTTTTAGTTCATGCAAATGAAAATAATGCAGAAATAAATAAAACTAAACAAAATAATATAAACTATTTAACGGCTAAGCCAACTACTCGAACACGTTCCCTATCACCCTCGGTGTTTACAAAAACAGTGGATAGTGACCCATTAAAAAAACTACAACTAGATTTGGTGACAAGTGTTGCCAGGCCAGCAAGTATTGCCGTGACGTCAAAAACAAATTTATTGGGAAATGATACCATGAACTCAAACACAAATGCAATGGAAAACCCCCCTGTAAAAAATTGTCAAAAGCCTACAAGTTGGTATGGACAGGTACATAACAGTGCTTAAACGGGGACGCAGCCCCACCTCTGCAGCAGTTGCTTCAGCCTCAAAACTACCATCTTTTGATAAAATAAATACTCAAAAACGTTTTGCAATTCTGGAGGATGAATCCTCTGAAGCACCAAACGTCATTAAACCACCAAGCCTCCCCCGATATATCTTAGGGAGCAAAATTCAAATGAGCTCAGAAAGAAATTGATATCGGTGATAGGTGAAAATTCGTTTTACGTAGCGGCTATCAAGCGTGGAAGTATAAACGAGACAAAAATACAAGTCAATCATGAGAATGATTTTCGCAAAATATTAAAGAAACTTTGAAACACTTAAAAAAAACTTTTATACCTACCAACTGAAAAGCAGTAAAGGTCTACAGGTAGTGATTAAGGGTATTGACTCATGTGTGGACCCAGAAGAGGTAAAAACATTCCTAGAAAAAAGGCTTTAAGGTAAAACATGTAGTAAATATTTAAAATAGAGAAAAAATTCCCCAACCACTTTTTCGAGTGGAGTTTGAACCCGGCGACGTAAAACTTAAAAAAAAACGAAACACATCCTATTTACAATTTAAAATATATTCTCTACAAAAGAATAACTATAGAAGAGCCGCACAAAAAAAATGGACCTGTTCAGTGCTTAAACTGCTAAGAATTTGGCCATACCAAGGCATACTGCTACTTACCCCCTGTCTGCGTAGTATGTGGTGAACTACACGGTACAGTTTTTTGCGATTAGTCTAAAACCGACCCCAACGTAAAAAAATGTAGCAACTGTGGCGGTAATCACACTGCCAATTATAGAGGATGCCCTGCATATAATATCGTCAAGCAGACGGTTGGACTGAAAACAAATACCCCTCAAATGCAGGTTGCAAATCAAGTAAACACAAATACAATTTGTAGTGTACACTGTATACCCTAAGCTTTTCTCGACTTAAAATATTTAAAAAAAAAAAAAAAAAAAAGACAAAAATCGAAATAAATTTGTTATTTTGCTATTTTTGGGTAGATCCAAATCATGCATTTTAAATGTATGCCATCTAGATTTTTGTTTCAAACTTCCAGCCCAAAGGGATAACTTAAATATCGCTATGTTCGATTCTTTACAATTTGTTTCTACCAGTCATATGGATTTTATGAAATTTTCTCTAGCAATTAAATGCGTTTCTGTGTATATTACTTAAGTTATAAAATTTAATGTAATAAGTTAGTTAAAATCTATATATTATTTACATATGTCGTTAAAATTCTATTAAGGTAGACACATTTTTACATTATTTACATTACTATCTTTATATAAATTATTCGAATTGCATAAGTAAAACTTTCTACTGATGACTGTAATTACAGTGGTAACTCTAAAACCAAACATCGATAACAATAATATTTTGTGCATCAAACATGAATCTTTAAATTTTAATAATTTCTTACGGATGTAGAATGAGTTAGGGTGGGAACATTTAGGGTTTCTGTAAAATTTACGCCACTGAAACATACGGTAGGGAGGGTTATGAGGCATTGGCCCCGGCAATATCTTGGGTGCCCTACACTTAGAAAATTGATGTTACCGTAGATATATTCTCATATTTTTTTTGATGCCGTCAGTCTTAACTTTAAATTATTCTGTTTGTTAATGTATCACTCTATAACAGAGGCAAGGGAGTTTTATTTTATTATGTTTAAAAGTACAAGTTGTTTATGTGCGATAAAAGATATAAGCAGGCAAGAACCCACCCGACCAGACTGTTAGCTAGCAGTTTAATAGCTCCCAAGCGCCATAGCTATATATTTTTAAAAGAGGTTTTATTTCGTTAAACATGTGCACATACCCTGACACCAAGGTCAATCAGGATTTTTAACTAATCGGAAATGGCTTATGGGCAATTAAAAAAGACAATACAAATGTTTTTCCACTTGTACATTACAAATTCAAGCCCCCCAGCCTAGTAATAACAGAACCTCTTACGCTAACGTCCTAAAATCAAACAATCAGCCAATGCAAGGTGCCTCGCCAAGTAATGATGAAACTCCGGTTTCTAATTTAAGTCGTTTGGAAAAAACCATGGAAACATCAGTGCAAACAGTAAATAATTTTACGAACACAATGGGTAATATGATGCAGGAAATGCTTAGAATGCAATCGATGTTATTGCAAGCTGTACTTAACAAACCATAAACTGTTTAAAAATTTGTTTTTGGAACGCAAACGGCATCCGCCAATATAAAAATGAATTAGAATACTTTCTTAAAAATAAACAAATTGATGTCATGATGATTTCTGAAACTCATTCGACCTCAAGAAATACGTTTAAAATAAATGGTTATATACTATATGATACCAAGGACCCACGAGATAGAGCTTGTGGAGGTTCTGCCATTTTAATAAAAACCCGAGTCAAACACTACCTAATGTGTGATCATCGTGAAGATTATCTCCAAGCACTCCCCGCCTAGATTTTCAATATGGGAGGACCAATATTATAAATATTTTAAATCATTAGGACCGTGTTTCCTTGCCGCTGGCGATTATAACGCTAAACATACCTTCTGGGGGTCGCGACTTATAGCACCAAAGGGTCGTGTTTTATTTAACACAATTTCTAAAATGGCTTTAAATGTGGTAGCGAGCGGACAACCAACATATTGGCCCACTGATCATCAAAAAATTCCAGATGTCATCGATTTCGGCGTGGTTAAAAACATTCCCATACAAACGATTCAGGTTGAAGCTTCCCTAGAATTATCTTCCGACCACACACCTACAATTGTTACTATAATAAACCCCAATAGAATTGTACCTCCGACGACAGCTACGCAAATTAATTGGTTAAAATATAAAAAATATCTCAGTACCCATTGCACAGAAAATATTGCGCTCAGTTCACCGGATTATGTAGATCGCTCTATTGACAATTTTGACAGTTTTCTGAAACTAGCTGTTCAACATTCCTAATATTGCCCCCAAAAAAAACAGAAACTATTAATATATATTCCACTGATGTCGAGCATCTTTTGTCTGAAAAAAGGAGGGCTCGAAGAGAGTGGCAATTGCACAGATCCCCTCAACTTAAAAACTTACTTAAAGAGTGCACAAAAAAGCTAAGAAAGTTACTGCAGAATCAGAAAACGGCTTCTCTAGAAAAATATCTTAAGGAACTTGATGCAACTCCACAATCTGACTACTCATTATGGCGTGCAGCTAGAAATCTAAAAAGGCCAGTTATATCTAAGCCACCATTAAGAAACTTGAATGGTAATTGGGCAAGAAACGATATTGAAAAAGGAAATCAGTTTGTTAGTCACTTGAAAAACGTATTTACACCAAATATATTTCACAATATTGCGGTCGAGTTACCACCTGTTGCTGCTAGAGCAGCTATTCCCCTCAGATTTGAGTTAAGAGAAATCGAAAAGGCTATTTGTGACCTAAACACTAAGAAGGCACCTGGTGTTGATAAAATTAGTAATAAAATGCTTTTGGAGCTACCTCGCATAGCAAAGAAAATTATTGTTTTTATTTTTAATGCTATTTTACGCCTTGAATTCTATCCTCAAAAATGGAAGGTTTCCTTAGTTACCATGATACCAAAGCCAGGTAAAGATCATTAAAAAGTTGAGTCTTATAGGCCTATTAGCTTATTATCAAATATGTCAAAGCTGTTTGAGTAATTATTAGTTTCAAAATTAACACCGATTTTATGTGTAAACCATCAGTTCGGATTTAGAAGAAAACACAGCACAATCGAACAGACTCATCGAATAGTAAATGTAATAAGAAAAGCATTTGAAGAAAAGAAATATTGCTCAGCACTCTTCATCGATGTTTCGCAAGCTTTTGATAAAGTCTGGCATGAAGGCTTATAACATAAATTGAAGCAAAATTTACCAGCAAGCACACACATGCTGCTAGAAAGCTACTTAGTCGGTCGTCAATTTATTATTAAAGAAGGAAATTTCTTATGTTCACCTCAGCCCATTGCCGCTGGAGTCCCACAAGGCAGCATCCTGGGCCCCCTATTATACTTAATTTATACTTCGGACATGCCAACAAGCGACTATACACAAACTTCAACATTAGCAGACGATACAGCTTTTCTAAGCGTCCACGAAAATCGTTATGAAGCATCGCGTTACTTACAGCATCATATATTTCAACTAGAAATATGGTTACGACAATGGAGGATAATGGTCAATGAGCAAAAATTCGTACATATAACATTCACTTTGCGCCGGGAATCTTGCCTCCCCCCCCCCCCCCTATTACAATCAATAATCAAATAATTCCTCAACATTCGCATGTAAAATATCTCGGTACATATACATCTGGATCGGCGATTAACGTGGAAATGCCATATAGAGGCAAAATTAACTCAAATGAAACTAAAAGCCATTCAAATTCATTGGCTTATTGGAAGAAATTCTGTCCTTAGTCTCGATTGCAAGCTTCTACTTTACAACTCTATCTTAAAGCCTATCTGGTGCTACGGTATTCAACTATGGGGCACTGCCTCGGCCTCTAATATCGACAAAATTCAAAGGCGCCAAAATAAACTTCTTCGAATAATCACAGCCGCTCCCTGGTATGTTAAAAACTCAAACATTCATAAGGATCTCAAGGTGCCATTAGTGAAATCTATGATTACAAAATATGCAATAAAATATTTAAAAAGGTTTGAACAACACCCATATTCACTAGCTCGAAATATTTTAAATCATGGCGGCCACACTCGCTTAAGAAGAAGAGACACTGCAGCACTTACCCAATTAGATGAGCGATAAACACCTAAGTATATAAGTGAACAGAACCCGTGATGAAAAAAATTTTGTCTGGCACTGGCAGGACATAAAATAACGTATTAGGTTAAGATTTGATTAATTATTGTTAGTTCATATTTAATATATGTATGAAGATTCAATAAAAAATAATGAAAAAAAAAAACATATCTCCTAAGAATAAAGTCCAATTAACATCGCCACGGCGTGAGATAACACGACCATTGAATTATTCGCGCATATCCTCGTTTTGTGGCTACAAGAAGTCCATTTTCATCTAGCGATAGTGAACACCATTCACGGTAACTGCTTGGACGTCCTCTTCTGCCACACTATCGCGAAAAACAGCAATGTTTTCCGTAGAACAAACTGGGCGAGCATTCACAGATATTTCACCTTTGCTACAGATCCGGTTTGCTGAAATTTGCACACAATTCTCCCGATTGTGGACACATTTGGTCGATTATTCTGACCAAAAATTTAATCACGAAGTGCACGGAATGCATGTTGACGTCATTTTCGTAAAAGGCGTCAACAATTTTTCCGCGCTGCTTAACTGTGTACCTCTGCATGGTGGATTTTGTCAAAAATAAGTTGGGCAAACAACTTGACGTTAAGGTGTGACGCACAATTGATATCGTGCATTAAAAACCCTATAAACATTTTTTTTTGGTTTTTCTAGCGCCCTAGTTTCAAAATATGTAGTGACATTTAATGTTTGCATAATTTACACTATTTTTTGTTTTCTCCGGGTAATTTTTTACAAACGACCCTACCAACCAGTGTTGCCAGAATGAAGATTTTATCTTATTTATGAAGATTTTTTTGACCACCCTTTTTTTGATATGTAATTAAAACATAACAAATTTCTTATTTATGGGTTTATACAAAAAACATTGCTTTTATATTATAATAAAAATAAAATTAATACACGTTTAATGATGACTACTAAGAAGGGCCCATTTTGAATTTAATGCAAATTTAAAGTAAAGATTGTGGAAATTAAGTGGCAATTACGGAATTTATTTTATGTATATATATAATAATAAAAGTCAATATCTTTTACTTTACAAATAACGCATTCAATCGTATAACTTTATTGATTTTTATGAAAAAAGCTTTAATATTACATGATTCTTAAATTTTATCGGTATCTAAAAATCCTTCTACTGAACCCTCCACGGGGGTGCTGGCTGGAAACGCGTACCAGTTGGTTCAGGGCTAAGATCAGGGCTTTGATCATAGTGCCACAATGTAATGACTATTGTCACATTACTGCGATGGGTTTTGATCATAGGAAGGAGGTAATCGTGGGGTTTGATTCGGTCCGGGTGTCTGTTTCCACATTAGGTGGCTTGCGGGTCGGAGATGACTTCACGATTCTTCTTTAAAACCCAGGCAAGTCTGTTCCCATATTGAGCGGCTTCCTGGTGCGCGTCTGTTATCCAGTGGATCGACGTTATCGTGAACATGACAGTATGTATAAAATGCATCCAAAACTATATGAAATGGAAGAAAACAAGAATGAAAGCCGGGTGGTAATATACGCCCAAACGTCGGTGTTATCAATGACTGCGACCACCGGCGGGCACGGTGGAGAACCATTATCTCCTCTACATGTCGCCAGCGGTCACACATTCTCTGCCGTGGTTAAGGCGCCTTACAGTGGAAGTATAAAAGATGCCAAAAAACGTTCATATGACACGTACGGGTGCCGTTGTCGATTCAGACTCGGATCGCGATAGCGTCAAAACAATTACCTCTAACAGGGGAACGTGAGCTGTTAAACTCGCCTAGCACATCTCGGGGAGCCCATTCTACAAATAGAAACAAGCCCAGCAGAAGCAAGGAAGGGCTTAGAGCTCTATCAGAATATAAATCTGCGGTCCGGATACAGCATCGGCTTGGCTCCCAATCCAATCTTTACAATGATGAGAAAGAGCGGATGAAGTGGGCTACGGTGGCGATTGCAGAAGTCCGAGTTCACTTTTCTAAAAACCCGAAATATGCTGCCAAAAATTACGGTTTCAACAATTGCATTGAAGAGGCCGTGATTAAGAGCATGCACAAGCAGAGAAAAATATGGTTGGGCATGGTTACGGCAACAACACTATGTTTAATGTTACAATATGTTGTTGTCGTACACAAATAATTGTTATTTTTATTTAATATCAACAATATTATAGTTACTGTAAACATATCAATGTTTATCGCAATTATGAATTTGAGTATTGTTGAGCGAAAAATAATTGTTTTTCTAACAACTAAATTATGATAACTTTCAAAACATATTATATTACCCACAAGCATATCATGATATTTAATAGCCATAACATGATAACTTTCTATACATTTATCATATTATGTTAAAGATGCAATCAAACTATTTTTACTCTAATGATATTATGTTAGCGCCATTTGTAAAATAATTTTGAAGCAGTTGTGTCGTTTTTTTTATTTGTGAGCGGTTAAACAATTAAAAGATAAAATTCAATAAAAAAAAAATAAGTTTAAAGAGATTAAAAAATTAAAATATTAGCGGAGTTCATTCAAGTATTAGTGATGTAATAGTGCAAATGGAAAATATCATAGTTTTTTGTAAAATCCAACAACAAAACACACAGAGATTTCGTTATATTTTATAAAAGTGCTACGATATTTCATCAACATCATAAAATCGAAAAAATGGAACCACGCGGTTGCCCATGAAAACCCCAGATTTTTCATTTGCTTTTTTGCAAGCCTTATATTGAACTCCGCTATTTGATTAACATTAAGATAAATTGTAAAAAGCCACAAAATAAAAAATCGATGCAAAACTATTTTAATTTATTTTGTATTTTTATGACAGCTATGAAAGGTGATGTATCATAATATGATTGCTTCTAAATTTATTATGATTAACATGATGATAATATGATTACTTCTTAGCTTATTATGATTAACATGACAATAATATGATTAATTTCTTAGCCTATTATGATTAACATGACAATAATTTGATTACTTCTTAACTTAGTATGATTAACAGAATAATAATATGATTAAGGGAAAAATATTATGATGTAATAGTACGAGTTTATTAAGTCATAATATGATTCAATAATAATCTTAATATGTTGACTACAATCATAATTCTTATCATAATATGTTGCTCTTAGAATATGGTTACCACAACCATGTTTTTTCTTTGCGTGCAGGGTAAAAGACAGGGGTTGGTGAGTCTCCATCTGCCGCAAATCCTAAGGAGGCAAAGAAACCCAGGAAAACCTCCGAGAAGGTCAGACCCTCGACATCGAAAGCTGCCACTGAACCTTTGCCAAAGGCTGCAAGAGTCAGTAAAGTGGCCAAACGTCCTCTAAGCGTGGCACTTCTAGACATGAGCAACCCTTTTGGTCAAATGGCCACAGAGTGGTGGAAGATTGTATAGTTGAAGATTTTCAACAAAATCGACGCTAAGATGGAAGCCGAACCTGGAAGACCGCTGCCATCCTTTGATGGGGCTGGATGGTTCAACGGAGAAAATCTCATCAGCTGTAAGGACGAAATGGTGCTGAATGGCTCAAAGGAGCTATTAAGAATCTCAAGTTCCTGTGGTCGGACGCACAACTCAAGATTGTGGATTGATCGGATATTCCTGCTGTTCCGAAGGCGAAGGTGAATTTTGCGTGAAATAAATCCCCTATTTTAAAAATTAAATAAGCCCACAACGGAATGAAATAATATCCCAATTATTAGGGACTTGTTTCATATGAAAAAAGACACCAATTTCTAAAATTAAATAATACCCCAATAGCATACATCTAATTGTTAAGTTTTCATATTAATTCAAATGTGTATTCTAAGTCAAATTAAAATCCATAAAGCCTTCATACTTTAATAGGCCCATTCCATCAATATTTTTCTATGCACTATCAGAATTTTTTGTTTGATAGTGCATAGAAAATATTCCTTAAAAATATTTAGAATACACATTCGAATTAATATGAACATTTATAATATAAATGTTACTCACCATGAGAATTAAATTCCCAGATCCTATAATTGTAAAGTTTTAGTTTTAAAAATCGCGCGATAGATTGCTTGCGTGGGCCTTCGGCCGGGTGCAAGGATGTTCTCCTCTATGGTATAACAAAAACCTGCTACGCTAGCTAAAGCATTTCCTAATGGTCGGTCTTAGGCCGGGCGCAAGAATTTTCTCCGATTTCCGAATTCGGGGCTTGAAAATAAGGGTTTTGACATTTCGGGATGCTGAAATCATGATGGCGCCCTACTTTATAAAAAGTTAACAACGCATTTATTTATTCGAATGAATCTATGGATTTAGTTTAAAATCAGCGGACTTATATTTCTATTTTTAAGTTTTGTATATAAATTTTTTTTCTTATTTTTTTTTTTTTTTTTTAAGTATTTAATAGAACAAACTACACGTAACGGTATTAAAAATTCTTCAATGGAACTCAAAGGATATATAAATAACTATGACGAATTAACACTACTTATAAAAAAAACACAATGTTAAAATCATATCAATCCAAGAAACACACCTTACTTCCAGCCCTACATATATTCCTATCCCCATTAACTTTTCTTGCTATTCCAATAATAATTCTAACTCTTTTGGAGGAGCTGCATTATTAATACACAATTCAATTCAACATTTTTTAATCCCAACCAATAACGACTTTGATGTCGTAGCAGTTGAGATTAATTCAAATATGAAGTTTAACATAATCTCTGCGTACATTTCTCCCTCTACTAATTTCAAAAACAATAACCTTCAAAACGTTGTCAATATATTTAACTTGCCGTGCCTAGTGACAGGGGATTTAAACAGTTGGCATAAAAACTGGGGATCCCCGAAAAACAACAAAAGAGGAGTAATTTTAAATAAATATATTACACAGTCCCATTTTGTCTTATTGAACGACAAGTCTCCCACGCACTTTTCAACCCATAATACACTGACTCACGTAGACCTGACATTTTGTTCACCAGAATTATCCGTTCATTCTTACTGGAGTGTAGATGATGATCTACATGCAGGGTTGTTAGATGTGACGATTTTTCGTCATTTTGACGATTTTTTTGTGAAAATACAGTAAAATGACGATTGACGATTTTTAAACTAAAAGTAATAGTGTTATGACGATTTTCTGACATCAGTAAAACACTTACAAGAAATATTAACAATTATATTGGGAACAGTTCAAAACGTAAAAATCATTTTTCGATATACAAAAATTATTAAAAATTAAACAAAAAAAGATCTTCCCCTATCACAAACCAGGTGATTTTCATTAGAAGCACTAGTAATTCGAATTCTACAATTAAATGAATGCCAACGATACGGCAAAAAAATATAAACTAGAGCCCCGATTTGCGTCAGTCCTATTTGGTCCACTTTTTAAAAATTTGTTAAATCCGCTTTGCGTTTTAATGATTTCGATTTGCGTCGCTACATACGATTTAATTTTTTCGCTGAAGTCATAAACATATTTGAAGAATTTTTCTATTTGCGTGTAAAAAGCCCATTTAATTCTGTTAGGTAAGTTATTCTAATAGTGTTTTCTTTTCTACAAAAAAATGTGACATTTTATATAAAAAAATACAATTTGGTGTCTGTTGCTTAAAAATTTTGCTCCCGAAAAGGATGAGTCTTTTAGAATAAAACAAGCCACCCTTATCGGGAGCAAAAATTTTAAGAAACAGACACCAAATTGCATTTTTTAAAATAAAATTTCGCATTTTTTCTAGAAAAGAAAACACCATAAGTATAGTTGAGTGTTAGGAAGTAAGAAATTAGTTCTTAATAAGAAGTTGTGTAGAAAAATGAGTGCAAAGTGAAGAAAATGCATTCGTTTGGAACTAAAATTGGACGACGTAAATCGTTTCAAGTCGGGTAAAAAGACTGTTGATTAAGACAGAACCCTTGGTTTATCACCTTCAACAGTAAAAACAATTTGCGTAAGTGATAGCGCTAAAAATTAATCATTTAAAGATAGCTCGAGTTAATAGCAAATGAGATTTTATTTTTTATTTAATGTTTTTGTGAATATGGATAAATGAAATAAATAAATGTTTGATATGTTTTTATGAAAATTTATTTTTTCTTATGTATTTCTTTTAAAATGATAAATATATTTCAGCTCACTTGCTGAAATAAATAGAACAAAACTGAACAATATCACTTTCTTTATCATAAATATAATTTCTTGCTAAAAATTTAGATTTTTGAACCACTTAATGCAATAAATTGTCTCCAATTTGTAAAATTTAAAAATTTGACGATTTGTTGACGATTTTGTTAACTGTTCATGACGATTTTGACGAATTTTGTTCAAACTTTTGACGATTTTTGAAGAAAACAGCCTAACAACCCTGTCTACATGGCAGTGATCATTTTCCAATTTTTATTTCTCTCTTCCACTTTCCGTAGAAATATTAATCAGGAAAACATGATTAACTATAAAAGAGCTAATGCTCTCTTTAAAAGAGAAATTAAGAGAAGCAAAAGAGAAGCTATCTCAAATCTTACCTCTGAGATAAATCCCTTAACGTCATCAAGCCGAATATGGAAAAACATTCGAACCTTTTGTGGATATACGACTAATTATGGTATTCACTGCATAAAGAAAACAAATTCTGATATTGTATGCACTAGGCGAAATGAAATTGCAAATGAGTTTTGTTCCTTTTGGTCATCAATTTCAGATGATCGAAATTTTCCGCAATTATTTCAATCTAAAAAAAAATCCTTTCAACAATATTTCCAAAACATTTTACCAAGCAATAGTGCGTTAAAAATTGAACAAAGCACCAATAATATTGAGCTCTCTTCAACTCTATCTAAACTGAAGGGGAAATCCCCAGGATTAGATAGAGTCTCATACTGTATGATAAAAAATTCACCCAGTTGTTTTAAAAAAAGGTTACTCAATTTTTTCAACAGTATCTTAAACTGCAGTATCCCACAACAATACAAATATAGCGTAGTAATCTCTATTTTAAAGCCCAAAGCAGATAAAACCTTAATAAAATCGTATAGACCCATATCATTAAATTCGTGTTTCGCAAACATTTTGGACAAGATAGTGGCAAACAGGTTATGGTGGTTTCTCGACACCAACAAGCTCATTAATAGTCATCAGATGGGTTTTAGGAACGGGAAGTCTACTGCTGATACGTTAATGTACATTGACTATCTGGCTACTAGCTCCCTTTCTTCTCGTCAACACCTTACTATTCTTTCACTGGATTTTGAAAGAGCTTACGATAAAATAGTTTTGCATACTATTACCGATCAACTCATCAAATGGAACGTAGGCCCAAAGATTATTAACTATGTTGTTTACTTCATGTCCAATAGAAAAATCATTGTTAAGGTTGGCAATAATTACTCCAATCCCCAAACTGTCCACAATGGTATCCCACAGGGATCCCCGTTGTCGGTAGTGCTTTTTCTAATAGCTTATAACAGGCTAAGTGATGTTATTGTAACCCATAAAAATCTGAATTTCTGTGCATTCGCAGATGACTTTAACATAATTATAAGATCAAATGGGAAAAAAAACCCGAAAATTAATCTAAACAATTTAGTTTCTGATATTCTGAATTGGTGCAATTTCTCTGGAGCTGTACTTTCACCGACCAAATGCAAATATATCCACATTTGTAGAAAACACAACTGCAAATGTACACTTGTGACTAATCAAATGCAAATTGAGGAAGCAGACGAATTGAGAATACTAGGTATTATTTTTAACAAAAGCTACAACTGGATGGAGATCCCATATTGATAATTTGAGCACTTCATTAAACAACCAGCTTAACATTGTTAAGTGCCTCTCTTGTCAAAAATTTGATTGTAACATTATATCTCTGATTAATGTTGTGAAATCGCTGATAGTATCAAAAATTTGTTATGGACTTTTTTATATGGATACGCTCCCAAAAGTACACTTAGAAAAATTACTGGAATACTAAATGCGGCAGTCCGAGTAACGCTCGGAGCCCTACGTTCTACACCAGTCAACAATATGCTATTCGAGGCGAATGTTAATAACATACTTAACCAACGAGACTTTACCTCTGGAAAATTAGTGAAACCTCTTTTGTTCTGCAGCGATAGTCCTTTAAACACTATAGTTCAGAAATTCCGGAAATCAAAGAGAACTCAAAAAATACCTTCGTGTATCAGTAGAGTTTTTGAAAACTTTTCAGAGTTAGACCTAAAAATTAGCCCAATTAAAACGAGCCCCCTAAGAATCCTCCATGGAGCTTGAGGGAAGACTTAATTGATTACTCTCTTTACACACATCTTAAGCATAAAACATTACCCATACAATATCAATGTTTATTCCGTAGCGTAACTGAAGGTCAGAAGGACAGCATTTTCATTTATACCGACGGCTCACAATGTGGAGAAAATACGGGCTATGCAGTAACGAATGAAAATAAGCTAAATAAGGTTTCCGAGCTGCCAAGCTATAGTTCGATTTTTTCAGCCGAAATTATTGCCATAAATGAGGCAATGAACCTTGTCAAAAACAGAAGGGGCAAATTCATAATTTGCACTGATTCTTTGGCTGTAGGAAATATCGCCCAAAGAAAAATGGCCCAAAAAAAAAAATTAAAAATCGCCCAAATGAAGAATCGCCCAAGCGAACATGAAAAATGACCCAAAAAGGTAAATATGAAATTTTGCCCAAAAAAAACGAAAAAGGGCCCAAAAAGAAAATGAAAAATGACCCAAAAAGCAAAAACGAATTTTTTCCCAAAAAAAAAAAAAAAAAAATTACTAAATTTCCAAAAAAAGTGTTTATTATTATTCATATAAATTTAGGTGACATGTCATAACGCCCAGTGTCGTAGTGTCCTTGGACACTTTTAAAGTGTCATAATGTCCATCGAAGACGAGGCCGTTATGACACTTTGCAACGTCCGCAACTTAACTTATAATCAAAAATGTGTAAATTTTTTTTTAAAATAGCTTCTCTGTATCGCCGGCCTTCGGCCGGGCGCAAGGATTTTCTCCTCTATGGTATAACAAAGACCGGCTTCGCTAACTTAAGCTTCTCTGTATAGCCGGCCTTCGCCCGGGCGCAAGGATTTTCTCCTCTATGGTATAACAAAGACCGGCTTCGCTAACTAAAGGTTCTCTGTATAGCTAAGTAAAGCTTCGAAAAACTGCCTTGTTTCGGAACAAGGTCGACTACGCAGAGAAGCTTTAGTTAGCGAAGCCGGTGTTTGTTATACCATAGAGGAGAAAATCCTTGCGCCCGGCCGAAGGCCGGCTATACAGAGAAGCTTAAGTTAGCGAAGCCGGTCTTTGTTATACCATAGAGGAGAAAATCCTTGCGCCCGGCCGAAGGCCGGCGATACAGAGAAGCTTTAGTTAGCGAAGCCAGTATTTGTTATACCATAGAAGAGAAAATCCTTATTTTCGATATATATGTACATATATATTTAATATATACACCCAGAGAAAAAGCTACAAAACCATTTTTAAAAAAATTCTACCGATATTATGTTTAATTTAACCAAATCATTGTCGCCGACAACCATATAATGGTTAAATTAGTTTCTTGAAAAATAGTTTTGTTGTTTGCAACCATAATAAAACATGGTTTTCTCTGCTATGTAAGATTATGGTAGAATTTTAAAAATAGCCCATTTTTTTGGGCCATTTTTCATACAACATTTTTGGGTGATTTTTCATTATGAAACGAAATTTAAAAAACGAAAAAATCACCCAACAATAACGATAAATAGCCCAAAAATTTTGGGCCATTTTTCATATGAAATCAGGCCCAATTTTACATGCAATTTTTTTGGGCGATTTTTCATTTTTTTTTTTGGGCGATTTTTCTTTGGGCGATATTTCCTACAGCCGATTCTTTATCTGCCTTAAACGCGATATCGAATGTGAATAACAATAATGTCTATGCTAATAAAATTAGGGATATTTTAATCGAAAAAAATAAAATGCTTTCCCTTATGTGGGTTCCAGGCCACATGCAAATTACGGGAAATGAATGCGCAGATTCGTATGCCAAACAAGGTTTAAAGTCCCCGCTCATTAAAATCCAAAATTTTAACGTTGATATAATTAAAAATCTCAGGAGGAGGACAATTCGGAGACATATTTCGACTTGGGAAAATGCAAACATTTGGTACAAGAATATAAACTCATCAAAAATCAACATCAAACATTGGATGGCATCGAGTACCGAAGTAGGAAGACGGGATCTCATAAAATTTTTAAGATTGCGACTAGGACATACTAAATTAACCCACGGACATATAATAAGCAAAGATGACCAAACATTATGCAACTGTGATCAATCTACAACGGTAAATATAAAACATATTATATCCGATTGTCCGCTTTATGCACAAGAACGAAAATTAATCTTTGGACACACTGACCCTATGCTAGCTCTCTCCTCCCCCTCAAATAAATCTGTTACAGAACTAACAAAGTATTTAAGATTAACTAAACTGTATCACCACATTTAATTACACTATAAAATTAGTTTTAGTTGTAAATATGAACTTGTAAATACTTAAGAATTTCCCTTTTTTTTAGCTTAAGGCCATGTAGCTATAGCTATACTTTTAGCATTAAAATATTTATATTATAATGTTAAACCTAAATAAATAAATAAATAAAAATACTCACTAACATGATCATAGAGAGGGTATTAACTCATAATTTGAATATAATATTTACCTGGTTCACAATGTCGGTAAGAACAAAGTCATTAAAATGTAAGTCATTATTTTTTTTACCTGCATATATCCATAAAAAGTAGTTATAGAAGTTGTTATAGATGTAGTTATAGAACAAAGCTACAAAATAATAAGTTAAAAAAGCTATTCATTTTGAAAAAGTAGGCGAAGTTTTTACTGGGTAGTATTGAAAACAATAATAAAAACAAAAAATTGTTTATGTCCCAGTAAAAACTTCGCTTACTTTTGCAAAATGAATAGCTTCTTTGACTTATTATTTAGTAGCTTTCTTCTATAACTATTTTAAAACAACTTCTATAACTACTTTTTTCTGGATGTGTGAAGGTAAAAAAATAATGACTTATTTTTGAATGCGTTCATTTTGGGACATCCTTTGTAAAATTCATTGGTTCTTTCAGTAGAATTGTAAGTAGTGCTTTTATGTTTTTCTGATTACTCAACACATTGTTTTGAGGGCGAAGTTTTTACTGGGATGTTCAATATAAATATACAAAAGAAATTTTCTTTTCAACATTGAGGGCCAGACTATTAATATTAAAGGCATAAAAAAGAATTATTACACCAACCGTTTCATTACCAACACCGTTCCATAACCAAATTTTTACAGCGGGTTAAGATGTCGATTTTTTTCTATTTTTAGTAAATGTATGAGCTAATACCCTTTTTATGATCAATTGCGACAAGTATTTTATTTTGAAATTCGTTTAAAATTTACGAGACAATCCTAAAATGCCATAATAACTTATCAAACATAAACTTTACTTAAACAAAGTTCAGTATGAAAAATGGTTAAAGAGAATTGCTTGTGTTTTGACGGAAGAATGTGAAAATAGATTTAATTTATAAATAAATCTCAATTTAGTGTCAGATATACTTACATAAATAAATTTATAAATAATATTGAAGTGTTGACTGATTTTTACAAGGAATTACATTGTAAAGTTGTTTATGTTTAACAATATGTTACAGATTAAAATGTTTGTTCTCTTTGTTGTTGCTTTGTTATAAGAGTTTTGCGACAATTTCCATGTTAATAACAATGACATACTCAAATTTTATACAATTTGTTATACACACAGTAATCAATACCCAGTGAATATAAGTTTTAAAAACTAAGCTTCCCAAATCTAAATTGTTTTGATATGACAACAAGTAAAAGTGTTATATTCGGCAGTACCACATCTTTTATACCCCCAACGAGAGTTAGACTATTTAAGGAGTGGGCTTTATATTGGATCTTTAAATAATACAACAACCTTTATAAAAGCTGACCTCACAGTGCTGAAATTTGTTGCCAGTTCGGGTGCTTGAAAGTCTATTTCGAAGGTATGCTTTATGTTAGACCTACATATCGCACCTAATTCTAAAGAGAAAATTTAATAATTTTCTGTGCAAAACAATTTTTTAATTTAACATTGAAGTTCTATGCCATCAAAAGAATTTTTAAAACAAGCGTTTCATTACCAAAAACTATACAAGACAGACCGATATTTTTACAGCGGGTAGATATAAAAAATTGGAGTCGATTTTTCAAAAAACTGATTTAATTTTGATTTAATACCTCTTTATGACCGAGTTCGATATGCTATTTTATGATATTTATTCTTGTCATACAAAACTCACTTTGACCTCGTTGATATACAAAATCATTATTCGTTTCAGTTTTGGGCGTTTAAAAATGATTTTCAGGAGAAGGTTTTATATAAGACGAATGCCAAATTATGGACCGAATAATACAAAATTTCGTAAGAGAAATTCCTAGTATAAAAAAAGATAACTAGACCAAATTTCAATACAGTTTGTTAGCGGTTTACGAGTTCTAAGCTGCTTTCGAAAGGCAGCTATATGGGATCTGCGGAAAATTAGGTTTATTCGTTAGGGCTTAAGTCTTAAAAAATATTTTTCGAGAATTAGTTTAATATAAAGTCATGCCTAATTACGTTCGTCACCAATATGGGTGCTGTTAGTTCTACTTTTATGGAACTTTGAGAAACCAAATTTTCTGAGCATTGCATTAAACTGTTACATTTTTAGGAAGTGTTCTTCAAGAGTGGAGTTTATATAAGGCCTTTGGTATATTTCAAAATGATCGTCACGAATTGTTATTATGTCTAGTGCTATGGAACTAAGTTAGACATAATTTTACGACAATAACATTTTGGTGCACCAAAGTGTTTTCCGAGAGTATGCTTTATATGGGCCATATTGTACTGTTATGGACCTTAAGTTGTTATGGTTATTGAGAGTGGGATGTATGAACAATTATAGACTGAACAGATAACGACAATATTACTTTTGATAAATTTTTTAGGGTTACTCAAGCATTTATATGTGGCCTATGGTTAATTATGGGCAGATCTTTACTAAACTTAATGGTACAATTTCTAGTCAAAACGGGATTGTGCCAATTTATTGTAGTGCCAGATTTTAATCTCAAACTGCTTGCGAGAACTAAAAGAACTTAACATCGAAATGGTCCTTTTTGAGGCGCAGGCAGACCGACATTGCTATATTGTTTTAGAATTACTCGAGCATCCATAATATGAAGAAGGCGCCTGAGCTGAATATAAAAAATTTGCACACGAAATGACAAACTAGTGGTGGAGGATATAATGAACAATCCTAAATGGTGAGTGTTTCAAAAAAGAGATTTAATGTTTACTGGGAAATGTACATAGAATCTTAAAGCAATTTGTGTAGTTTGTAACAATATAATCATGGCACAAAGTTTTTTGAACTCACCCTCTCACACACATTCCCTTCGCGTTTGTGTTACGGCAAAAAAAATATGAATAAAAAGCTATATAAAAATGGAAATTTAAATAAAGTCACAATCATTTATCATAAAAGTTAATCCCGATCGAAAATGTATTAGCTAGTGATAAAGATGGGAAAAGTGTAAATACCCAATTGGTAAATACCTGGTCAAATTAGAAATATAGGTAAGAATTGGTAAACATGCACGTTAGGCATATGACTTTTTACAATTTTTTCATATAGGAAAAATTGCAATTTAGACCCATTATGTTTTTTTTCAAAATCGCATAGCAGTTTCCTCACCAAACGCTAATATTTTTTTACCCTACACCACAATTAGTTGTGAAGAGGGTATATTCAGTTTGTCATTCCGTGTGAAACTTTTTTACTATTCATCTCAGACCCTATAAAGTATATATATTCTGGGTCCTTGAGTAATTTTAAGTCGATCTAGCCATGTCCGTCTGTCTGTCCGTCTGTCCGTCTGTTGAAAACACGCTCACTTTCGAAAAACTCAAAAGAAATCAACAAACTTGGTGTGAAATTGCTTGTAGTTATCCTAAGCAGTTTGGGATTGAAATTCAGCAAAATCGGTTCAATAGGATCTGAGCTATGAATCAAAATGTGGAACCACCACCTAAAAAAAATTGATAATTTTGTTACAAAAACTAACATAAATGGTGGAAAAATGCACAGAATGATATAAGATTTCGCAACAATTCGTTTTATTCAACTGGAAATCACCCTGTGAAATTTCGTGAAGATCCATCAATAATTTACCATAGGCCCCATATAAGCCCTACTCCCGGAAAACAGTATATTAAGCCTAAAACCCTAACTAACAATGCTATCATTACAAATTTTGGCAAGTCACAGTTACATAGGACTAGAAATTAAACTGTTAAGTTTTGTGAAGATCGGTCCATAATTTACCATAGGCCCCATATAAAACCTTCTTCCGGAAAACAACTTAGTACGCCTAAAAACGTAAAAAATAATGCTATCATAACAAAATTTGGTACATCAAAGTTTTATTGGACAAGAAATAAAATTGTGTTATTTCGTGAAGATCGGTCCATAACTTACCCTGGGCCCCATATAAACCTTACTCCCGGAAAACAGTTAAGTACGCCTAAATCCGTAAAAAATAATGCTATCATAACAAAATTTGGTACATCAAAGTTTTATAGGACAAGAAATAAAACTGTGTAATTTCGTGAAGATCGGTCCATAATTTACCCTGGGCCCCATATAAACCCTACTCCCGGAAAACAGTTTAGTACGCCTAAAACCGTAAAAAATAACGCTAGCGTAACAAAATTTGGTACGTCACAGTTTTTTAGGACAAGAAATAACACTGTGAAATTTCGTGACGATCGGTCCATAATTTACCTTGGGCTCCATATAAACCCTACTACCGGAAAACAGTTTAGTAACCGTAAAAAATAATGCAATCATAACAAATTTTGGCCCGTCACAGTTTTATAGGACTATAAATGATACTGAGAAATTTCGTGAAGATCGGTACATAATTTGCCCTAGGCCCCATATAAACCCTTCTACCGGAAAACAGTTTGGTTGCCTTAAACCATAATTAATAACAAATCGTCACAGTTTAAGATTATAATAACATCATACAGATATTACTCCTTAAACATTCGAACTGTCGGTGGAGGGTATCAAAGATTCGGCACAGCCGAATATAGCACTCTAACTTGTTTTTTATAAAATTATATATAAAGCCATTTGCTTTATCATTAAGTTTAGAAATTTTTAAAAATATTATTTGTTTAAAAAAGTGATACACGAGTGACATGCAAGATTAACAGATATGAACTGGTCCAAGTTTTTTAATACTTAAAAAAAATAAACATTTTCCCTGTAATAAATTTAGAGCAATGTCAGCACTATGTAATGTCCGTTGGAATTCTAGAGCTATACTTGTCTTTTATGTATATTTTTTCCGAAATATTGATTGCAATTATGTATTTTCCATTTGTAAATTTGTATGTTATGCTTGAAGAGCAGTCTTGTTTTTTTTACCATACTTTCAAAAAAAATAAATGCGTCACACTTAGGGTTTCTAATTTCCCGGACTTTTTCTATTCCCGGGAAACGAAACCAAAAAAAATCTTATTTCCGGGAATACCGGGATGCTTTGAATAAAACAACGATTTCATTAAATGAGTTCAAGACAAAAGTTTTTACTCTTTCAGCCAAAAAAAAATTAGCTTTATTAATTCCACAGAAAACCAAAAGAAACCCAAATAAATTGTTATAGTCATATGTACATAAGTTCTATAACCAAATTTTTGGCATAGTACCACGGAGTGTCCAAGAATGTTTTAGTAATGAAAACACCTGTCTCCCGTAGTTTTGCGAAAAAAAACCTCACGCAGGGAAGCAAATTTCTAAAACCTTCCAAGAAATTTTGAACCGCGATGAATTGTAAACCATAGGAAAATTTTTAAATCTAAAGCAGTGGATAAGTTCCACAATAGCACTTAAGTGACACGTATAGGAATATATACAAATATCAGGTGTATATTTTTAAAATTTCTGTGAGATAAAAATGGTTGTTTTCAAACTTCAACCCGATCCCTGCGTGAACTTTTTTTGATATTCGCAAAAAGTGTGAAAAAGTTATAACCCTAATGCACATGTATATTATATATGTTTATATTAATTTTTTTTTTTTTTTTTTGGGAGATCACGAATTATTACATCTTATTAATATTTAGTAAATATTATTACTAGCAACTTGGTAACATTTATTTTCTTTTTAGTCTTATTAAAGCATTTAAAAGCCCATCAGAGATTCTATTTTGAATCCTTGTTGATATGTATCAGAGATCAGCATTGAATCGTTTTTTCGCAACTCATACTGACTCATGCAATTGTAAGTATAAGTGCGTAGAAATCATTTACACTAAACTACTCTGATTCACTCATACTCACAAGAGAAATATTTATGAGTGCGACGTCAACATTATACGCATACTCATAAATGACGTCAGCTTGATTTATAATTTCAAGAAAATACTTACAATACTCACAATGATTCAAATCATTTAGCTCATCCATTTACCGTTTTAACTCAAGAGATAGAACACACAAGTTAATAATCAGCGCTGCCAGATAAATTTGCCGAAAAATCGTCCACTTCATACATGTAACTTTAGTAAACTGTAATTGCCAAATCGTCACTTTGCTATTTAGGGGACAAATCTGGCAGCCTCGCATTTTGCTTCGCCTATACACATTGACTTGAGTAGATTCTAAATCAAACACTTCAAATGTTGTTAAGTATGAGTACGATGAATAAAATGAAACTATTGAGTGAATATGAGTTTGAATAACATTGGAATAAGTATGAGTGCGTATAAGTACAAGAATTTATGAGTCATGATTTAGCTCTACTCACCTTTTCACTACTTATTGCTGATCTCTGATATGTATATTGCCTGCTACCGAAAACTTGCCCTCCCTTTCTACAGGCGTTGGTTTTACGGTAGGAAGCGCATCATACAAAGATTATAAATTTATTGGCTTAGGAATAATGGTTCGATTTGTGAGTAGTTTTAAGTAATTTTAGTAAAGAATATTTTTTTTGCACGTTTTTATTTTAACGATGCTAACAAATTAAAATTTCAAAAATTTTAATTTTAAATTCCCGGAACAATTTTTCCAGGAGTAATACAAACTCTAGCCCAGTGACGTCCAAAATGTAAATTGTGGTTGTATTGCCTTATATTAGTATTAGTGAATAAAGAGACAAATATTCTTAATAAAATTACAAAAAAAATGTAAGCATTCGATGCTTGATAATCGACGACTGAATTGTGTACTCTCGTGGACTAAATGAAAGAGCATAAGAATGCGTGTGAAGAATGTGTGTGAATTAATTTCCACAATTGTGGTATGGGCTGGACACCAATGCTCTAGCCACACAACAAAAATCATTGACTGGCTTTGCAAAAGCAAATTAATGTTTTCTCAGACATTTAGTAAAAACCCAACATATTCATTACTTGTACAATATTTGCCACCAAGTAGTGGCATGCCAAACTTTTCATAAAATTTAGTTAAATGCTGAATGTACGTATCCTTGTATTTACCAAAATGGTGGGCACAAACGCTTTTCAGAAATTTTAATAAATAAAACAAGTAAGAGTGATAGATTTGGATGTAGAGAATCTTTTATTACCTCCACCGAGAGATCTATTAATTTAAAACTTATCTTTTATTACGAACCACTCTTAATAATTTTAATAAAATATCATGTTTTTCCAGAAATATTATTATTATTAGGCTCATTAAAATGATTTTCAGGAAGCAATTTTATGTTGGACAATTCGTAAATTATGGATCGTTCATCACAAAAAAATTCAGAAATACAAATTTGGTAGGCCTGTTGTAAAATATATATTACAACGTTAATACGCACCACTTATTCCCAAATAAATATATTGCAAGTAGAGAAAATTGCCGCATAAGCAGTGAATAAAATTTTTATTTGCGAGAAGCTAACTCACGAAATCAATTCGTGAATAACGACACTATTTGCAAATACGATTTTAAACATTGCCATCTTTTAACTGTCTTAAGTCTTTATTTGATGTGGCACATCCATATTTTTTTTTTTTTTTTTTTTTTTTTTGTCATTATTTTTTTATTGAATCTTCATATATTAAATATGAACTAACAATAATTAATCAAATCTTAACCTAATACGTTATTTTATCTCCTGCCAGTGCCAGACAAAATTTTCTTCATCACGGGTTATGTTCACTTTTATAGGTGTTTATCGCTCATCTAATTGGGTAAGTGCTGCAGTGTCTCTTCTTCTTAAGCGAGTGTGGCCGCCATGATTTAAAATATTTCGAGCCAGTGGATTTGGGTGTTGTTCAAGCCTTTTTAAATATTTTATTGCATATTTTGTAATCATAGATTTCACTAATGGCACATTGAGATCCTTATGAATGTTTGAGTTTTTAACATACCAGGGAGCGGCTGTGATTATTCGAAGAAGTTTATTTTGGCGCCTTTGAATTTTGTCGATATTAGAGGCCGAGGCAGTGCCCCATAGTTGAATACCGTAGCACCAGATAGGCTTTAAGATAGAGTTGTAAAGTAGAAGCTTGCAATCGAGACTAAGGACAGAATTTCTTCCAATAAGCCAATGAATTTGAATGGCTTTTAGTTTCATTTGAGTTAATTTTGCCTCTATATGGCATTTCCACGTTAATCGCCGATCCAGATGTATACCGAGATATTTAACATGCGAATGTTGAGGAATTATTTGATTATTGATTGTAATAGGGGGGCAAGATTCCCGGCGCAAAGTGAATGTTATATGTACACATTTTTGCTCATTGACCATTATCCTCCATTGTCTTAACCATATTTCTAGTTGAAATATATGATGCTGTAAGTAACGCGATGCTTCATAACGATTTTCGTGGACGCTTAGAAAAGCTGTATCGTCTGCAAATGTTGAAGTTTGTGTGTAGTTGCTTGTTGGCATGTCCGAAGTATAAATTAAGTATAATAGGGGGCCCAGGATGCTGCCTTGTGGGACTCCAGCGGCAATGGGCTGAGGTGAACTTAAGAAATTTCCTTCTTTAATAATAAATTGACGACCGACTAAGTAGCTTTCTAGCAGCTTGTGTGTGTTTGCTGGTAAATTTTGCTTCAATTTGTGTAATAAGCCTTCATGCCAGACTTTGTCAAAAGCTTGCGAAACATCGATGAAGAGTGCTGAGCAATATTTCTTTTCTTCAAATGCTTTTCTTATGACATTTACTTTTCGATGAGTCTGCTCGATTGTGCTGTGTTTTCTTCTAAATCCGAACTGATGGCTTGGAATACATCTATTTTCACTTAAAATTGGTGTTAATTTTGAAACTAATAATTTCTCAAACAGCTTTGACATATTTGATAATAAGCTAATAGGTCTATAAGACTCAACTTTTGTATGATCTTTACCTGGCTTTGGTATCATGGTAACTAAGGAAACCTTCCATTTTTCAGGATAGTATTCAAGGCGTAAAATAGCATTAAAAATAAAAAGAATAATTTTCTTTGCTATGCGAGGTAGCTCCAAAAGCATTTTATTACTGATTTTATCAATACCAGGTGCCTTCTTAGTGTTTAAGTCACAAATAGCCTTTTCGATTTCTCTTATCTCAAATCTGAGGGGAATAGCTGCTCTAGCATCAACAGGTGGTAACTCGACCGCAATATTGTGAGATATATTTGGTGTAAATACGTTTTTCAAATGATTTACAAACAGGTTTCCTTTTTCATTATCATTTCTTGCCCAACTACCATTCAAGTTTCTTAATGGTGGCTTAGATATAACTGGCCTTTTTAGATTTCTAGCTGCACGCCATAATGAGTAGTCAGATTGTGGAGTTACATCAAGTTCCTTAAGATATTTTTCTAGAGAAGCCGTTTTCTGATTCTGTAGCAACTTTCTTAGCCTTTTTGTGCATTCTTTTAATAAAATCTTAAGTTGCGGGGATCTGTAAAGTTGCCACTCTCTTCGAACTCTCCTTTTTTCAGTCAAGAGCCGCTCGACATCTGAAGAACATATTTTATTATTTTTAATTTTTTTGGGGGTAACGCTGGAGTGTTGAACAGCTAGTTTAAGATAACTGTCAAAGTTAACAAGAGAGAGATCCACATTCTCCGGTGTACTAAGCGGAATATTTTCTGTGCAATGGGCACTGAGAAATTTTTTATATTTTAACCAATTTATTTGTGTGGCTGGCGTCGCTAAGTAACCTGACGGAAATACAATTCTATTTGGGTTCGATATAGTAACAATTATAGGTGTGTGGTCGGATGATAATTCTAGGGAAGCTTCAACATGAATCGTTTCTGTGGGGATGTTTTTAACCACGCCAAAGTCGATAACATCTGGAATTTTTTGCTGATCAGTAGGCCAATATGTTGGTTGCCCGCTCGCGACCACATTTAAACCCATTTTAGAGATTGTGTTAAACAAAACACGACCTTTTGGTGTTATAAGTCGTGACCCCCAGGAGGTATGTTTAGCGTTATAATCGCCAGCGGCCAGAAAACAGGGTCCTAATGATTTATAATATTTATAATATTGGCCTTCTGATATGGAAAATCTAGGTGGAGAGTATAAAGAAGAAATTACTATGTTTCGATTTAGCTCCTCAACACAAATAGTCGTTGCTTGCAGATAGTCTTCACGGTGATCACACATAATGTAGTGTTTGACTCGAGTTTTTATTAAGATGGCAGAACCTCCACAAGCTCTATCGCGAGGGTCCTTGGTATCATATAGTATATAACCATTGATTTTAAACGTATTTCTTGAGGTCAAATGAGTTTCAGAAATCATCATGACATCAATTTGTTTATTTTTAAGAAAGTATTCTAATTCATTTTTATGTTGGCGGATGCCGTTTGCGTTCCAAAAACAAATTTTTAAACAGTTCATGGTTTGTTAAGTACAGCTTGCAATAACATCGATTGCATTCTAAGCATTTCCTGCATCATATTACCCATTGTGTTCGTAAAATTATTTACTGTTTGCACTAATGTTTCCATGGTTTTTTCTAAACGACTTAAATTAGAAACCGGAGTTTCATCATTACTTGGCGAGGCACCTTGCATAGGCTGATGGTTTGATTTTAGGACGTTAGCGTAAGAGGTTCTGTTATTACTAGGCTGGGGGGCTTGAATTGCATTTGTGTTTACCTGATTTGCAACCTGCATTTGAGGGGTATTTGTTTTCGGTCCAACCGTCTGCTTGACAATATTATATACTGGGCATCCTCTATAATTGGCAGTGTGATTACCGCCACAGTTGCTACATTTTTTTACGTTGGGGTCGGTTTTAGACTTATCGCAAGAAACTGTACCGTGTAGTTCACCACATACTACGCAGACAGGGGGTAAGTAGCAGTATGCCTTGGTATGGCCAAATTCTTGGCAGTTTAAGCACTGAACAGGTCCATTTTTTTTGTGCGGCTCTTCTATAGTTATTCTTCTGTAGAGAATATATTTTAAATTGTAAATAGGATGTGTTTCGTTTTTTTTAAATTTTACGTCGCCGGGTTCAAACTCCACTCGAAAAAGTGGTTGGGGAATTTTTTCTCTATTTTTAATATTTACTACATGTTTTACCTTGAAGCCTTTTTCTTCTAGGAATGTTTTAACCTCTTCTGGGTCCACACATGAGTCAATACCCTTAATCACTACCTGTAGACCTTTACTGCTTTTCAGTTGGTAGGTATAAAAGTTTTTTTTGAGCGTTTCAAAGTTGTTTACTATTTTGCGAAAATCATTCTCATTATTGACTTGTATTTTTGTCTCGTTTATACTTCCACGCTTTATAGCCGCTACGTAAAACGAATTTTCACCTATCACCGATATCAAACTCTTTATGAGCTCATTTGAATTTTGCTCCCATAGATATATCGGGGGAGGCTTGGATGGTTTAATGACGTTTGGTGCTTCAGAGGATTCATCCTCCAGAATTGCAAAACGATTTTGAGTATTTATTTTATCAAAAGATGGTACTTTTGAGGCCGAAGCAACTGCTGCAGAGGTAGGGCTGCGTCCCCGTTTAAGCACTGTTATGTACCTGTCCATACCAACTTGTACTGTAGGCTTTTGACAACTTTTTACAGGGGGGTTTTCCATTGCATTTGTGTTTGAGTTCATGGTATCATTTCCCACTAAATTTGTTTTTGACGTCACGGCAATACTTGCTGGCCTGGCAACACTTGTCACCAAATCTTGTTGTAGTTTTTTTAATGAGTCACTATCCACCGTTTGTGTAAATACCGAGGGTGAGAGGGAACGTGTTCGAGTAATTGGCTTAGCCGTTAGGTAGTTAATATTGTTTTGTTTTGTTTTATTTATTTCTGCATTATTTTCATTTGCATTAACTAAAACGTAAACGTTTCTTTCATTTTGTCTTAGTGTTGTTTCACTGTTTGTACTCATGCAAAGAGTTGTTTTTGTTTTTCACCGTTTTGCTTTGCTTTAATATTTTTATTATTTATTGTATTTTAAAACAACAAAAGAAAAAACCAGAATTTAAATGTTTTGTTCAGAATATGTTTACACATGTATGAACATTCATACGTACATACATATATATTTTTACTGTATTATTTAATTTAATTTTATCGTTTTAAATTGTTCACTATTATGTAAAGTAATTTAAATAACAAAATATATTATTTTTTTTTTTAAGCGTCCATTCGCTGCTTTTATTTATGTATGTATTACAAAATCAAATGTGATTAATTAATAGTTCAAATCGTATGCGGGGCTAAAAATACACGTCTGTATCACAACAAAGCACAAACCGAACCGAAACCGTTCGGCACATCCATATGACAGCAAAAATAAAATTAAATCAAAATTGTGCAAGTAAAATTTATAAATACAAAATAATTTTTTGATTTTTTTTTCATTTAAATAATAAAAGTTTATATACATTTCAATTCTCGTAAAACACTTTAATTAACCAAGGAAAACTATTCAAGTTGTGATAAAATACTGGATAAAGGAAACGCTGGCATCCAGGGTTCAGTGGTCCATCGAGGACTATTGAAGCATCCAGGGGTTGCCCACAAGGTGACGTTCTATCGCCTCTTTTGTGGACCTTAGTCATCGTTAAGCTATTGCAGTTTTTAATGGCTAAGGCTTCCGCACTTACGGATTTGATGACGCCACTATTTCGGAATTGATGCACCCTGAATTTTAAACCTAATTGGTGCAGAGAGAGGGGTCGTAATATTAACCCCGCGAAAACTTCTCTGGTACCATTTACCTGACGAAGAGTCCAGAGGCTTAAGGAAGCCGCCTTAAGGTAGTACTCTGTTCAAATTTGTGAAAAATGTTGAGCAACATTTATTATTTCACACTTAAATATTGACATGTATCAATGTTACCTATCTTGCAAGCTTGTACAATTTGACGTTTTTATTCTTGAAAAGTATGCGACATTGTTTTGCGTATGTAAACAAAGCCCACATGTATTTTACTAAATTTATTTTTTTTTTTAATAAAAAAGAAAGTAGATATGGTTCAAAAACTGTTACCGGTGGTATTATATTAATTTTTTATTTCTTATTCAATAATTATTTCACATTTTTTTGCTTTTACTTAAAATTCCACGTGAAATAAGTGCAACTTACATTATTTCGCAGTTGTAAAAAAATGTTGCCAGAAACATTTCGGAACTTTTTCACAAAATAAACAGAGTACAACTCTATCAACGTTATTTTATAGATATTCCGCACAAGTTTTTTTCATATGCGATTTGACAGCATTCCACGTGAAATGTTAAACAGAGTACCAGGCTTTACACGGTGCGGTTATCGGATTCTCTAACGAGGTAAGACACTGGGGGATAATATTGAATAAAACCCATTACTTATACGCTCAGATATCCCATGTTACCTGAAGAGCAATATATGCCTGCCAAAGGCGCTTGGCCAAAACATAGGGGCTGAAGCCTATAATGATCTGCTGGTCTGTTGTGACGATAATTAGACCAATTTTGACTTATGCCGCCCTAGCGTGATAAAGTGCAGGTGAATTGGTAGGGCACATGCATATCCTAAGAATTTTTAAGAACGATCCATCTACTTTTGTTGGATCATATGCTGGCTGGTATGTTATTAGATAGTATTTTCAATGTCATTATAACTGAGAGTAACCAATAAGTGGTGAGCGCGCGCAACATGTTTGATCCACCGACGGCTCAAAAGGTGATTCTGCTGCGAGAATTCCGGACCCGGGATTCTATATGGCTAGCATATGGGTAAACAGCCTACAATCTTTCAGAACGATATCTACTCTACGTCTTATAAAGTCGGATAACCAGGCCGCTCTGAGAGCTATATCTTCTTTAGAGTTGAAGTCCAGGGGGGCTACTCTCTATTGCGATGCGAAAGAAAATGGTAGCAAATCTAGCGATTGGTACTCTTTAATGCGTTTGCGCATTTGTCTTTCGCATCTATTAAATTTTTTTCTTTTCGCAAATCACTTTTTATTTTATTAAAATTTTCCAATTTCAAATATATTTACATATCTTAGCATTTCATTACTGCAACTCTGCGCCATATTTAATTTTCGTTGCCAGTATTGCTCCATTTTCAAAAAAAATTGCGAAAGTGATTAAGAGTACCAAGTTGACATTTAGCTTTCGCATCGAAATTGTTTTCGCATCGCAATAGAGAGTGGCCCTCCAGGTAAGTAATGGGCTATTTGACATTTCTAGACAATCTTGGGAAACACAATGATTTAACTTGTGTTGGGTACCCGGCTATGAAGGCTATGAAATGGCTGACTGTTTGGCAAACAGGGATACTCGCCGTCTAATTATAGGCCCTGAGACTTTCTTCAACGTCACTAACGGTCACATTAAGAACACGATACTGATACAGTCCAAAAAAGTAGTTTTTTACCATGATTCAAGAGCGTGACTTCTGCACATATATTTATATAGATAGTATGGGGATCGATCTGATTTAATGTAGAAGGCCAAATTAAAGCCACGGTCAAGCCATTTTAATGACTTTGAATGGTAGCGCTATATAAAAAACAAAAAGATCAGTATTTTGGGGCGTGGCAAAACAATTTTTTTTTTATATATTAAATAAAATAAATAGAAGGATTCGTGAAAATTAATGGCGATCCTTGCGGGACTCCAGTTTCAATTGGCTCAGGAGAACTTGAAAAATCACATTCTTTAATAACACATTTACGATCGACTACACGCAGATAATAAATATGGTTCGGTATTGTTACTGCAATTACATGTGCTTATTGTAACAATATATTGTTGTCGTACAGAAAAAATTATATCAACAATATTTTAGTTACTGTAAACATATCAGGGTTTTCAAAGTTATATTTGGGAATACAAAATTTATTATTAATAAGATTTCTGTATGACGTACTAAGATCCCAATTTTTCATATTTGATAAATACACTGAGCTTTATTATTGATGGAAAGCTAGCTTCTATGCGCATTTCACTGGTTGCTTAGGCCAGCTCATCGGGAAACCTTTTCCAAAGATTTTGGAAAATCCAAAATTTTTAAACAAATAAAACCCTAAAAGCGAATAAGTCTTACTTGTGCCAATAGCATTATTGCATCAGTTGTGCCGTTTGTTTTAAATATGCCTATCGAATTATTTGTAATTGAGTGGTTAAAAAATTAGAAAAATACCCATTAAAACCAAGTTTAAAGAAATACAAAATAAAGAAATTTTATTTACATTAAAAAAATGTAAAGTGCAAAAAATAAAAAATCGATACAAAAAAATTCCAATTTATTTTTTATTGTTGTGACAGCACCACTTTATCATAATATTATTACAGACAAAGCCCGGTATAACGAATACGCAGTTTAACGAATATCCCATATAACGAATGGCCAAATTTTTACATTAACTACCTTATATAGCGAATGGCAAAATAAAATAATTCCGATTTAACGAATGAAAAAGCAAAATAAAAAAATCGTTACAGAACCGTTAGATTTTTGTGTGTGTTTTTGGCTTCTTTGCTTTTTATTGAAAGAACACGTGTGATGCGTTGCTTTTTTTCGTTAAAGTTTTAGTAGTTTGGTTTGGTTCATTGTAAAAACGAGATGTCAAATCTCTTTTGATAAAAAATTAAAGATTTTAGAAGAGTTTAAGAAAGGTGTAAGTCTTTCAGTAATATCCCAAAAATATAGAATACCAAAATATTCAATATGTATCTTATACACGCAAGTGATTGCTGGCTATCACGTTTTAAGAAAAGATATGGAATCAGGTTGCTAAAACAAACCGGCGAAACACTTTCAGCTCGACAAGATTTAGTGGAGCCTTTTAAAAATCATTTCCATAACTTAATAAGCGAACAGAATTTAACAAGAAATGCAATTTTATGATTTTTAATGAAATTAATTATTAGAAATAAAAAAAATTCTTAAATAAACGTGAAAATATCAATTAAAATTTTATTTCTAGACTAAATTATAAATACAATTAAATTTTGATTCAAATTGTGTACCAAAAAATTACTGATCGATATAACGAATATCTCGGTATAACGAAAGGTCTGAACATTATATCATTCGTTAAACCGGGCTTTGACTGTACTTCTAAATTCATTATGATTAACATGACAATTATATGGTTACGTCTTAGCTTATTATGATTAACATGAAAGAAAATGATTAAGGGAAAAAAAATTATGATGTAATATTACGAATATATTTGGTAAAAATATGATTCAATAATAATCGTAATATGGTGACTACAATCATAATTCTTATCATAATATGTAGCTCATAGAATGTGTTTACCAAAATCATGTTTTTTCTTTGCGTGTATGATTATCATGATAAGCAGGGAATCCAGAAATATGCTCTAAAAACGCGTTTTATGCGCATTAAATATGCAGTAAAAACTTGAAAATATGCCCTGAAAACTGTTAAAAATATGCCCTAAAAATTTAAAATTGCTAATTTTAAAACAATTTATTAACAGTTCCATAAACTAAAAACAATCCTAAATTATAACCGGTAAAGCCCAAACACCATAGTATTTACAGACGAATTTTTGAGATTTTTGGGGCGAATTCAATCTAAATACCAACATAAAAAGATGGTTAACGGAGACAAATAGTCTTATTTGGAAACTTAGTCCTTAGTACAATTAAGAAGTTTTAACAAATTTGCTCAAATTATCTAAAAGATTGCAATTTGTACTTTGCGAACAAGGTTAACATAGACAGATAACCAGCCAGACGGACGGATGAACATCGTTATATCACTTTAAATAGTGTTGGAGAAATTGAAGCAACACGTTGGGTTTCAGATAAAAATTTAAAACAGAATTTCGCAAAAAAAATTATTCATTGCGAAAGCTCTTGCAGGCACCAAAAAGAAATCTAAAATGTATCAAAATATGCCTTAAAAAGGCTGCAAACGGTAAAATATGTAAAAATATGCACTAACAAATCGATTCCAAATTTCATAAAAAGCTCTAAAACGGTCTTCATTGGTCGCGCAAGGAAAAACATGCAATTGCATATTCATGGTTTCCTTGATAATAAGAGAATGAATACATTCAATTATAATATATTTTTTTTCATTATTTATTTATTGAATCTTCATATATTAAATATGAACTAACAATAATTAAACAAATTTTATCCTAAAACTTTACTTTATGTCCTGCCAGTGACAGACAAAAAATTTCGCGTCACGGTTTCTGATCATATATGATATGATTATCGCTCATCTAAATAGGTAAGTGTTGCAGTGTCTCTTCTCCTTAAGCGAGTGTGGCCGCTATCATTTAAAATATTTCGAGCTAGTGGATTTGGGCGTAGTTCAAGCCTTTTTAAATATTTAACTGCTTTTGTAATCGTATTTTTTACTAATGACACATTGAGATCCTTATGGATGTTTGAGTTTTTACATACCAGGGAGCAGCTGTGATTATTCGAAGAAGTTTATTTTGGCGTAGCATCAAATAGGCAATCGAGACTTAGGACAGAATTTCTTCCAGTGAATTTGAATGGTTTTAAGTTTCATTTGAGTTAATTTTGCCTCTATATGGCATTTCCACGTTAATCGCCGATCTAGATGTATACCAAGATATTTTACATGCGAATTTTGAAGTATTATTTGATTATTGATTTTAATAGGTGGGCATGATTCCCGACGAACGGTGAATGTTATATGTATGCATTTTTGTTCATTGACCGTTATACTCCATTGTCTTAGCCATATTTCCAGTTGAAATATATGATCATGTTATAACGAGATTATTCTGGGTCCTTATGAGGAGAGTTGATTTAACGATATCCGTCCGTCTGTCCGTCTGACCATCTGTCCGTCTTACGTTTGATATGTGTTTTCCGGAGACTCCAGACATGGTAGCGGCTAAATTGTTTTATATTTATGTCACATATAGTCCACCATTTCTTGATATTGAAATTCAGCCAGATCGGTTCAACAATGGCTGAGATATGACCAAAAAATCACGACTGCCTCTAATTTTTCCAAAAAATCCATTGTGGCTGTTGTATTTTTATTACTTTTTTCTGTATATCTGAAATCCCAAAAATTACTCTTTTTTTTATAATTAAGTTTGTTTTTTATACCCTTCACCGAAGGTCCTACACCCTATAAAGTATATATATATGCTGGGTCCTTATGAAAAGCGAAGTTCAAATCCGGTTGTCGTGTCTTCTTCCCCCCCCCCCCCCACCCTCCCTCCCACCCCTTCGCATTTGTTTAAATATACTAGCATAATGCCCAATATAATTTTCGTTATCACCCTTCTTTAATATTTCATATATTTAACGAAATAATCTTAACAAATAGAAACTAGGAATTTTTGTGTTTCTTTGCTACTTAAAAACTCGCCAAAAGAGATATATCTACGGTATGACAACAGTGCCTTTACAAAAAGAAAACTAACAAAAAACTGTGTTGAGTTGTAAATAGTAAACGGTCCATATTTCATTTTAATGATATTCAAACAGCTTTCCTACATGGTTCAGTTGTCTAGGGGGTGTGTTAAGTTAGAAACTGTGAGTTTCCTGGTTCGAATCTTGGTTTTTTAAAAATAAATTTTTTTTTTAATATTTTTATGTTCTAAAAACGGTTTTAAAATTTTTTTTACCAGTTTTCGCTTTTTAAATTTCATTTATAATGAAGTTTTAAGTATTGTAGATATGTATGTATATGTAAAAATTATTTAGTTGCTCTGTATTCTGCTCGCACAATGGTGAAGGGATTATAAGATTCGGCACAGCCGAATAAAGCACTCTTACTTGTTAAATTTAAGATTAATTAACAATTTAGCGACCTTCCTTAAAATTCCTTACAGACAAAAAATCTTTTATGGATGTTCATATCTAGGTCTGAGTTCATACGGCTCATGTCTTATTGACAAGATTCTTCCTTTTTCGTCTTTGAACATTCGAAATTTGTTTTGCTTAAAATGTAATTTGAACGGACGAGTAAGGCGCTCGTGTTCTATAAACTACACAATAATATTATCTAAGGCCGGGGTTTTAAGCTGTGGATTAAGTTTAAACTTAGTTTAACGCACTCTCAAACGCGAATTTTTCCAGCTAATTTGAATGAAGCTGTTCCGTCCAAATTTTGTACACAAACATCCCAATAAAAAATTGAGCTTCAAACGAAGCAGGTTTGCAAGGGAGAAATATAAGAGTTTCGCTTATCATCACGCTTTTGGAAGGCATGAATTTTAAAAGGTGAGTTCCCACTAGGGATGGCAATCGGGATTGATTTTAGAAAATCAAGGGATTCGGGATTTTGAAATCCCAACAACACTTTTTATTTATTTAAGAATTTTCAAAAGGTATTATATATATAACATATATTTTTAAAAAAGAAAAATAAGAATTATAAAAATTCAATAAAAACGAACATTTTTGTACGAAAAAGTTGATATATTAAAAATCCCAGGATTAATAAAAATAAAAAATCCCGGGATTTCGGGATTCGGGATTTCCCATTTGACATCCCTAGTTTCCACTTTGAAGAAATACATTTTTGACACAAAAAGCGCATATTAAAACTGGTGATCGAAGGCAATCACAGAGTTTAAACTCTTTACTAGTTCATTAGAGTTTTGCTGTCTAAAATATATTGGTGTAGGCTTAGGCGATTTCAAGACATTTCGGGATTCAAAAGATTCATCCTCAAAAATTGCAAAACGATTTTGGAAACTTATTTTATCAGCTTCATCATCTTTAGAAACTTTTGGGACCGAGGCAACTATTGAGGAGGTAGAGCTTCGGCCCCATTAAAGCGCTGTTATATAGAAAGATTTAAACACCAAGGCTTTCGTCAACTTTCCACTTGTGGGGCGGAGTTTTCCATTGCGTCCGTTTATGAGTTAATCATGGCATTACTTAGTAAGTCTTACTAAAACTGTGGTAAAACACAATTTTTTTTTTTTACTTTGCAACGTGCTTGCTGGTCCTGTGGGCTAGAAAAAAGCGAACGTCGTCTTAAAGAAAAGGATTGCTATCATTCGTACAAAATAAAACAAGCGCTTAGTATTCGTACATACATATACAACAGATCCAAAAATAAGCGCAGCACAGTAAAAAAATAAAAACTCTATTTTTTTCATGTATTAATTAATGTCAATAAAGAATACATATATGTTTCCTAAAATAAAAAAATACTCGTAAAAAGACTTTACATTTATGTATTCAATGATGTTTTTCAAAAAAATACAGTGAAATTGTTGCACCCAACTGTTGGAAATCGGTTTTATCGAGAAATAGGAATTCACTAACACACTTTTTAACGATGCTTTTTATTTAACATAAATCCCAATTGAAACGCCATAAAAATCATATTTTACTATGAAAACACCAAAATAGATGATTTTTGGGTTTTTTGATGTATTATAATCATTTAAAATAAAACAATGATACTATTATTCATTTTTTTATTTAACGTTAGTGAAATTTCAGTACTGCCTTTTGATATCTGTTGAAATCCCTGCGGATATTATTACTAGTGCACTTTGTTTCAGTTTTTCGCAACTTATTCAGACGAATGTGTGTGATTGTGAAAGTGTGGTCATGTTGAAATATCGTGTTAAGGGCTAAACAAAAATCATTTTAGATTCATTCACTCAGTCAATGGTTTACAAAAACTGAAATATTATGACAACAGCGACCGTATCCAGCAAACAGTTTGATTTGATATTAAATGTAAAAACGAATTTCAATTAAAAGTGTTGCCTGCCATTTTAAAATGAAAAAAAAAAACTGAAAACTTTAACAAAAATTATATAAATCTGTAGTTTTGCCGCTCAAAAACACATTAAATAAGTGAATTAACTTCCACCGAGTGTCAGATATTCCCGGATTTGGTTGTATATGGCTTTTATAAATCAATCTCAAAAAAAATCGGTTACGGATTTTCAGTCTTATAAAACTTAATTAGACCAAATTTGAATACAATAGCATTATTTGCTACGGCTTAAGGCATACACTGAAAAAACAAATCAGTCCATCTGTACTTTAATCAAGCCGAAGCGGTGTCAATAGTACCTTAAGTACGGATTTCCTGTGTATGACTTTGGGTAATACTGGGAGACACGTGAGTTTTTTTTTTTTTTTTTTTTTTGGTCTTTTATCACTTAGGGCCATTATTATAACTTGGCGTTAGCTGTTATCCGACAGTTAACAGACGCTTTTTGACAGATAACACATTATTATCTGTCAATTTAATTTTAACTTTAGCTAACTTCAAGTTGTAATAATGGCCCTTAGTGGTGTCCGTATGTGGTTATTTTTTTCGTGTTGCACTGTGTAATCATCATCTTTTATTGTTTATTATAATAAAAAAAGTAAATGTTTTTATAATAGAATGGTTTCATGGCATATCTGAGCTGTGTTAGTGCTGGTTCACACAGGTCAAGTTTGACTCTTCAAGTCTCGAGCTTTTAGGAGAGAGGGGTAAAGAGAATGGAAACGGGTACATACTTGACCGTACCAGTCAGTTTTGTATTTCTCTTTTCTTTTTTCATCCGTAATATAATAAAAATCTACAAAGTTGAAGGAAAAGGAAACAAAAATTTATTTTGTGCATGAACGTGAACGCAAGTTCAAAAGAAAATTTAAATAAAACTGTTCAAGTAAACTTGACCTGTGTGAACCAGCACTTACTTGAGGAAATTGGGAGGGAAACTGAAACATTTAATATTTTCTTTTTAAGCTATTACATTTTTATATAATTATTTTACATGCAAAAAATATGTTATGCTTGCACTCTTTCTTCATAATCTCTCCACTACAATCATTTGTTAATTGAGTACTAAGTTTTTTGTTTAGGCAATTTGAAAATATTTATGAGAAATGCATGGTGATAATAATAAAAAAACATATGGGATAATCGTACGTTCGTGGTCGGTACTTAAGCCAATTAAACAAATACCAATATACATAGATATTTTATTGTGTAAATACATTAATACACTTTTAAAATAAATTAATCACTTTTGAATATTCCTTTCTAATTTGCAGATTTTTGTATTTCACTACTGTCAGCCAAAGTTGACTTCTATTTTGCGTATGTTCGTGACCACATGTTTATAACTATCATTATGAAAACTTAAACTCTATGAAATCCATCTTTTGCATTAAACATAGAGCTACCCAAATACTATTGAATGGCAAAAAAAAAAACTTTATTTTAGAACGAGTTTTTTCTTTCTGTGTACTAAAATGTTTTCAGAAAGTTGGCTTTATATGGGGACATAAATAAATTATGGACCGATCTGCACAAAATTTAATAATATAATTTCTAGTCATATAAAACGGGTTTGTACAAAGTAAAATAAAAATCAAATCATTTCGGCACTAATTAAAGCTAGATTTTGTAACAAAAAAAATGGATTTTTGGAAAGTTGTTCCATATTTGAGTTCATAATTTTTTTCCTACTGAATCGTTACTGCTAGATTTCTATCCCAAAATGCTTAGACACATTTTTCTACTTAGACAACCCACTACTCTTGAATCGTTCCCACGTTACCGTGATTTCAGCAGGCCGACAGACAGACATGGCTAAATCGACTTGAATCTCAAGTAAACTTGGTTTACCCTATTCACCACAAGTGTTGGAGTGTTTATAAAGGCAAAATTAGCGCTAAAATATGGGTATATTTAAAAAACCTATTTAAATTTAAAAAAAATTATTTATTTTACTGTTAATTTATTTAGTTAAGTAGTTGAACAAAAAACATTAAAAATGTAATAACAAGTTTTTAAAAAGCAAAATTAAGATAACTTTTTCGAAGTTTACGCTAAATATACTTTAAATTTCGGCATTGGCAGAAAGAAACAGCAGTACACGACATTTTAAACATATCATTTCATTATAAAATAAAAAAATATTATCAAAATAATTTTTGGGAATACAAAATTTTAATTTTAAAAGATTTAATTTTATTTGTTTTACTTAACCTACACAGAGAAAACAGATTCGTGATCACAACCGAATTTGGCGCCAATCGAATATCGTCGGTTGAATGTACTACCACACAATTCGGTTCCAATTACTGAAAATTTCGTTGCTTAGCATAATAGTTTTGATAGCAACATTTGAATTTTAGTACACTATCAGTCATAACAACATATATTGTTAGTTGCTAGTATGTTTATTAGAAACAAAATTGTGCTTATACCCGAATAAATGAAAGCTGCAACTGAATTAACAGTGCTCATAACAAGAGATTTGATTGTCGGTATTCTTTTTTTTTTTTAACCGGTCAAATGTAGCACATAAGGGGCAAGGACTTGTCCAAAGGTAATCCCAATGAATGGAAAAAATGGCTTATTTTACAGTACGATGTCCTAGGGCAGGACCATATAAACCAGCTGGCATTACAAAGGGGAAGTCTTAAAACTACTCCATGGTATACTCCAGAGGATTAGCTTTGAAATCGTTTCAAAACGAAAACATGTCGTTAAAAAACGAAGACATGTCGTTTCACTGCAAACTCTTTTTAATAATGACATGGTCCATACTTGCACTACATTGGACCAGTCCAGGATCAAAATGGATCAAGAAGTTCAATATAATTTGCAGGGTATAAAAAATAATACATACATTCATACATACATATGTATGTACGTGTATATGTTCATACCTATAAGAATACGTTAATTACTTACCCCTATTTATTAAGTTTTTCACATTTTCCATTTTTGAACGCAAATATATTTTTTAAATATAATATTAAAAATTAATTTAATCTATCAAATGTTTTGACAGAAGATTTAGTAAGCAATTGGGGCTTTTAACTATTTTTTGGTTGTGAATTCCGGATAATTATATTTTCATTTGTTGTACTCGAATTGAATCTATTCCAACAATCAATAATTAGCTGCAATAAATGAATAATCATTTATATTACAAAATTTATTGACGAAAGCAAATTATTGATTGCAATGACCAATATTCAGTATTGCCCAATATTAAATTCGGTTGTGATTCTAACCATTTGTACTAAGTTTTAGAACCTAATTAAATTAGTTATCATAACTAATAAAAGAATTGAAGGAATCATATTTCAGTTGGAACATCATTTTTATAATCAAGAGAATTAAAAATCAGTTAGAACTATACATTTTTAATAGTTGCAATAATAAATCATGTTACTTGATCAATATTTTATTTTCCCAACCAATTTGTTTTCTGTGTGTACTTACAACTACAATTAATGTTGGGAGAATTCCAATCATTTGTAGTGGGGAATGTAAGATGAGATAAACTCACTGTTTATTGTTGATGCTTTTGTTTAAACTTTGATATTGTTACAAGCAGAACTGTTGCTTATAAGTCTTATACGTTTAACAGTTTTATTTGGTTTAATATCTTTAGTTTTTCTAAAATCTTTATGGATGAAGTTTCCTGATGATCTGGCCTAAGCAACCGGTGAAATGCGCATGTGAATAGCTTATCCGATCAACAATAAATTGCAAGTGTTTTTATCAAGAATAAAAACTGGGAATTAAGCACGAATAATAAAATCTTTTAAAATTAAAAAAATATTTTAACTTAAATCCCTTTAAGTTCTAATAAGGAAGTCTTGGCATTAAAAGTTATTTTTAGGAGTGATTTTTGTATGTTTAAATACTGACCGATTCTAGTAAAATTTCATTAGATGATTTAGGTAGCAAAAAAATATAGTTTGTATGGGGGCTATGTGAAATTATAAACTGGTTCTCACCATTTTCAAAAGGCTTAGTCCTTGTGACAATTAGAACCAATGTTCAAAATTTCAACAAATTATATCCAAAACTGTACCCTGTACTTTGAGCAAAAAGTTTAAATGGAAAGCTAGCCGGACGAACATTGTTAGATCAGTTGAAAAAATAGATATTTAATCGGGCGGTATATTAAAAAATGGGTCTAGGATCAATATTTTTAAGATTTTAAATACATATTGACACAAACTCTTCACCTATGGTGTTGTGGGTACAAAAATATTTTATGAGTGTTATTGACCTGTAGTCAATTTTAAAAAAATATTAAGATGAATTGATTTTTTATTCCTAAATATTTAGTTTTAAAATTAAGCGCTTAACTCAACTTTTGTTTGTTGGGTATGCACTAGAGTATCCACTTAATAATTCGTTGTTCGATTAATCGAAAAAAAATTTCGCCATTATTTGATCGAATTTTTTTTATTTATAATAGTTTGTGAATTAATAAGAAGAAAGTAGAACACAAGGCACCAACGAATCTTCTACATTTATACGCTTATGGTAGAGAAATTATATTTGACTCCATGATTTTTTTGTTATTTGGCAATCTTTTACTATGCATCGTTGTTATGTTTTACGAGGGCGACCGGGTCTGCGATGTCCTTAAGGATTCCATTCCAAGCAGTGTTGCCATATTTATGTTTTTATGTGGAAAAAACTTTGCGTTTTGTTTTGTCTTATATTACGATTAGTCATACTTTTTAGTTTCAATTTAAACATGGCAATGTAGCAGTTTCAATAATTATCCGATAGAAAAAAAAAATGGCAACCAATGATATTTTGAAATATCATTTAATTAGTAAAATATTAACGTAACTGACACTACATACAAAAGGAACCCGTTTTCGAGAGTGTTTTTAAACATCAATAATCTTCCTCTGCACTTTCGTAATAACTTTAATGTGTTTTTGTCGAAAGTTCAAGAAACAAACTATTATAAAATGCTGAAATAAAAGCGGTAAGTTATTTAAAAAATATTTATTATGTACATAGTAAAATAAATTGTGACTGACATTAAAAAATTAAAACTGTATACAAAGAAAAAATTGAAAATTGATTTCAATAAAAACATTTTTAATATCAATTAAATTTATACCAGTTAAGCTGTTATGATACTTGCTATTTTTTGTATTTGTTCTATATTGGAGAACAGTGCAAATATTTTTGCATAGGAATACTGACTAAGTGTAAAGAGTATGATTATATCATAAAAAATCTTGAAATGTCAAACAAATATACATGTGTTATCGATAAATAATCTAAGACTGTAAAAAAAATATAAAAATTTTTAACTTAAAATTGACATTTGCAGATTAATTGTTTTTTTAGTTTTTGATTGAACGTAGCGGTTTTTAACTATTTTTTTGCGATTTTTAGCTTTTTTGACGGGTTTTTGTGGGGAAAAAACCTGGGCAATATTGTTTGTTTTGTTTACATTTTATTTTGGAATTACAAACAAATTTTTTTTTATACAATAAAATTTAATGCCGATAATGTAAAATATTACGAATTACATCGGGGTATATTCTTTAATTGAAAACTTATGATTTGAAATTCCACATGAAGGGCACCTGCTTCATTTCAATTATCAAAAACAAAATAGTTTCATCTGCCCAAGCTTTTACCATTTTTTTTTTTTTTGTTTTAGTCAAAGAAAAAAATAAACATAAGAAATGTCAATCAGAAAAAAGGGTTTGTTTATCAAGTAGTATTTCTGGTTTTTTTGTCGCATTTGTTGTTTCATTCAGTCAATCCTAAAAAAATCCAATACAAAAAATAGCAAGTATTTTTTTTTAACAAATTTATATTATTAAAATTTCTCTCAAGTATGTAATGTTTTTGATATAAGTAAATGTTTAATTCAGTTGATTAAATTTTAATTTAAACTGATATTTTTTTTGGTTAACGGTTTAATTGAAAAACAATTGGCGAAATTTGTTTCTTTGTACGAGGTACATATAGAAGGTTATTTTATGTTTATTGTTTAACAAAATTTTTGTTTTATTGGTTTTTTTGATTATTATATATGGGCATTTCCACCGAAAGGTCCACCGCAACAAAAAAATTATAAGTTCTTGAAAAGACTTTGTTTTATCATATTTTAACAGGAAAACAATCAAATTTAATAAAAGTAAAAAAATTTTATATTTATTTATAACCCATTTTAAGATTTATGAATGCAAAGTGGAACAAGTGCAACTTTTCTTATTTGGATATTTCTATTGTACGTTTTGCTATGATAACAGTTCTTTAAGAGAGACATTATGCATTGACTTTTTCTCTCTTAAACCTTTCGGAAGGTACAAAGAGTCAAAATAGAATGCACAAGAAACTATGCGATTGCAAATAACTGTACTTTTTTTCTTTGTTTTATCTCTTATTTCGATGTCATGTGCGACATTGAAAAACATAATTTTCTACAATGCGTCGAAAGTAAAAGTAGAAAGCTCATCAAATTACCAGGCCAAACAGAGATTTTTTATAATATTAAAATAAAACAAAAATTTCTGTAAAATAGCAAGATTTGTGATCTTGGTACTTATATAAAGTTGTTCACGTGCGACATCGTAAGTGTGAAAATTAATAATTTGAAATTTTTTTTTTTTATAAAGGAATTTATGTTAATATATAAATTTCAATGATTTTAATCTAGATGAGCTAAAAAAAAGCACTAAATTCAAAAATAAAGCCATATTCTAGCCATTAACAATGATATACGATGCGATGAGATTAGACTTTAAATGACGATGCTATATATGTATATAAAACAAAAAGAGCTGTAACTTAGGGCGTGGCAGAAACAATTTTTTTAAAGTCTTTCAAACTTAATAAATATACCTTTTATTTTAGGGCGTGACTGATGAAAATATTATTGCTTGTATTGGCTTCGACCTGATTTAATGTAGTATGTGTGTGAAAAAGAAAAAAGGGGCTTAATTTGTAGGCGTGTAATAAAAGTGGGCATATTAAAATCTATACATACGTAGTTTTAGAAGGACTTTCTTGGCACGTAAAAAAATTGGACAATTTGGGGAAGGATCCGAGAGGGCATAAGTGGCGCCCAGAATTTGAGGTCGGATTAAAAAGTCACTAAAGACAAAAATGAAGCCACTATCAAGTCATGGAAAACGATATGCAATATGATGAGATCGGACTTTAAATGGCAGCGCTAAATATAAAAAACCAAAAGGGCTGTATTTTGGGGCGTGGCACAAACAAATGTTTCCTGTTTTAGAAACTTCATTGCCATATCTTTCATTCTAGGGGGTGACTGACACAACTTTTTTTGTTTGGAGGTCGACCCGGTATACTCAACATATATATCATGATGGAAATAAATGTCATGTGCGACAGCGATTAAAGCTAAATAAAAAAAAAAGTATACACAATTTTTATTCAAAATGACAGCCATATTTAAGAGATATGAGTGCATAGCATTCTACAATTTTTTGCATTCAAATATTGCCTCAGGTTTCGCTGAAATCGGCATTCGAAAAAATGGCCACAAAAACCACTTCTGTTTTCGTCACGTGCAAATGCCTTGTTTTTTTGCAATTATCTTGAAAACGAAACAATTTATCAAAATGAACAATATCACCAATTATAGGGCTAATTAAAAGCTATAAATTGAATCTATTGCCAAAATAAATATACGTTTTATTATTTTTTTTTTTTAACTTTAAATGTGTACGATGGTCACGTTCGACATGATGGAAATGCCCATATATAAAATTGAAACGTTACTGACTGACTGATTCATCATTGCACAGCCTAAACGCCTGAAGCTTAACACCTAAAATTTGGACCAGAGATTTTTCACACTCCAAATCGACCCACTAAGACGGGATTTTTAGAAATTCGAATGTTTAGGGAGTAAAAAGGATTCATTAGAGAAATAAGCGGACAGGTGGTTGGTACTTTTCTAAAATTCGGCCCTATTAGGGAGTAAACGGGTTAAATCTGAATTTTAGTATTTTTTTGGCACCCCATCTATCTTCTAAACCAATAAACATAGAAACAAAGTTAATTCCAGATTCGAAACTTATCAAAAAAATACGAATATAATTTTGGTACTTTTTCGAAATTCGAACATTTAAGGGGTGAAAACCGTAACTATTTTTGGTACTTTTTTAAAAAACATTTTTCTCCATTCATTGAAATATTCGTACTAAATTATGGGGAAAATAGTACCAAAAAGGGGAAATACTGAAAATTTGATATTTTACTTAACTTTTTGGTTCTACAACTGGTATTTTTTTAAATTATCATTTATAATTGACCTAAAAACATAAGATTCAACATGCAAAGTGCTGAGTGGATAAAAATCTATGACGGAACTTTTTGGTACTTTTTTGTTCTTTAACTGGTACTTTTTGAATTTCCGCTAGTATTGGGCCTAGAAACATAAAATCCAATATGCAATGTCCTGGGTGGATGAGAATCTATAAGAGTGAACTTTTTGGTACTTTTTTATTCTTTGACTGGTACTTTTAGAATTTCCGTTGGTATTAGACCTATAAAGATAAAATTAAACATGGCAGGTCCTGAGTGGAAAAAAATCTATAAAAGGAAAGTTTATGGTACTTTTTTGTTCATTTACTGATACTTTTTGAATTTCCGTCAGTATTGGACCTAGAAACATAAAATTAAACATGCACGATCCTGTGTAAATGAGAATCTTTTAGAGGGATCTTATTGGCATTTTTTTATTCGTTAGCTGGTACTTTTTGAATTTCCGTTAGTATTGGACCTAGAAGCATAAAATTAAACATGGAAATTCTTGAGTGAATGACAATCTGTTAGAGAGATCTTTTTGGTACTTTTTCGTTTTTTAACTGGTGCTTTTTTTAAATTTGCGCTAATGTTGGTCTAATGAACATTAAATTAAACCTGCATGGTGCTGAGTGAATGAGCATCTCTAAAAGCGCTTATTGGTACTTTTTAGTTATTAAACTGGTACTTTTTGAATATCCGTTATTATTGGACTTCGAAACATAAAATTCAAGATGCAATGCCCTAAGCGACTAAGAATCTATAAGAGGGAAGTTTATGGTACTTCTTTGTTCCTTAACTGGTACTTTTTTGAATTTGCGTTAGTATAGGACCTAGAAACATTAAATTAAACATGCAAGTTCCTAAGTGAATGAGAATCTGTAAGAGGGATTTGTTGCTACTTTTTCGTTCTCTAACTGGAATTTTTTTTAAATAAACTGGTACTTTTTTTGATGTAATATTTATTTTTGTGCATTAAATAAAAAAGCAAAATGGTGTCTGGTACTTTTGCGAAATACGGTCGTTTTAGGTAGTAAACGGATAAAACCTGTATTTTTTTAAATTTTTTTCACCATCTAGCTTTTAAACCAATAAGTATAAAAATAAAAATTATATAACATTTGGGCGATTCTATTCTAGACAACTTTTAACATCAATTTTCAAATCACACTATTTGATACTTTTTTGATGCCAATTTAAAGTAAAATATCTATATATTAATTTTTTTAAAACGTTAGCTTAAATATAAATTTGTTGTGCACTTCGAAGCATGAAGATTCATAGATTTGGCGCGAACAGAAAATTCATTGCATGTTGCACCCGTCATGGCTTAAAGAGCAAATTTCTTATTATTGGATTATATTTCTCTACGATGTTTGATTTGATAATCATCCTCTGATATCTTATCTTTCACAATTAAAAAAAAATAATACAATAAAAGTTTAAAAATTAACAGAGTTTTGTGTTTTTGTGGTATGATCTTATGAAAGTGGGCCGATTTGGTTGCACTCGTCATGTACTTTAAAGCTCTCTCGTGGCTAATTGATCGTTTCATATAAATTCTTGTAAATAGATAACAATAGTGTATAAAAAAATGTTACCCCTTCTAGAAATAATTTAATTGCAAATGTGTTTCTTTCTATTAGTAAAAGACGTTTAAATCTTCTAAATGTTGCACCCGTCAGAATAGAATCGCTCATTTGTAAGTTATTTAAAAAATAAAAATGCGTATTTGGTACCTTTTCGAAATTCGAACGTTTAAGGGGTGAAAATTTTACCTATGTATATCGATCCTGCGAACCTCATACCTCCTTAACTAAAAGAAATAAAAAACATTAACACTTATTGTTGTTCATTAGAACAATACGCTAACCTTATATCTCCTAAGCAAAAAGAGATACAAAAATTTGAATACTAATTATTGTTCTTTAAAAAATAAACGAACAGGTGTCTGGTACTTTTTTGAAGCACGGCCTTTTTGGGGTGTAAAAGGATAAATAAATATTGTATCACATTTTAAGCTTATCTAAAAAATACAAAACAGATTTTTTTTGAAATTCAAACGTTTAAGGTGTAAAAATCGTTCCTAATTTGGTTACTTTTTTCACAACATTTTTCTCCATCTCTATACATAATATAAATTTGTAAAGTAACTGACTGATTCATTATCGCACACCCTAAACTCCTGAAGCTAAAAAGCTGATTTTTGGACCAGAGGTTGTCCTCTGGCTAAATCGATCCCGCTTACCTCAAAAATCCAAAATTAAACAGATCCAAGAAATTTAACACTTATTGTTGTTCATCAAAAAAATATGGTGACAGATGCCTGGTACTTTTTTGAAATTTGGTCCTTTTGGGGAGTAAACGCGTAGGACCTGTAAATATTTTGGAACCTTTTTGTCATGCCATCTATCTTTTAAACAAAACATTTTCTTCATTCTATAACATAAATGTAATAAATTATGGGCTCCCAAAACAACACTGAAATTTTTGATACATAAATGGAAAGAAAAAAGTATCAAAAAGGATAATAATGGAAATTAACTTTCTCTCATTTGCTTTTGTGTCCTACGAGTGGTACTTTTTGAATTTTCTATAATATTGAACTTAGAAACACAAAATTATAGGTACAAAGTCCTGTGTGAATATCGACCTATGAGATAAAAAATTTTGGAATTTAATAAATATAAATATAAATATGTTCATGAAAGGAAAGGCCCGTTTACAAAGTAGTGAGTTAAATGCTAGAATTCAAACAAGTTTAAGCCTTGATAAATAAAGTTTGGCATAAAAATATGTCCGCGAAGAAAAAGGAGACGCTAACGAAGTAGCGGGTTAAATGTTAGTTATTGTAATAAAAGTATCAAATCAATTTTACATGTATGTTTTTCCCATTTCAAAAGTTATTTAAATTATTCGAGCTATTCGATTAAACTAAAGCTCTTATTCTAATAATCGAGCAATATTAAAATTTAAAAATCGATTAATTCTTACCCGAACAAAACCTTAAGTAAAATAATTGGATACTCTGGTATGCACTACAATGGGGTCAACGTTAATGGACATACGAGTTTTTATAAATTGCTGTTCATGTGTTTGCATAAGATTTCTAGGACGAATTTGTGTTAGCTTCAACCCAGTTGCAACGGATGCAACAATAGAACAAAAAAAAAAAAAAAAGAAAAAAACGATGTAAAAAGAATAAAAATATAAACTGACAAAAACGCGTATATGAATGTTAAACAAGTTAGTTAGTTCAAATACGTACGGGGCATCATCACACACGCAATTGTATCAATGTGTGTAAATGAATAAAAATTTAATACACTCATGTTGTACTGCAGTTAGATTGAAAACCTGGGCAACAACACATTCAATTTCAATGTTGACGTGTATTTGAAAACATCATAGATTTCAAAGGGGGTCCTAAAAATGAGCACAAATTCTCCAACCAAAATTATCCGAAGCAAAAATTACTACATTTGTGGTTGAAAGAATTGCATTTGGATTGTCGAAAAATAAATAAATCCAAAACTTGTCATGTTTTGTGCGGATTTTGAGCTAAATGCATCTTTTGATCAAAATTTTTACTGGTGCTTGATACGCGATATGCAAGAGGAGATCTACCTTCCGAAATTGGAAGATATTGATGGTTTATTGATAGTTTCTACAAAATGGTATTCCAATATAACACATTCAATATTTACATGAAACTTCACTTGGTAGTGTACTTTTTTTAGTTCGACAACTAAAACACAGCCGAACCTGTTATAACAGCATTATAGTTTTTCTAAAACACTTCTTTAAATTCAAAGGAGTATTTTTGCAATTCCGCAACCACCCGTGAATAGGTCTGTCTGGGTACTTTTCCAGTAGCAAATACTCAGTAAATTTTTTTGGAAGAGTAAGACGAATGTTAATCTATCGGCTGAAAAATTTCAAAAAGTACGCAGACAGTATGCAGTGAAATTTTGCAAGAAAACAGCTGATCGGTGTATAAACAATTGAAATAACAAAGCAAAAGAATTTTAGCATACATATGTGTACGCAAATTTGAATTCTCGAAGTAAATAAAAAAATTATTAATTAAAGTGAAGCTTAAAAAGTGTTGTTAATTAAAAAACTTGTTTATTACACTGTTATTAATTTGGTAAATTCAATTTCTTCTTAGTTTTTAGTTTTATTTGTCGGGTTTTCTATAAAACTTCTTTTGCTTACATTGCCCAACATAGTGCCGGCTTACAATGGAAAAAAGAATGAAATGCCCAATACAGTGCCCTCCCACAGTTTGACAACGGAGAAAAAAAATTTGGATGTGAAATGCTCGCCAGGAACACAATTCCAAATACTCGACTCTTCATTTGCAAAGTTTGTCCCACAAAGTTCTGCTGGTTCTATCGGTTCTGCCATATCCACTTCACTTACGCCACGGTCGCACTGTATATTTGGACGTTTCTAGCATGAAGTAAAATGTTTTGTTTATTAAAATTTATTATAAACGTTAAAAATCAACACAATTCTAACTGCTTACCTCTGCCATTTTTAAATTTCAATTTTTATTTTCATTTCACAAAAACTATTTCATTCAAACAGCTGTTCCAACTATTTGCAAAATCTTGCAAGCGGAAATTTCTCCAGTAACATTTTGCAAGTTCTCTAACTTCCAACTGTCAAAAATTCTCTTTTTGGCTCTCTCGCTGCAAGAGATTTGGAGTACGCAGACAACATTTTGCAAGATTTTGCAACATTTTTTATAATTATACGATTTATTCTAAGTATTTTCCGACAAAATTGGTCGGTTAGGTTTAGCCTAAACTTTGGTCGGTTAAAGAAAACGTACTATATTTATTTAAAGCAAATTCGTGTCCAGTGTCCAGTGTCGCAAAGCAGGCAAGTGCAAATCTAATATATTTAAAAAAAAACACAAATTTTTTTGAATTACTGATGAAACCATGAATATGACAATGAAGAAATGTATGTTTTACTTTATTTAAACGTAACTTTGAAGGTGTAAGTTTTATTAAAAATAGTTTTGTAACTTTATTTGAGCTTAACAAGTCAAATGCCGATTTAATTTTTCTTTAAAAAAAAACTTTTTGTTAACAAAAAATATTCATTAAACAATTTTTATTTGATTAGCAAGAACGGCGCACAGTGCTTTGTCCCCATATAACGAAGGGACATAAATAGAAGCAGTTGCCAGAAATTTTTGAAATTTGGTACACTAGCATAAAATAGCTTAGTTAAGAAAAGTATGAATTTTTGGAGAAATCGGTCCAAGGACTGAAATGGAAAAATGTAATTTTAGCTTCAATAATGCCCACAAAACAACAAAAAATGGTCATGCTAATACACACACAACTAGCAACGTGAGTGCAAATTTTCATTTTAATCTGAACAAGGGCTCAAGGTCCTGCCATATATCCATACAAGAACTGTCCAATCGTGTTAAAATTTGTTATGAAAATTGATATTTGTAAGGTATATATGTATGCCAAATTTTGGTAGAATCGGATTATTAATGTGAAAAATACAAAAACATCATTTAATGAAAAATTAGTTAAAAACGCTAAAAATGCTCTTGCAAAAATAACAAGTAAGAAAGTATAAACGGTCAAGCCCGACCATGTGATACCCTTTAGCATAGTATTCAAAAACAAATTTCCTAGAGTGTAATCAAATTTCCTAGAGTGTAATCTATTTGCGCAATCATGGACCCGCTAGAACAAAATTATGTTATGAAGTTAAGATTCGTTTAAAAGCTCTTTCTGCCAAATATTATTTAGATATCTTCAATTACATAAATGAGTTTTTTGGATGAGGGTTTATATGGAACCTATAGTTTATTTTGGAACTACCTGGACAACATTTTGTCATGACATAGTAGCTATAGTAAAAGTCATTGTCGCCAATTTGTATGTTAATACTAATATTTTTAAGGAAGCTGGCGTTAAAAGCTATTTTCGGGAGAATTATTTGTACGGGAGCTATGTTTAAAAATAGAAAGATTCCAATAAAATTTGATAAGCTGATTTTGATTGCAATAAAATTAGTTTGGTTTGGACCAAATTTAATCTTGCCGATGTAATAAGATGGTTTTTGTCAAATTATGGACCGATTCGTTCCATTTTCAAAAGGCTTGGTCCTTGTATCTGTCAGAGCTTCTGTGACAAATTTCATCAAATTGACTCCGAATTTGCGATCTGTATGCACAAGGTTGCATTGACAGCCAGCCGGCCGGACGGACATCGTTAGATCGAATCAGAAAGTGATTCTGAGCCGGTACTACGAATTATTTGGAATTATTTCTTATTATATTCCTAATTAATTTTCTTTAAACTAATTTAATGCAAGTCTTATTGATCAGCTTGCTACTTTGTTGGCGAGAGTGACGAGGGGAAAATAAACGAGTACTCAGCTTGCTGTACTCGTCATATGCGTTTTGTTTTCTCATTCGTAATTTTCAGCAGGTCTATTTTGACAATTATCTTTCATATTTAATTTCGTTGTACAAAGTTAATTTCGTAGCATGTGTGATTTTGTGTGTGCATTTTCAAAACGCACGTATACATTCATACAAATGGAATGACAGATAAATAATAAGACTTGACTCGTGAAAACGCCGAAGCTGAAAAATGTTGACGCTCAACGAAACATTTGTTTCGTCATCTTTAGCTGGTTCATCAACATTTTCTCTCAGTATATATTTCTCAATTTCTTCAAAAAATATATTTTTTTTAGTCTTTGGATTCCTTTTTGAAGACAACAACGGATCTGAGGAAAGTATTAAATGTGTCATTAAATCTTTATGAGTGTCTCTTCGTGACGTTTTTCTCGTATGGGACAGTCTTGTTTTTCTCACGCTGAAATTTATTTTAGTTATTAGTTACGTTTCATTATAATTACATAAATCCACTTTAATACCTTAATATTTCTTATTATGTTCATGGTTTATTTTTTTTAACTAATTCAATCTATGAAAATTTAAGCAAAAATCACGAAAATAGCATTTTTTTAAAATACATTTTTTTCAAGTTGTGGTAACATTTTTAAATTGTTTTTCTTGTAGTTATTAGAATACAGTCTAAATATTCGAAATCAGAAAAAAACCCATAGACCATATTTTTCTTTTTTTTTTAATATTCCATCAAAGTTAAGAAATTTTTAGAGCTTAAGTAAATAATAAGCATTTTTCAAACCATTGAAAAATATGTTTAGGAGAATAATTCACTAAAAAATTTTATAGTTGGTTTAGAATACGTTAGCTGTTACAGGAAAAAATTTCAATCTCGTAATCCAGAAAATGAATTTTTTACAATTATTTTCTTGAAACAATAAAAAACCAAGGGCATTTGTGATTTCAGCGTCCTCTTATGCCGTAAAATGCAGACAAACACAAACAATTTTTATACATATTTTGATTTTTGTTGTTTTTTATTAAACGGTATTAGTTTGAATTTATATTTCACAGTATTTGTAGTTTATTGTCTTTTAAACTCCTGAAAACTATGAAAATTTGAGCAAAAATCATGAAAATAGCCATTTGGAAAAAAATTTTTTTTTCAAGTTGTGGTGAAATTTGTTCAATTGTTTCTCTTGTAGTTATTAGAAAACAGTCTAAATATTCGAAATCAGAAAAAAACCCATAGACGGTATTTTTCTTTTTTTTTTAATATTCCATCAAAGTTAAGAAATTTTTAGAGCTTAAGTAAATAATAAGCATTTTTCAAACCAGTAAAAAAACACTTATGAGAAAATAATTCAATAAAATTTTTTTACAATTAATTTCTAAATATAGTAAACTACTACAGAAAAAATCAATCTCGTGCTTTAAAAAACAACAGTTTTACAACAGTTTTCCTGAAGCATGTAAACCTCAAGTACAGTAAAATCCCGATAATTCGTAATCGCAAGGGAACGGCCATTTCTTACGAATTTACGGGGTTAAAATAAAATAAATACTAATTAACGGGGTTATTCAATTTATTTACCAAAACGATAAAAAAAACATTAAAAAATAATTGTTAAAAATAAAATATGTAAAAATTATTTATGTAACAAACTGATCTTAAGAAAATGAAAACACACACAAGCAAAAAAATAACGGTAAACAAAGTCATTCTTTCCATGTTTCTGTTGTTTTTATTACGAATTATAAGTGGTAGTTAGCGAACAATTACGATTTATAAGAGGTAAAGAAGATTTCATTTGAAAAAAAAAATTACGAATTAGCGAAGGGGCCAAAATGTATGGAAATTTTACGAATTAACGAGATTTTTTCAAGGGACCGACAGTTTATTATGAATTATCGGGAATACGATTTATCGGGGTACGAATTATCGGGATTTGACTGTAGTTGTTTAGCCATTTTTACTTTAAATTCTTAAACTTTGGCGCCCTCTAGCGCCGCCAAATTCTTCAAAATTAATTTTAATTATTTTGGTATCTATCGATCTGTACATTTTTAAGTACAATATAAGGTTTTTTTTATGTCTATGGGCCACAGCACTGTGCGGCTCATCGTAATAGCTTATAATGTTGATTATCTTAAAAAATGAAGTTGGTTTATTTTTCATTAAATACTAAAGGTGGAGAAAGAATGCGGTTCTTTGTGGTATTTTTCGTTTTGTCCAAGAAGAATATCTGAAGTGCGTCCACCCCATAATATTTAAGGTGTTTTTAACACAAGGTGGCTTTCTTTGGCGGGAGTTATAGTAAGAATTATAAAACAGTAGGATGCTTTGGTACTGTATTTTGTATCCAGTTTTTACGAATTCAATGGTACAAGAGCCGCATACATAAGTACTTATTATTAAGTCGAAAACTATTTTTATTTTTGTCATAATTGTCGATAGTTCCTAAATATCGTTGTATCGGTTATAAGCATCACAATTAAAAAAAATACTTATGAGAAAAGGCGCATAACGATCGCTTTAAAAAGAGAGCTCTTATACAGCAGTAATAAAAAATAAAATATACAAAAAGCTGATATATTAGTTCTGACAACGAAGAAGGTCTTAAACCGAAAAAAAATATATCGTGGTTTACGAAAATGATTGAAAAATTAATTTAAGCAAGTAAAACATTATTGAATAAATTAATATAGTTAGCCCAGCAGGTTTGAGGCGATTTGAGGTATGAATTCATAGATAAACCTGCTCCTTTTGGAGGACATTTTTTACTGGGATCGATGTTTACACCGATGGTTTGACGGATGATACATCGGCGCAAAACTAAAAAAATTGACATCATTCGTTTAATATTTTCATTTATTTAAATTTTTTTTTATACTTTTACCATTTAAATTTTTTTTTCAGTGAAACCCTTTAAAAATATAAAAAAGTGTATTTCAAAGCATAGCCGCACAAAGTACGTACATATCAGTGACATTTTGGCAAAACATCTTAAGTCGAGATCAAATACAAAGTTTTAAAAACGTAATCAAAAATGGATTTTGAATTTCGTATGATTAACAAAAGAAGCTATAGTTTAGGTGACGCGACTATTTAACCATAGATGACGTTAGTAATAACATAGTAAATGTAAAGTTTAAAATTCATAACATAGCCAATGTATAAGTCGTTAACATCAAATAGTAAAAGCTCGAACATACAGGAAACATTTTTGAGCTTTCTGAATAAATGTAATTGAGTATAAATACTTGAGAAATTATGTTGCCACATAAGTTTTTACTTTAAACGTTTAAGTGTGCAGATCATTAATAGAGGTCGCATCAATAAATTACAATTGTTGAAGTGACTAAGTACTAAATAAAGTTGTGTAAATTGTCAACAGTGTTTAAAGTGTTGTATTTTATTTAGTTTTGTTTGAATTCAAAGAACTCAAGAGGTTTATTGTAAAGGAAATAAGCCAAAACGTTACTGAAAGACAGTAACGTAACAATTTCATATTACCGTTAAGCTTGACGTTTAAGTCTTTAATTCAAATTTAACAAAATTTAAAATGCCTCGGACGCCATTTTCAAGCTGCGTTATTTCGTAAAGACCTTTACCAAGTATTAATTGCAATATCTACACGCAAAGAAAATATATGGTTGTGGTAAACATATTCTAAGAGCAACATATTATGATAAGAATTATGATTGTAGTCACCATATTACTATTGAATCATATTATGACCAAATATATTAGTAATATAACATCATCATATTTTTCCCTTAATCATCTTCTTATCATGTTAATCATAATAAGTTAAGAAGTATTCATATTATTGTCATTTTAATCGTAATAAGATAAGAAGTAATCACATTATGATACAGTGGTGCTGTCACAACAATAAAAAATAAACCGAAATTTTTTTGCATCGAATTTTTATTTTGTGGATCTTTACAATTTTTTTTATGTGTAGTTTATAGAACACGAGCGCTAAATTTGTCCGTTCAACCTACATTTAAAACAAAAACAAATTTGGAAAATTTTAAAATAATGTAAATACAATTTCTATACTTTTTTTATTTCTTTACATTTTTTTTTTTTAATGAGTATTTATTTTGAATTGTTTAACCACTCACTCAAAATAAATCAAATAGTTCCATTGGTATATTTAAAACTAACGAACAAATGATTCAAAATAATTTTACAAATGGCGCTAACATAATATTATTAGAGTAAACATATTTTGTTTGCTTCTTAAGCATACTATGACTACACATATACAAAGTTATCTTGTAATGACTGTTAAATATCATGAAATGGTTGTAAGAAATAAGTAAAATACGTTTTCAAAGTTATCAGTATTTATTTGTTAGAAAAATAATTATTTCTCAGTCAGTTGAAATGTAATAGTAATTAAAATATTGCTGATATTAAATAAAAATTTTTTGTATACGACAACAATATATTGTTACAATAAACATAGTGTAGTTGCCGTAACCATGTCCAACCATATTTTTACTCTGCGTGTAGCTAAAAACTGTGTTTTCGATATGGTTTTTGCTTTGCGTTTATTTTGAGACACCCTTTAGTATAAACACAACCTAGCACTTCCCAATATACTAGATGACGATATAGTATATATATACATGTATACGTGTAAGAGTAGATGCTGTGTTGTGCCTTTAGCATACATCTACACGTAAGATTGGCTTACTAGTAATATTTCAGTTTGTTGTTAAATTTGATTATATTGTTGTTAAAGGTTTAATATGCCATAAAACGTTATCTAAATTTAACTTTCTTGCTTCCACTGGAAAAAAAATAAAAAAGCACTACATGGAAAATAAAACAAAGCTGTATACTCTATGACATTTTTAATTAAGATCATTTTTATAGGGATTTTCATTAAAAATAGTTTTTACGTTTTAGGTCGTTTGAAGTTTTTGTGTTAAAGTGCTAAAGTGCTAAGTAATTTTTTTTGAAATAAAAGAAAATCTCTTAATTAATTTTTTTCAATATCCATGGATGGTAACTAGCAAAAATATTTGTAAGTTAAAATTTATAATTTTATGCAGCTTCTGTAAAAAATTAAGTTCTTATTATACACCCATTGAAGTTACTTTCATATACACTTTAATAAAAAATATATCAAACTAGCTGTTAAGGTTACTCCAGGTTCACAAAAAAACATATTTGCAGATGTTTACTATGGTACTTGATGCTACTCCAAAATCTGACTACCCAATGTGGAGTTTAACTAGGAATCTTAAAAGACCGAAAATTTCTAAACCCCTTGCTTAATTAAATGGAAGTTCGACAAGAAATGTTGTTTAATAAGGAAACCGTTTTTGAATATTTGGAAATGACCCCGATATCCCAGTAAAAAATGGAGCTTCCAACGAAGCAGGTTTGTAAGGGAGAAACATAAGAGTTGCGCTTACCATTGCGCATACGGAAGACATGAATTTTATATGGCGAGTTCCCACTTTGAAGCAATACATTTTTGACACATGAAGCGCATTATTCAGCGCATAAAAAAAATGTTGGATGTAACGATCAGCTTTACATACTGAATGTTTTGATACAGTTATTTTTTAGTATTCTCCCTTACAAACCTGCTTCTTAGTAAGGGAATGCCGTAGCACTTGAAATTTTTTTTATAAAAGTTGTTGGGAGTTTTTTCACTTACTTTACTGCATTTCTGTATGTCTTATTGCGTTGCGCATAATTCTGCGCTTATTTTTTTAAATGTACCATTAGTGCTTCGCAATATGATAAAATTTTTTATTGGGATATTAGTAGAATTGTGACCTGTCGTTTTCAGAACAGCCATTTCACTAACAGTTAAGATAAGGGTTATTGAAATAGATATTGCTTATTTTAACCCCAAAAAGGCACCTGCTATTGATGAAAAAAGTAACAAAATACTTTTGGAGCTACCCCGCATAGCAATAAATATACAGTAGACGCTTGCTTATATGAATACCCAGTTATATGAACTTCCAGAATAGTGATCCACAAAATTTTTACACATGAGGTTCTAAAGAGTGAACACAACCTATCTCTATATCTAAAATTTTGAATCAAAATTATTCGGCGAATGGGCTGAAGCACAAATTGATATTGATTTTGAATTTCCACTTTAAACTTTATTTTCCGGTGAAGCCCATTTCTGGTTGAATGGGTACGTAAATAAGCAGAATTGTCGCATTTGGAGTGAGTAGAATCCACAAACTTGTCAAAAAACCATAACATCCACAAAAATTACTGTTTGCTCTCCTTTATGGGCTGGCGGATTCATTGGCCCATATGTCTTCAAAAACGATGATGGTCAGAATGGAAAAGTTGTTGAAAATTGGCGCTTTCTACAAGCCAGCCGTGGCGGCCACATGGCAGAAATCAGTTTTAAATTTCATTGATATAAAAAATATATTTCCTTGTTTTATTATGATTTAAACTTGTATCACTATATAAAAAACACCCTTTATTAGAAATATGTTCTTCCCCGAAATAAGCTAGTAAATGTGTATATACGAATGCAAAAGTAAATTTATAAGATGGTTGGTGTTTGTAAAGTTATTGCTTGGAGTGAAATAATATATCTGATAATGATATTTGGCATTGTGATAGTGAACAGGCCCTGTCTGAATTCGTTCATATAAGCGAGCGGCTACAGTAATTCTTTTAAATTTTAATACCATTTTACAATTCTGAACACTCAGGAACGGCAGATCTCTCTAGTCCTCAACCGATTAATATATTGTATCTGATATATGTATATTTCAGACATGCTAATCAACAACTACACCTTAACATAAACCTTTGCTGGGAATACAGCTTTTCTAAAAAACCGGTTAATCGGTTCTAATCGTCTTACTTAAGGGCCAAATAAACCACAAAATCTGTTACCCAGACGGCCCGGAATGGCCTGGATTGTCCAGTTTTTGTTTTTTGGGTCATGTTCAGGTACCAGCTAAAATACAATTTATCCAGTAAAAATGAGTACAGCTTATCTTCATTAGAACTTATCCTAAAATAAAACAAACGACGATAATTTAAACAAAAATTTAACTGCAAATCTTCATTGATTTCAACGATTTAACTGAAAAACTCCATTAATTTAAATTTCACTCGATTTCCATTTCCATAACATGGCTGTTTATATACTTTTTTTTACAAAAACAACAGATGTTGTTTTAATTTCATTATTAGTGTTTACGGCTAGAAATGTCAACTATTTATAAACAAAACATTATGAAACCAAAACAAATTGGCTTGAACTGTCAATATCAGCAGGCTTTTCGCTGCTACTTATAGTGAATTCGCCCTGATATGTACATAATTTTGTAATATGACATAAGACTGAATTTAAAATGTAACATTTCCTTTCTTTTTATGTTTTTTTTTATTGTAAAATGAAATGTAACTTCTTCTGCCATACGTCCTGGTTTTCCAGGATTGTCCTGGTTTTAGACTACTTGTCCTGGTGTCCTGGTCCACTATTAAATTGTTTTTTGCTTTAGTTGTTAACAAATGTTAAGATTTCTGTTATAACACTGCTAAGATTAGGAAATTGTATAAAGAACTTTAATTAAATTCAACTGTTATCTGGTGTAAAGCTGGCAAAAGCTTTCAATAATATTAGATGATAGTCAACCCTCTATCAAATTTTGTTTCAACTAGTTACTGTAAAAAGTAATACCGTGTAAACAACTTGTATAAGTAATCGAAACCCGATAACAAATTGCTTTCTCTAAGGCAGCCCATACACGTTTAATTCAATTGTCAACTGAGTCGGTCGTTGTCCAAATCAAAGCGTGTATGCCTTTTTCAATTGATTAGTTTGACAGTTGTCCAGTTGGTTGAAGAAAAATCAAAAGAGTTTTATTTTTTTCAAGTTGAGTACTTAGTTTGCTCAATGGACAAAGGAAAGAAACTTGTTAAAGACTGAAACACTGGAGAGTATTATTCAATGTAAGTTTAATTTTAATATGACATGCTACCTATTTTATAACTACAGTAGTTTTGATTTAGCTGCACAATCTCCTTTGCACGATTTTTTGTGCAGGTAAATCAAAAATGCAGTTATCTTAAATGCATTTACCTGCCTTAATGTGCAGGTACACAATTGTGGTTATCTGCACAAAAGTGCAGTTAAAGTAAAGTGTTTGATTTAAAAGTACATAGAATAAAAAATTATTTTATTATTTCAACCCAGCTAGCATTTTCAATCGTCTAGGAGTCTACTGGGAATTCCACAAAGAGTGTTTTTGATCGACGAGCTCATTTTTTAATAGACAGTTCCTCGCAAGGGCGAAACTGTTACACGTGCTGATTCCTATGAGAGATTCTTCCATAACGCAGCGAAAAACGCTTATATTAATCGTAAAGGGAATCGTTTATGATGTATGTAGAGATTATCTAACGAGTCTTTCAAAAAGCATGCCAAGAGTCGTATGAGACTCATGTACATAGGTATTTTTTTACAACTCGTGAAATGCTCAGCAGTATGACTGAGCTACCTAAATAAAGGGCATCAAGCGAATTTTTCATGCCAAAACTTCTAATTTTCATACAACTTTTATAAAACAAACCTTAAGGTCGCGAAATCAACACCATCCTGTCGGAAAATCCTTTTTAACAGATCCTTAGGTCGGTTGGTTTTAATAAAATTGTATTGGCAATAGCATTTTCATACTTCAGAAACGGTCTTATTTAGGTAGCCCAGTAATTGTTATACGACTCTTACAGAGAATCCCAAAAGGTTCATTCCAAGATTTAAAGATGATCGTGTCAAAAAATATATAAAAAAATAATAAATTAAAAAGAGATTTAGTTGTTTTTGTTACTCATCAGATAATCATCAAAAGATTCTTTTAGGAGTTGTATATTAAACATAATCGTTTAACAATCAGCCTATGCTAGCTGGGAAATAACGTATCATTTTATACATGTATGTATGTTTATTTAATATAAAAGAAATATTAACAAAAACAATGAGAATTAACAAAGAACATAAAAATTTATGGAAAAAAACAAAATAATTGCGATTTATATTGTTATAAACAGCTTAAATTGGATATTTATGTGAAAAAGTGGCCACCATATATTTTTATGTGTGCAGCTAACTTTGATGTTTTGTATGAAAATATTTTAAAGCTGGCCAATAAATATGAAAAATGTGCAGGTATACAAAATGCACGTAAACAAGTATTTTGAAGAATAATTCCAGAAAATATGTATTTTGGGCAGTTAAGTCAAAGTGCAGCTAACTTTGATTTTTTGTGTGAAAAAAATTTTAAAATGCCAAAAATTTTGTGCATTTATCTTAAATGTGCAGGTATAGAAAGTGCATTTAAAAAAGGAATTTGTATAGAATTATAAAGAATAATTCCAAAAATTATCAATTTTGTGCAGTTAAGTCAAAAGTGCACGTAAACCAAAAGCAGTTAAGTCAAAACTACTGTATATTAAAGACCGAAATGAAGTTCTAGAAAAAGTGCAATCTTCTGAAAATTATTTTAGTTTAGAACATTTTAAGCTCAAATTTTTATTATTTTTCATCGTTTTTATGTACATGAAGTACACGTTAATTTTTTTCTATATATTGTTGGATTTAAAAAGTAACTGGATGGTTTTTACATATCGCACCCTAAATACCAAAAGGTAACAACTCAACATTCTTAAATTTTCAGGAGAGCCAAAAACAGTTTATGTAAAAATTATTTTTAAAAAAATTAGTTCCCTTATGAAAAAAGTCCAATTTGAAGAAAGTTTTGCTCTGCCTTTTGAGAATTAATTTATGAAAAAAGTCATTTTTTTAAATTTTGAGTTGTGACCCTTTAGTATTTAGGGTGCGATATTAAAGTTTTATACTGAATTAAAAAAAAAACTCTTCTGTTGGTGTAATTTTTTATCCATTTTTTCCATGTGTCCTGGTTGATAGGTTCAAACTTCTGGCAGCCCTAAGCTAAGTGCATTTTCAAACTATCCACTTATTTCATCAAAATCCAGCTGAATTTTTTCCATTGTCCAGTTATATGACTTTTGGTATCTGGCAAGCCTAGTTACCAAACATATTGCTTACGAAATTTTTCTATAAGAATTAGATATTATCAAAGTTGAAGGTTCCTCATTAACTCTATTAAAAGTCAACTAGTGTATAAGGTTGTAATTCAGAGCAAAATTTATTTTATTTCAAGTTCTTTACAAATTTAATATTAGATCCTTACTTATCTCTGGTTCAAAAGGAAGTGAACGATTCCAAAAATTTCAATAGGCTACACGGAGAAAACTGTTGTGCATTTTTTAGGCACAAGCTGTTCATAACTATAAAATGTTTGGGTACATTTTTGAATATGCAACTTTGCGCATAAATTATGCCTAATAATCATAAATTCTGCACAATCTATTAAAATTGTGCATAAGTTATACACAAAAAATGTGCACAGTTTGTGAACATTGTTCATAGCTTAATTATTTGAAAATTAAACACAATTGATCATAATATATGAACATTGTGCATGAGTTATGCCTACTTGTGCATAGGTTTTGCCCAATATTTTGATATGTGTGTATCTTGTTCATAAGTTGTGTCCATTTATGCATAGAATATGAACAATGCGTACACATATGGATAATGAGTATGCGTTATTTGCACGAAAGTTTCACTTATGTTCTTTGTTTTAAGAGTGCCGGCTGTGTTTAGAAAGGAACGAAGTTGAAGTGAAGTGAATATTATTTAGAAATATATAATTGTGCAAATTAAGAAAACCAGAGGTAAGTATTGAGTTATTATCATATATTTATCACAGAACAAAGAGAACTGATATAGCCAATTGTTTTTCTGATTGGGCCTTCTGCTTTAGCTGATTTTGTTTACTTTTTATTTGTGTTTTGCAGAAAAACATCCATTGAAGTGCTAAATATGGAAAACATCGCAGGTCAACAAAGCAGTGATTTTATGTTTTCTACAAATTTAGAAGGTATTAATTTATATTTTAATTTAATTTGCTGTTATGTATTAAAATCCATTACAGAACTTGAATTTCCTAAACCCTTTGAGCTTCATCCAATATTAAGCACTAGACTATGTTTTATGATAAGAATTTTATAGAAATGTAAAAAAATTAAAGACTTTATAAATTATATAAAACAAACATGTTAATATTTTTAATATGTGTATATATAACATTAGTTATTAAGCACTTGTACTTTGAAATAAGACATTTGAAAATAAAATGAAATTTTGTTTCTTTAATATTAGCAGGAGGTGTAAAATTTTTTCCTATTTGTTCACAATCTATGAAAATGTTGCTCATAATATATGCACAGTTGTTCATAGTATTTTCCTAGTTGTTCACAATCTATGAAAATGATGTTCATAACCTATGCACAGTTGTTCATAAGACATGCTCATAGTGCTGAACTTAAGTTATGAACAAGTGTGCAGATATTATGAACAACTGTTCTTGGTTGTTTTTCGTGAACAATTTGTGCATAAGTTGTGCCCATACCGCATAACTTCTGCACACAATTCTCTCCGTGTAAGTAACTTAAATATTACTTAAAAAAAAATACATAATAAGAAATAAAAAATATAACAAGTTCTTACCAAATTGAGAATCATTAAAAACAGGTTTATACTGCAATATCTTTCCAAATTGAGAGTAATTAAAATACAGTTTTATCTGAGCTTTTTTTATTATTGCTGTAGGTTGCTACTATCACTTAACTAGTGTATACTCAAGTAGTGAGATAAAGAGTAACTATGTTTAATATAAAAAACAAAAATTAATCAAAAGTATTAACCCTAAAAGGGCTGCTCGGAACACTATATCTGATGGTTAATGTTGTGTATTTCAGAAGCAATATTAATAGTTAATTAATGTTAGTAATATTTAATAATAAACTAAATAAAAATATAGTAGTATGACAATAATTATTACAATTTTATAGTAGTAACTACAGGTCTTTTTTATTCTTTAATTCTTAAATAACAAAATTTTATATTTTCTGCAACACATATCAAAACAGTATGGAGCATGTTTGTGTAAATATAAAATATTTTTAATACTCACACAACCATTTTTGCATTGCTGTTGTCAAACTGCTTGTGTCGTTTATTTTTGGAAAAAAATTTGTGTCGCCCTAATTTAACCAAATATTTATATTTCGGTATCGATTTGTTAGTGCATAGCTTTGCATATTTTACCCTTTGCAGAATTTTTTTGTATATTTAAGTTATAAGAGCATTTTTGCAGCATTTTTTAAGTTTATAGCGCATATTTCACCTTTTTGAAGCCGAATTTGATACTTGGTAATATTTTTTAGATGTACAAGTTTTGCAGCAAATCCAAAAATTTATTTGAAATTCTGGTTTACAGGTAGCTTTTCTGTTTTAAATATCTATATTGAAAATCAGTGTTGTTAACGCTTATTGGAATTCAAAGAAAATTTAATGTTGAAAATTGCTACAGCCGTGGTGAATACCGCTTATTAGTACAAACTACATTCAATATTTAGCACGCTAAATACACATAAGTGTTGAGTGTAAAACGTAGCTATTGTAATTTAGAAAAATGTATCACTTTGTAAGGGTGCGTGTTACCTGATTAATATATTACATAACAATAATGCATTATTATTTTTTAGAAAAGAAAACAAACACCATTAGACAAAAAATCTAAATAAAATTGAAAATGGATAATCAATAACAGCAGATTTAAATCCACCAATACCATTGCTTACAAAGTTGATGTTTGACTGTATAATAGCAGCCGCCGCAGTGGCGTAAACGTTATACAAAACTGCAACGAATTCTGATAATAAGACTGTGGTTTTTCTCGAAACCTGTAACATGAGTTCAAACCGGCGTTCATTAAAAAAATAAAAATTATTCAAAATTTTAATAAATTTTATGTTGCAAAATTCATTGAAAATAATTAAATAAAATTCAAGTGTTAACTTTTTTAAGTACCTATTTAAGTTATTCAGAGATGATTACTTTCAGCATAAAAAGTTTACACTTAATTATAGGAAAAGCTGTAACTAAATGCCAACTAACTAATACATTCAAAGAACAGCTGATTGATATCGTTTTGTAATTTATTTCAGAAGTACAAAATTTTTGAAGTGGTTTACAAAAATAAATGGAAAAAATTATAAGAGATATTCAAATAATATCAGATAAAAACATGGCAAAAAAACAGTTAAGACGTATAAAACGCGCTGAAATCCATTTTAAATGCATTTCTACTGCATCCAAAAAACATCAATATAAAACAAAATAAACTAGAGATGTGTTCTTAGTCGATAGAATTCTATTGAATATTTTTATTTTAACAAGTCCTTATTTTAGTTGATTTATATACTTTTATAACCAAAAAATAACCTCTTTAGAATTTGTGTTAATAAAAAAAAAATGGGTTTTTAATATTTTGATAAACTTTTTAATTAATTACAGAATATATCGTTCAGAATATTATCGAAATTTAATTTTCTCTGCATGCCAATATGCATGGTTGCATTTCTTCTATCAGCTGAGAGCTGTTACTATGTTAGTTACGAATTGTGAATAAGAACTATAAATATCTATGAACTATTTTTTAGTTTCTGTTTTGTTAGTTACAACTTTAGTTATGATTTCTGAATGTGCGCCAATGAACTTAAGCCTAATTTAAAAATATCAAAAATTTCAATAATCGGTAATATCTAGATAATACCTACTTGGGCAAAATAACTCTTTTGAGAATCTTAACCATATTCTATAATTGGTGAGCCCATGACTCCCCTTCGGTTTCAAATATGGTAAAATTTCGAAAATTCGTCGTGCTTTACCGACTTTTATTATAGACTAGTTTTTTTTTAATGCAAATATTATAAAATTATAAAATTTACAAGTTTTAGGGCATATTTTCAAGGTGTAACTGCATATTTAATGACCATAGAGCACGTTTATGCGCATTAGATTTCATTCATGTATGTTATCATACTTATTGTGTTTCATACTCGCACATATTCAGACACACCCATAGTTATAGCATTGACTTCAAACATTTTTTTTTTTTGTTAAATTTTTTCATAAATCTTGCCAGAATTTTTTTTTTCCAAATTGCTGAATCACAAATAAATACGTTTTTTCAAAATCGTTTGAGTACAATTGAACATAATTTAATTGAAAAACGATTGTTGACTTTAAAAAAATTTCTGTGATATAAAGATTTGCGTTCTTATTTAAGAAAATCTAAAAAAATTACTAAATGGATGCAAATTAAAATACGTCGTGTTATTTTAGTCGTTCTTAATAAAAACAGAAAAAGTTACCGTCATCCAAAAAAAAAAAAAAAATCGAATATTCATATTGGCAGTTAAGAAATGAGATATCATAGGTAAATACATTCATTTATATTATGAGTTTGAGTAGTTTATCTGTTGCCAGTTGCATTTTTAAGACGTTAAAAAATGGTTTAAAATTTAATTGCTGAAGTCAATCAGTATGCCAACGAAAATGTTAGCTTTAAAGAAGACTTCGACATCATGCTATGGTGGAAAAACAGCTCCACAAGGTATCCACGGTTGTCTTAATAAGAATCAAGAATTTTATGAAATTTCCTGCCTGCAGCGCAGCTTTAGATTAAGATTTCTCTTTAGCTGGAAACATAAAAAAAGAAACAGAAAAGATCCCAAATAGTTAATAGCCTCCTTTTTTAATTATTTTTATAAAAAACCTCTTTCGTAAAATAGATTATAATTTATTATAGCTTTAGAAGCATTATTTTAATTTGATAGCAAATATTTATGTTTTAATATAACTTTAACATAAATTTTTAGGTCGTGGCAACACTGCTTGCTTTAAAATAACCATACAAAATGTTGAAGTTACTTGTCGATAATTACCCTGCAGATAACGAGACTAGTCCATACATGCATGTAAAGAGTAGTCCATAAAGGAGTAGGAGTGCTCCAAAGCTACTCCAAATATATGGTAAAAAGGTGGTCCATTTAACATTACGATGTCCTAGGGCTGGACCATAAGACCCAGATTTGCATTACAACGGAGTAGTCTTAAAACTACTCTATGTTCATACATACTCTAGTGGACTAGTTTTGAAACTACTCCATGATATACTCCAGAGGATTAGTTTTAACTTCGTTTAAAAACGAAAACATTTCGTTTAAAAACGAAGACATGTCGCTTCACTACAAACTGTTTTCAACAATGACATGGTCCATGCTTGCATTACATTGGACCAGTCCAGGGAGTAGACCATTTCATCAAAATGGATCACGTAGTCCAATATTATCTGCAGGGTACGATACATGCCTTTACTCATACGCATTCAAAGGATTACCCATAAGCATGCGTGTTTGTTCATACTCATACCGGTCGATATACAAACTTATTCATGCTCATACTTATTGGTAGTGATACCTGCCTATACTCGTGCTCGGTGGCGTATGAATAGGTTATAAGTATTAAAAATATAACTTTTTGGCTTTCTCTGGTACATACTTAAATATTATTATTAAAAAAAATGATGGCAACATAAATAAAAATAAATGATATTTAAAGAAAAGAAAAAAACAATTTATAAGAAAACCCCTAAATTGTTGCCCCCAAGAGAAAAAAAAATGGAATAAATACAAAACACAATGAATAAACTTGGACAGCGCACAGTGGCTGAAAATCGGTTTTTCATTGGCCAAAAATAAAATCTGTAACTTTTGAACCGAAGGAAATATTTTAATCAAATTTTAATCGACAGATAGATTCTTAAACTTTCTCCAATTTAAATTTCATTAAAATCGGTTGAGTAGTTATTGCGGAATTTAAGGGCAAAGTGGAACTTTAGATTTTTTTTTTTACTTTAGCGTGCAATATGGTTTTTTTATTTCTTTTAATTATTTAAAAATGTAATTTTTAGATATAAATAATAATCATTAACATTTTTTGTAATAATGGGACAATCAAAATGTTAAATGTTTACACTATAAAAAAAATTTTATCATTAAAAAAAAAATAGTAAAATCCACTGGAAATTTTGCTATTATTGCTGAAAAATAAACAATTTTTTGCTTTGAAATTTGTTTACACTTATTTATTTAATAAAACATTTCATACATATGTGGATAAAAAAAACCTTTTGAAAATAATAGCAGCAATAGATTTTAATAGCTTTTGTAACAATGTGAGTTTCTGTATATTATTATTATTATTTACTAATACAATGTCTGTCTTAGATCTAATGAATTATAATTATTGTTCACTTAATTAAAGGCTAATTGCAAATATTCCATATTCTGTTCTGTGTTATTTCTGTTCTTAAGTAGTTTTTGGACTTCTTCATCTAAATTCCGATGTTCCACTTTCCATTGATTTCGAATACTGGAGATGAACGGATCTGACGTTGCCAAAGATATATTAAATAGATCTTCATTAGTGGAATTTCGTGAAATTTTTCTAGTATTGTGCTCTCTTTAAAATCTCTAATACTTATTCCTTTTTTCCTGAGCTTCCTCTGATAAATCTCCAAGTAGCACCAACTGATATTTAATGACATCTTCTCCATGATAAAGGATTTTGTGAACTGTAGCAGACATATTTCTCCATGGGTACTTGGTTGTATATATTTTTGCAGTTTCCTTAGCAAAACCTCCAAATTTTCTAGAGTCAATTTCTTCATTGCACGCAAGTACTTCTAGGATTATTTTAAATCTAAAAATGAGGTTAAAATCAACACCTGTGATTTCAGATGCTGTTTCTGGATCAGAAAAGAATCTTCTTGCGGTATTGCCATCATTTGTATTGCCTGACCCTAGTTTCGGCTGATCTATAATCAACCCAAATTTGCGATATTCATCTTGAACAAGTTTCCTTTTTGAACTTCTTAACTCCTTGTTGATTTCGTTGTTTCTTATTGATCCTGTAGATCCGAAATCCAAATCATAACTCATTTTAAGTATGTGTTCCATAAGTCGTATTCTTGCATGTAGTGGTGATAGTCCAATGTCATATGCATCAGTATTATCTAATGATTTTGTCGGGACTTGGTTTAATTGGCTTGATTTACATGGCATATGATGCAGCTGGATGCAGCCTTCGTGATAGTCAAAGCCTGTCCTACTTTTCCATCTATCATTTTTAGCACTAATTGGTAGCTAACTTCAATTTGCTGCCCATCTTAATCTAACTGTAATGGCTGTAGTATTGCAATAAGAGCCTTGATATCACTTACTTCTTTGTTAATGGCATCATGAGTTTCTTTTTTGAATTCAAATTTAATAGGTCTGCAATATATAACAATTTTTTTTTTTTGAGTAATTTCATTAAAATTACTTTTCTATCAGTGGTTTATCCTTCTTAATCCCTTTTGATCCGCAAAAGTTCTATTCTACTAAATTTGAAATTTGACAAAAATATAGTAGTTTAGAAATTTGTTTTTGAGTAATTTCATTAAAATTAAAAAAGTGTTAAACAGACGGGTCCAAACGGGTACAAGATTATATACAGGGGCACAGAAAACACTTTCACCTTTCTATCAGTGGTTTCACCTTCTTGGTCCCTATTGGTCAGCAAAGGTTCTATTCTACTAAATTTGAAATTTGACAAAAATATAGTAGCTTAGAAATTTTTTTTTGAGTAATTTCATTAAAATAACCTTTCTATCAGTGGTTTATCCTTCTTAATCCCTTTTGATCCGCAAAAGTTCTATTCTACTAAAGTTGAAATTTGACAAAAATATAGTAGTTTAGAAAATATATCCTAACATATCAAATATAAATAACACAATAGTCGCAAATTTTACCTCTTTAAAGATAACAACCTAGCAAAAAAGCAAGCAGGTCATTATCGCTGAAAGTTTTTGTGCAATGATAATTTCTTTCGGATTAAATATTAAAAAAAAAACACTTTTTTCAGAATTAAAAAAAGAAATGTTGTGTTAAACAACATGGCACAACCACAATTACCAATATTTTGACCTAATTTTTGGGCTACCTTAGTTTTAATATATTTACTGTAAAATAAAATTAAAATTTTTGAAATCGGTGACAAACAAAAATTGGATTTTTGGCCAATGAAATAAAATTTTTAGCCACTGTGCAGCGTACAAAATACGAAAACTGTACGACTGGGTACGACTGCAGCAGTGTGAGTCCATGAAAACCCTGCAAATAAAATTGGACCACCTGATCCATTTTGATAAAATGGACTACTCCATGGACTGGTCCGATGAATTGCAAGCATGGACCATGTAATTGTTAAAAAGTGTTTGTAGTGAGACGACATGTCTTTGTTTTTTAACGACATGCTTTCGTTTTTAAACGACTTCAAAACTAATCCTCTTGAGTATACCATGGAGTAGTTTTAAAACTACTCCTTAGTGGTCCAAAGGTGGGTTATATGGTCCTCTCCTAGGACATCGTAATGTTAAATAGACCAGGTTTTTTCCATACGTTTGGGTTAGTTTTGGACTAGTCCTGGTCCCTTGTGGACTACTCTTTACACGCGTGTTTGGACTGGTCCTATTATTTGCAGGAAATGAACGAATAAATTCAGATTTATTTGTGTTTTCGCTTTTGTTTTCATTCCTTCTTTACTCTTTCTTTTTAGGTACTTTTGTACTTGTAAATTTAAAAGGCACGTCTTGAAGCTGGTGACTTTTGGTACAAATGACATCAAAATCCTTTGAAAATTCCACATTTATGAACATAATATTATACACAAGAGGTTAGTTGTTTCCTACTTTCCTACTTTCATTCTTTATTTGTTTTTTTTTTTTTTTTTGCTTTATGGTAATGGGCAGCAACAATAACGAGCATAAATGTAAAAAATGCACAACAACGATAAAAGCAGAAAAAAGAAATTTAACAAACTCTAGAAAAACACGATGAATTTGTATAAAAAGACTTAAACTCAAAAGTCCCCATGGAAAACAAAAATGCAAATAACTGCTAGAGTATTTAAGAGACGCATATACATACATACATACATACATACATACATACATAAGTATAAATTCAAGTGCATAAATACTCTCCATTTCAAACATTTTACACCAACACTTTTATTTTTAGTTTTCCTTTAAAAGATAAATAAATTTCGATGTAACCAAACCAAAGTTTTGAAACTTTTTTTTTTATTGTAACTAATAACATAGTTTCAAAGTAAAATTATACCTCAAATTGGCAAAGGGTCGAGTCGTGTCGAGTATATAATTTTGTAGTTTTTAGAATATGGTTAAATTTTTTTCTAATTTGGTCTAATATAGTTAAATTTTAAAAGCTTAGAATCGATTGCTTTAAAAAAATTTTATATAGATACTTTGTTTGTCTTACGTTAAAACAAATAAAAATTGCTAAAAAAAATGTCACATCTTGAGCCCTCGCCGGAGTGTCTAAGAATTAATTAGTTTTCAATAGTTAATGATTAAAATTAGTTATAGTTCTGTGATATTAACATTATGTTTGACTTTTTTTCGGTGTTTATGTTGTATTTTATTTATTAATTATTTATTTCTGTATCGTGTAGTCCAGTTTATAATATTAAATAGTTGAAAAGTGCAATACAAACAGTGTGACGACAACTAAAAAAAAATTGGATGCTAAATTGAACTAAAAACTAGCGTTTAAAAAACTGAAGTCAAAAAGCGAAAAATTGTACAGAAATTTTCATTTTCTGGTTTACAGTTTTTGGTTTTGACTGCAGTTTTTTAAACCCTGCTTAAAACAATGCTAAAAAATGCTTCATTTTTTAATTCCTAAATAATTGCATTATTATACCGAATGAATTATATATTAATTTACCTAAAAATATTACATTTCTTTTAAATAAAAAGAAGTTTATATTAATAGATTTATATACATATGTACATAGATTTATTTAATAACAACAATTCAGGAACATAAACAAAGTAAATTAAATACATATTTACACACATGTTAATGCATGTCTTTTAGAGCGACTTAAGTTGTATGGAAGCGAAAATCGTGCAAGGAGTACCCCCCTCAAAATTAACCTTGGACTTTTTAAGATTTTTTTTTATTTTTCTTTATTGAATCTTTCTTGTCCAAAATTACAATATGTATTCAAAACTTAATCCTTATTCTTATTTGTTGGCCGTTACCAATATAACCGCTAATTAATTGCATTCAAGTGTCAAAAAAGCCTGCTAGGCTCAAAGTGTCAGATCTTTTCAGCCTCCGGTGACCTTCGAACTTTATTAGATCCCGAGCGAGGTAGTTGGGATAGACCATTAGTTTATCTATGTATTTGATTGAATACTTTTTAATTTCATCCTGGATGGTAGCGATGTTTAGATCTCTGTGGATAATGTCATTCCGTATATACCATGGGGCGCAGACAATTTGCCGTAATATCCTAGACTGTCTTCTTCGTAGCTTCTGGATGTTTGATGCGCATGCAGTGCCCCATAATTGGATGCCATATGTCCATATTGGTTTTATGATAGACTTGTATAAGAGAACTTTGTTGTCAAAGGATAAGTTTGAGTTTCGACCGATTAGCCAATGTAGTTGAGCTGCTTTAAGTTTCATAGCCGATATTTTCGCTTCAATATGGCGAGACCAGGTCAGGCGTCTATCTGTATGAATTCCCAAGTATTTAACATGGCTTTCTACCGGAACAGTGATGTTATTTATTTTTACAGCAGAGCACGTTTGTCTTCTGAGCGTGAAAGTTAAGTGAGCACATTTAGCCGGGTTAACCTCTATTTTCCATTTTTCTAACCAGGCTTCTAGTTCATTGATGTGTAGGGAATTCCCGGGAATTTCAATAATTATATTTCCCGCTTTCCCGGGATGAATTGTCTTAAGCTGTTTATTATTTATTTTTCTTCTATTTTTCTTGTAAAACCTACAAGTCGTTTTGACAATTGACAATGTTGCATATTATGCAAACTTTTAGTAAGGCCTTTTAGCGCGTTTCATTTAATCTTTTGTAGATAGGGCCGTTTGTTTTTTGTTAGTAAAATTGCTAATTTTGGTTGAAAGATTCCAAAATTTATTGTGGACATTAGTATTAATGCAATTCATCAGATTTAATGAAAAAGTCGATTTATAATTTTTTGTTAGTTAGGTCCTTTTGCGTTTTAGGTAACGATATATATGTTTACAGTTACTATAATATTGTTGATATTTAATAAAAATATTAATTATTTGTGTACGACAACAATATGTCGTTACATTAAACATAGTGTTGTTGCCGTAACCATGCCCAACCATATTTTTCTCGGCGTGTATTTGTATGGAAATATATAGAAAAAGCTAAATGCCATATCTCCGGAACCACTGGGCCGATTTCATGCAAACTTTACATAAACCATCTACAGACTATCCCCAACGTATCCCAACGTTTTTGTTGAAATCGGTCAACCCGTTTTCGCAGTTAGTGGTGACATCAAAGTGTACACTTCTTTTTATATATATAGATATACAAGTAAATAGTTTAAAGAAAAGTTTAAATAATAAAGCAAAATATTTAGTATTGGAGGGATAGTTTGATTACAACGTTAGTTTTATGCACTTTTTAAATTTTATGTAGTAAAATATTTTCCAAAATTCTGCCACCAAGTCGATCGAAAGCTTCACAAATCCGAAGGCAATCGACCTATTGTTTTGCATTTTGTTGAGCAATATATCGGTTTGTTTGTCATTAACTTTATAAACACTTAATATTTGATTTATAAGAGGAACTACTTACATTCATGTTCTGTTCCCTAGAAAAAATAAAGTGAGAAAATCTAAGGGAAATGTGAACAAATTACGAGGGAAAAATTTTTCACGATAAGGGGAATTTTTTCCCGTGAACATTTTTTCACGTTATTTTTCTCCTTTGATTTACATTTTTTCATGGGAGTTGTTCGTGATCGCAATTATGTGAAAATGGGAAAAATCACGAGGGAAAAATTATTCACGATAGGGTTGTATAAGTTTTTGCAATGCATTTGCTCATTTATGCACCTTATATTAAAATTTTTTCGTAATTTTTCCATAAATTTTGTAAATAACGCTTTATAACTTTTACAATTTTTATGAAAATGAAACAAACAGACAATGCAGTTTGAAAGATAAATGTGTTCTATATAACTTAGAAACAAATATTTTTGAATTCGCTTACCGTTCCTGAGTTATACCGGTTTTCAGCTTTGTACCCAGTTTATGATATTATTACTCTTACCCAACAAACAAATATCCCTTATCAATACATGACGCTTTGAGGATTTTATTAAAGGCTAGCTTGAAGACATGCAGCCAAGAGAAGATAATAAATAATTGCTTTATTTGAAAGCATTTAAAAAAAAAAACAAAAATTAAATCAAAAATAATTTTAATCCGTGAGGAAAGTGCGATCTGTTTCGCGCTTTGCTTAACCCTTACAAGTTTTTACTGGGTTACTAAAAAATCCAATTTTTTGGATTTGTATTATAATTGGCCCTAATAACAACAATCAATACTCACTTTTGAAAAAAATGCACCCTAAATGTATTTTTTGGACTGTATTCATATGGATACATCTTTCGGTTATGGTAAAGAAATTTTGTTAAAAAAACTAACATAAATAACGGAATAATGCACGGAATTCTAAAAGATTTTGCAAAAATTCGTTTTATTCGAGCGGAAACCATGTTGTAAAATTTCGCGAAGATCGGACCATAATTTACTTTTAGACCCATATAAGCCATAATCCCGGAAAACAGTATATAACGCATAAAACCGTAATAAATAATGCTATCAGAATAAAATTTATTACTTCACAGTTTTATAAGACTAGAAACCACACTAATAAATTTCGTGATGATCGGTCCATAATTTGCAAAAGGCCCCATATAAAAACCACTCAGCAGCATCAAACTTAAAATTATTTTATATCCGTTGTGTGTATATAATTCAACACCATAACTTGCGTTTGTATCCATATGGATACATACTATGTTTAAAAAATCTGCACAGCTTTTTTCCGGCTTAAAACAAAGAACTATTGATGCAAAAAGTTAAAATAAACCCTTTTCTTTATGTTGGATGTGTTTTTTTTAAACATGGTCATATATATATATATGTTATTTGAAATAAAAAAAAAAATTAAATTTTATATAAAAAACGTTTTTCTAAAAATGCTATATTTTTCTCAATTTTGCAAAAATCCAAGAGTTTTTCATTAAAAATAATTCATAAGATCTTAAAAAACAATAACGTGCCGCAATCTAAGCCAATTCTTTGACCTGGAGATTGTCTGATGCCTCCACATTGAATAAGTTCTGCCACATGCTGATGAAAACTCCTACGTTTTTTGCTCATTCGAAAATCTCAATAGGCTGATTATATGGATGATTGGTTTCACAACTATTTTGCTCGTTCTTTTCCGAAAGACAATGAATTTGAATTTCTGCGGGCTTAAGCTCTACCCATTAGCTGAAGCCTATGGGAATCTGTATATAGATCATCGTTAAGATTTTGTATGCAATCATCTAATTTCTTACAATAACTATTACTCACATATAATTGTGCATCTTCAACATATAATAGATATGGTAATTCGTTTGCATATATTAAGAAGAGAAGTGAACCAAGAATTGATCCCTGTGAAACGCCTGTTTTTATTTGTAAAAAACATGAAGTTCTATTCCTTGTCTTCACACATTGAAAACGGCCTTTGAGATAGGATGACATCAGATAAATCGATGTTGAAGAAGAATTCACCATTTTTTGAAAACTTCTGTTTTAATAATGTATAGGCAACCATATCGAATGCCTTCTTAAATTTTCAGCTACATCAGTTAATGCAGTAATGCAACTATGCTTTGCACAAAAACATCTAAACAAACAAAGGATTAGACCATCTGCACCCATAGCATTCGATTTTATTGAAACACATTATTATTATTCAAAATGGCATCGTTTGCCTTCCAGCATGGCCAAAGTCTAGCAGGCCATTCGTCTATGGCAGTACACACTTCATTCATAGGAATATAATACACTAGGGCTTCCAATCGGGATTGGTTTTTTTGAATCCCGGGATCGGGATTAAAGAAAATATTTCGGGATCCCGGGATTTTCGGGATGTTTTGAATCCCGGGATTCACGGGATTTTTGAAAAATGTTTGTGATTTTTCGGGATTTATTTGTTTTATACCAAATATAAATACTTTTTAAACTGTATGAAAAAAAATTTATTTTCCAGTAAACACTCATATTTCATGAACATATGTAAACTTAGGTATTATTTCGTCCCCTTAATATAACAATAGCGTACGTGCTTATACGCTATTATTTTTTTTTTGCATGTTTAGAATCTCCATCATTGATTTTATGTCTGGTCAAAATTTCGTCAAATTTAACTCCCAAAAAGTGGTTCAAAATGTCGTTGGAAAAAATTGTGTATAATATCTTGTTCAAAATTTTCCTTCAATAAGTGTGTAAGCTCATATGCGCTTGAAATTGCCACTCCAAAGTTGTTAAAAGAATAATATTGTAAACGCATTATACTCCATTTTAGACTGTAGGAAAAAAATACAATTTATGAAAACTTTAACTCATAAAATAGCTTATAATAATATACACTATTGTTTGAGAAACAGTTTCATTCCGGCCATCGAAAGCTGCATGATCTCCAAAATTTGTGCAAGAAGAATGTAATATCTCGTGGCTCGCAGTCATTTTTCTTTAACTTACAAGGTGGAAAGAAGCGAAATTGTTTAGATGAGCCAGATGTAGCAGAGGAAGAGAAAGAAGACGAATGAACTTGTATTAATTTTTGATTTACGCAATGTATATCTTAATTTGTCATAATTTTTTGTTTAAAATAACCCAAATTGGGAAGTAATGTATATGTGCCACTGAATTAACAAAACTATGAATTAATCACTGTTTTATAATTAATATTTTTGAGATCAAATATTTTAATAAAAATACCGTAAAATTATTGAATAAAACAGCGTATAACTTACAAAATAAAATAGTGCATCAGATACATCATACGAATTCCTTAAAAAATAAAATATATGGAGGACTTGGACTTTGAATGACATAATTATGGTCTTAGAGGATGCGTAGAATAAAAAAAAATTGGTCAATTTAAAGACAAAAAACGGTATTTTTATTTACCGCGATATTGAGGTTTTAATCGACATCCGATTTGACAAAAACTTTAAATACTATTTTCTCAAAACCCCAAAAATTTATTTATAAATTATACGCTATTGTTATATTGAAGGGACGATTTATTTGTAAAAAATATAATAAAACAAACTTAAAGAAAAAATTGATCACAATTCATGAAGATAATGTAACAAGAACGTAACAAAAAACATAAACATCTTATTTTTTATCAATATTTGATTATTAATATAAAAATCACACCATTTCGAAATGTATTTTAAAAAATTGTGCACAGGAAAACATTTGGACAATTTTAAAATACAATTGCACACTTTCAACAAACAAAAAAATGGAAAATTTAATAAAAATCCTTTCAACTTACTTAATCAATATATTTAAAACAAAACTTTTTGTTATTAATAAATTGTACACATTGTAATTATTGTTTTCTTGAATGAAAGGTAGCATAGTTTTTGTTTTGGTATGTTTTGTTTATTTTTGAACAAAAAAAAAAACCTTTTGAAAAACTTTTTTTGTCAACAAATACACCAACACATAAATATTTATACAAATTATTAAAAAAAAAATTGTAAAAATGATACAAAATATAAAAAAGTCGGGATCCCGAAAATCCCGGGATTAAAAATAAGAAATCCCGAGATTCGGGATTCACCTAATCCTGAAAATTTCCGGGATCGGGATTTCCCGATTGGAAGCCCTATTATACACTGTTCAATATACATATTACAATCCAGATCTTAAGTATTTTTAGAAAATTTAATTTAAAAAATTATTATGTACTAAATTAAATCATCGATGTTCGATCATAATTATTCATGTTTCTTGTATTGATGTATATTAATTAGTTGTATAATATGTATGTATTACACTTTACGAAATTTTGTTTATTTCGTTTAGCTTGTTATATCTGTGGCAATAAATAATAATGGCTTATGTTGACATATGTGCTCTTTCATTTTTTTAAATATTCGTATTATCTTCTTCAAGATCTGTCGCTCAGCTGAATTTGCAGTATTAAATGTCATTATTAATAAAACTATACGCGTAATGTAATGACTTACTTTTCCTAGGCAATTTATATCAAATTTTGATGATAACAACTTTTCCACCTTTAAGATGTTTGATTCTCTTAGAGTTGCAAGCACAATATCATCAACGTAAATTTACATATATACTAGCCCTTCCTCGTTGGTGTATTTTTTGTATAGACATGGGTCCGCTTGACACTGCCTAAATCCCCCTGAATATATGACGTCATGTAGTGACTGATTCCACACGTGACCAGCTTGCTTGAGCCCATAAATGCTTTTCAACTCTTGAACTATATTTTGATTATTTTCCACCAATGCACACTGGGAAATTCGGGCCAAATTTATCATTTGTAGCGATTATATTAATAGTTTGTGGAATATCTAAATATCTCATCTCCTGTCCCCATCTTTTTGGCTACTGAGCAAATAAAAGTAGATATAAACTTATGTATACTTATATAAACTTACATAACTCAGACGTGGATCCGACTTGAGCTCCTGTGGGATCAGTGAGGGGGGGGGGGGGGGGATTGTTAAGGAACCTTCAACTGAAACATACCATTTTGCAAAATTTTTTTTAAAAGACCATCGAAATGGTATATATTTTTGAGGTGGGCTGGAATGATTACCAATTCATTTTTCTTCCCCTGTACTCGCGACTGCATAACTATATATAACAAATATCTGTCTTACATGGCGTCATATAAAATTATTATTAAATTAACATATATTATTGATTTATTTGGTGAATTTTATTTTTGTATGGAATACACAAATTTTATGATTTTATTGTTAAATTCAAAATTCCAAAAGGTACCAAAATTTGTATGAGAGCTTTTAAAGAGAAGAGAACACTATTTAAATTTTATTTTTATCTTTATTACTTAAGAAGATGAGTTGTTTACCAAAAAGTACCAAAATTATATTTTTGTCTCTATTTATACCCAAAATGTGCACATTTCAATTTTATTTTACACATTGGGAGGGGAGTCTTCATACAAAATTTCAAGTGTCTGGCTTAAGTTTTTTGATCTGGGCGATGATTACCAAGTCAGTCACGCTAATCATCAAAAAAATATATGAATTCACTAAAAACAAGTAAGAAAGTATAGTCGGTCAAGCCCGACCATATGATACCCTACACCACAGTATTAAAAAATACATTATGCTTATATGTCCATATAAATATGGATTTATCTATGTTTATAAACTTCATGAAAATCGTTTTGAAAGTTTGTGAGAGGCAGAAATTGCCCCCTACCTCCCCTTGTGGTCCTATTTTTGAAAAACTGTATAGCTAATGTGTCCATATAGATATGGATCTATCTTTGTTTTAAATTTCATTAAAATCGGTTTGAGAGGCAGTAATTGCCCCTATCTCCCCTCGTGGTCCTATTTTTTTAAAAATGCATACATTTCGTGTCCTTATAGATATGGTTCTATCTATGTTTTAAATTTCATAAAAATCGGTTTGATAGTTTCTGAGAGGAAGAAATTTCCCCCTATCTTCCCTCGTGGTCCTATGATTTGGCCCATTTTCAATAGGCTTAGTCCTTGTGCCAATAAGAACCCATGTCCCAAATTTTATCAAATTATCTTCAAAATTGCGACCTGTACTTTGCGCTACATTTGCGGTTACATGGACATCCAGCCAGCCAGCCGGACGGACATCGTTAGTTCGACTCAGAAAGTGATTCTGAGTCGATCGGTATACTTTAAGGTGGGTCTAGGACCAATATTTTAAGGCGGTACACACATCAGCACAAATGCATAATACCCCAGCGGTAACTAGAATGAGTAAAGAGGCCTCGCCGCATTCCATACTTATTTATTTTTTACACAGGTTGTCATTGGGCGCAAGGCCTTCCACACTTCCTTTAAAAACAACTTCGATCCCTTCCCAAAGAAGGGAGTAAGGAAGGTCACTAAAAATAAAAAGTAAATAAAACTGAGCACATTCCTTTCTCCCTTCTCAAAGAAGGGAGTAGCGAATATGCACTGAATATTTCAGAAGGTCTTTTAAAAAGAAGTTTATGCCTTCTAGAAGGCATACTTCTGAAGGCAGGATATCATGCGAAGCGAATCTTTTAGAAAGGAGTACAGAGGCCTTCAAAAAGGCCTGCCACTTGCGGTCCTTTCAATATTTACCGCTGGGACCCTCTCCACTATTGTGGTGTGGGTATAATTATCAAGTTACTTGGTTGGCAGGTGGTGGCAGCTGAAATGTATATAGTACTTACTTTTGATACTTAACAGTACTAGATATAATAAAAAATAACGCGCACAAAATAACAATTATCACTTGGAATAATTGATTACTAATACGGGTTAAATATAACGTGCTTATTTTCAAAGAATACTTTAAAGGAAACATCAAAGCTTACTTTTATTTCAAAGTACAAAATCAACTTTGAAAACCTTAAATTTGTAAGAAAAAAATTCTCTACTTTGCTCCAGTATTAACAGTGAAATAGATATCCAAGAGCCAAATTAAGATATGAGTTGTATGTTTTGAAGTGTTCGCTATAATCTGTCATCAAAATTTTATTAAAATTAAAAAAAAAATAATTTTTGGCCGGAATTTCCCAGTGTGCAATGTTTTATTTTTATCTAAATCGACGTTTATATTTTCGTCAGCTGTAGCAAATTCTTCAAGGCTTGAAAATGATGTATCATCATTAGATGAAATATTATCATAGTGATCCCCATTTTTATATTTCTGATTATCTGTCGGTATTTCATTTGAAAATTTAACAAAAACTTTGGATTTATTTGCTTGACCACGTAAATTAATATTTTTAGAAGCATCAGGCTTTCAAAATTTGACTCACGGCTTATATTTACAATATTAGTGTTAACATTAAACATACGATAACCTTTTGAATGCTCATCATACCCCATAAAAACTAAAACTTCTGTTTTGTTGTCCAATTTTTGACGTTTCTCTTTTTTTCTATATTTTATTTCCCGTAAAATGACGGAATAAATAGTATACTATGTATACATCAACCATTTCAATATTGAAAGTTTCTCCCTTAGAGTTAACTACTGCAATTCTACATTTACCTTCACCGCAACTTGCAATACTTTGGCCATTCGCTACTGTTAATTCTTCACGAAATTAAGATCCTGAGTGTAAAATCCATGAATAAGACCCATTACTTAAAGAAAAACAAAAATTATTTGCACTGCTACTGGATGATGCTACCTCATTATGGTTTTTAGTGGAAATAGATTTTTTAAACTTCCAACAATCACGCTTTATATGACCCTTTGCTTTGTAGAAATGGCACGTTTTCACTTTAACCCCATCTTTTACATTAAAGCTCCTCAGTACTGAATGTAGTGGATTATCAGAATTTATTTGGTTATGGGTTAAACAACTTTCAACCACATTTAGAGAGAACACTCGTTTTCCACTTTGCACAAATTAACTGTACAGTTTTAATTTTATTCTAATCGAATATTTTTTGATATTATATGTATGTAAGATGGCTATTTTCAATAAAAATTTTCGTTAAATATTATATTTTTTATGAAAATTTATTTAAATATTTTAGATAAAAAAAATTCATTTATTAAATTCAAATTAGTAATATTCTTTGCAATAGTTTAAGTAGCTTAGGTTTAGTTTTACAATTTAATTATTTAAGTTTAATTTTAAGGTAGATTTAATTATTTAGACCAATTTAGTTACAACTTTTAATAGTTTTTAATAATTTCACAACTTTTTAGAACAACTTTTAATTATTAGCAACTTTAAATCACAACTTTAGGAAAATCTCTTTTTTGATACAACTTTCGCTAGGTACAAACTTCAACTGATCACTCTACTTTTTAACGCGCTTGTTTGTCTCTCCTTTCTTTCTATTCTGATATTTACTTACACGATGACCACCTTACTAATACCATTTAAACAGTATACCCTTTACATGTATAGTTTTTCTATGAAAATTATTATTACTCTTCTTTTTCGTTTTAAACCTTTTGTATCAAATAGTCTTTAATTAATAAGTTTTATATAAACATATAAACTGAGTTTTGGACCTGAAACAATATTTTGGGGGTTATTTCATGCCGCTTATATATGCACTGTTCACCAAAACTTGAACAATGCATTAAAAAGGTAGTGTCATTAAGGCCTTAACTTTGATGTATTATATGAAAATAATTACAAGCTGCCCAAAAATATGATATGCAGGTATACAAAATGCACGTAATCAAGGATTTTAAAAAATCTTTACAGAAAATATTTGTCAAAGTGCAGCTGACTTTAATTTTTTCTATAAAAATAATTTTACAATGCCAAAAATTTTGTGCATTTATCTTAAATGTGCAGGTATAGACAGTGCACTTAAAAGAGGCATTTGTATGGGATTTTAAACAATAATGACTAAAATGATCAATTTTGTGCAGTTATGTCAAAAGTGAACTTAAACAAAAGGCGGTTAATGAAAACTACTGTAACAAACGGTAAATTTGTGCACGAGTCTCAAAACGAATTCATGGCTCATTTAATAGCCAACAAAATCGCCATATAGTTATAAATGGCCAAAAAATCGCCATGTCGTCAAATTAAAATATAGGATGTAAAAAAGTTTGAGCATCGCCATGTTGGGGCTAGACATTTCTACTTATGGCAGCCCTGATTGTATAATGATAATATTTAATCAATGTTGGAATGTGGTAAATGAAACAAGTATAGTATATTGCTATAACATATACACAAAAATAGTATTATTGTTTCTTTTCAATCAGTTTTTCGGTAAAGAATAAGAAATAAAGTGAACTGAACGAAAAGAACAACTGACTCAAAAGACCAACTGACCTAAAAGACCGGAAATGAATTAGAGAAGAAAAGGAAGGGTCATCTGACAGATTTATTTAACAACGTCGTTCATGAACGACACAACCATCATGAAATAAGGAGGCGGGCTCACTGGGCCTGCTGTTTACAGTGTTAGTGTTTTTGGCACTGCTGTTAGTTAAGTTGTCAAATCTTATATTGTTAACATTTTAATTCGCCGTCGTTTTAGTGGAAATGTTAAATTACAGAATGTCAACTCGGCGCATTTCATATTGTTCTTAGTGCTTTTTAAAATTTTGTTTTGTCATTAAACTGTATATAAAATCAAATGTTGTGCACCAATTTCAATAAAAAGGACTCAATTTTATTTGAAATGTATCAACCTAAATACTACTGGCAAAAGAACCAGCCCGTTATTGTATTTATATTTTTTATAAAGTTCTTTAAATGAAAAACGTATAATTTTATGTTTTTGGGTCACACTTATATCTCCGAAACTACTTAGCAAATTTAGAAATATTGTTTGCACGACCTCAAGTTAATTTTGCCGAATTTCGGATATTTTTACTGAATAGGCAAAGGCCCTCCCAACCATACAAGAACAGTGACAGACATTTGACCTGTCATATGACTGGCATTGCTGATGCGAATACCCATCATCGCGTAGAACAAAGTTTCTATCATTTTCTCAATGCAAACGTGAAAAAACTGATGGAAACTTTTGTGTACGTGTGATTTTGCATCTTCTTTAACCTATGAATTTTGTGGTTGATAAAACAAATATCTGAGCATATATCTTATACTCTTACAGATCAGTTTTTTTGATTTATGTTGCAATAAAGAAGCGATATAATATTATTACTGCCACTTCGAATATAAAATTTAATGTGACGAGTTTTTGTGGGCAGAACACCTTTTTAATGATTTCAAATCATTTTACGAAAAAGTGATTTTCAGAACATGCCTGTACTCCGCCTTTTATTGACTTATCTTCACAAACGGCCCATGGTTATTTTAGAAAATAAATACATTATCCGTTTAAAATTTTTTAAGATATTTGCATTTGCAAATAACGGTTATTTGGGAATAACAGTTATCTGACTTCATATTCGGATTCAGCGGACTAGAGATTAGGTGTCAGATTCATTTGGTCACGACTTTGTTGGAAATTTGTGACACAGTGTTATATAAAGAAAATTGGTCTACATATCTTATTTTAATAAGTTTTTCTACATTACTTTGGGTGGCTTTTACTTTCTTTAAGTCCAAGATTATACATTTTAAATGTTTTTGTTGCAGCATTTAAGAAAGGAATAGTAACAATAACACTTCGTCGACCACAATTGAAACCCTTCCATCTCTCTTTTATTTGTTCAATTTTGTTTTTTACGTCTTGGTGATTTTGTTTTTACTTTGTTTTGAACATGTGCATTAAAATACAAAGATTTCCATGCAAAATAAGACAAGCCTGGATTTATTTCCATTAAAAGATGAAATTGAGGCGTGCATATTATTAAGGACAAGGCTAGTTTTGTTTATAAACTTGTATTATTCAATATTTTTTAATAATTAGCTAATATTTTGTACCGAAAACCTTTCTGTCAACAACTGATTTGCATCTACAAGGAATTTTGGATACTCAATTCTCACCAGGCGCGGATCCAGCTCGAGTCTTACGGGGGGGAAATTTTGTATGATACAAAAAAGTAAAAAATTTGTTTTTAAAAGTTTTTTAAAAACAATATATGTATGTATATTATATAAAAAAAAAAACAATAGGGTTAAATAAAATATAAGATCGGTTTAATATAAATTAAAATAAATTAATCTTTTTAAATAAGTAAATTGTGATTTCCTTGTGAGGCAAATTGAGATAGTACAGTCTATCTTCGGTCATTGTTGATCTGAGCCATGTTTTTATTCGACGAAGAGTAGGAAATGACCTCTCGCTTGTAGCATTACTGACGAGCATTGACACCAAAATTTGAAATATTTTTCTTAGATTTGGGAAGATGTCTTCATCACAGTTTATTAAAGCATCTACAATGTTATCTGATAGATTTTCAGATTTTTTCCATGTTTGTTGCCAATGCAACAGTTCAGGCTCAAGTGAAAATGTGTTTATCTCGTTTATCAAATATAATCAGCTCATCAGCTAGTTGTGGTTTTAAAATAAATGGTATATGGGCAAATCTCAAAAACAGTCCACAAACCAAAAATGTTTCATATTAATTTTTTTAGATGTATAATTTAATTTTTATATTTAAAAATATGTATTTCGACGATCATTAATATAATAATTTTTACCAAATATAACCCCTTCCCTGATCTCATGATGTTACACATGAATTTAACATTATTTTAGGTGCTTTTTGAGCTTAAAATAGCACTTACAGCCAGCAGACTCATCGCAATATAAATTTCATTCATACATTCATTAATGATCACAAAATTAGTTTATATATATAATTTGTTTTGTTAAAATAAATAAAATTGGGTTTATTATATAGTACTAAAAAAAACTGCAGCGTGCGTTGTAAGGCGTGCGTCACAAAGGGTTCACGGATTTTATCAAAAAATTACAACATTATTAGAGTTCTCTTATATTCATCTTTCTTTTAGGAATAAGACTTTGTATACCTTATGATGCAAAATTCGCAAAAAATTAGGAAAACACCCTTCAACTTTTAAAGTTGCTGGCGTGCGTAACAAAACTTTGTGATTAATTATTTCGCAACAAATGCTTGCTAAGAAATTATGATATATGCCATTCGTAAGTACATATTAATGTCACTAAATACTATATATAAGTTGAAGCTATCTCTTTTGAAAGGCCAAAAAAATGGTTATATATCAATCAGAAAACACGAGCGAGTGTAGCGTTCGTTACGCAGGATTTGTTCATATGACTTGATTACACTTTGAGGTTGAAGTTTAGGTATGTTCAATACATTTAGGATATCTATTGGGAAAGATGTTTTGAGATCTTCTGAAATAAATTCAATTAAAGGAATGTAACCTACAACTCGGTAGTAATCTTCAACATTTTGGAAGTGATTATTTCGTTCAAATTTTGTCTTTTCAATTGGAACCTCGACACAAATAACTTTAACTTTTTCAAAAATCGCTTTAAATTGTTCTTCGGCTTTATTTCTTTTTTCTTCAAGGCACATGATAAAAATTTTGATAAGGGTTGATCCTTTTTTAATATCTATATCTTGCTTTTGTAAACTGATACTAAGTGGCTGTGTTACAATAGGTATCACACTTAAATGTATATTCCGCAAATAAATTTAAAAGTAATAAGTGAGCTCCTTAGTATAAAGGTAGAGATACTACTTCCTTTCCACTCAGATATTTTTTCCAAATGTTCTACTATATGATGTACACTTGTTGCAAAGACGCATAATGAAGAGAGTTTGGCTCCCAAATACTTTGCTAAAACTGTTTTTCGCTTGGGATGATTATATTTAAAAAATTTTGTCGTTTCTTTAACAAATGATAAAACTTTTTGTATTAATGGCACTTTATTGCTTTTAGAAATTGAGTTGTTCGATTTATGGGAATAGCAAGGCGTTTGTTTCGCATTTGTCGCTTTTCCAGAAATTTTGAACAGCTCCATTTTCCGCTGACATCAGAGGACACCCATCTGTTCCATCTCCTACACAATATTTTAGGTCAAGACCAAAATTTGTCAAAGTTTTAAGAACTATTGATGATAGTGCCTTCGCATCAATTGACACATCAACGTCATCAATATCTCTTGAAGCCTCTTCAAATGCGTTTACAATAAAGCCAATAAATTCTTCCCTAAAAACTTTTTGTTGTATGTTGAAATGTCTCAAAGATAAGGAAATCTGGCTTTTCCCCGACAAATCAGTGCTTTCGTCAAAAATTATCGAATAGAATTTTGATTCATATAACACATAAATATATACATAAATATTGCAAATACTAAGGCTTTTTAATAGTTTAGCCGCACGCATTATCAAGTCAAACGTTTAGTCTTTGAATATAGATGACACCTGCTGGGATTGAATGTAGAATAATAAGTAATTGAATGCGGTAAACTAAATGTTTCTTTGGAAATATCTAATAAATAACTATTAGGATTAAGATGTGGATACTTATTGAAAATCGTTAGAGATTCAATAAAAAAAAATTTAAAATACTTATTGAAAATTTCGTTAGAGCAAAGCCATACCCCAAATTTCCTTATTTCCCCCCCCCCCCTGAATCCGCGCCTGATTCTCACATACCGTACTTGGGACGGCTTTTTGAACCCTTTTCTATGCCGAATACAAATCATTACAGTTGCTTTTCTTGAGTACTCAGTTTGCGACTGCTTAACTTGTAAAGCAGTAGGTTTTGGATCATCCTGTTGAAATAGTCATGTTACCGTCCATATTTTACTCAGTAGATGACAGCATGGTAAATTTTATATATCAGCATATTGGAATCTACACATTGTGTCTGAAATTTTGCGCAATGGTCCAAGATCTATGTGATAACATAGCATCCAAAAGCATGATGCTACTATCATCATGACTTAGCGTGGCTCCCGTTTTCGTTGGATCATGTTCTCTTAACTTTGGACGGTAAACATTTTTTTCATCAGACAAGGCTGTGTCAAATCGTTTCATACTTAAAAAAAAACTTTTTTCATTCTTGTGGAAACTCTAACCTTTTCATGTGATTGCGTTCAGATAGAAATGACGTATTTCGAGAAATTCTCCGCAACAGTCCAGCGGTTCTCGAACGTCGCTAAATGATAGGGTTTGGCTCGTTTTCACCCATATGCTGAGTCAAATATGGGTGGTTAAATGAATATTTTTTCTAGAAACTGATCCAAAACCTCCTGTTGCTAAAGTTGAGCTGTGGCAAATCGAAAAAACCAAAGTTAGAGCAGTAAATATAAGCAACTTCCATGATTTGTATTCAGAAACTGAAAAGGGTTAAAAAGTCGTCGATGCAAATCTGTTATTGACAGAATAGTTTTCGGTACAAAATGTTCGCTAACGATGGCAGAGGTTGTATATAAAAAAAATGGGAAATTTCATGAAACTTTTTGTTCGTAATTGAGAGTGGCTGTTACACTAAGGGAAAAACGTGCTAAAATCAAGATTTTACGTTCAAAATCAAAGCATTTCAATCTTAATAGTCTGTTAAATGCGAAAATCTTAATTCAAGAATAAAATCTTAATTTTTTTAAGATCGCATTTAAGATTGTATTCTTGAATAAATTCTCATTTTAAGATCGAATTCAAGATTTTTTTCTTAATAAAAATCTTAAATTTAGATCACTTTCTTAAAAATTTAAGAATATTATCTTGAAAAAATTCTTATTTTAAGTTCGAATTTAAGATTGTGTTCTTGTTAGGAATCTTAAATGATGAATAAATTCTTAAATTTTAAGAATTTAATCTTAATAAAATTCTTGTTTTAAGATCGGTTTTAAGATTGTTATCTTGAAAATAGTCTAATTGGTTTTTATCCGAATTCAAATGTCGAAATCAAACACATATATTTTTAATTATTCAAATTATTTATTTATAAAATTTATTTATGTAAATATTTGCATATGTATGCATATGTATTAAAAAAAAGAAAAACGCAATGATAATGATAATAAGTACATACATGTTTATATAAACTTAGGTCTAAAATATGTCTCTCCATTATTAATTGGGTATAAATGTAAAGGAGGGGTAGTAAAGTCTGAAATTTTAATTATATATGTATATATTTCATTGAGTATAGAACCAATTTCATAAGACTGAAAGTGCTTATCGAACGCATTTACTTGGATTTGGTTGCACAAGACATAAACTTCTTCGTTTTGAATTAAAAAAAATTTTATTTTATAAAGAAGAAAACTTTTTGTGAGAACAGCTAAATAATAGTTACTATTATATAACGTTCCTTTAAATGTGACTTGTTCACATATTTTACAATGCTTATTATTGCTTATTATTGCAGTTGCATAATGTACTAGAAAATGGTGTTTAGGTTTTAAATAACCGTACAGAAAAGAATACATTGAATGATGATTTTTGATTAAAAGTTCTAAATAATCTAATTCTTTATCTGTGTAGTCAGTCTTCAAAAGTATATCAATAATTTCCAGCAAAGTTGATAAAACTAGCCAATGTTTGTTATTAGGAGGAATTAGGTCTCCAAACATTAAAGGCAAAAAATGAACAAATGAAGCAACTTCACTTGCTGACATTTTTAAGTTAGAAGCTTTAAGTCTACCGAAATCTAAAGATATCGAACTATTTCCAACTTCAGTTTCTCCCAACTGAAAGAGAGTTTTCCGGCTATTGACATCATTTAATGTTATAATTTTATCATTGATTAAACCAACGAGAACATTACATACATCATAAATACAAACTCCTTCGTATATATCATGCATTATATCAAAGACACAGTTTTCTGTGACATGAAAATGACGTAAGTTTTGAAAAATGCAAGTTTCTTTAATTCCAGTTTCACGAAAATCATAAGCCAATAAAGCTTGTTGGTAATTATTTTTATTTCGAAGGCTATCTGAGGATTCTGATACATCATTCTGCATTTGTGTCCTTGTTCTAGTACATGCACGACAATATCTTTTTGAGTTAAACGATTGAACGAAGCCCAAAATACTATTTACAGCTAAATTGTCGCCTACTATTAAACCTAGAACAAAATGCACAATCTTAACTTCGTTTTCAATGACGATTTCTATGCCTTCTTCCAGTTGTTTTAGTTCTTGAACCAGATTAAAGAATGCCTTTTCATTACCGTTTGATTTTAAAACATCGCTTGATATAAAGGCTGCATGAAAAATGTAATCTAATTTTGATAAGAGGTATTGCGGCATCGTTGGAAAATTCAAATAGCATCCACAAATGGAATAGGTGTGGGAACCAAGAGGATTGTTTATTTGAAAGTCGTCAAAATAAAGAATAAAAGGAATAATTAAATCAACGTTATATTGTTGTTTTTTCATTTTAAATAATTCTCCACTTGCGAAATTGCATAAGTTATTTGCTTCTAAATATTTTTTTTGTATTTTCTAAAGTTAAGTTTAAAAGGTTTGGAATTTGAAAAATTGATTTAAAAGTAAACTTTAAAGGCATAACATAAATTGCAGCCGACTTGGGACCCAAAGTTGGGTTGCCATGTATAATTATTTCAGAAATAGTACTATTTATTGTGAATGATTTTGGAGGCTCATATAAATTAAAATCTTTCAACAAGATCTTTAAATGGCTCCTTACAGAAATCTAATATATATCCTTAATCTTCCTGAATTTCATTCGGTTGGAATAAGTTTTGTATCGAATTGGATAAAGATGACAGCAAACTAGAGACTAAATTCTGAATTTCTAAAACTTGGTTCCTTGGCATACTATTTTGCTGGTATAAACTTAATGATAACATCAACGCTTTTTTCTTTAGGTTATTTGTAGTCTGAGAGATTATGTTCAGTTTTTGCAGCAACAAAGAGTTCAGAAGTTTGCTTGTGACCTGCTAAGATATTTTTATCTTCAATTTGGAAAGATGAGAATGATGAACTTGGTAATGGCTTTCTAGCTTTACTTACACTATAACTTGTCTTATGCTTTTTTTCTAAATGAATTCGAAAGTACGTAAAGTTTGTAAATGTTTGCTTGCAATTGTTTTGCATACACTGAAGCTTAAGAAGCTTTGTTGTTATTAAATGGTCTATTTTAAAATGAGATATAAGAAGAACTGCTGTTGTAAATTTTTTAAGGCACCGAAAACAAATGTACATTTTTATTCTAATTATTTCTTAAAAAATTTACAAGAGAAGTTATATTGGGTGATTTTGAATCAAATGAGGTATGAATATTATAAAAGTAATTTTGGATGAATAGCCAAGCCTGCTGGCATGCCCTTGGATATTCCAACGAGAGCACTTGAAACATTTTAAAGCAAATATCTATGCTTTCAACAAATGAGTTACATTTTAGCAAATTGTTATTGAAAAATATGTAAAAGCCTTTTATGTCTACATCACTCATACCCTCAACGATTAAAAACGGTTGTACTGTTAATCCCGCTGAATAATACTTATCGACAACAGCATCAATTTGTCTTTTGTAGTCATTTATTGTCTGCACTCGTAGGACTAAACTTTCCTGTACGTCTACTATTGTGACCTTTTTTCTTCGTTTAACGGAGTTGTTCTCAAATCTGGCTGACGATGGTAAAATTGCATTTAAAAGTATAATAAATATATAGTCCTGTGCATCTATAAGAAAGAAATAAGCAGAGTCATTTAAAACACGCTTCAAATGCAAATGTCTATTTTCTACAAACCTTGGTTTGTTGATGATTTTGCATTACAAAATAATTGTTTACAGAAATCGTTATGTATGTTTTTTTCATAAAAATACCAATTTTCTTTTTAAATGCTTCCCATTTTGAAAACTGTAATTGATCTTTGTCTGGGTACATAGCTTGAAAGTCAATGTCAATCGGAAAATTTTAAGAGAAAATGGGTTAAGCTGTTATTATCAATCGAAAGCTTTCTTACCAATTCGGACGCTCTTGAATGACTGAGTTTTGACCACTCACGTAAAAACTCAAGACTTCCCATTTTTTCCAAATCTTTCTGCCGCAAACTGTATGTGAGTTTCCATTTGTGACAAACTCCCTCCCAATCAGCACTATCTCTACTTAATGACAATTTAGAGCTTGCTGCAACGGATTCATCAATTTCCGAACTCTGCGTTTGATTTGTTGACCTGCTTTTACTATCTTCTTCTTCCAAACGAGATGAGCTTGCGTCTACACTGTTGAGTGATGCACCTGTCAGTCTGGCTTTCTTGCTTCTTTTGTTTCGATATTTTGAAAACAACTTTCCACTGGGATTTTTTCCCCATTCGTGGAATATAATAGTATTCCTTAATTTTAAAATATTATGTTATTGAATATAGTAATGATTAGAACTTGTTATTATAAGAATTACCTTAACTTCACTCTCAGTAGGAAAAACTTCGCAAATTTCTGTCAATATAATTGAGAAATCTTGGGCACGAAGTGTGAGATCCTTTTTTATAACTTCCTCAATTATGATTCTGATAATCTCGTCTCGCTTATCACTTGTAAGATTTTTATGCAGTTTATAAAATTCTAGGATGTCATTGCCAATAAATGACTCAGCCAACAACGAAACCAAACCCTACACATATAAAAATATGAAACGTACATATAGTTTATAAGTAATCTGTGTGAAACTAGAAGCTACGTTTCTTACCTTATCAAACATTTTTTTATTGACTCTTGAGTTTACTGAAGAACTTGGCTGGAAAATGTATCTTTACAATTTTTCAGCCATTCACCTACCTTTGATGGCATTGAAAGTGTTTCTTCGTCTATTCCAAACTTAAATCAAATGTATCTTTACAATTTTTCAGCCATTCACCTACCTTTGATGGCATTGAAAGTGTTTCTTCGTCTATTCCAAACTTAAATCAAAATTATTAGTTTTTTTTACTTTTTCCTTTTTTTGTTATTACCTCTTTCTTTTTCCACGCAAACAACTTTTCACGAAACTCCATTCTAAGACCCAGAGGAGGGATCGCTTCTTGTATGTCTTCTTTCTTCATATATTGCAAACTTTTAAAGGTCACTTTTGAGTCTGAAACAAATTAATTAAATGTCTAATAACAGGTGGTAAACTAAATCAAGAGTTTTATTTAATCAATTTTATATTTGCACATATTTCTTTAAATATTATCGTTTTCTTAACTCTTTATATATAAATAAAAAGTCGTACTTACCCTTGAGAAACACGAAAACAAACTCCATTTGGAACTCTTGTAGTAGGTTTTTTAATAATGCATCGTCAGACAACTCCGATGCAATTTCCTCCGGCGTGCTGATCATTTCATACTGTCCATTTGCCAGCGGTAAAAAATCCTCACTTACTGGAATGGTTATAAACACCATTTCATCAGTGTTTTGATTTTCCATTCCATTTTCCATCTTTTCTTTTTACTTTTGTTCTATACGTCTTCTTCGTTCAATGTCTTGCACTTAAATAAACAACACGCTTTCATTGTTGAAAAATTTCGCAGAAAATCAAGAATTAAATCTTAACTTTAAAAATATATTCTTAAATTCAAGAATACGATCTTAAAATTAAGATTACGTTCTTGATTTTAAGAATGCGTTCTTGATATTAAGAATGCAATCTTGATTTTAAGAATGTGTTCTTACAGCTTAAGGCATCCGTACACGACATGTATTTGTCATCTGACATGTCAAATTTTCAAGTCACATGTAATTGTTCATGTCTGTCAAAATTGCTGTTTTACATAAGGTTTATAATATTCGGTCACAAACGTACATGTAATTTGCTTCTGACATTGTCTCTGTTTTTTTTCGCATTGTTATTGCAGAAACCAAAGTAGTTCTCGGTTTCAAAATAGCTTGCTGTCGGCACGAAAATTTTTATTTGCGCCGTAAAATAATTAAGCCATCTTAACATTTTTTTCTTTAATGTTAAAGATACCAATTTAGAATTTTAAAATGAAACGGTTTTTATGTATATATTTACATAAATTATATTCAATGGTGAGATGAGCATACATAAATTGGTATTGTAAAATATTAACTTCAGCCGGCTAATGATTCCGTCAATAGTTGACGCCGCTGCCAGTTTCTTCGCGGCATAGATTTCTGATGTCAGATGGTTTGTCAGAAGAAAATAGAGCACGCTCTAATTCAAATTTTGTCAGATGACTTTGCGTCTGACTTTTACAGAAGCAAAGTTAAAAAGGTAACACACGACATGTATGTGTTTTGCAGTGGGAAATTTGACATGTCAGATGACAAAAACATGTCGTCTATACGCTCCTTTAAGACCACGTTCTTAAATTGAAGAATACGATCTTAAAATTAAGATTGCGATCTTAATTTTTAGAATTTATTCTAATAATTTGAGAATGTAAATCTTACTGACCAAATTTCAAGATTGAAATCTGAAGATTTCTGCAATCTAAATTCAAGACTTTTGTTCTTAAATGTAGATCGTCATTTTTCTCTTAGTGTAAGAAAGGGATTTTTTATTTTCGATAAAGTATAAAAAACGTCCGTTTATTCGAAACAAATATTTAGAAAATAGCAGTGTTTAAAAATGCTTGACTATTTTTAATGCTTTTGTAATTGCTTAACTTAACTTTAGAAAAAGAACACAGTAAAAGCAAAAAGCAAAAGCAGAAAAAGTGAGAGCTAATAATGTATTTACCCTGCAAATAATAGGACCAGTCCAAACACGCGTGTAAAGAGTAGTCCACAAGGGACCAGGACTAGTCCAAAAGTAACCCAAACGTATGGAAAAAACCTGGTCTATTTAACATTACGATGTCCTAGGAGAGGACCATATAACCCACCTTTGGACCACTAAGGAGTAGTTTTAAAACTACTCCATGGTATATAACCCACCTTTGGACCACTAAGGAGTAGTTTTAAAACTACTCCATGGTATACTCAAGAGGATTAGTTTTGAAGTCGTTTAAAAACGAAAGCATGTCGTTAAAAAACGAAGACATGTCGTCTCACTACAAACACTTTTTAACAATGACATGGTCCATGCTTGCATTACATCGGACTAGTCCATGGAGTAGTCCATTTTATCAAAATGGGTCAGGTGGTCCAATTTTATTTGCAGGGTATGTGTATGTTCTCAGCTTAAAGTTTAAACATTCAGTCAAGCAACCACTAAAAAAAATGCTGTTGCTGTAAGTAATTTGTTTTTGTTTTTTTTTTATGTATACATAACTATAGTTGCTTGGCTGGCTGTTTAACATTTTTTTGACTTGATCGCTGTTGCTTGCTGTTGCAGAAATTTGTTTTGAAAAAATCTTTGACGATAAGAACTAAGAATTATGGCGCCGCGTGTAAAACGAAGAATAATTGAAAAATATTTTGATTTTGATAATGACCACATACATACATATGTTTAAAAGTGATAGAGTTTTTAATCTAACATGTGAAGTTTTATTTATTTTCATATTTATTTTCGTATTTATTGAGAAAACATACTAAAAACATTAAAGAAATAGGTACCTAAAAATATGGTTTTGCGTAACTCACTAAATAAAAGAACAAAAATTAGTTTTTTCGCAAAAAAAAAACATCTAACGGTAATGATCTTTAAACATTCTTTCTGCAAAAATACTAAGAAATTCAAAATATTCAAAATATATGTATGAAGTGCCAGCCAGCAACAGCAAAGAAGTTAACTTGCTGACTTTAAGCGCATGAAAAGCCAAAAAAAATTTAAACAAAATTTATTACTTACTTAAAGCACGATGGCCACGTATCAAATTGATTTGTCAAACTCAGTTTTTTTTGATTGTGTTAGTGAAAAAAATCTCACACGTAGGTATATGTTGATGTGAGTTTGACGAAAATCAAAACAATTTAGAATTTCACTGCCGCTGCTACTATGATTTGAAGCGAATTTGATGTGTTGCTGCGAAAAACGTCAGTTTTCGCAGCGACAACACCGTACGGTAAAAATTTTGTGGTTAAATAAAAAATGAAGGAAACAAATTTTGTACTTGAATTTATTGAAGTATACCGTGGTTTGCCTGCTTTATGGCAGGTTAAATCCAAGGAATACAGCAACAGAGATGAGACAAATTCTCAGTATAAAGTTCTTCTTCAAAAATACAAAGAAAAGTATATTCCTGCATATGCCAGAGCAATAGCTATGCAACAATTTTCTATGTCATTCACATTTCTAAAAAAAAAAAAAAATTTGTAAACATAAAAATATTTTGCGACCAAATTAACCACACGTTCTTACCTTTTAAAAACAGCTTTGAAATGAAATTTGATGGTTTGAGTTTGATACGTTGCTGTGTTAAGCAAAACCAAATATTACCAATACATACATATTATTTGTCAAATCAGTTTGAACGTGGCCATCGTGCTTAAGTTGTTGCGTTGCTGACTGATTAAGCAAAGAGCATACACATAGCGAGACTAAAAAAATTATTTACTCTCTCTTTTTCTGCTTTTGCTTTTGCTTACTCTCTATCAAAGTAATAAAAGCAGAGTTGCCAATTTAGCGCCTTTGGCGCTAGATTTAGCGCTTTTTAACTGTCGAAAAGGCGCATTATTTTTCCTTAGCGCTTTTTTTAAAAAGAGCGCTAAATTAGCGCTTTTATTGGTACCCAACATTTGATAAGTGATAAATCAACTAAAATTTAATTTATACAATTGTTGCGGCTAGAACATCACACAATATGAGTGAGGCGAATATTTGGTTTCGCATTTGCAAACTATTCGCTGATTTTTGTCGTATGCACAGAGTTGCCAATTAAGCGCCTTTGGCCTTATTTGCATGGAAAAATTAATTAAGAAATAATTTTGAAAATAAATATTTGTAAAAGATCAATATCGTTCGCAAGTTATGATAAAATGTATGTAGCATAAATGCCTTATTTCGGTCAAAATATAAGTCTAGCCCATAAAACATGATAGAAAAAACTGAAAACGGATTTGAATTTAGCGCAGTAGTATCTTTGTTTTTCATATATTTTTATTTAAAACGATTTTTTTGACGGCCAGTGTAATTAATAAAACTTGGTTATTAAACATTTCATTTTTAGCGCTTTTTGATTATGAACACGGCGCTTTTTGATCAGAAATAGTTCACAACCCTGAATAAAAGGCATTGAAAAATACAGTTTTTTAATTTGCAGCAAAAACCTTTACATATTTTCTCGGGGGGGTTCCAACCCTGCTCACCAGCCACGTATTCGAACACGAAAAATATGAAAACAAACAAAACTGACAACTAAACAACAATCTACCACCACATAAAGAATTTTAAGACATGTTTCATTTCGCCCACATAAAAGCATCCGCTTATCTTCTTCCTATGATCCACACCCCACTTGACCGTTTCATCACTTACCACTCCATCATTGCCTGTATCTTGCTTAATAAGAAATTTTAATATTCAAATTAAAATTTACATTATTTATTATTAAAGAATATTTTTTTATAATAATAAATAATACAAAAAGAAACATAAAAACACAAATATACAAATATATGCAGACTAATTTTCCCTCATCTTTTTCTGCCCCATTGGGCCTTTTTCCATAATTAAAATTATATTATTTTTACATACAAACATATTTATATTTTTATTTACTTTTCTTTACCTTTTTATTTTATGTTTATTTTCCTATCGTATTTTCTTATATTTTTCTAGTTTTATCTTACTCTATATCTAAAGGAGCTACCTGAGACAAGTTTTCTTTTTTTTTTCTTTAATATTAAAAAATATATATATATGTATATAAATAGTTGTAAATTTAATTAATACTTGCACATGCACACAAATTACTACACTTAACACTAACTTTACGGATCACAAACTACACTTAAAATTAACTTAAACTTATTTTTATATGTTCTTTTTTTATCGCCTGTTTTTATTAAATTTATTTACTTAATTTTTTAACGATACTAAAAACTATCTGTTGCCAATTTTTATTCTATCAATTATATACATAAGTTAATTTTTCTACATATTCGTTATTTATTCTTAGGGCTAAAAAATCAGAGCAAGTTAAACTTTGTTTTTGGTTTAAAATGTGTTTAAACCAACAAATCTATAAATCACTAAACAAGTAAACCATCTTTAAACGTATACAATTGGGCGTTTAAGCTACCAATTCAGACCATATGAATTTGATAAGATTTATAGTAGTACTGCCACATGATATTTTTTTTAACAACATATAATACATGGGACACTGATTTATAGTTGTTGAGTTTAAACTACATATAAATTCAAGTTTAGTTCAACTTAACCAGCGCTTAAACCATCAGTGATTTATTAGCCATTAATGGTGTATTTTTTAATGAAAATACGACACTGTGAAAATACAATTATGTTATTTAAATTAATTTTTTAAAACAGATACGCACGTTTTTACAAGAGATTTGTGTTTTTTTGAACGTTAATTATGTTCTTTACTTTTGCCTTGTGCTGGTTCACACTCTTCAAGTTTTAGCTGTCAGTTCTTGAGTTTGTTGGAAAGTGAGGAAAATAAATGGCATCCTCTTTTCCCTTCTCCCCTAACAGCTCAAGACTTGACGAGTCAAACTTGACGTGTGTGAACCGGCACTATGACATTCTCTATGAAAAGTTCAAGGTTGAAAGATGTATCAGAAAATAAAGCCTAATATTACGATTACAAAAATACATAGCACTACAAGCAAGAAATTACTTGCAAGTAGTTTATGCGTATTAATTACGAATATTAGGCGAAATGCCAAAAAGAAACAAATTTTTTTTGAGTGGCTACACAGGACAAGGTGTTGATTCTGGTTCTGTGAAATGAAAACTTTTTTCACATTTTCAGAAAAACATAAGTTATAAAAAATGAGTTTTATTCGAACATAAAAATAAGTACAATTATAAATTCAATTAAATCTTTCAACATTGAAAAGAAAAAATTAGTGAAATGGTTGGAATTTTCATTCTATACAGTTATGGCGCTAGTGATAGTGCACTGAAAGAAAAGTGCTTCATATATTTAATGAATCGTTTTCATAAAAAAATTTTCCTTGGGTAAATGAAAAATTTCATTGTCTAAATGGAATTTCATAGTTATAATGAAGTATTTTCGTTAAAGTCGCTTCATTAGATTTCGTAATTACGTTAAAAATATTCATTGAATATATGAAAACTTAAGTTTGTCCAAGGTAAACAAAAAATTTAAATTGGGATCATAAAAAAAAACAATATACAAACATAACTATATTCATAAATTAATACAAAATTATAGTTTCCTTAAAAAATGTTTAATTGTTAATTAAAAAATGTAAGATTTAATAATTGCATACATCTAATGTTATATGTATGCCATTAAATTTATGAAATCAAAAATTTTTTTATAAAAGCAACATACATATTTCAATAATTGCCTTCATAAATTTAAATTCTTATTATGACAATAAAAATGTCATTATAGTAATGAAACAAAAACTTTCAATCCACTTTCAATCAACGTTGTTATTGTTGATATGAACAATTTAATCTCATATTTACGCTCTTAATTGAGTAAAAAACAAGTTTTTTTTATCCAAAAACTACACTGCCCCGGTAGGCTAGCTGGTAGTGAGCTAGTCTATCAGCACCGAGGTTCCGCGATCGATTCCCACCAGAGACAGAAAAAAAAAATAAAAAATAAAGTAAAATGAAATAAATTAAAATAAGAAAAAATAAAAAAAAAATTAAAAACAAAGAATTTTTTTTTCTTTATTGAAAGTATTCATCCAATGAATAATATTCATAGATCTAATGTAATCTTTCATTAAATCCTTTTAATGAAACAGGTTTCATTGATCCAACGAAGCGCTGCATAGGTTCCTTTTAAATGCAATTTTTCATGGGATTAATGTCAATATTCATTGGTATTACGAAGAAAATTCTTTCAGTGTGTATACCAGAGTGTACATACAGATCTCTTTTTCCAGGCACTTATAGCTGTAACAATTGGTACCCACTATTCGTTAGATTCTTCGCTAACCTTAAGTAATTCAGGAGACATATTTTTTACTACGACAAATTCTTTTTTTGTCACGAAGGCATTGATGTCCTTTATTAATGTACATTTCAGCAAACAATTGTTTAGAAACCCACCCACATTGTTTTTTAAGATGTATTAGAAATAACATATACCTACATTTAAGTATCGCAAACTTTTTAAACCACAAACAACTCTGGAAATATATTTTTAAGTGATTTTAGGAAAAATAAATTTTTTCAACCGTTTTGGACAAGAAAATCTTACTAAAAATACGTTTTGTCTGCATTTATTTCATAAATAATGCGGTATGACGAAAAATCCCTACATATTGGAGATTATAAAAAATCGGTCCGATTTCCTCTACGCTTCTATTCTATCATCAAAAATACCTGCACGTAGTGATTTTTCTCCACTGCTGGCAACACTGATCTTAAGGATAGATTCTTGTTCTTAATATTTTAAAACAATTGTTTTTAAAACGAATAGTGAAGTCAATAACAACATTCTTGTCGCAGATGTTAACCCATCCGTACCTTTATCAGCGTATATCTTTTAAGTTTACTATAATTTTTTTGATCTGTTTTCACAAAAATAAAATCTGAAATGATTTTTAATATATTGGTAATAAATTTATTTTTTTAAGACTTTATAAAATATTTTGGTACAGGAGTAAAAAAAATCCCTTTTTGACACATTTTTTCATTTAAAAAATATGTATGTATGTATATTAAAAAATATAAAATAAAATAAGCTTTGGTGGGCGAAAAATCGACTGGCCGGAAGCACTACAATAGCATTATCACTTATTGGCAATGGGTTCAGAACATCTTAACGGTATTATCGTCTAACAGATAATAGTCGATAAGGTACAACATATTGTTTGGTCAAAGTTCGCCAACTTGTTGATGTTCCCAATAATAATTGAATGCAGTTTATGCACATTTGTTAAGAGAAATCCAATCCGTATTGGACTTAAAACATTTTGCATATGCTGCGAAAGTGATGATTTATTCTTCAGTATTTTATATGGTGACTCAAACTGTTCTGTATGTACTGGATAATTAACGTACCTGATCCCGATTGCCATATATGTACATGGTTTTTTTTGACAATTTTTTCTTATCATCTCATCTGTCTATTGAATAAGCGCGGGAATAATAGCGCTGTTGTCAATGTTATTCTCAAAAACTTCTCAGTCGAACCAATGGCGGTATTTACCAGCCGAAAACAATTCAGGAGTATAATCATGATATGGTAGTTGCTTTCATGACAATGGTGCTTTTTCACAAATGGATTTTTGACCTGAAGTCACAATACAGTGGGTTTAACATATCTGAAAACATTTGAAGGATATGACATCTTGTAGTGTTCCTTCCTCTGGGCAATTCGGGTAATCGGCATAGTTCGAAATTGACATTTTTTCAGATCGCGGCTGATCAGAGACCTACCCGGGACCACGGTAGTCACGATAGCCCCTAGAATCAAGGCTCCGGTCTGACTATTGGATTATACTAAAAGTCACGGGAAGGGAGATCTTTAAAAGTTCGCTTCAAAGGCTGGTAAACGCACTATTTGTCACATAGTGGTGCTTATGTAAATCTTTTTTACTCATACTCCTTAAACTGCCATAATCAACCCAATTATTAGACACATAATTTGTATATTTCCATGCAAAAATACATATATTTACAAAGACTTCCATTAAGATTTATAAGAAAAACATTTTTTAATAAATTCTTATAAATTAAGCCTGAAGAAATATTTTATTACAAAAAAATAAAAAAATTTTTTTTTTTTTACTGTTTTCGGCCATTGGTCGATTTTTCGACCAGTCGATATAAAGAGAACTACAAATCGGGAGATACAATTTTGTGAAAAATATTCTTAATTGAAGTCTCAAAAGCATCTCCCTGCAAGGGATTTAAAAAATTCCTGCGTTTTATGGTAGCGGCCAATAATGGGTTAATGCTAATATGATTGTGTTACTCAATGTTAACTGCCATTAATATATTTTGGCAATTGGTGGGGGCAAGACGATTGCCCAAAAAATTTATAATCGAATAACTTCGTCACTTGCGCGAGATCAAGTGAAAATTATTTGCGCAAGTTTCAGCTCAAGTACAAGCTGGCGTTTTGGTCCCAAAATATTTTTTTGGATAACATCACAAAAAAAATTACGACAAATCAATTGTCATATTGAATACCACATTCGTCAATACAAATAATTTTTTAATTTAAAATGCACCAACAACCGAATTGGTAAATTTTTTAATTCAAATTGTTGATATTCAACATATATTTTTAACAACGAAGTTGTAATATTGAATAAAATATTTGTTAACAATTATATACAAATTTTAATTACGAGTTTGTCATATTAACAAAAAATATTGTTATATAAAATATGAAAAATTGGGAATTTAGCACGTCATACGGAAATCGTATTAATAATAAAACACAATTGTTACTTTTTGCTATTTAAAATTTTTTTTAAGCCTTTCGTTGCTTTGGTTTTATTCAGGGCTGCCAGATAAATTTGTGTAAAAGTCGTCAATTTCCTGAGAAAATATAAAGAGATCGTCTTCTTTGTTTTAAAAAATCGGAAAATTTAAAATTAATTTTAACAAATTGTGGTGCCTAATAAACAAGCAGTAAAAAGATTTAAAATTATCTTATTTCAAAGACTAAATATATAAGATCGTCACTTTTTTTTAGAAAAAATCAGCAAATCGACACTTTGCTAATTTCGGAACAAAAAAAAATCGTTCAATGACGATATATTGCAAATCTGGCAGCCCAGGTTTTATTAAATTTATTTCTTTGGTTGACGTTTCGCTTTCATTTGCCACTTAATTACTGGAAATATTCCAGTTCAAACAAAATCTGTGTTGTCTGTTTTCGCATTCAAATACAGAAACACTTTTTTCTCACAAATCGAAAAACCATGGAATTTTTGTTTCACACTTCATGTGAGAAATTTTAGGATGCCAGAAAATTCATTTTATAAACCTGTTATAAACCTGAAATATTTTTTATGAATAAGTCCTTATATTTAATATAACAATACATATATTTTTGTCGTACACAACAAATTTTTATTTTTATTTAATATCAGCAATGTTTTAGTTACTGTTAACATTTCAATGTTTATTGCAGTTATAAATTTGAGTATAGTTCACTGAAAAATAATCATTTTTCTTACAACTAAATAATGAAAACATCCCAGCAAAAACTTACATTGCAAAGTAATGAGTTAAAAAGCTAATATAACTTCTGTTCACAACTTATACATTGGCATTTTAACTCATTATTTAAACACGGTGATGTCATTGGAGGCAAGTACTTCCCACATTCGCTTACAAATAGGGAATTTTATAAATCATTACCAGATTCGTTTACAAATAGGTACTTTACATTGGTATCAACGAAAGCAATTTTTTGTCAAATTGTGTTTTTAATTTAATTTACTTTCCAATGCAATATTTGATTACCATGCATTAAGGACATATTCATACCCAATAAACCAAAGAACGATATGTGTTGATTCGCAATATATTAAAGCGATTAAAGACCAAAGGTTTCCTTTGGAGCTCAGATTTTTGTTTGTAGTAATTATGATTTAGCCCAGGTAGAAACACCATGTGCTAGTTAGTATTCAAAATGAGCCTGGGTAGAAGCACCGAGACTAATCAAGCAATCAACAGAGTTAAGCTTTGTTTGGCTAAAGTCCTTTATTTTTAATTGCCTTTTATACAATTAAATTTCTTAAGTCTAAATTAAAATAACAATAATAATAAAAACAATAATATTTAAATATGCGATTGCAATTATAATAAATGCTTTATTTGCATTTTATGGTAATATTACACTTTTTTCCAGGTTGATTGACTGAATTTAGTAAACATTGAAGGTAAATGACATACAGTAAACATTTTTTTTAAGGTAAATTACTGAATTCTGTCGTATAAGCATTCTGTGCTTTTAATAAATTGAGCTTAAATAAGTAGGTCATGGTTTTTATTTAAATTTGTTATTGTTTTGAAATTGTAGATTTAGTGTTAACATGTGTTAACATTCTCCGTCGCGTTGAGCGAATAGCGAAAATTGTAAATGAACAAAATAAGTAATTAAAATTAATGGATATTACTTAATGGCCTGTTCAACGATTTCGAAAGAACGACTTCGATCGCGTTCTAAGCGATCGAAAACTGTTTTGGGTTCAACTAACTTTATTCTATACGAACATTCGTTTAAACGACAACTCGAAAGAAAACGTAAGTACTTTCATACAAAAAGCGGTTTATTAATATCGAAGGTATTGTCGACATTACGAAAACAAATGTCAAAACCACTCACTTGTTGTTTTGTTGTCGAATCATGGTAAATTAAATAAATTATAAATAAAAATGGAAAACAAATGGTAATTATATAAAATAAAAAAATTTTATTGATTACAATATGCCACAAAAAATTCGCCTTAAAAATGCGATTTTGTTTCAGCTTAATTTGGGCCGCTAACGAATATGGCACTCATTTATTTCTCTCAATAAGCGCTTTCGAGATATTCGCAAAAATCGTGTTTTTCTGAAGTTTTTTATATATTTCCAAAAATTTCAAATAAATATGTTTATCCTCCTTTCTTTTCATAAATATGTGCTAAAAGAGGAGATATGTATTCAATAGTTTTCACAACTCAGATGAACAATTCTTGCGATTTTTCAAAATAACTAGCTAAAACAACTGCAGAAAAACATGGGTTTCGCGAATATCTCGAAAACGTTACTCGAGAAAAATAAATGAGTGTCATGTACGGCTTACATTAGGTGAATACATGGAGGAAAATCCTAGGTTGGCGAGAGGTGCACCAATGTTTGGAGCAAATAATTTTTTTAAGGAAGAAAACAACCATAGTTTGAATTGATTTTAAAAATATTACATATATAAACAGGCATGGGCAGATTTTAAATGTAGGACAAAACAAATTTCAGAAAACAACAAAAGCATGCAAGAAACTTGTGGCGGTACCTATAAACAAAACTATTTTACTTCCCTAGACCATATAATTGTTCGGACGCTGCTTTGGTCCTCGACTGCTGCACCTAGTTGTAGAGTGTTGGCGGGTAAAGTTAAAAGTGCTTAAGCTCAGTCAGCAGATATCAGAATCACCACCAAGAGTTTCTAAAGCTGCGACGGTGGTTGCACAAGAAATTAAAATTAAAGAGACAGGTCCCTTAATATTATTTGAAACACTATAAATTTTGGAGGAACACAGCAAAAATTGTAAAACTTCATCCAAACGAAGAAGGATAGAAGTCGATAGTGAGGAATAAAATACAAACTGCTCTTCGAAGAGGAAGACGGTTGTTAAGGAACAACTGTCGTTAATTTGTCATCAAATGAAACAAATGCAACGACGGTCAAGGAGCAAGCTGATGCTATCAAAATATTGACTTGGTTCTTATTCAACGTTCTTTTACGTTTTCTTTGAATGGCTTATTTATTTATTTGCTTGTGTTATTTATTTTTTTACTTAAATATTTTGTTTTTAATAAAATTTAACTTTTGTTAACACTTTTCTTAAGTTTTTGTTTCAACAAAAAAGGTTTTTTTATTTTTTGACATTTTTATACAGCTGCTAAAATTTCAAACGCGGTTGTATTTGTTATCAAGCAAATTAGTATTATTTTTGATACTTTTGAACAAAAAAGCAACAAAATATAGAACTATTTTATATGGCAATACTTTATTTTTTTAATACGTAAGTAACAAATTTTTACACTCGTAAGAGCAAGCGATCGAAAGCTGTCGAAATGGTTGAACCCAATCTGATTCGAAATCGAGCGAATGGATGGCTATCGCTTCGATTTGCTGTCGAGATTGTTGAACAGGCCATAAGCCTTTTTTTAAACTTCAGAGCTACGCTGGCGTGGCGTAGGCTGTGGTGGTGTTGAAGCTAGTGCTGGGAAACTATCGATATTTTCTACTATCGATATTTATCGATAGTTAAGATTTCACTATCGATATATCGATATTACTATCGACTGAATGTTTGTACTTGTGCAGGAAAACTTTAATTATTTTTTTATAAGGCTACAGTTCGTTGTTTTTATCACTTTATTGAATGTATGAGACGTATGTATATATGCACGTTATTTTCGATGGCAGTTTTTTAAAAATTGATAAGTACCTTTCTGAAGGAACCGAAGTAACAGGGACTATAAAATATCCCATTGCAACTTTAAAAAAATTTTCTAAATTCTAAACCCAAAAAGGTAATCAATCTAGCGGACTTATCCTCTAATGGTCGTTCATTATTTTGTCCTATGCTTGCAATTGCATGTGGATTTGTATTTTTTGTACAACATTACAAAAATATTTGACATTTCAGTCCCTATTTAAACATGTAAAAATTTCGACTTGAAGGCCTTAAATTAGCAGTAAAAAGCACTGCTAAGCAATCCATACCACTTGCCATTCTTGTTGTTTGTATTCATTGCTGTAATTCAGCGCGAATTAATAATAGCAAGAAAAATTTGCGGCAAAAAACTGTGTGTTTATAGCTGATGTTAGATGTCTTCATAGCTGTATTTTAAATAATAAAAATATCGATATTTATATTTTTCCTATCGAAATTTTCGATATTTTCCCAGCACTAGTTGAAGCCAGGTTGATTGATGCACCTTTGTAGCATTTAAGCCTCCAGCATATTAGGATAATGGCTAACAGAAATGACAGAAGTAGCGCCAAAGAGCCGATGTAAGGATGATGAAGAACAGGGTACTTTATATCCCTTGGAAGATTTTTTATCTCTGCTAGTTGCTTTTGGATGTTCGTGAGTTCATCCAATTTGGTGTCTAGATTGATGTATGGTGCTAGGAGCCGCTTAACCTCGAACGGTTTACCAATTGCCGTAATATTGCCAACCATGGCATATGAAATATGAAGGGTAGTGACACTAGTTTCATGTCCATGGATAGTCAGTATATTTCCCTTTATGATGCAGGTTGGGTTCATGGACAAAAGACCAGAATGTTTGATATGGAGGTGTATGATTTCAGAGTCGCAGACTGCAGTTAGTTCTAGTTGGACAGTTGTTGAATAAAGCCAATGGTTGATGGTGTTCAGTGCGACAAGGGAGATCTTAGTCGGTATGTGATCGAAACTGCATTGTGGCGATGTTTTGTTGTTGAATAGAGCAATTTCACAGGAAACGCTGCTTGAGTCTCGAGTGATGCTGACTTGTAACGTAGAGCATAGGTATATATCGCTTTTAATTAAAATGCATTTATTGAATTGAGGAGCATTTAATGTCAAGTATTCATCGTGGTGATGGTTCGCAGCCAGATATTCACAGTTGGTTGTTATGGCAATAGTATTGTTGTTTAGCCTGGTGGGTATAGGGATAACCTTGAAGAGTTCAAAATGTTATTGATTCACTAAAGGCAGTTCAATGATGAACATAACACTTCCCTGGGCTGCTGTGCCTTTGATAGTCATGATATTGTATAATTCTAGCAAATCTGTATCTTCAACTGGTAATGCGCGACCCTTGGGAAAACGTCCTTTAATTTTAGAAATTTCTGATTTTAACTGCTTTGGTGTGAGGATAAGTGGGCTTATATTACCGTGGTTCGTATGTGTGAGGGCAGCGATCAGTTCTGTTTCAATTCTTTGTAAATCTGACGCAAGTGTATTTAATTGAATTGCCAAAGATATTAGATTCTGGACTTGTCGAATGTTTGAGTTCTCAGTTTTGACTGTGTTTAAGTCATTATAGATGCCTTTCTTAAGTTCTGAAAAGCGCACCGCAGTGTTGTTCTCGGTTTGTTTGAGAATATTTATTGTCGAATCTATTACTGAAGTTTGGTTTTTTAGTAACAGGTGCAGATACTCCTCATTTTCTTTTACGTTGGCTATAGTTTGAGCCATTTGTTCTGCATAATCTGAGTCAAGGACTCCGAATAGAGCGTGAGCCATGTCCCCCATGATATCTAACGGAGCTCTCCACTTTCTTCTTGGAATTAAGAGTTCTGATTCTTGAATAACGTTGTCCCAAGTATGCTGAAGTTGTAAAAAGAGTGTCTCACACGATTCAATAGCTATTGATTGCTTGCAGAGCTTTGAAAATGATGTTATTCCGGCTTGCAGAACCTTATTCCTATCCCAAATTGGTGCTAAATCGTAATATAATAAATTTCCAGCTAGCTATTATTAATTTTGCTGATCCTACGCCTTCGAAATACAACCCTGGATCAGAAGAAAATTCTGTAACATTTATTGGAGAAGCTAATATTATCGGCAGCAGGAGGAGTGAAATACAAATTGTGCTGAAGACTCCTAATGAAGCATATTGTACTGTCTTTCGTTTTAGCGGTATAGCAGCACATTCTGATGAGTGTTGCCTCTTTTGCGAGGTTGGAGTTTCATATTCGGGTTCCTTTTGCTGTTTTTACGTCACAGACTCTGATAGGTCCATCCTCTGCCTTGTAGATTCGGCTGATTCTGCCCAATGGCCATTGTAGTATTTTTGGTGCTTGAGCATTAGCATCTATGGCTGTTGTTAAAGGTTCGCCGACAAGAAAATGACCCGGTGTAAGAGCCTGGAGATCATCACCATTTGATGACAGTGGAGTCAATGGTCGAGAATTTAAATTTTATTTCAACCACTATAGTTTCTAATTCCTCATAGGTAAGTGACGCCGCAGAGACACTAAGGCAATCGTCTACATAAAAGTCATCGCGTAGTGTTTTTGCTGCTAAGGGGTATCTTGTGGTATTTTGTGAAGCTAAGTGTTGAAGACACTTTGTTGCTAGATATGGTGCTGACGAGGTGCCATAGGTTACCGTTTTAAGGCGATAATATTTGATATCTTGATGTTTGTTGTATCTCCAAATGATCAGCTGAAACATCTGATCAGCTTCGGCTACCTGTATTTGCCGATACATTTTCTCGATATCCGCCGAAAATACAAATCTGTGCATACGAAAACGTAACAAAATTGCAAATAGTTCACTCTGTACGGTTGGTCCGGCATGTAGTATGTCGTTAAGGGAGGTGCTACTGAATGATATGGCCGATGAATCGGAAACTACTCGTAGTTTCGTAGTAGAGCTTTCGGGCTTCAGGACGTAATGAGAATCCGGAATGTCCTCTTCCTGAATTTCCTCCATATGTTCCAAGGATTCATATTCCTGCATAAATTTGTTGTACTCTGTTCTAAGTGTGGCATCGTTGTTCAGTCGCCTTTCAAGTGATAAGAACCGATTGAAAGCCATTGATTTTGATCTTCCGAGAGTGATTGGGTTTTCGGAAAATGGAAGGCGGACAATGAATCTGCCTTCTGTATTTCTTCTTACATTCTGAATGAAGTTTTCTACACATCGCTTCTCAGATAGGAACAATGTTCGTTCAGTATCATTTGTGTCTTCAAGCTTCCAGAACTTCTCTATTAGTTGATTTGTTGTTTGATCTTCTTGGCTGAATACTGCACAGGTAACTGCGTTGTTGCTGCCTTCTTGTAGTCTGCCTGTTACAACCCAACCTAGCACTGTGTTTTGTAGAATTGGTAATTTGTGATCGATCCTTATTTGTTCTGGGCGCATCCGTTGATGGTAAAATTCTGCTCCAATTAACATGTCAATTTTGTCCGTACGATTGAACCATGGATATGCCAATTTAATGCTTCGACCCTTGTAGTATAGTTGCTTGAACATGCTTGAAGCTCGAGGCTTACTCGTTGGGATACGTTGTGGATCTTGCATCCTATCCCTTCCACGCACAGATCTGAATCTGATGACTTCAGCGATAGTTTATTAAGTAATCTGTTTGTTACTAAATTAACTTGTGATCCGGAATCCAGTAGGGCTCGGATTGTACATGTGCGGCCATTGGTTCCAAACACCTTTAACCTTGCTGTGACTAAGACTGTGTAGCTGTTACCCGTATCTTCCATGTTTGCAGAAGCTACGATTGGGACATTTGTATTTCCGTTTGAAGAGGACTCTACGTTGGTGTTTTGAGGGTTTCCCCCGAGGATGATGATGGTTTTCCTTTTGACGTTTCCAAATGCAATAACGTATTGTGTTTCTTCGTGCAGTTTAGGGAGGAGCGTAATGTGCATGCCTTGGCGATGTGATCTGGTCTGAAGCACTTGACGCATAGATTTTTCCGTTGTGTCAATTATAATCTTTCTGGTGGTGACATTTTAAGGAATTTTTCACAATAATATATGGGATGCCCTGTTGATCCACATATTTTACAATTTGATGTAGATGTAGTTGCTGTTGTTAGTTTTGTTCTACTCACGCCAGCTTCTTAAGTCCTTCCGCGCGTTTCTAAAGCTTGGAATCGATGCTCTATAAACCTAAGTAACTCGCTTAGACTTACAAGGTTCTTATTGTCCTTAAGAGATTGCTCGAACAGTGTTTGGGTCGAGGAATCAAGTTTCCTCAGTAATATGTGAACTATTATGGCGTCCCATTTATCCACTGGGAGGCCTTGTGCTGACAAACCATGGGTGCATTCTTTCGCGAGGTCGTGTAAACATTTGAGTGCTTGTGCTGTCTCATTTTAATTTGTGGATGTGATAACAAATTGTTCAATAATGTGGTCACAATAAGTCTTTTGTTGTCGTATCTGCTCACCAAGATATTCCATGCGATTTCGTAATTTGCTGATGTAATCGGTAGGTGTTTTATTAAATTTTTTGGCTCGTCTGCCAAGTGTGTAGTTAAATAAAACATTTTTCCACTTCGCTCATTGTCGCGTTGTGGATTAGCTGGATGTAAAGGTCTTTAAAAGCTACCCATTGTAGGTAAATGCCGCTGAATTTGGGTATTTGAATTTTTGGCAACTGTGGTTGACAATGTTCACTTCTTCTGACGATTCGTGAAGTAGTTTCGTTGGCGATATTGGCACTTGATTAAAACACACCTTGTATGTTGTGTACCTGCGCTTGCAGCTCGTAAAACTCATCCAACGTATAACCGTCAATTTGCTCTTCAGATGTTAACTGCCATAAAGTGTCGTTGTTTGACAAGAAATCATGCATATATTTGTCGATGAGCGTTAGTTTTCTCTAACAATACGACTCCTCTGGATTTTCCTCAGACTGTACCTCGTCGATTATTCGCCTTAGTACTCTCATTAAAGCCCGTAGATTACGAAGAACTTTGCTCGTGATTTTGTCAAGTTCTGGTTCTTTCTGCATACCGCCGTTTGCACCTTCGGTTTCTATGGATTGTCTTATTGATGATTTAACTATTGGTTAAGACAATTTTCTTAGTTCGGACTCAAACAATTCTTTGTATTTAAGTGTGTCATCCGAAATGCGTAAATATTGCTCAGTAAAATACAGGTGATGCAAAGGGGGATTTGATAGACACCTTATTTTGTTGTCAATGTTATCAAATTCTAGCCATTGCGTGTCAAGTCGTTTTAGACGCTCCATATAGTACTCTTTTGTTTTTCTTGTGGCTGGGTCCTTTTTAACGTTACGGATTATTGTGTTTATTTTTTCCGCCGTCTCCTGTTGGATAGTTACGAGTTCTTCAAAGGATTCCATGGTCTTAATTACTGAATGCGATGCTGATATGTTGTCAGTGGTAATTCTATTGATATAGTTGGTCTGTAAAATCCTAAACTGCGGTTAGGAACGCTATTGAGTATATAGTTGACTGCGTTTTTTGATGTAACCCTGTTGTAGCCTCAGGACTAAATGTTCCAGGACCGCCGGATTCTGATGATACCCTGTCTCTTGTAACAGGCCCGCCGAAGTTGATGAGATCCTACCTCTTGTAATAGGACCTTTGGATTGATGATGAGATCCTGTCTCTTGTAACAGGACCGTTGAAGTTGATGAGATCCTATCTCTTGTAATAGGACCTTAGCTTGATGATGAGATCCTGTGTCTTGTAACAGGACCGTTGAAGTTAATGAGATCCTATCTCTTGTAGTAGGACCTTGAGGTTGATGATGAGATCCTGTCTCTTGTAACAGGACCGTTGAAGTTGATGAGATCCTATCTCTTGTAAAAGGACCTTAAGATTGATGATGAGATCCTGTCTCTTGTAACAGGACCGTCGTGTTGCGTTTTCTGATGAGATCCTGGCTCTTGTAACAGGACCGTCGGAGTTGATGAGATCCTATCTCTTGTAAAAGGACCTTAAGATTTATGATGAGATCCTGTCTCTTGTAACAGGACCGTTGAAGTTGATGAGATCCTATCCCTTGTAATAGGACCTTAAGATTGACGATGAGATCCTGTCTCTTGTAACAGGACCGTTGAAGTTGATGAGATCCTACCTCTTGTAATAGGACCTTCGGTTTGCGTTTTCTGATGAGATCCTGTCTCTTGTAACAGGACCGTCGGGGTCACCAAATGTTGATTCGCAATATATTAAAGCGATTGAACACCAAAGGTTTCCTTTGGAGCTTAAATTTTTGTTTGTAGTAATCATGATTTAGCCCAGGTAGAAACACCTGTGCTAGTTAGTATTTAAAATGAGCCTGGGTAGAAGCACCGAGACTAATCAAGCAATCAATAGAGTTAATCTTTGTTTGGCTAAAGTTCTTTATTTTTAATTGCCATTTATACAATTAAATTTCTTAAGTATAAAAAAAAATTTCCTGAAGAAGAAATATTGAAAATAAAAATATTTTAATTAATTTTATAAATAAGTGACCTTAAGCTTGAAGAATTTATTAAAGTATTTAAGTCTAAATTAAAATAACAATAATAATAATAACAATAATATTGAAATATGCGATTGCAATTATAATAAATGCTTTATTTGCATTTTATGGTAATATTACACCTTTTCCAGGTTGATTGACTGAATTTAGTAAACATTAAAGGTAAATGACATACAGTAAACATTTTTTTTAAGGTAAATTACTGAATTCTGTCGTATAAGCATTCTGTGTTTTTTAATAAATTTATGATCTTTTTTAAATTTGTTATTGTTTTTAAATTGTAGATTAAGTGTTAACATGTGTTAACAATATGATTGCTAAAACGATATGAAATTTTCATGATACAAGATCGATATTATATATTATAATTTATATCACCTAGACGATGTCGTTATAATATCGGTTGGTTGATTGGGTAGTGTAGTTTCTATTAAAATATTTAATTTTGAAATACATATCAAAATCTATTAGGTATCTAAATTTTTGAATAAATAAAACCTAAGTAATAATTTATTATGAATTAATTATAAATTTCGTTAATCAACTCATAAACAAGCACTTATGTATCAGATTATATGTCAGACATTGCGAAGTAAGTTGTTCAGTAATTGTATTTCATTATCAAGTTTTTGCTAGGATATTATACTTAATAAAAGAAAAAAATACTAAATATGACCTCGGGGTTGAGTATTTATTTCTTTTGAAATTTCATATTATACTTATTACTCACAACCATTTCATGATATTTAATAGCCATAATATGATAACTTTCATAATATGTTTAAGATGCAATCAAAATATCTTTACTTTAATTTTGCATCAGTTCTGTCGTTTGTATTTAATTGAATTATATGTAATATATGCAATGTGGTAAAACAATTTAATAAAAAAACAATACCTATAAAATAACAAAATTATAAGTACTACAGTCGACGTTTGTCGTGCGAGTTACATATCTAGATATTAATAAAGAAAACCCTATACATAAAGCCGACGAACTTGTAACTTAAATAAGTGCTGATGCAACTCTAGACAAGTTCGACGACTTTTTAAATAAAATAGGTCAAAATAAATAAACAGAATTGCGAAATCAATTTGTAAACTAAACATTTTTAACATTAATGATGACAATAAATAATTTTGAAATAAACATAAAATAGTTCAAAATAAATAAACAGAATTGCAAAATCAATATTAATGATGACACTTAGTAATTTTGAAATAAATTTAATGATTTCGCAATATCACAATACAATAATTAAGTTAAATATTAAGAATCAGTTTGTGCTTTGTTGTGATACAGACGTAGATTTTTAACCCCGCATACGATTTGAACTATTCATTTATCATATCTGATTTTGACATATATCAGCAGCGAATGGACGCTTAAAAATAAATAATATATTTTGTTATTTAAATTATTTAACATAATAGTGAACAATTAAAACGATAAAATTAAATAAAATAAAAAAGTAAAAATATATACATACGTATGAATGTTCATACATGTATGTATGTATACATATTCTGAACAAAAACATTTAAGCTTAAATTTCTTATTTTTAGTGTTGTTGTAATACAATAAATAATAAAAATATTAAAAGCAAAGCAAAACGGTGAAAAACCAAAACAACTCTTTGCATGAGTACGAACAGTGAAACAACACAAAGACAAAATGAAAGAAACGTTTACGTTTTATTTAATGCAAATGAAAATAATGCAGAAATAAATAAAACAAAACAAAACAATATAAACTATTTAACGGCTAAGCCAATTACTCGAACAGGTTCCCTATCACCCTCGGTGTTTACAAACACAGTGGATAGTGACTCATTAAAAAAACTACAACTAGATTTGGTGACAAGTGTTGCCAGGCCAGCAAGTATTGCCGTGACGTCAAAAACAAATTTAGTGGGAAATGATACCATGAACTCAAACACAAAAAGTTGTCAAAAGCCTACAGTACAAGTTGGCATGGACAGGTACATAACAGTGCTTAAACGGGGACGCAGCCCGACCTCTGCAGCAGTTGCTTCGGCCTCAAAAGTACCATCTTTTGATAAAATAAGTACTCAAAATCGTTTTGCAATTCTGGAGGATGAATCCACCAAACGTCATTAAACCATCCAAGCCTCCCCCGATATATCTTAGGGAGCAAAATTCAAATGAGCTCATAAAGAGTTTGATATCGGTGATAGGTGAAAATTCGTTTTACGTAGCGGCTATCAAGCGTGGAAGTATAAACGAGACAAAAATACGAGTCAATCATGAGAATGATTTTCGCAAAATAGTAAACAACTTTGAAACACTTAAAAAAAACTTTTATACCTACCAACTGAAAAGCAGTAAAGGTCTACAGGTAGTGATTAAGGGTATTGACTCATGTGTGGACCCAGAAGAGGTTAAAACATTCCTAGAAGAAAAAGGCTTCAAGGTAAAACATGTAGTAAATATTAAAAATAGAGAAAAAAATTCCCCAACCACTTTTTCGAGTGGATTTTGAACCCGGCGACGTAAAACTTAAAAAAACGAAACACTTCCTATTTACAATTTAAAATATATTCTCTACAGAAGAATAACTATAATGGACCTGTTTAGTGCTTAAACTACCAAGAATTTGGCCATACCACGGCATACTGCTACTTACCCCCTGTCTGCGTAGTATGTGGTAAACTACACGGTACAGTTTCTTGCGATACGTCTAAAACCGACCCCAACGTAAAAAAATGTAGCAACTGTAGCGGTAATCACACTGCCAATTATAGAGGATGCCCTGTATATAAAATCGTCAAGCAAACGGTTGGACCGAAAACAAATACCCCTCAAATTCAGGTTGCAAATCAAGTAAACACAAATGCAATTCAAGCCCCCCAGCCTAGTAACAACAGAACCTCTTACGCTAACGTCCTAAAATCAAACCATCAGCCAATGCAAGGTGCCTCGCCAAGTAATGATGAAACTCCGGTTTCTAATTTAAGTCGTTTAGAAAAAACCATGGAAACATTAGTGCAAACAGTAAACAATTTTACGAACACAATGGGTAATATGATGCAGGAAATGCTTAGAATGCAATCGATGTTATTGCAAGCTGTACTTAACAAACCATGAACTGTTTAAAAATTTGTTTTTGGAACGCAAACGGCATCCGCCAACATAAAAATGAATTAGAATACTTTCTTAAGAATAATCAAATTGATGTCATGATGATTTCTGAAACTCATTTGACCTAAAGAAATACGTTTAAAATAAATGGTTATATACTATAGGATACCAAGGACCCACGAGATAGAACTTGTGGAGGTTCTGCCATTTTAATAAAAACCCGAGTCAAACACTACGTAATGTGTGATCATCGTGAAGATTATCTCCAAGCAACGAACATTTGCGTTGAGGAATTAAATAGAAACCTAGTAATTTCATCGTTATACTCCCCGCATAGATTTTCAATATCGGAGGACCAATATTATAAATATTTTAAATCATTAGGACCGTGTTTCCTAGCCGCTGGCTATTATAACGCTAAACATACCTTCTGGGGGTCGCGACTTATAACACCAAAGGGTCGTGTTTTATTTAACACAATTTCCGAAATGGATTTAAATGTGGTAGCGAGCGGACAACCAACATATTGGCCCACTGATCATCAAAAAATACCAGATGTCATCGATTTCGGCGTGGTTTAAAACATTCCTATAGAAACGATTCATGTTGAAGCCTCCCTAGAATTATCATCCGACCACACACCTACAATTATTACTATTATGAACCCCAATAGAATTGTACCTCGGACTGGTTACATAGCGACGGCAGCTACGCAAATTAATTGCTTAAAATATAAAAAATATCTCAGTACCCATTGCACAGAAAATGTTCCGCTCAGTACACCGGATTATGTAGATCGCTCTATTGACAATTTTGGCAGTTTTCTGAAACTAGCTGTTCAACATTCCAGCGATACCCCCAAAAAAATTTAAAGTAATAAAATATATTCTTCAGATGTCGAGCGGCTCTTGACTGAAAAAAGGAGAGTTCGAAGAGAGTGGCAACTTTACAGATCCCCGCAACTTAAGATTTTATTAAAAGAGTGCACAAAAAATCTAAGAAAGTTACTGCAGAATCAGAAAACGGCTTCTCTAGAAAAATATCTTACGGAACTTGATGCAACTCCACAATCTGACTACTCATTATGGCGTGCAGCTAGAAATCTAAAAAGGCCAGTTATATCTAAGCCACCATTAAGAAACTTGAATGGTAATTGGGCAAGAAACGATATTGAAAAAGGAAATCAGTTTGTTAGTCACTTGAAAAACGTATTTACACCAAATATATTTCACAATATTGCGGTCGAGTTACCACCTGTTGCTGCTAGAGCAGCTATTCCCCTCAGATTTGAGTTAAGAGAAATCGAAAAGGCTATTTGTGACCTAAACACTAAGAAGGCACCTGGTGTTGATAAAATCAGTAATAAAATGCTTTTGGAGCTACCTCGCATAGCAAAGAAAATTATTCTTTTTATTTTTAATGCAATTTTACGCCTTGAATACTATCCTCAAAAATGGAAGGTTTCCTTAGTTACCATGATACCAAAGCCAGGTAAAGATCATACAAAAGTTGAGTCTTATAGGCCTATTAGCTTATTATCAAATATGTCAAAGCTGTTTGAGAAATTATTAGTTTCAAAACTAACACCGATTTTAAGTGTAAATAGATATATTCCAAACCATCAGTTCGGATTTAGAAGAAAACACAGCACAATCGAACAGACTCATCGAATAGTAAATGTCATAAGAAAAGCATTTGAAGAAAAGAAATATTGCTCAGCACTCTTCATCGATGTTTCGCAAGCTTTTGATAAAGTCTGGCATGAAGGCTTATTACATAAATTGAAGCAAAATTTACCAGCAAACACACACAAGCTGCTAGAAAGCTACTTAGTCGGTCGTCAATTTATTATTAAAGAAGGAAATTTCTTAAGTTCACCTCAGCCCATTGCCGCTGGAATCCCACAAGGCAGCATCCTGGGCCCCCTATTATACTTTATTTATACTTCGGACATGCGAACAAGCAACTATACACAAACTTCAACATTTGCAGACGATACAGCTTTTCTAAGCGTCCACGAAAATGAAGCATCGCGTTACTTACAGCATCATATATTTCAACTAGAAATATGGTTACGACAATGGAGGATAATGGTCAATGAGCAAAATGGCGTACATATAACATTCACTTTGCGCCGGGAATCTTGCCCCCCTATTACAATCAATAATCAAATAATTCCTCAACATTCGCATGTAAAATATCTCGGTACATATACATCTGGATCGGCGATTAACGTGGAAATGCCATATAGAGGCAAAATTAACTCAAATGAAACTAAAAGACATTCAAATTCATTGGCTTATTGGAAGAAATTCTGTCTTTAGTCTCGATTGCAAGCTTCTACTTTACAACTCTATCTTAAAGCCTATCTGGTGCTACGGTATATAACTATGGGGCACTGCCTCGGCCTCTAATATCGACAAAATTCAAAGGCGCCAAAATAAACTTCTTCGAATAATCACAGCAGCTCCCTGGTATGTTAAAAACTCAAACATTCATAAGGATCTCAATGTGCCATTAGTTAAAACTATGATTACAGAAATATGCAATAAAATATTTAAAAAGGCTTGAGCAACACCCAAATCCACTAGCTCGAAATATTTTAAATCATGGCGGCCACACTCGCTTAAGAAGAAGAGACACTGCAGCACTTACCCAATTACATGAGCGATACACATATAAGTGAACATAACCCGTGATGAAGAAAATTTTGTCTGGCACTGGCAGGACATAAAATAACGTATTAGGTTAAGATTTGATTAATTATTGTTAGTTCATATTTAATATATGAAGATTCAATAAAAAATAATGAAAAAAAAAAAAAATATTAAGAATTGTAAAGTTAAAGAGTTAGTCTTGTTTTAGAAGTCAACCAATAAAATCTTTTTTAAAAACTCAAACGTCGGTCTTGATTATTAAAGTGGCTCAGTCGGTAGGATCCAAGTTCAGTGAAAAGGATCCAGTGATTCGAACATACGTTTTAGAAAATAATTGTGCAGTGAAAACTAATAAAAGTGAACACCACAAATAAAAACTTTCAGAAAATAATTGACCAGTGAAAACTAATAAAAGTGGACACCACAAATAAAAACTTAAAACAATAAGTGCAGTGAAAGCTAATAAAGCCAACACCACAAAAAACAAGATAATAATAAAGCAAAATTCGGAAAAATCAAAGACAACAAGCATTTGACGAAATAAGGATGGCTCACGAACAAGCTCACATACCCTCAGTAGAATTGGTGGAGGAACTGGCCAGAAGAGAACGGCAACTGGAACAACTACAAAGTGCATATCTGGAACTCCAAAACAATCAAATACCTAATAACCAGGGAACAAATACAATATTCAAAAACGTATCCCATTAACCGGTATTTACTAGAACGATCGAAATCACCATAAATTCTTTTATAAGCAGTTCCGAATACTTTCTCTCAACAATAAACCGTGATGACTTAAAAAGGGAAGCCATAAAAGCTATTTTTTATAGGAACATTCAAGGAGAAGCAAAGAACACCGTAATAAACATTCAACAGCCGGACAACTGGGAACTGATAAAGAAGGTCCTAAAGTTAAGGTATCGACCAAATACGGAACCACACCATTTATACAAAAGAATAAACAATCTGCGGGTAAATAATGTAAGTGAATTAGAAATAGAAATCCAAAATATTAAATAAAGGTCTGACGAATGAATTAATTATTATAGTGGTGACCATCGTATCGATTTGACTAACATAGATAGTTTACTAGTTAACACGACTAAAGAAATGACTCAAGCAACAATACTAGATAAAATCTACGACGAACGGGATTTTGGGAATATTATGGACATAATGACTAGAAGAAGATTTGAGGATAGTTGTATTCGACCAGAATATAGAAAGAACATAACATTTAGACAAAATCGGACACAGAATGGACACAACTATAATCATCGGACGAACTATAATAGTAACTTTAATCAGGGATATAACCAACAGAATTATTTAGAACGGAATGACTTTAGACGGAATTATAGACTAGAAAATGATAATACTAAAAACAATCATGTTAACAACTCTGGACGATATAGAGTCCAGAATAACATGGATAATAATATGTTGAATAATAATTTCCAGAAGTTCGCTCAGCTTGGAAACCCTAGGCCAAATTCCGGCCAATATCGCTGGAATCAACCCAGGCAAGACCAAATCGAACGAATGGAAGTAGATAATGTGGAAATATGCCATGGGCATTTTGATAATAAGGGAAATTTCCAAGGATCCACTAGGTCGGGGAACCTAAGGCCAAATTTCAGCCTTGGTAGGGCCAAAACGGATCGATAGAACAGGGCCGTGAGGAGATAAATAATAATCAGTTGGCGGGACACTCTGAGCCAAACCTATGTCAGTGTAACGTAGGTCAATTCAGACAAAGCCAGGATCAGTTTTTTCGGGAACCTCATCGGACTGTCTACCCACAATAGAAATTACAATTAATAGAAAGAAATACATTGCATTAATATTTACAGGAGCGTTTTCTGATGAGATCCTGTCTCTTGTAACAGGACCGTCGGGGTCACCAAATGTTGATTCGCAATATATTAAAGCGATTGAACACCAAAGGTTTCCTTTGGAGCTTAAATTTTTGTTTGTAGTAATCATGATTTAGCCCAGGTAGAAACACCTGTGCTAGTTAGTATTTAAAATGAGCCTGGGTAGAAGCACCGAGACTAATCAAGCAATCAATAGAGTTAATCTTTGTTTGGCTAAAGTTCTTTATTTTTAATTGCCATTTATACAATTAAATTTCTTAAGTATAAAAAAAAATTTCCTGAAGAAGAAATATTGAAAATAAAAATATTTTAATTAATTTTATAAATAAGTGACCTTAAGCTTGAAGAATTTATTAAAGTATTTAAGTCTAAATTAAAATAACAATAATAATAATAACAATAATATTGAAATATGCGATTGCAATTATAATAAATGCTTTATTTGCATTTTATGGTAATATTACACCTTTTCCAGGTTGATTGACTGAATTTAGTAAACATTAAAGGTAAATGACATACAGTAAACATTTTTTTTAAGGTAAATTACTGAATTCTGTCGTATAAGCATTCTGTGTTTTTTAATAAATTTATGATCTTTTTTAAATTTGTTATTGTTTTTAAATTGTAGATTAAGTGTTAACATGTGTTAACAATATGATTGCTAAAACGATATGAAATTTTCATGATACAAGATCGATATTATATATTATAATTTATATCACCTAGACGATGTCGTTATAATATCGGTTGTTTGATTGGGTAGTGTAGTTTCTATTAAAATATTTAATTTTGAAATACATATCAAAATCTATTAGGTATCTAAATTTTTGAATAAATAAAACCTAAGTAATAATTTATTATGAATTAATTATAAATTTCGTTAATCAACTCATAAACAAGCACTTATGTATCAGATTATATGTCAGACATTGCGAAGTAAGTTGTTCAGTAATTGTATTTCATTATCAAGTTTTTGCTAGGATATTATACTTAATAAAAGAAAAAAATACTAAATATGACCTCGGGGTTGAGTATTTATTTCTTTTGAAATTTCATATTATACTTATTACTCACAACCATTTCATGATATTTAATAGCCATAATATGATAACTTTCATAATATGTTTAAGATGCAATCAAAATATCTTTACTTTAATTTTGCATCAGTTCTGTCGTTTGTATTTAATTGAATTATATGTAATATATGCAATGTGGTAAAACAATTTAATAAAAAAACAATACCTATAAAATAACAAAATTATAAGTACTACAGTCGACGTTTGTCGTGCGAGTTACATATCTAGATATTAATAAAGAAAACCCTATACATAAAGCCGACGAACTTGTAACTTAAATAAGTGCTGATGCAACTCTAGACAAGTTCGACGACTTTTTAAATAAAATAGGTCAAAATAAATAAACAGAATTGCGAAATCAATTTGTAAACTAAACATTTTTAACATTAATGATGACAATAAATAATTTTGAAATAAACATAAAATAGTTCAAAATAAATAAACAGAATTGCAAAATCAATATTAATGATGACACTTAGTAATTTTGAAATAAATTTAATGATTTCGCAATATCACAATACAATAATTAAGTTAAATATTAAGAATCAGTTTGTGCTTTGTTGTGATACAGACGTAGATTTTTAACCCCGCATACGATTTGAACTATTCATTTATCATATCTGATTTTGACATATATCAGCAGCGAATGGACGCTTAAAAATAAATAATATATTTTGTTATTTAAATTATTTAACATAATAGTGAACAATTAAAACGATAAAATTAAATAAAATAAAAAAGTAAAAATATATACATACGTATGAATGTTCATACATGTATGTATGTATACATATTCTGAACAAAAACATTTAAGCTTAAATTTCTTATTTTTAGTGTTGTTGTAATACAATAAATAATAAAAATATTAAAAGCAAAGCAAAACGGTGAAAAACCAAAACAACTCTTTGCATGAGTACGAACAGTGAAACAACACAAAGACAAAATGAAAGAAACGTTTACGTTTTATTTAATGCAAATGAAAATAATGCAGAAATAAATAAAACAAAACAAAACAATATAAACTATTTAACGGCTAAGCCAATTACTCGAACAGGTTCCCTATCACCCTCGGTGTTTACAAACACAGTGGATAGTGACTCATTAAAAAAACTACAACTAGATTTGGTGACAAGTGTTGCCAGGCCAGCAAGTATTGCCGTGACGTCAAAAAAAAATTTAGTGGGAAATGATACCATGAACTCAAACACAAAAAGTTGTCAAAAGCCTACAGTACAAGTTGGCATGGACAGGTACAAAACAGTGCTTAAACGGGGACGCAGCCCGACCTCTGCAGCAGTTGCTTCGGCCTCAAAAGTACCATCTTTTGATAAAATAAGTACTCAAAATCGTTTTGCAATTCTGGAGGATGAATCCACCAAACGTCATTAAACCATCCAAGCCTCCCCCGATATATCTTAGGGAGCAAAATTCAAATGAGCTCTAAAGAGTTTGATATCGGTGATAGGTGAAAATTCGTTTTACGTAGCGGCTATCAAGCGTGGAAGTATAAACGAGACAAAAATACGAGTCAATCATGAGAATGATTTTCGCAAAATAGTAAACAACTTTGAAACACTTAAAAAAAACTTTTATACCTACCAACTGAAAAGCAGTAAAGGTCTACAGGTAGTGATTAAGGGTATTGACTCATGTGTGGACCCAGAAGAGGTTAAAACATTCCTAGAAGAAAAAGGCTTCAAGGTAAAACATGTAGTAAATATTAAAAATAGAGAAAAAAATTCCCCAACCACTTTTTCGAGTGGATTTTGAACCCGGCGACGTAAAACTTAAAAAAACGAAACACTTCCTATTTACAATTTAAAATATATTCTCTGCAGAAGAATAACTATAATGGACCTGTTTAGTGCTTAAACTACCAAGAATTTGGCCATACCACGGCATACTGCTACTTACCCCCTGTCTGCGTAGTATGTGGTAAACTACACGGTACAGTTTCTTGCGATACGTCTAAAACCGACCCCAACGTAAAAAAATGTAGCAACTGTAGCGGTAATCACACTGCCAATTATAGAGGATGCCCTGTATATAAAATCGTCAAGCAAACGGTTGGACCGAAAACAAATACCCCTCAAATTCAGGTTGCAAATCAAGTAAACACAAATGCAATTCAAGCCCCCCAGCCTAGTAACAACAGAACCTCTTACGCTAACGTCCTAAAATCAAACCATCAGCCAATGCAAGGTGCCTCGCCAAGTAATGATGAAACTCCGGTTTCTAATTTAAGTCGTTTAGAAAAAACCATGGAAACATTAGTGCAAACAGTAAACAATTTTACGAACACAATGGGTAATATGATGCAGGAAATGCTTAGAATGCAATCGATGTTATTGCAAGCTGTACTTAACAAACCATGAACTGTTTAAAAATTTGTTTTTGGAACGCAAACGGCATCCGCCAACATAAAAATGAATTAGAATACTTTCTTAAGAATAATCAAATTGATGTCATGATGATTTCTGAAACTCATTTGACCTAAAGAAATACGTTTAAAATAAATGGTTATATACTATAGGATACCAAGGACCCACGAGATAGAACTTGTGGAGGTTCTGCCATTTTAATAAAAACCCGAGTCAAACACTACGTAATGTGTGATCATCGTGAAGATTATCTCCAAGCAACGAACATTTGCGTTGAGGAATTAAATAGAAACCTAGTAATTTCATCGTTATACTCCCCGCATAGATTTTCAATATCGGAGGACCAATATTATAAATATTTTAAATCATTAGGACCGTGTTTCCTAGCCGCTGGCTATTATAACGCTAAACATACCTTCTGGGGGTCGCGACTTATAACACCAAAGGGTCGTGTTTTATTTAACACAATTTCCGAAATGGATTTAAATGTGGTAGCGAGCGGACAACCAACATATTGGCCCACTGATCATCAAAAAATACCAGATGTCATCGATTTCGGCGTGGTTTAAAACATTCCTATAGAAACGATTCATGTTGAAGCCTCCCTAGAATTATCATCCGACCACACACCTACAATTATTACTATTATGAACCCCAATAGAATTGTACCTCGGACTGGTTACATAGCGACGGCAGCTACGCAAATTAATTGCTTAAAATATAAAAAATATCTCAGTACCCATTGCACAGAAAATGTTCCGCTCAGTACACCGGATTATGTAGATCGCTCTATTGACAATTTTGGCAGTTTTCTGAAACTAGCTGTTCAACATTCCAGCGATACCCCCAAAAAAATTTAAAGTAATAAAATATATTCTTCAGATGTCGAGCGGCTCTTGACTGAAAAAAGGAGAGTTCGAAGAGAGTGGCAACTTTACAGATCCCCGCAACTTAAGATTTTATTAAAAGAGTGCACAAAAAATCTAAGAAAGTTACTGCAGAATCAGAAAACGGCTTCTCTAGAAAAATATCTTACGGAACTTGATGCAACTCCACAATCTGACTACTCATTATGGCGTGCAGCTAGAAATCTAAAAAGGCCAGTTATATCTAAGCCACCATTAAGAAACTTGAATGGTAATTGGGCAAGAAACGATATTGAAAAAGGAAATCAGTTTGTTAGTCACTTGAAAAACGTATTTACACCAAATATATTTCACAATATTGCGGTCGAGTTACCACCTGTTGCTGCTAGAGCAGCTATTCCCCTCAGATTTGAGTTAAGAGAAATCGAAAAGGCTATTTGTGACCTAAACACTAAGAAGGCACCTGGTGTTGATAAAATCAGTAATAAAATGCTTTTGGAGCTACCTCGCATAGCAAAGAAAATTATTCTTTTTATTTTTAATGCAATTTTACGCCTTGAATACTATCCTCAAAAATGGAAGGTTTCCTTAGTTACCATGATACCAAAGCCAGGTAAAGATCATACAAAAGTTGAGTCTTATAGGCCTATTAGCTTATTATCAAATATGTCAAAGCTGTTTGAGAAATTATTAGTTTCAAAACTAACACCGATTTTAAGTGTAAATAGATATATTCCAAACCATCAGTTCGGATTTAGAAGAAAACACAGCACAATCGAACAGACTCATCGAATAGTAAATGTCATAAGAAAAGCATTTGAAGAAAAGAAATATTGCTCAGCACTCTTCATCGATGTTTCGCAAGCTTTTGATAAAGTCTGGCATGAAGGCTTATTACATAAATTGAAGCAAAATTTACCAGCAAACACATACAAGCTGCTAGAAAGCTACTTAGTCGGTCGTCAATTTATTATTAAAGAAGGAAATTTCTTAAGTTCACCTCAGCCCATTGCCGCTGGAATCCCACAAGGCAGCATCCTGGGCCCCCTATTATACTTTATTTATACTTCGGACATGCGAACAAGCAACTATACACAAACTTCAACATTTGCAGACGATACAGCTTTTCTAAGCGTCCACGAAAATGAAGCATCGCGTTACTTACAGCATCATATATTTCAACTAGAAATATGGTTACGACAATGGAGGATAATGGTCAATGAGCAAAATGGCGTACATATAACATTCACTTTGCGCCGGGAATCTTGCCCCCCTATTACAATCAATAATCAAATAATTCCTCAACATTCGCATGTAAAATATCTCGGTACATATACATCTGGATCGGCGATTAACGTGGAAATGCCATATAGAGGCAAAATTAACTCAAATGAAACTAAAAGACATTCAAATTCATTGGCTTATTGGAAGAAATTCTGTCTTTAGTCTCGATTGCAAGCTTCTACTTTACAACTCTATCTTAAAGCCTATCTGGTGCTACGGTATATAACTATGGGGCACTGCCTCGGCCTCTAATATCGACAAAATTCAAAGGCGCCAAAATAAACTTCTTCGAATAATCACAGCAGCTCCCTGGTATGTTAAAAACTCAAACATTCATAAGGATCTCAATGTGCCATTAGTTAAAACTATGATTACAGAAATATGCAATAAAATATTTAAAAAGGCTTGAGCAACACCCAAATCCACTAGCTCGAAATATTTTAAATCATGGCGGCCACACACGCTTAAGAAGAAGAGACACTGCAGCACTTACCCAATTACATGAGCGATACACATATAAGTGAACATAACCCGTGATGAAGAAAATTTTGTCTGGCACTGGCAGGACATAAAATAACGTATTAGGTTAAGATTTGATTAATTATTGTTAGTTCATATTTAATATATGAAGATTCAATAAAAAATAATGAAAAAAAAAAAAAATATTAAGAATTGTAAAGTTAAAGAGTTAGTCTTGTTTTAGAAGTCAACCAATAAAATCTTTTTTAAAAACTCAAACGTCGGTCTTGATTATTAAAGTGGCTCAGTCGGTAGGATCCAAGTTCAGTGAAAAGGATCCAGTGATTCGAACATACGTTTTAGAAAATAATTGTGCAGTGAAAACTAATAAAAGTGAACACCACAAATAAAAACTTTCAGAAAATAATTGACCAGTGAAAACTAATAAAAGTGGACACCACAAATAAAAACTTAAAACAATAAGTGCAGTGAAAGCTAATAAAGCCAACACCACAAAAAACAAGATAATAATAAAGCAAAATTCGGAAAAATCAAAGACAACAAGCATTTGACGAAATAAGGATGGCTCACGAACAAGCTCACATACCCTCAGTAGAATTGGTGGAGGAACTGGCCAGAAGAGAACGGCAACTGGAACAACTACAAAGTGCATATCTGGAACTCCAAAACAATCAAATACCTAATAACCAGGGAACAAATACAATATTCAAAAACGTATCCCATTAACCGGTATTTACTAGAACGATCGAAATCACCATAAATTCTTTTATAAGCAGTTCCGAATACTTTCTCTCAACAATAAACCGTGATGACTTAAAAAGGGAAGCCATAAAAGCTATTTTTTATAGGAACATTCAAGGAGAAGCAAAGAACACCGTAATAAACATTCAACAGCCGGACAACTGGGAACTGATAAAGAAGGTCCTAAAGTTAAGGTATCGACCAAATACGGAACCACACCATTTATACAAAAGAATAAACAATCTGCGGGTAAATAATGTAAGTGAATTAGAAATAGAAATCCAAAATATTAAATAAAGGTCTGACGAATGAATTAATTATTATAGTGGTGACCATCGTATCGATTTGACTAACATAGATAGTTTACTAGTTAACACGACTAAAGAAATGACTCAAGCAACAATACTAGATAAAATCTACGACGAACGGGATTTTGGGAATATTATGGACATAATGACTAGAAGAAGATTTGAGGATAGTTGTATTCGACCAGAATATAGAAAGAACATAACATTTAGACAAAATCGGACACAGAATGGATACAACTATAATCATCGGACGAACTATAATAGTAACTTTAATCAGGGATATAACCAACAGAATTATTTAGAACGGAATGACTTTAGACGGAATTATAGACTAGAAAATGATAATACTAAAAACAATCATGTTAATAACTCTGGACGATATAGAGTCCAGAATAACATGGATAATAATATGTTGAATAATAATTTCCAGAAGTTCGCTCAGCTTGGAAACCCTAGGCCAAATTCCGGCCAATATCGCTGGAATCAACCCAGGCAAGACCAAATCGAACGAATGGAAGTAGATAATGTGGAAATATGCCATGGGCATTTTGATAATAAGGGAAATTTCCAAGGATCCACTAGGTCGGGGAACCTAAGGCCAAATTTCAGCCTTGGTAGGGCCAAAACGGATCGATAGAACAGGGCCGTGAGGAGATAAATAATAATCAGTTGGCGGGACACTCTGAGCCAAACCTATGTCAGTGTAACGTAGGTCAATTCAGACAAAGCCAGGATCAGTTTTTTCGGGAACCTCATCGGACTGTCTACCCACAATAGAAATTACAATTAATAGAAAGAAATACATTGCATTAATATTTACAGGAGCGAAAATAAGTTTGATCGATAAGAAAATAAATAATTTTGAGAATATTTTATTAAGGGACCCAATTGAGTTTAGTACAATAACCGGGAAAGATGTAATTAGATATGAGGTGCTAACTAATGCACCTAATGAGTTTAATTTACCTATCAATTCAAAGGTTAGATGGAAATTGACTGAATTGAAGGGTTGAAAATATAGTTTTATAATCGGGTCTGATTTGATGAACGGTTTTTACACCATGATAGATTTGATGGATACATATCATTTAATAGTAAAATTAGCAGATTTTTAGTAAATCCATATAGGGACATTGAAATTTGTACACTGGAAGGAAGTGAATTCGAATGGGATAGAATTCAACTGGACCATTTGAATACAGAAGAACATAGGGAAATAACGAATATTTTGAAAAGATTTAAGAATTTCAAAAGATTTTGCTATTCGTGCTTAATTCCCAGTTTTTATTCTTGACAAAAACACTTGAAATTTATTGTTGATGGGATAAGCTATTCCTATGCATTTCACTGGTTGCTCAGGCCAGATCATGTAAGATGAGATAAACCCACTGTTGTTTATTGTTGATGTGTTTTGTTCAAGCTTTGATATTGTTACAAGTAGAACTGTTGCTATAATTCTTATACGTTTAACAGTTTTATTTGGTTTAATATCTTTAGTTTGTCTAAAATCTTTATGGATGAAGTTTCCTGATGATCTGGCCTAAGCAACCACCCAGCGGGAAAATGGAATTAATAGGAATCGAGAAAGTAATACATATCTTGTATGATATTTGATTCCAGAATTCATTATTCTTAACACAGACCATGTCCTAGGATTGTAATGAATTATTTTAATGTATCCTGCGAATGAATTTAATAATTCATTCTTTGGAATAAATTATATTATTCAAAAGTCTTATAATAAAAGTCTTCTCCAATGCCGTTTGGAATACATTTTTTAATACCTGTTTACTTTAAATAACTTTGACCCACAGACATATAATTTGTGCTTTGACCGTACGCTTTCAAACACAAACTGCGACTAAAATAAAAATTATAAGTAGGCGACATAAAGGCAGCAAAAAAATAACGGATTTTTATTAAGGAAATATGTATGTAAAGCAAAAACACGAATAATTGTTACTAACAGAAACAATACATTCCTTGTTCTGCAAATGTGGGAATAGACGTGGTAATCAGTGCTTAAATTTTGTGTCTGATGAAATTACCTTCTCGATTCCAATGAATGCATTATTATTCTTTCGAAAATAATGCATTATTTTTTTAATTATTTATGTAATCAATTCCTCATTTTCCCGCTGGGCAGTGAAATGCATATGAATAGCTTATCCCATCAACAATAAATTTCAAGTGTTTTTGTCAAGAATAAAAACTGGGAATTAAGCACGAATAGCAAAATCTTTTGAAATAAAAATTTTGTATTCCCAAAAATTTAAATTACTTTTTGATAATAAACAGGCAAGTGCACGGCCTAAAAAACACTTAATTGACAACATCTTTTGTAAGTTGTTGTTGTTTTTATTTTGTTTTTCTTAACCTACCTACAACTACAATTAGTGTTGAGAGAATTTCAATTAATTGTAGTGGGGAATGTAAGATGAGATAAACCCACTGTTGTTTATTGTTGATGTGTTTTGTGCAAGCTTTGATATTGTTACAAGTAGAACTGTTGCTATAATTCTTATACGTTTAACAGTTTTATTTGGTTTAATATCTTTAGTTTGTCTAATTATGGATGAAGTTTCCTGATGATCTGGCCTAAGCAACCACCCAGCGGGAAAATGGAATTAATAGGAATCGAGAAAGTAATACATATCTTGTATGATATTTGATTCCAGAATTCATTATTCTTAACACAGACCATGTCCTAGGATTGTAATGAATTATTTTAATGTATCCTGCGAATGAATTTAATAATTCATTCTTTGGAATAAATTATATTATTCAAAAGTCTTATAATAAAAGTCTTATCCAATGCCGTTTGGAATACATTTTTTAATACCTGTTTACTTTAAATAACTTTGACCCACAGACATATAATTTGTGCTTTGACCGTACGCTTTCAAACACAAACTGCGACTAAAATAAAAATTATAAGTAGGCGACATAAAGGCAGCAAAAAATAATGGATTTTTATTAAGGAAATATGTATGTAAAGCAAAAACACGAATAATTGTTACTAACAGAAACAATACATTCCTTGTTCTGCAAATGTGGGAATAGACGTGGTAATCAGTGCTTAAATTTTGTGTCTGATGAAATTACCTTCTCGATTCCAATGAATGCATTATTATTCTTTCGAAAATAATGCATTATTTTTTTAATTATTTATGTAATCAATTCCTCATTTTCCCGCTGGGCAGTGAAATGCATATGAATAGCTTATCCCATCAACAATAAATTTCAAGTGTTTTTGTCAAGAATAAAAACTGGGAATTAAGCACGAATAGCAAAATCTTTTGAAATAAAAATTTTGTATTCCCAAAAATTTAAATTACTTTTTGATAATAAACAGGCAAGTGCACGGCCTAAAAAACACTTAATTGACAACATCTTTTGTAAGTTGTTGTTGTTTTTATTTTGTTTTTCTTAACCTACCTACAACTACAATTAGTGTTGAGAGAATTTCAATTAATTGTAGTGGGGAATGTAAGATGAGATAAACCCACTGTTGTTTATTGTTGATGTGTTTTGTGCAAGCTTTGATATTGTTACAAGTAGAACTGTTGCTATAATTCTTATACGTTTAACAGTTTTATTTGGTTTAATATCTTTAGTTTGTCTAAAATCTTTATGGATGAAGTTTCCTGATGATCTGGCCTAAGCAACCAGTGAAATGCATAGGAATAGCTTATCCCATCAACAATAAATTTAAAGTGTTTTTGTCAAGAATAAAAACTGGGAATTAAGCTCGAATAGCAAAAACTTTTGAAATTAAAATTTTGTATTCCCAAAAATTGAAATTACTTTTTAATAGATTTAAGAATTTATTTTTTAAAGAGGGTGATCAGTTAACAAGTACAACGGACATAAAACATGAATTTAAGACGACAACGAATGAGCAGATAAATTCTAAATTATACAGATACCCTCCACAACACGAGGAAGAGGTACGAAGACAAATAAAAGAAATGGAAGAGCAGGGAATAATTAGAAAAAGTAACTCCAGGTATTCGAGTCTTTTAATAGTAGTACCCAAAAAGGCTGACAACGAAGTAACCATAGACGATAAATTTCCACTTCCGAATATAGATTCAATTTTAGACAAACTTGGACGGGCTCAATATTTTACAACGATAGATTTAGCAAAGGGATATCATCAAATATTGATTGAAGAACAGGATAGAGAGAAATTAGCATTCGTAACACCACAGGGACTCTACAAGTTCACACGAATGCCATTCGGACTGAAGAACGCACCGGCGACCTTTCAGCGATTAATGAACGAGACACTAAGGGACTACATAAATAGAACTTGCGTAGTATACCTTGACGATATCCTCATTTTTAGTACTTCACTAAAAGAACATGTGAGGGCTATAACGGACATATTTAAAGTACTGGAACAGACTAACTTAAAAATACAAATTGACAAATGCAATTTTATGAAGAAAGACACCCAGTTTTTGGGACACGTTCTGACAAGTGAAGGACTTAAGCCAAATCCAGAGAAAATTAAAGTTATTAAAGAGCTAGAGATTCCCAAAACTGAAAGACAGATAAAAAGTTTTTTAGGGCTAACGGGTTATTACAGAAAATTTGTAAGGGACTATGCCAAAGTAGCACAGCCAATAACAAAATATTTGAAAAAAGGTGTAAAGATAAATATTAAAGACCCAGCGTATATAGAAGCATTCGAAAAATTGAAAATCTTAATTATATCACACCCAATTCTTAGATACCCAAATTTTGAAAAGAAATTTACTCTAACCACGGATGCATCTAACTACGCAATTGGTGCTGTCTTATCGCAAGAAGGACACCCAATATGTTTTGCATCCAGTACCTCGTTTCTGTATTTCTCGCATCGTAAAATTTCTTACATGAAGTGTGAAACAAAAAATTCCATCGTTTCTCGATTTATGAGATAAAAGTGTTTCTGTATTTGAATGCGAAAACAGACACAACAAATTCTGTTTATACTGGAATATTTCCAGTAATTAAGTGTCAAATAAAAGCGAAACGTCAACAAAAGAAATAAATATAATAAAAACGGGGCTGCCAGATTTGACGAGTTATTGTCATTTTGACAATTTTTTGTTCCGAAATTAGCAAAGTGACGATTTAATGATTTTTCTAAAAAAGTGACGAAAGCCAAAACAAAATCAAAAATATTTTATAATTTTGTTGTTACTTTCTATAGAAATTCATATTGAATTTTTAAATTTCAAACACTTTATATTTTGTGGCGTTGAAAATTGAAAAAACAAAATGAATTTCTGTAGAAAGTAACAACAAATTTATAAAATACTTTTGTTTTTTTTTTTGCTTTCAATGAAATTGTTGGCGTTGCCCCTTAGTCTTCGAAATAAAATAGTTTTAAATATTTTAATATGTTTGTTTATTAGTAAAAAAAATATCTTTAAAAACAAGACAGCTTAAATTTTTTTATTTATCCCTTTTATGAAAATTGTCCTCGAAGTTGTTTGCCTCTTCCCTGAAAAATGTATCGGCAAAAGCAAAATTTCGAGGGAAAGAAATGGACCGATTTGGCTTATTTTGAACATTTAATACTTCTTATATACATTAACAAAATATGATTGATATTTGGGTGTATCCAAAGTAACGGCCGTTACTTTATAAATGTCTGAAACAAACATCATGTTTTGTAAAATTTTGCAGAGGATATGTCAAGTTAAATATCTGATTTAATTCTTTGAAATGATTTGTTTAAATAATACATTATAAAAATTGCAAGTTTTTTGCGTGTGAATTCATTTATTATCGGTGACAAAAAAAATATATTTTTGTTAGTATAAATAAAATTAAAGTTAATCTTTAGGAATATGATACATTTATTTTGTATAATAGCGGAAAAATTAATTCAAAATAAAAATTTAATTTTTGAGCTATAAGGGGTCAATTTCTGTGGAAACACCCTTTTGATATTCTTATCTTATATGGACATTTTTGGGCCAAAACCATTATTTCTTCAAGAAAAATTCTATTTAAAAACAACTTTAAAATAAAAACATTCTTTTAAATATTTTGCTACTATAGTCGAAACTAAAGTATGTTTTAAATTGAACCGACTTTAACTGGGTGCCACCTCAAATGTAGCAAATTGTTCATACAACATACAACAAAATATAAGCAAGTGGCAACTTTAAGCAGCCGACATTTAAAATTAAAATATAAATAAAACACTGCATATCTTGTACGGTTGAAACACGCAATATGATTTTATGTAGAAAGCAACAACAAAATTACAAAACTTTGTGTAAAACGCTAGGCAATTTTGGCCTAGCGTTTCACACAATTAGGGCCTATACATATATATTTTGTGTTTCTTTCCATAAAAGTTTTCCTGCAAATCATTAATAATTGCAAAATATCAGCCAACATCTTATAACATAAACATTTTTAACTTTTTGCAAGTACTTTTTTATTTGGCGAAAAACAGCTGATGCTGTTGTTAAATGAGTTAAGCACAACTTCAGCTGGTTTTAAAATTAACATCGGGTTTAACGTGTAAAGTATGCTTTTGCTTGTCTATAGTAGATCAAAAGCATATTTTTAATAAAAGTTTACTTTAGAACTCTTAAAGTATGCTTTGTTTATGACTATAGTTATGGGTCATTTATTTTATTTTTTGTTTAATATGATATTTTCTCATGCCTTTGTGTGACTTCTTCAGGGAAAAACAATTTTTAATTGTTATCGGATTAAAGAAAATAAATAGTTTTATAAAAAATTATCCTTCAGCTTAACAAAAGAAATATAAATTTAAAGAAATTATTAAATACCCATGAACTTTAACTTTGTTTTTGTTTGATTATGTTTTAATAAAACTCGAAACAAATTTGTTTAAAATTTAATTTAAATTGCACGATTTTTAAAACAAAAAAGGAGGATCTTTTATATTTTTTTTCTCAGAAAATTGACGATTTTGACACAAATTAATCTGGCAGCGCTGATTAAAACCAAAACAAGAAAAGGCTAAAAAAAATTTGAAATAACAAAATATAACAATGGTTTTTGTTTATTTTAATCATATAAATTATGCATTCATCATTTATATTCCTTCTATTTTTTTATTTATTTAAAAAAAATAGTATTTAAACATATTTTAAATTCAAAATATCTACATTTTGTTTTTCTCGCCACCAATTTCAAATGCGACTTATTTTGACAGTTCTTGAAAGAAACTTTTCGCAAAACATTGTTATAGAAACACTTTTTCTTGCATCCTTCCAATAATTGCTGGAAAATTATTAAAATGACAGATAATTCTCGCCAAGAAAAGATACAGAAACACTTGCGTGAGAAAAACCATTTTTTGTTTCATTTCACACTATTTTTGTTGCAATTCACACGTTTCATGCGGAAAATTATACGAAGCGAGAAATACAGAAACGAGGTACAGGACTTTAAATAACCACGAAAGAAACTATTCGGAGTTTTTAGCCATATTATAGAGTTTGAATTATTTACGACCATATCTTTATGGAAGAAAGTTCCAAATTCTAACGGACCATCAACCAATTAAGTTTTTACACTCAAAATATAAAGAAACAGATATGTCTCCGAGACATCAAAGATGGCTTCTGAAACTAGGAGAATATGATTTCGAGATAGAGTACATAAAAGGAAAGGAGAATAGAGTAGCAGATTTTTTAAGTAGAATAGAAAATGCTAATGAAGAAAAAGAAGGAAACAGAGAAAATATTCGGGAGAATTCGGATAATGAATCAGATCTTAACATAATAGAAAATATAGAAGATGATGATGTATCTATGGTAACAGTTCATTCAGTGGAGGAAAATTTGCATGATCATTTTTATATTAAAGACGAAATAGTCAATAAATATGGAACACAAATTATATTAACAGATAACAAGGTCGAGGAAATGAAGATTTTACACGGTAAAAGAATTATTTTTATAGCAGAAGCAGATTTTAATAGAATGGGAGAAATATTTTGAAAATATATCAACAAGGGAAAGATAGGCATATTTTCGGAATTGTCCGAACATAGTTACAATATGGTTCAGGAAAAGGTAATAGAAATGTTCTCTAATGACAAACAGATAGAATTTATAAAGTGCACTATGCGGGCACAAGCTATAGAAACCGATGTAGAGGCAGTTAAACAAATATCTCTTTACCATGTTAGAGAAAGTATGCACTCAGGCATTATTGAAACATATAATCAGATAAAATACAAAATATACTATCCAAAGCTAATGGAATTAATTCAAATAGTCATTAATCAATGTGAAATATGCCAGGAAGTGAAGTATGATAGGAGACCAATTAAGCCAAAATTTGCAATTACGGAAACACCATCGGGGAAGAACGAAATTATACATAAAGATACTTATGTAATTAAGGGAAACCATTTTTTAACAGTAATAGATACATTTTCCAAATTCGGAGCAGCTTACCCAATCAACGACAGAAATCACGTAACAATTATAGAACAATTAGAAGATCACTTTGCTAAAATAGGAAAACCCGGAAAGATAATGGCGGACAATGAATTTAAAGCTATCAGAGTAAAAGAATTTTTAGAAAAGGAAAACGTTGAATTACATCTAACTAAACCAAATAGTCATACAGGTAACGCATAATGCAATTGCTGAAAAATTTAGAATATTGAATAAAATAGAGAAGGAAATCCCAACGAAACAATTGATTCAGAGGGCTATTCGAAATTATAACAACCGCTATCATTCGAGCATTAAATGTACACCTAGTGATGTCCATTTGGGGAAAATTAACAATAATACAGTTAGAAAGAATTTAGAAGATAACAAAAGAAAAATAATAAATAAATTGAACGAAAATAGGGAAGAGTATACGGAAAACAGAGAGGAAGGATTTGTTAAAAACTATAAGGCAGTTAGACATAAGGAACAACCAAAATACAGAAAATCCAAGTTAGACAGAGTACATAATTGTAATATTAAACGACCTTTAAAATTTTCCGATATGGACAACACTGATGACAATACTAATAGGGATACCGATAATTAAGGGAATGATGACTACAGAACGTCTGACAAATCAAATGGGATTTATAGATATTTTTGTGAAAAATAAGGAAATCGTTAATTAATCGGACATAATACTTCATATAATTAACCTAAACGAAATAGAGGACATTCTGAATAACATAACGGAGAATATTATTTTAATGAAAGTAGAGAATAAAAATTTGCTTCAGTTAGAATTAATGGACACCAGGAATAAATTAATGACTTTAATACCGAAACGAAACAGACAGAGAAGGGGACTCATAAATAAAATAGGAAGTATGTCTAAATGGTAATTGGAACAATGGACGAAGAGGACAGACGGAACATACAAAACCATCTTTTAAACATTAATGAAATAACGGAAAATAATAACCAACAAATATTAATTGATGATTATTTTAATGAAACTCTAAACCATTTAAAACTAGTTATAAGTAATGATAGAACGACAATAGAAAGAGAAATAAATTCTATAAGTAAAATTTTGGAAATAGAAAACAAGAAAAATATATATTTGGAACAAATGACTAACATACAATTGTTAAAAAATAAAATAGAACAGTTACAAGATAATGTAATATCTGCACAACATAATATTGTACATCCAAATATTTTAACAAGTTATGAAATACAAAAGTATGAAATTGACTATAATAAACTTAAATATATACAACTCGGAACAGCAATTTTAAACAATTCTCATTTAATTTTCGGCATTGAAATACCTAAAACATTTAAAATAGTAAAACTAAGATCAATTGTTCCTTTTTTTTTTTTGTCATTATTTTTTATTGAATCTTCATATATTAAATATGAACTAACAATAATTAATCAAATCTTAACCTAATACGTTATTTTATGTCCTGCCAGTGCCAGACAAAATTTTCTTCATCACGGGTTCTGTTCACTTTTATAGGTGTTTATCGCTCATCTAATTGGGTAAGTGCTGCAGTGTCTCTTCTTCTTAAGCGAGTGTGGCCGCCATGATTTAAAATATTTCGAGCTAGTGAATTTGGGTGTTGTTCAAGCCTTTTTAAATATTTTATTGCATATTTTGTAATCATAGTTTTAACTAATGGCACATTGAGATCCTTATGAATGTTTGAATTTTTAACATACCAGGGAGCTGCTGTGATTATTCGAAGAAGTTTATTTTGGCGCCTTTGAATTTTGTCGATATTAGAGGCCGAGGCAGTGCCCCATAGTTATATACCGTAGCACCAGATAGGTTTTAAGATAGAGTTGTAAAGTAGAAGCTTGCAATCGAGACTAAAGACAGAATTTCTTCCAATAAGCCAATGAATTTGAATGGCTTTTAGTTTCATTTGAGTTAATTTTGCCTCTATATGGCATTTCCACGTTAATCGCCGATCCAGATGTATATGTACCGAGATATTTTACATGCGAATGTTGAGGAATTATTTGATTATTGATTGTAATAGAGGGGGGGGCAAGATTCCCGGCGCAAAGTGAATGTTATATGTACGCCATTTTGCTCATTGACCATTATCCTCCATTGTCGTAACCATATTTCTAGTTGAAATATATGATGCTGTAAGTAACGCGATGCTTCATTTTCGTGGACGCTTAGAAAAGCTGTATCGTCTGCAAATGTTGAAGTTTGTGTATAGTTGCTTCTTCGCATGTCCGAAGTATAAATTAAGTATAATAGGGGGCCCAGGATGCTGCCTTGTGGGACTCCAGCGGCAATGGGCTGAGGTGAACTTAAGAAATTTCCTTCTTTAATAATAAATTGACGACCGACTAAGTAGCTTTCTAGCAGCTTGTGTGTGTTTGCTGGTAAATTTTGCTTCAATTTATGTAATAAGCCTTCATGCCAGACTTTATCAAAAGCTTGCGAAACATCGATGAAGATTGCTGAGCAATAGTTCTTTTCTTCAAATGCTTTTCTTATTGCATTTACTATTCGATGAGTCTGTTCGATTGTGCTGTGTTTTCTTCTAAATCCGAACTGATGGCTTGGAATATATCTATTTACACTTAAAATCGGTGTTAGTTTTGAAACTAATAATTTCTCAAACAGCTTTGACATATTTGATAATAAGCTAATAGGCCTATAAGACTCAACTTTTGTATGATCTTTACCTGGCTTTGGTATCATGGTAACTAAGGAAACCTTCCATTTTTGAGGATAGAATTCAAGGCGTAAAATAGCATTAAAAATAAAAAGAATAATTTTCTTTGCTATGCGCGGTAGCTCCAAAATCATTTTATTACTGATTTTATCAATACCAGGTGCCTTCTTAGTGTTTAAGTCACAAATAGCCTTTTCGATTTCTCTTAACTCAAATCTGAGGGGAATAGCTGCTCTAGCAGCAACAGGTGGTAACTCGACCGCAATATTGTGAAATATATTTGGTGTAAATACGTTTTTCAAGTGACTAACAAACTGATTTCCTTTTTCAATATCGTTTCTTGCCCAATTACCATTCATGTTTCTTAATGGTGGCTTAGATATAACTGGCCTTTTTAGATTTCTAGCTGCACGCCATAATGAGTAGTCAGATTGTGGAGTTGCATCAAGTTCCGTAAGATATTTTTCTAGAGAAGCCGTTTTCTGATTCTGCAGTAACTTTCTTAGATTTTTTGTGCACTCTTTTAATAAAATCTTAAGTTGCGGGGATCTGTAAAGTTGCCACTCTCTTCGAACTCTCCTTTTTTCAGTCAAGAGCCGCTCGACATCTGAAGAATATATTTTATTACTTTAAATTTTTTTGGGGGTATCGCTGGAATGTTGAACAGCTAGTTTCAGAAAACTGTCAAAATTGTCAATAGAGCGATCTACATAATCCGGTGTACTGAGCGGAACATTTTCTGTGCAATGGGTACTGAGATATTTTTTATATTTTAAGCAATTAATTTGCGTAGCTGCCGTCGCTATGTAACCAGTCCGAGGTACAATTCTATTGGGGTTCATAATAGTAATAATTGTAGGTGTGTGGTCGGATGATAATTCTAGGGAGGCTTCAACATGAATCGTTTCTATGGGAATGTTTTTAACCACGCCGAAATCTATGACATCTGGTATTTTTTGATGATCAGTGGGCCAATATGTTGGTTGTCCGCTCGCTACCACATTTAAATCCATTTCGGAAATTGTGTTAAATAAAACACGACCCTTTGGTGTTATAAGTCGCGACCCCCAGAAGGTATGTTTAGCGTTATAATAGCCAGCGGCTAGGAAACACGGTCCTAATGATTTAAAATATTTATAATATTGGTCCTCCGATATTGAAAATCTATGCGGGGAGTATAACGATGAAATTACTAGGTTTCTATTTAATTCCTCAACGCAAATGTTCGTTGCTTGGAGATAATCTTCACGATGATCACACATTACGTAGTGTTTGACTCGGGTTTTTATTAAAATGGCAGAACCTCCACAAGTTCTATCTCGTGGGTCCTTGGTATCATATAGTATATAACCATTTATTTTAAACGTATTTCTTTAGGTCAAATGAGTTTCAGAAATCATCATGACATCAATTTGATTATTCTTAAGAAAGTATTCTAATTCATTTTTATGTTGGCGGATGCCGTTTGCGTTATAAAAACAAATTTTTAAACAGTTCATGGTTTGTTAAGTATAGCTTGCAATAACATCGATTGCATTCTAAGCATTTCCTGCATCATATTACCCATTGTGTTCGTAAAATTGTTTACTGTTTGCACTAATGTTTCCATGGTTTTTTCTAAACGACTTAAATTAGAAACCGGAGTTTCATCATTACTTGGCGAGGCACCTTGCATTGGCTGATGGTTTGATTTTAGGACGTTAGCGTAAGAGGTTCTGTTGTTACTAGGCTGGGGGGCTTGAATTGCATTTGTGTTTACTTGATTTGCAACCTGTAATTGAGGGGTATTTGTTTTCGGTTCAACCGTCTGCTTGACGATATTATATACAGGGCATCCTCTATAATTGGCAGTGTGATTACTGCCACAGTTGCTACATTTTTTTTTACGTTGGGGTCGGTTTTAGACTTATCGCAAGAAACTACGCAGAGAGGGGGAAAGTAGCAGTATGCCTTGGTTTACCCAAATTCTTGGTAGTTTAAGCACTAAACAGGTCAATTTTTTTGTGCTGCTCTTCTATAGTTATTCTTCTGTAGAGAATATATTTTAAATTGTAAATAGGAAGTGCTTCATTTTTTTTTTAAGTTTTACGTCGCCGGGTTCAAAATCCACTCGAAAAAGTGGTTGGGGAATTTTTTCTCTATTTTTAATATTTAGTACATGTTTTACCTTGAAGCCTTTTTCTTCTAGGAATGTTTTAACCTCTTCTGGGTCCACACATGAGTCAATACCCTTAATCACTACCTGTAGACCTTTACTGCTTTTCAGTTGGTAGGTATAAAAGTTTTTTTTAAGTGTTTCAAAGTTGTTTACTATTTTGCGAAAATCATTCTCATGATTGACTTGTATTTTTGTCTCGTTTATACTTCCACGCTTGATAGCCGCTACGTAAAACGAATTTTCACCTATCACCGATATCAAACTCTTTATGAGCTCATTTGAATTTTGCTCCCTAAGATATATCGGGGGGGGCTTGGATGGTTTAATGATGTTTGGTGGATTCATCCTCCAGAATTGCAAAACGATTTTGAGTATTTATTTTATCAAAAGATGGTACTTTTGAGGCCGAAGCAACTGCTGCAGAGGTAGGGCTGCGTCCCCGTTTAAGCACTGTTATGTACCTGTTCATGCCAACTTGTACTGTAGGCTTCTGACAACTTTTTGTGTTTGAGTTCATGGTATCATTTCCCACTAAATTTGTTTTTGACATCACGGCAATACTTGCTGGCCTGGCAACACTTGTCACCAAATCTAGTTGTAGTTTTTTTAATGAGTCACTATCCACTGTGTTTGTAAACACCGAGGGTGATAGGGAACGTGTTCGAGTAATTGGCTTAGCCGTTAAATAGTTTATATTGTTTTGTTTTGTTTTATTTATTTCTGCATTATTTTCATTTGCATTAAATAAAACGTAAACGTTTCTTTCATTTTGTCTTAGTGTTGTTTCACTGTTCGTACTCATGCAAAGAGTTGTTTTGGTTTTTCACCGTTTTGCTTTGCTTTTAATATTTTTATTATTTATTGTATTACAACAACACTAAAAATAAGAAATTTAAGCTTAAATGTTTTTGTTCAGAATATGTATACATACATACATGTATGAACATTCATACGTATGTATATATTTTTACTTTTTTATTTTATTTAATTTTATCGTTTTAATTGTTCACTATTATGTTAAATAATTTAAATAACAAAATATTTTATTTATTTACAAACGTCCATTCGCTGCTGATATATGTCAAAATCAGATATGATTAATTAATAGTTCAAATCGTATGCGGGGTTAAAAATACACGTCTGTATCACAACAAAGCACAAACTAATATGATAAAAAATAAAAACAGTCTTCTTGTTTGTACCTATGTGCGTTTAGTTTCATTTAAATTTTTGTTTTCTTTCGAATCCAGCATATGAAAAAACTTTAATACATAGCAACTGCTGAATATGCATTGGAAATCAAAAAACCTTTGAGTTTTAAAGGCTGCTATTGGCAGGTGGGGCAACGCTGGTCCTGAACCCATGTTGAACGTTATAATTGCGTCTCAGTTGCTACTGAAGCCGTTAGTGACAGTATGTATACCTCGCCCTCTTAAACCTGCAGAAGTCATACTGGGAGTACTTACCAACTTGAAAGGGAGAGTCGATACGAGTCAGAGGAAACTGGAAGCTTCATTAGGTTATAAGCAGTTTCCCATTTTAGCATGTTTTCTGCTAATTTAGGAAATTGATTGCATATTTTTTTTTTTAAATATGCTAACTGCATTTTAGCATATTTTCTTGTCCAAAAGCAAATTTTTTAAGCATATTTTTACTTTATAGAAAAGCAGAATTTTTTTTTAGCAAATTCTGTTTCAAACAGACTTATTACACATATTTTCAAACAGTTTCATATTCAAATAACACTACTTGACAGTCTCTTGAACAAATGTATGTGACACTTAATCTTTATGTAAAATTGTCCGCAAGCGGCATTTTAGTAATTTTACTGCCTTTCACGAAAAAAAGAAATACATAATCCGGTTAATGTTTTTAAAGATATTTGCATTTAAACACATCAGCTTTTTTAAAAACACAAATAACGGTTAATTTGCAATATCTCGAAAACTGTTCTACTTTTGTCAATTCTGACTTCATATTCGGATATAGTGGTTAGGAGTCAGATACATTTAGTCCGAAAACTGTCACGTAGTGTAATCCTCCTCTTACCAAACTGAGTTAATTTTACAAAACGCGTAGCATAAAATGCGTTTTGAGTCCATGGCTTATTGATAAATGTTGCTTAGAACCCTAAATTAAATTAACAAGATTCCTAAAAGTTTTTGGTCAGCTTTCGTTGGACACTTTTTTTATAAATATAGACACGCCACAAACGAATTAAATGGAATCCATTGAATATTTAAAAATTATTAAAAAATAGCAAACGTTATTAAAACATTAATAGCGGCACAGTGGCTTACTTCATAAACGGAGTGTTGCAATGCAACCCTGTAAGACAAATAATTCAAAGACTAGATAGACATCTTTTCAGTGAAAAGCTTTGCAATACTGCATTAATGGGCTCAATCAGTATTTTGGAATAGATCGACAAGTGATAGTATATTTCCTTAAACCACAATTGGTTATTTAAATACAGCAGTGGTTGATTAAACAATTTTTATGAAAATTTAAATTTGGATGTTTTCACTATATATGTATGTATGTTATATCGTTTTAATTTTGATTTTTTGTCCGACAACAATTTTACGCATAATATTTAAGAGCAAAATAATATTTAAGACAGGTTAAAACAAAATTTAAAAAAATTTTTTGTTTGACATACTGGAGCGATTTAAAATGGTGAATTTGGAAAGAACGTTGAAAAAAGTTTTCAAATCAAATGGTGTGCAACTCAGTGAATTTGTATTCGATAAACACAGCCATATGGGCTGTAAGAGGAATAATATATCTTTGCAGCACTGTAAAATTTGCATAATTCAAAATATCAGTTCTCAACATTTCTGGAAATAGCTTCATAAACTGACGAAAAACAGGGTTTTCGCGAGAAAACTAAATGATTGCCATATTCCAGTTCGGCAGCCGTATTCTGTAATTCGCTTAGCTAAAGCTAAATCTCGATCGCTAAAATGCCTAAGAGAATACAAAATTTAAAAATTTTAGCGATGACCTTTAAAGCTAAAATTGCGGCGAATTAAATTTTTATGGCAATCCAAATTTAGCAATTCATGTTACAGTAGTGCATTCGGAGCCAAAAATCGCTAAATCAACTTTATAGATTTTTAGCGATAGAATACGGCCGCAGGAGCCCTAATTTAGCTAAAAAAGCATCTCATTTTTGAGATTCATGTTTTCATCAGAATACAAATTGGTTAAACAAGTTTTTTAAAAGAATTTAATAAATCTATTTACTTTCTAATTTAAGTTTATTTAACTTTCATTCGTCGCTAAATTTGCTTTCAACTGAAACAGAGGAAGTGCCGTAGAAATACCAAGTAACTGGCAAAAGTAATCAGTTGTTGTCCATAACGTTTAAGAAAATATAATTGTTGTTCCGTTGGCGTCCACTTGTGTTGACTACGACTAATATAATAATAATAATAATAATATTGATTATTTCAATTAAACGTTAACTAAAACTACGCCAACTTCAGGCTCCGCCTCGAATTTTGTAATATCGACGACTTGTCTGAAACAATAAATAAATTTGTATTATTTTCTACTCTATCGTCAATATACTTATAAGTCATTTTATTACCCGTCAATGTATTTGGATTGCATAGAAGAACAAATAACTTCAGCTTCCTTGCCAATATTGAAATAATTGTTGATATTAAAGGTTTGTGAATTCTTGCTTAAATTTAATACAATGACGTACATGTCACTACTGTTTTCGTATCTATACGGTGAGATAAAATTCGAACGAATGTGTATCAAAAGTTAATGAGTTAATTATAATTCAGTTGGTTTGAATCATTTCAAACATCAACTACTTACCGTGAGTAGATAAGAATATCATCAAGTATTGCTTGTATATTGAGTGCCCCTTCACGCATTGAGGGCTCTTGACGCAATTTGATTAATTTTTTAAAAAGCAGCAAATGGCTGCGGGGTGCTCGAGACTGACTAAGCGCATTATTATGCATATAATTGGAAGTAACTGGTAGCCAAGTTTGATCACCTCGCGTAAAACCGGCATTGTTTGAAGCATCCCATTGGTAGGGTGTGCGTTCGGGATCTCGAGAATAACTTTGGTAAGTTTCTGGACTTGAATTACAACCCTGAGTATCTACGGTTTCATTCCATGTTACAATGCCGTTTACCATACCGATTTCTTCTCCCTATAACATAACAGTGTAATTAATTTTTTATTTAATTGCTTCCATTCAACTTACATAGTATGTAACGGCATTTCCAGGCAAAGTTTGTACAAGCATTGTGAATAAATCCATACGTCCTTCTCCCAAGCGGGTAGAGTAACGAGGATTATCATGATTTCCTAATAACCAATTTGCCAGAACGTCTTCAGGCATGGTATCTAACCATCTGGTGATTAAATCCTTGATTTCGGCTGCCGTTGTAGTATTAAAAATGTTTTGCATAAAATAGAAATTGAAAGGAATCATGGATCCATTGCGAACTCCATCGCCATAATACAGCATTAAATTATCAAATGTTGTATAGGCTTCGGTAAGGAGTAAACGTGTTTCTCCTCCATGATCTTTTTTGTATTGTGTTGTTAACTCACGCCACTGGTAGACCATTTCAATGGACTCTGGCTGATTTTGGGTTAGTGTATGATTTAAATGACACCAGTCTTCAGGATCGGGGCAAACACTAACATCATCAATAACTGGTTCGTCCATAAAATTACCATTCTCATCTGGTCCCTTTTCGAACATAAAAGGCAAAGCATCAATACGAAATCCAGAAATTCCCAAGTCCAACCAATAAAGCATGACTTCTTTCATTTTGGCCACTACCAAAGGATTTCGAAAATTTAAGTCAGCTTGTTTAACAGAAAATTGATGGAAGTAGTACTGTTGTCTTTGGTCATTCCACTCCCAAGCACTGTAACGGAAAGCACTTTTCCAATTACTTGGTGGTTGTCTATTGCCTTTAGCGTCTATAGTACCATTATGCCAGACATAAAAGTTCTCATAACCTTCTTCGCGATTAATAGACTTTTGGAACCACTCACACTCATCGCTAGTGTGATTTGGTACAAAGTCCAAAATAACGCGCATACCAACTTCCTTGGCCTTTTTGAGTAAATTCTTAAAATCATCAAGTGTTCCATATTCGGGATGTATGGCATAAAAGTAAGAAATATCATAGCCAAAGTCTGCCATGGGTGATTTGAATATAGGCGACAGCCAAATAGCTGTAAAGCCAATGTCCTTTAAATATTGTAGTTTCTCCGTAACTCCATTCAAATCACCGATACCATCTCCATCACTATCCCGAAACGATCGAGGATACACTTGATAAAAGTTTCCATAGTCATACCAATCTCTTGCAAATGTCAATGTCGTCCATGTGAGCACAATTAAAAGTTCCAATTTCATTATGCTCTCCCAAGATTTTAAAAAGTAACTGAAAGGTTTGACAAAATTCATTGTGCCTTTATAGTAGTTGTTTACATCCTAATCAACACAATTGAAGAAAAGTACTTCAGATTTTAATTTACTTCGAAATGCGAGTAACGATTGTTTCAAGTTTTTTTTTCTATCTTTAAGATAACAATTAATATTTTTAATTAAGTAATTCGTCATTGGTAAATAAATATCATTTTTAATACGTCATAAGCCCAAGGACGGAACATGATTTCTAAAGTACTTGTATCTCACACGTTTGAAAAATTTGCTTGAATTTCAGAAGCTGTTTACTTTAGATAAATGTGTATAAGTTTGCCTTACAATACCTTTATGTTTGCTTAATCAAAATTAAAAATATGTGTATTTCATCTGCCTGTTTTTAGATGACGAACGCAAAATTCATTCGCCTAATTTACATTTTAAACTAATCAAATAACACAATGAAAAAATCAGCCATAAACAAAATACTTATTATTATTCATTGAATGCTTAATATATTTTTTAATTGCTAACATTTTTTCTCACCACGCACAGTGTGAGGTTTAAACATTCTAGCTGATCAAAATTACATATTTCTTTAACAAATAAAGGTACAGTCACGCAATTTGGTACAAGTAATATATGACTGACAACACAACTTCTGAAGAAAAATGGGTGGAATTGGATATTTGCCACGCCCACTTCCCATAATAGATAAAATATAATTTTTTTAAATTGGTTTATAATTAATAGCAAGATTGCCTTATCTTGAGTAGGACAATTGGGGAAAATTGCAATACCCTTGTTTTAATCAAACAAGACATTACCCATGCATATCTCGTTACCTAAAATGCAAACGAACAAATTAACAAAAAAAAAAAAAAAAAAAATTAATATTTTTAATACAAAAAAAATTATAGCCATTAAAAAATAACAATTTTACTAACGTCCTTGTGCATTTAAAGTTACGATATGTGTACCTTAAAAAATAAAAAAGTTATTTTTTTAAAAAAGATTTTTTTATTTTCAATTCAATTCAAAAAAATACAGTACAAAGTTTATTAAAAGACAAAAAATATAAATAAATTATTATAAGAATAGGAAAAGTAATACATAGTTTATATTACAAATACAAGAATTCATGATCAGTTTTTGGATCGGGAATAGTGGGGGCAAGTTGGGGCAGATTTTTTTGGTTGATGCAGAAAGAAGACTAAATAGGTAATCTGATGCAAATAATGCGACTACTTTTGCTTGCTTGTGTATATATTTTTATGTCCAATGAAAAAAAAATTTTTTTTTTCAAAATAACTTATAAAAAGAGATATATTTAAAAACATTCAAACTTTTATTCTAATCACGTGTTTTACAATTGATTAATTCTCTTAATAAAAAATATACAGAACTACAAAATAAAAAAAAAAATCATGAAGATATTGCATTTTATAAAAAAGTTACAACCATTCAAAGTTGGGCTACGGGCCTTAACTTGCTTATGTCTAGCAATAGTCTGCAATTACAGTGAAGTTTAAGGTGCTGTTACTTCATAACGCTGTTAAATTTTTTAATTCCAAATGCAATTATATGTAGTTGGGATTGTTATCAATCAATTCTAGTAAAAGTTCTTAAAAAAAAAACAAAAATTGGATTTTGATAAGCTAAAATGTTAAAACCTTACAGTTCAAACAAAGCAAGAACTTTCTAACAAAAATCCTTATTAATGAAATGTTATCTTAATTGTTAAGTTCAAGAATGATCGAATACAAGATTACGCCATGCGCATGATTTATTGTAAGAGCACGTAGTTTGTCCCTGGCAAGGGTTGCCATGTCGAATATACCCTAAGAATATGCATGGATTTTGCATGAGATGGTAACCCTGCAATTTAAAATAATTTGAAGTTTCTAAAAAATATATTTTATTTATTATGTTTAAATTACGGATTTTAGCTAACATTTTATGAAAAACAATATTAAAACATAAAAAAAGCTTTACAGAAGTGTGTTACAACAATTTTAGCCCAAAGAAAAAATATAACAATTATATATAAACATGAAGTGTGCAGTGGGCAAATACAAACAAAATAGCAATTGAAAAAAATTAAGTGAGAAATTGTACTAAAAAATAATATTTTGTTTGGTTTTAATAGTGGTAATTCATAAATATCTCAAAATATTTGTATAAGAGGAAACTTTACAAAATAACAACTTAATGTATAAAAAAAAAAAACAATATTTTGCTACTTTATAATTTGAAGAACAAAATAATAAATTGTCACACTGTAATGTTACAACAACTATTTTTAGTTTGACATCTTGAAATTCTTAGCCAATAGGAAAGCAGTTTGCGTGACGTCATATGTGCGACATGCGCAATTTTGTTTTCGGGATGGCGCAATCTTCTATTCTATCATTCTTGGTTAAGTTTTTGTTAACTCCTAAATTAAATTAATTGACAATCAAATAAATTATTCGTTTTAAATATTTTTTAGCTTTCAAACGTTGGCACACAAGCCAATTTTACACAATATAAAAATTTTCTTTTTTACCCTCGTTTCTCGTTTTTACTGTACGCTATATAATACACATCACCGAAGGTTAAAGGTTATATAAAGGTTTGTCATTCCATTTGTTATTTCTACAATATTGATATTAGAATCCTTAAAGTATAAAAGTTTATTCTGAGCCCTGATGAGTAGAGAAGTTGTTTTAACGCTATCCGTTTGTCCGTCTGTTCTTTAGTTTTCCGAAGACCCCAGATATGACGGGGACTTGGTAAGGATATATTTATTTCAAATATGCTCCGCTTAATTTTGCTATTGAAATTCAGCCTGATCGGTCCATAAATGGATGAGGCAATATAAAAATTGACATTTTGCATGGGAGCCCACCTAAGGAAGAGAAATTGCAAATATTAGGGATGAAAATAAGTGGGCTCGGTCATACATTTGACCCATCTAAAGACAACCTTAAGGAATGATGGTAATGTTCCGAATATATGTTGGGCTACGACTGACTCTGTGCCATTTATGGATTTTATTTTGATCAAATTTCTCTGCATTTTTTTGGCTCTGCATTTTTTCTGAACTAGTGCATTCAAGTCCTGCTACTAAGCAACTTCATAGTGCTGTAGGGTATATACATTTTTTTCCTGGAAAATTGTGTGGGTTATCCTGACTTTTATTGTTGCCTATGTATGTTTTATTACGCCATTGTATTCTAAACTGTTTAATTTAAACACTATGGCCCCTAATTATAGTTAAAAATTAAAGACGTTTCTTTTTAAAATCAACTAAGATTAAATACCTGTTTTTGTCTTGTTATCCACTACAGTCAAAATTAAGTGGCCTTCAAATACGGGAAATATACCAGAAACTGGAATAACTTTTTTTGTAATGCATGGAATTTATTGAAACTTTTTCATTTGAATGCCCATCGAATTGTTTTAAAAATAGTTTAATAAGTTTAATGGAGTCTTAAAGAATTTTAATGCCCACCATTATGTCAAGTTAATATCTGCAACGGACACTGTTGCCAATTGAGATATTTTCTTATCTAATCTAGCGATTTTTAATCAAATTTTTCGGGAAAAATTATGATTAACCTCTAAGCGGGAAATCTAGCGATTTTTTATTATTGTTTTTACGTTTTTAATAAAATTTTTTGATAACACTGTTAAAGAATTACTTTGAAATAAACTAAATGGCCAAAAACCACACAAATATATGCAAAACGTATGGAGCATGTTTGTTTAAATATGTATTAAACATTTTTTATATTCACACAAACATCTTGTTGTCATTGTTATCAAACTGCTTGTGTTGTTTATTTGGCCTTAAAATTCTGGCCGGACTACCTTTACAGGTGGTGTTGAAAACACAGTATAGCTACTTAAGAACTTAAAAATTTAAATGCAATTCATAGTAATTCATACGTTATATTTTTTTTTTCTTAAAATATATTTATTTACAATTATTAGTATTGTGGTTATTTTATTGAACTATTTATGGTTTTTAATCCAAATTTTTAATATTTTTAATTAGGCTTAAGTTCATTAAATTTAATTTTCATTAAATTATTTTTATGAAGAAAGGAATTTTTGCAACATGAAAATTAATTAAAATTTTTATTGATAATTTTTCATTCTTGACTCAATCTGGGCTCGAACCCAGGTGTTTACGGACAGGTTACCCTGACATGTTTCGATTGCAACCACTCAATCCACTCAGAGGGCTTGCCGTTTAACACTCGCAGCCATCGACGACTGCTGACGTCATTAGTCAAACATCAATCCTTAAACCAAATTGTATTCAACCTTTGGTAGATCGAAATTTGCTTTGAATGATTATCTATTTTAATTCATTTTAACATGTTATTCCTTTACTTCTGTTTTTTCGTACTTTTGTCAAGAATTCTTCTTGAAGTTCAAAGTACATATTTTTTTTGTTTTTTAATTTTTTGTCTTTCTTATTCTTGTTGACCTTGATGAACTTAAGCCTAATTAAAAATATTAAAAATTTGGATTAAAAAATATATTTATTTACTTTTAAGCTCCATTCATAATGGAGGCAGCCATATCGTTTTTCATATGTCACATTATTTTTTTATTTTAAGTACAAAAATGTAACTATTCGCCGTTCAAAACTAGTTAAAAAATTCAATCGGAGAAGTGAAATCCTTAAAAATCGTTTTTTTATTAATTATTTTGGACTTTAAGGATTTAGTTGAATACTTAAAAATCTCAGCAGATCCTATATCTTAGGCTAGATCATTTTATTTTTTATTTACCTACGTATTTGTTACATGTTTCCTTAAAAATTGAACTTGGTGATGAATTAACAAATTGTTTTCATTTATAATATTATTTTTCATTCTGCTTTTAGCTGTTATGATACTTGCTATTTTTTGTATTTTTTCTATATTGGAGAACAGTGCAAATATATTTGCATAGGAAAACTGCCTAAGTGTAAAGAGTATGATTATATCATAAAAAATCTTAAAATGTCAAACAAATATACATGTGTTATCGATAAATAATCTTAGACTGTCAAAAAAAATATAAAATTTTTTAACTTAAAATTTACATTTCCAGATTAATTGTTAGCACTGTTGCCAATTTTTTTAGTTTTTGATCGAAAGAAACGGTTTTTAACTTTTTTTGCGATTTTTAGCTTTTATGACGGTTTTTTGTGAGGAAAAAACGTGGGCAGTATTGTTTGTTTTGTTTACATTTTATCAAATTGTATTTCTTGGTCTTTCTCGCATTTGTTGTTTCATTCAGTCAATCCTGAAAAAATCCAATACAAAAAATAGCAAGTATCATAACACCTTTAGCGATATTCTTTAGAAAAAAATTTGGCAACAGTGGCAACGGATTTTTGAGTTTCTTGAAATGAGCCGGTTCTTGATTCGGCCATAACCGGCTGAGCCAGTGTTGCACCATCTTGTTGAAAACACACAGAGTTGGAAGGAATAATCTTTCGTCTTAGTTCCGGCTAGAAAATTTCTTAAGTAACGGTCTCCAGTGACTGTAACGTTGTGTCCGTTTTGTTCAAAGAAGTATGGCCCGAAAATACAGCGTAAAGAAACTGCACACCAAACTATGACGCGGATAGGATGCAATTGCCTCTCATGCAGTATTTCTAGATTAGAACCACTTTGTATGCGACAATTTTGTTATATAAGATCAAAAGAATGTTTTTAACATATCTCTACTTTAGAACTCTAAGGCCCGCTTTCACAATTAACCGATAATTAAATTTATATTAAATGAACTTTGCTAATGACTATGTTTCAATTGATTTTGTACACGGTAATGTGTAATGTTGCACTCCACTTACGAATGTTGCTTAAAGTGTTAATTTGCTTTTTAACCTCCATCCCCTTTCTGTTATTGTGTGTTTGACAGCCAGTCATTCATTTAACTTTGTTCGTTTTTTTTTAAGTAAAAAAAAAACTACAAACTTATCGTTCATTGTGTACTTTTGGTAAAAAAAAATTAAATAAAAGGTATATTTCCACTGCAGTGGAACGAGTACTTAGAAAATAATGAAAATTATCTCATTCAGATTTTTTTCTATTTTCGTTTGCAACAGTAGCGACCATTTCCGTTGTATAGTATTTTGTACGTCCGCGCACAGCAACAATCACGTTCAGAACGGAAGTACTATGGCAGCTATGCTTTCCTTTATTGCATTCGCTCTAGAGCTCCTACTGCATTTTACTTATTCGTTTCAGTTTTCAACGTTTGTTGTCATTGTCGTCGTAGTTATCGTCATCATTTGTTGTTTTGTTATACTTGCTGAAGTAGGAGTAGTTGTTCCATTTTGTTGTTACAGTTGTTTTGTAAAAGTGGTTGTATGTAAAGGAGTTATTTAATTCCGTTCCAGTCATTTCTAGCGCTCGTTCGTTGATTTTGTCTAGCTACTCTATATTTGTGTTCCGTTACGCAAAAACGGAAAGAATATTCTTTTAAACATTTTTGTGTTTAGAATGACTGCAGTTTTTCTTTTAAAATGCACACTGAATAATAAAATCTTTCAAACAACCAGGGATGGTGTGGTTGTGTCTGCCTTTCAAACAGAGTTGTCAGAAAAGAGTATTAATGCCCAAGCTGGGGATTTGTTTTTGGGAAATGGCGACAAATGTTTTTGATTTAAGGATTGGAAAACTTGATATAGATCTTTCTAAAGTTTTTGAAATTTCTTAGAAAATTTCTTTTACATTAATATAAAAGATTTATTTGCATTAAAAAAAAAACAATTAAATAAGAATAGAGAAAATATGCATTTTTTAAGAAAAATATATTGAAACCCAAAAAAACAACCAAACAAACACGGAGGTTTGATTTAAAATTGAAATTGATTTGAAATCAAACCTTTTCTCAAACGACAAAAGTTTGATAATGCTATAAAAATCACAGCATTCTCAACAAAAAGGGGAAATTATTTCCAAATTGAGAAGAGAATTTATTTTCAACTTGCTTTCAAACGTTATTCTTAAATGTCGATTTAAATACAATGTGGAACATAAATAAAAATATTTTTTTTTTAATTAAATTCATTATTTATTTAAATAAACTGTGAGATAAACATTCGGCATTATAGCTAAAATATGAAATTGTATTCTTTCCGTCCTCTAATTCTTGGAAAGTCAAAATATTTAGCTCCTTTTTGTTTTGAGAATTGTCATGACGTAGCACTACGATCGCACAACAATCTTATATTTTCATCACTTTCCAGTTTTATTTTTATTCTCATTCTTACACTTTGTAATTAGTTTTTTACTTACAAATAAATAATTTACATTTCTTAATAAGAAATCAAGGATTTTTAAACGCGAATTCACTTAACGTAACATGTAGTTTTTCATTATTGTAAACACGTTTTACTTCAATCACAATTTTTTAGTGTTTACGTTTATTTTTCGTTTCAGTGCTGCCAAGTTAATTTTGATTTGAGAAAAACATTTGATAACAATTTGCGATCAAATTGATAAAACATTGCATGCCAAATGTTTATATTCTAATCATTGTCAATTTCAATTCAAATGTTAAAATCAAGCAATTGAAAACGTTTTGAAAATTGTGTTTAATGTCAATTGATAGATTCATTTCATATCAAAGGCTTGACTTCGTGTTTGTTTGGAAATGCATAAGTTCACATACACACATACGGTGACAATTGATTAAAGCAATTTGAGCTGAATGTAAATATTAACACAAAAACACTTCTAGCCGGAGTTTTCAGAAATAAACTAAAAAATACTATTATTTGTAATTGCATAAGCATAAAAAGTAGCGATAACTTCAGCTAATACTTAAAAAATCTTGGGTAATGAAAACTATCAACTTGGGAACCCTGCTCTGTAATAAGAACATGAAATTCTGTATTCTCAACAGTTGTAACCATTAAAGTAGTAATGCACTTGAATAATGCATTCGTTTAGCCCAGTTGCATGTGGACTTCATATTTTTATTATCATAATTTTTTCTAAAAAAAAAAAAATAACAACAGTGGCAGTGCTCTGGATCTGAGAATATTAGAATATAATATGTAGAGGCAAAATGAAAGCATTTAGAATAATATGCCGTTTATATTTCTTGCACTGGTATGAATGGATGTATGAACATTAGGGTGGGTCAATTTTATTGTCATAATGTGATCTGCGAAAAATTTAAAAAAATACTCTAAACTAAAACGAGAAAATTTGTATAATATTCTTTTTCATAACAAACCAATTGCGTTTACTGAACATATTTTTTATGTAATTTATTAATAGAATTTTTATATATTGAGCTATGATATAACAATAATGAATCAAATCTTATTCTAGTTCCTATTTTACGTCCTGCCTCTGCCTGACGAGAAGTCGTCAACATTTTAAATATTTCGGGCTAGTTAATCATATTTTGATAGTTTTTTCAATGTTTTGTGATCATAGTGTTTATATTTAGGGGCTTAAAAATATTCGATTTTTTACATACCAGGAATTATATGTGATAATTCGAGGAATTTTGTTTTAACGCCTTTACATTTTTTCTATATTGGAGTCCAAGTTAGTGTTCAGGGTAGTAGGGTAGGTACACAGAAAAAAATAATTTTCATATTTATATACGAAAATCGCAAATTTGATAAAAAAAAAAAAATTTAATTTTCTGCGATGACGTTTTTTTCGTTGATAAAAAGTTTAAAGTTATAGTTATTGAATTTTTAGTCAACAACCAAGTTTATTGAGTTAATAAAAAAAGTTGTTGCCAAAAATAATTTTTTTCAACAAAATGTTTATGTGATTTGTTAAAATAAATTGTTGGAAATGTTGAATAAATCAAACAAAATGTTTATCGAATCTTTATTTATTTATTTATTAATAATGATGTGCTAAATTTCCAATTTGTATTTTTTGATAAAAGCACTAAAATTTATAATAGAGGGATAAGCTTGTTCCTGTTCGCATTTCGCTGGTTGATTATCTGGCCTAATCAACCAGCAAAATGCGCATCAGGAAACCTTTTTCTAAGGACTTTGGCAAAGCTAAATATATTATACAAATAAATCTGTTAAGCGAATGAGAATTATGACCTATTAAAAAATGGACTAGAGTTGTAAAAATACTGTTGTTACGTTGTTTTAAATACTTTTTTTATATTGAATTTCAAAAAATATTTAATTATTTTATTATTAAAAATTTTTTATTGGGTGCTATTTGGAAAAGTGTTAATTTGATCAATTTTTTCATTGAATCAAACAAAAAGTTTGTTGACCAAAAATTTGATTTTTAACAAACTTTTCTTGAGATATGTTTTTCTGTGTAGGTATTCCCAAAATGTATTCCAAATACTTTTGGTCTCAAAATACATTTTCACACAATGTATTAACTATTAATAAATAATAAATATTTTTTCCCACTCATTAAGTTCTTTAGCTACTACGGACATAAAAAATTTCACTATAATGATCATATTAGAAAGATTCCCTCACTATTTAATTTTTGCTAAGTGTACTTTTCCATGAAATGTGTTCAGAAGACCCAAAACGGCCAACGTTTTAACAGACTGCCTTGGGCACAAATTTGTATGACCAAGTCTCGCACACTAAGCTCCCTTGAATTAGAATAAAACTTTTTTGGCTTTAGAACTGGAACTTTTAAAGAAACTCAAAGAAGTTTGGAAAAAAAGATGCACATTTGGGCAACAATTGTTTTTATGAAAAACATTTGTTTGCTTAAGTGTGTTTAACTGACACGATCGGCATTTAATTTGTGTTTTTCCACAATTATAAGAGAGCTTAAAAAAACATTCGTTTCGACAAGTTTTCTTAACTGTCACCTGAAAAAAGAATAAAACTTTTGCCGTCACCCCAGTTACAAAATGCGATGGTTATCAAGCGCATTACGACAGTTAAGAGGCAAAGAATGCAAAATCTTTCAATTTGTGGCTCAGAGGAGGAGGAGGCCTCGAGCTTGACTAAATAAGAACAACTTTGATGTAAAAAAATTTTTATTCAATTCAATACCAGTTTGTGCTCATAAGGATCCCTTGAAATATTGTTTTCTTTAGCCTGTTTGATTTATTCTCTAAAAAGAGGCTGCATCATGTCTTGTCCAAAAGGTCTATTTTAAGCCCCAAAATTTGATTTTTTTTTTAAATTAGCACTAAAAATTTAATTTTTGGTTGAAACAAACAAAGAGGTCAATACATGAACAAGCGCTTCTTGGATTTTCAGAATATGATATTTGTATGTACATGCATTTTAGATTAATTTAAAATAAAAAAAGCATTTTGTATTAAAAAATTAACAGCTTAAATGTATTTTAAATACACTACAAAAAAGTGTTTTGTATCTTAAATATACGAATTGAATGTATTTTGTATTTCAAACACCCCAGTAAAAACTCCGCCTACAAAATAATGTGTTGAGTAATCAGAAAAACATAAGAGCACTACTTACAATTCTACTGAAAGAACCAATGAATTTTACAAGGGAAGTCCCAAAATGAACGCATTAAAAAGTAAGTCATTATTTTTTTTACCTGCATACATCCAGAAAAAAGTAGTTATAGAAGTTGTTATAGATGTAGTTATAGAAGAACGCTACAAAATAATGAGTTAAAGATGCTATTCATTTTGAAAAAGTAGGCGAAGTTTTTACTGGGACATCAATGCATGTTTTCTTCCCAACACTGGCTGTGTCCTACAACTTAATAACGTATCACCAGATTGTCTTTAAGATAGAGTTGTTAAATAGAAGTTTACAGTGTAGACTAAAGGTAGAATTTCTTCCAATTACAAAATTATTTTTAAATTGCTTTTAGTTTCATTTGAGTTAGTTTTGCCTCTATATGGCATTTCCACGTCAAACCTCGAGCAAGATGTACACCGAGATATTTCACATTCGAATGTTGAGTAGTATTTGATTACTGATTTTATTGGGGGGTGCGCAAATGTGTCCGAATAACCCAGATATGATGGGGACTAGGTTGTTATATAGTTATATACGAATAGCTCGGATTGAAATTCTGCCTGATCGGCTTACAAATGGCTGAGATTCATCCATAAATCCCTTGTTGTTCGCGTGCAGAAAACAGATTAATTTATCTCTAAAGAACGGTACGACAAAAATTTTCCAAATTTGGTACACATAGCTGGGTTATCTATACACAACCTTTTTAGAAAAAAGGGCAGGATTGGAGAAGTGGGTATGGCACCTAACGTACAAAGACATTATAGATTTCTGTACATCTTGAGAACCGCAAGAACCAAAGTTTCCAAACTGGGTGCAAGCATTTTGGCTATCAATAGACAAGAACCGACAAAATCTCGGCGGGAGTGAAGAAATGGGCGTATCATAAAACAGATTTATTTAGATCTAAATTTTATTGTTGACTTGTATATTTTTTTCGCTGTAATTGCCACGCTTAATAGAAGTTACATAAAAACAGTTTTTGCCCATCAAGGAGATCAAACTAATAATAAATTCGTTAGAGTTTTGCTCTCTGAGATATATTGGGGGTGGCTTAGAGGATTTAGTCACCTCGGGTAATTTGGAGTGTTTATCCTTTAAACATATGTAATATAATTATTTTTATTATATCAATGCACACAATGCTTCTTAAATTGATAGCAATTAGCCTAAGTCTTCTTTTTGATCTTTGAACAATGATTTATTTTTAGAATTTTCCGCAGATTTCGTTTTGACTATAACTTTTTTCAATATTCTTGCTTCCGAGCAAATTGACCCACTCTAATGTACATACATAACTTTACTACTAGACGACAGCAGACGGCATGACAATTATAAGGTTTAGTATACGAAATAAAGTTGGCCGTCGCAAACCATTTTCAAACGATTTTTTTAAATTATAAATAAAAGACAACAGATATAGACCCGTATTAAAAACGATTATTAAATTTAACAAACGCTTATTAAGGAACATTTTCATAGAAAATTTATTTTGTAAACCTTTTTTAAAATTTAAAATATTTCTATGAATACAGAGATTAGAAGTGATTTTTGATATTTCGTAAAATACTCGCAATTACTGAAAAAAATTTAATCTACGTTTTGTATCAAGCCGCACTACTAACAAAAATCAGTTATGTTTATTGTAATAGAAGTAAATGACGATATAAAATTCAGCACTCATTTCTCTTTAAAACCTAGTACTCTGTTCGAACTTGCGAAAAATGTTGAGCAACATTGATTATTTCACACGAAAATTTTGTCATGTATCAATATTGTCTGTCTTGCGGATTTTAAAAACTTAACGTTTTTATTAGTTACAAGTATACAACATTACCCTGTCGGACATTCAGTTAACTTTAACCCATTAGATCCCAAGCTTCTTTTCAATAAAAAATTCACACGTTTTTCTATTAAATCGTGGTTATAAGAGCTCAGTTAAGGGGAAAAAATTAAAAAATTAAAAAAAAAATTTTGGAAGGGTGTTTTTTGACCTGTACTCGTACGAGTACAATGGGACAATGGGGTGCATAAAAAATTAGATCTAAAAGAAAACAATATTTTGGACAGCGGTCTAATTTTCGCTATTCTATCACTCAAATCTAATCGAGAGTTATCAGCAAGATGTAAGCAGCGTTTAATTTCCTGGAAACGATTTCTAGACATGTTATTGGAAATAAATGGTAAGTGCGTATCCTCGTCTAACTGCCAATAAATGCGCTCTCTTGGTAAGGAGTGATAACCGCTGTAGAGAAGAATGCCAAAAAAATACCTTTAGCTCTTCCGGAGTAATGTTAAACTTATGCATGTTGTGTTGTGAGGCGTGTTTCATAGTTTGGTCAATGATTAGATGCACAACATCATTATCAACAACGGTTTCAAATACTTCTACAGGAGATTTGCATTCAACTGCATTGTTAATATTACTCCTAAGCGTTTCAAAAGAGCTCGGCATATCGTTATTCATGGGTCTCTTTCTCCATTTTATTGCCGATGGCCCTAACATCGATTTCCTTAACTCTGAGAGTGGAACATCATTATCATCACTGTCGCTATCTCCAAGCAATTCTAACTCCCCTGGAATGTGGAAAATCATTACGTTCTAAATTTCCTTCGTCAATTTCTTCTTCATCTGTTTCGTGATCGGCATTTGGAGGAATTATGGTAAAGCCAAAATTCGTGTGACTATTACTTCAGCATAATAAAATGCAGCAGCAATATTTTCAAATTTTTTATCATAAAACATGTTAACGTACATCGCAAAATAACTACAATTATTATATGAAAATTATAGCATGCATTATCCCATTGTACTCATACGAGTACAGCAATTATAATGCTTACCAAACAACACTTTTAACCACTTTTTCAACAAATTTTAATAATTATACTTTAGTTAGATCAACTTTAAATTTCAAGCGATCTTCTCCGCGTCAAGCTCAACACTAGCAAAATATAAAAAAAAAATAGCAATGACAAGTGCAAAATACTGAAAAACAGGGAATCACCGTTTTAAGAATATTAGTTCACTCTTACACATCTTTAGTTTCTTTTGATACAGATTTACTCTCTACACTCTAAAGTAATATTTTAAGCGAACAGCTCTTCAAAAAAGATAATAACGATATTGTTACGAGGGCATAAAATTCGGTAATTTTCTGTACTCAAGCGAGTACAGTGGGATCTAATGGGTTAAATTAACTGAAGTAGTGGTGGTTGACACTTGCATTACTTTTATATAAAATTAACTAACTATTTTAACATTGCGATGTCCTAGGATGTAGTCAATTGTCCGACTCTGCACTTCTTTCAGTTTACTTTAAAGTTAACTTTTTGTAGCTAGCTATAAACTTACTGCTTTAAGTTAGCTTTAAGTTGGTTTTTTTTAAAATAAACTATTTTATTAAAATTATATTTAGTTATTTTATTTAATTTTTTAATTATACTATAACCTGGCCATTACCGATTACCAATTTCTACCACGTATATTGTAATAATGGCCCCAAATAAATTAATCTTTTGTGGGTCTTGGAGCCGTTTGTTTGCCAATCGACTTGGCTCTCTCTACTTAAAATACATAGTGTTTGTATACACTTCGGTTAATGTAAATTTTCCATTGCTTAGGAGATGGCTTTAAGTTAGTCTATACAAGCTTACTTAAAATTGGCTTTTTTGTAGTTAGCTACTCATTTGACTGCAGGGTACTTTGCGAAGGTAAACAAATACCATAGTTGGGGGTAGTGCACTAAATATTGATTTAAATCAACATTGCACAAACTTCAAACAATTTGTTTTTACTTTTTTTAGCAGCTTTAGTGCTGATTGGTATATTTTTCACTAGCACTAAAAAAATTATTTGGTATTGCAAATTGTTTCACTATCACTAACTGTGATTGAATGCATCAAATCTGCACTCAATTCAAATATGTAGTTAAAAATGTGAACTTGCAATCAAAAAGCTGCACTAAAACATAAGATCACTAAAATTTAAAAATTTAATATTGTATGTGCATGGTTTTCTGATGATATGCATAAACAAAGGAAATTAAACTAAATGAAATTCTGTCAATAACGGAATAATTTCTGGACTTAATCATGAAACATAAGTTTTCTATTTTTAATTGTGTGCAATATTGTTATTCAAATAAGTGAAGAAAAAAATTTTCAATATACTGATTGTTGGATATTAAGTAAATATACTACTAGAAACTGGGAATTATTTCCTTCCGAAGGTTACTTTATATTATATTCAACAAGAAAATACAATATAATAGTCTGGTAGTGTATAAAGTCATTTCTGAAAAATTGAAGGAATAGAACTATTACAAAAAAGCTGTATAAAATACATAACTGAAATTTAGCTCATAGAATAAATTCGAAAAAATAAAAAAATGTAAATATGCTACTTAATGGCAACACTATCTCTTTTAAGCTTAGAGTAACATAAGCTTTTAATCAAATTGTAGTTTTGTATCAATAGCTTTTCTTAATAAAGTTTCTTGTTTTTTGTGGTTGTCATTGTTCAACCTTCTAGAAAGACATTACATTTGGCGACGAGGATTTTTTTAAAATCTTGGACCCCACGTGCTAAAATAAAACTACATGTGTGTATTATAAAATTGCAAATTTTGCAAGGTTTAAACTGTACAATGCAGATATTTTATTAATAAATAAAAAAATAATTAAAACGAAGAAAATATTTAAACTTTTATTAAATGGCAACTTCAGCAAATTCACCCCAAAATGTGGTCACAGGTACGACAACAATTGTGGCATCGAATGTTCCAGAATTTATACCAGAGCGGGACTCGTGGTTTTAATGGAAAGAACGTTTGGGTATACACTTCTGTGAAATAAATTGCACAGAAGATAATGTAAAAAAAGCGATTTTATTAAAATCGATTGGAGCTATGCCATACAAGTTGCTGCACAATTTATGTAGTCCCAGCTCACCTGTAATGAAAGCTTACAAGGAGTTATGTGAAATAATGATGACACACTACACCCCACCTGTAATTATATTCAGTGAGCGGAAAAATTTCATTCTTCATGTCAGAGCGAAGAAGAATGTGTTGCTCAGTGGTTTGCTCGAGTGAAACAACTTGCACTAAACTGCAGTTTTGGGTCTGATTTAGATGCGTTTATTTTAAACCAATTTGTGATGGGACTTACAGGAAAACTCTTCGAAACGATGTGTGAATAAAGTCACACGCTTACTATTGACGATGCGTTAAAAAAAGCCATGATTTGGGAAACAAAATCAACAAAAAATGAGTCTGACATAAATTTTGTGAGAAGTGGAAAAACAGTGTCAAAAGTCGGAAAGCGATGGGTTAACAACAAAGAAGGCAAGAATGATAGAAGCAGTATAGACAACAGAAAAGTTCCGAAAAACAGCAGTTCTGGCAATCCAGATAACAGTATGAGAAAGAAGCAAGCGTGTACTCATTGTGGTTGGCGCAATCATGAGTCATATACATGCAAGTTTAAAAACTAAAAATGTCACTCCTGTGGTAATAGTGGCCATTTAGCTAGTATTTGCCGTTCTAAAACAGGAAAAATCTATAAACTATGTACCAGATTCGGAAGAAAATAATAGTTGTAATGTGGAAAGCGTTAATGATAGTTTTGATTTTTCTATTTATAGTGTAACTGATGGTAAATCGTCTGAGCTGTACTCGCTCTCAGTAAATTTTGACGGGGTAGATGTGGAAATGGCATGTGATACAGGTGATCCCTCTAATTTGGTTCCAGCGGAATTTTATAAAAAAATTCATGGAAATAAACCGCTAAAGCAATGTCAGGTTCCGTATGTTGGCTACTGTGGTAATCGTATACAATTTTTGGGTGAGTTTGATTCAACAATTTGCTATCGTGGTGTTTCTAAAAAGGTTAGAGTAGTAGTCTCGGATTTAAAAAACCCGTGCTTGTTAGGTCGTTCGTTTTTAAGGGCATTCAACTTTGAGTTGGCCCAGGTGAATTCAGTTACAGAAGCTGATTTTTCAATGATTATTGAGGAATTAAAGGATAGGTTTTCTGAGGTTTTTAATCAGCAACTAGGGACTTACAAGCTAGATAAAATTTCACTCCCTATCAAAGATAGTGCAGTACCAGTTTTTTTTAAACCTCGGCCAGTTCCACTTGCTTGGAGGAGCCATATAGAGGCGCAGCTGCGTGATTTAATTGAAAAAGATGTTTTGAAACCAGTTGAAAGTTCAGATTGGGGGACACCATTGGTGCCGATAATCAAACCCAATGGCGACCTGCGTATCTGTGGCGACTATAAGATCACCATTAATAAGTTTTTAATTGATTTTAAGTACCCACTTCCCCGTATCGATGAGATATTTTCTTCATTGACGGGTGGCGAGCTTTTTACAAAGCTCGATTTATCAAATGCGTATAATCAACTAGTTCTTGATGATAAGTCCCAACATTTGTGCACTTGGAGCACACACATAGGTACTTTTAAAATGATACGTATGCCATTTGGCATTAAGCCGGCTGCGGCAATATTTCAAAAAACCATTGAAAGTTTACTAAGGGATATTCCACAAGTTGTTGTGTACCAGGATGACATAACAGTCACCGGTAAAAATTTAAATGAGCACATAAAAACACTAAAAATAGTTTTAAAAAAACTAGACTATGCTGGTCTGAAGCTAACCTGAAAAAAAATGTGATTTTTTTAAATCAAAAATTTTTTATTTAGGATTTATTATAGATTAAAACGGTTTAAGTAAAACAAAAGAACGAATTGCAAGTGTTATTGATGCACCTGTTCCTAAGAATGTGTCTCAAGTTAAAGCCTTTGTGGGAATGGTCAACTACTATTCCAAATTTATTGATAATTTTGCTCAAAAAATGTATCCTTTACATGAATTATTACAAAAAAATCATGAGTTTCATTGGTTTAGTAAATGTCAGGAAGCATATGAGACTATTAAAAAGGACAATGCGTCAGAAAATGTTCTAGTGCATTTCAATCCAAAACTACCAATAATTTTATCCATCGATGCTTCCAATAATGCAATTGCTGGTGTCTTGTCACACCAATTTGATAATGTTTTAAGGCCGATTGCCTTTATATCAAGAGCACTTTCGAAAAGTGAACGCAATTACAGTGCAATTGAAAAAGAGGCGCTTTTTTCTGTTACGAAATTAAAACAGTATTTACTAGGCATTCATTTTTTTCTACAAACAGACATAAGCCTTTATTATCAATTTTTGGTGAAGGTAGGGGGTTGCCTCTTATGGCAGCGGCCCGAGTTCAAAGGTGGGCACTTATTCTATCGGGCTTTAATTATACAATAAAGTATGTGAAGGGAACTTTTAATTATACCGATGGTTTGTCAAGAATGCCACAAATTGAATATGAAAATTACGGAAACTTAGAAGGTTGTAATTACATAAATTATATTGAGAAAAATAGTTGTTTTAATTTATGCTATAAGGATATTGCTAAGGAGACAAGGCGTGATCCACTTTTATCAAAATTGTGTGAAGCAGTACATAAAGGGGTTGTCGCTAATTTGAAAGGCGATCAGTTCAGATTACAGTTGAAAGTGACTGCTTACTGTGGGGGTATAGGGTTTGTTATCCCTCAAAAATTTCGTAAAAATATACTTGGGGAACTACATTTATCTCATTAAGGTATTGTGAAAACCAAGGCACTAGCTCGTTCTTATGTATGGTGGCCTAAAATACATCAAGATATCGAAAACATGATAAAAAAATGTTTTTCTTGTCAAAAAACCCAAGCGAGTCCTGAAAAAAGCACCCTCATTCCTTTTAAACCGGCTGGCTCAGTTTGGAATCGCATTCATGTGGACTTTGCGGGTCCTATAAAAAACCAATTCTTATTTATAGTTATAGATTCCTTCTCCAAATGGATTGAAGTGTTTAGAACCAGCGAAGTAACATCTGCTTTTACCATAAATAAAATGAGGGAACTTTTTTGTCGATATGGGCTTGTTGACACCCTCGTGAGTGATAACGGTCGACAGTTCACTTCGCGGGAATTTAAAAATTTTTTAAGTAATAATCACATAAGACCTGTGTTAACTGCACCTGGACATCCATCGCGATTTAGTTCATTAAAACCACCTTTGATTGAAGATGTAATTTTGGACTGTCAGGAAAAGGCTATTTCTAATTACAAGGATAAACGTATGGAAGAGTTTAACAAGGGGCAGGAAGTATTGATTCGTGATTATACAGATCCAAATAAACAGGGCTGGTCTCCAGCCACAATTAAAAAAAAAATTGGTTCACTATCGTATAGCTGGATCATAACTCATAACAACAGGGAAATAAAACGGCATTTGGATCAAATCCAAAACCGTGATATGCAAAGAGTGATATTGCTTCAACGGAAATACAAAAAGCAACTGAAGAACAACACTTGCCGACATCTACACCAGTTCATGATTCTGATGAGCAGAGTGAAGCTCGCACGATTATACCAAGTAAAAATAATAATATTAAATCTAATACATTGAATCATAATGAAGCTTCTAAAAGATCATTACGGCCACGTCGCACACTGGGGATTTCGCGGAAAAAAGTCAAATTGTCAACATAGTCTTCATGCAATATGCAGTGATATGTTGCAATTTAAGACTAAATGGTACAATCAAATCAAAAAGAATTACTCCGATCTGACTGCCAGTTTTTTTTTATATCCGTCTCAAACTCAGAACTTGTGTGTTTTACCGAACCAACTTAATTTAAATGCGAATATTTTTTTACTATGTGAGCTAACGTTTTTCTTTTTTTTTTCTATTTAAAGTAGTAGTAGTATACTAAAATTTAAAAAAAAAAATCTGCAGAGACTTAAGTTTTTTTTTGTGTATTTTTATGAACATATAACAAAAATCCCATTTTTCTCCAAACATTTGGACCTGCAATTTGATCTTTACTTTTCTTTAGTTTGAAATCACTACTAATACATTGTCTTATATCTGTTTTAACATTATTAATCAATTTCAAGTGCCACCAGGTGCAACCTCTCAATTTGTTGCATTACACAGTACAACATTTTTCAGCTGATTGATTCGGGACTCAATTCTGATAAGGCTCTTTTGTTTAACATAACTCGAGAACCACTAGTCGGATTTCGCTGAAAAAAATTTAGAAAAATTAAGAATTACAAATACTTTCATCTATTTACATAACATTTTGCTACATAAGCAACAGTTTCGCAGTTATAAATAAATGTATGAAGAAAAAAAATATTTTTTGCCCAAAAAATTAAAATTTTTTATTTTTAATTCATAAAAAATCCAAAACAGTAAAAAAAAGTTTCAAGTCCTATTACTTTTACGTGAAGTCGCATAACCTATGAAATAAATGAGACATAAATCATGAAAATCGATGAACGCGTTTCGCTTTTATTAACAATTAAGTGAAGGTATGCATTTCAAAAATTTGCTCGAGATATGCACAAAATTCTTTGCAAAAACATTTATGACTTTTTTATAATTCTTAGAATTCAAAAAAAAAAAAGTAATAAACAAAAGGTTATTTAATTTTTATGATTGCGGTAGCAAAGTAATAAGCGGTAATAAATGTGCGTGGACATTTGAAAGGAAAAAAGGAAAGTGCACTTTTTTAATTATTTGGGGTTTTCCGTTGCATACCTGTATGATTTTTTTACAGAAACTCCACCCACATCTATTAGTGCTCATGTTTTGGAACGTACCTCTCAGTAAAATATTGAAAAATACGTAGTATTTATAGGTGTTCATTTATCGATTTTTGTCATTCAGCAAGTGCGGACGAACGCGAAAAGCACAACCGATTTTTCTCCGTTTTTTTTAATTATAACTAAAACTAAGGACCAAGAGTTTTACGGCAATGGAAAGATTTTCTATTTCTCATGGGGTTTTATGCTCGAAGCTTCTGGAATTTGACAAAGGCAGAACAAAATTAAAACAGTTTTTGCAACAATTGCACGTTGGCTTAAACGATACTAGAGCATGTGAAATTTTGGATACAATATATAAAAACTTTTACTCTAACTTCAAACAAAGATGGCAGGATTCTAACCGTACGAAGTCGCGATTTGAAAAAAAGAATGCAAATTGGCTTGAAGGCACATTTACAATTAAGTTTACTGAGGCTGAATGTTCTACCAGTCCTGCACTTGGTCGGCCACGCAAATCGTTTGAGGAGTGCTGTGATACAAACGATACAAAAGGGATGAAGTACGTTCTATGTTTCCTCAAGAAGTAATTGATTTTTCTTGTAGTATTTCAAAAACCAACCACAAAATTTGTACATTAAAAACTTTGGGGATGTTTACAAAGCTTGAATTTACAAAAGAAAAATACGAGTATCTAATGCATTGGTTACAAAATGAAGGATATAACATACTCGTACCATACAAACAACTCACGAAAGAAAAAAGTAACAGTTATCCTCTAGAAATTTCTATTACTGAAAGTTCAGGCAGTGTACCTCTGCAAAATCTGTTGGGATCATACTGCTAAAAGAGTCCTAGAGACCAAATCAGTAAAGGAAATAAATAAAATTGAAAGCGAAAATCTAACAATGTACTATAAATGGGGATGTGATGGGGCATCTGGTCAAAGCGAATACCAACAGAGGTTTTCAGATGATCAAATTTCTGACTCTCATTTATATATGACATCAGTTGTACCACTAAAATTATCATTGACTGATGACATAAATAAATTAGTATGGAACAACAGTAAACCTTCTTCCGCACAGTATTGTAGAACACTACAGTTTGCATACGTTAAAGAGACACCTCAAGTTATACAAGAAGAAAAGAGAAGAGTCGATGAGGAGATATCTCAACTAAAAGAATTTGAGTTAACAGTAAATAATCGTAACTTTAAAGTAAAACATGAATTATATTTTACAATGATTGACGGCAAGACAGCGCAATCAGTAACAGAGACACCAGCAGCATCTTCTTGTTATATTTGTGGAGCAACAACATCCAAAATGAATAAAATCGAAGAAGTTCAAGCTATGCCCGTAAATGAACAAGCACTGCAATTTGGTATGTCACCACTTCATGCGCGTATTAAGCTGATGGAGTGTAGCTTACAATATTGAATTTAAAAGTGGAAGAGTCGACTCAAATACTCGTCCGATAAGAGAAGCCCGAAAATGTTTGATAAAGCGTGAAATTAAAGAGAAAATTGGAATACAGGTTGATACTGTTAAACAAGGCTCTGGTACGACAAATTCAGGAAATACGTCACGAAGATTCTTTGCCAATCCTGCTTTGATTTCCGAAATCACGGGTCTAGATGAAGACATAATCAAGAGGTTTTCAACAATTCTCGAAGCTATAACCATTACCGAGGCACTAGATTCGAAAAAATTTGGTGATTTTTGTCTGGAGACGGCAAAAAAGTTTGTTGCACTGTACGAGTGGTACAATATGCCACCAACACTCCACAAAATTCTGATTCATGGAAAATATATAACTGAAAATTGTGTTTTTCCTGTAGGCTTATTATCCGAAGAGGCTCAGGAAAGTCGTAACAAAGACTTTAAAAAATATCGCCTTAGACACTCCAGAAAATGCAGTCGAATTGCCACGAACGAAGATATTATGCACCGAATGATGGTAACATCAGATCCCATGATCTCACACTTGACTCCTTCATTTAGCCAGAAAAAGCATAGTGATATAAGCGACGAAGTTAAGGCTCTTTTAGAATAATAAATTAAAAAGTAGATTTAAAATAAATAATAAATTAAAAATTAAAAAATTCATTTAAATTTTTTGTTAGTTAGGGCTTTTTACATTGTAGGTAACGATATATATTTTTCTAGCTTTCTTTATTTTGATTACTTTTGTGTATAACTATATAAATAAAACTAAGTTTGTGATGAAATTAAAAATAGATTTAAAATAAATAATGAATTAAAAATTAAAAAAAAATCTTTTAAATTTTTTTGTTAGTTAGGGCTTTTTACATCGTAGGTAACGATATAATTTCTCTATCTTTCTTTATTTTGATTACTTTTGTGTATTACTATATAAATAAAACTTAATTTGTGATGAAATCATTATATTTTTTGACAAATATATTTTTTTCCTCACCTCCATACAAAAATCCCCAGTGTGCGTCGTGATGGAAGAGTATTAAAAGATAAGTCGGTACAAAAATAGTTTTACTTTTAATTCTCTTCAACTTTGGTAACTTTGAGATTCATATTTTTTTTCTTAAACTTCATATAGTATATATTTTTTTTTTATATTTTATATATATAAAATTTTATTACCCTTATTCATAAAAAAGTACATTTGAATTATAAAACGCTTATTTAACAAGTTTTCGTTATAAACCTCAACTTTTTTTTCATGAATAAGGCTATATTTATATATATATATATATATATATACATATGTAATACCTATATATCTAAGTTATAATTATAATTAATTGAAAAAGGAAGGAGAAGAAACTCCAGTATTGTTAAAAATAAAAAATAAAAAAAAAAATACATTTTAACGTATATATATAACAACTTACGGGAGAGCGTGTTGGATATTAAGTAAATATGCTACTTAATGGCAACACTATTTTTTTTAAGCTTAGAGTAACGTAAGCTTTTAATCAAATTGTAGTTTTGTATCAATAGCTTTTCTTAATAAAGTTTCTTGTTTTTTGTGGTTGTCATTTTTCAACCTTCTAGAAAGACATATCACTGATGATTGCTTTTTTAAATCAAACTATTTTTTAGCGCAACATGTTTTAAGATTACAATCACTCGTGAGATTGCTAATTTTCAATTCATCACTTAACATCAACAAAATTATTGCAATCATTTTGAACTAGTGCACTACTCCCATCTATGACAAAAACCATGTGTTTTGATAATTGTCATTAAAAAAAGTAAAACAATTTTATTTAACCCTGCATGCTTAATGTTATTTTTTATACGTTATGACTTATATTAGTCGATTCGACTAACATACCCGAAATATGAACTCTGTGGAACAGGAAGTGCTCCTAATCCATAAAAGTTACTGGGAAACTAAAATACTATACCTTATATTATATAAAAGCAAAAAAAATTTTCATTTGTTTGGTTTTATATTTGATTTATAATCAAATAAATTACTGTTCTTTATCAGTCTTAGGTACATCACATATAAAAATTAAAAATATAAAATTTATTAAAAAAAATTCAAAAATTTAAAAAAGGCTTCTTGCCATTATAAAGCTTAAATACTTAATTAAAAAAAAAATTTGTACTTTAATTATTTTCACAAGAGGCGCAAAGATCAATTTTGTGCTCGCCGCAAATATATTTTTTGCATTTTATGCATACAGCCTTCGTCATGCGATGTCTTTGGTAGGGACAAAACGCAGAAATTTTTCACTGATCACTAATACCATCCTCATCATCATCGCATATGGTCAATATTTTTTTAATTTTATCGTCGGTTATTTCCTTTGCAGTCATTTTGTTTACTAAAAAAAATTCCAATAAAACCAATGTTAGTCGTTACGACTAAGTAGTTTTTGCAAACCAATACATACCATTTAAATGAGTCACACAACACGTCAGTACTAATCGGTAGTGGCTTAAGCTTAATTATTTATGTAATCTGTCAATGACTTTTGGTGTTAACCGGTGGATGACTAGGATGGCAACGCTAAGGTTTTAAAATCTTGCCAGGCTAGGCCGGTAGAGGCGTGAATTCGCCATCCTACTCATCCACAAGCCATTGTCCAAAAAAAAAAATTAATAAAAAAAAACAAAACTAAAATAAATTCAAACAAAATGAAATTACTAAATTTTCATTAGACGAAAAAAAGGAAAAAGTAAATAATGAAACGATTTTAAATAAAACTATGAAAAAAAAGGAAAAGTTAGTTTAATGAAAACAATACCATTATTTAAAATAAAAAACTAACCGCCTAAATTGTTTCCAATTCCCTGCAACAATTCGATTCCCAGATATCCCGACTTCCCACTTCCTCGGCTGGAAGCTGATGTTTGCTACCTGGCCTGCCCTCCCACTACCTTGGCAAATCCTTGGCCCATGTGCGGATTTGCCCCTTTACGCTGTCCTACCCCTACAAGATTAAAACTAGCTCACTTACCTGTTATTTTTCTACTCCATGCTTATTCCCAATGTTTCCTCAGGACATTTCCATGCTTCACCTCAGAAGCTCACCCAGATATTCAATAAAAAAAACCTGTCCCGGATTTCCGCTCAAACAAACCTTCGACCCAAAAGCAGATCTAGAGTTATCCCCTTCCCTACCTAGTCCGAGCTCGGCCTGGTGTCTTGGGATTATTTATAAGGGGGGGATTTACCAAAAATCGACTCTTCCCCCTTCGCTGGTTTGGACCAAGTCCCGTCTGTTTCGAGGTCGGTATTGTGGCGGACGTACGTATGTGTCGGTGAGATTCTGTGGGAATGAATGCTAGGGTGTGTGTGAGGAATAAGGGCTGGAATCAAGTAGATGAAACTGTATGCCCGAATAATTGGCTGTGAGTATGGGTTTATGATGGTTGTTCTGCTGATGTGTGTGTGTGTGGGGATGGATGATGTTTGTTCAGCTGATGTGTGTGAGTGGATGGATGATGTATGGGGTAATCGTGTTGGTATATGAATGGATGATGTATGGATTTATGTTAAGTGAACGTATGAAAAATGTTGGTATGTATGAATGATTATGCTGTCTTTGACAAATTTACACAGTCTTCTCTTTAATTACACTTCATATTTGTTTTACTATAATTTCTTTTCTTTTTATTTTTGTTTTATTTAAACAAAATTTACATATTCCAATTAAATATTTGAAAAAAAAAAACACAAAACTAAATATATTTTTTTTTACAAAACAAAAGAACCACAACTTTTCTTCATTAACCCAAAAACTTCTCTCCTTCTTCTCGCACTTCCAACTTTAAGCTCCCCAGAAAAAAAAAACTCTTCCTCTTATTATTTTTCCTCTTCTTCCACCTGTCCTATTTTCCCGCCTTTTTTCTGCCGTTTCCACCATCTTTTTTCCTTCCCCCGCGAAACTCTTATACCCCCCTGAACAGCTGTGCAAACTGTCACAAAGATTATTCTAGCAGTTTGCACAGTTGCATTTTAATGTAAAATCCTCTCCGCTCCCATTTACATTAAAAAGCAACTTTCAGCCGTTACAGAGGCATGACAAACCCAACCATTTTGCCTATTCCCTGATAGGATAAATGGTGGGGAAAATATAACCTTTCCCCTGACTACTTCACGCCCTATTATCCCTATTCTCCACTATTCCCATCCCTGTACTCGGCCCAAGAACTTGGCATCACCTTCGGTATTACACCGTATTATCTGGCAACGCTTGGTCTCGCCATTTAATTATCTCCAGCAGCACAACATGGTAAGTTCAATGGTATTTTTATATTCGTGGTATTTTATTATATTTAGAAGTTTCATTCAAGTGGCAAAAAAAAGGAATAAAAACATAAACTTAAAAGTGTGCTCAATTAAAAAAAAGGTGATGGTGTAAAGTGTAAGGGCATGTAAAAAAAAAAAAAAGGAAATTACGAAACAATAAATTATCTTGCCAGAAACCTGAAGGGCGAGAAAAAAAAATTTGACGGCGGCAGAAACCTTCTTAGTGGGCGGCCAAAAATATTATGCGCCGCACACACGCAAACATTATGGTGTGTACACACGATGTAACATTCGTAGGAACTTGTTTGTTCCTCCCAATGTTTCCTCGTGTGTAGCAATGTTTCTTGTGGAAATTGTAAAAATTTTTTTCTTTCCGAGAGTTAACAAAAAATTGCTATTTTTATAGCCACTAGGTGTGCTCCTTTACCTTAGTAAATCTTGTTCCCAAATTTTAGCCAAATAAATTTTTCCCGGTTATTTAAAGCCCTCAATTTCAAACCTATTCGTGTGTGGTAAACCAAACCAAGGGGCCGATGCAAGGCGAATTCATAAAGGTGACATTTTCGAGTCATCTATTTATTGTTTTATTTTTTTGTGTGTATACTGAATGACAAGCTTTCTTTACATTTTGTGAAAAAAATTAATTCAAATTTAACATTTAATATAAATGTAAGAATTGAAAAAAAACTTATTTAAATTTTACCAAATAAAAAATGAATATAAAATATAAACACAAGAAATTAAAAATCCATAAGGAATAAGTGGGGCCACAATTAATTTGCAATTGAGGACTTTCTAAAGCGATTGTGTATACTTTATTAACAAGCGAATTTCCTTTTTTTGTATTTTCAACAAACATTTTTGACATCCACTCTAACTTTTTACAAAAACAAAATACATAGTATTTCTAAATAGAACGGGATAGCTAGCATAACTCTATCTCATGATTTGGTCACCTTTATAGATTCGCCTTGGGGCAGATGGCAAAATACTTTTGAAAAGGTTGTGCATTTCCGAAAAAAAAATTTTAATTTGTTTTCTTTTCTTCCTCTTTCAATATTAAGTAACCTAATTCTAACGACAAATTTTGTCTTTTTCTTAATAGTTTCATTTACAGAACCATCAAGTTGTCTGTGGCGGAACGGAGCAGCTCAGAACGCCCACCGAAAGTAAAACTAACTAGGCCCTAACTTAAGGCCAGTCCACCGAATACCGGCGTTTCCCGATGTTGTTGAAACATAGGCGTAGGATACATAACCGTCAATCCCAGGACATAGGTACGTATGCAAATTCTACACTATCGCAAATTCATCCGACTAATGTCCCCGATTTTCTTATGCCCCCCTCTAGGTACCTTCGATCCAATTCATCCCCAAGAAGGCCAAAAAGTACCAATTGTCGACTCCGGTCCCCGGTGAGTGAACTTCACATTACCATATTATCGTATTCTTATTATAGTATCAAGTTGGAATAAGCCGCTTAGCACAAGCACTAGGGTGTTTATCCGTTTATCATTCCATCGGTAAACATTTGCATCACATGTCACTTTTTTTTCTCCTTTTTTTTCTTTTTGCCGGACAAGACAAAACATTTTGCCTTGGCGTATTTACCCCAATGCCCTATTGGTGTTATTAATATCTGACAATTGTAGATCGACCAGAACCTAACTAAATTATTCTAAAAAAAGACGGATTATAATCACCCCCATTTAAATTTAAAAAGACCTTCGTTTTCAAAAACTACATGCCTGAAATTTCACGCCAGAGTTATCAACCACATGTTGCTCACATTCTCCACAAACAAGTATCCTTAATAATAATTAATAAAATAATAATACAAGAAATTGACCACTTTCAAGCAAATTCCATAGTAATTGCTCTCAATTATTATGTTTAATAAAAATAAATATTCGCTAACCGCAGCTACTATATCCCTTCAATATCCCTTTGCATTGGCTCATAACTATTATGACCGATAAATATCTATACCCATTGCTAGAGATTCCCCTTGTTTCTATTTGCGATAATAATTATTCTGAATATTTTCCTGATACTAAAAGGTTTTATTCTTGTGGATTAGGCCTGTGCACTCATGCATACATATTAAAGTTAGTTATAACGGTTATGTTATTTCCTATTCATAACTATTAAAAATAATTATAATATCCTCAATTTTTAACACTAAATTTTGGAATCAATAATTATTCTTAACAAATAAAATATAAATTTATTTGTTGAAATTAATCGCAATTTCTATCGAACAAAAGTTACAATTATTAAGTCCTTGCTTAAGATTTTAATTTGAAAACCATCTATTTGTGCTCTTGTGGTCCAATAATAACATTATACTAGTTGTTTTGATCAAATACTAGTTGCAGTTTGTCCTACTTGCCCCAACTTGCCGTAAGATCGGACTCAGAACATGTTATTGTGCTAAATGACTAACGACCTCTAGTCCTTAATGGCATAGTTCCCCAGGACGTTAAGGAGGTCGCATTAATAGTGCAATGACGGTTATACTATAACCGGCTTAGAAACGTTGGCTTCTAGTTGGGGTAAAAACAGACAATAAAAAAAACCTAAATCAAAAAAATTACTGAGCTCAAGTGCCCAATAGGTGGTGTCAAACTAGAATCTTTCCCCTTGGCGAATTTAGAGAAAAAAAAATTGAATATTGCCAGGCCTACCATCTTGACCATACTTCCAGGTGACTAATACTACGTTTATACGCACCACTTATTCGCAAATAAATATATTGCAAGTAGAGAATATTGCCGCATAAACAGTGAATTAAATTTTTATTTGCGAATAGCTAACTCATGAAAACAATTCCTGATTAACGACACTATTTGTAAATAAGATTTTAAGCATTGCCACACTTTTAGCCGTTTGTCGTTTTAATTTAGATGTGGCACATTCATATGACAACAAAAGCTAAATTAAATAAAAAATGTGCAAATAAATTCAAAAAATACACAATAATTTTCGATCTTTTTCATTTAAAAAATCCAAAAATTTATATACATACAGTGCTACTAAATGAATAAATTTTCCATCTGGCATCACTTAAAAATAAGAATTTTCATTAAGAAATAGGCACCGTAAGTTAGTTAATCGCAAATAATTTTTATTCGCGAATAGACTACGTATAAACGCAGTATAAGAAACTTACAGGGCTAAGAGTAAATTTCCCCGAGCCACAAAAATAATAAATAAGCTTAAGAAAAAAAATTAGCTTACGGAAAAGAAAAAAATAAATTAGATTACGTAAAAAACTATGAATTAGCTTAAGAAAAAAGTAAATTAGTTTAAGAAATAATAATAAAAATAAAGTTCATATATAATAAACCTAAACCTTAATAAAGTTTAATAATTTACAAGAGAAAATATTACAAAAAAAACGATTTACTTAACTTAACAACTGTCGTAGGAGGTGACTACAGGGAGTATAAAAAGCGATAAAAGAAATAAACCCTCACAATTAAGAATCGGCGGATCAAGGTAGGGTTAGAAAAAAACTTTTCAGGCAAACGATATATAAATAAAACTGGTAACGTATAGAAAGAGTAAGTAGCTATTGTTTTATGTCTTTTGCGTGGTATACACCGATTGTCTTCCCCTGCAGATCTTCTAGTTCGTAGTAGCAATTCCCGACCGGACGAACGATACGACATTTTAGAAACTTCTTACCCATTTTCGCGTTGTAGAGCTTACTAGAATCGCTGAGACTGAAATTGCGTCGATACACCTCCTGACCTGCTCGGAAATTAACTTTTCGCGCGCGTTTGTTGTACGTTTTTGCGCGAAGTGCGTAGCTTTTAGCTAAGTTTTCTCGAATTTTGCTGCGAATCAGGTCGTTCTTAATCGGTTTCGGTAATACGTTTGTCTCAGTGTCTTCTAGTAGCTCTAGTTTTCTCGCCAATTTATAAACACTCCCGTGCGTAATCATATTCGTCCCAAACAAAGCGAAGAAAGGAGTCATACCGATCGCTGAGTGCACTGATGACCGAAGGGCACATTCAATTTCTGAGAGATGGTTGTCCCAATCTCTTTGGTCATTTTTCAGGTAAGATCTTATGGCTGCTAAAATCGATTGGTTGACTCTCTCCGACGCGTTTGCTTGTGGCGAATAGACTGCGGTTTTCATATGTTTTACTTCAAACGCTTTCGTAAGCTCACCGAATTCCTTAGAGACGAATTGGCTACCGTTATCAGAAACAATAATTTCTGGTACGCCAAACTTATGAAATACCTCCGAGACTAAAAACCGAATTACGTTTTTGTTATTGGCCTTTGCCATAGCCTTTAGCAATACAAATTTGGAAAAATAGTCTAAAACAATAAAAATAAACATATTGCCCGATTTCGATCTGACGTAGGGACCCAAAAAATCTATATAAATTTTCTGGAATGGGCGACTTATCTGGACCGATTCTTCCTCTATCATAGGTGGTTTTTGGATTTTGTTGCCTGGTTTGCTCTCTTTACAGGTGTCACAATTCCGGACAAAGTCCCTAATTTGGACTGTCATATTTGGCCAGTAAAAATACTCGCGTATGCGCCTGAGTGTTTTGTGGAATCCGCCGTGGCTTGCACTTGGTGGATTGTGTGCTTTAGAAATTAAATCACCACTCAATTCGGCTGGTACCCATAGCTTCCACGAAAAATCTTCGGCCATGACGTCCCCATTGTAATGTGCGGTACGTTTATAGATAAAATTATCTTGTATTTTAAGGTCAGGCAACTTACTTTGATTTTCTTTAATATTTTCCATTAGCTCGTGGTACTGGGTCGATGAAAAGGCCGGCGAATCTAAATCAATAAGTTGGACAACTTCGGTGGAGATTTCGTCCATGTCGTAGCGCGATAGAGTGTCTGGCACCACATTTTTGCTCCCTTGGCGATGTTCGATATCAAACGTATAGGATTGTAAAAGCAAACTCCATCGTGCCAACCTGCCACTAAGCTCTTTGTTCGACATGAGCCATTTTAAGCTCGAATGATCAGTGATCACGGTGAATGGCATGAGCTCGATGTACGCCCGAAATTTTTTGATGGCGATTACTACCGCCAGACACTCGCGCTCTGTTACCGAATAGTTACGCTGGGCCGGAGTAAGTTTTTGCGACATATACGCGATAGGGTGTTCTCCCTCAACTTCATCTTTTTGGAAAAGTACTGCGCCGATACCGATATCCGAGGCGTCGCACTGAACATAAAAACGCTTATGAAAATCTGGGTGACGTAACACGGGACTCGAGGTAAGTGCTTTTTTTAATTTATCGAAAGCCTCTTTCGCTTTTTCCGGGAATTCAAAAGTTTTAGATTTTTTCAACGTATAGAAAACCGGCGTAGCAGTTGTCGCGTAGTCTTTAATGAATCGACGATACCAGCCGGTAGTTCCCATAAATCCGCGTACTTGTCTGGGCGTTTTAGGGTAAGGAAATTCAAGTATAGAGGATATTTTTGCTGGATCAGGCTTTATTTTGCCCTCACCCACAATATACCCCAAATACCGAAGTTCCTTAAAACAAAACTTTGATTTTTCGACATTAATTGTCAATTTAGCATTAGAAAGTAGTTTAGCCACTCGCTCAAGTATAGTTATGCGCGTGTGGTAGTCAGGAGTAACTATGAGTAAATCGTCCAGATACACAAATACTCGATCTCGCAAGTCGGAGGGGATCACTTTATCCATTAAACGACCACAGACCAAAAGGCATGACAGTAAAATGGTAAAGTGGTCTCCCAGGCACTGTAAAGGCAGTTTTTTCACGACTCTGTATATCTAGTGGGATTTGCCAGAAAGCATCCTTTAAATCGACACTAGATATATAATGTGTGTCACCCAGTCTGCTGAGCAATCCTTCTATATGTGGAAGTGGATAGGCGTCCTTAACTGTGAGTGAATTGAGCTTTCGTGCATCTAAACAAAGCCTGTTTTTTGTACCTTTGCGCACTAACGTCACTGGATTATTCCAGGGGCTTTGACTCGTCTCAATTACACCCATAGCAAGCATTCTATCCAATTCCGCATACATAAGTTTTTGAACAGCTGGTGAAACTGGGTAATGTCTCTGCTTTACAGGCACTGCGTCTCGCGTATCGATCATATGCATTTCTAGATCAGTTTTCCCAAGCCCTTTTTCCACAAAAGATGGAAACTTCGCAATAGTTGCCTCTAATACTTTCCTGTCTTGATCACAAAGGGTATGCATTAAAGGATTTGATGGATTTTCGCCCACCTCCTCACTAAAAAGCATATCATTTGTGGTCAGACAATCTAAATTAATAATTAAGCCAAAGGTCTTCATAAAATCAACGCCCAGAAACAACGCCCTTTTCAGAGTCGGTACTAAATAGAAAGTTATCACGCTTTCTATTCTATTGAATTTGATTTTCGTTCTAAACCGACCCTGAATGGTATGAGATCTACCGTCTGCCGTTTTCACCGTTGCCGGAAATTTACTAACCTCGACTCCGGCCCTCGTCGCGACATCGAAACATCCTTCGCCGAGAACCGTTACCGTTGCACCGCTATCTAAAAGACCCTCAATCTCTACCCCATTGATAGAGATACGGGTGTATAACCGGGTATCATCGCCCTCGTATAACGAGACGTTTGCGATCTCACGCCTAAGTTCTTTTCTTTTTCTATATCGTTCCCTAGCTTTTTCTATTCGCGTTTTACCGAAAATCCTTTTCCTAGCCTCTTCATAATCCCTAATTCTAATATGCAATGGCTTAATTTCCCTAACTCTTGACTCCTCTGCCTTTTCACTAATCCTAACTTTACTCTTAACTAAAATTTTAACGACTCCGTTATTTTCTATTTCCTCCAGGCCGTTAAAATTCTCCAGTTTAATTACTGGGCGCTGGGACTCGGACGCTGTTCCCCAGTTAACGGGTCCGGCCTCCTGTTTCCCGAGCATCGGGGACACCTTGGTGTTACGGTGTTGTCCATACCACACTTAAAACAAAATAAGCGCCTGGAATCTGATGGACAATCCATGTACCCGTGGCCAAGCTGTCTGCAGTTCCAGCAAATGTACTTCGAGGTATTTATGGCCTCTACTTCAATGGCCGCTGGAACTGTGGGTTCATAGTCGATCTCGTTTACTCTTGGTAGTTGTGGACGATGGGTAAACGCTTGTCTCTGACTATGAAGCAGAGATTCGGCTTTCTTACACTCTGTACGGAAATGGCTAAGTCCAAATATGCGCACAGGAAACACAAGCTGAGCCATAGGGGTACGTAAGTTCATCTTCATTATATCAATCAAATCATTCTCACTAATCGGTCTTGACTGTTGGCTTCTTAACCTTAGGACAGCATTATAAAAATCCTCGAACAGTTCGTGAGGCTGTTGGCGACGGTCCATGATTTGTCGATGGATTTCAACGTCGCTATTAAAGCGCCTGAAACGGTTGACGACTGCCTCCTTCAATTCGTCCCACGTGTATATTGGTTGCAGTCGTCTCTGCATCCAATACCACTCTAAGGCATCACCGGACAACAGCTGATGAAAATGCCGTAATACCTCGGACCAGCTGTTTCCGTAGTCTTTCCTCATTTCTTCCACTCGAAAGACAAACTCTTGTGCTCCCATGGTCTTGCTGCTGCCATCAAAATTCACGCCCCACTTATCCAACCCGGGCCTACGTGTCGCGTCCATGCCTGGTGGTGGAGGGTAAAATGGTGCGCGGGCGGCTTGATGGTGAAAGGTGCTATTACCGTCCGGACCATTCTGGTAAGAACCGCCTCTTGAAAAATGTGAGCGATTTTGTTGTGGCGGCTGTATTTGATGACTCGGCCCTATGAAGGTTGGTGGTGGCGGCAAGTGATTTCCTGGCATGTTCGGCGGAGGTCTCAAAACTTCAGCTCGGGGGACTGGAAGTGAAAGCTGTGGGACTCCCGAGGTCGCAGAAAGTGACCTTATACTCTCCGCTACTATTTGTGGAACTAATTCTCGAAGTCTGTCCTCCATTGAGCGCATAATTTGGACTTGCTGCAACCCTACGGCTGACTCTATTAAATTATGCACGTCAACGCCCGATTGATTTGCCAATTGTGCCTCAGTATTTTGATTGGTGGCGTTGGATCTAAATTCCCGACGCACGTTCTGGGCGGTAAGGCTACTATAATTCGGAGAGGTAATACTAATTTCCTCATCTACAAACGGTGGATCACCCACATTGTATTGTGGGTTTATTTGGGCCGAATTAACGTACGTATATGTTACCGTTGCAGTTGCCGTCGTTGTAGCCGTCGTATTAGCCGGTGTCTGAACGTTAGTTCCACCGAGAATCGGCCTAGAGGAAGTAGAAGCGGAATCGCGCTGCATTCTACTTGCCCTAGTCTCTACCATACCAAAAAAACAAACTCAATTTATCAAGATGTCCTCCGAATTATACTTTATTTAATTATACCTTCCTATAATTTGTATATAAGAAAAATTTTGGCTGTATGTAATCAAAACTAATAAAGACAATCAAGACAAGAAATACTTTCAAATGAATCAAACTGAAATTGTACTAATGCTGTAAATTATAAAATAATGTTTTAATATATAGATGACAGATAATAATAAAAATATAGATATAATGGTGAAATGGGAAAAATAATAACCAATCTGAAAGAATTTTTACTTTATATATAAAAGATTATATATAAGAAAAATCAATTTCAGATTTTCTTCCTTTCATAAAATTAAACTAAAATAGTTTTAGATTATTATGCCTAAAAATTTAAATTAATCCTATATATTGAACTAACTATCTATCCTTAATTAATAATCAAGTTATAGAAATTGTCCAACGTCCCAATAAATATGACTAATTACGAGTCTTATATAATTAATCTACACTAACACTATTTTGCTTTATAAAGGATTCAAAATAATTTTCTCTCCATATATAAGTGAATATATATAAGCAAAATCGATTTCAACAAACCCCTATAAAATCAAATAAAAGTGCCATCTAATGTATATTTAAATATCTACTTATATAAAACTAAAAAAAATTTTTTTTTTCTTTTTTTTTCTTTTTTTTTCTTAAACACAAAAAAATTAACCAAATTCTATATAAATTGCTATCTATATATGCGAATGTAAAGTTGAAAGAGAATTATATTTAGACTCAATAATTTAATATAACCTAAACTAAAATTGTCTCTATATGTGTATATATAATTTAATATTAACTAAACCATATCTATATATTCCACAATTCAAAAAAAAAATCACTCAAATTATCCCAAACTCATATACACGCAAATATTAATAATAAATCCAAATTTATATTCCAAAATTTTATTATCAGTAGTGAGCTTCATTTTAACTTGTAGAGGTAGTTGGCCAAGGAAGTGAAACATCGAAGACCTCCAGGAATCAAAATTATCGAAATTTTTCCGTGTTTTCAGGAATTGGAAAATTTAGAAGTTGTCGAAGATGAACAACGCTGGAGTAAAAACTTGCAAGATCTAACTTCTGCAGAATCGCCACGAGTACCTCCTATAAAGGACTTTATACCCGGACCCATCCATCCAAAATCAAACCAAGTAAGCATTTTTAACTTTTCTATTTCGACCTACTTTACTAACCTATGCATATTGCCTATTTCTTTTGTCTAATGAACACAGTAGCTACTATTGGGGTAATGATTACCCTCCAATAAAATGACTCCCTGTAGTTCATGAGACCAAAGAAGTAGCAAGCATCTCTGTTTTTCCCCCAATAGAACCACCATTTTCAACGTCGCAGCTGATGACCGACCCTGACTGATCGTTGTCATTCCGACCTACGCTGAAAACGATGACCCATTGAAGGTGAAACTGAGAGCAACACAGAAAACTATTAAATGGAAACCCGAATTTCGGGCCCCCATTGTTGGGCGCCATTTTTGTCAATGACTTTTGGTGTTAACCGGTGGATGACTAGGATGGCAACGCTAAGGTTTTAAAATCTTGCCAGGCTAGGCCGGTAGAGGCGTGAATTCGCCATCCTACTCATCCACAAGCCATTGTCCAAAAAAAAAAATTAATAAAAAAAAACAAAACTAAAATAAATTCAAACAAAATGAAATTACTAAATTTTCATTAGACGAAAAAAAGGAAAAAGTAAATAATGAAACGATTTTAAATAAAACTATGAAAAAAAAGGAAAAGTTAGTTTAATGAAAACAATACCATTATTTAAAATAAAAAACTAACCGCCTAAATTGTTTCCAATTCCCTGCAACAATTCGAATCCCAGATATCCCGACTTCCCACTTCCTCGGCTGGAAGCTGATGTTTGCTACCTGGCCTGCCCTCCCACTACCTTGGCAAATCCTTGGCCCATGTGCGGATTTGCCCCTTTACGCTGTCCTACCCCTACAAGATTAAAACTAGCTCACTTACCTGTTATTTTTCTACTCCATGCTTATTTCCCAATGTTTCCTCAGGACATTTCCATGCTTCACCTCAGAAGCTCACCCAGATATTCAATAAAAAAAACCTGTCCCGGATTTCCGCTCAAACAAACCTTCGACCCAAAAGCAGATCTAGAGTTATCCCCTTCCCTACCTAGTCCGAGCTCGGCCTGGTGTCTTGGGATTATTTATGAGGGGGGGATTTACCAAAAATCGACTCTTCCCCCTTCGCTGGTTTGGACCAAGTCCCGTCTGTTTCGAGGTCGGTATTGTGGCGGACGTAAGTATGTGTCGGTGAGATTCTGTGGGAATGAATGCTAGGGTGTGTGTGAGGAATAAGGGCTGGAATCAAGTAGATGAAACTGTATGCCCGAATAATTGGCTGTGAGTATGGGTTTATGATGGTTGTTCTGCTGATGTGTGTGTGTGTGGGGATGGATGATGTTTGTTCAGCTGATGTGTGTGAGTGGATGGATGATGTATGGGGTTATCGTGTTGGTATATGAATGGATGATGTATGGATTTATGTTAAGTGAACGTATGAAAAATGTTGGTATGTATGAATGATTATGCTGTCTTTGACAAATTTACACAGTCTTCTCTTTAATTACACTTCTTATTTGTTTTACTATAATTTCTTTTCTTTTTATTTTTGTTTTATTTAAACAAAATTTACATATTCCAATTAAATATTTGAAAAAAAAAAACACAAAACTAAATATATTTTTTTTTACAAAACAAAAGAACCACAACTTTTCTTCATTAACCCAAAAACTTCTCTCCTTCTTCTCGCACTTCCAACTTTAAGCTCCCCAGAAAAAAAAACTCTTCCTCTTATTATTTTTCCTCTTCTTCCACCTGTCCTATTTTCTCGCCTTTTTTCTGCCGTTTCAACCATCTTTTTTCCTTCCCCCGCGAAACTCTTATACCCCCCTGAACAGCTGTGCAAACTGTCACAAAGATTATTCTAGCAGTTTGCACAGTTGCATTTTAATGTAAAATCCTCTCCGCTCCCATTTACATTAAAAAGCAACTTTCAGCCGTTACAGAGGCATGACAAATCAATTCCTCATTTTCCCGCTTGGTTTGTAACTAAATCAACTCATTCAACACTAAAAATGAGAATGATCAAAAAAGAGAACAAAAAGTTATGAAGAGAAAAAGGAGCAATGTTAGTCGAAACGACTAACATTATGCAGGGTTAAATAATTTTCTAAAGTAAAAAACAAAAAAATTTAAACATTTTTCTTTTTGAATCGCTTGTTATAGACCCCAGCTCACACACATGCAAAATAAAATTTTACAAAAAATTATTAGCTGTTGCTTAAAATTCCGTGCAAAATAATATGAGCTGCACTTGTTTCGCACGGAAAATAAAAATGTTGCTAGAAATAAATAGAGTACAACTCTATCAACATTTTTTCGTTTGTATTTCACAGAAATTTTTTTTTATATTGATTTTTAAAACATTTCGCACGAAATACAGAACAGAGTACCAGGCTTAAGTCAAAATCTTAAACAAAACTTCCTGCAAGCTGTATAGTGTTTGCACACAAAGAAAAAACATGGTTGTGGTAAACATATTCTAAGAGCAACATATTATGATAAGAATTATGATTGTAGTCACCATATTAAGATTATTCTTGAATCATATTATGACTAAATTTACTCGTAATATGTCATCATAATATTTATTCCATAATCATATTATTATTCTATTAATCATACTAAGTTAAGAAGTAATCATATTATTGTCATGTTAATCATAATAAGCTAAGAAATTAAACATATTATTGTCATGTTAATCATAATAAGCTAAGAAGTAATCATATTATCATCATGTTAATCATAATAAATTTAGAAGCAATCATATTATGATACAGCACCTTTCATAGCTGTCATAAAAATACAAAATAAATTAAAATATTTTTGTATCGATTTTTTATTTTGTGGCTTTTTACAATTTTTCTTAATGTTAATCAAATAGCGGAGTTCAATATAAGGCTTGCAAAAGAGCAAATGAAAAATCTGTGGTTTTCATGGGCAACCGCGTGTGTTCATTTTTTCGATTTTAAGATGTTGATGAAATATCGTAGCAATTTTATAAAATATAACGAAATCTCTGTGTGTTTTGTTGTTGGATTTTACAAAAAAACTATGATATTTTGCATTTGCACTATAACATCATTAATACTTGAATGAACTCCGCTAATATTTTAATTTTTTAATTTCCTTAAACTTATTTTTTTTATCTTTATCTTTTAATAGTTTAACCGTTCACAAATAAAAAAAACGACACAACTGCTTCAAAATTGTTTTACAAATGGCGCTAACATAATATGATTAGAGTAAAAATAGTTTGATTGCATCTTTAACATAATATGATTAATGTATAAAAAGTTATCATGTTATGGCTATTAAATATCATGATATGGTTGTGAGAAATATAATATGTTTAGAAAGTTATCATAATTAAGTTGTTAGAAAAATAATTATTTTTCGGTCAACAATACTCAAATTCATAATTGCGTTAACATTGATATGTTTACAGTAACTATAATATTGTTGATATTAAATAAAAATAACAATTATTTGTGTACGACAACAATATATTGTTACATTAAACATAGTGTTGTTGCCGTAACCATGCCCAACCATATTTTTTCTCTGCGTGTGGATAGGGAATAGTAAATGTAACTAAAAATCAAATTTCGATAAACGTTTTTTGTATCTATTTTTGAAATCGATTAATCGCACTCCAATATCGATTTTAAAAGTGGTTTTTAAATCGTTCAAGATAAATTTGCAAGCTTTTGAACAAAATAAACTGTTACTGAAACATTAGTTTTTTAGAGAGGTTGTTACACTTGGATCCATAACTCTTTGCCTTCTACAACAATTGTGCTGGATGTTAATCCCAAATTCTTTAGGAGCACTAGAAACAATTTGGCTGCAAAATTGTTTTTTTGTTTGAATCGTTCAAAGTGACAGACGAGACAAAATGACCAAGTATGATTGAATTTTATCATTTAATTCAACAATAATATGCTGCTTTTAGATCATGGTCACGTCCAACCGCACTTTAATTTTTTTGCGTGTGGTACAAAGTTATGCGCTACATACGAGTAAGCAAAACTTATTATTAGCATCAAATATTTGTCCTGGGGGCCTACTCTCTAATGCTATGCGAAAACAATTTCGATGCGAAAGCTAAATTCCAACTTGGTACTCTCTATAACTTTCGCAAAATTTTCTGAAAAAGAAGCAATAGTGGTAATAAAAATTAAAGATGGCGCGGATTTACAGTAATGAAATGCCAAAGTGTGTAAAAATATTTAAAATTGGAAAATTTAAATAAAATAAAGTGATGATTTACGAAAAGAAAAAAATTTAAAGGTGCGAAAGACATAAGCGCAAACGTGTTGAAGAGTACCAATCGTTAGATTTGCTACAATTTTCTTCCGCATCGCAATAGAGAGTAGCCTCCCTGATTTTTTAAGAAAGAATAAAGTTTTTGTTTTTAAAAATTATTTTCAAATTTTTTTTTTCAAAGCTTTGAAATTTTATCAAAATCTTATCACAATGTTGTGGGAATCTGAATACTCTTAAAACTTTAAAAAAAATTAGAAAGAAGACAAAAATCTGCGTACAGGCTTTTGAAAAGTTTAATAATTTTGGAATAATACCAAAAACCAATGTATCTTAGATCTAACAAAATATTCATTTCACATCAAATTAAAGTGCTATAATATTCATATATTCGGCCTATGGTAAATTATGAAACGATCTGCACGAAATTTTGTGGTATGAATTCTCGTCATATAGAACAAACCTGTGCTAAATCTCATACCGTTTTGTCTATTCCGCCACTATTTATGGTAGATTTTGTATCAAAATTATCCATTTTTTAGGGTGATTGTTCCACATTTTGATTCATAACTTAAATCCTGCTGAACCGATTTTGCTGGATTTCAATCCCAAGCTGCTTAGGAGTACTTAAAACAATTTGATAGAAATAATTTTCTTTTCTTTTAAGTTATTCAAAAGTGAGCGTGATATTTACAGCTACACAGATAGACATGGCTTAATTGACTAACTCAAGTACCCAGAATATATATAAATTTTTGGTTGGTGGACTGTTTCTGGGATCCTATTTTCAAATCCAAATTTCGTTTATCTTCCCTTCCTTATTTTTAGTTATATAAGCACAAACAATTTTTAATACCTTAAATTTACTAATATTTTTTTTTTGTTAAATAAAATTACTTAAAAGTAAAAATTGTTTATATAAAAAACTCCTGTTTCGGTTATCATGTTCCGGTGTTCCGGTACAAAATGCGTTCGGTCAGACACTAAAATGTATTAATTTAAATAAATAAATTTACATTAGTTTTTTTATTACAGCTTCTTTATATTGCTTGGTTCGCAACAGGTAATATTTTTCAAAATAACAATAGCATGACGTTGGGTTAGGTTAGGTATATATATATAGTATGACGTCAATACAACAACAATGTATCGCCAAAAGGAAAACTGCATGTTGCCTTTATGAGTCTTTGATACCCAAGAAAAAATATGTATATCAATTTCTGGCAGGGTTGTCGTTTAAAAATTTTTTATCCGACCAAAGTTGTCTACAAAACCTACCAAAATCCTTTGGAACCGACCAATTTTCTTATATGATTAAAAACCAATATGGGCTCTTCCACAGAATTGTCTCGTTGCGCCAACAAATAATTAAGTTTGTATTTTAGACCATGTTGTTCAAATTTGTTCTCTCTTTCACTAAATTGGGCTTTACACCAAAATACACAAAAAAAAAAATTCAATAATATATAAATTATTTTTTTATAAGCAAGTAAAAAAGCTTGGTGACGTAACGTGACAAAAAGTAGACTTTTCAATAAAAAAAATACCCATATACTTATCCTACTTAATCAACAAGAGAGTATTAACTCAAAATTTTAAACTACAAATATAGGAAAATCTTGTTAAATGATAATACCTTAAAAATTTTAATTATTACAAACTTTTCTTATATTTAGGTAAAGTACTTGATTGAACTAACTCTCATAAAATAAATTAAAAAATACTTATTCATAGTGATCTGCAAAATTTGTATCGCCAATTTCGAAGAATTGCGTGGATTCGCGAGTTTTTGTAGGTACTTCGACTCCGACTCCCGTACAAAAAAACTCAACTCCATAGCCCTGTGAAATTCTTTTAGTTCAGAAAAAGAACTGTAATGTGTAGTTTATAGAACACGAGTGTCTTACGCGTCCGTTTAACTAACATTTAAAACAAAAACAAATTTCGAAATTTTGTTTTTGTTTTAAATGTAAGTTGAACGGACGAGTAAGGCGCTCGTGTTCTTTAAACACCACATAAATATTACGACAAAGAACCTCAATATCATTTTGGCATCATTTTACATGCGTAACTTAGGCAAAGGTGAAGAGAGTGAAACGTGCACCTTATGTTAAATAAATAAACTTCATTGCTAAGTTACGTTTTTAGCCCACTTATCTTAACAGCTATGACGTTAACGCCTTTTGTTACCAATCCGATCAATATTTTTAAAGGAATATTGTTTGTTGATACAAAATTGTTTTAAAATAAAAAAAATTGAGACAATGCGCCATCTGACTTGGTAAGCTCGAATAAGGGTACAAAACTATTCTTTATAAAACTAATTCCGTCCAACAGTACAATTTGTCTTTGCTACATTCGTAGTTTCATAAGCAATCAAAAATAATCTTCTGTTTTTTTTTAATATTTTCACTAGTCCATTAGCAAAAATGGGAAATTTAGTTTGTTTTTCGTCTGTTAAAAAGTAAAAAGCGTTGCCCGAAAAATAAATAGCGTTGCCTTCTCAAACCGACCAAAATTAGGTTTAGCCTACCATCCGACCAAACGAAAAATATCCGACCAAATTTGGTCGGAAAAGACCAAGTTCGACAACCCTGATTTCTACACTAAACTTAAGATTGTACTGGGAGGTGTGTAGTAGGGTGGGGTGAAACAATTTCTAATTTTGGTTTTCCTGCATTATAAATTAATGCATTATAGAATATTAGGAAAAATCTAAGCTTCCTAGGTCAAGGTCTTTAGGTGGCGCAAAGCACTTTAATATGTTTAACTATATCACACATGACATTATAAGCAATTTAGTTCAAAATAGTTCAATGTTTCAATAATACAAATTGTTGCATTCTTTTATTCACACATAAAACAAATTTAATATAAAATTGTGTTCATAAAGAAAACAAAAATCACATTTTTGCCATTATAAAAAGTCTTTTGTTTTTAATGAAATTGAGATTTCTACTCAAATAATAGTATATCTTGTCTTGCTTTTTTTCTATAGCGACCATCTTTTTCTTTTAATCTATAAAATTTAATGAAGCCAATGCCAACAAAGGCGAATTACATTCACACTTTTCTGTCATAAAGGCAACAATACTAATCTCAATATTGGCTACTTTTGATGAATCTACCGAGAAATTTCAAATATATTCAGAATCTGGCTTAGATGTCATTGAGATGTATTCTTCAGTAATAGATTTTAGTTTTGTCTCTACGACCGTTAAAATTTTTTCCATTGCTAGTAAAGTTAATTTCTTTACGGAATTTGTTTTCTTTCCCGGTGATTTTAGCTTAAATCTATTAAGCTTGATCAGTTTTCGACACCTATAACGTTTAATTCAAGCATTACTGCATTCACAATGCAATGCAATAGACAAGAATCCGGTCCTTTCACATACTTAAGCAGGGCTTTCAAACTTTTGTCTCATCTACTTATTTCCCGACTGTTTTATTTCCTTATGAGATTTCTTGTTCATTTATTTATTTTAATTTTTATTTTGTTTTTGTTTGCTTTTTTTACATGAAGAACTTATACTTTCTTTTAAAGAAGCTGAAACAGTTCCGAAATAATATTATTAACACAAGAGGAATTCCGAACTTCGTTTTAAGAGCATATAAATACAAGTATTTCCAGATATTGGAATGCTAGAAATATATAGAAGAAAAAGTCCCATTAATGCCCAGGAGGGGAATAAAAAGTATTACCGACCGCAGTAAGTTTTTTGTCCCTGACACTTTCTCAAAACATACTTGCCCTTTATCTCCAGTGCTTAAGTGGGCTCCCATACAATATTGCGTTTTATGGAATTCTTAAATTAATAAAAATTAGTCGACTTTTGTGAATGAATCAAATCAGATTTTAATCATTTATGGCTTGTTTTGTTTGCATCTTCGTTATTTATATGTCTGCCGAAAATTAGAAGCGTAGCTGCATTTTTTATGAATTTTTAAAAAACAAAAGTTTCGAAATTTTGATAAAAAAAATTATTTATTTTTTCAAAAAAAAAAATGATGGCCCTAAATTTGTAAAACGCAACGCAATGTTAAAAATAACATTGAAAGCAAAAACAATTCAAAAGTTTGTCAAAATTTTGTTGTTGCTTTCTATAGAAATACATATTGCGTTTTAAAATTATCAACGCCACAAGATATGCAGCGTTTAAAATTTAAAAATTCAATATACATTTCTATAGAAAACAACAACAAAATTATGAAAAATTTTCGATTTTGTTTTTGCTTTCAATATAATTTTTGGCGTTGCGTTTGCGTTTTACAAATTTAGGGCCTATGTTTCTAAAGCGACTGCTCATATTAAAAAAAAGTTTTACTTATCGTAAAGGAAATTTGATTGCGGAATTTCGGTTTTTTTTAAATAAACCGTTTTTGAGTTACGCGAATATATGATGTGCAACCTCCTCCATTTTCGAAATAACGGTATATCTCGAAAACAAGAGCTAACCTAGAAAAACGTTGGGCACCATTGGATTCAGCTTACCCGTATTATGCTGAAACACCATAAGCCCGGCTTGTCTAATCTTGCAACTAGCACAGTGTTATTAACGCAGGAGTTTTAAAAATTTTGTTTGCTTTCACTCCACCTTAGTGTGTAGCACAGAAAGCCAAAAAATTATATGTATTTTTAATACTTATAACCAGAGAAATCAGAAATATGCTCTAAAAAAAGCGTTTTATGCGCATTAAATATGCAGTAAAAACTTGAAAATATGCCCTGAAATTGTTAAAAATATGCCCCAAAAAATTCAAAAATATCTAATTTGAAAAAAAAAAATATTCAACAATTTAATAACAGCCCCATTTAATAAAAACGGTCCTTAAATTATAATCGGTAAAGTCCAAACACTATAGTATGAACAGACGAATTTTCTAGATTTAACCCTATTGGGAAACGAAGGGCAGTCATGGGCTCACAAAAACCAAGTTATCCTAAGAGTTTTAAATTCATTGAGAGTTATTGGTGCTTCATATTCCCTAGATATGGACATCCATAAGAGATTTTTTGTCTTTAAGGGATTTTAGGGAATGACGCTTAATTGTTAATTAATCTTAAATTTAAAAAGGAAGTTTAAGCTGTATATAGATGGGAGCTTTGGAAAAATGTGAACTGAATTTAATCTAATAGTGCATTTACACCTACGCCATAAACAGGTTATAAGTTGTTTATGATGATAAACTAGTTTGAGAAACTTGTTTATCCATACAAATTATAAACACGTACAAACAACCAGTTTTTGTTAATGCAACTCTGTTTTTCAAATTTTGTTCTGGCAATGCTAGTGATATTTGACATTTCCTCAAAATTAAAAAAAATAAAGTAAAAAAAAATTTACTTTTATCTGTAAAAAAAGCCAAAACAATAGTAAGAAAAATAAAATAAACAAAGAAAATGTTTAAAAAAAATTCCAAATTTATAAGAAATGTTAGTTTTTTTTTACATATTTTCTTTTAGATGGACAACGGAAATAAAAGGTTTGTTTATATGTTCGTTTGTATGTGCATCAACGTTTTTTTTTTATAATTGGGGTTAAGAACTTGTCAAAGATAAACAACTTAACTGTCAAAAATGCTGATGTAAACGGTATAGTTTATGAACGTAGTTTACGATCGTAAACTAGTTTGAAAATTACAAGTGTAAATGCACTATAAATAAAAACATAATTAGATGGTTATCGGACACAAATAGTCTAATTTTGAAAGAAATTTGTATGGGGAATATGTAAAATTATACCCCGCTTCTCACCAGTTACATAGATTTCGTCTTAAATACAATTAAAATGTATTCAATCAAATTTGATCAAATTATCTACAAGATAGCAACTTGTACTTTTTGCACAAAATTAACATGGACTGGCAACCAGCCAGACGGATGGATGGTTATGGATAACAAGTGATTCTAAATCGATCGGTATACTAAAAGATTGGTCCAGATATCTTTGTATTAAACAAATCGCCAAAAACGTATATAAAGCTTTCTCCCTAATTTTTACTAACATTAATATAAAATTTTAAAGTAACATTAATCTTTAATGACAACCTGCTTCGTCTCACAATTTTAGAGAAAAAATAAAATGTAGATGGCGAAATTATTAAACAAATAGCTATTAAAAACAAAGAAAGCCAGAATTTCGCAAAAAAAACAATTTTGCTACGAAAGCTCTTGTAGGCAAATTTAACATGTATCAAAATATGCCTTTAAAAGGCAAAATATGCACTTAAAACATACAAAATATTTTAAAAAAATTATGCAAAAAAGAAGGTAAAATATGTAAAAATATGCACTAACAAACCAAAGCTCTAATACGGATAAATATATTGTTCCCGCCTTTATTGGTCGCACAAGGAAAAACATGCAATTGCATATTTATGGTTTCCTTGCTATAACCTATTCATACTCCACAGAGCAAGAGCACAGACAGGTATGTTTACCAATAAGTATGAACATAAATATGTTTGTGTAGCAGCCGGTATGAGTATGAACAAACAGGCATGCATATGGATATTCGTATAGGCATGTATCGATGAGAACCTACAAGTAACTTCACCAATTCGAAGGTTATTGTAAATAAAGCAGTGTTGCCACGACCGTAAATGTTTTGACGCAGAAAACAAAATTATATATTAACTGCCGTATTCATTAAAAATTAAAATGGATTTGGATTTGCCTTAAAATACATTTCAAACTTATTTTATTTTTTATGAATACGGCAGTAAGTATTTTTGAAAAACCAAAAAACAAATTCAGCACAGATTAAATAAGAATTTTTATTAATTTATGCAAAAGTCATATTAAAACATAAATATTTTCTATTATTATAAAATCATGCTGCTATTAACAATAAAAAAATATAATCGCTTTTACGAATTAAAAATATGAAGGCTATCAACTATTTTGGGTTCAATTCTCTTTCTTTTTGCATGTTTCCAGCTAAAGAGAAAACTCACTCTGATGCTGGGCTGTTGGCAAGAATTAAGAAAATTCCTGATTCGTATATAGACAACAGTGGGTACCTTGTGGGAATGTTTTTCCACCATAGCGTGATGTTAAAGACTTCTGTAAGGCTAACATTTTCGTTGGCATGCTGATCAACATCAACCGTTAATTTTAAACAGTTTTAAACGTCTTAAAAATGCAACTGCCAACAGATAAACTTCTGAAAGTCATAATATAAGAATAATCGATTAAAATAACACGACGTTTATTAATTTGCGTCCATTTTGTAATTTGTTTAGATTTTCTTAAAAACAGGTTTTTCTATTTAGATAAAGATCTTTATATACCAGAGGTTTTTGAAAAGTCAAAGGATTGTTGATAAATAAAATTAAATTTTGTTGAATTTTACTCAAATGATTTTGAAAAAAACGGATTTATTAGTGATTCAGCGGTAACAAGAAAAATTGCATTTATGAAAAAATTTACTAATAAAAAATGTTCAAAGTCATTGTTATAACTATGGGTGTATGTGGATTAGGGATATAACTTTTTAACAATTTTTTAAAATATCAAAATTGGCATAGCACAGTCCGATAGAGCATAAACAACTTTAAAGGAACGTATATTTATTTTTTCGCTAAGGTCAAAAAAGTTCACGCACCAACCGCGATGAAGTTTTGAAAATATTTAATTTTCTTTTTGGTTAAGATATATTAATAATATGTTTATTTAATACAAAAAATAGCACAAGTATGAAATTTCATTAATATTTAGAGATGGTAAGAGGGTTTTCCGCAAACTAAAACGTATATTTTACCTTTTTTAACAAAAAAAAAAAAAAATTAAAAAAGAATACAAAACACCGTATAAAATTATGAATATTCAATATTGCATTGGTTTAGAAAAACCAATTGGTGCGTGAACTTTTTTGAGAAAAATTACAAAAGATTATGATTTTCGTGGTAACTAGGACATGGTTGACCTCATGGTTCTATGCCAAAAAATTGGTTATACCCCTAATGTGGATATGTGCAAGTATGAAAAACAATAAGTATGAGAATAAACAGGTACGAGTACGCACATGCATTGAAAATTTTCCATATGTGCTAGAGTACATATTGTAATTATTTTATACGCATTGACTTTCTCTGGTGTGTAGTTACCAGAGCGATCACATTTGAATTTCTCTGAACTCTGGTTATAACTATGGGTGTATGTGGATATGTGCAAGTATGAAAAACAATGAGTATGAGAATAAACAGATACGAGTACGCACACGCATTGAAAATTTTCCATATGTGCTAGAGTACATATTTTAATTATTTTATACGCATTGACTTTCTCTGGTGTGTAGTACGTACTGATCTCATGTTCATAAATTTTAGATAATTATTTTATTATCCAAGTCCTAAGTGGAACATAGGGCCACAATAAAATTGTTCCAAATAGTTCTTTATGCTAACAATTTTATTTCTCTTCACGTTATATGTGCCTTCCTTAGTTCGTCTGAACTTGCCGTCACCATGTTTGAGCGGGTCGACCGCTGCGCCGGCTACCCTGTGTGTTCTATTTAAGAGGTTATTTCCTTCAGTTTTCCTGAATATATGACCTTTCCACCGCCTCTACATGGTTTTTATTTCGCTATTCATTGTCTTTTGATTGCACCCATCGTATAGATGTTGGTTCGAGATTATGCTTGGCCAACGGATTTGCAATATTCTTCTAGGATATCTGTTGGAGAATGCCTGTATTCTGCCAGTGGCTCTTGCAAATGTATTCCATGTTTCGCAACCATATAGCGCGCAGAATATACATTGGAATTGAATATACGTAGTTAAATGGCACGTTTAATCTGTGACGATTTCCAAACATTTTCAAGGCTCAGAATGGTGCCTATATCTATTTCGGAGCCTCCGACTGATGTTTGTTATATTTCCGGCATTTATGCGCATGGATTTTGCTTTGAAGCACTGGGTTTAGTTTGTGCTGCATACTGGACTGCTGGTGAGTTAGAGAACATTCATATGTCGTCAGCATAGTCAAGATCCTCTAGCCAACTATTCATTCGTTAATAGTTGTGAGCAAAAGTTTATTTTATTAGAATTAATAATTCAAGTGTAAAATGTCTATTTACGGAGCATCGCATTATGTATGGAAGTAGGTCAATGTTTTACCTTTGTGTACTGACAACTGTTTGCCGCGTTAGTGTCATTGTCACCATAAACACATATAAAGAAACAGTTGATTATCTGTATGTATAATACTAATACATATACGAGTGTGAATAGCAGAATATGTGCATGTGAGTGACTACAGCGTAAATATATGTATGTTGTCATCATTGTGTTTTCTTTTTGGTGTTGTTGTCGCTATTGTCAATATGGTTGCAAACCACTTGACAGTTGCAGCAATTCAGGCCAAACATAGACAAACACATAAACAAATTCACTGTCATTTTATGTATAAACAAATTTGCGTGGATATGTACGTGTTGAAGACTTTCAATTTAACGTAGTGATGACTTCAACAAACATACGCACAGATGTCTGAGAAATGTTGACAGACATTGTAGACAGTCATTTTGTTAAAACCAGTCAAACAATATGATAATTTTTTGTTTTCATTTTTTATGGTCGTACTTTATGTACATACATACATACATATGTATGTATACTCACACAATATATTTATCTACAAGCACATAGTATGAGAGTATATAGGTTTCCATGCCGTTAAAGGAAATGTGCATGTTTGAGTTAAGCATAGAAAATTTCTGCCAAGTATTCGTAGCTTTATTATTTTTTTTTTTTTTTTTTGTTTTAGGAAAAATGATTTTCTTGTAGAATTGACTTAATACGCCACACGCGAGTGGAGAGAGATGTGCGCAAGTGAAAATTTGTACGAATGTTTGTATTCGTATAATTTGCATGTGTTAGTTAGGGGTTTTTTTTATCTCATGTCGGTACAGTATCTCAGCAGGAAAAGTTGCAAACGCTTTCACTTTTTAGGCCTTTTAAACGGCCTACAATCGCATTGTTCAAGATTTTATTTTTAATTTCTTATTACCTCTTTTAAAAAGGTTTTTAAAATGTCTTTTAAAAAAATGTTCAGCAAATTTAAATTTTCATCTAAAATAAACCTGTAAAAGTCGTAGACTTATGCCCGTAATTTCTACAAACAGTTATCTGGTCGTGTTCGAACCTAACAGTTAGCACTGTTTAAGTAATTTAAACTTTAATTTTGCGTACGTGAATTAACTATCGAAACTCGATGGTTTAAAATACACTACACTTTAACCTATAATACGTTTTAAAATGATGAAAAGTACGTTACTCTATAGATATCTATATACAGCTATCTCTAGATATATTTTAAGATATATTTATAGAAACTACGGGCATAGTAGTTATCGGGGAATGTGTAGGAATTACTTCTCAAGTTTACAAATAATACTGAACATCAAGAGTTATTGATTTACTCACTTCACATTATTTGTAACAGCAATTATGCTTAAAAAAGGCTTAATTAATAAATATTTTTTCGAAGTAGATGCGAGACCTTGGTGTCCAAAGTCGCGCTATGGAAATTGGAAATATCTCCCTAAGAAGGCCTTTTTACTGCTTCCTTTACCCGATAGGATGATACAGACTTATATACATACACACACTTATCAATAGATTCATATGAACATACTCATGCATGCATGAGTAAATCGATGAGATTAAGTGCATGCTGCTTAAATACAATTTTACTTTTTGTATTGTAGTTTAAGCTTTGTTTGCTTAAGTGATTTTGTTTGTCTTTTGATTTAGTTTTTTTTTTAATATTGTTTGTGTTTTGTTTCTTCTTTAAGTTTGCGTCTAACACGTTTTGCGCCTTTGAGCAAAATCCGTCAACTGAACAGTCAGTGAGTTTTACTGACAAACAGACAGGAAGGCAGTCATTGAGCCTTTTAGCCTACTTGTCGTTTTTGGCAACAAACAGCGTTAGCGATAATAAACAAAGTTGAGAGAAGATTTTTTTTTGTTCCGAAGAGATACATATAAATGTTTGTTATAAAACTGTGTGATGTGCGTAACAAATTTTTCGTTTTGGTCAATTGGATAACGTTTGCGAAAATATCCGAGTACCCCTTTAGTGTGTAAATTTAAAAACCAGTGTTTGAGGGACATGTTAACTACTTTATTGTAAGTCTGTGACTTGAAAGTAAAACATCCAATGCCAAGCCATTCACTTTTGAGAACATTACAATTCAAGTATTTTTTTATAGATAAGTTTTAGTGGCATTTGCTAGCAAAAACCTTATGAATCTGTTCTGGTTTAAATTAGACATTGCCTGTTTTAGTAAAATAAAACAGAGTTTCAAATGTTAAGGGCGTTAGTATTGTGGTAATTTTTCCTGTTGAACTGTGTATGGCTTTTAGTCCAAATTTTGATATTTTTAATTAAGCTAAAGTTCATCAAATTTAAATTACATTAAATTATTTATTTATTTATTTATTTATTTGTTGTCCCATACACAAGACTTAAAGTCTTATATTACAGTATAGGACTGAGTATATGTTATACAATATAACGAGAAATAGTTAAAAAAAAAAAAAAAATTTTAATTTTCTTAAACATAAATTACAATAATAATAAAAAGAAAATATATATATATAAAAAAAGAATAAGGAAAATAATAAAACAGAATAAAGAAAATAATAAAAAAGAATAAAGAAAAATATATATTAACATTCATATATTTATCCACATGTGAAACAATATGCAAAAAGAAAACCAAATTAATTATGAACCTCGAGTAGAAAAATGCAAAATTATGTCTTTTTTAAACAATTGTGCGTTACTAATCACTTGAGAGCTATGAGGAATTAAGTTCCAAAGACGGGTTGCATAGATAAAGAATTGCCATTCAGACATAAGGCTGTGGTGACGAAATAATATTTATCTTCGGCCTCTGGTTGATCCTGAGAAAACCAATCGTTCATAAAGATGTTCGGGTTGATGAGTGTATATAACCTTATGCAAAAAGATAAGAACTCTAGTTTTTATTAAGTCATCAAAACAAATGCCATATAACCGTTTCACAAAAGCTGCAGTGCTGCCATATCGTTTTAGACCAAACACATACCGTATAATGTTTTTAAAAACAATATTAAGTTTTTTCTTACTATGATCATCACAATTTCCAAAAAGTTCACATCCATACAATAATATGGGTATGAGATACGTTTTAGCTAGAAGTGCTCTTATATTAATGGGTATACAGTATTGAGATTGCCAAAGCGTTCTCAGCATAGAAAAGGTACGCCCACAGTAGACTGGTCGCAATTTTTTTTTTTTTAAATTTACATGTTTGCGCTGCTTAAAATATGAGGTTTGGTGTAAGAAATCAAGTCCTAATTTTTCAGCTCAATCCGACGGTGCCTAGTCGTGCCAAGTGGGGCCCAAAGTTCCCCATTTTATAAAAAAAAACATCTTTTCTATCAGATCTTTATAGTAATACTAGTTGAAAAGCCGAAAATCAAAAATATGACTACGCTACGATCTTCGGCAGAGAAAATACTTCAAGTGTGCCAAATTTCAGCTTCCTATGTCATCAGATGGCTTCAGAAAGTTGCGGAAAGAATAGGACATACATGCAAACATCCTGACATACTAAGAAATTATATATTGTATAGATAGATTAACATATGTTCGCGCAACTCAAAAACGCTTTAGCTTATTGAAAAACTAAAAAAAACCCGAAATTCCGCAATAAAATTTACTTTAAGAAAGTTAAAACTTTTTTCTTTATGTTGGCTTTGGTTTTCGAGATATACCGTTATTTCGAAAATTAAGGAGGTTGCACAACATATGTTCGCGTTACTCAAAAACGCTTTAGTTTATTGAAAAACTAAAAAAAACCGAAATTCCGCAATAAAATTTACTTTAAAAAAGTTAAAACTTTTTTCTTCATATTGGCTTTGGTTTTCGAGATATACCGTTATTTCGAAAAATAAGGAGGTTGCACAACATATGTTCGCGTAACTCAAAAACGCTTTAGCTTATTGAAAAACTAAAAAAACCGAAATTCCACAATAAAATTTACTTTAAGAAAGGTAAAACGTTTTTCTTATATGCGCAGTCGTTTTAGAAACATAATTTTTTTTCTGGAAAAAAAAATAATTTTTTCATTAAAATTTCGGAATTTTTGTTTTTAAAAATTCATAAAAAATTGAAAAATGGAGCTATACATAAAATCAAAAGTTGTGAACAGATTTTAATCATTTATAGCTTGTTTTGTTTGCAATATTGTTTTTTATATGACTCTATAAAATTAGAAGCATAGCTCCATTTTTCAATTTTTTATGAATTTTTAAAAACAAAAATTCCGAAATTTTAATAAAAAAATAATTTTTTTTTCTGGAAAAATTTGGCACACATGTTTCTAAAACGACTGCGCATATAAGAAAAACGTTTTACCTTTTTTAAATTAAATTTTATTGCGGAATTTCGGTTTTTTTTAGTTTTTCAATAAGCTAAAGCGTTTTTGAGTTACGCGAACATATGTTGTGCAACCTCCTTAATTTTCGAAATAACGGTATATCTCGAAAACTAAAGCTAACCTAAAAAAACGGCTAGCACCACTGGATTCAGCGACCCCGAATTAGTTAAAATTAGTTAAAATCTTTCGTTCGTATCATACTAAAATATTAAACAGCAAATACTTTAATCTACATATCTATACAATATATAATTTCTTAGTATGTCAGGATGTTTGCATGTATGTCCTATTCTTTCCGCAACTTCCTGAAGCCATCTGATGACATAGGAAGCTGAAATTTGGCACACTTGAAGTACTTTCTCTGCCGAAGATCGTAGCGTAGTCATATTTTTGATTTTCGGCTTTTCAACTAGTATTACAACAAAGATCTGATAGAAAATATGTTTTTTTTATCATATGGGGAACTTTGGGCCCCACTTAGCACGACTAGGCACCGTCGTATTGAGCTGAAAAATTAGGACTTGATTTCTTACACCAAACCTCATATTTAAAGCAGCGCAAACATTTAAATTTAAAAAAAAAAAAAAATCCCATACAAGATGCCACCAGTCTAGCCCACAGGCATAATTTATATGGTCAGACCATGTGAGGGAACTGTTAAAATATATTCCAAGGTTTTTTGCAGAGTTAACAATTTCTATTGGTTGATTATTGATTTCTATAATTGGTGTTAGTTGTATTTTCGATATTCGCTTTTGAATGATGATACATTTGGATTTTTTTGGATTTATACCCAGCTCGTTAGCTGTAGCCCACAAGTAAACACGATGCAATTCCTGATTAAGGGTAATGACACATTGATCAATATTATCAACATCGCAACTTATATAAAGCTGGACATCATCAGCATACATTCTAACCTTACATTGTTCCACAGTAAGCGGTAGATCATTAGAGTACAATGAAAACAAAAGTGGGCCTATAATTGATCCCTGAGGAACGCCTCTAATCACTGGTAAGCAGTTAGATTGCTTATTATTTGTTTCAACATACTGGCATCTATTCGTTAGATAGGACGCTATAAGACGTGTGGCATTTGAAGAAAATTTCAACATATTTTTCAATTTATAACATAAAATATCAGGATCCACAGTATCAAATGGTTTGGAATGATCCAAAAGAACTAAAAAAGAAATCTTTTTAGTATCCACCTGTTTTCTGATATCCTCCGCAACATCTACAAGGGCTGTAATGCAACTGTGCTTTCTACGAAAGCCAGATTGCCTATCATTTAGTAGTCTATTGTTATCCAAAAATAATGTTACTTGATTATGGATAATACGTTCAAATGCCTTCGAGAGAAACGGCAAAATTGCTATCGGTCTGTAATCAGATGTTGTCTTAAGTATAGGTATGATTTTAGTCCATTTAGCAGGATAATAACTAGATGTTAAAATCCTGTTAAATATAAAGGTAATATGTGATAGTAGTTGTGGTAATAACATACGGAAGAATTTAGGGTGTATTCCATCTGAGCCAACGGCATTAGACCTTATTGATAAGCAACTAGACAAAACATCGTTTTGAGTTATGCCACTGAACGAAAATCTTCCATTTTCAGAATCATCGAGAATCTGATAGTAAGTACGATCTGGATCTACCATTGGAACTTCAACAAATTTTTCATTTAGTGTATCTACGTCTATTTTACAGGGTTCTTGACTCTTAACCTTACCGACACCGATTTCGCGAATGGTATTCCATTTTTGTTTTGAACCTTTTGCTGAGGAAAATTTCGAGGCATAGAAATCAGATTTTGCTTTTTTAATTAACCTGTTAGTCAGCCTTCGTGCAATTTTGAACTCATTGAGCAGTTGCGAAGTTTTAAAACGCTTCCATCGACCGTATGCAAAATCTCGACGAGCAATTGAATCTCTTATGGAGGTGGAAAACCAAGGTTTTTTTTTTTTACTAATAATTCTCGTTTTGAGTGGTACAGCAATATTAAAAAGATTAACTATGTTTTCTTCCAAAAAAAGCAGCTGATCATCTACAGAGATCAAGTAATATAAAAGGTTCCAATCAATCTTAAAAAATTCCTCCTCTAGAATTACATAATTAATGTTTTTGAAATCACGAAAACTTACTGCTTGTTCTTGCACGTGTAATTGAAAATCATAAGTTATAAGTTATTTTTGTTGTTTGGTCCATGTAATTGTTCATTAAATTAAATTTTATTTTAGCTAATAGCTAAATTATTTTAATGAAAATAGGACATTTTCAACATGAAATTAATTAAAATTTATTGATAATTTTTTCATTTTTGACTGCCGCGGGGCTCGACTCCAGGCTTTCACGGAGGGTTGTAATTAAATTTTTTCAGAACAGTTGTGTATGGTCTTTTTGATTTATAAATCAATTATGAATGTAAAAATGCAACAACCACATTTTTCGCAAATTTAAGGCGGAATAACTTGAAATATGTTATTTTTTCGAGTGGCACCCTAAGGACTTATGGTTAATTTTTGAGTTCGTTTTTATAACGGGCTGAGTAATTTTTTATTAAAATTTTAGTTATACTAAAAGCAGTGTTCAAAAAATAAGCCAAACATTATTTAGCGTACGGTACACGCACCCAGAAACTATATCTATTTTTTTGTTGTTTTTGTGTTTGTGTATAAGTACCATAGATGGGGGTAGTGCACTCATTTTGCAGTTTCAACTCACACTTAGTGATAGTGCAAAATTATTGCAATAATTTTTTTGATGTTGAGTGATGAGTTGAAAATTTGCAGCCTCGCTAAGCATGAGTGATAGTGATGTTAAAAAATTTTGCACTCAAAAAAACTTAGTTTGATTTAAAAAAAAGCAATCATCAGTTTATTGCAACTTTTTTGTTCTTCACTCATTTGAGTGCAACTAAAAATTTTTCACTCAATTTCAAGTTTAAATTGACTTGAGCTTATTTTTGTGCACTAATTTAAAACTTAAACTTCATAAGAAAAAACAAAAAAAAGGAACAGTAATTTAAAAACAATAGAGGACAAAAAAAACAGATATTAAAAATTGTTTGCTTTAAGCAAAACAAGCATTTCAAAATTATTATCAATTAATTTATTTCTTCGAGGAGCGTCTAGCATTCCACTTAAAGCAAATAAGCGCTCTACTGGAGCAGACGAAGGCAAAGGCGTATTATATTTTAAAAACATTTGCTTAATTATTGGGTATTTGTTAAGACAACACAAACCAGTACAGCATCCAATAGATAAGTCTCCAATTCCTTTCTAGTGACCACCTCTTGTACTAGTGTTGAAGGTCCTTATATAAAACATATTAAAAAACAAAATATTCCAACAATCTCTTTATTAACTTACTATCTCTTTCACCGAAATCTAAGAATCCAAGTTCTGCAGTGCTTTTTATCGCGACTGTGTCTTCAATAACTGGGGAGCATATTGAAGCACGCTCAACAAGTCAGAGGGACATCATACGTTAAATTAATTTCGCTTTTCATAAGGACCCAGAATATATGTACTTTATAGGGTCTAAGATCAATATTGAAGAAATTACAAACGGAACTACAAACTTATATATACCCTTTTCCACCTGTGGCGAAGGGTATAAAAATATTCCGTTACTTGAAAAAATGTTTTCATTATGAAACATATGATGCAAAACATTTGAGTTTGAGGGTGAAAGAGGAAAGACGAAAGGACAATTTTTTGCTTCTTCTGCAAACAGTTTTTTGAGTTTGTTATTGAGAGGAAGAAAAGAAAAAAACAAGGTATACACAATACTTTAATGCCGCGAAACAATGTTTCATTGCATGGACACAAATGTAGTTTCAAAGAGAATTGAGTAAAGTTTCTGCAAAAAATATTGTATTGTATGGACGATAAAATTTTTTTCATCTTTTTTTCGATATCAACTTAAAACCTTAGATTAGTGTTAAATTTTTTCATCCGAATAAAATAATTATATATGGGCATTTCCCCAGAATGGTCTACCAGGACGAAAAAATAAAATGTTTTATTGTTTCTTATTAGAAAAAAGGCTATGTTCTTATAAAAGAATGGTTTCCTAGCATATCTGAGCTGTTTAACTTGAGGAAATTGGTCTGGAAACTAGAAAATTTTATAATTTCCTGTATTTTCTACTTCTAAAGACATTTTTATATACTTATTTTGCATGCAAGAAATATGTTATGTTTACACTCTTTCTTCATAATCTCTCCATTACAATCAATTGCATAAGGAGTATTAAGTTTTTTTGTTAAGAAAATTTTAAGACATTTATGGGAAAATGCGTGGTGATAATAATAAAAAAACATATGGAAAAATCGTAAGTTCGCGATCCGTACGTTCGCGACCGGTACATAAGCCAATTAAACAAAAACCAAGAGAGATATTTTATTTTGTAAATACTGGATGGAGACCTACATTAATACACTTTTAAAAAAAATTAATCACTTTTGAAAATTCCGTTTCATTACGCAGATTTTTACATTTCACTACTGTCAGCCGAAGTTGACTTCTATTTTGAGTACGTTCGTGACCACACGTTTATAACTCTTGTTATGAAAACTTAAACACGATGAAATCCAACTTTTGTACTTAACATAGAGCTACCCAAATACTTATGAATCGCAAACAAATCCTAGGAAAAGTTTTGTTTTTCTATATTATTTGTACATCAAAAGCGTACGAACGTACGTTCGTGACCCAGGAAATGCCCATATATAATTTTTTGATTATTATCATATAGGATTTTTTTTTTTTTTTTTGTTTGTTGTTTTCCCTCAAAATAATATATTAAAAATTTTTATTTTTCGAATTTGTCTTAAAGAATTTCATGACCACTAATTTTTGAAAGATTAGTGAGAGTATGTTTATATGCAGCTTTTTTTGATTGCAAGTTCAAATTTTGCACTATGTATTTGAATTGAGTTATTTTTGCACTCAATCTGCGTTTAGTGATGGTGAAAAAATTTGCAATATCACTAAATTTTTTTAGTGGTAGTTAAAAAATAGCAATCATCACTAAAGCTGATAAAAAAGAGTGCAAACTAATATTTTTGCAGTTTTATTTAGGGATAGTGCAGTGCTGATTTAAATCAATATTTAGTGCACTACCCCCAACTACGATAAGTACACACCCCTTGATACCGCTGAATGAATCCTGAATGTAGTACAGAATTATTTAAAGTTTTCGGGAAACAATTCTTTTCAAAAACATATTAGTATTTCTTGACAAAAGTTAATCCATTTGATATTCCATTCTACCCCATTTAGCTTTACGTTAGATGTTACTCTTATATAAATAACTTTAATTGTGTATTAAACTTGCACCTTCATTTTTAAGTTTCCTTAAAGTTGTTTTAGTATAAAACTTTACATCTTTTGTCCCGCCTAAAACCAATTTAGTTTTGTAAATCTAGAAAAAGGCCATACTTCTTTGCGATGATCGGCCTATTATTTAATATATAAGGACTCATCCTTGAAATATTCCTACCCAAGGTAGAGGGTATGAAGGCTTCGGCACAGGTGAATATAGCAATTTTACTTGTTATACAATAGTTTTAAATTGGTATTAAAATAAAACGTTGATAAAAATGCAATAGATTTTTACCTCATTCATACTTAATTGTTGGCGTATGCATTTGTGCTTAAGAAATTCTTTATTATGTCCTCTTTGTTTGTTATTTCCATTTGTATGCGGTAGCAGAAATTTATTTTTAGTATTTCATTCCATGTCTGGGTTTTTTACGCTCCATTTTATATGTTTTCTTTTTACGTTTGTGTGTAAGTATTTTTTTATTTTATTAATATTTTGTTTGTGCTCAAGTGGCCTCTTTTATTTTTACTATTACTCCTTTATAGTGCTTGTCGTTATTGTTATTGTTGTTGTTGCCTTTACAGGAAGAGGAAGAAGTGACTTGGATTGTCTAAGTTTGTGTGTTAATAGTTCTAACCGAAGGCTGGCTGGTTTTAGTTACAAAGTACTTTTCATTTTTGTATTTTATATTCACTCCCTCCTTGCCCCTACTCATTCAATGTATTGTGATTTTCGTTGTTGTTGTAGGCAATATTTTTTACATTTCCTTGTTCTCTTAGTTCCGTTTTGGTTTTAGAATTACTTAATGAACAAAGATTGGCTGGTTTATTGATTTAACGATGTGTTGGTATGTTTTTAGTTATTTGATGATACGCTTATTTAAATTCATTTTACTCAGCGCATAAAAGTAAAAACTTATGCACGTTATTTTACAAATAATTGAAAAAATGTTTTTGGGAAGAAGCAAACGACAGTTAGAGAAGAACACGATTTTGTGATGTTGATTGGAATGAATTTACTTAAAGAATAAACACGAAAGTTTTCGTGAACAGTTTCATTACTGTATTTATTTTCTTTGTGTCTTCTTGATGGAGGGCTAATTTTTACATAAAATGTCTGAAATATTTTTGTTGGAGGTGACCATATTGAAAAATGTTTTTCTGCGTGTAAGTTTGTAATGTTTTTAAATGTATTTTATTGGAAAAACAAATACAATTCCAATATATATAAATCAATTTTAAAAATACTTGTCTTAGATCGCAGTATATATTGCTTTTCCATTATGGTCTAAAATTGTTGCTGATAAGTATTTTTAAAGATTACATTTTTTTATCAAAATAATTTTTGGGAATACAAGATTTTAATCTTAAAAGATTATATTATTCGTGCTTAATTCCCAGTTTTTATTCTTGATAAAAACACTTGAAATTTATTGTTGATGGGATAAGCTATTCCTATGCGCATTTCACTGGTTGCTTAGGCCAGATCATCAGAAAACTTCATCCATAAAGATTTTAGAAACATTAAAGATATTAAACCAAAAAAAGTGCACGGCCTGAAAAAAACTCAATTGGTAATTATGTATTTGAAATTTGTTTTTGTTTTCATTGTGTTTCACTTAACCTAACTTGTAGTGGGAAATGTAAGATGAGATACACTCACTGTTTATAGTTGATGTTTTTGTTTAAACTTTGATATTGTTACAAGTAGAATTGTTGCTTATAAGTCTTATACGTTTAACAGTTTTATTTGGTTTAATATCTTTAGTTTTTCTAAAATCTTTATGGATGAAGTTTCCTGATGATCTGGTCTAAGCAACCAGTGAAATGCGCATAGGAATAGCTTATCCTATCAACAATAAATTTCAAGTGTTTTTATCAATTATAAAAACTGGGAATTAAGCACGAATAATAAAATCTTTTAAGATTACATTTTTTTTTAAATTGTTGGAACAGATTTAGGAAAATGCAAATACGAAACTTAAACTCTTTTTAATTAAACCGCTCATTTTTAGAAGGGTAAAACAAGAAATGTTATTTTAAAATTAAATGTGCTTGATAAATATAACTGATAAATAAATAACAATTATTTGTAGGCAGTATAACGAGCAGTGTTGCCATTTAGTTTTAAAACACTAAAGTCACGCACACACTATCGAACTGGAGTAACAGTCAAAAACTTCGCCAGTCAACAACAAAATAATTAGTTACTGTCCAAGGCGAATTCATGTAAACGGTGGTGTCGATACTACAACAATTAACAACACCAAAAACACAACAATGTATTTTGTTGCTGCTTTCGTTGGCCGATAAGTCAAAAACACAAGTAACTTTTGACATTCCTCTCTCTAATTTAAAAAAAAAGTAGCACAGCTGTGTTTTCAACGCCACCTGAAAGTCAATTCGCCTTGTTACTGTCGTTTCTATAAGGAGAAAAGGGCCTCAAAATTGAGTTCGAGTGACATTAAAATTGAAAAAACTATGAAAACGATCTAGTGCAGTAAAATACTTCGTTTTATATACTTCATTCTATGAGCTTTGCTTCATAAAAAATACTTTAAAAAAAAATTAATTTTTTAAATTTTTTTATTAAAATATTTTTAACTCACTGCCAACAATCTTTTTCATAAAGCCTTTATCAACCTTTTTATTTTGACTATTTATGAACCGATTTCAATTGAATTATAAAATTATATTCAAATTATAAAGTTATTGTTTTAAAGTGATTTATAGAAAAAGGCCGTTGTGCGAGTTCTTTGAATAAAAAAATCAGGAAGTTAATTTTATTATTATTTTTGCCATATTTACCAACATTTAAGGTACTTAGTGCGTACTTGTAGGTACAATTCCATTTTATAGATTAAGGAAATGGAAAGGTGGAGTGTCCTTTAACCTTCTTTGTTAAAATTTTGAATATGTCCATACCAACCTTTTAAGTAACTATTGGTTCCAAGTTTCATTAATCAAAAAAAAAAACTTCGTCTTTCTATTTTTGTTTAATAAAAATTTGTGATCAACGCATTGAAATCTGTGCAAATGTAAGAATGCATATTCCTTTTAATAAAAAACCAGAAAAGTAGTTAAGTTGAAACGCATTTGAATGTATGGAAATTTCATATAAAGCACTCATGATAGCGGTAACTGCAAAACTAGCTGTCGTACTAATGATGTGTGTTCAGTTTACTTTGGCAAATTACCATTCAAAGATTAACACCAGAACGACACTTAAAACTTTTGGAAATGTATATTGCTAGCAACGATTGATCATTTAGAAGCCAACATTTGGCAATATTGAGGAAATAAGACCGGGTATGCTCGAAAAAGTGATGCATAACTGGACCGACGGGATGATGTTCATAAGGCGCATTCGCGGAGGTCATATGCCAGGATCTATTTTTTAACAATAAATAAAATTTTTGAGCTAATAAAGCCAAAATTTTGGTCATTCCATTGAAGTTGTTGTGTTTTATATTAAAAGAAAAGTACTATGCCTCTAAAAAAACACCCCGTTTAAATGTTAGATTACAAAACACAAACTTAACCTTCTTTTTACTGTTCATCCATTCATCCTCCTATACATAAATTAACTTGTACTTAAAATGGTCTTGTAATTGTAACTTTGATGTGTTTAATTTTGTGATGTATTCTATTCCATTCTGTTGTGTTTCTTTGATATTTTATCTGTTTTCGAAAGAGGTCAGTCAATCTTCTACTAGAACTAACGTAAACTAATTATGTTTGTTGTTCTTTCCTTGTCTGGTGTATTGTAGTAAAAGTTTGCATCGTGCTTAAAAGAAGTGAAATCTATTTATGTTTGTTTTAACATTCTCTTAAAAGTGTTTGACTATTGATTTCTGCAATAGATTGTGTAATAATTAATGATAATAAGTGTTTCAGGATCATGTAGGAATTTAAAGTTAACAACTTGTAAACAACAAGTTAATCGATTGCGATTTTAATGCAGTAAAAAAAAAAAAAAATTGGCGAAATAAATTTTATGTTAATAAATTAGTTTGATTTAATATATTTTTCATACTTCTCCTAGCATTTTCACACTTGTCAACATTATATAAATACCATAATTTTGCGAAGATGAAGAAGAAATACAGAGCTGAAAATCAATATCTTTACAAGATGTTCTTATCTCATTGTATTCCATTCTACATAGAAAATATAACCCCATATTCCGTAAAAAGAAATGAATTTTTAGTTATTTTATGTTATTCAGTAATTTTATATAATACAGGTTTTACTCGTTTACTCCACAAAAGAGCCGGCAAAGCGGTGAATTTGAGTGGCAAGTGGCTTATTACTTATCTCCATTTCTGAGCGGTTAGTTGTTGAAATGCCTTTGTAAAGAGAGGTTTGTTTAATGTTATTACCCGTCCTATAAATCAAGCAAGGCGACATTACGGTGAGTTTTACCATTTATATACAAATCTATGGAAATTTCCAGACAGATTTTGCCGATACTTTCATATGTCTGTGAAATCCTTTGATTTGCTATTGCAAAAGTTAACTGTTAACTTTTAAAGTTAAAGTTAAGACTGACAAAGCAATGCTATTTCTGCAGAGCAAAGGCGTGTTTAAACATTGAGGTAAGTTTTTTTTATGTATTTGCTTGTATTTTTTGTAGATTTCTAGCTACAGGACATTAATTTCGCGATTTGGCGTTTCGAATGGGTAGAAGCTCCGTCAGCAATATAATTTCAGAGACATGCATTATCATATGGGAAGAACTTGTCCAGGAATACATGCCTATTCCAACAGAAGAGCACCTTAAAAAAGCGAAAAGCGAATACTACAGGCGTTGGAGGGAACACCGTCAAATTAAATGTCCGTCTAATTCTGGGTCACTTTTGTTTTAACTGTCTTCTCTTTTTTCAACCTCCTTTTTCAGCTTTGTACAGATGAAATTATATGCTCCACATTCACTTTTGCCAAGTTTATTCTTTGCCGCTCAGAAAACAACTAAACATAAGAACAAGTTTTATTCCTGAGCTGTCAGTTATGTTAATGATCTGTTTTTATTATGCGGGGAAGTCCCGAAAAGTAACCGCTATAACTAACACTTGCTGTTGGTTGTGAGACAAACTAAAACAAAGCAAAGATAACAAATCTGTCATGGCTACAAAACGTACGCTTACAAGTTTATCAATTCAAGATAAATTTAAATTAATTAATGAAGTCTCGTGTGGAAGTATGGAGTATCATCAAGCACGGTTTACACGTTTTTAAAAAATAAACATAAAATTATAAGTTCAATGGAATCCGGCGCTATTTCTGAAAAAGCTAAGAGAATAAAGAAACTGAAATACGATAATATTGACCAAGCAGTTTTTAAGTGCTTTACCGCTACAAGAGCGCAAAATATGCCGATATCTGGAAGAATTTTAAAGGCTAAGGCCACGGAAGTTGCAAAAAAGTTCAACGAGAATGAATTTAAGGCAAGCTCTGGCTGGCTTGATAAGTGGAAATTAAGGTAAATATTAAGTAGATTTTAAAATGGTAATTACAATCTTATTTCTGTTTAGACATGGAGTTTGTCACAAAAAAGCTTGCGGAGAAAGCAATGATGTTTCTAAGGAAGACTGTCAAAAACGGAAATCAGATATTTTTCCATTTATTGGAAAAGTACAACGAAAGAGACATTTTTAATGCAGATGAAACAGGACTGTTTAATAAATGTCTACCAGACAAAACTTTAACATTTAAAAATGAAAAATGTCATAGAGGAAAGCACAGCAAAGAGCGTGTAACAATAATGTTGGCTGCGAACATGAACGGTACGGAATAACTTAAGATTCTTTTGATAGCGAAAAGCAAAGAGCCTCGTTGCTTTCGCGGTGTCAAGTCATTCCCCGTGGATTATACAAACAATAAGAGAGCATGGATGACGTCACAAATTTTTGAGGAATGGATGGTCAAACTTGATAAGAAATTTTTTGCTGAAGGCAGAAAAATCTTATTCTGCATTGATAACTGCCCGGCGCATACGAAAACTTCGCAGGGTAAATTAAAATCGATTGAATTGGCATTTTTTCCCCCAAATATGACATCAAAACTACAACCCCTTGACAAGGGAGTTATTCGATGTTTGAAAGACCATTATCGTAATAGAATTTTGAAACAGGCTATTGTTCGTATTGAAGAAGGTAATAAACGTGATATCACTCTTCTTGACTGCATTCGTCAAATAACAAAGGCATGGGACATTGATGTCATCTCTCAGACTATATCGAATTGCTTTAAAAAGTCAGGATTTGGTGAACACTCAATTTGGGATAAAGAAGATGATGTACCTTTAGTATTGCTGATTGATCAAAGTGATAACTTAAGCTTTTTTGAAGATGACTATGAAGCCTGGAAACATTTAAATAGTATAACAAGCTGTTGTACACTTCAAGAGTTTATTGAAGTAGACAACGAGGTCGTTATCTCTGACTTTCCAACTGACGACGACATTGTTGAAGACTGTGCTCCCGAATATGTATCGCATGCTGAATGTACTCTAGGCAGTAGGGATGAGGACTCAGAAGACGAAAATATAAGACAACCTCCCCAGGGAGATGTGAAAAATTCTTTAAAACCCATAAGTGTTTATTTGAATACAAACGAAAATGCAACAGTAGAACACTTCACAGCGCTTAATAAATTGGAGGCACTTTTTACTCAAAATAAACAGGAAATTCAATCGAAAATTACACAATATTTCTTTAAATAAAATCTTTTAATATGTACATTAGGACATAACTTTTTAAAAATTTTTTTAAATATCAAAATTGGCATAGCACAGTCCGATAGAGCATAAAAAACTATAAGGGAACTTATATTTATTTTTTCGCTAAGGTCAAAAAAGTTCACGCACCAATCGCAATGAAGTTTTCAAAATGGTAAGAGATTTTTCCGCAAACTAAAACGTATTTTTAACCTTTAATAACAAAAACAAAAATTAAAAAGAATAAAAAACATCGTATAAAATTATGAATATTCAATATTGCATTGGATTAGAAAAACCAATTGCTGCGTGAACTTTTTTGAGAAAAATTACAAAAGATTATGATTTTCGTGGTTACTAGCACATGGTTATACCCCTAATGTACATATGTATTTAAAGGAATAAAAATTAAAATAGCATAAATACCGAAAGATTTTTATTTTTGTTTTGCATTTATTATAAAATTCTCTAACTTGAAGTTTCTGTAAGTCTAACTTTTTTGTCGGGATAATGGAGTTTCGAGTTATAGAAGTTCAACTGTATTTTTATTGATTCATCACCAGGGAAACCAAAAATATGCTCTAAAAAACACGTTTTATGCGCATTAAATATGCAGTAAAAACTTGAGAATATGCCCTAAAAATTATTAAAAATATGCCCCAAAAAATTCAAAAATTTCTAGTTTCAAAACAATCACCCCTATCGTGAAAAAGTTTTCCCTCGTAATTTTTCCCCTTTTCACATATTTGCGATCATGAACAACTCCAATGAAAAAATGTTATTCAAAGGAGAACAATATCGTGAAAAATGTTCACGGGAAACAATTCCCCTTATCGTGAAAAATTTTTTCCCTCGTAATTTGTTCACATTTCCCTTAGATTTACTCACTTTATTTTTGCTAGTGAACAGAGCATGTATGTAAGAAGCTCCTCCTTTATATCGAATATTAAGGGTTAATTCAGTTAAAAAGGCACAAACCGATATATTGCTCAACAAAATGCAAAGCAACAGGTAGATTGCAGAATTGTGGAAAATATTTTACTACATTAAATATAAAAAGTGCAAAAAACTAACGTTGTAATCAAACTATCCCTCCAATACTAAATATTTTGCTTTATTATTTTAACTTTTCTTTAAAATATATACTTGAATATTTTTGAACAAAAATTTCATTGATTTTTAATTTTTTTAATATTTCTTCTTTTTTTTACATTCACTGGAACTGATAGCGTGAAAAATTTTTCACATGAGATTCACGACTGCTTTTTTCCCTTCGAGGGAAATCAAAATTTCATGGGAACAAAAATTACACTTGTTATTCACGATAGGGGTGAATATATTCAACAATTTAATAACAGTTCCATTTAATAAATACAATCATAAAATTATAACCTGTAAAGTTATAATTTTTCAAACGAATTTTCAAGATTTTACCCTATTTAGAAATGATGCGAAGTCAGCAGCTCAAAAAAAACAAAGTAATGTTTAGAGTTTAAAATTCATATACGAGTTATTTGTGCCGAATACTATCTAGATATTGACATCCATATGATTTTTTTTTTTTTTTTTGTCTTAAAGGGATTTAAGGGACGGTCACTAAATTGTTGTTTAATTTAAACCTTTAAAAGGAAGTAAAAGCTTTTTATATATGGGTGTTTTGGGCAAATATGAGCTGATTCGAAAATAATTTAATTTGCAGTAAAATAATTTTGCGAAATTTATCTTGATACCAACATAATAAGATGGTTTACGGACACAGAGTCTAGTTTGGACAGAAGTTTTTATTGGGAATATGTAAAGTTATAGACCGATTCTCATTATTTACACAGACTTCGTTCTTAGTACAATTAAAATGTGTCTACCAAATTTGTCAAATTAACATGGACAGGCAATTAGCGTTGGCCAGACAGCCAAAATGGTAAAAAAAATTTTTTTATTTGCTTCAAAATCTCTTGCAAGCATCTAAAAAATGCATCAAAAAATGCCCCAAAAAGGCAAAATATGCGCAAAAAACTTAAAAAAAAAAATGCTGCAAAAAGGTCTTTTAACTAAATTATGTAAAAAAAAATTCTGCAAACTGTAAAATATGCAAAAATATGCACTAACAAATCGATGCCAAAGTTCATAAAAAGCTCTAAGCCGGATAAAAATATTGTTTCTGCCTTCATTGGTCGGCTGTAGGAAATATCGCCCAAAGAAAAATGGCACAAAAAAATAAATGAAACAACGCCCAAAAAAATTCCATGTAAAATTGTGCCTGAATTCATATGAAAAGTGACACAAAATTGTTGGGCTATTTTTCGTTACAATTGGGTGATTTTTCGTTTTTTAAATTTGGTGATTTTTCATTATGAAAAATCACCCAAAAATATAATATGAAAAATAGCCCATTTTTTCGGGCATACTACTTGTCTAAATCATTCATTATTACTTTACGACGAATTCCTAAATGTTATTTATAAAAATAACGGGACATATTGCAAAAAGGTGGCATGTCATAACGTAAAGTGACATAGTGTCCGTGGACAAACTCGAAAGCACAGCTCACAAACTCGAAAGCATAGCCGGCCTATGGCCGGGCGCAAGGATTTTCTCCTCTTTGATAAAAAAAGTACCGGCCTCGCTAACTAAAGCTTCTCTGCACAGCCGGCCTTCGGCCGGGGGCAAGGATTTTCTCCTCTATGGTATAACAAAAACCGGCTTCGCTAACTAAAGCTTCTCTGCCCAGCCGGCCTTCGGCCAGGCGCAAGGATTTTCTCCTGTAAGGCATATCAAATACTGGCTTCGAGTACTAAAGCTTATCGGCGAAGTTGGCCTTCGGTCGAAAAGAAGGCTGATCTTAGAAGCTTTACTTAGCGAAACCGGTACTGGTTATACCATAAAGGAAAAAATCCTTGCGCCCGCCCAAAGGCAGTCTGCGCAGAGAAGCTTTAGTTAGCGAAGCCGGTCTTTGTTATATCATAGAGGAGAAAATCCTTGCGCCCGGCCGAAGGCCTGCTATGCAAAGAAGCTTTAGTTAGCGAAGCCGGTTTTTGTTATACCATAGAGTAGAAAATCCTTGCGCCCAAAAGTGTTTTCGTTTAATGTTTAATATATCCACCCAGAGAAAAAACAACAAAACCATTTTTAAAAAAATGTTGACCATATTATGTTTAATTTAACCAAATCATTGTCACCGACAACCACATTATGATAAAATAAGTTTCTTTAAAAATAGTTTTGTTGGTTGTGACCATAATAAAACATGTTTTTCTCCTACATTTGTAAGTTATTAAATTTATATGAATAATAAACACTGTTTTGCAAAATGGGTAATTTTTAATTTCTTTTTTGGGAAAAAATTCGTTTTTTCTTTTTGGGTCATTTTTCATTTTTATTTTGGGCTGTTTTTCGTTTCTTTTGGGCAAAATTTCATATATAACTTTTTGGGTTATTTTTCATGTTCTTTTGGGCGATTCTTCATTTGGGCGATTTTTCATTATTTTTTTGGGCCATTTTTCTTTGGGCGATATTTCCTACAGCCTCATTGGTCGCACAAGGAAAAACATGCATTTGCGTATTTTTGGTTTCCCTGTTCATCACTAATAAAATGGGATTTGTTTTGAAAGCAGCGTTACCATTTGTCATCATTTTCCTTTTTGCAAGTCTTTTCTGTTTCATTTCTTTAATATGATTACATATACATAACTAGCTGACCCGGCAAACATTAAAATTCCGAAGTAGAATAACGGGAGAAAAAAATTTTTCAAAAAAATGATAACATTTTCAGCAGAATCGGTTATTAATTATGTTGGTATACGGGGGGTGCTTTTACCCTTTTTGCTTTATTTTACGACGTTCATGTTTAAATTTATAGCCTTTTGTTTCTTCAAGACTTGAAACTATCATATGAATGCAGAATTTTGTTGAAAATACCATTGGATATTAATATATTTTAAAAGCATACACTTAACCATAACCGCAGGAATGTCGTAACCAACATATTTTTTGATTTGCGTTTTTTGATATTAATCGATAATATACGATATTTTGTACTATCTGTAAAAATTTGTTGGTGCTACAAAGCACAGTTACAAATTTAAGGCAAAATCAATTTTAACGTAACCCCAAATTTTTTTTGTTTTTAATTTTTAAGAACAATTTTGATTTTTAGTTGAACTGTTAATTTTTGGTATTCTTTAATTTGGCTTGAGTTCATCAAATATAATTTTCATTAAATTATTTTCACTGAGGGAAGGAATTTTACAACTTGTAATTTTTATTAGGTTAGGTTAGGTTCCATTTGCAGCCGTCATCAAGCACAGCTCACGTGGGTCCATTAATTAGTTCCCGTTGTGTTAACATGTCACACCGTTTCCCATGGGTCCTATGTTATCTGGCTGCTAGTGTTCCCACGCAGCCATCCGGTCGATTCAGAAAAGGAGTGGATCCTGTTTACATCAACATCAGAGAGACAAGTTTTGTCCCCAAGGGCTCTCCGACCAAACATTTTGAGTCTCAGATCTCCGAATGCCGGCAATTACAGAGAAGATGTTCCGTTGACTCTTCCTCCTCCTCCTTCTCGCCGTAACTTCTACATAAGTCATTGTAAGGGAGCCCCAGCCTCTGGGCGTGCCTCCCAATGGGCCAGTGGCCGGTTATAACCGCAATCAGGTTCCTAAGATGATGTCTGGACAGCTGTAATGCCCGCCGTGTCCTTTTTTCATCTATGATGGGCCAGATTTTCCTGGTTTCCCCATAGGTAGTTTCATCGTGCCACCTCTGACTGGCGATAATATGAAACTTGTGCGCCATGAGTTGCTTACTCCTTGGGAATGAAACGCCTACATTATATGTTGAACCGTCTCGATTAAGGTGGTGCCTGCATACGCCAACGAATCCGCCATGCAGTTCCCCAGTATGTCCCTGTGTCCGGGGACCCAATTAAGGGTGACCAGTGAATGTCTCGCTATCTCCCTAAGAGACATCCGGCATTCTCCGAAATTCTCGATGTGATGAACACATTCTCCAGGGATCTTATGGCCGCCTTGCTTTCGGTAATAATGTGAATATCACCGTACCGGATGCGTCTCGCGGCTGTGTGGATGGTCATTATCTCGGCCTGGATGACACTGCAGTGGTCCGACAGCCTTATAGGAATGCTGCTCGGAGTATATGCCCGAACCGACACCATACAGTGTTTTAGACCCGTCCGTGAAAATTTGAATCGCGTTCGCGGGAATTTGTAGGTCATCATAGTGGACCACGTTATCCAAAATACTTACCGTGAAGCCAGGATCAAAGATTGGCTCGGGTGTGACATAATCAACATCCATGTGCCAATTAATTTCGTTCAGAATATAAGCATGTCCGATATTGTAATCCCTCCATACTCCAGTGGCCCTTAGTCTTACCGCCGCGTTCGCAGCTAGCCTTTTTGCCAAAATGTCTGGCGGTAACCAGTTTAAAATCGTAAACAGTGCCTTAGAGTGGGTTGTTCTAATGGCACCTGTTACCACTATCGCCACCATTCTCATTGTACGTTCAAACCTAGTTTGATGACTCTTTACCCCGAGCGCCGGCCACCAAACAGCTGCCCCGTAGAATAGAATGGGTTTAATGACACATTCGTATAGCCAGTATACATTTTTCGAGTTAATTCCCCAGGTTAGGCCAGTTTAGGCAATATAATGCAGTTGCCACCTTATTAGTCCTGGAAATGGTGTTCATCCTCCAGTTCAGTTTGCTGTCCAATATTAGCCCAAGATACTTGGCGCTGTCAGACAGTTCCAGTGAGATCCCCTTTATCCTCGGGGTATCAAATTCTGGAATTTTGTATCTCCTTCTGAAAAGTACCAGTTCCGTTTCGGCAGGATTTACATCCAGTCCACATCCCTGGCATTAGTTCAGACAATAGTCTGGGATCTTAACCCAGAGCCACAACTACAACGTCATCCGCATATGCAACCGTTCTGCAGCACGTCCTTTCCATATTCAGATTCCAAAGTAATGGTGAGAGTACACCGCCTTGCGGGGTGCCCCTAGTCGCAACCTTGGAGATGTTCGAGGCGCCCAAGTTGGATTCGATACGCTTGAAGTGCAGGATACTGCTGACAAATTGAATAATCGCCGGGTCGATTTCCAAATGTCTCATTGCGTCAATAACCGATTCAGGTCTAACATTGTTGAAAGCGCTCTCAATATCCCGGAATGCAACTAAAGCAAATTCCTTGTAGTGCAGGGATCTCTCTATGTGGCCCACCAATGAGTGGAGCGCAGTTTCCGTGGACCTTCCCTTTGTGTAGGCGTGTTGAGCCAGTGACAAGGAATTGTGTCCTAACGATTATCTAATATGAATATCCAAAATCTTCTCCAGTGTTTTCAGTAGAAAGGAGGATAGACTAATTGGTCTAAAGTCTTTAGCCATAGTGTAAGATGTCTTCCCACTCTTGGGGATGAAGACGATCTTATATGTTGTCCAAGTTGATGGGACATGTGAGAGACTCAGGCAGGCTCTAAATATTGCCAAGAGCCATCAATATTCCCAGGTTCTTTTGTAGGTCCGCTGGGATAATGCCATCCGGGCCTGGAGATTTAAAGGGATGGAAGCTTTTGACCGCCCATTCCACACGATGGCGAGTTATCGGAATATTAGAGATATCCCGAGTGCCACTAAATGTTACCTCCTTAGGCACATCATCCGTACAACCTGGAAAGTGTGTATTCATCAGGACCTCAAGGGTGTCCGGACTGTTTGTGGTCCAGGATCCGTCCATCTTGGAATTTTTATTAAAATTTATTGATAATTTTTCTTGGCTGAGCCGGGATTTTAGCCCGGTTTGATCTTTACATGTTTCAAGAATCACCAAATCACAAATATCCTCAGAAGATCTTTGTGTTCTACCCACAGCACCACTGCGGTGCCCGTTAGCCAACAGTCATACATCAATCTTTAAGCAGTAGTACTGGTGGTTCGAAATTTGCTGCTATTATCACTTAAATTCCAAATTATGCATGTTGCCTCCTTTCCTCCGTTATTTTTTTTTTTTTCTTAAAGTACAAATGTAAACATTTGGTGACGGAAATGTTGGTTACGATAAATCTTTTTTAAGGAAGAGGAGCCAAAAATACAATTATTGATCAAATTGGTATGTTAATTATCATTGTAATATGTTTATTATCAATATGTATTGAATAAATAGGATCATCAATGTTAAACCGTCTTTTGAGGCTTGTTTGAGATAAGTTCATTTTGATATTCGACTTTGTTATATGGAAATAGTTTAATTCAAGTATCCACTGAATTAAACTGAATTTTGAGGCAAATATTAAAAGCAATTAGATTGTTACAAAGAGTTTTAGAATATATTAAAACTGTGAAAAATTTTAAAAATAGTCTAAAAAAGTTTCCTTAATATGTCCGTATTTGAGACTTTTATCGTAGTAGAACCATTTGGATTCCAAGCCCGTGGTATACTATGATATCAATGCAAGGACAAATCCATCAGGCTACAAATGTGTTCTATTACATTACTTTGATTTAAGAAATTCACTGGCGATGACACAGTAAAAATATCGTTTCCAAAGCTACGTTCTGCTTTATTTGAAAGAGATAGCCCTGTAATGTAACTCAAATATGGGCCTGTACCGTTAAATTATAATACAATAATAAAATGATCTTCCCTGCAAATATTATTGGGCTACTTGATCCATTTTTAGGATAAAATAGGATACTTAAAACATGGTCCAATGTAATGCAAGTATGGACCATGTCCTTGTTAAAAAGGAGTTTGTAGTTAAACGACATGTTTTCGTTTTTAAAGGATTTCAAAACTAATCCTCTATACTATGGAGTAGTTTAAAAACTACTTCACTGGGAGTTGTTATAAGCATGGATTAGTTGTAAGACTACTACGTTGTAATGCAAAGCTGGGCTATATAATCTAGCCCTAGGACATCGTAATGTTAAATAGACTATGTGTTTTCAATACGTTTGGGTTACCTTTGGACTACTCCTAGTCCCTTATAGGCTATATTTTACATGCGTGTGTGGACAAGCCTTATTATTTGCTGGGTTACAACACTTTGCGAAAAAAACCTTAGATCACACACATTTCACCACGAGTATACAAATTTAAAATTTCATCAATTAATTAGAGATTCACTGCCAGAAACATATCAAGAGTAATTAATTAAATTTTTTTCACTTATTTAATTTATACTTATAGTTTATACATACATGTATGTAAATGGATTTCCTATGCTTGCACTTTTAATTTAACTTTTTTTTAATAATTAAATTTTTTTTCCTAAAACATCTTAAATTTATAATGCTTTATACTAAATCTGTTTCTTGTAAAAAGCAAAACAATGGGCCGCGTGAATAAAAAGGTAGCTTTAGCTAATACTTGAAATTTTGAAGTTTAAACTAGCTTTGAGGTGAATAAAAATTTCAGTTAAAGCTAGTACTTTATACTGACTAGTAAAAACTAGTTTTCCTAGTGTTGACTCAAAAAATGTGTGAATAAAAACGAGTGAATGCTTAAAAAGACTAGTTTTTGCTTAATTTTTTTAAGCTTATAATTGGGGTGCTTGAATTATGTATTTTGCAACAATATTTAAAAAAAAATTGATTTTTTTTGTTTAATTTTATGAACGTTGGCCAAAGAAAATAATATCTCCTAAGAGCAGATTTTCATCCAGAAGTTTATTTAAAATTATTTATTTTTCGGAAAAATATCTAAAATGGTAAAATCTCTGTCAATGTCACATATACATTTAAATATGTACATATCCCTGCAGGAAATGTCACTAGTGAATTTCTACTGATTCACTGTTGACACAGTCCCCAGTACTAGTGACTTATTATACCCCAGGCAATGTTATTTACAATAGACATTTAACATGTGCGTGTCATTGGAAATCTACTACTGACGTTGGTACTACTGACTAGGTAGTTCCATTGGGAACATATGTAGACATTGAAACCAGAGAATCGCTAGTACATTTTAGTAAAAGTAGTCTACACTTTTTGTAAGAATACGAAGTCATAACAATCTTTTTTTATCATTTCTTCAGCTTTTATAGGAACTGTACTTCTCAGTTGTTATTGATAAAATCTTTTTCGTATTAAATCCAAATATAGTGGCAAATGTAATGTAGTGTAGACACTTCGTTGACAATGTCACCAATATAGTCGACAAAACTGGTGACTTGGAGACACTTGCACCCAGGTTTCCTTCAGGGATGTTGCAGTTTACCACATCAAAAGAATTACTTGAAAGCAAAAACAAAGTCATAAATATATTTTATTTTTGTTGTTGCTTTCTACAGAAATTCACTTTTTTGTAGATTCAATTTTTTTGCAGATTCAATTTTTTTGTAGAAAGCAATTTTATAATTAGGGCCTTAATTTTTATAAATTTTTTTAAAACAAGTTACACAATAATAAATAACAATCATTGATAAAGGTTGGTACAGACTTTTGCCATAGAAAGTCTGTGTTGCATTTTTTAAATAAAATAAAAACAATTTTTGAAAAGGAAAAAATGAAATAAAAATATCAATACACAGTACTTGTTAACGCTTCAAGACATAAAAAAGGAAATAAAAATTGTTTGTACTTATATTCTGTTTTATACATTAATATTTTTGAAAATAAGTTTAAAAAAATTTTAATTTTTGACATTTTTGACATTTTTGCACTTTGTAATTAATTTAATTTAATAGTCACATTTTCCAGCGTTTGCTGCCCCTTTTAAGCACTAGCTATCTAGCACTAGCAAAGAGTTATTCACACTTTTTGTAGTTTTAACTTTTCAGCATAGCTAGTACTGAAAAGTAAAAGCTAGTGCTAGTACTTAGTACTAGCTAGTATAAGCTACATTTTTATTCACTCGACCCAATTTGCTTTTATCATGAAAAAAAATCATTTGAAATAAAATGAATTAAAGAACGGTATAATATTTTAATATAAAATGTTATCGTTACCAATAAAATAAAATAAAATATGCGCATAACATATGCACTAAAAACTTCAAAATATGCATTAAAAAAATAAAAAAATATGCACTACAAACTTGAACATTTTCAATAAGAAGCATCGGAAGCAACAAGTTCTTCAATAGCATTCTTAAATTGCTCAAAGTTTTTTGAATAGCATTCTTAAGCATCTAGCCAGGTTATCCTTCTTTTTAATACTGGCTGCGTTAGTTAGGATACCAAATGGATACATATCATTAAAAATTGCAACTCGTGAAGAATTCTTTAAAAATATTTTTTCCCGTATCAAACCAATAAATCAATATAATCGAATTGGCTTCTACAATTCGGTGTAACCCATGTGTAGACCAATTGGCAGCCTTAACCATGCTGCATCGGGTGAAATTTTAAGGATCTTTTTTCGAAATCTTGTATTTTAAGCGGGCTCCAATTTATTTATTGATTTGTAATTTTTTTTGTTTTTTTTTTTTTGTTTACCTACACAATTTGGAAATTTTTTGTATATTAAAATGAAAACTGTTTGTATGTTTGTTTGTATGTTGGCTTATAGACTCCTAAATTACTGAACCGAAATTTTTTACAGTAACATCACGTGAGCCCTAAAAATAGAAAAGGCTACTTATTTTTTCGATAGGAGCAGGGGAATTGGTACCCCCCAATGGATGCCAATGTTTAATATCGCATATCTTAAGAACTGTTATAGTGAGAATGTTCCAACTTTGTAGAAGTCACTCTTATGGTATATGTACTGCACTTTTGAAAATAGAAATAAAGCGGGTAGGCGTAGGAGGGGAAATACCTCTCATAGGATGCATATATTAAATATCGCTCAACTGAAGAACTATTAAAGGGAGAGTCATCAAACGTGGTTAAAGCTACTATTATGGCAAACTTTAAATTTCAGTATAGTAATGGGCGGGGTAGACAGGGGAGGAGCAGTTCCCCTCATAGATAGAAATATTAAAAGGAGCCGCTGCACGTATTTTGTTGAACTTTTAGTAGTAGGATCCTCTGAGCCCCAAAATTGAAATAAAATAGCAGCGGGGGAAGTGTTACCCCCCATAGGACGCCAATATTTAATATCGCATAACCTAAGAACTGTTATAGTGAGAATGTTCAAAATTTGCAGAAGTCACTCTTATGGTATACTACACTTTTGAAAATAGAAATAAAGCGGGTAGGCGTAGTAGGAGGGGATATTAAATATCGCTCAACTGAAGAACAATTAAAGGGATAGTCTTCAAATGTGGTAAACTATAAATTTCAATATAGAAATGGGCGGGGTAGCCAGAGGAGGAGCAGTACCCTCATATATAGAAATATTAATAAGAGCCGCTGCAAGCAATTTGTTAAACTTCTGGTAGTAGGATCTTCTGAGCCCCAAAATTTAAATAAAATCGCATCGGGGGAAGTGTTGCCCCCTTATAGGACGCCAATGTTTAATATCGGATATCTTAAAAACTGTTATAGTGAGAAAGTTCAAACTTTGTAGAAGTCACTCTTATGGTATACTTCACTTTTGAAAATAAAAATAAAGCGGGTAGGCGCAGGGGGGAAATACCTTCCATAGGATGCGTATATTAAATATCTCTCAACCGATAAAGTGGTGAAAGCAGTGTAGCGAAGCGCACCGGGTTAAGCTAGTTTTTTTATAAAATGGAAATTTAAAAAATATATCATTCAAAAATGTTAAAATATGCATTTAAAATCAAAATATGCAAAAATATGCATTTAGACCAAAATATGCAAAAACAAACCGATGCCATTTTAATGCAAATTAAATGATTCGGAAAGATAATTGGTCGACATCGATCTTAGACTTTCGACAAAAAACATGCATTTGCATGGAAATCGCATTCCTAGTAATAATGTTTTTTGTGTGACCAAAGAATAAAGAGGATAATCGTCATAAAGAGAATGCGAACCCTTTGCCTGACTGAAGTTAATTTTTCATGGCTCCCAACCTCTTTTAGCATACAAAAAAAAAATATGTTTTACATCTTCTAATACATACTTCCACACATTTCAATTTAAATTTGTTGCATTTTGCTGATAGCAATGTGTTTGTGACGTTTTATTTTCTCGTTTGTGCAGCAGCAACATCAACTCGTAAGCAAAGTAATGCCGATTTGGCAGAAGCTGTTGCATCGCGATAAAGCCGATATAATGCATCGCGCACGCACACATCTGCCCCACATACCTGTTGGGCAATAGCGCTATTGATACCAGGGACCGAAAATAACAGTTATATTGGAATTTTAAAACAAAAAAAGCATATAGAAGTAAATGTCGAAAAACTGGTTCAAGTATACCATGGTGTTCCTTATGCACTTTTCAATGATAAAATACATATATTGATTTTTAAAATTTTGATTTTTATATTATCGATCAAACTTAACAGTTATTTTTTGATTTTTATTTTTTTGAACAAAAATAACTGTAATTTTTTTGATTTTTATTTCTTCGAGCAAAAATAAAAGTTATTCTCTACAGAAATGCCTGTGATTTAATAGTTGACTTTAAGTTTTTATTTTAATGTGTAATTATCATTAGAATTTCTTATGCACATTAAAATAATTATTAAAACAGGTTTTTTTTTTTTTTTTTTTTTTTGTCATTATTTGTTTATTGAATCTTCATATATTAAATATGAACTAACAATAATTAATCAAATCTTAACCTAATACGTTATTTTATCTCCTGCCAGTGCCAGACAAAATTTTCTTCATCACGGGTTATGTTCACTTTTATAGGTGTTTATCGCTCATCTAATTGGGTAAGTGCTGCAGTGTCTCTTCTTCTTAAGCGAGTGTGGCCGCCATGATTTAAAATATTTCGAGCTAGTGGATTTGGCTGTTGTTCAAGCCTTTTTAAATATTTTATTGCATATTTTGTAATCATAGATTTCACTAATGGCACATTGAGATCCTTATGAATGTTTGAGTTTTTAACATACCAGGGAGCGGCTGTGATTATTCGAAGAAGTTTATTTTGGCGCCTTTGAATTTTGTCGATATTAGAGGCCGAGGCAGTGCCCCATAGTTGAATACCGTAGCACCAGATAGGCTTTAAGATAGAGTTGTAAAGTAGAAGCTTGCAATCGAGACTAAGGACAGAATTTCTTCCAATAAGCCAATGAATTTGAATGGCTTTTAGTTTCATTTGAGTTAATTTTGCCTCTATATGGCATTTCCACGTTAATCGCCGATCCAGATGTATACCGAGATATTTAACATGCGAATGTTGAGGAATTATTTGATTATTGATTGTAATAGGGGGGCAAGATTCCCGGCGCAAAGTGAATGTTATATGTACACATTTTTGCTCATTGACCATTATCCTCCATTGTCTTAACCATATTTCTAGTTGAAATATATGATGCTGTAAGTAACGCGATGCTTCATAACGATTTTCGTGGACGCTTAGAAAAGCTGTATCGTCTGCAAATGTTGAAGTTTGTGTGTAGTTTGCATGTCCGAAGTATAAATTAAGTATAATAGGGGGCCCAGGATGCTGCCTTGTGGGACTCCAGCGGCAATGGGCTGAGGTGAACTTAAGAAATTTCCTTCTTTAATAATAAATTGACGACCGACTAAGTAGCTTTCTAGCAGCTTGTGTGTGTTTGCTGGTAAATTTTGCTTCAATTTGTGTAATAAGCCTTCATGCCAGACTTTGTCAAAAGCTTGCGAAACATCGATGAAGAGTGCTGAGCAATATTTCTTTTCTTCAAATGCTTTTCTTATGACATATACTATTCGATGAGTCTGCTCGATTGTGCTGTGTTTTCTTCTAAATCCGAACTGATGGTTTGGAATACATCTATTTTCACTTAAAATTGGTGTTAATTTTGAAACTAATAATTTCTCAAACAGCTTTGACATATTTGATAATAAGCTAATAGGTCTATAAGACTCAACTTTTGTATGATCTTTACCTGGCTTTGGTATCATGGTAACTTAGGAAACCTTCCATTTTTCAGGATAGTATTCAAGGCGTAAAATAGCATTAAAAATAAAAAGAATAATTTTCTTTGCTATGCGAGGTAGCTCCAAAAGCATTTTATTACTGATTTTATCAATACCAGGTGCCTTCTTAGTGTTTAAGTCACAAATAGCCTTTTCGATTTCTCTTATCTCAAATCTGAGGGGAATAGCTGCTCTAGCATCAACAGGTGGTAACTCGACCGCAATATTGTGAGATATATTTGGTGTAAATACGTTTTTCAAATGATTTACAAACAGGTTTCCTTTTTCATTATCATTTCTTGCCCAACTACCATTCAAGTTTCTTAATGGTGGCTTAGATATAACTGGCCTTTTTAGATTTCTAGCTGCACGCCATAATGAGTAGTCAGATTGTGGAGTTGCATCAAGTTCCTTAAGATATTTTTCTAGAGAAGCCGTTTTCTGATTCTGTAGCAACTTTCTTAGCCTTTTTGTGCATTCTTTTAATAAAATCTTAAGTTGCGGGGATCTGTAAAGTTGCCACTCTCTTCGAACTCTCCTTTTTTCAGTCAAGAGCCGCTCGACATCTGAAGAACATATTTTATTATTTTTAATTTTTTTGCGGGTAACGCTGGAGTGTTGAACAGCTAGTTTAAGATAACTGTCAAAGTTAACAAGAGAGAGATCCACATTCTCCGGTGTACTAAGCGGAATATTTTCTGTGCAATGGGCACTGAGAAATTTTTTATATTTTAACCAATTTATTTGTGTGGCTGGCGTCGCTAAGTAACCTGACGGAAATACAATTCTATTTGGGTTCGATATAGTAACAATTGTAGGTGTGTGGTCGGATGATAATTCTAAGGAAGCTTCAACATGAATCGTTTCTGTGGGGATGTTTTTAACCACGCCAAAGTCGATAACATCTGGAATTTTTTGCTGATCAGTAGGCCAATATGTTGGTTGCCCGCTCGCGACCACATTTAAACCCATTTTAGAGATTGTGTTAAACAAAACACGACCTTTTGGTGTTATAAGTCGTGACCCCCAGAAGGTATGTTTAGCGTTATAATCGCCAGCGGCCAGAAAACAGGGTCCTAATGATTTATAATATTTATAATATTGGCCTTCTGATATGGAAAATCTAGGTGGAGAGTATAAAGAAGAAATTACTATGTTTCGATTTAGCTCCTCAACACAAATAGTCGTTGCTTGCAGATAGTCTTCACGGTGATCACACATAATGTAGTGTTTGACTCGAGTTTTTATTAAGATGGCAGAACCCCCACAAGCTCTATCTCGAGGGTCCTTGGTATCATATAGTATATAACCATTGATTTTAAACGTATTTCTTGAGGTCAAATGAGTTTCAGAAATCATCATGACATCAATTTGTTTATTTTTAAGAAAGTATTCTAATTCATTTTTATGTTGGCGGATGCCGTTTGCGTTCCAAAAACAAATTTTTAAACAGTTCATGGTTTGTTAAGTACAGCTTGCAATAACATCGATTGCATTCTAAGCATTTCCTGCATCATATTACCCATTGTGTTCGTGAAATTGTTTACTGTTTGCACTAATGTTTCCATGGTTTTTTCTAAACGACTTAAATTAGAAACCGGAGTTTCATCATTACTTGGCGAGGCACCTTGCATTGGCTGATGGTTTGATTTTAGGACGTTAGCGTAAGAGGTTCTGTTATTACTAGGCTGGGGGGCTTGAATTGCATTTGTGTTTACCTGATTTGCAACCTGCATTTGAGGGGTATTTGTTTTCGGTCCAACCGTCTGCTTGACAATATTATATACTGGGCATCCTCTATAATTGGTAGTGTGATTACCGCCACAGTTGCTACATTTTTTTACGTTGGGGTCGGTTTTAGACTTATCGCAAGAAACTGTACCGTGTAGCTCACCACATACTACGCAGACAGGGGGTAAGTAGCAGTATGCCTTGGTATGGCCAAATTCTTGGCAGTTTAAGCACTGAACAGGTCAATTTTTTTTTGTGCGGCTCTTCTATAGTTATTCTTCTGTAGAGAATATATTTTAAATTGTAAATAGGATGTGTTTCGTTTTTTTAAAGTTTTACGTCATCGGGTTCAAACTCCACTCGAAAAAGTGGTTGGGGAATTTTTTCTCTATTTTTAATATTTACTACATGTTTTACCTTGAAGCCTTTTTCTTCTAGGAATGTTTTAACCTCTTCTGGGTCCACACATGAGTCAATACCCTTAATCACTACCTGTAGACCTTTACTGCTTTTCAGTTGGTAGGTATAAAAGTTTTTTTTAAGCGTTTCAAAGTTTTTTACTATCTTGCGAAAATCATTCTCATTATTGACTTGTATTTTTGTCTCGTTTATACTTCCACGCTTTATAGCCGCTACGTAAAACGAATTTTCACCTATCACCGATATCAAACTCTTTATGAGCTCATTTGAATTTTGCTCCCTTAGATATATCGGGGGAGGCTTGGATGGTTTAATGACGTTTGGTGCTTCAGAGGATTCATCCTCCAGAATTGCAAAACGATTTTGAGTATTTATTTTATCAAAAGATGGTACTTTTGAGGCCGAAGCAACTGCTGCAGAGGTAGGGCTGCGTCCCCGTTTAAGCACTGTTATGTACCTGTCCATACCAACTTGTACTGTAGGCTTTTGACAACTTTTTACAGGGGGGTTTTCCATTGCATTTGTGTTTGAGTTCATGGTATCATTTCCCACTAAATTTGTTTTTGACGTCACGGCAATACTTGCTGGGCTGGCAACACTTGTCACCAAATCTAGTTGTAGTTTTTTTAATGAGTCACTATCCACTGTTTTCGTAAACACCGAGGGTGATAGGGAACGTGTTCGAATAATTGGCTTAGCCGTTAAATAGTTTATATTGTTTTGTTTTGTTTTATTTATTTCTACATTATTTTCGTTTGCCTGAACTAAAACGTAAACGTTTCTTTCATTTTGTCTTAGTGTTGTTTCACTGTTCGTACTCATGCAAAGAGTTGTTTTTGTTTTTCACCGTTTTGCTTTGCTTTAATATTTTTATTATTTATTGTATTTTACAACAACAAAAAAAAAACAAGAAATTTAAATTTAAATGTTTTTGTTCAGAATATGTATACACATGTATGAACATTCATACGTACATACATATATATTTTTACTGTTTTATTTTATTTAATTTTATCGTTTTAAATTGTTCACTATTATGTTAAGTAATTTAAATAACAAAATATATTATTTTTTTTTTTAAGCGTCCATTCGCTGCTTATATTTATGTATTACAAAATCAAATGTGATTAATTAATAGTTCGAATCGTATGCGGGGCTAAAAATACACGTCTGTATCACAACAAAGCACAAACCGAACATTTCTTTAGAGAATAACTTTTTTTTTTGCTCGAAAAAAATAAAAGTCATCTGACTTTTATGATAAAAGGAATAACTGTTACGGTCCCTGATTGATACTTCAGTTCTATTTATTTCCACAACATTTTGGAATAGATGCTTTCAAAAGCGAAAACGTTCTACACTTTAAAGAAATTTAATTATGTACTTTGTTGCAGCCAAGCCTTATGCAATGTTCGCTCGGCTTCTTGAATAACGTTGTTCGCAAATGCGAATTACGCTGTTCTCACGGCATCTCCTTAATGCAACAACTCTCCTTCTTACATTTATGAAAAATTTTTTGCTTTGAAAATTAATACAAAAGCCAGCAACAATTTTAAATGTATCGTTTTTTAAAAATTCCTATTTTGTTTCTTATGGATAACAATCTTGAAGCGATGTGGTGGCTTACGTCTTGGCTGTGGTTCGTGTCCTGATCCGGGCATTTTGCTAGCATCTGGTGATTCCCGAGATGAGGGCAGTGAACTTAAAGGCCTTGGCAACAAAAGGTTATCCATCCCCTAAACCGAGGTGTTGTGCGACCCGTGCCTATCGGTTGGTTTGTAGTCAGGGGTTACCGACTGTATTATCACGGAGCTTTGCTGATACCTGGGCACCTCAGCAAATAGACTACGCCCTTACCGCGTTATCGGGGGCTATGACGTGGCGGACCTCCAGATCCCCTACACTCGTGGGACCAGAAAGCAAAATGAATTCTTTAAAAAACAACAAAAATCAAAAACGAAACAAACAACAAACAAATAATGGCACGGAACAAGACACGAAAAGGACCAACCACAAGGACAATGAGACGAAGACGATCCCGTCGGTGGCTGTATCAGTCTCGACACCCAACAGCGGCGATGTACCTCTGTCTTTCGCGCCAAGTACATCAAAAGTCGCATCAGCCCTTTCCGCCAGAGCGGATAAAGCCCATGCTTCGGGTACTGCAAAGTTGGAAATGACAAAGTCGTCCAACAAAGCAGCCTCCCATATGCCTATTGTGCAAAGAGGGACGGAGATGATTACATCCTGTCCCACTTCTGTACCTCCCCCCGCCAACTCCGGCGTCACTAAGAAGACACCTCGGCATAAAAATCCTTCCAAGAGGGCATCTAACACAAGGCGTGCTGCCTTGCGTGTTATCGAGCTATTCGGCTCCAAAGATGCCAATGAGCTTTCTGCAGAACAGGAAGCTTCATTGGCATGGGCTAAGGCCCTTACTGCTGGGCTTCAAAGCGTTTCACCTCCTGCCCCTGCAAAGGCAATGCCTAAACGGCAACGTTCGGAGGAAGAAGCGACAGCCGTTAGACAGCAACCAGGGACAAAACGTCCCAAGTACGCACCAAAGTCGACTAATAGGTCCTACAGCGAGGTGGCGAAAGACCATCTTGTTAGGGCTATTATAGACAGAAGTGCTGCTGATGGATCCATCTCCCACTCTAGGTGGGACTTGGTGAAGCAGCAAATGATGGGTGTCTTTTGGAAGATCCTTAGTGAGAATCCAGGAGCACCCCCGCAATGCGATGATGCTGGCTGGAACCAGGGTCACGTTAAGCTGATGGCGTGTGTGGACGAGCGCTCTGCACTTCTGCTGAAGCTTGCCATTGGAGCGATTGGCGAAATATGGGAAGGTGCTAGGCTCGACGTGGTTTTGGTGAGTGAGATACCACGGAGACCTAGATCCATCGTCACCATCCCAGCGGAACCCTCTGCACCGGAGGAAATCTTGAAGATTATTCAGTGCTGCAACCCCCAACTTCCCACTCATAACTGGAAAGTTGTCAAGGTTTCAGCAGCTGAAGGATCCTCAAGAACGGCGATCGTAGTCCTGAATCAGGACTCCTTGAAGCCACTGAGGGAGAAACAGGGCAAGATTTACTATGGTTTCAGTACCATCTTGCTCCGTGTCTACCGAGGTGATGACAAGGGCGATCCCGCTCCGAAGGTTGTGGAGCCTACGCAGTCTGCGGACTGCACGAATGACGCTTCCGTTCATTCATGTGACAATGAGGACACCCCGTCCGTCTCTGACATGCTGGGTGACCTCTTTGAACGCATGGGTGAATTGGCTGATGAGGACGCCCTCCTGGAATCAGATCAGGAGGACGCCAATGTCACGGTCGTTAATACTGGACATGGTGAAGGTGACGCAGATAAACCTTCACCACTCTAAGGCAGCATCCGCTGCACTGCTCCTCCGGGTGGTAGAGAGAGAGGAGGAGCTAATAATGATCCAAGAGCCATGGATCCACAAGGATCGGGTTTGCGGATTAAACCTCAAGGGCTATAAGCTCCTATATGCCAAAGCAACAGGTAAAATTAGATCTTGTATTTTGGCTAAAAACACGCTGGATATCTTCATTCTTTCTGATTTCAGTGATGAAGACACAACTTCAGCGGCCCTAGAGATGGGCGACATGTCGATTTGGATCGTCTCGGGCTATATGGCGCATGACCAGGACAATGAGCCACCTAATAGGCTTGTTCGTGGCTTGGTAGCCAAAGCCGGCTCCATGGGTACGCTAACGCGCACCACATCACGTGGGGCAGCTCCAACACCAACACTAGAGGTGAGTCACTATTTTCTTTTATATGTAGCAGTAATTTGGAAATAGCAAACATAGGCGCGGAACCTACGTTCATTGTAGCTAATAGGCAGGAGGTTCTTGATGTGACATTGGTCAGCTCGGAACACTCCGACTTAATAAGTAACTGGGCGGTCTCAAATGACTGTTCTTTTTCGGACCACATGTATGTTGAGTTTCAATTAGGTCCACCCCCCTTGGGGGTGTGTACTTTTGTGAATAGGAGGAGAACGAGGTGGGACTATCAGGCTAGTCTACTCGCTGATTCTCTGGGCTCAGTCCCTGTCATTAGTGGCATTACGGAGACTGAAATGGCAGTGGAGTTCCTATCGGGGGCACTGCGTCAGGCAACGGCACTGGCCTGTAGGCCAGTGGTTAGGAAGAAGGGGGGCAAGCCACCATGGTGGAGCCCTGAGATTGCACAGTCTCGCAGAGACTGTCGTAGGTTATTCAATATGGCTAAACGACTGGGAAACTGGGCGGATTATAAGTCGCCATTGAATAGGTTCAAGAATTTGGTAAGATCGGCGAAACGGAATGCCTGGAGGAACTTCTGCAGCGGCGTGGAAGGCTCCTCTGAGACAAACCGGTTGCGCAAAATAATGGCTTCTTGCCCGGCTGTCCCTAGCTACATTCAGAAAGCTGATGGTAGCTGGACTACGAATAGTCAGGAGACGCTGGAGGTGTTAATTGACACGCACTTTCCTGGCAATTCCCTTCCAACACCACGGAAGATCAACTGCTTATCAGAGCCTGGACCCGTGTCCATTTCTCTGTGCTATGATAGGCTCAATTGGGCGATAAGGAGCTTCGACTCCTTTAAGGCTCCTGGACCGGACGGTATTATTCCGGCCGACCTTCAAAAGAATGCGGGGCTTCTGATTCCTTGGCTGTCCGCTATTTATACGGAATGTATTAGATTCTCGTACGTTCCCACCCGATGGACTAGATGTAGGGTTGTTTTCATTCCAAAGGGAGGTAAAGCATCCCACACCAGACCTAAGGACTATAGGCCAATCAGCCTGTCGTTTTTCTTCTCAAGACCCTTGAAAGGGTCATTGATATTCATCTGAGGATGTCTATTCCTAGACATTTGCTCTCTTCATCGCAGCATGCCTACACCAAGGGCAAGTCTGTAGAGACGGCGCTCCACTCACTGGTCGGCTACATTGAGAAATCCCTTGAATTTCGGGAATACTCACTTGTGGCCTTTCTGGACATTGAGGGAGCTTTCAATAATGTCAAACCCAACTCCATCTTGGAGTCGATGAGGGAGGTTGGGGTTGACGATGTAATTTGTAGATTTATTGGTAATCTACTCGATAATAGGATCATTGAATCCACGATGGGTGCTACTAATGTTTGCAGATTTGTGCGCAGGGGCACCCCGCAAGGTGGGGTTCTGTCCCCTCTACTGTGGAACCTGACGGTGAACACTTTGCTGGGCCGGTTCGACAGATTAGGGATAAGAACCGTCGCGTATGCGGATGACGTGGCGGTGGCGGTCGCGGGTAAACACCTGGACACATTGTCCCATTGTATGGAATCTGCATTGCAGATTCTAAGCTCTTGGAGCATTTCCTGTGGACTTGGTGTCAATCCACAGAAAACTGAGTTGGTACTCTTTACCAGGAAGTACAAGGTTGGCTACTTTAGGCTTCCTAGGCTAAACGGCACGGAGCTGAGGCTCTCGAACAGTGCCAAATATTTGGGCGTAATTCTCGATAGCAAACTATCATGGGAACTCAACGTTCGGACGAGGGTTGATAGGGCTATTGTGGCCTTATACACCTGCAGGAGATCCTTGGGCAGGAGCTGGGGCCTGGGCCCCAGGGGTGTTGAATGGATCTTTGAAGCGGTGGTAAAACCGATTCTCTTCTATGGGGTCATAGTGTGGTGGCCTGCCATGGAAAGGGGACGGTACTGCAGGATGCTTGAGAAAGTATATAGGTTGGCTGCGCTGATGATCACGGGATCACTCCGCTCGACACCGACGAAGGCACTGTTTACTATGCTAGACTGGTTGCCGATTGATATCATGGCCGAACAACAGGCCTTGACTTCCCCTATGAGACTGGGGGCGGTGGGCCTATGGTCTACGCGGAACTATGGTCATGCCAGGATCACGCTTCACGCGTCATACGACCTGGCGGGGCTGGACTATTGCACTCCGGAACCCTTTTTCGGTTCTTTGTTCACGGTTCATCATGGTAACTATGATGAGCTGCTCGATAATACGCGACCTCTGGAGCCGACCCTACGGGTCTACACCGATGGTTCCAGGATGGGCGACAGAGTAGGTGGAGGTTTCTTCATCGAGGAATTGGACATCAGGGTCTCTTTTAGGCTGTCAGATGGCAGTAGTGTGCTGCAGGCGGAAATCTCTGCCATAAAGCGGGCGGCAAACTGGCTGAAGTACTATCGTATATCGAGGGATATATGTATATTTACGGACAGCAAGGCTGCCATTGCAGCTCTGGCTGGTGTCTTTACGACATCTATGTTAACAGTGGAATGCCGGATGTATCTAAATGAGATCGCGAAACATTCCAGTGTAACGCTGACATGGGTACCAGGACACAGTGGGCTCCTGGGCAACCATACTGCGGACAGTCTAGCCAAACAAGGCTGTCTGTTGGACGACATGTTCGTCGACGGCCTGATTGGCACTTCAATGGCCCGCTGCAGGACTCTCATCAGACGGGAGTCGTACAGAAGGGCTCAGGGGAGATGGCAGGACGAGCATACCTGTTTGATGGCCAGGACTCTATGGCCTGGCTATGACGCGGCGAGAACGCGCGTACTACTCGGTCTCGGCAGGGACCGGATAAGGACAGTGATATCGGTTATCACGGGTCACTGGGTGATAGGGACTCATGCTAGGAGGATGGGTCTTGCGAATAATGACTACTGCAGGAGTTGTCATGATGAGGAGGAGGAGGAGACGGTGTTTCACTTCCTCTGCCAATGCCCCGGTCTGGCGGGCGTTAGGGTGAGGCATTTTGGGAGACCGGAATTGCCATGTCTGGACGATTTGTCCAATGCGGGACTGAAATCGATCTCCCTGTTCTGCAGGGAATCGGGGTGGTTCGAGACTGCGGTGACCTCTGGGGAATAGTCTGGTGGATACTGGCTGACCCTTGTCACTGGCTAGGGGTATCACAAAGGGACCGCTATAAGGACCCAAGTGAGTTGTCTTCGTGACGGCTACCCATTTAACCTAACCTAACCTAACCTTCTTTATTTGTTGTTTTAAATTTCACAAAACAAAAGTTTTTTACAATTTTATCCTAGGCAAATTCATATAACATGAATTCGCCTTGATTTTATGTTGTTTTCTTATTTGTTTTGTTTTTTTTTTTGGCAAGGTTTTAAAAATAAATTACGTACAAATGAGATATCGTCCGCTCATAGACCCGATAGAATTTTTTTATATTTTCACCACTGCTTCCGGTATATGTTTTGAAGAAAAATTTAAATTTTTGCGCACTTGCATGAATAAAGTTAGAATTCAATAGTATTTTTTTGAAAATGAAAAATATTGTTTTGTGCCGCATACGCCACTTTTCTAAAAAAAAATAAAAAAATAGGTTTTTTGTGCTACATACGTAAACTTATTGCGTGAGTGACTGACTCATTCATCATCGTTCAGCTCTTTTAGGGTGAAAACGTGTAAAACATGAATTTTGGTACGTTTTTGTCAGCCCATCTATCTTTTGATCCAATAAACCTAGAAATAAAGTTTATACCACATTCGAAACTTATCAAAAAAATACGAAGACAAGTTTGGTACTTTTTCGAAATTCGAACGCTTAAGGGTTGAAAATCGTAACTATTTTTGGTACTTTTTTACAAAACATTTTGCAATTTTTGATACTATAATGGGGGAAAAAATAGTACCAAAATGGGAAATTCGGGAAATTTAATATCTTTCTTCAGCTTTTTGGTTCCACAACTGGTATTTTTTAATTATCGTTAATATTTGACCTCAAAACATAAAATTCAACATGCAACGTCCTGAATGAATGCTTTATATCTCAGAAACCACAAAAAATTTCGCGAAACAGATTTTGGATTCAAAAAGGGGGTATTCAAAATATATATACCCCATACCTAACTAAATTTTTTTAAAAATGGTCGGTAGGTCAAATCAATTCTGAGCCGACGATATGTAATACTCTCTCAAAATTTTGTATGACGAATTATGTGATTTGGATCATTATTGGGCTGTGTATTACGAATGAGAGAACGACTTACGAAAAAACATACCATTATAAAAATCTATAGTGTATGCAATTTATTAAAAAACACATATGGGCATTTCCATGTCATCGTACGTGACATTTGTACGCCTTCAGAGCGATAGATATTTTGTAAAAAAAGTAGTAACTGGAAAATTTTTTTATCATTATGTTTCATTTGGAGGGAACTTTATATGAAAAAAAAATTTTTAAATTCGGCACCTTGTTGTACGAAATATCGGTCAAAATAGGTGCATATCGTACGTGACGTAAAACGGAAGTGATATTTGGGTAAATGTAAAATAATACGAAAATCTGCGAATTATGGGAGGTTTTTCTCCTTTTTTTAATTTCATACATTAAACCACATATTTTTTCTTTATAATCCGTAATTGGAAAAAAAAATTTTTTTTTTGATAGTTTTATAATGAACCAAATATAATATCGTTCGTGACATACCGTACGTGATAGATTTTTCTCTTATAGTATTTACAAGGTATGAAATATTTTTTTTTTGTAAATATATGTACATATATTAAAACTTAAAACAAACAAGTTAGAAAGTATAGTCGGGCAAGCCCGAACAGATGATACCCTACACCATTATATTTAAAAAATTTTTTTGAGAGGGTACCCTATTTGGGACCCATGGCCAATCAAGGTCGCCAAAACAGAATTATGCTATGAGGTTAAGAATTATATAAAAGTTATTTGTGCCGAATATTATTTAGTTGTCTTCATCTATATGAGATTGGTTTGCCCCTAACCGATTTAAGGAAGGGGGTTTATTTGGGACCTATGGTTAATTTTGGATCTAACAGTACAACATTTTGTCATGACATAGTACCTATCGTAAAAGTCATTGTCGCCAATTTTTATGTAAATACCAACATTTTTAAGGAAATGGCATTAAAAGCTATTTTCGGAAGTAGTACTTGTATGGGAGCTATGGTCAAATATGGACCGATTCCAATAAAATTTGGTAAGATGATATTGATTGTAATAAAATAAGGTTTGACCAAATTTTAACTAAATACCAACATAATAAGATGCAGCATTTAGTTGCATTTTAGTACTTACAATATCGTTCGTGACGAACTTTAAAAGCTTATAAAATGTTTATTATACCAATTTAAAAAAAAATTTCGATCAATATTTTTTTCCAACAAATATCTTCCTTTGAACTTTTATTTTGAAACTCCTAAGACTGATCAATTTCAAATGATAAAGACAAATGATGTTTTTGCACCACGTACGTGACTTTAGAATAGCATCCAAAACAAACACAAAAATATACCGCTAATCGAACTATATATTTGGTCTTTCCTCGTGGATCTTGTTCATTGTTGTTGTAACATTAATTTCAATGTCTGTATTTATTCGGCAGAATATTGAAAATTGTCAATTGCAGTAACTAAAAATTAATTAATGAGAAAGTGAGTTAAAACTTTTATTTTTTGCTTCTTAAAAATTGTAATAAGCTATAAATACCTCGTCATAGTAAAGTTTGGGTGTTTTTTTCCTTTCTCCTATATTTGAAAAAAATTTTCAAGCGTGTTAATTTTTTGAGTCGTGGTTGACTTTCTCATGGAAATGCCCATATATTAAAATAATATATAACGTTTAAATTTATATGCATTTGCATTATAAGATAAGACTAAACCCTTTGAAGATTTATTTAAAAGCTCCATTTTCAATGAAAACAATAGGAACATTTCGGTACATGTGCATCTGTTTATTATGATTAAAAATTAGAAACCACATACATTATAGAACAACAACGAAAATGTTTCTTCAAGATGAACATGTCAACTAGAAACAGTGCGGCCGCAACCAATACAATTTTTACTACCAAAATTTTTGAAAAAGTTACCAAATGTAAAATTATATAACCAAATTTTAAATGCCTTTTATTAATTGAAAAAATCATTAAAATTTATTTTAAGTTAAAGGTTATTTGCACTTTATAGTAAAATAATAATTATAAATCAAGAAAACAAAACAAAAAATGTAATTCTCTTACATATTAAAAAAAAAATAACGAGAAACTTAATTAAAGGTTTTTTTTTCTTTGAGATTTTTTTCGTAAAAAAAATATTTTTATTTACCATAAAAAATTCAGTATATTGAAACTTAATAAATTGAATATTTATTATTAATATGCCAGTTATAAATAACAAAAATGGAAAATTGTTTTCCGCTTTTTAGCTGCTATTGGCAGGACTGTCAAATGTGGCGATTTCTTAATACTTTTGCCGAAATTAACTTTTGGCGATTGGCGATATGCATTTTATATAAAAATTTCTCTAATTCACATATACTTTTCTTAAATATTATAAAACTTTTTTGTTTTGTTTGGAAATTTTATTTCAAATTTATAATTCTTATTACAAATAACAGTTTCAAAATTGTTCTATTTGAAATATTTTGTGAATCATTGTAAAATATTATGGCGAATATAAAAAAATTCGCCTTTCGTAACGTACATTCAATGGGGAAAAATTATGTATATGACTGACGGTCTAAAGTTTTTTTTTACCAAATAATTATCTTGAAAAACATTAAATAAAAATACACCTACCGACAAGTTAAAAACAGTAAAATTTAAAATTTCATAAACTTACAGCCATTTCTTAAAGAAAATTCCATAAATTTAAAAAATAATATTGATAATTCAATGTATTTTTGAAAAATCTTTAAAATTTTTATGTGTATTTTTTATATACTTTTGGAAATAACCTAAATTTAGAATATAAATCTTTTTCAAGTTTTTAGAATAAAACGACTTTTGTGTAATTTTTCAGTAATTTTCTGAAATCGATTCCGCATGTTTTCTTGCACTTCCTACTTTAAGTACTACTTATCTTTGCTACTCTTAAAATCAAGAAAAACTACGCTCTTTTTAAACAAATATTAAATTAAAAAAATCGCTTTTGATTAAAACTTCATTTGTCTTCGATTTCAGAACATGGCGTTTTTAATATAAAAATCACAAATGGCAATATTTTCTCAGCAAATAATGTAACAAATAATGAAAAAATCGGTGTACACAGCACAAATAATTCGAGCTCGTAAATAATTGTATCAAGAAAAACATATTCGTACGTTATATACTTTTAGAAAAAAGTAACCAAAATGAAAAAAAATATTCACATCTCCGCATTGAAAAAAAAATATAACCAATTTTGGTTAGAAATAACCAAAAACGGCAGCGCTGATTAGAAATTTACTTCTTTCTATATGGGCATTTCCGTCAAAAGGTCCACCGCGACCGAAAATTTAAAAGTTATTAAAAGCTGATTATTTGCGATATTGTTATAGAGAAATATTTAGATTTTACTAATTTTATAAATTTACCCATAAATTTGTTCACTTAGATGAACAATCAGACTGCAAAGTTGTGCAAACGTAATTTCTTAAATGTGAGAATGTTTTATTGTATGTTTTCTTTAATATTTATCTTTCTTAAAAGGTAAAAATTTTTCCAAAAAAATGTTCTTACATGGTCTGTAATCTAAGGTAAGGTGACCATACGTACTCTTTTTTAGAGGACAATCATCTATTTTAACAAGCTGTCCTCTATAAAATTTGTGTCCTCTTTTATCATCTTTTTTTCATAATCTGTCATCTTTGTCCTCTTTTTTTTAAAGCATGACCAATTTTTGATTTTATTTTTATAAATTAAAATAAATTTAATTTCACGGCGATCACTGATCTTTTCTGTCAAATCGTATGGTAAATGTCGTACCATGCTTGTTCTGTTCATATTCCTACTGCACTCTCATACACTTGCAGTATAAAATTTTGAATAAGTAATTCCAATGCATTTTTAAGTTTCGTTATTAATTTTACTTAAGTTATTGTAAATATTTATATATCGTCTGCTTAATATGCAAACCTGCTAACTCCCTTTCAATAAATGCTTGAGAGGAAACAAAAAATATAGTTGATTTGACACACTTCAATACTCAAATTGCTGGTCTACGAGGCATATTTTTCTCTACCCAACGGAATCAAAATCTCAATTTACTTAAAAAATGGATTTAGCAGGTTTGCATATTAAGCCTACAATATGTTATTTTTTTTTATTTACTAGAGGTATATAAATATGGGGATGTAAATTTGTCTGTAAATAAGTAAAAAATCTTGAAGTCAAAAATATTTTTTACTTTTTTTCTTTATGTCCTCTATTTTTATTTTCAAAATCTGGTCGCCTTATCTAAGGAAGAGTGCAAAGAGAAATATGTCATTCGGATCAACGGTAAATTTTTATTTTATTTTTATCATTATTCCGGTAAATTATTATGGAAAACATTTCACGTTCGAAATGTCACGTATCGACCCAGGTTTTGGCTTAAAAAAAAGAAAATACAGAAGATTTTGGAATCAAACCAAGACATTTTAATGTTACATTGCCACGTAAAAGTAGTTTGACTAAAAAATTGTGCCAGGTTTTGCTGAATTCCGCCTTTTTATACATGGCCACGAAAACTACTTCTGTTTTTTTCACGTTCGAACCACTACTTCTTTTGCCATTATCTTTGACCTAGAATCGCGCCCTCCATAAACTTTAGTTAAATATTTTTTGTTTAAAATGTTATTGCATTTTTGATGCGTACGACTGTCACGTTCAACACTTTGGAATTACCCATAAGTGCCTGTGAATACATTTCGGTTCGCCATTGCAGAATATCTTCATAGACCAGTGTTCGAAAATAAAAAGAATATTATTTAGTGTTCGGCTCACACACCCTAGAACGATATATATTTTCTTTATGTAAGTGTTTGTGTAGACAACACAACCCTTAATACCGTAACTATTTTCAAGAATGAACTGAACATTATATAGTGATTTGTTTTTCGTTAAAAAACAGAACAATTGTACTGCTACTGTAGACAAACATTATATTTTAATGTTCTATAATGTTTTTTGTTACTCAGAGTACACAGAGGCGTCACGAGGCAGAAAATATTGTTTTTTCTGTCTTTTTCTTCGAAAGCTGCCCTTTTTGCATTTTTTGTTTTGATTACGCAATTCGTGTTGATATTAGCGGCCTGTTTTTACACATTGCCACTTTACTACCAAAAAACATTTTCTTTCTATTTCTTCGAAAGCTGCCCTCGCAAATGATTTGGGCATTTTTCATACGTCACTTTTTTCATCTCAGTATGCTTTGTGACTCAACTAAAACGATTTACATTTATTGTTTTTATTTTGTATTTTAATATGTACCTTCTATAGTTGCGTTCGAGAACACAAAAGTTTTTACTATTTTTTACTAAACTTTACTGCATTTTACGAAATTGCGTTCGAGTACACAAAATGCAGTAAATGAGAACATATATTGAGAGCGAAAAGTGACAGTTATTGTTTAAGTATTTACAAATTTTTACTGCAGAAACAAAAGTAACAAATAAAAAGCATACAAATTGTGAAAAAATTGTTAAATAAAAGAAAAGTTGAAATAAAAATTAAACCAAAACAAGAAGTGAATAAATATTAATTAATTAAACTTGTTTGTGAAGCATTCATTTGGCTAAATACAAACTTTTGAAATTTTTTTGTTATATTAATTTTTTAGAGTTGTAAAAATGTGAAGTACTTGGGTACTTAAGTAATCAATGGCAAAACAATTATTTATGTTCTTTTAAATAATTTAACCCGCTTCAAATTAGTAAAATCAAATAAAATAAAAAACAAACAAATATGAAAGATTACATAAAATAATTTGTTTGTATTTTCCAAAAATGTTCGTGTTTAAAAAAGTATTTAATCGAGTACCGATAAGAAAACGAGTTAAGTTATCAAAAGTGTAAACATTTTTCAACACTTCAATTATTTGCCATCAGCTGTTGGCTTTATTTTACGAATTTTTACAAATTTTCCGTTCGCGTACTTTTTTGTACGACAGCTTTTTGTGAGAGCAAATTTTTTAGTTTACTCATTTACTGCATTTTACTGTAAAAGTTCTCAAACGCACCTTACCCAGTGGGAAAATGAGGAATTGATTACATAAATAATTAAAAAAATAATGCATTATTTTCGAAAGAATAATAATGCATTCATTGGAATCGAGAAGGTAATTTCATCAGACACAAAATTTAAGCGCTGATTACCACGTCTATTCCCACATTTGCAGAACAAGGAATGTATTGTTTCTGTTAGTAACAATTATTCATGTTTTTGCTTTACATACATATTTCCTTAATAAAAATCCGTTTTTTTTTTGCTGCCTTTATGTCGCCTACTTATAATTTTTATTTTAGTCGCAGTTTGTGTTTGAAAGCGTACGGTCAAAGCACAAATTATATGTCTGTGGGTCAAAGTTATTTAAAGTAAATAGGTATTTAAAAATGTATTCCAAACGGCATTGGAGAAGACTTTTATTATAAGACTTTTGAATAATATAATTTATTCCAAAGAATGAATTATTTAATTCATTCGCAGGATACATTAAAATAATTTATTACAATCCTAGGACATGGTCTGTGTTAAGAATAATGAATTCTGGAATCAAATATCATACAAGATATGTATTACTTTCTCGATTCCTATTAATTCCATTTTCCCGCTGGGTATGTTACTTAGTTTTAATAACGGGATCTGAATTCTTTCGCTTTGGCGAAAAAAACAAAACACAAAATGTTACTCTTTCTCTTTTAAACTTCAACTAAAATGATTTACATTATTGTTTTCATTTGGAAGTTATTTTATTATGTAAGTATGTTACTTTGTTTTTGTAAAGGGATCTGAACTCTTTTGCTTTTGGTTGTGCAAAAAAACAAAACAAAAAATGTTACTCCTTCTTTTATCGCTTTTCATTGAAGCGAGTGTGGAAGGTGTATCTTATCTTTTATACCAAAGAGCCGAGGCCTTCTATGCGGCATTCTTTAGCAGTTACATAAGAATAGTAATTAAATCAAAAACATTTTTAATCAGTTTTTACCGCTGGGGACCGCAGCAAGAACAGCTTGTTTGTGTATTGTGTATATGTTTTGTTTTTGTATAATTATATTGCTGGCTTTTTGTTTTTTTTTTTATGTGTATTTTGCTTTTGTACAATAGAGTGTTTTTTTAACAGCCAAAAGGGCTGGAAGGAGTATATAACCTTTCATTCTCACAGTAGATCGGTTTATATGTGTACCTCCAATAACAGCAAAAAAATCAATTTCCAAAAATTTGCAACTGAGCCCTTTTCGAAAGAAATGATTCAATTAAAATCAATAAATTAAAAAGCTTGCATTAATGCTTAAAAAAGGGTTAATTTTTGGTCGTTAAGTTCCATTCTGTTTAATTGAGTTATTGTTACTTATGTAACCCTAATGGTTTTGGTTTGCATATCATGATTTTATAGTCGTTACTTATTTTGGAAAGTAACAAATCGTCGGCTTAATATGCAAACCTGCTAACTCCTACCAGCACATTATACAGGACAAAAAGCTATATAAAAAGTTTGCAGCTTGAGAGGAAAACCAAAAATAAAGTTGGCTCAAATTGAATAAAAACTACAGAATCAAAATCTCAATTTACTTAAAAAGTAGATTCAGCAGGTTTGCATATTAAGCCGATGAAATGCTAAATTGACCTGTGGTGAAGGGTATAAAAATAACGACAAGGGATTTCATGGGTCAAAATTAGAGGCTGTCATGGTTTTTCGCTTACAGTTCTATTTATTTATTTATTTCATTTATTTGGAACTTCTTCAACAAAAAATTGGTTTTAGTGAGTAGAAATCTAATGAAGTTATGATCAAAAGTATTTATCAATAACATAAAAATATACAAAATTATAAGATAAAACAGGTATATTATTTTAACAATTGAGTCATTTATTTTGAAAGTGGTTTAAGTCCATTTTTTTTTTAAAAAAGGAGTTAATGATAACAACAATCGCAATCCTATATAATCCTTTTATTTATAAACAATTTAAGTCTATTATCATTAAAATCGCTTTGATTTTGGGCACTTGAAAATTAGTTAGCTAACGAAATCCAAAAAAAAAAAATTATTTTGAAACCGGTTTAAGTCCACAAATTTTTATTAACTAAAATGAAACGTAAAGGTTTTTTTATACAAAAGCTCTGGAAGAAGCAATTCATCAATGGCTTAAAAACACTAGTGGCGAACCTGTAAATTGGCTAAGGATATGTTGGATGCGATTTATAAAAAGTGAACCCTATAAAATGTTTTATAAAGAATCTATGGAAGTGGATAAAGAGTTCAAAATACTTGACTTATAACCCTGTCGGGGAAGACCAAGCAACTTCAACAAAATAAAATTAACACCACTATACAAAAATGTATGTCCCATTTCAACTCCTAAGTATAAGGATATAATGGAGTTACTAAGGTATATACCACCTAAGCACCATGAATATTTTAACAAAACCTCACACGTAATCTAAATGAGGAGAAATAATATGGCAAAATCTTTAATATTATCCTTAATAAATGAATGTAAATTTAATTTTTTAATTAATGAATTCATATTTATTTTTAATTTGATTTTTTTAATTACATAAATAAAAATCTGTATCTGAATTGAAAGCTTCCCTATTTATTTTAAAGCTATTACATTCATATACATCAAACATAAAATATTTACAATTTCAATTGCTTAAGTTCTTTAAAATAAGTGGACTTATTCCTTTTCACAAACAAAAAAGTAATTTTATTAATTTTGAAAGTGGTTTAAGTCCATTTTAGGTTCTGAAACACAGCTTATTTTTCTAGTAAAGTTTACAAATGTATTACGTTAGTAATTCTAACATGTTTAAAGTCACAAAGCCATAAAAAAATTAATACCACTTAACAATATTTTTGAAACAAATCAAACACAAACCCTTAATTATCTCAATATAAGAAAAAATGGACTTACACCACTTTCAAAATAAACGACTCAATTAATATGTTATTATAAAATATAACAAAAGTGAAAAAAAAAAGAATAGTGAAATACATAATTATATACGAAAACAATATTGAGACCGATAATAATAACGACAGTTATTTATGAACAAAATCTAAATAGCTGTTGCTTGAAATGCAGGGCGCTGCTGGTTTCTTTTATTGTTGGGGGAAGGTTGTTCCAAAAACGTATTGCAGTTATAAAAAATTGCCATTTCGAAACTAGCGTGTGGTGCCTAAATTGAATAAGATTCTTGTTCCTTCCGATGCGACTAAAATTAAAACGATTATAGAGATAATTTGGTTCACGAGTGGTTATAATTTTATGCAAATAAACAAGAGTTCGTATTTTCAACAAGTCTTCAAATAGCACCCTGTATATTTTTTTTGAAAACGTGGTAATTTTAATATAATTGCCATCACTGACGTAATTTTTTATGCCATAAATATATTGACGTCAGCAGTCCTCGATGGCTGCGAGTGTAAGACGGCAAATACCTCTGAAGAGATCGAGTGGTAGCGATCGAAACATGTCATGTTAACCAGCTGCCTCGGTTCGAATCTCAGGTCAGTCAGGGATGAATGATTATCAATAACAATTTCAATTAATTTTCATGTTGTAAAATTTCTTTCTTCATAAAAATAAATTAATGAAAATTAAATTTCATTAAATAAAATTTGATTAAAAATATTCAAAATTTGGATTAAAAACCATAAATAGTTCAACAAAATACTAATACCACCATACTAATTTAATCTCGTAATGTTGTTAAAAGCTACCTTCAACTTATGTTTGCTATTTGAATCTCAACTTGCAAAGATCTCACACCCATAGGTACGGACTTGTATCAAATATGTTTTCCCAATTAGTACTCGAATCTTCATTGGTCTTACACATTGTGTTTGCAATAGTGTTCTAAGTATTGAGTAAGTTCTGACACAAGCAAATGTTACATGATCTGACCAAGTGAGCGTGTTGTTAAAAACGAGCCCAGATTTTTTGCCTTATCAACTATTTCAATTTGTTGGTCGTTGATACAGATTTTAGGACGTTGGTCTATTTTCTGGGTTCTCCTTCGTATTATAATAGATTTAGATTTTGAAGGATTTAAACTTAAACCATTTATATCTGCCCAATGCGCAACACGTTTGAGGTCTTCATTTAACTTGGCAGTAGAAGCCTCCATGATTTGTTTTTTTGTGTTTATATATAATTGGACGTCGCACAGTGGCGCCATTTGAGTTTTTTCGTTGCAAAAATCATATCTTTTGAACCGAATAAGGTAATTGAACAGTTTAAACAGCATATGATAGATAACTGTTCAGCCTATGAAATGTGCATTTGAAAAGGGTGCTACGCTGTGTAGGGGCCTACTTATGGGTTATCAAAGTTAAAATTAGTAGAAAAATCAATTTTATGGTACCTAAAAAAAAATTATTTTTACATTTTTAGATTGTTTTTATTTTTTTTTTCTTTAGGGTTCTAAATTATTACCCAACAAATTAAAAAAAAAAATTTTTTTTTTTAAATTTATTTTTTCAATTTTCTGTATTTTCGGTATATGGGTAATTCCATGTCAAAACGACCAAGAGTGGGACACGACCCCTTCCGATTTTAATGAAATTTGGTGAGAATGTTCCTTTTATCTTATAAGGAACATATATGAACGAAAAAAAATTTTAAAATTTTTTTTTCAAAAGTTATGTCATACTCAAAATGTCATAATTTCGCCGAATTAGCCGAATGTGTTGAGCTTATTTCTTCAATAACTCGAAAACTACTTGACATACGAAGATGATTTTAATGTCATTTTAAAGAGAATACTTGGGGCTACAAACCATATATTGAAAAAATAAATTTTTTTTTGAAAAATGTAATATCTGCAAAATGTTAAATTTTAAAAACGGACTAAGTCAAAAACCTATTTTTTTATTTGGCTGATTTTTTTTTGTATAATACCTCAAACTGTTCTTTAAAAATTCTGAAACTTTGAAGGAGGTGTTTTTTTTTTTTTTAAGATATGATTTTTTTCCTTTCGCAACCTTTAAAAAAATAATATTAAAATAGAATTTTAATATTGTAATTTTGAGCAATAAGTACACTGTGCAAGTTGCAAAAAACAGACCAGCCGCGCACCTGGCATTTCACCCTAATTGGGGACGCTGAATTCAGTGGTGCTAACCGTTTTTTTAAATTAGCTCTTGTTTTCAAGATATACCGTTATTTCGAAAATGTAAGGCGCTGCACAGCATATATTCGCGTAACTCAAAAATGGTTTAGTTTATTGAAATAACTAAAAAAACCGAAATTCGGCAATAAATAATAAAGTGGGGTTGGTCATACATTTGACCCATCTAGGAGCATCCTACGCGCTGTAGGGGCCAAATTAAAGAATTTTATTAAACCGCAATATTAGTATGGCAACCATGTCTTTTTAACCTTTTTTACCTCTAGAAGCCAAACGGGCACGTACGGGCAGATAAAATTTTTGAATTATGTAAAGAAATAATCAAAGAACAGATTTTGCAAATATGGCAAATATAGAAAAATATAGATTTTTGTTATTTTCCGTCAAAGTTGAAAAATAGTGAAAAAACGGATAGTTTTTAAATAGTGATTTACCAGGAGAAACACAAAGCAAACAGTTCATTTTTTTTTTATCATTACACATTTAATAAATGCATCAATCAATACAAACAAAAAATAAGGCGATTCGTTACCTATTTTTCGTGATATTACACCTGAAATCGCAACAAATTTACTAAAAATTGTGTGTTTTTTTGAAAACCGAAAGTCGGTCAACTTTGAACGGCTATATCTTCTAAACTAAAAATGTGATATTATTAAGAGTGGCAGATTTGAAATCGTTGAAAAGTTTCCTATAACATGAGTTTATTCAAAACTTCGTCGGTGCTCATGAAAATTTTGATTTTTGCAACCTCGTTTGCTCTACGGGCGCTACTGTGCGTCGTCAGCATACAATCTAATACGGCAATGGTGTAACTTATCAGTTAAATCATTTGCATAAATTGAGAACAGAAACGGTCCGAGAATGGAACCCTGGGGAACGCCTCTAATAATTGGCAGAAACTGTGAAGATGTCAAAATTTTTATTTCAACATACTGCATTCGACCTTCAAGGTAAGACGATATCAATTTAGTTTTTTTAATTTTACAAGTTTTTGAGCTAATATTGTATGTTCCACTGTATCCACTGTATGCTTTTGAATGGTCTAAAAATATAAGCATAACTAAACAGCCATCATCTACTTCCTTTCTAATACCTTCGGAAACATCAGTCAGAGCAGTAATGCAGCTATGGTTAGCTCGGAACCCAGATTGTTTTTCAGTTAGTAGATTGTTATTACTTATATATTGAACTATCTGCATACGTAAAAGTTTTTCAAATGCCTTTGACAGATATGGTAAAATAGCAATTGGCCTGTATTCAGTGCCAGATTTTGGTATTGGTAGAATTTTTGCTTTCTTCCATTTTAGCGGAAAACTGCTTTTTGTTATTATTATTATGTTGAAAATGTACGTTATAAATAATAATTGAGGTTGAAGAATAGTTTTTATGAAGTTTGGATGAATGCCATCAATACCTGGTGCATTCGACTTGATAGAACAACAGCTTTTAAAAACGTCGAACTGGTTTACGCACTCGAAATTAAACTTTATTATGATGGTTGACATAATATGAATGATTTGCTTGTCTCATACGTATGTTAACAAAATTTTGATTTATTTCATTTAGATCAAGTATTCACAATGCCAATTTCCTTAATTGCACTCCAATTAGTCTTTGTAGAAACTGAGTTTGTGAATTTCTCAGCATAGTAATTGGATTTTGCTATTCGTATTGCTCTTGTAACAGATTTTCTAGCTCCACGGTATGTATTATGCAGATCAGATGTTTAAAGCGCTTCCACCTTGAGAATGCATAGTCTCGAGCTGTTATCAGACGTTTTATTTCCTCATGTGTAACGATTCCTGAGTTCCATATTTTCGGAATGTATGCTACCTTTAACACCAGCTAAGCTCGTCAGAAAATGGGGTGATTCTTTATTCCTCCAAACATGAACAATCATTACTTTATAATTAAAACTTAGGTAGCAATAAAATCAAAGAAGATACATTTGTATAATAAATAAAACAAAATAACTGTAATCTAAATAAACGAACTAATAATGAGGAAATAAAACATAAAAAGAAATTCGGAAGGAAGTTTGGCTTAAAGAGAACAATGATGTTGATTATCTCCTTTTCTTTGCCCACCCATGACCTATGCTACTCATTCTATTTTCTTGAATAGCCCACTTTAACTCTAACTTTTGGTACTTAAATGTTTCGTAAAATGATTTTAAAACAACTTAAAATTTCATATTTATAACGTACATCTTTTATTTTATTGAAATGTAGTAGTTATTGTTTAATGTATTTAACATGAAATAAAAAAAATGACCAACAAACGTAATTCATAACACAGTATTTAGTAAGTGATGCAAAATTATTAGAATTATATGTGTGTAAGCATATCAAAATTTCTAACACAAAAAAAAAAACTAAATAATTTTGAAATTTTAACTCAAGTATTTTATGATATAAATAATATATATAAATAATTTATTTTATTAATTAAGATATTAATATTTATTTTTAACTATTATTTAAGTGGGTAAAAAAAATAAAGAAAACCAAATATTATTAATATAATTTATGTAAGTATGTATATTTAATATTTTCCTATTAAATAATAGCCAATTACCAAAAAAAAGGTTAAAATTTCAATCTTATTTATTTAACAATGACTGAATTGTTTTTGTTTATTGAATTCAAATATAAAAAAGTTAACTCACCAAAATCTCGTTCCGATGACCGCAGGCCTGTTGTCATAATAGTCAGAGAAAGGTTTCCCACCTTTTTATCTTTAAACTCTGAATTCAATTTCGTTATTTTTTTTTTTTTTTTTTTTTTAAATGGTTGTCGTTAGAAATTTTTGGAGGTTTTAAGTAAATATATTATTTATATAAGAAAAGTGTTAATGTATTTTGCAAAGGTAAGTATGTTTATGAGTATATTCTAGGATAAGGATTCAAAGTTATTCATTACTTTAAATAACTGTTAAAATCAGTACGCGGTTTTTCGTCGAAATAGTTTTCCATTTTCCCCCCTTCAAATTAACTGAAAATTTAGTAGAAAATTTATATTAACGTTCTACGTATGTTCTCCTCTGAATATTCCGTTCTGGCAAATCCTAGTGCAAAAAAAACAAGTTGTAAGATGCCGTCCAAATAAGCAGACTAAATATATATATTATCGTCGAAGTTGTCAGCAATTAAACCAATATTTCTCCCAAGACTCAAATAAAATAACTTCAGTTGCAAATAGTCTGGTTGGGTTTAAAAAAAAATAATCACTTAAGCTTTATATTGATAAGATAAATACAAATTTGCAGAGCTCTTTAAACTGTCAGTTATTGAAATCTGCAAACTAATTAAAATTTGGTTTAGACAAAATCTAATTTAGTTAATAATAGTTCAGATATATTACCTTCTATAACACGCTCTTGATGCTTATCCAACAAAATTTTATCTTAAGCGAAAAATATTTGGAAATCACAATTTTTATGAGCAAAATATTTTAGTAACTTTTCAGTCAAATTTTTGTTTTAAAATGAAAAATTTATTGAAAAATTTTTACATTTAAATCAAAGTTAACTTGAACAATTTGATTTTTTTTTTTTCTTTAAAAAAAATAAATACTTTAACTGATGGAAATAAGAATAAGTGCAGGTCCTCACAAAACAGGAACAGCTTAAGGATTAAATTTACCGTCAACTGGTTCTGTAAAGGACGAATTAATGGTCATATGTCAGCAATTCATAGCCGATACGTATAATAAATTCCAAATCGTCAAGTCCAAATATCCTTAGCATGATATATGCCAATAGAGCCACTCTCCAAATCCTGTAATTCATAATTTATTTGTCCGATTTTCCGAATGACTTTCGCCCTCACCCCAATTGGTGCTAGTTTAGAATTAAAATATTCAACCTTCGAACTCTGTTTAAAGTTGCGTCTTATTACTTCTTGGCCAACTATATACTCCTTTGTCCGAGTTCGCAAATTGTATAACCGGGCATTTTTGTCATATGCCCTCTTTATAAAATCCCTAATTGTTTCTCGTATAATATAAAACGCATCTTGCCTCTCAATTTGTAAGTCTGTTTCCGCTAAAAGATTTAGTCCAGCCAAAAGCCTATAATCTTTTCCATGCGTTATCATCGTCTGTCCAAAGACTATTTGGTAAGGAGTCCTACCTATAGTCTGGTGAATGCTATTACGAAGTGCACAATTTATACAACTTATATACGTGTCCCAGGTTCGTTGATCCTTTCGCACATAAGATCGGAGTGCTTCATTGATGGATCTGTTAACACGTTCACTCGCGTTTGCTTGGGGACTGTACACGGCTGTAAGCATATGTTGCACACCATGTTTATCCAGAAAAAATTTAAAATCCTTACTTTTGAACTGTGTTCCATTATCTGAAACAATGACTTCCGGCACTCCATAGCAGTCAAAAATGTTGGTCCTAAGATACTCAATAATAATTCTCGAAATCGGTTTCTTTATAGGTTCCAAAAAGGTAAATTTTGAAAAATGGTCAAGTATAATCAAAATATGTGTGTTTCCGGTTTTTGTCCTAGGTAATGGTCCTATCAAATCGACATAAAGTCGTTGGAATGGTCGTTCAGTCTTTACCATTTCGCCTAATGGAGGTTTCAAAGTAATTGTAGGTGTCTTTGAAGTTTTGCATAAATTGCATTTAGAAATATAGTCTTTAACCTCTGTCACAAGTTTTGGCCAATAAAAGTATCTTCTAATCCTTTCCAGTGTTTTACTAATTCCACCGTGGGAAGAATTTGGAACATCGTGTGCCGAATAGATTACATCTTCCCTAAGCTCTTTTGGTACAAATATTTTCCAGGAATTAGATTCGTCCGCCTGTCCTAAAGAAAAATCTGTCCGTTTATAAATGTACTTGTCAATAATTTTAAAGTCCGGTAAGCCTGAATTTTTAAAGTCCTCGCGAAGTTTGCGATACTCATCAGAATCAAATGCTTCCGAATCAAGGTTAATAGCTGGCAGTCTCTCCAATTCAATAGAATCTATAAAACCTTCACCTTCATGAACCCGTGATAATGTATCAGGGACTATATTTTGTCTTCCAGAACGATGCTCGATTGAAAATTTAAAGCCTTGAAGTTTAAGTGACCATCTGGCCAGTCGTCCTGAAAGATCCCTTTGTCCCATTAGCCACTTCAGACTTGCATGGTCAGTTACAACCCTAAATTCCTGTCCCTCTATGTAAGAGCGAAATTTCTTAATGGCTAACACTACAGCGAGACACTCTAACTCGGTTATCGTGTAATTTCGCTGAGCCTTATTTAATTTCTGCGACATAAAAGCAATGGGTCTCTCAGTTCCATGTTCGTCCTCTTGTGCTAACACCGCACCTACACCGAAAGTACTAGCATCGCACTGCAAAATAAAACTTTTGTCGTAATTCGGATGTACTAGTACTGGTGCAGTTGTTAAACTGTCCTTCAGTCTGTTAAATGCTGTCTGTGCTTGTTCCGTCCAAGCAAAAGTCCGTTTCTTGCACAAAAGCTCCTTTAATGGAAAAGTCAAGTCAGAATAGTTATGTACAAAGCGTCGGTACCATCCTGTCATTCCTAAAAATCTTCGTAAATGTTTAATTGATTTAGGCAATGGGAAGTGCCGTATGGCCCTAATCTTGTCATCGTCCACTTGAAGCGTTCCGTTCCCTACTATATACCCGAGATATTTTACTTTGTTTAAAGCAAAATTACTTTTTTTCACATTAATTGTAAGACCAGCATTTCGTAGTTGTGATGCTACTTCCAATAAGTGTGCTAAGTGCTCGTCAAAGGTCTGAGATGCTATAAGTAAGTCATCTAAATATACAAAGACTCTTGATTTCAAATTGTACGGAATGACCCTGTCCATCAGTCGGCACAACGTTTGCGGTGCATTACATAATCCAAAAGGCATACTTGTAAACTGATACAAGGGCCGATTTGGAATCGTAAAAGCAGTCTTAGGTCTCGAACTTTCCTCCAATTTTATTTGCCAAAAGGCATCTTTTAAATCAATCTTCGATATGAAATAAACCGGAGGAAGTCTTGCAATAAGTCCGTCTATGTTAGGAATTGGGTATGCGTCTTTTATTGTAACCGAATTTAGCTTACGACTGTCTACGCACATTCTTATTTTACCTGGTTTCACAACTACTACAGTAGGAGAAGACCAAGCTGAATTAGGGGCTTCTTCTGTTACACCCAAAGCCAACATTCTATCAATTTCTCCGATTAACTGCTTTTCGACAGCTGGGGAAATCGGATAGTAACGTTGCTTTATAGGCTTCGCATCGCCGGTGTCTATATAATGTTCCAGGAGTAAGGTGCACCCTAGGCCTTCCACCTCTGAGTTAGGAAACGCTGCAATTTCCCTTTCCAGTCTTTGTTGTTGTTCATAAGTCAATTTAACCTTATCATTATCGTTGTCAGTACAGTTAATTTCACCCACATTTGGTACCACAATCCTTAGTCCAAATGAGGTCCAAAAGTCGAATCCACAAATAACATCCTGTTGTATCGACGGTACTACTAAAAACTCTATCGACTTTGTCTGTCCTTGGTATGTTATATTTAGTAAAGCAGTCCCCAATACGGTTTGCCTCTGTCCATCTGCGGTTCGTACATTGCCCTTACATCGCCGAAAGTTTTTATCATCCTGAACTTGAATTGCCAAGTTGCCTCCAATCACACTCTTATTGGCACCACTATCCAACAGAGAAAAGTACATATTATTATTTATTTTTAAATTCAAGTAGGGCCTACTATCGCTATCCTTAATAACTATCGATGAAATAACACAAACTTTATAAAATTTCAATTTTCTGTAAAAATCTCTAATCCTTTTAGATGATCTACTCAAAGATTTTGAATGTCCAAAAATTCGACTGCGAGCCCTTTCATAATCTCTCAAACGTATGTGATACGGTCTCATTAAAGGATGAACCATATCGTCTTTATCAATGCTATAATCTTGTCCTGTTTTAGTTCGTTCAGTTGCTTGTTTTTCAGGTCCGGATGCCCGCACTATTTCCGTCGGACATCCTTTTGAGCGTTTCCCGGTTTTCTACTGCAGTTGGGGCATGTTGGCCTATAAACATCCCTTACACCGCAACCGTAACAAAACACTCGTCTGGTGTCCATGCAGTCAATGTACGTATGACCAGGTTTGTCACAATTCCAACACCTCAAATTCTGAATTGCATAAACCTCATCGTTGCCGTCCATTAACGCATTAGAGGAGTCCTTTCGTCTTTTACAGTTAATTCCGAAACATGACTTTTCGTCGTCCTACGAGATTCAATTGCATGAACTTCCTTCATAAACTTTTCATGTTTTCTCACCTCACGACGTAATTGAGAAACACTGGTAACCTCTAAATGAAGAAGCTCATGCCTAATTTCATTTTTCAAATTTCTCATTAACATTTCACACATATCACGGTCAGTAATTGATGTTTTCAATTTATCGGTCATTGACGAAATTACGTCTAAATAATCATCAAAATTTTCGTTCTGTTTTTGTTTTCGTCGTCTTATGTCTTCTAAAATGTCTAAATCATTATAGTCTACTTTGTACTGTCTTCTCAGAGCATTTGTCAAAGTTATCTAATCTATGTCATCATCGTGTTGTCGGTGAAAACGCCAAAACCATACCAGCGCCTTTCCCTCAAACAAGCTATGTGCATGTTTGCACAGTAGTTGAAAATTTCCCCTTAAATTGTTCGTAGTCAATATATTGACGCGGTAAATAAACTCGTCCACCGTCATCTCATTATTGTTCCCACTAAATTGTATCTTCCAATTACGTATAATATTCAGAACCTTTTCTGCAGAAAAATATTCTTGGGTTGAATCGGGGTTGGTCCTACCGGAATAATTCGATGAATCTATATTCTCACGTTCCGGTGTTGTCATGTCCGAGTTATTTGTGTTCAAAGCATTAGAATTATTAGAATTCGATTGTAAATTCAGATTCTGAAACATTGACCGAATTTCGTTGGAAATCAAATTTGTAATTTCACTGCGAAAACTGTTTAACGATTCAGAAACTATTTCTCTCACACGAATACTATCACCTTGTTCATTCAATGAAGAATCCAAGTTCCGTGGTCCTGGTCTACCTCTAAAACGATCTGTCTGTTTAGTTTGTGTCCTTTGAGTTGTATTATCCTGATCTAAAATAACCGTAAAACTTACGTTAGCCGGTCTTTCCATTTCATTCAAATTTTCCTGACTTCTTGTCAAGACCATTTTATGAAATTATTAAAATTTGCAAAAGAAAATTGAATTGATTTACATTTTACTACTCCATCAAATACCAAAAATCAGATACTAAATATATAAAAAAACTACCAAAACTTCCAAAAGAAAATAAAATTAAAAGAAACTCAAAACTAAAAAAACATAGGTGATTCAAGTTTATTATGAGGGTAAGTAACCGACTTTTAAATCAGAAACAAAAATCTCCATCATAATCCACAATGAATATTAGTTTTAGGAAATGAAAATATAAAGCCAAAAACATGCGAAAAGAAGTTGTGAGTAAAATTTCGAAGATAATTTCCCAAAATTCTAAATCTCAAACAACAACTCAACACTAAAGTATAGTTACAAACTATATCTGACTTAACATTTGGTTATGAAATTAAAATTCAAAAATTCCAAAATGTTAATGTAAAATAAAAAAAAAAAAAAAAAACATAAACATATGTATTTATTGTACTTAAAATTGTGAAGCAACAGCACGATGAAAATTTTAAATTTATACATGTATATTTCTCACCAGTTATAAACTAATGAAATCCGTATTTTGCTGTGCCCCACGTTGGGCGCCATTTCATTATGTAACGATTCCTGAGTTCCATATTTTCGGAATGTATGCTACCTTTAACACCAGCTAAGCTCGTCAGAATAATGGGGTGATTCTTTATTCCTCCAAACATGAACAATCATTACTTTATAATTAAACTTAGGTAGCAATAAAATCAAAGAAGAAACATTTGTATAATAAATAAAACAAAATAACTGTAATCTAAATAAACGAACTAATAATGAGGAAATAAAACATAAAAAGAAATTCGGAAGGAAGTTTGGCTTAAAGAGAACAATGATGTTGATTATCTCCTTTTCTTTGCCCACCCATGACCTATGCTACTCATTCTATTTTCTTGAATAGCCCACTTTAACTCTAACTTTTGGTACTTAAATGTTTCGTAAAATGATTTTAAAACAACTTAAAATTTCATATTTATAACGTACATCTTTTATTTTATTGAAATGTAGTAGTTATTGTTTAATGTATTTAACATGAAATAAAAAAAATGACCAACAAACGTAATTCATAACACAGTATTTAGTAAGTGATGCAAAATTATTAGAATTATATGTGTGTAAGCATATCAAAATTTCTAACACAAAAAAAAAAACTAAATAATTTTGAAATTTTAACTCAAGTATTTTATGATATAAATAATATATATAAATAATTTATTTTATTAATTAAGATATTAATATTTATTTTTAACTATTATTTAAGTGGGTAAAAAAAATAAAGAAAACCAAATATTATTAATATAATTTATGTAAGTATGTATATTTAATATTTTCCTATTAAATAATAGCCAATTACCAAAAAAAAGGTTAAAATTTCAATCTTATTTATTTAACAATGACTGAATTGTTTTTGTTTATTGAATTCAAATATAAAAAAGTTAACTCACCAAAATCTCGTTCCGATGACCGCAGGCCTGTTGTCATAATAGTCAGAGAAAGGTTTCCCACCTTTTTATCTTTAAACTCTGAATTCAATTTCGTTATTTTTTTTTTTTTTTTTTTTTTAAATGGTTGTCGTTAGAAATTTTTGGAGGTTTTAAGTAAATATATTATTTATATAAGAAAAGTGTTAATGTACACACAAAAAAATAATTTAGGTAATTTTACCAAGGCGTGCATAGGTAATTTATTTTTATATAAAAAGAAAAAACTAAGTTTTATTGTCTTAAATAATTGGTAATTTATACAATAAGTATTGCCTAAAATTTTTGTTAATATTACTAATTGGGTCAGGTATCTTCTTCGAATTTTTTTATAATATGTATGTATGTTTATTTTATTTTTCAATTGTGAAAAAAAACATTCAAATATAAATTTGAATTTAGAATTTTAAAATATAAAATTAAAAAAATTAAATTAAAAACTATTCGGGGTTGCTTTAAAATCATGTGAGATAAGGCCATTATGGCTTTATTGCTGAATTGGATAGGAGATAAAGCCATAATGGCCTTATTGCCCAATCATTGAGAGGTAAGGTCATATTTAAAATTTTGCCATATTTTTTTCGCAATGGAGAGATAAAGCCATATTTTTTCAGAATATTGTTATGCATGGTGTTAACATTCTGTAAAAGGAAAAATCCTTAGTTATCATTAAAAAACCTTTTTTTATTCTTGTGACGCACGCAGGAAACGTTTATTCAGCGAAGCCACCTGCCGCGACCTACTGGAGGAAAAACCCCACGCAGAAAAAGTTTAGTATGCGAAGCCAGATTTCAATACTTAACTTTAGTGTTTCCGGAACTGAAATAAGAGATAAAGCCATTTTCTAATATTGCTAATGTGAGCTAAGGCCATGATGGCTTTATCTCCCATTCAAATGAAAAAAAAAATAAAAAAAGCATTTATCTCCCTATTGAATGAGAGATAAAGCCATCATGGCCTTATCTCACATGGTATTAAAGCACCCCCAACTATTCAATAAAGGATAAAAATACAACGCATGTAAGTGAGTATTATTAACATAGGATAAAGAACTCCGCTGAACTTTAAAAAAAACAAGACAGAATATCGACCCCTTTGCGCGAAATTATCGTATGTTACAAAAACCAAATTTTACAGGACAGCCACTTTTCTCTACTTTTCTCTGCTTTCGCTTGCAATATCAATATTAAAATATACATTCAATTTTTGGAACAACGAAGTGGAATTCGCCTATAATATTTTGTCAGGTGACGTCTCTTTGAATGTAGAACAAGTTGCATCAAAAACTCAATTTCAAAAAAATTGGCATTTACGATCATTTCCAATAATTATTTATTACTTTTATTGAAGATTACTAATTAGGACGACACGATGCTGGATCAATATGGATTTCCAAGACAAGATTAGTTTTAATCCTTTGACCTCAAATGAGCCCAAAAAACAGCCCGGAACTGTAAGAAACAACAAAAAGTTTCAGTAAATTATTATATTAATTGATACACATTATGAATTGATAAATAAAATACATATTATGAAATTAAAAAGGTTAAAAAAGTATATATGTAGTTTTTTTAAAAATGCTTTTTTATTAAAAAAAAAGTATGTAGTAAATTTACCTAAAACCTATGTTCTTGTACAAAATTTAACTTACACTCAGTTTAGATGAGGGCTTTTACGACGTCGCTTTGTCGACGTCTCTTTTGGTTTGTGGGTGAGCGGTGTAGAAAAGAAAGAGGGGTTAACAAAATGACTCGTTTTGTATTTTGCATGTCGTTTTTTACATTTCTCTTTTAACTTTTTCTGTTTACGTTTTATTCTTTTTCTTACTTTGAAGTGTGTGGTTGAAAATACAGTGAGACCTCGATTATCGATAATTGACGGGATCGGCAGAATTCTTGATTATTTATTTTTTTGGTGTGTTTCTTATTTTATGTAAATATATAACGTTTTGTTATGCAAACATGAGGAAAAAAGTAAATTTGGCAGAACGTGCTTCCACACCGTTAAGATATTCTCTTTCTTCGTTTATTTAAATTTCTTTTGATTGTTCAAAATTTAACGAAAAAAAGATAATTTGTTTATAATTTCGGATAATAGAGGCAATTTAAATCAGTGCAAAAAAATGTTTGTTTTCCATTTTATTGAAGCTGCCGGTTAATCGAATGACGGGTAATCAAGGCCATACTGTAAATAAAAAAAAAGACATGCAACCAAAAATCATCGTATGAACGCAAAGAGATTTTGGAAGTTGCTTTAAAAGGGAATCAAGATAAAACGACGTCGTAAAAGCCCTCATGTGAATTGAGTGTTAGATAACTTTTCTAAAATAAAAATATAAACTAACTTTGCTATCATTGGTAAATTTCCAAAGTTTCTTTGTAATTTTAACAAAATTATTAGATTCTTTTTCGAACATAGAAATTACCTAAGTTAAACGTTTTATTACCAAAGAAACTTAGATACTGCCATGCTACCCTTGCGCTTAGTTAATTTTATACCATATTCTTAGGTAATTGTACCTATGAATTTTTTTGTGTGTATTTTGCAAAGGTAAGTATGTTTATGAGTATATTTTAGGATAAGGATTCAAAGTTATTCATTACTTTAAATAACTGTTAAAATCAGTACGCGGTTTTTCGTCGAAATAGTTTTCCATTTTCCCCCCTTCAAATTAACTGAAAATTTAGTAGAAAATTTATATTAACGTTCTACGTATGTTCTCCTCTGAATATTCCGTTCTGGCAAATCCTAGTGCAAAAAAAACAAGTTGTAAGATGCCGTCCAAATAAGCAGACTAAATATATATATTATCGTCGAAGTTGTCAGCAATTAAACCAATATTTCTCCCAAGACTCAAATAAAATAACTTCAGTTGCAAATAGTCTGGTTGGGTTTAAAAAAAAATAATCACTTAAGCTTTATATTGATAAGATAAATACAAATTTGCAGAGCTCTTTAAACTGTCAGTTATTGAAATCTGCAAACTAATTAAAATTTGGTTTAGACAAAATCTAATTTAGTTAATAATAGTTCAGATATATTACCTTCTATAACACGCTCTTGATGCTTATCCAACAAAATTTTATCTTAAGCGAAAAATATTTGGAAATCACAATTTTTATGAGCAAAATATTTTAGTAACTTTTCAGTCAAATTTTTGTTTTAAAATGAAAAATTTATTGAAAAATTTTTACATTTAAATCAAAGTTAACTTGAACAATTTGATTTTTTTTTTCTTTAAAAAAAATAAATACTTTAACTGATGGAAATAAGAATAAGTGCAGGTCCTCACACATGCAACCACGGTCTGTTGCGGTTATTAATTTTTTTCGATTGAATAGGTACTGTTGCGATATAAAGAGATAATATGTTTTCCTCAAAGAAGGTTATTTGATCATCTACTGAATGCATGTAGTTAATACACTCCCAATTAATATTTAGAAACTCTTCTTCTAAGATGACATAATTTATACGTTTGAAGTTACGAAATTGCACTGTGTTAATACAGGTTTGCAAATGAATGTCAAATATCATGAAAATAAGATCATGCCTGGAAAAGCAGGAGGCAGATAACTGGTCATATTTTAAAATTTTTTCCTTATCGGAGACAAAAAATAAATCGATCAAAGTGTTACTAGATGATGTGAAGTGTGTAGCTCTGCTAGTATTTGCGGAAATAAGGTTGAATAATTTCATATTCCGTGATTAGTTTGATTCAACAAGAAGATTAGAGTTGAAATCGCCTGCGATAGCGACATCACTATAAAGCAGTGACGGGCACATTTGCAAATCCTATGTGCGAGTGCATAGGAATAAAAATGCTGCATGTGTGACGTCGACACATATACACTATAAAATTATTTGTGGGGTGTGTGACAATTGCACGTTCGGCTGAGGCATTGTTGTTATTTCGTCAACACAAGCATAAATGTGATAGCATGTGTGTGCCCTCCACTGCTATAAAGTGGTGTAACATCAGCTAAAGTTTCGTAGAAATGGGTAAAACCAATGTTATTCCTGTGTCGGTAGACGCAACCAACAAGAAATTTCCTTCCCATACTAGGTGCCTCAATAAAAAGATATTCAACTTTGTTGTTTTTGTCTATTATATCATTGCTTTTTCTCTTCACCGTACAGTTTACTCCTTTTTTACATAGATCTCTACTCCACCATAGCCATCCGATCTATCATTTCTAAAAAGATTGTAACCCTAAAGTGAAACCAGGGTATCAATAATATGTCTGCCAAACCACGTCTCAGAGATACATATTATATGAACACCTGAATTTTCAAACATAAATCCAAATTCGTCGATTTTGTTAAATAAACTTTGAGCGTTAATGTGACAAACTTTTAAGCTCTTCTCTGCATGGCAAGAATTTTTACCATGGAAGCCGTTACGTCTCTCGAAAATGTATTATTATCCCTTATTGAACTCAAACTTTAGATAAATAATGCTAAATATGCGTAGCTGGTAGACGCTCAAGCAATATATCCCAGTAAAAACTTCGCTACTTTTTAAAAGGTTTTCATTAATATAAATGGGTGAGTCGCTATCAAAACCGGAATGTTTAAATCATAATGCACTTTTGGTATCACGTCTATACTTCGCAATTGTTTTTAAAACAAACAATTGCGAAGTATAGACGGTTTCGCTGAATTCAAGAGCAAAATTTAGAGAAGAATATGTATAACAACCTAGTCCCCATAAATTCTGGAATCTTCTTACAATCTACCTCAACGTACACACGGACAGACGGACAGACGGACATCGTTAAATAAACATTGCTACTCATAAGGACTACAGTTATATACTTTGTGGGAATTAAGGTCAATATTGTAGACATCAAAGCGGAATGACACAGTTATATATGAATGCCATGTCCACCAGTGGTGAAGGGTATAAAGATAGAAGCTTGACAACATTTGCTAAATAAGTCTCTTAAGTTTTCAAAATTTTTATATACAGTGGGTCCTCAATTAATTGACAACATCAATTTTCGGGGAAAAAAAAGGTATTTTTTTGCATCGATTTCAATTATTATTTTCTAACAATGTTGTTTTGTAATGCCGGAATATCCAGGGCTCAGCCAAAAGTGCAATGTACTTGTTGTATGTGTTTTTCAGTGTTTTCTGCCAAAATCACTTATGTTCCTTCCATTTTTTATTTATTTAATACGAAATATATAACTTTAACAATGTTACCAATCATGCGTATTTGCACAACTTGACGTTTATATGCTTTTAAAGTATTTGGTTTAATAACTTTAGTTTTTCTGAAATCTTTGGATGAAGTTGTCTGACGATCTGGCCTTAGCAACCAGTGAAATGCGCATAGGAATAGCTTATAACATCAACAATAAATATCAGTGTTTTTATCAAGAATAAAAATTGGAAATTAAGCACGACTAACAAAATTAAAATTTTGTATTCCCAAAAATTACTTTGGTAGTATGCGATATTGTTTTCATTATATAAAAAAAAAAACCCGTATGATTTATATTGTCGTTAAAAAAATAAGATATTTCAACAAAGTATTTTTTTTGGCGGTACGCAAAATGACCCCAGGAAATATGGCCCCAAAAGTAAAATGAAAAACGGCCCCAAAATTTTACATGAGACACAACAACACGCAATTTTGGCGCAATTTTTTTGTTTTTTTTGGGGTTATTTTTCATTTTTTTGTTAAGGTGTTTTTGCATTTTAAGTGGAATGAAAAATGGCCCGAATATCAAGGAATGAACAATGGCCCCAAATAAAATCGGCTGTAGGAAATATCGCCCAAAGAAAAAAATGAAAAATCGCCCAAATGAAGAATCGCCCAAAAGAACATGAAAAATGACCCAAAAAGTTAAATATCAAATTTTGCCCAAAATAAACGAAAAAGGGCCCAAAATAAAAATGAAACATTACCCAAAAAAAAATTTAAAATTACCCAATTTGCAAAAAAGTGTTTATTATTCATATAAATTAAGTAACATACAAATGTAAGTTTTATGTAAAAAATTGCATTGTATCTACAACAGCTGCTCGGCAATATGGACAGTAATACTTATTTGAGCCCTCCGCCAAACTTTGTGCACTCTTCAATAGTTATATAATATTAATTAATCACTGCATAGTTATAATCAATTACTCAAAACAGAATATAGCTTTTTGCAAGGTGGCATGTCATAACGTCCAGTGTCGTAGTGTCCATGGACACTGTGACACTTTTGAAAATGTCATAACGTCCGTGGGCATTAACACACTTTGCAAATTGACATTGTCATTTTTAAAAATGTCCTAAGGTCCATAATTACTACAGATGTTAAATACAAAAAAAAGATCTACATACACGCAGAGAAAAACATGTTTTATTATGGGCATAACCAACAAAACTATTTTTAAAGAAACTTATTTTACCATAATATGGTTCTCGGTGACAATGATTTGGTTAAATTAAACATAATATGGTCAAATATTTTCAAAAATGGTTTTGTTGTTTTTTCTCTGGGTGCATATTAAACATATCGCTCATTTGCTGCAATACCGGCATAACTCAAAAAAATACATTTCGAGATAAACGCATTTATAGTTTTTGATTTGCTCTAACTACTTAGAAAAAAGATGACACATTCTCTTCAAACTGGGAAAGTATAAAAGATATAAAGATGAATTTGATACACAATATAAAGAAAAACAAAGCGAACAATTCTGCATCTCTAACTCCAAAATTTCATTTTTTGAGTTATGCCGGTCTTGCAGCAAATGAGCGATATAACGAAAACACTTTGGTGCGCAAGGATTTTCTCCCCTATGTTGTAACAAATACCGGCAGCGCTTACGAAATCGTGCGGAGAAGCTTTAGTTGCTAAATGTTATTTATAAAAATAACGGGAAATATTCCAAAAAGGTGGCATGTCATAACGTCCAGTGCCATAGTGTCCGTGGACAAACTCGAAAGCATAGCTTACAAACTCGAAAGCATGGCCGGCCTTTGGCCGGGCACAAGGATTTGCCCCTCTTTGATAAAACAAGTACCGGCTTCGCTAACTGTGCAGAGAAGCTTTAGTTAGCAAAGCCGGTACTTATATACCAAAGTAGGGAAAATCCTTGCCGGTTTTTTACCATAGAGGAAAAAATCATTAAGAGAAGCTTTACTGAGCGAAGCCAGAGTTCGTTATACCATAGAAAAGAAAATCCTTGCGCCCGGCGGAAGGCCGGCTATGTAGTGAAGCTTTAGTGAGCGAAGCCAGTGTTCGTTATACCAAAGAGTAGAAAATCCTTTCAACCGGCCGAAGGCCGGCTGTATAGAGAAGCTTTAGTAAGCAAAGCCAGTTTTCGTTATACCATACAGAAAAAACTCCTTGCGCATGACCGGAAGCCCAACCATGCTATCAATCGTACGATTTTTAAAACCAAAACTGTCTTATTATCCGGATTTTGAAATCGGGATTCTAATTTGTGATTTTTAGTTTCGGGCATTTGAACCCCATCGAAAATGTTTAATGTAACTTTATTTGTGTTCTTTTTTGTGGTTCAAATTTATTATACATTTTGAGGTGATTTTTCATAATGAAGAATAACCCCAAATTTAGGGTCATATTTCATTTTATTTTTAGGGTTATTTTTCATTTTTTTGGGGGTATTTTCCATTAAAAAATGGGGCCATATTGCATTATGAAAAATAGCCCCAAATTTGGTTAAATTTTCATTTATTTTTTGGGGCCATATTTCCTGGGGCTATTTTTCGCAGCGCCTATTTTTTTAATAAAAAATTATATTAAAAAATGTGAAATATGGAGTAAAGGAAATATCTGAGTGTAATTTGGTCCGCTTTTCGAAACAAAATGTTCCTTAGTGCATCGCTGCAATTAAGCAGATGAGTGCAAGACAAAAAATTAATTGTTGTCCCTGAAACAAACATTAAAAAAATTTCTTTTAGGAACGTTTTATTTGCAAAAATGTAAGTATTGAATGTATTTTCAATAAGTTTGTATGTAATTGAGGATTAATGTAACACTAAAGACCAGTATTGCCATTTTGACGCTTTTCGGGCATTTATTAACGCTATTTTGGTCTCGCTACCCTTTTATTTTTTCCGACTACCCTTTTTTTAAAAATGGTATTTTTGAAGTTTGTCCGTTTTTTTTGTGGCGCTTTCCGAACTTTTCATAAGAACCATGAAATTCAGTTCTTTGCATTTAATTGATTTTTTTGCAGCATTATCTTAACTAACTTTAACTCGTACTCGAATATCGCTATTTAAAGTGGATAGTATTACCAAAAAAAAAAAAATATTAAGCAGATATGATTACACACAAGATTTCACTAATGGTGCGTCCCTAATTAATGAAATAGGAATTTCATCTAACATTGGAAAAATTACAAAATAAGGAAAGAAAGAGAATTTTAAATATTCTCTGGGGGAAAATTCTTTTCAAGAACTAGCTAGCTTTATCATTCGTATACAGTCGTTGTCTTACTTAAATACCGAAGGCGAGAGAACATTTGGCTTATGAATTTTTAAAACAAAAGATTAGAAATCTACTTTGTTTAAGCTCATCCAATTCATTATTGAATATTTAATACGGTCTAGAACAGTGATAACCACTCCATAGGCTCGCGAGTAACTCAATAATCGTAGTTTTCACACAGACACGGTCGGCAATTCACATGTATACAACAACTTTGTTCGTTTCAAAACATCAGGCTATCATCAGTCTCTGCGACCGCACCCAAGTACATAATATCTTTGTGTGCGTGCGTTCGGGGCTTGGTTAGTTCGGGGCTTGGTTATCACTGGTCTAGAACAAGATAAAGTTTGGTTTTGCCATTAAAAACTGCCTTCAAGTGCTTACCTAAAATGCCACTCAAAACAATCTTATAAAAGATCTGAGTATTTCATTAAGACCGCCTTGTGGCCCAATGGTGACGATTATGAAACTGATATACATATTTGAAAATTAAATTGTTTTTCGAAGTTTTAGATATTTAAGTAAGCTAATAGGGCCTAAATGTTTCCATTGTAAATTAAAAACACATTTAATTACATTTTTCCCCAACGTTTCGTCAATTTTTTGTTGACTTCTTCAGGGGAACAATTTTAAAGTGTGTATATATGACATTAAATAATGACATTATTTTAATTTTAATTTGTGTAATTTAAACTTGGTCGTTAATAAATTATGCTATTGCCACCTTTTCTATAAAATATTATCGTTATTTTGTTTAGGGGAATTAATTGTTATTTAAATTTATATCAATATATTTCAGGAAAATTTTTCTATGCACTATCAGAATTTTTTTTTTGTATATTTCTATTAAGAAGCTTATCTTAGCTATCGTTTGGTTAGCAATGAAGGTAAATTGTACAGAAAATGTATACAACTGTTAGATACCAGCAGAACGTAATGCATTTTCCGGCCCGTTACGGTATTCGTCAGCATTCTTTGTAGCTCATAACTGGATAGTGCCTATTGTAAATTTTATGTATTTAGCTTAATTATTTTAACAAATATGATCTGGGAATTTAATTCTCAAGGTGAGTAATATTTTAATTATAAATTTTTCATATTAATTCAAATGTGTATTTCAAGTCAAGTTACAATCCTTAAAGCCTTCATACTTAAATAGGCCCATTCCATCAATATTTGTTAGGAATATTTTTCAATGCACTATCAGAATTACATGATTTTACCCAGTTTGACAATACACTTACGCGTTTCTTCATTTCTAAAATGGCAATACTGTTAAAGTCAAAATAAATTGTTTCTTACTCTCAATAGACGTCAACTTGTCAGTATCACACGTAACCTACAGCTAAAAATTGAAAACAAAATGTTTTATTTTTTCAAAGTTCGAATCTGTATTAAATTGCAATAACAAAGAATGTCAAAATACAGAAAGACAACTGAAAAAATTCTGATGGATAATTCGCAAAAATAAACTTAAACTACACACACTTAACTTTAAAAAATAGTCTTGAGGGGATGTTTGCTAGTGTGAATGTGTGTGCAAGTTTGAAGATAGTATAGTGAGTGTAATGAAAGAAAGATTAAGAAGAACTTCTATACACAGTGTGAAGTGCATTCGTCCTTACGCATCGTATGTGTTTGCAGTACGATTGTATTCATAAACATGTGAAAAGTATGTCGTTCGTAATGCTCGAGGATAAAAAGTTAAGTAAAACCGGAAAAAGCGACACTTAAATTCAAACAAATTTCTATTCTTTTTTACATCCCCCAAAAAGGTCAAATAAATGTTAGAAAAATAATAACGATGATGAACAAGTGGTAAAACGCAAAAGAAAGAAAAAATCACAAGCATCAACATAAATTGAGTTAGTAGGGTTAAAATGAAAATAAAGGAGAAATAAAGAAAATATAAAAAGTAAAAATACGAATGTAAAGCAACCTCCTTTTATTTGGCCAGCGACGAAGAGAATAAATTTCTAGTATTTATGTGTTTGTGTGTTCGCATACATTCAGTCATTTGTAAAATTAAGTGTAAGTGTGTACGTGTAGCTTTATGTACGAATTAATAATGTTGAAGACCTACGACAACTTTTGTTAAAAGATAAAGAACGAAAGAATTACCCGGTTATGTGCGGCAAAAATAAAATAGAATTATAATTGCAGTTAATCTTTTTCTTAGCTTCGCATTATTTCCCTGCCATTTTTGAACGAAGAATATTTTACATAATCAACTAAATTATCTAAAATGTTGAGCTTTATAAGCTAAAAATTTATAAATATTTACAATTACACATGACTTTCTAACTAACAATTTTCCGAGCAATTGCTACGAAGACTTTTAGCCCATTGTAATAAAACGGACCTGAGTATGTGCCAGAAATTGAACCCAAAATTCCTAGACTTATAGACAAGCCCAGCGGGAAATTTGTGTCAGTTGGTTACCAGTGAACACACTATTATAATAAAAACAAATTGTGATAGGTCAATATTGGACATATCACTCAACTGGTAATATTGTGTTAAGGGAGCAGTAACTCCAGAAAAAAGGTAATTGACAAACAATTAGACATGTCAATGGATTTTGTGCGGATAGTGGCTGATTGTATTTTTTTCCTTTACTTTATATGAAGGGAATGTGTCATATTAACAAAGTTTAATCGGGACAATATCTGCGACAGGCATTATTTTAACCGAAATAAAATGTGTTCATTTAGGCTGTGACCTGTTGCAAAGTGGTAAAAAGGTACCAATAAGTCCCCTTCTAGGTCATGGCTATGTTAAAGTGGCAAGTCCACTTCATATAAAGTGTTAGGACTAGAACCGGTCCCTACCACTTCAAAACTATCACGTGACAAGTTTAGTGTTATTTTACTGAGTCCAAAATGCTCTTCGAAAAAACCTAAACGATAATAAATGGCCTCACTAAAAATATGGACAGCCGCGAATAACGTTTTAAGTTACAAAATAATATTTTTTCAGGAGAGCAAAAAACCGTTTTTAACAGGCAAGATTATTAATTTTTTATTTTTTTTTTTTAGATTATTAAAAATAATGATAATACAAATTTTTATGCAAAATATCAACAAATTTAAAACTTAAATTACATGCAAATTTACAGTTTATAACTTTTTTTTGTGGAAAAACGTTTCATATCCACAATCACGATGTCATTTCAAACGTTCTTCCACTACCCAAAGCATCGTGACTGGTGGCTTTTAAAACGTTAAAACCATTTACTTTGTATTATTTTTAAGTAACTTACAACGTTCTTCCACTAGCTGACTCTTTGTATGTCCTTTTTAAAGGCTTTAAGGTGCATAATTTTGGGTGATTTAAGGTTTAAACAGTGTACGAGAGTAATGTTAACGGTTATCTGCAAAAAAACAGTTTTTGCAAAAAGTGGCTTTTACAACGTTATTCGTGGCTGTGCTTCAATTATTTTTACTAAAATATACAATTTTACAATCTGATGACATATGATTTAGTATTATCCGAGCTGACAAGCTGGGCAATCTCGCCCCCAGACCTGCTGCCCAATTAGAGATCATGAAAAGTCCATTACAAGATATTGATTCTGTCTATAACTGTATGCAATTAAAATATTATTACGGTTACATGCGGTAGATTTACATATCAATTTATTTTGAAAGTGAAAATTTTATCACACTACGGACAGATTACAAAAAAATTAATACAACTTTAAATACTTTGTTGTAAATGTAAATATGAGAGTTGGCCATGTGCAAGTGAGCAGATAATAAGGTCAAAAGGAAGAAAAATAAAAAGGTTGGAAAAATACTCTTAAACGGTGGTCACAAGAGTTTAACGTCAAAACAAAGAGTAAATAGGTTACGAAAAATGAAATTAAATTTACGATATAACATTGTACTTACGATATCAATAAGGACAATATGGCAGCTGTTAAGTGTTACAAAATCCAAATTGGATTGTAAGGGCTAAGGCGCATGCATAATACTAACAGCTGTGCAAAAATTTTTCATATAAATTAATTATTTTTCTTGAGACAATGAACTTAAAAGGAATATTGTATTGTTACTAAAATAGAACTAACTTAAATAGGATATAAACTCTCTTACTCACCAAGAGCAGTCTCTGAAATATTCCGAATTTAAATCCGAAAGCTTTTCTTTGAGAGGATTCTGCGCCTTCGTTGCCAGTGTGCTTTTACTTAAATGAGTTTTAGTTACGCTTTGCACTTGCCAAATGCCTATTACTTGACACAAGTTTTGTAGAATTTTGTGACTGCTAACATTCCTTAACTATAAATTTGTACGGGCGTGCACTAACCAGGCTACTCCATTTAGTCTACGGTAAATATTCGGTGAAAGCTGTTCTCGAAAACCTGCTAGCTACGTTTACGATAACGTTTAACATTTGTTGTTTATATTGTGTTATTTCTTGTGTGAGTGAGTGTATGACAGAAATAAACAGCAATTTCTAAATTGTTAAAGCGGTCGGTCGTCTTTTAAATCACAAAAAATAAAAATACAAATAAAATTCAAAGTCTGTATTTTAAATGAAAACCATAAAGTGTGTGCCAGTTGTTTCATTGTTTAGAAATAATCAAAATAAAAAATAAAGCAAAAAAAAAAAAAAATAAAATGTTTTAGTTTGTCATCCTTGAAATTAAATATTTGGAAAAATACAAATGAGTTTATTCAAAGGCATGACGAAAGCAAAATAAATAGAAAAAAATATAAATTTTTGTTTTATGAATGAGTTAAAATTTAAGCGAAATTAAAGCATAAAATAAATACTTTTAATTACAAAAAAGTTTTAAGCCAAAGTGAATTTCATTCAACATTAAAATTAAAGTGAGTGATGATGTTGAGCAAGTAGTTAAAAACGTGTTAACCTGTATGTGCTCTTCTACAGTTAAAAGCTTAAAGTCTGAGTCCTGCCACTTGTCATTGCATTAAAAAAAAGAAATTTAATAAAATAACAAACTTCCCCCCATTTCCACTTCCGCTTTGTCTACATTGTTCAAGTTAAAATTGAGCCAAAAAAAATAAAACGATATAAAAATATCGACATACAATATTTGTTTTCATTATTTTTGGATAGAAAGTAAAATTTTATGATAATGGGAGTGAAATAATAGAGAAAAAGAAAAAAAAAAAATAAACAGCAACAAACTAAAGTTTTTGTTTTTTCGTTTAAAGGTTTTTTTTTGTCTGTGGATTTGTGTTCAAAAAACCAAAACAAAAAATTAATAAAGAATCACTGTCACAGCCTTAAGCCTGTCATTAATAACTATTGTTACAATTGGAATTTCTTGTATTTTATGTACAAACGTATACACCCACAAATACAAGGAATTGTGAATAAGTTTGAAATATTTATGTACAAGCCAATGCTTAATAAAGGATAAAAGCAAATAAGTTTAATCCATTACAGAAAAAAATATCCACAATAATAGAAATATATCGTGAATATGTCTCACAAATCCTGTCGCAGTTGTATAGAAATTTGAAAAATCTTAATTGTGTATTAAATTAATTAACGTTGAGTGCAAATGTCAACAGGAATTCCAGTTTTAAAAGTAAATTTAAATGTGTTTCATGCATAAAAAGTGAAAAGTAATTAAAAGTAAAAGTGCAAGAACAACTCGACAAACAAATATTTAATGAGTCTGAGTATAACAAAAAGGATCTGTGTGTTTGCAGTGCACTTGTTTTTCTAACATCAAATGTTAAAGTATATAAAAAAAGTAAAATAAATAAGCTAATAGCAATAGCAACAATAACGTAAAAATTTTTACTGAAGTTTACACAAAAGTCCACATAAAAAACATTTAACACAACACAATACAGCAGAGCAAATCCATTGTCATTGTGAAAGAAAGCAACTCACACTTACAATACGGGCATCTAAGGTGATGTGTGCATGTGTGCTTTATCCTTGTTGACTTCATCCTTGGATAATAAGCAAATATTTGCTTGGATATTAAATACATTGTTTAGTTTTGTTCATCTTGTTTGGTGTGTATTTTTTCTGTTATTTTTGTGTTCGTTTCATACTGTTGTTGCCATTTAAGTATTTAGACCATTTACAACAATAAAAGCAACACATTTGCCAACCAACCATCGTAAATGAAAATTACAGACTAATTTAGATGTTTCAATATATGTGTGTGTCGTCTCCTTTTAACATGTATTGGTAGAGTGTGTCTCTACATATGTAAATGTGTAAGCAAAAATATTAAAAACATGCCATCATTGTATCAAATGACGGGCTAAAACACAACCATTGACATCATTTTAAGGTTGTCTATAAAAAAAACAACAATAATCTGCGGAAGAAACAAACCAAACAAAGGAAAAGATAAAGAAAAGCTGGCAAAAATGTGAGTATAATCCTTTTTGTAAATGTCTGTAAGTTAAAGTTTTAATTATTTTAAAAGTATTTTTTCAACAATATTTCAAGTTTTTTTCGTAAGAGGTTGAAGAGCTACTAAACTGAGCAAAATATAAAGGGCCTAAAGATTTTCTTTAAAATACTAAAGCCATACAAGTTAGCAAAGACAAGGGCAAAAGGAAAACAAAATACGAAAAATGTATAAAGATCAAAATCTTTATTTTAATAGTTCTTGCTAAATACTACAAAAATAATACATAAATAAATTTTTGTATTGTAACATAAAATGAAATTACTTTAAAATTGTTTAAGAAATCATGTTTAAAGTTGTTATTCATTGATTTCGGCTATTCCTGAATTCCAAGTAACATTTTAAATAAGTAAATTTCGCTAACACTTAACATTCATGAATTGTTCTTAAGTTTTAAAACATTAAATTCCTAACAAATTGGAAATTAAATAAATTAAAGGTACATTAAATTATCCTAAAGACAACTGTTAAAAATCTAAATACTTAAGCGATCATGAATAAATAATTGATTAATTTTAATATTTTATTTTTAATGGTAAAAACAACTTAAATTAAAAATGTTATACATAAATAACTTTAAAGCAAATTCTGCATTTTTGCAGAAAGTAATTGATTTAACATATTAGCCCAATTCACAATCTTGTGCAAATTGTCTTGCATCGTAGCATTTGAAAAATGGTATAGTGAATACTGTAGTATACTTTTGGGATTATAGTAAATACTATACCATTTTTCAGATCGGCTTGGTTCACTGAGTGTTAGCTGTCGTTTTGCAGGCGTTGTATATTTGCAAAAGAGTAGCAAGTGCATTGCTGTTTATTTTGTTGGTGTAGAGTAAAAATATACTATGCCATTTTGCAAATGCTACGATTTATGAGCCGTTTATTTTGAAAGTGGCATAAGTCATTTCGGTTTTTAAGTCGAGATATTTAAGGGTTTGCGTTTTAACACGTTTAAAAATATGGATGCTTACTTTCGAGAAGATTCACTTGTATTTGATACATCATGATAATGATATTTTTCTCAGTATTATTATTATTATTATTTATTATTATTATTTATTATTATTATTTATTATTAACTCGATTTTTTTTGAAAAAGTGACTAATGCCACTTTCAAAATAAACGGCTCATATAGTTATGGTTTTAACCATAATCCCAAAAGTATGCTATGGTATTTACTATTCCATTTTGCAAATGCTATGATGCAAGACCATTTGCACAAGATTGTGAATTGGGCTAATAAGTTTTAGTTTCACCTGATTACTATTTGATTATTTTTTTAAATAAATATAAAAAAAATATAGCAGTTTCGGCTACCTAAGTTTATCGAAAATTAATTCTAATTAGCAATGGTCGGCAAAAAGACTTTTTAAATAAAAATTAATGATATATGAAACTTCTTTATTATTCATCTCCGACCCCATAAAGTATATATATTCCGGCTCCTTGAGTCGTTTAAACCATGCCCGTCTGTTGAAAGTTATCCTAGGCAGTCAAAAATTTGTCAAAATTTTGTTGTTGCTTTCTACAGAAATACATATTGCGTTTTAAAATTATCAACGCCACAAGATATGCAGCGCTTAAAATTTAAAAATTCAATATACATTTCTATAGAAAACAACAACAAAATTATAAAGTATTTTCGATTTGGTTTTTGCTTTCAATAAAATTTTACTGGAATGTTAAATTAAAATGAATTTATAGAAAAAAATGTTGTTCGCAAGTTATTGTAAAATCATGTTTAATTAACATGAAATGACAACGAAGCAAAATCACTACTAAAAAATTGTTTCTGTGTGTAATTTTTTTATGGGCTAGCCCAATTGTTTACGTCTAAGCTGAAGGCAATGGTGTTTCCAGCCCTGGGGACTATTTTAGATGAACTTTGACATCTCGAGGCGCCACTGTCATCAAATGGTTTATTTTAAGCTCATATTTCAATTTTTTATGTATTTTCGTTAAATTGTTTTTATATTTATTTTGAGAAAAATAAGTTTTTTTTTAGAAGAATTTTTTATTATTCATTGTATAACCGCCATAGTGCAAAGTAAGATTTCTTGATCGTGGAAATTTAAAGTTTTGAAGTTTTAATAAAATCTAAGTTTTATAACGTGAAATCTAAACAGGAAAGTGTTTTCATTTGGAAGAAACATTTTTTTTTTAAATGGGCAACAAATCACTTTTTTATTCATATTCTTTTCCAAGATTTCGGTGGTATTTTTAGAACGAACCCGAAGTGCTTGCAGTACCAGATCCACCCTTAAAACAGTCCATATTTTGAGAGGAACGTAATTGACGTTTTTTTTTGCCAGGAATAAAAAAACCCTCAAATGATTGGGAATAAAATTTCCTTTGAGCCACTCATATAACCTTTTTATTTAAATTGAAACTGTTACAGAGTTTTTCTTCAATTTTTCTAACTTAAAAAATTTTATTGTGCAGTTTCGGTTTTTTTTTACAATTTTGAGTTACGCGAATATATGTTGTGCAACCTTCTCCATTTTCGAAATTACGGTATATCACTTAAACAAGAGCTAACCTAAAACAAAAACGGTTAGCACCATTGGATTCAGTGTACTCGAATAAGGCTAACTCCAGCTAGCATTTAGGTGATTATTTTCTGTAAAAATCACCTAAATGAGTCTTTTCAGATCAGTTTTGTTGATTAAAAACCGATTTGTCACTTAAGCGATACAAAAAGGATTCATATATGATTCATTGATATGTTTAAATAATGATTTTTAAATATTTTGAATTTTTGTTTATTTTTAATAAAAATATAAACTTTCGAGTCAGCCAAACAATTACAAAAACTTGGCTAAAAGAGAAGCCCAATACTTATTGACAATTTGTGAACATAAATGTTATAGCAAAACCCATAAGTTTTGTTTCGTTTAAAATAAAGCTGGTTCGAATAACCAAAAGCCTTCCCAATAAAAAATGGAGCTTCCAACGCAGCAGGTTTGTAAGGGAGAAACATAAACGTTTCGCTTACCATTGCGCTTACGGAAGACATGAATTTTATATGGCGAGTTCCCACTTTGAAGCAATAAATTTTTGACACATGAAGCGCATTATTCAGCGCATATAAAAATTGTTATATGTAACGATCAGCCTTACACACTGAATGTTTTGATACAGTTATTTTTTAGTTTTCTCCCTTACAAACCTGCTTTGTAGTAAGGGAATGCCGTAGCACTTGAAATGTTATTATTTTTTTTATAAAAGTTGTTGAGAGTTCTTTCACTTACTTTACTGCATTTCTGTATGTCTTATTGCGTAGCGCATGATTGTGCGCTTATTTTTTTAAATGTAATGATAAAATTTTTTATTGGGTTAATGGTGCCGATTTTATCGGAGAAAATTTTAAAAACATGACAAAACTATATATCTAATTTACGATTGAAAAATGAGACGAAAATGATTCAATAAAATTTTATAAAAACAAACATTAAAATGATCACAAAATTGTAATTTTGTTTTACAAAATTGTATCACAAATGAATCTTTCAGGTGATCTATCGGTAGGGTACCATTATCTCACAACGAGAGTATCAGTTATGATTGAAAAATGAGCTCATATTCGGATATTTTGCTCTTGAAGCTGATTCATAAATGATAAGATTATCATAAAAAATGCTAGCTGGGACTCGTCAGGTGCCCCGGCTGACAGTTCTTTTTAACTAGCACAGCGTTACTATTAAAGTCAGTTTTTCCACACTTGTTGTAGCATAATGGTGTTCTACTCTTAATTAATATAATAAATAAATTGATTTATCGGCCAGTTAGGTTTTAATTATGTAGAAAAAGAACTTGTAATTGTGGCTGAGCCTTGTCTGAAGTCAATAAAATCATTTTCCTCTTAACACTTTGTTATACTAATAAAGAATCTTATATTAATTCAAACAAATAAGTTCTTTATAGTTTGTTCAAAAATTCAAAACCCAACTAAATTTATTAATAATGAAAAAACTCAAAAACATTAAAACATTAACATTAAAATGCTACTCGATTTTTATTTACATCCTTTTCCTTAGGTTTAATAACCAAGGCGGTCCGGCTTCCTATGATTCCGTTTTGGCCTTGATTCCATTGTAGGTGCCACGGATATTTGGGTATCAGATGTAGTAAATCCATTTGTAAGCGGTTCTGAAGCATGGCCCAATTCAGTATCGTTGTATTCAATACCAGAAAACGCGTGCGCAGTCTGTTTACGGATCTTCATGAATTTTGCCAGTTCTATTATCCAGTTTAACTTGATATATGTGACTACTTAAAACCTTTTCAATAACCGCGGGTGTCCATTTGGAATCTGACCTTTGCAAACGTATCCAGACTGGTTCGTTTAATTGAAATTTACTTTCTTTCCATTTTTTCAATGCATTTTTTGGATGAAGTAAAGATAGATCATTAAGAATGCATCTTGAGAACACATCCTTGAATGAACGAACGAATCGTTCAGCAGCACTGTTGCTTCAAGGATGATATGGTGCTGTGGTTATATGTTGAATTTTGTTTCTTTTGAAGAAATCTTGAACATCTTTACTAATAAAAGGAGACCCATTATCTGATACAATATATTCACAGTATCCGTAGTTAGTAAACACTTCTTTTAAAGCGGTAATAACAGCTGCACCAGTTAGTTGTATTATTATTCATATCCTTAACCACTGCAAACTTAGACTTTGCATCTACAATCAACAGCCATTTCTTTCCGAAAAAAGGACTTGCGAAGTCAATATGTAATCTTGATCAAACTGTATCAGGTTCTGGCCATGACGACTCTACTTTCGGGGGTGAAATAGCATATTTTGCGCAAGTTTGACAACTCTTTGCAATATTTTCTATATCTTTATTAAGTTTTGGCCACCAACAAGAGCTTCGACTTTGTTGTTTCATCTTAACTACGCCAACATGAGAAGAGTGAAGGTTCTTAGGTATGACTACTATATTGCCAATCAACAGTATATCATTATCGGTAGATATATAGTTACGAATCTGAAAATATGGATGAAGCTGAGGATCTTCCTTTCTACTGAAATTATTTGGCCAACCAAATCTCGTATAATATAAAACTTTTTTAAGAACACTACATGATTAAGTTGCTTTGCTTATGTCAGAGCTATCAAGTTTCATATTGTTGTAGGAATTACATTGAATCTGATGAACATATGGATCAAAACTTAGTTTATCCGCAACTGAATTATCCGGACCAGCAGGAAGTCTCGAAAGAGCATCGGCGACATAGTTTTTGTTCCCTGGTTAATATCGTATGTTGTAATCATAACTCATCAAAATAAGAGCCCATCGTTGTAGACGTAACGCAGTATGTTGTGGTAACCTTTTTTTCGGCGAAAAAATTTCCAAAAGTGGTTGGTGGTCAGTAACTATCTCAAACTTACGGCCCAACAAGTTTTGATGAAATTTTTTTACAGCATAAACAATAGCAAGACCCTCTTTTTCAATTGTTGAATAGTTCTTTTCAGCTGTAGGTAAGGTTTTTGAAGCGAAAGCAATAGGAAGTTCATCACCATTGGAAACGCGATGTGAAATAACTGCGCCTATACCATAAGCAGAGCCATCAGTGTTAGTAAAGGTTCTCTCATCAGTTGAAATTTTGGGTTGTCAAATGCTATTTGACACTCGAGACTCCAGTAGAATTTTCGATGCTTTTGACGAAGTTGATTTAATGGAGCACATAGAGAAGAGAAATTCGGAATAAATTTAGAGTAATAATTTACTTTCCCAATAAACGATTCAACCTCCTTTACTGAAGATGGTATTGCAATATTGGAAATTGCGAATACCCGATCAGGATAAGCTCTCTTACTATCCCTTGATATTAAATATCCTAAGCAGTTAACTTGATTTTTGAAAAATTCGCATTTTATAATTTACATTTAAAACCAAAATCTTCCACGCGCTTAAGAATCGTCAACAGATTTTGCATATGTTCCTCACGAGTATGTCCCGTGACAATAATACCATCTAGATATGCAGCAGAATGTGGAACACCAGCAATTTTTTGGCATTAGATATACCAAACGGCATTCGTTTGTACCGAAATAAACCAAAAGGAGTTGTTATTGTAGTAAAAGACTTGCTTTTTTCATCCAGCTCCACCTGTAAATATGCATCCGAGAAATCGAGTTTTGTGAATTCTTTCCCACCATTCAGTCTTGAAAATAGTTCATCAATATTAGGAATTGGATACTGATCAACCTGCATATATGGATTTATTGTCACTTTAAAATCTCCACACAACCTTATAGAGCCATCGGACTTGGGAATGACCACAATTGCAGAAGCCAACTCTGTGATTGTCACAGGTTCAATAATATCTGCTTCTTGTAAACGCGACAACTCAGCTTTAACAGCACAAAGTTTGGCAAAAGGAACAGGCCGAAGTTTGAAAATTTTGGGATTAGCTGACTCACGTAATGACCTTTAATCTTAGTACAATGGCCTAAGCCGGGTTCAAAAACATATTTAAATTTTTCTTTTAGCAATTTTGGTTCAAATTCTGAAATAGTGTGTGCTAATACAGATGAAGAATTTCCGTGTACAAGTGAATTAAGGTCCAGTTCCAATTTACGAATATTGCCAATTCCAAGGATGGATTCACAGTCTTATTCTACTACAACAAAAATAGCCTCTATAGATTTGGATTTGTATTGTAGCTTGGCTTTAATAAAAATTTTTGCTGAAACGTAGTTGTCGTCTCCAAAAACTTTAATTCTTTTAAGGGGTTCGTAAATTGTAGGCGAACCAATTAATCGCCAAATATTAGTGCCAATAATGGAACGACTAGCGGCAGTATCTACTTCAAAATTGACTCTTTTCTTATTTAAAATCACATTTAGTGATACGAATTTGCATTCTTCATCATCTTTCGATGTTTTATGACAATTGATCATATGAGTTTCAATATCTACTGAATCCTCATCAGTAAAAGCGACATAAACGGTGGCAGTATGTACTTTGGAACGGCATACTTTTGAGATATGGCCTTTTTTCTTACAAATGAAACAATCTACATTTCGTAACTTACAATTTTCTCTTTTGTGGTTAACTTTTCCGCAAGATGCACATGGGCCCTAACTGAATTTTTGATTTTCTGTAAATAAAAATCGAGTAGCATTTTCAATCTTTGTATTTTCTCTTTTGTAGTTTTTGCTTATTTGTTCCACTTTGTGAACAGCTTGATCTGTTTGCAATGACAACTTATCAAGTTTTTCACATTTGCGTTGTACCATTTCGCCTGAAGGGTCTTTTTTTTTAAGTAAGGAAGCACGAACATTCGTATTATTAGTTCCCATTAAAACAGCGTCGCGTAAAGCTCTATCTAGTGGCTTGTTATGTAGTTGAGATTCGGTGAATCCACAATCTTTAGCCTTGCTTCTTAATTCAGCCATCCACTCAGAAAAACTCTGATTAATCTTTTGTTTGCAATTATAAAATTCATAAGTTGCACTCATATAGTTTGGAGATTCTTCGAAATGTTTATTTAGTGCCTCTATTATATCATCCAGCTTCAACGTGCTATCACAAATGTTCTTAGGTGCAACAAGAGTTTGAGTTAGTGAAAATGTTGAATAGCCAATATTAGATAATAAAACCGCCTTTTTTTGTTCATCAGTAGAAATTTTTTGTGTTATGTAGAAGAATTGTAATTGGTTAAAATATGTTGACCATTTTTCACACGAATAATCAAATGGGCGAAATTATGGTAACGACATGATATTGCACTAAATATGTTCCGAGAAGATAACGGCTGCGCCAATAAAGATTCTTATATTAATTCAAACAAAGAAGTTCTTTGTAGTTTGTTCAAAAATTCAAAACCGAACTAAATTTATTAATAATGAAAAAACTCAAAAACATAAAATGAAAATGCTACTCGATTTTTATTTACAACTTTTATAGCAAAAAACTCCAAATACGTATGCATATTGTAAATTTAGATTAATAAATGTATATAAATGGTGTCAATGGTTTAATTCTCCCCTATAATTATTCTATTGGCTCCAAAGTATTCAAGTCGAGTTATGAGCTATTTTCCCTTTTTTCTAACACTTTTTACGTCTTCTTCTAAAATGGAATTTTTGCACTTAAAAATATGAATTATATGTATGTTGCAGTAAATTACGCCAAATAATTTTAATAAAAAACGTACTAAGGGTTTTCTTATACATAAATTTACATGTTTGTTTCATAGTTTTATTTTCTTGACAATTATTCTTGTTAAAAGTTAATCCATTTTTTTACTAAAAATTATAAAATTTTCTATTTTATTTTTTTAGCTCTTTTCTCTAACGCAACTCTTGCATGAATAACATTATTAGTGTATTGAAGTTGCACTTTTCAAGTTTCCGTAAAATTATTTGGAAAAAATTTTATTTTTTCAATAAGTAACCGATTTGTCCTTCTGAGTAAAATTTTTTCAAATTTGTTCTCTTTTATCCCTGTTCCTTGTATATATAATGCCCTTTTTATACTTCCTTTATGTTATAGAACATAGGTCTCAAGTTCGAGATAAATAATTTAACAAAAACAACAAACAGAACCAAAAGTAAGAATTTTTACCTTGTTTTCCCCCTAAAATATACTTTATTTGTTTGCTGCCTCTATGTTGAGAACATGGGTTTCAAGTTTGCGCAAAGTTACATATTTTGAAAAAAGCCTGTTATAAATAGTTTCAAAACTACGAATTTTTACCCAGATTTGTCCTATAATTGTATTTATTTGTTTGCTGCCTTTATGTTAAATATCATGGGTTAAAGTGCTAAGCATAATTTATTTTGAAAAAAAGTACGTTTACAAAAAGTACCAAAAGTAAGATTTACTCTGTTTTGCCGACCTTTATTTTTTCCTTTACCTTCGCGTAGCAATTACGAACAAATTCGCAGAAGGAATAATTCAATTTGGTCTAGTCGTGTTTAAGATTTAAACGATTAATTTTTATGTATATACATATATTTAAGAAAGAAAGAAGAGAGTAAATTCCCCATAGCTGGGGCTGCTATGGACGAAATTCTATAATATTCACTTACAGTATTGAATACCATTATTAGCTCGACCCTTTTCACACTCGCCAAGTTAGTTTCGTAAATCGGGTTAGGGAAACCAATTAAGTACAGACTTGGTTGTACTCGGCAAGTTGTTTTGTTTATTCATTCTTTTTTTTTTTTTTTGCCTGAAGACGAATATATTTTTTATTATTGACGTTTTCTTTCATTTATTTTTCAGTATTTTGTTTTATGTTTGTGGCAGAATTTTTTTTACATATTTAAAAGTAAATGTAAATTTTTAAATATGTTATTTTTTAAATTTATTTGACATATACATATATAAAATAAAGAAAAAAATTTAAAACTGAGTTGCGAAAGAAATCCCAATAAAGAAATGCCAAAATAGGATTTTATATGTGAGAAATGTGCGATGAATACAGATGGACACTTTAGCGAGGTAAAAAAGTAATAATTGTATATTTAGTCCAAATTTGTTAAAACATTTGCAAGATTGGAAAGAAGGTTAATTAATTTCTAGAATGTATTAGAACAAGCATCAGCCACGTATGTATAAGTGTAGGGCTTATTGTTAAAATATCGGAAGCCACTCGAATTGAAAAAATTAACTTATGTGATTTTTTTTTGTTGCATACAACCATCCCAACATCCCCTTAAAAGATTTGTGAGATTTTCCAACTAGATTCTGATTTAGACGATACTTGACTATATATTTTTTAACTATAAATAAAATTATTATTTTGTGGCATATAATGTTTTAGTAATAAGCCCTTCCATTAATTAATTTTCTTCTTTTTTGTTGAAATGTATCATTTTCAAAATAAAGAAAATAATGCTAAATACAAAAATTAAGCAAAAAAATCCTTTTATAATACCCACATCAATAATACTCTGCTTAGAAAATTACGGATTAGTAGAAGTCATAAAGCATATACCATATTGTTCGGGAAGTAATAACCACAAAAAATATTCATAAATACCTTTGAATGGATTTTGTATACCAAGTACTAAATATAAGAATGAAATTCATATATTTATTTGCTTTTGTGTGTGTGTATGTGTACGAACAGTAAAAAGGATGAAACCTTTTTGATTTGAATAATACACTCTACACAAGGACCTTTATTAAACGTACACTGTTCATAAACTTAAAACGTAATACAACGTGAACGAAACAGTATTTTACTTTCGTACAACAAATTTTGTTCCTTTTTTTGATTTAATCATACATAATCACTAGCAGATTTGAAAGCGCCAACATTTTACAAGCGTACATAACAGTAAGTGAACAAACAAAAGGACAAGAGGAGTTGTAACTCCAAAGCTATGATCCTTATAATATTTTGAATTAATTAAAATTACCGTAACATTTATGAAAATATTACATTCGAATTTTCCATTAATGCCATATGAATATCTCTATAAACATATGCATATTTTTTGTTATTAAATTATTTTCAAAATATTTTACAAAATAAAACGAGGAGGAAATATCTAGGAAAGAATAACGTATTTTAACGCGCATTTTTTATAAATCAAAATGAATTAGATTTGAAATCGAACGAAATTGTAATTTTATTTATTTGCAAAATGCCTAAGGGTTTTTTGTTTTTAAGGACTTTTCTTTAAAAGATAATTTTGATTTCATCTCTATCATCTTAAAGGTTTGCTGCTACAAAATTGGGATAATGGCTTAAGCGCCCCATTCATTTACAAGATTCGTGTATATGGGCAAATCCTGCGGGACGAACGCTACATTTACACGCGTTTTCCGATTGAAATATAAACTTTTTTTGGTCTTTCAAAAAAGATAGCTTCAACTTATATATAATATTTAGTGACATTAATATGTACTTACGAATGGCATATATCATAATATCTTAGCAAGTATTTGTTGCGAAGTAATTGATCACAAAGTTTTTCCCATATGTTACACGCCATATTATTTCTATATTGCCTTATATTATTCAATATATTTTCTACTTCTATTATTCAAAGTAATATGCATAAGCCGTTATGACAATAGCCGGATTTTACACCTTCCACTCGACAAAAATCATACCCGGGTATCCACGCAGTTTTCGTTATAAGATATAAAATAGCTACAGTACTTTTCGCTTATAGTCCACTACTCTAGTTGCACAACTTTTGTGGACTATAAGTGAATTTGAACTATAACCGATTTTTTTTATAGTCATTTTATGGATAATAAGTGAAACCTAGTATAATCCACATTTCGGACTTTATAAAAATTATTTTCTTCAATAAAACCACTATTTTTAAACAAAAGAAAATTTTATTTTAAACATAACCAAATATTGATTTAATTTAAATAAATAGTAAAAACAAAAATCTTTTTTATTGATTAATTCAAATGCTTTAAAAGATTACAATAAAAACAAAAATGTAAATAATTTCAACGCTTCAGAAGCCTTAAGTATGAGATTCATTTTTATTCTTTGAAAGGCGAAATCAAACACAACATATCCAGCACAAACGAATTAATGACCTGCGATTACTGAACAACTTACTTTTCAATCACTACTGCATACCATCTGCTTTACAAAGAAGTAGTTTAGTAATGACTGACATATAATTTGATACATAAGTACTTGTTTATAAGGTTTTATTTATTTGAATCTAATACAAATTAATTTAAAATATTTGTTTTTACAATTTGTTTTTTTATTTGTTACAAATAAAAAACCATTTGTAATAAATTCGAATATGAAAAATTTAAATACTTAATTGATATTGATACGTATTTTAAAATTAAAAACTACATTACGTATTCAATCAATCGTCCTATTATTTATATAAATTATATTATATGATATCGATCTTGTATCATAAACGATATTAAATACTATCGTTGTACCTATCCTTATAATATCGTTTTTCCATGAAAATATCATATCGTTTTTTCAATCATGAATTGTGCAAATTTTGTTTTGTTGAAACCAATGTGCAGTACCTAAATCTTTGTAAGCGAATGTGGTAATGACTTATTAAACTCCATATTTGTAAGCGAATTTGGTAATGACTTATTTAACTCCGTATTTGTAAGCGAGGGTGGTAAGTACTTGCCTCCAAAGACATCACCGTGTTTAAATAAATGGTTAAAATGCCAATGTATAAGAAGAGAAGAGTAGTTAGATTAGCTTTTTAACTCATTTCTTTGCAATATAAGTTTTTGCTGGGTAAATATCAATTTCATTGGGTCTTCACCTGACGAGTTTTTGTTATACCAAACGTCAAAGTCTATATAAAAAAACTCTAATATTTTTTTCAGCGTTTTTTTTTTATTATTTGTATGAAGTTTGTCGTTAACTATGACAAAAAATTGTCAGATCAAGACACCATGTTATGAAATATAAATAGCGAAATTTGTCATTTATAATACTATTGACCAAAGGAAAATCAAAGCTGTGATTCTTATGCTTATCAATAACACAATATTTAATGACTTCAATAATTATTAAAATATTTGTGAATAACAGAAATACCATTTCGTTAATTAAATAAACAAATCTTGTATTTATATGACGTGTTCTTTGGAGTTTATTGCTATTAAATGCAGAAAGGGATTTACTCTATGTATCTTATTTGAGTATTGCTAAGAAACCAGTGTAAAAAGTGTCATCTTAGACAACTCCAAATTAATGAGACCAGAACATAAAACTTGCATTTGCTAAAATCTATAATTAACTACACTGTTTTAATTGATTATCTCAAAATGAATGTTATTAGTTTAAATTGTTATTGTATTAGTTATGTGCAATTCTAGTGTTAAAATCACTGTACAGGGTATTCTAGATAAAAATTTAATATTATGTTAAGATATCCTTTGAACTAAAAGACGGTTCAATATTATTTATGAGACAATGTTAATGTAGATAATACCCAGCGTTGCCACGACAAAAAAAAAAAAAATTTTAACAAAAATGTAAAAATAATGTAACCAAAAGCGAAAAAAGTAACCAAAATTGTTTTGTTTTAAACACAGAAAGAATTATTTACTAAATTACCAGAAAATATAGCTTGAACTAAGGAAATTTTGCACCAAGCCAAACATTTTTCATTGTAAACATATGTGTGGCTTGATTTAAGCAAAAAGTTATGACTCAAAGAGAACTTAAATCAAGTTCTCCTTGCTTATGGCCAATTTCATCAATTCTATTTAAATATCAATTCATATTAAAATATACTTTTCATAAAATTTTATTTTTTTATTTGACATGAAAAACGAATTTTAATTATAAATTGATATTTAAATAAATTGGTGAAATCGGCCATTAATATTTTGCAAAATACGATACTTTTATTGATATGCTTAACATATCGATTCAAATAAAAATTAATTGAATTAAACTAAGTTTTCTTGAGCTTTTTCTGAAAAATTTTAAGAAATCCCTAGCATTTATTTTTTGTTGCAAGAAATTTAAAAATCAAGAAAAAAAAGTAAATGCAGCTTGATTTCAGAAACATCTTTCTTATTTTTAATAAGAACTAGCTACTTTTGTATTTTTTGTTTTAAGAAATTTTTGATTATATACCAAAATCATGAATTTTTTGATCATGAGAAAATGTTTCTTTATTTAAAAAAATTTTACTAAATACGCACAAAATAAGTTAGAATTATGAAATTGTTTTTGGATTTTAAATAATCTTGTTTTAAGAAACGAAATGGATTTCTTTAGAAAATAAACTTTTTTCAGTGAAAGGACTATTTTATTCGCACTTCAGTCTAAAAATATGTCTAAAGAAGAAATTGTGTTTGTTTGTATCTGGATCGATTTCTCAAACGTTTTGAATTTATATTACGATGGTCTGGAAAGAACAATAGGCTATACAATTTTTCGAAATTTTTAGTGGAAGTGGCACCTCCCATACAAAAGTTAACACTTATTTTCGTAAATTTTAAAATTTTAATGAGCTAGAGCCTTCAACCTTTTTATATAAAAAAGCTCTTACAAGTATAACTGGTAAAGTCTTGCTGCGGTTATGGTATTAAAGTGCAAAATTGAGCTTAATTATACGGTAGATATTTTATATAAAGATGCATTTTGCCCGGTGGAAATATAATCATATTACCTGGGATGGGATCGGAAGGACCTTTAACCTTATCGTTTATCTAGAAAAGTGCTTCAGTTAGACCTATGAAGCATTAAGAGTAGCAGATAATGGCCACCTACACCTCAAAGTATATACCTTAAATGGTTAAGTTGATAGTCTGTTAAAGTTTAAGCTTCAAAAAAATTATTTTTAAGTAGACGAAAAAAATTATTGGTTTTAGTTGTAACAAGTAAGAGGGCTATATTCGGCTATGCCGAATCTTATAAACCCTTCACCATGGTTTGGAAAGAACAGAAGTTTATATATATGGATATCTAAATATATGTTTATATACATGTATATTATATAATATGTATTGTTTAGTTTTATTTAATTATTTGCACATGCTTGCGTGCTATTAAATATATTAAGAGTTTAAGTATAGTTAGTTTAGTTTTGATCAAATTTTAGAATTTGGTCATAACTCGGCCATTTTGTAACAGATTTGACAGATTTTTATACCGACATCTTAAAGTATAAAATTACCATTTACTTTGGTAATAAAACTTGGAGTCGGGAAGATCTATGGTTCCCGACAATAGGTATTTAAAAAAAGCTATATATTTGCCATATCATTTTTTTCCCCGATTTTCCGATATTTTGATATCTAAAACGTATGAATAGGTCATATTACAGCTCTAAAATTTTAGTTTTTATAATAAGAATTTTAATGTTTTTTAGTGCTTTTTTTGAGTATTTTGCCCATAACTTAACCATTTTTAACCGATTTAGCAGATTTATATACCAACGTGCTTAAGAATAATATTACCATTAAATTGGGTTATAGGTATATATATATATACTTACATATATGTATACATATTTAAACAAACTTAATTATAAAAAAAGTAATTTTTGGGATTGCAGTATTTTGGTCATAACTCTGCTATTTCTTAACCGATTTGACAGATTTATATATCGACGTGTTAAAGAAGAAATTTGCCAGTTATTTTGATTATAAAACTTGGACTCGGGAAGATCTATGGTTCCCGAAAAAAAAAATTATATTTTGGTCATAACTTTTTCGTATCTGAACCGATTTTCCCGAGTGTTTCAGGTTTTTCTACAATTTGTAATAATTTTTGTACGGGAGGTACCACGCCCACTTCTCCAATCCCGCCCGCATTTTGTGGGATACTGTATCTGCATAATCTAAATGTTTGTACCAAATTTAGAAACTTTGGCTCTTGTCGTTCTCAAGATATACAGAAATAAAAAAATACAACAACAACAAGGGATTTTTGGGCAAAATCAGAGGCAGTCGTGGTTTTTTGCTCATATCTCCGTCATTTTTGGACCGATCTGGCTGAAATTCAATAGCAAACTTAAACGGAGTATATGTGATATAAACATACATCAACCTAGTCCACATCATTTCTGGGGTTTTTGGAAAACCCATTTCAACATACACACGGACAGACGGACAACCGGATTTGAACTTCGCTTTTCATAAGGACCCAGAATATATATACATTATAGGGTGTAGGATCAATATTGTGGAACATACAAACGGAATGACAAAGTTATATATCCCTCTTACCTTCGGTGAAGGGTATAAAAATACCACACACAATATCTAAGGGTCAAAAAAGTGGAGCGGGTAGTTCTTGTTTCAAAACACAAAAAATTTTATTCAAACACCTAATTTAGATGCCCAAAAAACAGGAGCTTATCACGATATTAGCGTTATTTTCCGTGCTATAGCTTGCCTGTACGATGTAAATCCAGATACTTTTCGTCAAAATGCCTTTAAAACAGCTGAAATATTAATATACATGGTGATATATGGTTAGTTCTAGTTACAAAATTTTAATACATTGAGCAGAAATTATAAATAATGTTGTGCTTCCAATTGGCTTCATGTCAGAAGAAGCACCTGTGGCTACAAATGAAGACATACAAAATTCCTCGACTGTATAAATTGGGGGACCTGCTGCATGCACTCCAGTTTTTCTCAGATCTCTATACGAGCTGTCCGATTTGTTCGAAATTTGATAAATAAATTATGAAATATACAAAAAATTATGGTGAAAGTATGGTGCCGTTCAGATAAGAAACAGCCGATATATTTATTCAATTACGCAAGATTGTACGTTTTAGCCATTATGCAGTGGCGCCATTTAACTATACTGGCGAACAATAATTTTTTTCTTCGAGTAAATGTAACATGGACAGAATTTCATTATTCATTTAAATATTAAACCTTAACAGCCAATCTTCAAATATATGTACGTTTCTACACAGAAAGAAGTTTATAATTAGTAATGTGGTTATTTTGTTGAACTATTTATGGTTTTTAATCCAAATTTTTAATATTTTTAATTAGGCTTAAGTTCATGAAATTTAATTTTTCATTTCATTAATGAAAAACTTAATTTCATGAGCTTAAGCCTAATTAAAAATATTAAAAAAAAGAAGTTTATTTTCTTATGTAATCAATTTCGTTTCCTAAATCAAGAAAATCCAAAAATAATTTCATGATTTTAAAATTTAGTAAAATTTTCTTAAATAAATAAACATTTGCTCATGATCAAAAAATTCACGTTTTTGGTATATGATCAAACGTTTCTTAAATCAAAAAATACAAAATTAGGTAGTTTTAATTAAAAACAAGTAAGAGTGCTACATTTGGCTATACCGAATCTTATATACCCTTCACAATGATGAGATAAGAACAAAAAGTTATATACATAAATAACGTTCTTTATATAGGTATAAATAAATATTAATTGAGCCACGCCAACTTTTCAGAAGAATATAAAAAAACAAAAAATTTATATATGTATATAACCCCTTTCCTCGTTTGCCAAAGTTAAGCTACCCAATAAAAAAAGGAGCTTCCAACGAAGCAGGTTTGTATGGGAGAAACATAAACGTTTCGCTTACCATTGCGCTTACGGAAGACATGCATTTTATATGGCGAGTTCCCACTTTGAAGCTCATATAAAAATTGTTGGATGTAACGTTCAGTCTTACACACTGAATGTTTTGATACAGTTATTTTTTGGTATTCTCCCTTACAAACCTGCTTCGTAGTAAGGGAATGCCGAAGCACTTGAAATTTTATTTTGTTTATAAAAATTGTTTAGAGTTCTTTCACTTACTTTACTGCATTTCTGTATGTCTCATTGCGTAGCGCATAGTTGTGCGCTTATATTTTTAAATGTACCATTAGTGCTTCGCAAAGTGATAAAATTTTTTATTGGGTACGTTCACAATCAAAAAAACAATTTCGTTTTTTCTTCTATCTTTTTTCTTCCCAAAGTATTTCATATATTTTTATTTCATTTTTAGAACAAAAATTTAACTAAAATTTTTTTAAAAATGTAACTAAAGTTGTGTCAACTAGAACTTCAGCAACAATTTGTATGAAATTGTTTCTGACGTTTAAAAGTATTTTATTTAGTTTTGAATGAAAATTTTAACATAATGTTGTAAAAAATCATAATAAATGCATTATATTGTTGCGGCTAAAATTTGCGAACGGTTTCTTGATGCAAAATGTGTGTTTTTACAAAAGAAATTGCTGCTCTATTATGAACGCCGAATGAAAATGTTTTTTTGATTGTGAACGTAGCTTTAATGTTTGAAATTCAGTTTATAATCCTTAAATCGTTTTTTAGAACATAAAAAAATTATATAAAAACAAGTAAGAGTGCTGTATTCGGCTGTGCCGAAGCTTATATACCCTTCACCATTGTGCGAGCAGAAGACGAAAACTAAATAATTTTTACATATACATACATATTTACAATACTTAAAACTTCATTATAAATAATATTTAAAAAGCGAAAACTGGTAAATATTTTTTTTAAATCGTTTTTAGAACATAAAAAAATAAAAATATTAAAAAAAAAAATATTTTCTTTTTAAAAAACCAAGATTCGAATCAGGGAACTATTTGTGGACCGATCTTTCTGAATTTCAATAGCAAACAATTCCAGACCATATGTGACATAAATGTATAATAACCTGGCCCCCATCATATATGGGGTCTTCGAAAAATCCATTTCAACGGACAGACGGACATGGTTAAATCAAGTTCTCTCCTCATAAGGACCCAGAAGATATATACTTTGTAGGGTGTTAGATCAATATTGTAGAAATTACAAACGGAATGACATACTTATATATACCCTTCTCCACCTGAGGTGAAGGGTATAAAAAAAGAGTAATTTTTGGGATTTCAGTATTTTGGTCACAACTCTGCTATTTCTTAACCGATATGACAGATTTATATACCGACCTGTTAAAGAAGAAATTTGCCAGTTATTTTGGCTATAAAACTTGGACTCGGGAAGATCTATGGTTCCCGAAAATGGGTATTTTTTTAAAAAAATTAATATTTTGGTCATAACTTTTTCGTATCTGAACCAGAGAACTGCAAAATCACAATTTTTCTTGATTTATTCATACGCTAAAACTTACATTCACTCTTTGCTTGCAAAACAAAGTTCAACGTTGGTAATTTGTACATCGTTTCGTACACATTTGATTTTTGCATTTATTCGTTTTTTATTGAAAGTGCTTTATTTGCATTTTTGTTGCTCACGCAATATAACACAACTGTGTAAATTCAAAAGAACACATACTTATACTTTTGCATTGAAGTAGTCATTGTTCGACTCGACTCGACGCTTTGTTAACAATAACAACAATAAACCACTCTCATGCTTTGTTAAAATTAACAACAATAAAAACATCAATAACAAGAATACATTGTACCTACATACAGAACTACTGTACTTTTTAAGATAAAAAAAGTCTGTTTCTATGGAAATTGTTTGTATGTAAGTACCTACATATGTGCGTTTAGTTTCATTTAAATTTTATTTTTCTTGTACTACATAGTAAATGCTGAATGAATACATGAGTAATAATTGCTTCATTTCTGGCTTTTTTGTTTTTTTTTTGTTTCTTTACCAAAACAATCATTGTCGCACCGAACACACAAACAACTTAATAAAAAAAACGAAGCTAACGATTGTATAAATAACAAAGCACGATGTGCATTATTTGAATGACTGCAAACCAGCAGCGAATATTTGCGGTTGCGCAAGTTTGATTGTATGACCGCAAGCGAGTGTATTTGTTGTTGTTAATTAAATGCGATTTTTTTTCAATCGCATAAAGCTGTTCTCTGATCTGAACCGATTTTCCCGAGTTTTTCAGAAAATATTTCCTACTAAAAATTTCCGATCTTTTGATATATAATAGCATTGGGCAAAATGTTTCATTTATGTGAATCTTTCATTCTCTTTCAGAAAGGTTAAGTGAATTTATTCATTCTTTTCTTTCACCTTTCTAAATCACAACCAGCTTTCAGAATGAAGTGTCAAGTTCGTTTGAGGAATGATTAAATTGATATTTGTAAAGCAAAAACGTATTTTTATAGTTAATGGAAATTAGATTTAAAGTTAAAGAGTTGTTTTAGAAAAATTTATAAAATAAGCACACATTTAGTATGTTTATGTATGTATGTAAAAGTTCAGATTGCTCTTATTGTCATTCGCTAAAAAAAGTTAAAAAAAAACTTAATTTCAATAGAAGGGAAAAAAGCACAAGAAACAAGATAGACATAAAACAGAATATAAAAGAATACAAGATGAAACCGAAAGATGAAAGAATTGGAAAAAAATACGGAAATATTTCATTCTTTCACTTAAGTGAATCATTCAGTTGAAGTAATTCATTCAAGAACGACACAAGCCTAATATATAAGGCGTAACCATAGGTCATATTACAGTCAAAAAATTCAGGTTATTATACAATTTTTGAAATTTTTTGTATGGTACTGTCACGTCTAATTGGACCTTTAAAGGAAAAAATTTGAGGCAGTCGTGGTTTTTTACTCATATCTCAGCTATTTGTGGACCGATCTTGCTGAATTTCAATAGCAAAGAATTCCGGACCATATGTGACATAAATGTATAATAACCTGGCCCCTATCATATATGGGGTCTTCGGAAACTCCATTTCAACGGACAGACGGACATCGTTAAATCAACTTCGCTCCTCATAAGGACCCAAAATATATACTTTATATGGTCTAGCATCCATATTATAGGAATTACAAACGAAATGACAAACTTATATATACCCTATTCACCACCTGTGGTGAAGGGTATAATAAGAAAGTTATTTTTGAGTTCAACCTGCATTTAGTTATTATTATTTTCTTTTTCTTGATTTTTAAATAGAATCGAATTGCTTGCATCAAGAAAGAAATGCTAGAGATTTTCAGAAAACACTCGAGAAAGCTTGGTTTAATTCAAATTATTTTTATTTGAATCGATATGCAACAGACGAAATTCGATTGACGACAAATTCGGTTGTGATCACGAGGCTGTTTTCTCTGTGTACATATGTATATGTATACAAAAACAAACATAATATTGTCGTTTTTATTTGTAGAGAAAATGTTTTAGCGAAAAATTTTATTAATATTGAATTATTGCTAAAGTCAAGCAAACAAAAATTACAGCTTCTTTAAAAATTTTAATCGCGAATACGAGCACTTACTTTCAATTCAGCGTAATCGAATTATGTTTACTAGTATTGTGCCCAACCTGTTTTAATTTGCCACAAACACAGTGTATTCAATAGAGCTAAAAAAAAAAATTTCTTGAAAAAAAACTAACGAAAAATTGTGTTTAACAGAGTTGAATTAATTTAAATTGAACAATGATCACAAAAGAATAAAAAATATCGTTTCATGGTACACGAGTATTTAAATTTGACTAGCACCATTGGAATCAGCGTACTCATATTAGCTTTACTGGAAGTCTTACATTCGTGCATAGTGTTATTAACCATTTTCGGCTACTAAAATTGTGGAAAATATGGCAAATTAAATATAATTGAAATAAAACTTTTAAAGGCTAGTTTACACTATTCTACTTTGTATTAATACATGTCAAAAACTCAACTCATATGTAAAGGCTGATAGTGTGAATGCGTTTAAAATGAAAATGACAAGTATGTATAATTAAAAAAAAGTTTGACATCCCATACGACTTCTTCGTTTTTTGAAAAATTTCTAAACAATGATACTTTTCATTGGATCAGGGTTGCATTTTATTTCATGAGTGAGTATTTATACTTTGTGTGCCGGTGTCATGTTAAATTAGATTTCTTGACAGTCGCAACAAAACTCATCAGATTTATATCTCACAAAGTATTATGGAATACGTTAGACTTGTGAGATAGTATAAACTAGCCTTAAGCGAATAGGAATAATAAACACTCCAAAGGCTTACCCGTAATAATATCAAAGCTTTAACAAAACACCAACAACAAACAGTGATTTTATCTTTTCTTACAATCCCATCTACAATTAGTTGATTTTTTGTCCACTCCAATTGTTTTTGTAAGGGAAAATTAAAATAGAAATATACGAAAGAAATTTTCTTGTCGGCATTGTGGGCCAGGCAGTAAATAATAAAAATAAGGGAAATTGAATTTACAAAGTTTTAACAAAAAAAAAAAAAAACAAGTAAGAAAGTCAAGCCCGACCATATGATACCCTACACCACAGTATCAAAAAAAACATCATGCTTATATGTCCATATAAATATGGATTTATCTATGCTTATAAACTTCATTAAAATCGGTTTGAACGTTTGTGAGGGGCAGAAACTGCCCCCTAACTCCCATTGTGGTCCTATTTTTGAAAAACTGTATAGCTTATGTGTCCATATAGATATGGATCTTATGGATCTATCTATGTTTTAAATATCATTAAAATCGGTTTAATACACGCAGAAAAAAAACATGATTACTGAGTGGTCACTACGACCATTTTTATTCATATTTGCCTTACATGTTTACCCTAATAATTTTATTATAGTGCTAATATAACTTGAAAAAATATTTTTTGTCCTTAAAATTTTTAAAATCACTATAATAATATTAAATGGTGTTTTACACCTAAAAAGTTACTCTGATCTAGCTAAACATATCAAATTATGTGAAATGTTTGCTACTATAATAAATATATTTTCAACTATTCATTTAAAATCATAATAATAGTTGCACACAAAAGGTATGTTTAATACCATAATTTTTGTTTGTTTTAAAATACATTCTCCAAATGAGCAAACATTTATTGTAAAAGCCACCATGTGTGTGTTTATAAAGAAAAAAATTTTCTTCCGTCCGCGAGCATCAGTTAATCGGCAATCATGAATGATTACAAAATAATTAAGAATTTTTTCGGGGAGAAAAAGGCCATGCTGCGATGCAAAACTTACAACATAAATTAGTTTATTGAAACAGGTATGTTATTTATATAAAATTAAAATCAAGTATAAATATGCAATAACGTTGCCTTTCTTACAGCCAAGGAAACCTACAAAATTGAAGCCGTCTTGGAAATTATTTCAATTGTTGTTCCAGAGTGTATTAAAATAGTGCATTTTATAATAGAAAAAAAGTAAGTTTGTCTTTACTTTATTTTTACAAGTGCTAAATTTACGTATTTAATGTTATTTTTTAATATACATATGTATGTATATACTTTATATGTATTTGAATTATATATGTGTTTTTAATAAAAAATATATTCTTGATATTAAATATTTTATTGGGTTTATTGTGACAACCATATAACATGTTAAAATAGACATGTTGCATGGTGTTAGAAAATATAGAAACATGGTTTAAATAATCGTTTGCGTTTTTCTTCTGAAAATAATAATATGTTTGAGACAATAATTAGCTCTAACAATATGTCTGAACATATATTGTTATTTAAGACGTGTTTGGTACAATCATAACCACAAACATTAATGATAGTTTGCGATTCTGATTGTATCAACCATGTTTTTTCTTTGCGTGTAGTTTCTGAGAGGAAGAAATTTCCCCCTATCTTCCCTCGCGGTCCTACGATTTGGCCCATTTTCAATAGGCTTGGTCCTTGATCAAATTATCTCTGAGTCGATCGGTATACTTTAAGGTGGGCTAGGACCAATATTTTAAGGCGTTACACACATCAGCACAAATGCATAATACCTTAGTTGGCAATGTCGTGCAAGAATCATTGATGAATCGTGCACGACAATGTTAATTCCTGCACGACACGTAAGGGACAACTAATGCAAATGTCGCCGACGTCAGTTTGGCCAACAGGGACCCTATCCACTACTGTGGTGTGGGCATAATAATCAAAATAAAATTATAACGGTAATTAAGAAAGTTTCAAATTAATAAATCTAAGTAAGAATTGATAAGCAGAAACGTTTTAAAATATCTATAAAAGTTGAATTACGATTAAAAAAAGTGCGAAAACGAGCCTTGCTTGCTTAAACAAGAGGGAAACGATATAAATTTTATTTTTGTTTTTGTACGTTCTTCTTCATTAACTTTGTCCAAACTAATTTGGAGGACACTTTAAAAACAATTCATATTTTTAAGTTTTTTTAATAATCATATTTGTATAACTCGTGTCAAAAATGGCTAATATAAAACAGAATTTGAATTCACAACATTTAAATTTAGTACTTATTGGGAAAATTGGCTCGAATATTAAACGTACTGTTTCAATTCTGTGAATGCGAAGTTTAATGAAATTTGAAATAAAATCGAAGCACTCACTCATCTTTTTGAACTTTTGTCAACCACATACTGTACCACATAGTATTCTATTACAAAATAAAATTTTAAATTTGAAAAAAAGCAAACCCATCTATTGGTAACCCACTTTCTTTTAATAAGATAATCCAGGTGAGCATCTCAGTTCCAAACATATTTCCAATTAGTTAAAAGAATCTTACTATATTTTCTTTTATCTCCCCACAACCCTTTAGTTATAATAACTTCCATGGAGTTGATATAATTAAAATGGTTTTTAAAGATTAGCCGCAGAAGACGTTACGTCCCCCTACCCGACGTGCCATCTTAAAGAGAAATTATTATTATTGTCAACCCAAGCAATAATACAACTTAAATTTGCATAATCTAATTGTGTTATAATTGTAATTTCCTTTAATTATTATTTAATTTCTATTTTTTTTTTCAAGGAATTGCTTCACTATTTTTTTAAATTTATTTATTTAATATGTGTTTTATTTTTGTAATATTTAAAAAAATTATTTCGTTATTACATTATTTTAAAATATTTTTCTGTTTATAAAATGCTATGGTGCGAAATTCTTATACATATGTACATATCAAAGTGGGATTCCAGTTTTGTAAGCTATTTATTGTTTTATTAAACGTTTTTATTTTTTAAAATAAAAACAAATTATAACATATTGTTTTTGTTTTCCATGTTTGTTAAGAGAACGAAGTTTTCGTTCGAAATCGATGAACAAAATTTAAATATACTATAAACAGTAAATGTAAACACTATTTCGGTTTCCCCACAAGGGTATGTAGGGATTATCTTAAAGATATTTCACCTTTTGGTGTTGCATCTTTTGGGGAAATCAGGTACAGAAAACACCTGGACTGTTTTATTCCAATTTATTTTTCTTTATTTTAAAACCCTACTTCATCTACAGGGTTACTGAATTTGTTTTTCAACATTGTACTATATCGCTCCAAAAACCCGCTATTTTGTTTGGAAATGCCTATCTAAAGACATCTATTTGACCGATATCTAATGTTAAAATTTGATGCTATTGACATGACAATTGGCGTTAATTTCTTTTTCGATAGCTGCTCAGTCATGACAAAATGTTGTGCGGGCAGGACATAAATTAACCAAAGGTCTCATATAACGATTTTAAAATCAGTTAAAGGCAAAAATATCTTCTTAAAGCTATGTTCACATTATGTGTATTTGCCATGTGGAATGTCACTTTTCTACCAACATGTGATATCATGTCTACGTTAAAATTTAAGTTTTACATTTATAATTGACATGTTCACACGCATGGCGAATTCAACTACAGGTGGTGTCGGAACTACAACAATCCAAAAACAATAGAATCAACATAGAATTTTTTGCACTGCATTTTTAGTGCTTATAGCTCGAAATGTCAACCATTCTTGGCAAAACACATACAAATCAAAACAAATGAGCTCGAACTATCAAAATCAGATGCCGTTTCGAGACCACCTGTAGTTAATTCGCCTTGTTCACACGTTGGTATGTAACGTACATTTGACATAACCTATCAAAAATAAAAAAAATCATACCTACCAATTTAAATAGTAAATTTGTGTATTTTTTATCTTTTGTATTATTTATTTACTTTTAAAATTTATATTAATTAAAATTTCAATTAATTTTTGCCGCCCCAAATAATTTTGTTAATAAAAAACAGCTGATGTCAGTTGCTTTGTCACTTCAAAATAGAACTCGTTCGAAATCAAAAATCTAAATAAATACTGTACACAGAGAAATAACACATAATATTGTTTTTAGGGGTTCAGACGATACGTACAAATTAAACATATCGTCGCAGAAATTAAAAAAAGCTGTAGCTGACAAAAATCGAAAATACGTTTTTTTGCATCATTTTTATCAGATAAAAATACTACGACGATTGGTCCCGGTCCCATATTTGTATGATGAAAAAAAATTTATTAACGCAAAAAAAAAATCGTTTGCTGTAAGCCCCAGAAGCACCGGGAATAATAGAGTTGCGAGGAAAGGTTAACGAAACAATTGTAAAAAGCCATAATTTAAAAAAACAAGAACAAAACACATAGTTATAACTATGTGTTTTTAGGAAAATATTTTCCTAAGTTGTATAGTTTTTGTGATATGAACTTTTTTTCTACTTTCTTTCATACAGGTTTTTTTTTGGCTCTGGTGAACATTTTATGTTTTGTCAGTTACAGCTAGAGTTTTTTTTCCCGGGATCCCGCTCCATATAAATAGTACAAAGTATATTTGTTTTTATATAATGAAAAAAAACTTTGATATAAAACTTGTTTACAAAGTAAGTAAAAGATATGCTTAAATACTACAAAAATTAATTGAAGATTAAAAGAGGAACTTGAATTATTACTACCTTACGGTTTTATATTATTATTCTCTAGATAAAAAGATAACATAAACATAACAATTTAGTTCATAAAACAATAATAATAACAAACAAAAATTGAGGTACTCAAGATATGAGTTCAAAAAGTTAATTCATAAAATAGATAAAGTATTTTAAATAAATATATTAACATTTTTTAACGGCTTAGGATATAATTTTCTGACACACTCAAAGCTCTTAGAAAGTCGTCAAAAGTATATTTCTTATTTTATTTACTTATAACCATGTTTCCGAAAAATTTCGTTCACTTTTTTACCGAGGTTGGACGAATAGTTTATCAACTAATGAACATATCGCTCCTCCATTGCAACATAGTCATATTTCAAAAAATCAAAAATTGTAAGTTATTTAAGCAAAGTGTTCCTTCATACCTTCTCGTATTTTATCTCAAACTGAACCGAAGTTATAGCAAAATATTTATATCTTTAAATCGATACATTTTGAAAACTTAGTCGCATTTTGCCAAGTTCATTTGTTTCTGTAGATATGACTATGTTGCTACAAAGAAACGATATGTTTATGTATCTGCTATTTTTAAGACTTGTCCATGGACAATTAAACTTTACTGCCTGCATCTTATTTTGAATTAAGGTTCTTTATTAACGTTTCACTTCACCAAATGCATTAATTATCAATTGTTGCACTGCCCATTCTACAGGAGACATTGATTTACGTATATACTCACTTCTTGTAATTGATCTAATCGACAACCTATCCACAGATGCTAATTTTAAGAGAATATACAACTTAATTTCAAAGTTTAAATAGCTGTTTTTTAACTATGCGGGGAAAACCCCTAGTTACAGCGTTCTTTAATTCCTGCGACGATGTGAAAAGGTAACAATCCACATGACAAATACACATAATGTGAACATAGCTTAAGTAACTTTGCTTTTAAAATCTTCTGAGGCGGCAAATCATTAATGTCTTCGTTATGTAAAAAAAATTCAAGATATTAAAAAAAGAGATAAAAATAAAAAAACAACAACGAGGCATTTTATAGGTAAAAATTAGAGGTAGTCGTGGTTTTTGGTCATACCTCAGCCATATGTGGACCGATCTTGCTTAATTTTATAAAAAAAACTTTAACGGAGTACATGTGACATAAATTTATAACAACCTAGTCCCCATCATGTTTAAGCTCCTCGGAAAACCCATTGCAACATACACACGGGCAGACGGACATTGCAAAATCAACTTCGCTACACATAATATTGTTACGAACGTAACTTTAGTTAAGAATTATTTGTAATTAATTTATGTGTTATCTTGTATTGATTAGTTATTAAGTATTTGTTAGTTATTTTATTAGTTAAAATGGTTATTGTATAAGTTATGCACACTTCGAGTGTAAAAATCAATTTACAGATGTAATGTTAAAGTTGTTGTGCATAATTGTACTTCAACCCCACTGTAAACTAGAATGTTCTTTATTAAGTTATCTCAATCTATGGTAACGCCTAAAAGTATGCCTTAGTTTATGATGCCTAATAACTCAATTAATTCAGCCATATAGATAGTAATAGCTAAATAAGTTTAATTAACGAAATAGCCGTTATTAGGCGAAATTTATAGAGCCATCTAGACTTTAGAACTCGAACGTTCTATGGTCATTTGCCCGAGTATAAATAGGATCGCAAGAGATGGCATGATTCATTCTAAGTTCTAACTTTGTCATTACGCTGAGAAATTTATAGTTGGTTGTAAATAAGAGCTATAATTACGGTTGTAAAAGTAACTAAGTACTAAATAAACTTGTGTAAATTGTAAACAGTAGCAAAAGTGTTGTGTTTATTTGTTTTATTTGAATTGCAATAAAAGAACTCGAAACGGTTTATTATAAAGGAAATAAACCAAAACGTTATTGAAAGGCAGTAACGTAACAATATTGTATAAATTACAAATTAAAGGTAATCTCGGTTTTTGCTCTCATCTCAGTCATTTGAGGACTGATTTGGCTTAATTGAAGCAAATTTAAAAGGAGCATATGTGAAATTTAATAAAATTTAACAAGGACTTTTTTGTTTGCGTGTGTGTTTGCATAGAGCGAACTTGTCTAAAAAATGTTTCGTTAATTTTTTGTATACATAATTGTCTTCTCATGTGCTTTTAGTCATTCCGAAATAATTACCGTAGACATGTCAACACAACGTTGTCAAATATTTAATGAGTTCTTTTCTTACATTTTTTTCTTCATAACATAACAAATTTATGAAGATAAATGTGTATGTGTGTCTACATAAACATGAAAAAGTATGGTGTTGTTATTGCTGAATTGCCATTGACTCTGTTTTTATCATTTATATGTAATTTAAAAATTAAAAACGTAAAAGATGAAGAGAATTTAACACAAAAACCCCACGAAACACATCTGTTTTTGCTTATGTTGTTATTTTGCATTGTAATTGTTTTTAATACGTTTTTGTTACAACATATCGTAGGCTGATAATTTAATTGTCGTATGTGGATTCCGATAGTTTCGAGTAAATTGACATACGACATTAAACACTAAACTTTTAAAACAAAAATTATTTAAAAATCGTATGTGCCACGAAAAATCCACATACGACATTTAAATAATAAATCAATTTTTTGCTCGTTTTATTTGGAAATTTGTCGTATGTGGCGTTTGGCAGTTCCATACGACATTTAATCTGAAAATTGCTTCAGCAAATACCAAAAACAACAAACTCAACACTCCATGTCTCGAAAACCGTATAAGGTATGGAAAAACTGATAACGCCAAATAAAAGATCAGGTCGGAAAACCTAAGGAATCGATCTTAACTCAAAACCGCAAAAAATCCACATACGACATTTAAATTATCAACCGACGATATGTATGTATTTTTGAAAGCTCACACATATATCACTTGATCAACAAGAAGGCAATAACTCAAAACTTTAATTTTTTCACTTTTAAAGAAAAAATATTATATGCATATTCTACCGGCTGAAAAAATATCGTGCTAATTTGTCAAGTTGTTTGCAAAGAAACGGATGGTTTAAAAAACCTTTTTTATGTGCCTTTAACATTAAATTAAAAATTGTTTTGCTTCAACTAAACATTTTTTAATTTCGAGTTAATATTCTCTTGTTGATCAAGGGCGAAATGTATGTATTACAGTATATCCTAAAATTGCAATACCCAAATTTGCTGGTTTAAAATAGTTGGAATTAACAATAACTTTTTTACGGAATAGATTCATAATTGGCTAAAGTTTCCGTATACAGGCCATTTTCCGAAAAACATTACACATATTTTCAAGACCATTCGAAAATTAACCAAAGAGACCATACAACGAACTTTAATCGTAACTTTCACATAGAGTATTCTCCGAAATTTCACAAAAAGCTATGAACAGTTTAATTGTTAATCGTTCATAATATACAAAATGACTCTGAATATCAAAAAAAAAAAAAAATTCGGGTTTACCATAAAATGTTACCAATATTTTTATATTTTTCTATTGCAAAAAATAGGGACACGCTGCATTTACTGAATAAAAACGTTGCATACCTTCAGGGGGATATAAAAAAAGTTATCTATTTGTATGAATATGGGCAGTTCCAGCGAAAAGTCTACTTTTGTAACGTTACGCCAGAGGTAATTTAAATTTTTTCTCAAATAATGTTATATGTATAGTTTACTTATTTATATTTTGGTGTAGAGCGCAACAAGCTCTGCATTAGTAACAAAGGGGAAAACGGTTGAACAACATGGTCCTAAAATACACCCTTATTTGCATTCTGGCGTTCCATTAAAATTAGTAGAATTTTTGCTAAAAATGCCCATATGTGCCTTTAAACGAGCAAAGATTTTAAATTTGATAGCTTGAAAAATAAAGCTATACAAGTCCAAAGCATACTAAAAAAAGATTTTTGCATATATAAAACCCCTTTTTACAAATTTGACTTCTTCATTTAATTTTCTTACATTTTGTCGTACAAATATCACGTCACATCAAAATGGAAATACCGATACGTATATATGAAACACATATAAGATTTCACTAAATATTTACAGAAATTTACGTTTCCTTTTTTAGAATATTCGAAAAGTATTAGATTTTACCGTGTTCGATACAAATTGCAATCGATAGCTCTTTTTGTGTATAATTATCCTTTTTTTTAGTTTTGGAACGTTAATTTGTTTCCAATATTCAATGCCAAGGACTTTTGTTAACTTATAATCACTTAGATTTCTAGAGGCGAGTACAAAAGTTGCGGCAGAGTAGAAACAAAAAATCTTACAGCATTATACTAATTTTTTCTTCAAAAATGTATTAAATAAACTAATCGAGGATGCACTGTATGTACTCATATATTATTATGTTTTATATCTCTGTTGTTGTTTTATTTTCGTCAACATAAACGGCATTGTATATACATTTATTATGTTTCTGATTGTAACAAATAAATATACAAACAAACGTACATATGTAGATGTACACAAGTGTGTGTATGAAAGTTAATATGATAATGTATACATACAAGAACGTTTGTATATTTAGCTTGTGATTTTCCTCATACATAATGATAATATTCTGTCACAAAAATTTGTTGTGATGTTGTTTAAAGTGTATTTAGCTTAAATGCAGGAAATTGTTTATATATTCATATTTATATATGAATGTGTGTATGTAGTTGAATGTGTGGCATTTTCTCTAAAGAAAAACAAAATTATTTTTGGCTCAACGACATCAGGCATCACTGTGGTCCTATAAAAATAATGAAATTTTAAACATATTTCTTTCTGTTTTGGCAAATTTTGATGAAAGTATTTTTCATTAGCGTAATTGTCATATTAAATTTCTTACTTTTTTAACTTAAGGTTACATATTATTTAATATTTGTATATTCAAATAAACTAAATACGGATATAATAATAAATGTCGTTGTAAAATATCTGTACTAAATTTAAAAACTTGTAAGACGTTCAAATTGTTGATAAAGAAATAAATAAACGTTAAAACGATTAAAAGCGATCATAAGAACTTGCCGATAGTTAAAGTGAGAGTTTTTTCGGGCAGAGAATTCGTTCATCATTATTATAACTTTACTTTAAGATCATCTTCCCTTTAACGCAATTTGAGTTGCCATATTAAGAGGTACCATAGCAGCGCCTAAATGTGTTGAATATAAACAAATGCCAAAAGTATTTGGTATTTATTTTAATATGGGCATTTCCTGGGGTCACGAACGTACGTTCGTACGCTTTTGATGTACAAATAATATAGAAAGCAAAACTTTTCCTAGAAAACAAAACGTTTCCTCGAGTTAAATTTTTCATAATAAGAGTATAAACGTGTGGTCACGAACGTACGCAAAATAGAAGTCAACTTTGGCTGACAGTAGTGAAATGTAAAAATCTGCGCAATGGAACGAAATATTCAAAAGTGATTAATTTATTTTAAAAGTGTATTTACAAAATAAAATATCTCTCTTGGTTTTTGTTTAATTGGCTTATTTACCGGTCGCGAACGTACGGATCGCATGTAAAATAAGTATATAAACATGTCTTTAGAAGTGGAAAATACATAAAAATATAAAATTTTCCAGTTTCCAGCCTAATTTCCTCAAGTAAAACAGCTGAGATATGCAATGAAACCATTTTTTTTTATAGGAACAAAGACTTTTTAACAATAATAAACAATAAAAGACGATGATAATCAACATTTTTTTTTTTCATCCTGCTAGACCATTCTGGGGATATGCCCATATATCTTACAGGGAAGTTATAAGAGTATTTAAAACAAATAACTAACATTTTTTAATACATTCGTCGAAGAAAAGTTACACTAAAAAAAAAACTAAAATAAGTAAGAAAGTATAGTCGGTTGAGACCAACCACATGATGCCCTACACCACATTATACAACAACAAATTTTTCCAAACAAAATTATGTAATTGAGTTTAAGATCCATATACAAGTTTTTTCTGCCGAATATTATTGACATAGTTTTACCTAATGCTATGTTCACGCTTTTAAACGCGTTTAAGCCAAATGCTGATTTAGCTAATCAAAGCCGTTCACATTACAATTGAAATGATTAAGATGACAGTTGATTAAGTAAAACTACACATCAAACAAAAAAAAAAAAAAAAAAATTATGAAATTGAATTGAATTTATGAACTACTTAATGACAAAATAAAAACATTAAGAAGTCGGGGTCGGTTCTTCACGTGAGGGGATGTTCATGGTAGCCGATTCTGCATTATTCTCAGTTTGAGGTATATTCAGCGGATTCTATGTGATTTATGAAGTGATTTGGTTGTAATCTTGTCAATTTTTAATGATTAACAAATCACATCAATGTATGGGTATTCATCTCGATTTTGATGTCCTTAGAGCTTACTCACATTCAAGTTGCTTACGCGTTTAAGCGTTTAAGAACCAAAGTATTAACATAATATAAATGAAATTTGTTTGCCTTTAAGTGACTTTAGGAGAGGGGTTTGCATGGGACCTATGGTAAATTTGAGACCCACTAGCACAAAATTTTGTCATGACATATCTTAAAATTCATTGTCGACAATTTTTATGTAAATACTAGGGTATTCATTCGGTTAACCGATTAATTACTACCCGATTAACTGATCGGTTAATTCCAAATTGGCTTTTTTCGATTAACGATTAAACCGGTTAATTTTAGTCGATTAACCGATTAACCGAAGTAAAAAAATTTTCAATATTTTGTAGTATTATAACATATTTTTTTTTGTGTTTTTAATTATTTGTTTCGTTGCATATACAAAATGTGTTTATTTAGAAAATATTTTTTCATACAAACAAAGAAGGTGTTCAGTGATCTTAATTTTAACCCATTTTCCGCCGACCGATGACTAAAATTACATTGTTTTCAATGTTTTTTTAGCTTCATCATCGATCAACAGGAATGTGGCGAAAAATGGGTTAAATATTTGATTGCCAATACCTTTTTTTTGTTTCACGTACTTTTTATATGTTTGTGTTAAGTTATTTGTTTCTTATCATATCTTCTCATATCAGTCTTTTAACAAAATTAACCGAAACAATTAGAAGTGTTAAAAATTTTTAAAAACTCTAATGGCATAATGGAGAATTTTATATGTTTAGAGAAATCCCGGAAAAGTACTGAGAAATTAGATATTCATCTACGATAAGTGAAAGAATTTTTTTCCAAGTCAACGTTTGTCAAAACTTAAGAAAAGAATCGCTTTAATCCTAAACATTTAAACCAAATTGCTTTTCTAAAAGATTTTTTTATAAGATGTCCTTTAACTATTGAAAGTATTAATAACTAATAAAATTATCTCAGTTTATTTTTGAATAAATATGTAAATATTTTGTGGATAAAATAATTACAGGAAATATATACCGTCGGCTTAATATGCAAACCGGCTAAATCCTTTTATATGTAAATTGAGATTCTGATGCCGTGTGGTAGAGAAAGATACGCCTCGTCGACCAGCATGTAGTTTCTCTTCTATTTAAGTCTTGAAGTGTGTAAAACTGACTGTAATTTTACTTTTCTGTAGGAAAAATAAAAAGTTTTTTGTCTCTCCTGTAAAATGTGCTGAAAGTGAGTTAGCAGGTTTGCATATTAAGACAACGATATGACTGTTGTAAGCTACCGCTTATAATTTATATTTCTACTATACAGTTATGACGAAACAATGAACACAGCATTACAATTTTTATTTTGTTTGAAACACAAAAATATTTATTTTAAACGATTTTAAATATTATTTAGGATATTATGACGATGTGACTTGATACCACACTTTGTGCATTAATTGAAGAATGCATATTACACATTTATGAATTGTTTTTTTTTTGCTTGCTCGTTTTAGTTCAAGAATTGTTATGTATGGTATGTTATTGTTTTTCTTTTACTTATGAACTCCAAAAAATAAGCAATTAATGCATTTTTATATATTGAAATTACTTAATTTATAAAAAACTGGAATCAATGGCATCAGCACAACTGCATAATACCCTCTCCACTTTTTTGGTGTGAGTATAAATATCTTATTTTCTCAGAAATTAATAATTTTTGTCATGCTGAGCGATGGCCTCATATTTCAAAATAGTTTTAATTTATTACTGCTTCTACTTAACTTAAAAAATACTTAGTTTGAACATGTGACAGCATTTTGTACAAATAACATTAACATAAGCACGGATCTACCAAATTTGTTTAACAACAGCTAATATTTAATCGTAGCTCCCACTTATTACATATTTCTGTATACAACATTTTCTATCTTATACTAATACTCACAATATTTTTAAGATTTTAAAAAACAAAATTATGTATAAATTAAAGTAATTTAGGCTACTAGTATTTATTTAAGTAAAGATCTGAAAGTACCGTTTCAAGAAATTGCCCAACAATCAGTACTTTGTTATAAAATTTAAAGCAAATTGTGTTCGGGGCTCACCAAATAGATTCAGTTCGAATTCCTTTCCAAACAAAATTTAAAATAATCTTGCGCAATACAGTGGATTAAAGTACATTTACGTAAATGAAAAAAACAAAAGAAGAATGAACATAAAGTTATATAAAAACCGTTCTTTCGACATAAATAAATATATTTTGTGGCACGCCCACTTCTCAAATCCCGACAACATTTTGTCTTGTACCAAATTTGGAAACTTTGGAACTTGCCGCTCCTGCGATATACATAAGATTATAAGGCCTTTATTTGGGAAGTACCAGGCCCTTTATCCCATCGCGACCATTTCTAGAAAGGTTGTATATGCATAACCAAGATGCTTATATGTTTTTTTTTTGAAACTTTGGCTCTTGACGCTTTCCAAATAAACAGATTAAATATATGTGACATAAGTATTAAGGTGGCTCACTGATGTATGAGAAAAAATAAAAGTTCTCGAATCATATTCTAACATCATTTTTTTTTGTCTTACATTAAAACAAATAAAAATTGCTTAAAAAGTAAAAAACACATTTTGAGCCCGGGCTGAAACTCCTTAGAATTAAGTATTTTTGAAAAAAGCTATTTTTTAAATTTTAATATTTTATTTTCTCTCAATTATGTATTACTAATTAAAACTGAAAATATTTTTAATTGAACTTAAAAGAAATTTGGTTGTTCTACAACATTAAACAATAAAATCATTTTTTGGTCGCAAAATCTTGTTTACTGTCAAATCTGGGCATCTCTCGTCTTGATTCAAGTTTCGTCTATAGTAAACATTCTCTCGATTTTTTATTGCATAGACTCTATAGAGTCATGGATGCTTCTGACACTATTTTCACGAACTTTAAGGTCGTTAAAATACAGTAATTTGCTTTTCTGCAATACAATGCTATTGTTGTTATATTCAAATTTAACAAAATTGATGGTCAAAGAAATTAATAATATTTTAAATGGGGTAGTGCAGACAAAAATACAATATATTTGCGATATTAGAAGTCGATACGATGACACATCCTTATAAATATATATCAACCAAATTCCCATCATAGGGGTCTTCGGAAAACCCATTTCAACAGACAGACTGATATCGTTGAGTCATCTTCGCTGCTTTAAATTACCCAGAATATATATACTTTTTAGGGTCTTAGATCAAAATTGTAAAAATAACAAACGGAGGAACGACAGTTTTCTGCCTGTTTTTCAATATAAAATAATAATTTTAGCTTGGGAATTTATATTTGAAACAACAATTAAAAAATTTAAATTTGTTTTTATTTTGTCAATAAAAAATTTCTAAACGAAAATTTTTATTTTAGCTTGAAAAACAGTCAGTTATATATGTATGCGCTTTACACCTCTGGTGACGAGTATAATTATGTTATTTTTTTATTCTCATTCTTTTTTCTAAACGTTTCTGTGTTGTCATTAGATATAACAACAATAAATAAATTCATACATACATATTTAATTGATAGATTATAAATTTAGATTTGTTTAGAGATAAGGTACAAGGTGTGTTTAGAAACTTTGTAGAAAATGATACGTCATATCGTCAGCTCATTATTGTGGAACATATTAACGCTGTAACTCCCATTTATAACGGTAATTTTTGGATTAAATCTAACAACTTGTAAAAAACTTCCCTTAGAAAGGGAGGGTGAGGATAAAATGTTCTACAAAAATTTTGACCATGAAATTTTACTAAACATGTCAGAACACACCAAAGCCCTAAACTTCACACAAACAGCAAAAAAATGCCAAGCCAAATACTTAATAAAAATACTCCAATAATTACAGGAAGGTTCATGGAACACTTTTCATATGACCGTTTAAATCCTTCCTTTAGATAATGTTAAGTTATGTAAGATATTTAATAATATATTTTTTAACAATTGTAAAATTAATTGAAGACATTTTGTAAAAAAGTGCGAAAAATTTGTTGTTTGACTTGTGATCGAATATATTAAGTTTTAATTATGTATAAACAATAAATATGTACTAGTATCAATCTTTAAAAAAAAATAAAAAGGCTAGATGAATGCATACTTAGGTGTTAGCGATGCTACCCCCTGAGTCCAGATTAAATGTTTTTTTTTTATTCTCTGATAATTTTCGAGTTTAAGGCGTTTAGAAATTGAACTTTCTAAACAATGTGAATATTATTTTCCAAAGTGGTCATAAGTAAAATATTTTGTTTTTAAAGCAGTTAAATTATATTTTTTGGTGCCTGTCTTTGTACATAAAATTATATGTATATGAATGTACATAAATAAAGATATGTGCTCATGAATTAAATATTAACCAGACAAGAAAAGCGCTTAAACACATTCTATTCAATAGAACTCTATAAGACATGATTTCTTTGTACACAAACACAAACATACATACATAATACGTACACGTATACTTAGCCAGCGTTAAAAATACAGAGTTAACAGGCCTGATAGAAAGCCTTATTTAGCAGACACAAGCACTCCTTGTCGCATTCCATACTTATATACACTCCCTTCTTCCTACAGGAATTCTAAAAGGTATTCAGAAGAAGGACTTTTACAGTGAAATATAAACAATATTGCGGTTGATTTTAATCCTTGGTAATTACTAAAAATACGTAAACATCTTCAAATACGTTAAAAGGAAAACAGAAAATTTGTTAAAATTTATAAATAGAAATGGGAATTATTTCCTTCCGTGTATAAAGTCATTTCTGAAAAATTGTAGGAATAGAACTATTACAAAAAAGCTTTATAAAATACATAACTGAAATTTAGCTCATAGAATAAATTCGAAAAATTAAAAATGTTGAATAAAATTTATAAAGTAAATAAATTTTAGCTTTTGATTTTTATGCGTTTTGTATACAGATAAAAACGGCGGGGTGCAATAACGCCTTAAGAAATAAGGCCTTTAAGGCTTTATTTCACTTTCAATTGAGAAATAAGACCTTTTTTGCGAAAAAGGCTTTACTGCTCAATTGAAAGTGAAATAAATCCTTTATTGGAATTTAGCCAATTATTTTATATTTTTTGATTCTTTTGTTACACTGTTCAATTTATGGATTTTTGTTGTTGTTGGTAGCAGCATTTCGACCGATTAGTAGTTCCAATATCTTTAAACAACTCCTAATAATACATATTGCTCATAATGAACTTGTAAGTATATATTTCCGGTGGCATGTCATAATGTCCATGAGCATTGTGACACACGAATAGTGACATAATGTCCATGGACTTTATGCACTACGTAGGAAAAAGCCACCTAAATCTTCACTTAATACAGTTTTTCTGCGTGGCGGCCTGCGGCCGCTCTTAGGGGTTTTCTCCTCCATGGGACGCGGAAGGTGGCTTCGCTGAATACAGTTTTCCTGCGCGCTACTCATTATCAACCGTAGTGTGACGCGCGCAGGGAAACTTTATTCAGCGAAGCCACCTGCCGCGTCCCATGGAAGAGAAAACCCCTAAGAGCGGCCGCAGGCCGCCACGCAGAAAAACTTTATAAAGCAAAGATTTTCAATATTGTTGCAGTTAAATTAACATTTGTTTTTTTTGATTATTAATGTTCTATTATTTTTTGTTAATATGAAATTTTTTATAACTGTTCAATAAAATATAATAAGAATAAGAAATTTTATTGCTTCATTTAAAAAGAAATTTACGACTTTATTTCACTTTCAAAGTGCAATAAAACCTTTTTGGAAATAAAGGCCTTATTTCACTTTCCATTGAGAAATAAAGCCTTAAAGGCGTTATTGCCCCCCGCCGATAAAAACACATGACGTTTTTGGAATGTTTGCTTTATCAATAAACGTAATAAAACAAAAATTTCTTTTACAGCAAATACATAAAATTGGAGAAACTTTTGAATGTATCAAGCTCACCCGAAAAGCAAAGTCGCGTTAACGTCAGAGTACCTTGTATACATCAGCTTGGTTAAGAAAACGGCCGATCGGCAAAGTATTCGTTTACGTTAAAGTAACTAGACAAAATAAAATAAAAACGGAACAACTTCGTTTATGCCTTCTTAATGATGGGAGTACAGATGGAAGGAGCAAATGTATAATGAACATTTTGGAAGGTATATTTTTGAAGGCAAGATATTTTAAGAAACTAATTTATGAAAAAGGAATATAGAGGCCTTCAAAAAACCCTGCCACTTGCAGTCCTTTCTATATTTACCGCTGGGTATTTGAACACATATTTGTATATGAATCCCAGCAAAAAAGATATTTACTAATAAATCTTAAACTCATAACAAATAGAATCCACTCTTAAAACTCATTTTGCAATTCTCTCAAGAAGTATAGCGTATCATATTTTCGGGCTGTTCCTTCTAATTTATTTACTTTCTTATTATTATTTTTCTTATTGCTGGTGAAGGGCATTTAAGATTTAAGTTACAGTGAATTTTTTTGTTTCTAAATATTTTCTTATCTATACGTTTACTTTTTTATTTATCACCAAAAAAGTTTTTGGCACCCAACTTCTCTATTAAAAAAAAAAAACTATTTTAGAATATATAAACTGTATCCAATTTAAGAAGCCTTTAAGCGTGCTTTTTTTGACTTCATTAATCGGTGAAATGTAATGCTGCTAGCAGGAATAATTGTTAAAAGTAATTCGAAATAAATTTTTCACTGGGTATAGTTGTTTTTATGCATAAGAAGGGGTTTTTTTGATCCTTGCTTTAAAAAACATAATGCGTTTTATAAAAGGTTACAGCAAAATGCTTAAAATATGTATACAAAATAATATTTGCAAAAATATTCTGTTTCTTTTTTGAAACATTTCTTTGTTAATGGAATTTATAATGAAAATTTAAAATTTTTGTTAAAGTATTTGTTTATTAAAGAAATACTTTTTTTATTTTAAGGATGTAAGTTATTAGCAGTTCCATAAAAAACAAAATTATTCCAGTTTTAAAGTTGTTTTTTTGATTTTATGAAATCTTACAAACTTACATGGATGTAAACCGTTGTTGAAGGACATACCAAAAGTTAATAGTTTCGATACGATGAGATACATATTTTTATATCTGTAACATTAACAACTTCGATAAATTATTGAAAAATCATTGTAAACATGTAAGATACTCTGCACCACTTTCGTTAAATAGAGAGTTAGGCAAATATATTGAAAGCAAATCTAGAAATTATATTTATATGTATTTATATTTAAATTATATTTAAAATTTGTTGTAGCAATTTATAGATTAAGAGTGGTTTTCATAAGGCTGAAAACCTTATGGTTATTACAAAATTGCATTGTTTTGTTTCTGTGAAGCTTAATTGGACCAAACAATATCAATATCTGCTACAGCTTGAAGCGCATTTAGTTAATTTCCCAGAGTGGGCACTATATGGAAAATATGGTTTTTTGCGAACCGATCTTCACGACATTTTCCATTGCGATTTAAAGCCTTGTTAAACTACAAAAGACCAGATTCTGCTACAAAAACATTATTTGTTACGAGTTAAGGCGTACTAAACTGTTTTTCGAGAGTAGGAATTACATGGCACCTATGGTAAATTATGGAACTATCTACACGAAATCTAAAATGATGTATGATTTCTAGTCTTATAAAACAAATTTGTGCGACATCTTAAATCAATCCGTGCATTATATCAACATTTATGTTAGTTTTTGTAACAATATTATCATTTTTTTTTTTTGTCAGTTTTTAGTCTAGTGAACCGATTTTGGTGGACTTAAATCGCAGACTGATTGGGTTAACTAGATGGAATTTGACACCAACATTGTTCTTTTCTTTTGAGATTTTCGACAGTGTGAGTGTTTTCAACAGACTGACAGATCGTATGTATACTTTATGGGGTCTGCGATGAATAATAAAAAAGTTTCTAGGGGTGGTGGAGGGTATAAAAACAAAATTATTGATTATGATTGTTGTTACTTTCAAGGAGTTTCATTTGAAGCTTTATTAAAACACAAATCTTTAACACAACTCTTCTGTAGATGCATAACACAGTTCAACATTTCTGAAGTCGTCGAGTGCAAACTCCCTCTCGTGTTGAATTTCTAAAAGTAATTATCGATACTAACAAAACTCCACTTGGGTTTTGCTAGTTTGAACTGTTTTCGGACTTTATGGCATCACGTTTTTATTGTAGCTATAGACTAAGAGAAAAATTGTTAAACAAAATAATAAATAATAATTAGTATTGTGGTGATTTTGTTGAAATATCTATGGTTTTTAATCCAAATTTTGAAAATTTTTTTTATAATCAGGCTTAAGTTCATCAAATTTAATTTTCATTAAATTGGTTTTATGAAGAAAGGAATTTTACAGCATGAAAATTAATTAAAATTGTTATTGATAATCATTTATTATTGACTGACCTGAGATTCGAACCCAGGCGGCTGGTTACCCTGACATGTTTCGATCGAGTGGTAGCGATTTGGATTAAAAACCATAGATAGTTCAACAAAATTACCACAATACTAATTATTGTTAAAGCTAAGGCACGAGCCCTATGTGTACATTTGTCCTTCAAGTTGTGCTGAAAAAGGCCAACAAGAAAAAGAAAGACAAACATGAAAAAACAAAAATCTACTTTGGACTTCAAGAAGAATTCTTGACAAAAAGAACGAAGAAACAGAGGTAAAGGAAAAAAATGTAAAATCAATTAAAAAAGGTTAAGGTTAAGGATTGATGTTTGACTATTGACGTCAGCAGTCGTCGATGGCTGCGAGTGTAAGACGGCAAATCCCTTTGAGGAGATCGAGTGGTAGCGATCGAAACATGTCAGGGTAACCAGCCGCCTGGGTTCGAATCTCAGGTCCGTCAAGAATGAATGATTATCAATAACAATTTTAATTAATTTTCATGTTGTAAAATTCCTTTCTTCACAAAAATAATTTAATGAAAATTAAATTTGATGAACTTAAGCCTGATTATAAAAAAAAATTATTGAAAATTTGGATCAAAATAATAAACTTTCACCATAGTGAAGGTTATATAAGATTCCGCATAGCCGAATATGGCACACTTATTTGTTTTTTTTTTTTTTTTTTAACTTGACTTAAATATTTTTCGTTTGAATTTACGGCATACCTAAATACAATTTATAAGATTAATAGAGTTGTAAATTTTCAAATTAAAATTGATACTTTGTTGAATTGAAAATTCCACAGAAAAGTAGCTGTTATTGCCAGTCAGTCTGCAAAGGAATAGATAATTAATTCAAACATCATAAATCTTCAAATTGGATATTAAATTAAATTTCCAGGTGCTTTGTAAATCACAATTTAAAATTTGATTTGAAAATTCAAAATGTTTTTTTTTTTTCAATTAGGACAATAAAGTAAAGACGGATAATTAGCATAAATAAATAAAGAATACATTTACACAGATAGCTGTTTGTAACTTACCATACGATACATGTATGTATGTATGTCTATATAGCTTTGTATGGCTGTATATATTATTTTTGTATTTGAGTATAAATGCCAGCAATGCCATTATTTTAATGCCAACAATCCATCAACTAGATAAAACGTTCTGACATGGAATATACAAATTTATACTTCGTTTTTCTTACATAAATAAATTTTGCACCTTTTTTCTTTCATGCTTAATAAGAAATGAACCTTCGGAGCAAGCAGGTTTGCAAGGGAGACATGCGAAACTTTTGCTCACCAACTCACTTACTGAAGGCATGAATTTCATATAGCGTGTTCCCATTCTGAAGCAATACATTTTTGATACAGAAGGCGTTTTATTTTTCAAACCTATTAAAGCATGCGAACGTAGCGTTTCTGAATTGCTTCTTATTCAAATATGCAATTTAGATTTTACATAAACTCTTGGAAAAAGTTCTAAAGTAAGAACATTTTATATTATTTTGTGCGTACAAAATTTTTTTCATTAACAATTAGGAAGCGTGTTTAAATATGTCTTAATTAAGTGACGTTTTAAATTTTAATCCTTAATATGGGTTGGCAAGTTTGTTGTTTTTTTTTTTTTTGTTGTGCGTAAATTAATTTTATACCATGTGCATTTTGCAGAACAAAAGTTATATTGATAAATTTTTCGAATAATTAATTTCCGATTTGAAAAATTTATGCAAAAAAAGTTAAAGTTCACATTAGTTTACCAACACATTAATTAGTGTACTGGTTTAATTTGTATTACATATTTATAAAACTACAAAAACAAATAAATAAAACAAATTTGGATAAACTTTAATTTTATTCACAATCAACTGAATATTGTTTCTCTATCTCGAGAAGGTTTTGCTCGATTTTGACAAGGGCACCAGGAAATGGTTAGCAATAAAATTTCATTCATATCGGAGAAATCGACAGACCAGTGTCAATTATTTCACATTGTAAAATTTATTTAATAGGAGCTGCAAGGCGAAATATATATTCGCATTTTTTACACAAAAACATTCATTTTATATACGGTTACCATATTTTTCAAACGAAAAAAGGGACATTTCGAAATGTAGTAGAATTAATAAATAGTATCAAGGTTATTGGATCGGTAATAAGTTAATTCAAAGAATATGGTATATCAGGGTTGATGAAGTTGGTACAATTGTACTTTTTTTGGTACAATTCAAAACTAAAAAGTACGCTGGTACCCCCGTGACTCATTTGGTACTATTTCAAAATTTCTCAAACCTATTGTTAATTGTTATAAAATGGCAACTCGTATTAACTGTCCAATGAATAGGAGTTTAGTGGTTGGGGCAAATAGTCTTGCGAAAATGCAAAATGTCGTAGTTTTTTTATGAAATCTAAGGGAAACTCTATTTTTTGTTGTTGGATTTAACAAAACAGGTATGATACTTTGCATTTGATCTTCTGCAAGACTATTTGAATAGATTTTTGCACTTGTTCATTGAACGATTGCTTATGCCACGTTCTAAATTTAGTATCAGCGGCAGCATATAAGCGTACATTTTCAATGATATAACCAAGTTTTTAAAATATATAAGAAACCACTTCTGCAAAAGTTTTACATAGTAGAAAAGGCGACTTCCTCTCAATTAAAGATTATTTTGGAACGAATTCATAATATTTTCAAATATTCATCACTCATTATTATTTTACAGCGAATTCTTTGGAAGGAGATTTTACAAGCGCTAAATTATATTTCATTAAATTCGACCTTTCTTCTCCATTCCTGTTTCTGCAGTACGTACGTTTACAGTTAAAAATTGTAAACACAATAAAATTGGAAATGCAATCCGAAGATGCTCGTATGCACGTATGTATGAATTTTTAGAACGCTTAAAAATTTTATTTTCGTTTAATTCCAGATTGCATTTTGAGAAATGTTCGTCAATATTCCACAAAAAATACGATAAATTCTAAAAAGTGCATGGAAACGCTCTCTGGCGGCAATCGAAAATAAAAATAAATGGATTTCTCGACCCTAAAAACCGCATGATACATGCCTGGCTAGACCATATACAATTTGTTTGCCTCTATTCTTGAATATTTTGGAAAACTAGCTATATATTTGGAAAAATTTATTTATAACTTATGGTTTCTTTTCAAAGTTTTTAGGAATGACTTATAGAACAAGAATCGCAAATTTAACCCACCCTATAATTATGTATAATTAATGATCATGTATTTTTTGATTTCTATACTTTACATGTACAAATTAATTTTAAGTACCCTTAGTTTTTGTTGCATTAAATTTTTGTTTTTAAAAATAAAATAAAAAAAAAATTTATAAAAAAAATGATTTAGTACTATTAGGGCCAAAAAAGTACGATTTCAAAAGTTCGTTGGTACGATATTGGTTTTCTCATTTATCATCCCTATGCACAGTAGGTAATTTGGCCTATATTTTTGGCCAAAATTCAAAATCTGCACTTTAGAAAAAGTAGTTTTTTTTTGTTGTAATGTGATAAAGAATACTTCAAAGCAAATAGAAGTGAATTTTTATTTTATAAATAACAAAACCCCGTTCATCGCCCGACTCTTAAAGTCAATGTATACAATCAACAGTTTAAGTGGGGCGCGCTTCGTGTTATTTTTTATTACAATACCTGACACTAGTTTTTAATAAAAAAACAAATGAAAAATACAATAAAATATGGAAAGCAATATTAATAGTAAGTGCTTAATAAATACATAATCGTTGTTTAAAATAAAATAGTTTATTGGTGAAAAAAATCAATCTTTTGATCTTATCTCAATTAAAAACAAAATAAAAGTTTTATACAACTTTGGAGAAGCTTTTAAAAAAAGTTTAAAATGTTTTAAAGCTAATAGTAATAAGGTCTTGATAAGTATTTGATTTTGAGATTGTATAATCAATTTCATGCTGCGTTTTTTTGCGTTTTTTGAGATATCCCATTTTTTTGCAGGCAGCCTCTATTTCGCTTAAGCTCTGAAAACACTGAGGATCTTAGCGCCAGTGAAAACGATGAGTGCGCAAATGATGTCAATATGTTAACATACACAATTTACACAAATGATTTGGATGATATTAAATTAGAAAATTAATAAGATATACCAAAAGTAGACAAAAACAAATTTCAAAAATTTTGTTCTAACGCGTATCTTTTCATAAGAATGCGATATTTAGAAATTCCAAGTTTATTCTTAGTTTGAGAGTTAACAAGTTAAAAAGTTAATCAAAAAATTCATATTTAGATTTGTTAAAATTCTGTCGGCCTGTTATCAATTTTGGCCAAAAAAATTGGATAAATTACCCATAGTGCTATGGTAGTATATGTATACTTAATTTATTGTCTATGAAAAACTTAATAAATTTACCTAAAATTTTATGTAAAGAAAAAAAAATGTAAGTCTTAAAAACAAACAAAAATTTTAATAAAAAATAACTGATATTAAATTTCTGTAAAAGTAATTTTTTTAAATATGACTGTTTTTACATAAAACTTATTTAAATTCCGCACAGTCCATTTGAAATTTGCACTTTCTTATTAAAAGAGATTCGTAAGTAACCACATGTGGTTATTGGGCACAATCCAGCACATTTATTATCAACATAATTTTTGCAATATCATAGGCCTCCTTGGTCTTTCAGTGGAACGAACAATTTTAGAATTCGATCTAACGCTGGAATGAGTGTTTACCAGTGTGTTTTGCTGTATTAATGTTGAATGTTGGGGTTTTGGGGAAATAAAACTTATAGTTTTTGAGTTGAAAGAAAAAGTCATAATCTAACAAAAGGAAAATTCACTAAAAAAGGACAATCTACTGTCCTTTATTTTGAAAAATAATCTTAAAGGACATCGTATCATCACAACAATATGCTTATCGATTTGCGTGGAATCTTAAATAGTTCATTGAAGTTATAAGTAGCTTTCTGATTCAATAAAATGATTAATTTTTTGCAATTTTTTTTTTAACAAAATAGGACGAATCCTTCTCAAGTTATAAAAAGGATATTTGAGTTTATTGTGAATAAAATTAACGTTTATCCCACAAAAAAATATAAGAATTGTTTTATTTGGAATATACGTAGTTTTTGGAAAATGTTATAAAAATAGTAAATTTTTTCCATTTTAAATTTTTTATCAGTTTTTAAAAAATAAAAATTTTTCAATTCACAAAAAAAATATTTTTTATCATTTTATTAATCCGAAACCGTTAAGAATATTTATATAAAAAAAATATTAGCGCGACTTAAGGTCAATCTTATTTCAAGTGTTGTACACTCACAATAAAACAGTAACGGACTGTAGTTTATTTAAGAAATATTTCGTTCAGTCATTTTTAAATAAATAAACATTTAAAATTCCAAGCAAATTTATTTTAAACTGATTCTAACCGTTATTCAAAAAACTAAGTGCATAATAATACGGATTTTCAGTTGCAGTTAATATTGATTAATATCTGTTGATTGAGTTAAATTCTTAAATGAAAAGGTTATTTAAAGCAACGAAAAGTTCATTTAATTTTCACTGTCAAAAATTCAACCGCAAATTCCGTAAAAACCGATGAATATTCAGTTATCTTATATAAATTAATGGTCAAAAAATTAACTACATATTCTGTAGAAACAATTAAATATGCAGTTATTTTATAAAATTTTACTGTCAAAAATTCAACACCATATTCAGTGAAAACAATTAAATATTCAGTTGTTTTATATAATTTAACTACCAAAAATTAATTTTTACTTATCTATAAAAAATGAATTGCCTGTTTTTTGTAAGCAATTCCCATTTTCTATTTGTTAAAAAAATTTAGTTAAATACATCAAGTTTTAAAAGTAAAATAATTGCGAAGCCATATCGGTCACGGTGCTGGTGTCTTATAATTGAGAGTTCTTCTGTAAACAACGTGGTCAGTACAACAAAAGTAAAACAAACGTGTCTAACAGGGTAAGTAAATAAAAAGATTCTCCCTATCTCGTTTATTAGAAAAACAAGCGGACAGGTGTTTGTCTGGTATTTTTTAGAAATTCGGCTCTTTTGTGGAGTAAACGAAATTACTGAATTTAATAAGATAACTGAATATTTCTTTGTTTTTACGAAATATTCAGTTAATTTGATAGTTAATTTATACAAAATAACGTTAAATTCATTTGTTTTTACGGAACATGGAGTTGAATTTTTGACAGTAAAAATTAAATGAACTTTTCGTTAAAAATAAATTAAATATAAGTAGACCGGTTTTTCATATTACAATTTTAGTTAATTTAACGTATAGAATATTGTGAGTGTAGTTCAAAACCCCAAATGCAAGAAAACATTCAAAAAAAATTATGCATATAATTTAAAATTTCGACTGTTGTTGGTGTAAGGGGACCATAAGACATCAAAAAATCAAGTTTTAATCCTTTCAATTTTACTTGTTGCCTAGTGTAACTAAATATTTTAGTATAATTTATTTAGTTTAAGTTGTTGACTATTGCTCGCAACTAGTCACGACTTCTAACTATAAGTACAAGATCTCCGGTCCGTCCAATTCCATATATTACTCCCATGCCTCGGCTTCCTTCTATTCTTCCTTCTAGTATTATATGTAAAAGCTCTTACATTCCACCTCGTATAATATGAACAAAATGGGCTGCTTCTCTTCGTTTAATGCTTTAAAGTAATTCACGATCACTATTTATTATTCTGCGTACTTCTTAAGTAGATCCTTCAACCACCCGTAGAACTTTAATCAATCTTGGGTCTATTCGCGGTAATAACTTTAAGCTTCCATGCTTCTGCCCCATACGTGAGTACCGACCGGGCATAATACTTCATGAATCTTATTCGTAGATTAAGGTTGACTTCTCGAACAGAGTCCCAAAATTCGTGTAAGACACTTACAGATATACAAATTTGCTACTTCTTTTTATTTGTTGTTTGAAAATGCAAAGAAACTAGCATTTTGATAAGGTGTGTTTGAACGACTGATTATCATAAAATTGTTGCACTGATTGGACAAGTGTTTGTAAATAAGCCACATTATCTGCCAAAATAGTAGTGTCATCGGCATATCGTATGTTGTTGATAAATTATCCATTTTCACTTTGAGTAATGGATTCCTGGAATATTACTTCTGAGTATGCACTCACAATATTCTGTACGTAAAATTATCTGAATTTGTAAGATAAAATAAATAAAAACCCAGTTAAAGTTATTTATTTTTAACGAAAAGTTCATTTTCCAAATAAAGGTTAACAAATGATAGAATCTTTTAATAAAAATGCTTGATAAAATGCCAACCAAGCAACTAGTAAATAAAAATGTTGCAACTAAAACAAAATTTAAAATTATAATGTAAGTTTTATTTTTAAATACTGTTATATTCCCTATTATTACGTTCTTTATCAAAATTTCGATACTCTTCGCATATAATTTCAAAGAAAACAAATTAATTAAAATAACATAAACGAAAAGTTGCAATTTCATCACTTTTATTAATTTTTTTTTTAATTCAAACGGTTTATTAAGATAAAATAATACCAAACGGTAACACTGAGCGGTAGTGCTTCGCTTGTGACCCCAACACGTTCTTTGAAATTCGTTTCTGTGTGGTTTCGATATTAAAATCATTGCATTAATGTGCTTAAATAAGGACATCTATTGTAAACGTTACGAGTAAATACACTTGAAAACTAACTAGAAAACTTAATGAAATTTCATCTTACAATATACAATACTTGGAAAGAAAATTTTTTGCTGGGATGCTTAGTATATTAACCCTTAATTCAATAGTTTAATTAAATGTTTACGGTCAAATTAATTTTAAGTTGATTAACTACTATTTGTAGTACTTACTACCCTTTACTACGATTGCTGCTACTACCGTTACTTAAATGTAATGCAGAAAAACTCTTTTAATTATTATAAAATAAACATATTTTTGTGTATAATAAATTATGTTTTCACACAAGCGGCTGTGTTTAAAATAATTAAAATTTTTATAAATTGCACGGTCTACTCTAATTGGCTATAAAAGCTTACAAAACTGTAGAAATAAAGTCAGTTTATTTAAATTAAATTTAAAAATATTCATAGAAAATCCGTGCCATAAATCTCTTCGAAAACTGTTTTGTTTTTACAAATAAGACCGTAGAATTCATATAAAAGTTTTTTTTTTGCCGAACACAAATCAACGTCTCTGTGAGGTATTTTTGTCTTAAAGTGATTAAGGGGTGGTCGCAAAATTTTATATTATTAGGGAAGGAAGCTGTGGCATTTAATGCTTTTTTCGGTAGTTATATTTGTATAGAAGCTTTGGTGAAATATGGATCGATTGCAATAAGATTAACCAACATTACTATATGATTAAAGGGCACAAAGACTATTTCGGAGAGAAGTCTGTATGGGGGCTATAGACACTTATAGACTGATTATCACAATATACATACATACATATGCTTTGTGCTCGTGACGAATTTTATCAACTTTTCAACAATTTTGCAACCAAGGTTTACATGAACAGACAAATATATGGTTTCTACCTTCATTGGTGGCGCAAGGAAAAACTTCAAATTGCATATTTACGCTTTTCCTGATTCTTAATTTTCTTAAATTAAAAATCAAATTGAGGTATGCGAATGATATTGACGTAGGATACATTTTTATTGCAACTCATTATTATAAGTCAAAGTAATTGTTCTTCGGAGTAAATCAGAGCAGTTAAATTTTAATGATGGCTACCCAATAAAAAATGGAGCTTCCAACGAAGCAGGTTTGTAAGGGAGAAACATAAGGGTTTCGCTTACCATTGCGCTTACGGAAGACATGAATTTTATATGGCGAGTTCCCACTTTGAAGCAATACATTTTTGGCACATAAAGCGCATTATTCAGCGCACAGAACCATTGTTGGATGTAACGATCATATTTACACACTGAATGTTTTGATACAGTTATTTTTATTATTCTCCCTTATAAACCTGCTTCGTAGTAAGGGAATGCCGTAGCACTTGAAATGTTATTTTTTTTATAAAAGTTGTTGAGAGTTTTTTCACTTACTTTACTGCATTTCTGTATGTCTTATTGCGTAGCGCATAATTGTGCGCTGGGTTTTGCATTATTAGCTAAGGTTTTTTTTAATTCATGTTTGAAGTTTTCGACTGGGGGTGTATTTTAGTACAATTTTCAAAAACATGTACTGATTCTTAAGTCTATATCTCATGAACTATTCGAGTTATCGCTTGTCTCTCTTCGGCAAATTTTAAGCTCTTCATCAGATCTAAAAATTTTACCTTAAGATAAAATCGAAAAAAACCACAACATCTTACTCAAAATAGCAAAACTGTCAAAAAACTTAGAAAAATTTATGATTTTGAAAGTAAAGAATGAAAAATAAGGACACTTCAAATCTTTACTTTTTTTGATGATTTTTAACGTAAAGAATGAAAAATAAGGACACTTCAAATCTTTCCAAATATATATTAAATTTTAGTCGTCGCTTTCGGAGCTAGTCTCATTATCTGAAAACATGTTCCCGACCGTTTCGCTTGCACATTACTTGGGAAAAACGAAATTCGGGAAGTGAATGATGCCACTTTAGAGATGACAGCAGAGTCACTTATAAAAAATATTAGTGACATCTTATTGCCACCGCTGCATATTAAGTTGGGTATAACGAAGAAGTTCATAAGACGGTGACGAAAAATAAGGACAACGTATTTCACTGCCTCAAGAAAATATTTCCAAGACTCAGTGATCAAAAAATTAAAGCCGGTAATGTACTTCTTAACTAATCTCTTCAAATATGTACTTATTGTTTGTGATTTTTTTTTTTGCTTAAAACAGGTGTGCTTAATGTGCTAATTCGAAAGTTGCTTAATAGTGAAGATTTTAACACTGTTCTGCACGGAAACGACTTAATTGCTTTGGACGCACTTAAGGCAGTTATAGAAAGAGTTTTAGGAAAAAATCGAGACGACGAATGGAAAGTTTTAGTTAAAAAAATGCTTTAATCATTCCAAGGACTTTTTAAATAATCATTTGACATAGTTAGAAAAACAATTGCCAACAGAATCTGATGAGCAAGGTGAGCGCTTCCACCAAGTAGCCATCCCGATGGAAAAACGGTTCCAAGGGGAAAAAATAGATGCGATGCTCGGGGAAGTATGCTGGTCTAGCCATAAAGTATTTTCATACGAAAATAAAGCAAGAGAAGCGGTCGGAAACATGTTTTCAGATAATGAGACTAGCTCCGAAAGCGACGACTAAAATTTAATATATATTTGGAAAGATTTGAAGTGTCCTTATTTTTCATTCTTTACGTTAAAAATCATCAAAAAAAATAAAGTTTTTTAACAGTTTTGCTGTTTTGAGTAAGATGTTGTTGTTTTTTTCGATTTTATCTTTAGGTACAATTTTTAAATCTGATGAAGAGCTTAAAATTTGCCGAAGAGAGACAAGCGATAACGCGAATAGTTTACGAAATATAGACTTAAGAATCAGTACATGTTTTTGAAAATTGTACTTAAATACACCCCCAGTCGAAAACTTCAAACATGAATTAAAAAAAACCTTAGCTAATAATGCAAAACCCAGCTAGGGTTTTTCTACTACCATCATAAGCTTTCAGATTTTTTGGGTCTCTATTAAGTATTTAAAATATCAAGAGTGAGTGTGAATAACGAAAAAACGATGAGGTAAAAAAAAGCAAATTTTAAGATTCGATGTCGGATATTTCCTAAACTATAAGAGATAAACTATGCATGTTTCTTACTGTTTTATAGAACTCGCCTAAAAAATCGGGCAGAAATTAAGAATTCTAGATCGTTTTTAAAAACACTTAAAAAAAATAATAAAAAGATGTTTTTGTAGAATTTTCGTAAGCGTAACGTGTTTTAGATCCATGCTGTATTGACGGTTATTTTTAGGATGTTGTTTAGAAACACAAAAGGAAGCTTCGTGCAAGAAATCGGCCTTCCCTTAATTATTCCGTAGCTTGTCATTTTGTTTTTGTTTTTATTTTTCAGACTTAAAATAGTTAAAATTTTATTCTACGCAAAAAATTTTATCAAGGCTGTCTGAATTGTAGGAGGCACATTGACCAACTTATTTTTAATACCATGTTCACACTTGTTCTTAAACGCGTTTACGCAGCTCGAACGTGATTAAACTCTAATCACTTCAAAATCGAGATGATTACCCATCATTGAAGTGATATGTTAATCACTTTAAATTGACATGATTACAACTAAATCACTTCATAAACCCCATAGAATCCACTGAACATACCTCAAACTGAGTGTAATGTAGAATCGCCAACATGATCTTGTACAACCGGCCACGATTTCTGCTTAATGTTTTTATTTTTTTCCTTGAATAACACGGTGAGACAGTCCAAAAAACCTGGGACCGAATATCATTTTTCTTGTAGGGCTTGTCGAGTAAAAAAAGATTCCAATAGTGAAATATGCCGGAGACCTCCAAAATCCAGATTTACGGTTAAAAAACCGGGTTTTGTTTTATTTAACTTTTCATGAAAATAAACTTTTAAACATTTTATAAAAAAAGTAATTTCAATTTTTGGGAATACAAAATTTTAATTTCAAAAGATTTTGTTATTCGTGCTTAATTCCCTTATCCCATCAACAATAAATTTCAAGTGTTTTTATCAAGAATAAAAACTGGGAATTAAGCACGAATAACAAAATCTTTTGAAATTTACATTTTATAAAAATTTTATTAATCAATTAATCAATGTTATCCTAAACACAAAAAAAATTTGTAATGAGAGTTTTAGTCATTCAAAAATATTGTTTTTTTCGTGTCCTTTTTATGCACTTTCTTTAAAATTACAAATCACTGTTAGCCTAAACACAACTTAGAATTACAAAAAATATTTGTAATGTTCACACGGACAGCAATATTCGTGTTTCGCTCTCTTATTCCTCTTTCGCGCCCAAAACATGATTGAAACGACTTGTTTCCCCATACAAAATTTTAAGAGCGAAACAGGTCGTTTCATTTTGAAACAGGCTGCGAAACAGGAAAAATGTACTAAAATCTCCAATTTTGATAACATTTATCGTTATTTTATCTGAACTAGCTCTCAAAAAAATCAAAACAAAGAAAAAAACAAAATAAAAATTGATGTTTAATAAAATAAAGTGATAAATTTAACATTATTATATTAGTAAAAGTATTAAATAATTTATTTTTAAGTTTTATTTACTTTGTTATCTTTTTAACGAAAAATCACACTAACAACTCAAAAAAAATGTCAAAATTAAACAAGAATGAATCATATGAACAGCATGTTTGGCAATCTAGTTTCAGAGAGCGAAGCCAGTGGTTTATATCCTCGTATGAACATTGCATTACTCATGTAAAATTTAATATGACGTTTTGTTAATGTCTTCTTTTTCACTTTGAATATGTGTATCAAAGTATATTTATACCAAGTACATGCAAGTCTACAACAAATCAACAATAAAAAAAACAACATTCATTTTGTTTGTGTAAAAACATTTGATACTGTCAAACAGCCAAACATAAAGAAAACAAAAAAAAAAAATCATGGCGCACTAAAATGTAAGCAAATTTTTACACTATCGAAAATAAAACAACTGAACAGCTGATCACTTGCATGTACTTGTAATAAACATACTTTGATGTGTATTTAAAAAAACGATTGCAATTTAATAAAAATCGTGTGCAATTTAAATTAAAATTATGACAAAGATGACAAAAAGCGTCGCCGTTTACATCTAATTTTTTAACAAATTGTTGCATGTATCGCAGTTCAAGATGCAGTGGTGGCAGAACAACGTCCTTAACTTGAACTTTTCTATGTGAATCGCGAGATGGCCATACTTTGCGATCATAACGATTCGGCGCACGACTATCCCATTCACAAAGAAAGCATGCATACTTTGTGTAACTACCTTGCATACCAAATAAAATTGTCAAAACGTTTAAGTCAGCGACGACTTTCCATATATGGGTGGTATAGCTAAGAAACATTAGTATATTTTTCATTACTTCGTAAGTTTCTTTTAAATTAGTCGCATATGCGATTGGAACTGAAGGTAATTGATTTTGGTTATGCAATAAAACAGCTTTTAAGCCTACATACATTACAAATCTTAAATTAATAAAAATAAAGTCATACATTTTTATAAAAAAACTAACTTTTACATGAACCATCAATAAAAAGTCGCCATTCATCTGCATTATAATTGTGATTTAATGTCAAAAATAGTTTCGGTGCATCAACGCAATACACGAGATCACTGTCATTGGAACTAGTCTTAAAACTTTCTTCAAGTAATGAAGTCCGGTCACTTTTTCTACCAGATGTTATAACGAAATCTTTTTCCACCAAATTCCACTGCTTTAATCGCGACCCGAGGACTTCAGATTGCCGCTTTGACAAGTGTAGATCGCGAACAAGATCGTCGAAATTAGCATTTGACAAAATATGCCGCTCCGTTGTTGTTTATCTGGATGGAAGGAACTCTTCTTGTTCAAAATCTTTCTCTGTTATATCGACAGATTTGCTCGTTGTCGGTAGATCATTACTTACAGGTATCGGTTTTGTAACAGTTACAACATTTGCGTACTTAATGTTTTTGCGCGTTTTAAAACAGTATTGTTTTAAAAAAATATCAGTAAATAAGCCACAAATATAGCAAAATTTGTTATAATTGTCACACATTTTTTATTTAATTTTAATTTAAATTGCACACGATTTTTATTAAATTGCAAACGTTTTTTTAAATACACAGACTCAAAGTGAAAAAGAAGACATTAACAACACGTCATATCAAAAGAAAAACAATAATTTTACATGAGTTGTACTTCTAAGTTGTGTTTAGGCTAACAGTGATTTGTAATTTTTTGAATGACTAAAGGCTCAGTTAGTCTTAACTTTCTGTTTCTGTTCTGTTCCGTGCCGTTCTGTTACGAAATTGTAATAGTTACTTTTTCTGTAACAACTTATCAGCCATTTATGACACATTTATTAGTTTTGCACCGTCCAATGTTTTATTTCAATAACTTAAATGCAAATAAATTTAAGAAATTAAATTTTATGAATTCTTAAAATCAAAAAATAGTTTATTTCAACATAAATATTTATGTATTTTTTATTATTTATTTTGCTGTCACTTACAATTACTTAGCAAGTTTTTGATTTTAACAAACTGAACCGCAACAGAACAGAAAAACTAATCAATTTCATAGGTTTATTAACAAAAACAAGTCAGCTGATTCGTAACAGAACAGAAAGTAAAGACTAATTTGTGTTTGCTCGACAATAACACCCAAATTTCTCAAGTTTTCTTAAATTAATTATATGTATATCGAAAGATCTCAGTTTCTTCTTTCCAAATCTAGTAAGAAATTGAAAATTGGATCATTATAAACAAAATTACAGGCTTATATGTGCGAAAAGGTACAAACCCGGTTTTTAACCGTAAATCCGGATTTTGGAGGAGTCCGGCATATTTCACTGTTGGAAACTTGTTTTACTCGACAAGCCCTACAAGAAAAATAATATCCGGTCGCAGGTTTTCTATTTCATTCAATTTTGTAACACTGTGTAATTCATAAATTTTTACAATTTCATCATTAAAATGATTAAAATAATCTTCTGATAACTTTATAAAAGCATTTGAATCCATTTTTAATACTTTAAAAAAATATAAATTTGTTTGTTGTGTTTTTTTTCTTAATCATCTGTCATCTTAATCATCTCAAATATAGTGTGAACGGCTTTGATTAACTTAATCAACATTTTGCTTAAACGCCTTTAAAAACCCAAATGTGAACATAGCATAAGATAAGACCAACGAGCATGTAATATTACGAATGACAAAGTTTTTGACTGTTACGCACTTAAAAAAAGAGAAAAATAAATCATCAAAAATCACAACAAAAGTTTAATTTTGTTAAATAGTATAATTTTAACAAACATTAAGTACTTTATTAAGATTTTTGTATGACGTGCTAAATTCCCAATTTTTTTATATTTGATAAATACACTGAAATTTATTGTTGAGGGAAAGCTAGCTTCTATGCGCATTTCACTGGTTGCTTAGGCCAGATCATCAGGAAACCTTTTCCAAAGATTTTAGAAAAGTTAAAAGTATTATACAAATAAAACCCTAAAGCGAATAAGAATTTTAAACACTCAAAGTCTTACTTGTAACAATATCAAAGCTTAAACAAAACACCAACAATAAACAGTGAGTTTATCTTTTCTTACATCCCCCTACAATTAGTTGGGTTCTTTCCGACTCGAATTGTAGTTGTAAGTGGGTAAAAAGAAAAAAAAATAATTAAAAAACAAATTGTTTCATTCTATTGTCTTCGCAAGAAAACAACAAAAAAACCAATTTGGCAATTCAGTTTTCTGCACGGGCACAATAAAACAAACAGCTGCTTTTCTCACTGAACTGTGTCTGTAACTTTTTTTGGCGAGTACAAGCTATCTCGTAAGGAAATAACTCGCCAATTTATAGAAAAAGTGTGTCTGTAACATTTATGTGAGTAAAGTTCTCGTTTTGAACTGTCAAAAAAACTCACGAATTAAAATGAGGCGAGAAAAAATTTTAACACTTAAAAACAATTAAAATAGCAAAGAATAATAATAATAATAATAATAATAATAACCAAGGCACGGATCTTTATGCAAATGTTTATTTGTTCTCGTCAGTCGGAGATTACCATATGCACAAAATCTTTGCGAATCAAGAAATTTGCAGTTAAATTGCATCGATTTGTTAGTGCATATTTTGCTTTGAATGCATATTTTTGCATATATTGCTGATATTGCATATTTTTGTTGCATATTTTGAAAAAAACTTGTTTTAATTGCTTTATTTTGCCAGACACCCTTCCGCAGAAGAGATAAAAGACCACTTCGATGATGAATATAAGTTAATTGATGTTGCCATAAATAATATGGATTTTGTGGACGGATACAAATTGTTGCTGAAGTTCTAGTTGACTCAACTTTTTAAAAAAACTTTAGTTACATTTTTGTTTATAAAATGAAAGGAAAATATTGGAAATATTTTGTGAAGAAATAAGAAAGAAGAAAAAACGAAATTGTTGCTCTGATTGTGAACAAAGCTTAAACAAAAAATTAGTTTTTAAATTTATTGTTTTAAATCCTTAGCTTCTTGCATATTTAATTTAAATTTTTTTCGAAAACAGCGTAGTAAAAATTAATATACCAGAGAGGAACTATCAACATATAATCATGCCCCTATCACTTCCGTTTTATATATATTTTTTTTTTTTTTTAACAGGCAGTAAACTTTTATTTGGAAAAAATGAGGGGTCAAATATATCTCTAAAGGCATTTTAAAAAACAAAATCAATAAACATTTGATTCATATGTAATTGCGATCAGTTTCGCACTTTGCTTAACAGTTTCAAAAAATTTAACAAAAAGTTTTCTTAAGTTCAATATGGTTTTACACTTATGATTAACACAGTTGCTCAAGCCAGCTTATGCATATTATAGTTGGGCCTTTACAAGTGACTTAATTTACATGATTGTCTAACTGTTTCTTTATATATTTGTGTTTTTCTTTATTTAAACTTCTACTTTTGTGGTTATTGTGCCTAACTTACGTTTATGAGACTGAATTTTAATGTTTTTCGTGCTGTTTTTGTTTTTTCATTTTGCATTTTTTATGCGCATAAAACGCGATTTTAACTGCATAAAAGTCCGGGCGCTAATAATAACGCTTTGATCATAAAATAACACCAAACATTAAAGTCGCACTTTAGATTATTTGGTAAAGCCGACGGTTGTTTTTTCGCCGCCGTCGTTGAAAAATTTAAAATTTTAGTAAATTTGGGTCGCCGTCAACGATATGTGTTACTGACGTTCACAACGTCTGCAATGCCACATCGGCTTCGGGTGAAATGATATGACATTTATAACGTAACGACGTAATCTCCTTGGATAGTTTTCGACATGAGTTACGGACACAGTTTTTTCCCCTTTTCGAGAAACGAAAAAATATTTTGTTTCACATCTTTTCGATGCAAGAAGTTCTCACTAAATTAACAGAACATGGGTACAGGCAAAGATATAAAACATAGTCTGTCTTATGCAAAAAAAAAAAAAAAAAAAATACAGTTCACATTAGGTTACCAGAACATCGAGCTTATACATTTTTGCTGCGCTTAATTGGTTAACTAATGTGGGCTTTAACTCTCTTTTCATAAGTATGAGTACATTTAAGTATTAAAGTTACAAAATTTTTCAAATAAGAAATTAATTTTTCGAAAATTGTATCAATATTACTTTTGTTCTGCAAAATGCCTACAGATGATTTTTAGACTTCTTAATTTGACACTTGCTATTGAATTTCATTTACATTCAAAAAACAACATTGCCAACCCATACTATGGAATTAATATTGAAACCCCACTATATTTGGAAATATTTTAAAATGCTATTGTCAACTCCCTAATTGTACACTCACAATATTCTGTACGTAAAATTAACTGAAATTGTAATATAAAATAAATGAAAATTCAATTAAAAACCGGTCTACTTATTTTTCATTTATTTTTAACAAAAAGTGCATTTAATTTTTACTGTCAAAAATTCAACACCATATTCCGTAAAATCAAATAAATATCCAGTTATTTTGTAAAATTTTACTGTCAAAAAATTGACCCCATATTCAGTAAAAACAATTAAATATTCAGTTATTTTATTAAATTCAGTAATTTTCGTTTACTCCACAAAAGAGCCGAATTTCTAAAAAATATCAGACAGATACCTGTCCGCTTGTTTTTCTTATAAGCGAGAGAGGGAGAATATTATTATTTACTTACCCTGTTACACACGTTTGTTTTACTTTTGTTGTACTGACCACGTTGTTTACAGAAGAACTCTCAATTATAAGGCACCAGCAGCATGACCGATATGGCTTCGCAATTATTTTACTTTTAAAATTTGATGTATTTAACTAAATTATATTAACAAATAGAAAATGGGAATTGCTTACACAAAACAAGCAATTCATTTTTTTATAGATAAGTAAAAATTAATTTTTGGTAGTTAACTCATATAAAACAACTGAATATTTAATTGTTTTTACGGAATTTGCGGTTGAATTTTTGACAGTAAAAATTAAATGAACTTTTCGTTGCTTTAAATAACCTTTTCATTTAAGAATTTAACTCAATCAACGGACAATATCACCAGCAACTGAAAATCCGTATTAATATGCACTTAGTTTTTTGAATAACTGTTAGAATCAGTTTAAAATATATTTGCTTGGAATTTTAAATGTTTATTTATTTAAAAATTACGGAACGGAATATTTCTTAAATAAACTACAGTCCGTTACTGTAATAATATTGTGAGTGTAATTAAAATCAAGTATCAAATTTATCGAAAAATTAAATCAAATTAAGAACAATCTACTTGATGGTCTTAAAAAATTACCCAATTTCTTGGCAAACAAATCAAATCAATCATCCGTAATTTTCTGTAATTTTCTAGTTTTGCAAAAAAGAAAAAAAAAAAAAAAAAAAAACTAATCATAGTTGCATCATGCCAAGAAATACACTGAGAAGTATTCTTACACAATAATAGATTTTATGAATTAACTCTGTTGTACTTATTTCCCCAACAATTTAGTATCAGTAATTATTATTCTAGTATTTGCGATAAAAATAAACATACAGCAACTAAATATTAATTACAAATGATATAAATGAGCATTGATTTAATATGTACATGATGTAATACAAGTACATTTAGAAACAATCTATTAAGGTTTTTGCCATTCTTCTATTAGGTTCTGTGCCAAAAAGTGTTTTATAATAAAAAAATAATAATCCTTCTTCACATTCACAAACATATTTATGTTATTTTGAGTATTTTGTAAATGCTGTTTATTTTGGAAGATAAATTCATCCATTCGATAACACATGTAACATGCATTCATACATTTAAGCATACACAGATCTGTTTGCAATACGACAACAGGTAATCAATCTATTTTGATTTAAAATCAATTTAAGAGCAATCAAAACATAAGTATTTTTTTTTTTGCCTGTTGAAGTCTCAGCAATCTGTGTAAAAGTGCACACACACAAAGCAAGGGCCATGTTATATGTGAGTATAATATAGTATCGTGGTTTTCAGATGGCATTTGGAATATATTTTTTCTTTCAAAAATTCAGTGAACTGAGCCTTTCCTGTAAATAAAACCAAAATAAAAAAATCCAACATTAATTGAGGAATATTTTTAAGATAAATATTGACCTTTATGATATTTTAGAATAATATTTTGCTTCATGGTCAGATAAATTTAAGTTAATCGGCCTTCTTTTGAAAATCAAAACGTAGTGAAATTAAAATCAAACGAATATTGATGCTTGGTGCTGAGCTTTGCCAGGATGAGTAAGATGATAACCTGCCAACAGAAGAAACTCTTGATATTAACGCAACAACAGAATTGACCGAAACAATTAGAAGTCCTAAAATTTTTAAGAGATAAAAACAGGACTCTAAGGCATAATGGAAGGTTCTATATGTTTAGAAAAATCATGTAAAATTACTGAGAAATTAGAAATTTCGTGTAATGGATTGTTTTCGATTTCTCAAACATCTACGATAATTGAAAGAAATTTTCCATGTCAAGTTTTTTTTTTTTACTAATAAACTCCAAATAATAAATAATTTTTCATTTTTATTTATTGAAATTTCTGAATTTATAAACTTTATTAATCGGTTAACCGATCAATAAAAAAAATTAACCGCTTATTAACCGATTAAACCAAAACCTCTATTAATCAATCGAGCGATTAACCGATTAAAGCAAAAGCCCGATTAAATGAATACCCTAGTAAATATGCAATCGCATGTTTTTTCTTGTGCGACCAATGAAGGCAGAGACAATATATTTATCCGTTCTAGAGCAAATTAGAACGAGACGCATCTTTTAGTATACCGATTGACTCAGAAACATTGCATGAAACGCAAATGATGTTCGTATTAAGATTAAATTTGGCCCAAAGAAGAAAACAGGAAGAAGATAAAACATATATTACGAAAAAACGACTTTCCATACAAAACTTTAAACAACTTGATAAAATATGTTATCAATAAGCCTAGTTCAAATGAAAACTTAAGGACGGAGGTACCACCAAAGATATATAGGTCAATAGAATATATACCTGGGCTGTCAGAAAGGATGAAGTATTCAGACATATACAACAAAGAAAATTACTTATTAGCAATGAAAACGAGCAACACAATGAACAGATTGTTTAATAACATGAAATCCAGAATAGACAAACTAGATAAATCCAATCTAGTATATCAGCTTAAATGTAAAGGGGACGATACTGACATATGCCAAAAGATATATGTTGGTACAACGAAGACAAAACTAAAGACAAGATTATCATCGCATAAATCCGACTTAAAATCAAATGACAAACCTTTAACACAAAAAACAGCACTAGCAGCCCACTGTGCAAAAACGGGACATCAACCAGACTTCGATAAGGTGAGAATACTTGTGGGAGAGAATAATTACACTAAACGATACATGAAGGAGATGCTACATATTATAAATACACCAAACGAAAAGAGAATTAACTACAAAACTGATACTGATAACTGCGCTCACATATATCGTCATACAATAAACAAACACAAGATTAATAAACAAAAGAAAATTATTAGACAGTCAGTGAGAAAAACTTTAAACAATAACATCGGACAACACTGCATTAAATATTAAGTAAATTAATTGTTTGTTTAAATTAAGAAACATGTTTTAAAATTATATTTTTTAGATCATAACTATTTCCCTGAGGATGACCAACAAAGTTGGTCGAAATATTGGAATAAAATAAATAATTAAAAATTAAAACAGAACAAGAGTTTTTATTTTTATTATAATTTATGAAACAGACCTCAAGCCGAATAATAATAATATAACACACTTAACAAGTGAAAAGGTCTACATACACACATAACAAAACAAAAACAAAATATCTTACTGCAAATTAAATATGGTTGAATCGGTTCAGTTTTAAACATACAGCATTCAAATATCAATCCCTGGAATATTCAAGCTATTTAATCCTTTAAATGTTTCCTTTTATACCTTTGAGACAAAATATCTCATACATTCGGTGTATCTAGATAATATTGAGCACAAATAACTCTTATATGAATCCTAAACTCAAAACATGACTTAATTCGAATAAAGTTTTTTTATTGCAAATATTAAATTGTGGAAATTTTGCTTTCAAATAAGCCGTTTTTGGGCATATTTTCAAATTTACATGTAAACTTGGTTGCATTACTTGCTGTGTTGTTGTCAAATAGTACTACACTGAAAGAATTTTCTTCGCAAAACCAATGAATTTTGACATTAATCCCATGAAAAATTGCATTAAAAAGGAACCTATGCAGCGCTTCGTTGGATCAATGAAACCTGTTTCATTAAAAGGATTTAATGAAACATTACATTAGATCTATGAATATTATTCATTGGATGAATACTTTTAATAAAGTAAAAAAAAATTTTTTTTATTATTTTTTTTAATTATTTTTTTTTTCTTGTTTTTTTTTTATTGTTTAATGGAAAAAACATTAAGATGGCGCACAAAACTGTACAAAATCTTGGGAAAATTTTCAGTAAAACAAAAGACGAAATTCCAAATATGGAAAAAGCAAATGTGGTATACCAGATCCCCTGTATGGGTAATGAAACTGAAACGTGTAAGAAAGTGTATGTTGGAACAACTAAAAATAAACTAAAAACTAGAATTGCAGGACATAAATCCGATCAAAAACATCGTTTGAACAATTTTATTCAAAAAACGGCATTAACAACCCACTGTGTTGAGAACAAACATTTTCCAGATTTCAACGAAGTACGAGTGTTAGAGAGAGAACCAAATTGTAAACGACGCTACATGCTAGAGATGCTACACATCATTAACATACCAGCGACAAAAATGAATTTTAGAATTGATGTAGAGAACTGTTCTCAAAGCTACAAGCATTTAATTGACAAGGGGAAGAATGTATGCAATATTTAGTTTTTAAGTTTAGTTGAATAACAGACGATGCAGAGAAAGAAACAGTAAAAATATTTTGTTTTAAAGTCCGTGTTTAATATAAATTATTATTTATTTGTAAGTTTACGTATTAATGTTTACATGTATTTTTATTGTTGTTTGTTCTTCTATGTGGTTTATTATTATTGTTATTCTGTTTATATGTTTTATACATTATACTTAAATTTATATTTATAGACAAGCCCTGAAGATGTTACTCAAAGAGTATCGAAATATCGGCATAAATTAAAATAAAATTTATTTTCAATACTGGCCTCGAGCTTAAAATAAAAGCATTTTCATTTATACATATAAAAAAGGTCGAATAAAAGCAACTTGAACTGTTTATTTTACTTTATTTTATTTTTTATTTTTTTCTGTATCTGGCGGGATTCGATCGCGCAACCTCGGTGCTGATAGACTAGCTCACTGCCAGCTAGTCTACCGGGGCATTGTAGTTTTTGGATAAAAAAAACTATGTTTTTTACTCAATTAAGAGCGTAAATATGAGATTAAATTGTCCATAATAACAATAACAACGTTGATTGAAAGTGGATTGAAAGTTTTTGTTTCATTACTATAATGACATTTTTATTGTCATAATGAACATTTAAATTTATGAAGGCAATTATTGAAATACGTTGCTTTTATAAAAAAAAATTTTTGATTACATAAAGTTAATGATACATGTAACATTAGATGTATGAAATTATTAAATCTTAAATTTTTTAATTAACAATTAAACATTTTTTTAAGGAAACTATAATTTTGTATTAATTAATGAATATAGTTATGTTTGTATATTGTTTTTTTATGTTCCCAATTAAAATTTTTTGTTTAACTTGGACAAACTTAAGTTTTCATATATCCAATGAAAATTTTTAACGTAATTACGAAGTCCAATGAAGCGATTTTAACGAAAATACTTCTTTATAACTATTCATTTACCCAAGGAAAATTTTTTTATGAAAATGATTCATTTAATATATGAAGCATTTTTCTTTCAGTGTAAGGAAATTAAACGAACGAAATTTAGGTGTTATTTTGTTTTGGGAGTTTCAATTTTAAGGTAATAACCCGAATAGGGTAATTAAGCGAATGGCAATTAAACGTATATTATTTTTTTTGAAAAATGGAAAAAAAAAACGGGGATTTAATACTCAAGGCAAACAAGCGTAAAAGACATTTAAGCGTGGGGTCCATTAAGCGGGTGATACTGTATATACGTTTTTGGCGATTTGGAAATCTGGACTAATCTTTTAGCATACCGATCGAATCAGAATCACTTTTAAAAGTGATCTAACTATGGCAATCCGTCCGTCTGGCTTGTTGCCTGTCCATGTTAATTTTGTGCGCAAAGTTCAAGGTTTAATTTTGTAGAAAATTTGATTTAATTTGGTAAAAACATTTTAAGTGAACTAAGGTCGAACGCTATGTAAATGGTGAAAATCGGTCTATAATTTCACATATTCCCCATAAAAACTTCTTTCCAAATTAGATTGTTTGGATCCATAAACCATCTAATTATGCTGATATTTAGATAAAATCTTTAGATAAAAAAATGTAAATACTATGGTGTTTGGGCCTTATCAATTATAATTTAAGGGTTGCTTATATTAAATTGAACGGTTCGTTGAATATTTTGTTTACAAATTAGAAATTTTTAATTTTTTCCGGTTTTTAAGACATATTTAATGTGCATTTTTAGAGCAAAGTTCTGGGTTTCCTGCTTATTGTCTTAACTTTTTAAGCAAAGAAAAACTGCGTAACTGGCCTAAAATTCTTTTTTTCAACAATAGAAATGATTGAACTTGACGTAAATTTTATATGAAAAGCACTCAGTTTTTATTATGGAAACCACACATTAAAGTATTAAGGATTTTCAGTTATTCTCTCGTTTGTGCTTATTAAAAAACTCTTAAAACTATTTATTCCAGTAGGTAAAAAGAAATACTACTGCCAAATTCCTAATCCGCAATGGCTTTTCTATGGAATCTAGGTAAAATAATGTACGTAGTCCATTATATAGAGATTATATTATATTATAAAGAGCACTCGTCTTTTGAACCCCAAAAATTTTCTAATTTTGTTGGTAGAAGGTTTTTCTATCATCATATACATATGTGTGTGTACGCATGTACGTGTGTATGCATGTGTTACAAATTTTATTAAATATTAATTTTTCCCTTCGTATCAACATCTTCCCACAAATTGTAATTTGTATATAAATGGCTCTACATGTTCTCCTATTTATGTTTGGGTGTGGTATTTTGATGTTTTTTTCTCCTTTTTTCTGTAGATTTTTATTTGTTTTTGTATACCAATAAACATTTATGTAGATTTAAACGTTTTCATTTAGAAAAACGAAAAATAATTGGCAACAATTTTACTATATTACAAAATCCCATGTATTTTATGTTGAGCTTTGGGTTCTAGCTTTTTTGCTTACTATGTGTATAAGTACATATGTCTGTATGTATGTATGTATGTATGTATGTATGTATGTATGTATGTATGTATGTATGTATGTATGTATGTATGTATGTATGTATGTATGTATGTATGTATGTATGTATTTTTTTTTTTTTTTTTTCCATTAGGCAGGTGTAAAATCTTACATAAGATTCCCGTGTCCCTCTTGACCCCGGGATATGTCGGATTTCTACCGACTAAAAAACACCTCCTGCGTCATTCAGCACCCTGCGGAACTGTCCCTAGAGATACTGCATCGCAGGGTCCGAAAGCCATATTTAGGCTGCGTCCATTGTTTGAGCTTTCCTTAGTCTCTCCTCTATTACTAATTTTTGATGGATGTTTTTAATCATTGAGCATATTATGTCCCAGTGTTCCTTTCTGTTGAGAATTATACTTATAATGTTTCCAACGTGCAGCTGTGTCCCAATCTCTTCTTCTGCTTTCTGCCGATCGTATCTAAAGCGTGGGCAGTGGAACATGACGTGTTCTGGATCTTCTTCTTGATTCGAACATGTAGGGCAGTATGGACTACTGTCCAGGCCAAATCTGTACAGGTAGCTTCGGTAACCTCCATGACCAGAAAGGAATTGCGTCAAGTAGTAGTTTACCTCTCCATGTCTTCTGTTTAACCAATTATTTATTTCCGGAATAAGTTTGAAAGTCCATCTCCCCTTGCGGCTGGCTTCCCACCTACTCTGCCATTGTCTTATTGATTTTTCTCTCTCAAGTTTACGTACACTGTTGCCAGGTTGTGTTGAGGTTCTCCTTATATCATCTAATCTTTTAGCTTCATCTGCTAAGATATCTATAGGAATCATTCCCGATATGACTTGGGCAGCTTCATCAGAATTGGTTCGATATGAGCAGCATACTCGTAGAGCAGATAGTCTGTATACCGACTTCAGTTTCTTCGCTATGCTTTTTACTTTTAAAGCTCCTGTCCATATGGAGGCGGCGTATAGTATAACTGAGCTCACCACTGTGGATATAATTTTCCTTTTACATTGCCTAGGTCCACCTACATTTGGCATCATTCTTTCCAGTGCTGCTCTGACGTTTGCCGCCTTGTTAGCAATGTACTCAACATGTGTTCTGAAGTTAAGTCGCGAATCAATAAAAACTCCCAGATATTTCAAACTCGGTTTTGAGGTAATTTGATGTTCTCCCACAAGGATTTTAATATTTTCTCGTTTTCGCCTGCTTGAAACTAGTACGACCTCAGTCTTATGTTCTGCGAGCTCAAGACCTGCACTTTTCATCCAATTTTGGATAGTCCAGACTACTTCGTTGGAGATAAGCTCAACTTCGTCTACGAATCTTGCCGCGACCGTAACAGCTATGTCGTCGGCGAATCCTATAATGTTTGCTTCTACCGGGATATCCAGCTCGAGTACATCGTTGTACATTATGTTCCACAGAAGCGGGCCAAGCACCGACCCTTGCGGAACTCCTGCAGTGACTTGGTGTGTTACGACGCCTTCATCGGTGTTGTAGCACAGCTTTCTGTCTGTGAAGTAGCTTTCTATTACCTTAGCTAGGCATGTCGGTATGCCAATTCTATTTAGCTTTCCAATTATTTTTGACCAATTTGCAGAGTTAAATGCGTTCTTTACGTCAAGCGTTATTATGGCACAGTATTTTTTATTTGCTCCCTTCCCTTCTATCGCAGTTCGGGCATTTTCTATCACCATACGTATCGCATCGATTGTCGATCTAGCTTTCCGGAATCCGTGTTGTCGGTTCGAAAGCCCGCCCTTTGCCTCTACAATGGGCAGCAATCTATTACATATGATTTTCTCAAAAATTTTCCCATTCGTGTCGAGTAGGCATATTGGCCTATACGATGAGGGAACACCCTGTGGTTTATTGGGTTTTGGTATTAGCACCAGATTTTGCTTTTTCCACTGTTTTGGGAAGACTCCTTCCTTTAAGCATTCGTTGTATGTATGTATGTATGTATGCATGTATGTATGTATGTATGTATGTATGTATGTATGTATGTATGTATGTATGTATGTATGTATGTATGTATGTATGTATGTATGTATGTATGTATGTATGTATGTATGTATGTATGTATGTATGTTTGTATGTATGTATGTTTTTTTTTTTTTTTTTTTTTTTTTGTGTTGGAGGTGGAAACCTTCAATAGGTCCCAGGCGGGTATGTCGGATTTTTACCGACTAAAACCACCTCCACCGTCAAATCCACACCCTGCGGGACTGCCGTTAGGTATTACTTCGCAGGGTGAGTGGCACAGTTTGCCGCGTCCATCTGGTTTTACGTTTTTTTTTTTTTGGTTCAGGTTAATCTTCTTCGCAGCTCATTGTTGTATTGATCCTAAATTCCTGAGCTGTTCCTCTCTTCGCAGCATTTTGTTTACAATTGTTATGAAACATGTAATGCTGTTCCAGTTTTCCTCTGACTCCAACATGTATGTATGTATGTATGTATGTATGTATGTATGTATGTATGTATGTATGTATGTATGTATGTATGTATGTATGTATGTATGTATGTTTTTCTTTTTTTTAGTGAACGTAGTGGTAGCGCGCTATCATCTAGTGGCCCCACGATATCTCTTCCAATCCACCCCGGTACCACTGTAGCATTACATCAGGGTGGGTGGTGTTGTGTTGTTACACGTCTTCATCATATAGTTGTCATGATCCAAGTCCCCCGTCCTCCAAATAGATTAGGGGTTTGGAACTCTGCGGCATTTTTCTCTCATTATGCGGCAGATAAATTTTTCACACATTTTTCACGACTCTATAGAGCCCAGCATTTCACTAACCATGTTGTCAGGAGATAAAACCACATCGAGTCTGTTGTTTAGTTCATGTCTCTCATGTTCCCATCTTGGACAATGGAAGAGATTGTGTGCAGCATTATCGTCTTTACCACCGCATTCGTCACAGTGTTTATAAGTTTTGATCTTAAGTCTATATAGGTAGCTGTTGAAACTACCATGATCGGTCATCATCTGTGTAATAAAATAATTCATGCTTCCATGTTTTCTCTCTATCCAGCGGCGAATATTAGGGATTAACCGATAGGTCCACCTACCATCTCCACCAGTATCCCATCGTACTTGCCAGTCATTTAGTAGTGCTAGCCGGGCGTCTGTTCTTATCTGGCTTGCAGTTAGCCCAGTGTTTCCGCTCTTCGATAGGTTATATATTCTTTCTTTTTCTTTTACCATGAGATCCATGAATTCCAGCAAGTACAGAAGCTGCATTTGTGGATACTGTGCGGTATGCGGATATTACACGTGATTCTTTGTGGTTTTTGTAATTGTTGTACCACATAGCTTCTATTCATTGCCATAACAAAAGTTGGCGCGGCATACAATAGCTGTGAGTGTATCACACTGTTGATCAATCTTCTTGTTGAGTCTTTTGGACCTCGGCAATTTGGCATTATTTTTGCCAGTGTGTTAACTGTTTTCAGAGGTTTATCTCTTGTTTTCCCTGCATGTTCATGAAAGTTGAGTTTGTCGTCTAATTGTACGCCCAGGTAAGTGAGGCTGCGTCTGAAGAAAATTTCCTCCTGTTGGACAATGATATTAGGTATGTTAAAGGATCTTCTATTAGTTACAAGTATTGCTTCCGTTTTGACTGCTACAAGACTAAGTCCATTTTCTTTCAGCCATCTATCACACCGAGAAATACTATCGTTTGCAATTATTCTTAGCAACTCAGGGCATTGCTGAGTTACAACTAGGGCAACATCGTCAGCTTATCCTATAAGCTTTGCACCGTGTTGTAGTTTTATATTTAAAAGACCATCATACATCACATTCCATAAGAAAGGACCCAGCACCGATCCCTGAGGGACGCCCGCCGTGATGGTATATTCCTTTATTCCGATATCTGAGTCATAGATGAGTATACGATCACTAAGGTAGTCTATTATCATATTGTGAAGGTGTGTTTTTACTCCTTTCTTCTGTAAAGCGTCTAAGACGACTCTCCATTTTACCGTGTTGAAGGCATATTTAACATCTAGTGTTACGATAGTACAAAAACCCTTTTTGCCCTTGTTGCTAAGCCAACTACTTCACTTATCGCATCTACTGTCCTCTTTCTCCTTCTAAAACCATACTGTTGTGGCGAAAGGCCTCCTAGGCTTTCTATTTCTTTTTCTAGTCGCTGCAAAAGAAGACATTCTAGCAACTTTCCCAGTGTGTCAAGCATACACAAAGGTCTATATGAGCTTGCTTCATTTAATGATTTGGCGCCCTTTCTTATGAGGACTAATTTTTGCCTTTTCCAACATTTGGGGAATACACCGTTTGCTAAACAGATGTTAAAGGTCTTTAATAATATTTCAGGCCATGTTTCAGCTGCCAATCTAATGACTTCGTTTGGTATACCGTCTGGACCAGGGGTCTTTCCAGTTTTTAATTTTCTAATTGACAATTTTAATTCATCAGCATTAAAATGTACTACTTCTTCGGTTGATACCATCTTTTCTTTGGTGTTCATTCCTTCTATATCTATTGGGAATAACGTTTTTACTACTTCTTCTGCCCAAATGGGTTCTTTAATTCCTGGCATTGGTTTTTTCCCTCCGGTTTTCTTCATAACGATTTGGTATGGCTTACACCATGGGTCTGCATCAACTTCGTCACACAGTTCAGCCCATTTTTACCGATTGGTCCTTTTTATTGCGCTTCTTAAAGCCTTTCTTTTCATTTTATATTCCAATTTGAGAGATTCATCATCGGGGTGCCTCGTTGATATTCTACGAGCAGTCAAGCATAATTTTCTTAGCTCCCCAATTTCGGTAGTCCACCAGTAAACTGGCTGTTTATTTCCGTTGAATTTTTTGATTTTCGGCATTCCTGCATTGCAGGACTTCGTAATGATGTCTGTTGTGAGAGCAACAATATCCTCACAGTCTCCAGATAGGTTATTTATTCTTTTTATATTCTCCTCCTTAGCATGTAAGAGCTATTCTGTAGTTTTCTTCACATTAAGTTTCCGTACATTCCATTAAGGGAGTTGTTCTTCGTATCGAAGAACAGGTCTCTTGTTAGTGTGATAGTAGTGATGACCACTTAAGGTAATTTCATCTAGTACCCTCCAGTTACTGATCTGGTTATTCAGTTCATTCGATCCAAAAGTTATATCGATAATACTGGTACTTTTTCCTCTTATGAATGTAGGAGTATCACCATTGTTAAAAATAGTTAGACCGAGAGATGCCATCAATTTAGTAACGATGGTACCTTTCTTGTCTAGTTTTCTTGAATTCCATTCTGGGGATTTGCTGTTGAAGTCACCGCCTACGATAACTTTTCCCTTTGCTGTTCTGATACTTAGCTCTAATTTATTAATTGCATGTGAGAAGTTTGTGTAGTCCATATTCGGTGAAAAATAGCAGCTATAAATTCGTATCCCATTGATAGTTGCATAAACGAAGCCATCATTTTCCTCATTTACTTCGCTAATACATAATTGCTTATTTAATACCATAATTGCCGCTCTCTTTGTCAAGTCTTCGTACCAAATTTTAGAATGAGCTTTTCTATAGGGTTCACTAATAAGAACTATATCACATTTACTTTCTGCGGATTTTTGGATCATTAGATCGTGTGCCTCTCTTCCATGTCCAAGGTTTATTTGAATAAATTTCATATTCATACTGTTCGGGGTTTCATCCTGTTTCCAACACACATCGCACTACCAATAAGGTGGTCTATATTTTGTAAACCAGCTTCTTGACAGAGTATACACCTTTCATCTTGCTGACACTCTTTAGTCAGTGTCCTGGTTGGCAGCATTTTCTACATGTTCCCGCTCGATCTGCGCCTTTGCATTCGATTGCCCAGTGTCCAGAGCTTGCTTAGTCTTACCATATCCTTCCCTTAAATTAAGGATTTTGAACAAAGTATCCTGCTGTTCACCTGTTGCAATCTTAAGGGCGTTTATCAATTCCTGCATATCTGTGCTTTTATCCATATCCCTGATATCAAGAGTTTGGTTTTTAAGAACAGATCGGATTGTTACATCTTCACCAAGCTTCATCGTTAACGCATCTCTCAATTTGTTTGCTTGTCCTTCTCCTTTTCCAAACTTAACGAGAAGTTCCCCCGCTCTTGTTCTTCGCATGCCGCTGATTTCCACACCTATTTCGCTAGGTTTAACAGCATTCTTCATCTTCTTTATGACATGTATGTATATATGTATGTATGTATGTATGTATGTATGTATGTATGTATGTATGTATGTATGTATGTATGTATGTATGTATGTATGTATGTATGTATGTATGTATGTATGTATGTATGTATGTATGTATGTATGTATGTATGTATGTATGTATGTATGTATGTATGTATGTATGTATGTACGTATGTATGTATGTATGTATGTATGTATGTATGTATGTATGTATGTATGTTTTTGTGTATGTATGTATGTATGTAAGTATGTATGTATGTATGTATGTATGTATGTATGTATGTATGTATGTATGTATGTATGTATGTATGTATGTATGTATGTATGTATGTATGAATGTATGTTTTTTTTTTTTTTTTTTGCGTTGGAGGTGTGGAATCTTCAAAAGATGTATTCAACCCGCGTTGAAAAACATGCACGATTCGCCTGTGCTTCTACGTACTAAACCACACCCCCCCTCGTCCCCGATCCCCGGGGGACTGCCAATGGGTATTACTTCGCGGGGTAGGTTTGCCCCTTCTGGGCCTATCCTCTGTTTATCGCCTGAACAGCGAACTAGTTTCTGCTGCTCTGCGTGCCGCTTCCGCGACCCGTAAGGATTTGTTGACATTTGTGATGAATGAGCTCACTGCGTTCCAATTATCCTCCGACCTCAGCATTATGCCAATGATGCTGCTGACCATTATAGGCTCCCCAAGAATTCTTTCCAGCCTGTGTCATACCCCGGAAAATCGTGGGCATGTAAAAACGACATGTTCAGCTGTTTCGTCTTCTCCGTTGCACTCTGGACACCTTGGGGAACCGTCGTGACCGAATCGGTGCAAATAACTCCTATAACCTCCGTGCCCAGTGAGAAATTGTGTTAGGTTATAGTTCACCTCTCCATGCTTACGATTTATCCATGTGCTTATTAAAGGGATAAGTCTAAACGTCCACCGGCCTTTAGCGGAGTTTTCCCATCGCCTCTGCCAATTTTGTATACTTTTCTCTTTTTCCATTTTCCGGATTTGTTTCCTGCAGGTTACTGGATTTTCCGTTGTCGCTCTAAATGTATTTGATAGCTCCTTCGCAGTTATATCTATGGGGGCGATTCCCGACACCACGTTTGCTGCTTCTTCTGACACTGTCCGGAAGGCACTACATACTCTTAGACTGCTTCTCCTAAAAACAGAAAGCATATCCTTTTTGGAAGATTTGCCTATTGCCTTTTCCCAGACTGGCGATCCATATAGGAGTACTGAGTTGGTAACGCGTAAAATTTATACGCTACGACTTTGTCGTGGTCCGCCAATGTTAGGCATCATTCTGGCTAATGCGTTTGATACAGCCGTTGCCTTCTTACATGCATATTCCATGTGTTTTCGAAAGTTAAGCCGGTCGTCTATCATGACGCCCAATTACTTAATTGCCTCCTTTGATGTAATAGTTGTCTCTCCTACTTTTATTGATAAAGACTCTCTCTTTCTCCTTCCGCTTATGAGTACCATCTCTGTTTTGTGTTCTGCTAGCTGAAGGTTTACCGATGTTACCCAGCCCTTTATTATTCTGATTGTCTCGTGGGCATATAATTGGACCTCGTCCAGATATCTCGACTGGACTAGTACCGCTATGTCGTCTGCAAAGCCTACCACAATTGCCTCGTCTGGTATTTTTAACTTAAAGATTCCGTTATACATTATGTTCCACAATAGGGGTCCTAGAACAGAGCCCTGGGGAACACCCGATGTAATATTATATGATCTAATGCCTCTATCAGTCTCAGCCCATAAACATCGATTAGAAAAATAGTTTTGGATAATTCTGATTAGGTACCCGGGGCATTAACATTTCTAGCGATGGCACGACATGCTTCCATGCGGCAGAATTGAAAGCATTTTTGATGTCCAGTGTTATTACAGCACAATATTTCCTTTCCTTGCCCTTTCCATTTATTGCTCTTTTAGCCGTGCCAACCACAAATTCAACAGCATCTATAGTTGATTTGGTCTTACGAAATCTGTATTGTCTTTCGGACAAGCCCTGCACATTTTCGACTGATTCTAGTAGCCTTTTATATATTATTCTCTCGAGACATTTGCCTATAGTATCCAAGAGGCATATTGGTCTATACGACTCGGGTTCTCCAAAAACTTTACCAGGCTTAGGTATTAGTATAAGCTTTTGCTTCTTCCAACTATCGGGAAAAATCCCTTCCTGCAAACATTTTTTAAACAGATGAGCGAATATTGTTGGCTTTAAAGAAAGCGCAAGTTTCAAGGCTTTATTTGGAATGCCGTCTAATCCCGGAGCTTTTTTATCGGCAATCTTTGAACTCATCCTTATAATCTCATCGTCGGTAATTTTCACGTCGTATGGGGCTGCAGTACTCGGGACACCTGAGTGTGGTTCTCCTTCTGGGAATAAAACTTCCACTATCCTATCTATAAGGCTTGGGCATGTGATTTTTTGGGATTTTTTCCCCCTAAGTCGTGTCATTACAACGTATGAATATATGTATGTATGTATGTATGTATGTATGTATGTATGTATGTATGTATGTATGTATGTATGTATGTATGTATGTATGTATGTATGTATGTATGTATGCATGTATGTATGTCTGTATGTATGTATGCATGTATGTATGTATGCCCAGCGGGAAAACTCAGAAGACCTTCTTACTTCAGGCCTTTTGAAAGGCCTGCTTAAACATTTTTAATTACTATTCTTAAGTAACTGCTAAAGAATGCCTAATAGAAGGCCTCGGCTCTTTGGTATAAAAGATAAGATACACCTTCCCCACTTGCTTCTATGAGAAGCGAGAAAAGAAGGAGTAACATTTTTTGATTTGTTTTTTTGCACAAGCAAAAGCAAACGAATTCAGATCCCTATACAAAAATAAAGTAACATACATATGTTGCAAATGTTCTAGAAGGCCTCCGTACTACTTATTTTTCCCGCTGGGTGTATGTCTGAACACATGCACGCATACGTTAATATTAACACAAAAATATTTATTATTAGAAGTTTGAGGTTTTTGTGTGTTGTTATTATGTAATAAACATAAAAATACTTATATCTACAAACTTACCTTTTGTTGTATGTACGTATAACATATTATACATTTTTAATGTGTGTTGTGAGTATTTGTAGTTTGAGTGTTAAACATTTCTATACCATGTTGAATTAGTTAGAAGTTGTGTGGATAATGTTGTACACATTGCTCTGATGAATATATCCTGAGATGTGGAAATTGTCCACTTTTGGAAGCATTGGGTTGAGATCAAACTTTGTTTGTTTTCTCTGTACTTTAAATTAATAGTCTGAGGTATTCTTATAAATAACTGTAACGGTCCAATTGATTGGCGTGAATATCAATTAAATTATACTGGAAACCCCGCTCAGCGTGACGAAAGGGATGCCTAGAAACTCAAATTAATATCCTGTAGATAAACAACACTGGTTGACACTTTCAAAAACTTTATTAGATAATGTAGAACTCTTATAGCCCCATGCATACATGCAGAGTCAAGTGGTAATCAAATTAAAATTATTTATTTCTTGTTTGAAAGGCTGATTTGATTACAAAAAATGTAAGCCATAATGGGAAAAACTAAAAGTCCTAAATGAAAATACTCTGGACGACGACTGAAAGAGACGTATACAGCCAAAAACAACAATGTACCGTAATCTGTTAATGTGACGTAATGGGACAAAACTGAGCTCATCTTCGTCTCCAGCATACCTTAAAACATAAGGATCAGTTGTAATGGTCAAAAACAATTTCCATTTATAGGGATTTAGTTCATTTTTATTTTGGATGATTTTCATATATGTATATGGGGATTTCTTTCATTTTAAAATTTGTGGTTTTAATTTATAATGAACTAGTTGGCTGTATGAACTAAGTCCCCAATGAACTAACTCCCCAAACCCGAAATGAACTAAGTCCCCAAATTTGGGGACGTCGTTCATTTATGGAAAAAACCCGAAAAAGCCAATATGAACTAAGTCCCCAAACAGGTGAACCAAGACCCTAAACAGGAATGAACTAAGACCCCAATTTCACCAAATTTCCACAAGAGTGAAAAAAGTCCTCTAATGAAAGTGAACTAAGTCCCCAAATTAAAAAAATATAGAAATTGTTTTGGGCCTCCATGGTATAACAAAGACCGTCTTCGCTAACTAAAGCTCTCTGTATAGCCGGGCTTCGGCCGGACTAAAGCTTCTCTGCATCCTTGCGCCCGGCCGAAGGCCGTCTATACATAGAAGCTTAAGTTAGCGAAGCCGGTCTTTGTTATACCATAGAGGAGAAAATCCTTGTGCACGGCCGAAGGCCGGCTGTTCAGAGAAGCTTTAGTTAGCGAAGCCGCAATAATGGAAAAAGTCCCCTAATGAAAGTGAACTAAGTCCCAAAAAATAATTTAGGGGTTAAGTTCATTTTATTTTTTGGGGACTTCGTTCATATGTACTAACTCCCCAAAAAATAAAATGAACGATGTCCCCAAAAACGTGAACGAAGTTCCCAAATATCGTTGTTGTTTTTTCACATACAGTCGTTTGGGGACTTAGTTCATTTTGGGTTTGGAGAGTTAGTTCATTGGGGACTTTGTTCATACCGCCGAAATAGTTCCCTAATTTTAGGACTTAGTTCCTTCTTGCTATTGTCACTTAGTCCAAAAGGGACTTTATAAGTCTCTAAAACTGTTTGCAAATATCAAATTTGGCATAGTATATGCGAATAGAACATTAACAACTTTGAAGAAATACGTTTTGACTTTTTGGCTTTTGGCAAAAAAGTTCAAGAACCAACCTCGATGAGATATTAAATTTGTATGAAAAAAGCTGTGCAGGACATAATACAACCATATTTCAAATTTACACGTACGCGTACGCAGAATTAAATGATGCTATAATATTGTTGTAATTTCTTAATTATATAACCACAAGCTAAAAAGCCAGTCCCTGTCAGGCTCACAAATATTTCATATTGTAAGAAACGTATAATGGTAATTAAAATTAAGACAACAAATTGATTTTTCAATGATTAAATATAATGAGTTAATAATAACAAAAAATTTAACTAGAAACACAAATCTTAAAATAATACAAAATTCTTCTTAAGCAATATTTTTAAAAATTATACCGAAAAGCCATCTTTCTTAGCACGCCCTATTATCCATCTGAATATACATATTATTATTATTATTATGTTCTTTATTTAACCGAGCCCTATTGTGGTCATATGCCTCTTAAAATTGTTTTTGATACGGTAAAAATACCTTTTGTTAGTACAATAAAATGCTTCTTTTTAATTCTCGATGGCAATGTAAGATTTGATCTGCATATCGCGGCTATTGCCGCTTAAATCAATTGCATTTGCACGTTTTATATAGTTTCAATTTTTTTTGCTGGTTAGAGTTAAATTTAATTTGGGCTATTGACTTCTTATGAGTCATATTCGCTATCGTCTTTTATTATTTTTATTATAAGATACATAATTAGCTTGCGCAACCATGACCGCGTATCCAACTATGCTCACGAATTTTCAGAATGTTCATTTCAGAATTATATTAAAATACATGCCTTATATTCATTCTACAAGATTATACAATTTCATTCCACCTTTCACACAGAGCCCTTTTACTTATAAATTTACAACATCTTTGTTTCTCACTCTTGAGAAAGCACCATATAATTGTCCATTGAAAACGAGTTTTGGCAAATATAATCCCACCATTTCCAACGAATGATCTTGTTATTTATTTCTTGTGATAAAAATGCCAATGATAAATGGTAGGTCTGGTTTTAAGGGTGCAAAATCAGTCCTGAAAAGACAGTTGCGCACACGCAAAGAAATAACATGCTTGTGGTAAACATATTCTAAGAGAAACATATTATGATAAGAAGTATAGGTATAAGCTACGAAGTAATCATATTATTGTCATGTAAATCATAATAAATTTAGAATTAATCATATTATGGTACAGTAGTGCTGTCACAGCAATAAAAATAAATTGAAATTTTTTTGCAGTGATTTTTTATTTTGTGTCACTTAACAATATTTTTTTAACGTAGATACAATTTCTATATTTTTTTATTTCTTTACACTTCTTTTTTTTTAATGAGTATTTATTTTTAATTGTTAAACCACTCTCTCAAAATAATTCAAAACGACTCAACTGATCAGGCTTGCCAGAAGAATACAAATTAAAAGTGCTAAATCGACAAAAAAAAAATGCTAAATTGTTCTACAGTGAAAAACCAAAGTGCTGGTTTTGTAAAATTGATTTTTATGAATATAATAAAAAATTTACATTTGAAATTTTTTATGTATTCATTTTGTTTAATATAAACACTTATTATAATGTTACATTATAATATATTTTATGACGATTTATTTTCTGAGAAATATGTTGCATTAACATGTTCTACATTTTTGTGTTCGTTTGTGCAAAAAATACAAATGTGGGAAACATTTTCAAGTTCTTTTGTGTACAAGTTGATGAAAAACATGCAAAATATGTTGCATATTTTACCCTTACTTTTATTTAAGGTGTTCCGACTGCCCTGTTATACAACTTTGATACTAACTGCTTTGTTTGTAGAATGTTTACTTTTCTTTGTCATAATTCATACCACTCATAGTTTTGTAAAAAGATTGTTTTAAAACAAAATATAAAAATATTTACAAATTCAAACGAAAAAAGGTCTATATATATAATGTACAGTATATTATAATCGATTTGTCGCCAAACCGTAATAGCGTGCAGAAACCGCTCAAATAGCTTTAAAAATCTTATAAAATTAATTATAAAATTGTAATAGTTGTAAATAAAATCAGCTTATTTTGTTCTATTGAAGTTGCACAACATGTAACACTTGAAGTGATTATAGATAACATTAGAAAGTATTTCATGTATATACTGTAACATATTTTTCTCAGAAAATAAACCACCATCATATAAAGTTGTTACACATGTTTAAAATTTCAATTATGTCATCATCTTCCTCATGTACCAACTTATTTTGGTACTTTTCAGATGAATCGATTTTTTACAATATCGTTCGATGCGTTTAAAGTGCGGCAACAAACGTTGTCTAATTTTGCACCTTCTCTTATGCGTAAAACTGAACCTTACAGTTCTGTTTTCATTCTAGTTCTTAGCAAGGTCTATCCAATAGGTCTTTGGTCCAATATTAGGTTGCCTCGCTGAACTTTCTGAATAGCTGATGTTTTTTGTCCCACTGTCTGAGAAAACATTCATTCGCTTCTCTAAAGCCGGACAATGATTTTTGTAGTGTGGCGAAATTATATTTGCTGATACATAGTATGATCAGAAAACCAAGCTTCGCTCTAAGCATCACATATAAATTTTCAAATATCATATATCATTCTAATTGATATTCCGGAATAAGTATAAAAGACAAAAGTTCCAGAATTCCAACAAACATTACTGAGTGCTGACATTGCTCTTATTTCATTACTTGCTGACCCGACAGACGTTGTCCTGTCCAAATTAGGAAAAATGTTTGCGTTCGATATTTAAAATCTGTTAAAACGATACGAACATTTGAAAGAAAAATTTGTCAAATCGATGGAGCCGTTTTCTGATTTAAGGTAATTCGAAAAAAGTGGGCGTGAAAGTGGGCGGGGCAAAATTTTCTTTTTGTATAAATCTAAGTTGGAACATGGCGATCATTTTAAAGAAAAAAAGTCAAAATTATATAGATGCCATTGGTGGTGCAATATTAGATTGGATTTTGCCACAGATTGGATTTTGACACGCCCCTCCACCGGCAGCTCGAAAATCAAATATCAGACTTCACGGTGTCACCCGCCTTAATATTTTGAAGATTCCCTGAACATTTCATCAAAATCGGCCCAGCCGTTTTGGAGTCCATACGTTACATACATCCATACACACCTCCTGTTTTATATATATGTATAGATAGATAGCATAGATGGGGGTAGTGCACTCATTTTGCTGTTTCAGCTCACACTTAGTGATAGTGCAAATTTATTGCAATTATTTTTTTGATGTTGAGTGATGAGTTGAAAATTTGCAGCCTCACTAAGCATGAGTGATAGTGATGTTTAAAAATTTTGCACTCAAAAAAAATTAGTTTGATTTAAAAAAAGCAATCATCAGTTTATTGCAACTTTTTTGTTCTTCACTCATTTGAGTGCGACTAAAAATTTTGCATTCAATTTCAAGTTTAAATTGACTTGCGTTTATTTTTGTGCACTTATTTAAAACTTAAGACTAAACTTCATAAAAAAACAAAAAAATTAACAGTAATTCAAAAATAATAGACGACAATAAAAAAAAAAATTAAAAATTGTTGGCTTTAAGCAAAACAAGCATTTCAAAATTATTATCACTTAATATATTTCTTCGAGGAGCGTCTACCATAAGCGCTTTGATGGAGCAGAGAACGGCAAAGGCGTATTATATTTTAAAAACATTTGCTTAACTTTTTTCAAGTCCTCGTCCATATTATGAAACATATGATGAGAAAATGAGTAAAGTTTCTGCAAAAAATATTTGATTGTATGGACGATACAATTTTTCATCTTTTTTTCGATATCAACTTAAAACCTTAGATTAGTAGAATTTGTTGTTGTTCATTTTTTCATCCGAATAAAATAATTATATATATATATAATTTTTTGATTATTATCATTAGGATTTTTTTTTTGTTTGAAGTTTTCACTCAAAACAATAATGAAAGTAACTATACTAAAGCTAAGATCCCACTGTTTGCGTCTAAACTAAAGGCAGCGGTGTTTCCAGCCCTGGGAACAATCTTGGTGGAGAGGAATTGTCAACTGGAGGCGCCACTGCTATTAAGCATTACATTTTAAGTTGTTTTTTGAATTTTTATGTATTTTCGATAAGTTTTTTTTGTTAGCATAAGAAATTTTTCGGGTCGATTCGTTGTTCTACCGCCATAGTGAAGAGTCACTGCTTTTTCTTAATATTTTGAACTCGTTAAAATACACTAATTATACTAACCATTAAACGCTAGATACATGTTAAAACTGAATACTTAAAATAATAAACATTTATAACGTTTGAAACAAAAATCCATAAGAAGTTCTTCTTGCGCTCTGAAAATATTGCCAGGTGGTAGAGACTAAGCATTGTATCCCAGGATCCCAGCCATCCAGTCCATAACCCGTAGAAGACATTTTTATTGGTCTAATCGAACCGGATATTTCGAAGTTGTGGATTTTTAGAATTCAAGGAGAAAAAAAGGTGATACTTTCTAATTATTTTTTTTAACATTGTATTTTTTTTTGTAATATTTTGTTACAAACAACACAAAATTTTGCAAAAACAAAATTATTGTTTGAAATCCTTTGCACTTACCCAGTATTTTTGGTCGGGATAAGGAAAAGGTGTGTGTCTGTGCTGTGAAGATACGTTATTATCGACTTAACAACTCTTACGGCCATAACTAATGGACTGATATTTTATTTGCAACACTCTGTTTTGGTGACAGATGTCATTCTTGGTTGACTTATTTACATAGCCATTTTACTGCCAAATAATAGAGAGCCATTTTTTTTTCTATAGTTAAATTTTTCTGGTGTTATACATATGTAAAAAAATTTTCATATTTAGTTAGTTGTTTTCAGAAAAATAAAAGTGTAAAAAGTAATTATCTAGTGTTTTGTAAAATAAATCGGAATTTGTGTAAAGCTAAACATTGGGATACAAATTTTCTAAAGGGAAACGATTTTTATAAAAGGCTGAATCAGCTCCCTATTTTCCAAATAAAATTCTGTTTTCTTTTATAAAAAGGTCGGGCACAAGAGGAACAATTCTTTAGTTATTTTTTGTAAATTTACCGGTTGTGAGCCTAATTAACTACAAAAAATACAATTCATCAAATTGCAACGGGAAGGAGTTGGTACACAAACCCCAACTGCAAACTTTAACAACAATCAAAACAGCGAGAAAATAAATCCCGCAGACAAAATTATCAGATTGCAGGAGGTGCTTGTACTGTATTTGCTTCAACTTCTACACACTTCATTGGTATTATTTGAGACCACAGACCATCGGTAAGACAATCTGTCTTTGAAGGTATGTTTTCTTTGAATTTTTATGACTATTTGGTTTTAAAAATATTTTTATACATACTTGGAATTGTATGTATGTAGTTTTTATTTAACTTTATCAAAATTTTTATGTTTCATCGGAAATTACGGGGTGGAATATTACAAGTTGGATTTGGTTACCCGGCTTATTAATTAAAGCAATACTTCGGGGTTCGGTGTGTGTTTCTAAACTATAACTTTCTTTGGTATAATTTATTTGTAAAGTTTTAAATAGCTAATTGATTATTTACATTGTATTCGTGGGTTTAATGAACCATATTGGGTAAAAATCTTGGTTATAATTTCTCGTTTTAATTTTTATCAAATAGAAATCGAATATATATGAACATAATTTAGATGAGAATAAGAAAAATTTATTGTGGGTCATAGAACTGGGAAATTTCTTAAATTTGTTGGGGATTTACCCATATACATACTTACAGCCGAAATTAATTTGTTAAGATTTGAAAGTGTGATTAGGTATTTGGTGCAATACTTGTGGGTGTGTAAATAAACATTAGAACTTTTTAAATCGGCTAGTACTCTTTTGTTGATTATTATTAAGTTCGATATTTAATATCGAACGTAATTTGTGTCATTTTATCCATTTCTTTGAACTGAAAATTTAGATTTTTTTATTTAAAATTGTGGTAACATACATCTGTTCACGACTTTTTTTCGGGACTTAGTTTGAATCTAAATGTTTTTAATTGCATTCGGGATTTTAGAGACGTGTTGAACTGAATTGAAGTTGAAAATTTTTTGGAAGATTGAAATGGTTAAATCTCAGGATTTAGTGAAATTTGAAAAGCTAGCGGCTCTTTTGCTAGAGTTTGAGACCGATTTTTTGGACGCATCTCAGTTGAATCAAACTGCGTCCGGGGTTGATCTTCAGAAGGAGGAACTTAAAATTTTATGGGAGAAGGGTAGGCTTGCATATGAGACCTTTACTACCAGCAATGTAATTGCAGACTCCGATGAGGATTGTGGAAATGCAAAGGATTTATATAAGGAATGTAGACTGGCTTACATTACTATTGCTGCCCAAATGGGTGAGCTGTCCCAAAGTTTTATAAATAAATCCGTCCTTTCATCCACACAGTGTAATACAGGTATGAACAGCGCTTCAACCACTGTAGTAAGTCGGTCCTCAAGTCATTTTCTCAATTTGCCTCCTTGCAGAATAGAAGTTTTTGAGGGTGATTATAAGTCATGGCCTACGTTCCGTGATATGTTCACGGCGATTTATATCAACTGTGAGGAACTGACTGATGTGCAAAGGTTATGTTATTTGCGTCAGTTTACAAGACTGGATGCTCAGGATATTGTTAGTGATTCAGATTGGACTAACGAGGGATTTAAAGGAGCATAGGAAAATTTAGTTGATACCTATGAGAATAAGAGAATTTTGGTTAATAACCAGCTTAAGCTTTTGTACAGTTTATCTCCTGTGAGATCAGAATGTGCCAAGGATATAAAACGCTTGCAAAGAGAGATAAAAAATTGTATTTCGGTATTAACTTTGAATGGGGTAGATATTTCGGGTTGGGATGCAATTTTTGTATGTTTTTGCTCTATAAATTTACCAGTTCTGTCTTTATCGTTGTGGGAACAATCTGTCAAAAATAAAAAAGAAATACCTAAATGGAAAGATTTTGATGATTTTTTGACAGCTCGTTTTCAATCATTAGAGACCGTTTTTGATCTCAGAAATTTTGAAGAATCCGATAGAAGGCGACCAGGTGGTGGAACGGCTCTAAGGAAAGTTTCGGGTTCTAACAATGCTGAACCCAGTAGGGAGAACAGATCAGGATATTCTAATGGAAACTCGTCAAAGGTTAGGAGTTATCAAACAAGAGTCTCGAAAAGAGCTTGTCCCTTGTGCTCGAATTAAGTGATAATAAGATTTTGTTCTGAATTTCTAAACATGAATCCAGATGAAAGATTTATGGCTGTAAAAAGACACAATTTGTGCATTAACTGTTTGGCAGAGGGTCACAAATTATACAATTGCACGAGTGATTTTAGTTGTTCTACTTGCAGATTAAAGCATCATTCTTTGCTTCATAGGGAGGTTTCTGTGGCAGCTGCATCTGCCATGGGTCAAAGTGGTGAGGCTCCTGGGCCTTCTTCAATTACAAGTACTTCAAGTGGTCAAAATGACCAAACCGTTCAATCGACAACTCTCGTCCAAAATTGTTTTGCAGCTACTTCAGAACAGGTTCTTTTAGGCACCGCGTTGGTGAATATTATTTGTCGTAATGAAGTTTTTGTGGCGAGAGCGGTCATAGATCCAGGCTCTCAGTCAAGTTTCATATCCGAGAAAATTCAAAGGAAACTTAATTTGCCTACTAGGGCAACTAACATAGAAATATCTTCTTTGAATGATGCTAATCCAGGCCGTGCTGTAAGGGAATGTGCGTTTACACTTGGCTCTCGTATTGATCGGCAATTTAGTCTTGAAATGTCTGCCTTGATATTGCCTAAATTGACAGGTAATTTGCCAAATAAATCTATGGATAATTCTGGTTTGCGATCGGCATTGAACATTCAGTTAGCAGATCCAAATTTCGCAATAAGTCGACCAGTAGATATTTTGATCGGTTCCGACTATTATCCAAGGATAATGCTCGATGGTTCCAAGCAAAGGGTGTTTGGAAATTTGATGTTGCATGAGCCCTATTTTGGGTGGGTTTTAATTGGCTCTATAACGAACGAGTCGGAAACTCTTTCGACTGTTCGTTCTTTTTATACAACAATTAGCTTAGATAAGCAAATAGAAAAATTTTGGCGGCTCGAGGAGCCCCCACAAGCTTTAGGGTTAACACCTGAAGACGAATATTGTGAAGAGTATTACAGAAAGACTACGAGGAGGAATAGTGATGGTCGGTACGTGGTTTCATTGCCTTTTAAGCCACAATTTGTAGAAGATAGACAGCTTGGTTCTTCTAGGGAAAAGGCAAGCAGACAATTTTTAAGAAATGAAATTTCACTTTTGAAAAATCCTGAACTAAAATCGGTTTACGATGATGTTTTAACTGAATATGAAAGATTAGGTCATATGGTTCAAGTTGATGACAAGGAAATGTCAAATTCATACTATCTGCCACATCATGCAGTTTTTAAGCCCGAAAGTTCTTCGACTAAAGTCAGAGTAGTTTTTAATGCATCAAGTCGCACATCTTCGGGAATTTGTTTAAACGACGTTCTATAACAGGGCCAATTTTGCAAAATGATTTAACGTTGCTTCTTATAAGATGGCGGTTTTATCGCTATGTTTTTAATGGGGACATAGAGAAAATGTATCGGCAGATACTTTTAGATCCCGAACAAACTTCTTACCAACGTATAGTTTTCCGCAAGGATCCCAATAGCAACTTAAAAGATTTCGAATTGAAAACTGTTACTTTTGGGGTCAATTGTGCTCCCTACTTAGCAATAAGAACTTTGTTGCAGTTAGCTGACCCTCAGTTTCATATATCAGCTCCAATCCGTATTACCCTTGGTGCTGACATATATTCTCGCATAATAAGAAACGGTGTTGTGGGTGGATCTTTTGGCAAACCATTGGCTCAATTTTCTATTTTTGGGTACATCATTTCTGGAGTATGTGCACCTTAATGGTCAAGTTTGTATGTAACACAACTGTATTTTGATTTGAGAATGTAACTAACGATGGAGAAGTCTACTTGGTCATTTTTTTATTATTTTCTAGTTTATTTCTAGTTTGAGTATTTTTTGATAAAGGCTTCCCAACTATGGAGGAATCAGGGGGACTCATTGCCAGTATAATATACGTTTGAGTGAAGCAAATCATGAAGAATAAATGGATTTTTTTTTTAGTTTATATCCTACTGGCCTTGATCTTTTTTTTTGGTTTTTATTCTTTTCTTTATATAGATTTCTAGATGGACTTTTTGATTGCTGTACAGCAAGGCCGGCGGGATGTTTGCGTCTAAACTAAAGGCAGCGGTGTTTCCAGCCCTGGGAACAATCTTGGTGGAGAGGAATTGTCAACTGGAGGCGCCACTGCTATTAAGCATTACATTTTAAGTTGTTTTTTGAATTTTTATGTATTTTCGATAAGTTTTTTTTGTTAGCATAAGAAATTTTTCGGGTCGATTCGTTGTTCTACCGCCATAGTGAAGAGTCACTGCTTTTTCTTAATATTTTGAACTCGTTAAAATACACTAATTATACTAACCATTAAACGCTAGATACATGTTAAAACTGAATACTTAAATAAATAAACATTTATAACGTTTGAAACAAAAATCCATAAGAAGTTCTTCTTGCGCTCTGAAAATATTGCCAGGTGGTAGAGACTAAGCATTGTATCCCAGGATCCCAGCCATCCAGTCCATAACCCGTAGAAGACATTTTTACCCACTATCGGCTCAAATAGCACAATCTGTGACGATTTTTATCGTGCTACATCGGCGCACATTTTAAAACATTGCACAATTTATTCTTGGGTGGTCCCATTATCGTCGCACATTGTGACAATTGTTTTCGGTTCATATCGGCCAAAACTCAATTGCGACAATAAACGGTACAATGCGGTCACACTATCGTGCTATTTGGGCAAATTAAATCATATATTTTTGTTTATTTGCTTGTTGGCAGATATCATTTTACCTAAGAAATTCGCAAAATTCTCCGTCTGAATATTCCATTATGTTTCCTAACAATTTTAAATAACATATTTATATATAATAACAAATGTATACAATTTTATTCAAACTTACTGCACTTGTTCTTTTATTTTTGTAATTGTTGTTTTGTAAAAAGATGTTTACAAACCAGGGACGGCAAGATCGATACAACTGCAATGTTTTGAGGTGAAGGCGAATTGTTTTCTTTCAATTAACAGTAGAAATGTACTATTTAACGTTTAAATACATAAATAATAGATAAAACAAATGTATTTTGGTACAATTAAGCTCAAAAAAGTAAATTTTTTTTAGCCAGTTGGTGCATTTTAAAAATTTCGTTTTGCCATCCCTTGTTTCGGCGCTGATTGGCGACTGTTATCGGCGCGCAAGTGGCCGATAAAAATCGGTACATATTAAGTAATTTGATTGCTCCACATTTTGCAAAAGAGTGTTCACATTATCGGCGCATCAAGGTGAATTTTGATTGTCCACAGTCAGCACAATTTCGGCACAAATTGTCGCATATTCAAAAATGTTGACCGTTCCCACTATCGGCACATGAAATACGACAAAAATTGGTACATTGCGCCGATAGTGGGATCTTAGCTTAAGTAATAAAAATTTGTATTTTTCGAATTTGTCTTCAAGAATTTCATGACCACTTATTTTTGAAAGATTAGTGAGAGTATGTTTATATGCAGCTTTTTTTGAGTGCAAGTTCAAATTTCGCACTATTTGAATTGAGTGCATACTTTTTGCACTCAATCTGCGTTTAGTGATAGTGAAAAAACTTGCAATATCACAAATTTTTTTAAGTGGTAGTTAAATAAATAGAGTGATGATTGCTATTATGCTGTTATGATACTTGCTATTTTTTGTATTTGTTCTATAAACTGACTAAGTGTAAAGAGTATGATTATATCATAAAAAATCTTGAAATGTCAAATAAATATACATGAGTTATCGATAAATAATCTAAGACTGTCAAAAAAAAACATAAAAATTTGACATTTCAAGATTAATTTTTAGCACTGTTGCCAATTTTTTTTGTTTTTGATTGAACGTAGCGGTTTTTAACTATTTTTTTTGCTATTTTTAGCTTTTTTGACGGGTTTTTGTGGGGAAAAACGTGGCCAATATTGTTTGTTTTGTTTACATTTTATTTTGGAATTACAAACAAATTTTTTTTTATACAATAAAATTTAATGCCAATAATGTAAAATATTACGAATTACATCGGGGTATATTCTTTAATTGAAAATTTATGATTTGAAATCCCACATGAAGGGCACCTGCTTCATTTCAATTATCAAAAACAAAATAGTTTCATCTGCCCAAGCTTTTACCACTTTTTTTTTGTTTTAGTCAATGAAAAAAATAAACATAAGAAATGTCAATCAGAAAAAAGGGTTTGTTTATCAAATAGTATTTCTTGTTCTTTCTCGCATTTGTTGTTTCATTCAGTCAATGCTTAAAAAAATCCAATACAAAAAATAGCAAGTATCATAACACCTTAAAGCTGATAAAAAAAGAGTGCAAACTAATAATTTTGCAGTTTTATTTAGTGATAGTGCACTGCTGATTTAAATCAATATTTAGTGCACTATCCCCAACCATGATAGATAGATAGAAGATAGATGGGGAAAATAATAATTTTTAAAGGTATTGCATGTCACACTTATACCACCTTTTTAAACATTTTTCCACAAATGAAATTTATTGAAATTTAATGATGAATTAAATGATAATGATAAATAAAAAAAGTCATTGCGTTTGATATTGATACTTTACTTGAATTGATTATGTGAGTATTTAAGTTGTTTTGGGATCTAAAAAAAGTGCTAAAAAGGCTAAATAATTATAAATAATTTTTTCGAAATTCTAAGTGCTAATTCAGAAAAAAATGTGCTAAATCTAGCACTAAAAGAGCTAAACTAGCAAGCTTGCAACAGGTTCAAAATTATTTTACTAATGGCGCTAACATAATATTATTAGAGAAAACATACTTTGTTTGCTTCTTAAGCACAATATGACTACATGTGTAGACAGTTATCATGTTATGACTATAAAATATCATGGAATGGTTGTGAATAATAAGTATAATATGTTTTCAAAGTTATCATTATTTAGTTGTTAGAAAAATTATTATTTTTCAGTCAACAATACTCAAATTTAAAATTGCGGAAAACATTGATATGTTTACAGTAACTATAATATTGCTTTAACAAAAATAAAAATTTTTTATGTACGACAACAATATATTGTTACAATAAACATAGTGTAATAGAGGTAATTCAATAATGTCGTCTAAACTGAGTTTCCCATCGCCCATCTTTAAAAAGCAATCTCTATAATTATTGTTCACGGTACGAATATAGACTTTAAGCGATAAAATTCTATAGTTGGACCTTATAATGGAATATTTTATATTTGATTCAACATTTGATTTGTGGGCATGCGGAAACAATGACATTGGCGAAAGTCTCCCCCAAGTGTCGCAACATTACCTCCAAAAGGGTGGTTATATTTCATTAATGTTTTTAGCAACAGTAGGGAGAAATGTGCGCAATTCTCGCAGCTCTGTATTTGACATTTGTGACGGCGCGCCTTTTTTAAATCGTCCAAAAATAAACTGCATGTGTTTTTTGTGGTAGTTCTTATATTTCGCATAAAGAAGTGTTGCTTACGATCAAATAAACAAATGCAAAAAAACGACAACATTAAGAAACGTTAAATATTTCATACAAAATTATGAAAACTTGAAACCAATAACGCGTATATTATATTTTTGAATAGTTGTCCACATTTTTGTTGGTTAAATAAAAATCAAACAAAAATATTAAATGAATCAGTAAAAAAATTTGTATAAATCCAAAAAATTTTCAAACAAGCGTTTGTTTGAAAATAGTTCGGCAATATTTTTTCCTGTGTAGAGGGATCTTACGGATGAGGTATTTCAGGAGACAACAACCTAAGCATGTGAGCATGAGGGGGACCTCTTTTTTGAAATTTTTGACTATTAAATTATAATAATGTAAAGTAACCTTCGAGAGGAAATAATTCCCAGTTTCTATCTATTAGGGTATTCATTCGGTTAACCGTTAACCGGTTAACCGATTAATTACTACCCGATTAACTGATCGGTTAATTTAAAATTGCGTTTTTTCGATTAACGATTAAACCGGTTGATTTCAGTCGATTAACCGATATAACAAAATTTTGAATTTTTTGTAGTATTACAACAAATTTGTTTGTGTTTTTTATTATTTGTTTCGTCTCATATTCAAAAGGTATGTGTTCAGAAAATATATATGTGCGGTGCTGAGCTATGCCAGATGATGGCCTGACAACAGAAGAAACTCTCGATAGTAACCGAAACAATTAGAAGTGATCAAAATTTTAAAAAATTAAAACAGTCCTATAATGGCATAATGGAAGATTTTATATGTTTAGAGAAATCCAGGAAAAAGAATGAGATATTAGATATTCTGTATTATGGATTGCTTTGGATTTCTTTAACATCTTTGATAAATGCAAGAATTTTTCTCCAAGTCAAGATTTAACAAATCTAAAGAAAATAATCGCTTAAATGCTAAACATTTAAACCAAATTATTTTTCGAACGTACGGGGTCGCGAACTTACGATTTTTCCATATGTTTTTTTATTATTATCACCATGAATTTTCCCAAAAATATCTTAAAATTTCCTTAACAAAAACCTAATACTCAATTTACAATTGACATAACATTTTTTTGCATGTAAAATAATTATATAAAAATGTCTTTAAAAAATATAAAGTTTTCCATTTTCCAGCCCAATTTCCTCAAGTAAAACAGCTGAGATATGCTATAAAAACCATTCTTTTATAAATACATAGACTTTTTAGACGATGCTTACCAACATTCTATTCTTTCATCCTGGTAGAACATTCTGTGGGAATGCCCATATGTATTAATTAGTATTGAATTTTCTTTGTTTGCTCATTTTAGTCCAAGAATTTTTTTGTTTGTTATGTTATTGTTTTTTTTTTCAATAATAAACTCCAAGTAATAAATAATTTTTGCATTTTTATTTATTGAAATTACTTAATTTATAACAATACTTTATTAATCGGTTAACCGATCAATAGCAATATTAACCGATTATTAACCGATTAAACCAAAACCTCGGTTAATTAATCGAGCGATTAACCGATTAAAGCAAAAGCCCGATTAAATGAATACCCAACTTTCTATTAAAAAATCAAAAAAGTACCAAGTGTACGAATTTTTACCCTGTGTCTCCGCTTACAGATCGAATATAAAAAATTGGCTCCATTACGATCTTTTGCAGTTAAAGAACATTAAGTGTGCCAAATCTCAGCTCGCTAGGCCATTAGATGGCCCCAGAAAGTTGTATAAAGAAAATACGTCGAACATTAGGTCATACTAACCAATTATATATCTCACTTGTTCAACAATAGTGTATTAACTCAAAAAAAATTTTTGGACTTTTTGGAAAAAATCGACTAACCGCCGCACATTGGTATTTCTTCATACATCTAACTGCAAAAAATAGAACGAGTGATTCTACAACGATGAAATTTTGCACACTTGTTTAAATTTAAGTAGAAAAGAAAAATACAAAAAATTTTTAAAATCCGTCGACTCCTTGGGGTACCTCCCTTGGACCACCATTTTTCCAAGAATTTTTGTCCCCAATGTATAGGTCGCAATTCTTCATGGAATTTTACGAAATTTGGCACACGTCTGTTAATTGATCCAAGAAAAAGCTCTACAAATTTTGGTTGAAATCCGTCGACTCCTTGGGGTACCTCCCTTGGACCACCATTTTTCCAAGAATTTTTGTCCCCAATGTATAGGTCGCAATTCTTCATGGAATTTTACGAAATTTGGCACACGTCTATTAATTGATCCAAGAAAAAGCTCTACAAATTTTGGTTGAAATCCGTCGACTCCTTGGGGTACCTCCCTTGGACCGCCATTTTTCCAAGAATTTTTGTCCCCAATGTATAGGTCGCAATTCTTCATGGAATTTTACGAAATTTGGCACACGTCTATTAATTGATCCAAGAAAAAGCTCTACAAATTTTGGTTGAAATCCGTCGACTCCTTGGGGTACCTCCCTTGGACCCCTATTATTTCACGTAATTTTCTTTTCAATGTGTAGGGCGGAATTGTCAATAGAATTTGATTAAAATTGGCACACACCTATTAATTGATAAAAGCAAAAACTAACAATTTTGGTTGAAATGCGTCGTCTTTTATGTAACCTGAATGAACAAATTTCGTATAAATATAATTCTCATTGAAAATACTAGTAATATTTAATTTAAGAAATGCTAAAAATTGGTTATTCCCTCCCAACTCGAATAAAAAATATTCATATAGGTAAACAATATTTAAGCATTTTATTCATCAACTATCATATCTTTAACTACATCATCCAATTCTAAAATATTCTTATGAGGTTGACGTCTTAAGCTACTAATAAATGGATCGGACGACTCAAGCAAACGATGAAAAACATCGGTATTCGTTGCAGTTCTACTGCACTTTCTAGAAAACATTAATCTATAGTTCCTGTAATCTTTATTACGCGCTTCTTCTGCTTCCTCCGAGAGCATACCAATTGGGAGTACTGCTGCATCTATTATGTCCTCTCCATGAATAAGAATTTTGTGGACAGTAACAGGCATGAAATACCATTTATATTTTTTAACAAATAGTTCAGCTGTTTCCCACGCAAATTTCTTAAACTTCATAGTATCAATTTTCTGGCCACATTTGAAGAATGATACGAAAACGATCTATTAGTTCTTCATTTACCCCAGTTATATCTGCAACAAGTGCAGGGTTGGAAAAAAACGCCTTGAGGTATTTCCATCATTTGATGTCCCAGATCCTTGCTTTACAGCATCTACGCGTAAGCTCATACGTTCCCTAAATTCAGTCTGAATTCGTTGCTTGTTCTCTTGTTTTAAAATTTTATTGTGTGCATCGATTGCAGACCACTTTTCGAAGGGCTTATTGTATGCTATATGAAGTATGCACTCCATAAACTTAATCCTAGCGTGTAATGAAGAAAGTCCTAATTTACAAGCTTCATTATCGATGTTTTTTCTTGAAACCGCTTCCAAATCATTCATTTCTGAGGGCTTAGCTTTACAAATGTAACACACTGCTGCTGAACTAGTATTTGTAACGGTCTGAGCCGTTTTACCATCAAGCATCGTAAACACCAAATTATGTTTTACGTTGAAATTTTTGTCATTAACTGAAACATTCGTTTTTTCTAAAGCATCTATATTTATCCTCATGTTTTCTACAACTGTCAGGACTTTTTCTTTTGTCTCCTTAGCAAATTCGAAAAAAATTGGACGACAGTACCTTGTTGACGATGGGCTTTTATTACACCAAAATTCCGCGCCAGTGTCTGTTTTTAGACTTAGAGGCACCATCGATGCTAAAAGTAGACTCCTATCACTTATATCACTTGGCAAGCTTTGATTGTATTCTGAATGTCCAGATGACCCATCACAACCCCACTTCGACGTAAGAGTAAATTCAAAATTTGTTGCATAAATTCGTTCCTGCGAAAAACTTTCAAAAAGGCGCTTTGTCGTATGGTCCATCAGACTTTGTAAGCTCACAGAGGCTTCTTTTTCTGACACTTGGATTTTATCCGGATAACATTTCTTCTTTTCATCAATAACTTTTTTATAAGGAGGCAAAATATCATATCCTTCTCTTTGCAAAACGTACTTTATTGTTTCGTACTGATGTTTTGATAATTCTGCATCCAGCAATAAGGCAAGTGCAGGTGTTGAAGGAATATATGATTGTGGTGTTATTTTTGTACCTGGTGAAGTTCCACTTGCCATTATTAATTGCTTTTGTGGGTACTGAGATGGTAAATCACCTGCTTTGTACCTTTTACTACGATACTTGCAGTCATCGAATTCCTTAACTGGTCTTCCTTTTTTCTTTGAACATATAGGTTGGTCATCAGCAAGTGATACTTCGAACATATCTAAAAAAAATTTCATAATATTCGAAATGAATTATTGTTATTTAATTTTTTTTTAAAGATGTATGTATTTACTTTCTAACCAAGTCGCATTTTTTCGAAAGAAATAAGATTTGATTTTGTGCGCTTCTCCCCAACGATTTAAAAAATTACCAAAAAACCTCTTTTGAACTGCCTTTTTCACTATTTCAATTTCATCAATAGTAAGCACCGAATTTTTCTGTTTTATAAAATTTGTTAACAAATTTACATTGCTACCACAATCAATAAGTTCCTGGCACAATTCACTATATGACACAGAAAATAAAATCATTTTTAGAATTATATTTTAAATTTTATTACAATATTTATTAACGTTAACTATTTACTGGTTGCAAATTTTGTTTTCAATTTAAGCGGGTTTCTTCTATACATTTTCTTTTATTAAAACATATGATTTTGTTTATTTTTTTTTTTTTAATCTTATTCACTTGTAAAAACAGCTGTCAACAATTTATTAACAAATTGTTGTTATAATTAATAACTTAAATTTCTTTAAAACGTTAAGCCTTAAGGTATGCAAAACTTTTTTATTAAAAATACTAGGGTGCAATAATCGTGACTTTTTTTTACTAAATTTGGATTTTTTTAAAAGATTAACAAAAGTTGGTGAATTTTTTTGACTACTTAGAAAGAAGAGCGTTTTACCTTTCATTTCGTTATACTGAGAGCACGGAGGTAAACCGAGCTAATTGACTTTTTCTCCAACGAAAACAGCCAATGCTGAATTTTTAAGGACAATTTTGATGCACTCATTTCTCCCAAACTATGTATGTAATAACTTTTTCTTTTCCTTTAAATTAAAAACAAGGCGTTGGACTTAAATAAAGTCGACACTCAGATTTTTCCGCTCGAAACATCTTCGATATATGAATCTCTGAATTTGAACAAAATTACCATATATTTCCCTTTCACAACATTAACCTGATTTCAGCCGATCTTTTCTAAGAACATATATATATATATATATCTTAAAAGAAATGCAGATTTTTGTTTGCCAGACTCTTCACTACAAAATAGCATCACTAGATTTTTTAAAAGTAATAGTCAAAAAATGCCTTTTTTGCAGCAGAAATCCCATAGTGCGCCGCAGCGCTGTAAAAAATATTGTGCATTTATGTCTACTTACTGGTGTTGGGTTAAATAAATATCTTTCACATGCCTTTAACGTAAAATTAAAAATTGTTTTGCTTCTATTGAAAATTTTTAAATGTTGAGTTATTACAGTATTGTTGAGCAAGTGCCTTATACATATATTGTATATGGAAAAAATTAGTTGGAATTTTTTTTTTGTATTGATTAAGAAAATAAATTTGTTGCGTGAAATAAACCAAGATAAAATGTTTTTCGTTATTAAAACAACATTGCCCATGTAAATGTATGAAGATGTAGGAACTCACCTATTATCTTTCTATTTCTTTCAATTGGAAAATATTTCATAGCCAAAACTAAATTATTCTCGAAATAAAACTGTCATAATTCGGAAATACTCGGTGGTTGTATAAATTTGTAGGTTAGAGCAAGTAAGTATGCACGATTTGGTGGAACATTTGCAACTCTGCAACATTTGTCCAGAAAATATACAAATTTAAAATTCCATTTCTAAAGACAACTGGAAACTTTTAGGAAGTACTAAAACTAGAAATTAATTAAATAAACAATGGCTTAAACTGTACAAAGTTATTTTAAAGGTCGCGCATAGTAATTAAACCATTTTTAGATTGAAGTCAAATGCTGTTCTCCAATAACTGTCTTGTGATTACACAATATCAGCATCATTAAAAACAATTTAATAAAATGCTGTATAAAGGGGTTGTTTCTTATATATTTTTTTTTTTAATAAAGAGAAACATATTTTTCGATCCTATCAAAGAATAAATAAACACCATAAATTTTTATAAAAATACCTGCTTTTTAGGGAGAAAACTTGTTGTTTTAATAAATGCCACAGTATTTGTGGCACTACATTTACAGAACTTAAATAGCACTGAAGTGAAAAAATGTTTTGCAGTAAGGAAAATATACAAACTCTTTCAAAACCACCTGAATTCTTTTATGCACAAACATATTACATACAAAGGTAACATAGGTAATGTATGATGGCACACTTACTTTCACACAAAACATTGTTTTATCCTGTTCTTCTTTTCTACTGAATAGAAAGAAGTTGTGTACATGTTTATCTGTGTAAGAGAATGCTAGAGTTGATGAGTTTGAAAATTTATGTTTGCTTCTTACAATTTTGTAGGTTAGATCCCCATGACAGCCATAACAAATACAATCTTAACAAGGTTATTGATGTTTTTCTTCAGATAGTAAATTTTTTATATTAGGTGTGTTCATTTATTAAATATTTTTACGAATTTGTAACAATTGTTTCTGGAAAGTGTTCATTAACCCAAAAAATATGTATCAAGAGAGAGTAAAAAAATCAAGAGACATAAACATTCATGTAAATAAATAAGAGACCACAACCAAGTGCAAATATTTTGTTCAAAACAATTCATTAAAGGAAGACAGAATTTCGTATCTTACAGCTGGATTTTTCAATGTGTTTAACTTGCTAGTTTTTGCTAGTAATGCGATCATTTAACTTTTGATTTATTTTTTTTTTTTAGTTATGTAAGAAAAATTTGGCTATTTTTTCAATTTACTCTCTCGTTGCAAGTCTCTGCTAGTAAAGTAAATGAACACACCTATTATTATGTTGTTTTCTTTTTATTTGTCTTCTTTTTCTGTGTGTTTTTCATTACGGCAAATGATTTTTTTGATCTAATTAAAATAAAAAAGCTGTGGTTTGGTTTATTAAAAAGTAAATATTCAAAAACATTTATTAAGAAAAATTGTCAAAGATATAATTTGACTTGAAAACCTTTATTAAATTACAATACTTTTATGAATATAAATTTAAATTAATGTTTTATGGCAATTTTTTAAATCTTTATCCCCTATAATTTGAGAATTGAGACAAGTCTATATTTAACGTATCCACTGTGCTTCGGAAAAATTTCCTTTTTATAAGAATTACATTTTTTTAAAGTCAGAGTTGAAATTTCTTAATTTATAAAAAACGTGTGATTCAATTTCAGAGCTCAATAGTTTGTTTTTTTTTTTTTTGAAAATCAGTTTGCAAATTATTTTGTTAATTGCAATTTTCCAACTGATAAATTATCTGAATTTACAAAAAACTAAGTAAGAAAATATTGCCGGTCATGCCTGACCATATGTTTCCCTACACCACAGTATATAAAACAATTTGTGAACGATGGACATTCTTTGATCCATTCATATAAAAGATTTTTGAGCCGAATATTCTTTAGATATCTTCATGTATGTATAAGAAGACACTTCTTACATTAAAACTAAACAAATTTGTCTGGATATTTCATTCAATTCATTTCTTACATACCAAAACCCAAAATATAAAAAAAGAGAGTAAATATAAAAATAGTTCTTCTGCGCACGTCTGATCACTTTGAGTGTTTCTCGTCAACTGCTCAACAATTGGTTTTTAATCAATCGTGCTCTTACATATGGGCAAATCCAAGAAACAGTCCACCAACCAAAAATTTTTCAAATGATTTTTTTTTAATGGAATATTTCATTTTTATATTAAAAAATATGTATTCCAATGATCATCAATGCAAAAAATTTTACCAAATCCTACCCCACTTCTGATTTCTTAATGTTATACGTGAATTTAGCGTTATTTTAGGTGATTTTTATGCTTAAAATAGTACTTACAGCAGGCTTATCAAAATAAAAATTTCGTTAAGAATTAGTTTAAGAAATGCAATTCATATAAATATAATTTGTTTTGTTAAAATAATTAAAATTTAATAATAAAATACTACTGGTAAAACTGTAGCGTGCGTTATGTAGCGTGCGTCACAAAGGGTTCACGCCTTTTGTCAAAAAATCACAACATTTTTTGGCTGCAAATAAGTGCGTTTAGTATTCTCTTATAGTCATCTTTCTTTTAGGAATTAGATTTTGCATACCGTATCATGCCAAGTTCGCTAAAAATTAGGAAAACGCACTTCAGCCTTTGAAGTTACTTCCACTTTTTGTAGCGTGCGTCACAAAATTTTGTGATCAACTATTTCGCAACAAATACTTGCTAAGAAATAATGATGTATGCCATTCGTAAGTACATATTAATGTCGCTAAATACTATATACATATAAGTTGAAGCTAACTCTTTTGAAATACCAAAAAATGATTATATTTTAATCAGAAAATGCGTGCGAAAGTAGCGTTCGTCACGCAGGATTTGCCCATATGTATTTAAAGTGTGTTTGATATAAGGTTTGCACAAATTCAGTTCAAATTTTTAGAAATCATACTATTTAGTTTCGTGAAGATCGGTCCATAATTTATCATACGCCCCATAAAAAGGTCACTCTCAGAAAACATTTAATTTCACCTAAAACCGTAACGAATAACGCAATTGTAATAAAGATTGGTCCTTCATAGTTTTATAAGACTGGGAATCACACAGTCAACTGTCGGGAATATCGATCCATAATTTATCAAAGAGTCTGCACAGCCGAATATAGCATTCTTACCTATATTTTTTTTGTAAAAAATGTTTTTATAACTTTCTACCATGGGAAGATATTTATCACAACATTAATATTATTTGATTAACTATTGTAATACTGGCATTAAAAACGAAGATAAAAAATTTAACTTTGTTTCTATTTAATTTATTGTGAGAAGTGCTGAAAATTATCAAAGAAGAAAATAAGTTAAAGAAAAAAATTTGAATTCAAAGTAAAATTTACACAACTCAAGTAGAATGTTTTTTTTATACAAAATTACAGTTTAATAAATGAATGTTATTCTCAACTTGTGCGGAAATCCCAAGTCCGTTCAACTAGACGTTCAGTGAAAAACAGTATTTAAGACGCAACAGAATTAATTTGAAAACTTAAGTATTTCTGGACCAAAGGGATCTACGTCTCTAGAAATATTCAAACGCATAGAACGCGTGGCGTGAACCTTGAGCTAAAGAATAAAAACAAACAATTTATTATTCTGTTTTAAATGGGTTGTTTTATTTCTTTTAGTTGCTTTGCAAAATATAAGCATTGAAAATTAATTTTTTTTCAAACAAACCCTAAAAAAAGTATCGGCAAATCGGCTGTAAATATCGCTGATACCGATGAATCGGTAAACCTGAAGTATCGCCAATATATCGGTATCGGTATTCGTAACATCACTAGTTTGTACTAAGTGCTTAAATGCCTTCTCTTGAGTATCTACCTACACTCTACCCCAAGCATCTAGATAGCTCTAGAATATTCGAGCCTTTATAAAGTATACTTTTAAAGCTTACGTCTATTATGTTATTTAACATTATGCAACTAAGTATTTTAATTTATCGCATATTTTAACATTAAATTTTTATCTAAATATTATATGAATATTTAAATATTACATAACACTTTTATCTAGAATATTCTGTACAGAGATTTTAACACTATAATTCTCATAACTAATACAATAACAATTTAAACTAATCCCTACTAGCATTTTAAAGATTGTTTTATCAAAAATCACCTTACTAAGTCTTCCTCGAGTGCTTTTGATGATTAAAAACTGATTAATCACTTGCGCGTTTGAAAAAAGACTCAAAAATGATTCGTTCTTATGCTTAATAAGTAATTTATTGAAAATGCAATAACAAAACATACAGCAATCAAAAATGGATCATACAGGTGTTTGAAATATGACTCTTGAAGTTATTTATGAATAATATTTTGCTCATCTAGATGATGAAAAACTGATTTTAATTTTGTTAGCTAGCTTTGAAGCAAGCGTTAACTTGAAGTATAATATATAATATAAAAATCCTTTAAATATCTCGTGTATAGCCATAAGGACTAGACGTAAAAAAATATGTGCCCAAACAAATTATAGCAAGAAATCTTTATTTGAATTACCCCAAGTTTATGAAGGAGTACACGAATCTGATGAAGAATTGATAAGCTTAAACGAAAATAACGGGGAAACTGAACAAGAATTGGAGTTATGTGTGTATGTGAGGTCTTTGTTGATACGGATTTGGATAACTGTATAGTAAATTATGGTTATGAAGAAAAATATAGTAAATTGGAAATATGCAAAGCATATCGTGCATTGCAAATCGTACACGCAGACGAAAGTCATTGAAATCATAATAACCAACGAATGCAAAACGATTGCAGCTCTTCTCCCTCAAACTCATCAGCTTTTAATTATATTAATTAAAGAAAACGATGCAAAAGGCGTATATTATCTAGTTCCTCAGAGGAACTGTCAAACTCCTCTTTACTTCCAAAAACTATTACGACTAAAACAATTTCACCCGCTTAACTGCTCGACAAATTGCCTCAACATAATTATACTGCCTTTTAAGAACATAAATACTCCAAAAGATTCTCAAGTTCAAATCAAAATGTGTTAATTGCATTGTTGAGGTCACTAACAATGCAACACTTTTGTTATTATTTTTTTTTTAGAGCAATTCCTTTTTTTAATAAAAATTTTTATATTATTATTTATTATATAATTGATTATTAATTTAATTTATAATATAATTTATATAATAATTTAATAATTTAAATCGAAAAATATTTCTTTTTGTAATCTATTACAAATATGACGGAAAAAATAGTAAAACAAACTCGCGAACGATCAGAAAAAAGTGTCGAAAAAGACTCTTAGACGATCATAAATACGACTACAAAATGAGTCGAAAAAGACTCTTAGACGATCAAAAATATGACTAAAAAATGAGACGAAAAAGACTCACAAACGATCAGAAATATGACTAAAAAATGACTCGAAAAAGACTCGCAAATCATTAAAAATATGAGTCATAAATGAGTCGAAACTGATCAGATAAGCAGGTAATAAAAGACTCCTCAAGAAGAGTCCCGGGTAGGGTACAATTTTCTCCCGAGAAAACAATCATTTATGATCAGAAAATGAGCTCATATATGCTTATTTTAATCGTGCGGAGGAGTCATAAATGACTCGAATATGATTAATTTTTCCATAAAATGCTTGCAGGGTATAAATACAAGATAGCAAATAAATACAAAATAAATAATAAATGCAACTAACTCGTAGCTTAATTTACTTTCGTAGAAATATTTTCTACCGCTAGGGATGGTGGGTACAATAAATGTTTGTTTGTTTGAATAAGTTCGAATTAACATTTCAATTACATTTTCATTTCAATCCATTTAATACAAATTTTAACAAGTATGTAAATATTTAAAATTTCGAAGAAAAAGTTTATTTAATTTTGGAGTCCGCTTTTAAAAAATTGTTTTACAAATCAGTATGTCCGATAAAAATTCTGTCTTTGTAGTCTATTGAACTAAATAATTTTTGTTTGCAAATAATCAAGTAATTTCTATTTACTCAGCATAACTTTCTGAATTTATCTGTCCGTCTGGTTGTCTTTCCAATGTAAATAAAGGTCGAAATTTAAGATGTGGTTGGGCGACACAGGGACGAAACCTATCAAAGAGAGTCGGTCCATCATTTTACATAGCCCCCATACAAATTTCTGTGAAATAAAGTCTTTGTGCCCATTTAACATCTTATTATTTTGGTAAATGGGGTATTTCATGTCAAGTGACCCAATTTTTAAATCGATTTCTTCCGAATTGGGTGAAATTAGCACCAAGCTTTGTCCTATTAAATAGTAGCTCGGACGCAAATTTTCAACAAGCTCGGTTAAAAAGTTTCTGAGATAAAGGGGGTCAAAGTTTGACATTTTGTCCATACAGGTGCTCTTAACTTATTACCTATTGGTGTTGGACAAATTTGTCCCAAGTAGCTTAGATAGCTATTTGATCAATCTTTTTAAAAAAAATATTTTTGTTTTTTTGACCGATCTTGTTGAAAATTTGTGTCTAAACTACTATTTAATAGGACTTAGCTTGATACTAATTTCATCCAAATCGGAAGACATCGGTTTAAAAATTGGGTCACTTGCAATGCAATTCCGCAATTAAATTAAATTCGGCCCAAATATAGTTTTGATTTGCAACTTATATCTTTTTAAATGTTGGTATTGATAAAACATTTGTCGACGGTAACTTGCAAAATAAATCATATGGTAGGTGAAGAAGGAATTTATCATAGATCGGAAAAAGATAAAATACTTTTATATTATCCTTCTATCTTCTTTTATATTAATCGGTCCATGAAAATTTGTCTGTAAATGCCATGGTGTTGGGTATTATATGGATGGGCTTCCCTGACTTTAATTTATTTCATGTTTTTTTCTGTCTTTTTTCAGAAATTATTAAAAAAAAATAAATAAAAATTTGCAACATAAAAAAATCTATCTAAAATAAATTTAATTTTTTGCAATTGGATTTTTTTTTAAGTTTTAAAAATGTGAAAGAACTAGGGTTGCCAAGAGTAAAAAAACTGAACAACAGAAAAATTTCACCTGGATTTTGAAAAATAACTGGACAATAAAGCTTTAAGAAAAAGGTAAATTTACTTCATATTTTTTACAACAAAAAAACATAAAAAGCAAAGAAACGAAACATTTAAAATTTAATCTTATGTCATATTACAAAGTTATGTATATTTGAGGTCCTATTCACTACAGGTGGTAGCGAAAAGCCTGCTGACTTTGACAGTTCGAACCAATTTATTTTAGTTTCACAATGTTTTGTTTAGAAATATTTGACATGTCGAACTATTAGCACTTACAATGCAATGTTTCTGTTGTTTTTGCATTTTCGTTAAATTGCTGCCACCGTATACATAATTCGCATTGGTATATTAATTTAAATCACATAAAATAGTACATATACAGTAGGGTGGCACTGAAGAGTATGAACAAAATTTTGTTGCTGCACTTTAAAGAAGCCCAGGCGGAATATTATGCTAATTGGTCTAGACAATTAATATAAAAAGTTTGAGTGAAATCGTAGAACATAAAGTGCGGCCCCAAAGAAGTCAAAGGTCAAATTTCAGTAAATTTCATATTTTCATTGAGTATTTATAAAGAATTTGGCTGTTCCTTCCTGACTCGGCGTGAAATTTGTAAAATATATTCCTTCGTGTGATAGAAATATTCAGAAAAACTTTTGAAAAAATTAACCCTTCCATGTCCTGGGGATCAAACAAACCTCTGTTTTACATGTGACACATATTGCATATTGAGCTAAATATTAATTAAAAAATGTTTTCATAAAACATTGTTTGCTAATGAAAATTTTATATGCATTATTATATTATTAGCATGTAATTTGCTAAATTAACCCTGCAAATAACATTGGACCACCTGATCCATTTTAATAAAATGGACAACTCGATGGACTGGTCCGATGTAACGCTAGCATGGAACACGTCATTGTTAAAAAGTGTTTGTAGTAAGACGACATGTCTTCGTTTTTTAACGACGTGCTTTCGTTTTTAAACGACTTCACAACTAATCCTCTTGAGTATACCATAGAGTAGTTTTAAAACTACTCCTTTTTAGTCTTTAGCCCTAGGACATCGTTATGTTAAATAGATCATGTTTTTTCCATACGTTTGGGTTACTTTTGGACGAGTCCTAATCCCTTTTGGGCTACACTTTACAGGCGTGTTTGGACTGGTCCTATTATTTGCAGGGAATAAATTATATAATTTTGTGAATACTTTAGCAATCGACGCTTCTTAAATTAGCTTCTTTTGGAAACTGATTTCGATAATTTTGTACGACCCAAAATAGAAAACACAAGCTTGTGTTAAATCTTAAACTTACGTAAGAAATACAACAAAATTTGATTTACTTTGAATAGATGTTGCCTCTGATCCTCTTCTTTGTTGGTTTTTCAATGGTAATCTTGGATAGCTTATTCGGGTAAATCATTCCATAAACTTGCTTCTATTTTTAAATAATCTGTAGAAATAATAAGTATTGTGGTTATTTTGTTGAACTATTTATGGTTTTTAATAAAAATTTTTAATATTTTTTAATTAGGCTAAAGTTCATCAAATTTAATTTTCATTAAGTTATTTTTATGAAGAAAGGAATTTTACAACATGAAATTAATCAAAATTTATTGATAATTTTTCATTCTTGACTGATGCTGGGCTCCAACCCGTAAAGACGCCTGGGTTTTATTAATTATATTTGATGAACTTTAGCCTAATTAAAAATATTAAAAATCTTTAGAAATATTAAACATTTTTTCATTTTTCGAATTTTTTCTATGAGCTAAATTTCAGGTCTGTATTTTATAAAGCTTTTTTGTAATAGTTCTATTCTTTTTTTTTTTTAATTTTTCAGAAATGACTTTATACACTATCAGACTATTATATTGTATTTTCTTTTTACATTTTACCTTAGCCTTCCTTTGGAAAGCAAAGAGGTATATTGTATGTACAGAAAAATTTACGGCCTTCGTCAGCATTCTTTGTGTCTCACTGGATAGAACTATTACAAAAAAGCTTTATAAAATACAGACCTGAAATTTAACTCATAGAATAAATTCGAAAAATGAAAAAATGTTTAATATAATATAAAGTAACCTTCACAGGGAAATAATTCCCAGTTTCTAATCTTTAGAAATTTTAAAAGTTTCCTAGTATTCTTGGAGAACAATTCCTCCAGAATTTACAAATTATCTCTGCTCATGAAGCATTCGAGATTTTGATGTTTAAGCGTAAGTTTTTTCGGAATTTCTTCATCTTTCTCCAGATTATCTTCTGAGACATTAAGTTACATCTTCGTAACAAACTTGGCTTTAGCTTAAAAATCTATTCCATCGTCGAATAACGAAAAACCTACACATTCTTCATTCAAATTGTGAAGATGGTTAAGAAATTTTGTTATTGCTTTATCTGCTATATTTTTGTGCTAATTTTTTTGTAATATTCCAAATTTCTCAAGAATTTACTGTTGTTCAAAAGAGCTTGGTCTGCTTTATCAGCATTAAACCAATACTGTGAATAGCACTTAACAACAAATCCATCAACTTCGATTAAGCCTTTAACTTCAATTTCGGTTAACGTAAAAATAAGTATTTTCAAATAATAAATGGCCTATGCCATCCATCTGGCTAAATGCATAGCTCCAGGTTTCGTAAATTTAATGCCTTTTGGCGGACTTCTTCCTAATAATATAATTATTATATTATTATCAGTTCTAAAAATTCTTTAAAGTCATTGCGTGGGAAGTCTTCTAATAGTTTCTCTTTTGCAAATCTTAAAATGTTATTTCCGTTACCATCTAAAATTTCATTGAATTTTGAATATGACAATCCTGTCAAAAAAACCACCTTGTGACTTTTTGCTAGTTTTCAATTATTTTTATCAATATTTGCAGAGCATTGCACTTTATTATGCAATTAACCCATTATTAAAAATAAAAAATTAGCATTAATTTTAACCCAATATAAAATGTTGTAATATTCTTGAATTTGTTTAAAGAACTTTCAAAAAAGAAAACCTTTCTGAATATAAAGTTTTGTATCCGTTTAAAAAATCGGGTCATTTTGCCACTTCTAAGCTCAGAAAATGTTCTAATCACCCTTTATAAAATGAATGAAAAATGTTCGTGCCAATCCAAAAACAACCAAGAAAATTCATAATAAAAATAAAGAATTTTTTTAAATTTGACCTTTGACCTCTTTGGGGCAGCACTTAAAGTTGTCCGATATTGCTGAAATTTTTACAAGTTATATTTTAGACCAATCGGTACAATATTCCGCCTGGGCATTTGCGAAAATCGAAAGTTGAAATTTCGGTGCCACCCTAATATACAGCCACGTTATGGAATTTGAAGTCGAGTGAAATTGAAATCAATGCAGATTTTTTTGTCAAATTTTGTTGAAAATTGCGGTAGTTTTTCCAGATTTTAAGATACGTTCTAATGAAGATAAGTTGTACTCATATTGTATATAAAACGAAATAATTTAATGAATGTTGATCGATTTTAATTGCACTCGGATTCGATTCCAAGAACATGGCTGATAGCCTGATAGGCTGATAGAGATGTAAATGAATCATTCATTTTTGAATTAAATCGTGAATCATTCATGCACTCAATTAGCAAATTTTGAATTAATTTTTTTCACACAAAAAATGAATTGAATGAAATTTGAGTTAATTCATTTGAATTGGGCAAAATGAATTGCAATTCATTTTTAATTCAAATGAGTTAGAAAAAATTAATTGCAATTAATTTCCAATTCATTTGAATGGATTTTGAATTAATTCAAATGAGTTAATGCTCATGCTGATAGGATTTTCGCAGCTCCCTACTAATTCAAGTCATATTCTGCCGTTACCTGCTAATTACAGTACAGGAATTTCTATTTTAATTATTTTCTATGTCTTTTGACGATTATCTCGTACTAGATGATATCCGAAATGAGTGTAATGCTTTCTGATATAATAAAATAAGTTGGATAACAAAACGGGAGTATTGCTTCTTCACATTTACTAACAGTAGTCTTTTTTCAAAATCAATTCAAATGAATTGCAACTCATTTTTTCTAACTCATTTGAATTAATTCAAAGTCAATTAAATTCAAATGAATTGGAAATGAATTGCAATTCATTTTACCAATTCATTTTGCTAAATTCAAATGAATTGACTCAAATTTCATTTAATTCATTTTTTGTGTGAAAAGAATTAATTCAAAATTTAGCTAATTCGTAATAAATTAAAATCAAAAATGAATGATTCATTTACATCTCTGCCTCATATACATATTTGGTATTATTATTTGCAGAGTTTAATAACTCTATTACTTCAGTTGTAAGCAAAAATATTTAAAACAAGTTGCAACTTTTATCACAATTAAGCCTTAATAAAATTGTAGCCTTTATTCTGTCATAAGAATGGTTTTTTGTGAGTAAAGATTATCAAAAATACCTTAAGGCCTTTCACAAAAAGCCTTGCTAATTGGATGTATAGCAAACAATTTATTAATTTATATAGATTTTGTACGTTTTTTTTTATCGCATTTTTCAAAACTGGGCCGTATCATGTTAATCGGAATGTCATTCGGCAAATAAAAATTTTTTCTTAACAATTTTTGTGTCTGTACAAAAACCAAATTTTCTAAAATTAAAAAAAAAATTTAGCTGAAATAAATATTGCTTAACAGCATTACACGCGCCATTGTATTCTCTTTTCATTGTATTATAATCTTACTTAATAACACATTAAATTTGGTTATAACTTATAAAATATAATTTTGTATTTTAAAAATATAAAATAAGAAAACAGAACATAATAAAATAGCAATAAGACGTCAGTAAGACTTGCATAAACAATTTTTTGACAGCACATTTTTTATTTTCGTGGTTCCTCGAACACCGTGTATGTTGTGTATTTGTATTTTGTAAGCCCTATTTTATTAGGTCTTCGCTTTATGACAAATCTCCTACAGTGGTGAAATGGATAAACGTATTCAAAACATTTTGCTACTCCTTCTCTTTTTTTTATCGAATTATAATTCGGCTAGAAGTAGAAGAACCTCCCTCAACTAATAAATAAAAGCAATAAAAACATAAAGAAACTGTGAACTAAATGCACGGATAAGCAATAATTCAAATAATTTTATTACTCATACGCCAAGTGTTGCTTATCTTTGAGTCATGGAAGCAAAAAACACAGATGACGCATTCTTTTTTTAACCGATTTTCAACATCACTTCACGCAAAAGACACAACTTCCCTAAAAAAAAAAAAGGATTTTCAACGTAACAGGTTTGCAAGGAAGAAATGCAAAAGTAATTCTTATTTGCTTAATACTTTTATTCGTTGAATATCTTTAGTTTTATTAAAATCTTTGGATGAAGTTTCCTAACTGTCTGGCCTAAGCAACCAGTGAAATGCGCATAGGAATAGCTTATCCCTTCAAAAATAAATTTCTGTGTTTTTATCAAGAATAAAAATAAGGAATTAAAAACGACAAACAAAATCTTGTAAATTCAAATTTTTTTCTTAAGCAACATAAAATCTTTGTGTTCAGCAGCATGTCACAACAACAACTACCAATATTTTATATCCAGCTTTTTGGACACCTTTGTTCCAATATGTTGACTTTCGTATGGCAATAGAATGCTCTTGATAAGTTGCTAAAAGCATTAATGAAATACAACCACCCTTTTGGAGATAATGTCGCGCTTCTTGGGCGAGACTTCCGCCGATGTCTTTGATACCGCATGCCCCAGCGCGGCTATTGTTGAGTCAAATATAAAATATTCCATAAGAAGTTCCAAATTTAGAACTTTATCGCCTAAAGTCTATATTGGTACCGTGGACAATAATTAAAGATATTGTTTTTTTAAAGATGGGCGATGGGAAACTCCGTTTAGAAGACATTATTCAATTACCATATGAAATGTTGGCTCAAGACTCTATCTGTAAAAACGTTTTTAGTGAGCAGTTTAAACTGTCTGACGTTAAGATGCATTGCAAATTTGGCGCTATGTGCCCTAAAAATGATGAAGTATGCAAAATTTATGAGGAAGTGCTTAGGCTTTGGGAGGGTGACGTTTTACATTTTTGCCATCTGAAATGCCCTCTCCCAAGTTGCACTTCAGGGTAGGAGCTATTGTCATGCTTTTGCATAATTTTAATACAAGAAATCTATTATACAGTGGCAAGAGGCTGCAAGTGACAAAACTATCGCAAAACATTAGTGCATATAATAGAAATAATACGGTTGGGCATGGTTACGGCAACTGCACTATGTTTAATGTTACAATATATTGTTGTCGCAATTATAACTCTAAGTATTGTTGACTGAAAAATAATTCTTTTATACCAACTTAATTTTGATAACTTTGAAAACTTATTACTCAGAACCATTCCATGATATTTAATAGTCATAACATGATAACTTTCTACACGTGTATTCATAGTGTGCTTAAGAAGCATATTAACTCTAATAATATTATGTTAGCACCATTTGTAAAATAATTTTGAATCAGTTGTGTCGCCTGTTTTAAATATGCCTATGAAATTATTTGAATTATATTGAGTGAGTGGTTAAACAATAAAAACTAAATACCCATTAAAAAAAGAAGTGTAAATAATAAAAAATATAGAAATTGTTTTTACATATAAAAAAATTTGTAAAGTGCCACAAAATAAAAAATCGATGTAAAAAAATTTCAAGAATATGATTGAGGGAAAGATATTATGATGTAATATTACGAATATATTTGGTCATAATATGATTCAATAATAATCGTAATATGGTGACTACAATCATAATTCTTATCATAATATGTTGATCTAAGAATATGTTTATCACCATGTTTTTTCTTTGCGTGTATGTTGTATATTTGTATTTTTAAACCCCATTTTATTAAGTCTTCACTTAGTGACAAATCTCCTACAGTGTTGAAATGGATAAACGTATTCAAAATATTTTGCTACTCTTTCTCTTTTTTTATCGAATTATAATTCGGCTAGAAGTAGAAGAACCTCAACTAGTAAATAAAAGCCATAAAAACATAAAGAAACTGTGAACCAAATACACGGATAAGCAGAGTTGGGGGAGTGCACTAAATTTGCAGTTTCCACTAAAAGTAAGTGATGGTGCAAAATTTTTCCCTATCACTAATAGCTATTTAGTGACGAGTTGAAAAATAACAGCCTCACTAAGCAATAGTGGTAGTGGTAGAAGAAAGCTTTTCACTAAAATTAATTTAGTGATAGTGAAAACCCGTTTTTTTACAGCTTAGTGCAAATTTTTTTTCTCCACTAACAGGCTAGTGGGAAAATATAATCATTCACTAATGTTAATAAAACTTAAATACATATCATTATATTGAATTATTTTATACTTTTTTATTTGTTATATTTATTAAATTAATTATTACTAATATTAAAGTAGAAACAGAATTAAGAAACAAAAGGAAAGGAGTTTCATCAATATATTAATATAAGCAATCAAATTAAATTATTATATTATTTTTTAATCCAAATTTTTAATATTTTTTTTTTTTTTTTATTAGGCTTAAGTTCATGAAATTTTATTTTCATTAAATTATTTTTATGAAGAAAGGAATTTTACAACATGAAAATTAATTAAAATTGTTATTGATAATCTTTCACTCTTGACGTGCCTGGGGCTCGAACCCTGGCCGGCAGGTTACCATGACATGTTTCGATCGCAACCACTCGATCTCCTCAGATGGATTTGCCGTCTTACACTCGCAGCCATCGACGACTGCTGACGTCACTAGTCAAACATCAATCCCTAAACCAAATTGTATTTTAACATTTGGTAGATCGAAATTTGCTTTCCTGAATGATTATCCATTTTAATTGATTTTGCATGTTTTTTCCTTACTTCTGTTTTTTCGTACTTTCGTCAAGAATTTTTCTTGAAGTCCAAGTACATTTTTTTGTTTTTTCACTTTGTCTTTCTCTTTTCTGGGTTCGAGCCCGAGCCACGTCAAGAATGAAAGATTATCAATAACAATTTAAATTGATTTTCATGTTGTGAAAATTCCTTTCTTCATAAAAATAATTTAATAAAAATTAAATTTCATGAACTTAAGCCTAATTAAAAATATTAAAAATTTGGATTAAAAACCATAAATAGTTCAACAAAATAATCACAATACTAATTATTTTGACTATATTTTCAATTTGTTTGGAAAAATTTTCACTACCACTAATTGTGTAAAATATGTTTTACTACCACTATAATGATGAAAAATAGTGGAAAATCAAAATGCTGTCACTATAGTGGGATTTAGTGGAAACCTTAGTGCACTAAGTATTTAAGCACTACCCCCAACTCTGCGGATAAGCAATCATATTTGAGTCATGAAGCAAAAAACACAGATGACGCATACTTTTATTTAAACCGATTTTCTACAACACTAGACGTCAAAACGACATCACAAAAGACACAGCTTTCCTAATAAAAAGTGGAGCTTTAAACGTAGCAGGATTGTAAGGAAGAAATGCAAAAGATTTGCTTACTATCTCGCTTACGGAAGAGATGAATTTTATATGGCTAACACTTTAAAACCATACATACTTCTTTGACACACAAAGCGCTTTATTTAGCGCATTTAAAAATTTGTAAATGTAACGATCAGCTCTACACACTGAACTCATACTGCATCTTTTTATGACTTATTGCGTAGAGCATAAATATTCGCTTGCTTTTGGAAATATGCCATTAGAACATTTTTTATTTGGCTATGAGATTGTGTTTTTATAGCAAGCACAATATTGTTTTTTGACGTCACAGAAACTTTGAAGAACGTAATGCACCTGCGCATTGCGTTATCTTGTTTGTTTAATTTATGTATTTGATTTTTTATTAGAAACATTTGTATGAATAAGTTAATTAGTACCCCGGAGATATACTGCACTATGTTGACATAAAGTTACAGTTTTAGCTCAGCTATCGAGATCAATGCGGGAGTTCACTTCACCGTGTATCAATTACATGACAACTAAAGGGAGCAGAATATCTCCGAAGGTGCTGATATTTAAGCTTTGGTTGAAAAATTATATGTATGTAATATAATCTCATGTTTTACAATACGATCTTAGTAATTCATTGCAAATTTGCTAAGCGGTTGTGCTCAATTAAATGTCTTTCAATGTTTTCTAAGACGCTTTCGAGAAATCTTACTCACCGAAACTTGATACTGATTTATTTTTTTTTTTATGTTAAAAACAGTTGGAAAATGTGAAAAAGCATTTTCCAGTATTATAATGTTGTGAAGAATAAAAAAAATTATTGGGTCTATGAAATAACTCCCACGAAATAAGTCCCACTTTTAAAAACGAAATAAGTCCCACAAAAAATTGCTGTTTTGAAAGTGGGAGTTATTTCGTTTTTAAAAGTGGGACTTATTTCGTCAATTGATGGGACTTATTTCGTTACGCGTTTTATTTTAAGTGGGACTTATTTCGTTTTGAGTGGGAATAAATTCGTTTTGTAAAGTGGGAGTTATTTCATACCCCTAAATAATAATATGTGCGTGGTTTGTTTCATAAAGCAGCCAAATATCTTTTTTTCCTTGTAAGCACTTGAAAATCTGCAGTGAATGCTGTCTTACAATGCAAACTCACAAAATTGATCAAACCAGTAAACTAGTATGTCCATTCTGTCGTGCAGAAGTTCATGAAACCCTTCAAATATTTATCTGATAAATAAATGATTTTTTTATGGAGGAGTGCGTCTATCTTAATTATAAGAACAATTGATCTGTACTTAATCCATTTATGAATCCAAACGTTGTTACTAGTAGGCGTTCTCTATACGTTCCTTGACCGAAAAAAGAATTAATAATAAATTCTGGAACTCTATCAAAATTCGTAATATCCATTCCATTAAGAAGCCTTCTGCAAGCTTGCATACGATTTTTCTTTTTTATTCCTCTGCTTTGATTATTCATATTATTCGACGTGTTTTTTTCGAAGAGCCAAATACTTCTTATTTGAAATCGCATTAAACAGTGAAAAAGTGGGACTTATTTCGTTTATGAAAGTGGGACTTAATTCATTTAAGAAATATATTATTCAAGGGGGAGTTTTTTCATTTTGAGTGGGAGTTATTTCATTTCAAGTAAATTTTTAAATCATTTCATTTTGGTGGGACTTATTTCGCTTTCAAAAGTGGGACTTATTTCGTGGGATTTATTTCATTTTTTTAAGCAATTTTTGGTGGGACTTATTTCGTTTTTAAAAGTGGGACTTATTTCGTGGGAGTTATTTCATAGACCCAAAATTATAATATATAATGCATAAAAAAATGAAAAATCAGTATCAAGTTTCGGTGAGTAAGATTAAATTCCCTATAGGGAATATATATTTGAATATTATGCGAGGTGAAAAATATTTTCAAACAAAATTTATCGCAATGTTTACATATTTGAAATCGAAATAAACGCGCAAATCTGATTTTTGTGAGCTTTGACCTTTAATAATTTACGGTTTAGACACGAGATTTTATAAGACTTTAAACACAACACGTTTACAGCTTACTATCACTATTCCATAGTTAACCTCTTGCTTTAGCTTAAGTGCCAGGATTTTATTGCTTAAGACAAAATGTAAAAAATTGATTTAAAAATTCCAAAGAAACATATCGAGGGCTTATATTCAATACTTGCCATACACCAATTATTGGAAAATGACTTTGTGATGGCAAATTGTTCACTGATGCCAGCTTTATCTCTGACAAAAATTTCAGAAAAAAAAAAATTAATATAAGTTCTTTTTTTTAAATATTTGTGATACCGCTATCAACCGCACGATTTTTTTTAATGCAATACCCGCCATACACCACACATTGGTTGAAGTTCATAGAACGAGTGGCAAAAAATAGAAGAAGTTGTTGAAGGATAATGAAACTTGGCACATAGGCATTTGTTTGAATCAAGAAAAAAATGGAAAAATCAAAATGAATCGCCCACTTTTACGCCCACCTCCCATACAAAGTGAAAATTAAATTTTAACCTACGGCATTGTTTTTTGGCACATAGCATTTTTAAGCACTCGTAATCATTTGTGTGAAATTTGATTTCTGCCTTGATTTCTAATACATCAACTCAATTTTCACAAAAAATAAATATTATAATTGTAAAATGGGCTCCTGAAAATATATACCTGATCACGCCAACCTCCCATAGAAAAAACATGAATACGTAATTCAAGCATAGTCTTTTAATAATTTTTTAACATCATTATCGGGTTGCAGAACAGTTAAATTAATAGTTAAATTATATGCATTTGCATACTGCTCAGTTACCAATCCAGCCTAGTAAATGGAAACATCTTCAAGATTTGAAGCCGGTTATACCACTAGAATATCATTACTTTTATGATAATTTAGTTCAGATGGAGTCAAAGTAATAAGGAACAATGTGACAATGTCCAATTTGAATTACCTTTTTTAATTATGTTTATTTTTTTGTTATTGTTTTGTTATTGAATTCTTTTATGTTAGAAAAACGTTAAACAAATGCTTAATTTAATAAAATTACATATTAGATCAAATAAACATATTTTTATTTCTGTGCAATTACCGCTATACGCCATTAAAATATTTGAAGATTTCAGTTGCAATACCCGACATCAACCATATCGTTACGAATAGAGTTAAAACTTCTACTTTTTTTATAAGGGTGACTTAGTACTCATATTTAAAAAAATATAGAAGAAAGATTAATTCATACCTTAAGAATTTTCAAAAGAAACAGTTTTTTCTCTCTCCTGAGAAATTGTATTTTGGCGGATGGCGGGTATTGCATATAAGCCGTCGATATCTAGAAGAAAAAATCCCTAGTCGAGACTTTATAGCTAATGATTTAATATTAACCCTTATGTGTGTGGAAAAAAAAACACCTTCTATAGGGTGGATAGGTACCTGGGTACCTTCATGCAAATTGTATGAGAAATCTAATTTTTTGTCTTGTATTGTACAAAAAATCGATGGTTAATGATATAATATTAGAATTTTACTCTGGTTTTCCCCTTTTGATATATTTTTTAAAATCCTACACCCAAAAAAAAAAAAAATTTGTAATATAAAACGTATACAGGTACCCAGGTACCTATTCACCCTATTAAGGGTGCAAAAAGCAAATTGATAAGCCACGCCCCCCCCCCCCCCCCCAACTGATATTGTATGTAAACACCTATGAAAATATAATAATAACAAAAAGTTGGGAGTTCTCATGAAATTGTAGAATTGTAGACTAAAATCTTATATAAAAAATTTCGATTTGAAAACGCAATAGGTACACAGGTACCTGTCCACATACATAAGGGTTAAAAAGAAACTGCTTGCTTAAAGTTATTTTTCTATATTGGGTAAAAATATTAGTGATATTGGCATTTTTTTTTTTTTATTTCTTTATTCATTCCACTTGGGAACATTGTGCATTTCCAAGAAAATACCAACTCACTGAGATAGAGGGCAACCTTATTTAACCCCAACGCTTGTCATGACAGATTCATTGTTCATGCCATTTTGACGAACTTGGAGTGGAGTAGTGTTCTAGAAAGATAAAACCAAATCTATCAATTTTGTTGGTACACCTTTTGCTTTTAATGCATTAAAATATATTTTTGTATGTAAATCAATTGTGTTTATTTTTAAAGAGAATACTGATGAAAAGTTACTTAGTTACGTAATTGTTAATTAATATGTTTAATGTTTATGCAATGATCAACGCAAAAAAGGTTTTTTTTAATTAATTTAAGTTTTGTTTTTTAACTTGCACATCAGCCATAAAATTTACTTTAAATCAACATATGCATAATAACATAACAAAAAAAAAAAAAGTATAGCAACAATAATTTAATTTAAACAAGAAAAAATTATAATCGGTGAAGCCCGATCGTAAGATATCCTAAACCACAGCATTAAAAAATTTATTTCAAAACAAATTAAATGTTAATTTAATCAAAATTATATTATTAATTTTCTTTCAAAAAAAAAAAAAAAAATTAATTGATTCAATATTTTTTTAATTGATAAAAACTTCTGAAAAATTTTTCTTTTTAGTTATAGAAGAAGGTAATAAATAATTAGTGAGTAAGCAATTAATTTTGAAAAAATAAGCGAAGTTTTTACTGGGCTAAGTGCCAACATAATGTCATGATTGAGAGGCACGAAGACCATTTTATGGAAAACAGCTTGTATGGAGGATATATGCAATTATGGCCCGATTCTCACCATTTTCAAGTTTAAAAATGATCTTCAAAATTGCGACCTGTACTTTGCACACAAAGTTTACGTGGACAATACAGTGGTTCGGTCTCCATACCAAAAAATATACAACACAATGGATCCAGTGTAGCGCCAATATTTTAAGGTACTACACACACATCAACACAAACACATTATATCCTCTTCACTGTTGTGGTGTTGGTATAAAATTACGTTTCAAATTCGCACAAAATATTACGAAATATTAAAAACGCATTTTAAATTCCTAAATTTTCTCCTAAATTCTAATAAAGCAAGTGTCATAAATAATTAAATTGTTGTTTTCTATAAATGACCAACATACACATATACAAACCTACATGAATGGCACTATTTACGATTGTCCTTAATTAATATCCAATTAATCGTCTTAATGTTTTGGCCGATACGAGAACCACATAATGAAGACAGATTAATTGACAACTATTGTTTGTGCGGACTACAGACAAGTCATATGAGTACTTAAAATACACATGTTTCTATAGAAAAGTACCATGTTTTTATTGATAAAAATAAAGCAAAACACAAATAACAATAACAATATACACAATTGAAAATTATTTACTTATATCAATCCACACATTAAATTAACTCTTAAATAAGAACTTATTATTATTTATATATTTTTTATATTTATTGAGCTCACTACGACCACAACGTTATTGTTTAACAAGTAAGAGTGCTATATTCGGCTATGCCGAATCTTAAATACCCTTAACCATGATTGGGAATGAACAGAAGTTTATATATACGTATGTATATCTTAATATATGTATATTAGAGCGGCTCACCAAAAAAAAGTGCTCGATGTACCCTCCTAAAAATAAACCTAGGACTTTTTTAAGATGACATTTTAAATATTTCGGCTCCAGCTTTGACCTCTCGTGAGCAGGACCAGTTTGAAAAAGGGTATATTTTTATATGTTTTGTTAATTTGTGAATCTGTTCCCTTACCAACATATACAAATTGGGTATCGTAAGAAAGGTTTTTTTAAGGCGCGCCCAACTGCATATACAATTTGTCCATTTTCATTCATACATGGTCTAGAAACTAAATTTGCTATCATATAAGCGTTACTACAAAATTGCAATTATATATATTTCACAGCACCGTGTAAAATGCATCTAATTTGCAAAAACCTAAATTATTTACATACAAAGATGATGTACTTGGCAAAAGAAAAAATTTGATACCCATATTGCCCTATATAAAACGAAGGGTTACCACCCCATTGCATTTTTGTCAAAACGCGAACTAGCACGAATTTCAAAAAAAGCTGAGACACGTATTTAATTAAATCGACTAAAGAATAAAATATGTTAATTTGGCACTTTTATTACAAACAACCCCGAACAAAAAATTCAAAAACCATTATTTTTACAGAAAATCCTTAAAAAAAGGACATGGATGATCGTCCTTGGACAAATTGTATATACAGTTGGGCGCGCCTTAAAAAAACGTTTCCTACGATACCCAATTTGTATATGTTGGTAAGGGAACAGATTCACAAATTAACAAAACATACAAAAATAGACCCTTTTTCAAACTGGTCCAGCTCACGAGAGGTCAAAGCTGGAGCCGAAATATTTAAAATGTCATCTTAAAAACGTCCAAGGGTACATCGAGCACAAATTTTGCTTCCATACAACTTGAGTCGCTCTAATGTATATATATATGTGTTGTATTAAACGCTTAATTGCATTAATTATTTGCACATGTTTGCCTGTTACACTGTGCGACAAATAGTAGGGGTCAATGATCGGGAAGGGTTCAAACTACCGGGGAAAGTTATATCGGTAAAAAAGAAGTTATACGTGTTTCGCTGGGTCACGTCTAGGAATCGAGATATATCGATTTGAAGTAAGTAAAAGTATAGCAACATTAACATATAGGGGAAATTGACATAACTCGAGAACCACCAGTCCGATCTTGGAGAAACATCTTAAAAAAAAAAATTAGGAATTACAATTCCTTTAATCTGTTCATACAACGTTTCGCTACATAAGCAAGAGTTTCGCAGTTATAAATAAATGTATGAAGAAAAAAACTATTTTTTGCCTAAAATAATTTAATTTTTTTATTTTTAATTCATAAAAAATCCAAAACGGTAAAAAAAGTGTCCATTCCTATTACTTTCACGTAAAGTCACATAAGCTTTAAACAAAATGAGACATAGATCATGAAAATCGATGTATGCGTTTCGCTTTTATTCACAATTAAGTGGAGGTATCTCATTTTGACAAGAATATTGATTTTATGTTTCAATGAATTTGGATAATATTTATTATATATTATTTATTATAATTATTAACACGTAAAATTAAAAATTACACTACGTGACAATTTTTTGACCAAATGCATTTGACACCTAATCTTTATGTAAAATTTTCCGCTGAATCTGAATACGAAGTCAAATATATTCCAAAATAACCGTTATTTGTGTTTTTAGAAAAGATGCTGTGACTGAAATGCAAATATCCAAAAAATAAAATTTTAGTCTATTTCAATACGAACATTTTGTGCCCAATAGGCTCCGGATCGGTGCAAAAATGACAAAGTTACAGAAGATTAATTGAACTAACCCACAACAAATTAATATACAAAGCTAAATTTTTAGTAGCAATAAATATTAAAAATTGCTTAAAAGTATGGAATTTCTATGTGGGTTTATTTAATAAATATTCTGTAGCTTTGTCATTTTTGTACCAATCGATGTCTTGTTGGGCGCAAAATGTTCATATTAAAATAATCTAATGTCGCATGCAATAAAACATTAGGATTTTTAAATCATTGGTTTAAAAAAATAACTTGAATAGAGCAAAATTGAACAAAATCATAAAATTTTCAATTAAGCTTGAACTTTTGTCCCCTGTAACTCTGTCATTTCTTGACCAATCATCACAAGCAATCCATGGTTATTTTAGAAATTTTATAACCTTTCACTTGAAAGAAAGAATTACATACCCCGTTTAAAATTTTTTAAGATATTGTTATTTTGGAATAACTCAAAAACTGTTCTACTTTTGACAATTCTGACTTCATGTTCGGATTCAGCGGAAAATTTTACATAATGATTAGCTGTCAGATTGATTTGGTCACGACTTTGTTGAAATTTTGTCACGTAGCGTTATTACAGGTAATTATTAGGTTATTACAAAGATTCATAGGTTAATAAAATCGATGAACGCAAAACTTATTTTCGTTTGTTTGCGCCCTTTACTTTCTTGCGCGGTGGTTCGCCCACTTGTTCAGAGTCTGTATCGGGTGAGGATCTGTCTTCATCTGGAAAAAATCAATTGCTTTTAATCAGTCAGTTAACTTCATTTTTCTGAGTTACCCTCGGAGGAATATCCCATTGTATTTTCTTCTTCTGCAAGAAGTTAATTTTGAGGGACATATTCACTCCAATTTTCAGGAAGCAGTGCAACATCTTGGTCACAAGAGCGGGGTAATTGTGTGCTCGCTTACTTCCCAAAAAATATCGTATGACTTTCTTCACTGCCCTCCACGCAAAGTAATCATAACCGTCTAAAGCACCTTTAAATTCCTTTGATTTCATGAGCTTTCGTATATCCGGTCCATTCAGAACACCTTCCTTCAATTTTGCTTCGCTGATTCGTGGGAAAATATTTTCCAAGCAATCAAGAATTTTCGGTTGCTTCACAATGGCCTTGATGAAACATTTTACGATTTCCAGTTTGATATGGAGAGGGGGAATGAGGACGTTCTCCATTGGCACCAGTGGATCATTTACGCAGTTGTGTCCTTTCTCCGTTGGATCTCGAGCAAGCCACTCATGCGTTTCGTATTGGTTTCCTTTAAATCGGGTATCCCAAAGACACAAGAAACACATGTTTTTCGTATAGCGTCCTTGGAGACCTCTTAGCATCGCCACGACTTTCAGATCACACATGTGATCAGTGTAGCAAACTTTATCCAAATTTATTTTCATGGAATCGTATGTTTCGCTCATGTCTGTGCTGTAGCCAATGGGAATGATTGGTTTTTTATTATATTTATGTAGCAAAACGACTTTCAGGCTTGATTTCGAAGAATCGATGGGCATTCGCCAATCAGCTGCGACATAATTAATGGCCATCGCCTCCATCAGTCCCTTTATATCGTGGCAGTAAACAAATGTGTTCCCTTCGTTGAGTCTGTAGTACCGTTGGAATAGCAATTGTCATCTTCGATATCCGGTGACTTTGACATTAGGCTCCAAATTGTTGCCTTCTTTTAAAAGCTGAGCAAGTTTTTCTGCTTCATGTTGAGAAAGGATTAATTCTGCAACAATCTTGGCCATTCTTGCTTGTGATATTGGAATTATTTTGTTCGATGGGCCGGCTTCTGGTGTTGGATTATAGGTGAAATCCGATTGATCCATTGTTTCAATAGAAAAAGAAGTTTCTCTGTCAGCACTTGGAAGCGGTGGAATTGGTATTTCATCCGAATGCGGTAGAGGTATTTGTGCACTTTTAACAGATATGTAAACTCTTCGTTAAAGGCCTTTACGATTTACTCCACATATTTTGTTTGCGCAAGCGTAACAGTTGTCGGAATTGTGCTCTCCTGGATCAGTCCAAATCATTGGTACACCAAAACGAGGTGAAATGCGTTTCCCTTGGATCCACATGTTAAGACCATTGTAGCACGTTTTACAAATTTTGTCTGGGACCCACGAAACGCCGCGAATTTTTTCGCAATCAAAATAAAGTTTAAAAGCGCTCTCCACTTTCACAGTGTGTAATGCAGCATTTGTTGAAAAAGCTTTTGCCACAAACGTAACAAAATAAATTGATATTTTTAGACAATTTGCACTCATTTCGGTTTTATACTTTTTCGTCACTTTAAGCAAACCGTACTTTACGCGTTCGGAGACACTTGTTGAATGACAAAAATCGATCAGTGAACACCTATTAATACTAAGTAAGTTTCAATATATTACTGAGAGGTACTTATGAATTCGCGCATCTTTTAAGGGTGGCTATATACCTGATTCGTGTGCGTTTTAAATTTTCCGAAACGTTCTAAAACATGACCACTCATAAATGTGGGTGCAATTTGAGTAAGAAAATCATGCAGGTAGCCTACGGAAAAACCCCAAATAATTAAAAAAGTGCACTTTCCTTTTTTCCTTTTATTTGTCCACGCACATTTATGACCGGTTTTAAGTTTGTTACCGCTACCATAAAAATCAAATAACCTTTTGTTTATTACTTTCCCAATAAAAAATTTTATCATTTTGCGAAGCACTAATGGTACATTTAAAAAAATAAGCGCACAATTATGCGCTACGCAATAAGACATACAGAAATGCAGTAAAGTAAGTGAAATAACTCTTAACAATTTGTATAAAAAATAAATAAAATTTCAAGTGCTACGGCATTCCCTTACCACAAAGCAGGTTTGTAAGGGAGAATACTAAAAAATAACTGTAAAAAAACATTTAGTGTGTGAAGCTGTTCGTTACATCCAACAATTTTTTTATGCGCTGAATAATGCGCTTTATGTGTCAAAAATGTATTGCTTCAAAGTGGGAACTCGCCATATAAAATTCATGTCTTCCGTAAGCGCAATGGTAAGCGAAACTCTTACATTTCTCCCTTACAAACCTGCTTCGCTCGAAGCTCAATTTTTTATTGGGTTTTTTTTAATTCTGACAATTATAAAAAAACGTCATCAATGTTTTTTCCAAGGAATTTTGAGCATATCTGGAGCAAATTTTTGCAATTCATACCTTCACTTAATTGTAAATAAAAGCGAAACGCGTCCATCGATTTTCAAGATCTATGTCTCATTTTGCTTAAAGCTTATGTGACTTTACGTGAATGTAATAAGACTTGACACTTTTTTTACCGTTTTGGATTTTTTATGAATTAAAAAAAAAAAATTTAATTTTTTAGGCAGAAAGTAGTTTTTTTCTTTATACATTTATTTATAACTGCGAAACTGTTGCTTATGTAGCGAATCGTTGAATGAACAGAATAAAGAAATTGTAATTTTTAATTTTTTTAAATTTGTTTTAGTAAAATCGGACTGCTGGTTCTCCAGTTATGTCAAAAAAAGACCACCAAAGGTCACAATTTCTCCTATATGATAGTTACTTACTTCAAATCGATATATGTATCTCGATTCCTAGACTTAACCCAGCGAAACGCCGGGACACGTATAACTTATTTTTTTACCGATATAACATTTCCCGTTGGTGTCATCCCATCCCGATTTTGACTGTCGCATAGTGTTATTAAATATATTAAGAGACAAACTTAATTATAAAAAAAATTTAATTTTTGGGATTTCAGAATTTTGGTTATAACTCAGTAATTTTTTTTAATTTTAGCATTTACTTGGGTTATAAAACTTGGACTCGGAAAGATCTATGGTTCCCGATAATGGGTATTTTTAAAAATAATATTGAATTTTGAACATAACTTTTTCGTATCTGAACCAATTTTAACGAGTTTTTCAGTAATTTTTTTCTACTGAAGATCCGATCTTTTGATATATAAGGCATATCGTCGTGCCGAAGTTATCTTGCCGTATATCACAAACATTTTTTTTTGGGAAATCGAATTTTAAGGTTCAAATTTTTATACACAAAAATGTACGTGAAAAAAGTCTTCCAATATTTTTGTCAGATATTGTGTTTGAAGTTCTTTACCGATTTATGTAAAAATATCCAAAGTCATGGAAAAAAATTTTCAAGTTATACTCATTGTCACGTCCGAAAAAAATTTTCAATTTTGTCGTATACGCCACTTTTTGCGATATATTTTTTAGTTTGTGTGATATAAGTCAAAATAAGGTATTAAAAACCTACATTCACGTGTTTGACCAATATTGAAAATTAAGTTATAATAATTTTCAAAACGAAAATTTATGCAAGTTACAAATATATTTACCTATAGTTATAAATTTTATATTATTGAATTTCCTTATGTATGAATAATTTTAAGTTTATTATTACTTAAGGGTGGTCTAACCATAATGCACGATGTTAACTGTGAGTCACACCGTAACGTCAAATTTTTGTCCAACTTATTTTGACATTTCTTGGTATCAATTCAACCATGGAGAGGTTCAGCATTGAGCAGCGCGTTAAGATTGCTAAAGCCTTTTACGAAAATTGGCGGTCAAATAAAAAATACATTTTGTGCACATCTTGATTTTTTTGGTCAGCATAATCGATCAAATGTGTCTACAATCGGGATTATTGTGCGCCAATTTTAGCAAACCAGCTCTGTAGGAAATGTGAAAACGCCTGTGCATGCTTGGTGCGGTTTATGGCCAGGCGGTATCATCGGGCCTTACTTCTTCGAAAATGAGGTATGGTGTTCGCAATCGCGAGCTGATAATGGATTTCTTTTTGCCAGAAATGGAGGATATGGACCTGGACGATAAGTAGTTCCAAAAGAATGGCCATGTTAATTGGCCGTCACGATCATATGATTTGAAACCGTTGGCCTTCTTTCTTTGGTAATATTAAAAATTAAAAGTGTACGTCAATAAGCCAAGAAGAAGAAAGATGAAATTCAAGAGCTAAAGATAGATAGCTTGACACATTACATTACACAGTACATTGAACCTCAATAATGTCTCAGAGTCATTGAAAATATGGACCATAGGACAGAGGTATGCAACCGAAGCCGCGACGAGCATTTGGCCGATAATTTGTCTCACACATAGTTGTCACAGATCCTTCTATAATAGTAAAAAATATTCAGATAATTCTCTAAAAACTTTTTGTTTTATTTACAATTTACATTGTGCATTATGGTTGGGCCACCCTGAATATTCAACCTTTAATTGCTTAGCAATAAAATGAATTTAGGCAATATAGCAATAATTCCATCAATATAAATAGCCATTGTGTACTACGTCCGAAAAATATCTTTACATATAAAACGAACAATTTTAAAATAACAGTAATATTAATAAGATAGTCCATTTTTTGTAACATGCCTAATATACTTTGTTCACATACAACAAGATAACGCAAGATTTTTTTAATTGAAAGTTTTCATACGTTTTTTGTCGTATATCCACAATTATGCTACATACGGTATTATAACGCATTAAATATTTCGTAAAAGTGGATATACAACAAAATGGCTTCGTAATAACTCATTAACCATAAGAGATAGAGACGTGAGGATTGCGCAGATCGATAGATCTGTTAAATTTACCACAGGAAACGGTCTTATCTCATTTTTTTCGGTTTTGTGATATACGACAAGATAACTCCGGAACGACGATATATATAGGTCATATGACAGTCCAAAAATTAAATTTTTTATAAAATCTTTGATATTTTCTGTGGCGGTGCGCAAAATGACCCCAGGAAATATGGCCCCAAAAGGAAAATGAAAAACGGCCCCAAAATTTTACATGAGACACAACAACACGCAATTTTGGCGCAATTTTTTTGTTTTTTTTGGGGTTATTTTTCATTTTTTCGTTAGGGTGTTTTTGCATTTTAAGTGGAATGAAAAATGACCCCAATATCAAGGAATGAAAAATGGCCCCAATTAAAATCACAATTTTTACTTTGGGGCTATTTTTCATCTACTAATAAAAAATGCAAGTTTAAAGAAATGAAAAATCAGCCCAAACATTTTTACACAAATTTTATAAAATTCTATGTAAAAGTTTCTAGGGATAACTTAAAAAACCAGAATTCTTATACCAAAGTAGAGAAAATCCTTGCCGGTTATGCAGAGATGCTTTAGTTAGCGAAGCCGGTGTTTGTTATACCATAGAGGAAAAAATCCTTGAGCCCGGCCGAAGGCCGGCTATTATGTGAAGAGTTCGTTATACCATAGAAAAGAAAATCCTTGCGCCCGGCCGAAGGCCGGCTATGTAGTGAAGCTTTAGTGAGCGAATCCAGTGTTCGTTATACCAAAGAGAAGAAAATCATTTCACCCGGCCGAAGGCCGGCTATACAGAGAAGCTTTAGTTAGCGAAGCCAGTGTTCGTTATACCATAGAGAAAAAAATCCTTGCGCCCGGCGAAGGCCGGCTATAACGTAGAGCTTTAGTAAGCAAAGCCAGTGTTCGTTATACCATAGAGAAAAAAATCCTTGTGCATGGCCGAAAGCCCAACCGTGCTATCAATCGTACGATTTTTAAAACCAAAACTGTATAATTATCCGGATTTTGAAATCGGGATTCTAAATTTGGGATTTTTAGTTTTGGACATATGAACTCCACCGAAAATGTTTAATGTCACTTTCTTTGTGTTCTTTTTTGGGGTTAAAATTCATTATAAATTTTGAGGTGATTTTTCATAATGAAGAATAACCCCAAATTTAGGGTCATATTTCATTTTATTTTTAGGGTTATTTTTCATTTTTTTGGGGTAATTTTTCATTAAAAAAATGGGGCCATATTGCATTATGAAAAATAGCCCCAAATTTGGGTTCAATTTTCATTAATTTTTTGGCGCCATATTTCGCAGCGCCATTTTCTGTGTGTGATGTGATTTTTCCATTTTTAAGTGAGTGATTTTAGGGAGGGGGCTTATATTAGCCATGTTGTCACTTCTGTGCATTAGCATCGTGCGTTTTGGTTGAGCCACCCTAGAAACGTTAAAATTTGCTAGTGGACACACGGGTACCCGGTTATGCATTCTACGGTTAAAGCATAAACAATTGAAAGTAGTTTCATAATCTAGTTTATTAAAGCAGATTTGCAATATGGACACTCCCGCATAATTTTTCCCTTTTGCAACACAAGATTATTATTTTTATTTTGCGAAACTTCAAAAATTTTTATACTTTACTTACATTTTTTTTTTACAAATTATATATAAACACATCAACATGGGTATCACTTAAATACTACTTTTAATAAAAATCAAATTTAAATACTGCTCAGATTTGTGGTTGTTATATTAAGAAAAATTACTGAAAAAAAACTGGATTTAAAAATATTATTTTCTTGAGTTGCAAAAAAGTGTAGATTCTATTTAGCCTAAAATAAACTGGTGTCTAACAAAAAGCAACACTAGTCAAACTCCTTGGGGATGTTGAAAAAATGAGAGTAAAAAAAATTGTTTTTAAATATTTACACAACCTAAATAGAAATTGAAGCAGGAACAAAGTCAACTGCTGCACAGTGGGTCTAACATATAGATAAACTAAGGATTCATTCAGGGAATACCATTATTATCGATATTTATATTTTTTCTGGAATAACAATGTATATTATTTAGTAAAAGAAATGGTCTTTGAAACAAAAATGATAGATAATACTTTTTTATGTAAAAAAACTGAAATACTAAATGTACAATTAACATAAATTTTTGTATGTATCTTTGCCAATAAATAATAATGGCTTAAGTTGACTTATATACATATAATCCTTGAGATTCCTATAAGGAACTTAGGGCCTCAATAATTGATCTCCATCGATTCCTATCTTGTGCTGCACTTTTGGCTTCATTCCACGTTATACCAGCGGTTTGGAGTTCGGCTTGAACTTGGCGCCTCCATGTATTTTTAAGACGACCCCTTCTTCTTGCTCCCTGTGGGTTATAGTCAAGGGATTGATGTCATCGGCTGGCTTACGCAGGGTATGACCCAACCATCTGTATTTACGAATTTTGATCTCATGATCAATTGGGGGTGGTTGCGTTTTAAACCATAGCTCTGAATTTGTTATAGTTTGGGGCCAGAATATTTTTAGAATGCGGCGAAGGCATTTGTTTACGAAGACCTGAAGTTTTTGTACATCAAGGCTCGTTAAATTCCAGGTCTCCGAGCCATAGAGCAATACGGACTTCACATTGCTATTAAACACTTTAATTTTTGTGGATACTGCGATGTTAGCTGACCTCCAGAACTTATTCAAGATTCCAAATGCTTGTTTAGCCTTAGTCAGTCTGTTTTGGATATCTTCGTTGCAGCCACCGGAAGTGGCAATAATGCTGCCCAGGTAACAAAAAGTTGTGACATCTTCAATTTGTTTCCCCATTAGTGAAAAACGATAGTTACTTGTAACATTAAAACGCATTGATTTCGTTTTTGAAATGTTAATTATCAGACCTGCGTTCAATGCTTTAGCTGTGATGTTATTTAACATTTGTTGCATGCCTTGATGATTTTGTGACAATAAGCAGATGTCATCAGCATAATCCAGGTCTGTCAGTCTTCCAGTCATGATCCCATGTATGGCATTCACAGATTGGCTCAATATAACATCAAGCACGATATTGAAAAGTAAGGGGGATAAAAAGCATCCCTGTCTTACACCTACTTTAAGTTGACTTAAGTCCTTTTTAATTATCTTACATATTCTTATTATCTTCTTCAAGGTATATCAGTCAGCTAAATTTCAGGTATAAAATGTCATTATAAATAAAACTATACGCATTTATATTTTAACTTACACAATACAACACACAATTCATTTTAGACAAAATCCTTAATATCTCAAAATACGAAATTGTGACTTAAGCCATTATTATTTATTGCCACAGATATGTATGTATATGTATAAAAGTGGTACTTTAAATTAAGTTGAACCAGTTATACCCTAGGATTTAAGGTAGTTAAAACCAATTACTGAAATATATTTTTTCACGCCTCTCGATACCGTTTTTTTTTTCGTAAACCGCGTAGCCATTTGCAGTCCGATCATTACATATCGTCACCTAAAATTCAAAAGCCCGTAAATGCACTTTTTATTTTTACAGGAGAAGCAAAACAATTTAAAAATTTAAGACTATATATCGTTACCTAAAACGCAAAAGGCCCTCACTAACAAATAACAAAAATCGACTTTTTCATGAAATCTAATGTATTGCATCAACACAAATGTCCACAAAAAGTTTTGAAATCGTTTGACCAAGATAAGCGATTTTATTGACAAAAACCAACGGCCCTCTCTACAAAAGATTATATGATAAACGCCAAAAGGCCTAACAAACAGTTTATATAATATGCAGCATTATTAATTGGCAAAACAACTGGTAGGTTTTACAATAAAAAAAGAAGTTAAATCTATTATAAACAGTTTAATGCAATTATTAATTTATCATATTGAATAGTTTTTAGCTTCTCCTGTAAAATTTTAGAAATGTTAGATAGGGCCTTTTGCGTTTTAGGTGACGATATTTTTTTCACTGATGTATTCAATAAAAACTGTAGAAACATTAGTAGTTTTATCGTTATGTCAGTTACGGTCTTTGGGGAACTCGTTTTCTGAAACCAGAAAGACATATGTGCACTGTTTTTTTTAATAATCGTAATAAGATACATACATATTTATTTAGTCAAAGACAAATGAAAAACATTATATTATCGTAGAAACTCTGGCAATCAGCCGGTAGTAAAATTTAAGTTCCTGAATATGTTTCCATTTCTTTTTTTATATTTTTATTCTTTCGGTGTGCAACTGAACGGATTCGACTTTTTCAAATATTTGTGGTGTATTTCGTGGCAAATCAACGTATTCATCTTTTATATTTGCTTTATAATAAATCATTTTCGAAGGATCATATCCGTAGGTGTGAATCATATTAACAGTTGGGTCACCAGTTCTTCTACCTGGTATTAAGAAACTACATGTTTCTGTACTAATGTGTTAGGTGTGCATTCAAAGTTACCGCAAATAATATTACTTTTTGGAAAATAAAAAATTTCAAACTTAGCAAAAAACATGAATTAGAGAATATAACCAAGGCCCTATTTTAATATAAATTCTCACTCACTTGTTTAAATTTTCTAAAAACAGGCAGTAAAAAGAAGAAGTGTACGTCAATACGCCAAGAGCAGTTCAAGAGCTAAAGGATGAAGTACAATGGCACATTAACGACAGTGAGCCTCAATTAGTCTCAGAGTCATTGAAAATATGAATGGCGAGCTTTTGGCCGATATTATGTTTCACACATAATTGTCGGGTCTATGGCTATCATAATAAAAAAAATATCAAGATAATTCTTTTTTTGCTTTATTTACAATTTACATCGTGCGTTTTGGTTGAGCCAACCTTTAGTTAAGGCCTTTTGAATTCCGTTAATAAAATCGTGATTTTTAAACATATCCAAGTAAAATTTTATAGATTTTTGTTTTTATTAAAAGCTTTTATTCAACGTATAATATATGTATGTATGTATGTATGTATGTATGTATGTATGTATGTATGTATGTATGTATGTATGTATGTATGTATGTATGTATGTATGTATGTATGTATGTTTGTTCGGGTGAAATCTTGCAACTCAATTTTGAAGCAGTTATCTTCAACCGATTGAGCTGAAATTTTGTATATACGTTCAGTTTTGATGACAATGCAAGGTAAACTGTGTGACGTCATTCTAAATCCAATATGGCGGCTACACAAAACACGGTGGACTAGTTGTTTTTAATGCACTTCTACAGTATGGGTATCAGAGAACGCCCAATAAAAAATGGAGCTTCCAACGAAGCAGGTTTGTAAGGGAGAAACATAAACGTTTCGCTTACCATTTCGCATACAGAAGGCATGAATTTTATATGGCGAGTTCCCACTTTGAAGCAATACATTTTTGACACATAAAGCGCATTATTCAGCGCATATAAAAATTGTTGGATGTAACGATAAGCCTTACACACTGAATGTTTTGATACAGTTATTTTTTAGTATTCTCCCTTACAAACCTGCTTCGTAGTAAGGGAATGCCGTAGCACTTGAAATGTTATTTTTTTTTATAAAAGTTGTTAAGAGTTCTTTCACTTACTTTACTGCATTTCTGTATGTCTTATAGCGTAGCGCATAATTGTGCGCTTATTCTTTTAAATGTACCATTAGTGCTTCGCAAAATGATAAAATTTTTTATTGGGCGGCTTTCTGCGATTGCAAAAAAATCGCAGTAAATGAACATCAACAAATACACTCGCTTGCGGTCATACAATCAAGCTTGCGCAACCGCAAACATTCGCTGCTGGTTTGCAGTCATTCAAATAGTTCACATCGTGTTTTGTTATTTATTCCATCGTTTAGCTTCGTTTGTCAATTAAGATGTTTGTGTGTTTGGTCCGACAATGATTGTTTTGGCAAAGAAAAAAAAAATACAAGCAAAAAAGCCAGAAGTCAAGCAATTATTACTCATGTAGGCATTCGGCAGTTACTATCTAGTACAAGAAAAAAAAAAATTGAAATGAAACTAAAGGCACAAACAATTTCCATAGAAACAGAAGGCTTTTTTTTATCATCTTAAAAAGTACAGTAGTTCTGTATGTAGGTACAATGTATTCCTGATATTGTTGTTAATTTTAACAAAGCGTCTCATCGAGTGGACAATGACTACTTGAATGCAAAAGTATAAGAATGTGTGCTTTTTGACTTTATACAAATAAGTTATATTGCGTGCGCAACAAAAATGCAAACAAAGCACTTTGAATAAAAAACGCACAAATGCAAAAATCAAATATGTACGAAACGATGTAAAAATTACCAACGTTGAACTTTGTTTTGCAGGCAAAGAGTGAATGTAAATTTGAGCGTATGAATAAATCAAGAAAAATAGTGATTTTGCAGTTCTCTGATGGGTATCAAATGAAAGGGCTTGCTAGGAACAACTCGAAAAATAAAGTGGGCCCTCTAAATCCAATATGGCGGGCATATACAACATGGCGGAATAGTTTTTTTAAATACACTTCTGCAATATGCGTAGCAACTTAAAGGGCTTGCTAAGAATAACTGGAAAAATAAAGTGCCGTCACTCTAGATACAATATGGCTGACTTTATTTTTAATGCTTGCTGAGAATACCAATGCGAGTTTTAAAAAAATTTTAAGTAAAAATTATTTTTTAAAAAGTAGCTTTTATTTAAATGCGCTAAAAAGTAAAAAAGAAAATAAAAGTAAAATACTTTTTAAAAGCCAAGCTTTTATTTGAATGCGCTTAAAAGTCAAAACAAATTATTTTTTTGCTTTAAGACTTTTACTATCAACTTATAACGTCATTACACAATTTATATGATATAAAAGCTTGTCGCGAGATTTAAATACATACTTGTATTTACTTGGTTTGAAAAATTTTAATAACTAAAACCAAGTCATTAATTTACTTGAGTTTCTGCACAAGTATATCTCGCGACAAGCTTTTATGTCATATAAGTTGTGTAATGACGTTATAAGTTGATAGTAAAAGTCTTAAAGCAAACAAAAAAATTATTTTTTCTTTTAAGCACATTCAAATAAAAGCTTGGCTTTTAAAAAGTATTTTACTTTTATTTTCTTTTTTACCTTTTAGCGCATTTAAATAAAAGCTCCTTTTTAAAAAATAATTTTTACTTAAAATTTTTTTAAAACTCGCATTGGTATTCTCAGCAAGCATTAAAAATAAAGTCAGCCATATTGTATCTAGAGTGACGGCACTTTATTTTTCCAGTTATTCTTAGCAACAGCCATGCGAGCTAATTTATATAGGAACAACAAAACGTACACTGGAGACAAGAATGGGAGAACACAAGATGGACATAATGCGGAGAAAAGAGACAACAGCACTAGCACAACACATCCTACATACTGGTCACACAATTAGGTTCGATGATGTAAAAATTCTAGATAAAGAAAATAAAGAAAGAAAGAGGTACACAATTGAAAGCCTAAGAATCCAACAACAAATTAATAGAACAATGAATTTGAAGGAAGACACGAACAAAATAAATGCGAGCTATATTGTTGCCATTACTTAAGCTGTGATATATTTAAAGTTTAAAGTAATATGTATTTTTTAAATATTAAAATTAATTTTTATATTTGTATGATCCTGAGTACATCTAAAACTTTTTAATGTGATTAAATTTTCATATTGTAAGTCTTTAATGTTTATGTGGTACATTATTGTATTTATTTTATTGTTTTTATAATTTTTAAATAGACAATCCCTTGAAAAAGTCGACAAACAATCGACGAAACGTCGGGAACAAAATATTGTAATTAAAAATTGAATTTTATTTACATTGAAGAAATTTAGGCCCTATTAGCTTGACAAAAATAATATTCATAAATTCATCACTCTGGCCAAAGAAACAACTACAACAACGATTTTACTTTTAATTTACATATGTATTTACATCATAATCAATCCAAAAAACCAATTGATATTAAGTAAATATCATTGTTCGTGTCTTGTGTATGGCTTAATGTTTTGCGTTTGGTGACTTTTTAATCCAACATTAACCAGTCACGCTCTAAAATGAAAAGTTTCAATGAAGTTTCTAGAATTGTAAATTTTTTTTCCACACCTCAAACTACGCAATTTTTGAGTTTTTTTATATATATCGTCGTTTTAGTATATCCCTGAAGGAAACCTGGGCTCAAGTGTCTCCAAGTCACCAGTTTTGTCGACTATATTGGTGACATTGTCAACGAAGTGTCTACACTACATTACATTTGCCACTATATTTGGCTTTAATAAGAAAAAGATTTTATCAATAACAACTGAGAAGTACAATTCCTATAAAAGTTGAAGAAATAATAAAAAAAGATTGTTATGGTTTCGTATTCTTACAAAAAGTGTAGACTAGTTTTACTAAAATGTACTAGCGATTCTCTGGTTCCAATGCCCACATACGTTCCCAAAGGAACTACCTAGTGAATACCTAGTCATTAGTACCAACGTCAGAAGTAGATTTCCAATGACACGCACATGTTAAATGTCTAATGTAAATAAGATTGCCTGGGGTATAATAAGTCACTAGTACTTGTGACTGTGTCAATAGTGAATCAGTACAGACTCACTAGTGACATTTCCTGCAGGGATGTTTTTAGAATCTTGAGCTATTTCACAATATTTAAAATTAGTAGAAAAACGCAGTAAGTCTTCAAGATATTTTCTGGATATAAAAGCTGAAATCTTATATTAGAAAAGCCATTAATAAACTTTGCACGATATCGCCCTGAAATTTTTTAAACTCAATGAATATATCGAAATTATCGCATTTATGGAGCACAATTAATAAAAAAATATATATATTAAAACAAAAATTATTTAAAAAGGTACTCACACGCAGAGAAAAAATATGGTTGGACATGGTTTCGGCAACAACACTATGTTTAATGTAACAATATATTGTTGTCGTACACAAATAATTGTTATTTTTATTTAATATCAACAATATTATAGTTACTGTAAACATATCAATGTTTATCGCAATTATAAATTTGAGTATTGTTGACCGAAAAATAGTTATTTTTCTAACAACTTAATTATGATAACTTTCTAAACATATTATATTTCTCACAACCATATAATGATATTTAATAGCCATAACATGATAACTTTCTATACATTTATCATATTATGTTAAAGATGCAATCAAACTATTTTTACTCTAATCATATTATGTTAGCGCCATTTGTAAAATAATTTTGAAGCAGTTGTGTCGTTTTTTTATTTGTGAGCGGTTAAACAACTAAAAGATAAAATTCCATAAAAAAATAAGTCTTAAGAAATTAAAAAATTAAAATATTAGCGAAGTTCATTCAAGTATTAGTGATGTAATAGTGCAAATGCAAAATATCATGGTTTTTTGTAAAATCCAACAACAAAACACACAGAGATTTCGTTATATTTTATAAAAGTGCTACGATATTTCATCAACATCTTAAAATCGAAAAAATGGATACACGCGGTTGCCCATGAAAACCACAGATTTTTCACTTGCTCGTTTGCAAGCCTTATATTGAACTCCGCTATTTTATTAACATTAAGAAAAATTGTAAAAAGCCACAAAATAAAAAATTTATGCAAAAATATTTTAATTTATTTTGTATTTTTATGACAGCTATGAAAGGTGCTGTATCATAATATGATTGCTTCTAAATTTATTATGATTAACATGATGATAATATGATTACTTCTTAGCTTATTATGATTAACATGACAATAATATGATTAATTTCTTAGCTTATTATGATTAACATGACAATAATTTGATTACTTCTTAACTTAGTATGATTAACAGAATAATAATATGATTAAGGGAAAAATATTATGATGTAATAGTACGAGTATATTTAGTCATAATATGATTCAATAATAATCTTAATATGGTGACTACAATCATAATTCTTATCATAATATGTTGCTCTTAGAATATGTTTACCACAACCTTGTTTTTTCTTTGCGTGCATATACGTGAAGTTGATGTTGTTATTATAATATTTTAATTTTAAGAAGACTTAATAAAAAGTACATATTAGCGCTCTAAATATCTAGCCAATAATGTAGGTTGCTCAAAGCAGTAATTTTTACTTTCACTCAATACCAAATACCAGCTTTTGAATTAATCCTCACTTTTAGTCAATTCCAACCCTCTGTGTGCCATCTCAACAAAAACCATATGAGAAAAGTAATATGGGGCACTTACCACAACCAATGTGTAACCAAAGAAAAGCAAAAAAAAAAAAAAAATCATTGAAAGGTCTCCTTGTAAATACGAATATCTGCTTGTTTATTTTTTGTATAATACGTACTCTAGTTCCTTTTCCAACTGCTAATAGTACCAGCACTGGCCATATTCATGATTTTTTTTAAGTATCTACATAAAACCAGAGTGGCTTGGAGAACATTTTGATAAAAGCCATCCCAGTTTTGTGTTGATTGTGGATGCTTGCTGTTCAGCGTGACCGAGCTAGAGGTAAGCAAATGCAACTGGTTGAATGTTTTGTAAATATTTAACAAACTGCAAAAATGCAAAAAAGAAATTTAAAAACTAACAAGTAAACTTTTCTAACAGAAGTACATACAATGTTTAAAAATACCAAAAAATCTATTTATCAAAAAATGATTCCCTAGTTACCAAGATACTCAAGATTTCTCCTGTGCGCTAAGCAAAGCGCCGTAGATAAATAAAGGAACATGTGGTATATGTTGAAGTTTATAAATAGTTAATGCATACACATGTGTTTTTATGTCCTGTATTCGTAGGATTTTACAGTGAGTGCGAAAAGTAGTGTAGATCAAACCAAACTAGCTTATTTTGGTTACTTCTTTTAAGCATTTTGCCTTAAATCAAATTGGTGCTTAAAGTTAACTATTTGAGGAATCGCGACTGTACAAAAATGCAACACTGAATTTTATTACTTTCATAACGCTAAAAATAAACATCACTAAAAATAAAAAGAAAGTTTACTTGGTCAAGCCCGACCATATGATGCCATAAACCATATTATTTAGAGAGTTTGTCCTATTGTAGACCCATTGTACAGCTCTCAATTTTAAAATTATTGTGGTATATATCTTCTAAATGTCACAAGAACAAAACCTATCGAAAATGGTGAGAATCGGTCCATAACTTTAAATAGGCCGGATATGAAATGCTTTTCGGATTAGAGTCGTTTTTTGTATTAGGATTTAATTTAGCTTAAAAATATTCTGGTGCCAACCTAATAACCATACCAAACTTGATTGGAATCGGTCCATATTTTGCAATAGCTCCCATACTTTTGAAAAAAGCTTTTAATGACATAAGTAACTTAAGGATTGATTACACTATCTCACAAGCCTTATGTATTCCATAATACTTTGTGAGATATAAATCTAATGAGTTTTGTTGCGACTGTCAAAAAATCTTATTTTACATGACAGTTTGTGTTCACACCTTCACACAAAGAATAAATACTCACTCATGAAATAAAATTCAACCCTGATCCAATGAAAAGTAATATTGTTTAGGAATAATTAGTATTGTGGTTATTTTGTTGAACTATTTATGGTTTTTAATCCAAATTTTTAATATTTTTAATTAGGCTTAAGTTCATCAAATTTAATTTTAATTAAATTATTTTTATGAAGAAAGGAATTTTACAACATGAAAATTAATTAAAATTTACTGATAATTTTTCATTCTTGACTCAATCTGGGCTCGAACCCAGGCGTTTTTACGGACAGGTTACCCTGACATGTTTCGATTGCAACCACTCAATCTCCTCAGATGGCTTGCCGTTTAACACTCGCAGCCATCGACGACTGCTGACGTCATTAGTCAAACATCAATCCTTAAACCAAATTGTATTTAACCTTTGGTAGATCGAAATTTGCTTTGAATGATTATCTATTTAATTTATTTTACATGTTCTTCCTTTACTTCTGTTTATTCGTACTTTTGTCAAGAATTCTTCTTGAACTTCAAAGTACATATTTTGTTTTGTTTTTTCATTTTTTTTGTCTTTCTTTTTCTTGCTGACCTTTTCAGCACAACTTGAAGGACAAATGCTAACATAGAGCTCGTGCCTTAGCTTTAACAATAATTAGTATTGTGGTTATTTTGTTGAACTATTTATGGTTTTTAATCCAAATTTTTAATATTTTTAATTAGGCTTAAGTTCATCAAATTTAATTTTCATTAAATTATTTTTATGAAGAAAGGAATTTTACAACATGAAAATTAATTAAAATTTACTGATAATTTTTCATTCATTTCATTAGAAATTTTTCGAAAAACGATGAAGTCGTATGGGATGTCAAACTTTTTTTCATAATACACATGCATTCACACTATCAGACTTTTAAATATTACTTTAGTTTTTGACATGTATTAATACAAAGTATAACAGTGTAAACTAGCCTTAATTAATGTTGGGTTCAAAAATACTGTGATGCAGGGAAATGCACTATATTTTTCGTTTTAATATAATTAAATCTGACATAACTTTTAAATATTTCGACAGATCTCTTGAAATGCACTCTTCTCTGTAAATATATAGTTTTTTTCAATATAACGTATGCAAAGCTATTTTTCACAAGAATTGGTTTGAAAATTTTAATGAAATAATAATAAAAAATTATATTTTTTAAAGCAATCGAATAGAATTCGCTTATTATAAATCATTTTGATGTTTGAAACTCCATGATTCTACTGGTTGTGAGTTTTGACCATCTATGTCACCAGGGTTATGGCGCAACTAAATGCATTCTAACATTGCAAAATACATTTAAATCATGTATTTGAAATACAACATACATTAAAGTTGTATATTTCAAATACAAAGTACTTAAAACACACACAAAACAAGTATTTCCTTCTGGGAACACTAGATTCTTTAATCTATCATCAGACAAGCAAATAAATAAAACCTTTAAAAATGTTCATATTAAAAATGTGAAATAAGAAGCAATAATTCCCATATCATATTTTTTCAATTATCGGAAACGATATTGGGCAGTGAGAATTCGTCTGTAAACAAAGAGTGGAATACAACAAAAGTGAAATAAACATGTGTAACGGGTAAGTTAAATAATAATATTCTTGTTGGTTCTATAGAATAAGTGATTAGGTTAGAATCAATCTAAGCTCAGTTTCGGATTATTTCAAGTACGAATTGAGATTAAACCGTTCAGAAATTCTTGAATCAAGCTCAGCTTGAGAATTATTTTATTTTACTTTTAATTACGTCAATTCTGTTTTCGGAAGCATTCTGTACTTGATTTAAGGAAATCCGTACTATTGACACCACTTCGCCTTTTTAAGTACGAATGGATTGATTTGTAATTTCAGTGTAAATACAATTTTCAAGTAAAAGTTTCCAACAGCTGAAGTTTAATTTTAGTGCTGGCAACTATAAAAAATAACATTGTTGTGCATATTAATGATTTAAGCTGAATTTATTTATTTACAGTTAATGTAATTTGAGAACAGAAGTCTTTTAAATATAAAATTCTTCAACGACAGGATTTTAATATATAAAACACATCGATAATTTTATTAAAATAAACTCGTACAAATGGATATTATAACTACGTATTTGTATTTAAAATACAAGTGTGTACGTATTTAAAAGACTACCCAACCCTGAATGTCACTAACTGTAAAAGCTTTTATCGTACGGCATCGTGTGTATACTTTTTATATATTTTTTATTACATTTAGTCCTCTTTAGAAGTTTGTTTAGTGAAATTTATCTAAAACTCTGTTTGCGTTATTAATGTGTATCAGTATAGTTTTCTAAAAACATCTATGAAAGCGATCTCATTTAACCCAGTAAACGATAGAGAACAAATTAGAAAGTATAGTTCGTCAAGCCTGATCATTTAATACTCTACACAGTATTTTCACAAACTCTAAGAGTCACTCCTACTTGGGACCCATGAGCAATCATGGACGCAACAAAACAACATTATGTTATGAGGTTATGAGAGAACTTTGTGCCGAATAATAACCAGTACTAATGTTTTGTAACTATAGTGAGAACTGTTCGCATCGAAAAGATGTGAAAAAATGTGTCTGTAACTCATGTCGAAAACTATCAAAAGAGATTACGTCGTTACGTTATAAATGTCATAACATTGCACTCTAAGCCGATTTGACATTGCAGACGTTAAGAACGATATGTGTGACTATATCGTTGACGGCGACCAAAATTCACCACAATTTAAAGTTTTTCAACGACGTCGGCTATACCAAATAATGTGAAGTGCGACCTTAATGTTTGTTGTTTGCAATGTTAAAAGTAAATTAATTAAACAATAAAAAAATGTGCCAAGAACAAAATATAATTAATATTATTCTTTGTATTTTGTATTTTGCATTTTTAATTGTTTTTTAGTGTTAAAATGTTTTCACGCTTAATTTTTATTCGTGATTTTATTTGATAGTTCAAAGCGGGAACCCTTCTCACAAAAATGTTACAGGCACACTTTTTCTGTGAATTGGCGAGTAATTTCCTTACGTGACAGCAAGTACTCGCCAAAAAAAGTTACTGACACAGCTTAGATAGAAAAAAACTGTTTCGCACATTTCAATCGAAAAGTTTCTCGACGCGAGAGTTATAGAAAATGGGCACAGATATCTAATCTACATCTAAATATAAGATTTTTGATCGTATGCTTTCTTTACATTTGCAATATTATTTTTAAATGTTTTATATTGCCAATGTGTATGTGATATTCGAAGGTGGCACAATATATTGCCAACAATTAAAAGACTTTTGATTTTTATTGCACAACAAAAAGATGTGCAATATACTGTGAAATGTATTGGCAACAATGTATGATGTTGTTTTGCTTTAAAGGTTATGTTTTTTTTTAATAAGAGTTTTGCCATATTTTAATTAAAACCACTGTGCCATTTATTGCATTTGTCTGGGTTCCCACTATGAAAGTTTTATATCAGCATTTCTGAGTTTATTGGAGAGAAAGGAGGAGAACATGCCTTTATTCTCTCCCCTCTCACCAATAAACTCACACTTTCTGAAACAAAACTTCCATAGTGTGAATCCAGACTTATATAGAGTAATATGGAAGCTATACGGCGAATAACACATACAATAATATTGTATAATAGATGGTGCGCTTCAAAGTGATTTCAGTGAGGGGTTTGTATGGTACCTACTAGCACATAACTTTGCTTACTGTAATAAGGTAAATATTACATTAAAATCTATTTTCGGGAGGGATTATGATTTATGGGCCCAAAGACTCTATTCCGGAAGGCAGTTTGTGCTTGTGGCAATTAGGACATATGTACCAAATTTCCTCAAAAGGTCTCCACAAGATTTGTATATACAGCTAGCCTCCTAACTAGCCGGACGGACAGCGGACGTAAATCGTTATATCGATTCAAATATTTCTGAGTCACTGGCTATACCAAAAGGTCAAGGACCAATATTTTTTAGTGTTACAAACATAAGTATAAACGAAAAATACTTCCTTCACGATGGTGGTGTGGATAAAACATATGTTTAGTGTGAATATGTTTGTGTATCTGTTCAGTAAGGATTTTCATGCAAAACATACAAACCATGCTTAAAAGGGTTTCGAAATGTTCAACTACATAATTGTTTTGGAAAATATTTCAAAGTAGTCCTTAAAACATTAATAATTAATACGTTATTATTGAGTCACTTTTTTGCTAAAAAAAGGAAAGTTTCCATAAAATGTTGACTCTAAAAAAAAAAAAAAAAACAAAATTTAAATGGTATTATTTTTGATTATTTTTTTAAAAAAATTGTGCGTTTTATTAATACTTATTAAAAATAAGTTTGTCAAAGGCAATTGTATCTCAAAATATGTGCTGAAGTGAGTCATTAAAAAAAAAAGAATTATCTTTAACGACGGTTTGCTATTTAGCCGTTTATGTAGTTTATTTGGCTCTTTAAAAAGTACTTTTTCCATTATTTTATTTTATGTGCACATTAAGGCCGGTTCTAAAACTGGAAAGAAATATCTTGCAACGCCATATAGCACGATTTGTTTTTTATTAGTATAGCGACTGCAAGAAAGACCTTCTAAAACTAAGTACATATGTCTAGCTTTTAAAACTTTAATGACGCGCCTTTAAAATTTATCCCACCCCTTTTTCACATATACGTATATACGTATATACGTATAAAATACAGCACTTTTCGTTTATTATGTATTGCGCCGCCATTTAAAGTCTGATCTCATTGTATCGCATATCATTGTTTAATTGTTAATTTTTGCCACTCTTAATATGACGTAAAGCCATACTCAACGATATGTGACACGATGGATTGTAATTTTAATGGCGGCGCTATATAGTCATATAAAAAACATAAATTAATGTGGCTTAATGTGGCATTCGTAATCGTATTGACTACAATAATTAGATATTAAATTGCTTTCCAATCGAGAAAGTACTCGATCACGACTGCCAAAATCAGGCCCCTGTATTGTGGAGCATGACAAAAAAATGTTTCCTGTTTAAGAGACTTCCTTGACTATCTTTCATTCTAGGGGGTGACTGACAGAACATTTTTAAGAACATGCTAACAAATAATTTTGAATATGCAGATAAAATTAGAAAGTTGGAATATTGAAGCGCCGTTATAACAGGATATTTTTCGTGCCAGATGGGGATAAAATGGACGAAATGGCAAAACTAAGACTGATTTCCTTGAAGTAGGCCAACCGCATACTTAATCATGTTATTTTTCCTTTACATTTGCATAGCTTTGACCGCATGCCAAAAAAAAAAACAAATAGATTTTTAAAATCGACCTCTTAGATGGTAATCAACCCCAATTGCAAGCAATCGTTGGTATCATGTAGAAAAGCACTAACTCACATAAATGCAACCTTAAAGGAGATGGTAAAAACCAAACAGAAACTTCATGTATCAAAATGTTAAATTGGTTGTACAAATCCTTGTAAAGGTGTTATTTTTGATGAGCTGTATGTACAAAAAAAACTCAATTTTCAAAAAAAAAAAAAAATTTAGTTAGGGCCTTTCTACATGAAACCAACGATATGCAAACCAGTTGGTTGCTAAAAATTTATTTCCATTTAAATTTCAACAAATCCCATCAGTGAAGATATAAAATTCATTAGAGTTTTTGTTTATTTATTTCATTTAATTTTAGTTTTATTTACTCTGAAACCAAAAGTGTAGAAACCCATATGAAATCATGGAAATTCAACATTTTAAATAAAAACTGTTTTTCTATGGTCTAGTCGGAGGGTAAATAAATGAAACTGAATTATTTGACCAATTATTTTATTCGTTTTTTCGTAACTAAGTTTTTTAACATCAAAGCTAAAAAACTATAGTTAACAATTTGTGGCAAAATTATTTTTATGTTTTTATTGGTTTAAAGACATTTATTTAAATGTTCATTAATATTCAAGCAATTTTTTTTAATAATTTGGCTTCATTTCGAGATATGAAATATTTATTTTTATGCAATATTTTTAACACAAAAAAATTTAATTAATATTTTTGTTGATTGAAATTATTAAATCCAACTAAAACTATAATTTTCTGATAAGAAAGCTATTTATAACGATGTTTATTTGATAGGACTTTTGCATTTCGCAAAAGTTATTTTCGGAGAATTCGTTGGGAGTGTTCAATTATATGAATTACCCAGCGGGAAAATGAGGAATTGATTACATAAATAACTAGCGTTCCCGTTGCCTGCTTCGCACGGCAAAACAAAATAAGAAAAGAAACACACTTGTTTTTAATAAAGTTGGTTTTCCTGCGGCAAAAACACACTCACTTCACATACGCACCGCACCCACATGCGTTATCGGATTTCAACCAAACTTCATTCATATAAACCATATATGGGCCACTGCCTACGTAGTGTATAAGTTTGGTTGAAATCGCACGACGCGTTTATGAGTAGTTCGGCGACGTACATATACGGACTTATTTTTATATATATATAGATAAAAAAATAATGCATTATTTTCGAGAGAATAATAATGCATTCATTGGAATCGAGAAGGCAATTTCATCAGACACAATAATTATGCATTGATTACCACGTATATTCCCACATTTGCAGAACAAGGAATGTATTGTTTCTGTAAGTAACAATTGAAGCACAGCCGCGAAAAACGTTGTAAACGCCACATTTTGCAAAAACTGTTTTTTTGCAGATAAACGTTGACTTTACTCTCTTACACAGTTTAAACATCAAATCAACCAAAACTATGCACCTTAACGCCTTCAAAATGGCGTACAAAGTGTCAGCCAGTGGAAGAACATTGCAAGTAACTAACATAATGATGAAACCGAAATGGTTTTGCAGTGCGGAATAATGTTTTAAAAGCCTTTTGCATTAAAGTTGTTATTATCACTATTTTAAATAATAGAAAAAAAAAATTTTTAAAACAAATAATGCTGCTTGTCAAAAAACGTTTTTTTGCTCTCCTGAAAAATAATTATTTTGTAACTTAAAACGTTATTCGCGGCTGTGCTTCAATTATTCGTGTTTTTGCTTTACATACACATTTCCTTAATAAAATCCGTTATTTTTTTGCTGCCTTTATGTCGCCTACTTATAAAGCTGAAGGTCCACACCATGCGTTTATGCGTCTGTCCTTTTTATGCATTTGACAAAAAAGTTGAATCAGTGCAATTGTATATGACAAGTTACACAACAAAATGCAGATAATGCATAGACGCATCAACGCATGAAAGTAGGTTTTCTTTCTACTTTTGTATCCGTCGCATGTGTGGTGAATGAAAAGTCAGCTGTTATTGATGGCCATGGATGGCAAATCATATTTTATTTTCAATGTTATCGATAAATATGTTTGTGTGGTGGATTACTTTTTACTATGTTTTTGCATTAAAAAAGGTTTTTAATAAGAGAAAAAGCTTTCGTTATAAAGATTGTATAAACTTTAATGAATAAAATACCTTAAAATTAATTTTTAGCACAATTTAACAAGAACAAAATTTGCCATTCTACTTATCGATTACTTTTATCTTCTGAGTGTCATCTTTGTTGTGCTTATTATTTTTTTTAACAAATGCCATGAATTGGAAACATATTGATACCGTGAAAAATCACGAATATTTTTATAATAAAAGCTTACTCCCCTATGAATTCTATTAAATAAATTCTATTAAAATATCAATTACACTCTCAATTTCTTGCAAAATTGTTTTTAATTGTTAAAAATATTAGCACAACAGCTGATAAAAAAAAAATTTGGCGCATAAAACGCATTGCATGTAACTTGAATTTAGAAAAGCATAAAATGCACAAAAAGTATCATACGCATCTACGCATGAACGCATGGTGTGGACCTTCAGCTTAATTTTTATTTTAGTCGCAGTTTGAAAGCGTACGGTCAAAGTTATTTAAAGTAAAAAGGTATTGAAAAATTTATTCCAAACGGCATGAGTGAGTTATAGAATTTAATCATCCTCATTATGAATGTATGAATAATATAATTTTTTCTAAAGAATGAATTATTTAATTCATTCGCAGGATACATTAAAATAATTTATTACAATCCTAGGACATGGTCTGTGTTAAGAATAATGAATTATGGAATCAAATTTTATACAAGATATGTATTACTTTCTCGATTCCTATTAACTCCATTTTCCCGCTGGGTAGGGTTTGATTCTTTAAATGCTTGCAAAACACTTTTTGAAAATTATATGCGGGTAAGCTCTTTACGTGTGTGCAGATGATGAAAATTACTAAAAAAATAATAATTTTTTGAATGGTTGTTAATCTACCCATAGCAACAATGAAAACCATTTTATAGTTTTTTTTTTTGATGGGGCTTTAGAGGGTTCCCTATTTAAAGTAATCGAATACACTGCACAACAAAATTAAATTTTTTGTAAAATAACAATGCTCCAAGGTGCAATTCTCGTAGAAGGGACCATTTAAACACTCATTTATGGAACGTTAACTAAGGGTTTTTTTGGATTTTTGTTTTGTCATATTAATTAATGCACATATTTTTTAATAAAAGAACATAACACTGCACCAGCGCGGCATCCGGCTGGTAAACCTTCTTTTATTTTTTTTATTTATTTATTAAGTTTATGAAACAATTTCCTAACAGACCATAAAATAAAATGATAGTACTATTTATATACATACATATAAATAATGAGTTAGTTAGAGCTACAATCATTTTACTTTTGATAACATTTTTTTTACAGGAAAATCCATGAATTGATAGATACAGTTATTAAATTCCCAGCAAACTTTCCTTACCCTACGTTTCCACATGTAAGTAATTATTTGCAAGTAGTGTAAACGTATTATCAACGAAAAATCGAGGAAACAGCCGATTGGCTGAAAGAACAAAAATTGTGTGAATCGAGTGAAAAAGTGTGAGTGTATGAGTTTTTCGAACTTGCACTTGCATGTATAATAAACATAGTATTTAATCGATGTAATCGTTGCGTACGACGACAAGAAACATTTAACGTAACGTTGCTAATCAGGAAATCTGAACAAATATCACCATTAATTGAATTTACTAAAAACAAAACATTTAACATAAATCTGCGACTTTGTAAGGTTGGCAACTTATTAAACCAAGAAATGTTAAATGGATTCCAAGGGAGACTGCGAAGACAAAACAATAAAAAATTGCATCTGTATGTATTCCATAATTTTAATATAAACTATTTTAAAAGGGATCCCATACAACCGACCCATACTTCAGTATAGGTCTTACAAGGGACATGCACAGTGTACATTTACAAAGCGCATACATATTTTCATTTTTTAAGTAAAAGTTATGTACAGACGGTTTTCATATTGACAATATTGTCTGAAAATGTGCTAAAATTGTCTAACAACCGTGTGAACTGGAAATGTTTGTCTGACAACGTTGACAGAAAACGCATTGTCAGTTCATTGGTAGATTGCCAGCTGACAATTGTGTGAACAACAATTGTGAATACATTGTCAGATATTGCAAGCTCATTTTGTATTGCCAGATGTGTGAAATGTATGCATCTGACAATGGTATCATTTTAAGAGACAATATACTTTGAGTATACTTATAAGTAGGGATGCGATTTCCATGCAAATGCATGTTTTTTGTCGATGTCGACCAATTATCATTTCGAATCATAAAATTTGCGTTAAAATGCCATCGATTTGTTTTTGCATATTTTGGTGAAAATGCATATTTTTGCATATTTTGGTTTAAAATGCATATTTTTGCATATTTTAAAATTTTTGAGTGATATATTTTAAAATTTTAAATCTTAAAATCAACAAATAATTTTTTTGGAGCTCTACTTAAAATAAATGTTTTTTCAAGATTTCAACGAAAGATACTTCTCTTTTTAACGGATTCACCTTAAATGGTTACGGCCGCCAATGGCCTTAAAATGTTTTATCCAAAACTGTTACATGTAAGTTACTGGCTTGGCACATGGGTTACCCCGAGTATTCGATAATATTGATTTATAGGTTTCATATTTGCAATTTTTCACAATAATAAAAATTTATCCCTTGGCACCAGAATTAACAAGATGGGGAACCTGGCTAGATACTGTAGAATGCTATTAAAAAAACTTGCAGCTTAGCAATTAAAAAAGTAATACAAACATTAAATTTCAATAATATCGAAAGTCGTTTAGCATTTGTATTTTCCGACTACGGATATATTGGTGAAACAATAACATAATTGGTGGGATTAAGTTCACCTAATAGTCAGCTCAAATTAATTGATATTGCAGAAAGTCAAATAACCAATGTGGAAGAAAGAATTTCCCAAGAATTAAAAAAAAAAAATCAAAACGTTTTGCAAAAAAATATAGGATTTCAAAAAATAAAACGAATTTCAACTTTTTTTTGATCTTGAATCAAATGTGAGATCTGACGTAGAAAATGGATATTGTACAAATGAATTTACACCCTTCAAGTAATGCTCCTATACCTTCGGTTGACGTTGAGAGATCATTTTCCAAGCACAAAATTTTTTTACGTCCGAATAGACAAAGGTTTACTTTTGATATAAGACAGTATTAATTTGTTTACGCAAACAAAAATTTAAAATAGGGTTTTCAACCTTTGAATAACAATAGACTGAAAAATGAAAAAAAACTTTTTTATAGAAAATGTTCAAGTTTTTAGCGCATATTTTTTATTTTTTTAATGCATATTTTATGCGCATATTTTCGATTTTTTAATGCATGCAAATCTCATCCCTACTTATAAGTATGGTCGCTACTGATACTCAATTCAACTCCTACGTGCAATTACGAGTATCAATTTTTAATTTTCAAGATTTCAAATATCTGCCCCAACATTCGCCGAATACGAATCAACCTGAAATTTAATTGAAAAAATCTCCATTTTGCATCGATAAAAATAAATTGGAAAACAACTGACACACTACTTAAAGTATTTAACATTATTATGACATTCCGAAATTATCAACTTCGCAATGCACCACTATTCGAGCTAAAGGAAACACCGAAAAAATTCTCACCAGTTTTTTTTTCAATTGTGGTGTAACTGTAATGTAATCAAGTAAATTAAACATTTACTTATGTAAACAACATTTCTGCTGAAAATGTTGTTAATATCAAAAAATATTTTATTGATATTAAATACTTTAATAAATTCTTCAAGCTTAAGGTCATTTATTTATAAAATTAATTAAAATATTTTTATTTTCAAAAAAAGGTCGAAGAAATAGGACTATAATTTATTTTATTGATAGTATTTATTTGTTAACTGGTGTGAATTGATTAATTTTTTAATTAATATCACAACGTTTTTTATTTGAAAACGATTTTAATTTTTTTGTGTGAATTTACTGTTGCAATTTCAACTTTACAAGGTAGGAAAGGGGTAAGTTCGCTAAAATTCATTACGAGTAGAATAAATAAGAGAAAACAAACTAGAGTGCTATATTCGGCTGTGCCGAATCTTTGATACCCTCCACCGACAGTTCGAATGTTTAAGGAGTAATATCTGTATGATGTTATTATTATCTTAAACTGTGACGATTTGTTATTAATTATGGTTTTAGGCGACTAAACTGTTTTCCGGTAGTAGGGTTTATATGGGGCCTAGGGTAAATTATGGACCGATCATCACGAAATTTCACAACGTCATTTCTAGTCCTTAAAAACTGTGACGTACCAATTTCTGTTATGCTAGCATTATTAATTATGGTTTTAGGTGTACTAAACTGTTTTCCGGGTGTAGGGTTTCTATGGGGCCTAGGGTAAATTATGGACCGATCATCACGAAATTTCACAGCGTCATTTCTAGTCCTTTAAAACTGTGACGTACCAATTTCTGTTATGCTAGCATTATTAATTATGGTGTTAGGTGTACTAAAATGTTTTCCTGGAGTAGGGTTTCTATGTACCGATCTTCACGAAATTTCCCAGTATCATTTGCAGTCGTACAAAACTGTGACGAGCCAATGTCATGATTGCATTATTTTTTACGATTTTAGGCGTACTAAACTGTTTTCCGGGAGTATTGTTTATATGGGGCTTAGGGTAAATTATGGCGGGATCATCACGAAATTTAACAGCGTGATTTCCAGTCAACTAAAACAAATTTTTGCAAAATCTTATCTCATTCCGTGCCTTGTTCTAGCATTTATGTTATTTTTTGTAACAAAATTATCAATTTTTTTAGGTGGTGGTTCCACATTTTGATTCATAGCTCTGGTCCTACTGAACCGATTTTACTGGATTTCAATCCCAAACTGCCTAGGATAACTACAAGCAATTTGGCACCAAGTTTGTTCATTTCTTTTGAGTTGTTCGAAAGTGAGCGTGTTTTCAACAGACGGACAGACGGACAGACGGACAGACAGACGGACATGGCTAAATCGACTTAGAATTACTCAAGGACCCAGAATATATATACTTAATGGGGTCTGAGATGAATAATAAAAAAGTTTCACACGGAATGACAAACTTAATATACCCTCTTCACAACTAATTGTGGTGGAGGGTATAAAAAGGAAATATGTAATAAAATATTGTAAAAAATTGCCGCGATTGAGCAATCAACATGAAAGTTTTTATATAAATTTGATTTTATATAAGTATGTACATTGGCGATATATGTAAATACTCTGCGGCCACACGTTCAATAAATCACTTTCAAGTTGTTCACACAAACTACTTGTTAAAACTCGTTTAAATTGACAGCCGTGGTCAGTGTTGACAAAACTTGGTAATCAAAAATGGCTAAATTTACGGAAAAAAATGGCTAACAAATGGTTAAAAATGGGCTAAAAAATAGCTAAAAGCTTTTTTAAATAAAAACACATTAAAATTCAATAACAAAAAATAATTCAATTATTTAAAGTTGTTTACGATGAATTTATGAGTTAAGATTAATTTATTAAACAAGAATAAACGTAAATTAATATTAAAATAAAAAAATATTAAAGAACTAAATCATCGAAAAATTCGATGTCGTTATTGTTCATCTCATAGGAATCACTCATTAGATTCAAATAATCATAAGTTTTAAATAATTTGAAGGTAAATCATTATCTCGACAACATTTACACAACCTTTTGAGTCCAGTGCCCATGTTCTGAAATTCTCGCGTCGAGAAACTTTTCGGTTGAAATGTGTGAAATGAAACATTGAAAAAAGCAGCTGTTTTTCTCTTCAAACTGTGTCTGTAACTTTTTTTGGCGAGTACTAACTGCCACGTAAGGAAATTATTCGCCGATTTAAAGAAAAAGTGTGTCTGTAACATTTTTGTGAGAAAAGTTCCAGCTTTGAACTGTCAAATAAACTCACGAATAAAAATGGGGCGACAAAAACTTTTAACACCAAAAAACCATTGAAAGTGCAAAATACAAAGAATAATAATAATAATATTTTGTTCTTGGCACATTTTTTATTGTTTAATTATTTTGCTTTTAACATTTTTATAAATTATACGAATGTTTTCAAAGCTCGTTTGCAAACAACAAACATTAAAGTCGCACTTTATATTATTTCGTATAGCCGACGGTTGTATTTTCGCCGCCGTCGTTGAAAAATGTTCAATTTTAGTAAATTTTGGTCGCCGTCAACGATATGTGTTACTGGCGTTCTCAACGGCTGCAATGTCAAATCGGCTTCGAGTGCAATGTTATGACATTTATAACGTAACGACGTAATCTCTTTTGATAGTTTTCGACATGAGTTACAGACACACTTTTTTCTCTCTTTTCTAGAAACGATGGAAATTTTTGATTCACTTCTTTTCGATGCGAAAAGTTCTCACTATAGTTACAGAAAATGGGTACAGATCTACAATAAAAAACAAGTTAGAAAGTATAGTCGGCTAAGCCCGATTTAATGATGCCCTACACCGCATTAGACCCTTTGAACCAAATTTGATCAAATAATGTCTAAATTGCGACCTGTACTTTTAAGTTGTTACAGACATCAGCACAAACGCATAGTACCATCTCCACTATTGTGGTGGTATAAATATTGTATTGTTATGGTAAAAATATTTACCTAATTGATAAAATCGAATTAACGGTTGCTTAATGTAACCTTTTTTCTCAAATTACTTTTAACGATGTTTACTTGGCTAAACCTCCTCTCTACTTCAACATTACACCATGGAAGTGAGAGCAACTTTATAGTCTATTCTGAAATTTCTAAAACAATTGTTACCGCCTGCATCCCTTTATTGAAATACTTGCAACCAGAAAGAAACAGCGATGTTTGTGTTGATCCATTTTATAAATTTAATAGTGGAATACTGTTCCTTTATTTTGAAAGATGTTTCAGCGTCGTAGTTCATAGCGATTTTCAACATTTTTAAAAGTTGTGATTTAAATTTAAGGCGTTTTAATTGTTCAAAATGTTTATTTTAATTTTATAATAAAATAAAAATTATTCTCTTGAAAAAAAAATTTATGGCTAAACAAGTTGAAAAATGGCGTAAAAAAATGGATAATGGCTAAATTTATTTTTTAATGGCTAAACAGGGTGAAAATGGCTAAATCTAGCCACTAAATGGCTAAATTGGCAACACTGGCCGTGGTACAGGTACAATTGATAGTAAATTTTTATTCCAAAAATGCCCCCGACGAAGAAACAACTCAAAATTGTAGGTTTTATTAAAGAAATAAATCACAACAATTTTTAAAAACACAATTTTTTTTTTAAATAAGCAAATTAATTTGTTAAGATATATTTTTTTAAAAGAAAAACAAAAATAAATTTGTAATCAGCTCTTAAAATTGCCAAATAATTAAAAATATCAATTTGAAAGCAATCTAGTGGCCAGGTTTTCAACTGTGAGTGTGTTAGTAAACAAAGTGTGAGTGTATTGAAAATTGAGAGGAATTGGAAAGCAAACCTCGATGGTGTGGCCGCCATACAAACTTCTTTTCGGAAGTTATGTTGGTATTAATATTTAATTTGCCACAATAACATTTAATTGCAATTACAGTCATCCTAACCAATATTGTCGATATCGGTCCGTATTTGAGCATATATGCTATAGCTTCCATAGAAATAACTCGCTCAAAAAAAGCTTTAAATGTCTAAGCTTCCCTATAAATGTTGGTATTGATATACAATTTGGCGGCAATAATTTCTTTTAAAGCTTTTATGTCTTTAATAATATAATGTGATAGTATATCGTGAACTAACAGTTGAATCCTTATAAAACTCCTTCCTAAAATCCCTTTCAGATGTAGATATATGTATGCATATAAAATACTTGGCAAAAAGAACTCTTATATATATTTTAACCTCAAAACCTAATTTTGCCTTGGCGTGAATACTGTTAGATAGGCAACCAAATGGTCTGCCTTGATCGACTGTACTTTCCTACTTATTAAATAGTATTAATGTTTATGAATATGGACATTAGACTGGTCGCATCTTGTATGGAATTTTTTTTTTTTTTAATTTAATTGTTTGCGCTGCTTAAAATATGAGGTTTGGTGTAAGAAATCATGATTTAATTTTCAGGTCAATCCGACGGTGCTTAGCCGAGCCGGGTGGGGCCCAAAGTTCCCCATATTATAAAAAAAAAACATCTTTTCTATCAGATCTTTATAGTTTTACTAGTTGAAAAGCCGAAAATCAAAAATATGGCTTCGTAACGATCTTCCGCAGAGAAAGTACTTCAAGTGTGCCAAATTTCAGCTTCCTATGTCATCAGATGGCTTCAGAAAGTTGCGGAAAGAATAGGACATACATGCAAACATCCTGACATTTGCGACCAGTCTAATGGGCATGTCCTGCATATTTATCAAGTTGAATGATTTTTGTTAATTTAATTAAAAATAGCAAACAATAAGCCTTCACCAATTTAAATAAACAACTCATTCACATACACTCACACTTCATATGTGTGTAATTATTATTTATACATTGTATAATTATTTGCAGTGAACAGAAAAACGAGTTTATTTAACGCTGAAAATTTTTGTACAAAATTATTATTTAACAGTTCCTGCGTTAAACAAATGTTGGTGCGGTACGTTTAATACTATGTTCACACTTGGGTTCTTAAACGCGTTTAAACAGCTCGAACGTGATTAAGCTCTAATCACTTCAAAATCGAGATGGTATTAATATTTAAATACATTGATACATTTCAAAACGTTTAAATAAACAAAACACATAGTTGCATTGTTTCGGTACTTTGTACATGTAAATGGTTAAAAAACAGTATTAAAACTGCATACAAACTTTGTATTAGTACGTTTTGGAAGTCAACCAATAACTTCATAAACCACATAGAATCCACTGAACATACCTCAAACTGAGTGTAATGTAGAATCGCCAACATGATTGTGTACAACCTGCCACGATTTCTGCTTAATGTTTTTATTTTTTCCCTTGAATAATTAATACTATACTCTGAAGACTGGTTATAAAACTATCCACATTGATCCTATACTCGGAAGACTGGTTCAAAGACTGTGGAACATTTTACTGTCACTTTGTGATGGCACTAAGCTGTCTTTTTGTGTCGCAGATGGTGGATAGTAAAAAATGTATGTTATTGAGCATTTTGGTCCTTTTATGAGAGAGAGAGAGAAACAGAACGTATGACAACACAATCAGAAAAGCAGATCCAATGAAATTTACATTAAAATTCAACCTATGTAACCTTTCATTGGATTAATGAAATGTTTCATAAAATCAATGAAAATTTTGCATTAGTTTAATGACAAACGTTTATTTTATCCATTTTTTCAATGAGGATTCATAAAATCAATGAAAATTTTGTCATTGATTTTATTAATCCTTCATTAATCCAATGAAAGGTTACATAGGTTGAATTTTAATGTAAATTTCATTGGATCTGTGAAGAAAATTTTTTCAGTGTATAAGGAGACAGCTAAGGGTAAGCCAAGAAGAACCGGCTTATGAACTGTATTTTTGTGGCCTCTTAGTGACAATTTACCCCCTCGTAGGGCATCGCCTTGTTAAAGTGGCCAGTCATATGCAGAGGCACTCTTAAATATGCCGCCCTTTTTGATTATATAGGAGTGATTATCCAAAAAAAAATTTAAATACTTAAATTATTGTGTATTAATTTTTATTAATTTATATAATCACATATTGCGGTGCTTCAAAATCGTCTAAAGAAGTTCGATTTATACTCTTCAAGGCTGGATCATTGCGTATGAACCACACCAACATCTCTACTAAATTTAAACGAAATCGAATGACGTTTTAAGATCTCTAAAAATTGCAATTTTTCGAATTTTTTGTATGGAAATGTACATACAAATTAAAAAAATTATAATAATATATGTAATGGCTTATAATTACGTCCTTTAGGACTTCTCCATGAATTGTGAATCAAAATTGTATTACCTCTAAGATTGTAGAACAAACAAAAAATTGTTATAATTTTTTATTTTTTTAGCCAGTGTGCACAAAAAAGTACATTCTATATATTATTTTGATCCTGTTGATTAAAGCTAAAAATAAAAACGAATAGCATACCCATTGCAGGAAGGATAACAATATCCTGGGGATTCTACATTAAATATGAGTTATTTTACCTTCTGCTTAACAAATTTTTTGATAATGAACTGATTTGTTTAATTTAAACACGATTTCGGAAATAAACTTCATATATATAACGTTTTTTGGGAGAGTGGAAATTCTACGAAGTAAAAGTTTTATAATACAAGACGCCAAGCTGCTCAACCTTACAAAAAAAAAACAAGTTTTGAATCCGCATTATCACAAAATCCGCAATTTTATTTAAAAATTTGTCTTCGTAGTTGTAATTATCGCCAAAATATTTTACAGATTTTATGGATCGTGTTCTATTGTATAAAAATTTATATTAATCATTTTTAAAAATTTTAAATTTTTATTAACCTATAGTCGAAACTTTATCGCTAAGCGATTGTTAAGCGATTTTTGGTTATTAACACTTTTAATATGTAGTCACGTTGAAATGGCCTTGGAGAGGTAAAAAATTTGGCGGTGGAAAAACCTAATACATTGTATGTGTACATATATACCTATGTTTTTTTAATTCACATATAATTATTCCAATCCTTTGGCCAATTCAGAGCAGTGTCATCAGTCTTATTTTTCATACATATTTCAATTATTTTATGCAAAGAATTTTGTAAATTGTAAAATTTTACACATAAATGGTGTGTTAAAAAAGATTTATTATATATTTATTAAAATCGTAATACACAGTACAAATTGTTCGAATCCGTAAATGATTTCATTCGAATCGGCCCAGCAAAAAACTTTGGAAGTTGTTGTAGAAGGGATATTTGCATGACTTCTTGAGCACTTAACAACTTGAATGAATTAAAAATGCCTTCCAAAATTCGAATAAATTTTTAATAAGTGAACCCATGAAAAATTACATGCAATGCACCCATTCAACTCATATGAAGGAATTACAATTTTTAACTATAATTAGGTATTCTTTGAGGATTGAAAGGGGACGAATATTATATACAATTGACTTTAATGATTGAGTTTAATTTTTTTAATATATACATATGGAGGGCTCAGAGCTGAAGCGAACCAAGTCAAAAATGAAAATTCGATTATATTTTGAGTTTGAGTAAGTGAATTTCCATTTATTTCTGGAGCCATTGACATGGGTTTATTACCGTTACCTTTGGAACGAAAAACTTTTTGATGTAGTCCGTTACAGAACTCGATAGAGTTAAACTTTGCGAAGAATTTCACACCAGTTTTATTTTATGACTTGGTTCGGTTCAGCTTTGAACCCTCCATATGTAAATACATTTAATACTAATATGTATTTAAATTTGTTATATTTATTTATTTATTTATTAAGGCCTATGCAATAGGTCTGCTTACCTCTGCAACAATACAAAAGACAACAGGCATTTTATTTGTGTAAAATTTACCCGCCGTTGTCAAAATCTTACTACTACATATGGAAAACAAAAGTAACAATGTTTTTTATAATACATTTCCATAATGCATATAAAAATTAATATCGGGCACCAATGAAAATACGTATTAAAATCATTATTGATTCATTGCTTTTCATTCACACTGATTTCAGTTAATATTCCGGATCAATGAAAACCCCGATCTAATCACTGAACTTTCATTGGTTCTAAACAATATTTTTAATGACGAGCCGTTTACCTAAATGTGAACCCATGCTCGCCAACGACACGCTAATGTTAAAATCATGCATGTTTCACCTAAAAAGAGCCAGTGCATTATCCGCGGAACCCATGCATTTACTACTTCTTTTGCATGTCTTTTTTTGCTGGGGGAATACGCGGTAACCCCCCTGAAAAAATAAAAAACATATGTATGCAGTTAACATAGAAAAACCAAAGTTTTGTGAAAAATAATAAATACCCAGTAAAAACTTCGCCTACTTTTTCAAAATGAATAGCTTCTTTAACTCATTATTTTGTAGCTTTCTTCTATAACTACATCTATAACAACTTATATAACTACTTTTTCCTGGATGTATGTAGGTAAAAAAAATAATGACTTACTCTTTAATGCGTTCATTTTGGGACATCCCTTGTAAAATTAATTGGTTCTTTCAGTAGAATTGTAAGTAGTGCTCTTATGTTTTTCTGATTACTCAACACAATATTTTGCAGGCGAAGTTTTTACTGGGTATGAAGGCTATTTAAAGTAAAACTTGGCCAAAATGCCGCCCCAAGCCCGGCCCTCACGGGCCTAGGCGAAAATCCGCCACTGGTCATATGGCTAGCATTCGGACTGGTTGTGTCAAAAAGGGGATATTATTATAACCAGCTCGGAGACAGCCACATGAACTACAGGGTATATTTTCATGCTTTCAAAATCCTTTTTACGATTATTGTAAAGCAGTTTTTTTAATCACGTGTTGTTGGAATTAAACAAACTTAAAATGGAAGTGTTATTATAACTGTCCAAATCATATGTTGGTTATGAAATAACACTAGTAGGTAGTAACTGAATTTAGTTTGGCTAAATCATTAAAAATTGAACATGACCGGATATTCCTCAGCCAGTTAATTGCTTTAGATTCATACAATTAAATAAATATGTTAATTTTGTATAAGTGAAGCTACATATCCATTTGAGACTTGTCTAAACAAATAAACTCGCCTTCTTTTTGGGCCAAAAAGAAAATTAATTATTCATAATTAAAATTATATCGAGCCATAAATAACCGCAGGAATATCGTAACCAATATATTTTTCGATTTGCGTTTTTTGATATTAATCGATAATTTACGATATCTTGCACTATCCGTAAAAATTTGTTGGTGCTGCAAAGCACAGTTACAAATTTAAAGCGAAATCAATTTTAACGTAACCCCAAATTTTTTTTTTTTTTAATTTTTGGTGACTGAAATATTTGTAACGATAAAATTAATATAAATATTAATCAAATTGGTCTGTAAATTATAGTTGAAATATGTTTATATATCAATATAATATAAAATAATAATAAAAAAAAAAAAAAATAATGCAGCCCCAAGACATCGTAATGTTATATAGATCATGTTTTTTTTAATACATTTGGGTTACCTTTGGACTAATTCTAGTCCCTAAAAGGCTATATTTTACATTAGTGTATGGACAAGTCGTATCATTTGCAGGGTTACAAAACTTTGCGAAAAACCTTATAGAACAAACATTTCACCACGGTTTTTAATCAAACGTTTCCAACAGAACAAAAAAGCTTTATTTTACAAAAATGGTTTTCTAAATTTGATCTTTAAATTAAATAACTCGAAAAATATTATCTAAGTATTTCTAAATCGATCCTAATAGTTTTATGGCGTCAATTCCGTAATGGGAAGTGGGTTCCATGTAAAGCCAACATTGGTTATGTGTTTGCAAAATCGTAATGCCATATATTTCGAGCTAGAGGATAATATTTATAAAAATTAATAAATCTTTAACACAGAATAAAAAAAAATTAATTAACGATGGTTTGGCAATCATTTGGGTTATTAGGGGCAAGAATGAAAAATCTTTGTGGAGGTAAAGTTGGTCATACGATTAATTATGTATATCAGCTTATGGTATGTACTACGTAGTAATAAGAACGCATTGTTTATGTAATTATTTAAGTATTGACAATAGTAAATTGTTGAAAAAACAACAAAATTACCAAATGAATTTTACCTCAACTCTTAATGATTAAAATACAATAGGGTTTTTAATTTGTAACTCTTTTTCGATTCCCAGAAATCTAGTAGTTTATTTTTTTAATCGGGAACTGTATTGTAAGATTTTTTCTACACCACAATAGCACAAGGGTTTGAACATTAACGAACAAATCTTGTTTCAATGGTTCAAATGGATTTAATCAATATTGCACGTAGCTTCGTTAGTTCTCCTCGTATATGGGCCTTTCTTGACGTTTCTCAGAGGAGACTCCAATTGTGTGATGTTAATGCTGGCTTAACTCAATCTCGGGTTTTTTTACTGACTGCTTTTCAAAAAACGTCACACGGAAATCTTATTAATCTAAACGAAAATTGTTATTGAAAACAAAACATATTTGAGTTGTATTTATCGTTGTTTCCATAAAAATTTCAAAACGAACATTTTTATTTTATTTTGAAAAACAGGCAGTTAATGTGCGGTTTTTCCTACAGGTTCAGTAAGCTTTTAACTTTCTGACTGCTTATTAGATATTAAAAGTTAAAAGCAGGGGGAAACTTACCTCCATTCCCCACAGAGCAAATACTTAACTAAAGAAACTATTACAGTGGACGCCCTTTCTGAATAGAATGACTTAATGGGTGTGACCTTATGGTAGTATTATAAGTGAGCAATTATTTGGCGGTGTGAATTTAATTTGCGACTCCCAACTCTCTTCTCTTAAAAGTGATGAAGCATCTAATCTTATGTTCATGAAATACGAGCTTAGCACGACATTAAGATACTTCTACTTTATACTTCTCCTAATATTTAGACACTTATATTGTCTTTGAATGACAAATGTTTGTAACCGTCCTCCCAAAAATAAGCAACAAGCTAACGCATTGTCATTTATATAGAAAATACAAAACGAACATATTGTATTTTGGATAAAAATCAATAATTTTTGTCTCTTGAATATGAATTGATTTGCAGAATTTTGTTTATTTTCCAAGTCATTTATTTGTTATTTTAAAACATACATATCGATGCCTTACTTTCTCAACCTTGTATCTTAAAAAAACTACAACTTCAACTTATCAGGAGAGAAAAAAAACGTTTCATCTTTATAAACTTCGGTGTTTGGGTTAAAGTTAAAATGGAATTATTAAAGAATTGATTACATCTAAGTATATTGTATTAAAATAATAAGTCGTTGCAGTATTAGAACACAAAACAAGTAAGAAAGTATAGTCGGTCAAGCCCGACCATATGATACCCTACACCACAGTATTTAAAAACACATCATGCTTATGTGTCCATGTAAATATGGATTTATCTATGTTTATAAACTTCTTGAAAATCGGTTTGAAAGTTTGTGAGAGGCAGAAATTGCCCACTACCTCCCCTTGTGGTCCTATTTTTGAAAAACTGTATTGCTAATGTGTCCATATAAATATGGATCTATCTATGTTTTAAATTTCATTAAAATCGGTTTGACAGGCAGAAATTGCCCCATGCCTCCCCTCGTGGTACGATTTTTTTAAAAATTTATACATTTTGTGTCCATATAGATATGGTTCTATCTATGTTTTAAATTTAATTAAAATCGATTTGATAGTTTCTGAGAGGAAGAAATTTCCCCCTATCTTCCCTCGTGGTCCTACGATTCGGCCCATTTTCAATAGGCTTGGTCCTTGTACCAATTAGAACCTATGACCCAAATTTTATCAAATTATCTCCAAAATTGCGACCTGTACTTTGCGCACAAGGTTACATGGACAGCCAGCCAGCCAGCCTGCCAGCCGGACGGACATCGTTAGTTCGACTCAGAAAGTGATTCTGAGGAGATCGGTATACTTTAAGGTGGGTCTAGGACCACAATATTAAGGCGTTACACACATCAGCACAAATGCATAATACCCTCTCCACTATTGTGGTGTGGGTATAAATAGCAGCCGTTTGATATGAAAAAGTCAAAACCGAATTTTTTAAGTTACGAGGTTGAGGAAGTAAGGCATCAATATGTATTTTAAAATATGTGCAGCTGTATTTGTAGTATTAAGGACACATAGAAAAATAAGTTTTTTACTTATAAACTTTGGACATATTTTTAGTATTCGTATTCGCTTTCACAAAAATTTAACTTTATTATTTGCATTCACTTAACACACATTCGTAGCACCCCTATTAGGGTGTCCTTGGATCGAACATTACTAAATCATTAAAAAGTATAAAAATCATTCAAATCTATTTAAAAACAATAAAACGTCATATTCCGCTATTGATTAAAGTTTTATTTATTTTTATCGTTATTTTGCTTTCTATAAATTTTGATGAAATTAATTTGTTAAGTTTTCCGAGAAACTTTTCCCGCGTAGAAACCCTAAAAATACATTAGTACAAACTATGAAACACTCACAGCAAGTATGCAATAAACTTTGCTTAATTGTGGTTAATTAAAAACACATTTAAATATTGTTGATTAACATGATGAAAAGCGAACAAGAATGAAAACTCTGTTTTGTTATAAAGATAAATACGTAATTTTTAAAATTGAATTTTCAATTCATTATATTGTAGTTAACTTATTTTACCTTTTTATGTTATATTTTCAGATACGGTTTGTAACTTCAAAGGAACATCATATTATTACAATTTTTTTTAAGGATTGATCATATTAATAAGTAAGTTTTTTATTTTCTGTTTTCTATATTTTAAAACTTTAAACCTTTTTGTAGTTAATGAAAACATTGACCCTACAAATATTTTGAGTAATAAAATTAAAACAGCAAAAAGATGTTAAAAAGTTACAAAATCACAAAAAACAAGTAAGAATGCTATATTCGGCTGTGCCGAATCTTTGATACCCTCCACCGACAGTGCGAATGTTTTAGCAGAAATATCTATATGATGTCTATTTATTATTAACTTATCTTTATAAAAACAGACATCTGCACTTAATTGCATACAATTTTTTGTTGCCATATGAAGCTAAGTTGGAAGAAAGTTTACCACAATATCTATATCTGCTACAGTTTTAGGCGTATTTAACTATTTTACCAGAATGGGGTTTATATGGGGCCTATAGTAAATTATTGACCGATTATCACGAAATTTTACAGTGTTATTTCTAGTCCTATAAAACTGTGAAGAATTTAATTTTATTTTATTCTGATTACGTTGTACGGTGTTAGGCGTACTAAACTGTTTTGCGGTAGTAGGGTTTATATGGGCCCTGGGGTAAATTATACTGGTTAACAGCCAAAAAATACCAAGAACGCCACATGCCTAGATTAGTTAATTGAGACCTCCTGAACACGCAAAACGCTGTAATTTTTTTCCTAGTACCGTTTTTAAGGTGTATGGTCCCACTCAAACCCTTGTGGCGTCCAACCAAAAAGTCCAATATAAATTAATGGCATATCGTTGAAAAGGTAATTGCATGCCTTTTCCGTCGATATGCTGAAAAGTTCTATCTGATAAGAAATGGCTGAGTAATGGCACCTCAAATTTGCCTATTTTTACATTTTTTTCAAAATTTTTCATTTTTTATTTCGTTTTTTTTTTCTACGTTATATTAAATATCTGGAATGTTTTATTTTTTAACCAAATAGTATATTTAATTACCAACATTTTAAGCGTAATTTGAAAAAATCGGATGAAAAATAAAGTTTTTATTAAGGATTTTGTATAACGACAATATTTTCATACTCAACAAAAGCAAAAAAAAAAATCATTAATAAAATTGCTAAGATAAATAGCACATGAAAGATCTGGATAGTTTTATTTCTTAACCAAATAGTATCTTTAATTACCAACATTTTAAGCGTGATTTGATTTAACCAATTAGAAAATAATCGGATGAAAAATAAAGCTTTTATAAAGGATTTTGTGGAACGACAATATTTTCATCTTCATTGCTCACACACTATATTCGGTGTCCGTCAGTATTTAACAAAAAACGGAATTTGATAAAAGATGAATATATTGTCGTTCCACAAAATATTTAATAAAAACTTTTTTTTTCATTAGATTTTTTTTTCAAATCACGCTTAAAATGTTGGTAATTAAATATACTATTTGGCTAAGAAATAAAACATTCCAGATATTTAATATAACGGAGGAAAAAAAAACTAAATAAAAATGAAGAATTTTGAAAAAAACGTAAAAAATAGGCAAGTTTTTAAATTTACATTACATTTCCAACGATATGCCATTTATTTTGATCGGTTGGGCTCCACAAGGGTTTAAGTAGGACCATACATCGAAAAACACAAAAGTACCGTTATCTGAAAAACGGTACTTAGGAAAAAAAAAATTACAGCGTTTTTCGTGTTCAGGAGGTCCCAATTAACTTATCTAGGCATGTGGCGTTCTTGGTACTATTCCAAACTAAAAATTTGGAAAGTAGTGTTATTGACGGATCTTTATGAAATTTTATAGTCCTATAAAACTGTTTTGTTATGATAGCGTTATTTTTTATGGTTTTAAGCGTACTAAACTGTTTTCCGGGGGTAGGGCTTATATGGGGCCTAGGGTAAATTATTGACTGATCGTCCCAAAATTTTACAGCGTGATTTTCAGTCGAATAAAACAAATTTTTGCAAAATCTTATATCATTGCGTGCATTGTTCCACCATTTATGTTAGTTTTTGTAACAAAATAATCATTTTTTTTAGGTGGTGGTTCCACATATTGATACATCTCTGTTCCTACTGAACCAATTTTGCTGGATTTCAATCCCAAAATGCTTAGGATAACTACAAGCAATTTGCCACCAAGTGTGTTTATTTCTTTTGAGTTAATGTCCCAAAAAAGGGCTCAATCACAATTTGAATGCATCTATACTTATAAAGAATTATTCACTTAATCACCATAAAACATGGCTGGAACCCAAAAAAAAAATGTCCGATATTCTCGTCCAAGTCAACAATTTCTTATTCTAAACATATGAGTGGCTTGGTTTAAGCGAACACTTATTGCTCAAGGCGAACAAAAATCCAGTCGAGTTCAGCAAAAAAGCTTCATTTTCCAAAAATTAAAGAAATTCCTAGCATTTGTTTTTTGATGCAAGAAATTCGAATCTTTTTTAAAATTACGTTAACCAGACTAATATTTAATAAATGCAACCTAAACTCAGATATATCTTTTTTATTTTCAAAAAAGCAAGCTAATTTTGTATTTTTTGTGTCAAGGAATTTTTGATCATAAGCCAAAACCCTGATTTTTTTGATTATCAGAAAATTAAATGAATCAGAAAGAAATTTTTTTTTAATGTTCTTGTCTTAAAAAACGAAATTGATTACTTTAGAAAGGCTGTAGGAAAAATCGCCCAAAGAAAAATGGCACAGAAAAATAAATTAAAAATCGCCCAAAAAAATTCCATGTAAAATTGGGCCTGAATTCATACGAAAAGTGACCCAAAATTGTTGGGCAATTTTTCGTTATTATTGAGTGATTTTTCGTTTTTTAAATTTGGTGATTTTTCCCCAAAAATATAATATGAAAAATAGCCCATTTTTTCGGGGCATTTTTTCATTTTTAAAATTTCGTCAAAATCTTACATACTATTTGTCTAAATCATTCATTATTACTATACGTCGAATTCCTTAATGTTATTTATAAAAATAACGGGACATATTGCAAAAAGGTGGCATGTCATAACGTCCAGTGTCATAGTGTCCGTGGACGAACTCGAAAGCATAGCCGGCCTTTGGCCGGGCGCAAGGATTTTCTACTCTTTGATAAAACAAGTACCAGCTTCACTAACTAAAGCTTTTCTGTACAGCCGGCTTTCGGCCGGGGGCAAGGATTTTCTCCTCTATGGTATAACAAAAACCGGCTTCGCTAACTAAAGCTTCTCCAACAAATACCGGAAGCGCTTACTAAAGCTTCTCTGCATAGCCGGCCTTCGGCCGGGCGTAAGGATTTTCTCCTCTATGGTATAACAAATACTGGCTTCGCTAACTAAAGCTTATCTGCGAAATCGGCCTTCGTTCGGAAACAAGGCAGATTTTAGAAGCTTTACTTAGCGAAACCGGTTCTTGTTATACCATAAAGGAAAAAATCCTTGCGCTCGCCCAAAGGCCGTCTGCGCAGAGAAGCTTTAGTTAGCGAAGCCGGTCTTTGTTATATCGTAGAGGAGAAAATCCTTGCGCCCGGCCGAAGGCCGGCTATGCACAGAAGCTTTAGTAAGCGCTTCCGGTATTTGTTACACCATAGGGGTGAAAATCCTTACCCAGAGAAAAAACAAAAAAACCATTTTTAAAGAAAGGTTGACCATATTATGTTTAATTTAACCAAATCATTGTCACCGACCACCATATTATAGTAAAATAAGTTTCTTTAAAAATAGTTTTGTTGGTTGTGACCATAACACAGAAAAAATGGAAAAATGATTTCAATTAAGAAATTTGTTATCTCAATTAAGTTTTTCGCTATTTTTCAACCTGCAAACAAATTAATCATATCAATTTATGCGTTTGTAAATTTGAAGTTTACCCCTATTTTAAAGTCAATTAATAAAAACTAAAAAATTTAATTAAAAAACAGGAAGAAATTTCAATTAAACTTTCAATTAAATTTTAAAGAATTGTTTCAAATTTTTAATAAACTTTTTAATTGAATTAATTAAAATATTAATTAAAATTTTCAAAAATATCAATTAAATAAAATGTTTTATTAATTAAAAAATTTAATTAATTAGTTTTTTTTTGATTCATTTGTTCTAGAATTAAAATAGTAAAAATTGATATTTATATAAAATTTTTTGTATCAAAACAATCACATTATACTTACTTTTAAAAAATGCATGCAAAGGTTGCAGTTTCCATTCAGTTAAAAGAAAAATTAAATCCTTATCAGCTTCCATTTTATTCTACTGAGTCAATACTATAGGACGAGGTATTAATTAATGCTTTTGTAAAATTCTTTTAACCTCAAGATTGTTTTTCCGTGTGAGGTAAAAAGTTTTTCAATAGGTGGTCCTACCATTTGGTAAACAATGGTGTATTCTGGCAATACGCTAAGCAAAACGTTAAGTCTTTATTTTTTGTTTGTACAATTAAATAGATATCAAAAAATTTAAAGTCTCTGGAAAAGCTGCTACAATTTGTTTTGCTGAATGCATATAACCCCAAATTAGTATAGACAAATCTTTAAATGATTGACGATACGCTTTTGTAATTGTATTACTTTAAATTTACATTGATAGGTATTAATATAAATTATTAAAATATTTTAAGCGATCACAAATTGTCCAAGAATATATGTATGTCCCTGCAGATAACGAGACTAGTCCATACATGCATGTAAAGAGTAGTCCATAAAGGAGTAGGAGTACTCCAAATATATGGGTTAAAGGTGGTCCATTTAACATTACGATGTCCTAGGAGGGGACCATATAACCCACCGAAGTAGTCCCTAAACTACTCCATGGAGTACTAAAGTGGGTTAGTTTTAAAAGTACTCCATGTTAGTTTATGCATTTTTCTTTTTAATTTTTTACTAATCGCCTTTTACGGTGTGTACTGTAGTCTATTGTTGCTATTATTAAATATATTTACTTGGTATTTTTAATTTGTTTACCTCTTTTCCACAAATTTCACAAACTTAAACTTTCAAATAAACAATTAATAATGGACACCATCACGGCTACCAATCTGTAATACTGTAAACTATGGAAAAGAATACATCATGCATTTGTTGGCAGCACTGCATGTTAATTTCTTATAACATGGTCCATACTACAGTACATTGGACCATGTTGTAAGTAGTCCATTTAAGCCACAATGGACCACGTAGTCCAATATTATCTGTAGGGGTAGTACACACACGTTGGCTATGCTTTTTTTAATGACACCATAAACAAACACACACCAAATATTTTTTGTTGAGAACATAAAAAATGCCGTTACAATATTTGCACAAAAAATCAAAAACATTTAAGTACGCGAACGATGTTGACTATTTAAGATCACTTTGCACACTGAATAAATTCTTTGTTTTTTACATTTTCTTTTCTTTCAATAGAAGTAGTGATGCTGTAATTGTCGCAAGTCAGCATGTAGTTGTCGGGTATTGTGTACTAATGGTTAATTGATGGCACAAATTGATACACTTTTTATTTTTAATATTTTGCAAACAAAAAAATTATTTACTAATGCTTATAAACATATTTTTATAAAATACTGATGTGTAATTTTTTGTTACAAGAAGTAAGTTAAAACGAGTATTCGCATTTATAAATATAAAGTATTCAAATAAAAGTATTCAATGTGTTTTATTATACACCACTAGAACAAAATATGAAAATATACACACAAAAATTAAAAATATTGAGTTTTAATTAAAAAATTTAATTGAATCAATTAAAAAATTGTTTAAAAAAAATTATATCAATCATTGGTTTAATTGATCGAATTTTGGCTAAAATTTTTTCTGTGAATATAACATGTTTTTCTCTGCGTGTATGTAGATCTTTTTTTGTATTTAACATCTTAAGTAATTATGGTGGCATGTCATAACGTCCAGTGTCCATGGACGTTATGACACTTTTAAAAGTATCATAATGTCCATCAGAGAAATGTCATAGCGTCCGCTGACGTTATGACACTTTGTAAAGTGTCATAATGTCCACAACTTAACTTTATGGTATAACAAATACCAGCTTCGCTAATCAAAGCTTCACTGCACAGCCGGCCTTCGGCCGGGCGCAAGGATTTTCTCCTCTATGGTATACCAAACACCGGCTTCGCTAAGTAAAGCTTCTCAAATCTGCCTTGTTTCGGAACGAAGGCCGACTACGCAGAGAAGCTTTAGTTAGCGAAACCGATTTTTGTTATACCATAGAGGAGAAAATCCTTGCACCCGGCCGAAAGCCGGCTGTACAGAGAAGCTTTAGTTATCGAAGCCGGTACTTGTTTTATCAAAGAGGAGAAAATCCTTGCGCCCGGCCTAAGGCAAAGTGTCATAATGCCCACGGACATTATGACATTTTCAAAAGTGTCATAAAGTCCATGGACACTGTGACACTTTTTGGAGTGTGATAACGTCCATGGACACTATGACACTGGACGTTATGACATGCCACCGTAATTATGGACCTTATGGCATTTTAAAAATGACATAATGTCCATTTGCAAAGTGTCTTAATGCCCACGGACGTTATGACATTTTCAAAAGTGTCACAGTGTCCATGGACATTACGACACTGGACTTTATGGCATGCCAAAGGTATATTGTGTTTTGAGTAATTGATTACAACTATGCAGTGATTAATTAGTATTTAACTATTGAATAGTGCACAAAGTTTTGCGGAGGGCTCAAATAAGTATTACTGTCCGTACTGCCGAGTAGCTGTTGAAGATACAATGCAATTTTTTACATAAAACTTACATTTGTATTTTGCAAATTGGGTAATTTAGAATTTTTTTTTTTGGAAAAAATTCGTTCCTACTTTTTGGGTCATTTTTCATTTTTATTTTGGGCCCTTTTTCGTTTCTTTTAGGCAAAATTTCATATTTAACTTTTTGGGTCATTTTTCATGTTCTTTTGGGCGATTCTTCGTTTGGGCGATTTTTCATTATTTTTTTTGGGCCATTTTTCTTTGGGCGATTTTTCCTACAGCCCTTTAGAAAATTAACTTCTTTTCATGAAGTAAAGGCAAAGGAGTAAAATAATCACAATTTTAAATCTTCTTAAAGTTCCAAATTTATTTTATAAAAAAATTGTTCTCACTTGTATAAAAGGTTTTTTGGTTTATATTCTAAAAATACACTAAATTCTTTGAGGCACTTTTTAATGTTTGATGGTCCTAAGGTACTTTCAAATCAACATATGTTCCACTGGGCCATACGTACCAAATCATTTTAAAGTAAAAGTTTATTGTTTAGTTGTAAAGTTTTAGGATTGATGGATAAAAATTAGAGGTTTTCGTAGGTATTTATTCTTCAATTTGTTGACAAATCGAACAGAAATTCATTATGGGCTATATGCAGTGATGCCAAAAGTGCAAATTTATCTGCATTTTGCAGATTTTATACCCCGAAATTGCCAAAATGCTTATTTGAAGATTTTTGGCTTAAATATGCAGATTTTTTTGCCCGTTGGAAACTTCTTTACATTGTCACTTGTGTTTGTACTATTTCCTCTCTTGCATTGATAAATTAAATATATCAGCCATTCATGGAAGAACAGCTTGAAAATAAATTCGTAGGAATTTGAATCACCAAAGATTACTTAAAAATTTGCGTTGTCTTGATACATTAATGTCGCCCGACTTACGGCATTCGATTTTACACGAAACAATAAATTCTTAATAAGAGCATTCATAGTTTAAATAAAATTTAAAGCATTTAACTTACAATTTGATGTAATTAATCCTTACTCAGCCTGAGTAATTTAATGTAAAAATATCCTACAATTATCAGCCGTATTTTTAAAATCGCAATTGAGTGAAATTTAAATTTTCAAAACTTTTTTGTTTCGAGGACCACTTATATTTACCAGAACTACTTTTAAAACAACCATCCATTCCCAATTCCAGAACATGGCTGTATATTTTGAAATGAATTGTAAGATCTCTATCTAAATAAACTATATAAAAAATGTAATAACCCTGTCGGACATTCAGTTAACTTTAAATTAACTGAAAGCTAACTATTTCTCAAGTAGTGGTGGTTGACACTTGTATTACTTTTATATGGAATTAACTAACTATTTTAACATTGCGATGTCCTAGGAAGTATTCAATTGTCCAACCCTGCATTACTTTCAGTTAACTTTAAAGTTAGTTACCTAGCCGTTAACTGGAAGTTAACTTTTTGAAGCTAGCTATAAATTTACTACTTAAAGTTGGTTTTTTTAAATTAACTTCTTTATTAAAATTGTATTTAGTTATTTTTTTTAATTTTTTAATTATACTATAACCTGGCCATTACCGATTACCAATTTCTATCGTATATTGTAATAATGGCCCTAAATAATTAAATCTTTTGAGGGTCTTGGAGCCGTTTGTTTGCCAATCGACTTGGCTCTCTCTACTTTAAATTCACAGTGTTTGTATACACTTTGGTTAATGTAAATTTTGCATTGCTTAGTAGTTGGCTTTAAGTTAGTCTATACAAGCTAACTTAAAGTTGGCTTTTTTTGTAGTTAGCTACTCATTTGACGAAAAATTTTTGATGAAAAATTATGTTTTTTTTGCTGATTTCACCTCTAAACTTCTAGCAATACTGGCTATATGTGATATAATTATATAACAACCCCATCATTTGGTAGAGTATTAAGATTTAAAGATAAAAGATAAAGTGAAAAAAATCACAAATTATCTATAAACTTACTGTCTGTTTAGCGATTTCGAACGTCAACGTTCCCATAGAAAATTATATTTAAAACAAAAACCAATTTTAGAATTTTGTTTCAAATATAATTTTCTATGCGAACGTTAACGTTCTACATCGATGAACAGGCTAGGCTGTTAGAACTGGTCCTTTTTCTAAAAAAAAAATATCTTAATATAAGAGAAATGCGATTTAAAGCAATTTTTTTTGGCTTCTTTCACATGATATTTATATTGCCAAAACATTCCTTCGATTTAATAATTTTCAAGATATTTTTATTGTATAAACCACTGATTCAGAGTACACACAAGCAATTTTGAAAGAATTTTTTTTTTTATTTTAATTGTGGCAAAACTATTATTTCTAAAATGCATTTAAGAGTGTTAAGGGACCTATTTATTTGCATTGAGTACTGTACTGCTGTTGTATTTGTTGATTTGCTCCACATTGTTCAGTAAGTTGAGCAATATAAAGAACAAAAATTTGGCGCCATTTTTTATTAAATACTTGAAAAAGTAAACAAAACCAACGCACACGTGTGCGTATTGTACAATGTTGTCAACACATAAAAATATTTATTTTTGCATAAAAGACTTTTGTTTTTATCCAATATATTGAGCTACTAATAAAGTCAATCTAATTGAACAGTCAGAGTTGTTAGATGTAACGGTTTTTCGTAATTTCGACGATTTTTTGAGAAAATACAGTAAAATGACGATTGACGCTTTTTTTTACTTAAAGTTATAGTGTTATGAGGATTTTTTGGCATATTTAAAAAATTTACAAGAAATATTTACAATTATATTGGGAACAGCTCAAAACGGAACAATAAATTTTTCGAAATACAAAAATTATTTGAAATTAAACAAAAAAAAAAAAAAAAAAATCCTTCCCCATCACAAACCAGAAGTGGAATTCTCTAACTTTTAACGATTGACGTTAACGTTAATTTTACCGACACAGTTTATGGCTTACGTTAACAATACAGCAATTCAGTAACTCAATTTTAACAACATACTTAGCTAAAAATTTCAATCAAGTGGCATCTTTGTTAATTAATTAGTATATTTAACGATTTATCGTGTGGAACGACTTAAAGTACTTTCGAAAATAACAAAACCCCATTAAAGTTTTGCTACTCTAGCGAAAATTGCAAAAATTCTGAAAATATGCATAAATTGCGAAAATTTGTATTATATCAAACAAGCTAAAATTGATTAAAAGTCGCTAAAACTATAAGGAATTGCAATCCGCGAAAAATTGCAAACATGCAAAAAAAAAAGTTAAATTTATTGGAAATCGCTAAATCGCTTGAAAAAACAAGTTGTCGGAATATATAAAATTTTTATTTTTTTTTTGCAAAAATAGCGAAAATTCGCGAAATTGTTTAATATTTCGAACAAACCATTAAATTAATTTGAAGTCACTAAAACTATAAGGAATGGCAAAAATTCGGTAAAAATTGCTAAATTAGGGGGAATTCACAAAAATTTTGCTAACAGCCGCACTACCACTTAGTTTTTGTGTAGAAAAGAAAACACTATTAGTGATTTCCATAAGCAGCATCTTAAATGTAATATTTTTAATGATGTTTATAAATTCCCAAAAAACAAATTTTTATTATTATTTCGGCAAAATGTATGTAAATAACGTGAGTTTTTGTTTGCCAAAATTTTTGTTTGTTTTTTTTTTTTTGAAAAATAACTACGAATTTAAAAATAAAAAATGAAAAATATTTTGCCGTTAAGATAACTTAAATACCTGACGTTAACATAGAACATAGCATTAACGTTATTGTTAAAATAGTAACTGAATAAAATTGACGTTAACTTTGCTGTTTAATATTTTTAACAATTTAAATTATGGAAAACTGGTAATTATTTCCTTGCGAAGGTAACTTTATATTATATTCAACATTTTTCAGAAAATATAATATAATAGTCTGGTAGTGTATAAAGTCATTTCTGAAAAATTGTAGGAATAGAACTATTACAAAAAAGCTTTATAAAATACATAACTGAAATTTAGCTCATAGAATAAATTCGAAAAATGAAAAATGTTGAATATAATTTAAATTATGTTTAAATTGAAAAGAGAATCGCACTACAGAGGCCTAATTACCGCATTCGATATCGAGTAAGCTATCGTATCGAGTAAACTGTCGTATTTTTCTGCATTCGATAGACACTGACGTATCGAATGAAAGCTAGAGAGTTGTAATGGCTTTGGTTACTCGATATCGAATGCTATCATCTCAAATTACGATACATTTCATTCGATATCGAAGTCATAATAGCAAAATAAAAAATTTCGATCAATTTTGCGCGATATCGTATGCGGTAATTAGGCCCCAGGTGACTTTCATTAAAAGCATAAGTAATTCGAATGCTACAAGTATATGAATACCATCGATACTGCAAAATATATACACTAGACCCCGATTTCCGTCGGGCATATTTACGTCTAATCGATTTGCATCGCTTTTTAAAAATTGGGTAAATTCGCTTTGCGTCGTTATGATTCCGATTTGCGTCGCTACATACAATTGAACTTTTGCCGAATTCCCATTTAATTCTGTTTGGTCATTTATTCTAAGCATAGTAAGTTGCGTGTTTGGAAGTAAAAAGTTAGTTCTTAATAAGAAGATGTGTTGAAAAATGAGTGCAAAAATAAGAAAATGCATTAGTTTGGAACTAAAATTTTAGGTAATAACACGCTTTTAGTCGGGTGAAAAGGCTGTTTATATAGACAGAACCCTTGGTTTAGCACCTTCAACAGTAAAAACAATTTGCAACAGAGATAGCTTGAGTTAATGGCAAATGAGATTTCATTTTTTAATTAATGTTTTTGTGAATATGGAAAAATTTATTAAATAAATTTTTGTTATGGTTTTATGAAAATATATATTTTTTTTTTTGTAATTTTTTTCAAATGATAACTGTCTATTTCACGATGTAACTTGGACGTTTTCGTTCGCACAAATTACATTTCAAACAAAAACAAATTCTCAAAGTTTGTTTTTGTTTAACATGTTATTTGCACGAACGAAAGCGTTCGAGTGACATCGTGCAAAAAGGCACTTGCTGAATAAAACGTAACCATATCAATTTTTTTTATCATAAATAGCATTTCTTGCTAAAAATTTATATTTTTGAACCAATCAATAAAAAAACCAGTGCAATAATTTGACTTTGATTTGTTAAATTTAAATGTTTGAAGATTTTTTGATGATTTTGTTAAATATTTGCGACGAATTTTGTTAAAACTGTTGACGATTTTTTTTAGGAAACAAAGCAAACCAGCTCTGTGAGCAGTATCCATTATTGAACAATTATATTGCAAATGTATGGCAACCATCAGATAAAGCATTGAAATAAATGGTTTTTGGCTACTCGCAAAAACAAATGAGTCCATCTTTAAGAAATAATGAAATCTTTATTGCTTCTGAATTTTTATTGCTGAGAAATTATATTTTGAGTTGAAAATAACATTCAAAATACCCCTTGCGACATTTTGCTAAACAAACTTTGGTAACTACTTGTTTTGTAATTCCCTGCAAATAATAGGACCAGTCCAAATACGCGTGTAAAGAGTAGCCCGCAAGGGACCAGGACTAGTTCAAAGATAACCCAAACGTATGAAAAAACGTGGTCTATTTTACATTACGATGTCCTAGGGGAGGACCATATAACCCACCTTTGGACTACTAAGGAGTAGTTTTAAAACTACTCCATGGTATACTCAAGAGGATAAGTTGTGAAGTCGCTTAAATACGAAAGCATGTCGTTAAAAAACGAAGACATGTCGTCTCACTACAAACACTTTTTAACAATGACATGGTCCATGCTTGCATTACGTCGGACCAGTCCATGGAGTAGTTCATTTTATCAAAATGGATCAGGTGGTCCAATTTAATTTGCTGGGAACTAACGAAACTAAATAAAATATTTTGTATCAAATTTATTTTATATTTACGAAATAATTTCGTTACAATTTTTTATTTTTCTTTGTTTTCCAATAAACGATTATACGCGTGCCGAAGTTAGTCGTAATCTGATCCTAATATTGCACAATTATATACGTACATATTTACAGCATTTCAAAATCACACAATCGTTCTATCTTATCACTCGCAAATAACCTGAAATAACAAATGATTTCAAAATCCATTTAAACAAATGACACCACCATCAAGCATACTAGTTTTGGAAACCGAAACCGTGCATATTCTTTGGCCACTAAATTAAAAGCCTTTTAAGTAGAGATTGAAAAAGACAGAGATTAACATTTTGTGCGATTAAATGGATGCCACAAGAGAACAGAAACAAAAAAAAAAAAAAAAAAATAATAATACAACAACAGCGACAACTGGAAATAATGGGCACAAAAATAATAATAACACTAAAAAATAAATTAATAAATATTCAAATGTATTGGGAATAACCCAAAATTTCAAAAGTTCTGAATAATACCCTCCCAACTGATGGTGGTGTTGCGTTAAAAGAGCTTTAAATGTCTAAATAAATGTTAAGACGAACCAAAGGCCTAATATTGTAGCTAACAAAAACTCTGTGTTAAATTAGAAATCCAAAAGAAGAAATACGATGTGATTGTTTATTCATGTGATACTTTAATAAATTTATCGATTTTAAAAATTTAAATATGTATCTCTATTAAATTCTTACACACACACACACACAAACACTCGCGAACAATGTGACTCCTAATGGTTTTATATGGCTCTATTTTTTGAATGGCCTTATGTTTAGAAAAGCTATTCTTAGACTCGGAAACTTTAACTGATTGCACGCTTCATTAGATACTGAATCCTTAAAAGAAAAACAATTCATCTGTGTTAGTTCGTGTTGCCATTATACAAATTCATACATATAAACATTGCTCCTTTTTTTGCTCAGGCATTCTACTCTATTCAGTACATATCCATATTGTATAAAGTTAATGTTTTGTGATTTTTTTTCAACTTTGTTTAGTAAAAGAAGAAATATACAAAAAAATTAAAGTAGGACATGGCTTCATCATGAAAACGTACGCCCTTTCTACACTGCACACCCCATGAACCGACACCCTGATACTCAAACAGTGTCTGGTTCAGCCTCTATATCACCGCCGTCAAATACAGTTATTTAATCTCCCACTTATCTTCATTTCCAGCTGCCTTTTATATTCGAAAATTACGAGCACCAAAAATTCCATTGATGTGTAGATTCTTTGAAATTAAGACATTGCCGTTGTTGATTTTTATGTTGAGTTTCAGTCATTTTTTTCTTTGCTCAGTTGCTTGGCTGTCTGGATTATTTAGCTGTTTGGTAAGAGAGACCCACACACACAGATATTTTATTTCGATTATTTCACTCATTATGGTATATAAAATTTTATAACTCATATTTTTAACATTTAAGGCGATAAGAAAATATTGATATTAAAACCATTGAAAAGATAAATTGCAGGGTAAAAATGAATGTCACAAGAAAATCATTGCAAATTAGGGAAATGTGTTGAGAAATAAAAAAAAAAACATTATATCTTAATTGATTCAACATTCACGTTCTAATCTTTGTTTTAAAGTTTGCAAATAAAATTTATAACATTCACATTATAACATACAACACTCAAAATATTATGTCGTTAAATTCAAATGAAAATTCATTTTAAACAACTTAAAGTTTATTTAAAAAACGAATACATAAATTATTAAATTCTTTATTTATTAAGCAGCATATTCCTTAAAATTGAATAGTTTTTCTTTTAAAAAATTTATTTAAACCGACAAAAATCAAACTACATAACAAAATAAATACGGAAAAACATTATTTTTTGGTAATTTGTTTTTTGAATAAAAATTTATGTTTTTTGTTGAAAAATAAAATTTTTCGGAAAATAAATTTTTTTTATTAAATTTTAATAGTACGGAAAACGAATTTAATAACCCACAATCAGTTACTGTAATAATTTTATGAGTGTAGCTAGAGAAAATACAACAAATTGTGAATTCCATGCGAAAAAATTATATTGATTATCCGCTTTTACCTTTATTTCTGCAAGCAAGAACAGTAAATTTTAGAAGAAAAATTCGTTTTAAATTAAATAAATGTTTTGTAAAATTGAGTAATTGAGATACCGATTCTAATTTACTACACAACTTTTTAATAACACGGGTCTTATTGGCCTATTTCCTCCATTTATAAAATAGATGTAATACATACCTAATGTAACAGTAACCAAAAAATAATATGAATTTGTCTTAATTGGTGTTGCACGCTATATTAACGAATCTTCACACTAAAACTAAATTTGAACTAAGAAGTAGGAGAACAAGAAGCTGAACATTAAAGGTTTCCACAAAAACCACCCTGAAGAGAACTACAGAAGAAATGAAATGAAAAAACCCAAGTCTTTTGTCAAAAAACAACTTAAAGCAATAAGTTGTTGTTGTTTTTGTATTAAATTTGTATGTATGTATAACAGGAGAACCGCAAAAGCCAAATAACATCAAGAGCTATAGTTTCCAAAAAAGGTAGAAGCGGGATTGGATAAGTTGGCGTGGCACAAATTAGATTTATTTATATCTTAAGAGCGCTAAAATTTGATATTTTTTTAAAATTCCAAGCTGGGCTGTCAATACACAAAATCCGTCAAGAAGGGCTGTTATTGGATAGATGGGCGTGGCACCTTCCATACAAATACAAAATAGATCAGCAAAAGTAAAAGTTACAAAATGTAGCACAAATAGCTTCAATACCAATACAAGACTTCCAAAAATAGTGGGCGATATTTAATTATATAACTTTCTTTTTTTATCGCACCATGTTTAATAGTATATAAGATTTGGCATAGCCAAACACTTAAACCATATTTCCTAACAACAAACAATTTGTTCATGCAAAAATAAAAAAACAAAATTTTATCAAAAAAATTTTTCTGTTAAGAATTATTCATGACATGCATTCTCTCTTTCTGGAACAAATGGAAGATTATTATAGCATATTTTCAAAATACAGACGGACATTTGCAGATTTTAGTCAAGTACAAAAACAATGTAAAAAATTTTCATATTTTGCGAAGCACTAAAGCTGTAGGTCCACACCACGCGTTACACGCATTTTCGCTGTCTACGCAGCTGTCAAATAAGTGGAATCTGTGTAGTTATATATAACAAGTTACATGCACAAAAGCGTAGGATGTATTGAGGCGTTGAATGCGAAAAGTAGGTTTACTTTTTACTTTTGTAAGCGTCACAAGCAGCGTTCGAACAAATCAGCTAGTGTGGACCTCCAGCTTAATAGAAAATTTTTAAATGTAAGCGCATATTTATGCGCTGCATACAAAGACGTTTAAGTAACACGGCAAACAAACGAATTTTATAGACATTTAAAAAAAAAAACATATTAAAGGGCCACTACGATGTGGGTTTGTCAGGGAGAATATTAATGAATAACTGTACCAACAAAAATTAAGCTGATCGTTACACTGGTCCGTTTTATATGAATTGAAAAAAGCAGTTTTTGTGTCAAAAATGTATTGCTTCAAAGTGGGAACTCGCCTTTTTAAATGCATGCCTTCAATTAGAGAAATTGTAAGTGAAACTTCAACATTTCTCCCTTACAAACCTGCTTCGTTAAACATTAAATTATTTAATAGGCTTGTAAAATCAATAACAATAAACAGAAAAACATTAAAAGCTGATGTTGCATATCGCTTAAGAATAACAATAATTTTTAATTTAACAAAATCATTTATACTAGATAACCCGTGCGAATATTTCGCACCGTAATTTTTATCAATAAAAATATTAATTTTTCAATTTCTAATTATTTTTCGTCATTAGTGTTAGAAATAAGCTTTAAAATGAGATATCATTCATTAAATTTGATGCAGTGGTATGGGAGATATTTGGTATGTGGTCAATTCTGGACTCACCGCTACCAAATTGTGCAAGCAAATAGAAGATTTTATAATAGTTATCGTCGTGAACTGGCTTTTTATTAGGAAGTTATGGCATATAGAGCAATTTCTGGGACTGATATTTAAATGGGAGATATGCACAATATGAATCTATTTCAAAATTTGGTAAGATTTGCAATAAAATATACTTGGACTTAACTTAATCTTAGTCCAAACATAAAATGACGTAATTCTAAGTCGTTCGCTATTTGGGTGGGTCTCAAGCCAATATTTTTATGTGCTATCAACTCGAAGCCACTTTGGAAGAACTTACATTGTAACATTTTAAACGGTTTCATTGTAGAATGAATTAAAAAAAGCGAGTTTCTTTGCAACTGACGTTTTGGAATTGAGCCTAATTCAACCCAAAAATAGCTTAACATATTTTTACCTAAAATAAATATCTCCTATATTACCATGCCGCCAGAGCCTAATAAATCAATATATGTACAATAATAAATTTTACAACACTTAAGAGTCTGAACACAATGTAACGATAATTTATTGCGGTGCGATTTTCATACGATTTTGAAGTAAAAAACCACAGTGCGGAACGGCATAAAATTAAAATCTATTTTATTTTCATTGCGGACTTTCTTTCTCTCTCAACAAAGCGAATTTAATTCGCCTTGTATCTCAATTTTTGATACTCGCTCTCTTTCTGATGCTGCCATAGTTTTTGAATAATTGGCTATGTTCACAACATTATTGAAAACAAACAACATGATAAAAATGTGTGCACAAATAAATTAATAAAAAATTTAAACATAAACTGACAACTATTTCCGTCGCCGTCTTCCGTTGTATTATGTTTATTTTTCTCTCCCGCAACGAGAAATCGCACCGCACCGCAAACATTTTGTTTAGACTCTTATACGATTTATTACAAAACTATTTGTTTCTGTAAAAATATACTAAAGATTATAATAAATGCATGCAGAAAATATTCAAATACATTTTAATAAATACAGCTGTATAAACACATGCATGATACTCATATTTATTATTGTACAATACACGTTTTTGCTTTTTCTGTATTGAGCACTTATGCTCAAGAACCCGTATGCATGAGTATAAAAATATCCTTAAGGAAATAACAATTTTATGTATATTTGTTTAAATTTTTTTTAACTTGGCATGTGTGCATACAATTGGTTATGTCTGCTACCCTGCAAGCATTAGTTATCGCGGAAGGCTGTGCAAGCGTCGTTTTAGGATACATAAATTAAATTCGTTCAGATGACACTTAAAAGACACAGCCGGAAAGTTCATTTAAGTTACTCTGACCAGTGGCTAAAAGTAATAGTTTAGAATGTGGCTAGAAATCACACCAACGAATATCTTGACGATCGTTCCATAATTTATTTTAGGCCACATATAAACTTAGTCTGTCAAGACTAGAAATCATCACAGCAAATTTTGTGACGATTGCTTATAATCTTTCGCAATAAGAAGAAAAGATTTAAATATGATTACAATGTATTTGTTAGATGTTTAAAATCTTGTTTCAATCGTCCAAAAAGGAAAAGGGAGGTACGTCCAGCCACTTTTATTTTCCAAAGATCTTCTAAATGTTTGCAGTGTATCTACGTTTTAAATGCAATACATATGTAAGAATATTTGTACCCCAGAAAAGAATGAAATAAAATTACACTTTGCTTGCTAATACATAATTAAGGCCGTTTTACACCATCACACACGTCTAAAGTATTTTGACGAAAATGCATCTCTGATCAAATTTTTCAAAGAACAAAAACAACTTTTTATGGAATTGTTGTATTTTCCTTAAAATGCTTAACCCTTAAATGCCCACTGTATCTTTAAAGATACAACCATCAAAAAAATTCCCACGGGCTCATTTTTAATAAAAATAAAAATTAAAAAACACAAGTATGTTTAGAAATCTTTAGAAAATCATCTAAAATTTATTTTTATTAAAAAAATTTTAGATTTTTATGTTTAAATAGCCGCAAACTTAAAAAATTACATTTTTAAATATCAAAATTAAAAGGTTTATTTGCAACGTTAAATCCCAGATCCGAGCGGAAATTGAGGTTCAGAAAAAATATAAGGTGGTTCGAATATATGTCCAGACGCTATTAGCAATAATTAAAAAAAAAGGTTCCGGGGACACGTCGGCAAGCTTTATCCAATGGTTGTATCTTTAAAGATACAATGTGCACTCACCAGTAAAATATATGCGTCATGCGGGTTTTCCCACAAACCGAGGACGCTTATATGCGTCGCAATTTGTTTTGTACTTCATGTATTATAGTTTATATAATGGTGTACAGATTCTATTGATTTTTTTTTTTTTTGGTTTAGGTGAAGTACCAAGCTTTTATTTTCTGTGTTTGGTTTTGGTGTGAGTATCCTATACTTTATAAGAAAGGGAACTTTTAACTGCTACTGTTTACGAACATAATCGACTGATTCTAAATGGTTCATAAAAGTTTTCTTCCATATACTTGATATTTCAGTATGGAACAGCAATTGGTTATTCAATAAACACAAAGGAAGTAAAACATCATATCTTAGTTTTCGTGAATTGCTTGCAATATCTTTATTGAATTCACAAGATGCTTCAGATGAACCGTATTCCTCCAGACTGGATTCTTCTAGCTCACAGAAGAAAAAAAGTACAAAGGAAAGAAATTTGCAACACTATGCAATCCGTACTAAAAACCGTAAAAGGTGTCGACAATGTTCAAAGCAGAAAAAAAGGACTGATACTCATTTTACTTGCGAAACATGTGTAGATACCATGGGTAAGCCTATCGGATTATGTGTAGAACCATGTTTTAAATTGTGGCACAATCCAACGGAATAATTTTTTTGCAATTATTTAATTTTTCAGTGTTTTTTTTTTTTATAATTTTGAATTTTTTGTGTTATTTTTGAATGAATTGTTATTTTTTTAGTTTATATTGAAAAGTAATATGTATGAAAATAAATAAATTGCAAAAACAACATTTCTTTTCGTTTAGTTTTATTTAGTTTACACTATTTTAGTGACGCATATGTGCGAACTGCGGTTTATACAACGAATTTCGTTCCATAAACCGGCGACGCGAATAAGCGTCATACAACTCTGATGTCACAAACTCCACAAAACACATTAAAAAAAACATAAACTCTAATATTGAGTAAGAGTTAATTAATTTCGTGGAAATTTATCATCTGGTTTGTGGCCACCCCCCAGCCTGATCGCTTCGGTCGTGAACGCGTTAATGATGTTTTGAATGCTTGCACGGACGATGAAATTGACCTTGATGCATTCGTACATGACTTTTTATCGACACGAAAAATGCAGATCAATAACTTCCCCCTGATAGAGGTTATGGCCAGATTATGCAACATTTAACATTTCTTTTTCAGAAACTTCTGACACACATTGAAATTCATGCTCTTCTATGTTTAGAGTGATAAAAGTAAATCCCAAATTTTCTGAGTTTGGTAGAGTTTTCTGGAACAAAGGTAATCTCCAAGATATAACAAATTTACTAAGAGGAACATATGGTTAGAGAATCCATTAAATATTCTGAAATATATCAAATTAATTTAAGCGTAACGGACTTTCGTTAATGTATCGGAATTTTTTTCTATATGAGTTATTAAAAGTTTCCCAGTTCTCGGGACTATTGGTTTGAAAAAAAATCATCGCTGCTGTACTATCATAAAAAGACAAATAAGCGGAAGAGGTTTTAATAAAATTCTTGAAGTAGTTCATTTTAATGATACAACTGAAAAGCCTATTCAATATGATCATAATACTGGCAGGCTGTATCTATCACGACCTCTTATTCAAACTCTCAATACAACTTTTGCCTCCGTTCCGAAGTTGAAAAGGCTTTGTGTAGACGAACAAATTTACTCCAGTAAAGTAGGAAGCTATTTGAAGCAGCACTTGCCGAATAAGCTAACAAAATGGGGTTTAAAACTTTTTATACTTAGCGATACAATGGGATATGGTAACAAATTTGAAGTATATAGTGGCTCAGCTGAAACTTGTGTATTATGTCATTGTGTTCACAAAGTGCCCAGATTTAAAAACTATATCGTATGCTTCGACAATTTTAATAAAACAAAAATCTTGTTAGTATATTCGCGTACACTGGGTCCGCTTATAATAAACCAGCGCCGCCGAAGAATACTAGTATAGATATGATGGACCATTGGACTGTGATGGATAAAAAGGGAAGTTGAAAGCTACCAAATTGCTCTGAACAAACAAGAATCTTCTGTTCAAAGAATTTAAGGGTTCTACCGCGGAAAAAATACGTGTTTAACACCTTAAAATATGGGTCCTGGCCCACCTTAAAGTATATCGATCGCTTCAGAATCACCTTCTGATTCGATCTGATGATGTCCATCATGCTGGCTGGCTGTCCATGTAACCTTGTGCGCAAAGTACAGGTCTCAATTAAATAGGCTCGTATTGACACAAAGACCAAGCCATTGAATAGCCAAATAGTAGGACCGCGAAACAAGATAGGGGGCAGTTTCTGCTTCCCAGAAACTATCAAACCGATTTTAATGATATAAAAAACATAAATAGAAACATATTTATGTGGACCCATAAGCCATGCAGTTTTTTAAAAATAGGACCACGAGGGGAGGAAGGGGGCAAATTCTGCCTCTCACAAAGTTTCAAACCGTTATTAATGAACCTTAAAACATAAATGCTTTCATGATTATATGGACACATAAGCATGATTCTTTATGGGTCCCGAATAGGGTGCAGTCTCGAAAATGTGTATTTAAATACTGTGGTGTAGGGTATCATATGGTCGGGCTTGACCGACTATACTTTCTTACTTGTTTTTTAATTAAAATAAAGTAATTTCAAAGATGCTAGCTCATGTTTTCTTTGGTTTATATTAGTAGTTTCGTATGAATAATACTTACGGGGGAGTGCCCAGTGTATCTTCTAAGATACAACCACTATTTTCTAAATAACAAACAAACAGTCCCATTCAGGGTTTAAAAAACTGTAGTCGAAACCAAAAACTTTCAAACAAATAACGAAAATTCGGTTCGACAGCGACTGTTTACATTTAATGAAACAGAAGATAAAGCAAAAGTTTTTTTTTTGCGAATGACAAATGAAAAGGTGGAAGAAATGGCAGTTTTTGTACGCTGGTCTCATTGTGCCAATATTTAGTATTTAAAGTTTTGGTCATATTAAAAAATTAAAAAATAAATAATGATAACACTACGTGACAATTTTTTGACCAAATGATTTTGACACCTTTAGCTTTGTATATTTTTTTGTTGTGGGTTAATGCAATTAATCTTCTGTAACTTTGTCATTTTTGCACCGATCTGGATCCTATTGGGCGCAAAATGTTCGTATTGAAATAGGCTATAATTTTATGTTTTGGATATTTGCATTTCAGTCACATCATCTTTTTTAAAAACACAAATAACGGTTATTTTGGAATATCTCAAAAACTGTTCTACTTTTGACAATTCTGACTTCACATTAGCTGCCAGATTCATTTGGTCACGACTTTGTTGAAATTTTGTCACGTAGTGTAATATAATATTTTTTATTAATAAAGGAAAATTTTAGTTTAAAATAATTTAAGAGTCTAAACACAATGTTTGCGGTGCGATTTCTCGTTGCGGAAGAGGAAAATAAACATAAATACAGCGGAAGACGGCGACGAAAATAGTTGTCATTTTTTGTTTAAATTTTTATTAATTTATTTGTGCACACATTGTTATCGTGTTGTTTGTTTTCAATAATGTTGCGAACATCGCCAACTATCCAATAACTATGGCAACATCAGAAAGAGAACGAGTATCAAAAATTGAGAGACAAGGCGAATCAAATTCGCTTTGTTGAGAGAAAAAGAAAGTCCGCAATGAAAATAAAATAGATTTTAGTTTTATGTCGTTCTGCACTGCGGTTTTTTACTTCAAAATCGTATGAAAAACCGCACCGCAATAAATTATCGTTACATTGTGTTCAGACTCTAAAATTTATTTTCATTTCTTAATTCTGAAACATGAAATTACACACAGATAACAGATGTTAAAATTTTCATTTTGTAACCAGTAAACAAAATTATTTTAGAATATTGTTACGTTTTTCCTTTAATAAACGCGTTTGAGTTCTTTTAATTGCAAATCCGAATAAAAACACACACTTATTCAACTTAACAAACTTTATTGAAATTAATTATTTTGTTCACAATTGTTAGTTACGAACAGAACCGTTTTTCAAAACAGACTAAACTAATTTTACATGAGTCACCCCTTTTTATATTTCATAATTATTTCTAGATTTTTCCTGAACCTTCCCGTAAAAACTATTTATTATGTTCTATAACCATTTCTAGAAATTACTGGGAAATTTATGTAGGAACTATTTTTAAAATAACAGTTGTGTTGAAAATTATACATGACAATTTTAAGTAACATAAAACTATAACTTACAAGATAACTTATAACTATAACTATAAATAATTCTTAGATAATTTAACTTTCGTAACACTGCCCTCCACTTAAGCCTGTTCGTCCCGAATAGGCTCAGATTCTCCTTTTCCATAATTGGCCAGTCGTTCTAGATGCACCACTTTCATTTTTGATCTTGGGCTCTTATATTTCTGGATCCGATACACCACGTCATTCAATTTCTTTATTACTTTATATGGGCCATCCCAATGAGTCTGCAGCTTTGAAGATAGTACTTTCTTCCGTTGCGGATTAAAAAGTAAAACCAGCTGGCCTTCTTTGAAGCCTTCCGAATTTACCACTCCATTGTTTCTGGCTTTCATCTGGTCATTTGATGAATTAACACGCCTTCGTCTTAACTCGTTTTTCTGCTCTTGTGTAGAGTCATTATTATTCGCTGGTATGGATAGTTCACCAAAGTTGTACTGCTGGACCGGATTTCTACTTTCTCCAATTAGACCACTGTCTGCAACGCACTGTGGGCATGTAATTACGCAATCAATCACGGCTTGCTTGCAACCGATCAAATAGTAGCTTGCTTTTAACTTCTTTATGGTTTTCGTAACGCTTAGATGCCCACCACCAGTACCTTCGTGGAATTTCTTCACAACTTCACATACTTTAGAAGTCGGTACTACAATAAGGTTTTTAACCGTTTTGCCATCAGTACTTTCCCATGTACGGTATAGGCAACCATTTATCATCCGCAGACTACTCCACTGCGCCCAATACGCTTGCATTAGTGGACCGTTCAATTTAATTTCTTCACGAGTCGGCCTTTCACCTTCTTTTTTAGCCATCATAATTTGCGCTAATAAGAGGTCACTTTTCTGCGCCGTTGACCACTGGGTTCCACATCTAATAAGCGAATCTCATTTATGCGTTTCTTGTTTTTAGACTCTATACCGTGCTTGCTTTTATGTTTACTGGGCCGTCTCGAATATGTGCTCACTTTCCCACGTTTTTCATCGCTTCTTTGGGAGGACAATTTCTTATGATCACTAGTGACTAGCTGTCTTACAAGGGCTTCACTTCCATTCCCAACGTAAAGGGGTACTTCTAGACCATACCAATTCATAATTTGTCGTCCCATGTCTAGACTAATGCCTTGACGAATCATAAAATCTGCTCCAATTATGACCTCGTCCATAATTTCAGCCACAATAAACTCATCAAAAACTATCATATCGGCCATTCTTATTTCCACTCTTGCTTTGCCATAGACAATAACAGGCTCTCCCGTAGCTGTTCGCAAGTCAACACCACTTAGCGGCTCAACAGCTCCCTTTATCAAATCAGCTCTTATAATGGAATGTGATGCCCCAGTGTCCACAGTAAGAATGCGTTTTTGACCATTAATGTAACCACAAGCAGTAAGATTCCTGTTACTCCTTTGCACTACTGATATAGAGATTGTGGGGCCCTCAGATGTGGAAGCTAGCCCATGCCCCGCGGTGCTAGCTATTTTTAGTTTAAAGGTGACTCTTGTGTCACCTGGTGACTAGCACGTTGGTTGTTTCCTGGTGGCGAGGAAGATCTCGATCGTCGTCTTGGTGCTTTGCAGTTTCGCTGAATATGGCCAGTTTTACCGCAGTTATAGCATTTTACTTTGTTTTTACTTTGCTTCTCTCCCAAAGCCTGCAAAACTGCCTCCTTCATGCTTCTCATTTCCTTCAAAATATCTCCTTCGTCTTCGGCTGTTATATCGAGCTTGCGCACCTTGCATATATGCGGTTTTGAAATTATTCTAGCGGTTTTTTGTGCTAGGGCAAATGATACCGTTTCTGCAAATGATGGCTTCTGTGATGCACATACCGCTAGTTTTACATCAGCATCCCGCATACCGTTTACAAATGCCTCGGTCTTAAAATGATCTAGCAATGGATGACTTTCACCTGGATAAGTAAGCTGCACCAAGCGCTCAATCTCTAATGCGAAATCCTGTAGCGTCTCGTTCGGCTTTTGTACTCTACCCCGTAATTCCATTCTGAATATTTCTTTTCTATGTTCACCACCATACTTGCGTTGCAGTGCTGCCATAATGTCATCATAATTATTTCTGCAACTTACTGGTACACTTTCTAGAATTTCAGCCGCAGTTCCTTTTAAAGCCAGAATCAGCTCTATGGCTTTTTCTTCATTGTTCCAAGCATTTTTATTGGCAACTGTGTCAAACTGGAACTTAAACACATTCAATGGTGAGCTGCCGTCAAAACTTGGAGCTCTTATTCTATTCGAGACTTCTGGAAAAACTCGCACCACTCCCTCTTGGCACTGAAGACTATTAACTCTTTCTTCCAGATGATGAAGTTTTCCATCAAAAACCGTGACTTGTGTTTTCACATTAGTGACTTGAGTTTTTACATCAGTGACTTGTGTTTTTACATCAGACAATTCTATTTCCATATCGTCTACTCTTTCGTTTATAACAGTAGAAATCTCTTGAAGCTTCTCAAGTTTTTCATTAGTAGCCTGAAGTTTCTCGTTTGTCACTTTAGAATTTTCTTGAATTTCGGCTAAGATGGTGCTTGCATTTTCTTTTACCATCTTCTCCATATTTTTAGAATTTTCTGCTACGATAGCTTTTGAATTTTCTTCCATTTTTCTAGAAGTTTCTGCCGACATTTTTTCCATTTTCTCCATCATAGCAGCAAACATTGTACCAAGATCCATGTTGCTTGTTACTGCACGGGTAGCAACTTCTATTTCTTCTTTTTCTTCAAATTCATAAGTTGCGATGTCAATATTGCGTCGCTTAAATTCATCGATTAATCTTTTCTGCAGCTCAGCTTTATTTCCAGCAGTAGGCAGATCCAACTTGCCCAACTCTTTCTTCAGCTGTTCAACTTTTAGCTCATCGAATTTCATTGTTGTTTGTATAGTTTTTTTTTTTATTATTTTATTTTATTTTTTTTTTTTTATTGCAATTTCACTTCTTACACCAATTGTTACGTTTTTCCTTTAATAAACGCGTTTGAGTTCTTTTAATTGCAAATCCGAATAAAAACACACACTTATTCAACTTAACAAACTTTATTGAAATTAATTATTTTGTTCACAATTGTTAGTTACGAACAGAACCGTTTTTCAAAACAGACTAAACTAATTTTACATGAGTCACCCCTTTTTATATTTCATAATTATTTCCAGATTTTTCCTGAACCTTCCCGTAAAAACTATTTATTATGTTCTATAACCATTTCTAGAAATTACTGGGAAATTTATGTAGGAACTATTTTTAAAATAACAGTTGTGTTGAAAATTATACATGACAATTTTAAGTAACATAAAACTATAACTTACAAGATAACTTATAACTATAACTATAAATAATTCTTAGATAATTTAACTTTCGTAACAATATCTTTCATGAGAAAAAATCTTGAATTTGTAGAAAACGTAAGCTAAACAAAGAAATTGTACACACCAAAAAAATGTATGAGCATCGTCAAAAATATTTATGTTGTCCAGAATATACACCATGTAACTACCCAATAAAAAATTTTATAATTTTGCAAATCACTAATGGTACATTTAAAAAAAAGCGCACAACTGGCGCTAAAAACTTTTTTTTTGAAACTTGAATGTAGGTAGCGATAAAAATATGCGATTTGATACCAAAATTGATGTCCCAAATTTGCAGGCTAATTAAATGGTGCCAACCCGTGTCATAGTGAGGTCAAAGGGCAAAAAAAAACTTTTAAATGTTTTTTAAAAGAAACTATTAATTTAATTTTAAATAAATAGGCTTATTATTTTTATTTTTAATCAATGAATATTTTATTAGGCTGGGAAGTCATTACGGTAGCCCTCTACAACATGTAACAAGTACTTTTTATCGTCTTCGTTGTGTGTTAAGGCTCAGTTAGGCGAACGTTGCTGTACCCGTAATGTACCGCACCGTACTGTAAGCACGTTGGTGCACTTATAGAACGTTTAAAAGCGTGCCATATGTTTTCCCATAAATAAACAAAAAGCAATAGTATACATAAAACAAAACACACAGTGATGAGAATTAAAAATGTTCAAATGGTGGCTGTTGTACAGAAAAGGTACCACGTGATTTAAATGGTATTAAAACAGTATTTTGTGTATGTAAAAAATTTTAAAATTTAATATTTATATAATAGATTCACAATAACAGCCAGTCCCACGATGTCACACGTTAACGTTCGCATAGAAAATAACATTTAAAACAAAAACAAATTTTAGAAATTGTTTTTGTTTTAAATGTAATTTTCTATGCGAACGTTAACGTGTGACATCGTGGGATTGGCTGTTTGTATTTTAGCATATATAAATTTTTAGCATACATATATTGTAAATGTGCGTGCACCAAACAAGGTTTTGATACCATTTAAAGTATTTTATATGTTTTACATGTCCATTGTATGTGTATATGCAATTGTTTACTTTAAACATCTAAACATACCTATGTATATTTGGAAATATGTTGTATTGTTAGTTGTTTGTTGCAATTCCATAGATATTCTGAAAAAAGTACCAAAAAAAAAAGAGCAAAATTACCCCCATTCAATGAAACATACAAGCCGCCCATCACAGTCTTACAAATGTCACGTAACAACGGTATGAAATTCTACGTTGCAACTACGGTACATTGCATTTCGGTAAGCTTTTGTTTTGCTTTTCATATAGCAAAAAGTGAACAGCTGATTGATACAGTACAGACACGGTACAGCAACGTTTGCCTAACTGAGCCTTTAAGCATCTGTTAAAGTACGTTTTTAGTTTGCCTTTTCTTTCGGATGCATCATTCACGACAATCATGCATTTGTTGATATGTTCCTCTTTACAAAATGCTTCGCTCTTTGGCCAATTTGACCGATCAAAGCGTAAGAAATCCATAGAAATTTCCGAGCGAGAAAAAAATTTGCTTTGGTAGTCACTAAAGAGCTTAAACCCTGGGATGTGAATAATTGGAATTCATCAACGCTTGCACACGTGCTTTGTAAGAAGGGAAAATATTGACATCATCACCGATATGATTGTATTTATCGGACTCTATTTGCCACGCAAAAACCATATTTTCCTTTATTTCTGAGTCTACATGTGGATCAAAAAAGGCAAGTGCAACTTCTTCCTCTGATAAATACCACAGATTGTTCTGAATTTTTTTCAATGGCACTGTAGATATTTTTCCCCCTAAAAGAGGCAATAATCCCCTTTATCAGTTGCATATCTCTACTTTAACTGTATGGGTGGTTCTAAGCCAATATGGAATATAGAGACGTACTAAGAAAATGCTTATATTACGTGCTTCATTGAACTGACACGCAAAAATTTTAAAATGTGCTTGAATAATACCCAATTTTTAGACAATAGATAGCCTTTGATATGAATCTTGTATAAGGCGTCGCTCCAGGATCACGTAATGAGAAATTGAGAATGCTACCACCAAGAAAAATAAATGCAAGTTCTAAGAGTTCTTTTTAATCATGTCGAATGTGGACTTTCGCTAAATATTCAAGATAAAAGTGATTGCTTGTATCGCGTTCGTCGAAAAATGTGACACTCAAACCGTGTTCATCCTGCATACAAGTGTTGTATCCCTTTGAATTAAGTGAGCTCCATTCACGTCATTTGATTTTTCGAAATAAATCTTAAATATAGCTTTTAAGATAATTTCTGCAAAATGGTGGTAACGTTGATACTGAATTGCTACGCAAAATGGCAAGGTCTTCGTGTGCCAAAGTACTTAGACGGGAAAAAACTCTTCACGAGCAACGTCTTCGTGCTGAAGTTCTTGCTGCTCCCCGGGGTAGTAAAAGCTTCTGGTCATTCGTTAAAAGAGTAAGGGTTTTGCCGAATTATTTGCTAATAATTCTTACCTACCAGATAGCAATCAACCACTACCCGAACTCGAAAAAGTATCCGTAACTATGCCTAGAATATTTTTTCGGGGTCGAGCTGTTAAAAGGGTTCTTGCGGATCTCGACATAAACAAGTCTCCTGGGCCGGATGGTATACCTGCACTGGTCTTGAAGCAGTGCTCTTCGACGCTAGCTCGTCCCTTAGCAAATCTTTTCAGCACTTTATACCGTGCCGCGGAATTTCCAGTCTGCTGGAAAGTTGCTAACGTAACGCCAATTCCTAAAAAGGGAACCGCTAATAACCCTGAAAATTACCGCCCAATTGCAATTTGTTCGGCCCTTTCCAAAGTTATGGAGAGTATGGTAAATTACCATCTTGTCAAATATTTAGAATCAAACTACCTACTAAGCGACCGCCAGTATGGCTTTCGTAGAGGTCGCTCTACTGGAGACTTTCTAGCTCTGTTATCGGAAAAATGGTGCCATTCCATTCACCATTTTGGCGAAAGTAAGGTAATTGCTTTGGATATTTCTAAGGCGTTTGACAGAGTCTGGCATGGTGCACTCTTGTCAAAACTTGCTGCATTTGGTGTCGGTGATAATTTCTCTCGATTTATATCGAGTTTTCTCAGAGATCGCACTATACGAGTTGTTATAGATGGGGTTTCGTCAAACGAGTTCAAGATTCATTCAGGGGTGCCGCAAGGCTCCGTTCTTTCTCCTACTCTATTTCTTATCTTTCTAAACGACCTCCTTTGTCAGACTTACAATCCTATCTACTCTTTTGCAGATGACAGCAACCTTTGCAACTCGTTCTCATTCGAATGTAGACCAAGCGTATCCGATGTCGCTGCTATGAGGCAGAATATGAATGATACGCTTGGCCGAGACCTTGACATAATCTCGGAATGGGGTTGTGCGAATAGGGTCGATTTTAATGCCCGAAAAACCCAATGTTGCGTGCTGACGCATAAACGCGCGACAAATCAAGGTGCCTCATCTGTATATATGGGTGGTATAATTATTGAGGAATTAGAATCTCTTGATGTTCTGGGCATGAGGATACAATGTGATGTCCGATGGACAGAACATATATTCAAGGTGTCGAAAGAAGCATTCAAGTGCCTCGGTTTTCTAAGACGGTGTAAGATATACTTCACTCCATCTGATCTCCTTACTATTTATACCACCTATATCCGACCGCGTATGGAATACAACTCTCATGTGTGGGCCGGTGCTTCAAAGTCTATTTTGGAGCTTCTCGACCGCGTGCAGGAGAGGGCGAAGGTTCTCATTGGTGACAGTAGGGTATCCAATTATATTGACTCCCTCGAGCACCTTCGCAATGCGGGTTGTATTTGTCTGTTTTATCGTTACTACAATGGGATGTGTTCTGACGAAATTAGAGATCTGGTTCCCGAAACCCGTACGTTTGTTCATAATACACGTTTTTCCTCAAGAGCCCATCCTTATGTGGTCGATTGGCAGGTGAATCGTACAACGCATTACAGAGAGAATTCATTTTTTTCCCGCACAGTTCGTATGTGGAATAACCTTCCTGCAGAAGTCTCCCTCTCACTTACAACATGATTAAGTTCAAATCGTATGTTCACAAACACTACTCCCTCTATCCTCCTTCCCACAACCTATTTTCCTAGTTCCAACACAATGCAATGCATTAGTAGGGGTCATCCCCTGAGTGCTGGTCCTAACAGTAAAAAAAAAAAAAAAAAACATACTTGCCACAATAAGCTGCGTTCCAACAAATTTCCAGCACCAATATAAGGGCCAGTATTTATAGTAGTTGTATCAAAACATACATTTCTTATAAATCCAGCATATTCTTTTTTTGCAAATGGTCGTAGACTGATTAAGTGACTGCATCACCAGTACCATATTCAATGATGGGTATATCTATCAATTTTTCAACGTTATTCGACGTGAGCACAATAGCAAAGCAATCAACTTTATCCTTTCCAGTAATTGCGGGAAGCAGCTTTCCGTGCCAATGCAAAATCAATGTTTCAGGGATCTCAAAAACTTAAGCTCAAAGATAACCTTATAGCTTGGGCATAACATAAAAAAATGTACCTTGAAATTTTCGATAATTTCTTTACCATAACAGCGACGATATTTTTACCTTGTTCATGCAAATTGTGCAATTCAGAATAACATCCTCAATATTGTGACCCAAAGTTTGGTAGTTGCACTAGCATCCTGTCGTCTATAAAATTCTTTTGTCCACGTTTTCGAATCGGATTAGTGGAGCAACTTGCAATGTAATCAGTCTATAATAAATATAAGAAATAATTTTTTTCGACGTTTTTTATCTTCCAATCTTTGTGCCTTTCTGTTTTTTGTGACATTGTGATCGACACAAGTCATGCTACCAAAAGGCCCATTTTCTCGCTGCTCCGTTGAGAAGTCTCTATCTTTCTGTATATTTATAAGTTTGAGAGCATAAACGTGAGCAGTGTCAAATAAATTGCATACATTTTTTTTTAAAGCCATTTTCTTTTTTGCGATAACTCGGGAAAGGACATTAATATACTTTTTGGACTGTTCTCCACTCCTTATAAAGTTTAGTTACTTTTGTAGCACATTTTATTTGGTCTGGCGTTGGGATTCCAGCGTTTTCTACCAATCAAGTATACATTTGCATATTGAAGCCGTTTCAAAGATAAATTTGTCTTCTGAGCCTTTGAAACTCGAAAATTAACAAAGTATTTTATTTTACAATACATAAGCTAAACTTTCTCAACAAAACTCAAATTTGCAATGACAAAACTTTACATATTCATATCAAATTTATTTGATTCTGGTGGCGTGTGTACTACAGCATTAATACAACTAATAACTAATTAGCAAGTTATAAATGATGGTCTAATTAAAATAAGTTTCATTTATTGTATTTCTAATTAAAAAAAAATTGATTATATGCGAAAAAAAACAAGAGTATTTTGATGGTTTTTCGAAATTTTGACCTTTGACCACACTATGGCACGGCTTGCCATCATCCGATTAGACTGAAAATTTGCTACACCAATTTTGGCATCAAATCGCATATTTTTACCGCTACCCACATTCAAAATTCCAAAAAATAAAAAACCCCGTATTAGCTGCTCCAGATCTAGTATAGACTGCACATACAAAATGAGCGACTAAAGTATAAAGAAAACTTTTAAGTTTTTCAAACTCTTTTTGCAGACACAAGAAGAAAACTGTACTAAAAATTTATGTAAAAAATAACACAGTCTCATTCACAGTAAATTTAATTGGATCAAGTTAACGATGATTTTTAATTTTAATTTTTTTTCTCCTCTCTTTGTAATCCACATTTTCTAAGTTTGGTTTATGTAGTTTTTCTGCACAGTGGGATGCGAGTGCAGTTTTTTGTGTTGATATTTTATTAATGTTTTTAAAATCTGATTTATGTCCAGCTATACTTGTCTTAAGCTTATTTTTTGTAGTACCGACATAAACTTGATCGCATATGGGCATTTCCTGGGGTCACGAACGTACGTTTGTACGCCTTTGATGTACAAATAGTATAGAAAACAAAACTTTTCCTACCATTTTTTTTCGATTCGATAGCATTTGGGTAGCTCTATGTTTAGTGCAAAAGATGGATTTCATCGAGTTTAAGGTTTCATAATAAGAGTTATAAACGTGTGGTCACGAACGTACGCAAAATAGAATTCAACTTTGGCTGACAGTAGTGTAATGTAAAAATCTGCGTAATGGAACGGAATATTCAAAAGTGATTACTTTATTTTAAAAGTGTATTAATGTAGGTCTCCATCCAGTATTTACAAAATTAAATATATCTCTTGGTTTTTGTTTAATTGGCTTATTTACCGGTCGCGAACGTACGGATCGCGAACGTACGATTTTTCCATATGTTTTTTTAATATTATCACCACGCATTTTCCCATAAATGTCTTAAAATTTCCTTAACAAAAAAACTTAATACTCCTTTTGCAATTGATTGTAATGGAGAGATAATGAAGAAAGAGTGTAAACATAACATATTTCTTGCATGCAAAATAAGTATATAAAAATGTCTTTAGAAGTAGAAAGTACAGAAACATATAAAATTTTCCAGTTTCCAGCCCAATTTTCTCAAGTAAAACAGCTGAGATATGCTATGAAACCATTCTTTTATAAGAACAAAGCCTTTTTTATAATAATAAACAATAAAAGACGATGATAATCAACATATTATTTTTTCATCCTGGTAGACCATTCTGGGGAAATGCCCATAGGTCTTGGTGGAAATAAACAAGACACATGCGATCAAGTTTATTTTGTTAACTAAACGTTGATTATGCTGATTTAACTGTTCGGATAATAAAAGAAAAGTAATTTCTTAATAACTCCGAAACAGTTAAAAACATAAAAGGTGGCTAAAAAGAAATTTGGTTTCTAATCATTTGAATTTGCTTTGATCAAAATAGGACAAATAATTCCTAAGTTATAATGAAATATATTATCATAACCGTAGTATTATCAACATTTATCGATCAAAAAATAATCGATAGTCAAAGCTAAAGTTAAAAGGGTGTTGTCTACAGCAAATCAATGTTTTTATTAAAGCACTTAAGCTACCAAAAATAAAAAGTATTTTTTATTATCCCCCGGATAAAACTTCCATACGGTTGTCACACCTAACGCCAAACAACGTACTGTAATTCGAGAATTCAGGAAATACTGTTTGTGATGCTTTATAAAACAACAAAAAAGCGAATTTTACGCCTTTGCCTGGGTTTGTTAAAGTTTGTTGTTTAGTATAAACAATCTTGCAACTAGATATGCCAAAATTCTTCTATATTTTTATTTTAGTTAACCGTAAATACACATTCTACGTGTGGCAAACGTTTTGATTTTATTCAATAAAGGTTTAAAGGTAAGGCTTATGCTTGAGAAATAGGTTGATTTAGGTTGGTAACATTCAAATTTTGCAACGCCCGTGTAAGAGAGGATTCTATCATATGGTTTATGCGATTATAATCAATAGGATAATTAGTTGTCTTAAAAGGTTCAGAATTACAAATATCAATTGGAGGTAATAAGGTCAGGTCAGAGCCCTGATGTGGTGTTCCCTGGTTTCCTGTATCTACGCAACATGTATCAATTAGGGAATTTGATGGATCTTGAAAGAGATTTCTGCCTGCACTCCTAGTGTTATATGATTTTGTGATGGCTCCCCGAGGCTTACCTCTTTGTTTATTAAAGCTTGGCTTGAGAGAGAAGGACATTTTACGTAAATCCTCCAACTCAAAGGTGAGAAGGCAGACAGGACATTCTTTTGCCGTAGATAGCGAATTTTCAATACAAGCCCTATGAAAGACATGATTACACCTGCTTATTATCATACAGGGTATTTTTTCGTCCATTTGATTCCCACAAATGTGACATTTTGATTCCGGGTTTGTAACTGGCACATTGAAAGTAGGTACCGATGGTAAATTTGTAGAGGCTGCTGAGAGCTCCATATTGGAGGCAGAAGGTAATGGAGGTGTTCTTGGAAAAGACATTTTATTATAATTGGACGAATGCAATTTTGGTTGACTGAAAAAAAATATAAGTCCGAAAATTTTTCGAGCCCACTGTAATATTACCAAAGTAATCCAAATTTACAGCCAGCCAAAAACCTGCCACTAATAAATTAAAAAATTTAAGCAATATGTCAATTAATCCTTAACCCTCTGTGGCCGTTCTTTTTTCTGTTCCTTTTTTTCTTCTCTTTTCATAAAAATTTATTTTCTACACACAGTATTGGTGACAGGTAGATACGAAAATACTTATATTAACGATCTTGATCAATAACAAATAAAAACTGGGTTATGGATTTTTGAAAATAAACAAATATTGCTCATATCACACAAAAAAACTTTCCGTGACTAATATCAAGCAGATGCTAATTTGCCAAAAGCAAATTGAACATAATCCATTCTATTCATCAGTAGTCGAAAATCCCCCCGTATGAAATTAAGCTCCATTTATTTTATCCCAAAATTAAAATAGGTAATATCCGATTGATATAAAAAAACTACTACCACCCAAAATTTATAAATAGGGGTCATCGGTTAGGTAACCCGAAATCATCACGTTCCAAAAATTCCAGAAAACATAGATAAATATTTATAAAAGTATTCGCTAATTTTATATCAACCGGGTATACCCACATAATACTGCAATCTACAAAACTATGCAGTTAAATTCGGAACCGAAATACTTAGGTTGTCAGAGTACTGCGGCCCCACGTTGGGCGCCATTTTATGTTATGTAACGTACACAAAAGTCTGAACGGAATTGTTGCTCTGGCTGCATGAAAAAAAAACACATAGCCAAAACCCATTCTCTTGTCTAAGTAAAAGATGGGATGAAGTCGGTGGGAGCCTATAATCGCTAGCAAGAAGTCGGTTGGGGGGGGGGGGGGTTCGTGACTTATCCGCTCCTAACTCGTTTCTAACACATTCTGTAAAGACTCCCTCTAAAAAGTTAATAAATCTACATTTAAATATGATATAAATAGACATAGCAACAAATAAAAGGCCCTACTATGCTATTGATAAAAGAAAATACTATTGATCAAAGCCGTGAACATATGAACCTTAAGTTTGGGTTTCCAGATGACTTTAAAAACCTAGAGCCTCAAAACCCTCCCAAGCTTTGATTCCCTTGGCCTTGTAATTTTAGTTAGAATCCCACACATAATCACCCTGTCACGTTACCTCAGTAGAAAATAATAAAATTATTTTAGCAATTCATTATACCCACACCACAATAGTGGAGAGGGTATTATGCATTTGTGCTGATGTATGTAACGCCTTAAAATATTGGTCCTAGACCCAGCTTAAAGTATACCGATCGACTCAGAATCACTTTCTGAGTCGAACTAACGATGTCCGTCCGGCTGGCTGGCTGGCTGGCTGGCTGGATGTCCATGTAACATTGTGCGCAAAGTACAGGTCGCAATTTTGGAGATAATTTGATAAAATTTGGGACATAGGTTCTTATTGACTCAAGGACCAATCCTATTGAAAATGGGCCAAATCGTAAGACCACGAGGGAAGATAGGGGGAAATTTCTTCCTCTCAGAAACTATCAAACCGATTTTAATAAAATTTAAGACTAACATCCCAATAAAAAATTTCATCATTTTGCGAAGCACAATTATGCGCTACGCAATAAGACATACAGAGATGCAGTAAAGTAAGTGAAATAACTCTTAACAATTTTTATAAAAAATAAATAAAATTTCAAGTGCTACGGCATTCTTTTACTACGAAGCAGGTTTGTAAGGGAGAATACTAAAAAATAACTGTAAAAAAACATTCAGTGTGTGAAGCTGTTCGTTACATCCAACAATTTTTTTATGCGCTGAATAATGCGCTTTATGTGTCAAAAATGTATTGCTTCAAAGTGGGAACTCGCCATATAAAATTCATGTCTTCCGTAAGCGCAATGGTAAGCGAAACTCTTACATTTCTCCCTTACAAACCTGCTTCGCTCGAAGCTCAATTTTTTATTGGGATAGAAGCATATCTTCATGGACACAAAAGGGATGTATTTTTTAAAAAATAGGACCACCAGGGGAGATACGGCCAATTTCTGCCTCTCAAACCGATTTTAATAAAATTCAAAACATAGATAGATCCATATCTATATAGACACATAAGCTGTACAGTTTTTCAAAAATAGGACCACAAGGTGAGGTAGGGGGCAATTTCTGCCCCTCACAAACTTTTAACCCGATTTTAATAAGTTTTATAAATATAGATAATTCCATATTTATATGGACATTTAAGCATGATGTGTTTTTTTAATACTGTGGTGTAGGGTATCATATGGTCGGGCTTGACCGACTATACTTTCTTACTTGTTTTGATTGAATTCGTTTATTGTAATAAATTCAAAAAAAAACAAACAAATTTAAATAGCACTTAAACTAAAGAGAAGTGTTGCAAATGGTATAAAAAAATACCAAACTCGTTGGCTATAAAGTTTTTGATTTGCCCTAACTACTTAGAAAAAAAGAAGACACATTCTCTTTAAACTGGGAAAGTATAAAAGATATAAAGATGAATTTAATACACAATATAAAGAAAAACAAAGAGAACAATTCTACATCTCTAACTCAAAAATTTCATTTTTTGAGTTATGCCGCTCTTGCGTGAATTCTCGTGATGATACCTTGTCATTACAACACTGAATGCATGTAGGATTAAAATGGTACTAACCGTAACTATTAATGTTAAAACGTTTTCGAATCGTTAGAATTTATATCCACCAGAACTTCATTGGAAAATTCATCCCGATCAATATTTCTAGTGTTACGACCTAACATTTTTTTTAATGAATTCTTTTATATCCAAAATCTTTGGCATTAATTTTTCTATAAGTTTTACTCAAGTTTATATCAAAGTATATATGTTAGTATTCTTAAATATTATGACCAAGTCTCTAGCCAGCGAGTTTGGTATTTTTTTTTGTACCATTTGCAACACTTCTCTTTGGTTTAAGTGCTATTTAAATTTGTTTGTTTTTTTTTTGAAATTTATTACAATAAACGAATTCAATCAAAATGAATTGCTAAAATAATTTTATTATTTTCTACTGAGGTAACGTGACTGGGTGATTATGTGTGGGCTTCTAACTAAAATTACAAGGCTTCATCCGATCTTTTACTTAGACAAGAGAATTGGTTTTGGTTATGTGTTTTTTTTTAATTCAGTCAGAGCAACAATTCCGTTCAGACTTTTCGTGTACGTTACATACGTTAATGCGTAGCGTATTCGCGAATAAAAATTATTTGCGATTTACTAACTACTGTTTATGTGTCAATATTCTTAATGAAAATTCTTATTTTTAAATGATGCCAGATGGAAAATTTTTTAATTTTTATTTTTTAAATGAAAAAGATCAAAAATTATTGTGTATTTTTAAATTTATTTGCACATTTTTGATTTAATTTTACTTTTGTTGTCATGGGAACACAGAAAAAATGTTTGCCAAGAATTGTTTAATTGAAAAATTAATTGATGCACATTAATTTTTTGTTTGCTGCAATTAATTTTTTTAATAAAAACACATAAATTGTTTGTGTATATGTTGTGTTTTTTTTTTAATTTATGCAACTAATTTTTTAATTGACTAAATTTGTGTGGCACGACTCGAAAATACAAATCCGTTAATTGATATGATCAATTCTTTTGCAGGGGCAAATTTAGTAAAAAATTTAATTGTCTGAACGAATTGTTTAATTAAAGTCGATTTTCTATTTTTTCTGTGAATGGCCACATAGAAATAAAAACGTAAAACAGTTAAAAGTGTGGCAATGCTTTAAATCTTATTTGCAAATTGTGTCAATTATCGGGAATTGTTTTCATGAGTTAGCTATTCGTAAATAAGAATTTAATTCACTGTTTATTTTTTTGTTTCTAGTTTTCTAAAAAAAGTAAAAAAAATTGGATAAATCTAAGCGAAACCTTCGGAGCGAAACAAAAATGATCATATATACAAAAATATATTCAAACTTTTTGAATTAATGTCCCTCAAAAAGTAATATCGATACCTTCCCATAAGAATGTATTAAGCGACATTTCTAAAATTGTGTAGGAAACGAGAAAAACATCTCATTTAGTTATTTATTTTTTGTATTTTATTGAAAGAAACATATTTGGAAAGCGATTTTCAGAATACAAAACATATTGAAAAATGTGGCTTAGCATAATTTCTTTGGCGGATAATACAAATTACAGGGTGCAACATTATTCCAGTGAGAAAACTTGACGGTTGATAAAATTTTATTTTCTCTCTAGTTTCCTTTGCATCCATGATAGAGCAGCGAAACCCAGGCCAAAATGTGGCGCTTTACTTCTAGTACAGTTCCACATCAAAAAGTCATTTTCGAAAAAAGTGTCGCTTAATACATTCTTATGGGAAGGTATCGATATATTTATACTTATAGTTAAGTTTTTGAGATAGTGTAAAATTTAAAATCGACTGTCTCGCATACAACTAATTCATTTCTTTCACGGTTTTTTTAACTTGGTATATGGTCTTAAATTTGTATCATCATTACCAAATCTAGATTAAGTGCACTTAACTCTAATGTCTGGATAGATTTCAAGCAATACAAATCCCTGTATTTTATATGAATACCCACTTTTTGTCTTACAATATACTTAATACTTTTAATTGAAAGACATACACCTTTAAAAAAGCACCCTTATCTTGATTTATATAAACATTTCACAAAATATTTAGATTTTTAGCGATATTTTTAAAACATTTTAAGCTAAATTAAAAATTTAGCAGTTTTTGAAGTGCGATTTGACGGGAAGTCTTCAAAAATAGTTGGCAACAATGGATATCATTCAAATAGTGCTATCTGCAAAATCACAATTTTACAGGAGAGCGAAAAAACTGATTTTTTCGGTTATTATCTAACTTTATTTTACAATTTTATTAAAAAACAACGTCTTAATCACACATTTGTTAATTTTTTTTCTATATTTAAGATATTCGCGCTTATATGTCTGATAGAACTATTAACAAATTAAAATTTTATCGATTTGAACATTGAAGGTTATCTTGGATTCAAAACTTAACTTTAAAGAACATGTTGCTTATGTCATCGATAAAATAAATATAGCCAAGAAAATACTTTTTCCTTTTATCAATAAAAAAATCCAAACTTAGTCGAGAAAATACAGTTATTTTGCTTAAGGTCATATTTCATGCAATAATGTTTTACGGGGCTCCAGTTTTGGCAACCATAGCAAAATGTCATATAATAAACTTACAAATCGCTCAAAATAAGTTACTAAAAATTATGTACATATAACCTTTCATGGCATTCCTTTTCTAGAAGATTGCATAACATAAACAGCATCGAAATGGTGGACGTGAAGATACAACGGCTTAAACTAAATTTCGACCAAAGATGTCAAATATCAGCATATCAGTAATATCATGGTAGCACCTTTAGACTCGTATATTTTTAAGTTTATGTTATCTTTACAATTTTTTTTTTTTTTTTTTCTTAAAGATTTTTTTTTTATAATTTTTCTCTAGATCTTAAATTGTTAATTATTTCTAATTAATTAATCAAAAAATTATTATATTTGAGTAGCAAATATCATGCATATCTAAACTCTCTACATTATTTAAAACACATTTATAAATTATCATAAATAAACGAATTGAATCGAATTGAACATTGAAGTAAGCAGATATGTAGCACTATTTGGGCAAAAATTAAAAAAATAAGCTTTAATGAAAACTTTTTGAGACTTTAAGTAAAATTTCACGAATTTTTATTAAAAAATAGTAAGAAAATTTTATAGAAACGCGTAACCTTGTTAACAGAACTCGAAATTAAGTTAAAATTTTACACTTAGCTTTTTTGAAGAGCAATCAATATTTATATGGTTGCTTCGCAGTGTGGGAGATATGGAAAAAATGGAAGTAATTATATATTTTATAAAGGGTTAGTCGGATCGGAATGCAGTTTGAGGTGACAATATGAGGTCTATAGACTAAGCAGGATAGGTGCTATAGGTTCCCAAATTAGATAAAATAATTTTTTAGTAAAATGCGCTTGTCGAGTTCTCATAATTAATAACTGGTCTAGTATTTTCGAAATATTAGACTCAAATTATCATAATTTGTTTGAGATATTTTTTAGTGTATTATAAGCTAATTAATAAATATTCTATATTGCAAATTGTAAAAAAATATTTTTTATCAAAGTAATTCTTGGGAATGCAAAATTTTATTTAACAAGATTTTGTTTGTCGTGCTTAATTTCCAATTTTTATTTTAGATAAAAACACTTAAATTTATTGTTGATGGGATAAACTATTTCTATGTGCATTTCAATGGTTGCTTAGGCCAGATCATCAGAAAACTTCATCAAAAGATTTTAGAAAAACTAAAGATATTATACAAATAAACTGGGTTGATCAATTTGGACGGTCCAATTTTGGGCGACTCGTTCGAGTTTGTATGCCCCGATATGTTTATAATAATTGTGCAATAGGAATACTAAAGCGGCTCATACACTTGCAATAAAATTGTTCAATTTAACGTACTGTACAATAATATTGTATATGTACCTTGTATATGTGATATTCGGTGATGACACAATATATTGGCAACAATCAAAAGACTTGATTTTTATTGCACAACGAAGAGAAAGTAAAATGTGTTGGCAACATTGTATTTGCCATGGTAGCCATTGTATTTTTAAAAAATAAATTTTTGGGAATTTTCGGCTGTTTTTTGGAAATTGTGGGTTTTGTTTTGTAAGTTTAAACAAAATTTAAGCTGGTTTGTATTAAGCATAAAAAAATGCATTAACTTGTTAAATTTCACTTAAAAAAATTAGCAAATAACGACTCATAAACAATTTTTTTGCAAACTTTCTACAACTAATTTTATAATTATATTAGTTTTTGTAATGTAGACCCAATTCCAATCCCAACCCTTAATGTATAATATCTCTACTTTGTAATAACAATTTTTATCACTTTATTGTATGAAGTAATATTTTTTAAGTAGATAGCACTTTAAAAAAAAAAAAAAAAAAAAAAAAAAAAAACCTGTGTGTTAGATAGCACAATACAATATTTATGAAAAAAAAAACAAAACGTTTTGGGAATTTTTTTTTCAAATTTAAATTACAGATGACCCTTCAGTTAGTGAACTCGTTCCTATAAAAAACACATTTTTGAAAAATTGTAGATAGCACTATTTGAATAATAATCCTCGATTTATTAAATTTTTCAAAATTTAAAGAAAAAATTGTAAATAAGAATGGTTTATTAAGAGCTTGATGGTTAAATTCATTTGTTTCATACTTATATTCAATACTTATCCTTTATAAATTATATTTAGTTGATTTAATATTTCAACATTTAATAAAATTGAGTTCAACATATAATGAGATTTATCATAAAATTATATGTTAGTAGTCCAAAGCATTCTAATATGTGCTCTTTTTCCTTGGTAATCAAATAGAAGCATTATAAACTGTTTTTGTCATAAAAGTGCTCAAAAAATATCCCCATGACGCCATGTTTATGTGATTCCTTCTTATTTTTTGTTTTGTCTGTTGTCTAGAAAACAAAAGTTGCAAGATGGAAAAGCAGCAAATAAATGTACGAATGGAACTTTAGTATGTTTGAATATTAAAATATTTTAAATTCACAACCACGTTTCCAGAGTTACGAAAAATGTATGTAAGAAAGAAGAGGATTTGGATAAATTTTTTTTATATACTTTTAGATGTGAAATTAATAAAGTGAAAATATTTAACTGTTTTGTTTACCAACTTTTGGTTGACTTCATTTTATTAATATTCACATCCTGAGAGCTACACACACATGCTCACTAATTCATGAATGTATGTATTAATAATACTATATGTGTATGTACAGTGTCGTTCATAAGTTTCTAAATTTTGTATTGCAGAACATTTATTTGTTCTTAGAAAGGGATTACATTATGCAAATGAATTATGTTTAAGGTTTGTGATGATAGTGCTATTTAAAAAATTAAAAGAAGAAAAGTAGCAGAAAACTCGTGCCGTTTTCAGATTAAAGGTTGCATACTAGTACTTTTACATAAGTTTGTGAATTTTTTAAATAAGTTTTTATTCGATATATTTAAACACGTGTTAAGTGAGTTTTAAAATATATATAAAAAATAACGGACAGTTTTATGAAACATAAAATAAAACTGTATATTTTTAGCTTATAAATCACGTTAGAATTGAATTAGTTGAATTAATTTCGTTGGGAAATGTTTACTCAAGTATTAAGCAGAGCAATAAAATAAATAAAAAATTCGTAACTTTTAGCTGTGCAAAAATAATGGCAAAAGTCTCAGATATCTTTAGAATTATAAATATGAATTATGAAAAAAAGATATGGGCAATATTCTTAACTATAGGATAGTTTTATCAACTCAGTTTTTTTTTCTAACAAAAGAAATTTAGATCCCCAAACCTTTTGATGTAGGAGAAAAAGCAATCTGTTTCAGAAGGCTGCTTTATATGGGAAATCATTATTTATTACGGTCTAAACTGTTTTGCTAGACAGGGTTTATATGGGGCCTATGGTAAATTATGAACCAATCTTCGCGAAATTTGACAATGTAATTTCGAGTTCTATAAAACTGTGACATACCAAATTTTATTACAATATCTAGCGTTATTCGTTAGGATCTTAGCCATACTAAATTTTTCTCCGAGCATACAATTTATATGGGGCCTTTTAAGTAGTATGATTTCTAGTCATATCGAAAAATTTAGTGCAAATTCTTGCATAAATCCGTACATTTTGGCACCATTTTTTATTTTTTTTGGTTTTTACTTTACTATCTATTTTTTTAGGGTGGAAAACCAAACTGAACCAATTTTGCCGGATTTCAATCCCAAACTGCTTAGGAGACCTACAGGCGATTTTATATCAAAATTGTACTTTTTTTGAGTTCTTCGAAAGTAATTAAATTTTTAACAGCCGGACGTCACTTAATCGTTTATAATCACTGAAGGACTCAAAATTTACGTATGTATACTTTGTGGGGTCTTATGCTATGTTCACAGTTGGGTTCTTAAACGCGTTTGAGCAGCTCGAACGTGATTTAGCTCTAATCACTTCAAATCCCTACAGATAATATTCGACTACGTGGTCCATTGTGTCTTAAATGGACTACTTACAACATGGTTCAATGTACTGTACCATGGACCATGTTATAAGAAATTAACATGCAGTGCTCGCAACAACTGCATGATGTATACTTTTCTATAGTTTACAGTATTACACATTGGTAGCCCTGATGGTGTCCATTATTAATTGTTTATTTCAAAGTGAAAGTTTGTGAAATTTGTGGAGAAAAGGTAAAAAAAAAATTAAAAATACCAAGTAAATATATTTAATAATAGCAATAATAGACTACAGTAAAGACTAAAGCCCTGCACGAATGCATTTGTTTCTTTTTCACATTTCTCCACACCAACTCATTGTTGTGTGAAATACTGAGTTCTTTTTTTAAAATCAATTCGAATGATACACAATGAAAAACCGAATCAATTTTAAACAGTAGCTCGTTTCAAACAACTCGTTGTTAAGCAGTAGTTTGATTTAAAAAAACAAATCAACTCAATGTATAATTTGATGTGAAGGAAAACATAACACACAACAATTGTGAGTCTATAACAGGGAATTCCATTTCTTTGCCAGGGTTGCCGTTTGAAAAATTTTCATCCGACCAAAATTGTCCGCAAAACCTACCAAAATCCTTTGAAACCGAACAAATTTTTGAAATATTTAAAAACAATTATATCGCCATAAAAATGCAAAAGGGCCTATCATAATTTTTAAAAAATTTTCAGTAGCGATACGACTGAGATTGCAAAAACAGTTTTTCAGGAAAGTGTCAATCATGCGTAATGTGTTAACAATATTAACCAGAAAACCCTGTTGTTATAATCACAATAGCTGCCTTTTTATTAAGTTATCTCTCTTTTTCTTAAAATGAATATAGGCCCATAGGATGATAATCAACATTTTATTTTTTCATCCTGGTAGAACATTCTGGGGAAATGTCCATATACACACTCATTTAATAACGCTTATAAACTAGAATTATTCATTGGTCGTATGCAATAACACACATAGAACACTAATAAAATATAAATTATTAACTTAAGTTTGTACAATTTAAAAAAAAAAGTGTTAAACTTTATAAGACATAGGCTGAGCTACAATACATCATAATACCTTGCAGACAAATAGTTTAACAATGCATAGTTGGCTTATTGCATACGCGTTGATAACTTGCTCTGTTTTGGAACTCATCCATACTTTCTGCAATTTCTGCGGTTCTTATACCATTGCCTTTATAAAACTATGTTTCAAAATACAGTATCAAAGCATCCCACTGTTCTACGATTCTTACAACATCTTCCTTTAAGAAGTCCATCTTGTATAAGAAACACCTAATACCCAGAAAAAAACTCGCACCAGTAAACGCATTAATCAAAAATAAAATCAGTTTTAATTAAAAATTAAATCAAGTGAATTAAACGTTTAATCAAGTGAATAAAAAGTTTAATTGATATTATTAATTTTTAATTTTTTGTACACTAGGTAAATTAATGTTGTCAATTAAACGTTTAATACACTTGATTAAATTTTTAATTAAAACTGATTTTATTTTTGATTAATGCGTTTACTGGTGCAAAATTATTTCTGTGTGCAGAACAGAATTCCTGAAAAATTTTTATTTATGTTATTCTTTGAGGACGTTGTGAAAAATACTTTAAATATTACCACAAAGAACCTTAATATTTTTTGCATTGCTAAGTAAGATTAACTGCCTGATCATCTATTTCTGAAGTTTGTTGCCAATCCCATCAAAATTTGTGTAGGAATATTGTTTGTTGATAAAAAGTTTTTTATAAAAAGGAAAATTTAAACGGCATCTGACTTGGTAAGCTCGAATAAGATGACAAAGCTATCCATTATAAAACTAACACCGTCAAAGTAACTTGCTCCTAACCCATAGTTTCAACAACAATAAAAAAAAAAAATGTTTGTGTTTGGTAAAAAAGCTACACGCAAAGAAAAAACATGGTTGTGGTAAACATATTCTAAGAGCAACATATTATGATAAGAATTATGATTGTAGTCACCATATTAAGATTATTATTAACTAAATATACTCGTACTATTACATCATAATATTTTTCCCTTAATCATATTATTATTCTGTTAATCATACTAAGTTAAGAAGTAATCAAATTATTGTCAAGTTAATCATAATAAGCTAAGAAATTAATCATATTATTGTCATGTTAATCATAATAAGCTAAGAATTAATCATATTATCATCATGTTAATCATAATAAATTTAGAAGCAATCATATTATGATACAGCACCTTTCATAGCTGTCATAAAAATACAAAATAAATTAAAATATTTTTGCATCGATTTTTTATTTTGTGGCTTTTTACAATTTTTCTTAATGTTAATAAAATAGCGGAGTTCAATATAAGGCTTGCAAAAGAGAAAATGAAAAATCTGTGGTTTTCATGGGCAACCGCGTGTGTCCATTTTTTCGATTTTAAGATGTTGATGAAATATCGTAGCACTTTTATAAAATATAACGAAATCTCTGTGTGTTTTGTTGTTGGATTTTACAAAAAAACTATGATATTTTGCATTTGCACTATTACATCACTAATATTTTAATTTTTTATTTATTTAAACTTATTTTTTTTATGGAATTTTATCTTTTAATTGTTTAACCGCTCACAAATAAAAAAACGACACAACTGCTTCAAAATTATTTTACAAATGGCGCTAGCAGAATATGATTAGAGTAAAAATAGTTTGATTGCATCTTTAACATAATATGATAAATGTATAGAAAGTTATCATGTTAAAGTTGTTAGAAAAATAATTATTTTTTGGTCAACAATACTCAAATTCATAATTGCGATAAACATTGATATGTTTACAGTAACTATAATATTGTTGATATTAAATAAAAATAACAATTATTTGTGTACGACAACAATATATTGTTACATTAAACATAGTGTTGTTGCCGTAAACATGCCCAACCCTATTTTTTCTCTGCGTGTATGAGATTTGTAATTGTCTGTGTCCATCCAATTTTCTAAAACCGACCAAAATTAGGTTTGGCCTACCATCCGACCAAACCAAAAATATCCCATCAAATTTGGTCGGAAAAGACCATGTTCGGCAACCCTGTTCTTTGCCCAATTGTGCGTACCACTACTAACACATATTTTTGTGATCATCAATTCAGTCGTCGATGTGACTGCGACAAGTGTACATGTCTAGCGGATGCTATGTTATTTTGTTTCATCTTAACAGAAAAAAACTTTATGATGACAAAAAAAAAAATTATTTGATACCTGTAAAAGGGTTCCTTTTTCCTTCGTTAAAAAGACGTACCTAAATACAGAAATTATTAAGAAAAAAAAATAGCCACAAGAATTGTTTGGTATTTTGTACTTGTAAAAATATTTTGGTTTCTGTACCAATCGCGTCGGTGGGGTTTTTTTCTTCTTAGAAAACACTTTTCTTAAGTAAGTAAAAATTTTAGAAAAACAAGTTAAAAAAGGCTTATTTTGCTACAATTTATATGTAAATAACCTATATACATAATAGCAAATGTGACAGTAGGTAACATGTTTGGGTAGAAAGATGTGTTTCATTGATGTATTAATGAAACTTTATTGTTTCGCACTATTTTTATTGCATACTTTTTATGCTACAATTATATGACCGAGCCCAAAGAGTTAACCTTACCTATTTATGGTAACTATTTAACGCAACTTGACCTGTTATAATGACTTTATACATTTTTGCAGGCAAGCTCAGGTGCGCATTTGGTATTTTGTAAAATGTTATGATATACCATTAGGAAAATACTACACAACTTGATGCAGTATCCAACGAATTGCTAATGTATAAAAGCTTAAATGTTAGTACTAATAAAGAATTCAACATTTTGCAATGGTGGAACTTACATCAAAATGAATTTCCACTTCTCTACAAGTTGAGCTGCAAAATATTATCAACGCCTGCTAGTAGTGCAGCTTCAGAGAGAGTTTTTTCAGTAGCACGGAATTTGATTTCTGAAAAAAGATGCAGCATTGCTTCAAACGGCGATTCTATAAATGCCATAATGTTTCTTCATTCAAATATAGAAGCAACTGAAATACAAAATGAACTTTTAAACTGTACAAATTAATATATATTTTAAACCATTTTGCTCATTATATAATTTTTATCTTAATTTTGCAATTAATTGAATTTAGCTTTTCATTTCTTTTTTACTTTTAATAAAATATTTCAAAATATATTTTTGTAACTTTTGAATAAAATAATTTAAAATAAAAACTTAAGCATTGTATACAAATATTTTGCATCTTCATTTGTTTTTTGCGCAATACAAGTTTACTAGTCATACCTAATAATAAAAAAAATTCAATAATTCAAATCACCTATTTTGGTACTGTTGTTTGGTGTGATTTGGTCTGAATCGTTTGATTCGTGCGATTCGTATGATTTGGTGTAGTTTGTGTTATTCGTTTGTTTCGTTGTTGTGTGGAGTATATTTCGTGCTCTTTACACTTTAAATTCATTTGCATTTGTGTGTTTATATTCTTTTCGTGCTTTATGTGTTTTTCACAATACAGAGTTTGATTCGTTAGCAAAATGCAATCGACAATCACGAGTTAAACAACAAACGAATGATTTGAAACGGCATTCAAATGCATTCGTTCAGGGCTTTAGTAAACACCATAAAATGCGATTAGTAAAAAATGAAAAAGAAAAATGCATTAACCATACTTTTTCAAATTTAATGTTAACCATCTTATGGTCATTTATTCCAGACATTGTTTTTTATTGTTGAGGTGCGTTTTTCTAATTTTTAGCGAATTTGGCATGAGAAGGTATACAAAATCTTATTCCTTAAAGAAAGATGACTATAAGAGAATTCTAAACGCACTTATTCGCAGCCAAGAAATTTTGTGATTTTTTGACAGAAGCCGTGAACCCTTTGTGACGCACGCTACATAACGCACTCTACAGTTTTTCCGGTAGTATTTTATTATTGTGTTTTATTTATTTGAACAAAACAAATTATATTTTTATGAATTGCGTTTCTTAAACTAATTTCTTAAATAATGAATATCAACTTTTTTTTAAAGAAATTTATATTTTGATAAGTCTGCTGTAATTGCTATTTAAGCACAAAAATCACCTAAAATAATGCTAAATTTACGTATAACATTGAGAAAACAGCAGTGGCGTAGGATTTGGTAAAAATTATTGCATTAATGATCATTAAAAAATGTATTTTTTTAATTTAAAAATGAAATTGTACATCTAGTCTTTTATTCCATTAAAAAAATTTCATTTGAAAAATTTTTGGTTGGTGGACTGTTTCTGGGATTTGCCCATATGTCGACAAATATAACGATTGCCGGTTTGTTAAAAGTTAGTGAATCGAACTACTGGGCTATCAAAAATTACACTTATAATAAAAAAAAATATATTCTCTTTTTGTCTCACTGTATGGCAAACGACTAAAGCTAATATCAAGATTTTGCACGTCCGTACAAACAACATATAGGAAAATAAAAAAACATAATATTATTGAAAGAGAAGTAAGGAAAAAACATGTAAAATCAATTAAAATGGATAATCATTCAGGAAAGCAAATTTCGATCTACCAAATGTTAAAATACAATTTGGTTTAAGGATTGATGTTTGACTATTGACGTCAGCAGTCGTCGATGGCTCCGAGTGTAAGATGGCAAATCCATCTGAGGAGATCGAGTGGTTGCGATCGAAACATGTCATGGTAACCTGCCGGCCAGGGTTCGAGCCCGAGCCACGTCAAGAATGAAAGATTATCAATAACAATTTTAATTAATTTTCATGTTGTAAAATTCCTTTCTTCATAAAAATAATTTAATGAAAATAAAATTTCATGAACTTAAGCCTAATTAAAAATATTAAAAATTTGGATTAAAATCCATAAATAGTTCAAAAAAATAACCACAATACTAATTATTGACCCAATTTTATTATATAGACCTTAAGAGGCTATCATTTAATTTAAAGTTAAATAAAGTAATTTATTTTCCAGCTCTCGACGACCTTCAGCAGAAATCTTCCATTTTACTGTTGGTACTACTACGTAATTTATATGTATTTGAATAAGAATTAAAAGAAAAAGAATATAAAAATTTTAATCAACATAAGAAACTTAAAACCCATAATTTTGTCACTTTCCAACATATTGTTTTTCAAATTAAACAAACACGATTGAAAAGCTTAATTTCGTTTAAGCATTATCGAATTCGATTGAAATTAAAATCAAAGAAAATTTATATACTTCATGCTATGAGTACAGGGGCCGAATTAGGGCCCATTTTAATTGTATTGTATTTTCGATCGATATCGATGCCGTAATTTGCTCTCAGCTTATTTTCTTCAGAACTACTCCTTAAATCAGGAAAAACTACGGTAATTTTGAAAACAATTTCAAGTCCCATTGTTTTAAAATCTTCATCGATTTCCATATTTCAGGTTTCAAGAGAGGTATTTTGACAATAGTAATGCTTAAAACAACAATAGTTTGTTTGTGGCCATGCAGCGACCATAATATGGTATTTAAAGCATACTTTAACTATTTTTTTTTCTGCCTGCATTTAAATAAAAATTGACACAAATAAACAAAGAGCACTAAACAAAATACTCCATATTGTAAATCAATGGATTTAGTTCGTTCGTATACCACATTAATTCATGTTTATATGTTGTATATGTAGATGTTCTGACTCCGTAGCACAGTACATAATTTATTTGTGTATGTAAATAAATTTCTTTTTATTTGTTAAAAATATCTGTAGCTTTTGCATATTTTGAGATGGAAACTAAATTTTCTTTATTTTAATAAGATTTATTTTTATGCTTATTTTTTTCAAAGCTTTTACCTGAATTATCGTTTTATCGTATCTTTTCATACGTTCTAATGATTTAATTTTAAATTTGTTGTTTCAATGTATTTTAGGCATTTGAAATTTAATCAAATAATTGGATTTTTACTTACGAGCGAAATTGAAGCTTATTCGAACTTTTTAGTCGGGGTAGAAAATAATCAAATAAAATATTTTGCGGTTTATAACGATTACCATTTCTGAAAAAGGTTTTCATTAAAAAAATAATATATTTTTGTATTTCATTTGTATTGCTCTCGAAATACTCATCTTAAAAGTATGCTTAGCAGCTTAAGAAAAATGGTAAGAATCTAATTAAATTTTATGACAGTATTTAAAGAGTATGGAAAAAAATTTAAAAGTCTTTATCATATTGGTATAACCTTTACCACTGTTTTTGGATTTTGAAAAAAAAAATGTTGATGCGACATTAAAGCTTACGCCTTAGAACATGTAAATATAAATTTCGATCACAATGTACAGCCTGCTTTGTCTGTAGGAGTGCTGGAAATGAAGCATATTTCATTACTGGTTCTTAATACGATTATTTGGCATTTTCAGAAGCAATTTTGAGGTAGTCTAACATTCTTTTTGATAATTTTGACCCCATCGTTCATATAAGATTTCTGGTAATGCATTTAAAAACAAAATATTGCATCAATAAAATAAGTGCAAAGTTTCGTAATATCCGGAGGGCTTAAATGGAATTATATAGGATCATGTATGTACTATTTTTCAATCGTAGAAAGTACATTAAAATAATAAAAAAGTATGAAATAGTGACAGTTATTATTAAGAAAATCGTGAAGGCTCTGAGAATATTTCAGAAATATTTATTTTTTGTGTTAATATGAGGTGAGTTCATTTACAGGAAATGAATGCTTATTTTCAATAATTGTTTTTAGTAATTGGATCTAAAATTAAAAAATTCTGGAAAACACAAAGCAGCTTATTTGAATTAACATATAAATTATCTATAATCAAGTCAAGTAAATAATTTAAGCTGTATGTGTCACCATTTGAGGAATAAATATTTTATAAATAACCATTAGGTATGTAATAATTATTATTTTTATGTTCTATTTTTTCGTGCATTTTCTAATTTTTATACACATTTCTGTACCGTCATCAACATAAAAGTTAATCTTGTTTTCATAATTGGTACAAAATTAAAAAAGCCATTTTCCATCCCTGGTTCGCGCACTCGAAAAACTTGCAACGAGAGAGTGAAAAAAAGAAAAACAAATTTGAGAGAAAAGAAGTTCGTTAAAAATTTTGCATCAAAAAATTTCTGATGTAAAATTTTAACCAAGGCGAATTGACTAGAAGGTGAGGTCAACTCTACAACTACAATGCTTCTGTGGTCGGGACTCTACAACTACAATGCTTCTGTGGTCGGGTTGTCAAAAATACTGCTAGTAAAAAAACAGGTTTGTTTACATAAAAAACTAGTTTGTATACAAACTTTGACAAGACGACCACTGAAAAAAAACACCACATGTTGACTTGACCCCACCTTCTAGTCAATTCGCCTTAATTTTAACTAGCAAGAAATATTTATCCACTACAGGGTTGATTAAGTTGGTACAGTCGTACTTTTTTTTTGGTACAATTCAAAGCTAAAAATTACGCTGGTACCCCGTGACTGCTTTGGTACTATTTCCAAATTTTTCAAGCCTACATATTTATAATTGATATAAAATGGCAACTCGTATTTACTGTCCAATGAATATAAGCGGAGTTTAGTGTTTGGTGCAAATAGTCTTGCGAAAATGCAAAATGTCGTAGCTTTTGTATGAAATCTAACGGAAATTCTATTTTTTGTTGTTGGATTTAACAAATTAGCTATGATATTTTACATTTTCTCTTTTGAAAGACCATTTGCACCAAACACTGAACTCCGCTATTGCGAATAGATTTTTGCACTTGTTCATTGAACGATTGCTTATGCCACATTCTAAATTCAGCATAAAAGCGTGAATTTTCTGATGATATTGACAAGTTTTTTAAAGATACAGGAAACCTCTTCTGCAAACGTTCTACATAGCAGAAAAGACGACTTCCTCTCAATTCAAGATTATTTTGGAACGAACTCATAATATTTTCAAATATTCGTCAACATGATGGTTGTCACGTCGCAAAGTAATCAACAGAATTTTGGAACAGTGGAAACCCACTCCATTATAATTTTACTCCGAATTAGTTTGAAGGAGATTTTACAAGTGCTAAATAAAAAAATTTTATTATATTCGCATTTTCTATTCCTTTCCTCTTTCTACAGTACAAATAGAAAATTGTAAACACAATTAATTTGGAAATTCTAAAAAGTGTATGAAAATAGATTTCTCGACACTAAAAACCGCATGATACAGGTGTGGCTAGACCAAATTCAATTTGTATTCTTGAATATTTTGGAAAACCAACTATTTTGAAAAATCTGGGGCCCGAAATTAATTTTTGACCTATGGTTTCTTTGAAAAAGTTTCTTGGAATGACTTATAGAACAAGAATCGCGATGTGCTTTAGACGGGAAAAATTTTTAACCACCCTATCATCATATATATTATTTCAAAAGCACTTTTTTTTTGTCGGTTGCAAATATCTCCCATACCACCGCATCAAATTTAATGAATGACATCTCATTTTAAAGCTTATTTCTAACACTAATGACGAAAAATAATTAGAAATTGAAAAATTGATATTTTCATTGATAAAAATTATATTTTATATAGAACTGCATGATAATACTGTTCAAACGTGGTAACACAGAGTCGCTTAACAGAACTGCATGCTAATACTGTTCAAATGTGGTAGTACAGGGTCGCTTAATAGTAATGCAGTTCTACAATTTAGTATGTATTAAAATCCATTCTGGCAATACCGCTATTTGCTATAATGCCGTTTATTACTAAGTCAGTTATATTCATCATTTTCATTGATAAAAATTATATTTTAATATGTATTGAAGTTACTAAAATTTCTATTAATTATTTTCATTTTATGTTACAAAAATGACAACTAACGGTGCGAAATATTCGCACGGGTCATCTAGTTATTATGTATAGTTAATGATCATGTATTTTTTGCTATCTATACTTTACATGAACAACTGAATTTTAAGTACCTTTTGTTTTTGTTGGTTAAAATTTTTGTTTTTAAAAATAAAAAAAAATGGTTTAATACTATTGGGGCCGAAAAAGTACAATTTTGGAAGTTCGTTGGCACGATATTGGTTTTCTCATTTATCATCCCTGATCCACCATGTTTCTGTTTACAAAACAAAAATAGTTTTCATAATTTTAAAATTAAAAGTTTTGCAATATTAGCAAAATTTTTATTTTGCTAATTTAGTGGAACAATATTCTTGCGGAAATAGTTCAAATTAATTGAATTTATTTAGAAATAATTTCGTATCTAACAGCTGAATAGTGTCGATATTTTTATTTTAATTTACTCTTTCGTTGCAAGTTTCTGCAAGAAAAGCAAATGAACATGCACCATTTTTTGTATGAAATCATAGTATAATAAGTTCGAGGTATGTTCATTAGGGAGAGTATATATAAGAGCGACTTAAGTTGTATGGAAGCGAAATTCGTGCAAGGTGTTCCCCCCTCAAAATGAACCGTGGACTTTTTTAAGATGATATTTAAAATATTTCGGCTCCTCTTGCGAGCTGGACCATTTTGAAAAAGGGTCTATTTTTGCATGTTTTGTTAATTTATGAATCTGTTTCCTTACCAACATATACCAATTGGGTATTATAAGAAAGGTTTTTTAAGGCGTGTCAACTGTATATACAATTTGTCCAAGGACGAATATCATCCAAGTCCTTTTTTTTAAGGATATTCTGGAAAAAAGAACGGGTTTCCACTTTTTTGTTTAGGGCTGTTTGTAATAAAAAATGCCAAATTAACATATTTTTAACTTGAGTCGATTTAATTGAATACGGGTCTCAGCTTTTTGAAACTCGTGCTAGTTCGCGTTTTGACAGAAATGCAATGGGTGCTAACCCTTCGTTTTAAATAGGGCAATATGGATATCAAATATTTTCTTTTTCCATGTACATCATCTTTGTATGAAAAGAATTTAGATTTTTTCAAATTAGATGCATTTTACACGGTGCTCTGCAAAATATATATAAATGCAATTTTGTGGTAACTCTAATATGATAGCGGATTAAGTTGAAAATAGGACTAAAGAAAGAAAAAAAGAAATGAACCACGACTTTTTGGCGCCATATTTTTTCGATAATTAAAAAAAGTTATTAAATTTGATTGTTTATATTTTCAAAACTTTTATACAGATCATTTAAGACTCATCTATTTTTAAAATTGCAATAAATTTCTACAAAAATATTCCAAATGCACAAAAAAGTCTTCCAAAAACTATTTTAAGATAAATAAATAAAATTTTTTTAAAAGATTTTCAAAATTTAGACAGAAGATCCTTCTATTTTTAACCGATGCAGGACCTTACATTTTAAGGCTGTCAATGAGCTTAAAATATTTTATCTAAAATGGTTCACATGTAACTTGCTTGGCATATGGGTGGTACTGAGGTGTAGAGGAAATTAGAAGCCAATTTGATAGTATTGATTTATTGGTTTCATACGTGAAAAACACACAGAAAAAAATCAATGTAAATTCGTTCAAAACAAGGTTGATTTTACATTTTTCAGTAGTGATTTTGCTTCATTGTTGTTTCATGTTAATTTAACATGATTTTACAATAACTTGCGAACAACATTTTTTTCTTTTAAAATAACTATAATTCATGTTAATTTAACATTGCAGTAAAGTTAGAGCAAAATGTAATTAATATTGAAATAACAATCCGAATCACGTTGAATGAAAGTTATTTAAAGTTGAAACAACGTGAATTTCATGTAGAATCAAATTGGTTGGAGTGTGATATAACAGTGTGAAGACAACATATGCATTTATTTAAGAATAATTTAAAACACTTACCCCTGTAACACATATTTCACTTATTTTGTATCTCCTTTGTTAACAGAAGCATCAGCAGAATGGCCCGATATCGTTTTCGTCATCATTCTACTTTGAAAACTTGATGTACTATTTAACTAAATAATTTTAATTAAAAGAATACGGGAATTGTCTTCTTTTTATAACATATTTTAAACATGAAAATAAAAAGATGTACATACTTAAGTGTGTATGCATGTTAATTTAACAAGATAAACTTTTGATTTTAATATAAAACACGTTTTTATGGATTCAATATTGAACAATATTATTTTAACAGTGAATAATATTAAATAAACGTGATTTAAGATTATTTTAATATTTTTCATTTAAAATTAATATGAAATAATGATAAATTTAAATAAAGGGCATACTTTTGCGGAAATTTACCATGATTCTCAATCAACATTTCGCAATGTTATTTTAACATTGGTATTTTTTTCTGTGTGAAAACACTATCGAAAGCTCCTATACGAGATGCAATTTTTAATGAAATTTATCCTTTGGTTCCTTTACCACCGCAGTCAGTAATAACCTGGATAGTTGCTGTAGAATACTATGCAAACAATTTTGATCAATTTAAAAATGTTATTGAGGAAATTGCTGCTACCGGGGCTTATGCAATTAAAAAGGTAAAAGAAATGTTAAATTTGAATGACATTAAAATTCAATAAGCATTTGTTTTTTTCAACTTCGGATACATTGGTGCAACAATTACTAAATTTCAGGAATATTGTTCACTTAAGACAACCCAAGTCAAGTTAGACAGAACTTTTTATTTTATTTTGTTTGTTTTAAAAAAATTTAAAAGAAGACTTTTTATCAAGATTTTAGTGTTTTTTTAAGGCATATGTTAAAGTTTTAGTGCATATTTTATGCGCATATTTTTGATTTTTTAGTGCATGAAAACCTCATTCCTACACATTAAATATACATTAGAGCGTACCATCATACAAGCAAAAAAGGGTACGCCGCACAGTGGCTGAAAATCGTTTTTCATCGGCCAAAAATCTGTAACTTTTGAACCGATAGAGATAATTTTGCAAATTTTTTGGAAGGAGAGAAGACTTCTTGATCTTTTTTACAGTTTTAATTTTGTTAAAATCGATTCAGTAGTTGCTGAGAAATTAAAGGTCAAAGTTGAATGTTTTTTAGCATTAAGTATGAAAATGCTAATGATTGAGATTGTGAATTATGGTATTTTTTATTCAAAAAGTGGGATGTTTTTTAGTCCACTGTTTTAAGAACTTTTTAATCTACATAACTGCCGAGTTTCATTAATATATCTTTGTTCATGTCAGATTTATAGAATTTAAAACCTTAAAATTATTATTTTTTACTCATATTGAAAGCCCTTTTATTCACTTACACTATGTAAATAATAACTTTAATGTTTGACATTCTATAAATCTAACATGAATAAAGGTATCATATGAATTTTGCCAGTTATGTAGAATAAAAAGTTCTTAAAACAGTGGACTGAAAAAGATCCCCATTTTTGATTAAGAAATACCCAAATTCCCAATCCCGGAAAACGTCTTTAAATTATTTCTTTTTTTTTCTAAAAAGGCAAAAGGCAATTTTCTAGAAAATAATGGACATATTAGAAAACATAACTGTTCTAATTGTATAAAAATCGGTGTGTTGAATTATTAGAATTTTTTACTCAAATTAATTTTTTTTTTGTTTGAAAAATTTGATTTGAAATAGGGCATATATGAGTAAAAATGTCAAACTGACTAAAAATTGCTTCTACAAGCATTTACTTAATGTTTTCTTTTGAAAAATATAAACATTTTTATATATTTCTGGAGAAATTCGTATTCATATTACCTTTATATGCATATACATTCGCCTCGTATATGCCACTATACCTTTAAAAAAAATGTATAGGCATGTAATAATACCTATGATCATTTTGTGAATAGGTTTCTACATTATCAACTCTACAACAGGTTCAACTGGAACCAGTTCCACTAGAAAACTTTTTAGATGAAAAAAATAAATAAGTGTAAATTTAAAATTTTTTCTTTTTTTATTTAAATAACAATAAGGAAAAAAACATATTTTTTGCTTAAATAACAATAAAATTTATTATATCTACTATTGATTCGGTTGGAAAATTGCCTCCAAATATTCCATATTTGGTTTTGTATTATCCTTGTCCTGTAGCAGCCCTTTTGCTTCTTCATCTAAGTCCTGATGTTCTACTTTCCATTGACTTCGAATGCTAGAGATGAGCGGATCTGACGTTGCCAACAATATATTAAACAGATCTTCGTTTGTAAAATCTCTTGACATTTTTCTGGTATTGTGCTCCCTATAAAATCTGTAATCTTTATTCCTTTTTTCCTAGGCTTCCTCTGGCAGATCTCCTAGTGGTACTAAATGATGCCTAATGACATCCTCTCCTTGATAAAGGATTTTATGAACTGTTGCAGACATACTTCTCCATGAATATTTGGTAAAATCTCCCAAATTATCTATAATCAATTTGTTCATTGCATACCTAGAACAGCTTGGCTTGGTACACTTATATTTCAGTCATATGAATAGGTAAAATAACAAGAGCAAAAGAAATGTTGCGAATAATTTTACACAAACTAAAAAAGTGTTATATAGACTGGTCCAAACAGGTACAAAAGTGCATTTGGGTTTAAAGTGGATACTTTCAACTTCCTTCAGCTAGTAAAATCTCTTTAAACCCTTTTGACCCTCATAAATTCTATTCTTCTGAACTTCAATTTGACTTAAATATAGAACCTTAAAAATATTTAATAACACAGCAGGTATAACCGGCACAGTAATACAACATAACATTGTTTAAAGACTGCTTTACTACCAATATAAAAAATGTTGAACCCACTTTTGATAACAGTTTGACATAAAACATAATCCACCCGATTAAAAAACTAGACAAATCGTTATAAAATCAACCCAAAAAATCCGTTTTATCCGAATATCTCCAAAGGCAAAGGAGATATCCTAAACATTTAAGCATTTGTTTTGTAACTCAGCTTTAATTGTTTTTTGGTGAATTTTTTAAAAGTTTGAATTTCCGAGGTTACCAATTTTAGAGGTCCGCAAGTCACTCTCCCGAACCTCCATGGCCCCGTGTTCTTTCAATTCAACTCAAAAGCTTCCCGGATGACAGTTTAAAATTTCATTCAAAGCAAAATAATTTTTCCAAACAATACGTTCGTAAACCATTGTGTTATATATCATTCATATGCGCAGCTTAAATAAAAAGAGCAAACAAAAAATGTTGCGAGTAATTTCATTAAAATGAAAAAAGTGTTCAACAGACAGTTCCAAACAGTTGCACAAGTATATATGGGGTCAAAGAGGATACTTTCAGCTTTCTGATGGTACTAAAATCTCTTTAACTCATTTTGACCCTAACAAGTTCTACTCCTCTAAAATTCGGATTTTACTGAAATATAGAACCTGGGGAAACATTTAATAACACATCAGGTATAAATGATACAGTGATGTAATGAACCAATTTTTAAAGACTACTATCCCACTAATATAACAAAAAAATTTCTACCAATTATTGATAAGAGTTTGCGAGAAATCATAATTTAGTTCTGATCAAATTTACAAAAATAAATTTTTTTCTAAAACAGCATAAAATATTTGTTTCCAGCAGCATGCCACAGCCACAATTACCAATATTTTAATCTAGTTTTTTGGATACCTTAGTTCTAATATGTTTGTTATCGAATGGCATTATAATTTTCGAAATCGGCGATGACAAAAAATTGGACTTTTGGCCGATGAAATTCAATTTTCAGCCACAGTGCGCCGTACACCCACTCACATAAAGGTTTTTTTGCAAGGCTGTTTGTTTTTACATTTTTCGTTATATTTTAGACATTTACAGTCCGATCTTAAGGTATAATATAACATTGTTCTCGAGATGACCAATGTTTTGTCCTTAGGAGCCATTGACCTCAGGTATCTCGTTCTAAGATTTACCCACTAGATCACTCTTCGTACCACATTAATACCCCTCTCTGATATCAGAAAACTAAAAAACTCTTAAACTTTTGCTAAAGAAGTAATTCGAAAATTCCAGCAGTAAAATTTTAAATTTAATTATACAAAAATATATTGTTATTTTGAAAATCGAGGAGGTTGCACAACATATATTCGCGTAACTCAAAAACAGTTTAGAGTTTGAATAAACTAATAAAAAACGAAAGTCGTTTTAGAAACATAATTTATTTGGAAAAAAAAAATACTTTTTTAGCAAAATTTCTTAAGTTCATCAAATTTAATGTTCATTAAATTATTTTCATGAAGAAAGGAATTTTACAACATGAAAATTAATTAAAATTGTTATTGATAATCTTTCATTCTTGACCGTGACATGTTTCGATCGCAACCACTCGATCTCCTCAGATGGATTTGCCTTCTTACACTCGCAGCCATCGACGACTGCTGACGTCAATAGTCAAATATCAATCCTTAAACCAAATTGTATTTTAACCTGTGGTAGATCGAAATTTAATTTTCTGAATGATTATCAATTTTAATTGATTTTACATGTTCTTTCCTTACTTCTGTTTTCCCGTACTTTTGTCAAGAATTCTTCTTGAAGTCCAAAGTACATTTGTTGTTTTTTCATTTTCGTCCTCCTTTTTTCTGTTGACCTTTTTCAGCACAACTTGAAGGACAAATGTATACATAGAGCCCGTGCCCCAACCTTAACAATAATCAGTGTTATGGTTATTTAGTTGAACTATTTATTTTTCTCAATCGAAATTTTCAATATTTTTAATTAGGCTTAAGTTCATCAAATTTAATTTTCATAAAATTATTTTCATGAAGAAAGGAATTTTACAACATGAAAATTAATTAAAATTGTTATTGATAATCTTTCATTCTTGTTATGTAAAAATTGGGAAACGCAAACGAAGTTCCAAACAAAACAAACCATAAATGATTAAAATCTGTTTGCAACTTTTGATTTTATTTACACAAATTGATTAGAAAAATATTCGAATTTTGTTGCACTTTGCTGTATCTTATAATTTTCCGTCGTTTTGCTCGAGTCAATGGTGCCAGATCAATCCCAAAATGTTTGAGGTTTTATTCATGTTAAAACAGTTTTCTCTAAGCATATCATAGTTTTATATACATAATCATATCGAAACCTATTTTTACTCTGTTTGTATAGCAAAAGTTCAGTTATATGTATATAAAACTATGATATGCTTAGAGAAAACTGTTTTAACATGAATAAAACCTCAAACATTTTGGGATTGATCTGGTATTATGCAGTTATTTCAAAATTTAACAAACATAAATACGAATATTTTTATCAGACAAATATTTTATACAAGTTATAAAAACATGAAAATTAATTAAAATTGTTATTGATAATCTTTCATTCTTGACGTGGCTCAATAACAATTTTAATTAATTTTCATGTTGTAAAATTCCTTTCTTCATAAAAATAATTTAATAAAAATTAAATTTCATGAACTTAAGCCTAATTAAAAATATAAAAAATTTGGATTAAAAACCATAAATAGTTCAACAAAATAACCACAATACTAATTATTGTTAAAGCTAAGGCACGAGCTCTATTTGTACATTTGTCCTTCAAGTTGTGCTGAAAAAGGTCAACAGAAAAGAGAAAGACAAAGTGAAAAAACAAAAAATGTACTTGGACTTCAAGAAAAATTCTTGACGAAAGTACGAAAAAACAGAAGTAAAGGAAAAAACATGTGAATTCAATTAAAATGGATAATCATTCAGGAAAGCAAATTTCGATCTACCAAATGTTAAAATACAATTTGGTTTAAGGATTGATGTTTGACTAGTGACGTCAGCAGTCGTCGATGGCTGCGAGTGTAAGACGGCAAATCCATCTGAGGAGATCGAGTGGTTGCGATCGAAACATGTCATGGTAACCTGCCGGCCAGGGTTCGAGCCCGAGCCACGTCAAGAATGAAAGATTATCAATAACAATTTTAATTAATTTTCATGTTGTAAAATTCCTTTCTTCATAAAAATAATTTAATAAAAATTAAATTTCATGAACTTAAGCCTAATTAAAAATATAAAAAATTTGGATTAAAAACCATAAATAGTTCAACAAAATAACCACAATACTAATTATTGTTAAAGCTAAGGCACGAGCTCTATTTGTACATTTGTCCTTCAAGTTGTGCTGAAAAAGGTCAACAGAAAAGAGAAAGACAAAGTGAAAAAACAAAAAATGTACTTGGACTTCAAGAAAAATTCTTGACGAAAGTACGAAAAAACAGAAGTAAAGGAAAAAACATGTGAATTCAATTAAAATGGATAATCATTCAGGAAAGCAAATTTCGATCTACCAAATGTTAAAATACAATTTGGTTTAAGGATTGATGTTTGACTAGTGACGTCAGCAGTCGTCGATGGCTGCGAGTGTAAGACGGCAAATCCATCTGAGGAGATCGAGTGGTTGCGATCGAAACATGTCATGGTAACCTGCCGGCCAGGGTTCGAGCCCGAGCCACGTCAAGAATGAAAGATTATCAATAACAATTTTAATTAATTTTCATGTTGTAAAATTCCTTTCTTCATAAAAATAATTTAATAAAAATTAAATTTCATGAACTTAAGCCTAATTAAAAATATAAAAAATTTGGATTAAAAACCATAAATAGTTCAACAAAATAACCACAATACTAATTATTGTTAAAGCTAAGGCACGAGCTCTATTTGTACATTTGTCCTTCAAGTTGTGCTGAAAAAGGTCAACAGAAAAGAGAAAGACAAAGTGAAAAAACAAAAAATGTACTTGGACTTCAAGAAAAATTCTTGACGAAAGTACGAAAAAACAGAAGTAAAGGAAAAAACATGTGAATTCAATTAAAATGGATAATCATTCAGGAAAGCAAATTTCGATCTACCAAATGTTAAAATAAAATTTGGTTTAAGGATTGATGTTTGACTAGTGACGTCAGCAGTCGTCGATGGCTGCGAGTGTAAGACGGCAAATCCATCTGAGGAGATCGAGTGGTTGCGATCGAAACATGTCATGGTAACCTGCCGGCCAGGGTTCGAGCCCGAGCCACGTCAAGAATGAAAGATTATCAATAACAATTTTAATTAATTTTCATGTTGTAAAATTCCTTTCTTCATAAAAATAATTTAATAAAAATTAAATTTCATGAACTTAAGCCTAATTAAAAATATAAAAAAATTTGGATTAAAAACCATAAATAGTTCAACAAAATAACCACAATACTAATTATTAGTATGTAAAAACTTAATTTGTTCTGCAAAACAAAAGATATTTTAAAATCATTAGAAGATTGGCAATACATTAATTTTCTTGTAAGCAAAATTAAAAAGGAAAACTTTCAGCAAAAACTTATTTTACCGAGTTAAGCCTGGTACTCTGTTCAGTATTTCGTGCGAAATGTTTTCAAACTCAATATAAAAAAAATGTCTGTGAAATACAAACGAAAAAATGTTGATAGAGTTGTACTCTGTTCATATACGAAAAACATGCGAAATGTTTCTAGCAACATTTTTATTTTCCGTGCGAAACAAGTGCAGCTCCTATTATTTCGCACGGAATTTTAAGCAACAACTAATCATTTTTTGTAATTTTGTTTTTGTGAAGTGGAGTTTCAAAAATAAAAATGTGGAAAAGTGCAAAAATTAATAATCAAATGAAATTTTTTTGTTTTTTACTATGTGCCAATTCACACGTTGCAAGTCTTATTGATCAGCTTGCTACCTTATAGGCGAGAGAGAGTGAGAGAGAAATGTTTCTTTTCCTCTCGTCACTCTCGTTATAAAGTAGCAAGCTGATCAATAAGACTTGCAACGTTTGAATTGGGACTATGGAAAATAATTAAAATAAAATTGTTTTACTTTTTTTAATGACATTCATCAAAACACATGGTTTTGTCATAGATGGGGGTAGTGCACTTGTTTAAAATTATTGTAATAATTTTGTTAATGTTAAGTGATGATCTGAAAATTTTCAATCTCACTACACATAAGTGACTATAATGTTAAAACATTTTGTGCTAAAAAAATAGTTTGATTTAAAATCAAGCAATCATCAGTTTATTGCAATTGTTTTTTCTTCACTTATTAGACTAAAAATTTTGCACACAATTTAAAATACAAAATTTGTGTTTGCATGATTAAATCCAAGAATTATTCCGTTATTGGCAGAATTTCATTTAGTTTAATTTTCTATTATTAGGCATATCATCGGAAAAATCGAAAACCATGCAAGTACAAAATTAAATTTGTTTAAGTTTTAGTGATATTATGTTTTCGTACAGCTTTTTCATTGCAAGTTCAAATTTTGAACTACAAATTTGGATTGAGTGCAGATTTTATGCAGACAATCACAGTTAGCGATAGTGAAAAACTTTACAATACCAATTAATTTTTTTAGTGCTAGTAAAAAAAAATACCAATCATCACTAAAGCTGGTACAAATTTGTAAAAAATAATTTGTTGCAGTTTTATTTAGTGAGAGTGCAATGTTGATTTAAGTAAACATTTATTGTACTACCCCCATCTATGGTTTTTGCTTACATTCAAAAATAATGTTGCATACTTACAGGATAGATAATATTGATACATGACAAAATTTTCGTGTGAAATAATCAATGTTGCTCAACATTTTTCGCAGGTTCGAACAGAGTACTAGGCTTAACGTAGTTTTTAATAAGAAATTTCGTGAAACGCAACATCCTTTCAACTACAATAACTGATTTTCATTAACAGAGATGTACCCTTTTGAACGCATCACAGATCACCAATTTGTTAAGAAGAGAAATATATATAATGATCGATTTGACAGATCCGATATTCTAAAAAGAACTTAACATACGCTTATTCAGGAACATTTTCATACAAAATTTGTTTTGTAAACCTTTATTATATACACACAGAAAAAAAATATGGTTGGGCATGATTACGGCTTCAACACTATCTTTATTGTAACAATATATTGTTGTCGTACACAAATAATTGTTATTTTTAATTACTATCAACAATATTATAGTTACTGTAAACATATCAATGCTTATCGCAATTATAAATTTGAGTATTATTGACCGAAAAATAGTTATTTTTCTAACAACTAAATTATTATAACATTCCGAACATATCTCACAACCATATCATGATATTTAATTAGACGCCTGAACAAATGGATTTGTACTTAAAAAGTACATATGATCAAACAAAGCATGAACACTTACTCGAACTATAATAAAAAACATGGTACATGTTTTTGAGAACTACAAAATTAGCGAGTAACTATTGGTTGTTACTCGACTTTGTTTGTGCTTGCTAACCACTTGTTCGTTTTTCTCTCTCACTTGACCATTCATAAAACGAACGGTCGAGTATCATGCGACAGCCAAACTTCACTAGGTACCATCAGTACCACGTGAAGTTTTGCAAACATTAAAAACAAAAAATATTGTTTTTTTTAACTGTTAAGTTTAATAATAAAAAAAATTTAAATAAATGAGGTATGTTTATACCTACATAAATTTATTTATTTAGATCATTTAGAGTTTTATTTATTTATAAATATTTAAAAGTGAAATTTATTTGCAATATTTACTTGTATATGAAAAAATATTTAGGCAAAATTAAACAAAAAAAATTTCTAATTATCTAGTCTAAAGAAATTAATTTTTGTCTAATTTTTTGGTAATTACACAAATTTCAGCTTTACTACAAGTACCACATGAAGTGACCATAATTTTATAGGTACTTCTTTTTCGTTGTACCCATTTTAATATGTTCCTTTTTTTCGGAACATATTTCAACTTCGGCTGCTGCATGTTAGTATTTATAAAAACAACAATCACTTCTCTTCACTTTTTGCGCGTAAAGCAAGAGAACAAATAAATACTATATTCGACAGCGAGTTTCACATGTGAAGAAAAAAGTTACTCGTTGCAGACCTCTATATTTAATAGCCATAACATGATAACTTTCTTTACATGTATCATATTATGTTTAAGATGCAATCAAACTATTTTTATTCTTATAATATTATGTTAGCGCCATTTGTAAAATAGTTTCGAATCAGTTGTGTCGTTTGTTTTATATGTGCGCGGTTAAAAAATTTAAAGACAAATTCCTATAAAAAATAATAAGTTTAAAGAAATTAAAAAAATTAAAATATTAGCGGAGTTCATTATTAGTGATTTAATAGTGCAAAATATCGTAGTAAAATCCAACAACAAAACACGCAGATATTTCATTTTATTTTATAAAAGCGTTACGATATTTTTATGAATACGCTTCTGTTTAGGAAGTTTTTTTCAAAATTTTGTTGGTAAACGTAACTTAAGTTTTTTTTCAGAGTAGTTAGAATAAATATTTTAATATGATCCTATCCTTCCAAAAACTCAAGCACAATTTATTTTGTTAATATTGATTTATTTTTTTAGCTTCTAAATCATGTAAAATAACTAGAGTGTTAAGCTGATGGCTTTTCCAAAAACTCTACTTCGAGTTTGTTTGTATGTATTATTATTTGGTAAAAATGTTAGTGCTCCATGTTTATCAAACAACACAAAATAAAATAAAAATTGGAGACCATGTTTAATACGGAACTTGGAATTGTTCATATGCATACTTAAATACAAACATGCTATACCAGCATGTATTTGTATGCAAATACGTAAAATTTTTTTAATAAAGTTTTTTGGAAACAGAAAATGTGTTGGAGTTTAAATAAATTTATTTTTTTAGATATAATACGTGACACATAAACGCTTATATACATACACATTAAATTTTGTATGTATGTATGTATGTATGTATGTGTGCATCAGAATTTATATCCGAGGCTATAAAAGCTTCTTCAAACAATATGTAAACGAGTTCCAGTTAGACAATGAATTTTATTCAACCATAATAATATCTACGCATATACTCTCACTCATCATTGTACAATTGACAACCCTGCAGACAAAGTAACCAGTTTTTAGCTATAAATATCTGGTTAGTTTTTACTTTAAATTAGTTGCAGTTTTTATTTCTTTATATATCACTCTATCGTATTTTACGTTGGGTTGTCACAGGAACCCAACTAGTTCAATTTTGTGCATTTTTAAAATAGTTTTTAACTAGTTGCTTTATTTACAGTATAAGTACTAATAAAAGCTAAACTTAGTTTGTCAATTGCACTTAATAATTTGTTCATTCTTAATTATTGTTTTTAGCGTATGTATTTATTTTAGTAAAGGCTCTTACCCCTGGAACCACAGATGAAGAATATTATAATATATTTGCCTGTTATACCATGTTTTAGTTTTGTTGATTTCCCCTTTGTTTACAGAAATTCAAGAAACTAGCGGAATGCCCCGAAATAGTTTTCATAATCATTCCACATTGTTAATTAGTCTTATTAAAATTTATGGGTCGATTACGGATGACAACACAACTGTTGTCAGTTGTCAAATTTTTATTACGTATGGCAACTGTCAACTAACAGCTTGTTATTTCTGTATTTTTAACACATTGGCAACCACAAACTTGTAGTTGCTGCTAATATTTTTTTAAGTAAAACTAATAATTACGGTTGCGATTTCCATGCAAATGCGTGTTTTTTGTCGATAGTCTAAGATCGATGTCGACCAATTATCTTTCAGAATCATTAAATTTGCGTTAAAATGGCATCGATTTGTTTTTGCATATTATTGCATATTTCGGTGAAAATGCATATTTTTGCATATTTCAGGTTTTAATGCATATTTTTGCATATTTTAACATTTTTAAGTGACTATTTTTTAAATTTCCATATTATACAAAAAGTTCTTCAAAACTATAATTAGTATTGTGGTTATTTTGTTGAACTATTTATGGTTTTTAATCCAAATTTTTTTAATATTTTTAATTAGGCTTAAGTTCATGAAATTTAATTTTCAAATCCATCTGAGGAGATCGAGTGGTTGCGATCGAAACATGTCATGGTAACCTGCCGGCCAGGGTTCGAGCCCGAGCCACGTAAAGAATGAAAGATTATCAATAACAATTTTAATTAATTTTCATGTTGTAAAAATTCCTTTCTTCATAAGAATAATTTAATGAAAATTAAATTTCATGAACTTAAGCCTAATTAAAAATATTAAAAAAATTTGGATTAAAAACCATAAATAGTTCAACAAAATAACCACAATACTAATTATTGTTAAAGCTAAGGCACGAGCTTTATGTGTACATTTGTCCTTCAAGTTGTGCTGAAAAAGGTCAACAGAAAAGAGAAAGACAAAATGAAAAAACAAAAAATGTAGTTGGACTTCAAGAAAAATTCTTGACAAAAGTACGAAAAAACAGAAAGTAAGGAAAAAAAAAACATGTAAAATCAATTAAAATGGATAATCATTCAGGAAAGCAAATTTCGATCTACCAAATGTTAAAATACAATTTGGTTTAAGGATTGATGTTTGACTATTGACATCAGCAGTCGTCGATGGCTGCGAGTGTAAGACGGCAAATCCATCTGAGGAGATCGAGTGGTTGCGATCGAAACATGTCATGGTAACCTGGCGGCCAGGGTTCGAGCCCGAGCCACGTCAAGAATGAAAGATTATCAATAACAATTTTAATTAATTTTCATGTTGTAAAAATTCCTTTCTTCATAAGAATAATTTAATGAAAATTAAATTTCATGAACTTAAGCCTAATTAAAAATATTAAAAAAGTTCTTCAAAACTTTTAAAATTGTTAAAAAAAAATTTCAAAAATAAAAAATTTTTAAATCAATAAATAATTTGTTTGGAGCTCTGCTTAAAATACAAAATTTCGACAAAAGATCCTTCAAATTTTAACCGCTGCAGGACCTTACATTGTTAAGGCTGCCAATTGGCCTAAAACAATTTGTCCAAAACTGTTACATGTTACTTGCTAGGCACATGGGTAACATCAAGTTGCAGAGGAAATAAGAAGGTAATTCAACAATATTGATTTATTGATTTCTTACGGGAAACAATGTGGAAGGAAATATAGCCCGACAAATTTAAAAAAAAATCCAAAACGTTTTGCAAACAAAAATGGGATTTCAAACAATAAAACAAATTTCAACTATTTTTGATCTAGAATCAAATTAGGGATCTGAATTAGAAAATCAATATCCTCCAAATAAAATGGCACCCTTCAAGTATGCTCTAACTTTGACGGTTGATGTTGAGAGATAATTTTCAATGCAAAAAAACTTTTTAACAGACAAAGATTTACTTTTGATATAAATAAAAAAACTATTTATTTGATTATGCAAACAAAAACTTAAATTATGTAGTTATTTAAATTTGCTGCCTTTTCAACGATTTCGAACGTAAACGTTCGTATAGAATTTTATATGGAAAATATTTCTAAAACTGAGTGTTTTTCATATAAATTTTCTATGCGAACGTTTAAGTTCGAAATCGTTGAACAGTCAGTAAGTTTTATAAAATATTATACCTATGAATAACAATGGAATGAAAACAATAATATAATAAAATAAAAAAGCAAATGCTTTTTTTATTTAAAATATTCAAGTTGTTAGTGCATATTTTTTATTTTTTTTTTATGCATATTTTGGAGTTTTGAGTGCAAGAAAATCTCATCCCTGCAATTAAGTAAAGCTATGTTCACATTATGTGTATTTGTCATGTGAAATGTCACTTTTCTACCCACATGTGATTTCATGTGTGTGTCAAAATTTGAGTTTTACATAAGGCTTCCCAACAAACACGGAGGTTTGATTTCAAATTGAAAATGATTTGAAATCAAACGTTTTCTCAAACGCCAAACGTTTGATAATGATTTGAAAATCATTTGAAAATCATAGCGTTCTCAACAAAAAGGGGATATTATTTTCAAATTCAAAAATGCCTTTATTTTCAACTTGCTTTTAAACGTAATCCTCAAAGGTTTTTCAAATGTGGATTATAAAACAATGTGGAATATAAATAAAAAAATATTTTATTTTGTTATTTTAAATGTATTATTTATTTAAATAAACAGTGAGATAAACATTCGGCACCATAGCTAAAAGATAAAATAATGTTCTTTCCGTCCTCTAATTCAAACTGCTTAGCTCCCTTTTATTTTGAGGATTGTAGCACCGCGATCGTTCAACAAACTTTCTTCACTTTCCCGTTTTATTTTCCTTTTTTCGTATTTTTAATCATTGTAATTACTCACAAATAATTTTTATTTTTCATAAGAAATAAGCTGTTCACTTTATATTAAAATTAATTTTTAATAGTAAAACACTTTTTTAATGACTACATTTATTTTTCGCTTTAGTATTGCCAAGTTTATTTTTGATTTGAATTTAACATTTGACAAACATTTGACATCAAATTGATAAAACATTTGATATCAAAAGTTTATTTTCAAATTATTATCAATTTGAATTTAAATGTTAAATCAAACAATTGAAAAACGTTTGAGAATTGTGTTTGATGTCAACTGATAAAGTCATTTCATATCAAAGGTTTGACTTCGTGTTTGTTGGGTTATAATTTATATGTTCACATGTTGGTATGTAACGTACATTTGACATAACCTATCAAAAATAAAAAAATCGTACTTGTGTATTTTTAATCTTTTGTATTGTTTATTATTTTATAATTTATATTAATTAAAATTTCAACTAATTTTTACCGCCACAAACAATTTTGTTAATAAAAAACAGCGGATGTCAGATGCTTTGTCACTTGAAAATAGAACTCGTTCCAAACAAAAAATGTCATGTATACTGTACACAGAGAAATAACACATAATATTGTTTAGAGTGGTTCAGACGTGTGAAAAGGTAAACAATCCACATGAAAAATAGACATAATGTGAACACAGCTTAAGTACATTATTTTTTTTTTTTGAGAAATGTTTGTATTTTTTAAGCTATGTATTTATCTTTTTAATTGTAGATTTTAAAGTAGAAAGAATTACTTGAAAAAACTCGAAAAAAGTTTGAACTGGATAATAATAGTAAAATTGTTCAGTTTTTTGAAAACGAAAGCCTGCACTGATGCTTCATGAAAGTTTGGAAACGAGTGTGGAAACATTTACAGCCTGATCATCGATTTCGAATGTTAACGTTCGCATAGAAAATTACGTTTAAAACAAAAAAAAATTTTCGAATTTTGTTTTAAATATAATTTTCTATGCGAACTTTGGCGTTCGAGATCGTTAAACAGGCAGTTAACGAATTAAGGAAAAACATGTCGCGCAATAAAAAAAAATTATACAATAAAGGCAGTGGGCAGACAGAGAAAGCCAGTTTAGACCCTGTTGAATATGCCTTTAGAGATGAAGCTGGAAGTAAATCCTGAGGGAGATGTTTTTGGGGGCAAACTTTAAAGATGTTTTGAACCAAGAGACTGAGCTCCAAAATACTACCGAGCAGTAAAAACAAACGGTAGAGGCTTTGATATATTTTTAAATGGCGTCTAATAAATGAAGCGTTTACCGCCTCCTTTGCGAAAAATAAGTCCGCATATATATTTTTTAATTTTATTTTATTTAACTTTTTATTCTCTTGAATCACGATTCTGTTCGTTTTTTTTTTTTAATTTGTTATTTTATAGCATTACCAATAACTTTTTGGCAGCTAAACAATGTTGCTGGACCTAATACCAATACTAAAATGTCAGTGGCGTTGCTTTTTGACAACGCTACGGAAGTTGTGTTGCCATCCGTAACCGACCCATTAGTTTTGCTTTTATTATACTTAAACTGTAAATACAGCAACTAGTTTCAAACTATTATAAATATGCAAAACAATGAACTAGTTGGGCTCCTATGACAACCCAACTTGAAATACTATAGTTTGATATAAGAAAAAATCAAAAGTGCAACTAGTTCAAAGTAAAAACTAACTGTATATACTGATATTATTTCTAGCTAAATATAAGTTACTTTGTCTGCAGGGTAATACTTACTGAGTACGCTTATGTTGGCAGATTAAAGATAAAATTTTATTCTTTCGCGATGAATATTTGAAGAATTTTATGTAAATGCAACACACGTAAGAAATCACAATTCAGTTAAATTGAAATCGAGTGAAATTGTTTAAATACAACACACATAAGATTTTGTTATATGTATATAAAATGTATTTAAAAACAAACACATTAACTGAAAATTGTAAATGTGTTCACTGTGTTTGTGTGAATAAATGTTAAAATATATCTCCAATTTTTTAATTTATGTCTTAATGGTTTTAACGCAACACTATTACAAATACCGATTTATTGGATTTTTCTGTTTATAAACTCACAAATAACAAAATTAATCTAAACCTTAAAATCCACATGCATCCATACCTTCATACTTACTGAAACAAAAAAAGTAAATGTGCGCACCTATATTTGGTAATAAATACAGTAAATTTAGCAACCGATACCGTTATTAATACCGATACAGCTAAAGTTCTGCTAAAAAATAATATACCTTTATTGATACCTATACCGTTTTTATATTTTCAATACTTGTGCTAAGGAAATTTGCTTGGTAAATACTAAAGCCCTGCACAAATGCATTTTAATGCCGTTTCAAGACATTTATTTGTTTTTTAAATACTGATTGTTGATTGATCTTTGTTAACGAATCAAAAATATAAACGCACAAATGCAAATGAATTTTAATTAGTGTGTTATAAACGACCAAATACGAAGTGTAAAGACACGGCATATACTCCACACAACAACGAAACAAACAAATCACACTAACTACACCAAATCACACCAAACAACAGTAACAAAATAGGTGATATGAATCATCTTATTTTTTTATTATTAGGTATGAATAGTAAATTTGTATGGAGAAAATTAAGTTTTTATTAATTCAGAAGTTACAAAAATATATAATGAAATATTTCATTAAAAGTCAAAAAGAAATGAAAAGCTAAAATAACGTGGCATAATAGGCCTTGTACCAATTAGAACCTGTGTACCAAATTTCATCAAATTATTTCTAAAATTGCGACCTGAACTTTGCGCACAAGGTTTACATGGACAGCCAATGGGACCTATATTTTAAGGGTAACATACAAATTCACATTACCCTCTCTACTATTGTGTTGTGGGCATAAACATTTTCATATATCGCCCATTGGCTGCAACAACTTCATAAGTCAAAAATCACAAATTTTGACTTTATTTTACCAATATATAGTAAATATTTCTTACTAAGATATTGTAAACTCAACTCTTGAAAGAAGAATAAAATTTTCTTCTTCCATTGTGTTGTGTGTTAATTTAAAACTTTAAAGTCGTTTTATGTAAAACTAATATTTTTGAGTTATGACAATATTGCAGCAAATGGACAGTATCTTATAACATTTTAAAAACTTTTCATTTATTTATGATTTTTTTATGTTTTCGTGTGACCATATGTTGATTCTACTTTAACTTTTGGTTCATTAATTTTGGTATTAAGATGTATTTGCTTTGTTTTCATCCTTAACCTTTTGTTTCTAAATCAATAAGAATGTATAATAAATTCATCTTAAAAACTTTATTTAAAATTTATGAGTGTGCGTAAAGTATGTAAAATGAAAATGTCAGTATGTTTGTTGTGGGATGCTTGAATCTAAGTTCCATACGAACTTGTATACTTTTCAAAATACTGAGCGAATACATCGGAATGTATTTAACTTTGTGAGTGAGTAAATGTGTGTTTGCGTATTGATTTTAAGATAAATAATAAACTTATATAAGAAAAGGCAGCTCCATGTATTTTTCAATAAATAACAAGATTTTCAGATGCTTCAGCATATACCTTTTTTTTATTAATCTTTCACATTTTAACGTTACACTTTATAATACGTATGTACATAATCAGGAAAAACTTTTCGATTTTTAGTAATAGGTGGTAGTTATTTCAAACGTTACCTGGTAAGTAGGTGTCATTACAATTTTAATTATTCTGAAAGCTTCAATAATTACTTCTATTATTTTCACCACAATTAGTTGTGAAGAGGGTCTACTAAGTTTGTCATTCCGTGTAAAACTTTTTTATTATTCATCTCAGACCCCATAAAGCATATATATTCTGGGTCCTTGAGTAATTCTAAGTCGTTTTAGCCATGTCCGTCTGTCTGTTGAAAAACGCTCACCTTCGAAAAACTCAAAAGAAATAATTGCTTGTAGTTATCCTAAGCAGCTTATGATTGCAATCCAGCAAAATCGGTTCAGTAGGATCAGAGTTATGAAACAAAATGTGGAACCACCACCTAAAAAAATTTATGATTTTGTTACAAACACTAACATAAATGGTGGAATAATGAACAGAATGATATAAGATTTTGCAAAAATTCGTTTTATTCGACTGGAAATCACGTCGTAAGATTTCGTGAAGATCCGTCCATAATTTATCCTAGGCCCCATATAAACCCTACTTCCGGAAAACAGTTTAGTACGCCGAAAAACGTAAAAAATAATGCTGTCATAACAAAATTTGGTACATAAAAGTTTTATAGGATTAGAAATAAGACTGTGAAATTTCGTGAAGATCAGTTCATCATTTAACCTAGGCCTCATTTAAACCCTACTCCTGGATACAGCTTAGTTGGCCTAAAAAACTAAACAATCATGTTATCATAACAAAATTTGGTACATCACAGTTTTATAGAACTAGAAATGACACTGTGATATTTTGTTAGGATCAGTCTATAATTTTCCCTAGGCCCCATATAAACCCCTTCTTCCGGAAAAGAGTTTAGTAAGCCTAAAACCATTAAAAAATAATAAGTGAACAAGAAATAAGACTTTAAAATTTTGTAAGAACGATCCATAATTTACCATAGGCTCCATATAACCCCTACCGGAAAACAGTTTAGTACACCTTAAACCGTAATTAATAATGCTATCATAATAGAAATTAATACGTCACAGTTTTATTGGACTAGAAATGACACTGGAAAATTTCGTGAAGATCGGTCCATAATTTACCCTATTTCCCATATAAAGCCCACTCTGGTAAAATAATAAAATACGCCCAAAACCGAAGCAGGTATAGATATTGCGGCAAAATTTCTTACAGCTTAGCTTCATATGGCCAGAAAAAATGTTATGCAATTTTGTGAAATACGGTCCATAATTTACCTTAGATTCCATTTAAGCAGCCTTCTAAAATTCACTGCAAACGCTTAAACTAATTACACCGATGCACTATAGGTAATTTACCCCCTTTTTTGGCCAACATTAATTACAGCCAAACGGGTGGAACGATTTGAACGACTTTGTGGATTTGACTTTTGTTGAAAAATTTTGATACACTCAGAAAAAAACATAAGTAAATTTAACTTAAAAATTAAATAATTAGTTCTAAGAAGGGGTTACGGGTTATACGTTCCCGCATCCAATATTTTTTTAGATCTTTGATAGATAAACTGATTTTCTAAACTGCTTTTTTTTAATTTTTTCGAGTGTACACTTACCTTTCAAATATAACAGTAGAAATAAATTTTACCAATTTAATGAAGTAACAAACAAAGTCATGTTAAAAAGGATTTTATTCAACAATTTGATTTTCGAGTTCCAAACCGTCAACCAAATGTTATATACATACATGGGTTCAAAATGTCACCACTCTCTATTTCTTCATCTTCGCTTTCGGGATTTTCTGGTCTGCATTTATATTTACTACATGTAATATCTTTATTTAGAGGATATATATCGCAATTTTTGATTTTATTTTCATTTCTTATATTGCAATATTGCTCTTTTGTAAAGTTGTTCTCTAAGAGAAAGGCTAGTCTTTCATCAGCAGGTAGCTTAGTTGGTATTGCTTTTGAAATTATTTTCCGTATTTTCGAAGCTCTAGTTGGAGTACTGAAAGCCTCTTTTAAAACAACTGCTAAATCTAATTGATAACATTTACGTGAAGAAGCAGTTGCAGCAAGAATTATGGATTCCACTTCATTATTATGATATTAAGAGATTTCTGCTGCAACTCGTCGTTTTGTTCTCTCAGATTTTGGGCAAAAGGGTATTTGCGATCATCCAGGTTTCGATTTAATGGAGGCACACTGCGTTTCACGTTTTCTGATCGAAGTACTGGATTTAAGCCAAACAGCATGATGTTTTTCAAAAACTTTAAAATTTCTGGAACTATTACGCCATTTTCTATTTATATTTGAACAAAATAATCATGAATGCTCTTTTAAATACTGTTTAAAGTTTTCGAAACAACCACTCTCAAAAATGTAGGGCAAGAAATAAAGTAAATAGCGGCTCTTTTGTCAATTTAGTTGTGTTTCTCTGGCCATATATTGAATAATTCTGAATTTGGCACGAAGTTGTTAGTAACCTGAAAAATTTATTTTTTTTAAACTCGCAAAAAATTATGTCTATATAAAATTCTAATTCATAATTCCATTAGTTTATTTTAAGGTCACTTTAATTTTTGCAATTTAATCGATTTTATAGATTTAATTTTTATTTAATTATTTTATAAATTTAATCGATTTTATAGATGAGTTTACCAAAATTTTTCTATAGAATGTAAAAGTACTTACCTTCGGCGTTATTTCCCATTTTTTAATTTTTCAAAAATATAAATTTTTGTTATGAAAACTTTTATTAGAAGATTTCACAAAATTCACTGAACGTAAAGGTTTTCTGATAACTGTCTTAGAAATCGTAATCAAAACACCTGCTAAAGTAACAGATATTAAATTTTTGGAAAAATTTATATTAAAGCAAAAAAAAAATGAACTTTGCAAAATTTCAAATTTTTACTTTTGGCCCCAAAAAAGGGGGAAAATTTCCTATAGTGCGCTGTATTGATATTTATGTTTTTTAATACCAGAAATAACTCTGCAGAATTTTGGGATGATTGGTTCATAGCTTACCATGGCTTCAATCTAAATTGCCCTCCTGAAAATCATTTAGGTTCGGCTTAAACTCTTACAAATCATGATGTTTTACTCAAGCTAGTTAAAATTGCTAAAAACAAAGCATACAACTTTCTAATTGTCCATCAATAATTTAATATAGGTTTAAACCGCAACCAAATTTAACGCAGATGTCTGTTTTTATAAAGATTATAATAATAAATAGACATCATGCAGATATTACTCCCAAAACATTCGAACTGTGGGTGGAGGGTATCAAAGATTCGGCACAGCCGAATATAGCCCTCTACCTTGTTTTAAACTAATATGAAGTTCTAAAATGATTGACATTTATAAGAAGAAGAATAAGGAAAAAAGCGGGTTTTTCACATTGCAGATTTCTACTTAAAACAGTAAAGTCAAACGAACTTGAAAAGATTCATTTTATGCGGTTTTGGAACGATATATGTGCCTACATATATTTGGAATAATAAATAGATCCCTCCTAATAAGTAGTTATTTAGCCGGAACAAAATGCGACCAAAACTACCTTAAAGGAAAAGACATAAGCATTCTTTTGAGCAAAAAGAAATAAAAACAAGTAAGTGTGCTATATTCGGCTGTGCCGAATCTTATATACCCTTCACCATTGTGCGAGCAGAATACAGAGCAACAAGACAAAAACTAAATAAAACTGGTAAATATTTTTTTTTTTAAATAAGAGACAACCGGTTTTGAACTTCGCTTTTCATAAGGGCACAGAATATATATACTTTATAGGGTGTAGGATCAATATTGTATATACCTTTTTACCTTCGGTGAAGGGTATAAAAAGAGTAATTTTCGGGAATTCAGAGGTTTAATCACTGCATTCGATACTGTCGTATCGAATAAACTATTGAATTTTTTTGCATACGATAGACACTGGCGTACCGAATGAAAACTCGATAAATGTAATGTCGAGTTACTCGATGTCGAATGCTATTATTTCAAATTAAATACATTTCATTCGATTTCGAGTTTTAAGATACCAAAATAAATAATTTCGATGAATTTTGCTCGATATCGTATGCGGCCATAGGACATATGGCAGCCCTAAAATTTAGTTTTTATAAAAATGTTGATGTTTTTTAGCCCATTTTTTGAGTATTTTGCTCATAAATTACCCATTGCCTAACCGATTTGATAGTTTTATATACCGACGTGTTAAGGAAGAATTTTACCATTTACTTAAGTTATATTTATATATAAACATTTATATTAACTTGTAAATATATATTTTAACAAAGTTAATTATAAAAAAGTGTAATAAACATTTTTTTTCATTTTTCGAATCTATTCTATGAGTTAAATTTCAGTTATGTATTTTGTAAAGCTTTTTTGCAATAGTTCTATTCCTTTAATTTTTCAGAAATGACTCATAGAATAAATTCGAAAAATGAAAAAAATGTTTATAATAATATAAAGTAACCTTCACAAGGAAATAATTCCCAATTTCTAAAAAAGAGTAATTTTTGGGGATTCAGTATTTCGGTTATAGCTCAGCCGTTTTTTAACCGATTTGGCAGTTTTATATACCGACGTGTTGAAGAATAAATTTACCATTTACTTTAGTTATAAAGCTTGGACTCGGGGAGATCTATGGTTCCCGAAAGTGGGTATTAAAAAAAATTTTGGTCATAACTTTTTTGTATCTGAACCGATTTTCCCCAGTTTTTTATAAAATATGTTCTACTAAAAATTTCCGATATTTTGATATATAAGTCATATCCATAGGACATATGGCAGCCCTTAAATTTATAAAATTTTTAATTTTTTTTGTACGGGAGGTACCACGCCCACTTCTCCAATCCCGCCCACATTTTGTAGGATGGTGTGTATAGGCAACCTAAATGTGTATACCTAATTTGGAAACTTTGGCTCTTGCCGTTATCAAGATATACAGAAATAAAAAAAATACAACAACAAGGGATTTTTGGAAAAATTTAGAGGTAGTCGTGGTTTTTTGCTCATATCTACGCCATTTTTGGACCGATCTGGCTGAATTTCAATAGCAAACTTAAACGGAGTATATGTGACATAAATATACATCAACCTAGTCCACATCATTTCTGGGGTTTTCGGAAAACCCGTTTCGACATACACACGGACAGACAGACGGACAACCGGATTTGAACTTCGCTTTTCATAAGGACCCAGGGTGTAGGGTGTAGGATCAATATTGTGGAACATACAAACGGAATGACAAAGTTATATATACCCTCTTACCTTCGGTGAAGGGTATAATAAATAAAATAAAAAATAAAAATTTTTAATTTAAAAAAGAAAATTTAAAAAATTTTTTAAAAAAACAAAAAAAAATTTTTCAAAAGATTGATCAAATCGCTATCAAAGCTACTTGGAACAAATTTTGCTAACACCAATAGGTAATAAGTTAAATGGATGAGAAAGAACACCTGTATGGCCAAAATGTCAAACTTTGACCCTCTCTAACTCAGAAACTTTTTGACTGATCTTTGAAAATTTGCGTCTAAACTAATATTCAAGAGGACTAACCTTGGTGAAAATCCAAATCGGAAGACATCGATTTAAAAATTGGGTCGCTTGACATGAAATCCCCCATATGCATTTCACGTAAAATTCGGTCGGAGATTTCTTCAATATTTTGAATTGCACGATTGCAAGTTGTATTTTTTAGAATTAAAAGCTTAGTTAGCAGGGAGTAACAGTAGCTTAACCTTACCGTAAAATGTAAGACCAATCTATTTCTTACAGATTGAGACTTAACATCTTACTGCTAACTATATTCGTTCTATTTGATTTACAAACAAAGAAATGAAGTAGTTGATTTGCAACGTTACTGTTACTCCCGTTAAATCTCACAAGCTGCGCTGCCAAAAAGCGGTAAAATAGAGCAAATCTTGCGTTCTCTTGGGTTATCTTTCTTATGGTGTTTTCTTTTCTACAAAAAGGGTGACATTTTATTTAAAAAATGGAATTTGGAGTCTGGTTCATAAAAATTTTGCTTCCAAAAAAGGTTGAGTTTTTTAAAATAAAACAAGCCACCATTTTCGGGAGCAAAATTTTGAAGAAACAGACTCCAAATTCCATTTTTTCTAGAAAAGAAAACACCATAAAATAAACTGCCATTGGTCAAGATTTGTAAAGCTAAATTAATTAGTTTTTCTTTTATTTGATTTTTCTAAACTATACGCTGCATATGTATAAAATAATTTAATTCACATAAGCCTTTACATGCTTAGAATAAATAATTTTCATATAAATAAAGTTTTGGTATTTATACCATATATATGTATATTAGGGTTATAACTTTTTAACAATTTTTTAAAATATCAAAATCGGCATATCACAGTCCGATAGAGCATAAAGAACTATAAGGGAACGTATATTTATTTTTTCGCTAAGGTCAAAAAATTTCACGCACCAACCGCGTTGAAGTTTTGAAAATATTTAATTTTCTTTTTGGTTAAGAAAAATTAATAATATGTTTATTTAAAATAAAAAAAAGCTCAAGTATGAAATTTCATTAATATTTAGAGATGGTAAGAGATTTTTCTGCAAACTAAAACGTATCTTTTACCTTTTTTAACAGAAACAAAATTAAAAAAGAATAAAAAACACCATATAAAATTATGAATATTCAATATTGCATTCATTGGTTTAGAAAAACCAATTGGTGCGTGAACTTTTTTGAGAAAAATTACAAAAGATTATGATATTCGTGGTTAAGAGGACATGGTTGACCTCATGGTACTATGCCAAAAAACTGGTTATACCCCTAATATACATATATATATAAAATTCTTGGTATTTTAAGGTTTTTCTTCATTACACTATGCAAGTTGAAAAAACAGACAAGCCCGGCACATGGCGGTTTAACATAATCCGGGTACGCTGGTGGTGCTTTTGGTTTTTTTAGATTGGCTCAGATTTTCGAGATATACCGTTGTGTATCGAAGTTTTTGTTTTTTAAAAATTCATAAAATAATTAAAAAATGCAGCTACCCTTCTAACTTTTTGCAGACATATAAAAAACGAAGCTGCAAACAAAACAAGCCATAACTAATTAAAATCTGGTTGGTAAACTTTTGATTTTATTCACAAAAGTCGAACAAAAATAATTAATTTAAGAATTTCATAAAACGAAATATTTGAATGGGAGCCCCCCTAAAAAGATAAGGGGCAAGTATGTCTCGAGAAGATGTCTGCAAAAAATTAGAAGCCTAGCTGCATTTTTAAATTTTTTATGAATTTTTAAAAAACAAAAATTTCGAAATGTTGGCAAAAAAATTAAATTTTTTTTTTCAAAATCATATTCTTGTAAAAGGTTTTTTTAAAGAGATAGTCATATTCTAACAAATTACATTTGAATAAGGGCTTGAAGGCAAACTTTAAGGGGCGGACGCCACCTATGACACAACTTATCGCTATGGATTTTTTTTGTTTTTGTTTTTTAATAAAACTGAGCCGATTTGGGGTAGATAATAGAAATAAAAATAACGGCAACGCTAGTATATTTATGTATGTATGTATGTATTTATGCGTCTTAAGGTTCCAATTTTTAAACTAAAGAAATTATGAGTAATAATTTTTTTTTTTAAGTTTATAGAGCGGTTTAAAATTTTTCATTATTTCAAATCAAAATCCATACGATGGTGTAAAAGTTGATATATAAAACGAATGCTCGGTTGGAGCTGGTAAAGCCATTGATCCATATATAATTTAAAGCTCAATCTCAAAAAACCTAATTACCACACGCTTAAATGATTTTCACGCAATTCAGGTAAAATTGCCTTAAAAAATAAACTCCAAAAACAAAATCTTACATAATTTTCATTCGTTTATTTGACAACAACACAGCAAGTAATGCAACCAATTTGTTTACATCTTAATAATCAGCAGGAAAACCGGAAATATGATCTAAACAGTGTTTTATAAGCATTAAATATGCACTAAAAACTTGAAAATATGCACTAAAAATTAAAAAAAAAATATGCCAGAAAAAAAGAAAAATTTGGCTTATTTGCAGACTAATGGGCTTACCAAAATAAATTTATGTTATGAGTTTAAGAGTCATATAAGAGTTAGTTGTATAAACTTTTAGAAACCTGAAAATTATTATGAAATTAAGGTATTTATAAAAATGAGTATTTGGCCATCACTAGGTAGTTAATAAATAGTTATTTTGTAATTTCTATTCTGTAGTTAAAAATTGTAGCGTATATAATGAAATTCTATAGTTTTAAAATTTTGTTGATATATATATAATATACATATGTAAATATATATATATGTTTTATAGAGTTACTGTTATAAGACAATTGAATTACATTCTCCACTGTAATATCTATTGGCCACATGAAGGCTTTTTTATTACAAAATTTTATAAATAAATAAAAAATAAATAAAAACAAGTAAGAAAGCATAGTCGGTCAAGCCCGACCATATGATACCCTACACCACAGTATTTAGACACACATCATGCTTATGTGTCCATGTAAACATGGGTTTATCTATGTTTATAAACTTCATGAAAATCGGTTTGAAAGTTTGTGAGAGGCAGAAATTGCCCCCTACCTCCCCTTGTGGTCCTATTTTTTAAAAACTGTATAGCTAATGTGTCCCTATAGATATGGATCTATCTATGTTTTAAATTTGATTAAAATCGGTTTGAGAGGCAGAAATCGCCCTAATCTCCCCTCGTGGTCCGATTTTTTTAAAAATTTATACATTTTGTGTCCATATAGATATGGTTCTATCTATGTTTTAAATTTTATTAAACTCGGTTCGATAGTTTCTGAGAGGAAGAAATTTCCCCCTATCTTCCCTTGGTGTCTTACGATTCGGCCCATTTTCAATAGGCTTGGTCCTTGTGCCAATAAGAACCTATGACCCAAATTTTATCAAATTATCTCCAAAATTGGACAGCCAGCCAGCCAGCCAGCCGGACGGACATCGTTAGTTCGACTCAGAAAATGATTCTGAGTAGATCGGTTTACTTTAAGGTGGGTCTAGGACATTTTTTTTAGGCATTACACACATCAGCACAAATGCATAATACGCTCTCCACTATTGTGGTGTGGGTATAATAAAAATAAAGGTGTTAAAGGGATGATCGCTTAGTTTTATATTAATATTAACATTTAAAAGGATACAATCACCCTTATCGTGTTGGGCGTATTTAAAATATTTAAAATACGCCAAACACGATTAGGGTGAATAGCGTAAATATTCGGGGATTGATATTTAAATGGAAGCTGTACGTTTAAACGTGAACCGATTGAACAAAGTTTAAGTTGCAGTAAAGTATTTTGGGTCAAAATTAATCTTAATACGAGCATCGAACTCGCTCTGGGTCTGCTTTAGTTCGAAGGTCACCAGAGGCTGAAAAGAACCGATACTTTAAGCCTAACAAGAAGACATTTTTAAAAATTTGAATACAGCAGTTAGTGGTTACATTGGTAACAACTAATAAACAACAAGTAGAATTAAGATTTGAATACATATTGTAAACTTCGATAAGAAAGATTCAATAATAAAAATAAATTTAAAAAAAAACTACGAACATGATTTTATGCAAAAAATTTCAGTCTTACTAAGCTCTAAACGCAATTGCATACTTACGGTTTTCCTAATCATAAGAATGTCTGCGTTCACACTATGAAAGTTTTTTTCCAAAATATCTGAGAGAAACCCTAATTTGTGTGCAGTTTTTTGTTGGGAAAAAATATTATCGTGTAATGAGAAAACGGCCATAAATCTCTTCTAGATTAAGCTGATACATTTTTGGCGAGGTAATTATCCCTACACGCAGAGAAAAAATATGGTTGGGCATGGTAACGGCAACAACCCTATGTTTAATGTAACAATATATTGTTGTCGTAAACAAATAATTGTTATTATTATTTAATATCAACAATATTATAGTTACTGTAAACATATCAATGTTTATCGCAATTATGAATTTGAGTATTGTTGACCTAAAAATAATTATTTTTCTAACAACTTAATTATGATAACTTTCTAAACATATTATATTTCTCACAACCATATCATGATATTTAATAGCCATAACATGATAACTTGCTATACATTTATCATATTATGTTAAAGATGCAATCAAACTATTTTTACTCTAATCATATTATGTTAGCGCCATTTGTAAAATAATTTTGAAGCAGTTGTGTCGTTTTTTTATATGTGAGCGGTTAAACAATTATAAGATAAAATTCCATAAAAAATATAAGTCTAAAGAAATTAAAATATTAGCGGAGTTCATTTAAGTATTAGTGATGTAATAGTGCAAATGCAAAATATCATAGTTTTTTTTTGTAAAATCCAACAACAAAACACACAGAGATTTCGTTATATATCAGAAAAGTGCTACGATATTTCATCAACATCTTAAAATCGAAAAAATGGACACACGCGGTTGCCCATGAAAACCACAGATTTTTCATTTGCTCCTTTGCAAGCCTTATATTGAACTCCGCTATTTGATGTACACTAAGAAAAATTGTAAAAAGCCACAAAATAAAAAATCGATGCAAAAATATTTTAATTTATTTTGTATTTTTATGACAGCTATGAAAGGTGCTGTATCATAATATGATTGCTTCTAAATTTATTATGATTAACATGATGATGATATGATTACTTCTTAGCTTATTATGATTAACATGACAATAATATGATTAATTTCTTAGCTTATTATGATTAACATGACAATAATTTGATTACTTCTTAACTTAGTATGATTAACAGAATAATAATATGATTAAGGGAAAAATATTAGGATGACATATTACGAGTATATTTAGTTAATAATAATCTTAATATGGTGACTACAATCATAATTCTTATCATAATATGTTGCTCTAAGAATATGTTTACCACAACCATGTTTTTTCTTTGCGTGTAGGAGTTCTGTATTGGGATAAAATTTATTCTATGATAGTTTGATAAGAGCAAATTCACCTCCTTAAAATCTTTTTAATATGCATAAAACCGAAACGAATCATGATTTTTAATTGCCGTACTTAATTCCCAGTTTTTATTTCTGATACAAAATATAAAAATAAAGCACGTTGCCAGTTCAGTCTTTTAAAGCCCTGCACTTGCATATTTATTAACAAAGCAATTTTTGGGAATACAAAATTTTTACTTAATAAGATTTTTGTTCGTAAAACTTTAAGTTGATCGGCCCATAATTTAATATAGGTGCCATATAAAGCGTTGAAGTTATAATCCTGTGAGGATTTGTTCATGATTGTTTATAGATCCCATATAAAGCCTTCCCTCTTCTTTTATATTCTTGCTTTCGGTGGAGGCTATTCAAGATTGGAAAAAACCGAATATAGCACTTTTCTTTTTTTTTATCGCTTTTCTATTCTAGTTTCTTCTACTTTAATTTTTTTGGAAAGCCCGAGTATAATTTTTATTATGTGTAGTAATAAAATTTATTCTTTTAAGTATCTGTCTAGTAAACTTACATACATAAATTTGAAAAGTTCAATGTTGGCCATGATGATATGGTTTTAAGAATTTTATAAGGGCAACAGACTATTCTTTTATCTAGTATGTGTTCATATTTACACAAAGGTTTTTTTATATACATTGCACATACTCCGTAAACATGTGCAATATTAAAAGACAGCAAGGATATTTAAGTACTACTCATACACATGTCCTTTTGTCTGTTCATATCTATATGCCTAAGTGGTTTTTAGTTAGTTTTTTATTTTCTCTTTTCGATTTAACAACAAACAGAAAAAGTCCGAAATAAGGCTACAAGGATAAAAATTCTTCTTAATAACGCATTGCATGGCATCTTTTTGTGGTTTACGACTATGGAAATAGAGTACTTTAGACATAAAAAATGTCTTATTTGTTGCAAGTAAATTTAAAGCTTTTTTGATCATTAAGAACAAACATTATTCGCATTTGCAATTTATGCGTATTACGTACGAGTGTGTATTGCTTATAAATCTTCCAAAAAAAGCTTTTACAAATCCCCTAAATAAATGCTGATTCGATTGAATTTCTTGTGTTCATTGTAAATTTTAACGATGCGGTTGGTTCACATTTTACTAAAGAAGAGATCAGGGGACAAATTACGGCAATCGATATGGATCGAGATTTCCATTTAAATTTCAACCCTTTCAAATGCCTTTATTTGTCCCCAGATGAGTGATTATGATTTGAGGTAATGTAAACTTAACTATACAAACTATACTAAACTCATATTTTTCAAAGAATAATTTCTGTTTAATATTAATTGGCTAAGAAATTAAGGCCCTTATTGTGTAAAACGCAACGCAGCGCCAAAAATTACTTTTAAAATAAAAACAAAGTCAAACATATTTTAAAATTTTGTTGTTGCTTTCTACAGAAATTCATTTTAAATTATGTTTTTTTATCACTTCTTCCTAATTACACAGAGCTTCAAGTGCATATATGCAAATAACAGGTGACCATTTATGTAGTCTTCTCTCTTTGTCAAATATCTAGAAAACCACAACGATTTTGTTGCAGAGTTGCGTATTTGATAAATATACCTTGATAAATATATCTTGATAAATAAATATACATGTGTTAGTGCATATTATGTTGTTGTTTTCTTCAGTTCTGAATTCTGAATCGATTCACATGGTTCGTGTAATAAGAAATTAAAAATATCTTAGAATGTATAGTATATTTGTTTTGTTTTATGATATGTAGCTGTTAAAGAACTGACAAGTTATCAGTGATAACTGACAAGCGTCCACTAATGCTCCTCAATTATCACGGGATCGCTCTTCTCTAATACATACATACATTTGAAACTAAACCCCATACATAAACCATCAAATATCCTTTTAAGGCGACTATAATATTAACAAAAATCCTTTTTTTACAATAATTTCAATTTTACATGAATGAATTTGACTTAAAGTATTATCAATTCGAATTTTATAAACGTTTTATCAATATGGCACAGGTTATGGAAAAATATTTTTCTATTTCATATTGATGCTAATATGTAAGTACTTATTTATAAATATGATCGATCAACTACACAGAAAGAAAAAACTCGTACTTAGCTTAAGTTTTTTCTTCTTACTTTATTACGAGTCGTACTCAAAAATTTAGGTACGGAAAACACTTAAAAGTACATACTTAAAACAACGCAAAATTGGATAAATACCAAAAACCAATGTTCATGCATACGCGTGTTTTGTAAAAGGGCGGAATACGATAAAAGTGTAATGAACAGGCGAAGCGTTTAAGTGAAATAATAATATTCTCTCTAGTTCTGTGGGGTAAGTATTAAGGTTAGAATCCATCTAATCACACTTCGAGTCGAGATGAAACCGTCTTCGAAATTCTTGAATCAAGCACAATTTGGGATTAATTTTATCTCACTTTTATTTAAGAGAATCCTGTTTTCGGATTATTTTAAGTACGATTTCGCGATAAATTATGGATAAGTTAAGTATTGCGCACTTGAATAATCCGTACTTGAATCAAGCATTCCGGTCTTGATTTAAGGAAATCCGTACTTACCATGCTATTGACACCGCTTCGGCTTGATTTAAGTACGGATTTTTTTATTATTGAATCTTTTTTGTCGAAAATTACAATATGTATTTTAAGCTTAATCCTAATTTTATTTATAAGCCATTACCAATTTAACAAGTGTCAAGGCTCAAAGTGTCGGTAAAAAGTTGTTGCCCAAAAATTTTTTTCAATAAAATGTTAACAAGATTTGTTAAAATAAATTGCTGGAAATGTTGAATAAATCAAACAAAATTTTATCGAATCTTTATTTATTTATGAATGATGATGTGCTTAATTCCCAATTTTTTTTTTTTTAGCTAAATACACTAAACTTTATTATGGGGGATAAGCTAGTTCCTATGGGCATCTCGCTAGTTGCTTAGGTCAGATCATCAGGAAACCTTTTTCCATAGACTTTGGCAAAAGTAAATATAATATACAAATAAAACTGTAAAGCGAGTGAGAATTACAAATGGAAAAGAGTTTTAAAAATACTGTATCTACTTTAATTCAAATATTTTTTTATTAAATATGAAGAAATATTTCATTATTAAATAAGTTTTATTGAGTGCTATTTAGTGTTTGGGAATTCCCGGACTTTTTCATTTCCCGGGAAACGGGAAAAAAAATTTTTATTTCCCGGGAATACCGGGAATCCCGGGAAATTTTTATTATCAAAAAAAATCATAAAAAAGTCATTAAAATGTAACAAAATTTATATTTAAAACAGTTTTATTAAAAATGAACAATATGTGTATCACAAATTTGCTTGTGTAAAACAAATTAAATATACAAAACACACAATTAAAAAAACTAGAGATCTTCATTACCAAATTTAAAAAAATAACATATATATATATATATATATATATATATATATATATATATATATATGTATAATTATATTAGTTTTTAGTTTTTTAAAAATGTGGTTTTTAAAACTACTAATGCGTTGAGAGAGTCACTGGACATTCTATTTCTCTACTTCGTTCCAAAGTGAACAACAAGAGAAAAAACCCTTTCACTTTCCACCGAAAAGAGCATTACACAGGTTTTCAATACATATTCCTTGTTCAATTATTGCTTACTTCATACATATTAAACTCTTTTTTAAAGCAGTTTAGATTATTAATTTTCCGATATTTTGGAGTTGCTTTCGCATTAGTGATAGCATTTTCCAATTTTTTTTTTGAAAGTAGCATCAACTCGAATTTCTGTGATATCACCATCACTACTAGATTCTTCAGCATCTGAAGAACAGCTCATAAAAAGTCGTCTATATATATTTTCTGCATATATTTTTAGACAACTTTTCGATATAGCCGAATCCAAAATGTAATTATTTGTTTTCAGGTAATGTAATTTCGCCTTGAAATTACATTTAAAAATATTTGATGTTTGTAAACTGCTGTTTTTTTTTTTTGTCTTTTTACAGTAATGTCAACAATTTAAATTTAAAACCGTATCAAAGCAAAAATCTATTCCTGCGAGTAAAAAAAAATAAAACAAATCACTTTGAGGAACTGAAGTTTTGTTTAAAATATTTTTTATAAATAAAAAAAAACAAAATTAAATTAAATTAAAATTAACGTTTTTTATGTAAAATTCCTTTTTTATGAAATTCCCGGATTTCCCGGGAAAAATAAAAAAATTTCCCGGAAATTGCCGTCAGAAATTTTATTTAAGTCTTGAAGTGTGTAAAACTTACTGTAATTTTAATTTTCTATCAAGCTTCAAATAGGAAAAATAAAAAGTTTTTTTTCTCTCCTGTAAAATGTGCTGAAAGTGAGTTAGCAGGTTTGCATATTAAGCCAACGATATGACTGCTGTAAGCTACTGCTTATATTTTGAATTAAAATATGGGCATTTCCTAGGGTCACGAACGTACGTTCGTACGCTTTTGATGTAGATATAATATAGAAAACAAAACTTTTCCTAGCATTTTTTTGCGATTCGATAGCATTTGGGTGGCTCTATGTTAAGTACAAATGATGGATTTCATTGAGTTTAAGTTTTCATAATAAGAGTTATAAACGTGTGGTAACGAACGTACGCAAAATAGAAGTCAACTTCGGCTGACAGTAGTGAAATGTAAAAATCTGCGTAATGAAACAGAATTTTCAAAAGTGATTAATTTATTTTAAAAGTGTATTAATGTAGGTCTCCATCCAGTATTTACAAAATAAAATATCTCTCTTGGTTTTTATTTAATTGGCTTATGTACCGGTCGCGAACGTACGATTTTTCTATATGTTTTTTTATTATTATCACCATGCATTTTACCATAAATGTCTTCACATTTCCTTAACAAAAAAAACTTAATACTCCTTTAACAATTGATTTTAATGGAGAGATTATGCAGAAGGAGTGTAAACATACCATATTTTTTGCATGTAAAATCAGTATATAAAACTGTCTTTTGAAGTAGAAAATACAGGAAATTATAAAATTGTCCAGTTTCCAGCCCAATTGTCTCAAGTTAGACAGCTCAGATATGCTAGGAAACCATTCTTTTATAAGAATATAGACTTTTTTTCTAATAAAAACGATGATAATCAACATTTTATTTTTTTATACTGGTAGACCATTCTGTGGAAATGCCCATATACAGTTGTGACGAATCAATGAACAGAGCATTACAATTTTCATTTTGTTTGAAATATTTACTTTAAAAAATATTAAATTTTATTTAGGATATTATGACGATATGACTTGATACAACACCTTGTGCATTAATTGAATTGTTTTTTTTTTGCTTGCTCGTTTTAGTTCAAGAATTGTTATGTTTGGTATTTTATTGTTTTTTTTTTAATTAATGCATTTTTATATATTGAAATTACTTAACCCTTTCAGGGTCAAAAATAATTTTTGGCGAGATATAGATCTGAAAATTTGTATTCAAGGTAATGTGATGGCGCTGAAGCCGGGAAAAATAGTAGTTTTTGTTTCATGTAGCTCCCTTGGTTGTTGGGGCATGTCAAATATTTTCAAAATTGACCTTCAAAGGTCCCCAAAAGAACCTAAAATTAATTTTTCTCATATTTTTTTTCAAGTAAATATTTATTTACGCATGTATAAATACTTACAAATTGTTTTTAATATCGCCCGACCACCGAAACTATTATTTTTTTTTCGTCCTAAATATAACCTTTTTACGAATTTCCTGACTAGTGTACGACAATGCCCTCAATATTAAGAAAAGAAAGTCAATGCCTAATGTAACAACTATTTAAAATCGCACACGTGTCTTTCTTTCAGATAAAACAAAAAAATATAATTTACTGTACACTTTTATACAGTAACATTGCGTAGAAACAGAGTACAATGTAATGTCGAATATATTCGAAAAAAACACTGAAAGGGTTAATTTATAAAAAAAAACTTTATTAATCGGTTAACCGATCAAAAACTAAATTAACCGATTATTAACCGGTTAAACCAAAACCTCGGTTAATTAATCGAGCGATTAACCGATTAAAGCAAAAGGTCGATTAAATGAATACCCTATATGGGGCCTAGGGTAAATTATGGACCGATCATCTCGAAATTTCACAGCGTCATTTCTAGTCCTTTAAAATGTGACATACCAACTTCTGTTATGATAGCATTATTAATGATGGTTTTAGGCGACTAAACTGTTTTCCGGTATAAGGGCTTATATGGGGCCTAGGGTAAATTATGGACCGATCTTTACGAAATTTCACAGCGTCATTTCTAGTCCTTTAAAACTGTGACGAGCCAAAATTTGTTACGCTAGGGTTATTTTTTACGCTTTTAGGCGTACTAAACTGTTTTCCGGGAGTAGTATTTATATGGGGCTTAGAGTAAATTATGGATGGATCTTCACGCAATTTAACAGCGTGATTTCCAGTCAAATAAAACAAATTTTTGCAAAATCTTTTTTCATTCCGTGCCTTGTTCCAGCATTTATGTTATTTTTTGTAACAAAATGATCAATTTTTTTAGGTGGTGGTTCCACATTTTGATTCAAAGCTCTGGTCCTACTAAACCGATTTTGCTGGATTTCAATCCCAAACTATTAGGATAACTACAAGCAATTTGGCACCAAGTTTGTTCATTTCTTTTGAGTTGTTCGAAAGTGAAAGTGTTTTCAACAGACGGACAGACAGACGGACATGGCTAAATCAACTTAGAATTACTCAAGGGCCCACAATATATACTTTATGGGGTCTGAGATGAAAAATAAAAAAGTTTCACACGGAATGACAAACTTAATATACCCTCTTCACAACTAATTGTGGTGGAGGGTATAAAAAAAGTTAACCATTTTTCTTAGGCATATACATAACTTTTTTGATTTTTTGCAAATAGGCAAAATGGCATATCATAGTCGAATAAAGGATAAAAAGTATGCACACCCATTTTATTTTTTTTTTTTTCTTAATCGCATAAAAGTTTCATCACTAAACGCAATTAATTTCAAAATTATATAATTATTTGCTTTATCATTAAATTAAGAAATATTAATAAATAATATTTGTGCAGAAATGTTTAAAAAAATTATATACATAAGTAAGTGTAACATACAATACTTACATACATATATGAGCTAGTGCAAGCTTTTTAATACTTTTAAAAAAATTAATATTTTCCCTAAAAGAAATTTAGAGCGATGCCAGCACTCAGTAATGTTCGTTGCAATTCTAGAGCTATTCTTCCACATTTGGCCATTATACATATTTATTCCGGAATATCGATTGCAATTATTTTAAACACACATACTTCGTTTGCCTAACTTTCATTTAAAGCAAAAACAAATTAAGTTAAGCCAACGAAATCTTCGTTTGAAATTCACATAAATAATTGAAAACATTTGTGTTTTAAAATAAAAATATTTGAAAAAACTCTGTCTATTTTAGAAATCACGTTTGGTGCGGACATGTTTGAGCCCAAATCACCTAAAAAAGTTCTATTTATTACTTGTCTAATATTTCACACTACCATGTAATGGTATGCCAAATTTTTCGTAAAGTTAGTTGTATGCAAAAAAAAATTTTAGTTGTTTTTTATCAATTAAAAAATTTTTTTAAAAGTATTTCAATTTATTTACTCTGATAAGCGAATTAATTATTATTATTATTTTTCTAATGAAAATTAAAAATATAATTTTGATTTAATTAACATTTTGGTTGTATTAAAATAAACTTTTAGCAAAATATTAATTAAATAGCAAAAAATCTTAATTGTGCTCTATATATAATTAGGTCGATGAACACATTGTTTGAAACGGCAAAGTTTTTTGATCATTTTTTAATTAATATTAAAAACATTATTTATTGAACAAATTTTTAGTTTTTACCATTTTTAGTAATCTATATAATCATTTTGGTAATAGGTGCAAAATCTACAAATTGTTTGCTGATTCTATGAATTTGGTGATAAGAGACAATTTTTTATTTAATTTTTTTTTTATTTTTGTGTAAAATAAGATATTTAAGCTTAGCCAACACAAATATCATCAGTAGGCTATCAAAGTGTAAGCGAACAAAGCTTTAAGCCTAGAGAACACGGAGTGTGAAAAGTCACATGCGCATGTGGCTCTGACGTACTTTAGACGCCATAACACAACACACCATGGCCATTGTGTCTTTGTTATGACGTTAAATAAAGGCTTTTACATTCCGTGTTCTTTAGACTAAACTGTAAGCAATATAAATTGTATTATATATATCGGGAAAAATAACACTTACGTACTTAATTTTAGGGTAATATCTGAAATAAGAGTGATGATATTAAAAAAAAACCTGCGGTAACTTTGTTTGACAACTTATTCAAACAAATCCATGATTTTGCTGAACTTTATTTCCTTGTCTTTCCTTTGACGTGGAAGATAAGTTAAAGGTATCAAAAGAAACATTTTCTTCAGAATTACTCAAAGATAATTCTTTGTCCTGCTGTTTAAATATACTTTTTCTTGATTTTTGCTTCTCTTTTCGTTTTCTATTTTCATTCTATTTCACTCTTTTTGGTTCCATATTTTGGTGCTATCTTTTTTATTGGAAAAGTTTGATTTGTTTACATTTGCATGCCCAAATATCGAAGAAAACTTTGCTACGCTACACAGTGGTCCCAATGACAAATTTAGAGCGAAAAAATTAATTTTCTCGAATGGTGCCAGAGTAAAAACTTTGTTCATTTTTTAATGACAGGACCCCACCTTGCTCAACAGTATATATTTTTTGTGAATATTTGCAATATTATCCCAGCTGCATTGATTTAAGCATCAGTAAGTGCTAAGTTTAGTTGATAATTGTATGTGGTTTCGATAGCTAATAAAATAAAGTGAAAACGTTTTCTGTAATATTTGTTGGTTTTATTTATACAATAGAGGTATATATTTCTAAATTTAAAAGGTTCCGCTGATTTGACATTCCGTTTAGAAAAATATGTATGCAAATTAAAAGTATTCATAAGTTGTGGGCAGGGCTGCCAGATTTGACGATTTATCGTCATTTTGACGATTTTTGCTCCGAAATTAGCAAAGTGCCGATTTGCTGATTTTTGTCTAAAAAGTGACGATTTTTGCAGTCTCCAAAGTCTGAATAAAAATTAAATTTTCTGACAATTTCGTTTTTTAATCTTGTAATGTTTATAAGAGCGGAAGGCGGAACGTTTTCTTTCGCTTAGCTTTTACGCTGATATGCCATACCAAAGCGAGAGCGTCAATGTTGTGTCACGAACTATAGTGATAGCTTTCTTGTTTAATAAAACCCACAAATTATAAATAAAAATGGAGATAAACGCGATAGATTGACAAAAAAATAGCTAAATTGCCATTATTAATTAGCAATAGCGGCAAACTTCACTACTAACCGCGCTGTCAAAATCGGGTCTTCCAATTGCAAAGCGTTCAAGCCACTCTATTCAAAAACTAGAAAACTTGTGCCGCTTTTGTTTAGGTATGGCTGTAATATGCAAGTCTTAAGAAAATCTTAGATTATTTACGCTTTGTTTATCTTTCGTCAAACCATCATCGAATGAACTTTTTACGGCTCTATGTATAAATCTTATTTTCAACAATTATACGGCAAGCATTTCACGAGTTGTAAGAGAATATTGACATGAAAGTCTCGCTAGATTACACTAGTTGACAGTTTTTGACCAAATGAATCTGACACCTAATCTTTATGTAAAATTGTCCGCTGAATCAGACTTGTCAAAAGTAGAACAGTTTGTGAGATACTCCAAAATAACCGTTATTTGTGTTTTTAAAAAAAGATGATGTGACTGAAATGCAAATATCTTCAAAAGTTTATATATTTCTTTCTTTTTCGTGAAAGACTTTGCAATTTCTAAAATAACCATGGGTCGTTTGTGAAGATGAGTCAATAAATGGCAGAGTTATAGTGGACAAAAGTTCAAACTTCATTATAAATTTGATGATTTTTTGCAATTTTGCTCTTTTTTCATATTCGGATTTAGAGGACAATTTTACATAAAGATTAGGTGTCAGATTCATTTGGTCAAAAACTGTCAACTAGTGTAATCTAGCGAGACTTTCATGTCAATATTCTCTTACAACTCGTGAAATGCTTGCCGTATAATTGTTGAAAATAAGATTTATACAGAGAGCCGTAAAAGGTTCATTCGATGATGGTTTGACGAAAGATAAACAAAGCGTAAAATTGTTGTTTTTGTACTCGGAAAATAATCTAAGATTTTCTTTAGACTTGCATATTACAGCCGTACCTAAACAAAAGCGGCACGAGTTTTCTAGTTTTTGAATAGAGTGGCTTGAACGCTTTGCAATTGGAAGACCCGATTTTGACAGCGCGTTCAGTATAGAAATTTGCCGCTGTTGTTAATTAATAATGGCAATTTAGCTATTTTTTTGTCAATCTATCGCGTTTTTCTCTATTTTTATTTATAATTTGTTTTTTTTTGGATCTTTACCTACCTCTTAAACGATTCCCACAACGATTGAAAAAGCGTCTTTCGCTGTGCTATGGAAGAATCTCACTCGTGGTACAGTTCTTCCCGTGTGAGAAATCTTCTACGATTAAAAAATGCGGTCATCGACGATCAAAGACGCTCTTCATGAAACTCCCAGTAGCTTTTACACAATTGAAAATGCTAGCTGGGTATGTTTTTGGTTGAATGTTTTTTTTTTATAAAAATCGAACAAAAATTGTTTAAAAACAACTAAACTTTAAGTTGTCCGATTTTTCGAAACGATAAAGACGTTTTTTTATTATTTCTCAGGAAACTGACGATTTTCTCATAAATTTATCTGGCAGGACTGGTTGTGGAATTAAATATGTATTGTAAATGTGATAGACTTTTAAATGTGACTTTCATCACATGCTGCTATGTTTGTGTTTTTTTTTTTCATCTATAACATGTACATTGTTAAATGTTTAAGCAATTAGCTGCCTATTTTTGCCTAAACACTTTCTACCGTATCTTTAGGTTGCACTTTCTATAACTAAAAAGGATTTGTTCAATGTTCGGTACTCTGAAAAAGACCAGAAGTAATAAAAATAACGCTGTCATACATTACATTTTCATGAAAAGTGGAAGTAAAGTAATCAGCTCAAATTTTTTTTAGCAAACTATCCAACAAGTGGATGCAAGAACACAGAACAAATAATGTTTTCAAGTCAATCTTTAAAATTGGTTGTATGAATCTTTTCTCTTTTCCAGTAAAACCTCGTCAAGTCTTTTGGAAGAAGACTCGGAGGAAGGACTATCAAGACCCGAACGACCATCCAAATCGTTTTCAGAAGGAGGGAAAGATCAAAGCAGTTGAAAATAAAGTCTCTTGTAAACACTTGTTCCCAAGAAGAGTTAACATTTGCTGCTGAAAGTAGGCTTCATAAAGCAGTCAAAAGAGTTGCTGCAGACGTTATTAGAACCATAGATGTTTCTCCAGAAAGGGCACTAAAAATATTTTAAATTCCCTAAGCTAAAAAAAATGGTTAAATACGCCATACGTGAAGAAGCGCTGTAAGACTCTCTACCTCCTGGTTATTTAAAGTTGTAATCCATTCCATTTATAATATTTAATGCCATCTTTGTAGGTTCAAAAAACTTTGTGCTTCCTATTTACTACTTTTCAGAATAAAACAGATAATATTGTTTTCTCGTTTCCATAACAACTATTAAGTTTAAAATAGTTTGTCGAAAAATAAAAAAGAACACACAACTTTACTCGTTAATTGGCTAAAAAAGTAATCTTAATAAAATCTTTTGGTTCTGAGTTTGCTTTGAACGCTTTCAAAAGAAAAAACTATAAGTTTCAAAAAAGCTGTATTTAGTACAATTAATTTGTTTCTGTGTATAAATTCTCGAGACATAAAAAAGTCATTATAATACAACAACAAAATTTTGTTCTCCGAGTAGAAAATATGTCTTGGGTTTACATAAGTATATAATAAAGTGGGGTTAATTTTGTTTCCAACAGGCGTTAGGAAAAAAAATTTTGTTAATAACGTTATCTAAGAAAATTTCCCCAAGAAACTATGGGTCCAAAATCAAATTTTAGATCCCGCCAAGAGACATCAAAATTCGCATTTAAGCTACTTTTAAAAACAGCGTGGTTTTATTAAGACTTACTGTTTTATGCAAAGAATACCACATTTTTATAGATATTGGGCTTATTTCTGCTTCATCTTTTCAATCCAAATTTAAGAAGCCTTTATTTTGAAAATTAACCTTAAAACTTAAGTTTTTATATCATTGAACAATCAGTAAAAATAAACTTTTTCAATTAATGTTTTATTTCGTAAATCAAACAGCAAAACATATGTCTTTTTTACAATCCATTCGTAAGGTTCGGTACGACTTTCTAAAGTCGCTGCCATAAAATCGTCTCGATTTTTTACAATTACGCGTCGTAAGAGATGCGTTAGCAACAACACACATCGGTTGGTACTGAAAGTTCCAGTATGGAGAGTACGATGGACAGCCATGGCGGAAAATGACGAACTGTTAACTGAAATGTGTACTACTAATTCTATTGTCATTGGTGACACACTATTTCTTCACAAGAGAATTCACAAGGTAACTTCGATTTCATCTGACCATGTGATCGAAAACCAAATTGATCACATCACCATCAGCCGGAAATGGCGGGGGTCTCTTTAAGACGTGCGTAATAAGAGAGGGCCGACAGTGCCAGTGATCTCCACTGAGTCATTGCCACACTCCAAATTAAAGTCGCAGCCATAAGGAAGAGCAAAATATCGCCAAAGGTCAAACACGATATAAATAGACTTATTAACGCTTCCAAAAAACACACCTCGATATAATGACAAATCAGGAGAAGCACTCTAATCTAGATCGAGATGTCAATAAAAGCGCAAGATGCGTTAAGAGACGATGGGCGAAAAATATTGCCAAAGATCACAAAGGGCTGCGGAAACAAATCAGAGTGGAGATTTGTATGTAGCTATAGTAAACCCACAAAGACTCCTGTACTCGGTGGAAAGCACTTAAAAGATCATAATGAGGAGCTAACAACATTAAAGGATAAACAAGTGCAGCTTTGGACTGATTTTTACAGGATCATGATGGCGCAAACCTACAACACACATAATCAAGCAATGTGAAACTGCGAGTCACAAGAGGTAAACCAAAATATCACAATAAGTCTCCATGCCCGGATAATATCCCTCCCTAATTGCTGCTTGTAGATCCAATGACAAGCTCAAAACTAATGATACCGCTCATGGAAGGATTTTGGTCTTCCAATTATTTACCAGATTCACTCTTGGAAGGTGTTATCATAAAAATACCGATAAAGGAGACTTATCAGAACGCAGTTATTAGATGGGTGTCATTGTTTTGAATATGCTGCTAAAAGTTAGTTTCCCCATCATCAAGAAAAGACTTTGTGATGCAATCTCTTCCGGTATGAGAGGAGAACTAGCCCGTTTCATGTCAACAGTCTCAGAATAGTAGTCAAGCATTCCGTAGTACGGATATCCCTATTATATCTCCTTTTTATAGATTTTAAAAAGGCGTTTGACATACTTAACCATACAGCAATTTGGACTGAGTAGGCCTGTAACGGACTTTCACAACCGCTGATCTCTCTCATAAAATCTAGTTATGCTAACGCAACATGAATAATATTGCTTGAAAATGTACTATCTCGTCACTTCTGTTTAATATTGTGCTAGACATAATTATGTTACAAGAAGCTTCCTCTAGAAATGGAATTGTATGGGGCCTTCAAGATAGACTTAAGGACCTTGACTATGCTGACGATGCCTGTCTCCTTACACATTCATATGCTGGTATCGAACACAAGTTGCGCATTTTCACCGAAAATAATACTCCTTTTCACATTAGTGGCACATAACTTGAGGAGGTAGAATCCTTACGCTACCTTGGAAGCATAATTGATAGGCAGGGCGGTTCAGATATATCGGCACGTGCAAGGCAAGCATTTGGAATGTTGAATAACTTGTGGAAATCGTCCAATATTTCGCAAAAAATTAAGATAAAAATCTTAAACTCCAACGTAAAGACAGTTATACTATATAGGTGGGAAACGTGAAATTACCTTAGTTCAACAAGGTTCTTTCTAACGTGTAGTTAAGGTGCAAATATAACCTCGCTGTCCTAAGGTCGCAAACTGTCTGTCTGTCACAAAATAAATTTGCCATATACAATCTCCAACTCTCGTCTTTGCGAAACAACTCAAATTCCAATACAAACAGAAATATTTAAACGCAAATTAAAGTGATACTGATAATGCCAAGCAGCCAATCGAATGGAATCCCAAGGGAAGCAGTTGAAGAGGACGACCTGCTCATACATGGAAGCGGCAGGTTGATGTGGGATTGACGAGAGTTCACAAAAGCTGGAAGGGAACTAAAGCCATTGCATCCGGCATATCCGAATGGAACGAACTAGTTACGGCCCTATGCTCCTTCTAGGAATAACAGGCATTAATATTGTTACGTTACTTTCTTTCAATAACGTTTTGGTTTATTTCCTTTATAATAATTCGGTTAACCGATTAATTACTACCCGATTAACTGATCGGTTAATTTAAAATTGGCTTTTTTCGATTAACGATTAAACCGGTTAATTTCAGTCGATTAACCGAAGTAACAAAATTTTAAATTTTTTTGTAGTATTTTAACATATCTGTGGCATTTTGACAAAACATCTTAACTCGAATTTAAAAAGTTGAAAAAAATGTTGTTAATCATGCGAATTTTCATTCAAAAAACATTTTTGTTTAAGTTTTTAAAATTTTGTATTATAAACGAAATTTTTCTTTAATTTTGATTTATTTTATTATTTAATAAAAATGATTTTTTCACCGAATTTTTTTAAAAATGTATTTGTATAGTAAAATATTTTTTCCTTCTTGCAATACATTCTTTAAATACAGTACGAGATAAGAATATGTTCGGTGCTGAGCTTTGCCAGGATGAGTCAGATGATGAACTGACAATAAGATAAACTCTCGATTGTAACACAAACAATCTTTTAACAGAATTTGGTTAATTAATTAACCGAAGCAATAAGAAGTGTTTAAAATTTTAAAAATTAAACTTATATCTAATTATGTCATAATGGAGGATATTAAATGTTTAGAGAAATACTGGAAAAGAATTGAGAAATAAGATAAGCTGCATTAAGGATTGCTTTCGAGATCTCCCTTTCATTCGTGAACATATGTACTTCTATGCCAAAGTTTATGTTTCTAGATAAAAAAACAACCAGTTGAAAAACAAAAAAGTACCAAAAAGTTATTATCATCCGTTCATGAAATTCCATGTTAAATTATTTTTATAGGTGCAATATTAATGACAATTGAAAAAATTACCAGATAACGAACAAAAAGTACCAAAAAGACACCTCATACAGACTCTAATTCACTGAGGACCTTGCATGTCTGAGGACCTTAGGTCCAATTTTTTAGATTAGTTTCGAATGTGATATTAACTTTATTTATATGTTTATTATTTTAAAAGATAGATGGGGTAACAAAAAATTTCCCAAATTACAGGTTTCACCCGTTTACTCCCTAAAAAGGCCAAAATTCTAAAAAGTACCAGACATCTGACGGCTTATTTTTCTAAAGAGCAACGATAGGTATTACATTTTTTGTGTCTCTTTTAGTTATGGATATATAATATAACCGAATTTATCCGTTTTTACCCTTTTTACCCCCTTAACATTCGAACAAACTTTCATGAAAAGAACGCATATAATATTCCCTGAATTCTCTGAAGTTGCAATGTTTAGGTTTAACTTTTTGACCCAAAGAGCTTGAGACCGGATTTTTTTCTATTTCGCTCTTTCTGTCTTAGTTTTCGAAACAACGCCGTTTTAAACTTCTAATGCTTCTGTTTTTTAAGACACTATGGAGTTACCTAGTTTTGTCAAAAATGCATGGAGTTATCTACTTTTTACCTACAAATTTTGTTCAAGAATTGTTTTTTTGTTATGCCATTGTTTTTTTTTTTACTAATAAAAACCAAATTATAAATCATTTTTGCATTTTTATATATTGATATTACTAAATTTATAACAAAACTTTATTAATCGGTTAACCGATCAATTACAAAATTAACGGATTAGAAACCGATTAAACCAAAACCTCGGTTAATTAATCGAGCGATTAACCGATTAAAGAAAAAGCCCGATTAAATGAATACCCTACAATTTAGACAACTTTTTTTAGTACTTAGTCACTTCAACAATTGCAATTTATTATTGCGACCTCTATTACTGATCTGCACAGTTAAACGTTTAAAGTAAAACTCATTTGGCAACGTCATTTCGCAAGTATTTATACTTAATAACATTTCTCCAGAAAGATTTTCGGAAAATATAATTTTTTTTTTTTTTTTTTTAAATAGCGAAATGCGAACTTGTTTAATATTTCGAACAAACCATAACCATAACCATTGAATTGAAGCCACTAAAACTAAGCAATGGCAAAAATTCGGTAACAGCGGCATGATTGGAAAGGCTACCAATTATTTTTTGTATAGAAAAGCAAACACTATTAGTAATTTCCATAAGCAGCATCTTAAATGTAATATTTTTAGGACCATTATTACCACTTGAAGTTAGCTAATGTTAAGATTAAATTGACAGATAATAATGTGTTATATGTCAAAAAGCGTCTGTTAACTGTCGGATAACAACTAACGCCAAGTTATAATAATGGCCCTTAATGATTTTTATAAATTCCAAAAAAAAAGTTTTTTAATATTATTTTGCCAAAATTTATGTAAATAAGGTGAATTTCAAAAATGTTAATGTGGCTTTTATTTGCCAACATTTTTTTTTTTTTTTTTTTTTTTTTTTTTGAAAAATAACTACGAACTTAAAATTTAACAATGAAACATATTTTGCCGTTAAGATTTCCTAAATACATACCTGACGTAAAAATATAACGTAGCAGTAAACGTTATTGGTAAAAAAGTTACTGAATAAAATTTAAAATTTGCTGTGAAATATTTTAAACAACTTAAATTATGTTAAAATTGAATAGAGAATCGCACTACAGGTTGTTTATGTTTTCTTTTACTTTATCAATTTTTTTCTTGCATTATTGTCAGTCTACTATGTTGCCTCCTACGCCGATTTGGCAGTCCATGCTTTCGTTTGTTTTTAAGGATAGTACGCTTTGCTTTTTCATTCGTTGTTTAATTTTGTTTTTGCTTTCAATATCAAATAAAACAAAATAAAAAACATGTCGTCAACATGACATGAATCATTTGAACGCCAATTCATGTTCAAAGAAGAAAAAGGAAGAATCATGTCAATAAGACATGAGCCGTATGAACTCAGACATAGGATCCAAGACTTCATCATATGGCGCAGAATCAATTTTCAATAAGTCATTTTCCATTACTTTCTGCTACGTATGTACGCGTCAACTGCGTTATTGCTAAAAGAAATAAAAGCAAAATAAATCTCAAATAGCAATTTCTGCATTTGTGTCATTCGTTAATGCCTAATTTTGTTCGTCTTACACCAGATTAAGATCGTGACTTTAAACTCAAACTTTAACTTAAGTCTTTTCTTTAATTCCTTTTAAAAGTTGCTTCCCCATGATTTAAGGTAATTATTCTTCATTGCTTATTTGTAAATACAAACAATTTAAATGCGCTCCGTGTTTTGTAAAATGCATACATATATGAGACATTGTCGTGTTTTTATACCCTTCACCGAAGGTAGAAAGGGTATATATAACTTTGTCATTCCGTTTGTAATTTCTACAATATTGATCCTACACCCTATAAAGTATATATATTCTGGGTTCTTATGAAAAGCGAAGTTCAAAACCGGTTGTCCGTCTGTCCGTCTGTCTGTTGAAATGGGTTTTCCGAAGCCCCCAGAAATGATGGGGACTTGGTTGGCGTATCTTTATGTCAGGTATTCTTATTATAATTTTGCTATTGAAATTCAGCCAGATCGGTCCACAAATGGCTGAGATATGAGCAAAAAACCACGACTACCTCTAATTTTTCCCAAAAATCCCTTGTGTTTGTTGTATTTTTATTACTTTTTGCTGTATATCTAGGGAACGACAAAAGCCAAAGTCACCAAATTAGGTACACACATTAAGGTTGCCAATACACACCATCCTACAAAATGTGGGCGGGATTGGAGAAGTGGGCGTGGTACCTCCCGTACAAAAAAAATTAAAAATTGTATAAAAACCTAAATTTTAGGGCTGTCATATGTCCTATGGATATGACTTAATTACAAAATATCGGAAATTTTTAGTAGAACATATTTTATAAAAAACTCGGGAAAATCGGTTCAGATACAAAAAAGTTATGACCAAAATTATTTTTTTTAAATACCCATTTTCGGTAACCATGGATCTTCCCGAGTCCAAGTTTTATAACACAAATAAATGGTAAATTTCTTGCTTAACACGTCAGTATATAAATCTGTCATATCGGTTAAATAATGGCTGAGTTATAATCAAAATACTGAAATCCCAAAAGTTACTCTTTTTATACCCTTCACCGAAGGTAAAAGGGTATATATAACTTTGTCATTCCGTTTGTAATTTCTACAATATTGATCCTACACCCTATAAAGTATATATATTCTGGGTTCTTATGAAAAGCGAAGTTCAAATCCGGTTGTCCGTCTGTCCGTCTGTCCGTCTGTCCGTCTGTCCGTCTGTCCGTCTGTCCGTCTGTCCGTCTGTCCGTCTGTCTGTTGAAATGGGTTTTCCGAAGCCCCCAGATATGATGGGAGCTTCGTTGGGGTATCTTTCTGTCAGGTATTCTTATTATAATTTTGCTATTGAAATTCAGCCAGATCGGTCCACAAATGGCTGAGATATGAGCAAAAAACCACGACTACCTCTAATTTTTCCCAAAAATCCCTTGTGGTTGTTGTATTTTTATTACTTTTTGCTGTATAACTGGGGAACGGCAAAAGCAAAAGTTTCCAAATTAGGTACACACATTTAGGTTGCCAATACACACCATTCTACAAAATGTGGGCGGGATTGGAGCAGTGGGCGTGGTACCTCCCGTACAAAAAAAATTAAAAATTTTATAAAAACCTAAATTTTAAGGCTGCCATATGTCCTATGGATATGATTTATATACCAAAATATCGGAAATTTTTAGTAGAACATATTTTATAAAAAACTCGGGAAAATCGGTTCAGATACAAAAAAGTTATGACCAAAATTTTTTTTTTTTTTTTAAATACCCACTTTCGGGAACCATAGATCTCCCGGAGTCCAAGCTTTATAACCAAGGTAAATGGTAAATTTCTTCTTTAACACGTTGGTATATAAATCTGTCAAATCGGTTAAAAAATGGCTGAGTTATCAGCAAAAAACCACGACTGCCTCTAATTTTTCCAAAAAAATCCCTTGTGGTTGTTGTTTTTTTGTTTTTTTATTTGAACGAGTTGAATTTTAAGCATAAGAAACATGTACACATGCTTGTACATGATTGTTCGCTTTAATTGAAAAATACATACCTACATATTAAACTAATAATATGACGGAGTATATTATACTATAATTCTTTATTTTTAACAACGTTAATAGCTCAATGGTCTGGGCGGTTGCCCAAGAAGGTTTGTTTTGTTTGTTAAATTGCCGGGGTTCAAATCTCGGCATCTCCACCTCTTCCAAACAGAAAATTTTTTAACTTTTTTTATAAATATTTCTATAAACGATTTTAAAATTATTCAGCGATTTTTGATTTTTTCATTTTATTAACAATATAAATATGAATCGTTCGCCTTACATGTGAAACAAAAACCATATTTTACAATTTGTTTTTGGCTTAAATGTAAATACCTAAGTATGTAGTATGTACGAGTATGCAAAAGTTATTTATGTGTATTGGTAGGCATTGTTTTCATGATTGTTGTTTTTTTCAGTTTTAGAGACGGATTGTTGCTATGTTTTGATAATCTCTTCTTACATTTCAATTCAAAAATCTCACACGTGTTGCCATATTATTTTTAAAAAATCTTATTATTTCTAAAAAAAATCCCATTTGTTATTTGAAAGCAAAACATTCAACAATAAGTATTTGCGTACGTAAATGTTTAATTTAATCAAAAAGCTAGAAACATTTAAGTTTGGATAATTTTATTGACGAAACCAATGACATAGAAACAGATCTTAAAATTTGTTCACAGCTTACTCTGACATTAGGCAAGGCAAAGAAATGCTAAAAATTATTTTGAAAACGCTACAAATAATTCTTTAAGTTGTTCATTATATTGTTTTAAATCCTTATACATTAAGTGACTCATTTTAAACAAAATTAAAATAAATGGTAATATTTAAACAAGTATTTAGGTAGATTTGATATAGCATCAGATATTAATACCACAATTGGTTAACCTTGAAATTGGAAGGCCCTCTAATAAAAACAAAATACAAACGGTTTTATAGCTATTTCGATTTAAAAGAATTTACAAACATATTTAGACAAGATTATTTTTTTTATATTTTAAAAAAACAGTCATCATTAATTGCGTAAAAGTTAGTTTATAACAATTTATTTTAGTTTTAATTGCTAAGACTATTCCATCCAACTTTAAAAATTAATCAAAAGAAGCTTAAAACATTTTTCTTTAAAGCTAATAAAATGCCAAATGGAAATTTTACAGCTAAATCTAAGTTTTTGGTGCTGAATTTACTTTCAAAAATAAAAAATTCCCACACTACTTAAAAGTCTTCATTAAAAATCGCCCAAACATGCAGGGTTATCGTCTTGTAAAAATATAAAATGAAATTTTTTTTACTATAATATAAGAATTATCCATTTCCATACGAAATTTCATTTTGACTACAACTATTTTTTTTAGTCAAAATTTATTATAATTTATTATAATACATAAAAAACTTAAGTTATATCAATACCTATTCTTCAATTTTTAAAATAATTCAAAAAAAGCTAGAAACATTTAATTAAAATGCTTAAAAAAAATGCGAAGCGCTTAATGAAAGTATTTTAGCTAAATTAAAATTTTTAATCTAAGTTAAGCTACAAAATTGCCAAAATGGTCACACTGCTTAAAAACCATACAAACAAGCAGGGTCATCCACTTTAAAAAAAACTGTATTTAGGGAATATTAGAAATGCCCTCATCATATAATTTTACGACTACAAAAAACCGCTAACATAACGAACAGTCACCTAGTGTCGTCAAAATATTAAAAGCAATCTTTGCCTTTTTATTGCTGACATTGATAACATATTAGTCACTTTTTTAGACAATTTATACAAAAATATATTCATATATACCTATATACGGGCCTGTTCTGAAATCACACCTGTGACTTTGTGGTGTTTTGAAAGTCATACCGTTGTTGTGTTTCTTGGTGTGCTTTCTGCAATTGAAGATCAAACAAAAACGGGACGCTAAAATATCAGACGTGTGATTTCAGTAGGCACATGTGATTTCAAATCACGTGATTTCAGTTAAAGTGATTTTCAGAACAGGCCTGATAATATCTTCTGCACAAAAGCGATTTAAAAGCATACACAATTTAAGCAATTTCTTGGTATGTTTATGTTGTATTATTGATAAATAAAAAACATTTAAATTGGTTTGCGACTTTTATTAACCAAAACGAAAGTTTACGTTTCAAAACGGTTAATGGTAACCCTGTAAAATAGTTGTTTTTTTTGTGGTTTTTTTTCATTTAAAATACTTGCGGTAAACTTCTTTTTTTTTTTTTATTTAATATTACCTTCTGTATTATACACAAACAACAAACACATACATACTTTTATTTACTATTAAAAATTATTGATATCACATACTCAAATCAACATCGACTTTACATGCGGTTCGATGGTCGAACGGTCTAAGCGGTCTGCCTCCTAACAATTTGTTATTGGTTGACTGGTTCGAATCCCATTCATTCCATTTTTTGTTTGTTTTTTATTTTTCGTTTTTTATAAATTCTTTTTATCTAAAAAGAAATTGGTCAGTTTTTAATTTTTAAAATTTTTTAAATATATTTATGAACTTCATAAACGTATATTTTATACATATTTACGCCTTTTAATTTACCCTTTTTATACCCTTATTTTTATTGATTTAATTTTTTTTTTACTTATTTTATTTTTTTATTTTATAGGTAATTCGTTTACATACATAAGTTTGTCATTCTGTTTGTTAATAATTATTTCTACAATATTGATTTCAGACCATATAAAGTGTATGTATATATATTGGGTGCTTATGAGGAGAAAAGTGGATTTAACGATGTCCGTCTGTCAGTCCGTTTGTCAATATTTATAGAAACCTAATTTTTAGGCCTGCCATATATATGACCTATGGATACGCTTTATTTATTAAAACATCGGAAATCTTTAGTAAAACATATTCTCTGCAAAACTCGGAAAAATTTTAGGGCTGCTATACGTCCTATGGATATGACTTATATACCAAAATATCTGAAATTTCTTGTAGAACATATTTTATAAAAAACTCGGAAAAATCGGTTCAGATACAAAAAAGTTATGACCAAAATTAAATTTTTTTTTTAAATACCCACTTTCGGGAACCATAGATCTCCCCGAGTCCAAGCTTTATAACTAAAGTAAATGGTAAATTTCTTCTTCAACACGTCGGTATAAAAATCTGCCAAATCGGTTAAAAAATTGCAGAGTTATAACCGAAATACTGAATCCACAAAAATTACTCTTTTTTTATAATTATTTATAATTAACTTTGTTAAAATATATATTTACAAGTTTATATAAATGTTTATATATAAATATAACTTAAGTAAATGGTAAAATTCTTCCTTAACACGTCGGTATATAAAACTATCAAATCGATTAGACAATGGGTAATTTATGAGCAAAATACTCCAAAAATGGGCTAAAAAACATCAAAATTTTTATAAAAACCTAAATTTTAGGGCTGCTATACGTCCTATGGATATGACTTATATACCAAAATATCTGAAATTTCTTGTAGAACATTTTTTATAAAAAACTCGGAAAAATCGGTTCAGATCCAAAAAAGTTATGACCAAAATTAATTTTTTTTTTAAAATACCTACTTTCGGGAACCATAGATCTCCCCGAGTCCAAGCTTTATAACTTAAGTAAATGGTAAATTTCTTCTTCAACACGTCGGTACATAAATCTGCCAAATCGGTTAAAAAATGGCAGAGTTATAACCGAAATACTGAATCCACAAAAATTACTCTTTTTATACCCTTCACCGAAGGTAAAAGGGTATATATAACTTTGTCATTCCGTTTGTAATTTCTACAATATTGATCCTACACCCTATAAAGTATATATATTCTGGGTTCTTATGAAAAGCGAAGTTCAAATCCGGTTGTCCGTCTGTCCGTCTGTCCGTCTGTCCGTCTGTCCGTCTGTCCGTCTGTCCGTCTGTCCGTCTGTCTGTTGAAATGGGTTTTCCGAAGCCCCCAGATATGATGGGAGCTTCGTTGGGGTATCTTTCTGTCAGGTATTCTTATTATAATTTTGCTATTGAAATTCAGCCAGATCGGTCCACAAATGGCTGAGATATGAGCAAAAAACCACGACTACCTCTAATTTTTCCCAAAAATCCCTTGTGGTTGTTGTATTTTTATTACTTTTTGCTGTATAACTGGGGAACGGCAAAAGCAAAAGTTTCCAAATTAGGTACACACATTTAGGTTGCCAATACACACCATTCTACAAAATGTGGGCGGGATTGGAGCAGTGGGCGTGGTACCTCCCGTACAAAAAAAATTAAAAATTTTATAAAAACCTAAATTTTAAGGCTGCCATATGTCCTATGGATATGATTTATATACCAAAATATCGGAAATTTTTAGTAGAACATATTTTATAAAAAACTCGGGAAAATCGGTTCAGATACAAAAAAGTTATGACCAAAATTTTTTTTTTTTTTTTAAATACCCACTTTCGGGAACCATAGATCTCCCGGAGTCCAAGCTTTATAACCAAGGTAAATGGTAAATTTCTTCTTTAACACGTTGGTATATAAATCTGTCAAATCGGTTAAAAAATGGCTGAGTTATCAGCAAAAAACCACGACTGCCTCTAATTTTTCCAAAAAAATCCCTTGTGGTTGTTGTTTTTTTGTTTTTTTATTTGAACGAGTTGAATTTTAAGCATAAGAAACATGTACACATGCTTGTACATGATTGTTCGCTTTAATTGAAAAATACATACCTACATATTAAACTAATAATATGACGGAGTATATTATACTATAATTCTTTATTTTTAACAACGTTAATAGCTCAATGGTCTGGGCGGTTGCCCAAGAAGGTTTGTTTTGTTTGTTAAATTGCCGGGGTTCAAATCTCGGCATCTCCACCTCTTCCAAACAGAAAATTTTTTAACTTTTTTTATAAATATTTCTATAAACGATTTTAAAATTATTCAGCGATTTTTGATTTTTTCATTTTATTAACAATATAAATATGAATCGTTCGCCTTACATGTGAAACAAAAACCATATTTTACAATTTGTTTTTGGCTTAAATGTAAATACCTAAGTATGTAGTATGTACGAGTATGCAAAAGTTATTTATGTGTATTGGTAGGCATTGTTTTCATGATTGTTGTTTTTTTCAGTTTTAGAGACGGATTGTTGCTATGTTTTGATAATCTCTTCTTACATTTCAATTCAAAAATCTCACACGTGTTGCCATATTATTTTTAAAAAATCTTATTATTTCTAAAAAAAATCCCATTTGTTATTTGAAAGCAAAACATTCAACAATAAGTATTTGCGTACGTAAATGTTTAATTTAATCAAAAAGCTAGAAACATTTAAGTTTGGATAATTTTATTGACGAAACCAATGACATAGAAACAGATCTTAAAATTTGTTCACAGCTTACTCTGACATTAGGCAAGGCAAAGAAATGCTAAAAATTATTTTGAAAACGCTACAAATAATTCTTTAAGTTGTTCATTATATTGTTTTAAATCCTTATACATTAAGTGACTCATTTTAAACAAAATTAAAATAAATGGTAATATTTAAACAAGTATTTAGGTAGATTTGATATAGCATCAGATATTAATACCACAATTGGTTAACCTTGAAATTGGAAGGCCCTCTAATAAAAACAAAATACAAACGGTTTTATAGCTATTTCGATTTAAAAGAATTTACAAACATATTTAGACAAGATTATTTTTTTTATATTTTAAAAAAACAGTCATCATTAATTGCGTAAAAGTTAGTTTATAACAATTTATTTTAGTTTTAATTGCTAAGACTATTCCATCCAACTTTAAAAATTAATCAAAAGAAGCTTAAAACATTTTTCTTTAAAGCTAATAAAATGCCAAATGGAAATTTTACAGCTAAATCTAAGTTTTTGGTGCTGAATTTACTTTCAAAAATAAAAAATTCCCACACTACTTAAAAGTCTTCATTAAAAATCGCCCAAACATGCAGGGTTATCGTCTTGTAAAAATATAAAATGAAATTTTTTTTACTATAATATAAGAATTATCCATTTCCATACGAAATTTCATTTTGACTACAACTATTTTTTTTAGTCAAAATTTATTATAATTTATTATAATACATAAAAAACTTAAGTTATATCAATACCTATTCTTCAATTTTTAAAATAATTCAAAAAAAGCTAGAAACATTTAATTAAAATGCTTAAAAAAAATGCGAAGCGCTTAATGAAAGTATTTTAGCTAAATTAAAATTTTTAATCTAAGTTAAGCTACAAAATTGCCAAAATGGTCACACTGCTTAAAAACCATACAAACAAGCAGGGTCATCCACTTTAAAAAAAACTGTATTTAGGGAATATTAGAAATGCCCTCATCATATAATTTTACGACTACAAAAAACCGCTAACATAACGAACAGTCACCTAGTGTCGTCAAAATATTAAAAGCAATCTTTGCCTTTTTATTGCTGACATTGATAACATATTAGTCACTTTTTTAGACAATTTATACAAAAATATATTCATATATACCTATATACGGGCCTGTTCTGAAATCACACCTGTGACTTTGTGGTGTTTTGAAAGTCATACCGTTGTTGTGTTTCTTGGTGTGCTTTCTGCAATTGAAGATCAAACAAAAACGGGACGCTAAAATATCAGACGTGTGATTTCAGTAGGCACATGTGATTTCAAATCACGTGATTTCAGTTAAAGTGATTTTCAGAACAGGCCTGATAATATCTTCTGCACAAAAGCGATTTAAAAGCATACACAATTTAAGCAATTTCTTGGTATGTTTATGTTGTATTATTGATAAATAAAAAACATTTAAATTGGTTTGCGACTTTTATTAACCAAAACGAAAGTTTACGTTTCAAAACGGTTAATGGTAACCCTGTAAAATAGTTGTTTTTTTTGTGGTTTTTTTTCATTTAAAATACTTGCGGTAAACTTCTTTTTTTTTTTTTATTTAATATTACCTTCTGTATTATACACAAACAACAAACACATACATACTTTTATTTACTATTAAAAATTATTGATATCACATACTCAAATCAACATCGACTTTACATGCGGTTCGATGGTCGAACGGTCTAAGCGGTCTGCCTCCTAACAATTTGTTATTGGTTGACTGGTTCGAATCCCATTCATTCCATTTTTTGTTTGTTTTTTATTTTTCGTTTTTTATAAATTCTTTTTATCTAAAAAGAAATTGGTCAGTTTTTAATTTTTAAAATTTTTTAAATATATTTATGAACTTCATAAACGTATATTTTATACATATTTACGCCTTTTAATTTACCCTTTTTATACCCTTATTTTTATTGATTTAATTTTTTTTTTACTTATTTTATTTTTTTATTTTATAGGTAATTCGTTTACATACATAAGTTTGTCATTCTGTTTGTTAATAATTATTTCTACAATATTGATTTCAGACCATATAAAGTGTATGTATATATATTGGGTGCTTATGAGGAGAAAAGTGGATTTAACGATGTCCGTCTGTCAGTCCGTTTGTCAATATTTATAGAAACCTAATTTTTAGGCCTGCCATATATATGACCTATGGATACGCTTTATTTATTAAAACATCGGAAATCTTTAGTAAAACATATTCTCTGCAAAACTCGGAAAAATTTTAGGGCTGCTATACGTCCTATGGATATGACTTATATACCAAAATATCTGAAATTTCTTGTAGAACATATTTTATAAAAAACTCGGAAAAATCGGTTCAGATACAAAAAAGTTATGACCAAAATTAAATTTTTTTTTTAAATACCCACTTTCGGGAACCATAGATCTCCCCGAGTCCAAGCTTTATAACTAAAGTAAATGGTAAATTTCTTCTTCAACACGTCGGTATAAAAATCTGCCAAATCGGTTAAAAAATTGCAGAGTTATAACCGAAATACTGAATCCACAAAAATTACTCTTTTTTTATAATTATTTATAATTAACTTTGTTAAAATATATATTTACAAGTTTATATAAATGTTTATATATAAATATAACTTAAGTAAATGGTAAAATTCTTCCTTAACACGTCGGTATATAAAACTATCAAATCGATTAGACAATGGGTAATTTATGAGCAAAATACTCCAAAAATGGGCTAAAAAACATCAAAATTTTTATAAAAACCTAAATTTTAGGGCTGCTATACGTCCTATGGATATGACTTATATACCAAAATATCTGAAATTTCTTGTAGAACATTTTTTATAAAAAACTCGGAAAAATCGGTTCAGATCCAAAAAAGTTATGACCAAAATTAATTTTTTTTTTAAAATACCTACTTTCGGGAACCATAGATCTCCCCGAGTCCAAGCTTTATAACTTAAGTAAATGGTAAATTTCTTCTTCAACACGTCGGTACATAAATCTGCCAAATCGGTTAAAAAATGGCAGAGTTATAACCGAAATACTGAATCCACAAAAATTACTCTTTTTTATACCCTTCACCGAAGGTAAAAGGGTATATATAACTTTGTCATTCCGTTTGTAATTTCTACAATATTGATCCTACACCCTATAAAGTATATATATTCTGGGTTCTTATGAAAAGCGAAGTTCAAATCCGGTTGTCCGTCTGTCCGTCTGTCCGTCTGTCCGTCTGTCCGTCTGTCCGTCTGTCCGTCTGTCCGTCTGTCCGTCTGTCTGTTGAAATGGGTTTTCCGAAGCCCCCAGATACGATGGGAGCTTCGTTGGGGTATCTTTCTGTCAGGTATTCTTATTATAATTTTGCTATTGAAATTCAGCCAGATCGGTCCACAAATGGCTGAGATATGAGCAAAAAACCACGACTACCTCTAATTTTTCCCAAAAATCCCTTGTGGTTGTTGTATTTTTATTACTTTTTGCTGTATAACTGGGGAACGGCAAAAGCAAAAGTTTCCAAATTAGGTACACACATTTAGGTTGCCAATACACACCATTCTACAAAATGTGGGCGGGATTGGAGCAGTGGGCGTGGTACCTCCCGTACAAAAAAAATTAAAAATTTTATAAAAACCTAAATTTTAAGGCTGCCATATGTCCTATGGATATGATTTATATACCAAAATATCGGAAATTTTTAGTAGAACATATTTTATAAAAAACTCGGGAAAATCGGTTCAGATACAAAAAAGTTATGACCAAAATTTTTTTTTTTTTTTTAAATACCCACTTTCGGGAACCATAGATCTCCCGGAGTCCAAGCTTTATAACCAAGGTAAATGGTAAATTTCTTCTTTAACACGTTGGTATATAAATCTGTCAAATCGGTTAAAAAATGGCTGAGTTATCAGCAAAAAACCACGACTGCCTCTAATTTTTCCAAAAAAATCCCTTGTGGTTGTTGTTTTTTTGTTTTTTTATTTGAACGAGTTGAATTTTAAGCATAAGAAACATGTACACATGCTTGTACATGATTGTTCGCTTTAATTGAAAAATACATACCTACATATTAAACTAATAATATGACGGAGTATATTATACTATAATTCTTTATTTTTAACAACGTTAATAGCTCAATGGTCTGGGCGGTTGCCCAAGAAGGTTTGTTTTGTTTGTTAAATTGCCGGGGTTCAAATCTCGGCATCTCCACCTCTTCCAAACAGAAAATTTTTTAACTTTTTTTATAAATATTTCTATAAACGATTTTAAAATTATTCAGCGATTTTTGATTTTTTCATTTTATTAACAATATAAATATGAATCGTTCGCCTTACATGTGAAACAAAAACCATATTTTACAATTTGTTTTTGGCTTAAATGTAAATACCTAAGTATGTAGTATGTACGAGTATGCAAAAGTTATTTATGTGTATTGGTAGGCATTGTTTTCATGATTGTTGTTTTTTTCAGTTTTAGAGACGGATTGTTGCTATGTTTTGATAATCTCTTCTTACATTTCAATTCAAAAATCTCACACGTGTTGCCATATTATTTTTAAAAAATCTTATTATTTCTAAAAAAAATCCCATTTGTTATTTGAAAGCAAAACATTCAACAATAAGTATTTGCGTACGTAAATGTTTAATTTAATCAAAAAGCTAGAAACATTTAAGTTTGGATAATTTTATTGACGAAACCAATGACATAGAAACAGATCTTAAAATTTGTTCACAGCTTACTCTGACATTAGGCAAGGCAAAGAAATGCTAAAAATTATTTTGAAAACGCTACAAATAATTCTTTAAGTTGTTCATTATATTGTTTTAAATCCTTATACATTAAGTGACTCATTTTAAACAAAATTAAAATAAATGGTAATATTTAAACAAGTATTTAGGTAGATTTGATATAGCATCAGATATTAATACCACAATTGGTTAACCTTGAAATTGGAAGGCCCTCTAATAAAAACAAAATACAAACGGTTTTATAGCTATTTCGATTTAAAAGAATTTACAAACATATTTAGACAAGATTATTTTTTTTATATTTTAAAAAAACAGTCATCATTAATTGCGTAAAAGTTAGTTTATAACAATTTATTTTAGTTTTAATTGCTAAGACTATTCCATCCAACTTTAAAAATTAATCAAAAGAAGCTTAAAACATTTTTCTTTAAAGCTAATAAAATGCCAAATGGAAATTTTACAGCTAAATCTAAGTTTTTGGTGCTGAATTTACTTTCAAAAATAAAAAATTCCCACACTACTTAAAAGTCTTCATTAAAAATCGCCCAAACATGCAGGGTTATCGTCTTGTAAAAATATAAAATGAAATTTTTTTTACTATAATATAAGAATTATCCATTTCCATACGAAATTTCATTTTGACTACAACTATTTTTTTTAGTCAAAATTTATTATAATTTATTATAATACATAAAAAACTTAAGTTATATCAATACCTATTCTTCAATTTTTAAAATAATTCAAAAAAAGCTAGAAACATTTAATTAAAATGCTTAAAAAAAATGCGAAGCGCTTAATGAAAGTATTTTAGCTAAATTAAAATTTTTAATCTAAGTTAAGCTACAAAATTGCCAAAATGGTCACACTGCTTAAAAACCATACAAACAAGCAGGGTCATCCACTTTAAAAAAAACTGTATTTAGGGAATATTAGAAATGCCCTCATCATATAATTTTACGACTACAAAAAACCGCTAACATAACGAACAGTCACCTAGTGTCGTCAAAATATTAAAAGCAATCTTTGCCTTTTTATTGCTGACATTGATAACATATTAGTCACTTTTTTAGACAATTTATACAAAAATATATTCATATATACCTATATACGGGCCTGTTCTGAAATCACACCTGTGACTTTGTGGTGTTTTGAAAGTCATACCGTTGTTGTGTTTCTTGGTGTGCTTTCTGCAATTGAAGATCAAACAAAAACGGGACGCTAAAATATCAGACGTGTGATTTCAGTAGGCACATGTGATTTCAAATCACGTGATTTCAGTTAAAGTGATTTTCAGAACAGGCCTGATAATATCTTCTGCACAAAAGCGATTTAAAAGCATACACAATTTAAGCAATTTCTTGGTATGTTTATGTTGTATTATTGATAAATAAAAAACATTTAAATTGGTTTGCGACTTTTATTAACCAAAACGAAAGTTTACGTTTCAAAACGGTTAATGGTAACCCTGTAAAATAGTTGTTTTTTTTGTGGTTTTTTTTCATTTAAAATACTTGCGGTAAACTTCTTTTTTTTTTTTTATTTAATATTACCTTCTGTATTATACACAAACAACAAACACATACATACTTTTATTTACTATTAAAAATTATTGATATCACATACTCAAATCAACATCGACTTTACATGCGGTTCGATGGTCGAACGGTCTAAGCGGTCTGCCTCCTAACAATTTGTTATTGGTTGACTGGTTCGAATCCCATTCATTCCATTTTTTGTTTGTTTTTTATTTTTCGTTTTTTATAAATTCTTTTTATCTAAAAAGAAATTGGTCAGTTTTTAATTTTTAAAATTTTTTAAATATATTTATGAACTTCATAAACGTATATTTTATACATATTTACGCCTTTTAATTTACCCTTTTTATACCCTTATTTTTATTGATTTAATTTTTTTTTTACTTATTTTATTTTTTTATTTTATAGGTAACTAGCTTAACCCGGTGCGCTTCGCAACACTGCTTTAACCACTTTATCGATTGAGAGATATTTAATATATGCATCCTATGGAAGGTATTTCTCCCCTGCGCCTACCCGCTTAATTTTTATTTTTAAAAGTGTAGTATACCATAAGAGTGACTTCTACAAAGTCTGAACATTCTCACTTTAACAGTTTTTCGGATATCCGATATTAAGCATTGGCGTCCTATAGGGCGTAACGCTTCCCCGCTGCTATTTTATTTCAATTTTGGGGCTCAGAGGATCCTACTACCAAAAGTTCAACAAAATGCTTGCAGCGACTCTTATTAATATTTCTATCTATGAGGGGAACTGCTCCTCCACTGTCTACCCCGCCCATTACTATATTGAAATTTAAAGTTTGCCATAATAGTGTTTTAACTACGTTTGAAGACTCGCCCTTTAATAGTTCTTCAGTTGAGCGATATTTAATATATGCATCCTATGAGAGGTATTTCCCCCCTGCGCCTTCCCCTATCTATTTTTATTTTCAATAGTGTAGTATACCATATGAGTGACTTTTACAAAGTTTGAACATTCTCACTATAACAGTTCTTAAGATATGCGATATTAAACATTGGCGTCCTATGGGGAAAACCACTTCCCCCGCTGCTACTTTATTTCAATTTCGGGGCTCAGAAGATCGTACTACCAAAAGTTGAACAAAATGCGTACAATGGCTCTTATTAATATTTCTATCTATGAGGGGTACTGCTCCTCCCCTGTCTCTCCCGCCCATTTTTATATTGAAATTTATAGTTTACTATAATAGTAGCTTTAACCACGTTTGAAGGCTCTCCCTTTAATAGTTCTTCAGTTGAGCGATATTTAATGTATGCATCCTATGAGAGGTATTTCCCCCCCTGCGCCTACCCGCTTTATTTTTATTTTCAAAAGTGTAGTATACCATAAGAGTGACTTCTAGAAAGTTTGAACATTCTCACTATTACAGTTCTTAAGATATGCGATGTTAAACATTGGTGTCCTATGGGGGATTCCAATACCCCCGCTGCTATTTTATTTCAATTTCGGGGCTCAGAAGATCCTACTACAAAAGTTCAGCAAAATGCGTCCAGCGGCTCTTAAGATATGCGATAATTAATATTGGCATTCTATGGGGGGTACCAATTCCCCTGCCCCTATCGAAAAAATAAGTAGCCTATTTTATTTTTAGGGCTGACGTGATGTTACTGTAAAAATTTCAGGAAAATCGGTTCAGTAGTTTCGGAGTCTATAAGCCAACAAACAAACAAACAAACACACATACAAACATTTTTCATTTTTATATATATAGATTCGTTTACATACATAAGTTTGTCATTCTGTTTGTTAATAATTATTTCTACAATATTGATTTCAGACCATATAAAGTGTATGTATATATATTGGGTGCTTATGAGGAGAAAAGTGGATTTAACGATGTCCGTCTGTCAGTCCGTTTGTCAATATTTATAGAAACCTAATTTTTAGGCCTGCCATATATATGACCTATGGATACGCTTTATTTATTAAAACATCGGAAATCTTTAGTAAAACATATTCTCTGCAAAACTCGGAAAAATTTTAGGGCTGCTATACGTCCTATGGATATGACTTATATACCAAAATATCTGAAATTTCTTGTAGAACATATTTTATAAAAAACTCGGAAAAATCGGTTCAGATACAAAAAAGTTATGACCAAAATTAAATTTTTTTTTTAAATACCCACTTTCGGGAACCATAGATCTCCCCGAGTCCAAGCTTTATAACTAAAGTAAATGGTAAATTTCTTCTTCAACACGTCGGTATAAAAATCTGCCAAATCGGTTAAAAAATTGCAGAGTTATAACCGAAATACTGAATCCACAAAAATTACTCTTTTTTTATAATTATTTATAATTAACTTTGTTAAAATATATATTTACAAGTTTATATAAATGTTTATATATAAATATAACTTAAGTAAATGGTAAAATTCTTCCTTAACACGTCGGTATATAAAACTATCAAATCGATTAGACAATGGGTAATTTATGAGCAAAATACTCCAAAAATGGGCTAAAAAACATCAAAATTTTTATAAAAACCTAAATTTTAGGGCTGCTATACGTCCTATGGATATGACTTATATACCAAAATATCTGAAATTTCTTGTAGAACATTTTTTATAAAAAACTCGGAAAAATCGGTTCAGATCCAAAAAAGTTATGACCAAAATTAATTTTTTTTTTAAAATACCTACTTTCGGGAACCATAGATCTCCCCGAGTCCAAGCTTTATAACTTAAGTAAATGGTAAATTTCTTCTTCAACACGTCGGTACATAAATCTGCCAAATCGGTTAAAAAATGGCAGAGTTATAACCGAAATACTGAATCCACAAAAATTACTCTTTTTTTATAATTAACTTTGTTAAAATATATATTTACAAGTTTATATAAATGTTTATAGATAAATATAACTTAAGTAAATGGTAAAATTCTTCCTTAACACGTCGGTATATAAAACTATCAAATCGGTTAGACAATGGGTAATTTATGAGCAAAATACTCTAAAAATGGGCTAAAAAACATCAAAATTTTTATAAAAACCTAAATTTTAGGGCTGCTATACGTCCTATGGATATGACTTATATACCAAAATATCTGAATATTTTGTAGAACATATTTTATAAAAAACTCGGAAAATTCGGTTCAGATACAAAAAAGTTATGACCAAAATTAATTTTTTTTTTTAAATACCCACTTTCGGGAACCATAGATCTCCCCGAGTCCAAGCTTTATAACTAAAGTAAATGGTAAATTTCTTCTTCAACACGTCGGTATATAAATCTGCTAAATCGGTTAAAAAATGGCAGAGTTATAACCGAAATACTGAATCCACAAAAATTACTCTTTTTATAATTTACTTTGTTAAAATATATATTTACAAGTTTATATAAATATTTATATATAAATATAACTTAAGTAAATGGTAAAATTCTTCCTTAACACGTCGGTATATAAAACTATCAAATCGGTTAGACAATGGGTAATTTATGAGCCAAATACTCCAAAAATGGGCTAAAAAACATCAAAATTTTTTAAAAACCTAAATTTTAGGGCTGCTATACGTCCTATGGATATGACTTATATACCAAAATATCTGAAATTTCTTGTAGAACATATTTTATAAAAAACTCGGAAAAATCGGTTCAGATACAAAAAAATGACCAAAATTAATTTTTTTTTAAATACCCACTTTCGGGAACCATAGACACAATGGTGAAGGGTATATAAGATTCGGCACAGCCGAATATAGCACTCTTACTTGTTATAATTAAGTTTGTTTTTTTATAATTAAGTTTGTTTTTTTATAGTTAAGTTTGCTTAAATATATGTACATATATGTAGGTATATATACATATATGCCTATAAGCCAATTTAATGGAAATTTTATTTTTAAGCACGTTGGTATATAAATCTGCCAAATCGGTTAAAAATGGTTAAGTTATGTGCAAAATACTCCAAAAAAGGACTAAAAACATTAACATTTTTATAAAAACTAAAATTTTAGAGCTGTATTATGACCTATTCATACGTTTTAGATATCAAAATATCGGAAATCTTTAGAAAAACTCGGAATATCGGTAAAAAAAGTAATGTCAAAAATATAGTTTTTTTTTAATACCTATTTTCGTGAACCATAGAACTTCCCGACTACAAGTTTTATCACCAAAGTAAATGGTAATTTTATACTTTAAGATGTCGGTATGACCAAATACTGAAATTCGATCAAAACTTAACGTGCTATATATTAATTAAACTTTTAATATATTTAATAGCATGCAATCATGTGCAAATAATTAAATAAAACTAAACGATATATATTTTATAACATGTATATAATCATATATTTAAATATATATATAAACTTCTGTTCTTTCCAAACCATGGTGAAGGGTATATAAGATTCGGCATAGCCGAATATAGCACTCTTACTTGTTATACCCTTCAACGTCCGTCTGTCCGTCTGTCTGTTGAAATGGGTTTTCCGAAGCCCCCAGAAATGATGGCGACTTGGTTGGGGTATCTTTATGTCAGGTATTCTTATTATAATTTTGCTATTGCAATTCAGCCAGATCGGTCCACAAATGGCTGAGATATGAGCAAAAAACCACGACTACCTCTAATTTTTCCCAAAAATCCCTTGTGTTTGTTGTATTTTTATTACTTTTTGCTGTATATCTGGGGAACGACAAAAGCCAAAGTCACCAAATTAGGTACAGACATTAAGGTTGCCAATACACACCATCCTACAAAATGTGGGCGGGATTGGAGAAGTGGGCATGGTACCTCCCGTACAAAAACATTAAAAATTGTATAAAAACCTAAATTTTAAGGCTGCCATATGTCCTATGGATATGACTTACATACCAAAATATCGAAAATTTTTAGTAGAACATATTTTACATAAAACTCGGGAAAATCGGTTCAGACACAAAAAAGTTATGACCAAAATTAAATTTTTTTTTTTTTAAATACCCATTTTCGGTAACCATGGATCTTCCCGAGTCCAAGTTTTATAACACAAATAAATCGTAAATTTCTTGCTAAACACGTCGGTATACAAAGCGGTTAAAAAATGGCTGAGTTATGAGCAAAAAACAACGACTACCTCTATTTTTTTTTAAAAAATCCCTTGTTGTTGTTGTATTTTTATTGCTTTTTTCTGTATATCTGGAGAACGGTAAGAGCCAAAGTTTCCAAATTAGCTACACACATTTAGGTTGTCAATACACACCACCCTACAAAATGTGGGCGGGATTGGAGAAGTGGGCATGGTACCTCCCGTACAAAAATATTAAAAATTGTATAAAAACCTAAATTTTAGGGCTGTCATATGTCCTATGGATATGACTTATATACAAAATATCGGAAATTTTTAGTAGAACATATTTTATAAAAAACTCGGGAAAATCGGTTCAGATACAAAAAAGTTATGACCAAAATTATTTTTTTTAAATACCCATTTTCGGTAACCATGGATCTTCCCGAGTCCAAGTTTTATAACACAAATAAATGGTAAATTTCTTGCTTAACACGTCGGTATATAAATCTGTCATATCGGTTAAATAATGGCTGAGTTATAATCAAAATACTGAAATCCCAAAAGTTACTCTTTTTATAATTAAGTTTGTTTTTTTTATAATTAAGTTTGTTTTTTTATAGTTAAGTTTGCCTGAATATATGTACATATATGTAGGTATATATACATATATGCCTATAAGCCAATTTAATGGAAATTTTATTTTTAAGCACGTTGGTATATAAATCTGCCAAATCGGTTAAAAATGGTTAAGTTATGTGCAAAATACTCCAAAAAAGGACTAAAAACATTAACATTTTTATAAAAACTAAAATTTTAGAGCTGTATTATGACCTATTCATACGTTTTAGATATCAAAATATCGGAAATCTTTAGAAAAACTCGGAATATCGGTAAAAAAAAAGTAATGTCAAAAATATAGTTTTTTTTTAATACCTATTTTCGTGAACCATAGAACTTCCCGACTACAAGTTTTATCACCAAAGTAAATGGTAATTTTATACTTTAAGATGTCGGTATGACCAAATACTGAAATTCGATCAAAACTTAACGTGCTATATATTAATTAAACTTTTAATATATTTAATAGCATGCAATCATGTGCAAATAATTAAATAAAACTAAACGATATATATTTTATAACATGTATATATACATATATTTAAATATATATATAAACTTCTGTTCTTTCCAAACCATGGTGAAGGGTATATAAGATTCGGCATAGCCGAATATAGCACTCTTACTTGTTTTTTTTTAATTTTGTATAGCCTATTTCCAAAATAAAAAAATATTTATGATTAGACATTATTGTTTATGTACACAATCAAAAATTGGATTTAAGTATTTATTTATTTATAGGAATTTTTTAAGACATCGCCATTCAGTGAACTTAAAAATAGTTTTAACAAGGAAACACTCTTAAAGGGCTGTTAAAAAGTGCAAAAATTTTACATCGATTTTAAGACATGCGAAGTAATTCAAAGAATCTATAAAAATATTTCATTATTAGTAATAAACTGTGAACAGCATGAAATAATTTCTAAGCAATTCCCATAAGCTTCTTTTAAATCTAAAATGTTTGCGTCTCGTTAAATATTTTTTTTTAAACCAAAAGAGCGCAATAACATAACTAGAGAACAATTTAAGGTAAAATTTATAATTTAAATTTGAAAAAACTTTGATGAAATCAAGCTAAGACCAAAAACGTATACATTTACAAAAAGTAGCAAAAAAATTGTAGAATACTTTTTTCTCTATTTTATATATTTTGGCAGCTAAGGAATTTCTTTCTTTTTACTCTGAAACGTAATCTGCAAACTTTGTAATAGTGTGTGTAAATTACGACCTTTTGCCAGTTCAACGCACAAACAGTAGTAATAATTGAAGGAAAGAGTCATAAAAGAAGAAAATCAAACTTAATAAGAAAGAAAAGAAATGTACCAAAAAAAGAGAATGCATAGAAAATAGGATTTGTTTTAACAACCTTTTTTGTGATTATTTATTCTCATTATAAACACATGCATACATACATACATACATACACACCAGAGCTGCAAAAGATTGCAATTGATTTCTTTGCAATCACAAGATTTCTCGGTATTGAATGCTAATTTTTTGATTGCATTCAAAATGGGAAAACAGGTTTTATGATTTTAATTTTAAATCATGCAATTAATTATCCTATTTAGCAATTAATTCATATAATTATTGATTGCAATTTAATTTGATTGCAATACTTTAAGTGCAATCAAATCCAGTAATTGCAATCAAAATTATGAAATTCCTTCTCTAAGATATAAACCTCTAAAAATTTTTAATAGCCTTCAATTTTAATTTTTATTTACAACCGCTAGATTTCAAGTGCTTATTATTTCGTTGGACTTTCACTATAGTTGCTAGCGAATTTTTTGAAATTAGTTTGATTTGCATTCAATGATTTCTTGCAAAATATTGTAATTTTGACAAGATTTAATTTTATAGCAAGACATGAAATCAGTTTGATTGAAATCATTTTGATTTAAATCCCAATTGATTGCAGTTTTTTACAACCCTGACACACACATGCATAGACATTGATAATAGTAACATTTATTTAAGCACACACATCACAAAATATATACCAGTTTTTCGGTAAGTGTACTTGTGTCGTCTACAATGTTTGATAAAGATCAAAATCCTCAAACCACAAACTTTAGAACCAAGCTGCTCGTTATATTCGTTTTGTCATTTTGACTGTGGGTAAAACCTAATTAAGCTTTGCCATAGTTAAGATACGCAAGTGTTTTAACATTTTTAACATACACAGACACACATACTCGTACAACATTTGTTCATACATACAAAACATAAATACGCTCCTGAGATTTAGAATCAAATTTATAAACAAATTTTTTTAATTACATTATTCCTCAAAAATAAAAAAACATATCTTTATTTAAAGTTTAAATTTAAAATAAAGTTCATTTTTAGTTGTTAGATACTTTTCGTTTTTAATACAAAGTAACAGATAACCTTCCGAATTTAAAACCGAATTTAAAATAATCAAAAATCTGTAATATTTATCCAATTGCATCAGAGATAACTTTTGTTTTTTTTAGCCTCATTATATCCCTGCGGGAAATTTGTGTCAATTGGTCCCACAGACTGGTCCTGGGAGTTGTGAAAAAAGAACAGGTACAAAAAGAAAGAACTCATGACCAGTGAAAGGAGAACCAATCATGTAACTGGTTTATGGAGAACAAAAAGGTAGAAAAAGTAATGAATTACAGTACAGTCTTCACCGGTGGTGTGATACATTTTTTTGGGAATTTCTAAAATTTGGCTCTTGAATTTAATTCTAGGACTTGTTTTATTGAAATAATACTACATCGTATTGAAATAATACTACATTTTAGTAACTGTCACTAAACATGTCCATTGAGAATAGATTTGTGACTGGCCCAATGGTGGCAATTGACCCCCTCCAATGACAACCCCATGTAAAAGTGATAGGTCTTATTCATAGAAAGTGTTAAAACTAGAACCGGTCTCTCCCACCAAAGACCTATCACAGGACTACTTTGGTGTCAGTTCGCTTCCCTCTAGGGATACTATACATGCGGCCAAGCTCGACCATTGATACCCTACACCACCACAGTATTAAACAAGTAAGAAAGTATAGTCGGTCAAGCCCGACCATATGATACCCTACACCACAGTATCTAAAAACACATCATGCTTATGTGTCCATATAAATATAGATTTATATATCCTTATAAACTTCATGAAAATCGGTTTGAAAGTTTGTGAGAGGCAGAAATTTCCCCCTACCTCCCCTTGTGGTCCTATTTTTGAAAAACTGTATTGCTAATGTGTCCATATAGATATGGATCTATCTATGTTTTAAATTTCATTAAAATCGGTTTGAGAGGCAGAAATTGCCCCTATCTCCCCTCGTGGTCTATTTTTTAAAAAATGCATACATTTTGCGTCCATATAGGTATAGTTCTATCTATGTTTTAAATTTCATTGAAATCGGTTTGATAGTTTCTGAGAGGAAGAAATTTCCCACTATCTTCCCTCGTGGTCCTACCATTCGGCCCATTTTCAATAGGCTTGGTCCTTGTGCCAATGAAAACCTATGACCCAAATTTCATCAAATTATCTCCAAAATTGCGACCTGTACTTTACGCACAAGGTTACATGGACAGCCAGCCAGCCTGCCAGCCAACCGGACGGACATCGTTAGTTCGACTCAGAAAGTGATTCTAAGACGATCGGTATACTTTAAGGTGGGTCTAGGACCAATATTTTAAGGCGTTACACACATCAGCACAAATGCATAATACCCTCTCCAATAATATAATAATATACCACGAGGGAAGATAGGGGGAAATTTCTTCCTCTCAGAAACTACCAAACCGATTGCAATGAAATTTAAAACATAGATAGAACCATAAATATATAGACACAAAATGTATGCATTTTTTAAAAAATAGGACCACGAGGGGAGGTAGGGGGCAATTTCTGCCTCTCACAAACTTTCAAACCGGTTTTCATGAAGTTTATAAACATAGATAAATCTACATATATTAATATGGACACATAAGCATGATGTGTTTTTAAATACTGTGGTGTAGGGTATCATATGGTCGGGCTTGACAGACTATACTTTCTTACTTTGTTTTTCAATGCATTATTATAAAATTTAAGAATGTTTGTTAAAAGCTTAGGATTTAAGAATAATTTGAGTTTTTTATTAAGTTCTGCATATTGTTAAATATGTTCAAATGATGCAAATTATGTATATTATTTTATATATTTTATTATATGTGATCAAGGTATATTTATAGCACGTAGTCTCGGAAAGCCTTATTTTATTAAACATCAGTTTGTATTTTGTTTTTTTCTTTGTTTTGATTTTTTTTTTTTTTTTTTTTGAGAGCTAGTTCAAATAAACTACCGATAATTGTTATCAAAATTGGAGATGATAGTACATTTTTCCTGTTTCGCAGCATGTTTCAAAATGAGACGGCCTGTTTCGCTCTCAAAATTTTGTATGGCAAATCATGCTGTTTCGAATGGGAGAGCGAAACAAGAATATTGCTGTCCGTGTGAACATGGCATTTGAACAGTGATGCTCATTCAAACGAGGGCTGCTAGACTTGGGGATTTATCCCCAAAGTTGGGGATTTCATGCGAGCAAAAAGGACAAAGGAAGTCATTTGGGAATTGGGGATTTAAGAAACAAATTATGGGATTTTTAATATATTTTCCCGTTTTTATTATTAACGCTTATTTTTCTTTTTTTTTTGCTTATAAAAATCGAAAAAAAATATTTATTTATTGAATCTTCATATACTAAATATGAACTAACAATAATTAATCAAATCTTGTCCTAATACTCTGTTGTGTGTCCTGCCAGTGCCAGACAAAAAATTTCGTCATCACGATTTCTGTTCACATATGTAGGTGGTTATCGCTCTTCTGATAGGGTGAGTGCTGCAGTGTCTCTTCTTCTTAAGTGAGTGTAGCCGCCATGATTTAAAATATTTCGAACTAGTGGACTTGGGTGTTGTTCAAGCCTTATTTAAATATTTTACTGCATATGTTGTAACCATAGTTTTTACTAATGGCAAATTGAGATCCTTATAAATGTTTGAGTTTTAAATATACCAGGGAGCGGCTGTGATTATTCGAAGATGTTTATTTTGGCGCCTTTGAATTTGTTCGATATAAGAGACCGACGCAGTGCTCCATAACTGAATAACGTAGCACCAGAAAGGCTTTAAGATAGAGTTGTAAAGTAGAAGCTTGCAATCGAGACTTAGGCGGGAATTTCTTCCAATAAGCCAATGAATTTGAATGGCTTTTAGTTTCATTTGTAATAAATTTTGCCTCTATATGGCTTTTCCACGTTAAACGATGATCCAGATGTTTATCGAGATATTTTACATGCGAATGTTGAGGATTTATTTGATTATTGATTTTAATAGGGGGCATGATTCCCGGCGCAAGGTGAATGTTATATGTTCGCATAGCTGTTTGTTGCTATGTCCGAAGTATAAATTAAGTATAGTAGAGGGCCCAGGATGCTGCCTTGTGGCACTCCAGCGCCAATTAGCTGTGGTGAAGTTAAGAAATTTCCTTCTTCAATAATAAATAAACCACAGACTAAGTAGCTTTCTAAAAGCATGTGTGTGTTTGCTGGTAAATTTTGTTTAAATTTATGTAATAAGCCTTCATTTTTTTCTTCAAAGGCTTTTCTTATGACATTTACTATTCGATGAGCTTGTTCAATTGTGCTGTGGTTTCTTCTAAATCCGAATTGATGGTTTGGAAAACAACTTTTTTCATTTAAAATCGGTGTTAATTTTGCCACTAATAATCTTTCAAACAGCTTTGATATATTTGATAATAAGCTTATAGGCCTATATGACTAAGTTTTTATATGATCTTTACCTGGCTTTTGTATCATGGTAACTAAGGAAACCTTCCACTTTTGAGGATAGTATTCCAGAAGTAATATAGCATTAAAGATAAAAAGAATAATTTTCTTTGATATGTGAGGTAGCTCCAACAATATTTTATTACTGATCTTATGAATTCCAGGTGCCTTCTTAGTGTTTAATTCACAATTTTTTTTTTCTCTTATCCCAAATCTTAGGGGAATAGCTGTTCCAACATTAACAGGCGGTAACTCGACTGCTATATCGTGGGATATATTTGGGGTAAATACGGTTTTCAAATGATTAACAAACAGATTTCCTTTTTCAATTTCGTTTCTTACCAAACTACCATTCAAGTTTCTTAATGGTGGCTTAGATATAACTGTAAGTCTGATTGGGGAGTTGCATCAAGTTCCTTTAAATATTTTTACATAAAAGGAATTTTCACCTATCAACAAAATCAAACTCCTTATTAACTCAATTGAGTTTTGCTCTCTAAGATATATCGGGGGTGGCTTAGACGATTTGATGAAGTTTGGTGCTTCCGAGGATTCCTCATCTAGAATTGAGAAACGATGTTGGGAATTTGTTCTTTCAGTTGTACCATCTTTTAAAATTGTCGGTGCCGAAGTAACTGCTGAGGATTTAGGGCTACGACCCGGGCTAAGCACTGTTATATATCTATCAATACCAACTTGTTCTGGAGGCTTTTGAGAAATTTTAACTTGAGTTACTGAGTTTTCCATAGCGGCTGTATTGGGGTTAACCGTAACATCATTTATAAAAGTTGTTTTGGTCACTGCAGCAACAGTTGCTGTTAACTGATTTGTTATTATATTACGATCGACCGTATTTGTAAACAAAAAAGGGTGAGAGAGAACGCGTTCGAGTAATAGGTTTAGCCGTTAAGTATTTGCTATCATCGACTCTTTTTTTTTTTGTTTCTACATTGGTTTCGTCAACACTCACTGGAATATTAGCATTTCTTTCATTATGTTTTATTGTTTTCGCATTATTCGCATTTATAAGAGTTTTTTGTTTTTTTTTACTTTACTGTTTGTTTAATTGTGCTCTTCTTTTTATTTGTTGTTTAAAAACCCCGAGAATAAAAAAAAAGAATAAATGAAAACAAGAAATGTTTTCGCTTAAAATTTATGTATGTATGTATATGTATAAAATTTTTTTCTATTTTAATTGGTTACGATTACCGAAATAAAATACATTAAGGGCCATTATAACAACTTGCAGTTAGCTAAAGTTAAGATTAAATTGACAGATAATAATGTGTTATCTGTCAAAAAGCGTCTGTTAACTGTCGGATAACAGCTAACGTCAAGTTATAATAATGGTCCTAAACGATAATTGTTATTTACAACCTTTACCTATAATTCATCAAAATAAATTATTATATATGTATGTATATATATATATGATTTTTTTCGTTTCTCTTATAAAATCAAGAAAAATTTTGATTTTCTTGTTTATGTCCCAATTTCCACAATGCAAGGCGTTTTCACTAGTCAAGTCTTATTATTTATCTGTTATTCCATTTGTATGAATGTATATGTGCGTTTTTACATTTCGCACATACAACACACACAAAAAATCACACACGCTACGAAATTAACTTTGTACAACGAAATTAAATATGAAAGATAATTGTCAAAATAGAGCTGCTGAAAATTACGAATGAGAAAACAAAACGCATATGACGAGTACAGCAAGCTGAGTACACAGAAAAAATTAAACATTTTCTCTAATCACCAAATTTGTTCCAAATTCATATAATCAAGCAACCCATTTGTTGATTTTGCACCTATTACCAAAATGATTATATTGATTACTAAAATTGTAAAAATTTTATATTTTGAATATTTTTTTTTTCAATAAATGATATTTTCAATTTTAATTAAAAAAATTATCAAAAAACTTGGCCGTTTCAAACAATGTGTTGATTGATTTTGACAATTTCCAACAACGATTTCACAAGTTTAAATTATTTTTTTTAAAACGAAATAATTTTTTGTTATTTGATTATTATTTTAATTCAAAATTTGTTTCAAAACAACTAAAATGTTAATTAAATAAAAATTATATTTTTAATTTTCGTTCAACAAAAAAAAATAATTGATTCAATTATTACGTTAATTAAGTTTAAATACTTTTTAAATAATTTTTTTAATTGATAAAAAACTACTAATAATTTTTTCTGTGTACTCGTTTTTTTTCCCTCGTCACTCTCGCCTACAAAGTAGCAAGCTGATCAATAAGACATGCATTGTGGAAATTGGGACTAAGAAACGAAATTGACTTTAAAAAATAAACTTCTTTCCATGTAGGACCCGAAGTTTATTGGAGAAAGCTGTTCAAAGTAAAAATAACCTGGGGAAATGCCCAGCGGGAAAACTCAGAAGACCTTCTTACTTCAGGCCTTTTTAAAGGCCTGCTTAAAAAATGTTTTGATTTAATTACTATTCTTACGTAACTGCTAAGGAATGCCTTTTAGAAGGCCTCGGCTGTTTGGTATAAAAGAAGCGAGAAAAGAAGGAGTAACATTTTTTGTTTTGTTTTTTTTGCACAAGCAAAAGCAAAAGAGTTCAGATCCCTTTACAAAAACAAAGTAACATATCAAGGCCCATTGAAAAGGTCTGCGCAAGAAGCCTGATGATCATTGTTTATATTCTTTTTAGTTGTCAAAAGTTGTTTACATTTTGCGTACATGTGCATGTATACGTTTGTTTACGTTTAAGGTATGCCACACATACACTTTTTTTTCCTTTTGCTTTGTATATGTGGTAGTAAATTTTTGAAAACTAAAAAGAATCGTGTTTTGTTTTTGTACAAGTAAGCAGACCTGATAGATGGGCCTTGGTAACATATGTTGTAAATCATTTTAGTTGAAGTTGAAAAGAGAAAGAGTAAAATTTTTGTTTTGTTTTTTTCGCCAAAGCGAAAGAATTCAGATCCCGTTATAAAAACAAAGTAGGTGCATATTAAAATACAAAATAAAAACAATAATGTAAATCATTTTAGTTGAGTTTTGTTCATTAAGGGAGATAGGTACTTGTGCTTAAAAGTTTTATTTTATTATAAACTTTTATTTGCAATCTATTTGACAATATTTAGCAATTTTAATTATTTCAATAAAAAAAAAGGTATCACATCTAATATGTACATGAAACCTTTTCAGTCTTCTAATTTCATTTGTAAGGAAATATTCCTTAATGTTTTAGACTGATAGCCCTTCAATATGACCTTTAATGCATTTGTATAAGGATGGTCTGAAAGGCCTTTTAAGAGCCATTAATTGAAAGGCCTTTTACCATACCTTTCTTAAAAACCCTTCAAGATAACCTTTTTGCTAAGGCCTTTTGACAGTCATTCTCTGGAAAGCCTTCTAAAAGCCATTTATTTGAAGGCCTTTAAGAAGCTTTGGGGAAGAAAGGAAAGCGGAAGGCCTTCTCCGATTTGATAACGCGTGTAAAAAAGATATGAGTATGGAATGGAGCGAGAAGGGCTTGTTTATCCAAAAGAAGGGGTACAGAGGCCTTCTGGAAGGCTTCCGTACTCCTTCTTTTTCCCGCTGGGTGTATGTCTATAACAGTTACAGCCAAAAACGCATACATCGATACTTGAGTTAGTGTTAGAGAGCTTTCAAAGCTCTTTTTTTAAAGTTCATACACCGAAAGAACTTTGAAGTTATTTTTTCCAGATATTTTTTTTATTTATGTATTTTTTTTTTAATATTTATTTCTCCGTCATAAATTTATATACGTAAGAGATCCGAATATATACGTAAGAGATCCGAATTTTTAAATATGAAAAAGAAGTTTCGCAGTTATAGGTGGAACCAAACATTGAGTACAATTTGTATATTTAATTTTTTAGTTTAGGATATTTTTCATCAGGAATGTGTTTCCAATCACAAGCCATACATACGGGATCGCCGCCATTGTTTTCAATAAAAAAAAACAATTGTTCCCAAGCTTTATTAAATATATTTTTTTAGTGTACATATTGCTAATCGTTGTTTTTTACAAAAAAAAAAAAAAATAGCAAGCATTGTTGTGTGATTGCTTGTTGTACTCGTGTCGGTGTGAAAGCACAAAAGCTCTTTTGTAAGAGCTTGCCCATTGGTTATATGAGCTGGCGGTAATGGTCTATAATTTTGCTTAAGTCGAGTATTTCATTAGAATATTTAGCACTCTTTTTATGCTTTATATGGGACCAGTGGAAAGTAATTGACCAAAATTTGGTGGTCTGGTTTCTAGTCTTGTGAAACTACGACAGACAATTTTTGTGCAATAGTGCAATCTGGACTATGTAGAACGCATCTAAAGGTTAAATTTTCTGGATGAAATGAACAAGCCCGTTAAGCCAAAAATGAGCTTTGCACTATAAATCTCAAGAAGACGTCTATAGGTTAACTGAATCGATGACTGATTTTCAAAGTTATTTTGGATAATTTGTTATAGTTTTTCAAGCGTGAATTTATTCTAATCAAAATGTCATTAGGGAATCGCAGTATGAAAGCGTGTTTGACAGCTAATGCGTCTGAAAGTCATATCTGGCTTTAAAAACACCATTTTGTTATACCAAAGTATTTATTCTATTTGTTTTAAGTAGGTATTTATTCGATTTTAATTTTCTTTATTTTGTTTTAGTCCTTTTTGTGTTTCTAGTCTGGCATTGAGCATCGTCTGTATCACAACAATATCGATAGTCTGAAAATATGGAAAATATCGATAGAAAAAATATAAATATCGATATTTTTATTATTAAAAATACAGATATGAAGACACCTAACAGCAGCTATACACACACAGTTTTTTGCCGCAAATTTTTACTTGTTATTATGAATTCGCGCTGAATTACAGCAATGAATACAAACAACAAGAATGGCAAGTGGTATGGTTTGCTTAGCAGTGCTTTTTAATTAAGTCGAAATTTGTTCATGTTTATATAGGGACTGAAATGTCGAATATTTTTATAATGTTGTAAAAAAAATGCAAATCCAAATGCAATTGCAATCATAGGACAAAACAATGAACGACCATTAGACGATGAGTCCGCTAGATGGGTTTAGAATTTAGAAAATTTTTTAAAGTTGCAATGGAATATCTTATAGTCCGGACGGACTGTAAAAAAATAATTAAAGTTTTCCTTCACAAGTACAAACATTCAGTCGATAGTAATATCGATAGTGAAATCTGAACTATCGATAAATATCGATAGTATCCCAGCACTATTTTAAAGGCCTGTAGCCCGTTTCTGTATTTCTCACATCGTAAAACTTTTCGCATGAAACGTGGGAATTCCAACAAAAATAGTGTGAAATGAAACAAAAAATTGTTTTTCTCACACAAGTGTTTCTGTATCTTTTTTTTGCGAGAATTATCTGTCATTTAAATAATTTTCCAGCAATTATTGGAAGGATGCGAGAAAAAGTGTTCCTATAACAATATTTTGCGAAAAGTTTCTTTCAACAACTGTCAAAATAAGTCACATTTGAAATTGGTGGCGAGAAAAACAAAATGTAGATTGTATTTTGAATTTAAAATATGTTTATATACTATTTTTTTTAAATAAATAAAAAAATAGAAGGCATATACATAAATGATGAATGCATAATTTATATGATGAAAATAAACAAAAAACAATTGTTATATTTTGTTATTTTAAATTTATTTTAGCCTTTTCTTGTTTTGGTTTTAATAAGTGCTGCCAGAATTGGGGTCAAAATCGTCAATTTCCTCAGAAAAAATTAAAAAGATCGTCTCTTTTGTTTTAAAAATCGCGCAATTAAAATGATGAAACAGAACTGAGTCTTCAACTTCAAGCAAAAATTTTAAAGCCCATAATTAAAACGTCGGCAGTAACTTCAAATTCTCTCTCATTTCTTTCATTTTCTTTTGTTCTTATTTTTCTTTGTTTACAAAATGTATGAAATTGAATGAAAGTATGGTAGCATTGTTAAGAGAATAATTGTATTTATGTGAGAGCATTAGAAAAAACGTCCTCAAAATAAAATTGATTTTATTTCTCGACCGCATTCTCTGGCATAATTTTATGTCAAACTGTATGAAAAACATCGTTCAGCCCCAGTTCTGTTTCATCATAAAAATCAATTTTAAACTAATTTGTTTCGACTTTTATTAAAAAATAATCAAACAAAAACATAGTTAAAGTTCATGGGTATTTAATAATTTCATTAAATTTATATTTATTTTGTTAAGCTGGAGGATTATTTTTAAAAAAATTATTTATTTTCTTTAATCCGATAAAAATTTAAAATTTAAAAATCAGTTTTGATAACAGTATTATAAATATTCTGGGTTTTTATGGAATTGATAGTGACAACGTTGTTTTATATTTATATCGTATGTAGTCCGAATAGTATATTATTGAAATTTAACTATATCGGTTTACAAATGGCTGAGATATAAATCTTTAATTTACCTATTCCTATAATCTTTTTCTTTTTTACCTGAAATAGACTTAGTAGAATACCTGGTAGTTAAAATCAAACAAATCGGTTCATAAATAAACGGGTTAAAGACCAGTGATGTTAACTTTTATTTTTTCATTACCGTACGGCCCTCTAAAAATTACCTTTTTTGAGAAGAAATTACCGTACGCAAAGATTTTAAATTAAAACATTAATGTGCTGTCCCAAATCACAGGTGATTGTTTGTTTGAATTTACAGCCTGTTCATGGATTTCGAACGTCATCGTTCGCATAGAAAATTACATTTAAAACAAAAACAAAGTTCGAACATTATTCGAATTTTGTTTTTGTTTTAAATGTAATTTTCTATGCGAACGATGACGTTCGATATCGTTAAACAGGCAGTTAAATTTTTGTCTTAAAATACATTTTTAACCAAAATTATTGCATTTTTTATGAATAAAGCAGTAAAATAATTTTTAATTTGATCCGTGCTTAAAATAATCCGAAAACTATATTTAAATTTATAACATTGCCGCTATTTCAAATGTTTAAGAATTGTTCATTTTTAAACAAACAAACAAACAAACACCCTTGTTCTGCGTTTCGATTACGTTCCCGCATTCAGTTGCATATAAAATTAAAATTAAAATTAAATATAAAATTAATAATATACCAGAGTAATTTTATTTTTCTTATTTTGCACTTATCGGTGTAACGAAAACATTTATAGAGTTAATTGTCTAAATGCCACTAGTACAATTACTAGAACAAGAAGTACTAGTGCTAACGAGGTTAGAGTCCTTATATAAAAATACTAGTGCATATGAGTACTAGTACTTGATGTTGTACAAGGGCACTACTTGTAGACTGATAGAATTTTTTGTAACAAAACTAAAATTCCAGTACATATTTCTATTTTGATAAATGCTTCTTAAACTTGATTTTAAATCATTTATTAATGGCATTTTTATTATAAAAAAATGCTAAAATGCTAATGCAAAAAGCACAAAATGCGGTCCAAGTGTACTAGTACACGTCTAGAATCAATCGTACTAGTGATGTTCCAAGCACACTCAAGCTAATTTGAGCATTAAGATGGTATAGAAAAGTTTACAGTTGAAAACTAGTACTGGCTTTTTTTGTACTCGTTTGGTACTAATTAGGTACTAGTTCAATCTCCTGCAGGGATCAGAATGTTCTTAATGTTTTTGTTATTACATGTATCTAGTATGTATTTTTAAATTGAAAATCACCTATAAAAAGTTAAAATTTTAAACCCGACATATGTAAGTAAGTATATGTATACCACAAATCCAAATTTCTTTAAATTACCGTATTTTAAATAAAATTACCTTGCTACCTACCCTAAAAAAGGGTAATTACCGTACGGTTAACATCACTGTTAAAGACCCAGTAAAATCTTTGCCTACAAAATAATATATTAAGTATTCAGAAACACATAAAAGCACTACATACAATTCTACTGAAAAACTAATGAATTTTACAAGGGTTGTGCCAAAATTAACAAATTCAAAAGTAAGTGATTTTTTTTATCTAAATACAGAAAAGTAGTTATCGAAGTTCTTATGGAAGAATGCTACTAAATAACGAGTGAAAGAAGCTATCCATTTTGAAAAAGTTTTTACTGGGAGACAAACAAATTTCTTTCTTGCCGGAATAATTGGTTTGGCACAAAAGTGCACATATAAGATAAGAATATCAAATATCAATCATATTTTGTATATGTATATAAGAAGTATTAAATGTTCAAAATAAGCCAAGTCGGTCCATTACTTTCCCTCGAAATTTTGCTTTTGCCGATACATTTTTTAGGGAAGAGACAAACAATTTCGAGGACAATTTTCACAATAGGGATAAATATAAAAATTTAACCCTTGTTTCAAAAGATATCTTTTTTCTAATAAACAAACATATAAAAACATTTACAATTATCTTATTTCGAAGACTAAGGGGCTTATAGTGTAACACGTAATGCCAACAATTGCATTAAAAGCAAAAACAAAATCAAAAATATTTTATAAATTTGTTGTTGCTTTCTACAGACATTCATATTATTTTTTTTTTTTTCAATTTTCAACGCCACAAAATAGAAGTGTTTGAAATTTAAAAATTCAAGATGAATTTCTATAGAAAGTAACAACAAAATTATAAAATATTTTTGATTTGGTTTTTGCTTTCGTCACTTTTTTAGAAAAAATCATCAAAACGTTACTTTGTTAATATCGGAACAAAAAATCGTCAAGATGACGATAACTCGTCAAATCTGGCAGCCCTGTTTTTATTATATTTATTTCTTTTGTTGACGTTTCGCTTGTATTTGACACTTAATTACTGGAAATATTCCAGTATAAACAGAATTTGTTGTGTCTGTTTTCGCGTTCAAATACCGAAACACTTTTATCTCATAAATCGAGAAACGATGGAATTTTTTGTTTCACACTTCATGTAAGAAATTTTACGATGCGAGAAATACAGAAACGAGCTACTGTTTAAAATTTTTTTGGTTCAATTACTTTTCTTATCTTACTGGTAAAGATTGCCTCATATAAGGCCTCGGCTCATTGGTACAAAAGAAAAGATACACATTCCACACTCGCTTCTATGAGAAGGGAGTAGAAAAGGAGTAACATTTTTTGTATTGTTTTTTTTTACACAACTAAAAGCAAAATAATAATTTTTTTTTGATCCCGTTACCGTTCATTATGTACCTCCTAAAGAAGCGGAAGAGGCCTTCTAGAAGGCAGCCGTACACTTTATTTTCCCATTGGGATATAGCTTTTTTATTGGGAAAAGTGGTACTTAACATGTATGTATGTTTGTAAATACTTTTAAAATTTATCATCCCATCTAAAGGTACAAATAGACATTTTTTATAGCACTTTAAATGTCATTAGTAGTAAGTTTTGTTCCGCTTGAGTGTATATGTGACTGTTTGTTTCTCTTAGGTTGTTTTGTGAGTGTGTAAGTTCTTATTAAAATTCACAACATTTTGTTGAAACCAAAAAGTTTATAGATTAATCTAGATAAAGATTTTCTTGTAACTTAAGAAAACACTTTTATGCACGTGCACTAGGGCTTTTCATCGATTTTGAAGGTTTTAAGCGATTTACATATGTATGCATTCTTATGTTCAAAAACTTTTTTATTTTCAAATTAGATTATAAAGGCCCAACTATTTTATGCTTAAGTGGGCTTAAGCAATTTTGCGAAAACATGTGATTCATACTTGTTGAACCATATTAAACTTAAGAAAACTTTTTGGTTTATTTTATGAAACTGGCATTTGCTTAAGCAAGGTGCGAAACAGATCGCACTTTTCGTATGGAAAAAAATATTTTTTGATTTTATTTTTGTTTTTTATATGTTTTTTTTAATATTTTTTTTGTTAATTTTTGACAGTAGCTTTAGCCAGATTATGCATATTATAGTTGGGCCTTCAGAAATAAAAACTTTATTTATAAAAAATTATTTCTCCAATGCTATACATATGTCTAGAAAACTAAGTAAATTCCCTGCAGGAAGTATCATTAGTGAATCTCTACTGATTCACTATTGACACAGTCACCAGTACTAGTGACTTATTATACCCCAGGCAATGTTAGTTACAATAGACATTTAACATGTGCGTGTCATTGGAAATCTACTACTGACGTTGGTACTACTGACTAGGTACTGACTGGGTAGTTCCTTTGCGAACATATGTAGACATTGGAACCAGAGAATCGCTAGTACATTTTAGTAAAACTAGTCTACACTTTTTGTAAGAATACGAAATCATAACAATCTTTTTTTATTTGTTATTGATAAAATCTTTTTCGTATTAATGCCAAATATAGTGGTATTTGTAATGAAGTGTAGACACTTCGTTGACAATGTCACCAATATAGTCGACAAAACTGGTGACTTGGAGACACTTGCACCCAAGTTTCCTTCAGGGTTACTACAAAATGGTCCTAGTCTACTTATAAAAATTATCATCAGTAAAAATATTTAGAGAAAATAGTGAAGGGTAGTTGAATTTCCCTTAAATAACAGAAATATTTATTTTAAATTTCAAACGTAAAAAAGTCAAAAAGTAGCCATTATATACTTGTTCCCGAATTCTAAATTAGGATCTCAACGTTGCCAAAATGCATACAATTTTCGAATACGGAAACGCTTTGTGGTAATAAGGGGTCCCAATTTCGAACCTAACACAAGCCAAAATCTAATACTTTAGAAAAATATTTAAAAAATGAAAAATTCAAAAATGTATAAATTTGTTTTAGTTATTTAGTCTATTGCCTATATTTTAAAAATCAAACGTATGCAGTCGTAATTTATAAGTTATCAAAAATCAAGATCGTTTGTTATTGTAGTCGCTTTGATCATATAAAACCCAGTTTACAGTAGTTCCGCAGTTTCATTCGTAGCTTACAGCTACATTGAGATTCGAAATGCAAAATTACCTAATTGATACGTACAGAACTTTTCGCTTATAGTCACATCATTTAGGTAGAGCAAATCTTGGACTATATCCCTAAAGAGACCATAAGCCTCATTCACATATGGCTAATTCCAGCGAAAAGTTTACTTTTTTAACGTAACGCCAACAAGCTAATACGCATTTATTGTTAATGTTATCCCTTTTTTTACTTAAGTTTCACACCAAAATACATATAAAAATAGTAAATAATGCATATAAAATTGTTTGGAAAAACAATGTTAATTACTTTACAAAAAGTAGACTTTTCGCTGGAAAAGCCCATATACGACACTATGAGGCATGTTATCGCGTTGCCGATTTCTGTATAATTATTCAAAAATGGGGGAAAAATATCTTGCACAATATTTGGATCGTAAAGATTTTGTGTAATTTCATCACAACATTATTTTTAATACAAGTTAATTCCTGAAGCAGACCTTTTAATTTTATTTAAAAAGTGTTCTATGTTTATTATTATTTGTTCTTTGTCCATTGTTTTCACTAATTGATAATAAGCTAGCAAGCCCGTTTCCTATAATATTGCTACGTGAAGAAACAAATCTGCAGAATTGGGGCAAGAATCGAATAGAAGTTAATCAGCGACAATAACAACCCCTTAGTATAGTGTTTAGTGCGGTTTTTTGGTTAAAAGGATAATGAACCCATAATTTGTGGAATAGAAAATTGATGGTTTAATTTTTGAATATTTTTATCAGACCAGTAGTGGAATTCTCTAACTTTTAACAACTAACGTTAACGTTAATTTTACCGGCACAGTTTATTGCTTACGGTAACAATACAGCAATTCAGTAACTCAATTTAAACGACATAGCTAAAAATATCAATCAAGTGGCATCTTTGTTAATTAATTAGTATATTTAACGAACACTGCAAACTACTTCTCGTGTGGAACGACTTAAAGTACTTTCGAAACTAACAAAACCCCATTTAGGATTTGATAGTCTAGCGAAAATTGCAAAAAATCGGAATATTTGCAAAAATAGCGAAAATTTTTAACATTTCAAAAAAGCCATAAAATTGATTAAAAGTCGCTAAAACTATAAGGAATTGCAAAAATACGGTAAAAATTGTTAAACTAGCGGAAATTCGCAAAAATTTGCAAACAGCGGGTATATATTTAAAATCGTTAAAGCTCTAAAGAACCACAGGAAAAAATCGCTTATAACGCGAACATGGATAAAATTCGCGAAAAATTGCAAACTTGGAAAAAAACCTTAAAATTTATTTGAAATCGCTTAAAAAACAAGTTGTCGGAATATATAAAATTTCGAAAATTCGCGAAATTTTTTAATATTTCGAACAAACCATAAAATTTATTTAAATTCACTTAAACTATAAGGAATGGCAAAAATCCGGTAAAAAATGCTAAATTAGGGGAAATTCTCAAATATTTGTTAACAGCGAAATGATGGCAAAGTCTACTATTTATTAAAAATCGTTCAAGCTGTAAAGAATCAGAAAACTTACAGGAATAAAAAGCTTCTACCGCGAACGTGGCTATAATTCGCGAATAATTGCAAACTTGGAGAGAAGCAAAAAAACAAAATGTCGGAAAATAACAAAAAAAAAAAAAAATGCAAAAACAGCGAAAATTCGCGAAATTTTTTAATACTTCAACCAAACCATAAAATTGATTTGAAGTCACTTAAACTATTTATAAGGAATAGCAAAAATTCGGTAAAAATTGCTAAATTAGTGGAAATTTGCAAAAATTAGCTAACATGATTGGAAAGTCTACCACTTATTTTTTGTGTAGAAAATAAAACACTTTTAGTGATTTCCATAAGCTGCATCTAAAATGTAATATTTTTAATGCTTTTTGGTAAATTCGCAAAAAAAACCAAATTGTTTAATATTATTTTTGCAAAATTTATGTAAATAACGTGAATTTTAAAAATGTTAATGAGGCTTTTATTCGCCAAATTTTTTGTTTGTTTGTTTTTTTTAATAACTACGAATTTAAAAATGAACAATGAAAAATATTTTGCCGTTAAGATAACTTAAATACCTGACGTTAAGATAGAACTTAGCAGTAAACGTTATTGTTAAAAAAGTTACTAAATAAAATTTACGTTAACTTTGCTGTTAAATATTTTTAACAATTTAAATTATGTTAAAATTGAATAGAGAATCGCACTACAGCTATGGCAAACCTTCCACTTTTCTGGTTTGGCATGTTACTCGATTGTTTGTTAAGGGAACCCATTATTTCGAGCACAAGCAATTTTAACTTGGCTTCACGTTCACCGGATTTAACAGCTCCAGACAGTTTGCTTTGGATATATTTTAAAGAAAGAGTGTCTGTTAATAAGCCAAAAAAAACTTGCTTAAACTAAAAACTAACTTTCGAAATGAAATCGTTGCCATTGCAACCGAAATTTTGCAAAAAATTACTTTAAAATAGCAAAAGCAATAAAATTTATGCTTTGCTAAAATTTTTTGCAGCAAATTAAGAAACAGTGCTTTTGAATGCTAAGTCATCGTCCAGACTTGAAATTTTTTAAAATTCAACTTCAAGTTGACAAGTGTGAGATTTAAAAAACAAAACAGAATTGCTAAGTACATGAAACTGAGTACTCCTCCCCTTTCACACCAATAAACTCCAGAATAACTGCACCAAAACTTGCAATTCTGAACGATGACTAACTTAACACTTTGCCATAGAATAATAAAAGCAAAGGCCAAAAACGAGAGATTTAATTATATGCTAAATCTAACCATGTGTATTTTTTCTGCTTTAACAGTCAGCAAAGCAAACATTTAAAAAAAAATAATTTTGCTGAAAGCTGTGCCCATGTTCTGTAACTCTCGCGTGAGTTGTGAGAAATGAAACAAAAATGCCATAAATTGAAACAAATAACTGTTTTTTTTTTCATTAAATTGCGGCTGTACTATTTTTGGCGATAATTAGCTATCACGTAAGGAAATTACTCGCCAATTTACAAAAAAGGCGTGTCAGTAAAACTTCTGTGAGAAAGTTCCTGCTTTGAAATGTCAAATAAACTCATGAATAACAACGGGGCGAGAAAAATGTTTAACACGAATAATATATTAAGAATGTAAAGAATAATGATAATAATATTTTGTTCTTGGCACATTTTTTATTTGTTTAATTCTGTGGCCTTTTTACAAAACATATAAAGTTAAATTTAAAACGTTGACAAAATTGTTGTTAATCATACGAATTTTCATTCAAAAAACATTTTTGTTTGCGTTTTTATAATTTTGTATTATCAACGAAATGTTTCTTTAATTTGGTTTATTTTATTATTTAATAAAAATTATTTTTTTCACCGAGTTTTTCTTAAAAACTTTTTTGGTATCTTATCTCGACTTAAGATGTTTTGTCAAAATGCCACAGAATTATTTTTCTATTAACATTTTTATAAAATATACGAATGTTTTTAAAGCCCGTTTGTAAACGACAAACATTAAAGTCGAACTTTACATTATTTGGTATACACGAAGGTTGTATTTTTAAGCCAACTTAGCTTAAAATTTTTAAGGTTCTGGTCACACTAATATTGTGTAGATGTTTTGCCCACTACTGTATATGAGTAGTTATAGTTTTTAATATAAATTTTAATTAATATTTGTTACTTTCATACAATTTTTTTAATATTGTTGTTTTAATTTTGCTATTTTCAACATTTAATTGCTTGAAAGTTTTTATTTTCGGCTTCTGACAACATGTGAAAAATTATAATTTATGGAATTTTTTATTTTCTTTTTTTCAGAGTATGAAAATCCTTCTTCATTAGAATGGTCACAGGTATTCATTTTTATTTCCATTTTATTTTACCAAAAAAAAAAAAAAAAAAATAAAGAAAACACACACACACACAAATTTAAAAGTTACAAAATAGAACTTTCATTCTTATTTATGTACATTTTACATACAAATGTAAATATAAAATACATACGTATTATACATATTTATGTTTGCGTGTGTGAAATTCGGAATAATTGACACTTTGCAATAACATGTTTGCTTGAAGGAAAGTTTTTGCTATAAATAATTGTTATGGTTTTATAATTAAAATTGGCTTTTGTAAAAATATATTAACAACATTTGAATATAAGTAAAAGTTTACAAAGAGTCTTAAATTAAGTAAAAAAGCAGTACATATTAACAAATAGACCAGCAAACATGTGCCAATATTTCGGATCTTAAATTATTGTATAATTTCGAAGAAAGGTTTAAATAAAAAAAATTTTTAGTTTTGTTTTGGTGCCCGAAACTACCTGATGGATTTTAACAGATAGATCGCTACATATATGGACACTCTAGCAATAAATTTTTTAAAAAATAGGACCACAGGGGGAAGTTAAGATGGTTTTACGCTATACATTTTTTCAAAACTCGGGCCACGAGGGGAGTTTTGGGGCAATTAATTCCCCTCCGGAGTTATCTCACAGATTTTAATGTAATTTTAAACATAGATGGATGACTATTTATATGTACAAACAAGTTATACATTTTTTTAAATAGGATCACGAGGGGAGGTGGGGAAAATTTCCGCCCCTCTGGAGCTACCTCACAGATTTTAAGGAATTTTTTCACATAGCTAGATGCCTAACGACAAATATGCGCGTACATTTACTCTAAGGTACTACTGCTCGATTATTCGCCAAACTGGGGTCTAAACACCGCATACGATATCGAGCAAAATTGATCGAAATTATTTATATTGGTATCATGAAACTTGATATCGAATGAAATGTATTTAATTTGAAATAATAGCATTCGATATCGAGTAACTCGACATAACATTTATCGAGTTTTCATTCGATACGTCAGTGTCTATCGTATGCAACACATTTCGATAGTTTATTCGATACGATAGTATCGAATGCGGTGATTAGACCCCTGCTTTTGGATATGGGAGATGGGAAACTTCCGCTCGATCCAATTACACGAGAAATAGGTATTCCGCTTAATTTTTGTCAAATGCAGTCATCGATTCAAAATGTTGTACAGAGAGTTTTTCCCGATGTTGCAAATAATTTCAAAAAACGTGATTAGCTTTGCGAACGAGCAATTTGATCTCCGACAAATGAGGGTGTCAACAAAATAAACAATCTAATTCAGTTGAAACTACCCGGCGAAGCTATCAAGTACAAATCGATTGACACAATTATATGCGAGGAACAAGCTGTCAACTATCCAGTAGAGTTTCTGAACTCTTTGGAACTATCTGGGATGCCGCCACATATCTTAACTTTAAAAGTTCGCTCACCATTGATTGTCATTCGCAACTTAGATCCACCAAAATTTTGCGACGGAACAAGACTTGCTGCTATAAAACAATCGCCTAATTTATTTGAAACCACAATTATCAACGGCATATGTAAAGGAGAAGATTTCCTGATACCACGGACTCCAATGACTTCAACCGACTTACCTTTCGGCTTCAAGCGATAACAGTTTCCACTGCGTCTGGCTTTTGCCATAACCTTCAACAAGGCTCAAAGCCAATCGCTCAGTGTTGCTGGTTTGAACTTAGAAAATTCCTGTTTATCACACGACCAACTATATGTTGCTTGCTCCAGAGTTGGAAAACCGAAAAATCTCTACGTTAGCACACCAAATGAAAAAACGAAAAACGTCGTTTATCCGTTACACTTTTTATCTTAAGGCCACTCTGTATACTAAATTCTGTTCTAAATTTTCATTTATTTTTTATTGGATAAAATTTAACCAATTGTTAGGCAAATTTACCAAGTTTGTGTAAAAAAATGTTGATACAATTTTTGACAGTCTATTTGCAAGGGCGTTTATATGTTTTTAAAATAAAACAATTTATTTTGAAAAGGGCTCAGGTACAAAAATACAGAGTGTTCAGGCGGCACATAAAACTGTATATCTCTTAAACCATTTGACTTATTGAAGCAGAGTTTTTTTTTCTAAATTTGTAATACCCTATTAATATAACAGAAGAAATAACAAAAAAAATTTTAATTAATATCTTAAGAAAAACATTGTCATTACAGTTTTCGGAGTAAACCCATTCCGAAATTTATTGTTGCATTTTCGGGTTTTAGTAGGAAAATCATATCTTTAGATGAATGTAATTAATTGAAAAACCCAAATCTTCAAATAATCAATAACGTTTGACTATATGTTTATTTGCATTATAAGATTAGATTAACCCCTTTGAAAAATCATTTAAGATCTCTAAAATTTTAGTAAAGTTAAACAACATTTTTAACAAAATTTTTTATTTTAAAGGACTAATAACAAAAACGAAAATATTTCATCAAAATAAACATACCCATCGGTAAAAAGAAGTAGTAAGCAGGCCTTCTGAAAGCCATTATTTCTCAGATGTCAGTATCTTGTTTGAAAACCTCAGCTAAGTTTTCCCTAAAGATTTACAATGGATTTACTGCCAGCTCGATCTGTACAAGCTCGGCTGTAACATGTTCAATCGGGGCCAAACTTATTTCCTCTGATGGTTCTGGGCCGGTAGTGTATACAATTTTTTGTTGTGAGACATTTGTCTCCTAAATGTTGCCTTTAAATGTACCCACACTTGCCGCTGTTCTGCGGTACGCTTTCAGTGCTGGATTTTGCTTCCCCAAAAGACCGAACGACACGAGCAATTTTATTATTATTGATTAAAAGCTTAAACTGTTTTCGAGTTGTTATTTTTAGCATTTAAAGATCTAAAATTAAAGATATATTACACAAACTTAAAAAATATATCAACGGCGTTTATCCAAAATGGTTTATCTGCAGATTTTGTTAAATGAGTTTTTGATGCCTGTGATGCACTTTTCCTAATGTATGCATTTCTGATCAAAATGTTGATTTATTTGCGAGTCATTCACATATTTCGTTTGGTTTATCTACATACACACTTTTTTAGAAGGCAAAATGGTTTATCTGCAATGTATTTGCGCGATGTTCATTCCAGTCGTATATTAAACATTTGTAAGAACGTAAATTTTTTTAAACGAATTCAACTTTTCTGATAAATATTAATACGCTGATTTGAAATATGTTTTTAAAAGTTTCTATCTTGACACAGATTAACGTGAAAACATGTCTCAAAGTACAAAATAGATATTGTCAACATTTTGATAGTGCTGCAAGACAGGGTTTATGTGAGTGGTTTTGGAATATGAGTTTGGAAGAGAAAAAGGCACTTACTTGTTCAAGGTCATGTCACTGTTTCAAATAAACAGCGCGAGACTACAACAAACTCCAAAAGGCAGAAAAGTTTTGTTTTCAAATTACCACAATAAGACAAAAAATTGCAGGTATGTCAGAGGATGTTTCTCTCGACTCATGCCAACCCTTCTTCAATGCTTAGACGTTGGATAATGATTAAGAAGTTCAAAACGAAATCTGATTGGCGGCGCCAAACTCATGTTAATATACACCTTAAAGAATTAATTGACAATTTGGAAAAAATGGAGAGTCAATACTGTCGAAGAAGCAGCGATATTTACAGAGACTATGTCTTAAAATGTAATTAAAGGGTGGTTAAATTGTAAGGGCCGATGTTGAATGTGAACCACATCTAAGCGCCAAGTTTTTTTCCGAATTTTATTTGACATTTCTCTATTTCAGACTTACTCAATTTGAACCATGGAGAGAAACACAATCCAACAACGTGTTAAAGTTATCCAGACTTATTATGAAAATGGGCGTTCAAATCAAAATGCATATCGTGCACTTCATCTTCAGTGATGAGGCACATTTTCACCTCAGTGGATTCGCCAATAAACAGAATTGCCGCATTTGGGCGAATGAGAATCCAAGAGTGATTGTCGAAAAACCAATGCACCCACAAAGAGTGACTGTTTGGTGCGGTTTTTGTGCTGGCGGCATCATCGGGCCGTATTTTTTCCAAAATGAGGCCGGTCAGGCAGTTACTGTGAATGGTGTTCGCTATCGTGAGATGATAACGAACTTTTTATGGCCCGAATTGGAAGATATGGATGTGGACGATATGTGGTTTCAGCAGGACGGTGCCACTTGCCACACAGCTAACGAAACAATGGCTCTTTTGCGCAACAAATTCAATGGCCGTGTTATCTCACGTAATGGCGATGTCAATTGGCCGCCAAGATCATGTGATTTGACACCGTTGGACTTTTTTCTTTGGGGTTATTTGAAAGAAAAGGTGTACCTCGATAAGCCAGCAACAATTCAAGAGCTAAAGGATGAGATAATTCGGCACATTAACGGCATAGAACCTCCATTATGCCTCAGGGTCATCGAAAATTTGGACCATCGGATGGAGGTGTGCCGCCGTGGTCGCGGCGCCCATTTGGCCGATATTTTGTTCCATACATAATTGAGTAATACCAATATATCATAATAAAATAAAATTACAATAATTTCCTAAATAGTTTGTGTTGTTATAAGCAAGTGCAACCGCTTTCAATGTTTACTTTTTCAAATTATTTTAAAGAAAAAAACTTAGCTTTACTTATGCCTCGAAAAGATCAAAGTGATATATGTTTTGTTTTCTAAGTTAAGCAGATTTCAACTGAATTTTATAATGAAAACATTTTAAAAAAAGAACAAGCTCGACATGAGACATAAATGGATGCTCAATTAATCAAGCCATATCCCAATATTAACGGATCTGCCATTTATTATAAACAACGCTTGCAGGTGCAGAACTTTACTTAATTATTGGTGTAGCGAAACTAACGGTGATCTTTCAGCATCCACATTTATTTCAATAATACTGCAACATCTTAAGACACACTGCCTGAAGTTATTTATTCCGATGATTGCGGCAACCAAAATCGGAACCATTTTCTCGCAAATGCCTTGTCTAATTTCTCAATAGAAAACCAAAAAATTATTGAGCAAAAATATCTGGAAAAGGGCAAAAATTTAAAAAAAGTTGAAGAACAAATCCATATATTTACCACATGATTATATAAATATAACGAAAGAAGTGCGAAAAAGTGTAATAGTTTGTGGCAAAAAAAATAAGCACACCGTTTGATACCGAAAACTTAGAATATAAAATAAAATTTCAACGATGAAAATATAATACCCGTTTTCAGTAGTCGTCCTAGAAAACCCAATGGTACTGTAAAATAAAAAGTCAGTTTTAATGATGAGTACAAAGATCTTCCAATAATTATGAAAAAATACCCAGGATATACAGAACAACAATCACTTCATCAATAATATCTTCCAATATCCACCAGTAGATGGAATCTACAAGAATTAAAATCTGTGATACCTAATGAATATCATTATTTTTATGATAAAAAAATATAAGTAGCAACCATCAGCTTAAGGTTGCCAATATGTTAACAATATGGCAACAGAAATAAAAAGCTGTTGGCTGACAGTTGACATACGTTATATTAATTTGGCAACTGACAGTACAATGCCAGTTCTGTTGCCATTCCTAATCGACCCATTAATATGCACGATTCATTTAACAGAACTAAATTGAAATCGAAAGAATATCGAATGAGAATAAAAATTGTAAGCAATATTTTCAAATATAAGATTGACAAAAATGTTTTACAATCTCACCGAAATACATACAAGCATTTTATACTGTAATATTGTTTTTCGTTTTTTTTCTAAAATTATTTATTTCGGTATTTAAACGATAAAATACCAACACAAGCCAATAAATGATGATTTTTTCATTTGCTATTCCTTCTGTAAAGTGTGTTTAAAACCATTTATAACACAGCAAAAAATAAAAAGTAAAAGAGCCCTGTATATTCGACTGTGCCGAATCTTATATCCCCTTCACCATATTATTGAAAACCTAATTGCTCCCTAGCTACTAGTGTATGGGCGCTAGGGGAAATAATAGGTCGATATATTTTTAAAACCAAACGAATCTCATATATAGAGAGTATTTGAGCTCAATTACATAAACCTAGCTTGGTTTTTCCCACCCAACCCCTAAATTCGGGAGGATATTTGTGTGGAAATAATAAGCCGATTCTTTATATAAAAGAAATATCAGCGCCATATTAGATTATCTTAGCTCATATGGTATGTGTGCATTGTATATAAGATTAAGCAGTTCATTTGCATTATTTTAAAAGTAATAAAACCATTATTCTGGAGAGAAAAATGTCATCTCTAAGCATTTTTGTCATTTTCACTAGCAGTATTATATTAAGTTTAACTAAGATGAAGTGGTATAAATAAAGTTCATAGATTCAAAGAAGATTTCAAAAACAAAGGTTTCGGTATAAACGTATATTCTGGGTCCTTAAGAGCAGCAAGGTGGATTTAACAATATCCGTCTGTCCGTGTGTATGTTAAAATAAGTTGTTCGAAAAACCAAACTGCGCTGTGAACTAGGATATTAATTAATTATATCACAATTGGTCCGGCATAGACTCTTTCTGAAATTCAGCCAGGTCACCCCACAAGTGGCTAAGATATAATCAAAAAACAACCACTGTTTTTAATTTTTTCCGATAAAACGCTTATTTATATTGAAACCGAAGTATTAAGCTTTAATGTTTGTACAAAATTGGAATACTGTCGCTGTAAGTTTCGTGAACACTTATAAATCTCTATTGTCCTTGAATGAAAGGTACCACGCAAACTTTTTGACAGATGTTGTGTATTGATAATCAAGCTCTCTGCAGCAAATTTGGACAATTTGACTATCGCCGTTCTCCAGATATGCATACAAAAAACAATTTTGTCATTATTTGTCTCAAATTCAACTTTAATTGTAGCCATTAACCACTGTGCAAGCTTCAGGAAAATCCGCTTAGTAGCTTTGGAGCCTGCAGGGAACAAACATGAAAACAGGCGCTTCTTCACTTTTAAAAATATATAGATTGGCTCTAAGTTCAGTAGTGTTGAATTTTCAAACGGCATGACAAACTTATATATTCTCTTGCCACTTGTGGTGCAGAAGAGTATAAAAAAAAGAAAACATACTTGTACACATTTATTTAAAATAAAATTGCTATAAAATACAATCTCACGTCATACCGAAACACACTCACATAAATATAAGGATGTGTACATAAAGAAAGGACGATATCCTTAGCGCGAGAGGTCAAAAGATATTTTAGGTGACTGTGAAAGTAGATGAGGTGTAAACATGTTGAAGGGAATCATTAATTTAAATTTCAAGTGCAAATACCCGCAGTTACTACCATTAAATTAAATACATGTCCACGCACAATGAAAGACGCCAACTGTAGACGTTGTCGAACAGGGAGGGGTATGAGAACCATCATGAGACGTTATACATTTTCTTGTACTATAGATTGTTTTGTGAATAAGTCTCTAAACCGAGAGTGTGCATTTTTGTTATTTATATGCCAACAGTGCAAAATACATTGGCCAATGGCCATATGTATGGATGTTTGTATCAGTTTCTCTGTTGTTTATGGGTTCTATACGTGTTCTGTAATAGGCTTCGAGTGAAAAATATTTATGGTCGCAAGTTTTGTTGTGATATTGTTTGTTTGTCAGACGCTACCCTGAAGGAAATGTTAATAATGCTGTAGACATTAAGCATCTGTTTGTCATCGAGAGTCCCCCAGTTGCATTAAAACAATTGACTTGATACTGATTACGTAGTCCTTATGGGACCATATGGCAACATTCGATCCAGAAATTTTCTGGTACATTGCACATTTTTGCAACTTTTTACTAGATTTTCGCACTTATAAAATAAGTGGATAAGGCAATAAATATAAAAAAAATCCGAGCTTTAACTATAAACTGTTGCACTCTTTTCACTTATTTTTTAGTTGTCTTTTGTAAAATTAATTGTTTTATTTAATAATATAAACGATTGTTTGTATTTTTTACTTTAAATTTTTTATATTTTCAAAAAGACAACAAATATAAAAAAATAAAGGAATAAGAACATTTAAAATAAGAACATTTAAAAAAAAATTTTTTCAAGAAACGCTTTCCGAAGTGAAGCTAAAGAAAAAGTTTTAAAAGTTTTGGCCCCCCCCCTAGATTGTATCCTGGCTACGCCCATGTATTCGTGTATTGTCATCGGGAATATGCATGCCTGCAAAGTTTCATCCATTTGCATTGAGTAAAAGGCGGTCAAAAAAGCATTTTACCAAAAAAAAAAATGTTTCCCCCCCCCTCCCCTAGATTTTATCCCGGCTTCGCCCATGTATTCGTGTATTGTCATCGGGAATATGTATGCCTGCAAAGTTTCATCCATTTGCATTGAGTATAAGGCGGTTAAATTAACGTTACAAGATTTAATTTTCCGAAGTGAAGCTAAAGAAAAATTTTGCCCCCCCCCCTTAGATTTTATCCTGGCTACGCCCATGTATTCATGTATTGTCATCGGGAATATGCATGCCTGCAAAGTTTCATCCATTTGCATTCAGTAAAAGGCGGTCAAAAAAGCATTTCACCAAAAAAAAAAAACCCTGGAAAGAACTGCCTCTCTTAAATATTCGGATTGAAATCGAGACAAGTGATGGATAAGTTTGTACACGAAACTTAACAAAAGTTTTATCATTTCACATTGTAACGTTGGTAATATTTGCAGGAATTTACTTCCTGTCTGTTTTTCTGTTAGTAATTTACTTTCAGTGTTTTGTGTTTTGTTACAAAACAAAAAAACAAAAAAAAAAAAAACTTTTGAACAAAATTCTTAATTCTAAAAATAGAAACAAGCTTTAGAAGTTCCTCTTTAATATTTTACAAGAATATTTTAAACTATTTGTTTGCAGTTGCTCTTGCTTTAGGAATTTTATTTGCTTTTACGAATTTTTGTCAAAGAATATTGAAACTGAATTTGTGTTATAGATATATAAAGAAGATGACACGTCGGTAAAGGAGAGTAGATAGTAGCTGAAGTCTGCAAAAAAGGAAGTTGTTGTTTAATCCCCACTCCCTCAGTAACTAAATAATATCAAATCACGTCATTATCAACGTCATCGATGGCAGATGGATTACCATACTAGCGGATTCTATTAAAAAGAAAGAAAACGTTAAAAATACGTAGTATATTTAAGGTGACCATCCGTTTCATTTTATAGAGAACAGAACTGTATTTAACAGCGTTGTTCTGTATATTAAACTTAAATTGTAATCTATTTAATTAATTCATCTACTGCATTTAACCCACAACAAGAATATTATATTGCAATCCATCTTGAATATTAAAAATTTATCAAAGCCATCACATTGGCTATTAATAGGGCATTCATTAAATCGGGTTTTTGCTGTAATCGGCTAATCGCACGATTGACTAACCGAGGTTTTGGTTTAATCGCTTAATTCTGTTATTGAACAGTTAAAAGATCAATAAAGTTTTTTAATAAATTAGGTAATTTCAATAAAAACAAGTAAGAAAGTATAGTCGGTCAAGCCCGACCATATGCTACACGCGCAGTACATCAGATACACTACAGAATTTTAAAACACATCATGCTTATGTGTCCATATTAATATGGATTTATCTTTGTTCATAAATGTGGGATTGGAGCCTGATCGTACTAACAGATCTGGCAGACGGTTTTAGCAACTGTGGGTGTATGGTTGCGTTTTTGTGGAGTGTATTGAGATGACGGGAGAGTGGGACAGCTTTATTTTGTTTAATGAAACAGACGATTTGAAAGTGACGAGTTACCGATTGAATTGATGGACTTTCTTCCATCTATGAATAGTTGTTCAGTGGCAGTCAAGAAGCAAAGTTGAAAAGTAACCTACTATTGATGTAAAGTGAAGTTTTATTTTCTAATTAATTAACTTTATCTAAGCTAAACTACCCTAAGTGGAAAATGAAGTACAATTATCAGTTTAAACGTTGACACTACCTTCAATATTAAATGAAGTTTTTATGTTCTAATTATTTAACTTAATCTAAAAACTAAACTAGCCTAAGTGAAAAATGAATAAATTATAATTTTAAACGTGCAGTTACCGTGTTTTATTAAAAACTAAACTTTACCAAATTAAAGTCCCACATAAACTTCATTAAAATCGATTTAAAAGTGACAAAAGGTACATAATAACTAAAGAAGTTATATACAAAAAAAGATCTGCATACACGCAGAGAAAACCATGTTTTATTATGGTCGCAAACAACAAAACTATTTTTAAAGAAACTAATTTAACCATAATACGGTTGTCGGCGACAATGATTTGGTTAAATTAAACATAATATGGGTAAAAATTTTTTTAAAATGGTTTTGTAGCTTTTTCTCTGGGTGTATATATTAAATATATACATATATCGAAAATAAGGATTTTCTCTTCTATGGTATAACAAATACTGGCTTCGCTAACTAAAGCTGCTCTGTATAGCCGGCCTTCGGCCGGGCGCAAAGATTTTCTCCTCTATGGTATAACAAACACCGGCTTCGCTAACTAAAGCTTCTCTGTATAGCCGGCCTTCGGCCGGGCGCAAGGATTTTCTCCTCTATTGTATAACAAATACCGGCTTCGCTAACTAAAGCTTCTCTGGTAGTCAGAAACAAGGCAGTTTTAAGAAGCTTTACTTAGCGAAACCGGTTTTTGTTAGACCATAAAGGAGAAAATCCGACGAAAAGTCTTCGAAATAAGAAAATTTTAAATCTTTTTATATGTTTTTTATTAGACACTACAAAAAAAATGATGTCTTTAGAAACAAGGCAGCTTAAATTCTTTATATTTATCCTTAATGTAAAAATTGTCTTCGAAATTGTTGGACTCTTCCCCTTAAAAATGTATTTCCGTGATTATTTAATACATTTGTTTATGTGATTAAAACATTAAACCGTTACCCCATTTTACCGTCAATGTAGAGAAAAGTTTGAGCCGATATGATTTAAATAAAACAATTAAAGTGCTATATTCGGCTATGGTATCTAATCTCACTATCCAGTGTGACACAAAGAATGCTGACGAAGGCCGTAGCGGGCCAGAAAATGCATTACATTCTGCTGGTGTCTAATAATTGTAAATTTTTCTGTACATACAATATACCTCTTTGCTTTCAAAAGGAAAGCTAAGGTAAAATGTAACAAGAAAATACAATATATTAGTCTGGTAGTGCATAAAGTCATTTCTGAAAAATTTAAGGAATAGGACTATTACAAAAAAGCTTTATAAAATACACAACTGAAATTTAGCTCATAGAATAAATTCGAAAAATAAAAAATGTCGAATATAAATTTCAAGTCGTAAAATTCCTTCCTTCAGTAAAAATAATTTAATGAAAATTAAATTTTCATTAAATATCTAAAAATATCGAAAATTAACAGTTCGGCTAAAAATCATAATTGTTCCACTAATTTATAATATCATAATATAGTATGCTGTTCACAATAGTGCTATTTAGGCCGGCGATACACTATCCTATTCAGTCGTACGATTTGTCTTAAAAAAATGAATTGAGTGACAGATTTTTTGACAAGTCTGTCTGACTAGCATATGTTTATGAACATTTTCATAAAATGATAGTTTCGATGCGATCAGAGTTGTAAGTAGCTGAGTCATTTGAGTTGGCAACATTTTTGTGGGATAGTGTGGCATTGACAGCAGATTTTGAAGACATTTTTTTGTATCGAATAGAATTACATTAGATTTTCGTGTGAATGAATCGTATGATTGTGTAGGATAGTGAATCCCAACCTTGAGTACTTAGCACTGTAGAGTACTTTGTGAATTTGAAATAGTTACGAGTTTAATTTTTAGTCCAACCACTTTAATACTAAATTGGATTGATTAAAACGGTTATCTCTTATATATTGACGCAACTGCGTTTTTTATTGCTGTTTATTCTCACTAAATAAATGGTAGGTACATGTCGCTCATTTGCTGCAATATCGTCATGACTGAAAAATATTAGATTTACAGAAAACAATTTTTGATTTTTAAATTAATGGAAAAAATGTGTTCTTCTCTTTAGTGTTGAGTTTGTTCACATGAAATATTTTCGACTTCATAAAATACCTCATTCACTATGCATTAGTGATATTAAGTCAAAATTTGTGATAATTGACTTATGACGTTGTGGCAACAAATAAACGATATTACCAAGTAACTAAGATTCTTTAAATACGTCGGAAACGTATTAAACCGAGATTATTTTAAATTTGTTTCTCGCTTAAAAGCGTTTGGCTTTAGCATTTTTCATGAACGCATTTATCCGTGAATTACTATATTTTTTTTAAGATTCTCTTAAGTTTGAAGAAAACAGAGAGTATCGATAATAAATGCGTGCGTACTTGGCGACCTAAAATTTCAAGGTATCATTAAATTATTATAGTACGGTAAGACAAGTTTACAAAAACAACTTGGGTGACACTTAATGAAGTTAGGTTTTTTCACTTCTGTCTGGGATTTTAGGCAACAAGGTTGTGAATGCGTCGTTTTATGTGTGTCTTATTGCTGTTTTGTTCATACTCCTACTGAACTCTCATCTCATACACTTGCAGTATGCCATTTTGAATAAGTTAGTGCAATGAATTTTTAAGTTTCGTTATTTTTTTAACTTATTTTACTAAAAGGGGTTTCCCCTTATTACATATAGTTATGCAATGCATAGTATGTATATATGTATGTAGATTAGGGTGGCCGTTATTTTCTTTTTTTTGATTTCTTATATTCTCCCCCCCCAAATCGGTTCAGTTTTATGTAAAAAAAAATACAAAAAATTTTCGTAGCGATAAGTTGTGTTTTAGGGGGGGCGTCCGCCCCTCAAAGTTTGCCATCAAGCCATTTATTCAAATGTAATTTGTTTGCATATGACTATCTCTTAAAAACAACATTTAACAAGAACATGGTATATGGCAATATTTTAGCTCTTCTAGTCAACAACATTAGCCTCGAAGAAAGTTTTTTGCTAAAATTAATATTTAAGAAAATAATTAAGAAAATAACAACAAAATTCCAAACATTTTATATACGTTTTATATATATAAAAGAGGGATTTAATGTCAAGTGAACTAATTTTGAAATCGATGTCTTTCGATTTGGATGAAATTTGCACCAACGTTAGTCCTATTGAATAGTAGTTTAGACACAAATTTTCAACAAGATCGGTCAAAAAGTTTCTGAGTTTGGGGGGGTCAAAGTTTGAAATTTTGGCCATATAGGTGTTCTTTCACATCCATGTAACTTATTACCAATTGGGGTTAGCAAAATTTGTCCCAAGCAGCTTAGATAGCTATTTGATCAATCTTTAAAAAAAAAATTTTTTTGTTTTTTTTTTAATTTTTTAAAATTTTTTTTTTAAATTTACAACTTGGCAAAAAAAAAAAAAAAAGTTTTAAATATAAAAAAAATATGTTAAAAAATTTTTTAAAAAAACCAAAAAATTTTTTTTAAAAAGATTGATTAAATAGCTATCTAAGCTGCTTGAGACAAATTTTGCTAACCCCAATTGGTAATAAGTTACATGGATGTGAAAGAACACCTGTATGGCCAAAATTTCAAACTTTGACCCTCCCAAACTCAGAAACTTTTTGACCGATCTTGTTGAGAATTTGTGTCTGAACTACTATTCAATGGGACTAACGGTGGTGCAAATTTCATCCAAATCGAAAGATTTCGATTTCAAAATTAGTTCACTTGACATTACGTATATAAAATGTTTGGAATTTTGTTGTTATTTTCTTAATTATTTTCTTAAATATTAATTTTAGCAAAAAACTTTCTTCGAGGCTAATGTTGTTGACTAGAAGAGCTAAAATATTGCCATATACCATGTTCTTGTTAAATGTTGTTTTTAAGAGATAGTCATATGCAAACAAATTACATTTGAATAAATGGCTTGATGGCAAACTTTGAGGGGCCGACGCCCCCCCTAAAACACAACTTATCGCCACGAAATTTTTTTGTATTTTTTTTTACATAAAACTGAACCGATTTGGGGGGGGGAGAATATAAGAAATCAAAAAAAAAAAGTTCTCCATACAACTAACGGCCACGCTAATGTAGACACATATGCACGTACTTTGTACGGCTATTCTTTGAGATACACTTTTTTATATTTTTAAATAAAGGGTTTGATGGAAAAAATAAAAATTTTAAAAATATAATAAAAAAAAATCATTAATGTTTGTGGTTATGATTGTATCAAACACGTCACAAGGTGTGCTATTAATTCATATCGTCATAATGTCCTAAATAATATTTTTCAATTGTTTAAAAAAATATTGTTGTGTTTCAAATAAAAAAAAAAAATTTATGCTGTGTTTATTGATTAGTCATAACTGAACAGTTGAAATCTAAATTATACGCGATTGCCCACAGCAGTCATATCGTCAGCTCAGAATTGATTTTGCGCATATGGCAAAAAGTCGAAGTGGAGAAAAACGACAAAGAAAATTTACATGAAGATTTCTCAAAATATACCCGATAGAATTTTTTATATTTTTACCACTGCATCCGGTATATGTTTTAAAGAAAAATTTAAATTTTTGCGCACTTTCATGAATAAAGTTAGAATTTTATAGTATTTTTTTGAATATGAAAAATTAAAAATATTGTTTTGTGCCACATACGCCACTTTTCTAAAAAAAAAAAATTAAAAAAGTGGCTTTTTGTGCTGCATACGTATGCTTTTGCTCTGTATTGAGTAACTTATTGTTGAGATGAATGTTTCTATATTTACAATCTAATAAAAAGTCAACATTAATGCATTTTTTTTATTTGGTTTTATTTTACAAAAACAGAAAAAACAGTTCAACTGTTATGAAAAGGTACATAAAAAGCCACAAAGTAAACAACTTAAATAATACAAAAGTAAAATAGAATCAAGAAAAAACACTTAAAATTTAAAACTAAATATTGAGTCAATTTTTATAATAACTTTTATCAACATGTGGAAGAAATATAAGCAAGTCTTTTATGTCTCTCTTTTTATCGCTGGAAATAATTGATGGTTTCGATATTTTCAAAACATGCGTCAACAAATTCTCAGGAATTTTAAAACAATTTTTTGATGCAAACTTAACCAAAATTGCATTTTTATTTTTTTACTATATAGAAGTACTTTAATTTTAGCAAACGGGATTTTGCGAAAGTCCATTTTATTTGCTACTAACGAGTATGTGCGAAAATCTTCCGGAAGCATTTCCATAACTTTTAATTTTGTTTTATTATTTGGCATTGTTTTAAGCAAATTAAGTAAATGAAGAGGTCTATGAATTTCAATATTCTTTAAGTACCGGTCAATAACACCATGGACACAGTCCACTTCTTGAATTAAAGAATGCCCTGGTCTAAAAACTTTTGTATTACGGTATCAATATTATTTTGTTTAATAAACATCTTGATTGCGGTTGAGTTAATTCGATTTTTATTTTGAGGTACGCAAGAATAGCTCCATAATGTCAAAGTTTTAATTAGTGGATAATCTTTTATTAATTCATTTAAAATTTTAATTAAAGTAATAGCAATATCGTTACCACTCCGACCGCTATGAGCTTCCGTCCACAAGGCACAATAAGTTAAAGTTGGTATATTTGGCATAATAATGGTTGCTGTAAGATTGTACATATTAAATTTTCGTTTGTAGTAAAATGTTTAAGGATTTCCCTTAGGTAGGCTAAAAACACTTTGCATATCATAGCAAACCGTACACTTGGTTGGGTCCATATTCAGTCTGTCGGTATCACGATCACGTGTCAATGCATTTTTTTTTGTTATGTGTTGCTTATAAATGTATTTCTCTTGCATTGCTAAAATGTTTTCTTTGTTATTAAAAAGGAACCCATTTATCGCATTGGTCTTTCTTAGACTTGAAAAAAGAAATATTATATTCGTTATTAAAAATTTCGCGATATATATGCATGCCAACCGGATTTTCATCATTTTGGCTGTACGTGGAATACATTTTACTTAAGTTAAGACAAACTACATGCATTTTTTTTTTTTTTTTTTGTGTATAACATGATAATGATGTATAACTCAAGCAAAAAGCAGCTGGAGTGTTGCGTAGACCTAGTGATTAGACAATGTTTTTGCTTTTACTACTTTTTTTTGCGCCAATAAAGCAAAGCAACAGTAAAATATATTTTGTACGTTGTTGTATGAAGAATTTGCTGCAATCGCCAAACAATGGCTTGTAGAGCAAAACAGTACTTAAAAAATTTTGAAACAGTTGATATGCAGCAAAATTAATCCTTTATATCTTAAAAAACCATACAAATTTTCGCGAAACAGGTTTTTGATTTAGAAAGAGGGTATTAAAAAAACATATATCTCAAACCTAACTCATTTTTTTTGAATGGTCGGTAGGTCAAACCAGTAATGAGCTGACGATATATATTTCTTGTAATTATTTTAAGACATAAGACTTTACAACTTTAAATGTAAAAAGCTTGTTATTGCCTCAAACATATTACTATGTTTAGAAGAAAAACGCAAATGATCTTTCAAACCATGCTTCCATATTTCCTAACACCATGAAACATGTCTATGTTAACATATTAAATGGTTTTTGCAATAAAACCAAATAAAACTTTATTTCAAAAAAGGAATTTTTTATTGATAAATTTATGTACATATTGTTACAAAAGCTAATTTATCTGAGATTTATTTATAGTTTTAGTTATAAGTTATCTTGTAAGTTATAGTTTTATGTTACTTAAAATTGTCATGTATAATTTTCAACACAACTGTTATTTTAAAATTATTCCTATATAAATTTCCCAGTCATTCCTGGAAATGGTTATAGAACATAATAAATAGTTTTTACGGGAAGGTTCAGGAAAAAATCTAGAAATAATTATGAAATATTAAAAGGGGTGACTCATGTAAAATTAGTTTAGTTTGTTTTAAGAAACGGTTCTGTTCATAACATGGAAAAAATGGTGAAAGAAAATTCAGCAGAAACATCTAGAAAAATGGAAGAAAATTCAAAAGCTATCGTAGCTGAAACTTCTAGAAAAATGGAAGAAAATTGTAGAAAAATGGAAGAAAACTCTAGAAAAATGGAAGAAAACTCAAGCTCCATTTTAGCCGAAATTCAACAAAATTCTAGATTGACAAACGAAAATCTTGAGAAGCTTCAAGAAATTTCTACTGCTATAAATGAAAGAGTAGACGATATGGAGATAGAATTCAACGAGAAGCTGTTTGATGTTAAGACACAAGTCACTGATGTAAGAACACAAGTCACTGATGTAAAAACACAAGTCACGGTTTTTGATGGAAAACTACATCATTTGGAAGAAAAAGTAAATAGTCTTCAGTGCCAAGAGGGAGTGGTGCGAGTTTTTCCAGAAGTCTCGAATAGAATAAGAGCTCCAAGTTTTGACGGCAGCTCACCATTGAATGCGTTTAAGTTCCAGTTTGACACAGTTGCCAACAAAAATGCATGGAACAATGAAGAAAAAGCCATAGAGCTGATTCTGGCTTTAAAAGGAACTGCAGCTGAAATTCTAGAAAGTGTACCAGTAAGTTGCAGAAACAATTATGATGACATTATGGTAGCATTGCAGCGCAAGTATGGTGGTGAACACAGAAAGGAAATATTCAGAATGGAATTACGGGGAAGAGTACAAAAGGCAAACGGATTTTGCACTAGAGATTGAGCGCTTGGTGCAGGTTACTTATCCAGGTGAAAGTCATCCATTGCTAGATCATTTAAGACCGAGGCGTTTGTAAACGGTATACGGGATGCTGATGTGAAACTAGCGGTATGTGCATCACAGAAGCCATCATTTGCAGAAACGGTATCATTTGCCCTAGCACAAGAAACCGCAAGGATAATTTCAAGGCCGCAAACGTTTATGGTGCGAAAACTTAATTTTTCTGCGGAAGAAGAAAGAGATATTTTAAAGGAAATGAGAAGCATGAAGGAGGCAGTTTTGCAAGCTTTAAGCGAGAAACAAGGTAAAAACAAAGCAAAATGCTATAATTGTTGTAAAATTGGCCATATTCAGCGAAACTGCAAAGCACCCAAACAACGTTCAAGATCTGCTTCGCCGCAAAGGGACAAACGAAGAACGAGTCAACAGTTATCGCGGGAGCCACCGCTACAGTTGAGAAGAGCTAGCAGTGCAGAGGAAACTGAAGGTCCCACGATATATTTAGTAGTGAAAACATGTAACAGAAATATTACGACCTGTGGTTACATAAATGGTGAAATCCGCGTTTTGACTATCGACACTGGTGCAGGACATTCCATTATAAGAGCTGATTTGATAAAGGGAGTTGTCGAGCTGCTAAGTGGTGTTAACTTGAGAACAGCTACGGGAGAGCCTGTTATTGTCTATGGCAAAGCAAGAGTGGAAATAAGAATGGCCGATATGATCGTTTTTGATGAGTTTATTGTGGCTGAAATTATGGACGAAGTCATAATTGGAGCAGATTTTATGATTCGTCAGGGCATTGGTCTAGAGATGGGACGACAATTTATGAATTGGTATGGCCTAGAAATACCCCTTAACGTTGGGAATGGAAGTGAAGCTCTTGTAACACAGCTAGTCACTAGTGATCATAAGCAATTGTCATCCCAAGGAGACGATGAAAAACGTGGGAAAGCGAGCACATATTCAAGACGGCCCAGCAAACATAAAAGCAAGCACTGTACAGAGTCTAAAAACAAGAAACGAATAAATGAGATTCGCTTATTACATGTGGAACCCAGCGAAGACTGGTAAACGGCGCAGAAAAGTGACCCCATATTAGCGCAAATTATGAAGGCTAAGAAAGAAGGTGAAATACCGACTCATGAAGAAATTAGATTGGAGGGCCCACTCATGAAAGCGTATTGGGCGCAGTGGAGTAGTCTGCGGACGGTGAATGGTTGCCTATACCATACATGGGAAAGTACTGATTGCAAAACAATTAAAAACCTTATTGTAGTACCGTCTTCTAAAGTATGTGAAGTTGTGAGGAAACTCCACGAAGGTACTGGTGGTGGGCATATTAGCGTTACAAAAACCATAAAGAAGTTAAAAGCAAGATACTATTGGGTCGGTTGCAACCAAGCCGTGATTGATTGCATAATTAAATGCCCACAGTGCGTTGCAGACGGTGGTCTTATTGGACAAAGTAGAAGTACGATCCAACAGTACAACTTTGGTGAACTATCCGTACCAGCGAATAATTATGACTCTACCCAAGAGCAGAAAAACGAGTTAACACGAAGGCGTGTTAATTCAACAAATGACCAGATGAAAGCCAGAAACAATGGATTGGCAAATTCGGAAGGCTTCAAAGAAGTCCAGTTGGTATTACTTTTTAATCCGCAACGGATGAAAGGACTATCTCCAAAGCTGCAGACTCATTGGGATGGCCCATATAAAGTAATAAAGAAATTGAATGACGTGGTGTATCGGATCCAGAAATATAAGAGCCCAAGATCAAAAATGAAAGTGGTACATCTAGAACGACTAGCCCATTATGGAAAAGGAGAATTTGAGCCTATTCGGGACGAACAGGCTTAAGTGGAGGGCAGTGTTACAAAAGCTAATTTATCAGAGATTTATTTATAGTTTTAGTTATAAATTATCTTGTAAGTTATAGTTTTATGGTACTTAAAATTGTCATGTATAATTATCAACACAACTGTTATTTTAAAATTATTCCTATATAAATTTCCCAGTCATTTCTAGAAACGGTTATAGAACATAATAAATAGTTTTTACGGGAGGTTCAGGAAAAAATCTAGAAATAATCTATGAGCTAAATTTCAGTTATAGAATAAATTCGAAAAATGAAAAATGTTGTATTTAATAAAATGAGCATATGCATGCCTTGATGACTTCTTTTTAAAAATTCTTTGTTGCTTTACTTCGGCCCGCAATCACACTTTTTAATATATCTTTTTTCATGAACTTAAGAACGTATAATAACTTATATCGTTTGAAAATCAGAATGGCCTTTTTCTCCCCGAAAAACATTTTAATTATTTTGTTTGTCGTTTATGCGGACTGATGAACGAACGTGGGAGAAAATTTTATTTTCACACACTGTTCGTTTTGACAATTAATGTTTGCTTATTTAGAGAATTGGGGGATTCACATGGTGTCATAAAGTCATATGTCTTAAAATAATAACATGAAAAATACGACTGTTGTGAATAACCCCTCATAATTCAGGGTGCTATTTTGAATTTAAATCAATTGATTTAAAACACATATAAAAATAATTATTTACCAAAAATAAAAATATTTTTTAATTATAATCCATGAATTAATAAATTAGTTAGGTCTTACCTGACTATTTCCATTTTTCAGACGCAAATCAGAAATAAATTTTATGTTGTTTCCTTAGCTGATCTAATTCGGTGATTCGTTGCAAAAATTGCTAGCTGCGGGTTGAATTCGCATGTTAGCCGGATAAAGTTTTACAATTAACGGCGACGGCTTACAAAAACTAATGCGGCTCGGCTCAGCCGTTAAGCGCAGGTATCTTCGGATTAATTACAACAGCACAATAAGCATAGCAAGCAAAGCTCTATTATTTAAGACACTTCTTGTTTACAAAGCAACAACAATATTTTCAAACCATTGTAAAATGTTAGAACATTATGACAATATAACATGATAGCACACCTTGTGAATACCCCAAATGTGTTTTAAAGAAAACAAAAATTATTGTATCAAACATACCTTTTGTGAGCAACTAGCATTATGATTTTAATAGTATAGTTAAAAATAAATATATTAAACCCTTAAAATAATATTGGATTACTTGACCCATTCTGTTCAAATGGACAACTCCATGGAGTAGTTTTAAGACTTCTCCTTTGTAATGCAAAGCTGGGTTATATGTTCCTGCCGTAGGACATCGTAATGTTAAATATACCATTTTGTTCCATACATTGGGGTTACCTTTGGACTAGTCCCATATGGGATACATTTTACATGCGTGTATGGACTAGTCGCATTATTTGCAGGGTAGTAGCAAACAATTCACATAATTTGATATGTTAAGGTAGACCCGAGTAACTTTTTAGGTGCAAAACACCATATAATGTTATTATAGCGAATTATGAAATGTTAAGGACAAAAATTATTTTTTCTAGTTCTATTAGGACTATAATAAATTTATTGGCGTAAACATACTACGCAAATTTGAACAAAAATAGTCCTAGTGACCACCCATTATTCATGTGAGAGGAATCTTTAGTGAAAAATAGCATATGGACCGGAAATTGGTCTCTCGCCAATTCTATCCGCCGATACGAAAAAAACTACTGCTCGAAATTTGTAAATTCATATATACTTATATGTATGTTTTCTTCATATTTGCATAAATAATTGTTGTCAAATTTCAACCACTAGGAAAACACTAGTTTATATTCATAAATGAATGTTGTATCACCCGAAATTGAAACCTTGGTTTTAATGCCTAAAAACGGAAACCGACCAAAAAACCTCGGGTTTAGTTTTTACTTTAAATATATATTTATGCTAAAAGAAATTGCAAATTATACATAATACTAGTTCTTCCCTACAGGGAAGCGAACTGACACCAAAGTAGACCCGTGATAGGTCTTTAGTAGTAAAGACCGTTTCTAGTTTTAACACTTTCTATGAATAAGACCTATAACTTTTACATGGGGTTGTCATTGGAGGGGATCAATTGACACCATTTGACCAGTCACACATCTATTCTAAATGGACGTGTTTAGTGACAGTTACTACAATTTACTATTATTTCAATAAAACAAGTCCTAGAATTAAATTCAAGAACCAGATTTTAGAAAGTTCTCAAAAATGTGTCACACCACCGGCGAATTTCATTACTTTTCCTACCTTTTTGTTCTCCATAAACCAGTTACGTGATTGGTTCTCCTTACATTGGTCATGAGTTCTTTCTTTTCGTACCTGTTCTATTTTCATAACTCCCAGGTCCAGTCTGTTGAACTAATGGAACAATGGCAAGGTATTTCAAAATTCTTTAAATTTAAAATAAGTACTAAGAAGAATAAATGTTCCCTTTTAATAAAAGTACCTGAATTAAAACAAATAAAAAAATTTTATTCCATACAGAAAAATATATATGTATGTATGTAGTTTTACTTGGATATTTTCAAAACCGAAACCGACCGGTTTTAATCATTTTAAAACCGAAACCACGATTTCACATTTTACGGTTTTTGGCAAACTCTACTTGAATATTAGTCGTAATATTATATGTAGTAGCTAAGTAAATACAAATGTATTTGTATATTTATATCTTATATAGGTATACATTTTCTATTTCCATTCTATGTTCTTTGATTTCATGAGGGTTTCTTAATTTATGTATATGATGTGTGTGTATAAATGTAATTAAGAATCCTTAAAATGTTTTAAAATTCAAAGCCTTACATACTTGTAATTTTTTTTTTTTTTTTTTTTTTGCTTAGAGGCATTTAATGTTACTTAAAGAGACGTGTTTTTAATAAACAAAGATATTTAAAATATCGACTTAGAAGTGGAAAAAGTAAATGTTTTCTACAGTGCATTTACAGCAATGTTTATCAGTGAATCTGACTTTTTTTTATCTTTTGATTCACAATCACAGCATTTTAAAGATTTGTTAATATTTTTTAAGCTAATCATTAAACAATTTGTGTGACAATAGATACAGCTACCGGCTAATAACTTGTTGTTAATAAGTAAGAGCTCTATTTTTGGCTTGGCGAATCATTAACATAAAAAGTTAAGACAAATTATTAATTTCATATCATTTCCGTCAACACAATTTTTTTTTTTTTTTTGGTAATTAGAAAAGTGCCAACAACAGAATTTAAGCAGGTTTAACAAAGAGGAAACAACGAGTTTGTCTTATTGAACATTTTTTGTAACAAATTAAAAAACTAATTTTACTGCAGGCCCACAATCCCGACAAGAACATTTCATTCGTATACAGTAGAACTTCCATAGCTCGAACTTCTCTTATTCAAATTTTCTCTAACTCGAACTTATTTGATTGGCAGTAGCTCTAAAATAATAAGCTACATACAATTTTCTTTCCCTAATTCTATAACTCGAAGTTATTTGGTGATTTTTTTGATATTGTTTGTTTATATCGATTTTTTTTGCTTATTAAGCTTGTTTGGTCCAAGTTAAACAAAAAATTTTAATTGGGAACATAAAAAAACTATATACAAACAAAACTATATTCATAAATTAATACAAAATTATAGTTTCCTTAAAAAAATGTTTAATTGTTAATTAAAAAATGAAAGGTTTTATAATTTCATACATCTAATGTTATATGTATGCCATTAAATTTATGAAATAAAAATTTTTTTTGTGAAAGCAACGTATTTCAATAAATATAAATTTTCATTATGACAATAAAAAGGACATTATAGTAAGTCTGAGTTCATACGGCATACGTCTTATTGACAAGATTTTTCCTTTTTCTTCTTTGAACATGAATTGGCGTTCAAATGATTCATGTCATGTTGACGACATGTTTTTATACCCTTCACCGAAGGTAAAAGGGTATATATAACTTTGTCATTCCGTTTGTAATTTCTACAATATTGATCCTACACCCTATAAAGTATATATATTCTGGGTCCCTATGAAAAGCGAAGTTCAAATCCGGTTGTTCGTCTGTCCGTCTGTCTGTTGAAATGGATTTTCCGAAGCCCCCGGATATGCTGAGGGCTTGGTTGGGGTATCTTTGTGTCATGTATTCTTATTATAATTTTGCTATTGAAATTCAGCCAGATCGGTCCAAAAATGGCTGAGATATGAGCAAAACACCACGACTACCTCTAATATTTTTCAAAAATCCCTTGTGGCTGTTGTATTTTTATTACTTTTTGCTGTATATCTGGGGAACGGCAAAAGCCAAAGTTTTCAAATTAGGTGCACACATTTAGGTTGCCAATACACACCATCCTACAAAATGTGGGCGGGATTGGAGAAGTGGGCGTGGTACCTCCCGTACAAAAAAAATTAAAAATTGTATAAAAACCTAAATTTTTGGGCTGCCATATGTCCTATAGATATGACTTATATATCAAAATATCGGAAATTTTTAGTAGAACATATTTTATAAAAAGCTCGGGAAAATCGGTTCAGATACAAAAAAGTTATGACCAAAAGTATTCATCCAATGAACAATATTCATAGATCTAATGTAATGTTTCATTAAATCCTTTTAATGAAACAGGTTTCATTGATCCAACGAAGCGCTGCATATGTTCCTTTTTAATGCAATTTTTCATGGGATTAATGTCAAAATTCATTGGTATTGCGAAGAAAATTCTTTCAGTGTATTTGGCGATTCAGGTGAAATTAATCTGAGGAACATGACATGAGGATAAGTAAAGTTATGCAAATATGGTTGGTCTTAAACTGCCAGATAGAAACAAAAAATTATTGATAATTTTCTTAAAAAAGAATTTAACGATAGTATCGCTATCGAAAAAAACTATCGATAGTCCAATGGAAGGAGCACTATCGATTGTTTGCCAGCTCTAATATTCAAGTGCGAAATACTTTAATTATAACTGTTGATCGACTTTTTTTGATTACTCTAAATAGTTTATATAGTTTCCTATATGCAGGCTTTCAAGGTCATTAATGAATGTAAATAAAAAATAATTTATTTCATTCTTAATTAAATCCGACGTTTCATTGGTATTCTTTCCAACTTCTTCAGGGATTGAGTTTTTTTTAAAAATTTGGCAGCATTCTTAAAATACAAAGTAAAAAGTAGTCAATAAAAACAACAATTATAATCTTAATTTTGGACAAATTAAATTACAATAATCTTTTTGGTTAGCTTACATTATTTATTAATTATATTACTTACTTCCTGATTTTATAAAAAATCGAAAACGAATCTGGGTTAGATTTTAACTTTAAAAAATAATTCATGTAATTAAATTGGGTTGACTTGAAATATTAAATATGGGGTATTTTCTGAAAAGTCTAACTAATATCCCATTTCAATACTACTTTTATGGCATTTATCTTTCACTTCATTTCTTGTCATAGATGGGCATTTTTCAGTATCAGTACTTTTTCAGTATTTTCTTTTTTTACTGATTACTGAAAAAAAATCAGTATTTAATTTTTATTATTTATAATAATTAAATAAATAATTAATATAAGTATTTAATTTTTATTAAAAATTTAGACAAAATATAAGAATAATCTTTTTATATATACATATTTACTGAATACTGATTTTTTTTTTCAGTAATCAGTAAAAAAAGAAAATACTGAAAAAGTACTGGTACTGAAAAATGCCCATCTATGTTTCTTGTCGAACTTTTCATTACATTTCGATGAAAATCGAATAGAATTTAACAATATTTCGACTTATTTTCACATATAAAATCTTGCTTGTCTGAATTTCTTTAGAATTAAATTCTACTCATTTTGCAAACTGGATAAAATTAATACTTAGTTTAAAGAACGTTAAAAAAAACTACAACATAAAGGGTGTGTTGTAGAGTGTCAGAACTTTGAGTTGCCATCACTGCTTTTTTGAACACCCTTTTAACAGTTGATAGTTGCTTTTTGTTTAATTTGCTTTGAAATTTCATTCTAATCGACTTATACTTTTTTTTCTCCTATTTTTCCTATTTTTTTTACCATTTTGACTATTTGATTAAGGTGAAAACGAATCTGACAACCCTGCAGGCTATTCGTTCTGCGGTCTTAAATATTTTCGAGCAACAACAACAACGCTAGTGAGAGCCCTTGCTTTTGTATGTGCCTTTTTCTAAATAAACTATTGGGGTATTCACAAGGTGTGCTATCATGCTATTTAGTCATAGTGTTTGAACATTTTACAATGGTTTAAAAATATTTTTGTTGCTCTGTTAACAAAAAGTGTCTTAAATTAATGGAACTTTGCTTGCTATGTTTATTGTTCTGTCGTAAATAATCAGAAGAAACCTGCGCTGGGCCGAGAGTTTTTGTAGCCGTCGCACAGTGGGAAATTTTACGAGAAGGCGGTCAAAATTCCATAACTTTTGACTGGATCGGTATTTTTTTATGCGATTTTTTGCTCGATAGATGCGATGTTAGGCTTTAATTTGCGCTATAAAACGTAAAATTCGACTGATAGGAGCAAAAGTTATGGGGAGTTCAAAATGCATTATCATTTTTTTGTTGAGTTTCGGTGTAAAATTTAAATATTTCAAATATGATTTTTTTATAATTTATCTGAATATGTATTTTATTCGACCTTTATTATTTCAATTATTACTAAAAAAAAACCCTGACGAAGGCACTCAAGGAAGTGCCGAAATATTGGATTTAAATAAACGTTAAAAAGTTTTTTATATAAAAAAAAGACCTTAAGCTTGAAAAATTAGTAATAATTTATAATTTATCATTATTTCTCTTGTATTTTACCACTGATACTTATTATTTATTGTCGAACTTAGATCCTGTCAGAAAATGCCAATATTTGGCCCCTGTAAATTTTTTAGTCCCAATATTCACTGGGGCCAAATGTTGGCTTTTTTGGGACGAGACGAGTTGTTATAAGGTAAAACTGAAAAGAAATATTTTGAAAAATGCCCAAATAGCATTCTTGGCTATCGATAACATTTTAGGTAATTAACTTTTATTTTTGGTTTGAGATGTATGTGTATTTTATTTTTATATATTAATACGAATATATACTTAAATCAAAAACAAATTATAATGTATAAACAATTTTAAATTAAACAATATTAGTAAAAATTTCTTCTAAATAGCTTTGGGGTTCATTTCCCAGAAGTTGTTTAGCTTCTTCCTCTAATTCTATTGAGGTTTATTTCCATTTTTGTCGAATACTGGACATATATGGATCTGATGTGCACAACAAAATAGTAATAAGATCTTCATTAGTACAACATCTGGCCATTTTCTTGTGCTATGCTCGCGGAATTATCTGTAGTCTTTGTTCCTTTTTTCTTGCACTTCTTCAGATAGATCTCCAATTGGTAGCATATTGTGTTGAACTATTTGTTCCCCATGGTATAAATTTGTATGAACTGTGGTTGGCATATGTCTCCAAGAGTATTTTTTTTTTATAAAGAATTGCTGTTTCATTTGCATACTGGCCAAATTTTTTTGCATTTATCTTTCTGCTACATGATATAACTTGTAAAATGATCTGGAATCGTCTTATTAATTCAAAATGTACTCCTGTGATAGATGCTGCAGCTTCTGGATCGAAAAATAATCTCCTTGCAGTGTTTCCATCATTTGAATTTCCTTCTCCTTGTTTTGGCTGATCAATTATAAGGCCTAGGTGAAGGTATTTTTCTTGAATTTGTTTTTTGTTTGCTTCCTTTTTCCACATTTTCTTTGTTTTTTCTCACTGTTTCGCCTAACGGGCCAAATTCCAAATCATAGCCCAATTTAAGAATATGCTCCATAAAACGAATTCTGGTATGCTTCATTGAAACTATTGTCTTGTGATGGGGGTTGGCTTAATTGACTTGATGTTTTTTGGCATATGGTACAGCTTGACGAAGACTTTGTTTCGGTTAATGCTTGTGCAACTTTTCCATCGATCATTGTAAGGAACATTGGAAAATTAATTTCAATGCATTGGTCATCAAATTTAAATATTGCCGGTTGAAGTTCTTTAATTTGATCTTTTATTTTTCGAACTTCTTCAGTTATGAGATCTTTAGTTTCCTTTTTGTAAACAAACTTTATTGGTCTGCAATACTTTGTTGAAGAGGAAATTTAATTTTTCCATACATCCATTTCTGTAACTCTACTGGTTGACGGCTCTTAGCCAATATAAGTTTTTCTTAAACGTAATGGAACTAAAGATACCATGAATAAGTTAGCATCAGATGAGTTTTCTGAATTACATTGCTTGTATTGTTTCTGACCAGAGCTACCATCACATACCCATTTAGAAAATAAAGTGATGCTGCAATTTTTAAGTTTTTTTAAACGGTCAGCATCAAGTGTATTTAATAATCGTTCTGCAGTGTGTTCGAGAAGAGCCTGCAATTTTACTTCTGCTGAACTTGAAGTTACACTAATAGCCGTTTGTGAAGGTAGATAAGCACTATTTTTTGACTGAAACTAAATCTCGATATGCTGGAAAGATTCCACAATTTTTTTCATTGGTTCGCTTTCGCAGTTCTGTATACTGATTTTGTGTCAGTTTTAAATCCAAAAATAGTGCAAATGCTTCTTCTGGAGTAAATTTCATTTCTTCAGTTAGTGTAGGCATACTTTTTAAAATCCTCTTTGTGCGTTTAGGGCTCGCTTCCACTATTTTTTCAATTATGGCAATTTTTGTTTTCTTATTTTGCGTTGGTTGAATTTGATGCAGAAATGAATCCCTTATCATACTATGAGAAATTTCTTCATTGATATTTGCAAGCTTGCGTCTTCGTGATCTTTCACTGCAATTGTCAATTTGTTTTGCGGGCCGACCCACTTTTCCAATTTCCTTAGCGGTTATTGACAGCTTCTTAAAAATCAGATCATTTATTAGCCATTTTTCGTTGCGTAAGTAAAACTTTTTCTTGTTTCTAGAACATTTAAGGTACCGTTTTCTTAATGTAAATGAAAAATTTTTAATTTTTATCTTATGTATTTTGATTTCTTGTTCGTGCATAATTTAAAGAATGGATTATTCATTATGTGTAACACAAAATCTTTTTCATCTTTCTGTTGAAAATATATATCTGCGAGAACTTTATAACTGAACTTAGCCATTGTTTAAACAATAATGAAGGTAAAATTATAAGTTCATAACAATGGCAATACCTTTACCTTCTCCAAATTAATTGATAACCTGACGTGCTAGATAATTTATGTGGCCGGAACTGCTTTATTTGTCGAAAATTCTTTAAGACTCATCTTCTTTAATTTCAGTAATGTTTCCTTGCAGGACTTATTTTTTGAACCGAATATCTTACCTTGGGTCACAGAAATTGCCGTAGTTCGCAAAGCCGTATCCAGACGTGTGTACAATGGGGTATAGAAATGTAGTTTAGATTCTGGACTACAAGAGAGTATAGATTTTTTTGACGCGTTTTGACGGGCAGGACTTATGCTCTATAAAGTAGGAAATTTCCGAGAAATTTTGACATTAAAAAAATTAAATAGTTCTAGAGGTCGCAGAGTTTAATGCTTTAAACCACGTATAGCTAATAAAATAAACTAATACACAAAACTTATTCTGTCAAAAAATCTAAAAAAACAAAAAAGTTATGAGCATTTCAACTTCAAAAATTGACTCAGAAATTGAAAACTATAACCAAATATTGAGAAAGTCCATTTCGGACCACCCTGTTCTCAATGAAATAGTTGAAATAGGGTTGAATTTTTTTTGCTCCCGAGGTTTACTAGTATTTACTTTCACATGAATTAAAAAAATTTTAAAATCGAAGAACATAAAAAAAAAAAATATGAACCAGTGTGCGTCGCCGTTGATGGTATAGTTTTATCCGGCTAATATCCGAATTTAACCTGCGGCTAGCAATTTTTGCAACAAAACACTTGCGGCATCCAATTATATCGGCTAAGGACTCTGATGTTTGGTAAACAAACAAAATAAAATGTATATGTTATTTGCGTCTGAAGAATGGAAAATAGTCAGGTAAGATCTGATTTAATTTATTAATTCATGGATAAGAATTAAAACATATTTTTATTATATTTATTTTTTATATTTGTTTTAAATCAGATGATTTAAATTCAAAATAGCACACTGAATTATGAGGGGTTGTTCACAACAGTCGTATATTTTCATGTTATTATTTTAAGACTTATGACTTTATGACACCTTGTGAATCCACCATATGTTTTTTACTTAAACTCACCAGCAATATTTTTAAATACTATAGATACTGGAAATTAGGTCCAAGCTTAAGTCAAAAAAATTTTAAACAGTAACCGAAGCGTGCCGCTGAACATGATGAAATAAATAAATTTTTTGGCAATTTTTCTCAAATTATGGTCAATATCTTATTTATTTTATTTTAAAATTATCAAAAACTTTAATTAATCACAGAACAAAACGTAAACAAGACTTTGGCAATAGATGGGACAAACAATGCAATAGCAAAAAATTGCCATCTGTTGTAGTCCTTCCACCTGTATTATTTCACCATGAGCAAAACCATACAATGACAGTTAAACTCATTCTCTAATTTATATCAATAGTAACATAGCGTCTTCACCTGACAATTTTTTGTCATACCAAACGTCAAACTTCATATTAAAAAAAACGCTGACAAAAATTTTCGAGTTTTTTTTATATAGACTTTGACATTTGGTATGAAAAAAAATTGTCAGGTGAAGACGCTATGTAACTGATATGTGTTTGTGTGGCTTATTTTTTTGACAATATATTTTTATACACTCCCACTGTAGTTAACACTTGGGTATTCATTTAATCGCTGCTTTTATCGGTTATCGCTTGATTAATTAACCGAGGTTTTGGTTTAATCGGTTAACCAATTTATAAAGTTTTTAATTTGTTATTTGGAATTTATAAGAAAAAAAAAATAACATAACAAACATTCTAATTCTTGAACTAAAACGAGCAAACAAAAAAATAATTCATAAATACCCAGTAAAAACTTCGCCTACAAAATAATGTGTTAAGTAATCAGAAAAACATAAGAGCACTACTTACAATTTTACTGAAAGAACCAATGAATTTAACATGGGATGTCCCAAAATGAACGCATTCAAAAGTAAGTCATTATTTGTTTACTTTAAATACATCCAGAAAAAAGTAGTTGTAGAAGTTGTTATAGATGAAGCTATAGAAGAAAGCTACTTAATAATGAGTTAAAGAAGCTATTAATTTTTAAAAAGGAAGTGAAGTTTTTACTGGGTATGTAATACATATATTTCAGGTTATATGGTTATTTAGAAATATCCACAACAACAACAAAAAAATATATGTAAATTTAATTTTTTTTTAAAGAAATTTTGTTGCTGTTAATATTACTACATAAACATATGTACAACCTGATAATACGCCTTTTGTGAGCAACAATTATGGGTATATATTAAAAAAAAAACCCTGAGATCATGTTAATAATTATTTCCAAAGTGCAAGGAGATCGTATAAAATAATCTTTTTAAAAAATAATTTGGTTCAAATGTTTAGGATTTAAGCGATTCTTTTCTTTAGTTTTGATAAAACTTGAATTGGGAAAAATATTTTTACTTATCGTAGACGTTGGAGAAATCGAATGCAACCCATAATACAGAATATCTGATTTCTTAGGCTTTTATTTCTCTTAACATATAAAATCTTCCATTATGCCATTAGATTCCTGTTTTAAGTTTTTTAAACGTTAAGCCCTTCTAATTATTCGGTTAATTCTGTTAAAAGATTGCTTGGGTTACTATCGAGAATTTCTTCTGTTGTCAGCTAATCATCAGACACAGCCTGGCAAAGCTGAGCACCGAACATTCTGCAAATAAATTTATTGTACTGTATTTTAAGAATGCATTGCTAGAAAGAAATATATTGCATGGAAAATTATTTTTTAAACACTTCCCTTTTGTATATGAGACAAAACAAATAATTAAAAAGACAAAAAAATATGTTTAACACAACAACAACAAATTAAAAATTTTGCTACATCGGTTAATCGTTAATACCGTTCGTTACTATTTTCAAGAAAGAGCCGAACATTTTATAGTGTTCTGTTACTCATTAAAAATGTAATGATATAATGTTTGTGAATAATGTTTCTTCTTCTACATTGAAAAGAATTAAACAAAAATTTAAGCAACGACTTCAGCACGAACAGCTTGTGTGTTGTGTGTACATACACATATGTTTTGTTTCTGTAAAATTATTTTGCAGACTTTTTATTTTTTTTCGTATGTGTATTTTGTTTTTGTAAAAAATGTTTGAATCAATATCAAAATGCGCTTGATTCAAGTTTTATAAAGTTGATTTTATCCAGAATAAGACAAAAAAAATTACTATGATTGATTTCCTTACTCGTATTACACCTTACAGAATGATAAAACATCAACATCATGCCCTATATGGTTTTAACTTTAGAAATCTTATGAACATATTTAACCAAAAATATAAACTAAATGAGAAGCAAGAGCTCAAATTTACTTTTTAGCCCTTCGTGGTAAACATGAGTTTGGCCAGACCTTTTTTCAATGTGTATAGAAAATCAAAACATGCAGAAGCCGGAGGGTTAAACACAACGAAAAGTTTAAAATTTTTTTGTACTTAATTTAAAAATTTTGTACTTATTTCAAGAAATTCCGAGATTGATTTTCGAAAGTATTCCCATTTAGGATTGTTTTTAGTACGTTTTAGTGTTATTCGAAAGTAATCATAAAAACTTGATTTATCCCGAGTGTTTCTGTGTACGAACAGTTGTACCTGTAAACGTTGTTAATATATACATACAAATTAAAACATTTAGTTTTTGTTTTTTAAAAAAAAGATTTTTTATTTCTACATCTGTCTTACACCACCAACTTAAAACTTAAAACTGACCTAATTTTATTCTATACTTAATTATTAATACCAGTAGCAAACATGATTTTTGTTTACGCGATAATAATCAATTATGTTGTTGAATTGCAAATCAGCAATTCTTTATTGCGCGTGATAAGTAATTTGATACTAAAATTGAAAACAATTTTTTTCTGCGGCAAGCGTCAGCAGAATTTATGAATTGTATTGATATTTGAAAAAAACGAAAAGAACTTTAAAATAAATTGTATTGATATAAAAAAAAACGAAAAGAACTTTAAAAGAATGCTGTCGCCTTAACTCCCCCTTCCGTTAGTGGGATCGTCCCGATACTTAATGGATAGGAAGATCATTGATACTGCGAAATTCGCATCTTTGTTCACGAGGGACAGGCATTTCTCTAGGATTTTCGGTTACCGGCGGATGGTTTTCTTCGATTATATTTGTGACCGTTAATTTGGTCCGAAGTTTGAAAGCCATCGCCAATATACAAACCGTTAACACAACTACAAGGCCCAAATTAAGTGAGAACATCACCTTTCCTTTGGCCGACATTGACGCTAACCTTTCAATATTACTTGTTTGTAGATCCTTCATCAATTCCAAAGAAAGCACTTCCTCTAAATTTCCACCATTTTTTGTTGGTTGCAACAAAGCAGGAAGCGGTTTCCAATCAGATATTTCTTTTGAAATATATGTTTTATTGGCAATTGTGATAGTATCATTGTGGAACTGAATTAGGTATGTTCCACGTAATTCACTTGTTTCATTATTCGATGTCCCGACAATACCTTCAAATTGGTTCAGCAAAATAGTTCCCGGATACAGTTCTTGTACCGTATTTATATGCTGATTATTAATTACAACGCAATCATGTTTCCTACTTGATAAAAGGAAGGGAATACAATTTGTTTTGCTTATATCTATTAATTTTTCTTCGCTACAAATACATAATTTATTATATTCTTTGCAGTTTTCTCTTTGTTCGTAAATTTCCTTATTACATCTTATTATATTTTCAGAGTTAATTTTTACAATTTTGTTTCCTTTTTTTATTGGTTTAATCAACATTTTTTCACAAATCTTACTATCTATTGCAGGAAGATTTACTATATAAATGATAGCTCTATAATCTGTGGCTATTTTAATTGTCGCAAAACTTAATGCTTGTTCTAGATCAGCATAAGGGAACTTTTCCTGATCTAAAAATTGTTTAACCTCATTCATCTCCCTTTCGGATAAATAAAAGAATTTATGATCCCTACCTTTGACCACTGCAACGCATACTCCACGTTAACAATCTCCTCTCTCAGTAACCTTAATTTATTGGTTATTGTTTCTTCTTGTAGTCTTCTAACTTCTTCTAAGGATTGGATGGTCTTAATAATGTGATTTGTGGTATTCGTCAATAAGTTAACTCTTTCTAAAACTTCTCTATTAATTATCCTCTAATTTATTTCTTTTGCCAATAAGTTTCTCATAGACCTCTTGATTTTGTTCGTACGTTTTTATTTTAGTAGGTTTATTTCTATTCATCAACTTCAATTGTGCTTGACGAAGTTTATCTCGTACATCGTCATGTTGGACTTTGTTATGAAATATATCGTATGGTTTTTTATTCGTTACTGAATGAATGGTTAAATTATACTGCTGAGCAGCTCGATAAAATGCTTCTTTAACATCAATTAAATGAAATTCTTCCTTAATGCAACGGGTGATTTCAACCAGAGTTGAGTGCACCCTTTCCACCTGACCATTTGTCGAACTATGGCGTGGATCACAGTAATACAATTCTACCTGTAACCTCTGCATTAATGATTTAAATTGTGGGGTTGTAAACCCTGGTTCATTATCAAGAGTAATTTTTTTCGCGTTTGGAAAGCTTTGCAGAATTTCTTGGACTTTTTCCCCAAGATTCAGTTTATCTTCTATATGTTTTATTACCAAGAATTTTGAATAAGCATCTATACAGGTTATAAACTTATGACTTTGTGCATAAAAGATATCAATATGAAGGAACTCCCCCTCATTGTTGGGAATTGGAGCTTCTCCAATTGGAAGCTTAGCGGGTTTCCTATCATACTTGGCTTTATTGCATATATCGCAATGTCTGATATATTGTTTTATACTATTTAACATTTTTGGCCAATAGTATTGTTGAAATATCTGTTTATGATTTTCTTTACAGTTTCTATGAGCACGGGCATGAGTTTGCTCTATTATAGCTGTTTGATCATCAGGGCTAGTAATGTCAATTGCGAGTATCGTGGTATAAACGAATTTGTTTTTAAATATATTTTTTACGGTTTCTTTAAATTCGTATAGATCTTCTGCGGTGCAATGAATTGCAGTAACAAGATTAGGCTTAAGGAATTCCAACAATATACTTCTCAAATTTTCCCTCGTATCGAACTCTATTATGTGGCGAATTCTACCGAAAGTTATCAGGGATTCATGTTTTGAGAAATTAGTTTTGCAAAGTAAAATTTGTTGTTTAAATTCATTAATAGGTCTAGTGATTTCAGGGATATTAAAACTGTCGCTGCTTTCAACAGAATGTTGGGTACTTCGTAGTGACTCATCATCGGGAATATTATTCAAGACCTGTCTAGAAAGTGCGTCGGCTACGACGTTGGTAGCACCAGGCTTGTATACAAATTTAGGAGCATATTCCTCAATAAAAGACATCCATCTTTTAATTTTTGCGTTGGGATTTTTAGTTGAAATCGCAAATGTAAGAGGTTGGTGATCAGTGTGTATTTCCAGATTTGTAACACCATATAAATAATTTCGAAGGTTTTTTATTGCCCAGACTATGGCATATAATTCCTTTTCGTTCGTAGCGTAGTTACGTTCGGTGGAATTAAGGGTTTTGGATATGAATATTATAGGTTTTTTCTCTTGTGTCAATACAGCACCAATAGCTGCGTTTGACGCATCGGTCGTTAGTATAAATTTCTTTTGGTAATCGGGTTGGGTTAGTTCGACTTGACCAGCCAAGAGATCCTTTAATTTAATAAACGCTGAGACACCTTCAGTATCGAGTTCAATTTTAACTTTTTTTGATGCATTAGCAGACACTCTACCGTTTTCTCCCGCAAGAAATCTAGTCAAGGGCTTGGCAACATTGGCATAACTACTAATAAACTTACGGTAATAACCTGTAAGACCAAGGAAACTTCTTAGCTGCCTTAGAGTTTGTGGTTGTGGGTAATTTTTAATTGTTTCAATTTTATTTGGGTCTGTTTTTATTACCCCATGTGCTATTACATACCCCAGAAATTCTACTTCTTCCTCAAAAAATTTTGACTTCTCCAATGATATTTTCATATTTGCCTCTCTGAGAGTATTGACTACTATATCCAAATGTTGTATATGTTCCTCTAAATTTCGAGAGTATACTATTATGTCATCTATATAGACATGACAGAATCTACCAATGAATTTTCTCAAAATATCGTCCATGGCGTTTTGGAAGATGCTCGGTGCATTCCTCAATCCGAATGGCATTCGAACAAATTCGTACTTCCCATTATTGACGGAAAATGCGGTTTTTCCCACATCGTCCTCCTTCATAAGAATTTGGTGGAAACCAGATTCAAGATCAATTGTTGAAAAGAATTTTGCTTTACCTAAGTTGGATAATATAACATTACAGTCTGGTATGGGGTATTTATATGCTATCGTTTTCTCATTCAATTTCTTGTAATCGACAACCAAGCGAAGTTTTTGTGTCCCGTCGTCATTCATTCCCTTTTTTGGGACGACCCATACTGGTGAATTATAAGGGCCCCTACTTTCACGAATAATGCCTGCTTCTAATAACTTTTCTATCTCACTATTAACAAATGAGTTTGCAGACAGCGGATATGGATATTGTTTGCTCCATACCGGATCGTTATCTACCGTCTTAATTTCCGCCTTAATATCTGTTCTAAAAGGCAGATTTAAATTAATATTCGAATGCAATCTAGAAACTTTTTCTCGTATATTCCCGCGTAGTTTTCCCAAAGTTTGCGATTCATGATCAACATTTGTAGTTGAAACACTTTTATCGGTATCTTCAGGATATTCTTCATTAATAATTTTGTTCAAGACATTTTCTACAACGTTGTTGATACTATTCTCATTAGATTTTTTGTCTGGAATATTTTTACTAGCTTTGTATATTTCTTTTTTAAACCCTAAAAATTTTTCGCAATATCTTCCACAAGTTATTGTTCCTTGCTGGAAGTCTAAAATTGCATTCGTTTTTCTTAGAAAATTGTAACCTATAAGCACATCTGTATCCAAACCTTGGATTTCGTAGAACCTTTGGTTTATTTCAAACATGCTTGCTTCATAATAATGTTCGATGAGAGTATAACCGTTAATAGTTTTTACTCTTTTCTTAATGACTAAATCCCTTTTGTTCGCGAGAACTCCAGGTTTGCAGTAGCTGCACGTTGCGCCACTGTCGATTAAAATTGTGAGTTTTCTTCCGTCCTTTGCTGTCCTGACGATGCAGGGCAGTTCGGATCTTTTTCTAAAAAAGCATCTTCGCTTAAGTTATTTATTCTTTGTGCCTTTTGATTTGGCTTATATATTGTTTGAGAATGTGGACGTTTGCTATTTTGTTGGAAATTACTAGCTCGATTTTGCGATAAAAAATAATTTTGCCCATTGTTGTTATATCTATTTTGCGGATGCCTAACACTGGTCGAACTTCCCAATTCCATTGGTTCAGGTTTAGGTTCTGTTTGTCGTTGCTCGCGATAGTTAACTTGTGGATTATTTTGGTTACGTTGGGGAAAACGTAATGGATTTGTGGACCTAACGTGACTATTATTCTGATGTGTTGCTCTATTGAACTGAGAAGCGAAACTTGCGCGAATGTTGTTTGACTCGAGCTCCTGGGCTTTAGCTAATGCGTTTGGTAGGTCACTGGGTGATAATGAGAACAATATGTTGGCTAACGGAGCATTTAATCCAGTGATAAATACCCTTAAGGCATATTGCCTATTTCTAATATTAAGTTCCCTAGTCAAGTCCGATTCTGAACCATGAGTCATTATAGTTTTGTTAATAAGAGACGTAAGTTTCTTATTTACTTCATTATAGTATTCAATAATGGACAGAGGACCTTGTCTCATGACACTCATTTCTTGTTCGATTATATGAAGGGGCCGTTTGTCGGCATAAGCGAAGTCTAATCTACTTATGATGGCGTCGAAGTTCAAGACTGTGCCGTGAGTGGTAAGAATGTCGTTTGCATCTTCGACTATTTTGTTTCTCAAAATAGTGAGTGCGGCGTAATATTTCCTACTACCCTTCTTATATAATTGCATAGAATTATTTGCGGCTTCACGCCAACTGACATAGGAGATTTTTCCGTCGAAATGGGGTAAGGATTTTATAACATCCAGGACTTCATCGCAACGAATAGTGTCATCAATGGTTTGTGTTCTAAATTCTACTACTGTATTTACATTAACAATCTGTGACAATTGCTGAGTTAATCGATCTATTGTCTCCTGCAATGGAGCGGTCTGTAAACGAATCAATTCGGAAATTTGGGTAGATGTGGTCATGGTTGTATCTGAAGTACTAAGACCTTGAAAAGAACCTGTCAACTCCTCTAACGAATCAATTAAACTCTCTTCTCCTGGCAAATACCCTATTTCTTCTTCTAGTTCCCTGATGCGATCCAGCGTTTACACAATTTTGTATTTATTATTTTATTTTATTAAGACTTCAAACAAATATGCGAGCAATTACTAATAGTAAATCTTCACTTAAATAAATACACTTTTTCCTTACATTAATTCACATAAACAATTTTTAAATTAACTTACATAAAAATAATTAAACTGTAAGTAGAAACTGTTTTGATTGTCGGCTTTCGTTGGTTATCTTATAGCTGACCCAGATTCTCAATCGTTCTGGGGTGTTGCTGCCTTGGAATGGGCAGTTTTCCTCTCAATAATAATTGTTTTTATTTGAATTTCCCTTTCTTTTCCCACAGGTTTTGCACAATTTGTTTAAAAATTTATATGTAATTTCAAGAGCTTATACAAATTTTTGCTGCCGCACTTTCAAATTTTCAAAAGAATTTGTGTTTTTTTGTAATTTTTGTTTTTATTGTATGTTATTAAGTCACTCTAGCACTAAAAAAAATCTTCCACTTGCACCAGGTTTTTTTTTAGATTTTTATTTTTTCTCCTTTTTTTTTAAAAAATTTTCCTTTTTTAAGGATAGTTTTTATTTTTTCTCCTTTTTTTTAAAAAAAAAAAAATTTTTCTTTTTTAAGGATAGTTTTTTATTTTTTCTCCTTTTTAAGGATACTTATTTTTATTTTTTCTCCTTTTTTTGTTTAAGGATACTTATTTTTTAATTTTTTGATCACTTAACCGAATCCTTACTTTGTTTTTTTTCAGGATATTTGTACGGTGTGGGCGATCCCGGTTGAGCCCCCAATTAAAACATTTAGTTTTTGTTTTTTAAAAAAAAGATTTTTTATTTCTACATCTGTCTTACACCACCAACTTAAAACTGACCTAATTTTATTCTATACTTAATTATTAATACCAGTAGCAAACATGATTTTTGTTTACGCGATAATAATCAATTATGTTGTTGAATTGCAAATCAGCAATTCTTTATTGCGCGTGATAAGTAATTTGATACTAAAATTGAAAACAATTTTTTTCTGCGGCAAGCGTCAGCAGAATTTATGAATTGTATTGATATTTGAAAAAAACGAAAAGAACTTTAAAATAAATTGTATTGATATAAAAAAAAAACGAAAAGAACTTTAAAAGAATGCTGTCGCCTTAACTTACATACCTCTATACTTCGTATTTTGGCGTTCTTAACGAAATTGTGACAATTTTCTTCTTCTTGCAAGTTATCGGGCAGCCAAATTTACCTAAATTTGTCAAAGACATGGAGTTGAATTTTTGACAGTAAAAATTAAATGAACTTTTCGTTTAAAATAAATGAAAGATAAGTAGACCGGTTTTTAACTGAATTTAACAATTTCTGTTAATTTTACGTTCAGAATATTGTAAGTAACAAAACAACAACAGTGTTGCAATGATAGAGCGCCAAGTTAACAAACATATTTTAAATTAGCACAAGCGTTGAATCTTTGAATTTTTTTCTATTTGAAAAATTATATTATTTTTTAATACCGAAACGACTGTACCGGTATAATACCGGTATTAAGGGAAACGGTGTTCGTATACCGGTATTTTATGCAAAAAAACTAATTTCGGTATCGGTATCAATTTAAACAATATTGGTATCGGTTGCCAGCCTTGGTTTGTTTTTATCAAACAACGATTAATCGAGTAAATACTCTAGTTATTATTAGAAGCTGCTTTACACTATCACACAAGTCTAAATAGATGAATTTTCGTTAAAAACGTAATATTCTGTGTGTTAGTGTAAAACTTCAAATTGAGTTCTTTAACTTTATTACGAGTAAAGGCCCAAATACATTGATCAAAATACTCATCAAGCATTGTGGTAGTACTAGTGGAAATGTGATTGTATGTGTCACACCGACGATGCTGGATGGAAAATCAAAAAATTTAGATATGACGGCGAATATTACGTCAAGCACACGTACACGATGAATTCGCCGGCTGGACAAGCATTTGTCAAGTGTATTTGGGCCTTTAGATTTTCAGCAAAATAAATAAGCAGTTACTTTTAAATAAAATAATTTTCAAAACTTAAACTACAAAAATTTTATTTTAGTTTGGCCTTTTTATTCGGAGGTTATTTTAATTACTAATTACATGTTTCTTTATCAACCAACTTTTTTACATTTTTAAAAATTATGCTAAATTAAATTTGTTCTTTGCAATTGTTAATTGTTGTTTAAGCACCTTACTTACTATCGTCAAGGCAACCGACTCCTTACAATTTACAGAATTTATAACAAAGAATTAATTTCTTACAATAATATTTTCAATTGCTTTTGCTGTCTTAACTTCATATTTCAACGCAAGCACTTTCATAAAATTTTATAGAACAATAACGACCAATTTCACCAAGTTCAGTTTGGCCGTAAATGATATAAAATTATAAGGAATACGATCACACAAAATTGTGTGAGTATATTTAAAACATAAAAAATGAAAAACAATAAATAAAATAAATTCAAGGAAAAAAGTTTCTCCGTTAAGCAAATTTTCAAAATCTGGGGTTGAAAAACATAAAATACTCCATACAACGACCAAACCGTAAACATACAAATGATATCATAAAAAGTTTTATACTTATTTTATTATGTGCATTTTAAATAAATACTTTTCCTAGGACTATTTTTTGTTTAAAGGTGTGGTTGGACATTATCCCATCATTGGCATGAATAAATTTAATGTCGAAAGAAAAGGGCTACACCGGCTCGATATTTTATTTGTTTGTTTATTTTTTATTTTAGGCTAATAAAATTTTCAAGTTATAGGTATAGTTAAATGAAAAAAAAAAAATATACAGCTTCTCTCACTTATAAGTAGCACACATAGAAAAAGCCTTATGTTGCTATGTTTGGAACACAAAATAACAGATTAGCAGAGTTAAGCATTAGGCATGCAAAAGGGCAAAAGCAAATATCGAAGCTCTTTTGTTAAATCCAACAACAAAATATGTACACAGAGTTTCCGTTAGAGTGCTACTGAGGTGCTACTGACCTTCGCTACTAAGTTAAATGTAAGACTTTTCATTGAATATCCATCCCTAGAGGGAAGCGAACTGACACCAAAGAAGTCCCGTGATAGGTCTTTGGTGGTAGGGACCGGTTCTAGTTCTAACACTTTATATGAATAAGACCTATCACTTTGACATGGGGTTGTCATTGGAGGGGGCCAGTTGACACCATTTGACCAGTCACAGATCTATTCTCAATGGAAGTGTTTAGTGACAGTTACTTCAATAAAACAAGTCCTAGAATTAAATTCAAGAACCAATTTTTAGAAAGTCCCAAAAAATGTGTCACACCACCGGTGAAGACTGTACTGTAATTCATTAGTTTTGTTACCTTTTTTTCATAAACCGGTCATGAGTTTTTTTCTTTTTGTACTTGTTCTATTTTCACAACTCCCTGGACCAGTCTGTTAGAACAATTGACACAAATTTCCCGCAGTATATACTTTATTTTATATTAATTAATTTTAATTTAATTAAAACCTATAAAAAAGTAATTTACATAAACTTAGTATTTTATGAGGTGTGCCACTCATAGTGTGAGTAGCTGTATATATATTTATAAATACATGCATATTGCAGACCAAAAAAAAAGGAGAAAAACGGAAAACAATTCCAATGATTTTCATAAAAGTTTTTATAAAGAAAACGAACACTTCAATTTTGTTCATTTATCGAAAAATCCATAAAACATTATGAGTGAGGGAGGGGTTGCTTAGTTGCTAAGGATGACTGTCGATGATGACCTGGTAATGGCAAACCAAACAATATAAGTCGTAATTTCTCATAGAATTTTATTAGTCTTTAACTGCTAAATCGTAAAAAACGCACAAAAAGCAAACAAACAAATTAAATTAAACTTCCTTTCCATTTCGAAACATGACTTTTTATTCTTAAACGTGGGAGTTAACTCAACTGTCTTCGTAAATAAGCTTTGTTTCAAATGTAAATTGATATTGATAAAGAAGGTACAAGGACACATATAGAAAAACACAATTGTTGCAACTTATTTTGGAAGAAAATAAAAATGTTTTTAAATTGAATTATGATAAAACAACCCCGTCCAAGTTGATGGTTGTCGTCAGAGTTGTCATTGATTTAAAAGTGATGAACAAGTTGAGACTTTCCTCGACAACTGTTACATTAATTTTCGTTGTGCCCCGTTTTGAGCAGAAATACCAAAAATGTTTGAGTCGTTTGCTGTTTCCGTTTAATTTTATTCTTGCTGCTATCACTTATATTTGTTATGGCTGTTGTTGCTTTTAATGTGAAGGTTGTTGCTGCTGCTGCCTTTCCTCATTTTGCCAACAAGGCACATACATACCTATTTCACATAACTCTCAAAGGTGTGGTATATGGACTTGCTCTGATTGACTGACAAAGCCATAAATAGACAGACAAACTGACAGCCTAAATGACTAAGTGTATGTATATTTTTACTTTTTGAGAAGGATACTTTGTAAAATAATCAATCTAGTATTGTAACACAAATATCTGTGCCATCACTTGAAACAGGAAGATAGAAGAGATTACTAGACTTTTCATAATTCTGCTTGGGTTAGGGTGTGCGTGCTTGGGACGAATTGTATTTATGGATTGCTAGAGATTTTTTAAATCGTTAAACTCTTTTTTTTTACAGATGTTTATAATGATGTGAAAATCTCGAAGTAATCACTTCAGACAAGACTTTAAGTCCCTAGAATTTTCTTTTTGTTATCAATAATATGAGAGTCATTATGAACGTTAAAAATGTTTGTTTTAGATATCGTCACCTGAAATGGAAAATAAAGGATCATCAAAAAATTCAAAATTTACTTTTTATTGATTGACATTACATATTGTTACGAAAATAACTGTAGTTAAGAATTAGTTGTAATTATTGGATAAGAATTATTTGTAATTGAGCCGTTTATTTTGAAAGTGGCATAAGTCATTTCGGTTTTTAAGTCGAGATATTTAAGGGTTTGCGTTTTAACACGTTTAAAAATATGGATGCTAACTTTCGAGAAGATTCACTTGTATTTGATACATCACGATAATGATATTTTTCTCAGTATTATTGTTATTATTATTTATTATTATTATTTATTATTAACTCGATTTTTTTTGAAAAAGTGACTAATGCCACTTTCAAAATAAACTGCTCAATTATTGGTTAAGAATTAGTTATAATTATTATTTATCTTGTATTTATTAGTTGTTTTGTATTCATAAGTTATTTTATTAGTTTACATTGTTATTAAAAATTGTTATAATTTAGTACACTTCAATCCCAATGTGCAGAAAGCCCTAGAAATGACCGTTAAAAAATCTTAGTATAAGTGGTGAAATTATGTTAACATAAGTGCCGCCATAAATCATAATAGACGATAGAGTGGTGAATAGTAAAACCTGGAACCTTCGAGAAAAATTTCGAATGTTCTAGATGGCTGAATTACAGTATAAATACTTGCGGCTTTGTCAAGTTTACATAAGCATTGAAATGTGTTGATTACAATAGTGAGTTGTAAATAAAAGCTGTAAATTACGGTTGTTAAAGTGACTAAGTTCTTAATAAATAAGCGTTATACATTAAAGTGTTGTGTTTATTTGTTTTATTTGAATTGCAAGAAAACGAAACGGTTTATTATAAAGGAAATAAACCAAACGTTATTGAAAGGCAGTAACATAACAATATGCTTGCAAAATTTTAAACTTCTTACCTTAAAAATAATCAAGTTATTAACAAAATTCAAAATGAGGTATCATCAAGTGAATAATTTTCTTAAACAAAATTACGTATCATCACTGAGTAGTTTTTTTAAGAACACAGCTAGCGTTTTTTTATGTTAAAATTGGGTAATCTGCCACGCCTTTTCGCTGTCTACGCAGCAAAGTAAAAGTGTACACGTAGAATCTACTTAGTTATGTGTAACAAGTTACATCCACAAAAGCGTAGGATTCATTGAAGCGTTAAAAAGAAAATCATTCGAACAAATCAGCTGATTTAGACAAACTAAACTTTATTTCTACTTGTGTTGACGCCGCATAAAAAGCGTTGCATGGAACTTGAAACGCAGATCGCAAGTAAGGTTTTAAAATCCTGCAATCCGTGGACGCGAAAAGGCGTGGTGTGGACCTCCAGCGTAACGGTCAAACCTAAATCAGCGCGTAAGGCGTAAGATTTTCTAGCGATTAGCTTTAACTTTGCAATAACAATCTTAAAAAAGAGCATCAACTCTGTGTTGTTAACAGCGTTTAAAAAACTGCAGTCAAAGTGGAAAAACTGCCATTTCATCCACTTCTTCATTTGCCATTGGCCAAAAGAAAATTGTTGCTTTTTCTTCCGATTCATTAAATGAAAACAGTCGCGGCCATCTAACTCAAAAATATGAAGTTGTACCCAAATTTTCGTTTTTTGTTCGACAGTTTTTGGATTCGAATGCAGTTTTTTTCAACCCTGGTTATGAATAGTATTGTTAACTTATCTTGTTCAAGAAAACCCACAAAATAGAAATAAAAATGGAGATAATATATCAAGTTTGAAAGAAATAAAAATGTGCTGTAAAAATAAGAAAAATATATATTTTTTAAAAAATTTTAATACAGTCGAACTTCTCTAAAGTGAACTTCTATTCAATAACATTCCGCCGTATTATGTATTGATTTAAAAAACACTGCTTTTTTAATCTCCTTGTAATAAATTTTCATACTTTAAATTATTCTTTACATACAATGAACAAATTTCTCAAATATAAATTTGCTTCTAATGCATTTTTCTCTCTACATTAGGAATTATTCCACAAAAAAATTTGCAAGGGTATTCCAAATTATGAATGACATGAGTACTATTTAACTTTAAATATTTAATAAAGTTGAAGAACAAATAGCAAAACCCAAATATAGTTAAGCAGTTTTGGGATTCTTCTTAGCACTTTTCAAATATTTAAAACACAATGCAGTTATTCTAGTTAAACACTGCACGCAAGACGCTTTGAACCTGCCTAGTTAAGGTTATTGATAAAGCAATGCTCAGATGAATAACAACCGCACTTCGAATAAGTGTAATATGAACTAAAACACCTGATAAAAGTGGAAAAAATACTATTTCTGTGCATTGAATTTCTATATAATGAAGAGTTTTTTTTTTTTTTTTGTTCCATACAGATTTATTATAAGGAAGTTCGCCTTTACATCTTTCTTTGTAAAGTTACTTTTTTAATTTAAACCACTTCTCATTAGTAATTACCAGGGCAAGTTCTTTATGGCATCCACACAGTAAAAAATCAATGTAAGTAAATTCGTTCAAAACAAGGTTGTTGTTGTTTCATGTTAATTTAACATGATTTTACAATAACTTGTGAACAACATTTTTTTCTTTAATTCATGTTAATTTAACATTGCAGTAAAGTTAGAGCAAAATGTCATTTATATTGAAATAACAATCCGAATCACGTTAATGGAAGTTATTTCAAATTGAAACAACGTGAATTTCATGTAGAATCAAATTGGTTGGAGTGTGATATAACAGTGTGAAGATGCTTCAGAGACAACATATGCATTTATTTAAGAATAATCAAAACACTTACCCCTGTAGGACACGTTTCACTTCTTTTGTATTCTCCTTTGCTAACAGAAGCATCAGCAGAATTGCGCGATATGATTTTCGTCATCTTTCTACTTTGAAAACTTGATGAACTTTTTAACTAAATAATATTAATTAAAAGAATACGGGAATTGTCTTCTTTTTATAACATATTTTAAACATGAATATAAAAAAATGTACATACTTAAGTATGTATGCATGTAAATTTAACAAGATAACCTTCGATTTTAATATAAAACAGGTTTTTATGGATTCAATATTGAACAATGTTATTTTAACAGTGAATAATATTAAATAAACGTGATTTAAGGTTATTTTAATATTTTGCATTTAAAATTAATATGAAATAATGATAAATTTATATAAAGGGCATACTTTTGCAGAAATTTACCATCATTCTCAATCAACATTTCGCCATGTTATTTTAACATTGCACTGAAAGAAAAATGCTTCATATATTTAATGAATCATTTTCATAAAAAAAATTTCCTTGGGTAAATGAAAATTTTCATTGTCTAAATGGAATTTTATAGTTATAATGAAATATTTTCGTAAAAATCGCTTCATTGGATTTCGTAATTACGTTAAACATTTTCATTGGATATATGAAAACTTAAGTTTGTCCAAGTTAAACAAAAAATTTTAATTGGGAACATAAAAAAATAATATACAAACATAACTATATTCATAAATTAATACAAAATTATAGTTTTCTTAAAAATATGTTTAATTGTTAATTAAAAAATGTAAGATTTATTAATTTCGTACATCTAATGTTACATGTATGCCATTTAATTTATGAAATCAAAAAAATTTTTTTTAAAGCAACATATTTCAATAATTGCCTTCATAAATTTAAATTTTCATTCTGACAATAAAAATGTCGTTATAATAATGAAACAAAAACTTTCAATCCACTTTCAATCAACGTTGTTATTTTTATTATTGACAATTTAATCTCATATTTACGCTCTTAATTGAGTAAAAAACGATACAGCACCGAGGTTGAGCGATCGAATCCCACTAGAGACAGAAAAAAAATAAAAAATAAAATAAAGCAAAATAAAATTCATTGGTATTGCGAAGAAAATTCTTTCAGTGTGGTATTTTTTTTGTGTGTATGCCATTTTTTGCCAATTATTTCGTTAAAAAGCATTTTTTGGTCCAGCTTGCCAAAAAATACCTTTTTTTTTGCAAATTAGAAGAAATTTTTGAATAAGTTAGTGAATATGAGAAATCGGACGTAAAAAGGGACTAAGTGTACATAAAAGAGCACTTTCAATGCACCTGCTCAAGTCTCTTGAAATTACAAACAATAGGGCCTTCTATAAATGAAAGCTTAGACTTAATTTATAGTGTTAGGATTAGGGATGAAACGATACCTCTAAGGTATCGATACTTTTACTCGATGTGGTATCGCTTGTGAAGTATCGGTACTTACCTAGAATCGAAAAAAAAGTATCGATAGTTAGTTACTTGTTTGGGTACTTGTATCGGTTTGCATGATAAAAGAATAGAAATCAGCATTTAAAAACGTTCTTATTATTGTTTACTTACTATACAATAAAATAAGAACTTCGATCTATTAGAATTTTTGTGCAAAACGATAAGTGTAAAGATTGAGACCACTTTTAGTTACCACCTAGTACCAATTTCCTTTCGAAAAATCTTTTTTATCTTAGGAAACAAAATTTTATAGAACGTTCAGGATAACAACCTTCATTCACCTTTTATTCCAGAAATCAACAATGTCACTATGAATTTATCTTAAATGTAAATATGTATTTTATTTCCTTTCAATAATTTCTCAAGCTCAAGGTCCGTTTTATATAAAGAATATTTATTTAAAATTCATCCAATATTTCGCTATCTCAATGGATAGCTTCTTCAGGGATTTTTTGGTTTTTTTATATTTCAAACAAATTTTTTAAAAAAAGGAAATAATATTAAGAAGGTCGAAATTAAGCTAAATAATTTATGTATTTTTTTTTTTTTAAATTGATAAATATATAATAAAGGGCGGTTTAACCATAATCCATGATGTTAATTGTGAGTCACACCTTCACGTCAAGTTTTTTGCGCAACTTAAATTGACCTATCTTTGTTTCAGTATTTGACAACTTCGATTATTGAGAGGTACACAATTGAGCAGCGCGTTAAGATTAATAAAGCCTTTTACGAAAATTGGCGTTCAATCAAAATGGATTTAATGCACATCGTGATTTTTTTGGTCAGTATAATCGACCAAATGTTTCCACAATCGGGAGAATTGCGCGTAAATTTCAGCAAACCGGGTCCGTAGGAAATGGGAAAATATATGTGCATGCTCCCAAGTTAGTTCTGCGGCTGGCGGCGTCTTCGAAAATGAGGTCGGCCAAGCAATTATCGTGAATGGTGTTCGCTATCGCGGGATGATAACAGACTTCCTATAGCCAGAAATTGAGGAAATGGACCTAGACGATATGTGGTTTATAGGTGTGGACTAGGGATGCCAAACGGGACCAGGTTTTTTGAAACCCGGGATTCGGGATTTTTAATTCAATAAAAGGGATCCCGGGACGGATCGGGATTTTTCGGGATTTCATATATAAAAGCCAATTTTAAAATTTATATAATTATAATTTAATGTTTATGTATAAGAATTAATACAAATTAATTCATGAAGAAAATTAAACTCATTACAAAATTAAACTGTTTAATGTATTCTTTTAAAGTAATATGGAAGTTTTAATACTTATATTTTAAAAAGATTCTTAAACAAATTAATGACGTCAGATAATTGATACCTTATTTTATCGCCAACATATGCTGCCGACGAAACCAATATTCGCATTCAACACTTCTGGGTGGTGTCGTAAATAAACAACTACAAATATGCTATATGACAATATTTAATTTATTTTATCGCAATTATATACATATATGCAAGTATTGATCTAATAAAATAAACTTATACATATGTGTCAAAAGACTTTTGGTAGAACCCCCTAAAGTTGTTAACACCTTTAACACACAACTTGCATTTTGCGTGACCCACCATCTGATTTTGTTTTCGTGGTACATAATGCATGTAGCATTTATTCACATGTGGCTTTTTTGTAACCAGTTAAAAATTAGATTCATGGTCAGTATGATTTAATATTGAATTTTAACTAAGCCCAAAATCTCGGGATTTTTATATCAAACCCCGGGATTAGGGACTTAAATTTTTAGAATAATCCCGGGTTTTTGGTATTAGGGATTAGCATCCCTAGTGTTTACTGGTCAAACGGTTTCTTGATACCGTTACTGCTGCTCCAGCTTTGGAAAATAATCAAAAATTTAGGATTAATTTCAATACCAAAATTAAACGATTACTTTTGACTGATACCGAGTATTTTTTTACCGATTCTACTTGGTACTGGGTTGCTAAGTATCGATTACAAAAATACTTGGTACTTATATAAAAGTATCGAATATGCACTTGTATTTACTCGTATCGTTTCATCCCTAGTTAGGATAATAATTAAGATGCCAGCAAAGAAGATTTTGTTGAAAAGTTTTTTTTATTTGTTTTTTAAAATGCATCCCTAAGCAATTATCAATCTCATAAAAAACTCCGTAAGTTTCGCGTAATTTCTGGTTAATTATTCAATACTCCTGCAAAACTCTCTATATGGCTTGGCTTTTCAATTTTAAAAACTGTTTTAATCGATTTTCGCAGAACTTTGTCTAAGCGATGTTTGCAAGTGGACTACTCATATTTTAATGAAAGTGGACGGATGAATTTATTGCCAACCTTTCTCCATCTGAACTACATATTAGCGTTCAAATATGCTCCAGTTACATCTTGCGATGTTGGAAGTGTGTTTTCCATTTATTGAACTGTTTTATACGATAACAGGAGATTACTTAGTTTTGACAATTTAAAAAAACATGCTATTGTACTTTACTACAATAAAACTTAATAAATTAAATGTTTCTTAAATAAAAACATATTTATTTTTACATTTTTTATACATTTTCGTGCCATTTTGCCAACCATTTTTCGTGCCATTTTAAACTTGCCCTGGTAATAACTAAAAAATATATACAAAGTATGTTGTAATATCCCTAATAATATGTCATAATTTGGCGAATTGTTTAATTATTTAAAACCGTCGTTTAATTAAATACAAACATACTTTTATTGGTGATGCGTTTTTTTGTTGCAGAAACAACAAATCAAAACAACGTAGCACAAATAACTTAAAAACTAACAATAGATATAAAATATTTTCTTTCATATTATACATACATACATACATATAAAATATTGCTTTCATATCTCAAATATTTACCATTTTGCAAAGTTATTTTGCTTCTCCTATAAATTTATAAAAAGTGATGTTACGTTATTTTGCATTTTATATGACGATATGTTTATTAAGGGTTAAAAGTTTAAATATTTAGATGTATTTTTAGTCTGTTTGTAAAAATTGCTAAAGCTCTCTTCTCTTCTTTTTAAATATCTTTCTTTTGTAATTTTTATAAATAAAGAAAATGTGTTTATGCGTTGTTTATTCGAATTTATTGTGAAATATAAATGTAATTTTATGTTTATGATTTCTTCTTAATATAAACTTATAGAATACTAAAAATATTTTTTAGGGTAGAATTTGAAAGTTATAAGGCAACGAAAAGTGGAGATATTTGGTAAGGTGATTTAGGTTTTTTTATAATTTATTTATTGAATCTTCATATATTTACCTGGTGTGCTTCGTTACCCCCGTTAAAATAAAGTTTGTAAATCTTTTTTAAAACTGATCTCGGGTATTCATAACGAAGCAACTTGCACAAGATATACAGAAATCTTTATTGCCTTTGTATGGGAGGAACCATGGCCACTTACCCAATCCATTTTTTGACAAGTCTCTTGCATTGCTGCAAAAGCTATATTTACGAAATGAAAAAAAAACATTTGCACCTACCGATTTCCAGATATAACAGAAAACTTTATTGCCTTTGTATCTATGACACGTGACACGCCAACTAACCCGGTCTAGTCCACATTTTGACAGATGTTGTGTAATAACCGTTCTATTTGTACCAAGTTTGGACAATTTTACTCTAACCTCTTTTAAGATATACAGAATCCTATTTTTGGCACGCCCACATATCTAATCCCCCTTATTTTTAACTGATGTTGTGTATTGATAATCAAGCTATTTTTAACAAATTAAGAAACTTTAACTTTTTTTGTTCTCAAGGTATAAAGAATTCTATTTTGTGCCACAACCACTTCTCCAATCTCGGCAACTTATTGAAAATGTTTGTGCACTGATAACCAAGCTATTTGTATCAAATATTGAAACTTGTATTGCTACGATTCTTCGATATACAGATCTTTATTTTGTAGTTTTATAAGAGGTACCACCCCCACTTCTTTAAATAAATCACGCCTACATATTGTCGGATATTGTGTATAAATAACGAAGATGCTTGTACTTAATTTAGAAACTTTGGATCTTGGCCTCCTCCAAATATACATAAATCTATAATGTGTTTGTATGGGAGATGCCACGCCCCATATTCTAATCTCGCGTATTTTTAGGAAAGGTTGTGTACTTATAACCGAATTATGTAAATTACATTTGGACAACTTACCGTTCATAATACATAAATAAAACTATTTTTTGCCCCGCCTACTTATACACTCCCGCCCACATTTACTCGGATGTTGTGTTTTGATAATAAATATCCTTGTACCTTATTTGGTATCTTTGGCTTCTGCCGTTCAGATATTGGGGAAATCGATTATTCGACTTTTTTCAAAAACCGGTTTTCAAATATTCCGAATAGCTGATATTTAAACAAAACCGGGTTTCGGCTAAGCATTTTAAAATTAGCCAGTTGAACGGTTTAAATTCGAATCAAAAAATCAAACAATTCACGACAATAAGAAACCAACAAAATACATAGATATGACTTAAGGTATGTTCAGACCTAACAAATATTTAATACTACATTTACACCTACGCAAAATCTAGTACTTACGAGATTTTGAGCTAAATCTAGTTGTTTTCGACTAGATTTCCCATACAAAACAATATCTACTTCATGACTAGATTTCGACGATTTCAATATAGCACTAAAAAATACTTCCCTTGCACAAGAAAAAATGTCATTTCAAAAAAAAAAAACAAAACAAAATTTGTTAAAAAAAATTAAAAAGTTTTATAAAAATTTTAAAAAATAAAAAGACGAATAATATTGATTAAATAAATATTGTTGATTATTAATAAAAGGTAATGCAAATTTTTTAATGTATATTTCTTTTTGTGTTTGTATGCGTAACTAAAAACTTGTAGTCAGTTGTTTTGTTATAAAAACAAAATCTCGCTAATGTCAAAAAAGTATAATGTAAACGCACTAGATTTCGAAAAAGATTTTAATGATTTTCAGATTCCTGGGTATCACCTTTGATCCCTCTTTAATCTTCATCGGGGTCTTGTTATATATATACGCAATGAAGTTGTGTATTAATGCCAGCAATCAATGGGCATGCTTGATGCAGAATTTAACTGTCTTTGGGTTAAATTCAAAATCGATACACACTATTTGCATTTCGGATTTCTTTACAGAAGTCCAAATGCGGGAAGGCGAAGATTCTTGAGAATTGTCCCGACACTGAAATCGTTGTTGCTGGTGATTTTAATGTCCACAATTCTTCTAGGCTTCAACACTCGGGCCGTACAACTTATGAAGGCCAATATGTTGAGCTTTTTGCTGCGCACAACCACCTCGTGCAACTTGTGAATGAACCAACACATATTCCGTGTGTTGATGGGCACCAACACAATACCCCTGACCTCTTCCTCAAAAGTACGAAGTTGAGGTTCTAGCACCTCTCGGCAACTCGGATCATTCCGCCTCTTTTCCGTGCTCCGAACTTCGGAACGTTTCACGACGGGCTACGAAATGATCAATATTTGTTTACGGGAAAGCACGTGGGCTGAGCTCAATGACTTTTATCGGCATTTCAATTGGAAACTCTGTTTCCTGGACCATGACGTCAAAGCCATGGCGAAAATGGTTGAAAATGTTATAATGCTAGGAATGAAAACCTTCATGCCCGTTAAAAAAGCTTCGAATAAACCTCGATCTAAATCTTGGTTTAATCAGTCGTGCATAACAGCAGTCAGATCCAGAGGGGAAGCATTCAGAAATTGGCGTAAAAATAAAAACGCTGATACTGAATTGCTACGCAAAATCGCAAGGTCTTCGTGTGCCAAGGTACATAGACGGGAACAAACACTTCACGAGCAACGTCTTCGTGCTGAAGTCCTTGCTGCTCCCCGGGGTAGTAAAAGCTTCTGGTCATTCGTTACAAGAGTAAGGGTTAATTCTAGTTCTTCAATACCAACTCTTATTAAGGATGGCCGATCATTCACGTACCCGGTTGATAAGGCTAATTGTTTTGCTGAAGTATTTGCTAATAATTCTTACCAACCAGTATCCGTAACTATGCCTAGGTCGAGCTGTGAAAAGAGTTCTTGCGGATCTCGACATAAACAAGTCTCCTAGGCCGGATGGAATACCTGCACTGGTATTGAAGCAGTGCTCTTCGACGCTAGATCGTCGCTTAGCAAATTTTTTCAGCACTTTATACCGTGCCACGGAATTTCCAGTCTGCTGGAAAGTTGCTAACGTAACGCCAATTCCTTAAAAAAGGAATCGCTAATAACCCTGAAAGTTACCGCCCAATTGCAATTTGTTCGGCCCTTTCCAAAGTAATGGAGAGTATGGTAAATTACCATCTTGTCAAATATTTAGAGTCAAACTACCTACTGAGCTACCGCCAGTATGGCTTTCGTAGAGGTCGCTCTACTGCAGACTTACTAGCTCTATTATCGGAAAAATTGTGCCGTTCCATTCACCATTTTGGCGAAAGTAATGTAATTGCTTTAGATATTTCCAAGGCGTTTGACAGAGTCTGGCACGGTGCACGCTTGTCAAAACTTGCTGCATTTGGTGTCGGTGATAATTTCTTTCGATTTATATCGAGTTTTCTCAGAGATCGCACTATACGAGTTGTTATAGATGGGGTTTCGTCAAACGAGTTCAAGATTCATTAAGGGATGCCGCAAGGCTCCGTTCTTTCTCCTACTCTATTTCTTATATCGGGTGTTTTTTTCAGTGGTATAGAACTTCGAATTGAAATAAAACACAAGAAAATCGTTTTAATGACCATCAATTTGGCTTTATTGGAAGGATAATTTTATGCCATTTATGTTTAAATATGATTTCAGGCATGTGGCCGCCGCGGCTGGCTCGAATAAAGCCAATTCTACAGGTCCGATTTTCAACCACTTTTTCGAGCATATGGGGCCGTATGTCGGCAATAACGCCACGAATGTTGGCTTCCAATTCCCCTAACGTTTCTGGTTTGTTGGCGTAGACGAGCGACTTCACATATCCCCAAAGAAAATAATCCAATGGTGTCAAATCACACGATCTTGGTGGCCAATTGACAGGCCCATTCCGTGAAATTATGCGCTCATCGAATGTTTCCTTCAATAAATCGATTGTGGAGTGCGCTGTGTGGCATGTAGCGCCGTCTTGTTGGAACCACAACTCATCCACATTCATGCCATCCAATTCGGGAACAAAATAGTCGGTTATCATGGCTCTATACCGGTCTCCATTAACGGTAACTGCCCCTCCAGCATTATTTCGGAAGAAGTATGGCCCAATGACTCCACCAGCCCATAGAGCACACCAAACAGTCAGTTTTTGTGGATGTAATGGCATCTCAAGGGTCTCATGTGGATTCTCTTCACTCCAAATGCGGCAATTTTGCTTGTTGACGTAGCCATTCAACCAAAAATGAGCCTCATCACTGAACAAAATTTTGCGATGAAAATCAGCATCGAGATCAATCTCATTTTCGGCCCATACACCAAAATCACGACGCATTGCATGGTCTCGCAGCTTTAATTCTTGCACAAGCTGGATCTTGTAAGGTCGCAAGCCAAGATCTTTGCGCAAAATCTTCCATAAAGTTGATGGACAAAGCTCCAATTGCTGTGCACGGTGGCGAATCGATTCATTCGGGTCCTCTTCAACACTTTGCTCTACAGCGGCAATTGTTTCTTCGGTGCGCACTGTTCGACGTCTCTGCGGATGCGTATTATCACATAGAGTAAACGTAGTGCGAAAACGATCCATGGTTAACCGAATTAATTGCTCTGATGGACGATTATGTCGACCATAAAATGGACGGAGCTTGCGGTAAACTTCGCGAACTGAACCGTTATTTTCGAAATAAATTTGCACGATTTGCAAGCGTTGTTCTTTTGTCAACCTGTTCATGATGAAATGGCAAACCAAACTGAACATAAATGACATTAGAGTTGCCAGATTTGACCACAAAATGCCAGTTTTATCTCTATTCGAAAAACAAACCTGTAAAAAAAACACCCATTATTTCTAAATGACCTCCTTTGTCAAACTTCCAACACTAACTAATCTTTTGCAGATGACAGCAACCTTTGCCATTCGTACTCATTGGAATGCAGACCAAGCGTATCCGATGTCGGTGCTATGAGGCAGAATATGAATGATACGATCGGCGGAGACCTTGACAGTCTCGGAATGGGGTCGTGCGAATAGGGTCGATTTTAATGCCCGAAAAACCAAATGTTGCGTTCTAACGCATAAACGCGCGACAAACCGGGGTGCCTCATCTGCATATATGGGTGGTATAATTATTGAGGAATCAGAATCTCTTGATGTTCTGGGCATGACGATACAATGTGATGTCCGATGGACAGAACATATATGCAAGGTGTCGAAAGAAGCATTCAAGTGCCTCGGTTTTCTAAGACGGTGTAAGATATACTTCATTCCATCTGATCTCCTTACTATTTATACCACCTATATCCGACCGCGTATGGAATACAACTCTCATGTGTGGGCCGGTGCTTCAAAGTCTATTTTGGAGCTTCTCGACCGCGTGCAGGAGACTCCCTTGAGCACCGTCGCAATGTGGGTTGTATTTGCCTGTTTTATCGTTACTACAATTGGATGTGTTCCGACGAAATTAGGGATCTGGTTCCCGAAACCCGTACGTTTGTTCGTAATACACGTTTTTCCTCAAGAGCCCATCCTTATGTGGCCGATTGGCAGGTGAATCGTACAACGCATTACAGAGAGAATTCGTTTTTTTAAGCGTGACCAGTAAATTAATAAAACTTAAGCTTTTCTTTTAACAATTTCTATTTATTTACTAAACTTTATTTCTAAGATGATAATTGTATAATGCAATTTAGAAACTATTAAATAATGTTTGCTCTAGCCAATCGTTTTGCAAAAGCAAACAATTCTTTGATACAACTGCTGGTTACGTGTAGGACTTCAAATATTTAATAGGTGTGAAATTATGAAAAACTTTGGTTTTAAACAATTTTAGGGATTTAATAAATATATTATTTGAGATATTCTCCCAAATTTATTTTAAATGAGTTTTAATTTGTTTGAGGCTAAGCATGTCAGTAGACTTCAACCATATTTTTGAAAAGTTGCCTCTTATCCAGGATTATATATTTCAAATTATTTTGTTTCAGCATTATAGAAATGCATAGCAATATTAACATGCTTTTTTAATGAAATATCTGTCAATTCGTCAATTATAATAAAAACCCTTCCATGACATTGTTTGATTCCTTCAATTTTGTGTTAAGTTCTTGGTGTTTTAATAACTAAAACTAATGAATTTTCCAATATTGTTGATTTCGCCGGTATGTTGTAGTTTAATGCATTAAGATATGCTAGAACTATTTAAAAATTTTTAGTGACTTAACGGACATTTCGTCCTCGGCAACACAACAGGCTAATAATTCACCCAATGATAATTTCTTGCTACATATTTTAGTAAAGTATTATTTGCAGTCTCTTAAGTTCTACATGGAACAGGGTCAAGTTTAATTGGCGTATATTTATGTCAAGCTTGTGGACTAAACAAAGGTAATTAATAAGTCGTGACGTTGAAGAACCTTTGCAACTTATCATTTTAGGGCTCTTTAAGCACCATTGCCTTTTAAATCAGTTCGATATTCAATTAGAAAAATTGTTAAATTACGGGTACATTTATAAAAAAAGTAAGAACAACGTATATAAGTTACACATTACTATAATAACCGGGTTATTTTATTAAAATAACCGGTTTATTCGATATTCGTAATATGGACATTTTATAATATCCGACTTGGGCAAAACTAAAATAACCGGTTAAAACCGGTCGATCTCCCTATCAGTGCCAATATTCTGTAACTCTCGCGTCGAGTAACTTTTCGATTGGAATGTGGGAAATGAAACAAAAATGCCATATATTGAAACAATCAGCTGTTTTTCTCACTAAACGCTTTCTGTATCTTTTTTTTGGCGAGTACTAGCTGTCATTTAAGGACATTACTCGCCAATTTACAGAAAAAGTGTGTCTGTAACGTTTTTGTGAGAACAGTTCCCGCTCTGATCCCGATCAACTCTCGAATAAAAACGGGGCGAGAAAAAATTTTAACACTAAAAAACAATTACAAATGCAAAATACAAAGAATAATAATAAAAATATTTTGTTCCTGGCAAATTTTTTTATTGTTTAATTATTTTGCTTTTAACATTTTTATAAAACATAGGAATGTTTTTAAAGCACGTTTTCGGTAGCAGGCAATCAACAAGGATTAGAAATAGAATCTCTGATGAGCTTTTAAATGCTTTAATAATACTTAAAAATTGTTGCCTTAAAGAAAATTAATTTTACCAAGTTGCTATTAATGGGTGGCATGTCATAACGTCCAGTGTCACAGTGTCCATGGACTTTATTACACTTTTTAAAGTGTCATAATGTCCATCAGAGCAGTGTCTTAAAGTCCGTGGACGTTATGTTCTTTATCTTTATAACCGAAACCATTCATTCTAGGAACCTGCGTCGAGTCTTGTTTTATAAGAAATTGTATTCTTATTAATTTTAATTTTAATAGTTTTGTTTCTTATACCAATAGATAAAGAGATATTTAGCATTAATTAAGGACAAAGAAATAAAAATTTTAGTGGAAGATCGTATTTCTATCTTATTGGCACATATTGGGAGGTTGCCCCGATGGAAAATCCAGCATTGATTTCTGGTAACAACCCTATTAGGGTCGTTACAAGACATGGTAAATTTTTTTTTGGGGGCTATCTTTTGGTGCTCCCCTCTAAAATATGCCAATAGCATAGAAAATCCGATTGACAAAGTTTAAGCACAATCGGATAACGCCAAAAAGTGCCTCATTGAGCATAAATTAGGGAAAAACAGTGATTTTTCACTAAAATTCATATTTCTTTGTCGTTAATTAATGCTAAATATCACTTTATCTATTGGTATAAGGAATATCAATATCAAAACTAATAGGAATAAAATTTCCTATAAAACAAGACTCAACTCCGGTTCCTAGAATGAATGGTTTCGGTTATAAAGGCAAAGAAATACGAATTTTAGTGAAAAATCGCTGTTTTTCTTTAATTTATTCTCAATGAGGCACATGTTAACGTTGTATGATTGGGCTGAAACATTGTCAATCGCATTTTCTATGCTATTGCCACACATTTGACATTGATTTCTTGTAACTACCCTAATAAATATAAACAGAATAATATGCATTCACATTAGGGGATGTATAACTTATTCCCATTTTTTGCAAATATCAAAATGGCCCTAGCATAGTCAAATAGTCCACTGAAAACTATTAAAAAAATGGTGTTAAGTTTTCGCGGTTTTCAAAAAAGGTCACCCGCAAAACCCGGTAAAGTTGGAAAATATTATTTTTATTTTAATTTGTACTTATACATTTAGCCAAAAACACCACGCACATTAAATTTGCAATTCATGTCCTTTAATAATTAAGAAACTTTTAAACTTTTTTTAATTTATTAATAAAATATTAATTTGAAATTTATTGTTGAGGGGATAAGCTATTCCTATGCGCAGTTCACTGGTGTCTTAGGCCAGATCATCAGGAAACTTCATCCATAAAGAATTTAGAAAAACTAAAGATATTAAACCAAATAAAACTGTTAAACGTATTAGACTTATAAGAAACAGTTCTACTTGTAACAATATCAAAGTTTAAACAACAATAAATTTCAAGTGTTTTTATCAAGAATAAAAACTGGGAATTAAGCACGAATTATAAAATCTTTTAATACTAAAATTTTGTATTCTCAAAAATTATTTTGATATTAATAAAATATTTAAAAATTTTTTATTTAATTTTTTTCTTTAAGGATTTTAGAAAATCGCTTTTGTGGGTGAGGTTTTTATTTTCAAACACCCAAACAAATTGTTTTCGTAAATAACACAATATTCGCTATCGCGTAGTGCTAGGGCCAAAACTTGGTTATACCCCTAATGTACATATGAATGTTACTTATTAGGTTTTGTTTTGGTTTTCTGTGGAATTAATAGCGCGTATTTTTTTGGACTGTTGTATGTATATGTGTCTATTCTTTTAAAAAAATTAAAAACTTTTGTCTTGAACTCATTGTATGAAATCATTGTTTTATTCAAAGAATCCCGGGATTCCCGGGAACATGATTTTTTTGTTTTGTTTCCCGGGAATAGAAAAAGTCCGGGAAATACGAAACCCTAGATTTGTTCCATGTGACAAGCAATCATACCACAAAATTTCGTGAAGTTCGGTCCATAAATTATCATGGGTCCCATATAAATCCCACTCAAATAGCAAAAATTGCTATTGCAATAAATTTTGGTATTTTTTTGTTTTATATGCCTAGAAATAACACCGTCAACTTTTTTGCAGAATGGTCATTATTTACCATAGGCCCAATATAAAGCCTTCTCTTAGCATATAATCCTAATTTTGGAAAACACCTTAGTACGCCTCAAACCGAAACAATTCATGCTATTGCAGTAAAATTTAATCGTTCATAGTTTTATTTAGATTAGATGCCACTCAGCCAAATTTCGAGAAGATCATTCCATAATTTACCAAAGACCCCATATAGCAAAAGTTCCTTTTTTGGAAATGTGTAGTTTTTTGGCTTTTGTGTTTTAAAATATATAATTTTTAAAAATGCTCCTAGCCACATTTAAGTTCATACATAAGTATCTACCAAAAACAAAACACTTAAGTAAGGAGAAAATTTTTCTCACTCGTGTACTAAATGTCTAACCTACATAGATATTACCTGCATACTTTTTACATTATCGCGTACTGATATTTAAAGTTATATCTACATTTAATTGGCAAAATTCTAACAATTTAAATGTGTTTATTTGGTTTGTATACCTATGTATGTTTGAATGTGCACACATTTAAAGTATTTTTTATTTTATGATGTGTTTATTTGTTTTTCAAAATTTGCCATTTTATATTACATGCACAATTGCATGATGCCTGCCTAAAGGACGAAAGGGAAACACATCACTGCACTAACACATAAACTACAATAATAACTATTTAAACATTCGCAAAATACTGTTATCCAACATAATTTGTTAGTGTATGTTTGCAGGATAAACTGTGGCAAACACACGAACAAACATGTGCCTTATAACCAGTAAATAACTTTTGCCGACATGTCTGATGTCAGATGAAATCTGAAACATTATCTAAAAGTTCCTCGAAATGTTTAAATTTTTTTGAGACATATAACGCAATGTTGTAACATTTTAATGTTGATAGTTGTTATACATTTTCAGACATTTTAAAAGTCTTATTTAAGAAGAGTCTGCAATTTTCGAAAGGAAATTATTATTTGTTTGTCCTACAATAATCAGAAAACACTTGGCGATTTTGGCAGAGTTTCTACATAATGGCATGATAAAGAAATGGCTTGTCTGAACATTGTATAAGGAAGATTATTGTTTGTTTATTTGTTGTTTTCAGAAAATTAGTTCTTAAAACATTGAAAAACAAAATTTCAGAATACCAGAAAGGTCTGCCAAGTCTTGGGTAGCTTGATCAGACTTTTAGAAAAAAATGTCAGTGTTTGCTCTGATCTTTACTCAAAATTTCATCCGTAAACATCATCCCCCGTATTCATAAACGATTATAAAATTTAGCAAACGTTTATTCAGGAAAATTTTCATGGTAAATTTGCTCTTTAAACCTTTATTAAATTTAAAAATTTTGTATGAATACTCGTTAAATATATTAGATAGTCTGAACATTTTCAATCAGTCGTTTAAGAAATAGCTTTGAAACTTCCTTAGAATCTTTCTTTTCAAATTTTAAAGAGTTCTGTTCAAAAAGTTTTTCGAATTTCACCGGAAGAAAGAGTTCTGAAAAATTGTCAATCTCCTACAAAATTCTTTGTACGTTTTCGGTCAGATATTGGATACGAAATCGGCAACTTCAGGAGACAGTCGGTACGAGTTCTGGCAAAAATTACCACCAAATGTTTACTGGGTAAATACATACAAAACATATACATAAATACATGTGCACATGCGGGTAAAACAAACATTTTAAATAGTAGTTATTGGGCGAATACAGCAAAGAGTAGTAGTATCCTTGATATAAATGCTTCAATACGAACGGTTGTGTATGTATGCAATAATGTGTGTACAAACATACATAAACTAAAGTGTAAAAGCTCATTACATTTTACAACATCGTTATAATAAATTCTTATCGCACGTTTTTTGTGGCAAGCCACACATGTTATATTATATTTTTGTATGTTCCCATGTGTGCTTGTCAATGTATGTACAAGCCCAATAAACTTTAGTGTAGAATTTTTGAACCAAATGGAACGCCATGTACCGTTTTAAGATTTAATTAAGTTCTTTTCTCGACATTAGAATATTATTTATAAGATTTTCTACCTTGTTTTTTTACATATATATTCTGTATATATTCTGGGTCATTATGATTACCGACGATGCTTTAAAGAACTCCGTCTGTCCGTTGAAATGGGGTTTCCAAAGACCCCAGATATAATGGATAGGTTGTTACATCGTCGTTCGTAAATTATTGTGTTCTATATGGTTATATTTTACATATATTATAGAACATAACAATTTACGAACGACGATAAATTAATATCATACATATTTCGTAGTTGTTTGCCATTGAAATCTAGTCATTTAAGTGCGGATTTATGAGCGAAAATTCTCAAGAATTGAGAATTTTCTGGCCAAACCGAATTTCAAATGAAGAACTGCTACTACGAACAAATACTAGTCCTGTCGAAATAGAAATCCGAAGAAGGAAATTGACCTGCTTAGGTCACATCTTACGCCGCACACACAGTGATATCGCCAGAACCGTCTTAGACTGGAACCCCCAAGGGCAACGTAGAAGAGGCCTCCCAAGAAACACCTGGATACGCTGTAAGAAGGGAGAACTAGAATCAGTCCAAATACCCTAGAATTACGGAAAAACACTGGCCAACGATAGAGTTTGATGGACAGAGCTTGTCGATGCCCTATGTTCACTTTGAACTTTTTACAATTGTTTTATATGCTATGTAATTTAATTCAGTTGTAAATAAAGGACATATATATACATATATATGAGCGAAAAACCTTGACTGTCTCTCATTTTTATCCGAAAAATCTGTTTACCCATAAACCTTTACTTTTCGAAGTACAAGTTATGAAATAAATTTTTTCATTTTCATCTTAAACAAACTAAGTAGAGTATTGTCAGTGGAAAACAACAAAATATGTCTTTAAATCACCTAGTTTTATACAAAGAAGTGCCATTTTTTCTCTCGAAATTATGGTTAAAGCACAGCAGCACCCATATTATATTAACTTGGAGGACCAAATTTTGCTTTAATATTTCATAAATGTAAGAGGTATTAAAGACTGGCCGCCATAAAAATGTCCTACCGAGCAAAGGACTTTGAAAGCTAGCTTGATTAAATTGGGCTCAAATGTTCTTATTGTATGAAATTTCAGTGGTTTTCAAAATCAGCGAAATCGACCTATTATTTCATCAAGCGCCCATACAATTATGGTCCCTTGCTAACGATATTGGCGCGATAACACCCATACCGAATGAGCTAAACGGACCAAATTTGGCTCAAGAAAAATCGGTCTATTATTTCACACGTAGTTTCCTCCCGAGTTACGGGTTTTGCTACGATAGGGTCCATACAAAACAAGTTAACATTGGGCTTAAATAAGGGGATAATATTACAAATGAAAAGCACTTTAATTTTCCACAGCTTTAAAAAAAATCCTTTTAGTAGATGTTCAAACTCATGACTTTTATTCATTTGTTTAAATTTACTCCACTGTACGTAGCTTCTACTTTGTTTTACCTAAGATATCTATCTATTCGATGCACTGAAAGCCGTATTTTTTACGATTAAACATGTATAAATAAGATAAGATTTATCAACCAGCTGAAATATATGTGCACTTTGTTAATTTAAAGTAAATGTTTACTGGGTAGGCTTTAATATATTTGTGTAATAGTAGCGTATTTTTTTTTTTTTTTTTTTTTTGCAGAAATTGCTCATAAAAATGTTTTTGTTTAAAATACACGTAAACGTAAACACAAACGTTTCAACATTTCTTGACACAGATGTACAGTGGCACTTGAGGAAAGTTGAAAAACAAGCTTATATTTATATAACAAGATCCGCTTAATTTATTTAAATTTTTTATTCACAACAAAACCTTAAAAGCAAATATGAAATATGCAGCAGTTAAAAAGATCAAAGAATTGAAAAAGAAAATTGATAAATTTTATTCATATTGAAATTAAAAAGAAAACAAAGAAAAATATAATAATATGATTTTTATACCCTCCATCTCAACTGGGAGCGAGGGTCTTTCCGTGTGAAACTTTTTAATAATCATTTAAGACCCCATAAAATGTATATATTTTGGGTCCTTGGGTATTTCTAAGTCGTCTGCACGCATTTTCAAACAACTTAAGAAAATAGTAAAATATTGGGGTCAAACTTCAAGTTTCCTTTGAAGTATGAGTTTGAAATCTATCCAAATCGCATCAGTATGAAAATAGCTATCAATCTAAATGAAGAGTAACCACCCTAAACATTTTAACAAAACTGACAAACAAAAACTGCAAAAAATTGTTGACCAAATTCACAGATTGTTATATTACGTTGAAGAAATCACACTGCCAAATTTTGTAAAGATCGGACCGTATTTTGCTATAGACCACTCTCAGAAAGCACTTTACGTCGGCTAGAGCCTTGTTTTGTTAGCCATCTCAAGAGATGTTTCCAGGAACCACCACGAGGAGGTAATACATCGGCTTTTGTTGCATGTTGAAGGTATACCACTAGGGCCGTCCTTCTGAACATGCAACTTCTGTCCCTACGCCTAACAACTAACGAATGTTGCCATTTTATAGAAAATGTTTAATCGTACAATTTAATTAAACTGGAAAAGACGTAATCAAATTTTGTTAAGATCGGCCCATAATTTATCATAGAACTCTTATAAATCCCACTCTCGGAAAACACTTTTTTACGCGCAAGACTGTAGAGTATAATGCTTTTGTAGTAAAATTGGGTATATTTCATAAGAATCGAAATCAGTCTACCGAATTTCATGATGATAACTGCCCATATGTCCAATATAAAACCTTTTCCTAAAAATCACTCTAATACACGCAAACCAATCTAGTTTTATTTACCTAGAAGATATCATAAATAAGCCTTTGTGATGATCAGCCTATAATTTAAAATAATTAGACCACTACGGAAATATTTCATGGTAAGGGGTATAAAAAATTCCGCACAGCCGAATTAACTTGTTATACATACGATGCAATAAAATTTAACTATTTCGATTCGCGATGTTGTACATAAGTATTAAGATAATAATTAATTTTGAGTTATGAACTAAATACATATAAATTAATTTTAATTCCTAATAGGCTGCTCCGGTAGGCAAGTAGTGTGAGGGTTACTGGTTCGATTCCCACAAAAGATTTAAGTCTGTTTCACTGCAGCTTGCAAAGACCTACGATACTACTGTTCGGTAAATTAAATTAGAATATATTTTGTAGTTGTCACATTTATAATAATAATTACAAAAATATAAATTTTTTATAAAAATTTCCATTCTGTTCCACTGTATTATGCAATGTTTCTTTTATATTCTAGTTTATTACAGATCTATTGCATACTTCTCGGGTCCTTGGTTCATTTAAACATTTGCTTTTTACAATAATTAGTTGAAACAAATTGTTTAAATTATTTGGCAATAAGTTGTTATACTTTACGACTTTGTAAGATTTTCCTTCTTTCTTGGTACGTCTATATTTTTATGTTTTTAATTATACTCGTGTAAAAAAGAGCGTTAAATTTAATTCAAAATATAAAGCAAAAGATTATTAAACTGTCTTTAATTTTTGGATTTCATGTAAAAAGTCTCATTCAATTTTAGGATTACGAGTAGAGATGCGTGAAACATTCGTGGTTGCAAAAGCTTTAAATAATAATTACGCCTGAGAGAGTGAGCGTGATTGCAATATAAAATTGAACTTAAGCTTTGAGTTTTGCTACGTGAGAGGCGAGATTGTGATGCTTTGGAAACGATTCGTGAGTGAGCGTGTGTAATAAGAAAAAATTTTGTTATTGAGCGTGCGTGATCGTGAGAGTTTAATAATTCCTCGTGCATAAGCATGTGTGAATACATTTCCTTTCGTTGTGAGGGTGCGTAGTAGTGAGTCAAAAGCACCCACGCGCACAGCTCTAATTGTGATTAAAAACTTTTGAACTTTTGTTTTGGTTTTCTTGTGCTTGATTTTTTATTTTCTCGGTTATAAGGAAAACTTTTGTTTATATAAATGGACATTTTAATGGTTAAAAGGTGAAATTTACCTTCAATAAACAAATTTTAAATCGTAAAAATCAACAAAGTTTTTTTATTGATTTCAAAAGCGCCTTAATTTACCTCAAATGAATTGAATCTCCCTTAATATGAGGGATTGCTGTTCGGTTTTAACCGAAATCGAAACCGCGATTTTAAGTGCCTAAAAACCGAAAACCGACAAAAAAAACCTCGATTATAGCTTTTACTTTAACAATATATTTATGCTTGAAGAAATTGAAAATCATACATAAAACTCGTGCTTCATATACAAAAACTTTATACATATCAGCCTGCAACAATGACAAAAATTCAAAATAAATACTAAGAAGAACAAATGTTACCTTTTTTACTCTTAAGTAGATACTTAATTTGTGTGGCACAAACTACCACCTGGGCCTGGCTGGGACCACTAGTATTTTGTATAGATTTTTTGTGACTATTGAAAAAACTCTCACTAACGAGCCCCTGTGCAAGGATGGGACTTCTTTTATATGTATGGAGTTTTATAGCTATAGCAGGAACATTCTGTTGGGATATAGAATAATTCTTCGAAAAACAATACATATATAATAGGGAAGAACCTTGCCAGGCTCAGGTGGATACAATATGCACAAAATTTTCATTTGGCAAATTGCGGCGCCCACGATGTTTAAATTTCCACTTTTTTCTCATTTTCTTAAAAAAACACTTTTATTGAGGAATACATAAAGTTTCATTTTAATATACATAATAATTATATAAAAAAAAAACTGGAAAAAGTCAAAAAATGCCTGGCTAAACCCAGGGATACACTTAAGGATTAATAAAAGTACCTGAATTGAAACAAATAACAAATTTTATTACATACAAAAAAATATATATGTTTATGTATAAAGTTTAATAATTGATTTTTTCAAAACCGAAAACCGAACCGAAACCGACCGGTTTTAATCATTTTAAAACCGAAACCGCGGTTTCATATTTTTACGGTTTTTAGCAAACTCTACTTAATATCTAAACATAACAACGTGAAATGTTACCGATTTGTGCATTTTTCAGTGGGAAAAAACTTTTATACCTACATTAACGCAAAAATGTCATTAAAATTCAAATGGTTTTTATTCACAGCTCATTATCAACAAACGCCCACATTTAACGCATTAACAAAAGCAACAGCTACGGAAAGTTAGAACTTAAATGTTGGATACTCATGAAAAAATTTGAGAAATGATTATGATTTTTTTGTAGAATACTTTTAAAAATGTTTAAAACACTTTTGAAACTGAAAATTTAAGTTATTAAATCAACATTAAATTATTAAGTAGAGTTTTGTAAGCCGGTTATGGCCAATAGGCTAGGTTACTGAAATTTAATAAAAAAAATAAAAAAATAAATAAATTAAATTAAGTTAAGTATGTTGTATGCACCATAATGATTTTTTAACGTATTTGAAGTTCGGAGCGCCAGACAAACAGCTGAAATGTAAAATACAAAATGTTGCTAAAAGAAGAAAACATCTAAAATGAATATGACATTAAATTCTCCGCATTTTCATGGGTTTTTTAATATTCTTAAAATTAACTTGATTTGTAACTAATGCGAATTTTTTTTGTTATTCCAATAGACGATGACAATTTTCTTTCTAAGAGAAAAGCATTGACAACAAGTTTTTTAAAATCTTAACTAAATAATGTTTGATGTTATCACGACGCGCACCTGTATTTAAAACTTAAGTTAAAAAATTTCTTTAAAAGCAAACTCAAGCCCAAATCTTTTTTTTTTTATTGAATCTTTCTTGTCGAAAATTACAATATGTATTCAAAGCTTAATCCTAATTCTTATTTGTATTTGTTAGCCGTTACCAATGTATCCGCTAATTAATTGCATTCAAGTGTTAAAAAAGCCTGCTACACACAGAAAAAAATCAATGTAAATTCGTTCAAAACAAGGTTGATTTTACATTTTTCAGTAGTGATTTTGCTTCATTGTTGTTTCATGTTAATTTAACATGATTTTACAATAACTTGCGAACAAAATTTTTTTCTTTTAAAATAACTATAATTCATGTTCAAGTTAGAGCAAAATGTAATTAATATTGAAATCACAATCCGAATCACGTTGAATGAAAGTTATTTAAAGTTGAAACAACGTGAATTTCATGTAGAATCAAATTGGTTGGAGTGTGATATAACAGTGTGAAGACAACATATGCATTTATTTAAGAATAATTTAAAACACTTACCCCTGTAACACATGTTTCACTTATTTTGTATCTCCTTTGTTAACAGAAGCATCAGCAGAATGGCCCGATATCGTTTTCGTCATCATTCTACTTTGAAAACTTGATGTACTATTTAACTAAATAATTTTAATTAAAAGAATACGGGAATTGTCTTCTTTTTATAACATATTTTAAATATGAAAATAAAAAGATGTACGTACTTAAGTGTGTATGCATGTTAATTTAACAAGATAAACTTTTGATTTTAATATAAAACAGGTTTTTATGGATTCAATATTGAACAATGTTATTTTAACAGTGAATAATATTAAATAAACGTGATTTAAGATTATTTTAATATTTTTCATTTAAAATTAATATGAAATAATGATAAATCTAAATAATGGGCATACTTTTGCAGAAATTTACCATGATTCTCAATCAACATTTCGCCATGTTATTTTAACATTGGTATTTTTTTCTGTGTGTAGGCTCAAAGTGTCGGATCTTTTCAGCCTCTGGTGATCTTCGAACTTTATTAGATCCCGAGCGAGGTAGTTGGGATGGACCATTAGTTTACCTATGTATTTGACTGAATACTTTTTAATTTCTTCCTGGATGGTAGCGATGTTAAGATCTCTGTGAATATTGTCATTACGTATATACCATGGGGCGCAGACGGTTTGCCGTAATATCCTAGACTGTCTTCTTTGTAGCTTCTGGATGTTTGATGCGCATGCCACGCAAAGAAAAAACATGGTTGATACAATCACAATCGCAAACTATCATTAATGTTTGTAGTAATGATTGTGTCAAACATGTCTTAAGTAACAATATATGTATGTTCAGACATCATGTTAATAGCTAATTATTGTCTCAAACATATTATTATGTTCAGATTCCTAACACCATGTAAAATGCCTATTTAAACATGTTAAATGATTCTCACAAATAAAACCAATAAGAATTTAATTTCAAACATTTATTTTTTTTATTAAAATTACATGTACATACACTTTGTATTATATATACCGACACAGAATGTCATATATTAAAAAATTAAATTAAATAAATACATTTTTACATATACTTACTTACTTGAGTTGAAGGTTGTTTTTCTGTTTGATATAAAATGTCTGCATACAAAACGTCTCCTGCAACCATCTCATATATCTGCAGTTCGGTGATATGTTGTTAAAAGTCTCTTCCTAAAAAAGTACTTTGTCATCTGCTGGTGGGATTTCTGGTAAGTCCACAATATCTTGTGGCGAAGATCTACGAATTACCACAACGCATCAGCCACTTTTTATTTTATTTGGGCTAACGATAAAATTTATATGCCGGTTTCAATATTGTAGGTTTTTTTTTGGATGCAAGAAAGACAACATTAATATATATTTATTTTTATAACTACCTATACATATATAAATAACTTACCTATTTTAATAAATGTGTAGTTTTTTATTTCGTCAATTTGCAAGGCAGCATGGTCTTTTTCTTCCCGAAAAACGTCTTAATTCTTTTGTTATCATCCATGTAACTGACGCTCGCGGACAGAAATAAAGTGGGAGAAAATTTGATTGTCTTTATAAACACACACTGTTTGTTTTGACAATAAATGTTTGCTCATTTAGAGAATTTCACACATTTCACATTATTTAATATGTTTAGCTAGATCAGAGTTACTTTTTAGATCTAAAACACCATATAATATTATAATAGTGAATATAAAAATGTTTACGACAAAAAATATGTTTTCAAGTTAGATGAGCACTATAAAAAATGTATTATGGTAAACATATTTGGCAAATATGAATAAAAATGATCGTAGTGACCAGTCATTAATCATGTTTTTTCTCTGCGTGTGCAGAACCCCATAATTGGATGTCATATGTCCATATTGGTTTTATGATAGACTTGTATAAGAGAACTTTGTTGTCTAAGGATAAGTTTGAGTTTCGACCGATTAGCCAATGTAGTTGAGCTGCTTTAAGTTTCATAGCCGTTATTTTCGCTTCAATATGACGAGACCAGGTCAGGCGTCTATCTATATGAATTCCCAAGTATTTAACATGGCTTTCTACCGGAACAGTGATATTATATATTTTTACAGCAGGGTACGTTTGTCTTCTGAGCGTGAAAGTTAAGTCAGCACATTTAGCCGGGTTAACCTTTATTTTCCATTTTTCAAGCCCAAATCGTATTCTAATTAAAGTTTTGTATTTGGGGTCTATACAGCATATAGAAGGGGCGCTATAAGTTCCCAAAGTAGGGCCTCTCGGGCTTTAAGAAAAATTTAACCTTATATTACAATATATTCAAAAATAATCACGATTATTTTAGATTATTTTATAATAAATATTATTTTATAAAAGTAGTCCTCAATAATAAAAAAACTTTAACAAATTTTATACATTCTTCAGAAAATACTTGGGGCAAACTTAATGTTTAAAGTCCATTAACCAAAATTTGCATGGCAACACTGTGAATGAAAGACAGGAGACAAAGACGCTGTAGTTATACCCAAAGTATGACAAATGGTTTTTTAATACTTAAAATGTGCACACTGCCGGAAAAAGAATAATAGCGGAGTTCAGAATTTGGTGCAAATGGTCTGCAAATATCGTAGCTTTATAATGAAATTTAACGGAAACTCTGTGTATTGTGTTGTTGGATTTAACAAAAGTTCTATGATATTTTGCATTTTATCTTACGTAAGATCATCTAAACCAAACATTGAACTCCGCTAATAAATAGATTTGAAATTGTGTCTTTTGAAAATAATTTCCATGTATACACCTGCTAATGTGTTTATTTAAATTGATTATATGTAAATATTATACATACTTGTGCACTTAAGGAGTATTGTGTACATATCTGAACGTACTTCTGTACTATCTGAAACTCGCATTAAAGTGTATTGACTTAAGCCTGAGCAAAAAATTTAATGTGATAATCCCATTTTTACTTTACTTTCGAAAACTCATTTGCATAAGTTTATGTACATTTGCGTACGTGAATGAAAATATAAACGTATGATTGATTTAAGGAGAATAGTAATTTCCATTAAAAATAGTCTCAGCCGCGTTAAAATATTTTTTTTTTTTATGTATTTTTAATTCCTACAATTTGTGTCAAATGTGTACAGGTAAAGGAGAGAAACATGAATATTTGATTTTATATGCAAATAAACAGTTATTTTGCTGCAAAATTGTATTGGTCCTTCTGTAAAATGTGTTTAAAGCATTGTACACATGTACGCATACACATGTACGTGTTTTAAATTCGCATTTTTATTTTAATATTAAATAAGTATTATATACATTTTATAAAGAAAAAATTTACACGGCAAAACATTTTAGAAGTTTTTTTACTTATTTATACACTCTGAGCCACTAGAATAGCACACCGTATACAGTTACAATAACTACTTAGTCTTGCAAAAATATATTGTGTGGTGAAACTATAATCTCTAAGAATTTTTCATGTCCTTGAATTTTTTTTTTTTTTTTAAGAGTGTAATTTTCTTAAAAGGAAAATAAATTTAAATGAAAATGCACCGTTGAATTTTTTTGAACTCTGTTTTGTTGCTGAATCATTATTGTTGAAATAATTTGATGCTCTTGAATAAGGCTTTCCTTTCAATAGCACTTTCCGTACGCGTACGTGTGACTTGATTTATTTTAACAAATTGTTAATTTAACTCACTTCTGTAAAATGTAATGAAGAATGGGTTGTGAAAAACTTTAGCCGGGGATAAAAAGGGAAAAATTAAAACTAATAAAATTATGATTGCAGTAACATCCAAGTAGATAGTTATTTCTTTTGCTGTGGCAAAGAAAAAAAGAAAGGCCGAACAAAAAGTCTGTTATCTTACTCACAGGACAGACTGCTTTTTTTTAGAAAAGCTTCTAATTCATACGACCTAATTTTCATAAGGCAAACATTTTAAGTTGGTGCGAGTTTAAAAACAATGCGGCGGCAATAAAGAGAATGAAAATTAAGAAAAAATACAACTCGTAATGCAGTCTACAAGGAGCATCGGCTCAGATTTTGCCGTGCGCACGTGTCATTTACAACTGAGTGGCATCGGGTTGTTTTATCTGTAAAGTTTTAACTAACAAGGAGGGGACCCACCCACTACATTTTGAATTTTTAGTAAAATGGAAAATTAAATAAAACGAAATAATTTCAGTAATAAAACTCTTCATAAACAAGTCTTATATTGGTGAGTTCCATCTAAAAGGTGCAAACTTGAAAAATAAATAAATAAATATAAAATCTATCGTTATAGATTATATTCTTTTTTTTCATTGCATTGTATTCTAAATTGAAGGTACATAATAATTTTGCCAACAACAAATATGCTTTCTACTGACTAATGGTGTTTTCTTTTCTGATAAAAATGTTCCATATATGCTACCATTCGCGCGGGTTTTTGTTCTATTCTGAAAATATATGCAAAAATGGGAGAAGTTGTAGTTTTCCTTTCTAAATGTGTTGCAACAATAAATGGCAAATTTGTTCCATTTCTTACCCCCAGTTATAATTGAGGGTGAAATAATACCCTTTTTGCATCTGCGTAAAGTACTTTTTTATGCAAGCAAGTATATTTTTATTAATTTTTTTCTTGTGGTTGCGTACAATTTGTGAATTATAGTGATTTTTGGTTATATTGTGATGGATATAAATAAAAACTTTTTGTTTTTCGTTTGTTTTACTTCTATTTAATAATTTTTTTTTGGCGCAAGATTTTTAACAACAGCTGACATTAATTAATGAAAATCAGTGCTATTAACGCTAATGGAATTCAAAGAAATTTTACTGTTGAAAATTGCTACAGATTAACCAGATTAATATATTCCACAATTAACCAGATTAATATATTCCACAGTTATAATGCATTATTATTTTTTAGAAAAGAAAACTCCATAAGTTAATATGTCGTGCTTAGAAAAAAGTTATTTTAGGTGTGCTATTAAAGTGGCGCAGAGTGTTAACATAAATTCAAACATATGAACACATTCGAGCACTGTAGATAAATAATATTCTAGAAGATTTTTTTTTTTTTTTATTTATGTTTGACAGATTATTTAAGTTAATGTACCAACTTTGCTTTTAAAGCAAAAAGCAAGATTAAATAATATATAATCTTCAAATTTGATTGTTTTAGTACATATTTGCTAAAAAAAAAAGATACTTATGTAGGTAGGGATGAAACGATACTAGGAAATACAAGTACATATTCGATACTTTTATATAAGTACCAAGTAGTTTTGTAGTCGATACTAAGCAAGCGAGTACCAAGTAGTATCGGTAAAAAATACTCGGTAAAGGTCAGAAGTAATCGTTTTACTTTGGTATGCAATGGAAAACCCTCCTGTAAAAAGTTGTCAAAAGCCTACAGTACAAGTTGGTATGGACAGGTACGTAACAGTGCTTAAACGGGGACGCAGCCCTACCTCTGCAGCAGTTGATTCGGCCTCAAAAGTACCATCTTTTGATAAAATAAATTTTCAAAATCGTTTTGCAATTCTGGAGGATGAATCCTCTGAAGCACCAAACGTCATTAAATCATCCAAGCCTCCCCCGATATATCTTAGGGAGCAAAATTCAAATGAGCTCATAAAGAGTTTTATATCGGTGATAGGTGAAAATTCGTTTTACGTAGCGGCTATCAAGCGTGGAAGTATAAACGAGACAAAAATATAAGTCAATCATGAGAATGATTTTCGCAAAATAGTAAACAACTTGGAAACACTTAAAAAAAACTTTTATACCTACCAACTGAAAAGCAGTAAAGGTCCACAGGTAGTGATTAAGGGTATTGACTCATGTGTGGACCCAGAAGAGGTTAAAACATTCCTAGAAGAAAAAAGCTTCAATGTAGTAAATATTAAAAATAGAGAAAAAATTCCCCAACCACTCCAATCTCCAAGCAACGAACATTTGCGTTGAGGAATTAAATAGAAGCCTAGTAATTTCTTCGTTATACTCCCCGCCTAGATTTTCAATATCGGAGGACCAATATTATAAATATTTTAAATCATTAGGACCGTGTTCCCTAGCCGCTGGCGATTATAACGCTAAACATACCTTCTGGGGGTCGCGACTTATAACACCAAAGGGTCGTGTTTTATTTAACACAATTTCTAAAATGGATTTAAATGTGGTAGCGAGCGGACAACCAACATATTGGCCCACTGATCATCAACAAATTCCAGATGTCATCGATTTCGGCGTGGCGCCCTATGCTCCAATGGGAGTTAGAGGAACACATATATATATACACCTACAATTGTTACTATATCGAACCCAAATAGAATGGTATTTCCGTCAGGTTACATAGCGACGCCAGCCACACAAATAAATTGGTTAAAATATAAAAAATTTCTCAGTGCCCATTGCACAGAAAATATTCCGCTTAGTACACCGGAGATTGTGGATCTCTCTATTGTTAACTTTGACAGTTATCTTAAACTAGCGTTACCCCAAAAAAAAAAATCCCATACATGATGCGACCAGTCTAATAAGCAATCATAGACTCGCTGAAAGAAACTAAAGCTGTGAGGTTAAGATTTATATAAAAGATCTATGTATTGAATGTTATATCCCCGGTGAGCTAGCTGGTAGTGAGCTAGTCTATCAGCGCCGGGTTTGCGGGTTAGATTCCCGCCAGAGACTCTGGTTTCTTTCCTGCAGACAAGCGTAGAGCTTCGCGGGATGAGCTTAGGGTATTATATATATATGTATATATATGGTCATATGGAAGAGTAGCTTAACCCATTCAGACATTAAAAAGAACCAGTTGAGATAAAAACCTAAAATTTTTAGCTAAAGTGAGGATGTTGATAGAGGAGATTACGGATAAGTAATCTCACCTGGCCGCAAGGTGCTGTCTAATATATTGTACAAAATTACTCGATGGACATGTTTCTTCTAAGTAAACTTAAAAGCAATGTGTGTATTACAAGAGACAAAAGTATTATTAAAATTTATTTTGCGCGATAGTCAGCAAATCATTTGCTTTTACGTTTTACACAAAGATAAACATTACTTTTTTGCAATGGCTCAGTATCAAAATAAATTTTTTCTTTGCATGGAATTAATTGCTAGTCCACTCAAAGATTTTCCTTCAAGGACAATTGGGGAAGCCGAAGACGCACATGTTCAATTACGGTCCTTATTTTGTAAATTATTATCAGAAATTGTTTTGGCCGAAATGAACCTGTTACATGTACATGATTGAGTACAAAACCATTGACCGTTATACATATTTCCATAAAACGTAGGCATATGAACACCAAAAAATTACTTGCCTTGCTCAACGGCATATAAATTTGTGTAATATGCGGTCTTGTCAAAAAATTCATTGTCGAAATAATTTTGGAAATATTGGAATGGAGTTTCTATAGTAATATTATTATTTGGCGGAACAAATGCAACAAGTTCCTGATGAGCATGATCCTATTCTTGATACAATATTTTTTTTTTTTTTTTTTTTTTGAGAGTTATTTAAATTCCAAGTGCTGTTAATAGTATATTCATAAATAAGCTATTTTTAATACTTTGAACTATAATTAATATCGTCTTACTTAGGAGTTCCCACGCCCACGTAAAAATTTATTTATAGCTTATGTAAATCGCCAAATATTTAAGAAAGTGCTGTAAAAATTTCCGAAAAATTGGTTTTGTAGGTTAAGAGTCTGTAGGAAAAAAAGCAAACAGCATATCAGCTTTTAAAAGAGGACCTTAAAAAGCTTTCATTCAAATAGTAGATCACTAATTAGACCTTGGACAAGTATAACAATGAAAAATGCAATTAAGAGCGATTCATTAGATTCATTTTGAAAGAACTTAAAATGCAACTACATATAATTTTTAATTTGTACAAAATCAGCGGAATGTTTTTCATGTTCTTTATATCTTTTAGGAAATCATTTTATATTAAAATCCGTAATCAAATAAAAACTCATCTCAGAACATTGACATTATTATGACTGCCAAGAAAAATTACGAAAAAGTTGTTTAAAAAATTAAAAATAAAATGAAAAGAAACGAATTAAACAAGCAAGGAGAAGTACACAAAGTAAGGGTGAAAAAAACTGAGCGAAAAAACTGAAAACTATTATGAAAATGGCGCACAAATATGTTTAAGACAAGCAGGGTAAACAATTCTTTTAAATGTCATGAAAAAGAAATATAAACTAAACGAAATACATTGAGGAAAAAGTTTCTTATAAAAAGGAAAGAAAATAAGTTCATGTATTATTTAGCGTATTGCAACGAACACTCTTGTACCTTCCTGCATTATGGTGCATGTACAAAGACACAAATCGAGATCTCTTTATCCATTCCTTTAGATCAAATGTTGCATGAATGAATGCATTTGTCTTTCTTTACATATATAAAATGTAGTACATATGAGAGTTTTCAGTTACACAGCTGCTACAGTGTTAACATGGCACATGAAGATGAAAATCATGACTTTTAACATGACATCTTATAAGCGAAACAACTCAATGCTGTCGGTCTTTATTTATTCATACACTATTTTAAAATAAGAAACACAACACCAGATCATCAACATGCACACACACGCACATAGTCGTCCAAAAGTACATTTGTATCAGAAAGTTACTTCCTGTCGCCATTTTTATGTTTAATATATACATTTGCACTACATTTGTAAGAATGTACATATGAATGTATGTATTTTTATTTGTATGTATTTGTGTGTTAAAATTTTTCTTAATTTCTTTTTTTTTAATTGTTTGTTTTCTGACTGAAATGTTTGTATTTATTTATTTAATTTTTCCTTTTGCTAGCGATAAATGTAACCTTGAGAACGCTTTTCATAGAGAATCTTTTTCGGAAATAAAAAATAAGACAAATTTCTGTTGCCGAGTTGTTTTTACTAAATTATAATATTATGTATTTGTTTATGGGCTTAAATTAGTTCTCCATAAAAAGAGTACAACACAGCGGGAAAATACTTCACAAATACTCAACATCAACAGTTGTAAATTTACTCACTCCTCGTTATTAGCAACAATAACTATTGCACCCAAAATGGGGCAAAAGAGCTGCGCTATAATCATTTGGGCATATTGTAATTGAACACAGATAAGAAAAGAAAGTGCAGAAAATATTAAAGCATATTTTAAAAATAATAATATTCCTGAAATGGTCTGTGTTCTTTGAGATGGTTAATTAACTGTCCAAAGTGTTAAAGAAGAATGACTTAAAATTATGATCACATACAGAGAAACTTTTGGAGCAAGAACTAGAAGGGGATTTGAAATGAAAATTTCTCAGGTAACGGATAGCGCTGACGTACTTCTCTTTAAAAATGGAAAAAACTGAAGAACGTCAAACTTTGTTATATTCAAAATGGTATCTCCTTTGCCAGCCAGCAATGTGTGCAATCGCAGATTGGCAACTTGATCAGCTTTTATTTTTCTGAACTCGAAACACCAATTGTGAGAGGTTACTTTCGTTATCTTTCTGTATTAGTTTTGGATGGCAAGAGCTTTTTATGCTAAACAAATGTTTTTATTTCGAGATCAGCAAAAATAAAAAGGTTTGAGTATGAGGACCAAAATAATAAAAAAGCTGCTTAAAAATTTTTTTTCAGAATTTGTATTATTTAAATAAATAAGTCGTTACTTTATCCCGTTCTGATGATGTGGTTGATATTGCAACAAAAATTATATTGTGGCTAGTTGAACAATTTAAGCGCCTGTAATAGAGTTGTTTTGAAAAACAGTAGATGACGCCACTAGCTTTGGCTTTTATTATTTAAAATATATTTATGTAATACAAATTTGTTTATTTTCACTGTAACTTCGTTATATTAATATTTTTTGTATTATTAAATGTTGATAGTTTTATTTTATATTAATAGACGAATCCCCTGATGAAGTGAACATAAAATTCACGAAACGTCGGGAAAAATTATATAAAAATTTGTTGCATTTTTATTTTCACAAATGGAGTTACCCTCTCCAGCTAAATATATATAAACAAATATATATGTAAATATAAAAAAAGCAAATATGAATATTCAAAGCATATGAAAGTATTTTCTTATTACCCAGTAAAAACTTCGTCTACAAAATAATGTGTTGAGTAATCAGAAAAACATAAGAGCACTACTGACAATTCTACTGAAAGAACCAATGAATTTTACAAGGGTTGTCCCAAAATGAACGCATTAAAAAGTAAGTCATTATTTTTTTTACCTGTATACATCCAGTAAAAAGTAGTTATGGAAGTTGTTATAGATGTAGTTATAGAAGAAAGCTACAAAATAATGAGTTAAAGAAGCTATTCATTTTGAAAAAGTAGGCGAAGTTTTTACTGGGTATTAACTTATTTGTCATGATACTTATTTTCTAATTCGTTTCGTACTGATAAAAAAAAACTGCAGGACTTTGTTCCATAAAAAAGCAATTATATATTTAGCCGAAATAAAAGCAGTTAATGTCACCCTCACACAAGAACTGTTTCTTATAGTGCAAGAAGAACAAAACTAATATGCATTTCAATGTGTGGAACATCGTAGAGAGATGTATTCACATTGTTTAAATTTAAATTAAACTTTAAAAGTGACATTAAAACGAAAATATGTTGCCATATAATTTTATATTGCGTGTTTATTTATAACTCTTTTCAATGACAATAAAAATTAACAAAATAAAAATTTTCGGATTCAAAAGAGACCAATCATGAAAAAAACCAATATTCTTCTCTTTGAAGCTCCGTCGCTTAGGAAAGGCGTGGTCGAAGAGGCGTAAAATTACATATCAGTAACAAATATATCAAATAGAAAAAAGTAATGTGTTGAGTAATCAGAACAACATAAAAGCAGTTCTAACAATTCTACTGAAAGAACAAATGAATTTTACAACGGATGTCCCGAAATAAACGCATTCAAAAGCAAGTCATTATATTTTTACTTACATCCAGAAAAAAGTGAAAACTTCGCTTACATTAAATCAATAGCTTCTTTCACTAATTATTTAGTAGCTTTATTCTTTAACTACTTCTATAACTACTTATTTTTCAAATGTATGTAGGTAAAAAATAATGACTTACTTTTAAATACGTTGATTTTGGGACATCCCTTGAAAGATTTATTGGTACTTTCAGTCGAATTGGAAGAAGTATTTTTACTTTTTTCTGATAACTCAATGCATTATTTTGTTTTTTATTTATTACTTTAGACTCAAGCTATGTTCACCCCTATTAAATATTTGTCGTCCTACACGTAACCACTAGTTTTATTTAAAAATTGTTTGCTTTTGACATCATACAATAATGTTCTTTCAAATAAATTTAAGTAAATCAATAAAAATTGTTTAAAAATAACTTTAATTGATTAAATTTCTGATCACGCTTTTGTAAATTCATTGCTTTAAAGGGTGCATTTGATATAGTTATGTAGATAAAAAAAAAAATTAATTCATAAAATTAGGTTTAGGCTATTTCTTTTTATACCCTCCACCACACTTAGTTGTGAAGAGGGTATACTAAGTTTGTCATTCCGTGTGAAACTTTTTTATTATACATCTCAGACCCCATAAAGTATATATATTCTGGGTTCTTGAGTAATTCTAGGTCGATTTAGCCATGTCCGTGTGTCCGTCTGTTGAAAACACGCTCACTTTTGAAAAACTAAAAAGAACTAAACAAACTAAGTGTCAAATTGCTTGTAGTTATCTAAGAAGTTTGGGATTGAAATTAGACAAAATCGGTTCAGTAGGATCAGAGCTTGAATCAAAATGTGGAACCACCACCTAAAAAAATTGATAATTTTGTTACAAAAACTAACATAAATGGTGGAATAATAAACAGAATGATATAAGATTTTGCAAAAATTCGTTTTATTCGACTAGATCACGTTGTAAAATTTCGTGAAGATCCGTCCATTCTTTACCCTAGGCCCCATATAAGCCCTACTCCTGGAAAAGAGTATAGAACGCCTAAAACCCTAACAACGCTATCATAACAAAATTTGGCTCGTCACAGTTTTAAAGGACTTGAAATGACACTGTGAAATTTCGTGAATATCGGTCTATAATTTATCCTAGGCCCCATATAAACCTTACTTCCGGAAAACAGTTTAGTACGCATCAAACCGTAAAAAATTATGCTATCATAACAAAATTAGGTACGTCAAAGTTTTATAGAACTAGGAAAAAGACTGTGTAATATCGTGAATATCTGTCTATAATTTACCCTAGGCCCCATATAAACCCTACTTCCGGAAACCAGTTAAGTAAAGTTTTATAAAACTGGAAATTATGCTGTGAAATTTCGTGAAGATCAGTGCATAATTTACCATAGGCCTCATTTAAAGCCCACTCTGGTAAAATAATTAAATACGCGGTAAACTATTCATTTAGTTTAGCTTCATATGGCCAGAAAAAACTGCAAACGCTTAAACTAATTGCACCGCTGCACAGTGGCCGATTCGTCTGATCTAGCGTAACGAAATCTAAATTTTTGACTTTTAAATTCAACCATAATTTGATCTCCGCCCGTTAGCTAAATGTTCATTTAGCAAATCGATAAATTCCGAGTTGATAAATTTGCTATAATTGATCAACTGTGAGCTTTCGAACACAGCATATGTTTAAACAGCTGCTACAGAAATATTTTGCCACGTTTTTACAAGTATGCAGATTGTGATGAAAAATTGTGAAAAATAATTTTTGTGAAAATTTGAGTTGGATTTTTTATAAGTTAAAGGTATGTTATTAAAAAAAAAGTGTAAAGTTTCCTGTGCAATATATGTTATTGTAGAAAATTATGATAGATATAAACAAGTTTGTTAACTCCTTTATTGTGACCGAACTTGAATTTCTGTAGAGTAAAACTTAGATAGCTGGTATCGGCCGGTAAAGAGGCTGTTGTGTTATGATAATATGTTCCGTCTACTTTGTGAAATGTCCAATATCTGCTGCTTTGAGTCGCTTTTGCTCACAATGTTGTAATTTTTAGGAACCATGTCGGTATGCAAACGCACCCTTTTTTCAGTATGGCACGGTGAAAAAGATGCTTTAAAAAAATTTTCCACACTGGCGGAGTTTGTTTTTTCAAATGTTATTGATAAATCTAACTGCACTGAGGAGGAGTACAACTTAATTATTAAAAAACTGAAAAATTTTTGCAAAAGGCTGACTGCAAAGTGGAAAGAATGCCGTAGGGGTCGGGAACGGTTTGAGAATAATTACAATGTTTGGTTGGATGAAAAATTAGTTCTTGTATGTCAAAATAATAAAAATGGAGCAGGAAGAAAACAAAAGGAAATTGCAGAATGCCACGCAAAACGTCAGTGTACCAAAGTTTCGGAACTAGTCGAAGGCAATACTTGTAATGAGCTTATGATAGCGACTCGTGTCAGCTTATACAAAGCTGGAAAACGAAGTGAATCGCTAGTTGTTTCAATGGTAGCCACTGATTCCGATGCGTCTAAAAAAATTAAAAGAAGTCTTGGATTAGATCAACAGCTCCCGATCAAGTATACGGCAGAGGAAGCTTTGGCTCTGTATATTGATGGAGGGTTTACCAAAAACTCATATAAACTTATGCAAGCTGGTGCAAAAGCTCGGAATTCTAATATCTACCCAACATACGATGTTTTGCTATCCGCCAAAAAGAAGTGTTATCCAAATGCAAAAATAGCCGAAGAATCTTGTGCTGAAGTTCCACTGCAAGAACTGCTAGATCACACAATTAAAAGAATTGTTCAAGCCCACCCAGAGGTATTTAGTCAAATATCTGTTAATGAAGACAAATATGAACATCCAACTGTGTTTTATAAATGGGGATGCGATGGGAGTTCAGGACACTCAACATATCGGCAAAGCTTTACCAATTCTGAGAAAATTATGGTAGATGAGCATTTATTTGCAGTTTGTATTGTGCCACTACAAGTAGAATTGGGTAGCTGCATACTCTGGAAAAATCCGCGGCCATCATCAACTCGATACTGTAGACCTCTTAAGATAATGTTTGCAAAAGAGTCCGCAGATTTAATTCGTGCCGAGATTGAAAAAATTAAAGCACAAATTTTGAAACTTGAACCCACACGTCTGAGCTGTTATCAAGTTAAACACAATTTGCAGCTCACAATGATCGACGGCAAAGTGTTTAGCGTTATTGCAGAGACTTCCTCGCAAACATGCGGTATTTGTAAGGCCTCGCCTAAAATGATGAATAACCTAGATCTCATTACGAGCTTGCCGAGAAGCGAAGATTTGTTTCAATTCGGACTATCGACCTTGCATGGGTGGATTCGCTGCTTCGAGTGTATCTTACATATAGCATATTGACTACAAATCAAAAAGTGGCAGGTTCGCGGCTTAGACAAGAGCATAGTCAACCAAAGAAAAGCAGAGATTTAAGGATGAAATGGCTTTATTGGTGGATATCCCAATGCAAGGTTCCGGCAACACAAACAGTGGCAATACAGCTCGAAAGTTTTTTGAAAACCACGAATTGTCTGCGCAAATAACCGGTGTAAATGGAAATCTAATTAAAAGACTTGGTGTGATTTTACGCACTTTGGCGTCAGGATATGCGGTAAATATTTGCAGTTTTCGTGAGTACGCCATACAAACCGCAAAGATATTTGTAAATGAATATCCATGGTTCTACATGCCTAGCTCAGTACATAAGATATTGCTTCACGGAGCTGATATAATTGAATGTGTACCACTTCCTATTGGTATGATGTCGGAAGAAGCCTTGGAAGCCAGGAACAAAGATTTCAGAAATTTTCGGCTTAAGCATACACGTAAAACATCGCGAATAAATACAATGGAGGATCTTATGAACGCTTTATTAATTTCTTCAGATCCTTTAATAACGAGTTTATGCAGAAACCCATCCCGTTTGTCAAAAAAATACACTTTTTTAGATAGGGAGATGAAATATCTTCTTTTAGATGCTTCTGAAGTATCAGAAAAGTCCGCTTTAGACTGGAGCACTGATTCGGAATAACTTTATTAAAATTAAAAATAAAAAAAAAAAAAATATATAAAAAAAATTTGAAAAAAATTATTAAAAAAAAAATTTTTTTATTTTTTTTTTTATAAATTTTAAAATTTAAAAAAAAATATTTCAGTTGGTTCCTTATTGGATTTCTATTCCAGCAAAATTTTTATTTTTAGGAAAACTTCATTACTTTTTCAATAATTAATTTCGTTACGCTAGATCAGACAAATCGGCCACTGTGCGCTGTATTGAAATTTATGTTTTTTAATACCAGAAATCGTTCTGCAGAATTTGGGATGATTGGTGCATAGCTTACCATGGCTTCAATATAAATTGCCCTCCTGAAAATCATTTAGGTTCGGCTTAAACTGTTCCGAATCATGATATATTACTCAAGCTAGTTAAAATTGCTAAAAAAAAAGCATTAAACTTTCTGATTGCCGATCAATTATTTAATATAGGTTTAAACCGCAGCCAATTTTAATGCATATGTATGTCTGTTTTTTATAAATATTATAATAATAAATAGACATCATACAGATATTACTCCTAAAACATTCGAAGTGTCGGTGGAGGGTATCAAAGATTCGGCAAAGCCGAATATATCACTCTAACTTGTTTATTTTCTATTTACCTGTGCATGTATTTTTTACATGCTTCTTGAATTCTTTTTTAAAAATTGCATTACCAAATTGTTTTCATTCATTATTTTATAAAGTTCTGATTTTATTTAGAAGCAATCTTTGTTTTAGCGATTTATCGCTAAATTTGTTAATATATCAAACATTTTGATATTTTATAGCAATTTTTTATTTTGTTTTAGCGATATTCTTTGGAAAAACGTTGGCAACAATTGAAGAGTTTTAATGTTTAATTAACCTACACATTAACTGTGGGTTAACTAATGTGAACTTTAACTTTATTAGCGTAAGGGGGTATATATTCAGGAAAAATACAGTTTATATGGCTACTACAATAAGCCTTATATATCCATTGCCTCATAAAACTGTCTAACGAGACACGGATTTATCCTATAAATTGGCTTACTGACTAAAAAAGCAAGTCTCAAAAGTGCTAAGCTATAAAAAAAATACCAAAAGTATATAGAAAAAAATCACCGAAATAAGTGTATATAAGATTGCGCAAAGTCAAATTATTTTTTTTATTATTATTATTTAGCTTTAACGTTTGCTTAAGCCCTTATGACACTAAATTTTTTATTCATTTAATTGATATAGAATTGCTAGAAAGAAACAGTAAATGTTAGAAAGAGCAAACTATAAAAAATTAAAACAAAGGTTTTTTTCTTTTATTATGGGTTTGTTTAGTTTATGAAATGTTAAAACTTTTTGTTTATAAAACAAACAAAAATCGGTAAATCGCTGAATTTGGCTATAAACCGCTGATTCAGCAACACTTTTAATATTTCAAGCTTGGAATGTCAATTTAAAGTTGAACAATTTTCAATTTTTTTTTGACATAACTTCATTATTTATCGATTACTTTAGTAAATTTGTTGACAGTTTGCCATTTATCTCAATAAAGTTTAAAGGCCCAGTTAGGGGAACGCTGTTGTACCCGTAATGTACCGCACCGTACTGTAAGCACGTTGGTGCACTTACATATAGAACATTTTATAACGTGTCATTTGTTTTTCCCATACATAAACAAAAAGCAATAGTATACATAAAACAATACACACAGTGATGGGAATAAAAAATTTTTAAATGGTGACCGCTGTGCAGAAAAAGTAGGTACCAAGTGATTTAAATAGTATTAAAACAGTATTTTGTGTATAAAAAAATATTAATAATTTAATATTTATATTAGAGATTAACAATAAACAAATCTGTATTTTAGCATATACATCGATAAATATATCGCAATGTGCGTAGACTTAACAAGGTTTTGATACCATTTAAAGCCTTTTATATGTTTTATATGTTTCATCCAATGGAAAGGATGTATATATGGATTTGTTTATTTTATACGTCTACACATATGACCATTTGTATATATGGAAATATGTTGAATTGTAAATTGTTTTCTCGCAATTCTATAGCTTTACTGAAAAGTACCAAAAAAAAAAAAGAGCAAAAATACTCGCATTCAATGTAACATACAAGGCGCCCATCACTGTTTTACAAATGTCACGTAAGTCTAGGTTCACACCAGTGATGCATTTTGAGTATTTTTGTTTAGGGCCAAATTGGCGATTTCAAAGGGCCAAAATACCTTTGAAAGGGCCAAACAATTTTCTTAATACATACGTATATGTAATTATAATGTTTGTACATATTTATGAATATAAAACTAAAAGTAACACATAATAACGTGTGTTTTATATTATTAAGAACAAAAACTAAAATTCAACATGTTTTAAAGTATTTTAGCCATGAATTTTATGAAAAATATTTTACAAATATTTCTCTATTAAACATAATTTCATAGCAAAAATTATAAAAATTAAAAACAACTTCCAAATTCTTGTGTTTTGCGTTTTCGATTTCCAGAACACCATTGTTTATGTTTCACAAATACCATTGAATTTATGTATGCAGCATTTTTATCATTTGACATTCTGCTTTAATTTTATGATATTTGCCTACTTAAAATAGTTTTAATTTAAAGCAAGAATGATTTGCAAATAAAAGTAAAGGCTCAGCCATAATATGCATAGCATTGCTTAACCTACTGTCAAAAATTAACAAAAAGTCTCTCAAATGTACTTAAGAAAACAAAATAAAAAACATTTGATTCCGTACGAAATGTGCGATTAGGTTCGCATCTTGCTTAAGCAAATGACAGTTTCATTAAACTTAGCAAAAAGTTTCCTTATGTTCAATATGGTTTGCCTTATATAATTTATGTACATGTATTCGCACATTTGATTAAGCCAACTTAAGTACATTACGGTTGGGCCTTAACAGTTCTTACTTTGAAGGGGCAAGTATACTCCACAATTGGTTTGACAACAACAACAGGATATTTTTGTGAATATCTTAAATTTCAAACAAGCTTTATTTGTTTTTTTTTTTATCAAACCGCTAGTGTTTATTTGGTTCTGTACAAATAAATAATAAAATTAGTACTCGAAAATAACATTATAAAATGTATTGAACTGATTTTTATCCTAAACTAATTACGGGAAGCTTTAGGATTGTCTGCGGGAGACCAGTCACTGATAGACTAGCTCATTACCAGCTAGTTTAATTTTGACCTGAAGGGCCAAAATAGATTTCCACAGGGCCATCAATCATTCAAAAGTGCCAAAAATTACCCAATTGTTCCACGTTTTGATTGATCCAGTACAGCAGCGTTCGCCTAACTGAGCCTTAACTATCTGCACTTGTTTGTATATTTGTACTGTTCACCAAAACTTGAACAATGCATCAAAAATATAGTGTCATAAGGGATTTATTAGCTGAGTACAGGGCTGGGCAGTATTTAAAATAGATGTATTTGAAATACGTATTTAAAATACAAAAACATATTTTGTGTTTGTATTTTAAATACATGACGTGCAAGTATTTTGTATTTTAAATACATGTTCAGAAAGTATTTTATATTTAAAATACATACAATAAATAGAAGTATTTTGTATTTTACATACATAAAAAATGGAAGCATTTTATATTTTAAAACCACAGTTTAAATTAATTAATTGGTAAGTTGATTAAGGTGAGCTCTTTCACGGCTATAGAACTGGAATATTTAGAGGAATTCATTGTAGTTTTGAAACCTATTGCCACTGCTTTAGATTACCTTCAGGGTAACAACTTTTGCCGACTTTAATGTCTGTTTGAAAAAGATTAAATCGGTTGAATGGAAACAATTTTGACATTTAATTCCTATTATACCACTACTAAAAAATAGCTCGGAAAGAAGATTCGATAAGTTTTTTAAACTATCACCGGAGAAACATAAATAGAGCTTTTTTGGCTTCCTGTTATCATCTTGGTTATAAGATGTGTTGGCTGCCAGAAAACATCACGACAGAAGACCCAAAGAATCCAAAATCTTGCAATTTATATTCTGGAGGAAAATTACAAAAAACTTAAAATGACACCTAGAAATATCAGAAGTAGAAGCACCAATAAAGAAGACGATGATTTTGTTGTTTTTGTAGAAAGAGCTGATGGTGAATTTAGGACATCAAATTTGGAGTTGGAATTTGTCAGTTTTCTCAGTAACAAGACAAAGACATTATCACTTTTGACAGCTATCCAAATATAAAAAGAGTATTCGTAGAATTTAATTAATCAGGACCTGTAGAAAGATTATTTTCTTCAGCAGGTTTTATTTATTCTCTAACAAGAAACTGTTTGTCTGATGCTACGTTAAAAAATCTGATATTTATAAAAGGAAACCATTGTTTTATTAATTAGTTTTATCTAAAGTATTTTTTGGTTTGAATAAAAATGGTGTATTTCGTATTTTAAATACCTACATGTTCATGACGTGGAAGTATTTTGTATTTTAAATACATTACTTGAAAGTATTTTGTATTTTAAATACATGACCAGCAAGTATTTTGTATTTTAAATACATGACCAGCAAGTATTTTGTATTTTAAATACCGTAAACCATGTATTTTGCCCAACTCTGGCTGAGTAATGTGAATTTAAAAAAATAATGTGGACTATGAAATTATTGAGTTTTTGAATGTACTTATGATTTTTTTTAAAAGTTTATTGTAAACTTACAGCGAATGGCAACAAACTCAAATTGATTTCCGATGTAAAAGTAAATTAAATTTGTATATACAGATGTGTATAATAAAAACAACTAACAACATCAATGAAGCCAACGAGAAACTCATAGTACAAAAAGTGTTGATTCACTGCTGCATGGATTTCATTGTGTTGAAATTATCTTTGTTATGCGTCAAGGCATTCGTATTTAACACGGCATTGACGATGTTGATGCATTAAAATTTTTCAAGGATGAGAAATATTTTATTATAGAATATAGAATTGCGCCTAGAGTTTTTCATACGGTATTGCCAGGGAAAAATATACCGAGATCCCGCACATTTTCGGGACAAAAATCCCCGAAAATTTGTGCGGGAATTTTTCATTTAATTTATGCAACATTATTTGGATCAAAATTAAGCATTTTTTTGTTGATTTAGCTGCAAAATTTCAGATTTAGAATTTACACAATTTTTAAAATTTGTGGTGCCTTGTGCTAAATGTAATCATTTCAGCGAAAACTTTGCAGAGTGAAGTCGTTGAGGAAGAAGAATTCAATTAATTTTTATTTTTAGGCCGCATTGCTTGCTACAAAAGAGCTAATTGTTTTAACCACTCTTTACTCAAAATTATTTTTCTTAAGTTTATATTTCTCCACGTTTTTAATAAATATCGATTAATATTCCCGCGGAACTAACGTCGACTGCATTCATAAAATACATATTTATATTGTTGGCTAAAGTGACATGACCAATTTTATCCTTTAATAACATTAAAAGGATACTATAATATTGTTGAATTTTTTAATCTGGTGGTGTGCTGGCAATCGAAAACGTAAAACGCAAAAATTTTAATACTTAAACAGTACTTTTCGCTTATAGTCACATTTTTTAGTTGCAACCATAACGTGGACTATAGCGCTTATGTGACTATAAGGCTAATTCACATTTATGCCACTATGACGCATATAACCGAATTCTTATTCAATCAAGTTATGTGAATAAAAGACATACAAAATTCATATAAATTACACCGACATTAGGCTTATGCTTTTACAACAGAGTTGCATACAATATAAAAAATAGTTAAAATAATAACAAGACATTTCATAGCTGATACAAACGGCAAAAACAAATTTTTTACGAGTAGAGAGTTGATGACAAAAATTATATGATTTAATTCATTCTTTCTTTGGATGGATTTTTGATTCGAAAACTAAAAAGAACTTAGTAAATTTTGCAAATGTGACTATAACGCCATTAGTTTGCTTTACTTTGCCCTTTGATGACTGTTGATAGATGGCATATATGGCAAATGTGCTTATATCGCTAAATGGACTATTAAGTTAATATTTTATATTAAATTAACTTATAGCGGCAAAATAAACAGATAAAATGGACTATATCGCTAATGTGACTATAAGCGTAGTGACTATAAACGAAAAGTACTGTACTTTTAATGTTGAATTAATAATTTGTTATACTTTTAGAAATTTTGTTTCATTCAAAGGAAATAAAATTATAAGCAGAAATGGCAAATAAAAGCGATTCATAGAAAAAATTTACTTTTTGAAGAATAAAAATTTAATTTTAGCATTATGTTTTGGCACTTTAATTAATTTTTAGCTTTTTTTAAGGATCTGGTCATATTTCTGTAAGAGATAATGAAAAAAGTGAAAAATTGACATTTAAGGAAATTTTTAAAGAATCATTTAGTAAAGGAAACGCCAATTTAATTCAAAGAAAATTATTTTCTTTTAAAACGAATTTACATGTTTTAGAATCAAGTCGTAAGAAAACTAAAAGTGTCCAGAGATTATATCATGCTATTTTGACTACAAAGGCAAGCATCCGTATAATGGGAACGTGTTTCCTTATTGATGGTGCTCTTCTTGTTTAAATTAGAAATAGGATGGCAAACGATTCTGTAAATGATTAGTCTATACTAAATAAAATCCTAATTTCAAAAAAAGAATATTTTGTAACATTTTGTTTCGATGGTTTAGCTATTAAGGTTTTATGTCAATGCTTTTGGCTTTGCATATAAAGAATTGAAATTTTTAATTTGTTTGAATAGCTTTTAATGCATTGATAAGCCAATTTAATAGATCTAAGGAAATGCTTGTTTTTTTTTTTTTTTTGTTCAAATAAATTAAATTATATTTTGCACAGTTTCAAATAAAGCGGATGTTGCTGGGAAATTTAAAAATCAATCCCGCTTTTTTTGGGGAAATGAAAAAGCGCGAGACAAGAAAAACTCTAATTGGGTCGGTGATGCACCGCATGTTTTTATAATCAGCAAACTCATGGTGAATTGGTTTATTCCTTTACAAATAAAATAATGAATCAACAAAAAAATATCGTTCAGCTGTAATCCTTAATTCCATTGTATTTGTTTTAACACAAAAAATTTAACTGTTTTTGTTCAAATTTCAAGTGGCTTCTTGTTTCTATAAAAACTAGTTGTGTATGTTTGCATGAATGGACTTAAAGTTGGTCTTAGTAAATAGCTTTTAAAGTGTTTCTCCGGAATTCAAAAACGAATTAAAAAACTTTTATTCATTAAATTTTCATAGAATCTTTCTTTAAAGCTACGTTCACAATCAAAAAAACATTTTCATTTGGTGTTCATAGTAGAGCAACAATTTCTTTTGCAACCACACACATTTTGCATCAAGAAACCGTTTGCAAATTTTAGCCAAAACGATATTATGCATTTATTTTTATTTTTGTAAATATTTTTTTTAAAATTTTCATTCAAAACTAAATAAAATTATTTTAAACGTCAGAAACAATTTCATACAAATTGTTGCTGAAGTTCTAGTTGACTCAACTTTGATTGTGAACAAAGCTTTAAGCTACGTTCACAATCAAAATAACAATTTAGTTTTTTCTTCTATCTTTTTTCTTCCCAAAGTATTTTATATATTTTCCTTTCATTTTAAGAACAAAAATGTAACTAAAATTATTTTAAAAATGTAACTTAAGTTGAGTCTACTTTAACTTCAGCAACAATTTGTATGAAATTGTTTCTGACGTTTAAAATAATTTTATTTAGTTTTGAATGAAAATTTTAACATAATATTGTAAAAAATAATAATAAATGCATAATATTGTTGTGGCTAAAATTTGCATACGGTTCCTTCATGCAAAATGTGTATGGTTGAAAAAGAAATTGTTGCTCTATTATGAACACTAAGTGAAAATGTTTTTTGATTGTGAACGCAGCTTAAACCTTTACAAAATTAAAAAATGTTGTTATGAATTCCGTAGTAAGGCCAGGTCACAACGATAGCAACATTTTCAATTGGTCTTCAAAATAAAGCAACAATTTAAAAGCACTAACCAAGGCGAATTCACTAGATAGTGGAGTCAAGTCAACATATGGTCTATTTTTTTAAAACTTTCATTCAATATTTTTTTCAAATCCTGTTTAGGCTGAAAGAAAGAGTAAGTCAGGAACTTGCCAAATATATTGTGGGAACTAATAAAGCAGAATTTAAAAAATAGTTCTCAGCTGATAGAAAATATCGCTACGATTTTGAACGATATGTATGTACTGTAATTAATTAAAAAGCTTATTATATTATTAAAAAACAATCTTTGTTCCTTAAAAACTTCGTAAAAAATTAACTTGTTATTTTAAAAGATTAAAATATGTTAATTTGGCACTTTTATTACAAACAACCCCGAACAAAAATCCAAAAACCGTTTTTTTTTCAGAAAATCCTTAAAAAAAATGGACATGGATGATCGTCCTTGGACAAATTGTATATAAAGTTGGACGTGCCTTAAAAAAAACCTTTCTTACGATATCCAATTTGTATATATTGGTAAGGAAACAGATTCTTAAATTAACAAAACATGCAAAAAAGACCTTTTTTCAAACAGGTCCAGCTCACGAGAGGTCAAAGCTGGAGCCGAACACTTTAAAATGTCATCATAAAAAAGTCCAAGGTTCATTTTTAGGAGGGTACATCGAGCACGAATTTGGTTCCATACAACTTGAGTCGCTCTAATGTACTTCCAAATTCACAAACATTTTAGGATATGATTAAACTGAGTTCGTAAGCCATAATGGTCGAAATTCGACTATAAATTTTTATGTAGATATGAAGAAAACATCTAAGTTAATACGAATTAACAGGTTGCGATAGTTCATCTTCCAAGTGAGTTAATTAATTTTTGTAAGTTCAATATTAGAAAATATCAATTGAAAAACAAAAAAGTATCAAAAAGATAGATACTCTTCCAATCAGGACATTGCATGGTTAATTTTATGTTTCTATGTTTAATATTAACGAAAATCAATCAAATGTTACACGAAAAGTACCAAAAAGCTCCCCCTTTCATATTCTTATGCACTCAGCACCATGCATGTTTAACTTTATAGGTCGAATTTTAACAAAATTCAAAAAGTATCAGATAAAAATCAAAAAAGTACCAAAATTTTTCATCTTATGTTTCTTTGTTCAATAATATTCAAAAAATTCAAAAATTATCACATGCAGCACGGAAAAGTAACAGAAAGGAACTTAATTTCCCGTATTTCCCCTTTTTGATTCGTTTTTCTCCCTATTGAGGTTCGGTTGACAAACAAAGGAAGAAAGCGTTCCTAGCTGGATTGCCGTGTCCGCTAACAGAGATCTTTTTGTATCTCATTTTCCAAGTTAAATAAACGCATTGTTAGAACATTAAAAAAAAAAAACAAAGTTTTTCGCTAAATTAGTAATACATTTTCCTTAATGTTTTCCTAAAAAAAATGCAAATAGACGACAACATTAAGGAGCGTTAAATATTTCATACAAAAGTATGAAAACTTGAAACCAATAACGCGTACCTATATTATATTTTTGAATAGTACATTTTTGTTGGTTAAATAAAAATCAAACAAAAATATTAACTGAATCAGTAAAAAAATTTGTAGGAATCAAAAAAATTTTGAAACAAGCGTTTGTTTGAAAATAATTCGGCAATAATTTTTTCTGTGTGTGTAGGTAGATAAAACCCGTTAAAATACAACTATAAGTTATTCTTATTTTAAAGCTTTTGCACAAGTTCATATTTTAGAGTAGTCAATGGAAGAAAATAAGTGTTTATATTTTGGGGTGTTCATCTTATCGCGAGTGCACTGTTGGAAAAACACAAATTTTTAATTTTTGTGTTTAGCTTGTGTTAGTAGCAAATTTAAACGCCTATAACTCTGAAAATATTGACCAGATTAATAAAATAGGTATTGTGCACTGCTGTTAGTAAATACCTTTCAAATGGTGTGTTTTTTGTGCAAACCGGTGTACATACAGAGAAGGAAAGTGTTCATAACTATTTGGCTTTGCCGATTTATATGTATATAGATATTGGTTGCCCCGTTAAAATTATTCAAACAGAAATATCTGACTTTTTTCTTAATGTTTTTGAATTTGTTAGTTATTTAGAGTGTCATATCTTCAGGTTGGACTGATTATACTTTTATACTTGCAGAAAAAAATAGTTTAAAAACTATAATGTACAGAAGTGAAAAAAGGAATGAAATACTCAAATAATTGAACATTTAACAGGAAAATTAAAAAGTTTGTAAAGACCTTTAAAGTTAAGACTCAACTTTAACAGTAAACAATTTTGCAGGCATGTTGTTAAATGAATATTCTTGCTTAATGCTACAAGCATTAAAAAATTTATTAATATGCATGTATGTATGTCTGTTGTTATACCCTGCAAATAATGCGACTACAAACTCTTTTTAAATCAACATGAAAAACAACCATGCTATTATAAGTGTTAAACATATTTCTGTTATTACTAACCACAATATGCACGAAGGCAACCATAATATAGTTGTGTCTTTTTTAATGGAAGACTAATTTACCCATAATATGGTTGCTTGTGACAATGATATGGTTAAATTAACCATAATATATTAAACAATTTTCGTTAAAAATTGTTTTACTGATGACGACCAGGTCGAAAAATGTTTTTTCTCTGGATGTGTGTAGCAATTTAGTCTTTATCCATTTTTGGTTGTGAAGAGTTGGCAACACTGCTATAGGTGTTTTCAGACTCATTCACCACATTTTGGCAAATTAAACCAGAAGCCTTAAAACACAAAATAATTTTGAAATCTCGTTATCCAACCAACCAAGACGGTTTCGATTTAATTATGTCATTTAATTTGAATTTACTATAATTCAATAGACATGCAATTTATTATCTGCATAATGAAAGTTAAACAGTACATTGCCGAACTCGTTGCAGATTGCAGTTATTAGTATTCTCCACAAATTTGTGGTCAATGAAAATAAGCGAATTTTATAGGCTGGTATGTTTTGCATTGCGCTTACATATTGTACATAGAAAGGTATATAAGTAGGTGTAAATACCTACGTTGCTATTTATAAAATCATTTTCCGTTAAAGCCACAAAACCTGACAATTTAGTTCTATAAATTCATTAATGCAGAATTCTAACTGATGGTTCAAATAATTAGAATAGAAGGCTCAATACAAGAAAATATTAATGCTTAGCAAATTCCACAGTACTCATTCTTTTGCTTAATATTAATCGTAAAACGTTTTGTAAATTTTAAAATCTGAAAACGAAATGTACACGGTGAAGCTAAAAAGAACTTTATATTACCTACGCGATATGGGCATTTCCACCGAAAATTCCTATCCTACCAAAAAATTAACAGTTCTTGAAAATACTTAATTATTTATATTTCCATAGGAAACCAATTGAATACTAAATTTTGGTGCCGTACATTTTGGATTCTTACCTCTCTTCCAAGTAGGGAATAATAGCGACACACACACAATTAGAGTAAGTTCCTCGCCTTTGCATGAACGGTGTTGTGTTGATTTCTCATATAAAATGATTGATCGTGAATGACTTGCTCTAATTTTTTTTACACATTTGATACGCAAATCAAATACACACAGAACAATCATTTGGCTACCAAATCATTTGTTCAGACCTCTACTTCCTACTAAACCGATTTTGCTGGATTTCAATCCCAAACTGCTTTGGAGAACTAAAAACAAGTTAACTGCAACATACTTCCTTTGAGTTGTTTGTCAGTGATTGTGTTTTCAACAGACGGAAATGGCTAAATTCACTTATAATTGCTCTAGTTTCTCACGAAATAACAAACAAAAAACTAATGGTGTTTTCTTTTCTGACAATACTGTTCCATGTATGCTCCCATTCGCGCTGGTGTTTTTGTTCTATTCTAAAAATTTATGCAAAAATGTAAAAAATTTGCCGTGTTCCTTTCTGGATATGTTGCAAAAATAAATGGCAAATTTGTTCCATTTCTTACCCGCAGTTATAATTGAGTGTAAGATAATTAATACCCTTTTTGCATCTGCATTAAGTATTTTTTATTCAAGAAAGTAATTTTCTTATAAACTTTTTTCTTGACATATGATGTGATTTTTGGGTTTATTGTGATGGATATAAAAACTTTTTGTTTTACTTTTATTTTAATAATTTTTTAACACAACATTTTTAACAAAAGCTGACTTTAATTATTGAAAATCAGTGCTGTTAACGCTAATGGGATTTTAAAGAAAATTTTATGTTGAAAATCGCTGCAACCGTGGTGAATATCGCATATTTTTGCATTCAATATTTAACACGCTAAATACAAATTAATGTAGTGTGAGTGCCCCGGTAGGCTAGCTGGTAGTGAGCTAGTCTATCAGCGCCGGGGTTGCGGGTTCGATTCCCGCCAGAGACTCTGGTTTCTTTCCTGCAGACAAACGGAAAGCTTCTCGGGATTAGCTTTGGAAATATAGTAATTTAGAAAAATGTATATCTTTGTAATGGTGTGTATAACCTCATAAATTTTGTTAAGAAAGTTACTTTAGTTAAGAATTAGATTAATTTATTGTATCTGTCTTGTATTGATTAGATATTAAGTATTTGTTAGTTATCTTATTAGTTTAAATTGTTATTGTATTAGTTATGCACACTTCTAGTGCAAAAATCCATGTACAAATGTAATGTTAAAATTGTTGTGCATAATTGTACTTCTACCCCACTGTAAATACTAGAATTTACGTTATAGATAAGTTAATTTATTCTAACGACTTTAATTATACCATCAAAGTTATTTTCGGGAATTCAAAATTTATTGTCATGATTTTTGTATGACGTGCTAAATTCCCAATTTTTCATATTTGATAAATACACTGAATTTATTGTTAAGGGAAAGCTAGCTTCTATGAGCATTTCACTGGTTGCTTAGGCCAGCTCATCAGGAAACCTTTTCCAAAGATTTTAGAAAATCCAAAAGTATTATACAAATCAAACCCTAAAGCGAATAGGAATTTTAACGACTCAAAGTCTTAATTGTAATAATATCAAAGCTTAAACAAAACACCTACAACCCTACCAGAAATGAATGAGCGAGTAGTCACATTTTTCATTTGGGTGTTAAGAAAATGATAGAAAGAAATGACCGAATGTGACCGAAAACTTTATTTCGGAAATTTGTCTCTATCATTTGCTTAACACCAAAATGAAAAATGTGACTGCTCGCTCATTCATTTCTTGTAGGGAATAAACAGTGAGTTTGTCTTTTCTTACAATCCCCTGCAATTGGTTGGGTTCTTTCCGACTCAAATTGTGGTTGTTGGAGTGTAAAAAGAAAAGACAAAATAAAAAACAAATTGTTTCATTCTATTGTCTTCGTAAGAAAACAACAAAAACAAACAAATTTGCCAATTTAGTTTTCTGCACGGGCACATTCAAGTATATTATCAATATTTGTTGATAATGTATAATAACTCAATTTTAATTCAGCCATATAGTTTATGCATAATGTTAATAACTATAGATCCATAAGTTTAATTAACAAAATGAACATAAGAGGTCGCACGTTCTAGAGCAGGGATTTCCATTGTGCAAAACAAAACTTACACATATTTTTATGCTCTTCAATTTAGTCGTCGATTTGACTTCGACAAGTGTACATGTCTAGCGGATGCTATATTAGGTCTGTCTGGGTACTTTTTCAGTAGCAAATACTCAGTAAATTTTTTTGGGAGAGTAAGACCAATATTACTCTATCGGCTGAAAAAATCTGAAAAAAGTACGCAGACAGTATCCAGTGAAATTTTGCAAGAAAACAGCTGATCGGTGTGTAAACAATTGAAATAACAAAGCAAAAGAATTTTAGCATATGTTTACGCAAAATTGAATTCTCGGGGTAAATTCAAAAATTATTAATTAAAGTGAAGCTTAAAAAGTTTTGTAAATTAAAAAACTTGTTTATTACACTGTTATTAGTTTGGTAAATTTAATTTCTTCTTAGTTTTTAGTTTTATTTGTCGGGTTTTTTATAAAACTTCTTTTGCTTACATTGCCCAACATAGTGCCGGCTTACAATGGAAAAAAAGAATGAAATACCCAATACAGTGCCCTCCAACAGCTTGACAACGGAGAAAAATAATTTGGATGTGAAGTGCTCGCCAGGAACACAATTCCAAATACTCGCCTCTTCAATTGCAAAGTTTGTCCCACAAAGTTCTGCTGGTTCTATCGGTTCTGCCATCTCCACTTCACTTACGCCACGGTCGCACTGTATATTTTGATTTTTCTAGCATGAAGTAAAATGTTTTGTTTATTATAATTTATTATAAACGTTAAAAATCAACACAATTCTAACTACTTACCTCTGCCATTGTTAAATTTAAATTTTTATATTCATTTCATAAAAACTATTTGATTCAAACAGCTGTTCAAACTATTTGCAAAATCTTGCAAGCGGAAATTTCTCCAGTAACATTTTGCAAGTTCTCTAACTTCCAACTGTCAAAAAGTTCTCTTTTTGGCTCTCTCGCTGCAAGAGATATGGAGTAAGCAGACAACATTTTGCAAGATTTTGCAACATTTTGCGCAAAATATGTGTACGCAGACAGACCTATTATTTTGTTTCAGCAAACACTCAAAATATATTGTGCGGACAAAAATGCTTTTGGTAACATCCAATGCCTTGCGTGCAATTTTTATTTAGAGTTCAAATTTTAAGACTTAAATGTAGAATAATATAACATTTCATTAGTTTACATGCAAAGCAAAGAACTTTGTAAAATGGCAATTATTTGAGATTTAAAATCAATTTTTAAAATTTCAGATAAAAATGCGTCAACAGATATTATAAAGGAAAAAATATTGTATTCTAATAATTTGTAATTTTCAAATAATATCTACATTGTTTTGCATTTAAGCTAACGATATGTGTTTTGTTTGTGAAAAAAATTATTTGATGCCTGTAAAAGGGTCCCTTTTTCTTTCGTTAAAAAGACGTTCCTAAGTGCAGAAATTATTAAAAAAAAAAATAGCCACAAGAGTTTGTTGGTATTTTGGGCTTGTAAAAATATTTTTGTTTCTGTACCAATCGCGTCGGTGGGTTTTTTTTTTTTCTTTGAAAACACTTTTCTTATGTAAGTAAAAATATTTAAAAAACAAGTTAAAAAAGTTTGGTTTTGCTTCAATTTATGTGTAATCCTATACAGATAAAAGCAAATGTGACAGCAGGTTCCAATTTTTCCCCAAGTTAAAACTGGTGATTTTTCCAATTTTCCAAAAACTTGACTTGTTTATAGAAATCTCGAAATCGACAAAAGATATGAATATGCACAGAAAAAATTATTGCCGAATTATTTTCAAACAAACGCTTGTTTGAAATTTTTTTTTGATTTCTACAAATTTTTTTACTGATTCAATCAATATTTTTGTTTGATTTTTATTTGACCAACAAAAATGTGGACAACTCTTCAAAAATTTAATAAGCGCGCTATTGGTTTGAAGTTATCAAAAATTTTGTATGAAATATTTAACGCTCTTTAATGTTGTCGTCTTTTTGCATTTTTTTATTGATTGTAAGCAACACTTCTTTATGTGAAATATAAGAACTACAACAAAAAACACATGCAGTCTACTTTTGGACGCTTTAAAAAAGTACAGCAATAAGAAAAATGATAAAATAGCGTGACGAGGTTTGTAGTAAAAAAAACAACAAAAACAATAGCAGGAAAAAAAAGGTTAATTTTTTTTAAACAACAGAAAAAACACATTATAAGAAACAAAATAAATTTTTGGTTGGTTTCAAAGTTGGTAAAAAAAACAAAATCCCGTATTCAATTTTTTCAAATAGTTTGTTTTAATACAAAAATAGAATGATGGCGGAAAACATATCAGTCTGCCGCCGTTTTTGGTTTATTTGTTTGAAATTTATATGAATTTCAGTAAACTTTTTGTTTGATTCTGTAAATTATTTGTTTGAAAAAATCGGCGTTTTTTCAATAAACAAAATGCAAACAAATTGTTTGAATATGCGAATTTGTTTGTAGGACCGATTTTAGACAAAAAATTGTTTGATTCTACAAATTTTTTGTTCGAATTGGAAAAATAATTTTTTCTGTGTGCCGAAATATTTGAAACACTTTTCAATAATTTTCAAGACAGGTTTCAAGATTTTGTAATTTTACAACCGCTATTAGATCTTTTCGAAAACCCTTTTCGTAAAGTATAAATTTAGAAGATTTTTTTTTATAAGTTGTATAACACAAGGGAACAAAATTAAACATTTTTGTGTTGCTAGAAAATGTGTAGCAGTTCTTTACCAATTCAATGTCGCTGATTTTAAAACTGCATTTTTTTTATCAGCTCTGATTTGCGTGCAGTATTTATTTTTTATGAATTTTTAAAACATAAAAATCTTTAATTTTTTTTACAATTGTTTGATAAGATATTTGAAACTGATTTACAGTCAAAAAGCTTCCGAATAAAAAAAAGTGCAGTTTTAAAATCAGCAACATTGAATTGGTAAAGAATTGCTACAAATATTTTATCAACACAAAAAATGTTTATTTTGTTCCTTTGCGTTATACAACTTGTAAAATATATTACTAACATTTTATTTCGGCTGTATTCTCTCAATTTTTTACTCTCTGGTACTCACTAATACACAACCAAAAAATTTTTGGAAATGCCTGTTCTAGAGCAGTCCCTGCAAATAATAGAACCAGTCCAAACACGCGTGTAAAGAGTAGTCCACAAGGGACCAGGACTAGTCCAAAAGTAACCCAAACGTATGGAAAAAACCTGGTCTATTTAACATTACGATGTCCTAGGAGAGGACCATATAACCCACCTTTGGACCACTAAGGAGTAGTTTTAAAACTACTCCATGGTATACTCAAGAGGATTAGTTTTGAAGTCGTTTAAAAACGAAAGCATGTCGTTAAAAAACGAAGACATGTCGTCTCACTACAAACACTTTTTAACAATGACATGGTCCATGCTTGCATTACATCGGACTAGTCCATGGAGTAGTCCATTTTATCAAAATGGGTCAGGTGGTCCAATTTTATTTGCAGGGGTGATGTCAATTATGATTGTGTTGGTGAGATTACTCTTATCTCTTACATGCCCAGCGGGCGAAATATGCGGTTGCGAGGCCTATTGCGAGGCCTTATTAAAGACCTTTTCTAAGGGTCATCTATGTTCGATTAAATTGTTGGGAATCAGGTAAGGTATTAAAACTTACAAAACATTTTCATGAAAGGGCGATGCAAACACCAGGGCCAGCATTATGCGAGGAAATATAGTTCATGCTTTCCATTCATTTTTCATCAGACCATTTAAAGTTAACTTACATTTATTGCTATGAAGACTTAAAAGCAATAAATAATAATACAATTATCGAAAAATGTTGAGTTATGGACAGACACAATCAGTTATTATTTAAATAAATTTAATTTGGAACCTCAGAAACTTTGCTTATTTTTTGGAAAAATTTCGCAGTTCACAATATTTGAAGTCTTTTTACAACCTAATACAATTCTTTCCAATATTTTTCGTTTTTTGCTCAACATACCTTTGCGAATTCTAACAATGAAAATTCATTTGCTCATACTAATGCAAATATTTAGTTTAAAAATATTCTGTAAGTATTTACCACCATTATAAAAAGAGAAGATTTTACTAGCCTATAATAAATACTTTTATTTACCAATAACATCTTCTAAATTTATATTGCAGTTTCGTAACAACAAAACATTTTTTAGGTTTGCGGATGTTAATTTATTGCGTTGTTTTGAGCAAATGTATTTCAAAACGGAAAATATTTGTTCGCAAGGATATGTTGAGGAGAAAAGCGACAAACATTTGAAGGAATTTTTTTTTAATATAGGATATAGCGCCCCGTCTAAATTTTTCCAGAACTCAATAATATTTTCCCTGTCTGGAGGATTAATTTCGCTCCTAAGTATGATTAGTTCCGACTGGATGCTGAATTCATAACTCGCAATGTCGCACTTAAAGGGATTTTGGAATATGTTAAGTAGTGGTTTTATATCCTCAAAATCTTGAAAACGATCTTGAAAGTTGTAAAAAAGGTTTTCAAAAATTGCCAAATACTCAGATTTTTTCAAATATTTCTCCTTGTCATAAATAAGCAAAGTTTTAGGAAAGTTGGAAAAATCTTCATTATTTATTTCATTTGTTAATAAAAATAATTTGGTTTTAAAATTAAAAACAATCGTATATATGTCACTTAAATTGTTTCCCTTTCCTTGTAGTTCCAAATTTAGCTCAAAATGTATAAAGTCATTATAACAGGTCAAAGTTACGTTAAATAAATACCATAAGGTAAGGTTTACTCTTTAGACTCGGTCATATAATTGTAGCATAAAAAAGTAAGCAATAAAAATAGTGCGAAACAATAAAGTTTCATTAATACATCAATAAAAAACATCTTCTTACCCAAAAATTTTACCTGCTGTCACATTTGCTTTTATGTGTATAGTTTTACACATAAATTGTAGCCAAACAAGATTTTTTTAACTTGTTTTTTAAATATTGTTACCTACTTAAGAAAAGAGTTTTAAAAAAAAAAACCCCCACCGACGCGATTGGTACAGAAACAAAAATATTTTTACAATCACAAAATACCAACAAATTCTTGTGGCTTTTTCTTTCCTTAATAATTTCTGCATTTAGGTACGTCTTTTTAACGAAAGAAAAAGGGACCCTGTTACAGGCATCAACGAATTTTTTTCACGAACAAAACACATATCGTTAGCTTAAATGCAAAACAATTATTTTGAAAATTTGAAATTTTTGTTGATTAGGATTCACTTTACATATATATTTTTATAAAATTTTAAAATTCTATCTTAAAAAATTACCACAATTGCACAATTGTGCAAAGAAATGGAAATCCCTGTTTTAAAATCATTGTACAATGTCAAAAACAGAAATAAAACAAAACAAAAACATAGATAATAAATAAAATAAAAAAAAAAATAAAACAAAAAAAAAAGATGTACCTACATACAGTTATTGTATATTGATTTATATACATAAATATATTTAGAGGCCTCAAAACAGGCCTTGCAATATTTGCGATATTTCCCGCTGAATGAGAGTGTTTCTCAGTAAACAATTATATTTTACGCTCGCAAAATAAAAGAGCGTAAGCGTACATGTGAATTAATTTGCACAATTGTGCAAGGCGCTGACATCCAGAGTTGCCAATTTAGCGCCTTTGGCGCTAGATTAAGCGCTTTTTAACTGTCGAAAAGGCGCATATTTTTTCATTAGCGCTTTTTTTAAAAAGAGCGCTAAATTAGCGCTTTTATTGATACCCAACATTTTTGTACTTTTATTTGCATACATTAAAATCAAGACACATTAAACCAAAATTTGTTTCCGTTTTGAAAATACTTTACTCTGAAAAGCATTCTATACAAGGAAAGAAGTTTATTTTCTAAAGAAATCCATTTCGTTTCTTAAAACAAGAAAATTCAAAACTAAATAACTGATTTTAACTTATTTTGTTCGTATTAAGTAAAAGTTTCTTAAATAAAGAAACATTTTCTCATGATTAAAAAATTCACGTTTTTGGTATATGATCAAAAATTTCAAGAAGCATTTACATATTTAATATTAGTCTGATTTTAAAATAGAATCAAGAAACAAAGTTTTTTTTATAAACTAACAAGTGCTATACGTTTTTATGGAAAACTTTTAGGCTTTTCTTCTGATTTTGTAAAATAAAAAGCAAAGAAAACTTGATTTAAGTAACTATAGAATTAAAATTAATTTTTTAGCTGTATTTAAGTAAATTTTAGTTCGCTTTGAGTCACAACTTTTTGCTTATATAAACACAATAAGAAATTTTTGACTTGGACGAGAATAGTGCAAAATTTTCGTGGTTCAAGACATATTTTCTGGTGAATAAGTAAATAATTATTTCCGTGTATAGTTGAAATTATATTACTTTAAGCTCCCTTAAATATCAGAAAAGGCTTTTTAAAAATATTAAAGTTTTATTAACAGTGCTCGGCAAAAAACTAAAAAAAAGTCGATCTAGAGAACTTGATTATGTGATTTTAATTCACTTTAGCGTGCTAAATGCAAATAGTTTATTCAATCACGTCTAGTAAACATTTTGTTTACTGATTTCTTGCTTTTTTTATTCATAATATACCTGGATTTCTGATAAATGATAAAAATACTAATTTGCATGGAAAAATATAATATAAAATATAAATAATTATTTGTAAAATATCAATATCGTTCTCAAGTTATGATAAAATATATGTAGCACATAAATGCCTTATTTCGGTCAAAATATAAGACTAGCCAATAAAAGAACAAGACATGATAGAAACAACTGAAAACGGATTTGAATTTAGCGCAGTATTATCTTTGTTTTTCATAAATTTTTATTTAAAACGATTTTTTTTTGACAGCCAGTGTTACTAATAAAACTTGGATCTTAAAGATGTCATTTTTTTATTTAAATTTTATTTAGCGCTTTTTAGCGCTTTTTGATTGGAGACACGGCGCTTTTTGATTAGAAATAGTTCACAACCCTGCTGACATCCCTGTTCTAGAGCCATATAGACGTCAGACTCGAACGTATCAATAGAATCGCAAAAGATGGCATAAGATTATTCTAAGTTAAGACTTTGTCAAGTTGATTAAGCATCACGCGGAGAAAATAATAAACATTGAAATGTGTTGATCACAATAGTGAGTTGTGAATAAAAGCTGTAAATTACAGTTGTTAAAGTGACTAAGTTCTTAATAAATATGTGTTATAAATTAAAGTGTTGCAATTGCAATTAACGAACTCGAAACGGTTTATTATAAAGGAAATAAACCAAAACGTTTTTGAAAGGCAGTACCGTAACAATATATTATACAATTACTATGCATTATTAATTTTTAAGAAAGAAAATATCATTAGGAAACCCTCATACACCGCTAGTAGTGGAGCGAAAAATGTCTGAAAAATTTTTGGGTAAAATCTAAACAATTTTTAAGAGACGATAGTGCCATACATTCTGCTAATTTCGGCATTGGAATTGTTGGCCGTGAAAAACACTTTTGTTTAATAAGTGTGCGGTTAATTTGTGCGGTTAATTTGTGTGCGGCAAAAAACACCGGATCTATGGCTATAAAAGAAATGAGGAATATTGTTTATTTAAAAAAATATACGTTTTTGCGCTTACGTTAATAAAGGAAATGCACTTTACTTATTCGAAGAGTCAGACAGATCCACTGACATAGTAACATATTTAAATCTAAAATTTTTCAAATACCTAAATTGTTTAAAATAAATAATTTGAATATATTTGATAAAAGCTGGGGGCAAATTATGGCAGTCGTGATCGAATACTTTTTCGATTCGAAAGCAATTTTATTTGAAATTTTTTCTGTCCATACTGAACGGATCGAAATTATTTTTTTAGTGTTGTTAAGCATTCATTTGAGTTTTCACAACTCTGGAAAAATAATTACGATTCGTTCTGTATTGACTGAAATAAAATTGCTTTCGAATCGAAAAAGTATTCGATCACGACTGCCATAATTTAACCCCTTGAATGAAAAATTAAAAATGGGCACTAGTTAATCGATCCAATAAGTAGCTATTGAGCTCGTTACCAGTAAATTAATATTCAGCAATTTAAACAACACAACTAATAAGTTTATATTGTGCTGATTATTACTAAACAAATATTTGGTAGAAGTAAAAACTAGTTACTGAGGTCATTGCTACTATGCACCTTTTGAGGTTTTCCGAAAAATGACAATTGTTATGACAAGTACTTACCAGGTAATGTATGAAACAGCTACTACTTATTACCGAAGTTCAAAAAGTTTTTTCTGGGTTACTACATAATATGTAGTACTTTAAAATCATATGTAATATTAATTATTAGAAATCCATTTCAGGACTACACCTGAATTCATGTTTTTTATTATGGAAATAACCAAATTTTTTTTTATTAAGAAACTGGGAATTATTTCCTTTCGTAGGTTACTTTATATGAAATTCAACCTTTTTTATTTTTCGAATTTATTCTATGAGCTTAATTTCAGTTATGTATTTTATAAAGCTGTTTTGTAATAGTCCTATTCCTTCAATTTTTCAGAAGTGACTTTATACACTACCAGAAATTTCCCAATAAAAAATTTTATCATTTTGCGAAGCACTAAAGGTACATTTAAAAAAATAAGCGCACAAATATGCGCTACGCAATAAGACATACAGAAATGCAGTAAAGTAAGTGAAAGAACTCTCAACAACTTTTATTAAAAAATAACATTTCAAGTGCTACGGCATTCCCTTACCACGAAACAGGTTTGTAAGGGAGAATACTAAAAAATAACTGTATCAAAACGTTCAGTGTGTAAAGCTGATCGTTACATCCAACAATTTTTATGTGCGCTGAATAATGCGCGTTATATGTCAAAAATGTATTACTTCAAAGTGGGAACTCGCCATATAAAATTCATGTCTTACGTAAGCGCAATGGTAAGAGAAACTTTTATGTTTCTCCCTTACAAACCTGCTTCGTTGGAAGCTCCATTTTTTATTGGGTTAGCTCATAGAATAAATTCGAAAAATAAAAAATGTTGAGTATCATATTTTTATTCTTTTATTATTCGCTTTACTTTATTTAACTTTTTTTTAGTCAATATTTAAATGTTGGTTTGGCTGCTTGAAACGCTCCTCTATCCGATAAGAATAGATTGAAGTGTATCTTTTATCATGGTTGTGGTGGTTCTCCACTGCCTGAAAAAAGAATTTGTTTCCAAAATAAAAATCTATACAACTAAAGAAGAGCATGAATTCAACAGAATAGAATTCATAATATTTTATGGCATGCCAAGGACACATTCTTCAAGTTATTCTATTGTTCGTACTCAAAAGACGAATGTCATACACTCAAAGATAGACTCATTGTGTACTGAAGTTTGTTTATTTATGCAAGTATCTACATTTTTTTCTTACACTAGACTAACCTACAGATTCAAATGAATATATTTCTCTTAATATTTATTTTAAAGGGTATTTTTTAACTGCATGAGAATTTAGAATTATATTGCAAGACAGAAATATTGTTGGAATGATTTTTTTTTATTATAAACCGGTAGATTATTTCATGGCATTTATTTTTTAAATCAGAATTCTGGCCGTATATCATCAATGGTGCCTTGAAAATTGACTTCCAAAGCTTCAAAAGTTGCTGGTTTGTTGGCATAATCTAGTGACTTAGCATAAGTCCCCTTAAGGCGTAATGCAGAAACGTTAAGTCGCACGAACGAAGGGGCCAGTGAACAGGACAACTTCTGGAAATTAAGCTGTAAGGATAGGAACGAAATGTTAGTGTTTAGCTGATTAATTTTTGAAAACCAAAATTCAGTCAGCATGACTCGATAGCGTTCGCCATTCACCGTAACGGCAGCTCCTTGCATATCTTGAAAGAGCGTGTAAACCGCAACAGTAAGTATTAATGGACGTTGTGGTAATTCAATAACGGCTTGTGGATTGTCGTTATTAACGTAGCTTTATCACTAGAGATAAGCTTCCTAAAATGAACGAAGGGCGTTATGAACTTTTTATGAACACATTTAATTTTCAAAGCGAATTTGCACAATTTTGAAGCCCTGTTCTAGAGTTTAACGATTCATTACGACTTGCAAAACCTTACTGAACACAAATGGCAACACAGTTTGACATTCTCAGTTATCGATATTAAAAATTCTCATGCAACTAAAAAAAAACACCCGATATATTTTTTCTTTACAATAGACTTACCTAAAGATACAAACGAATATATTTCTCCAAATTTTTATTATATTTTAAAATTAAAGAAACGCCCAAAAGTCATGTGGTTTTTACGACGATAATTATTATTATTTACATATTAATTTTATACATACAGTTAGAATTCTCACATGTACATAAAAGTATACGAATTAATTTTAGATTTGAAATAAAAATCCAAAAAAGTCTTTAGATTTAATGTTTCCTATTAAATATAATAAATATATTGTCGCATTGTTTAGCGAAAATTCATATTTAAACATTTGGAATTGCTTAAATTACTTAAGGTCCACACAAATGTAATGGGATGGCTTAATATAAAAAAGGCTTAACTCGATTTTTTTTGTTTGTTCACAGGGAAAGAAAAAAACCTAATAGAATCTATAAAATTTAAGAAATAAAAAGAATTTAAATTCAATTTTTAATAAAAAGATGTAACACTTTAATACCATAGCCCCTTGCAATTTTAAAGCGAGGTAAATCCCAATTAAAAATGGAGCTTCCAACGAATCAGGTTTGTAAGGGAGAAACGTAAAAGTATTGCCTACCATATCGCTCACGGAAGGCATGCATTTTATATGGCGAGTTCCTACTTTGAAGCAATACATTTTTGACACATAAAGCGCTTTATTCAGCGCATATAAAAATTGTTGGATGTAACGATCAACTTTAAACACTGAATGTTTTGTTACAGATATTTTTTTAGTATTTTCCCTTACAAACCTGCTTCGTAGTAAGGGAATGCCGTGGCACTTGAAAGTTTTTTTTTATAAAAGTTATATAGACTTCTTTCACTTACTTTACTGAATCTCTGTATGTCTTATTGCGTGGCGCTTATTTTTATAAATGTACCATTAGAGCTTCGCAAAATGTTAAAATTCTTTATTGGCATTTGGCACTTACCTACCAGAATAAACATAAATAACTTTTTTACATTTTTTACATTAAGCCAACTATATGTATGTGAACAAAAAATTAAGGCTGATATGTTCATAACACTCGCGATTTTACGAAATTAAAATATGTTAAAAGCTTTGAATTCTAAAAGGAAGTAGTAGAAATTTATTATATTTTTTAAAAAGTGTTGATATTATCATCATAAAAGGGGGAAAAAATTTATTTCGTTCGCCTTTTTTCATAAGAAAATAGTTTGACATTTACTTTAAATTTTTCACAAAACGGGAATTAAAACTTTTCGAAAATCCTGAAAAATTCCACGGTTTCGTCGGCTTAATATGCAAACCTGCTAAATCCACTTTTTAAGTAATTTGAGATTTTGATGCCGTGTGTTAAAGAAAGATACGCCTCGTCCACCAGCATATAGTTTTTCTACAATTTGAGTCTGAAGTGTGTTAAACCAATTGTTAAGGGTTTTTCTCTCAAGCTGCACATATGAAATATAAAAAGTTTTTTGTCTCTCTAGTAAAATTTACAGAAAGGGAGCTAGCAGGTTTGCATATTAAGTCGACGAACTGTTGCTTTAATTCCAAGCTTAAACAAGAACAACTCGAGAAGTAGTCAATTTATGAAAATTAAGTTGCCATTTTTTTGGTTGGGCTATTCACGTTTGAAGTCAAATAAAAATTACTTCTTACAACCTTATGCAAAAAAAAAGTTCAAGCTCACACTAGTTAACCAACGCATTTATCCCATACACTTTTGCTGGGCTTAGTTTGTTGGTTAACTAAAATTCTTTAAAAGATTATTTACTTTTCACTAAAAATTTATACTAAAGAATACTTAATAAGTAGACTGGGACATTAAAGTACTTAAATATGAGTTTTGTGGGGTGACAAATAAATTAAAAACTTGTAATTTTTGTAACCTAAATTTGTTTTTTATAAAATCAATTTTCGCGAACCAGAATCGTCCTTTTAAATCTCAAAAAAATAAGGGCTTTTATTTCGCTTGAAAATATGGAAGAATCGAACAAATTGGTTTCGATGAAACGCCCTAATGTACACATATAGGGTGCGTTCGTAAATGAATCACTGCGCTGCATCAGAAAAGCCGATAAAAAATAATTATAATTTTTTTTTATTGTATGTCTATTATTTTTATGGAGTTTTTCACAATTTTTTGCTCCACATTTACTTCACTGATAAATATATAACGATTTGAAATCAGTGATGCAGCATAGTGATGTATTAACGAACGCACCCATACTTTACTTTGCTAACGGAATGACTAAATAAGTATACCCACGATCTATTTAGTGGTAAGTAAAAATACGAAAAACGCCTGGGTGTGCATGGTAAAGTGTATTGGCTCCTGAACAAATGTTGCCGTGGCATTGCTTATTATTTAAATTATGGCCACAGCAGGTGTTGTTGACAACAGAGCAAATATTTCTTTGTCGTATTAATTTGACGCAAAAATTTCGTGTTAAGCGCGTATTAAATTACAAATATAATAAATGGAGTTCATTTTTCTCTATCAATCATATGGGTATGTGTTTATAAAGGTACAAGGGTGCTAATTCCAAATTTATAAATTTTTAGTAGAGACAAAAACTGTTTTTTTTTTTAATGTATTTTTAAATCTCCAATGGGGATACATACAACTGTATATTTTTGGCAAAGAACTTGAGAAATTGATCTTAGATTTTTACAGTGGGTATCGTTTTCTTGTGCACGCAGAGAAAAAACATGGTTGAAGTATGGTTAAAAAAATTATTTAATGTTCTCCGCAACAGCCTCAAACAAAGTGTTGTTGTTTTTAACATTACTTTTATCACGATTAATATGAAATATATAATGTTTAAATAAATTTAAGCTACAATCATAGGTATTGCAATTAATAACAATAACATTTTTGTTTTTAACAATAATGTAATAAAAATTAACAATTAATGTTTAAGGGCCATTATTACAACTTGGCGTTAGCTGATATCCGACAGTTAACAGACGCTTTTTGACAGATAACACATTATTATCTGTCAATTTAATCTTACCTTTAGATAACCTCAAGTTGTAATAATGGCCCTAAATTGTTTTCGTAAAAAATGTTATGATTAAAAAGCAACAAAAAAATTGTTGAACGCTTTTCAATCAGTTTAGTCTATTTTTTCAAGCAGCCGGCAAAGTCTTGTGCGCACAAAAAAATTAAGATCAAATTTATTAATATTTGAACAAAAAGGGGACTTTTAATTTTGGTACGGATGTACATACATATGTCCATACACAGAAAAAATTATTAGTAGTTTTTTATCAATTAAAAAAATTATTGTAAAAGTATTAAAACTTAATTAATGTGATAATTGAATCAATTATTTTATTTTGTTGAACGAAAATTAAAAATATAATATTGATTTAATTAACATTTTAGTTGTTTTGAAAAAAATTTTGAATTAAAATAATAATCAAATAACAAAAAAGTATTTCGTTTGAAATCAAATAATTTAAACTTGTGAAATTGTTTTTGGAAATTGTCAAAATCAATCAACACATTGTTTGAAACGGCAAAGTTTTTTGATAACTTGTTTAATTAAAATTAAAAATATCATTTGTTGAAAAAAAAATGTTCAAAATATTAAATTTTTACAATTTTTAGTAATCAATATAATCATTTTGGTAATAGGTGCAAAATCAACAAATGGGTTGCTTGATTCTATGAATTTGGAACAAATTTGGTGATTAAAGAAATTTTTTAATTTTTTCTGTGTAGGTAAAGAAAAATTAATTTAATTATTGTAAATGTGAATTATTAAATCGAAAGACATTTTTTTATTTGTGTCACAAATTTTTAATAAAAATTACTATGTATAAATATTTGCATACATAGAGAATTTTTCTTTTTTTAGGATATTAAAGGAATGCATGATATGCAAGAAATGCTAACAGCTGGAAATACACTTGAAAATAGAGAACTCACGAAAATAGCAGAAACAATCATATCTTATATTTTGAAACACAATCCAAATTATAGGTAAATACGTATATTTGAAAATATGTATACAGTTTTGACTAACACTAATTTTACTATTTCAATCAGATTACTTAAAGATGATTTTTTAGAATTGTCAAATTCAATCGTTGACATTTTTCCCTCAGAGGTAAGGGCAATCTATTATATACCATTTGCAAATTGACATTTAGCAAAAGGTAAACTATACGATGCATATAACAACTCCAGAGTCCGATTTAGTGCTTTAGGTATAATTTTATATGCACTATTTATTATTTTTTTACATTTAGTAACTTAAGCGAAAAAATATAAATAATAATATGAGTGTATGTTAATATCTCAAACGTTTTCATTGTATTTAAAAAATTCATATTACAAATGTATATATAAATATGTATGTATATTGATTTTAAATTTTTATTATTATATTATAAATTTTATTTATAACAAGATAAAACGTTATTAAAAGCAAAAGACTGAAAAAATAAATATCCATAAAATATTAACTTATATTATTGTAGTGAATATAGACTATATTATGGTAAGTAATGAATAAAATTACTAATAATATAGTTAATTTTAACCATATTATAATTACTTTCGACCAAATAATGGTTAATTTTAACCATATCATAATTAAATTCGACCAAATTATATTTACTTTTGACAAAATTATGATTAGCTTTTACCATGTTAAAATTCATTTTGGCCAAATTATGCTCAATTTTAAGCAATTTATGTTTGTATTAAACAATAACATGGTTAATTTTAACAAAGTTACTTTAGAACAAATCTGTGGTAACTTTAGCGAAATTATGATTACTTTTAACGAAATTATGGTTAATTTCAACCAAGTTATGTTCACATTTAACCATAAGATGATTAATTTGAACCAAATCATGGGTAATTTTGACCAAATTATGATAACTTTTAACCAAATTATGGTTAGTTTTAACCGAGCTATATTTAAATTTAACCATAACATGGTAAATTGTTATCAAGTTATGTTCATACTTAGCCATAATATGATCAATTTAGACCAAATGTTAGGCGATTTTGATAAAATAATGATTACTTTTGACCACATTATGGTTTATTTCGACCAAAAAATGTTCACATATAACCATAATATGGTTAATTAAAACAAAACCTTAGGTAATTTAAACCAAACTATCAGGGGTGTGCTGGAAATCGCAAACGCAAAACGCAAGAATTTGGAGGCTGTTTTTAGTAAACTTTTAATCTACTTTTTATAATTTTTGTTATTAAATTCTGTTTAATAGAGAAATGTTTTTATAATATTTGTCATAAAATTCTTTTATTACAGAAATCTTACTATAAAACGACTTTTAAAATTCTTGCGTTTTGCGTTTGCGATTTCCAGCACACCCCTGACTGGTTGGTTTTGACCAAATTATGTTCAAATTTAACCAAAACATGGTTAGTATAGACGAAATAATGGCATATATTGACCATATTATGGTTAAACTTAACTGTAATATGGTTACTTATAAACATTAGCGTTGTTAATATCCAACTATAGTGTATTGCTCTTAGAATATGGTTGCCTCCAACCATATTTTTTTTCTACGTGTGAAAAAGTGAAAATGTGTTACTTTGAAGTTAGCTCCCTTTAGGTGATCCAGTGCGGTATAGAGAAAGCAAGAATCAAAATAAGCTTCCATTAAAAACGACTTATAGTATCGTACAAGTGAAAATGGTTTGTAAAAGAATTAAGATTTTTTTTATTTTTAAATCATATTGTTCGTATGTAATTAAGATTTTAATTTTTTGGTCAGCTATGAACCGATTTCATTAAAACGTTTGATCAAGATATTTATGTTTATGTACAATAAAAAATTTAAAAACAAGTATGATAGAAAAGTAGCTCAAGCCCGACCATTTGACAATCTACACCATATTATTTACTGACTAATTTTTGAGAGTGTAATTTATTTATCTATATGAAATTTTTCGGCCTTAATGGATTTTAGGGAAGGTTTTTATATGGTTCCTTTGGTTATATCCACCATCCTTTAATTGCCATGGGGTAGTAGTCGCCAAATTTAATAACAATACCAATGTTTATAAAGAAGTTTTGGCGTTACTTTGACTGCAGTTGTTTAAACGCCGCGGCCGGGTATTTGTATAAAAAGTGACTCTTAATGGATCGGTATACTAGAAGAACTACTAAAAGAAATAATACGAGTACAGTATAAAAATTCAGACATTGTACATAGTTTAACTTTGACTATCTAAGCGGCCAACATTAGTTAATGTTATAGAAATCTGAAAAACATTATATAAAAAGCAAATACATTTAATAAATAAACAATATAAGCTAATTCAACATGTTTTGCCGGATTAAGCTCTTTCGAGACCTCCTCTTAAAGCTAATGGGCAGTTACATAATATTGAGGGCAGGTTAAAATATGCCTTCAAAACTTAAAAATATGCACGCGAAAAAAACAATTTAATATGTATCTTTTTTTAAGGTTTATATGAACAAATGTTTATTACAAAGTATATTCAGAGTGAAATGATATTGAAAATATACGTTCAACATCGATCGATGTTAGTGGCGCCTACTTAAGTAGTATTAATTCTGATGGAGTAGAGTGTTGCAGACGACACAGCATTTATTAGCGTTAATAATGACCCAAAAGTCGCATCGCAAAATCTGCAGACCCACATCAATGAACTAGAGGCCTGGCTAGAAAAATGGAGAATAAAGGTTAACCCGGCTAAATGTGCTCACTTAACTTTCACGCTCAGAAGACAAACGTTCCCAGCTGTAAAAATAAATAACATCACTGTTAAGGTAGAAAACCATGTTAAGTACTTGGGAATTCATATAGATAGACGCTTGACCTGGTCTCGTCATATTGAAGCGAAAATAACGCCTATGAAACTTAAAGCAGCTCAACTACATTGGCTTCTCGGTCGAAACTCAAACTTGTCTTTAGACAACAAGTCCGTCATAAAACCAATATGGACATATGGCGTCCAATTATGGGGTACTGCATGCGCATCTAATATCCGAAAGCTTCAAAGAAGACAGTCTAGAATATTACCACAAGTTGTCTGCGCCCCATGGTATATACGTAATAATATTATCCACAGAGATCTCAACGTACCCACTATCCAGGAGGAAATTAAAAAATATTCAATTAGCTACATCGATAAACTAATGGCCCACCCTAACTACCTCGCTCGGGGTTTACTTCAGTTCGAAGGTCACCAGAGGCTAAAAAGAACCGATACTTTGAGCCTAACTAGAAGACATTTTTAAAATTTGAATACAGCAGTTAGTGGTTACATTGGTAACAACTAATAAACAACAAGAAGAATTAAGATTTGAATACATATTGTAAATTTCGATAAGAAAGACTCAATAACAAAAATAAATTAATTAAAAAAAAAAAAAAAGTAGAGTCTCAATATATTCATCGGTTTCGCTTTTATCTATATATAAATTGGCTAAGGCAAAACAGTTAAGAACACTTTCCTCCTCTGTATGTCAACTGATTTAAACAAAATATACACCATTTTAGAGGTATTTACTCAAAGAAGTTCAGAATGTATATTTTATTAAAATCTGTTCAATAATTTCAGAGTTATAAGCGTTCAAAATTGCTACTAACACAAATGCAAAATAAATAAATACAATTTTTTTTCAATTATCAAATAATAAAAAATTAGGGTGATCGATTATTCGACATTTTTCAAAAACCGGTTTTCGAATATTTCGACTATATAAATCTTATGTATAAATCAGACCAGGCAAAACAGTTCAGAACGATTTCTTCCTTTGTTTGACAACCGAACCTCTATGGAGGAAAAAAGGAGAATTACGGGAAACTAAATTTCTTTTTTTTACTTTTCTGTGCTTCATGTGATAATTTTTAAGTTTTCTATAATATTGAACTTAGAAACATAATATTATAGGTGTAGGGTCCTAAGTGAGTGATAACCTATAAGATAAAATATTGTTACGTTTTTCCTTTAATAAACGCGTTCGGTTTACTCCCTTATAATAAACCGTTGAGTTCTTTTAATTGCAAATAAAAAATAAATACACACACTTATTCAACCTTACAAACTTTATTGAAATTAATTATTTTGTTCACAATTGTTAGTTACGAACAGAACCGTTTTTCAAAACAGACTAAACTAATTTTACATGAGTCACCCCTTTTTATATTTCATAATTATTTCTAGATTTTTCCTGAACCTTCCCGTAAAAACTATTTATTATGTTCTATAACCATTTCTAGAAATTACTGGGAAATTTATATAGGAATTATTTTTAAAATAACAGTTGTGTTGAAAATTATACATGACAATTTTAAGTAACATAAAACGATAACTTACAAGATAACTTATAACTATAAATAGTTCTTAGATAATTTAACTTTCGTAACACTGCCCTCCACTTAAGCCTGTTCGTCCCGAATAGGCTCAGATTCTCCTTTTCCATAATGGGCTAGTCGTTCTAGATGTACCACTTTCATTTTTGATCTTGGGCTCTTATATTTCTGGATCCGATACACCACGTTATTCAATTTCTTTATTACTTTATATGGGCCATTCCAATGAGTCTGCAGCTTTGGAGATAGTCCTTTCTTTCGTTGCGGATTAAAAAGTAAAACCAACTGGCCTTCTTTGAAGCCTTCCGAATTTGCCGCTCGATCATATCTGGCTTTCATCTGGTCATTTGATGAATTAACACGCCTTCGTCTTAATTCGTTTTTCTGCTCTTGGGTAGAGTCATTATTATTCGCTGGTACGGATAGTTCACCAAAGTTGTACTGCTGGGCCGGATTTCTAATTTCTCCAATCAGACCATTGTCTGCAACGCACTGTGGGCATGTAATTGCGCAATCAATCACGGCTTGCTTGCAACCGACCCAATAGTAGCTTGCTTTTAACTTCTTTATGGTTCTCGTAACGCTAAGATGCCCACCACCAGTGCCTTCGTGGAATTTCTTCACAACTTCACATACTTTAGAAGTCGGTACTACAATAAGGTTTTTAACAGTTTTGCCATCAGTACTTTCCCATGTACGGTATAGGCAACCATTTATCATCCGCAGACTACTCCACTGCGCCCAATACGCTTTCATTAGTGGACCGTTCAATTTAATTTCTTCACGAGTCGGTCTTTCACCTTTTTTCTTAGCCATCATAATTTGCGCTAATAAGGGGTCACTTTTCTGCGCCGTTGACCAGTCTTCGCTGGGTTCCACATCTAATAAGCGAATCTCATTTATGCGTTTCTTGTTTTTAGACTCTATACCGTGCTTGCTTTTATGTTTACTGGGCCGTCTTGAATATGTGGTCGCTTTCCCACGTTTTTCATCGTTTCTTTGGGAGGACAATTTCTTATGATCACTAGTGACTAGTTGTCTTACAAGGGCTTCACTTCCAATCCCAACGTTAAGGGGTACTTCTAGACCATGCCAATTCATAATTTGTCGTCCCATGTCTAGACTAATGCCTTGACGAATCATAAAATCTGCTCCAATTATGACCTCGTCCATAATTTCAGCCACAATAAACTCATCAAAAACGATCATATCAGCCATTCTTATTTCCACTCTTGCTTTACCATAGACAATAACAGGCTCTCCCGTAGCTGTTCGCAAGTTTACACCACTTAGCGGCTCGATAGCTCCCTTTATCAAATCAGCTCTTATAATGGAATGTCCTGCACCAGTGTCGATAGTCAAAATGCGGATTTCGCCATTTTTGTAACCACAGGTCGTTACTCGTTTTCACTACTAAATTTATTGTGGGACCTTCCGTTTCCTCTGCCCTGCTAGCTCCTCTCAGCTTAAGCGGTGGCTCCCGCGATGATTGTTGACATGCTCTTCGTTTGTTCCTTTGCGGCGAAGCAGATCTTGATCGTTGTTTGGGTGCTTTGCAGTTTCGCTGAATATGGCCAATCTTACCACAATTATAGCATTTCGCTTTGTTTTTACCTTGCTTCTCGCTTAAAGCTTGCATCACTGCCTTTTTTATGTCCTTTACAATATCTCTTTCTTCTTCAGCGCCAAATTCCATTCTGAATATTTCTTTTCTGTGTTCACCACCATACTTTCGTTGCAGTGCTACCATAATGTCATCGTAATTGTTTCTGCAACTTACTGGTACACTTTCTAGAATTTCAGCCGCAGATCCTTTTAAAGCCAGATTCAGCTCTATGGCTTTTTCTTCATTGTTCCATGCATTTTTGTTGGCAACTGTGTCAAACTGGAACTTAAAAACACTAAATGGTGAACTGCCGTCAAAACTTGGAGCTCTTATTCTATTCGAGACTTCTGGAAAAACTCGCACCACTCCCTCTTGGCACTGAAGACTATTTACTCTTTCTTCCAGATGATGAAGTTTTCCATCAAAAATCGTGACTTGTGTTTTTACATCAGTGACTTGAGTTTTTACATCAGTGACTTGTGTTTTTACATCAGACAATTCTTTTTCCATATCGTCTACTCTTTCGTTTATAACAGTAGAAATCTCTTGAAGCTTCTCAAGTTTTTCATTAGTAGCCTGAAGTTTCTCGTTTGTAGCTCTGGAATTTTCTTGAATTTCGGCTAAGATAGCTTTTGAATTTTCTTCCATTTTTCTTGAGGTTTCAGCCGAGTTTTCTTTTACCATTCTCTCCATATTTTCCTCCATTTTTCTAGAATTTTCTTCCATTTTTCTAGAATTTTCTGCTAGGATAGCGTTTGAATTTTCTTTCACCATATTCTCCATTTTTTTAGAATTTTCTGCCGACATTTTTTCCATTTTCTCCATCATAGCAGCAAACATTGTGCTGAGATCCATGTTGTTGGGTACTGCACGGGTTGCAATTTCCATTTCTTCTTTTTCTTTGAATTCATAAGTTACGATGTCAATGTTGCGTCGCTTGAATTCATCGATTAATTTTTTCTGCAACTCAGCTTTATTTCCGGCAGTCGGCAGATCCAACTTGCCCAGCTCTTTCTTCAGCTGTTCAACTTTTAGCTCATCGAATTTCGTTGTTGTTTGTAGTTTTTTTTTTATTTGTTTATTTATTTTAATTTAATTTTTTTTTTTTTTTGTGTTTTTTATTGCAATTTCACTTCTGACACCAATTGTTACGTTTTTCCTTTAATAAACGCGTTCGGTTTACTCCCTTTATAATAAACCGTTGAGTTCTTTTAATTGCAAATAAAAAATAAATACACACACTTATTCGACTTTACAAACTTTATTGAAATTAATTATTTTGTTCACAATTGTTAGTTACGAACAGAACCGTTTTTCAAAACAGACTAAACTAATTTTACATGAGTCACCCCTTTTTATATTTCATAATTATTTCTAGATTTTTCCTGAACCTTCCCGTAAAAACTATTTATTATGTTCTATAACCATTTCTAGAAATGACTGGGAAATTTATATAGGAATTATTTTAACATAACAGTTGTGTTGAAAATTATACATGACAATTTTAAGTAACATAAAACTATAACTTACAAGATAACTTATAACTATAACTATAAATAATTCTTAGATAATTTAACTTTCGTAACAATATGTTGGTACTTTTTTGTTTTTCATCTGGAACTTTTTGAATTTTCATTAATATTCAACCTATAAAGATAAAATTATAAATTAAAGTGGGTGAATAAGAACATGTAAGGGGAGCTTTTTGGTACATTTTCGTTCAACAGCTGGTACTTTGATTAATTTTCGTTAATATTAGACATATAAACATAAAATTAAACGTCCTGAGTGGATGACAATATATAAACAAGACTTTTTGATACTTTTTTGTTTTTCAATTGGTATTTTTTATATTGAAGATAAAATATGTATAGGAGGTTGGTCCCTCGCCAAATCGATCCAATTTGAAGGAAGAAAATAAATGCTCGAAACAAATTAATTCATATGTACTTAGATGAAGTATGTTTTCTTCATATTTACATACAAATTTATGGTCGAATTTTGACCATTAGGCGAACACTAGTTAACATAAATGTATATGGCTCTTTTTAACTTGGTTAACGTTAGACGAAAGGCTTAACCATATTGTGCATGAGCGGTCTTAAACGGAATAATCCACTCTTAAAATTCCTGGGTAATCTCTCACCGTACGAGCAGTTAAATCTTTTTAGTTTCTTTTGGCATTTTTAAAACGGCTGTAGGAAAAATCGCTCAAAGAAAAATGGCCCAAAAAAAAAATGGAAAATCGCCCAAATGAAGATTCGCCCAAAAGAACATGAAAAATGACCCAAAAAGTTAAATAAGAAATTTTGCCCAAAAGAAACGAAAAAGGGCCCAAAATAAAAATAAAAAATGACCCAAAAAAAGCATTTTTGCCAAAAAAAAAAAAAATTTTTAAATTACCCAATTTGCGAAAAAGTGTTTATTATTCATATAAATTAAGTAACATACAAATGTAAGTTTTATGTAAAAAATTGCATTGTATCTACAACAGCTACTCGGCAGTATGGACAGAAATACTTATTTGAGCCCTCCGCCAAACTTTGTGCACTCTTCAATATTTAAATATTAATTAATCACTGCATAGTTATAATCAATTACTCAAAACAGAATATAGCTTTTTGCAAGGTGGCATGTCATAAAGTCCAGTGTCGTAATGTCCATGGACACTGTGACACTTTTGAAAATGTCATAACGTCCGTTGGCATTAAGACACTTTGCAAATTGACATTATGTAATTTTTAAAAATGTCATAAGGTCCATAATTACTACAGATATTAAATACAAAAAAAGATCTACATACACGCAGAGAAAAACATGTTTTATTATGGTCACAACCAACAAAAGTATTTTTAAAGAAACTTATTTTACCATAATATGCTTGTCGGTGACAATGATTTGGTTAAATTAAACATAATATGGTCAACATTTTTTTAAAAATGGTTTTGTTGTTTTTTCTCTGGGTGCATATATTAAACATATAACGAAAACACTTTTGGGCGCAAGGATTTTCTAATCTATGGTATTACAAAGACCGGCCTCGCCAACTAAAGCTTCTCTGCGCAGACGGCCTTTGGGCGGGCGCTAGGATTTTTGCCTTTATGGTATAGCAAGTACCGGTTTCACTAAGTAAAGCTTCTAAAATCTGCCTTGTTTCCGAACGAAGGCCGACTTCGCAGATTAGCTTTAGTTAGCGAAGCCAGTATTTGTTATACCATAGAGGAGAAAATCCTTAAGCCCGGCCGAAAGCTGGCTATGTAGAGAAGCTTTAGTTAGCGAAGCCGGTTTTTGTTATACCATAGAGCAGAAAATCCTTGCCCCCGGCCGAAGGCCGTCTGTGCAGAGAAGCTTTAGTTAGTGAAGCTGGAACTTGTTTTATCAAAGAGGAGAAAATCCTTGCGCCCGACCGAAGGCCAGCTATGCTTTCGAGTTTGTAAGCTAGGCTTTCGAGTTTGTCCACGGACACTATGACAATGGACGTTATGCCATGCCACCTTTTTGCAATATGTCCCGTTATTTTTATAAATAACATTTAGGAATTCGACGTATAGTAATAATGAATGATTTAGACAAATAGTAAGTAAGATTTTGACGAAATTTTAAAAATGAAAAAATGCCCCGAAAAATGGGCTATTTTTCATATAATATTTTTGGGTGATTTTTCATAATGAAAATTTTTCAATTTTAGTAAATTTTGGTCGCCTTCAACGATATGTCTGATTGCCGTTCTCAATGTCTGCAACTTCACATCGGCTTCGAGAGGAATATTATGACATTTATAATGAAACGACGTAATCTCTTTTGATAGTTTTCGACAAGATTTGCAGTCGGACTTTTTCCCACTTTTCGAGAAAGAAGTTCTCACCAAGGTTACAGAACATGGGTACAGATTGAACAAATACCGCATCGTTGTGTTCACTTTGGAATTTCACTTTTTAAACATTTCTTATGAGAGTAACGTTTTTGAAAATATAATTTTTTTAATGAATGTGTTTTATTAGCATATTCTAGATTTAATCTTCTTCTTTTTCTTGATGAAAGGAAAATATTTTATCTCTCAACCTTTTCAAATTTATTTAACATTAATTATATAATTAAAAGAAAAAAAAATGCATTTATATGAAATGCACTAAAAACGCGAAACAAGATTTATAATAACCGAACATTATTTTAACATTTATTTAAAACATTTCGAACATTTATTTTAAAATGTATATTTATGTACTTATTTATAAACTTTTTGAATCAGATTTTTTTTTTATTAAATTTGTATACATTAAGGCCCAGGCCCGCGATGTCGACAAGAACATTTCTTTCGTATATTTGTATTGAAAATAAAAACAAATTTTAGTTTTTTATTATTGTTTTCAATATAAATATGCGAATGAAATGTGCTTGTCGACATCGCACAGTGGCCGATTCGTCTGATCTAGCGTAACGAAATCTAAATTTTTGACTTTTAAATTCAACCATAATTTGATCTCCGCCCGTTAGCTAAATGTTCATTTAGCAAATCGATAAATTCCGAGTTGATAAATTTGCTATAATTGATCAACTGTGAGCTTTCGAACACAGCATATGTTTAAACAGCTGCTACAGAAATATTTTGCCACGTTTTTACAAGTATTCAGATTGTGATGAAAAATTGTGAAAAATAATTTTTGTGAAAATTTGAGTTGGATTTTTTATAAGTTAAAGGTATGTTATTAAAAAAAAAGTGTAAAGTTTCCTGTGCAATATATGTTATTGTAGAAAATTATGATAGATATAAACAAGTTTGTTAACTCCTTTATTGTGACCGAACTTGAATTTCTGTAGAGTAAAACTTAGATAGCTGGTATCGGCCGGTAAAGAGGCTGTTGTGTTATGATAATATGTTCCGTCTACTTTGTGAAATGTCCAATATCTGCTGCTTTGAGTCGCTTTTGCTCACAATGTTGTAATTTTTAGGAACCATGTCGGTATGCAAACGCACCCTTTTTTCAGTATGGCACGGTGAAAAAGATGCTTTAAAAAAATTTTCCACACTGGCGGAGTTTGTTTTTTCAAATGTTATTGATAAATCTAACTGCACTGAGGAGGAGTACAACTTAATTATTAAAAAACTGAAAAATTTTTGCAAAAGGCTGACTGCAAAGTGGAAAGAATGCCGTAGGGGTCGGGAACGGTTTGAGAATAATTACAATGTTTGGTTGGATGAAAAATTAGTTCTTGTATGTCAAAATAATAAAAATGGAGCAGGAAGAAAACAAAAGGAAATTGCAGAATGCCACGCAAAACGTCAGTGTACCAAAGTTTCGGAACTAGTCGAAGGCAATACTTGTAATGAGCTTATGATAGCGACTCGTGTCAGCTTATACAAAGCTGGAAAACGAAGTGAATCGCTAGTTGTTTCAATGGTAGCCACTGATTCCGATGCGTCTAAAAAAATTAAAAAAAGTCTTGGATTAGATCAACAGCTCCCGATCAAGTATACGGCAGAGGAAGCTTTGGCTCTGTATATTGATGGAGGGTTTACCAAAAACTCATATAAACTTATGCAAGCTGGTGCAAAAGCTCGGAATTCTAATATCTACCCAACATACGATGTTTTGCTATCCGCCAAAAAGAAGTGTTATCCAAATGCAAAAATAGCCGAAGAATCTTGTGCTGAAGTTCCACTGCAAGAACTGCTAGATCACACAATTAAAAGAATTGTTCAAGCCCACCCAGAGGTATTTAGTCAAATATCTGTTAATGAAGACAAATATGAACATCCAACTGTGTTTTATAAATGGGGATGCGATGGGAGTTCAGGACACTCAACATATCGGCAAAGCTTTACCAATTCTGAGAAAATTATGGTAGATGAGCATTTATTTGCAGTTTGTATTGTGCCACTACAAGTAGAATTGGGTAGCTGCATACTCTGGAAAAATCCGCGGCCATCATCAACTCGATACTGTAGACCTCTTAAGATAATGTTTGCAAAAGAGTCCGCAGATTTAATTCGTGCCGAGATTGAAAAAATTAAAGCACAAATTTTGAAACTTGAACCCACACGTCTGAGCTGTTATCAAGTTAAACACAATTTGCAGCTCACAATGATCGACGGCAAAGTGTTTAGAGTTATTGCAGAGACTTCCTCGCAAACATGCGGTATTTGTAAGGCCTCGCCTAAAATGATGAATAACCTAGATCTCATTACGAGCTTGCCGAGAAGCGAAGATTTGTTTCAATTCGGACTATCGACCTTGCATGGGTGGATTCGCTGCTTCGAGTGTATCTTACATATAGCATATTGACTACAAATCAAAAAGTGGCAGGTTCGCGGCTTAGACAAGAGCATAGTCAACCAAAGAAAAGCAGAGATTTAAGGATGAAATGGCTTTATTGGTGGATATCCCAATGCAAGGTTCCGGCAACACAAACAGTGGCAATACAGCTCGAAAGTTTTTTGAAAACCACGAATTGTCTGCGCAAATAACCGGTGTAAATGGAAATCTAATTAAAAGACTTGGTGTGATTTTACGCACTTTGGCGTCAGGATATGCGGTAAATATTTGCAGTTTTCGTGAGTACGCCATACAAACCGCAAAGATATTTGTAAATGAATATCCATGGTTCTACATGCCTAGCTCAGTACATAAGATATTGCTTCACGGAGCTGATATAATTGAATGTGTACCACTTCCTATTGGTATGATGTCGGAAGAAGCCTTGGAAGCCAGGAACAAAGATTTCAGAAATTTTCGGCTTAAGCATACACGTAAAACATCGCGAATAAATACAATGGAGGATCTTATGAACGCTTTATTAATTTCTTCAGATCCTTTAATAACGAGTTTATGCAGAAACCCATCCCGTTTGTCAAAAAAATACACTTTTTTAGATAGGGAGATGAAATATCTTCTTTTAGATGCTTCTGAAGTATCAGAAAAGTCCGCTTTAGACTGGAGCACTGATTCGGAATAACTTTATTAAAATTAAAAATAAAAAAAAAAAAATATATAAAAAAAATTTGAAAAAAATTATTAAAAAAAAAAAATTTTTTTAATTTTTTTTTTATAAATTTTAAAATTTAAAAAAAAATATTTCAGTTGGTTCCTTATTGGATTTCTATTCCAGCAAAATTTTTATTTTTAGGAAAACTTCATTACTTTTTCAATAATTAATTTCGTTACGCTAGATCAGACAAATCGGCCACTGTGCATCGTAGGCAAGTTTTAATAATTTTTTTTTTTCTTTTTTAATATGAAAAGTGATTTTCTATTTACCAACGACTGGCATTGCAGCTACTAACACTAAACATTTAATTGGCAATAGATGTGTGACTAGTCAAATGGTAGCTGTTAAGTGTCAATTAACCCCCTCCTTTGAACCCCTTGTTAAAGTGATAGGTCCCATTCATATAAAGTGTTCAAACCAGGACCGGTATCAACCTATCACGGGACTACTTTGGTGTTTGGCGGTTTACCCTCAAAATATAAACAAAGTAAACTCTTATTAAAGGCCAAAGTTAAATATATAAATTAAGTTTAACACAATGGATTCCATCTAAGAACACTTGGGTCTCAAAGACGAAAACGAAGATACCTCAACTGCCAAAATAAATCTAGACATTTGTAAAATGCGATGCAATAAAGATATTTACGTACACACATGTCTTCCTTGACAGTCGGGTAAAAATCAACAGTTGGGTAAAGATAAACTCGTAAGCTAAATCTATATATATGAAAAATTAAACGTTTCGTGTATGGTAAGAAAAAATATTTTAAAATTCCTGGTAAAACTCATTTTCTCATTTTTTCTAATTATGTGCAAGCTTTTTTAAGGGAAAACGTAAAAAATAAAATATTTTACCTCCTTTTCAGTTATCGTTTTTCTAAGTATGAAAAAACTAAAGGAGAAACTCGAACAACATAACTACTTAAACATAACTCTTTTCACATCTCATTAGTCTCATTCCGGGCGAAGCCGGGGCGGTCAGCTAGTGTAATATAAATTATATGTATTTTAACTCTTGTTTTTTTTAATTTTGCAAAATAAATAAAAATGAATCATTTTATGTTGACCTATTTTTACAACGAACACAAAATTACAATAAAGTATTTTACTGACATCATGTACGTTGCGGTTTTAAAATAACAAACCACCGCATTTGTTTTGCTCACATTAATGTCACCTTCAGTTAACGGTCAGATTTTTTTTAATAACTCCTCGTCAGTATTAAAGTAAATTTAATTTTCTATGATATTTTTATTTACTGTAAACAATGTTAACGGTGTCTTAGGGTTTATAAGAAGTTGGCGAAAGGAGTTCGATGATCCCTATGCAATAAGACAAGTATTTGCGTATATATTTTATTTGCGAGACCGATTTTGAAATACCCTTCGGTCATCTGGCATCTCCAGTTTGCGGTACATTCTAAAAAGTTTAGATACTCACAAGGGCAATTCCTTTTTTTCTGTCTCCGAACACTTAATTGATGATGAATGAAATATCAACTCGTCTCCATATGATAACCGTTTTAAGCTTACACAAAGATCCGGCATGAAACAAACTCGGCATGAAACAAGCTCGACTCAACACCAAATTGATATTTATATAACTTTTAAGTATTCTTAACACATAACGCCACGTCGGACACATATGTTTGTCCGACGCGATTTTCACTCTTTCTTGCCATGTCACACAAAAGTGGATGACGATAAATAGGATTTTATTGCAGTAATATGATGTAGGGCCCCCCATGAAATTTCTGTAATAGTGGTTTCGGCGCAGCTCAAAAATTAATTTTTAAAAAAATTTTTTTGAAAAAAAATAATTTTATTATAAACTGTAAGAAAAAAAAAAAAATAAAAGAAAAATTATTATACATTTTATTCTTATAATGCAAAGACACAAATTAACACGTAGAAGGAAAAACATAGAGCGAAACCAATATGTTGTATTTATGTGAGGGTGTTTTTTGTCGTGCATATATGTCCGACATGGCCTTGCATTAAAAAAAGTCGGGAGGCGGCTCTTCGGACATATGCGTGCGACACTCTTATTTGTGAAAAAATGTTGTGGACCCCAGCCTCGTATTTGCTGAAAGTACCTTGGCAATCAATGTGTTAAAAGAAGCTATATAGGAAGATGACGCACCAATGCTCTTAGCTTGGGAGTTATAGGTCGTTAAAGTTTCAAGAGATTTAATCCATATTTCTTGGTATAAACTGAAAGTAATATGGTAATAAGTCATACTTCGAAGTGCGTTTCACATGGTGTTAAAGCATACCGATCTACTAACCCATTAAGAGACAATTTGAAATATTCATACTTCGTGACTGCCTTTTTTTACAAAATTGGCTTTATCTTTAAATTATGTCGATACAACAATAATTATTAAACCCTAATATGTTAGAGAGGACACTTCAAGCTTTCACATGTTACCAAATTTTTTAGGGCTTTGCTGAATAAAGTTGTCTGTATTGAGGGGTTTCCGCCTTTTGAAACACTTTTCAATTATGTACATGTTACAATAATTAAATATGTAACAAGTGCATAAATTATAACCACATATATAATTTTATTCAAACTTATACATAAATAAAAATAATGGTCGTTTTGTAGATAAATCTTTCAAGAAATATTACTTTTTTAAACTGGCTTTTAACGGGTTAATAAATCGGTTATTTTTAATACATCATGTGAAAGATGTTTTGAAGTACTTTCTTATGATACCAATACTTTTAAGATGCAGTTTTTACCTAAAGATAACACAGGCCAACACTCAATTTGTTTCTTTGAATTTATCAACTAATTTTAGTTAATTTGGGTGCGCTGAGCTCAAAACTGTAATCAGTTTGTCTCTATCAGCTCTAGTTTTCATGATATAGCTTTTCTATACCCTCCACTTATGACCTCCAATTACCAATTACCCAAATTTTTTTTTCCAAAATTTTTTTTTTATCAAATTTTTTTATATACTGTTATAGTTATTGCCAAAAAAAAAAAAAAAAATCCCAAATTTTTTTAAGTATTTTTTTATTTTAATAAATTTGTATGAAACAGTTTTACTTCTTTTTATTTTTTTTAAATTCCTATGGAAAAGTTTTACTTTTTAAATACTTAAAAAAATTTGGGAATTTTATTTTTTTTTTGGCAATAACTATAAAAAAATTTTGATAAAAAAAAAATTGGAAGAAAAAAATTTTGGGTAATTGGTAATTGGAGGTCATAAGTGGAGGGTATAGAAAAGCTATATCATGAAAACTAGAGCTGATAGAGACAAACTGATTACAGTTTTGAATTCAGCGCACACAAATTAACCAGAATCAGTTGATAAATTCAAAGAAGCAAAAATCTTTTTTAATTTTGTCGGGCTGTGTAATTAAAGTCAAAGTTTTTTCGGGAATACAAAGTTTATTACTAACACGATTGTCGTATGAAGTGCTAAATTCCCAATTTTTCATATTTGATAAATACACTGATATTTATTGTAGAGGGAAAGCTAGCTTCTATGCGCATTTCACTGGTTGCTTAGGCCAGCTCATCAGGCAACCATTTCCAAAGATTTTAGAAAAGCCAAAAATAATAAACAAATAAAACCCTAAAGCGAATAAGAATTATAAACACTCTAAGTCTTACCTGTAACAATATCAAAGCTCAAACAAAACACCAACAATAAACAGTGAGTTTATCTTTTCTTACAACTTCAATTCGAGTCGGAAAGAACCCAACCAATTGTAGGGGGATGTGGTCATAAGCCAAACTTCGAGAAGGTTAGAGTACTACAGGAAGAGAGTAATTATAAAAAGAGATTTACATTGGAAACGTTGCATATAATAAATATTCCAACAACCACACGAATTAATTATAAGACAGGTACTGACAATTGCGCTCAGTTATATAGACACATAATTAATAAACATAATAAGAAGTGACAACTAGTAGATCAGTTTTGTTTGATGTTATAGGTTTGTAAAAAAGACGCGGTAAAATAGATTAACGAATTATGTACGTATATAGTACAAAAAGAATTAAGGAAAATTACTTGTTGTTCTTAGATTCATTGAAAATAGTTGACGAAGTTAACTGAAATATCGGAGAAAATAAATTGTTAAAATAAAATAAAAAAGTTGTTTTTATTTTATTTTATTTTCCAAGACCTTTAACCGAATCACAAAAAAAAAAATAAATTCAAAAATATTAATTTATTTTGGCCAAAGGGAAAAATCAGAATATAACATTTGAAGGACTTATTGTAAGAGAATTATACTGAGGCCAAGCGAATTGAAAAACTGGTTTTATGTGTTTAAAAAAAGTGCCGGTAAATATTAGGGAGATTCTTTGTTTTTTGTTCATACTTTCTCAGCTGTTGCAATTCAACACTCATATATTCGCCAACATCCTCATGATTAGTGTCTTTCCAACAATTTTTTTTTTTTTTACTGTTAGGACCAGCACTCAGGGGATGGCCCTTACTAATGCATTGCATTGTGTGGGACCTAGGAAAATAGCTTGTGGGAAGGATATAAATATCATCATATATATTCTAAGAATATTTCTTCAAAAAAAAAAAAATCAAACAAAAAAAAAAAAACTAATTGGAAACATGCGAAAATAATACTAGTTTACTTTAAGTTATGCTGGCACATCAGTATCGTTAATTAATTCGTATCTTGAAAATCGTACAATTCATTTAAATGCTGATGACGGGCAGCTATACTTAAACACATCGCTTAAAACTATAAATTTAAATGTATGTAAGCTCAATTCTGATCTTGAAAACAATAATTGCTGGGCATCACAAAATGGTCTATGCCTGAACCCACAAAAATCAAAAGGTTAAATTATTCGCAAAAAATCTTTAAAACAAAATATTAATGTTGACATACATATTCGTATTAAAAATGAAACAATTAAATCGTAACATCAGCAAAGAATTTGGGTATAACATTTAGCAACACGCTCAGCTGGGTTAATCAAGGTAATATAGTACTAGTAGGTAAAACGTACTCAATGCTTCGTAATCTGTGGGCAACACAGTTTTGAACTCCAGTATGAACATTAGTATGTTAATTGCTAAAACTTATATAATGCCGGTGCTTCTTTATGGATGGGAAGTTTATTACAATTGTGATTCCACTAGTAAGCGGAGGTTAACTAATCTTTTTGATAACATTACTAGACATGTATTTGGCCTTGATACTTGCGATGGAATGGCAACCTTAGGAAAAAAACTTTACAACTTAAATTCCAATAATCTGGTCATCATCAGGACACTTACGCTTCTGCACAAAATCGTGTGCACAAAAGTGCCGTCATATTTATATAATCGGATAACATTTGCAAGGTCCAATAGGGGGAATAAGGTTATACCTTTTGCGCACAGAAGTAAGATAATGCAATGACAATTTTATTATAACGCAATCCATCTTTGGAACAGGCTTCCGAATATAACAAAACATTTAAACAATAATAAAACTTAACTTGACGGATAGTAAGACGAACTTCGTAAAATCTTGTTAGTTAAACGATCACGGCATATATATGTACTTACAGTTTGGTTTGTGCTTTGTTGTGATACAGACGTGTATTTTTAACCCCGCATACGATTTGAACTATTAGTTAATCACATTTGATTTTGACACATATCAGCAGCGAATGGACGCTTAAAAATAAATGATATATTTTGGCATTTAATTTATTTAACATAAAAGTGAACAATTAAACGATAAAATTAAATAAAAAAGCAAAAAATATATACATACGTATGAATGTTCATACATGTATGTATGTATACATATTGTAAACAAAAATATTTAAGTTTATATTTCTTATTTTTTTGTGTTGTTGTAATACAATAAATAATAAAAATATTAAAAGCAAAGCAAAACGGTGAAAAACAAAAACAACTCTTTGCATTAGTACGAACAGTGAAACAACACTAAGACAAAATGAAAGAAACGTTTACGTTTTAGTTCATGCAAATGAAAATAATGCAGAAATAAATAAAACAAAACAATATTAACTACCTAACGGCTAAGCCAACTATTCGTACACGTTCCCACTCGCCCTCGGTATTTACACAAACGGTGGATAGTGACTCATTAAAAAAACTACAACTAGACTTGGTGACAAGTGTTGCCAGGCCAGTAAGTATTGCCATGACGTCAAAAACAAATTAAGTGGGAAATTATACCATGAACTCAAATACAAATGCAATGGAAAACTCCCCTGTAAAAAGTTGTCAAAGGCCTACAGTACAAGTTGGCATGGACAGGTACATAACAGTGCTTAAACGGGGACGCAGCCCTACCTCTGCAGCAGTTGCTTCGGCCTCAAAAGTACCATCTTTTGATAAAATAAATTCTTAAAATCGTTTTGCAATTCTGAAAGAAAATTATTCTTTTTATTTTTAATGCTATTTTACGCCTTGAATACTATCCTCAAAAATGGAAGGTTTCCTTAGTTACCATGATACCAAAGCCAGGGAAAGATCATACAAAAGTTGAGTCTTATAGGCCTATTAGCTTATTATCAAATATGTCAAAGCTGTTTGAGAAATTATTAGTTCCAAAATTAACACTCATTTTAGGTGAAATTAGTATATTCCAAACCATCAGTTCGGATTTAGAAGAAAACACAGCACAATCGAATAGTAAATGCCATAAGAAAAGCATTTGAAGCAAAGAAATATTGCTCAGCACTCTTCATCGATGTTTCGCAAGCTTTTGATAAAGTCTGGCATGAAGGCTTATTACATAAATTGAAGCAAAATTTACCAGCAAACACACACAAGCTGCTTGAAAGCTACTTAGCCGGTCGTCAATTTATTATTAAAGAAGGAAATTTCTTAAGTTCACCCGTGCCCATTGCCGCTGGAGTCCCACAAGGCAGCATCCTGGGCCCCCTATTATACTTTATTTATACTTCGGACATGCCAACAAACAACTACACACAAACTTCAACATTTGCAGACGATACAGCTTTTCTAAGCGTCCACGAAAATCGTTATGAAGCATCGCGTTACTTACAGCATCATATATTTCAACTAGAAATATGGTTAAGACAATGGGGGATAATGGTCAATTGGTCGATGTGTTTGTTTGATTATGCTATTTTCATCATGGTAGGTAGAGCAACCTTCCATCCAGGAAGGTAGTATTCAGTTCGTAAAATTGCATTCTTAATTAAAACTTTTGTTGTTATTGCTATGCGGTGTAGCTCGATAAGCATTTTATAAGTTATTTTATTAATACCCTGAGGCTTAAATCCGCAATAGCCTTTCTTTTTTTCAAACATACAGGTATCCTTTTTCAATATAATTTCTTGCCTAATTTCCATTTGACTTTCGCAAGGGGGCTTGGAAATAACTGATCTTTTAAAATTTTGAGTTCCATGTGTTAGGGAGTGGTCAGATTGTGGAGTTGCACCAAGTTTCTGAAGATACCTTTCCAGTGATGTAATTTTTCTGAGTTTTTTTTGTGCATTCTTTCAGTAGATTTTTGAGCTGGGGAGATCTGTGAAGGTGCAATTCTCTTTACTCTCCTATTTTTTCGTTTGACATCTGCAAAATATATATATCTGGTATATCTGGTTGATAATGGCGTACGTAGATGTATATTTATTAGTAGTTTTATTAGGGTTCATTATAGAAACTAAAGTGGGTGTGGTTAAACAGATGTTTTATGAACTCTTTTTTTATTAATTTTTGATATTCTTTTATTAGGCTTGAGTTCATCAAATTTAATTTTCATTAAATTATTTTTCACTGAGGAAGGAATTTTTCAACTTAGAATTTTTATTCAAATTTATTGATCATTTTTCTTTGGCTGAGCTGGGATTAGATCCCGGGTTGATTTTTACATGTTTCAAGAATCACCACATTCTACCCTCAGAAAATTTTTGAGTTCTAACCACTGCACCACTGCGGTGCCCGCCAGCCAACAGTCAAACATCAAACCTTTAACCAGTTGTACTGGTGGTTCGAAATTTGCTGTTATTATAATTTTTAAATTTCAAATTACATGTTGCCTCCTTTCCTCTGTTTTTTCGTATTCTTTCTGTCAAGACTTTGGCTTGTCAAACCTAAATACATTTGTTTTTATTTAAAAAAATTTTTTTATTTTTTTTTATTTTAAAAATAACCCCTTTTGTATTCTTCATTCTTTAGGTATCATTTTTTTCACCAAAACTATTCTTAAAATCAAGAAAAACTATTAAATAAAATGAAAATCTCCATCGATTTCGATTTGAAGACTATTAACGTTTCTTTTATTAAAATCACACTTGGCGATTTGTTCTTAACAAAAATCTTAAGAAAATTAAGTTTGAAGATTTTCAAGAAGGCGAAAAAATCTATACATATTCAGCAAATTCCTTTAGGAACATAGCCTGCGTACGTAGAATTTCCATGTATGTCTGTCTGCTGCAATGTGCCTTAGCTCGTTAAACGAATTTAAGGTTTCGCCTCCATGTTATCTGTGGTCATTCCGGTTTCATGACAAATACATACATGTGTGTATGAATTGACACATTTTTTAGATTATCTAACAAGTTTTAATTAGAAATGATGTACGGAAATTCTTTTTCCCCAGATTCTTAGCTGTTTTCTAGAAGTCATGCAAGAAGAATCATGTTTATAAGACCTTGAAAGTGTGAAACTATGGAGAAAATCCATGATTTTGATGTTCCAATTTTTATTTACATACAGTTTTTTTTTTTTTTTGGTAAATCTGTTTAAGTTTATTACTTATTTAAACATATAAGTAAAGTACTTCAACAAAATCAGAACTTCAGCACAAATTTTTGGGTTTCTTTTTATTTTATTTTGTTAAAGAATATCAAAAATTAACCACACAATACTTGTGTACAAAAAAAATATAATTTATTAGTCAAATCTCTGGCTGAGCACGCATAATGATAGCAAATTAAATACGTTTTTGGGTTAAATCATCGTGTGACAACCAAAACTTTTTTACATTTGAATTTCACACAATACACTAAGCACGAACACATACATAAAAATCTTCTTTTCATTTTCATATAAACAGCTGTTGTCAGCTAATTAGAACCGTTATAAAAATGTTTTTTGCTTATATAAAAAAGATATTTGTTTTATATCTCACCAACATAGTAATGAATTTATCATATTCATAATAATCAATAGAATATTTGTAATATTTATTTTTACCAAGAAAAAAAAACGCAGATATGAATATTACGATTTTTTCCAAAATGTAAGAAAATAAAAATTTTTAGTAACTAAAACGAGAAACACATCTATAAAAAAACGGTTTTATTCACGGACAGTGACTAAAGAACAACTGACTCAAACTCATAAGCATCGTTGAGTAAAGAAAAAAAAAAGATTTATGCAAGTTAAATAAAGGGTGATTTTTTAAGAGCTATAGGAAAGTTAAAAAAAAAACATAAAATTCAGAAAAATGCATAAAATCTTTATTTGAATCGATAGCAAGGTCCATATAATTTAATGTTTGAAGATAGTTTCATGCAAATGTTGACCGTGACTGCGCCTCAAATGGTCCATCCGCTTAGTCCAATTTTGGCATACTCTTTCCAACATTTCGGCCGGTATCTCATGAATAAATGCTTCAATGTTGTCTTCCAATGCGTCAATTGAAGCGGGCATGTGTGTATAGACATGAGCTTTAACATAGCCCTACAAATAATAGTCTTAATTCGTTAAATCGCACGATATAGACGGCCAATTGACCGGTCCCGAACGTGAAATAAAATGTTCACCGAACTCGCTTCTAAATAAGTCCATTGTTAAGCGTGCTATGTGGCAAGTGGCATATGGCATCGTCTTGTTGAAACTACATGGCATGCAAGTCAAGGTCTTGCATTTTGGGCAAAAAAAAGTTGGATATCATCTCACGGTAGCGCTCACCGTTCACAGTTACGTTGCGATTCGAATCATCTTTGAAGGAGTACGGTCCAATGATGCCACCAGCCCATAAACTGCACCAAACTGTGACTTTTTCTGGATGCATTGGTAGCTCTTGCAATGCTTCTGGCTGATATTCACTCCAAAATTAGTCACAACAGCCCAAATAGCCGCTTCAGTGGGTCGATTAAACTGACCATAAGATTTTTTCTTAACAGAGTACGCATTTTGATAATAAAATTCAATAATTTGCAAGCGTTGTTCGTTTGTAAGACGATCCATGGTTAAATTATAGACCAAACTGAAGATGTTTGACAGTGAAACAAAACACGAAACGTGCGTCAGCTGTTTAAACCAGTGTTGCCAAAAAGATAATAGCTAAAAAATCACCCGATATTATTTCTAAATTATGCTTATGCAACTAGGCGAGAGTTTCTAAGTTTTGTTAAAAGCTAGTCAAGTCAGCTAAGATAAAATAATTTGTGTTTGGTAAATGACTAATGTTTAACGATGCTTATAAAATACTTTTTTCAAGAAACTTATAAGAGCGGTGCATATGTATATTAAATTTAGCTTATGCACAAAGCGATTTCAGTCTTTATAAATAACAATTTCTAATTTCACAAGTTTCGATGCACATAATTAATTATTCACTTATTAATTTATTTTATTTATTTGTTTATTGAGAGCTACAAATCGTTTGACTCATGTAGAAAGGCTCTAATTCGCATAATTGCAACTTTACAGGAGAAAGTAAAAACATACACGAAAAGAAGTATATTTTCTACAGAAATCAATTTCAAATTTTATGATTTTAATTTAAATCCACGTTTTTAATATATGAGTAGGTGAGTTGCACAACTCGTTCGTTACAAAATTAAAAATTCGAGATGACAAATGATTCTCAAAGTTATTTTGATGCTTTATGAGAAGAAATATACTGATTGTATCAATGCATGTCGTTGAAAAAACATGGAAGAGGACATGCATTGATACAATTAGTATATTTCTTCTCATAAAACGCCACAAGAACTGTTAGAATAAATTTTCATCTCGTTTTTTTTTAATTTTGTAACGAACGAGTTTTGTAATTCACCTACTCATATAATCAAAACTCCCGTGAAACAAGAAATGCAAGAGTAGCTCATTTTTATTAAAAAATTCAAGCTGCATTTATTTAACATTATAATGGTTTTCTTGATTTTTAAATACTTAGAATCGAATTTCTTTCATCAAAAAACAAATGCCAAGGATTTTTAGAAATTACTCCAAGAAAGCTTGGTTTAATTCAGTTACTTTTTATTTGAGTCGATATATTAAGCCAGTTTTCTTAAGGCTTTGTTTCGTGTTTATTGTAAAATATTGGAAATTTATTGCCAATTTCACCAATTCTATTTAAATATCCATTCATATTTAACTATAGTTCATCGGTAAATTTTATTTATATTTGACATGAATTTTAAACATGAATTTTTATTTGAATAAATTGGTGAATTCGGCCATAAGCAACGAAAACTTTTTTTAAGTAACTATAGAACTAAAATGATTTTTTTTTTTTTTTTGCTGTATTTAAGTAAATTTTAGTTCGCTTTGTGTCATAACTTTGCTTTAATCAATCCACACATATATTTACAATAAGAAATTTTTTGCTTGTATGAGAACGGTGCAAAAATATTTTGGATCAAGTCATATTTTCTGGTGATTTCGTAAATAATTTTTTCCGTGCAGTAGAAACTGTTTGCATCAAAATTAAAAATTGCTTTTACAACTGCTTGAAAACCCTTTGTTTTTCTGCCAAGATGTATTTGTGTAAAATTAAGTGGAATTACTAAAAAATTTAATTTCGAAAAAATCGAGTTAGGGGGTTTCTCAATGGTACCAGCGAAATACAATTACAAATTGTAATCTAACTTAATTAACCAAGCAATATCAACTCTGCCTCTGTGACTATTTTTTATCAACTGTTTATTCAAAAATGTGTATCAGTATTTAAGTTAAACAAAAATAATGCGATAAAATACTACAAAAATATATTTTATGCACACTGTGCTACTAGATAGATATCAAGAGCTGTACACAAATGTGGAAATATATTTTTGTTTCCAAATAGACATGTAAACATACACATGTTTAGATATGATTGTTTTAGAACACGTATTCTTTACGAAAATCTTGAGATTATCGTGACAAAAAATAATTCAAATCTACATACATAAAATAATCATAACTGCATATACAAGTATAGTTATGTTTCTACACATGTGTGACTGTAAGTTCAAAACAACAGAAAAGAAAAACAAGTAAAAGTGCTATATTTGTCTTTGCCGAATCTTAAATACCCTTCACAAAAGAAACAACTAAAAACCTAATATTTTGCTATAGCATAAATAAATATATTTATTTATTTTTTGTTTTGGGTTGTATGTGTATTTTTTAATAATGGATATTTTTGCAAAATATTTCTTGAAATTGCCTTGAAAAATTATTTGCTATTCAAGGGACAAATTTATATTGAAAAAATAACGGATGAACGTGTGGTGAATGGTATAACAAACTTGTTTTTATAAAAGACTTGCTTATATATACTCATTCCACCTGTTGTTGATATAAAAAACAGAAGATTAAAAAAAAAACAATATATTTTCGTCGATAGTATTATAAATGGAAGCTATAACCAAGCATTATCTGATGCTGACAAAATGTTTTACTCTTACATAAAACTAATAGATACTAAATCGTACAACAATATCAACATCTGAAAAAGCTTTAATGCCAATTTAATCAAATTATCTTCAAAATTGCAACCTGTACTTTGTACCAGACGAACTGATGGGCAAGCTTGTCTCTACTCAGAAAGTGCTTCTAATAGCCTTTTAGTAGTGATCAACATCTAACATCTACCGTCAGTTTGCAAGGATGTTAACATCTTTCCATAAGAAATACATAGGGATAAAAACTAAAATCTTTCAACACCTTTAAAAGATGTTCCTATCTCATTTTATTCGATTATTTAAGTGTCATCACTAGAAAAGTGGCAATAAGTTCTATTATTATTGTGGCATCACTGACAAAAATAAGTTTGTTTTGAAAGCAGCGTTACCATTTGTCATGTTTTCTCTTTCAATGCAATGTTTCTTTGTTAAGTATTTTTTACATTTTTAAACAAATTAAACTTCAAATACATTTTTGTGTTTCCTTTTTAAATTTTGGCAGTTTTGTAGAAAAAAACATTTTTAATTTTTAAAAATATTTTTTTTTTCAAAAATGGTTACATTTTGTTTGTAAACGAGTGTTTCACATTTTCTACATCTGTGATAGTAGATGTTGATCAGTGTAAAAAGCCCATAAGTCGATTGGTGTACTTAAAGATGGCAGTACCAAAAAATTTACCTCAAACGCATTGCACTTCCACTCTGCCTATGCTATACCTACGGTGACCATCCGTTCTGAACTATGGAGAATAGAGCTGTATTTTAGAGCTTTGTTCTAAGGTTTTTTTTTTTTTTTTTTTTGTAAAAATCTTTAATTGTTATGTATTTTAAATTAAATGTTTTGTATTTATAACATATTTTATAAAATAACTGAAAACTTGTGCACTTTTGCTTTCTCGAAAATTTAAATTGACATCTTAGCGGAGTTCAGTATTACACCCTATTTTCACGATGATTCAAAAGACATGTCTTTTTTATTTCTTTTTTAGAGAAACTTCCAAAAACTTTTTATATTTTCACCATGTTTCTTTTTTTGTTTTTGTTTTTCATTCAGAGTTGATTTTTTCTTTGTATGTATTTACAATTTCGTTATTCCACATAATTTTGATATGTATAATATTTTTTTAAATTAAATTTTTTATTTGTCTATATTTTATATTTTAGTAAGCACTTGTCAATTTGAAAATTGAGTGTTAAGCTAAGATCCCACTATCGGCGCAATGTACCAATTTTTGTCTTATTTCATGTGCCGATAGTGTGAACGGTCAATATTTTTTAATTTGCGACAATCTGTGCCGAAATTGTGCTGACTGTGGACAATCAAAATTAACCTTGATGCGCCGATAATGTGAACACTCTTTTGCATAATGTGGAGCAATCAAATTGTTTAATATGTACCGATTTTTATCGGCCACTTGTGTGCCGATCACAGTCGCCATGGCAATCAGCGCCGATACAAGGGATGGCAAAACGAATTTTTTTAAAGTGCACCAACTGGCTACTAAAATTTTACTTTTTTGAGCTTAATTGTACCAAAATTACATTTGTTTTATCTATTATTTATGTATTAAAAAGTTAAATAGTACACAGAGGGAAAAACCCGTTCTAAAGAGAACGAAATTGACACCATTCGTTGACAAAAGTGAGTTAAGCACGATTTTTCTCATTTTGTGTACGTTCGTTCACAAAATTGTATGAACAGTTTGTTCTCAATTTGTTACCAAATGTTCTTATTCTGTGAACGCTTTGTTCTCATTTTGACAACGAACTGTTCTCTTTTCGGAAACGAGTTGTTCTCATTTTAAGAACAAACCGTTCTCTTTTTGAGAACGAAACGTTCGCCTTCTATGAACGAACCGTTCGCCTTCTATGAACGAACCGTTCGCGATTCGTTCTATTTTTGTGAACCAGCCGTTCTCATTTTGACAACGAGCTGGTCTCTTATTTAAATGTCTAACCCATTGTGAACCCAAGAAATACAAAATTATTTTATTTTCTGATTAAGTGTTTTATTAAATAAGTTTAACAAAATAGTTATACATACTTAGGTCTAAAATATGACTAAGAGTTATTTATTGAATATAAATGAAATGGGAGCCTAAAAAAAATCGCAAATTGGCTTTACAAATATCTGCTTGTTTGGAAAACGAACTTCGTACGACTGAAAATGGATGTCAAATCCAGTTATATCCACTAAATAACATTAAATATAAATTTAATTATTTTCAATTAAAAAACTTTTAATCCTAAATAGTCCAATACATTTTAAATTTGAAGCCAAATAATATTTTTCTTTATAAGGAGTACCCTTAAATTTGATATGGACGATAATAAAGATGATACCATGTTTTGAATCTCACCAACCTGCCTAGAAACATGTTATTTTGTTGATATAAACTCAATGACAAACTTAATGCCTTTTTTTTAAATTATCAATGGTTTGTGAGATATTTTTAGTATGAGAGTTATTAAAATGAATAGCTTCGTTTGTTAAATAATTTTCATTAAGGGGTTTTGGAGGATCTTCTTTAGAAAAACTAAAGTTGTTAGTAACCGAATGTGAATTTTCTAAATGCATTCGGAATGAATTAAAAGTTGAAAATGTCTGGTCACAGTTATTTTGAACACAATGTATCTTTAACAATTTTGTTGACATAACATGGTCAATTTTAAAATGATATATTACATTTGTTGGGGTTTCAAAAATTTTCTTACAACGAAAACATATGTACAATGGTGCGGCTAACTCTCATTGATTATTGTTTAAGAAATGTATAAGAGAAGTAATATTTTCTGACTTAAAATCAAACTTTGTGTTGATACTATAAAAATATTGTTGTACTAAGAGCCATGGTTGCTCGCAAGCTTCAGGATATTTTAGAGAAAGCGTGTGAAACATTTTAAAGCAAGTGTCTAGGCACTTAATGAAATAATTAAATTTAAGCAAACTATGATTAAAATATACATAAAAACCTTGAATATCTACATCGGTCAAACCTTCCACAATTATAAAAGGCTGAATTGTCAGTCCGGCTGAATAGTATTTGGTCATGACTGTGCTTATTTTTCTTTCATAGTCATTTATGCTTGATAGTCGCAAAACAAAACTTGCCTGAGAGTCTATTATCGTCACTTTTTTATTACGCTTTCCACATTGATTTTAAAATCTGGCTGGTGAGGGCAATATCGCGTTAAGAAGAATTGTATATATATAACCCTGCGAATCTAAAATGAAATTAAGAAATGTAGAATTTTATTTTATATTTCAAAGACGTTAACTTACCTATATTTGTGGATGATGTAACTTTTGAAAGCAATTGTTTGCAAAATACATTGTGGAGATTTTTATCGTAGTATTTACGAATTATTCTTTTAAAAATTTCCCATTTTGAAAGTAATAAATGTCCTTTATTTGGGTGCATAATATCGAAAAAATATGTTAACAAAACTTATGCATATGTTAATAAGATAATAAGTTAAGTGCTCTAGAATCTGACAGTTTTCGCCATGCTTGAAGTAGCTCAATACTTGTCAGAATTTTTACATCTTTTTGGCGTATAAGATAAGTCTTTTTCCACTTTTCACGTACTTCTTTCCAATCAATATTTTCACGGCTCAACGAAGTTTTTAAAGCAATGGAAATGGACTTATCATACTCTATTACTTCACTGTCAGATACTTGGCTTGTTGTGGGACTAAAACTTTCATTTGGTGTCTCAAGTTTTCTCCTTTTTAAAAATTTATTTTTGTATTTGGAAAACAATTTTCCGCTGGCATTATTTTTTGATATCCTTGGAATGTAGTTATAATCCTGAAACAAACAAATTTTATTATTTTTATATATGTATGTACATAGATTGCCAAGAATTTCTTTAAATTACTCTCATGTTGTTCACATATTTCTTTTTCCATTTTAATTTTGTTAATAAATGACCGCACTTGTAAAACACTACAAACTGAATGTTAAAATACATTAAACAAAGCAGATGACAACTTATGTTCTCCTTTTATGAACGGTTTGTTCTGAATTTGTAAACGGAACGTTCTTTTTTTAAGAACAGTTTGTTCATGATTTGCTACCGAATGTTACTTTGGTAGTTTCTGTTCTTAATTTGAGAACGATTCGTTCACTATTTCTAACCAGGCGGTACTTTTTCCCATTTATTTCTTAATTTGACCACAGTTTGTTCTTAATTTGTCAGCAGGTGTTCACAAAAAAACTGTCCACACTTCGTTCTCAAATTGATACCAGTGGTTCACAATTTTAGAACGTATTTTTCCCCTCTGTGTACATTTGTACTGTTAAATGAAAGAAAACAATTTGCTTTAACGAAAACATTGCTGAAAAAAAGTTCAGTAAGTTTGAATAAAATTGAATACATTTTTAAGTTTATATTAATATATTATTTAAAATTGCTAGGAAACTAATAATGGAATATTCAAACGCACAGTGGCTGAAAATCGTTTTTCATTGGCCAAAAATCTGTAACTTTTGAACCGAAGGAGATATTTTAGCGAGATTCTTAAACTTTCTCCACTTTAAATTTCATTAAAATCGGTTGAGTAGTTATTGCGGAATTTAAGGGCAAAGTAGAACTTTAGATTTTTTTTTTTACTTTAGCGAGCAATATGGTTTTTTTATTTCTTTTAAATAATAATCATTAACATTTTTTGTAATAATGGGACACTCAAATAATTAAAAGTTTACACTATAAAAAAAATTTTAACATAAAAAAAAATAGTAAAATCCACTGGAAATTTTCCTATTATTGCTGAAAAATAAAAAAATTTTTGCTTTCAAATTTGTTTACACCTATTTATTTATTAAAACATTTCATACATATGTGGATAAAAAAAAACATGTTGAAAATAATAGTAGCAATAGATTTTATTATTATTTTTTACTAACACAATGTCTGTCTTAGATCTAATGAATTATAATTATTGTTCATTTAATTGAAAGATTGATTGCAAATATTTCGTTTTCTGTTCTGTGTTATTTCTGTTCTTTAGTAGTTTTTTGACTTCTTCATCTAAATCCCGATGTTCCACTTTCCATTGAATTCGAATACTGGAGATGAACGGATCTGACGTTGCCAATAATATATGAAATTGAACCGTAGCAGACATATTTCTCCATGGGTACTTGGTTGTATATATTTTTGCAGTTTACTTAGCAAAATTTCCAAATTTTCTAGAGTCAATTTCTTCATTGCACGCAAGTATTTCTTGGATTATTTTAAATCTAAAAATGAGGTTAAAATCAACACCTGTTATTTCAGATGCTGTTTCTGGATCTGAAAAGAATCTTCTCGCGGTATTGCCATCATTTGTATTGCCTGACCCTTGTTTCGGCTTTTTATATGTACTACCTGTATTTTGTTCGATCACGATCAATTTACCCTATATCATAAATTTTTTTTTGAAGACAATAGCACATGATTTCTGTTACTTCTGCAAACATTTTTGCGGAGTAAAAAAAAATTGTAAAAAAAACCATTTCAAAAAAAAAATTATTTTTTTGAGTAATTTCATTAAAATTACCTTTCTATCAGTGGTTTTACCTTCTTAATCCCTTCTGATCCGCAAAAGTTCTATTCTACTTAAGTTGAAATTTGACAAAAAAAATATAGAACATAGTTAAGAAATTTTTTTTTTCGAGTAATTTCATTAAAATTAAAAAAGTGTTAAACAGACGGGTCCAAACGGGTACAAGATTACATACAGGGTTAAAGAAAACACTTTCACCTTTCTATCAGTGGTTTTACTTTCTTAATCCCTTTTGATCCGCAGAAGTTCTATTCTACTTAAGTTGAAATTTGACAAAAATATAGTAGTTTAGGAAATATGTCCTAACATCTCAAATATAAATAACAAAGATAACAAGACTACCAACCTAGCAAAAAAGCAAGCAGGTCATTATCGCTGATAGTTTTTGTGCAATGATTATTTCTTTCGGATTAAATATTAAAAAAACAATTTTTTCTGAATTAAAAAAAAAAAAATTGTGTTTAACAACATGGCACAACCGCAATTACCAATATTTTGATCTAATTTTTTGGCTACCTTAGTTTTAATATGTTTACTATTAAATAAAATTAAAATTTTTGAAATCGGTGACAATGAAATAAAATTTTCAGCCACTGTGAAACGAGGAATTTTGCGAATTTTTTAAGTAAAATTATGTCGCCAACAAACAAATAAACCAAAACATATGATTAAATTGGCCCTAATAATAATGTGCGACGATAATGGGACCCAAGAATAAATTGTGCAATGTTTTTTAATGTGCGCCGATACTGCACAATAAAAATCGTCACAGATTGTGCTATTTGAGCCGATAGTGGGATCTTAGCTTTAGGCTTGCAAATGTGAAATAGCGAAGCTCTTTTGTTAAATCCAACAACAAAATACACAGAGTTTAAGTTAGATTTGAGTAAAGTATTAAAAATATATTCAAGCTTTTTGCTGTTTAATATTTCTCTTATATTCAGTATACTCTATTCTGTACGCATCTTTAAATATTCAGCCTATCGTGTTATAAGAATTAATAATTTTTTGTAGTTTAAACTCTTAACTTTAGCGTACCCAGTTAATAATTTTATAGCAAATTTTATTTTTTAACGACTCACTAACTAAACAATCAAGAAGGGAAGAGGAAATATTTGATCTCAATTTTTATTTAGGTCTAAAGTTGTCGAATGAAACCTCGACAAACACAAGCCAAAATTGAAGATTCTTTAGTTTGAATATCAACATGTTTGTTGTGCGTAATACATACATCATAGAAAATGGATTTTCTTGTGTTTTCATACATACATACATACATACTTATGTACATACATATGTTTGTATGTATAATAAAATCAAATGGTTTATCGTGTATGTGTATACATCTGTATATCTTCAAAATCTGGAAAAAACTTTTTCGGTTAAAAATTATACCATGAGCCACACGTTCGAAAAATTCCTTTCCTATCAATAAACACTTAATACACTCAGCCACAAATATTTACATACATACTTATATTGTACATTTCCTAACGAATATACATGTATTCGTTAGGAAATACATCTATACTGACCGAATATGTGAATTTGTATGAATAGAAGGTAACTAAGTGGAATAAAATACATCACTAAAAAGGGACCAACCATTTAGTTGTAGTTGTTAACTTGAGAAATTAATTTTATGCAAACAAACTGGGACAAACGACCACACCAAGCGGAAAAGTGAGTCTCTCTAAAAGTCCCTGATTGCCAATATAAAGGATGTTTTTTTTTTTTAACTCAGCTAGGGTGTGTTCTTGAGTTTGTAAATATTTGTTAAATGGCAATAAATTTATGCAAACTCAATCGGATTTTCAGTTCGTTTGTTGGTGAATAAAGAAGTATTTTTTTTAAAGGGTGGGTGGAAATAGCTGGGAATAACGGAGATAATTTACGCAATAAAATTCGCAATGTATAGACATATTGATTCTGCCTTTTTTTTGATAATTTTTTTGTAATGCCCACAAATCCGTTGATTCTGCTAAACATTCTTTTAAATTGGCACTTTTTGCGTTAATGAATTTATAATAACAAAATTTGCAATGTGTTGTTTATGGTTGTATTATATTATAATACAACCATAAGCAACACATTGTAATTCTTGATTATAATAATTTTAATCAATAATTACACTGTGCTCGAATTGGTGGAAAACCTTTGAGTAAAGCTTTGTTCACACCTATTACGCTTTGTTGGATTTTTTTTCGTCAAGTATTTTGTAGGTCTTTATTTGTTAGTTACTTTATTAGTTTATTTCTTCAGTAATAAACATTTAGCAAATTTCTGCAAAATCATTTGAAACGGTAAGCGTATTTTCTTAAAAAATCATTTTCAAATTCAAGACTCTACTCGCTTTTTTGTGGTCAGATCGCACTTTTTGGTGGAAATAAAGAAAGACACAGAAGTTATAAAATTTAAAGGTCACAATTTCAAGTAGTGGATAATTCATTGTCATTCCTTGCTTACGCAAAAATGTAGAGCATAATCTTTCATATTTCTAAAGGTCCACCGTGACAAAAAATTTAAATGTTATTAAAAGCACATTCTTGTATGATTTTATAAATTCCCCCAAAAATTCGTTCATTAAAACGAGCAAGCAGACTGCAAAGTTGTACAAACGTAATTTCTTATTTGTGAGAATGTTTTATGGTATGTTTTTTTTAATATTATCTTCCTTGATAAAATTATTCCAAAATAAAATTTTTTACATGGTCTGTAATTATAGAAAGAGTTCGAAGAGAAATGTGTAATTCGGATTAACGGTAAATTTTTATTTTGTTTTAGTCATTATTCAGTTAAATTATTATGGAAAAAATTTCACGTTCGAAATGTCACGTATCGACACAAATTTTGGCTTAAAAAAAAGAAGATTTTGGAATCAATTCAAAGGCATTTTAATTTTATTGCTAAGTAAAATTCTAAAATTAGTTTGACTAAAAAATTATGCCAGGTTTTACTGAATTATGCCCTTTTATACATGGCCACAAAAACTACTTCTATTTTGTTCGCGTTCGAACCGCTACCTTTTTGCCATTATCTTTGACCTAGAATCGCGCCCTCCATAAACTTTAGCATAGATAACAGTGCTTTCTTAGTGCTATAACTTAAGGGTAAAAAGAATGTAAAAATATTTGTTGTTTAAAATATTATTGCATTTTTGATGCGTACGACTGTCACGTTCAACACTATGGAATTACCCATATACTCCACTCAAAGTAAGAATATTTCAAGATGGGCTTTATCTAAACTGACCTTACCGTAACAGAAGTCGTTACGGCTCTAGGCGTCTTAAAATCCATTTTGAATGTACGCTTTAAATAAAACTTTTTTTTTTTTCTTAAATTTATTTTTATTATTGAATCTTTCTTATCGAAATTATAATTATATAAAACTTAGCAGCGTATAAAACTGTGTCACGCCAATTTAAAACAAATTTTACTACAGCAGAATTATTCGTTACGGTTTTAGGTGTACTAAAGTGTTTTCCGAGGGAGGGTCTTATATGGGCCGATGGTGGGTTATGGACCGATCTTCAGAAAATTTAGTAGCGAGATTTCGGGGCACATAAAACGAAATTGTGCAAAATTTATTGTGAATCGGATCTTTCTGTCACCATGTTAGTTTTTGTAACAACAATATAAAATTTTTGGGTTAATAATACTTTTCCTACAGAACCGTTTGTGCTGTATTTCAATCCCAAACTTCTTAGAAATAATCTGACACCAAAACTGTTCTTTGCTATTGAATTATTTTCAACAGACAGACAGACGGACATTGCTAAGTAGACTAAGAATTACACAAGAATCCAGAATATATTTATATACTTTATGAGGTCTTAGATGAATACTTAAAAAGTTTCACAGGAATGACAAACTAAGTATACCCTCATTCCCCTCGATTGTTAAAGGATATACACAAAAGATTTTTTTAGTCCTGCAAAAGAAATTAAAATCCAGTATATATTATCAAAGTTGGCCCGATTGCCGAACCTGCATTTCACTCTGGATTTCGCCAGAACGTTAAGAAAACATTGAAATGCACTTTTGAACCGTTATCACGCAAATGTGAAGTGCTATGAATATGAAAAACAGTGCTATCCCGTAAAATTTAAATTAATTTAAATGTTATTTAGGTCGGTTAGCTAAAACAGCGACGATATCAATAACCACAAATAATAATAGCTTGAGAAAAAAAAATGTTGAAAAAACTATAATTTAGCTGGCCTGTGTTAAATTTAAATTAAACCAATTGTCTGTCTACTTTATGTATACATATTTGCCAAAACAAAATCAAGAAATCTTTTAAAGCTTACGTAAAAAAGTCAAATCTTTAATTATTGTCAAGTGCATTTTCTGACATTTACTTTTAAAAACTCATTGTCTTCAGAAATGTCTTGCAAGTTGAAAATTGTGATTGGGTTAGTTAGTAAACAAGTTTGAGTGTATTGAATTGTATTTCCTCTTGAAGGCCTCTGTACCCATTCTTTTATATGTACAAGGCCTCCTCGCTGCACTCCATACTCATATCTTTTATAACCACGTTGTCATTGCGGAGTAGGTCTTCCGCTCTCGCTTCTTTAGCAGATCCATAAGAACAGTGATGCCAACTTTTTGAGAGCAAAAAGCACTTCAAGATTTAAAAAAAACACTAAAAAGCACTATTTTGAACAACAACAAAAGCGTAAAAACACTAAGCCATTTTTACAATTTAATTAAACACAAAACAAGTTGTATTCGGCTGTGCCGAATATTATATACATACCTCCCAAATTTACAAAAATACGACGGCGTTGATGGATGACCATTTTCATTATTAATTTAATAATAAAGATATTTAAATTTGTATATGTGTCAGTTTCAGTTAAAAGGGACCTATGGGCAAAAAATTAGTTTTGGAGAAAAACGATTTTAAAGTTAACAAGTTCAATTTTTACTTTAAAGCTTACTTATGACAAAAGTAATGCAGTTTGCTGCATTAGAAAGAGCGTATATGTCCCTTTTAACTGAAACTGACACATATAAACATTTTGAAATATATTATTATTATCTTCAATAAAAATTATATCATCCAAATCATTTGGATCATCATCAGCTGAGTTTGCATTATTCATAAAACAGTTTTAATGTAATATAGTGCGGGCTCGATTTTCGTAGCACAAAAAAATCTGGCCTGTTGCAATAACCGAACATTTTCAATGACCGACCATTGTTTATAAAACTTAATGACTTAATGATTTAAATAAAAAACCTTATGTTTTATCATTAAAATAACTCAAAATTTAAATCGTGCAAAGTTTAATAAAATAATTGGCGTATGATATTATCCCATTATTTTTTTTTTTTACCTACAAAGGTACATACATAGGTTCTTCTGAATAAAGAACCCAATAAAAAATTGAGCTTCGAGCGAAGCAGGTTTGTAAGGGAGAAATGTAAGAGTTTCGCTTACCATTGCGCTTACGGAAGACATGAATTTTATATGGCGAGTTCCCACTTTGAAGCAATACATTTTTGACACATAAAGCGCATTATTCAGCGCATAAAAAAATTGTTTGATGTAACGAACAGCTTCACACACTGAATGTTTTTTTACAGTTATTTTTTAGTATTCTCCCTTACCAACCTGCTTCGTAGTAAGGGAATGCCGTAGCACTTGAAATTTTATTTATTTTTTATAAAAATTGTTGAGAGTTATTTCACTTACTTTACTGCATTTCTGTATGTCTTATTGCGTAGCGCATAATTGTGCGCTTATTTTTTTAAATGTACCTTTAGTGCTTCGCAAAATGATAAAATTTTTTATTGGGAACACACATAATCTTTAAAATAGATAAAACATGTATATTTGTATTCTGGTACTTAGGCAAACCTTTTTGCAATGGAACTAGAGATAGAAGTGTACAATACGCGGTTATTTGAATACGAGTGTCGTGCGCTTGATAACTAAAGCGTATTAAAATGGCAGGTTACACAACGCTCGTTAAAAAGGCAATTTCTGTCAGCTGTTCTTAATTTATTTAACACTTTGCTTATACCAAGTTACGTCTTTTTTTTTTTGTTTTTAAAGTCTTTGTGTTCTTTTGAACGGTTTCCGACCGCATGATTTTTAATTCTTCAATACGTTTTTTCTACATGACTTAAAATCGTTGTTTATTTTTCCATTCACAATTGCTAATATTTTCCAAGCCATCTTCTATTTTTGAAACAGTGTCTACATCTTTAAAAAAATGTTAACCGAAAACAAATGCATACATCGTTTTTATTACAATTACTAAATATATTGTCAACGCTAAAAAGTGCAACGTTTTGTAAAATTTCCAAATTGATAGGAAGCCTAGGTCTAACCTCGTAAATAAAGTTTTTAGTAAAACGAATGCAACTTTCTTTTATTACTTTTTAATCATTTGAAATCTTAAAATCTTTAGAGGCCTTCTCAAAATTGTAACCCAAATAGCAAATCCCATCTTAATCATCCTCTATACAATCGAAGTTTTAAAAAATGGTAGAAAAATAATAAAAATTGTAAAAAGCACTAAAGGCACTAACGAAAAACTTAAAAAGCACCAAGTTAGCTCTTTTCCTTAGTTTGGCACTATGGATAAAATTTTGGCGTTTTGAGGCATCAAAAAGCACCATAATTAGTGCCAAAAGCACTAAGTTGGCATCACTGCATAAGATTGGTAACGGAATAAAAAAAATGATAAGTTTGCTTTTGCTTGTGCAAGAAAACAATACAAAAAATTTTACTCCTTCTCTACTCCCTGTGTATCTTATCTTTTATAAGAAAGATCAGAGGCCTTCTATGAGGCCTTCTTTAACAGTTAGTAAAGAATAGTAGTTATATTTAAAAATATTATAAGAAGGCCTTTAAAAAGGCCTGACGTAAGAAGGCCTTCTGAATTTTCCCGCTGGGTGCCTGTGAAATGGCCAGGTAAATTCAATTAAAAGTACTTGTCACATATTAAATTAATATATTCTGCAGCAAATTGATTAAATAAAATCGTAGGCATTTCTAACGACACATACAAATACTATTGATATTAAGTTATTAAGAAATATTATTCCTCAATTTAATCAAAATTAATTAAGTGCAATTTACCCCCTTATCAAATAATAACGACAAACTACAGTTTTCGGCTTAAAGTATTTGGCTGCAATTAAAAGGCTTCTCTGTAGAGAAAGAAGTAAAACCGAAAGTGGGTTTCATATAATAGAAGTTTAATAAAGTAAAACGGAAATTGAAGTTAAGTTGGGCATCAAACAAGAGAAAGGACCTTTTCTTATATATTTAGTTTAATACGTATATACATACATTGTACATACTGTTATGTACATTATTTATGCGTATGTGTGTACATTTTAGGATGTATATTTTATACAATATAACCCAGTTGGCTATGTCGTGTGCGAATCATTGATGAATCGTGCACGGCAATGTTAATTCCTGCACGACACGTAAGGGACAACCAATTCAAATCGTCGATGACATTTTCAAACAAGTGTCGCGTAAATCGTGCACGACACAAAGAGAGACAATGTCGCCCAGCATGTCGTTGATGACCACATGCACGACATTGTCGTCCATATAGTCGTTAATGACTATATGAAAGGCATTGTCGTTTGTATTGTCTTTGATGACTATATAGACGACAATGGATTCTACTTTGTCGTCAACGACTGCGTAAAAGACAATGTCGATGAAGTTACAGGAGTTACAGCTTACACGACAATGTCGCCTAAAAACCTAAATGAATAAATAAAAATATACAATAGCACATATATGTTTTTAAAATCATACCTTAGTCTTTGAGTTCTCAGACTTGACTGCCTGATTCGTGCACGACATAGCCAACTGGGGATAAAAGACATGAAAGAGACAGAAAATAAAAGTCTAAGGCAAAACACTTAATAATACATACATACATCTACTGATGTTTATACAAATACCAGTCTACACAAGCACATTTTCTTATTTTTTTTTGAAAGCCAAGTTGGTTGTCATAACAAGCTGTCAAAACGTCGCACAGTGCTTTGTCCCCATATAACGAAGGAACATAAATAGAAGGAGTTGTCAGAAATTTTTGAAATTTGGTACACTAGCATAAAATAGCTTAGTTAAGAAAAATATGAATTATTGGACAAATCGGTCCAAGGACACGCCTACCTCCCATGTGCCCTGAAATGGAAAAATGTAATTTTAGTTTCAATAATGCCCACAAAACTACAAAAAATGGTCATGCTAATACACACGCAACTAGCAACGTGTGTGCAAATTTTAATTTAAATCTGAACAAGGACTCAAGGTCCTGCAATATATCCATACAAGAACTGTCCAATCGTATTAAAATTTGTTATGAAAATTTATATTTGTTAGATATGTATATATGTATGCCAAATTTTGGTAGAATCGGATTATTAATGTGAAAAATACAAAAACATCATTTAATGAAAAATTAGTTAAAAACGCTTAAAATGCTCTTGCAAAAATAACAAGTAAGAAAGTATAATCGGTCAAGCCCGACCATGTGATACCCTTTAGCATAGTATTTAAAAACAAATTTCCTAGAGTGTAATCAAATTTCCTAGAGTGTAATCTGTTTGGGCAATCATGGACCCGCCAGAACAAAATTATGTTATGAGGCTAAGATTCGTTTAAAAGTTCTTTCTGCCGAATATTATTTAGATATCTTCATCTACATATATGAGTTTTTTGGATGAGGGTTTATATGGAACCTATGGTTTAATTTGGAACTACCTGGACAACATTTTGTCATGACATAGTAGCTATAGTAAAAGTCATTGTCGCCAATTTGAATGTAAATACTAATATTTTTAAGGAAGCTGACATTAAAAGCTATTTTAGGGAGAATGATTTGTATGGGAGCTATGCTCAAAAATAGAAAGATGCCAATATAATTTGATAAGCTGATTTTGATTGCAATAAAATTAGTTTGGTTTGGACCAAATTTAATCTTGCCGATGCAAAAAGATGGTTTTTGTAAAATAATGGACCGATTCGTTCCATTTTCAATAGGCTTGGTCCTTGTACCAGTCAGAGCCTCTGTGACGATTTTCATCAAATTGTCTCCGAATTTGTGATCTGTATGCACAAGGTTGCATTGACAGTCAGCTGGCCGGACGGACATCGTTAGATCGACTCAGAAAGTGATTCTGAGCCGATGTAACGAATTATTTGGAATTATTTCTTATTATATTCCTAATTAATTTTCTTTAAACTAATTTATTTATTACATTTACATACATATGGTCATTTTTTTAATTACAATAAATCATCTTCAGTAGTGGATTCTTCCAAAAAAATATTGCCGCTCAACGAAACATTTGTTTCGTCAACTTTAGCTGGTTCATCAACATTTTCTCTCAGTATATATTTCTCAATTTCTTCAAAAAATATATATTTTTTAGTCTTTGGATTCTTTTTTGAAGATAACAACGTATCTAAGGAAAGTATTAAATGAGTAATTAAATCTTTATGAGTGTCGTTGTGGGACAGTCTGGTTTTTCTACAACGATTTTGTGGTTGGCTTCCAATGCTTCTTCGGACAAGCACCCTGAAATTTATTTTAGTTATTAGTTACGTTTTATTATAATTACATAAAACCACTTTAATACCTAATATTTCTTATTATGTTCCTAGTTTATTTTTTTTTAAACTAATTCAATCTATGAAAATTTGAGCAAAAATCACGAAAATAGCATTTTTTTAAATACATTTTTTTTCAAGTTGTGGTAAAATTTTTTCAATTTTTTTTCTTGTAGTTATTAGAAAACAGCCTAAATATTCGAAATCAGAAAAAAACGAATAGACGGTATTTTTCTTTTTTTTAATATTCCATCAAAGTTAGAAAATTTTTAGAGCTTAAGTAAATAATAAGCATTTTTCAAACCAATAAAAAAAAACACTTATGAGAAAATAATTCAATAAAATTTTTTTTCAGTTAGTTCTAAATATAGTAAACTACTACAGAAAAAAATTTCAATCTCGTGCTTTAAAAAACAACAGTTTTCCTAAAGCGTGTAAAACTCAAGTAGTTGTTTGGGCATTTTAACTATAAATTCTCAAACTTTGGCGCCCTCTAGCGCCGCCAAAAACAGTTAAATCTTAAAAATTCTTCAAAATTAATTTTAATTATTTTGTTATCTATCGATCTGTACATTTGTAAGTACAATATAAGACTTGTTTTTTTTTTTTGATTTATGTCTATGGTCCAAAGCACTGTGCGTCGTCGTCACCCAGCTCGGTATTACTCTGACAGTCTCATTCATTTTTATACCCTCCACCACAGGTGAAAAATGTATTTAAATGTATATTAGTTTGTCATTTCGTTTGTAATTTCTACAATATTGATCTTAGACCCTATAAAATATTCTGGTTTCTTATGAGAAGTTAAAATAATGATATTCATCTGACCGTCTGTCCTTGTATATGTTGAAATGGGGTTTCCCAAGACCGCGGAAATAATGGAGAGCCCCTTGTTTTTGCATTTTTATTATTTTCTTGTAAATCAGTAGAACGGCAAGAAGCAAAGTTTAATAAGGTACAAGAATAGTGCTGGGATACTATCGATATTTATTGATAGTTCAGATTTCACTATCGATACTATGCTTGCCCAGCAGGCAAATTCACTCGTATACGTATGCTGGACGTAATATTTGCTTTTTTTTCTAAATTTTTTGATTTTCCCCAGCGGGAGAAAGAAGGAGTACGGAGGCCTTCTCGCTCCATTCCATACTCATATCTTTTTTACACGCGTTGTCATTGCGGAGAAGGCCTTCCGCTTTCCTTTCTTCGCCAGAGCTTCTTAAAGGCCTTCAAATAAATGGCTCTAAGAAGGCTTTCCAGAGAATGACTTTCAAAAGGCCTTACCAAAAAGGTTATCTTGAAGGGTTTTTAAGAAAGGTATGTTAAAATTCCTTTCAATTAATGGCTCTAAAAAGGCCTTTCAGACCATCCTTCTACAAATGCATTAAAGGTCATATTGAAGAGCTATCAGTCTAAAACATTAAGGAATATTTCCTTACAAATGAAATTAGAAGACTGAATAGGCTTCATGTACATATCAGATCTCCAACATAGAAAATGAAACAACACTTAACTTTATTTTACAAACGTATGTTTATATATTTTATTAAACTTATTGTGGTTAATTAACACATGTGATACCTATTTTTTTTATTGAAATGATCAAATTTGCTAAATATTGTAAAATAGATTGTAAATAAAAGTATACCTATAATAAAAAAAGAACATTTAAGCACAAGTTCATATCTTCCTTAATGGACAAAACTCAACTAGAATGATTTACATTATTGCAAGGCGAATTTATAAAGGTGGCCGCATCATGAGATTGAGTTATGCTAGCTATCCCTTTTTATTGAAAAATACTATGTATTTTGTTTTTGTAAAAAGTTAGAATGAATGTCAAAAATATTTGTTGAAAATATAAAAAAGGAAATTTTTTTTGTAAATAAAATATACACGATTGCTTAAGAAACTCCTCAATTGCAAATTAATTGTGGATCCACTCATTCTTTAAGCATTTTTAATTTCTTGTGTTTATATATTTCCACTTTTTTTTGTTTTATACAATTTAAATAAGTTTTTTTTTCCACTATTTAAATTTTTATTGAATTTTAAATTTGAATTAATTTTTTCACAAAATGTAAACAAAGCTTGACATTCAGTATACACACAAAAAAATAAACAATAAACAAATGACTGGAAAATGTCACCTTTATGAATTCGCCTTGCATTATTGTTTTTATTTTGTATTTTAATATGCACCTACTTTGTTACTTTGTTTTTATAACGGGATCTGAATTCTTTCGCTTTGGCGAAAAAAACCAAACAAAAAATTTTACTCTTTCTCTTTTCCACTTCAACTAAAATGATTTACAACATACATATGTTACTTTGTTTTTGTAAAGGGATCTGAATTCCTTTGCTTTTGCTTGTGCAAAAAAAAAAAACAAAACAAAAAAGGTTACTGGGTAATTCCATGTCAAAACGACCAAGAGTGGGACACGACCCCTTCCGATTTTAATGAAATTTGGTGAGAAGGTTCCTTTTATCCCATAAGGAACATATATGAACGAAAAAAAATTTTAAAATTTTTTTTCAAAAGTTATGTCATAATTTCGCTAAATTAGCCAAATGTGTTGAGCTTATTTTTTCAATATCTCGAAAACTACTTTACATACGAAGATGATTTTAATGTCATTTTAAAGAGAATACTTGAGGCTACAAACCATGTACGGAAATATTTTTTTTTTTTTTTGAAAAATGTAATAACTGCAAAATATTAAATTTTTAAAATGGACTTAGTCAAAAACCTATTTTTTTTTTTGCTGATTTTTTTTTATAGAATACCTCAAACTGTTCTTTAAAAATCCTGAAACTTTGAAGGAGGTGTTTTTTTTTTTTTTTTTTTATGATTTTTTTTCTTTCGCAACTTTTAAAAATATATTCTGAAAATAAAATTTTAATATTTTTATTTTGAGCAATAAGTATTATTAAAACTGATTTGTTTGATTTTTAGTTGGAGCTCACTTTTGGTCACGTTACGTCTATAAAAGACGTTTTTTCTTCGTCTCTTTTCCTACTGTTAATGAAAGTAACTACTTTTAATGATTTTCTTACTCGAGTAACATGAATATTATATGGATCAGCGCACATATTTTGGTTTAAAGTGTATTTTTTACAAAATAGTCTATCATGCTTATCGCAAATAAAACTAACAACTACACCACTTCTAGCATTTAGAGTAATGCGTTGTTTTTCAGGTATATCTTTACAATTAATAACTTTTCCCTCAGAGCATTCCTCATTATTAAATATGCCAATTGAACACTTATTGATTTCCATGATTACCGTTTTGACTATTACTTGTTTTTAATAAAACAATAACACTTTTTGGTAGTTAAAACACGAATAATTGCAATAATTAAGTAAAAATTACATATGTATGTTTGACAATTAAATCAGTGTCGATTGAAAGTGCATTAAGCACAGCAATTTTTTAACTGCTGTAAACGGTAGGATAAGAGAAAAAACGACTTCGCTAAAATAATGCATAAAACTCATTTAATTTCTTATAGACTTAACGTGACAAAAAGTGGTCTTTTCTTTGAAAATGCCCACACTGAGCTCCAACAAATAAACAAAAGCAACATCATCAATGTTGTTACTTTTTTTCAAAAACATCAAATCAAACAAATTAGATTTAATAATACTTATTGCTCAAAATAAAAATATTAAAATTTTATTTTCAGAATATATTTTTAAAAGTTGCGAAAGAAAAAAAATCATAAAAAAAAAAAAAACACCTCCTTCAAAGTTTCAGGATTTTTAAAGAACAGTTTGAGGTATTCTATAAAAAAAAATCAGCAAAAAAAAATAGGTTTTTGACTAAGTCCATTTTTAAAATTTAATATTTTGCAGTTATTACATTTTTCAAAAAAAAAAAAAAAATATTTCCGTACATGTTTGTATTCTCTTTAAAATGACATTAAAATCATCTTCGTATGTAAAGTAGTTTTCGAGATATTGAAAAAATAAGCTCAACACATTTGGCTAATTTAGCGAAATTATGACATTTTGAATATGACATAACTTTTGAAAAAAAAATTTTAAAATTTTTTTTCGTTCATATATGTTCCTTATGGGATAAAAGGAACCTTCTCACCAAATTTCATTAAAATCGGAAGGGGTCGTGTCCCACTCTTGGTCGTTTTGACATGGAATTACCCTACTCTTTCTTTTATCGCTTCTCATACCAAAGAGCCGAGGCCTTCTATGAGGCATTCTTTAGCAGTTGCGTAAGAATAGTAATTAAATCAAAAAATTTTTTAAGCAGGCCTTTAAAAAGGCCTGAAGGAAGAAGGTCTTCTGAGTTTTCCCGCTGGGTCCATCCAGCACCCGTATTCCGTAATTCGCTTAGCTAAAGCTAAATCTCTATCGCTAAAATGCCTAAGAGAATACAAAATTTAAAAAATTTCGTGGTGACAATAAAAGTTAAAATTGCTGCGAATTAAATTGTTATGACATTGCCAAATTTAGCAATGCACTATACAGTATTGCATTCGTAGCCAAAAATCGCTAAATCAACTTTATAGATTTTTAGCGTTAGAGATTAATCTTTAGCGAATTACAGAATACGGCCACAGCATCGTCGGTGTGACACATACAAACACATTTTCACCAATACTACAATTGCGCTTGGTAAGAAATACTTGACGTGTACAGACCCACCCGTTTAAACCGAATTAGTGTAAACATTGTTTACAGTTTGTTTTCCATAATCTTGTTTTTAATGTATAAAAACTGTATTTTTTTTTTTTTGCAGCCGGGTTTTTTGATTTTTTAAATTATTTATTTAATTTAAAAGTTTTAAAACTACTGCATAGCACATATCGCTCCTTTATTGCAACATTGTCATATCTCAAAAAAATTAAACTTGGCAAAATGCGATTCAAGTTTTCAAAATTAACCTTTTTATAGAGATTCAATAAAATATATTTTGCTATAACTTCGGCTCAGTTTGAGATATAATACTGATTTTATTTTTACATATAAAGAAGGTATGAATGAACTTTTTTATTTTTGAGATATGACTCTGTTGCAATAAAGAAGTGATATGAATTTTATTTGAATTTTTATTAATTTATGTAATAAAAGTATAAATTCATGTAGAGATTTATGTTTTGTACCCATTGGATAAAATTATTTAAATTCGAACAATTGTACAACCTTACTCGATTATTCGAGCAAATTTAAAATTCAAAAATCGATTAATTCCTTACTCGAACAAATCCAAAAGTCAAATAATTGGATACTCTTGTAAGTAGATATAATCTTATATTTTTTTTGTGTATGAACACACATTATGGTGTCAGTTAAAAATATTTTTTTTTTTTTTTAAGTATTATATTTTTATAACAACTAAAATTAATTTCAATAACTAATAGAACAACAAGAAAAGCTCGATTAAAAACTTGATTCCATTTACAACATACATATATGGGGCATGTATGTTAAAAAAATATGTACATATTTGAAAAGAAAACCATAAACATTAAATTTGATCCAAACAACAATCAGTAAAAAATAGAACTAAAATAAACGGTTAAACAAAAATATCAGTTCTTTTTCGTAATTTATTTTAATTATATTAATCATCCTTTTCGAATGTGCTTCTATGAGTTGAATTTTAAATTAATAAAGCTTTTTTACTGTAGCTTTATTCCCTCTATATTTCACATACTTTTTGCTTAAGCCAACCTTTGGTTAACATTGATAAAATTGATAAAAATATTAAATTATAATGTTTTAAAAAAATGGTGATTATAGCTGCTGTTTTCATGTTTTCATAGCTGTATATTAAATAATAATACATAATATCGATATTGTTATTTTTCCTAGCGATATTTTCGATATTTTAAAACTATTGATGTGAAGAAGGGTGAACAAGTGGACGTAGTGCTGGGAAACTATCGATAGACTATCGATATTATCGATAGTCTTAAAATATAAAAAATATCGATAGGAAAAATATCAATATCGATATTATTATTAAAAATACAGCTATGAAGACATGTTACAGCAGCTATACACACCAGTGATGCCAACTTTTTGAGAGCAAAAAGCACTTTAAAATTTAAAAAAAAGCACTAAAAAGCACTATTTTGAACAAAAAAAAAGCGTAAAAAAACACTAAGCCATTTTTTAAATTTAATTAAACACAAATCAAGTTGCATTCGGCTGTGCCGAATATTATATACCTCCAAAATTTAAAAAAGGCGATGGTGTTGATGGGTGACCATTTTCATTTAAAATTAAATATACAGGTATGTGATGAAAATCAATCGATTTCAAAACGACCGTTTTTAAAAGGTGTGATGAATTTCGAACGATTTTAAAATCTATTTCTGAATCTGGCTGTTGCAATTACCGAAAATATGCAGTGACCGACCATTCTTTATAAAACTTAATGACAGCCCAAATTTTAATAAAAAAAATATGTTGTCAACGCTAAAAAGTAAACGCTTTGTAAAATTTCCAAATTGCTAGGAAGCCTAGCTCTAACCTCGTAAAGAAAGTTTTTGGTAAAACGAATGCTACTTTCTTTTATCACTTTTTTTTTATCATTTGAAACCTTAAAATCTTTATAGGCCTTCCCAAAATTGTACTCCAAATAGCAAATCTCATCTTAATCATCCTGAATATAATCGAAGTTTTAAAAAATGGTACAAAAAAAAAAATACATATTGTAAAAGGCACTTTAAAGTACTGTGAGAAATTGTGAAAAGCACTATAAATACCCGCTTTTCAAAAACGGGTGTTTAACAAAATTTCGGGTATTGCATAACCAAAAAAGCACCAAAAAATACCCGAAAGGCACCAAAATGGCAACGCTGATACAGACACAGTTTTTTTGCCGCAAATTTTTGCTTGCTATTATTAATTCGCGCTGAATTACAGCAATGAATACAAACAACAAGAATGGCAAGTGGTATGGATTGCTTAGCAGTGCTTTTTACTGCTAATTAAAGGACCTTAAGTCGAAATTTTTACATATTGATAAAGGGACTGAAATGTCAAATACATTTGTAATGTAAAAAAATGCAAATCCAAATGCAATTGCAATCATAAGATAAAACAATGAACGACCATTAGAGGATAAGTCGGCTAGATTGATTACCTTTTTGGGTTTATAATTTAGAACATTTTTTAAAGTTGCAATGGAATATCTTATAGTCCCTGTTACTTTGGTTCCTTCAGAAAGGTACTTATCAATTTTTAAAAAACTGCCATCTAAAATAACGTGCGTATATACATAAGTCTTATACATTCAATAAAGTGATAAAAACAACGAAATAAAAAATAATTAAAGTTTTCCTGCACAAGTACAAACATTCAGTCGATAGTAATATCGATATATCGAAAGTGAAATCTGAACTATCGATAAATATCGATAGTTGAAAATATCGATAGTATCCCAGCACTAAGTGGACGTAGTACAGAAGAAATTTATTTATATCTGTAGAACGGTATTTATATAGGGTAGTTAAATAGTAAGGGCCGATGTTGACTTTGAATAAAACACAAATTATTTAGTAAATTATTGTCACTTCTTTTTATTATAATAATATTGGTATGGTTCAATTATGCAAGGAACAAAATATCGGCGGCACACTTCCATCCGATTGTCCAAATTTTCGATGACGCTGAGGCATAATTGAGGTTCTGTGACGTTAATGTGCCGAATTATCTCATCATTTAGCTCTTGAATTGTTTCTGGCTTATCGAGTACACCTTTTCTTTCAAAAAACCCCAAATAAAGAAGTCCAACGGTGTCAAATCACATGATTTTGGCGGCAAATTGACATCGCCACCACGTGAGAAAACACGGCCATTGAATTTGTCGCGCAAAAGAGCTATTGTTTCGTTAGCTGTGTGGCAGGTGGCACCATCCTGTTGAAACCACATATCGTCCACATGCATATCTTCCAATTCGCGCCACCATTCACAGTAACTGCCTGACCGGTCTCATTTTGGAGATGCCGCCAGCCCATACACTGCATCAAACAGTCACTCTTTGTGGGTGCATTGGTTTTCCCACAATCACTCTTGGATTATTATTCGCCCAAATGCGGCAATTCTGCTTATTGATGAATCCACTGTGGTGAAAATGTGCCTCATCACTGAAGATGATTTTCTTCGAAAATTGATCATCAACTGTTGCCATTTCTTGCCACCATTCTGACGACGCATGAACACTGACGACGCACAGTGGGGCCTTTTGACTTTTTTCGTTGCAAAAATCATAACTTTTGAACTGATAAAGATATTTAAAAATTTGAAAGGAAACTCCTTTAGCTTTAATTTACATGATTTGCAGGGTCATAGGTTAGGCGCGGCACTGTGCACAGTGTGTGCTTTCGACTGTTTTTATAACAAACATCATAACTTTTGAGGTAAGAAAGATATTTTAATAAAAATGAGTATCATTATTGGCCATAGCTTTGTGGAGACACTGTGCACAGTGGTTTTTTTTTTGTTGAAAACATCATAATTTTTTAAGTTACCAAGAAATTTGTAATGGGAAAAAAACACTTGATTTTTAAATCTTTTAGGATCAAAATAAGTGCTCCCTTATTGTGATAGGCATTGGACACGATGACACCTTTGACATTTCTTGTCGCAAAACTCATATATTTTGAAGGAATGATATTTTTAAAATTTCTCAATCATTTAAAACACAACTTTTTGTGCCTTAAATGACATTCTCATAAGGAAGTCTAGAAAAAATGCTACTCTTAAATAACATGTTATATTAATATAACTCTTTTTATTTATATTACAGATAAAGATTATTGACATATTTTTAATACTTATGTTAATTTATAATATTATTTTATAGTATGATATATTATAATATGATATTGAGTTATTTCTATTAATTTTTTTAACAGTTAGTTTTCTTCAAAATAGTCATTAACATTTTGAGCGATTTGTAATAGACTTAACATATCGGAGCTATAATTATATTCTTCCAAATCCCTTCGAAATCTTACATGTCTCCCCGATGGAATCAGTGGGTCGGAAGAGGCCGCCAACATATTAAAAAGATCCTCATTCTGTCTAATCCGAGTTTTGGCAGAGGTAACCTTTTTATATCCAGGAAGCACATTCACATTATGATTCTTTAAAGAGCTTCGTAAAATATTATATTTCTCCATTGACAGTCCCAAGTCCATAAATAACGCTAAGGCTTCTTGTATGCTATACTTTGTGGGTAATGCATTCGGAGGAGTTTGAATACTTTATTTAATCCTTCGCAGTCGATCTGGGCTAGCAAGCTCCACAGCTTTTGTAATATCAGACCTTTATTTATCTTTATCTTTTACGTACTTTAGACTTAATGCTGCTGACAGATTAGATGTAGATATATCTTTTGTAGCATTTTGAAGTTTTTGTGTACTCCGAACACTCGTTTATAATTTTAGCAGGTCTTCCTTTTCTGCTGTCCAAAGATGTATGCGGTTCTTCGATGTTTTCGATAGTTGTTACTCCATTTAGCCAGTCTGAGTACCTTTCCATAAAGGTTTTTGTCGTACGGTTTGAGGCAAGCCATTTTCTGCGAATATCCAAGAAAACGAAGTGAATTTTGTTTTTAACATTCTTTCCCTGGTAAACCGTGCAATTTTTCCACAATAGCCAAATTAAATACATTTTCATTATGTGATTTTCTAAATAACTCGAACAATTCCGAATTTTGAAATGACATTATGAGTTCTGGTACTGATCACTACTTTTGCAAAGTAAAACTTTAACTGCCCAACAAACGCGAAGTCAAACCTTTGACATGAAATGACTTTATCATTTGACATCAAACACAATTCTCAAACGTTTTTCAATTGTTTGATTTAACATTTATCTTCAAATTGATAATGATTTCAAAATAAACATTTGATATCAAATGTTTTATCAATTTGATGTCAAATGTTAAATTCAAATCAAAAATAAACTTGGTAATACTAAAGCGAAAAATAAATGTGATCATTAAAAATGGCGATCAAAGTTACATTTTTTACTTTGTGGTAACATGTGTTTTACTATTAAAAATAAATTTTAATTTAAAGTGAACAGTTTATTCCTTGTGCAAATTAAAAATTATTTGTGAGTAATTCCAATGATTAAGAATACAAAAAAAAAAGGAAAATAAAACGGGAAAGTGAAGAAAGTTTGGTGAACGATCGCGGTGCTACAATCCTCAACATAAAAGGGAGCCAAGTAGTTTGTCTTTCCAAGAATTAGAGGACGGAAAGAACATTATTTCATATTTTAGCTATGGTGCCGAATGTTTATCTCACAGTTAATTTAAATAAATAATAAATTTAAATTAAAAAAAATTAAATATTTTTATTTATATTCCACACTGTATTATAATCCACATTTGAAAAAGATTTGAGAATTACGTTTGAAAGCAAGTTGAAAATAAAGGCATTTTTCAATTTGAAAATAATTTCCCCTTTTTGTTGAGAACGCTATGATTTTCAAATGATTTTCAAATCATTATCAAACGTTTGTCGTTTGAGAAAACGTTTGATTTCAAATCATTTTCAATTTGAAATCAAAGCTCCGTGTTTGTTGGGTGATTGCATTACACAATTGCAGATTAATTTATACCCAAAAATAAAAAGGTTCAAGCTACCGGATTTGCGAAACATAAATCTAGGCCACAATTAAGTGGATTATATATAACTGCAGTTTTTATTTTACTTAGTATAAAAACCAAGTTTTAAAACTACCTGCCTTTTTTCATAATGTGTTCTTAAATTAAAATAAATAAACAAATTCTAATAATTATGTTTAAAAATAAGACTACATACATATTTATAAGTAGGTATATATGCATACATTAACAGAAATATGTCAGTCAGTTCCACTTATATTTACATTTTTGTGTTGTAAGATAACATAAAATATAAAAAATATTAAAATTTTGGTAGCTTTTTTTCCTTATTTGGCAATTTTTTTTTTAATTTTGGTTGCAAAAATATCTTGGCTGTGGCATCGCTGTCTATAAGATTGTAACATCTTTCTTCAAATTTCAAGAAAACCTGTCATTTTTTGTGGCCCAATTTAGCTTAATTATTTAAAGTACTGTGTAGTTAATATGCTAAGAAAATATGGGCGTGACCATTTTTGCCCATTTTTAGATATTCTCTATTTTATTTGTAAAAAGTACATAAATATAGGGTGTCTGAAAAACGGCAACTGACAAAAAAGTAGGGTATCTGGTGGACATTTTCTTACTTTTTTAATAAACAATAAATATACCTTTAAAACAATACCAAAAAAGTAGTGATCACATGGCAATATTTCTGACACTTCAGTTCTAAAATGTCTTTTTTTTCTCAAAATCACCTTTTTTGCACTTTCTGGAACTTTCGACTTTAAGCGGCTCCACAAGCTACAATTCTTAGTCAATTAAGAAAAACGTTTTTGAATTCTGATCAGTTAAATGGTCTTTATACGATGTGTTCATTCATTTTACAAAATTTTGTCATCAAATTTTGTATTTTTGCCACGGTTTTTTGGAAAAGGCGCCACAGTGCGACGTTTGGAATGGTCAAGAGGCTTTAGTTCTTGAGTCAATTTCACCTTGTAAGCGTGCAAATGAAAGTCTTTATGAAAGTCTTTATGCTAAATGTTCATCAACAACGAGCGTGAGAGGTGCAATTGTTGGGCACGACGGCGAGTTAAGGTGGACGGCACTTCAGCCACACTATTGCGAACAGCAGCAATATTTTCTGCAGTAGGAGCTGTACAAGCATGCACTGGTGTTTTCACAACTCCTACAGACCCGGTTTGCTCAAATTTTTGCACGATTTTTCGGACTGTATGCACATTTGGAAGATTAAATTGACCGAAAAAATCACGAAGTGCACGATATGCATTTTAATTTGAACGCGCATTTTCATAATAAGCCTGAATAACTTTAACGCGTTGCTCGATTGTATATCTTTCCATGGTTCAAATTGCGTTAGTCTGAAATTGAGAAATATCAAATGATTAATTTTTAATTTTTGTTCTTATCGCAACCTGGTGAAGGGTAAAGAAGATTTGACATGGCCACATGTAGCACTCTTTCCTGTCATCTTTAATATCCTTTTATATAAATTCTGTTGCCACTACCACCTAATAGAGTGGTGGAACAGACCTTTCATTTTATACGCAACTTTGTTTTAAATTATTCAATTAAAACCCAATTTTTAAGGAGAGTTTGAATTGCGATTGAGAGAATACCAAAGAAGTAGTGCATTTCAAATTCTCATTCACTTTTATTTTCTCATTATTTAATCCTTTTTGGAAACGGTCACAATACCTTATTAAATAGTCAGCTTGTGCGAATGTATTTGTTAACACATTTGTTTTTGTTGTATGAATGAGGCGTTAAAATAATAAAAATACACTTTCTAAAAGGGTCTATTCAGCATTTTTAAGATAATTCAATTTTGTAAAATCTTAATAATGCTGTCGTTCAATTTGAAAATGTTTTTGTTTATTCGGTTCTGTTTCTAAAGTTGAAAGAAATGGTAAAATTAGTCTAGATAAGACCAGCTTGTAAATCCAACATATAACATATATATCTAATACTTAACAGTAGAACCATTTGAAGTTTAAAAAGCTCTCCAAATTAATGTGGCAATGTCGTTTTTTCAAAGTTTTCCTTCAAGATTTCATTCTACTTTCCCTTTCATTTTCTGTGAAGAATTATGTAGATGAAAAGTTTTTAAGATAAAATCAAGTATTGACACTAACTAAATGGTTATTTTGTGCAACAAAATGTGTTATATCAAAACAAAAACGAATAAATCGTTTTTGTTGCTTGGAATCCTTTTCAGATATTGCACTCCAAGAGAAATCCTTAAGATTGCCGTTTATTTCAAAAATGTTTGGCATTGTCGTTAAATCTTTTCATCGTATTTCAAAAGGTTTCAAAGAGAAAATTGTGATAGAAATGATGGAGTTTATTTTATGAATCCTTCGAGCTATTACATATATTCCAACATTAACTTAAAATCGAAAGATTTGACACCCCTTGTTAATAATGGGAAAATGTTTTAGAAAATCATTATGTTAAACCTGTGACAGTGTTCTACCATGTTTTAGATATAGTCGTTGATATAAGGCAGTTTTAGTTTTTTGCTTAAATTTAGCATTTCTTCTTTTCACTCCTTTTACATTGATAAATTGCGATGATTTTTCAAATTATGTTCAAAAGTAAATGCTGTTTGCACAACTTAAACGCGTCAGTTTAAGCTTCAATCAAAAAATATAATGGTTTATTTCATTCAACATAGATAAACTGCTAGTTTGAAACTTAAACTGAGGTCAAAAACTTTAGAAAGAAATTTCCGTAATTTCCTCTATTAAAATTTCTGGAAATATTAAAAACATTTCTCTCGACAATTGCGGGCATATTTTTTCCGAATATAATCGCGAAGTAGTGCTAAAAACATATCGTTACTTCAGTAGTAAAAGATCTTAATCCATTTTAATAAATTTTACAGTAGAGAGAAAAAAACCTTCTAATATGTTTAGCTTCAATTCAATAAATTTTAAATATGTAACCACCGTTTTTTTTATAGTTTGATTAATATTATTTAACCTCATTCAAAGTTTACAACCAACAAGTACTTTGTTTCTCAAATTTCATATTAAAAGGGGTCCCACTAAATTTCTTGCAAAATAGCAAATGAAATCTATGAAATAGAAATTTTTCTGCAAACTTATTATTTTTATTCACTCTACTGAAGTGCATGAAAAACTTAATTTTAAAAAATGTAGAGTAAGCTCTTTTGCAACTGAAGGTAGCGAAATATTTTCTATATTTTCATTAAAAACAAACTAAACCTATAAAGAACACGGTAAAGCATAACGAAAGGAGGGTACCCAGTGCTTCAGTAGTCTAGTTGGTAGTAAGGCAGACAGTGCCGGGTTCGATTCCGGCCAGTGACTTTTGTATAAAGATGTACATACGTTTCTGTTGCTCCGTGAATTAAGTTAAAATTAAATTTGAAAGTGTATTTGTTGCATACCTACGGGGGTTGTTGGGATCATAACAAGAGTATTTTATCTTTTTGTGTTACCTGAGATTTAGCCTAAATCCAAAATTGATAGATTTCTTGAGAACGCGACTGACCAGAGATTTTATCTGGTACCACGGTAGTGAGTATAAATCGGTGTTACGGCACCTGACTGACTATCGGTTGAAATCTTCTTCAGTGTGGGATTCCATGTTTTCAGAAAACGGTCGATGTGGAAGTAGAAGTAAATGAACTTTTAACCTCATCTTGCGTTCTGGAGCTTCAACTGCTGGGAGTAGTTATAATATGATTTCGTCCTTAGGATTTCCCAAACACTTGTGCACCATTGATTGAAACCAACACTTTCCCTTCTCTGTCTCCCATTTTTTCTGGATAGAGGCGATCAGTTAGAAGTTTTCTTATGTTAAAACATCCTATTTTTATTTTAAGTTAAGTTAAGTTAAGTTATAAGATCTCAAAAGTATAAAAAATATCGTTTTATGGTGCTTTAGTATTAAAAATCTCAATCGCGAATACCATCGCTAAATTCGAAAAATGACAAGCACAATTTATTCAGCGTACTCAAAATATCTTTGCTGGTAAAGCTCCCAACTTCTTTAAAAAAATTGTCAAATTCTTGCACAGTGCTATTATCGTAAATTTAAAACAATAAAAATCTTTAATAATAGTTATGGTTAAAAGAAAAAAATATTAATCGATTATAATAGTTATGATTGAAAAAGTTATTATTTGAATATAACAGTTATGTCCAAGAGAAATTTAAAAAAAAAAATATTTCTTATGGCCAATTTTCAGGATTGATATTAAAACACATTTATTTTTCAAATCGTTTTAAATACAAAATTCTCTTCTTCACTAAAAACTTAAGTGAAACTTAAGTCACCGATGTGGTACACTTAATTTCAACTTCAGTTTACATTGTAATATTTTTTTCAGACCACCTTGTAAATAAATACACTTCTTTATATATTTTTTTTGTATTTAGTAGTGCTACCATACTTTTATCTTAATTAAATAAGACTTTTCACACGTAGAAAAAAAATACGGTTGGAGGCAACCATATTCTAAGAGCAACACAGTATGGTTGGATATTAACAATGCTAATGTTTATAAGTAACCATATTACAGTTATGTTTAACCAAAATATGTTCAAAATATGACATTATTTCGTCTATACTAACCATATTTTGGTTAAATTTGAACATAATTGGGTCAAAACCCACCATAGTTTGGTTTAAATTACCTAAGGTTTTGTTTTAATTAACCATATTATGGTTATATGTGAACTTATTTTGTTCGAAATAAACCATAATGTGGTCAAAAGTAATCATTATTTTGTCAAAATCGCCTAATATTTGGTCTAAATTGATCATATTATGGTTAAGTATGAACATAACTTGGTAACAATTAGCCATGTTATGGTTAAATTTAAATATAACTCGGTTAAAACTAACCCTTATTTGGTTAAAAGTTATCATAATTTGGTCAACATTACCCATGATTTTGTTCAAATTAACCATCTTATGCTTAAATGTGAACATAACTTGGTTGAAATTAACCATAATTTCGTTAAAAGTAATCATAATTTGGCTAAAGTTACCAAAGATTTGTTCTAAAGTAAGCATATTATGTTTAAATATGGACATAACTTTGTTAAAATTTACCATGTTATTGTTTAATATAAACATAAATTGCTTAAAATTGAGCATAATTTGGTCAAAATGAATTATAATATGGTAAACACTAATCATAATTTTGTCAAAAGTAAATATAATTTGGTCGAATTTAATTATGATATGGTTAAAATTAACCATTATTTGGTCGAAAGTAATTTTAATATGGTTAAAATTAACTATATTATTAGTAATTTTATTCATTACTTACCATAATATAGTCTATATTCACTACAATAATATAAGTTAATATTTTATGGATATTTATTTTTTCAGTCTTTTGCTTTTAATAACGTTTTATCTTGTTATAAATAAAATTTATAATATAATAATAACAATTTAAAATCAATATACATATTTATATATACATTTGTAATATGAATTTTTTAAATACAATGAAAACGTTTGAGATATTAACATACATTCATATTATTATTTATATTTTTTCGCTTAAGTTACTAAATGTAAAAAAATAATAAATAGTGCATATAAAATTATACCTAAAGCACTAAATCGGACTCTGGAGTTGTTATATGCATCGTATAGTTTACCTTTTGCTAAATGTCAATTTGCAAATGGTATATAATAGATTGCCCTTACCTCTGAGGGAAAAATGTCAACGATTGAATTTGACAATTCTAAAAAATCATCTTTAAGTAATCTGATTGAAATAGTAAAATTAGTGTTACTCAAAACTGTATACATATTTTCAAATATACATATTTACCTATAATTTGGATTGTGTTTCAAAATATAAGATATGATTGTTTCTGCTATTTTCGTGAGTTCTCTATTTTCAAGTGTATTTCCAGCTGTTAGCAATTTTTGAATATCATGCATTCCTTTAATATCCTTAAAAAAAGAAAAAATTCTCTATGTATGCAAATATGTATACATAATAACTTTTTTTTACAAATTTTTGACACAAATGAAAAAATGTCTTTCGATTTAATAATTCACATTTATAATAATTAATTAAATTTTTGATTACCTATAGACATATGTATGTACATCCGTACCAAAATCAAAAGTCACCTTTTTGTTCAAATATTAAGTTTATAATAATTAATTGTTATTAATTTTTTAAAACATTTTTTATTGTGCGCACAAGACTTTGCCGGCTGATTGAAAAAAATAGATTAAACTGATTGAAAAGCGTTCAACAATTTTTTTGTTGCTTTTTAATCATAACATTTTTTACGAAAACAATTTAAACATTAAATGTTAATTTTTATTACATTATTGTTAAAAACAAAAAGGTTATTGTTATAAATTACAATACCTACCCAGCAAAAACTTGGTAATGACTTGCCATTACTGAACAACTTACTTTTCAATGACTACTTCATACCATCTGCATTACATAGAAGTAGTTTGGTAATGGCTGACATATAATCTGATACCTAAGTACTTGTGTATGAGTTGATTTACGAAATTTATAATTCATTCGTAATAAAATGCATCTACGGTTGAAGTTTTTTCAAATCTAATACAAATTGATTTAAAATATTTGTTCTTACAATTTGTTTTTTTTTTTTATTATAAATAAAAAACAATTTGTAATAAATTTGAATATGAGAAATTATGCTGTACTGAAATTTTATAGTCATGACATGTTAGTTGTAATTTTGGTGACATCGGAGTAATAAGTTATTTAAGTCCCTATTTGTAAGCGAATGTGGTAATGACTTATTTAACTCCCTATTTGTAAGCGAGGGTGGTAAGTAGTTGCCTCCAATAATTTAATCTCATATTTACGCTCTTAATTGAGTAAAAAACATCGTTTTTTTGTACAAAAAGTACACTGCCCCGGTAGACTAGCTGGTAGTGAGCGAGTCTATCAGCACCGAGGTTGCGCGATCGAATCCCGCCAGAGACAGAAGAAAAATAAAAAATAAAACAAAGCAAAATAAAATAAGAAAAAATAGAAAAAAAACATAAAGTAAAGTAAAATAAAATAAGAAAAAATAGAAAAAAAAAAATTTTTTAAAAAATAATAAAAAAAAAATTTTTTTAAAGTCATGACATGTTAGTTGTAATTTTGGTGACATCGGAGTAATAACTTATTTAAGTCCCTTTTTGTAAGCGAATGTGGTAATGACTTATTTAACTCCCTATTTGTAAGCGAGGGTGGTAAGTACTTGCCTCCAATGACATCACCGTGTTAAAATAATGAGTTAAAATGCCAATGTATAAGTAGTGAAGAGTCGTTATATTAGCTTTTTAACTCATTACTTTGCAATGTAAGTTTTTGCTGGGTATGATTGTAGCTTAAATTTATTTAAACAATATATTTTTGAATCCAACCATATTAGAAGTTTCAAGGGAGGTAAACATTTTATTGTTAAATTAAAGCAAAATTTTATTAATCGTTACTGTTAAAAACAACAACAGTTTGTTTTAGGCTGTTGCGGAGAACATAATATAATTTGTTTAGCCATACTTCAACCATGTTTTTTCTCTGCGTGCAAATAAAACTCAAAAAACCAATCTGTTTAAAATACGATTTAAGTTTGTTATGAAAATTAACTTAATATTGATTTAAATACTATCCTGAAAATTGGGCATTAAAGTGCCAACTAACTAGAAAAAAATTAAGAAAAAAATGGAAAACCCTTATGATAGATAACTCACTTATTCAGATATAGACTTTCATTTACTTCGATTAAATGAATGTATTAAGTATTCAAAAAAACTACAGAAAACCGCGCAAAGCATAATCTTATTAAAAAATTCGTTCATCCTACTATTAAAAAATTTCAATCAGAAAAATGTAAAACTTTTACTTCTATTAAGAAACACAACGTTTAAGAACTTTTGCCGACAACTATAAAACTTCCCAGCAAAAACTTACATTGCAAAGTAATGAGTTAAAAAGCTAATATAACGACTCTTCACTACTTATACATTGGAATTTTAACTCATTATTTTAACACGGTGATGTCATTGGAGGCAAGTACTTACCACCCTCGCTTACAAATAGGGAGTTAAATAAGTCATTACCACATTCGCTTACAAATAGGGACTTAAATAACTTATTACTCCGATGTCACCAAAACTACAACTAACATGTAATGACTTAAAATAAAAAATTTTTTTTTATTATTATTTTTTAATTATTTTTTTTTTTTTCTATTTTTCTTATTTTATTTTTTTTCTATTTTTTCTTATTTTATTTTATTTTACTTTGTTTTATTTTTTATTTTTTTTTTTCTGTCTCTGGTGGGATTCGATCGTTCAACCTCGGTGCTGATAGACTAGCTCACTACCATCTAGTCTACCGGGGCAGTATAGTTTTTTACTCAATTAAGAGCGTAAATATGAGATTAAATTGTCCATAATAACAATAAAAACGTTGATTGAAAGTGGATTGAAAGTTTTTGTTTCATTACTATAATGACATTTTTATTGTCATAATGAATATTTAAATTTATGAAGATCTAACATTAGATGTAGGAAATTATTAAATCTTACATTTTTTAATTAACAATTAAACATTTTTTTAAGGAAACTATAATTTTGTATTAATTTATGAATATTGTTATGTTTGTATATTATTTTTTTATGTTCCCAATTAAAATTTTTTGTTTAACTTGGACAAACTTAAGTTTTCATATATCCAATGAAAATGTTTAACGTAATTACGAAATCCAATGAAGCGATTTTAACGAAAATACTTCATTATAACTATGTAATGCAGATGGTGCGAAGTAGTCATTGAAAAGTAAATGGTTCAGTAATGGCAAGTCATTATCAAGTTTTTGCTGGGTTAATCTTCTTAAAACAAAGCCAAAGCTTATTAAAACGTTTCTAAGGGATAACTTTTCTATATCTGTGAATAATTATTTTTAGAAAAAACTCACAAGTACTGTCTGATCAGGAACGCGTTGAACATGCTTAGCGAAGCTAAAAAACAATTTAGAGCAACACACCTTTTTGATATTAATCCCATAAAAAATACCTAAAAATAGGGAAAGCGAATTAGAAATGCAGGGACTGAGCCTTGTGCTTTCCTAGAATCAATTCATTTTTTCAAAGAGCTTGATCATGAGAATATTTTGCATTTCAAATGTTGATTATAGTTTTTCCAAATTTTTGGAAACAAAAAATCAGTACAAAAATAACCAATTATACTTTTGCAATATTGAATGCAAGTGAAAAAAAGGCCAGTAAGATTAATAATTTTCTAGCTGGGGATTATCTTGCCACAAAAGAATCTCTTAGATACAAATATATGAAAAAGACCACCTATTGGCCAAAATGTCAAACTTTGACCCCCACTGTCTCAAAAACTTTTTGACCGACCTTGTTGAAAATTTGTATCTAAGCTACTATCTAATAGGACTACTCTAAGTCTGAAGACATCGATTTCAAAATTGGGTCGCTTGACATGAAATCCCTCATATTTAAAACCCTAAGGATAAAACTCTCTTTCGGCATAGACAATTTCCCAATATTCTACGGAAACAAATGCCTGTTAATAATTTATCAGAATATGGAACTCCCCAGTAAAAACTTCGCTTACTTTTTCAAAATGAATGGCTTCTTTAACTCATTATTTAGAAGCTTTATTCTTTACTACATCTATAACAACTTCTATAACTACTTTTTTCTGGATGTATGTAGGTAAAAAAATTCATGACTTACTTTTGAATGCGTTTATTTTGGGTCATCCCTTGTAAAATTCATTGGTTCTTTCAGTAAAATTGTAAGTAGTGCTGTTATGTTTTTCTGGTGACTCAACACATTATTTTTTAGACGAAGTTTTTACTGGATATATATTAATTTTAAATTCTATAACAAATATGAAAAGATTTATTGTTTTACATATATGTCCATATTGGTTTTATGATGGACTTGTATAAGAGAATTTTGTTGTCTAAGGACAATTTTGAGTTTCGACGGAGAAGCCAATGTAGTTGAGCTGCTTTAAGTTTCATAGCCGTTATTTTCGCTTCAATATGACGCGACCAGGTCAAGCGTCTATCTATATGAATTCCCAAGTACTTAACATGGTTTTCTACCGAAACAGTGATGTTATTTATTTTTACAGCTGGGCACGTTTGTCTTCTGAGCGTGAAAGTTAAGTGAGCACATTTAGCCGGGTTAACCTTTATTCTCCATTTTTCTAGCCAGGCCTCTAGTTCATTGATGTGGGACTGCAGATTTTGCGATGCGACTTTTGGGTCATGGTTAACGCTAATAAATGCTGTGTCGTCTGCAAATGTAGAGGTATGCGTGCTCAGGTTTGTTGGCATATCCGCTGTGTATATTATATATAGAAGCGATCCTAATATGCTGCCTTGGGGAACACCAGCAGAAATTTTCTTGAGGGGGGAGTATTTATCTTGCGACCTTACTATGAATGTTCTGCCTGTTAGATAGCTCTCCAGAAGCTTGTGAGTGTTTTGAGGAAGCATTCGATTTATTTTGATGAGTAGCCCATCATGCCAAACTTTGTCAAAAGCTTGGGAAATGTCTATAAACAGTGCTGAGCAGTATTGATTTTTCTCAAACGCCGATCTAATAAGGGTGACAATTCTATGCACTTGTTCTATTGTACCATGTTTCGCTCTGAATCCGAACTGGTGGTCCGGGATAATGTCGTGTTCATTTAGATGAGGAGTTATACTTAAAACGAATATTTGTTCGAAAAGCTTCGATAGGATTGACAATAAGCTTATCGGTCTGTACGACGCAACCTGGCTAGCATCTTTTCCTAGCTTGGGAATCATAACAATTATAGACCTCTTCCATGAGGATGGGAAGTATCCGACTCTTAATAAAGCGTTAAAAATGAGCAGCAAGATTCTGGAAGCAGACGATGGTAGGTTTCTTATCATTGACCCTGTGATGCGGTCAGGTCCGGGAGATTTTCTAATATTCACTTTTTCTATTGCAGATTTTACTTGAGTTATGTTAAATTTTAATGGATGGTTTACCTTATCAGGAGTGATTGGACGACAGGAACAAGTATGTGCATCATGTGGCGTGAAAACTTTCTCAAGGTGGCCCGCGAAAGCGTTTAATTTTTCATGTGTGTTTTTGGCCCAAGTGCGGTTTTCCAGTCTTAATGGAGATTCTTGGGCTATAGGGCATTTCATATCCCGTACAGCCTTCCATAAGCTATAATTGGAGTTTTTTGTGGCGTCTAGGCTGTTTAGATAGCCTTCTATTGCGGACTCGTGGTTCTGTCTCAATTTGTTGCGAAGTGTGGTCAGGCATAATTGTAGTTGGGCCTTAGTGGTTGGGGAACGACTGTTTTGCCATTGTCTTCTTAACTTCCTTTTTTCTCTGATAAGGGCCTCTATATCCGTCGATGTATTGTAAGGAACACGTTTAATTGTCCGCTTGATTGGGGTTGCATTTCTTGCTGCAGTATCCAAGACTTCTGTAAATCGGTCGACAGCTATTTGGATGTCAGATGAATTTTTTAGGGGAATGCACTGTGATAGGTGAGAGCTCACATACATTTTATACTTTAACCAATTTGTGTTTCTGTTTGGATAGGAAATAAAGTTTGCAGCTGCAGCGTCAGAGTTACCTTTTAAAATGAGGATTGAAGGTGAATGATCAGACGAAAGATCGTAGGAGGAACTAACTAGTACCTGATCGCGCTTGATGTTTTTAATTACAGCAAAGTCAATAAGGTCTGGTAGCTTATTGAAGTCGGTTGGCCAATAGGTAGGCTCACCACTCGATACCGCATCAAAATTATTTGCAGTTACGGTATTGTATAGCTGATTACCTCTAGGACTAATAAGTCTGGAGCCCCAATATGTATGTTTAGCGTTGTAGTCGCCAGCAGCAATGAATTTCTGGCCCAATGTGGAGAAGAAGTTGAGAAATTTATCGTTTACAATTTTGTGCCTCGGGGGACAATAAACGGATGTTAACGTTAGATTGAAATCAGTAAGATTTATAGATGTGGCCTGGATACAATCTTCTTCGTACTCTGGCAATGGCAAGTGTCTGATGTGTTTGTGCACAATTATGGCTGTGCCACCACAGGCTCGTCCGCTGGGATGTTTTGTGTCATACGTAAGGTATCCATTTACCCTAAAGCAGTTTTTATGAATAAAGTGTGTTTCAGAGACAAGAAGTGCGTCGATTTCATGCCTATGAAGAAAGTTTGAAACTTCGTGTTTATGTTGGGATAACCCGTTTGCATTCCAGAAACATATTTTTAACTGGTTAATTTTTTGTTGAGTAGAACTTGCAGGAGCATGTTCTGGTTTCGCATCATTTCCTGAAACATGTTCTGCAAAGTGACCATGAAGTTATTCATAGTTTGAATTAAATTTTCAATTGAGGTAGGCATATTTCTAGAAGGCATTTGTAGACCTTCCCTAGGAACATTAGCGTTTGGAGGTTGCTTTGCGTTAAAAGTACTCGGGGGATTTTTCGCATTAGGGTTTCCTTTTAAGACTTGGGCATATGATTGGTTTTGATTGTTTTTTTGTGAAGTACTAGCAATAGAGCCAGCGGCTTGGCTGGGCGCATGTGATGGACCATATTGGGAGTGAGTATATTTTTGAACTAAAGCAGGTTTTTTTAAATGCAAGAAGACTCTACAACCCCTATAGTTTGCCGTGTGATTTTCGCCACAGTTGCTGCATTTCTTAACATTCGGGTCAGCTTTAGAACGATTACATTCGGCGGTTTTATGAGCGTCGCCACAAACCACACATACGTGAGGCAATTTACAATATGATTTTGTATGCCCATATTCCTGACAGTTTGTGCATTGGGAGGGACCCTTTCGTTTTAATGGCTCCTCAACAGTTATTCTTCTGTTGAGTAGGTAGCGCAAGTTGTATATGGGATGAACTGAATTTTTGGTTTTGAGAACCGATGAATCAAACGATATTTCAACGCGGTGCATTGGTTGAGGAACTTTATTCCTGTTCAAAATGTTATAAACAGATTTTACCTCATACCCTTCTAGCTCTATGGCAGATTTTATTTCCTCTGTAGGAACAGAACTATCTATGCCTTTTATGACAATAATCAATCCCTTAGCACTTTTTAATTGATATGTATAGTAACTTTTATTTTCTACGTCCAGGTGTCTTGATATAATACGAAAGTTCGTTTCTGTACTGGCTTGAATTTTGGTTTCTTGAATTTGCCCGCGTCGTATAGAAACGACGTAGAAATTATTCTTACCTACCAGTTGAATCAACATGTTGACTATGCTATTTGATAAGCATAATAATGATTTATTTTTTAATTAATAAATGGTGGTCCAACCATAATGTACGATGTTGATTGTGAGTCACACCTTAACGCCAAGTTTTTGCACAACTTTAGGCTCAGTTAGACGGGAGTCGAAAATTAGATCGGCAAAGCAATTTCCGTTAATGGTGTTCACTATCGCGAGATGATTATGGACTTCTTGTGGCCAAAAATTGAATAAATGTACCGGGACGATATGTGGTTCCAACGGGATGGTGCCAATTCCCATACAGCCAACTAAACAATAGCTATTTTGTAAGAGAATTTCAATGGACGTGTGATTTGACGCCGTTGGACTTTTTTCTTAGGGGAGATTTCAAAAAAAAAGTGTACGGTAATAAGCCAAGAACAATTCAAGAGCTTAAGGTTGAGATAATTCGGCACATTGACAACATTGTACGTCAATTATGTCTCAGAGTCATTGAAAATATGGACCATTGGAAAGAGGTGTGTTGCCGAAGCCGTGAAGAGAATTTGCCCGACATTTTGCTGCACACATAATTGTCATAGATCCTTCTCTAATAATAAAAAATATTAAGATAAATCTCTGAAAACTTTTTGTTTTATTTACAATAAACACCGTGCGTTTTAGTTGGACCACCCTTTAGTTTAAGCATAAGCAATTGGTTCAAAAAACTTTATAAGAAAAAACGGGATAATAGAAATTACGTCTTGTAGATTCGTTAATATAACCCATTAAAAACTACGCACATGCTTTTCATAAATAGTCGTTTGAATGCAAAAGTATCTGTTAATTGTTCATTGAACAATACAAGAGCATAAAACGTGAATACGTAGAGTTCTAATGTTTACAAAGTTAGCATATACATAGTACATAGAACATACATACTTACATCTATTTTTATGTGCGAGTATTAATCTTTGTATGTGCGTGTGTGTGTACATAGTAAATGTACGTATAAACAAAAGGGTTAAACGCCTTAAGATAGTGACAATTAAAAAACTTTAGGATGTCCTTGTTTTTAAATTGGCGTCATGTTGTTGTTTTTTGTTGGATATTTGTAATGCTATAATATTAAAATAAAGAAATATTTTAATTGAGGTCAAACTGTTGTTGTCGTTTTTATTTCTCCTTTTTGTGTGTATGTGTTTGTTTTTTCTTCGCCTCCGGATGTTAGAATTATAAGGGGAAATAAACTGTATGGCTAACAAAAGCATGTACATCCGTTGTTTTCGCTTGAAAAGAACGACAAAAATAAACAATTTTAATGTTTGGTAAACATTTGTAAAATGTTGCTACTATACAAACAATTACTGGAGAGAAATCTTGCTTAAATTTAATACGAAACACATACCCATAAACAACGATCATAAATTCTTTAGTGGCATGGCATCCGTCTCTTATCCATCTATAGTCATAATAAATGAAATAGATTTAGTTAAGCCACACTGGCTTACAAAAAAGGACACAATATCGGTGGTATAAGCATATGTACATATGTAATGGTTAATAAATGGCTAAATACATTTATCAAACACATACATAAATACATTCCAAATATATACACTTTATCAGTATGTGTGCGATCATACCAGCGTAAATTTCGCACACTTCCTCTACATTAAACTTCCGCACAACTGTCACAAGCTAACATGAAAAAGCTTTAAATAAAAACTGTGAAAAAATAAAACATTTTCATTTTGCATCTATTTCGCATCTTTTTGCAAAACTTTATGACTTATTTAAAAAGTTTCTATGAAAAATATTCCATAACTTCATAAACTTTATTCTATACATTATTTAGTCATTTAGTTGTGAGTTTAAGTGTAAGTGAAAATTGTAAGATTAACAATATGCAAAAATTTATTTGCTATTTTTAATTTAAAATTTTTATATTTTTTTTGTTTAATAATATCAATAAAAAAAATTTTTAAATCCGTTTAATTAAAATATATTTTATGATTTTCTTATTTCTTATTATTAATATATTAAATATAAATCGCATGTTTAATAAAAATGTACTCTATCATCTTTCTATCAACTTTATTTTTTTCAATTTGTTTTAACAGTTCCTCTCCATTAGCACTGGGCGTGAAGAGTATGTTCTTTGAAAAGAATTTTTTGTTTCAAAGTTTGGAATTTTTTAATCGACATTCCTGACAGCATCCAAAATAATATGAAATACGTAACAGTATTAACATTTCACTTCAAACACGTGTACACTTTGTGGTTTAGAAACGATGCCTCAAGAAAAAAATGCTTAGCATTCTAAACAAATTTGTAATTCACAAAAAGTACATTTTTGTGTTAAACCAGTTGAGGAAGCTGAAATAACACGTCTGGAAATCTAAGCAAATGTTGCCATAATTATTTGTGAACATAAAGTTATTTAAAAGTCTATAGGCAATTAGGGTTCCAGTACGGTTTCGTCGCAGGCAAAAAGATTCAATCCGTTATAAACCTTTGTATCTTAAATCATAAAAACTTTTAACTGAAGTGTGAAATGTGCGCACGTGTGTATTTCTAAAACAGTCTATTCATAACATTTTCATTATAAATATGAATTGTGTAATCGTTACTTACATTTTCTTATTTTTTGTGTCTTTACAGGAACCCCATCATAAAAACACAAGGTAAGAATCATTCAAATGAAATAAATTAATTTGCGATTTCTTTGTCTTGTATCATGTTTGAATATATTAATGACACTTTTTCCAGCAATTTTCCTTTAAACGTCATTGATGTAAGCTTCTTTTAGATTTTGTTATCGTGTAAATTTTTTATAACTCTCAATATCGTTATAGAATATTCGTTTGTTAAAAGCACGATAGAGCTTGCAATCGAAGCCCGAAAACTGGGAAATTTGGTTAAAATGAATTAAGTAGACATATTCGCAAATACTTATTTTAGGTAACAACAAACCCAATTCGATCTACAGTTTTATCTAGCCTCCATACAAACGTCCCAAAAAGGCTTGTTGCACACAATTTACTAAATCAAAAGAAATTGGCTTGAATTCTTTGTGTATAAAAGAAATGATTGCTACTGCTTTTTTACATTTTCTAAAAAAATATCCATAAACTATTAAATAAAATAGCCAAAATACTAATTGTGGGGCTTAAAAGCAAAGTTTTACAAGTGCCAGAACTTAAAAAATAGAGTTATATACAGTAATCAACACTTCATATTAATATCTATCACTCTACAAAAATTTAGACCTGTGGGATGATCTCAAAAAACGGTATGTACCAGAAACCAAAAATATTATGTACTAGCTGACCCGACAGACGTCGCTTCGTCCTGTCCAAATTAGGAAAATTATTTGCGTTCGATTTTTAAAATCCGTTAAAAAGATACGAACATTTGAAAGAAAAATAAGTCAAACCGATGGAGCCGTTTTCTGATTTTAGGTAAATCGAAAAACGTGGGCGTTCAAGTGTGCGGGGCCAAATTTTCTTTTCGTATAAATCTAAGATGGACAATGGTGACCATTTTAAAGAAAAAATCGTCCAAATTATATAGAAGTCATTGGTGGTGCAATATGAAAATTGGATTTTGCCACGCCCCTCCGCCCGCAGACCGAAAATAAAAAATCAGACTTAACAGTGTCACCCGCCTGAATGTTCTGAAGATTCCTTGAAAATTTCATCAAAATCGGCCCAGCCGTTTTGGAGTCCATACACACTTCCTGTTTTTTATATATAGATATAGATGAAATGCATGGGAACAAAAAACTCCAAGCACAATTATGTATTAAAAAAAATTGTAAAGTTTCTAAACAAAGTCTAGACTCTAGAGATTACCACATGTGAACAGTTGCAGAAATATAATTAAGAAATAAAACCCATTTTTACATTTTGTAACTTTTTTCAATATCTCGGTTAATTCCCTTGACCGGGAGATTAATAATAATAATTAAAAAAGTTTATCGGTCAACATTGACCATATTATGGCTAAGAGTGACCATATGGTTATAGTTCCTATCCATATTATTACCAGGTGCAATTGAAATTGAAAAGTCATATATAAATTAGAAATGGTCACATATGATCATAATATGATTAAACAGCACAACAGTATAATTTAAGGTGTCAATATAATAGTTATATTATAGTTTTTGTTACCTACAATCATGGAACTATTATATTTCAACTATAGAATTTGCTAGATTATGGTCACGCGCTAGAAATTATTGGTTTGAAAGCTTTAGAATATCTTTGCAAATAACGGTCTATTTTACTTGTTTATATTATGAATAATGCTTTTTTGTATCGGCTGCCCTGATTTGTTCTCTTTAGGATTTTCCTAAGCTTATACCGCGAAGCTCTACGCTTGTCTGCAGGAGACCAGAGCCTCTGACGGGAATCGAACCCGCAACCCCGCCATTGATAGACTAGCTAACTACCAACTAGCCTACCGTAGCACTCATTTAATATTCCATCTAGAAGTTTAAGGCCCATTATTACAACTTAAAAATTGTTATTTTTAAAGGATGCTATCTGACAGATAAATGGTTTTTGGTTAATACAAGTTAACACTAACCCAAAGAGTTATTGATAAGCTAACAGCATGTTTATCCTCATGGTAAGCTTACAAGTAAACTTAAAGCATTTGAAGCTGCCATATTTTCTGCTGAAGATATGGAAGCTTCAATACAAGTTTTATGTCAAATTAAATTCTTCAAACTTTGAAACGAAAAATGTATTTTTACCTTTGACATTTTCAATTTCACACAAAAAACAAACAAACCGCCATTAAAAAAACAAGGCCAAAAAATTTACTTCTACTTTCAATTAAAGAAATAAACAAAAGTAGGTCGTTGGCACCACGTATTTTAAACAATCAAAAGAAGTCGGTATCGTCTGCAATGTTGCCACAGTATATAAATTGCATTTTCATTTCATCGGATAGTTGTAATAATGGAGAAAACTTAATTACTTAATAAAACCATAATTATATAAAACGCAACGCAACGCCAAAGAATTCATGTACCAGAGAATGACAACAAGTACCCATAAGAATAATATACAGAGGTATTTACCCACGCTTTTCGTTATTGTGTATACACATATTTATAACGCAAAAAGTATGGTTATTACTTATACTTATGCACGGCAATATCTTCACGCAACCACATTCAGTAAACAAAAATACATAAATATTATGCAGATGTTATTCAATACCCATGAATGTGTTTTGGTTATCTGCCATACATAGGGATGAAACGATACGAGTAAATACAAGAACATATTCGATACTTTTATATAAGTACCAAGTATTTTTATAATCGATACTTAGCAACCGAGTACCAAGTAGTATCGGCAAAAAAATACTTGGTGTCGGTCAAAAGTAATCGTTTCACTTTGGTATTGAAATTAATCTTACATTTTTGATTATTTAGTGCCGGTTCACACACGTCAACTTTAACTCGTCAAGTCTTGAGTTTTTAGGAGAGAGGGGAAAAGATATGGCATCCTCTTTTCCCTTCTCTCCTTAAAGCTCAAGACTTGACGAGTCAAACTGGCAGTGTGTGCACCGGCACTTACCAAAGCTGGAGCAGAAGTAACGGTATCAAGAAAAGTCGAAAGTAATCGTTTCATTTTGGTATTGAAATTAATCTTAAATTTTTGATTATTTACCAAAGCTGGAGCAGCAGTAACGGTATCAAGAAACCGTTTGACCAGCAAACACTAGGAATTCCGATTCCGAATACCGAAATCCCGGGATTATTCTAAAAATTTAAGTCCCGAATCCCGAGATTTTGGGCTTAGTAAAAGTTCAAAAATTTAATATAAATCATACTGACCATGAACCGAATTTTTAAATGGTTGAAAAAAAGTCACAAGTGAATAAATGTTACATGCAATGCATTTTGTACACTGAAAGAATTTTCTTCGCAATACTAACGAATTTTGACATTAATCCCATGTAAAATTGCATTATAAAGGAACCTATGCAGCGCTTCGTTGGATCAATGAAACCTGTTTCATTAAAAGGACTTAATGAAACAGTACATTAGATCCATGAATATTATTCATTGGATGAATACTTTCAATAAAGTAAATTTTTTTTTTTATATTTTTTTTAATTATTTTTTTTTTTCTTTTTTCTTATTTTATTTTACTTTATTTTATTTTTTTTTTTTCTGTCTCTGGCGGGATTCGAACATGCAACCTCGGTGCTGATAGACTAGCTCACTACCAGCTAGTCTACCGGGGCAGTGTAGTTTTTGTATAAAAAAACTATGATTTTTTCTCAATTAAGGGCGTAAATATGAGATTAAATTGTCCATAATAACAATAACAACGTTGATTGAAAGTGGATTGAAAGTTTTTGTTTCATTACTATAATGACATTTTTATTGTCATAATGAAAATTTAAATTTATGAAGGCAATTATTGAAATATGTTGCTTTTATAAAAAAATTTTTTGATTTCATAAATTTAATGGCATGCATGTAACATTAGGTGTATGAAATTATTAAATCTTACATTTTTTAAAAAACAATTAAACATTTTTTTAATGAAACTATGATTTTGTATTAAGTTATGAATATTGTTATGTTTGTATATTGTTTTTTTATGTTCCCAATTAAAATTTTTTGTTTAACTTGGACAAACTTAAGTTTTCATATATCCAATGAAAATTTTTAACGTAATTACGAAATCTAATGAAGCGATTTTAACGAAAATACTTCATCAAACCTATGAAATGCCATTTAGACAATGAAAATTTGCATTTACCCAAGGAAAACTTTTTTATGAAAATGATTCATTAAATATATGAAGCATTTTTCTTTCAGTGTACCACGAAAACAAAATCAGAAGGTGTGGTCTTTTTTCTAAGTTAACGATAATAGAACTGCGCACGCAAAATGCAAGTTGTGCAAAAAGGTGTTAAAAACTTTGGACACATATTTGTTTAAGTTTATTTTATTAAATTAATACTTGCATATATATTTGAAATAAAAAAAATTAAATATTGTCATATATCATACATGTAGCTATTTATTTACGATTCCCAGAAGTGTTGAATGCGAACATTGGTTTAGCCGGGCGCATATGTTTGCAATAAAATAAGGTATCAATTACACTGTCCAAAAAATTGACAATTTTTTTTTTGAGACAAGCTGGGTACCTGGCGTTTTAACCTAATTGTTGGCGGTTAAGAAAAATTCTTAAACTTGGCCCCTGCAGCGCCTAGGATGCCCCTAGATGGGTCAAATGTATGACCGACCCCACTTTATCATCCCAACCTTTTATTTCTTACATACCTACCCGCTATCTCTATTTCTTAAGGGGGCTCCCATATAAAATGTTCAATGCAGACTAGAAATATATTGAAGAAAAAGTGCCATAAATGCCCAGGAGCCAGGATATAATGTACTACCGACCTCAATAAGAAAGAAGTAATTTTATAATTTTATTGCCGGGTTTGTGTTTTTTTAATTTTTTCAATAAGCTTAAGCGTTTTTGAGTTACGCGAACATATGTTGTGTAACCTCCTCAATTTTCGAAATAACGGTATATCTCGAAAACCAGAGCCAACCTAAAAAAAAAACGGCGGGCACCACTGGATTCAGCGTGCCCGAATTATGTTAAAACGCCATGTGCCTGGCTTGTCTGTTTTTCAACTAGCATAGTGTTATCAGACGTCATTAATTTGTTTTAGAAGCTTTTTACAATAAAAGTTTTAATACATAATACTTCCATGTTACTTTAAAATAATACATTGAACTGTTTTAGTTTGTAATGAGTTTAATTTCCTTCATGAATTAATTTGTTTTAATACTTAAACATAAACAATCAATTATATTTATATGAATTTTACAAATTGGCTTTTATATATGAAATCCCGAAAAACCCCGATTCGTCCCAGGATCCTGTTTTTTTTTTAATTAAAAATCCCGAATCCCGGGTTTCAAAAAACCTGGTCCCGTTTGCCATCCCTAGTAAACACCTATTAACCACATATCGTCTAGGTCCATTTCCTCAATTTCTGGCCATAGATAGTCCGTTATCATCTTGCGATAGCGAACACCATTTACAGTAATTGCTTGGCCGACCTCATTTTCGAAGAAGTAAGGCCCGATAACGCCGCCAGTCGCAGAACTAACGGGGCAGCATGTGGATATGTTTTTCCATTTTCTACAGACCCGGTTTTCTGAAACTTGACAATTCTCCTGATTTTGGAAACATTTGGTCGATTATGCTGACCAAAAAAATCACGATGTGCACGAAATGCATTTTGATTGAACGCTCATTTTCGTAAAAGGCTTTAACAATCTTAACGCGCTGCTCAATTGTGTACCTCGCAATGATAGAAGTAGTCAAATACTAAAACAAAGAAAGGTCAATTTAAGTTGCGCAAAAAACTTGACGTTAAGGAGTGACTCACAATTAACATCGTGGATTATTGTTTTACTACCCTTTATTATATATTTGTCATTTTAAAAATAAAATACATATTAACATTTAAAATAAATACATAGTGACATTGTTCATTTCTGGAATAAAAGGTGAATGAATGTTGTTATCCTGAACGTTCTATTAAATTGTGTTTCCTAAGATAAAAATGATTTTTCGAAAGGAAATTGGTACTAGGTGGTAACTAAAAGTGGTCTCAGTCTTTACACTTTTCATTTAGCACAAAAATTCTAATAGGTCGTAGTTCTTATTTTATTGTATAGTACCAAAACACTATTAAGAAAGTTTTGAAATGCTGCTTTCTATTCTTTTATCATACAAACGATACAAGTACCGATACAAGTAAGTATCGATACTTTTTTTCGATACTAAGTAGGTATCGATACTTTACGAGCGATACCACATCGAGTAAAAGTATCGATACCTTAGAGGTATCGTTTCATCCCTAGCCATACAAATAAAATATACATGTTTAAAAATATACCTTCAGTATTTTTGGCACTTCTGTGTAAAAATGAAAAAAAAAATTTACCAAAAATGTGCTTTGTCAGTAGGCAGGACTATGTACATATTATTTATGATATTTAAAATAAATTTGTCCGTAACATCAGCAGTACCTATGTAAAACTACACATAAGCTATACATAATATGCATAAGTCACCCCCTATCTCCCCTCGTTATCCTAATTTTTTTTAAAAATACATAGCTTATGTGTCTACACAAATATGTATCTATCTATGTTTTAAATATCATTAAAATCTGTTAGATAGTTTTGGAGAGGCAGAAAATACCCTCGAGCTTCCCTCGGGGTCCTATTTTTAAAAAAATATATAAAGCTTGTGTGTTCATATTAATATGGATATATCTGTGTTTGAAATTTTATTAAGATCTGTTAGATAGTCAAATGTTAAAAAGCTTTAAAATTATCTTGACATTTTTCTGAATAACAACACAAAAAAATGTTGCCTAGTTTCAACATTTTTAAAATTGCATTTGCCATCTCTGCTCTCTTTCGCGCTCTGTATATTTACGTTATACTTACGGTAATACACATACTTATATGGGTATTGCAGATAGCTAACAGAAATTTTATTTATATCTGCATGTACATTCAAAAAGAAGAATGAATATGCAAACCCAATATGCATTGAAAAATTATTTCTCCAATGTTAGAGAAAAGCTTAATTCTCAAGTTGATTTCCAATGTAATTCTCAACTTAAGTTGAAATATTTTTCTCCTTTTTTGTTTTCAACTTGACATCAATTTGAGATTTAATATTTTATCCAATCTTTGAGAAAATTTTAAATCTCAAGTAGATATCTAACACTTCTCCACTTGAGACCAAACATTTTTTGAACTTGAATTCGATTTGTGATAAATTTGAGATTTTTTTCTAATTTTTTTATTCTCGTATGGCAGCGCTGTTTTGTGCAATCGCTTACAGATCTGGTAGCGTTTGAAAAACACATGTTGCAGCTGCATTTACAAATGTGCAAATGTGAAAGAAGTGAAAATAGTGAAACAAGCAAGTGTCAAAAAATATGAATAAATAAAAGTGCATTTAAGTGAAAGAAAGACAATTAAAGGTAAGCAAAGTTTAAATAATTAATATAACAATTAATAGATCAAAGAAAGTTAAAAGTGAGGTGAGGCAGGTGGTGGCTTTGCTGTCGGAGCGCTCATTTGCCGATGAAACTTTGGCAATGGGACCTTCGACATCAAATGCTTGTCGAAACATGTCTTTTGAGGAATTTAGAAGTGAGGGCAATTCATCTGAATCGGAAAGCGAAAGTGAAATGAGGAAATAGTAGAAAATTTAGGTGAATTGAGGGATGAGCTTGCGTCATGGGCAGTTCAATTTAATATTACAAACGCAGCTGCTAATAGTCTTCTAAAAATTTTGAGTACCCACATTTGTGGACTTCCTAAAGACGTGAGGACCTTAAAGTCTACTCCCAAAAGTGCGCCAGTTGAAAAAATGGGGTTAGGTGAATATGTACATTACGGCGTTAAAGACACATTGACCGATTTTTTGCTAAAAAATTCTTCATTTTCTGGCGAACTAAACCTGAATATAAATATTGATGGCCTTCCTTTAGCAAAGAGTTCCAATTTGCAAACTTGGCCTATTTTAATAAATGTCAATGGGACGCCAGACTTTATGGTTGTAGGCGCTTATTGTGGTAAAAGTAAACCATTGTGTCCAAATACATATTTAACAAGGTTTGTTAATGATTTATGTGAACTGATTGATGTTGGTTTAATTTTTGAGGAAAAATTGTTTCCTGTCAATTGTCGCGCATTTATATGCGATGCACCAGTAAGATCGCATATTCTTGGTATCAAAGGGCATACGGGGTTCTTTAGTTGTCTCAAATGTACCCAGAAAGGAGAATCTGTTAATCATAGAAGGATTTTTAGAAGTCCGGTACATAATTTCAGAACAGATTCCAACTTTCGCTGAAGAATAGATGCCAACCATCACAAACTGCTAGAGCCACTGGCTATAGAAAAATTACCTATAGATATCGTGAATTCATTTCCTAATGATTATATGCATGTAGTGTGCCTTGGCGTTATGAAAACTTTACTCATTGGTTACTCAGAAAAAGAAATTGCATTTTTTCTTTAAAACCGTCAGAAATTAAATTATTAAATTCAAAACCATTTTTTTTGAGCAACCAAGTGCCAAAAGAATTTGCTAGACATCCTCGAAGCTTAAATGAAATTGAAAGGTTCAAGGCTACAAAATTAAGATCGTTTCTTTTATATACAGGCATTTTCGTCCTTGCTGACGTTTTAGATGCTGAACGATATAATCATTTTTTATTGCTCAGTTTGGGAGTTAGAATTCTGTTAGATGAAAAATCTTGTATGGAAAATAACGAATGTGCAAAAGTTCTTTTGTCTGAGTTTGTTAAAAATGTATCTCGCCTCTTCGATGATACTTTTTTAACTTTTAATTTTCACTGCCTCACGCACTTAGCAAATGATGCATTTAATTATGGTTGCCTAGAATCCATAAGTGCTTCCAAATTTGAAAACTATTTGTCTAAACTGAAAAGGAAATGTAAAAAAATCATCAAATTGCAGTTCAGATATATAACAGATTGGTGAAGGAAAGCTTAAGATTGCCCAAACCTCCAAATGACAATAAAAATAAAAAAGTTCTTAATAATGGGACAATTAAATCAATTTATACCAATTTGTTTTATTTTTCTACAAAAAGACCTGATAATTTTTATAGTATAAACAATAGAATATTTAAAGTAATGTCTATTTCTCAAAGAGAAACCGATATAGAAATTATAGGAAAGCAAGTTTTGAATTTAAAGGACTTTTTTACTATTCCAATAAAATCATCCAATTTTAATATTAAATTTTGCGACACTTTGCAATTTTCGAATTCACAGTATCAACATTTAGTGGAACTAATATAATAAAAAATAATTATGTTTAGTCATTTCGAATCTAATCAATTTTTATTTATAACCTTCATTCACATGTAGATGGATCTAAACAGTACGTTTTTAACAATAACCGAAGAGTATGTAACCAAAAAAGGTGAGCATAAGTAATTTTATTTTTTTTATTAGTATAATTATATTAAATGTTAATTATAATTTTGAATTATTTTTAATTTTTTAGACTGGGATGAGTTAAATCAAAAGATTGACAACTTCCAAAAAAATGTGCTCAAAGGTATAACGCATTAAGCATATTTCTAAAAACAAAAACACAATGCACATTTCCAATATTTTTAGAACATGAAATCACTCAGAAATTACTAAAAAGAGTACTGGAAGAGGTAAAATCGGGGGGAAATAAGACGGCCTTAAAGCGAAAGCCAATTTTGCCAAAAACACCATTTCAGCTTGTGTCGGACTTCAGCCTATTCGAAGATAAAATTCAAGCATCTGAAAACAAGTTTAACGACCTGGTAAGTTTGACAAAAATATAAACAAAATTCCAAATACTAAAGTTTAATAATTCATCTACTAGGCTTCCGAACTTATGGCGTTAGTATGTGGCAATTCCATAAAATTTTTAAAAACAGCTTGGCGGAAAATGATAACTGATGAGGTAGTTATCAAATATTCCTGGCAAGGAACTAAGACAAAACAACCTGTACGAGCTCTAAGTGTCACAGCGGCATTAAAACGTAATTATGTTTTTATGTTATGATTGAAATTAATATTAACTTAATCTAATTTATAATCCAAATTTTTAATATTTTTAATTAGGCTTAAGTTCATGAAATTTAATTTTTATTAAATTATTTTTGTGAAGAAAGGAATTTTACAACATGAAAATTAATTAAAATTGTTTTTGATAATCTTTCATTCTTGACGTGGCTCGGGCTCGAACCCTAACCGGCAGGTTACCATGACATGTTTCGATCGCAACCACTCGATCTCCTCAGATGGATTTGCCGTCTTACACTCGCAGCCATCGACGACTGCTGACGTCGCTAGTCAAACATCAATCCTTAAACCAAATTGTATTTTAACATTTGGTAGATCGAAATTTGCTTTCCTGAATGATTATCCATTTTAATTGATTTTGCATGTTTTTTCCTTTACTTCTGTTTTTTCGTACTTTCGTCAAGAATTTTTCTTGAAGTCCAAGTACATTTTTTGTTTTTTCACTTTGTCTTTCTCTTTTCTGTTGACCTTTTTCAGCACAACTTGAAAGACAAATGTACACATAGAGCTCGTGCCTTAGCTTTAACAATAATTAGTATTGTGGTTATTTTGTTGAACTATTTATGGTTTTTAATCCAAATTTTTAATATTTTTAATTAGGCTTAAGTTCATGAAATTTAATTTTTATTAAATTATTTTTGTGAAGAAAGGAATTTTACAACATGAAAATTAATTAAAATTGTTATTGATAATCTTTCATTCTTGACGTGGCTCGGGCTCGAACCCTGGCCGGCAGGTTACCATGACATGTTTCGATCGCAACCACTCGATCTCCTCAGATGGATTTGCCGTCTTACACTCGCAGCCATCGACGACTGCTGACGTCGCTAGTCAAACATCAATCCTTAAACCAAATTGTATTTTAACATTTGGTAGATCGAAATTTGCTTTCCTGAATGATTATCCATTTTAATTGATTTTGCATGTTTTTTCCTTTACTTCTGTTTTTTCGTACTTTCGTCAAGAATTTTTCTTGAAGTCCAAGTACATTTTTTGTTTTTTCACTTTGTCTTTCTCTTTTCTGTTGACCTTTTTCAGCACAACTTGAAAGACAAATGTACACATAGAGCTCGTGCCTTAGCTTTAACAATAATTAGTATTGTGGTTATTTTGTTGAACTATTTATGGTTTTTAATCCAAATTTTTAATATTTTTAATTAGGCTTAAGTTCATGAAATTTAATTTTTATTAAATTATTTTTGTGAAGAAAGGAATTTTACAACATGAAAATTAATTAAAATTGTTATTGATAATCTTTCATTCTTGACGTGGCTCGGGCTCGAACCCTGGCCGGCAGGTTACCATGACATGTTTCGATCGCAACCACTCGATCTCCTCAGATGGATTTGCCGTCTTACACTCGCAGCCATCGACGACTGCTGACGTCGCTAGTCAAACATCAATCCTTAAACCAAATTGTATTTTAACATTTGGTAGATCGAAATTTGCTTTCCTGAATGATTATCCATTTTAATTGATTTTGCATGTTTTTTCCTTTACTTCTGTTTTTTCGTACTTTCGTCAAGAATTTTTCTTGAAGTCCAAGTACATTTTTTGTTTTTTCACTTTGTCTTTCTCTTTTCTGTTGACCTTTTTCAGCACAACTTGAAAGACAAATGTACACATAGAGCTCGTGCCTTAGCTTTAACAATAATTAGTATTGTGGTTATTTTGTTGAACTATTTATGGTTTTTAATCCAAATTTTTAATATTTTTAATTAGGCTTAAGTTCATGAAATTTAATTTTTATTAAATTATCAATTATCAAGAATGAAAGATTATCAATAACAATTTTAATTAATTTTCATGTTGTAAAATTCCTTTCTTCACAAAAATAATTTAATAAAAATTAAATTTCATGAACTTAAGCCTAATTAAAAATATTAAAAATTTGGATTAAAAACCATAAATAGTTCAACAAAATAACCACAATACTAATTATTGTTAAAGCTAAGGCACGAGCTCTATGTGTACATTTGTCTTTCAAGTTGTGCTGAAAAAGGTCAACAGAAAAGAGAAAGACAAAGTGAAAAAAACAAAAAATGTACTTGGACTTCAAGAAAAATTCTTGACGAAAGTACGAAAAAACAGAAGTAAAGGAAAAAACATGCAAAATCAATTAAAATGGATAATCATTCAGGAAAGCAAATTTCGATCTACCAAATGTTAAAATACAATTTGGTTTAAGGATTGATGTTTGACTAGCGACGTCAGCAGTCGTCGATGGCTGCGAGTGTAAGACGGCAAATCCATCTGAGGAGATCGAGTGGTTGCGATCGAAACATGTCATGGTAACCTGCCGGCCAGGGTTCGAGCCCGAGCCACGTCAAGAATGAAAGATTATCAATAACAATTTTAATTAATTTTCATGTTGTAAAATTCCTTTCTTCACAAAAATAATTTAATAAAAATTAAATTTCATGAACTTAAGCCTAATTAAAAATATTAAAAATTTGGATTAAAAACCATAAATAGTTCAACAAAATAACCACAATACTAATTATTGTTAAAGCTAAGGCACGAGCTCTATGTGTACATTTGTCTTTCAAGTTGTGCTGAAAAAGGTCAACAGAAAAGAGAAAGACAAAGTGAAAAAACAAAAAATGTACTTGGACTTCAAGAAAAATTCTTGACGAAAGTACGAAAAAACAGAAGTAAAGGAAAAAACATGCAAAATCAATTAAAATGGATAATCATTCAGGAAAGCAAATTTCGATCTACCAAATGTTAAAATACAATTTGGTTTAAGGATTGATGTTTGACTAGCGACGTCAGCAGTCGTCGATGGCTGCGAGTGTAAGACGGCAAATCCATCTGAGGAGATCGAGTGGTTGCGATCGAAACATGTCATGGTAACCTGCCGGCCAGGGTTCGAGCCCGAGCCACGTCAAGAATGAAAGATTATCAATAACAATTTTAATTAATTTTCATGTTGTAAAATTCCTTTCTTCACAAAAATAATTTAATAAAAATTAAATTTCATGAACTTAAGCCTAATTAAAAATATTAAAAATTTGGATTAAAAACCATAAATAGTTCAACAAAATAACCACAATACTAATTTAATCTAATTTATCTTTTCAGAAGCTTACAATCAAAAATTTGCAGCTGCATCTTCGGACAGCGAGTTCGAAAGAACTCTCATATTTCCAGCACGCCAATAACCGCCTTCATAAGAAGATAAATTATGTAAATGGAAAATAGGAAAATATTTTCCAAATTAATTAATGTTTTTTTATTATTAAAAATAACTTAAATGAATTGTTTTTTATCAATTGTTGTTATGATCTTTTTTATGATGTTTTTTTTATTATTACTTAAAAATAACTCAAATGAATTGTTTTTTATGATCTCATTATTTTATGTTTTTTTTTTATATAATAAATAAGTTACAAAACTAAGTAAAAAACATTGTTTATATCCTAAATTTATATAAATGGGCTTTCTTTAATATGGCAATTCCGTACCATCCATTTGAAACCAATTGGAGAAATTTCTTTGATATCAAGTTGAGAATCACAAATTTCTCAATTTGATAACTAAGAAAATCACCATATTAAAAATGAGCCTTTTAAGTTGAGAAGACTATAATCGGACTATTGAGGTGCATTTGAGAATTAACGTTGTAGATTTGAGAATGGTATTTGACATCAAATGCATCTCAAGTTGATATCAAACAATAATGTTTATTGGGAATACACATTGGCAGCGTATACCTATACATATTCAACTTTAGCTTGTAATGGGTATTGGTACGTATGTGTATGGTTTTGATCTTTACCCATACATGTCCGTACATGTTTTCTCACTAATATTGAAAGAGTACTCAAAATGATACTTTTGTCATTCTCTGTCATGTATCATATTTTGTAATATTGTTGTTGCTTTCTACAGAAATTCACAGTGTCTTAAAATTTCAAACGATCACAACTTGTGGCTTTGAAAATTTTAAAAGTCAATGTGAATTTCTGTAGAAAGCAACAACAGAATTACAAAAGATTTGTGACTTTGTTTTTGTTTCAAAGTAGTTCCTTGGCGTTGCGTTGCATTTTACATAATTAGGGCCTTAATGAATGACGTTAACTATCAGGAACCTTATCGTTAGGTTGTTTTAATTGCCCTAAGGGTAATTGATAATGTTTAAGTTCCAATTCGTCGGTAATAATTAATCTCTTCATGGTACTTTATTTAAAGCGTTTAATAACATTAAAATGTATGCCTTCAGAAAAATCTAAGCTTTATATTGATGTTTGCTCATCAAAAGTTATTTTTAAGTAATTTCTTTAGAGCTTATTACATACATTGTTATTTATTTATGTTTGTATATATGTAATTGGAATGTTTGTTTTAAAAATTTTAACATACTTAGAGTCTCAATGTTAAAAGTCTTCCACAACGATTTTGCAAAACGTGCTTAGTTTTTGAAAATCAATTTGTAGTTTCTCATCACGGCCGAGGGATTGTACAACATTGAAAAAAATACTTTGATGTGAATCAGAATCATACATGCATAAATATTAGGGTGGGACGCTTATGTAAGGGAAAAAGTAAAAGTTATTTACTAGGGCATTTATTCGGTTTACCGTTAATCGGTTAACCGATAAATTACTACCCGATTAACTGATCGGTTAATTTAAAATTGGCTATTTTCGATTAACGATTAAACCCTTTAATTTCAGTCGATTACCCGATGTAACAAAATTTTTAATTTTTTGTGTTATGTTAACATATTTTTCTGAGTTTATAATTATTTGTTTCGTCTTATAAACAAAAGGTATGTGTTTAGAAAATATTTTTGCATACAAAATATTTCCGTTTAGCAATACATTCCTAAAATACAGTACAGAAACTAAGGAATTCGAAAATAAACTTTTTTTGCAGGATATTTGGTGCTGAGCTTTGCCAGGGTGAGTCAGATGAAAACCTGAAAACAGAAAAAACCGACGATAGTAACACAATCTTTTAAAAAATTAACCGAAACAATTAGAAGTATTAAAATTTTAAAAAATTAAAAAAGGACACTAATAGCATAATGGAAGATTTTAACTGCCGTATTCATAAAAAATTTCAAATGCATTTTAAGAAAAATTTTTATGAAAATTTTGCCTTAAAACACATTTTAAACTCATTTTATTATTTATGAATACGGCAGTAAATGTTTAGAGAATTCCAGAAAAAGTACTGAGAAATTAGATATTCTTTGTTACTCTGCCTTGACATATGCAAGTAGGGGCATGCCACTACTGTAAAAATATTCTCAAAGAAAAATTGTTCGAAATAGTCGAATCTTATGCCATTTGCTTTTGTGTTTACATATGCCACTGCGAGTTCATTTTCAAAATGTCGTTGAAGCGTCAACTTGAGCAAATTTGTTTTCTTCTCAAATTAAAAAAAAAGTTCCAGAGAACAAAATAAAGATACCGAGTTATTCATATTGGCACATTTTTGGGGAAATTTTTTCATTTATTTATATAAGCATTATTTAAACAATATTAATGCTCTATAATTTACAAACTTGCTTTTATTAATGCGCTTTTAAAAAAATTCATCATAATAATACATTTAACAAGTTTAAACATAATTTACAACTTTACAACAATCCAGTAAATTTGCATTAAATTTTTAACAGGGTAACATTATCGTTTTGACATTTAGTGGCATGCAAGTGCCAACTTTCCACTCGCATGCAACTTTTGTATGCCACTGGAGCTGCCATTGCGAAAAATGTGAATGTATTAGTAAAAAAGTTCGAGTGTATTGAGTTTTTCGAACTGGCAGTGGCATGTGTAAATGTTGGGTTATTGTTGTCTTTGATTTCTCTTCTTACCCGGAAAGAATTATTTACTAAATCACCAGAAAATATGGTAGACCAAGAAAATTTTGCACCATTCTCGTCCAAGCCAAAAATTTCTTATTGCAAACAATTGTGGCTTGACTTAAGCAAAAAGTTATGACTCAACGCGAACTAAAATTTACTTGAATACAGCTAAAAAAATTATTTTAAATCAACAGTTACTTAAATCAAGTTTTCGTTACTTATGGCCGATTTCACCAATTCTATGTTAATACCAATTCATATTTAAATTATATTTTTCATATAATTTTATTTTTATTTGACATGAAAAACGAATTTTAAACATAAATATATATTTAAATAAATTGGTGAAATCGGCCATTAATATTTAAGAAAATACGAATAGAAGACTGAATGTTTTTCATAAAAACGTGTCGCATTAGTACGTTTAAGAAAACTTAATAAAAATAACAAACTTTTTATTGATTTCGTTATCAAATCGATTCAAAAAAATATTAATTGAATTAAACCAAGTTTTCTTGAGCATTTTCTTAAAAATATAAAGAAATTCCTAGCATTTATTTCTTAAGGCAAGAAATTCAATTCTATTCAAAAGCAAGAAAAACAGATTTATATTAAATTAATCAAGCTAACTATTTCTTGTTTTGAGAACTTTTTGATCATATGATAGTGGGGGATTCACAAGGTGTCATATGTCTTAAAATAATTACATGAAAAAATACTACTGCTGTGAACAACCCCTCATAATTTAGTGTGCTATTTTGAATATATATCAGCTGACTTAAAACAAATATAAAAAAATAAATATTTTCCTAAAATAAAAATATTTTTAATTCTAATCCATGAATTAATAAATTAAATCAGATCTTACCTAACTATTTTCCAGTTTTCAGACGCAATTAACAAATAAATTTTATTTTGTTTGTTAATCAAACGGCAGAGTCCTAAGCCGATCTAATTTGATGCCGCAAGTGATTTGTTGCAAAAATTGCTAGCCGCAGGTTAAACTCGGAAGTTATCCGGATAAAATAATACCATCAACAGCTACAAAAGCTAATCCGGCTCGGATCACCCTCTCAGCGCAGGTCTCGTCTGATAACGACAGCACAATAAACATAGCAAGAAAAGTTCTATTATTTTAAGACACTTTTTGTTTACAAGCCAGCAACAATATTTTTTTTTTTTTAATTTGAGCCAACACTCAGGGGATGCCCCCTTCTAATGCAATGCATTGTTGGAATTAGGAAAATAGGTTTTGGGGAGAAGGAAAGTGGGAGTAGTGTTTTCGGATATTTAATTTGACAATCGACAACAAACGGATGTGATCTGCTGGAATGGCGAGTACTACGGGCATGCACCCGCGTCTCAGGGATGTGTTGGTTCCAACGAACATCACATTGCATTTTCATGCCCAGAACATCAACAGTGTCTGATTCCTCAATAGCTATGCCTCTCATGGATACAGATGACGCTGACTCAACAAGAAGTCTGTGGGTCAACATGCAACATTGAGTCTTACGAGCATTAAAATCGACCCTATTCGCAAGACCCCACTCGGAGATTGTCGTAAGATCAAGATTGAGTGTGTCATTTATATTCCGCCTCATAGCTTCAACCTCAGTAAGGATTGGTCTAGGATCAAAGGAAAATTAATGACAAATGATGCTGTCATCTGCGAAAGAATTGATAGGATTGGAAGTTAGACAAAGGAGGTCGAAAAATAAGAAAAGGTGTAGTGGTGTAGTGTACAAATATTCGTCTATTAGAGAATCAAGAAGATGTAAATTAAAAAAGTAGTTATGGTCCCTATATTCTTTATTTATATCCAACTTGGAGGTCAATATTTCCTCTATAGGAAATTTTTGATTATCTCTTATATATACAGTGGGCTCTCTACACTGAAAGAAATATGCTTCATTTATTTAATGAATCATTTTCATAAAAAAACTTTCCTTGGGTAAATGAAAATTTTCATTGTTTAAATGGAATTTCATAGTTATAAAGAAGTATTTTCGTTAAAATCGCTTCATTAGATTTCGTAATTACGTTAAAAATTTTCATTGGATATATGAAAACTTAAGTTTGTCCAAGTTAAAAAAAAAATGTTAATTGGGAATATAAAAAAACAATATACAAACATAACAATATTCATAAATTAATACAAAATTATAGTTTCCTTAAAAAAATGTTTAATTGTTAATTAAAAAATTTAAGATTTAATAATTTCATACATCTAATGTTACATGTATGCCATTAACTTTATGAAATCAAAAAATTTTTTTATAAAAGCAACATATTTCAATAATTGGCTTCATAAATTTAAATTTTCATTATGACAATAAAAATGTCATTATAGTAATTAAACAAAAACTTTCAATCCACTTTCAATCAACGTTGTTATTGTTATTATGGACAATTTAATCTCATATTTACGCACTTAATTGAGTAAAAAACATAGTTTTTTTTATCTAAAAACTACAATGCCCCGGTAGACTAGCTGGTAGTGAGCTAGTCTATCAGCAACGAGGTTGCGCGATCGAATCCCGCCAGAGACAGAAAAAAAATAAAATAAAGTAAAATAAAATATAAAAAATATTTAAAAAAATAAATAAAAAAATAATTAAAAAAAATTTTTTTACTTTATTGAAAGTATTCATCCAATGAATTTTTCATAGATCTAATGTAATGTTTCATTAAATCCTTTTAATGAAACAGGTTTCATTGGTCCAACGAAGCGCTGCATAGGTTCCTTTTTAATGCAATTTTTCATGGGATTAATGTCAAAATTCATTGGTATTGCGAAGAAAATTCTTTCAGTGTAATATATAACAGTAAATATTTTTTTTTTTTTTTGGAAAATAAACCTGGTATTTCCTCTAGGTTAAAATAAGACACAAACAATATAATCGGATATTTTTTGGTTAGTCTTAATACATATTCACATATTCAAAAACAATTTCAAGACCAACATATTTTCGTAGAGATTGTAAATATAGCATTTTTCAAATACTTTTGCCTATATTTTTGTGCGAGTTTTTTGTGCCAAGTACTTTGTAGATATTAACCTTTTCTCTTTTAGATTTTTTCATCTGATAGTGTTTTTAGAAAGGGGGCTTATGAAGAACTGTTCAATAGGTTGTCCTTGTAGAAACTCAAACATATTCACCAAGTTTAATCAAATTATTTTCCAAATTGCAACCTGTACTTTGCGCACAAGGATTGCGTGGACATAAAAGCAGTCAGCCAGTCGGACAGCGTTACTTCGATTCAGAAAGTAATTCTGACTCGAAGTTGGGCGAACGGCAGAGAAACAAGTTTTAATATAAAAATGCATTAATTTTAAGTGACTTAAGCCTAGACTACACAGAATGTAAGAATCACCATTCGCATGCGGTTCTGACGTAATTTCGATACAACACAAAATGGCTATTGTGGCATTGCAATGACATCAGAACCACAGGCGCATGTGCCTTTTCTCATTCCGTCTACTCTACACCTTTTCCAGTTGTAATTCAGAAATTGTCAATTTTAATTCAGATTAGTCAGTTGTTTTTCAGAGCGTCAATTGTAATTCAGATTAATCAACTGTAATTCAGAACGCGTCAATTGTAATTCAGAAAGGGTCAATTGTAATTCAGATTAGTCAATTGTAATCGCTCGGGACCTAATAAAGTTCGAAGGTCACCGAAAAGATCCGACACTTTAAGCCTAGCACGCTTTTTTGACACTTGAATGCAATAAATTAGCGGTTACATTGGTAACGGCTAACAGATACAAATAGGAATTAGGATTAAGCTTTGAATACATATTAAGGGTATTCACGTCACAAGTTGCACCCTTGCAAAAAAGCAAAAGTGCAAAATAAAACAACAACCACACAGACAATTAGTTGTGCGTAAATAATTTTCTTTGTGGTTGTTGTTATATTTTTGCACTTTTCCTTTTTTGCAAGCGTGCAACTTGTGACGTGAATACCCCCATTGTAATTTTCGACAAGAAAGATTCAATAAAAAAGAAAAAAAAATTGTAATTCAGAAAGCGTCAATTGCAATTCAAAATATAATAAAAATATAACAAAATATATACGAATATATATTAATATATTTAGCTCTTTGGGCCACATTTTTTTATTTTTTTGTTATAATAAAATTTATAATAAATTTTGTTTGCTTTCTGAATTACAATTGACAATTTCTGATTTACAATTGACGCTTTCTGAATTTCAATTGACTAATCTGAATTACAATTGACTATTTCTGAATTACAACTGACTAATCTGAATTATAATTGACGCGTTCTGAATTATAGCTGACTAATCTGAATTACAATTGGAAAAGGTATAGACTTAAGTTTTAAGAATTGAAGTAAGCACAAAAATCGTTTGTTAGGAAGTGCGGCTCAAATAAGAGTTTAAACTGACTATAAAAACGGTTAATAAATTGAATCTTTTAGAAGCGCCGCGGTAAGAATTCCATTTTCTTACGAAAAAATAATCCTCTATGGTCACCCAAAGAATGGTTTTGAAAATTTCAATTGTGCAAAGGAAGCGATACCAAATCTTTATGACCGATCATTTTGAAAAATGCTAATTGAGTATATATTAAGTGCATACTATTCATGTATCTATATGTGTGTAGTAAATTCATAGTGCATTAAGCCTAGATTACACTCTCACAAGTCTTAAGGAGCATATAGACGACATGTTTTTGTCATCTGACATGTCAAATTTCCCACTGCAAAACACATACATGTCGTGTGTTACCTTTTTAACTTTGCTTCTGTAAAAGTCTGACGCAAAGTCATCTGACAAAATTTCAATTAGAGCGTGCTCTATTTTCTTCTGACAAACCAGCTGACATCAGAAATCTATGCCGGGAAGAAACTGGCAGCGGCGTCAACTATTGACGGAATCATTAGCCGGCTGAAGTTAATATTTTACAATACCAAGATATGTATGCTCATCTCACCATTGAATATAATTTATGTAAATATATACATAAAAACCGTTTAAATAAAATTCTGAATTGGTATCTTTAAAATAAAAGAAAAAATTTTAAGATGGCTAAATTATTTTACGGCGCAAATAAATATTTTCGTGGCGGCAGCAAGCTATTTTGAAACCGAGAACTACTTTGGTTTCTGCAATAACAATGCGAAAAAAACAGAGACAATGTCAGAAGCAAATTACATGTACGTTTGTGACCGAATATTATAAACCTTATGTAAAACAGCAATTTTGACAGACGTGAACAATTACATGTGACTTGAAAATTTGACATGTCAGATGACAAATACATGTCGTGTACGGGCGCCTTTACGTATTCCATATTACTTTGTGGGATAGAAATCTAATGAGTTTTGTTGCGACTGTCAAAAAATCTAATGTAACAGTTTGTGTTCACACCATCACACAAAGTATAAACACTCACACATGAAATAAAATGCAACCCTGATCCAATGAAAAGTATTATTGTTTAGAAATTTTTCAAAAAACGATGAAGTCGTATGGGATGTCAAACTTTTTTCATAATACTTTTCATAAAACTTGAGTTTTTGACATGTATTAATACAAAGTATAATAGTGTTATCTAGCCTATAGCACGTAAAAAGAAAACCCTTTACCTAAATTTTATTTCGCAAAACTTACAAACAAATGCAAGTGCAATGTTTATGTTAAAATATATAAATGTACGAGCATATAGCCACATTTATACATATCGTTCACTTAATATCGTAATCAGGCTCAACTCAGAATTCAGGAAAGGTAAAAAACTGGCTTCAAAACATGGTTGCAATGGTCACAAATGTTAAAGAAGACAGGCAAAAGAAATAGATTTGATTTGTGAACCGCCTAAAAAAAACATTCTGAAAAATTGTGAGTTGGTTCTGTTTATGATTGAGTATGCGATATTGAAATTATTTAATACATACAAAAATACTTACATACGTTGTATTCCCAACATAAATTGCCAGTATTCTTTACTCTTCATCTTGTAGTCGTTGCCATGTCAGAGGGGTTGAAAAGCATTTATTACCATTTAGGTAAAATTTACATATTTTTAATGTAATACTGATGTATAAAAGTGAAATAAAAAAAATATATTTTTCTTATAACTTTTGAGCAGGAGGATAAATAATAAGCAGGCTCACAAACTCATCCTCACAACATGCGAATGTGTTTCGTATTTTCACCAGAAGTGCAAAATGTTCTTAAAAGTGTTGGGGAAAAAAGTTTAAAAAAGGGTCTGCGTTTATATGAAAATTTCCTTATGTTAATCATTCACAGGAAGTACAATAAAAATAAATACCTGCTAATGTAAATTTCTAATTTGCTTTTCAATATTATTTATGGCAAAATGTAGCAAAATTGCCTTATAAAAATTACAATAAGAAAGATTTTTATGTTAAATCCACTAGAAAAATCTTACTTATAATGAACGTAACAACATTAGCAGACAAAGCACTTGATGATACTTCAACTTAAAACATTAACTCTTCAAATCCTTTTGCCAGTGAGTCTGTATTTCTGTAGTGGTATTTAATGCTCCTTTGCGATTTCTAGGATCTGCACGCACACTTTCAATTTCTTGTGTTTTTGTTTTTTATTCGGCAAACAGGAACAAATGGTGTCAAGTGATGTACGAGTACCACGTGTCAAAGGATAAACAAAAATATTTACCCAAGATGATGATAAAAATTTTACTAAGAATCTCTTCACTCACTTACAGTCACACAAGCCATATACATTAAAAGCACACCTACACATACTGTTAAAACACACACACATATCCTAACAAAAAAGTCTACGCTGGAAAAAAGGATAAATAATAATTTTCATAAAATTTAGTTTTTTAAATGTTTAAATGGCTTGTAGTTTTTAGGCAAATTGTAGCACATGTTATTACTATTTGGTTGAGCATTATAAGTATAACAAATTCGAAATCCTCATCAATTTTATTTCCCTCCAAAGACCTTGTTGTTAAAACGTTACATTTTGTTTAACAATTTCTATAAAAAATATTTTACACATCAATGAAGTCATAAAGAAAATTTCAAACCATTTTATCATAAACGGAAGTTTTTGTTGGTTCTCCACTTTGCCTACACTTATTTGCTAAATTCTTTTTTATCGATAAGGGTATCAACAGTAATTTCAAACTTTTAATAAATGCAAAATAATACCAACAAACATGTTTATTTGGAAACCTTTTTAATATGAGATATGGGCATTTCCAACGAAAAGTCTGCTTTTTGTAACGTAACACCAGCAAGCAAATAAGCTTGAATTTTAGGCCCATGTTCCTTAAATGTTTTAACCTCGTTACTAAGTATAGAGTTAGTTGCACTTTACATCGAAATATAAAAAAGCTAATTATACATATAACATTTTTGGGAAACAATTTGAATCAATTGCTGGCGTTACGTTAGAAAAAGAAGACTTTTAGCTGGAAATGCCCATATACAGAAGGGGGGTGTATTAGGGAAAAATTCCTAAGGATTTGAAATAGAAATTTCTGGAATTTCCCCGTAAAGTGTTTGATTTAAATTTAAGGTTTTGTTGCGTTAAATTTCACTAACCTCGAAGAAGTTAAATGCACTTTTTTAGCCAGAGAAAATGATACATCTAACAGTTACCCCTGTATTCAGAACAATTATTAAATTTAACAACCATTTATTAAGTAAAATCTTCATGAAAAATTTGCTTTGTAGATCTTTATTTAATTAAAAATATTTCTATGAATAAAGTAGGGAATCTTATATATAAATACGGGAACAATTTTCTTGTGGTTGATTTTTAAGTATCTTATCGCCCACCGATTTTAATGAAAAATATATCGTTTTAAAGGAATTTGTGTGTAGATATGCACAATATGTTTTTTCCAAATTTTTTGAAATAAAGTATTTGAAAAGCGTTTTAATTTATCTTACAGACATACGTACAAAGTTGGGTGAATAGTGAATTTTTGCCGTTCTCTTAAAATGTGTACGTTGTTGTTGTATAACGCACAGGTTTTCTCGAAAGTAAATGTCGAGTGGTCGAATTTCGGCCACCGGGCGATCCTAGTAAGTATAAGTTTGGAAACAAAAAAAAAGAAATAAAAACCTATTTCAACGACTCAATTTTCGACTTACTATCTTCATAAAATGTTTCACATTATGAATCTCTAATGTCAAGTCTTCTAATTTCAAGAAAACGTATCACCTCGAATGTTTCTCAAAATAAAAAAATATTTTATTTTGACGCCACTCGTTTTGGAACAAAATGCAGGCTGTGCGATTTCTTCTGAGCTCTTATGTCCTAAGTATAAAGTATTTTAAAAGCTTTTCAAACTTACACAGAAAAAATTATTAGTAGTTTTTTATCAATCAAAAAAATTATTTAAAAAGTATTTAAATTTAATTAGTGTGATAATTGAATCAATCATTTTTTTTTTTGTTGAATGAAAATTAAATATATAATTTTGATTTAATTAACATTTTAGTTGTTTTGAAATAAATTTTGAATTAAGAAATTAATTAATTAAAAAAAAGTTATTTCGTTTAAAACAAAATAATTCAAACTTGTGAAATTGTTGTTGGAAATTGTCGAAATCAATCAACACATTGTTTAAAATGGCCAAGTTTTTTTAAACATTTTTTTAATTAAATTTAAAAATATCATTAATTGAGAAAAAAATATTTAAAATTATAAATTTTTAAAATTTTTAGTAATCAATATAATCATTTTGGTAATAGGTGCAAAATCAACAAATGGGTTGCTTGATTCTATGAATTTGGAACAAACTTAGTGATTAGAGACAATTTTTAATTTTTTCTGTGGAAGCACATTTTTAGCATAAAATTGCCCTTGATTGTATTTAGGAGACCATGAGAACCACGACCCAAAGGATCTTTTGTGCAGCTTATGTGTCTCAGTTGGACTATTCATTCGCCCCCATGAAATTTCAGCCTAAAACTCCCCGCCCCACAAAATCTGCAGCCTTTGGTAATAATATAACCCATTATAAGCTGATAGAACATGATTGGTCTGCCCATTGTTCCCTTGCAGGTGTAAGGACATTAAAATTCCTATCCAGTACCAGACTAGTCAGCATATGATCACCAACCAAAATAGATGGATCATTCCTAAGAATTTCAAGGATCCGCATGTGACCCACAAAGTCGCCTGCCTTGTATTCAGCAATGCGCGGCATCCTGCGAGCACACCTGCAGGCCTCCTCCTTTACTGATACATGTAAATAAGGAAGGGGCAGGATAGCTCCTAAAGCTAGAGTGAGACAATTCTTCATGGCGCCAGTGAGAGATACGCAGATCAGGGGATAAACACTCCAGCTTTGACCAGTTCGGTCTTGGCTCACAATGTCATGGCGGCATAGGTCAAGATTATCATTATGAAATTAATTCTTTAAAATAGGATTTTAGTTCAGAATAAGCATTTACAGAATCGTTTGAAAATTATTTCTAATTTTTATTAAGAAGATTTCAATGAGAAAACACTTTTCATTTATACGGATGCTTGCCTATATATTCAAAGAAACAATTTATAATCTCCAGACACTTTCAGTTTTCTAAGCACTTCCTATAAAGCTTGTAATTCCTTTTTTAAAAAAAGTATTTTTTCGAATCGTCATCATCTCTAACAGAATTTTTTATTAAATTTTTTGAAGCAAGTGGAAACAACTTTTTTTCGTTTTTATGAAATAAATCTGGGTCTTTAAACAAATTAAATATTCCGGTGCCTCATTCTGGCAGTCGTGATCGAGCACTTTCTCGATTCGAAAGCAATTTAATATCTCATTACTTCAGCCAATACTGAATGAATCGGAATCAATTTTTCAGTGTTGTAAAGCATTAATTTGAGTTTACTCTAACGAAACAGAAACAAGAACTTAAAAATTTTATTTTTGTTTTGTATTTTACAGGCAGTATAAAAACCAATAAAAAATTTATTTAAAATTCGTAACACTATTATTTCGTAAAGTTCAGTCAATTTTCACGTTTTTATAAATGAAGTGTTGCTAAATATTTTCCGCCGTATTTAACAATATTATTTTTTTTTTTTTTTTTTTTGTGCAACATAAACAATTTTTCGATATTTACGAAAAACGGGACTACGAACAAACTCGTTACTTTCATAAAATTTTAAATGCTAGAATAGACTTTGTTTACGTATCAGAGAACGCTTTGTGCAATTGTAAAAAAATCGCATAAATCAACAGCAACAAATACACTCACTTGCGGTCATACAATTAAACTTGCGCTGCTGGTTTGCAGTCATTCAAATAATGCACATCGTGCTTTGTTACTTATACCATCGTTAGCTTCGTTTTTTAATAAAGATGTTTGTGTGTTCGGTGCGACAATGATTGTTTTGGTAAAGAAAAAAAAATCAAACAAAAAGCCAGAAATGAAGCAATTAATTGAAAATAATAGGACCAGTCCAAACACGCGTGTAAAGAGTAGTCCACAAGGGACCAGGACTAGTCCAAAAGTAACCCAAATGTATGTAAAAAACCTGGTCTATTTAACATTACGATGTCCTAGGAGAGGACCATATAACCCACCTTTGGACCACTAAGGAGTAGTTTTAAAACTACTCCATGGTATATAACCCACCTTTGGACCACTAAGGAGTAGTTTTAAAACTACTCCATGGTATACTCAAGAGGATTAGTTTTGAAGTCGTTTAAAAACGAAAGCATGTCGTTAAAAAACGAAGACATGTCGTCTCACTACAAACACTTTTTAACAATGACATGGTCCATGCTTGCATTAAATCGGACTAGTCCATGGAGTAGTCCATTTAATCAAAATGGGTCAGGTGGTCCAATTTTATTTGCAGGGTTATTACTCATGAAGACATTCAGCAGTAACTGCCCTGCAAGTAATAGGACCAGTCCAAACACGCGTGTAAAGAGTAGTCCACAAGGGACCATGACTAGTCCAAAACTAACCCAAACGTATGGAAAAAACCTGGTCTATTTAACATTACGATGTCCTAGGAGAGGACCATATAACCTACCTTTGAACCACTAAGGAGTAGTTTTAAAACTACTCCATGGTATACTCAAGAGGATTAGTTTTGAAGTCGTTATAAAACGAAAGCATGTCGTTAAAAAACGAAGACATGTCGTCTCACTACAAACACTTTTTAACAATGACATGGTCCATGCTTGCATTACATCGGACCAGTCCATGGAGTAGTCCATTTTATCAAAATGGATTAGGTGGTCCAATTTTATTTGCAGGGTATGTAGTACAAGAAAAACAAATTGAAATGAAACTAATCGCACATACTTACAAACAATTTCCATAGAAACAGACTTTTTTTCATCTTAAAAAGTACAGTAGTTCTGTATGTAGGTACAATGTATTCTTGTTATTGTTGTTTTTATTGTTGTTAATTTTAACAAAGCGTCTCATCGAGTGGTTTATTGTTGTTAATGTTAACAAGTGTCTCATCGAGTGGACAATGACTACTTGAAAGCAAAAGTATAAGAATGTGTTCTTTTGAATTTACACATTTGTGTTATATTCCGTGCGCAACAAAAATGCAAATAAAGCACTTTCAATAAAAAACGAATAAATGCAAAAATCAAATGTGTACGAAACGATGTAAAAATTACCAACGTTGAACTTTGTTTTGCAAGCAAGATTGAATGTAAATTTTAGCGTATGAATAAATCAAGAAAAATTGTGATTTTGCAGTTCTCTGTTTCGTATTATATATGAATAGTACAAACGTAGATAAGAAACTTTTTTTCTTAAAACGTCGCAGGGATAATGTTCAATTTATATACTTTTCCTTGCGTGTTAAACTTCAAAATACAATCCATGTCAGTACAGTTGAAATGTTGTAAATTAAAAGTTTTAATAAAATTCGATAAGACTGATTGAAATACTGTACGTACATACTTTTGTGTGTATTTTTGTATTGTTTTTCCTCATTTCTAATATTCGTGTAAAACATTGAACAAAAGCCATCAATCACTGCCAGTGATTTTAATTTTCACTTCAATTGCAGCTGCAATTACATTAGTAAATTCGTTTGTATCTCTTCGATTTTTTTTATGTGCATCATGTTCAATTGTTTTATGTTTTAAGTGCATTCGCAGAAGATTTATTGATTCAGTTCTTATTTATTTATTTTACTATTTTGCAATGAGCCGTGAACAAAAAATGAAAATTGTGCAAAATTTGTTACAGCATACAATATCATTACATAAATGTATGTACATACATACTTATTTGTTAAAAAAATAGTAAAAGTTTTCTATAAATGCATTCAATGTTTGAATGTTATTGATTTATAAAAAATAGGCGTCGTCTTTTGGATCTCTTTTTGTTAAAGTATAAATGGTGCTTGTATTTCTTCTAACTTTCTTTTGTCGAAATGTTGCACGTAATCGTAAAGAAAACTGTTTAAAAGAATCATTAATCTTTGTCCAACAAACACCAAACAAATGACCAGTGACAAACGATTCTCCAATGCATAAAATGTACGGGCACAACTAGCCAGCAATGATTGTGGAATGGACAAATTTATTTAATTTTTATGAACATAAGTACTAACACAATCTAAGTGCAACTATGTATGTATGTGTTTATATAAATAAGTTAGTATATAAACAGAGGCATACATATATTTATTTATGAACTCTTATATTTGTACATAGGTATATACTTATGTAAGTACTTTCCTACTTTTATACACATACCTTTGTGTTGTAGCCCTTACCTTTTCCTTCAGAGTTCTTTTTTTTTTGCAAACAAATGTTACTTCCAATCCCCAAACAGGTTCAACATTAATTAAAACCCTGTAGGAAGAAAGGCATTATTTGCAGAATATACGTGGAAGTGGAGAAGTTATTATAAATACGTATATTTGAAATACTAGATTTAAAACTTTATTATTTTGGTCGCACCTCGGTTGAATCAGAATTATTTTCTTAATCGATTATTTTTAAATTTATCCGACTCCAAAGTCGTTGAAAACATCAGACACAAGAAATAAAACGAATTGAAATGTCAGCCAACGCCTTTATGCATCCTACGCTTTTGTGCATGCAACTTGTTACATATAACTATACAGATTCTAATTTTTTTTTCATCTGCGTACACGCAGAGAAAAAATATGGTTGGGCATGGTTACGGCAACAACACTATGTTTAATGTAACAATATATTGTTGTCGTACACAAATAATTGTTATTTTTATTTAATATCAACAATATTATAGTTACTGTAAACATATCAATGTTTATCGCAATTATGAATTTGAGTATTGTTGACCGAAAAATAATAATTTTTCTAACAACTTAATTATGATAACTTTCTAAACATATTATATTTCTCACAACCATATCATGATATTTATCATATTATGTTAAAGATGAAATCAAACTATTTTTACTCTAATCACATTATGTTAGCGCCATTTGTAAAATAATTTTGAAGCAGTTCTGTCGTGTTTTTTTATTTGTGAGCGGGTAAACAATTAAAAGATAAAATTCTATAAAAAAAATAAGTTTAAAGAAATTAAAAAATTAAAATATTAGCGGAGTTCATTCGGTATTAGTGATGTAATAGTGGAAATGCAAAATATCATAGTTTTTTTGTAAAATCCAACAACAAAACACACAGAGATTTCGTTATATTTTATAAAAGTGCTACGATATTTCATTAACATCTTAAAATCGAAAAAATGTACACACGCGGTTGCCCATGAAAACCACAGATTTTTCTGTAAAAAGCCACAAAATAAAAAATCGATGCAAAAATATTTTAATTTATTTGGTATTTTTATGACAGCTATGAAAGGTGCTGTATCATAATATGATTGCTTCTAAATTTATTATGATTAACATGACAATAATATGATTAATTTCTTAGCTTATTATGATTAACATGACAATAATTTGATTACTTCTTAAGTTAGATTGATTAACAGAATAATAATATGATTAAGGGAAAAATATTATGATGACATATTACGAGTATATTTAGTCATAATATGATTCAATAATAATCTTAATATGGTGACTACAATCATAATTCTTATCATAATATGTTGCTCTTAGAATATGTTAACCACAACCATGTTTTTTTTTTGCGTGTAGGGAGCAAAAACTCGTTCTGACCTGCACTTTTAAACATATGCTCGGGTAAAACAGATTTGTATTAAATTTGTTCAAAACACATGTTTTTAAGAGCATAGACATCTCTTTCGATGTAAATCTTTTGGTTTCAGTGATGCCAACTTAGCCCTTTTCGGCCTAGCCCTTTTATATGTACCTACACTCAATATTCAATTTCTGGCTGTATCGAGTTGTGAAAACTATCCAACTCGCCGTCACGATTTTCTGTTATAACATGATGGTATAAAAGCGTTAGCTCAGTAAAAGCTGATTTATCACTTGAGCGATAAAAAAAAGATTCATATATGATTTATAGTTTAGGTTTCTCAGAATATGGGTCGTTTAAACCTGTTTAATATGGAATCATATTTAGTCCTGGATGCCACTGGTTTAGAAAATTGCTTATTGATGCATGCAACAAATCTTGTGTGAAAAAGAGCTTTAGAAAATGTCAAATACTAACTCACTCGCAACAACGTTTTGTTTCAAAGGGTAAATTATTCTTAGCGAAGATCAAAAAAAGATTGCAATGGTGAGTTACATGTAAGTATACATTCGCGTATCTATGGCATAGGGACATTTCCGTCAAAAGGTCCACCGTAACCGAAAATTTAAAAGTTATTTAAAGCTGATTATTTTACGATATTATTATAGAGAAATAGTTAGATTTTCCTAATTTTATACATTTACCCATAAATTTGTTCACTTAGATGAACAATCAGACTGCACAGTTGTGCAAACGTAATTTCTTATTTGTGAGAATGTTTTATTGTATGTTTTCTTTAATATTATCTTCCTTAAAAGAGGTGATATTTGATAAAATTATTTCAAAAAAATGTTCTTACATATTCTGTAATCTAAGAAAGAGTTCGAAGAGAAATATGTATGTTATTTGGATTAACGGTAAATGTTTATTTTGTTTTAATCATTAATCAGCTAAATTATTATGGAAAAAGTTTCACGTTCGAAATGTCACGTATTGACCCAGATTTTGGCTTAAACAAAGAAAATACAGAAGATTTTGGAATCCAACCAAAGACATTTTAATGTTACATTGCTACGTAAAGTTCTGAAAGTAAGTCACGTTCGAGCCACTTCTTCTTTTGCCATTATCTTTGGCGTAGAATCGCGCCCTAAGTGCTTTCTTAGTGCTATAATTTAAAGGTTAAGAGAACGTAAAAAAATTTGTTGTTTAAAATGGCATTGCATTTTTGATGCGTACGACTGTCACGTTCAACACTTTGGATTTACCCATAGTGTCCCACTTTAATAATCCAATATATACATTGTAGTTTCAACTACCAACAATATACAAACTGTTAAAAATAGGGATAAATCAAAATATAATACATGAATGCAGTTTTAATCATGGAGTATTAGAAATTGATTTCTACCAAAAATTGGAATTGAAAGCTACTTTAAATACTTCGAATCAACGTCCTTTTTTGTTCAGGAATTATAAGAAAAACTTTTAAACTATTAAAGAAAGAAATGTAGCACTTAAAGAGCCATGAACACCGATATACAAAATGTTATGATCGGACTAAAAATAACGACACAGTGAACAAAAAACTAAAAGGGCGGTATTTCTAGGCGTGGCAAAAAAATAAAAAAATAATTTTTGGAATTGGTTTTAACATTATCTTTAATCCTAGGGGGGGACTGACAAAAAAAATTTTTTTCGAACCACTCTATTACTCACCTTGAGAAATAAACTCCCAGATTCCATTTTTTAAAAATACTTAGTATAAAATTTAAAAAAAAAAAACGTTTTTGAAAATATTTTTTAACAAAACAAAAATGTTTTAAACAATTTAATTTGTTTTTTTTTTTTTACAAAAAAAGTTATTGCTTTTTTTTGAAACTAAAAATTTTGTTTTCAAAGAATTTTTTTTTTCGTTTCTATTTAAACACAGAAAAAAATATTCCTTTTTTCACACACAAAAATTTTTTATTTACAAAATAAAAATTAATTTGATGTTTTAAAAAAAAAAAATTTAAGTTTGGTGTCAGCCAAACAAATAAAACGATTGTCTTAAAAAAATTAGAATCAAAAATTATTTATATATGTATAACATTTATATTTTCTTTAATTTGATAGAAAACGATAACTTTAGTTTGGGTCACAATAAAGCTGATTTGAATAATCAAGAGCCATAATGGTGCTGCTTTTATCAAAGAAAAAATTAAAAATATGACAACTATAAAATGGTATCAAATACATATAATCAAAAACTATATAATTTACGATTGAAAAATGAGACCAAAATGACTCAATATTGAGAACAAAAACTTACATTAAATTGCTCAGAAAGGAAACAGCATATTGTATTACAAATGATTCGTTGAGGTGCATCATCGGCAGGGCAGGACACTCTACTTGTAAGAGAATGTTACCCTACCGATGAATCATCTTAAAGAATCATTTGTGATACAATTTTCTGATACCTTTTTGAGCATTAAAATGCTAATTTTTATCATGGTTATTGTGATCATTATTGAACCGTTTTTGTCTCATTTTTCAATAGTAAATTAAATACTTTTAAATTATATTTCATATGATTTTTTAATTGTCATATTTTTAATTTTTTCTCCCAGTGCTGTGCAGTCGTGAAGAAATTGTTCTAACTTCGACTCCGACTACATCCGCTGAAATTTTTTGAGTACGACTCCGACTCCCACTCCTGCTCTAACCGTGATGGTAAATGTACTTATATGAGACAGGCTCTTATTTGACTTTAAACTTTTTTTTCGTTGCACTTTGTTTAAATTTTTGGAAAATGTAAAAACATATAGAGCCCGCTTAAATGGACCAAACTAGTTGAACTTTTTTGATTCTGAAGTGTTATGCCATTTGAAATATTAAAACCAACTGAAATATAGAAAAATAATAGATTTATTTTGGAACGAACAAGTTTTGCTACGAATTTCCGAAAGAAACGAGTTTTTCTACAATCGAACTAGTTTTGCAATACACTATAGCACAGCAGGAAAATTAATCATTGAACTTTAGTACATTTTGAAAGTGATATTAATTTTTTTAAAAAAGAGAGCTAAAAGTTGTAACAATAGTTCTGTAGGGAAGAGATAAACTACACAAATTTACATCTTTTTTAAAATAAGTTTTTAATACAGTTGGAATCACAATTGTTCCTCTATCGATGTGCGAATTCACGTACGTCCTATCTAATGTAGTTTTTGAGATAGAAAAGTTGGAAACAACACCAACTTGCTTAGACGTAAAGGACATTAAGTGTACTTAGAGTTGTTTACCACTGAATTTGTAGACAACAAGGAGAATTTTATTTAGGATATCATCGACATAAAAAGACATTGGAGTCATATAAAATATGCGGACAAAAGCAAATTTGTGATTTTCAACATGTTCTTGCGGTCTGCTGTAAAGTTCTTAAAATGTAGCTTATCTTATTAATTGAAATCTTTTTCTTCAGAATGTATACTGGCCATTGTTTTTTCCGCTCCATAATCAATATTGTTATTGTCCAAGACCGAAATTTAAAATTACAAGTCTTCAAGTTTCACCCACAATGATGGGAAAGATATCGAGTTCATTTTCCTGTTTTCTATTACAGTATACGCTCGGAAATTCGAACCACTTTGTTTTAAGGGCGATTCGAATTTCCGAATTATTCGAATTTCTGGACGGTTTTTTATACAAAAATTAAGATAAATTTGACCATAAAGATATTAAAAACTATGCTTTTTTTTAATTTTGGTTTGTTTAACATAAAAACAATAAAAAACTTAACGAAAATGACTTTTAAACTCTAACAACATCAACAAGATCTGTAAATCATCTTTTAAATTGGTATTCCCCTTTTTACTTTGCATTTGGTTAAACTAAATTGTCAAAATTTAAGTATTTACAATAAAAAGAAAAAAACCACTCTGAAATTCGAATTTTGGATTCTAATTTTAGAGCGCCAAATGTAATGAAATTACTGATTCGAATTTCTGGAAAGTCGAATTTCTAAAAGTTCGAATGTCTGAGCGTCTACTGTATCATTCTCTTAAAAGGTTGGAATTTAAAATGCAGCAGATTTCCTGTCTTATATTTATATGAACACTGCTATAAAAACATTTTTCAATATACGATTTATAAGAAACAAAGTTGAATTTTTAAATATCAAAATTCGGCTGAATTGCATTAACGAACAAGCGAGTTTTGTTGCAGAAAATGCAGAGATTGGCGCATATTCAGAAATCATAACTAAAGTCGCAACTAACAAAACAGAAACTAAAAATAGTTCATTGATAGTTATAGATGTTATTCATAATTCATAACTATTTAGCTTGGCAAATGCTTTCAGCTGATTGAAGAAATGCAACCATGCATATTAGCATTAGAGAAAACAAAATGTCGATAAAATTTTGAACGATTATACTGTAGTTAATTTAAAAGCCTTTTAAGCTATTAAAAACCGTTATTGTTGTTAAAAATATGCATACAAATTCCAAAAAAATAATTTTTTGGTTATACTTTTTATATAATTCAATTAAAATAGGGGCCTGTAAAGATATAAAATTTCGATCAAATTTGGTGACTTAAAACACATCTCTAGTTTATTTTATTTTTTGTATGGATGTTTTTGGACGCAGTATAAATGGATGCAAGTGGCAAATGGAATAAGGCAAGTTTATTATTTACGAAATTGTAAGAGTATTCATATTATTCTTCTTTATTAATAATTGAGCTTAAGATCACTTTTATTTTAAATAGTTCGTTTATTTGTCCGATATTTCGATTTCCTTTGGAAATCTTCTTCAGGATATTATATTTATAAAATTTAATTAAAAATTAACAAAAAATGATTTTAGAGTGACACAACTTGGTCGCCAAATTTGTTTTGCTATTCAAATAAATTATAATATTATATAACATTAATCAGCTGTTCTTTGCATGTATTAGTTAGTTAATGCTTAAGTTACAGCTTCACTCATAATTAAGTGTAAACTTTTCCTGCTGAAAGTAACCAACTGTGAATAACTTAAATACATAGGTACTTAAAAAAGTTGACACTTAGTGATAATTTATGAATATGCGCCATAGTTTTGAAAATGTCTGGTAAAAGGAACGAATCAGTATTATTACCAAATGCAATTTGAGGGTCACATAAAAGCATAGAAAAGGACATGCTTCGATATAATCTATATATTTATACTCAAATAAATATCTGTCAAAATCAATTGTTATTTAAAGTTTTGCAAACTCACCTCTCATATGTAAAGTAGACTGGTCCTTATTTTCTGAGTTTTTAATTTTTAAGGAAGACGCTCTTAATTTTTTAAAATTTTTTTAATTTGAAAAATATTCGAAACATTTTTAAGCCGAAAAATTTTGGAGTTGGAGTCGCGAGTTTTTAATTTTGTGGGTGCTACGACTCCGTCTCCGGTCCAAAAACTTTAACTACGACTCCGCAGCCCTGATTTTAAGGACAGTTTAACCATTCGATATTGACCGAAAAACTATAATCATATGGAACTAAAAGCAAAAACGGGCTAAATAACAAAAAGGGCCAAAATTGCGCGTTTTTAAGTTTAGGGCCAAAATTTTTTTTCGCGTTTCAGGTATTTTAAAAAGGGCTGAATCTAGCCCAAAAAGGGCTAAGTTGGCATCACCGTCTGTGTGAATTCAACGCACCTAACTTGGTGGCCACACGATCAAGTTTTGCCTTTCAATTCCTTTCAATTTGCAATACACTCTCAGTTTTTTACTAACACACTCACACTTTTTAAATTCACCACGAGATGGCTTTCAATTTCACCTTTCCATTTGTTTGGCAATTTACTTTCAATTTAAAAGCTGAGTACAAGTTTGTCTCTGTTGTTGTTGACATCTTGGAAGTAAATTGTTTACAAATTGAGTGCAGCCTACGTCACAGCTTTCAATTTATGTAAATATTGACAAGCAGTATATGTAAAAGACTATCAAGAACAACTTGAACGTGTGGCCGCAGGGTAAGAAAAATAATAAAAAAAAATTCCATTTTGCTTTTTGTTTCATTCCCTGCAAATAATAGGACCAGTCCAAACACGCGTGTAAAGAGTAGTCCACAAGGGACTAGGACTAGTCCAAAAGTAACCCATACGTATGGAAAAACCTGGTCTATTTAACATTACGATGTCCTAGGAGAGGACCATATAACCCACCTTTGGACCACTAGGGAGTAGTTTTAAAACTACTCCATGGTATACTCAAGTGGATTAGTTTTGAAGTCGTTTAAAAACGAAAGCATGTCGTTAAAAAACGAAGACATGTCGTCTTACTACAAACACTTTTTAACAATGACATGGTCCATGCTTGCATTACATCGGACCAATCCATAGAGTAGTCCATTTTATCAAAACGGATCAGGTGGTCCAATTTTATTTGCAGGGTTAATTGAAACAAAATTAATAATTTTGTCCAACACATTTAACTGATTTGCTTGCTTTTACAAAATGTTTTAATTGTTCACAATAATACATTTTTTTGCCACAAATCTTTTTCTGTTGTTAGCATTTTATGGAAAGTAAAAAATATTTAAAATCTCAAATTAATTTAATATTTTCTTATATTACAGAACAAAAAATTTAACAAACTGGTATTTTAAATAGTTTAAAAGTTTATAAAACCACTCACCATTAAATAAATTAAAATTTAAGTTAAGAAGGGGGAAACTGTTGCACGTGCAGATTCAATAACACAGCGAAAGACCCTTACATTAATCATAAAGGGAAACGTTTATGATGTATGTAGAGATTATTTAACGAGTCTTTCAAAAAGCATGTCATGAGTCGTATGAGACTCATGTAGGGATTACTTAACAACTTTTGAAATGCTTAGCCGAATAACTGAGCTCCGTAAATAAGGGCATCAAGCGTCTTTTTCATGTCAAAACTTCTAATTTTCAAACAATTTGTATGAAACAAACCTTGAGGTCGCGAAAGCAACACCATCATGTCTTAAAATCTTTTATTAGGATCCTTAGGTCGGGTTGTTTTATTGAAATTGTATTGGCAATAGAATTTTCATATTTAAGAACGTTCTAGTTTACGTAAGTCAGTAATTGTTTTATGACTCTTAAAGAGTTAAAGGTTCATTCCAAGATTAAAAGACGAGCGTGTCAAAAAATTAATAAAAAAGTTATAAAAAAAAAAATGTTTTTTTTTTTTTTTGTTACTCGTCAGATAATCATCAGAAGATTCTTTTAGGAGTTGTATATTAATTATAATCGTCTTACAAACAGCCTATGGTAGATGGGTGTTAAGTGGTGAAAATAGTTTTAAACATTTAAAAAATATCTTACTAATATAAACTGTCAAAGAGTCGGGCTTTTAGTTGTATACTTGGTTGAGAACGCTCTCTCGAATTAATATGCAACCTGCTAACTTTCTTTTAGCATATTTTACAGAAGAGACAAATAAATTGTTATATTTCATATTTGCAGTTGGTTTTACACATTTTAAGACTTAGCATAAAGAAAAACTTCACGCTGGTCGACGAGGCGCATCTTTCTCTACCACACGGCATCAAAATCTCAATTTATTAAAAAGGGGATTTAGCTCGTTTGCATATTAAGTCGACGACATATAACTTTGTCATTCCGTTTGTAATTTCTTCAACATTAAGCTTAGGCCCTATAAAGTATATATACTATGTGTCCTTATATTATTTAAAGATGTCCGTAGAGATAAGTTTTCCCAGATATGATGGTAGTTATATGAAAAGTAGACTTTTCGTTGGAAATGCCCATATCTGGAGAACGGAAAGAGCCAAAGTTTCCAAATGAGCTACAAGCATTTTTGCTATATATTCACAACATCTGACAAAATGTGGGCGGAATTAAACAAGTTGGCGTGGCACTTCAAATACAAATAAAGTACAAGCATCTTGGTTATCAATACACAACATCCGGCAAAATGTGGACAGGATTGGACAAGTGAGCGTGGCAGAAGGTTGAATTATTTGTATGTTAAGAACGGTATTTATATAACTTTCTGTTATTATCGTACCATGGTGAAGGGCATAGCCGAATATGGACCTCCTACTTGTTGTATATTATGTTTGCTTGTTTCATGATTGAACAATATGATGGGAGAGGTAACGAAGCTGATAGCAGGGTTGTGTTATAGCCGTACCTAAGTAATAGCGGCACGCACTTTCTAGTTGTGAAAAATTATCATGCCCATACAATTTGTATGTGGAATCCCTAAATAGCGCGGCGTCAACGCTTTGCAATTGGAAAAATTGGTCGCTATTGTAAATGGATAATAAGGGTATTCACGTCACAAGTTGCACCCTTGCAAAAACGCAAAAGTGCAAAAACATAACAACAACCAAAAGACAATTATTTACGCACAACTAATTGTCTGTGGGGTTGTTGTTATATTTTTACACTTTTGCGTTTTTGCAAGGGTGCAACTTGTGACGTGAATACCCTTAATGGCAATTTAGCAAGTTTTTTATTTCTATTACGTGGGTTTTATTGAACAAGAATGATAGAACTACTGTTCGTGGCACACCGTTAACGCTTTTGCTTAGGTATGTCACGTTCCGCCTTCCGCTCTTGAAAGTGTTTTTCGCTGTGGTGTTGCGGTAACTGTAAATGTTTTTTATTTGCATTATTAATAAAGGCAAATAAGCTTATTTTGAAATTTGCCGTCACAATTCTAGCAACAAAATGTCTGTTGTCACTTTATAAATATATTTTGGATTCAATGAAGGCAAAATAATGTTTTTATTGTGTTGATTAAGCGTGAATTTTGTGCAATCACAAAAAGCCGTAGTTGGTATTATTCAAAGTCGGTTTCTATATTAGAGTTTGACAGAAATTGCTTTTGTTTAAACTAAAGAACAAAAAGTTCATGAGCTAAATGTACCAATTGGGCATAATTTCCTTTCACGCTCATCTTTTTATTTTTGTTCACTAGCAAATGGAATTTCATGAACATTTTCTATGAAAAAAAAAATTCAATGGCATAAAGGAAACACAATGAAAATGATAAGATAAAAAAAAAGAATAAAGAAAAATATGAAAATAAATGAATGACACATTGACAAAGGACATGATGGGCGACAACATGCTTTTAATGTTCTACCGGTTGTTGCTGATGTCGAGAATGGTAGTAGTCGTGGTAGTGGTGGTAATAATATACAAAGATGAAAGCAACTACATTTGACAGCGCACTAATTTAGTGTGAAAAGTGTTACAAGCATTGCCATTACCATGGAATATACAAGTATTTTTAGAAAAATAAAAACTCTATACGTTTAACACACTTCCACACTCAGGCACAATTCACTTCATCCTCCCTTTTCGTCTATAAAACACTTTTCAAAATAAACCTTTCTTCTCCAAGGTTTAGAATATAATTTATTTTCCATGGCACTTGCAAGTTCATCTCTTCTACTTTATTTTTATTAAGGTAAAGGATGGTATTGGTGAATAAAAGATGCGTGAGAGAGCTAAGTGGATGTACATAATTTTAAAATGCTCTCTTCTTAACCTCCGGTATATGTACTTAACTTGAGACATGTTCTTTTCTTAATAATATATTTATAGTCACATCATGCCTACAGTAGTACCAAAAATTGTAGCAGTTTTAATGTAGTATAATGAATATTATATATATATATTGGTGCTCATACCAAGGCATTATTAATCCGTTAAAGTTTTTATAGGAACTAATTAGGGAATGGTAAATCCATTTCGATTCCAATCGAAAATCGATTTTTTCAACAGAATTTACGAATGCGATTTTATACCGAAATCGATTGTTGGGCTTTTAAAATGGATTTTTTTTTTTATTTTTATCAAAATTTTAGCAATTTTTAATTTTAATCTAAATTAAATCGATAAATTATGGGCATGCACAATAAAACTTAGTTGTAGTTTTACGTATTTATCTATTAGTACCCTTGGTATACTTCCAACTTTAATATAAGGGCTCTTGTTCTTCAAAAATTAAAGTCATCAGTGCACAGTGAACAAAACAGTCCTAAACATATCCTACCGAACGAAATATAGCTTCGTGAAAATAAACATATGAGAGAAATACAACAGGTGAATTAAGCCATGGCATTCCTGTGGACATACGCTAATATTCAAACAGACCAGTGTGTGAGCGATATTTAAATCTAGTTATAAGCAGAGTGAAAAAACAAAAAGTATGTAATAAATCCTATTAAGTACGAAATTACAAGGAAATATCTCTGACTCTTTCTGACATCAATGACATGCAAACGTTTGTTTTCTAAAACTAACTTAATATAATAACTTAGCAAAGAAACAGTCGCCACTGATCAGGAACTATTGTCATAATCCTTTGAAATACTATCCATACATTCAGGCTTGGCACAGAAATCAATTCTGATCAAAAGTGATTTCGTTTTATGTTAAGCAAGATACTTCCAATTTTGATCGGAATTAATTCATGTGACAGGCCTACATACATAAATATTGCACTTGTTCCTTTAAAGGCCATCTCAAAATTTTCACATTTTCACTTTTTACAGGAAAATTATAAAAAGAAGTCATATTTACCCACTTTAAAAATCTAAGATCAATTTCTCTTTCTCTTCTTTGTGATATAAGGAATAAGATTGCAAATTAATCTTTAACGATTTTGAGGTTCGATTAATCGATTTCAAAAACCGAAGTAAAAAAAGTCGATCGAAAAATCGAAAATCGATTTATGGATCCATTTACCATTCCCTAGAACTAACACACAGCAAAAACTTGGTAATGACATGCAGTTACTGAACAACTTACTTTTGAATGACTACTTCATACCATCTGCATTACATAGAAGTTGTTTAGTGATGGCTGACATATAATCTGGTACATAAGTAATTGTTAATGAGTTGATTAACAAAATTTATAATTAATTCATAATAAAATGCATCTAAGTTTTATTTATTCAAATCTAAAACGATTTCATTTTAAATATTTCTTTTTACAATTTGTTTTTTTTTTATATCTTACAAATGAAGAACAATTTGTAATAGATTTGAATATAAAAAATTTAATATTTAATATATTTTGATATCTGTGTCATTTTGACAAAACATCTTAAATCGAGATAAGATAGCAAAACAGTTTTTAAAAAAACTCGACGAAAAAATAATTTTTGTCAAATAACAAAATATACCAAAATTGAGGAAAAATTTCGTTTATAATACAAAATTTTAAAAACGTAAATAAAAATTTTTGAAATTAAATATTGTATGATTAGCAACATTTATTTCAACTTTTTTCATTTGACTTAAGATGTTTTGTCAAAATGCCCCAGATATGTTTTAAAAATTTTAAAAAATACTACACTACCCAATTAACTAATCGATATTATAACGATATCGTCTAGTTGATATACATTTTAATATGTGATATCGATTGTACTTTTCCATGAAAATATCATATCGTTTATGCAATCATATCGTTTTCTGGTTTATTGGGTATGAATATGTTCCTGCAGGATACGAAATTTTTGCATTAGAAAGTAAATTAAATTAAAAACACAATTTGTTTGACAAATTCAGTTTTGTTGATACCAACTTTAAGTACCTATTTGCAAGCGAATCTGGTAAAGATTTATTTTACCACTTATTGTTAGCGAATGTGGTTATCATTAATTAAACTTCCTATTTGTAAGCGAATGTGGTAATGACTTATTTAACTCCCAATTTGTAAGCGAGGGTGGTGTACACTTGCCTCCAATGACATCACCGTGTTAAAATAATGAGTTAAAATGTCAATGATAAGTAGTGAAGAGTAGTTATATTACCATTTTAATTTATTACTTTGCAATGTATGTTTTTGCTGGGTAAATAATATATCATTCTGAATTTCTTATATAATTTTGTCTGTAGTGTCCGTGCATTTATTATATATTTATAACACTTTGTATATATGCGGAGGACAAAATATTATTATTTGTAAAAATTAATATACTTTATGTAATACTCATATGCTTTTACGTGACAAGGCGTAATATGAACACACCAACAGAATCCATTTCATTATATTCTTTATTCAATGTCCGTATTGGATCAAAAGATTCTTACAAATTTCTCTACTGTGAACTCATAATATTATATTTTGATATAGAATTTTTTTGTTAGGAGTTTTTTATTGAATTTTCATAAAATTGTTAAATTTTAACTTACTATTTGGATATCATTAATCCTAATATACAACACGGTTCATCATCATTTTCAGTTGTCCATAATACAGTGTTAAAATATTAGGTCTTGCCAGAAACTCAAGATTATAATTTAAATGCGCATTAAATTTAATTAAATTTTTTTATAGGTCTTAAAAGCTTGGTAAGACTAAATTTGGGAATTGACTTAAAACTTTTATGCAAACATATTCAAGCACCTATTTCAAAACAACGTTTGAAACACTCACATATTTAATATCTGCCATGATAAATTTTCGATATTTGTTGTTGTATTCAATGAAACAGTTTTTATGAATATGGAACAACTAGTTTAATGCCCAGTTTTTAGGATTGATATTAAAACACATGTATGTTTAAAATCATTTTATATACAAAATTCTTTTCTAAACTTAACAATTAAATGTAACTTAATTCACCGATGTGGTACATTTAAATTCATTTTAAGTTTGGAAAAACTTAGAAGGAGGTCTCAATATTAAACCAATACAACAACAACAGGCAAAGCAACAGCAGAAAGCTGTTTTTTGTAAATAAATACACTTTTTTATGATATTTTTTGTATTTAGTAGTGCTGCCATACTTTTATCTTAATTAAATAAGACTTTTTAAACAAAACTCAAAAAATCAATCTGCATTTAAATACGATTTAAGTTTATATGAAAATTATAAAATTATATTATAGATTTAGTTATTATCCTGAAAATTGGGCATAAATCTTTAATAATTTTTAGTAATAGTTTAGTTCAATTAAATTTTAATAATAAATGTTAAATAACAAAATTAAGTAATGGCTACTTCCATCATTCTTAAAAATGCCTTAAAAAAATCCGTTTGATATTAAGTGCTAAACTACCAAAAAAAAAAAAAAAAAAAAATCAAGTGATATTCCGCTGTCTGGCTATAAGCAGAATCGCGCAAAGCAATATGCAAAATATTGGTCAATGCAAATGAAAAATGATAAAACTATTAAAATCAAATTTAAATTAAAAAAAATTCACCCATATTTTTAAGCCTTTGATTTTATAATTTTTAAAAAGTGAATTTATATTTATCTATATTGTTACGATTCTGCCTTTCAAAAATGTTTGGTTTATTTCCTATATAATTAACCGTTTCGAGTTCGTTAATTGCAATTCAAAAGCAAACACACCACTTTAATTTATAACACTTATCAATTAAAGCTTAATAAATTACACATTGTTAATTTCTTTCAATCTTTATTTAAGTACCACTTTCTATTTAAAGCTTACTATTTTCTCCGCGATATGCGTTCTTCACAAAGTCTGAACTAATACTCTCTTCCTGATGCTAGCCGCCGCAAGTATATGTACTGTTATTCGGCCGTCTAGAACATTCGAAATGTTTTTTGAAAGTTCGAGGCTTTATTTTTAACGATTAATACATCAGCTTTTTTAGCGGACTTTTTAACATTAAATTACTTTTATACTAGAGCATTCTGCACATTGGGGTTGAAGTATAATGATGTATAACAATTTTTCAATAACAATATAAACTAAAAAAATTACTTATAAATACAAGACAACTAATAAATACAAGATAACTAATAAATACAACTAATTCTTAACTGAATTGTAGCTGCTATTACTACAATTTAAATTTAATATGATCATCATTAATAAATTTTCTTTGATGTTTGGGAATAAGGCATTCTCAAGTAAATTCTAAATAAAAATTTAGATTATTATCATTAACTTTTTCTTTAGAATAATCTAAATGAAATATGAAAACTCGTTTAAATGCTTATAGTCTTATTAATAGGACTTAAAAACAGCTTTATATGGGGATAAGAAAAAAAAAATAGAAAAACAGTATTCAAAAACTTTTAATGAGCTATTAAACAATTATAATTATAGCTTCAACCCTAGTTTAAACCTTAAAAATTAAATAAATCGAAATTTTTTTTTAAAAGAGAGAAATTTTTTCAAAATAATTTTTTTATTAACGACTTAAAGGTAAAAATTAATAAGGTTTCGTAAAGCTTTGTTTCGTACTAACCCCATTTCAAGCAATAAAAAAAGAAATTGACTAAACGAATCAGAAGAGGGTTTCCCTTGCTCTTGCCTAAAAAGTAATAATTTTTTTAAGAAAACTTGAATACGGAAAACACATTCTAACTCAAACTTCATTAATTTACTCATCTAACTAATATGATTTGAAGACCATAAATACAAGCCTTAGAATTAATAAATATGTATGTATATATTAACATATATAATACCTAATATAACACACAAATGCACTAACGAAGATTTACAAACATAAAAATAACAAAAACTACATAACAGTTCTATGCCACATTGATGTTTAAAGTATTTAAAAATAATTTATGACTTTTGTCTTTTTTTGACACAAATATAATTATTTGTGTTGTTCACAAAATTTCTTGCCAGACTGGTTGTTGTTTCTGATGTTAAATGGCCAAATAACAACATATTCTTTTATTTCACAAAGACGACAAAATTTTGGATACGGATTAGGATTCAACGCAGTGTTCAGCGTAAAGAATTATTAAAAATTTTGTGTTGCTGGGATATTAATTGCTTTGGCTCCCAACTAGCAAACACTCTTGAAAATTTGTCTGTTAATTCTGTGGTGTAGGCTATAAATTTTTTTTTAAATATCTAGTGTTTCGATGTCTATGATTGATTTTTTTTTAATTTCCAAAAAGTTCTTCAAAAAATTTCCAATGCACACAAAAATAATCTTCCAAAAAAATTTTAAAATCAATAAATAAATTCTTTTGGATTTTTGATTAAAATAAAAGATTTTCAAGATGACGACAAAAGATCCTTCTGTTTTAAACCGATGTTGCACGTTACATATTTGTCCAAAACTGTTACAAGTTACTTGCTCGGCACATGGGTTTAACGCGTTGCAGAAGAAATCAGAAGCGAATTTGAAAATTAGACCTCGAATTTTCAATATTTGCATATTAAGATAGGTAAATTAAAATAGAGTAGAAAACGATATTCATTATATATTTTTTTTTGCATATATTGCATATGCATAATTTATGCAAAAATTTCCTATGTTAAGCAAATTAGCAAATAATATAAAAACAATGCAGAAGATGGTCTACATATGAACATTTTATACATTATTGTCAGATATTAAAGTAGAGCAAATGGTATTTAATAGACCCAGAGAAAAAACATGTTCAGATATGATCACCTCCAACAAAACTATTTTTAAAGAAATTTCCAAAAATGATATGTTTAATTTATTATTATTAAATTAGTCGTCCACCAAGAAGCCACTACCATATTATGGCTGCCTCCGAACATGCTTTAGTTAATTATAACCAAAATATGTTTAACACTTGTAATAGCATGGTCGTTTTTCAACCAAAGCATGTTGCTCTTGCAAAAGAGAAAATTTTTTTGTTAATTTGAAAACATATTACTGCACTCACAATATTATTACAGTAACGAATTGTAGTTTATTTAAGAAATATTCCGTTCAGTCATTTTTGAATAAATAAACATTTAAAATTCCAAGCAAATTTATTTTAAACTGATTCTAACAGTTATTCCAAAAACTAAGTGCATATTAATACAGATTTTCAGTTGCAGTTAATATTGTCCATTGATTGAGTTAAATTATTCTTTATGTTAAATTAAATAAAAATGTAATTTAAAGCAACGAAAAGTTCATTTAATTTTTACTGTAAAAAATTCAACCGCGAATTCCGTAAACACAAATGAATATTCAGTTATCTTATATAAATTAAGGCCCTAAATTTGTAAAACGCAACGCAATGTTAAAAATAACATTGAAAGCAAAAACAATGTCAAAAATTTTTCCAAATTTTGTTGTTGCTTTCTATAGAAATACATATTGCGTTTTAAAATTATCAACGCCACAAGATATGCAGCGTTTACAATTTAAAAATTCAATATACATTTCTATAGAAAACAAAAACAAAATTATGAAATATTTTCGATTTTGTTTTTGCTTTCAATATAATTTTTGGCGTTGCGTTTGCGTTTTACAAATTTAGGGCCTAAATGTCAAAAAATTAACTACATATTCCGTAAAAAAAAAATAAATATGCAGTTATTTTATAAAATTTTACTCTCAAAAATTCAACACCATATTCAGTAAAAACAATTAAATATTCAGTTATTTTTTATAATTTAACTACCAAAAAAAATTTTAACTTATCTATAAAAAATGAATTGCTTGTTTTGTGTATGTAATCAATTCGCATTTTCTATTTGTTAAATTAATTTAGCTAAATACATAAAATTTTAAAAGTAAAATAATTGTGAAGCCATATCGGTCATGCTGCTGGTGTCTTATAATTGAGAGTTCTTCTGTAAACAACGTGGTCAGTACAACAAAAGTAAAACAAACGTGTGTAACAGGGTAAGTAAATAATAATATTCTCCCTCTCTCGCTTATAAGAAAAACGAGCGGATAGGTGTCTGTCTGGTATTTTTTAGAAATTCGGCTCTTTTGTGAAGTAAACGAAAATAACTGAATTTAATAAAATAACTGAATATTTAATTGTTTTTACTGAATATGGGGTAAATTTTTTTACTGTCAATTTGACAGTAAAACTTAAATGAACTTTTTGTTAAAAATAAATGAAAAATAAGTAGACCGGTTATTAATTGAATTTTCATTTATTTTATATTACAATTTCAGTTAATTTTACGTACGTAATATTGTGAGTGTGTTATATTTAACCATAACATGCTTAGAGGCAACCATACTATGGTTGTGGCTGCTTGATGGATAACTACTTTAACCATTATATCAAAACATGTTAAAAATTTTCTTTAAAAATAGTTTTGATAGAGGTGACCATATTTAAAATTTTTTTTTAGCAAACTTCACAAAATTGGGGTATCTAGCGCATCTAAATCCTGTTGCTAAGAAACTCCAAACATCCAATCCAATCCAGGTTATTTTACGTTGATTGCAGAAACATCAACTCCCTTACAACCTTTTGCGTAACACTAACGTAGGCCCATAAAGGCGATTAATGTCTGAGTTATAATAGGGTATGGCAAAAAAGGATTTGTCCAAAGGATCTGAAAAAAAATCGAATGTACCTTTATAAGGATTAATAAGAGTTTAGTCCAACTTAACCTTATGTGAATGGCAAAAAAAAAACACCTTTTACAGCATTGCAGGTACACGGAGGTATCTGGAAATATTATTGGAAACTAAAATTTTTTTGTCGAAATATATGTGAATCATCATACAAAATAACTCTGAAGCTTAAACAAGATTTTCATTTTCAGTAAATTTAAAATTTAAAACGTAATAATGCAAAGATATGCAAGTTTGATATTAAATGTCAATTTTTCTTAACCCTTCGTCTTACTCATGAGTCTGGCCAGACCTTTTTCGATTTTAAATATAATTTTAGTATATTTAAAACTCAGGTAGAGACTTGAAATTTCAGGTACCCTTCTAGAATTTAGTTTTCTATAAAAAGCTGGAAAAATATATCCTGGAAAGGATATATAAGGAAACGTATTCGAATATTTTACTGCACACATCACATTCGTAACACATGTGGTCTGGCCAGACCCATATATATTTTGTACAGAAGATGCTGTATTTTTAACTTTCTTTCTTGCTGTTTTTAATTATTTTTTGTTAAATTATCTTTTATTTATTTAATTTTATTAAACACACAAACTATTGCTCCATCTAGTTCTTAATTTGGAAAAAGACAATAACCACATCAACTAGTAACTCACTTTCAGAAGTTGAGTTTTACATGTGAAGAGTACAGGCTAATAACTTAGAGCATAATAAAGATGCTGAGAAAAGTTATGAAATTCAACCTTCACAACTGAACGCAATGATGATGTGGATTGCGTTCCAAATAAGAACGATTCATCCGGTACTGAAAATAAATTGGTCATAAAACCAAATGAATCGTTTGCTTCTAAGGACAATGAAGAAGAGCCACATGTACAAACTTGTCAACAATACTCTGCCCATGATTATTTCTATGGTAAAGATTGAAGGCGAAGTGATTAAACCTGAAGTAATCCGGTTTAACGACGTAAATAAATGCAGAGTCAACTATATTTTACAACAAAACTATCCACCAAAAGATGAACTTTGGCCTTTTTTGCAGTATTTTGGCACTGGCTGTCTATTGTATTTGCTTGAAAAGGAACGATGTTTGAAAATTTACAAAATCTATAAAGCTAATATATTTATTTTATTTCTCTTTTTTTACAAACACAATCGTATTGCATATTATAAACATGTTATATACCTTTGATAACATAAAACGATCTTATTTTTCAGTTTTTAGAAATACTCAAAATATATTAATTTGTATATTATAAATAAAAATAATATGAATATGTTCGCATATTATTTCATATGATGAATTTCATATTTTATTTAAATTAAAAATGTGTATAGCACTAGGCAACAGCCATTTTGTTATTTGGTTCTAGCATACTTTTTCTCATGGATTTGGACCTACTGAACACGAAAATGAATTTTAAAAATTTTTCTGTCGATTGGTTTGCGAGATACAAATTTTTTAATTTTTTTTTTTTAATTTTTGGAGGTACACTTACTATTTTGAGCATATCTTTAGTCTTCTTTGACCTATTTTATCCTACTACTACTCAAATTAAAGACAATTGAGCCGTCTACAACTTATTTTCAGAAAATTTTCAAATCGGGTTAGTAGTTTTGATGTTGGCGGCTTAAAAAGGTTAAAAAACTGGGTTTTTTTAGTAAAAATGTGGCTGAAAAATTCATATAAAAATTCATATAAAATATAAAACGCGATGTTAACAGCGATTTTAATTTTTTTACGTATAGCTGACACTTTTCCAAAGAAAATAAGCCCTTACTTAACAAAATCTGATGACAAATGGCCGACTTATTATTTTTTTGGTAAACGACCGAAATTCCTCTATTTCACGATTTTTTGATTTTCATTATTTGCACAGCTTACCTACCCAACGCAAACGAATAAATACATTTGAACTTAATTTAAAATAAACAAATTAGTCTTCGTATATTATTTTTTAATTTATTTACAGCACTACATGCTCATACATATTTAAACATAAGGAGACACGGTTATCAATTGCATTTCAAAACTGTCTGTGAAAGTGTAAAGAAGTTAATATTTAGAAAACGCAAGGAAGACAATGAGTAAAAGACTACGTGTGTTCGAGTGTTTGAACGATCCAGACAATTTCTGCAATGTTTGTGGCCAGTTTATAAAAAAAAATCACGCACACAAGTTTACTCCAGCAGTACAATTGCACTATTTGAATTATTTTGGTATTTCACCAAATATCACAGAACCATGGACACCTAAGTCGCTGTGTGATCTTTGCTATATAATCTTAACCAACTGGGCAGCTGGCGGAAGGTAAGAATTTTTATTTAAACACATTATACATAGCGAATATAGTAATTTATTTTAATTTTAGCCGCCATATGAAATTCGATACACCAATGATGTGGAAAAAGCCGCTATGCCATTCCACAGACTGTTATTTTTGCCTCACCACAAACAGTGGGGTAGGAAGATTTTTTAAATGGAACTACGCTCAAGTGGGATCGTTTGCGCTTCCAGTACCACATTCGCATGATGTGCCATATCCAGTGTGCCCTGGTGCATCTCTTCAAAAAGCAGAATCGTCAGAAGAAGAGTCCGAGTCAAATGCAAGCGAATTTGAGCCGGGTGCAAAGCGAAAATTACTGTCACAGGCCGAACTAAACGATTGGGTGCGCGATTTTGGTCTCACTAAGGAGAAATCCGAACTTTTTGCGTCTCGGATGATAGAGTGTGGATTTGCGGCTTCAGAAGTGAAAGTATCAACGTACAGAAACCGTCACAAGGAGTATGCAAAATTTTATACAAAGAAAGACCAAATATGTTTTTGCAGCGACATTTCAGGCTTGTTCCAAGAGCTTCACCAAATTCACAACCCCAACGAATGGAGGTTGTTTATTGACAGCAACAAAGAGAGCTTGAAGGCAGTTCTCTTACATAATGGGAATGAAAAGCCATCTGTTCCTATTGCTCATGCGGTTCATTCAAAGGAGAACTATGAAACTATGGACATTTTGCTGAAATGCATAGAGTATAGGAAATACAATTGGAAAATATGCGCCGACCTTAAAGTTGTGGCCATTCTGTGTGGACTCCAAGGAGGCTATACGCGACATTGCTGTTTTCTGTGCCTTTGGAATAGCCGCGCTGATGATCAGCATTATATAAAAAAAAAATGGTCGGTACGAACGAAACCTGTAGTTGGAGAAGCGAATGTTCAGCGCAAACCACTAATAGAGAACCGTGAAAATATAATACTTCCGCCGCTGCACATAAAATTGGGTTTGATTAAAAATTTTGCCAAAAAATTAGACAAAGAAGGTGAAGCTTTTGCCTATTTACGGTCAATTTTCCCTTACCTTTCGCTGGCAAAAATTAAAGAAGGAGTCTTCGCAGGACCCGAGATAAAAAAAATTTTGAAAGATGAAAAATTCCCAAAGCTGTTATCACCCATCGAAGCCGCAGCATGGAATTCCTTCAGGCTTGTTGTGGAAAACTTTTTAGGAAACAACAAAAGCCCGAATTATAAGGACAAAGTTGAGGATCTGGTAAAGAACTATGAAGCCATGGGAGTGCACATGTCACTTAAAATACACTTTCTGCATTCTCATTTGGATTTTTTCCCTGAGAATTTAGGAGACGTGAGCGACGAACACGGCGAGCGCTTTCATCAGGAATTGAAGGCTATGGAACGACGCTATCAGGGCATGTATGACACGGCTATGATGGGTGACTATATTTGGACCCTAATACGTGAGACCGATTGCAGCGAATACAAAAAACAAAGAAGAAGTCAGCAGTTTTTCCACATGGCATAAAATGTACACTTATATCTTTGTTTTTACTAATTTTTTTTGTGCGTTGATTTGCTTAATTTAATTAGTTAGTTTAATTTCGTTAGTTTAGCTAATTGTGCGATACATTGAGCATGTACTGCTGTAAATAAATTAAAAAATAATATACGAAGACTAATTTGTTTATTTTAAATTAAGTTCAAATGTATTTATTCGTTTGCGTTGGGTAGGTAAGCTGTGCAAATAATGAAAATCAAAAAATCGTGAAATAGAGGAATTTCGGTCGTTTACCAAAAAAATAATAAGTCGGCCATTTGTCATCAGATTTTGTTAAGTAAGGGCTTATTTTCTTTGGAAAAGTGTCAGCTATACGTAAAAAAATTAAAATCGCTGTTAACATCGCGTTTTATATTTTATATGAATTTTTATATGAATTTTTCAGCCACATTTTTACTAAAAAAACCCAGTTTTTTAACCTTTTTAAGCCGCCAACATCAAAACTACTAACCCGATTTGAAAATTTTCTGAAAATAAGTTGTAGACGGCTCAATTGTCTTTAATTTGAGTAGTAGTAGGATAAAATAGGTCAAAGAAGACTAAAGATATGCTCAAAATAGTAAGTGTACCTCCAAAAATTAAAAAAAAAAAATTAAAAAATTTGTATCTCGCAAACCAATCGACAGAAAAATTTTTAAAATTCATTTTCGTGTTCAGTAGGTCCAAATCCATGAGAAAAAGTATGCTAGAAACAAATAACAGACAAAAGTTTGTTATTTGTGACCTAGTGTAGTATAACATTTAGTTAAAAAAATTGACTTTTATTTATTCAAAAGTTGGTTGGGTCTGGCTAGACTCATGCGTTACGAATGTGAAAATAAAAACATGTGTAAGACCGAGGGTTAATGTATATCAAAGTGAAACAAAAAAATTATAAATATTTCTCCGGTTATTTCCCTTATTGCAAAGATGCAGTAGTTGAATGTTTTTATGTGTATAGTTTTAGTCAATCTTAAATTTTGACCGAGTACAGGTAATATTTAATGTATGAAGGTACCAGGGTACCTTGCCATACCGTTAAGGGTGTACGATGAAAAGTGCTTCACCACGACTTTTCAAAATAATTTGAAAGCTTAAAAATAATAATAACTTAAAATTTATGAATAGTTAGGAGTTCTCAAGAATTTTAAGAGATGTGTACCATCTTTTTATTAAAAAAAAAATGAAATTGAAAATGCTAAAGGTACCCGGGTACGTTGCCATTCCCTTAAGGGTTAAATAATAAAATTTAAGTCTTATGTACACTTATGCTGTTTGGGGTTATCTAAGCTAATATTAAAGTTTAATATTAACCATTACCATAACTGTTCTTAAATGTTACAATCATTCATATAATCGGTTTTAATTCTATTTACATTAGGGATATAACTTTTTCACACTTTTTGCGAATATCAAAAACGGCATAGTGCAGAACAATAAAAGTTATTAATAAAAAATATGATAATTTTTTCGGATTGTTAAAAAAGTTCACGCAGGGATCAGGTTGAAGTTTGAAACAACCATTTTTCTCACGGAAATTTTAAAAAAAATTCACCTAATATTTATATATATTCCTATACGTATCACTTAAATTCTATTTTGGGAATTATCCTCGCTGTTCCAAATTTCTTGGAAGGTTTTAGAAATTTGCTTCCCTGCGTGAGGATTTCTTTCCGCAAAACGACGAGAGATATGTGTTTTCATTACTAAAACATTCTTGGCGACTCCGTGGTACTAAGCCAAACATTTGGTTATAGCCCTAATGTACATACATATTTAAATTTTTATAAAATATTTTCAAATTTAAAAAAACTAACAAAACAAAAACAGAAAAATGGGAATATTTTATGAATTGTGGTAGCACACATTTTCATAATACCAATAAACGTCAGAACGTTACTATGGTGACAAAAGGAGAGAGTGGAACTACCTTCTGTATTTGTATCATCATTGATTTTCTTACCCGTTTTACACCTTACAGAATGATAAAACACCAACATCATGCCCGATATCACAGATTACTAAACATAAATGTCACTGTCCTTTTTGCATTTCTTGCTGTCGTTTTTCCAAACTTGTTTTATTTTGTTGTTAATCTACAAACTTTGAAAAACACACGCATAAAATAATGCAATGCTGAGAGATAAGACTAATAACCCAACATACCAAATGACTTGAGAAAAATATTATAATAAGCTTACCAGCACAAGCGTAAAGCTTGAAAAAGATTTGAGAATATATTGAAAAAGGCTATCGTAACAATTGTAGAAAAATCATAACGGAACCCTGAAGTGTATGAACGAAATTTTGTTGCTGAATTTTAAAGAAGCCCAGGCGGAATATAAATTAAAAATTTTGAGCGAAATCGGAAGACTTTAAGTGCTGCCCCAAAGAGGTCAAAGGTAAAATTTCAGTAAATTCCATATTTTCATTAAGTATTTATAAAGAATTTTGGCTGTTCTTCCTGGCTAGGCGAGAAATTTGTAAAATTTTTTCCTTCGTGTGATATGAAATTTCAGGGCCAATTTCACTAACTGTATTTAAATATCAATTCATATTTAAATGTAGATTTTCATATAATTTTATTTTTGTTTTGACATGAAAAACAAAAATGGTTATTTAAATACAATTAATGAAATAGGCACTCAGAAAAACATTTGAAAAAATTAACCCTCCCATTTCCTGTGGATCAAACAGACTTCTGTTTTATATGTGTTACAAACTTAATATTTTAGACAGTTTGTTTTAAATGATCTGAAATATGTTAATGAACCTTTTGTGAAAAATAGCATCAACCCTTCACTCTTGCTAGAGATAAAGTGACAGAGCATGTAATTTGCTTAAATAATAAATTATATAATTTTAAGGATACTTTAGTAATAATCGCTTCTTAAATTTCGTAAATTAGCTTCTTTTAAAAATTGATTTTAATAATTTTGTACGACCTTAAATAGAAAAAACAAGTTTGTGTTAAATCTTAAAATTAAGTAAGAATTTTATTACTTTGAATAGATGTTGCCTCTGATCCTCATCTTTGGTGATTTTTTCATGTTAATCTTGGAAGCTAAATTCCTCTTTCGGCGCAGCCGTTTATTATTATTTTTAAGTTCCCAATTACACTTTTTGCCCTTCAATATTCGGGTAAATCATACTATAAACTTTTTTAAAATTTGCTAGTATTCTTGGAGAACAATTCCTCCAGAATTATTAAATTATCTCTGCTCATGAAGCATTCGCGATTTTTAAGTTTAAGCGTAAGTTTTTTCGGATTTTCTTCATCTTCATCCAGATTATCTTAATCTTCGTAACAAACTTGGCTTAAGTTTCAAAATCTATTCTATCATCGAATTACGAAAAACCTACACATTCCTCATTCAAATAGTAAAGATGGTTAAGAAAAATAGTTATTGCTTTATCTGCTATATTTTTGTGTTAATTTTTTGTAATATTCCAAATTTCTCATTGAACTGTTGTTCAAAGGATCTTACAACACTTAACAACGAATCCAGCAACTTCGATTAAACCTTTTATTACAATTTCGGTTAACGCAGGAAATTTTTTTCAAAAAGTATATTCAAACAATAAATGGCCTTTGCCACCCATATGGCTAAATGCATAGCTCCAGGATTCGTAAATTTAATGCCTCTAGGCGGGCTTCCACCTTAGAATATTATTATCAGTTCTAAAAATTGTTTTATTGTCATTGCGTTGAAAGTCTTCTTATATTTTCTCATTTTCAAATCTTAAAATGTTACCTCCGGTACCATGTAAAACTTCATTGAATCTTGTTTATCACAATCTAGTCAAAAAACTATCCTGTTGTATTTTTGACCAATGGTTTTTAAACGTTTGCTTCTTTGAATACAGTAGATAAGACAATTTCAAAAATATGATCTATGCATCCAAGAAATAAAATATTTCTTCTAATTCTTTTTTCTAAAAGGTTAAACGCTCCGGTTAACTTTCCAGTGTTCGAAGCGGCTGTGTCGAACACGAATGCCTGTGCCTTGTCTAGAAAATGGGCAGAAGATATTTCCAAACCAGTCCCTGCCGGTATATCAGATCAGAAGCAGTTGCTATTATGGTAAGGTTCTTCAGTTTTTCCTGTGAGACAGGATCAAAGCTTTGTATCCCAGTGAATTGTCAATTGTTGAGGGTTTTCTGTTAATTTTGATTTAATATTTTCGCTTTAAGCTTTCTAGAGATCTAAATGAAGTGGAATTGAAATCGAACGAGTTTTCGATCTTAAATATTTACAAAATGACTGACGTTTATCTTACTTTTAGCAGTGGTTGTTGTAAAGATAATTGGTGCTTAAAGTATGAAGTAAAGAAAAAGGAATATTTTTGTAAACTTTCTTTTCAGGCTCGTTTTAAAAATGTGTGTGATTTTAGGTCCACTTCATTTGGATTTATAGAACATGCCGGAATGTCTTTATCTTTTTTAAAAGAGATTCTAACCACACTTCATACAATTAATGAACAACAAGAACAACCAAGAAAATTCCTGATAAAAAAATAGAATTTACTTAAATTTGACCTCTTTGGGGCAGCACTTTAAGTTGTCCGATATTGCTGAAATTTTTACTAGTTATATTTTAGACCAATCGGCACAATATTCCTCTTGGGCATTTGAAAAATAGAAAGTTTAAATTTCGGTGCACCCTAATATGCATGATAAATATAAGCTTATATGCAATTGTAATTATAAGCAATTGCAATTGTAGAATAAGCTTTCGAAAATAATATTATATTAACTATTGTATAGTAGAAAAGCTTATTCGTGTCAATATTTTTATAAGCTTTAAAATAATAAATGATTTGGTGTTGAAAAATAAAAGTCTTTGTTTTTATTTAATTTTGTTTAAGTTATATTTATTATATATATATTTAAAATTATGTTATTAATTATTAAGTTTTATTTATTATTTTATATTTATTTCGCAACTTAATGCGATTTTTCGCGAACTGGGAAGAACTCTCGGCTGTCTTTAATAAATTATTCATCTGAAGTCCCACTGACAAAGTTGCTTCTATGAAATGTAGAAGTCTTATGATTGTTTTATTTTAATATAAATGTTTTATTTCCTCTATTGTGCTTAGATTTCGTATGCTTTTTCTCCTTTTATATTTATTTATTAAGCGTTTTTAATATTTTATTTACATATCTAAGAACAATTATGATTTTTAGTTGAACTGTTTATTTTTAGTTAGGCTTATATATATATATATTCCTTTAACTCCCACCGGAGCATAGGGCGCCAAATACTTATGGCAAAATGATCAATCTGATTGACAGTTCCATATTGATCACTGGATCGCCAATTCACCTTGTGGCAGTCCTTGTGCTGAAAAAGTGTTCCACCTATAACCATTCTCCTTGCGTTGCAGAATTCTACAAAACGTTCACCATTATCATTGCGAGTGCCCAAGCCATGAGTACCCATTACGTGCTTAAGTGAGGCATTATCAGAACCAACCTTTGCATTAAGGTCCCCCAATACGCATATAATATCACCACGAGGTATGGTATCATATACCGCATTAAGCTGACCATAAAAACGGTCCTTCATCTCGTCTGATGCGCCTTCTGTAGGGGCGTAGCATTGTATCAGGGATACATTTCTGACCTTAGATTTAAAACGGGCGGTGATAATTCTGTCGGAAATTGGTTTCCACGACATAAGACTTCGGTGGGATTCGGTAGTTAGCAGTAATCCAACACCGGATTCATGGTTACTTCCAACTTCTTTACCAGAGTATAGGAATATAGTGTCACCTGTGGGTGGCTTATATTCACCTGCACCATTCCAGCGTACTTCGCTGAGACCCAGAATAGATATGCGATATCTTAGCATTTCGCGCTCAACTTTGGAGTTCATATTTGGGTTGATGTTGTCGTTGTCTCTCAGGGTTCTTACGTTCCAGAATCCAATCACAGTCCGTATACGATAGCCAAATGTCGTCATCAAGTAATTAGGTTTATTTTGATTAATTTTTAGCGATTCGTTAGCAATTTAAGTTCAGAAACGTAGGTCGCTGGCCTTCGTTCCCTAGTTTGGTGATAGCGCTGCTATCTAAGCACCCAAACGTGCTGTGTTTTGGAGCGAGTGTTTCAGAGGATCCAGCATTCGCGATCTCCTACTTCCTGAGACGCACTTTGGCCATTCAGGGTTCGCTGACACTCCAGGTTGGCAACAGAATTTCCTCTGTGCGGTTGTTAAGGTTATACCGCCTTAGATGTAGACAGGGCCTCGTTTGCCAAAAACAGGGGTTACCAAGTCCTTTCTGGACAGAGGGTGAGGTTGTCATTTGAAAAGGATTGGCTGTGTGTACAATATGATAACTCATTTGTATTCGCGTCACTTTTCCATAACCCCCAATTTTCATTAAAATTTTTTTTACTGAAGGAAGGAATTTTTTTACAACATGAAATTTTAATAATATAAAATTTTATTAAATAAAGTTCCTTTCTTCAGTAAAAATAATTAAATGAAAATTAAATTTTATGAACTCAAGCCTAACTAAAAATATCAAAATTTAAAATATCTATTAATTAAATTGTTACCAATTCTTTTATTATTATTTTAAAATTGCACTTCCACTCACTACAAAATTTAAAACTTAATTTACACGCAAAATACTTTCAACAAATTTTCTCAACTAATTTAAAGGCACTTGTTGTCGCGTGCCTTAGACACAGTTGTTGTACTTAAGAAACATTTGTTTAAAATAACAGTTTCTAACAGCATTGTTAAAAACTGCTTGTGGATTCACATTTTATTAGCAATATTATTAATGAAATTAAGAAAAGCTTAGAAAACACTGTTAATATAAGCTTATTCTCAAATTGTATTACAGTTTGATTACTATATGGTTTGTTGGGAAGTTTTATGGGTTTAAAACCAGGGCTGGGAATTATTTCTAATCAACATGCTTGTTTGGCAGTTACATACGACATTTAATTTGAAAATTGCTTTAGCAAATACCACAAACGACAAACTCAACACTACATATCTCGAAAACCGTATGAGTTATCGAAAAACTGATTACGCCAAATAAAAGATTAGGTCGGAAAACCTAAGGTATCGATCTTAACTCAAAACCGCAAAAATCCACATACGACATTTTTCAAAAGTATTTGAAAAACGGAAGCAAATGTTGGTTTTTATAAATCTTCAAAAACTAAAAAACCATTAAAAATCTCATCTTCAAGGAAAATAATGCTTTCATTCATTGAACCACATTCGTCTTCTGGGCATAAAACTCTTTTGATTTAATATTTGGGCTTCTTATAAGTATTATTATTGTTTTATTACATATTTTCACATACATCAGATGGAATACTATTATTTTCGCAACAAGTATTTTCCATTCTAAGACTATATTTTATATGAATTAATGAATTTACAGTATAAAGTGACATTCTCTTGCTTATCTTTCAACTTCTGCGTTTGAAAAAGGAAAGCTTAAACAGTTTATTACAAAGATTGAAATTTTAGAAAAGGGTTTTCGTTTTACTGAATTCTTGAAGTTATATATTTCAATCCAAATCGCATCAGTTTCATCTCTTTTTTTCCATTGACATCATTTTAAATTATTAAGACAATTTTCCTTTTCTTCAATTTCGTTTTTACATTCAATAAATTCTTTTATAATTGTGAATTATTAAGACATAGGTGCCTATTATGAACTAAATTCGATTTTCGACAGCAGTCGAATTAGCTGATCGAACGAATTTTCATTTGGTATTATGGCGTGCATTCGATAAAAATTTACTATTGTGATTTTGTTAATTCACAGTAGTACATTTTCGACCAGCTGTCACTTTTTGCTTATAAATTTAAAAAATTAAATTAAATTTAAACGTGACCACGACGGAATTATGGTTGTTTTCAAATAATTTAGCTTCAGTTGGGTTTCATCCCACTTTTTTATATGCTAAACTTTGCTGCACATCATTTGGTCAACAAATAATTTTGTTCCATAAGGAATATGAGCGCTTCCAATTGCTGTTTACGACGTTGGACTTGCATAAAATGAACAAAACTGATAAGGAATATGGTATTTGGCATACGAACAAAAAAAAAAAAAAAAATTACAAATAGTTAAATTTTCAACAAGTTTTTTACATTTGTTTGCACCGTCGCACACTGGGGTATTTTGTACCAAACCTGTGGATTAATTCCGAGGCCTCTCAAACCGATCATTTTTGTTTAGAACACCTCAAAATAAGCCAAAAAAAATTTATAAAAATTATCGATAACTCGTTTAGTTATCGAGATATCTGGAGTTGAAGTTTTAAAAAATCGATAACTTTTTACCGTTTTATTTTCTTAGAGAATACCTGAAAATAAACCGAAAAAATTAAATAAGAATTATCGATAACTTGCTTTGTTATCGAGCTATCTGACTTTGAAGTTTTAAACAAATCGATAACTTTTCAGCGTTTTACTAGACCAGATAATTTTGTTTGTCGAACTTCTAAAATTAGGCGGAAAACTTAAATGAAGTTATCACTAACATGCTTAGTTAGCGAGATATCGATGATACAGGTTTTTCTATTAAAATACCCTAAAATAGGCAGAAAAAATAAAATTTTGCGATAGTTCGACTATTTATTATATAAAATAAAAAAAAAACATTTCATTATAAATTTCAGTACAATCAATTAATTATGCAGCATCATTACTATCATCGTCACCATCTTCCTCGTCGGAATCACTGCCATGAGCACTATTATTGTCTCTGGCATAAGCTTTTGCCAAATTTAAGGATGAAGATTGTAACATATCCACAGCCGTTTTTGGTAGGCTGTGTAATTTTTTTTCAGGCAATTTTCTCCTGCGTGATGTTATTGGATCAAAAGTAATCAGCATCATGTTAAAAACGTCTTGATTCGACTTTTGTCGATCCATTTTTCGAGAATAGCACTCTCTATATTTTTTGAAATCTTTGTTGGTAGCTTCCTGCGCTTCATCCGATAATTGTCCAATCAGTAACAATGCGTATGCTTTTATTTCAGGTCCGTGAATAAAAAAATGTATGCAATGTTGGAGGCATATAGTACCACGCATCACAAGTCAGTAAAACAACAACAACACAAAACAAATAATAAATATAAATAACAAAACAGATACACAAAACGCCAGCAACACAAAACATTCCTGGAAATTTATCATTTTTCACCACTGACATTATGAACAAAAAGTAGAATTATTTAAAAATGCCACAAAAGCGCAGCTCAATTTTTTGCAGAAACATCGTCTACAATCCACAAAATTAGAAAAAAAAAATCAGAGCCCGATCTAGTCCGATAATTAACTATATGTCAAACTATATACTCCAAATATGCACATTTTGAACAAAAAAAAATAATTTTAAATATTAAATCACTTTTTTGCTGTAATACTTGTATCTGAAAAATAATTCAATACCTGAAGTTGAAGGATCCATACTCAGATTTAAATTTCACTTGAAGTTTTTTTTATCGAAAAAACACTTTGATAAACTTGAAATATCAATTTTACAGCGAGCGCAAGCGAACAAAGAATGAAAGTGTAAATTCGAAAACACAATGCATATGCACTATACAACTTAGAGCCGTTATTTTTTCGGTTAGTGACGCAGAATTATGTCTAGTTTCTATGGTTATTATCTAAGTATTCGTGTGTTATTTCAAAATTAATTTTTTAATTAATCCACAGTTTTGATACACAATAACTCAGTATGCGTCGAACGCAAATTTATTTTCGTTGAAAAATTCGATGCACAACGAAATTTTCGACAGTGCTGCCAACTCATAAAAACAAATTAACATTCGATGTTCGATAGCCAGCGAAAATCGTTTATCGAATGTAACTCGTAATAGGGGCCATATTTTTAACACTAAACAGCGAAATTTTCTTTAAAACTTCAATATTAGATGGTAATTTCGATCTTATTTCATAGATGAGGGTTTTAGTAATTACAATTAAAGTTTTTTTTTGGATTAATTCTTTTTCGGAATTTTGAATTTTATTTTCACGGCAGACTTTTTCAAAATTATATTGCAGATAGCAATGTTCATTTAATACAGGTCGGAATTTTAGAAATAATTCTATTAAATTTACCACATATGTCACAATCACGAAAATGGCTTCATCTCAAATCTAAAACATATCTGCAGGACATTCAGCGATCCGCCACCTGCCTTCCAAAAATGAAGAAAATATGTACATCATTTAGAAGGCGGAGCGTTATTTAAACTGTGCAGGAGTAGTTTTTCAGTTTTATCTTTAATAATAAATGCATACTTTAATTTTAAGAGCATATGTTGACATGTTTCCGGCATATGTCCACTAAATAAATATGGGCATATTTGCCTACAAAAACTACATCAAGTTTTAACCCTTCGTTTAATTGTAAAACAAAATTTTACGGTCAACCTAAAATATTTGAAACTGTCTTTATCGACGTTTACAATATCATTAAAACCAAAGAAGTAATTAAAATAATGAACAAAAATAACCCGACGAATTTTGAAAAATGTTTACCATTTTACGAAAAATTCATTCAAATATATTATAACTGTGCTGCTTTTACAGCTTATTTTTTTTATTTCGTTTGGGTTGTGTTGCTGCCACTTTAAAATTAATTGGTTTTGCTTTAAGTAACACAAGAAATGCTCCATGTCATAGATAATTTGTATCTGTGTACCATTTACATGTTCTGTAGAATTGTATACAATGAATGTGTGTATTTATTTATATGCTTATGCTTCTAATTGTTTGTGTGTATTTCAAATATAAGTGTATTTAAACTTTTAAAGACACAAAGTGTCTGGTCTAGTTTGGACTGTTTTCCATTTTGACTTTGGCATTGGTAATTAATTACAATGCTAATCAACTACAAAAGCCACTTAGCAACGTAATCCACTTTTAGTTATAAACAGCAACAACAAAATTTTCAAAGTGTTTCATTTAAAGCATAATTAAGTTTAAAACATTTATAAGGATTTGCTGCTGTGTGAGTCAGTCTAAAATGTGAAAAAATAAATGTGTAAAGGAAATTTAAAAGAAGAAAAGTAAATAGACCGGAAACTGACAATTGGTCAAAGAGAAGGAGCAAAAATGTGAAATAAAAAAAGTTGTTTACTGACATGCGTAAAAAGGAAATTTATAAAGGTCTATTAATCGAGAGCAAGAACATCCTGACATTATTTATTTCACGAACAACTTAAAAATGCTGTCGTAAATAATCAAAATTTGTGTGCTTCTAAACAGGATTACAAGACTGAAAATAAAGCACGCACATTTATTGGATTCCAAAATTAATATTTCTCTCAAAAGAATTTGCTTTAAACGCTGGTTCAAGCACAATCTTATTTAAGGCTGCAGGATTACCTCAGCACGCATAAGCTGATACCAAATTTCGAATTTTGTAGGATGTTCCTATTATGTTAATCTAGATTAAAATAAAAAATATAATTTTACAGGAGAAGTTTTGCTTTTTAAAATGAAAACTATAAACATGTCAGAAAAAATGTGTTTCTACGTCGTTTTGCATTTATATAATAAACACAATTGTTCTTACGGCCCTTTGTTTTTTTTTTGCTAATAAAAGCGTAATTTTTGATGGCAGAAGTGTAGACACGTAGTTTAATGTCATTTATAATCTTCTTCTTCAGTTCACTTAACTCCCTGTTGAGCAATGTGTCCAAGATATTCGATCATTTGCAAGTAATTTTATTTCGTTCCAGTTTCTTCCGCTATTTTCGATGCTATTTAGCAAGCTTCTTTTCCAACTAGTCTTTGGCCGTCCTCTTCTTCTACTGCCTTGTGGGTTCCAGTCAAGGGCTTGGTGGCATATTTCATCAGGACCCAGAGAGTGTGGCCTATCTATTTTCACTTGCTTCGCTTAATAATCGTTTGGATAATCTCAATGCTGCATTTTCTATATAGTTCGTCATTGCTTATGACGATAGGCCACCAGATTTTCAAAATGGAGCGCAAGCAGCGGTTTGTAAAACCTTGTAGTTTGAAGTTCAGTGCCGTCGTTGTCAACTACGTTTCGCAGCTAAAAATCTGCACTGATAGAACGTTTGACTTAAATATGTTTATTTTGGTATAACATATTTATAAGAATCAACCAAAAACTCGATTCTGTATTTTTTGTTAGCTACGCCGTTTTGCATTTTAGCTAAAGATATGTTCATATAACAAATTAAGAGGTTTTTATACGATACTTAAATAAGTAATTTTTATATTAGCCCATATATTGCAAGTTACAACTTTGAAAAGAATCACATTTTAATTTTAAAATCTGTTGAACTGAATGACATCAAATAACAGAAAAAATTAAAACAGGTAAATCAGTTGTATACAGGCCTTTGAGCACCATTGGAAGCTGTGGAAATATTATAAAAGCATGCACCAAGATGCCAACAACACGTAGAGAAAATAAAGCTATCCAATCGTTCTACAAAAACCTAGGTATTTTCCAATTTTTCGGGTTTTTAAAACCGGATTTTCAAAAGGACGGTTCGGAGTTATTTCACAAACTGGTTTTTTGTATCGAGCTATTTGACAGAATAAAAAAAACTAGTGTGATTAAATATTTTTATTGCAATTAAAATTGCAAACATTTATTCATACTTTAAAAAGTATACATTACATATCTACTTAACAATTGGTAAGTTTATTGAAAATTATTAATTAACTAAAGTAATTCTCAATCTTTAAAAATTCTTTAGCAATGAGAAAAAGAGAAAGGCAAGTCTTGTCTTGCAAATATACATAAAATTGGTGTTGAAGTTGAAAAGGCAAAGTTTAACTCAAAATCTAACACTGCAAGTGACTTGAAGCCCTCTGTAAAACGCTATTAAAAACATAAAACGTTGCGTTATTTCTTATCTAGTGTATATGAGAAGGTGGCGTTTCAATAAATGCTATTTAAAAATCTAAGATGGCAGAGGCGTTACCCAAATCAATAATTCTGAAGATGTCATCAAGTGCCACAACAATTTGATGGTTATTTTCGGACTTTTAAGAAATATTTATAAAGAAAAAAGGAAAAAAATAATAGTTGTTGATAAATAGACGCATAATTCGAATTTTGAGTACTTAAATGTGAAACTCTATCACAAACTTTACTGCCTTTTAATAGCCTTTTTTAAATTTTGTACAGTCGAAACTATATGGAGGGCTCAGAGCTGAAGCGAACCAAGTCAAAAATGAAAATTTGATAATCTCTTGAGTTTGAGTAAGTGAATTTCTATTAATTTCTGGAGCCATTGACGTGGGCTTATTACCGTTACCTTTGGAACGAAAAACTCTTTGATTTAGTCCGTTACAGAACTCGATAGAGTTAAACTTTGCGAAGAATTTCACACCAGTTTTGAAAAACATACATATATGCATTTTATTTTATGACTTGGTTCGGTTCAGCTTTGAATGGAAGTTCTTTTTTAAATTATTTTGAACACATAAGAGAGCTAATATTGATTATACTTGTGACTTAAGATTTTTTTTACTTGGACAAATTTTAAAAAACTCAACCGAATTAAACCTGTTGTTCGAAGCACGTAACTCCGAATGGGTTGAAAATATGAAAAAATGTTTTTTGGATGTATTTAAAGAAAGTTTTTCCTAATTTAAGGGTTTTGATCAAATTGTTTTCAAGTTATGATTAAATGTATAAGCAGAACTGCACTGTTTCGGACAAAATATTTCTGCCGAACATAAACACAAGACGTGATAAAGAAAACTGAACGCGGATTTAAGTTTAGCACCTTAACATCTTAATATTCCATATATTTTTCTGCCGACTAGTGCTATTAGGTTATATTTATTTATTTTTTATTAAATATATTGTTGCTTTCGTGAACAACCCAAATATTTCTATATATTTTTCATTACAAATACATATAAACATAGTGCCCTGGTTTATTATGGAACAAATATGTGGATTTTTTAACTACAACTTAGTTTTTTTTAAATTAAGAATAATCGAGAGCTGCTAGGAATGTAACGATACGCCTTTTTGCCGATACGATTCCGAAACTCAAAGGAAATGTCGGCGATACCGATACGAATATAAAACTTAAGGAAAAATTTATTGTAGAAAATTACAGTGTACAGTTACGGTCAAACTTATTAAATATTTGACCAAATAAGCATAACCACTACTTTTGTTAATAGTTACTGAGATTAAACATGGTCTTAATATCACATAATAAAACTTATTATTATAATCAAAATAAATATTAAAATTAAAGAAAATTATATTTGAGTTTGCCTGTTGGTCACGTTTTTTCCGTCAAATATTTGCCAAGTGTGACCGTAGCTAATGAAATTATTAATATTTAAAATTGATAATAATAATATTTTCAAAACAAAGGATTAAATTTGATTTCATTGCCAAACTAACAGAAGTAAAATTATTTTTAAACAAAAAAGCTATTAGAAATAGCATGAAGAGGGATAACATTTAACTTTAGAGTGAGTCTTAAAAAGGGTCAAAAAGTAACATTCACATCGAACGCTTGTTGTTAAAAGGCTCTGCTTGCTCTTAGTTGTTATGAACGAAATAAGCATAATTGTTTTTTTAAGATATAAAAAAGTATCGTCGTATCGCCCATAAAATATCGCCGACACCGATAAATCGGCAAATCCGAAGTATCGCCGATATATCGGTATCGGTGTTCGTTACATCCCTAGTAAATACATTAGGTAATTATTCGGTACAGTTAATCTGTTGGCCGATTAATTAGTACCCGATTAACTGATGGGTTAACTTAAAATTGGTTATCTTCAATTAACGATTAAATCGGTTTATTTCAGTCGATTAACCGATGTAACAAAATTTTGAATTTTTTGTAGTTTAATAACATATTTTTTATGTGTTTTATTATTTGTTTTTCGTCGCATATACAAAAGGTATGTGTTTTATGCCTGCGACTGTTTGGTAATAGAATAAAGAGAACGTGAACTTATTTCCTTTAATATATTACCAAACAGTCGCAGGGGTATTTTAAGGTTGCCTACCACAATAAGGGTGATATGTATTAATTAAACATATTTATTACATACTAGCTGGCCGCCACGGCTTCGCTCGGTAGCTGATTACTAATGATCAATGGAGCCGTTTTCTGATTTTAGGTAAATCGAAAAAGTGGGCGGGGCAATATTTGCTTTCCGTAAAAACCTAACTTGGACCATGGCGATCGTTTCAAAGAAAAAATCGTCCAAATCAGTGAAATAAATAGCAAAAGTGGGCGTACAAGTAGGCGTGGTAAATTTTTCTTTCGATGAAAACTTAAAACAGATTAATACGAACATTTGAAAAAAAATTTGTGAAATCGATGGAGCGGTTTTCTGATTTTAGGTTAATCGAAAAAAGTGGGCGGGGCAAATTTTTCTTTCCGTAAGAACCTTAGTTCGATTATTTTAAAGAAAAAATCGTCCAAATCGGTCAAGCTGTTCTCAAGTTATGCAATCAGAAACAGACATTTTTATTATATAGATTTAAGAATTATTTTTTAGTCTGCTTGTTTTGGTCAAAGAACTATTATGATTGTAATGTGCGGTTTTTTTTACTAATAAACTCGAAATATTAACTTTATTATTCGGTTAACCGATCAATAACAAATTTAACCGATTAAATTAAAACCTCGATTAATTTATCTTATATACATACCTATCGCGTCATAACCAGGTTAACCGTTCGCAAATTTACCCTTTTTTCGCGGCCTTATCACCGACGTTGTCGCTTTTTTCAAATTATACTATTTTTTCACAAAAAATATTTAATTTGCAGTAAATTATAAATTTTCCTATTAGTTTTATAAAAAAAAATTTTCAAAACAACGTCGTCAAATTTAAAAAGCAATTCACAAATTATTGTCCCCCTGTCATAAATTTTATTACTTTTTTGCAACCTTGTCATGTATGCAATCTATTTAAGAACTTTTCGCAAAGTTTCAAAGAATAGTTATAGCAAAAAAGCTTTTTAAATTAAAAAATTGTGGTGTTTTCAGTGCTTGTTTTACAATTTTTTTTAGCTACCGAGTCAATGAATGCAGGTCCTTTCAAAAAACGTAATATCTCGTGATACTATTCGAAATAATAACCAAGACATGAAGTTAAAGTGGCCTTTTGCATTGTTTGTAAACCGCTTTAAGTGAACTAAAACGCTTCTAAAAATAAAAAAATGTTTTCTATGTTTTCTTTTATTAATTAAAAACGGTAAAAAAGATGTGCGACTTTCATTTTCTCAAACGACTTTTTTCTGCGACTTTCTTTATAAAAATTTCTATCGGTAACCCTGGTCATAACAACAAAAAAAGATTAAGCGACAAAAACAAAATTTTACAGGAGAATGTTTTTTAATTAACAGCCTGTTCATGGATTTCGAACGTCATCGTTCGCATAGAAAATTACATTTAAAACAAAAACAAAATTCGAGCATTGTTCGAAGTTGCCAATAATGTCATTAAAAAAAAAAAACGAATCTGTGTCAAAAACGAAAAAGGGCTTAAGTCGACTAGATTTAAATTTAAGCTAATAGCACCTTTAAGAACTTTATCCGTGGGCTAAGTTTCAATTATTTTGAATGATTTTTTAGGATTTTATATCAAAATTACTTTTTGCTTATCTTTTTCTTACTCTGCAATATTATTCGATATGTTATGTTTACTTCCGAAAAAAAAAGAAGAGAAGTGATTATTAGAACAGAAGTATATTTTGAAAAACAACCTCTAAAGCTTAAAATTGCTCTCCTAGAAAACTCAAAATGTTAAGCACTTGGCTGAGATATATATGGGGTATTCACAAGGTGTGCTGTCATGATTTATTGTCATAATGTTCTAACATTTTACAATGGCTTAAAAATATTGTTGTTAATTTGTAAACAAAAAGTGTCTTAAATTAATAGAACTTTGCTTGCTATGTCGTAATTAATCAGAAGAGACTTGCGCTGACCGGCTGAGCCGAGCCACATTAGTTTTATAAGCCGTAGCCGTTGATGGCAGTTTTATCCGAATTTAAACCGCGGCTAGCAATTTTTGCAACAAAACACTTGCGGCGTCAAATTATATCGGCTTAGGGCTCTGATGGTTGGTAAACAAACAAAATAAAATTTATTTGTGATTTGCATCTGAAAAATTGAAAATAGTCAGGTAAGATCTAATTTAATTTATTAATTCATGGATTAGAATTAAAAAATATTTCGATGTTAGGAAAATATTTATTTTGGTTTGTTTTAAATCAGCTGATTTAAATTCAAAACAGCACACTAAATGTTATTATTTTTAGACATATGACACCTTGTGAATTCCTCAATTATTTACACTAGTGTTTTATATATTTTACGTTACCAAAAAAAAAAAATATGAAATATGATGAAATATTTGATAGCAAACATCAAATATTTCACTAACGTAGTCTGAACACAAAATATTTTTGAGTGTCAAATAGAATAACAGCTAATTTTGAGCAAATAAAAGTATTTGCCGGCAAACAAATATTTGTCCAATGTGAACATGGCGTGAACACAAAAAATCAAATATTTTAGTAGTTTTTGAGCAAACATTTATTTGATATTACAAAAAAATTGTAAGAGCAAACAACGACAAATAATTTTAGCCATGTTACCCATAGAAGCAATTTTTCTTGTAAGTTTTCGGATTCTTAACAGTTTTAAATTTCCGCTAATTTACCAATTTTTATATAATTTTTGCCATTCCTTATAGTTTTAGCCACTGTTTTTTTTTTATGGTTTTGTTTGAAATCTGAAACTGTTCGCGAATTTTCGCTATTTTTGCAAATTTTTTTTTTTTTTTTGGTTTTCCCCGACATTTTGTATTTTTTAACCGATAAAGCGATTTCAAATAAATTTTAGGGTTTGTTTCCAAGTTTGCAATTTTTCGCGAATTTTAGCCATGTTCGTGATAGAAGCGATTTCTTTCTGTGATTCTTTGCAGATTTAACGATTTTTAATAACTATTAAGCTTTGCTATCATGCCGCTATTAGCAAATTTTTGCAAATTTCCGCTAATTTTGCAACTTTTACCGAATTTTTGCCATTCCTTATACGTTAAGGGACTTTTAATCAATTTAATGGCTTGTTTGAAATTTTAAAACTTTTCGCGAATTTTCGTTTATTTTGCAAAAAACTTCTTTTTTTTTTTTTTTTTGCTATTTTCCGACAATTTGTTTTTTAAACGATTTCAAATAAATTTTAGGGTTTGTTTCCAAGTTTGCAATTTTTCGCGAATTTTAGCCATACTCGCGAAGAAGCGATTTTTCCCTGTGAATCTTTACAGCTTTAACGATTTTTAATAACTATTAGGCTTTGCTTTCATGCTGCTATTAGCAAATTTTTGGCAATTTCCGCTAATTTGGCCATTTTTACTTATTTTGAAAAATATTTTAATTTTTGAACACTTTCATTAAATAATTATTTGATGCAAATATTTGTCTAAGTCTGAACGCATGGCAAACATGATTTCAATTATTTTATTTGACACTATTTGCCAACTGTTTTAACAAACAAAAATTGTCAAATATTTGAGCTTAGTGTGAACATTAAACAAAATATTTTTTATTAGCCAGCAATAGAGTTAAATTTTTTTAAATACACTTTTGATTTTGGATGGTCTACTAACTTTTTCACTTCGTATAAACCTTTTTTTATATTCATTTAAGACCCCATAATGTTTAAGTATTCTGGGACCTTGCAGTTTATTATATTATAACCCGGGAATGGAAACTAATTCAGTTTTAAATGTAATTAAAACAAAGCGCATTGAAAATGGCGATAATACATATATGTATAATTTCACATAGCCTCCATGCAAGCTTCTTTTAGGAATAGTGTCGTAATGCATGGAAACTGTCTTGTTATTAAAGCCGGTCCATATTTGATAATAGCAATCCCGAAAATAGCACTAATTGCAATAACTTCCTTTGGGTATTGTTATTGGTGTAACATCATCAAAATTCTGTGGTGGTAGGTCCAGAATTGACCGTAGGTCGCATATAGACATCTTATTTAAAATCAATTAAAGAACCCATACATGAATACTAAGCTCATGGAACATTTTGTTTAGCTGGTGTCCCAAATTGAGCACGCTCCCATAAATTTATCTGAATATACTGAAGTATATGATTTTCAATGGAATTTAACAAATGGTATTTATTTAATTTATTTCTTTTATTATTTGCTCATTTTATACATATACATTTTTTTTTTTTTTAAGTGAAAGACATACACAAAACCACTTTTTAGCTAGTAAAATAGCAACAACAACTTTATCCTGATGTTTTCTTTTGGTGTAATCACATAAGTAAATAATGAAATGGAAATAGAACACAAAAACTATAAAAGTAAATTCAAATGTTTACTGAAATGTATAGTTTTCCAGTGAAAATAAAAATTCTCGAAACATAGACATTTTAGAAAGTAAGTAAGAAAATGGAATAGATATAAAAGTGTTACTAAGCCTTTAACAAAATTAAGGTTTGTACAAAATAAGTAAAAGGCTTTTAAGTAAAAAACAATACAAAACAAAAATATTACAAACTTCTTAATTTTACTTTGAAAACGTTATTTTAGTTAAATTGGAGGAGGGGATATATATGGGGGATTTCATGTCAAGTGATCCAATTTTTAAGTCGATGTCTTCCGATTTGTGTGAAATTAGCACCAAGCTTAGTCCTATTATTTTCAACAAGATCGGTCAAAAAGTTTCTGAGATAAAGGGGGTCAAAATTTGACATTTTGGCCATACAGGTGTTCTTTCTCATCCATGTAACTTATTACCTATTGGTGTTAAACAAATTTGTCCCAAGTAGCTTAGATAGCTATTTGATCAATCTTTTTAAAAAAATATTTTTGTTTTTTTTAAATTTAAAACTTTTTTTTAGCGGGAATGTCTTTTTTTTTTTTTTTTTTTTTGCTCAAAAGAAAGCTTATGTCTTTTCCTTTAAGGTAGTTTTGGTCGCTTTTTGGGATACGAGTGTCTTATGTATAAAAAAAAATAATTTCTAACTCAAGACGAGGGTTTTTAAATTTTTAGCATATGCAGCACTATTTTGAATTTTTTCATAAAACACCAGAACTACCTTAAAGGAAAAGAAAAAAAGCAAAAAAAAAAAAAAAAAATTCCCAATAAAAAAAATATTAAAAAAAAGTTTTAAATTTAAAAAAATATTTAAAAAATTTTTTTAAAAAAACAAAAATAATTTTTTTTTTAAAAGATTGATCAAATAGCTATCGAAGCTTCTTGGGACAAATTTTGCTAACATTTCACCCAAATCGGAAGACATCGATTTAAAAATTGGGTCACTTGACATGAAATCCCCCATATATAAATACAACAAGTAAGAGGGCTATATTCGGCTATGCCGAATCTTATAAACCCTTCACCATGGTTTGGAAAGAACAGAAGTTTATATATATGGATATCTAAATATATGTATATATACATGTATATTATATAATATGTATTGTTTAGTTTTATTTAATTATTTGCACATGCTTGCGTGCTATTAAATATATTAAGAGTTTAAGTATAGTTAGTTTAGTTTTGATCAAATTTTAGAATTTGGTCATAACTCGGCCATTTTGTAACAGATTTGACAGATTTTTATACCGACATCTTAAAGTATAAAATTACCATTTACTTTGGTAATAAAACTTGGAGTCGGGAAGATCTATGGTTCCCGAAAATAGGTATTTAAAAAAAGCTATATGTTTGCCATATCATTTTTTTCCCCGATTTTCCGATATTTTGATATCTAAAACGTATGAATAGGTCATATTACAGCTCTAAAATTTTAGTTTTTATAATAAAAATTTTAATGTTTTTTAGTGCTTTTTTTGAGTATTTTGCCCATAACTTAACCATTTTTAACCGATTTAGCAGATTTATGTACCAACGTGCTTAAGAATAATATTACCATTAAATTGGGTTATAGGTATATATATATACTTACATATATGTATACATATTTAAACAAACTTAATTATAAAAAAAGTAATTTTTGGGATTACAGTATTTTGGTCATAACTCTGCTATTTCTTAACCGATTTGACAGATTTATATATCGACGTGTTAAAGAAGAAATTTGCCAGTTATTTTGATTATAAAACTTGGACTCGGGAAGATCTATGGTTCCCGAAAAAAAAAAATTATATTTTGGTCATAACTTTTTCGTATCTGAACCGATTTTCCCGAGTGTTTCAGGTTTTTCTACAATTTTTAATAATTTTTGTACGGGAGGTACCACGCCCACTTCTCCAATCCCGCCCGCATTTTGTGGGATACTGTATCTGCATAATCTAAATGTTTGTACCAAATTTAGAAACTTTGGCTCTTGTCGTTCTCAAGATATACAGAAATAAAAAAATACAACAACAACAAGGGATTTTTGGGCAAAATCAGAGGCAGTCGTGGTTTTTTGCTCATATCTCCGTCATTTTTGGACCGATCTGGCTGAAATTCAATAGCAAACTTAAACGGAGTATATGTGATATAAACATACATCAACCTAGTCCACATCATTTCTGGGGTTTTTGGAAAACCCATTTAAACATACACACGGACAGACGGACAACCGGATTTGAACTTCGCTTTTCATAAGGACCCAGAATATATATACATTATAGGGTGTAGGATCAATATTGTGGAACATACAAACGGAATGACAAAGTTATATATACCCTCTTACCTTCGGTGAAGGGTATAAAAAATAAACGTTTTATAAATAAATTGTAGTTAATCGGATGTAGCTGCATCATCCTCAATTCCGTATAATCTTATAAGAATAATTTTTTTATTGAAATTATTTTTATTGATAGTGAATGTAAATTTAGCTTACCCTCTCTCTTTTGTAAGCGTTTATTCATTTTCAAACTCATATACATATGTATAAAGATTTTTATAGTTTTCCTATAGAAAAAGATATTTTAAGCGTTGACCTTTTTTCTTTTATTCAGATTTAGTTCTTTAATTCTTCATAGTTGAATATTTTTGAAAGAAAACTTAAAGGCAAAAAATCGGCAAATATGGCAGGGCTGACTGCAACAGTTACATATACATATGTATGTATATACCCTCTTGCCTTCGGTGAAGGGTATAAAAAGAGTAATTTTTGGGATTTCAGTGTTTTGGTAATAACCCATTTTGATAGATTTATATACTGTTCATTAAATTGGGTTATAGGTCTATATGTATAGATACCCAGTAAAAAATGGTGCTTACTGGTAAGCAGGTTTGTAAGGGAGAGAAGCACAATCCCCCCTTACAAACCTGCTTACAAGAGGCATGATTTTTATATGGCGAATTCCCACTTGGAAGCACTACTTTTTTGTAAAATCACTGCGTTTTTCATGGCTTACATTATTCCGTGAAGGAATAGCTTCCAAAAACCGCAGCTTTCATACCTTTGATTAATTGCTTCTATACTGTATACAAGAAGCGCAACACAAAAACTTATGCAAAAGAACAAAAAGCAAAACAAACACACAACACAGTTAATATGTAATTTTTAAAATACTTAGAACGAAACTGTACGCAAATTAAAAAGAAAACAACAACAAATCTAGTAATTGACCACACAAAAATTTGCTTGCGTCCTCTCTGCTCAAAAACAATTTGCTGACTGATTGCGTAATAAAAAAGAAGTAATTTTTAGCATCTCTTGTTTTCGATTACATGTCGGGAATAATCGTAAACACATTTTGAAATCATTGCAATACAACGTGCTTCCATGTAAGGGATTAACAGAAGCACTTTGAACTTTGGTCTTAAATTTTTTCTTTTAAATAATCATTTCAACTACTCCCTTACAACCTGCTTACTTATAAGGGATTATGCGAAGCTATTAAATAATTTTCATTTACTTATATTAAAAATTGACTTCAATGGTTTTCGCTTCCCTGTTGCTTTTAAGTAGTATGTAATAGCCAGCGCATATATCAGCGCTCTTGTACTTTTCTTGCTTCCGAAAACCTTAAAATTTTTTACTGGGTACTAACATATGTGTACATATATTTAAACAAACTTAATAATAAAAAAAGACATATTTTTTTGGATTTCAGTACTTTGGACATAACTCAGTCTTTTATTAACCGATTTGAAAGATTTATATACCGATGTCTTTAGGAATAAATTTACCATTTACTTTGTGATAAAACGTGGACTCAGAAAGACCTATGGCTCCCGTAAATGGGTATTTTTTAAAAAAAAATTATATTTTGGTCATAACTTTTTTGTATCTGAACCGATTTTTCCAAAATTTTCAGAAAATATTTTCTACTAAAGATTTTCGATCTTTTGATATATAAGGCGTAGCCATAGGTCATATGACAGTCCAAAAATTCAGGTTTATATACAATTTTTGATATTTTTTGTATGGGAGGTACCACGCCCACTTTTCCAATCCCGCCCATATTTTGTTGGATACTGTATATTGATAATCTAAATGTTTGTACCCAATCTGGAAACTTTGGCTCTTGCCGTTCTCAAGATATACAGAAATAAATAAAATACAACAACAACAAGGGATTTTTGGGCAAAATCAGAGGCAGTCGTGGTTTTTTGCTCATATCTCCGTCATTTTTGGACCGATCTGGCTGAAATTCAATAGCAAACTTAAACGGAGTATATGTGATATAAACATACATCAACCTAGTCCACATCATTTCTGGGGTTTTTGGAAAACCCATTTCAACATACACACGGACAGACGGACAGACGGACAACCGGATTTGAACTTCGCTTTTCATAAGGACCCAGAATATATATACATTATAGTGTGTAGGATCAATATTGTGGAACATACAAACGGAATGACAAAGTTATATATACCCTCTTACCTTCGGTGAAGGGTATAAAAATAAACAGTTTTTATCGCTTATATGCATTTGAGAATTATACAATAACGAACAAATTCATAGACTTCTAAAGCTAAATCCAAATAAAGTATTGCACTGTTTAAGAAAAAAATATTAAAAAACTTTCTCCTGTAAAATGTTCATTCTGTTGCTTACGATACAATCGCATATAGAGCGGGAATATCTGGAATTGATAAAAAATTAATAGATGTTGGACTAAGACGTTGTTTTTAAATAACATTGTAAAACAAAGTTTGAGAGTAATAAAGTTAGCATATGGCTAAAAGGGGAATTTTATTATCTGTTGTAATAAAAATATTCACGAAATCAGGAAAAAGTAAAAATACATCTTCCAATGCTACTGAGTGAACCAATGAATTTTACAAGGGATGTCCCAAAATGAACGCATTTAAATAAAAGTCATTATTTTTTTCCTACAAACATCTGAAAAATAAGTAGTTATAGAAATAACTATAGTAGTTATATAGAAGAAAGCAACTAAATAATGAGTGAAAGATGCTACAGTATTTATCGGATATAAGAAACTTAAAAAATCCACGAAAAAGTTTCTTATAAGCGTTTCTTTCTTATATACAATTATTTTATATAAGAAACTTATTTCTTATATAAGTAGCTATAGCCATAAGACTTTCATATTTTGGTTTTCTGTCTGTTTTTTTGTTAACATTTCTAACTTTTAAATAATTATTTTCTATGTCTTTTGAGTTTTTCACTATTTTAGATGTTTTTGCAATTTCGCTTCTTTTTATACCGTTTTGTATTTCTTTAAAAATGTTTACTTTTGTTTTTATTGGCAAAAAACACAAAGCTTCTCATGAGTATCAGCTCGCTCAGCTAAAACTAAAATTAAAAAAACTATGTTCTTGTTGTAAAACTGTCAGAAAACAGCGTTGTCCAAGCAAACTACATAAAGTCTGTGTTACCGTTGGAAGTTTCTTATATAAATTCTTTTTCTATACATTTTGTGGTTTTGGTGGTTAAGAAAAATGTTCTCTAATCAGTTTTTTTCTTATAAGCGTTTTTCTTATATGAAACCTTCTTTGTTAGAAAAATCACTAAAAAGACATTGTGTTTTTGAAAATGTTTCTTAAAAGCGTTTTGTTCTTATATGAGATGTTCTTATATCCGATAAATACTGTATTTATTTTAAAAAAGTAGGCGAAGTTTTGCCTGGGGGTATTGAAGATTTAAAATTTTTTCAATACAATTGTTTATGAGCATAAATTACTATAAAATTTAAAATAGTTAAATGTAAAATTTAAAAACTTAATATATCCGAATTAGAGGCGGTGTATTGGTGTATATCATACAAGAATATGGGATAAAAAACCGGAATTATGTATTATATTACTCTTCAGTAAAAACTTCGCTGACAAAGTAATGTGTTGAGTAATCAGAAAAAAAGCAACAAAACTACTTACAATTCAACTGAAAGAACCAATGAATTTTACAAGGGATGTCTCAAAATGAACGCATTCACATTTAACTAAATGGCAATTGAAAAGAAAGTCATTATTTGTATACCTACATATATCCGAAAAGTAGATACAAAGTCCAAAAAATATGTGGTTACACATTACCTTCCAAAATAGTAAAATGTCACTAGTTATATTTGGAAAAATGTCTGTAATACAGAATAATTAAAGTAAAAATATTTGTAACATTGTCAAAAATCAGTTTTTATTAAAAACTTATTTCTTTTTCTATTGACTTTTGTAAATTATAACATTGCACGTTGGGCAGGTATCAACTTCGGAAATTAAAAACAAATATATAAAAAAACAGCCCAATTAAAAATAGTGCTTCGTGCGAAGCAGGTTTGTAAGGGAGAAAGGAAGGCATGAATTTTATATGGTGAGTTCTCACTTTTAAGCAATAAATTTTTGACAAAAAAAGCGCGTTATTTACCTCATATAAAAACTGTTGAGTGTTGCTGTTAGATTTACCCACTGAATGTTTTTTACAGTTATTTTTTTAGTATTCTCCCTTACAAACCTGGTTCGGTGTAAGGGAATGCCGTGGCACTTGTATTTTTTTTTATAAAACTTTTTAAGAGTTTCTTCACTTACTTTACTGCATCTCTGTATGTCTTAATGCGCAGCGCATAATTACGCGCTTATTATTTTAAATGTACCATTAGTGCTTCGCAAAATATTGTAATTTTTTATTGGGAAGTTAGAGTGCTATATTCGGCTGTGACGAATCTTTGATACTCCACTGACAGTTCGAATATTTCACGAGTGGTATCTAATTAAGTATCTTTATAAAAACTGACGTCAGCGTTAAAATTGGTTGCGGTTTAGACTTATATTAAATTATTGACCGGTAATCAGAAAATTGTAGTCTTTTTTAAAAATTTGAACTAGTTGGGTATAATATCATGATTCGTAACAGTTTTAGCCGAATTGAAATGATTTTCAGAAGGGGAATTTATATTGGACCCATTGTAAATTGTACAACAATCATCTCAAAATTCTGTAGAGTGATTTCTGGAATTGAAAAACATAAATTTCAATTAATTTCAGTACAGCGGTGAAATAAGTAATAAACTGTTTTGCGGGTGTAGGGTTTATATGGGGCCTAGGGTAAATTATGGACCGATCTTCACAAAATTGTGTAATGAGATTTTTAGTCCTTTACAACTGTTAAAGCATGATTAATTATGGTTTTAGGCGTACTAAGGGCAGAGATCCCGGAAATTGAGTTGTCAGTAGGAGCTCACAGGTCTCCATTGGCGACTCAGAAAACGTGCCATCTGGACGTTTAAGAGTGTGGTCCTGGATTGGCGCCTTTTGCAGCCTAATTGAATTTTGCAGCAGTAATTGCGCCATGTTGATATTTTAGACTTCATAATCTCCTTATTGTATTTACTAAGTGCAGCTTTATAAACGCAACACGCACCAGTCTCCTCGGTTTTGTTGTTAAAACCCCTGGCCTCAGCCCTTAGTTTCTCCTGATACTCCCTTCACCAGCGAACTTTCCAATTGTCCTACGGATCTGGAGTGGGTTTCTCATCTCATAGGCCAGGCGGATATTCGTTCAAAACATATTGGATTCAAAATCTATGTCCCTGGAACACAACATTTTAGGTGATGATACTACTTTTCGCATATTAGAAAAGGATCCTACGAGCAGATTTCAGAAAATTAACAATAATTTTGTTGAAGAACTTTTTAAATTGAAAATAATTACAATTGTAGAAAAAGTCAAAATAAAAAGTTCCATATCTGTAGCACCAAGATTATATGGATTACCAAAAATTCATAAGGAAAATTTTCCATTAAGACCAATTTGTTCGTCTATAAATTCACCTTCACATGATTTATGTAAATATATTTCGAATATACTTAAGAAGGTAACAGAGAATTCTAATGGCTATTTTCTCATTAGGCGATTATCTTTTTTCCCAACGAAAAACTGCACATTAAAGAAATTTGGTTTTCTCAATGTCGCATTTGCTTCGATTTTATTGCAAAGCTAACCGGCACTCATCTGCCAATTATTTATTTGCTTTTGTTTGCCGTACAGATAAATTCAATCAGCTGACTCCCAACTTTTACATGTATTTTGAGTGGTGTTGCCAACTGAAAACAATGTTTTTTGTCGGTATATTGAGAAACCCAAAATCGTTAACGTATAGTTTATCGGTGCAATAAATTTATGTTGACATTAAGTAACAGACAGTTTGTCGATACATTGAGAAAATGGCCATAAGTATAATGTTATGAATTCTGTACAATTTAAAGATAAGATAAAAAATGTTTCTATTCAAGATAATGAAAAATTAATATCACTTGATGTTGTTTCGTTATTTCCTAGTATTCCAGTTGACTTGGCTATTAGAATTATAGAAGAAAATTGGGATAAAATTTCGGGGATAACGAATATTAATAAAGATTTATTTATTAGAATTATAAAATTCTGTGTAGTTGATAATAGATATTTTCAGTTTGGTAAGAAAATATATGCACAGGAACAGGGGCTTCCAATGGGTTCACCAGCATCTCCAATTATTGCTGATATTGTGATGGAGAAATTATTAGATACATGTCTAGGATAATTGACTAATAAACCTAAAATCATAACAAAATATGTAGATGATTTATTTGTTATAGTTAATGAAAATGAGATAGATATTTTATTATCAACGTTTAATTCATTTGATCAGAATATCAGGTTTACTATTGAAAGGGAATTAAATTATTCGATTACATATTTGGATACTTTGGTAAAAAGGAAAGATAATAGGTTATTGATAGATTGGTATAAAAAACCAACCTCATCAGGTAGAATCTTAAATTATTTTTCTAAGCATCCTAAGAGGTTTATTATTAACACAGCTTATAATCTAATAGATAGAATATTGACAATAAGTGACACTAGATTTCATAGGAAAAATAAAAGAATTATTGGAAAGATTTTACAAGATAATAGTTTTCCTAACAAACTTATTCACAAATTAATAGGACAATAAAATATAAGAAAATCTCGAAATATTAGTGAGATTTTAGCACCTAAAATATATAAATCATTAACTTATGTACCTGGATTTTCAGAAAGGTTAGACAACTCAAATATTTTTGACAAAGGGAAATATAGAATGGCGCACAAGGTAAATAATAATGTTGGTAGATTATTCACAAGAATGAAAGATAGATTACAAAAGTTAGATATGTCAAATTTAGTTTATAAAATACCTTGTGGTGGCAACAATAATGCACAATGTGCAAAAATATATGTAGGTACAACTGGGACGAAACTCAAAACTAGAATAGCAGGACATAAAGATGACCAAAAATATAGAAATTATAATTCAGCACATGGAACAGCTTTATCGACTCATTGCAGGGATTTAAATCATTATCCAGATTTTGAGAACACATCCGTTTTAAACGTGGAAGGTTTTAAGAAAATAACATATATGTTAGAAATGTAACAAATAAATAATGTTACATTTGAAGAAAGGATTAATTTAAATACTGAAGGTTTATTTATTTATTTATTTTATTAATTTATTTATCAATACAATACAACAAGAACAAGTCTTATATTACAGTATTGGGTAGTAATTTGGTAGATAAGTAAGATTTATATTTAACAGTATGAAAATATATAAATAGCTCAGATTTATAGATATTTATTGAATAAGAATAAATAGGTCGACGAAAAGGGAAATAGGTTTAGATCTTTGGTTGTTTTCTAAAATAAAATTTAGATGGCTTAAGTTAGATTTGTAGAAATAAATTTTTTGACGAAAATAGGAAATATTTTTTTAAAATTGTTTTTTGTTTCCTCTTTTTAGTGTTTAAATATTTTGATTTATGAAATGTTATTGTTCAATGTTGAAAAATTTTTCAATTTAATTTTAATTTTTATTAATTGTCAAACACAAATTTTTTTGTTAATTTTTATTAAATTTTATATATAATATCCTGAAGAAGATTTCCAAAGGAAATCGAAATATCGATATAAAAAATAAACGAACTATTTAAAATAAAAGTGTCCTTAAGCTCAAGTATTAATAAATAAAAATAATATTTAAAAAAAAGGTCGAAGAAATTAGAATAAAATGATAGGCCTTAACATACGACGAGGAGCATTCGATGTCAAAGATCACATATTGGTGATCTGATAATGAAATGTCTCTCGATACGTGCCAATTTTTAATGGCATGAGAGAGATTGTTACTAGTAAGTGTGAGATCTAAGACTTCCTGTGATGTGCATTTGCATCACAGCCAATGATCCAAGCGAGGCCACGTTTTTGGCATTAAAATGCCAGCTCAGTGACCTCAGGTGTAGGAGCGTTATCTGCGTCTCCTGATAAGTAGGCAGAACCGATAATGACCTCATATTCGCCCGCGATTTACGTGATCCTCGCCATGATTTTTGACACACCATCCGTGCGAACTTTGTCCGTTGGGTCCGTACTGCACTTGCCCGGCCTGTAAGGTTAAGTTGCCGAGGCAGAGCAAGACGGGTTTTTCAGATTTCCTCCAGAGCCATTTACGGTCCCAGTGGTGGACCTAGTTTGTCCATCTTTGTCACCAAACTTCTTCTTTCTGGGTACGTTATTTACTGGCCCGTTTTGATGATGAGTGGCCCTTATGTGGATTGTTCCGCACACGTAGCCAATATGTTGATTTTTCTACCTGAGTATGGAAGCCGAATTGGGGTCAATGGCAAAGGTTATCTCCGCAACGCTTCCTGTGTTGACCCGATTCAGCACTCTCCACAACTCGAGAGAGAGAGGTCGTCGTTCTGTCCTTCAATGAGTGACAGAATCCTGTTTGTCGGTATGTTGGGCTTGTCGGGGAAATATACAATGAATATTTCAGCCCTTGGTACCTCTTCCTCATATACTACTTTCAAAACGGCATCCTTTTAGGGTTTTATTGAGGGAACATGTTCCCTTACCCATTCTGCTGACTTTTCGCCCTTGCAATTGAAGGTAAGCCATATTGGTGTAAGACTCCTCCACAATTTTGTCAATGACTGCAGTTTGGATAAGCTTTAGCTTATCCTCTGGCCAAACATATATCGGGAAGTCCGGTCGTTATAATATCTACCACTTCCAAGTAGGTGGGCAGGACATTCTGTACTACTGTCCCAGAGGCATTTGCACTGACTTTGTTGGTGATAGTCACACCATTCGCCTTGGTACCTGCTTGCCCGTTTAGGAGGGTTGGGTTTATCTCGCGAGGAATTTTTAAGTCGTGAATAGCGTTGCGGACCTCCTTCATAGGCTTTAGCACAGCTCACGTGCCCTTTCAAGGCTCATACCTTCAAGTAGAGCCTTAGGCACCTACGTGCAGAACAAGAACATTTAAGTCTGCCCTCAGCACTCTTGGTGAGGTTTAGTACGTCTGTTGAGGATTGCTGCATGTTTGGCACACATTCCTGTATCGCATCCTCTTCATCCGTTGGGAAACGTTTGGATTTTAATTTTTTCTAAGTTTTCATCCATTTTTGTTAGAATGGGGTAACAGCAGAGCAAAATTACAACCGAGACATTGCAAGTGTCCAGAAGCCACCAAGCCGCTCTAAGAGCACTATCTTCTTTGGAGGTGAGGTCCAGGTTGTTCATGGACTGTTGTGTTTTCATTTTCATATAATGGGCCCAACTGAGATTTTTGCTCTTCCACTAGGCAGGGTAATTGGCTTTGTACGTAGCCTGAGCCGTACGTGGTGAGATACTCAGGCTGCACAATCTATCTATGGCCTGTTCGTCGATTTCGAACAAAAAAAAACAATATTTGTTTTTTACTAAATGTAAGTTAAGCGAACGAAGTCTTCGTTCGGAAATAGATGGTGTCACTTGCCATACAGTCAACGAAACAATGGCTCTTGTGTGCATGGCAATGTTAACACGATCGTGGTAAGTTATTTGACACCGTTGGACTTCTTTCTTTGGGGATATTTAAAATAAAAAGTGTACGTTAATCAGCCAAGAACAATTCATGAGCTAAAGGATGAGATAATTTGGAACATGCGCGAGCCTCAATTATGTCTCACAGTCATTGAAAATATGGATCGTATGTCACTGAAGCCGTGATAGTGCCATCATATTTCTTTCTATAATAATATTAATTCTAAAACATTGTGCGTTTTAGTTGGGCCACCCTTTAATTTCAAAAAGGTCTTTGACTCTCCTGTAACATTTTCAAAATGTTAGATGGAGCCGTCTTCATTTTAGGTAACGATAAGTTTATTTTTATATTTTTTTGGGCTTTCTGTTCAAAAAGTTTAGGTGTGTCTGTGGTGCATATACATGCTGTAGATTGTTGGGACTTTAAGAGAAGGACTCTTGATGATGATGAAAATTCATGTATTTTACATGAGTTAGCTTGAGTGTGTTTGTGTGTATTTGTTTATTTAATTTTTTTGTTTGTTTGTTAGTTTGACGATGATGGTCCGTTCGGTAATTTAGTTTCCTTTTTTAAATTTTTTGCTGTAATTTTTATTATATATTTCCTTACCATTTTTATATTGTTTAAAACAAATGTGTGAGTGCTTTTAGTTTTTTTTATTTCTGCCATTTTTATATTTGTTATTCTTAAGTTGATTGTAAAAATGTTGGGTCAGAAATTGAAACATGGTTATAACGTTATAATAAAATCACTCGTCTGTATAATCAAAAACTTTGGTTTGTTTACTTTGCAGAAGCTTACACTTCAAGACTAAAAACAACCCAAAGAAAAGTTAAAAGCAGAGAAATAATAATAGTCTATCAAGCTCGATATGTTAAGAAATATTCTGTGTCTGACGGTTGATCCGTAAATATTTTATTCAAAACTAACTTGTTCTTTAAATGAGAATTGCTTTCAAAATTTTATACTTAAATAAAGATTTATGAATATAAAAAAAAATTTAAGATGAACTTTATAACAATTATGCAATTATTTGTATTTTAAATAAGTTTGCCATGTTTATTACAAAACAGGGGTTCCCAACAAGTTGGTATTTATGGACCCCTTAACAACCTAAAGCTGGAGGTCCACATCATGTGTTCATGTGCTGATGCGTCTGATATTTTTTGTGCATGTGTACCATCCTAAATTAAAGTTACGTGAAATGCGTTTTATGCGCTAAATTGTTTTGCTTTGATCATTTGTTGTCTCATAATTTTTATAAAATAATTTTGGTAAAATGGAAAGTGCAATTCAGGTTTTAAAGAAATTAATGGACTTTATTGAATTTTGGTATTTTATGCTACAAAGGACTACGAAAAGCTCGAAAAAAAATATGAAACGATTTGGTGCATTTCTTGTATTTGGAACGGAAGTGAATGGGTTTTTTGAAGCGACAAAAATTTAAAACCCTTGACCATGAGCAGTTTTATATAGCGACGAGACTGTCTTTGAGAAGAACTCAGCAAGAGCTGAGTGTACATAAACAATATATAATCAAGCAAAAAGTTTTTTTCCGTAAAGCTACTTAGCGCATGGAACTAGTAGGCAGTAAATCACATTAACACTGTAAATATTAGTCACCGGGGTAAGACAGATCATTTGGGAGGAGTGAGGTAATATGGAAGCATTTAAGTGGCATTTTCTTATCTTTGCCAACCAATTATGAATGGAAACGAATAGCAGAGGATTTCAAGAGCCATTGAAACAATGCATGCTGCCAATACATGTCCACCTCATTCGGGCTCAAATTAATATTATAAAAGTATGTTTTATAAAATATTCTACAAATACATTTTAAGCTTAGCTCTATAGATTGTACTTTGCGAAGAAAACTATACATTAACTGTAGTAGAACCAAAAAGCTAAAGAAAAATGTCAAATGTCCTTTTTTGGGTACTATATTTTTCCCCCATTAAAGTATCAAAAATATCATTATTGTAGTGGTAGCCCATAATTTAGTACGAATATGTCAATGATATGAAATATGAAAAAATATGAAATATGAAATTTCAACAGGGCAAAAATCATCGCTCGAGATAGAGGAGAATGGCGAAATTACGTTGAGACCCTATGCTCCACAGGGAGCTAAAGGAAATAAGAAGAAGAAGATGTCAATGAATTGAGGAAAATGTTTTGTAAAAAAAGTACCAAAAATAGTTACGATTTTCACCCCTTAAATGTTCGAATTTTGAAAAAGTACCATATCATTAAACGTATTTTTTTGATAAGTTTCGAATGTGGTATTAACTTTGCTTCTATTGGTTCAAAAGATGGCAAAAAAGTACTAAAATTAAAATTTTACCCGTTTACTCCCTAATAGGGCCGAACTTTAAAAAAGTACCAGACACCTGTCCGCTTATTTTTCTAAAGAGCAACGATAAATATTACCTTAATTTTGCATCTCTTTTAGTTTTGGAGATATAAGGTTACCGAATTTTCAAATTTTTAACTTTTAAACACTCGAATTTCGAAAAATCCCATTATCAGCTTAAGTAAATATGGTAAAAAAATATAAATTAAGTGAAAATTATTTTTGAAGGATAAAAGCAACCACAAGAAATTAACGGAGAAGCTAGTTATTAACAGTATATTAAAAACAAAAAGGTCAAATTACTATGTTATTGAAATGAAAAAGTCATTATTCTGTACGTTGTTCAATTTAAAAATTAACACTCGAACATTGTTCGAAGTTTGTTTTTGTTTTTAATGTTATTTTCTAAGCGAACGATGACGTTCGATATCGTTAAACAGGCAGTTAATGTTGAAATACTCACTGTCACCCTAAAGAGTCGGAGTATTTAATGTTTTATTTATACAGCCTAATAAAACGGGTTAGAGCAATATTTTAACGTTTAAATCATGGACATTATTAAACAAAATTAAAATCTTTGCTTATAAGAGTTATTGAAGTATTTTAAATCGCCTTACAAATGTCTACTTAAAATAATAAAATAAATTTCAAAAAATTGTTGCCAGTTAAGTATTTTCAGGCCGTTAACTGGCATGATGCTTTTGAAATTTGTTTTTGTTTTCATTTTGTTTTTCTTAACTCACTGTTTATTGTTGATGTTTTTGTTTAAACTTTGATATTATGACAAGTAGAACTGTTGCTTATAATACTTATACGTTTAACAGTTTTATTTGGTTTAATATCTTTAGTTTTTCTAAAATCTTTATGCATGAAGTTTCCTGACGATCTGGCCTTAGCAACTAGTGAAAGGCGCATAGGAATAGCTTGTCCCATCAACAATAAATTTCAGTGTTTTTATCAAAAATTAAAATTGGGAACTAAGCACGAATAACAAAATCTTTTAAAATTGAAAATTTAAAAAATTTTAAATAAATTAGCACATAGTACATAACAACAAAAAAATAATTTATAAAAAAAAATTTTAAATAATATAAGTAACATTTTAATAATAAATTTTAATTAAATTACACAAAAAATAAAAGCAAACCCCAACAATTCCAAAAAATCTAAAATACGTAAAGATATTAATAAAAATGTCAGACAAAAGTCCTGCTATATTTCCCTTAGGGATGTTACTTACAGGTCCCATTTATCTGATAGGTACGATGTTTACTCTAAGCCGACAATGCAGAAAACTCACGGTAGAGTTTTATCTTGAACGCATCAGCGGAAACATTAAATACCCTCAAAGAGCCAGGCAGCTTATTAATAGACCCGAGCCACTCTTATTCCCAGTTTGTAATCCTGATAAAAAGACTGATATTTATTGTTGAAGGAATGAGCTATTCCTATGCGCATTTCACTGGTTGCTTAGGCTAGATCGTCGGGAAACTTCATCGAAAGATTTTAGAAAAGCTAAAGATATTAAACAAAAAAATGTTAAGCAAATAAGAATTATAAGCTTTAGTTTTACATTATCAAAGCTTAAACAAAAACAACAACAATAAAAAGTGAGTTTATGTTTTCTTAAATTCCCCACTACTATTGTTTGGAATTCTTCCAACATTAATTGTAGTTGTTAGTAGGTGAAGAAAAAACAATAGCAACTTGTTTTATTGTTCTCCCAAAAAATAAAGAATGTTGCCAGTTAGCGCCGGTTCACACACGTCAAGCTTTTAAGAGAGAAGGGAAAAGAGAATGTTATTTATTTTCCCCTCTCTCCTAAAAACTCAAGACTTGACAAGTCAAACTTGACGTGTGTGAACCGGGAAATAGTTTTTTTTAGCCGTGTACTTGCCAGTTTATTATCAAAGTATTTTTTTTTTTTTTTTCTTTTAAATTAATTTTTTTTATTCCCACAAAATTTATTTTGATAATAAAATAATAATTTTAAACAAAGAATTGGGCAATTACATACATACATATGTATTTATATGTACATGTGTATGTGCAAATATCCTTTAAATTTTGAAAGGCGCAAATTAAATACACATGTAAGTAAAATATAAATACATGTATGCGTTTTTCATTTAACGTGATTTTTAAGACCGAAACTCAAATTTTATTTTGTTTGTCTCATATTTCGATTTCAAAATTAACTCCAATTTTAAATGAAAATACATGTATTCCTAACCACCAATTCGGCTTTAGAATGGAACAAAGCACAATTGAACAAACCCATCGAATAGTAAGCGCTATAAGAAAAGCCTTTGAAAAAAGAAAATACTGTTCCGCTCTCTTCGTCGATGTTTCTCAAGCTTTTGATAAAGTCTGGCATGAAGGCTTATTAGATAAATTGAAGCAAAATTTACCAGCAAACACACACAAGCTGTTAGAAAGATACTTAGTCGGTCGTCATTTTATTATTAAAGAAGGAAATTTCTTAAGTTCACCTCAGCCAATTAGCGCTGCCCACAAGGCAGCATCCTGGGCCCTCTGTTATACTTTATTTATACATCGGACATGCCAACAAACAACTACACCCAGACTTCAACATTTGCAGATGATACAGCTTTTCTAAGCGTCCACGAAAACCGTTATGAAGCATCTCGTAACTTACAGCATCATATATTTCAACTAGAAATATGGTTGAAACAATGGAGGATAAAGGTCAATGACCAAAAATGCATACATATAACACATACCTCACGTCAGGAATCATTCCCCCCTATTAAAATCAATAATCAAATAATACCTTAAAATTCGCATGTAAAATACCTCGGTATTCATCCAGATCTCCGTTTAACGTGGAAAAGCCATATAGAGCCATATAACTCAAATGAAACTAAAAGCAATCCAAATTCATTGGCTTATTGAAAGAAACTCTGTCCTTAGTCTCAACTGCAAACTGCTACTTTACAACTCCGTCTTAAAGCCAATCTCGTGCTTCTGGTATTCAGTTATGGGGCACTGCCTCGGCCTCTAATATCGAAAAAATTCAAAGGCGCCAAAATAAACTTCTTCCAATAATCACAGCTGCTCCTTGGTATGTTAAAAACTCCAATATTCACAAGGATCTCAATGTTCCATTAGTTAAAACTATGATTAAGAAATATGCAGTAAAATACTTAAATATTTTAAAGCGGCCACACTCGCTTAAGGAGAAGAGATACTGCAGCACTTATCCATTTAGATGAGCGATAAACACCTATTTATTTTTAAGAACAGAACCCGCTATGAAGTAAAATTTTGTCTGGCACTGGCAGGACATAAAATAAAGTATTAGGTTAAGATTTGATTAATTATTGTTAGTTCATATTAAATTTATGAAGATTCCATAAATAAATAATGAAAAAAAATGTTTCGGTTTATGTCAAGTTTTTGGTCTGAAAAAACAATTGAGGCCTACCTGTACTTTGAATCTGTTCAAAATGAAGCAATTTCAAGTTTGTCTTCTAAATAATTTTAACACTAGCTGGCAGATAAATCAAATCATTTATTAGTTTTATTAATAGTAGAAAAGTTTAATACCACAACAAGTGCTTAAAAACTATATATCGTCCCCTCAATAAAACAAGAGTGTGTACGCATGTACACTAGACTGGTCGCATCTTGTATGGGATTTTTTTTTAATTTAATTCTTTGCGGTGTAAGGTTTGGTGTAAGAAATCATGATCTAATTTTTCAGGTCAATCCGACGGTGGCTAGCCGTGCCGGGTGGGGCCCAAAGTTCCCCATATTATAAAAAAAACATCTTTTCTATCAGATCTTTATAGTTATACTAGTTGAAAAGCCGAAAATCAAAAATATGGCTTCGTTACGATCTTCCGCAGAGAAAGTACTTCAAGTGTGCCAAATTTTTTTTAACTTTCTTAAAATAAATTTTATTGCGGAATTTCGGTTTTTTTAGTTTTTTAATAAGGTAAAGCGTTTTTGAGTTGCGCGAACATATGTTAATCTTTCTATACAATATATAATTTTTTAGTATGTCAAGATGTTTGCATGTATGTCCTATTCTTTCCGCAACTTTCTGAAGCCATCTGGTGACATAGGAAGCTGAAATTTGGCACACTTGAAGTACTTTCTCTGCGGAAGATCGTAACGAAGCCACGAGAGTATCCAAACTCATCCTTCAAGATACCGCGATCGTCGATCGCCTTCCAAACTGTTCTTTATTGGATGAGCTTTCCAACTTTGTCTGCAAAGGTGTTAAGAATTGATAGTAATTTTCCATCCCAGTAAGGAGTAAATTCCTCGATACGTATTTGGTTGTAATGGTAAAAATGTTGGATTAGTACATACATTCACAAGCAAGATGTTATTATTCCCATCTGAACTGCTGGAAAATTCGTTTGGAAAATCGGTTACTGCTGATGAAATTAGTGAAGAAGATAAATGCTTTTTACGTCTAAAATCCTCTGTTAATGCGCTATTCCATGCGTTTTTCGCCTTAAAATAGTACATTTTTAGCTATTTCTATTATTTCGCGAGCGTTTTCGTAGGCAATAGTAATTGTTTGAGTGCTACACGCAGAGAAAAAATATGGTTAGGCATGGTTACAGCAACAACACTATGTTTAATGTAACAATATATTGTTGTCGTACACAAATAATTGTTATTTTTATTTAATATCAACAATATTATAGTTACTGTAAACGTATCAATGTTTATCGCAATTATAAATTTGAGTATTGTTGACCGAAAAATAATTATTTTTCTAACAACTTAATTATGATAACTTTCTAAACATATTATATTTCTCACAACCATATCATGATATTTAATAGCCATAACATGATAACTTTCTATACATGTATCATATTATGTTAAAGATGCAATCAAACTATTTTTACTCTAATCATATTATGTTAGCGCCATTTGTAAAATAATTTTGAAGCAGTTGTGTCGTTTTTTTATTTGTGAGCGGTTAAACAATTAAAAGATAAAATTCCATAAAAAAAATAAGTTTAAAGAAATTAAAAGACTAAAATATTAGCGGAGTTCATTCAAGTATTAGTGATGTAATAGTGCAAATGCAAAATATCATAGTTTTTTTTGTAAAATCCATCTTTTTTCAAAAAAATGTAAAGAGCGTTCAAAATAAGGCAATATGGCATCAACATCTTAAAATCGGAAAAATGGACACACGCGGTTGCCCATGAAAACCACAGATTTTTCATTTGCTCTTTTGCAAGCCTTATATTGAACTCCGCTATTTGATTAACATTAAGAAAAATTGTAAAAAGCCACAAAATAAAAAATCGATGCAAGAACATTTTAATTTATTTTGCATTTTTATGACAGGTATGAAAGGTGCTGTATCATAATATGATTGCTTCTAAGTTTATTATGATTAACATGATGATAATATGATTACTTCTTAGCTTATTATGATTAACATGACAAAAATATGATTAATTTCTTAGCTTATTATGATTAACATGACAATAATTTGATTACTTCTTAACTTAGAATGATTAACAGAATAATAATATGATTAAGGGAAAACTATTATGATGTAATAGTACGAGTATATTTAGTCATAATATGATTCAATAATAATCTTAATATGGTGACTACAATCATTGTTCTTATCATAATATGTTGATCTTAGAATATGTTTACCACAACCATGTTTTTTCTTTGCGTGCAGACATATTTGAAGGTTAGGTTAGGTTAGGTTAAATGGGTAGCCGTCACGAAGACGACTCACTTGGGTCCTTATAGCGGTCCCTTTGTGATACCCCTAGCCAGTGACAAGGGTCAGCCAGTATCCACCAGACTATTCCCCAGAGGTCACCGCAGTCTCGAACCACCCCGATTCCCTGCAGAACAGGGAGATCGATTTCAGTCCCGCATTGGACAAATTGTCCAGACATGGCAATTCCGGTCTCCCAAAATGCCTCACCCTAACGCCCGCCAGACCGGGGCATTGGCAGAGGAAGTGAAACACCGTCTCCTCCTCCTGCTCATCATGACAACTCCTGCAGTAGTCATTATACGCAAGACCCATCCTCCTAGCATGAGTCCCTATCACCCAGTGACCCGTGATAACCGATATCACTGTCCTTATCCGGTCCCTGCCGAGACCGAGTAGTACGCGCGTTCTCGCCGCGTCATAGCCAGGCCATAGAGTCCTGGCCATCAAACAGGTATGCTCGCCCTGCCATCTCCCCTGAGCCCTTCTGTACGACTCCCGTCTGATGAGTGTCCTGCAGCGGGCCATTGAAGTGCCAATCAGGCCGTCGACGAACATGTCGTCCAACAGACAGCCTTGTTTGGCTAGACTGTCCGCAGTATGGTTGCCCAGGAGCCCACTGTGTCCTGGAACCCATGTCAGCGTTACACTGGAATGTCCCGCGATCTCATTTAGACACATCCGGCATTCCACTGTTAACATAGATGTCGTAAAGACACCAGCCAGAGCTGCAATGGCAGCCTTGCTGTCCGTAAATATACATATATCCCTCGATATACGATAGTACTTCAGCCAGTTTGCCGCCCGCTTTATGGCAGAGATTTCCGCCTGCAGCACACTACTGCCATCTGGCAGCCTAAAAGATACCCTGATGTCCAATTCCTCGATGAAGAAACCTCCACCCACTCTGTCGCCCATCCTGGAACCATCGGTGTAGACCCACAGGGTCGGCTCCAGAGATCGCGTATTATCGAGCAGCTCATCATAGTTACCATGATGAACCGTGAACAAAGCACCGAAAAAGGGTTCCGGAGTGCAATAGTCCAGCCCCGCCAGGTCGTATGACGCGTGACGCGTGACCCTGGCATGACCATAGTTCCGCGTAGACCATAGGCCCACCGCCCCCAGTCTCATAGCGGAAGTCAAGGCCTGTTGTTCGGCCATGATATCAATCGGCAACCAGTCTAGCATAGTAAACAGTGCCTTCGTCGCTGTCGAGCGGAGTGATCCCGTGATCATCAGCGCAGCCAACCTATATACTTTCTCAAGCATCCTGCAGTACCGTCCCCTTTCCATGGCAGGCCACCACACTATGACCCCATAGAAGAGAATCGGTTTTACCACCGCTTCAAAGATCCATTCGACACCCCTGGGGCCCAGGCCCCAGCTCCTGCCCAAGGATCTCTTGCAGGTGTATAAGTCCGCAATAGCCCTATCAACCCTCGTCCGAACGTTGAGTTCCCATGATAGTTTGCTATCGAGAATTACGCCCAAATATTTGGCACTGTTCGAGAGCCTCAGCTCCGTGCCGTTTAGCCTAGGAAGCCTAAAGTTGCCAACCTTGTACTTCCTGGTATTTGAAGGTAAGTCTAGCACTTATACGTCTATACATTACAAACTTTTCCAAAAACGCAAAATATCATCCCTACCTATTTTGGTGAAGGGTATAATGAATGGACACTAATCTAAACTTTCTAAATATGTAAATAGTTTTAAAAACAAAACTCTTATGTTGATAGCACCAGCAAAAGGTCAACTTGTGTGTAATAATTTTATAAAAATAGGTAAAATGGAAATACATATGTAAATTAATGGTCGGTTTTGTTTATTTTTTCTCTTTCTGGAAACCTATTTAAACATAAATTGTATACGGTAAATACTTTAACTTTTAATATAAACACACAAACACAAGCACACAAATTTCATATGCATATTATGAGTATGAATTTTTAAGTGGACATTTTAATCAACCACAGTTTTTATAAAACTGGAGACAGAATACTTTGTGATACATATTCAAAAATGGTATATTAAATTCAGTGAAACAAAGTACAAAATATCAGGCAGTAAATGTGCCGAGTGATTATCTAAGTTCTGATTGCAATAATTTTTGCCAAGGTGGATCAAGTGGCATCATGCCAAATAGAAAAAAGAGCTTCCAACGTAGCAGGTTTGTAAGGGAGAAACGTTAAAGTTTCGCTTATCACCTCTCTTAAGGAAGACATGGATTTTATACGGCAAGTTCCCACTTTGAAGCAATTTTTGCATTTTTGACACATAAAGCGCTTCGCTATTTTGCGCATATAAAAACTTATTCTTTAATATGCTTTACAAACCTGCTTCGTAGTAAGGGAATGTCTTGGCTCTTCAAATATTATATTTTCTTTAAATTTGTTTAGAATTCGTTTACTAACCTTACTCTAGCTCATTTTTAAACGCTCCAAAATAAGAAGATGAAGCGATATGTATACAATAAAGAATGTAATGCCCCTATTGCGGTTCTCCACTCAACTCAGTTTGGACGTGTTGGAGTCAACCCAACTTATGCTCAACCCAACTCAGTTAAGGTATTGTGATACCCAACTATTTTTAGTTGAGTTTGCTATAAAGTTGCCAACTTAAAATAGTGATTTGCCCACTTTAAATATAACGTTTGGCAAGTGAAAATTTTTAAAGTTAAATAATTTTTTAAACTAAAAGTATTTTTAATTGTTGTGTTGAATTAAAAGTATGTATAATTGATATAAGTGTCGATTTATTTTATGATGATGAAAAGGAACACTCTTGTATAGATGCGCTATGTACAAGAAGACAAATTCGTGATGATTTCAACCCTCTTGAACTTCCCAGTTATTCTTCTGGTTGGGGTTCAACTGACTCAGCCACTTGATGGTGGAATATTTTCAACACCAAATACTTGGCCGGACTTGCAATACAAGAGCTGAGAAACAGTATCCTCAAGGACAATTAATGGAACTTCTTGTGATAGCCCTCCCCCTGTCGATTGAGTGTTTCTTTTATTGTTGGTAAGTTTTTTCTTTATACTTGCCTTGTAGTGTATCCAAACCTGTGCCAAGAATATTTTAATTGGATTAAGAAGGTGTTAAGTGTTTAAAAGAAGTTCTTGTCGTGGTCCCAAACTATTTTAATCTACTATAAACTCTTTCCATAACTCCATACATGAATTTTTCATCATACCAAGCTTTGGTGTTTTCCGCGAACAATTTTTAAGTTTCTCTAAATAAGCTGGATGAGCCGCTCAAATTGAGCTTTCGTTTTTATTTTCAAACTAATAAAAGTTTAAAAAAAAAAAACCGAAAAAGTTATTACAAAAATTTATCAATTTTGTTTTCGATTTTCACCGAATTTAAAATTTTTTACTGATCTGCACTGCATCTGATGCGCATTTGTGATTGTTTTCGATGCTCGATCAAATAAGCTGATGCCAATGCCTGTTTGTTGTGCAGTTTGTTAACATATTTGACACAATATGCTTCAGCCATTTTTGTGAATTGTGTTTTATGTTTAAATAGGTACGGCTTTCACCTCTTAAACGTTCGAATTCAGAACAAGTACCAAATTTATATTTGTATTTTCTAAATAAGTTACGAATGTGAAAAAATTTGATTTCTGTGCTTATTGGCTTAATAATTTAGATAGGATGACAAAAAGTTAATTACAAAACAGTACCAGACAATAATCCGTTTATTTTTGATGAACACCGAAAAGTATTAAATTTGTTTTATCTCTTTTAGTTTAGCAGATATGAGTTTTTGGAATAAACATATTTTTACCAACCAAACAGAGTTTTTAAACATCTCGTTTTAGTGGATTGATTTGGCTTAAGTCCAACCTCTGGTCCAAATTTCAACTTTTAAGCTTATTTTAAGTTTTTAAAGTTATTTTATAAATTTATTTTATGACTAAGATTGATTTTCTTTAAATGAATTTTTTGTTTTTTATTATATAAACGTAATTAATGTAATTTCATTTAAATCGGGTAATTTTGCTTGAACTAATTTTGATTGTAATTTTGAATTTTTGTGCTGGTAACATTGGTTAATGGGTTTATGAAATAACTCCCACGAAATAAGTCCCACTTTTAAAAACGAAATAAGTCCCACCAAAAATTGCTTAAAAAAATGAAATAACTCCCACGAAATAAGTCCACTTTTGAAAGCGAAATAAGTCCCACCAAAATTAAATGATTTAAAAATTTACTTGAAATGAAAAAATGAAAAAACTCCCCCTTGAATAATATATTTCTTAAATGAATTAAGTCCCACTTTCATAAACGAAATAAGTCCCACTTTTTCACTGTTTAATGCGATTTCAAATAAGAAGTATTTGGCTCTTCGAAAAAAACACGTCGAATAATATGAATAATCAAAGCAGAGGAATAATAAAGAAAAATCGTATGCAAGCTTGCAGACGGCTTCTTAATGGAATGGATATTACGAATTTTGATAGAGTTCCAGAATTTATTATTAATTCTTTTTTCGGTCAAGGAACGTATAGAGAACGCCTACTAATAACAACGTTTGGATTCGTAAATGGATTAAGTACAGATCAATTGTTCTTATTATTAAGATGGAAACCGTTTCGGAAGGACCATCAGATTAAAATTATCGACCTTTATAAATGGCTTGAAGATCCAATGCATGGTAGACGGTATTATAGTTTTAACGTGGCATTGGGATTATTTGTATTTTGTAATGGTGATATTAGAAAACATGGAACACGAATTCCAATTTCCTACTAAAAATATAATAAAACACATACATACGTAATTACGTCAACAATTTTTTTTAATATTGTTTTTCCAGTAGTTAAGTTCGGTACCTATTTGTACACATTTCTTTAAAGTTTTTTTATTATAGTAAGTATAAAGTAATTAATAACAAAAAAAGGAGAGCCATGAGAGATAAGGACAAAAAATTATAGTTGTCCCTTTTACGAAATGTCCAATATATAACTTTTTGCATAAGAAAAAAATGAGAAATAAAGCCATAATGGCCTTATATTTCATGGCTCTATCGCACTCCTCCATAAAAAAATCATTTATTTATCAGATAAATATTTGAAGGGTTTCATGAACTTCTGCACGACAGAATGGACATACTAGTTTACTGGTTTGATCAATTTTGTGAGTTTGCATTGTAAGACAGCATTCACTGCAAATTTTCAAGTGCTTACAAATATAAATTTAGGGGTATGAAATAACTCCCACTTTACAAAACGAATTTATTCCCACTCAAAACGAAATAAGTCCCACTTAAAATAAAAACGCGTAACGAAATAAGTCCCATCAATTGACGAAATAAGTCCCACTTTTAAAAACGAAATAACTCCCACTTTCAAAACAGCAATTTTTGTGGGACCTATTTCGTTTTTAAAAGTGGGACTTATTTCGTGGGAGTTATTTCATAGACCCTTGGTTAATACCTTCTTTATGATTAATTGCCATATTCGAATATTAAAAAATCCTGTCTTATTTGAACGATTTGGCGAGAAAACAACATTCGGTCAAAATTTCAACTTCTTAGCTTCAGTCGTTTAGGCTGTGCGATGATGAACTAGTCAGTCAGTAACGTTACAATTTTATGTATTTTGCTGTCATACTGAAACAAAATTTGGTAAGTGAATTAACGATTCCGATAAACACCAATATGAAATCATGCACCGACGATCAATATAATAACGATGTGCTTACTTTTAATTGTAAAGTTTATTTGAACAAGACGAACGCTTAAATTATTAAATCGGATAAGAAAATCATTATATTTGGATCTTATGAATCAGTGAAGGGTATAACTAGGTATCTTCACGCAGATACGTTTTAAGTGAGACTTATTATTATCAACTCAGCTGTATCAGCTAGATTTTTTTTGTGATGGAAGTCAAACAGTTGCAACAATTTTTTTGTATTATGAAAATGTGTAAAGCAATGTGGCAATTAAAAAAAACTAAGCTGGCAACATGCTTTAATTTTTTTGCGAAAACAATAAAGCAATTTGTTTTTGTATTTTCTTAACCTATTTTTATACCCTCCACCACAATTAGCTGTGAAGAGGGTATACTAAGTTTTTCATTCCGTGTGAAACTTTGTTATTATTCTTCTCAGACCGCTCCTTGAGTAATTCTAAGTCGATTTAACCATGTCCGTCTGTCCATCTGTTGAACACACAATCAAAAATTGATAATTTTGTTACAAAAACTAACATAAAAGGTGGAACAATGTACGGAATAACATAAGATTTTGCAGAAGTTCGTTTTATTCGACTGGAAATAGCCCTGTAACATTTCTAGAAGTTCGATCCATTATTTACACTAGGCCCTATATAAGCCCTTTCCCCGGAAAACAGTTTAGTGTGCCTAAAGCCGGTATAAATAATGCTATCAGATTAAAATTGAATACTTCACTTCGCACACTTATAAATTTCGTGATGATCGGTCCATAATTTACTATAGGCCCCATATAAACCCCACTCTGGTAAAATAATTACATACGCTTAAAATCGTAGCAGATATGTATATTTATTGTGGTAAAATATCTTCCAACTTAGTTTCATATGAATTTTGTGGTATACGGTCCATAATTTACCTTAGATCCCACATTAAGCAGCCTTCTAAAATTCACTGTAAATGCTAAAACTATTTTCATCGCTGTTTTGAAATATATTGAAATTTATGTTTTTAATACCAGAAATCACTCTACTCTGCATAATTTTCGGAGGATTGGTTGAAAACTTACCATGGCTCCAACATAAACCCCCCTCCTGAAAATCATTTAAGTTCGGCTACAACTGTTACGAATCATGATATTTTACGCAAGCTAGTTAAAATAGCTAAAAAAAAGCATAAATCTATCTGATTGTCGGTCAATACCAATTTTAATGCCGATGTCTGTTTTTATAAAGATACCATGAAGATATCACTCCTGATATTTAATAATTTAACTATCCGTGGAGAGTATCAAAGATTCGGCACAGCCGAATATAGCACTCTAAATTGTTTTCCAACCAATTGTAGTGTGGAATGTAAGAAAAGATAAACTTACTGTTTATTGTTGTTGTTTTTCTCTTAAAGTTTTTTTATTCTCAATTTGCAATAACTTTTGTATAACCAAAAAAACTATGCAGAACAAGATTTTCCTAATGTATATCATCCAAGGCCGCTGATAATAATATTTGTATGATATGAATAAGGAAATGCGTTTCGTAGATCCAGTAGATAAAATTTACATGAAAGTTAATGAACTCATTGAAACACCCACGTTTGAAAACATAAAGAGACGAACTTTTGTACATCGTAACCTGTACTCATATTGATTGCTTGAGATGACCTTAATGTAGTAGTATTTAAAGAAAGATTAATTTTTTAAAAAGTTTATAAATTGCTTATAAAAAAGTTGTGCAAAATAATGAAGTGAATGGTTCATAGTTATTTTTTACACCCTTCACCGAAGGTAAAAGAGTATATATTAGACATTATTGATATTAGACCCTATAAAGTGTATATATTCTGGGGTATTATAAGGAGCGAAGATGATTTACCGATTTCCGTCGGTAAGTTGAAATGGGTTTCCGAAGAATCCCAGATATGATAAGGACCTGGTAATTATTAAGATTCTGATCGAAAGTGGAAGTGATTTCGTATCTTGCTGTACACAAAACAAAATCACTTACGATCGGAATTGATTTCTGGGACAGGCCTGATAGTCTGGAATTGTTTGATATTGAAATTCAGTCTGATCGCTCCACAAATGGCTGAGATATGAGTAAAAAACCACGGCTGCCTCTAATTCTACCCAAAAAGTGCTTGTTGTTGTTGAGGGATTTTCGGGATTAGGCAAATCCCGATTCTGGGGATGTCTGATTTTTAATCCCGGGATTTTCGGGATCCCGATTTTTTTTATATTTTGTATTATTTTTACATTTTTTTTTAATAATTTGTTAAATATTTGTTTGTTGGTGTATTTTTTGACAAGAAAAGTTTTTGAAACACCCTGTTTGTTCAAAAATAAACAAAACATACCAAAACAAAAACTATACTACCTTTCATTTGAGAAAACAATATTTACAATATGTACAATTTATAAATAACAAAAAGTTTTGTTCAAAATATATCGATTAATTAAGTTGAAAGGATTTTTATTAAATTTTCCAATTTTTTTTTTTTTTTTTGTTGAAATTGTGCAATTGTATTTTAAAATTGTCTAAATGTTTTCCTGTACACAATTTTTTGAAATACATTTGGAAATGGTGTAATTTTTAAAACAATAATCAAATATTGATTAAAATAAGATTTTTATGTTTTTTTGTTACGTTTTTATTACATGATCTTTATGAATTGTGATCAATTACACTACGTGACAATTTTTTGGCCAAATGAATTTGACGCCTAATCTTTATGTAAAATTTTCCGCTGAATTCAGAATTGTCAAAAGTAGAACAGTTTTTGAGATATTCCATATTATTTATGTTTTTAAAAAGATGCAGTGACTGAAATGCAAATATCCAAAAAATAAAATTTTAGCCTATTTCAATACGAACATTTTGTGCCCAATAGGATCCTGAGCGGTGCAAAAATGACAAAGTTACAAGAGATTAATTGAATTAACCCACAACAAATAAATATAAAAAGCTAAATTTTTAGTAAAAATAAATATTAAAAATTGCTTAAAACTATTGAATTTCTATGTGGGTTAATTTGCTAAATCTTCTGTAGCTTTGTCATTTTTGTACCAATCTATGTCTTGTTGGGCGCAAAATGTTCATATTAAAATAATCTAATGTCACATTTAATAAAACATTAGGATTTTTAAATCATTGGTTTAAAAAAAAAAATTAAAAAGAGCAAAATTGAACAAAATCCTAAAATTTTCAATGAAGCATTTCTTCTCCAATCTTCACTAGCAATTCATGGTTATTTTAATAGAAAGAAAGAATTACATAAACCGTTTAAAATGTTTGAAGATATTTGCATTTCAGTCACATCATCTTTTTAAAAATACAAATAGCGATTATTTTGGAATATCTCAATATTTTTAACAAATAAATAATACCTATATGTTCATGAAATATGAATATTTACTTGAAAATTAAGTTGTTTTTAATACGGTTTAAAAAGTATTTATATTTCGTATATATTAAAAAAAATAAATCCCGAAAATTGTTCAAAAACTCGTGAATCCCGGGATTCAAAATATCCCGAAAATCCCGGGATCCCGAAATCGGATTCCCGAAATATTTTCTTCAATCCATAATCCCGGGATTCAAAAAAACCAATCCCGATTGGAAGCCCTGGTATCTATAGAACGAGCTTCTTGGTTATCAAAACACAGAATCCGACAAAATGTGGGCAGGATAGACAAGCTGGCGTGCCATTAAGTAAATTTATTTATATCTAAAGAACAATATTTTTATAACTTTCTGTTATTATCGCAACATGGTGTAGGGTATATAAAATTCGGCATAGCCGAATATGTCACTATTAAGTTTTTTAATTAATATCAACTTTTTTATCCAAATAATTTAAAAGTTTTAAATAGATGTTTTAATTAAATATGTAACTAAAAATATTTATGTAAATTATGTCTTTGCTATAAGCTTAAATGAATTGCTTAGGAATACTGTAAACATTTTTAGATTTGGACATAAATTAGAAGAAATGAAATAAATACTTGTCTGTATAATTGAAATAAATTATTCCCAACGCATGTTTATTTTAGTTTCGTAATTTTGTTTTTACATTTTCTTATTTTGTTCTTCTTTCCTGAGGGATCAAGTAAAGATTTTTTTTTTTATTTTCCACAAGGCAAAAGAAAATATTATTTGTTTTGGATAATACAGTAATAGTCATAAAAATTTACACATGTAAATTCCAACATTTTAAAAAGAAGTCGAATAGTATTACTGAAATGGAAAAAAAAACAAAAAAAAAAAAAAAAACAAGTAAGAGCACCCTCTGCCAGGAGTAAAAATATGTCAAGAGTAGGCTTTATATGGAAGCTATAAATTATATACTATTCTTTAAAAAAAACTGACCTCACAGTATTATCATTATTTGGTTTAGTTATGGGCGTATTAAAGTTTATTCCACAAGAACATTTTATATGGGCCGATCATCACAGCCTTTTATGATATTTATTTATCATGACTCGTAGATTATTTATCAGTCGTGAATTTTCGTCGTCACAAAATTGCATTCTATTATTTCTAGCTCAATTAATAAATTGTTATTCTTTGTTACAATTTTCGTTGAATTTAATTGTTTATAGAGAATTGGCTTTAATTGGGCTGATCGTCACAAAAGTCGCATGAAACTACGACAGATCCAAATTTTCTACAAAAATGTTATTCGCTACAGTTTAAGGCATACCCAAAGTGTTCTCTGAGATATGGTTAAAGGTGGGGCCGCCAGATTTGACTATTTATCGTCATTTTAGCGATTTTTTGTTCCGAAAGTGACAAAGTGTGGATTTGCTGTTTTTTTTTTAATGTGAAGGTTTTTTAGTCTTCAAACTCTGAATGAAACATTAAATTTCTGACACGTTAGTTTTTATTCCCATCGCCGAAGATAAAAGAGTATATATAACTTTGTAATTTCGTTTGTTATTTCTACAATATTGGTCTTAGACCCTATAAAGTATATATGTTCTGGATCCTAATGAGAAGGGACCATTGTTGGACCATTTCAAATATCTCTTTAAGGAGATTGAGGACTTTAAGGAATTGAAACTTTCGAAAAATTATGAAATACCTGCAGTTATAGCTATCATTCTACCTAGATAAGATACTGATGTTGAATCCGATAAGAAGAAAATTTGGCGGGGGACTTAGGGAGATAGCCTCACCGCCGAAATCTTACATTGGACTGATCGGTCCAATTTCAGGGACTTTGAAAGCAGTGGCATCTTAAGTTTCCGGTTGAAAACACAAGTTACCAAATTGTTTCCGCGAAGTCGCTGAGCAAAGAATGTACCTTAGACAAAAGGGACCATGTGCTTCATTCCAAAATTTCCAAAAAAAGTTCTGGCTATTAATGGGTTTATGCTCATTAATAAATAACTTAAATCAATGTATTTAGTATTTGAAAAACAGAACATTAAAAAGTTTAAAACATATTAAATAGCGAGCTAATGATTAAAAATATCATAAAATTTGAGGTAATCTTTATGCACATATTTTTTGATTGATTGCAAACTTTTATATTTTGATCCTTCTATTTAAAGTTTTTTAGTGCTCCTAGAGAAAAATATTTCACAAAGAAAAATTTTAAGCATATTATGGATAAATTTAACCATATTATAATCACCGGCAACCATATAACAGTTGAATTAGTCATCAATCAAGAAGCCACAATCGTATTATGGTTGCCTCCGAAAAATCGGAGAAAAAAACTGAAAGAAGCTTGTTATGAGGTGTTGTAAGTGAAGAAGATCGAAAAATAGTTTTTCATTATTTTTGGGATCTATCCACATGGGATGCTAAAAATGATTACATAAACGGGTTGGTCGATCGATTTGTGATATATTATTTATTTATTAAGAGTTACAAATACAATTACAAATTATGTTCAAACTAATAAAACTAACCAGGTACTCTGCTGGGCATTGAACCCGCAACCATCGCACTGATAGACCAGCTCAATACCAACAAGCACCTTTTTTTTAAAAAAACTTAAATGAAATACTTTTTAAAACCTACACGCAGAAAAAAATATGGTTGGGCATGGTTACGGCAACAACGCTATGTTTAATGTAACAATATATTGTTGTCATACACAAATAATTTTTGTTTTTATTTAATATCAACAATATTATAGTTACTGTAAACATATCAATGTTTATCGCAATTATGAATTTGAGTATTGTCGACCAAAAAATAATTATTTTTCTAACAACTAAATTATGATAACTTTCTAAACATATTATATTTCAATAATTAGTATTGTGGTTATTTTGTTGAACTATTTATGGTTTTCAATCCAAATTTTTAATATTTTTAATTAGGCTTAAGTTCATGAAATTTAATTTTTATTAAATTATTTTTATGAAGAAAGGAATTTTACAACATGAAAATCAATTAGAATTGTTATTGATAATCTTTCATTCTTGACGTGGCTCGGGCTCGAACCCTGGCCGGCAGGTTACCATGACATGTTTCGATCGCAACCACTCGATCTCCTCAGATGGATTTGCCGTCTTACACTCGCAGCCATCGACGACTGCTGACGTCACTAGTCAAACATCAATCCTTAATGTTAAAAATACAATTTGGTTTAAGGATTGATGTTTGACTAGTGACGTCAGCAGTCGTCGATGGCTGCGAGTGTAAGACGGCAAATCCATCTGAGGAGATCGAGTGGTTGCGATCGAAACATGTCATGGTAACCTGCCGGCCAGGGTTCGAGCCCGAGCCACGTCAAGAATGAAAGATTATCAATAACAATTCTAATTGATTTTCATGTTGTAAAATTCCTTTCTTCATAAAAATAATTTAATAAAAATTAAATTTCATGAACTTAAGCCTAATTAAAAATATTAAACATATTATATTTCTCACAACCATATCATGATATTTAATAGCCATAACATGATAACTTTCTATACATTTATCATATTATGTTTAAGATGCAATCAAACTATTTTTACTCTAATCATATTATGTTAGCGCCATTTGTAAAATAATTTTGAAGCAGTTGTGCTGTTCTTTTTATTTGTGAGCGGTTAAGCAATTAACAGATAAAATTCCATAACAAAAATAAGTTTAAAGAAATTAAAAAATTAAAATATTAGCGGAGTTCATTCAAGTATTAGTGATGTAATAGTGCAAATGCAAAATATCTTAGTTTTTTTGTAAAATCCAACAACAAAACACACAGAGATTTCGTCATATTTTTTTAAAGTGTTACGATATTTCTGTGGTTTTCATGGGCAACGGCGTATGTCTTAAAACAAATTGTTCAGGAAAGCCGAAAAACCATTCTAGATCAAACTATGGGCTAGGTATTGCACTTTTTAAACTTTGTCAATACGTTAAAAAATCGGATCCATCTTTTTTCAAAAAAATGTAAAGATCGTTCAAAATTAGGCAATATGGCATCAACACACGCGGTTGCCCATGAAAACCACAGATTTTTCATTTGCTCTTTTGCAAGCCTCATATTGAACTCCGCTATTTGATTAACAGTAAGAAAAATTGTAAAAAGCCACAAAATAAAAAATCGATGCAAAAATATTTTAATTTATCTTGTATTTTAATGACAGCTATGAAAGGTGCTGTATCATAATATGATTGCTTCTAAATTTATTATGATTAACATGATGATAATATGATTACTTCTTAGCTTATTATGATTAACATGACAATAATATGATTAATTTTTTAGCTTATTATGATTAACATGACAATAATTTGATTAGTTTCTAACTTAGTATGATTAACAGAATAATAATATGATTAAGGGAAAAATATTATGATGTAATAGTACGAGTATATTTAGTCATAATATGATTCAATAGTAATCTTAATATGGTGACTACAATCATGAATTTTATCATAATATGTTGCTCTTAGAATATGTTTACCACAACCATGTTTTTTCTTTGCGTGCGGGAGAAATTGTTACACAAGCTGATTCCTCTGCGAGATACTTCTCCAACACAGCGAAAAACGCTTATATCACAGTGCAAAAAAATTCGGGTCATTGCCGCCAGCCTCAACACTTGCTACGCGAAATGAAACTAGAATATCGGTAGAGCAAATCTGTCAAAGGGTTTTGAAAAGTTAGCTTGGGTTCCCGAAATACGGGAAATATGGAATTTCTTAAAAACCCGGTTTACATAAATTGCATGAACTTTTGGTCTTAGAAGACCCCTAGTAAAATCTGATGCAAAAAATATTCGTGGAACATTTTAACCCTCTTAAGTGCCGTTTTAGAATACTTTTGTTGGGAAGATAAAAAAGGACATAAATGACCCCTTAAAATGAGTGTTAGAGGGTTAATATATCCTTAGAAAAGAATCGCCATACGATTTTACTGAAGACATCTGAAATTCTTTTTTAGCTCAGTATATTTTTTTTTGACTTATACCAAACGCCTTTTCAAAAAATTCAAAAACTTGAGGGGCCCATATTTCGGGAACCTAAGCTAAATTTTCTAAACCCTTTGGCAAATTCGCTCTACCAATATTCTAGTTTCATTTCGCGTTGCAAGTGTTGAGGCTGGCTTTTTTTTTTTTTTTTTGTTGCACAGTGTGTTGATCGTAGGCGAATTCCATTGAGATTTCTGTAAAGATTTTCTAACGAGGCTTTCAGAAAGCACATCAAGAATCTTATGAGACTCTTGTAGGAATTCCCTTACAACCTGTGGAATGCTTAACTAAGCCACCTAAACAAGAGCATCAAGCTTCTTTTTCAACAACAATCCTGTTGGAAAATCTTATTTGGCAGTTTCTTAAGTCGGCTTGTTTATATAAAATTGTATTAACAAGCGAATTTTCATGTTTTAAAAACGCTTTTATTAAGGTAGCACAGTAATTGTTATATGACTCATTAGTAGGGTAGCCAGACTTAAAATTCGAAAAAAACAGTACATTGAATACAAAAAAAACAGTACAATCAAGAAAAAAACAGTACATTTTTTTTTGACGAAAACATATTCATTTGTTTTAATTAGTAACCCCCATTTTCACCAAGTTCAGCTATAATAACTATCAGTTCAAGCTGTCAAAACATATTGTAAGCTGGAAGTTAAAGTAATAGTTAGTTTTAACTGAACTTGGTGAAATTGGGGTAAATATTTTAAACTTTTGATTAAATATGCAACAACAATTATATAGAGAAATACACTTAAAATGTTTAACGTCAACGGAATTATTTCCATTTTATGGCATTTCATAAATATATGAAATTACTCCATTTGCGTTTAAAAAGCAAACACCACAAACGAAGCATTTGGCCAGGAAAACCATAACATTGCTGTAAGCCATATAAGAAAGGAGAAAAGCGTTACTAAGCTCAAAACAATTAACTCATTGATTGTGTAAGTACGATTTTCTTTGAACATATTCGTATTTAAAGCAATTTTCACTACACACATAGTTGCACAAATCATATAGAATTTGAGAAAATGTTTGTTTCCTAAATTAATTTTCCAATTTTAAACAATTTTTAAATTATTTACGGCTAATTTTACCAAGTTCAGCTATAATTAACTATAACTAAAACAAAAGGTGTTTTGACTTTTATAATGAAAGTTAATTAAACCTGAACTTGGTGAAATTGGCCATTAATTTATAAAATCCAAAAAAAAAATAGTTTGGTTAATTTTTATTTCACAAAATCTGAAAATATTTAAAATCAAGTGCAATTGAAAACGATGAATATTTTCAATAAAGTTTTTGTAAAAATTAACTTATCTTTTTCTTTTTTCAGTAGTTTAGGTAAAGAAAAGTGGTCCTCAAAGGTATAAGGTATTTTTATAAATTTTGAACACGGAGAATTTTCCAAATTTATTTGTTTTCCATTTGACGTGATTTCGATTTCCAGAACATGCCCGAAAATTAAAAAAGTTCTATAAATTAACGATAATTGCGTTGGAATAAGTATTTTTTTAGTACTTAAAAAAAATTTAGATTTTATGTTTGTCTTTCTCAGGGGTGGAAAGGGAAAGACTATTGGAAGAGGTAGGCATAAAATCATAACAACATGAAAATATACCACTGCTACGAGCCACCCATTATAATTAAGATTTCTACTGTGTATTTATGAGAAAACAATGACCACAGCGTAAAAACTCTTATTATTTTAGAACTTTTTTTTAACACAAGCCAGCAATCGCCAAAAAATTTCAAAAATGTTTGGAGGGTCCCATTTAGGGTTGCCATACGTACTGTTTTAAGCAGCACATGTACTGATTTTTTGCAATTGTACTGTTTTATGCACAACTCCTAAAACAGTACATTTGCGTACTGTTTTAGGAGTTGTGCATAAAACAGTACAATTGCAAAAAATCAGTACATGTACTGCTTAAAACAGTACGTATGGCAACCCTACTCATTAGGAGAGCCGCAAAAGTTTCATTTCAAGATTAAAAGGCAAGCGTGTCAGAAAATGTATAAAAAACTAATGTTACTCATCAGATAATCATCAAAAGATTCTTTGGGCAATATCTTATACATACATACATATGTACAACACATATACATGTACATTAGCGTGGCCGTTAGTTGTATGGAGAACTTTTTTTTTTGATTTCTTATATTCTCCCCCCTCTAATCGGTTCAGTTTTATGTAAAAAAAATACAAAAAAATTTCGTAGCGATAAGTTGCGTTTTAGGGGGGGCGTCCGCCCCTCAAAGTTTGCCATCAAGTCATTTATTCAAATGCAATTTGTTTGCATATTACTATCTCTTAAAAACAACATTTTACAAGAATATGATATATGGCAATATTTTAGCTCCTCTAGTCAACAACATTAGCCTCGAAGAAAGTTTTTTCCTTAAATTAATATTTTAGATAATTATTAAGATAATAACAACAAAATACCAAACTTTTTATATACGTTTTATATATATGTATGTATAAAAGGGGAATTTAATGTCAAGTGACCCAATTTTGAAATCGATGTCTTCCGATTTGGATGAAATTTGTAACTATTTAATTTTAAACAAACACATACATGCAGCTTTCCACATCATCCATCGGATTTCCAAAGGTGTACAGCTTATCCCTTAATGTACCAACAAAAACAATATTTGGCTTCAATTCAATGCAATTTCTTTTATCATCGTCGTCTTGTTCTAGTGTCTGAAGAAAAACAGAATAATTAACATGTGGGTTTTACAATACGAACAGTGAGTGATTGAAGCTGTAAATTAATATGAAAATCACTAAAAAACTGAGCGATTTTCATATAATGTACTTATAACATATTTGTTTATCCAATGTATACGCGGACCAAAATATAAACAATATGTACATGTATATGTATTGTACATACGTTTGTAATATGTCTAAGATCCCGGTGGCGTTTATGAGCGACATTGTCATTATGACATTTTCATCGATGAATAATCGCACCAGAGTCAGTAACAAGGATATATTTAGGGAGTTATGCATGACAACGGCTTTGCAATGTCACTTTTCCCTTAAAAGGAAAAACTTAGCGGCGTTGTCTGTTATGAATAGATCACGAAGTGAGCGCTGCTACATGTCTCCGTCAATGAATAAATCAGAAAATAACGAACCGATTCTTTTTTCTGCTTGTTCTGTTCCATTTATTACTTGAGTTTATTCTGTTTTTTCCTTGTCACTCTACCTGAAAAAATTCACTAATGAAAGTTGATGATATTGTCCAGTGATGCCAACTTTTTGAGAGCAAAAAGCACTTTAAAATTTTAAAAAAGCACTTAAAAGCACTATTTTGAGCAAAAAAATCGTAAAAAAGCACTAAGCTATTTTTACAATTTAATTAAACACATAAAAAGTTGCATTCCGCTGTGCCGAATATTATATAACTCCAAAATTTAAAACAAAGGCGACGGCGTTGATGTGGACCATTTTCATTTAAGATTAAATCATAAATATATTTACATATATCAAAAGCATTTGGATCATCTTCAGCTGAGTTTGAATTGGCCATAAAACAGTTTTTAAGTAATACAAAAGCGCAAAAAATGGCAGGTTACACAACGTTCGTTATAAAAGCAATTACTGTCAGCTGTTTTTAATTTATTTATTGTTTTAAACAATTCCTTATATTTTCTAAGCCATTTTCTATTTTTGAAACAGTATCTACATCTTTCAAGAAATGTTTACCAAAATACATTGTTTTTATTACGATTACTAAATATGTTGTCAACGCTAAAAAGTGCAACGTTTCATTATTTTAAAAAGGCATTTAAAAGCACTGTGAGAAATTGTTAAAAGCACTATAAATACCCGCTTTTCAAAAACGGGTGTTTAACAAAATTTCGGGTATGCATAAGCAAAAAAGCACACAAAAATACCCGAAAGGCACCGAAATGGCAACGCTGATATTGTCTGTAAGGACTCACAAACAAATGGACGCCTACAAGACAAAATCAACATTGGTCATCTATGACAGTTTGGACAAATACATACTTTAAAATTTCATATATGACACCAAAGTAAAATCAACACTTGTCATCGATGATTTAATATTGTCAGCGTTTGTCACGCTGAATCACTATGACGTTCGCCACCGGGATATTGCTCAAATAGCATCGGATGTTTGTTAGACGATGGTCTAACTCCTCAAAGAATCTTCTGATGATTATTATTTATTAGTTTTTTCTAAATTTTCTGACACGCTTGTCTTTTAATCTTGAAATGAAGCTTTTGCGGCTCTCCTTCTGAGTCATATAACAATTACTGAGCTACCTAAATAAGAGCGTTTTTAAAACATGAAAATTCACTTGTTAATACATTTTTATTTAAACAAGCCGACGTAAGGATCTGCCAAATAAGATTTTCCAACAGGATTGTTGTTGAATTCCTGATCTAAAGGTTTGTTTCGTACAAATTGTATGAAAAAAAAGCTTGATGCTCTTGTTTAGGAGGCTCAGTTATATGTGTAAGCATTCCACAAATTGCAAGGGAATTCCTACAAGACTCTCATAAAATTCTTGATGTGCTTTCTGAAAGCCTCATTAGAAAATCTTTGCAGAAATCTCAAACGAATTCGCCTACGATCAATGCACTGTGCAACAAGAAAACCAGCCTCAATACTTGAGCAAATCTGCCAAAGGGTTTTGAACAGTTAGCTTGGGTTCTCGAAATATGGGCCCCTTAAGTTTTTGATATATATCCTAAGAAAAGAACCGCCATACGATTTTACTAAAGTCATCTGAAATTATTTTTTAGCTCAGAAGTACATTTAGTATATTTTGTTTGACTTATACCAAACGCCTTTTCATAAAATTCAAAAACTGGAAGAGCAAATCTGCCAAAGGGTTTTGAAAAGTTAGCTTGGGTTCTCGAAATATGGGCCCCTTAAGTTTTTGATATATATATCCTAAGAAAAGAACCGCCATACGATTTTACAGAAGTACATTTAGTATATTTTTTTTTGACTTATACCAAACGCCTTTTCATAAAATTCAAAAACTTTAGGGGCCCATATTTCGGGAACCCAAGCTAACTTTTCAAAGCCCTTTGGCAGATTTGCTCTACCGATATTCTAGTTTCATTTCGCGTTACAAGTGTTGAGGCTGGCGGCAATGACCCGAATTTTTTTGCACTGTGACATAAGCGTCTTTCGCTGTAGAAGTATCTCGCAGAGGAATCAGCTTGTGTGAGGAATCTTTTACGATTAAAAATTGCGCTCGACGACGATTAATGCTCTTCATGAGATTCCCAGTAGATTCTTTCGATTGAAAATGCTAGCTGGGTACATACATATATGATGATTTATAGGAAATATAATACATACATACATATGTACATATCTACGTGCATATGTACATAATTATAAAAATATGTAAATTACTTACCCCTATTTATTAAGTTTTTGCACATTTTCCGTTTTTGAACGCAAACTTATTTAGTTTAATATATTTTTTTTTTTTTTTTAAATTTATTTTTATTATTGAATCTTTCTTATCGAAATTTACAATATGTATTCAAATCTTAAATCTAATTGTTGTTTATTAGTTGTTACCAGTGTAACCACTAACTGCTGTATTCAAATTTTAAAAATGACTTCTAGTTAGGCTCAAAGTATCGGTTCTTTTTAGCCTCTGGTGACCTTCGAACTGAAGCAGACCCCGAGCGAGGTAGTTAGGGTGGGCCATTAGTTTATCGATGTAACTTATTGAATATTTTTTAATTTCCTCCTGGATAGTGGGGACGTTGAGATCTCTGTGGATAATATCATTACGTATATACCATGGGGCGCAGACAATTTGTCTTAATATTCTAGACTGTCTTCTTTGATGTTAGATGCACATGCAGTACCCCATAATTGGATGCTATATATCCATATTGGTTTTATGATGGACTTGTATAAAATAATTTTGTTGTCTAAAGACAAGTTTGAGTTTCCACCGAGAAGCCAATGTAGTTGAGCTGCTTTAAGTTTCATAGCCGTTATTTTCGCTTCAATATGAAGAGACCAGGTCAAGCGTCTATCTATATGAATTCCCAAGTACTTAACATGGTTTTCTACCGGAACGTTTGTCTTCTGACCAGTGTGACCCTTTTAGCATTTTCACTGCTAAATTTAGCATTATTTATTTTGATTTAGCAGCGAAATTTTCAAATAGCATTTAGCATTATTTTCAGCATTTTTGTAATATTTTTTTAGCATTATTTAGCATTTTTTAATCTTAAAAATTTTATATATTGTTATTTCACAATATAACTTTTTATGTTTTCAATGACAATTTTACTTATATTTTTTATTTAATAATATATATCTCTGGCAATAATTAATAATAGCTTAAGTTGACTTAAGTGTTTTTAATTTTATAACATATTCTTATTATCTTCTTCAAGATCTATGACGCAGCTAAGTTTCAAGTATTAAATGTCATTATTAATAACACTATACGCCTTAATATTTTAACTTTCACAATACAACGCACAATTTATTTAAGGCAAAACTCTTAATATCTCAAAACAAGAAATTTTGACTTTAGCCATTATTATTTATTGCCACAGATAGATACGCAAAAAACCCAATCTAACATTTTGAAAATTTTACAAAAACCATTTAAAATGCTAAATTCGCCTTAAACTGTTTATAATTTATTTTTCTTGTACTTTTCTAAACCTAAAGGCTAACCATAATATGCATAGCCGTACGGTTAGGGATGAAACGATACCTCTAAGGTATCGATACTTTTACTCGATGTGGTATCGCTCGAAAAGTATCGATACCTACTTAGAATCGAAAAAAAAGTATCGATACTTAGTTACTTGGGTACTTGTATCGGTTTGTATGATAAAAGAATAGAAAGCAGCATTTAAAAGCGTTCTTATTAGTATTTTATTACTATACAATAAAATAAGAACTTCGACCTATTAGAATTTTTGTGCGAAACGATAAGTGTAAAGATTGAGACCACTTTTAGTTACCACCTAGTACCAATTTCCTTTCGAAAAATCTTTTTTATCTTAGGAAACAAAATTTTAAAAAACGTTCAAGATAACAACCTTCATTCACCTTTTATTGCAGAAATCAACAATGTCACTATGAATTTATCTTAAATGTAAATATGTATTTTATTTCCTTTCAATAATTTCTCAAGCTCAAGGTCCGTTTTATATAAAGAATATTTATCTAAAATTTATCCAATATTTCGCTATCTCAATGGATAGCTTCTTCAGGGATTTTTTGGTTTTTTTTATATTTCAAACAAATTTTAAAAAAAAAGTAAATAATATTTAGAAGGTCGAAGAATTAAGCTTTATGTATTTTATTTTTAAATTGATAAATATATAATAAAGGGTGGTAAAACCATAATCCATGATGTTAATTGTGAGTCACACCTTATGGTCAAATTTTTTGTGCAACTTAAATTGACCTACCTTTGTTTCAGTATTTGACAACTTCGATTATTGAGAGGCACACAGGAAATGGGAAAATATATGTGCATGCTCCACAGTTAGTTCTGCGGCTGGCGGCTTCTTCGAAAATGAGGTCGGCCAAGCAATTATCGTGAATGGTGTTCGCTATCGCGGGATGATAACCTATAGCCAGAAATTGAGGAAACGGACCTAGACGATATGTGGTTTATAGGTGTGGACTAGGGATGCCAAACGGGACCAGGTTTTTTGAAACCCGGCATTCGGGATTTTTAATTAAAAAAGGGATCCCGGGACGAATCGGGATTTCATATATAAAAGCCAATTTTAAAATGCATATAAATATAATTTAATGTTTATGTATAAGAATTAAAACAAATGAATTCATGAAGAAAATTTAACTCATTACAAAATAAAACTGTTTAATTTTTTATAAAAAGATTCTTAAACAAATTAATGACGTCAGATAATTGATACCTTATTTTATCGCAAACATATGCCGCCGACGAAACCAATATTCGCATTCAACACTTCTGGGTGGTATCGGAAATAAATAACTACATATATGCTATATGACAATATTTAATTTATTTTATCGCAATTATATACATATATGCAAGTATTAATCTAATAAAATAAACTTATATGTGTCAAAAGACCTTTGGTAGAACTCCCTTAAGTTGTTAACACCTTTTTGCACAACTTGCATTTTGCGTGCGCAGTTCTATTATCATCCACTTAAAAAAAAAGACCCACCATGTGATTTTGTTTTCGTGGTACATAATGCATTGCATGTAACATTTATTCACTTGTGACTTTTTTTGTAACCAGTCAAAAATTAGATTTATGGCCAGTATGATTAAATATTGAATTTTTACTAAGCCCAAAATCTCGGGCTTTTTATATCAAACCCCGGGATTTGAGACATAAATTTTTAGAATAATCCCGGGTTTTCGGTATTCGGGATTGGCATCCCTAGTGTTTACTGGTCAAACGGTTTCTTGATACCGTTACTGCTGCCCCAGCTTTAGAAAATAATCAAAATTTAAGATTAATTTCAACACCAAAGTTAAGCGATTACTTTTGACCGATACCGAGTATTTTTTTACCGATACTACTTGGTACTCGGTTGCTAAGTATCGATTACAAAAATACTTGGTACTTATATAAAAGTATCGAATATGTACTTGTATTTACTCGTATCGTTTCATCCCTACGTACGGTATGTGCGATCAGTTTCGCTCTTTACTTAAGCAAATGACAGTTTCATAAAACTTAACAAAAATTATCTTTAATTTCAATATGGTTTGCCTCATATGATTAACATGTATTCGCACATTTGCTTAAGCCAACCAAAGCACATTATGGTTGCGCCTAAATAGTTTTTTTTTTTTGTCAGTTGACAGTGTTGCGTATTTTGCAAACTGTAGGTTAGGGCTTTAAGCGTTTATCATGTAATTTTTTGTAGATAGGGCCTTTTTTTTTGGTGAGAAAATCGCTAACTTTTGTCAAACTACTGAATTGTTTTTATTAAATAAATATATGTATGTATATAATTTTTTTTTATATAAATTTCATTTTATTTTAAGGAAATATAATATTTACAGGTAAATTAATGCATAATTCATTCATTAAAATGATACAATTATTTAAAAAAATTTAGCATTTTCATATTTTACTTTTAGCATTGTTTTAATCCCCATTTAGCATCCAATTTTTTTTTAGTTGTGGTCACACTGCTTCTGACCGTGAAAGTTAAGTGAGCATTAACCTTTATTAACCTTTATTCATTTTTCTAGCCAGGCCTCTAGTTCATTGATGTGGGACTGCAGATTTTGCGATGCGACTTTCGGGTCATGGTTAACTCAAATAAATGCTGTGTCGTCTGCAAATGTAGAGGTATGCGTGCTCAGGTTTGTTGGCATATCCGCTGTGTATATTATATATAGAAGCGGTCCTAATATGCTGCCTTGGGGGACACCAGCAGTAATTTTCTTGAGGGGGGATTATTTATCTTGCGACCTTACTATGAATGTTCTGCCTGTTAGATAGCTCTCCAGAAGCTTGTGAGTGTTTTGAGGAAGCATTCGTGTTATTTTGATGAGTCGCCCGTCATGCCAAACTTTGTCAAATGCTTGGGAAATGTCTATAAACAGGGCTGAGCAGTATTGCTTTTTCTCAAACGCCGATCTTATAAGGGTGACAATTCTATGCACTTGTTCTATTATACCATGTTTCGCTCTGAATCCGAACTGGTGATCCGGGATGATGTCGTGTTCATTTAGATGAGGAGTTATACTTAAAACGAATATTTTTTCGAAAAGCTTCGATAGGATTGACAATAAGCTTATCGGTCTGTACGACGCAACCTGGCTAGCATCTTTTCCTGGCTTGGGAATCATAACAATTATAGACCTCTTCCATGAGGATGGGAAGTATCCGACTCTTAATATGGCGTTAAAAATGAGCAGCAAGATTCTGGAAGCAGACGATGGTAGGTTTCTTATCATTGACCCTGTGATGCGGTCAGGTCCGGGAGATTTTCTAATATTCACTTTTTCTATTGCAGATTTTACTTGAATTATGTTAAATTTTAATGGATGGTTTACCTTATCAGGAATGATTGGACGACAGGAACAAGTTATGCATCATGTGTGGTTTTGGCCCAAGTGCGATTTTCAAGTCTTAATGGAGATTCTTGGGTTATTTAATATGCCGTACAGCCTTCCATAAGCTATAATTGGAGTTTTTTGTGGCGTCTAGGCTGTTTAGATAGCCTTCTATTGCAGACTCGTGGTTCTGTCTCAATTTGTTGCGAAGAGTGGTCAGGCATAATTGTAGTTGGGCCTTAGTGGTTGGGGAACGACTGTTTTGCCATTGTCTTCTTTACTTCCTTTTTTCTCTGATAAGGGTCTCTATATCAGTCGATGTATTGTAAGGAGCACGTTTAATTGTCCGAGTGATTGGGGTTGCATTTCTTGCTGCAGTATCCAAGACTTATGTAAATCGGTCGACAGCTATTTGGATGTCAGATGAATTTTTTAGGGGAATGCACTGTGATAGGTGAGAGCTCACATACATTTTATACTTTACCCAATTTGTATTTCTGTTTGGATAGGAAATAAAGTTTGCAGCTGCGGCGTCAAAGTTACCTTTTAAAATGAGGATTGAAGGTGAATGATCAGACGAAAGATCATAGGAGGAACTAACTAGTACCTGATCGCGCTTGATGTTTTTGATTACAGCAAAGTCAATAAGGTCTGGTAGCTTGTTGAAGTCGGTTGGCCAATAGGTAGGCTCACCACTCGATACCACATCAAAATTATTTGCAGTTACGGTATTGTATTGCTGATTACCTCTAGGACTAATAAGTCTGGAGCCCCAATATGTATGTTTAGCGTTGTAGTCGCCAGCAGCAATGAATTTCTGGCCCAATGTGGAGAAGAAGTTGGGAAATTTTTCGTGAACGAATTTTGTGCCTCGGGGGAGAATAAACGGATGTTAACGTTAGATTGAAATCAGTAAAATTTATAGATGTGGCCTGGATACAATCTTCTTCGAACTCTGGCAATGGTAAGTGTCTGATGTGTTTGTGCACAATTATGGCTGTGCCACCACAAGCTCGTCCGCTGGGATGTTTTGTGTCATACGTAAGGTATCCATTTACCCTAAAGCAGTTTTTATGAGTAAAGTGTGTTTCAGAGACAAGAAGTACGTCGATTTCATGCCTATGAAAAAAGTTTGCAACTTCGTGTTTATGTTGGGATAACCCGTTTGCATTCCAGAAACATATTTTTAACTGGTTAATTTTTTGTTGAGTAGAACTTGCAGGAGCATGTTCTGGTTTCGCATCATTTACAATATGATTTTGTATGCTCATATTCCTAACAGTTTGTGCATTGGGAGGGACCCTTTCGTTTTAATGGCTCCTCAACAGTTATTCTTCTGTTGAGTAGGTAGCGCAAGTTGTATATGGGATGAACTGAATTTTTGGTTTTGAGAACCGATGAATCAAACGATATTTCAGCGCCGTGCTTTTTTATTTCCTCTGTAGGAACAGAACTATCTATGCCTTTTATGACAATAATCAATCCCTTAGCACTTTTTAATTGATATGTATAGTAACTTTTATTTTCTGCGTCCAGGTGTCTTGATATAATACGCGTCGTATAGAAACGACGTAGAAATTATTCTTACCTACAAGTTGAGTCAACATGTTGACTATGCTATTTGATGTTTGCTCCCGCAGATAGATAGGTGGCGGTTTAACTTCTTTAGTGGCTGTTCCATTAGCTGATTCTGCTTCCTCATCGTCAGGTATGGATAGTACAGAGAATCTGTTACCATTTGTTGGCAAAGAGATTACGTTAGAGCCTTTGTATTGTTTGGCCATGCGTTCCTGTTGGGTGGACCTAGGGCTAGCCTTTCTCTTAGTTATTGTGCCTGTTTGCACTTTAGTACTTTTTGGCACAGCTCCTGTATTTATTAATGCAAAACGTGATGTTCCAGGTTTTTCGTTATTATTCCTCTGGTCAGATGACTTCACACTTTGAACCACATTTACGGTCGGATCAACACACTTGCTCAGGTTGGGCACACTTGCACTTAAATTGCTGTATGGAAAACCAGTTGCGCTGGCAATTTTTGCACTTAGATAATTTTTATTTAATTCTGGGTCTCGAATGTTTTCATTGCTCACGCTCGGGGAGCTTACCACAATATACGCATTTCTGCTATTTGTGCTGGGCCTACTCTCCTTATTGGGAGTATTTGTGAGGCTTATTCACAAATCTCTTCGGGCCCCTTAGTTATAGTTTTTTTTTCAGCTATTACAAATATTTTTTTTTTTTTTCAATTCGAATTTTTTTTTATTTTTCTTACTCACTGATACACGTCCGTACTCGTCAAGAGCTGGTTCGAAATTAAAATTATTTTATTATATTTAATGGGACTTATAGCTTTTTTGGTTGTGAATACCTAATAATTATATTTTCATTTGTTGTACCCGAATTGAAACTATACTAGCAATCGATAATTAGCTGCAATAACTGAATTATCATTTATATTACAAAATTTATTGACGAAAGCAAATTATTGATTGCAAAGAACAATATTCAGTATTGCCCTGTATTAAATTCGGTTGTGATTCTAACCATTTGTACTAATTTTTAAAACTAAATTAAATTAGTTGTCATAACTAATAAAAGAATTGAAGGAATCATATTTTAGTTAGAATAACGTTTTAATAATCAAGAGAATTAAAAATCAGTTAGAACTATACATTGTTAATAGTTGCAATAATAAATTATATTTCTTGATCAATATTTTATTACTGCAACCGTTTTCCAACCAATTTGTTTTCTGTGTGTATGTAAATAACTAGCTCGAGGCCACAATTGATTTTTTAATAAATTTTATTCTTTATTATTTTTCTTTTTTCAATATTTCCCCATTCTTTGGATGGTATCTTCAGGAAAAACAAAAGACGAGTTACAATAATAAAACATACAACGTCTTGCCGCGACATGTAAAATTGCACTTAAATATTTCGGTATACATCTAGATCTGCCATATAAATGCTATATAGAGGAAATAAACTTAAATGTAACTAAAAGCCATCCAAACTCATTGGCTTATTGGAAGAAACTTTGGCCTTTATCTCGACTGCAAACTTTTACTTTACAACTCCATCTTAAAGCAAATATCGGCACTTGGATAATTTAGGGGCAACAAATCGGCAAAATACCGATAAATCGGCAAAAATGGCAGGTCTGGTTGTGTGTTATGTTTTCTTTCACATCACATCAGGGTTACCGTTAGGAATTTTTGAAAAGTCGCACAAAAGGTTGTTTTATAAAAATAAAGTCGTACAAAAAAGTCGTTTCAGAAAATAAAAGTCGCATATCTTTTTTTAACGTTTTTTATTAATAAAAAGCATAACAAAACAATTGAAAAAAAAAAGCTTATTGCAGAATTCATTTTTATCATATTTCGTAACAATGTACATGTTTTCATGTATAGTGAAAACATTTACTTAAGTTTAATAAATTTGTCGTATGCTGCCAAGGTCAAAGGAGTAGAATTTCTGTTTAAAGCCAAAAAAGTTAAGGTTAATATATTTTTGACAAAATTTAAACTTGTCCAATTAAAGCCCCTTGAAAATTTTACTTTAATTCCGTTCGTTTGATCTTGGCGCAATATTTCTTTTTCTTAACATACCTACATAAATACTACTTTTTTGAAATTTTATTTCTATATTTAGAAATAAGTTCATCACAGGGAATCCAGTCTTCTATATCTTTGTCTATTAAATTTAAAGATGACAGCATCGAATTGCATGTTTTTACATTGCATTGCTAGTGTTTACGATTCGAAAACTACAGGTGGTGCTAAGACTACAACAATCCAAAACCAACAGAAACAACAGAGGTTTTTTGCATTGCATTGCTGGTGTTTACGATTCGAAATGTCAACCATTTCTAACAAAACACTGACAAATTAAAACAAATTGGTCCGAACTGTCAAAACTTGCCACAACCTTGAACTGAATTCGCCTCAAATACGTTGTATACATGACAAGGTTGCAAAAATGTAATAAAAGTGTTGCCAAATGAACAATAATTTATGAATTGTTTTTAAATTTTGACGAGGCTATTTTGACGAATTTTTTTTTTTGATACAAATAATAAGAATATTGAATGTTTTGTAAGAATCTTAACAAAAAGGGTAAAAAGTAGCAGAAAAATTAAAATAGTCGCAAAAGTCGGTGATAAAAAAAGTCTCACAAAAAGTCGCAGACCGCTGAAAAAGGGTCAAATTGCGATTTTAGTCGGGCGAACGGTAACACTGCATCACATTATACATTGAGTTGATTTGTTTTTTTAAATCAAACTACTGCTTAACAACGAGTTGTTTGAAACGAGCTACTGTTTAAAATTGATTCGGTGTTTAATTGTGTATCATTCGAATTGATTTTAAAAAAAAGAACTCAGTATTTCACACAACAATAACTTGGTGTGGAGAATGTGAAAAAGAAACAAATGCATTCGTGCAGGGCTTTAGTGTGTAGCTTATTCAATATTTTTAATTTACAGTAGAAGCAAAAAAATTTTTAATTTTACATTAAAGGCTTATGAAAAAGAATTTTTAGCCTGCCGTTTCATTATTAAAAAGTAGACAGAATAGCACGATATTTTAACGGTGGGTAAATATGAATAATACGTGTCGATTTTTTTCATAAAGTGAAAAAATAGAAATGTTGAGTTAATACACTATTGTTAAACATGAGCGATATTTTTTCTGCAAGGGCTGAGAAAAACTAAGACAACATTTAAATAGTATATCCCACTCTAATACAAATTATTTGTTTAATTAAAAAAAATATAATTTTTGTACAATTTTCAGAAAAAACAACACTCAGACAGTCAGTTAATAGATATAAAATTATGCATGCATGTTTTTGTGTATGTATGTATGCATGTACATATGTATACAAATTAATTATACAGACATGCAAAAAGAACTTTCATGACAGCAAATTTAGCGATAGTAATTATATTAATATATTTCTTGAATTCAAAACAAAACACAACAAAAATGAATCCTCTAGTGTACAGCTAAAATATATGTATTTATGTACATATAACCAACAGAAAATCGTTTCAAAATAGAACAAAAACTTAAACGAAATATAGATATTTACATACATAAAAGAAATGAAGAGCAGAAGGAACCCCCAAGGTAATTTAACATGACATAAAAAATGGGGAACATAAAATGAGCAAAACATATTTAAATGATAATAATTAGTTGACACACGCAATAAACAAAATGACAAACAGCAACGGAGAGACAGAAAAACGTCTAAATTGCTAAAAAAAAAAAAAAAACAAAAATTATAATACTCAGAAGAATTTGTGCGGGTATTACATGTACCCATATCTATCTTCTATCTTCTATCTTCTATATATATAAAAATGAAAAATGTTTGTATGTGTGTTTGTTTGTTTGTTTGTTGGCTTATAGACTCCGAAACTACTGAACCGATTTTCCTGAAATTTTTACAGTAACATCACGTCAGCCCTAAAAATAAAATAGGCTACTTATTTTTTCGATAGGGGCAGGGGAATTGGTACCCCCCATAGAATGCCAATATTAATTATCGCATATCTTAAGAGCCGCTGGACGCATTTTGCTGAACTTTTGTAGTAGGATCTTCTGAGCCCCGAAATTGAAATAAAATAGCAGCGGGGGTATTGGAATCCCCCATAGGACACCAATGTTTAACATCGCATATCTTAAGAACTGTAATAGTGAGAATGTTCAAACTTTCTAGAAGTCACTCTTATGGTATACTACACTTTTGAAAATAAAAATAAAGCGGGTAGGCGCAGGGGGGAAATACCTCTCATAGGATGCATACATTAAATATCGCTCAACTGAAGAACTATTAAAGGGAGAGCCTTCAAACGTGGTTAAAGCTACTATTATAGTAAACTATAAATTTCAATATAAAAATGGGCGGGAGAGACAGGGGAGGAGCAGTACCCCTCATAGATAGAAATATTAATAAGAGCCATTGTACGCATTTTGTTCAACTTTTGGTAGTATGATCTTCTGAGCCCCGAAATTGAAATAAAGTAGCAGCGGGGGAAGTGGTTTTCCCCATAGGACGCCAATGTTTAATATCGCATATCTTAAGAACTGTTATAGTGAGAATGTTCAAACTTTGTAAAAGTCACTCATATGGTATACTACACTATTGAAAATAAAAATAGATAGGGGAAGGCGCAGGGGGGAAATACCTCTCATAGGATGCATATATTAAATATCGCTCAACTGAAGAACTATTAAAGGGCGAGTCTTCAAACGTAGTTAAAACACTATTATGGCAAACTTTAAATTTCAATATAGTAATGGGCGGGGTAGACAGTGGAGGAGCAGTTCCCCTCATAGATAGAAATATTAATAAGAGTCGCTGCAAGTATTTTGTTGAACTTTTGGTAGTAGGATCCTCTGAGCCCCAAAATTGAAATAAAATAGCAGCGGGGAAGCGTTACGCCCTATAGGACGCCAATGCTTAATATCGGATATCCGAAAAACTGTTAAAGTGAGAATGTTCAGACTTTGTAGAAGTCACTCTTATGGTATACTACACTTTTAAAAATAAAAATTAAGCGGGTAGGCGCAGGGGAGAAATACCTTCCATAGGATGCATATATTAAATATCTCTCAATCGATAAAGTGGTTAAAGCAGTGTTGCGAAGCGCACCGGGTTAAGCTAGTTTGTTTATAAAATCCTCCAAGAAGAATGTGGGTAAGCCCTGACATTAAATTTCCTTACAAAATAATATCTAATAATTTTTTTGATTTAATGTTGAAACAGAACTAGGGCTGAACGATGTTTTCCAAACAGCTTGACATACAATTTTGCCAGAGAATGCGGTGGTGGAATAAAATCAATTTTATTTTGAGGACTTTTTTCTAATGCTCTTGCATATATTTATTTATTCTCTTAGCAATGGTTCCATATTTTCATTAAATTTCATACATTTTGTAAACAAGCAAAAATAACAACAAAAGAAAAAGAAAGAAATAAGAGAGAATTTGAAGTTAAAGACTGAATTCTGTTTCATCATTTAAGATCAAAGCTGCAACTAAAGTACCAGTTTTATATTGATATTTAAAACTAAGAAATAAATTATCGCAGTCATGGTCGAATATCTTTTCGGTTCGAAAGCCATTTTAATTTTGATTCTTTCTGTCGGTACTGAATAAATAAATGCTTTACAAAGAAATAAATGCTTTAGAAAGAATTAAAAATAAAATGGCTTTCATCGAAAAAGTATTCGATCACGACTGCCAGAATTAGCACCAAGATCTTACTGCAACTAAAATTCACATTAAGTCATTATTATCCAATATTTTAATGTAGGGTTCTTTTTATAAACAAAAAAGGAAAATGATTTAAAGTAACGCAGAAAACATAAGTAGTATTAAGTTCTGAGAGTGAACAATTATGAAAGCAGTTAGAGATTATTGTTCTTTTTGGGTCCTAGCGCTTGGTGTATTGTCCCTGTGCTCTTTTAAGCTGCATTAGTCCTGTTTGCCATACTTTTACACAAGTTTTTAGCATTTTCAGCTTTATTTTTCCAAGCTTTAACGGCAAGCTCCCATAGCTTATATGCAGTGTTAGGCGGGTTCCTCTGAGCAAATTTGGCCTTTTGGTGTGGACCAAAGGTACTCAAGTGGGTACAACTCTGGCAACTAATTAGGTAAATTTATTTTCTTCAAACCAACTTTTAGCTATTTCTGAGGTATGCTTAAGATCGTTGTCCTGCATAATGATATCACCCTGTCGTGGTCCTTAGCCAAATATGGCTAATCTGGGTATCTACGGGCCTTTAAGGATGATAATGTAGTACAAGCTGGTTCCTACGAAAACAATCTCAAGTCATTTATGAGTTCATCAAAATTTTTACATTTGGAATTATTTCGCTCTTTTACGCTAACACTTTTACGCCAGCCATGTTAACTGCGGTCCGACTGTCCGAAATCCTATAATTTTTTCCGATCTAAGCACGTTACACGCATTGAATCTTTTAAACGGAATTTGTTATACTTTTTTGCAAACTTCAGCCGTTTTCAGCCTTTATTTTTGCTTAAAGGTGAGTTGTCGCTCTTGATTCTAGCTACTAATCTACTATAACTTAAGCAACTTCGTACGATTTTAGTGCTTACATCTAAATTGTACTCTATGCTCAGTATTTGCCGGACCTTAATAGCTAAGTATATTGACTACACCAGATTCTCACTGAAATGTTGTATTTTGGAAATTTTTCACGGTTTTATTTTAAAAGGCGAAATTTAATTGCTCAAATATTTTTTCAAATTTTAAAAAATTTAATATTAATGAATTAATTTTTTACTGACTTTAAAAGCAAATCCCTTGAAAACTCTAATTTTTTTTTTAATTTTTATGAAAGATTCACACAGGGTCAATATTGTTCACACATATGGTTTGGATGTTAACTTAGTTTATATATAAACAAACTAACGGTACTTTTGAAAATAAGTTTACATTGTATTATTATATACAATAGTTTTAGAAAGTTTCCAAGTTGAAACTTACGTATATATGTATGCATATGCTTATATACAGTTAGTGTGTCCAAAAAAAAATAATTATTTTATGCCCCACCTTTTTTTGAAAGCTAATAGGGTAAAGTATTTTTGTGATTTCTTTCAGATTTTTCGGAAGAGGTTTAGAGGTCGCTTAAATTGAATTTAACCTAAAAATCGGTGTTTCTCGACTTTTTTGAATTTTGTTAATAACTCGGCCCATTAGCACGATTTTCATTGTTAATAAATCAATTTTTTTAAAGAAAACTTCTCAAGCTTTACTTCTCTGTGCAGATATTGTAAGTTTAGGTTATTTTTTGCTCATTTGGGTCCCTTTAATGACATTTTTTTTTATTTAAATCGAGTCAAAAAAATAATAAAATTTGCTCTTACCGTTCCAAAGTTATACCCTTTTTAAGTTTTGTACCCATTTTGTGAAATTAAAACTAGTGTAATGTGTTTGCCAGTTATGCATCAGATTTGTTTTAATATTAAAAATTTAGATATAAGATATTCTTTCAAAGTATTAAACTTTGGAACGGTAAGAGCAAATTTTATTATTTTTTTTTAAATGACTCAGAATTAATCCACCTTTTAACCTGAATCATTAGTTTTTTTAACTTCAATATAAATTTTAAAAGTAACAAAGCCGATAAATCTGAAAAAAATCACAAAAATACTTTACCATATAAGCTTTAAAAGGATGATGGGGTACCTTTAAAAATCTAAAAAAAATTAATTTTTGGAACAAACTAATACACAGTGGTATTCCGGTTTAACGAATACTGTCTTTAACGAACGCTTAATTCATTCTTATATACATATGTATAAATAATGAAGTTATAAACATTATGGAGTGTTGCCACCTTGTTGGTAATTACCCGAATTCGGTGTAATTTCTACTGCCGTAGGTAGAGTGTTGGTAATTTCTAATAAGTGCAGATCAGATGTAATTTGAAATTCCTTTGTTTTAGAACAAATAATATAAAGATTTGATTTCAGTGAGAAAATGTATGCCATTTAAATATTTGTTGAACCCAAAAATGCCAAAGTCACGGTTCCTTTATAAGAAAATGATGTTTATCGTTAAATATAGATTTTAAACCAGATGAAAACTCAAACCAAACATTAACTTTTTCGGGATGCTTTGAATGCTCTTGGATGTCATGTGGATTGTTTGGTGATTCGGCAAAACAAACTCAATAAATGACTCATGTAGCTTCAACAATATGGCAGCTCTCAACTGTCAAAGTTCGCAAGTGCTGAAAATTAATTAAAAAACGGAACAGAAAATAAAATTCTTGGTTTTGTCGTCAAGCATTTTAAAATGTCCACTGTTTGCTTATAATATTTTGTTAATATAAAAAAGCAATTTGTTGAATCCTTTTTGAAAGTTATTGCTAGTGTTATTTTAAGTGATGGCAACTGCTGATTTATTTGTAATATTTTTGCTAATCATTAGTTCTTTCATTAATAAGAAGTTATTGAATTAAAAGTATATTTAAAAATTTATATTATTTATATTTATTTTTCACTAAGTTACCTGGTTCGGAAAATATGGGCTTCTGAGCACAGAACAAATATTGGGCTGTAATATTGATTTTTAAATTTGTTGGCGTATTGAATCGGTAATGCTATACATTTTGTTACATCAGCTATTTTAATCGGCTTTTCTTTATATATTTGCTATTTCAGCTCAGGCCTAGAAGTGTAAAAATGAAGTTTTATTGCGAAAATGCGATCAAAACAGTATTTTAACTACTACCATTTAAATGTCAAGTATGCAGTATGTAAATTAGGAATTAGTACTTAAACCCATTTTATTTTAATCTTTATTTTTAAAGTTTTCTTAAGGATTTTTTTATAAAAATCTCAGAGAAAAATTAAGATTTTTAGTATTCTTGAATTCTTCTTTTATTCCAAATAAACTTAACATATCGGCCTATTGTTAAATAAATTTTTCAACTCATATCTCAGAAACCAACTGCTCCATTTTCTTGAAACTTAAAATATATTTTATTTAGTCTCGGCGTTTTTCTGGATCATTTCGAAAGTTAAAATTAAAGTTAAAACTTAAAAATTATAACGGTTGTTGTCTAAGAAGTTCAGCCACTGTGTTAAAAATATCAGCCTTATTATTTCCGAGCTTATGGAGTACATCGATCTCATTAATTCATGCTTACATTTTTGGCGGATCAGACTATTATTTTGAAGATATAAATTTTCCGACGACCAAAGAATTTTATCGGTAAAATTGTCCTTTTATAACAACATAAAGCAACACTACATTTTTAATGCATTAAATTTATAGAAAGAAACAGTAAATGTTGGAAAGAGCAAACAATAAAAAATTTAAAAAAGAATTTGTTTCAGTTTTTCTCTTGTTATGATTTTGTTTATTTTACTTGGTGGCCACACGATCAAGTTTTCCTTTCAATTTGCAATACACTCCCATTTTTTACTAACACACTCACACTTTTTAAATTGACCACGATATTGCTTTCAATTGAACCTTTCCATGTGTTTGGCAATTTTAATTTCAATTTAACAGCTGAGTACAAGTTTGTCTTTATAAACTGTGTTGTTGTTGACGTCTTGAAAGTAAATTGCTTACAAATTGAGTGCAGCCTACGTTACAGCTTTTAATTTATGTAAATTTTGACAAGCAGTTTATTTAAAAGACTATCAAGAACAACTTGAACGTCTGGCTGCAATGTTACTAAATGTTGTCAACTTTTTGTTTATGAGAAACTTAAAAACAAAACAAACAAAAAGAGGCAAGTAGCTAAATTTGCCCATAAACCGCTGATTCAGCATAACTTTTAATATTACAAGGTTGAGCTGTCAATTTTAAGTTGAACAACTTTACATTTGTTTTTGACATAGTTTAATTTATTTATAATTTATTAAGCTGCGTTCACAATCAAAAAAACATTTTTACTTGGTGTTCATAATAGAGCAACAATTTCTTTTGTTACTACACACATTTTGCATCAAGAAACCGTTTGCAAATTTTAGCCACAACAATATTATGCATTTATTTTTGTTAACATTTTGTTAAAATTTTCATTCAAAACTAAATAAAATTGACTCAACTTTAGTTACATTTTTAAAAAAATTTTAGTTACATTTTTGTTCTAAAAATGAAAGGAAAATATATGAAATACTTTGGGAAGAAAAAGGATAGAAGAAAAACCGAAATTGTTTTTTTTTTGATTGGCAACGTAGCTTTATCGATAACTTTATTAAAATTTTTTACAGTTTGCTATTTATTTTAATACAGCTGAACTCTTTGCACTTGGTAAATTTCTCTGTTGCATTATATTTGCATTGTTCACCAAAACTTGAACAATGCATTACAAATGAAGTGTCATAAGGTATTTATGGACTACATCTTTGCCTATAATTCATGTACACATTTGTGGATCAGATAATTGATTTGGAAGATATGATTTTTGTGTCCTTCCGAAAATCGTTGTTGTAGTTTCAAAATTTAATTTTGTTAAACAAATCTTATATGTTAACCTAAAAAATTAACGAAATCAAATTCAGCCCATAAAAGAAATCGAACATTGATTTTCCTTTCCCTTGATCCAAATTTGTTTTATTAAAAATTATTTACCTATAATTTATGCCAAAGTTTTGCGGAAAAACTGCCTTCTTATCAGTTTTGGGAAAATTAAAGTTTAACAAAAAATTTCTTTTGTAAACCTTTATCAAATTTAAAATACTTTTGTGAATACAGTGAATAAAGTTTAAAAAGGGGTAACTTAATTGCATAATTCAATCTATTGATTTAAAATCTTGGAAGACATTTTGAGGTTTCTTTATCTTTGGTATTGGAATATTCTAAGTTTATCGATATTTTGTATGAGCATTAGGATGTTCAATCGATTGATTCTTGTTCGACAAATCGAACAATTAGAGACGATTATTTGCTCGAATAATTTAAAATGGCTAACTTTGATTAAAGGGTTAATCGAAGAATTTATACCGATTAAGCGAATGATAATGTATAGTATTTATGTTAAATGTATAATTTTTTAAAGTTTTAAGTCGAATAAACAAACCAAATGTGTGTGTCCATTGAAATTAAAAAAAAAACTGTCATGTTTAGTGAGTAACACTGTGAATTTTTAAAGTCATGGAAAAATAACCATATACAAACACCACTGCGATAAAAGACCAAAAAAAAAAGACCCGTGACTCCCAGTTTTGCCCAAAGTCATGCACATTTTTTATGGACCCCCAAAGATATGGGGTCTCGGTGTCATTTTTGCAAAAAGTGATAATTTTCTTAGGCTCATATCTAGCAAACCGTTCCGAATTTTGATTTACCCTCTGAGACAAAGTTGTAGCTCTTGTGATAAAGATCAAAAACGTATAAAATCAGAAAAACTTCATCAAAAATCGCAAAAAACTTTAAAAAATTCGAATTTTGTTACCTATTTTTCCCCCTGTTCAGGTTTATAGGTAGAAAACCGTTCAAAATTCAAGGCAACAATCCTACACTCAAAATATTATGTAGTTAATAAATATATGAAGTTGTTTTTCGACCTTTTCGACCTGTTATTTATATTATGTAGTTAAATTTAAACGAAAATTCATTTAAAACCAATTAAAATTCATTTAGAAAACGGATCATTTCATTTAAAACAAATGATTTTTACATTAATTTTTTATTTATTGAACAGCATATTCGTTAAAAATGAATAGTTTTTACTTTTAAAAAATATATTTTAACCGACAAAAATCAAACTACATAACGAAATAAATACAAAAAAAAATTATTTGTTGGTGGTTTGTTTTGAATAACCAACATAAATGTTAAAAAATGAAATTATTTGTAAAATAACTATATTTTTATTAAATTTTAACAGTACGGAAAACGAATTTATTAACCCACAATCAGTTGCTGTAATAATTTTATGAGTGTAGGAATGTTCACAATTTTTGCTCTTTATGACAAGAGCTACAACTTTGTCTCAGAGGGTAAATCAAAATTCCGAACGGCTTGCAAGATATGAGCCTGAGAAAATTATCATTTTTTTTTTTTGCAAAAATGCCACCGTGGCCCCAAATCTTTGATGGCCCATAAAAAAAAGTGCATGAGTTTGGGCAAAACTGGGAGACACGGGTCAACAAATTTTAATAATTAATTTCACAAAAGAAAAAACGACAAATGTATGTTAGCTTAAAGATTCATATTTATTTATCGGGTATGTTCTAGAAATCAAAATAAAGTGAAATTGAAATCGAACGATACTTTAAATTTAATTATTTACAAAATGACCGTAGTTATTCGTGGTTTTAAGAGGCTTTCTTGCAAAAATAATAGAAACTTACGGAATGAAGTAGATAAAATGGAATTATTTTTAATGAACTTTCATTACAGGGCCGTTTTTTAAATTTGCTCGACTTAAAATCAACTTCATTTCCATTTCTAGAACACGCCCATATTTACTTAATTTACACGCCCGTATTTCCTAACAAAATAGTTCATGCGTTTCTCTCTTTAGAATGAGTTTGGTTTAAAAATAAATCTAATCTATGGTATTAACGTAAGTATTTTTCAGCAACTTCTCTAATTTACCACTTACACAGTGACTATAACATAGACCTTTAAGAAGTGGTTTTTCTAGAGGAAATTATTTGCAGAGGCATATCAGAGAATGGAATGTCCGTGAAATGTTTAAAAAAATCCGAATTTGTATTGACTCTTTTAAAATCTAAGTGCAACAGTTTGGAGCAACATTGGCAAGATTTATTTACAAAAGAATTTTTATTTACTCAAGTACTATTTATTAAATATCCGGATTTAGAATTTTTCGATTAATCGATTAAGTTGAACCACCTAATGAACATACTTAAACAACTAAAAAACATCGCTGAGTCAAAGAAATTACCTTCTTTACACACGCATTAAAGTAAAGCATTAATTGAATGAAAAAAAAAAAAAAAAACAGGATGAAACCTTTCATATCGTTTATATCATAATTATTAAAATTTTAATTAAAAATACTTGTTATTTTTTTGAATAAAATAATATGAATAATAAATGAAGATAGTATAATAAGCACGGCAGAACCTTATTTCCTGAATTATGTTGTCAAACCATAAACATACAATCGCATTTACCCTCCCAATGTCATCATCAACCCAAAACCAAAAATAACCTAAGCACTTTTCGTTACTTAAGCTTATAAAATCAGTGGAAAAATCAGCTTAAGGGCTATACTACACATATACATACATACATACATACATACATATATTGAATGCGTACTTACATATACATATATAAGACCATAAGATAAGGATATTAAATAATCTCCTACTCGCATTTCCTTGTATTCTGGATAATAATTAAGAAAAATATAAGGAAAATAAAAAAATACCACGAGAAGTAGAAAGGGAGAAGTTCCGTTGCTAAATGCCTTAAAAATAGAAAAGTTACATACAGAAGGAGATAACGAAGAAAACTAAGTTAAACAGAGGCAGCAGCAACAACAACGACCACAACAGCACTATTAACATTTAAACACCAGCTACTGTAATAACACAACAGAAGCAATAAGAAAAAAAAAGAAAACCAACATTAATACGCAATACCTACAGATAAACATTAATAGATTATAATTCTTACAAATGTCTCTCCCAGGGATGGTTAACGTTTTATTTTTTAATTTTGTACAAGCCTTAAAGACAAAATGTGGATCGAAAAAAGTTGTGCCAGTCACCCCGATATGTCAACTGAGTTTCTAAAACAGGAAAAAAAACATTTTTGCAACGCCCAAATATACGGCGCTTTTTTCTTTTTAAAGCGGTGCCATTATTTGAAGTCTAATCTCATCATATCGCATATCGTTGTTCATGGCTTAACTTTAGCTTAATTTTTGCCTTGGGTGGCTTTTTAATCCGACAGAAAATTCTAGGCGCCACTTGTTTCATCTTAACCATAATGTCCAAATTTTGAACATGTCAAGAAAATAATTCTAAAACTTAGCATGTATGGTTTTAAATATAGGCTGAGTTCCTAAACATCATAATACTTTGCAGTCAAAGTCAAAAAAGTATCATAGATTTTAACTATATCTAGTTTGATTATTGTGTACGCATCGATATTGTTTTTAGTGAACTTTGGTACAGATAACATTGTAAAATTTTTCACGGTTGCTTGGTAGAAAGCACTTAAAAAACCGAGTTGCTTTCCAACTGATGTTTTGAAACTCACCCATACATACTCACTTTTAAGCAGTGTTACCAATTTAGCTAGTTAGTGGATAGATTTAGCCATTTTTCACCTTGCTTAAGCTGGGATCACACGATTGCCTCAATGCACCAATTTTCATTCTTTTTAATACCCCAATCGTGTGACTACACAACCAAATGGCTCATGTACTAATCGAGGACAACAATGTGCTTACTATAAAAAAAAATGCAACCCTGCAGGGCCCCAGGGCCCTGGTGCGGCAATCGTTACAGAATTTAGTTACTTATATTTAAATAATATTATTTTGATTCTAAATTAAAATCAAATATTTTTAATTTGTTTTCTTAAAATTTTAATAAAAATATTTTCTATTACTTTAACGTTCGCATAGAATTTTATATGAAACATATTTTTAAAACTGAGTGTTTTTCTTTCAAATTTTCTATGCGAACGTTAACATTCTAAATTGTTTTGGAGTTTCATATATTTTTCTTAAAAAATTTCAAATAAAAGTACATATTCAACAAAGATTTATTTAAGTATATGATACTTATTTCTTTTTTTATGAACAAACCAACTAGAACTTCCAAACAAATAAAAAAGCTACCACAACAGCTGTTTTCGCAGTTATCAAGTAAGAACAATCGTGTGACTGTGCTGCGGCAATTATTGTATCCTTTGTACCAACTAGCGGCAATAAAATATTTATAAAACAGGGCAATTGTGTGATTTTAGAATATTTGATTGGTGCGTCAAAAAAGCATAATCAACATTATGTCATATTGGTGCATTTGCGGCAATCGTGTGATCCCAGCTTTACTGCCTGTTTTTAGAAAACGTAAGCAAGTGAGTGAGGGAGAAATTATATTGAAAACAACAATAAAAAACGAAAATTTGTTTTTGTTTTCAATATAATTTCTCACTCACTTACTTGTTTACGTTTTCTAAAAATAGGCAGTTAGTCATTAAAAATAAGTTTAGACGAAACGAAATTACATTTTTACATTTTTTTGAGAGGAAAATGTTGTAGTTGCAAATGATTTTATTAATTTTAAAAAATTTTCTACGACAAAATCGGGAAAGTTTAAATTTTCATTTTATGGACTTGTTTAAAAAACCATAAGCAAAGGTCACACTTATTAGATATTTGACCAAATAGGCGTAACCACCACTTTTGTAAATAGTTATTGTGATTTAACATGGTCTTAATATCACAAAATGAAACTTACTATACTGCTAGGCATAGCAAAAAGTATGTATATAATTTTTTTGTAAGATGTAGTATCATAATTAAAATAAATATTGGAATAATTTTTTTAGTTTTTCTTCAAATATTTGCCAAGTGTGGCAAAGAGAATGAAAATAAAATATTGTTACGTTACTGCCTTTTCAATAACGTATTCTGTTTATTTCCTTTTGTAATAAACCTCTTGAGTTCTTTTCTTGCAACTTTAATAAAATAAACACGAAGCTTTAATGTTTAAACTAGAACTTACTTTTCATTGTCCTCTAGATGTGGCATTCATATTTTAACCCTCACGTCTAGATGACTGTAGACTATTCGAGCATTATTCAGCCAAATTATGAATACAAATTTGCCAGTTTTCCTATGTCAATTCAATTGTATAAATGGGAAAAACGGAAAAAACTCCCGGGGAATTTGTATTCATAATTGGACTTATTCAGCTTATAACATTGTGCATTAACACTATGGCTGAGTTGAAGCTGAGCTATAATACATTAATAAGCTTAAGTATACATTAAGCCTAGATCGAAAATTCTAATAAATTACAGTGGGGCTGAAGTACAATTATGCATAACAGTTTTAACTTTACACTTGTACTAGAAAAATGTGTACAGTGATTTTTAAATTCGAAATATGCATATCTCATACAATAGCAATTTAAGCTAATAAAACACCTAACAAATACAAAGCAAGTACTTAATAAATACGTAATAACTAATAATTAAAACTTATTTCACTTTCGTAACATTATTTTAGAAATATCCCCCCGTAAACTTGGGTAGTACAACGATTTTCTTTTTAAACATGAATACCCTACCATATTTTATTATCAATTTTATAAATTTTTCAAAACATCAAAAAAAAAATTACTTTTGTCCTTTGGCGTGGTTCGATTTTAACCAAATTTTCATAATAACGGTCTTTAAGTTTGTGTTCTAGAACTCTGAATAGGAAGCATTAATTGAAACTTAGTTGTTAAAAACAGATGAACTTTATCCTGTTGATCCATTCTCTAAGGTGTTTTAAACCAGTCCCTGCAGATCCTTATAAAAATCTCAATTTTTTCGATTTTGTTGCAGAATTTTTTTTATAATTTGTCCGTTTTTTAAATCACCTGAGGACAGTTTAAGTAATTTTTCTTAGTCTTAAAAACTTTAACGCCATCCAAAAAAAATCCTTTTGTCAAATCTCACATTTTTGACTCTTAATAATAAAAAAATTATATTTCAAAAATTTTTAAATGTGTTCTCGAATTTCTTGGTAAAGTAATAATTGGCACATTAGTGGTCTGGGGCATTTTTATACCCACACCACAATAGTGGAGAGTGTATAATGCATTGGTGCAGACGTTTGAAACACCTTAAAATATTGATCCTAGACCAACCTCTAAGTTGTATACAGATCGACTCAGGATCTCTTTTAGTCAGAGTCTTGTGCAATTCAGCTAAACTGAAAAAAACATTATTTTTGGAATATCTCAAAAACACGTCTTAAGGAAAATAAATGAAAGCCATATTCGTGTTTTGCAGACCAAATTAAGCTTCTAAATTTCCCATTTTTGAGTTTAATTTTTTGTGGCATTATGTATTTGGCTATAATAATTGTTAATACAGAGATTTGTTTGTGAATGTGCTGCCTTAAAATAGGGTTTTAACAGCCAGTTCATGGATTTCGAACGTCATCGTTCGCATAGAAAATTACATTAAAAACAAAAACAAACTTCGAACAATGTCCGAATTTTGTTTTTGTTTTAAATGTAATTTTCTATGCGAACGATGACGTTCGATATCGTTAAACAGGCAGTTACTTATTCATTTTAACAATTGCTTAGTCACAATTATGTCTAATTTGGCGACTTGCAACAATTCTAATATGTATCTGAATTTGTATTAAATCAATTTACAATTTATTAAGAGTACATATATTTATTAAATTGTTTAAGTAAGTAATATGAATGTTATAAGAACCACGAGTTTGTTTTGTGACATTATCAGTGTTATGTCACTTTCAAATGTGTCACAATTTCCATTTTTTTATAAACAAAAAATATAAACATTATAATAATATGCGTTTATATTTTGGGAGATTATCAAAATCCCGAATTTCTTTAAGTCTCGAATTTCAAAATTCTAAATTTGAAAATCCCGAATTTTGAAATCATAAATTTTACAATTCTAATATCAAATAAGAAGCTTTAGTTTGCGAAGCTGGAGTTTGTTAAAAATTTCGTCTCAGATAATAACGGAATCAACAATTACTTGATTATAACGAAACATATGACATATGACGAAACATATTTTAAGGCTTTATAAAGTGGATTTATGTCCTAATGTCACTGGACTTGATGACATGACACTTCAAAGTTTGCAATTAACTTTTAAAAGTTTATTTTGATTTTTAAGCATTATTTAAAAAAACTTGAATATTAACCAAATAAACCAAAATTTACAACAATTGAGTAGTCCACTTGCAAACATTTTATTTGTTTTTCAATCTCGTTCAAAATTCGGTTAATAACGCCCAATTTCTGGTTCAGTATTCAATATTACTGCAAAACTCTCTATATTGCTTGGCAGTTACTTTCAAAAAACCGTTTAAATCGATTTTCTCAGTATTTTCTTTTTTTAAATTAGCGGTATTTGCAAGTGGACTACTCAATTCTAGTATAAGTATTTGAAAATTTGGAACCCGAAATAACTTTTTAAAATTTTAACAACCAGATTGAAGCAAAACCTAAATGGTTTGCAGAATTCAACTGAGCTTATTCCTTTTGTTTTAAAAATGTCTAAAATAATGCTCTTGTGTAGAAAACCGTTTTTAGAAAAAATAATATCCAAAAGAAAAACAAACTACGTTCCCGGCAAATAAAAGTCTTGGAAAAAAGGAAGTTATTTCTTTAGTTTTTTTTATAACAAACAAAAATATATATGTATACCATTAACTTAACTTTTAGCTTTTACACAGAACAAAGTCCTATTAAAAACAGAAGGGTGGTAAAATTTTCAGAAAAAATTAAGGCTTTAAAAGCAATTAAATATTATTTCCAAAAAAAAATTTGGCATAAATAAACTGCCCTTGAGATTTGTTGATTGTCATTGCATGGAAAGAGTCATATTTAATTCCTTTATTCAAATCTGGAAATAAATCAAATATAATTAATTACAGAGGTATAGCCAAACTTAGCGCAATTCCAAAACTTTTTGAAAAATGCATTTTAGATTCATTGGTTCATCAAGTTTCACCGTTATTAACACCTTTTCAACACGGATTTCGTAAAGAATCATCAACTATGACAAATATTTTAGAACTGACAACTTTGGTAAATGAGGGATTCGTCAACAACCAGCATACCGACGTTATATATACCGACTTCAGTAAGGCATTTGATAAGGTAAATCACAACCTTCTTTTGAGAAAAATTGATATTATGGGTTTCGACAAAACTTATTTAAGCTGGCTAAGGTCATATCTTCTCGGCAGAATACAATGTGTAAAATTTGGGTTTTCAACTTCTAAACCTATATTGGTAAAATCCGGTGTTCCGCAAGGTAGTCACCTTGGCCCACTTTTGTTTCTGCTCTTCATTAACGACATGCCTGATATTATTAAACATTCACATATACTAATGTTCGCAGATGATGTAAAAATTTTTTTAAACTTCACGAACTATTTAGACCATAATTATCTTCAAGAAGACTTGGATACCTTTTATAATTGGTGTAAACATAACCTAATGGATTTAAACCTAATGAAATGTAAACATATGCGCTTTTCTAGAAAACGTAGTATTTTAAATAACTATAAACTCGGTGACTATAAAATCGAGATAGTTGACACAATTATGGATCTTGGCATCTTACTGGATGCAAAATTGGATTTTATTCAACACATAACAATGACTGTCAACAGGGCTCGTTGTACTCTGGCTTTTATTAAACGTTGGGCGAAGGAATTCCAGGATACTTTCGTCACTAAACAACTTTACACATCTCTCGTTAGACCAATCTTGGAATACGGCTCTATTGTATGGGATCCACATTATATGGTTCATAGTGATCATATTGAATCCATTCAAAAACAATTCTTGCTTTTTTGCCTGAGAGATACATATCGAGGATATGATAATCTCCCCTCATATTCTACAAGATTATCTTTAATACGTTTGCCAACACTGAAAAGTCGCAGAGTTATGCTAAATGTCTCATTTGTAATTAACTTAATAAATGGAAAAGTATGCTCGAATTTTTTATTAAGTAGTTTATCATTTAACATTCCACGACGTACGGTACGGTACTATAATCCCTTATTTATAAAAACTTTCCGAACTAACTATGCTATGGCAGACCCATTTAGAAAACTGTGTTGTTGCTTCAATGAAATGTTTGAATTTATTGATTTTTCTCTGGATTTAAATATTGTTAAACGTAATATTATACTTAAGTTAAATACTCATTTGTATTAGGCTGTAAGGATTTATCCATAGACCTAATTATATATTAAATAAATAAATAAATAAATATGCGAGCCTTACTGGAAACTGCAAGCGCTCAAATCAAATGCCATGTCAGTTGGAATCATTAGAATCCGAGGTATCAAAACATTTTCTCCTTTGTACTTTCCTTTCAGCATTGTTACTTCGATAACGTTATTCATAATTTTTTTGACCGTAAGTCGGGTGCCATTACAAAGACGTGGTTAGTTTATATTTCGTAACATTATGATTACCGATCAACTTTTAGTTGGAGATGAGGCGGTCATCCGGGAAATTTCAGAGAGTTTAAAAATTCGATTGGATAGTTGACGACATCGTTCTGAGAAGTTACGGAATCTACCGATTTGTACGTCTTTAATTCGCCAGCGATTTCACTTTGAATCTTAAAATTCAGTTCGTCGACATCAACGTTTTTCGCAGCTTATGTAGCACGTCCGCTCAACCACTCATGATTTCAGTAATTTTATATAATGTTTGGAAACACCTTTCGGATGAGTTCGGACTTTGATTCGGTGAACTGGCAGAAATTGAAATATCCACCGGGATTTTGCAGTTTCCTACGTCCAGAAATTGCTTGTATTCAGAGTCAATTTGAGCTTCCTAACGTGTTTCCACACAGCAGACGACTTCAAACATGCATTAAATCCATGGGCGGGCGTTGATGGTGGTATCACTGGCAGTGTTTGCCGAAAATCACCTAACAACAAATCATCGTACCTACATATCGGCTTTGATTGTTTCGTAAATCTTGCAACGTTTCGTAAATTTTTTATGCGCCATTGTACATTCATCCCAAACGAACAGTTTGCTTTGCTGCAAAACTTTGGCCCTCGCACTGTTCTTCGATATGTTGGATTTTCATTGGTAAGCACATTTAATGGCAACTTAAGTGCTGAATGAGCAGTTCGACCGCCTTCCAACAATGTAGATGCAATTCCTGACGATGCGAGTGCCAGTACAATATCATTCTGCGACCGTATCGTTCCCAAAATTAACGCGATTATAAAAGTTTTCCCAGTTCCACCGGGAGCTTTTAGAAACAAAATCCCTCCAGCTTCATCTTTCACAGCTTTCATGAGGGTGTCGTATGCATATTTTTGTTGTCGATTCAACAGTGGAAAATTTGTAAGGGCTTCGCAAAATCGGTGCAACTGTTTTCCGATTTTAGATAAATAGAAAAAAGAAAAAATCGTCCAAATCGGTCAAGCCGTTCTCAAGTTATGCGCATAATAGAAAAAGTGGGCGTAAGAGTAGGCATGGTACATTTTTCTTTCGATGAAAACGTAAAATGGATTAATACGAACATTTAAAAGAAAACTTAGTCAAATCGATGGAGCCGTTTTTTGATTTTAGGTAAATCGAAAAAGTGGGGCTAAAAGTGGGCGAGGCAAAATTTTCTTTCCGTAAACCTAAGTTGGACCATGGCGATCATTTTAAAGAAAAAATCGTCCAAATCGGTCAAGCCGTTCTCAAGTTATGCGCTTAATAGAAAAAGTGGACGTAAAAGTAGGCGTGGTAAATTTTTCTTTTGATGAAAACTTAAAGTGGATTAATACGAACATTTGAAAGAAAAATTTGTCAAATCAATGGAGCCGTTTTCTGATTATAGGTAATTCGAAAAAAAGTGGGCGGGGCAAAATTTTCTTTTCGTATAAATCAAAGTTGGACCATGGCGATAATTTTCAAGAAAAAATCGTCCAAATTATATAGATATCATTGGTGGTCCAATATGAAAATTGGATTTAGCGACGGCCCTCCGCCCGCGGACCGAAAATCAAAAATCGGCCCAGCGGTTTTGGAGTCCATACGTGACATACATACACACATCCTGTTTTATATATTTACATAGATAGATAGAAGATAAATAGATAGATAGAAGAAGATTCGTGAAACGGACATACCAAAAAAAAAAAAAAAATAAAAAAATGCCCCAAATTGTATCATATTTGGCATAACTATAGTTCTAGAAGATATGAATATGTGTGCTAAATATTTTTTATGATGTTTATTTGTCTTGCTACAATGTGCTTAAGTGTTGCCGTTTTTGAAAAATGGTTTTTTTAAATTTTCGTTTCGAATTAGAAAAAATAAACCAAAAAAAAAAAATAAAATAAATAAATAAAGATACGTGACCCTTATAGGAAATCGTTTGATCTTTAAAAAAATGCATCTGCAAAGCCGGAAATTACCAACTAAAATTAAAATTTTTCAAGATTGAATACCTTTTTTTTTGTAAGTTTAAGAGTTATGCAAATTTATTTACAGGCGCAGAGCAAATCCAAACCGGAAGTGATTATTTTGAATCCCAATTTTTCTAACTTTGACCAACTTTTTTTTAATCCGTAATTATCATATATCATTTTATATATAAATACGTGAAGAATTTTTTTGTATTTGATTTTTAAGTATTTTATCGTCCACCGATTTTAATGAAACATATATCGTTTTAAAGGTATTTGTTTGTAGATATGCATTTATCTTACAGACATACGTACAAAGATGGGTGAATAGTGCATTTTCCCATTCTATTCAAATGTGTACGTTTTTGTTGTATAACGCACAGGTTTTCTCGAAAGTAACTGTCAAGTGGTCGAATTTCTGACACCAGGCGATCCTAGTGCGTATAAAACTGTAAACGTTTTGGGCTTTAGCACCCCATATCTCGACAAATAAACATCACAAACAAATATTTGCACACACTTTCATCTCTACTAGAAATTTGGGCAACATTTTTTTTGGTATGTCTGCTTCACGAATAATGCCTCAGATATCAATAAATGCTATTAGTTCCTTCTAAAGGTTCATATTTACATTAAATGAAATAACACAGTCGACTTTTGTTTCTTTGTTTTAAATATCTATAATTCGAACTGACAATATGAATGTGTACGTGATTCTAACACAAACAAGAAATTAAATCATTGTCCAAATGTTTAAGGGTTAAATTTATAATAAAGGCATAAAGTTATAAAATGGAAATAATATCTTGTAAAGGTCATCTGTAAACTAGTTATTACAATAACACTAAGCAATAGTTTCGGACTTTTCCAAAATATTGGGGTTCTGACAGCGGATTCTGGTATAGGAGACCAAAAAATGTGGCATTTATCCCTGCCCTCGCCTTCTTAGCGGTGTTTTTAGGAATAGTTAGAATAGAGCCAAAAATGACCATTATAAAAGGAAGCTAAGGGTAAATATGGTCCACAGAACATTACATTATGGCTGACTTCCAAAACGTACTAATACAAAGTTTGTAAACTGTTTTAGTACAGTATTTTAACCATGTACAAGTACAAAGTACCGAAACAATGCAACTATGTCTTCTGTTTATTTAAACGTTTTGAAATGTAAGTGATGCAATGCATAATATTAAAATAAATCTCAATTAATTGCAAATTAAATGTCAAATATCACAAAGCATCAACTTTAAAACCGATGCTGCGTTACTTATGCTTACCATTGATGTTTTGAAAGGGTTTGCATTGCATATATATTGTACTGCAGCGTAATGAAACATTATACTTTGTTCTTATACAAAGCATTTAACGTTTTGGAAGTCAGCCTATCTAAAAAGTTTCTGAATTTTCTTTATAATACCTCAGATGTAAAAACACATAGTTTCATATACCGATATGCTGCACCAATAGGCCAAAAGGGTGTTACTTTAACCCCTAAAATGAAATTCCGATATTCTCCTTTGTCAGAATCCGTTGTCAGAGCACCATTATTTTTTGTTGTTGCACAGTAGGGCTTCTAATCGGGATTGGCTTTTCTTAATCCCGGGATTCGGGATTGAAGAAAATATTATATAATATAATATAATTTTCGGGATATTTTGAATCTCGGCAATTACGGGATTTTTAAAAAATTTTCGGGATATTTCGGGATTTCAAAAATTTTTTTATACCCAATATAAAAAAAATTTTAACTGCATAAAACTAACCTAATTTTCGAGTTAAAAAACACATTTCATGATCGTAAATTATTTATGTACATATTTGTAAAAATATAATAAAAACAAACTTAAATTACACTGTGCTAGAAATTTACAGTTTTTTTAGACAAACTGGGCACTTGTCGTTTTAACCTAATTCGGGTACGCTGAATCCAGTAGTGCTAGCCGTTTTTTTTAGGTTAGCTCTACTTTTCGAGATATACCGTTACTTCGAAAATGGAGGAAGTTGCACAACATATGTTCGCGTAACTCAAAAACCGAAATTTTAACTGTTAAAATAACATTGCTCAATATTAAAGCCATAAAAACCTGTTTAATATTAAAATCAAAAGTGTATCTTGTATACATACTTAAGTATGTACATTTTTTTTATTTTCATGTTTAAAATATCTTATAAAAAGAAGACAATTCACGTATTCTTTTAGTTAAAATTATTTTCTTAATGTGCAATTTCGGTTTTTTATACGTCTGGGGGTCTACTCTCTATTGCGATGCGAAAACAATTTCGATGCAAAGGCTAAATGCCAACTTGTTACTCTCTATCACTTTCGCAAAATTTTCTGAAAATTAAGCAATAGTGGCAATAAAAATTAAAGATGGTGCGGATTTACAGAAATGAAATGCCAAAGAGTGTAAAAATATTTGAAATTGGAAAATTTAAATAAATTGAAGTGACGAAAAGGAAAAAAATTAAAATATGCGAAAGGCACATGCCCAAACGTATTGAAGAGTACCAATCGCTAGATTTGCTTCAATTTTCTTTCGCATCGCAATAGAGAGTAGCCCCCTGGAAAAAATTAGGAGCATAGCTGCATTTTCTAATTTTTTATGAATTTTTAAAAAACAAAAATTTCGAAATTTTGATACAAAAAAAAAAATTATGTTTCTGAAACGAAAAATTATGTTTAAAGCCTGGTACTCTGTTCAACATTTCACGTGAAATGCTGTCAAAATGCATATGAAAAAAACTTGTGCGGAATATTTATGAAATAATGTTGGTAGAGTTGTACTCTGTTTATTTTGTGAAAAAGTTCCGAAATGTTTCTGGCAACATTTTTTTACAACTGCGAAATAATGTAAGCTGCCTTTATTTCACGTGTAATTTTAAGCAAAAGCAAAAAAGTATGAACTTAATATTAAATAAGAAATAAAAAATTAAAATAAAACAACCGGTAACAGTTTTTTATCCATATTTACCTTTTTTTTATTAAAAAAACTAATTTTAGTAAAATACATGTGGCGTTTGTTAACATACACGAAACAATGTAGCATACTTTGACGGAACAAAAACGTCAAATTGTACAAACTCGCAAGATTGGTAACATTGATAAATGTCAAAATTTTCATGTGGAATAATCAATGTTACTCAACATTTTTCACAAATTTGAACAGAGTACTAGGCTTAACTGAACAAGAGTTGAGTTGTATTAAAGACCAACATTTTAAGCAAAACTAAAGGTCCAATTAGACGTGACACAACCTTAACAAAACTGTATTACCAACACCTCTGTATTACCAAAACGACATAAACATTCCTTACAAACCAATCATATTTTGGTTTCTAAATTCGCCGTTACGGCTGTGTCATTATGTTTATGCCACGTCTAATTTGAGCTTAAGCTGTTCCGTCAAAATTAAGTATACAAACTTTGTAATGGCGGCACAAATATGTTTTCAGATTAACTAAACCAAGTTTTACTGACATCTCAATAACCCAGCCTAAATGTATTTTGACTTTATCCAAATATTTAGAATTTGTTATATATTTTAAAATTGTCCAAATATATTTAAAATTTTCAAAAACCGTTTAAAATTGTCCTTATGTATTTTAAATCTATCCAAAACACGATTTATAGAAGTTATTAAAGAAAGTTTGAATATACATAGTAAAGAATATAACAAAAATCGGGATCCCGAAAATCCCGGGATTAGAAATCAGAAATCCCGAGAATCGGGATTCGCGGGATTTCCCGATTGGAAGCCCTTTTGCACAGTGTTACATACCAATAAAACTTATGCTGCTCATTCCACAATTTTTTGCTGATGTACTAGTGTATTACGGAAAATATAAATTTTGAATTTTTGCTATAAACCCAACACTAATAAATTTTCTCTCATTAAGAGAAAAATATCAATGAAATAATATCACTTCATTTAAATGTTTGCACTGAAAATACCTGATGCTCATACCCATCACATACACAAGGTGAACTGAATTTTGTGGGTGATTGCGAGTGTTTCAGAAAATGTGTTGCTTTCAACTGCAGTTACGTGCTGCGACACCTTATTGATGAACGGTAAGACATGCATGTAGTGTGCAAAAACGTGTTACATTTTCTACAAAGAAAGCAAAAATAAAACCGAAAACTTACACTTGATCACGTTTCAGTTTCTTATCGACATTTTTGTCTTTTTACTTCAATATAAGGATGTAATTGTGCTTTATGTGTATTAAGGAAAACAAAATGAACAGAAAAAAACACATGAGACTGCAAAAACTCAGCAACAAATATTTCTGCTATAAGTTTACATTTTAACCTTATAAACAAAGAACCACAACCCAGCATACGTAACAAAGAAATGTACCATAAATTAAAAGTTTCTTTTCTTTTAGGCCCATTTAATCTGAAAATTTAATGTGAAAACTTCATTGCAAATATCAAAAATAAACTTAAGGCATCAACATGAAAAAATCTCCAAAAATAGGGAAACTTCATTTACGAATTTTAGTTGTGGTACAAAACTTTACCTAAATAAGGTAGAATGGGGTGTATAGTTGAAGAAAAGTAGGTTATTATACAGCCAACGAAAAAAGTAATCAAGACTCCAGCTGCTTTTCCTACCCTTCGTCGAATAAAAACATGGCTCAGATCAAGAATGACAGAAGATAGATTGTACTATCTAAATTTGCCTCACAAGGATGCCATAATTTGCTTATTTAAAAAGATTAATTTATATTGAACTGATCTTATATTTTATTTAACCTTATTGTTGATTTTTTTTTAATATAATTATATTATATTATATATACACATATTGTTTGTAATAAACTTTTAAAAAAAAATTATTTACATTTTTGTATCATACAAAATTCCCCCCCCCCCCCCCCCCTATGGCTCAAGCTGGATCCGCGCCTGGTACCAGTACTAACTACACCAAATTTTCCCAAAGTTACGAAAACAGTCTCAAAAGCAATGCCGTACACAATACCCCCAATTGTGCTAATGCGAGCTTAAATTGCTATTATTTAATTTTAATAAAATAGTTTCATTAATTTTCTTCTTTTACAAACTGAGCTTAAGTATGAATCGATCAGCGATCTCTTGTTTATATCGGGCACATTCATAAGATGTAACAGCTGCGCAGCCGTTGAGTGTTTTCAATGGTTGGTAGACTCGGAAAATATTTACGTGTGCTGAAACGCATTAAAAATAAAACAGAAAATTTGTTAAAAATTTATATACATAATTTTTAATTTTAGCTTTTGTTATTTGTGCGTTTTGAATAAAAAACAGAAACAAACGTCGTGTACGTGGAAGAAATGTTCGCTTTATCATTAAACATAAAATGCTTAACAACTGATACGTAAAAATGGAGAAACATTTTAACTTTATCAGGTTCATCCGCAACGCACCGCTACGTTTACGTAAGAGTACATATTTATACACACACAGAAAATTTATCAATGTTAAATTAAAAAAAATTCCCGTATTCTTTTTGTTAAAATTATTTAGTTAATTAGAACATCAAATTTTCAAAATAGAATGATGACGAAAATGGCACAAAAGTGAAGCATGTGTTATGCGCCACATACACAGAAAAAATTATTTTTCCAATTCAAACAAAAAATTTGTAGAATCAAACAATTTTTTGTCTGAAATCGGTCCTATAAAAAAATTCGCATATTCAAACAATTTATGTATTTGCATTTTGTTTATTGAAAAAAAAAACACTGATTTTTTCAAACAAATAATTTAACTGAATCAAACAAAAAATTTACTGAAATTCATATATCTACTAAATTTCAAAATAAAAAAAAAAGTTTTTGCACAAGCAATGACGCGCACACAAGTAAGCACTGTATGAGAAGATGACGGCAGAGCAGAGCCGCCGTCTGGCTTTGAGACACATTTTTATTGTTGGAATAATTTTTGAACGAAGTCTTATTTATACACACAACACAATGTTTTTGTCTATCCCTCTCTGTTGCTGTATCCCTTCCTTTGCTAAAGAAGAAATGTAACCAAAAACGGCAGCAGACCGACTCGATATGTTTTTCGTCATCATTTTATTTTTGTATTTGATGTATTTAAACAAACAGTTTTAAGAAATTGAATACGGGATTTTGTTTCTTATAATGTTGTTTCTGCTATTGGTTTTCTTAATTTGGAGGTCCACACCACGTGTTACTCGCTTTTTCGCAGCATACGCAGCTGTCAAAAAAGTAGAATCTGTGTAGTTATACGTAGTAAGTTACATGCACAAAAGCGTAGATGCCTTGAGGCGAAAAGTAGGTTTACTTTCTACTTTTGTAAGCGTCACAAGCAGCGTTCGAACAAATCAGCTGATTTTGACAAATTAAATTTTATTTTTACTTGTGCTGCTGCTGCATAAAAAGCGTTGCATGTAACTTGAAACGTAGAACGCAGGTAAGGTTATAAAAGCATGCGCTGCGTGGAGGCGAAAACGCGTGGTATGGACCTCCAGCTTTATAGTTGCACTTTTTCAAAGCATCCAAAAATAGACTGTGTGTTTTTTATTGTTGTCACATAAAGAAGTGTTGCTTACGATCAAATAAAAAAATGCAAAAAGACGACAACATTAAAGAGCGTTAAATATTTCATACAAAATTATGAAAATTTGACACCAATAACGCGTTTATTATATTTTTGAAGAGTTGTCCACATTTTTGTTGGTTAAATAAAAATCAAACAAAAATATTGTTTGAGTCAGTAAAAAAATTTATAGAAATTAAAAAAATTTTCAAACAAGCGTTTGTTTGAAAATAATTCGGCAATAATTTTTTCTGTGTACACGTTTCAATTCAAGAGTCAACTGAGTCTTTCAACTGAATTGATGCTTGACTACACACTTCATTAACTGAATTGAAAGATTTTAAATTAATTTTAAAATTTATCAAAAAGTAATTTAAATTTTTGGGAATACAAAATTTTAATTTCAAAAGATTTTGTTATTCGTGCTTAATTCCCAGTTTTTATTCTTGATAAAAACACTTGAAATTTATTGTTGATGGGATAAGCTATTCCTATGCATTTCACTGGTTGCTTAGGCCAGATCATCAGGAAACTTCATCCATAAAGATTTTAGACAAACTAAAGATATTAAACCAAATAAAACTGTTAAACGTATAAGACTTATAGCAACAGTTTTACTTGTAACAATATCAAGGCTTGAACAAAATACATCAACAATAAAAAAGTGGGTTTATCTCATCTTACACTCTTACACTTTTATTGTTGATGTATTTTGTTCAAGCTTTGATATTGTTACAAGTAAAACTGTTGCTATAAGTCTTATACGTTTAACAGTTTTATTTGGTTTAATATCTTTAGTTTGTCTAAAATCTTTATGGATGAAGTTTCCTGATGATCTGGCCTAAGCAACCAGTGAAATGCATAGGAATAGCTTATCTAGGCTTGCCAGATGCCAAAAGTAAAAAAACTGGAAAATTGACAAAAATAAACTGGATTTTGAAAAAAAAAACTGGAAAATTTTAAAGTGCACTTTTTGTTCAAAAAAGTAAAATTTTATTAAATACTTTTAATAAAAACGACATACAAACAAGGAAACTTAACAATAAAAATTCATTTTTACATTTCATAACATACATAAAAAACAAAAACATATACATATCTACTTTTTTTGCCACATATATTTTGTATTTTTATTTACAGAATTTACTAATTCTTTTGCTTTATTTGAATTCAAAAATGTTTGAAAATTTTTGCAACTTTCGTTAAAATTTAGTCTTACCAAAATTTCAGCCTTAATTAGGTCAAAGGACATTCTATGCCTTTCTTGTGAGTACAAGTTATTTAAAATACTAAAAGTCCTTTCACAAAAAGCATTGCTAATTGGTATGGAAAGAACAAATGAGATCAGTTTATATAGATTTTGTACTTTATTTTATCACATTTCTGAAAAAAGACGGACCATATCTTATCAATTGGAATATCTTTCGGCAACATATCATACGCCTCTCGAAGGCAGCAGAAGTCAGTATACAACATATCATTATCAATAAAGTTGGATATTTGTAAAACTGTTACAAGCTCTGATAAATTATTCCACGACAAAAGAGATTGTTTTAAATTTAATTCAGAAATTTTGCTGCAAAGCGATTCGTTGCCAAAGTCATATCGTTGCTCCAAATAAGTAACAGCATTTCGTAAAAACTGATTTGCTTCTAATTTGAAGATTTCAGTTTCGTGATGAGACATCTTTTTTAAAATAGATACAGCTTTGCTTCCATAAAACTCATCTTTTAATCGACTGTTCAGACTATTCAATAGATTACCCATTATAGTGTGCAGTTCTATAATAGTACATGAATCACTTTCTAGGGCTAATACTGCTGATTGAAACTCATGTAATACGTTATGCAGAAAATACAAATAGGCTTCTGACAAACCTTCGGACATGTATTCTTCACCATCATTATTAACCACATCATGATCAGCTGAAACACCATGAGAAACAAATTCCCAGATAACTTTTCGACATGCGTTTTTGCCTTTTTGCAAAAAATACCTTTTAACTGCTGGCCAGGAATATATTAGCCGGTCAATTGCTGGCAAGAGAGAAAGCCATCGTGTTGGGACATGTCGGAGGAGATTTTTGTATTCTAGATTGGCAAACTCGAAACAATCTTTTAATTTTTCATTTGTTAGAGCCGAAGAACTAAATTCATTAAATGTTTTAATCACGATATTTTCCACATCAACTGACAAAGCATTTAAAGCATTTTTAACAGAGTTGTTAATTACATGACAGTTACAATTTGCTTTTATAATTTTGTCATTTTCTTTTTTTAGTTTTTGAAACACAGAATTATGAACACCATAGTTGACTGCTGCATTATCAGCGCAATATGCTGTAATTTGTTCAAGTTTCAGATTATTTTCATTTGAAATTCTAACGATGTTACCGAAAATATCTTTTGAAGCTTCATTTGGATCTTCATAAAAATCTAAAACCTGCTTACATATTCCTGTATCAGCATTAAAATATTGCACAGCATATGGAAATGTTTTAATGTTTCCAATATTTGATGCGTCGCTGTTTAATGAAAAAAAATAGCTTTCTTTTAAGGCACTAGAAACGGTTTCTTGAGAATACGGAGCCAACACATTTCTGGTTATGGCTGCTGCTTTAGTGCGTCCGCAACTAATTTTTGAAGCAATTTTACTATCACAAAAAATGTTTGAGCTCAATTTGATTTGGCAATCTAAACTATTATAACTCAGCCCATGAGAAACGTTGTGATAAACGAACATCAGTTCAGCCTTTGAGACTAGAGATTCATCTGTAGATTCAGCTGCAGTAATAAAATTTGAAATGCTGTGTGACAATTTTTGGGAGAGTGCTAGTTTTAGGTGTCGTTTTGTTTTGCCATGTTTATTTAACGATAGACTCCCTTCGTATTTAATGGAAATTTCTGACTGGCATAATTTACAATAGGCAGTATATTCGTCTTTCTTTTTTATCCATTTAGAATATTCAGGAGCCTCAATCCACCTCTCGCAAAAGGTTGTAAATTTTTTTTTCTTGGACGGTCCAGATTCTTCCTCGCATTCCATATTTATGCGTATTCACATTTAAACCGTTAATAAATCGTTCTGTAAAAAGAAAAACAAATGCTTTTAATTATTTTATTAATCATAAATAAATATGTACTTACTACTTTGGCCAAAGATTTTTTCATCTTTTCAAACAGCTGTTTAATGCTGTAAAATTACTAGTGATGGACTTTCTAGTCAATTGGTAAAAAATGATATTGTTGGTACTTTTTAAAGATTTTGTTCTTCATAAATTATCTGTGATGTACAAAATAAAGCTACAAATCAGTGTTACGAAAACTTGTAACTTATATTTTTGCAAGGACAATTGCATATGTATATAAAAAAGTTTTTTTTGTACAAAATATTAACTGAATTAATTAAAAATATATATTTTAAATAAAACCAATATTTCACTAAAAAAAACTGGAAAATTTATATTTTACCTGGAAACTGGACACGACACAAAAAAACTGGAAAATCCAGGCCATTCCAGGCCATCTGGCAAGCCTAAGCTTATCCCATCAACAATAAATTTCAAGTGTTTTTATCAAGAATAAAAACTGGGAATTAAGCACGAATAACAAAATCTTTTGAAATTAAAATTTTAAAATTTAATGAAATAAAAGACAAATTTTAAAATACTTAATATTTTTTTTGCAAAAGAAAACTACAAACATTAATTTTGACAGTTAATCAAGAGACTCGAGCACACACAGTACAATCGAATTGAGAGGCTAAGTAGTCAGCTTGAAAAAATCCAAATCTTTTTCTTCAACCAACTTGTCCACCGTCAAACTAATCAATTGACAAAGCCATAAACGCTTTGATTTGGACAACAACCGACTCAGTTGACAATTGAATTGAATCGTGTATGGGCTGCTTTACAGAAAAATAAATAATTATATTCTCTCTGGCTCAGAGATGTAAATGAATCATTCATTTTTGAATTAATTCGTGAATCATTCATGCACTGAATTAGCAAATTTTGAATTAATTCTTTTCACCCAAAAAAATGAATTGAATGAAATTTGAGTCAATTCATTTGAATTGGGCAATATGAATTGCAATTCATTTTTAATTTAAATGAATTGCAATTCATTTCCACTTCATTTGAATTGAATCGACTTTGAATTAATTCAAATCAGTTAGAAAAAATTAATTGCAATTCATTGGAATTGATTTGGAATTAATTCAAATGAGTTAATGCTCATGCTGATAGAATTTTCGCAGCTCCCTACTAATTGAAGTCATATTCTGCCGTTACCTGCTAATTACAGTACATCATTGCAATTTCTATTCTTATTATTTACTTTCCCTTTCGACGATTATCTCGTAGGTACTAGGTGATATCCGAAATTCAAATTAATTCAAAGTCAATTCATTTTGCTAAATTCAAATAAATTTACTCAAATAACATTCAATTCATTTTTTTTGTGAAAAGAATTAATTCAAAATTAAGCTAATTCGTAATGAATTAAAATCAAAAATGAATGATTCATTTGCATCTCTGCTCTGGCTCTACGGGTAAGTGCTTACAATGTTTCTTAAATTAATGCATATGTTGTCTCTGAAGCTTCTTCTCACCAATTCGATTCTTCATGAAATTCAAGTTGTTTCAACTTGAAATAACTTTCATTCAAAGCGATACGAAGTGTTATTTCAATATGAATATCATTTTGCTCTAACTTTACGGGAATGTTATATTAACATACATTTTTTTCTGTGTCAAGAACCACATCACCTCTGGCAGAGCTAGCCTTTTTAACCTTTATATGCCTTAAGCCCAGTTTTTGTATTTCCAACTTAGTATTGACAAATTTGTATAGCCCGCGCGTAACAAAAGCTTGGTAAGGAAAACGGAACAGCTGGCCCGCTTAGCTTTTTATTTATAGAGCAATGCCTCATACGGAATGTGCGATCAGTTTCGCACTTTGCTTAAGCAAATGACAGTTTCATAAAACTTAACAAAAGTTTCCATAAGTTCAATATGGTTTGCCTCATGTGATTAACATGTATTCGCACATTTGCTTAAGTCAACTTAAGCACATTATGGTTGGGCCTTGAGTTGTTTGAAATAAGAGATTGTATACGCTTTGATTCAATAAGTTAAAAACAAATAATAAATAAAATTAAAAACAAAAATAAGCAACTTCAGGCTTATGCGCTTACATTAATATCAATTGGGATACACACTATCCAAACTTCAGTGACAGTCCAAAAATTCATCAGTCAAAAACACTGTGCAAGAAAATTCGGGTCATCGCCGTCAGCCTCAACACTTGCGACGCGAAATGAAAGTAGACTACTAGTAGAGCAAATCTGCCAAAGGGTTTTGAAAAGTTAGCTAGGGCTCCCGGAATATGGGCCCCTAAAGTTTTTGAATTTTTTGAAAAGGCGTTTGGTATAAGTCAAAAAAAAATATACTAAATGTACTTCTGAGCTTAAAAATAAATTCAGATTTACTACTTTTATTTCGCGTTTCAAGTGTTGAGGCTGGTTTTTTCTGTTGCACAGTGAAGTCAGCCATAAAATATATTGTTGTTGATGGTTGACGTAGGAAAATTAGCGGCCACGCTATTAAACAAGCACAACTCTCATTCTCTCGGAAATTGAGTGATATTATATCGAATCATTTATAAGTGAAAATTTAGAAAAACTTATTGCTTTAATGATTTAGTTGTTATTTGTCTAATATGTATATGAATGCATAATAATTGAGATCACAGTACCAACTTGGGTCATATTTATCTTTTTACAGCAGATCAATCAGCTCTGCCTATGGTCAATCAGTAACTGAAATGAAATAACAAACAACATGCGAGTGCTATAAACTGCAGCAACTGTGTAATTTTGAAACGTTAATAATGCAATAAAATGTGAATGAATCGTAATGAACGAAACTACATTTGTTCTAGTTTCACATTCCATTAAAAACTTTTATTTTATACATAAATAAATGTTAACTTTTAAAGCCTCTGATTCGTACAGTACCAATCAGGGTTGTGGAGTCGTCAAGAAAAATTTCTAATTTCGTCTCCGACTGCATCTGCTGAAATTTTGTATGCACGAACCCACTCTGACTCCAATGCCGAAAAATTTTGGAGTCAGATTCGCATATTTTTTGTGGGTACTTCGACTCTGACTCCGACTTCGGTACAAAAACTTCCACTCCGACTCCACAACCCTGTTAGCAATTATTAAAATTTTTTAAAATATGTTTTGTCGGTTCATTAAGAAAAAGTAAAATGCATCTATATTTGTTTATTTAACCTAAACCTGTTTTATTTTTGGGAATTGGCACACTTTTATTCTTAATATTTTTTCTCCTGAAATAATTCCCACACCACATATGAATAGACCCAAACATGCCTTTAATTTACATATGAATGTTTGTACCTACACATGTGTAAAAAGTTTACTGGGCTATTTAACATACATATGACTGCGAAATAATGAAATCGATGCTTTAGCAAGAGTGTCAGTAAAATTCCTCCGTCCATAAAAACACATGTGTATGTTTGTATATTAAATGCCATGTTTTTATAGTGCTTTTTCTTGTTTGAATATCTTTTTTACGCCATGTTGCATCCTTTGGATTTAAGAACAAGTTAGAGTCAATGCACTAGTGTAAATGTTGTAGCAGTAGAACTCGCAGTCATCTCTGAAGGATAATATTTTAATAAAAGGTGTTCAATTCAGGTAACAAAGGCAGCTATTTATTGACAAACGAGCTTAAAGTAGAACATTGTGGATTTTTTGTACAGAATCCCTCAATTATAAAAACGACAAGAGCGAAAAACAAAAGAAGGAAAATATTGTCGCACGGTATGAACTTCCTAGTGCAGGGTTAAAACAAAAGTCCATAATGCTTTTTGTAAAACATTTAGAGGAATGTTATAAACATTACTTTACTTGGAACACAAACTTCTGCAAACGTTTCTTCATGCATTCATTCATACGTTAGCTCGTTCATTTATTTTCGAGCATATATCTGGAAAATAAAATCCACAACAACTACAAAAATAAGTACATTGAGCAGCAGCAAAAAAAAAAGACAAATAAACGCTCTACATCTGTAGAATAAAATTTCTAATTGCAGTCATTGTATTGTGAAATGGACGTGAATGAGTCAAGTGCTTCTGGCAACAGTCAAGCCTTCATTAAATGCACCGACTGTGTCAAATGTTAAGTAGTCTAAAGCACATGACATCAGGTTGGTTGGTGTATTGTCTTTTAACGACTACAAAAATGTGACTGCAATTTTCTGTTTATTCTATTCATCTAACACGAATATCAAAAGACCCTATCATAGTTTTTTTTGTCATACAAAAAATGGATTTTCGGTTAAGAATTAATGAAAGAAAACCCTTTACAGATATAGATACGACTATTGTTTTGTTTTATTGTGTAACAATTAACCAATTTTAGAAGCACTATTCATAAAGTGTGTACGTAAAACGTAACGTGACATACATTTAGATTTTACAAGATAATTAAATGTCTATAGAGTGCATGGCATGGCGAGCAATAAAAAATTTCTAATTCAATTTAACAAAGATAATGCAGAGAGTATAAAGAAGTGCTAAGAATTTTTTTGTTGATTGCAAAAGGAAAAATGTATTTTAATTAAATTGTATTTTTAATTAATAACAATTTTTGAAGCAAAAGATCCTCTTTTGAAAAGGTTTTCTTTAAGCACTTTAAAAAAGTTTATAATGAAAATTTTTTTTCGCTGGTAAGCATTATTGATTTCTCTTAACGAATAAATGAAGGAAAATCAAAAAGTTTTTTAATGCCCTGTACCATGCGTTATGAAATTTTTCGCAAAAAATTCTTAAATTTTTTAAAAATTTGAATGAGTTAATATTCATAAAGGTGTTATGATACTTGCTATTTTTTGTATTGGATTTTTTTTAGGATTGACTGAATGAAACAACAAATGCGAGAAAGAACAAGAAATACAGTTTGATAAAATGTAAACAAAACAAACAATACTGCCCACGTTTTTTCCCCACAAAAAACCGTCATAAAAGCTAAAAATCGCAAAAAAAAAAAAAAGTTAAAAACCGTTTCTTTCGATCAAAAAAATTGGCAACAGTGCTAACAATAAATCTGGAAATGTCAATTTCAAGGTTAAAAATTTTATATTTTTTTTGACAGTCTTAGATTATTTATCGATAACACATGTATATTTGTTTGACATTTCAAGATTTTTTATGATATAATCATACTCTTTACACTTAGTCAGTTTTCCTATGCAAATATATTTGCACTGTTCTCCAATATAGAAAAAATACAAAAAATAGCAAGTATCATAACAGCTTAAGCACTGTTTTTAATATTAAACTATATTTTTGTAACAACACTATTTTTTATTAAGTGTATTTTTTATAAGGAAACCAGCGGAGCCGGGCAAAGTTGAGATAAAAAAAAACAAAAAACACCAACTATTTATTTTTTCAATTCAATGGACATCTCTTAAAAGTTAAATGTAAAAGTAAAACATTCCTTCTATCCTAAAATAGGAAAATGAAATACGTAAAACCAATATTAATTTCGAAAAGCAATTTTTAGCTTCTTTGGACTCACAAATTGTATGATACGATTTTTATGATACGAAGTTTCCTGACAACGACTGCTTTGCATTGAAGTTTAAATTGTTGAATGGTTAACCGATTAATTACTTCTCGATTAACTGATCAGTAAATTTAAAATTGGCTATTTTCGATTAACGATTTAACCGGTTAATTTCAATCAATTAACCGATTAACTGATATAACAAAATTTTAAATTTTTTTGTAGTATTATAACAAATTGTTTTGTGTTTTTATTTGTGCTCAGAAAATATTTTTCATACAATCTATTTTCTTCTAGCAATACATTCTTAAAATAAAGTACAAAAACAGAAACTAAGGGATTCGGAAATAAACTTTTTGCAGAATGTTAGGGGCTGAGCAGAGTTCTCATTTGCGCACACATTGCACACTCTTGCGCATGAGCCAAAAAGACACTCACATAAAAACTAGCGCATGCACATGCGTTAGAGCGATATTTTATATTTGTCTCTTACGCACTCATGTGTATGGGCATCTTGTTGTTGCACATTTCGTGAGTGGCGCATGGAATGAGCAACGCATCAATGCCCATGTGCATGCACACAGGCATACAATTTATTCATGTTATTATCAGCGTTGCCAAATTAAATTTTTGATGTGACAAAAATTCCTAAGCGATGTTTTAAAATGTAAATACTTGTTAGGATTGTTTTTTATATTCTTAAAAACAGTTCTGCCATAACTTTTTGATGAAAATATGCCAAAACTTCAAAAAAAAATTTGCTAAATCGTTAAATGAAGAAAATATGCTTAAAATCTGCTAAGATTAAAAAATAAAACTTTAAATATTTTAAATTTTCAAAAAATATGCTAAATTTTTACAAAAAATATGTTAAAAATCTTCTGAATTTTTATAAAAAAAATTTGCTAAGCAGCTGCTAAATAACAAATAATTGTTATATCAATTTTTTGCATAAAAAGTTTTATTTAAAAAATATATAAGATAAATTATGCGACAAATAGAAGTAGTAAAAACCTGAATATGAAATTTTTTAAAAATATGTATAGTAAGTCGTTAAAAAAATGTTTTTCTAAAAAGCAAATATATGCTAAAAAATCTGCTTTTGGGCAAGGAAATATGCCAAAAAGCAGTTAGAATATTTTCTAAAAAAAAAAAATATGCAAATCTCCAACTCAATGTGCTAAATATGCTAAAATAGGAACACTTCTCAAAAAGGAAAAATAAATAAAAATAAATAGGTTTGACTTCATATTATAATAGCATGCGCTCTTGTTGTTGTACCCATAGCTATATCTATATCTATCTATTTTATTTACATCACTATTATTATGATTTGTTTTTTCTATTTTTTTTTAAATATTTTTCAACAATAATTTGTTGTTTTAAACAAAAAAACAACTAGTTGCAATTATTTAATAAATAATTAATGTGAATATCTGCATTTGCCCCTGAACAGATTCTTTTTAATCATTAAAAATTTTTTATTATTATTTTATTTATTAGTCAAATAACTTAAAATTGGTTGTCTAAAATAAAAAAAAATTTAGTATAATGTATTAAACATGTTCATATAAATAAATAAAACATTTTACATAGGAAACTTCAAGAACATCAACAATATTCCTTGAATTTAGGTTTGTTTTAAATTTCTTCTCGTACGGCGAGATTAAAACTTTGAAAAATTCGCTATCGTCAAAAATCCGAAAAGGTAAATTTTTAACTGTTAATATTAATTTTTACGACCTCTTCAATTTTCAGTTTTTTGTTGGTGCACCTTCATCATCACTTTCATTTGCATTTTGCGTAATGTCTTTTTTGTGGACGAGTTTATAATGCCCTTTAATGTTGACGGAATTGGTTCTACTTAATTGTTTCTCACATTCTGAGCAATCAATTTTATTAGCGCTTTTCAAAACTTTATAAAAATTAGTTTCACAATTCATTTTTTTAAATGCGTATAAAAAACAATGTATGCTCTTCACTCTGCAACTGTTTTAAAACGTATTTCCTTCACTATTTGCACAGCTTTAGGAATTTGCATAAATCTTTGACTAATGCACAGACATAATCTGATGCAACAACAAAATTATGTATTACAAATTTTTTTACTGATCATAAAATATTATTTGAAGGTTAAGTTTTTTTGTAATTCCTTCAAACAAAGAATGGCAACAACAAAATTCATGTATATTTTTGTTTTTGTATGTTAAAATTGTCATGTATTTTTAGACAAATAGTCTACCTGCTTTAAGTGTTCTAATAAAATGTTTACAAAATCATAAAGCCAAAAAATTCCGTTACCTTTTTACACAGTTATTGCATGTGTTTTTTACAAAAATGGTTAAATAATTTCCGTATAAGCAACAACCGATTATACAAGTTACATTTTAACTCCAGTTTTTTCATGCCTACTATTGAAAATATTTATTATTCTAATTGGTATGTATTAAAATTTCATAAATAGAAGACAAATGTAACATAAAATTATTTATTAAATTTATGTAGGAATTACCAATATAACCAAATACCTTAATTTTTGACTAACAACTATTTCATAAAAATTTTTTACACGATGAACTGCATTTCTGGCAACATTGTTTGAAATGAAGATAAAAAAGAAACATGGCTTCTAATGAGTGTACATGCGTGCGCTAGTATTTTATGCTCATGCGCATATGCACATGAGTTTCATCGATCAATGCTCATGCGCTTGAGCATGCGCATTGATATAAGAAAATGTTGCACATGCGCATGAGCACAAATTTAAGCTCATGTGCTGCACACTCATGAGCAAATATGAACTCTGGTGCTGAGCTTTGCCAGGATAAGTCAGATGATGACCTGACAACAGAAGAAACTCTCAATAGTAACCGAAACAATGAGAAGTGCTTAAAATTTTAAAAAATTAAAACTGTACTCTAATGGCATAATGGAAGATTTTATTTATATGTTAAGATAGTCTGTATTATGGGTTGCATTGGATTTCTCCAACATCTTCGATAAATGAAAGAATTTTTTTCCAAGTGAAGTTTTAACAAAACTAAAGAAAAGAATCGCTTAAATCCTAAACATTTGAACTAAATTATTTTTCTACAAGATTTTTAGCAAAATCTCCTTTAACTATTGAAATAATTAAAACTATGATCTTAATATGTAAACATTATAAAATATGTATTAATATTTTTTGAATTTTTTTGTTTGCTAGTTTTATTAATTAATTTATTTATTTATTAACAGTTTTGTTCGTAATGTTATTGTTTTTTTTTTTACTAATTTTTATTTATTGAAAGTACTTAATTTTTAACACAACTTTATTAATCGGTTAACCGATCAATAGCAGTATCTACCGATTACTAACCGATTAAACCAAAACCCCGGTTAAATAATCGTGCGATTAACCGATTAAAGCAACGGCCCGATTAAATGAATACCCTAATATTTAGGTTTTATATGCATAGTTTTGCATTTTTTGAGTGTTTTTTTTTAATTTCCATATTATAAAAAAAGTTTTTAAATAAATAAAAAAAATCTTTCCAATAAATTTTAAAATCAAAAAATAAATTATTTTGGAGCTTAAATACAAGATTTTTAATATTTCGACGGAGATCCTTTAATTTTAAGCCGGTGCAGAACCTTACATGGTTAAGGCTTCCAGTGAGATTAAAATATTTTACCCAAAACTGAACGAAGTTAATAAGAAGCCAATTCGATAATATTACAATTTTTATTAAAAAGTATTACTTGATTCCCCTGCCACCACAGCCAGGAGTAATAAGATGCTTCAGAATTCTATTTAAAAACCTTTGAGTAATTTAAGAAAGTTAGAAGAGCCTGTTGATACCGCTGATTACACAGGCCAACACTCAATTTGCTTCTTTGAATTTATCAATTGATTCTAGTTAATTTGGGTGCGCTGAATTCAAAACTGTAATCAGTTTGTCTCTATCAGCTCTAGTTTTCATGATATAGCTTTTCTATACCCTCCACTTATGACCTCCAATTACCCAAATTTTTTTCCAAATTTTTTTTTTTTGATCAAAATTTTTTATTTACTGTTATAGTTATTGCCAAAAAAAAAAAAAAACTCCCAATTTTTTTTTAAGTATTTTTTTTTTTATTTTAATAAGTCTGTATGAAACAGTTTTACTTCTTTTTATTTTTTTAAATTCCTATGGAAAAGTTTTACTTTCTAAATACTTAAAAAAATTTGGGAGTTTTTTTTTTTTTTGGCAATAACTATAACAGTAAATAAAAAATTTTGATAAAAAAAAAATTTTTTGGAAAAAAAATTTGGGTAATTGTTGTAATTGGAGGTCATAAGTGGAGGGTATAAAGTTATATCATGAAAACTAGAGCTGATAGAGACAAACTGATAACAGTTTTGAATTCAGCGCACCCAAATTAACTAGAATCAGTTGATAAATTCAAAGAAGCAAAAATATTTTTTAATTTTGTCGGGCTGTGTTATGCAATTAACAAAAGTAAAAGAAATGTTTTTTTTTTAACATCAGAAGTCAATTAGCATTTGTATTTTTTAATTACCGTTGTATTAGTGAAACAATAACTTAATTTAATGTTGCAAAAAGTAAAATTGACAAGGAAGAATAGCCCGACAAATTAAAAAAAATCCAAAACTTTTTGCAAAAAGAATTAAGGATTTCAAAAAATAAAATATATTTTAAATACTTATGATCTGATCTTAAATCAAAGTGGGATCTGAAAATAAATTTGTTCAAAATGCATTGGCATTCTTGAAGTACAAGACAAAGTTTTACTTTTAATAAAGCAGTTCTTATTTATTTAAACAAACAAAAATTTAAACTAGTTTTTTAAAGATATTTGAATAATAATAGACTGAATTCTTTTATATTTTTGCATGTAGTTAATTTAAAAAAACAATTTTTTTATTTTTTTAGTGCATATTTTGGATTTTTTTTAGTGCATATTTTAAGCGCATATTTTTGATTTTTTAGTGCATGAAAATCTCATCCCTAGGTATCATTAATATAGATTATGAATCAGTATTCAATCGATCACGGTGGTCAGTCTTTATCAGTTCAGGTGGCAAATAATCTCTTCAAACACGGATTGGAAAATTAAAATGCATATTGAAATTAATTTTTTTATTTTTAAATTATTTAAGGCGCGCCTGTCAAAAAACTAGCTAAATTGGAAAATCTTTTTAATAAATCAGTTAAATCTTTTTTATTGAAAGATTGGGCTTAGAAAGGATATGCTCTTTATCTTATTTCAAAATTATCTTCATTAGTAAAATTTTTTTCTTACTATGTATATTAATTCTATTGTGTTCAGTTTTAAGCTGACGTTTGAGCTAAGACTGCTCGATAAATAACTTTTACAGCAGAAATCGTTTTTCTTCTCTTGCTTTTGAGTTTTCATTTCGTATGAAATGCGACAACAAAGTTTATTTAATAATGTATGCAAGTTTATGATTGTTATGTAATTCTAATCGAATTGATACGCTAAGAAACAAGTTAGAATGATATATTCGGCTGTTTCCTCCTCCACATGCCTGACCACATCTATAACGCTTCCAGTCTCTTTAAATTTCTTTAACATCTTGCCGATTCCTTCCTTTGTAGGTCGTTGTTGAAAACAATCATCACCCTGTAATGCTTGAAAAGTGGCCCATGTTTGAACCACTACTTTTGTAGTAAGTTTTAACAAATTTTTACGCTTTCTACTAGATTTTGGAAAATCAAAAAGAATTTTAAAAGTTATTTCTAATAATGGTGGCAGTATCCATTTCTAAATTATTCAATTAATTTGATATAAACAATGATTTTGTTTGAAATTAGTATTTAAATATTTAAGTAAAAAAAACATTTTATTAAAACAATAAAACTGACATTATTAAGTGTCCCTGTATAGACAAAAAGGCACATATATCCGATTTACGAAATATATTCTTTAGAAATCGGAAAACGAATTAGTTATTTTAGTGATTCGTAGTGAATCACTAGAAACACAACTGGGACGAACGACGAATTATTCGCAACGAATATTCGTCACCAGAAATAGAACACATTGGTTTATATGAAAGTACACACAGTCATTGCGTAGACCGAAATTCGTCGTGCGTGACGAACTCTGCGATAGGTTTATTTATATTTCTTACGCAGACGAACGACGAACAAATTGGGAAAGGGACAGCGCGTGGAATCTTTAAAGAATTAAAGGAACAATTCGCTTCTATTGAGAACTTGGCTAAAATTCGCGAAAAAATTACAAACTTTTAAACAAACACTAAAATTTATTAGAAATCGCTAAATGAGCAAAAAAAAATTGCAAAAATTCGCAAAAAAACATTTTATATTTCAAAAAGCCATAAAATTGATTAAAAGTCCCAAAAACTATAAGGAATGACAAAAATTAGGTAAAAATTGCAAAATTAGCGGAAATTCGCAAAAATTTGCTTACAGCGGCATGATAGCAAAGTCTACTATTTATTATAAATCGTGAAAGCTGTAAAGAATCAGAAAACTTACAGAAACAAATCGTGAACATGGCTGAAATTCGCGAAAAATTGCAAAATTTTAAACAAGCCCAAATCTAATTTGAGATCGCAAAATCAAAATTCAGAACACCAAAAATGCTGAAGTTATCCATTTCGAGTGGATTCGGATTCTAAAACACACCCGATTAATAGTTTTTTATAAATAAATAAAATTTTAGGTTCACGCACTTATTGTGACGAATTCGTCGTACTATGCGAAGTTCATCGTTCGTCCCAGTTGTGTTTATACCATTAAAGTGTTTTTCTTAGTTAATTTATACATATATGTACATATATGTACATGCCCATTGTTAGTCTGAGTTTATACGGCTCATCGACAAGATTCTTCCTTTTTCTTCTTCGAACATGAATTGGCGTTCAAATGAATCATGTCATGTTGACGGCATGTTTTTATTTTGTTTTATTTGATATTGCAAACAAAAACAAAATTAAACAAAGAATAAGAAACCAAAACGTAAAGACAGTACATGCATCTGTGTACTCGTTTCTTTTCCCCTCGTCCCTCTCGCCTATAAAGTAGCAATCTTGTCAATAAGACATGAGCCGTATGAACACAGACTTAGAGTATTATATTGTGCCGCCTGTCCGACTCTATTTTCTTTATCGTTTTTTAGCGAAAATAAGATAAATAAGTTATCAAGTCCGATCCATAGATAAATCTCTAGGATAAACCTCTGTCTTAAAAATTATTTTATGCTTATTTAAACATAATTTGTACATATCGAAAAAGCTTAAGTGACAAAAACAAAATTTTACAGGAGAAGGATTTTTTTTATTATAAAAACCAAGAAAACATACTAGAAATGGCGCTTGAGATAAAATTGTTTTTGCTATCAAATCGTTACGGTAGCTTGTATGACCATTAGAGTGGGTCAATTTGTTTGCCCACCAAGCGTATAGCAAAATCGTAATCTACGCAAAATTCTAAGAACAGTTTCCTAAAGAAACCATGGTTCTAAAATCAAAATCGAGCTTCCGGTTTTTGACTTGAAAATTTGGTGCTCAGGAAATCTATAAAAATAAAACTTTTTTGGAAATATTTATTGAAATTGGTGAATAGTTGGCCTTTATCGCTGTAAGAGGGCTTGTTTAAAAGAAAATTCTCTCAGCTTTCTATATCTGTGTTCATTTTTAGAAAAATCTGTAAATCAGTAATTGGTTAAAAGGGTTTTGGTAAAAATAACCATAGTCAAGCTGATAAGAAACCTAAAACTGTTACAATTTTGATACATAAAAGTTAAATTAAATAATTTAACTAAATTTTAATTCAAAGTTGATTAAAATAAAATAATTCTGCGGCATTTTGACAAAACATCTTAAGTGGAGATAAGATTTTAAAAAAACTCGGTGAAAAAAGCATTTTTGTTAAAAAATAAAATAAACCGAAATTAAAGAAACATTTTGTTCATAATACAAAATTTTAAAAACGTAAGCAAAAATGTTTTTTAATGAAAATTCGTACGATTAACACCATTTTTTTTCAACTTTTTAATTTTGACTTAAGATGTTTTGTCAAAAAGCCATAGAATTGATTAATCAAAACTTAATTAAAAGAAAATTTCTTTAAATAAAATTTAAGCAAAAACTGAAAATAAAAAGATTAAAAAATAAATATTTTTATTATTATTCTATTTTTTATTAAAACGCAATTTATTTGAAAATTCACAACTTAAAAAAAGGAACCGACTAAAATAAAAAAAAAAAAAAATTATAAAAAAATACTGGCCAAGCCGGGGGTAAATAAATTTAGTTTCGGCCTATAGCTGCAATTTACATACAATATCTTTTTTGCTATCCATTCGTGGTATTCTGTTGTGGCTTTTAATAGTAACTAACAAAATATCATCTCGATTTCATTCTATGGCACCTGGGAAACATTGGTAAGCAATTGTACAAATCGCTCAGTTCCCTGAATATGTGCCGGTAACCCTAGATCAGTAAACGGTTGATGCTTGTAGTAAATGGCGGCTCAGACAAATTGCTATCGTCCACTTCCAATTTGAAAAATTGTATTAGCTATAAAAACAGAAATTTCTGAAATGCAATTGGACACTTTCAGAAGTTACAATTCGAAATTTTTTAAGTTAAATTGGAAATTTCTGAAATACAATTGGAAATGGTGTAGTAAGAAACATAGGCCCTAATTATATAATTCGCAACGTTACGCCAAAGAATTACATTGAAAGCAAAAACAAATTCATAAATATTTTGTAATTATGTTGTTGCTTTCTACAGAAATTCTTTTTGCGTTTTAAAATTTCAAACGCCTCATTACTTGTGGCGTTGAAAATTTGAAAACGGTACATGAATTTTTGTAGAAAGCAACAACAAAATAACAAAATATTTATGAATTTGTTTTGCTTTCAATGCTTTGGCGTTGCGTTTTATATAATAAGGGCCATAATTTAAAAAAATTTAAAAATTAAATAGGTAATGAGAAACTGAAAAGTTTGTAAATCTATCGTTGTATCACACAATTTACCGTTAAAACTCTCACGTTTATTCCATTTTAGAAATGTATGGTAAACAAAAATAATTTTTTTTTAATAAAAATTTTCACTTTTTGACAAGTTTTCAAGAATACCCAACAGTATTTAAAAATGTACAATAACTCGTATTAAGCGCATAAGTTTATAAGTGCTGTTATGGTTTAAAGGTTATGTTGGGCCTTGTGACCCAGGATGTAATGGTTTAATTTCTGGTTTGGCCAGTATTTCTTCTTTTAAATACAATTTTATTGAAGTCGTAACCCAATAAAAAATTGAGCTTCGAACGAAGCAGGTTTGTAAGGAAGACATGAATTTTATATGGCGAGTTACCACTTTGAAGCAATACATTTATGACACATAAAGCATATAAAAATTGTTAGATGTAACGATCAGCTTTACACACTGATACAGTTATTTTTTAGTATTCTCCCTTACAAACCTGCTTCGTAGTAAGGGAATGCCGTAGCACTTGATATGTTATTTTTTTTAAGTTGTTGAGAGCTCTTTCACTTACATACTTTACTGCAAAAAAAAATTATTTATGTGTAGAATTTTCTAAAATTGAGCACAGATATATAAAGCTGAGGAAATTTCCTTTTAAACAAGCCCTCTGTCAGCGATACAGGCCAACAATTGCAATAAATATTTCCAAAAAAGTATTATTTTTTTCAGATTTTCTGAGCACCAAACTTTCAAGTCAAAAACCGGAAGCTCGATTTTGATTTTCGAACCATTGTTTCACAGAAAAAAACGCATTGATCAAAAATAAAATCAGTTTTAATTAAAAATTTAATCAAGTGTATCAAAAGTTTAATTGACAACATTAATTTGCACCAGTATACAAATAAATAATATCAATTAAACTTTTAATTCACTTGATTAAACGTTTAATTCACTTGATTAAACGTTTAATTCACTTGATTAAATTTTTAATTAAAACTGATTTTATTTTTGATTAATGCGTTTACTAGGGCACAATTTTTTCTGTGTTCTTTGGGAAAAGTTCTTAAAATTTTCCGTAGATTACGATTTTGCTATACGCTTTGTCACTTTTTTTGGGCCCGAACAAATTGACCCACTCTAATGACCATACAATTTTAGGAGATGATGTTTTTGATTTAAGTTTTCCTAGAACACAGAAAAAATTCTTCAATTTTTTTTTCAGCTAATCCATTAATTAAAAATAAAATCAGTTTTAACTATAAATAAAATCAAGTGAACTTAACGTTTACTTACAACAACATTATTACTACAGAAAATGTTTTGAATATTAACAAGTATTTTATTGATACTATTAGTTTATTTACTGGTGCAAATTAAATTAGTTTTTTTTTTATTAAAATCACGAATTTTGTAATTAAAATCAATTTTTATTTTTTTCTGTGAACTATCGAAAATATTTTTTTTTATGTTTTTTAATGCTCACACCCAATAAAAAATTTTATCGTTTTGGGAAGCACTAATTGTATATTAAAAAAAATGTGCACACAATTATGCGCTGCGCAATGAGACAAACAGAAATTTACTGCATGTGAAGGAACTTTTACCACGGTATTCCATTACTCAAAGCAGGTTAGTAGGGGAAAATACTAAAAAAATAACTGTAAAAAAACATTCAGTGTGTAAAGTTGAATAAAGCGCTTTTTGTGTCAAAAATTTATTGCTTCAAAGTGGGAACTCACCATATAATTTCATGCCTTCCGTAAGTGAGATTGTAAGCGAAAATCTTACATTTCTCCCATACAAACCTGCTTCGTTTAAAGATCAATTTTTTATTGGGCATTAAGACAAAACTTATTACAAATAGATCTTGTAAAATCCATAAACCTAATAAAATATATTACCAGGGTTCGAAAATATTCATGTATGCATACTAAAAATCCAACATACATGACAAACTGACATGAATGATGAAAATTTTTTGTTTTATTTTCGCACTGTAAATAGCCAAATTTTTTTTATTATTTTTAAACACATGCATAAAATTTTTTTTTATTTTCCAGTTTGTACATATGCGCGTATGTGGAAAATGATAGGCTAATCGTGGTTTTTTGCTTTATTTGTGTTTAAAAACCAGTGATGCCAACTTTTTGAGAGCAAAAAGCACTTTAAAATTTAAAAAAAGCACTAAAAAGCACTATTTTGAACAAAAAAAGGGTAAAAAAGCACTAAGCCATTTTTTAAATTTAATTTAACACAAAACTCGTTGCCGAATATTATATACCTCCAAAATTTAAAAAAAGGCGATGGCGTTGATGGGGACCATTTTCTTTTAAGATAAAATAATAAATATATTTACATTTGTATATAAACATTTTTAAATTTATTATTACTAGTGTTCGCCTTATGGTCAAAATTCGACCATAACTTTTTTTTGTAAATATGAAGAAAATATAATTCATCTAAGTATATCGTCACCTAAAAGATGAAATAACCTATCTGCAGTTTTCAAAAGTTTACAGGAGAGGGAAAAAACATAATAAAATTGGAACTATTAACGATATTGAAACGAAAATTACACATTTTGATTAAAATGAAACCAGTAATATATATCGGTTGAGAAAATTTTGTATTATATACATTAAATAATTACAGTTGTAGTTTCTTTTACTGGTTTAAGCAAAAACAAGGCCTTAATGTTTGTTTAAATTACACTATGCAACAAAATTAAACTTTTATCGTGATTTTGAATGACTTATTTTTCTCTTTTTTTGTGCGTAACGGTCCTCTAGGTACAAAAACTTTGTCATTTGTAATATTACGTGTTCAAAATTTTGCACAAATATGCGTTATGATATAGGGAATAAAAATCCATAAAAAACTCAATTTTGAAATTTTTGCAGATAGGTTATTAGGCCTTTAAGATGACGATATATGAATTTATTTGTTTCGAGCATTTATTTTTTCCTTCAAAGTGGATCGATTTGGCGAGGGACCAACCTCCGGTTCATATATTATCTTCTACGTGAGTTAATTTAATTTTGTAAGTTCCGTATAAAAAATACCAATTGAAAAACAAAAAAGTATCAAAAAGTCTCGATTATATATATTGTCATCCACTCAGGAAGTTGCACGTTTAATTTCTATGTCTTATATTAACGAAAATTAATCAAAGTACCAGATGTACAACGCAAAGTACCAAAAAGCTCCCCTAACATGTTCTTATTCACCCAGTTTAATTTATAATTTTATCTTTATAGGTCGAATGTTAACGAAAATTCAAAAAGTTCCAGATGAAAAACAAAAAATACCAGCATTTTTTATCTTATAGGTTATCACTCATCTACACCTATAATATTATGTTTCTAAGTTCTATATTACAGAAAATTTAACAATTATCAAATGAAGCACAGAAAAGTAAAAAAAAGAAATTTAGTTTCCCATATTTCCCCTTTTTTCTCCCCATAGAGGTTCGGTTGACAAACAAAGGAAGAAAGCGTTCTTAACTGTTTTGCCTGGTTTGATTTTTATAGTCGAAATATTCGAAAACCGGTTTCTGAAAAATGTCGAATAATCGATCACCCTAATTTTTTATTATTTGATAATTGAAAATAAATTTGTTACAATTTTGAACGCTTATAACTCTGAAATTATTGAACAGATTTTAATAAAATATACATTGTGCACTTCTACCTCTTAAATGGTGTATATTTTGTTCAAATCGGTTGACATACGGAGGAGAAAGTGTTCTTAACTGTTTTGCCTTAGCCGATTTATATATACATTGATTACCTTCAATAAAAATTATATCAACCAAATCATTTGGATCATCATCAGCTGGGTTTGAATTGGTCGTAAAACAGTAATAAAGTGCGAGCTAGATTTTCGTAGTTAGAAAAAAACTGGCCTGTTGCAAATACCGAAAATTTGCAGTGACCGACCATTCCTTATAGAACTTAATGACAGCCCAAATTTTAATAAAAAAAATATGTTGTCAACGCAAAAAAGTAAACGTTTTGTAAAATTTCCAAATTGCTAGGAAGCCTAGCTCTAACCTCGTAAATAAAGTTTTTGGTAAAACGAATGCAACTTTCTTTTATCAGTTTTTTTTATCATTTGAAACCTTAAAATCTTTACAGGCCTTCCCAAAATTGTACCCCAAATAGCAAATCTCATCTTAATCATCCTCAATATAATCGAAGTTTTAAAAAATGGTACAAAAAAAATAAATATTGTAAAAGGCACTAAAAAGCACTGTGAGAAATTTTTAAAAGCACTTTAAATACCCGCTTTTCAAAAACGGGTGTTTAACAAAATTTCGGGTATTGCATGAGCAAAAAAGCACCAAAAAATACCCGAAAGGCACCAAAATGGCAACGCTGTTAAAAACACAAAAATCTCTTTCTTCCTTTGTTTTTGTTTAATAGTATTTGTATCCTTACTTTGTACACGATAAAATTGTTTTTTTTTAAGCGTCGTTTCTTCATGTTGCTTTTATACATAAAGAAAATAAAAAAACTTGCAACTTTATTTTAAACATCTGAAAATATGACAACAGTGCAAATTTGATTTTGATTTTTTTTATCTAAATTTATGTACAAATGTTAATATTTAATTTAAACTTTTTTTAATGAATTATTTATTTTAAAAGTGTTGCGTTATGTTCTTTTAAAGCTTTAATAAAAAAAATATAAGATGAATTGCATATAATTTTTTTTTGTTTCTTTTACGTGCAGTAGTTTTAATTAAAAAAATTGTTTTCCCCAAATTTTCCCTAAAAAAAGAAATAAAAAAACACTAATTGCTTATAATTTGTTTTTTTTTTTCCTTTTCAATGTTAAATTCAAACATTCTTGATAAATAATCTCTCTTATTATCTCATGTTTTTAGTAGAAACAAAAAACAAAACAAATATATTTGCAGGGAAATAAAATTGGACCACTTGATCCATTTTGATAAAATGGACTACTCCAAGGACTGGTCCGATTTGTAGTGAGACGACATGTCTTCGTTTTTTAACGAGATGCTTTCGTTTTTAAACGACTTCAACACTAATCCTCTTGAGTACACCATGGAGTAGTTTTAAAACTACTCCTTAGTGGTTCAAAGCAGGCCTGCCATTTTTGCCGATTTTTCGCCCCTAAATAAAAGGCGATTACTTTTTGTTTGTTTGATAATAATACACCAACTTTGAGCAGTGTTTGTAATGTGTGTTGGGTTAATACATTTTTATTTGAAAACAAGTAAGAAAGTATAGTCGGGCTTGACCCTACACCACAGTTTTTAAAAACACATCATGCTTATGTGTCCATGTAAATATGGATTTATCTATGTTTGTAAACTTCATGAAAATCGGTTTGAAAGTTTGTGAGTGGCAGAAATTGCCCCCTGCCTCCCCTTGTGGTCCTACTTTTTAAAAACTGTACAGCTAATGTGTCCCTATAGATACGGATCTATCTATGTTTTAAATTTGATTAAAATCGGTTTGGGAGGCAGAAAATGCCCCTATCTCCCCTAGTGGTCCGAATTTTTTAAAAATGTATACATTTTGTGTCCATATAGATATGGTTCTATCTATGTTTTAAATTTCATTAAAATCGGTTTGATAGTTTCTGAGAGGAAGAAATTTCCCCCTATCTATCCTCGTGGTCCTACGATTCGGCCCATTTTCAAAAGGCTTGGTCCTTGTGCCAATAAGAACCTATGACCCAAATTTCATCAAATTATCTCCAAAATTTCGACATGTACTTTGCGCACAAGGTTACATGGACAGCCAGCCAGCCAGCCTGCCAGCCGGACGGACATCGTTAGTTCGACTCAGAAAGTGATTCTGAGTAGATCGGTATACTTTAAGGTGGGTCTAGGACCACTATTTTAAGGCGTTACATACATCAGCACAAATGCATAATACCCTCTCCACTATTGTGGTGTGGGTATAAATATTCCACTATGAAGAATTAAAGGCCAAAGTGAAAAAAGAAATAATTTTTAAACCTAAAATAATTCAGTTAAAATTTCTTTTTCTATTAGGAAAATATACAACACTTTATATTTGTGCTTGAAAATTTATATTCACTATCAATGAATATAATTTAAATAATAATTACTTTGATAATTAAATAATTTTTTTTTTAAGATTATAACGCAATTGAGGACGATGTTAGTACATAAATTAAATAGTCCATTCTTATGTAAGGAAAATTAAATAAATTTGCAAACTTTTTGGCAAAAAATTTCAGATTTATAACGTGAACATTTTATTTCAGCATTTGGTACAATTTTTGGTCCTTCTACATTCTTCCGCAAATGTGGAAAGAATTTTTTAATGTTACAGAGTTTTGATGTTCACTGGGAAATTAATCTTAAAATTTATTTAAAAATTAATAATTTAAACTCAAATATTTGTATATGGAATATACTTAATTATAAAAAAATTAAAAAAAAAACTTTATATTTAACTACAATTTCTTTGTAAAACGTTTATTTTGATTGATTCTTTTGAAACTTCATAAGTTATAAGCATTAGATAATTCTGAATTGTTCTTATTTGTAAGTAAGAATAGGTTTTATTGTATTTAAAATAGGTATTTTTAATTTGCCGATTTTCTGCCGATTTTTTTATATTAAAGTGCCGATAATGCCGATTTTTTTTTTTAAATATGCCGATTTTTTCTGGCACCCCTGGTTCAAAGGTAGGTTACATGGTCCTCTCCTAGGACATCGTAATGTGTAATAGACCAGGTTTTTTCCATACGTTTGGGTTACTTTTGGACTAGTCCTGGTCCCTTGTGGACTACTCTTTACACGCGTGTTTGGACTGGTCCTATTATTTGCAGAAACGAACAAAAGAAGTTTAAAAAAACAATTCTCACATGTACAAATGTAAAAAAATATAAATCTCTCTTTTTATCTCATGTGTTTTGTAAAAACAAAAAACGATGAAAATACTTTTATAGAAGAATAAATATAGCAAAAGTTTTTTTTTTTGTGTTTTTAAACACGAATAAAAAAGCACACAACAGTGTAAAAAATTTTTTAGTCGGGACCATGAGTGAACAGTGAATGAATATTCGGAATTCTGTCTATTACAATATGCAAAATTGTAAAAGTTTTGCATACGGAAGCCATGAATTTTATTTGACAAGTTCCTGCTTTGAAGCAGTAACTTTTTGACACAAAATGCGCCTTATTCAACGCATATAAAAACTGGTGGTTGTAGCAATCAGCTTTACACACTCCATATGGTTTTATAACAAGCCTGCTTCGCAGCAATGGAATGCTTTAGCACTTTAATTGTTATTTTTTTTATTAAATTTGTAAGAAGTTGTTTAAATGACAAAAATAATTTTAAAATAAAAAGCTATTTTTAGGGGCTTCGTAAACAAATCCATCATATTTGGCATTTTATTCAATATTAAATAAAAGGGTATTTTACACTATCACCAAAGTCTTATGTATTTAGAGGAGAATTCAACATTGTCATGATAAGTTGCTTACAATTATTAGATCAGAAAGGCATTTTCGTAAAAATTCTTAAGTTTGTGTGATAGTGTAAAACTGCCTTGAGTGCTTTACTTTGAACAATAAAAAAAAACCTGGGGCCTGATTCTAGTAGTCGTGATCAAGCTCTTTTCCGGTTCGAAAGCAATATAATATCTAATTATTTCACTCAATACTTAACGAATCGGAATTGTTTTTCAGTGTTGTAAAGCATTAATTTGAGTTTCACAATACTCAAAAAAATAATTTCGTTTCGTTCAGTATCGACTGAAAGAATCAGAAATAATATTGCTTTCGAATCGATAAAGTACTCGATCACGACTACCAGAATCAGGTCCCTGTAGTTCCTTAATTAATAGTACATACATTAGACGCTCGGTTATATGAATACCCAGTTATATGAACATCCAGAATAGTGAACAACATAATTTTTACACATGAGGTTCTAAAGAGTGAGCACAACCTATCTCTATTATGTAAACAACTTGCAACCGTTGATTTTTTTTTAACTATTTGTTGTAAAGGGTGTTTTTTAGAGTAGCACAAATTTGAGTTGGCATTATTGCTTTATTTGAGCACCCATTTAACAGCTGATGGTTGCTTTTTGTTTAGTTTGCTTTGAAATTTCATTAGGAATCGACTTATCGAGCAACGCGCAAATACAGTAGACGCTTGGTTATATGTTATATAAACATCCAGAATAGTGAACAACAATATTTTTACACATGAACACATTTTACACTATATGAACAACTTGCAACCGTTGATTTTTTTGTAACTTTTTGTTGTAAAGGGTATTTTTTAGAGTATCACAACTTTGAGTTGGCATCACTGCTATATTTGAGCACCCATTTAACAGCTGATAGTGGCTTTTTGTTTAGTTTGCTTTGAAATTTCATTATGTATCGACTTATCGAGCAACGCGCAAATATTTGACATTTTTAATCAAAATAATTCGGCGAATGGGCTGAAGCACAAATTGATATTGATTTTGAATCTCCACTCAAAATTTTATTTTCCGATTAAGCCAATTTCTGGTAGAACGGGTACATAAATAAGCAGAATCCACAAGCTTTTGTCGAAACACCATTACATCCACAAAAATTACTGTATGGTGCGCTTTATGGGCTGGCCCATATTTCTTCAAAAACGATGATGATCAGAATGCGAAAAGTTGCTGAAAATTGGCGCCTTCTACACGCCAGCCACATGACAGAAATCATATTTAAACTCCATAAAATTTTCTTTCAAGTAAAGCCCGTTTCATTGAAATTAAAAATATATTTCCTTGTTTTATTATGATTTAAACTTGTGTCACTCTATAAAAAACACTCTTTATTATAAATCTGTTCGATCTTCCTCGAAATAAGCTAGTAAATGTGTATATACGAATGCAAAGGAAAATTTATAAGATGGTTGGTGTTTGTAAAGTTATTGCTTGGAGTGAAAATAATATATCTGATAATTATATTTGGCATTGTGAAAATGCAGGGACAAGGCATAACAGAAATCTTTTAAAGCAAAAAAATATAACCGACTACTTTCATGAACAGTTATTATTAACAAATTAATATAAAATAAAAACGTAATATAGGTTATGTATGTACACATATTAAAATTGATTTGAAATACTTATTTTATATTGTCTCGATTATGTAAACTTTTCCATTTAGTGAACAGGCCCTGTCTAAATTAGTTCATATAAGCGAGCGTCTACTGTATTTGAAATTTTTAATCAAAATAATTTGGCGAATGGGCTGAAGCACAAATTGATATTGATTTTAAATTTCCAGTTAAAATTTTATTTTCCGATGAAGGCCATTTCTAAGCAGAATTGTCGTATTTGGAGTGAGAAGAATCCACAAGCTTTTGTCGAAATATGGTATTTTTGCATCCATAAAAATTACTGTGTGGTGCGCTTTATCGGCTGGCGGAGTCATTGGCCCGGCCCAAATGTCTTCAAAAACGATGATGGTCAGAATGTGAAAAGTTGTTGAAAATTGTCGCCTTCTACACGCCAGCCGTGGCGGGCACATGGCGGAAATCATATATTCATTGATATTAAAAATATATTTCCTTGTTTTATTATGATTTAAACTTGTGTCACTCTATAAAAAAAACACCCTTTATTATAAATCTGTTCTTCCCCGAATAATCGATATAAGATGGTAGGTGTTTGTAAAGTTATTACTTGGAGTGAAAATAATATATCTGATAATTATATTTGGCATTGTGAAAATGAAGGGACAGTCATTACAGAAATCCCTTAAAGCAAAAATATATAACCGACTACTCTCATGTACATTTATTTTTAACAAACTAATAAAAAATAAAAACTTAATATAGCTTATGTATGTACACTAGACTGGTCGCATCTTGTATGGGATTTTTTTTTTTTTTTAATTTAAATGTTTGCGCTGCTTTAAATATGAGGTTTGGTGTAAGAAATCAAGTCCTAATTTTTCAGCTCAATCCGACGGTGCCTAGTCGTGCCAAGTTGGGCCCAAAGTTCCCCATATGATAAAAAAAACATCTATTCAATCAGATACTAGATGAAAAGCCGTTCTTAACTAATTTTAACTAATTCGGGGTCGCTGTATCAAGTGGTGCTAGCCGTTTTTTAGGTTAGCTTTAGTTTTCGAGATATACCGTTATTTCGAAAATTAAGGATTTTTTTTTTTTTAAATTTATGACTGCAGTTGGTCTTGAGGCATCCTAGGCACTACACGGGCCAAATATAAGAATTTCAATTATACACATATGGCGGTTTAATAAAATTCTTAAATTAATTAAAATTTTTCGTCTTTTGTGAATACATAAAATCAAAAGTTGTGAACAGATTTTAATCATTTATAGCTTGTTTTGTTTGCAATATTTTTTTTTATATGACTCTATAAAATTGGAAGCATAGCTCCATTTTTCAATTTTGTATGAATTTTTAAAAACAAAAATTCCGAAATTTTAATAAAAAAATTATTTTTTTTTTCCAGAAAAAAAATTATGTTTCTAAAACGACTGCGCATATAAGAAAAACGTTTTACCTTTCTTAAAGTAAATTTTATTGCGAAATTTCGGTTTTTTTTAGTTTTTCAATAAGCTAAAGCGTTTTTGAGTTACGCGAACATATGTTGTGCAACCTCCCTAATTTTCGAAATAACGGTATATCTCGAAAACCAATGCCAATATGAAGAAAAAAGTTTTAACTTTCTTAAAGTAAATTTTATTGCCGAATTTCGGTTTTTTTTAGTTTTTCAATAAGCTAAAGCGTTTTTGAGTTGCGCGAACATATGTTGTGCAACATCCTTAATTTTCGAAATAACGGTATATCTCGAAAACTAAAGCTAACCTAAAAAACGGCTAGCACCACTGGATTCAGCGACCCCGAATTAGTTATAATTAGTTAAAAATCTTTCGTTCGTATCATACTAAAATATTAAACAGCAAATACTTTAATCTATCTATACAATATATAATTTCTTAGTATGTAAGGATGTTTGCATGTATGTCCTATTCTTTCCGCAACTTTCTGAAGCCATCTGATGACATAGGAAGCTGAGATTTGGCATACTTAAAGTATTTTCTCTGCGGAAGATCGTAACGAAGCCAGATTTTCGATTTTCGGTCTTAAAGACCGGCTTTTCATCTAGTATCTGATTGAATAGATGTTTTTTTTTATCATATGGGGAACTTTGGGCCCCACTTGGCACGACTAGGCACCGTCGGATTGAGCTGAAAAATTAGGACTTGATTTCTTACACCAAACCTCATATTTTAAGCAGCGCAAACATGTAAATTTAAAAAAAAAAAAATTGCGACCAGTCTAATGTACACGTATTAAAAATGATTTGAAATACTTTTTTTAAATTGTGCCGAGTATGTGAACTTCTCCATTTGGTGAACAGGCCCTGTCTGAATTAGTTCATATAAGCGAGCGTCTACTGTAGTTTGATATGAAAAACTCATGGCACAAGGTGAGTTTATGCTTTTAATTCTATGTATTGGGGCGGCCGACATGGCTTTTAAAAATATTTTCTTTCTTGCGAATTAAAAGATTTTCTATATATGAATTTTGCTAGACGAGGTTATTTTTTCCGCTTGTTTAAAAACGATCAAATATTTTTTCACAAATTTTTATGTTCAAAAGTTAGAACATATAATTTTAATGTCACACAGTCAATATTGCATTATTTATAAAAAAAATTTAATTTTTATTTTTTAAGCAAATGGGTTTAAAAAATAGAGAGTAAAGATAAAAGATCTTAGTACGCCATACACGTTTTAATCCAATTGGCAACTAAGTCGGGTTTTCAAGGCGTGCATGGCTCTGTCAAATAATTAGTTTGGCAGTTGTGGAGTTGGTTGAAGAAAAATTAAAAAAGGTTGGTTATCAATCTAATGGTGGTGTTCAGTTGGGTATCAATTCGTTTTACATGACAACTGTTTAACCAAACAAAATTAACATCCAAAATCAATTTATTCAACTCCTAAATTTTGCTCCACAAGTTTTAAAAATGCCCACATTGATTACGGCGCCCTCTGTGATCTGCCCATAAGCCCCTACTGCTCTCCATTTCCACTTATAGTGGTAGATATTAAGTATTTTTTTTTTGTTTTTATACCATTCACCACAGGTGGAAAAGGGTTTGTCATTCCGTTTGTAATTTCTACAATATTGATCTTCGACCCTATAAAGTATATATATTCTGGGTCCTTATGAGGAGATAAGTTGATTTAACCGTATCCGTCCGTCTGTCCGTCTTACGTTTGATATGTGTTTCCGGAGACTCCAGACATGATAGCGGCTAGGTTGTTTTACATTTATGTCACATATAGTCCACCATTTCTTGCTATTGAAATTCAGCCAGATCGGTCCAACAATGGCTGAGATATGAAAAAAAAAACCACGACTGCCTCTAATTTTCCCAAAAATTCCCTTGTGGTTGTTGTTGGCAAGAGCCAAAGTTTTCAAATTAGGTACTAACATTTATTTAAATACACACCATCCCACAAATGTGGGCGGAATTGGAGAAGTGGGCGTGGTACCTCCCATACAAAAAGTATTAAAAATTGTATAAAAAACTGAATTTTTTGACTGTAATATGACCTATGGTTCCGCCTTATATTTCAAAAGATCGGAAATTTTTAATAGAAAATATTTTCTGAAAAACTCGGGAATATCGGTTTAGATACGAAAAAGTTATGACCAAAATATTATTTTTTTTGGAAAAATACCCATTTTCGGGAACCATAGATCTTCCCGGGTCCAAGTTTTATAAAATAACTGGCAAATTTCTTCTTTATCACGTCGGTATATAAATCTGTCAAATCAGTTTAGAAATAGCAGAGTTATAACCAAAATACTGAAATCCCGAAAATTACTCTTTTTTTATAATTAAATTAGTTTTTTAAACCCTTCACCGAAGGTCCTACACCCTATAAAGTATTTATATTCTGGGTCCTTATGAAAAGCGAAGTTCAAATCCGGTTGTCGTGTCTTCTAAGTCCCTCCCCTCCTTCGAATTTGTCTACATATACTAGCATAATGCCCAATATGATTTTCGTTATCACCCTTCTTTATTATTTAATATATTTAACGAAATAATTTTAACAAATAGAAACCAGGAATTTTTGTGTTTTTTTGCTACTTAAAAACTCGCCAAAAGAGATAAATACCGTAGTATGACAACAGTGCCTTTACAAAAAGAAAACAAACAAAAAACTGGGTTGAGTTGTAAACAGTAAACGGTCCATATTTCATTTTAATGATATTTAAACAGCGTTCCTTCATGGTTCAGTTGTCTAAGTGGTGTGTTAAGTTAGAAACTGTCAGTTCCCTGGTTCGAATCTTTTTTAAAAAGAACTTTTTTTAATATTTTTATGTTCTAAAAACGATTTGAAAAAAATATTTACCAGTTTTTTTTAAATTTAATTTAGAATGAAGTTTTAAGTATTGTAAATATGTATGTATATGTAAAGATTATTTAGTTGCTCTGTATTCTGCTCGCACGATGGTGAAGGGTATATAAGATTCGGCACAGCCGAATATAGCAATCTTACTTGTTTTATTTCTTACTGATTCAAAACTATAGAAAACCAGTTTCTACACAGAGGGAAAAATCCGGTACAAAAATACCAAAATTGACACCATCCGTTGTCAAAAGTGAGCCAACTACGTTTGTGTTCAATTTGATAACGGATGGTGTCAATGTTTTTTAACCACCTCGTTGTCATTTTGTCACCATTTGTTCTCAATATGACATCAAATTGGTTATATATTATCACCATAATGGTACCATACCGACAACATGGTGTTGTCATTTTTGACAACACACTGTTAATATATTGACAACATTCGGTTGTCCTTTCGATAACACTTTGTTCTGATTGTAGTATGTACTTAATAACCCATTCTGAACCCAAGTAATAAAATGGAATAATGTAAATTTATTAATTTATTTCACATTTTTTAAATAATATACTTATAAAAAAATACATTAAAAATTCACACTTTAAATTTAAATTTAATTATATAAAGTTTACAATAAAAATTAAAAAAAACAGGTACTTCATTGTTATATAGATTTAGTATAAATCAAATTTATTCCTTGTCATCTACGCCATCATAATTATTTTCCAATTGGATATTTCCGCTGTTGCTTAGATTTTCATCAAGAAGAAAGTCATAATCTAGGAACACAAGGCTTTCCTCACAATTTAATTTGTTTTCTTCACTCATTTTTAAACTTTTAATCTTAATTTTATTCTTTTAATTTTATTTAACTTTTCACAGGGCGATACCTATTTGACAACAGGGTGTTATCAATTTGACAACAATAGTAAGTTTTTTATCTAACAGCCCAATTTGACAACATTTTGTTGAAAATTTAACAACAAATGTTGTCGAAATATTGACAACAGTTTGTTATCAATTTATTACCATTGGTTGGCAGTTTTTTAACGTTTTCTTTCGCTCTGTGTATATATCACACACTTAAGCCTGGTACTCTGTTAAACATTTTACGTGAAATGCGGTCAAAACGCATATGAAAAAAACCTGTGCGGAATATCTATGAAATAATGTTGATAGAGTTGTACTCTGTTCATTTTGTGAAAAAGTTCCGAAATGTTTCAGGCAACATTTTTTTACTACTGCGAAATAAAGTAAGCTGCACTTATTTCACGTGGAATTTTAAGCAAAAGAGGATGAACTGATTATTTAATAAGAAATAAAAAATTAATATAACACAACCGGTAACAGTTTTTTTATCCATATTTACTTTCTTTTTTATTAAATTTGTTATTAAAAAAAATTATTTTTTAGTAAAATACATATGGGGTTTGTTTACATACGCAAAACAATGTCGCATACTTTGCAGGAATAAATCGGCAAATTGTACAAACTCGCATGATAGGTAACATCGATGCATGTCAAAATTTTCGTGTGAAATAATAAATGTTGCTCAACATTTTTCACAAATTTGAACAGAGTACTAGGCTTTAATCATTAACATTTTTTCATTTTTTAAACCCGTTCAAAATTCAAATCTTTAGCGGAGACGAAAATTTCACTTGCGTCACTGTCTTCTTTAACATTTGGGAAACTCAATTTGATTAAAAAATGACAGCCATGTTTGTGAAGCCAGTTTTCTGCCTCTCCTAAACATTTTTAAATTTTGAGTTGTGCCTGTTTATGATTTAGTGTGCGATATGCATTTAATGATAACTAACTCTACCGAATTACAATCTAAATCCAAAATCAAAGCAATTTAACTTTAGAAGTATTGAAGATGAAAACTTACTAATTTAATCCAGTAGATGTAGTTTTAATTTATTTCCGTTTTGATTACTCTTTATTTTCGTATGTGTAGCAAATTGCGTAGTAAAATATTAAAAAGCAAAAATACAGGATGCACAGTGTCAGCCTACATTTTACTTTATTAATTTTATAATAATTTTCAATGCTTGTTTGTATTTTTATTGAATTGCTATGAGAGAGTAATTTATTGTGTACCTTGATGATACCATATTACTAAACACATCCAAACAAATCCTTGAAACTTTTAAAATATTGTATAAATGTGAGCATTTGGCTTCTAACATGCCATAATGACAAATAAGATTTATCAAACATTTACTGACAGCTGTAATTATAGGAAATATGATTATCTTTTATATCTCTGTTTATAACAGCTTTTGTATTGTATTTCAAAATTTATCTATCAACATTCATACCAAAAAACAAATGGATGTGTGCATGCATAAGTTTGTGTGGGTATGTGTTCGCTTGTATAAATGTAAACATCAATGGCTAAATATGTAAACAACTGTTAAAGCCATTATCTATTTAATGCCACAGTGTATTTAGTGACGCTATGCATGCAAAGGATAATTATACAGCTGACAGTTTTATCTATCATTCCATCACTGATTCGTGATTCATGCTTGTACTTGTGCTATATACTTAACGGAAATGCTAACTGAAATGAATGATTCGGATTAATACACATTCGTACATACTTGCATACTAATAAATAAACATGCACACAAACATGTATCGCGCCATCCCACGTTTCCTTGTTTACAAGAATCTGTGTTGCCAGGTTTTTTAATGTTGTAGATACTTTAAAGAAGCCATTTAATCATAAAAACTCTTAGCTTTGTGTGAAATTAGCTTTACCTTAAAATTTAAATAAAAAAATTATTATATTTTTGAATAAAATGTATTTCTCTTTTTAAAAAAAAGTTTCCTTTAATGTAGGAAAATCATTTTGGCATGTAAAAAATTCTGGCAACACTGTTTAGAATGCACATAAATACGTAAATATAAACTCATATTGTTTCTAAATTTGCAAATATTTTGTTTAAAGTCAACAAGCATATGCACTTACGTAGACAAACAAACAATTTGACAGACAGACAGAAAAATTGTCAAACAGCAGAAACAACGAGTTCAGTTGCTACAAAGTGGAAGTATTAAATATACAGTTTAATTAAAGGCTTAAAGAATAGAAGTCGTATTTCTAAGATCGCTAATTACAAATTCTAGCCAGACTGTAATGACATTTTAAAATAACAAACTAGTTAATTATTTTTATTACATGATAAAGTTATTAAAGCTATCACGAATTTTGTATTACAATACTTAAAGCCATTCACTGTACATATTGGTTAAACACAAGGCTGTATGTATTATTTTGATAAGATACAGTGTATCTGATACACTGAAAAGACAAATCAATTCAGCCGTACTTGAATCAAGCCGCAGAGGTGTCAATAGTGCGTAAGTACAGATTTCCTTGATTCAAATACAGATTATATGAGTGTCCCGAACTTAAAATTATCCGAAAACGGGATTGACTTGAGTAAAAGTGAGATAAAAATTTATATAAAACTGTGTTTGCTTCAAGAATTTCTATGTTGGTTTAAGCCCGATTCGTACTTGAAATAATCCGAAAGTGTGATTAGATGGAATCTTAACCTAAGCACTTACCCCAGAGAACCGGAGATACAGAGAATATCATTATTCTCTTTTGTTTTTTTTCCGCCCTTTGTTTACAAAATAAGTCTCAATTATAAGACACCAGCACCAGTCTACTTTAAAAATTTGATGTATTTAACAAAATAACTTTAGCAAAAATAATATGGGGGATTTCATGTCAAGTGACCCAATTTTGAAATCGATGTCTTCCGATTTGGATGAAATAAATAAACAAAATTTCCTATATTTAAAAAAATTTTTTTTCAAAAGATTGATCAAATAGCTATCGAAGCTACTTGGGACAAATTTTGCTAACACGATTAGGTAATAAGTCACATGGATGAGAAAGAACAAATATATGGCCAAGATGTATAACTTTGACCCCCTCTAGCTCAGAAACTTTTCGACCGATCTTGTTGAAAATGTGTGTAAACTACTATCCAATAGGACTAACTCTATTCGGAAAACTTCGATTTCAAAATTGGCTCACTTGACAGGAAATCCCCCATATGGAAAATATTGCTTCATATTTTACTTTTTAAACATGAAAAAAATCTTTTTTTTACTATATAATAATTGTTTCTACAAAAAAAAACTTTTACAAACATATGCGTATGCACGTATACGTATGGTTTTCGAAAGTTATCCCATTTTGGAATGTTTTAAGTACTTTCTGATATTATCCGTACTTAATTGTTTAAGTACGATTCGTACAAGTTTTTTTCTTTCTGTGTATGTATTAATATCTTAATGACCTTGTGTCCTTACTAACGCTTTCCCAACACGTTTTTCGTAAAGAATTATCAGCTATGACTCACTTTATACCATTTACAACATTGGTTAATGAAGGATTAACCATATGGTCAAAATACAGATGTCATTTAGAATGATCTCCATAAAGCCGTTCACATATTTAATCACAAACTTCTGCTAGAAACAAATTTGATGCAATGGGTTACGACTATACTTATTTCAGCTGGTTTTTGTCATATCTCTTATGTAGAACACAGTCTGTAAAAATTAAGTCTGCAAATTCGAGCGATATTTTGGTAAAATCCGGTGTTCCGCAGGAAACTCACCTCGGCTTCATTTTATTTACACTTTTTATCAACGATTCTTATATATTGATGTTTGCAGATGACGTTGAAATAGTTTTACACTTCAAACATTAACCAGATCATACATGTAGAAAAAAAATATGGTTGGGATAACTATACTGTAAGCGCAACATACTATGGTTGGATTTTTACAATGTTTATGTTTGCAGGTAACCACATTATTTATGATTAAAAATTACAATAATTTGATCGAAATCAACCAAAATAAAGTAAAAATTAACCATTTTATGATCAAAATAACCATAATATGATCAAAACTTTCCAGAATTGGGTCAAAAGTAACCCAACAATAATTTAAAGTAAGCCAAGCAAGTGATTGAAAAGCATCCCACTACTTTAGAGAGCAAAACAACCATAATGTGGTTACTTTTAAGCACATTGTTTTAAATTTACAACTAAATTTTATTATGATTAAAATTATAATTTTTAACATATTATTGTTATTATTTTTAACTATAGCACGTTTGGAGACATTCAAAATATGGTTGTGTCTTTTTGATGGAGGAATTAACCGATAATATTTTTTTCCAGTGACAACAATATGATTAAAGAAGCCCTAATAAATTAAAGTGTATAATTGTACCTAAATTTTCTAAAAATATTTTATTGTTCAGTTCAACTATATTTTAAGTTTAAACATTTTATTGTTAAAAAGAAACAAAATTTTATTAATCTCGAAAAAATTAATGTCGAAAAGAACAGTACTTTTCGCTTATAGTCCACTACTATAGTTGCACAACTTTTGTGGACTATAAGCGAATTTGGACTATAACCGATTTTTTTTTATAAGCCATTTTATGGATAATAAGTGAAGCCTAGTATAATCCACATTTTGGACTATATAAATATTATTTTCTTTAATAAATCCACTCTTTTTAAACAAAAGAATAGTTTATTTAAAACATAACCAAGTGTTGATTTATTCCAAAAAAATAGTTAAAACAAAAATCTTTTTTATTAATTAATTCAAATGCTTTAAAAGATTTTAATAAAAACAAATGCTTATGAGATTCATTTTAATTCTTTGGATGACGAAATCAAACACAACATAAATATCAATTTCAAAGGATCATTACATGGGGTCTTCACCCGACAATTTTTTTGTTATACCAAACGTCAAAGTCTATATAAAAAAACTCTAATATTTTTATTGGCGTTTTTTTTATGAAGTTGGACGCTTATTTAACAAAAAATTGTCGGACGAAGACACCATGTCATGAAATATAAATTGCGAAATTTGGCATTTATAATAGTTGCCAGAAAGGTTAATTAAAACATGTTGCCAGTTGATTACAAATATATAAAAAACAGAGTGGATTATAAGCGAACATTTTTGCATGAAGAATTATATACGCATGCTAAGAAAATGTGGCTTTTAAACGAAAATGGACTACAAGCGAAATGGACCTTAGAACAAATAATTTGTATGAAATTCGAAAAAATCTGCATGTGAATATGACAGTTTTGGCTTATATCCGTTTTTGGCCTTTAAGCGGAATGGACTATAAGCGAAAAGTACTGTAGCAATTTCGGGGACCATAATATGTTTTTTGTAACAATATTTCAACCATGTGTTTTCTTTGCGTTTAGTTCTTCAAAAGGAATTGGTTAATTTTTATAATAGATGCAGCCTTTGTTTGACTGAACTTTAACTAAAAAAAGAAAGCCCATGTATCAGTGGCTACAAACTCGAGTCGGTAAACGTAATTATAGATATTGGTATTTTGTTAGGTGGAAAATTGAACTTCATACAACATATTATGATGCCAGTTTATAAAGCGCGAAAAATCTTTGATTTCATCAAAAGATGGGCAAAAGAATTCAAGGACCCCTTTGCACACTAAAAGATTATTTGCGTTATTTATAAGATCGATCTTAGAACATGGCTCAAATGTATGGGACCCCTACTATAATTTTCACATTGATATTATTAAATCTGCCCAGGAATATATTTTATTCTTTTATTAAAAATATGTGTATCGAGGATATTCAACCCGGCTGGCTTTGATTCGACTGCCAACATTAAATAGCCGAAGAGTTATACTTAACGTTTCATTTCTTCTAAATCTTTTAAACGGAAATGTTGTATCCAATATTCTTACAAGTAACATGTCATTACGTGTTCCTTAACGCACATCACGATTCAATAACTCATTTTATTTTAAAACTTGGAATATAAACTATGAAATGGCAGATCCGCTAAGAAAATTAATTTACGTCTACAATTACGCCCTAGCAAAAAAATTTAATAAAGGTGATCAAGTTTAAAGTTTTAGAATTAAACATTTTAAACATTGGCTGACTTCCAAAACGTCAAATGCTTTGTATAAGAACAAAGTATAATGTTTCATTACGCCGCAGTACAATATATATGCAATGCAAACCCTTCCAAAACATCAATGGTAAGTATAAGTAACGCAGCAAAAAGCAATCAGAGCATCGGTTTTAAAGTTGATGCTTTGTGATATTTGACATTTAATTTGCAAGCAATACAGATTTATTTTAATATTATGCATTGCATCACTTACATTTCAAAACGTTTTAATAAACAGAACACATAGTTGCATTGTTTCGGTACTTTGTACATGTGCATGGTTGAAATACAGTATTAAAACTGTATACAAACTTTGTATTAGTACGTTTTGGAAGTCAGCCATTGACTTCTAAACTAGTTTAAAATATTGCTTATTTTTATAAGGCATGTGAATAAAAAAATTAGTTCCTAAGAATTGATTACATTCCTTACTTTTTAAATTTTAAAAGAAGCAAGAAAAGTACATGTGCGCTGAAATATGCGCTGGCTATCACATACTACCAAGAAGCAGCAGAGAAGCGAATACCATTGAATTGAATTTCTAATTTAAGAAAATAGAAATTGTTGAATAAATTCGTATTATCCCTTATAAGTAGGCAAGTTGTAGGTGGATAATGAAAATCATTATTTTAAAGAAAAAAATTCACGAAAGATGTAGAAAAGTGCTTCTGCTATTCCCTTACACGTGTTTACGGTCATTCCCGAAATATTACCGACAATAGAAATTAAATTGTTTTATAACGAAATCAGTCAACAAGTTGTGTTTTAGCAAAGAGGAAAAAAGTTGTGCTTCCAAGTAGGATTTCGCCATATAAAAATCATGTCTCTTATCAGGTTTGTAAGGGGGTATTTTGCTTCTCTCCCTTTCAAAACTGCTTGCCAGGAAGCTCCATTTCTTAGTAGTGAATTTGGTGAACCAAATAAAAAAGCAGGTAAAAAATATGTTCTTTGTATTTTTATGATCTAATGTAATGCGTTTGGTAATCGAGTGATCAAACTTGGCTATATATATTTATTTAATGATTTATCTTTAAATGTTGATGTTATAAAGCGTTTTTATTAAAGGATTTTTTAGCTTTCATTCGATTGCAGTCCATTAGGGCTTAAAATTCTTTTGATCAAATAAAACAAAGTTAAAAAACTATCGATTTTGTTATTAACTGTGGCAAAAACAGCTTCCAAAATTACAAAATTGTTTAAAAATCGTTAATATGTTAATTAGTAAGTTTTATGCCCGTAACTCAGAAGTCTTTTAAAGACTTACGTCATTTCAATCAAACGAGAATTTCACTCTGGATAGCGCCAAAAAGAGAAGTATATCTCGAAAAACAAAAATGTACTGTCCCAGTAAAAAATGGTGCGTACTGGTAGGCAGCTTTGCCAGAGAGAGAAACACAATTCCACCTTACAAACCTGCTTACAAGAGGCATGATTATTATATGGCGAATTCCCACTTGGAAGCACTACTTGTATGTTAATCACTGCGTTTTTCATGGCTTACATTATTCCTCAAAGGAATAGCTTTCAGAACCCGTGGCTTTAATACCTTAAATCAAATGCTTCTATACTGTAAACAAGAAGCGCTTCTTTCATGTATTTATTTATATAGCGATTTCATACCTTACCCAATATTTAATACTATTTTTTTAAACTGCAAAATAATATGTTTTTTTTAGATGCTTTACCCTAATCTGGTGAGCTATTCATTGGCGTTTGTTCTTCTCTGTCCTCAGATCACTATCAGATTTCAGAAATGAGTTGTTGGACTTGCTATGTTTTCTCAAGATTTCCTTTTTGTAACAACGATTTTTGTTTAATAATAAATTATTTCTTCCAAAGAGCACCATCAACTTGAAGTGCTTATGTATAGAAAAAAATGTTATTAGAAAAGTTTTATCCACATATATACTATGTTTTAAAAAGTTTATAATATATAACGTTTACGAATTTTGGAAAGTCCAAGAGTTGATTTTTGCCTTGCTTGCAATCTACATTATAATTAAGCAATAGTTAAAATCAAATATACTCGTAAGACATTTGTTTAAACCGCCTTGACTTAGAATATTTTTGAGTGCCGCCACCTGTAAATACAAATTAAAATTTTTAGTTAAAGACTCATTATGAAGTGAATAATTAATGCTTTTTCACTATTGCATATTTTGTTTAATCAGTGATCTCATTTTCAATTTCTTTTAATTCGCCTGCGGACCGGAAAGGAAGTTAATGTGAATATTTTGTAGAGCCATGTCCTGGTGTTACAAAATATTTTAACATTACTTTCAGCTCAGAAACCAGACCAACTTTTATTTTATTTTGGTTGATAACAAGCTCTAAAAAGATAAGTAAAAAAATAAATAACTATTACAACCTTCTACTGTATTTTGTTGATGTTCCACAATTTCTGCAAGGAAAGAATGACGAAACAATTTATAATCAATTAAAAATGTATGCCCTTATGCAAAAAAAAAGTTAAAGTTCACATTAGTTAACCAACACATTAATTACTTTAACTTTTTTATAACGTTATCTTGCAAATGCAACATGGTATATTTCAACGAAGTTTTTATATTTATAACAAAGACTATTTATAAAAGATTTTCATCGCAGACCTGTGTTATTAACCGATCATTACAAAATTCGGTAGAGTGATCAGTAAGGCTGAGTTCCTAAACATCATAATACTTTGCAGTCAAAGTCAAAAAAGTATCATAGAGTTTAACTATATCTAGTTTGATTATTGTGTACGCATCGATATTGTTTTTAGTGAACTTTGGTACAGATAACATTGTAAAATTTTTCACGGTTGCTTGGTAGAAAGCACTTAAAAAATCGAGTTGCTTTGCAACTGATGTTTTGGAACTCACCCTAAGTAATATTAACAAACCTAAAGGGAACCAATTTTCAATTCAGTAATATAGTCCTTTAGCTTTTTTATGTATTTAAAAATGTTTTTCGAAAGGCGGTATATATGGGGTGAATTATGGACCAATTATGACAAAATTACGTGGTGTTATTTCAAGTCATATAGAGAATATTTCACAACGATAAAAATATTTATGACGGCTTTATGTGAACTTAAGTGTAATATTGAGCCTAATGTAAACTAAAGGCCAATCTTCAGGAAAGTTTGCAGTGTGATTTGTAGTTATAAAAGTGTAACAAACCAAAATTTATTATATCAGCGCTGTTCGTTACTGCTTAAGGCATGCTTTTCGATAGTAAGCTTTATATGGGGACTACGATAAATTATGGATAGATATTAACGCAATTAAAGTCGTACATATAAAACAAATTTATGCAAAATTCAATGATACCTGCTCCGTACTGAAAAATTAGATAAATACAAAATATATTGTGTGCCAGTGATGTACTTTGAGTTTTATTCTTGGGTTAAATAGGCGATTTAATGGTCAAAATAATTTCGATAGTTTTGATACATTTTTCTCCTACGTCTTCGAAACTAATGCGATCATGCCTTACTGGGCGACAACAGTGTAGAAACCAATCCTCATTTCCGACAGTCACTAGAGGAGTACCCCAGGGCTCAATTCTTGGACCTTTACTTTTTTCAATTTATGCAAACGACTTGCCAGATCAGTTGCAACAATGCAATATTGGCATATTAGTAATTAAAAAAAACTTTAAGGAAAAGTTACGCGGAGACATAAACAGTATATCCCTGTGTGCTTCTATCAATGGCTTAAGCCTTAATCCAAACAAATCAAATTGCATTGGTATTCTTGCATAAAATCATTTCAACCCACGAACCTGATTACCTTTATAGCCGGCTTAGTTTCAGTCGATTTCGCAGAAACAGAACTTTAATACAACTGAGACACCAAACGCTTATATCAAATTGGCAGTTCTTCGTAAATGCAATACGTCTGTGGAATACTATTCCTCCAATCATTAGGGAAACCAGCAACGCTCCACTTTTTAAAAAAAGAATTTTAAATTTTTATTGTAGCTAAAATAAACATGCATTTTTATATATTTTCTTCCTGATAATTTAAAATTTTTGTATAACTTATATTCAGTTTGTCATTATTTAATCGTTTCCTATTACCTGCTCAATAGTTATAACTTAAATCTTTTTACCCATTCATAACTACAATTCGAGTCGGAAAGAACCCAACCAATTGTAGGGGAATAAAAGAAGAGTTAAGCTCACTGTTAATTGTTGGTGTTTTGTTTAAGCTTTGATATTTTGACATGTAAGACTTTGAGTGTTCATAATTCCTATTCGCTTTAGGGTTTTATTTGCATAATAATTTTGGCTTTTCTGGCCTAGGCAAGAAACTAGCTTTCCCTCAACGATAAATTTCAGTGTATTTATCAAACATGAAAAATTGGGAATTTAGCACGTCTATTATTAATTATTAAGAATTTGTTTACTATAATAAGCAGATTTGTTTTTAAAGGAGCCAAATAAACTACACAAGCGGTTCGACAAGAGCAACAAGCCACCCAGTGAAAACTTCGCTTGCTTTTTCAAAATAACCAGTTTGTTGCTTTCACTTATTATTAAGTAGATTTATTCGCTTCTATTTACCTTTTAGCAGCTACAACAAACCGTCTTCTTAAAGTATTATATCAGTCATTATCATAATGAATTAAATCATCACTTACAACACACACAAAAAAAATATCTCAAGAAAATTTTAAACAACACCGTTTGTTAAAAATATAATTTTTGTTCAACAAACTTTTTATTTGATTCAATGAACAAATTTATCAAATATACACTTTGCAAAATAGCACTCAATAAAACATATTTAATAATGAAATATTTAAATATTTCTTGATATTCAATAAAACAAATATTTGAATCAACGTCAAAACAGTATTTTTACAACTCTTGTACATTTTATAATAGGTCAGAATTCTCATTCGCTTAACAGTTTTATTTGGTTAAATATCTTTAGTTTTGCCAAAGTTTTAGAAAAAGGTTTCCGGATGGTCTGGCCTAAGCACCCAGCGAAATGCGCATAGGAACTAGCTTATCCCCCAATAAAAAATTTTAGTGTATTTATCAAAAAAATACAAATTGGGAATTTCGCACATAATTATTAATAAATAAATATAAAAAAATTCGATAAACATTTTATTTGATTTATTCAACCTTTCCAACAATTTATTTTAACAAATCACGTAAACAGTTTGTTGAAAAAAATTATTTTGGGCAACAACTTTTTTTATTGATTCAATAACTTGGTTGTTAACTAAAAACTCAATAACTATACCTACAAACTTTTTTTTATCAATAATGCAAAAATCGTCATCGCAGAAAATTCAAAAATTTTTTTTATCAAATATGCGATTTTCGTATTCAAATATGAAAATTATTATACCCTCCACCACAATTAGTTGTGAAGAGGGTATATAAAGTTTGTCATTCCGTGTGAAACTTTTTTATTGTTCATCTCAGATCCCATAAAGTATATATATTCTGGGTCCTTGAGTAATTCTAAGTAGATTTAGCCATGTCCGTCTGTCTGTCCGTCTGTCCGTCTGTTGAAAACACGCTCACTTTCGAACAACTCAAAAGAAATCCAGCAAAATTGGTTCAGTAGGACCAGAGCTATGAATCAAAATGTGGAACCACCACCTAAAAAAATTGATAATTTTGTTACAAAAAATGACATAAATGCTGGCACAAGGCACGGAATCAGATAAGATTTTGTAAAAATTTGTTTTATTTGACTGGAAATCACGCTGTTAAATTTCGTGAAGATACGTCCATAATTTACCCTAAGCCCCATATAAACCCTACTACCGGAAAACAGGTTAGTTCGCCTAACACCGTAAAAAATAATGCAATAATAACAAATTTTGGCTCGTCACAGTTTTATAAGGCTATAAATGACACTGTGAAATTTTGTGAAGATCGGTACATAATTTACCCTAGGCCCCATAGAAACCCTACTCCCGGAAAACAGTTTAGTACACCTAAAACCATAATTAATTATGCTATCATAACAGAAATTGGTACGTCACAGTTTTAAAGGACTAGAAATGACGCTGTGAAATTTCGTGATGATCGGTCCTTAACTTACCCTAGGCCCCATGTAAACCCTACTACCGGAAAACAGTTTAGTCGCCTAAAACCATAATTAATAGCAAATCGTCACAGTTTGAGATTATTATAACATCATACAGATATTACTCCTTAAACATTCGAACTGTCGGTGGAGGGTATCAAAGATTCGGCACAGCCGAATATAGCACTCTAACTTGTTTTTTTTCTGTGAATGTAAAGATTTACAAAAGTGATTCCAAAAACGATATATTATTTTTACTCATCCTTATTCTTATTCTGCATTTCAGTCACTTTCCCGCATTCAAAAAAACCTGTTTCGAAAGAAAAAGAAGAAGAAAAGATTTGCAGTTTTGCTATAAAACGTATGAAATCGGAACAGAAAAAAAGCAATTTTGTAAACATTTTAATAAAAAAGCGGAGACCGAAAATAAAAGTTATTTTGAAATTTTAAAACAAAACAAGCATAAAGAAAATGTCGGAAACGTATTGATCCTTATGAACTTTTCTATGATAAAATATAATGATTTTCATTTTTTCGATCAAAAATTACGGGTTCTTTTGATTTTTATTTGAATATTTATAGTGAACAATTAATTAAATAAATTTGCCAGCTTTTTGTACTCTTCAGGTGTTTGTGATTAAATTTTAAATAAAATTTTTTAATTTGATCGCAGAAAAAAATTATAATTATAAATATATTTATTTTTTTTTTGCATTTTACCTATTTTTTTTAATTGCACAGTTTTTTAAACTTTCCGAACTTTCATCCTGGCAAAGATCAGCACCGAACATTTTGCAAAAAATTTATTTCCGAATTTCTAATTTTCTTTTTGTACTGTATTTTAAGAAAGTGAGAATGTAGGAAATATATTGTTTGAAAACATTTTTTCTAATCACATAAATTTTGTTTATGAGATGAACCAAATAATTAAAAACATAAAAAAAAAAAAATTGTAAAACACTACAAAAAAACTAAAAATTTTGTTACATCGATTAATCGGTTAACCGACTGAAATTAACCGGTTTAATCGTTAATCGAAAATAGCCAATTAAATTTAATTAAGCGATCAGTTTATCGGGTAGTAATTAATTGGTTAACCGATTAACGGTTTATTGATATATTTTAATGATTTTTAATCAGTTCCCATGTTCTGTAAGGTTAGTGAGAACTTCTCGCATCAAAAATATGTGAAACAAAATATTCCATCGCTCCTCGAAAAGTGAGAAAAAATTGTGTCTGTAACTCATTTCGAAAACTATCAAAAGAGATTACGTCGTTACGTTATAAATGTCATAACATTGTACTCGAAGCCGATGTGACATTGCAGGTGTTGGGAACGCCAGTCATATATATCGTTGACGGCGACCAACATTTACAAGAATTAAAAAATTTTCAACGACGGCGGCGAAAATACAACCGTCGGCTATACCAAATTACGTAAAGTGCGACTTTAATGTGTATTGTTTGCAAACGAGCTTTGAAAAATTTTTATAAACATTTTGAAAGCAAAATAATTAAACAATAAAAAAATGTGCCAAGAAGAAAATATTATTAGTATTATTCTTTGCATTATTAATTTTTAATAATTTTTTGGTGTTAAAATTGTTTCTAGCCCCATTTTTTTCGTGAGTTTGTTTGACAGTTCAAAGCAGGAACTTTTCTCATTAAAATGTTACAGACACACTTTTTCTGTAAATTGGCGAGTAATTTCCTTACGTGACAGCTGGTATTCGCCAAAAAAAGTTACAGACACAGTTAAGTAAGAACAACCGCTGTTTGTTTCAATATATGGCATTTTTGTTTCATTTCATACATTTCAATCGAAAAGTTTCTCGACACGAGAGTTGCAGAACATGGGCACAGGTATGTGATGAAAAACGATAATTTTCGAAACGTTCGTTTTTAGCAGGTGTGATGAATTTCGAATTTTAAAAGAAAAGAATATAGACAAAAAAAATTAACGATTTCAAAAAAATTAACTTACTTGGGGGTATTGTTAATTTTACTTTGAATTCAAATTCAATTTGCGTATCGGCATCGGTATCGCCGATACTTCTTTTTGAGTATTGGTATAGTATCGGCAAAAAGGCGTATCGTTACATCCCTAGTCAAATCGTATTAATTTAATTGGAATTATGTGCTTGTTTCCTTTTTACTTTACGATTTTGGTGTTATATTTATATTTCAATTACAATATTAAACACGTATTCCATTAATTATTTCTATGACACTTTATAAATTCCATTTAAAGACACGTTTTCTAACACATATGCTACACACATATACAACAATACAAACATATTTCACATTGACCAGACATATTTTTGTTTACTCTTATGTAAAATTATAAGTCTGCAGATGTATGAACATGTATTCTGTGCGTAAAGTAAGTTTATTTCGAATATTCGAATATGTACAACAAGAACCTTACACAATCTCAGGCAAACGGATGGACATAATCCGTATTTCTTATTCAGGTCAACCTTTTAAATATTTTCACGTATACACAGTAGATCCTACTTATAAAACATAATTCCTAAATGTAGCAAGAATACTTGTGTTTTCACTTTACGTTACACCATTTCCATGGGTTAAAGAGAACAATATTTGCTTTAAATGTATATGGGGAGTTATTTCCTTCTTTTTGATATTTTAAAAGTTATTAAGCAAAAATAAAGAAAAGATTGAATTCTATTTGCAAAAAAATTACTTATATGAAATGGTGTTTTAATTTTATTTATTAAAATAATTAATTTAATTTGCAGCTTGCAGCTCTTTAGGACCATTAAGTATTTGCATTTCTGAAATGTATGAATTCATTAAATACAACTTAAAAGTTTTTTTTAAATTTATTTTGAATGTGACTTCACCATAAATTTTAAGAAATAATAGTGTCTTATAACCGTGCTAAATATAAATAAATAAATTATAGAAGAAACTCCTTTCTATCCGCCTTTTTATTCAAGGTTTTTTGATAGTATACAAGCTTAATCCGGAGGCTTTGCTACCCCACTGAAATAAAATTTCCATAATTTTTTAAACTGAGGTCGTCTAGGGTTGTCTTCCTTCAGATATTAAGACACTTTAATTGTCCTTGTTGGGTAGGATCCACGCTATTTTTTCCCGTTCAGCTTGCTTTGACAGATGTTTTGCATTGATAACCAAACTTCTTATTCTAAATTTGAAAATGCCCACCCCAAAATTTATAAATCTGTGGCCGTATGGAAAACCTAGGTAACTTCACTTTTTGCGATAACCCCAAAAACAGAAAGTGTGTTTCAATTACTATCACTTGTCAGATCGAAATTTTGATATAGTTGTCCATAGTTGCACATAATATATACTCTCTTATTCATTATTCATAGAAAAGGACTGCCAAGCTCCCGAAATCTTTCCGAGCTATAGTTTTTAAGTTATTAATTTACAAAACATGTATATCCATATCTCGAAAAGCTAAGCAGGGTATCTGGGAAAAAACTTTATTTCTTAAAACAAAAACAAACTAAATTTCCTTACTTTTAAATTAAACTTAGAAATTTAATATATTCGATTTTCAACTCAAGATGATTTTCAATACTGATAACATTTTAAAATTATAATTTTCTGCAACCTTGATAATCTTTTCAATCAAAAAAATCAAGAAATTTAGTTTAAAGCTTATGCATAATGGTTAACCATTTAATAAAGTTTATGCATAAAAACAGACAAAAACTCTGCTTATTTTTGATATCAATATACACACAGAGAAACAACTTGTTTAAATATGGCCAGCTTTAACAAAACTATTTTTAGAGAAAATTTAAAATTTTTTTTTAATTGAACGATTTTATTGTCACCGGCAACCATTTCATGGTGAAATTAGTCCTCCATCACGAAGCCACAGCCCATATTGTGGTGGCCTCTAAACATGTGATGGTTAAATATTTTTTTTTTTTCATTATTTACCCCCGTATTAATAAACGATTATAAAATTTACAAACGTTTATTAAGGATAATTTTCATAGCAAATTTGTTCTTTAAACCTTTATTAAATTTTAAAATTTTTTATGAATACAGGCATTAATCTTCATACCGACCCCTTTGCGCGAAATTATCGAATGTTACAAAAACCAAATTTTACAGGAGAGCCATTTTTCTACTTTTCTCTGCTATCACTTGCAATATTAAAATGAAAATATACATTCAATTTTTGGAGCAACGGAGTGGAATTCGCTTATAATATTTTGTCGGGTGGCGTCTCTTTGAATGTAGAACAAGATTGCATCAAAAACTCAATTTCAAAAAAATTGGCATATACATACGATAATTTCGCGCAAGGGGTCGATATATTAAATATGAACTAGCAATAATTAATCAAATCGTCTTGTAAAACTTCATTTTATGCCCAGCTCATGCCAGAAAAACATGTTCTTCATCACGGAATCTTATGAAGAAAATACTATTTTCCTTAAGCGAGTGTGGCCGCTATCATTTAAAATATTTCGCGCTTGTGAGCTGGAATGCAATTAGAGCCTTTTTAAGTATTTTACTTCATATTTCGTAACTAAAGGCACATTGAGATCCTTGTGAATATATGAGTTTTTAACATACCAAGGGCGGCTATGATTATTCGAACAAGTTTATTTTGGCGCCTTTGAATTTTTTCGATAATAGAGGCCGAGGCAGTGCCCCATAACTGAATATTATAGCACCAGATTTACTTTAAGATGGAGTTGTAAGGAAGAAGCTTGCAATCGAGACTAAGGGCATAGTTTCTTCCAACAAACCAATGAATTTGCATGATTTTTAGTTTCATTTGAGTTAATTTTGCCTCTATATGACTTTTCCACGTTAAACGCCGATCTAGATGTACATATACCGAGATATTTTACATGCGAATTTTTAGGTATTATTTGATTATTGATTTTAATAGGGGGTATGATTCCCGATGCAAGGTGAATGTTATATGTACGCATATTTGCTCATTGACCTTTATCTTCCATTGTTTTAACCATAGTTCGAGTTGAAATAGATGATTTTGCAAGTAACGAGATGCTTCATGACGGTTTTCGTGCACGCTTAGAAAAGCTGTATGTGTTATCATCAGCAAAAGTTGAAGTTTTGGTGTAGTTTTTTGTTGGCATGTCCCAGGTATATATGGTTAAATATGACAATTATTTGTTTTTTAAATTAACAATAGTACTATTTTCCAAGAGCAACATGCTATGGTTGAAAAGCAACCATGCTATTATAAGTGTTCAACATATTTCAGTTATTGCCATCTATAACATGTTCGGAGGCAACCATAGTAGAGTTGTGGCTTCTTGATGGAGAAATAATTTAACCATAATATGGTTGCGGTGACAGTGGTTCAATTAAACATAATATTTATGCTTAAAATTTTCTTTAAAAATAGTTTTGTTGGAGGTGACTATACTTAAACATGTTTTTCCTTTGAGTGTAACAATTAAGGGAAAAAAAATATTTTCTGGAGAAACTCGGTAACTCCATTTTTTCATAAATAAAAGAGTAAAGTAAAGTAAATTAACGTTCTGAGTTAAATAGTTCATGGTTTTCTACAGATGGTTACTAAATTTGCCTTAATTCCGTCAAATATAAAAATAAATGGAAAAAAATTGTTTTTTTGGAAAAAAACAATTGGGTTGTTCATGGAAGGCTGGTTATTAGGTTATATGGGTATTTAGTTATATTAACAACAACAAATTACATTTATTTAAATTATTTTCAAAGAATAAAAGTTGGTTTTTTTTATTTCTTTTGATATTTTTTTCAAATATATTTTGTTGCTGTTAGCATGTATAACTTAACTACATATCCATATAACCTGATAATCTGCCTTTCGTGAACAACACAATTGTAACTGACATTTATTTTTGGTTTTAATGTCTTAAAATGAGTTCCATGGACCAGAAATGTTCCACCTTATTTAAAATGATGTTTTGTTTAATTAATGTTAAGCGTCGTATAGTCAGGATAATCGGTTCATTAGATTAGTATCCTACAGGGAACAAACAAATGCTTTTTATTTGTATGTACATATATTAAGGTGGCACTATGTGCGGATTATTGCTAGCAAAGGTCTACACATTTCAATAAGTTGTCTTTGCCAGAATTTACAAATAAGTGCATCCATCACTCTGTTGTTACAATTTTTTTTTTCATTATTTTTTTTATTGATTTTTCATATATTAAATATTTTTTTTACATAGTTAAAATTAATTTATACTGTTGATAATTTGGATATAATTTGAATAAATATTTGATAATTTTTTTCTAAGTCTTGAAATTTTATCGTTTATGAAGATATTTTTCGGACCCTTAAGTTTCAAAAAGTTCTCATATGCTAAAAGAGTCAATTACTTGTTCAAAATTCAACTAAGAAAACATTTTTTAAGCTTCTGTAAGCAAGAAAAATGTACGTACACAATCATTAATTTAAAGACAATAATTTTCGTCCATTTATATTACACACATGACAGACACCCATACAATTAAGGGTAGTTGTACTTACGTGTGAACAACTACTCATATCCTTGTACACTTTATTTAATGGTCATTTATATAAAGGAACATTTGTTGTAACTTGTAAATAATTACTTTGGTAACAGGTATTTATTTGTGTGTGTTTTTATATTTATTTCATTATTAATAACAATCACATCGGCAGCAGCAAAAACATCAACAACAGCAAAAAATTCTATATAAATGCCGTTAATAAATTGTTTCATAGAAATAATGAAAAAAGGAAAGAAAAAAGACAAAAGTAAAAATATGTTACAACAAAGTCCATTGTTGACAGCTTAAGACTGCTTGTGACATATTAAGTGTTTTTCTTTGTTTGGTTTTTGTTTCTACATTTGTTCCAAGTTCTGTCAATGAGTTTTGCAGGAAAATCTTTAGCGAAAATAGATGGGAGAGGTATGAGTCGATAAAATTGAGTTTTTCTCTAATCAAAAAGAATCCGGGAATTATTTCCTCATGGTGAGTAACATTGATTATATACATTTTTATATTATGCAATTGTGTATTCCAAGTCAAATTAAAATTTTTAAAAGCTTTTATACTTTAAAAGTCTTTGCACTATCAGAATTTTCGTTTGTATATTTCTATTACTAGGCTTACTCTACATTCGAATAATATGAAAAGGATAGCTAAAGTAAGCCTCTTAACAGAAATATGCAAACGAAAATGCTGGTAGCGCATAGAAAATATTAAAGGAATAAGACTATTTAAGTATAAAAGCTTTTAAAATTGTTATTTGACTTAGAATACACATTCGGTTATAAAAGCTTTTCCCTAATCGCTAAAAATGTTTCCCGCTATTATTTCCCATCTGTTTTACACAAAAATGGCAATAAACAGAAAACCGTTTATCAATAAAATAAAATGTTTTTGCCATATGCATATGAAAATATTTTTATTCCAAAGACTTCTTTAAAATAATCAACAACGTCTTTTTTATACCCCCCACTACAACTACATAGTTGAAAAAAGGGTATAATAAGTTTGTCATTCCGTGTGAAACTTTTTTATTATACATCTAAAACCCCATAATATTCTGGCTTCTTCAGTAATTCGAAGTCGACTTAACCATGTCCGTTTGTCGTCCGTCTCTTGAAAACACGCTCACTTTCGAAAAAACTCAAAAGAAATAAACTTGGCGTCAAATTGCTTGGGATTGAGATCCAGCAAAATCTATTCAGCAGGATCTGATCTATGAATCAAAATGTGGAACCACCACCCCAAAAAATTGATAATTTTTTTACAAAAACTTACATAAATGGTGGAACAATGCACGGAATAATATAATATTTTGCACAAATTCGTTTTATTCGACTGAAAATCATAATGTTACCTTTCGAGAAGATCGGTCCATAATTTAACATAGGTTAACCCTTCTCCCGGAAAACAGTTTAGTTCGCCTAAAATGGTAATAAATAATGCTATCATAATAAAATTTGGTACGTCACAGTTTAATAGGACTGTAAAATTTCGTGAAGATCGTTCTAAAATTTACCTAAGGCCCCATATAATCCCAACTTCCGAAAATTGAAAATAATTTATTTTTAAGAATGTTTGGAACAGAGTTTAACCACAATGAGTCAGGTGAACAAGATTCAAAAGAGATTCAAGTGGTATAATGGAAGAATACTAATTTTAAGAAAAAAAAAAAAACAACAACAATAACAGAGAAATTGAATATGCTTTATAAAGCTTTACTTTTAATCTCTCCAACGCCAACAATAAGTGAAAGAATCTTTTTTCATTCAAGTTTTATCAAAACAAAAGACAGAAATCGTTTGAAACATAAACATTTAAGCTGTACACTTTTTTTGAAAGATTATTTTAGAAGATAAACTTAAGTTTTATGCTATTTTTTATTGAAAAAGTTTTCCTCTTTTATTACATGATTTACACGAGGTACCTTTTGTTAACTAGTTGTTACCTTCTCAATAAAATTGTTATGTTAAAAAATATAATTTTGGTATTATTTTTACACTTCTAAACTAGACAAAATTAAAATAATTCGATTAACCAAATAATCTTAAATTGTTCGATTATAATTCGATTAAATTTGTAGTTCGAATAATTTTCCGCGCGATTAATCGATTAAAGCAAAACATCGATTTATTGAATACCCTTATATAGAGGATTTTATTTATTGAACATATCTTGCGAAGGTACAAAAGTACTATATACTAACATGCATATAATGTATAACTCGTAATAACTGCTCTGAAGGCAAGTTTTATTAAATTAAGTATTAAATTATGCATGAAAAGCCTATTTGTATTATGAAAATGTGTAAAGCAGTGATAACCAAGCAACAAACAAAGTTGTTCTATACATATGAATTGCCGACCGTGTCTGTGTGAAAAATACAATTATTGACTGCTCGCGAGTCTATGGAGTGGTTATGACTGGTGTAAAGCAATGTGGCAATGAGTAAAAGAAACAAGTATGTATATTATACTGGTATAACATATACACAAGAATAGTATTGTTGTTTCTTTTTAACCATGTGTACAGTAGACAAGAGAACGACTGACTAAAATGACCAAGTGAACGATTAGACTGAATGACCGTTCATCTGACTGATTCGTTCAATTGAACTGGGTCGTTCATGCCCTACACAACTCTTCTTCAGAGTGTGATAAAATAATTTGTTGTTCTCGTCATGTTTTTTTTTAAGGAAGTACACAGAAAAAAATTACGTCAAATCAATTGTCATATTGAATACCATATTCGTCAATCCAATTAACTTTTTAATTGAAAAGGCACCAACAACCGAATTTGTAAATATAAAAAATAATTTTGCTACTTAGAATTGCTTAAACTCAACAAATATTTTTTACAATGAGTTTGTTATATTGAATAAAATATTTGTTAACATTTAAACATCAATTTTTATTTGGAGTTTGTCATTTTAACAAAATGTGTTATTGCTTATTGATTTGAACAACGAATGTCATTTAAAGGTTATTTTTATTAACTTTTTAGTAAAATACATTAAAAGTCACATTACAAGTAACATTATAAGCTATTTCACCAACAGACTTATCCCTGGTTGCCCTAGGAAGTTCCGACATCACCACAAATCGAATTTTTGACCCCATTGTTGGTAATATTTGAAATACTAGAATATATGCATACATAAAATACCCGTTAAAATTTCTTTATGAATCATTAAATAATAGCTTTACTTACCCTGTAGATTGATGCAGCTTCTCAGCAATAGAATATCCTTTATTCCTTTTAAGATTTATAACCAAAGATAGTTTTATTTATTTTATTTTTTAATCTTTTTGACACAAAATAATTTTTTACTATGATATACAAATTCATTTTTATAAAAAAAATACAAATTGTAAATATGACAATTTACAAACATATTAATTAAGAAAATTGTTAAAAATATTAGAAAAGCTTTAATAAATTTTCTTCAATTACTTATTAACTTTAGTTATTTTTTTCTGTGTAAGGACTTCGGATCCCACTTTTTGCGCGATTAATTCTTTTTCTTAGTTTTTCATAGTTTTTTCATTTCCTAAACTAACGCTTTTATTACCTCGTCTCACCATTTGGTATTTTTAGCCAAATCTAAAACCAAATTCTTTCTAAGCAGTTTTAATCTATTTTCTTGCGTGTCCATATAGAGAAATATGTTTAATTTCATTTACATAATATTCAGTTAATTCGAGAGTGTTTAGTAGACTGGCCATAGCGTTATATGAAAAAATTTAAAAATGTTAAATCCAAAAGTTTTCGCACTGAAAAATATGAGGTTGGGGATAAAAATAATTATGCATATTTTAATTTTATTTTTTTTAGTTCCGAGTACCTCCGGGTTGAGCCCAAAGTTTTATTATATTACCCATTGATCACCCTTTCAAAAAATTTTGTTCTATTAGTATTCATTACATCGGGCTTTTGCTTTAATCAGCTAATCGCTTGATTAATTAACGAATTTTGTTATTGACCGGTTAATAAAGGTTTCTTCTAAATTAATTAATTTCAATAATTAAAAATTAAAAATTATTTAATATTTGGATTTTATTAGTAAAAGAACAATAACAACAATTCTTGAACTTAAACGAGCAACCGAAAAAATGATTAATAACTATGTATGTAATACATATTTTTTAATTAATACATATTATGTATTTATCAAAAAATAAACTGTGAGATATTTTTATTAATTATTTAATTATTATAGTTTAAGGAAATCTTATAAAATAGTGTTTAAGAAAAATAAATTGGTTTAAATGTTTAGGATTGAAGCGATTCTTTTCATTAGTTTTGATAAAACTTGACTTGGAAGAAATTCTTTAACTTTTCGAAGATGTTGGAGAAATCGAAAGCAGAATGTATTTCTAGAAGATAAATAACCCAGCCAGCAAAATACTCCGACATTGTCTGAATCAGACATTTCGTGCAATTGTCTGACTTCATTCTTAGAGACTTCGTTCAGATTTCTGTCAGACATTGAATTTACCTACTGTCTGGCCGATTTCTGATCGATTTCGCATGGATATATCAAGGGGAAATTATGTTCAGATATGTCCAACAGAATTCCGACAGAATTCCTTCAGATTTGTCTAACGAGACTTATTATTTTTTTAAAATAATGACAATTGTCATTCAATTGAAAACAACTTTAATTTTATTTTATTTGTTCAAGATAAAAAGCATAAAAAAGGTACGTACGTGTAACATTTTTAATTATGTATGCACTTTTACATATTTTGCAAAAAATTCTCGGCTAACACATCAGAACTTCCCATGCCTTTTTCATTAGAAATACCGACAAAAAAGCAAAATTTCCCACGACATGTCTGTAAGAATTCGTGTCAACCACTCCATACGTTTTTGGGTCAGAAATCTGACAGAATTCGTATACGATTCCGACTTTTTTGCCGACGTTTCCCTCAGATATCTGAACGACGTCGGATAATTTTGCTGGCTGGGTAATAAGTAAAGACAAATTATAAAATAAAACAATAAGCAGTTATAATGCCAAGCTCATCTAAGAAACTACCATACGATAATGGTACATTTTTGGTGGGAAAATGCGAAAGTGAACTGAAAGGCGCAAAGTTGCCTAATTTTTTTTTTTATAAAACCCGAGTGCAAAAGCTCCATGTGAAGGCAAGAATAAAAAATACAATACATTCTACTCTTGAATTTTGGCAAAAAGCGAATATTCGAACAATGACCGAAATCAACTGCATGAAAAAATGTAACTTACTTTATGCCGAATGGAAAAATTTGTACAAGAACAGATTTGGCAAATATGGGAAATTTAGAAACGATGAGAAAGAATTATGTGAAAAGATCAAAAATTATATATTTGATATCGCAGCTGCGGATCCACTTGAAACGATGACTATTGAAGAGGACAAAGATTTCCTTCGGTTGCAATGTTAGGCCAGGATTTAAAGTTGTCATAAAAACAAGACTGCAAAGCGAATCTACTGGAAGAAGCAGAAAAGCGCAAGCGAAAATATGACGAAGAGTTACAAGAAGTTCTAGGTATTGGTCAATATAATGTCTTTTTTTATTGTTATTTTTAATTATTCCTTTTGTTCAAAGATGATGCTGCGTCTGATACAGATGCCACAGAAAGTAATGTAAACGAAGGCATAGAAATGGACAATTCAGCTCCGGAAGTTGATTTTCTGAAGGACCAGCATCAAGGAACCCAGGGATCTCGCGGAAAAATCCGTTTTGTTGATGATCGAATGTAAGCAAGCATGGTTAAATACCGCATCAGTGATCGCTATGCAATGCATTTACCATCTGCTACAATTACAGCCGTCTTGCGGAAGTTGCAGGAAATGAAATCTGACTCGAACGATATACAAGTGGAAGATTTCGTCTTTAACCGAACAACGTTTCAAACAATGCGAAAAGAATATCGCCGCAGACAGGCGAATCAGATCAAAGATGAATTCAAGGTACATAATTAATAATTAAATATAAATAAATATTTAAACTTAACGCTGGACCAAGTGAAAGTGGATAATAAGGATGTAAGTTCTTTCGTTACTCCTCGCACCAAGCGTTTTTTCCATGGTTTACAAATCGATGTGACATTTTTTTAATTGGATCCATCAATTTGGAAGTATCAAGAAGAATACTGCACCGTATAACGAATATGCCAACACTAAACCGTTGTAAATGACCCGGCAGAAAGAGCAATAAAACTAATTACAGATTTCAATCGGGCATTGACATACGAAGAAGAGGATAAGCAGTATTTGCTTCAAGTTGTGGAGCACTACAGCAAAAACTTTTCATTCCACAAAAATCTTTATTAGTGTAATATTATGAACAATAAAAAAAATAAAAAATTCACCTGGTTTTTGGAACTTTGGTTTTATGGTATTCCGGGCAAGTTTACACATAATTTATCTGCAGACTATTGCGGCTCGTTAGAAAGGTAGTTATTATAGGTATCAAAGAAATTCAGTTGGGGACATACAGTCAGATTTTGTTGTTATTCAAATATAAACAGGAACAAAAATAGTGATGATTGGGTAATGTAATAAAAGTTTGGGCTCAACCCGGAGGTACTCGGAACTAAAACAAAATAAATTTAAAATATGCATAATTATTTTTATCCCCAACCTCATATTTTTCAGTGCGAAAAATTTAAATTTTCAAAAAAATTTCCACTATGGCCACTCTAGTGTTCATTCGACTTATTCTTTTTCGATTTTTCGAACAATTTAAGACGATTAATTGTTCGAATAATTTAAAATTGCTAATTTCGATTAAAGGATTAATCGAAGAATTTGTACCGATTAATCGAATGCTAATAATAAAGAGTGTTTTTTATAGATTGACACAAGCTTAAATCATAATAAAACAAGGAAATATTTTTTTAATATCAATGAAACGCGCTTTATTGGAAAGAAAATTTTATGAAATGAATGTTAAAATATGATTTCTGCCATATGGCCGCCAGGCTGGCGCGTAGAAGGCGTAATCTGGAACACCAATTTTCAACAACTTTTCGCATTCTGGCCATCATCGTTTTTGAAGCATATGAGCCAATGGCTCTGCCAGCCCAAAAAGCGCACCAAACAGTAATTTTTCGTGTTTCTTATTTACGTAGTACGTACCCATTCATCGAAAAATAAATTTTGATTGGAAATTCAAAATCAATATCAATTTGTGCTTTAATCAAAATACAGTCAAATCCCGCTAACTCGTACCCCGATAAATCGTAATTCCCGATAATTCGTAATAAACTGTCGGTCCCTTGAAAAAATTTCCATACATTTTGGTCCCCTCGCTAATTCGTAATTTTTTTTTCCAAATAAAATCTTCTTTACCTCTTATAAATCGTAATAAAAACAACAGAAACAAGGAAAGAATGATTTTTTGTTTACCGCTATTTTTTTTTTTTTGGCGTGGGTTTTTCCTTTGCTTGGGTGTGTGTTTATTTTCTTAAGATCAGTTTGTTACATGAATAATTTTTATATATAAATTTTATATCTTTTATTTTTAACAATTGTTTTTTATGCTTTTTTATCGTTTTAGAAAATAAATTGAAAAACCAAGTTAATTCGTATTTATTTTATCTTAACCCCGTTAAATCGAAAACCCCTGTAATTCGTAATAAATGGCCGGTCCCTTGCGATTACGAATTATCGGGATTCTACTGTAATTGGGCGAATGGGCTGCAATTATTTTGATTACAAATTTCAAGAATGTTCACGCGTTTCTCTGGAGTAAGTCGATTCATAACAAAATTTCAAAGCAAACTAAACAAAAAGCAAATATCAGCTGTTAAATGGGTGCTCAAATAAAGCAATGATGCCAAAAGTTGTGACACTCTAAAAGAACACCCTTTATATAGTCTTTCTGTTAAATGTATAATTTTTTTAAAAATTCAAGTCGATTGAACAAAAAAAAAAAAACAGTCAAAGGAAAAAAAACGACAAAGGTATGCAAAGTTTACATTGTAAACTCAAAGATTTATATTATTTCATTGTTCTGGAAATCGATCAATCAATAACAATCAAAGCCCGGCTTAACGAATGATATAATGTTCAGACCTTTCGTTATACCGAGATATTCGTTATAGGTATCGATCAGTAATTTTTTACCTTAAAATTTTATAAAAACGGTGTTCCACAATTTAAAAAATATTAAAATTTAATTGTATTTACAATTAAGTGTAGAAATAAAACTTTAATATATATTTTCACGTTTATTTAAGAATTTTTTATATTATATTTTTTATATGTAATTTCATTAAAAATCATATATGTACATAGGTGCATATACATTAGGGTGGGTCGAAAAAAAAAGTTGTGCCAGTCACCCCCTAGAATGAAAGATATGTCAATGAAGTTTCTAAAACAGGAGAAAATTTTTTTTGCCACGCCCCAAAATATAGCATTTTTAGTTTTTTTATATGTAGCGCTGCCATTTAAAGTCTGATCTCATCATATCGCATATCGTTGTTCATGGCTTGATAGTGGCTTCATTTTTGTCTTTGGTGACTTTTCAATCCGACCTGAAATTCTGGGCGCCACTTATGCCATCTCGGATCCTTCCCCCAAATGTCCAATTTTTTTGACGGTCCAAGAAAGTCCTTATAAAACTACGTATAGATTTTAATATGCTCAATTTTATGCACCGCCTCCAAATTAAGACCCTTTTTTCTTTTTCACATACATACTACATTAAACCAAGTAGAATTCAATACAAACCAAAAAAATTTTTATCAGTCAACTCTCCATGCTCCAATTTGAGTCACCTTGAGTCTAGCTAAGATCAGGGTTGTCAGATTGATGTTGACCTTTTTCGCCAAATTCAATATCAAAAATCGCCAAAATCGCCAAAGCCTTTGTTTACAAGTTTTTGACAATTAAACACATCTTTTTTAAATTATTAAAAATATTTTTTATAAATCTTAAAAACTAAATTAGTTCCGTATCGCTTAAATACGCCAAAAATTCAAAAAAAGTCGCCATAATATATATTTTGCTTAATTTTTATTTAGAGCGAAATAAAAATAGTTAGTGAACACAAAAAAGGTACGATGTTTACTATAAAATAATTTATAGTAGTCTAATTAAAGCAACAAAAAAAGATTTTTTGCGGCTAGCACTGAACAAATATTAGAAATGCACTATATACAACAGTTGCAGTTTTATTATATATCTAAGACGCTTCACCGTCAAGACTCGCTATTTGTCTTCTTAGTTGGAATACATTGTGAGGGTACTACATTTATTCATCGTAAAAACAAAAGAAGTGCAACATGTACTTTTCCCATTCATATAACTTATCAGGCATGTTCTGAAAATCACTTTTTGTGAAAGTCATTTGAAATCACAAAAAAGGTGTTTTGGACAAAAAGCTTTTTTCATAATTGTGATTTTAAACCAGTCAGCTAAGTGACCGCCGATTTAAAATTACTTGCCTATTTGTTTCCACCATTTCTAACTTAGTTAGAACTATTGTGGTTTGCAAAACAGCCATTAATCACAATTGTGATTTACAGAACATGCCTGTATAACTCCTAATAACGCGTCTTGAAGTTCGTTTTGCATTCTAATTCGAAGGCGAGTTTCAGTGGAATTCATAGTTTCAACACGGGCATTACTAGTTCTAATAACCGCATATTAAGGACAGCCAAAGTAAAGTCCTTAAAATTTTACGTACCTGCCGTAAACTTGTAGCTTTAAAATGTAGGCCTAAACTTATTTAGTTATCTTTCCAATTAACCAATTTCATTGTGTTTCATAAACGTCCAAAGGTATGATAGGATTCATAAAAATCTTTAAAATATCACTAACAACAACATATTTTATCTGTGATAATAAATTGCCACATACCTTTAAGTATAATGTGAAAATGCTTATAGACTTAAAACATATTAATGTTTTAAGGAATTCTATTTATTAATTTTTTCAAGAGCTATTTTATATATAAAAAACACTTTTCTGGAAGATTTCCATTAACTTCATCGGCCATTTGAACATACCTTCAAATACCTATCATACATATGATTGCCTGAAATTTCATTCATAAAAATACGAGAATTAAAATAATATTATTTCTAAGTATTGAATTTAACGAATTTCTAAACAAATTTAAAGGACATCAAAAATAGCCAGTTGGCGATTTTAACAATTTTATAAATCGCCAAAAAAATCGCCATGTCGCCAAATCAAAAATTAGGTCGCCAAACATGTTTGAAAATCGCCACGTTTGGCGAGAAATCGCCACATCTGACAACCCTGGCTTAGATTTATATACACCGACTGCCCAATTTATAATTTTTCGCATATGTATATGTTTTAAGGTACTAATTTTTATGCATTTAAATTATTTTGTATTTTTTCATTTTCAGAATTCTGCAGTTTCTTTATATGTTTTTAGTTCTTGTTTTAACTCTGTATCATGGTCTCTTATTTAACATTATGTTTGCTTTTACAAATGTCTTAATTAAGATTTTTAATTTGTTGTATTTAAATAAATAAAAAAATACGGAAAAGCAGTGCCAGAAGAGTTTCACAGACCAGCAAAAAAATGGCACGAAAAATTGCACAAATTATCAAAACTGGCAAAAAAAAAAAAAACGCTAGTAGTTCAGATGGAGAATGCTTGTCAATAAATTCATCCGTCTCAATTTCATTAACATATGAGTAGTCCACTTGCAAACACCGCTAAGTTAAAAAAACCAAAGGCTAAGAAACAGTTTTTAAAAATTGAAATGCCAAGTCATAGAGAGTGGTTTTCAGGATTATTGAATAATTAACCAAAAATTGCGCGTAACTTACAGAGTTTTGTACCAGATTGATAATGGTTTAGGGAGCCTTTAAAAAAAAATGGAGGTTTTTAAAGAATTTTTATTTTGCTATATGTCTAAAACAAAAAAGGCTGTAATTTAGGGCGTGGCAAACATTTTTTTTTGAAGTTCTTAGAACTTAATAAATATACCTTTTATTCTAGGGCGTCACTGATGAAAATTTTTTTGGTTTGTATTGGCTTCTACTTGTTTTAATGTAGTATGTATGTGAAAAAGAAAAAAAGGGCTTAATTTGGAGGCGTGTCATAAAAGTGAGCATATTAAAATCTATACATACAAAGTTTTATAAGAACTTTCTTGGACCGTCAAAAAAATTGGACAATTGGGGGAAGAACCCGAGATGGCATAAGTGGCGCCCAGAACTTCAGGTCGGATTGAAAAGTCACCAAACACAAAAATGAAGCCACTATCAAGCCATCAACAACGATCTGCGATATGATGAGATCGGACTTTAAATGGCAGCGCTACATATAAAAAAACCAAAAGTGCTATATTTTGGGGCGTGGCAAAAAAAATTGTTCCTGTTTTAGAAACTTCATTGACATATCTTTCATTCTAGGGGGTGACTGGCAAAACTTTTTTTTTGTATGGAGGTCGACCCGGTCTAATATACATACATACTTATATTTGGATGCTATGGACATATGTAGGTTTATTATTACATTTCACTCATATTATTAATTTCTTATGAAATCTGTTATGAACGATTGCTTTAACGTACTTTGAAGTCCTCTTTGTATTGCTTCTTCTTGCAACTCCCTTAATACAAACGATTTTGAAACATCTATTCTATTCTGGTCATCTTATAGCATCTTCTAAATTCTTTAGTTTTTTATCAAGAAATATTGTCGTTTTCACAATGAACCAAACAAAACAGCTGAAACTTTAACGAAAAAAGCAACGCATCACACGTGTTCTTTCAATACAAAGCAAAGACGCCAAAAAAAAAACCCAAAAATCTAACGGTTCTGTAACGATTTTTTTATTTTGCTTTGCCATTTCTTAAATTGGGATTAATTTGTTTTTGCCATTCGCTATATTAGATAGTTAATGTAAAAATTTGGTCATTCGTTATATTGGATATTCGTTATACCGGGCTTTAACTGTATTTACAAAATGACCGTAGTTTTTCGTGTTTTTAGTTGTTGTTTTTGCAAAAATAATAAATACTTAAAGAATGAAGTAGATAAAATGGAATATTTTTATGAACTTTTATTATTGGGTCATTTTTAAAATTTGGTCGATTTTATATCCACTTCATATCGATTTCTAGAACTCGCCCGTATGTTTTAACAAAATAGTTCATGAGTTTCTCTCTTTAGAATGAATTTGGCTTAAAAATATTGTACGAAATATAAATTTAAATGCTAAATATCACAGGTGTCCAAAAATGTATTAATGTGAATAGATAATTTAAAGAAGATACTTCTATTGATTCTCTAGAGGAAATTATTTGCAGAAGCATATCAGAGAATAGAATGTCCGTGAAAAGTTTCAAAAAATTCAAAGTTATATTGACCCTTTTGAAATCTACGTGCCCGAAAGTGAAGCAACAATTTGGAGCTACATTGACAGGTTTTATTTAAAAAAGAATGTTCATTTACTTGAGTACTATTTGTTTCTAAAATTATCGAAAAAAATCGCGTAACTTTTTCTGGGTTTAGAATTATTCGTTTAATCGATTAATTTTAATTTTTTTTTTGGTTTAATCGAATAAGTTAAAAATGCAAAATACCGATTAATCGTTTAATCGAACAAAAATAAATTCCGATTAATTGAACACCCTAGATAACACTGCTTAAGAGAATACTGGCGATAAAAATAACTAGTAACGGCTTATAAATTTACCGTATTATAGTCAAAGATATCCCTTTTTTTCTTAAAATTATCAAAATGGGTACATTAATTTTCATGGCCCTCATACAAACCTACACAAAAGAATCTTGGCTAATAATACTCGGCTGAAATATCTTCTACATGTTAACTTTGTTTTATATCGAAAATGAGCTAAAGTCTCCATACAAAAGTCCTTCCAATTTTTAGGGTTTTTGACGAACATTATAAAACAAAAGTACTAAAACGTTTAACTGTTGCTCATGTAAGTATTTTCTGTGTTTGGCTTATTAAGTTATGAACCCCATACAAATTTTCTTCGAAATACCGATTTTCTGCAATAAATCGACTGGATGGGAAATATGTATTTGGTTTTTATAGGAACAAAAAAAAAAAAAACGGTGTAAAAATGTTTAATTTATAAAGAAAATACCAAAAGGATTTTAAAAATTCAGTTAAAAAAAAATTAAAAGTTATTATAAACCCATATTTTTCAGGCTTCAGTTTTACTTCCAAAATATATAGGTAACGGTAATTTTTGGGAGATGAATCTGCCTACTATTAACGACTGGATCAATTGGCACTAAATTAAATGTTTGGATTGCAGTGGCTTATTCGATTTCAGCCTCAAAGTTGGACATCTCGGAAATGTAAAGTTCTTAATTTGCTCATATTTAGCAAACACATGAAATGCTTTTAATTGGAGTTTAAATATTTTTCATTAAAGTTGACGATATATAAAGCATAGTGAATAGCAAATACATAGCTATGCATGCGTAGGGATGAAACGATACCTCTAAGGTATCGATACTTGTACTCGATGTGGTATCGCTCGTAAAGTATCGATACCTACTTAGTATCGAAAAAAAGTATCGATACTTACTTGTATCGGTACTTGTATCGTTTGTATGATAAAAGAATAGAAAGCAACATTTAAAAACTTTCTTAATAGTGTTTTAGTACTATACAATAAAATAAGAGCTACGACCTATTCGAATTTTTGTGCTAAATGAAAAGTGTAGCAACAATTTCCTTTCGAAAAATCATTTTTATCTTAGGAAACAAAATTTCATAGAACGTTCAGGATAACAACCTTGATTCACCTTTTATTCCAGAAATCAACAATGTCACTATATATTTATTTTAAATGTTAATATGTATTTTATTTTTAAAATGATAAATATATAATAAAGTTTAGCAAAACAATAATCCACGATGTTAATTGTGAGTCACTCCTTAACGTCAAGATTTTTGCGCAACTTAAATTGACCTTTCTTTGTTTTAGTATTTGACTACTTCTACCATTGAGAGGTACACAATTGAGCAGCGCGCTAAGATTGTTAAAGCCTTTTATGAAAATGGGCGTTCAATCAAAATGCATCGTGATTATTCTGGTCAGCATAATCGACCAAATGTTTCCACAATCGGGAGAATTGTCAAATTTCAGAAAACCGGGTCTGTAGGAAATGGGAAAACATATGCACATGCTGCCCTGTTAGCTCTGCGGCTGGCGGCGTTATCGGGTTACTTCTTCGAAAATGAGGTCGGCCAAGCAATTACTGTGAATGGTGTTCGCTATCGCGAGATGATAACGGACTTTCTATAGCCAGAAATTGAGGAAATGGACCTAGACGAAATGTGGTTTATAGGCATTTACTAGGGATGCCAAACGGGACCAGGTTTTTTGAAACCCGGGATTCGGGATTTTTAATTCAAAAAAACAGGATCCCGGAAAGAATCGGGGTTTTTCGGGATTTCATATATAAAAGCCAATTTGTAAAATTCATATACATAATTATAATTGATTGTTTATGCATAAGTATTAAAACAAATTAATTCATGAAGAAAATTAAACTCATTACAAAATAAAACAGTTCAATGTAATTTTTTTAAAGTAATATGGAAGTATTATGTATTTAAAATTTATATGGTAAAAAGCTTCTAAAACAAATTAATGACGTCTGATAACACTATGCTAGTTGGAAAACAGACAAGCCAGGCACATGGCGTTTTAACATAATTCGGGTACGCTGAATCCAGTGTTTTTTAGGTTGGCTCTGGTTTTCGAGATATACCATTATTTCGAAAATGGAGGAGGTTACACAACATATGTTCGCGAAACTCAAAAACGCTTTAGCTTACTGAAAAAGCTAAAAAAAACCGTAGGTTAGGTTAGGTTAGGTTAGAGTGGCCGGTCACAAAGACCCCGCATAGACCAAATAGGTCCCTAGCGTTACCACAATTGTCCGATAACCCACAGAAGAAAGTAAAAAGGTCAGTCAGATGTGATGGTATCCAAGGTACCCCACACTCTCTTGACGAATGCAAGGAGTCTCATTAACCCAATTCCAGAGACTTCCCCGAGATCTTGGAGATAATGATCTCCCAGACAGTTCGCCCTGGAGCGCACGAGTGCCGGACAGTAGCATAGCAAGTGCTCTACCGTCTCCTTTTCTCCTGGTACCCCACAAAATCTACAATTGTCACTATTCAACCGGCCCGCCCTATAGGCGTATACCGCAGTCCAAAAAAACCGTAACTCCGTAATAAAATTTTTAAATAACTTCTTTCTAATTGAGGTCGGTAGTACATCATATCCCAGTAGGGGCAGCTCCTGGGCATTTATGGGACTTTTTCTTCAATATATTTCTAGTCTGCATTGAACATTTTGTATGGGAGCCCCCTTAAGAAATAGAGGAAAGCGAGTAGGTATGTTAGAAATAAAAGGTTGGGATCAAAAATAAAGTGAGGTCGGTCATACATTTGACCCATCTAGGGGCATCCTAGGCACTGCAGGGGCCAAGTATAATAATTTTACTAAACCGCCAACAATTAGGTTAAAACGCCAGGTGCACCGCTTGTCTCAAAAAAAAGTGTAAATTTTTTGAACAGTGTAATTGATACCTTATTTTATTGAAAACATATAAACTTAAACAAATATGTGTCCAAAAACCTTTGGTAGAACCCCCTAAAGTTTTTAATACCTTTTTGCACAACTTGGATTTTGCGTGCGCAGTTCTATTACCATTAACTTAGAAAAAAGACCACACCTTCTGATTTTGTTTTCGTGGTACAAAATGCATTGCATGTAACATTTATTCACTTGTGACTTTTTTGCAAACAGTTAAAAATTCGGTTCATGGTCAGTATGATTTATATTAAATTTTTGAATTTTTACTAAGCCCAAAATCTCGGTATTCGGGACTTAAATTTTTAGAATAATCCCGGGATTTCGGTATTCAGAATCGACATGCTTGCTGGTCAAACGGTTTCTTGATACCGTTACTGCAGCTCCAGCTTTGGTAAATAATCAAAAATTTAAGATTAATTTCAATACCAAAGTGAAACGACTACTTTTGACCGATACTAAGTATTTTTTTACCGATACTACTTGGTACTCGGTTGCTAAGTATCGATTACAAAAATACTTGGTACTTATATAAAAGTATCGAATATGTACTTGTATTTACTCGTATCGTTTCATCCCTATGCATGCGATATGTACATTAGGGTGTCCCAAAAAAAATTTTCTTTCTGATTTTCATAGGTGCTCAATTAAAATTTAAAAGCTTATAGTGTAAGGTATTTTTGATTTTTTTTTAAGAATTTTCGGAAGAGGTTTAGAGGTCGCGCAAATGAAGTTTTCATAAAAAAACGGAGTTTTCGGCCTTTTTTTAACTTTACTCATAACTTGGTTAATACCACGAGTTTCTTCACTCCTGAGGAAACAGTTTTAAAGAAAAGTATCCAAACTTTATTCCTGTGTGAAAAAACTACAAGTTTTTGTGATGAGTTTACTTATTTAGATACATACCCTTAATTACAATTTTTCTTAATTTTTTTTTTTAAAGTTTTGTAATAACGCTTTACAATTTTTTAAGTTTGAATAGAAACGAAAATAACATATGATGCAGTTTTAAAGACAAATTAATTCTATTTTATATGAATAAACAATTTTTAAATTTATTCTTAACATTCCTGAGTTATACCCGTTTTTATCTTTATACCCAGTATATGTTATTATAAGCTGTTTGCCAGTTCACCAATCTTACCCAATCAACAAAAAAAAACTTTTATTTTGCTCTGTGAAAAATCATTTATTGAGGTTCTTGCGATGTAGTTCTTCTTGAAATGACTTGTTGGCTTTCCAATTCTCTGGATCTATTTTTAAAAAATCGATTGAAATATTGCAAGCTTCAAAAAAAGTTAAGCTGGCTTTTGAAATGAATTGTAGAATTTCTTTATTTCTTAAGTTTTCTTCTGTTAAAGTTACATTTGCTACTTCATAATCGCTGCATGGAGTATCTACAAGTTTTTTTTTGTCATTAAGCGCAAAGTTTTGGTGTCGATACGTTCATCAATTCGAAGTTAAGTACCACTGGTGACCTAGAAAAGTTTTAAGCGAGTTTTATAACTATCCTATCCAATTCCTTTAATAGGCTCAGATCATTGAGAGGAGCGTATCGAGGGCACTGGCAGAGGTACCAATATTTGATACATATTCTTAAAATAAATGAACTTAATTCAAGCAAGGCATCAGCTGTTGATTTGTCTTTAAAAGATTGCAACTGGTTTCGGAAAATGCATATTTTCAAAGAATAGATAATTTTCATCATCCAGCGAGCCCAATTGATAGCTCCTGGAGCACACATAAAATAGAAAGTGAAAATGACAGCGTGTAACGGTTTAGATCAATTAATATCAGAAGTAATGACAGTTAAAACGTAACTATAAAAATTAATGGAAATATACAATAATTATAACGAAAAAAGTATCACCATTTTTAAGGTACAAACTATGAAAATAGTGTAACTCGGAAACTGTAGGACAAAATTCCATTTTTGTTTTTCTTAATTGTTAAGAACTTTCCAGTATTCAAAATCGCGTCACGAGTTTTAATACCTTTCATATAAATTTGAAAAGTAATAAACCGTTTTTTTACAGAATTTGTTAAAAAATTACAAAAATACTAAATATGTGGAACTTAATGCACAAAAATATTGCCGGAACTTAAAGTTTTTGCATATGGAAATAAAGTTTGGGAAATTTTCTTTAGAAATATTCGGTCAAAAAATTAAATGAACGTGGTTATTGACAAAATTATGAGTCAAGTTTGAAAAAGGCCGAAAACCCCGATTTTTAACAAAGACTTGATTTGCGCGACCTCTAAACCTCTTCCTAAAAATCTAAAAAAAATTCAAAAATACTGGACCCTATAAGCTTTCAAATTATGCTTGAGCCTCTGACAAAAAAAATTTTTGGGACACCCTAATGTACATATTCGTATATTTAAAGTACGTATAGCAAAGTATGTTCTCATGCTTACGCATATAATTAAGTCTGCAACTTTTATCCTGTTTATTTTCGCTTAGTACTTAACCCTTGTATTTTCCTTTTGTTTATTTGGTTGCTTTAATTGCCATCGTTGTGCTTGTTTCCTTTCATTCCACACTCTATTAGGTATAGTCTAAATACATTGAATAAAATAGTTTGCATATGTATGTGTTTTAAAACCGCTGTCAGGATATTTCCTTTCTCAGACAGTGCACGTTGACAAAGTGCGGGCCAATGTTGCCAACAATATCGCACATTAACTGCCAAGATTAAATTGAAATAATTACGAAATTTACCAAATCTTTTAAATTTGCAATAAATCAATTATATATCGTCAGATCATTATTGGTTTTTTAAAAATAAAGTAATTTCAACAAATAGAAATGCATAAATCATCATATATATTATTTCTAAAGCACTTTTTTTTGTCGGTTGCAAATATCTCCCATACCACCGCATCAAATTTAATGAATGATATCTCATTTTAAAGCTTATTTCTAACACTAATGACGAAAAATAATTAGAAATTGAAAAATTAATATTTTCATTGATAAAGGATTCGTACGGGCAAAAAGTTAACGATGATCATGTCATTACCTCTAACATTGTATTCAAAGAAGTATTATAAAAGCATTTATTATTATGATTTCTAATATTTTTATATTTTTAATAAAATGTATTGAAGTTACTAAAATTTCTATTAATTATTTTCATTTTATGTTACAAAAATGACAACTAACGGTGCGAAATATTTGCACGGGTCATCTAGTTGAATATGTATTGAACATAAAAAAAGAAATAAATGGCTATTGTTTTTTTAATCACCGATCACGGTATAAAGCGTTTTATTCCTCTTTCTTTCACTTAAAATAAGTTATATTGCAAAACAAAGTTTGCCGGGACAGCTAGTTGTTTATTATTTAGAATTTATTTGTAAAAAAAACAACACATAACCAATAAACCCATTCTTGAACAAAAAATAGTTTATAAAAATGTTATATGTATGTATATACTTTTTAATACATATTATGTGTTAACTAAAAAATAAACTGTCAGATCATTTTATTAGTTATTGCAATAGTTTAAGGAGATCTTATAAAATAATCTTTGATTTAAATGTTTAGGATTTAGTTTTGGTAAAAATTTATTATTTTAGATGTATATCTAATTTCAAGTCCTTTTCCTTGATTTCTCTAAAAAATAAAATCTTACTTTATGCCATTAGAATTCTGTTTTAATTTTTAAAATTTTTAATTTTTTAACACTTCTAATTGTTTCTCTTATATCTGTCAAAATATTGTTTGATTTCTATCGAAAGTTTCTTCTGTTGCTCAGCCCCAAACATTCAGCAAACAAGTTAATTTCCGAATTTCTTAGTTTCTGTTTTTGTGCTGTATTTGAAGAATGTATTGCTGGAAGAAAATATATTGTATGGAGAAATATTTTCTAAGCAAATATCTTTTGAATATGAGACGAACCAACCCAACAAAAACTTTACTTACAATCCTACTTTTAATGACTTCAAGAATTCATTACTTTGTAGCTTTATTCGCCACTTTTTGGATTATTAGTTATATATTAAATAATAACTTTATTATTATATCTTAAATATACAGAAAAATTTATATTTTCATTATGACAATAAAAATGTCATTATAGTCATTATAGTCAAAAAACATAGTTTTTTAATACAAAAACTACACTGCCCCAGTAGACTAGCTGGTAGAGAGCTAGTCTATCAGCACCGAGGTTGCGGGATCAAATCCCGCCAGAGACAGAAAAAAAAATAAAATAAAGTAAAATAGAATAAGAAAAAATAAAAATAAAATAATTAAAAAAAAAAAAAAAAAATTAAAAAAAAATAAAAAAAATTTTACTTTATTGACTTTGTGTAACTATATATTTTTATAAAAATGTTAAGTATAAAAAAAAACATATCATTTTTTAGATTATAATAGGCTAAATTATAAAGGATTACTTTTGGGACATCTCGAACAAAAATAAGTACTTTTTCTAGTAGAAAAGTAAGTAGACGGCTCGTCAAATTCTCATTATTTTTCTGCTTATTTTGTAAGCAAAGTTTTTGCTGGGAAATAATTAAAAACTCAAAGAAATATGTTATAATACTACAAAAAATTAAAAATTTTCTTACATCGGTTAATCGACTGAAATTAATCTGCTTAATCGTCAAACCGATTAGTTAATCGGGACGGAATTAATCGGTTAACCGAATGAATGGCCTAGTACCTACACACACAATAAATTGAAAATTAATTGAAAGTTTAATAAAAAATAAATGAAAATTCAGTTTAAACCCGGTCTTTAAATTTAATTTTTTTTTCATTTAACTTTAACGAAAAGTTCATTAAATTTTTACTGTCAATATTCAACCGCAAATTCCGTAAAGAGAAATGAGCCGAGTTTCTAAAAAAAAATATCAGATACCTGTCCACTTGAATAATGTTATTTATGGGGTAATTCATATCCCAGTAAGAACTTCGCCCGCAAAATCATGTGTTGAGTAATCAGAAAAAAGTAAAAGCACTACTTACAGTTTTACTTAAAGAACCAATGAATTTTTACAAGGGAGGACTAAAATGAACGCATTCACATGTAAGTCGTTATTTTTTAGCTGTATACATTCAGAAAAAAAGTAGTTATAGAAGAAGTTATAAACGAAAGCTGTTAAAAAATGAGTGAAAGAAGCTATTCATTTTGGAAAAGTCAACGAAGTTTTTACTGGGATGTTTGTTTCACTTTCCTTGTACTGACCCCTTTGTTTACAGAAGAAATATCATACTTTAAAATTTTATATATTTAACTTAATAATTTGACAAATTGATTAGGAATTTTTGCGTTAATTTTACCCTTTAAACATGAACATAATAAATGTTTTCGTGAAGTGTTGTTTTGTTTCTTCACAAAACAGTCAAATCGTTTTTTAGTGAATTTTCATTTATTTCATATTAAAATTTTAGTTAGATTTGTGTACAGAATACTTTTATGTAATCAACGGAAAATGTTAAATGCAACCGAAAATCCCTATTAACGTGCACTTTGTTTTTTGAATGAACGTTAGAATCAGTTAAAATAAATTTGCTTGTAATTAAAAATTACTGCCCAGAATAATTTGAAAAAAAACTACCGTTCGTTGCTGTTATAATATTTTGAGTATTTTTATCGAAACTTGAAAACGCCATTTGGGTATTGTTTGTTTGAATTATCTTGCCTCAGGTATATTTAGGAAAAAACTGGATTTTTCTGAAGCTCATGCAAAAATACTTGCTTATCAAAATCACTAAAATGTCGACCAAATAATTTGCTATTATAGTACAAAACCAAAAGCAAATCGATGTTGATAGTTAAATTTTTTCGTTACAAAATACGATGAAAAAAAATCGTCAAAACATATTTTGTAAAAATTAGCACAACAAAAATAACTAATTTTTTAGGCAAGATAAAATTTACACACTATTTGTATGGCTAAATGAAAAAAAAAACAGCCAAATTGGCAACCCTTGTGGGAGCCTGCAAGTTCATATGTTGTTTAAATGTATGAGCGTTTAAAGAAACTGATTGTTCGACATACACATGGTTCTTTTAAATTTAAATATTAACAAATGATTTCATATAAACAAAATTTAATTTATACAAAAAATATAAAACCTTAAATGTATGTATGTATGTATGTATGGCATATAATGTACTTGCAAGCTTTTGTTGTTTGATGTCGCTGTTGATATTAGGTGCGTTCGAGTACTTTAATAGTAAAATGCAGTAAATAAGTAATTACTGATTAAACTGAAAAATTACTCATACTTTTAAAAATTGATACGAACTTGCCCTTAAAATTCTCTTTCCAGTGAGTGCTTCAATTTACGTTCAAGAAAACAGCTGATTTCAAGGTCAGTAAGCAAATTTTTCGGTTGTCTTTATAAATTGTTGAAAGTAAATTGCTCAAAAATTGAATGCAACCTACGTCACAGCCTTCAATTTATGTAAATTTTGACAAACAGTATATGTAAAAGACTATCAACAACAACTTGACCCTGTTGCCGCAGGGTAATGTTATCTTTCAAATTTGTTTTTTATTTTATTTGATTTTGCTAATTTGTGTCCGGTTAAATTTTTTTGAAAGTACATACTGTTTTAGGTTTTGTTAACTTAAAAAAAAGAAGCCTTAAAATTGGTATAATAATTAATAATAATTTGTTGCTTTTACGCCAAATCGTGGGCGCATAGTGCCAAAATTGGTATGAAGCCATGTAAATGTTTCGCAAGCCGGTTTAATTAATTAATATTTATTCCCTTTTTGTTTCAGTTTTATTTAAACTTTTTTTTAAATAATTTTTTCATAATTGGTATATTTTTTGTTTGTTTACTTTTGCTTGTTCACGTTTTGAATAAGTTCTACTGCAAAAATTTCTGTAGTAAAAATTTGTAAATACACAGTTAAGAACTGCCACTTGTCGCTTAAAATTTCTGTTCTCATTTACTGTATTTTGTATAAGCGAAAGCAATTAAGTAAACTGCAATCAAGTTAAGTGAAAAATAGTAAAAACTTTTAGGCTCTCAAACACACCTATTATTGTAAAATTGTTTATGTACATTTCAGGGATGGAAAATGGCTTTTTTGATTTTTACTTTCTTTCAAAACAAATTGTACACTTTAGACCAAGATGCCCATATAATGATTTGACATAATTGATGAAGTGTTAGGAGACTAACGAAACGTTTAACCCAGATTTATTTAGGCTAATTATTGATACATTTTTTATTTGACAAAATGAAATATGGTTATTGGTTTAAAGATATTTCCCCTTATGCAAAAAAAACTTAAAGTTCACACCAATTTAACAATACATTAGGCCCAGCAAAAGTGTATGGGCTTAATGCATTGGTAAGCTAATGTGAATTTAATCATTTTTCCTATGCAGTTAACGCCCAAAAGCGTTTTCGTTATAAATTAACCCCCATATTCATAAAAAATATTTTTGTTTTATTGGAGGTTTATTGAACGAATTTCCTATGAAAATGTGTTCAATAAACCTCCAATAAAATAAAAATATTTTTTATGAATATGGGGGTAAAATTTTAAATTATCCCCCAAAAATTGTGTTGCGGCTTTTTTTTCATAATAATTTTTTGATTTTCATATGAAATAACGCCCCAATCAAAAAAATATAATAACACCCAGAGAAAAAACATATTTAAATATGGTCACCTCCAACCAAACTATTTTTAAAGAAAATTTTGAACATATTATGCTTATTATAACCATATTATTGTCAGCGATTCAATTAGGTTAAATTAGGCCTCCATCAAGAAGCCCCAATCATATTATTGTTGCCTCCGAACATGATATTGTTAATAATAACTATAATATGTTTAACACATTTAATAGCATGGTTGGTTTTTAACCATAGCATGTTGCTCTTGGAAAAGAGGAATATACTATTGTAAATTAAAAAAAACAAATTATTGTCATATTTAACCATAACATTTTTAGAGGCAACCATAATATGGTTGTGGGTTCTTTATGGAGGAATAATTTAACCATAATATGGTTGTCGCTGACAATTATATGGTTATATTAACCATAAAATGTTTCAAATTTATTTTTAAAAATAGTTTGGTTGGAGGTGACCATATTAAACATATTTTTTCTCTACGTGAATACCCACAAAAAAATTAAATAACTCCCCAAAAATCATTGTTGTTATTATCCTTTTTTTTAAATTGTAAACACTATAACATCTATAGCGACATGCGTCTTTATTAAAATACACAGGTTATCCAACTATAATGAAGTACTTAAATAATGAGTCCTGTAATGACTTGACAATAAGTAACATGTTTGCCGACTTTTTTGCAACTACACATTCTGATGCTCAATACAACAACTAAAATAATTACCCTTATGTGATGATGATCACCAGTCAATATCGTTTTCTCCAATTATAACTTCCTGAATAGTAACCAGTCTAAAAACTGTAAAATCATCTTTCTTTCGTGGACCGGATGGTATTCCATGCTGTATTTTAACTAACTGTGCTTATACTTTTGCCACATCTTTATCAATAATATTTAACCATTCAATAACATATGGTTACTTTCCTCAATTTTGGAAAGAATCTTATATAATTCCGCTTTTTAAGTCTGGAAACAAATCAAATGTAGCAAATTAAAGGGGTATCGCCAAAGTAAGTGCTATCCCTAAACTCTTTGAAAAGTGCATAGCCGATTCTCTCTCTCGTCAAGCATCTTCATTACTATCACCTTTCCAGCATGGGCTTAGGAAAGGTTGCTCAGCAATTACCAACCTTTTACAACTAACCACTATTATTCATAATGGATTCAAGAATACCCAAATAAAATTAAAAAATTAAAATGGATTTGAAATATATTTTAAGAAAAATTTGTATGAAAATTTTGCCTTAAAACACATTTCAAACTTAGTTTATTTGTTATGAATACGGCAGACAGACTTTAGTAAAGCTTTTGATAAAGTCAACCATAGCCTTCTTCTTAGAAAACTTTCCATAATGGGTTTTACTAACAACAGTCTTCGATGGCTTGAGTCATACCTCATTTTTAGGAAACAAAGTGTTCGTTTAAATAATACAACATCAAAGAGCATCATCGTCAATTCTGGAGTACCGCAAAGAAGCCACCTTGGTCCAATCTTATTTTCCCTTTTTATAAATGATCTGCCGAGTGCAGTACACAAATGTAATGTGTTAATGTATGCCGATGATGTAAAAATTTCTTTAAGCTACAAAAGGTCATCGGAAATGCTCAATCTTCAACATGATTTGGAAAATTTGTATAACTGGTTCAATATCAACATCAACATCATGAATCTCAATTTAACAAAATGTAAGCGTGTGCGTTTTGTAGAAAATGGAATCCTCTGGGTATCTATACTTTGGATGACTGCCAACTTCAATTAGTTAAAGAGATTTTGAATCTTGGTGTTTTACTTGATCCAAAATTAGATTTTATAAAACACATTACATCAATGATAAATAAATCGCGTGGTGTACTTGCCTTTATAAAGCGTTGGGCTAAGGAGTTCACTGATCCTATGATTACAAAGCTGTTATATGCATCTTTGGTAAGACTTATCATCGAATATGACTCTATTATCTGGGATCCTGATTATGATGTTCACATAAACCGAATAGAATCTGTCCAAAAACAATTTTTATTGTTCTGCTTAGGAAACTCAACTTGGAATCCATCTGAAGTACTTCCATCTTACTCTGTAAGACTTGCACGTGTTAAATTACCATCACTAGTAAGCCGAAGAAAAATGCTTAACATTGCGTTTTTAGTTAATTTGCTTAATTGTAACGTTAGTTCTGAATTCCTGCTTAATAACGTTAAACTCAACGTTCCTCAGCGATCAACTCGCAATTACATACCATTATATCTTTCGGATCCTTTTCGGAGAATATGTAAAGATTTTAATGAAATGTATGATTTAGTTGACTTCTCTTTAAGTGCCAGTGTCATTAAACGTAGTTTTATCTTCACAGAGAAAACAGATTCGTGATCACAACCGAATTCGGTGCCAATCGAATTTCGTCGTTTGCATGTACTATCACACAATTCGGTTACAATTACTGAAAACTTCGTTGCTAAGCATAATATTTTTAATAGCAACATTTTAATTTTAGTACACTATCAGTTATAACAACAGATATTGTTAGTTTCTAGTATGATTATTAGAAAACAAAAACATACTTATACCCGAATATATGATAGATGCAACTGAATTAATACATAATTGGTGTTCGCAACAATAGATTTAATTGTCTTTATCAATATATTTTTTTAACCGGCTACACAAACCATTTTCCCGATTTATTAGATAGAAAATCAAAATAATTCCAATTTTTTTGTTAGTATATTTATTTATTAATATTTTTGTGTATAGTTTATATATTATTTAATTATATACAATCACATACATACAGCTTTCCACATCATCCAACGGATTTTCAAAGGTGTAAAGCTTATCACTTAATGTACCAACAAAAACAATCTTTGGCGGCAATTAAATGCAATTTCTTTCTTGTTTTAGCGTCTAGTGGTTTTCACAATACGCACATTGATTAAAGCTGTAATTTAAAAAACAGAAAATAAGAACAATATGTACATACGGTTATGTCTCGGTTATGTCTCGATATGTACGATTATCGAGACATAAAATAAAATTTTACAGGAGAAGGTTTTTTTATATTATAAAAAAAAAAAAGAAAACATAGTAGAAATAGCGCTTGAGCTTAATTTGTTTTCGCTATAAAATCGTAACGGTAGGAGATGATACAAGTTTCGCCAATTTATTAAAAAAAAAACGAAGATTGAAAATTATGTCGCTTGAGCTATTTCTGCGGTTATGGCTCGATATATATGTATGTCTAAGATATTACCCAGCTAGCATAGGATGCTTGTTAGACGATTGTGTTTAATATTCAACTCCAACATATACAATTTTTATTAAGTAGTTTTTTACACATTTTCTAACACGCCTGTCCTTTAATCTTGGAATGAACCTTTTGCGACGCTCCTTATGAGTCATATAACAATTACTGACCTACCTAAATAAGAGCGTTTTTAACACATGAAATTTCTATTGTAAATACAATTTCATTAAAACAAACCGACTTAAGGATCTGCCAAATAAGATTTTCCAACAGGATGGTGTTGAATTCCTAATCTTATGGCCATTTTCTCAATGTATCGACAAACTGTTTATTTCTTAATGTCAACATAAATTTATTGGACCGATAAACTGTCCGTTAACGATTTTAGGTTTCTCAATATACCGACAAAAAACAAAGTTTTCAGCTGGCAACGCCACTCAAAATACATGTAAAAGATGGGAGTCAGCTGACTGAATGTATCTGTACGGCAAATAAAAGGAAAATAAATAATTGGCAGAAGAGTGCCGGTTAGCTTTGCGATTAAAACGAAGCAAATGAGACATTGAGAAAACCAAATTTCTTTAATGTGCAGTTTTTCGTTGGGAAAAAAGATAATCGCCTAATCGCTCTTGTTTAGGTGGCTCAGTTATAAAGCTGAGCATTTCACGAGTTGTAAGAGAATTCTTACATGAGTCTCATATGATTCTTGATGTTACACAAATCTCAAACGAATCCCTCTACGAGTAAAAAAAGCGAGGAATCATCTTGTGTAACAGTTTCTTCCGTGCGAGGAATCTTCTTCGATTAAAAATTGCGCTCGTCGACGATCAAAAACGCACTTCATTAGATTCCCAGTAGATTTTTTCGATTGAAAATGCTAGCTGGGTACATATGTACGAATGACTGCATGCAGGTATTTATAAGAAAAATAATACATACATACATACTAGACCGGTCCTTATTTACTTTTTTTTGAATTTTTATCACGGCAAGCACTAAAAACATTTTATTTGGTCTCAAAAAACCACACAAAAAAAAATTTGAGCACGATAGGACAATTATTAGTTCTGCCTCCAAGCACTCTTTATTTTCACTTGGATTGATTTGCAATTATTGAGTCACATAATTCTTATGGTCTTTCATTTAGTCGTTAATGAAACAGTGATCCCACATGTTTCGAGGATGCCTAAATAATTTTTTTCCAACTTTACACTAATACAACTGCAATACAATTTTATCCATCTTACAAGTATTCAAAGGTGTCAGTCAGGGTTGTAAAGCACCCATCAGCTGGATGCTTTTTGCTTTTGCCACTGCTATTGAAATTTTTGATTTGTTTTCCAATAGTCAATAGCCCAATTCACAATCTTGTGCAAATGGTCTTGCATCGTAGCATTTGCAAAATGGAATAGTAAATACCACAGCATACTTTTGGGATTATGGTTAAAACCATAACTATATATCGTAGCATTTGCAAAATGGTATAGTATATTTTTACTCTACACCAACAAAATATACAGCAATGCACTTGCTTCTCTTTTGCAAATATGCAACGCCTAAAACCAATAGATTATATTTACTCGAGTTGATTGCAAAACGACAGCTAACACTCAGTGAACCAAGCCGACCTGAAAAATGTTATAGTATTTACTATAATCCCAAAAGTATAGTACAGTATTCACTATACCATTTTGCAAATGCTACGATGCAAGACCATTTGCACAAGATTGTGAATTGGGCTAATGTTTTGTTTTTCGTTTGTGCAAAAAAGCAAATCTCCTATTTTATATATTTTTATTTTTTGACAATTGCTTTTTTACCAGCCAGCGACAAAAATGGTCAACCACCTAAAAAGCAAAAGCTAAAGAAAATTATTTCGCGTTTTGCTTTTTTACTTTTTCCTACAAGAAGAGCTAGTTAAAAAAGACAAACCGAAACTCATAAAGTAAACGCGATTACAAAGAATTATTACAATTAGTTTTTATTTTCTTGGTGGTACGGTGCCGAATTTTAACACCTTTCAAATACCGGGTGCAACTTCTCATGCTAGATGGATGTCAAAAGCTATTTATACACTTAAAATTTATTTGTTCCATAATCGATTTAATATGACAAAAAAGTGCTGAACGGTATACGTAGTGTCTGTCTTTTCACAGTTCGTATTTATGTAAAAGCCTGGTTTGGATGCACCAAAGCAATTGAAGCAGCAAATCAAGATCTAAATTTAGTAAAAAATATAATTGCTTATCCTGAACAAGATATAGCTTTTGCTTTGTTACAAAAAGTAACCAATCTCTTATGATATTTGTCCGAAGAAGCAGTTGGTCTTTCATTCTTCGATCCTAATGTTAGTGTTCATATTAAGAGAAAAATGGTTAAAGCAATTAATGTTCAAGAAAATAAAGAAAAATGCAAGCGGATCATAGCTAAACCAACAAATATCCTTCAAACATATTCACAAAAAGATTTAAGCAATTTTGTAAATTCAAACACACACGCGTTCTTTGATCGCTTAGAAATTTCAAAAGAATATTTGCAAGTCGATCCATCGGATTGGAATGTCAAAACTTATCTGTAGTAAACGATGCTGCTAAAAGAGGTGCCAAATTCATTACAGATTATAATAATAAATTAACACACAATGAAGAAGAGAAACAATTCCTTTTTCAAGTGGTCAAAGAATATAATATGAATTATCCCACATTTAAAAAGACTTCACTATTACACTAAATTTATATTAATACATAATTCATAGAAATCTTTTATTTTAATGTTCATTTTTCAAATAATTTTTAATAAAATATTAAATAAGAACATTTAAAAAAATTTTTTTAAGAAACGCTTTTCGAGAAAATAAATTTCTTCATATATATAAGGACCGGCCTAATACATACATATGTACGTGCATACATATGTACATATATTGTTATAAAAATACGTTAATTACTTACCCCTATTAATTAAGTTTTTGCCCCTTTCCGTTTTTGACCCCAAATATATTGTTTAAATATAAAACTATAAATTATTTTATTATATTAAATGTTTTGACAGCAAATTTAGTCAACAATTGGGAGTTTTAGTTTTTATTTGGTTGTGAATTCCAAATAATTATATTTTCATTTGTTGTACCCGAATTGAAACTATTCCTAAAATCAATAATTAGCTTCTATAAATGAATTAACATTTATATTACAAAATTTATTGACGAAATCAAATTATTAATTACAATGACCAATATTCAGTATTGCCCTGTATTTAATTCGGTTGTGATTCTAACCATTTGTACTAATTCTTAGAACTAAATTAAATTAGTTATCATAACTAATAAAAGAGTTGAAGCAATCATATATCAGAATAACGTTTTAATAATTAAGAGAATTAAAAATCAGTTAGAACTATACATTTTTAATAGTTGCAATAATAAATTATGTTACTTGATCCATATTTTATTACTGCAACCGTTTCCCAACCAATTTCTTTTCTGTGTGCTGTTTTTAAATACATAAACTAATAATATTGTTTGTAATTTAATTATAGTCTGTAAGGATTTAAATCTATAGACTTAAATAAATAAAAAAGGTTATGGTTCACACTATTAAAGATTTACGCCCGTATTTATAAAAAATTTGTAATCTTAATAAAGGTTTACAAAACAAATTTTGTATGAAAATTCTCCTTAATAAACGTTTTTTAAATTTAATAATCGTTTATAAATACGGGGGTTAGTTTTCAAGTCTGACTTATTTAGTAGAGAGGAAACGAGTGACATTACATTTTCCCTTCTCACCTAAAAGGGTGTGAACAAGCGCAAATAGATCTTGAGGACTATGATCAAACGCCTAATAAATTACAGTCTATAACTAAAAGCATATTTTAAAATTGTTTAAATTAAAAAAAAATCTTTTCTCACGAGAAAAAAATCCGAAATACTATTTTTCTCGATTTTAATTGTAAATTAAACATAAAGTTTTTAGAGAATTATCCCAATATTTTTTATTATTGTAGAAGGATCTATGACAGTTATGTGTAAAACAAAATATCGGCCAAATGCTTGCTTCGGTGGCATACCTCTATCCGATGGTCCATATTTTTAATAACTCTGAGACATAATTGGGGTTCAATGCTGTTAATCTGCCAAATTATCTCATCCTTTAGCTCTTAAATTGTTCTTAGCTAACTGACGTACACTTTTTCTTTTAAATATTCTGAAAGAAAGAAGTCCAACGGTGTGAAATCAAATGATCGAGGCGGCCAATTAACTCAAATTCGGCAATTCTGTATGTTAACGAATCTACTGCGGTGACCAAAAAATTACGAAGTGCACAATATGCAAATTGAATGCCCACTTTCGTAGAAAGCTTCAACAATCTTAACGCTCTACTCAATTGTGTACCTCTCCATGGTTATATTTGCCAAACACGGAAACAAAGAAATGTCAAATTAAGTTGGGCAAAAAACATTTTAGCTTTGCGTACAGATTAAAAATGTTGTAACTATGTTAGACGTGGTAGTAGAACAACGGTACCAAAAACGACTAAAATGGATTAAACAAACGTACAATTGTACGTACCATGACTTTCATCCCTGATACATCTGTGTCGAATCGGGTTGAGCCGAGTAAAGTTTAATTTTAACTTTAATTGCTCACCAAAACAGCAGTTCTACTTTTATTTTCTTTTTATTTATTTCAGCATTCTCACCATTTTAATTAACTCATATAAATGCAAATTTAATGTTGGTTCAGGGATTTCTCTGCTCAACAGCTTATAGCCTTTGATAGTGTTGTTTTTGTTATTGTTGCTGTCGTGGCTGATGTGGTGTATTTGCAATCTGTTAATTAAAATATGATACAAAAAAATATAAAATCTAATTAATATAGGGCTTATGTTGCTTATTATCATTATAATTATATTATTTATTCTTTTACATTTTCGGCTAACAACATTTGTCGTGAATACAACGAATTTCATAATTTCACTTGGTCTTCACACTGACTCTCACATAAGCGAAATGTAGAATAAAGTTTTAATTGTGTGTTTTTTTAATGGTTGTGAAGTCGATCAAGTGATGTTTGTCATGTGAACAAAATAAACACAAAAAAACCTGATTTACTTTCGTTAATTGGGGTGCTTAAATAATCAAACTTCAAAGCTTAAAAACATTAATTTAGCTTTATTATTTCAATAAATAATTATAGTTGAAATTTGTTAACTTATATAAATTTTTATTTTTTCTTTTCAGGTATAATTCATACACGGCTAACCTAACAAAAATAACAGGTTTGAGAAAAACTTAAAAATAATTTTTGATACTGAAATTTATTTTGATAACCCACTTTAACGAGCTTTTGTTCATATTGGTCTAACATGAAAACTGCTATTTATAACGGACTTATCTTGCTAAAATTAATTGGGTTTCAATTATAGCAGATTAAAATTTTCTGTGAATAATTTTATAACGATACGGAGATTATGTAATTGGATTTAAGTTAGCTGATTGCTATAACAAGATTTCCTTATTTGTTTAAGTTAATTCGGCATTCAGTAAATAATTGAGTTAAAGGCTCAAAATAAGAAATAAAATAAAAAATGGTCCGATGGCAAACCAGTAAAATTAAAAATCATACAACACGCGCGGAAAAATATACTATTCTTAGTTGGATTTTAACAATGCTAATGTTTAAAGGTAACCACATATATTATGGTTAAAAATAACAGTAATATTTTTATAATTGACTTTGTTCTTTTTTCTGCTGGACCATGTTTTGTACCAATTATTTTAACATTTCTTTAATTGACAGTGAAGTAAGTTGCTATTTATTCATTCATGCCGCAAAGGCATTTATCAGCACTCTTTCTATTTTACAGGTTTGCATAAATCAATATTTAAAGAAAAAGAATGTGAGAATTATAAGCAAACCAATCAAGATTTTGAAAGCATTTAACTACTTCGAGTATATAAAACCAAATAATCATGTACCTGTTACTTTAAGGCCCGTTTTCACAACCTACCGTAGTTTAAAGTAGACTTTATCCGGCCTTATAAAAAGTGTTCCATTATTAAAACTTTACTTTAACCTAAACTGAGCGATAAAGTAGATTAAGGTTCATCCTACCTGGTAGTTTAATGTAAAGTTGTAATAATGGAACTCTTTTTAAAAGGCCTATAAAATCCTACCTTTAGCTATCGGTAAGTTGTGGAAACGGCCCTCAAACTCATAATTTTTAAAATTTAACATACACTGCCAAAAAGGTTAAAGTCCACTGCCCGTTTTCACAACCTACCGATAGCTAAAAGTAAGATTTTGTCTACTAGAAAAGTAATTCATACCTAATAGGTTTATGTTGTTATACTGGAACGCTTTGTAAGCGGCCGATAAAATCCTACTTTTTGCTATCGGTAAGTTGTAAAAACAGGGGTAAACCCAACAAGCGTGTTGGGTTTTTCTATAAGATAGACAATGCTTCTCTATTTTATATTTATGTTGTATTTTATATTAAAAACGTGCTATCTGCAATGGGAAAGTGAAGCGCAAGCAAATATTTAAAGTTGTCCACATAGCCACTCCTTTCCTAATGTCAACCTCACCCACTGTCTTAAAGACTTGGTGTCCCCTGTCGCGCTAACGAGGCTCTGACGACCGACCTTGGGCGGGATAACCCTGATATTTTGTATGGCTAAATACCTACATACTTTTACATGCCTGGTGGCGATGTTGGCAGCCCCAACACCAGGATCGGACGCTATGGTCTAATAAGCCGTACGTCTTAAATATATACCTTATTAATGAAACCAAAACAAGAATGAAAACTAATAAACCCGATAAAACGTTGACGGAATTTAGCATGAAATCTAGGACAAGAATAGGAACATGGAATGTACGTACTCTTTTAGAAACCTCAAAGCTTGCACAGTTATGCAAGGAATTCACCACCTATAAGCTCTCATTACTTGGCCTATGCGAAGTACGGTGGTGCGAGTTAGGAGAATTTACAACAGTAGAAGGTCTAACGGTTCTTTTCTCCGGAAAACCAACGAACGAGTTGCCTCGATCAAGTGGCGTCGGTTTTCTTTTATCAAAACAGGTAAAACTTGCCCTAATAGAGTGGAAACCTCACTCCGATAGAATCAATACGTTTGTCCAATGTTACGCCCCCACTGAAACCTCTGAAAACTCCACAAAGGAATCTTTTTATGACCTTCTCGATAGCGTCCTCGCAACAGTGCGTAAGGGAGACATTGTCATTATGATGGGTGATTTTAGCGCTCAGGTTGGCCCCGAAAATGTAAATGTGGAGAGCACAATGGGCAGGCATGGCCTAGGACGACTAACGGAGAATGGAAAAATGTTTCTGGACACCTGCAGGACCAATAATCTTGTCATTGGCGGTACGTTATTTCCTCATCCAAGAGTACACAAAATCACCTGGGTATCCCCTGAAGTCGCACGGAAAACCAAATACCCCACATTACTATCAGCAGAAAATGGCCCGGCTCTTTATTGGATGTGCGGAATAAACGAGGCGCCGATATTGCTAGCGATCACCACTTACTGGTTGCCACTGTGCGAATAAAAATCACCGCTATCAGGACGAACAATAATGTATCACAGAGAAGATTCAATGTGGCAAAGTTGAAAAACCCAGAAACCGCCAACCTATGCACTAATGAATTGAAGGAGTACGTCTCAAGTAGCAGTGAAACCCAAACATGGCCGCATGTCAGGGAAATTTTCACTAAAGCAGCGGAGAAACAGCTGGGGTTTAAAACTACTGTTAGAAAATAATGGGTAAGCGATGCTACGTGGGACTTAATTCAGCAGAGGAAGATAGCAAAGAGCGCTGTGAACACCAGCAAAACTCGCTTAAATAAGGCCAGCCAACAGAAACTATACAACCGCCTTAATTCTGAGGTAAAACGCAGTGCCCGGAGAGATAAACGCCATTGGATCAACAACATAACGAAAGAACTTCAGGCAGCGGCTGAAACCCATCGTGTGAGGGACATGTATCAGTGATGCCAACTTTTTGAGAGCAAAAAGCACTTTAAAATTTAAAAGAAGCACTGAAAAGCACTATTTCAAACCAAAAAAGCGTAAAAAAGCCATTTTCACAATTTAATTAAACATAAAACAAGAAATTTGCAATGACCGACCATTGTATATAAAATTTAATGACAGCGCATATTTTAATAAACCCTTATATTTTATCGTTTAAATAAATCTAAATTAAAATCGTGCAAAGTTTAGTAAAACAACTGGCGTACGATAGTATCCAATTATTTTAGCTTATGCACGCTTCTGAATAAAGAAGGTGTAAAATATAAAAAACATGTATTTTTGTATTCTGACACTTAGTCAAACCTTTTTGCAATAGCACTAGAGGTAGGAGTGCGCAACACGCGGTCATTTGGAGACGCATGGAAAATGGCAGGTTACACGACGCTCGTTATGAAAGCACTTTCTGTCTTTTTTTAATTTATTTTACACTTTGCTTATACCAAGTTACGGTTCTTTTTTTTTTTTTGTTTTTAAAGTCCTTGCGTTTTTTTACGATTTCCGACTGCATGCATTTTACCTTTTCAATACCATTTTACTACATGACTCAAAATCGTTGTCCCTTTTCCATTCACAATTGCTAATATTTCCCAAGCCATTTTCTATTTTTGAAACAGTGTCTACATCTTTAAAAAAATGTTTAACGAAAATAAATACAAAGTTTTTATTACGATTACTTATTACTAAGAAGTGCAATGTTTTGTAAAATTTCTAAATTGCTAGGAAGCCTAGCTCTACCGCGTAAATAAAGTTGTTGGTAAAACGAATGCAACTTTCTTTTATCACTTTTTTATCATTTGAATTGTTAAAATCTTTACAGGACTTCTAAAAATTTTACCACAAATCTCATCTAAATCATCCTCTATATAACCAAAGTTTTAAAAAATGGTAGCAAAAAAAATAAAAATTGTAAAAAGCACTAAAGGCACTATGGATTAAAATTTGGCGTTTTGTGGCATCAAAAAGCACCATAAATAGTGCCAAAAGCACTAAGTTGACATCACTGACATGTATATGTTTGTAAACAAACTGACAAATAGAAAACTATCGACCGGAAAGCCTTTAAAGAACGATCAAGGAGAACTTATAACATTGAAAACCCAACAGGTTACATTATGGGAGAGCTTTTACTCCGGCATGCTATCAACATCTACTGCTCAATCTCAGCCCATTTGCGGATGTGCTTCACATATACCTAATGCCGACATCTCTACTGACTGCCCTGAGATAAGTGAAATTAGCGAATCGATAAGATTTCTCAAACCAAACAAATCTCCTGGTTTGGATAATATCTCTCCAGAACTGCTTACAGCCGACCGAGCAACCAGTGCACGACTTCTGGAACCCATTATCAGGACGTATTGGGCCCATGAATCTTTACCTGACGAGCTTTCTGATGGAGTCATTATAAATCTTCCCAAAAAGGGGGATTTGACCAACAGGACCAATTGGAGAGGCATAACCTTGTTAAGCATGGTAAATAAGGTTATTGCACATAATATAAACAAAAGACTCTCTATAACAATTTCCCCATCACTCAGAAATTAGCAAGCTGGCTTTCGTTTCGGAAAATCTTGTGTTGACCAAGTAAACAGTCTTAGGATTATAGTTGAGCAATCAGTGGAATGGAGATCACCATTATACCTCATTTTTATAGATTTTGAGAAGGTCGTTGACATACTGAACCATAACGCTATATGGAACTCGCTGCTATGCAAAGGTGTTCCCGAAAAACTAATTCGGCTAATAAAAGCCCTGTACAAGAATGCCACTTGTCGTGTGTTGCATGAAAAACAACTGAGCAACAGGATAACGGTGAAAACTGGAGTTAGACAAGGGTGCGTCTTATCACCTCTACTTTTTAACTGCGTCATCGATGCTGTGATGCAGAAGGCAATAAGCCATCATAAGAGAGGTATTATGTGGGGCTTACAAGGACGGTAAGAGGACCTAGATTATGCCGATGACATATGTCTACTTAGCCACTCATTCTCAGAGATGCAGTCAAAAATTTCCACCATCAGTGATATCGCAAAATTGGTTGGGCTGAAGATAAATATACCCAAGACAAAATCGCTCCGTATCAATAGTAACACAGATAGCCATTTCTTCGTATGTGATCAAGACATAGAAGATGTTACGTCGTTCTGCTACCTGGGTAGCACAATTAATACAACAGGTGACTCAGCAGCAGATATATCCAGTCGCATAAATAAGGCACGGAGTGCATTTGCCCAGTTAAACCCGGTTTGGAAATCTTCTAATATTTCGAAACAAACCAAAATCAAATTATTTAACTCCAACATAAAATCCACTCTATTATATGGATGCGAGACCTGGAACATGGCACCTCGTGACATACAAAGCCTTCTGGTATTTCTCAACAAATGCCTCCGCAAAATCTTACGGATTTTCTGGCCTGTAACAATATCCAACAACCAACTCTGTATGAAGGCAAACCAGCAGCCTATAAGAACGGAAATAAGTAAGCGGAAATGCAGTTGGATAGGTCACACCCTCCGTAAACCAGACGATGATATTGCCAAGAAATGCCTAGATTGGAACCCGCAGGGAAGCAGACGGGCCGGGAGACCACCGCATACCTGGAAGCGGCAACTGACAACAGAACTTTCGAGATTGTGCATGAAGTGGACCGAAGTCAAGCATCGAGCCGAAGGTCGAGATTATTGGAACAACCTTGTTATGGCCCTATGCTTCCTAGAGGAGTGAAAGGAACACACATATATATATATATATATATATATATATATATATATATATATTTGCAATTTATCGAAAATGTGTTTTTTATAGAAACGAATTCACTGACTGAAGGGTCATCTGTTATTTAAATATGGAGAACAATTTTTTTCTTAAATTCTTAAATTTGTTTTTGTTTTAAATGTTATTTTCTATGCAAACGTTAACGTTCGAAATCGATGAACTGGCTGTTAGTGTATATAATAAAATGATACAAATAGTTATTACAGGGCTGGGAATTGTGTCTAGATTTAAAAATCTAAAATAATTTTAAAATTCGTGTGTTTATGAGTTTTTGTCAATAATAAAAATTATAATTTATGCAAAAAAATCTTTACTAGCTAATAGCATATAATTTTAAAAGTAAATAGATTTTGTAGTGGTCAACAGCTTTTTAAATTTACAAAACGAATCCCACAATTCCCAAAAAACAGCAGAAAATCCCTACAAATTTGTTTTTTTTGTTTTGTTTTGTGAAAATATATATTTTTTTTATTTTATTTATTTAATCAATACAGCACAACAAGAACTAGTCTTATCTAATAGTACTGGGGAGATAGTGGCACAATATGGTTTTGTTGATAAAAAAAAAGAAAATAAAGTAAAGTCACTAAATGCTAATTTTAAGGAATAAAAGAAATTTAAATTAGATAAAAATTGAAAAATATTAATCGATATTAACAATTAATTAATAAAAATAATATTACAAACATCAAATAAATATAAGTTAAAACATTATGTATGTAAATGCAATACAGGGTTGCCGTTTGAAAAATTTTTATCCGACCAAAATTGCCTGCAAAACCTACCAAAATCCTTTGAAACCGACCAAATTTTTGAAATATTTTAAAACAATTATATCGTCATAAAAATGCAAAAGGGCCTATCATAATTTTTAAAAAATTTTCAGTAGCGATGCGACTGAGGTTACAAAAACAGTTTTTTAGGATAGTGTCAATCATGCATAATGTGCTAACGATATTAACCAGAAAACCCCGTTGTTATAATCACAATAGCTGCCTTTTTATTAAGTTTTTACATCTCTTTTTCTTAAAATGAACATACGCATATGTATTTTCGATAAAAAGTATAATTTTTATTGGATAAAGCTAGAAATCTACATATTATTTTTTTTTTGTAATATGCAATTATAGTAAAAACTAAAAAGTAAGCTTATGGTCACACCTATTTAATATTTAACGTCCTACACGTAACCCCTAGTTTTATTAAAAGTTTATTTACGTTCGTACGCTTTTGATGTACAAAAAATATAGAAAACAAAACTTTTCCTAGCATTTTTTTTGCGATTCGATAGCATTTGGATAGCTCTATGTTTAGTGCAAAAATGGATTTCATCGAGTTTAAGTTTTCATAATAAGAGTTATAAACGTAAAAATCTGCGCAATGGGACGGAATATTCAAAAGCGATTAATTTATTTTGAACATTACTTATTTCTTGCATGTAAAATAAGTATATAAAAATGTCTTTATAAGTAGAAAATACAGAAAAATATAAAATTTTCCAGTTTCCAGCCCAATTTAAACAAGTAAAACAGCTGAGATACGATATGAAACCATTATTTTATAAGAACATTTTTTTTAGACTTTTTTATAATAATAAACAATAAAAGACGATGATAATCAACATTTTATTTTTCATCCTGGAAGACCATTCTGGGGAAATGCCCATATACAAATTCATTTAATAACGCTTATAAACTAGAAGACCACTAATAAAATATGAAATTTATTAAATTAAATTTGTACAATTTAGAAAAAAAGTATTAAACTTTATAAGACATAGGCTGAGCTCCAATACATCCTAATACCTTGCAGACAACGTAAAAAATGTATCAAAGAGTTTAACAATGCATAGTTGGCTTATTGTATACGAGTTCATAACTTGCTCTGTTTTGGAACTCATTCATACTTTCTGCAAGTTCTGCGGCTCTTATACCATTGCAAAGCATCCCACTGTTCTACGATTCTTACAACATCTTCCTTTATGAAGTCCATATTGTATAAGAAACACCTAATAGTATACACATTAGTATAATACAGAACAGAATTCCTGAAATTCTTTTATTTATATTATTCTTTTAGGACTATGTGAAAAAACTTTAAATATTACCACAAAGAACCTTAATATTTTTTGCATTGCTAAGTAAGACAAACTGCCTGTTCATCTATTTCTGAACGAAGACTTCGTTCGCATAACTTACATTTAAAACGAAAACAAATTATACAATATTGTCTTTGTTTTACATGTAATTTAAGCGAACGATGTCTACGTTCAACATCGAAGAATAGGCTATAAGCTTACCTACAGTTCCAGTCCAGGGTTACCGTTGGAAATTTTCGAAAAGGGTCTCAAAAAGGGTATTTTCCAGAAAAAGGGGTAAAAAAAAAGGGTATTTCAATAAAAAAAAAGGGTCAAGTTTTTTATTAGCGGTATTTCCCATTTTAATGAACATAATAAGATCAAGTTTTTTTTATAAGCAAACAAACAAATAATATTTCAGGTAGGAAGAGCTCAAAAAACTTAATTTTTTTTATGGAATGCTCTGTCCTATTTTAAACACCTGACAAAATGTTTATTCTTTATCATTATACATAGCTAATTTTTTAATATTTGTTATGTAATTTTCCGATTTAGTGATGTCAAACAATTTGAGCGTTTGTTTTAAATTTTGCAATCGTTCGCAAATTGTAACCATTTTCTCGATTAAAGCGGTTTTTTCCTGTAAGTGTCAGATTTTTTAAAGCTTTTACGATTTTTAAGAAAAATAAGACTTTGCTATCATACTGCTGTTACCAAATATATGGGAATTTCCGCTAATTAAGCAATTTTTACCTCTTGTTTTCATTCCTGTTAGGGCACTCTCAACACTGTCGATTCAAAAGAAGGCGAACAGTTCAATACCTTTTGCCATTATTAAGGGCGAATTTTTTTTAATAAAACATGCTACTCTTTAAGAGAGCAAAACACCAAATTGCATTTTTTTAATAAAATGTAAAATTTTTGTTTTGAAAAGAAACCACCTTAAAAAATTACAAATATTTATATGAGTTATGTTTGCTTTTAGGGAAATTGTACTTTACTATCAAAAATCAAGGAGAAGAAAGCATGGAATTGTAAGTTTATACTTTGAGTCTGTTCCATATCAAGCAATGCTTATTTCGAAAACATTTGTTTAGCACTTCTGTTCCGCAGTGTTGACAAACAACAAAATGTGAGAGCTATTTCCATAAAAGGGTCAAAAAGTGTCACCAAATAGGTGATAATACAAAAGTATAATTTAAAAAAAGGGTCATAAAAGGTATCAACACCGTCGAAAAAGGGTCAAATTGATACTTTAGTATCACAACGATAACGCTGTTCCAGTCATGGCGTTAGCGTGAGATTTGTAATTGTCTGCTATCCGTTCAATTTTCTAAAACCGACCAAAATTAGGTTTGGCCTACCATCCGACCAAACCAAAAATATCCGACCAAATTTGGTCGGAAAAGACCTTTTCGGCAACCCTGATGCTATATATAGTTTGCGGTTAAACAATTTTTGTTATCCTAAACGATTAAATATTGCAGTTTTAAAATGCTTTGCATTGCTAGAGTTTCTTGTGGCTATAGAAAAAACTCACACTAACGAACCCCTGGGCAAGGCTGGGACTACTTTTATATGTATGTAGTTTTATGGCTATAGCAGGAACATTTTGTTAAGAAATAAAATAATTTTTTGAAAAAAAACAGAAAAGAAAGAATTTTTATGTGTTGTGTATGCTTTTTGAAACGTTTAATTTTGATTTTATTTACTGCAGTACATATATTATAGGGTAGGGCCTGACCAGGCCCAGGTGGATACAATATGCACAAAATTTTCATTTGGCCAATTTCGGAATTGAGGAATACATAAAGTTTCGTTCTAATATACTTAATAATTATGAAAAATGCCTGGCCAGGCCCAGGTATACACTTAAGGGCGAATAAAAGTACCTGAATTAAAACAAAAAAATTAGTTTTTCTCACTCACGATATGTTGTAGTTTAATTTAAACGTTATTCAAGGAGATTAAATATTTTATGGTTAAAAACGAACAACATTTTATTAGTCCTAACAATATTAATGTTAAAAAGAATAATAGTTTTATTGCGAATACCATAATATCAGTTTTATCAATACTTCATCCATGTTTTTTGTGCTTTGTAAGTCCATTATAGTCGCTATTAATCGCACAAAAGCTCTTATGATTACGAAAACCCTTGTTCTGCGTCCTTCATTTACGTTTCTCAAGCTTTTGATAAATGTTGCATGAGGGATTAACACATGAATCAAAGTTTAACTTACCCATAAATACTCACAAGTTATTGGAGAGCTATTTGATTGTTCGAAAATATATTATTTAAGAAGGAAATTTAAATTCTTCTAAATCGATTTATGCTTGAGTCCCCCAGGGAATCAATCGAGGATCTCTATTTTGTCTGATACACACTTCAGACATGCCTGTTACCAACTTAACCCAAACATAATAATAATAATACTGCTTTTCTAAGCGCCCACGAAGCATGAAGCATCTAGATACCTACAGTACCATATATTCTAATTGGAAACATGGTTTAAGCACTGCAAAATAAAAGTGCATGTAGATCAGAGATCTGCAAAATCCATTTTTTTGTTGATTTACTCATACGCTATAATTTACATTAACTCTATGCCTGCAAAACATAGTCCAACGTTGGTAATTTTAACATCGTTTTGTACACATTTGATTTGTGCATGTGTGAGTTTTTTATTGAAAGTGCTTTGTTTGCATTAATTGTTGCGCACGCAATAACACAATTTCTTAAAGTCAAACGGCATTTATTCTTTTGCTTTTGCATTTAAGTAGTCATTGTCTACTCGATGACACAACGAGTTCAAATAAACTAGTTGTATTGTCCAATTTGTTTTTGTGTTTACCCTGCAAATAATATTGGACCACCTGATTCTGATCAAATGGACTACTCATTGGACTAGTCCGATGGTATGCAAGCATGTACCATGTCATTGTTAAAAAGTGTTTGTATTGAGACGACATGTCTTCGTTTTTTAACGAAATGTGTTCGTTTTTAAACGACTTCAAAACTAATCCTCTTGAGTATACTACTCCTTTGTAATCCAAAGCTGGGTTATATGGTCCTGCCCTAGGACATCGTAATGTTAAATAGACCATGTTTTTCCATACTTTTGGATTACTTTTGGGCTAGTCCTAGTCCATTGTGGGCTACATTTTACACGCGTGTTTGGACTAGTGCTATTATTTGCAGGGTATTTTTTTAAAAGCGTAACAAGCAACATTAACAACAATACATTGTACATACAGAACTACTGTACTTTTTAAGAAATGATACAAAATAAAAACGTCTTCTGTTTCTATGGAAATGCGAATTTGTTGCAATCGCACAAAGCCATTCTCTGATGTAGATTATCTTGCCTTTCCATTAAAATCAATAATCCAATAATTCCTTAACATTCAAATGTAACATATCTTGGTGCACATATTTATCGGCGTTTAGCGTGGAAATGCTATATTAAGGCAAACTTAACCCAAATGTAACTAAAAACAATTCAATTGCATTGGCTAATTACAAGAAATTCTGACCTTAGTCTCCATTACAGACTTCTGCTTTACAACTCTATCTTAAAGCCAATCTGGTGCTACAGTAATACAAAGGCGTTTGAATAATTAACCATATATGTATGTAAGCCAGGTAGTATAACAACGGTACCAAATACGAATAAAGTTGGTTAAAAAACATTCCATGATTTTCATCCCTGTTACATCTCAGTTTGAATCATCATTTAAAACATAAACAAGTTTAATTAATTATTTTGACGTTTCAGGTCAGACAGCCAAAATTTTCAGATATAAGTTTTAGTTACAAATTAAAATCAGTCCGCAATTCCTTACAATTGCTCACCGGCACGATTTTTTTTTTTTTTTTCATTATTTATTTATTGAATCTTCATATATTAAATATGAACTAACAATAATTAATCAAATCTTAACCTAATATTATTTTTTGTCCTGCCAGTGCCAGACAAAAATTTTCTTCATCGCGGGTTCTGTTCACTTTTATAGGTGTTTATCGCTCATCTAATTGGATAAGTGCTGCAGTGTCTCTTCTTCTTAAGCGAGTGTGGCCGCTATCATTTAAAATATTTCGTGCTAGTGGGTTCGGGTGCAATTCGAGCCTTTTTAAGTATATTACTGCATATTTCGTAATCATAGTTTTAACTAATGGAACATTGAGATCCTTGTTTTTAACATACCAAGGGGCAGCTGTGATTATTCGAAGTAGTTTATTTTGGCGCCTTTGAATTTTTTCGATATTAGAGGCCGAGGCAGTGCCCCATAACTGAATACCATAGCACCAGATTGGCTTTAAGATGGAGTTGTAAAGAAGAAGTTTGCAGTCGAGACTAAGGACAGAGTTTCTTCCAACAAGCCAATGAATTTGGATGGCTTTTAGTTTCATTTGAGTTAATTTTGCCTCTATATGGCTTTTCCACGTTAAACGGCGATCTAGATGAATACCGAGTTATTTTACATGCGAATTTTGAGGTATTATTTGATTATTGATTTTAATAGGGGGGCATGATCCCCGACGCAAGGTGAATGTTATATGTACGCATTTTTGCTCATTGACCTCTATCCTCCATTGCTTTAACCATAGTTCGAGTTGAAATATATGATCCTGTAGGTATCGAGATGCTTCTTGACGGTTTTCGTGCACGCTCAAAAAAGCTGTATCATCAGCAAATGTTGAAGTTTGTGTGTAGTTGTTTGTTGGCATATCCGAGGTATATATTAAGTATAAAAGTGGGCCCAGGATGCTTCCCTGAGGGACTCCAGCGTCAATTTGCTGAGGAGAGCTTAAATAATCACCTTCTTTAATAATAAACTTTCGACCGACTAGGTAGCTTTCTAACAGCTTGTGTGTGTTTACTGGTAAGTTTAGCTTCAATTTATGTAATAAGCCTTCATGCCAGACTTTATCGAAAGCTTGAGAAACATCGATGAAGAGAGCGGAACAATATTTTTTTTCTTCAAAGGCTTTTCTTATTGCGTTTACTATACGATGGGTTTGCTCAATTGTGCTGTGTTCTCTTCTAAAGCCGAATTGGTGGTTAGGAATACATCTATTGTCATTTAAAATTGGGGTTAATTTTGACGCTAACAGCTTCTCAAACAGCTTTGATATATTAGAAAGTAAGCTTATAGGCCTATATGACTCAACTTTTGTGTGATCCTTTCCAGGTTTAGGTATCATGGTGACTAAGGAGACCTTCCACTTTTGAGGATAGTATTCAAGGCGTAAAATAGCATTAAAAATTAAAAGAATAATTTTCTTTGCTATGCTGGGTAGCTCCAAAAGCATTTTGTTGCTGATCTTGTCAAAACCAGGAGCCTTCTTGGGGTTTAAATCACAAATAGTCTTTTCGATTTCTCTTATCTCAAATCTTAGCGGAACAGCTGCTCTAGCAGCAACAGGTGGTAACTCGACCGCAATATCGTGAGATATATTTGGGGTAAATACGTTTTTTTAATGATTGACAAACAGATTTCCTTTTTCAACATCATTTCTTGCCCAACTTCCATTCAAGTTTCTTAATGGTGGTTTAGAGACAACTGGCCTTTTGAGATTTCTAGCTGCACGCCATAATGAGTAGTCTGATTGGGGGGTTGCATCAAGTTCCTTAAGATATTTTTCCAGAGAAGCCATTTTCTTAGTCTGCAGTAACTTTCTTAGTCTTTTTGTACACTCTTTAAGTAAGTTCTTAAGTTGAGGGGATCTGTGCAATTGCCACTCTCTTCGAGCCCTCCTTTTTTCAGACAAAAGATGCTCGACATCTGTGGAATATATTTTAATAGTTTTTGTTTTTTTGGGGGCAATATTGGAATGTTGAACAGCTAGTTTCAGAAAACTGTCAAAATTGTCAATAGAGCGATCTACATAATCCGGTGTACTGAGCGGAATATTTTCTGTGCAATGGGTACTGAGATATTTTTTATATTTTAACCAATTAATTTGCGTAGCTGTCGTCGGAGGTACAATTCTATTGGGGTTCATTATAGTAACAATTGTAGGTGTGTGGTCGGAAGATAAATCTAGGGAGGCTTCAACTTGAATCGCTTCTATGGGAATGTTTTTAACCACGCCGAAATCTATGACATCTGGAATTTTTTGATGATCAGTGGGCCAATATGTTGGTTGTCCGCTCGCTACCACATTTAGATCCATTTTAGAAATTATGTTAAATAAAACACGACCCTTTGGTGTTATAAGTCGCGACCCCCAGAGGGTATGTTTAGCGTTATAATCGCCAGCGGCTAGGAAACACGGTCCTAATGATTTAAAATATTTACAATATTGGTCCTCCGATATTGAAAATCTAGGCGGGGAGTATAACGATGAAATTATTAGGTTTCTATTTAATTCCTCAACGCAAATGTTCGTTGCCTGGAGATAATCTTCACGATGATCACACATTAGGTAGTGTTTGACTCGGGCCTTTATTAAAATGGCAGAACCTCCACAAGCTCTATCTCGAGAGTCCTTGGTATCATATAGTATATAACCATTTATTTTAAACGTATTTCTTGAGGTTAAATGAGTTTCAGAAATCATCATGACATCAATTTGTTTATTTTTAAGAAAGTATTCTAATTCATTTTTATGTTGGCGGATGCCGTTTGCGTTCCAAAAACAAATTTTTAAACAGTCCATGGTTTGTTAAGTACAGCTTGCAATAACATCGATTGCATTCTAAGCATTTCCTGCATCATATTACCCATTGTGTTCGTAAAATTATTTACCGTTTGCATTAATGTTTCCATGGTTTTTTCTAAACGACTTAAATTAGAAAATTGAGTTTCATCATTACTTGGTGAGGCACCTTGCATTGGCTCATGATTTGATTTTAGGACGTTAGCGTGAGAGGTTCTGTTATTACTAGGCTGGGGGGCTTGAATTGCATTTGTGTTAACCTGATTTGTTACCTGCATTTGAGGGGGATTAGTTTTCGGTCCGACCGACTGCTTGACGATAGTGTATACAGGGCATCCTCTATAATTGGCAGTGTGATTACCGCCACAGTTGCTACATTTTTTTACGTTGGGGTCGGTTTTAGACTTGTCGCAAAGAACTGTTCCATGTAATTCACCACATACTACGCAAACAGGGGGTAAGTAGCAGTATGCCTTAGTATGGCCAAATTCCTGGCAGTTTAGACATTGAACAGGACCATTTCTTTTGTGCGGCTCCTCAATAGTTACCCTTCTGTACAGAATATATTTTAAATTATAAATTGGATGCGTTTCATTTTTTTTGAGCTTAACGTCGCCGGGTTCAAGTTCCACTCGAAATAGTGGTTGGGGATTTTTTTCCTATTTTTGATATTTGTTACGTTTTTAATTTTAAAGCCCTTCTCTTCCAAAAAAGCTTTAATTTCCCCTGGGTCTACGCATGAGTCTATGCCCTTGATTACTACCTGAAGACCTTTACTGCTCTTCAGTTGATACGTATAAAAGTTTTTATTCAGAGTCTCAAATCTTGTAATTACCTTTCGAAAATCATCCTCGTGATTCACCTGTATTTTAGTCTCGTTAATGATACCGCGCTTTATTGCAGCTACATAAAAGGAATTTTCACCTATCACCGAAATTAAACTTTTTATTAACTCATTAGAGTTTTGCTCTCTAAGGTACATCGGGGGTGGCTTAGACGATTTAATGACGTTTGGTGCTTCAGAGGATTCATCCTCCAGAATCGCGAAACGATTTTGTGTATTTATTTTATCAAAAGATGGTACTTTTGAGGCCGAAGCAACTGCTGCAGAGGTAGGGCTGCGTCCCCGTTTAAGCACTGTTATGTACCTGTCCATACCAACTTGTACTGTAGGCTTTTGACAACTTTTTACAGGGGGGTTTTCCATTGCATTTGTGTTTAAGTTCATGGTATCATTTCCCACTAAATTTTTTTTTGACGTCACGGCAATACTTGCTGGCCTGGCAACACTTGTCACCAAATCTTGTTGTAGTTTTTTTAATGAGTCACAATCCACCCTTTGTGTAAAAACCGAGGGTGAGAGGGAACGTGTTCGAGTAATTGGCTTAGCCGTTAGGTAGTTAATATTGTTTTGTTTTGTTTTATTTATTTTTGCATTATTTTCATTTGCATTAACTAAAACGTAAACGTTTCTCTCATTTTGTCTTAGTGTTGTTTCACTGTTTGTACTCATGCAAAGAGTTGTTTTTGTTTTTCACCGTTTTGCTTTGCTTTAATATTTTTATTATTTATTGTATTTTACAACAACAAAAGAAAAACAAGAATTTAAATGTTTTGTTCAGAATATGTATACACATGTATGAACATTCATACGTACATATATATTTTTACTGATTTATTTTATTTAATTTGATCGTTTTAAATTGTTCACTATTATGTAAAATAATTTAATTAACAAAATATATTACAGTAGAATCCCGATAATTCGTAATCGCAAGGGACCGGCCATTCCTTACGAATTATTCTATATAAAAATTATGTATGTAACAAACTGATCTTAAGAAAATAAATCCACACACAAGCAAAAACCCACGCAAAAATAAAATAGTGGTAAACAAAAAATCATTCTTTCCATGTTTTTGTTGTTTTTATTACGAATTATAAGTGGCAGTAAGCAAACAATTACGATTTATAAGAGGTAAAGAAGATTTTATTTGAAAAAAAATTACGAATTATCGAGGGGACCAAAATGTATGGAAAATTTACGAATTAACGAGATTTTTTCAAGGGACCGACAGTTTATTACGAATTATCGGGAATTACGATTTATCGGGATTTGACTGTATTTTGTTTTTTTTAAGCGTCCATTCGCTGCTTAGATTACAAAATCAAATGTGATTAATTATACCCTTCACAACAGGTGGAAAAGAGTATATATAAGTTTGTCATTCCGTTTGTAATTTCTACAATATTGATCTTAGACCCTATAAAGTATATATATTCTGGGTCCTTATGAGGAGAGAAGTTGATTTAACGATATCCGTCCGTCTGTCCGTCTGTCCGTCTTACGCTTGATATGTGTTTTCCGGGAAAACCAGACATGATAGCGGCTAGGTTGTTTTACATTTATGTCACATATAGTCCACCATTTTGTGCTATTGAAATTCAGCAAGATCGGTCTACAAATGGCTGAGATATGATCAAAAAACCACGACTGCCTCTAATTTTTTCCAAAAATCCCTTGTTGTTGTATTTTTATTGCTTTTTTCTGTATATCTGCAGAACGGTAAGAGCCAAAGTTTCCAAATTAGGTACACACATTTAGGTTGTCAATACACACCACCCTACAAAATGTGGGCGGGATTGGAGAAGTGGGCGTGGTACCTCCCGTACAAAAAAAAATTAAAAATTGTATAAAAACCTAAATTTTAGGGCTGTCATATGTCCTATGGATATGACTTATATACCAAAATATCGGAAATTTTTAGTAGAACATATTTTATAAAAAACTCGGGAAAATCGGTTCAGATACAAAAAAGTTATGACCAAAATTAATTTTTTTAAATACCCATTTTCGGTAACCATGGATCTTCCCGAGTCCAAGTTTTATAACACAAATAAATGGTAAATTTCTTGCTAAACACGTCGGTATATAAATCTGTCAAATCGGTTAAAAAATGGCTGAGTTATAATCAAAATACTGAAATCCCAAAAGTTACTCTTTTTATACCCTTCACCTCAGGTGGAAAAGGGTATATATAAGTTTGTCATAACGTTTGTAATTTCCTCAATATTGATTTTAGACCCTATAAAGTATATATATTCTGGGACCTTATGAGGAGAGAACTTGATTTAACCATGTCCATCTGTCCGTCTGTCCGTCTTACGTTTGATATGTGTTTTCCGGATAATCCAGACATGATAGCGGCTAGGTTGTTTTACATTTATGTTACATACAGTCCACCATTTCTTGCTATTGAAATTCAGCCAGATCGGTCCAAAAATGACGTAGATATGAGCAAAAAACCACGACTACCTCAAAATTTTTCCAAAAATCCCTTGTTGTTGTATTTTTTTAATTTCTGTATATCTTGAGAACGGCAAGAGCCAAAGTTTCCAAATTAGGTACACACATTTAGGTTGCCAATACACACCATCCTACAAAATGTGGGTGGGATTGGAGAAGTGGGCGTGGTACCTCCCGTACAAAAAAAATTAAACATTTTATAAAAACCTAAATTTAAGGGCTGCCATATGTCCTATGGATATGACTTATAAATCAAAATATCGGAAATTTTTAGTAGAACATATTTTATAAAAAACTCGGGAAAATCGGTTCAGATACAAAAAAGTTATGACCAAAATTAAAATTTTTTTTTTTAATACCCAACTTTCGGGAACCATAGATCTCCCCGAGTCCAAGTTTTATAACCCAACTAACTGGCAAATTTCTTCTTAAACACGTCGGTATAAAAATCTGTGAAATCGGTAAAAAAATGGCTGAGTTATAATCAAAATACTGAAATCCCAAAAATTACTCTTTTTATACCCTTCACCTCAGGTGGAAAAGGGTATATATAAGTTTGTCATAACGTTTGTAATTTCCTCAATATTGATTTTAGACCCCATAAAGTATATATATTCTGGGACCTTATGAGGAGAGAACTTGATTTAACCATGTCCGTCTGTCCGTCTGTCCGTCTTACGTTTGATATGTGTTTTCCGGATAATCCAGACATGATAGCGGCTAGGTTGTTTTACATTTATGTTACATACAGTCCACCATTTCTTGCTATTGAAATTCAGACAGATCGGTCCAAAAATGACGTAGATATGAGCAAAAAACCACGACTACCTCAAAATTTTTCCAAAAATCCCTTGTTGTTGTATTTTTTTAATTTCTGTATATCTTGAGAACGGCAAGAGCCAAAGTTTCCAAATTAGGTACACACATTTAGGTTGCCAATACACACCATCCTACAAAATGTGGGCGGGATTGGAGAAGTGGGCGTGGTACCTCCCGTACAAAAAAAATTAAAAATTTTATAAAAACCTAAATTTAAGGGCTGCCATATGTCCTATGGATATGACTTATAAATCAAAATATCGGAAATTTTTAGTAGAACATATTTTATAAAAAACTCGGGAAAATCGGTTCAGATACAAAAAAGTTATGACCAAAATTAAATTTTTTTTTTTTTAAATACCCAACTTTCGGGAACCATAGATCTCCCCGAGTCCAAGTTTTATAACCCAACTAACTGGCAAATTTCTTCTTAAACACGTCGGTATATAAATCTGTCAAATCGGTAAAAAAATGGCTGAGTTATAATCAAAATACTGAAATCCCAAAAATTACTCTTTTTATACCCTTCACCTCAGGTGGAAAAGGGTATATATAAGTTTGTCATAACGTTTGTAATTTCCTCGATATTGATTTTAGACCCCATAAAGTATATATATTCTGGGACCTTATGAGGAGAGAACTTGATTTAACCACGTGCCGCCGCATTGAGCTTTAAAACATTTATTTACATATGCATGTGTAAAAAATTGTATGTTCTTCTATGGTAGTAATAAGAATTGTCATAAATAAATAAATGTACACGTACCTTTGTATGGACGTATGAATTTATAATTTGAGTTTTTTTTTATATAAACAGGCAAAAATATTAGTCTTGGTACAAAAATATGCCAAATGCATGTGCTAGTTGGACTTACATATGCACGACCTTTAAATCCTAATGCGGCACGTGTTAATATCAAAATATCAACTTTAAGCTTTTACATAACGATTTTTTTTGCTAAAAATAAAATTTTAAGAGGGTGCTGCATTAAAAATTTTTAAGTCAAAAAATAAGGACCAGTCTAGTAAGCATCGTTGTTATTTGTAATTTCTTTCTTATACATCTTTTTTCTATGTGTAGTCGAATCTCTGAAATTTGGATTTAACTATTACAATTTTAAATGTTGGTTGACTCAAGCTGTCGCACGCGTGACGAAGTTTGTTCACTTTTTTCTTTAATATTTTATGTATTATTCAAAACAAGTTATATGTAGGATTGAAGACTAGCATGCAGTTTAATTAATAGAAGAAGAAAATAAAGAAATCCGATTTACCAATTAGAAGTTGTATGTAAAATAAGTGCTAAAAAATAGTTGAGTTTGTCTGTACTTGACGGTGGAATGCCCCTTTTACTTTTTACCAGCACAAATGGCTAACATTTATTTTATTTATTTATTTTTCGTTACATACACAAGACTAAGAAGAGTCTCATATAGCAGTACAAAACTAAGTATTTGCAAAATGTTGTAATGTTAAATCTTAAAACTAGTTATAAAAACATTCTAAATTGCTCATTTCAAAATAGATAACCCAGAATCCTTCCAGTTAGATTATCGTTTTGCTAAAGTCCGTTTCACACCATAATATAAGTCCTAAGTATTTCGAATTAACAATAACAACTTACCATGGCAGGGTTGCATTTTCCTAAAAATACTTAAGACTTTGATTAAAGTGTAGAACTGTCTTAGGGGCAGTGCAAAGAAATTCATTACATTTTTAGCTAAATAGTTTTATATCTGATTCAAGATAGAACTAAAAATAATATAAATTCAATTTTTACTTTAGAGAATTGCGGAAAAAATAAACCAAAGCAATCAAACCAAAATTGGTCTTATTCCCTGGAATTTCATAATCAGCAAAAAAATAATGTATTATTTTGTTAATTTCAAATTCCTACACAAACATTTATTATTAGCACAAAATAAAGAAAAAATAAATAGATTTGTATTTATTTTCTGATATAAATTTACGAAAAACTGCAATTCACGCGAATCGTTTTCCTTCCGGAGTCGCTACTTCTACAAATAAAGACAAAAAACAACCACCAATACACAAGTATTAGAAAGTAGTGGAATAACGAAATAAACACAAATAAAAATAAATAAATGAACCAACAAATCATTGTAGCGAAATCTTACAAAAACTAAAATTGGCACGAACGTTAACACATTCACAGTCATTTGTTCACAATTCACCCACTTATTTAACTGTATAAATAAGAATTCGAGCAAAAAAAATGTTCATACATACGGAAATATACGTATATCCAAATATACTTCTACACCAACAATGGAACCGTTCATTGAAGGTATTTATGTATGTTATATTTAAGTAGAAAAAAACCCTAAATAATTTATAGTTTTTGAAATAAAATTCTCAGTCAATTTGTTATAATAATTTTTATTTTCGATTTTAAACCTAAATAATTAAATTTGTATTAATTCACTTTTAACAAAAAATACAAAAAGGAACGAAATATCAATCGAATAATCATGAAAACTTAACTCGCAGAAAAATATATTTTGAAAATTTACTGAGATAAACTATATTAAATGCATTAACAATTAGTTTCATCAGGGTCAAGTGCATCAAATTAAATTTTTATTTGATTATTTCTATGAAGGAAGGAATTTTGTAATATGAAATGAATTAATTGGTAATTTTTAATCTTGACTGAACTAGGGGTTGGACCAGATAGAAATCGGCAAAAAGCCTGACAATTTTTCTTGACAATAATAAAAAATCGGTGAAATGAACAAACAAATTTATATTGTTGTACAGTTTGTTATTTTTACAATACTGATGTAATACGTATCGAAGCTGATTTGACGATGTCCGTCTATCCATCCGTTGGTTTGTCTGTCCGTGTGGAAGTTGAAATGGGTTTTCTAAAGAAGATATTTGTATCGCGCATAGTCCGGAATTGAAATTCGGTCAGATCGGTACACAAATAGCTTAGATATCAGCAAAAAATTATTAATGTCTCTTATTACTACACATAAATCTTTATGAATACTGGTAGTGAAATAATCTTGTTATGCCAGGATTTTCAAATATATAAATAGTCATTTCGCAAAATTTCACATATGACCTTACCTCTCAATTCAATTGAGCAATAATACCATCATATCCTTATCTACCATGGTTTTAAAGCACCCCCCCAAGAGTGCACTTTCCTTTGACTTCTCCATTTACTACTGTCAAGTCACCGCACCTGCAAGAATGAGAGATGAAAAAAATTAATTCATTCCTCGCTAGTATACACGTTCTTACCCTCTGTGGACGGGACAAACAGAGTGTATCCCGCAACCCTTAAGCCGCAAACCTTATTTTTGTTAATCCAAGGTTCTTGGATAAGGGCTACGTCCGTCCTGGTGAGGAAGGTTACTAGTTCGGCTGAAACAGCTTCACAATGGTGATGGTCTATTTGCACTACTAACATCCTCCTTGGTCCTGACATGTTTCGGATACCGGAACTTGACGTTACCTAAACCAAACTTAACAAGCCTTCTGAAATTCACTGCAAACGATAAAACTAATTTCTCCGCTGTATTGAAATTTATGTTCTTTAATACCAGAAATCACTTTGCAGAATTTTGGGATGAATGGTTCATAGCTTACTATAGCTCCAATATAAATTCCCCTCCTGAAAATCATTTAACCCTAGAAAGATAATCTGCGTAAATTTTACGGTGGCATGTCATAACGTCCAGCGTCATAGTGTCCATGGATGTTATGACACTCCAAAAAGTGTCATTGTGTCAATGGACACTATGACACTTTACAAATGGACATTATGAAACTTTCAAAAGTGTCATTAGGTTAAGAAAAACAAAATAAAAACAACAACACTTCATTCATATTCTATGATTTGTAATATAAATGATCGACCTTTAGTACCTCATTTTAATTTAGTGTATTTTTGTATACAAACATACTTACAATGGGTACTTGAACGTATCTCACAAGAAGTTGCTTTTTCAACCGAAGATTGCACTCTAATTCAAAGGTATGTTTGCATTTTCTCAAAATATTTTAGTCTTCAAGTTAATCTTAAAATGAAACAAAGTTTAAATAAAATTGACCTTAATAAATCTATTTTGTATGACATTAAAAATTTAATGTGCCATTTGATTGGTTTATTTGCTATTTATAGCACATACAATTCTTTGATTTGAAAATCTAGTGCCTAAACAAAAAGCCTTGTCCACAACAATAATTAAAATAAATTATTTTTGAACTATTTTTTTAAGTGTAAAACAGCCTTGCATATTTTTACTTAAAAAAAAAGTTTTATGAAATCATTTAAGTTTTTTTCATTTTATTTAAACTATACGAAGAAACATTTATTTATTGATATGTAGTGTCCGACCGAACGCACTTTTTGAGACCAAACCCGAACCCGAACTTCGGTAAATTTTGACAAGTTGGGCCGAACCCGAACTTTTTGTAAATAAATCTGAACAATTGTACTTTTTTTTATTACATTTACACTTTTGGAAGGATGCAATATGAAAAGATAAATGATAGTAGTCAAAACTATTTTATAGTTAAAAAATAATTAGTAATTATTTTTTTTTTTAAGACCAAAAAAAAAAATTTCAAGTTTAATACAGTATACATTAGGGCCATAACTTTTTCACACTTTTTGCGAAAATCAAAAACGGCATAGTATAGTCGTGTAGAACATTTAAAGTTATAAATAAAATTTCAAAAGATTTTGTTATTCGTGCTTAATTCCCAGTTTTTATTCTTGATAAAAACACTTGAAATTTATTGTTGATGGGATAAGCTATTCCTATGCATTTCACTGGTTGCTTAGGCCAGATCATCAGGAAACTTCATCCATAAAGACTTTAGAAAAACTAAAGATATTAAACCAAAAAAAAAGTTATAAATAAAAAATATGATAATTTTTTCGGATTGTTAAAAAAGTTCACGCAGGGATCGGGTTGAAGTTTGAAAACGACCATTTGTATCTCACAGAGAATTTAAAAAATATACACCTGATATTTGTTTATGTTCCTATACGTATCACTTAAATGATATTTTGGAATTTATCCACTGCTTTAGATTTAAAAATTTTCCTACAGTTTACAATTCATCGCGATTAAAAATTTCTTGGAAGGTTTTAGAAATTTGTTTCCCTGCGTGAGGTTTTTTTTCGCAAAACGACGGGAGACAGGGGTTTTCATTACTAACACATTCTTGGCCACTCCGTCGTACTATGCCAATAATTTTGTTATACCCCAAGTATACGTATTAGTACTCAAAAATCTACATTGTATTTTTTGAATTCGTTGGGGTGTACTCAGCGTTACCGTTGGTGCCACTAAAGTGGCAATTTGCCACTTTTTCGACTGCTTGGATACTATTTGGCCACTTTTACAAAATGACCCCAAATGTGGTACTTTTTGTGATTCTAGCCACTTTTTTGATACTTTTTACGTTAGGAAAATATACTTTTTTTCTTTCTGTTTTATTATAACTCTTGCTTGAAAATCGGTTGAATAAACTTTCTATTAACCTGTTTTATTTATTACGAATAAGACGGTAAAGATATCTCGCATATATATAGTGATCGTAAAGCAACTGTTGGGTACCGAAAACTTTTCTTAAATTTGTGTAATTGATATTTAAAGTAAAATCTAAGTTTTTACCAAAAATTGTGTAAAGAATTGATAATAAGAATTTATATAAAAAACAAAAAGCTCAATATATTGAAGTATTTAGACCCATTATTTATAGTGTCTAATGAAGATATAAACTATTTGGAATTAGTTTCTGAGTTTAAAGATATTATAACTGACCCAGATGCATTTATGCATGAATTTAAACTTCCAGAGTGTAAAGTAAATGACACGAATTATGAACACATATTTAAAATTTCGAATGCTGAAGATTTTTGGCGTGAAATTGGAACATTAAAAAATAGATTTGAGGAGTATAGCTGTATATATATTCAAACTTGTACAAATTGATCTCTCATATTTTTACGTTGTCACACAAAAGTGTTTCTGCTGAGCGTGTTTTCACTAAGTATGCTTTAATCAAATATAAAGTAAAAAAATAGGTTAAAACTAAATCCTTGCGAATCCATGTTTTTATCTTTAAATTTGTTAGATACTAGCTGTTCACGTCTGAACCGAAGGTAGCGGATTTCCCATCCCTGGTTTCCATTTTGAATGATGATGTGCCCTAAGACGAATTGACAACTTGAGGCGGCACTGTCATCATCTATTATATTTTAAATTTTTCTTTTAATTTGTATGTATTTATTGTTAGCTTTTTATTATTGTAACTGAAGTCGAATCGTTGTTTAAAAGCCATACTGGACGGCTGTTTTTTTTTCTACTCGCGTTTTTAACTTAAATTATTTAAATCGTTTAGAAGATTTATATATTATAATAAATTTTGTATTTTTGATTTTTGCATTAAATAAATGGAACCTTTATAACGTTTCGGAAAACAAGGAAAGTGTTTTTATATTGTTAGAAGTGCTTTTCTTTCGTTTTAAATATCTGTGCTTTTTTCTAGCTCTCTTTCCAGCCTTTTTAATATCACCAAGTTGCTTGGATACTTGGTGGATATTTTAGCGCTGAATCCCAAAGCCACCATATACACTCCACGAAACGTATCGGCGTTTCGCCCGGACCACGCAATCGGCGTTCTCTCGGGGAATATACCAAGGTGTTTGGATCCTTGGCTGGTATTTTGGAGCTGTAGCCCAAATCCACCCATATATACAGTCCACATTCGACGAAACGTATTGGCGTTTCGTCCGGACCTTTACAAGACGTATCGGCGTTTTTACTAGCCTTGAAGATGGGGTTTTAAGCCAAGACATTTTACGAAAGTATAGAAGTCGTTTTAAGAAGAATTAATTGTAAAAAATTTGTATGATACTGACCATTTATAAATAACACAGGACGACATTGAAAAAGTTTGTTTAACCATTCCAACTGATTCTTATATTTTTTGGAATGCTAAAGACGAAGCAGTTTTCTCCCATCACGTCACATTTATCAGATACACCAATTATTTTAATTTCGGAAGATGTTTTGTACCACAATTAATAACAAAATCCAGTGTTATAGTTTTGGTCTATAAACCTGATTACAAAAATTTGAAGCAATAATAGACGAAATTGGATAAAAACTAAATGTGCTTTAGTCAAGAAATTAAAACACTAGCACTTATTTTCAGTAGCATGTATGCATTAATTTGTATTAAAGTGCGGAACTGATTAAATATAAAGTATTTGAAAAAGTGATATTTTCGTTTTTTTGCTATAGGATTTCTTGTTATTATCCGATTATAGCTAAAATTTGTTTTTATTTTCAATACAAATATACGAATGTTCTTGTCGTCATCGTGGGCCTGGGCCTACAACTTTTGTAATTAGGTTGACTGCAGAGTAAAATCATAAAACTATGGATTTTGTTATTAATTGTGGTACAAATCATCTTTCGAAATTACAGTAATTGGTGTATCTGATAAATGTGACGTGATGGGAGAAAACTGTGCTCATATTCGGCCAAAGCATTTCAAAAAACATAAGAATCTGGTGGAATGGGCAAATAAATTTTTAAAAAGTTTTGAAATGTCTACCTGTGCAATACAATGTCTTAAATAAATCAAAGAAAATGTATTCAGAAGGAAAAGTACATGAAATACATTAATATATGTATATACATATAAAACACATTACATAAATATCTTCTATTTGTTGCAACAATGTCATAATCAAAAAAACATGTTTGGCAGAAAACAAGTTTAATGTTTTTGAATCACCAAAACATTAAAGTAAATATTTTATAAAAATTACTTCTCGAGAGAAATATTTTCAAAATATTTATTTTAGTTTTACAACAAGTGAGCCATTTGTATGTAACTTTGTATGTCTATTGTAATACGATCATTTGTTTTTTAGTGTATATAATTACTATACAATGTTTTTTGTTATGTTTTTATACCATTTAAAATTATAATAAATAGAAAAAAAACGTAAAAACTACATAATGTGGTGTACTTATTTTAATTTTTAAGGATGTACCCATTTTTTGTTGTGTTTGTTTGGCGCAACATTTTCATTTAGTGCTTGCTCAATTTTTTTCAAAAAAACTCCAAAATGGATTGGCTGACATTTTAATCTGGAAATATGTATACTATAAAGTTTGGTTTGTGGTTCACCCAAAACTATAGATTATCTTACCATTCGCAGAATATAAATATAGAGTATTTTTTTACCAAATTAAATTTAACCGTTTTTTTTTTGTATTTTTTACCGTCTTCTAAAAATTACACATATAAAGATTTTTATACACTTAAGCATTTTTTTTAGTCATCGCTGTATTTTTTCGAACTAATAATCATAGAGAAAATTAGTTGTATTGTTTTCGTAATTTTTTCATAAACAATGATGCCAAATTATAATCTGAAATTATAATAAATATGTTATTTCATAAAAAAGTTCGGTGTTCGGTAAAGTTCGGTAAAAATTTCGTTGAACTTTGACCGAACATCATTTTTTGCCGCACTCCGTAACTGAACCCGAACGTTCGGTCGGACATTATTGATATGATTAACAAACATTTAAACTGATGTCACAATGTTATACTCTCGTTTAAAAGCAAACATGAACTTCGTATTTAGTACAAAATGTTGAGATGATTCAGAACAATTTCAGAATTAAAAACAAAAAGATTATTTATGCCATTTTGATAACAGCCAACATTGAAAAGATATGTTTTAAAATTTTTATAAGTAAAACTAAAACGAACATTATTTAGAATTCCTACTCTATGTTATGCAAAATTTAGCGGACCAAACAATTTCTAAGAACATATTATTTCAATTGCACAACTTTTTGTATAAACAAAAGATATGGGAATTAAATTTAATACAAATACGTAAAATTTATTTGTGTTTTTAAAAAATTTTCTATGATCTCTAAGTCGAATATCTTAGCTGAAATATTTGATGTTTTGTTTGTACTTTTTACTTTATTTGTATAATGAACTAGCTGACCCGACAGACGTTGTCCTGTCCAAATTAGGAAAAATGTTTGCGTTCGATTTTTAAAATCTGTTAAAAAAATACGAATATTTGAAATAAAAATAAGTCAAAGATGGAGCCGTTTTCTGATTTTAGGTAAATCGAAAAAAGTGGGCGAGGCAAAATTTTCTTTCAGTAAAAATCTAAGTTGGACCATGGCGATGATTTTAAAGAAAACATCGTCCAAATCGGTCGAGCCGTTCTCAAGTTATGCGCATAATAGAAAAAGTGGGCGTAAAAGTAGCCGTGGTAAATTTTTCTTTCGATGAAAACTAAAAATGGATTAATACGAACATTTGAAAGAAAAATTTGTCAAATCGATAGTGCCGTTTTCTGATTTCCTCTTTATAAAAGATTCGCTTCGCATTTCTTTTTTAAAGACCTTCCAAAATATTCAGTACACATTCCTTCCATCTTTAAGAAGGGAGAGAGGACCTTCCGTACTCCCTTCCTTGGGAAGGGAACGAATTTCGTATTAAAGGAAGTGTGGAAAGGCATGCTCCCTCCGACAACCTGTGCAAAAAAATAAATAAGGACTGCGGCGAAAAGGGTTTGTGTCTGCTAAATAAAGCCTTATATCAGTCCCCTTTACTAATTTTTGTTACCGCAGGGATAATATGCATGTGTATGTATTGTTGTTGAATTTTACCTATTGCTCCTTTATTGCAATAATTAAATCAAACTTGGCCAAATGCGATTAAAGTTTACAACATGTACCTTTTTATACAGATTCAATAAAATATGGGCAGTTCCAGCGAAAAGCCTACTTTTTGTTACGTAACGCCAGAAGTAATTTTAATTGACATTTCGCTGAAAAATCTCATATATATCTTAAAAAAACCAAAGATTTTTAAATTTTATAACTTGAAAAATAAATCTTTTTATGTCCAAAGCTTACCAAAAAAGGTTTTATACAAAACGTCTTGCTCAATTCGCAGTCTTATTCAGTTTTGTAATACGTCACGCCAGCGCACATATTTATAGACATATATCTGCAAATCCTTAGCGTCGATTGCTGCAATTTTTGTTCTGGATATAGTGCTACTTCATTACTTTGTACATATTAAAACCCTTTTTACAAATTTGACTTCCTTATTTAATTTTTTTACATTTTGTGGTACAAATATCACGACACGTCAAAATGGACATGCCCATATATTTTGCCATAACTGCGGTTCAGCTTGAGATAAAACACTGCATTTGTTTTTTTACACATAGAGAAGGTATGAAGGAGCAGGTTTGCTTAAGTAACTTAAAATGTTTGATTTTTTGAGATATGACTATGAAAAAAGGAGCGATATGTATGTATGTATGTGTATGATCTAAAGCTTGTGTAACTGTCCAGATTTAATTTACTAGGGACAAAATCTTTGTATTTATACAATAGTACATGTTGCTTGTACCAGTATGAATATCTTCGTGAAAGCTTAAAAAAGGAAATCATTAAAAAAATAACAAAAGCTGTAATTTAAGAGTTATACAGAGTGAAGAACAATATTTATTTCTTTTGAATGGCAGGTTAAGAACACATTTCCTTTTCCTATTATTTAGTGAATACACACACACAAATTTAATAGCATAAGAATACAAAACTTTATCATGCTCCTTTTGTTACATCTCACTTTAATTCATACAAACACAACACAGACAACCTGCATCCGATCACATTCGAACCCCCAAAAACTTTAAATAATGAAGGTGAATCAAGCTTTACTTTACGTATAGAAACCATCCAACTACATCTACCAAATAATACAAAGTATCTAGTAAAACAACATTCAACTACAGAGATATCCTTAATGGAGTAGAATAAAATCAAATGAAATAACTGGCAATAAGAATGAGAGCAGGGGGCAATGCAATGAAAGTAACGCACTTTTATCGCATGTGATTTCAAACGTATAAAAAGGAAAACGCTCAACCACACAAACAGAAAGTTTTAGTTATTAAAGCAAAGCTCATGAGTATAAAATAGATAATTTCCGTTCCATTGAACTAATATGAAAAAAAGGAATAAGTAAAAGGAAAACAAGAAGAAGTATAAATAGAACCAGAAATAAAACATGGTGTTTTATCAATTTCTTTTTGTATATACTACATACTAAAAAGATATAAAGTTAACTTATACCACAATATCTAAATGTATACATACTTACATATATACATTAATGTATATTTATATTCCTTTTTACTTTTGTAGATACAATAACGACACAACCATGTATTTTCTATATACTAACAAGTGTAAATGAAAATAAAGCAGAAAGAAACTAGTATAAGAATAAGAAAGTTTAACAAATAATATGTACAATACAAAATGGCAACAGCAGCAATCACCATAAACATTCGCAAAGTATTTCGGTTATAAAGCGTTTGATTAGTAAAACCAGATAAATTGTATATGAGTCTAGCGAGACTCGTTATCACTCCTCATATGTATACACAATATTACAATTATGTACACTCACACGTATTTTATATTAACGAAAAGAATAACACACCAAAATGAGCAAAGTGAGCGGGCGAAGAAAAAATTTACTTCAGAAAAATAAAACTTCTTGTTACAAAAACATTTACAAAAAAAAAAAAAAAAAAATTAGAACAACTAGTGAGTCAAGAACGACCAAACGATATCCTACACTACTGTATTTGGATACAAATTTTGAAAGGTATACCCTTCTTGGGACCAACATGGCCTTGCCAAACAATTATTTTATGAGGTCAAGATTCATATGAAAGCTATTTGTGCCGAATGTTAACTAGATATTCATGCATTAGTTTTAATACCAATATAATCCAAAAAAGAAGTTCATAAGGGGGATACGTGAAATCATGGACCTAGTTCCAGCAACTTAAATAGGCTTCGTTTTTTTCCTTAGCTTATTCCGGGAAGCTCTACGTTTCTTGCAGGAGACTACCTACCGGGGCACCATAATTTACTTATGACAATCAAAATATATGTACCAAATTTCACCAAACTATCTCCAAAATAGCATTTTGAGCACAAGGTTTACATGGACAAACAACTAGCCGGATGCGCAGAAATTATTAAATAGATTTAAAAAATAATTCTCTGTCGGTCTGTTTAAAAAAGATGGGCTTAAGAAAAAATTCCCATACGTTACACACATCGCTACAATTTACGTTTTGCTTTTTCATTCGTTGTTTAACTTTGTTATTGTTTTCAATATCAAAAAAGCACATGTCGTCAACATGATATGAATCATTTGAACGACAATTTATGTTCAAAGAAGAAAAAGGAAGAATCTTGTCAATAAGACATGAGCCGTATGAACTCAAACTTACTCTTCTATGAATTCTATTAAATAAATTCTACTAAAATATCAATTACACTCTTCATTTTTGACAAAATTGTTTTTAATTGTTAAACATATTAGCACAACAACTGATAAAAAAAACAAATTTGGCGCATAAAACGCATTGCATGTAACTTGAATTAAGAGACGCATGAAATGCACAAAAAGTATCATACGCATCTACGCATGAACGCATGGTGTGGACCTTTAGCTTAAGTTTTATGAAATCAAACCCTCATTTTGTAATTTTACTCTCAGAGTGGCACTTTCAACGAAAAGTTTAATCTTTTTTGTACTTGATTTAAGCATTTTGTACTTATTTCAAGAAATATCGGGATTGACTTTTTAAAGTAATCCCATTTAGGATTGATTTAAGTACGTTTTAGTGTTATTCGTACTTGAATTTTTAAGTATGATTCGTGATTGAAGTAAGTATAAAAAGATTAATTTATCCCGAGTGTTTTTCTTTCTGTGTACAAACCGTTTAATTTCATTAGGTCTATCTGTAATCTTTAGGACACTGTGTTTTTCAAATTGTATGTTGTAGTATCCCTGCAGGAAATTTGTGTCAATTGGTCCAACAGACTTCTCCTGGGAGTTGTGAAAAAAGAACAGGTACAAAAAGTAAAAACTCATGACCAGTGAAAGGAGAACCAATCATGTATGTAACTGTAGCCCGTTTCTGTATTTCTCACTTCGTAAAACTTTTCGCATGAAACGTGGGAATTGCAACAAAAATAGTGTGAAATGAAACAAAAAATGGTTTTTCTCACACAAGTGTTTCTGTATCTTTTTTTGTGAGAATTATCTGTCATTTAAATAATTTTCCAGCAATTTTTGGAAGGATGCGGGAAAAAGTGTTTCTATAACAATATTTTGCGAAAAGTTTCTTTCAAGAACTGTCAAAATAAGTCACATTTGAAATTGGTGGCGAGAAAAACAAAGTGTAGATATTTTGAATTTAAAATATGTTTATATATTTTTTTTTTAAATAATTAAAAAAATAGAAGGAATATACATGATGAATGCATAATTTATATGATGAAAATAAACAAAAAACAATTGTTATATTTTGTTATTTTAAATTTATTTTAGCCTTTTCTTGTTTTGGTTTTAATCAGTGCTGCCAGATAAATTGGGGTCAAAATCGTCAATTTCCTCAGAAAAAATTAAAAAGATCGTCTCTTTTGTTTTAAAAATCGCGCAATTAAAAATCAATTTTAAACAAATTTGTTTCGACTTTTATTATAAAATAATCAAACAAAAACATACTTAAAGTTCATGGGTATTTAATAATTTCATTAAATTTATATTTATTTTGTTAAGCTGGAGGATTATTTTTTAAAAAATTATTTATTTTCTTTAATCCGATAAAAATGAAAAATTAAAAAATCAGCTTTGATAACAGTATTATAAATATTCTGGGTTTTTATGGAATTGATAGTGACAACGTTGTTTTATATTTATATCGTATGTAGTACGAAATAGTATATTATTGAAATTTAACTAAATCGGTTTACAAATGGCTGAGATATAAATCTTTAATTTACCTATTCCTATAATCTTTTTCTTTTTTACCTGAAAAAGACTTAGTAGAATACCTGGTAGTTAAAATTAAAAAAATCGGTTTATAAATAAACGGGTTAAAGACCCAGTAAAATCTTCGCCTACAAAATAATATATTAAGTAATCAGAAACACATAAAAGCACTACATACAATTCTACTGAAAAACTAATGAATTTTACAAGGGTTGTGCCAAAATGAACAAATTCAAAAGTAAGTCATTTTTTTTTTTTAATCTAAATACATCCAGAAATAAGTAGTTATCGAAGTTCTTATGGAAGAATGCTACTAAATAACGAGTGAAAGAAGCTATCCATTTCGAAAAAGTTTTCACTGGGAGACAAACAAATTTCTTTCTTGCCGGAATAATGGTTTTGGCACAAAAGTGTACATATAAGATAAGAATATCAAATATCAATCATATTTTGTATATGTATATAAGAAGTATTAAATGTTCAAAATAAGCCAAGTCGGTCCATTACTTTCCCTCGAAATTTTGCTTTTGCCGATACATTTTTTAGGGAAGAGACAAACAATTTCGAGGACAATTTTCACAATAGGGATAAATATAAAAATTTAACCCTTGTTTCAAAAGATATCTTTTTTTCTAATAAACAGACATATAAAAATGTTTACAATTATCTTATTTCGAAGACTAAGGGGCTTATAGTGTAACACGTAACGCCAACAATTGCATTAAAAGCAAAAACAAAATCAAAAATATTTTATAAATTTGTTGTTGCTTTCTACAGACATTCATATTATTTTTTTTTTTTCAATTTTCAACGTCACAAAATAGAAGTGTTTGAAATTTAAAAATTCAAGATGAATTTATATAGAAAGTAACAACAAAATTATAAAATATTTTTGATTTTGTTTTTGCTTTTGCTTTCGTCACTTTTTTAGCAAAAATCATCAAAACGTCACTTTGTTAATATCGGAACAAAAAATCGTCAAGATGACGATAACTCGTCAAATCTGGCAGCCCTGTTTTTATTATATTTATTTCTTTTGTTGACATTTCGCTTTTATTTGACTGGAAATATTCCAGTATAAACAGAATTTGTTGTGTCTGTTTTCGCATTCAAATACAGAAACACTTTTATCTCATAAATCGAGAAACGATGGAATTTTTTGTTTCACACTTCGGGTGTGTGTGAAACGGTAGCAAAGTTCTATGGTGAAATGAAATTTGTTTGTGGTAGAAAATTTTCATATTTGTGCTGTGTGAAATTGTAACATTTTTGACAACGTCAAATTTTGACATAAAGAAAAAAACATTTACTAATAGTTTTGTAAAAGTTAATAAATTAAACCAACGTTTACCAATAATCATTTCAATTATATTCGAAATGAGATCGTCACAACTATTTGATGAGTTCGTTCTGAGATATTAACAAATTTTACAAAAGGTGTTGCCAAAAAAGCTTATACATATTAAATATTTACATCTTGTAGAATTCTTTTTAATTTTTTTTTTTGCCACTGGTCCTGCTTCCATATTATTTTTTATTTTGTTTAAACAGATTTGAGGAGAAAAAATAATTTTGTGGTTGTCAAATTTTTCTACACTAATGTCAAAACTTATACTAGCCCCTAGGGCTAGTGAAATTTTATTCACCTCAATAGTGTCAAAATTTTACTTCCATGAGTACTTTGCTACCGTTTCACACACACCCTTCATGTAAAAAATTTTACGATGCGAGAAATACAGAAACGAGCTACTGGTTTATGAATAACAAAAAGTTAGCAAAAGTAATGAATTAAAGAACAGTCCTCACCGGTATTGTGATAAATGTTTTTGGGACGTTCTAAAATTTGGCTCTTGAATTTAATTCTAGGACTTTTTTTTGAAATAAAACTACATCGTATTGAAATAATACTACATTGTAGTAATTGTCACTAAACACGTCCATTAAGAATAGATGTGTGACTGGTCAGATGGTGTCAATTGACCCCCACCAATGACATCCTCATGTAAAAGTGATAGGTCTTATTCATAGAAAGTGTTCAAACTAGAACCGGTCCCTACCACCGAAGACCATTCACGGGACTGCTTTGGTTTCAGTTCGCTTCCCCTCTAGGGATCTTACACGAGTTTCCAAATTTTTTTTTATTTCGGTTGTAATAATTTTTTGTGTTGGTATTAAGATTAAATTTGGTTGAAGCTTATTTTATTCCAATCCAGATGATCCTACCAAATTTTGTTAAAAGCGGTATTTTAATATTTATTGTTTTTTTTTTTTAAATGCTTATAGGCTTTTTACACTGATCAACATCTAACATCCACCATCAAAGATGTAGAAAATGTGAAACACTCGTTTACATTGCTCACATCTAACATCTACCATCAAACAAAAATGTCACCATTTTTGAAAAAAAAAAATTTTTTTAATTAAAAATGATTTTTTCTCACAAAAGTGCCAAATTTAAAAAGAAAACTCAAAAATGTATTTGAAGTTCAATTTGTTTAAAAATATAAAAAATACTTAACAAAAAAACATTGCAATTAAAGATAAAACTTGACAAATGGCAACGCTGCTTTCAAAACAAATTTCTTTTTATCAGTGATGCCACAATAATAATAGAACTTATTGCCACTTTTCTAGTGATGACACTAAAATAATCTAAAGATGTAGAATGGAATAAAATGAGATAGAAACATCTTTTAAAGATGTTGAAAGATGTTGGTTTTTAGCCCTATGTATTTCTTATGGAAAGATGTTAACATTTTCGCAAATGGTGGAAAATTGATGGTAGATGTTAGATGTTGATCAGTGTAAAAAGGCTATTACAATTACAAAAGCCTTCAGACCGGCCAAACTATTTTTTTTAAATGTTGGCTTTTTTATTTTTATAAGTACATTCGCTACCATATTGCTGTAAAACCCACCGTTTATTAAGCACATCAACCTAGAATAATATTCTGAATAGATCGAACGATGTGTGTTGTCTGTCCTTTAAAGCGTTATGTAATATTAAAAATAGGTTTATTAAATTTTTGTCAAAGGACGAAGCTTAGTAAAAATGGTAAGAACCAGTCTTAAATTCAAATAGTGCTCATTAGGGTTAGGACTCGTTTTTTACCAAAAATGTTCCTTTCACCACGTAATTGGCAATACTAAATTAGAGATAAAAATCGTTGTTGCTGGTCATTTTGGCATAAAAACCATCCGCACCAAATGCGATTTCTAAAAATTTACACATCGTAGGTCTTATTTGAAATCTAACAACAAGAAAATACAAAGAGTTTCCGTTAGATTTCTTAAAATTGTGACAATGGTAAATTTAATAGTTTTTAATATGGAAAAAATTTCCGTGGTCTACCAACTCTTCTTCCTGCTTTTCGGTTATTCGCTCGATTAATTAACCGAGGTTTTGGTTTAATCGGTTAATAATCGGTTAGTTTTGTTTTTGATCGGTTAACCGGTTAATCAAGTTTTTTTTATAAATATGGTTATTTCAGTATATAAAAATGCATTATTTGTTTATTATTTGGAGTTTATTACTAAAAACAATAACATACAAAACATAACAATTCTTGAACTAAAACGAGCAAACAAAAAAAGCAATTCATAAATATGTAATATGCATTTTTTTCAATTAATACACAAGGTGTGCTATCAAGTCATATCGTCATAATATCCTAAATAGTATTTTACAATTGTTTAAAATAAATAAAAATAAAAATTGTAATGCTGTGTTCATTGATTCGTCCTTACTGAACAGTAGTACACAGCAGTCATATCGTCGGCTTATTATGCAAACCTGTTAACTCACTTTCAGCATATTTTACAGGAGAGACGAAAAACTTTTTATTTTCCCTATTTGCAGCTTGATAGAAAATTAAAAATACAGTTAGTCTTACACACTTCAAGACTTTTTTTAAATAGAAGAAAAACTACATGCGACGAGGCTTATCTTCCTCTACCACACGGCCTCAACATCTCAATTTACATAAAAAGTGGATTTAACCGGTTTGCATATTAAGCCGACGATATATATTTCTTGTTATTATTTAAAGATTTTATGACTTCCTTGTGAATCCCCCAAATATGTATTAAAAAAAAATAAACTAAGATAATTTTATTAGTTATTTCAATAGTTGAAGGGGATCTTATAAAATAATCTTTTAGAAAAGTAATTTGGTTTAAATGGTTAGGATTAAAGCGATTCTTTTCTTTTGTTTTGACAAAAAAATTCTTTTGCCTATCGAAAATCTAATTTCTCAGTCCTTTTCCAGGATTTCTCTTAACATATAACATACTCCATTATGCCATTAGAGTTTTTTAAAATTTTTAGCATTTCTAATTGTTTCGGTTAATTCTGTTAAAATACTGATATGAGAATATATGTATGAGAAACGTGAAACAAAAAAAGGTGTTGACAATCAAAATTTTAATCCATTTTTCGCCACATTCCTGCTGATCGATGATGATAAAAAAATTAAAAACATTGTAATTTTAGTCACGAGTCGGCGGAAAATTGGTTTAAATGAAGGTCACTGAACACCATCTTTGTTTGTATAAAATATACATTTTGTATATGAGACGAAACAAATAATTAAAAACACAAAAAATATATTATAATACTACAAAATATTGAAATTTTTGTTACATCGGTCAATCGACCGAAATTAACCGGTTTAATCGTTAATCGAAAAAAGCCAATTTTAAATTAACCGATCAGTTAATCGGGTAGTAGTTAATCGGTTAACCGATTGGCGGTTAACCGAATGAATACCCTAGTACATGCACTGCCACTAACGTTTTCGAATTTTACTCATTATTTAGAAGCTTTCTTCTTAAACTACCAAAGTAACTACTTATTTTTTAGATGTATGTAGGTAACATTTATTTGCACCAGTATACAAATTAATAATATCTATTAAACTTTTAATTCACTTGATTAAACGTTTAATTCGCTTGATTAAACGTTTAATTCACTTGATTAAAATTTCAATTAAAACTGATTTTATTTTTGATTAATGCGTTTACTGGTGCAACTATTTTTCTGTGTTCTTTCGTGTTCATTGTATTTTTTTTTATTTTCACTCGGACTTGTAAGCTTTCGAAAATGTAACGTTTGTTCTCTCTCCGCTCTCTGTCTAATATTTTTATATGCAGCGATAGTGCCGTCGTTATTTTTGCATTATTGACGTCTGTTTTGTGCTCAGGAATTCTCGTCTCTAACCTTCTTTTTGTTGTTCCAATGTAACCATATTTTACACCTTTCCCTGTCGTTTTCGTCACATTTTATTTCATAAACTACATTATCTATTTAACATATGTCCAGTTTGGTTTTGTTATATGTAAACAAATACCTTATGTATGGTGTTTTCTTTTCTAAAAAATAATGATGCGTTATAGTTGTGTAATATATTTATTAGGTTACACGAACCCTTACAAAGTGATACATTTTTCTATATTACAATGGAACAAAATAATAGTTACGTTTTACACTCAACACTAATGTGTATTTAGCGTGTTAAATATTGAATGCAAAGTTTGTACTAAAAGCGATATTCACCACGCTTGTAGCAATTTTCAACATAAAATTTTCTTACAATTCCAATAAGCGTTAGCAGCACTAATTTTCAATAATTAATGTCAGCTGTTGTTAAAAATTTTGCGACAAAAAAATATAATAAAACTAAAACAAACGAAATACAAAAAGTTTTTATATCCATCACAATATAACTAAAAACAAGTAAGAGTGCTATATTCGGCTGTGCCGAATCTTATATACCCTTCACCATTGTGGGAGCAGAATACAGAGCAACTAGACAAAAAGTAAATAATTTTTACATACATATGTATACATACATATTAACAATACTTTAAACTTCATTATAAATTAAATTTAAAAAGCGAAAACTGGTAAATATTTTTTTTTTAAATCGTTTTTAGAATATAAAAAAAAAAAAATAAAAATTTAAAAAAAAATTTTCTTTTTAAAAAAACAAGATTTGAACCAGAGAACTAACAGTTTCTAACTTAACACACCCCCTAGACAACTAGACCATGAAGGAACGTTCTATGAATATCATTAAAATGAAATATGACCCGTTTAATGTTCGCAGTGTTGAGTTGTAATTACTTTTGATGTTTTTGTCCTCTCCTCATAAGGACCCAGAATATATATACAATATAGGGTCTTAGATGAATATTGTAGAAATTACAAACGGAATGACAAACTTATATATACCCTTTTCCACCTGAGGTGAAGGGTATAATCACAATATAACGCAAACACAAGAAAAAAAATACTTGCTTGCATAAAAAAGTACTTTATGCAGATGCAAAAAAGGGTATTATCTCACACTCAGTTATAACTGCGGGTATGAAATGGAACAAATTTGCCATTTATTGTTGCAACATGTTTAGAAAGGAAAACGACAACTTCTCACATTTTTGCATATATTTTTAGAATGGAACAAAAACCCGCACGAATGGTAGCATATATGGAACATTATTGTCAGAAAAGAAAACACCATTAGAGTCTTGTTTGGTGCAATTGTTGCTGTTTCTTCTGTGATCAAATTTCAAATTTTAGAAATTTTAGAAAATATCATCAATTAATTACTCTGGTTTACAGCCAAAAAATACCAAGAACGCCACATGCCTAGATAAGTTAATTGAACACGAAAAACGCTGTATTTTTTTCCTAAGTACCGTTTTTTAGTTAACGGTACTTTTGTGTTTTTCGGTGTATGGTCCCACTCAAACCCTTGTGGAGCCCAACCGAAAAATGCGATCGTATTAACCGAATAGTTAATTAAGCGTTAAAACTGATGGATTAAAAAAAACGGAATTTTATATGAGATGAAAATATTGTCGTTCCACAAAATCCTTAAATCCGCTTAAAATGTTGGCAATTAAATATACTATTCGGTTAATACGATCGGATTTTTCGTTTCTTATCATTTCTTATCAGATAGAAAACATATCGACGGAAAAGGCATTTAATTACCTTTCCAACAATGTGCCACTTGTTACGATCGGTTGGGCTCCACAAGGGCTTGAGAGGGACCATACACCGAAAAACACAAAAGTACCGTTATCTTAAAAACTGTACTTAGGAAAAAAAATTACAGCGTTTTTCGTTTTCAGGAGGTCCCAATTAACTTATCTAGGCATGTGGCGTTCTTGGTACTTTTTCAAATTAAAAATTTGTAAAGCAGTGTTATTAGTTGTGTTGTAACGTTGAAATTGTATAACCAACCCAATTTTATTTTTCTTCTCTATAATTTTATTTTAACATACATACCTACCTGGTATGTCTAGTCCCATAGACAATTTTCAATACAGACTAGAATTATATTGAAAAAAAGTCCCATAACTGCCCAGGAGTCGCCACTAGGAGGATAAAATGTATGACCGAACGCCATTAGTTTTTGTCTTTAATATTTTTTCAAAACAAGGGCAAGTCACTTTATCTGCACCCCTTAGGGGGACTCCATACAAATATGGCGTTTTATAAAATTCTTAAATTTAATTTATATTTTTAATTTTTTTGTGGATAAAAGTTGTTGATAGATGTTAAGCAGTTGTGGCTTATTTTGTTTGTAACTTTGTTTTCTCTACGTGCATAAAAAATTAGAAGCATGGCTGGATTTTTAAATTTGTTATGAATTATTAAAAAACAAAAATTTGCGCTTATTATTTAAAGAACACTATTTAAATTTTATTGCAGAACTTCGGTTTTTGATTTTATTCAATAAACTAAACTGTTTTCGAGTTACGAGAATATACGTTTTACCATCTCCACCACTCTCGAAATAACGGTATAAGCGGTAACCTCCACTGGATATAGCGTACTCGAATTAGGTAAACCCGCCGGGTGCCCCACTTGTCAGTTTTTTCAACAAAGCCTGTGTAAATAATTTCTTACGATTTTGTTTTTGTAAAACCAATTTTATATTTTTTAAATTTTATCATGAATTCTATTTAAATTCTTTGTTTTTAAAATCTTATTTAAAGTTATAATTAACGAGCTGTTTGGTCCCTGCGCTGCTCGGGATTTTCTAAATAATAATAAATAAATACTGGAGAATTTTGTTAAAAACGTTATGCGTCAGGCAAACGCTACTTTTTTTAAATTAACGCCGTTTTAAAAATTTCGAATTTTAGTCAAAAATAAAACAACCATAACTATGAACTTAAAGTTAGAAAAGTATCAAGGAGGGATTCGATAATCGAAGAAGAACATAACCGATATTCGAACGAAATATTTGAAATTGAATACCCTGAAAGAAATTTGCAAAATGTGCAATGGGTATCAAAGTATTTTATTAATTTGTATATTTTTTTAGTGTCGAAAAGAGTGTTTATGAGCCTTAAGTGCTACTTATAATGTATTAGGCTTAAGGTAAAGCCTGGTACTCTGTTCAACATTTCACGTGAAATGCTGTCAAAATGCATATGAAAAAACAAGTGCTGAATATCTATGAAATAATGTTGATAGAGTTGTACTCTGTTCATTTTGTGAAAAAGTTCCGTAATGTTTCTGGCAACATTTTTTTACAACTGCGAAATAATGTAAGCTGCCTTTATTTCACGTGGAGTTTTAAGCAAAAGCAAAAAAGTATCAACTAAATATTAAATAAGAAATAAAAAATTAAAATAACACAACCGGTATTAGTTTTTTATTCATATTTACTTTCTTTTTTATAAAATTTTTTATTAAAAATATAATTTTAGTAAAATACAAGTGGGGTTTGTTTACATACACGAAACAATGTCGCATACTTTGAAGGAATAAAAACGTCAAATTGTGTAAATTCGCATCATAGGTAACATTGATAAATGTCAACTTTTCGTGTGGAATAATCAATGTTGCTCAATATTTTTCACAAATTTGAACAGAGTACTAGGCTTAAGATGGAAAACGATTTTGAGAGCAACACTACTTAATAATGCTTATATTCTTTAAGTTTCATAATATATATCGATACTTTAATGTAGAAAAGGCGTATTTAATTAATAAATTTTTTTTTTATATCAGTAATTACGATGTACTAAATGCCCAATTTGTATTCTTGATAAATACATATACTTAAATTTGTTGTTGGGGGATAAGCGAGTTCCTTTGCGCATTTTACTGGTTGCCAAGGCCAGATCATCCGGAAACCTTTTTCCAAAGACTTTTCAAGAGATAAAGATATTATACAAATAAAACTGAGGGATGAATGAGAATTACAAACACTCAGTTGTGTTCACTCATTTGAGTACAACTTTTCGCTTTTTGAGTTGGTTTGACATTGATTGTTTACAATTAATTTTTTTTTTTTTATTGTGACCGTAGCTTTAGTTGAACTGATAAGCTGGTGTGACTTTTCCGGGTCAAAATTTGATCAGGAAACATAACTAAACAATTGTAGTGGGGAATGTAAGAAAAGATAAACTCACTGTTTATTTATTGTTTTACATTGTTACAAGTTAAACTGGTGCTTATGATTCTTGTTCGCTTAATAGTTTTATTTGTATAATATCTTTAGTTTTTCTAAAATCTAAACCCGTATCGGGATCAAACTTAAGAGAAACCTGGTTTGATGTCAATCGGTCCAACGGTTTTTTTTCAACATTGCCTTACTTATCGGTTATGAATTGACATCTCTTTGGCGTTTGGCAAAACTGTCTTAAGTCAGAAACTCTAGTTATTCCTTATGTTATTTTGTGCATTTCATAGACTTTTTTCCTAAGAGCAGATGATAACGATTAGAAGGAATTGTGCTAGACTCAAGTGATTTGAACCAAACAAAAGAGAAAAAATTTAATTAAAAGACTTAAGACATTTCTGCCTAACGGCTAAGATATTTTTCATGACACAACTTATTTACTATTATATCATCAGTAAAGTTACCAGAACTAAATTAAACAAATTTCGGGAATTCGAGAAATGTGCGGGATCCTGGGAATTTTGTCCCGGGAAATCCCGTATGAAAAACAGTACAACACTGTAATTTTGCACAATAATAACTTGAATTCAATAAGCATATCGGTATCGATAGCCGCGATATGGTTTTTAAAAAAAAATGTATCGTTACATCCCTATATTAAACCTATTTGTATAAACAAAGAAAATTTTAATAAGTTTTTTAAGTTTTTAAAAGATATTTGAATAACAATTGTTTACTTTTTTTAATTTAATAATATTAAAAAACAATTTTTTATGGAATTTTTTAAGTTTTTAGAGAATATCATTTATTATTTTTAGTGCATAGTTTGGATTTTTTATTGCATATTTTTAGTATTTTACTGCATGGGGGTCAGCCTTAGTAGTAAACAACCCTGACATCAATGTCGCAACTTCTTTTTAAATTACTAAGAGTATATTGATCTTTCAAACTGTATTGACAGTTTTTTGCATTATCATAAAAATTTTAAGTGTTATAAAACGTTATTTACAAAACATATCAAAAAATTACGAAAAATTTTAATGCAGGATGCCTAAATGAGCAAAAACTTATATAGTTACAAAATAAAAGGTTGAACATTTTTCTTTAAAATGGTTTCCTCATATGTGAAGAAAATCGTGGGTTTTGACAAAGTTATGAACAAACCTCAAGACCGGCAAAGCAGATTGTTGGCAGAAATGCTTGTTTGTGCCCACAAAAAATATTAAAGAAAAAATGTTTTTTTTGGGACACACTATTGTATATACAAAATTATACAAAATTTATTCAGCCGTGTCACAGATTCCGTACGGAATGCTGTCAATTCCGTATTTTCCATTCCGTATGAAATTATTTTTGGTGCTTTAGATTCTAATCGTTTTCACCAGTCCAAAAACAAATTTTAAGCTATTTTTAAGTAAACAATTTGTCAGCATCAGTAGTTATCACTATATAATATGTAGGGTATTTATTTAATCGGGCTTTTACTTTAATCGTTTAATTGCTCGATTAATTATACGAGGTTTTGGTTTCATCGGTAAGATTTGTTATTCTTCTGTTGACCGATTAATTAATTTTTTTATAATAAATAAAGTAATTTCAATAACTTAAATCCGTAAATTATTTATTATTTGGAGTTAATTTATAAAAAAAAAAAAACAATAACACAACAATCATAACAATTCTTGAAGTAAATCGAGCAAACAAAAAGTAATTCATAAATATGTCATGCATATTTTTTAATTAATACATATTATGTAATTTCATTCATTAGTTGTTTCAATAGTTCAAGGAGATCTTCTAAGATAATATTTCAGAAAAATAATTTCGTTAGGATTTAAGCGATTCTTTTCTTTAGTTTTGTTGAATTTGACTTGGGAACAATTCTTTCACTTAGCGAAGATATTGGAGAAATCGGAAGCAACCCATAGTACAGAATATCTCATTTCTCAGTCCTTTTCCTGGATTTCTCTATACATATAAAACCTTTCATTATGCCATTAGATACCTGTTTTAGTTTTTTTTAAAGTTAAACCATTGTTTGTGTTACTATCGAGAGTTTCTTCTGTTGTCAGGTTATCATCTGACTCATTCTGGTTATTTTCAAGATAAAATAAAGAAAACATATTCGGCTATTGATGGAAAGTATATAACGACAGATATTTGCCATTAAAGATACAGAAAACTCCATTCGGTTCATGAAACCAAAAATGGTGTCATTCTGGAAAAATTTTTTCGTTTTCGAACGGAATTGTACTCTTTGACATTGCTGATTGTCAGTAAAAAAAGGTTCATTTACTTATATTTTGTATTCATTATTGTGACATTCATCATAAATAAATGCTGTTTAACTGAAAGTGTCATTTATAACCATTTTAACCCTCAACAATTGTTGTGAGTGCACATTTGTCGGTTTCGTTTTTATTTATTTATATTCTTTTTTTTCATTTTATTATTTAGCATTCTTATAGCAATTGAAAAATCATAAAGTTTAATCGCACTTGAGCTGATACACATACATTAATATTCATGTACATATAAAACAGAGAAATGCATGGTACATCATAAAACACAACCAGTGATAAAAAAAATCTCACAAAAACCTTACAATAAAATGAATATATGACTGGTTGCATTAGTAAAATAGTAGAAAATAGAAAAGTTCTACCAGTATGAATTGGTAAAAATTTGAAATAAAATATTAAAACATACATATAATAAATTCAAATTTTTATAAATGTATGAAGTATATTACTTATATGTATGTACGAAGATACATGTACCAATCCACATGCATGTTCACACATCAAATTAAACTATGGAACACATCGCGTATTTTTCATTGTTTGCACGAAAGAGAAAGCGGACATCTGTGATAACTGTTTGCGTGTTGTACCCATTTCCGGTAAACAATAAAATGGCATAAAAACTCAAATAAAAATGCAAAATATAAAATGACTTGCGGTCTAGTTGCATGAGTTTATTCTGTATGGCTATGCGTTATTATTATTATTCAATTTGAAAAAGGAAAAAAGAAATATGTGTACGGCGGATAGAAAAAAATGTTTATTTAAACAAGTAGGAACCAGTAACTATCCTGCAGGTAAACTTGCAACTAGCAAGGATTTGGGGTAGTTTATTACTAGTTGGTAAGAGACTTGTTGCAAAAGTACTATTTTTACGCGTCAACAAAATTAAGCATATAATATCGACTGCAGAGCTTTACACTTGACACACACAGTTTGTTGTAGATGTTAAACAAAATGTGAAAACTTTATTAGTAACAGTTTAAATTAATTTTTGCCTTTTATAAATAAAACAACTAGTTTTTAACTAATTTATAACTGCATACAAAAGCAATAGTTCGGCTCCTTTTACAACCCAACGTTAAAATCGATAGTTTGATATATGAAAAAAAGACGTGAAACTAACTAGTCTGAAGTCAAACGCAACTAGTAAAATTGTATCCTCGTACCAGTTACTTTGTCTACTGGGTATTAAAACAAACAAACTAATGTATATGTTTATTCATTAGTCCAGTATTCATATTAATGATGGGCTGTCATAAAGCGCCATGATTTTTTTATTCTTAACTTCAATAAAAAAAATCAAATTTAATAATTACTTCTTGATTAGTTTTTGGAAACACATGATCATGCAATTTGGGTATGTAAATATTTTGTTAAATATAGGTTCGTCATTTATTCTTTCCATCTTTAATTTTCTTTGAAACATAAAAAAAATTTAATTAAAAATTGCAACATTTTTTTTTTATTTTTATAAAGGCCAACATTAAAATTGATATTATTTTTACACAGCCTTTTTATACACTTCACCATAGGCAATATTTATCTTGTACCTTATAAAGTATATATAAATTATATATTTATATTTATTTATTTATAATTCGAATCCTTATAAGTTGCCAAATGGACTTAACGTCTGTCTGATTCAATAGATTTTGCAAGGACTCTAGGTATGATATGGACTGGGTTGTTATATATTTATATCACATACAGTCTGGAATAGATTATTATTGAAATTAAGTCAAATGGCTGAGATATGAGAAAAAACGACGACTTTTTTATGAACTTATGTATGTATTTACTTTCGGCATAATTACACTCAGGAGATTACTGGTAAAGAAAATTAATAAAGAAACCAAGTTAACAAGTAAGCACTTTTTTGCGCCCAGATCATAAAAAGCGGACCAAATTTTTCTCAGATATTAGAGTTTTATTAAAGGCAATATGTTTTTTTTTTTTAATCTCAATCAGGTTCAATTTTAAAACCAGGGTTGCTCTGTCATTGACGTATCTGAAAGCAACGATAGAAATGTTTCGTCTTAAGGCTCTGTAAGACGAGAATAAATACAGAGCTTTATCGAAAAATAAGTAATAAAAGGGGATAGCGAATAAGATTATGCATTGGTTTTCAATATGACATATTTAGGTTATGACTTTCTAAAATCTTTCGTCTTTGTTGAGAGATTCCAGTGCTTCTTCTGAAAACATTCCTGGTGAACACTCGAAGGCATTTAATACTTTTGCGGTATCCAATGAAAATGTCCGAAACGCGTTCAAATAAGTAGCATAGCAAAGTGTTTAAAATGACTCCAAGCCTCGTTATTTGCTCCAATTACAGTATAAGAAAGTTTTTTTGCAGACCAATTCTTAAATAAAGACACAACTTTTTTCGCTTTGTTCTCTCACTTTAATCTAAGAATTCCTTAGAAGTTCTGCCAATATTGGGTTTCAATGGTCCATCTTTCATTACGAGATTTTGGCCCATCTAGCAAATATTTGTGTACAGCTCCGAACGCGAGATTTGTTCGCTTCGCTTTATCAATAACAGGTATCAGTTTCTTTATTATGAAGCCCATCTTTAGCAAAGAAGTAATTAAAAATAGCATTAATTTTTTATTTTGTTGCTTTTCATTATACTAAGATTTTCATGCTTTAAAAAATCGAAAATATGCACTAAAAAATGCAAAAAAAAATTAACTTAAAACTTAAAAAAATTTCCATAAAATCGTTTCTTAATTTTAGTAAAAAGAAAAATATAACAACATTCATAAATTACTCGAAGTTTTTTTTTAAATAATTCTGCAGCATCTAGCCAGGCCCCCGTCTTGGTTATACTGGCTGCGGTGGAAGGAGAACCAAGGAATACATTTTGTTAAGAATTGCAATATTATCGAATTGCCTTCTAACTTCCTCTGCAACGCGGTATAACCCATCCCAGCAAAAAATGTGCTCCAAAAGGAGCAGATTTTTGTATGAATTCATAACTCAAAGCGCTTCAAACCTGCTGATGGGATGCCTGATTTTTGTAGGGGGTGTTCCCGGTTTGGAGGACTATTTTCCAGAGTACCGAAACGCTCGCTCATTTTTCAGTCATGAGCGAGCGTGAAAAATTTTAAATTGAACTGCTTCTTCACATTCATGAGGGTGAGGAAAAAAATATTTTTAATTTCCTCATTCATGAAAAATGAGCAAGCAAAAAAATTCATATATGAATTTGTCAGATATGAAAAATTTAGAAAAATTCACATTCAAATTCCTCATAATGAAAAAAACGCGATTTGCCTGACCATTAACAGCGGGAAAATGAAGTTGTAAAGAGGCCTTAAAGAAGGCCTTTTAACCAATATTAAGTTTTCTAGTCGCATTCCAACTGTATTAGAACAACAAGGTTCTATCTTACACGTTGTTTAGGTGCATATATCCTTGTTATCCTAAGGTCGCAAATTGTTGTTGCTAATAACGCGAAGTTAGTAAATTAATAACTAAACTTGCTACACATTCCAACATTACTGCTAATAAAACTATTTCGACAGGCCTTATCTCAGAAAAGTTAATTTGAAATTGTAAAATATAAAACCTATTCTAAAACCCCTTTTCGAAGAAGGCAGAGCGGAATAAGTAAAAGTTTATTGAAAATCTAGTTGTAAACCTTCTTTAAGGCCTGAAAAGTCAAAGCCCTCGCAATTTTTCCCGCTAAGCAGCATGATAGCTTGTTTGTGTCTTGAAAAATTATTTGTTGGCTGGTAAACTAAAATGTGTTTTTTTTTATTTTGTGATGCCTCTAAAAGGGTCTGTTTTTTTTCGTTTAAAAGACATAAAGGCAAAAAAATATTGAAAAAAAATACTACCTGCAAGAACTGAAGACATGTATTTGGTTTTGTGAAAAAAATTTTGTTTGTGGTCCAAGCGCAACGGTATTGAAAACACTACATTGAATTTACAATAACTGGCATAATTTGGCGCGAAACAATAAAATTGCATTAATGCAACAATAAAACAAATTTTTTTACTCATCAACCATACTTACTGTCGCTTTGCTTGTGGCGAAACAAGACTTTGTTAGTGTTTTCCTTATAACTTTACCTACGTAAGAAAACTGTTTTCAGCAACAAAAACCCATCGTCGCGATTGGAACAGAAACCAAAATATTTTTACAAACACAAAATACCAACAACTTCTTGTGTCTATTTTTTTCTCAATAATTTCTGCATAAAGGTACGTCTTTTTAACGAAAGAAAAAGTGACCCTTTTTAAAGGCACCAAAGAATTGTTTACACAAACAAAAAACATATCGTTAGGTTAAAAATTATTAGAAAATTTTAAATTGAATTTTTTTGTTGATTACGATTCACATCAAATATTTTTATAAAATTTTAAACTGCTACCTAAAAAAATATCGAAGTTAATTACAAAATTAAAAATTAGGTTTCATAAATATATAATTTTTTTTAACAACATAATGTATAATCACACTCAAGAAAAAAATTAGCAAAGTTTTTAATTCTTTTTATAAGAACACATTAATATCTTTAAAAGTCAAAACTGGGTAATTTGTTTTATAACTGTTACCAGGGTGTAAGTGGAATTAGTGATCAGACTAAAAATTATTGCAGAAGAAAAAGTAATAAAAGTGCTGTAAAATGATAAAAGCCGTCGCCATATAGGACTGTCAGAAATGTTGAAATTTTGCAGCCTACCCCATTGCACTTCCAACCGCTTAAAATTTCTAAGAATAAATGGCAACATCTGCAGGTCCTCAGATTTTTGTTTCCATCAGACTGTCATCATTATTTTGATAGTATCCTTATGAGGTAAAATTGTTATTGATAATTTTCATGTTGTAAAATTCCTTTCTTTATAATAGTAATTTAATGAAAAATTAAATTTGATGAACTTAAGCCTGATTAAAAATATTAAAATTTGGATTAAAAACCCAAAAATAGTTCGACAAAAAAAAAACACAATACTAATTATTCAAAAGAAATATTTTTATTAGTTTATTTAAAATAATCTGTTTTTTATTAGGATTGCATTCTTCCAAGTGGCCCTTCATCAATATCCTGAAAAAGACAGTTATTCTTAATTTTTGGAATAATTGCCTTTTTTATTTTTTTATAAAGTAGTGGAATATAGACTGTTTAGCTTTATTTTGTGTTAATCCTTTAGAATTATTAAATTGTAATCATATCTTTCTTTGGAGAAGTACTACTTTGTCCAACATTTAATATGGTATCAACACTACGCTTTCCTTCTTCTTATTATTTTTCAGAAATCACCTAATTAAAATTTACTTTTTTCAACGTACATAGCGTTGTTAGAATGCGATACGGAGTTCTTTTGAAATAATTCGATATATACATGTTATGTTATATGAGTCAAATTTTTATTTGCTAAATTTGTTCATTGTAAAAAAAATAATTTTACTTTTTAATTAAAATGAAAAATGTGGCTTTTTAAAATCAAATCATAGCTAAATTAAATTAAGATACATTTTCCAATTTAAACCACTACTTATTAGTAAAAAAATCAATAAAAAAATTATCATATATATACATATATCCTATTTTTCCGGTAACTTAACACAAATATTTAATTATTTAATATTTTAAATGTTTGATTCACTTAATACTAATATACTTTCGTTGATGATACGTCTTTTTGTTTCTGAAAATTACAAATTTATAAAACGTAACACAGACAGCTTAAAAAATAATAATAATCGCATTTTTAGCTGAAATATTTAAAATTGCTATAAATCTCATAAACATTTTACAAAGTTGTCTGCTTTGCATGTAAAATTATGAAATGTGATGTTACATTATTCTGCATTCAAGATGACGGACGATATGTGCAGTGCTTTTAATTTTTTTTTCAATAATGTTTTCTTACAAAAAATCCAACAGACACTTCAGCTGGTTGCCTATACCAAAAATATTTTACACAAACAAATACACACAGTCATTTCGAGCTGTGGTCATGCAAACTGTCAAGCAACAACAACATTACTAGTGAGGATCGTTTCAAAAACTTTTTTTTTCCTCATTTTTCATGACTGAAGAAAGGCAAAAATGGATTTTTCCTCAAAAACATGAATGAATTTGTCGAAATATTAACAATTCATTCATGACTGTGAAAAAAAGTTACATATTTTACATTTTTCATTTATGAAAAAATTCAAGAATGGTTGAATATGAGCGTTCACATTTGAATTTCTCTGAACTCTGCTATTTTCTGCTGACAATAAGCGCTTCTTTAAACATGCAAACAAAGCGCTCCTAAAGTGCTTTTTTAAGGGCTAACTATATTCACATATTCAATAATGTTTGGCTTTTACTTGTTTAAATGCCTTTTTTCAATCATTTTCGTAAACCATAATATATTTAAAATCTTATTCGTTGTCAGCACTAAAATAGCAGCTTTTTTGTATGTTTTATTCTTTATCATTTGCTGCTATATAAGAGCTCTCTAATTGAAGCGCTTGATTATGCGCTTTTTCTATGTAGTGCTTCAAAATACCCAAATTTTTTTTTACTGGGATGTTCCAAGCAAATACATTGTAACAGTTTTGATTCAATAATTTTTTTGGAAGATTTTTTTTGTGTATTTTAAAATTTTGCTAAGAACTTTATTTAAAATATGGAAATTAAAAAAATCATTCGAAAATGTCAAAATATCAATTTATCGATGCCATTTTAACGCAAATTGGTCGACGTCGTTCTTAGACTATCGACAATAAACATTCAATTTCATAGAAATCGCAATATGTACAAAGCTTCCTTTTCCTAGTAGACATTTTAAAATGTAAATAAAAAATTACTTACTTAATTTGGAAATATTGACAAGATGCAATCGTACAGATGACGACAACGTAAAATCAATAGGTTAACTCCGATGAATTTCTATTCAAAATTCTAATAGAACTATAACATAGAACAACACTTTCATATATAAAATAAAAATGTACAAAACTGCATTCTTTTGATTCATAAAACACCATTCACTCAAATAAATTTTACAAATAATCTCAATGCCAGCATAACTTTTATCTTGTTGTTGCAGTTCTTGTAAGACCGTTTTGCGCCATTTTTTTTCGGACGCCCAGTGGTCAAGATGCTTTTGATGCTTTCATGAGGCTTATGCAAAGTATATCCTTTCCATTTCCCTCTCTTCTTGTTATTTAATGGATTATGAGCTCCTCAATTGTTGACCTTCTGTGATCTGTGTTTATGATTTTGTTCGGTCAGAATATGCGACTTATTATGCACATATTTACAAAACTCTGTAAGCTTTGTGATACTGTAGTTGCATTTTTGAGGTTTCAGCCAATGCTTAGCGTGCTTTGTTAAATACGTGTCCTTAGTCGTCTTCAACTACTCCGTCTTACGACATCATACAACCTAGATAGCAAAAGGACATTACGTACTGTATCCGTTGATATTGGACCATTAAATGGTTGTCTGTTGAGTTATTTGTGCTCATTGCCTTCGTCTTTACCATACTTTTCTCCAAGCCCACAGTGCTTGCCTGTACGGCAAGTTCGTCCATTTGATCCTGCAAATCGGTCAATTTGTGAAATATGAGGCAGATATCAACTGCAAGATCAAGGTCTTCTTGGTGACGAAGTACTTTCGGACAATCCCTACTCTATTATATTCTATAGCATTACAAATTCAGATTTTCAAATGCGAACTTATAATTTTTTTTCACATATTATTTTTGTTATCTGCCAGATCATGGTATTATAAATGGATTTTTTAATTAAATTTGTTAGTGTGGATCAATGAATTTATTTATTTAGCGTGTTTGGTGTTCCTTAATTCATTATGTTTTTACAAATTAAATTTATTATTTTTGTTGTCGACTCATATTTTGGAAATGTTTTTTTTTTATATTTTTTCCATTAATACCAATTTTGTAGTTAAAATATGAAATGCTCTTAATGTTAGTTGGAATAATAAATAACAATTAAATATAGTTTTGTTATTAAATGAAGGTGTCGACTTTGGTAAACTATAAAAAAAAACTGTTAGCAATAACATTTAAAAAAACATTAAATCTAACAATTTAATGGTTTCTGTAGAAATTTATTATATTTTATTTTTAAAGAACACCATAAAAACATGCTAAAAGTCAATACTTTAGTGTTGACTGCTCGTAACTGGAACCATTAACTTTTTTGTTTTTGGAACTTCACAAAATTTTGACTAAAATCATATTTAACCTCCCCTAGTGTTTGGCTGTATGATAAATGACATTAAACAAAATGTATTACCTGAAAACTTTTTAGTTTCATTATTTTTGCAATTCCTTATTTTTCAGGCTTTATAGTGACATGGTACTTTTTTGAGTTGGAAAATAAAGAAGCATTCAAATAAAGCATTTGTATTTATTTAGTAACTGGGAAAAAACTTTTGTAGTCAAACTTTTTAACTCAATTTCAAAATTTAAAATTTTGAGTCTTTTTTTTAGCTTAAAATTGACTTGTTATCATTAAAAATAATTGTATGGAAAATAAAAATGTTTCTGTTTTTAGAACATTTGATGAAGGTGTATAACGTTAGTGCATCCAATTGGGACATCACAATTATGTTCATCTAACTGTATTTTAGATTTTCAGTAAGTTTTATGGTTGTGTCCAGTGATGTTATACGTAAATCGCTATTTGTAGGCATTTTTTTTTAAAATGGCCGTAAGCAAAAAAGGACAGGTTTTTTTAAATGAAGAAACTTTTCAGTAATGTTGGAAAACTGTATACATTTGGCAAATTTTTTAGATTTGTGAAAAAATACTACTAAAATAGTTAATACGGCACCATTACAAATTGTTCAATTTCTTTGACTCATCGCTTGCCGTCATTTCAGCTTTTATTTTCACTTAAATTTGTGATAATCTGTTTTTCAAGAATAAAGATCATTTGAACTTAATTTTACAGAGCAAGAAATAAATACATTGCAAAAGAGGGGCATACAAGATAACAAAATAGCAGAGAGCGAAATAAACGCATTTGAGCACATTTTTGATCATAAATTATACTGTTGGTGTGAGAAAATGGTACCCTACCGATGAATCACCCCAAATAATAATTTGTGATACGATTTTCTGATCTCTTTTTGAGAAATTTAATGGTAGTTTTTAAAATTATTGGCGGGTATTTTTGGTCTAATTTTTCAAATTATATAGTTTATAGTTATTAAATTTATTTATTTTAAATAATTTTGCAATTCATGTTTTTAATTTTTCTCCGATTAAAGCAGCGCCATAATGGCTCTTGATTATTTGAACAAATTTTATTTTAAACCAAACCAAAGTTCTCGGGTTCTCGGAAAAAAAAGAAGAAACAATTCGCAATTTCATTTATTTTTATTAATTGACAATAATTTTTGGGTTTTTATAAAAGCCAATCTTTTTATTTCTTCTGCAATGAATTATGTATCAATCGCTCAAGTTATAAATCAGTTTTTAATCATCAAAAGTAATCTGAGAAGACACATTATCACCCAACTGCTAGCTGGGAACAACTAAAAATTATATTGTTTTACCATTTAAAACTTGTAGGAATTTTTATAGAGACAATTGTTTAGCGTGTAGAGTGGAATGGATTGGAGAAGTAGGCGTGGTACAACAAACACAATATAGATTTCTATATAATATGGCTGCCGGTGACAATAATATGGTTAAATTAATCTCTTTTGTTCTGTCAGTTGTTCAATTTATAATTTTTAGGTGTTTGGCTTAAGACTCCTCTATTTTACTGATGAAATTTCGTAGCCTTGGCTGTAAGTCTTGTTAAATTGTAGGTATAAAAGATTTTTTAGAATGCTTGCTGCCTACGAATCACCTTCTACAACTTCTTTATTGACTTTGCATTCTTTTTTATTTCAGAACCATCCTCTTGTTTTATTAATGTTATTTTTAATACTACTGACCGTGCCATAAAGTAAAATTTATTCCTATTTTTATATGAATATTTTGGGGGTCTGCATATTTATCATTCTTAAAAGGAAATGGTTACATACACATGCACAGGGATGTTTGTGTGCTAGTGTTTGGTGTTGGCGCTGTTATTATTACACTTTATTATTGTTATTATAAACTTGGCCTTTGGCTAAAATATGCCACTTGAATAAACAAACCAACAGCAAAAAGTAAAAATAATAATTAATATGATGCGTAAAAAAATGCTTTTGTTTTTCTTTATTTTTGTTTATTTTTATACCCTACACGTCCATTAGTAAGAAAAGTATTATGTGTTTGTGCTGGTGATTTTGTAAGGTCAACAAAAAAGAATATAAAAATAATGTTTTGGATTGACTCGGAGTCGATTTGTCTGCCTTATGTATGGCCATGAAAATCAATACACTGATTATAAGTCGAAATTTAAAAAAAAAACAAGTAAGAAAGTATAGTCGGTCAAGGCCGACCATATGATACCCTACACCACAGTATTTAAAAACACATCATGCTTATGTGTCCATATAAATAAAGATTTATCTATGCTTATAAACTTCATGAAAATCGGTTTGAAAGTTTGTGAGAGGCAGAAATTGCCCCCTACCTCCCGTTGTGGTCCTAATTTGAAAAACTGTATTGGTAATGTGTCCATATAGATATGGATCTATCTATGTTTTAAATTTCATTAAAATCTGTTTGAGAATCAAAAATTGCCCCTATCTCCCCTCGTGGTCCTATTTTTTAAACAAGTAAGAAAGTATAGTCGGTCAAGCCCGACCATATGATACCCTACACCACACTATTTAAAAACACATCATGCTTATGTGTCCATATAAATATAGATTTATCTATGCTTATAAACTTCATGAAAATCGGTTTGAAAGTTTGTGAGAGGCAGAAATTGCCCCCTTCCTCCCTTGTGGTCCTATTTTTGAAAAACTGTATTGCTAATGTGTCCATATAGATATGGATCTATCTATGTTTTAAATTTCATTAAAATCGGTTTGAGAGGCAGAAATTGCCCCTATCTTCCCTCGTGGTCCTATTTTTTAAACAAGTAAGAAAGTATGGTCGGTCAAGCCCGACCATATGATACCCTACACCACACTATTTAAAAACACATCATGCCTATGTGTCCATATAAATATAGATTTATCTATGCTTATAAACTTCATGAAAATCGGTTTGGAAGTTTGTAAGAGGCAGAAATTGCCCCCTACCTCCCTTGTGGTCCTATTTTTGAAAAACTGTATTGCTAATGTGTCCATATAGATATGGATCTATCTATGTTTTAAATTTCATTAAAATCGGTTTGAGAGGCAGAAATTGCCCCTATCTTCCCTCGTGGTCCTATTTTTTAAACAAGTAAGAAAGTATGGTCGGTCAAGCCCGACCATATGATACCCTACACCACACTATTTAAACACACATCATGCTTATGTGTCCATGTAAATATGGGTTTATCTATGTTTATAAACTTCATGAAAATCGGTTTAAAAGTTTGTGAGAGGCAGAAATTGCCCCCTGCCTCCCCTTGTGGTCCTATTTTTTAAAATCTGTATAGCTAATGTGTCCCTATTGATATGGATCTATCTATGTTTCAAATTTGATTAAAATCGGTTTGAGAGGCAGAAATTACCCCTTTCTCCCCTCGTGGTCTGATTTTTTGAAAAATGTATACATTTTGTGTCCATATAGATATGGTTCTATCTTTGTTTTAAATTTCATTAAAATCGGTTTGATAGTTTCTGAGAGGAAGAAATTTCCCCCTATCTTCCCTCGTGGTCCTACGATTCGGCACATTTTCAATAGGCTTGGTCCTTGTGCCAATAAGAACCTCTAACCCAAATCTCCAAAACTTTGCGCACAAGGTTACATGGACAGCCAGCCAGCCTGCCAGCCGGACGGACATCGATAGTTCGACTCAGAACAAATGCATAATACCCTCTCCACTATTGTGGTGTGGGTATAAAAACAATTTCTAAAATTTGGTACACGGAACGAATCTATTTCAATCGGTCGATGATTTCAACAATCCCCCATATAAATGATATCCAGGAAAAACATTTGATAAGAACACATCCATTAAAAATTCCGAAATCACAATAAAAACAATTTATATAAATATGTACGATCATAAACGATTATACAATGGTTGTTTACCAAAACCATCTTTATTGATTTTGAAACGGCATATTTTTATAAAAGGAAAATTTTAGGGTGTTTTCGTAACTTTTGAGGTTAAAAAATTTATCCCACACGAAAATGCAATGATAAGTTGTTATGGTTTTTTGAAAATTTTAAAATTTATTTTTTTTTTTAAATTTAATACCGGTATATCTGTCGATACCGAAATAACAAATACATAGTTTAAGCTTGTTTTGATACCGCAAAACCAATTAGCTTAATAGCGGTATTAATACCGATACCGAAATTTGTTTCGGCTGCCAGCACTTTGGTGCTTTTGTTTATAAAAAATTTACAACGTTGAATGAAAAAAAGGCCAAATTAGAAAATACTTTCATATATTCATTTAATACTTTAGGGGGAAACAAAAAAAAAGTTAGTTTGCAATGCCCTAATAATGTAAACCTAAACAAAACCTTAAAAATGTCTAAAGAAAAGAAAATATAAATAACACCCATACACGACTTACTTTCTTGTCATTGGACGATCAGTAAGCACGCTATGAGACTCGGCCTCCCTTTTAATGAATGCTGCCGCAGCTGCAGGGAACCTGGAACTGAGGAAACACTATTTTATCTTCTTTGTGATTGCCCACCGTTTAATTCTACACGACATGGATTATTTGGGAATTGGGAAGGACTCTCTAAAATATCGCGTTTGAAACTCAGCAACTTGCTGAAATATCTCAATGCAACAGGCTGGCTTTAGCAACCTCAGTATTGCCTCTGGGTCAAGTTTGATAGGGGGTTCCAACTCTTGACGAGTTGTGTGGTGTCAAAACGGAGTCACTGTCGACTCCACTAGCACGACTAGTTCCGTGGGTGCTACCACGTTAACCAACCAACCAACCCATAAACGACACAGTTTATTTATTTACAGTTAAAAGTGTTATTGTCGGTACATAATTTAAGACCCATGGCTGCAGCAAAAAAATTCAATTTTTCAAAATTTTGTATGAATCAGTTTTAAAAAAACATACGCCATAACAACACCAATCATCTTTAAGTAGTATGTATATGTTATCACATGGTAGGGCTTGACCGACTTTTATATGTCCCTTTAACACTAAATACTAATAAAAATCTCTTATAAATTAAAAAATATATAATAACGCAAAAATAAAAAATAAGTAAAGAAATTAAACAGTCGTATGGCTCTAATTTTATCACAGTTGTATCATCAGAAAAGCACACAAAGAAAATCAGGGATGGAAAACTTAAATATTATTCATTAATTTTTACTAGCTAATTCTTTCAAATAAAAAAAAATGCACAATGATAAAAATGTATATGAAATTACAAGTACTTTTTTTAAAACTTAAAATAAATCACCCAAAGTAGTTGCAAAAACTAATTAAATACGCTTCACAGACGAAAAATTAAATGTATAAAAAGAAGTACATTGAAATCAAATGTCCCACCCTTGATGAAAATATAAAATTAGTTGCTGAACAATTTGCCACAAGCATCGAAAAGAAAATTATTAAATATTGAAGAAATAATACATTTTATGTTGTTACTTCTCACTTTTATCTATTTTATAATATCGTTTGATATAACGCCAAAAATTAAAGCGCTACAAAAATAAAAATATAATTTTTTATATTTAGCAGCTGTTTAAATTGTACAAATAGTTTTCTTCTTTTTATTTGATATTTTGCCAATCAGACCAGCATGCCCCGTAGGCTAGTGTGCCAGGCTATCCGTGACCGCGTTGGTGGTTCGATCCCCGCCATAGAATCTGGTCTCCTGCAGCCAGTAGAACTTCACGGGATTAGAATAAGAAAAAAATCACTAGAATTAATGAGAGCAAAAGTCTTAAGACTTGTGGAAAAGGGTTAAACGGGCTTTATGGTTATTCGCTTTTAGTTAATACAAATAAAACCGTTATTTCAGAAAAAAAAATATTTATTTATAAGTATTTGTACATATAAACATTAGACCCATACCTCATAAAAAAAGTTTCCCCGAACACCTTCTAATATAAAGTATTTTTGCAAGGAGATTTCAAAAATAGCAACAAATGACGAAAATGTAAAATAAATTGGGGTTGGTCATATGTTTGACCCGTCTAGAAGCTGCAAAGTTTAAGAAATTCAACCATACAAATATGGCGGTGTAATAGAATTCTAAAACTTGGCCCCTTCAGTGTGTAGGATATCATTTGTTTCTAACATACCAACCCGCTATCTTCCATATCAACATATACTAGAAATATATTGAAGAAAAAGTCCCATAACTGCCCTGCAGTCGGTCCTAGGGGGATTAAATGTATGACCGACCTCAATTAGTTTTCAGTCCTCAATATTTTCTCAAAAGATGCTTGCCCTTTATCACCACATTATGAAATTCTTAATTTCAATTCAAATTATTCATCTTTTGTAAATAAAATCAAAAGTTGTGGACAGATTTTAATCATTTTTGACTTGAACCGCCTCTGATAAAAGGACAGGTTGCCGACTTTTCTGCACGAATTATAGGCATCCTTCTCAGCAAAACTATAATGTTTTTTTTTTCGAGCTTTAATTTTATAATTTAAAAATGTTTCTGCTGCAATTATCGAATTACTTCCTTAGCAAAAGTGTAATGGTTTCGTGTGAGCTTTAATTTTCTGTCATTGGAGTGGTACGAACACATATCTGGTGGATAATTACTAGAACGATATACTTAATATCAATGGCCCCTAATGGCAAAACATTGACAAAATCATTGATATATAATATTTTAAGATTTAACGAAAAATGTAAAAAGGAGACCTCTACGTTCGGCAACAAAAATAAATTCTTTTTTTTGAAACCGCCTTGCAAAAATACTTCATATTAGAGGGTGTACGGCACAATTTTTTTCTTGTAAGGTAGTACGCTCTAATGTACATGTACATTGTACATATGTATGCATATGGATATTTTTTTTATAGATTCTTAATGGAACGCCCGCACAAAAAAATCTGGCTATACAAGTTGCTGTGACTATAAATGTTTATGTGTTTGTGTATGTGAGCTTCAAAAGGATTGCGATTAAATATGTATGTGTGCTTGTGTTTGGTGGAGTTAATGGGGTTTGTTTATATTAAATGTTTTCAGGTGGTTAAATGCTTTTCGGCTGATTGTTTGTTTAGTTTATTTAACAGATTTGTGTGCCTCGAGGGTAAAATAAATTATTATTTATTACCGTCATTTGCTTTAATGGCTTCGATGATGTTGGAAATGGTGATTTCCGGTCGCACAGTTTTATCGAGTTGTTTATTTTTACTTTAAGTAATTATAACTCTACGCTTACATAAGCAAGCAAATACATAAATGAGGAGTTCTATAAAAAAACGATTAAGTTCAACTTAATAAGCTTTTTGTTTTTTATGTTATAAAATGTATTAATATTAAAAAATTTTACTGTAATTAAATACCAAAAATAATAATTGAATCTATGGTCTATTATTAACTTTGATATATTAAAGAGCAACCCTAGGATACTGTAGTATGCTGCATATATAAAACGTGTTTTCTTACACGTATAGAACTTCCGATAGGGATAACTGTGAAATAAACTAATGAAATGTTTGTGTTTCACGTTTGTTTAGTGTTGTTTGGAAAATCACCATGCAAAGACTTCCACCAGAACAACGTGGAATTTATTTTCAAAGTTCGCACTCTATTCGCCAAAACAGTAAAGCACTTGTGTTGTCAAATCATCTTCAGCGATGAGGCTCAGTTCTGGCTGAATGGGCATGTAAACAAGCTAAAATATCGTTTTTGGGGAGAGTCTTAAGGCTCCATTGCATAAAAAACACTATTTGGTGCGGTTTACATGTCATGCGGCCTATTTGTCTTTAAATCTGAAACCGGTGCTAACATAACCGTGAAAGGTGAACGCTTTAGGCAAATGATTAGTAATTTTTTATCCCTCATGTTATGCAAATCATTTGGAGGAGAAATGGTACAGACACGACGGAACAGCATGCTATAAAGCGCGTTAAATAATGACTTTGTTGCGACAAAAACTATTTTTAGCATTAAATGCAATGAACTTTGTGAGCTCATACAGCCGAACATTCGGTCATTCCATTGAATTTGTTGTGTATTTTGTTTGAAGTTTTATTATTTGATTTCAAGTAACTGATTTAACCGCAAAGCTACTGAAAAGAAATTCTTTGCAAAACAACCAACACCTTTGTATATGATGCCGAAAGATCGGAATTAACATTAAGGTTGTTATTGTTGGTCCTCCATCAGCACGATGCAAAAAGTTGGGAAAAGACAGTTTTATGAGTAGTTAGTTCTGTACTTAGAAATTCAATAAGTAATGAATTAATTTCAAACATTTTTGTTTTCTTATCAAACCACTTTTCGCATCAAACTCCATAAAAACAATTTACAGCCAGCATAAGTCTCTCAGTAAAGCTCTCTCTGCCTGTTTGAATACACCCTGATGCGTACATAGTCAATTACTTTTTATTTAATTATTTAAATTTGACATTTAACTCGTAAAAATATTAAATTTAAACGACAGTTAAATTGTTTTGCTTATGAAATTTTTAACTTATGTCGTATGCACGTATGTACATATCGCTCATTTGCTGCAAGACCGGCATTACTCAAAAAAATACATTTCGAGATAAACGCATTTAAAGTTTTTGATTTGCTCTAACTACCTAGAAAATAATAAGACACATTCTCTTCAAACTGGGAAAGTATAAAAGATATAAAGATGAATTTAATACACAATATAAAGAAAAACAAAGCGAACAATTCTGCATCTCCAGCTCCAAAATTTCATTTTTTGAGTTATGCCGGTCTTGCAGCAAATGAGATATATGTAAAATCCAACCATTCTAACCGATTGATATAAAATACACTGACCATGCAGTTTAATATATAATTTAATATATAAAGATCGAAAGATAGTTACATATTTACAACATATGAGTACCTATCCAAATGAAAAACTCTTGGATGTTTTTTCAACTTCCAAACAGGGTACTGCCGTACTCATAAGGAAAACCATACCCCATAATAAAATAGGCACCAATCCAACTCTTAACTTAGTTGGACTACAAACAAAAACCAGTATAACTTTTACAATTTTTTCTTTTTATTCCCCTCCAACTGACCCCTTGCCAATATCTGAATAAACTAACACTATTGGGAACATAAATTCACCAGTTATTATAACTGGTGACTTTAATGCTTGGAGCCCTATACGGGGTCTCTTAGCTCGAACAGTAAGGGTAAAGCGCTTGAAAATTTTTTATTAACTTCAAATCTTTCCGTTCTCAATGATGGTTCCCAAACTCATTTTAGCGCCCATAATACTTTTTCACATATATATCTTACTATTTCTTCTCTTTCTATGGCCCCGATGTGTAAATGGCAAATTATAAGCGATCTTCACAATAGTGACCATTATCCCATTATGACTCTACTTCACACCAACTCACAACACCTTCAGTCAAAAGTGTCAAAATTTAATACCAATAAGGCCAATTGGGACATTTATCAACAGAAAATTTTCAAATTTGAAAAAAAATTTAGTACTTCCCCTAACGTCAACAGAGAGGCAGCTTCCATAAGGAGAATAATTAAACTTTCCGCAAACGAAAATATTCCTATATCATCTAATAGGAAAAAAACCAAAACTGTCCCTTGGTGGTCCCATGACCTCCAACTGCTTAGAAATAAAAAACAGGAATCTTGGAGAGCATTCCGTCGTAATATGTCTACCGATAACCTAGTGACTTATAAGAAAAACAATGCTATTTTTAATCGGTCAAAAAAGTTAGCAAAATTAAATTCTTTTAAAGAGTTCACGAACAACCTTAACCCAACAGCATCCTCAGCAACGCTGTGGCAAAATATAAGGAAACTAACGGGTAACTATATTCCCCAGACGATTTCATGTATTTCTTTTAATAATTACAATATAACGGCAGCCAACGAAATGTCTGAAACTATTGCCAAACATTGGTCAGACAAATCTAAAGACTCCAATTTTTCAAATTTGTTTAATTCTGAAAAAGCACAAACACTATGTTCTTTAGCTGTAACATTATGCCCCTCTCGTTCTACGCATATACATAGAGTCACCTTTAACAATTCATGAATTATCACACTGCCTAAGAACTTCCAAAGGAAAAACCCCAGGACTGGATAAAATATCCTATCCTATGATTAAAATGGTACCGATATTCTTCAAACACCTTATTTTAGACGTGTGTAACAAAATATATGATTCGGGGATAATTACCCAATTTTTTAAAACAGCTTCAGTGATAACTATTCTCAAAGGGAACAAACCAATGGACAACATAGATTCATATCGACCTATCTCTCTACTCCCATGTATTGCTAAACTGCTTGAAAAAATCATATCTAGGCGTCTAATGTGGTTTATAAAAAAACACAAGCTGCTGTCACGTAATCAAAATGGCTTCCAATCTGGTCAATCGGTCAGCCAAAAAACATACATCGGTGCTATCTATTGATTTTATTAAAGCTTTCGACAGAATAGGAATCCACGTCGTACTTCAAAAACTGACTAAATGGTCAATTGGACCAAAAATGTTTAATATTGTCAAATCTTTCCTCACCAAGAGAAAATTTTCTGTTCGCGTAAATGATACTTTTTCAAATGTTTTCCCTCTGTATAACGGCATTCCCCAAGGATCGCCGTTATCGGTAACTCTTTTCATAATTGCCTTCGACGACTTAAGCCGTCTCATTAACATGGATAATAGAGTTGACCACTGCATTTATGCCGACGATCTCTATGTTATAGCCAAGGAAAAGGAAAATTACAAAATCGAACAAGTATTTCAGGAAATTTTGTTAAAAATTGCCAAATGGTCGACAACTTCGGTTGCGGAAGTTTCGTTTGAAAAGACAAATCATTTGCACGTCTGTAAAAAACGAAACTGTAATGAAATCAATATAACCTTTAGAAACTTATCTATTAAAAATGTTAACCATTGTACAATTTTAGGACTTAATATTGACAGTAAATATAGCTTTAAGTATCATTGTAATTATCTAAAAAGAGATTTAACAAGTAGATTAAACATTATTAAGTATTTATCTTCAACTAAGAGCCAAATGCATACAAACAGTCTGCTAAGATTAGTTAACTCCGTTATATTGTCTAAAATTGATTATGGTTTAGTGATATACAATAAAACTTCTAAGACAGCTTTAAAAACCGTGGAAAATATTCTTAACACTGCCATTAGAACCAGTCTGAGGGCATTTCGCACGACGCCGATCAAAAACCTGCAAGCAGAAGGTGGCTTTGAACCCCTTCAAGTTCACGCAAAAAGACTCCTTCATCGTCAACTGCACAAAATAAGTTGCCCCAACTCATCACTTCTCCACAAACATATTAACATGTTAAAAAAGAGAAAAAGAGCGCTTAAGTACCCATCAGCCATATGCAACATTATTAAAACTGCTTAAAAGTACAACATAAATGATTACACTCCACCGTTGGAATTACATCCTCCGTGGTTGTTAGAATCAAGCAATTTCTTAAAAAACCTCCAAAGCTTCAACAAAAATAATACATCTCCTAAAGTCTTTAGAACTTTATTCTATGAAACGTTCAGCGAATACAGTAAGAATGACTGGCACTTCATCTTCACAGACGGATCAAAGACTTCTGAACATGTAGGGTTTGCCATTACTGATGAAGCTGGAAGTACGCAACAAATGGGAATATTACCCCAAGTAGCATTTGGAATAATTGAAGCCCTCAAGAAAGGCGAAAAGGCAAACAGAAAATATATTATCTGCACAGATAGCCGTTCGGTATTTGATGCTGCTTTAAATCAAAGTAATAGAATTGAATTAATTATTTCCATACAACAACAAGTAATAAAAATGAAAAATAAGATTAAGCTTTTATGGATTCCAAGTCACATCGGTATCACCGGCAATGAGGCAGCCGACCAAGCTGCAAAGTCAGTATACCTGCAACCCACATTCTTATTTATACCAAAATGCAAACAATTCATAAACAGATGTGCTTCTACAAAATTAAACTTTTCCTTAGAATGTAAATGGAATAAATACATTCATTCATACAAAATCATCAATCCTAAAAACAGCCAATATTTCTCCCAACTTCAACAAATTGCCTACAGAATAAATGCTTCACAAGGCTACGTCTATCACATACACGACTTACCCACCAACATCTGATGAACAAAACTGCTCAACCAGTGTGCACTTTCTGTAGCTCCTCATATTTAACGGTCTCTCACATATTTGTCGACTGCCCCGCCCTATTCAACCTACGAGTAACGATCTGCAAATCTTCTAACATTGTTGATTTATTGAAATCTCCAACCAACAACAATACTAACAAGGTTTGAATTTTTAAGATAACTTTCTTTGCATAACCAAATTTAAATCTCTAATCCCTAATCTTAATTTTATACTTCTTTAAGAATGCACCTACCTTATAAATAATAAGCCGATAGCCATTGTTGCTAGTGCTCTTAGTTTTTTTTTTTAAGATTTATTGTAATTTTAATTGTAATAAATATGGAAATAAATAAAATAAATAAGCTAAGAAATTTATCATATTATCATCAGTAGCCCGTTTCTGTATTTCTCACATCGTAAAACTTTTCGCATGAAACTTTGGAATTGCAACAAAAATAGTGTGAAATGAAACAAAAAATGGTTTTTCTCACACAAGTGTTTCTGTATCTTTTTTTTGCGAGAATTATCTGTCATTTAAATAATTTTCCAGCAATTATTGGAAGAATGCGAGAAAAAGTGTTTCTATAACAATATTTTGCGAAAAGTTTCTTTCAACAACTGTCAAAATAAGTCACATTTGAAATTGGTGGCGAGAAAAACAAAATAAAGATATTTTGAATTCAAAATATGTTTATATACTATTTTTTTTAAATAAATAAAAAAATATATGAATGGTGAATGCATAATTTATATGATGAAATTAAACAAAAAACAATTGTTATATTTTGTTATTTTAAATTTATTTTAGCCTTTTCTTGTTTTGGTTTTAATCAGTGCTGCCAGATAAATTTGTGTCAAAATCGTCAATTTCCTGAGAAAAATATAAAAAAGATCGTCTTTTTTGTTTTAAAAATCGTGCAATTTAAAATCAATTTTAAACAAATTTGTTTCGACTTTTATTATAAAATAATCAAACAAAAACATACTTAAAGTTCATGGGTATTTAATAATTTCATTAAATTTATATTTATTTTGTTAAGCTGGAGGATTATTTTTTAAAAAATTATTTATTTTCTTTAATCCGATAAAAATGAAAAATTAAAAAATCAGCTTTGATAACAGTATTATAAATATTCTGGGTTTTTATGGAATTGATAGTGACAACGTTGTTTTATATTTATATCGTATGTAGTCCGAAATAGTATATTATTGAAATTTAACTAAATCGGTTTACAAATGGCTGATATATAAATCTTTAATTTACCTATTCCTATAATCTTTTTCTTTTTTACCTGAAAAAGACTTAGTAGAATACCTGGTAGTTAAAATTAAATAAATCGGTTTATAAATAAACGGGTTAAAGACCCAGTAAAATCTTCGCCTACAAAATAATATATTAAGTAATCAGAAACACATAAAAGCACTACATAAAATTCTACTGAAAAACTAATGAATTTTACAAGGGTTGTGCCAAAATGAACAAATTCAAAAGTAAGTAATTTTTTTATCTAAATACATTCAGAAAAAAGTAGTTATCGAAGTTCTTATTCAAGAAAGCTACTAAATAACGAGTGAAAGAAGCTATCCATTTTGAAAAAGTTTTTACTGGGAGACAAACAAATTTCTTTCTTGCCGGAATAATGGTTTTGGCACAACAGTGTACATATAAGAAAAGAATATCAAATATCAATCATATTTTGTATATGTATATAAGAAGTATTAAATGTTCAAAATAAGCCAAGTCGGTCCATTACTTTCCCTCGAAATTTTGCTTTTGCCGATACATTTTTTAGGGAAGAGACAAACAATTTCGAGGACAATTTTCACAAAAGAGATAAATATAAAAATTTAACCCTTGTTTCAAAAGATATCTTTTTTTCTAATAAACAAACATATAAAAATATTTACAATTATCTTATTTCGAAGACTAAGGGGCTTATAGTGTAACACGTAACGCCAACAATTGCATTAAAAGCAAAAACAAAATCAAAAATATTTTATAAATTTGTTGTTGCTTTCTACAGACATTCATATTATTTTTTTTTTCAATTTTCAACGCCACAAAATAGAAGTGTTTGAAATTTAAAAATTCAAGATGAATTTATATAGAAAGTAACAACAAAATTATAAAATATTTTTGATTTTGTTTTTGCTTTCGTCACTTTTTTAGCAAAAATTATCAAAACGTCACTTTGTTAAAATCGGAACAAAAAATCGTCATGATGACGATAACTCGTCAAATCTGGCAGCCCTGTTTTTTTATATTTATTTCTTTTGTTGACATTTCGCTTTTATTTGACTGGAAATATTCCAGTATAAAGCTCCCTTTCACACTCGGCAAGTTACTTGCGCAAGTTACTTGCCGACAACAACAAAGTCTGTAAGGAAAAAACAAATTTCAAAAAAATTTGTACAGACTATGTTGTTGTCGGCAAGTAACTTGCGCAAGTAACTTGCCGAGTGTGAAAGGGGGCAAACAGAATTTGTTGTGTCTGTTTTCGCATTCAAAATACAGAAACACTTTTATCTCATAAATCGAGAAACGATGGAATTTTTTGTTTCACACTTCATGTAAGAAATTTTACGATGCGAGAAATACAGAAACTAGCTACAGGTTAATCATAATAAATTAAGAAGCAATCAAACTGTCAAAAAAATAAATAAAACATTTTTTGATCGATTTTTTATTTTGTGGCTTTTTATAATTTTTCTTTATGTAAATTAAACATTAGAGTTGTCAACCGATTAAGAATAATTCGATTAATCGATCAAACAAAAACAAGCTCATGTTCGAATAATTTTAAAATGGCAATTTTCGAATAACGAATAAATCGATTAAATTATGTCGATTAATCGAACAATTTTTTTTATTAAATAATAAATTAATAAGACTAATAAGAAATAAAAGCTAAGAATTTAATTTATTCTTATACGTTTTGAACGATTTTATACAAAATTTAGAAAAAGTAAAAAATATTGTTGCTATAGCCATTATTGTAATTAATCTTAAGGTTTAGGAGGCAAAAACCATGTTAAGTATTCATTGTATTTCAAAAATGTATCTTATGTTCGTATTAAACAAATTTTTGATAAACAATTGTAACAGCTGTTTTCTTTTTAAATCAAACGTAAACAAGGCGAATTTATTATATGTAGGTGATCTTAAAAGCCCTGCTGATATTAGCTAAAATCACTGTTGGATGTCAAAATTTTGTTTATTCCCTTTTATTATCTTTGTTTCTGTTTTGTTTTATTTCTGTATTTGACATTGTACAATGATTTTACAAAAACAAATTGATTGTGGTTTTTGTACGAGTTGTACTTGTTGCAGTACCGAGATTACCTGGGATGAATTCGCCTTGAACGTAAAATTATGGAATTGTGAAAATTTACGAATTATTTAAAGTCAAATAAAAACATTAAGAAGAAATCATGGTAGGTTGTACACGCGAGGGGTACTTACATGGTGACCGATTCTATATTATACTCAGTTTGAGGTATGTTCAGAGGATTCGATGTGGTTAATGAAGTGATTAGGTTGTAATCATGCCAATTTGAAGTGATTAATAAATAACTTCAATATATGGTTAATCATCTCGATTTCGATGTGATTAGAGCTTAATCACGCTCGAGTTGCTTAAACGCGATTAAAGTGTGAACATAGCATAAGTGTCACAATATTACAATAGAAAACGATATAGTAGAAGATAATCCAACGACATCAAAATATGCCGAACTTTTTCCAATGGAAAAATATATACAGAGAGACAGCGGTTGTTTTATAGAAACAATTGTACGCAGAAGTTTGGCTGAAGATGGAAGGCCTGCAAACGCCTTTCGAAAAGTTGTATCGGATTATTTAAAAATTAAGGATTTTACGATTCCTTTAAGTAATACAACGATATGGAGCTTAGATGAAAAGTTGAACGCATCAAAAAAAAGAAGTCATAGTGGATTTGAGAAAAAATAAAGAAGATAATGGAAATGTTCCATAGTTGTAAATTAACGGACGGATGTATCTTATTTTAAATATGTAATTTTTTTTAATCGTTATTCTCATCGATTAATCGAATAATTTTTCAGATTTAATCGTTAGCTAGAACAAACAAAAACAATTATTTGAATTATTCGAACAAAGCTGAAAGGCGAATAATTGACAACTCTATTAAACATTCAATATAAGGCTTGCAAAAGAACAAATGCAAAATCTGTGGTTTTCATGGGCCACCGCGTATGTCCTTTCCGATTTTGAGATATTGCATAATTTTAAACGCTCTTTACATTTTTCTAAAAATGTTTGAAAAAAGATGGATAAATTCCGATTTTTTAACGTAGTGACAAAGTTTAAAAAGTGCAATACCTAGCCAATAATTTGATCTAGAATGGTTTTTCAGCTCCCCTGAAAAATTTGTTTTAAGACATTCGCGGTTACCCATGCAACCACAGAAATATCGTAACACTTTCATAAAATATAACGAAATCTCTGTGTGTTTTGTTGTTGGATTTTACAAATAACGACAAAATTTTGCATTTGCACTATTAAATCACTAATACTGAATGAACTCCGCAAATATTTTAATTTTTTTTGTTTCTTTAAATCTTTAAATAAATAAACCGCTTTCATATAAAATTAACGACACAACTGATTCCAAATTATTTTAAAATGGCACTAACATATTATTATTAGAGTAAACATAGTTTTATTGCATCTTAAAAATCATATGATAAATGTAAAGAAAGTTATCATGTTATGGCTATTAGATATCATGATATGATTGTGATTAATATAATATGTTTTGACAGTTATCATAATTTAGTGGTTAGAAAAATAATTATTTTTCGATCAACAATACTCAAATTTATAATTGCGATAAACATTGATATGTTTACAGTAACTATAATATTGTTGATATTAATTAAAAATAACAATTATTTGTGAACGACAACAATAAATTGTTGCATTAAACATAGTGCAGTGGCCGTAACCATGCCCAACCATATTTTTTCTCTGCGTGTACTTATTTTCACAGAGACCCCTACAAGCTTCTTTCCAGAATGGAGTCTTTGTGACCATAAACTACTTATTACGTCGCGCAGTGGCTGAAAATCGTTTTTCATCGGCCAAAAATATGTAACTTTCTTCTTGAACTTTTCTACAGTTTTAATTTTATTAAAAACGGTTTAGCACCTATTGAGAAATTTAAGGTCTTTGAACTTCTGATGTTTTTTAGCATTTAGTAAGAAAATGTTTTTGATTGAGATTAAGAATTATGGTGTGTTTTATTCACAAAAGGGATGTTTTTTAATTGCGCTGTTTTAAAAGTAGTTGTAAAAAATGTTGCGAGTAATTTCATTAAAATAAAAAAAGTGTTTAACAGACCTTCAGCTTTCTAATGGTACAAATATCTCTTTAACCCTTTTTGACCCTAACAAGTTCTATTCCTCTGAATTTCGGATTTAACTAAAATATAGAACCTCGTGAAACTTTTAATAGCACATCAGGTATAAATGATACATAGATGTATTGAACCATTTCTAAAAGACTACTATCCCACTAATATAACACAAACAATTTCGACTCTTTATTGATAACAGTTTGCGAGTAATCATAATTTAGTTCTGATCAAATTTACAAAAATTAAATTGTTTCTCTAACAACATAATACATATATTTGTTTATAGCTGCTTGCCACACCCAGAATTACCAATATTTTGATGCAGTTTTTTGGATACCTTAGTTCTTATATGTTTGCTATGAATTGCCATTAACATTTTTGAAATCGGCGATAACAAAATATTGGACTTTGGGTCGATGAAATTCCATTTTCACCCACAGTAGTATGTTTAGTATAGTTACAAACGGTTACCATATTTTTTAATCCAAAATACAGAGCATAACAATTTTATAATACAGTACTTTTCGCTTATAGGCCAAAAACGGATTTAAGCCAAAACTGTCGTATTCACATGCAGATTTTTTCGAGTTTCATACAAATTATTTGTTCTAAGGTCCATTTCGCTTGTAGTCCATTTTCGTTTAAAAGCCACATTTTCTTAGCATGCATTTATAATTCTTTATGCACAAATGTTCGCTTATAGTCCACTCGGTTTTTTATATTTTTTATTCAACTGGCAACATGTTTTTATTTACCTTTCTTGCAACTATTATAAATGCCAAATTTCGCAATTTATACCTACTTCATAACATGGTGTCTTCATCTGACAATTTGTTGTCATAATAAACGACAAACTTCATTAAAAATAAAAAAACGCAGACAAAAATATCAGAGTTTTTTTAATATAAACTTTAACGTTTGGTATAACCAAAAATTGTCAGGAGAAGACCCCATCTAAAGAACTAATGAAATTTATATTTATGTTGTGTTTGATTTCGTCATCCAAATAATTAAAATTAATCTCATACTTAAAGCTTATAAAGCATTGAAAACATTAACATTTTTGTTTTTATTGTAAGCTTTAAAAGCATTTAAATTAATGAATAAAAAAGATTTTTATGAATAAACTTTTCTTTTATTTAAAAAGAGTGGTTTTATTGAAGAAAATAATTTTTGTATAGTCCAAAATGTGGATTATACTAGGTTTCACTTATTATCCATAAAATGGCTTATAAAAAAATCGGTTATAGTCCAAATTCGCTTATAGTCCACAAAAGTTGTGCAACTATAGTAGTGGACTATAAGCGAAAAGTACTGTATGCAAATATGTAGTTAATATTGATATAAATATGTAATATGTACAATGGTTTTGTCGTAATGAATCAACCACATACATATTTCTTATTTTTTTAGTTTCGGATTTAAAGTAAAAAGCCAACTTTATGAACTTGAGTTAGAAAGGTATCAATGACAGATTTGTAAATAATCGAAAATTCATTTTAACGATCTAAAAACAAGAAAGGTACTCCAAAATTAATGCCCAGCAATAAATTTACATAATGTTCAATCGGTATTAAAATTCTGTTTAAATCTTTCTTAGAAACTCAAAATCTAAGTTCATATATTGTTTTATTTTTAAAATTTATTTTTAAAATAATTATTTTTATTTCGTTAATATAAAAAGAGTCAAAAAGACACTAAATTAACTTATGTCCACAACATGTTGCTCTTAACACATTTGTGATAAAAAATGTCAAACTGGGTACTTTCACTTTATCGGGAATAAAACACGAATTTTTCCATGCATTTTCATAAAATAAAATTTATTTGATGATGATGTTAGGTTAGAGATGTGCCCGTGAGTGTTTTTTCCTTCACGGCCACGAACGATCATGCGTCAATCACGCGTGATACGAGAAAATCTTGACATTTTCTAAATACACGATTAATAAGTAAAATAAATTGTTATGAAAAACCTACGTTTTGTTAAAATAAAAGAAAAAAAAGCACGTTGTGTTCTGCATAACTTTTATACACTCCACCACAATTAGTTGTGAAGAGGGTATACTAAGTTTGTCATTCCGTGTGAAACTTTTTTATTATTCATCTCAGAAAGTATATATATTCTGGGTCCTTGAGTTATTGTTCGAAGTCGATATAGCCATGTCCGTCTGCCCATCTGTTGAACACACGCTCACTTTCGAAAAACTCAAAAGTATAAACAACTTGGTGTCAAATTAGATTAGGATAGAAATCCAGCAAAATTGGTTCAGTAGGATCAAAGCTATGAATCAAAATGTGGAACCACCACCCTAAACAATTGATAATTTTGTTACAAAAACTAACATTTTGCAAGAAATCGTTTTATTCGACTGAAAACCACTGTCTTAAAATTCGTGAAGATCGGTCTATAATATACCCTAGGCCCCAGATAAAGCCTACTCCCGAAAACTGTTTAGTACGCCTCAAACGATAATTAATAATGGTATCACAGTTTTATAGCACTAGAAATATCAGAATTCAAGGATGATTGGTTCATAACTTATCATGGCTCCAATATAAATTCCCCTCCTGAAAATATTTTAAGTTCGGCTTAAACTGTTACGAACCATGATATTTTACTCAAGCTAGTTATAATTGCTAAAAGAAAAGCATAACACTTTCTGATTGTCGGTCAATAATTTAATATAGGTCTAAGCTGCAACCAATTTTAATGCTGACGTCTGTTTGTATATAGATAAATCAATAAAAGATAGATATCAAATAGATCCCACTCCTGAAATATTCGCACTGTCGGTGAAAGTTTTCAAAGATTCGGCACAGCCGAATATATCACTCTAACTTGTTTAAAGATAAAATTTTTTAATGAGAAGAAATGAAAAATTTGGCAAATAAGATTTTTTCCCATAGAACTTAGCCATATTAATGCAAAGACATCAAAAAACATGTATTTGTATGTAATTATCTATTAATTATATTTTCTGTACAACAAGACTGGGTCTTCCTATATATGTATATTTATAGCACAGGAATGTTTTACGTTACAAAACAAACTTGATACAAATAAATATAAAAATAATGATATAAAAAAAAAAAATAAAGTAAAATCAAAAAATTATTCATAGATATTGAAGAAAATTTTTTTTTTACTATGAGCATTTCTGTTTAGTTGTTGACTTTATGGAAAGCTCTTTTTAGAAAAAATTACAAAAAGGCACGTTTTGTTCTGCGAGTCCATAGAATAATATTTGAATATTCCATAGCATAGGGTAGAAACATTAAACACACCTAAAAAGTATAAGCAGAAACAAAGTTTTTACAACGAACTTTTATATGTAATTCTAAAAGCAAATATTCTAGAGATAAGCATGTAATAGACACTGATTGTTTGCAATATGGTTAAAAAAAATACATACACAAATATTTTCCAGTATGCGTTTGAAACTAAATGACGGTAAAAAATGATTCTGGCAGCATTTTCTTATATCTACTACACAAAACCTTCCTGCATTTAGCTTTATTTTTATGTATGACTGTCTATTTAAAATCAGTATTGATCAAAGTCTATGCTACCACTTGCAAAATGTTACCAAACATATAGACATACTGACAGCTTTGAATTTTACATACATACATACATTGAAATCAAAGTTCTAGTAGATTCATAAAAAGGGGCGAAAAATAAAAAGTGAAAAAAGAATTAAAAAAATGTTAGTAGCCAGCAGCATTTAAGATTTTGCTTGTGGCTTCAGAGCAAAGCGGCATCTAACTTTCACGAAAGCAGATCATAGAAATTGTTTTTGTGCATTCAGGCCTAAAACATTACAATTTTTTTGTTTCTTCCTTTTTCAGTTTTGCATTTACTCATTCGTCTTTATTCTCATAGAGATATTTGTTTGTGTTTTAACTTTAAAAATATATGCCATTTTTTTAGCGTCATGTACCAGCAGCTAACGAACAATGGCCAGTAAACCAAAATTAAAGAACTAAAATGGACACGAAATAAAATGACAATTTACTCATGATCGAGCATTGAATGTTTGCCAAAGTTTACTGTGAGGACTGTGAATATAAAACTTTTTTCCCTAAATGTTGATGGTACAGATACCAGAATTATATGCATTATTCTTTGTAGACTTATACAACATAGACAATTTTATAATATTTGCATTTATTAACTAAATAAAAAAAGTATTTACAGTATTTACAGACAAATGTTTGCGAGTTCCCCTTTGGACCCATGTGCAGTAATGGACCAACCAGAATAAATTTATGTTTTGAAGTAAATATTAGAGATTTAAAATAAATTAAAAAGTGTCCAAATATACTTCAAAAGGTGAAATATACAGTATAAACAAAAAATGCTGCAAAGGCTAAAAACATACTCAAAAAGATCGATGCCAAAATTCATGAAAAGCTTTTAAACCAAAACTGCACCACAACAAAAAAAAAAAGTATTGAGTTTGCACTAGTGTAAAACAAGTCAGTTGTATCAATTAAATATATTTGATATTAACAATACTTTTGCGCTAAAACTGTTGATAGAAGTAAATGTTTAATTAAGTTGATTAAATTTTAAATTAAAACTGATTCATAAAATTTAATTTTTATTTAATTGTTTTCAGTGAAGAAAGGAATTTACAACATGAATAAAACAAATGTACTTAAGTTTTCAAGTCAAATTCTTGCAAAAAGTACGAAAACCCAGAAGTAAGGAAGAAACATGTAAATAAAATTGAAAATGGATAATCAATTACAGCAAATTTCTATCCACCGATACCTTAACCAAACTTTTTTAAGAAAATTCGTTTTGTAAAACTTATGAAAGCTTATGTATGTACTTTGCTTAAAAAAAATTATAAAGGGTTTTAATGATATCGCTTAACATTGTCATTTGTGCAAATGGGCAAACTTGCTAGACTTGTTTCATGAAGAACCCTTTTAATTTTTGTGTAATTTTAAACAATTAATGTCAGTTCAAGTAAGAAACTTCAATACAAAAATAAATTAAACAAGTTAGAGTGCTATATTCGGCTGTGCCGAATCTTTGATGCCCTCCACCGACAGTTCGAATGTTTAAGGAGTAATATCTGTATGATGTTATTATTATCTTAAACTGTGACGATTTGTTATTCATTATGGTTTTAGGCGACTAAACAGTTTTCCGGTAGTAGGGTTTATATGGGGCCTAGGGTAAATTATGGACCGATCATCACGAAATTTCACAGCGTCATTTCTAGTCCTTTAAAACTGTGACGTACCATTTTCTGATATGCTAGCATTATTAATTATGGTGTTAGGTGTACTAAAATGTTTTCTATGGGCCCTAGGGTAAATTATGTACCGATCTTCACGAAATTTCCCAGTATCATTTGCAGTCGTACAAAACTGTTACGAGCCAAAATTTGTTATGATTGCATTATTTTTTACGGTTTTAGGCGTACTAAACTGTTTTCCGGGAGTAGGGTTTCTATGGGGCCTAGGGTAAATTATGTACCGATCTTCACGAAATTTCCCAGTATCATTTGTAGTCCTACAAAACTGTGACGAGCCAAAATTTGTTATGATTGCATTATTTTTTACGATTTTAGGCGTACTAAACTGTTTTCCGGGAGTATTGTTTATATGGGGCTTAGGGTAAATTATGGCGGGATCATCACGAAATTTAACAGCGTGATTTCCAGTCAAATAAAACAAATTTATTTATTATTTCATTCCGTGACTTGTTCCAGCATTTATGTTATTTTTTGTAACAAAATGATCAATTTTTTTAGGTGGTGGTTCCACATTTTGATTCATAGCTCTGGTCCTACTGAACCGATTTTGCTGGATTTCAATCCCAAACTGCTTAGGATAACTACAAGCAATTTGGCACCAAGTCTGTTCATTTCTTTTGAGTTGTTCGAAAGTGAGCGTGTTTTCAACAGACGGACAGACAGACGGACATGGCTAAATCGACTTAGAATTACTCAAGGACCCAGAATATATATACTTTATGGGGTCTGAGATGAATAATAAAAAAGTTTCACACGGAATGGCAAACTTAATATACCCTCTTCACAACTAATTGTGGTGGAGGGTATAAAAAGAAAATTAAAAAATCTATAGTATATAAATATTATGTATGTATGTATGATAAAAATGAAATGTTGGTTGTGTGTTGCTGATCGCATAACTTGAGAACGGCTTGACCGATTTGGACCATTTTTTCTTTAAAATGATTGCCATCTTAGGTTTACACGTAAATAAAACTTTGCCCCGCCGACTTTTACGCCCACTTTTTTCGAATTACCTAAAATCAGAAAACGGCTCTATCGATTTGACTAATTTTTCTTTTAAATGTTCCTATTAATCCATTTTACGTTTTCATCGAAAGAAAAATGTGTCACGCCTACTTTTAAGCCCACTTTTTCTATTAAGCGCATAACTTGAGAACGGCTTTACCCATTTGGACGATTTTTTCTTTACAATCATTGCCATGGTCTAACTCAGGTTTTTACGGAAAGAAAATTTTGCCACACCCACTTTTACGCTCACTTTTTTCGAATAACCTAAAATCAGAAAACGGCTCCATCGATTTGACAAATTTTTCTTTCAAATGCTCGTATTAATCCATTTTAAGTTTTCATCGAAAGAACAATTTACCACGCCTACTTTTACGACCACTTTTTCTATTTATCTAAAATCGAAAAACAGTTGCACGGATTTTGCGAAGCCCTAAGGGAATCGACAACAAAAATATGCATACGGCACCCTCATGAAAGCTGTGGAAGACGAAGCTGGAGGGATTTTTTTTCTAAACGCTCCCGGTGAAACTGGGAAAACTTTTTAATCGCGTTAATTTTGGCAACGATACGCTCGCAGAATGATATTGCACTCGCATCGTCAGGAATCGCATCTACTTTGTCGGAAGGCGGTCGAACTGCTCATTCAGCAATTAAGTTGCCATTAAATGTGCTAACTAATGAAAATCCAACATATCGAAGAACAGTGCGAGGGCCAAAGTCTTGCAACAAAGCAAACTGTTCGTTTGGGATGAATGTTCAATGGCGCATAAAAAAACGTTTGGAGGCATTTGACAAAACTTTGCAAGATTTACGAAACAATCTAAGCCGATTTGGAGTTACGATGATTTATTTTCAGCTGATTTTCGGCATACACTGCCAGTGATACCACGATCATCGCACGCCGATGAATTTAATGCATGTTTGGAAACACGTTAGGAAGCTCAAATTGACTCTGAACATGCGGGTCAAGCTGCAGAAAAATCAATCTCGAGACGTATTTTCCAAATAATTGCTGGACGTAGGAAACGGCCAAATCCCGGTGGATATTTCAATTTCTGCCAGTTCACCTAATCAAAGTCCGAACTCATTCGAAAGGTGTTTCCAAACATTACACAAAATTACTGAAATCATGATTGGTTGAGCGAACGTGCTATATTACGTTGATAAAATATATATAAAATTTTAAGATTCACGTCTTTTTAATGGCACCCGACTTACGATAAAAAAAATAATGAATAACGTCATCGAAGCAACAATGCTCAAAGGAAAGTACAAAGGAGAAAATGTTTTTATACCTGGGATCCTAATGATTCCAACTGACATGGCATTCGAATTAAACGCTTGCAGTTTCCAGTTAGGCTCGCATATGCAATGACAATAAATCTCAAGGGCAGTCATTGAGTGTTTGCAGCATTAACCTTGAGAATTCATGGTCAATTATATGCCGCCTGTCCCGCGTCGGAAGTCCATTAGCATTATTTGTTTATGCACCAGAAAACCAAACAAAAAATGTCGAATATCACAAAGCATTGCAATGAACAAAATTATGATATCCTAGCAAAGCAATCGAATAAGTTTTACTTTTTTTAACTGGTTACCTGAATATTGATCTTACCAACTAAAATGTAAATAGAACACTATAAGACTCACAGCATATACATATGTATGTATATACATACATACATATGTATTTTCAAATCAAATGTAAAACAAACATATGTATGTATATGAACAACGTTTTAATTTAAAATACTTTTTTCCTCTTTTTAACGGATTTTAAAAATCGAACGCAAAAATTTTTTCAAATTTGGACAGGACAACGTCTGTCGGGTCAGCTGGTATAAAAATAAATGTTGAAATTTGTGATTAATATGTGAAATTTGTTTTTAAAAATGCACAAATAGGCCAAAAGACTTATTTGCTCAAATTATTGTTAGAATTTATTGTTTATGATTTATAAGCAATTGCATTTTTTATTGAAAACAAAGGTAAAGCCGTTACACTACACTTTTTATTCATGAATTGATATAGAAATGATAGAAAGAAACAGTAAATGCTAGAAAGAGCAAACTATAAAAAATGTAAACAAAGTTTTTTAGTTTTTTCTCTTGTTATGGTTTTGTTTCAGGGATGGCGTTGCGAATTTTTAAAATTGTACCAAATTTTTTAAAAATTTTAGTTTTTTACCCTTATTGTACTTAAAGATTTTTTTAGTTGAAATTAATTTTATTTATGTTCTTAAAAAACACCACAAAAATATATTATAAATCTTAGTTTAAAAAGTATCAACAAAAAAGTACAATTGAAACAACTTTGCCATCCCTGTTCTGTTAATATTATTAAATGTTGCCAACTTTTTGTTTGTGAGAAACCTAAAAACAAAAAGCGGTAAATCGCTGAATTTGCCCATAAACCGCTGATTCAGCAACACTTTTAATATTTCAAGCTTGAAATGTCAAAACTTGAACAATGCATTAAAAATGTGGTGTCATAAGGGCTTAAGCAATAAAACATCTGTTTATATAAATGTACAATTGAACATCGCAAGTTTACGAGTTGAAATTGTTGGGCAAATTTACGAAGTTTGTGTAAATGAATACTTATACAATTTTTGAGAGTTCATTTGCGAAGGCGTAAAAATGCACATTTTACACAGATTGCGAGACTTTTAAGCGATATCATGAAAACCCTTATTGTATTTATTAAAACTTTTATTTAAAAAAAAAATATAGTTCCTGGATATGTTTAATAACCGAGGAGTGATATAAACATATATCAAACATCCATACAACCAGAAACACGGGCGAAAATGGAACATACTTATCATTATTTCATGCTGCCCTTGTGCATACCTTGAGCTTTAAGGAGAGAAGGGAAAAGAGAATGCCATTTCTTTTCCCCTCTCACCTAAAAACTCAAGACTTGACGAGTAAAACTTGACGTGTGTGAACCGGCAATTAGGAAAGTGTAACAAGCATCAGAACAAATGCATAATACCCTCCCCACTATTGTGGTGTGGATATAACTACACGCAGAGAAAAAATATGGTTGGGCATGGTTTCGGCAACTACACTATGTTTATTGTAGCAATCAATTGTTGTCGTACACAAAAAATTTTTATTTTTATTTAATATCATAAATATTATAGTAACTGTAAACATACCAATGTTTATCGCAATTATAAATTTGAGTATTGTTGATTGAAAACTAATTATTTTTCTAACAGCTAAATAATGATAACTTTGAAAACATATTAAATTTCTTACAACCATAACATGATAACTTTCTATACGTGTAGTTAAAGTATGCTTAAGACGCAAACAAAATATCTTTACTCTAACAAAATTTTGTAAGCGCCGTTTGTCAATTAATTTTATATCAGTCCTGTCGTAATAACTTAAATAAATTAAAAAAAATTCAACGAATTGTTCATTAAATAAAAAATTGTTAAATAAAATAGCAATAAAAATTAGCAATCATAGCATTTTTATTTATCTTTTTTTTTTCTTTGTGAAAGTGCAAAAACTATTGACCATTTTGCATTTCAGTTTAGTTTAATGTTATTTTAATAGCAAAAGTAAAAATAAAATAATTTATACATAATTGCGACCTGCGACAAACGATAACAAGGATATTATGACCTACGATTATAATATGATAACAGTAATCATATCATGATTCTTTCAGATATGTTATGATTTCTTTGAACTTATTATGATTAACAAGATAAGAATATGATTAAGGAAAAAATATTATGATGTCATATAATTGGTCCTAATATGATTCAAGGATAATCGTAATATGTTTACTACAATCATGAATATTATTATAATATGTTGCTCTTAGAATATGTTTACCGCAACCATGTTTTTTGCGTGTATAACTATACGTAAATATATTTTTCATTCTAGCATAAATTTTCGTTTGGAAAATTATTATAATTAAATTTTAAAATTGGTGAAACACATGAATGCAGTTTTTTATCATCTTATTTTGACGTATATCCCACAAACTATAAAATATTTCGCAAAAAGTGGCGTATACGACAAAATTAAAAATTTTTTTTGGACGAGACATTGGCTATAACTTAAAAATTAGTTTTCATCCCTTTGAATATTTTTATATAAATCGATAAAGAACTTCAAGTACAATATCTGAAAAAAATATTGGACGACTTTTTTACGTACATTTTAGTGTATGAATTTTTGAACCTTTAGATTCAATTTCCCAAAAAAAAATTTATGATTTACGACAAGATAAGTTCGGCAAGAAGATATATCAGGAAAAATCGGTCCATGATCTTACTAAGCTGCTCTATAATTTTTTTTAAATATAAATGTGCTTCACCAGCACAACCAAAGAATAAAAACTGTGGCCATGTTCTGTTACCACAGCACTGCGTTGAGAAACTTTTCGATTGAAATGTGTGAAGTGAGACAAAAATGCTATAAATTAAATCAAACAGCTGTTTTTTGAGTAAACTGTTTATTCACGTAAGGAAATTACACGCCATTTTACAAAAAAAGTGTGTCTGCAACATCTTTATCAGAGAAGTTCCCGCTTTGAACTGAATAAAAACATTTAAATAAAATGTTAAACGACAATGAATATAAAAACACAAAAATGATTTCAAAGTAAACAACAAACAAAAAAAGTTACACTAAACGGTTTTAGTTTCGCTGCCGTCGTTGAAAATGCTTAAATTTGACTAAATTTTGGTCAACGGAATTTGGTATTAGCCAAGGCGAATTAACTACAGGTGGTGTCGAAACGTCATTTGATTTTGACAGTTTCTATTGTTTTTTGATTGTTTTAGTTCCGACTCCACCTGTAGTTGAATTCGCCTTGGTATTAGCTTTCTCAATGTCTGTTTTCCGAGTTGTATAACATAACCTTTCTAACGTTTAGCCATAATTTCTTTGGATAGTTTTTGACATGGGTTACAGACACATTTTTTCTCACTTTTCGAGAAACGATGGAATATCTTGTTTTACTTTTTTTCTACGCCAGCAGTTCTCAAAGTTATAGAACGAGTGTTATTGCACAAATTTTTCTCAGTTAAATATCTATTTTTTAAGCAAATATACATAATTTCGTATCAGTTTTGCCATAACATTATTTCAAAAACATTAATTGTATCTTATAGCAGGACATTTGGTCGTATTAACAAGTAAAATTTAACCCGGTAAAATAAGCCCACTTGAATACACATAAACTAAGCACCACAATTTTTTTACATTTTGAACTGTACAGATTACTTTGGAACAGTCCGTTTGATGTACTCCAAAAAATATAAGCAATGTGTACATTGTATGTATGTTCTGATGTCGATAAATGTGTACCAACGTAAAAAGTATTGTGCCAACGAAAATGTTGTCAACCGCAGGACATTGGAATTGAAAATTGATTTTGCCCTCTGACTGGCCATTGCTTATTCTTCAATGCATTAAATGAATGCACCCAAAACAATTTTGAATATTTATTTTCACATAAATATGAAAGTATTTCTGAATACTTTTATGTGTATGAGTGAGTGTGGGTGAGAGTGGTGTGTATTTGGATGTATAATGAAAGCATTTTATGTTTTGAATGACAATAAATACTCGTATACAACTGAAACAACGATGAAACAAACAAACGAAACAAAAAGGACAAAGCACATTCATATTAATCGATAAAGTACACAAACAACCAACCAAACACACTGATAAACAATACATTCTGTGCTGTAACAACAAAAGTGGCAACTCAATAATGGTTGAATGGTTTTCGATAAAAATCTCTTAATAACACCACTAGACTGACTGTTTAATATTATTGGCCAACATTGAACACACACTTTTTGTTTCCTTCTCTTTTTTTGCTCGTTTTTTTTTTTTTTTTTGTTTTTGCTTATTTGTGGGTGGCAAATATTTCTTGTTGATATCGATGTTGTTGTCGTCATTGTTGTTTGTTTTGTTGTTGAAAATAGAATTGAAATTGGAATTTACATACGGACCCAAATTCTTGTGGTGAAGCAGAATTAGTGGTCAACATAATTGATTGTCATTTTACTGCTCCAATTAGTTTTTTTTCCTCTCATTTTTAATATTTCTGATTGCAAAGCCTAATTTAAAAAAGGATTCGCTTAAGATTTAAGAAATGTTAAAAATAATAGTGGCTTAAATATTTTACAATATTCAAATACATAAAGGATTTTGTTAGATGGTTAAAAAAGATTAATAAGATATTAAAATATCTATTTCAATGGTGGTAAATATTTCAAGGGATTTTAAAAAAATTTTCAATAAATCAAAAATTGAAAAGAAACGTAAACTGGGTCTAATTCTGCCAGACGTGATCGAATGCTTTTTCAATCCTAAAGCAATTCGTCGGTTGATTATTTAATTGTCGTATGTGGATACAAATTACATACGACAATTAAATTTTATTTCTAAATTTTTCTGTCGATAATGAACGAATCGAAATTATTTGTTCAGTGTTGTGATAATTACGATTCGTTCAGTATCGACTGAAAGAATAACAAATTTGATTGCTTTCGAATCGAAAAAGTATTCGACCACGGCTGCTAGAAAATGCCACTGCTAGGAAGCTTTTGGAAATTCCTCCATTTGAATTTTCCACCATGTAAAAATAAAGTTTTTTGCAGTTGATATCCAAAAAATGAAGCCGATAATAAGTATGCTCACTTTTTTAAATTCGTCCTTTATGTGGGGAAATCGGAAATTTGTTCTAACCCAAAATATATATTCAGTTTATTCTGAAAACCCACGATCATTGCAAAACTAAGAAGTGTCATTGGTATAATGTTATATAGTGCGTAGTAGTGACTATATATACAGCCAAAAGGGAGCTAATAATAAAACGAGTAATAGTGCTACATTCGGCTATGCCGAATCTATTGCACCCTTGAAAATCGTCCGATATTAAACATATATATATGTTATATATTTGCATATATTTTAGCATGTCTTGTATTGGGGTCGAAAAGTATGGAATAACTTTTTTAGCTTTTGCTGATCTATTTGTATGGTGCCACGCCTGCTTATGCCACATATTGTCGGATGATTTATATTGAAAACCAAGATGCTTGTACATAATTATAAAACTGATTCTCTTGCCGTTCTCCAGATATAAAATAGAAAATAAGAACAACAAGGTATTTGTGGGTAAAATAAGGGACCGTCGTTTTTTTTTTTTTTTGCTCATATCCCAGCCATTTGAATATACATACATTTCCCAGCAAAAACTTTACTCACAATTCGAATAACTTCCTGAATTCATTATTTTGTAGCATTATTCGCCACTTTTTGTATTATTAGTTATATATTAAATAATAACTTTATTATTTTATCTTAAATAAGTCATTATTATATATTACAAAAAATACTTTAATGATTCAAATTATTTATTATTATACGATCTTAAATAATTGTTTAAATCAATTTGCAGTATATTTCGTTAATTTTTTTTAGATATTTGGTAATACTTTAAAATTTAAAGAATAATTTCAATGGGAGTGTTAGAGCTATAAATTATTTTGTGCAGCCAAAACACTCTTTACACGCAGAGAAAAAATATGGTTGAGCATGGTTACGGCAACAACACTATGTTTAATGTAACAATATATTGTTGTCGTACACAAATAATTGTTATTTTTATTAAATATCAACTATATTATAGTTACTGCAAACATATCAATGTTTATCGCAATAATAAATTTGAATATTGTTGACCGAAAAATAATTATTTTTCTAACAACTAAATTATGATAACTTTCAAAACATATTATATTTCTCACAACCATATCATGACATTTAATAGCCATAACATGTTTACTTTCTATACATTTATCATATTATGTTTAAGATGCAATCAAACTATTTTTAATCTAATCATATTATATTAGCGCCATTTGTAAAATAATTTTGAATCAGTTGTGTCGTTTATTTTATACGTGAGCGGTTAAACAATTTAGTTTCCCATTGCCATAAAAAAATAAGTTTAAACAAATTAAAAAAATAAAATATTAGCGGAGTACATTGAGTATTAGTGATGTAAAAGTGCAAATGTAATATATCGTAGTTTTTTTGTTAAATCCAACAACAAAACACACATATATTTCATTATATTTTATAAAAGTGTTACGATATTTCTGTGGTTTTCATGGGCAGCCGCGTATGTATTAAAACAAATTTTTCAGGAAAGCAGAAAAACCATTCTAGATCAAACAGTGGGCTAGGTATTGCACTTTTTAAACTTTGTCATTACGTTGGAAAATCGGAATTTTTCTATATTTTTTCAAAAATTTATAGAAACATATAAAGAGCGTTTAAAATTAGGCAATATGGCATCAACATCTCAAAATCGGCAAAATGGACATACGCGGTTGCCCATGAAAACCACAGATTTTTGCATTTGCTCTTTTGCAAGCTTTATATTGAACTCCGCTATTTGATTTACATAAAGAAAAATTCTAAAAAGCCACAAAATAAAAAAATCAATGCAAAAAAATTGTGATTTATTTTGTATTTTTATGACAGTTATGTCATAATATGATTGCTTCTTAATTTACTATGGTTAACATGATAATAATATGATTATTTCTTAGCTTATTATGATTAGCATGACAATAATATGGTTAATTTCTTAGCTTATTATGATTAACATGACAATAATATGATTAATTTCTTACCTTATTATGATTAGCATGACAATAATATGATTAGTTCTTAGCTTATTATGATTAGCATAACAATAATATGATTAATTCTTAACTTATTATGATTAACATGGCAATATTTTGATTACTTTCTAACTTAGTATGATTAACAGCATAATAATATGATTAAGGAAGGAATGTTATGATGTAATAGTACGAGTATATTTAGTCAAAATATGATTCAATAATAATCTTGATATGGTGACCACAATCATGAATCTTATCATAATATGTTGCTCTTAGAATATGTTTACCACAACCATGTTTTTTCTTTGCGTGTAATTAATGCTTTCTTACATTCCGAAAAATGTATTGATGTCCCCTTTTTAACAAAACCGCCATAAAATTTCTTATGCATATAAGAGTAATATTAATTACTGTGTTTTAACTTTTTGAAAGTTAAGTTGCAACTACTTATTTTTTGACTCTTTGTAATAACATATTTTTATAACACTTTTAACTACAAAAGAAAGATATTATTTTTTTAGGTTATAGTTGGTCTAATTATAAAGTTTTACTTTTGGGACATCGCGAACAAAAATTAGTACTTTTTCTATTAGAAAAATAAGTTGTAGTCTTCTTGTCAAGTTCTCATGTTACTGCTTATTTTGTAAGCAAAGGTTTGGCTGTAGGAAAAATCGCCCAAAAAAATAATGAAAAATCGCCCAAATGAAGAATCGCCCAAAAGAACATGAAAAATGACCCTAAAAGTTAAATATGAAATTTTGCCCAAAAGAAAACGAAAAAGGACCCAAAAAACAATGAAAAATTACCCAAAAAGCAAAAACTAATTTTTTCTAAATAAAAAAATGAGAAATTACCCAATTTGCAAAAAAGTGTTTATTATTCATATAAATTTAGTTACATACAAATGTAAGTTTTATGTAAAGAATTGCATTGTATCTTTAACAGCTGCTCGGCAGTATGGACAGTAATACTTATTTGAGCCCTCCGCCAAACTTTTTACACTCTTCAATAGTTAAATATCAAACATCAATGCATAGTTACAATCAATTACTTAAAACAGAATATTGGTTTTTGCAAGGTGGCATGTCATAACGTCCAGCGTCGTAGTGTACATGGATACTGTGACACTTTTGAAAATGTCATAATGTCCGTGGGCATTAAGACACTTTGCAAATTGACATTATGTTATTCTTAAAAATGTCATAAGGTCCATAATTACTAAAGATGTTAAATACAAAAAAAAAGATCACGCAGAAAAAAACATGTTTCAATATGGTCACAACCAACAAAACTATTTTTAAAGAAACTTATTTTACCATAATATGGTTGTCGGTGACAATGATTTGGTTAAATCAAACATAATAAGGTTAAAATTTTTTTAAAAATGGTTTTGTTGTTTTTTTCTGGGTGCATATATTAAACATATAACGAAAACACTTTTGGGCGCAAGGATTTTCCCCTCTATGGTGTAAGAAATACCGGCAGCGCTTACTAAAGCGACTCGGCATAGCCGAACTTAGGCCGGGCGCAAGAATTTTCTACTCTATGGTATAACAAGAACTGGCTTCGCTAACTAAAGCTTCTCTGCATAGCCGGCCTTCGGCCGGGCTCAAGGATATTCTCCTCCTCTATGGTATAACAAAGACTTCTCTGCGCAGACGGCCTTTGGGCGGGCGCAAGGATTTTTTCCTTTATGGTATACAAGTACCGGTTTCGCTAAGTAAAGCTTCTAGTGCTTTCAAGTTTGTAAGCATGTGGTGGAAATTATGCCACTCCACAAAGTGACATAACGTCCACGGACTTTATGACACTGCTCTGATGGACATTATGACACTTTTAAAAGTGTCATAAAGTCCATGGACACTGTGACACATTTTGGAGTGTCATAGTGGACTGGACGTTATGACATGCCACCTGTTTGCAATATGTCCCGTTATTTTTACAAATAACATTTAGGAATTCGATGTATAATGTTAATGAATGATTTACACAAATAGTATGTAAGATTTGGACGAAATTTTAAAAATGAAAGAGGTCCCGAAAAAATGGGCTATTTTTCATACAATATTTTACCAAATTTAAAAAACGAAAAATCACCCAATAATAACGAAAAATAGCCCAAAAATTTTGGGTCACTTTTCATATAAACTCAGGCCCAATTGTACATGGAATTTTTTTGGGCGATTTTTCATAATTTTTTATTGGGCCATTTTTCTTTGGGCGATTTTTCCTACAGCCCAAAGGTTTTGCAGGGTTTGTGAGAAAAACCGGCTCCACGAAAAGCCCCCCAATGAAATAACGCCCAAACGAGAAATGAAATATTCCCCAATTTTTTTTGCATACATTTTTGTGTGTTATTTCATATGAAATAAATCCCAATTTTTTGGGCCGTTTTTCATTTTTTTTTTGGAATTATTTCATTCCTCATTTGGGGTTTTGAAATTATGAAATAATCTCTAATGAAATAACACCCAACAAATTTTTAAAATTTGGGGCTTGTTTCATAGCGTCTTTAATTTGGGTGTTATTTCATTTTTTATTCGGGGGTTATTTCATTGTTAAGGCTGTTTGTGGCTCAGCGGATAAAGGCCTAACGAACTAACGCCTAATTTTTCAAAATGAAAGAATGCCTAAACAAGAACGCCTAAGAAGAAAGTGAAAGAACGTCTAACTTAAAAAATGAAGGAAAGTCTAATTATAAAAATGAAAGAAAGTCTAAATTGTTAGGGTTTCTTTCATTATGAATTAACACCTAATGAAAGAAAACCTAACAACTAGAATTAAAATGCTGAAAATATATTTTGAAAGGAAAAAATGTATTTTTAAATTATATTTAACTATAAGTTATGTAAATACAGTTAAATTTTCAACAACTATAGCTCTACATAGCGGACATTTGAAAAAATTTTCAACTGCGTTAGCTTTTAGTTCATTACAACAGTTCAAGCAAATTTTTAAATGCCGACATTGCAAAAGTAATATATTTGGCTTTGAAACCAAACACACTATGCACATCGCAGTATCAGTTTCGCCAAAATAATGACTTGGTATGTTTGGATCAACAGTATCGTCGTCATCATCATTTTCATCTTCGCTATCATTATCGTCCTCGTTATCACTGTTATGCCCATTTGTTTCAAATATGTCCTCATCTGGTTCTAGGTCAACACAAATTTTACTTTTTCCGAAAACCATTCTTTGCATAAATTCTTTGGGAGTAATTTTTCCCTCCAAGAGTTTATGACTGGCTTCTTCAATGTAACTTGATTTTTGCTCATAGACGGTCTTCTTTTTTTTTGAAGTGCCATGGGATCCACCACTGCATATAAGAAGCTCAAAATCTCTACTCTTATTAAACTCTTCATCAATAAGAGCTTTAACAAATTTGAAAAAATTTCCATTTTTTTGAATGATGCGGCCAATAACGCCGTTATAAGCCTCGACAGCTGATGTAGTCCGTGTTCTTTTTAAGAAAACCGAAAATACTTCGGGTGTCACCTTAAAAAAAAAAAAACAAACAATAACAAATTAAAAATCAATTACTTTTATAATTTTAAAAACTAATAATTTTCCCTTTTACAGAATGTTTACAAGATAGTGTATGCTTTTTGTAAAAGGGAAAATTAATACCATTATTTTAACATTTTGTAAAAGGGAACTTACCTTTCGTAACCATTGCTTTTCATAATAAATCATGAATGGTGTAAATAATTCTTGCATATTTGTATTCATCAATTCTTCTTTTATGTTCCCAAAAACCGCATTTATTTGTGTAGCTGGTAACAGGGGTAGAGCAAGGATTTTATGGTATATCGTAGAGGCATTTTGATAATTTCTTATTGAAGATGCCAATTGTTTCCACTTATACGAAATATTTCTGCTTATTGCTTGGCAATAATGAAACCAACAACCATAGATTTCACCATAGGCGAGTTTTTTTCTTATTGCCATTTGAAGACCGACTTCGAAATCAGTTAAGAAACTTTTGGCGCTTAATTTAAATACATTTTCATTAATGTATGAAAATATATCTTCATAGTTTTTTTGCGATTTCTTATCCATAAGTATAAAAAATAATGGAAAGATCTGAAAAAAAAGAATACAAATAACAATAGAATTTTATTTATAATGTAAAATGTCTATAATTTATATTTTATTTTATACCTTTCCGAAGTATTCAATATGAATTATTAAAAGCTGCTTGAAACAGCCATTTGGAACAACTGAAAATGTTCCATCTACTTTATATGTCCTATTCATAGGAAGAATATTTTCTTCAATTTGTAGCATAATTTTCTTTGAAGCAAATATGCAAAATGAGCCGTTATTCCCTTGGATGCAAGCAATAAAAAATTGATGTTTCGGATCTCCATGCTTCGTTAAACCAAAGTTCGTATAAATGGATTCCAACTGAAATGCCTCCACTACCTCTTGCGCACATGTCGGAGATTTCACAAATGTTTTTGCTACTAATAATTGTAAACCTCTTTGCATCCTGTGAAAATCTAATTGTTTAGATTCCTCGGGGTTGCTGCAATAATATCGCATTTAATTAAATTTAGATATTATCAAACTAAATAAATATAGTCTCACCTTGCACAAACATCGTAGAAACTTTTTTTGATTGTACTTAGCGCATTCATATCACTTAAAACTGAGGACGAATTCAAACATTCACTTTTAATTTTATTTGCACACTTTAATTCATTTGCCAGGTTTTCCGATTCACCATGATTATGTTCAATGATTTTTTTTGGTTTTTGACACACGTCATTCACTAATTCAACCTTTGCCTTGCATTTTTTATTTAAACATACATAATACTTTTTATTTCTTATTAATGTTTTAAATTTATACAACTGTTTTTCTGATATTACATAAAGTAATTTTGAATTAATCCTCTTGCCAGAAATAATTTCGTAATCCATTTTTAATTATAATATAATTTTTAATGTCCAACACTTATGAATGACTTGCTCGTAGTGATAGAAGTTTAACGAATGACGACAATTGATAACAAATTGCAAAAACATTTGTCTAACCGTAAATACAACTGTTAGTTTTCAATGAATTCACGCATAATAGTAATACAAATCACACTTTTAGCAAAATGAAAAATCGCCTAACATTAATGAAAGAAAGCCTAACAATCAAAAATGAATAAATATCTAATTAGGCGTTTTTTCATTTTTGATTGTTAGGCTTTCTTTCATTATGAAAAATCACCTTACAATTTTAATGAAGGAATGCCTAAAATATTAGACATTCTTTCATAATGAACAACCGCCTAATTCCTATATAATTTTTTGTTGCAATTTTTAGGCATTATTTCATTTTTATTTTTAGGCGTTAGTTCGTTAGGCCTTTATTCGCTGAGCCGCTGTTTGTTTTTGGGGGTGGAGGTAGTTGTGTTAAGGCCAAACGTAAAAGGCAAATTGTCTTCCAAACTGCAAAAATAGAGCAGGGCTACAAGGATCCGGGCGGGTAAAATAACTGCAGCAATATTTTTGAACCGAATATATCCTTATTTTGAAGAAGACGCCTTCAGGCCTCCACACGATTCATTTCAATAATTTTGCGACTTTGCTGTTGGTCCATATTGACTTCATGAAATCCTTGGTGAAACTGACTCTTATGAATTTTGGGCATAATTTCATTTTTGTTGCTGATGGGGTTTATTTCATTGGGGGTTATTTTATTTTCATCATTGGGTGTTATTTCATATGAAATAACTTCCAAATATTGGGGGTTGTTTCGTTTTCGTTTTGTGGCTTATTTAATTTTTTTTTTCGATGTTATTTCATTCACTGATTTTGGGTGTTATTTCCTATTTTTTGGGGTTTATTTCATTGGGGGTTATTTCCTGGGCGTTATTTCATTGGGGGCTTTTCGTGGAGCCGAAAAACCTACTCCCCATTCTGTGGTCTTCGGGAAACTCATTTCAACATACGGTCATCGTTAAATCAACTTTGCACCTCATAAGAATTCAGAATATATATACTTTATAGCACCTAAGATCAATATTGTAAAAATTACAAACGGATTGAAAATGTATATATTGTCACCTTAAACGCAGAAGGGCATAATAACAAAAAATGTGCAAAATCAATTTTTTGATTAATAATGATGCACTTGACTAAATAAAATGTCCCTATAAATTTAAAAAAAGTGTTATTACGCCCTTTTGTATTGTAGGTGACGATATCCGCTTACCACCTTTGGTGAAGGGTACACTCACAATATTATTACAGTAACGGATTGTAGTTTGTTTAAGAAATATTCCGTTCAGTCATTTTTAAATAAATAAACATTTAAAATTCCAAGCAAATTTATTTTTAATTGATTCTAACAGTTATTCAAAAAACTAAGTGCATATTAATGCGGATTTTCAGTCCGTTGTCCGTTGATTGAGTTAAATTCTTCTTTATGTTAAATTATATAAAAATGTAATTAAAAGTAACGAAAAGTTCATTTAGTTTTTACTGTCAAAAATTCAACCGCGAACTCCGTTAAAACAAATGGATATTCAGTTATTTTATAGAAATTAACTGTCAAAAAATTAACTACATATTCCGTAAAAAAACAAAGGAATATTCAGTTATTTTATATAAATTAAGTTTACATATTCTGTAAAAACAAATGAACATTCAGTTATTTTATATAATTTAACCACCAAAAATAAAGTTTTACTTATGTACAAAAAATGAATTGCTTGTTTTGTGTAAGCAATTCCCATTTTCTATTTGTAAAAATAATTAAGTTAAATACATCAAACTTTAAAAGTAAAATAAGTGCGAAGCCATATGGTCATGCTGCTGGTGTCTTATAATTGAAAGTTCTTCTGTAAATAACGGGGTCAGTACAACAAAAGTAAAACAAACGTGTGTAACAGGCAGTGTGGCCATATCCAAAAATATTTTACAGCTAAATCGGCTTTCAAATAATGCTAAAAATGCCAAAAAAAAAAAAATCCTAAACTGCCAAAAAATAATGCTAAAATTTAAATGTATTATTGTTTTGTTGTTTTAGTTAATTTACCATTATACATGATTTATTTTACATAATTCTTCCTTATAATCATTTTCCGTTCCGCCTCTTTTTCGACGGGCTACGAAACGATCAATATTTGTTTACGGAAAAGCACGTTGGGCTGAGCTCAATGATTCTTTTCGGCATTTCAATTGGAAACTTTGTTTCCTGGACAGTGACGTCAATGCCATGGCGAAAATGGTTGAAAATATAATAATATATTTTATATAATAATGCTTGGAATGAAAATCTTCATTCCAGTTAAAAAAGCTTCGAATAAACCTCGATCCAAATCTCGGTTTAATCAGTCGTGCAAATCAGCAGTCAGATCCAGAGAGGAAGCATTCAGAAATTGGCGTAATAATAAAAACGCTGATACTGAATTGCTACGCAAAATGGCAAGGTCTTCGTGTGCCAAAGTACTTAGACGGGAAAAAACTCTTCACGAGCAACGTCTTCGTACTGAAGTTCTTGCTGCTCCCCGGGGTAGTAAAAGCTTCTGATCATTCGGTAAAAGAGTAAGGGTTAATGCTAGTTCTTCAATACCAACTCTTTTAAAGGATGGCCGATTATTCACGGACCCGGTTGATAAGGCTAATTGTTTTGCCGAATTATTTGCTAATAATTCTCACCTACCAGCTAGCAATAAACCACTACCCGAACTCGGAAAAGTATCCGTAACTATGCCTAGAATATTTTTTCTGGCTCGAGCTGTTAAAAGGGTTCTTGCGGATCTCGACATAAACAAGTCTCCTCGGATGGTATACCTGCACTGGTCTTGAAGCGGTGCTCTTCGACGCTAGCTCGTCCCTTAGCAAATCTTTTCAGCACTTTATACCGTGCCGCGGAATTTCCAGTCTGCTGGAAAGTTGCTAACGTAACGCCAATTCCTAAAAAAGGAATGGCTAATAACCCTGAAAATTACCGCCCAATTGAAATTTGTTCGGCACTTTCCAAAGTCAAATATTTAAAGTCAAACTACCTAATAAGCGACCGTCAGTATGGCTTTCGTAGAGGTTGCTCTACTGGAGACTTACTAGCTCTGCTATCGGAAAAATGGTGGCGTTCCATTCACCATTTTGGCAAAAGTAAGGTAATTGCTTTAGATATTTCCAAGGCGTTTGACAGAGTCTGGCATGGTGCACTCTTGTCAAAACTTGCTGCATTTGGTGTCGGTGAGAATTTCTCTCGATTTATATCGAGTTTTCTCAAAGATCGCACTATACGAGTTGTGATAGATGGGGTTTCGTCAAACGAGTTCAAGATTCATTCAGGGGTGCCGCAAGGCTCCGATATATAGATAACTGAATATTCCTTTGTTTTTTACAGAATATGTAGTTTATTTTTTGATAGTTAATTTATATAAAATAACGTTAAATTCATTTGTTTTTACGGAACATAGAGTTGAATTTTTAACAGTAAAAATTAAATGAACTTTTCGTTAAAAATAAATGAAAAATAAGTAGACCGGCTTTTAACTGAATTTTCATTTATTTTATATTGCAATTTCAGTTAATTTTACGTACAGAATATTGTGAGTGTATAATTACAACCTGCGGTGAAGGGTATAAAAGGCAGAGTTTGTCTTTGAAGCGCTGCTTAAAAATTTAAAAAATAATTTGTTGAAATTATGGAGTAGTTTTGAGTACCCAAATGAAAGGTATTCATTGTTAGAATTAATAATTTTCAACAATTCAGAAAAATTTTATTTTGTACATACAAACATATATTGTACTACAAGTAAGAACAAATTTAACAATAAAATTGCATTTACTACTAAACTGAAGTCCTCCTAAGAGCCCGAAATATGTATACAAGTAGAAGTGCTATATTCGAATCTTTGATACACTTCACAGTGAGTTTGAATATTTCAAAAAAGGGCTTTAACTTTGACCCAATTCTGATAAAAACTTACCCCACATTATAACCACTCGTTGCAGATTTAGAATAGTTTCAATTTTAGGGGACTTAAAGTGTTTTCATGAAGGGATTTTATAGTGGACCATGATATATTGTGGATCGATAATGACAAAATTCGTTAGTATGTACTATAAACCTACATTACATTTAATTATAACACAGATTTTTTTAATTTTTATTAAGATTTTATTCCATTTAAATTGCTTTTATAGGATCTATGGTAAATAATGGTCCGATTATCACAAAACTGCATGGTCTTATTACCAACCATATTAAGTTAAATTAGAAGTTTACCACAATAGCATTATTCGTAATGGTTTTAGGCGTATATAATAATTATGAATTTCTTGTGTGATTTCAAGTCTTATCAAAATATATTGCGCCAAATTTTAAAGAATATTTATGTGTTTTCCGACAGTGGGCTTTATATGGGGCCTGTGGTAAATTATGTACCGATCTTGACAAGATTTAGAACTATTTTTCAGTCATGTAGAACGAACTAGTGCAAAACCTAATGAGAATCGGTGCATTCCACCAATAATTTATGTTAGTTATTGTTACAAAAATATAAATTTATTAAGGAGGTTTTATTTTACATTTCGGGGTATAACTCCTTTCCTAATGAACCACACGGCTAAAGATAAGCCGAAATAATTTGATACAAAAATTGTTATATTTGTTGAGTTTGTTGGAAGTAAGCAGACGGAAATGGCTAAATCGACTCAAGGATCCATAATAAGATTATTGCACTGGTTCCTCTAAAGGGAGCCGTCCCAAAATTACCATATTTTCAATTTTTGCGAGAATACGATAAACAGTGGTTATATCTGCCCACTGTAAAAATCAGGGATTAATTTATTTCTATCCCTGTTTGCGATGTAAGAGTCAATATACAAATAAAATAGTTCTTGTCTCTACTGAAAATTTATAAAGTTTGAGTTAACTTATTTTAGAGGAACCGGTGCGATATGCCTTTTTCGGGGCTAAGGTGAATATTACTGACTTAATATACCCTCATTCATCACTAGAGGTGAAGGGTATAAAAATAAAATTTTTTGTTAAAAACTTGAATGCTAAACTGCAGTATATGCAAAACTTATTGTTCAATCAAACTTACTTAATAGGCCTGGATTACAAACTATTTACTTGACTAGCCGAACGTGAAATATTTTTTCAAGCGCTTTGATCTTATGCGCAAATTCTCCCATTTTCTACTCCAAGTTTTGAGAGATTCTTCTGAACCTGGTCGTTCCAGCGATTCATTCGAACGTTTTCTTGCTGAATCACTTTCATATATTCTCACTGCATGTCCAAGTCAATGCGTTTGCAGTTTAACACGTTTTACTATGTAAAAGTTGCCGTACAGCTCATGGTTCATACGATGCCAAATTTCTTCACTAACGCAGATTGGTCGATAAATCTTGCAAATAATCTTTCTCACGAACACCCAAAGAATAGCTTTATATGCCTGTGCAAAATGCATCAGCTCCGTGAAATAGCACGGGCAATATAAGAGCCTTGTAGAGTGTAAGTTTTGTCTGGCGAGTGATGGCCTTATTTCTTAACTGCTTACTTACGCTCATATAGCATCTGTTAGCTTCTATTATTCTCCGTTCCAAGCTGCAGTTATTAGTTTGACTTGACTGGCGATACCGTGGTAAATGAAATATTTTACTACCATAAAGTTGTAATTATTACCGTTACCTTGTTGTCCAACTTTCGTAGCCTGCTTGTATGTATGTAGAACACATTAACTTAGTTTTTGCTTCATTAACTTTCAGATCCATTTTCTCTGATTTCTAATCGATATCGGTGAAGGTAGCAGTTGCAAAATATCGATGTCGTCAGCCTATACGAGTAGCACGTGCGTTCCTATATAAATTGTGCCTGGTGTGTTAACTGCCGTATCGCGTACTGTTTTCTCCGACAGAATGTTAGGTTAGGTCATCCTGCACAGTCTTATCAATTTCGCAGGGATACCAAACTCGGACCCAGCCTCATACACCTTCGTGCGTATCGGGCTACCAAATACGGCCTTGTAAACGACGAAGAGGATTTGCCGAGTATCAATATCTCCTCGGTAGGAGATCTTCCAGGTCTAAAGCCACATTGGTATTTTACATAATATGTATGTTCCATAGAATCTTGTATGACATGGGAAGGAGAGTATTCTTTGTTTCTCCCTTCTTGTGCATGGGACATAACACGCTGAACTTCCAATCATTAGGCATGCGTTCTTCCAACCAAATTGCCCTGGTAAGTTCATGCATGCCCCATATTAACTCATCGCCTCCGTCCTTGGAAAGCTCAGCGGACAGACTGTCGTTTTTCTTCAATCGTTCGATTATCAGCTTGACATTACGTGTCACATACAATACCATCGGCAGTTATTAGATCAGAGGCAGTGTTACCATTTTAGCCATTAAGTGGCTAGATGTTAGACATTTTTTTTATCTCGTTTAGTCATGAAAAAATCATTTAAGCCAATTTTATTTAGCCGAATTTCCGTCAAGTTTTTAAACATTTTTGACCATAATTTAAAATTTTTTGGTAGTTGAGTTTACCTTTTTCTTATTAGTTAAAGACAATAACTTTTACAATGAAATTGTCGATAATTTGAAATTTTCGTTGTTCAAAAAATTGTTCTTATGTTTATTTTGTTGTTGCTACACTCAAAATATTATGTAGGTAAAATCAACGTAAAATGTAATATAAAACAAATGAAAATACATTTAAAACCCGGTCAACTAATTTTTCATTTAAATCAGACTAAAAATACTTTTATTTTTAAATGTTAAAAAATAACTCACTAATTACAGTAGAAATGACCGATTTTAACCTTTGTTTCGAAAATTTAACTATCAAAAAAACAAACTACAATTTCCGTAAAAATTACGGATATTTACTTTTGTTTCTAATTTTTAACTACAAAGAAAACTAATAATTTTTTATTTTTATAGCACAAAGTATATTTACAAAAAGAACTTTTACGCTTAAAAATAAGTAAAAAGAAAAAATTCTTAACTGGAGCGTGTAACAAGTCTGAAAAGAACAATAAAAAAATACAGAACTCATAATACTTATTTATTATGTATTTATATAGTATGTAAGTTTTAAAAAAAAGGTTATTTAAAATTAACGTATTATAATTATTAACTTATAGCCTAAGTAGCTAGTGATATATGTGTACTTATGAATACATATAAGTCTTGTCCTTATATATATATGTATGTAATATAGACCGGCCGTACCCCATGTGGTACAGTAACTTTAAAAAATCGTCTCAATGATAACCATTGATAATATTTTTTCTTTTTAAGTTGAAGGTATTACTTTTAAGTGTTTTTAATAAGTGAAAAATAAAAAATAAAAAATTTTATCCAGATTTGTGCAAAATTTCAGAAAAATACCCCGGCAGAAAAGTAAAAAAAAAAATACAATGTCTTTCAAAAGGTAAGTTTGATCTTAATTTATCGGGAATTCTAATATTTGCATGTATCATTTAGAATAGATGACTACGTTGTATGTTAGTGCCACAAAAAAATATAGAAATTGGTATTTTAACGAGAAATATTATACTCTAAAGTAGGTGTACCTCATGTGGTACAGTAGGTCTATGCATGAGCAATATATACAAATGTTTTTTTTTTTTTTTTGCTTTATAGCTTATAATAACGCTGCACGACATCGCCACAATTCTAGAAGAAGACGATAATTACGACAACCAGGGTAAAGATTTATATATTTTTTTACTTCCACTTGACACCGCCAATGATGACCAAACTGACTGACTCTGATTAAGAAGATTCTGTCAGCATACATAATTTACCACCAAACTTGCTTTGAGCTCCAGCAGAGATTTCTGCACATACAGACGGACAGAGTTTCAGCAGGATGATGAAGCGTGCTAGAAAGTATAATTGAAAAAAAACAAGATTTGCAATCAAAGCCCGTTACTTGGCAACCTCATTTAGATGTTTCACTTCTATGATTCTCTTTATGAGGATAGTGCTCAAAAACGGTCTCAGAAAAGAATAATAAAAACCATTCTATTGGAGTTCCAACCATTCTATTGGAGTTCCAACCATTCTATTGGAGTTCGAATAGTTATCATTATTCTTTCTGAGAACGTTTTTGTGCACTGTCCTCATAAAAAGAATCATAGCATTGCTTATTTCTTCACTGGTTTGCCTTTAGTCGATTAACTCAGGAATAGGGGTTTCCGTATAACTGGAACTATACCACTCCTGAAAAAATATAATCTTATATTATTTAAAAACGAGATATTTAAAAAACAGTTTATACTTACCAATTTATTTTGTCTATTTTTCCGGACAATTTTTAAAATAAAATTGTTTTCCTTTTAGAAGTCGATTTTTTTTTCTTATGAAAAACAAATCAAACAAACTATGTTTTTTTTTTTTTAAATAACAAAAAAAAAAAAAAAACAGCTGATTATTTTAAATGAACGGAAATTTCGTTTGTCTTTTGTAATTTGTTTTCTAAACAACGTGCCTTAAAAGTTAAAAAATAATTTTCGTACTAAAATAACTATATTTTGGTTTAATTTTAACTAAACGGAAAAATGTTAAAACAAACTACAACCAGTTAATGTAAAACTTTTTTGAGTGTAAAAATGTATTCGTACAAACAAAATAATTTCAATGAAGTTAATAAATGTTATAAGTTATCTATTAATATTGATGCGATTGTAGTTATATAATCTTGTTAATTCATTATTTTTTTTTTGCCTTTTTATACTAAAAATTTAGCAATTTTTAGTTGTGAATAGATGGCATCACTGATCAGGTATAATACCAACAGCTTATAAAAGTGTTCTTTCCATAACCTCAACACGTTTTCTGAATCCGTCACCACATTTCCTTCTTCGTCCTTAAAGGGGGGGATGTCAGAACCTACCCTTTACATTTGAATCTTTTTTTCTTGGGAAAATGATCCGGCTTAAGTTCGACTCCTGTACATCTCAACCTCATCACACACACACACCTATTCTCTTATTCTCTTCCGATACCTATCCCGCGCACTTCGCGTAGCTACCGACTGCAGTGTTGCCATATGTGCTGCATTTATCTCTGCTGTAGCGTTGCGGCAATTCTGGTCGTACCATGGGTTTAATGGCGAAGCTGTTTGGAACCGAAGAATGGATTTGGAAGCAGTTTCTATGGATTGGGTAATAGTTTGCTATTGTGCGGGGAGCAACGAGTGCTCTATTTAAGTGCTCTATCCGCAGCTTCGTGACGTCAACTTTTTCTGTGTATATCTATGCTTTTTGAAATACACAAATTAGTGTTCTCACCTTCTTACTTCTTTATACTACAACGTGGTCGATCTGGTTTCTGGTATTCAGATCAGACGATATCCAAGTCGCTTTGAGGGTTAAAGTCTGGTGCTGCTTATCACCATGTTCTGCACCGCCGCAAGGAAGAGATCAACCTCATACCGTTATCGGTTGTCTCTTCGTAGAAGCTGTACTTGCCCTCCTTGGGTTCAAATTGACTTTCTCTTCCTAATTTAGCCTTGAACTACTTTAACGTCATGGCTGGAGCAGTCATCGTGCCGTTCTTATAGACGCACGTAGAAAGCTTACTTGACTTCGTCGTTTTTTTCCTCCGCAGGAGAATTGACGGAAATTATGCTTATATGAACGAATTTAGCCTTGGTGTAAAATTGTTGCAAGAATTTCATTTTCCGATTCTTAACAAATTATCATACGAATTCATGCCTGGTTGCATGGCAACTGTAATACAGGACACCTTAGCTGTTCTGGTAACACCTTTCCCCGCACCATCTCACCGCGTGGATAGCATCTATGTCACATTTCTACTTTTAAAATTCACCTGTCAAAACTTGCATTTCTGATCAGTTTGGCTTTTTATGACATTTTTTGCAAATCGGACCAAAAAACTAATCCTTTGTACCGATACATTTTTTTTTTTTTTTTTTTTTGTACACCATTTATGTATATCCAAATCGTATCATCCGCTTGAAAACTTGAGATTTATTTCTCTTTCTTTTAAATTCCCCACTGAGCTACGTTTAGTCAACGTAAAAATTTCATTTTAAATTAATGTCTTATTTAAAAAGCTCTCTGTTAATAGCACAAAGTGTTGGGCAACAACAAAAAATATTTAATGAAATTTTAATGTAACGTGAAACGGATGTTGGCATTCAACATAAAAAGCACTTTGTTACCAAGTATTTTATACAATATTTTTAAACTCGTATCCTTTTGACACTTAAAGAGACTTAAATTTACAAAGTACCATAGTATTGTGACATCGTGGCTAAAATAAACTCAGTTGTTGGGCAAAAAAGTAAAATTAAAATTTTTAATGAAAGAGTTCTAAAGTATAACGAAGAAGATAAAAATACATATTATTAAAATAATTTAGCTCAAGTTTTGAGAAATATTAAGCAAATCTGAAATATATAGAGAAACTACATTTGGTAGCTTTATTTTAGAAATTAACGTGAGCGAAATTTAATTTTATTCAGATAAGCATATACATATTTCTCTATAAATGTCCGTATTTTTCAACATTTAATTTGAATTGTAAACTGAAATGTACATTTCGATTTAAATTTTATGTACAATTTTTAATGTGGCTTAAATTAAAATATGTATGTATGCATGTATGTATGTGTGTATGAATGTGGAAATACCCAGTTGGCCATGTCTTCAAGACAACGTCGAGGACGCGTACAAGACCCATAGTAAATCCCTGACGACATGTTGGCGACAGCCCATGCAAATCATCGACGACTTTTTCGAACAAAGGGCACTTAAATCGTAAACGACAATGTGAGCGACATTATTATGCATATTGTCGTTAATGATCATATGGGTAACAATGTGGTTAAAGTTGTCACTGGTGATTATATAAACGACTTTTTTCTCATAAAGTCGTTAATGCCCGATAAGCGACACTACCATAATAGTGTCGTTGATGACAATATTGTTGACACTATCTACGATTTAGTCGCCGATAGGTAAGTGACAATTAGGGATTAAACGAACACCGATACTGATATATTGGCGATACTTCAGATTTGCCGATATATCCAGAATAAGGGGAACGGGTAAATGGGTATATGTACCTCTAGGATATATTTACTAAAATCATAATATGCAAACCTGCTAACTTCCAATAACTTTTAATGGAAACAACAAACACACTTTAATGGCCATTTTCTCAATGTATCGACAAACTGTCTGTTACTTAATGTCAACATAAATTTATTGGACCGATAAACTGTCCGTTAACGATTTTGGGTTTCTCAATATACCGACAAAAAACAAAGTTTTCAGCTGGCAACGCCACTCAAAATACATGTAAAAGATGGGAGTCAGCTGATTGAATTTATCTGTGCGGCAAATAAAAGGAAAATAAATAATTGGCAGAAGAGTGCCGGTTAGCTTTGCGATTAAAACGAAGCAAATGAGACATTGAGAAAACCAAATTTCTTTAATGTGCAGTTTTTCGTTGGGAAAAAAGATAATCGCCTAATGAGAAAATGGCCATAAGACTCAATTTGAAGAAAAACTACATGCTGGTCGACGAGGTGTATCTTTCTCTTCTACACGGCATTAAAATCTCAATTTACCTAAAAAGTGGATTTAGCTGGTTTGCATATTGAGCCTACTATATGGCAATGTAGTCAGCAAGAACATTTATTTTTTGTGTTTCTTGTCCTATCAATTCACGTTTTCCAATTGCGCAATTGAAACCCAGCCGCGAATAATTATATTATATTTAACAGGCAGGATTATTTATTTTTAATTTTTTTTTATTATCAAAAATGTTGATAATAAAAGCAAAACATCAAGAAATATTAATTTTAAATTACATACAAATTTAAAGTTTTGAATTTTTTTAGTAGAGGACAACGTAAGCGACCATTGCATGCATTTTGTCGTCAAAGTGGTTCGAAAAACGACAAAATACATGCAATGGTCGCCTAAGTTGTCCTCAATAAAGTCTAATTGAAGACAAGATGAGCGACAATTGCATGCATTATGTCGTCAGTGTGGTTTGAAACACGACAAAATGCATGCAATGGTTACTTACGTTGTCCTCAATAAATTATTTTTGAAGACAAATTTAAAACAATGTCTCCAAAAAAGTCGTAAATACGCCAAATGGTCATAGACGCAAATGTCGTCAATGATGTCTTCCGAACATTTTTGAATTTGTCGCCTATATAACATTGATGGCGACAACTTAAGTAAGAAAACGTGTATACTGTCGTGTTAAAAATCGTATTTACGACTTTTTTGGAGACATTTTTTTAAATATGTCTTGAATAATAATTGATTGAGGACAACGTAAGTAACCATTGCATGCATTTTGTCGTGTTTCGAACCACTTTGACGACAAAATGCATGCAATGGTCGCTAACGTTGTCCTCTACTAAAAAAATTCAAAACTTTAAATTTGTATGTAATTTAAAATTAATATTTCTTGATGTTTTGCTTTTATTATCAATATTTTTGATAATAAAAAAAATTAAAAAATAAATAGTCCTGCCTGGGGGCAAATTATGGCAGTCGTGATCGAATACTTTTTCGATTCGAAAGCAATTTTAGTTCTAATTCTTTCTGTTCATACTGAACGGATCGAAATTATTTCTTTAGTGTTGTAAAACATTTATTTGAGTGTTCATAACACTGAAAAAATAATTACGATACGTTCAGTATCGACTAAAATAAAATTGCTTTCGAATCGAAAAAGTATTCGATCACGACTGCCATAATTTGCCCCCTGTTTAATATAATTATTTTGTAACTTAAAACGTTATTCGCGGCTATGTTTTAATTGTGCAATTGGAATACGTGAATTGATAGGACAAGAAACACAAAAATTAATGTTCCTGCTGATTACATTGCCATATCATAGGCTCAATATGCAAACCTGCTAAATCCACTTTTTAAGTAAATTGAGATTTTAATGCCGTGTGGAAGAGAAAGATACACCTCGTCGACCAGCATGTAGATTTTCTTCAAATTGAGTCTTAAAGTGTGTTAAACCAACTTTATTTTTAGGTTTTCTCTCAAGCTGCGCATATGAAATATGAAAAGTTTGCTGTTTCCATTAAAAGTTATTGGACGTTAACAGGTTTGCATATTATGTCGACGATATGTTAAGTTCAGAACCCATGCCTATTGGAGGTCTGACTGTCTCCACACATCCAGTATCCACTATTTTCGAGCACAGTCTCTCAAACTCATCGGCTATTTCATTAGTTTGGAGTTCACTTGTTGGAATTTACAGCCCATCAAGACCCTAAAAGATTTTAGTAAATATATCATCAAGGCATACCCATTTACCCCTTCCCCTTATTCTGGATATATCGGCAAATCTCAGTATCGGTGTTCGTTAAATCCCTAATTGTCACTTACCTATCGGCGACTAAGTCGTAGATAGTGTCAACAATATTGTCATCAACGACACTATTAAGGTAATGTCGCTAATCGGGCATTAACGACTTTATGAGAAAAAAAGTCGTTTATATAGTCTCCAGTGACAACTTTAACCACATTGTTACCCATATGATCATTAACGACAATATGCATAATAATGTGGGCTTAAGTGCCCTTTGTTCGAAAAAGTCGAAATGTCGTCAGGGATTTACTATGGGTCTTGTACGCGTCCTCGACGTTGTCTTGAAGACATGGCCAACTTAGATACACTCTGCTTTATTTACTTTTGTTTCTTTTTATTTTTTGTTCGCTGATAGAGAAATTTTTGTGTAATTAGGTTATCAGTGCTTAAAAATGAATTGCAAAATTGTTGTTTTTGTCCCTATTTTTAAGAAGTTTTAAAATGTTTGGATTGAATACGGCAGGAAGCAATTGTATGGGTCGGCCCTTTACAACAATATAAGCTTCGCCAGTCACTCCAAAAATTTAAAGATGATGTCGTGACGTTTTCAAAAGAGCAAAAATACATTTTTTCCATGCCCTAAATAACGCCTTCGAATAACGCGTGAAAAACAAAAACAACTCTTTGCATGAGTACAAACAGTGAAACAACACTAAGACAAAATGAAAGAAACGTTTACGTTTTAGTTAATGCAAATGAAAATAATGCAGAAATAAATAAAACAAAACAAAACAATATAAACTATTTAACGGCTAAGCCAATTACTCGAACACGTTCCCTCTCACCTTCGGTACTTACACAAACGGTGGATAGTGACTTATTAAAAAAACTACAACAATATTTGGTGACAAGTGTTGCCAGGCCAGCAAGTATTGCCGTGAAGTCAAAAACAAATTTAGTGGGAAATGATACCATGAACTTAAACACAAATGCAATGGAAAACCCCCCTGTAAAAAGTTGTCAAAAGCCTACAGTACAAGTTGGTATGGACAGGTACATAACAGTGCTTAAACGGGGACGCAGCCCTACCTCTGCAGCAGTCGCTTCGGCCTCAAAAGTACCATCTTTTGATAAAATAAATACACAAAATCGTTTCGCGATTCTGGAGGATGAATCCTCTGAAGCACCAAACGTCATTAAATCGTCTAAGCCACCCCCGATATACCCTAGAGAGCAAAACTCTAATGAGTTAATAAAAAGTTTAATTTCGGTGATAGGTGAAAATTCCTTTTATGTAGCTGCAATAAAACGCGGTATCATTAACGAGACTAAAATACAGGTGAATCACGAGGATGATTTTCGAAAGGTAATTACAAGATTTGAGACTCTGAATAAAAACTTTTATACGTATCAACTGAAGAGCAGTAAAGGTCTTCAGGTAGTAATCAAGGGCATAGACTCATGCGTAGACCCAGGGGAAATTAAAGCTTTTTTGGAAGAGAAGGGCTTTAAAATTAAAAACGTAACAAATATAAAAAATAGGGAAAAAAATCCCCAACCACTATTTCGAGTGGAACTTGAACCCGGCGACGTTAAGCTCAAAAAAAAATGAAACGCATCCAATTTATAATTTAAAATATATTCTGTACAGAAGGGTAACTATTGAGGAGGCGCACAAAAGAAATGGTCCTGTTCAATGTCTAAACTGCCAGGAATTTGGCCATACTAAGGCATACTGCTACTTACCCCCTGTTTGCGTAGTATGTGGTGAATTACATGGAACAGTTCTTTGCGACAAGTCTAAAACCGACCCCAACGTAAAAAAATGTAGCAACTGTGGCGGTAATCACACTGCCAATTATAGAGGATGCCCTGTATACACTATCGTCAAGCAGTCGGTCGGACCGAAAACTAATCCCCCTCAAATGCAGGTAACAAATCAGGTTAACACAAATGCAATTCAAGCCCCCCAGCCTAGTAATAACAGAACCTCTCACGCTAACGTCCTAAAATCAAACCATGAGCCAATGCAAGGTGCCTCACCAAGTAATGATGAAACTCAATTTTCTAATTTAAGTCGTTTAGAAAAAACCATGGAAACATTAGTGCAAACGGTAAATAATTTTACGAACACAATGGGTAATATGATGCAGGAAATGCTTAGAATGCAATCGATGTTATTGTTTAAAACTGTTTAAAAATTTGTTTTTGGAACGCAAACGGCATTCGCCAACATAAAAACGAATAAAAATATTTTCTTAAAAATAAACAAATTGATGTCATGATGGTTTCTGAAACTCATTTGACCTCAAGAAATACGTTTAAAATCAATGGTTATATAATATATGATACCAAGGACCCTCGAGATAGAGCTTGTGGAGGTTCTGCAATTTTGATAAAAAATCGAGTCAAACACTACCTACAAATCACTAGGACAATGTTTCCTTGCCGCTGGCGATTATAACGCTAAACATACCTTCTGGGGGTCACGGCTTATAACACCAAAGTGTCGTGTTCTGTTTAATACAATCTCTAAAATGGATTTAAATGTGGTCGCGAGCGGACAACTGACATATTGGCCTACTGATCAGCAAAAAATTCCAGATGTCATCGATTTCGGCGTGGTTAAAAACATCCCCACAGAAACTATTCATGTTGAAGCTTCCTTAGAATTATCTTTCGACCGCACACCTACAATTGTTACTATAATTAAACCCAATAGAATTTTATCTCCGACTGGTTACTTAGCACCGTTAGTCACACAAATAAATTGGTTAAAATATAATAAATATCTCAGTACCCATTGCTCAGAAAATATTCCGCTTAGAACACCAGAGAACGTAGATCGTTCTCTTGTTAATTTTGACAGTTTTCTGAAACTAGCTGTTCAACATTCAAGTATTGCCCCCAAAAGAACAAACAATATTAAAATATATTCCACAGATGCCGAGTGTCTCTTGTCTGAAAAAAGGAGAGCTCGAAGAGAGTGGCAAGTGCACAGATCCCCTCAACTTAAGAACTTACTAAAGGAGTGTACAAAAAAGCTAAGAAAGTTACTGCAGACTAAGAAAATGGCTTCTCTGGAAAAATATCTTAAGGAACTTGATGCAACCCCCCAATCAGACTACTCATTATGGCGTGCAGCTAGAAATCTCAAAAGGCCAGTTGTCTCTAAGCCACCATTAAGAAACTTGAATGGAAGTTGGGCAAGAAATGATGTTGAAAAAGGAAATCTGTTTGTCAATCATTTAAAAAACGTATTTACCCCAAATATATCTCACGATATTGCGGTCGAGTTACCACCTGTTGCTGCTAGAGCAGCTGTTCCGCTAAGATTTGAGATAAGAGAAATCGAAAAGGCTATTTGTGATTTAAACCCCAAGAAGGCTCCTTGTTTTGACAAGATCAGCAACAAAATGCTTTTGGAGCTACCCAGCATAGCAAAGAAAATTACTCTTTTAATTTTTAATGCTATTTTACGCCTTGAATACTATCCTCAAAAGTGGAAGGTCTCCTTAGTCACCATGATACCTAAACCTGGAAAGGATCACACAAAAGTTGAGTCATATAGGCCTATATGCTTACTTTTTAATATATCAAAGCTGTTTGAGAAGCTGTTAGCGTCAAAATTAACCCCAATTTTAAATGAAAATAGATGTATTCCTAACCACCAATTCGGCTTTAGAAGAGAACACAGCACAATTGAGCAAACTCATCGTATAGTAAACGCAATAAGAAAAGCCTTTGAAGAAAAAAAATATTGTTCCGCTCTCTTCATCGATGTTTCTCAAGCTTTCGATAAAGTCTGGCATGAAGGCTTATTACATAAATTGAAGCTAAACTTACCAGTAAACACACACAAGCTGTTAGAAAGCTACTTAGTCGGTCGAAAGTTTATTATTAAAGAAGGTGATTATTTAAGCTCTCCTCAGCAAATTGACGCTGGAGTCCCTCAGGGAAGCATCCTGGGCCCACTTTTATACTTAATATATACCTCGGATATGCCAACAAACAACTACACACAAACTTTAACATTTGCTGATGATACAGCTTTTTTGAGCGTGCACGAAAACCGCCAAGAAGCATCTCGATACCTACAGGATCATATATATCAACTCGAACTATGGTTAAAGCAATGGAGGATAGAGGTCAATGAGCAAAAATGCGTACATATAACATTCACCTTGCGTCGGGAATCATGCCCCCCTATTAAAATCAATAATCAAATAATACCTCAAAATTCGCATGTAAAATACCTCGGTATTCATCTAGATCGCCGTTTAACGTGGAAAAGCCATATAGAGGCAAAATTAACTCAAATGAAACTAAAAGCCATCCAAATTCATTGGCTTATTGGAAGAAACTCTGTCCTTAGTCTCGACTGCAAACTTCTTCTTTACAACTCCATCTTAAAGCCAATCTGGTGCTATGGTATTCAGTTATGGGGCACTGCCTCGGCCTCTAATATCGAAAAAATTAAAAGGCGCCAAAATAAACTACTTCGAATAATCACAGCTGCCCCTTGGTATGTTAAAATCTCAAATATTCACAAGGATCTTAATGTTCCATTAGTTAAAACTGTGATTACGAAATATGCAGTAAAATACTTAAAAAGGCTCGAATCGCACCCGAACCCACTAGCACGAAATATTTTAAATGATAGCGACCACACTCGCTTAAGAAGAAGAGACACTGCAGCACTTATCCAATTAGATGAGCGATAAACACCTATAAAAGTGAACAGAACCCGCGATGAAGAAAATTTTTGTCTGGCACTGGCAGGACAAAAAATAATATTAGGTTAAGATTTGATTAATTATTGTTAGTTCATATTTAATATATGAAGATTCAATAAATAAATAATGAAAAAAAAAAAAATAACGCGGGATCGAATTATTTTACATGTTGCTGTTAATTGATTGAATACACTTGCATTTCTCTTCATAATAATTTTTTAATCTAAAAATAAATAAATTTACTGCTTTTAACTTGGATTTTTCCCGTTAAATTGTTCTTTGCAAAGAAATGTAACAGTAGCTTTTAAAGTATTCAAATTATTATTTTTGAAAATAGCGATGTTTTAATAGTTAATAAATACTTAGTTATTTAATTTTCGAATTGAAAAATGTTAACAAAAATATGATTGGAGGTGATCATAATTTAAAATGTTTACCCTCTGTGCGGTTGTTAGAGAATAGAAGATTTAATAAAGTCGACTAGGCATGAAGGAGCTTTTACGTCAAATAACTTTTTTATAATAAGAAGATGCTTCCCATGGTCTTTTTAGTTACGCAAGTAACCATGTTTAATGCATTTAGTAAAACCGTACTGCCAACGCAATAGTAATTTGATTTCAAATTTTAAAGTTAAAGCGAAAACAAATATTTATATTTAGTTGGTGAATTAAATGCTAAATTTTATGATGACTTACAGTTTTTCTTATCTTGTGGTTTCTTTGTCTTTATTTTTATTATCACTCCTGAAATATTATTAGTAAATGGTTTTCTACATACACTAATGATAAATTTAGTATCGTTAAGTTTTTTTTATAATTCATAATTTACAATGTAAGAAAATGAGATAAAACAAACAGTGATTGAATATAGCCCACGTTGAGGGTGACACCAGCGAAAATAATTCTGGAAAATAGTTAAAAGGGAAAACAAGAGCAGAGGAAATCCCTTAAAATGGATTCTGTGTCAACAGCTTTTCTTAACAAAAATTTAATACCCAATATGATTAAAGCTTTTTACAAAATTGGACTCAAACAAAGAGTATTTAGCTAGATCCCTAAATACATGTTAATAATTTCAATTTCCCTTACTTGCAAACATTTTTTGTCTTCTGTGTGCTGGTAATTTTATATTTACTAATTTTGTATATTTTTCTTCATAATTATCAGAGCTTGTTATGTTTTGGTTTTCCCCCCTCATTTTTCCACTGCATATAAACTGGCGTTAAGCAGGATATTCGCACTTGGTTTAATGACCTCTGTGCTTTGTTTTAACTATTACGAATGGTTGATTATTAAACAACTCTAGAGTATAAAACAGTCTGAAAACTACGCTTTTTCTAACTTTATCAAACTCTATTACACAGTGACTCATTCACTCATTTTAACACAAACACATACAAGCAGAAATGTTACCAGAAGTGGCTAAGAATGAATTCTTTATAATTGTAAAATCATTGAAAACTTGTATTTAAGGTCTTAAAGCTGTTTGAAAAATGGAAAATATAATTTATAAAATTAGGGGCCAATTTCACAAAGTTCAGTTCGGTTTTAACTGTAAAAAAATTTTGTTAACTGACAGTTATGGTTATAGTTAGTATTAACTGAACTTGGTGGTATTAGCTGTTAATGACATAAAATATCTTATTATTAATTGAAAACGATTAAAAATAATCACGATGGCACATATTTAGAAATAATCACTAATGGCCAATTTCACCAGTTCATATTTTAATATAGAGTTTCTTATAATTTTATTTTTATATGACATCAAAAACGAATTTAAACATAAATTGTTATTTAAATAAATTAGTGAAATAAGTAACTATTTAAGGTACTCACAGTTTGATACTTTCAGCACGAGATGTTTACTTTTAATTAAGACTAAGTACCAACTAACTAATACATTCAAAGAACAGCTGCTTAACTTCATTTTATGAATTACTAGCTAATACTCTGAGCGTTGCTGCATCATACATAGAAGTTGCATTTCGGTCCGTGCAATATTTTGTTCTTGTGATTCTGCTGCTTGTGCATGTGCAACTCGTAAACGATCTGTTTCAATGTAAGTTTGTTGTTCTTTGTTTGGTTAATAAGAACAAACTCCCAAAATTCCGAAAATGTTTGTATCATTTGTTAAAATCAAACTTATACTGTAGGCGTAAGGTTCCTTAGAAACCAAAAAGAAAAACAACCCTCCTTAACAAAATAGCCTTACTTATTTTAGCTTAAGACGTACACTGAAAGAAAAATACTTCATATATTTAATGAATCATTTTCATAAAAAAAAATTTCCTTGGTTAAATGAAAATTTTCATTGTCTAAATGGAATTTCATAGTTATAATGAAATATTTTCGTAAAAATCGCTTCATTGGATTTCGTAATTACGTTAAAAATTTTCATTGGATATATGAAAACTTAAGTTTGTCCAAGTTAAACAAAAAATGTTAATTGGGGATATAAAAAAACAATATGCAAACATAACAATATTCATAAATTAATACAAAATTATAGTTTCCTTAAAAAAATGTTTAATTGTTAATTAAAAAATTTAAGATTTAATAATTTCATACATCTAATGTTACATGTATGCCATTAACTTTATGAAATCAAAAAATTTTTTTATAAAAGCCACATATTTCAATAATTGCCTTCATAAATTTAAATTTTCATTATGACAATAAAAATGTCATTATAGTAATGAAACAAAAACTTTCAATCCACTTTCAATCAACGTTGTTATTTTTATTATTGACAATTTAATCTCATATTTACGCTCTTAATTGAGTAAAAAACATAGTTTTTTTATCCAAAACTACACTGCCCCAGTAGACCAGCTGGTAGTGAGCTAGTCTATCAGCACCGAGGTTGGCGGATCGAATCCCGCCAGAGACAGAAAAAAATAAAAAATAAAATAAAGTGAAATAAAACAAGAAAAAATAAAAAAAAAAAAAATAATTAAAAAAAATAAAAAAATTTTTTTTTTACTTTATTGAAAGTATTCATCCAATGAATAATATTCATAGATCTAATGTAATGTTTCATTAAATCCTTTTAATGAAACAGGTTTCATTGATCCAACGAAGCGCTGCATAGGTTCCTTTTTAATGCAATTTTTCATGGGATTAATGTCAAAATTCATTGGTATTGCGAAGAAAATTCTTTAAGTGTAGAGGCTATAGTTTGTTCATATTTAGTACATACTTTAAAATTAATTATAATAACTTTTTTGCCTTGTTTAAAAAATATTTTAAATAAAAGGCCCAAAGCAACGCTGGGTTCCAAGCCAAGCATTGACAGCAAAGATGGGCACTTTGCAGTACCAGTACTTCTTCAGTATTTTTTTTACTGGTACTGCACTTGAATTTTCATTACCAGTATATTTTAACTGATTACTGAAAAAAAAAATCAGTAAAGTTTACTGAATACTGAAAAAAATTTTCAGTAAATTTTACTGATTACTGATAAGAATGCATCATCGGGAGGTTTTACTACCTATACAGACAAAAAAAAAAACAAGAATTATAAAACTGTAAGCATTTTCGTACTCAATAAGCGTTAATAAAACGAAATTCCAATATGCATATAAAACAAAGAAACAGATGAACGGACCTAATGTACATTCCTTTGTAATTAAAAAAATTATGGACTATACAATATTTATCAGTTAATATAAATATGTGAATCAACCTGTCTGTAACATTAGCTTGTTGGCGGTTTAAAGGAACACATTCCTTTGATCGTATTACGAAAATGATATGCGATATCAATAGAGAATATAAATTGCCGGTTGACAAATTTGTTTACACTATCACTGACAACGGATCAAATTTCATTAAAGCATTTAAATAATTTGGAGTCGAATTAAGTAAGAAAATAATATATTTATAAATAAATATTTATTTCCATAATAAGAATAATAATAATGAACATAATAGTGATGAAGAATCTGATTCTGACTCAGATGAGGAAACGAATGTTTAGTCATAAAGTTATCTAAACATTTCACATGTGCTAGTCACACATTAAATATTGTGGCTACAACCGATTTCAACAAAATTATGAATACTTTAAGTCAAGACGTAAAAAATATACACAAAAATTCTTTCAGACGGTAACATTGATAAAATTTAAATTACAAACTACTCTATATTTTAATTTTTTGGTTATAGATGTACACAGATTTGGAACAAGTGTAATAGACCAAAATCTGCAGAAATAGTCATTTCAGTTTTAAGTACCAATTTATCGACCCCTTGTATAAAAAGATGGAATTCTCTTGCGATTTAGTAAAGAAGTTGCTACAACATAAGGCAAATCTACCGGAATTTTGCTATCGTCTTTCCATCCCCACTATTCCTGCTGATGAAATTGAGTATTTGGAGGAATATATAAGCATAATGGAACCTTTAGCCGAGGCAATTGATGATCTTCAGGGGGAAAAAGATATATTTTTCGGTCACTTTGTCCCAACTATTGTCTCTTTAAAAATAAAATTTGGCCGTTTACAGAAAGCCGAATTTAAATACTTAGTCGAATTAAGTAAAAAACTGCAAGAGAGTTAAGAGATTCGAAAAATATTTTCTGATCTAGCCCGACACTTGGGATGCCATTATTGCCGCCATAACAATACCTGAAATAAAGCTAGGGTTTCTAAAACCACTTTTAGAAACGGCAACGGAGAAAACAGAAGAAGAGGTTAAGAAAATGTTTAATACATATGTTGTAAAATATGGAAAAATACCCACAATTGAAAGCCGTGCTTTGCCTCAAAGACCGCAAAAATCATTTTTAGATTTTGGAGAGGAAAGTAGTGGTAACGTTTTGCATCTTATTTTTCATTAAATTTTTGTATTTAATTTTCACATGCTTATCTTATTTTCTTTAACAGATGCGGGCATAACTATTAATAACAATTTTGTACCTGGCCGAACAAGACACTAGCAAAAATTGTCTGCATAATCACAGTACTATTAAAAACGTGTTTGTGAAATACCATACCCCACCCCTTTGCCTTCGTCTGCTCCTGTAGAAAGATTGTTTTCTTTCGCTGGGATTGTGAATCGTTCCAGAAGATTCAGTGATACAAATTTTGAAATGCTTGTATTAAGAAAAGCCACACTGAAAGAATTTTCTTCGCAATACTAACGAATTTTGACATTAATCCCATGAAAAATTGCATTATAAAGGAACCTAGCAGCGCTTCGTTGGATCAATGAAACCTGTTTCATTAAAAGGACTTAATGAAACATTACATTAGATCCATGAATATTATTCATTGGATGAATACTTTCAATAAAGAAAAATTTTTTTTTTTTTATATTTTTTTTAATTATTTTTTTTTTCTTTTTTCTTATTTTATTTTACTTTATTTTATTTTTTATTTCTTTTCTGTCTCTGGTGGGATTCGAACATGTAACCTCGGTGCTGCTAGACTAGCTCACTACCAGCTAGTCTACCGGGGCAGTGTAGTTTTTGTATAAAAAAACTATGTTTTTTTCTCAATTAAGGGCGTAAATATGAGATTAAATTGTCCATAATAACAATAACAACGTTGATTGAAAGTGGATTGAAAGTTTTTGTTTCATTACTATAATGACATTTTTATTGTCATAATGAAAATTTAAATTTATGAAGGCAATTATTGAAATATGTTGCTTTTATAAAAAAATTTTTTGATTTCATAAATTTAATGGCATACATGTAACATTAGATTTATGAAATTATTAAATCTTACATTTTTTAATTAACAATTAAACATTTTTTTAAGGAAACTATAATTTTGCATTAATTTTTGAATATAGTTATGTTTGTATATTGTTTTTTTATGTTCCCAATTAAAATTTTTTGTTTTACTTGGACAAACTTAAGTTTTCATATATCCAATGAAAATTTTCAACGTAATTACGAAATCTTATGAAGCGATTTTAACGAAAATACTTCATCAAACCTATGAAATTCCATTTAGACAATTAAAATTTTCATTTACCCAAGGAAAACTTTTTTATGAAAATGATTCATTAAATATATGAAGCATTTTTCTTGCAATAATACATAAAATCTTTTTTATCTTTATTTAAAAAATTTTCAAATTTACAAATATTTCTTGTGCTAAACCCGCAAAGCATTGAGCTTGTCAAAAAAAAAAAAAAAAAAAAAATACGTAATCGTGACTCAATTTTCAGTAATCAATAAAATTTACTGATTACTGAAATTTTTTCAGTATTCAGTAAACTTTACTGCATACTGATTTTTCTTCCAGTAATCAGTAAACTTTACTGAATACTGATTTTTTTCAGTAATAAGTAAAAAATGTAAATTTCACATTTTGAGGTGCGATTAATCGATTTCACAAAACCATTTACCATTCCCTAGTAAACGGCTCATAAAGGTAAAGAACATACAAAATTTGTGTTCCTGTGGGAACATAAAAAACAACTTTAATATAAATTTAAAGCCATATTATTTATTCCCAGTTGCAAGGCTATAGTAAAGATTTTTTAATAAGTTTTCCGTTCGCTAAATTCTCTACGCTCTTGTTGTAAAATTCTTATTCGTAAATAACTATATGGAATAACTATATAATGCTTAAATAGTATTGTGGTTATGTTATTGAACTTTTTATGGGTTTTAATTAAAATTTTTGATAATCATTTAATTTAATTTTCATTAAACTATTTTTTAAAGAAACGAATTTTACAACATAAAATTACTTAGAATTTATTGATAATTTTTAATTTTTGACAGAACTGGGAATCGAACCCAGGTTTTCTCGGACAGGTTGCCCTGACATGTTTCTACTGTAACCACACTATCCTTTAAGAGGGGTTTGCCGTTTAACAGTCACCGCCACTGACGACGGCTGACAGTCAATAGTTAAACATCAATCTTTACATCAAATTGTATTAAACCTTTGGTAGATCGAAATTTGCTTTGAATGATTATCTATTTTAATTGATATACTTGTGTTTTTTTTTCGTACTTTTTGTCAAGAATTCTTCTTGAAGTCCAAAGTACATTTTTCTGTTTTTCATGGTTTTGTTTTTCTTATTGACTTATTCAGCACATCTTAAAGGACAAAAGCAAACATAAAGCTTGTGCCTTAGCTGTTACACTGAAAGAATTTTCTTCGCAATACTAACGAATTTTGACATTAATCCCATGAAAAATTGCATTATAAAGGAACCTATGCAGCGCTTCGTTGGATCAATGAAACCTGTTTCATTAAAAGGACTTAATGAAACATTACATTAGATCCATGAATATTATTCATTGGATGAATACTTTCAATAAAGTAAAATTTTTTTTTTTTTATATTTTTTTAATTATTTTTTTTTTCTTTTTTCTTATTTTATTTTACTTTATTTTATTTTTTATTTTTTTTCTGTCTCTGGCGGGATTCGAACATGCAACCTCGGCGCTGATAGACTAGCTCACTACCAGCTAGTCTACCGGGGCAGTGTAGTTTTTGTATAAAAAAACTATGTTTTTTCTCAATTAAGGGCGTAAATATGAGATTAAATTGTCCATAATAACAATAACAACGTTGATTGAAAGTGGATTGAAAGTTTTTGTTTCATTACTATAATGACATTTTTATTGTCATAATGAAAATTTAAATTTATGAAGGCAATTATTGAAATATGTTGCTTTTATAAAAAATTTTTTTGATTTCATAAATTTAATGGCATACATGTAACATTAGATGTATGAAATTATTAAATCTTACATTTTTTAAATAACAATTAAACATTTTTTTAATGAAACTATAATTTTGTATTAAGTTATGAATATAGTTATGTTTGTTTATTGTTTTTTTGTGTTCCCAATTAAAATTTTTTGTTTTACTTGGACAAACTTAAGTTTTCATATATCCAATGAAAATTTTTAACGTAATTACGAAATCTAATGAAGCGATTTTAACGAAAATACTTCATCAAACCTATGAAATTCCATTTAGACAATGAAAATTTTCATTTACCCAAGGAAAACTTTTTTATGAAAATGATTCATTAAATATATGAAGCATTTTTCTTTCAGTGTAACAATAAAAAGTATTGTGGCTTTATTATTTTATAATTCTTTTTTGAAAAATTCTCTATTAATGTTACAAAGTTAGAAATATTATGAAAAGAATTTATAATATTTTTAAAATGGAGCTTCTAAAGACAAATATTTTATTTTATTTTTTTTAACAGATAAACCTTGTAATACAAATGAATTAATACTTTTAAACTCCAGTGAAGTCTTTGCAGATGTATGTTCTTTCTTATTATGTGGGTGAACATCTATGTGCTTATGAGTGTGGCTTATGTTCACATTTTCCTTGTTGTAATTTGAAGAACAGTTTTAAAGAGTTGTGCCGGGGGTCTAACACCCTACCCTAAATTCTTACAGCCTTGGCTATAAAAAATAAAGAGGTTTATAAAAGGTTTATTAAACGGATTTTTTGTGAATTTATTTTTTTCAATATGACAAATTTTAACTTTAAAGAAGTTTTTATTTCGAAACAAACAGTATTTCTAAAGTACAAAAAAATCATTTATTGGAAGATTAAAATTAAATAAATTTTTCAATTAGTTTAAGATATTAAATTTGTGGGCTGAAATATTTTCTTCAGCCCGGATAAATGGTTGCTTGATGAAATCGCCTTTTGTTCTGTGCCTTAATTTCTGGCTTCAACTTTTATTACCTTAGAGATTTTGTAATTCTTTATCCGTTGGTTTTAATGAGCTTTTGCCTCATGAATAATGAAATTTTTTTGCTAAGTCTAAATGAATATTTTTTCTTTGTTTTAATTTTGCAGTTTTACTTTGTTCTGTGTTTTATTTTCCCATCGTGTTTTATGGAAGTTTTTGTTGAATATTTATGTTTATGTGGAACAAAGAGTTTTTAAAAAAATTAGAAATACGACTATCTAAATATTGTGAATCTATTATGAATTTTTATTTTAACCGTTGAAGGAATCAATTTTTGTGCAATATATCGCAATAAAAATATGAAGGTTGAAATAAAATCAAAAGATGAACAAATAAGGAAAACTGTAAATTTTTAGGGAATTGCACTTTAAATTTTTTTGGTTTTAAATTTGATTTTTCTCTCTTAAATACCTAAATATGAAGTTATATATTAAAAATAAGATGTGATTAAATACTTATTAGATATTTATATAAACAATTGATTTTTATTATTCTTTTTTTTAATGTAACCTTTTTTCGAATGTTTTTCTTTAACCTTTAATTAGGCGCATGGGGTCAGGAGAATTAGGCTAAAATTTTGTTTTTTTGGATATGTTCATTTCAGTCACATCATCTTTCTTAAAAACACAAATAACGGTTATTTTGGAATATCTCAAAACTGTTCTACTTTTGACAATTCTGACTTCATATTCGGATTCAGCGGAAAATTTTACATAAATATTAGCTGCCAGATTCATTTGGTCACGACTTTGTTGAAATTTTGTCACGTAGTGTTATTGAAACATTTTTTTCGAATCTTCTACTTTAAATTAAATATGATTTATAAATATTTTAATTAGGCTTAAGTTCATGAAATTTAATTTTTATTAAATTATTTTTATGAAGAAAGGAATTTTACAACATGAACAAAATAATTATTGTTAAAGCTAAGGCACGAGCTCTATGTGTACATTTGTCCTTCAAGTTGTGCTGAAAAAGGTCAACGGAAAAGAGAAAGACAAAGTGAAAAAACAAAAAATGTACTTGGACTTCAAGAAAAATTCTTGACGAAAGTACGAAAAAACAGAAGTAAAGGAAAAAACATGTAAAATCAATTAAAATGGATAATCATTCAGGAAAGCAAATTTCGATCTACCAAATGTTAAAATACAATTTGGTTTAAGGATTGATGTTTGACTAGTGACGTCAGCAGTCGTCGATGGCTGCGAGTGTAAGACGGCAAATCCATCTGAGGAGATCGAGTGGTTGCGATCGAAACATGTCATGGTAACCTGCCGGCCAGGGTTCGAGCCCGAGCCACGTCAAGAATGAAAGATTATCAATAACAATTTTAATTAATTTTCATGTTGTAAAATTCCTTTCTTCATAAAAATAATTTAATAAAAATTAAATTTCATGAACTTAAGCCTAATTAAAATATTAAAAAATTTGGATTAAAACCCATAAATAGTTCAACAAAATAACCAAAATACTAATTATTGTTAAAGCTAAGGCACGAGCTCTATGTGTACATTTGTCCTTCAAGTTGTGCTGAAAAAGGTCAACGGAAAAGAGAAAGACAAAGTGAAAAAACAAAAAATGTACTTGGACTTCAAGAAAAATTCTTGACGAAAGTACGAAAAAACAGAAGTAAAGGAAAAAACATGTAAAATCAATTAAAATGGATAATCATTCAGGAAAGCAAATTTCGATCTACCAAATGTTAAAATACAATTTGGTTTAAGGATTGATGTTTGACTAGTGACGTCAGCAGTCGTCGATGGCTGCGAGTGTAAGACGGCAAATCCATCTGAGGAGATCGAGTGGTTGCGATCGAAACATGTCATGGTAACCTGCCGGCCAGGGTTCGAGCCCGAGCCACGTCAAGAATGAAAGATTATCAATAACAATTTTAATTAATTTTCATGTTGTAAAATTCCTTTCTTCATAAAAATAATTTAATAAAAATTAAATTTCATGAACCTAAGCCTAATTAAAATATTAAAAAATTTGGATTAAAATAACCAAAATACTAATTATTGTTAAAGCTAAGGCACGAGCTCTATGTGTACATTTGTCCTTCAAGTTGTGCTGAAAAAGGTCAACGGAAAAGAGAAAGACAAAGTGAAAAAACAAAAAATGTACTTGGACTTCAAGAAAAATTCTTGACGAAAGTACGAAAAAACAGAAGTAAAGGAAAAAACATGTAAAATCAATTAAAATGGATAATCATTCAGGAAAGCAAATTTCGATCTACCAAACGTAAAATACAATTTGGTTTAAGGATTGATGTTTGACTAGTGACGTCAGCAGTCGTCGATGGCTGCGAGTGTAAGACGGCAAATCCATCTGAGGAGATCGAGTGGTTGCGATCGAAACATGTCATGGTAACCTGCCGGCCAGGGTTCGAGCCCGAGCCACGTCAAGAATGAAAGATTATCAATAACAATTTTAATTAATTTTCATGTTGTAAAATTCCTTTCTTCATAAAAATAATTTAATAAAAATTAAATTTCATGAACTTAAGCCTAATTAAAATATTAAAAAATTTGGATTAAAACCCATAAATAGTTCAACAAAATAACCAAAATACTAATTATGATTTATAAAGCTTTTTTCTTTGTAAAAGCCCTATTCCCTCAATATTTCAAATGCTTTTTTGCATAAGTCAAAAAAGCAATTTAAGAGAAATGTTTTAATAATAAAAATAATTTATAAAAAGAACGATAAATTCCCAAATTCTATTGATTTTAGTTTTTAATTAAAAACTTTAAATTCACAAATTCATAAATATTTTCTGATATATAAAATTATTTTTTAATTAAACACTTTTTGTAAAATAAATATTTGATTAATTTATTTATACATAATTGTTTTTAATTTAAATGTAGAATTTTTTTCGCATATTTTTTTTTTACATTTAATGCTAAATTTTATATTAAACTTAAAATATTTCAATAATTTAATTTTAGTAATTTTAAAATAATTCCATTTTATGTACACAGCAACTAACCGCAGAAAAGCAATAATATTTATATATGTAAATAATATCAAATGAAATTAATTTATGACCCACTTGAGTGCAGTTTATTTAAATTGATTTTTTTTCTTAACTGCCAAAAAACTCCAGCACAAATAGAGTTAGAAAACACAAAAATAGAACCAAAAAAAATATAATTTCTGTTTTGAAACTGAATAAATGTACTACGAGGTTCCTCCCACCTACTCCTTTTGCAACAAACATGTTACATCACACTTACACAGATAAACACCAAAACACTCACATGTATGACCATCAAAGTGGAATGAATGGATTTTTTATGGAAGATTAAGGTAGGAGAGAAAATGAAAAAAAATTTCTCTGCAAAACATTTCTTGTATGTAGACACGTACATTTCACCATTATTATTATCTTTGACACAATACTAACTGGGAAAATATGCAAAAGAAACAAAAAACACGAATAGAAAAAAACAACAACATGTAAAACCAAAAAAAAAAACTTAACTGCAAATGCAAAGATGTTGCATGTTTTAAATTTGTGTCTGATTGTATTTGTGCAATCGTTCTTCTTTATGTGTGTACTTTTGCAAATGGGTGTCAAACAGAATATAAGAAAGAGAAGAAGTGAGTAAACACTCAGGAATAAAATTGCGTAAAGTTAAGCGTCACTACTTTCCGAATAGTTATTTAAAAAAAATGTGCAATATTCAAATATCTGGATAATTTCAGAACCTTAATATTTTTGCGTTCCTTTTGAAAATTGCTAAAAGAAATCTATTACAAAAATTTGTTTAAGTTTAAAGAGATTTCTTCTATTTTATCGTGAAACCAAAACGAAATTTTGTAAGTTAATTAACTATTACGATGTGTTATAATCAGGGACCGCAAATAACAGTTATATTGGAATTTTAAAACAAAAAAAGCACATAGAAATAAATGTCGAAAAACTTATTCAAGTGTACCATATTGTTCCTTATGCACTTGTCAATGATAAAATATATTGATTTTTATAATTTTGATTTTTATATAAAAATCAAAAAATAACAGTTATTTTTTGATTTTTATTTTTTTGAGCAAAAATAACTGTTATTTTTTGATTTTTATTTTTTCGAGCAAAAATAAAAGTCATTCTCTAAATAAATGTACGTGATTTAATAATTTAGTTGACTTGAAATTTTTATTTAAGTGTTTAATTATCATTGGAATTCCTTATGCACATTAAAATAATTATTAAAGTCATCTAAATTAACTTTTATATAACTTTTATTTTTGCTCGAAAAAATAAAAATCTAAAAATAACTGTTAAATTTGTTCAAAAAAATAAAAATCAAAAAATAACTGTTAGTTTTGATCGAAAAAATAAAAATCAAAAAATAACTGTTATTTTTGTTAAAAAAAATAAAAATCAAAAAATAACTGTTATTTTTGCTCAAAAAATAACTGTTTTCATCTGACTTTTATGAAAAAAGGCATAACTGTTACGGTCCCTGGTAATAATATATGTATTGCACGAAATTCCGTTTAAGTAATCGCTTATAATAAAAAATTGTGGTCACAGACAAAAATAAGCCAGAAATTTGATTCAAAATAACTAAGCGTACGTACAGAGTGGCCGCTTGTTGCCGAGCCGAGCCGACTGACGCTTATTGCGAGAACCAATGCGAGAAAAATGGTACTATTCAAGTTAGTACAAATAAGCGCGAACAGTTCATTGCGGACGCCAAGCTGGTCAGAGCGCAAAGCTGATTGAATGCCAGAAAACAGTTTCAAAGCGTATTTCAGCGCCGAAAACATTGTTTATGTTATGTTGTTATGATTTCAAATTAAAAAAATAATAAAAATTACAAAGAAAATAAAAACTAAACAAAAAAAATTAAAATTAAATAAAATTATAACAACTAGTGTTCGCCTAATAGTCAAAATTCGACCATTAATTTTTTTGTAAATATGAATAAAACATAATTCATCTAAGTATATATGAATTTATTTGTTTCGAGCATTTATTTTTTCCTTCAAAGTGGATCAATTTGGCGAGGGACCAACCTCCGGTTCATATTTTATCTTCTATGTGAGTTAATTTAATTTTGTAAGTTCAATATAAAAAATAATAATTGAAAAACCAAAAAGTATCAAAAAGTCTCCTTTATATATTGTCATCCAGTCAGGACGTTGCACGTTTAATTTTATGTTTTTATGTCTAATATTAACGAAAATTAATCAAAGTACCAACTGTTGAACGAAAAATTACCAAAAAGCTCCCCTTACGTGTTCTTGTTCACCCAGTTTAATGTATAATTTTATCTTTAGCAATGTGTTAGTAGCAATTTTAAACGCTTATAACTCTGAAATTATGAGTAAATTTCTTTCAAATGGTGTATATTTTGCTCAAATCGGTTGGCATACAGAGGAGGAAAGTGTTCTTAACTGTTTTGCCTTAGCCGATTTATATGGGTCGATATCATGAATTGACTACAATCGAGGATTGAAAACGGCCAAGTGCGAAAATGGGTTTAAATAATTATTTTTCGGTTGATACTGTTTTATAAGACCTTTTTATATATTAATAAGCAATGGGCCATGTATATTTAAGGATTTTAAAGATTTTTGTACCCCACGGGAATGACAATAGTCCAACGGAAATTATATTTGTGCGGCACGCTCTTGACTGAGCAGCATGGTAATGACGTTTTATCATGTATTGCAGCTAAATAAAACACATACAGCAATTTATGGAAACACATTTAATAAAATGCATACGTTATGCCCATTCTTTGGATTATAATTCCAGGTGTACTTTTTAAGGTTGGGAACATCAAATTTCTTAAATAATTACCATAGATTGAATAATCTCAAATATACATTGAAAAGGTAATTCCCGTGTTCCTTTTGTCATTACCGTGGTTTAGATTATTCCCATGGTAATGACTGCACGGTAATGATGGAAACGTGAGTATGCTTGGATTTAAATGTGAAAATCTTCAAAAATTTTTATAAAATATATTAGAATCTAATAAAGACTTAAAAAATGAACAAACCAATACAACGAATTTGGAAATTATAATATAAATAACGGAAAAATATACTTACCACGGGAATGACAAAATTTCAGAACATGCGCAAAAAACACTAAACACTTCAAAAGCTCTCAAACAACTGACTACATTTTTCACTTCTGTCAATACACTTTAAAATTAACGGGAATTGTCGTTACATTGACAGTTAACACCTAACCAAAAAACCGGTTTGAAGCATTTTTTTTAATAAACAAATTGGCCCACGGGGAATGACGAAAAAAATTAGCCACGGACTAAAATGTCTCAAAATCATAAGTTTTAAAATAAAATTATATTTATGAAATTAAAATTGAGTTGGTTTATTCTTCTCGAATAACTTGACGTACTTCATTTATAATATATATTTTGAGATACTAATGAAAATCTGTGTTTTTTGAACACAAAACGTTTGGACGCACACCATGGTAATGACGATTTGCACCGTGCGACCAAATTTTTTGCATAAAAATATCTAAAATATTTTATTTTGATTTCCGCGCCTCGTTGAAGGACATTTTGTTTTATTTAATCCTGTTCTCAGAATTTTAATTTTGTAATATTTTTATTACAAAATGCGTCGGGCCACAGAATGTAGTCATTTCGTGATATCGACCCATATATAGATTATAAAAAAATAAAAAAAAATTTATAAACAAAATTTAAAAAAAATGTAATAAACATTTCGAATGAACAACAAACCCAAATGCATACAAACATACATAAAACACAAATAATAGATAAAATATCAGCGCTGATTCTCGCATCCACTATGCACATTCAAACTTGTTTTTCACATGAATAAGTTCTCGCAATAAGCGTCAGTCGGCTCGGCTCGGCTCGGCAACAAGCGGCCACTCTGTACGCAGCCTAACACTTAGATGAATATTATTTGATCGGACTAGAAAACGATTTGTACTCTTTGTAGTCTCTATAGTATAGAGACTACTATAGAGTCTATACTAAAGTAGGAATTATTATTTCTGGATCTTACAAACAAGTGAATAGTTAGGCTTGCCAGATATGAAATCCATAAAAACAGTACATCGAGAAAAAAACGGCAGTACGTTAATGTAAAAAGAAGTACAATTTTTTCTATTTTATTAACTTAAAATTAACGTAACTAAAAACAAAAAAATAAAATTCAATGCATAGCAATTTATGCAGTGAAATCTTTTAATTAGTCAGATGTTTCAAATTAAAAGATAAAATAATGCTTTGTTCATTTTAATTTTGTAAAATAATAATATAAATTTTCAGTTCAACATCACGTGTTAGTTAAACATTTTAATAAATCTAATTTAACAATTTAATTTATCTACTCTTACAACAAAGTTATTGTTTATTAAAAATATTACAAATATTTATTTTTTATGTACATTATGTAACTGTAATGAACCGGAAAATACCTTACATTTCCTTGGAAGATGCCCCATATTCTTTAACTATCGTGTGCAATCGTTTAATAAACGGCTTTTCCCCCGATGAGGTTAAAGATCTTTTAAATGGCAAAATTTTTATGCGTTTATACACATATATAGTAAATTGTTTAAAGTATCGAAATATTATCTTAACAGAATACTACTTATTATTGAAATTATTTGAGGTTTTTTTAAGTTTTCTATACTTTTTAATTACGTTTGATTATAATTACTTTCATCCTTTTTATAGCCAATCAGACACACAACACTATGTTATGTCTTATTATGATTTATTATTTAATTTTAAGCTCTATCTTTGTTATTTTTTTAAGTTTGTTTAAAATTTTATAAATAATAAAATCATTCATTCATTCATATTTATCTTTTTTTTTTTGTACTACGTTAACAATGACATTTTTACCGTTATCTGTTTTTAAAAAATTTAAAAACTCAAATGCCTGTACATATTCAAAAAAAGAAAAATGTTTTAAATTTAATTAAGGCTAACAGAAGAAATTTTCTATGAAAATGTTCCTTAATAAACGTTTGTTAACTTTAATAAAGGTTTATGAATACGGGGGAAAGTGTATTTAAAATTAGTTTTTGTTATAAATGCACTCTCTAAGTTTTCAATTAAAAGTTAACTTCGCTCTTTTCTCCAAAAAGAAAGCTTTGAACTAAAAATTTTTCAGTTGTTTGAATGGGGAAGTAAAAATACGAATATTTTCGAAATTATGAAGTGACCAACTTTGTAGAATTTCTTTTGATTTATTTTCTACAGATTTTTCATTTCAAAATTTGTCATCAAAAAGCATATTCAAGTCAATTTACTTATAGAAAATTATTGAATACTTCTACAAAATCATGGAAATGGAAAGTTTTTAAAATTTATTATTGTTTAGGCTGAAAAGTTGTATATAAAACAGGTGAACGAACAACAGTTTTGGGACAACGAGAAAGTTTTTACGGCTGGATTGTTTTTTAAAAATATTTTAACTGCAGGCGCCATCGAGTTGGTACATGATGTAGCCCTTCAGTACCATTAAAAAAAACGCAAAATTCAAACATTTCTTCCAGGTTTGCTGTCTTTTTAGTTGATGTCGAAAAAAGAGTACAAAATGAAGCACAAAAGCTTAAAAAAGAATAATTGCGTGCTTCTTTAATGGCTATGCAGACAGCAGTACTAATAGTAAAAAAAGTACGCGTGCTGCAGAAAACAGTACGTCTGGCAAGCCTATGTATAGTAGAGGTACGGCAAATATAAGTTTAGAGTGCGAATGCAAATAACGAAATTAAGGCCCTAATAGTGTAAAAAGCAACGCAACGCCAAAAATTACATTGAAAGCAAAAACAAAGCCAAAATTATTTTAAAATTTTGATGCTGCTTTCTACAAAAATTCATATTGCGTTTTAAAATTTTTTCAGCGCCACTCACTAGGTATGCAGCTTTTAAAATTTAAAAATTGAATACAAACTTCTGTAGAAAGCAAACACAAAATTACAAAATATTTTTGACATTGTTTTTGCTTTCAATGTAATTTTTGGCGTTGCGTTACGTTTTACACAATTATGTCCTTAATTTCATTATTTGTATTCGCACCTTAAACTTATATTTGCGCAACAGTCGTCGAAAATTTTTCAATTTTAGTAAATGCGTGGTTGGCGTTCTCAACGTCTGCAATTTCACATCGGCTTCAACTGGAATTTTATGATATTTATATCTAGGGATGCACCATTGTTCAATTTTTAAAATCATCACGTTTTAACGATAAGCATCGATGCTAAAAACATCGGTAAAAAACACGATGCATCGATGTTTCAACTAACGGACTGCTCAAATTGTTCTTTGCTACTGAAAACCTTAAGGCCCAACTGTAATATGCATAAACTTCTGCCAAAAATTAACAAAAAGCCTGTCAAATGCATTAAAAAAAACAAAATAAAAAACATGAACTAATTTTGCCTCATACATACGAATTTGACAATTGGGGTTTATGTCTGTCCGCTAACGAGTCTACTTTGTACCTTGGTTTAGCACTTCGCTTAAGCAGATTACAGTTTTATAAAACTCAACAAAACGTGTTCTTGACCATAGCTTGGGAATAATGATAAGAAATCCTAATGATTAGCAATTGGATTAGAAATTTTAATTGTGCTGAAAAATTGATTAATTATGATTAGTTAGCCATTTTAGACGATTACTAATTGATTAGATTAGAAATAATCAAAAATCTAATCACAATTAGTGACGATTAGCATTTCTAATCAAATCTAATCAAAACTAATCCAAAAAATAATTGATTAGATTTCTTGATTATTTTTGATTAGATCAATTATTTTTAACTATTTTTGTGAAAAGAAAATATTTATTTATCACATTTGATGCTATATTTACATAATGTAACAGTTTTTGAATAAATATTAAATCAATATATTAATTGTTTCTTCTTGTTGTGACAGACAAATGGGAGTACAACCTGTCACAAATTAATAAAAGGCACAGATGAAGTTACCTCCAACTTCATCTCTCATTTAACCCTCGGTCTTACACATGTTTTTATTTTCACATTCGTAACGCATGAGTCTAGCTAGACCCAACCAACTTTTGAATAAATAAAACCAATTTTTTAACTAAATGTTATACCATACACATTTTTAATTTAAATAAAATATGAAATTCATCAAATGAAATAATATGCGACCATATTCAAATTATTTTTATTTATAATATATAAATTAATATATTTTCTAAAAACTGAAAAATAAGATCGTTTTATGTCATCAAAGGTATATAACATGTTTATAATATGCAATACGATTTTATTTGTGAAAAAAAGAGAAATAAAATAAAAGTATTAGCTTTATAGATTCCCTAGCAAGTGACACATGTAATTTTTTTTTTGCAATAGACAGCCAGTGCCAAAATACTGCAAAAAGGCCAAAGTTCATCTTTTGGTGGATAGTTGTGTTGTAAAATATATTTGACTCTGCATTTATTTACGTCGTTAAACCGGATTATTTCAGGTTTAATCGCTTCGCCTTCAATCTTTAATAATTATAATAAGCCTTGCTCTAAAAATTATTTTAGAGCTACCTCATTGTGTGCATAGGCTCTCAATAAGAAATCTCCATCTGGAGCGTATATTTGCAATACTTTTCAGTTCCGTCAAATTAACCATCTTTTCATTATTAAATTCAGGCGGCTTGTTAATTTCGTTTAATGTTGAACGTCGCCAAGAGTTGTTCGGGGTTCCTAGTCTTCTTGCACCCTGTGGGGGGGAGGCGCTCTTTGGCATATGTTGTCATCTTCTCTTCTAAGAGTGTGCCCTATCCAGCCAAGTTTACGTCTACGGATTTCACAATTTATGTCCTTTATATTTGTTATAGCGAGCAGTTGAGTATTAGGCCAATAAATTCCAATTCTCCAATTCTCTGATTCTCTGGTTAGATAATTAATTTTTGCTTGTATATCAGCACGTCTGTAGGAAAGCTCACATTTATCATCTGCATAGTCCAGCGACTCTAATCGAATCTTTACCATAGAAATAATCATGGGCAGAGTATTGTTGACAAGTTTGTACATGTGGCTCTTCTTCATTGTCCTTAGAAGCAAACGATTCATTTGGTTTTATGACCAATTTATTTTCAGTACCGGATGAATCGTTCTTATTTGGAACGCAATCAACATCGACATTGTGTTCAGTTGTGAAGGTTGAATTTCATTACTTTCCTCAGCAGCTTTATTATGCTCTAAGTTATTAGCCTGTACTCTTCACATGTAAAACTCAACTTCTGAACGTGAGTTACTAGTTACTGTGCTTTTTGTTTTTTTTCCAAATTAAGAACTAGATGGAGCACTTGTTTGTGTGTTTAATAAAATTAAATAAATAAAAGATAATTTAACAAAAAATAATTAAAAACAGCAAGAAAGAAAGTTAAAAATACTGCATCTTTGTACAAAATATATATGGGTCTGGCCAGACCACATGTGTTACGAATGTGATGTGTGCAGTAAAATATTCGAATAAGTTTCCTTGTAAATCCTTTCCAGGATATATTGTTTCAGCTATTTGTAGAAAACTAAATTCTAGAAGGGTACCTGAAATTCCAAGTCTCTACCTGAGTTTTAAATATACTAAAATTACATTTAAAATCGAAAAAGGTCTGGCCAGACTCATGAGTAAGACGAAGGGTTAAAAGTTCGGCACAGCGAGTTGCACAAAAAGTATATGAGGATGAAAGCAGGTCCTTCCGATGAAAGCACGTCGCAGCTTTCGAAAAAAATTATTCGCTTTCTGGTAGACTGCGCGTTACCGGTTTCTGTTGTAGAAAAGGAGTCATTTCGAGACCTGTTTAGTGGCACTGGATTAAAAGTTATGTGTCAGAAAACAGCCATGAAAAGACTCGATGAAACATACAACAGCATGGTGACTACGGTAGAGACAGCCATGTCGTCATCGAAATACTTCTGCACCACAGCGGGCATTTGGTCGGGTAATTACAGGAGTTTCTTGGGTCATTGCCATGATCAAAATTTCCAAAGGAATTCAGCTGCGTTGGCGTGTAAGCGAATATTTGGTGTCCACTCGGCGGAGAAAATCGCGCAAATGATCGGGGATATGAACACTTCCTTTTGCCTCAACACGACCAACATTATAATGACAATCACGGACAAAGGGTCGAACTTTGTCAAGGCATTTCGTGACCATGGCTTGAGGCAAAGTGATTATGATGGCGAAGAGGCAGAGGAAGACCGCGAAGACGAAATGCCGATTTTCGAAAATGCCAAATATTTGCCGAAGCACGAAAGGTGTGCCAGTCACACACTGAATTTACTGGCCACCACTGATTTCCAGAGGATTTTTCGAGAGCAGCCTGCTGGCTGGCACAATAAAACCGGTTAATAAAGGCTTTATGAAACGGATTTTCATACAAAATCCATTTAATAAACCCTTTATTAACATGTTTTATTTTTTATAAATTAGACCGTTAAACTTTATATTGCAATTTTATGGTATTTGATTTATAGTTATGAATAGAGAGAGAAATTTTTTTCTTTAAGAAATTGTTGTTTTCAACTTTGTATTGCAATTTTAAGGTATTTGACTTTCAGTTTAAGTGAAGCTTACTCATTGCATTTGAAAAGTGTCAAAACAAAGGTCAAATTTTAATTCTTATAAGTAATTGTTTTCGCGATTTACAAAACTTGTTTAAAACAGCCAAATTTTCATATTAAAATACTTTATTTCAAACATTTTTAAAACCGATCTATAGGCCAATTAACCATTAAAAGATCAAATGGTAACTGTGGCTACAGTTGATAATATTTTTTCCTAAAAATTTTCCAACTTTAAGTTCTTCGGGCATCAAATGAGCTGAAAATTTTTGAAGACCCTAGCTTTTTTAGTTTTGGAAATATTGATTTTTGACCGCTTTTCCATATAAGGGAAACCACTGTGCGGTTGCACCGTCTCCAAAATTTGTTTAGTATTTCTTTAGTTTACAAAAAGGGTTATAAGGGGTAAAATATTGTTGTGCAATGCATAGTATGCTTGTACTAGGGATGCCAAATGGGACCAGGTTTTTTGAAACCCGGGATTCAGCATTTTTAATTCAAAAAATTCGCGATCCCGGGATTTCATATATAAAAGCCAATTTATAAAATGCATATAATTATGATTAAATTTTTATGTATAAGTATTAAAACTAATGATTCATGAATGTATTCTTTTAAAGTAAAATGGAAGAATTATGTATTAAAACTTATATTTGAAAAAGCTTCTAAAGCAAATTAATGACGTCTGATAATCGATACCTTATTTATTTGCAAACATATGCTGCCGACGAAATCAATGTTCGCATTCAACACTTCTGGGTGGAATCGTAGATAAATAGCTACATACTTATGCATATGCTATATGACAATATTAAATTTATTTTATCACAAATTTATATGCTAGTATTAATCTAATAAAATTAACTTAAACAAATATGTGCAAAAAAGACCTTTGGTAGAACCCCCTAAAATTTTTAACACCTTTTTGATCAACTTGCATTTTGCGTACGCAGTTCTATTACACAGGCCAACACTCAATTTGCTTCTTTGAATTTATCAACTGATTTTAGTTAATTTGGGTGCGCTGAGTTCAAAACTGGTTTTCATGATATAGCTTTTCTATGCCCTCCACTTATGACCTCCAATTACCAATTACCCAAATTTTTTTTTCCAAAATTTTTTTTTTTTATCAAAATTTTTTATTTACTGTTATAGTTATTCGGTGTGGTCTACAAAACCAAAAATTTGGGACTTACATTTTTAGAATAATGCCGTGATTTTGGGATTGGCATCGCTAAGTACGACAGAGCATAAAAAACTTTAAGGAACGTATATATATATTTTTTAGCTAAGGTCAAAATAGTTCACACACCAACGCGATGAAGTTTTGAAAATTTTTAATTATATTTTTGGTTAAGAAAATTAATTATATGTTTATTTAAAACAAAAAATAGCTCATGTTCATTAATATTTAGAGATGGTAAGAGATTTTTCCGCAAACTAAAACGTATCTTAAACCTTTTCAACGAAAAAAATTAAAAATTAATAGAAAAACACCGTATATAATGATCAGGGAAAACGACTAAAAAATTTTACTTTACGCACCTATAATATGTATGCCATTAAAAACGCGAAATATGCATCGAAATAAAAAAAAATGCACTTATTTAAAAAATTTTATTGAAACAAAAACATTAAGGGTCTTCATGATATCGCTTAAAATTGCCATTTGTGCAAATGGGTAAACTTGCGAGACTCGTTTCATGAAGATCCTTTTTAATTTTTGTGTAATTTTAAACAGTTGCTGTCATTTCAAACTGAAACGTAATAAAAAATATAAGAAAAAAGTTGAAATTTGTGAATAATAAATGAAATTTGTTTTTAAACATGCATAAAGAAAGCCAAAACACTAATATGCTTATGTTATTACAAGAATTTATTGTTTGTGATTTATTAACACTTGAAGTTTTCATTGAAAACGGCGGTAAGCATTAAAAAAAATTTTTTGTATAAATGCACAATTGAAGAGCGCAAGTTTACGAATCATAATTGTTGGGCAAATTTAAGCAGTTTGTAAATTAATTCTCATACAATTTTTGACAGTTCATTTACGAGGGCGTAAGAATGCACAGTTTTCACACATTACGAGACTTATAAACGATATCATGAGGACCCTTATTATATTTTAATTTAGTCTCATTATAAAAATAAAAAATTGAAGGTACAGAATGTAAAAATATAATATGTACACTCAAAATATTATGTAGTTAAATTCAAACGAAAATTCATTTGAAACAAATTAAAATTCATTTAAAAAACGGATCATTTACATTTCATTTAAAACAAATGATTTTTTCAGTAATTTCTAAGTTTTTTGTTTATTGAACATCATATTCGTTAAAATTGAATAGTTTTTACTTTTAAAAAATATATTTTTTTAACCGATAAAAATCAAACAAATTAACAAAAAAAAATACGGAAAACATTATTTTTTGGTAGTTTGTTTTTTTAATAACAAACATAAATGTTGAAAAATAAATTTATTCGTAAAATAACTATATTTTTATTCAATTTTAACAGTACCGAAAACGAATTTAATAACCTACAATCAGTTACTGTAATAATTTTATGAGTGTATGTAAATACATATATTATATTATTTGCATGTCAAAATAACATTTAGTTTATATTTTCAAATGTAAAGTTCAATCTATTTGTTATTGGAACATTTTTGTACATTGAAAAAGACCTTTCAACATTTCCTTAATGGAATATATTTCTTTCACAGAATCACCACAAGGTATTGAAGCAAAAACACAAGCTTTTTGTTTAATTTTTTAAAATCCAATATTCTTTTTAATAACCGTATCTATTTTGCTCTGACTTTTTAAAATTAATTTTAATTATAGCTTCGTCAATTATTTTGATTTGGCTGTGCAACGAATTAAATTGTTGCAGCTTATCCATCAATAGTTTTAATGAAAAACGCATAATGTGCTTTTACAAAAACCAGTTGATCTTTCATTGAAAGCTGATTTTAATATTTTAAATTTTTTTTTATTGCTGTAAAGTCTTCTTCATTTAAAGCTTCCTCAACATCTTGAAATTGATTAAAGTAGTTTGCTTAATAAACGACCGCCTCCAACCACGTTCGCCACCTTGTAATTACAGGTTGAGAAAGAAGACTTAGATCAGGATACTTTTCTATAAAAACTGCTGCCCACGATCTTGATTTGAGAAATATTTTTTCCCATAAGAAGTGAAAAGATCGATGTCATCAAATTGATTCCTAATTTCTTCTGCAACTCTGTGTATTGCATGTGACATACAAGTGACATGAATCATTCAGCAGATTTGATCATATATGGTGCAGCATCAGTCACGTACAATAACATTTGATTATTATTAAAGTATTCTCCTAATAGTGCAATTGAGCCATTAAAGGCTCTAGCAATTGTAGCATGATTTGGTGTCTCTAATTCTGCCACGTTAAAGGGGAATTTTAGTTTACCTCGTTCTTCGTCTGCATCCAATATACCAACAATTACATTGGCAACAAATCGCCTCTTAATGTCTGTTGTCTCAACGGTAGAGACCCAAAAAAAATTTTGTTTCAATAAGTCTTCAATTTGGTGAAGTTTTGTTCTATACAACTTGCTAACATACACTTTTCTTAACGTAGTTTCAGACGGAATAGTCTTGTAAGTATATGTTTTAAAAAAAATTGTTAAATCACTGTTGGTTAGTTTATATAAAGGACTGTCGGCAGAGACAAATGCCTTACATAGCTCCATGCTAAGCGAACTGGTTTTTCCCTCATTCGATCTACTAGATTTTAATACCTGAGAGGCCTTTCTTTGTGCTTTTGACTTTTTAGATGTTGATCCATCAGTTTTAAAGACTTCATTGTTTTGTGACACAAACTTGCTTAAAATGTTAAGTATAATCGATATTTAAATAGCATTTAACACTGTATGTATATACAAAAAGTAAAGTGTGTCGCGCATACAGCGTTGCCCCCTTAAGCCGCCAATAACTTGAAATATTATTGTTTATGATATTCACCATTTTGTCATATATTATGCAATAAGTCGCACAATGATTTCATTCATTTAATAAAAAGGTGAACATAACCTATAGGAATATCATAATCAGCAGAATATCATAATGGCAAGAGATATCCAAAGTGTAAATTGCGACATAAATGTAAATGTAAATGTAAATGTAAATTACAAAAGATTATAATTTTCGTAGTTACTAGGACCTCATGGTACTATGCCAAAAAATTGGTTATACCCCTTATGTACATACGTATTTAAGGCCGTTACACACTATCCCACAAAGTCTTACGTATTTTATGCAAATGCTTCCCTGATCTAACTTTTGTTTAAACATTTTCAAAAAACAATAACAACTTATCATGACAGGGTTGCATTTTCATAAAATACGTAAGACTTTGTGGGATAGTGTGTAACTGCCTTTAATAATATGAAATTAAAATTTTATTTATTATTTTGACAAAAATTACAAAATATAAATATGGAAAATGATTGAAAAAATTTAAAAAAAAAATTATCATTCAAAATATTGCCTGCTAGTTATTTTTGCGTTTTATTAAAATTTTTACAAATAAAATATTTTGGCATAAGAACGGTGACCTCATTTTTTAAACCAAAAATAAAAACTGGGATTTCATTGGCGATTAAAAACACATTAATTCACAAAATTCGCTTAGCATTAAGAAGCACACACGAAAACAAAGAAAGCATTACGATTATTTATTTTGTCATAATTTTTTTTTTTTTTTTTGTTTTGAAAAGTAGGAATTTACAGAATACAATTAACAATAGAAATGTGAAAGGACATACTTTTTGGCGAAAGTAAAAAAAAAAAAACAAAGTATACACAATTTTAGGACGAAAGCTTAGCCTGATATTGGAACATTATTAAACGGCTATATTTCACGATGTTTTTTCTAGAAACCTGAAAATTTTTACAAATTTCGAACTTGGAAGCATATTTATGGAGAATGCTCCTTAGAAAAAAATTCTGTGTATTGTTAGATTTTATATAAAGGGTGGTTAAATTTCAAGGGCCGATGTTGATTTTGAATAAAACACAAACTATTTAGGAAATTATCGTAATTTTATTTTATTATGATATACTGGTATTATTCAATTATGTATGGAACAAAATATCGGCCAAATGGGCGCCGCGACCACGGCGGCACACCTCCATCCGATGGTCCAAATTTTCGATGACCCTGAGGCATAATGGAGGTTCTATGCCGTTAATGTGCCGAATTATCTCATAATTTAGCTCTTGAATTGTTGCTGGCTTATCGACGTACACCTTTTCTTTCAAATAACCCCAAAGAAAAAAGTCCAACGATGTCAAATCACATGATCTTGGCGGCCAATTGACATCGCCATTACGTGAGATAACAAGGCCATTGAATTTGTTGCGCAAAAGAGCCATTGTTTCGTTAGCTGTGTGGCAAGTGGCACCGTCCTGCTGAAACCACATATCGTCCACATCCATATCTTCCAATTCGGGCCATAAAAAGTTCGTTATCATCTCACGAAAGCGAACACCATTCACAGTAACTGCCTGACCGGCCTCATTTTGGAAAAAATACGGCCCGATGATGCCGCCAGCCCATAAACCGCACCAAACAGTCACTCTTTGTGGGTGCATTGGTTTTTCGACAATCACTCTTGGATTCTCATTTGCCCAAATGCGGCAATTCTGTTTATTGACGAATCCACTGAGGTGAAAATGTGCCTCATCACTGAAGATGATTTTCTTCGAAAATTGATCATCTACTGTTGCCATTTCTTGCCACCATATTGCCCATTCACGACGTTTGGAATGGTCAAGAGGCTTAAGTTCTTGAGCCAATTGCACCTTGTAAGCGTGTAAATGCAAGTCTTTATGCATAGTGTTCATCAACGACGAGCGTGAGAGGTGCAATTGTTGGGCACGACGACGAGCTGAGGTGGACGGCTCTTCAGCCACACTATCGCGAACAGCAGCAATATTTCCTGCAGTACGAGCTGTACGAGCATGCACTGGTGTTCTCACATCTTCTACAGACCCGGTTTGCTCGAATTTTTCCACGATTTTTGCGATTGCACGCACATTTGGACGATCAAATTGACCAAAAAAATCACAAAGTGCACGATATGCATTTTGATTTGAACGCCCATTTTCATAATAAGTCTGGATAACTTTAACACGTTGTTGGATTGTGTATCTCTCCATAATTCAAATTGAGTAAGTCTGAAATAGAGAAATGTCAAATAAAATTCGGAAAAAAACTTGACGTTTAGGTGTGGTTCACATTCAACATCGGCCCTTACAATTTAACCACCCTTTATATATTTTTTGTCACATTCTTTGCAAACAAAATTCCAAGAATGTTCGTTTTCAACTTCAGAAGAATTGCACATATTTGAGTCGTTTATTTTGAAAGTGGTTTAAGTCCATTTTTACTTATATTGAGATATTTAAGGGTTTGTGTTTGATTTGTTTCAAAAATATTGTTAAGTGGTATTAATTTTTTTTCATGGCTTTGTGAACTAAAACATGTTAGAATATATAACGTCATAAATTTGTAAACTTTACTAGAAAAATAAGCTGTGTAGAGTTTTTTTCCCGGAGTTTTTCGATTCCCGGGAAAGCGGGAAAAATTTTTAAATTTCCCGGGATCCCGGGATCCCGCTCCATACAAATAGTACAAAGTAAACTTGGTTTTATTAATGAAAAAAACTTTTATAAACAAACGTGAGGGAACTTGTTTACAAAGTAAGTAAAATAAATGCTTAAATACTACAAAAATTAATTGAAGATTGAAAGCGGAACTTGAATTATTATTACTTTTGGCTATTATAAGTAAATTCCGTATTATGATGATCTAGTTCAAGATAAAATAAACATAACAATTGAGGTACTCAAGATATGAGATCAAAAAGTAAAATCATAAAATATATAAAATATTTTAATAAATATATTAACATTTTTTAACGGCGTAGGAAATTACTTTCTGACACACTCAAAGCGTTTAGTGAGTCGCCAAAGAGTATATTTCTGATTTTGTTTACTGATTACCATGTTTCCGAAAAATTTCGTTTACTTTTTTACCGAGGTTGGGCAAATAATTAAAAGTGCACCGTTGTTGCATGCTTCTGATGTCAAGGTTGATGCAAAAAATAGCATCATCCGGACTACTTCTTACAAACTATTTATTTTCATTAGGTCCATCTGTAATCTTTAGGACAATGTGTTTTTCAAATTGTATGTTTTAGTAACTTACACGAGTTTCATTATTTTTTTATTTCGGTTTCCCCGCACTTCCCGGATATATTACCAAGCTCGATTTTTTTTTTGTAGATACGACTATGTTGCAATAACGGAGCGATATGTTTATGTATATCCTATTTTTAAGACTTGTCCATGGACAATGAGAATTTACTGCCTGCATCTTATTTTGAATTTATGTTTTTTATCAATTCATCACTTCACTAAATTTATTAATTATCAACTGTTGCACTGCCCATTCTGCTTTTAATAGATTTATTGCCGCAGGAGACATTAATTTACGTTTGTACACATTTCTTATAATTGATCTAATCGACAACCCATCCACAGATGCTAATTTTTAGAGAAAAGAAAACTAAATTTCAGAGTAAAAATAGCTGTTTTCTGAAACTATGAAGAACTTTTTATTTCCCGGGATCCCGCAACAAAAATCCCGGGAAAACGGGAAATATAATAAGTGAAATTCCCGGGAATTCCCGGGACGGGAAATCCCGGGAAAAAACCCTAAAGCTGTGTTTCAGAACCTAAAATGGACTTAATTAAACCACTTTCAAAATTAATAAAATGACTTTTTTGTTTGTGAAAAGGAATAATTCCACTTATTTTAAAGAAATTAAGCAATAGAAATTGTAAATATTTTATGTTTGATGTAGATGAATGTAATAGCTTTAAAATAAATAGAGAAGCTTTCAATTTAGATACAGATTTTTATTTATGTAATTAAAAAAATGTTTATAAAAATAAACATGAATTCATTTATTAAAAAATTAAATTTACATTTATTTGTTAAGGATAATATTAAAGATTTTGCCATATTATTTCTCCTCATTTAGGTTATGTGTGAGGTTTTCTTAAATATTCATATACTTAGGAGTTGAAATGGGACGTACATTTTTGTATAATGGTGTTAATTTTATTTTGTTGAAGTTCCTTGGTCTTCCCCGACAGGGTTATAAGTCAAGTATTTTGAACTCTTTATCCACTTCAGTAGATTCTTTATAAAACATTTTATAGGGTTCACTTTTTATAAATTGGATTATCCTTAGCCAATTTACAGGTTCGCCAAAAGTGTTTTTAATCTCTTATGAATTGCTTTTTCCAGAGGTTATGTATAAAAAATCTTTACGTTTCATTTTAGTTAATAAACATTTGTGGACTTAAACCGGTTTCAAAAAAATTTTTTTTTGGATTTCGTAAGCTAACTAATTTTCAAGTGCCCAAAATCATAGCGATTTTAATGATACTAGACTTAAATTGTTTATAAATAAAAAGATTATATAGGATTGCGATTGTTGTTATCATTAACTACTTTTTTTTAAAAAATGGACTTAAACCACTTTCAAAATAAACGACTCATTTAAAGATTTAAAAAAAAGAAATTAAGCAAATAAAAACATTTTTTTCCTTTTGTTTCTTTTCTTTAAAAAGAATCTTTTTTTATCTACATTTTTTTAAATTTAATTAAGTATAAAAACATTGCAAAGTTCGAAAATATTTGGTTATCTCTTAATAATAATCCTGATAGTTTAGAGAAGATTTAAAATTATTTGTTTATTTCAGAGACCGCCACTGTTATAAGTTCTTTAAAGATTTTCACAAACGCTGCAAAGGTCAGTTGTTGTGACAAATTAGAACTTTTACTAGGTGTAGGAGTTACCGTGTCTTCAACAGAATGCAAAGTATTGTTAAGTAGCTCAATAAGACTTCTTTTAATCTATTGTCTTTGGAATTTTCGATCTTTGTGTCTCAAATCTTTCATGCATTGAAACTAGCGACTAAGAAAGACGCTAATTTTTGGGACTGAACTATTCTGCATCTAAGTTTATTCATTTATCGTATTTGCTTCTAATGTTCGAAGACTGTTAACTAGCGAAATAGCATCAGAAAATGTAGCAGTGTCTTTGCTTATGGAATACGGATTGTGACCTCTTCGAGGTAACATAAAATTTGTAGCAAAATTACTTTTATATTCACAAAAGTCATTAAAAGTTAGCAGAAAATTCTTAAAACGCTCAAATAAATAGAAAATTTATTAAGCAAAACGGCTAACGCTGCAGGTCCTTATCAATAGTTCAATGCGTTTATGCATCAGTCCAAAAAGTAGTAACGTAGAATTGTATTGACTAGTTACACTGCAAACGCGCGGAATGTATATACATACGTATCTAAAGCTCGAAGTAAGATTATTTTCTATTTTTGCACGCGTCTAAAAAATTTTTCGAATAAGTAACATACGTTTAGAATTGCAAGAGCGTAGAACAAAGAAAATAAGCAATTTATTATTCTGCTTGATTTAATGCTTTGCTTTGAATGTTTTATTGCTCTAAGTTGTTATGCCCACAATAAGCATTGAAAATAAAATTGTTCGTTCAAAAAACCTTTAAAAAAAAGTATCGTCGTAGCGCCAGTAAAATATCGCCGATACCGATATATCAGCAAACACGCAGTATCGCGAATAAATTTGTATACTTTTCACACCGGAATATTTCTTCTTCATGCTGATTTTTTAATGGTAAAACTTGAATAACAAAATCGTTATTTGCGGTCCCTGATTTTTTAAACTTTATTTAAATTTCTGTGTACTATGTAACGGGTTTTCCAATAAGGACTTCATAACTTTTTTTAAATAAAACGCAAATCATTTGAGATATTTCCAAAACTTTATGACAAACTTGAAATACAATCAAAACATTAATGAATGGAACTCGACTTCGTACATAAGGCCACCGCGGGCACGAAAAAGGTCTAGAGGCGTTAAATCACACGAACGAGGCGGTCAATTGAGTGGTCCATTTCTTGACCAAACTTACTCTTCAATAAATCGATTGTTACGTGTCGTGTGTGGCTTGTGACATCGTCCTGCTGAAACCACATGCTGTGCACGTCCATGTTTTCCAATTCGGGCCAAAAATAATCGGTAATCATTGCGCGATAACGATCGCCATTCACAGTTACTTGACGATCGTTATTGTCGACGAAAAAATATGGCCCAATGACGTCGCCGGCATGCAAGCCGCACCAAACCGTTTTTTTTTTGTCGATGAAGTGGTGATTAATGAAGCACTTGTGGATTTTCACCAAACCAATAACGCTTGTTTTGCTTATTGACGAACCCATTGAGCCAAAAATGAGCTTTGCCACTGAAGATGATTTTGCGATGAAATTCATCATCTTGGCGCATCTTCTTCAGAGCCTAATCGGAGAACGTTCGTCGCGTCAAATGGTCCATCGGCTTCAGTTCTTAAGTCAGCTTGATCTTGTATGGGTATAAACCAAGATGTTTACGCAAAATTCGTCATAAAGTGGTCTTGGTAATGCCCAGTTCTTTAGAACACCGCGGAATAAACTGATTTGGTGCGTTTGCTAGGACGCCTGGAAGGCAGCGATATTTTCGTCACTTCGACCAACCCGTTGTCTCACTGGCATGGCAGTATCACACAATGAATATGTAGACTCAAATTTTTGCACTAAACTTGTTATTGCATGTCTACTTGGGCGAGAAAAACGACCGAAAATTGGAGTAAACACTCTTAAAGTTGCGGTCGCCGACTCCAAATTTCGGAAGTACATTTATATAATTTGCATACGTTGTTCGTTCGTGGACTTCATAATGAATATGTTGAGTTTACTGAAAAAAAAGGAAAGGAAACAGTTAGATGATCAGTCAAATAGTGCGTTCACAAATTAAATTCAAAGTTGTCAAGTACCTATTGGAAAATCCTTTATGTATGTAACACACTCGAACATTTGCAAACATATGAATGTTTGTGTTTGCATTTGTGCAAATTTTTGTCTCTATAATAATTAAATTAGTTTAATGGACATCTTTATTTATTTAAGACAAAAAAGAAAGTATTTTTTTATTTAATATTTAACTACGTATTTACCATCATCAACAGACAAATGACGACATTATTTTTTATAAAATATTGAAAAGTAAATCGAGATAATTTTTCAAAGTCTTACAAACGTAATTGCCATTTTACAAAAACAATGACAATTTCTAAAAAAAACCTAATTTTTATTGTTACAAATTGGTTTTTAATCCAACTGAAGATATTGTATTTTAATTAAAATTGATATTTACAAAAACACACTTACTCATTCACTCAAGACACAGAACTTTAATATTTAAAAAAAAAAAAAAAAACCGTTTTGGAAATGGATACAAATATCACTACTATAAATTAATTTTTAAATTTATATGCAAAATTTTAAACAAATCGATGTTTCCCTAAACTTTCTAAAATACCTATTTTCTAACCGTTTAAATAAGCCAATACTTATCTTTAAAGCTGTTCTTAGATGACTTGAATCTATCTGCAAAAAAAGCTTGTATAAATGCAGCTCTAATTAGCAGTCTAAACATTTCAATTAGAGTGTGTTCTATCTTGAACTGAAAAACCATCTGACAATAGCTGTTCTGCAAGTTTTTTGTTTGTGGCGGTAAATATACATATGTTTAAAGACGTGCAAAAGTGTATCACAAGATATTGTTAAAACAGATGAGCCATATACATATCGGTTACTTTTGATACAACTGAAAGAACGAGTCTGACGTAGGGAATGGTAAATCGATTTCGATTCCAATCGAAAATCGATTTTGTGGTAAAAAAATCGATTTTTTGCAATCGAATTTACGTATGCGATTTTATACTGAAATCGATTATTGTGCTTTTAAAATCGATTTTTTTATTTTTATTAAAATTTTGTAAATTTTAAATTTTAATCTTAATTAAATCGATAAATTATGGGCATGCACAATAAAACTTGAAATGTTTCCCTGGCTTAAAGTAAAAAAACCGTTGTAGTTTAACGTATTTACCTATTAGTACCCTTGGTATACTTCCAACTTTAATATAGGTCCTCTTGTTCTTCAAAAATTGAAGTCATCAATGGACATTGAACAAAACAGTCCTAACTAAACTTATCGCACCAAACCAAACACTAAAAGTGAGCTTTGTGAAAATCAACATATTATAGAAGCACAACAGGTGAATTAAACCATGACTTTCCTGTGGAAATACGCTAATACTCAAACAGACCAGTGCGTAAGCGATATTAAAATCTAGTTATCAGCAGAGTGAAAAAACAAAAAGTATGTAATTTATCCTAACAAATACGAAATTATAAGGAAATAAATCTGCATCTTTCCGACATGCAAACGTTTCTTTTCTAAAACTAACTTAATAGTAACTTAGCAAAGAAACAGTCGCCACCGAACAAGAACTATTGTCATAATCATTTGATATACTATCCATACACTCAGGCCTGTTACAGAAATCAATTACGATCGAAAGTGATTTCGTTTAATGAGAAGCAAGATACGAAATCACTTCTAGTCTCGATCGGAACTGATTTCTGTGGCAGGACTGACTCACTACACAGAACACAATTTTAATATGCGAAATTTTGCAATTGTTCCTGTAAACGTCATCTAAAAATTAACACATTTTCACTTTTTGCAGAAAAGTTATAAATAGTAGTAATATCTGTCCAATGTAAAAATCTTAATTCAATTTCTCTAGTATTTTGCCAAAACAAAAAAATGCAGGTGTATCCCCCTTTGTGATATAAGGTTGCAAATTTATCTTAAACGATTTTGGAATCGATTTTAAAATCGGTTTTGAGGCTCGATTAATCGATTTCAAAAACCGAAATAAAAAAAGTCGGTCGAAAAATCGAAAGTCGATTTTTGAATCCATTTACAATTCCCTAGTCTTAGGCTTTTGCTCACGCACCATATCTTAAAAATAAAAACAGTTGTTTATGGTTTTGCATTGATTATGTCATAATTAGAGTATCCACCCAATTAATCGTTTTTCGATTAATTGATAAATTTTTTCGGCATTATTTGATCGAATAATTGAAAAAGCTAATTTCGAATAACGAATAACTCGAACAATTTATGTCAATTAATCGATTAAGGTTAATATCTTTAAAATTTCTACTTTTTTTAATATAAAAATATTTGTTTATTAGATTTTTAACTGTTAAAGATAATTTAAAACTAAATTACAGGTACATTTCTTATCATCTACATTTATTTCCATCACACAAACTTTTGAGCATTTTTCAGACCCTTTTTAGATGTGTGTGTGGGAGAGACAAATAATGTATACGTATTCCATATGTTAGAAACGTGGTACTTAAATAGCACATTTTCATATAAAGTTTGACATTTATCGTAAAAAATGTTTAAATAAAAAGAGATTAAAAAAATGTATATAAGTTGTCAGTGAAATTGAAATTAAAGTGAAAAAATACGGAGATTTATAAAAAAAAATTTAACTGAGAATGTCCAACGACTTTAATTTCACTCGATTTGTAGGAATATAAAATTGATTTTAACAGTTTTTCATAACTGGCTGGCACCTCTCATAAAAAGTGCCGGGACTAAAAAGACAAAAAGAAAATAAATAAAAAAAAATTATTTTAAAAAATACACGCAAAGAAGAAACATGGTTGTGGTAAACATATTCTAAGAGCAACATATTATGATAAGAATTATGATTGTAGTCACCATATTAAGATTATTATTGAATCCTCATAATATTTTTCCCTTAATCATATTATTATTCTGTTAATCATACTAAGTTAAAAAGTAATCAAATTATTGTCATGTTAATCATAATAAGCTAAGAAATTAATCATATTATTGTCATGGTAATCATAATAAGCTAAGAAGTAATCATATTATCATCATGTTAATCATAATAAATTTAGAAGCAATCATATTATGATACAGCACCTTTCATAGCTGTCATAAAAATACAAAATAAATTTAAATATTTTTGAATCGATTTTTTATTTTGTGGCTTTTTACAATTTTTCTTAATGTTAAGATGTTGATGAAATATCGTAGCACTTTTATAAAATATAACGAAATCTCTGTGTGTTTTGTTGTTGGATTTTACAAAAAACTATGATATTTTGTATTTGCACTATTGCATCACTAATACTTGAATGAACTCCGCTAATATTTAAATTTTTTAATTTCTTTAAACTTATTTTTTTATGGAATTTTATCTTTTAATTGTTTAACCGCTCACAAATAAAAAAAACGACACAACTGCTTCAAAATTATTTTACAAATGGCGCTAACATAATATGATTAGAGTAAAAATAGTTTGATTGCATCTTTAGCATAATATGATAAACGTATAGAAAGTTATCATGTTATGGCTATTAAATATCATGATATGGTTGTGAAAAATATAATATGTTTAGAAAGTTATCATAATTAAGTTGTTAGAAAAATAATTATTTTTCGGTCAACTATACTCAAATTCATAATTGCGATAAACATTGATATGTTTACAGTAACTATAATATTGCTGATTCTTAATAAAATTAACAATTATTAGTGTACGACAACAATATATTGTTACATTAAACATAGTGTTGTTGCCGTAACCATGCCCAACCATATTTTTTCTCTGCGTGTATAAGCTATAGCATATAATTAATACCCGCATTAAGTTAAACAGGCATTTACCGCATTAAGTTAAACAATTGCAAATGCAAACCGAAAAAACTGTATGGTTCCCGCCTGCTACTAAGCATAACTGTACTAATCTTTGGTTTTCAGATCATTTTATAGTCTGTTAAACTGAAGTAGTGTAAACATTGTTTATACACTCAGGTCTCGTTTTTATGCGGATTCAAATTTATGCGATTTTTAAATTTACGATTAATTTTCTTCAATTTTTACGGTTTTTGACATATTGGATGTTTTTTTTAACTTTCTTGAATTAAACCAAGTTTGCATCACTGATATAATCGTTCTAGTTTGTTTTATTTTGTGTGTTTTTATATGCATAGCCGATGTGTATGTATGAGTGTTTTTAAACTAATGAAGAACACATAATTTTAGTTTTACAACGAAGGCTAATTTCAGTAAAATTTAAATCAAAAATTAGGTGGAAGTTAGAAAAATTTAAATTTAACTCGTTCTTTCCTGTCTTTTACGGTACAACATTGTAATAACCACATGAAAGAGTCTAGAGAAATTTGGATACCTTTTAAACTAATAATAAAACATTTACAATATGATAACGACACTAAAGGCCAATTTAGATTAAAAAATTCAAAAAAAAAAAATAGAACTAAATTAGAAACATTTTGATTTAAATTGGTCATTTCCGGTTTTGCAGATGAAAAATATTTTTTTTTTCAAATTTATTCTTTTTTTATATAAAGATCAATCGATTTTCTTTTAAAAATTCTTTTTTGTTTGATTAGTTTTTAGTTTGAAACAATAATTTAAAAAAACCTTTTTGTTGAAAACGGTAACACTTTAACACCCCGTAACTCGACAAATAAACATCATAGAAAAAAAAAATTCGCACACTTATTCATATCTACTGGAACTATAGTTATGCCAAATATAAAGGAATTCCAACAAAATATTTTTATTGGGGTGTCCGCTTCCCACATACATTCATATTTGTTGATTTTTTTTATGCGATTTTGTTTTGATTTTTTGATTCAAATTTGAATTTATGCGGTTTTTCAGAATTTTGGAGCGAATCATAAGTTTTTATATGAAGCTTGAGTGTCGTTTTATGCGAATTCAATTTATGCGATTTTTTTTTTGGAACGCATCTATCGCATAAAACGAGACCTGAGTGTAGTTTGTTTTAATTTAGTTTTCCTTAATCTTGTTTCGATCTTTTTAATGTATAAAAACAGTATTTTTTTGCAGCCGGGTTTTTTGATAATTTTAATTATTTACTTAATTTAAAAGTTTTAGACCTTTCTACACACGTGTGTCCCATTGGGGCTCAAACATAATTTTAAAGCTTATAGAGTAAAGTATTTTTGAGATTTTTTTCAGATTTTTCGAAAGAAGTTTAGAGGTCGCTCAAGTCGAATTTTTGCCAAAAATCGGGTCTGCCGGCCTTTTTTAAGTTTTCTTCATAACTTTTCATAATTTTTCCACAAATTTTGTAAATAACGTTTTATAACTTTTAAAATATTTGTGAAAATGAAACAAACCAACAATGCAGTTTGAAAGACCAATTTATTCTAAATAACTAAGAAACTAAAATTTTTAATTCGCTCTTACCGTTCTTGAGTTATATCGGTTTTCAGATTTGTACCAAGTTTATGATATTATTACTCATACCCAAAAAACAAATTAAAATCAAACGTTTTATTTTGCTTTGTTTTAAAACTTGTAGAATTTGTACACCGAAATAAAGCTTGGACATTTTTATTTTAAATTATTTCCAAAAGAGCGAAGAAAAACGTGGCTTTTAACAAAGTTATGAAGAAAACTTAAAAAAAAGGCCGGCAGACCCGATTTTTTGCAAGAATTCGACTTGAGCGACTGCTAAACCTCTTCCGAAAAATCTGAAAAAATCTCAAAAATTCTTTACCCTATAAGCTTTTAAATTATGGTTGAGCAACCATGAAAATCCAAAAAAAAATTTTTTTGGGACACACTAATCTACATTGTAGCACATATGACTTCATGTTTTTTTTATTGTTTTTTGTGTTTATTAATAAAATAAAAGTATCAATTCATGTAGAGATTTAAATTTTCCCATTGGATACAATTATTTGAATTATTCGAGTACATAATTCAAACAATTTAAAACCCTTACTCGATTAATCGAGCAATTTTAAAATTCAAAAATCGATTAATTCCTTACTCGAACAAAACCAAAAGTCAAATAATTGGATACTGAAGTCATAATCCTTTTGTTTTGTATTTTACAAATATCTGTTGTATTGCAAAATATTGTTGGTGTGTTGATGTAAATAATAGAGTTTAGAAAAATTCATCTTCAAATCTGGTAAAGATTTTGATATCAAATGGCTAGTTTTTGAGTTATGGTAATGTTTAACAGAAAAGAACATACTAGTTCTAATCAAACTTAAATGGTAATATGTATCGCACTTGATCAACAAGAGGGTATTAGCTCGAAATTTAAAAATTTTTAGTGGAAGCAAAACACTTTTTTATTAAAATTAAAGGCATATAAAAAAGATTTTTTTACCAACCGTTTCATTACTAAAAAGTATACGAAATACAGTCAAATCCCGATAATTCGTACCCCGATAAATCGTAATTCCCGATAATTCGTAATAAACTGTCGGTCCCTTGAAAAAATCTCGTTAATTCGTAAAATTTCCATACATTTTGGTCCCCTCGATAATTCGTAATTTTTTTTCAAATAAAATCGTCTTTACCTCTTATAAATCGTAATTGTTTGCTAACTACCACTTATAATTCGTAATAAAAACAACAGAAACATGGAAAGAATGATTTTTTAGTTTACCGCTAATTTTTTTGCGTGTGTTTTTGCTTGTGTGTGTGTTTATTTTCTTAAGATCAGTTTGTTACATGAATAATTTTTATATATTTTTTTTTAACAATTTTCTTTTATGTTTTTTTTTATTGTTTTAGTTAATAAATTGAAAAACCCTGTTTATTCGTATTAATTTTATTTAAACCCCGGTAAATCGAAACCCCGCTAAACCTAAAACCCCTATAATTCGTAAGAAATGGCCGGTCCCTTGCAATTACGAATTATCGGGATTCTACTGTAGCACGATATTTTTACAGCCGGTAGATTTGAAAAAATAAAAATTTTAAGTTATTACCCTCTTATTGATCAAGCTCGATATGTAACTTTTAAATTATTTATCAGATTAAAACGCTATGTATATACGAGGCGATTATATTCAGCTTTCAAAATAACAAATTTGCAGTTACCCAGAGTGCGTAAGAGTTGTTTTTTGAAGAATTTTACTGTCAGTTTGCATTATTTTTTATGTTATTTATAATGGTATTGTTTTGTTCTGTTTTTTCTTGGGGTTTTTAATTTTTTATAAGCAACTAGCTGACCCGGCAAACGTTGTTTTGCCATATAACTTATATCTTAATAGATTAGATGTTACAGATAATTTAAATTATAGGCTATAGTTCTTTCCAGATGTTATACTATTTGCCTACCAAAGTTAAAGAAAATCAGTTGATTAGTTAAGAAGATATAGGAAGGAGGAGCTTTTACCTCTCTTGCCCTATTTCATACTCTGATCTCTTTCAGATGTTACAGTGTCTGCATGCCAAATTTTAAGAAAAGCCGTTGATTAGCTAAGAAGATATAGGGGGGGGTGAGCTTTTAACGCTCTTGCTCTTTTTAACGCCCTAAATTATAAAAATTACAGACTTAAGTTCTTTCCAGCTGTAACACTATTTGCCTGCCAAATTTCAAGAAAATCAGTTGACTAGTTAAGAAGATATAGGGAAGGGGATCTTTTGTCACAGTGTCTGCATGACAAATGCTAAAAAAAAAACTTTTGATTAGCTTAGAATCTTGGGGAGGGGGAGATTTTACCCCTCTTGCCCTATTTCACGCCCTAAATAATAAAACTTATAGGCTATAGATGTTACACTATATGCCAGCAACATTTCAGGAAATCGATTAATAAGTTAAGAAGATATAGGGTGGGGGAGCTTTTACCCCTCTTGTCCTATTTTACGCCCTATTCTCTATTTCCTTTACGATGGTACAGTCTGCATGCCAAATTTTAAGAAAACCGGTTGATTAGTTTAGAATATATAGGGATAGGGATGCCCTATTTTGCGCCCTTTAGCAATATAAAATAAAGTTTACGAACTATTCACATACCTAACAAATACACATACACAATTTCATAAAAATCGGTCATGCCTTTTTATAGGAGTTCAAAATAAAGGGCATTTTATTGATATTTGAATGGAAATATATAGGAAAATCTAAATGCCATATCTCCGTAACCCCTATGCCGATTTCTTCCAAACATAACATAAATATAAATGTGGTGACATCAAAGTGAACACTTCTTTTTATACATATAGATTTTTCTTACAAAAAGGTTAATTAAAAAAATTTTTTTTTTCCAACAAATTATGCTGAATCTAAAAAAGGATTTGTATTTATTTGTCTGATCAACTAAACTGTGCTATCTCCAAAAAATATCCAAACAAGTTCTGATAACGAGAGAGAATGAGATTATGTCTTTAATATGTATTTAATATTTAACAATCTTACAAAGGGTATTTTTAAAAGAGTGACACAAGTTTAAATCATAATAAAACAAGGAGATATATTTATAATAACAATGAGAAGGCGCAATCTAAACACCAGTTTTCCACAACTTTTCGCATTCTGACCATCATCGTTTTTTAAGATATATGGGCCAATGACTCCGCCAGCCAATAAAGCGTACATTCACAATATTCTGTACGTAAAATTTACTGAAATTGTAATATAACAAAGTATATTTATTACAAGTACATGCAAGTGATCAGCCAGCCGTTCAGTTGTTTTATTTTCGATATTGTCAAAATTTGCTTACATTTCAGTGCGCCATGATTTTTTTTTTTTTTGTTTTCTTTATGTTTGGCTGTTTGACAGTATCAAATGTTTTTACACAAACAAAATGAATGTTGTTTTTTTTATTGTTGATTTGTTGTAGACTTGCATGTACTTGGTATGAATATACTTTGTAATATAAAATACATAAATAAAAATTCATTTATTTTTAACAAAGAGTTTATTTAATTTTTACTGTCAAAAATTCAACACCATATTCCGTAAAATCAAATAAATATTCAGTTATTTTGTAAACTTTTAGTGTCAAAAAATCAACACCATATTCCGCAAAATCAAATTAATATTCAGTTATTTTATAAAATTTTACTGTCATAAATTAACCCCATATTCAGTAAAAACAATTAAATATTCAGTTATTTTATTAAATTCAGTAATTTTCGTTTACTCCACAAAAAAGCCGAATTTCTAAAAAATACAAGACAGACACTTGTCCGTTTGTTTTTCTTATAAGCGAGAGAGGAAGAATGTTATCATTACTTTCCCTGTTACACAAGTTTGTTTTACTTTTGTTGTACTGACCACGTTGTTTACAGAAGAACTCTCGATTATAAGACACCAGCAGCAGTGTTCCCAGTTTTGGGGATTTATCCCCAAATTGGGGATTTTTTGTAATTGGGGATACAAATTTCGTGAAAATCCCCAGGAGATTTTTTTGGGAAAAGCACTTTTTTCGCTGGGGATTTTTGGGGATACCATAACCGATTTGGTCAACTATTTCAAGAACTTGTTAAAAAAGCATATTTTGTACCAACTACACCATTTTTCATTGAAAATGAGAAAATTCCAAATGAAAATGAGAATTTCAATTTGAAATTCTGAAAATTCCAAATGAAATTAAGAATTTCAATTTGAAATTGAGAAATTGAGAATATCAATTTGAAATTGAGAAAATTCCAAATGAAATTGAGAATTTCAATTTGAAATTGAGAAAATTCCAAATGAAATTGGGAAGTTTAAATTTGAAATTGAAAAAATTCCAAATGAAATTGAGAAATTTTAATTTTTCCTTGATAAAATTTAATTATCTATATAATTTTTATTATATTCATTGAACAAACATACATAACTAACAAGGATCGAAAAAAATTAAACTAAATAAAAATCGCAGTATTATTGACCATTAGGCATCCAGATCATCGTATTGGTATGTGACAATGCTCAATGCCACAGTCGGCTACAAATTATTTCTGACAACTCTCCAGCTACGCTCTTGCGATTGAGATTCTATTCACCGATGCTTAACCCCATTGAAATTATTTTGTCAAAAATAAAAAGTACGGTAACAACAACGATGAATGTACCGAACGTAATTCCCACCCATGTATGAGAACAGAGGCTTGTCTTTTTAGAACAGATGATTATTGCTTCTAAGACATGCATAACTACTGGAGATTGCAGTAGAGCCATACAACATACTTCATCGCTTTACCAATCTGCTCTGGATCTGGAAGATATGCCTGTTGGTCAATAATACTGCGATTTGTATTTATTTTCATATTTTTCGATCCTTGTTAGTTATGTATGTTTGTTGAATGAATATTTTTTTTTTTTTTTTTTTAACGATAAACCAACACTCAGGGGATGCCCCCTATATATGCAGTGCATTGTGTTGATCAGGAAAATAAGGTTTGGGAAGGAGGAAAGAGGGAATAGTGTTTGTGGACATTTGACTTGAATCTTAATAAATTATAAGTACCGGGAAAGACCTCTGCGGGAAGTTTATTCCACATACGGATAGTTCGACTGAAAAACGAATTTTCTCTATAATGCGTTGTGCGAAACACAGGACAATCGACTACAAACGGATGTGATCCACTGGATGAGCGAGTATTACGAAGAAATACTCGGGCGGGTGGAATAAGTTCACTTATCTCAGTGGAACACCTCCCATGGTAATATCGATAGAAAAGTGCCACACAACCCACATTCCGACGATGCCCCAATGAGTCAATAGAGTTGGATACCCTACTGTCATTGATGAGCTTCACCGCCCTCAATTGTACACGGTCCAGAAGGTTCAAAATAGACTTTGAAGCCCCTGCCCATATATGGGAGTTGTATTCCATCTTCGGTCGGATATAGGTGGTATAGATAGTAAGGAGATCGGAGGAAGTGAAGTAATTCTTGCACCGTTTTAAAAAACCTAAACACTTGAATGCCTCTTTCGACACTTTGAAAACGTGTTTATTCCAGCGGACATCGCACTGTATTCTCATGCCCAGAACATCAAGAGTATCCGATTCCTTAATATCAATGCCACCCATTAATACAGATGACATAGTTGGTCCCACGGCCCGTCTGTGGGTCAACATACAACATTGGGTCTTGCGTGCATTAAATTCGACCCTATTCGCTTGACCCCACTCAGAGATTGCAGCTAGGTCCTGATTAAGAGTGTCATTCATATTTTGCCTTTTGCCCCCAATCTCAACAAGGCTTGGCCTATGATCGAAGGAATATGAATGACAAATGTTGCTGTCATCTGCAAAAGAGTAGATAGGATTTGAAGTATGACCAAGAAGGTCATTAAGAAATATAAGAAATAGCGTAGGAGAAAGGACAGAACCTTGCGGTACCCCTGAATTTACCTGAAACTCGTTGGATGCAATCCCATCTATAACAACACGTATAGTGCGATCACTGAGGAAACTCGATATAAATCGAGAGAAATCATTACCGACACCAAAAGCAATAAGCTTTGACACAAGCGCACCATGCCACACCCGATCAAACGCCTTGGAAATATCCAGAGCAACCACTTTGCATTCACCAAAGCGGTGAATGGACCGACTCCAACGTTCTGAAAGAAACGCTAACAGGTCTCCTGTAGATCGGCTACCACGAAAACCATACTGTCTGTCACTGAGAAGTGAATTTGTCTCCAGATACTTCACAAGATGGTAATTAACCATGCTCTCCATCACCTTCGAGAGCGAAGAGCAAATTGCGATTGGGCGGTAATTATCAGGGTTAGTAGCCTCACCCTTCTTGGGGATTGGCTGAACATTGGCCACCTTCCAGCAAGAGGGAAAGATTCCCGCACGGTACGAAGAGCTGAAAAGGTTGGCCAATGGACGAGCTAACGTCGAACAGCACTGTTTCAATACCAGTGCTGATATGCCATCCGGCCCCGGTGACTTGTTTACGTTAAGATCCGAAAGAACCCTTTTGACTGCGCGTGATCGGAAAAATATCTTGGGCATAGTACATGATACTCTTTCGACAACGGGCAGTGATTGATTGCTTTCCGGCAAGAACGAATTACTTGCAAACAGTTCAGCCAAGAGGTTAGCTTTATCAATCGGGTCTGTAAATATTTGGTCGTCCTTTAAAAGCGTTGGGATAGAAGAACTAGCACTGTCCCTTACTCTTTTAACGAAGGACCAAAAGGTCTTACTGCCCCGAGGAGCAGCAAGGACCTTAGCACGAAGACGCTGTTCGTGTAGAAATTTTTCCCGTCTAAGTACTTTGGCACACTCAGATCTTGCCCTCTTTCGTAGCTGATCAGTAGTTGCGTTTTTATTCAAACGCCAACTACTAAACGCCTCCTCTCTGGATCTGACTGCATTTTTGCACGTCTGGTTAAACCAACACTTAAGTTTTGGTTTAACCGAAATTTGCTTCGAGGGAATAAAAAGTTTCATTCCAAGCAAAATTACATTTACGACCATTTTTGCAGCGGCATCAACATTATCGTCAAGGAAACAAAGTTTCCAGTTGAAATGCCGGTAAAATTCGTTAAGCTCGGCCCAACGAGCCTTTTCATAAGTAAAAATCGAGCGTTTCGGGACTGTTTTCGAGACGCTATGAAGTGCCGAATATGAAAAGTAAGCAGAAATGGTATTGTGATCCGAATTCCCGAGAGGATCGAGTGTTCTCACTTCGTACTTTTCAGGGTGAGAAGTGAGAAAAAGGTCAAGAGTATTCCGAGATAATAATAATAAAATTATATAGATAATTCAATTTTATCAATGAAAAATTAAAATTTCTCAATTTCATTTGGAATTTTCTCAATTTCAAATTAAAATTTCCCAATTTCATTTGGAATTTTCTCAATTTCAAATTTAAATTCTCAATTTCATTTGGAATTTTCTCAACATCAAATTGAATTTCTCATTTTCAATTGGAATTTTCTCAATATCAAATTGAAATTCTCAATTTCATTTGGAATTTTCTCAATTTCATCTTGAATTTTCTCATTTTAAATGAAAAATGGTGTAGCGTTTCTTCTGTTGAACTAGCTTTTTTATGTAATAAATACAACCAAAATCAATATTTGCAACAGAATACAATATGAGTTAATAGGAGCTCTTCTTAAAATAATGCAGCTTGCTGTGTCAAATATATTCAATAATCTTAAATGCACTTTTTAAACAAACAACATGTAAAACAAAATTGCATTGGCTTATGAATTAGAAGATTATAAATTCCCTAGTTTTGGAAATTATAAGTATGTATTGACGCATAATTATTTTTCTTTTGTGTTTTTACGTTACCCTTGTTACATACTATAGATGTGTACGCATATGGATTTATTTAAATAAATCGATGTATGCATTTTTTCCATTGACATTATATTATGTATTTTATTTTTAAGAAAATGTGGGGATTTTTGGGGATAAGAAAATGGCTATTTTGGGGATTTTTGGGGATGCAAAATCACAAATTGGGGATAAGGCTTAAAATAAAACTGGGAATTTTGACCAGCAGCATGACCGATATGGCTTTGCAATTATTTTACTTTTAAAATTTGATGTATTTAACTAAATTATTTAAACAAATAGAAAATGGGAAATGCTTATACAAAACAAGCAATTCATTTTTTATAGATAAGTAAAACTTTATTTTTGGTAGTTAAATTATATAAAATAACTGAATGTTCATTTCTTTTTACAGAATATGTAAACTTAATTTATATAAAATAACTGAATATTCCTTTGTTTTTTACGGAATATGTAGTAAATTTTTTGACAGTTAATTTCTATAAAATAACTGAATATTCATTTGTGTTAACGGAATTCGCGGTTGAATTTTTGACAGTAAAAACTAAATTAACTTTTCGTTACTTTAAATTACATTTTTATTTAATTTAACATAAAGAAGAATTTAACTCAATCAACGGACAATATTAACTGCAACTGAAAATCCGTATTAAAATGCACTTAGTTTTTTGAATAACTGTTAGAATCAGTTAAAATAAATTTGCTTGGAATTTTAAATGTTTATTTATTTAAAAAAACCTAAACGGAATATTTCTTAAATAAACTACAGTCCGTTACTGTAATAATATTGTGAGTGTACCAACCAGTCAGTAATGGTGTTTCGACAAAAGATTGTGGATTTCTCCTCACTCCATTTATTTATGTACCCATTCAACCGGGAATGGGCTTCATCGGAAACTAAAATCTTGAGTGGAAATTCAAAATCAATACCAATTTGTGCTTCAGCCCATTCACCGAATTATTTTGATTAAAAATTTCAAAAGTTTGCACGCTCTGTTTTAGGTCGATTCATAATAGAATTTCAAAGCAAACTACTCAAAGTTGTGATGCTTAAAAAAACACCCTTTAGAAGGTACGTGAAAGTATGTGTTCCACCTCCCAACTAAATCTCCTAGCATAATTGTTCTCCTCTGCTAACATTTTAACATCATCAAAGTTTGGTTGATGCCCAGTAATTGTACAGTGGGCCGAGAGTGCTGAGTTTTACTCTAGTGGCTTGTCAATTCCTTTTATATCAGACTTACGTGATAAGAGTCTTGTTATTATTTCGTTTTAGTTGTGCCTACGTATGCCTACTGGCATATGTTTTTTCTCAATTTTTAATTTGGATTTTGTTTAACTGAATAATTTATTAACAATATTGTTGCATTCAGGGGCTAACTGGAACTTGTCCTTATTATAAATTTTAAAATTTTTCAGCCTTTCAGAAAAGTTCGGTATAGTTATAACTAATTGTTAAAGGGAGTTTGAATTTTAAGGGCCGATGTTAATTTTGAATAAACAAAAATTATTTATAAAATTATTGTTATTTCTTTTGATTAAAATAATATTGGTATGGTTCACCGCGACCACGGCGGCACACCTCCATCCGATGGTCCGAATTCGCGATGACGCTGAGGCATAGTTGGAGTTCTATGCCGTTAATGTGCCGAATTATCTCATCCTTTAGCTCTTGAATTGTTGCTGGCTTATCAACGTACACCTTTTCTTTCAAATAACCCCAAATAAAGAAGTACAACGGTGTCAAATCACATGATATTGGCGGCCAATTGACATCGCCACCACGTGAGATAAAACGGGCATTGAATTTGTCGTTCAAAAAAGCCGTTATTTCTTTAGCTGTGTGGCAAGTGGCACCGTTCTGTTGAAACCACATATCGTCCACATCCATATCTGCCAACTCGGGCCATAAAAAGTTCGTTATCATCTCACGATAGCGAACACCATTCACAGTAACTGCCTGACCTGCCTTATTTTGGAATCAAAATACGGCCCGATGATGCCGCCAGCCCACAAACCGCACCAAAAAGTCACTCTTTGTGGGTGCATTAGTTTTTCGACGATTACTCTTGGATTATCATTCGCCCAAATGCGGCAATTCTGTTTATTGACGAATCCACTGTGGTGAAAATGTGCCTTATCACTGAAGATGATTTTCTTCGAAAATTGATCATCCACTGTTGCCATTTCTTGCCACCATTCTGCCTATTCACGACGTTTGGAATGGTCAAGAGGCTTTAGTTCTTGAGCCAATTGAACCTTGTAAGCGTGTAAATGCAAGTCTTTATGCATAATGTTCATCAACGACGAGCGTGAGAGGTGCAATTGTTGGGCACGACGACGAGTTGAGGTGGACGGCTCTTCAGCCACACTATCGCGAACAGCAGCAATATTTTCTGCAGTGCGAGCTGTACGAGCATGCACTGGTGTTTTCACATCTCCTACAGACCCGGTTTGCAAAGCTTTGCACGATTTTTCCGATTGTACGAAGTGCACGATACGCATTCTGATTTGAACGCCGATTGTATCTTACATGTATTATCAAATCATTTATTGTCTTTTTAAGGAAGTCATTCATTTTTAAAGTATCATTGATTTTACATAAATTTTCTCTGTGCAACTGATGTCCACTTATATCAAATCCCTGCTGATGAAATTGCTTGCCGTTTTGAATGTTTCGAATAGAAATTTATTAACCTACGACGACGAACGACGGTTTCTGGTACCAATCCAGTTTTAGCAGATTTCCTTATCTTATTATTATTGACTCAATGGTTAAGTGAATTTGTCGGTTATGAGTTAAAGATTTTTAGTGTTTCATCAACATTGTCCTTTTTATGATTCCAAACAAATCATCAACATATTTAGTGAGCCGAGTCCAATAGTTTCCCCATGACTATGTCAGCAATCACTGGTGATGCCGAAGATCCCATGGACGTTCCGTTCAATAGTTCATAAAATGCTTCTTCGAATTCAAAATATCTTAAATTGTAATGGTTATACCCTCCTCTCCGGATAGAGGAACGCTTAAAATTAAAGAGTTATTGTTATTGTTAGTTTTTATAAGATTCAATCAACAAACATGACTCATAAACCTTGAATATGATTTTCTTTTTAAATGTTAAAAGCAAACCAGAGTTTCTATTTAATAATTAAATAAACTAAAGAACATATTGCTTTAATACGAGAAAAGACTTTGAAATATTTTATTTTCCTAAAACTATAAAAGAAAGTCCCTGCAGCAAATGTATAATTATAATAATGGGTGATGTTAGCGTTAGAAGAGTGTTTTTTTTTTAAGAGAAACATATTTAAAGCACTCACCCGTTATATTTTAATGTCCACTTCAAAGAATACAAAGCACTCCCATTAACAAGTTTGTAATTTTCATTTACACATAAATGCGATTAAACACATTCATACGTACATATGTACACACATACATATATATGTAAATACACTTTATTAGGGTTCGCAGTTAATCGCAACTTTTAATAACATCGGCCACGATTTTAAAATTGTAAAACTTGACATTTATTTAGATCATTTAAGCTTTAAACCCATGTGTGATATGGCCAATAATGGCATTATTGCCCATTTATTGAGAGGAAAGGTCATATTTAAAATTTTGCCATATTTTTTCGCAAATGAGATTTTAAGCCATATTTTTCCAGAATATTGTTATGCATGGTATAAACATTCTGTAAAAGGGAAAATCCTCAGTTATCATTGAAAAATATGTTTTTATTGTTGTGACGCACGCATGAAAACTTAATTCAGCGAAGCCACCTGCAGCGTCCTTACTGGAGGAGAAAACCCTTAAGCACGGCCGCCACGCAGAAAAACTTTAGTTTGCGAAGCCAGATTTAAATACTTAACTTTAGTTTCTCCGGAACTGAAAGGAGAAATAAAGACATTTTCTAATATTGCTAATATTGCTAATGTGAGCTAAGGCCATGATGGCTTTATCTCCCATTCAAATTATAAAAAAAATAAAAGCATTTATCTCTCTATTGAATGAGAGATAAAGCCATCATGGCCTTATATCACATGGTATTAAACTACTCCCCCAATTATTCTCCAAAATGTTACATATTCAGATCAAGAAAATGCTTGTAATTCCATTTGGAGAACTGTTTATTTATAAGGTATTCTTATAGATGAGAAAAGGGCAAATACCTTATAAATAGGGAATATTGAGTAAGAATTGGTTAATACCCCAAAAGGTGGGTACAAAAGTTTGGTACAAAATTTTATAAAAACTCACTGTTTAATTTAATCAATATTAGTTTTATTGCAATTTAACCAGCCTTTTAATATTTAATGACGTTTTTAAAAAGAGAAACGTAGTTTAAAATTAAATACAGTTTATTGACGGTTCATAATTGCCATATGAAAGTTTGTTTTATAAATACCCAAATAAACTCCCAAAAAAGGAATATTCCTGGTATAAATATAATTGAAATCGGCTAATAAAATTAACAAAATAGCAATCACATGAAGTTTTTGAATAGAGTTTTTATAATTCCAATTCCCAAAAAACGTACCTTCAGTCGTTAATTTAATCTTAAATCTTAAAGTGCAGAATCTAATGTACTCCATCAAATTTAAAAGATGTGGACTTAGCTCCTTTAGAACTGAATGTAAAATAAATCTCCTGACAATGAAACAAACAAACAAATGCAAAACACAGATTTATATTCATACGTATAAACCGAATTTAGCGGTCTTCCCATCGCTGGAGTCTGCTTTGACCTTAAAGGAAAGTGTACTGACACCAATGTAGTCCCGTGATAAGTCTTTGGTGGTAGAGACAGGTTCTAGTTTTTACACTTTCTATGAATAAGACCTATCACTTTTACATGGGGTTGTCATTGGAGGGGGTCAATTGACACCATTTGACCAGTCACACATCTATTCTCAATGAACGTGTTTAGTGCCAGTTACTACAATGTAGTTTTATTTCAATACAATGTTGAATTATTTCAAAAAAGCCCTAGAATTAAATTCAAGAACCAAATTTTAGAAAGTCCCAAAAAATGTGCCAGTGAATACTGTACTGTAATTCATTACTTTTTCTACCTTTTTGTTCTTCATAAACCAGTTACATGATTGGTTCTCCTTTTACTGGTCATGTGTTCTTTCTTTTTGTACCTGTTCTATTTTCGCAACTCCCAGGACCAGTCTGTTGGACCAATTGACACAAATTTCCCGCAGGGGAGTGATGAGGTTTCCAGAAAGGGAATTGAAATCTTAAGGCGACAATGTCATTCCATATTTCAATTTTTTTATTTTAATATTTATGTATTTTTATAAATTATGTATTTTATTCGACCTTTATTATTTCAAATTTTTATAAATTTTATAAAAGTTAAAAGTTTTTTATAAACAAACCTCTTAGGCTCGAAAATTTATTAAAATTTGAAATAATAAAGGTCGAATAAAATACATAATTTATACATTTAAGGATGAGCACGTCTACAATCAATTTCCATTCATTTAAGAACAACCAAAGAATCAGAAGATGCATGAATAGGTATAAAACGATAAGGGATAAATTAATAAAAATAAAGGCAACTATTACTTTTTTTATTCGGTGTCGCAATGCAGGTATTATTCCAAAATTTATTAAAAATGCTACTAAAAACGTTTCTAATCTATTTCATGAAAATGATAATTTGCCGTCATACCGACAAAAAACATCAAATTATGTTCAAGAACTTCAAAACAAGATTTTAAATATAAGAATAAGGTATAAGCATGAGCAACTAAAAGAAGTAAAGAAGGAATGTAGGATAATAGAAGACCAGCTACAGAATTATTTTGGTGAGGTGGCATATGCAAGTTTCTTAGAATATGAAGATAAATTAGCGAGCGATTTAAATGAGAAGATCAAGTATAGACATAGACAGAAATTTCAAGACCTTGTTAATTTACAAAGAAGGGAACTAGGTATAAAATTTAATAATAAATGGTTTGTTAACAAATCTAACATAAATATACCAATTAATGCACAGTGGGTTCTCTCATTAGGTCATAAACACATGCTACCGACGGAAAGGAAACATTTTCCAGTTCTGAAAATTATAACTGAAGGAGAGGATTTAGTACAGACACTTAGGGAAAAAGAGGAACAGGAAATAGCAAGAACAAAACTGACTACATATATAGACAACCACATTAATTAAATGAGACAAACGAATAGGGATAAGTTTATATTGGACAAATTAAAGGAAACAGATAGATTTTTGAGATCTAATAGGGAAATTTTTATCTTAAATGCAGACAAAGGTAATACAACGGTTGCAATGAATAGAGTTGATAATGAGTTAAGAATTAATGATATTGTGAGGGATGATTCAAATTATAAGAGATTGGATAAGGACCCTACTAGCAAACTGGAGAAGATAAATAAAAATTTAGTTCAGGAACTTTTTAATAATAATACAATTGCAATCGCAGAAAGGAATAAACTTAAAACTAATACGGCAATATCACCTAGGCTATACGGTCTTCCAAAAATTCATAAAATTTATTTTCCATTAAGGCCAATATGTTCAATGATAAATTCTCCATCATATGAACTATGTAAATATATAACAGGAATTCTTAATCAAATGACTGAAAATTCAAAATATAATGTTAAAGATTCTCTTCAATTTAAAGACAGAATTAGGAATATTACATTAGATAATAATGAGAGGTTAATTTCTCTTGATGTAGTTTCATTGTTTCCTAGCATTCCACTAGACTTAGCTATAAATATAGTAGAGGAAAAATGGAATATAATAAGGGAACATACGAATATGGAGAAGAACTTATTCTTCATATTCTTAAATTTTGTATAATAAGATAGTAGATATTTTCAATTAAATAATCATATATATAATCAAATGAAAGGACTTCCTATGGGTTCGCAAGCTTCTCCGATTGTAGCAGATATAGTTATGGAAAGGTTATTAGATATATGTGTTGAAAAATTAATTATAAAACCGAAGATCTTAACAAAATATGTTGATGATTTATTTTGTATAATTTCTGAATCAGGAATAGAGCAAATGTTAGATATTTTTAACTCATTTCATTCAGACATTAAATTTCCAATTGAATGGGAATCTAATTCAAGAATATCATATTTAGACACCTTGATAATTAGAAGAGGAAATAGGATATTAATAGATTGGTATCAAAAGCCAACATCTTCTGGCAGAATTATTAATTATTTCTCGAAACATCCAAAGAGAATAATTATTAATACAGCAAAAAATTTTATAGAAAGAGTTCTAAAAATAAGTGATTCAGAATTTCATAGAGATAGTAAAAGGAAGATTTAAAATATTTTAAATGATAATAGCTTTCCTAAACAATTAATAACAGATTTATTAATACAACATAATAATTGTAGATTAAATAACCGAAATAGTATTACAGAACAGAGGATTTTTAAGTCGGTAACATATATACCAACATTTCCAGAAAGATTAGAAAAATCAAATATATATGATAGCAAAATATACAAAATAGCCCATAAATCTTTTAACACAGTAGGTAAACTATTTACTAAAATGAAAGACAAAGTAAAGAGGATGGATATGTCAAATATAGTTTATAAAATACCATGTAAAGGTAATGATAATGGACAGTGTAATAAAGTATATATACACTCACAATATTCTGTACGTAAAATTAACTGAAATTGTAATATAAAATAAATGAAACTTCAATTAAAAACCGGTCTACTTATTTTTCATTTATTTTTAACAAAAAGTTCATTTCATTTTTACTGTCAAAAATTCAACACCATATTCCGTAATATCAAATAAATATTCAGTTATTTTGTAAAATTTTACTGTCAAAAATTCAACACCATATTCAGTAAAAACAATTAAATATTCAATTATTTTTTAAAATTTTACTGTCAAAAAATTGACCCCATATTCAGTAAAAACAATTAAATATTCAGTTATTTTATTAAGTTCAGTAATTTTCGTTTACTCCACAAAAGAGCCGAATTTCTAAAAAATACCAGACAGACACCTGTCCGCTTGTTTTTCTTATAAGCGAGAGAGGGAGAATATTATTATTTACTTACCCTGATACACAAGTTTGTTTTACTTTTGTTGTACTAAACACGTTGTTTACAGAAGAACTCTCAATTATAAGACACCAGCAGCATGACCGATATGGCTTCGCAATTATTTTACTTTTAAAATTTGATGTAGGTATTTAACTAAATTATTTTAACAAATAGAAAATGGGAATTGCTTACACAAAACAAGCAATTCATTTTTTATAAATAAGTAACAATTAATTTTTGGTAGTACAATTATATAAAATAACTGAATATTTAATTGTTTTTACTGAATATGGTGTTGAATTTTTGACAGTAAAATTTTATAAAATAACTGCATATTTAATTGTTTTTACAGAATATGTAGTTAATTTTTTGACAATTAATTTATTTAAGATAACTGAATATTTATTTGTTTTTACGGAATTTGCGGTTGAATTTTTGACAGTAAAAATTAAATGAACTTTTCGTTGCTTTAAATTACATTTTTATTTAATTTAACATAAAGAAGAATTTAACTCAATCAACGGACAATATTAACTGCAACTGAAAATCCGTATTAATATGCACTTAGTTTTTTGAATAACTGTTAGAATCAGTTAAAAATAAATTTGCTTGGAATTTTAAATGATTATTTATTTAAAAATGACTGAACGGAATATTTCTTAAATAAACTACAGTCCGTTACTGTAATAATATTGTGAGTGTAGGTACAACAAAAAATAAACTAAAAACCAGGATAGCAGGACATAAATCAGAACAAAAATATAGAAATATTTCATCACAAAAAACAGCTTTATCAACTCATTGTGCTAATCTTAACCATTACCAAGATTTTGAAAATACAACTGTTTTAAATACAGAAAATAAATATAAACGTAGATTTATGTTAGAAATGTTACAAATTATAAAGGTTCCGTCAATTTCGAGAATTAATTTCAAGTCAGACACTGAAAATGTAGCACAAAATTATAGACACTTAATTTATAAAAATAGAAACGGAAGTTAAAAACTTATTTATATTGTAATAGATCAAGTTTGATTTGAAAAATATTTTATTTTGTTTTTGAATTAAAAATTTTTTAATTTGTCACTTATTGTTAAATTTGTTATAATTTGTTAAAAATTTATAAAATAAGGAAAGAAAAAATAACCCTGAAGAAGGCACTCAAGGAAGTGCCGAAATATTGGTTTTTAAATAAAAGTTAAAAGTTTTTTATAAAAAAGACCTTAGGCTCGAAAATTTATTAAAATTTATGTATTTGCGAAAAGTTTTTTCCTCGAATCGAGCCGAACCGTTAAATAGAATCTATATTAGACGGCTGCTTTTTGTACTCGTTTAATAACAATTAAATTGGGTTTTGATGAAGTTTAATGTTGTACACATAAATTGTTATGAAATTTTTATATGGCATTTAATGGTGGTTTTGTAAATACCGGATTATTACCGAGTATATTCCTTTTTTGGAATTTATAAAATACAAATGCATATGGCAATTATTAACTGTCAACAACTGCATTTCATTTTTAATGAGTTTTAGTGTTGTAAATACCTCGTTAAACATTAAAAAGCTGGTTTAATAGGACTGCAATAAACCGGAGTGTATTGATTAAAATTGTGAAAAAGGATACCGGAAATAATTTTGCAGCAAGCGCGCTGGCTTAAGCGCTAGCAATGCAAATGCAGTTATTGTGGAAGGGTTTATAGATACGCGTATGTTAAAAAGAAGGCGAAACATTTAATAAATTGTCCTTAAATAACTGTTTAAGAGTACTTTAGCATCTGGCTCTCCAGTTTCAATTGTGGAGCTTCCGCTCTGGATAGAGGTTTTTGAGGAATTGCAAACTTCGTATAAATTGCCAAACAGGAATGCAACATCCAGTAAATATGAAATGTCAAGCGATATTGCCAAGCAACTTGTGACTTGTGTAAATAATTTGCCACTTTCTAAGCCTAAAGCTTCGTACCGACGATGGCCAGATCTTACAATGTTGTCATTAAAATTGCCTAAAAATTTATTGCAGCTGTGTGAACATTGAAGGCTCATTTTTATTTGGAAGATGTGTTAAACTAAAGCATCTGACAATGGCACCATTGTCAGAAATATGACAACATTGTAAGATCTGACCATCGTCTGTACGAAGCTTGAGTTTGCATTTGTTCGCAGTTTGACGACGAAAGACATTGGACACACTTCTGCTTATGTCTATTTGGAGTGAAACTGACAATAAGGAATTTCTTATGGTGTTTTCTTTTCTACAAAAAAAATTTGACATTTAATATAAAAAAATATGCAATATGGTGTCTGTTTCTTAAAAATTTTGATCCCGAAAAGGATGGCTTGTTTTATGCTAAAAAACTCACCCTTTTCGGGAATAAAATTTTTAAGAAACAGACACCAAATTGCATTTTTTTAAATAAGATATCCCATTTTTTTGTAGAAAAGAAAACACCATTAGTTTGCATGATTAAGAGCGAGCGATTCAATAGATTAATTTTGAAAAATGGAGAATTAAGTGAAACAATGGGGGATTAAGTGACGGTGATTATGACATCAATTTGCATTAATAGATAGATGTATGTTTGTTTAATAAATATGCATATGTGTATTATAAAGTTTATATTTTGATTCGTTATTTTTCAATTGCTCTGCATTTTTATTTAAAAAAATTCAAAAAAGTTTGCCACGCGTTGTGTTCGCTTATCAAATTTTTTACAAAACGTTTATACCCACATTTTGGGAAAATAGTAGCGTATTTATTAGTTCTTACCCAATTTTCCCATTCTACCGCGTATTTACCCCTTTCCTATTTATACTCATATTGAATAAAGTGTTACTTTTTTTATAATTTTTTTCATCCCATCAACAATAAATTTCAAGTGTTTTTATCAAGAATAAAAACTGGGAATTAAGCACGAATAACAAAATCTTTTGAAATTAAAATTTTGTATTCCCAAAAATTTAAATTACTTTTTGATAATAAACAGGCAAGTGCACGGCCTAAAAAAACACTTAATTGACAACATCTTTTGTAAGTTGTTGTTTGTTTTTTATTTTGTTTTTCTTAACCTACTTACAACTACAATTAATGTTGAGAGAATTTCAACTAATTGTAGTGGGGAATGTAAGATGAGATAAACCCACTTTTTTATTGTTGATGTGTTTTGTTAAAGCTTTGATATTGTTACAAGTAAAACTGTTGCTATAAGTCTTATACGTTTAACAGTTTTATTTGGTTTAATATCTTTAGTTTTTCTAAAATCTTTATGGATGAAGTTTCCTGATGATCTGGCCTAAGCAACCAGTGAAATGCATAGCAATAGCTTATCCCATCAACAATAAATTTCAAGTGTTTTTATCAAGAATAAAAACTGGGAATTAAGCACGAATAACAAAATCTTTTGAAATTAAAATTTTGTATTCCCAAAAATTGAAATTACTTTTTGATAAAACCAACGGAAAATTGTTTTTATTTTGATGAAAATTGCAATTACAACTACGTAGTTGTGAAGAGGGTATACTAAGTTTGTCCTTCTGTGTGAATTTTTTTTAATACATATCCAGTTTAGACCTCAAACAGTATATATATCTAGCCCCTTGTCTAATTTTAAGTCGATTTAGCCATATCCGTCTGTTGAAAAACGAAAAGAATGCTATTTATGTCAAATTGTTTCTAGTTATTCTAAGCTGTTTGGCAGTGAAATCCAGTCAAATCGGTTAAGTTGGATAAGAGTTAAAAATCCAAAACTTCCAGCAAAAAACTTGATCGTATTGTTACAAAAACAAGCATCATAAGAGACAAAATGCGCATACTGATATAAGATTTTGCAAAAATTCGTTCCATACGACTGGAAATCATTTGACAAAATTTCGTAAAGATCGGTTTCAATTTTACCAAAGGCCCCATATAAAGCCCACTCTCGGAAAACAAGTACACGGGAGACCGTAATGAATAACGCTATTGTGATAAAGTTTGGTCTGCCATAGTTTCATATGAATAGGAATTTCAGTGTTAAAATTCGCGAATACCGTTCCATAATTTGCCATATGTCCCTAAACTAGTCCAACTGTCAGTGGAGGGTATCAAAGATTTCTCGCACCCGAATATAGCACTCTAACTTGTTTTATTTGTTTAATGCTCTGGAATATAATTACAAGTTGTTTCGATACTTGGTAGATATTTGGCGCTTTATCTCACCAACCTACATACCGGGAAGAACTTACTCGACGTTTCAGTCGCTTTGAAATATCACCAAGTAGTTTGGATACTTGGCGTCTATTCTGGAACTTTGTCATTAAACGCTATCCACGTTACACCACAAAACGATCGGTCAATAGTGGATTATTGCTCTCAAACTAACTAGACTTCTTCTACATGAGTATGCCTATAGTCTAAAATTTGCGTGTTAGACGACGTTAATCCAAAAAAGGTATTAAGATTTTTTACTTTTTTAATCGAAATCACAACGATTAAAATTTCAAGGTGCGATTAATCGTTATTTCGATTATAATCGACTTGTAAACCCTAACGTGTACAGTGCATCGCAATGAAAAAATGCTATTCCGGTAACGGCAGAAACAAGAACATAAAATTTAATGTGAAAAACTAAACAAAGGAAAAAAGTGCAAAGACTGCAAGACATTCGTAAGTCGTTCAAGAAGAATGAAAATCTGTGTTGTAGAGACAGTGAAGTTAAAACAATTAATAGTAAGTTTTTGTTTTTCTCCCTTCGGTGCATTTTTTCCATTAAGTATTATTATTTCTTAAGATTCTTCTTTCTTTTTGATTTTCACTCAAGGTTTTCCTTATTCGGATATTTTATTCTCTTTCATCTTCCTCTTAAATAAAACCCAAATGATAAAGGAAAAAATGAACACTAATTAAAATAACAACAAAAAATCGTTGGAATATAAAAAAAAACTAAAAGTATGGAGTAATTAAAAATTAATTAAGTCGGCAAAAAGCCAATATTATGATACGAAACTGCACAAAAAAAAAGACAGTTATAAAAATCACAAGACAAACCATTTGCACAGCTTTGTAAGCGAAGCTGTTGCAAAAATGCTTTTGGCCATTTAATGTTTAACTTGAATAAAGTTAACCGCTATTGAATTACAAAACTTTTATTTAAATAATTAAAGCTTCTGAGATAAAAATAAGATAGGCCAAATGCTAACCAAATAATAATTATGCTGTGATCAGGACAAATACATTCAATAATATTTAATTAAATTCAATTGGCACAAAAAATATTTTCAATGCCGGCTTTTAATGCATTCAAAGATTTTTATCGTCTTGTCCGTTTAACTATAGAGTATAAAATAATTGCACCCGATTAAAGTTAGCAAAGCAGATGTTTGTTATACCATACAGGAAAAAAACTTGACCCCGGCCGCAGTCCGGCTATGGAGGGAAATTTTTGCTAGCGATTCTGGGCTTTAATTTTCGGGTGTATGACCCCAACACTAGGGTGTCCCAAAAATTTTTCGTTCTGATTTTCATAGGTGCTCAATTAAAATTTAAAAGCTTAAAGGGTAAAGTATTTTTGGTTTTTTTAAGAATTTTCTGAATAGGTTTAGAGGTCGCGCAAATGGAGTGTTCATAAAAAAATGAGTTTTCGGCCTTTTTTTAACTTTACTCATAACTTGGTTAATACCACGAGTTTCTTCACTCCTGAGGAAACAGTTTTAAAGAAAAGTATCCAAGCTTTATTCCTGTGTGAAAAAATTATAATTTTTGTGATGAGTTTACTCATTTCAATTTTTCGTAATTTTTTCAAAAATTTTGTAATAACGCTTTACAACTTTTTAAGTTTAAATAAAAACGAAAAAAACTAATGATGCAGTTTGAAAGACAAATTAATTCTTATTTAATTTGTTCTTACCGTTCCTGAGCTATACCCGTTTTTATCTTTATACCCAGTATATGTTATTATAAGCTGTTTGCCAGTTCACCAATCTTACCCAATCAACAAAAAAAAAAAACTTTTCTTTTGCTCTGTGAAAAATCATTTATTGAGGTTCTTGTGATGCAGTTCTATACCTTGCAATAAATTCTGGTAATCAGTTTCAGAAGTTGTGACATTAATATAAGTATTACCCAAAGCCACACCTTGTTCTGCCACATCATTTACCACTTGTAATTGTTGAACTTTTTTTTTTGATTCTTGAAATGACTTGTTGGCTTTCCAATTCTCTGGATCTATTTTTAAAAAATCGATTGAAATATTGCAAGCTTCAAAAAAAGTATGACTGGCTTTTGAAATGAATTGTTGAATTTCTTTATTTCTAAAGTTTTCTTCTGTTAAAGTTAGATTTGCTATTTCATAATCGCTGCATGGAGTATCTGCAAGTTTGTTTGTCATTAACTGCAAAAATTTTGTGTCGATTAATGAACGTATCATCAAAAAACGCTGAGGCAGCCAATTTCGGAGTTAAGTACCACTGATGACCTAGAAAAGTTGTAAGCGAGGCTTTTGCAACTGCTTTATTAATAATTTTATAACTATCCAATTCCTTTAATAGACTCAGATCATTGAGAGGAGCGTATCGAGGGCACTGGCAGAGGTACCAATATTTGATATATATTCTTAAAATAAATGAACTTAATTCAAGCAAGGCATCAGCTGTTGATTTGTCTTTAAAAGATTGCAACTGGTTTCGGAAAATGCATATTTTCAAAGAATAGATAATTTTCATCATCCAGCGAGCCCAATTGATAGCTCCTGGAGCACACATAAAATATAAAGTGAAAATGACAGCGTGTAACGGTTTAGACCAATAAATATCAGAAGTTAATGACAGTTAAAACGTAACTTTAAAAATTAATGGAAATATACAATAATTATAACGAAAAAAGTATCATCATTTTTAAGGTACAAACTATAAAAATAGTGTAACTCGGAAACTGTAGGACAAAATTCCATTTTTGTTTTTCTTAATTGTTTAGAACTTATCGGTATTCAAAATCGCATCACAAGTTTTTATACCTTTCATATAAATTTGAAAAGTAATAAACCGTTTTTTACAGAATTTGTTAAAAAATTACAAAAATACTTAATATGTGGAATCGTAATGGACAAAAATATTGCCGGAACTTAAAGTTTTTGCATATGGATATAAAGTTTGGGAAATTTTCTTTAGAAATATTCCGTCAAAAAATTAAATGAACGTGGTTATTGACAAAGTTATGAGTCAAGTTTGAAAAAAGGCCGAAAAACCAGATTTTTAACAAAGACTTGATTTGCGCGACCTCTAAACCTCTTCCTAAAAATCTAAAAAAAAATTCAAAAATACTGGACCCTATAAGCTTGCAAATTATGCTTGAGCCTCTGACAAAAAAAAATTTTGGGACACCCTACCCAACACTAATAAATATGTATGTTTAAAACTGCTTTGTACTTTGAACTTAAACATTTACATATCAGGTAACGTGACAAAATTTCAAAAAAGTCGTGACCAAATGAATCTGACAGCTGATCTGCTGAATCTAAATCCAAATTTAAATTCAGAATTGTTAAATTTTTTAAAATCTCAAAAACTGTTCTACTTTTGACAACTCTGACTTCATATTCGGATTCAGCGGAAAATTTTACATAAAAATTAGGTGTCAGATTCATTTGGTCAAAAAACTGTCACGTTGTATAACATACCAAAAAACAAACAATCAAATAATTTAAATAAAAAAAAAAAAAAATTTGAAACCGAGAGGGCTGGGAGCTGTTTTATAATGAAATTCTCCTACATTTGTATAAAAAGTTTTGGGGTAAAGATAATATAATTTTTGTTTGAGACTTGTTGCACCTGGGACATCTTTCGTGGCGCCTTTCTGGGTCCTAATAAAATTATTGCGTTTTCGCTTATTGTAAGAATTCTACTGAGATACAATTTGATAAACATTTTTCCTGAACATCTTATATTTTGTACAAGATAACTTTAAGACATTTTTAATCGCCTAGTCACCTTAAAAATTCACTTTATTCTTTTTATGTATGTAACATTAAAAAAACTGCAAACGAAAAATAAAATGTTTTGTCATTAATAACTCTTAAGATTTCTTTTCGGAAACATATAAAATGTTTCTCTTATTGCCAGGAATTATTTGTTAAGAACAATGTAACAGTAGGTAAGATTTTAACTTTTATTGTGAATTAATTGTCGTTATGGCAATAAAATATGCTGCTTAATGTGTGTTGTATTGTTAAGGATCTGTTTCGTTTCCATTGTTCTAAAATTAGAGGCATCGTTAAATCTCTTGTACGCCAAAGATTAAAAAATTTGTAGTACGAAAAATTGATTAAGATTAATTAAAAAATATTTTTGAAATGTTGTTTAAAACTTTCTAAGAAATTAGACAAGCTCGAGTCCAGTGCTTTTTTGTAAATAAAAATTCCTTATTTGCCTCCAATATTTCAATTTTGTTTGAAGATCATCAGCAAGGATTTATTTTGCTTAAATTCAAAAACAATAGAATAAATAATTATATCATTATTACAAACATATACACACAGAAAAAATGTTCACCAAAATGTTTTCAACTAATTTAATAATGCTGTTTAACCAATTTTTTTAATTGTTCCAATTAATTTGCCTTAATAGAAAGTAAAAATTATAATGTTGGTGTGTATATTTGCAAATATGAAAACATACGCACAAACTTTAAATAATTTTAAAGTTTTAAACCATTTTTTAATTATTTGAATTAACTGCGTTGATTGGGAAAAATATTTTGATTTGTGCTTATGTTTTATATAGCCTCTTTTGCTGGTGGTTGATTGAAACTGAACAGCAAGAAAAACTCAAACTTACAAATGTTTTAATTGATATGATCAATTTGTTTGCAGGCGGAAAAACAGTACGGAATTTAATTAATAGTACAAGCTTCTAACAAATACGTTAATTGAAGTTGGTTTCTCATTTTTTCTGTGCATAAATAACAACAACATTTATGGACAAAAACTACATTGATTTAAGGCCCAACATGGCATGAAGTCGTGAAAAGGGTCATTCCATACACACTAGGGTGGTTACAAGAAATTAGTGTTAATTTTTCCGTCAGGGCAGCCCCTTATATGAGCCAATAGAATAGACAATGCAATTGACAAAGTTTCACCCCAATCGAATAACAGGAACACGTGCCTCATTGAGCATAATTTAAGGAAAAACCGCGATTTTTCACTAAAATTCGTATTTCTTTGCCTTTATAACCGAAACCATTCATTCTAGGAACCTACGTCGAGTCTTGTTTTATAGGAAATTTTATTCTTATAGCCTAGAAAATCCGATTGAAAAAGTTAAAGCCCAATCGGATAACGCCAACACGTGCCTCATTGAGCATAAATTAGGGAAAAACAGTGATTTTTCACTAAAATTCGTATTTCTTTGTTTTTATTAATGCTAAATATCACTTTATCTATTGGTATAAGGAACAAAACTATCAATATCAAAATTAATAAGAATACAATTTCCTATAAAACAAGACTCGACGTAGGTTCCTAGAATGAATGGTTTCGGTTATAAAGGCAAAGAAATACGAATTTTAGTGAAAAATCGCTGTTTTTCCTTAATTCATTCTAAATGAGGCACATGTTAGCGTTATCCGATTGGGAAACTTTGTCAATTGCATTTTCTGTGCTATTGGCACATATTAGGGAGTTGCGCTGATGGAAAATCCAACATTGATTTCTTGTAACAACCCTAATATACACACATGTATCGTATTTTTGACATATTGAAGTCGATAGCCTGCTGTCTCGAATGTGTTTATAGCATGAAACGTATGATACCCATGTATATTTTATTTTACAACTCGTGAAATGCTCGCGTTTAATTGTTAAAAATACGATTAATAAAGACAGGTTCATTCGATGACGGTTTGACGATAGATAAACAAAGTGTAACATTGTTGTTGTTGTACTCTGGAAATAATCATTAAAAGGTTTTTTAAGAGTGTAAATCAAAGTAAAAAATGTCATGAAGATCATTTCACAATTTACCTTTCCTCATATAAAGCCCGACGCTCTGTGTAATTATTTTAATACGACTTAAGCCGTAGAAGATATAGATATTGCGGAAAACTTTGGTCCGATTTAGCTTCATGTAGCCAGAAATAATACCATGCCATTTTGTAATAATCGGTCAAAATTTTACCTTGTGGCCCATATTAAGCACTTTAAAACTATAAAACGCTATAACAAATTTCAATTATATACCGAAATTTGTTCGAATTAAAGTTTTTTAATACCAAAAATCACTCTACAGAATTTTGTAATACATAATTGGTCCATAATTTTCCTTGGGTCCAACATAAACCCGCATTTTCTGAAATAATTTGAGTTGGGCCAAAACTTTTACGAATCATGATATTTTACACAAATTTGTTTAAATAAAATATTATATGACTTGAAATAAAAGCATACAGTTTTCTGATTTTTGGTCCATAAGCCACAACCAATTTTAATACTGACGTCCGTTGTTATAAAAATGAATAATAAATTTATAGTCCTATACAGGGCCCATGTCTGAATATAGAACTGTTATGGCTTTTGTATGGATATTTGTTCGCTTCAAATTACCATGATTATTGCTTTGGCAAGCTGCCAAATAAACATATAAGTTACATACAGAATAAAAAATATAAATATTAACCAAAGAAGCAATACAAGTTGTGTATTTTACGTTTTTTGCAAATGATATTTTTAACCTTAGCGTATCCTTCATCCAAACCAAGAATTATTACTTGTACAAATATTTAGTTATGTATATTATGAATAACGTGAAGGTATAAAACTTTAGTTTTTTAGAAAAAATTCTGATAAAAAAGAAATTGTGTTTGGTGCGGAAACTTTTTTGTACCTTGGAAGAAATATATAACTCAGGTCTCGTTTTATGCGGATTTTTTTTATGCAAATTCAAATTTATGCGATTTTTAAATTAACGTTTGTTTTTCAAATTTTTACGGTTTTGGAAATTTTGGAAACCAAGTTTGCATCACTGATAATTGTTATAGTTTGTTTTGTGTTTTTTATATGCATCGATACTAGGGTTTCTAATTTCCCGGACTTTTTCTATTCCCAGGAAACGAAACAAAAAAAATCTTATTCCCGGGATTCTTTGAATACAACAATGATTTCATTAATTGAGTCCATGACAAAAGATTTTACTTTTTTTAATGAATATACACATATATACATATACAACAGTCCAAAAAAAAATGTGCTTTATTAATTCCACAGAAACCCAAAACAAAACCAAATAAATTGTTACATTCACATGTACATTAGGTATGGATTAGTGCACGCCTTTTTGATTTCGATACGCTAGAACCCCCAATTTTGTGAAGTTTGTAACGCATGAGCCAAAAAATAAGGGGGGTGGGATGGGGGTAAATGGCTCCTCATCGAGGTCAAAGTTAGGGGAAAACGATACAAAAGCCAAAAAAGCTTCACAACTGTCCCTGAGTCGCTCCTAAAAAAATGTAAGACTGACTCCCACTAATATTTCCCCCCGTTCATTTTTTATTAACATACTAACCCGCTATCTGTGCTCCTTAAGGGGGCTCCCTTACTAAATATTGTCTTTTATAAAATTTCCCGCCACCGCCCTAGCTAGCCCCAGAGTGGCCCTCGAGGAATCAAATATATGACGGACCTTATATAGTTTTGCCACCCGAGCATTTTTTCAGAACATACCTAGTCTCCATCTTTAATCATTAGGGTGGTCCCCATACAAAAATTTCGAAAATGGCGGAGTTGCACAACATATGTTCGCAAAACTCAAAAACGCTTTAGTTTATTGAAAAAACTAAAAAACCGAAATTCCGTTACCCGTGACTTAAAAGACGACAAATTCTTTTTTTTAGATTTTTTCTGGCTTAAGTATTTTCTTGACATTTATTTTTTTAAATTTGTAGATGGTTCTGGTGTATCGTGTACATTATAATTTTCTACTTCAAGAAGCTTTTTAGACATTTCATCAGCAATTTAAAAGACCGTTGATTTACTGGCGTAGGAACAATAGTTCGATTTGTAACTAGTTTTAAGTAATTTTAGTAAATAATATATTTTTATTGCTCGTTTTTTTAATTTAAACGATGCTAACAAATTAAAATTTCAAAAAATTTAATTTGAAATTCCCGAAAATTCCCGGAAAAAATTTCCCAGGATTAATTTAAAAAAAATGTCCTGGGATTCCCGGGAATTCTTTCCCGCGTAGAAACTCTACACCTTTTCCAGTTGTAATTCAGAAAGTGTCAATTGTAATTCAGATTAATCAGTTGTAATTCAGAAGGGGTCAATTGTTAACTCGCTCTTTCCTGTCTTTTACGGTACAACATTGTTAAAACCACATTTACGAGTGTAAAGAAATTTGAATACCTTTTAAACTAATAGAGGTCCCATAATAAAACTTTTACAATATGATAAGGACGCTAAAGGCCAATTTCGATTAAAAAAATTAGAACTAAGTTAGAAAAATTGGCCATTTTCGGTTTTGCAGATGTAATTTTTTTTTAAAGATCAATCGATTTGCTATAAGAATCACCTAAAATTTAAAGTTAAATAATAATAATAATAATAATATATTTATAATAATTTAAAAAAACATTTTTTTTAAAACGGCAACACTTTAACACCACTTAACTCGACAAATAAACATCATAGAAATAAATATTTCGCACACTTATTAATATCTACTACATAGAACTAAGTTGTGCCAAATATAAAGGACTTCCAACAAAATATTTTTATGGGATTGTCCGCTTCACATATACATATTTGTCGATTTTTATTTATGCTATTTTGTTTCGATTTTTCAATTAAAGTTTTAATTTATGCGGTTTTTCAGAATTTTGGAACGAATCATTAGTTTTTATATGAAGCTAGAGTATCGTTTTATGCGAACTCAATTAAACGAGACTTGAGTGTAATTGGTCTTGATTATTTTTCAATCGTCTATTCAACTATTGTAAAAAGTTATATGTCTAATGGATACTCATAACCAAAATATGTTTGCATATTAGACCGACTCTACCTGTATGGAGCTGAAAAAAGTGTTTTTGTTACCCTTCTGAAAATTAAGCTTGCTATTTTTTATGATGATTCCCAAAATATTTGGGTTCTAGCGTTGACCACCCGTGAGCTGGACCATTTTTAAAAAAGGGTTTTTTTCAGTTTTTCTATTTTTTTGGAATTTGCTCCCAGACGACATAAAAAATATTTGGTATCATCGAAAAAAGTTTTTGAAGCAACCAATGGTATATAAAACTTCACCACTTGCGATCTACTAATTGAGATATTTAACCAAATACATGTTGTCGTTTCGGGTTTTCATATAAATTCTACATATGTGGAAATAATGTTCTGCTTTTCAAACTGAATCTGTTTTAAAAAAAAATGTTAATATATTGTTTATTTTGTAATTATTATTCACATCAAACGCGGAAATCGCGATATATTTGATCTTTTTTCATATATAGGCAATATGGGTATCAACTTATTACATTTTTCAATTATAATAACCTGGTGATAAGCAAAATATCAGTTTTTAAGCCCTGTATGCTGTGAGATAAATTTAGGTTTTTTTAAATTAATATTTAAATTAAAAACATATTTATCTTTTGATGACAGGTGCACCATAAATACAAATATTAGACTTAATATTTTGGGAATCATCCTTAAACATATCAAGCTTTTTTTCAGAGGGGTAACAAAATCACTTTTTTTTTTTTTAGAGTCGCTCTAATGTATATTGATATAAAAACATAATTTATTGTATACTCCTGGGTACATTTAAAACTTTTCAATGTGAGTAAATTTCATATTGTAAGTCTTTATTGTTTATGCACGCAGAGAAAAAATATGGTTGGGCATGGTTACGGCAACAACACTATGTTTAATGTAACAATATATTGTTGTCGTACACAAATAATTGTTAGTTTTATTAAGAATCAGCAATATTATAGTTACTGTAAACATATCAATGTTTATCGCAATTATGAATTTGAGTATTGTTGACCGAAAAATAATTATTTTTCTAACAACATTTTTTTCATTTTTCGAATTTATTCTATGAGTTAAATTTCAGTTATGTATTTTGTAAAGCTTTTTTGTAATAGTTCTATCCCTTTAATTTTCAACAACTTAATTTTGATAACTTTCTAAACATATTATATTTCTCACAACCATATCATGATATTTAATAGCCATAACATGATAACTTTCTATACATTTATCATATTATGTTAAAGATGCAATCAAACTATTTTTACTCTAATCATATTATGTTAGCGCCATTTGTAAAATAATTTTGAAGAAGTGGTGTCGTTTTTTTATTTGTGAGCGGTTAAACAATTAACCCATTTCTTACCGCCGTGTGTTTGAACACACGTTTATAATTTCTTAACTTTGAGGAATTATAAATCACAGATAAGTATAAAAAACTTAATGTGTGTGGCGTGTATATTAAAGTTTGGTGTCTTACCAACAAAAAAAATATTTTTGACAATTTTTGCAAGCTTCCCCCCTTTCACAAGAGGGGGTTTAAAAAGTGTCCAAAAATAGACTCTTTTTAAATCAATTATATTATATATATAAAATAATCTGAATTATTATATATGTATTGCCGTGTGTTACGATATCTCCAAAAAGCAACCTAAGGCCATTTGCCCATCAAACTGGTTAATATATGTGCCGCTAGGCGGCAGTAAATACCAGCGTGTGTTTCACCACACGTTGGTACTGAAAGTGAGATTGATTCGACAGAGATTTTCTTATATTTTCTTTGTGTGACTGCATTTTATGTTGTTTTTTTTTCCAATTGTCCTTAATACTTATTCTTCTAATTTAAAATTGAAGGGATCAAAATATTGTAATTAAAAATTGAATTTTATTTACATTGAAGAAATTTAGGCCTTACTAGCTTGACAAAAATAACATTCATAAATTCATTACTCTGGACAAAGAAACAACTACAGCAATTGAAATTATTTAATTTGTTTTGTAATTAAGAGTCAGATTGGCTAAAATGTCAAGCGAAGAGTACCTTACTGGAGCGATGATGAACATGAACATCAAGGTGAAAGAGCGTTCGCGTTTGAAACTGCTATTTATTTGTCCCCCGATAATACTGTCGGTGATTCGGATGCGTGAAAAACAATCCGTTTCGGATATAAACTGTGGGCGATTTGCTTGAACATTGCTTCATGTTTCATTTTGTTCCATACTCGTGTATCCGTTTTTTTTTTTCAATAAAAGTTTTAGACTCGATGCATCCGCCATAATAGCAATTCTAGTTTGTCATTTTTTGTTTACCTCCCATTACTTGCTGCACTTGTTGAAAGGGAGAGGATTCCGCGCAACCGGCACTGTTCGGCCCAACCAGGGTACCGGCGCCCCTTCAAAATTGGTAAAAAAAAAAGCCTTGAAAAAGTACAATTCCCGACTTTGCATTCGATATACGACATAACGTTCTGGTAATTCGTTGGACAAACAATTCTAAAGCTATACTCGCAAATAATTATTACGCAATCGATCCAGTAGTAGCAGTTCGTGTTCGTGTTTAACAGCCCCCCGTGTTTAACAGCCCCGCTATCAAAAATTACAACGGGCATATGGGTGGCGTGGATTTACATGGTAATGCGGTTGCCAATTACTCTATCGTCATTCGTAGCAAAAAGTGATAGTAGCGGTTCTAAGTCTTACGCATGGGTAGCGCTGTGGTCAATTCGTGGAAACTGCATTTATTCATACCAGCTTCGCAAAACGCGAATCCTATCTTATAGTTTGACTTCAATAACTCGGTGTCCAAGTCTCTGCTGCTTTCGTCGGAGGATGCAATAGACGGAATCGAACCTTCGCCTACAGAGGATTCATTCACTAATTGTAACCAACAAAACTTTTCGATGGTATACAGCTTGCACGTTCCTTTCAAAAGCACCAGTCGTGGCCGTTGCGTTATGTGTACAGCAAAAGTCACCATATTTTAGTGTGAGAACTGCAACGTCCACATACACCTATACAATTATTCCACAAAGTCAAACAATTTTATTTACAACACCGTTCCACACGTTCAAGGAATACGTACCATAAAAAACATAAATAACTAAACTAATTTGTACACAACAAAAGATTGCAAAAAACTTAACAGTACTAGCGTGTGGTCAAACACACGGCAATTTTCGGAAAAACTACTCGTCGAAAAAAAAAATTTTTTTCAGAAAATGTTAAAAATGGTATTATAAGACGTTCCTGACATTTTCAACAAAAAATTTCAACGTTTAAATTTTTGGTAATTAACCGGTTAAGAGATAAAATTCCATAAAAAAATAAATTTAAAGAAATTAAAAAATTAAAATATTAGCGGAGTTCATTCAAGTATTAGTGATGTAATAGTGCAAATGCAAAATATCATAGTTTTTTTTGTAAAATCCAACAACAAAACACACAGAGATTTCGTTATATTTTATAAAAGTGCTACTATATTTCTGTGGTTTTCATGGGCAATCGCGTATGTCTTAAAACAAATTGATAGTACCTTTTATGGCAGTTGTGATTGTATAATTTTGATTTATTATAAAAAATATTGTAGTGGTCGTTTTGTATCCAGTTTTTTTTCTATTTTCCTTTATTGCAATATACAATTTAATATTGCATGAACTATAAAATCAATTTTATATGCAAATTGAAAAAAGTAAAAAAAAAATATTTGCACAGTTTTGCAAAAATATTGTGATAAAATAAAATTTTTACGTTTGATACAATAAAACGGAAATCAAACTTTTAGTATTTTTCTACATTTTTTTTATTGCAAAATATATTAAAATTGCAAATGAAACGATTTAATTTTTTTAACTTTAGATTAAACGAAATAAAAACTAACTATTTTTTTATTCATCATTTCTATTTGCAGATAAAATTTTGTACAAAGACGTTAGAATGAAATACAACTTTACAAATTGTAACGGAAGGTATGAAACCAAAGAATGAACAACTACCGAGCAAGTGAATAAAGGAAGGAAACCAAAACACAAGCAAATAATAAAAACTGAAATAATCTTGCGAATTGGAACTATTGCAAGAAAAAAAATTTAAATGAAATATTCGTATTTGAATTTTTTTAAATCAAGATGAAAGACTTGTAAAAAGCAAAATTTAAACTGAACAATAAAAAAAATCGACGTACATAAAGTCCAGGTCCAAAAAACTAAAAAAAAACAGACAATACAAAAATATTATACATGCAATTCACCACCAAAACCATTCATTTATCATTTGCGCCAACAAAGGCCATCACAACTTTTCTAATGCGAGACCACAAACAACAACAAAGCCGGGAATCAAAACAAAAAGTGTAAAGATCACAAATAAAGACGATGAAAAATGATTCAGTGTACGAGTAATATGATTATAGCAAACGACCACATTCCCATAACAGTAAAACATTTCTTGGACCAATAACAATAAGTTTCATCAAAAAAAAAAAAAAAAAAAAAAAAACTAAGATAAAAATAAAAATAAAAAAGCAATATAACGAAATTAATTTTATTGTCATTGCAAAATAACACAGTTTTTCACTTTCGCCCTGAGAACCAACAGCAGCAGCGACGGAGCAAGAACAACACTTAAGGCTGACATCTTTCAAGTCTCATTTATCATTTGTGCAAGCAACAATTCCACAAAAAGGGCAGCAACTGTAAAAACATAAAGACAACTATTCTTACATCAGCGTTTTAGATACAATTGTCGGTTTTTTGTTTTTCTATAGTTGTCTTTTTTACATTTAAATAAACATTAACCTTAATAAAATCACAAAGCAACATCAAAAACAAAAAAAAATATATAAAAAAAATTACTCGAACTACAATTACGCTCACTGAAACACAACATCAGTACGAATGTTAAGTGTGTGACGACGAGCGGCATTACCACCTACAACTCCTACTTCCAAACTTTACCAACAACATTGGCTTTGTAGCAGGAAGTACAATTGGTGGATCTACTACAAATGTTACCAATACTAATGCCAATGCATATGCTAGAAATACGTATCATTCTACTTTGCCTGCCATCAATTTTACTGGCGACGACACTGGAACCAGGTAAGTCCTTTAATATTTTTTAAATAGTGAAAGTAATCCCCCATACAAATGAAATACTAATTAACCTAGAGGGAAGCGAACTGACACCAAAGTAGTCGCGTGGTAGAGACCGGTTCTAGTTCTAACACTTTATGTGAATAAGAAATATCACTTTTACATGGCGGTTGTCATTGGAGGGGGTCAATTGGCCCATTTTACCAGCCACACATCTATGAACATGTTAACAAGTCTAGAACAAGTCCTTGAACAAAATTTAAGATCCAACTTTTAGAAGTCCCAAAAAAATTTAACCCACCACCGGTAAAGACTGTTCTGTGATCCATTCCAGTAAAAAAATTCGAGCAGTTAAGAGAAAAAGTGCATAATCGAGCGCTTCAACAAGATACCTATTAAGGCAGTAAATGATAAAGAATACAATATCGAAAAAACTGCTATTTTATTTCTACAACGAAGAAGGTTTTAAGGCGAAAAAAAATAAGAAAATATTATGGTTTACGAAAATGATTTAAAACGGCATTTAAGCAAGTAAAATCAAAACATTAATGAATATGTGTATATAGTTAGCCCTTAAAAAAGCTCTTTAGGAGTGCTCTGTTTGCATGTTAAAAGAAGCGCTTTTTGTCAGCAGAAAAAAGTCCTTCAAACCGGGAACACCCCATACAAAAATCAGGCATCCTATCAGCAGGCTTGAAGCGATTTGAGGTATGAATTCCTAAATAAAACCTGCTCCTTTTGGAGCACATTTCTTACTGGGATTACTTTTCTAACTTTTTGTTCTTCATATACCAGCTAAATGATTGGTTCTCCTTTCAAATGTCATCAGTTTTTTCTTGTTGAACTTGTTCTACTTTCACAAATTGGTCCTTGGATTGGTTGGAACAATAGCAACAAATTTTCCGCAGGGTACTGTTTACTTCCTTTACAAAGTAAACTGTTAAAAATGCCACTCAATGATTTCAATATTTAACCTTCTGTTTTTTTTTTATTTAAAAAAATTTGGTCAACTTAAGATAATAGAGATCCAGTTCAATTCAAAATAAAGTTATGAAAAGTGAGCCCGACATTGCAAGTATTACATAAATGATCTTTAACTTCGAACATTCTACTTTGTGTACCCATTTTTACAACATTAGACCGGGTCGACCTCAATACAAAAAAAGTTGTGCCAGTCATCCCCTAGAATGAAAGATATGTCAATTAAGTTTCCAAAACAGGAAAAAAAAATTTGGTTTTTTATATGTAGCGCTTCCATTTACAGTCTGATCTCATCATATCGTATTTTGTTTTTCATGGCTTGACAGTATCTTCTTGTTTGACTTTGATGACTTTAATCCGACATTACATTCTTGGCGCCACTTTTGCCATCTCGGATCCTTCCCCCAAATGTCCAATTTTTTCACGTATTTTTTTTCCTGGTTTAATGTAATTAAATGTGAAATAGAGACAAGGGGCTTCATTTGAAGGCATGTCATAAACTTGAGTATATTAAAAGCTATACATACTTAATTTAAAAAGGACTTTCTTGGTACGAAAAAAATTGACCATTCGGGGAAGGATTCGAGATGGCATAAGTGTTTTTGTTTTGACCCCTTTTTTAATTATTTAATTTAAATTATGTTATCAATGGGATGGCACATTGGTATCACAGAAATTATGAATTGGAGTCAGTTTAATAAAAATGTCATCAGTGCGATGACTCAGTATCAACGGAGAAATTACTCATTAGGCTAAGTTAAAAGATAAACTGACATTAAATTGCGTCACTGGAATTGACTTAAGTCAATGTGAGATAATTTTTGTTGTATTACGCCCTTTTAAAACAGAATATCTCTAAATTATAAGACAGAATCAGCATGCCAGATATGGTTTTCGTAATTATTATACCTTGAAAATTTGATGTATTTAACCAAATAGAATATGGGAATTTTTGCTTCTTATTTTACTTTTTAAGTATGAAAGTAATGTTAATAATACACAAAATGTGGCATCGATCTAACGTCACTGTAGTCATAACGTAGATGACGCATAAAATATGATAAAATGTAGTGATGACGCTCGTCATTGGATTAATGTCACTTTTTGCTTCATTAATGCATTAATAACATTGATGTTACAGTTCTGATGTAAGGGCATCATCAATATGAAGCTGCATTTTTCTATGAGTGTATGTCAACAAGCAAAACTACAGAATCTGGACTACTAAGAATCTAATAGAAGACCATAAGCGACAATCATCATCCACTGAAGTGAACTGTTTGGTGGGTTATATCGTTTGATCGGACAATTGACTCATCTTTTTTTGGAAATTGGCATTGGTGTTTTAATCTCTATTAACGTTGGTGCATATCGGACGATGTTGGAAAATTTTTTTAGGCCAGCTGTGGAAAATCAGCCAAAATTGTGGTTTAAACCAGATAAAGCCACAGCACGTACTACAGGTAGGCTTGTCAGATTTGAATTTGCAAAAATCTGGACATTTACTAAAAGAAAACTTGATTTTGAAATAAATGCTTGACAATTTAAAATTTCCTTAAACAATCTTGAATAAAAATAGCACAATTGTTAAAACCGGATAAAAGCAAAAGGTATAAGCAAATGAACTCAATATTTGCACCAAGAGCTTTTTGAATGCTTTTGTTTTGAATCAGCTGTTTAACGTTTTTAAAAACACTGTGCTGGAAACCAAACTTATTTTTTAACAAGCGGGGCATCCGGCGAGTGTACCTATATGAGTACACTGAGTCCAGAGGTGCTAACCGTTTTTTAGGTAAGCTCTAGTTTTAAGATTGAATATTATGGTTAAAAGTACCTAAAAACGCAATTTTCAGTTTTATTCATTTTAATACCATTATAATGCTTATTTGAACTAGCGCAGCGTTATTTATTTGGGTTGACTATAAAGGGAAATACATACAAGTGTTGAAACGGGTTGCTGTTAGAAATTAGCATCTCAATGTTGTCAATTTGCTTGTGTTGAATAAAGGAAACGAAGTGTTAAGAGACTTTTACACAAATACACTAAAACCAAAAGATAAAAATAAGGAAATGTTTATTTGCTTTTAAACAGCTTTGTTTGAGGAAAACTTTAAACAAATATGAAAAATAATAACGTTTTTTTGGTGAGGCTTAAAAAAGCTTGACAAAACATATTTTTTCTTGACGAGCACTGATTTTTTTATTTGTTATTTTTAAAATTCATCTTTATTAAATTATTTGATTATATACATATTTACATTTTTCGAGATTTTATATATAGATATTACGGTGAATTATATTTTTAATCACAGATATTGAATATGTAATTTTATCTTCTAAAATGTTTAAAGGAAAAAAAAGGAAAACCTTGACGAGCACTGAAAATTCTTGTAAATCAAAAAAATCAAGACCGTTTGGCAAGCCTAACTACAGGTGCCTAATTGGCTTTGGTAAGGGATACCTTCGACGCACAAATTATTCTATTTGTAAGGTTTTTAACTGGTTTTCACGTTCACGGGATTTACCAGCTCGTGGCAGTTTGTTTTTGGCATAATTGAATCAATGAGTGTATGTTAAAAAACTAAAAACCATGCTCCAACTAAAAACCAGGTACATTTTTTGCGTTGAACCTGTTTCCTAATTTAAAAACCGTAATAACTTTTCTTTTAATTTTATCATTTTCGAACTGTTCAGTGAAAAGAATTTTTGTCAAATTTAAATTAACAAAAACAGACATGACATACATATTCAAGTTGGCGCGGGATGGTTAAAATTCTTAAGAACTTTTTTATTTATTTTAAATCCATTTAAAGAATTTTGTTGAAAATTACGGGCCAAATTACGGCATTCGATATCGATAGAAATTCCCATTTTAATTGTATTGTAATTTTGATCGATATCGAATGCGGTAATTTCGCCTCTGTTTTCTGTTTCGTACGTGCCCGCATTTTTTAATATATTTTCAATAACTATCAAAATAATTTTTGGGAATACAACATTTTAATTTAAATGATTTTGTTAGTCGTGCTTAATTCTCAATTTTTATTCTTGATAAAAACACTGAAATTTGTTGTTGATGGGATAAGCTATTGATATGCCTCTAACCGATTTAAGTAAGGAGATTTATATGGGACCTATGGTTAATTTTAGATAATATTTTCGGGAGAAGTATTTGTATGCAATAAAATAAGTTTGACCAAACTTTAACTAAACACCAACATAATAAGATGGTGCATTTAGTTGCATTTGTAGTACTTACAATATTGTACGTGACTACTTTTAAAACTTTTATTATACACTCAAAAGAAAAATAAATCCATCCCTATTCAAATAAATCCGAAGCCGTATTAATAGTACTGTGAGTACGGATTTTCTTAAATCAAGTACAGAAATATTAATTCAAGTACGGATTTTCAATCGCAAAATACTTAAATTAGCCATATTCAATCCCGGTTTCGTACTTGAAATAATCCGAAAATGAGATTGATTTAAGTAAAACTAATTCAAGTATTATAAAGTTGATTTAATCCCGAATTAGAAAGAAAAAAATATTATGATTGATTAACTTTCCCATATTACACCTGACAGAATAATAAAACACCAACATCATGCCCGATATGGTTTTAACTATAGAAATCTTTTGTACATATTTAACCAAAAATATAAACTAAATGAGAAGCAAGAGTTCAAATTAACTTTTTAACCCTTCGTGTTACACATGAGTCTGGCCAGGCCTTTTTTCAATGTGCATAGAAAATCAAAACATCCGTAAGCCGGAGTTGACCGAACAAAAAGTTTAATCTTTTTTTTACTCGATTTTAGTATTTTATACTTATTTCAAGAAATTCCGGGATTGATTTTTAAAAGTAATCCCATTTTGGATTTTTTTGAGTACGTTTAAGCGTTATTCGTAAAAACTTGATTTATCCCGAGTGTTTTTCTTTCTGTTTATAAATTTAAAAAAAAATATCGATACATTTTTTTTTTTGAAACAAACATCTTTCTTTGAACTTTTATTTTGAAATACCTAAGACGGATGCAATACAAATGAAATGAAATAGAATAGCATCCAAAACAAACCAAAAAATATACCGCTAAACGAACTATATTGTTACGTTACTGCCTTTATAATAACCTCTGGAGATCTTTATTGCACTTTAATAAAATTAAATAAGCACAACACTTTAGTTTATAAAACTTATTTATTATTTACACAGATTTATTTATAACTTAGTCACTTTAACAACCGTAATATACAGCTTTTATTCACAACTCACTTCAATGCTTATAATTTTCTCCGCGTGATGCGATATTGACCAGATCTGAACTTAGAATGATCTTATACCATCTCTTGCGATTCTATTTATACTCTAGCCCAGACGTGTAGATGATACTAGTAACGTCTAGATGGCTCTAGAAAGTTCGCCTCCTAACGGCTATTTTGTATATTAAACTTATTCTTCTATAGTTATGACTGAATTAATTGAGTTATTAGGCATCATAAACTAAGGCATACTTTAAGGCGTTAATAAGGAACATTCTAGTTTTTACAGTGGGGTTGAAGTACAATTATGCACAACAATTTTAACATTAAATCTGTATATTCATTTTTACACTAGAAGTGTGCATTACTTTTACAATAACAATTTAAACTAATTAAATAACTAACATATACTATTTATCAATACAAGATAACTAATAAATTAATCTAATTCTTAACTAAAGTTACTTTTGTAACAACATATTTGGTATTTTCTAATGGATCTTGTTCATTGCTGTTGTCACATTAATTTCTAAGTATGTTTCCAATGATACCAGTTGATTGCAGTTACTTAAAATTAATCAAGGAGAAAGTCAGTTTAAACTTTTATTTTTTGGTTTTTAAAAATTGTAATAAAATGTAAATTGTAAAAATTCGCATAGTACAATTTGTATGATTTTCCCTTTCTACCTTATTTGAAAAAAAGTTTTTAGCCTTTTAATTTTTTGAGCGGTGGTTGACATTCTCATGTTAATGTCCATATGCGGCAGAAAATTAAATAATTTATTTTCAATTACATATTAATAACTTCCGAACTAAAGCAGATATGGGCGATTCTATTCTGACGGGTGCAACATTTAGACGCTTTAAACGTCTTTTACTAATAGAAAGAAACACATTTGCAATTAAGTTATTTCTAGAAGGGGTAACATTTTTTTTATATACTATTAATATCTATTTACAAGAATTTATATGAAACGATCAAATAGCCACGAGTGAGCTTTAAAGTGCATGACGGGTGCAACCAAATCGGCCCACTTTCATAAGATCATGCCACAAAAACACAAAACTCTGTCAATTTTTAAACTTTTATTGTATTATTCTTTTTCATTGCGAAAGATGAGATATCAGACGATGATTATCAAACCAAACATCGTAGAGAAATATAATCCAATAATAAGAAATTTGCTGTTTAAGCCCTGACGGGTGCAACATGCAATGAATTTTCTGTTCGCGCCAAATCTGTGAATCTTAATGCTTCGAAGTGCTCAACAAATTTACTTATATATTTAAGCTTACGTCTAAAAAACTTATATTATTATAAAATATAGATGTTTTACTTTAAATTGTTACAACTTTCGCTCAAAACATATGCTGCAATAAACGACGAAGTTGAAAATAGAAACTCCATCGTGTAAACTTTGAGACAACCAATAATTAGCAATACATAAATATAAATAAAAGTCTTATCATATATCAATCATATTGTTAAATATTTTATAGAAATTTATTTTGTGTATAAAACAATGTAAAATGCAAATATAAATCAGAAAATTTTTTTCTGTTTTTTCCTACGAAAACGAAATTTTCAATTATTAACAACCAAACTTTTGTTATTTAAATTCATTAAAACTCTGTGTATACAATTTGGAACAAATAAATTTTTATAAAACCTTTTTAAAAATATTCTGCCTGTTGTAATTATTTACCCGTAATGTTAATTTTTCGTGTAATTTTAATCACCTAGAACAGTTCACATTAGAAAGCGTAAATAATCTTGAACGCTTAGCAAAACGATTAAGTGCTTTGTTATTTTTGAAACTGAATAAAGTAAAACAAAATGAATTGGATATTTTAAAGGATAAGTGATTTACCAGAATAATAAGAAGGTTAAAAAGGGTTATTTTAAAAAGGACACCATAATTGATTTATTTAATACTTTTTTGGCGTTTGCTTTAATTTGTGAAGAGCAAAATTGTATTGTTTTTAAGAAATTTAATAACTTTTAACTTCACAGTTTCTTTTTTTTATCTTAAGCAGTAATGCTTTAGGTTTGAACGATCTGTGGAGGCGCAAAGGGCGCCTATAAAAAGGTTCTTAATGTGATTTAATATTTATATTCCTCGCTAAGTAAGATTTGTACATATTTTGGTGCAACATCGTCATAATTCAAAAATATTAGTTTTACATAAAACGACTTTAAAGTTTTAAATTTACACACAAAATAAAGGAAAAATAAAATTGTATTCTTCTCTCAAGAGTTGAGTTTACAATATCTTCATAAGAAATAATTACCACTTCATAAAACAACGTTGTTGCAGCAAATCAGCGATATATGGAAGGTAAAATAATAAGGCCCGAAATAATTTTTAACGATTTTTTTCATTCCTTATACTTGTATAGACTTCTTATCAATTTAGTGGCTTGTTTGATTATTAAAAGCTTTCGCGAATTTTCGCGATTTTCGCAAATTTTCTGTATATGTAAAATTTTTCCGAATTTCTATAGTTTTCCGAATTTTTTGCAATTTTTGCTTTGCTTTGTTGCTTTTTTTGGCAAGCTCCGCCTTTATAAAAAAATCCCCATAAATAAACCGAAGTCACCTATTTTATAGAGCACTATCAAAACTGTTGATTTATATGGGGTGAATAATGCGATGCCTTATGCCATTAGTATACAACAAAGATAGGCAAACACATACATGTGTATTTCATAATAATGTTAGTGCTATATGACTCTCCCGCTCTCGTTGTTCTTCAGCGTTGCCATAATTCTTTTTTTTTAAATATGATCGAACTTCATAATAATCCGTTACTGGGTAACATTGAGATACATAATAGTGACATAAAAGAAGAACTTAAAAAAATGCAAGTTGATTTATCTTCACCTCTAGAAAGTGGAATAAACTTCTAAAAAAAATATCAATAAAAACATATATCCAAAAAGAAAAAATTAAATTATAAAGATGTATTCGATGTTTGGATCAACCTTTATATGTGAATCTTCATTTAGTTTTTTTAAGTTTATAAAAAATAAGCACATAAATCGTCTCACAGATGAACATCTCGTAGACCTCATGCGTATAAAATGTTGCCCCTAGAAGTTTGACATAGATGAATTAATCAAAAGTTTTGAAAAAGTGAAGTTCTTCTTTTCTGTCACCATTATATGTTTCAAGGTTACACAATAATGGATTATAATGAGGTTCGATCGAGCCTTTGAAAGGCAAAAATGTCGTAAGAAATATAATACCAAAATAGAAAGAAAAAAATTGTAATGTAAAACTGCACAATTTACAAAAAAGCTCATTATTTAAACAAAGAATTATAAAACGAACTTTAAAAAAACATTTTACAAAAAAACTTATTTTTTAAACAAAGAATTATAAAAAAAAACTTTTTTTATAATTGTTTTAACAAAAAAAAAAAAAAATCATATTTGGCAACGCTGATCAAGCAGCAAGCGTAACACAACATACCCGTGCGACTGCTCAAGCGAGACTGAATTGTTTTAATTGTTTTCTTCTGTACGTGTGCTTAAGTACGTGTAAATAAGAGAGTAACAAAGAGCCCATGGGCGGCATTTTGCCTATCTCTGGTATACAAGCTTAAATTCTATTAAATTTTTTAAACAAATTTCGATTCGAAAGCTTTCGAATGCCCCAATCCCGCTTTTAATACGTCACGAAGTTTTATTCGATACGAAAGTTCATTCGAACACGAGTGCGACGGTTTGTAACCAGTTGATCGTTCGCTGCACAGTCTACCATTTTTTAACCAGCTCCTCATCAAACTTCTTTAAAAAAAATGTTTATAGTATCAACATGAGTTCCAATTTTTTGAGCACGGAAATTTCTTTTTTTCTCTATCGAATAATTTCTTTTAAGACTCTGGCTTTTTATATGTTTTTTAATATACATATTTGAAGATTTACAACGTTTACTTTTAAAAATTTTACCAGACTCCGCGTTTTTTGTATTATTTTAAAATTTTATTAAAATATTATGTTATTTATTTACTCTGTCATTAAATAATCTGTAGACCAGTAGTTTGTACTTTTGGAAATACTTAACTTATTTATATTTAATCCCGAATTCGTACTTTAAATAATCTGATATCAGGATTGTTTTAATTAAAAGTAAATAAAATTAATATTTAACTGTGCTTGACTTAAGAATTTCTAAGACGGTTTAATTTCGATTCGTACTTGAAATAACCCGAAAGTGAGATTAGATTAATTCTACACAGAAAAAATTATTTTTCCAATTCAAACAAAAAATTTGTAGAATCAAAAAATTTTTTGTCTGAAATCGGTCCTATAAACAAATTCGCATATTCAAACAATTTATTTGCATTTTGTTTATTGAAAAAAAACACTGATTTTTTCAAACAAATAATTTAACTGAATCAAACAAAAAGTTTACTGAAATTCATATACTAAATTCCAAAATCAAAAAAAAACAGGTTTTTGCACAAGCAATGATGCGCACACAAGCAGGCACTGTATTAGAAGATGATGGCAGAGAGAGCAGAGCGGCCGGCTGGCTTTGTGACACATTTTTTTGTTGGAATAATTTTTGAACGAAGTTCTTTTTTTATACACACAATGTTTTTCGTCATCACTCACTGTTGCTGTATCCTTTCCTTTGCTAATGAAGAAGAAATGTAACCAAAAAACGGCGACAGACCGACTCGATATGTTTTTCGTCATCATTATATTTTTGTATTTGATGTATTTAAGCAAACAGTTTGAAAAAATTGAATACGGGATTTTGGTTTTTTTTAACCAACTTTGAAACCAACCAAAAATTTATTTTGTTTCTTATAATGTTGTTGTTGTTTCTGTTGTTTAAAAAGAGTGAAGCGTTTTTTTACCTGCTATTTTTTTTACTTCAAACCTCTTCATCTTTCTTACTGTTGTAATTTTTTAAATTGTCCAAAAATAGACTGTATGTGTTTTTTGTTGTAGTTCTTATATTTCACATTAGGAAGTGTTGCTTACGATCAAATAAAAAAATGCAAAAAGACGACAACATTAAAAAGCGTTAAATATTTCATACAAAATTATGAAAACTTGAAACCAATAACGCGTGTATTATATTTTTGAATGGTTGTCAACATTTTTGTTGGTTAAATAAAAATAAAACAAAAATTTTAATTGAATCAGTAAAAAAATTTTTAGAAATTAAAAAAATTTTCAAACAAGCGTTTGTTTGAAAATAATTCGGTAATAATTTTTTCTGTGTAACTCACATAAACAAAGAGAATATTATTATTTTACGTACTCGTTAGACATGTTTATTTCACTTCCCAGTAAAAAATTTTAAGATTTTCGGAAGCAAGAAAAGTACAAGAGCGCTGATATATGCGCTGGCTATTACATACTACTAAGAAGCAACAGGGAAGCGAAAACCATTGAAGTCAATTTTTAATATAAGTAAATGAAAATTATTTTATAGCTTCGCATAATCCCTTATAAGTAAGCAGGTTGTAAGGGAGTAGTTGAAATGATTATTTAAAAGAAAAAATTTCCGACCAAAGTACAAAGTGCTTCTGTTAATCCCTTACATGGAAGCACGTTGTATTGCAATGATTTCAAAATGTGTTTACGATTATTCCCGACATTTAATCGAAAACAAGATATGCTTAAAATTACTTCTTTTTTATTACGCAATCAGTCAGCAAATTGTTTTTGAGCAGAGAGGACGCAAGCAAATTTTTGTGTGGTCAATTACTAGATTTGTTGTGGTTTTCTTTTTAATTTGCGTACAGTTTCGTTCTATTTTAAAAATTACATATTAACTGTGTTGTGTGTTTGTTTTTTTTTTTTTTTTTTTGTTCTATTGCATAAGTTTTTGTGTTGCGCTTCTTGTATACAGTATAGAAGCAATTAATCAAAGGTATGAAAGCTGCGGTTTTTGGAAGCTATTCCTTCACGGAATAATGTAAGCCATGAAAAACGCAGTGATTTTACAAAAAAGTAGTGCTTCCAAGTGGGAATTCACCATATAAAAATCATGCCTCTTGTAAGCAGGTTTGTAAGGGGGAATTGTGCATCTCTCCCTTACAAACCTGCTTACCAGTAAGCACCATTTTTTACTGGGTTTTGTTGTATTCCGCCATTTGTTTACAGAATAATATTCAAGTATTAGACACCAGAAGCATGCTAAATATGGTTTCCATAATACATAATTCTACTTTAAAAAATTGATCTATTAAGCTAAATTAAAAAACAAGTAAGAGTGCTAATCTCGACTGTGCCAAATCTTAGATACCGTCCACCGACTGTTCGGATATTTCAGCAGTGAGCTTTATATGATATTTATATATTATTAATTAATCTGTATAAAACCGGACGTCGCCAATAAAACTGGTTGCGGATAATCATTCCAAAAATCTGTAGAGTGATTTCGGATATCGAAAAACATAAATTAGAATAAGTTTCAACACTGTTTGAACAAAGTTTTAGCGTTTACAGTGATGATGGAACAAATTTTACCGCAATACCTATATCTGCTACGGTTTTAAGCGTATTAGGCTAATTTCCCAGAGTGGGCTTTATATGAGGCCTATGGTAAATTATGGACCGATCATCACGAAATTTGACAGCGTCCTATAGTCCTATAAAACTGTGACGTACCAAATTTCGTTATGATAGTATTATTTATTACGGTTAAAAGCGTATTAAACTGTTTTTCGTGAGTGGGGTTTATATAGGGACCAGAGATCAGCAATGAGTAGTGAAAAAGTGAGTAGAGCTAAATCATGACTCATAAATTCTTGTACTTATACGCACTCATACTTATTACAATGTGATTCAAACTCATATTCACTCAAAAGTTTCATTTTATTCATCGTACTCATACTTACCAACATTTGTAGTGTTTGATTTAGAATCTACTCAAGTCAATGTGTATAGGCGAAGCAAAATGCGAGGCTGCCAGATTTGTCCCAGAAATAGCAAAGTGACGATTTGGCAATTACAGTTTACTGAAGTAACATGTATGAAGTAGACGATTTTTCGGCAAATTTATCTGGCAGCGCTGATTATTAAGTTGTGTGTTTTCTCTGTTGTGTTAAAACGGTAAATGGATGAGATAATGATTTGAATCATTGTGAGTATTGTAAGTGTTTTCTTGAAATTATAAATCAAGCTGAGGTCATTTATGAGTATGCGTATAATGTCGACGTCGCACTCATAAATATTTCTCTTGTGAGTATGAGTGAATCAGAGTAGTTTAGTTTAAATGATTTCTAAGCACTTATACTTACAATTGCATGAGTCAGTATGAGTAGCGAAAAAACGATTCATTGCTGATCTCTGATAGGGACTATGGTAAATTATCGACCGATCTTTACGAAATTTAACAATTGAATTGAAGTCAAAAAAAAAAAAAAATTTTCCAAAGTCTTATATCATACCAGTGTATTATTCGACCATTTATTTTAGTTTTTGTAACAAAATTATAATTTTGCTGGATTACTACCAAACTGCCTAGGATAACTAAAAGCATTTTGAGACCAAGTTTGTTCTTTACTTTTGAGTTTTTCGAAATTAAGCGTGTTTTCAACAGACGGACATACAGACAGACAGACGGGGCTATATCGTCTTAGATTTACTTAAGGAGTTAGAATATATATATTTTATGGGGTCTGAGATGAATTATACAAAAAATTTCACACGGAATGACAATCTTAGTATACCCTTTTCACAACTTATTGTGGTGGAAGGTATAAAACATATGGGAATTATTGATTATTTTTACTTTTTATACATGAGAATAATCTTTATTTTCCCTTCTTTTAGTATTGTTGTTGCGGTAGTTCTTTCACAAAAATTCTTGATGTGAAAAGGGCGAATAAGGGCTAATAATAACTCTGTGCTATCTCCATTCCTTAAGGGGTCTCCCATACAAAATGTTCAATGCAGACTAGTGTTATATTGAAGAAAAAGTCTTATAAATGCCCAGGAGTTGCCCCTAGTGGGATACAATGTATTACCGTTCTCATTTAGTTTCTTGTCTTTAACATTTTCTCTAGACATACTTTCCCCTTATCACCACTTCTTAGGGGTACTCCCATACAAATATTGCGTTTCATGAAATTCTTAAATTAATTAAAATTTGTCGACTTTTGTGAATAAAATCAAAAGTTTTAAACAGATTTCAATAATTTTGGCTTGTTTGGTTTGCAGCATCTTTTTTTTATATGTCTGCGAAAACTTAGAAGCCTAGCTGCATTTTCCAATTTGTTAATAAACAAAAAATTCGAAATTTTGATAAAAAAAATTATTTTTTTTCCATAAAAAATTATGTTCTAAAACAACATATTAAAAAAAGTTTTATTATTCCTAAAGGCAATTTTATTGCGGAATTTCGGGTTTTTTTAGTAATTTCAATAAACTAGTTTTGAGTTACGCGAATATATGTGTACAACCTCCTTCATTTTCGAAATAACGGTATATCTCGAAAACAAGAGCAGACCTAAAGAAAACGGTGGTCACCATTGGATTCAGCGTACCCGAAATATGCTAAAACGCCATGTGCCCGGCTTGTCTAAAGAAAGTGTCAATTTCGAGCGCAGTGTAAAATATCAAATATAAACCAATCTTAGCGCAGAATAATTAATTGATTTGATTGTGTATTCGTTTTTCAAGTGTGAATTAAAAGCTGCTAAAATTATTAAACATTTGAAAACTATAGGTCTTTTTTAAAAAATTGTTTTATGGTTTGTTATTCGAATCTTCTATGAAAATTCGTTTAAACGCCTTTAAGAAATTTAATATGAAAAATTGCCATATCACGTGATAAACTTTATGCTTAAACCTGGGTAACTTTCTGGACTGCAAACTGTCTTGGAAGAGAAATACTCAGGAGAGGATGAGAAGGGGACTCAATGCATACTACACATGCAGGAACTCCATTGGTAAGAACTGGGGTCTTAGGCCTGATATGGTAAACTGGATTTACACATCGGTTGTTAGGCCTATACTTACCTATGGATGTACTGTTTGGTGGGGTGCGTTGGGAGTGGATAGCTATAGGAAGATGCTCAGCAAGGTTCAAAGAAGTGCATCTCTTGGCATCACAGGCGCAAGGAGAAGCACTCCGCAGGCAGCGCTGGACATCCTACTATATCTATCCCCTATCGAGCATTATGTGAGGAGTGTGGCAGCTAGGAACCTACTTAGACTTTACGAGTCTTCTTTGGTTAGACCTAGGCGGGATGATCACACGAGAATTTTGTACGAGATGGGTCTGCTTGATCAGGGTATTATTCTCGAGGGAATTTCGGATCACAGGACTACGACCCTGGACTTCGGTGCAACACCACCAGTGGAGTTCCCGGATAGGGAAAATTGGAGTGGATCCAATGGACTGTTTGAGGGGTGGGCAGTATTTACGGATGGATCCAAGATGGAAACCGGCACTGGTGCCGGTGTTTATATCGCGGGTACCGAGGTAAAAAGGTCATTCAGACTCCCTGATGAGTGCAGTGTCTTCCAGGCTGAGATCCTAGCGATCTGGAGGGCGACGGAAGTAATACTGGATCACATCGTGGGTGGATCTGAGGTGACAATTTACGTCGATAGTCAGGCAGCGCATCGGGCATTGAGGGGCTATACGGTACGATCATGCCTAGTTGCGCGGTGTAGGAGCGCTCTCAGGGAACTCATGGGGGCATTCAACGTGAGGCTGTGTTGGGTACCAGGACACTGCATGGTTGATGGGAATGAGGTGGCGGACGAACTCGCGAGAGGGGGTTCGGGTCTCGACTTAGTGGTGTGGGACGGGGGAGTAAAACCCCCCCTATGCTACTACTATGGGGTGATACGGGAGAAATTCCGTGATGACGTTAACCGATCCTGGAGGGGCAGAATGGATTGCAGGGTGTCTAGGGCACTTTGGCCCAATTTGGACGCGGGGGCAACCAGGGTTCTACTGGGATTGGATAGGGGTAGTCTCAGAACACTTATAGGGTTCTTGACGGGTCATTGTCCTGTCAGGGCTTTTGCGGGCAGATGGGACAACGCCATACCGGACTTCTGCAGGCTATGCGAGGATTCGGAAGAGCTAGAGACGATCGAGCATGTACTGTGCCATTGTCCTAGGATGCAGGGTCTCAGACTGAAGTGGCTAGGAGATAGGTTTCACGACGAACTGGGGTGCATAGCTGGATGTAATCCGGCCAATCTGCTGGGGTTTGTCAGGGAAATAACGCGGCTGTTTCTGTTGAGGGGACTGTAAGGGGGGTATTGGTCCTACTTTCTAATTTTCTGTCTATATCTTACTTCCTTTTCTCTATTTTTTCACTTCCTCTTATCTCTATCTCTTACTTCATATTTTCATTGAAGGGAGTCACAATGGCTCGTATTCGGTCTTCGAGTGGAGGTGTGCCTGTGGGCACACAACCCTTCTTAACCTAACCTAACCTATGCTTAAACCTTGTTAACATTTTGTTTTGGTATTGTAATAACAATAAGTATCGGATTAGATCAAATTTTCAAGACAGAAATTAACAAGCGGCCCAATGTTGGCAAAGCATTCCTTAAGGTGTTCAAAACATTACAAACTCATGCAGGGGTTGCTCAACTCCTGGGCAGCATAGATATTTTCAATATATCGAAAAAAGTATGATGGCCGATAAAGAGAAAAGTACACAGAAAAAATAAAAATTGATTTCAAAATTTGTGATATTATAGAAAATTTAATTAAATTTGCACCAGGAAACAAATTAATAGTATCAATTAAACGTTTAATTCTCTTAAATATAGAGATAGAAATTTAAAGATGGAAGATGTTGGTTGTATTTTTACCAAATGTCAAAATGAAATAGTTACTATTTGTCCTTTACGTAAATATGTAACGTAACATATGCGTAACATAAAAAAGGGAAACAAATAAAAAATAAAAAAAAAAAATAATTATTAACCCTAGAAAGATAACACTGTACAAGAATTTGACACTTTTTTGAGACAAGCGGGGCACTTGGCGTTTTTACATAATTCGGGTTTTTTTAGGTTAGCTCTTGGTTGGTATATCTGTATACCGTTTATAGAAAATGGAAGAGGTTGCGCAACATATTTATATGCGCGCAACTCAAAAACGGTGTAGTGTAATGGCAACACTAAAAAAACGAAATTCCGCAACACAATTATCTTTTAATAAAAAAATAAACTTTCTAATATGCGCAGGCGATTTAGAAAAATAATTTTTTTGGCAAACAAAAAAACAATTTTTAAGCCAAATTAAAGAATTATAACCATACAAATATGGCGGTGTAATGAAATTCCTAAAGTTGGCTTCTGAATCGCGTAGGATGCACCTAGACGGGTCGAATGAATGACCAACCCCACTTGATTTTTTATTCCATCATTTGTTTCTAGCATACCTGCCCGCTATCACCATTCCTTAGGGGGCTCCCATACAAAATTTTAATTGCAGACTAGAAATATATTTAGGGAAAAAAGGAGTCGCCCCCTGGGGAATAAAATGTAGGTATGATGGACCTGACTTGGTTTTTTTTCTTAACGTTTTCTCAAAACATATTTGCCCTTTGTCTTCACCTCTTAGGGGGGCTCCAAGACAAATATGGGGTTTTATGAAATTCTTACTTTTAAACATATTTTTATCATTTATGGCTTGTTTTGTTTGCAATTTCGTTTTTTACATGTAATAAAAAAATTAAAAGCATAGCTGCATTTTTAAATTTTTTAACCCACAAAACTTTTTAAACTTTGCTTTTAAATTTTTTTTTTGTTTGCCAAAATAATTATGTTTCTTAAACGACTGCACATATTAGAAAAAAATTTAATTTTGCTTAAAATTAAATTTATTGCGGAATTTCGGATTTTTTTTGTGTTTTCAAAAACTAAACCAATTTTGAGTTACGCCAATATATGTTGTGCAACGTCCTCCATTTCGGAAATAACGGTTTATCTTAAAAACAAAAGCTAACCTAAAAACACGGTTAGCACTACTGGATTCAGAGTGACCAAATTGTTTTTTGTCTAAAGAAAATTTAAAATCCAAAAATAATATCTTGATTTTAACTTATTTTGTTCGTATTTAGTAAAATTATTTTAATTACAGAAAGATTTTCTCATGATCAAAAATTTCTTAAAACAAGAAACACTAAGGAAGCTTGTTTTTATTAAAAATAATATTTCTGAGTTCAAGCTGTATTAAATCAATATAAGTCTGATTTTCCTGATTTTTAAAAAGAATCAAAGGTCTTGCATCAAGAAACAAATGCTAAGAAAACTTGATTTAATAATTCAATTCATTTTTTTTCAAACGACATGTTAAGCGAATCAATAAAAAGTTTCTTGTTTTTTTTTTATATAAAATTTTTTTTAACTAACTAATTCCAGACGATTTTATTTAAACATTAAGGCTTTCTTTGTATTTTTTGAAATATTAATGGCCGATTTCACCAATTTATTTCAATATCAATTTATGTTAAAAATTCGTTTTTCATGTCAAATAAAAATAAAATTATATGACAAGCTATCGCCTTGTTCATTGATTTCGAACAAAGACTTCGATCGCTTAACTAACATGTAAAATAAAAACAGTATTTTATTCTTTGTTTTTGTTTTAAATGTGAGTTAAGCGACCGAAGTCTTTGTTCGCAAATAGATAAACAGGCAGTTTATTTGAATAAGAATTGATATTTAAATAGAACTGGCGAAAGTGGCCCTAAGCAACGAAAACTTAATTTAAGTAACTATAGAATTAAAATAAATTTTGTTTTAAGCTGTACCTAAGTAAATTTTTGTTCGCTTTAAGTCATAAATTTTCGGTGAAACCATGCCACACATAGGTTTACAATAAGAATTTTTTGGCTTGGATGGTGCAAAATTTTCTTGGTTCAGGCCATATTTTCGGGTGATTTAGTAAATAATTATTTTCGTGTAATTTAAAGAAATCTAAATATTTACGCAAATTATCTTTCTAGTGTTTAAAAGCATTAGCAAACCATTTTTCGAATTGTAAACCGCAGCGTTGGCAAACCATTACGATTTCCTGTAGGGTCTCATCAATAATTCAGATTTTGATCGCATTTTTTATGATTTGACAAACACAAAGGAAAAGATGGACGCCTTATGTGGAACAATAAGCTTGGAATCGGATTCCAAGCAATAGAAGCATCCGTAAATTAAAAAGTTTACTATCATGCGGTATTATCATGCTACATCATGTCCTTTTTTATCATTACAAACGTCAATAGAAAAAAATTTATTTGTCAAGTATCAGCCTAGCAATTTTTAGGATTTTTCGGTTTCGTTTCAAGATATTTTTGTATTTTTCAAACAAACTAGCTCCTTTAAAAGCGCTTTGTGCTTGTATTAAATTTTTGTTTATTATTGCTATTCCTTTTTTAGTAATCTTTATTTTAAGCCGAAACCCCACAACAAATTGCAAACAAGAACAAGAAGTATCGTTGTGAGAACACAAGACAGACAAAAAAATATGTCCCCCGAAGCACTAAGAGAATTTTTTTTAATGTCTACCATAATTTTATTTCTTCGTCACTTTTAGTAGTTATACAGAAGATTTTGAAGTGCAGATAACTTAGGAATCGCATTATAGTCTTAAAAAATTAATTTTTCAATTGTAGTTTGTTTGACCAGTTGTTCAGATAGTTGTAACAGTTAAACAAAATCAACAATAGCAAAATTGATAATTTCTTATATAAAACTGATTTAGACGATTTGTATTAATTTTCTAATAAAATCTGTTCTAAGTGCCACAAAAAAGAAGAAAAAGTAATGTAAAGGTTTTTCAACAATCTTAAGATAAAACTTGTGAGTATTCCAGTAGGTTCTTCTGGCATTTTTCATACCCTATTTTTTAGTATTTTAATACCCTTCACTACGATAAATGAGTGCGGGTTTACTAATTTTGTCATTACTTGAAATATCTAAAATGTTTATATGATGGATCGTTAAGTATTTTAAGCCGATGTCTGTTGAAAGCCCGTTTATTTTGATTGTTTCTAGTTCTCCTAGGCAGTTCGATTTAGCCATGTCCGTCTGTTATAATCATGCTTACATCTTGGTGTCAGAGTGTATCTAAAGCAGTGTGGGATTGAAATCCAGCTAAAACGGTTCAGTAGGAAAAGAATTATGCAACCTTATTTGAACCAACCTCCCCAAAATAAAAAATTTATATTTCCACAAAAACATACTTTGGATTCAAGAAGAATTCTTGACAAAAGTACGAGAAAACAGTGGAAGGAAAAAACATGTAAAATCAATTAAAATGGATAATCATTCATGAAAAGCAAATTTCGATCTACTAAAGGTTAAAATACAATTTGGTTTAAGGATTGATGTTTGGCTATTGACGTCAGCAGTCGTCGATGGCTGCGGGTGTAAGACGGCAAATCCATCTGAGGAGATCGAGTGGTTGCGATCGAAACATGTCATGGTAACCTGCCGGCCAGGGTTCGAGCCCCGGCCACGGTCAAGAATGAAAGATTATCAATAACAATTTTAATTAATTTTCATGTTGTAAAATCCCTTTCTTCATAAAAATAATTTAATGAAAATTAAATTTGATGAACTTAAGCTAATTAAAAATATTAAAAATTTTGGATTAGAAAACCATAAATAGTTCAACAAAATAACCACAATACTAAATATTTGTATTTTGTTTACACAGTTTCTACTTTTTGGCAAAATATTTTTTTTAGTTTACCATAAAGACATATTATTATTCCATTAAACAAATTTTTCACCGGCTTGATCCAACTTAGATTTATATGACGAGAGCAATACCATAAAATTTTGTTATGAGTGACCCATAATATACCATAAGCCGAATGTAAAGCGTATGCCTAATACCTCTCAAACCGTAATTAATATTAATAATACTTGGAGGTCAGATTTTAAAAATATAAGATGTCAAGTCAACTTTAAAAATAAATCTAATTCTCGGTTGAGGGTATTCTTACTTGTTTTAATTAAGACTTATTTTATGAATGAAGCTTCCGGCTAACTTGCTTAAGGCTGGATAACACTGTTATTCTTTGTATTAATACATTTCAAAAACTCAAGTAAGATGAGAAAGTGTGAATGCAATGTGTCACGAAAATGACAAGTTTTATGAAAAAAGTATGACATCCCATACGACTTTATCGTTTTTTGAAAAATTTCTAAACAATAATACTTTTCTTTTCAAAAGATTTTGTTATTCGTGCTTAATTCCCAGTTTTTATTATTGATAAAAACACTTGAAATTTATTGTTGATGGGATAAGCTATTCCTATGCATTTCACTGGTTGCTTAGGCCAGATCATCAGGAAACTTCATCCAGAAAGGTTTTAGACAAACTAAAGATATTAAACCAAATAAAACTGTTAAACGTATAAGAATTATAGCAACAGTTCTACTTGTAACAATATCAAAGTTTAAACAAAACACATCAACAATAAACAACAGTGGGTTCATCTCATCTTACATTTCCCCACTACAATTAGTTGAAATTCTCTCAACATTAATTGTAGTTGTAAGTAGGTTAAGAAAAACAAAATGAAAAAAAACAACAACTTACAAAAGATGTTGTCAATTAAGTGTTTTTTAGGCCGTGCACTGCCTGTTTATTATCAAAAAGTAATTTCAATTTTTGGGAATACAAAATTTTGCGCATACTGTATGTATGACATTTTTTGCTCTTAAACCCGTTATTTTTTTCTTTGTTATGTGTTAGTTCATTTTCTGTTCAAGTTAATTTCACAGTAGCAGAGTTTAAAATGAAAAAAATTATTCTCAATATTGTATTTCTGGCAAAAACAGTAAAATGAGAAATCGGTTAGAAATTTCCATAAAAGTCCGCAAAATTATAATAAATGTTTACGCACAAGGAAAATCCTATCGCGAAATTGGTGTCACTGTACAGAGGTCCTATACTTTATTTTTATTTTATTTTATTTATTTATTTATTTATTTGATGTTCCGTGCACAAGACTTAGAATCTCATATTGCAGTACAGAACTGAGCTTTTGTAAAATTGCAGGTTTTGTTATTAAAAACTTAAAAACTAATAAAATAAAAATAATACATATTTATTATCTATTTAAAATATTTTCAAATTGGAAACAAAAAACATAAAAACATAAACAAAAAAAATTAAATTAAACTAAGTATAAATTCATATAATAATTAATTTAACATAACCAAGTAAAAAAAAAAAGGAAAAAGAAATATACAGTTTCTTCATTTGAATAAGCAAATAATGTTATTTTTGAACTGAAGTGCATTACTTATAACTTGAGAGTCATATGGAAGTTTATTCCAGAGACGAGTAGCGTATAAAAAGAAGTGCCATTCGGATATCAAACTATGATGTCTAAAGAGTATCAATCTTCTTCCCCTATTGGATCTTGAAAAATTCAATCGATCATATAAATGCTGTGGTTGTCCAGTGTAAATAATCTTATGTAGGAATAGTAATATTCTCGTTTTAAGAAGACTATCAAAACTTATGCCATACAACTTTATCAAAAACGCTGAAACCCTATCAAATCGTTTCAAACCATAAACATATCGGGCGATATTATTAAAAACGACGTTAAGTTTTCTTTTACTTTGTGTGTCACAACTAGCAAAAATTTCACACCCATATATGAGAGTAGGTATTAAATAGTTTTTAGCAAGAAGTATTCTAATATTTATTGGCGAGCAGTGCTGTGTTTGCCAGAGTGTTCTCAACATGGAAAAAGTCCGACCACAAGCATAATTAATATGGTCAGACCACGTGAGAGTGTTGTTGAAATATACTCCAAGATTCTTCACGGAGTCTACTATTTCAATTTGTTGATCATTAAGAGTTATGACAGGTACAAAATTGATGACTGTTAATCGCTTCCTAATTACTAGGCATTTTCATTTCCTTGGGTTTATACTAAGACCATTTGCCGAGGCCCATATAAAAATTCAGTGCAGTTCACGATTTAGATTTTTTACGCATAAATCAATTGAATTTACTTTACAACTAACATGAAGTTGGAAAAATCAAGTGTATCCGGGAGATCATTTGAATAGACTGAGAACAGAAGAGGTCCAAGAATCGACCCTTATGGTACACCCCGACTTACTGGGAGGGAGCTTGATTTAGCATTAGATGACTCAACATACTTGAACTTGAACCAGAAACATTGCAAAAAATCTAAGCAGATGTTAAGGTAATGAACAAATCTCTTTTGAAACTCATGTTTTGATTTAACTTTATTGAGTGACTGTTGGTTTTGGGCCCACTTTTAAGTATACCGATTGACTCAGAATCCATTTCAGAATCGATCTTACGAGGTCCGTCCTTATATTTAGTTATAAAAAAACAAAATTTTTAAAGAAAATTAAGGAATGGTTGGTAGAAGATAATTAGGAGAAGAACTTTTGTTTTCTTCAACAAGATTTTCTTTTTTAATAAATTTATATAAAGTACTATGAAAGGAATCTTTGATAGTCATTTTATAAAATGCAAAAAAATTTTACAAAAAATTAGTCATTTAAAATTGTATTTTTGTATTTTTACTTACAAAACAAACAAAAATAATTTTTTAATTATCATTTAAAAGTTTGTTTTTTCTTTTATATATAATTTATTTACAAAACAAAACAAAAATAGTTCTTACATACAATTAATAAATTTAAAAAATTTTTCAAACCGTAAACATATGGGCAGATCCTGCGAACGAACGCTGTATTCGCACGAGTTTTCTGATTGATATATAAAAATTTTTTAGTCTTTCAAAAGAGATAGCCACAACTTATATAAAGTATTGAGTGACATTAATATGTACTTACGAATGGCATATATAATAATTTCTTAGCAGGTATTTGTTGCGATAGAATTGACCACAAAGTTTAGTGAGGCACGCCAAAAAAAAAAAAAAAATTGAAGTTTGTTTTCCTAATTTTTAGCGAATTTTGCTTCATACACATTTTCTCCCCCAGTGCAACTGTGGTTTAGTCAATGTATTGATGACAGACTTTGCTTTTGCGCATCAACGCTTTAAAATACACCTCTGTTGTGATAAGAATGTCGCTAAACATGTATTACCACGTTAAGATACCTTTAACGATATTGGAAGTGGAATTTAAAATGTAACAGATTTGTGGTTTTGATATGTAACAAAAATTAAACACTAAGTAGATGCCGCTTTGGAAATACTACCTTAGTTGCACAATTTTTCCCAAACGATATTACAACATCGATAACATACGCGATTGACTTTTTATGAATGGGAGTTTGATTATTTTCCAATATAAATGTCTGCAGGGTATGCTGGTACGTTTACAAATATACCTCGAGTTGGCTTAGGTGCATAGGTAATGTTTAAATACTAATATTTTAAAATTGTGGGTTAAATTAAAGAATTAAAAGAATTAAAGATGTAGAATTGAATAAAATGAGATAGGAACCTTTTGATAAGGAATCTTTTTAAGATGTTGGTTTTAAGCCCAATGTATTTCTTATGGAATGACGTTAACATCTTCTCAAATGGTGGCAAATTAATGGTAGATGTTAGATGTTGATTAGTGTAAAAATGCTATTAGGAAGTAAGAAGTTCGTTCTTTATAAGAAGTTTTGTAGAAAAATTAGTTCTGATATAGATAGAACCATTAATTTAGCACCTTCAACAGTAAAAACAATTTGAAATAGTGATAGCGCTAAACATTAATCACTTAAAAGTAGCTCGAGTTAATAGCATATGAGATTTTATTTTTATTAAAAGTTTTTTGCCTGAATTCACAAAAAATTTTTTAATTTAATAAAGGTTTAAAGAACAAATTTACTATGAAAATTATCCTTAATATAGGTTTGTTAAATTTAATAATCGTTTCTGAATACGAGGGTTTGTAAATATAGATAAATGAAATAAATAAATTTTTGTTATGTTTTTATGAAAATATATGTATTTCCTTATGTATTTCTTTTCAAATGATAAATATATTTAAGCCCACTTGCTGAAATAAATAGAATAAACCATAACCATATCACTTTCTTTTTCATAAATAGAAATTTTGCTAAAAATTTTGTAAAATTTAAATATTTGACGATTTGTTGACGATTTTGTTAAATGTTCGTGACAATTTTGAAGAATTTTGTTAAAATTTTTAACGATTTTTAAGTCTTACAACCCTGTATGCAACAAAGTTTGATAAGTTAAATGAGATTAAAACGCTCACTTTGTAATTTTACTCTCCGAGTAGCACTACCAATGAAGAGTTTAATGTTTATTTTACTTAGTTTAATTATAATGTACTGATTTTAAGAAATTACGGAAATGATTTGCGAAAGAAATCCGATTAAGAATTGTTTTAGGTACTTTTTAGTGTTATTCGTACTTGAAGTTTTGAGTACGACTCGTACTTAAAGTAAGTATAAAAACCTTAATTTAACCCAAGTGTTTTTCTTTCTGTGAACTGTTACTTTCGGAAAGCTGGTGCTTAATAATTGACAACAACTTTTATAGGCAAAGTTTCGTCCTTTTAAACTGGTGAATTATTTGTCCTTAATTCCGATAAATATTGTTTAAAACAAAAAACAAAAAACAAAAAAAAAAAAAATATTAAAAATTAAAAATTACATAAAAAATATTTAATGTAACTATTTTCGTTATAAATTTGTAAAATTAAAAAGATTTTTTCAGTCTCAAAACCATTTATTAAAATTGAAAATGAATCACACCTTTATTTTATGATGAACAAAATAAAGCGTTTTTATTCATTTGTTAGGCAGTTGCCAGTTTTAGAATAATACGCCTTAACAATTAAGAATATGGTTGTGTTTGTTTTTGGGGACGCAGGTGAAACATGGATATTCTAAAATAAAAACACTTCGTTTTGCAAGGAAGATAATTTAACGCCCTTCAAGAATGTTGGAAAAGTTTTTGCCATTAAATCGCATGTAATAAATCTGAAATATTTGTTCCACGACTAAACAAAACGAAAAAAAAACGAAACTTTTGGTAAAAATGTTCTTTTTATGAATAAATATTTTAAATAATATGACATTGGATAAATATCATTTTGAATATCTTATCTGTGGTTCTATCATTATTTTGGCTGCTGAATATAAAAAAATTCTTTAAAGCTTAGAACACCATATTGTATATTCCATAACATTTCGACAAAAAAAATTTTTTTCTATGGTTTATAATACAATTTTGTATTCATTTATTAACTTTTCTAAACGTCTCTATAGATTTTTATACTCTATTTTGCCACAATTGGTTAATAAGGAAGTATAAAGTTTGTTATTCCGTGTGTAAAACCAAGACATATTCATTACAGGTAACATTAAGTATACACTGCGCGACGTCAGGTTAGCGCCCCCCCGCCCCTGTGAACTTATTATATTTGCTTTTGTTGTTATTTATGTATTAATACCTTTTGGTATTCCATTCTAATCGTCACTGTGTGCACTAAATCTGGTAAAGAAAGCATGTGCAGTAAATTAATCTTTAATTTTAAGCAGTGTTTAAAAAACTGTAGTTAAAATAGCAAAATGCTATTCCTTCGACTTTTTAATTGGTCAAACACAAGCTGTGGCTCTTACATCTGATTCTTAAAATACAAACAGTCGCAGTGAAAGCAACAAACAAAAAGTTATAAACTACAAAGCACTTCGGCAGTCAATTCCGAAGTTAAAGCTGTAAAGCAGAGAAAAAACGTGCAATATGCTATGTTTGAAAAAAACCATGTTATTGTAAGATATAAACATATTTTACTTTTTATTAACCATAACATGTTCGGAAGCAACCATAATATGGTGGCTTCTTAATAGAGCACTAATTTAACCATAATATGTCGGTAACAATAATATGGTTAAAGTTCTTTAAAAATAGTTTCAATGGAAGTGAAAATATTCAAACATATTTTTTCCTGGGTGTAGATATAATTTGAATCCTTTTTTATTTATAAAACAATATCGTTTGGAAAAATATAGGAATGCGATTTCCATGCAAATGCATGTTTTTTGTCCATAGTCTAAGAACGATGTCGACCAATTATCTTTCCGAAAAAATATATTTGCGTTAAAATGGCATCGAAAATGCATATTTTTGCATATTTCGGTTTTAAATGCATATTTTGACATTTTTCAGTGATTTTTTTTTAATTTCCATATTATAGAACAAAGTTCTTCAAAAAATGTTTGAATATGTACACAAAAAAAATGTTGCCACAAAAAAATTTTTAAAATTAATGAATAAATTCCTATGGAACTCTGCTTAAAAAACAACTTTACATTAGAAAGAGACGCATATACTACATATTTTGATGCTACATGCCAAGGCGAATTCAAATACAGGTGGTGTTGAAACGCCATTTGATTTTGACAGTTTGAACCAACTTGCTTACTTGAGGGTTACACGATCAAGTTTTGCCTATCAAGTTTTAATACACTCACACTTTTTTACCAATACACTCATACTTTTAAAAATTGATACGAACTTGCCTTTAAAATTCTCTTGCCAGTGAGTGCTTCAATTTACGTTCAAGAAAACAGCTGATTTCAAGGTTAGTGAGCAAATTTTTCGTTTCTCTTTATAAATTTTTTCTTGATGGCATCTTGAAAATAAATTGCTCAAAAATTGAATGCAGCCTACGTCACAACTATCAATTTTCGGAAATTTTGACCAACAGTATATGTAAAAGACTATCAAGAAAAACTTGAGCGTGTAACTGCAGTGTTAGATTTGTTAGGAATGTTTGACATTACGAGCCGTAAAGACTAACATTGCAATGAAAAATCCCTGTTGTTTGTGCTGTTATTGGATAGTTGTAGTATCGAAACCACTTGTTGTTGAATCCGCCTTGTAACATGCTAACATTTTAATTCGCTTTAAACTTTTTAATCAAAACGTATATGTAATTTTTTCATTGTTTTGCAACGTTTTGCATCTTCTGATCCTCCTGCTATTAAAATCGGAGAACACGTTTTCAAGTTATGACAAAATATATAAGGCAACCCAACGATTTAGGGGGTGAAGTATGCCACGCCTCTAAAAGAAAATCCTTACGTACTAGAGAAAAACGGAAAACAGATTTGAATTAAGGGCATCAAAATCCATATAGTCCACATACTTTTATTTCTAGGATAGAGAAAATTTTTTTTGTTGCGCAGTGTAATTTTTTCATAATCTGCCACTAGACTTTTTATATCATACTACACCTAAAACTATCAAAAAACTAAAACTTTTAATTCAAAAAACACGTTTAATAATTTTGGCCAGCTTTTCAGGCCAAATATTTTAACTTTCTTAAAGTAAATTTTATTGCGGAATTTCGGTTTTTTTTAGTTTTTCAATAAACTAAAGCGTTTTTGAGTTACGCGAACATATGTTGTGCAACCTCCTTAATTTTCGAAATAACGGTATATCTCGAAAACCAAAGCCAATATACAGAAAAAAATCTTAACTTTCTTAAAGTAAATTTTATTGCGGAATTTCGTTTTTTTTCTAGTTTTTCAATAAACTAAAGCGTCTTTAAGTTACGCGAACATATGTTGTGCAACCTCCTTAATTTTCGAAATAACGGTATATCTCGAAAACCAAAGCTAACCAAAAAAAAAACGGCTAGCACCACTGGATTCAGCGACCCCGAATTAGGTTAAAAATCTTTCATCGTATCATTCTAAAATATTAAACTGCAAATACTTTAATCTATCTATACAATATATAATTTCTTAGTATGTCAGGATGTTTGCATGTAGGTCCTATTCTTTCCGCAACTTTCTGAAGCCATCTGATGACATAGGAAGCTGAAATTTGGCACACTTGAAGTACTTTCTCTGCGGAAGATCGTAACGAAGCCATATTTTTGATTTTCGGCTTTTCAACTAGTATAACTATAAAGATCTGATAGAAAATATGTTTTTTTTTATAATATGGGGGACTTTGGGCCCCACCCGGCACGGTTAGGCACCGTCGGATAGACCTGAAAAATTAGATCATGATTTCTTACACCAAACCTCATATTTTAAGCAGCGCAAACAATTAAATTAAAAAAAAAAAAAAAAATCCCATGCAAGATGCGACCAGTCTAATGGATATATTGCTGAAACAATAACTAAATTAGAGGGATTTAGTTCACTTAATTTACAGCATTTTAAGTATTTTTAAGTATTTCATGAATATTACAAGAAATTACCATTTGTACGGAAGAAGGGCGCAAAAAAATCGCGACTCTATTTCGCGGTTTTTTTAATAAACTAAATTTTAGTGGCAAATGATAGATGTTGTGTTAGATGAGTTGTTTGGCGGATATATGAAACAGTGATAAATTTCAGCAGCGTAGTAATTTATGCGCGGAACGAGCTATTAAAGTTGCACAAAATATTTTTCCATTATGTAAATCAACTCGCACTTTAAACTTAAAATTTATTTCATTAAACCCAAAAAAATAGCTTTACATTTTTGTAATACAGTTGCTTATGCTATGTATTTATGCCTGTATTCATAAAAATATTTTAAATTTAATTAAGGCTTGAAACCCAAATTTTCTATGAAAATTTTCCTTAATAAACGTTTATTAAATTTTATAATCATTTATGAATATGGGGGCTAAAATAAACACCATATATAATGTGTATGGAAATTAAAAAAACAAAAAAATTTTTTTGAGGACCTTTAGAAATTGCATTTGGTGCGGAAACTTTTTTGGCCAAAATGGCCTAAAAAAATTATTTTCATTATCAATACTACTAAATTGCCCATCGCGTGGTGGGATGAAGCAATTTTGTCAAAAAAAAGTCATTACCCTAATTAAAAAAACTCAACAAAAAGGTTAAATAAAATATAAGATTAGTTCAATATACAATAATCTTTTTAAATAAGCAACTTATGATTTCCTTGTGAGGCAAATTTAGAAGTACAGTCTATCTTCTGTCATTGTTGATCCGAGCCATGTTTTTATTCGACGAAGGGTAGGAAATGGCTTCCCGCTCGTAGCTTTACTGACGAGCATTGAAACGAAAATTTGAAATATTTTTCATTGATTTGGGTAGATATATTCATCACAGTTTACTAAAGCATAATTAGCTCATCAGTAAGTTGTGGTGTTAACATGTTTTGTATCAGTATATGCCTTGTTTACACTTTGAGGTAGAAGTTTAGGTATGTTCAATACATTTGGGATATCGATTGGGAAAGTTATGAGATCTTCTAAAATAAATTCAATAAGAAGAATGTTACCTACAACTCGGTAGTAATCTTCAACATTTTATTTTATGTGATTATTTCGTTAAAATCTTGTCTTTTCGATAGGAACCTCGATTTGAACGCAAATAACTTTTAACTTTTTCAAAAATCGCTTAAATTGTTTTTCGGCTTTATTTCTTTTTTCTTCAAGTCACATGATTAAAATTTTGATAAGGCTTGATCCTTTTTGAAGATCTATATCTTGCTTTTGTAAAATGATACTAAGTGGCTGTGTTACAATAGGTATCACACTTAATACATTTAAAAGTACTAAGTGAGTTCCTTAATGTAAAGGTAGAGACACTACCTTTTCACTCAGATATTTTTTCCGAAGCTTCTACTATAATTAAGAGAGTTTGGCTCCTAAATACTTTTCTAAAACTGTTTTTCGATGATTATATTTAAAAAATTTTGTCGTTTCTTCAAAAAATTATACAACTTTTTGTATTAATGGCACTTTATAGCTTTATGGAAATTGAGTTGTTCGATTTATGGGAATAACAAGGCGTTTGTTTCGCATATGTCGCTTTTCCAGAAATTTTGAACAGCTCCATTTTCTGCTGACATCAGAGGACACCCATTTGTTCCATCTCCTACACAATTTTTTAGGTCAGGACCAAAATTTGGCAAAGCTTTAAGAACTATTGATGGTAGTGCCTTCGCATCAATTGACGTCATCAATATCTTTTGAAGCCTCTACAAATGCGTTTACAACAAAGCCAATAAATTATTCCCTAAAATTTATTCCCCGACAAATCACTGCTTTCGTCAAAAATGGACGAATAGAATTTTGAATCATATAGCACATATATACATAAATATTGCAAATACTAAGGCTTTTTAATAATTCAACCGTACGCATTCAAGTTAAACGTTCAGTCTTTGGATATAGATGACACCTGCTGGGATTGAATGTAGAATAATAAGTATTTGAATACGGTAAATTGAAATGCTTTGGAAATATCTAATAAATAACTATAAGGATTACGATATGGATACTTATTGAAAATCGTTAGAGATTCAATAAAAAAATACTTATTGAAAATTTCGTTAGAGATTCCATACAAACAAAAACCCTGCTGGGATTTCCCAAATTATTGGGAATTCTTGTATTATCGAAATTAACAAAACATATTTTTATAATTTACGGGGGGGAAATTTTCTTATTTCCCCCCCCCCCCCCCCTGAATCCGCGCCTGCTACGCACTTATAGTCCCAATTCACACGTTGCAAGTCTTATTGATCAGCTTGCTACTTTATAACGAGAGTGACGAGAGGAAAAGAAACGTTTCTCTCTCACTATAGGCGAGAGGCCTATAAGGTAGCAAGCTGATCAATAAGACTTGCAACGTGTGAATTGGCACATACTTACAATTGCATGAGTCAGTATGAGTAGCGAAAAAACGATTCATTGCTGATCTCTGGGGGCAAATTATGGCAGTCGTGATCAGCGTTGCCGTTTTGGTTACTTTTAACCAAAATTGGTTACTTTTTTTCTCAATGTGTACTTTTTCCATTTTGGTTACTTTTTTTCAACACAAAAATTACCAATTTTTATTTTGGAACAAGAAGTACCTGCTCCGCTTTTTTGACCATTAAAAATTGTGTGCGGTATTTGTACATCTTAAACTAATACTTTTTACAAGCTTAAACTTTAACCGACTATCCAGTATATATGGCCATTGTCTGCTACCCTTCATACTTCATAGGGCTAACTGAAACACTTCTAGATAAACGATAAGGTCAAAGGCCCTTCCAATTCGATCCCGTTTAATATGAGTATATTCCACCGGGAAAAAGGCATCTATATGTAAAATATCTACCCCAAAATTTAGCTCAATTTTGCACTTTGATAATATAACACACAGCAAGACTTTAAACGTTTTACTTGTAAGAGCTCTTCATATAAAAAGATGGAAAGCTATAGCTCATAAAGTTTTTAAAATTGACGAAAATAAGTGCATACTTTGTTAAGGACCTGCCACTTTCACTAAAAATTTCGAAAAATTGTTTTTCCAGAAATCGGTCCAGCGGCTTAAGAGTATATAGTATGTACTTTTGATACAAAATAGTTTTGGTTACTTTTTTCGCTTTTGGTTACTTTATTTTTACATTTTGGTTACAAAATTTTTTTGGTCGTGGCAACGCTGGTCGTGATCGAATACTTTTTCGATTCGAAAGCAATTTTATTTCAGTCGATACTGAACGAATCGTTATTATTTCTTCATTGTTGTAAAAACTCAAATCAGTGCTTTACAACACAAAAAGATTATTTCGATCCGTTCAGTACGGACAGAAAGAATTAGAAATAAAACTGCTTTCGAATCGAAAAAGTATTCGATCACGACTGCCATATTTTGCCCCCTGATCTGAATTAGAAAATAAATATTCTCCAAATGAATTGGCATCCTTCAAGTATGCTCCTATAACTTCGGTTGACGTTGAGAGATCATTTTCCATGTACAAAAGTCTTTTGCGTCCAAACAGACAATGGTTTACTTTTGATAATATAAAAAAAGTATTTATTTGTTTATGCAAACAAAAATTTTAAATAGTTATTTAAATAAAGATTTAAAAAATATTGTACATTTGAATGACAACAGACTGAATTTGTATCTATTTTTATAACCACACCACAATAGTGGAGAGCGTTTTATGCATTTGTGCTGATGTGTGTAACGCCTTAAGATATTGGTCCTAGACCCACCTTAAAGTATACCGATCGACTCAGAATCACTTTCTAGTCGAACTAGCGATGTCCGTTCGGCTGGCTGGCTGGCTGTCCATGTAACCTTGTGCGCAAAGCACAGGTCGCAATTTTGGAGATAATTTGATCAAATTTGGTACATAATTTCTTATTGGCACAAGGACCAAGCCTATTGAAAATGGGCCGAATCGTAGGACCACGAGGAAAGACAAGGGGAAATTTCTTCCTCTCAGAAACTATCAAACCGATTTAAATGAAATTTAAAACATAGATAGAACCATATCTAAATGGACACAAAAAGTATGCATTTGTTAAAAAATAGGACCACGAGGGGAAATAGGGGCAATTTCTGCCTCTCAAACCGATATTAATGAAATTTAAAACATAGATAGATCTATACCTATATGGACACATAAGATATACAGTTTTTCAAAAATAGGTCCGTTTTATATAAAAAATATTTATGTATTTAAAATTTATCCAATATTTCGCTATCTCAATCATACACCAGATTTTGAAAATACAACAGTTTTAAATACAGAAACAAACTACAAACGACGCTACATGTTAGAAATGTTGCAAATTATAAACATACCAATGGAACAAAGAATTAATTTTAAGACAGATACGGACTATGTAGCTCAAAATTACAGACATTTAATTTATAAGAATAAGATAGGAAATTAAATAAGTTTATAAAAATGTAATAGAATAATTTTTTGTTTCCTGTCTATAATTTTTTATTAATTTTCATAATTGACAATTTTGTTGTTTCATTTAATTTTGTTTGTTGAAAATTGTTTGAAATATAAAAAACCAAAAAACCCTGAAGAAGCTATCCATTGAGATAGCGAAATATTGGATACATTTTAAATAAATATTTTTTATATAAAACGGACCTTGAGCTTGAAAAATGATTGAAAGGAAATAATATTAAGAAGGTCGAAGAAATTAAGCTAAATAATTTTTAGTGCATATTTTTTATTATTTTAATGCATATTTTGGAGTTTTTAGTGCATGTTTTATGCGCATATTTTCGATTTTTTAGTGCATGAAAATCTCATCCCTAGTAATATATAAGTATGTACATACATACAAACATATCGCACTTGATCAAAGGGTATTAACCCAAAATTTTTATTTTTTTTAATTTTGTTTGTAAAATTTGACGCGTAGTATTCATTTGCGTTTATTTAAATTGTGGTTTCGCTGTGGCATTCGCAAAATAAACTTAACCAATACTCCTAGTTTAAAATATGAAACGAACTTTTATTTGTTTTGCAATCCCTTTTGGTAATGCATTCGTAAATGATCTAATTTTGCTATTAGAGTAAGATATTTTTTTAAGAATTTCCTTGATATTGGTATTACGTTTTTTGCTAGTTTGCAAGTCAACTAGAAAAAATGCTCTTCTCTCTTTTAAGAAAACAAGTAAGAAAGTATAGTCGGTCAAGCCCGACCATGTGATACCCTACACCACAGTATTTAAACACACATCATGCTTATGTGTCCATATAAATATAGATTTATCTATGTTTATAAACTTCATGAAAATCGGTTTGAAAATTTGTGAGAGGCAGAAATTGCCCCCTACCTCCCGTTGTGGTCCTATATTTGAAAAACTGTATAGCTAATGTGTCCATATAGATATGGATCTATCTATGTTTTAAATTTCATTAAAATTGGTTTGAGAGGCAGAAATTGCCCCTATCTCCCCTCGTGGTCCTATTTTTTAAAAAATGCATACATTTTGTGTCCATATAGATATGGTTCTATCTATGTTTTAAATTTCATTAAAATCGGTTTGATAGTTTCTGAGAGGAAGAAATTTCCCCCTATTTCCCCTCGTGGTCCTACGATTCGGTCCATTTTCAATAGGCTTGGTCCTTGTGCCAATAAAAACCTACGACCCAAATTTCATCAAATTATCTCCAAAATTGCGACCTGTACTTTACGCACAAGGTTACATGGACATCCAGCCAGCCGGACGGACATCGTTAGTTCGACTCAGAAAGTGATTCTAAGACGATCGGTATACTTTAAGGTGGGTCGAAGACCATTATTTTAAGGCGTTACACACATCAGCACAAATGGATAATACCCTCTCCACTATTGTGGTGTGGGTATAAATATAATACACTTCCTTGTACTTCAACTGTCAAATTTTACTGCAGTATTTTTAAAATTTTGCTTTGTTAAAATAATTTGTTTTTGGAATTGGGGGTGAACATCATATGACAAATTCATATGATATGTTTTGACCTCCGGTTTTGTAATAAATGCTCAGAATTATATGGCAAATACTTTTGCGCTTATGTACATATGTCTGTTGTTCATTCACGACAGACATTACCGGATAATAAAATATTTGAAATTTCTACTTTCATTTCCGAAAAGGGGTTTTTGGTAGAAGCTTGTTAACTTAGCTGTTGTTGTTGTCATTATTGTTATTTAGTTCATACATTTTATCTGCAAGGTCAACGAAAAGTACACACAATTTTTTCCCTTTAGTTTTTCTCGTAGTCAGTTCCCCTTCATGTTTTTCTATAAACATGTGTATGTATGGGTGTATTCAATTTACTTTAAGAACAAAACAAGCAACTCGTTCATTTATGTGTTCATGTATGTGTACTTTCATAAATGCATATGTACATACATATTCTCGTATATTGTGCCTCCAGAGTTTCCAAACATTTAAGCTGAATCCAAATGCTGTTACATAGAGCTGAGTTTATACCAACTCGATAACGGTAAAATCGTGGCTTGTTAAGCTTGCTATTTAATTTGCTGTTTATTGTTTTCAGCCTAAACAAATTACCCATCGCAATTAAAAAAGTTATGTATGAGAAGAAAATATTCTAAAACAATTCGAAATTTACTAAAAGAAAAATGTGCTTTCAAGAAACCTAGGATTAAGAGGCTACAAGTCGCTACTTTTGTCGATTATTTTGTCAAGATATTGTCTATCTACATTTTTATCTGTTTTAAAGAAATCAAATTTTTTACAGCTGTAATAGCAATATATCAAAAAAAAAGGGTTTTTAAATTTCAAGATTTACATACCCAACTATTTTATCGTTTCGGAAACATATTCGGCTACCTCAAATGGCATTTATAGTGGCCCTAATTTGCTCCGTATGTAAAATAAAGGTTTTTTTTCCAACTGTTTCTATGTATTTTTTAATAGCTTATGATATGCCATTTGAGAAAATCCAAGATATATAATTTTTTTCATATTACTCAATAACTAAGTGTTGATTCGTAAAGCGGAATATTAAAATTTTAGATTTTTATTTCATAAATTAGTTTGCAAATATTCGTTGTGCCATTTCCAGAACAAATGATCAAAATTTAACCATTTTTTGGCATTCCAATGAAATTTATGAAATCATGAAACAATAACATTTCGTCATATATTTTTATAAAAAAGGTCATATCAAACATAAAAATAGTTTTGGGAAAAATTCATGACTGATTAAAAATTATTTTTTAAGAAAAAAATTCTAATTAGCAATTAATTACTCAGTTTTATAAAGAAAAAATTATCAAGATCTTATCTATATATAAATCGGCTAAGGCAAAACAGTTAAGAACACTTTCCTCCTCTGTATGTCAACCGATTTGAACAAAATATACACCATTTGAGAGGTATTTACTCAAAGAAGTGCACAATGTATATTTTATTAAAATCTGTTCAATAATTTCAGAGTTATACGCGTTCGAAATTGCTACTAACCCAAATGCAAAATAATAAATACATTTTTTTTTTCAATTATCAAATAATAAAAAGTTAGGGTGATCGATTATTCGACATTTTCAGAAACCGGTTTTCGAATATTTCGACTATATAAATCTTATGTATAAACCGACACAGGCCGACAGTTAGATATACTATATTTTCTTGACATTAAAAAAAATTATGGCCGAATTTCGACCATTAGGCTATATAAATCGGCTAAGGTAAAACAGTTAAGAACACTTTCCTCCTCCGTATGTCAACCGATTTGAACAAAATATATACCATTTAAGAGGTATTTACTCAAAGAAGTGCACAATGTATATTTTATTAAAATCTGTTCAATAATTTCAGAGTTATAAGCGTTCAAAATTGTAACTAACATAAATGCAAAATAAATAAATAAAAATTTATTTTCAATTATCAAATAATACAAAATTAGGGTGATCGATTATTCGACATTTTTCAGAAACCGGTTTTCGAATATTTCGACTATATAAATCAGACCAGGCAAAACAGTTAAGAACGCTTTCTTCCTTTGTTTGTCAACCGAACCTCTATGGGGAGAAAAAAGGGGAAATATGGGAAACTAAATTTCTTTTCGTTGTACTTTTCTGTGCATCATGTGATCATTTTTAAATTTTCTATAATATTGAACTTAGAAACATAATATTATAGGTGTAGGATCCTGAGTGAGTGATAACGCATAAGATAAAAAATGCTGGTATTTTTGGTTTTTCATCTGGAACTTTTTGAATTTTCGTTAATATTCGACCTATAAAGATAGAATTATAAATTAAACTGGGTGAATAAGAACATGTAAGGGGAGCTTTTTGGTACTTTTCGTTCTACATCTGGTACTTTTCGTTAATATTCGACCTATAAAGATAGAATTATAAATTAAACTAGGTGAATAAGAACATGTAAGGGGAGCTTTTTGGTACTTTTCGTTCTACATCTGGTACTTTGATTAATTTTCGTTAATATTAGACATAGAAACATAAAATGAAACCTGCAACGTCCTGAGTGGATGACAATATAGGAGACTTTTTGATACTTTTTGTTTTTCAATTGGTACTTTTTATACTGAACTTACAAAATTAAATTAACTCACGTAGAAGATAAAATATGAACCGGAGGTTGGTCCCTCGCCAAATCGATCCTCTTTGAAGGAAAAAATAAATGCTCGAAACAAATAAATTCATATATACTTAGATGAATTATGTTTTATTCATATTTACAAAAAAAATTTATGGTCGAATTTTGACCATAAGGCGAACACTAGTTATTTTAAAACAACAAAATTAATTTAAAAATTTAAAATATTGTAAAAAGTTGTATGCCTTATGTACACACTCACAATATTATTACAGTAGCGGACTGTAGTTTGTTTAAGAAGTATTCCGTTCAGTGTTTTTTAAATAAATAACCATTTAAAATTCCATGCAATTTTATTTTTAACTGATTCTAACAGTTATTAAAAAAACTAAGTACAAAGATTCTTATCTTCTCAGGACATTGCATCTTGAATTTAATGTTTCTAGGTTTACCTTACATTAAAGTATAAAAAATTTCAGTAATGTAGTGGGAGACCATAATTTAGTACGAGTATGTCAACGAATGGAGAGAAATGTTTTGTAAAACAAGTACCAAAAATAGTTACGATTTTTACCCCTTAACTGCTCGAATTTCGAAAAAGTACCAAAGTTGTATTCGTATTTTTTTGATAAGTTTCGAATGTGGTATAAACTTTATTTCTAGGTTTTTTGGTTCAAATGATAGATGGGGTAAAAAAAAGGACCAAAATTCAGGTTTTACCCGTTTTCTCCCTAACAGAGCCGAATTTCAAGAAGTACCATACACCTGTCCGCTTATTTTTCTAAAGAACAATGATAAGTATGTATTACAGTTTTTTTTTGTATCTCTTTTAGTTTTGGAGATATAAAGTTATCAATTTTATCCGTTTTTACCCTTTTTTGCTCCCTAAACATTCGAATTTCCAAAAATCCCGTCTTAGTGGACCGATCTTGGGAGAGACCTACAGTCAAAAATTCAACACCATATTCCGTAAAAGCAAATAAATATTCAGTTATTTTGTAAAATTTTACTGTCAAAAATTCAACACCATATTCAGTAAAAACAATTAAATATTCAGTTATTTTATTAAGTTCAGTAATTTTCGTTTACTCCACAAAAGAGCCGAATTTCTAAAAAATACCAGACAGACACCTGTCCGCTTGTTGTCTAATGAGAGAGAGAAAGAATATTATTATTAACTTACCCCGTTACACACGTTTGTTTTACTTTTGTTGTACTAAACACGTTGTTTACAGAAGAACTCTCAATTATAAGACACCAGCAGCATGACCGATATGGCTTCGCAATTATTTTACTTTTAAAATATGATGTATTTAACTAAATTATACCAACAAATAGAAAATGGGAATTGCTTACACAAAACAAGCAATTCATTTTTAACAGATAAGTAAAAATTAATTTTTGGTAGTTAAATTATATAAAATAACCGAATATTTAATTGTTTTTACTTAATATGGTGTTGAATTTTTGACAGTAAAATTTTATAAAATAACTGCATATTTATTTGTTTTTACGGAATTTGCGGTTGAATTTTTGACAGTAAAAATTAAATGAACTTTTCGTTGCTTTAAATTACATTTTTATTTAATTTAACGTAAAGAAGAATTTAACTCAATCAACGGACAATATTAACTGCAACTGAAAATCCGTATTAATATGCACTTAGTTTTTTGAATAACTGTTAGAATCAGTTAAAAATAAATTTGCTTGGAATTTTAAATGTTTATTTATTTAAAAATGACTGAACGGAATATTTCTTAAATAAACTACAGTCCGTTACTGTAATAATATTGTGAGTGTATAAATTGGTTTCATAATAACCTTAAAATGATCTCGTTTACTTTAATTTACACATAGTTTTCCAAACTATTTGTTTTTAATTATAAATAGTAAGGAAAATATTACTCTTTGACCCATTTTATAGCAAGCAATCGAATCAGAACCATCCGATCTAACCCTGTCCGTCTGGAAAGATAGCTGGCTCTTTGTCTACGTAACAAATGACAAAATTAAAAGATAGCTGAATGAAATTTGGTACATATCTTAGTTTTAATTGTCACAAGGAAGATTGCTTGTACAAATTGAATGTATAACAAAGCTGGCTACTGAGCTTATAAAAATTGGGTTTTAACAAACAGACAAAATGTTAAAAGTCTTTATTTGCAGAAAAGGACAGTAACGCATAAAAAAGGTGATTTTTGAAAATTTACTCCTATAACCATCAATTCTGTGCGATTATAGTTTTTTCTTTTCAATATATGACATTCCTAATGTCATAGAACAAAATAAAACAAAATTAATTTAGCTATGACTTCCTAAAAATACGTACAAAATAATTAAAAGTTTCTTCGTGCGTATTTTACACACGGATATAACGAAGGTACTATAAACTCATGTTTTGCCATAGGGTACTCAAGCCCTTTCTCCTTTTTGCCACAGATATTATAGTATTTTTCTGTATTAAAATGGCCCTTAAAATATCTACAATTTCAATGTTAAAAACACATGCTCGCTAATAATTAAAAAGAGGCAACACTGGTATCTAGACAAAATTCGACACAAATAACGTGTTAAAAGCTTATCCGCTTAACATAATTTTAGGCTTCTAAACTGATTTCTAAAATATCTGTTTCCAATAAAAGAGATAAATAAATTTATTTGCAAAGTTATTTTCGGGAATACGAAGTTATTTGCATTACAAAAAAAAAAAAAAAATTAATAAGGTTCAACTATAATATAAATAAGCTTGTTTAAACTACGGTCAAAAATTAACTAAAAAGTTATCAGATGTTTTTAAAACCAAAATCAAAAAATAGAAGATTTCGTACGGAAAGTGTGATCAGTTTCGTTCTTTGCTTAAGCAAATGGCAGTTTCATAAAATTTAACAAAAAGTTTTCTTAAGTTCAATAGCTATGGTTCGACACATATAAATCACATGTATTCGTACAATTGCTTAAGCCAACTTAAGCATATTAAAGTTGGGCCTATAATTGTTTTAACGACATATAAATTATTAAACAAAACGAAAAGGATTGAAAATCTCTGACTGATATTTTCATGGATATTACTTTTTTATGATATGCGAATGTTTTGAAAGTTTATCTTTTTTTTGTATTTAATCACGTGTGACCTCCATGTCAGTGTGTACACCTCATGGTTCTGTGTAAACTTTTCTTTTAAATAGACATTTAATTTTATACACTTTTTTTTTTTTTTTTTTTTTTTTTTTTTTTTTTTGAATGAGTAGTTAGTGCTTTTTTAGTGAAATTGTGTATACAAAAAAAAGAAAATTTAATAAAGATGTTAAAAAAAAGTATATCAGGGTTTACATTTAAAGATTAAATTTAATTCATCAAATGTACTTTTTAAAATTGACTTTCACTTCGGAAGTATTTTTAAAAAGCTTCTAATGAATTTTGAAATGTGGGATTTAGTTCATAATTTTTTTAAATAATATATTTAAAATCTGTGCGAAAATTTGGGCCTTAACACAAATTTTTACAGTTTTTTCAAAGGAAAAAGAAAGAAAATAATTAGTAATATCGCTCTAATTAATTAAAGAAAGTATAGTCGGTCAACCCCAACAATACGATACCCTCCACCACAGTTTTAAAAGGTACAGTTTCGAGAACAAGCTAATGTAATGTGGTTAAGATTCATTGTAAAGGGTGTTTTTATATAGTGACACAAGTTAAAGTCCTAATAAAGCAAGGAAATATTTTTAAAATATCAATAAAACTGGATTTATTGGAAAGAAAATTTTATGAAATTAATGTTGAAATATGGTTTCTGCCATGTGGTCGCCACGGCTGGCGCGTAGAATGCGCAATCTTGAACACCAAGTTTTTGAAGACATATGGGTCAATGACTCCGCCAGGCCATAAAGCGCAGCAAACAGTAATTTTCTGTGGATATAATGGTGTTTATAAAAGCTTGTGGATTCTCCTCACTCCAAATGCGACAATTCTGCTTATTTACGTACCCATTCAACCAGAAATGGGCTTCGTCGGAAAACAAAATTTTAAATGGAAATTCCAGCACAAGTTTAATCTTCAAGCCAAGATCCTTTTGTAAAATCTTCCATAAAGAGTAAGGACACAACCCCAGTTGAGAACAGCGGAGAATTGATTGATTAGGATCATCTTCAATGCGTTCCTGTACAGTGGCTACAGCTTCTTCAGAGCGCACTGTTCGTCGACTTACGGGATCTACATTTTTAATAACAGTAAATGTGGTTCGAAAACGATCTATTGTTCTTCGAATAAGCCGCTCTGAAGGACGAATATGTACGCCATAAAATGTAAGAACTGCATGATGAGTTTAACGAATAGAACAATTATTTTGATTAAAAATTTCAACAATTTGCACGCGTTGCTCTGGTGTAAGTCGATTCATAACGAAATTTCAAAGCAAACTTAACAAAAATCAGCTGTTTTATGGGTGCTTAAAAAACACCTTTAATTTAATATTATCTAGATATATGCATCTAGGGTACATGGGATTTTTCGTCTTTAAATGATTTAAGGGATGGATTTTACCACCAGAACTATATTTTGCCATGACATATCCCAAAAGATATTGTCGTCAATTGAAGCACAGTCGCGAATAAAGTTTTAAGTTACAAATAATAATTTTTCAGGAGAGCAAAAAAACGTTTTTTTGCAGGCAAGATTATATGTTTTAAAAATTTTTTTTTGTTCATTATTAAAAATAATGATAATGAAAACTTTTATGCAACAGGCTTTTAAAACATTATTCCGCACTGAAAAACCATTTCTGTTTCATCATTTTGTTTGTAACTTGCAATGTTCTTCCACTGGCTGGCTCTTTGCATGCCATTTTGAAGGCGTTAATGTGCATTATTTTGGTTGATTTGATGTTTAAACTGTGTAAGAGAGTTAGGCTAACGGTTATCTGCAATAAAACCGTTTTTGCAAAATGTGGCTTTTACAACGTTATTCGCGGCTGTGCTTCAATTGTTCAGTCAATACTTACTTTTACAGGAAAGTTGTTGCATCAAAAGCTATTTTCGGGAGATGTATTTTTATGGAAGCAGAATGGCTCAATTTCGGAATGAATCTTGTATGGGAGCTACATATGTAAAACAATGGATGAATTTTCACTATATTTTATAGGCTTGCTGTTTATGACAATTAAAATGCATAAGCCGAATTAAAAGAGATTATCTTTATAATTGAGACCTGTTTTTTTCGCACATGGTTTAAATGAACAGACACACAGAGGAGTATTTGGCCTGAAAAGCTGGCCAAAAAGGCAAAACTGAATTTTAAGAAATCTTAAGAACTAAGTACGCAGCTCGACAGACAACAATATTTTACAGTATATTGTAAATTTTGAAGACTTTTAGTTGCGATTTGTAGCTCTGAGACCCTGCTAAAGTCAGGAAAGTGAAGAAAATTATATGAGATTTAAATATTTTTTTTCGGTTTCTGGATGTTTATATGATATTTTTTTGCGGCTAAACGAATAAAGGTTTAACAAAGATTTTTTTTTCGCTGAAAGGTTTGATCAAAAGTTATTTAAGACAGCAAAAAAATTTAAAATATGTTGAATATTCATGTTGAAACAATTCGTTCAAAAGCTAAAAAATACAAATTTTACACTTTTTTTTTGCAAAAAAAAGAAAAGAAGAGCTTTTTAAAGGTGAGGTTAGCATGTCTACGAATTATATTTGATACCACAATAAAATTTGGAATCTCTAATTTTAGAATCCAAAAAAAAAGTGTGCGCAAGTTTGCGCCATTATTTTTGACGATTTTTTTAAATTTTCACATTTCTTCTATTTTGCTCTTATACCTTTATATCGTCATAAACTTTTATGTATTTTTAATTATTGATTGCAACTGTTTGTTATTCACATCACTTTTAACACTTCACAATATTAATACCTTCCTATATGTATTTATAAATTGCAAAAATTCTTAATTATCCAAAATAGTTTTAAGGGAATGTCCCACACATCCCCATAAAAGATATTTTTATATACCTGCTCTAAAAAACAAAAATAAGTTTACAAAAAATAAATATAACTACATAAAAAATACATGGGCACCCAGGTATCAGGTTACCATCCAAATAAGGCATAACAGCATGCGCTTGAAAAGGGTTATTGCACCCATTTTTTATCAAACCCGTTTTGTAACTTCGAGAGTCAACATGGAACAAGTTTACACAAGATTACAGCTATTCAAAATAGTGAAAAAATCTAATGCTGGAACCATGGACGAGAAATTGGATTTTTTTGGTCAGAAAATTGAGCGAAATTTCAAAATGTCAAGGGGATGGGGACATATTAGCACTGAAGCAGTGTTTGAAAAATTTCAAAAATTGTTTCAAAAGATATTGGCTTTCGGCACAACGAAAAGAGGACCGCTTTTTAAGCACAAACGCTAAATGGCTGGAAGGAACTGTAACAATACCAGTATTTGGCAGTTCGTCTTCAGGGCTAGTGATAGAACAAAGCGGAGAAAAACTGAAGAAGTTCGTCACCAATTAACAACAGAGGAGATCACATTTGCTGCATCCATGAGTCAAAGAGCAGCGGGACATAATGATGCGGCTAATTTATAATGGATATAACGAGATCCCCAAGAAAAGCAAGAATTTGCAAGCGATCATTAACAACTTCTGAAGTCAACCCTGTACCCAAGCTCTCCTCGACCATACAGCAACACGTTTATGTATATACCTTGAAGAGGTTTTGCAGTAATTAGACTATGAAGAGCTAAATTTCTTGGAACTTATAACCAAATGGGGCTGTGACGGATCGCACCAATCATGTTATAAGCAGAAATTCGAAAGCGAAGATGTAAGTGACGCTAATATATTCCAAAGCAGTTGGTACACTAATACTAATGGAAAAATTAAAACGTTATGGCGAAATCAAACACCATCCTCAACTAGGCTGTGTAGACCAATCCGCATCCGTTTTGTGCAGGAAACGACTGACATCACGAAGCAAGAAATAGGACACATAAATAATCAAATTGAATTTTTAAAGAAAAGCGAAGTACCGTGTAGTGGAAAAATTGCACAAATTAAACACACGATGGTAATGACAATGGTCGACGGAAAAGTATGCAATGCTGCAACATACACAAAATCGACAATGAGGTGTTACATTTGTGGTCAAACTTCGAAAGATTTTAACACGTTGCAGAAGAATGTTCGTCTGAACTGTGATGCCTTGAGTTTTGGACTATCAACTTTACATGCACGCATACGCTTTTTAGAATCGATACTTCATCTCACATATAAACTGCCAATTAAAAAGTGGCAAGCAAGGAGCGATGAAGATAAAGCAATTGTTAAAGAGAGGAAGATATTCATCCAAAAAAGACTTAAAGACGAGATAGGAATACTTGTAGATGTTCCAAAACCAGGATACGGTAGCACTAATGATGGCAACACATCAAGAAGATTTTTTTCGGACCCAGCAACTGCATCGAAAATCACTAGAATAAATGAAGAATTAATCAAACTGCCGAAATATATGTGCAACTTTACAACTGGCACCCCATGAGTCCTACGATGCACAAGATTCTTATTCATGGCGGTAGTGTTATAAAGCAAGCAATCTTGCCAATTGGACAATTGTCAGAAGAAGCTGCCGAGGCCAAATAAGCACTTACGATTATATCGCACGAATTATTCGAGGAAATTCAGCAGAAGCGATACAAATCGAGATGTCTTGAATAGGTTATTTCTGAGCAGTGACCCTTTTAAAAGCTGCAGTACGCAAAGAGAACGAAATAATAAAAAGGCTTTTTCATCAGAAACCATCACACTTCTTCTTCCTGACACCGATGATGCAACTAATGAGGATACACATACGACATAATAATTAGTAAGGAATTTTTATTAGTTTAACTTTATAAAGTATTAAATAATATAAAATAAAAATAATAAAGCCTTTTTTCATAAAAAAAATACTGTTTTATAAGCGCCTTACAATTTTCAAATTTGTTTTTTTAATTAGACTGCAAATCATATGTATGTATGTTAGAGTGGGTCAATTTGTTCGGGCCCAAAAAAAGTGACAAAGCGTATAGCAAAATCGTTATCTACGGAAAATTCTAAGAACTTTTCCTAAAGAAACCATGGTTCGAAAATCAAAATCGAGCTTCCGGTTTTTGACTTGAAAATTTTGTGCTCAGGAAATCTGAAAAAAATGATACTTTTTTGGAAATATTTATTGAAATTGGTGAATAGTTGGCCTGTATCGCTGAAGGAGGGCGTGTTTAAAAGAAAATTCTCTCAGCTTTCTATATCTGTGCTCATTTTTAGAAAAATCTGCACATAAATAATTTGTTAGGAGATTTTTGTCAAAATGTTCATAGTCAAGCTGGTAAAATAAAAAATATGTATTTTATTTTTTTTTTACCCCAATTTTCTATTTTAAATTCACTACCTTTGAAAAAAAAAACTAAATAAAAAAAATAAAATAAAATTAGCCAACAAAAATTGTTCTCATTTTGCGAAGCACTAATGGTAGGTACAATTAAAAAAATAAGCGCAATGTTATGCGCTACGCAATAAGACATACAGAAATGCAGTAAAGTATGTAAGTGAAAGAGCTCTGCTACGGCATTCCCTTACTACGAAGCAGGTTTGTAAGGGAGAATACTAAAAAATAACTGTATCAGTGTGTAAAGCTGATCGTTACATCTAACAATTTTTATATGCTGTATGTGTCATAAATGTATTGCCATATAAAATTGATGTCTTCCTTACAAACCTGCTTCGTTCGAAGCTCCATTTTTTATTATTCAATAAAATTGTATTTAAAAGAAAAAATACTGGCCAAACCAGAAATTAAACCATTACATCCTGGGTCACAAGGCCCAACATAAACTTTAAACCATAACAGCACTTATTAACTTATACGCTTAATACGAGTTTTTGTACATTTTTAGAGTATTGCTGGCTATTCTTGAAAACGCGTCAAAAAAGTGAAAGTTTTTATTAAAAATAATTATTTTTGTTTACCATACATTTCTAAAATGGAATAAACGTGGGAGTTTTAACTTTAAATTGTGTGAACGATAGAATTACAAACTTTTCAGTTTCTCATTACCTATTTATTTTTTGTTTTTAAATTTTGGCCCTTATTAGGTAAAACGCAACGACAAAGCATTGAAAGCAAAACAAATTCATAAATATTTTGTAATTTTGTTGTTGCTTTCTACAAAAATTCATGTACAGTTTTCAAATTTTCCAATTTAACTTAAATAATTTCCAAATGTAACTTCTGAAAGTGTCTAATTGTACTTCAGAAATTTCTATTTTTATAGCTAATACAATTTTTTAAATTGGAAATGGACGATAGCAATTTGTCTGAGCCGCCATTTACTACAGGCATCTACAGTTTACTGATCTCGGGTTACCGGCACATATTCAGTGAACTGAGCGATTTGTACAATTGCTTACCAATGTTTTCCACGTGCCATAGAATGTAATCGACATGATATTTTGGCAGTTACTATTAAAAGCCACAACAGAATACAACGAATGGATAGCAAAAAAGTTATTGTATGTAAATTGCAGATATAGGCCAAAACTAAATTTATTTACCCCCGGCTTGGCCAGTTTTTTTAAGTTGTGAGTTTTCCGAAAAATTGCGTTAAAAAAAAAAAAAAAATAGAATAATAATAAAAATATTTATTTTTTAATTTTCAGTTTTTGCTTAAATTTTATTTAAAGAAATTTTCGTTTAATTAAGTTTTGATTAATCAATTCTATGGCATTTTGACAAAACATCTGAAGTCAAAATTAAAAAGTTGAAAAAATGGTGTTAATCGTACGAATTTTCATTAAAAATCATTTTTTGTTACGTTTTTAAAATTTTGTATTATGAACAAAATTTTTCTTTAATTTCGGTTTATTTTATTTTTTTAACAAAAATGCTTTTTTCACCGAGTTTTTTTAAATCTTTTTTGCTCTCTTGTCTCCACTTAAGATGTTTTGTCAAAATGCCGCAGAATTATTTTATTTTAATCAACTTTGAATTAAAATTTAGTTAAATTATTTTATTTAACTTTTATGTATCAAAATTGTAACAGTTTTAGGTTTCTTATCAGCTTGACTATGATTATTTTGACAAAAACCTCTTAACCAATTATTGATGTACAGATTTTTCTAAAAATGAGCACAGATATAGAAAGCTGAGAGAATTTTCTTTTAAACAAGCCCTCTTTCAGCGATACAGGCCAACTATTCACCAATTTCTATAAATATTTCCAAAAAGTATTATTTTTTCCAGATTTTCTGAGCACCAAACTTTTAAGTCAAAAACCGGAAGCTCGATTTTGATTTCAGAACCATGGTTTCTTTAGGAAAAGTTCTTAGAATTTTCCGTAGATTACGATTTTGCTATACGCTTGGTGGGCAAAAAAATTTACCCACTCTAATGTATGTACATACTGTCTGTCAAGAATGAGTTTAAACCTTTTAAATCAACATTTGTTAATTGAGTTTTGCGATTTATACCAATTTCTATTCTTTAGGAATGTGGCTTTTAGAAAAATCTTAAAAATTTAAACTTTTTGGTTCTTAAATTTTTTTATTGCATTTTGAAAACAAAAAATTTTACGCATTTTGCATGTAAATTTTTTTTTTCGCCATTAAATTTTTAATAACTCCAAAATAGTAATAGATATAAAATAAATGTGTATGGTTAGTTTAAGCAGAATTCGGTGCATCTTCTGATCCTCCTGCTTTTAAAATCGAAGAACACGTTTTCAAGTTATGGCAAAATATATAAGGCAACCCAACGATTTAGGGGGTGAAGTATGCCACGCCTTTAAAATAAAATCCTTACGTAATAGAGAAAAACGGAAAACAGTTTTGAATTGAGGGCATCAAAATCCATATAGTCCACATACTTTTATTTCTAGGGTAGAGAAAAATTTTTTTGTTGCGCAGTGTACTTTTGTTGCGCAGTGTAATTTTTTCAAAATCTGCCACTAGACTTTTTATATCATACTACACCTAAAACTATCAAAAAACTAAAACTTTTAATTCAAAAAACACGTTTAATAATTTTGGCCAGCTTTTCAGGCCAAATACTCCTCTGTGTACAAAAAGGTGGGTCCAGCACCAATATTTTCAATGTGTTAGCACGAACGCATACTCCTACTTCCACACGCAAAAAAAAAAACATTTACCATATTATTGTCAGTGCCCACCATATTGTGTGTAAAATTAGTCTACCGTTCGGAGACACCCATAATGTGGTTGTGGCTTCTTGATGAAGGACTAATTTGCCGGTGACAATAACATGGTTAAATTAACCATAATATGTTTAAACATTTTTGTTAAAAACATTTTAATTGCACTGAGTTTCAAAGAAAACTTTTCTTGGCCAAAATTTAAATTTTCCCACATTCTCTTTCAAACAAAGCAACATTTTAAGTTGAAGTTTATAAGCAAATCTAAGAAACATTAAAAACCACGTTTTTACATATTATAGATTTTGCAACATTGTGCGCAAAATATGTGTACGCAGACAGACCTAATCTTTAATTTGTTTAAAGGCCCAGATTTATTTTATAAAAAAGAAAAAATTTAATGATTTTATTTGTAGAGCATCTACATAAAAGATTTTTCGGATAAGATTCTGTAAGGGATAAGGACGAAAGTTATTTATTAAGAAGACGCTTATTCGATTCGAAGAAAATAATTTTTTTTTTAAAGAATTACAAGTTTTGAGGGAAGTGCTAAGAAAACTGACTAGAGATAGAATAATGTTCTTTGGGTATAAAGACAAATATCCGTAGGAAAAAAAGTGTTTTATTATTGAAATCTTTTTGATAAAACTTAGAAATTGGCTTTCAAACGATCCTGAAAATGCTTATTGTGAACTAGGATCATATGTTAACAGAAATATTTTGTTAGAATTTGTTTTAATAATTTAACTTTTTTGGTTTTATATAAATGCTGTTGGCTTTGAATTTATTATGTTGCAATAAGTGCTTTGGTCTATTTGGTAAGTTTTATAGGAGAACAATTTAAAACTTTAAAAGTGGCTTTCTTACTATAATCATCAATCAGTTCTCTGCGGTTATAGCTTTTTGATGTTATAATCCTAAACCCTCCTAATGTCAAAGATCGGAACTTTTTATTATTCCAAATGTTATTGCACATTGAAAAAAGATAACCAAAAAGTCATTTTTCTATAGCTTCCCGAAAAATCCTACAAAATAATTGAAATATGTACTTTTGAACATGAAGATTTTAAGGTGCCACTAAGTACTTTTTCCTTTTTGCCACAGAAATAAAAAAGTTGAATGCATTTACAAACTTATTTAGTTGATCTATTTGCATCGATTTGTATTGAGCGGGAATTCCCGGGAACTCGGAAATTTAAGAAATAAATCCCTCTTTCCCGGGAAATGAAAAATTCCGGGAAAAGAAAAACTCTATTTATATTATTAACCAAGGACCGGAAAATGCTTTTTTATTTTGTTTCTAAAAAAATATTTATTGTGCAAGTTTTAAAAATTCTACATTTTACAGAAAATAAAAAATTTCTAAAATAGTTTTGAAAAAAAAGCCGTCGACAAAAATAAATAAAATAAAGTTTTTGAAATAAAACGTTTTCTTAAAAAACTAAAAAAACAAAAACAAAATAATTATATTTAAGCATTGTCATAAAAATTTCATTCATTAAAACAAATTTAAATAAAATTTATGAAGAGGTTTCTGAGAAAACATACATACATATAACAACCCTGTAGTAAATAAAATAGTCAGTTGCAAAAAACACTAACTATAAACTAACTTTTTTTTTAAATAACTACAAATTGGTTTAAATCTCATGCAGATATCAACCAAAAAGGCACACGTAAAACACAAATAAAAGCAAAATAAGTAAAACAAGCATGCCATGAAGTCAAATGAAAAAAATATATACAAACATTTTAAAATAATTAAAAATTAAATCAATACAAATCTGTTTATGTACTAACAATTATGTGGCGTATTTATTTCAGGACTAATACTATACTATAGATCATCATTTTGGGCCGTTTAATGTAAAATTTTCATAAATAATTGTTTCTATATCAAAATATATAAATTTATACATATGTTGCATGCATGTTCATATGGTACATATATTTTTTTGACAAAAATTATTTAAAATTTAAATAATGTATTATAAACTGACAATACTTTTAATTAATTAAAAATAGGTTGAAAAATAAGTAGTTAGTAGTCAGTTAAAAAGTCATGCAAAGATGGCCAATTGACTACTGCCTATGACATGCCTATGTTAAAATAGTGAGTCGTCGACAAGGAAAAAAGTCACTTAATCAACTAGTTGTGGTTATAAAAAAACCAGTTTGAAGTTAGTTATAAATGTGATTGACTTCCTACAGGGAATTTTTTAAAAATACATACATAGAAAAAAAAATTCTAAAAAAAACGTTCTAAGAAATATTTTTCAACAAAAAAAAAGTTTTTTGAAAATTTTTATTTGTTTTTTTTTTTACAAAAAAGTTTTTGCTTTTTTTTTGAAACTAAAAATTTTGTTTTCAAAGAAATTTTTTTTTTCTTTTTCGTTTAAATTTTAAACTCAGAAAAACAATAAGGGTCTTCATGATATCGCTTAAAATTGTCATTTGTGCAAATGGGTAAACTTGCGAGACTCGTTTCATGAAGATCCTTTTTAATTTTTGTGTAATTTTAAACAATTACTGTCATTTCAAACTGAAACGTAATAAAAAATATAATAAAAAAGTTGAAATTTGTGAATAATAAATGAAATTTGTTTTTAAACATGCATAAAGAAAGCCAAAACACTAATATGCTTATGTTATTACAAGAATTTATTGTTTGTGATTTATTAACACTTGAAGTTTTCATTGAAAACGGCGCACATAGGGGTTTTTTGCCAATCTAGCCGGACATTACTTTTTGTTTTAGCTTATATTGCTTCTTAAAAGTTATTGAGTGCCCCTAGATCGATGAAACTTGGCAGAAATATGTGATATTGTCATAGGCAGGTAAACGTCAAAAATAAATAAAATCGGACCAAGGAGGAAAAGGTTCCCCCTAGAAGAACTAATCCAACCTCTGAAAAATGCAATTTTTTTTTAACTTTTTCCATACTTTTGTTTGGCAAATGCAACTTTTAACGTCGGCGAAAGTTAAAAAACCTAAAATAAGACCCATAAGATCGTAAAATTACACTTTTCGCCCCCGCCCCCTTTTGAGGGCGGTTACATAAAATAATATTTAAAAAAAATGTAAATATTAAAAGAAATAGATTACTAACGCCTTAATACTATAAAAATTAAATTTTTGAACTTTAATGGGTAGGGGGAGGTATCCCTCCAAACACCCCCCCGGAACGACCCTGTAAAAATTTTTTTTTTTTTTTTTGTTAATTTCCAAAACATATTAATTTATAAGATTTTATGTGACTTTTATGTATTTTATAGTATTTAATTTATCTGAAAATAATTAATATATTCGTAATAATAACTTATTTATAATAGTAACAGCAAATTTTATTTAAAATAATAACAACTAATTTATTTAAAATAACTTCTCTTTTGCACTAAGATGATGATGAGTGCCATGGTTCTTCTTCGTCTGCTTCTTCAAAATCCTCTTCTGAATCTGAATTCTCTTCAGAGCCAAGTACAGGTGGAAGCATAAAAGAAATTGCTTCTTTCGTAAAGGGTAATGACTTTTTTTTTGGAGTTGGTCTTATGCTAGTAATCAGTGGGTCAGAACTGAGCAAAATTCTATTTATAACATCTTTGTTACACTGAACCCTCGAAAACTTTCTAGCAAAATTCTGCCTGTAAAGCCGAAAATGTTTATTTCGTGCCTCAGATGCTTCGTCTGATAATAGCCCGATAGGCAACAATGCCTCACTCATTACAGTTGCGCTATGTACTAAAATCTTTTAAAAATATTTTAATAAAATATTTGAATTTCTTTAAGCATTGATTTACTACTGATATGTCACTATCTCCCTGACATTTTGAAATTTCGCACAATTTTCTAACTAAAAATTGTAATTTCTCTTCAACGAGTTTAGAACTACATTCTTGTATAATTTGGAATAACTCTAATTTCGTATACACTTTTTCCATTTTACTCTCGAAGCTTCAAAATGGTTCTGATAACAATTTTATGCAATAACCACAATATATATTTAAAAAAACTAGGTACCTAGAGCCCAGATTTTATTTTTTATTATATATTATTTTTGTTGTTAATGATTTTAAAAGTTATGCAAAACAGGTACATTTATTTTGCTCCATAAAATAACGTCATTTAGCGGCCGCACAGGTGGTTAAAACCCGTTACTTACTGTTTCGCACATCCCTTTTATATACAGGGAATATTAGTCTTAGATGTAATAATTTAAATAAAAAACATCTACGTACAACCAACACATTTTATGACTGACGAAAGGGTATCTATCATATCGACCCCTAACCGCGAAAATAATGTAAGCGCCAAAAATCAAATTTTACAGAAGAGAGATTTTTTGTTTTACTTCATATTAATTTTGTATGAAATTTGTCGCTTACATTAAAATTGTTTTTGCTATAAAATCGTAACGGTACATTATGTGACCATGATATTTTAGGAGATGATGCAAGTGTTGCCAATAAAGTCATTTATTAAGAAAAACGAAAATTGAAAATCATGTCGCTTACATTATTTTCGCTGTAAGGGCTCGATATGTACCTATGCAAGATGAGCAAAAACAGAAAAAAGGTGAAATTTTCAAAAAATCATTAAAAAAAATGGCGCAACAACGCGCAACGTTTTTTTTTTAATTTAAAAGTAGAGATTTTAAATTTTATCGTGATGTATAACATTGTTAAGAACTCAGCGGAACTCACCTTCAAAAACCTTTTAAATTTTATTTTTTTTACAAAAAAGTGAACAAAAAAATCGTTTTTTTTAATTTCGTACTAATTTTTTTATCATAAAAAATTCAAATAAAATTTTTTTAAAAATTTTCATAATTAGCTGTTTATATAGTCTTTCACAGAAAAAAAAATTCAATGTAAAATCTTTATTCGTTTATCTACAAAAAAATATATGGTAAACCTCCCAAAACCGTAAAAAGTCAATGAACACGCATGCAATTTAATCAACTTTCCTGGTTTTAACAGTGTCCCAAAACCACAAATCTCAAGCAAAAGTCTTGAAAATTCACTATACGATGCAGAACTTTGTTGTCTGTCGAGCTGCGTACTTAAATTTTTCCATTTCTTAAATTAAATTTTTTGCTTAATGTCCGGCTAGATTGGCAAAAAACCCCTATGTGCGGCGGTAAGCATTAAAAAAAATTTTTTGTATAAATGCACAATTGAAGAGCGCAAGTTTACGAGTCATAATTGTTGGGCAAATTTAAGCAGTTTGTGTAAATTAATTCTCATACAATATTTGACAGTTCATTTACGAGGGCGCAAGAATGCACAGTTTGCACACATTACGAGACTTATAAACGATATCATGAGGACCCTTAATATTCTTTTTTTCACACACAAAAATTTTTTATTTAAAAAATAAAACTTAATTTTGTGTTTTCCGTTCGTAATTTCTGGTCCTTGTTATTAACACCCATAACAACATATAACAGGTAATTTTGACATAAATTGTCTATTAGTTTTAGTTTTTTTTTCGTTTGTATTCTTTCTTTATACAAATGTTTAAGCACATATAATTGTCTTTTTTTATCAGCTAACTTAAATTCGAAATATCAAACTTAATCATTGCTGGTTGCTCACAGGCGTGATTCTTTTGTTTCATTATCATATGCATTCATGACTACCTTGTGAAACCCTCAAATGTGTTCGTAAAGCAGTTTTGTTTTATTTTTGTAATGAAATTTAGATAATAAATTAACAATTTAAATGACAAATTACATACTACAAACACATGTTTTTCTAAACTTTAGCAATGTTCACATGTTCATTTAATTGCTTTTCAGTTTGATAAAATATACAAACCGTTATAGCTATTTTTTTAATATTTAGACAATTTGTTTAGTCCTAAAAGTTAAAAATTAATATTGCTCAATTATTTTTTTAAGACAAGGTTTTAAAGTTATCTTGTAAATTTTGGACAATTAAACAAAAGCAACCACAAACCAAACATATACATTACAAGAACACGCTTCATATAGTTTTTACTGTGAAAGCCCTCAACTAGAGCAATAAGGGACAACGATACGTATGAGTAACGACATTTCCAGTTAATAAAAACTTCTAACAATTTGTTACAATTTAAGTTCGTTTTATGTCAGTTTCTTTCCTTAATTTTTATAAATGTGGCTTTCCATCATCATTTTAAACAACCTTTTTAACCTTTTGTGAATGAGGTGTCATTTATTTATCTGTTCCACGCTGTAGTTGCACTCGTATTTGTATTTCTACCATTTTATATTTTATCGCTGCAAGAAAGAACTCTATTACTCCTGTGTCCGTATGTGTGTTTGGTACACATTTGTGGGCATGTTTATTAGTATGGCTGTGTTATTTGATCTTAAGAATAGCATATAATAAAAGAACGAAATAAATAAAGAACCCAACAACAAATGAAGAAATGGAGGGAGAAATCGCTGATAATATTATTATTTCAGTTGAAAAGTTTTCATACATGAACAATTATGGAAAATTATGCAAATTTTTTAACCTTAAAAATAAAAAGGCCCTTCGCTGAATGTCAGACAGATTATAAAAGTTTAAACAAGATTTAAAATTGCTTCATAACTCAGGGGTTATTGTTCTAGTCAATGTAGAATTTCACTGATTTTTGCTCTATTAAATATTTAAAAATTGTCTGTACCAGACATTGACTAGAACCTTTAATTTATTATAAAAAAGTTCATATTCAGCACTTAGTCGTTATGAAATTTACATAAAAAAACAAAGTTGTTGGATTGGTCCCAGATTGAGTTAGAACTGTTGTACAACTTAAATCCAACTTAGAGCCATTATTACAACTTGCCTTTAGTTAAAGTTTGGAGTTGTTGGCCATTTAAGAAGTTATTTGCTATTGTATTTTTCAACTTTAATTTAACCTACAATTAAGTAAACCTAAGACCGTTTTACAATTATTGTTAATTTGGTATGTCATGGTTAGGGATGAGATTTTCATGCACTAAAAAATCGAAAATATGCGCATAAAACATGCACTATAAACTCCAAAATATGCTTTTAAAAAATTTAAAATATGCACTAAAAACTTGAACATTTTCAATACAAAAGCGTTTGTTTTTTAAATTTTTTTAAAAACAAAAAAATACAAAATTTAATTTTTTGTTTTTTTTTTTTTATTGTTATTCATAGGTAACACATATTGTTGACGGCCACCAAAATTCAAAATTTTTCAATGACGGCGGCGAAAATAAAATCGTCGGCTTTACCAAATAATGTAAAGTGCGACTTTAATGTTTGTTGTTTGAAAACGAACTTTGAAAACATTCGTATATTTTATAAAAATGTTAAAAGCAAAATAACTAAACTATAAAAAATGTGCCAACAACAAAATATTATTATAATTATTCTTTGTATTTTGCATTTTTAATGGGTTTTGGTGTTAAAATTTTATCTCGCCCCATTTTTATTCGTGCGTTTATTTCACAGTTCAAAGCGGGAACTCTTCTTCTAAAAACGTTACAGACACACATTCTTTAAATTGGCGAGTAATTTCCTTACGTGACATCTAGTGCTCGCCAAAAAAAAGTTACAGACACAGTTTAAATTTTTCAATAACATTCTTAAATTGGTCAAAGTTCTTAAGTATATAGCCAGGTTCCCCTTCTTGTAAATTTGCAACTGTTCAATATCAATATTATCGAATTTTTTTCTAAATTCCTCTGCAATCGGTGAAACCCGTGTGCCAAGAAAGAAAGATGTAAAAGTTTTGGATAAATTGTTTAGGGCAAATTGGTATTAGCCTTAATAAACCTTGTATCTTTCGTCGAAATCTTGTATTTTAAGCAGAGCTCCAAAACAATTTATATATTAATTAAAAAAATTTTTTATGGAAGATTTTTTTTGTAAACAAGTTTAAAATTTTTTGAAGAACTTTTTTTAATATGGAAATTAAAAAAAAATATATCTCTCAAAAATGTTAAAATATTCATTTAAAATCAATATGTATATGCAAAAATATGAAATTTTACCAAAATATGCAACAATATGCAAAAACAAATCGATGTCATTTTAACGCAAATTTAAAGATAATTGGGCGACAACGATCTTATGGCGATTTCTTTTCTGAGAAATATGTTGCATAAATGTTACATGCTCTATCTCTTTTGTGTAGGTCATGTAACATTTATGCAACATATTTTTCAGAAAAGAAATCGCCATTAGACTATCGACAAAAAACATGCATTTGCATGGAAATCGCATCCCTAGTCATAGTTATTTGAGACTGGAAAACCCACGACCAACTTTCGTGAAGATCGAGCAATTATTTAGCATAGGCCGAATATAAAGCCAATTCTTAAAACCGTAATTTTGGAGCCATTTTTTTCCTTATGCTAATTCTTCAAAGCTGTACGCTTGACTGCAGGAGACTAGAGTAAAGTAAAAAGTAAACAAGGATTTTTTGCTTTTAAAATGTCGACTGTGACCCGATGCTGAATATGTTCCATCGACTTTAGTGTGTAACTAGCCGCCTCCACCATCCATCAACTTGGTAAGAACAGCATGTCGCACATGAATTCTACTCGTGTAGACTGTTCATGTTTCGTCCATGTGCTGCCATCGTTGCCTAAACATTCATCTTAGCATTCATGTGCGCCATGATGTTAGCCATACAATGCATTTTCTGTATACAAACAAACGCCATAACAACAAAAATTTTCTTCAATCAGAACATGAACACCAACACGTATTCGCCACATACAAGAACATGAACAAATTAATACCGTTGCTCTGCCGGCGTTATGGTCATGTCATGTTCAAATCCAAAGCGCACGGAGACGTGGAGTAAAAGGTAGCTTTTGCGGGTTAAAAGTGTTAATTTTAAAACCAAAGAAAAGTCCGCTTAGCCAACAAAGTACGAAGATGTCGAATGAAGGCATTACTTCATGAAGACCGTTTAAGTTTAGTTAAGTTTGTTTTGAGATTTATCTTTTCTTATGGCTTTTTTACAAAATGCTTGTCAAAAATATGTCGCAAATAATAACCAATATGCTTCGTTTTTGCTTTAATAGACATAAACCAGATTAGACCACGGTTTAAAAATCATGTTTTTAATTCCTTTTAAAAGTTAATTTCAAAAACTATGTTGTGTTTTTCAACCGATGATTTTCCCCATGAATTTAGGGTTAATTTTTTCCTGTTATCGGTAATTCTTTTTTACTCTCTTATTTGTTAAAATAAACAATTTAAATGTGCTCCGTGTATTGTATATAGATGTAACCACATCGAAATAAAAAATAAAATTAAGCAATATAACAAAAGTACGAATGTGTGCAAAAAAAATATAAAAAATTCACAGAAAGTAGAAAATTTGATTTTTCTCTACCCCGCTTGCTTCTCTACACCATTCGCCTACAAACATCAAAAATTATGCATTTAAAAACATGGAAAAATCACCGTCTGAATCTAGTGTTTTGTCCAAGAGTGGAAGTCCATTTTATAACATTATTTATTTATTATTTCGATAGAAAATCGAAAAATGTGGAAGTCCATTTTAAGGGAATTTAAACAACTAGTGGTTTACAAGAACTAGCAAAGTCATGATTCAAGCAGCGTTTGCAGAACGTTTTTAAGCAGCCGGATTACTTTAAAAGCAAGATAATTAGTATTACATGATTTAAAGCAAGAAAAATTTTTGCAAGAATCATTACTGTCAAAAAAAAAAAAAAAAAACTGGATCCATTACGACAAATTAAAAGAAATAGTTAGTGCAGTCCTTCCAACCAGAAAAATCTGCGCCAAAAACGATAATTTACTTGGCTAAGGAAATGCTTTATATTTAGTGAGACAAAAAGGGTCCCACCTACTATGAACTGCTGAAATCGGACCAGACGAACAGGCATGTAACGAAAAAAACTAATTCGTTAGAAGTATTGACCGAAAATCGCCCGGAATATGTGACCAGGCTCGAAGCCGCAATATTTGATCATAACAATTCTCCGCCACATATTGAATAACCAGTTCAAAACTATTTTTCAAAAAGTTGGTGGAATGTGTAGCCTCAACCGCCTTATAGTCGGTCCGACTACTTTTATCACTACTGAAGTCTCCTACAACTTGACCTAAAAATAACCAGTTCTTTCTAACCAGAAAGAGGGGAAAATATCACAACTAACGACGGACAATACCTTGAACAAATTTTTATTATACATACCAATCCCGCCGACGGTTTGTAGGGATAATCTGCAGTATATTTCACCTTTTGGTGTTACATTCTCCGGCGAAATCGGACTAAAATTCAAAATTTATAGATCTGTTACGATAGCGGCTGACCAGAGAAACTATCTGGTACCTCTGCACACAAAAGAAAACTCAATCCATCCGTACTCACATCGATCCGAAGCGGTATTAATGGTACGGTAAGTACGGATTTTTAATAACAAAATACTTAAATTATCCAAATTCAATCCCGATTTCGTACTTGAAATAATCCGAAAATTAAATTGATTTAAGTAAAACTAATATAGAATCAACCTCAAAATGCGTTTGATTCAAGTATTATAAAGTTGATTTATTCCCGAATTCGTGCTTAAAAAAAATTTAAAGAAGTCAAAAAGAAAAAATTATTATGATTGACTTACTTACCCGTTTTGATAAAACACCAACATCATGCCCGATATGGTTTTAACTTTAGAAATCGTATGTACATATTTAACCAAAAATATAAACTAAATGAAAAGCAAGAGTTCAAATTTACTTTTTAACCCTTCGTGTTACACATGAGTCTGGCCAGACCTTTTTTCAATGTGTATAGAAAATCAAAACATGCTTAAGCCAGAGGGCAAAACGCAACGGAAAGTTTAATCTTTTTTTATTTGATTTGAGAGTTCTATACTTATTTCAAGAAATTCCGGGATTGATTTTCGAAAGTAATCCCATTTAGGATTGTTTTAAGTACGTTTTAGTGTTATTCGTACTTGAATTTTTGAGTACGACTCGTACTTAAAGTAATCATAAAAAACTCGATTTATCCCGAGTGTTTTTCTTTCTGTGTGTAGCACCTCACCGAACTGTCTATTGGTTGCACCTTCGTCCGTATGCTTCTTGAGGGAAATTCCTCCTGTCTTTTAGGAAGATAGGCTTTGCAAAAGTGTCGCTTTTCTATGAACAACTTTTTTCGGGGTTCACGTGGTGGTTGTGGCTTACTACCGAAAGTCGCGGTAAGGGATAATTCAAAAATCACACCAAAGGGCTGATTTTTCACACTTGTGGGAGAGCTTGCCATAAGAGAGGATTATCCTTAAGTGCTGGTGCTACTCAACAGATGCTGCTAACATATTTCCAAAAAAAGCTGGATTATATAGCTCTAGCTCCTAAACAAGGTGCGATTGTATAATATTGCCGGATTATGCACTCAAATTGCTACCTGTGTGTGTTGGTTGCGCTCACACTAAGGGTGGGCCCTGTATGTCACCCAGTGGGAAAGATCCACTATGTATTAAGCGCTTGAGCATGTATTCATGTTTAACAATATAAGCTTTAAACTGGCTAAAAGTCCATCACTGTTAAGTTTTATCTTCAACCAATACAAATACATATAGTCAAATTTAAATATTGATGAAAATATTGGGATAGAATTTAGAAAATATTTATTTATGTTAACCAAATAAGAACCAATCCTTAATAAACAAAATTATAAATTAACAATCTTATAAAGAGCGGTGCTCAAAATGACCTCAGGAAATATGGCCCCAAAAAGAAAACGAAGAAGAGCCCCAAAATTTTACATGAGACACAACAACACGAAATTTTGGAGCAATTTTTGTTGTTTTTTCTGGGCTTATTTTTCATTTTTTCGTTGCGGTTTTCAAGGAATGAAAAATGGCCCTAAAAAACAAAATTTTTACTTCGGGGCAATTTTTCATTAACTTATATAAAATGCAACAAGTAGGAACGTAAAGTCGGTCAATCCCGACCATATGATGCCCTACACCACAGTATTCAAAAACACATCATGCTTTTGTGTCCATATAAATATGGATTTATCTATGTTTATAAACTTCATGCAAATGGGTTTGTGGGAGGCAGAAATTGCCCTTACCTCCCCTTCTGCTCCTATTTTTAAAAAACTGTATAGCTTATCTGTCCATATAGATATGGAAATATCTATGGTTTAAATTGCATTCAAATCGGTTGGAGAGCCAGAAATTGACCATATCTCCCCTCGTGGTCCGATTTTTTTTAAAATGTATACATTTTGTGTCCATATAGATATGGTTCTATCTATGTTTTAAATTTCATTAAAATCGGTTTGATAGTTTCTGAGAGGAAGCAATTTCCCCCTTTCTTCCCTCGTGGTCCTACGATTCGGCCCATTTTAATGGGCTTGGCGCTTGTGCCAAATTTGATCAAATTATTGCCAAAATTGCGACCTGTACTTTGCGCACAAGGCTACATAGACAGCCTGCCAACCAGCCTGCCAGCCAGACGGACGGACATCGTTAGTTCGACTCAGAAAGTGATTCTGAGTCGATCGGTATACTTAATGGTGGGTCAAGGACCTATATTTTAATGTGTTACACAAATGCATAGTACCCTCTCCACTATTGTGGTGTGGGTATAAATATTAAGAAATGAAAAATTACCCCAATCAATTTTATACAATTTTTTGTAAACATTTCTAGCGATAGTATTAAAATCTCAAATTCCTTTACCAAAGTGGAGGAAATCCTTGCCGGCTATGCAGAGGTGCTTTAGTTAGCGAAGCCGGTGTTTGTTATACCATAGAGGAGAAAAGTCCTTGCGCCTGGCCGAAAGCCCAATCTTTTGATTTTTAAAACCAAAACTGTAAAATTATTCGGATTGTGAAATAGGAGTTTTAAAATTGGGATTTTAAGTTTCGCGAAACTCTGCGCAACCCCCTGGCTAACCAACCGGGGCACTTTCTGTTTTTTTAGGGTTAAAATTCATTAAAAATTTTGAGATGATCTTCCATAATGAAGAATTACGCCAAATTTGGGGTCATATTTCATTTTACTTTTAAGGCTATTTTTCATTTTTTTTTTTTTTTGTGTAATTTGTCATTAAAAAAATCGGGGTCATATTGCGTTATGAAAAATAGCCCCAAACTTAGGGTAAATTTTCAATTTATTTTTTTCCATATTTCCTGGGGCCATATTTCGCAGCGCCCTTATAAAGATTTTAGATTTTCAACATTATTTATTTGCAATACAACTTTTTGAAGTTTGCAGCTTACAAAGTCAAAATTCATTAATGCGGTATTATAGATTACTTAATTTTTTAGATTTTAATTTTTTTTTTTTGTTCACATTTAAGCAGATGAAATACAAAAAACCATTTGTAAGTTAGTATTAACCCCGGGTCTCCACGTAGCAATATTTATTGCGGCAAACGTCAAATTTGATTGCTCCATAAAATTTGCGACGTATAGACCGCATATTGCCATGAGTGGCAATCCATTGCGCAATGATTGCTCTTCTTATTGCTTGAGCAATTATTGCTTAGCAATCTGCTGTCAAATCAGTTGTAATTTATCTGACATTTCATTTCCCTTAACGGTTGGTTATTTATTAGTGTGTTTATTTATTAAAAAAGCAATCAAGAAAAAGCCGCCAAGTGAAAAAATACTTCAACAAAATACATAAATTTTTAAATATACGTCAATATCAACAAAAGCAAACGACGAATTTGTTTTTTTTGTACATTTTTATTTTTTCAATAGAACAATACAAGTTTTAGGTTTTTTTTTTCATACGCAAATAAACAAAAAAAGCAATACAAAACACAGCTACGACAATAACAATTAATTATTTTATTCATTTAATTTATTAATTTAAAAAAGAAAATTTAACAATCACTTCAAAACACAACATAAAACATTTGTTATAAATACAGCCACAAAACTTTATACAACTACCCGAGGTGAAAATTGCAAATTTATGGCAAAGCAATAACAAGTGTTCTCCAGCAATTATTGCTACATTGTGCTGTCATTGTTCTGCCGACGTTATTGCTTGTACTTAGCAATACAAATTGCTACGTGGAGACGCAGCGTAAAGAAATATATCCGGTTAAGGCAAAAAAGAGCTTTTTGCAAAAATGTAATTTTATTTATACAATTTAAGTTTTGCAAAAATAAACATTAGACAATAACATTTACTTAAATTTCTACGAAAAAATAATAAATCTAAAAATTATAAAAGTTATAGTCTGTTTGCATTACATTTTGTTGGAATCATAAAGAATTGTTCGAGTGTCGGTATTGCAATTAAAAAGTTTGTATCGTGTAACTATTTATTCTTGTGAATCGACAAAAACATTTTACGAGTATTAATTAAAAGTTTATTTTAGCATATTTTATTAAATGTTACTTTTTTATCTGCATTTTAAATAAATGAATATGTTGGGGAATTGTTGGGTGAGTGTGTATGTGTGCGTGTGTTTGTATTTGTATGTACTTTTTTCTCATTTGAACTTTTGACAGTAAAACAATTAAATATGAATTTTTATTACTTGTGCGTGTATTCGAATGTAAACACATTTTTAAGATACTTGTGTTCCTTCTTTCTAAAAAATATGAATGAACAAAGAATGAGGATATTTGTATGCGTACTCTACGTCTTTGAAGTACTGTGATCAGCGTTGCCGTTTTGGTTATTTTTAACCAAAACAAGTTACTTTTTTTTGAATGTGTACTTGTGTAATTTTGTTTAATTTTGGTTACTTTTTTCAGAACAAATATAACCAAATTTTTTGTTTCGGAGGTTTTTTGGACGAATAATTCTAAATATTTAGATTTTTGAATTTTGCCGTTTTCAAAAAAATCAATAATGAAAATTTACCTCGTCTAAAGCAACCGTCAACCGTAAACTTTTTAAGTAGTGTTCCTCGCCCTTAGCTGATCCGTATTTAATTCAATTATTTACCTTCATACTACAACGGTTACCATTAATTTTAAAAACTCTAGCTTTAATCGGCACTTAGTCAGTTTCAAAACACCAACTTTTGCCATAAGGCGTTCTTCTCTTTTGCTCCTATTCCGCTTATACTATAAAAATACAAATTACAACTTAATAAAAGCTCCAACTGTAATATTTTCCTAAATAAAAGATTAAAAGTAATTTCTTTGTTTGAAAGGAGGGGCTAAAGTCCCCTGCTCCTAAAGAAAAAAAATTTGAAACTTTTAGTACTAAGAAAGTTAATAACTTTATTTTAAAAGATCTACCTTTAATTGCTATTAAAAAAAATTTCGAAACACTTACCCCCGTCATAATAAACAATTGTTTATTAAGAAAAGTTTATATACAAAATTTGTTTTGTAAACCTTTATTAAGTTATAAATATTTGTATGAATACAGCACAAACACCTTGATTAGGAGGTAGCTTTCGTCCGACTTCTACAAACGCATTTATAATTCTGGTATGGCAGATTGAAACCTTATTTATACTCAGATAGTTTGAAAAGAATTTTAGTTTCTTTGGGGGGTTAACTTTTTCCCTCCTTCTACCGAGACAATATGAAACCTGGTAATGTATGTAAATATATTAAGGTTTAACAGCGCATGCAGTTTTTCAAACAGCCGAATATTTGTGTTAAATTTGTATCGGACTAAAAATTTCGAAGAATATAATAAGTAATGTATTGTTAAAATTTTATAAAAATAGGTCCAAAAGCTTAGACGTCAGGAACACAGGTTCTTCTTTATATACATATATATTTTTTAACTGAAGTACAAATAAAATAGTATTTTTACAACATTGAAATTTTAGTTGCTTTTTTCGCATTTGGTTACTTTTACTTTACATTTTGGTTACAAATTTTGTTTGATCGTGGCAACGCTGACTGTGATGTAAGAAAAACCATTTCCGCTTGACCTCAAGTTACACAAAGAAATAAATAGAAAAGTAACAAAGAGGGTTCTTTGGTTCTGTAATTGGTTTAAGAGGAGGGCACATGAACTAAGTCAGTAAAAAAACGCGTGATGTTATTAATTTCTTGGTTGGTTTTATTTTATTTCATTTTGTTTTTACTTTATTTCTCATTTCGATGTTGGTTAGTTGGTAGGGACTTCTACTTATGATTTTAAATGGAGCTGGTTATGAATACAAATTTTATTTGAATTTGTAGAGGGTTTGGATGGGAGTAAAATGATGACTGGATATACGATGGTAGATATCTTTTAAAAATGGTGTATGATTTGGGGGAAAATAATATTGCACATTTAAACATACATATCAGTGATGGAAAATTGAAATATTTATATGGTACTGACCACCAAGCAAAATAGTACTATTTTCAACATTTTGGTACTTTTTTAAAACATTTATTTTTTTTTTGAAAATAAACTTTTTTTTTTTTGCTCATATCTCAGCCATTTATGGACCAGACCGAGTTGACTAAATTTTAACAGCAAAATTCTGATAATGATATCTAACATTAAAATATACCAACAAGCAGTGCTGCCATAACCTCTTGATAATAATAAATTTTGTGTGGGCAATTTTGAAAAACGGACAGTGGAGTCGGAGTTGTAGAGTCGTAGTACCCACAAAAAATTTAAAAAAATTATTCTTATAATTTCCAAAATAAAAATACTTCGAAATTGGCGATTCAATATTAAAAATATTAATTCGAAATTTTTACTGAATCGTTTTCTTGTTGTAGTTAACCAGAGCTTTAAAAACTGCAGTCAAAGTAGAAGAACTGCATTTCTTCCTCTACTTCATTTGTCAATAGCCAAAAAAAAAAAAAAAAAAAAAAAAAAAATCTGTTGCTTCGGATAGATTAAATGTAAACATTCGCTCCCAAATCAACTCAAAAAAGCGAAAAGTTATACAAAAATTTTTGTTTTTTGTTCGACAGTTTTGGTTTTAACTGCAGTATTTTAAATCCTGTATTTAACCATTTAAAAGGTACTGCATTAAAAAAGAGTAAAAAGTCAAATAAGGACCAGTCTCATATTTATATATTTAGCATTAAGGTTATATTAGGAGTCGGGTGTTAAATTTAAATTTAAAGCTAAAGCTAAATTTCTAAACATGGAAGAATAACAAAAATGGTACTAAAACGGACGTGGGGTACCGTGGTATTTTTGAAAGGAAAAAGTACTGATAACTGTACCATAGTACTGAATTTTCCATCACTGATACATATCGTCATAAAATGCAAAAGGGCGTAACAATAAAAATTCTCAAAATGAGTTATTGATTGATTATGATTAGGGACGAAACGATACGCCTTTTTGCGGAGATAACGAAAGCGATACTCAAAAGGAAATATCGGTGATACCGATACGAATATAAAATTTAAATTTAAGGTACAATTAGCAAAACTGAAGTAGATTTATTTTCTTATTATACACAAATACTGTGTAAGAGGCTATAAATATTAATATTGATATTAATAAGATTTTAATAACAATGTATTGAAATTGAATTCATGGCAAAATTACCAAAAGTTAAGTTACTTTTTAAACAAACAAAGTGTAAGAGCTAGTCTATCAGCACCGGGGTTGCGGGTTCGATTCCCGAGAGAATCTGGTTTCTTTCCTGCAGACAAGCATAGAGCTTCGCGGGATTTTTTTAGGAAAATAAAAAAAAAATCCGTTTAAAGCAGACCTGCGGTGGAAAAAACTCTCTCAGATGCGACGGAACACCTTTCTGCGCCATGTTCTTGAATTATAGGTAAATCATTTCATTTCATCAGAACTTTTACTAAGTTTAGGGGTGACCGTATCTTCAATACTTTTAGAATGCAGAGTCATGTTAAGTAGCTCAATAATACGTTTTTCCAACCAATTGTCTTTGAAATTTCCAGATTTTTGTCTCAAGTCATTGATTCATTGAAATTGACGACTAAATGAGTCGCCAAATTTTTGGTTCTGAAGTATTCTCCATCTCAGCTTATTCATTTATTGTACACGCAGAAAAAAATATCAATGTTAAATTAGCAGAGTTGATTAAAAATCAAAGTAAATGTTTGCAAAAGTATAGACTTTATTTAAAATTATCATTGTTTCATAATAAGTGTAATTGTTTGCATAGAAACAATAACAACACTATAAAAAGAAAAACGAAAATTTTCACGTTTAAAATTATTTATAAAAAGAAAAATTTCCCGTATTCTTTTTGCTAAAAATATCTAGTAGAAACTGGGAATTATTTCCTTCCGAAGGTTACTTTATATTATATTCAACATTTTTCATTTTTCGAATTTATTCTATGAGCTAAATTCCAGTTATGTATTTTATAAAGCTTTTTTTGTAATAGTTCCATTCCTTCAATTTTTCAGAAATGACTTTATACACTACCAGACTATTATATTGTATTTTCTTTTTACATTTTACCTTAGCCTTCCTTTGGAAAGAAATGAGGTATATTGTATGTACAGAAAAATTTACAATTATTAGACACCAGCAGAATGTAATGCATTTTCTGGCCCGTTACGGCCTTCGTCAGCACTCTTTGTGTCTCACTGGATAGTGTTACTTTATAAATTGAATGTATTTAACTCAACTATTTTAACAAATAGAACTGGTAGTGTATAAAGTCATTTCTGAAAAATTGAAGGAATAGAACTATTACAAAAAAGCTTTATAAAAAATCCAAAGTATCGAAGTATCGGTATCAATATCAGTATTCGTAGCATCCCTAATTATGATGCACTAGACTAAATTACATGTCCCTATAAAATTAAAAAAAATAAAAAAGGCTGTTGCGCCTTTTTGCGTTTAAGGTGACGATATGTCTGTGTGTTTCCTAAGAAGTTGTAAGTAACATTAAAGGGAGTTGTTTTTCTTCTTCATTTACATGTAAAAAAATTGTTAAAATGAAATGTTATAATACAAATTCCTTGAAAGTTATCAGCAAAAATTTTAATCTATTAAATTGTGCATATAAATATTCATGCATGACAGATAACACACATTTCTTATGACTTCTTAAATAACTCTTAATCTCAATATAAGTTTTAATCAAAAGGGGAATAAGAAATGTACAGATGACACATAAAAGATAAATTTAGGGTTCTGCTTTAATAACGTACTTAAGCGATGTACATACTATCGAACATGAACAACAGTTTTGCCCAAATTCTCGTTTGCTCGATAGTGTGGCCGTGACAGTTTTTTGACCTAATGTGTCTGACACCTAATCTTTATGTAAATATGATGTCAGGATGGTCAAAAGTCTAACAGTTTTCGAGATATTCCAAAATAACCGTAATTTGTGTTTTTAAGAAGAATGTTGCCATTTAAATGCGAAATTCTTCAAAAATAATTTACAAAGATAATAAAATTACTTATATAACAATTTGTCGTTTGTAAGAAACCTGCGGGAAATTAGTGTCAATTGGTCCCACAGACTAGTCCTGGGTGTTGTGAAAATAAAACAGGTACAAAAAGAAAGAACTCATGACCAGTGAAAGAAGAACCAAATGTAGAAAAAAGAAGAACAAAAATGTAGAAAAAAGAATGAATTACAGTACAGTCTTCACCGGTGGTGTGATACATTTTTTTGGGACTTTCTAAAATTTGACTCTTGAATTTAATTCTAGGACTTATTTTATTGAAATAATACTACATCGTATTGATATAATACTACATTTAAGTAACTGTCATTAAACATGTCCTTTGAGAATAGATTTGTGACTGGTCAAATGGTGTCAATTGACCCCCTCCAATGACAACCCCATGTAAAAGTGATAGGTCTTATTCATAGAAAGTGTTAAAACTAGAACCGGTCTCTACTACCAAATACCTATCACGGGACTACTTTGGTGTCAGTTCGCTTCCCTCTAGGGAAATGACAGAGTAACAGTGGGCAAAAGTTCAAACTTCATGAAAAATTTGATGATTTTTTGCAATTTTGTTCTTTTCAATTAATTTTTTTTAAACCAAACAATTAAGATTTTTAATGATTAATAAAATAGGACATAAGTTTATTTTAATACGAAGATTTTGCGCCTTACATGACGCAGGTGCGAAAATGACAAAGCTTCAGAAGATTTAGTGAATTAACCCACTTTTCGCTTTTTATTAAATCAAAAAAGCAAAGGAAATAAATACGCAGAATTTGAAAATAATAAAAAAATAATGTATAGAAAATATGTTTTAGAATGGAAAAGGGTAAATGGATACCAGAGAACAGCTTTGTGCGATTGCAAAAAAATCGCAGTAAATGAACACCAACAAATACACTCGCTTGCGGTCATACCCCTTTCAGACCTTAATCGATTGTGAGATCTGCCTTAATATGCATTAAATTAAATGAAAAAAAAAAATGTTCGTCTATTAACCTGAAAGCAGTCATTGTGCGATGTGTGATTAGCTAAACAAAATGCCAAAAAGTAAAAAAAAATTGCAGTACAGTATTGTTCGTTTAGCTGCACATTCAAGTTTGCACGAAAATTCGTGCAGGTACGCAAAATATTCATGCATTCATTATTTTTAACAAATTTTTTTAATACAGTTTTAAATTTAATATTAATATATGTATATTAAACAGTTCATTTAAAAACAATTTAGAGTGCTATATTCAGCTGTGCCGAATCAAAGACACCTTCACCGACAGTTTGAATATTGAATATAGCTGCCAGATCAACTGTATTTTCAATTTAAATGTTTTGCCTTTCTTTTTCATAAAATAGCGATATGATTCATTATTTTTTTTTTATGAGGCACTTAAAAACAATATTTTGTATTAAAAATAAACATTGTTGACCAAAAATCGAATGGTGTTATCCAAAATATGCACTTTTTTCCAACAAAATTTAGCCATCATACACAATGCTTTGTATTTTGTGCAGATATGCAAAAAATGCAGTTAAGTGAAATGCAGCTAAACGAAAAATACTGTAATAAAAAAATATTCTTAGTTTAATTGTGTCACTCAACACTTGCAGATATGCGTCCAAGAGGTAAGTGTTTTTGTTAAATAATAAAAAAAATTTTTTTTTGATCAAGCTTGTGATGATTGTATAACGAATGTGTGAAGCCATTTGGCTGCTTACCGTTAAGTTTTTGCTTAGTAACAATTATTTTGGGTGCAAAGAAATTCAGATATCACAATTGTGTTGATCAGGCACAATGCAACATTTTATTATATGCTCACGTTTGTGTTATCGTTAAATTTCATAGGGAATTTTTTTGATTTGAACATGATGATGATGTTGAAGCAGTTTTAAAGCTTTTAGACGAATCTGATGCTGACTTCAGCGACGACGATAATGCTGCTGACGAAACCTGGATCCCTTTAGATTTAAATTCAGGAGGAGAAAGCAATGAGGGCATTGATAATACTGATATTTTTGAGTCCACTAATGACCAGCCAATTAGAGCGATTGAACAATCAAACTGCACAGGATCACTAGATAGGTACAACACATCAATTATCGATTTGCCAATATAAAGAACGCATTAGACGGGACATATGGAAAAGTAATTCGTTTCCAAGTATCGAACTTCTTACAACATTGGGTTGTCAGCAAGATATCGTCATCAAAACACCATTGAAATATTTTAAGAGATATTTTCCAGAAAACCATTATGAGCAAGCGTGGTCAAGAAGTGCGCTACGTACCCTCAGACATTAAACGGTTTCGGTGTGTCTAAACACCAAACAAAGTTTAAAAGAGAACTACACAAGACTTTGCATAGTAAACTTTGCCTGTCTAAAAGGGGACAAAGTTTTCGTAGGTGGAGGGCAGCAATTATGGGAAATTGCCAACACTAAATCTTGACAGGGTGATCTGTATCTGTATTACAAATAAACAGAAGTAGAAGTTGTCTTCGACCAACATTTTATTCATTTCGAAAAATGGTGCAAAATTTCTTTTTTTAAGGTTGGGGTTGAAAATTTTTTTGAAGAAAAAGTTCCTTATTAATTTTTTATATCTTATACCCCATGGTTAAGTGTTACTGCGTTTGTAATTTAACCAATATTTATCTTAGACCTTATAAAGTTCGTATGTATATTCCTACGAATATATGAACGATGTCCGTCTGTTACCGTTATATTTTTACTCGTTTATATTTTAAAACTTTTGTTTGCAAAATATTAGGCAATCATAACTTTAAAACATGTGAAGAACAATTCTAAATATTTGCATACCATCGGAAATGTCTTTAGCGGTTCCACAAGGCATAACGGAATTTTGGACATTTGAGTCTGTCTAAAGCTTGAATTGCTTCCTTTAAGAACCTCTATCTACTTATGTTAATGTTTTAATAAATTTAGAAGCTTCAGTTAGTTAAGCCGGTGTTTGTTATTCCATAGAGTAGAAAATCTTGCGCCCAGCCAAAGCCCGGGTATGCAGAGAAATTTTAGAGAATCCGGTGTTGTCATAATGAGCTCAAAAATATTCAAAGCATACGAGAGTTTTATTTAGTTTTTAAAACCAACAAAATTGACTTATTTTATTACTTTGCGCTCATACAAACGTGCTTCCAGAACATACATAGATTAAAGCAGGATAGCGAGCTCAATAAAGAAAAAAGGTCGTTAAAATTTGACATAAATACAAATTTTTTTAGTATTTATCAATGCACCTCATTTTAACTAGCCTTTGCACAAAAGTCTTCACTTCTTAAAGATTTTTAGATGAATACGGCAACAAAAGAATATTTTTACTTAATCATAAACAGCCACAGCTCAAAATTAAAACATTTTTAGGAGCGGTAAAAACTGGCTTTAAAAACCTGTACCCATGTTCTGTAACTTCAGTGGGAACTTCTCGCATCGAAAAGATGTGAACGTTGGGAACGCCAGCCACTCATATATTTGACGGCGACCAAAATGTACTAAAATTGAGTTTTATTACTTACGACATTAGCCTATTTCAATACGAAAATTTTGTGCCCAATAGGATCCATATCGGTGCAAAAATTACATATTTACAGAAGATTCATTTAATTCACCCACTTTTCGATTTGTATCAAATCAAAGAAAAACACAACAAATAAATATACAAAGCTAAATTTTTAGAAACAATAAATATTAAAAATAGCTTAAAACTATTGAATTTCTATGTGGGTTTCTCTACTAAATCTTCTGTAGCTTTGTGATTTTTGTACAAATCTATGTCTTGTTGGGCGCAAAATGTTCATTGTAAATAATCTAATATCGCATGCAATAAAACATTAAGATTTTAATTGGTTTTTAAAAAAAAATAGCTTGAAAAGAGCAAAATTTAACAAAATCATCAAATTTTTTATGAAGTTTGAACTTTTGTCCAGTGTAACTCTGTCATTTCATGACTAATCTTCACAAAGGACCCATGGTTACTTTAGTAATTTTATTATCTTTCACTAAAAACAGAAATATATAATCTAATATAATTAAAATTTTTGAAAATATTTGCGTTTAAGTCCATCTTCTTTTTTAAAAACACAAATAACGGCTATTTTGGAATATCTCAAAAACTGTTTTACTTTTGGGACATCTGACTTCATAATCGAATTCATTTGGTTGGAAATTTTTGAACCAGTTTGTTGGAAATTTGAGAACCAGTGCTACCATAGCTCAAATATAAATACCGCTCCTCAAAGTAACTTTGAATTGAAACAAATCATGCCATTTTATTGAAATTTGATCTAACTAAGTTTCATATGGCTCTAAATTTACTGGAACTTTAAGTTCATGCAACTAGCAACTCACATTTTTATTCCACGAGTACATTTGTATGGAGATTCGGTGAAAAATGACGAATGCGGGCAGTTGCAAGCAAATTTGCTGTAAAGAATATACTTCTGGAATTATGTAATTAAAAAGTACCCTTCAATCGGGAGAAAAAAAATCATTCCTTGTTTTAATTTTCTTGATTAAATATGTTTTTCGCAGATAGTTAATAATAGTTGTTAGATTTTACAAGGACACCGAATAAAATTACTTTTTACCAAGGCGGAGCAAATTAAATAAAACTTTTTTTAAGAATATTAATTTTAAATTAAAAATATTAAAAACCCCCATCTTTTAGTGCGCTTTTAGTAATTTTAGTCAATGTTTTTTGAGGATAGTACAACAATTTGATCTAATAGTGTTCGCACACTTAATATTTAATTTATTTATTAATTTAATCCCAGCTTGCTTAAGCACATACGATAACCGAATATAAGCTGATTTTCGATCATAAATTATACTCTCGTCGGAAGAAAATGGTAACCTACCGATGAATCACTTTAAAGAGTCATTTGTGATACAATTTCCTGATTCCTTTTGAGCGTGTGAATCCATCTTTAATCGCTCTAGTGACAAATCAGTTTCGGAAGACTCATGTAGGGGATTTTTAAATAATCCAGTTTGAATTTTCTATCAAAATCGAATCATTAAGGAATCGGCTTCAGGCGCCAATTTAAAGTTATATTATGTACAACTTTATTTTGAACCAAAGTAAATTATCGGATTCCCGTTTAGAAAACAAGAAATCATTCGCACTTAACATTAATTTTTATTAATTGACAATAATTCTATTTACCAACATGGTTTCCGTGCAAACTGCTACTAATTTAGTGCATTAATTTATAAACTTTTATTGTATAAATTGTTGTTGGGGTTTCAACGGTATGCGAAAACCCCCGTTTTCTGTTCAATATATTTTGGGAAACATGAGTTGCATCTGGTAGATAACTTTCGGATTTGGGAATTTTGTTTTATCCTAATTTAACTTTTATCCCTTATATTCATACTATTGTTTACAAGGCCAGAGGTGTACTCCCGTTTATAAAGAGATGGGCAAAAGAGTTCACCGATCCATATGTAACAAAGCAACTTTATACACGACTTGTGAGACCCTATGGAATAGAGTTCAATAATATGGGACCCACAATATAATGCTCACAGTAACATAATTGAATCTGTACAAAACAGTTTCTGATTTTCTGCTTACGAAGTTTGTTTTGGAATTTCCGACTCAATCCTATAAGATTTTATTTTTCTCATTATTTATTTATATAAATAATATGAACTAACAATAATTAATCAAATCTTAACCTAATACGTTATTTTATGTCCTGCCAGTGCCAGACAAAAATTTTCTTCATCACGGGTTCTGTTCACTTATATAGGTGTTTATCGCTCATCTAATTGGGTAAGTTCTGCAGTGTCTCTTCTTCTTAAGCGAGAGTGGCCGCCATGATTTAAAATTGAATTTTTTCGATATTAGAGGCCGAGGCAGTGCCCCATAGCTGAATACCGTAGCACCAGATAGGCTTTAAGATAGAGTTGTAAAGTAGAAGCTTGCAATCGAGACTAAGGACAGAATTTCTTCCAATAAGCCAATGAATTTGAATGGCTTTTAGTTTCATTTGAGTTAGTTTTGCCTCTATATGGCATTTCCACGTTAATCGCCGATCCAGATGTATATTTAACATGCGAATGTTGAGGAATTATTTGATTATTGATTGTAATAGGGGGGCAAGATTCCAGGCGCAAGGTGAATGTAATATGTACGCATTTTTGCTCATTGACCATTATCCTCCATTGTCTTAACCATATTTCCAGATGAAATATACACAGAAAAAATTATTTTTCCAATTCAAACTAAAAATTTGTAGAATCAAACAATTTTTTGTCTGAAATCGGTCCTATAACCAAATATTCAAACAATTTATTTGCATTTTGTTTATTGAAAAAAAACACCGATTTTTTCAAACAAATAATTTAACTGAATCAAACAAAAAGTGTACTGAAATTCATAAAAATGTCTAACAAATAATTTTGCTGAATCAAACAAAAAAGTTTTTGCACAAGCAATGACGTTCACACAAACAAGCACTGTTGGAGAAGATGAAGCAGAGCAGAGCGGCCGGCTGTCTTTGAGACACATTTTTTTGCTGGAATAGTTTTTGAACGAAGTCTTATTTATACACACAATGTTTTTCTTCTTCACTCACTGTAGCTGCATCCTTTCCTTTGCTAATGAAGAAGAAATGTAACCAAAAACGGCGGCAGACCGACTCGATATGTTTTTAGTCATCATTCTATTTTTGTATTTGATGTATTTAAGTAACAGTTTGAAAAAATTGAATACGGGATTTTATTTGTTTTACCAACTTTGAAACCAACCAAAAATTTATTTTGTTTCTTATAATGTTGTTCTCTGTTGTTTAAAAAGAGTGATATATTTTATTACCTGCTATTGCTTTTTATCTTTTTCTTATTGCTGTACTTTTTTCAAGCGTCTAAAAATACTGCATGCGTTTTTTGTTGTAGTTCTTATATTTCACATAAAGAAGTGTTGCTTACGATCAAATAAAAAAATGCAAAAAAACGACAACATTAAGGAGCGTTATATATTTCATACAAAATTGTGAAAACTTGAAACCAATAACAACATTTCGTTGGTTAAATAAAAATCAAACAAAAATATTAATTGAATCAGTAAAAAAATTTGTAGAAATCCAAAAAATTTTCAAACAAACGTTTGTTTGAAAATAATTCGGCAATAATTTTTTCTGTGTATGATGCTGTAAGTAACGAGATGCTTCAAAACGGTTTTCGTGGACGCTTAGAAAAGCTGTATCGTCTGCAAATGTTGAAGTTTGGGTGTAGTTGTTTGGTGGCATGTCCGAAGTATAAATCAAGTATAATAGAGGGCCCAGGATGCTGCCTTGTGGGACTCCAGCGCCAATTGGCTGAGGTGAACTTAAGAAATTTCCTTCTTTAATAATAAATTGACGACCGACTAAGTAGCTTTCTAACAGCTTGTGTGTGTTTGCTGGTAAATTTTGCTTCAATTTATGTAATAAGCCATCATGCCAGACTTTATGAAAAGCTTGCGAAACATCGATGAAGAGTGCTGAGCAATATTTTTTTCTTCAAATGCTTTTCTTATGACATTTACTATTCGATGAGTCTGTTCAATCATGCTGTGTTTTCTTCTAAATCCGAATTGATTGTTTGGAATACATCTATTTACACTTAAAATCGGTGTTAATTTTGAAACTAATAATTTCTCAAACAGCTTTGACATATTTGATAATAAGCTAATAGGCCTATATGACTCAACTTTTGTATGATCTTTACATGGTTTTGGTATCATGGTAATTAAGAAAACCTTTCATTTTTGAGGATGGTATTCAAGGCGTAAAATAGCATTAAATATAAAAACAATAATTTTCTTTGCTATGCGAGGTAGCTCTAAAACTGCGATCGGCAAAATCAGGGCGCCGCGTTTTCTCTTTTCTCTTTTATTCCCTTGTATGCTCTTTTATTACGTACATGTGCACACACATTGCAGGGAATTTAACAACATTAACAACAACATATGTTAAATTCATACAACGCATATAATCGCAAAATGTAATAGTATAGGCTGCCGATGGCAGCCCTAAAAGTATTTTATTACTGATCATATCAAAACCAGGTGCCTTCTTAGTGTTTAAGTCACAAATAGCTTTTTCGATTTCTCTTATCCCAAATCTGAGGGGAATGGCTGCTCTAGCAGCAACAGGTGGTAACTCGACCTCAATATCGTGAGATATATTTGGGGTAAATACGTTTTTTAAATGATTAACAAACATACTATTTCCTTTTTCAACATCATTTCTTGCCCAACTTCCATTCAAGTTTCTTAATGGTGGTTTAGCGACAACTGGCCTTTTGAGATTTCTAGCTGCACGACATAATGAGTAGTCCGATTGTAGAGTTGCATCAAGTTCCTTAAGATATTTTTCTAGAGCAGCTATTTTTTTAAGTCTGCAGTAACTTTCTTAGCTTTTTTGTACACTCCTTTAGCAAGTTCTTAAGTTGAGGGGATCTGTGCACTTGCCACTCTCTTCGAGCTCTCCTTTTTTCAGACAAGAGACACTCGGCATCTGTGGAATATATTTTAATATTGTTTGTTCTTTTGGGGGCAATACTTGAATGTTGAACAGCTAGTTTCAGAAAACTGTCAAAATTAACAATAGAACGATCTACGTTCTCCGGTGTTCTAAGCGGAATATTTTCTGAGCAATGGGTACTGAGATATTTATTATATTTTAACCAATTTATATGTGTGACTAACGGTGCTAAGTAACCAGTCGGAGATAAAATTCTATTGGGCTTAATTATAGTAACAATTGTAGGTGTGCGGTCGAAAGATAATTCTAAGGAAGCTTCAACATGAATAGTTTCTGTGGGGATGTTTTTAACCACGCCGAAATCGATGACATCTGGAATTTTTTGCTGATCAGTAGGCCAATATGTCGGTTGTCCGCTCGCGACCACATTTAAATCCATTTTAGAGATTGTATTAAACAGAACACGACACTTTGGTGTTATAAGCCGTGACCCCCAGAAGGTATGTTTAGCGTTATAATCGCCAGCGGCAAGGAAACATTGTCCTAGTGATTTGTAGGTAGTGTTTGACTCGATTTTTTATCAAAATTGCAGAACCTCCACAAGCTCTATCTCGAGGGTCCTTGGTATCATATATTATATAACCATTGATTTTAAACGTATTTCTTGAGGTCAAATGAGTTTCAGAAACCATCATGACATCAATTTGTTTATTTTTAAGAAAATATTTTTATTCGTTTTTATGTTGGCGGATGCCGTTTGCGTTCCAAAAACAAATTTTTAAACAGTTTTAAACAATAACATCGATTGCATTCTAAGAATTTCCTGCATCATATTACCCATTGTGTTCGTAAAATTAGTTACTGTTTGCACTAATGTTTCCATGGTTTTTTCTAGACGACTTAAATTTTAAACTGGAGTTTCATCATTAATTGGCGCAGCACCTTGCATACGCATATGGTTTGTTTTTAGGACGTTAGCGTAAGAGGTTCTGTTATTACTAGGCTGCGGAACCTGTATGCCATTAGTGTTTACTTGATTTGCTACCTGCATTTGAGGGGGATTAGTTTTTGGTCCAGATGGCTGCTTGACTATAGTGTATACAGGGCATCCTCTATAATTGGCAGTGTGATTACCACCACAGTTGCTGCATTTTTTTTCAATGGGGTCGTTTTTAGACTTATCGCAAAGAACTGTACCATGCAATTCACCACATACTACGCAAACAGGGGAAAAGTAGCAGTATGCCTTAGTATGGCCAAATTCTTGGCAGTTTAGACATTGAACGGGACCATTTCTTTTGTGCGGCTCCTCTATAGTTATTCTTCTATACAGAATATATTCAAAATCGTAAATAGGGTGCGTTTCGTTTTTGTTAAGCTTTACGTCGCCTGGTTCTAACTCCACTCGAAATAGTGTTTGGGGATTTTTTCCCATATTTTTAATACTTACTACGTTTTTTACTTTAAAGCCTTTTTCTTGCAAGAAAGTTTTAATTTCTTCTGGGTCCACACAAGAGTCGATTTCCTTAATCACTACCTGAAGACGTTTACTGCTCTTCAGTTGGTATGTATAAAAACTTTTTTTAAGCGCTTCAAATTTGGTAATTAGCTTGCGAAAATCATTCTCATTATTGACTTGTATTTTGGTCTCGTTTATACTACCACGCTTGATTGCTGCTACGTAAAACGAATTTTCACCTATCACCGAGATCAAACTCTTTATAAGCTCATTTGAGTTTTGCTCCCTAAGATATATCGGGGGAGGCTTTGACGATTTTATCACGTTTGGTGCTTCAGAGGATTCATCCTCCAGAATCGCAAAACGATTTTGTGTATTTATTCTATCAATAGTTGGTACTTTCGAGGCCAAAGCAACAGCTGAAGAGGTAGGGCTGCGACCCCGTTTAAGCACTGTAATATACCTGTCCATACCAACTTGTACTTGAGGCTTTTGACAACTTTTTACTAAAGGCTTTTCCATAGTGACTGTGTTTAAATTCATGGTATCATTTCCTACTAAATTGGTTTTTGCCGTCGCGGCAATACTTGCGGACTCGGCAACACTTGTCCCAAAAGACAATGTAATGTTTTTTAACGTATCACTATCCACTGTTTTTGTAAAGACCGATGGTGAAAGGGAACGCGTACGAACAATTGGTTTAGCCGTTAGGTAGTTGTTATTGTTTTCTTTTATTTTAATTATTTCAGCATTGCATTCTTTAGCATTTACTGTTATATATGCATTTCTTTGATTTATTTTTATTGTTGTTTCATTGATTTTACTCATGAGAAAAATTGTTGTTGATTTTCACTTTTTTTCTGTGCTTTAATATTTTTATTTATTTTTATTATAGGTATTTACAATAACAAAAAATTAAAATTTTTAAACTGAAATGTTTTTGTATACATACTTATTAGGGTGGCAGCTAAATTTCAACTTTGGATTTTCAACATCTCCCGGGCGGAATATTGTGCCACATGGTCTAAAACTGATGTGGAAAAAATTTCAGCCAAATCGGATAACTTTTACCCCTGCCCCTTTGAGGTCAAAGTTCAAATGATAAAAAAAAAAAATTCCATACAAGCAAACAATTTTTTTTCCGATTTTTTTTTTTATCATTTGAACTTTGACCTCAAAGGGGCAGGGGTAAAAGTTATCCGATTTGGCTGAAATTTTTTCCACATCAGTTTTAGACCATGTGGCACAATATTCCGCCCGGGAGATGTTGAAAATCCAAAGTTGAAATTTAGCTGGCACCCTAGTAATCATGCTCTTAAATAGGGCCAAAAACTGCATTTTTCCAGTTTTTTACCCCAATTTAGAACAAAAATGCGATGTCGAAAAAAATTTTTTAAAAAAAATTTAAAAAACCTGGTATTAAGAGCAACAAAAAATCTTTAATGTGTGCTTATCAAAACTAAAAAAAATTTTTTTTGAAAATTTTTTAGTGTAAGCCCCTAACAAGCCTAAAATTTTTTTTTCAGAGTCACTTTTGAAACTGAAAATCTTGTCCGATCGAAATGAAATTTTTTGTTGTTAATAAGCTTATAAAGCTTACTAATATTAAAAAAAAAAAAAAAAAAAATTGAAAAAAAAATTTTTTGCTTGTATGGAAACTTTTTTTTTATCATTTGAACTTTGACCTCAAAGGGGCAGGGGTAAAAGTTATCCGATTTGGCTGAAATTTTTTCCACATCAGTTTTAGATCATGTGGCACAATATTCCGCCCGGGAGATGTTGAAAATCCAAAGTTGAAATTTAGCTGGCACCCTAGTAATCATGCTCTTAAATAGGGCCAAAAACTGCATTTTTCCAGTTTTTTACCCCAATTTAGAACAAAAATGCGATGTCGAAAAAAATTTTTTAAAAAAAATTTAAAAAACCTGGTATTAAGAGCAACAAAAAATCTTTAATGTGTGCTTATCAAAACTAAAAAAAATTTTTTTTGAAAATTTTTTAGTGTAAGCCCCTAACAAGCCTAAAATTTTTTTTTCAGAGTCACTTTTGAAACTGAAAATCTTGTCCGATCGAAATGAAATTTTTTGTTGTTAATAAGCTTATAAAGCTTATTAATATTAAAAAAAAATCGAAAAAAAAATTGTTTGTTTGTATGGAAATTTTTTTTTTTATCATTTGAACTTTGACCTCAAAGGGGCAGGGGTAAAAGTTATCCGATTTGGCTGAAATTTTTTCCACATCAGTTTTAGATCATGTGGCACAATATTCCGCCCGGGAGATGTTGAAAATCCAAAGTTGAAATTTAGCTGGCACCCTAGTAATCATGCTCTTAAATAGGGCCAAAAACTGCATTTTTCCAGTTTTTTACCCCAATTTAGAACAAAAATGCGATGTCGATAAAAATTTTTTAAAAAAAATTTAAAAAACCTGGTATTAAGAGCAACAAAAAATCTTTAATGTGTGCTTATCAAAACTAAAAAAAATTTTTTTTGAAAATTTTTTAGTGTAAGCCCCTAACAAGCCTAAAATTTTTTTTTCAGAGTCACTTTTGAAACTGAAAATCTTGTCCGATCGAAATGAAATTTTTTGTTGTTAATAAGCTTATAAAGCTTACTAATATTAAAAAAAAAAAAAAAAAAATTGAAAAAAAAATTTTTTGCTTGTATGGAAACTTTTTTTTTATCATTTGAACTTTGACCTCAAAGGGGCAGGGGTAAAAGTTATCCGATTTGGCTGAAATTTTTTCCACATCAGTTTTAGACCATGTGGCACAATATTCCGCCCGGGAGACATCAATATTAATACAAAAAAATTGCTCCATACATTTAGCTGCCACCCTAATACTTATGTATGTAAATTCGTACATATGTATGTACATGTATTTTGTTTTTTAGTTTTCTTTATTTAATTTTAGTTTTTGATAATTGTTCACTTTTATGTTAAATGTTTATTTTAAAAATCAATTGTTATAATTCAAATTGAATGCGCGGTTAAGAATACACGTCTGTATCACAATAGAGCACCGAAGTATCCTAGGAAGTATGTAAGGATTTTAACGATTTAATATGTTTTTTTTTTTTTGATTTCTCATTATCTTTGAACGTTCTTTAACAAAGTATTATTGCTCATTTGAATAAATAAATTATGTATGTATGTATATAACAATCAGGGCTGTCAGATATAGCGATTTCTCGCAAACGTGTTGATTTTGAAACGTGTTTGGCGATGGGATTTTTTGGCGATTTCTGATATAACTGGCGATTTACTTGGCTATTTTGACCATTTTTGTTATTTCAGAGATTTTTTTTAACAGTTTATCATTTTTTGTTATCATTTAAAGTGAATTTTATATTCAGTCACTATTTAATTATGATAGTATGATTGCAGGTCAAAACACCAGTAATGAAATTGATGAGGTTGAAGTGAAGGATCTTATAGACTTGTGTACTTAATATTATTCTTTTTTAACTTAACTTTTTTTGTATTTTTTCTCAGTTTTTGGCGATTTTGGACTGAAATATTATACTAGCTTTTTTGTATGCAAAATTAAATTTAACAAAAAAAAAAATAAATAACAAAAACTGAACAAAATTGTATAAAAATGTAAATTGTAATAAAATTGACGTTTGGCGATTTCGGACAGCCGGTTTGGCGATGGAGCTCAAAAAAATCTGACATCCCTGATAACAATATTTAAGTTACATTGTATAGTCTAGGATTAAATTAGTAGATTATAAGAAATAAATAAAAAATATGCTATTTGGGACGGCGCTAAAAGAAAACTCGGAAGACCTTTTTACATTAGGCCTTTTTAAAGGCCTGCTTAAAAAATGTTTGATTCTTACTGTTCTTATCTAACCGTGAGATAAGAATGGTTGTTTTCAAACTTTAACCCTATCCCTGCGTGAACTTTCTTAACAATCCGAAAAAGTTATCATATTTTTTATTAATAACTTTTAATGTTCTACACGACAATACTATGCCGTTTTTGATAATCGCAAAAGGTGTGAAAAAGTTATAGCCCTAGTGTGTATATCCAAAAGAAGGAGCATAGAGGCCTTCTAAAAAGCATACGTACTCCTTCTTTTTCCCGCTGGGTAGGAGTGATTCTATACTCTACCAGAGTATCTTGTATCTTCATGTTTCCTGAAAAGGTTGGTTTAAGCAAAAAGTATGTAAAATTTTGAAGGAATAGGACTATTGCAAGAATGGTATATAAATAGAAATTTGATTCATTAAACATATTCGAAAAAATAAAAGAAGCTAATTATTTATTTTTAATTTAAAATTATTTTTAATTATTTAAGCTTGAGGTCTTTTTATTTGTTAAAAAATTATATTTATTTATTTAAATATTTCGCTAACCTTTGGTAAGCATCGTCAGGAAATTGAATTTTCAAAATTTAATAATAACAAAAAACAAAAAACGATAACAAAATTATGAAAAAATTTTTGTCAGAAATTAAATTCAAAAACCTATTTGTCATAAAAATTTTTTCAAAAACCATTATAACAAAAAATAAAAATTTAACTAAAGTATAACAATTCATATAAACTGAAAAAATTTCTTATCTATAAACCTAATTCGAAAACCATATTTACAATAATAAAAAATATTTTGGCTAATGAAAATTCCTATAAAATAAAAAAAATTTTTTTTAAACTAAACTTATTTTTATCTTATCTTACATACATAATTAAACTTATTTTCATTCTTACAAAATAATATGTACATCTTGACCTAAGAACAAGAAGGTCCTAATTTTCATGTAATTTAGTAACAAATTGAACCCTCTTGATCCAAGGCTGCGATAGATACCTATATTTACATTATTATATCTAATCTTCTATCCCTTAATAACTAAATTCCTATAATTATTCGCTATATGCTCTGTGTCTGCTTTAAAATTTATTCTCTGTGCCGTTGGTGTATTAATTATGTGTAACCTTTCCAATATATATCTGCGTTTGTTGTTAGTTTCTGTGTTTAAGACCGACACTTCTTAAAAATTTGGATAGTGATTAGATTGATAACAATGATGACTTAATGCTGTCTTTTTAGAATTAATGTCCCTATATTTTTGGTCGCATTTATGTCCCGCAATTCTAGTCCTTAATTTGTTCTTCGTTGTACCTATGTAAACCTGGTTGCATCTTTCATTATCATTTCCCTTGCAAGGAATTTTGGTAACAATGTTTGACATATCCCATTTACTAGTTCTATCTTTTGTCTTGCTAAATAAACTGTTCAATGTGTTATAAGCTTTGTATGCTACCTTATATTTGTCTGTGTCAAAGATTCCCGATTCTTTTATTATCATACATAGCAAATGTTTCGGAAAGAATAAAAGAATCGGGAATCTTTGACACAGACAAATATAAGGTAGTTTGTAAAATAGGTATAAATATACATATAAAAAGTTAAGTGTTCATTTTCTATATTGGAGATCTGATATGTACATAAAACCTATTCAGTCTTCTAATTTCATTTGTAAGGAAATTTTCCTTAATGTTTTAGACTGATAGCCCTTCAATATGACCTTTAATGCATTTGTAGAAGGATGGTCTGAAAGGCCTTTTAAGAGCCATACCATACCTTTCTTTAAAACCCTTCAAGATAACCTTTTTGCTAAGGCCTTTTTTTTTTTTTTTAAATTTATTTTTATTATTGAATCTTTCTTATCGAAATTAACAATATGTATTCAAATCTTAATTCTACTTGTTGTTTATTAGTTGTTACCAGTGTAACCACTAACTGCTGTATTCAAATTTTAAGACTGTCTTCTAGTTAGGCTCAAAGTATCGGCTCTTTTTAGCCTCTGGTGACCTTCGAACTGAAGCAAACCCCGAGCGAGGTAGTTAGGGTGGACCATTAGTTTATCGATGTAGCTTATTGAATATTTTTTAATTTCCTCCTGGATAGTGGGGACGTTGAGATCTCTGTGGATAATATCATTACGTATATACCATGGGGCGCAGACAATTTGTCGTTATATTCTAGACTGTCTTCTTTGAAGCTTTTGGATGTTAGATGCGCATGCAGTACCCCATAATTGGATGCCATATGTCCATATTGGTTTTATGATGGACTTGTATAGCAGAATTTTGTTGTCTAAAGACAAGTTTGAGTTTCCACCGAGAAGCCAATGTAGTTGAGCTGCTTTAAGTTTCATAGCCGTTATTTTCGCTTCGATATGACGAGACCAGGTCAAGCGTCTATCTATATGAATTCCCAAGTACTTTACATGGTTTTCTACCGGAACAGTGATGTTATTTATTTTTACTGCTGGGCACGTTTGTCTTCTGAGCGTGAAAGTTAAGTGAGCACATTTAGCCGGGTTAACCTTTATTCTCTATTTTTCTAGCCATGCCTCTAGTTCATTGATGTGGGACTGCAGATTTTGCGATGCGACTTTTGGGTCATGGTTAACGCTAATAAATGCTGTGTCGTCTGCAAATGTAGAGGTATGCGTGCTCAGGTTTGTTGGCATATCCGCTGTGTATATTATATATAGAAGCGGTCCTAATATGCTGCCTTGGGGAACACCAGCAGTAATTTTCTTGAGAGGGGAGTATTTATCTTGCGACCTTACTATGAATGTTCTGCCTGTTAGATAGCTCTCCAGAAGCTTGTGAGTGTTTTGGGGAAGCATTCGTGTTATTTTGATGAGTAGCCCATCATGCCAAAAGGCCTTAGCAAAAAGGTTATCTTGAAGGGCTTTTAAGAAAGGTATGTTAAAAGGCCTTTCAATTAATGGCTCTTAAAAGGCCTTTCAAACCATCCTTCTACAAATGCATTAAAGGTCATATTGAAGGGCTATCAGTCTAAAACATTAAGGAATATTTCCTTACAAATGAAATTAGAAGACTGAATAGGCTTCATGTAACGTATGTTTATATATTTTATTAAACTTATTGTGGTTTAATAACACATGTGATACCTATTTTTTTATTGAAATAATTAAATTTGCTAAACATTGTAAATAAAAGTATACCTATAATAAAAAAAAACTTTTAAGCACAAGTACCTATCTTCCTTAATGGACAAAACTCAACTAAAATGATTTACATTATTGTTTTTATTTTGTATTTTAATATGCACCTACTTTGTTACTTTGTTTTTATAACGGGATCTGAAAAAAAGCAAAACAAAAAATTTTACTCTTTCTCTGTTCCACTTCAACTAAAATGATTTACAGCATATTTTACTTTGTTTTTGTAAAGGGATCTGAATTCTTTTGCTTTTGCTTGTGCAAAAGAAAACAAAACAAAAAATGTTACTCCTTTATTCTCGCTTCTCATACCAAAGAGCCGAGGCCTTCTATGAGGCATTATTTAGCTGTTACGTAAGAATATGAATTAAATCAAAAAAATTTTTTAGCAGGCCTTTAAAAAGGCCTGAAGTAAGAAGGTCTTCTGAGTTTTCCCGCTGGGTTCTTTTTATACATGTATGTGCGTGTGTTTGCAAACAAATTTAAAACGCTTTTAAAACCATTTAATCCTCAAAATTTAGAAAAAAAATGTATATTGTGCATTTCTACACAAAAATACCTTTAAAACGATATATGTTTCATTAAAATCGGTGGACGTTAAGATACTTAAAAATCAACGATAAAAAAATTGCTTCCGTATTTATATAAGTATAAGATAGATAAGAAATTTTTTCAGTTTATATGAATTGTTATACTTTAGTTAAATTTTTATTTTTTGTTATAATGGTTTTTGAAAAAATTTTTATGACAAATAGGTTTTTGAATTTAATTTCTGACAAAAATTTTTTGATAATTTTGTTATCGTTTTTTGTTTTTTGTTATTATTAAATTTTGAAAATTCAATTTCCTGACGATGCTAACCAAAGGTTAGCGAAATATTGAAATAAATAAATATAATTTTTTAATAAATAAAAAGACCTCAAGCTTAAATAATTAAAAATAATTGTAAAATAAAGGTCAAATAAGAATAAATATCTATTTTTAATTTATTGTCTGTTTTATAACGTCGATACTACTATCTGGTTTTTATTCCTAACCACAACTTAACATCTCTAAGTCCTTTTAGATGTGTTCCTTTTTATTTTTCATGTGGCTTCTCAATCAATATTCTAGAGAGAAACATAAACATTCTAAACTAAATTAAAAACAAGTAAAGTAAATTAATAACCCAACATGGATTTTATTCTTCAACATTCTCTTTCAATATGGCCTCGTGGTCTTTGAATTAGAGTGGGTACCTGTAATAATAACAAAAAACGTTAAATGTAATACAATTTGCTGTTTCAGGTAGAAGTCTGCATTTATTTGATGTTCTCTCCTTCAATGAATAGTTTCATCTATTCAGAGAAACTATTTGCGAAGAGCTACAAGTACTTTATCGAATACACTCACAGAAAGCGAATGAATTCTTGTATGTAAAGTACGTGAAAGTCTTAACTAAAATATAGTTAAAATAGGTTTTTATAAAAAGCTTTAACATTTTGAAAAAAGTTTTTTAATTACATTTTCGAAGTAAACTTTGTTAAATTTACTTTATATTTTACAAAATTAAATATTAAATTTTCCATTTTGTAGACGCTTTATAAATGGTCGATGTATTTTCTGATGGTTGACTTTTTATGAGTGTATTATTGCAACGACGGTAGTTTTTCTATCGAAATCAAGATTTATTTTCTGTCTTAACTAATGAACAAACAAACTTTTACTAATGCACTGAACAGAGCTGAGCTAATGAACTAGAATCCAATTTTATTCTGTATTTGTATCGTGTTATTGAACAAATCACAAAATAAAATCTAATACAAAATTGGTTGAATTAAAAAAAAAATTTAAAAACTCATTAATTAATAAAATTTGGTGTTTTTGTAAATTTTGTAATATAAAATTCCGAGGAAAAGAAACAAAAAAAAAATCGGGGTTTAGTTTAAGTTATTTGGAAAAATTAGGTTCTTTATTAATTACTTTAAGGCTTATTTTTAATGAATAAACAAATCTTGGTCGTACACGCAAAGAAAACACATGGTTGTGGTAAACATTATTACGATTATTCTTGAATCATATTATGATCAAATACATAATACATAAATAATATTACATCATAATAATTTTCCCTTAATTTTATTCTTATCATGTTAATCATAATAAGTTAAAAGTAATCATAACATATCTGAAGAATCATGATTATGATTACTGTAATCATGTTTTAATGGTAGGTCATCATAATATCGTTGTTATCGTTTGTCGTAGGTCGCAGTTATTTATAAACTATTTTACAGAATGTTTTTTAAACTTTTTCTGTTAAAAAAACATTAAAATAAACTTACATGCAAAGTTATTTTTGTATGACGTGCTAAATTCCCAATTTTCCGTATTTGATAAATACACTGAACTTTATTGTTGAGGGATGCGCATTTCACTGGTTGCTTAGGCCAGATCATCAGGAAACCTTTTCCAAAGATTTAAGAAAAGCCAAAAATATTAAACAAATAAAACCCTAAAGCGAATAAGAATTTTAAGCACTCAAAGTCTTGGTCAATATTTTTTGCACTTTCAGAAAGAGAGAAAAAATAATAAAAATTGCATTTGGTGTCAGTGAGAATTTCTCTCGATTTATATTGAATACAACTTGTTTTAGATAGGGTTTCGTCAAACGATTTCAAAGTTTATTCCGGGGTGACGCAAGGCTCCGTTCTCTCTCCTACTATTTCTATTTTCCTATGTCAAACTTCCAACCCTATCTACTCTTTTGCAAATGACAGCAGCCTTTGCCAATCGCAATCATTTGATTATAGACCAATAGTAACCGACGTTGGTGCTATGCTTCAGAACATGAATGATACAAGAGCCCATCCTTTAGTGGTCGATTGGCCTGTAAGTTGTACAATGCATTAAAGGGAAAATTCGTTTTTTGGCCGGACTGCTCGTATGTGGAATTACCTTCCTGCTGAAGTCTTCCCTCTCACTGTCAACATGAATAAATTCAAGTCGAATGTTCACAAGCACTTCTACCTCTTTTCTCCTTTCCAACACCTATTTTCCTAGTTCCAACCCAATGCAATGCGTAGGGGTCATCCCCTGAGTGCTAGTCCTAACAAAAAAAATTATGGTGCGAGGTTACCATTGAAGGTAACATTCTGATTTTCCTCAATTTTGAAAAAATTTGGACCAATTTCAGCTACAGCTGTAGTAGGCCGATTATCGCACGAAAAACATTTCTCACAGAACGCTGATTGTTCATAAACTTTTTATTGTTTAGCAAAAACAGATTAAATTTTTTTCCTTTTATTCAAATGCGTGAAAAATGGTAATATGGGCAAATCCTAACTAAACATTTTTTGGTCTTTCAAAAGAGATAGCTTCAACTTATACATAGTCTTTAGTAACATTAATATGTACTTACGAATGGCATATATCATAATTTCTTAGCAAGTATTTGCTGCGAAATAATTGATCACAAAGTTTTGTGACGCACGCTACAAAAAGTGGAAGTAGCTTCAAAGGTTAAAGTGCGTTTTCCTTATTTTTAGCGAATTTGGCATGATACGGTATGCAAAATCTAATTCCTAAAAGAAAGATGACTATAAGAGAATTCTAAACGCACTTATTCGCAGCCAAAAAATGTTGTGATTTTTTGACAAAAGCCGTGAACCCTTTGGGACGCACGCTACGTAACGCACGCTACAGTTTTTCCAGTAGTATTTTATTATTATATTTTATTTATTTAAACAAAACAAATTATATTTTGATGAATTGCATTTCTTAAACCAATTTCTTAGCTAATGAATAACAACTTTTTTTTAACGAAATTTATATTTTGATAAGTCTGCTGTAAGTGCTATTTTAAGCACAAAAATCACCTAAAATAATGCTTAATTCAAGTAAAACATGAAGAAATCAGCAGTGTGGTAGGATTTGGTAAAAATTATTGCATTAATGATCATTGAAATACAAATTTTTTAATATAAAAATGAAATTATATATCTAGTCTTATATTCAATTAAAAAAAATTCATTTGAAAAATTTTTGGTTGGTGGACTGTTGCTGGGATTTGCCCATATGCGATGATTCAGTTAGCCTTTCAGAGAAAAAACAAAAGTGCAAAATAGTGCCCAGTAGCCCGTTTCTGTATTTCTCACATCGTAAAACTTTTCGCATGAAACGTGTGAATTGCAACAAAAATAGTGTGAAATGGAACAAAAAATGGTTTTTCTCACACAAGTGTTTCTGTATCTTTTTTTGCGAGAATTATCTGTCATTTAAATAATTTTCCAGCAATTATTGGAAGGATGCGAGAAAAAGTGTTTCTATAACAATATTTTGCGAAAAGGTTCTTTCAAGAACTGTCAAAATAAGTCACATTTGAAATTGGTGGCGAGAAAAACAAAATGTAGATATTTTGAATTTAAAATATTGTTACGTTACTGCCTTTCAATAACGTTTTGGTTTATTTCGTTTATCATAAACCGTTTCGAGTTCTTTTATTGCAATTCAAATTAAACAAATAAACACAACACTTTTGCTACTGTTTTCAATTTACACACCTTTATTTAGTACTTAGTCACTTTAACAACCGTAATTTTATTGCTCTTAATCTTCTTAATCTTCGTGATACGTTTTTGACAAAGTCAGAACTTAGAATGAATCATGCCATCTCTTGCGATCCTATTTATACTCGGGCAAATGACCATAGAACGTTCGAGTTCTAAAGCCTAGATGGCTCTATAAAGTTCGCCTAATAACTGCTATTTCGGTTATAAAACTTATTCAGCTATTACTATCTATATGGCTGAATTAATTGAGTTATTAGGCATCATAAACTAAGGCATACTTTTAGGCGTTGCCATAAATTGAAATAACTTAATAACGAACATTCTAGTTTACAGTGGGGTTGAAGTAATTATGCATAACAATCTTAACATTACATCTGTACATTGATTTTTTTTCACTAGAAGTGTGCATAACTTATACAATAACAATTTTAACTAATAAAATAACTAGCAAATACTTAATAACTAATCAATACAAGATAACACATAAATAAATCTAATTCTTAACCAATAATTACAAATAATTCTTAACTAAAGTTACTTTCGTAACAATATGTTTATATACTATTTTTTAAACTAAATAAAAAAATAGAAGGAATATAAATGATGAATGCATAATTTATATGATGAAAATAAACAAAAAACAATTGTTATATTTTGTTATATTAAATTTTTTTTAGCCTTTTCTTGTTTTGGTTTTAATCAGTGTTGCCAGATAAATTTGTGTAAAAATCGTCAATTTCCAGAGAAAAAAAATAAAAAAGATCGTCTTTTTTGTTTTAAAAATCGTGCAATTTAAAATCAATTTTAAACAAATTTGTTTCGACTTTTATTTAAAAATAATAAAACAAAAACATGGCTAAAGTTCATGGGTATTTAATAATTCCATTAAATTTATATTTATTTTGTTAAGCTGGAGGATTATTTTTTAAAAAATTATTTATTTTCTTTAATCCGATAACAATTTAAAATTGTTATTTTTTTCCTGGAGAAGTTTAACAAAGGCATGAGAAAATATAATTTTAAACAAAAAATAAAATAAATATTTTTACAAAAGCAAAAAGAAACCAAGCTTAATAAAATAAACATACATCCTTTTTTAAAATAGATATGTATATACATATTTACAAAAACCGAGATCCAAATGGAAAATTTTTAAATTAAATCAGCTTTGATAACAGTATTATAAATATTCTGCGTTTTTATGGAAATGATAGTGACAACGTTGTTTTATATTTATATCGTATGTAGTCCGAAAAAGTATATTATTGAAATTTAACTATATCGGTTTACAAATGGCTGAGATATAAATCTTTAATTTACATATTCCTATATTTTTTTTTCTTTTTTACCTGAAATAGACTTAGTAGAATACCTGGTAGTTAAAATTAAAAACATCGGTTCATTAATAAACGGGTTAAAGACCCAGTAAAAACTTCGCCTACAAAATAATATATTAAGTAATCAGAAACACATAAAAGCACTACATGCAATTCTAATGAAAAACTAATGAATTTTACAAGGGCTGTGACAAAATGAACAAATTCAAAAGTAAGTCATTTTTTGTATCTAAATACATCCAGAAAAAAGTAGTTATCGAAGTTCTTATGAAAGAAAGCTACTAAATAATGAGTGAAAGAAGCTATCCATTTTGAAAAAGTTTTTACTGGGAGACAAACCAATTTCTTTCTTGCCGGAATAATGGCACAAAAGTGTACATACCAGGATGAAAAAATAAAATATTGATTATCATCGTCTTTTATTGTTTATTATTATAAGAAAGTCTTTGTTCTTATAAAATAATGGTTTCATAGCATATCTCAGCTGTTTTACTTGAGGAAATTGGGCTGGAAACTGGCAACTTTTATATTTTTCTGTATTTTCTACTTCTAAAGACATTTTTATATACTTATTTTACATGCAAGAAATATGTTATGTTTACACTCGTTCTTCATAATCTCTCCACTACAATCAATTGTAAAAGGAGTATTAAGTTTCTTTGTTAAGGAAATTTGAAGATATTTATGGTAAAATGCATGGTGATAATAATAAAAAACATATGGAAAAATCGTACGGTACATAAGCCAATTAAACAAAAACCAAGAGAGTTATTTTATTTTGTAAATACTGGATGGAGACCTACATTAAAACACTTTTAAAATAAATTAACCACTTTTGAAAATTCCGTTTCATTACACAGATTTTTACATTTCACTACGTTCGTGACCACCCGTTTATAACTCTTATTATGAAAACTTAAACTCGATGAAATCCATATTTTGTACTAAACATAGAGCTACCCAAATGCAATCGAATCGCAAAAAAATTGCTAGGAAAAGTTTTGTTTTCTATATTATTTGTACATCAAAAGCGTACGAACGTACGTTCGTGACCCCAGGAAATGCCCATATGTATATAAGAAGTATTAAATGTTCAAAATAAGCCAAGTCGGTCCATGACTTTCCCTCGAAATTTTGCTTTTGCCGATAAATTTTTTAGGGAAGAGACAAACAATTTCGAGGACAATTTTCACAATAGGGATAAATATAAAAATTTAACCCTTGTTTCTAAAGATATCTTTTTTTCTAATAAACAAACATATAAAAATATTTACAATTATCTTATTTCGAAGACTAAGGGGCTTAAAGTGTAAAACGCAACGCCAACAATTTCATTAAGAGCATAAACAAAATCAAAAATATTTTATAAATTTGTTGTTGCTTTCTACAGACATTCATATTATTTTTTTTTTCAATTTTCAATGCCACAAAATAGAAGTGTTTGAAATTTAAAAATTCAAGATGAATTTCTATAGAAAGTAACAACAAAATTATAAAATATTTTTAATTTTGTTTTTGCTTTCGTCACTTTTAATATCGGAACAAAAAATCGTCAAGATGACGATAACTCGTCAAATCTGGCAGCCCTGTTTTTATTATATTTATTTCTTTTGTTGACGTTTCGCTTTTATTTGACACTTAATTACTGGAAATATTCCAGTATAAACAGAATTTGTTGTGTCTGTTTTCGCATTCAAATACAGAAACACTTTTTTCTCACAAATCGAGAAACGATGGAATTTTTTGTTTCACACTTCATGTTAGAAATTTTACGATGCGAGAAATACAAAAACGAGCTACAGTGTTCGACAATTCGAACACTGCTTTTAAAAGTCAAATAACAAAAAAACAATTGAAAAACACGGAAATGTTTTTGCTGTTGTTGAAAGCTTAATCGTTTTTCAATGGAAAAACATATTCACTTTTTTATATTTTATACAAAGTTTTCAGTTTTTAAAAATATGCTTAAATTAAAGTTTTTTCTTCCCCCTTGTTATACAAGGGAGGAGTGAAGTGGGTAAGAACTTTTATTTTTATATATGTAGCTAACCACTTACAACATATTATTGTTTAAAAACAATTAGTTCATTGTCTTATCTAACAAGAGTAACAAAATTACAAAAACGCGTTAAATTTACTGTTCGAAAAATCGAACATCGGGACAGTATGGGTTAAGAAATGATTGTGCTGGAATTATCGAAGTTTAATCGTTTCTTCCAAGCTTTAATTTTCTGATATAAGGGTGGTTAATTAGGGTGCACGAACAGAGATCTGGTGGATAAATACCAAAACAAGGTACTTCAGGTCAAGGGGCCATAGTGCAAAACATTGGTCTTCTCGAGACAAAAACATTGATATATGGGCATTTCCCCAAAATAGTCTACCAGGATGAAGAAATAAAATGTTGACAATTATTGGCTTTTATTGTTTATTATCATAAAAAAGTTTATGTTTTTATAAAAGAATGGTTTCATAGCATATCTCAGCTGTTTTACTTGAGGAAATTGCGATGGAAACTGGAAAATTTTATATTTTCTTTTAAAGATACTTCTAAAGACCTTTTTATTTACTTATTTTACATGCAAAAAATATGTTATGTTTACAGTCTTTCGTCATGATGTCTACATTACAATCAATTTTAAAAGGAGTATTTAGTTTGTTGTTAAGGAAATTTGATGATATTTAAAGGAAAATGCAAAAATCATACGTTCGTGACCCGTACGTTCGCAACCGGTACATAATCCAATTAATCAAAAACCAATAGAGATATTTTATTTTGTAAACACTGGATGGAGACCTACATTAATACACTTTTAAAATAAATTAATCACAAATTTTTAATATTTTTAATTAGGCTTAAGTTCATTAAATTTAATTTTCATTAAATTATTTTTATGAAGAAAGGAATTTTACAACATGAAAATAAATTAAAATTTATTGATAATTTTTCATTCTTGACTCAATCTGGGCTCGAACCCAGGTGTTTACGGACAGGTTACCCTGACATGTTTCGATTGCAACCACTCAATCTCCTCAGAGGGCTTTCCGTTTAACACTCGCAGCCATCGACGACTGCTGACGTCATTAGTCAAACATCAATCCTTAAACCAAATTGTATTCAACCTTTGGTAGATCGAAATTTGCTTTGAATGATTATCTATTTTAATTTATTTTAACATGTTATTCCTTTACTTCTGTTTTTTCGTACTTTTGTCAAGAATTCTTCTTGAAGTTCAAAGTACATAATTTTTGTTTTTTCATTTTTTTTTTTTTTTTTTTTTTTTTTGTCTTTCTTATTCTTGTTGACCTTTTCAGCACAACTTGAAGGACAAATGCAAACATAGAGCTCGTGCCTTAGCTTTAACAATTATTAGTATTGTGGTTATTTTATTGAACTATTTATGGTTTTTAATCCAAATTTTTAATATTTTTAATTAGGCTTAAGTTCATTAAATTTAATTTTCATTAAATTATTTTTATGAAGAAAGGAATTTTACAACATGAAAATTAATTAAAATTTATTGATAATTTTTCATTCTTGACTCAATCTGGGCTGTGTGTTAAAGTGTTAAACGGCAAGCCCTCTGAGGAGATTGAGTGGTTGCAATCGAAACATGTCAGGGTAACCTGTCCGTAAACACCTGGGTTCGAGCCCAGATTGAGTCAAGAATGAAAAATTATCAGTTAATTTTGATTAATTTTCATGTTGTAAAATTCCTTTCTTCATAAAAATAATTTAATGAAAATTAAATTTAATGAACTTAAGCCTAATTAAAATTATTAAAAATTTGGATTAAAAACCATAAATAGTTCAATAAAATAACCACAATACTAATAATAAATTAATCACTTTTGAATATTCCGTTCCATTTCGCAGGTTTTAGCATTTCACTACTGTCAGCCAAAGTTGACTTCTATTTTGCGTACGTTCGTGACCACATGTTTATTACTATCATTATGAAAACTTAAACTCGATGAAATCCATGTTTTGCACTAAACATCGGGCTACCCAAATGCTATCGAATCGAAAAAAAATGCTAGAAAATGTTTACGTTCGTCACCACAGGAAATGCTCATATCAGAAAGCTGACGTTCGGGAAAAATTACTTTTTTTCGAAATCTCCTTGCAAAAATGCTTTATATAAGAGGGCGTACGGTTCCCTTTTTTTTAAGGTGCTACGCTTTTAAGGACATTTACAGTTATTTATGAAGCTCAATGTTGAATTGTTGACTGATCTAAACATAATTTGCAGTTTTACGAACCATAAAAAACGAATTCGGCGAAAATTTAAAAAAAATCGGTGTATTCTGTCACCAATTTATGTTAGTTTTTATAAATAAACTATCAATATTTTAGGGAAATTGTTCCCCATTTGAGTTGATAGCTCCAGATATAAAAAAAGATATCTTGTGCCACGCCCACGTCTGCGCTCCCTATCACATTTGGATGATATAACAACAACAAGGGATGAATGGGTAAAATTAGAGGCAATCATAGTTTTTTGCTCATATCTCAGCCATTAACGATCCTATTTTCTGAATTATATTACAACCAATATCGTTTAACATTGTTGAATTAACTTCCCTTCTATTATGGACCCAGTATATATATTATTTATAGGGTCTTAGAACAATATTAAAGAATTTACTACCGGAATGACAAGCTTATACATGGGGCATATATGAGCTTTTACGCGTATATGTCAAACCTAAACAAACGCGTCAACGTTGTGTCACGAACAGAAATATTAATGTTCTTTTTTACCAAAATCCACAAAATAGATATAAGAAATGGAGATAGAAAAGCTAGATTGGCCTAAAAATAGTTTAATTGCCATTATTTATTAACAATAGCGGCCAATATCACTATCAAATGCGCTATTAAAATCGGATTTTCCAATTGCAAAGTGTCGACGCCGCGCTACTTAGGGATGATTTATACTAATTTTATCGGCATGAAAATTTTTGACAAAGGAAAATATATGAAATACTTTGGGAAGAAAAAAGATAGAAAAAAACGAAATTGTTACTCTGATTGTGAACAAAGCTTTAAGAAAGTTTTGAACAAAAAAACTAAAAAAAAGTGATGTTTTGAATATCTTTTGAATGATTAACAAGTCTCAAAATTTACCAGGAAAGCCCGTTTTAGAAGAAAAAGTATCACAAAATTGGGGAAATCAAAAAACATTTTTTTTAAACTATACTATTTAGCTCAAAAATTTCCATGTACCCTTTTACCTTAGGTGAAGGGTATAAAAATATTACACACGAAATGAAAAACTTGGTTCTCCAGTTTTGGTAGAGGGTGTACAAATTCCGTTAACACCGACTATCGATTACGCGCACTTTGAATGATTTCTCATTGTAATTCTTAATTATAATAACAAGCTAAATTTGTCATGATATTCACAAGAAAAATAATCTCTTGCATAATTCTTAAGTTTTCCCAAAAAATTTAACTTTTGATATATTTTGCATACATTTGCATATTACGGAGTTTGGCAGCCGTTTTTAATGAATCAATCTGTTGCAATTACATAATAAAAATATATTGGTCCCTTTCTTTGATATGCATTTCTAATATCGAAATTTTTAATAAGAACTTAAAGAAAACCAAGAATGATAGAAATAAAGATTACGCCTTGCGCATGTTTTACCGTTTGATGACGTAGTAGTTCCCTTGTTAAGATTACCAAGTCTCTTTTATATGTGAAAATCGTAATTTCTTACAAAAAATTTATGTTTTACGTGATAGTTGACAACCCTGCAATTAATTTACTCAGAGAGTTCAAAAAAAAAAATATTATATTAATCGTCAAAAAACTAATAATTTTGCTTAATATTTTATATTAAAAATATTATTACAATAAATACAATTTTAAAAAGTATTCAAACGTGTGTTAAAAGTAGCATAATTAAGAAAAATAAAATCTAAATAAGAATAGAAGAGAACAGAAAAGAGAACAAACATCAAGTGTGCAGTGCGCAAATGCCAACAAATTAACCGCAAAAAAACAAATCGGTAAATTGTGCGAAAAACTAACGTGTTGCGTCCTTTTAATTAAATGTCTTTATTTTTTACTATAGCTATTATATATTTATGTAAGTTTAATATAAAATTATGAAGAAAAAAGGAACTTCTTATAAAAAATTTTCAGTTTTCAAATAATTTTAATAGAAAAATAATAAATTGTTCCACTGTCATATATACACATAAACATACCAGTTTGAAAGTTACAAATTATTAGCCAATAAGCACGAAGGTTGTGGGACGTCACAGTTCCTACATGCGCAGTAAAAACTTTTTATATCTGCCTGATGTCGTAATCTTTATTTCTATCATTCTTGAAGAAAACTTCGAGTTTAGATTTTCTGAACATTTTTGGATGTTTCGTTTTTGCTAGTGATTTATTTAAAAATATCAAATGAAACTAAATAAAGAGCTTAATGCTCTTGACAAAATGCGATTAAAGTTTTTAAAATGTACCTTTATGCACTGATTTAATAAAATATATTTTGCTATAACTTCGGTTCAGATTGAGATATAATACTGATTTTTTTTAACTAACTTGAAAATTTTGATTTTTAGAGATATGACTACGTTGCAATTAAGGACCGATATATTTTAATAAAACTGAAACCGATGAGTACATTGACATACAACGTGTCTTCATGTGAACTTATATTATTAAGAATGCGCTTGTAACTTTGACTTGATGTTATACATATTGTAAAGTTATGTGTTTAAATAAAGTATAATATTTTGTGACTGGCAGAGTTTGCCACTAGTCACGCTATTTACTTTTGCCAGTCTCAATGGTTAGAGGGCGAAAGGAGATTTTTCTATAATTTCAAACACAAGGCAGATATGGCCGATTTGTAGTTCAAATTAAATCTGATTTATTTTGGGCAGCGCGCCCCTTTATATACAAAAATTATCTTAGTCTAATTTGTTATTCTATTTCCCCTTTTTGGTTTCATAACCAATCATAATTTAGTTTGGGAAATTGAGTTTAAAATTTAGTCACTCAATTTTCCAAACTGCACATGTTGCACTTTTAACAAGTCAATGTTCATCGATTTGTTTGTATTTAACTGCATGTGTGGTATCAAGTTGTTTTATTATGAATGTTGGTTATTTATTAGGGTGGCCCATATTAATTTGGTAAAGTGTATTAGGGTACACTACAATATTTCTAATGTATTCTACGGTTTTGTTTTCTCCTTACAACTACAATTAGAGTTGACAAAAAACAACCAATTGTAGTCGGGATTGTAAGAAAAGGTAAACTCACTGTTTGTTGTTGGTGTTTTGTTTAAGCTTTGATATTGTTACAAGTAAAACTGGGGTTTTATTTGTATAATATCTTTAGTTTTTCTAAAATCTTTCAGTAATTTCCTCGAGATCACGTAGCTTGTGAATTTAATTTCTCGAAAATTCAGGTCATCGCCGCCAGCCTCAATACTTGCAACGCAAAATTAAATTACACTACTGGTAGAGCAAATCTGTCAAAGGGTTTTGAAAAGTTAGCTCGGGTTCCCGAAATATCGGCCCCTAAAATTTTGAATATTTTGAAAAGGCGTTTTTGGTACAAGTCAAAAAAAAATACTAAATGTACTTCTGAGCAAAAATACCATTTCAGTTGTATTCAGTAGCATTGTATGGCGATCCTTTTCTTAGAATACATTAACCCTCTAACTCTCATTTTAGGGGGTCAAGACCCCAGAAAATGAAAATAAAGGGGTTAATTTTTCTAAAGAAGGAAAAAGGACCAAAATTACAACTTAACAAGAGAAAAGAATCACCATACATTCTACTGAAGACATTTGAAATGGTATTTTTGCTCAGAAGTACATTAAGTATATTTTTTTTTTTACTTATCCAAACGGCTTTTCAAAAAATGCAAAAACTGAAGTTTTGAAGGCCCGAAATTTCTTTCTTTTGAAAACCCTTTGGCAGATTTGCTCTACCAGTAGTCTACATAGTTTCATTAAGCGTTACAAGTATTGACGCTTTTTTTTTTTGCACAGTGTTATTTAGCTTATTTTTAGCATATTTTTTTATAAAATTTCAGCAGATATATTAAACATTTCATGTTTTAATCTTAGCCGATTTTTAGCATTTGTTCTTTATTTTACGATTTGATAGATTTTAGCAGATATTTTTTTAAGTTTTGGCATATTGAAAAAAAAGTAAGGTCTTTTTGTGGTCACTCATTTTTAAGGCCTTCTTAGTTTTCAAGATTAATGGATCATTTGATTGATTTTAAACGTTTCGCAATCAATTTGTGTAAACCATCTCTTTTCAACGGCCATCTCTGTTAAAATGTTGTTACATAAGTATTTAATAAAAATATTCAATTGCTTTTGGTATAAAGGATTTAAGCTCTTATTCAATTTTCGATTGCCGTAATTTATTAAATCCATCATATTTTCGAGAAACACTATTATTTTACGTTGACGTGCTTGTCGATGAAAATTAAAATGAAATCTATTTTTTCCCAGCACTTAAACGTGATTTTTGTTGATTGTCACTGATAAAAACGAAAAGGTTTAATAGAAACTTAAGGAGAATTTGTTAAAAGAAGAAGGACTGCAACAATAAATGGATAGTTGAGTTTATCCTTGATTGCATTTAATTTTTAGGTTTCCTTTTCTTCTTTTTTTTTTGCTTTTTGATTTCCTTTTTACAGTCGTTAGTTAACATTGCTTCTCATTATCTTTAAACACATTTATACAACTTCATAATGTTCCAAGTGTTTTTAAATTGAAAAAAGAAGCAGATGAACTACGATTACATAGTAACAATTTCCTTTTTTTTTTGCATTTTTCACATTGTTTGCCCCTTTTCTTCGTTGCAGATCAAAAGTCAATACTTACCGATAGCGATTGGAAAAAACTATGGATGCGAGGAGGTATAAATCCCGATTCAAAATTGGATAGCAATAATATTGATTCAAGTGACAGTCCAATGTTCGAGGACAGTGAGGTAAGTATTGAAAGAACTTACAAATCTAATTTGTGTTTTAGAAAACAAAGTGATCATATTGTTACGTTACTGCCTTTCAATAACGTTTTGGTTTATTTCCTTTATAATAAACCGTTTCGAGTTCTTTTATTGCAATTCAAATAAAACAAATAAACACAACACTTTTGCTACTGTTTACAATTTAGACACCTTTATTTAGTACTTAGTCACTTTAACAACCGTAATTTTATAATCTTCACAGCGGGATACGCTTTTGACAAAGTCAGAACTTAGAATGAATCATGCCATCTCTTGCGATCCTATTTATACTCGGGCAAATGACCATAGAAAGTTCGAGTTCTGAAGTCTAGATGGCTCTATAAAGTTTTAATAACGGCTATTTCGTTAATTAAACTTATTCAGCTATTACTATCTATATGGCTGAATTAATTGAGTTATTAGGCATCATAAACTAAGGCATACTTTTAGGCGTTGCCATAAATTGAAATAACTTAATAACGAACATTCTAGTTTACAGTGAAGTACAATTATGCACAACAATTTTAACATTACATCTGTACATTGATTTTTACACTAGAAGTGTGCATAACTTATACAATAACAATTTTAACTAATAAAATAACTAGCAAATACTTAATAACCAATCAATACAAGATAACACATAAATTAATCTAATTCTTAACCAATAATTACAAATAATTCTTAACTAAAGTTACTTTCGTAACACTGCCCCCCACTTAAGCCTGTTCGTCCCGAATAGGCTCAAAATCACCTCTTCCATAAGGGGCTAATCGTTCCAAATGAACAACTTTCATTTTGGCTCTTGGACTTTTATATTTCTGTATTCGGTATACAACATCATTTAATTTCTTTATCACCTTATATGGACCATCCCAATGTGTCTGTAATTTGGGAGATAATCCTTTCTTTCGCTGGGGATTGAAAAGCAAAACTAACTGGCCCTCCTTAAATCCTTCCGAATTTGCCGCTCGATCGTATCTGGCTTTCATCTTGTCACTAGACAACTTAATGCGGTCTCGAACAAATTCATGAAGTTCATTAAGAGTTTCTTGTTCTTGTGAGGTGGAGCCTTCAATGTTTTCACCAGTTGGTATTGGCTTAACGCCAAACTCTAGATCCCCTGGTAGTCTCAGTTCTGTTCCAAACACAATTTTGGCAGGTGTACGAGAGGTGGAGTCGTGAACAGCTGACCTATATGCCAACAGGAATTTTGAAATGTGTTCATCCCAGTCTTTTTGTTGTGTGCTGACTACTTTTCGCAAATGTTCCTCCAATGTACGGTTAAATCTTTCAACCATGCCGTCAGATTGCGGATGCAATGGGGTTGTTCTTGTTTTTCTTATTCCGTACAATTCACACATTTCCTTAAATATAGCAGATTCAAAATTTCTGCCCTGGTCAGAATGTACTTCTAATGGAACACCGTAGCGGCACACCCAATTGTTTACGAAGACGTCTACCACTGTCCTAGCTTCTTGGTTTGGGATCGCATATACCTCCGGCCATTTACTAAAGTAATCGATGACTACTAGCACATATTTGTTTCCGGCATTACTTACAGGAAATGGTCCAGCTATATCCATTGCGATTCGCTCAAATGGGGCACCAGAATTATACTGTTGTAGTGGCCCACGACTTCTCCTTACTGGGCCTTTAGCGGCAATGCATTGTGCGCAATTTGCTATCCAATCAGTTACAGCTTGTTGGCAGCCAACCCAGTAGAAGCGTTGTTTTAATTTTTCTAAGGTTTTAGTCACACCTAGATGACCACCGCTAGGACCGTTGTGAAATTCACTCAGAACTTCCTTTACTTTCGCCGACGGCACTACTATAAGGTTTTTAACTGATTTTCCGTCAGTACTTTCCCACGTACGGTATAAGCAGCCATTTACTACTTGAAGGCTATTCCACAGAGCCCAGTATGCTTTCATCAGTGGACTTTCAGGCGTAATTTCATTTCGTGCGGGTCTTCTACCTTCTTCCTTAGCTATCAGAATTTTAGCTAAAATGGGATCATTTCTCTGCGCCATCGACCAGTCTTCATTGGATTCTATTTGCAATAGACGAACGTCACAGATGTTTTCCTTTCCTTCAGCCCTTACGCAATGCTTGCATTCCAGCTTACAGGGTCTTCTTGACAGAGCATCCGCATTGCCATGTTTTCCACCTTTTCTGTGTTCAATGCTAAAATCGTAGCTCTGAAGGCGTTCAATCCAACGAGCCATCTGGCCTTCCGGATTTTTAAATTGCAGCAACCACCTGAGTGCAGAATGGTCTGTTCTTAAATGAAAATGTTGGCCATACAAATATTTGTGAAAATGTTTTATGCACTCAAGTACTGCCAGAAGCTCTCGCCGAGTCACGCAGTAATTTCGCTCAGGCTTTGAAAGTATTCGACTGTAATAGCCTACGACTTTCTCTACACCGTTGACCACTTGGGACAGCACACCTCCAATTCCGAATCCGCTCGCATCAGTATCTAGCACAAATTTTTCGCCCGCGATTGGATAAGCCAAAATTGGTGCTGAGCACAATAATTCCTTTAGCTTCTGGAATGCCCGTTCCTGTGGTTCACCCCAGTCATATGCCTGCGCCTTTTTGGTCAATTCATGCAGACTTGCAGCAATATTTGCAAAGCTCGGTACAAAACGCCTGTAGTATGTACATAAACCTAGAAAACTGCGTAGCTCATGTAGATTTTTAGGGCGCGGCCAATCCATAACTGCTCGTATTTTTTCTTCGTCTGTGGAAATGCCATGAGATGTTACACGATGCCCTAGGTATTTTACTTCTTTCTGGAACAGTGAACATTTCTTGACACTTAACTTGAGTCCGGCTGTAGATATACGTTTCAACACCTCTTCGAGGTTTTTCAGGTGTTCATCAAATGTTTTTCCCATGACAATTATGTCATCAAGGTACACCAAACATGTCTTTCGGTGGAGACCTTTCAACACCTGTTCCATCAAACGCTCGAATGTAGCCGGAGCATTACAGAGCCCAAATGGCATTACATTAAACTGCCATAAGCCATCACTTGCACTAAAAGCAGTTTTCTCTTTATCCTTGTCTGCAATTTCTACTTGCCAATAGCCGCTCTGCAGATCTAATGTGGAAAACCATTCTGTTCCGGCTAACGTATCCAGGGTGTCATCAATCCTAGGCAGTGGATAACTGTCCTTTTTGGTGACGTCATTTAATTTCCTGTAGTCTACGCAGAACCTAGTACTTCCGTCTTTCTTCTTTACCAAAACCACCGGAGAGCTCCAGGGACTTGATGATGGTATAATTATGCCGTCCTGTTCCATTTCATTAACCAGGTCTCTAACTTCATTTCGTTTTGCTAGAGGAATGCTTCTTGGTGCCTGTTTTATTGGCTTAGCGTCGCCGGTGTTAATTTCGTGTTTCACAATAGACGTCCTGCCCTGGTTTTTACCTTTCGAGGCAAAGATAAAGGCATATTTCTTGAGTAATTGTTTAGCCTTATTTCTCTCGGGCGGCCTCAGTTTTTCGGTCCATTTCCGCACATGTTCCTCTAACAATTCCTGGTCCTTTGTTCTCTTTTTAACTGCGTCTGAATGTTCCCCGCAACTTATTATTGCCTCTGTTGAAGCACATTGCCCAATCTTAAAGTTCTGCGTAAGAACTTTTTCGCTATTTGATAAATTTAAAACTCTTACTGGAACTAAGCTGTTTTTGGTTTTAACGAGGGCATTCGCTGTTACTATGTCACCTGTTATTGCTGCTGGCTCTACCACCCATAAACTATTGTTGTCCTCACAATCTCCCTCCATTCGCGCCCATACTATGGTTTCTGAATTGGGTGGCAATTTTTCACGTTCAAAGGCGAGTAACTGTCTTACATGAGCCTTGCTTTCGTATCCAACATCAAGGGGAATTTCAACATTACGCCAAGTCATAATTTGTTGTCCCATATCCAGACGAATACCTTGTCCAATCATAAAATCTGAGCCAATAATTACTTCGTCTACAATATCAGCCACAATAAATACATGGTGAGCGCTTGTATTGGCCATACTTAATTTTACTTTTACTTTCCCATAGACGGTGGCAGGTTCACCCGTAGCTGTTCGCAGACTCACACCCCTTAGTGGTTCGATGGACTGTTGTATTAAATCAGGTCTAATGATTGAATGTGATGCCCCAGTGTCCACAGTCAAAACCCGTTTTTGACCGTTGATATAACCACAAGCAGTAAGGTTTCTCTTACTCTGTTGCATTACTGAGATGGAGATTGTGGGGCTCATAGATGTGGGAGCTAGCTCATGCCCCGCAGTGCTAGCTCTTTTTAGTTTAACGGGGATTCTTGTGAGGACTGGCGATTACCCCGCTGGTTGTTTCTGGGCGGTGAAGCAGATCTTGAACGCTTTCTCTGTGCTTTGCAGTTACGTTGTATGTGACCAGTCTTTCCGCAGTTATAGCATTTTACCTTAGTTTTCGTTTTCTTCTCACTTAAAGCCTCCATAACTGCCTCTTTTAAATCTTGCACAATATCCCTTTCACCATTGGCGGACACATCGAGTCTTCGCACTCTGCCTACTTGTGGTCTTGAAATAATCCTTGCGGTTTCCTGGGCTAAAGCAAATGAAACAGTTTCTGCAAAGGTTGGTTTTTGTGATGCACATACCGCAAGTTTAACATCAGCATCACGAATGCCGTTTACAAATGCCTCAGTTTTGAAATGATCCAAAAAGGGATGATTCTCACCAGGATAAGTTAGCTGTACCAACCGCTCAATCTCCAGTGCGAAGTCCTGTAAGGTTTCGTTTGCCTTTTGCATTCTGCCACGCAACTCCATTTTGTAGATTTCCTTTTTGTGTTCACCTCCATACTTACGTTGCAGTGCTATCATAATTTCATCATAATTGTTTCTGCTACTTACTGGTACACTTTCAAGCACTTCAGCCGCAGTCCCCTTTAAAGCAAGAATTAGCTCGATGGCTTTTTCCTCACTGTTCCATGCATTTCTGTTGGCAACTGTATCGAACTGGAACTTAAAAACATTTAATGGCACACTACCGTCAAAGCAAGGGGCCTTTATTCTAGTAGAAACTTCTGGAATAACCCGTACTGATCCCTCTTGGTTTTGAAGACTATTTACTTTTGCTTCCAGATTGTGTAGTTTTTCATCAACTTCTATTTTAACATCAGTCAACTTTTTGTTGAACTCTATTTCCATTTCATTTACTCTTTCATTTATTTCACTGGAAATCTCCTGAAGTTTCTCATTTGTTATTCTGGAATTCTCTTGAATTTCAGCCAGGATGGTGCTAGACTTCTCCTCCATTTTTCTAGAAGTTTCATCAATTTTTCTAGAAGTTTCAGCCAAGATATCGTTAGAATTTTCTTTTATCATCTGTACCATGCTTTTGGAATTATCGTCCATTTTTCTAGAAGTTGCATCTGAATTTTCTTTTATCATCATTACCATGCTTCTAGAATTATCGTCCATTTTTGCCATCATAGCAGCAAACATTGTGTTAAAATCCATGTTGCTAGCTACTGCACGAGTACATACCTCTATTTCTTCTTTTTCCTCGAATTCGTAACTCGCAATGTCCATATTGCGTCGCTGGAATTCATCTAATAGTCTCTTCTGCAGCTCTGCTTTATTACCTGCAGTTGGCAGATCCAACTTGCCCAATTCTTTCTTGAGCTGTTCTACTTTTAGCTCTTCAAATTTCATTGCTGTCTATTTTTTTTTTTTTTTTTTTTGTTATTTTTATTTCACTTTTTTTTTTATTTTATTTATTTTATTTATGCAATCTCACTTCTGACACCAATTGTTACGTTACTGCCTTTCAATAACGTTTTGGTTTATTTCCTTTATAATAAACCGTTTCGAGTTCTTTTATTGCAATTCAAATAAAACAAATAAACACAACACTTTTGCTACTGTTTACAATTTAGACACCTTTATTTAGTACTTAGTCACTTTAACAACCGTAATTTTATAATCTTCACAGCGGGATACGCTTTTGACAAAGTCAGAACTTAGAATGAATCATGCCATCTCTTGCGATCCTATTTATACTCGGGCAAATGACCATAGAAAGTTCGAGTTCTGAAGTCTAGATGGCTCTATAAAGTTTTAATAACGGCTATTTCGTTAATTAAACTTATTCAGCTATTACTATCTATATGGCTGAATTAATTGAGTTATTAGGCATCATAAACTAAGGCATACTTTTAGGCGTTGCCATAAATTGAAATAACTTAATAACGAACATTCTAGTTTACAGTGAAGTACAATTATGCACAACAATTTTAACATTACATCTGTACATTGATTTTTACACTAGAAGTGTGCATAACTTATACAATAACAATTTTAACTAATAAAATAACTAGCAAATACTTAATAACCAATCAATACAAGATAACACATAAATTAATCTAATTCTTAACCAATAATTACAAATAATTCTTAACTAAAGTTACTTTCGTAACAATATATTGCACAGCACAAAAAATTAAAATTTTTCCATTTTTATTATCTAAAAGTTACTATTAGCAAGTAGTCAAACATTGAAAAGTGCGAAATTAATATTTATAGCAAATTCATTTTACTTTTTGTATTTGTTTTTTCTTGTTTCGTTTCAGATGATGGCGCATAATACGACCGTCCAGTTGGGTGGCACAGCGTTTCTGGTGTGCAAAGTTTCCGGCGTGGATAGAGTGGGTGTAAATTGGGTTTGTTTGTTTATTTATGTTTGAAAATGTGTTCATTTATTTATTTATTATTTTTCATTTTTTTTTTCTTGTCTTTATTCTCTTCATTATTTGAGTGATTGCAATATTTGATTTGTTTTATTTATGTATTTGTTTTTGATTGAAATCGTATAAAACTGTATTGTTATTTTAGGAAATGCATGATTTAGTATTTTCGGAAAGCAAATATAAAGCAAAAACAAAAACTAACAACATCTAAAATATTCATAGTTTTAACTGTTGCATAAATAGTTTTATAGTTGGCCAGAAGCAGCGTTTTAAACTCAAAATTAAAAATATATAAAATCAAATTAGCTAGTAACGCGAAAGTGAAAACAAATGTGTCTATCATAAAATTAAGTCAATTAGAATTTTGTTGTCAAAATTAAATAAATTTTTTTTTTAATTTAAAGCCAACAACGGACGTGTAAATGCTGCAGTGTTAAGATAAAATATTGAAACAGCAGAAAGATTTGGCTTCAGTTTTTTTCGGATGTGAATTAATATTTAAAATTATTCCTTCATTAAAATAGTATAATGAAAATTAAATTTGATGAACTTGAGGCTGTTCTTAAGGATGCCTTATCCAAGGCCACAACAGCGGCACGACTCTCAGTGTAAACATACGAGGCAGTGTATATATACACAGCTTCATTGATCGCAAGTATCACCGCCTGAAAATGCTGCAGGAATCCGGAATACTTTGCGATAAATTGAGGTTGAACTTCTATTCAAACGAAAATTAAAAATTAAACAAATATTAACATAATTGACTACAAAAATGTGCAGTAAGTATTTCGAAACCAATCCTTAACACTAAATTGCAAAAACGAAACAGTGGCATCGCCGGTAGCAAAAACTATATATAAAATTGTTGCAAGTGTGTTGGTAGGAAAATGTTGCTTGTGTTAGTTTAAGGCATACGTTTTTAGTAGGATATTTACATAAGTAGATTTGAAAGCAATTTTATTTCTAATTCTTTCAGTCGATACTGAACGAATCGTAATTATTTTTTTAGTGTTGTAAAGCATTTATTTGAGATTTCACAACACTGAAAAAGTAATTTCGGTACCTTCAGTATCGGCTGAAAAATTAGAAATTAAATTGCTTTCGAATCGAAAAAGTATTCGTTCACGACTGCCAGAATAAGCCCCCAGATTCTTTGTCTAGTTGAAAATATATTGCAATATAAACACAGGCTGACATAAACAAACGCATTTTTCTTAGCTCTTACACACCATGCATACATTGTGGGAAATTTGATAATCACCCTGTAAAATACATACAGCTGTATTCATAAAAGTTTTAACTGTCATTTCAAACATGTTTAAAGAAAAATTCGTTAAAATTGTATTTATATTATAGAGGATGCCCTGTATGTATACACTATAGTCAAGCAGCCATCTGGACCGAAAACTAATCCCCCTCAAATGCAGGTAACAATTCAAGTAAACACAAATGGCATTCAGGTTCCGCAGCCTAGTAATAACAGAACCTATTACGCTAATGTCCTAAAATCAAACCATGTGCCTATGCAAGGTGCTGCGCCAATTAATGATGAAACTCCAGTTTCAAATTTAAGTCGTCTAGAAAAAACCATGGAAACATTAGTGCATACAGTGACTAATTTTACGAACACAATGGGTAATATGATGCAGGAAATTCTTAGAATGCAATCGATGTTATTACAAGCTGTACTTCACAAGCCATGAACTGTTTAAAAATTTGTTTTTGGAACGCAAACGGCATCCGCCAACATAAAAACGAATTAGAATACTTTCTTAAAAATAATCAAATTGATGTCATGATGATTTCTGAAACTCATTTGACATCAAGAAATACGTTTAAAATCAATGGTTATATACTATATGATACCAAGGACCCTCGAGATAGAGCTTGTGGAGGTTCTGCCATTTTGAAAACATCCCCACAGAAACTATTCATGCTGAAGCTTCCTTAGAACTATCTTCCGACCACACACCTACAATTGTTACTATAATGAACCCCAATAGAATTCACCTCCGACTGGTTACTTAGCGACGACAGCTACGCAAATTAATTGGTTAAAATACCCAGTAAAAAATTTTTAGGTTTTCGGAAGCAAGAAAAGTACAAGAGCGCTGATATATGCGCTGGCTATTACATACTACTTAGAAGCAACAGGGAAGCGAAAACCATTGAAGTCAATTTTTAAATAAGTAAATGAAAATTATTTAATAGCTTCGCATAATCCCTTATAAGTAAGCAGGTTGTAAGGGAGTAGTTGAAATGATTATTTAAAAGAAAAAATTTACGACCAAAGTACAAAGTGCTTCTGTTAATCCCTTACCTGGAAGCACGTTGTATTGCAATGATTTCAAAATGTGTTTACGATTATTCCCGACATGTAATCGAAAACAAGATATGCTTAAAATTACATACTTCTTTTTTTACGCAATCAGTCAGCAAATTGTTTTTGAGCAGAGAGGACGCAAGGAAATTTTTGTGTGGTCAATTACTAGATTTGTTGTGGTTTTCTTTTTAATTTACGTACAGTTTCGTTCTATTTTAAAAATTACATATTAACTGTGTTGTGTGTTTGCTTTGCTTTTTGTTCTTTTGCATAAGTTTTTGTGTTGCGCTTCTGGTATACAGTATAGAAGCAATTAATCAAAGGTATGAAAGCTGCGGTTTTTGGAAGCTATTCCTTCACGGAATAATGTAAGCCATGTAAAACGCAGTGATTTTACAAAAAAGTAGTGCTTCCAAGTGGGAATTCGCCATATAAAAATCATGCCTCTTGTAAGCAGGTTTGTAAGGGGGAATTGTGCTTCTCTCCCTTACAAACCTGCTTACCAGTAAGCACCGTTTTTTACTGGGTATATACCCATTGCTCAGAAAATATTCCGCTTAGTACACCGGAGAATGTAGATCGCTCTATTGTTAATTTTGACAGTTTTCTGAAACTAGCTGTTCAACATTCCAGTATTTCCCCCAAAAAAAACAAAAACTATTAAAATATATTCCACAGATGTCGAGTGTCTCTTGTCTGAAAAGAGGAGAGCTCGAAGAGAGTGGCATGTGCACAGATCCCCTCAACTTAAGAACTTACTAAAAGAGTGTGCGAAAAGGCTAAGAAAGTTACTGCAGACTCAGAAAATGGCTTTTCTGGAAAAATATCTTAAGGAACTTGATGCAACTCCACAATCGGTCTATTCATTATGGCGTGCAGCCAGAAATCTCAAAAGGCCAGTTGTCTCTAAACTACCATTAAGAAACTTGAATGGAAGTTGGGCAAGAAATGATGTTGAAAAAGGAAATCTGTTTGTTAATCATTTAAAAAACGTATTTACCCCAAATATATCTCACGATATTGCGGTCGAGTTACCGCCTGTTGCTGCAAGAGCAGCCATTCCCCTCAGATTTAATATAAGAGAAATCGAAAAAGCTATTTGCGACTTAAACCTCAAGAAGGAACCTGGTTTTGATAAGATCAGTAATAAAATGCTTTTAGAGCTACCTCGCATAGCAAAGAAAATTGTTGTTTTTATTTTTAATGCTATTTTACGCCTTGAATACCATCCTCAAAAATGGAAGGTTTCCTTAGTTACCATGATACCAAAGCCAGGCAAAGATCATACAAAAGTTGAGTCATATAGGCCTATTAGCTTATTATCAAATATGTCAAAGCTGTTTGAGAAATTATTAGTTTCAAAATTAACTCCGATTTTAAGTGAAAATTGATGTATTCCAAACTATCAATTCGGATTTAGAAAAAAACACAGCACAATTGAACAGACTCATCGAATAGTAAATATTATACGAAAAGCATTTGAAGAAAAAAAATATTGCTCAGCACTCTTCATCGATGTTTCGCAAGCTTTTGATAAAGTCTGGCATGATGGCTTATTACATAAATTGAAGCAAAATTTACCAGCAAACACACACGAGCTGTTAGAAAGCTACTTAGTCGGTCGTCAATTTATTATTAAAGAAGGAAATTTCTTAAGTTCACCTCAGCCAATTGGCGCTGGAGTCCCACAAGGCAGCATCCTGGGCCCTCTATTATACTTGATTTATACTTCGAGCCAGGGTTGTCAGATTTTTTTGAGCTCCATCGCCAAACCGGTTGTCAGAAATCGCCAAAAATCGCCAAACGTCGATTTTGTTCAGTTTTTGTAAAATTTTCTTTTTTTTTTAATTAAATTTTGCATACAAAAAACTCTAGTATAAATTTTCAGTCAAAAATCGCCAAAAACTGAGAAAAAATACAAAAAAGTCGCCGAAGTAAATTTTGTTTTGTTTCTGTAATTTTTATTTTTAAATAACATAAAATGGAGATCATATATGTATTCAGTTAAAAACTTAAATTACGTACACAAGTCTATAAGATCGTACACTTCAGTCTCACCGATTTCATTACTGGAGTTTTGACCTTACTATTAGAATTACATAGTGACTGAATATAAAATTCACTTAATATGTTTTTTTATATAAGTAATGATAACAAAAATTACAAGTTGTTAAACAAAATTGCCGAAATAATATAAATGGTAAAAATAGCCAAGTTAATCGCCAGTTATATCAGAAATCGCCATTAAAGTCGCCAGTCGCCAAATGGGAAATCCCATCGCCAAACACTTTTCAAAATCGCCACGTTTGGCGAGAAATCGCCATATCCGACAGCCCTGCTTCGGACATGCCAACAAAAAAACTGCACCCAAACTTCAACATTTGCAGGCGATACAGCTTTTCTAAGCGTCCACGAAAACCGTTATGAAGCATCTCGTTACTTACAGCATCATATATTTCAACTGGAAATATGGTTAATACAATGGAGGATAATGGTCAATGAGCAAAAATTCGTACATATTACATTCACCTTGCGCCGGGAATCTTGCCCCCCTATTACAATCAATAATCAAATAATTCCTCAACATTCGCATGTTAAAAATCTCGGTATACATCTGGATCGGCGATTAACGTGGAAATGCCATATAGAGGCAAAATTAACTCAAATGAAACTAAAAGCCATTCAAATTCATTGGCTTATTGGAAGAAATTCTGTCCTTAGTGTCGATTGCAAGCTTATACTTTACAACTCTACCTTAAAGCCTATCTGGTGCTACGGTATTCAGCTATGGGTCACTGTCTCGACCTCTAATACCGAAAAAAATTCAAAGGCGCCTAAATAAACTTCTTCGAATAATCACAGCCGCTCCCTGGTATGTTAAAAACTCAAACATTCATAAGGATCTCAATGTGCCATTAGTAAAAACTATTATAACAAAATATGCAGTAAAATATTTAAAAAGGCTTGAACAACACCCAAATCCACTAGCTCGAAATATTTTAATGTGTAGTTTATAGAACACGAGCGCCTTACTTGTCCGTTCAACTTACATTAAAAACAAAAACAAATTTCGAAATTTTGTTTTTGTTTTAAATGTAAGTTGAACGGACGAGTAAGGCGCTCGTGTTCTATAAACACCACATAAATCATGGCGGCCACACTCGCTTAAGAAGAAGAGACACTGCAGCACTTACCCAATTAGATGAGCGATAAACACCTATACATATAAGTGAACAGAACCCGTGATGAAGAAAATTTTTGTCTGGCACTGGCAGGACATAAAATAACGTATTAGGTTAAGATTTGATTAATTATTGTTAGTTCATATTTAATATATGTATTAAGATTCAATAAATAAATAATGAGACAAAAAAAAATTGTATTTATAAGCGATAATAAAAGAATTTTAAAATGAAATTTTTCTCTGTGTTGATTGTCATTTTCCGTCAAAGTAGTAAAAGTCATAAGAATTAGCTATTTCCTCGACCTCTTTATGTTTTATTGGTCAAAAACAAACTGTTGCTTTCACTTCTGATTGTTAAAATGTAAACAGTCGCAATCAAGCAGCGTTGCCACTTTGTGGGTAATAACCCCAGCTGGGTGCAATGTTTACTGTCGTTGTAAGAGCAAGGGTTATTTATTTAAGATGTTGCGTTTGTGCTGATGTGCATAACACACACAAATAAAAATCAATATCTGAGACGATCTAGCGATGTTCCTCCAATCTGCTGGCTGTTTGTCTGTCTACAGTGTTGCCAAAAAACTTTTGGCTTGTGTCGCCCATTTTAAATTTAAGACCGAATAAAACCTCCAATTCAAAACGCTTGGGAATCATAACAATTATACCCCTCTTCCATGAGGATGTGAAGTATCCGACTCTTAATATCGCGTTAAAAATGAGCAGCAAAATTCTAGAAGCCGACGATGGTAAGTTTCGTATCATTGGCCCTGTGATGCGGTCAGGTCCGGGAGATTTTCTAATATTCACTTTTTCTATTGCAGATTTTACTGGAGTTATGTTAAATTTTATTGGATGGTTAACCTTATCAGGAATGATTGGACGACAGGAACAAGTATGTGCATCATGTGGCGTGACAACTTTCTCAAGGTGGCCCGCGAAAGCGTTTAAGTTTTCATTTGTGTTTTTGGCCCAAGTGCGGTCCAGTCTTAATGGAGATTCTTGGGTTATAGGGCATTTCATATGCCGTACAGCCTTGCATAAGCTGTAATTGGAGTTTTTTGTGGCATCTAGGCTGTTTAGATAGCCTTCTATTGCAGGCTCGTGGTTCTGTCTCAATTTGTTGCGAAGAGTGTCAGGCATAATTGTAGTTGGGCCTTAGTGGTTGGGGAACGGCTGTTTTGCCATTGTCTCCTTAACTTCCTTTTGTCTCTGATAAGGGTCTTTATATCCGTCGATGTATTGTAAGGAGCACGTTTAATTGTCCGCTTAATTGGGGTTGCATTTCTTGCTGCAGAATCTAAGACTTCTGCAAATCGGTCGACAGCTATTTGGATATCAGATGAATTTTTAGGGGAATGCATTGTGATAGGTGAGAGCTCACATACATTTTACACTATAACCAATTTGTGTTTCTGTTTGGAGGAACTAACTAGTACCTGATCGCGCTTTATGTTTTTGATTACAGCTAAGTCAATAAGGTCTGGTAGCTTGTTGAAGTCGGTTGGCCAATAGGTAGGCTCACCACTCGATACGACATCAAAATTATTTGCAGTTACGGTATTGTATAGCTGATTACCTCTAGGACTAATAAGTCAGGAGCCCCAATATGTACCTTTAGCGTTGTAATCGCCAGCAGCAATTAATTTCTGGCCCAATGTGGAGAAGAAGTTGAGAAATTTATCGTGTACAATTTTGTGCCAATTCTGTGAAACGGATGACAACGTAAGTTTGAAATCAGTAAGATTTAAAGATGTGGCCTGGACGCAATCTTCTTCGAACTCTGGCAATGGTAAGTGTCTGATGTGTTTGTGCACAATTGTGGCTGTGCTACCACAAGCCGGTCCGCTGGGATGTTTTGTGTCATACGTAAGGTATCAATTTACCCTAAAGCAGTTTTTATGTGTAAAGTGTGTTTCAGAGACAAGAAGTACGTCGATTTCATGCCTATGAAGAAAGTTTGCAACTTCGTGTTTATGTTGGGATAACCCGTTTGCATTCCAGAAACATATTTTTAACTGGTTCATTTGTTGTGGAGTAGAACTTGCAGGAGCATGTTCTGGTTTCGCATCATTTCCTGAAACATGTTCTGCATATGGCCATGAAGTTATTCATAGTTTGAATTAAATTTTCAATTGAGTTAGGCATATTTCCAGAAGGCATTTGTAGACCTTCCCTAGGAACATTAGCGTATGGAGGTTGCTTTGCGTTGGAAGTACTCGGGAGATTTTTCGCATTAGGGTTTCCTTTTAAGACTTGCGCATATGATTGGTTTTGTTTGTTTGTTTGTGTAGTGCTAGCAATAGAGCCTGTGGGTCTATTTGTGGCATAAAATGGCAGCTTTAAACGTACGGTGTCACCTTTCAATAATACCATTCGATTGTGGGTGGTAAGTAGTGGTACGTTAATGCGTTGCACTGACTAATTCTGCAAAAATTAACGATTCGAACTGACGACCGCTTCAGATGTCATTCGTGCTGGAACGCCAAATCTAGAAATCAACTGCGACAAAAAGGCTGTAATGATCGTATCAGCGGTCATGTCCGGAATAGGTACGGCTTCCGGCCAACGAGTAAATTGGATTCCGGGCCAGCAAAATCTGTTGATAATTCGCTTAGTGGTTGCTGGGACGCCTGGTTGTGACAAATAATGGATTTTCGAAAGGATTTGCTTACGAAAATTCTTTGGAAAGTAAGGGCGAACACTTGATGTCGTTGCGCCGCAAACCAACTGGTCGTTGCAAACTGGTATTGAACAATATTTTAGCTTGGTACATTCGTATGTTGAATATTTATGTTGTGTATTCCTAAATTTTCTTGAATAAAATCCAAATGGTTGTAGGTTGCCGTTGAAGTTTGATGTAGGGCTGCGTTAACCAAATGACCCAGACATTTTATTTCGATGGCAAAAAACTTCGGTAAGATCACGACGATGTTGTTCAACGGAGGACGACGCAAAGCAAATGTCATCGATGTATGGAAAAACAAAATCCAGACCTCGCAACACCTCATCGATGAGCCGCTGAAACGTCTGAAAGGCGTTGCAAACCCCGAATGCCATGAATCGAAATTCGTTTAGGCCGAATGAAGTGCTAATGGCCGTCTTCGGAATGTCTTCAGGGTATATCGGATTTTAGAAAAAATTGTCTTACCTTGCAAATTTGATGTGAATTCGGTAAAATATGGCAAAGGGTAGCGATCCGATAACGTCTGGGCATTCAAGGCACGGTAATCGCCACATGGTATCCAAGTACCGTCGCTTTTCTTGACCATTTGCAACGGACTGGACCAGTTGCTGCTGTATGGCTGGCAAATACCGGCCTTCATTAAAAAATCAAATTCTTTTCTAGCGGCAGCCAGCTTCTCCAGCGAAAAGCGTCGGGGGCGACAGAATACAGGCTGCGCTGTCGTTTCGATTCGGTGTGAAATTGTTGATTTTGTCGTGGAACCATATGGCGAAAGTCGGGTGACGTCAAAAAATTTTTCCAAAGTGTCGGCAAAAGGATCGGTAGAATCAAATGTTCTGACAACGGCTATTTCCGAAAAACCGGATGACGTTAACTGTGATACGAGACCAGTGATGTTGTCGACGAATCGGTTTCGTCGCAAATCATAAAATTTAATAAAATCAGAGCCGATGATTGGTGACGTCACGTCTGCGATTACACTGAAACTTGCGGCGTAGACCAAGGTCAAGTTTCAATCGCTTTTCTCCAATAACCTTAATGGGTGTACCATTTGCGGCGAACAGCATGACGGCAGTTGGACGGACATCAAAAGATTTCGATATTAAAGGCAAGACGGAAACGTCGGCGCCGCTGTCAACCAAGAAAAATTTTTTAGTATACTTATCTTTTACTTGCAGGCGAAAAATTTGGCATTTGGTGGAGGAATGTTCGCAGGACACCTCCAGTAGCACAGAAACATTTGCAGCTAAGGCCACTATTGTTAGGAGCTGGTGCACCAACGCCACTGTCTTCTTCCATTTTTGTTTCACCCAAAATTTGTCAAAAATGTTGGTGATGTTGTAAAAAAAAGATGGCGAAAATTTGGCCGTCGATCGTTTCAACAAAATGGTGGAAAAGCCAAAATCCAGAAAAAATTAATTCCCTAATTTGCAAAGTCGTCTCGGGGTTACCAATTTGGGAGGTTTCCCAAAAAAACCTTCTACCGAGTACTTAGAACTCACAAGATACTTAGTACCAAAACAGTGATGCCACATGCATCTGGAGAACGGCAAAAGCTACAGATTCCAAATTTGGTACAAATGTCTTAGTTGTCAATACACAATATTTGCTATAATGTAGATGGGACTGGAGAAGTAGCCGTAGCACAAAATAGATAAATAGAATAGAAAGGACCCCTATGCAAAGAAAATATTTTTACCGTATGACTCTGGGAATGACAATGGGTAAAGTTTCTAAAGTTGGTATAAATAGCGTTCTTGTTAATGCACAACACCTTGCAATAAGTGGGCGGGAGTGGATAAGTCGGCATGTCACCTCCCATACATTTAAAGCTTAAGTTTTTAAATTTGAGATAGCTTGATTAAGAATACGAAACATCTGTTGAAAAGTGAGCTGAATTTTAAAACTAGGCGTGGTACCTCCCATACAAAAACAAAATAAATTTTTATATCTTTAAAAAAGTTGCCAAATTTGTTACAAATAACTTAGTTATTAAACGAGCTCTGTAATTAAAACATTTTACTAGTTTAATTTCAATGAGGGCAAGAAATCGCACTCGGTTAAGCTAGTTATATATAACTAGCTTATTTATAAATAATATAATTAGCAGCGATGCCAGAAATTTGCTCTTAAAACGCGTCTTATGCGCATTAAATATATGCAGTAAAAACTTGAACATATTCCCTAAATTTGTTAAAAATATGCTTCAAAAAATTCAAAAACTGCTAATTTGAAAAACAAAATATTCAACAATTTATAACAGTTCCATTTATAAAAACAATCCTATAATTAAAATCGCCAAAGCCCCAACAACATAGCATTTACAGACGAAAACGATGGAAACCGATGGGCACCCATCAGTTTACGAAAACAAAGTTTCTTAACATTACTTTGTAAAAATTGATTCAAGAGTTATTTGTATCGAATATTATCTAGGTATTAACATCCATATAAGATTTTTTGTCTGAAAGGGATTTTAGGGACGGCCGCTAATATGTTTTTTAATGTTAGCATTTAAAAGGAAGTAAAAGCTATCTTTAGATGGAAGCTTTGGGCAAATGTGAACTGATTTGAGAAGAATTTAATTTGCAGTAAAATATTTGATGGGAAAATTTAATCGAAATGCCAACATGATTAGATTGTTTCGAACACAAATATGTAAAATTATAGACCGATCTCACCATTTACATAGAATTTTTTATTAGTAATATAAATGAATGAAATGTATTTGCCAAATTTGATAAAATTTTCTACAAGATTGCAACTTCAACTTTGTTCCTTAGATCACTTTAAAGAGTTATTCTAAATCAATCGGAATATGTACTAAAAGGTTGGTCCAGATTTCTATGTACTACACACATCGCCAAAAACGTATATACATAATTGGTTTTTCCTAAATTTTTGCTTATTCATACACAAAATTTTAAAGCTTAAAATACGATTTATCTATAATGACAACCTTTGTCTTACAAAAAAAATTAAAAGTTATATGAAGATGGCGAAATTGAAGCAACACTTTGGGTACACAAAATTTGCAAAAAAAAACTTTTTATTCGCTGCGAAAGCTTTCGTAGACATCTAAAAAAATGTAACATGTATCAAAATATACCTCAAAAGGCATTTTGCGCTATAAACTTAAAACATGGTGAAAAAAAACTCTTTTAACTAAATTATGCAAAAAAAAGCTGCAAATTGTACAATTTGCACTAACAAATCGATGGAAAAATTCATAAAAAAGCTCAAAAACGGATACATATATTGTTTCTGCCTTCATTTGTCGCACCTGAAAAACATGCAATGGCTTATTTATGGTTTCCCTGATAATTAGTATTGTGGTTATTTTATTGAACTGTTTTTAGTTATTAACCGTAGATCGAGCCTTAAAAAAAATTCATAATTCTTCCTATGTATCATTTTTGATACATACTAGAGTGCATAGGAGTAATTAACTAAAATGAATACACTAAAAGTTTTTTTACTATTTTTTATTTACGTTTAATTAAATCAATATAATATGAATAATTTTAGAAATCATTAATGCAATCAACGCAAACATTTTTGGCGTGTTTATCACTACAACAAGGCTTCTGACATAAAAAGCAGAAATTCGATGACCATTTGTTTTTATTTTCACCCGAAGTGTAACATTTTTGACATCTAGCACGTTTCTTTTTATCAGAATTATCGGTTTTATGTTTTTTTGATGGACCAGCTTCACTGTCATTTGATTCATATGTACTTTGGGCTGAAAGTTTTTTGAAAATTGCCAGAGAAAGTTCATTTCTAGGACGTTTTTGACGTTTTTCCATATAAGGCTTTGAGAGTGATATTGCTAAGTCATGAAGAAATGTTTTACGTTTTGTACTGGTTTGAGTTTGTTTCCAGTTAGCGTCAACTTCGTTGTATATAATATAAGCATTCAAAGCAGATATATCAATAATATTGGAAAAAACAGCCATCGGCCAGCGATTATTTTTTCGTTTGCAACTATAGCAACTCAACATTTTATCAACCGTATCAACTCCTCCTTTCGTGGAGTTATAAAACGATATAATTTCAGGCAGCTTTTTGGGGCAATCCGCAACTTTAGGCTCATGATGCATTGTACTCATGACAATTGTGCACTTGTCTTTGTGGCTTATATAACTAACCATAGCTGTATCAGGGGTAAAAGCGAATGTTGACTCATACCGTGGAATTTTTTTACATACCAAAAGCTTTGGAGGAATTGATCTCTTGTTTTTTCGCATAGTTCCTACCATTGTAATATTGCGTTTTAAAAGCTTTTGCCCAAGGCTATGCGAAGAAAAAAAATTGTCCATTGTAACATTATGTCCTTTTAGACCATCCACTAAATCAAGAACCACCCGTTCTCCTTGGTTTCTCTCAGGAATTCCTGATATATCCCTTCCCAAATATGGTTGAATTTTCCATACATAACAAGTAGGTGAGTCAACAAGTAGCCAAAATTTCGGACCGTACCTCTCTGGTTTGGATGGAATATATTGGCGAAATTTACAGCGACCATGAAAACCTAGCAATTGCTCATCCACTGTAACACAATCATTAGGATTGTAAAAAGTTGAGAGGCTGTCAGACCATTTTTCCCAAAAGTTTCTTATAGGTGCGAACTTGTCTTCACTTTTCTGGGAACGTCTGGTTAACACATCATCAAACCGTATTATTTTGTGTATATACAAAAATGTTTTTTCAGACATTATTGACCGAAATATAGGACGTCCATAGTACTCATCAAAAAGATCGTGTAAAGTTTCATTTTTTGACCTATTGAATATAAAATATATGTATTCATATGTATGTCATTTGAAACCCTAAAAATTTGCTTACTTGTATACTCCGGCCAACAATAAAACCGCCAAATAGGCATGAAATAATTCGTCATCGATTTCAATATGATTGGAGCCATTTATATGTTTCCCATATTTGTTGGAGTTATTGATTACGATCTTTGTTATTTGTGAGGAGAAAACTAAAAAAAACGAATCTCGAATAGTATTTACGCGACTTGAGGCAAATTTTGTTATACCTAAAAAAACAGGTCTCAATTCAATCACCTTTTTTTTCTAAACACGACTCACCTGGGCGCATACTAAGAATATTTTCCTTTCCTAATCTACCAATGGGATAATGTTCACTTCGCCAAGTAGTACCATCCTTGGCTAAATACAAAGGATCACTATTTATGTTACTGCTAATGCCTTGATCAGAATCCGAAGACGAGCCACTTTCGTGTTCTTCTTCATCTGAAATATCAGGGTCACGAACTGCAATAACAGTGTCATCTGCTTCAGAAATGTCATCATCTTCTTCACTTTCACTTAGTACTTCATTTACTAGTTCTTCGAGAGTCAAAAACCGTGGATAAGACATTTTTAAAAATTATCACTTTGAACTGAATTTTTTTTTAGAAATAGAAACGCACAACAAATCAAAATCACTTGTTCTAATTATATGCACAACAGCACAGAAACACACAAAATGCAGTATGTATCAAAAATGATACATAGCTAGAATTATGAAGTTTTTGAATTTCTCATGGCCTGCTTGGAATTTTTTTTTAAATTGTTATTTAAAATAACGGCAAGAACAATGCTAACAAAGTCTCAATAGATGTGGCATCCCTAATTTTTTGGAAAAAAGTTATGTTGACGCAAAAAACGAAATGTATCATTTCTGATACAAGGCTCGATTAACGGTTAATCCAAATCTTGATATTTTAATCAGGCCAAAGTTCTTTGAACTTAATTTTCATTAAATTATTTTTATGATTAAAAGAATTTTGCAAAATGAAGTGAATAAAATTTATTGAGAATTTTCATTCTTGACTGCCGCGGGAATCGAACCCACTTTAACGGACAGGTTGATTTGGCAATTTTTTGATAGTAGCCACACTATCTCTTCAGAAATCTTTGCCGTATAACACTCACCGCCATTGACGACGGCTGGAAGTCATTAGTCAACCATTAATCTTTAAAGCAAATGGTATTTTAACCCTGGTAGATCGGAATTTGTGTTGAATGGTTGTCTGTTTTAATTGATTGGCATGTTTTACCTTACTTCTGTTTTTCTTACTTTTTGTTAAAATTTCTTCTGGAAGTCCAAAGTACATTTTTCTATTTTTAATATTTTTCTCTTGTTGACCTTTTTCAGCAAAACTTGAAGGACAAATGTAAACATAGAGCTTGTACCCTCGCTGTAAACAATGATTAGTATTGTGGTTGTGTTGAGCTGTCTATGGTTTTCAATCCAAATTTTGATATTTTAATCAGGCTTAAGTTCAATGAATTTTTCGTTCATGACTGTCGCTGCAATTTAAATTCAATGAACTTTTGCCTGATTAAATATCAAAATATAAATAATACATAAATAAAAATAAGAACATTTTAAAAAAAAATTTTTTTTTTCTTAAAAAAGAACATTAAAAAAAATTTTTCCCCCCTAGATTTTATCCTAGCTAAGCCCATGTATTCGTGTATTGTCTTCGGGAATATGCATGCCTGCAAAGTTTTATCCATTTGCATTGAGTAAAAGGCGGTCAAAAAAGCATTTTAAAAAAAAATTTTTTTGCCCACCCCCTCTAGATTTTATCCCGGCTACGCCCATGCATTCGTGTATTGTCATCGGGAATATGTATGCATGCAAAGTTTCATCCATTTGCAAGATTTGATTTTAATAAAATGAAATTCAATGGTATATTAATGTGTATATTTTAAAACTTCACAATATAAAACGCAAAATAATTGTCAGTGTACAAAATAAACTAGTGATGTGTAAAGGATCAATACAAATACAATTAAACTCGTGATTTGATTACTTTTTTATCAGCGGTAAAGTACTTATCTTAATTACCCTTTTACCAATTTTGTTTTATTTTAATTAATAGGGAAGTTGTCATACAATTTAAATTTATTATAAAAACAATATTTTACGAGTACTCTGCTAGTTGGAAAACAGACAAGCTGGGCACCTGGAGTTTTTTGTGGTTTTCGAGATATACCGTTATTTCGAAAATCAAGGAGGTTGCACAACATATGTTCGCGTAACTCAAAAACGCTTTAGCTAATTGAAAAATTAAAACAAACCGAAATTCCGCAATAAAATTTCCTCGCAGTCATTTTGGAAACATAACTTTTTTTTGTTGGAAAAAAAATATATATTTTATATCAAAATTTCGAAATTTTTTTGTAAAATTCATAAAAAATTGGCAAATGCAGCTAAGATTCCAGAAGTATAAAAAACGAAATTAAGAACAAAAGAAGCCATAAATAATTGAAATCTGTTTATAACTTTCGATTTTATTCACAAAAGACGAAAAATGTTAATTAAATCTAAGAATTTCATAAAACGCAATATTTGTATGGGAGCCCCCCTAAGGGGTGGAGATAAAGGGAAAGTATGATTTGAGAAAATGTTAAGGACGAAAAACTAATGGAGGTCCGTCATACATTTTATCCCCCTAGGAGTGGCTCCTAGGCCTTAGAAACAGATGATGGGGATGAAAAATAAAGTTGGGTTCGTCATACATTTGAACTGTCTGGGAGCATCTCAGGCGCTGCAGGGGCAAAATTTAAATCTTGGGCTCTACGCGTGTAAAAAATAAATTTCCAAACAAAATCAGCCATTAGTGATTACAATCTGTCTACAACTTTTGATTCTGTTCACAAAGGATGAAATTTTTTGTATTTTTTATAATAACCAATGAACGCTTTGTGTGGATTTGGTCTTATTGATAAATATTGTAGGTATTTGTACGCTTAAAGATTTTTCAGCTTAAATTTAATAATTCTTTTTTGAGTTATTTCTAAGAGACCAAAAAATCTGCAAAGCCTCTGCTCCGCTAGTTAACAGTCTTCGTATGTTATTTGAAAACACAATATATGAATAATCTGAAATGCTAAATAGTTCATAGCCCCAAAATTTCGCCACTTACTTAGCATTAGCTCTGAATGAAAGATTTGAGGGTTTAGAGAAAAATGAAATGTATTGTTCGTCTTCAATTCTTGACCATCGATACAAAGCTTTAGGGACAATATTTTTCAATCGTAAGGACAAAACGTCTTATTGAGCTACCTTACATGACTATGCATTCCGAAAGTGTTAAAGACACGGTCACCCCTACACGTAGCAAAATCTGTGAAAATCTTATAAGAAAATTTCGAGAAGAATGAGCCTCTATTAATCCTAAACTTTGGTTTATCTAAAGAAGTCTACTGATACTTTAGATCTTCTAATATTTCTAGAGCTGCAGATCCGCTTGTTTACTGGCGTAATGAAATGTAATACCCAAAAATTAAGAACATGGCGCAGAAGTAATTGAGTTTGCAAATGAATTCTGTCGCATCTGAGAGCCTATTTTCCACTGCAGGCCTGCTTCAAACAAATTTGCGAAATCATCTTTCTCCGCAAAAGTTGCGAATACCTTGATTTTTAAATATGGATTATCTCTTACCGTTGTTTGTTAAAAGAATAATTTAACTTTTGTTAATGCGACCATGAGTTCAACTTGTTGTTTTTTTAATCTTATTTATATCAATTTTAACTAAAAATAATCTCTTACACTTTTTATAAATAAAATATTACCCTGCTTGAGTTTTGTTATTTTACCTTGAACTTAAATTTAAACTTAAAAAAGGCATATTCCCTAGTTAAAATGTTGCTGATTATAAAAACGAATTTTTAGCAAAGTTTTTTTTAGGCTTAAAATGTTTTTTAACTAATTTGTGTTTGAAACCTAAATTAAGAAAATATGTGTATTATACATATGTATTTTATTCGACCTTTTATTTAAATTATAATATGACTAAATTTTCAAGCTTGAGGTCTTTTTTTAATTTTATATAAAAAACTTTAAACTTTATTCTACCAATATTTCGGCACTTCTTTGAGTGCCTTCTTCAGGGTATAATTTATAACTTTCAAAACTGGAAAATGTTTTCTCTCTGTAGAATTATTAATTTTTTCTCGAAACATCCAAGGAGGATAATAATTAATACAGCTAAAAATTTTATAGAAAGAGTTCTAAAAATAAGTGATTCAGAATTTCATGGAGATAATAAAAGGAAGATTTAAAATATTTTAAATGATAATAGCTTTCCTAAACAATTAATAACAAATTTATTTGTTAATTATAATAATTGTAGATTAAAACCGAAATAGTATTACAGAACAGAGAATTTTTAAGTCGGTAACATATATACCAAAACTTTCAGATATATTGGAAAAATCAAATATATATGATAGTAAAATATATAAAATAGCTTATAAATCTTTTAACACTATTTACTAAAATGAAGGACAAAATAAAGAGGATGGAAATGTCAAATATTGTTTATAAAATACCTTGTAAGGGTAATGATAGTGGACAGTGTAATAAGGTATATATAGGTACAACAAAAAATAAACTAAAAACTAGGATATCAGGACATAAATCAGATCAAAAATATAGACATATTTCATCACAAAAAACAGCTTTATCATCCCATTGTGCTAATCTAAACAATTATCCGGATTTTGAAAATACAACGGTTTTAAACACGGAAAATAACTACAAACGTAGATTTATGTTAGAAATGTTACAAATCATAAATGTGCCGACGATATCGAGAAATTATTTTAAATCGGACACTGAGAATGTTGCACAAAATTATAGACATTAAATTTATAAAAATAGAAACGGAAGTTAGAAAAAATTTATTTATTTTGTAATAGATCAAGTGTGATTTGAAAAATATTTTTTGTATTCAATTGGAAAATTTTTTAATTTGTCATTTTATTATATTGTTAATTCGTTTGTTAAATTGTGTTAAAGAAAAAAACCCTGAAGAAGGCACTCAAAGAAGTGCCGAAATATTGGTAGAATAAAGTTTAAAGTTTTTTATATAAAATTAAAAAAAGACCTCAAGCTGGAAAATTTAGTCATATTATAATTAAGAAAATATTTTATTTCTATTGCTAATAAAATATTTTTTATTTTAATCTTAAAAAACGGTATTCAGGAAAAATTTATTTACTTATAAACGTCTTCTACAAAGTCTAGTATGTAATTTTTCACAAATTTTTTTTTGGAATTCTGATACTTATAATTGTCATAATATTTTAAAATATGCTAAACAATTCTTTTGTTGACTATCTTGTGAATCCCCCAAATGTAGTTTTTTAATATTTATCTAAGCACTAATTTAAAAAAAAGAAACTTACACAAGGTTCGTGCATGTTCATCTTGTTTTGATCTTGTATATACATTTTTTTTTTTTAGCAAATTCTATTGGATTATACGATAATATTTATGATTTTATTATGTTTGTTTTAGTTTCAGTATGAGTTTTGTTTTTTTTTTTTTTGTTGCTTGACTGTCGTTGGTTGTCTGAATGTGAAAAATTATTTTCCATAAAAATTGCATTTCAAAATAAAGATTTCCTTATTCATGTAATGAAATATTGTTGTGTTTTTATTTTATTTCATACTCTTACATAACGTGTTCACATACACGTACGCAACTGTGCAGAATCAAATTTCTTGGATACGTCGCCGAGATTGGCACATACTGTCGTCAGGTGCTCAACTTTATACAAATGATGAACGTTTTGCCATATTGCATACACCTGGATCAAATATGTGGACATTGCAGATTAAGTTTGTGCAACGACGAGATCACGGCATGTATGAATGTCAGGTGAGTTAAAATTTATTCAGGGTCTTGTTTTTCTTTTCACTATTTTTTTTTTTTTTTTGCTTTTCTCTTGTAAAAGTTTTAAAAATGTATACATACATATTTTATATTTTGTATCTTCAGGGAAATCTGTTTATTTTTATTTACTATGTATGTATCTGTATGTACACGAATGAGTACAGAACATATGAATGCATAAATTGTTCTTCAATACTATATGCAGTAGTACGTATAGAACGGATTGCAGGGTGTCCAGGGCAATATGGCCAATATTGGACGCGAGGGCAACCAGGGTTATACTGGGATTGGATGGGGGTAGTCTTAGAACGCTTATAGGGTTCTTGACGGGTCATTGTCCTGTTAGGGCTTTTGCGGGCAGATGGGACAACGCCATACCGGACTTCTGCAGATTGTGCGATGATTCAGAGGAGCTGGAGACGATCGAGCTTGTACTGTGCCATTGTCCCAGGATGCGGGGCCTCAGACAGAAATGGCTAGGAGATAATTATTATTATTTTTATATGGTATTTCACGACGAACTGGGGTGCATCGCTGGATGTAGTCCGGCGAATCTACTGCGGTTTGTCAGGGAAATAATGCGGTTGTTTCTGTTGGGGGGACTGTAGCGGGGTCAATAGTTCTACGCGGGATTTTCTACGACTTACTAACTTTCTATCTTTCTTGATTCTATCCATCTTATACTTATTTCCTTTACTGTCTTCTCTTTTTTCTCTTATTGAAGGGATTCACAATGGACCATATTGGTCTCCGAGTGGAGGTGTGCCCTTGGGCGCATAACCCTTCTTAACCTAACCTAACCTAACCTATTTGTTTCGATAACGTAACTCTCCCACAGTTGGAAACATATTGAAGAACAGATATTGAAGAAACTAAACTTAATAACGTTATAAATATGGGCTTCTAAAGAAATCTCAATTGCATATTGTATCTAGGAGTTGTTAAAGTTTGTAATTTTATGCAAGTAACATGTTGAAACTTAGTCCTTGATTATTATAAATGATAATTTTTTAACTCCTTAAGTTTTATAAGTTTTTTGACAATTGAGCGACATGTGTCCATTTTTACTATCGTAAAAATCTAACAAATTTCTAAGCACATTTTCATAAAATTTAAAGACAAAAACACTTATTTGTAAACAAACAGTTTAGAAAATTAAAAATAAACTTTACTTCGGATTAGGGGGAGTGAATTGACAGTTGGAATGCACTTTCTTACATGTATAGAACATTTGAAGGGAATAAAATATTTAAGACTGCCATGGCATATAAACAAACTGTCAGGTATGTAAAATGAACAAGCAGAGATAAGCTGGACATTGACAAAGTAACAGAAAAGCAAAATAAGATTCCTAAGAAAAAAAATGTATAAGGGACCACCCTACTAAAAAATGCTAAAAATATATTGAAAAAAAAAGGAATAAAATTTCCCATTTTAGGCGAACACTTCTACAAAATACAAACATCTTTGGTCTTTTTTTATATTACTCTTTTATTACTTTAACATGGACTTAATAGAACAAGTCCAGTTTGATACCCTTCACCGAGAGTTCGAATAGGAGTGGGCTTAATATGGGATCTATAAATTACACTGGTCTACAAATTTGGAAAAAAATGACTGTAGAAATGAAGCATGTTTGTTAACTAATCTGGGTGCGCTGAATTCGAATCTGGCATTAAAATTGGGCTATCACATCTTGTTCAGTTTTTATCGCATGATGGCAATACTGTAAAACAGTCAATACTGACACTACAATTTCACAATTATTATTTTAACAGAAGCCTACATTCATTGTAAATCTTCATAATAGTAGCGTTTAAGCATGACACGGAGATCGTGTGTTACTAGCTCAAGCTATTGTTGCTTTGTCTGTGGTGAATATTTGGTTGGAAAAAAAATTTATGCAATATCAGAATCATTAAAATATGCATACTAACATAACTTTGGTTTTGCAGCCGACACCAACAATGTTTTGCATTTTCTTCATTCGCACTTAGATTTTTTTTCCACAAAACCTAGATGCAGTAAGCGGCGAAATAGCGGAGCTTGCTTACCAAGATTAAATGAAAATTTAGAGAAATGATCAAGGATTTTGGGACAAAAGCATGCTGGGAGACTATTGCTGGACTCTAATACGTGAAACCGAACCAACGACAAACAAACGACGTCCAATAACGCCATTCACTTTTAAAAATTCATTGATTTTCAAATAAACTAGCGATTTTTTATGTAAGAAACGAATAAAAACATTTTTTGGATCTCGAAACCGAAAGATATTTGGTTGCTCCAGTCCAAAACCTTGTTGGCTAGTGTTATTAAACAATCTTTATAAAAGTAAACTTTACAGTATTAACCCGAATTGACTCCGTGTGTCCATATGGGAACAAAAGTAAGCTGTGGCTTAAAGAGTCAGAAAATTCATACAAATTTGTTTCGAATATCGGTACCACATATTGTTAAGTTGTACAGCATCTACGCACTCACAATATTCTGTACGTAAAATTAACTGAAATTTTAATATAAAATAAATGAAACTTCAATTAAAAACCTGTCTACTTATTTTTCATTTATTTTTAACAAAAAGTTCATTTAATTTTTACTGTCAAAAATTCAACACCATATTCCGTAATATCAAATAAATATTCAGTTATTTTGTAAAATTTTACTGTAAAAAATTCAACACCATATCAGTAAAAACAGTTAAATATTCAGTTATTTTTTAAAATTTTACTGTCAAAAAATTTACCCCATATTCAGTAAAAACAATAAAATATTCAGTTATTTCATTTAATTTTCGTTTACTCCACAAAAGAGCCGAATTTAAAAAAAAAAAAACCAGACAGACACCTGTCCGCTTGTTGTCTAATGAGAGAGAGAAATAATATTATTATTAACTTACCCAGTTACACACGTTTGTTTTACTTTTGTTGTACTAAACACGTTGTTTACAGAAGAACTCTCAATTATAAAACACCAGCAGCATGACCGATATGGCTTCGCAATTATTTTACTTTTAAAATTTGATGTATTTAACTAAATTATACCAACAAATAGAAAATGGGAATTGCTTACACAAAACAAGCAATTCATTTTTTATAAATAAGTAAAAATTAATTTTTGGTAGTACATACAATTATATAAAATAACTGAATATTTAATTGTTTTTACTGAATATGGTGTTGAATTTTTGACAGTAAAATTTTATAAAATAACTGCATATTTATTTGTATTTACGGAATATGTAGTTAATTTTTTGACAATTAATTTATATAAGATAACTGAAAATTCATTTGGTTTTACGGAATTCGTGGTTGAATTTTTGAAAGTAAAAATTAAATGAACTTTTCGTTGCTTTAAATTACATTTTTATATAATTTAACATAAAGAAGAATTTACTCACTCAACGGACAATATTAACTGCAACTGAAAATCCATATTAATATGCACTTAGTTTTTTGAATAACTGTTAGAATCAGTTAAAAATAAATTTGCTTGGAATTTTAAATGTTTATTTATTTAAAATGACTGAACGGAATATTTCTTAAATAAACTACAGTCTGTTACTGTAATAATATTGTGAGTGCGTTCATTATGGCGAATATTCAGTTCAGATAGTGATTGGTTGATAAAAGCAGCGCGGAAACAAAAGTGTGTAAATTAAAAAGCAACAAAAATTAGGATATAATAAAAGGTTTGACGAATAAAACAGTTAGAGGGTTACTAAATAAAACAAAGTTGTGACTTTTTAAAAATTTTGTTGGCATGAATAATATTTTTAAAGAATTTTATGGGTGTGTTCATATTGATACTCGGGAACATTGCCACTAAAAATAAATATTCCAAAAAAAAAACATTTTTTAGCTTTATTTTTCGACGATGTAAAAGCAAATTGATGCTAAAATAAATAGGTTTGCACTGTATTGAAAAGTTTGGTAGTGTAGATGAAGGTGGCGAAAACAATGTGCATACCATTATTTTGTTCCTCCAGAAAATTAAGGTTATTTTTGTTGAGAAGATGACACTAAAATCGAACTCTAAGGTATTCCAGATGATGTATGCCCAAAACCACCACAAGCTAATTGTGAAATCCTACTAAGAAGTAGACGTAGTCCATCCACAATAGATGAGCTGCAAACCTATCAAGCTTCGTCCACGATTCTTCCTCAATAATCAACTATGTATAAAAGATTTGTGCACGGTGTTAATCGAATGGATCGAAATGTATTCGTGTATAGAACATTATACAGAGGAATAAAATGGTGGCAATTAATTTTTACGTAGCTGATGGATAATAGCGTTCAAAATTCTTGGCAGATGTCCCGAAATATGTCACAAATTGGGCTGAAAAATATTTACAAATCATTACAAAATTGGATGGCGTTAGTGAGCCACATAAAGTTTATGGGCCCGAATGGGTTTTTGTCGTATTTCAATGATTTCTGAGAGTACATTATGGGCCAATCTTAACGAAATTTGGTGGTATGATTTTTACGGCCAATTTTTAGAGTTGTTTTTATATCACGTTTTCAATTCAAATCGTTTTAAATAAAAAATTATTTTCTTCAATCAGCACTTAAATGTAACTTTATTCACAAAGCTGGTACATTTAAATTCAACTTAAGTGTCCATTATATAAAACATTGCGAGGTGGCCTCAATATCACAATTTCTTGCATTTAGAACTGCTACCATTCTTTTATCTCAATTAAATAAGACTTTTTTAATAAAACTGAAAAACTCAATCTGCATTTAAATACGATTTAAGCTTCTATGAAAATTAACAAAATAAAGATTTAAAATACTATCGTTAAAATTGGTCATTAGTCTTATGAAACTATGACAAAATTTTAGGACAGTGGTAGCATTATTCTTTACGGTTTTAAGCAAATTAAGGCCAATCCTAATATATAGTTTTAGGCATACTTCAGTGCTTTTTAGAAGTGGGCTTTATATGGGGCCTATGGTAAATATGGACCGATATCCAAATAATTCAGTAACTTAATATTTTGCTGTATAAAATAAGTGCAAAATTCTATGAAAATCGGTACATTTCCCTCCTAAAAGTTGTTATTTTTTATTAAAACAAATATCAATTGTTTAAGGAGGGTCGTTCCACACTTAGATTTTTAAATCTTTTTCTACTGAATCGATTGTGCTGGATTTCTATACTAAACTGCTAAAGTAAACTAGAAACAATTAGACGCCAAAATTTGTTGCTGTTCAGTCTTTCGAAAAAGGTTCTTATGCTCTTATCAGCGGATTTGCTTCAATACTTGTAGGAATAGTTTTATAATTTTTATTTATTTCGAAATTTCTGGAAAAAATATTTTTTAAATTCTTATAATTTTTTGCTTCACTTCAAGGCCAAACTTCATTTGTCAAGGGTCTACACTCAAAATATTATGTTGTTAAATTCAAACGAAAATTCAATTTAAACAACTAAAAATTCATTAAAAACAGATTATTTACAATTCATTTTAAATAAATGAATTTTACATTAATTTTTAAAATGTTATTTATAAAAAGGTAATAATTTTAATAGTTGTTTCTTTTAAAAAATAAATTTTAAACTTAAACTTAACTTTAAAAATCAAACTGCATAACAAAAAAAGTACAGAAAAACGTTATTTTTTGGTAGTTTGTTTTTTTTAATAACAAACACAAATTTTAAAAATAAATTTATTCGAAAAATAACTATGTTTTTATTTAATTCTAACAGTACGGAAAACGAACTTAACCCACAATCAGTTACTGTTGTAATTTCTTGAGTATATTAATATTATCCTTTTCCGATATATCAGCTATGGTATGTGTTTAACTAGATTTAGATAAGTAGTGTCCGACCGACAGAACTTTTTCACAACTTTTTCTAGTCTCTAGCTAAAATTGTGCCGAATAAAGGAAAACAAAACTCCCATTAGATATCGAGATAAAGCCGTGAGAATAGTTGCATGTTTTTCGGAAAAATCAAGTTTTAGCCAAAATATACATGAGGCCATAAAATCCCAACAGCAGCTTAACTAGCAAAACTCAAATGGGGCTTTGTTAGTTTCTATTTTTCTCTCAAAAAGTGAAAAAGTAAACATTTCGAGCAAATACCGTATTGTTGAGCAATGGCGATATACTAACGATGTTCATACAAACATAACATCGAGCACTTAATAAATGACTTTACTGGCAATGCCTGCATTATCTCATAATATGTCACATAAGGTACCGTTAAGAGTTTATATTTAAATACAAAATTTATATGAAATAAAATAAATAAAAACTCTCTCCTGTCAAATTGATTTTTGATGCTCACAGTTTTCTCGGGATTAGGGCCCGATATGATAATATGATTGATATTATGATAATTCCAATAACGGAATTTAAAAACGTGCAATTATGTGGGCGCTACATTCAAAATACCTACCTTAATGTTAAATAAATATATGTATTGAAATGTCCAAAGTGTAAATTGCGACTAGGGGCTAATTAATCAGTGCAAGTTTGTTGAAATTGTTTGTTTTTGTTTGAATTTTTTTTGTGAAAGAAATATTTTTGCATATACATATCATCATATGATGATATTTATATCAAAGTATAAATGGATATCAAATATAAATTAAAAATTGTTGACATTTTATTTTACGATTTTTTTAACAAAATAATACTTAAAATCGGTTTTATAAGTTTTAATACTTTGCCCTCAAGCCAGATTATAATAATTCGTATAAAAAGGCTATAAAACTTTTTGTTATTAAGTCCGTTTTTTAAACCTAATTCATTTTTATTATGTTACAAAAAAAAAAAAAAATCGATGCATAAAACACATCGTTGAATACTGCGAAATAACGATATACCATCGATCAAAGTTTTTCTTTGGATTCAAAAATTATTTAACAAGGTTTCGTTTAAATGTGCTTAGTTCCCATTTCATACTTTTGATAAACTGAAATTTATTGTTGATGGGATAAGCTATTCCTAGGCTTATTTCACTGCTAGCTTAGGCCAGTTCGTCAGAAAACTTCATCCAAAGATTTTAGAAAAACTAAAGATATTAAACAAATAAAACAGTTAAGCGCATAAGAATTATAAAAACCAGTTTTACTTGTAACAATGTCAAAACTTAAACCAAAACAACAGCAATAAACAGTGAGTTTATATTTTCTTTTTGTCAACTTATGTAGTTGTAAGTAGTTAAAGAAAAAACAAAACTAAAAACAAATTACTTTGGTTTATTTTGACATTTCAGTTTTATTTACACTGCCTCATGCATATTAGTTGTCAAAGTTTTTCTTGGGATTAAACAAATTAATTAAAAATTAATTAATGCAATACATTGCATCACAAAAAACATCGATGTTATTTTTTCAATGTCCGTTTTAACATTTATTTAACTAGATAATATTAATTCCTGTTCACTCAGAGCAACTATTTCTTTTTTTCTTGTATCTTATTTCTTTGTAGATTATTTCACATATTTTCCTTTCATTTTTCAAACAAAAATGTAACTCAAGTTTTTTTAGCAAAATCGGACAAGTGGTTCTCGAGTTATGTTAAACAAAATAACATCAAGATAAGGAAAAAATTTAAAATGTCATAAAAAAAACTGACACATACGAACGCCAAACCCTTTGAGGGTTTTACTAAACAGACCTAGTACCATCACCCTGACTTGGAATTTCTCACCCCCCAGATTGGCTGTTGTACTGTGTAATTAATACGTAATATTGTTCTGAGCAAAATTTGCAAACGGTTTATTTATTTAAAATGTGTGTGGTCGCGAAAAAAAATGTTGCTCTATTAAGAACACCAGTAAAAATATTGTTGCCCATTGTGAACGAAGCTTAAAGGTTACGCATTTTAACTGTATTCCTCCTTTATATCAGCTAAACATTCGATTTTCTAAAATACAATTCTAACCTCTTTAAAAGTTCGAATTTTATAAAAGTACTGTATAGTCACCTGATATTTTTCTCTTTAAGGATTGAAAATGAATTTATAAATTATATTTTCTTATTCAAAACGTGCAAAAGTTCAGTATACTAGCAGCCGGTTCATCAATTTCGAACGTTTTCGTTCGCATGGAAATTTCTACGAAAAGATTAACTGCCAGGCCCACAATGTCGACAAGATCATTTCTTTCGTATATTTATTTTGAAAACAATAATAAGAAAATTAAAATTTGTTTTTGTTTTCAATTGGGCATGTTCTGACAATCGCAAAACGCTTAACATTAGCGATTTTGACTAGAAATCGTATAATAGCTGTTCTGTAAATCGCAATCGCAAGAAGAGTATTTAAAAGAAACTATGGTAGATCGCAAGCAATTCGCACGAGCTTTAGAACATCATAAAATAAATAAGGAGTTTTGCGATTTCAAATCGTATGACTGTCAGAACATGGCCGAATATAAGAATTCGAAACAAATGTTGTTGTCAACATTTTGGGCCAGGCAATAAAATAAAAGTAATTGTTGGACTCATTGTGCTCTGGCATTTTCGTCTCTCTGTGTATATGTAAATGACTGATCAAAGAAAATGAATAACTTTATTTATGCGCCGCCCTAATGTTGCCATTGTATAAGAATATGTATAGTTAATATATTTACTTCTATAACAAAAGTGTACACTAAAAACTTTTTTATATTCATATGTATTTGTGTATATTTAACAATATATTTACTTTTAGATATTGGCCTTTGTTCGTACTAATGTGTGTGTTTATGTGGTTTGCCAGAATGTGTTTGCTTAGCAAATATTTTTTGTACATTGAGCTAAAATTGCACTTGGTTTTTTACTCAGTTGTGTTCTTGCAATTTCTGTCTAACAAATTGAATGACAGAACAACATTCTTAGTGATATTATCTTGTGTTTTTTTTCTGCTTATTTCTACACTGCCTGCTTCCCTTTCTTTTTTAAAGAATTCTTAACTACTTTTTATTATTCAGTTAAAAAAATGTGTGTACTTTCAGGTATTTTTTATGAAAAGGTCAACAGCACTTTTCATGTACATTTATGAAATTGAAAAGAAAAATAAAAATATGCATTAAAAGGTGTTCAAGTACAAAAAAGCTTAAAATTCATATACATATACAAAAAATTTAATAAAACTTAACCCTTTCGGACCTACTGGGATAATACGTCCCAGAGAGATTGAATGTTCTGAATAGTGCCCTAAAGCAAAGAAAATCAAGCTATAAGTATCCTATCCGCTCTCATGGGTTTTAGTGTATAAAAAATTTAACGGTACCCAATTTTGAGAAATGTTTGTTTTTGTGATTTTACAATTATTTGGGGGGAGTTGTCGTGAAGCGTCATTTGTTACTAATGTAATAATGAAATAAAAATTACAATTATAACAGTGTTGCGAAAAAAATTTGTATATTTGTTTCCAATAATTCACTTTACTATTTGTGTGTGAAAAACTTCATTTTCTTTCTTAATATTTATTTATTTTCTATTTCAATATTTGTTGATTTGGGAAACATTATCCCATTCGGGACTTTCACTGGACTTATATATCCCACTCGTATTGTTTTCAACAAATATGTCTCGAAAAGAAAAAACGTGCTTCGGCTTCTGAGTCTTTGTTAGGAGAAAGGGTTAGAAAAAACTTTTTAATACTATACGTAGCAAAGGCATCATGGTAAGTTTCAATAGCGTTTTTAATATCACTTGTGTAAATTTTGTTAAAGAATTCCCAAAAATTCGAATCGGATTATACATCCCAGGTAAATTTTAGGAGTTACGGAAAACCTTACAATGCGACTCATTATAAAATGTTGATAGTTTTTCAGTATGTGACCACAGATTTTTAATTGAAATTGTAGTTTAACCAAAAAAAAAAAATCCGGCAAAGGTTAAAGTTACCCAGTAAAGAGTGTTTTTTTAAGCCTGATTTAAATAACGGAAAGGTCGCACAAGATGTCTTACTTACTTTTTGTTATTTATGATCATTACGCTCTTGTAAATCACAATAAATAGATATTACACTAATTTTGGAAAAACTGTGATGTGAAGTGAAACAGCGAATCGTATATCTGATTACTACTCTTGTTTTAGTACAAAAAGCAGGCTGGGAAAACATATGCAATATTTTTTTTCAGCTCCATACAAGTTGAGTCGGTCTAATATATATATATATATATATATATATATATATATATATATATATTAGGCCGGGTCGATTTGTGGGGAGGCAAAAAAATCGCCCATGGCTCAGTGAAAATCGTATTATAGGGATCAAAATAAGAAACTTTGCCGAAGGAACCATACCTCTAAAACGAATTCTACTACCCCCCAAACTGTTGACTTATGTCCCGTAGGGTCAAGTTTTGAAAAATCCCACTTTGACCCATTTAGAGTGCCCCAATCGAGTCCAAATGTATGACCGACTCCCACTAACTTTGGAGGGCCGTTCCACCCATGCCAGTGGCACACCCCCTGGAACTCCCCTGGGGGTTCCCCATACAAACATTTCAAAAAATCACAATTTTTGGCACTTTATTTTATTATTTTTTATTAATTTTTACTTTTTTATTTATTTTTTCTCTTTAGAAATTTATTTAGTCAGAACATATGTAAATGAAAAAATTAATTTAACTTAGTAATAGATAAGAAAATAAAAAAAAATACTGGTTGAAGTCTTTCATTGCTTTCAAGTCTGGGCAATTTCGCACGGCTCTCTAATGTCGTCGCCATAATAGCCTCTACATTTTCCGGTATAACTCGTTTGGAAACGCTAGCTAGCAATTGAACGTGTCGTTCTGTTGCAGGTCGTAAAATAGGTTGTGTGGGTTTTTTAAGCCACCACAAGACACAGCTGCATGTCGTAAACTTACTTAAGCAAAATCGGTTACAGGTAGAATTGAGCATAAAATTATCATAAAGGATTTTCCAGAAGTTATAAAAGGCGCACTTGCTTAACAGAATTTGTGGTCAGATTAACGTTTAATTTACATTTAAGAGCTTTATGGGCAGTTTTGACAACAAAATCGGTTACAGGTAGAATTGAAATTACCATTTCATTCTTATTACCTCGTCTCGTAGACCATATATAACGCAACAGTTTTTGTGAATTCATTAAGTCGTTGTGAAGAACTCGAAGTGTGAAGTGCTAATTTCAGATACAAAATATTTAAAAAAAATCATTCCAAATCAAAAAGTTTACAATGAATCCACCATCCTCTACACCGCAAGATGAAGCAATAACAACATCAACAACTATCGAAAACCCAATGAGTCATATACCCAGGCATGATGTTACTGTTTTTGGTGTGTCTACTGATTTGACTGGTCTTAATTTACCAACCCATCTGGATATCTGTCCTATGAACCATTCACTATTCAAGTACAAGATAAGTTGATTGGAATTTGGGAAAAACTTGGTATGGAAATAATGCTGAAAAAAAGTGTATGTAATAAATTGCATAGATTGCTTGACAAATATCAAGATCAAATCCAGAGAAAAAACAAACCCCAACAATTTACAGAGTATGTAAAATCTCTGGAAAAAATTTTTTTCATTGGAACATATAAATGCGATTTGAAGGCAGCTCCATGTGCATGCGGTTGGGTTCCCGAACGCCTCAAAGATTTTATGCACGATCAACATAATCAGAAAAGACTAACATTGGATGGATTTGCGATGGAAATTGAAGAGCAAGGAGCAACGTCTATGTCATCAATGCCAACATACCAAGATCCCGATGATTCAACATACGCACCGCCACCGGTTCAAGAAGAATTGGATATAAGCACAAGTTCACAATACACACAGAGATACGATTGTTTTAACTTTGCCTTGGTATGTGACTGATTTGGTGTGCCTGATAGAGTAGCATCAGCAATGGGAACCGCTCTTTTCCAAGATTTTAAAATGAAAGATATCCATGGCAAACCTCTCATCATGGATAAATCGAAAGTTCGCCGAGAAAAAGAGAAATGCAGACAAGAAGTGCTTCGCAAACGGTTAGATGATACCAATTTGTTAGCATTTTCATTCGATGGCAGAAAAGATGATACTTTAACGAGAGATACAATTGATGAGAAGTATCATACTAGGATGGTAAAAAAACCTCATCTTGTTATTTTGAGAGAACCGAATTCTGAATTGATTGGTTACGTTAGACTGGAACATGAAACCGCTGAATACAAAACAACCAAATTAAATGATTTTTTCAACGATAAAAATATATCACTGGATGCATTAATTGGCATATGCACTGACGGTGAGCCAACAAACACTGGCCCAAACGGTGGAATTATACGACAATTCGAATTGCTGTTAAAAAGACCATTGCATTGGTTCGTTTGCCTTCTACACTTCAACGAACTTCCGTTTCGGCATTTGTTTGAAGCTTTGGATAAATCAACCAGCACTGGACCAAGATCGGCAACCGGAAAATTGAGCCGTCAAATCGAAACTTGTGAAACTCTTCCGGTAAGTTATTGCTATCACTCATTTATTATAATTGTCAACCGTTTTTAATTGTTTTATTTTTATATATTTTCAGGTGGTGGACGGCTTTCAGAAAACTGAGTAGAAAAATATGCCCCCTGCTCCAGAAAAAATTGAATTTTCCACCGATTCCAAGTACTTATACGACATGGCCCATGCAATTTCTAGCGGCGTGGTTTCAGTGGATCTGGCTTACATCAAACCAGGGAAAATTGTTCATTCTCTGTGGCTCACCAATGCCGTTAGACTATTACGAGTATATGTGACAACGGAAAATCTAGATGCAAATTTAAGAATACTGGTTAAATTTATAATTACATGTTATGTGCCAATGTACTTCAAATTCATTAGTTGGTCAAGATTTCTAGAACCTCGTTTACGCAAAATTGTCAATAAAGTAATTACAGATAATTCATATTATGCGCATTCGGAAAATATCTTGTTATCAATGTTGTTTGATGATAGCAAAGAAAAGCGCGACTGTGCTATCAAGATAATTCTACGCTATCGAACCGATGTTGACGACCCAACGGGACTTAGAGCTTATAAAAAACCATATATAAACTTTTATTGCACAAGTTACACGGAAATGATCAATATGAATGACATAAATGACGTATTTTAACCACCATTCACGAGAAGCATTCCATACGATACTTTGAAAGAATATTTAAATCAAGATGATCCACCGCACATACAAGGAACAGAACGACACGTTCAATTGCTAGCTAGCGTTTCCAAACGAGTTGTACCGGAAAATGTAGAGGCTGTTATGGCGACGACATTAGAGAGCCGTGCGAAATTGCCCAGACTTGAAAGCAATGAAAGACTTCAACCAGTATTTTTTTTTATTTTCTTTTCTATTACTAAGTTAAATTAATTTTTTCATTTACATATCAGTAGGTTAAAATACGAAATGAAAATTTATTCTTACTGTTCTTGTGGCGCTTTTGAGAAGAAGTATACTTATTGTGTCAATGCATGTCCTCGTCCATGTTTTTCCAAGGACATGCATTAATACAATCCGCATATTTCTTCTCATAAAGCACCAAAAGAACTGTGAGAATCATTTGTCATTTCAAACTTTTAATTTTGTAACGAACGAGTTTTGAAACTCACCTACTCATATGTATGTTCTGACTAAATAAATTTCTAAAGAGAAAAAATAAATGAAATAATAAAAATAAATAAAATAAATAAAAAATAATAAAATAAAGTGCCAAAAATTGTGATTTTTTGAAATGTTTGTATGTGGAACCCCCCAGGGGAGTTCCAGGTGGTGTGCCACTGGCATGGGTGGAAGTATGGGTCAAAGTAGGATTTTTCAAAACTTGACCCTACGGGATAAAAGTCAACAGTTTGGGGGGTAGTAGAATTCGTTTTAGAGGTATGGTTCCTTCGGCAAAGTTTCTTATTTTGATCCCTAGAATACGATTTTCACTGAGCCATGGGCGGTTATTAAATCGACCCGCCCTAATATATATATATGATATTCTTAAACACTTTATTTTGAAATCGCTTAAAAATATCAATTTGGCTTTAGCGGCGCAACCCCCATATTTGAACTCCACAAGCCCATACTGGTTTCAGTATTTGAACTGTACAATTTCTTCCAATAGTCCATTACAGTTTATTAAATTTTATATTCAGTTCTGTTTCTTTTATTTGTATATGACGAAGCCGCAGAACAAAACATACTTTTATGCTCATTTCAAACTTTGGGGGAATTAACCTGGGTACAGTATAACCTGGTAAATTACCCCACGTTTAAATGCCTTTAACAGTAATTTACCTTGCGTTTTAAATCCCCGTTTTATTTCTTCCATTTTTTAAACAAAAATCCACGTTTAATTGCCATTCGTTTATTTACCCAATTCGAGTAATTGCCTTAAAAATTTAACTTAAATTTTAACCCAAAACATAATACCACCTAAATTTCATTCGTTTAATTGCCTCAGTACTATTTGATAACAACACAGCAGGTAATACAACCAAATTTACATGTTAATAAAAACAAGTTAGAGTGCTATATTCGGCTGTGCCGAATCTTTGATACCCTCCACCGACACTTCGAATATTTTAGGAGTAATATCTGTATGATGTCTATTTATTATTATAATCTTTGTAAAAACAGACATATGCATTAAAATTTGTTGCGGTTTAGACCTATGTATATACAATTATTGATCGACAATCAGAATCAATTTTAAAAAGTTTGAGTAGAATATCAGTTTAAGCTGAACTAAAATGATTTTCAAGGGAACAAATTATATAAAAGCCATGGTAAGCTATGAACCAATCATCCCAAATTCTGCAGAACGATTTCTGGTATTAAAAAATATAAATTTCAATACAGCGGTGCAATTAGTTTAAGCGTTTGCAGTGAATTTCAGAAGGCTGCTAAAATGGAATCTAAGGAAAATTATTGACCGTATATCACAAAATTGCATAACATTTTTTCTGGCCATATGAAGCTAAACTGGAAGAAAGTTTATCGCGTATTTAATTATTTTACCAGAGTGGGCTTTATATGAGGCCTATGGTAAGTTATGCACCGATCATCACCAAATTTCACAGTGTCATTTCTAGTTCTATAAAACTGTGATGTATCAAATTTTGTTATGATAGCGTTATTTTTTACGTTTTTAGGCGTACTAAGCTGTTTTTCGGGAGTAAGGTTTATATAGGGCCTAGGGTAAATTATGAACTGATCTTCACGAAATTTCACAGTCTTATTTCTAGTCCTGTAAAACTTTTATGTTCCCAATTTTGTTATGATAGCATTATTTTTTACGGATTTAGGCGTACTAAGCTGTTTTCCGGGAGAAAGGTTTATATGGGGCCTATGGTAAATGATGGACCGTTCTGCACAAAATTTTAAAGCCTTATTTCTCGTTCAATAAAACTTTGATGTACCAAATTTTGTTATGATAGCATTATTTTTTACGTTTTTAGGCGTACTAAGCTGTTTTCCGGGAGTAAGGTTTATATGGGGCCTATGGTAAATTATATACCGATCTTCGCGAAATTTTACAGTCTTATTTCTAGTCCTGTAAAACTTTTATGTTCCAAATTTTGTTATGATTGCATTATTTTTTACGGATTAAGGTTTACCAAGCAGTTTTCCGGGAGTAAGGTTTATATGGGGCCTATGGTAAATGATGGACCGTTCTTCACAAAATTTTAAAGTCTTATTTCTCATTCAATAAAACTGTGATGTACCAAATTTTGTTATGATAGCATTATTTTTTACGGATTTAGGCGTACTAAACTGTTTTCCGGAAGTAGGTTTTATATGGGGCCTATGGTAAATTATGGACCGATCTTCACGAAACTTAACAGTTTCATTTCTAGTCTTATTTAACTGTGACGTGCCAAAATTTGTTATGATTGCATTGTTAGTTAGGGTTTTAGGCTTACTATACTGTTTTCCGGGAGTAGGGCTTATATGGCGCCTATGGTAAATCATGGACGGATCTTCAAGAAATTTTACAGCGTCATTTCCAATTACATAAAACGAACTGTTGCGAAATCTTATATCATTCTGTGCATTTTTCCACCATTTATGTTAGTTTTTGTAACAAAATTATCCATTTTTTTTAGGTGGTGGTTCCACATTTTGATTTATAGCTCAGATCCTATTGAACCGATTTTGCTGTATTTCAATCCCAAACTGCTTAGGATAACTACAAGCAATTTGACACCAAGTTTGTTTATTTCTTTTGAGTTTTTCGAAAGTGAGCGTGTTTTCAACAGACGGACAGACGAACATGGCTAAATCGACTTAAAATTACTCAAGGACCCAGAATATATACACTTTATAGGGTCTGAGATGAATAACAAAAAAAGTGTCACACGGAATGACAAACTTAATATACCCTCTTCACAACTAATTGTGGTGGAGGGTATAAAAATAAATATACTCTACAAATTTTTTAACAAAATATGCCCCAAAAACAAAATATTCCACAATTTAATATTTACTTTAAAATAAACTTAATTCTGGGCTCACCAGGATAAAGTAATGTTATGAGGTTAAAGTTCATATAAGAGTTATGTTTCGCCAGATCAACATTTTTTAATTTTATTTTTCATTTTTTTTTTTTTTTTAATATTTTTATTATTTATTTAATTTTCTTGAATTTTGAATTTTTTTAAATGAATTAATTATTTTAAGTAACTGCTAAATTAATTATTGAAGTTTACCGTCAAACAGCTTGGGAAATTGTTTCCCAACTGTTATACTGTTTTAATTGTTAAGAACCATTTTTTAAATAAAGTTTTAATTCTGTATTGTTATTGAAAACCACCGGTAGTGTATCATTTTCGAGTGTGTGATTAATTTGAAGATTTTTTTTAAACAACCCTAAATCTAATAATTTTATTTTATTAAAAATAAAATACCTCAAAAAATATTTAGGGAAAACAAGTTATTTGTGCTGAACATTATCTAGATACACCAAATATATGAGATAAGTTGTCTTAAAGGTATTAAAGACAAGGTCGCAAAATTTTAAATTATAGTAACATTTAAAAGGATAAAAGTGCTTGAATTTTTTAGCGATTGATATTTGAATAGAAGCTGTATGTTTAAATGTGAACCGATTTAACCAAATTTTATTTGCAGTTAGAATTTTTGTGCCAAATTTAATACGAACATGATTAAATGGTTTATGAACATAAAGAAAGAAGTTTGCATGGGGACTATGTGATTTAAAGACCTATTTTCCCAATTTACATAGGTTTCGTTCTTATGACAATTAAAACGTATTTACCAAATTTTATCAAATTTTATCAAATCTGCTGCTTTAACTTTCCGCACAACGTTTACATGGACAGACAACCAGCCGGATGGACAGTCGGACACGAAAAAATCACTTTAAAAAGTGTTTTTGGTTCGATCGGTTTATTAAACTTTACAGCAGAGCTGTTAATGATTTATTAATTTTTGAATTAATTCGAGAATCATTCATGCACTGAATTAGCAAATATTGAATGAATTCTTTTCACACAAAAAAATTAATTGAATGAAATTTGAGTCAATTCAAATGAAATGGCAGAAATAAATTTCTATTCGTTTTCCAATTCAAATGAACTTGTTGATGTGAATTGCAATTCATTTTACAGATTCATATAAATTGATTGATTTTGAATTAATTCATTTCATTTCCAACTCATTTGAACTGAATTGATTTTTTATTGAATTGGAATTGTCAGCAGGCAGCGGCAGACTAGGAATTATATTATTATGTGTAGGCGAAAATCCTATCAAAATGGAAAAATTTAGTTTATTTGCTAAAAGAAACATAAACTTTTTTTTTTTTTTTTTTTTTATCAAATAGTGTGAACATATTATTAAAAGTGTGTTTAACAAAAATTTTTTGTTTAAATAATCTTATATATCGAGTGTTATTTTTCAAATAGTGCTATCAGCAAAATCACAATTTTACAGGAAAGCGAAAAAACTGATTTTTTCGATAACTCTAAGAGTATTAACTAATCTTTATTTAATAATGTTATTAAAAAACAACGTCTTAATCATACATGCTAATTTTTTTTTAATTCCAGATATTCGCGCTTATATGTCTGATATCACTATTTACAAATTAAAATTTTATCGATTTGAGCATTGAAATAAGCAGATAGCACTATTTGAACAAAAATGAAAATGAGCGCGCTATTTATATGATCGCTGCACAGTGTGGGAAATTAGGAAAAAATATAAATAATTGTATATTTTAAAAACGGTTGGTCCGATTGGAATGCAGTTTGAGGTGCCAATTAAAAGGTTGTAGTTGAGTTTAAGTCTTGGATTTGACCCCTATAGACTTAGCAGGAGAGGTGCTATAGGTTCCTATATTAGGACGTCTCGGGTATAACAAAAACTAAAAACGATCCGTAATTCTTAATTTTAGCTTGATGCTAAAAATAATTTTTTAGTGAAATGCGCTTGCCGAGTTCTTCATAATTTATAATTGGTCTAGTATTTTGGAAATATAAGACTCAAATTTATCATAATTTGCTTGAAATATTTTATGTGAATTATCAACAAAATTTTATTTTTCGTGCTTAATTTCCAATTTTTATTTTTGATAAAAACACTGAAATTTATTATTGATGGGATAAGCTATTCCTATGCGCATTTCACTGGTTGCTTAGGCCAGATCATCAGGAAACTTCATCCAAAGATTTAAGAAAAACTAAAGATATTACACAAATAAATACGCTTAACAGTTTTATTTGTATAATATCATGTAAATGTTGGCCATGACTTTGTCTGAGGTGGTCCTTTCGGACGGTCCAATTTTGGGCGACTCGTTCGAGTTTGTGTGCCCCGATGTGTTTAATAATTGTGCAATACGAATACAAACCCCGTGCTTGGTAGCCATTATATTTCTAAACAACACAAATTTTTAGGAATTTTCGGCTGTTTTTTGGGAATTGTGGATTCGTTTTGTAAGTTTAATTACACTTTGAGCTGGTTTGTATTAAGCATTAAAAAATGTATTTACTTGTAAAATTTCATTAAATAATATTAGCTAACAAAGATTTATTGCATAAATTAAAATTTTTATTGTTTACAAAAACTCATAAGCAAATTTTATGCAGTTATCTTGCAAAATTTCTACAGCGAATTTTAAAATTAAATTAATTTATGAAATCTAGACACAATTCCCAACCCTTTGACGTATAATATGTCTACTTTCTAATAACCATTTTTATCATTTTATTATATGAAGAAATTGTTTTTATGAAGATAGCACTTTTTTACAAAGAAAAAAGAACGTGTGTGTTAGATAGCACAAACAATATTTATGAAAAAAAAAACGTTTGGGAAAAAATTTTCCCAATCCCGCTGCAATAAAAAATAGCAAACTTTAGTGATTCCTCCTAGATCTGCTCTTGAATTTGATTGATTGCAACTCATTTTTGATTTTATTCATTTGAATTGCAATTCATTTTTCTAATTCATTTGAATGACCATAAGTTTGTATGGATGAGTACGCTTTTGTTAGTAGGACATGACAGGATATCTCAAAAAGCATTACATATACAATTTAAGACAACAAATACCATTGTTTTTTAGTGCTATCTCCTTAAATTTATCTGATACATTTCTGCCTTTACTTTTTTCATACGTCAAATCGCTCCTTTATTGCAAGATAGTCACATCTCAAAAATTCAAAAATTTTAAGTCACCTAAGCAAAACTGTTCATTTATACCTTCTTTATACGTAAAAAAATCAGCATTACATCTCATACCGAACCGAAGTTATAGCAAAATATATTTTATTAAATCTGTTTATAAAGGTACATTTTGAAAACTTTAATCGCATTTTGCCAAATTTGATTGTTTTGAGATATGACTATGTTGCAATAAAGGAGCGATATGTATTTAGTTTAAAGTTTATGTTTCTATTTTAAAAAACGAACAGTTGTGACAAAATATAACCAAACAGTTATTATCATCCGCTCAGCATTTTTAATTTTATCTTTAAAGGTGAATATTAACGAAAATTGTAAAAGTACCAGTTAAAAACTGAAAAAGTATCAAAAAAGATCCCTTTTATAGATTTCCATTCACACAGGACCTTGCACACACAATTTTATGTTTCTAGTTCCAGTTCCAGTTAAAAATTCCTGCCACTAGGGACATCATGTATGTTAAATGTCTCGTTTCTATTGAATATTATTAACGGTGATGTTTGTTCTGGTTTTCTGATCAACAATATTTCGTTCAACATTCCTCAACGACCAACACGTTACTTCTCACCATTAACCGTTCAGTTTTTTAGAGCTAATTATGCAAACGCTGGCCCTCTGAGGAGAATGTGTATTCAATTCAGTAGGTGAGTTGCAAAACTCGTTCGTTACAAAATTTAAAATACGAAATGAAAATTTATTCTTACTGTTCTTGTGGCGCTTTTTGAGAAGAAGTATACTTATTGTGTCAATGCATGTCCTCGTCCATGTTTTTCCAAGGACATGCATTAATACAATCCGCATATTTCTTCTCATAAAGCACCAAAAGAACTGTGAGAATCATTTGTCATTTCAAACTTTTAATTTTGTAACGAACGAGTTTTGAAACTCACCTACTCAATTTAATGAACTGTATAGATTTATAGATTTTTCTTTAAATACTAATGTAACAAAAAGTAAAATAATAATTTTTTTGAATTCATAATTAATTATTTTATTTGAGTTATTAACATTTATGTTGTATAAATATCCTGTAAATGATGAAACAGAACTGGGGCTGAACGATGTTTTTCATACAGTTTGACATAAAATTATGCCAGAAAATGCGGTCGAGAAATAAAATCAATTTTATTTTGAGGACGTTTTTTTCTAATGCTCTCACATAAATACAATTATTCTCTTAACAATGCTACCATACTTTCATTCAATTTCGTACATTTTATAAACAAAGAAAAATAAGAACAAAAGAAAACGAAAGAAATGAGAGAGAATTAGAAGTTACTGCCGACGTTTGAATTATGGGCTTTAAAATTGTTGCCTGAAGTTGAAGACTCAGTTCTGTTTCATCATTTTATTTTGAGGACGTTTTTTCCAATGCTCTCACTTATAGACACTTATTCTCTTAACAATGCTACCATACTTTCATTCAATTTCATACATTTTATAAACAAAGAAAAATAAGAACAAAAGAAAACGAAAGAAATGAGAGAGAATTTGAAGTTACTGCCGACGTTTTAATTATGGGCTTTAAAATGTTTGCCTGAAGTTGAAGACTCAATTCTGTTTCATCATTAAGGATTAATTCCATAGACGAATAAATAAATAAATAAAAACAAAGAGCTTAAGAAAGGAAGTTATTTACCCCATTTTGATACTTCTTTCTCCCCATTAAAGCATCAAAAATATCAATATTGTAGTGGAAGTCCATAACCAACGTCTAATAACTGCAGTCAAAGTTGAAAAACTGCCATTGCTTCCACTTCTTAATTTGTCATGGGGCAAACAAAAACTGTTGCTTTTAATTCTGATTCATTAAATGTAAACATTCGCTGTCAAACCAACTCAAAAAGCGAAAAGTGGTACACAAATTTTCGTTTTTTGTTCGACAGTTTTTGGTTTTGACTGCAGTTTTTTAAACCCTGTCCATAACATAATTCGTATATGTCAAACAACGGAGAACGATAAGTTTCGAATGAGATTTAAACTTTATTTCTATGTTTATTGGTTTTATAGATAGATTATGTGAGAAACAAGTGCAAAGAAGAGCTAGAAAACTGTCCGCTTATTTTCCTAAAGAACAACGTTACGTATTACATTTTGTGTATCTTTGTTTGTTCTGGAGATATAAATACCCCTAATTTACCCTTTTTACCCCCTAGGGAGAAAAAAACCTAATGTCCAAATTGCACGTTTTTAGCTTCAGGCGTTTATACTGTGCAGTGCTGTGTATAGATTTAGCCATTTTTCAACTTGTTTAGTCTTAACATTTTTTGCCGTTTTCCGTTTAATAGAATAATTATTTTTATTTTCTTAAAAAAATTTATAAAAGTAAAATAAACATTTTAAACAAATAAAACCCATTTAATTTAATTAAAACGATGGTGATGAAACATCTTGCAAAATAAAGGAAAACTATTCCAACATTAAATTTAATATAAAGTTGCTCTCAGCTCGATGGCAAAATGTTGAAGTAGAGAGCGGAGTTTGCCAAAACTTGGTCACCAAAAAGGGCTAAATTGGCTAAACAATTGCTTAAGACTTTTTTAAATAAAAACACATTGAAATTCAATAACAAAACAAAAATAGTTCATTAAACATTTTTTACAACGAAATTGTAAACTTAGATCAATTTATTGCATAAGAAAAAAAGTAAATTAAATATTTTAGCATTTTAAAAAATAAACACATCGTTAAATTCGATGGCGTTATTGTTCATCACTTGTGCCCATTGGTTTCAGATATTTTGAAGCTAAATAATAATCATGACAACAGTTACCCAACCGCTTGAGTGCAAATCTAAAATAACAAATATAAAAGTAAAATCAAGAAACGGTCACGCTTGACTATATGATACCCCAATAAAAAATGGAGCTTCCAACGAAGCAGGTTTGTAAGGGAGAAACATAAGGGTTTCGCTTACCATTGCGCTTACGGAAGACATGAATTTTATATGGCGAGTTCCCACTTTGAAGCAATACATTTTTGACACATACAGCGCATTATTCAGCGCACATAAATATTGTTGGATGTAACGATCATCTTTACACACTGAATATTTTGATACAGTTATTTTTTAGAATTCTCCCTGCTTCGTAGTAAAGGAATGCCGTAGCACTTGAAATGTTATTTTTTTTTTATAAAAGTTGTTGAGAGTTCTTTCACTTACTTTACTGCATTTCTGTATGTCTTATTGCGTAGCACATAATTGTGCGCTTATTTTTTTAAATGTACCTTTAATGCTTCGCAAAATGGTAACATTTTTTATTGGGACCTTACACCACAGTATATAAAACAATTGAATTTTTGCTAGTGTACCTTATTTGCGACCCATGAGCAATTATGGACCCACCTTAACAAAACTATCGATACTTACGGCAGTATCGATAGTCTTTAAGCAAACTATCGAAAGTATCAATTGGGTCGACTGTAGATAGGTTTGCAGCTCGATCAACTGTACGAAATAATGGCAAAAACTGCGGAAAACAAATTTGAACAGTACGCACAGTGCTTTGTCCCCATATAACGAAGGGACATAAATAGAAGGAGTTGTCAGAAATTTTTGAAATTTGGTACACTATCATAAAATAGCTAAGTTAAGAGAAATATGAATTTTTGGACAAATCGGTCCAAGTACACGCCTACCTCCCATGTGTCCTGAAATGGAAAAATGTAATTTTAGCTTCAATAATGCCCACAAAACTACAAAAAATGGTCATGCTAATACACACACAACTAGCAACGTGTGTGCAAATTTTTATTTAAATCTGAACAAGGACTCAAGGTCCTGCCATATATCCTTTTTCTTAAAAATGCTATAACATTTACAAGAACTGTCCAATCGTATTAAAATTTGTTATGAAAATTGATATTTGTTAGATATATATGTATGCCAAATTTTGGTAGAATCGGATTATTAATGTGAAAAATACAAGAACATCACTTAATGAATGTGATTCTGAGCCGATATTACGAATTATTCGGAATTATTTCTTATTATATTCCTAATTAATTTTCAAACATTTTTTTTCATTTTTCGAATTTATTCTATGAGTTAAATTTCAGTTATGTATTTTGTAAAGCTTTTTTGTAATAGTTCTATTCCTTTAATTTTTCAAATGACTTTATACACTACCAGACTATTATTTCTGAAAAATTAAAGGAATAGAACTATTACAAAAAAGCTTTACAAAATACATAACTGAAATTTAACTCATAGAATAAATTCGAAAAATGAAAAAAAATGTTTATAATAATATAAAGTAACCTTCACAAGGAAATAATTCCCAATTTCTAACTAATTAATTTTCTTTAAACTAATTTATTTATTACATTTACATACATATGGTCATTTTTTTAATTACAATAAATCATCTTCAGTACTGGATTCTTCCAAAAAAATATTGCCGCTCAACGAAACATTTGTTTCGTCATCTTTAGCTGGTTCATCAACATTTTCTCTCAGTATATATTTCTCAATTTCTTCAAAAAATATATTTTTTTTAGTCTTTGGATTCCCTTTTGAAGATAACAACGAATCTAAGGAAAGTATTAAATGAGTCATTAAATCTTTATGAGTGTCGTCGTGGGACAGTCTGGTTTTTCTCACGATTTTGTGGTTGGTTTCCAATGCTTCTTCGGATAATCACCCTGAAATTTATTTTCGTTATAAGTTACGTTTCATTATAATTACATAAAACCACTTTAATACCTAATATTTCGTATTATGTTCCTAGTTTTTTTTTTAACTAATTCAATCTATGAAAATTTGAGCAAAAATCACGAAAATAGCATTTTGTTTAAATACATTTTTTTCAAGTTGTGGTAAAATTTTTTTAATTTTTTTTCATGTAGTTACTAGAAAACAGTCTAAATATTCGAAATCAGAAAAAAACCCATAGACGGTATTTTTCTTTTTTTTTTTATATTCCATCAAAGTTAGGAAATTTTTAGAGCTTAAGTAAATAATTAGCATTTTTCAAACCATTAAAAAATATGTATAGGAGCATAATTCCCCTAAAATGTTTTTATTGTTGGTTTAGAATATAGTTAGGTGTTACAGAAAAAAATTTGAATCTCGTAATCCAGAAAATGAATTTTTAACAATTATTTTCTTGAAACAATAAAAAACCAAGGGCATTTGTGATTTCAGCGCCCTCTTATGCCGCAAAATGCAGACAAACACAAAAAATTGTTTATACATATTTTGATTTTTGTTGTTTTTTATTGAACGGTATAAGTTTGAATTAATATTTCACAGTATTTATAGTTAATTGTCTTTTAAACTCCTGAAAACTATCAAAATTTGAGCAAAAATCATGAAAATAGCCATTTAAAAAAATTTTTTTTTTCAAGTTGTGGTAACATTTTTTCAATTGGTATTCTTGGAGTTATTAGAAAGCAGTTTGAATATTCGAAATCAGAAAAAAACCCATAGACGGTATTTTTCTTTTTTTTTTAATATTCCATCAAAGTTAGAAAATTTTTAGAGCTTAAGTAAATAATAAGCATTTTTCAAACCAATAAAAAAAATACTTATGAGAAAATAATTCAATAAAATTTTTTTACAGTTAATTCTAAATATAGTAAACTACTACCGAAAAAAAATTTCAATCTCGTGCTTTAAAAAACAACAGTTTTACAATAGTTTTCCTAAAGCATGTAAAACTCAAGTAGTTGTTTGGCCATTTTTACTATAAATTCTCAAACTTTGGCGCCATCTAGCGCCGCCAAAAAGAGTTAAATCTTAAAAATTCTTTAAAATTCATTTTAATTATTTTGTTATCTATCGATCTGTACATTTTTAAGTACAATATAAGACTTGTTTTTTTTTTTGATTTATGTCTATGGGCCAAAGCACTGTGGTACGTGTTGTTATGCACCATTTTTTAAACTCAGTTTCTTAGGGCTAATAAATCGGAGCAAGTTAAACTCTCACTTTGGCTTAAAATGTGTTTAGACTAACAAATCTATAAATCAGTTAACATATAAACCATCTTTAAACCCATAAATTTGGGCGCTTAAACTACCAATACAGACCATACGAATTTAAAAACATTTCTAGTAGTGCTGCCACATGTTATTTTTCAAACTACATATAATACAAGGACACTGATTTAAAGCTGTTCACTGATTTTTTAGCCATTATAGTTAGTTAGTTTTAATAAGATTTCAACCCTTTAAAAAAAAATGCTAACAAAACCGGCTCCTTATATGTTCTTTCCATTTTAGTTTTCCATCAAACGTCAATCCAAAATATTTTGCATGGTTAGCATATGGGACTATAGAGTTTGATATTTTTAAGGGTTTTTTATTTAATATATTTGTAGGCTAAATCGATATGAACTAATTCATTTTCCTTTTTCCGTCAATTTTAGCAATTTGTCTATAGATAATTGTGGTTTAGTGAACGACTCTTAAAAGACATATTAAAAAAATTTTGTATTTTTTTCATGTGTACTATTTTAATTTTGATTATTTCTTTACAACTTTTTGTTATAAGTTTATAATAATCTTATATGTTTGTTTATTTTATAGGTCTCAACACCCACGGGCATTATTTCGCATTTCGTTAACCTTCAAGTGGTTGTACCAGAAGCATTTATTTTAGGTTCTGGTGAATTACATGTTGACATGGGTTCAACTATTAATCTGGTTTGCATCATTGAAAAGGTAAGATTATTTGTCAATTGTTTAGTAAGCTTGATAAAAACTTTAATAAATTTATTTATAAGTGAACATATTTAAAGATGGGTTACTTAAAGCTGGGAGATTAAAGAGACAAAAATTAAAGGAATTTGTTGCCAAAAAGCTTGGAGAAATATTTCACATATAATTAAAAAAAATTAAAAAAAAAATTTAGAAATTAATCAATTAATTCTTTATTCTCCCCCCTGATAATCTTCCTTTTTTGTATTTAAATATTTAAAAATTCACTCTGTCGCCTAAAGATTTATGACTTGGATGCATAAACCAAATAAGAAATGCAAAAATTTTATGGGACATATATTTTCAATAACATTGTTTTCGATTACAGCAGGAGGAACATTAATAGTAACAGTTACTTGTGACGACCATTTACTGTATAAGTGACTTTCTCCTTTTTTTACTGTTTATGTTCAATTTCGAGCTTTGGCGTCGTAGTAAAATTGCATGGCCATCATTTTTGTAGAACATGTTATGCCCGTCTTCGCACTTCTTAATGGTTTTTCGAATAGAGCCAAAAACTACTGTTATAAAGGGTTAATATGTTTCACAAAAATATTTTCCGTAACATTTTCTACAAAGGTGCTGAACATACCTTATATCTCAGATGTAAAGAACACATAGTTTCATATACCGAAATGCTCCACGAACCAGCCTAAGGGGTGAAACTTGAACCACCCCTAAGCTAAAGTTCTGATGTAATCTTTCCAAACGCCGACATATATAAATATACCCTTCACCACAGGTGGAAAAGGGTATATATAAGTTTGTCATTCCGTTTGTATTTTCTACAATATTGATATTAGACCCTATAAAGTATATATATTCTGGGTCCTTATGAGGAGAGAAGTTGATTTAACGATATCCGTCCGTCTGTCTATCTTACGTTTGAGATGTGTTTTCCGGAGACTCCAGACATGATAGCGGCTAGGTTATTTCACATTTATGTCGCATATAGTCCACCATTTCTTGCTATTGAAATTCAGCCAGATCGGTCCACCAATGGCTGAGATATGATCAAAAAACCAAGACTGCCTCTAATTTTTCCAAAAAATCCCTTGTGGTTGTTGTCTTTTTATTACTTTTTTTCTGTATATCTGGAGAACGGTAAGAGCCAAAGTTTTCAAATTAGGTACAAACATTTAGGTTATAAATAAACACCATCCCACAAAATATGGGCGGGATTGGAGAAGTGAGCGTGGTACCTCCCATGAATTTTTTGACTATAATATGACCTATGGTTACGCCTTATATATCAAAAGAAAATATTTTCTGAAAAACTCGGGAAAATCGGTTCAGATACGAAAAAGTTATAACCAATATATTGATTTGTTTTTGAAAAATACCCATTTTCGTGAACAATAGATCTTCCTGAGTCCAAGTTTTATAACTAAAATAACTTTTAACATGTCGGTATATAAATCTCTCAAATCGGTTAAGAAATAGCAGAGTTATGACCAAAATACTGAAATCCCAAAAATTACTCTTTTTTTATAATTAAGTTTGGTTTTTATACCCTTCACCGATGGTCCTAAACCCTATAAAGTATATATATTCTGGGTCCTTATGAAAAGCGAAGTTCAAATCCGGTTGTCGTGTCTTCTAAGTCCCTCCCCTCCTTCGAATTTGTTTACATATACTAGCATAATGCCCAATATGATTTTCTTTATTATTTAATATATTTAACGAAATAATTTTAACAAATAGAAACTAGGAATTTTCGTGTTTTTTTGCTACTTAAAAACTCGCCAAAAGAGATAAATCTACGGTATGACAACAGTGCCTTTACAAGAACAAAACAAACAAAAAATTGTGTTGAGTTATAAACAGTAAACGGTCCATATTTCGTTTTAATGATATTTAAACAGCGTTCCCTCATGTTTCAGTTGTCTAGGGGGTGTGTTAAGTTACAAACTGTGAGTTCCCTGGTTCGAATCTTGGTTTTTTAAAAAGAAATTTTTTTTGTTCTAAAACGATTTAAAAAAAATATTTACCAGTTTTCGCTTTTTAAATTTTATTTATAATGAAGTTTTAAGTATTGTAAATATGTATGCATATGTAAAAATTATTTAGTTGCTCTGTATTCTGCTCGCACAATGGTGAAGGGTATATAAGATTCGGCACAGCCGAATATAGCACTCCTACTTGTTTTTTATCTCCTCTACCAGAATATGTTGTCAGCACCCCGTTATTTCGGAAAATGTTCCACATTGTTACTTTTAATCAAGCAATGCTCTTTGTAAACTTTCAGAATATACAGTTTTTGAATATCGGCATATTACGGAATTTCTGCTGCAATTCTGTCATAACAGTTATATGCTGCCTTACAAAACTGCTTTGTAGTAAGGTAATGCCGTGTTCGTTTAAATGTTTTTTCTTTTAATTTGTAGAGAAATTGGTGCATCTTTGTAAGTCTTATTGCGTAGAGCTGTTGAAGTCCCTTGAATTCTCGAGTTCGTAGTTTAACAAAAGTACTTAGGCCTTCGCTTGGATGTTTTTTGCGCGAAATGCGACCTGATTTTCAAGAAGATTGTCCTTGTGGGAGGGTTGCTCTTACTAAAATCAGCATTATTGTTTATCCGGCACAATTGGGTGTTTTGATTTCGATTTATGTGAGCACCTGCCATATAGCCTTATCTGACCTGAAGAACCATTTGGGTGAATTAATGGTGGAAATAGAAAGGTACTTTCTTGATGAGAGGATACTTTCGGGAATCACGTTTCGACTGTGGCTTGTACTCAAAACCACGGGGTAATTGAATACCATATGAATGGCTAATTGAAGCACAGCCTCGAATAAGGTTTTAAGTTACAAAATTATAATTTTTCAGGAGAGCAAAAAAACGTTATTTGACAGGCAGAATTATTTGTTTTAAAAAACGTTTTTTTCTATTATTAAAAATAATGATAGTCAAAACTTTTATGCAAACGGCTTTTAAAACATTATTCCGCACTGCAAGACTATTTCCGTTAAATCATTTTAATAGTAACTTACAACGTTCTTCCACTGGCTGACACTTTGCATGCCATTTTGAAGACTTTAAGGTGATTAGTTTTGGGTGATTTGATGTTTAAACTGTGTAAGAGAGTAAGGATAACGGTTATCTGTTAAAAAAACTGTTTTTGCAAAATGTGACGTTTACAACGTTATTCGCGGCTGTGCTTCGATTATTAGCCTTGTGTGAAAGTTCGGCCTGTGACGGTTCTCCCTGGGTGCTATTGATGGATTTTAAATTAGCAATGGAGATTGAATAGCTTAAGCAGCTTAACTAGGGCAAGCGTACAATTTTTGTAGGACTATACACTGAGAATTACTACACGTGCGAGAAGTATCCATGCCCAAAAGAAGGCGGTTCGTAAACGTTTTATTTGTCACCCAGTAGTTAATATCTATCATGAGATTAGGCCATATGACACGTGCGCCTGCAAATCTGTTTCCACATTTGTGTAGCAGACTAATAATATTTTAGTTGGGCACAGCAAAGTAAATTGACATTTATTTTTAGATAATACTCTAATTTTTAGCTTTTTGTGAAGAAAACTTCTGGCATACATTTTGAATAACTATACAATCGAACAACGAACCAAAATAATTGAACCCCATTAAAATTATTAAAATAACTTGTTTTGGGCCTGTGAAATACAGGGTGGCGCAGAATAAACTGTATTGTTTAAATTCTTTATAAATATTTATTTATTATTTTTTAATTTTTTTCGGCTTTTTGAGTGAAGAATACTTGGGTAGTTAAATATAAAAACTATAGAATCAAACAAAAATGAATACACCAGAAATTTTGCGGAAAGTTATGAAAATTATGTTAAAAAGAGCACATATGTTCGAAGCATAAAATAGACGTCACCTACAGGATATCATTTCTCAAATCTAATTGCAAATAATTCCCCAATAATATTGTGTATTTAACCCTTTACGGCGCAAGAAACCCAATTTCATTAGTTTTTGGTTAATAGGTGGTAAATTGGCTACTATTAATGGAAAAATTAATTAAAAAAATTTTATTCATATTTAAAATCTTTTATTGACCCAAACTGGTCAGTGCCCGTATAGGTCCAACCTGACATCATTCGGTGGAACGTGTTGAGCCGGCCCTTTCTACATCGATATCAGAAAAATCAAGGCCATCTTCCTATTGTGATAGAATTATTTCTAGGTCCTTGGGAGCTATATTACGCAATTTACGGCTCATTTTGATACTTAAGAAAAGTCACTCACCTCAACAGGCAATGTTGCATATATGTATACAATGTGACACCCAGCCTATGCTTAACATTAACAGTGCCCATGTTCTGTAACTCTCGCGCCCAGAAAGTTTTCGATTGAAATGTGTGAAATGAAACAAAAATGCCATAAATTTAAACAAACCGCTGTTTTTCTCACTTAACTGTGTCTGTAACTTTTTTTGGCGAGTACAAGCTGTCACGTAAGGAAATTACTAGCCAATTTACAGAAAAAGTGTGTCTGTAACATTTTGGTGAGAAAAGTTCCCGCTTTGAACTGTCAAATAAACTCACGAATAAAAATGGGGCGAGAAAAAATGTTAACACTAAAAAACAATTAAAAATGCAAAATGCAAAGAATAATAATAATAATATTTTATTCTTGGCACATTTTTCATTGTTTTATTATTTTGCTTTTAACATTTTTATAAAATATACGAATGTCTTCAAAGCTCGTTTGCAAACAACAAACATTAAAGTCGCTCTTTACACAATTTTGCATAGCCGACGGTTGTGTTTTCGCCGCCGTCGTTGAAAAATTTTCAATTTAAGTAAATTTTGGTCGCCGTCAACGATATGTGTTACTGGCGTTCTGAACGTCTGCAATGTCACATTGGCTTCGAGTGCAATATTATGACATTTATAACGTAACGACGTAGTCTCTTTTGATTGTTTTCGACATGAGTTACAGACACACATTTTTCTCACTTTTCGAGAAACGATGGAAAATTTTGTTTCACATCTTTTCGATGCAAGACGTTCTCACTAACGTTACAGAACATGGGTACAGGATGTAAGTGTTAAGTATATACCCCTCATATTGAAGTTTTTTTTATGTATTAACAGCATTTTCGGGCAAACGGTTTTGAAATCGTTTCCCTAGCATTATGTCGTGACATCACTTCGTAGCTAGTGGAGACCTAGGGTGATGAACATTGTTTATTTGGTGTGGTAATCCGAGGTTGTGATTATGTTTCAAAACACTTCCTAGTAAAAATTGTTCGCAAAAGGATGTCATGAAGCTGTGAAATAAAAAGTGGCGTGGGTATACTAAATTGGATTGAGCATTCAACAAGTGTCAGTATAAGAGGAAAGTTGTCGAAAATACAAAGAAGTGCAGTCTCCTTTAAATAAAGTTTTTAGTTAAATTTTCTTTCAAAAATAAAAATATAAAAAAAAAAACAATTATTTGGACGTGTCCCGTTGTGAAAGTGTTGGAAACGCCATACCAACTGTGTAAAATACGGTTGATTGGCGAATGTGAAAATTGAATCGCCCCAACAAACTAAAGTGGTCACTAAAGACTTTATTTAAGCCTTAAATTGTAACTGTAAGTTTCTCTGACACGTGCTCGGTCTGCCCGGTTACCTAATTTATTATTATTTTTTGGTTAAAGCTACACTCGAGACACCCAACCAATATTGTACACGTGGAAAATAGGTATACATGTTGATGAGGCGGGGTACTTAAGCTTTGGGTGAATGAAAACAAGCAAGTCCATAACTACATGGAAATAGGAAGATGGTAAAATAGTGAAAGGTGAATCGGAAAACTATATATTGGTGGTAAAGTTGTGATTTAGGAACAAAGCGACATCACGTGTCGTGTAACGAGTTAGCGACAGGGCACGAGGGCACTCGGAAAACAAATGGCGGCCAAGAAAACCACACGTGTATTTGACATTTTGGCGGCTAGGCACGGTAACTTCAACATAACCTTCAAAACACAAAAATCGTTCACCATCGCCTTTTTGCAAATCATTCACCACTAAGTTTAATATCACCCCCCCCCCCCCCCCCCCCCCCCCAACACGTTTACCAATCGAACACAACCCGTACATACAAGTGGCCAACATACCACCTACAGCCAGTAACCAATCCTCACCATTAGTGGACAACCACCAACAATCACACAGCTCACCACCGAAGACACCTACAACCACAACTACAACAAATCACCACCAAGCATCAACATCGTAGTAACCGGAATCACTACTACCCAAGGACCACTTTGGCTGGTTTTGACGCGTCACCACAACAAATATTCGTCATCCAACAAACCTGGATAGGAAGCCACACTGTCAGCACCTCAGGCAACTATTAGAAAACCCCCGCAGATCACAGGTAAAACTTTTATATCCGCATAATTTTCGGCTTTGAGGGATAAAATCCGGCACATATCGCGCAATATTTTCTCTTAAGTGAATCTAAGAAAAAAACAAGTTTCAATTTTGGTTACGAATGAATTCAAATTCTAGGGCTGAAATTTAAATCTGGAGTTGAGTTAAGGGGATACTCTGAATCCGTTGACCAAAGGTCTAATTTTTTTTTTTAATGGTATTTGCATACCGGAATTAAAGATCGAATTTGAATTTAGAGTCGCGATTTGAATAAGTGAAGTAAGATTTGAATATTTGAAGCAAACTGAATTCAAGTTTGATAGGGCAAATACAAATTGGACGTTTAAAACCAGTTTCAATAAATTCAACCCAGACTTAAATACGTTAATCAAATTCGAATTTGAAAACGTAAAGCCACAATTTAAATAATTACAAAAAAAAAGGGAAAAAAGAAAAAGAAATGTACCTAGCTCCTAAAATAAAAAAAAAAAAAAAAAAACGTAACCAGAATTCAAATTTGAAAACGTCAAATGCAGTTTAATCACTTCAAACAAAATTTAAATGGTTAAATCAAATTAAGCACCTTGAACAGAACTAAAATTTAGAAAAGAAATAAAACCTTTAAGAATTAAGAAAAATTCGAATAGTATGTTTAACCTTAAATCAACTGACTAGAGTAAATTCAAGTTTCACAACGTAAAAAAACAGCAAGCTTAAACAGTTAAAGCTAATTTTAATCATTAAACTTAATGTTAACGGCCTGGGCCTATTTCCAAGGTTTGTAAATCTATAAGACAAACTCGAAGATTTGAAATAAATTTGGGGAACAAAACAGAAATTGCACATGTTTAATTAAACTAAGTAAATCTTGAAAATTAAAAAAAGAATAAAAAAAAACAAGAAAATAATAACGTAAAATAGGGGCAAAAAAAATTTTAGAACCCATTTAAGCACTTAATATTAATTTTAAATTTTCGGGTATTGGAACAAGTTTTAGCACTCAAATTAAACTTGACCGCGTAACATAAGTTAGAATACAAAAAAATAAAAAATTAAAAGTAAAGATTTAAAGTTGATTTAAATGTTTAAGCATTTGTTGGCTACGTAGACGGAATTCAAAATATAGCACAATAAAATTCAATTTAAATATTTAAGACAAATTTAGATAATTAAGCTGAATTTTGCTACGGAAACTGAATTTAAAAAGTTGAAGACGTTAAATTAAAATCCAAAGGATCTAAAGCAAACTTGAATTAATTTTTTTAAATTTAAAGAAGAAAGGAAAAAAACGAAATTGACCTACAATTTAAATATTTGAAAACCAGATCTGGGCAAATAAACTGAATTTTAGCTGGTCAAACAAAATTCAGGGTTGAAGACCTAAAATGGTTAAATATTTAAAACTAATTGGAAGAGTCAGACCAAATTTTAACTATCCGAACGAAATTCAAATTTCAAATATCTAAAGAAAAAAAATACAGATTTAATTATGTAAAAAGAAGAAAAAAAAACAGAACCTGAACTGGTAAATAATAATCAACTAAACAAACCAAATTTAACTATTAAAACGTATAATAGAAATTAAATAGTTAAAAAAAAAACAAACATTTAAATATTCTAATTAAAGGTTACTAACTAGACTAAACATTAAAACGTTAAATACAAATAACCTATTTAAAAAAACAAATAAACTTTAATGTTAAGGCAACGTTTCAATGACGTAAACTGAACCCAGATTTTGGGAAGAAAAAAAAAATCAAATAAAGTTAAAAGATTTGAAGCAAATAGGCGGATTTAAACTATATCTGACAATGTAGCCTAAATGTAAATATAAAAACTTTAATATATACACAATTTAAATGTGTAAAAACCCGAAATTTGATTAATTGATTTAAATCGTATCTATTTAAGCCAGATTTAAAATTAAGGACCAAAGGACCATTTAAAGATGTAAATATTTGAAACATATTTGAATTATAATAAGATAAAACCAAAGATAAAGATATTTGAAAACAAGCAATACAGTCGACAGATTTAAAACCCTATTTGAAGAATTAATCTAAGTTTAAACTGTTGAAACTAAATTCAAATTCAAATTACGTGGGATTTAAACCTAAATATCTAAAACAACCATTTTTTTAAGCTAAATTCTAAATTATATTTTAGGATTTAAGATAAATTTAAATGCTTAAGCCTGATTTGGCCACGTAATCTAAATTCAAATTAGAACATTAAATCTACAATTTAAATAGGCGAACCAAATTTTAATATTCAAATCACCTTTAACGACGTAAACTAAAAAAAAATACAAGTTGAACATTTAGATCGGAGTTTGAATGTTTCAACTAAATCTAGCCACGTAACCTGAATTCGAATTTGGAAACTCACGATACAATTTTAATTTTTGAAACCAATTTGAATAATTCAAATATGTTACTTCTTAAACTTAGTTTAATATTAAATACCTAGTTAAACTCAAATATCTGAAATAAGATCAAACTTGAATTAGTGAACTACCATTTTAAATAGTTACAACTTCAAACACTTTGCCAAAAAAATTTAATTAATTAAACTATATACTAAACTTAATATTAAGGCTAAAATTGCTATACGTAAACTAAAAGTTCGATTTGAATATTTAAACTAAATTTAAATATTTAATCTAAATTTAAATATTTAAACTAAATTTAAATATTTAAACTAAATTTTAGCGAAATTTAAACCTAACCAAATGCTGTGAATTTAAAATTCTAGAATTAAATTCTAAGTACGTATGAATTTTGTTTCAAGGCACATGTACTTGAATATCTAAACTCTTACTGATTATTAAAATAAATAAGGATGGGAATTTTAAACTATCGGATTGACAACGTAAACACCGGACGTAACGAATGAACATTCAAATAAATATTATGAGAATAACTAATAACCTTAAGTAACCTTAACTTAAATATTATTACTAAATAGATTAAAACTTGAATGCCTTAATTAACGTATTGAAACTTCATAGATACATAGATTTAAATAAAAATTAATTGAACTAACAAAAACTTAGAAATCTAGATTAGTTTACTTATGTATAACATAAATACCTAACTTGCTTAACGTAGTTGGATAGAATATAGTAATGAATTTATATAAACTAACATTTAACTACCTATATAATTGAATAAGTTAAGAAATGAAAATAATTCTAAATAATAAGTACAATACTAAAAAAAAAATAAGTTAATAAATAAAACAATAAATACATAAGACAATAAGTAAATAAGTTAATGGAAAGTAAATGAGTATGTCGATAAGCGACTAGAATAATACTTACAGGACTAAAAGTTAAATATTAAATAAATGACACTTAACTACATGCGTACAATTACCAGCGGGAACTTGAAAACCTTTTTAAATATCCAAATAATCAAAGTTTGTTGTACCTTCGATTGCATACATTTGTTAGCACTTCTGCTGTAAGACAAAAATGAATCAAAACGGGTTAAAACTATTTTGCTCAAACTTACCAAATAATTGTAAATTCCGTTTACCAATTTTGTTTTTTTCTTCTAACTAACCTTCCGAATTAACACCAAAGTGGGTTGAATGATTCATAATATAAAACTTTGAATATTTAGCTATTTACCTAAACAGAAATTTTGAATCTAATAAAAGATAAACAAATACTTATATTTGACAAGGGAAATAAGATAGGGTGACCCATATAATAATTTTAAGTGGAATAAGAAAAAATAATAGAATCCAAAATCTGGTCGATGTTGCCATTTAACTTTTTCTTGAATCGTTTGGTATAAATATTTTTTTTGCCAAAGTTGCCATTTAACTTTTTCTTGGCATTATTTCTTTTTGTTCAAAGTTGCCATTTGGTTTTTTTTTATAATACCTTGATAATTATTTGTTTAAAAGAATGATTGACCTTTGAAAGCTTGATTATCCGAATTTAACATAAAGAAAAAGACAAATGTAAACAAGCAAATTGAAAATAACAAAGATTTATTCAAAATTGAGTTCCTTCTTACTTTTGAATTGCCAAGGCAAATCAAGTGTCCATATTGAAACTATTAAATTTTGTATTTTGATATAATTGGAAAATTTGTTAATCAATAATCCAATAACAAATTTGGAAAAACAGATATTTAAGTTTCAAGCTAATTAGTAAACCTGTATTTATGAACTTATTTGTATACATCACTAATATTACTTATTATGTAATAATTATTAAACATGAGTAGAATAGAAGAGTAAATAAATATACAATGTACATTTTTTTTATTGAAATAACGGAAAACAGATAATAATGTTTTAATTTATTAATATTTGGTTGAAAGGTAACAAGCGCATGGCGAAATGGTAAGTTACGATTTGGGGCATTACTCCCAAACAATTCTTTTTCAGGCAATGAGTAGTGCCACGGATGGCAGTAAAAATGCCATATGGGGTGGGCAGCCTGTCCAGGACAAAACCATCTGGTCCTGAAGACTCGAGCTCGGTCATGTCGAGAATAGCGTAAACTTTTTCCAATCATCAATCGACGGTCGTTTTTGTTATTGTTCTTTGTTTTATATCGCTTCGGTTTTTTTTTAACAACTTAATTTTTCTGGCACGGTTTAATTGTGTATGTGTGAGCAGATGGACACGAACCCCCCATTTCCGGCGAGCTTCAGCCCAAACACCAGCGTGCCACTGTCCATCGCGAAGCGAAGTTGAAATTTCGATTCAGTTCGGAATTTCTCACAAAATTATTTTCACTCACGTCCACATCACAACAACAAACCAAAATCAGTATAAAACGTAAACGAAATTGGTTTTGCGGAAAAAATTAGTAATTGATCAATAAAATATATCCTCATACCTTTCACTCAAACAAATTTCAATAGCTAAATATTGCTTTTACTTAAAAAAATAATTTTTTGAAAATGAATTCAAAGAGTGCACAACAGATTTCTACACACGTGTCACTTGAATGGAATTAATACCAACTTGTTGCTGTTTAGAAAACATATAGTTTTTAAACCGCAAGAATGCTTTGTTGCGAAACTGCAACATCGCCATAAATTGCTATGCTACCATGTACAATATTTTTACACTTACTTTAAGGGTATGCTGCAGAAATACAACATGACGCCGTAAAGCGTTAAAAAAATTATAATAATCGCATAAATATAAGAGTTATAAGCCATTTAAACCATATAGCTCATTCTGCGCCACCCTGTAGTTCTTAGTAAAAGAAATGTCAGCAATTTTTATTTTAAAATTAAAAGAATTTATGTAAAAAAAACTTTGCATTATATGTCTTATAGTTTCCACCAACATATGTATACTTTTAATTGTATATGGAATTTTCTATAAATGTGGCGTTTATCATTTTTTTTATTCAATTTTGGTTTGATGGTTAAATAAAACTAACAATCTCATAATAGTGTGAAGGCACATACATTTTAAATCTTATAACTTTTTAAACTTGTGTTAGTGTTTAGATCGTTGTTTAAAGCCTTAAAAGAAATTCCCTTTTTAATAACTTTAAAAATCAAAACAATGCAGTGAAAATTATTTCCATCTTTAAAGAGCGCCAGCAATAAATAAAATCCATCAAAACAATTTTCCTTTTTTATAAGATTATTTATTACAAAAAACTTTTGCTAATTAAACAAACTTTATTCGGTAAAAAGTTAGATAATTAAAAAAACGTTTTACCTTCATTTTAATATTTCATTGTTGTTCTTTGTTCCGCATTTTTTCTGTCCGCAATTTTTTCAAGTATCTTTGTAAATCAAGTGTTTGAAGAGTATAAAAAATATACTTTGTATGTATTAATTTAAAAATGAATAAAATTAACACAGAAAAATTTTATGCAAATGGACTGTCCTTTTTTTATCGACAACAAAATATTTATTTTTCCTCATACTCGTTCTTCTTCATCATCTGTAGAATTGTAGATGTTGTAATTGTTGTACATATTGAATTATTCATATACATATTTATTAGACTTTTGCTTTTCCCGTACCCTTTTAATTTCCCAGGAAACCGGGATTGGGTTTTCAATTTCCTGCGAATTCAATATAATTTTTAATTCGACTTATTTGTTAAAAAAAAAACACTCATGGTATCTCTCATAAAATAAGTTTGTAAATGCATCATGTTAAATGCAAAGCCAACAGAATTTATAGAAAACGAAAAAAAGTTTAGTTACACCACGCCACATATAAAATGCAAGCACCGTCTCTTGTAGAACTTCTCGAAACAAACAAAATGCCATCTAGGTTATGTCAGATTAGCTACCGTTTGGATTTTATGAGCTCGTAAATATTTCGACTAAAACTTGGTTTTTTCGAAGAACATGCCATTTTTCTCGAAAACCAATTGAAATTTGTACTCCTGTCTTTGGCACAATTGCAGCTATACAGGAGTAGAGAACAAGTGTGTGTCACGCTAACGAACAAATGTGGCCAAGTGTTAGGCAAAAATATTCACGAGGCCATTAAATCCGAACGCAAGCTAAACTAGCAAAACCCAAATAGGTTTTTGGTTTCGATAAATTGTAGTAATTCCAGACATTATACACCGAAAAAGTTGCACTCAATGACTTAAAAAATTTTAACTATGGGCCAAAAATGGTGGAAAATGCACAAAAATTAAAAATTTTTCTACATTAAAGCATTTTCAACGGACTAAATGACGTTATTTTCAAAGCGAACGATGACATTCGATATCGTTAAACAGGCAGTAAGTTTTTTTTTAACACTTTCATTCTCTCAGTTTCTTCTACATTTATGAAAAGAAAAAAATACAAAATTCCAATTGGTTTCCGAGATATAGACATGAGAAAACTCACATGTTCTTCGGAGAAGTCAAATTTGAGCCAAAATGTTCATGTGTGATCCGAACGCCAGCTTAACTAGTTTTGTTGGTTCCGATTAGACTTTGAGAAATTGTACACGAGAAAGATTTTGCACTCTATGACTTCAAAAATGTTGCATGGTATAAAGAAAAATTACAAAATCTTTCTTTGAAAAAAGGATTTTATTTTGCACAAAAGAAGCATTTACACAATCGTTTGGTAGCGTATTTTTTATTTTATTTAACAAGGCACAATTAGAAACACTTTCAGTTTCTACGGATGTTGGTCTAATAGGTAAAAAAAGTATAATATCATCTCCGAGACTTTCATGTTTTCATCATTTCCTTTTAAAACTTGTTATTAATTTTTTTATGGAAGGGATTTTCTTTTTCAAATTTTACCATGATATGCGCCATACCAAAAATGAGCTGACGAAATGTTAATTTTTTACTTTTCTCAACACCTCTTACTTACTACATTTCCCGGTAATTTTTTCTAAAAATGTTCGTGATCCCGGGCTTTTCCCCCCGTATGAATAACACTAATAAATATGTGCATAACAACAGAGTCTAACAATAACAACTTTTTATCACAATAATTTTTTTCATATAAAAACTCTTACGTATACGTAACAATCCACCAGTTTCACAACGTATACGTGTGTATGAACTCTAAAACATACAGCAAGAAAATAATAATATTCACTTAGATATGTGAAATAATTTAAAAAAAAAATTTCAAAGACAAGTATCGGCTAAACAAAACAATAAAGGATATCCTTTACATATACACACCAGTGATGCCGTTTGGTTACGTTTTTTATATTTTTCGTAACTTCTGAAGAGCCGATGTAACAAGTATAATTACGTTATATTTGTCTTAATTTTCTTACATGGCACAGAACGAAGGCAAATTTTAAAAAACCCGCAATTTTTAAAATAAAACAATACTCCCAAAATAGGAAATAGCCCAACAATAAAAATAATTAAAGCCCCATTAAGATAAACTTATTTCTTAGGCCCGTTTTCACAACTTACCGATAGCTAAAGGTAAGATTTTATCGGCCGTATACAAAGTGTTCCATTATTGCAACCTTACTTTAACCTACCAGGTAGGATTAACCTTAATCTACTTTATCGTTCACTTTAGGTTAAAGTAAAGTTTAAATAATGGAACTCTTTTTATAAGATCATTTAAAGTCTACTTTAAGCTATCGGTAAGTTGTGAAAACGGGCCTTAATGATATAAGTCTCCATTTTAAAAATGAAATAAGTCCTCACATTAAAAGCACTTTAATGTTCAATTTTAAATATTCATATAAATATATTTAAAATAGAATTAAAAACTTGCGTCCGGTCAAATTCCTGCAATGAATAAAAGCTTAAGTTAGCGATTCGATTACATGAATATTTGAAACGTTGAATACAATTTTAAAGATATACACATGAAATAAGTCCCAAAAAATATTAATTGAGGTTTGTTACAAAAACAAGTCCCCATCACAACATTAAAAAGGGATTTCATAAACAATGAACACACTCCCTAAAAGTCGTTGTTGTTATTCCCTGTTTAAAAAATGAGGAATTAGTTAATGTTTGGACCTCGTTCGCAGTGCCAATAAAGATATGAAATGCCCGTTACTTTTTACCTATACATAGAAAAATTTATCTTTCACTGAATTTATGAGTAATCTTTATACATATTTGTTCTTTATTTCAGAGTCCTACGCCACCACAATACGTGTATTGGCAAAAGAATGATCGCTTAATCAATTACTACGATTCCAGACGTGACATTTCAATAGAAACAACACCGGGTCCACGAACGCAAAGTCGTTTAATAATAAGAGAACCACAAATTTCCGATTCCGGTAATTATACGTGTTCAGCAAGTAACACAGAACCGGCGAGTATATACGTTTTTGTATCGAAAGGTATGTAATTTATAAGAAAATATTTCATTTATTTTTTTTTTTTTTTAATATCGTACTATATTTGTAATTCTTAAGTCTTAAGGACTGAGTAAATTGACGCAGAAATTTTTTTTTAGAATTTATATTGTTTTTATGTGAGAATGGTTTTAGGTACTTGGCGCATTTGTATCACTTTTTCATACGAAAGTTACAAACAAAAATTATAAAAGAACGGGTTATCCATTTGTCGGTTTCAAAAGTAAAGTTTAAGTGCCCCGGTTGGCTAGCTTGTAGTGAGCTAGCATATCAGCGCCGGGGTTGCGGGTTCGATTCCGGCCAGAGACTCTGGTATCTTTTCAGCAGATTAGGGAATTAAAAAAGATAATACACACATAAAGCTATGATTTCGATTAAATTTTTATTGAATGGATTGTTATTTAAATAACCGCCTCAATATTGGTTGCAGCAGTCGATACTTTTGAGGTAGCTTGTGACTACTTTTTCGCACATTTTGGAATAACTTGACAAATGTTGGTTCCCAAATGCTGCAACGCTAGAGGATTAGCCGCGTAAACATGGTCTTAGACGTAGCCTCACAAAAAGGCAAATCGCGTGATATTGTTTTCCAATTGGCGTCGTTAAAACTTAAAAAACGCATTCTGGTAACTTCCTATGCAATAAAGGCAAATTCGGTCATATTGGGTTCTTTCATTGCAGGCCAAAAAAAAATCTGTTATCATACAGCTATAGCGCTCTGGAAGCCGTGCAATCGACAAGTGCTGATTAGCCGCCACACTTCACTACCAGAAGCGGTATTTTCGGCAGTGAGCAAATCTGTACAGCTTCCAGCGTCTTCGAATTTCCTTTTAACCATGCCCGTAATGTTTGAAATGTGTATCACGTTTGAACCACCTTGTAGTAAGTTTTAACTATTTTTGCGTGTTCTTCGGTTGTAAAACGATCCATATTCGTAAATGGCAAACCTTTCGCTAAATAAATGAAACTTCAAAAGACCGATATTTAAAAAGACGACGGTTTTGAAACCACTAAATGGATAACCCTGTATTATGAAAAATACAACAAGTTCAACTAATTTCGACGTTACTCCTACGCATCAAAAAATGTGCGTATTGAAAGAGGTTTCGTTTGAAGTTAACTTTTTCGCATCAAGAGTGAATCACTCGTAATTGTGATTACTTTAACTTTTGAAGTGCTAACATCTTAAAAGATTCTAGCAGGTATAAAAAGAACTCTCCCACAAGATCCGCTTCACATTATTTATACCCACACCACAATAGTAGAGAGGGTATTATGCATTTGTGCTGATGTATGTAACGCCTTAAAATATTGTCCCTAGACCGACCTTAAAGTATACCGATCTTCTTAGAATCACTTTCTGAGTCGAACTAACGATGTCCGTCCGGCTGGCTGGCAGGCTGGTTGGCTGGCTGTCCATGTAACCTTGTGCGGAAAGTACAGGTCGTAATTGTGGAGATAATTTGATGCAATTTGGGTCATTGGTTCATATTGGCACGAGGACCAAGCCTATTGAAAATGGGCCGAATCGTAGTACCACGAGGGAAGATAGGGGGAAATTTATTCCTCTCAGAAACTATCAAACCGATTTCAATGAAATTTAATGTATGCATTTTTTAAAAAAATAGGACACCGACGGGAGATAGGGGCAATTTCTGCCTCTCAAACCGATTTTAATGAAATTTAAAACATAGATAGATCCATATCTATATGGACACATTAGCTATACAGTTTTTCAAAAATAGGACCACAGGGGAGGTAGGGGGCAATTTCTGCCTCTCACAAACTTTCAATTTTCATGAAGTTTATAAACATAGAAAAATCTATATTTATATGGACACATAAGCATGATGTGTCTTTAAATACTGTGGTGTAGGGTATCACATGGTCGGGCTTGACCAACTATACTTTCTTACTTGTTTTATATTACTTTTTCGTAAAGTTAAGAGGTAAACAGTTATAAGACTTTAAATACTTTGTATATTATGTGTAATCGGAAACTACTTGTTACAAATAGTTTTTAATAACAGACGGACATCATTTCATCCATTTAGTCATTTAATCGCTACTCGTTAGGGCCCCGAATACAAATATATATTTTCTAGGATCTAAGATCAATATTTTAATAATTAAAAACGGAATGAGAAACTATATTTACCCTTTTCACATTTACCCCTCACCCCATGTGGAATATATACGTACATAGAACTATGGACTCGGTAGTTGACATTTCATAAAAACATTAATAATAATAAAATACTTTGTGATTGTGTGTAACTGTTAGATCTTGTGAGTAAGCAATCCTGATGGCAGTGTTTGTGTGTGATCTTTAAAATTTCAAAGGTCCTAGGCCATTGGTATGAGTAATTTAATGTTTCCATCTCACGAACACGGTTCCAGTTACTGATTTCAATAACTTTTCAGAAATATTTCTTAATCATTAAAATGCAAGTTGGTCTTAAAACTCAAAGAAAATGTTAACTACCATTGTATTTGGGAAAATTATGTTGTTGTTGTTAAATATTGCATTTTTAATGTTACTTGTTATGCTACCTCACTTTTTACGTTATTCCTGCATCTTTTGGTTCCTCTGCTGCCATGCTTGTAAGTCGTATGGTTTTTATTTAAGATTATTACTGCTTCTAAATTTTAATCAGGGTTTAAGAAACTGCCGTCGAACAAAAAACTGTCGAACAAAAAACGAAAATGTGTGTACAACTTTTTGCTTTTTAAGTTCGTTTGACAGCGACTGTTTACCTTAATTGAATCAGATGTAAAAGCAACAATTTTTTTCAGCCAATGACAAATGAAGAAGTCGAAAAAATGGCAGTTTTTCTATTATGACTGCAGTGTATTCAAACGCTGATTTTATTTATATCAGTAGCAAATGATATCTAAAAACTCTGCGGCACTTACCTGTTCTTTAAGTTAAAATTTAAAGGTAGTTTAATATTTTTTTTTTTATGTATCACTAAAACATAAGATAAATTTATTGTATTTACTTTTAAACTTCTTATTAAACAACCTGTTTAAATTTATTTTGAATTACCAACGTTTTAATATTTTTTTTTAACTTTTACTTCTCTTTGTAGGTGATAATATGGCGGCAATATCAAGAAGAAAAACTTCATCTGCTGACCGTATTGCCGCCATATTTATGTATGTTGTGGCACCCTGTGCATTAGTAAATACTTTAGTCATACGGTAAGTAACTTATTATTACGAAATAGTTTATTTTTTAATACATATTTTCACTGCTGGTTATTTGATCAGGTATAATGTTTATAAATATTCTTAATGAAAGTTGCTATGTAAGAAGAAATAAAGCAAAAACTTGCAACGAGAGATCACATTTAAAATTTACGACATTTTTCTCTCAGTTACACAAAAACATAAATGAGGTTTTTGAATAATTATTGATAGTAAGTCTAAATTTACACGTTTCATCTTTTGATGCTCAACTTCTTTTCAATTCCCTTTTAAAGATGCCAACATAATCACACGCAGCAATCGGTTTCAACTTTTTTCGGTTCAAAACAACAACAATTTCATTAACAGCGAATCAAAGAGAAAAAGAAAAGAAAAAAATTACATGCAGCCATTGCTGGCATATACCAACGAATAAAAACACAAAGCGTACTGACCGAGTACAGGCATCTCTGTACTAACCCCCTTTCTTCTTTCTTCTCTCACCAAAAAACATAAGAGTTGAGCATCAAAAGATGAAACGTGTGAAAGTAGACTAAGAATTTTACTAGCAGGCATTTTCAAAAAGAATTTTGTCTCTCAAATTTTGATGTGTGTACGTTAATACGCAATAGTAAAGGCCCCACTATAATATGCAAAAAAAAAAAAATTCGAACACAAAAATAAACAAAACATTAAACTCACAATAATATAAAGGGAAAATAGGTAACTTACCTTTATAAATATAAATACAAACTGTAATCAATACAAAATAATAATCTCCAACTCAATTCAAACAAACAACTACAAAAATATAAAACAGTAAACAAAAATAATAAAAAAGTAAATAAATAAAAACATACAAAACTTTAAGCGGTACAAAAATAAAAAAAAAAAAATAAAAAACTCTCAATATAAACAAACCATCACATAAACACTATAAAAAAAAACCTATTCTGTGACAACTACAAAAATTCAAAATTAAAAATTTTTAAATAAAAGAAAAACAACAAATTAAAATGAATACACGAAGTGAATCGACAGTAAGAAAATTAAGAGAGTCAAAGCAATGTTTAACTCCTGAAAACTCCCCAAAAATACCACGCTTAACAAGTGAGGATAAAGCTTTCATTAGAGATTTACTAAAAGAGAGCGAAAATATCACTTCGCAAGTAATTAAGAACTCTATAAAAGAAAGAGAGAAAAAACATTTCGATTTTATAAATAATCTTATAAAAGAGAGTGAAACTCGAATTCTCTCTCTAATTGAAGAAAAAATAAATAATATTCAAGTTCAAATAAATAATATAACTGAAAGAGTGAATGACTTAGAAAATAAGAGTTTAATAGTGGACCAAATGAAGGATGAGATGGCTGATTTAAAGAGAAAAATATTGAGGCATGAAAACTCTGTTGTGGCTGGCGGTATACGAATAAGTGGTGTACCCTGCTATGAAAATGAAGACCTTAACAAGATTTTTAGCAATATATGTACTTCTTTAAAAATACCAACGCCGAAAGTTGAAAATATTTACAGACTCAAAAAAATATATAGAAACAATAAGCCGTATGAACCAACGGATGAAATTATAGCTGTGAAATTACAGTCACCATTTGATACAAATTTTGTTCTTAAGTATATTTCAAAATATCGTCGCGAAAATAATACTGCATTATGCTTAAGAAACGCTGGGTTCGATAGTAATCAACCCATTTATGTGAATGAAAACCTAACACCATATAATCACCAAATATTTAAAGCAGCACTCAATTTGAAAAAACGAAAGAAGATAAAATCTACATTTACACTACGAGGTCTCGTTTATATAAAGAGACACGAGTCAGATGAACCTACTTTAGTTGAATTTCTCGAGGAGTTGACACATCTTTTTCGTGAATAGTATCAGCTGTCTAATATGTTATATAACCAAAAATGTTAAATTTCTTTTTCAACTTAATGTCATTATTATTGATTATATGAAGTCTTTATCTTTTTATTCCTGTTTAAAAATATTTGTGTTAAATATATATTTCATCATGATTTGTTTTTTATGTTTAATCAATAATCTGTAGAATGTAACTGATAAATGTTTGTTTAGTTGCGTTGCTATAATATGTTCAAATGACAAATATTTTATATGAACAAATTGGTTCTAGAGATTCTAACTTTAATATGATAAGAATCCTAGCTAAACGAAAACTGGGCTTTAATATCTGCCACATTAACGCTCAAAGCCTTGGCAATAAGTTGGACGAATTCCGTTATTTATTCGAAAACTCTGGAATTGATGCCATATGCGTTTCCGAAACTTGGTTTTCTAATAAAATAAGCGATGATTTTTATAGCGTCAATGGATACCGTGTTTTTCGGTCTGATAGACACAAACATGCCGGGGGAGTAGCAATATATTTAAGAAATAATATATCATGCAAAATTAATACTATCTACAATGAACCGAATGGCGTTGAGTATGTATTGATTGATGTCAACTACAACGGTACCACACTGCTTCTTGGTTGTGTCTATAGACCGGATAAAACTATAAAATTTGATACACTTGTCAATCAACTAGAGCTTTTATCTGCATTATATCCAGAAGTTATAATAGCTGGTGATTTTAATTGCGATTTGTGCGCTGATGCTAGGCTAACTACGATGATGTCATCATTTAACTTGTTTCCTGTTAACAGGACTATACCAACTCACTTTACAAATACTAGTAGCACCCTACTTGACCTATTCTTCGTCAGTAACAAAAGCAAAGTTTCACACTATGATCAACTTACGGCACCTGCCTTCTCCAAACACGATCTAATTTTTGCAGTATACAATTTTGCCACAGAGAAACCCGCTACAACGTTTACTTACCGTGATTTTAGAAGTCTTAATATTTTGGCCTTGGAATCTGATCTTGACAATATACTATGGAACCAATTTTATTGCCTGTCGTCAGTTGATGAACAAGTAACTTTTTTAAATTCTATTATTTTACATCTTTATAACAAGCATATTCCATTGAAAACTAAGATAATTAGAAACTGTGTACGGCCATGGTTTACCAATGATACAAGATTGTTAATACAACGCCGGGATAAAATGTATCATATATGGAAACGATACAGAACACCAGAATATCGTGAGCAGTATCGTCTAGCTAGGAAAGCTGTTGTGACTAAGGTAAAACATGAAAAATCTGCCTATTATTCTAATAAATTCAAGAGCGCTGTTGACACAAAAAAGACGTGGAAAATAATACGTGATATTGGTATTGGTAAGACAACAAATCGAGAAGATGATATTGATGTCAATTTGCTTAACGAATCTTTTGTTAATATACCCTTGCCAACAGTTAACCCTGGTTTTTATGCTCAAACACCACCATACAACCCTTATGTGGCAAAATTCAGTTTTAAGTGCCTCAATCTAAATGATGTTGCAGAAGGTTTCTTTAAAGTCAAATCAAACGCCGTCGGTCTTGATGACATTAACCCAAGATTCATTAAGTTGATATTACCACGTATAATACACCCTATTAAATATTTGTATAATACAATTATAACCACCAGCAATTTTCCGACGGAATGGAAATATGCCAAAATCATTCCAGTACCAAAAACAAGCACTGAATACCGCCCAATATCAATTTTACCATACCTGTCTAAAGTTTTTGAACGACTTATATATAAACAAATGGTTGAATATATAAATCAGTACAGTTTATTAACTGACCGTCAATCGGGTTTTAGATCTCAGCATAGCTGTTTAACCGCCCTAACCGATGTTATCGAAGATATCAGAGGTAACTTGGAAGATGGGAGAATATCGTTTTTAGTTTTGCTTGACCATTCAAAGGCCTTTGATACGGTTCACCACTCAATACTGTGCTTTAAACTGTGTAAAATGTTCAACTTCTCAACTACCGCCGTTAAATTGATTTCGACATATTTAACTGACAGATGGCAATACGTCTCAAACAAAGGACTTATTTCTTACCCTCTTCGTGTGACAAGGGGTGTTCCGCAGGGTTTCATACTGGGGCCATTGCTGTATTCGATCTATGCTAATGATATACCGAAACAGCTAAATTATTCCAGGATCCAGATGTATGCTGATGATATACAGGTCTACCTCGATAGCTCTAAAGATTCCATCATCACTAGAGTTACAGATCTTAACACCGATCTAAACAAAATTTTCCTGTGGGCGACTGCACATGGTTTACGAATTAACCCTAAGAAGTCAAAATGTATAATTATTTGTAAAAATTCGGTCAAAATTGAGTCTAGAATTGATGTTTTTCTGGGTGGCAGCAAAATTGATATTGTAAATTCTGCAAGAAATCTTGGAGTGGTTTTCAACAGTTCACTAACTTGGTCAGATCACATCAACCAAACATGTGGAAGAGTGTATAGTATGCTAAGGTGTTTATGGACTACACAGTATTGCACACCACCAAAAATAAGACTGCTCTTAGCTAAAACCTACCTACTACCAACTCTGCTGTATTCATCAGAAATCTTTACGGGCTGTAACTCAAAAGACACTGCTAAACTCAACACAACTTTTAACAACATTGTACGATACATATTCCGTTTGAAGAGATTTGATCATGTTTCTCAGTACTCCAGTCGCGTCTTTAATATTACCTTTAATAACTACTTAAAGCTTAAAAACCTAGTCTTTCTGCATAAAATTGCAACATTAGAACAACCAAAATATCTGCATGACCGTTTAAGATTTATGAGGTCTTCAAGAGGAAATGGCATCATGCAAATAAGACATCGGGATACGTCGTCCGAGAGACAATTTTTCATACTAACTATCCGTCTCTGGAACTAACTTCCTTTAAACTTGCAATCTATTAGCAACGCAAATAAATTTAAATTTTTACTAAATCAATTTTACCGAACGTAATCTGCTCTAATGTCATTCGTAACTTAATATTTTTTTTATATATTAGTTTTTTAATTTTATAATATTTTTTTTTTATATATTAATTTTTTATTTTATATTATTTCTCTGTTTTTTTAATATATAAGTTATTCTTTAAATTTATATACTTTTTACGTGATTTCAACTTATTAAGTTTTATTGATATAACTTTTCTGATTCTGATACTATAAATTATAAGATATTATGTCTAGTTGTATTGGAAATTCGAAATCTAATAAATACAGAAATACAGAAAAACAAAATCAACAACACTTGATTCCGTAGTGAATGTGCGATAAGTTTCGCAAATAACGGTTTCATTAAATTTAACAAAAAGTTTCATTACAGTTGGGCTTTCACAATTATTTGAAACAAGCAATAATTTCCTGCAATTGAATAGACAGAGATATTTTAGTATAATAAACTAATAATTCTGTAGTAGTAAAAAAAAATATTAATCAATGTGTTAGAATTTGAGACCATTATAAGTTGATCTAAAATAGTTCATTTTGGCTGAATATATACGACTTTATCAAAACCATTTAGGCTTAACACCAATATCGAACTTTTTTTACATAATTGAACATTGCTTTTCTATGGAACTATTCTAAGTTTATATTAAGATGAAAACGAGCAGTTAGATTATGAGATATAGTAACATTTTTGTTTAAAAAAAGCACATATTTTGGCGTATTTAACTTAAAACTGGACAATAAGCTTTTTATAGTTTTTAAAGATTTATGGAAATTAATAATTTTTAAACATATTTCTCATTGAAGTTTTTAATATTTTAAGGCTTAATTTTCATTTAATTATTATTAGCGAAGGAAGGAATTTACGACATGAACAGAATTGAAATTCTTTGATAATTTTATTTTTCACTGAACACGGGATTGCCTTCGGCTCGAATAAACATATAACGATTAAGCCATAATTAGCCAGTGAAGTCAAAAGGCTGTTAACTTTTAGTGAAGTTTAGTGAAGATTTTTTTATGTCGACGTCGATTCATCCATCTATCTAAATGTGTCCCAAGGTATGCGACAAAATCAGTCTGGGATATTGTTACATTATATGTTGAAATAACAATCCGAATCACGTTGAATAAAAGTTATTTCAAGTTGAAACAACGTGTTTTATGTAAAATCAAATAGGTTTGGGTGTGATATAACAGAAGCTTCAGAGACAACATGTGCATTAGAGTGGGTCAATTTGTATGTACTAAATAAATGTCGAAAAGCGTTTGTCAAAATCGTAATCTACAACGAATTCTAAGAAGGTTTGCCCAAGAAACCATGGGTCTGAAATCAAAATCGATCTTCCTATTTTTAAAGACAAACTTTTCTTTTCGTATTTTATATATATTTTTTTAAATGTGTTAAAATTAAGATTAAAAAAAAACATAGAAGCAAATGTATTATGTATGTACAAATTGATGCACTTTTTATTTTAAAGGTCTTGCTTGCTGTTTATCGTAGGTGTTGCGTTTCTGCTTTCAACCGTGACTGCCATAACACCGTCGCGATTTTTTTCAATAGTTCGATGTGAAACGCTAGTCAGTACCCAGCTAGCATAGGCTGTTTATTTGACGATTATGTTTAATATACAACTCCAAAAAGAATCTTCTGATGATTATCTGACGAGTAACAAAAACAAAAATATCTAATTTTTTTTTATTTATTACTTTTTTAAAAATTTTTTGACACGCTCGTCTTTTAATCTTGGAATGAACCTTTTGCGACTCTCTGTAAGAGTCATATAACAATTACTTAATAAGAGCGTTTTTGAAATATGAAAATTCTATTGTCAATACAATTTCAATAAAACAAACCGACCTAAGGATCTGTAAAAAAGGATTTTCCGACAGGATAGTGTTGATTTTGCAACCTTAAGGCTTGTTTTATATAAATTGTGTGAAAATTAGAAGTTTTAACATGAAAAATAAGCTTGATGCCCCTTTTTAGGTAGCTCAGTTATGCGGCTGAGCATTTTATGAGTTGTAAAATAATCCCTACATGAGTCTCATACGACTCTTGGCATGCTTTTTAAAAGACTCGTTAGATAATCTCTACATACATCACAAACGAATTCCTTAACGATTAATATAAGCGCCTTTTGCTGTGTTATGGAAGAATCTCACAGACGAATCAGCACGTGTAACAGTTTCTCCCGTGCTAGGAATCGTCTACGATTAAAAAATGAGCTCGCCGACGATCAAAAACACTCTTCATGAGATTCCCACTAGACTCCTAGACGATTGAAAATGCTAGCTGGGTAGTAGCACAAATTGCTCGATTCCTTGAATGTGTGGAGGAATTTGTGGATCGTCAAATAATATGTATTAGAGCAAATGGTCAAAGGGTATGTTTACAGTGTTTACAGTTTTATCATGTCGAGATAATTGGTGCAGATTAAATTTTGTTGGGTCGTAAAGTTTTTCACGATAATATAAATTTTTTTTTAAGCCCTCTGCCGTACTTTCTTTCTGTCGTCAATAAGCTTGATCCGTTATTTTGAACAACATGATTTACAATTTCGCGCAGATTTTGAGGCAAATATTGCGTTGAACAAATAAATTTACATAAGAGTGCGCTGCCATGTATAACAGAGTCGCAATACTTAACATTAAAGTACATCGGTACGTAAGCTTTCATAACAAATGTTGCTAAAGTTTTTAAATTTTCAGATGGTGAATTTGTAGTTACATACAATCTTAAAAGTGTACTAGCTTTGGTTAACCAACGAGAATGAACGATAGGCCCAGGTTTTGTATTGCCTAAACTTTTTGGACAATAACCTTTATGAATCGCATTAGATATCTGGTTCAAGTACTTAACGTCTGTTGAAAGTTTTTTTCCTATTCTGACGACAAGGCATGCGACATATTCCTCAGCGAAATACGGTCAAAGTATGATACAACCTACAAGAGAACAAGTTACCTATTTAGAACCAAAAATAGAGAAATATATTAAAGTACTACTTGACTGCTCACCTGAATCTGTTCGCAGGTTTCCATTAATTTCGTGAGAGCTACAGTATCCGTTCGCAGTCCACTTGTCTTTGATTTTTCCAGAGCAGCAAATAAGTGATGAAAAGATAACTTATTATTTTGTACCAGCGTCCCAAACATTGAGTAATAAATGGGCCAAAAGCTTGGTTTTAGGTTCTCGCAAAACCACGATGTGAGATTCTTTAGCCATCCTCGGGTGAAATTTATTGTTAATGTTCTCGATATGTTTGTGCTTTGTTGTGATACAGACGTGTATTTTTAGCCCCGCATACGATTTGAACTATTAATTAATCACATTTGATTTTGTAATACATAAATAAATATAGCAGCGAATGGACGCTTAAAAAAAAAATAATATATTTTGTTTATTAAATTATTTAACATAATAGTGAACAATTTAAAACGATAAAATTAAATAAAATAAAACAGTAAAAATATATATGTATGTACGTATGAATGTTCATACATGTGTATACATTTTCTGAACAAAAACATTTAAATTTAAATTTCTTGTTTTTTTTTGTTGTTGTAAAATACAATAAATAATAAAAATATTAAAGCAAAGCAAAACGGTGAAAAACAAAAACAACTCTTTGCATGAGTACGAACAGTGAAACAACACTAAGACAAAATGAAAGAAACGTTTACGTTTTAGTTCAGGCAAGCGAAAATAATGTAGAAATAAATAAAACAAAACAAAACAATATAAACTATTTAACGGCTAAGCCAATTATTCGAACACGTTCCCTATCACCCTCGGTGTTTACGAAAACAGTGGATAGTGACTCATTAAAAAAACTACAACTAGATTTGGTGACAAGTGTTGCCAGCCCAGCAAGTATTGCCGTGACGTCAAAAACAAATTTAGTGGGAAATGATACCATGAACTCAAACACAAATGCAAATGTAAAAAGTTGTCAAAAGCCTACAGTACAAGTTGGTATGGACAGGTACATAAAAGTGCTTAAACGGGGACGCAGCCCTACCTCTGCAGCAGTTGCTTCGGCCTCAAAAGTACCATCTTTTGATAAAGAAATACTCTAAATCGTTTTGCAATTCTGGAGGATGAATCCTCTGAAGCACCAAACGTCATTAAACCATCCAAGCCTCCCCCGATATATCTAAGGGAGCAAAATTCAAATGAGCTCATAAAGAGTTTGATATCGGTGATAGGTGAAAATTCGTTTTACGTAGCGGCTATAAAGCGTGGAAGTATAAACGAGATAAAAATACAAGTCAATAATGAGAATGATTTTCGCAAAATAGTAAACAACTTTGAAACGCTTAAAAAAACGTTTATACCTACCAACTGAAAAGCAGTAAAGGTCTACAGGTAGTGATTAAGGGTATTGACTCATGTGTGGACCCAGAAGAGGTTAAAACATTCCTAGAAGAATAAGGCTTCAAGGTAAAACATGTAGTAAATATTAAAAATAGAGAAAAAATTCCCCAACCACTTTTTCGAGTGGAGTTTGAGCCCGGCGACGAAAAACTTAAAAAAAAACGAAACACATCCTATTTACAATTTAAAATATATTCGCTACAGAAGAATAACTATAGAAGAGCCGCACAAAAAAAATGGACCTGTTCAGTGCTTAAACTGCCAAGAATTTGGCCATACCAAGGCATACTGCTACTTACCCCCTGTCTGCGTAGTATGTGGTGAACTACACGGTACAGTTTCTTGCGATAAGACTAAAACCGACCCCAACGTAAAAAAATGTAGCAACTGTGGCGGTAATCACACTGCCAATTATAGAGGATGCCCAGTATATAATATTGTCAAGCAGACGGTTGGACCGAAAACAAATACCCCTCAAATGCAGGTTGCAAATCAGGTAAAACCAAATGCAATTCAAGCCCCCCAGCCTAGTAATAACAGAACCTCTTACGGTAACGTCCTAAAATCAAACCATCAGCCAATGCAAGGTGCCTCGCCAAGTAATGATGAAACTCCGGTTTCTAATTTAAGTCGTTTAGAAAAAACCATGGAAACATTAGTGCAAACAGTAAATAATTTTACGAACACAATGGGTAATATGATGCAGGAAATGATTAGAATGCAATCGATGTTATTGCAAGCTGTACTTAACAAACCATGAACTGTTTAAAAATTTGTTTTTGGAACGCAAACGGCATCCGCCAACATAAAAATGAATTAGAATACTTTCTTAAAAATTAACAAATTGATGTCATGATGATTTCTGAAACTCATTTGACCTCAAGAAATACGTTTAAAATCAATGGTTATATACTATATGATACCAAGAACCCTCGAGATAGAGTTTGTGGAGGTTCTGCCATCTTAATAAAAACTCGAGTCAAACACTACATTATGTGTGATCACCGTGAAGACTATCTGCAAGCAACGACTATTTGTGTTGAGGAGCTAAATCGAAACATAGTCATTTCTTCTTTATACTCTCCACCTAGATTTTCCATATCAGAAGGCCAATATTATAAATATTATAAATCATTAGGACCCTGTTTTCTGGCCACTGGCGATTATAACGCTAAACATACCTTCTGGGGGTCACGACTTATAACACCAAAAGGTCGTGTTTTGTTTAAAACAATCTCTTAAATGGGTTTAAATGTGGTCGCGAGCGGGCAGCCAACATATTGGCCTACTGATCAGCAAAAAATTCCAGATGTTATCGACTTTGGCGTGGTTAAAAACATCCCCACAGAAACGATTCATGTTGAAGCTTCCTTAGAACTATCAACCACACACCTACAATTGTTACTATATCGAACCCAAATAGAATTGTATTTCCGTCAGGTTACTTAGCGACGCCAGCCACACAAATAAATTGGTTAAAATATAAAAAATTTCTCAGTGCCCATTGCACAGAAAATATTCCGCTTAGTACACCGGAGAATGTGGATCTCTCTCTTGTTAACTTTGACAGTTATCTTAAACTAGCTGTTCAACACTCCAGCGTTACCCCCAAAAAAATTAAAAATAATAAAATATGTTCTTCAGATGTCGAGCGGCTCTTGACTGAAAAAAGGAGAGTTCGAAGAGAGTGGCAACTTTACAGATCCCCGCAACTTAAGATTTTATTAAAAGAATGCACAAAAAGGCTAAGAAAGTTGCTACAGAATCAGAAAACGGCTTCTCTAGAAAAATATCTTGATGCAACTCCACAATCTGACTACTCATTATGGCGTGCAGCTAGAAATCTAAAAAGGCCAGTTATATCTAAGCCACCATTAAGAAACTTGAATGGTAGTTGGGCAAGAAATGATAATGAAAAAGGAAACCTGTTTGTAAATCATTTGAAAAACGTATTTACACCAAATATATCTCACAATATTGCGGTCGAGTTACCACCTGTTGATGCTAGAGCAGCTATTCCCCTCAGATTTGAGATAAGAGAAATCGAAAAGGCTATTTGTGACTTAAACACTAAGAAGGCACCTGGTATTGATAAAATCAGTAATAAAATGCTTTTGGAGCTACCTCGCATAGCAAAGAAAATTATTCTTTTTAATTTTAATGCTATTTTACGCCTTGAATACTATCCTGAAAAATGGAAGGTTTCCTTAGTTACCATGATACCAAAGCCAGGTAAAGATCATACAAAAGTTGAGTCTTATAGACCTATTAGCTTATTATCAAATATGTCAAAGCTGTTTGAGAAATTATTAGTTTCAAAATTAACACCAATTTTAAGTGAAAATAGATGTATTCCAAACCATCAGTTCGGATTAAGAAGAAAACACAGCACAATCGAGCAGACTCATCGAATAGTAAATGTCATAAGAAAAGCATTTGAAGAAAAGAAATATTGCTCAGCACTCTTCATCGATGTTTCGCAAGCTTTTGACAAAATCTGGCATGAAGGCTTATTACACAAATTGAAGCAAAATTTACCAGCAAACACACACAAGCTGCTAGAAAGCTACTTAGTCGGTCGTCAATTTATTATTAAAGAAGGAAATTTCTTAAGTTCACCTCAGCCCATTGCCGCTGGAGTCCCACAAGGCAGCATCCTGGGCCCCCTATTATACTTAATTTATACTTCGGACATGCCAACAAGCAACTACACACAAACTTCAACATTTGCAGACGATACAGCTTTTCTAAGCGTCCACGAAAATCGTTATGAAGCATCGCGTTACTTACAGCATCATATATTTCAACTAGAAATATGGTTAAGACAATGGAGGATAATGGTCAATGAGCAAAAATGTGTACATATAACATTCACTTTGCGCCGGGAATCTTGCCCCCTATTACAATCAATAATCAAATAATTCCTCAACATTCGCATGTTAAATATCTCGGTATACATCTGGATCGGCGATTAACGTGGAAATGCCATATAGAGGCAAAATTAACTCAAATGAAACTAAAAGCCATTCAAATTCATTGGCTTATTGGAAGAAATTCTGTCCTTAGTCTCGATTGCAAGCTTCTACTTTACAACTCTATCTTAAAGCCTATCTGGTGCTACGGTATTCAACTATGGGGCACTGCCTCGGCCTCTAATATCGACAAAATTCAAAGGCGCCAAAATAAACTTCTTCGAATAATCACAGCCGCTCCCTGGTATGTTAAAAACTCAAACATTCATAAGGATTTCAATGTGCCATTAGTGAAATCTATGATTACAAAATATGCAATAAAATATTTAAAAAGGCTTGAACAACACCCAAATCCACTAGCTCGAAATATTTTAAATCATGGCGGCCACACTCGCTTAAGAAGAAGAGACACTGCAGCACTTACCCAATTAGATGAGCGATAAACACCTATAAAAGTGAACATAACCCGTGATGAAGAAAATTTTGTCTGGCACTGGCAGGAGATAAAATAACGTATTAGGTTAAGATTTGATTAATTATTGTTAGTTCATATTTAATATATGAAGATTCAATAAAAAAATAATGACAAAAAAAAAAAAAAAAAAAAAATGTTCTCCATTTGCAATGTTTCATCTTTTCTACCGTCAAAAGAGAATGCTAGCACGCTGGAGTCCCTGTTTTGTTTTTCAAGCACTTAATCCATTATTATTTCTTTTCTCGCGCTTCTTTTCACTTGTCCATAATAATAAGTGCCCCATTGTCGTCTTTGGATCATACATCTATTAAAAGTGCCGTAGCCAAACATACAGCAACTCTGTCTGTCATAGCAAAATTAGGTGTATCAGACATTTTCGAATACGGACCGCGCTTAAGAAGAACTGCCCTTTCTACATTTGGTGTTCTGAATATAAAATCTTCATCAACGTCCGTGTTCGATGTCTCAGGCCGGTAAGATCAATCTCCAGTAGCAGTCGGATACGATTCCAAATCAACAATATCCGTCAGGACTGCTGGAATTGTCATGTTGGAATTATCAGCTTTCTTACGGTATGCTGATCAGTCAGAAATTCGTGTAAGTGATCAGGCATAAACAACGATTACTTTATAAATTGCACTTGCCTTTTCCGATATAGAACAAATTATTCATTGCCTCGACAAATGCAGTGTATTTGTGAGATTTAGGCGTGACTTTTGTTTCTTGGTATATTTATTAAGCAAGGTTTTGAGTTTACTTATGACGGTTTTCTTCGTCATTAAGGCAGTATTCAACTTGTTCCAAATTGCAATCAATTTATCCGCTACTTGTGGAATAAATGATAGGTATGAACTCATTTTATTTTCATTTTTACACCGATCACTCAGGAAAAAAAAATATTTTAAAACATAGCGGAAACTGGGAAAATTTAATTCGTGTTAGTCACTTGGCAAACCAAAAGCACTAAAATTCGGACCTGACATATGCAGTAAATTTGATTCCGTGTGACTTGATAATGTTATATCATTAGCAGAAGAAGAACCAATTGATATATTACACTCCATAATTAATTATACTAGGATCGCCCGGTGGCCGAAATTCGACCACTCGATATTTACTTTCGAGAAAACCTGTGCGTGTACAACAAAAACGTACACATTTTAAGAGAACGGCAAAAATGCACTATTCACCCAACTTTGTACGTATGTCTGTAAGATAAAATAAAACGCTTTTCAAACACTTTAATTCAAAAGATTTAGAAAAAAATATATTGTGCATATCAACGCACAAATTCCTATAAAACGATATATGTTTCATTAAAATCGGTGGACGATAAGATACTTAAAAATCAACCACAAAAAAATTGTTCCCGTATTTATATATAAGAAGATTACAAGAAACAAAACAAACTTAAATGTGGTAAATAAACAATCGATTGCATGTGTACAAGAAGCTGCTTTTTTATTATTCATTTTTAACAAGTCACTATGTTAATTTTAAATTAAAATTTTTCCTGTACCATTTAATGATAAGTTTGGCTTTTTCCCATGATCTAATGTAAGTTTTCATTGAAAGCTTTTTTAAATTTAACCTTAACATCAACATTTCACGACCTTTCGAAAGCTCATGAATTAACAGAAGCATCAGCAAAATGGACGGATTTGGTTTTCGTCATCATTCCTCTTTGAAAACTTGTTGTACTATTTAACTAAGTAATTTTAACTAAAAGAATACGGGAATTGTCTTCTATTTATAACATATTTTAAACTTGAAAATAAAAAAAATTATGTTTTTTCTTTATAAATAAATAATAATAAATATATTAAATATTTTAATATATTTAAAGATTCCGATTAATTTTACAACACATTTTATTAGCTGTAAAAACTTTTCTCTAATCTATTAACTGGCAGTGTAATGTTATATGTTATTAACTTTGTACGTGCGGGCAATTTACTTCGGAGAAATATTAATTAAAATTTTAAAAACTATTCTTCCACATGAGCTGAATAAAATTAAATAATTTATATTTGTTTTCTGCTAATTTCTTTTCAGGCGCATATTTCTAACTTAAGACTTCTTTATCTTTACATTATAAATAAGAACTTATTTAGAAAATTAAAGTGTTATAGAATTAAATAAAATCCTTTCTAAGTTACAAATTTACAAAAATGTTAAAAGATTTAATCATAATATTAATTATTAAGCAGCATTTTATTTAACCCATGTGTATTTGCATGTAAACCCAAAAAACACGGAGGTTTTATTTCAAATTGAAAATGATTTGAAATCAAACTTCTTCTCAAACGACAAACGTTTGATAATGATTTGAAAATCATAGCGTTCTCAACAAAAAGGGGAAATTATTTTCAAATTGAAAAATATCTTTATTTTCAACTTGCTTTCAAACGTAATTCTCAAATGTTTATCAAATGTGGATTATAATACAATGTAAAACACATAGTAAAACACATGTAACCACAAAGTAAAAAATGTAACTTTATTCCCAATTTTTAATGATTACATTTATTTTTCGCTTTAGTATTGCCAAGTTTATTTTTGATTTGTATTTAACATTTGACAAACATTTGACATCAAATTGATAAAACATTTGATATCAAATGTTTATTTTCAAATCATTATCATTATCAATTTGAATTTAAATTTTAAATCAAACAATTGAAAAACGTTTGAGAATTGTGTTTGATGTCAAATGATAAAGTCATTTCATATCAAAGGTTTGACTTCGTGTTTGTTGGGTATCTGTAAACTTCGTATATGTTTGCATCTATGTAATTATATGCATATAAACATGAGTGTGGGTAATATGTGCGGCATTGTAAGTGTATGTGTATTATTTAGCAAAAATACTGTAATAAGTCGTTAATTAGAATGACAGCAAAACAAACCAACCAAACAAACCAAATGCATGACTTTTTTTTATAATAATTAATATAAATGTACTATACAACATAAATATTACACTGGTTTACACCCAAAAAATACCAAGAACGCCACATGCCTAGATAAGTTAATTGAGACCTCCTGAACACGAAAAATGCTGTAATTTTTTTTCCTAAGTACAGTTTTTAGATAACGGTACTTTTGTGTTTTTCGGTGTATGGCCCCACTCAAACCCTTTTGGAGCCCAACCAAAAACTTCGATATAGATGCCATATCGTTGGAAAGTTAATTGAATGCCTTTTCCGTCGATATGCTGAAAACTTCTATCTGATAAGAAATGGCTGAGAAATGGCACAAAGTTGCCTATTTTTTACGTTTTTTAAAAATTTTTCATTTTAATTTCGTTTTTTTTCTACGTTATATTAAATGTCTGGAATGTTTTATTTTTTAACCTAATAGTATATTTAATTACAAACATTTTAAGCGTAATTTAAAAGGAAGCGGATGAAAAATAAAGTTTTTATTAAGAATTTTGTGGAACGACAATATTTTCATCTCATATAAAATTCCGTTTTTATTTAAACCATCATCGTAACGTATTTAAAAAAAAACGGAATTGTATAGCATATCGACGGAAAAGGCATTCAATTAACTTTCCAACGATATGCCATCTATTTAGATCGGAGTTTTTGGTTGGGCTCCAGAAGGGTTTGAGTGGGACCATACACCGAAAAACACAAAAGTACCGTTATCTAAAAAACAGTACTTAGGAAAAAAAATTACAGCGTTTTTCGTGTTAAGGAGGTCCCAATTAACTTATCTAGGCATGTGGCGTTCTTGGTACTTTTCCAAACTTAAAATTTGTAAAGCAGTGTTATTATTATAATTATAAATAGGGTGTTATTATTATTTACTAATATGTAATAATAACAATTTAATAATTAATACTATAAATTACTTAATGATAAGTGTCAAAAAATCACTATAATTCTAATGAATAAATATCTATATAATTAAAAAAAAACAATTTACAATACATGTAATGCATACACACAAAACATACACTCCTTCACAAATGATATAACACGCGTTCATTCTCATTCACACCCACAAACAAATAATTAAATAAATTTTTATTTAATTAAATTCTACTGTTTATATTTTTTTCGTCTTCCTCTTAATTATCTATTTCCTCCTGTACAGCCAGTCTCATAAAAAAACCTGAATAAAAACAGTATTATTTATGAATTGTATTGTATTGTTGTTTTTATGTGCATAAGATATTTTGTGGATGTGTGTGAAAGCTTGAAGGATCCCTCAAACGATTGAGACAATGTGTGCGTATGTATGTATGCTGTATGCCAGTATTGTATTTACTAAATCACATTTTATACTAAAAAAAGTTAATGCAAATTATAAGAAAACGAAGAAAAACAAAATACATAAAAATATAAATTCTATTATGTATGTAAAATTTTCTATTAAAAATATATTTTGTACAGATTGTTTGTTAAGTTTTCGTCCATTATTGATTTTATTGTAAATTTAGGTTAAACTAAAATTATTGTATGAAAAGAGATATTATTCATATTGCTTAAATGTTTTCTATTTTAATTGCAGAAAATCTAAAATAAACGAGAAACACGAGAAAGAATTCCATACAAAAAAAAAAAAATTGTGACAACTTTATCTACACACACACACACATATTTAGTAATTCTAAGCATTTGAAGAAATAAAAACCAATTAAGTCAATACAATAAATTGCATTGAACGTTCATAAGAAATAACTTTAATTATACAATATACATACAAATTCTTACTAACGTCTAACACACATATACAATTCAATGGAATCTATTGAATGAAATACCTGACAGAATCTATAAGCAACAAATGACGTAATTTCCAAAGTACAATTGTACAATTATTGTATTGTACGAAAATAAAAAATACGAAGGATCAATTGAAACACACATACTCGTACATGTGTATATCTATCGCAATTTATTTAATTGGTTAAGTGAATTTCTAAAAATATCAATTTAATTGTAAACTTATTTTACTTATAAATTTCATATTTTTCTTTCCATTAAAGGACTTAAGTAAAACTCAGTACAAGTTACATTATTTGAAGGAATGTTTCTGATTTCAAAAGTAATATTTTGTATCTTATCATCACCCTGTGAAAAGTTTCATGATATTGGAAAGCTTTAGCGGGGCTATGTTAAGTAGGCTCTTCTGACCTGTTGGAAATTATTATATTTGTTTACTTTTGTTCTAAGGACCTATGCTCCGCAAGGAGTAGTGTTCTTCACACGGGATTTAGCGGCACAAAAATCCCGGGATTTCGCATATTTTTCGGAAAAAAATCACGGGAGATTTGTATGGAAGTTTCCGGATTTCTCTTATTAAATTATGCCAACTTACTGCTGTTTACTACTATTTTTTGACGTAGATGTTAATGAAATTTCGAACAATAAAAGAAGGGGAGTAAAATCTTTATTTTTTTAAAGACCAGATCTATCAAAATAAAATAAACTTGTTCATACTTGCTTAAAAAATGTAATCATTTTATATGCGGAGCAGCTGCACAAAAGATTTTCTCTGTAAGACATGATGACAAAATAATTTTCTTCAAAGAAGGAAGTGGTAAGATGAGTGACCAGATATAATATAATGTTCTTTTGACTATAATGGAAAACATCAGCAGAAAGGAAATGTGTTTTCTCATTGACAGTACTCTTCTGGGCTAAAATTAGAATTATGCTGTCATACGATTCTGTAAAGGCTTATGCTGTACTTAAATCCAATTTTCAAAGAAATATTGTGTTTTAATTATTTAACCATGATACAAATACAGAAGGTAGTTCCACTTCTCTCTCACAATATTTTTTTTTAAGTTTATCGGAATTATTTGAAATTAATTTTTTGTAAACATAAAAAAAGCGTTGCCACTTATAAAAAAAAAACAATAAATTCCTTTTGGAAATTATTAGTAAAAATGTGTAATTTGTATCTTTTACCAATATTATATTAATATTTTAGTTTGATTGTGTTAAACTATTCATTTAACACCAACCACCAAACTTATACGACACTATTGTTAGGAAATGAATAGATAGATCTTAAACAAGTAAGAACGTGTACTCGGTCAAGCCAACCATATGGTATCATATGGCCGTGTTGATATAAAATTATGTTAGTTTCATATAAGATTTATTTGTTTCGAATATTATCTAGACATCTACATCCATATGAGATTTTGTTGTGTTAAAGTGATTTTATGAAAGAGGTTTATATGGGACCTATGATAAATTCTGAACCCAAGTAACAGCATTAAATTTTGCAATGTGATACATAGTAGGTTTTATAACAGTTGTCCTGTCCAAACAACAATACCATTAATAGCAACACATATATAGGGAAACTATGGAATTAAAAGCTATTTTGGGAGCAGTATTGTAAACTGAATTTATTAAGTTGTAAAGTTTTAAGCACTTCTGCATTTAAATTTTAGATGTTGAATTTTTGCACATAGTCCTATTTGAATCGCTTACCCTTCTGATTTTTTTAAGTTAAGTAATAAACACACGAAAGACCAACATAAACTGTTAAGTGCATTTTTTTTTTTTTTTTTTTTTTTTGTATTAGACGTGTCTTAATAATAATTCATAGTTTTTCACTAAAGTTAAAATGCAGTTTATTTTGAAATAGATTTGAGAAATCGTGTAAGAATAACGGTGTGTTGTTTGAATAAAAAATAAAAGAATGTCTTAGATTTTTCTATATTTCAATGGAACAACATAACATCTGGCTTTTCCACTCAACATTAATGTACATATATGTACATATGTATGTAAATAGCGTATCAAATATTGAAGGAAAAGTTTTTACTAATAAGCTTTCTTCATCACCGTTAAAGCCATTTGCAACATTAATAGCTCGATAACAGATGTCAAGTTAACTAAAGTTGAGTTGCCACCGCACAGTGGTTCAGCTTCATATGACTGGTGGCATAAAATACAAGTAAACATCGTAAAGCCTTGGTTTTTGGTATAGACAAATATTTTGCTCATTGCAATTTTATGATAATATTGAACAGTTAGTAAAAATTAGCAAAATCTGCTAACAGCCACGCCTAACTTTCATACAAAATTACTATATAAAATGCAATATTTTCCTTGCTAACAAAGCTAGAGCGCTTCAAAAAGCTTCACAGGTTAAATTTTTAACACCAAGAACTTGATGATATGGAGGGAAAATATCACATTCAATTTCGTTAGCACTCCATCTTAATATTTAATACTGAAGTTTTGATAAACAGACATCAATAATGAGTCTTAGTACTTTTTCAGGACTAAACATTTTTGCAACTTTTTCATCATTATAAATTTTTTTTCAGCTTATGAAATAAGTTCTGCCGAATTACTATCACATAACTGTTGTACTTTACTCCTTTTAGCACGAGATTGGCAAAGTACAAAATCTTTATAAGGGCGACCACGTTTGAGAACACACTGGTTCCTCAAACTTCGTTTTGTACAGCAAATCTATCTTTCGTACGTTTTGCACTGGCCCTCTTTAATTTTGGTAAAAATTGGTTATTTAAAAATGTTTGTAATTGATCTACGTTAATAATTGAAAAATTGGTTTTATTTGTTGAAATCATATCGCAAACTATATCAATGTTCATAATAAGATAACTGAAGGTTGTCCATATTTAAATAAATTTCTTCTAATTGTCACTTCATAAGCAATAAACTAATTAGCTATAATCATTTAAACACAACTAATAATCACAGCTGATAAGAAATTCAAAACAATAAACTAATAAGATAAAATTACAAAAACAATACAACTAGAAATCGCAGCATATTAAAATATTGAACTTTCAACAATAACAAAGACAGCATAACAAATAAAGAGGTTATTGCAAGTGCTACCAAGTGCAATCATTTCTATGTAATTTTATTAGAAAGTACATAATATGTATGTATTTTTAAACTTGGGTTTTGAAATTGTTTTTTGTGTGTTTTTTTACAACAAAACAAAACAGCAAACAAGCACAAAAAAGCTGTTATTCCTAACGCAATAACTTGTGAAGGAAATTTTTCCTAACCTTTTTTAGTTTTTTATAACGAAATTCCGTTATTAAATTGCCGAATTAAATCGTTAGCTGATTCTTCCAGCTTTAATTTAATATAAGTCTCGGGTTAGAGGTCGTTGGAGATCAATAGATACAAGCAATAGAAGTTGGAAAAAATAAATATTTTTGGACAATTTATAGTACTAAAAAAATTGTATTTTCAAAATTTTTTTATTTGCGTATAGTATATCCCCAATTGTTTTAAAAAAAAGCATTGCAGTGTCATTACAAGCGCATTTTAAAAGCATAAAACGATAAAAGGTAGCATATAGAATACGGTCATTCAAACACATTCACTTATGTCAACTTTGAATGCCTCTGGACAAAAACGGAATAAATATTTTTGGTATATGATAATTCGATTGTTTATCACAAACTGTGGAAAAATCAGACCAAGCGTATCCGATGTCGTTGCTATGAGGCAGAATATGAATGATACGCTTGGCCGAGACCTTGACATAGTCCCGGAATGGGGTCGTGCAAATAGGATCGATTTTAATGCCCGAAAAACCCAATGTTGCGTGCTTACGCATAAACGCGCGACAAACCAAGGTGCCTCATCTGTATATATGGGTGGTATAGTTATTGAGGAATCAGAATCTCTTGATGTTCTGGGCATGAGGATACAATGTGACGTCCGATGGACTGAACATATATTCAAGGTGTCGAAAGAAGCATTCAAGTGCCTCGGTTTTCTAAGACGGTGTAGGATATACTTCACTCCATCTGATCTCCTTACTATTTATACCACCTATATCCGACCGCGTATGGAATACAACTCTCATGTGTGGGCCGGTGCTTCAAAGTCTATTTTGGAGCTTCTCGACCGCGTGCAGGAGAGGGCGAGGGTACTCATTGGTGACAGTAGGGTAACCAATTCTATTGACTCCCTTGAGCACCGTCGCAATTTGGGTTGTATTTGCCTGTTTTATCGTTACTACAATGGGATGTGTTCCGACGAAATCAGGGATCTGGTTCCCGAAACCCGTACATTTGTTCGTAATACACGTTTTTCCTCAAGAGCCCATCCTTATGTGGTCGATTGGCAGGTGAATCGTACATCGCATTACAGAGAGAATTCGTTTTTTCCCGGACTGTTCGTATGTGGAATAACCTTCCTGCAGAAGTCTTCCCTCTCACTTACGACATGATTAAGTTCAAATCGAATGTTCACAAACACTACTCCCTCTATCCTCCTTCCCATAACCTATTTTCCTAGTTCCAACACAATGCAATGCATTAGTAGGGGGTCATCCCCTGAGTGCTGGTCCTAACAGTAAAAAAAAAAAAAAAAAATCAACCCGTCAGTTTTGCGGGAATACCAAAAAGGTTAATTACTCTTTCACCATACTACCTATAACTAATTGTACGCAAATACAAGAATAGAGTAAATAAGAAAATTACTTGCTTGCATACTTCATCAAATCAAAATCAAATAAAACTTTGGGTAAAATTTTTACTCAACATTTTCTTTATTTTTCGAATTTATTCTATGAGCTAAATTTCAGTTATGTCTTTTATAAAGCTTTTTTTCTATTCCTTTAATTTTACAGAAATGATTTTATACACTACCAGACTATATAAAAAAAAATGTTGAATATAATATAAAGTAGCCTTCGGAAGGAAATAATTCCCAGTTTCTATTTGTAAAATTTTTACCAAATTTACCATTATTTGTGCATCATATTTAGAAAGGAAAACGGCAGCTTCTCACATTTTGAGAAAGGAACAAAACCCGCGCAAATAGTAGCATACATGTAGGGTGCCCAAAAATCCCCACATTTTCTTTAAAATAAAATAGATAAATATTATGTAATGTCAATGGAAAAAAGCATTCATCGATTTATTTAAATAAATCCATTTGGGAGCATTACTAAAACTAATGTTATTTATTCTTTGAGTTCTACGTTTCTATGTACACATCTATAGTATGTAACAAGCGTAACATAAAAACGCAAAAGAAAAATAATTATGCGTTAATATTTATCATTTCAAAAACTAATGGATCAAAACCTTCTAACTCATCAGCCAGTGCAATTTTGTTTTACATGTTGTTTGTTTAAGAAGTGCATTTTAGATGATTGAATAAATTTGTCACAGCAAGCTGCATTATTTTAAAGTGTGTATTTATTCTTATTAATTCTAATAACTTATATTGCATTATGTTGCAAATATTGATTTTGGTTGTATTCATTACAGCAAAAGAGTAGTTCAACAGAAGTAACGCTAGTTGGTACAAAAAGCATATTTAAAACTATTTCATCAAATTCTTGAAAAAGTTTTAAGCCGCAAAAATACTAAAACTTGTACCCACATTTTGACCAAATCGGTCTTGCCATCGCAAAAATGGAATTTTTAATAATATATTATCTCCAAAAATCCCCAACAAAAAAAGTGCTTTTCTCCAAAAATCCCCTGGGGATTTTCACGAAATTTGTATCCCAAATTACAAAAAAAAATCCCCAATACTGGGAACACTGCATACATAGAACATTTTTGTCAGAAAAGAAAACATCGTAAGATACGATTTATTTTAGGCCATCTTACACTAAAATAAGCTCATTAGTCAATAAAAATGATAAGATGTTGTTTTAAGCATACAAATGTATGTTTGTATGTATACATATACACAAATTTATATTGTTTTTCAAAATTTCAATAAATTTTCAATATTGTCATCATTGATTATAAAAATTAATTTCTATTAAAACGTCACGAATTATTCCAGTGTAAAATATGAAGTTATTTTTTAATAATATCTTTTAATTACTTCTACATGCACTTTGTTATTGTTCATAAATTGTTGTTGTTATTATTAATTGTAATCAATGCATGTTTTACATGTGTCAAATAATTCATTTAATGAAATGATAGTCTTCATTGTTAATAAATAACATTTAATACACACATATATTGAAATGAATTGTAAAATTAAAAAAGTGAAACCATATTGGCAGGTAACACATGTGTATCATGGATTTATTTCTCCGAGAATTAATAATAATATTTGTTTATATAACCTGATGATTTATATAAATAATGATGACTCATGCAATTGCAATAAATTAAAAAATGGCTAAGCAATATTTTATCCCAAAAATACATCAATATTAATAAAACACTTCCAAAATTTGTTTGCATTAATACATTTTTAGCAAGGAAAAATTAAATTATAGATAAAATTGATTTTATATTGTAAATTTCATTTGCGTTTTTTCAGGGCTAAATGAGATGTGAAAAAGGTAAATGTAGTCACTCAATATCTTAATTGGCAACACTGTATTGGTTCTAAGACATTGGTCGCAATGTATCAAATTGAATTAAAATTTTTTTTTTGTCGATGTCGAATGAAAATTGTCCAATTGGTTATCTGTTCAACGAACAGATTTCGAAATATATTTAAAATAGTCAAAATTAAATCTATATATATATATACAAAAATAAGTAATATATAGAAGAAAGCTTCTAAATAATGAGTGAAAGAAGCTATTCATTTTCAAAAAGTAAGCGAAGATTTTACTGGGGACCTAATGTTCGAAATAATACCCAACAGAAACATTATAAAATGTATAACATAAATGAAAATTATGGGTCAGTATTTAAAAATATTGCTTAAAAACTTTTAGCTATAAACAATTTTTTCCTATATAAACAAAGTACACAAAGATATTCATCCCTATTCTGTAAGAAGTTGTCGTTGTTGATGTTAGTTTTAAGTGGCTGTTCCATCTAGTAGACAACAACGTCACCTTATCATTCGTTTGATATGGGGGAGTTCCAAAACACCAAAACAGTGGAGCAAAATTTGGGACAATTCGGCCATTTGTGGTAGTTTTGAATATTGATGGCCTTGTGGTACTTTCTAACTTGTGGTACTTTCGAATTTATTTTGGTCCTTGCAGGTCAACATTCAACTAACCGCTATAAACTGTTCCGAACAATTTTCAATGTTATTTTATTATTGTTTCGAACACTACTTTTACGTTGTTTTAATTGTTTTAGTACAAATCAAGCAGACAGCGGTTTGATCAAAAAAATTAAAAACTTATGAAGCATGTTTGTTTGGAAATCAAACTTTTTTTAAAAATATTAAAGCATTTAACCTGATTAACTTCTGATGCATTCTACTGCCTAAAAAGATCACAAAAAGCTAAGGGGTTCCGGGGAATGAAAGTTGTCCGAAATATTTAAACCCAATGTATATAGAACATAAATATTTAAATAAAATTCAATGAAACATTTTTAGAATAATAATTTTTAGTCGTTTTCAGGTTGGTTGCTTGCTTAATGAGTGTAGACACTTATACAATCTGAAAAATAATATAAAAGACTAGTATTATCACCAGGGAAACATAAATATGCAATTGCATGTTTTTTTTTTTTTGTGCATCCAATGGAGGCAGAAACAATATATTTATCCGTTTTAGAGCTCTTTATGACTTTTTTGCATCGATTTGTTAGTGCATATTTTACCGTTTGCAGCATGTTTTAGGTTTATAGCGCATATTTTGCAATTTTAAGGCACATTTTGATACATATTCAATTATAATTAGTATTGTGATGCCTACAATAGCTTTCGCAGCAAATAAATTTTTTTTTCCAAAATCTGTTACTACAATTTCGACATTTACATTTAATTTTTACTCTAAAATTTTAAGACAAAGCAGGTTGTCAGTAAGGGTTAATGTTATGCAATTTGTATTTAGACCAATCTTTTAGTATTCCGAAGATTTTAAAGTGGAGATTTTAAAGTGATCTAACGATGTCCATCCATCCATCTGGCTGGTTGTCTGTCCATGTTAGCCTTTTGCGCAAAGTACAAGTTCCAATTTTGTAGATAATTTGATCGAATACGGACGAAGTCTATGCAAATGGTGAGAACCGGTCTATAATTTCACATTCAAATTAGACTCTTTGTTTCCACAAGCTACATAATTATGATGGTATTTAAATTAAATTCGTCCCAAAAATATTTTACTGCAAATTAAACTATTTTATGGTGTTTTCTTTTCTGACAATAATGTTCCATATATGCTACCATTCGTGCGGGTTTTTGTTCCATTCTAAAAATATATGCAAAAACGTGAGAAGTTGTCGTTTTCCTTTCTAAACATGTTGCAACAATAAATGGCAAATTTGTTCCATTTCTTTCCCGCAGTTATAACTGAGTGTGAGATAATACCCTTTTTTGCATCTGCGTAAAGTACTTTTTTATGCAAGCAAGTATTTTTTTCGTGTGTTTGCGGACAATTTGCGTTATATTAGTTGCGTTCGAGAACACAAAAGTTTTTACTATTTTTTACTAAAGTTGAGAGCGAAAAGTGACAGTTCTTGTCTGAGTATCTACAAATTTTTACTGCAGAAATTTTTGCAGTAAAATTTAGCTAATCAAAAAAACATATGTTTCAAAAGGTAAACAAACAAAAGTAACAAATAAAAAGCATACAAATTGTGAAAAAATTGTTAAATAAAAGAAAAGTTGAAATAAAAAATTAACCAAAACAAAAAGTGAATAATTATTAATCAATTAAACTTGTTTGTGATGCATTTATTTGGCTTAATACAAACTATTGAAATTTTTTTTGTGATGTTAATTTTTTCGAGGTGTAAAAGTGTGAAGTATTCGGGTACTTAAGTAATCAATAGCAAACAAAGTATTCATGTTCTTTTAAATAATTTAACCCGCTACAAATTAGTAAAATCAAATAAAATAAAAAGACAGCAAATATGAAAGATAACATAAAATAGTTTGTTTGTATTTTCCAAAAATGTTCGTGTTATAAACAGTATTTAATCGAGTACCGATAAGAAAACGATTTAAGTAGTCAAAAGTGTCAATATTTTTCAACACTTCAATTATTTGCCGTCAGCTGTTGCCTTTATTTTACGAATTTTTACAAATTTTGCGTTCGCGTACTTTTTTGGACAACAGCTTTTTGTGAGAGCAAATTTTTCAGTTTACTCAATTACTGCATTTTACTGTAAAAGTACTCAAACGCACCTATTGTGATTTTTTGTTATACTGTGATGGATATAAGAACTTTTTGTTTTTCGTTTGTTTTACTTTTATTATATTTTTTTGTCGCAAAATGTTTAACAACAGCTGACATTAATTATTGAAAATCAGTGCTGTTAACGCTTATTGGAATTGTAAGAAAATTTAATGTTGAAAATTGCTACAAGCGTGGTGAATTTCGCTTTTAGTACAAACTTTGCATTCAATATTTGTGTTGAGTGTAAAACGTAGCTATTATTTTGTTCCATTGTAATTTGGAAAAATGTATCACTTTGCAAGGGTTCGTGTAACCTAATAAGTATATTACACAACTATAATGTATCATTATTTTTTAGAAAAGAAAACACCATTAGAATCGGTTCAGGCTTGCTTAAAGTTCCCATCCTTAAATAGCTTTAACTTCCTTGTAAATGTTAACATATCGCACCTTATCAACAAGAGGGTATTAACTCAAAATTTAAAAATTCTCAGTAGAAGCAAAACAATTTTTAATTTTACATTACAGGCATATGAAAAAGAATTTTTAAACCAAACTTTTCATTACCAAAAAGTAGACAAAATAGCACGGTATTTAAACAGCGGGTAGATATGAATATTACGTGTCGATTTTTACCAAAAAGTGAAAAAATAAAAATTTTGAGTTGATACCCTCTTGTTGATAAGGTGCGATATGTGTACAATTAAGCGACAGCACCTTAAATCCTTTTAAGACAAAAACCCATATAAATGTTAATATCTAGATAATATTCGGCGCAAACATCTCTTATATGAATTTTAACGTAATATGGGCTTAAGCGATTATATTTGTTGGTTTTTTTTTAAATTTTGTTATTAAATTGTTGAATATTGTGTCTTCAAATGAGCAGTTTTTAATTTTTTACTGCATATTTAATGCGCATAAAACGCGTTTTTAAGAGCATATTTCTTCATTAAAAGCACTCAAATCTTTTCAAGGAATGCATACAGATAAAATTTAAATTTTAATTTGGTGAACAATAGTTCATTTAATTTGGTGTTCTACTAAAAAATTAACTGCACCTTTATGTTGGAGTGAACAATTTCATTAATTAATATTTATTAAATATGTGACAATTACTTACAATTAGTACTTTATTTTAGTAGCAGTATGTGATTATAACAGCAAAACCAAAACTACAAAATATCCAACAATAACACAAACCAGAAAGTATAAAAAAGTATAATTAATTAGAATAAAATACCATGAATTCCCCAGATGACATTAATGTCAATGTAAACAAATTAAAAAATGTAACATTTTAACAGAATCCACGAAAAAAAACATAAACAACAACAAACATCCACAACCACATATTCATGTTTTTTCTATTTTTCAGGTCCTTTGTCCTTTTCATCTGTAATTATTAATTGTAAATATTATATCTAAAAAATTCATTATAAAATAACATAAAAACAAAATTATATTACTTAACTACAATTGTAAAGTAAAACTTTGCTAATACCGATAAAAAATTAAATTTTTAGCTATAAATAATTTAAATCAATATAAAAACAAACATTAATTAATTAAACCAAAAGAGAGTTAGATTAAACATAATATTATACAAAAAAATAATACAAATGTTAAATAAATTATGATTTCATAAATTTTAAAATTAAAAAACAACAAAAAATTGCATTTTGAAAACAAAATCTAATAAATAAATGTAACAAAATTAATTCAAACTAAGCAATTTGTTTTATTTCCGTTATCGTATATTTAAATTAACAAATATTAAAAATAATTGGCATTTGCAATTTAGCTAACGATATATGGTTAGCTAAATTGCAAAAAGGCGTTACTCGCTAAAATATAATTTTACAGGAGAAGCAAAAAACCTTTTTAAAATTAAAACCATATACATGTCAGAAAAACGTGCATTGATAAGTCATCCATGAAATTTTTAAAACAATTTTTAAAGGAAACCATTTCATTATATTTTGTTAAAAAAAATGTATAACAACGTCGTTTTACATTTATCAATTGTAGGGAACGGGAAAAATGTAATGGGATTTATGGCACGGGTGCATATATTTACTTCGTTTTTAATTAAATATGAACTCGGAGGCCACCTTTGTTAGACGATTGAGAAAAATGTAGATGAGATAAGTAGACGTTTCCAGGGAAATAAAGTTTTAAACTTTAAAGAAAAATATTTTTTTGAGGTACTTGAAATTGAAAACAATTTAAGCATTTTCGACAATTTAATCCCGGATAATTTAGCGAAGTTACCTGTCAGGGCTTGCACTTTGGAATTTTCCTGAAAATATATGAAACAAGTAAAGAAAGAAGTAAGTGGTTTGTTTAATCGTGCTGTGTGTGTTAAAAATTTAAATCTTTGATTTATATGATTTTAAAGCTTTAATTTTGTCGTCCAGAAGAAACTGCACCAGTTAACATATTTAGTATTGGGGACAAACAGCTTGGGCAGATGCAGAATATGGCTGTAGGAAAAATCGCCCAAAGAAAAATGGCCCAAAAAAAATAATGAAAAATCGCCCCAAAAAATTCCATGTAAAATTGGGCCTGAATTCATATGAAAAGTGACCCAAAATTTGTGGGCTATTTTTCGTTATTATTGGGTGATTTTTCGTTTTTTAAATTTGTATGAAAAATAGCCCATTTTTGGCCATCTTTAATTTTTAAAATTTCTTCCAAATCTTACATACTATTTTTCTAAATCATTCATTATCATTATACGTCGAGTTCCTACATGTTATTTGTAAAAATAACTATGACACTCCAAAAAGTGTCACTGTGTCCAAGGACTTTATGACACTTTTTTTTTTTTTTTTTTTATTCATTATTATATTCATTCTTAAAGTTAGAAACATTCATCCTTCATTTAACTAAACACCCGCGAAGCCTTGTGGCTTATCTGCAGGTATATACTATTCTAAGAGAGCTTATTTCATTTTCATATTTAATGTTTATTTATTCATATGGATAAATTGAATAATAATCAATTAAAAGTAGTAATAAATCATCTTAATGCGATTATTGGGACGTTATAAAAAACTTTTTATATAGTTTTTTTGGCCTTGGGCTTATCCGTTATATTTAATAGCTGTGTTGGCATTTCATTATAGATAGAAGGAAGTATAGCTTTCAAGGTTCTGTCACCATAACTGTTTCTCGTTTTTTTAATTTTAAATCTATTCTCAGAACGAAGTCGAGTATTGTATCGATGGTTTATAGGTTGTAGAAGCCGGGAGTCGTTTAAATCAGTCAGTATTGTGAGTCGATATATATTTTTGACATTAAGCACACTGAGAAGGCGTGGTAGGTTTTTTGATATATTGTTGCTTCTGATTGCCGAGTTGTTATTATTATTGTGTGTGTATGAGTTTTGAAAGTTGCGAATACTTGTGCGGTTAATTACATTATTATTATATAGGTTTGATTGATGCTGATCGTTAAAGTTGCTATAGCTGTTGACAGTGTGGTTGGGGTTGCTGATTGTATTTTCTTTGGTTTTGTATAGTATTTTTAGCAATTTGTTTTGAGACTGCTGGAGGCTCTTACATTGGGAAGAATTTCCCCAGGCCGCTATGCCGTGACGTATGTATGATTCAGCAAGTGAGAAGTAGTATTGGCGGAGTACCGAACTTGTTGCCGCGTAGCTTAGGTGGTATAAAGAGTAAGCAGCTTTCCGAAGTTTCATTCGTAGCTCCTGTATATGGACTTTCCATTTAAACGTGTTATCAACATAAACACCCAAGTATTTATACGTGTTTACTAATTCAATAGTTGTGTTGCATTGGTCGTTATTATTGTTTATTTTGTGGTGTATGCAATTTATGTCGTGGTATTTGATTTTAATGCTAATTTGCTTAAGATGTGGTTGTCTAATGTGCATTAGTTTTGTTTTTAATGCGTTGATGACTAGACCGTTATCGTGGCACCATTTCGATGCGTGATCCAGTTGATTTTGCATGATTTTTGTGGCCGTTTCAATATTTTTGTTTTTAACTACGATTGCCGTATCATCAGCATATGCAATGTGTTACAGTTTTCGAGGGTGTTAAGCAAATCGTTTGCATATATTAGATATAATAGAGGACCTAGTTTGGATCCTTGTGGAACTCCGTGTTTTGATTCGACTTCGTCACTATATTTTTTCATAATTTTGACACAATATGTTCGGAAGTTGAGGTAGTCTGCAAACCAGGACAAAACATTTCCTCTTATTCCATTTCTTTCCAATATCGAAAGAAGTTTTACATGTGATAAGGTGTCAAATGCCTTACTAAAATCGATAAATAAAACTAGACATTGTTCGCCGTTGCTGAGAGCTCCATTGATTTCATCAGAAAATTTACCAAGTAGCTGATTTATGTTTTTTTCTTCTTGAAACCCGAATTGGCTTGGGTGTATTATTTTATACTTTTTTAAAAATATCATCAGTCTTTTCACAACAATTTCCTCTAACACTTTTTCTATCACGGATAATATCGATATTGGTCTATAATTGTTTACATTATCTTTTTTCCCGCTCTTGTATACGGGTCTAACCACTGATTTTTTTTAATAATTTTGGTATGGTTGTAAAGTTGATGCTTTGATTTATCATATTTGTTATTACTGGTGTAAATATTAAAGCGTTATTTCTAACATCTTTGGGTCTGATTCCATCAATACCTGGGCCTTTGTTTTTGTTTAGATTTATCAGAATTCTGAATACTTCTTCTTCATTTGTTTGCTCAATGTACATCGAATTTGGCACTGTTATTTCTGGATGGTTGATTGTTTTAATGTCACATGCGTTAGTTATTTTTAACACATTTTGATTTAAATTAATTGCAAAATTTGCTAATATGTTATTAATATCTTGATTCTTGAAATTTTTTAATATTATATCATCTATATTATTTAATGTCTTGCCGTTGATTTCATTTATTAGTTGCCAAGTTACGCGTGGATTGTTACGATTTTCAAAAAATTTTTGCCTGTAATAATTATTTTTCTCATATATTATTCTTTTATTTGTTATATTTCTAAATTTCTTGTATTCATGTTCATATGTAAGATTTCTCTTGTTTTTTAACCATTTTTTATAAAGTTTATCCCTTTGTTCACAACACTTAACTATATCGTCATTAATCCATGGATTTGTAGATCGTTTTTTTGATAGTTTTTTCTTCATTTCTGATTTTTCATATATTTCACTGAATTTTTTTAATATTTTGGACGATTAAATTGTTCCAATTTGTCTCCTGTATGAGCCTGTTTACTTTGCCTGTATTTATGTATGTGTCTTCCTGGAAAGATGTTGGGAAACTCTGATGATTGTTATCATTGTTCGCTGCACCATGTTCGATGCAACAGATGGTTGCGAAGTGGTCAGATATTGTAGTTTTTATTACGGCAGCTGTAACTGAAGTATTAAGGCCGCTTTAGCCGACCGTAAATGTAATTAAATGCAATGTAAAGTACCGTAACGTACTGTAAGCTCGTTTGTGCACTTATAGAACATGTAAGAACGTGTCAGCTGTTTTTCACAACCAAAAACAAAAAAGCATTAGTATACATAAAATAACACACACAGTGATGAGAATTAAAAATGTTGAAATAGTGACCGCTTTGCAGAAAAAGTACCAAGTGATTTAAATAGTATTAAAACTGTATTTCTTGCATGTATAAATAAATAAATAATTTAATATTTGATATTAATATTCATATATATCATATTCGTACACATTAATTTCAAAATGTGCATACACCTAAACAAGGTTTTGATACCATTAAAAACCAGACTTTGTTTGTTTGTGGATATGTATACATTTGTTAATTTTATACATCTAAGCTTGTTACTTATTTTGTCAAAAGTCCACAGATATTATAACTGAAAAAGTACAAAACAAAAAGTGTGATTTTACCCGCATTGCATATTTAAAATATAAGCAGCCCATCACTATCTACAACTGTCACGTAACCTCGTAATGAAATTCTATTTCCTACAGGTTGGCACGTTACGGTTAAGTGACATTACAGTCAGTTAAGCATTTGCATTGCTTTCCATATAACAGAAACGATCAGCTGTTTACATTACATTTACATTTCTACATTTACGGTCGGCTAATGGGACCTTTAGCTCGTACTATTTTAACGATACAGTGATCGATACATGATTGTGTGCTTTTGTTAATATCAATACGTGTTGGTTCGTTTATTAAGCTTTGCAACCCATTTGACATCAACATGTCGTTATAGCTTGATACAACATTATTTTCTTTAAGTATGTTTATATTCATATCACCCACGATTACTATGTCTTGCTTTGTTTTAATATGTTTAAGGGTTTGTTCCAGTTCTTTTATAAATATATTGCTATTGTTATTTGGTAGTCGGTAGATCGCCATAAGGGAGAGGGGCTTATTATTTATTTCAAGTTCTAGTTGTATCATTTCAAATGAAATTATGTTTGAGTAGAGCTGTGTGTAGTTAATACTTTCTCTTGCATATACAACTATACCACCACCTTTGCGTTTTTCCCTGCTTAGGAATGTAGAATTAAAACCACGGATGTTATAGAATCGAATTTCTTCATTTGTGATATTTGTTTCAACAAGCACGATGAAACATATTTTATCTATAATACTATTTATGGTCGATAGAAAGGTATGAAAATGTTTTCTCAGAGAGCGTATATTTAAGCATATTATTGAAAAGGGATAACTTAAAAGTTTATTATTGAGATCATTAAACGAGTTTAAAATTAAATTTCTAGCGGCATTCATTATTGTGATAATATTTATGTTTGTTTATTATTTATTTTTATTTTCTTGACTTTATTTATCATTTATTTTTATTATTAGTTAAATCATGTTTATAAATTCAATATCGGCGTTATTGTTAATCATTATTTGCGGTGACGTTTCATTTATTTTTGCACATATAGTTCCATTTCTAACCCAAACGAATTTCCAACCACATTCTTTAGCTTTGGTTTTGGCGTTCCATAATAATCGACGATAATATGCAGTGAGCTGGTCATTAATATATATGAACCTATTAATATTGTTATCCTTGTTCAAAATACTTGCATCAATTCTGTGTCTTTGTATTTTGCTCCTGAATTCTCTTTTCTTGTTTAGGGTTGTAAACTCGATGATTGTTTTATTTGCAGCTTTTTTAACTCGGTAAGCATTATTAATGTCTAGGTTGTTGATTTCTATATCTAAGCTTGCTGCAATCATTGATATAATATCATTTGCACTCATATCCGGGTCAGAAACATTTTTTATTTCGATATTATTCTTTAATAACAGTTGATCCATTTTATTAATTTTTGTATCCATCTCATAAATTTTTTTGTCTTGCTTAATTTCTCTTTCATAAATGTCGCTTATTTGGCTAGAAAGTGTTTCTACCGACGATGCTATGGCTTTAATGGAGTTTTTAAGCTCATCTATTATGCTCGAATTTTGCGCATTATTTACATTGATCGTGCTATTTTAATTTAGGATTGATGTTTTCAAATCTTTCAGCTCCGATTGCACTGAACCAAACCCGAGCTTAATGAGTTAAAGTTAATGTGTCTTTAAATTTTTTGCTGGCACTTTCTTCTTCATCTTCTCTTTGTTTTTTTTTTTTTTTGCTGGGTTGTATCATCACTTTGATGTACGTTGTTTGATTCCGACCTGGTTCGTACTTTACAATAATGACATCTCCACTCCAGTTTCTTGACACCAACCAAGTTATCGTAAGACTTCTCGGTTTGTGCGCAACATGGGTTGAAGTGATATTTAGCTTTGCATGTAAAAGATGTTACAAACTTATTTGTTTTTATGTCGGAGTTGCATTGATTACAAGTATTAACTTCGGTCTTTGAACTCATTGCTATGTTTTGTTATTATTTTTTTTTTATTACTTTGTTACTTTTTATGTATTTTCTGTTTGTTTATGTGAATATGTATGTTAGGGTAGCCAGATTTTAAATTCGGAAAAACAGTACATTGAATACATAAAAACAGTACAATCAAGAAAAAAACAGTACATTTTTTTTGACGACAACATTACCATTTGTTTTAATAAGTAACCCCCAATTTCACCAAGTTCAGCTATAATAAACTATCAGTTCAAGCTGTCAAAACATATTGTAAGCTGGAAGTTAAAGTAATAGTTAGTTTTAACTCAACTTGGTGAAATTGGGGTAAATAATTTAAACTTTTGATTGAATATGCAACAACAATTATATAAAGAAAGAAATACACTTAAAATGTGTAACGTCAAAGGAATTATTTCCAGTTTATGGCATTTCATAAATATACATATGAAATTACTCCATTTGCGTTTAAAAAGCAAACACCACAAACGAAGCATTTGGCCAGAGAAAAGCCTTACTTAGCTCAAAACAATCAACTCATTGATTTTGTAAGTACGATTTTCTTTAAACATATTCGTATTTAAAGCAATTTTCACTACACACATAGTTGCACAAATCATATAGAATTTGAGAAAATGTTTGTTTCCTAAATTAATTTTCCAATTTTAAATAATTTTTAAATTATTTACGGCTAATTTTACCAAGTTCAGCTATAATTAACTATTACTAAAACAATAGGTTTTTTTACTTTTATAATGAAACCTGGGGGCAAATTATGGCAGTCGTTATCGAATGCTTTTTAGATTCGAAGGCAATGTTATTTCAGTTGATACTGAACGAATCGTTATTATTTTTTCAGCGTTGTGAAAACTAAAATAAATGCTATACAATACTAAAAAAATAATTTCGATCTGTTCAGTGTAGACAGAGAGAATTAGAAATAAAATTGCTTTCGAATCGAAAAAGTATTCGATCACGACTGCCGTAATTTGCCCCCTGAACTTGGTGAAATTGGCCATTAATCTATAAAATCCAAAAAAAAAATAGTTTGGTTTATTTTTATTTCACAAAATCTGAAAATATTTAAAATCAAGTGCAATTGAAAACGATGAATATTTTCAAAAAAATTTTTGTAAAAATTTACTTATCTTTTTCTTATTTCAGTAGTTTAGGTAAAGAACAGTGGTCCTCAAAGGTATTAGGTATTTTTATAAATTTTGAACACGGATAATTTTCCAAATTTGTTTGTTTTCAATTTTACGTGATTTCGATTTCCAGAACATGCCCGAAAATTAAAAAAGTTCTAAAAATTAACGATAACTGTTTTGGAATAAGAATTTTTTAGTACTTAAAAAAATTTAGATTTTATTTTTGTCTTTCTCAGGTGTGGAAAGGGAAAGACTATTGGAAGAGGTAGCCATAAAATCATAACAACACGAAAATATACCACTGCTACGAGCCACCCATTATAATTCAGATTTCTACTGTGTATTTATGAGAAAACAATGACCACAGCGTAAAAACTCTTATTATTTTAGAACTTTTTTTTTTAACACAACATAATTTTTTGTAAACCAGTTCTGTTAAATATAGACTGAGCAAAAAAAAAACAGTACAAAAAACAGTACAAAGTGTAAAATACAGTACATTTGCGTACTGTTTTAGGAGTTGTGCATAAAACAGTACAATTGCAAAAAATCAGTACATGTACTGCTTAAAACAGTACGTATGGCAACCCTAATGTATGTATACAAAAGTTTTATTAATTTTGGTGGCATGTCATAACGTCCAGTGTCATAGTGTCATAACGTCCATCAAATAAATGTCATAGAGTCCGCTGACGTTATGACACTTTGTAAAGTGTCATAATGTCCAACAAACTAAAACAAGTACCGGCTTCGGTAACTAAAGCTTCTCTGCGCAGCCGGCCTTCGGCCGGGAGCAAGTATTTTATCCTCTATGGTATAACAAACACCGGCTTCGCTAACTAAAGCTGCTCTGTATAGTCCGGCTTCGCTAAGTTAAGCTTCTAAAATCTGCCTTGGTTCTGAACGAAGGCCGACTACGCAGAGAAGCTTTAGTTAGCGAAGCCGGTTTTTGTTATACCATAGAGGAGAAAATTCTTGCGCCCGGCCAAAGGCCGGCTGTGCAGAGAAGCTTTAGTTAGATAAGCCGGTTTTTGTTATACCATAGAGGAGAAAATCCTTGCGCCCGGCAGAAGGCCGGTTATGCAAGGTAGCTTTAGTTAGCGAAGCCGTTTTTTTTATACCATAGAGGAGAAAATCCTTGCGGGCGGGCAAAGGCCGGCTAAGCCGAGACGCTTTAGTTAGCGAAGGCGGTGTTTGTTATACCATAGAGGAGAAAATCCTTGCGCCCGGCCGAAGGCCGTCTGTGCATAGAAGCTTTAGTTAGCGAAGCTGGAATTTGTTATACCATAGAGGAGATAATCCTTGCGCCCAAAAGTGTTTTCGTTATATATTTAATATAAACACCCAGAGCAGCAAAACAATTTTTAAAAATTTTTAGCCGTATTATGTTTAATTTAACCAAATCATTGTCACCGACAACCATATTATGGTTAAATTAGTTTCTTTAAAAATAGTTTTGTTGGTTGCGACCATAATAAAACATGTTTTCTCTGCGCATATGCAGATCTTGTTTTGTATTTAACTTCTTAAGTAATTATGGACATTGGACACTTTTGAAAATGTCATAATGTCCATTTGCAATTGTCATAATGCCCACGGACATTATGACATTTTCAAAAGTGTCATAAAGTCCATGGACACTGTGACACTTTTTGGAGTGTCATAACGTCCATGGACACTATGACACTGGACGTTATGACATGCCACCATTAATTTTTATGTAGAAATTTAGTTTTTGGCCTTTTATTTTTCTTTAAAAACACTTTTTTTTATTCAGTTTTATCGCACTAGATAGAGATTTATTAGGACTATGTTCCTGATGTTTTTAAATATTTTTTCAAAACTTTTTGAGTTAATAAAATTCACTTTTCTGGACGAGATGTAAGAAACACAACCGCTCTCTTCGATGTATAGGACACAGTTTTAAGTGTCATAATGCCCATCAGAGCAGTGTCATAAAGTCCGTGGACGTTATGTCACTTTGTAGAGTGTCATAATGTCCACAACATGCTTACAAACTCTAAAGCGTAGCCGGCCTTCGGCTGGGCGCAACGACTTTCTCTTCTTGATAAAACAAGTACCGGCATCGCTAACTATAGCTTCTGTGCACAGCCGGCCTTCGGCCAGGAGCAAGAATTATCTCCTCTGTGGTATAACAAAGACCGGCTTCGCTAACTAAAGCTACCCTGCGAAACCGGTACTTGGTATACCATAAAGGAAAAATTCTTGCGCCCGCCCAAGGCCGTTTGCGCAGAGAAGCTTTAGTTAGCGAAGCCGGTCTTTGTTATTCCATAGAGGAGATAATCCTTAGGCCCGGAAGAAGGCCGGCTATGCAGAGAAGCTTAAGTTAGCGAAGCCGGTTTTTGTTATATCATAGAGTAGAAAATCCTTGGGCCCGGTCGAAGGCGTGCTATGCAGAGAAGCTTTAGTTAGCAAAGTCGGTTTTTGTTTTGGTAAAATAAGTTTCTTTAAAAATAGTTTTGTTGGTTTTTTGCAAATTGGGTAATTTTTTTTTTTTTTTTTTTTGGAAAAATTCGTTTTTGCTTTTTGGGTCATTTTTCATTTTTTTTTGCCATTTTTCTTTGGGCGATATTTCCTACAGCCGCAGAATATACATATCGACCCCTTTGCGCGAAATTATCGTATATGCCAATTTTTTTGAAATTGAGTTTATGATGCAATCTTGTTCTACATTCAAAAAGACGTCACCTGACAAAATATTATAGGCGAATACCACTTCGTTGCTCCAAAAATTTAATGTATATCTCTATTTTGATATTGCAAGTGATAGCAGAGAAAAGTAGAAAAATGGCTCTCCTGTAAAATTTAGTTTTTGTAACTTACGATAATTTCGCGCAAAGGGGCCGATATGTTAATGGAAAGCCATTTTCAAGTGCATGGCTAATTGGGCACGACAAAAGAAAAGGTTACCCAGACACTTTTTACTTTTAAAGAACTAGATTACCAACAAAAATAGAAATGAAGCAATATTTTGGCGTGCAGATAAAATTGGAAAAATATGACAAAAAAAGTATTAGGAGAAGAAAATATTACATTAATTTATTAGTGTTGTTTTAAAATAATTCGTTAGAATTTTCCTAATGAATAAGATAAATAAATATGTTCAAAGGTATGTCTGGTTAAGTTGTTTAATATTGATTGTTGCAGGAAGATACATAAGTGATTTATAAGCATTGTAAGTATATTGAAATAAATATAAATCCTACGTCGATATCTCAAACCTTTTTGATTCATAATTTATCTCAGCTTGATTTAAAATTTTACGAAAGTAATTATTAAACTTAAGGTAGAGTTAGCCGAACGCTCACGTTCCCAACGTTATTTCCAAGCTATGCGAATGCTTACGGAACGTCTCGATCTGCATAAAGTAGATTGTATGCCGTTGCTACGTAACAGTTATATACAATGTCAGATCAGATCTTTATAGTTATACTAGTTGAAAAGCCGAAAATAAAAAATATGGCTTCGTTACGATCTTCCGCAGAGAAAGTACTTCAAGTGTGCCAAATTTCAGCTTCCTATGTCATCAGATGGCTTCAGAAAGTTGCGGAAAGAATAGGACATACATGCAAACATCCTTACATACTAAGAAATTATATATTGTATGGATAGATTAAAGTATTTGCTGTTTAATATTTTAGTATGATACGATGAAAGATTTTTAACCTAATTCGGGGTCGCTGAATCCAGTGGTGTTAGCCGTTTTTTTAGGTTAGCTTTGGTTTTCGAGATATACCGTTATTTCGAAAATTAAGGATGTTGCACAACATATGTTCGCGCAACTCAAAAACGCTTTAGCTTATTAAAAAACTAAAAAAAGCCGAAATTCCGCAATAAAATAAACTTTAAGAAAGTTGAAACTTTTTTCTTTATGTTGGCTTTGGTTTTCGAGATATACCGTTATTTCGAAAATTAAGGAGGTTGCACAACATATGTTCGCGCAACTCAAAAACGCTTTAGCTTATTGAAAAACTAAAAAAAACCGAAATTCCGCAATAAAATTTACTTTAAGAAAGTTAAAACTTTTTTCTTTATGTTGGCTTTGGTTTTCGAGATATACCGTTATTTCGAAAATTAAGGAGGTTGCACAACATATGTTCGCGCAACTCAAAAACGCTTTAGTTTATTGAAAAACTAAAAAAAAACCGAAATTCCGCAATAAAATTTACTTTAAGAAAGGTAAAACGTTTTTCTTATATGCGCAGTCGTTTTAGAAACATAATTTTTTTTTCTGGAAAAAAAAATATTTTTTTTATTAAAATTTCGGAATTTTTGTTTTTTTTTTTTAAGAAATGTCCATAGTGTAAACTGGGATTTGGTTTATTATAAATCTATAATATTTATGTATATCGGTACCTTCCCATAAGAATGTATTAAGCGACATTTCTAAAATTGTGTAGGAATCGAAAAAAACGTCTCATTTAGTTATTAATTTTTCGGATTTTATTGAAAGGAACATATTTGGAAAGCGATTTTCAGAATACAAAACATATTTAAAAATGTGGCTTAGCATAATTTCTTTGGCGGATAATACAAATTACAGGGTGCAACATTATTCCAGTGAGAAAACTTGACGGTTGATACAATTTTATTTTCACTCTAGTTTCCTTTGCATGCATGATAGGGCAGCGAAACCCAGGCCAAAATGTGGCGCTTAACTTCTAATATAATTCCACCTCAAAAAGTCATTTTCGAAAAAAGTGTCGCTTAATACATTCTTATGGGAAGGTATCGATATCAAAAATCAAATAATAAATTTTTTTATAAATACACAAAATACCGTTTTAATACCATTAAAATCATTTGGTACTTTTTCTGTACAGCGGAACCATTTGAACATTTTTTAATTTCCGTCACTGTGTGTGTTGCTTTATTCAGGGTTTTTTGAGTTGGTTTGACAGCGACTGTTTACATTTAATGAATCAGATGTAAAAGCAACAGTGACAAATGAAGAAGTGGAGGATAAGCAGACACACTCGACAAAACTATCCAATTTAAAACGTCAACAGCTGGAGAAATACAATTTAAAATTTAACCCATCATGGTTTGTCAACAAGACTAATGTATTATTTAAGGCCATTTTAGACTATAATACTTTGTGTTAAGACATGTCAAAAACTTACAAATCATTCATAATGTATAATAGTGTAAAAACATTTTGTAATGAAATGTCAAAAAATACGTAAAGAAATTTGGCAGTCGTATGGTTCTCTCTATTTTTTGAAATTTTTCTAAACGATTAGATTTTTCATTTTATCAGAATTGTGTTTTTACAAAAGCACAAGAAGAAAATCAGGGATGGAAAATTAAAATTTTGTGCACAAATATTCACTATTATTTTTTCTAATAAAAAATTGCAAAACGATAAAAAAATATAAAATTTCAAGTGAATTCTTTTAAAATTTAAATAAATCATAAATATTTGTTGTAAAAAATCGTTAAATACGGTACACAGACGAAAAAAAAAAATAAAAAAATATGATTGTATCAACTTTTCCACCCTAGAAGAAAATAAAAAAACAGCTGTTGAATAATTTGCCGGCCACATCAAAATAAAAATTATTAAATATTAAAGAAATATTAAAAATAAAGCAAAAATATATCTGAGGACCAAGTTGCAAGTTTAAATGTGCAAATTAGTGAATAATACGCCAGCTAACAATGTTCCAATGCTTAATAAAATGTTTTTTTGTCTTTATTTTGTAATCTAATACTATGTTCACACTTGGGTTCTTAAACGCGTTTAAGCAGCTCGAACGTGATTAAGCTCTAATCACTTCAAAATCGAGATGATTACCCATACATTGAAGTGATTTGTTAATCACTTCAAATCGACTTGATTACAACTAAATCACTTCATAAACCACATAGAATCCACTGAACATACCCTAATAATGTAGAATCGCTCATGATCGTGTACAACCGGCCAAGATGTCTGCTTAATGTTTTTATTTTTTTTCCTTAAATAATTCATACATTTTCACAATTTCATCATTAAATTGATTAAAATAATCTTCTGATAACTTTATAAAAGTGTTTTTATCCATTTTTAATACTTTAAAGAAATTTAAATTTGTCTGTTGTTTTTTTGTGTGTTTGTGTGTGTGTTTTTTCTTAATCATCTGTCATCTTAATCATCTCAAATGTAATGTGAACGGCTTTGATTAGCTAAATCAACATTTTGCTTAAACGCGTTTAAAAACCCAAATGTGAACATAGCATAAAGTGGATCTCATAAATCACAAAGATTTTACTTTTTATTTGAAGTGTGATAGTGTAGAAGCAAAATGTAATGAAAAAAAATTTCTCTTTGATTTTTTGACAATCAGACCAAAAATCATTTCATTTTGTAAGACCAAAAGTCTTAAGACTTGTGTGATAGTGTAAAACAGCCTTTACAGATGAGAACAAATGGCTACTTTCCCTTGGGTCGAAATTCGCCTTACCAGTCAGTGATAAAAACTTTTCATCGATTAACCTAATAGCCGATTTAGAACAGTGAGTTCAAACTCTGTGTGACGACAGGCAAAAGGACATAGTCAGATCAAAAATTGCGAACAGAATACTCACGTTTAAAAGAAAATCAAAAAACAATCTTAACGAAAAATACATTTTAAACATTTTTGAAGAGACGAAACGGATTTTGAAAAAACACAAGGATGTAATCGTAATAACCAAATCGGATAAGGGTAATAAAACGGTAATTATGTACAAGGAAGACTATAAATCAGGAATGACTAAACTTTTAGAGGATAAAACAACTTACAAACCCATACGATCAGATCCGACACAAAAATTACAACGTACAAACAACAAAATAGTGATCGATTTGTACAAGGAGGAACACATAACAAGACACGAAAAATTGAAACTAACATCCCATTCAGCCACAGCACCCAGACTATACGGACTCCCGAAGATCCACAAGCCTGACATGCCACTCCGCCCAATTTCATCCTTGATAGAGGTTCCATGCTACAGCCTGTCAAAATATATTGGACACATTTTACAAACTATTATATTAGAAAAATATAATATAAAAAAACTCATTAGAACTTAAGGAAAAACTCAAAAATATTGCTTTAGAAGACGACGAAATCCTTATTTCCCAGGACGTCGTATCCCTATTTACTAACATACCAATCCACTTGGCAATAAATAACATAATGTCACGGTGGAATATTTTAAAAAATCACACCACAATACCAAGGGCTCAATTTCTTAAAATACTACAGTTCTGTCTTAACAACAACAATTATTTTATATATGACGACACCTACTATAACCAAACTTACGGAATGACCATGGGTAATCCATTATCTCCAACAATAGCTGATATCGTTCTAGATACACTATTAGAACAAGTTACCACGGATCTTAAAAAGGAAAATGTAAATATAAAACTAATTTCAAAATACGTGGACGATTTGTTTGCGATTATTAAAAGAAAGGACGAAAAACTAATTTTAAAAACATTTAATAACTACCAAAACAAAATAAAATTCACGATAGAAAAAGAAGAAGACAATTGTATCCCATATCTGGATATGAAAATATTTCGGGAAAACAAAATTATAATAACGGATTGGTATTCGAAAAGTATTGCCTCAGGTCGTCTTATAAATTATCACTCTACACAGCAAAAAGTCAAAAAATAAATACTGCACTTAATTTAATAACAACGGCTTTAAAATTGAGCGATAACAAATTTAAATCCAAAAATATTGACAAATTAAGGGACATACTAATTAAAAACAGCTATCCGACATATTTAATAAATAAAGTAAAATTGGCGCACAGAGCGAGCAAAACAATCAATACTCTGTTTACACAAACAAAAATAGAGAAAAGTGAGCAGAGTAATCTTGTGTATGAAATCACATGTTTAGGAAAAACAGATGAGGAGTGTGCAGTGTTACCGTTATGCGACTAAAGTCGCATTTTTGCCCTTTTTGACTGCCGTGCCACTTTTTTGGCCCCTTTGTTTTAAATCCCCTTTTGTATCATTTTGTAGTTTTTTGTGCCCCTTTTGCCCCTTTTAATATTAGCGATAAGAGACTGAGTTCATTAAAGGTTTTAGATCCAGTATTTATTAATTCAGCTGAAGACATAAATTACTTTTGTTTCAGTTTTTATTGATATAATTACTAACCCAGAGGATTTTGTAAAAGAGTTTAAACTTTCAGAAAACAGATCAAACGATAAAAGCTATGAAGCAATTTTCAAAATATCTTAGCCTGAAACATTTTGGTACGAAATTGGCAATTTAAAAAACTGCGTGACAATTTATATCCAAACTTGTTTAAATTTGCTTTGTATGTTTTTACTAAAAAATAAATTGTCAAATAGACTGAAAGTATATACCTGTCAGTCCATGTTATCCGCTTAAAATTTTTATCAAAATAACTTGGAAGATTGGATTCCAAGTGATAAATGAATAATAAATATACATAGATTTACGTTTTCAAAAAGAACCTGATATTAACTATCCTCCTATCAATATTTTTAAATTTATTTAAATGTTAAGTTTTTTTGTATCAAATCATATTATGAACTATTTTTTAGAAGTAGTGTTATTACACTATTTTAAGCTCGTTCTTAGCGTTGCCAGAATGAAGATTTTATCTTATTTTTGAAGATTTTTTGACCAAAATGTGATTGAAAGATTTTTTTTCCACAAATTAAGATTTTAAACTCTAAGTTTGTTTGTACAAAATAAATAATTTTTTCACAGTTTCTTAAACAGTAAATTTTTAAAACAATAAGGTTATGTATCAGCTTGTTGTTTATTGGTTTTTCAAAATGTATTTTTAGAAAAAATTTTATAAAAATGTAACTAAAAACCAATTTAATTTTGTATAAATATTATGTAGTTCAATTTAAATAGTTTCCATAATAAGAAGTACGTATGTTCTTATACATAATTAACAATTTTAAGATTTCTCTCTTCAAAATAAGATTGTTTTTCGCTAAATGAAGATTTTCCTTCCTAATTGTCGATGAAAATAATTTAATAAATATGTACATATGATTTTTTTTTTTTGTTTTGAAAATGTTCCTGTTTTTAAAGTTGCCCCTTTTTTTCTCAGAATTCCCCTTTTTGTGACACTTTTTTTTTGGAAAATCCCCTTTTTGTGCCCCTTTTTGAAAATTTTGAACGGTAACTCTGGGAGTGTGGTAAAGTTTACGTGGGTACTACAAAGAGAAGCCTTAAGCTCGATTCACCCATGCGTTCCGAACAAAATTTTTGTCCGGACAAAATTTTTTTTATATTGAGTTTGACGTTTTACTTTTGAGAGAGAGAACAGTGATTTTGTTCGGAACGTTTTTTCTTGAATTGGTTTAATTTTAATTTTTGTGCCGAACAAAATGAACTGAGATGCCACTTTTTTTCAATTTGTATATAAAAGTTGAATTGAGCTGCCACATATTTAATTTTTCGTTTTGTGCTGAATAATTAAAAAAAATTAATCAAAAATGGATGTTAAAGAAAATATTGCCCTGAAACTTATTGAGGAAATAAAAAAAAAAACCAGGAAGAGAATGTATGTAAATTAAATTTTATTTTTTAAATAAAAAATTTTAGTGTGTAAAAAAAGAATATTGGTTTTCTGTGTTTAAAATTTAAACGAAAAAAGAAAAAACAATTCTTTGAAAACAAAATATATAATTTCAAAAAAAAAGCGAAAACTTTTTTTGTAAAAAAAAAACAAATAAAAATTTTTAAAAAACTTTTTTTTTTTGTTGAAAAATATTTCTTAAAACGTTTTTTTTTAGAAATTTTATTTCCATGTATGACCCCACTTACATCTATGCAATTAACGCCGAGTATTTTTCTATTTTCTTTTAAAGTAGTTTCTAAAGCTAAGATCCCACTATCGGCGCAATGCACCAATTTTTGGCGTATTTCATGTGCCGATAGTGTGAACGTTCAAAATGTTTTAATATGCGACAATCTGTGCCGAAATTGTGCTGACTGTGGACAATCAAAATAAACCTAGATGCGCCGATAATGTGAACACTATTTTGCACAATGTGGAGCAATCAAATTGTTTAATATGTACCGATTTTTATCGGCCACTTGTGTGCCGATCACAGTCGCCAATCAGCGCCGATACAAGGGATGGCAAAACGAAATTTTTAAATTGCACAAACTGGTTACTAAAATTTTACTTTTTTGAGCTTAATTGTACCAAAATTACATTTGTTTTATCTATTATTTATGTATTGAAACGTTAAATAGTACGTTTGTACTACTTAAGGCCAGTTTACACGGTAATATAATGTATTACGACATGTCGAAAGATTATGTAGAATGAGAAAAATCTTATCATGTAAAAGCAAAATGTATTGAGTAAGAGAGAATACGGATACAAAATCTGACAAGCGGTCGGTAAATGGTTTTTTTCTAAACCATTTTAGAAACTTATGTATTCTCATCACACCAGAGGTGTATTTTAACGGAGTACATTAAAGGTGATAGCATTTTTATACAATTACAAAAACAACTAAATTCAACTCAGGAAATTTTCATGTTGTTTTTGTAAATATTTAAAACTGCAACCATCTGCTTTTTTGTTATTATTTTTGATTTTACTTATACCATCCGTGTAAACATGAATTATACTTACAAAAGATTTTTATTTTTTTCTTTTAAACACGGAGAGAATTTCATAATATTTTGATTCTACAAAGTCGTAATACATTGTATTACCGTGTAAACTGGCCTTTAATGAAAAAAAAACAACTCGCTTTAACCAAAACATTGCAGTTGTATCGATGTTGCCATCCCTGGTTTGTAAACATTTGTTTACAAAACAACAATTACAAAAAAAAAGAACAAGTGCAGTAAGTTTGAACGAAATTGAATATATTTTTTATTATACATATATTAACATATTATTTAAAATTGTTAGGAAACATAATATAATATTCGGACGGAGAATTTTGCGAATTTCTAAAGTAAAATTATGTCTGCCAACAAGTAAATAAACAAAAACATTTGATTTAATTTGCCCAAATAGCACGATAGTGTGACCGCATTGTACCGATTATTGTCGCAATTGAGTTTTGGCCGATATGAACCGAAAAAAATTGTCACAATGTGCGACGATAATGGGACCACCTAAGAAAAAATTGTGCAATGTTTTTAAATGTGTGCCGATATAGCACGATAAAAATCGTCACAGATTGTGCTATTTGAGCCGATAGTGGGACCTTAGCTTAAGAAACTCTTTTCACATTTACATTTACATTTTTTTCAATCTTTTTTTTCAACTTTTTCAACCCCGTTTTCTTCCCTACACCTCTTGCTAACAAACAAAAAGTTGCATGCGAAAGTTGCGGCGTTAATGGCATAATGTAAATATGGTCTATGTATTTTTAAAAAATGTAATATCCCAGCTAACATAGGCTGTTTGTTAGACGATTATGTTTAATATACAACTCCTAAAAGAATTTTCTGATGATTATCTGACGATTAACAAAAACCCAAAAATCGAATTTTTTTTAATTATTACTTTTTTATAAATTTTTTGACATGCTCGTCTTTTAGTCTTGGAATGAAACTTTTGCGACTCTCTGTAAGAGTCATATAACAATTAGTCTACTTTCACACGTTTCATCTTTTGATGCTCAACTCTTATGTTTTTAGTTGAGAGAAGAAAAAAGAAAGGGGGTAAGTACAGAGATGCCTGTACTCGGTCAGTACGCTTTGTGTTTTTATTCGTTGGTATATGCCAGCAATGGCTGCATGTAATTTTTTTTCTTTTCTTTTTCTCTTTGATTCGCTGTTAATGAAATTGTTGTTGTTTTGAACCGAAAAAAGTTGAAACCGATTGCTGCGTGTGATTTTGTTGGCATCTTTAAAAGGGAATTGAAAAGAAGTTGAGCATCAAAAGATGAAACGTGTAAATTTAGACTTACTAAATAAGAGCGTTTTTGAAATATAAAAATTCTATTGTCAATACAATTTCAATAAAACAAACCGACCTAAGGATCTGTAAATAAAGGATTTTCCGACAGGATAGTGTTTCTTGCGCAATCTTAAAGGTTTGTTTCATGTAAATTGTATGAAAATTAGACGTCGTAAGTAAATGTTAAGTAAAGTTAAATGGTAAATTTTAATATTTTTTAACATTATGTTTACCAATTATTGTAGGAAGTGAATGTTAATTATTTATAAACGATTCCACGTCACGAAGGCGCATCTCAGGAACAAGTGTGTGGAAAACACCGTTTGTTCTTCTTTTCTGAAATATTCTTCTAGCTGCTATTCTTTTTACTTTCAACCTTTTTTGATAAATTTGCAAAGTAAATGGGTTTTATGCAATTCAATAAATAATAAAATAAATTTTCTTCTTTCGTCCATTTTCACACACTTTTATAAAAAAATCTAATAGATTGCTAACTCTGCTGCCACTTTGTATAATCGTTTAAATCTGTAAACCATATGGTAGCTTTGTTTGTCCGGACAAATTTTCCGAGATGGGTGAATCGTTCTGCAGAACACTCTCTGTAAAAAAATTATTGTCCGGTCAAAAATATTGTTCGGAACGCATGGGTGAATCGAGCTTTAGTACACGAATATCAGAACACGAAACAGACATAAGGAAAAAGAAAATAACTACAGCTCTGGCTATGCACTGTGTTGAAGAAAAACATTTACCTGATCTCACAAACGTTAAAATATTGGACAAGGAAAAGAGAACCAATAAACGATATACACTGGAAAGTTTGAGAATTCAGGAAAAAGCTACGAATGCCTTAAATACAAAAGACGACAAAAACAACACGAATGCAATTTATACAATCGCAATATTTTAGTTTAGTTCTGCTTCTGTGATACTTAGTTTAATACAATTTAATTATACTTTGATATTTTTTACTTTTATTTATATTTTTGCATTTGTTTTGTTTAATTAAATTTATGTTTTATGTTGTGTTTATGTAAAACAGAATGTGTGTTAAATATTCAAAATGCAGAACTATTGACGAAGGATTATATGTGAGTAAAATTATTCCTGTAGAACTAAGTTATCGTTGTTGTTATTAAACTATTATTTTTCAATTGTATATTTATTTTGATGTTGCCAGATCTAATAAAATATCCCTGATGATGTTGGGAATCTCCAACGAAACGTCGGAAAAATAAATTATGAAATAATCTTTTATTTGCATAGAATTCATGACCTTAATAAGCCCGATTTAGAATTTTCTAAACAAATCAATAATGAAGAAATTACAGTTTTTCTACTTCGACTGCAGTTGCTGGTTTTATTTATTTTATTTTATTTGGAACTTCTAAAACAAATCATTGATTTTAGTGAATAGAAATCTAATGACGTTATGATCAAAAATATTTATCAATAACATAAAAATATACATAATAATATTTTAAGTACGAATTCAGATTAAAACAATTTTATAATTCTCAAGCTCATTTTGAAATTGATCTTAGTATTGAGATAAAGCATACAGGGCTGAAAAAAGTGACGTATGAAAAATTCCTAAATCATTTGCGAGGGCAGCTTTCGAAGAAAGAGAAAGAACACGTTTTTTTAGTAGTGAAGTGGCAAAAAATGCAAAAAGGGCAGCTTTCGAAGAAAAAGACAGAAAAAATACAATATTTTCTGTCTCGTGACTTAAATCCATCTCATTTTCGGATTATTTCAAGTACGAAATCGGGATTGAATATGGATAGTTTAAGTATTTTGGGATCGAAAATCCATACTTGAATCAATCGTTCTGTACTTGATTCAAGAAAATCCGTACTCACCGTACTATTAATATCGCTTCGGATTACTTTGAGTACGGATGGATTGATTTTTCTTTTGAGTGTACTTATCCAACTCATATGTAATTAAATGCCAATTCACCAACTCTATAACTTTCAGTAAAAGTCACAATTAAAATAAATTTTTTCTCGTCGCCTCTCATTAAAACAAATATATTTTTCACAGTTGTAGGAATATTTTTACTTATTTCTACAGCCTTTTTTTCTTTTTACATCCTTTTCTTAGTCCGATTTTAATATAAAACGTAACATGGAAAAAAAGTTAGTCCCCTTTTAGACAGGCAAAGTTTACTTTGCAAAGTCTTGAGTTAATGGAAGGGAGGGGAAAAGAGAATAGCGGGGGAGTACGCTCTTTTCTGTACTCGCAAATTCCTTTTGTTTTTCGTTCGTAGTTTATTTCTGAGCAGGGATGATAAAGTTGGTAGTACAATTGTACTTTTTTTACTACTATTAGCAGTGCAAAAGTAATAAAGTCCTCCAGTGCAAATTTAGTACAATTTAAAAATTGCAAACGCTTTTTCCTACCAAAATATGATAAAAACAAAGCAAAGGAATCGACTTTATGTAAATACTATATCGAATTTAATTCAAACAAATTATTGCTACAGTCTTGTGAATCTAGTTGCTATAGTTTAAAATAAAAAAAATTAAATATGTATAGAAATATGTTACAAAACTAATTTCATACACCAACCGAACTTTCATCTTCTTTAAAAATAATAATTTTATGTTCCTTACTATACCTGATTGTTGTAATTTTTTAATTAAATATTTTATATATGGGCATTTCCTGGGGTCACTAACGTACGTTCGTACGCTTTTGATTTGCAAATAATATAGAAAACAAAACTTTTCCTATCATTTTTTTCTTTGGCGATTCGATAGCATTTGGGTAGCTCTAATTTTAGTGCAAAAGATGGATTTCATCGAGTTTAAATTTTTTATAATTATACATAGTTATAAACATGTGGTCACGAACATACGCAAAATAGAAGTCAACTTTGGCTGACAGTAGTGAAATGTAAAAATCTGGCAACACCGTGGCTAGAGAGTGAAAAAAAATATTAAGCTGTGCGTTGATAAAATTAATTTTCGATATTTTGCTTATTAAAAGAAAAGAAAACAAATTACCTATATTAATTTTTCTAAAAAATTTTACTAAAAAAAAAAAACTTATAAAAATCGCTAAGAAACTTTAAGTGTAACTAAAGTAATTAAAAAATAAAAAAAACTTCGAAACCATAACCTAAAAAATAAATATAAAAACCACGTTTAGAAATTGTTGGCAAACATTTAATTTGTGGCAAAATGACTTTAACATGTGGATACTGCTCAACAACCTGTAAAAAAACTGAGTCTTTCATATGCGCCATTTGTAATAATTGTCAACATTATAATTGCATTATACAACAGACACCCACAATGACACAATCAATGAAAGACAACATTTCTAAGACAAAGGCAGGCGTCTCTTTTGGTTGCAAGAAATGTACTGAGAAGTCAATTATGAATCCTTTAACTAATAAATTTGATGCGCTAGAGAAACAGATCCAAAATCTTACAAGTTTTATTAAAGAAGAAGTTATATCCCAGTTAAATGAAATTAAGACTGATCTGGCTAAAACATTATCCCGCAACAATAAATTTGAAGAAGACACTGCTTCTAAGCTTACTCATCTTGAGAGGGAAAACAATAATTTGCAAAAGCAATTAAATCGTGCAGATATTATTGTAACAGGATTGAGTAACAATTTAAAAACTGATGAACTATATGCAGCAGCGATCGCTATAGGCAAAGTGTGTAACGTGCATCTTGCTGAGTTCGACGTTAATTTTTGCACGTACATCAAACATAAGACCGCAGTCTTAATTAAACTGAATAGTGTACTTAAAAGAGATATCATAATGAAGAATTATAGAGAAACGTACAATTTGAAACTGAATCAGGTTATTGAAACAGATATAGAAAGTCGTGTTTTTCTTAACGATCATTATATTCCAATCGTGGCTAAACTGCAATATTTATGTCGCAAAAAGAAACGTACTGGAGAGATAATCAGTTTCAAAGTCAGAAATTTTGAACCGTTTTTGGTTAAAATGACTTATAAAAGCAATAAAGAAATGGAAATGAGCTGCGCGGAATTTCAAAAGTCGGTTTCCAGTCAACAGATTTCCTCTGGTGATAAAGATCTTGGGAATAGCACCTTAGATTTTTAGCAGACATCAATCTATACTCAAGAACCGATGGCCTGTGGTAAAAGCCGATAAAAATAAAAATCTCCGCTCCAATGTTAAGTTTTTTTGTAATTTATTGGAAAATACTAACTTAAAACTTTATAGGTATTAAAGGTATTATTTTCTTAATTTCACTTAAGTAATTAATATAGTTAATACAATTTAAATTATCCCATTCTATATTTTTTAAATAATAAATTTGGTATGCAGTATCACTTGTAATATTTAATGATTATTTGCTTTAAATTTTCTGATTTGTTTTGGGTATTAAATTTTTTTTTTTTTTGTTCATTTGCTTTTTTCGTTTGGCAATTCTATTTTATCGTCTCAGTCGGAGTACAGATTACAACAACGTAAAGTAAAAGCAACAGAACAAGAAGGGAAAGAGAGAATAACGATAATTATAATATTAATGTAATATGTAAAATTTAACAAAAATTTTATCTCTTTTTGGAAAATTAATTTCTTTTTGTGTGATTATAGGAAAAAACATATGCCTAAATAAATTATAAAAAAATAAAAAAAAAAAAACAAACTGGATGAACAGTTAAAGAATTTAATTAAGTCTATTAAGCCTATTTGCAGTGTAGTTGAATTCACATTTTATTCGGTAACGTTTGCTTGATCGATTGGGTAAAATTTAAAATAAATAACAATCTCGAAATTAAAAAAAATAAGCGGAATTAAAATAAGCCTAAATTTTGTTTTACATTTTATTAACGTCTTTCATTGCAAGCTTTAACAAATTATGAATAGGTATAACAACTATAGAATTCGTGTGAACTCAACTAATGCTAATTATTGTTGTCTTATATTTTGTAATATCAATTATTTTAAATACGCTATTATTTTACACCATATACTGGAGTTTTAAACGAACAAACAAATATTTTTTTATATTCGTTATTGTTAGGATTATTATTTGGTTTTCTTTTTTTTCTTTATCAATTTACTTTTTTTTATCATTGCGCATAGTTCTAGAGGTAATATAGCATTATGTTTTTATGTAATTTTTGTAAATACATTTTGATATTAGGGAAACTCATATTTTTTGCACATTTACTGGGAATGACTTACTGTGTTGATGATTATCAATAATCTGGGGCCTGTGGTAGAAGGCAGCGTGTTTTTAAACTCTAACTGAACAACCTAAACAAAAGCGGCAAGCGTTTTTGTAAACATGAAAATTTTATTTAAATACAATTTCAATAAAACAAACCGACATAGCGATCTGTCAAATAAGATTTATCAGCCGGGTGGTTTCTAATGGTTTGTTTCGTATAAATTGTATGCAAATGAGAAGTTTTGACATACAAAAAACGCTTCCGCTCTTATTTAGGTAGCTCAGTAAGTTGGATGCGAATAACTTTAATGTATGCCAATTTAACGCTCAGAGTTTAGCACCTCGAGGAAATTCAACGAAATTTGACGAGGTAAAAACTATTTTCGATGACAGTCTTTATGATGTCATAGGGGTTACTGAAACATGGTTAAGGGAGTACATATCAAGCAACGTAATTGACTTAAGAGGGTTTAAAGTTTTTAGGAATGACAGAGCATGGTCAAGGGGCGGAGGAGTTTGTCTTTACATTTCGAACAAACTTAGGTCTAAAGTGGTATGTGAACATATGGAAGAGGGGAAAGTTGAGAGTCTTTTCGTTGAAATATCCACAAATGGTTTTGAGAAGTTACTGATAGGCATTGTATATTTACCACATGGTAACTTTAGGGTTTGCGAGGAACTGATAATGGATCAGACAAGTAGTTACATGCATTCGATTATAATGGGAGACTTCAATACGTACTTGTTTACGAATTCATTGTTAGTGAGAAGTTTTTGTTCACGGGCTGGGCGCACAGTCGTGCATAACAACGTTCCCACTTATTACAGTCAGGCATATAATGGAACATCATTACTCGATTATTTTTTTGTAACCGACATTAACCGTGTAAACCATACAAGTCAATATCAGATACCTGCGTTAAATTCTGGTCATGCTCTAGTTTCCTTATCATATTGCTCAGTAGTTGAAAGAAATAAACATGAATATTGGTACATATAGAGATTTTGCAAACTTTAATGTAAATGAATGCACTTTTCAGTTGGATAATATTGACTTCACGGACCTACTCGTTACACCAAGTGTGGATGAACAATTATTAATTTTTAATCGAGTCTTAACAGAAAGTCTTAATAATAGTATTCCTTTGAAAAAATCACGTCCCCGTAAAAGTAATGAATGGATGCAATCGGAGATTATAAAAGCTGCAAGAACTAGCAGAGACTTGGCTTGGAGGGCTTATTGTGAGGAAAGATCTGAGAGCAACCGCGCAATTTATAGGAAGTATCGTAATAAGGTGAAATCTGTTATAAGGAGGGTGAGAAGAAGCGTTTGCATTAACAATTTTGAAGGATGCTCTCAATCGCAAATATGGGATAAGCTTAGGTTTAATGGTGTTATTGGGGCTGAAGGTGATACAAACGATATTGATATTGAGGATTTTAACAAAAATTCAATTCTTTCTCATATGGATTGTCCTGAAAGCATGTCTGTTTGGAATCACTCCAATAGCAGTGGCTTCACGTTTCGAAATGTGGATGAATACGAAATTTATAATGCAATGATGAAGATCAAAAGTGATGCTGCTGGTCCGGATGGTATACCACTTAAGTTTATAAAGCTTATATTTTGGAGCATATCAAGACCATTGCTCTCTATAATCAATAACATTATCACATCCTCATATTTCCCAAGTTGCTGGAAAATAGGAAGGATTATACCAGTGCCGAAAAAAAGGACGCCCCGTACGGTATCGGATTATAGGCCGATTAGTGTTTTAAATGCGTGTTCTAAAATTCTAGAGGTTTTATTAAAGGATCAGTTACAAGAACACGTTTTCTCAGGTAATTATATAAATAGGTATCAATCTGGATTTAGGAAACATTATAATACTACAGGGCTGGTGCTTGATTTGTTTGAACAAATAAGAAGTAATTTAGATATAAGGAACAGTTCCGTCTTGGTGTTCTTAGATTTTAGCAAGGCTTTTGACTCCGTTAATCATATTATGTTGTGCAACAAACTGTTTAATCAATTTAATCTCGGCACATCGGCATGTAAATTAATATTTTCTTTCCTTAATGGCACATGCCAATATGTTGAGCATAAGGGCAATGTATCGTCCATTTTAAGAAGTCACAGGAGGGTTCCTCAGGGGTCAATTTTAAGCCCTATACTATTTATGGCTTACGTGAATGATTTGTATCAGCAGATTCAATTCTGTAAATTATATACATACGCTGATGACATACAAATACTAGCTGATGACAGGGGTATGGGAACTTCGTACTTACAGGACAATGTTAACCTTGACTTACAGCGCATTGTGGATTGGTCCAGAACAAATTTTTTAAAATTGAATCCTTCGAAAACTCGAGCGATGTGGTTCTCTCAGAATATTAACATACCTTTCATATTTTTGAATAATGAACAAATAGATTTTGTGTCTTATTATAAGACTTTAGGTGTTTATATTGATAACGCGCTTAATTTCGATATACAAATTAATCAAATTACAGCTAGAGTGAATTACGTTATTAGACGGTTGTATAGCATTGGAATGTATTTGCCTCATTTGGTAAGGAAGCAAGTTGCTCTATCTCTATGTCTTCCAATATTTTTGTATGGGTTGGAAATATTTTCGGGGGTATCACAACATAATATTTTAAAACTTAAACAAAGTTTTAATAGGGTCGTGCGGTATATTTTTTGTCTGTCATCTAGGGATCAGAGACATATGACTTCCTACGTGGTTAAGGTACTGGGTTGTGATTTCGAAGATTTTATTGAACTAAGAACTTTGTTACAATTTTATAAAATAATTATTAGTATTGTGGTTATTTTATTGAACTATTTATGGTTTTTAATCCAAATTTTAAATATTTTTAATTAGGCTTAAGTTCATTAAATTTAATTTTCATTAAATTATTTTTATGAAGAAAGGAATTTTACAACATGAAAATTAATTAAAATTTATTTGATAATTTTTCATTCTTGACTCAATCTGGGCTCGAACCCAGGTGTTTACGGACAGGTTACCCTGACATGTTTCGATTGCAACCACTCAATCTCCTCAGAGGGCTTGCCGTTTAACACTCGCAGCCATCGACGACTGCTGACGTCATTAGTCAAACATCAATCCTTAAACCAAATTGTATTCAACCTTTGGTAGATCGAAATTTGCTTTGAATGATTATCTATTTTAATTTATTTTAACATGTTATTCCTTTACTTCTGTTTTTTCGTACTTTTGTCAAGAATTCTTCTTGAAGTTCAAAGTACATAATTTTTGTTTTTTTTTTCATTTTTTGTCTTTCTTATTCTTGTTGACCTTTTCAGCACAACTTGAAGGACAAATGCAAACATAGAGCTCGTGCCTTAGCTTTAACAATTATTAGTATTGTGGTTATTTTATTGAACTATTTATGGTTTTTAATCCAAATTTTAAATATTTTTAATTAGGCTTAAGTTCATTAAATTTAATTTTCATTAAATTATTTTTATGAAGAAAGGAATTTTACAACATGAAAATTAATTAAAATTTATTTGATAATTTTTCATTCTTGACTCAATCTGGGCTCGAACCCAGGTGTTTACGGACAGGTTACCCTGACATGTTTCGATTGCAACCACTCAATCTCCTCAGAAAGGGCTTGCCGTTTAACACTCGTAGCCATCGACGACTGCTGACGTCATTAGTCAAACATCAATCCTTAAACCAAATTGTATTCAACCTTTGGAAGATCGAAATTTGCTTTGAATGATTATCTATTTTAATTTATTTTAACATGTTATTCCTTTACTTCTGTTTTTTCGTACTTTTGTCAAGAATTCTTCTTGAAGTTCAAAGTACATAGTACAAAGTACATTTTCATGTTGTAAAATTCCTTTCTTCATAAAAATAATTTAATGAAAATTAAATTTAATGAACTTAAGCCTAATTAAAAATATTTAAAATTTGGATTAAAAACCATAAATAGTTCAACAAAATAACCACAATACTAATTATTGTTAAAGCTAAGGCACGAGCTCTATGTTTGCATTTGTCCTTCAAGTTGTGCTGAAAAGGTCAACAAGAATAAGAAAGACAAAAAATGAAAAAAAAAACAAAAATTATGTACTTTGAACTTCAAGAAGAATTCTTGACAAAAGTACGAAAAAACAGAAGTAAAGGAATAACATGTTAAAATAAATTAAAATAGATAATCATTCAAAGCAAATTTCGATCTACCAAAGGTTGAATACAATTTGGTTTAAGGATTGATGTTTGACTAATGACGTCAGCAGTCGTCGATGGCTGCGAGTGTTAAACGGCAAGCCTTCTGAGGAGATTGAGTGGTTGCAATCGAAACATGTCAGGGTAACCTGTCCGTAAACACCTGGGTTCGAGCCCAGATTGAGTCAAGAATGAAAAATTATCAAATAAATTTTAATTAATTTTCATGTTGTAAAATTCCTTTCTTCATAAAAATAATTTAATGAAAATTAAATTTAATGAACTTAAGCCTAATTAAAAATATTTAAAATTTGGATTAAAAACCATAAATAGTTCAATAAAATAACCACAATACTAATAATTGTTAAAGCTAAGGCACGAGCTCTATGTTTGCATTTGTCCTTCAAGTTGTGCTGAAAAGGTCAACAAGAATAAGAAAGACAAAAAATGAAAAAAAAAAAAAACAAAAATTATGTACTTTGAACTTCAAGATGAATTCTTGACAAAAGTACGAAAAAACAGAAGTAAAGGAATAACATGTTAAAATAAATTAAAATAGATAATCATTCAAAGTAAATTTCGATCTACCAAAGGTTGAATACAATTTGGTTTAAGGATTGATGTTTGACTAATGACGTCAGCAGTCGTCGATGGCTGCGAGTGTTAAACGGCAAGCCCTCTGAGGAGATTGAGTGGTTGCAATCGAAACATGTCAGGGTAACCTGTCCGTAAACACCTGGGTTCGAGCCCAGATTGAGTCAAGAATGAAAAATTATCAAATAAATTTTAATTAATTTTCATGTTGTAAAATTCCTTTCTTCATAAAAATAATTTAATGAAAATTAAATTAAATGAACTTAAGCCTAATTAAAAATATTTAAAATTTTATAAAATATTTAAATTTGGAGCGCCATCCTATCTTCTTGAAAGATTTAGTTTTGGTCGCTCTAACCGAACGTACTCATTAGATTTTCCAAGATTTTCAACTCTTGTTATGAATAGGTCTTTCGTTGTTCGTGTGATAAGAATGTGGAATCTCTTGATTCCATACGAGGACCGTAGGTTCAATAAGTCATTATCAAGTTTTAAAAAAATATTGTTATCTAATTTATAAAAAAAAAAAAAAAAAAAAAAACGTTGCTTACTTCTACTATTTCAGGTGTTTTAGATTCGTTAATTGTATCATTTTCAGTAATTGTGCAAAAAAAAAGAGGGGGGGGGGAAAAGTTTTAAATACATTATTATTAGAAAAATTGTTAAATTTTAGAATGTATACTAATTAGTAATATGTTAACATATACTTATATATTAAAAAAAGTTATGTATTATCTTTAGTTAAGCTAAGCCAATTGTATCTTCCGGATTAATTAGGCCCAATGGGCTTGTGATCCAAAATGAATAAATAAATGAAATGAAATAATGGAACGGAATATTCAAAAGTGATTAATTTATTTTAAGAGTGTATTAATGTAGGTCTCCATCCAGTATTTACAAAATAAATTATCTCTCTTGGTTTTGGTTTAATTGGCTTATGTACCGGACGCGAACGTACGGGTCGCGAACGTATGATTTTTCCATATGTTTTTTTATTATTATCACTATGCATTTTCAAATTTCCTTATTAAAAATCTTAATACTCCTTTTGCAATTGATTGTAATGGAGAGATTATGAAGAAAGAGTGTAAATATAACATATTTTTGCATGTAAAATAAGTATATAAAAATGTCTTTAGAAGTAGCTTAAATACTTAGAAAATATAAAATGTTCCAGTTTTCATTCTTTTATAAAAACATAGACTTTTTTTTATAACATAGCGTCTTCACCAGACAATTTTTTGTCATACCAAACGTCAAACTTTATATTAAAAAAACGCTGACAAATATTTTCGAGTTTTTTTATATAGACTGACGTTTGGTATGACAAAAATTGTCAGGTGAAGACGCTATGTAATAATGAACAATAAAAGACGATGATAATCAACATTTTATTTTTTCATCCTGGTAGACCATTCTGAGGAAATGCCCATATAAGTTTTTTCCTTTAAGTTTTCTTTTAAATATGACAACATTTGTATTTTTATCGATGGTGGAACATATAACACACTTTAACCAGTAAAAAAAATTATTTTTCCAATTAAAACAAAAAATTTGTAGAATCAAACAATTTTTTGTCTGAAATCGGTCCTATAAACAAATTCGCATATTCAAACAATTTATTTGCATTTTGTTTATTGAAAAAAAAACACTGATTTTTTCAAACAAATAATTTAACTGAATCAAACAAAAAGTTTACTGAAATTCATATACTAAATTTCAAAATCAAAAAAAAAAACAGGTTTTTGCACAAGCAATGATGCGCACATAAGCAGGCACTGTATTAGAAGATGATGGCAGAGAGAGCAGAGCGGCCGGCTGGCTTTGAGACACATTTTTTTCTTGGAATAATTTTTGAACGAAGTTCTTTTTTTATACACACAATGTTTTTCGTCATCACTCACTGTTGCTGTATCCTTTCCTTTGTAATTAAGAAGAAATGTAACCCAAAAACGGCGACAGACCGACTCGATATGTTTTTCGTCATCATTATATTTTTGTATTTGATGTATTTAAGCAAACAGTTTGAAAAAATTGAATACGGGATTTTGTTTTTTTTTTAACCAACTTTGAAACCAACCAAAAATTTATTTTGTTTCTTATAATGTTGTTGTTGTTTCTGTTGTTTAAAAAGAGTGAAACGTTTTTTTACCTGCTATTTTGTTTTTTATTTTACTTCAAACCTCTTCTTCTTTCTTACTGTTGTACTTTTTTAAAGTGTCCAAAAATAGACTGTATGTGTTTTTTGTTGTAGTTCTTATATTTCACATTAGGAAGTGTTGCTTACGATCAAATAAAAAATGCAAAAAGACGACAACATTAAAAAGCGTTAAATATTTCATACAAATTTATGAAAACTTGATTGGTTTCACGCGTGTATTATATTTTTGAATGGTTGTCAACATTTTTGTTGGTTAAATAAAAATCAAACAAAAATCTTAATTGAATCAGTAAAAAAATTTGTAGAAATTAAAAAAATTTTTAAACAAGCGTTTGTTTGAAAATAATTCGGCAATAATTTTTTCTGTGTATGTGTTAAAATTATGAAAAATTCCTTGCACCAAAGATATCTATACACAGCTAGATATTTTTAGTAGAAATTACGGGCATTACTACCCAGTAAAAACTTCGCCTACTTTTTTAAAATGAATAGCTTCTTTCACTAATTATTTAGTAGCTTTCTTCTATACAACTACTATAATTACTTCTATAACTACTTATTTTTCAGATGTATGTAGGAAAAAAATAATGACTTACATAAAAATGCATTCATTTTGGGACATCCCTTGTAAAATTCATTGGTTCTTTCAGAAGAATTGGAAGTAGTATTTTAACATTTTCCTGATAACTTAAAACATTTTTATTGCATTTTGCAGGCGAAGTTTTTGCTGGGTAGGTAAAACATTTTTTTAGCCTGTTCCACTTTCAAATCTAAAAAAACAAGCTTAAGATTTTTCGTCTAAATTCCTTATTATTTACTTAATTTTTCTTTTTGTTAATTGCCAAAGGTATATTTCAAATATAAATGTATAGCACAAGTGCATTTTAATGTAAATTTTTTGTTATGCAAATAATAAAACTTGTAAAAAAAATATTTTTTGGCATTAAGTACAATTAGGGTAAAAAATTTAAATTTTTTTCTGTATTAAGTAAATTTAAAAAAATGCCAAATTTTGTCAAATTAAACTTTGTGTGTTTAAACACCAAACAAAGTTTAAAAGAGAACTACACAAGACTTTGCAAAGTAAACTTTGCCTGTCTAAAAGGGGACTTAGAGTTAGTGTTGTGACAAACATGGCAATTGGTCACAAAAAAAATTCTCGAAAATTGTTCACCAATTAAAGCATTAATCAAAAATAAAATCAGTTTTAGTTACACAATTAATCAAGTGAATTAAACGTTTTATCAAGTGAATTAAACCAAACACTATAAATATATAAATATGTCCCACTTAGTACAATTCAAATTGACAAAAATTGTGTGATGCTTTAAGATGAGGGAGCGCAGTAACAAGGAAAGCAAAAACTTCGTGCTTACATTCAGAGAACTAAAGAGAGCAGGAAACGACATGCATTAATACATACACATGTTTGTTGTTTTTGTTAGCCAAAGTGTGTGGGGTTGTGTTTTTTTTTTTTTCGTTGAAACCGGTTTTTATATATTTATACTATAAATATTAATTTATACTATACTATCTACCGCGGAAGATATTTTGATCTTCATTTGTTAATAAATTACAAAGTTTTCATCAACTTTAAAATTACTTTTGGCTCAGTTATCAAAATTAGGCGAATTTTTAGGAAAAAAATTAGATAATCTTGATAAAAAAAACGCACTAACTATCGTCTGGTTTTCCGAGCGAGATTTTATTTGTGATACTCAAAGATTTCTTCCCAAGGAGCTCAAGAATAATATAAGTTTTTATCTGTAATTTGTGTGCTGTTTTTGGCATATATGTTGTTAGCTGCAAGGGCTGAAATGAGCAATAAATTAGAAAAACACCGTCAAAGGCCAACGTCTTGTTGCTCGTTTGGTTGAGTATTAAGACAACATTTTGTCCATTGTGTCAACTCCTTTACAAAGTATTCTTAAAATATTAGATTTTTTGATAAAAATTTTTGTACATATGTACATAAAACGCCTTAAACAAATTGAATGGATAAACGCATTATTTAAACAGGTACCTAGATACCATGAGTTTACGTAAGTGTCTTCATGAGAACAAAGGTTGTCATTAAAATAAAAAAATTTGGCACTATTTTTAATTAACCTTTTTATACCTACATATTCTACAAAGTAGTTAATCACTTTTGCATATGCACATAACACATTTGTTGATGTACAACGGACAGTTTTAATATTTATGTTTATTTGTCGAGCTATCGTCGTTCGTAAATTATTGTGTTCTATAATATATGTAAAATATAACCATATAGAACACAATAATTTACGAACGACGTTATATGGAGGTAAAATGTTACCTAACTAACAAAGCACGTCATACGGAAATCGTATTAATAATTAACTTCGTATTCCCGAAAATAAGTTTGATAATATATGTAATTGCATGTGCCCGTGCATAAAACTGAATTGGCAAATTGGTTTTTTTTTGTTGTTTTCTTACGAAGACAATAGAATGAAGCAGTTTGTTTTTTAATTTTGTTTTTACTTTTAACCCACTTACAACTACAATTCAAATCGGAAAGAACCCAACCAATTGTAGGGGGATGTAAGAAAAGATAAACTCACTGTTTATTGTTGGTGTTTTGTTTAAGCTTTGATATTGTTACAAGTAAGACATAGAGTGTTACTAATTCTTATTCGCTTTGGGGTTTTATTTGTTTAATACTTTTGGCTTTTCTAAAATCTTTGGAAAAGGTTTCCTGATGAGCCTGTTGAGCCACATAGAAGCTAACTTTCCCTCAACAATAAATTTCAGTGTATTTATCAAATATGAAAAATTGGGAATTTAGCACGTCATACAGAAATCATATTAATAATAAACTTTGTATTCTCTGCATTTTGCAGATTTTATCACCAAAATTGTTAAAATGCGGATTTGAAGATTTTTGGTTTAAAATTGCAGGTTTTTTAGCTCGGTGAAAATTTCTTTACATTGTCATTAATGTTTGTACTATTTCCACTTCTTGCACTGATAAACGAAATATTTCAACCATTTATGGAAAACCCGTTTGAAAATAGATTCATTAGTAGGCATTTTTTTTTTCAAAAGATTACTTAAAAATAAAAATTCGCCTTGTCTTGACACATTAATATCACCGGAGTTATGTTATCTGATTTTACACGAAATAATATACATATTTACTTATGTATTAATAGGTTTAATATTTGCAATCTTGTTAGTTTTCAAAAAAACCCTGAAAAGTTAAAATAATATGTCAAGCAATAATATATTTCTTTTTTGTTTAAAATAACATAAGGGCGATTCTATTCTAGACAACTTTTAACATCAATTTTCAAATACACTATTTGATATTTTTTTGATGCCAATTTAAAGTAAAATATCTATTTTTTATAATAATATAATTTTTTTAGACGTAAACTTAAATTTAAATTTTTTGTTGTGCACTTCGAAGCATTAAGATTCACAGATTTGGCGCGAACAGAACATTCATTGCATGTTACACCAGTCAGGGCTTAAAGAGCAAATTTCTTATTATTGAATTATATTTCTATACGATGTTTGGTTTGATAATCATCGTCTGATATCTCATCTTTCACAATAAAAAAGAATAATACCATAAAAATTAAGAAATTAACAGAGTTTTGTGTTTTGTGGTATGGTCTTATGCAAGTTGGCCAATATGGTTACACCCGTCGTGCATTTTAAAGCTCTCTCGTGGCTATTTGATCGTTTCGTATAAATAAATAAAATATAAATAATGTTACCCCTTCTCGAAATAACTGAATTGCAAATGTGTTTTTTTTATTAGTAAAAGACGTTTAAAGCGTCTAAATGTTGCACACGTCAGAATAGAATCGCCTATAGGTGTGATTAATCCCTACTCAGCCTGAGAAGTAAAATTTGGAAATATATGTATTTTAAATGTAAAAATATCCAAAAATTATCAGCCATGTTCTGACAATCGCATTCGAGTGAAATTAAAGTAGAACAAATTTTTAAAACTTTTTCTGTGGTTAAAGTTCAAAGAAAAAAAATCCATTTTTACACCTCATACTTCGAGAACTACTTATAGATATTTACCATCGATTTAAAATTCCAGAACATGGCCGTATATTTTGAAATGAATTGTAATATCGTTTGCGAAATAAGCTACAAAAAAATGTAATAAATGTATTTTTAAGATAAATTGAAGATTTTTAAAATCATGACGCAGATTTTGCAGATTTTTTGATGAAAAATTATGGGATTTAGCTGAATTTACCTCTAAAAGTTCTGGCAACACTGCTTAGGGCTAAGTTAGAAAAATTTTGATTTAAATTAGTCATTTCCGGTTTTGCAGATGAAAAAATGGATTTTTTTAAATTGATTTTTTTTAATTTAAAGATTAACCGATTTTCTATAAGAAACACTTAAAATTTTAATTTTAAAAGATTTTGTTATTCGTGCTTAATTCCCAGTTTTTATTCTTGATAAAAACACTTGAAATTTATTGTTGATGGGATAAGCTATTCCTATGCGCATTTTACTAGTTGCTAAGGCCAGATCATCAGGAAACTTCATCCATAAAGATTTTAGAAAAACTTAATTAATATCTTATACGTTTAGACTTACATTATTTTGATAATAAACTGGCAGTGCACGGCCTGAAAAAACTTGTTGGCAACATGCATTTGAAATTTGTTTTTGTTTTAATTTTGTTTTTCTTAACCTACTTACAACAACAATTAATGTTGGGAGAATTCCAATCAATTGTAGTGGTGATAAGATAAACTCACTGTTTATTGTTGATGTTTTTGTTTAAACTTTGATATTGTTACAAGTAGAACTGCTGCTTATAAGTCTTATACGTTTAACAGTTTTATTTGGTTTAATATCTTTAGTTTTTCTAAAATCTTTATGGATGAAGTTTCCTGATGATCTGGTCTAAGCAACCAGTGAAATGCGCATACGAATAGCTAATCCCATCAACAATAAATTTCAAGGGTTTTTATCAAGAATAAAAACTGGGAATTAAGAACGAATAACAAAATCCTTTAAAATTAAAATTTTGTATTCCCAAAAAATATTTTGATAGTTAAAATTTTTTTTGTTTAAATTTTTTTTTAGTTCAAAAAAATAATTTAAAAAAACTTTTTTTTGAAAACGACAACACTTTACCAGCCCATAACTCGACAAATATCTATTAGAACTATAGTTATGCCAATTATAAAGGAATTCCAACAAAAAAATTTTAATGGGTTGTCCGCTTCACAAATAATGCCCCATATTTAAAACTGCACTTATAAAATTATTACAGTAACTGATTGTGGGTTATTAAATTCGTTTTCTGTTCTGTTAAAATTTAATAAAAATACAAAAAAATTATGTTTTATCGTATTTATTTTGTTATGTAGTTTGATTTTTGTCGTTTAAAATATATTTTTTAATAGTAAAAATCATTCAATTTTAATGAATATGATGTTCAATAAATAAAAAATTGAAAAATTAATGTTAAAATCATTTGTTTTAAATGAAATGTAAATGATCCGTTTTTTAAGTGAATTTTAAGTTGTTTAAAATTAATCTTCGTTTGAATTTAACTACATAATATTTTGAGTGTGCTAAGTTTGAGAATCGCTCCTGAAACGCTGCACTACGTAACCATGAGAAACTAATAGAACGGCTTTTTGCCACTTGTGAAAGCTTGTTAAGATTTGGATAGATATTCTTTTCAATTTTGGATTAAGTCTTATGTAAAACAAATCTATTAAGGCATTTTAAATAGACTATTGAAAATATCATCACACTTTCAAAAATGTCAAACGAAAAGCTATTTAAAAAAAGAAAAAAAAGTCTGGGGTGGGCAGAAGCGAGTCTGGATGGGTTTTGTCCACCCCAGCCCCTCCACCAATCTACAAAACTAAAAATTTCTCAAATGTCTCTTCTCTAATTTAAGTTCATTTGTATAAATAAAAAATATTATTTAAATTTATACTTCTAATTTAAATATTGTATAAGTAAAAAAATTCACTTTTGTTTCAAGTGTTACGCCAAAAAACTTATATGGACATATGAAGCTAGTTATTAAAAAAAAAACTTTAAATGTTGAACAAAAAAAAGTTAAAACGAAATAATCGATAAAATACAATTACTTGTGTATAGATTGACTTCGTTTCTTGTTGAAGCTGTTTTCAACAGAATTGTTCTTTTGGCAGTTTTTAAACATTTAAAAGTCAGAAAGTTACCTACCTTTAAAATCGTATGTATGTGTACATACATGTATGAAAACTCACGAAACAACTTATTGAGACATAAAAATCATTTTTGAAACTTGTTTTTTGCAGTAGTGTTTTACTTAAGACCCCAAGGAATATTTTGCAATCCAATTTCCAAACACACACCAACACACTGCATGTATGTAGTATATAAAGTCAAGATGGAAAACATAGGCGTACATTTACATAAGAAACTTTTAAATAACATCTAAACGAAAAAAAAACTTTTATAATCTTGAATATGAGTTATTTTTAACACACATATTCATTCATTGGTTCTTTTTTGGTTAAAAACTATCACTTTATTTAATTTTTAAGAAAGTTGGTGCAAAATCTTGACTTGATTATACAAAATATCGCAATATGAATAAATAATTAAATAAGTAATTATCGTCATACTGAATCAGAATTTGTTATATTGGCAAATGTTTCGATAAGAGTACGGAACGATAAAAGGTGCGAAAATATTCCCACAGTTTGGAAAAGGTATATTATGTTTTTATTTTAATTTAGAAAACACTGCTATTATCAGGGAAACCGGAAATATGCTCCTTAAATTTATAGTAAAAACTTGAGAACAAACTTCCAAAAATTTTTCGAAACAAGCCTTTAGAAACAATAAATAACGAAATTTGATAACAAACAATCAACAATTAAATAGCAAAGGGTGTTTTTATAGAGTGTCACAACTTTGAGTTGGCATCACAGCTTTATTTGAGCACCCATTTAACAGCTGATCGTTTTTATTTTATTATGAATCGACTTACACAAGAGCACATGTGCAAATTTTTGAAATTTTTAATGAAAATAATTGTTTTATTCAAAATTTTATTTTCCGATGAAGCCCAGTTTTTGTTGAATGGGTACGTCAATAAGCAGAATTGTCTCATTTGGAGTGAGGAGAATCCACAACCTTTTGTCGAAACACCATTACTTCCACAGAAAATTACTGTTTGGTGCGCTTTATGGGCTGGCGGAGTCCTTGGCCCATATGTCTTCAAAAACGATGATGGTCAATGGTAAACGGTACAGGAACATGATTCGAATTTTTTTCGTACCTCAATGACGTGGCATTAATCTTGCTGATATGTGGTTCCAACAGAACGGAGCCAGGTTCATCACTATTAATAAATATAGATATACATTTTAAAAAAAAATATAGTACTTGCATTCCAGAACTCAAAAGTTTTTACTAGTTTTTACTCCATTTTACTAAACTGCGTTTGCGTACACAAAATACAATCAATAAGAACACAAATTGAGAGCGAAAAGTGATAGTTCTTGACTGAGTGTTTAAAAATTTTTACTGCCGAAATTTTTTCGGTCAAATTTCGCAAAATAAAAATATATATTGCTCTTGATTATCAAGAGGGTATTAACTGAAAATTTAAAAACATTTAATAGAAGCAAAAAAATTTTTAGTTTTACATCAAAAGCATATAAAAAAACCTTTTTTAACCATGATATTTTTACAGCTGGTAGATATGAATATTATGTGTCTATATTTTCCAAAAAGCGAAAAAAATTTAAATTTTGAGTTAATTCCCTCTTGTTGATCAAGTGCGATATTTGTGTAAACAAAGTAAACAAACAAAAAAAAAAAAAAATTGAAAAAAAAACAAAAAGTGAATAAATATTAATTAATTAAACTTGCTTTTGAGCATACATGGGCATACTGCATTCCTTTTTTACTGCATTATGCGTTTCAGTAATCAGTAAAAAGTACTGATTACTGAAAAAAAAATCAGTATTCAGTAAATTTTACTGGTTATTGAAAACAAAAATCAGTATGCAGTAAAAAGTACTGATTACTGAAAACAAAAATCAGTATTCAGAAAAAAGTACTGATTACTGAAAAAAAAATCAGTATTCAGTAAATTTTACTGGTTATTGAAAACAAAAATCAGTATGCAGTAAAAAGTACTGATTACTGAAAACAAAAATCAGTATTCAGTAAAAAGTACTGATTACTGAAAAAAAATCAGTATTCAGTAAAAAGTACTGATTACTGAAAAAAAAAAAAATCAGTATTCAGTAAAAAGTACTGATTACTGAAAAAAAAATCAGTATTCAGTAAATTTTATTGATTTGTGTAAAAAATGCAGTAATCAGGTATAGTTACCGCCGCAATGATAGCATCCCAAGCGTCTGGCTGTACTTTGAAATATATTTCAAATCTTAGAAATAAAGCCTCTTTCATTTTTTTTTTATCGATGGAGCTAGGTATTTTAAATTTGATTGCTCTAAACCCCAAAATTTTACCCTTAACGAAACTATGGTGGGAACGAAATATCCGAAGTACATAGTCTTTTCTCCCTAAAGGTAGTCAATTGCCTCTGCTATAGGTTTCATTACTAATAGGAATTCCTCCAAGTACTCCAGTTCGTCTGCAAGAATGGTGGGGATAGAAAGCCGGTAGCAAAGTTCCGGCAAATTATCTCTATGCTGCAACAACCTTTTTACGGAATCATAAAGAGAGTTCCACCTTGTTATACATGGAGTCAACAAATTGGCGCTTAAAACTCCGCTGATGGCTTCTGCAGACTTCGGTCTATTGCATTTGTTCCAAATCTGTGTACATCTATATAGGTTAGAATGTCCCAAGCTTGTATGGGGAATTTTTTTTTTTCGAATTCAGATATGAGTACCCTCCAAATTTTTTCCTTTTGATCCGAATAACCGAAATATGAAATATTATTGTGATCGGATAACGTTTACCAGTGTCGACTTGAAGTCAAAGTTTGAGATAAAGGCCAGTGTGAAAGCCATAGAATAATCTTGGAATATAAACCATCTTTTAATTTTACTTGTGTAATACACATTTATTTATTAAAAATATGCTAATATTCAGTGTTTTCTGAATCCTCTAACCACGCCCCCTACATCCCCCCCCCCATGCTGGTACTGTACTGTTGCCCTGCCACAAGTCCTAAGTTCCTGCCTAAGACCATCTGGACATGGTAAGTGATATAATGTAGACAAAAAAAAATATATATATATATATTAATTTTAAAGTTTTAGATTTTATTATCTATATTCATTAAATTTTCTTTTAAAGTTTGTTTATTACAGTCCGGATACATCTGTCTGTGTTCTTGTACACAACGTAGTAAATATTGCTTTTGCTCCTCTTCAGCTGAAATTAAGCCATGAAAATCCTTTACTAACTTAACCACTCTTTCAGCAGTATCATTAACCGCTCTCAGTGCATTAACTTTCTCTTTACTTTGTTGAAATTATGCATTAGTTTGCCACGTAGTGGGACATTCGCTTAGAAAACTGTCGTCGATTTTAAGCCGATTAAATAAGGATTTGCTTTTAAATGAAATAAAGTCATCTATATTTTTGTCTAAAAATAAAAAGGGAAAACTGTTATCAATTGTATATTGAAGTATTTATTGAAAGAAATGAAATCTATTTTTAGTATATGCAAGACTAACCGTAAAGTGAGCCGCAAAGTTCTTCTTTCGATGGGATGTAGCGTTTACCTGTTGCTAACGGAATTTCATTCCTTAAGTTAGCCACCATTTTCGCTTTAGTTTTTTGATCTACATCATCGTCAAATAGAGACAACATACATACTTCATCTGTCAAGTACCATAAATGCTGGCAAAACTTTTGCAACGTTGCTTTTGAAAGGCATTTGTCAATTTTTTCATAAGCTTTCAAAGCCTTCAAAAAACACATATCTTGGTAAGGTGCTTTTACAGCTAAAATACATTTTACCCAAGGTTTGACGTATGTTGTTGCGATGAAAAGGCAGACATCTAACAAAGCCTCCTTATCTCGCTTTGATATTTTAAACTGAGAGCTAAGTAATACTATTTTTAATGAATAAATTGCCCTTGCCATCCATCGAGCTTGGTGCATGGCGCCAGGGGGCCGAATTTTAAATTTTTTTGTGTATCTCCACCAAGAAATATTATTGACAGCTCTATCAGTTCCCGATAGTCACCTCTAGCGATGTCTTTAGTCAATTCAGATTGGTAATACTGTATCAGTTTGTTAACTTCTGAAACATTTATGGCCATTTTCTCAATGTATCGACAAACTGTCTGTTACTTAATGTCAACATAAATTTATTAGACCGATAAACTGTCCGTTAACGATTTTGGGTTTCTCAATATACCGACAAAAAACAAAGTTTTCAGCTGGCAACGCCTATCAAAATACATGTAAAAGATGGGAGTCAGCTGATTGAATTTATCTGTATGGCAAATAAATAATTGGCAGATGAGTGCCGGTTAGCTTTGCGATTAAATCGAAGCAAATGAGACATTGAGAAAACCAAATTTCTTTAATGTGCAGTTTTTCGTTGGGAAAAAAGATAATCGGCTAATGAGAAAATGTCCATTAGACATGATAGCTTTTCTGTATAGCTTTGAATTTTTCTGCAATCGACATTTTTCCAATTTTCTCGAAAGTTTTTAAACAGTGGAATATCAGGACTTGTACAAATTTGACTAATTTTTGTCTCAAACGCACATTTTAATACCAATTCGTACACATGATGGCGACAAGCAAAAACAAGTATATCCCTATTTAACATTTGCTCCAAAAGTACACATGCACCATTAATGCGACCTGTATTTGAAGCTGTTGTATCACAACAGAAAATCTGCACTCTATCTTCAAGATTCCAGTCTAGTATTGCGTTCCATACTGCCTCTGATTGTTCCATTTCTGACGAGTTTTCTAATTTTGGCACAGCGATAAGTTGTTCTTTATCTTCGTTAGAAATAACTATTGGCAGACGTTCTTCTTTGGATTTGCGTGTATCTAGGGCTGGTAACATTTTTCCATCCCAGTGGACAGTTACAATTTCCGGTATATCGCTCTGAAAATTAGCCTTTATAGATTCTGCACGCTTTTTTCGCTGTTTCGTTCGCAGTCTTTGAATTGCTGATTTATTTATAGGAAATTCATCAGTATTGTATCCTAAAGCCTCAATGGTTGCTTCTATTACAAACACAGCATTTCTGTTACTTAAATGGCATCTATCTAATGTTGCAACAAGTTTTGGAGAGATAAAGCCGTCCCTTTTAAAAGTTCTACTAACACTAGGCAGAGTGCTCTCCCTTAGAATAGGTATACATTCTAATGAATCTGATATTTCAGACTCAGAAAACGAAATTTCTTCAAATTCTTTTTGAGATGATGTTGAAGGAGCTAAAGATGAAATATATTTATCACTTCGCTTTTCCGCTTCAATGGTTCTAAGTTGTGATTTTTTCTCTTTTTCGGCCAGTTTTTTATCCACTCCTCCTAAATGACCAGATCGACCTGGCTCTCTCTGCTGTTGCAAGAAGATTATATCTTCATCTATCTTGATTAACTGCATTGCATCGGCGTGTGCAATATCAAACAAATTGTTTAAATTTTGTACAAACTCCTGTCGACGAAGCTCAAATACTTCTTGCTTTTTATTTGCATTTTTTTGCAAACCTCTCCAAACCTTGTATAAAGCAACAAGTTTCTTATTACAGTTAGATAAACATTTAATTGGTATCCGAGCCATTTCCCAATAAATAACGCACTCACGAATTGTTAGATTTGCGCTTCCATTTACACTTAAATTTACGTTACGAATAATATAGAATAAAACTGAGGGAAGTTTTGAACCTGTAATTTGATGTTTTACTTCCCCAATTAAAAATATGGATTTTTTTAAACTTCGCAGCACCACTGACATGTTGACTGAATTAAAACAATTCTCTTACTAATGAAGCATACATAAAAAACCATCGCTGAATGAAAACAATGCTTGTGATATTGAAGCAAAATTACCGTTAGATAGCTATACAGAAAAACCAACTAGCAACAACGCAAAATTGCTTCCACAATTAAAATAAATAAATAAATGTTTGTTCATACAGCGCCTAGGCCAAATATTAAACTTTTGGAATCAAATTTATGTAAGTGGGTTCTTCCATCTCTCATCAAACTATGCGTGCGAATTTTGTTTAATACTGTGAAAAAACCTTAAGAACACAGACAGATGAATCCTGAATTTAACAAACAAACCTTAAAAAGAAAATTTAATGTACCCATACAACTAAATTTATTTTGGTTAATTAATTTTATATAAATTCATTAATTATAATATTTAATTGTTTGTTTACATTATATCACTTACCATGTCCAGATGGTCTTAGGCAGGAACTTAGGACTTGTGGCAGGGCAACAGTACAGTACCAGCATGGGGGGGGGGATGTAGGGGGCGTGGTTAGAGGATTCAGAAAACACTGAATATAAGCATATTTTTAATAAAAAAATGTGTATTACACAAGTAAAATTAAAAGATGGTTTTAAATTCCAAGATTATTCTATGGCTTTCTCACTGGCCTTTATCTCAAACTTTGACTTCAAGTCGACACTGGTAAAAGTTATCCGATCACAATAATATTTCATATTTCGGTTATTCGGATCAAAAGGAAAAAATTTGGAGGGTACTCATATCTGAATTCGAAAAAAAATTTCCTGGGACAGTCTAATATAGGTAAGCATAAAAGTAAAAAAATAAATCGAAGCGGTTTGTAGTATGAATTTTTTCAATTTTTCCATCCCAGTGGACAGTTACAATTTCCGGTATATCGCTCTGAAAATTAGCCTTTATAGATTCTGCACGCTTTTTTCGCTGTTTCGTTCGCAGTCTTTGAATTGCTGATTTATTTATAGGAAATTCATCAGTATTGTATCCTAAAGCCTCAATGGTTGCTTCTATTACAAACACAGCATTTCTGTTACTTAAATGGCATCTATCTAATGTTGCAACAAGTTTTGGAGAGATAAAGCCGTCCCTTTTAAAAGTTCTACTAACACTAGGCAGAGTGCTCTCCCTTAGAATAGGTATACATTCTAATGAATCTGATATTTCAGACTCAGAAAACGAAATTTCTTCAAATTCTTTTTGAGATGATGTTGAAGGAGCTAAAGATGAAATATATTTATCACTTCGCTTTTCCGCTTCAATGGTTCTAAGTTGTGATTTTTTCTCTTTTTCGGCCAGTTTTTTATCCACTCCTCCTAAATGACCAGATCGACCTGGCTCTCTCTGCTGTTGCAAGAAGATTATATCTTCATCTATCTTGATTAACTGCATTGCATCGGCGTGTGCAATATCAAACAAATTGTTTAAATTTTGTACAAACTCCTGTCGACGAAGCTCAAATACTTCTTGCTTTTTATTTGCATTTTTTTGCAAACCTCTCCAAACCTTGTATAAAGCAACAAGTTTCTTATTACAGTTAGATAAACATTTAATTGGTATCCGAGCCATTTCCCAATAAATAACGCACTCACGAATTGTTAGATTTGCGCTTCCATTTACACTTAAATTTACGTTACGAATAATATAGAATAAAACTGAGGGAAGTTTTGAACCTGTAATTTGATGTTTTACTTCCCCAATTAAAAATATGGATTTTTTTAAACTTCGCAGCACCACTGACATGTTGACTGAATTAAAACAATTCTCTTACTAATGAAGCATACATAAAAAACCATCGCTGAATGAAAACAATGCTTGTGATATTGAAGCAAAATTACCGTTAGATAGCTATACAGAAAAACCAACTAGCAACAACGCAAAATTGCTTCCACAATTAAAATAAATAAATAAATGTTTGTTCATACAGCGCCTAGGCCAAATATTAAACTTTTGGAATCAAATTTATGTAAGTGGGTTCTTCCATCTCTCATCAAACTATGCGTGCGAATTTTGTTTAATACTGTGAAAAAACCTTAAGAACACAGACAGATGAATCCTGAATTTAACAAACAAACCTTAAAAAGAAAATTTAATGTACCCATACAACTAAATTTATTTTGGTTAATTAATTTTATATAAATTCATTAATTATAATATTTAATTGTTTGTTTACATTATATCACTTACCATGTCCAGATGGTCTTAGGCAGGAACTTAGGACTTGTGGCAGGGCAACAGTACAGTACCAGCATGGGGGGGGGATGTAGGGGGCGTGGTTAGAGGATTCAGAAAACACTGAATATAAGCATATTTTTAATAAAAAAATGTGTATTACACAAGTAAAATTAAAAGATGGTTTTAAATTCCAAGATTATTCTATGGCTTTCTCACTGGCCTTTATCTCAAACTTTGACTTCAAGTCGACACTGGTAAACGTTATCCGATCACAATAATATTTCATATTTCGGTTATTCGGATCAAAAGGAAAAAATTTGGAGGGTACTCATATCTGAATTCGAAAAAAAATTTCCTGGGACAGTCTAATATAGGTAAGCATAAAAGTAAAAAAATAAATCGAAGCGGTTTGTAGTATGAATTTTTTCAATTTTACCTGCTGGAAGATCTTTTATGAATATCTTTTATATCTTGACTTAAAGTGTCCATTTTTTTATTAAAATCAGTTGTACCCAAAAGATTTAGTGTATGACTTGCGCACGGAAAGTGTTTAGATAACGTTATATTAACAGGTTGAAACTGGGGGCCTAAAATATTTCATTTTCATTGCATATTGCTGAATTATAGAAAATCAATAATATAATCACATTTAAAATAAATATTTATCGCTTACTTAAATCAACACCGAATTCCTTAAAAGCTTTTAAAAAATTTGATCCATTGTCGGTTATTGTATAAACAATTTTGTCATTGGGTATTTTAAATTCTTTATTGATTGTGCCTATCAACTTCGTGATGCGATCAAAAGAATTGGTTCCTTTGAATCGTCGACAGGCCAGTGCTACTGATTTCCTCTCTAAACTATTTGCATTAAGCCAATGGCAGGTGTAGCCAAAATATGATTTTTTCCCACAGGACCACACATCAGCAGTGACACAGACGTATTCAACTTTTTCTTACTTAGTTATAATGTCTTTTATAAATTTGTTTTGCGTTTCTAAAACCAACCTTGTTATTGTAGGTCTGCTTGGAATTTGTTTGCCAGGAAATAAGTTTTTGAAACTCTTGTCATCAATTATGGACAATAGAGAGGCAGTAGAGCATATAAAATTCAAAATGTCCTCAACAAAGGAGCCTTTGCGACCTCTTGTTCTCCTGGGGGCTACTCTCTATTGCGATGCGAAAGAAAATTGTAGCAAATCTAGCGATTGCTACTCTTCAATACGTTTGCGCATGTGTCTTTCGCATCTTTTAATTTTTTTCTTTTCGTAAATCATCACTTGTAGCGCAGTTTACTTTCCCAGCTGAGGTATGACTCAGTCTGTCCAGGGTCAATTCGAAGGTCTGCTTCCTTTGAAATGAAACACGGGATGTTTTCGTGCATGTTCGCTTACAATAATTTTAACAAAGCTTTATTTACGAAATCTTAATCTACTCTAAATACTTAGAACTACGACGGCCTTCGACTGATTCGGCGTGGCTGTAGACGGGAACGGGTGCTGAGGCAGCGTAATTCCGTGCACGTACGGCTGATGACGTTACGAAACGGCTAGATGTTGCTGCCAGTAGGCACGTACGGTGGCGTTCCGTGGAGCATCGTTTAGTTACTGAGTATTCGATCTGGCAGAGAAGATAATAAACGGGTTTCGGTTATAGGTTGTTAGTATCTACATCAACGATCGAAACTATGCCGTGTACGGAGCATTCGGTGCGCCCCGAAGTTGGCTGTACACACGACTAACTACTTCGACTAGTTGGGCCGAGCGCTTCGAACACAGGAGGATCTCGCAACCTCGGGTGCTCGGCTAACTGCGGCCTCGCAAAGGTCGGTGGCTGACGGTTGTCTGGCCATAATGCGACTAACTATGGTCTTAAATACTAAAAATTACTTAAAAATACTTCGGACACCAAGTGATTTCGGATGCCTTGGCGGTCGGCTAACTACGGTTCTGGTTAATCAGGTTCGGTTAAATACGGTTCGGTTAAATACGGTTCGGTTAAACACTGGTAGAATACTGCGGGTACCATGCTAAATACGGTTCTGGTTTATCAGGTTCGGTTAAATACTGGTAGAATACTTCGGGGACCATACTAAGTACGGTTCTGGTTTATCAGGTTCGGTTAAATACGGTTCGGTTAAATACTGGTAGAATACTTCGGGTACCATACTAAATACGGTTCTGGTTTATCAGGTTCGGTTAAATACGGTTCGGTTAAATACTGGTAGAATACTTCGGGTACCATGCTAAATACGGTTCTGGTTTATCAGGTTCGGTTAAATACGGTTGGTATTAAGTCGGCTACCGAATGGAATTCGGCGGTACCGGCGGTCGGCTTAATACGACTAACTACGGGTTGAGTGCTGGTTCGTATTCACTACTGGTAAGAATACGTGGACTACTGGTTTAACTACTCGGCACCAACGGAATGCGAGAGCGTGGTGTACTACTAAATACTGGTTCGGTTTTACTCGGGCACCTACGGAATTCGAGAGCGAGGTGTTCGGGTAAGTACGACTAACTACTGGTTTAACTACTTGGCACCAACGGAATGCGAGAGCGTGGTGCACGACTAAATACTGGTTCGGTTTTACTCGGGCACCTACGGAATTCGAGAGCGAGGTGTTCGGGTAAATACGACTCACAACTGGTTTAACTACTCGGCACCAACGGAATGCGAGAGCGTGGTGTACGACTAAATACTGGTTCGGTTTTACTCGGACACCTACGGAATTCGAGAGCGAGGTGTACGGGTAAATACGACTAACTGCTGGTTTAACTACTCGGCTATATTATTATTAACTATATTTATAAGTTGAAATTTTTACAATTGATTATGTTATTAATAGAACCGGGTGGTTTACTTATGTATCAATATCTGGGTTGATAAAGTTGGTACAATTGTACTTTTTTTGGTACTCATTTGGTACTATTTCCAAATGTTTCAAACCTATAGGTATACATATTTATAATGGACTAGCTTAACCCGGTGCGCTTCGCAACACTGCTTTAACCACTTTATCGATTGAGAGATATTTAATATATGCATCCTATGGAAGGTATTTCTCCCCTGCGCCTACCCGCTTTATTTTTATATTTAAAAGTGTAGTATACCATAAGAGTGACTTCTACAAAGTTTGAACATTATCACTTTAACAGTTTTTAAGATATCCGATATTAAACATTGGCGTCCTATGGAGTGTAACACTTCCCCCGCTGCTATTTAAATTTTGGGGCTCAGAGGATCCTACTACCAAAAGTTCAACAAAATGCTTGCAGCGGCTCTTATTAATATTTCTATCTATGAGGGGAACTGCTCCTCCTCTGTCTACCCCGCCCATTACTATATTGAAATTTAAAGTTTGCCATAATAGTAGTTTTAACTACGTTTGAAGACTCGCCCTTTAATAGTTCTTCAGTTGAGCGATATTTAATATATACATCCTATGAGAGGTATTCCCCCCTGCGCCTACCCGCTTTATTTTTATTTTCAATAGTGTAGTATACCATATTAGTGACTTCCACAAAGTTTGAACATTCTCCCTATAACAGTTCTTAAGATATGCGATATTAAACATTGGCGTCCTATGGGGAAAACCACTTCCCCCACTGCTACTTTATTTCAATTTTGGGACTCAGAAGATCCTACTACCAAAATTTCAACAAAATGCGTGCAGTGGCTCTTATTAATATTTTTATATATGAGGGGTACTGCTCCTCCCCCGTCTACCCCGCTCATTTGTATATTGAAATTTATAGTTTACTATAATAATAGCTTTAACCACTTTTGAAGACTCTCCCTTTAATTATTCTTCAGTTGAGCGATATTTAATATATGCATCCTATGGGAGGTATTTCCCCCCCAGCGCCTACCCGCTTTATTGTTATTTTCAAAAGTGTTGTATACCATAAGAGTGACTTCTAGAAAGTTTGAACATTCTCACTATTACAGTTCTTTAGATATGCGATGTTAAACATTGGCGTCCTATGGGGGATTCCACTTCCCCCGCTGCTATTTTATTTTAATTTTGGGGCTCAGAAGATCTTACTACCAAAAGTTCTGCATAATGCGTGCAGCGGATCTTAATATATGCGATAATTAATATTGGCATCCAATGGGGGATACCAATTCCCCTGCCCCTATCGAAAAAATAAGTAGCCTATTTTATTTTTAGGGCTCACGTGATGTATCTGTAAAAATTTCAGGAAAATCGGTTCAGTAGTTTAGGAGTCTATAAGCCAACAAACAAACAAACAAACAAACACACAAACAAACATACAAACATTTTTCATTTTTATATATACACACAGAAAAAAATCAAGTTAAAAACGTCGAAAACAAGGTTGATTTAAATTTTTTCGGTGCTGATTTTGCTTCATACGGGTTTCATGTTAATTCAACCTGATTTTACAATAACTGCGAACAACATTTTTTTCTTTTGATATAACTATAATTCATGTTAATTTAACATTGCAGTAAAGTTAGAGCAAAATGTAATTTATATTGAAATAACAATCGGAATCACGTTGAATGAAAGTTATTTCAAGTTGAAACAACGTGAATTTCATGTAGAATCAAATGGGTTTGAGTGTATTTTAACAGTGTGAAGAAGCTTCAGACAACATTTGCATTTATGTAAGAATAATTCAAAACCCTGTAACACATGTTTCACTTATTTTGTATTCTCCTTTGTTAACAGAAGCATCAGCAGAATCGCCCGATATGGTCATCATTCTACTTTGAAAATTTGATGTACTATTTAAATAAACAATTTTAATTAAAAGAATACGGGAATTGTCTTCTTTTTATAACATATTTTAAAAGTGAAAATAAAAAATGTACATAATTAAGTCGGTATGCATGTTAATTTAACAAGATAAACTTTTGATTTTAATACAAAACAGGTTTTTATGGGTTCAATATTGAATCCAGATTTATTTATATTTTTTTTTTATTTTTTATTTTTTTAACAGTGAATAATATTAAATAAACGTAATTTAGGGTTATTTTGATATTTTTTATTAAAAATTAATATGAAATAATGATAAATTTAAGTAAAGGGCATAATTTTTCTGAAATTTAACATGATTCTCAATCAACATTTTTCCATGTTAATTTTACATGGGTATTTTTTTCTGTGTGATATAGATATAAAATAAAAATATAAGCGGAGTTTAATGTACAAATGAATTATATGCACCTTTTGTTTTTGTTGTATTAAATTGTTGGTTTAAAAAAAAAAAAAAAAAGATTAAGTACTATTTTAAAAGTTCCTTGGTACGATATTGGTTTTATTATTTATCATCCTTGATCAATATTAATTTACAAATTTTATACAAAAAAATTAAAAAGGTATAAAATTTAAATTAACATTAATGCAAAGTCGCGACATGATTGGCGTGGCATACTGGTTAGTGTTTGAGCCGCTAATCCTTAGGTTCGGCGCTTCGAATCCGGCTTTGGCAGACAAGATATTTTCTCTTTTATATTTTAAATTTAAAAATACATTTTTTTAAACATTTTAAAAAATAACAAAAAATAAATTTTTTTTCAAAATCTAAATTTAAATATAAAAGATATTGGTCTAGTACTAGCTGTTGACGGCTCTCATCAACTTTGTCGTGGGTTTGACTCTCACCACGGTCGGCTTGAAAATTTTGTTCATTGTAAATTAAAATAACTCGTTGTTTTAATTATGATATTTCTTTTCCACAATAACACATTTCCTTTTTAAATAATTTAAAAAAGTGAAAACACGCCACTGTTCATACAATGTGTATGTATTATTTTTAAGGCAGACAGTATCTTCTATCAATCATTTACTGATTACTGCATTTTTTTACACAAATCAGTAAAATTTACTGAATACTGAATTTTTTCAGTAATCAGTACTTTTTACTGAATAATGATTTTTTTCAGTAATCAGTACTTTTTACTGAATACTGATTTTTTTTCAGTAATCAGTACTTTTTACTGAATACTGATTTTTTTTAGTAATCAGTACTTTTTACTGAATAATGATTTTTTTTTCAGTAATCAGTACTTTTTACTGAATACTGATTTTTTTTCAGTAATCAGTACTTTTTACTGAATACTGATTTTTTTTTTCAGTAATCAGTACTTTTTACTGAATACTGATTTTTTTTCAGTAATCAGTACTTTTTACTGAATACTGATTTTTTTCAGTTATCAGTACTTCTTACTGAATACTGATTTATGTTTTCAATAACCAGTAAAATTTACTGAATACTGATATTTTTCAGTAATCAGTAAAAAAAGAAAATACTGAAAAAGTACTGGTACTGAAAAATGCCTATCTATGCTTTTGAGGCATTTATGTGGCTAAATACCAACTTTTAAACCTTTTTTTTTTGAAGTATTGGGGTTCTGAGTACTGCACTTGTTTTTAATTAACTACTCAATAACAAAAAAAAAGTATTCATGAACTCTTGAACAAATTTAACCTGGCACAAATTCGCAAAATCAATTAGAATAAAAAAATTAAATATGAAAAATGCATAAAATAAATGGATTGTATTTTCCTAAAATGTTCGCGTGATAAAAAGAATTTAATCGAGTACCGATGAGAAAACAAGTTTAGTTGTCCAGATTGTAAAAGTGTTTCAGCACTTCATTTATTTGCCATCAGCTGATCTTTAAATTTTACGAATTTATAAAAATTATCCGTTCGCGTCCTTTTTGGTCAACGGCCTTTTTTAGCATAATTTTTTAGTTTCATCAGTATTTACTTATTTACTGCACTTCACTGTAAAAGTACTTGAACGCACCTGTTTTTTTTTTTTTACATCAAGGAGATTTCTCCCAACAGAGACTTTACCGGTGTTGACCTACTCGAGACGCGCCTATCGCGTCGTGCCCTAAGTGTCTCCTTCTAGCCCATGCCAGCGCCGGGCAGTCACACAGTATCTGCATTTTGGTCCTCTGCAAGGCCCATCTGAAACAGATGTTACTTGACCGTGTAGTGACCTGTCAGATAAGCCGCCAACAGTCGTAGTGTCCACCATTCGTCCCTAGGGTCCTCCCGTGAAAGAACAGTTTCTTTGCCTGACGCTTTCCCGGGAGCGATACCCAGTATCTACTATACTCCCTGAGAGCACAGCCCACAAAAGGGCTCGGGTCCCCCATTTTGGCGTTTGCGCCAGCCCTAGCCAGCTTATCAGTCCTGAGTACCTCGGCACCCTTGTGCCCAGCTCCTGTTACCTTCCTCGGCATTCTGTCACCAGGAAATTTTTTAGGAACAGAGTGCTTTAATAGCCGCTTGGCTATCAGTCAACATCACAATGCTGTTTCCAACCATTCCTTTCCCTAGAATGTTGATACAGCACACATCAATAGCATGGATCTCAGCGTGGAATACATTAGGTGATCTACCCATGGCTATCGAGATCCACGTGTTTGGTACAAATACCCTTGCACCCAATCCATGCTCCGATTTGGATTCATTGGTATACCAATGTAGTTCCTGGTTTCCCCTATCCTAGATTCGATGTCGGTCATTAGGAGCCCAGCCATTCGTTTGACAAAGGATTTCCACTCATTCCAGTCCGTTCGTCTGGGATTAATCGAACCTTATGTGTTGATCGTCCGACAATAAGGCTTCATCCCTAACACTCAAGTTACGAATTGAATTGAATCGCACAAGGCGCCGCTGACCAGTATGAGGTCCAGTACATCCGCTCTGATCGCATTAATAAAGGTCGGCTTGCAGCCGACGTTAGCTGTATCTAAATTTGTGCTTACGAGGTAAGCTAATAATATCTCACCTCTTTTATTAAAGTCACTGCTACCCTAAATAGTGTGATGGGCGTTGGCATCGCTGCTTACCATGCATGCTGCAGTAACGTACCAGGTCCGCCACCTCCTTCGGTGGACCAATTCCTCTTCTCCAGGGAAGCATACCGTCGCCACGATAATCTCCGGCGACCCCCGTTCTGTGGGTTTACTGATCTGTGCAGCCACTATATCTCTTTAAATGAGTCTACCAACACACTTGTGGACAAGCCACGCAGCGCGAGGCTTGTCTACTGACCGATCATAAATCAACTTACTCGAGAGGGACTGAAGTCCCCGGACCAGGCCACCGCTGAACCATGGCTCTTGCAATACCCATGTTTTCTTCAGCAAAGAACCTGCACAGTGTGGCCAACGCTACTTTGGCGTGGTGTAGGTTTGCCTGTAGCAGCTAATGGTGCCCATCTCCATATCTGATGGAGCGTTGCACTGAATCCCCTAATCTATTGTGTTGGGAACCATTCCCTCGAAAACTTTGGTCTGTTTTTCGGACCTTTACTTAGGGTTGGGTGTGCTGCACTTGGCTAGAGGATGAGGCCTACAATATAAAACTGCAATGCATATGTTTATTTTAACCAAAACTTTTATATGCTTTTTCTAAAAGCTTCTTTTGTAGTTTAAGAAGTAAAATAACCCAAGTGCAAAGTATTAACGTACATAAAAATATCTTTATCTAAACTGATAAACAACGTATCATCACTTTTCAAAAAGGGAAAATATTTGCAATTTTGAAACCAAAAGTGTAAATCAGGATTAAAATAAAACAGGAATATATTTCGGATCAACAAAAATCTATTTTTAATATCCTTAAAACTGTGTGGCTTACGTTGTCTACAAAATAACGTATCACGTTTTTGTTTAAAATAAAATAGTAATCAATTTCGTTTCTTAAAACAAGAAAATCCAAAATCTAAAAATAATTTTTTGATTTCAACTTATTTTGTTCGTATTTAGTAAAATTTTCATAAGTGCTCATTTCATAAAATAGCACTCAACTCTCTTGAAATCACAAACAAAAGGGCTTTTTATAAATAAAAGCTTATACTTAATTTACAGTACAAAGGAAAGATGCCAGTAAAAAATATGTTGCTGAAAAGTTTTAGATAGTAATAACGGATTACAAGATTAATTAAAATTAGAAAAATAGTATATGTGAGTTTTTTTTAATGCCTCCCTAAGCCATTATCAATCTCGTACAAAAGTCCTTAAGTTACGCGCAATTTCTTGACACGTCTTGACATTTAAATTTTAAACCCCTGTTTTAATTAATTTCCTCAGAATTTTATTTTTTTATTTAATAAAATTTTCTTAAATAAAAAAACATTATGCTTAAACCAAGCTACATATATGTTTAGAATAAGAATTTTAATACCCTGTATTGACAGCCGTTCCATCACATCCAAATCTACCAAGTAATTTCCAATGAATTCTTTGATATCACAAGGTTATGTTCTTCAGTAATAGCTTTCCTTTTTGTCTTTACCACCGTCAAATTAAGTACACCTCAAAGGTTTCCATTTACCTGTTTCTGGAAGCACACCTGCATTTTTGATGTCAAAAAACTTTTTTTAAAACCCTGTGCTATAATTTGTTGATATCAGTGGAAATTTTTTGACATATGCATTAGATTCAAGGAGCTTTTCTATTATTAAATGATATCCCAATGTGTTGGTATAGCATAAGCACTTAATGCAAGTGGCTCGCCAAATGCAGAGCAACGCCAATCCTTCAAAGTTTAGGCATTTATAATTTAGCTTAGTATCCACCTTTTAAGCAAGCTTAAACAATAAATTTCAGTGTATTTATCAAATATGAAAAATTGGGAATTTAGCACGTCATACGGAAACCGTATTAATAATAAACTTTGTATTCCCGAAAATAACTTTGATTCACCTTTTACATTTTATTATTTTAAACTGATTAGAAATGCCATTAACAATTTATGGGTGATCTAAGTTTTCCTTTGTTTTTACAAGCTTTTATTTTACATAAAACAATTTTACTTTCTCATGAAGAAGCTGAAAGAAACAGTTTCGAACTAATACTATTAATACAAGTGGAGTCCTTAAATTCGTTTCCCGCGCATATAAATATGTGTTTCCAGATTTTGGAATGGTACTTGACAAACGAAAAAATCTTATATTTTATAAACTTCACCCTTGATGATAGTTGATGCTATTCAGATATGGGTAAAAAACAATTCAATATTTTTACTGACCATTTCGGTTGAGCACAATTTATTCAGGAACGTGAGACTGATTAGGTCCTTGTGTTTTATTCATTCAATTGCACAATCGTTCCTCTAAAGGGGCTGCTCAAAGTTTACAAATTTTCACGAGGAATAGCAAAATTGAACAAATATATCGATATAGTAAAAATATATCAATAAAGAAAAAATATAGATATTTCGGTACATCTAACGAATTTACCTGGAGTTATTGTGGCATTCATACATACCTACATATAATTTTGGATGTAATTCCTTTGTTACTTTTTATTGATTTTTTCATTTAAAATTACATTATACATACTGTTACGTTACTGCCTTTCAATAACGTTTTGGTTTATTTCCTTTATAATAAACCGTTTCGAGTTCTTTTATTGCAATTCAAAAAAAAAACAAATAAACACAACACTTTTGCTACTGTTTACAATTTACACAACTTTATTTAGTACTTAGTTACTTTAACAACCGTAATTATAGCTCTTATTTACAACCAACTATAAATTTCTCAGCGTGATTCGTTAATGACAAAGTTAGAACTTAGAATGAATCATGCCATCTCTTGCGATCCTATTTATACTCGGGCAAATGACCATAGAACGTTCGAGTTCTAAAGTCTAGATGGCTCTATGTAGTTCGCCTAATAACGGCTATTTCGTTAATTAAACTTATTCAGCTATTACTATCTATATGGCTGAATTAATTGAGTTATTAGGCATCATAAACTAAGGCATACTTTTAGGCGTTGCCATAGATTGAGATAACTTAATAAAGAACATTCTAGTGGGGTTGAAGTACAATTATGCATAACAATTTTAACATTACATCTGTACATTGATTTTTACACTCGAAGTGTGCATAACTTATACAATAACAATTTTAACTAATAAAATAACTAACAAATACTTAATAACTAATCAATACAAGATAACACATAAATTAATCTAATTCTTAACCAATAATTACAAATAATTCTTAACTAAAGTTACTTTCGTAACAATACATTAAAAAAACAATAAAAACAAAAAAAGGAAAGAATAGACAAATCTGTTCGCTAGTTTTTTTTACCTTAACTAATCCCGCGAAGCTCTTCGCTTGTCTGCAGGAGATCAGAGTCGAACCCGCAACCCCGACACTAATAGACTAGTACACTACCAGCTAGCCTATCGGGGCACTCAAGGCCACATTTAATTTAATCGTCGCGAAAAATTTTGAATGGGATTAAATAAATCACAGAAATACCAACTTACCTAAAAGTTTTAATTTCACTTGAAAAAGTACTAACTTTAACAAGCAATGTTTTTGATTGTTTTAGAAAACCAGTACTGTTAATCTTCTTATTTTATAATTGCTTAACCTATAGCCGATGAAACCCTTTCGGACGATACTGGAGTAGCCCGGCAGATTAAATATTTTAAACCAATTTTCGAAAGAAGAGGCGTGAAGTTTCGGCCATTTCCAAAGTTTTACAGGATCTGATTTTTTTCTAAAATTTTTGTATGTCTTTCTAGTTGTTTGCTTTAATAATTCTTTACACAAACCAACTAGTGTTGTTATCAAAACCACATAACATATATTTTTTAAATATCGGTATTTTGATATATCGATATTTATTGCCCATATCTAAAAGTGTGAAGTCGTCTGACCAGAGGAATAATAACGAAAAACCTGGAACATCACGATTTGCATTAATAAATACAGGAGCTGTGCCAAAAACTACTAAAGTGCAAACGGGCATGGACAGATATATAACAATAACTAAGAGAAAGGCTAGCCAACAGTCTTTGCCAACAAATGGTAACAGATTTTCTGTACTATCCATACCTGACGATGAAGAAGCAGAATCAGCTAATGGGACAGCCACTAAAGAAGTTAAACCGCCACCTATCTATCTGCGAGAGCAAACATCAAATAGCATAGTCAACATGTTGACTCAACTTGTAGGTAAGAATAATTTCTACGTCGTTTCTATACGACGCGGGCAAATTCAAGAGACCAAAATTCAAGCCAGTACAGAAACGAACTTTCGTATCATATCAAGACACCTGGACGCAGAAAATAAAAGTTACTATACATACCAATTAAAAAGTGCTAAGGGATTGATTATTGTCATAAAAGGCATAGATAGTTCTGTTCCTACAGAGGATATAAAATCTGCCGTAGAGCAAGAGGGGTATGAGGTAAAATCTGTGGATAATATTTTGAACAGGAATGAAGGTTCTCAACCACTGCACCGCATTGAGATATCGTTTGATTCATCGGTTCTCAACACCAAAAATTCAGTTCATTCCATATACAACTTGCGCTACCTACTCAACAGAAGAATAACTGTTGAAGAGCCAATAAAACGAAAGGGTCCCTCCCAATGCACAAACTGTCAGGAATATGGACATACAAAATCATATTGTAAATTGCCTCACGTAAGTGAGGTTTGTGGCGACGCTCATAAAACCGCCGAATGTAATCGTTCTAAAGCTGACCCGAATGTTAAGAAATGCAGCAACTGTGGCGAAAATCACACGGCAAACTATAGGGGTTGTAAAGTCTTCTTGCATTTATTAAAACCTGCTTTAGTTCAAAAATATACTCACTCCCAATATGGTCCGTCACATGCGCCCAGCCAAGCCGCTGGCTCAATTGCTAGTACTACACAAACAAACAAACAAACAAACAAAACCAATCATATGCCCAAGTCCTAAAAGGAAACCCTAATGCGAAAAATTCCCCGAGTACTTCCAACGCAAAGCAACCTCCGTACGCTAACGTTCCTAGGGAAGGTCTACAAATGCCTACCTCAATTGAAAATTTAATTCAACTATGAATAACTTCATGGCCACTATGCAGAACATGTTTCAGGAAATGATGCGAAACCAGAACATGCTCCTGCAAGTTCTACTCAACAAAAAATGAACCAGTTAAAAATATGTTTCTGGAATGCAAACGGGTTATCCCAACATAAACACGAAGTTGCAAACTTTCTTCATAGGCATGAAATCGACGTACTTCTTGTCTCTGAAACACACTTTACTCATAAAAACTGCTTTAGGGTAAATGGTTACCTTACGTATGACACAAAACATCCCAGCGGACGAGCTTGTGGTGGCACAGCCATAATTGTGCACAAACACATCAGACACTTACCATTGCCAGAGTTCGAAGAAGATTGTATCCAGGCCACATCTATAAATCTTACTGATTTCAAACTAACGTTAACATTCGTTTATTGTCCCCCGAGGCACAAAATTCTACACGATAAATTTCTCAACTTCTTCTCCACATTGGGCCAGAAATTCATTGCTGCTGGCGACTACAACGCTAAACATACATATTGGGGCTCCAGACTTATTAGTCCTAGAGGTAATCAGCTATATAATACCGTAACTGCAAATAACTTTGATGTGGTATCGAGTGGTGAGCCTACCTATTGGCCAACCGACTCCAACAAGCTACCAGACCTAATTGACTTTGCTGTAATCAAAAACCGCAAGCGCGATCAGGTACTAGTTAGTTCCTCCTATGATCTTTCGTCTGATCATTCACCTTCAATCCTCATTTTAAAAGGTAACTCTGACGCCGCAGCTGCAAACTGTATTTCCTATCCAAACAGAAACACAAATTGGTTAAAGTATAAAATGTATGTGAGCTCTCACCTGTCACAGTGCATTCCCCTAAAAAATTCATCTGACATCCAAATAGCTGTCGACCGATTTACAGAAGTCTTGGATGTTGCAGCAAGAAATGCAACCCCAATCAAGCGGACAATTAAACGTGCTCCTTGCAATACATCGACGGATATAGAGACCCTTATCAGAGAAAAAAGGAAGTTAAGAAGACAATGGCAAAACAGTCGTTCCCCAACCACTAAGGCCCAACTACAATTATGCCTGACAACTCTTCGCAACAAATTGAGACAGAACCACGAGTCTGCAATAGAAGGCTATCTAAACAGCCTAGATGCCACAAAAAACTCCAATTATAGCTTATGGAAGGCTGTACAGCATATGAAATGCCCTTTAAACCAAGAATCTCCATTAAGACTGGAAAACCGCACTTGGGCCAAAAACACAGATGAAAAATTAAACGCTTTCGCGGGCCACCTTGGGAAAATTTTCACGCCACATGATACACATACTTGTTCCTGTCGTCCAATCATTCCTGAATATTAGAAAATCTCCCGGACTTGACCGTATCACAGGGTCAATGATAAGAAACTTACCATCGTCTGCTTCCAGAATCTTGCTACTCATTTTTAAAGCTATATTAAGAGTCGGATACTTCCCATCCTCGTGGAAGAGGTCTATAATTGTTATGATTCCCAAGCCAGGAAAAGATGCTAGCCAGGTCGCGTTGTACAGACCGATAAGCCTATTATCAATCCTATCGAAGCTTTTCGAAAAAATATTCTTTTTAAGTATAACTCCTCATCTAAATGAACACGACATTATCCCGGATCACCAGTTCGGATTCAGAGCGAAACATGGTACAATAGAACAAGTGCATAGAATTGTCACCCTTATTAGATCGGCGTTTGAGAAAAAGCAATACTGCTCAGCCCTGTTTATAGACATTTCCCAAGCATTTGACAAAGTTTGGCATGATGGGCTACTCATCAAAATAACACGAATGCTTCCTCAAAACACTCACAAGCTTCTGGATAGCTATCTAACAGGCAGAACATTCATAGTAAGGTCGCAAGATAAATACTCGCCCCTCAAGAAAATCACTGCTGGTGTCCCCCAAGGCAGCATATTAGGACCGCTTCTATATATAATATACACAGCGGATATGCCAACAAACCTGAGCACGCATACCTCTACATTTGCAGACGACACAGCATTTATTAGCGTTAACAGTGACCCAAAAGTCGCATCGCAAAATCTGCTGTCCCACATCAATGACCTAGAGGCATGGCTAGAAAAATGGAGAATAAAGGTTATCCCGGCTAAATGTGCTCACTTAACTTTCACGCTCAGAAGACAAACGTGCCCAGCAGTAAAAATAAATAACATCACTGTTCCGGTAGAAAACCATGTAAAGTACTTGGGAATTCATATAGATAGACGCTTGACCTGGTCTCGTCATATCGAAGCGAAAATAACGGCTATGAAACTTAAAGCAGCTCAACTACATTGGCTTCTCGTTGGAAACTCAAACTTGTCTTTAGACAACAAAATTCTTCTATTCAAGTCCATCATAAAACCAATATGGACATATGGCATCCATATGGCATGCGCATCTAACATCCAAAAGCTTCAAAGAAGACAGTCTAGAATATACGTAATGATATTATCCACAGAGATCTCAACGTCCCCACTATCCAGAAGGAAATTAAAAAATATTCAATAAGCTACATCGATAAACTAATGGCCCACCCTAACTACCTCGCTCAGGGTTTGCTTCAGTTCGAAGGTCACCAGAGGCTAAAAAGAACCGATACTTTGAGCCTAACTAGAAGACAGTCTTAAAATTTGAATACGGCAGTTAGTGGTTACACCGGTAACAACTAATAAATAACAAGTAGAATTAAGATTTGAATGCATATTGTAAATTTCGATAAGAAAGATTCAATAATAAAAAAATAAATTAAAAAAAAAAAATATCTAATTTCCACTTTTTGTAAGAAAACTTGGCTCTATTTAATTAACAAAAAGAATATTTCTTTTCCGTGTTCAAACATTGCTTACACAGTAAAAATTATTGGCAGTTTTTTTTCAATTAATAGAGATTTGTTAAATTTTTACTATCAAAAGTAAAAAATTAACTGAGATTTGTTAAAGACTAATTACAATAATGACCACCACCAATGTCAATAATGAGCCTACATACATATGTTTATTATGCGTAAAATAAAAAATCGCCTTGTTGACGGTGGTTATAGTCGCAATCGAAATTTGGTGTTTATTTTCATTGTTCGTTAATTCTTGAATTATTTTTGGCGTCATTTCATGTTGTGCGTTTAAAGTGAATAGGTGAGAAAAAGTACAGCCAAATTACACAACATAAACTGTTTTTTGTTTTCAATCTTGCATACCCTGAAGAATCAGAGTTATTCTACAATTTTACACTAAGTTGTATGTATGAAATTCCTCTGTCAAAAAAATCTTCCAAAATTTGTACAATTAAGCATGAGCTATTACAATTAAATAAATAAAACAAGTTATTTTTAAAGCATATTTAAATAAAACATATATTTTAAATATTATTATTTTGCTTCATTTAACAATAAACTGAATTGATTTAACAAACTTATTCTATTAACTATTTGTTTGATTGAATAATTTGCGTAGTTGAATTTAGATTGTATTTCAAATACACTGTTTAATTTATTCAATTAAAAATTTAATCGATTTAATGCAAAAATTCAATCACTGTTTTAATGTATTGTAATCAATTATGTTACATTCAATTAAAATATTGATTTTTTTAAATTAATTTGTTAATTCATTCAATAAAATATTGTTTAATATTAATGATTTGTTCAATTATTTTTGTAACTAAAATGTAAAAACTTTTTAATTGAAAAAAAAAATCCTTGTAATTGGTATAATCATTTCGGTGATAGGTGCAACATTAAACAATTTTTTGCTTGTTCAATTATTTTGGTGATCAAAATCTTTTACTTACTGATCAAAACCTTACTTTTTTCTGTGTAGTATTCCTAATAATATTATGAATTTCAACAAAAAAAAAAACTATTAAGGGACATTTAATTGCATCGATTTATAGACGATTTTACTGCTTTTTTTTCATCCTAAAACCAAACTGAAACGAATTAAAAACCACAAAATCCCTTTTACGTAACCAACCGAAAAGTCTGCAAATGAGTTGTAAAACGAAACAAAGAGTTTTTAATACAACTCAAAAGGATGAGGTGCACTCATTCATCTACAACTCCATAGACAAGAGAAACAGTAACAAAATTAACAGATGCAGCAAACTTAGCACATACAAGTAAGAAATATTGTATATTCGGCTGCGACGAACTTCTGATACCCTCTATCGAGAATTGGAATCTTCAGGAGAGGTCATAACATGCCATCTCTGATAAATAATAAATGAATAAATTATAAAAAAATATGAAATCTGAGCTGACAGTGTTACTATTCGTTATGGTCTTAGGCGTATTATTGTGTATTACAAGAGTACGCTTTAGGGACCCATGAACCAAATTTCACGCCAATATAATCTGCTGTGGTTTTAGGTCAAATTACGTATTTTCCATAGTTTTATATGGGGTCTATGGTATGTTTTAGGGTGTTCAGTCGATTAATTCTTGTTCGATTCGTCGAATTGTTCGAATAATTTTAAATTGCTAATTTCGATTAAACATTTAATCGAAGAATTTATACTGTTTAATCGAATAATAATAATATAAAGTATTTCTGTTAAAAAAATTTAAGTTTTAAATCGAATAAACAAACCAAATTAAAAAAAAACAGTCAAGTTTAGTGAGTAATTTAGCTCATATTTTTGTTAAATTTTTTGAACGCAATTTAATAATTAATTTTACAAAAGAAACAAAGACAACCGTATGTTTACTAAAAGATTTATATTAATTTATCGGGTTTGCTCTGGAAATCGAAATGAAGTGAAATTGAAATCGAAGAATAATTTAAATTCAATTACTATTTACAAAATGACCGTAGTTATTCGTGGTATAAGTGTTTTTACAAAAATAATAGATACTTGAAGAATTAAGTAATAGAATATTTTATGAACATTCATATCAGGGTCGTTTTTAAAATTTGCTCGATTTTAAATCCACTTGATTTTGATTTTTAGAACACGCCCGTATTTTTTACAAAATAGTTCATGCGCTTCTCTCTTTAGAATGAGTTTGGTTTAAAAATATTGTACGAAGGATAAATCTAATAATGCTTAATGTAACAGGTGTATACAAATGTATTAACTTAATTGATTTTTAACAACTTCAAGAATTTACCACTTGCACAGCGACTAAACATAGTACTTGAAGGAGATGCTCCACCAACAAAATCAAAAAATTTTAAATTTTTATTCGTTTAATCGAATAAGTTAAAAATGCCAAATATCGATAAATCGTTTAATCGAGCAAAAATAAAACCCGATTAACTAAACACCCTAGTATGTATATTATGGACCGATATTCAATTAATTTGGTATTATGATTTTTTATCATTCAAGAAATTTTTTTTTTTTTTTTGCCAAATACCGGAGCCAATTTTATGTTAGTTTTTGGTACTTTTTAGCGTTAAAAATTAAAGCAGTGTGTTTATGATATATTCCTTTCCCAATAAAACAATTTTATCATTTTGCGAAGCACTAATGGTACATTTAAAAAAATAAGCTCACAATTATGCGCTACGCAATAAGAGATACAGAACTACAGTAAAGTAAGTAAAAGAACTCTCTACAACTTTTATAAAAAAAAAAACAATTTAAGCAGTGCTCGAAAATAAACAGTACATTATTAAGCGTTCGTCTCACACACCAAAGAACGATAACTATTTTTTAGTGATTGTGTAGACGAACACAACCATTTGTACCGTTCGTAACTATTTTCAAGAACGAGCCGAACATTATATGTGACAGTTTCAGTTAAAACCTATGGGAAAAAATGAGTTTCAGAACAATTGTTGTGATACTGAAGACACACATTATATTTTAATGTTCTATAATGTTTCTTTTTTACATTGAGAAAGAAATGAACAAACAAAAAATTTTAGCATCGACCGCATAACGAACAGCTTGTGTGTTAATTGTGTATATATTTTGTTTGTGTAAAATTATTCTGCCCGCCAGCCTGCCAGCCGGACGGACATCGTTAGTTCGACTCAGAAAGTGATTCTAAGACGATCGGTAAACTTTAAGGTGGGTCTAGGACCAATATTTTTAGGCGTTACACACATCAGCACAAATGCATAATACCCTCTCCACTATTGTGGTGTGGGTATAAAAATAACTGTATTAAAACTTTCAAAATGTAAAACTGAACGTAACATCCAACACTTTTTACAAGCGCTGAATAATACGCTTTTAAGCGAAACTTTTATGTTTCTCCCTTTCAAACCTGCTTCGTTGGAAGCTCCATTTTTAATTGGGTACCTTAGAGGGCATATGTATTTACAACACATTCAAAACAGTAATTGATGTTGTTTCATCATTTTGTGAAGAAGACTTGGAGAATTTAATATTGTTAAGAAAGTAAATTCATGTGTTCAAGGTTCAAGAAAGAACTAGAAAAAGATTGTTTACTGTAAATACAGCCTGACAAATAAATAATAGTTGAGTTTTGTTTGAGTCACTGAGAGCTGCAGTTTATTACTACAGACACAAATTTGGGAACTCGATATGTAATTCAAATAAATCAAAGGTTAATTTTAAAAGAATTAAACCCCAATGCGTTTTTATACAGTAATAAAAACGCAACATTATGAGAAACTACACAATCGAACAATGTACCGAAGCAATTGGATTTTATTTTTTAAGCAAACATCATAATAGCAAAATTATAATAAGAATACATGACAGAAAGATACCCCAACCAAGCCCCCATCATATCAGGGGGCTTCGGAAAACCCATTTCAACAGACAGACGGACAACCGGATTTGAACTTCGCTTTTCATAAGGACCCAGAATATATGTACTTTATAGGGTGTAATATCAATATTGTAGAAATTACAAACGGAATGACAAAGTTATATATACCCTTTTACCTTCGGTGAAGGGTATAAAAAGATAACCAAAAAATCATTTTGCTATAACTTCCTCAAAAATCCTACAAAATAATCGAAATTTTGCCCATGTAGAATTTTGAACATGAAGATTTTAAGGTGCTCATTAAGCACTTTTTCCTTTTTGCCACAGAAATAATAAAGTTGAATTCATTTATTAACTTATTTAATTGATCTCAGTAGTGCTATTCACTATGCTTTTTAAACCACAATTGTATCGTTTAAAAATGTTAACCACAAAATTAACCATTTTGCTATTCACTAACACTTTTAACGACATCTACTGGTGCTTAAAGCCAGCTGTTTTAGTCAGCTGTTATTTTTAACAAAACAAATTGTGGTTTATTAACACCAACATTTTTGGTGTGGTTAAATCCGCTTAGAAAAGTGTTTATTTATAGTCCATAAATAACATGAATTTAAGGTGTTTAGCATACAATTTATCCACTTTTTGCCACACACCAATTTTAATTAAAATTAAATTAATAAAATAATAAAATAAAATTATTAATAAAATAATAAAAATAAGAAATGCTTTACGCACTTTGCATAATATTATTTAAAATCTTTAATATTTTTAATTAGGCTTAAGTTCATCAAATTAATTTTCATTAAATTATTTTTATGAAAAAGGAATTTTACAACATGAAAATTAATCAAAATTTACTGATAATTTTTCATTCTTGACTCAATCTGGGCTCGAACCCAGGTGTTTTTACGGACAGGTTACCCTGACATGTTTCGATTGCAACCACTCAATCTCCTCAGAGGGCTTGCCGTTTAACACTCGCAGCCATCGACGACTGCTGACGTCAATAGTCAAACATCAATCCTTAAACCAAATTGTATTTAAACATTTGGTAGATCGAAATTTGTTTTCCTGAATGATTATCCATTTTAATTGATTTTACATGTTTTTTCCTTACTTCTGTTTTTTCGTACTTTTGTCAAGAATTTTTCTTGAAGTCCAAGTACATTTTTTTGTTTTTTCATTTTGTCTTTCTCTTTTCTGTTGACCTTTTTCAGCACAACTTGAAGGACAAATGTACACATAGAGCTCGTGCCTTAGCTTTAACAATAATTAGTATTGTGGTTATTTTGTTGAACTATTTATGGTTTTTAATCCAAATTTTTAATATTTTTAATTAGGCTTAAGTTCATGAAATTTAATTTTCATTAAATTATTTTTATGAAGAAAGGAATTTTACAACATGAAAATTTATTAAAATTGTTATTGATAATCTTTCATTCTTGACGTGGCTCGGGCTCGAACCCTGGCCGGCAGGTTACCATGACATGTTTCGATCGCAACCACTCGATCTCCTCAGATGGATTTGCCGTCTTACACTCGCAGCCATCGACGACTGCTGACGTCACTAGTCAAACATCAATCCTTAAACCAAATTGTATTTTAACATTTGGTTGATCGAAATTTGCTTTCCTGAATGATTATCTATTTTAATTGATTTTACATGTTTTTTCCTTTACTTCTGTTTTTTCGTACTTTTGTCAAGAATTCTTCTTGAAGTTCAAAGTACATATTTTGTTTTGTTTTTTTTTTTTTTTTTTTTTTTTTTTTTGTCTTTCTTTTTCTTGCTGACCTTTTCAGCACAACTTGAAGGACAAATGCAAACATAGAGCCTTAGCTTTTACAATAATTAGTATTGTGGTTATTTTGTTGAACTATTTATGGTTTTAAATCCAAATTTTTAATATTTTTAATTAGGCTAAAGTTCATCAAATTTAATTTTCATTAAATTATTTTTATGAAGAAAGGAATTTTACAACATGAAAATTAATCAAAATTTACTGATAATTTTTCATTCTTGACAAAAGTACGAAAAAACAGAAGTAAAGGAAGAACATGTAAAATAAATTCAAATAGATAATCATTCAAAGCAAATTTCGATCTACCAAAGGTTAAATACAATTTGGTTTAAGGATTGATGTTTGACTAATGACGTCAGCAGTCGTCGATGGCTGCGAGTGTTAAACGGCAAGCCCTCTGAGGAGATTGAGTGGTTGCAATCGAAATATGTCAGGGTAACCTGTCCGTAAAAACACCTGGGTTCGAGCCCAGATTGAGTCAAGAATGAAAAATTATCAGTAAATTTTGATTAATTTTCATGTTGTAAAATTCCTTTCTTCATAAAAATAATTTAATGAAAATTAAATTTGATGAACTTTAGCCTAATTAAAAATATTAAAAATTTGGATTTAAAACCATAAATAGTTTAACAAAATAACCACAATACTAATTATTATTTAAAATCTATAAATTAAAAGGTTTTTGTTTTGTTTTTTTTTATTCTTCTTTGTTATTTTGTCCTATTTTGATGTTTCTCGTGGCAGAGTTGCCACGTTTTATCAATTTAAATAGAGAGAAATATAAAACTTTTTACCGTGGTTATAAATAAGTGAGTGAACCACATAGTGGTCAGTGCAAACATCAAAATGTGTGGTTAAAGTAAACACTTTTTAAAGTGTTAAAAGTTAGTGATTTGCACTACAGGAAATGTTATTTGCTCAAATAAATTAAATTAAATAATATTTTGCATGGATTAGTACTTAACGGGAATTCCCGGGATCCCGGGAAATGAAAAAATAAATCCCGCTTTCCCGCGAAACCAAAAAGTCCGGGAAAACAAAAACTCTAGTAACAATGCGACAAAATGATGGAAAATTTTGGAACAGTGCACTTGGTAGATCGAAAAATATTGTTGAAAACTGAGTGATTCACACTATTAGATGAACAAATTAAAGTCGATTGTTTTAATAAATACTTTATTTCAACAATAAGAGAACTCAGTCGAAGTTGCCGTTTTATTCTCAATGAAATAAATATGGAAGATGTAGGTGATATTTTTTTTTAAAAATGAATGCAAATAAATCCCCTGGTGCGAACCACTGATGGGATTTGTGGTACAATTGTACCAAATTTGGTACAATCGAAACTTTATTGGTACACTGGTACAATTCATCCTTTTTTTGGTATAATTTAAAAAATTACAAATAAAAAAAAAGTACCCACCAAATTTTATCATTTGCACACTTTTTTCTTCAATAATAAACTTTTCAATAACATATCTCAAGCCCTGACCAGAGCTACCAAAAATTGCATAATTGTTAATTTGTGTTCATGCTGTTATACTATTACATATTAAATCGCCACATTTGTCGATTGTTTTAGTGACACTGTCTACACTTTTGTCTGCCTTTGACAAAGAAGAGAAATAGAGAAATTTTTGCTTAATTTTTATTTTGTGTACCCACACCACAATAGTAAGTCCTAGACTCACCTTTTAGTATACTAATCGTCTTAATAACACTATCTGAGTTGATTTTACGATGCCCTCAGTCCGGGCAGCAGATAGTCCGGCTGGTTGTCTGTCCACGTAACCTTGTGCGCAAATTACAGGTCGCAATTTTGAAGGTAATTTGATGAAATGTTTTACATTGGTTTCAATTCATAAGGAAGAAGAGTACTGAAAATGGTGAGAATCGGTTAATAATTTTACATAGCCCCCATACAAACTTCTTTGCGAAATAGTGTTTGTGCTAATCATGTTGGCATTTAGACTAAATTTGGGTCAAACTTATATTACTACTATCTACCACTATTTACTACTATCTTAATCATCTTTCCAAATTTAATTGGAATCGCTACACATTTGACGATAGCTCCCATGAAAATACTTCTCCCGGAAATTGGCTGTTTCCTCGATTTTTCGTTGAAAATACGTATACAGTACTTGCATGTGGAAACGTATGGTTAACCTCATAACATAATTTTGTTCCGGCGGACAGGATTGTCCAATGCTTCCAAGTATAGTACTCTCTCGAAAATTAGTCTTTATATACTCTGGTGTAGGAGATCAAATGAGTTTTATAAATTATCTATTATGTATGCTTTTTTATTTGATACCCTGCAAATAATGCGACTAGTCCATACAATAAATATATCAACTCTTAGGGTTCCAAGGTGCAGATTGAATAGAATTAAGCACGTATTGATTATATACTTAGGAAGTAATCTTTGTAATATCTTACCACCTAATATAAAGTCTATTGAACGAATATCGAATTTTAAAAAAGACTGCAAAGAATACTTATGTACACAGAGAAAACCGATTAGCATAATATTTTTGAAAGCAACATTTTAATTTATGTACATACATTATTGGTTATAAGAACAGATATTGTTAGTTGCTCAGAAGGTAGAATATAGCCTTAGACGGGACTAGTGATCCACTGGAGTCTATAGAGTGTGCTGAAGAGTAAGCCCACATGTACGGTGTGGATCTCGACCAAATATTTTTTAAATATGACATTAAAACTTATTTTATTAAATGTTTCTCTGTCTCACTAATTTGTGTTTTACTTTTGACAGAAAATTCAGTTTATAAATAGTTAAGGACTCACAGTAAACATATAGTTTTTTTTTTTGGTTGGGAAATAATTATATTTTCATTTGTTGTACACGATTTAAAACCATACAAACAATCATTTATTAGCTGCAATATATGAATAAGCAATCATATTATTAAATTTATTGGCAAAAGCAAATCATTAATTGTAATCAGCATTGCACCCCGTATTTAATTTGGTTGTGAATGACACTATTCATAACCAGGGCAACCATAAATATGCAATTGCATGTTTTTCCTTGTTCGACCAATGAAGGCACAAACAATATGTTTATCCATTTTAGAGCTTTTTATGAATTTTGGCATCGATTTTTTGCATATTTTACCGTTTGCTGCATTTTTGTGCAAAATTTCATTAAACGAGTTTTTTTGCAGCATATTTTAAGTTTATAGCGCATATTTTGCCTTTTAAAGGCATATGTTGATACATGATACATTTTTTTAGATGCTTATAGGAGCTTTCGCAGCAAATATTTTTTTTTTTGGAAATTCTGTTACTTCAATTTCGCCATCTACATTTAATTTTTACTCTCAAATTGTAAGACAAAGCAGGTTGTCATTAAGAATAAATGTTATGCAATGTGTATAATACATAGAAATGTAGACCAATCTTTAAGTATACCCATCGATTCAAAATCACTTTTTAAAGTGATCTAATGATGTCCATTCGTCCGTATGGCCCACGTTTACCTTGTGCGCAAAATACAAGTTCCAATTTTTTCAGATAATTTGATCAAATATGAACAAGGTCTGTGTAAATGGTAAGAATCAGTCTATAATTTCTCATATTCCCCATAAAAACTTCTTTCCAAATAAGCCCCTTTGTGTCAGTAAGCCATCTAGTTATAAAATGGTATGAATTTACATTAAATTAGCCCCAAAAATATTTTACTGCAAATTTAATTATTTTCTAATCGTTTCACATTTGCCCAAGGCTACCATCCTTAAATATCTTTAACTTCCTTTAAATTTTAACATTTTTTAACAATTTAGCGGCCGTACCTAAAATACCTTTAAGATATGGATGTTAATATCTAGATAATATTCGGCGCAAACATCTCTTATATGAATTTTAACCTAATATGGGCTTAAGCGAAAATATTTTTAGGTTTATTTTTTAATTTGGTTTTTAAATTGTTAAATGTATTTTGTTTTCAAGTTTGAAATTTTTATTTTTAGGGCATATTATTAACATTTTTTAGGGCATATTTTCCAGGTTTTGCTGCATATTTAATGCGCATAGAACGTATTTTTTAGAACATATTTCTGGTTTCCCTGTTCATAACAAATAAAAGAATTGAAAGAATCATATTTCAGTTAGAATTACGTTTTAATATTCATTAATGTTAAAACTCAAGTAGAGTTACACATTTTTAATAGTTGCAATAATCTAATAAATTACTTGATCAATATTTAATTACTGCAACCGTTTTCCAACCAATTTGTTGTCTGTGTGTAGCTTAAAAAAAAGCTTCTTTTGTAAATATGTACATATGTTACTATAATTTATGCGTTGAGGCCCCTGGGAACTATCAGAAGCGAAATCGTAAGACACTATCTGGATATGGCTGACGCTAAATGGAAGAAACTGGATGGCTGCTGGGCTACCAAAATAACGTGGCCCATATACGACATAGGTCGCTCTGAGCGACTTCTCAACTTCAGTCGCAGAGACATGTCGAGACTGATTTGCGTACTAACTGCTCAGTGAAAGATCCCTTAAATTGAATGCTGCCACAGCTGCATACCCAGAGAAAAAACGAGTTTAAATATGGTCATCTCCAACAAAACTATTTTTAAAAGAATATTATTGTCACCGGCAACCAAATTATTGTTATTTTAGTTCTCAATCAAGAAGCCAATACCATATTATAGTTGCCAGTTATGGTTAATACAGACTAAAATATGTTTACGACTTATAACAGCATGGTTGGTTTTCAACCATAGCATGTTTAAATGCATCCATAATATGGTTGTGGCTTCTTGATGAAGGACTAATTTAACAATAATATGGTTGTCGGTGACACTTATATGTTTATATTAAACATAATATGTTAAAATTTTTCCTTAAAAATAGTTTTGTTGGAGGTGATCATATTTAAACGTGTTTTTTCTCTACGTGCAGGGAACCTGGAATTGAGGAGACAATATTTCATCTCCTATACGATTGCCCAGCGTTTAATTCAACACGACAAGGACATTGCGGGTGAAACTCGGCAACTTGATGAAATATCTTAACGCAACGGGCTGGCTTTAGCCACCCCATTATTGCTCGGTTCAGCCTTGATCAGGGGTTACTATTCTTGACGAGTTGAGTGGTGTCAAAACGGAGTCACTGTCGACGCTACTTGCAGCGCGCCTAGTTCTGGGCGTTCTACCACGTTAACCAATCATCCAAATGGTTTTGCACCATCATGTTGTTAATTATTAAATAATTATCATGTATGTTGCACTTTGCTTTTGAAATTGAGATGATTCAACAATTATGATATACTGAAACATTTAGTAAACCTAAACATCCTTCAATTTTAACAAACATTATTTTCATTGAACTTAAACTACTTGTATGTAGTTATGTAGGAGATTTGATTTTGAATGTGTTCCAACAGAAAATGTTTAAGTACGTCCATAGATACTTGTTTTTGTATTTATGATCTTCTTGTCGAAAATTTTATTTTGCAAAATCCTTAAAAGTCTTAAATTTTGAAATAGAATTATTGAGTATATGTTGTTCCCATTAATGCCAGTATGCGTCTATACCTTTCATTTATTTCGATACTCATTTAGAAGGTAAGACTGCCAAGCTAACGTATAATGATTCAATGTACCTTAAATTCCATCCCAATCAGATTGACTGAAAAAGGGCTTAAGAGTTTCCAATACATAAAAATATTGTTGCAACAACTATTTGGGGATTAAATTTAAAACAACATTTAATTAAAGAGACGTAATAGAAGTGATGACAATACATCCGGAGTAATTTGTTCTATTTGTACATGTGTATTTAAAAAGAAGGGGAGGAAGAATGACATGCCGATGATAAAATACTGCTAATGCCAAAATACTTTACGAACTGTTTGCGTATTGATGCTATTCGCTCTTACTTACCAGAAATTTAAATCCCCAGTGAAGACGATAGCCAAATTGCGTCATTATTGATGAATTTTAGGATAACAATACTCATACCCAAATATTCCTTTATTCGATACAACAGTGGGTTTTTTGTTTTAGCTGTACTGAATAGATCTAATGTATGTGAGTTCCAAAAATAATTTCTATACAATTGGGATTTTTAATGACAGCTACTAATCCATGTCATCCTTCTTTCTTTCATAGAGTTCGAACGTAATGAAGAATAATTGTTTTTTGTATTGTGTCAACTGACTTATTCATAAAAAAAAACTTTATGCTAGAAACACAACTGGAACGAACGACGAACTTCGCATAGTACGACGAATTCGTCGGCAAGAATTCGTTGCGTAAGTTCGTCATAATAAACACAATAAGTGGCATTCCTTATAGTTTTAGAGACTTTTAATCAATTTTATGGCTTGTTAAAAATATTAAAAATTTTCACAATAAAAAAAATTTTTTGTTTTGTTATTTTTCGACATATTGCTTTTTTTCACCCATTTAACGATTTCAAATAAATTTTAGTGTTTGTTTAAGAGTTTGCAAATTTTAGCCAAGTTCGCAATAGAAGCAATTTGTCTCTGATTCTTTATAGCTTTCACGATTTATAATTAATAGAAGACTTTGCTATCATGAGGCTGTTAGCAAATTTTTGCGAATTTCCGCTAATTAAGCAATTTTTACCGAATTTTTCCCATTCCTTATGGTTTTAGAGACATTTAATCAATTTTATGGCTTGTTTGAAATATTAAAAATTTTCGCTGCTTTTTTGCAAATTTTTTTTTTTGTTATATTCCGACATTTTATTTTTTTTCACCAATTTGCGATTTCAAATAAATTTTAATGGTTGTTTAAAAGTTTGCAATTTTTCGCGAATTTTAGCCAAGTTCGCAAAAGAAGCGAATTGTCCCAGTAATTCTTTACATATTTCACGATTTTTATTAATATTGAACTTTGCTATCATGCTGCTATGTCCCTTTCCCAATTTATTTGTCGTTCGTCTGCTTAAGAAATAGAAATAAACCTATCGCAGAGTTCGTTACGCACGACGAATTTCGGCCTACGCAATGATTGTGTGTAGTTTCATATACAACAATGTGTCCTATTTCTGGTGACGAATATTCGTTGCGAATAATTCGTCGTTCGTCCTAGTTGTGTTTCTAGCATTATACAATAGTTATTTGACGACGTAATTTAAATTCGCTTAGCACTTAAAGTAAAAGAGGCTCTTGTTAATAATACTAAAAAAATCTTATTATTAATTATTAAATTAATTACTTGACAACTATAAAATTAAATGAACTATAATTTGAGCTTCGAATATCCGGGTCCCACGGGACCGGACTTAGCACGGATAATGGCAAATCATGGTTAACAAATAAAATATAAAAATATATATCTTTATTAAATCGTGAAAAACTTCATGATACATTTGACATGTGTAAGTATCTTTTAGTACATACATACTTGTAATGTAATATTCGTGTTTCAAAAACTTTTTTTTTTTACTTTTTCAGCGTTTCTGAAACAACAAATGGACTTTATTGTGGAAGGGACTAGGTCAAGGTTTCTTCCAATGTTGACAGCCTTTTCCCCTAATTTAGAACGTTTCAAAATATCCAGTTTTTTTGTAAGCTTATTTGCTTTCTAACGACCCTTAACTTTCACATACATATTTGCATAAGACTAAAACGGGAAATCCCCATTTTCTGTTTTAGCTTTGTACAAACATTTTTATATTAACGTACAAATCAAAGCACTAACGATGACACAGCAAAGTCACGCGGAGCAAAGTGAAACAAAACCGACGCGATTCGAATTCGCAGAAATTTAAAAAAGACGCAACTTTGAAACCAAGCAAACCAAAGCGACGCATACTGGGGTATTGTAAGATACGAAAAATAAAGGAAAAATCAATTATATACGGTTTTGGCGATGTGTGCAATACGTAGAAATCTGGACTTATCTTTTAGCATACCGATCGACTCAAAATCACTTTTTGAAGAGATCTAACGATGTCTATCCGATATAGTTGTCAACCGATTAAGAATAATTCGATTAATCGATCAAGCAAAACCAAACTCTTGTTCGAATAATTTAAAAACGACGATTTTCGAACAACGAATAAATCGATTAATTAATGTCGATTAATCGAACAATTTTTTTTTATTAAAAATTGAATTAAATAAAAGCTTAGAATTTGATTTATTCTCATACGTTTTAAGTGATTTTCTACAAAATGTAGGAAAGTTAAAAAATATTGTTGCCATAGCCCTGGTTGTAGTTAATCTCAATGTTTAGTAAGCAAAAACCGTGTTGAGTACTCATTGTATTTCAAAAATGTATTTTATGTTCTTATTAAACAAATTGAACAAACAATTGGGTGTGTGAGTTGCAAAACTCGTTCGTTACAACATTAAAAATACGAGCTGAAAATTGATTCTAACAGTTCTTTTGGCCCTTTATGAGAAGAAATATACTAATTGTATCAAAGCATGTCCTCTTCCGTGATGCAATCAGAATATTACGAGTTTCGCAACCTTCTTAATTGTATCCGCAGTTTTTATTTTAAATCAAACGTTGAAAAATGTTCAAGAAAGGGGATTTTCCAATTTCGGGTGAAAAATTTAGAAATAAACAAAAACCTTAAAAATAAAGACTTGATTTATATAAATCATATCTTGAAAATAGAAAATGTTGTTATTATATCATATTTTTATTAAAATTATTTATGTATGTTTATCTTTACCATTTGCGTAAGTGAAAACGATGTAGTGGAAGATAATCCAACGACATCAAGAAATGCCAAACTTCCCAACAGACCAAAACAGAGAAATTATTAGTTTTCAGTCTGTGTTTGGTTCGAAGAGTGAAGTGTTTTAAATTGCTTTAAACAGTGCACAATTGTTAAAAAAGTGATTAAATTTTACATAAGTAAAAATCATTTTGTAAATATGCCATATAAATTTAAACAGAATGCTCGTAAAGTATGTAATCAATCTTATTAAAGTTTAGAAAAGTATTTTTCTGTAAGCTTGTTCTAATATTAGACTTCTTAGCTTACATTATATTATATACAAGTAATATTATAGCAAGGGATCAGTTTTCATTATTAAATAATTGTTTATAAGCATTTTATAATAGTAATCACAACACTTTTCTAAGCTTAAGGCTTATGCTAGTAAACTTGCTACAAGTTATTTCTAAATCTTTTTGGTTTGTTGGGATGGTTCAATGGAAAAATACATTAAGAGAGACAGCGGCTGTTTTACAGAAGAAATTGTAGACAGAAGTTTGGCTGAAGATGGTAGGTCTGCCAACGCCTTTCGAAAATCCAGAGTAATATCGGATTATTAGAGATTAAGGGTTTTACTATGCCTTTAAGAAATACAACGATATGAAGTTAAGATGAAAAATTTTATGCATCAAAAAAAGAAGAAGTCATAACGGATGGAATGGAAGATTTTCCACAGTAATTTGTTTGTAAAAATAATTTTTTTATTCGTTATTCTTATCGATTAATCGAATAATTTTTTAGATTTAATCGTTTCATCGAACGAACAAAAATAATTATTTGAATTACTCAAACAAAGTTGAAAGGCGAATAATTGACAACTCTACTATCCGACCGTCTGACTGGTTGTTTTACCATGTTTACCTCCTGCGCAAAGTACAAGTTACAATCTTTTAGATAATTTATCGAATGGGGTAAATACATTTTAATTGTATTGAGGATGAAGTCCATGTTTTTCTTCTTTTCTTCTTTAAAAATTGCGAAACTCAAATTGATTAAAAAACTGCAACAACGTTTTTGAAACCAGTCTTTTGGAAATATTCCGTTCAGGTTTTTTTAAATAAATAAACATTTAAAATTCCAAGCAAATTTATTTTTAACTGATTCTAACAGTTATTCAAAAAACTAAGTGCATATTAATACGGATTTTCAGTTGCAGTTAATATTGTCCGTTGATTGAGTTAAATTCTTCTTTACGTTAAATTAAATAAAAATGTAATTTAAAGCAACGAAAAGTTTATTTAATTTTTACTGTCAAAAATTCAACCGCGAATTCCGTAAAAGCAAATTAATATTTAGTTATCTTATATAAATTAATTGTCAAAAAATTAACTACATATTCCGTAAAAACAAATAAATATGCAGTTATTTTATAAAATTTTACTGTCAAAAAATTGACCCCATATTCAGTAAAAACAATTAAATATTCAGCCGAAAACCCAGATTTTTAACAAATACTTGATTTGCGCGACCTCTAAACCTCTTCCTAAAAATCTAAAAAAAAATTCAAAAATACTGGACCCTATACAAAAAAAAATTTTGGGACACCCTAATGTGCATGCCCTCTGTTAATTCAACACACTTGAGAAAAACAAAAACCAAAGAAATGTAACGAATTTTTGCGTCAAATATTTTGGAAAATTGGAATTGTTCCACATTTTTATCACAACACATCTAATTATTTTAATTTTTTATAAATATTTTTCACATTTTAATAGATAAAATATGTTCTTATTGCACAAATAAAAAACAAAATAATTTATAGTTTTTGACGTAAAATTTTTTTATGGTAGATTTTAAATTAGTTTTTCAGAGTTGCTAATTTTAGTATTAATGTGTTGAAAAAAGGGATAAAAAATTAAACTTGAAAAAGGTTACATAAACTTTTTAAATGCTTAAATTACATTGTTCCATACATAATTTCAAAAACAAAGTTATGGTTATTGAAATGTGTAACTTAAAGATAACTCCTATTTCACAAAAACACACAGACGGACATTGTTAAATCAACTTCGCTCATCATAAGGACCCAGGACATACATACTTTATAGGATCTAATATCAATATTGTAGAAATTACAAACGGAATGACCAACTTAAATACATACACATATCCTTTTTCACCACCTGAGGTGAATGGCTTATGACTTACTTTTTAATGCATTCATTTTGGGACTTCCCTTGTAAAATTCATTGGTTCTTTCAATAAACTTTTTACTTTTTCCTGATTACTTAACAGATTATTTTGTAGGCGAACTTTTTACTGGGTTCTGTATCGCCATGAATTGCAAAGTATTTTCTTTTATTGCAGAGTAACATTTCTATAACTCTATTTTATCATGTCCGTTCAACTAGTTGACTGCCAGAGTGTTATTGTTACATCCGCGTATAAAGTACTTTAAAGTAATATAATGAATTTTTGTAAAAGGGTATATAAATTAACAAAATATTTTATGTTTATAAAACTTATCATGAAACAAATATATGCCGAATTTTGTATACCCTTCTCCATGGTTCAATAAGGACAGAAAGTTATGTAAATAGGTCCATATAAATATGGATATATGGTGAAGGGTATAAAAATTGTAAAATTAAATTAATTTGTATTAATTAACATACAAAAGTGGCACTTATTTTAACATACATAATTAAATGAATAAAAATTAAAAATGATATAAATAATGTAACGTAAAATTATCAAACAACTTAAATTGCATTTAATAACTGATCAAAAAAAGCTATATGAATTGGTTTTTTTACATAACACCAACAGTAATTAAATAAAATATATTTTAAAATAATTTAAAAAACAGTTTTTTAAAGCAAATCTTAATTATATAATATAATTAATTATATATATATATATATATATATATATATATATATATATATATATATATATATCTGCCATTTAACGCGCTACTTTAGTAGAACAGAAAAGCTAAAGAAAACTATAAATTTTCCCGTATTTAATTTTTTGGGTACTATATTTTTCCCCCATTAAAGTATCAAAAATTTCAGTATTTTAGTGGCAGCCCATAATTTAGTACGAATATGTCAATGAATGGAGGAAAATGTTTTGTAAAAAAAGTACCAAAAATAGTTACGATTTTCACCCTTTAAATGTTCGAATTTCGAAAAAGTACCATATTCATATACCAGGCGCGGATCCAGCTCGAGCCTTACGGGGGGGAAATTTTTTAAGATACAAAAAAGTAAAAAATTTGTTTTTAAAAGTTTATTAAAAACAATATGTATATATTATATACAAAAAAAAACAAAACAATAGGGTTAAATAAAATATAAGATCCGTTCAATATAAATTAAAATAAATTAATCTTTTTAAATAAGTAAATTGTGATTTCCTTGTGAGGCAAATTGAGATAATTCAGTCTATCTTCGGTCATTGTTGATCTGAGCAATGTTTTTATTCGACGAAGGGTAGGAAGGGTAGCATTACTGACGAGCATTGATATGAAAATTTGAAATATTTTTATTAGATTTGGGTAGATATATTCATCACAGTTTATTAAAACATCTACAACGTTATCTGATAGATTTTCAGATATTTTTCATGTTTGTTGCCAATGCAACAGTTCAGGCTCAAGTTAAGATGTGTTAATCTCGTTTATCAAAATATAATCAGCTCATCAGCTTGTTGTGGTTTTAAAATAAATGGTATATGGCCAAATCTCAAAAGCAGTCCACAAACCAACAATTTTTCAAATTAATTTTTTTTAGTGGAATATAGACTAGATGTATAATTTAATTTTTATATTAAAAAATATGTATTTCGACTATCGTTTATACAATAATTTTTACCAAATACTACCCCACCCCTGATCTCTGAATGTTATACATGAATTTAACATTATTTTAGGTGCTTTCTGAGCTTAAAATAGCACTTACAGCAGATTCATCACAATATAAATTTCGTTAAAAAAACGAATGATATTCATTCATACATTCATTAATGATCGCAAAATTAGTTTATATATATAATTTGTTTTGTTAAAATAAATAAAATTGGGTTTATTATATAGTACTGAAAAACTGCAGCGTGCGTTGTGAGGCGTGCGTCACAAAGGGTTCACGGCTTTTATCAAAAAATTACAACATTTTTAAGCTGCGAATAAGTGATTTTAGAATTCTCTAATAGTCATCTTTCTTTTAGGAATTAGATTTTGTATACCTTATCATGCCAAATTTGCTCAAAATTAGGAAAACACCCTTCAACCTTTGAAGTTACTTTCACTTTTTGTAGCGTGCGTCACAAAACTTTGTGATCAATTATTTCGCAACAAATGCCTGCTAAGAAATTATGATATATGCCATTCGTACATATTAATGTCACTAAATACTATATACAAGTTGAAGCTATCTCTTTTGAAATGCCAAAAAAAAGTTTATATATCAATTAGACGCCTGCACTAATGGATTTGTACTTAAAAAGTACATATGATCTAGCAAAGCATGAACACTTACTCGAACTATAATAAGAAACTAACCACTTGTTCGTTTTTCTCTCTCACTTGACCATTCATAAAACGAACGGTCGAGTATCATGCGACAGCCAAACTTCACTAGGTACCAACAGTACCACGTGAAGTTTTGCAAACATTAAAAACAAAAAATATTGTGTTTTTTAACTGTTAAGTTTAATAAAAAAATGGAAATAAATGAGGTATGTTAATACAGTGATGTCTGGGTAGAGCGAACTAATTTTTGCAGAGCGGTTACACTATACCCAGGTTGTTCACTAAATCAAGGTTGAATTTTTTTTTATTAAAAAAACTTATTTATTTATTTTAAATGCATTTATAGGTTATACATTTAATTTATTGCCATGTAATACTAAAGTTTAAATTTATGACCAATTATTCAGAAATTAACTTAGAGACACGACCTTAAAGCTACGTTCACAATCAAAAAAACATTTTCATTTGGTGTTCATAATAGAGAAACAATTTCTTTTGTAACTACACAAATTTTGCATCGCAAATTTTAGCCACAACAATATTATGTATTTATTTTTATTTTTGTAAACATTTTGTTAAAATTTTCATTCAAAACTAAATAAAATTATTTTAAACGACAGAAACAATTTCATACAAATTGTTGCTGAAGTTCTAGTTGACTCAACTTTAGATACATTTTTAAAAATATTTTAGTTACATTTTTGTACATGAAAGGAAAATATATGAAATACTTTGGGAAGAAAAAAGATAGAAGAAAAAACGAAATTGTTTTTTTGATTGTGAACGTAGCTTAATGGAACATGCGCGCAAACTAAAATAAATTAACACTTCATAGAATGCGTATATGTTAGAGTAACTTGTCAACTTACTCTAAAAGAATCGTAACTTTACGGTTATTTTATGTTCTCTTTAATTTTTACACTCTTTTTCATTAAGGGTATTCATTTCAGTTTTTTTATTTGTTGGAAAAGTGGAAAAATGTAATTTTTGTTGCAACAAACACAAGGAAAAACTTTTCCACCGAAAGTTGCAATTTAAACAAGCTTTAACCAAGTGTAAAAAAATCAGATTGGAAAATTACAATTTTACAATTTTTAAAGAGTTGGCAATTCACAAACTTCCAATTGAGTGTGGTTGCCACCATATTAAAAATGTTGTTATTTTTCACAAAAAGCACTACAATTTACATCTCTTTTTAAGATAATCAACTATGATTCTTTAAACTCCATTTTTATTAAATCAAAGTTTACTTTTTTAAAACGTCGTTTTTCAAAACTAAATTAAAAATTAATTCTATACAAAAAAATATATGTAAAAAAAGAACTTAAAAATGACGTGAAAATTAAATAATCAATTAATTAAATGTTAACTCTTTTATTTGACATCTTGAAAAATATCAATTACTTCCAAGAATTATATGACAGATTTTTGTTGTTGACAGTTTTGTACCTTTAATAAAAAAGAATACCGTTCACGTCAATAAGGTGTAATTTTCCTTTTTTCCATTTTTCCAACCAAAAAAATTTTGAAATGAATACCCTAATTGTTTTTCTCCTTCGCCAAACCTAAAAACTCACTATAAAGTATGTTCACTCTATAGAGGTTCATGAGTGTTCACTCTACAGAGTAGACAATGTAAACATTCTGCTGCTCACTCTAACGAGGTATTCATAGCATCGGGGGTTCACTCTACCCAGACAGCACTGTACCTACATAACTTTATTTATTTAGATCATTTAGGCCTGTTTTCACAACTTACCGATAGCTAAAAGTAGACTTTAAACGGCCTTATAAAAAGTGTTCCACTTTTAAAACTTTACTTTAACCTAATATGAGCGATAAAGTAAATTAAGGTTCATCCAACCTGGTAGGTAAAAATGAAGTTGTAACAATGGAACACTATTTATACGGCCGATAAAATGCTACCTTTAGCTATCGGTAAGTTGTGAAAACGGGCCTTAGACTTTTATTTATTTATAAATATTTAAAAAGGAAATTTATTTGCAATAATATTTACTTGTATATGAAAAAATATTTAGGCTAAATTACACAAAAAAAATTCTAATTATCTAGACTTAAGAAATAAATTTTTGTCTAATTTTTTGGTAATTAAACAAATTTAAGCTTTACTACAAGTACCACATGAAGTGACCATAATTTTATAGGTACTTCTTTTTCGTTGTACCCATTTTAATATGTTCCTTTTTTCGGAACATATTTCATCTTAGGCTGCTGTATGTTAGTATTTATAAAAACAATAATCACTTCTCTTCACTTTTTGCGCGTTAAGCAAGAGAACAAATAAATACTATATTCGACTGCGAGTTTCACATGTGAAGAAAAAAGTTACTCGTTGCAGACCTCTGATATCAATCAGAAAACACGTGCGAATGTAGCGTTCGTAACGCAGGATTTGCCCATATGACTTGATTACACTTTGAGGTAGAAGTTAAGGTATGTTCAATACATTAAGGATATCTATTGGAAAAGGTGTTTTGAAATCTTCTAAAATAAATTCAATAAGAGGAATATAACCTACAACTCGGTAGTAATCTTCAATATTTTGGATGTGATTATTTCGTTCAAATCTTGTCTTTTCGATTGGATCCTCGATCTGAATGCAAATAACTCTAACTTTTTTAAAAATCGCTTTAAATTATTCTTCGGCTTTATATCATTTCTCTTCAAGGCACATGATTAATCGTGCTTTTGTAAAATAATACTAAGTGGCTGTGTTACAATAAGTATCACACTGAATATGTATATTCCGCAAATAAGTTCAAAAGTACCAAGTGAGTTCCTTAATATAAAGGTAGCGATACTACCTTTCCACTCAGATCTTTTTTCCAAAGCTTCTACTTTATAATGTATACTTGTTGCAAAGTGTAAAATAGAGTCGTGACGGTCCACCCATCTTGTCTCGCATAATGTAGAGCGTTTGGCTCCTACGTACTTTGATAAAACTGCTTTTCGCTTGGTATGATTATATTTAAAAAATTTTTTCGTTTGTTTAACAAATGATACAACTTTTTGTATTAATGGCACTTTATTGCTTTTAGAAATTGAGTTGTTTGATTTATGGGAATAGCATGGCGTTTGTTTCGCATTTGTCGCGGTCTCCAGGATTTTTTAACAACTTCATTTTTTGTTGACATCAGAGGACACCCAAATTTGTCAAAGATTTAAGAACTATTGATGATAGTGCCTTCGCATCACTTGACACATCAACGTCTTCCATATAATTTGAAGCCTCTTCAAATGCGTTTACAACAAAGCCAATAAATTCTTCCCTAAAAACTTTTTGTTGTATGTGGAAATATCTTAAAGATAAGGAAATCTGGTTTTTCCCCGACAAATCCGTGCATTCGTCAAAAACTATCGAATAGAATTTTGATTCATATAACACATAAAAATATACATAAATATTGCAAATACAAAGGCTTTTTAATAATTCAACCGCACGCATTATCAAGTCAAATGTTTAGTCTTTGGATGTAGATGGCACCTGCTGGGATTGAATGTAGAACAATAACTATTTGAATACGGTAAACTAGATGTTTCATTGGAAATATCTAATAAATAACTATCAGGATTAAGATTTGGATACTAATTGAAAATTTCGTTAGAGATTCCATAAAAAAAAAAAACAAAAAAACCATTGCTGGGATTTCCAAAATTTTGTACATTAAAAAAAATATTATTATTGGGAATTCTTGTATTATCGAAATTAACAAAACATATTTTTATAATTTACGGGGGGGGGGGGAAATTTCCTTATTTGCCCCCCCCCCCTGAATCCACGCCTGTCATATACGTATTTTTTTGGTAAATTTCGAATTTGGTATTAACTTTGTTTCTACGTTTATTGGTTCAAAAGATAGATGGGGTGGCAAAAAAGTGCTAAAATTCAGATTTAACCCGTTTACTCCCTAATAGGGACGAATATCAGATTTATTTTGCATCTCTTTTAGTTTTGGAGATATAAGGTTTCCGAATTTTCTCGTTTTTTCCTTTTTTACCCCCTAAACATTCGAATTTCGAAAAATGCCGTCTTAGTGGATCGATCTGGGGAGTAGCCAATCGCAAGTCCAAATTTCAAGTTTCTAGGGTCAGCGGTTTAGGCTGGGCGAAGATGAATGAATCAGTCACTCACGCAGCTCTTTTATATAGTTTTAAAATTTTACTTTTTCAATTTGGAGTGGCAGAATCTCCGTTGAAAAATTTTAAAACGAAATAAATCCTAATAAAAAACTATATAAAATCTTTGTGATTAATGTTTTTACAGAGGTAAAAAAAGGTGAAAAATGTATTCTTAAAGATGATATTAAAGGTAGCAAATTTTTTTTTGGAGTACATTTTTTTAATAATATTAACTTTAAAACGATTTTTGTATCCATGATACGTTAATGTTAATGTTAAATTTCTGCGTTTTATATAAATCAATATGCATCATGCTTTATGAGATTTGAAAATATTTTTGTAAAAAAAAGTACTAAATAAAAAATAAAAATTTAACATATTTTATGAGACCCTGTATGTCTGGTAAAAAATAAAAATGTATCAATACATGTACAGTTTTTTCACTAACACATCCCAGCCAGCAACATAACCCTGCAAACAAATGGAAGATATCCCCTAAGGCAATAGTTTATCAATATCCCCAAATTTTCATCTAAAAGAAAATAATCAAAGTAAGTTTTTATTTTCTTCCTTTTATAATTTTAGAGAAAATTACGCAAAATAAACAGAATAAAAATTAAATAATAATGTACGTCATAAATTAAAAAATAAAAATTAATCAAATTATAAAATCTAAGAAATTAGTTCTCAAAATAATCTGCAAATGGTAAATATTTAAATTCAATAAATCTGTTAAATATTAATCTGTTTCCTTTTCAATATAGTCAAGATATTTCTCAACCCTGGATGCTATTTTAAAGAAGTGGTAAGTTTTTTCTTAAAAAATATGGTGGAAACTAAATATTTATGTATATACTTTTTTATTGTTGATGTGTTTTGTTAAAGCTTTGATATTGTTACAAGTAAAACTGTTGCTATATGTCTTATACGTTTAACAGTTTTATTTGGTTAAATATCTTTAGTTTTTCTAAAATCTTTATGGATGAAGTTTCCTGATGATCTGGCCTAAGCAACCAGTGAAATGCATAGGAATAGCTTATCCCATCAACAAAAAATTTCAAGTGTTTTTATCAAGAATAAAAACTGGGAATTAAGCACGAATCACAAAATCTTTTGAAATTAAAATTTTGTATTCCCAAAAATTGAAATTACTTTTTGATAATAAACAGGCAAGTGCACGGCCTAAAAAAACACTTAATTGACAACATCTTTTGTAAGTTGTTGTTTGTTTTTTATTTTGTTTTTCTTAACCTACTTACAACTACAATTAATGTTGAGAGAATTTCAACTAATTGTGGTGGGGAGTGTAAGATGAGATAAACCCACTTTTTATTGTTGATGTGTTTTGTTAAAGCTTTGATATTGTTACAAGTAAAACTGTTGCTATAAGTCTTATACGTTTAACAGTTTTATTTGGTTTAATATCTTTAGTTTTTCTAAAATCTTTATGGATGAAGTTTCCTGATGATCTGGCCTAAGCAACCAGTGAAATGCATAGGAATAGCTTATCCCATCAACAATAAATTTCAAGTGTTTTTATCAAGAATAAAAACTGGGAATTAAGCACGAATAACAAAATCTTTTGAAATTAAAATTTTGTATTCCCAAAAATTGAAATTACTTTTTGATAATTTTTAAAAATTTTTAATATTTTTAATTAGGCTTAAGTTCATCAAATTTAATTTTCATTAAATTATTTTTATGAAGAAAGGAATTTTACAACATGAAAATTAATTCAAATTTACTGATAATTTTTCATTCTTGACTCAATCTGGGCTCGAACCCAGGCGTTTTTACGGACAGGTTACCCTGACATGTTTCGATTGCAACCACTCAATCTCCTCAGAGGGCTTGCCGTTTAACACTCGCAGCCATCGACGACTGCTGACGTCATTAGTCAATCATCAATCCTTTAACCAAATTGTATTAAACCTTTGGTAGATCCAAAAATTTTCTTTGAATGATTATCTATTTTAATTTATTTTACATGTTCTTCCTTTACTTCTGTTTTTTCGTACTTTTGTCAAGAATTCTTCTTGAAGTTCAAAGTACATATTTTGTTTTGTTTTTTCATTTTTTTGTCTTTCTTTTTCTTGCTGACCTTTTCAGCACAACTTGAAGGACAAATGCAAACATAGAGCTCGTGCCTTAGCTTTAACAATAATTAGTATTGTGGTTATTTTGTTGAACTATTTATGGTTTTTAATCAAAATTTTTAATATTTTTAATTAGGCTTAAGTTCATCAAATTTAATTTTCATTAAATTATTTTTATGAAGAATGGAATTTTACAACATGAAAATTAATTAAAATTTACTGATAATTTTTCATTCTTGACTCAATCTGGGCTCGAATTAATGAAAATTAAATTTGATGAACTTAAGCCTAATTAAAAATATTAAAAATTTGGAGTAAAAACCATAAATAGTTCAACAAAATAACCACAATACTAATTATTGTTAAAGCTAAGGCACGAGCTCTATGTTTGCATTTGTCCTTCAAGTTGTGCTAAAAAGGTCAGCAAGAAAAAGAAAGACAAAAAAATAAAAAAACAAAACAAAATATGTACTTTGAACTTCAAGAAGAATTCTTGACAAAAGTACGAAAAAACAGAAGTAAAGGAAGAACATGTAAAATAAATTAAAATAGATAATCATTCAAAGCAAATTTCGATCTACCAAAGGTTAAATACAATTTGGTTTAAGGATTGATGTTTGACTAATGACGTCAGCAGTCGTCGATGGCTGCGAGTGTTAAACGGCAAGCCCTCTGAGGAGATTGAGTGGTTGCAATCGAAACATGTCAGGGTAACCTGTCCCTAAAATAGCCTGGGTTCGAGCCCAGATTGAGTCAAGAATGAAAAATTATCAGTAAATTTTAATTATTTTCATGTTGTAAAATTCCTTTCTTCATAAAAATAATTTAATGAAAATTAAATTTGATGAACTTAAGCCTAATTAAAAATATTAAAAATTTGGATTAAAAACCATAAATAGTTCAACAAAATAACCACAATACTAATTAATTTTTTAAAATATCAAAATTGGCATAGCACAGTCCGATAGAGCATAAACAACTATAAGGGAACGTTTATTTATTTTTTCGCTAAGGTCAAAAAAGGTCACACACCAACCGCGATGAAGTTTTAATTTTCTTTTTGGTTAAGAAAACTTATTAATATGTTTATTTAAAACAAAAAATTGCTCAAGTATGAAATTTCATTAATATTTAGAGATGGTAATCTAAAACGTATATTTAAACTTTTTTAGCAAAAAAAAAATTAAAAAAGAATAAAAAACACCGTAAAAAATTATGAATATTCAATATCGCCTTAGTTTAGAAAAAATCAATTGCTGCGTGAACTTTTTTGAGAAAAATTACAAAAGGTTAAGATTTTCGTGGTTACTAGGACATGGTTGACCTCATGGTACTATGCCAAAAAATTGGTTATACCCCTAATGTACATATGTATATTTCTATATAATTAAATTTTTCCTCTGAATAAAATCTATGCCAAATGGCATAGTATGTTTTTAAAAAAATCGGACACCTTCTTTGAACAACACTTGGGATCTTACTTTTCCTCCACTAATTAAGGCAATGATAATCTGCTTAAAATCTTATTGAAAGTTTTTCGTAACAATATTTACAAAATTACAAAGTGACCTTTTTTCGTAAATTACAAATCTTGAAAGGAACGTTTGCTTTCTGGCCTATCAGAATTCACTGGGTGTACCAATCAAAAAATTTTATTTTTTAATTTCAATAAAAATTATTAAATAAAAATACAAAAATATCAAAAAAATTATTTTCTTACTATTTTGTTGTAGAATAACCGAAATAGATATTTCGACCAACTTTATTTGTTGGTCATCCTCAGGGAAATAGTTATGATCTAAAAAAATATTATAATCTTAAACATGTTTCTTAATTATATTCAACATTTTTCATTTTTCGAATTTATTCTATGAGCTAAATTTCAGTTATGTATTTTATAAAGCTTTTTTGTAATAGTTCTATTCCTACAATTTTTCAGAAATGACTTTATACACTACCAGACTATTATATTGTATTTTCTATTTACATTTAACTGTTCTTTTAAATCTTTCGTGAAATATGGAAAAATATGTTATTTAGTTATACATTGCAATTAGCATTTTTCTTGTTTTATTCATCGATTACAAATAATAAGTTAATTTTAATAACAAACAATTTACTTAATGTTTAATGCACTCACATATATTGTCATACAATAACACTGTGTGTAATTTTTTAAGTCATGGAAAAATAACCATATACGGACACCACTATGTGATAATAGACCAAAAAAAAGGCCTGTGTCTGCCAGTTTTGCCCAAAATCATACACTTTTTTATGGGCCCCCAAAGATTTGGGGCCTCGGTGCACTTTTTAAAAAAGGTGATAATTTTCTCAGGCTCATATCTTGCAAACCGTTCGGATTTTGGATTTACCCTCTGCGACGAAGTTGAAGCTCTTACCATAAAGCATATGAACTTCCTAGGAATGATTCTTAACACCGTTTGGGTAGCACATAGGTAGCCGCAAAAGTGAAAAATTTTCCGAAAACTTTTTAATTTAATTTGTTTTTTGCTCGAATCGAATTTTCGGCAAATTTTTCAATTTTGCGGCTACCTAAATGGTAAGAATCTTTCCTTGGAAGTTCACATGTTTTATAAAGATGTTTAGTCAGATCTTAGGTACATTTCTGTACTTGATTATTTCCTTGAATTTTGAACGGTTTTCTACCTAGGACCTGAACAGGGGGAAAAAGGTAAAAAAAAACTTTTTTTTAAGTTTTTTGCGCTTTTGATCTTGAAGATGAAGTTTTTTTGATTTTATATGTTCACAATTTGTATTCTTTATGGCAAGGGCTACAACCTTGTCTTAGGTAAATCAAAATATCCGAACGGTTTGCAAGATATGAGCCTGAGAATATTATAATTTTTTGCAAAAATTACACCGAGGCCCCAAATCTTTGAGGGTCCATAAAAAAAAAAAGTTCATGACTTTGGGAAAAACTAAGAGACACAGGCAGGGTTACCGTTGGAAATTTTCGAAAAGGGTCACAAAAAGGGGATTTTCCAGAAAAAGGAGTCAAAAAAGGGGTTTTCAATAAAAAAAAAGGGTCAAGTTTTTTATAAGCAGTATTTCCCATTTAAATAAACATAATAAGATCAAGTTTTTTTATAAGCATACAAAAAAATAATATTTCAGGTAGGAAGAGCTCAAAAAACTTAATTTTTTTATGGAATGCTCTGTCCTGTTTTTTACACCTGACAAAAAGTTTATTCTTTATCATTATAGCTAATTTTTTAATACTTTTTATGTAATTTTCCGATTTAGCGATCTCAAATAAATTTTAGTGTTTGTTTTAAATTTTACAATCGTTCGCGAATTGTAACCATTTTCTCGATTAAAGCGATTTTTTCCTGTAAGTGTCAGATTTTTTTAAGCTTTTACGATTTTTAAAAAATATGAGACTTTGCTATCATACCGCTGTTACCAAATATTTGGGAATTTCCGCTAATTTAGCAATTTTAACCTCTTGTTTTCATTCCTGTTAGGGCACTCTCAACACTGTCGATTCAAAATGGGCCGAAAAGTTCAATACCTTTTGCCATTATTAAGGGCGAATTTTTTTTGAATAAAACATGCTACTCTTTAAGAGAGCAAAACGCAAAATTGCATTTTTTTTAATAAAATGTCAAATTTTTGTTTTGAAAAGAAACCATCGTAAAAAATAGCAAATATGTATATGAGTTATGTTTGCTTTTAGGGAAAATGTACTTTACTATCAAAAATCAAGGAGAAGAAAGCATGGAATTGTAAGTTTATACTTTGAGTCTGTTCCGTATCAAGCAATGCTTATTTCGAAAACATTTGTTTAGCACTTCTGTTCCGCAGTGTTGTCACAAAACAAAATGTGAGGGATATTTCCAAAAAAGGGTCAAAAAGTGTCACAAAATGGGTGATAATTATACAAAAGTATAATTTAAAAGAAGGGTCATAAAAGGTATCAACACCGTCGAAAAAGGGTCAAATTGATACTTTAGTATCACAACGGTAACGCTGGACACAGGTCTTTTTTTGGTCTTTTATCACTTAGTGGTGTCCGTATGTGGTTATTTTTTTTCGTGTTGCACTGTGTAAACAAACACAAGTTTAATAAACAAAAAAAAAAAATATTAGACAGTCAGTGAAGAAAACTTAAAACGATAACATCGGACAACACTGCATTAAAGATTAATGGCCAATTTTCAGGATTGATATTAAAACACATTTATTTTTAAAATTGTCTTAAATATAAAATTCTCTTCTTCACTAAAAACTTAAGTGAAACTTAAGTCACCGATTTGGTAAAGTTAATTTCAACTTAAGTTTCCATTGTAATATTTTAGCAAGGTGGCCTCAATATCACAACAATACAACAACAATAGGCCAAACATTAACAGTCAGCTGTAAAAAAATACACTTTTTTTATATTTTTTTTTTTTTATTTAGTAGTGCTACCATACTTTTATCTTTATTAAATAAGACTTTTCAAATAAAACTCAAAAAACCAATCTGTTTTAAATACGATTTAAGTTTGTTATGAAAATTAAATTAATATTGAGTTAAACACTTTCCTGAAAATTGGGCATAAGTAAATTGTTTGTTATTTAAGTTAAGAAACATGTTTAAGATTATAATATTTTTTTAGATCATAACTATTTCCCTGAGGATGACCAACAAACAAAGTTGGTCGAAATATTGGAATAAATAAATAATAAAAATTAAAACAAAATAAGAGTTTGTATTTTTATTATATTTTATGAAACAGACCTCAAGCCGAAAACTATAAACATAACACATTTAACAAGTGGAAAGGTCAACATGCACACAGAACAAAAAACATAATTATTTTTTTTTTTGGAAAAAAATTATGTTTCTAAAACGACTGCGCATATTAGAAAAAAAATTCCTTTTTTAAAGGAAATTTTATTGTGGAATTTTGGTTTTTTTTTAGTAATTTCAATAAACTAAATCGTTTTTGAGTTACGCGAAGGACCAGTATGGTATACTTTACATATGAGTAGGTGAGTTTCAAAAATTAAAAAATTGAGATAACATCTAATATTGCCAGATCTTTCAGCAATTTATGACAATAAATATAAATATTGTATCGAAGCATGTCCTTTTCTATGTTCTTATGTGACCTTAAATTTCTGTAACAAAACCCGCTGGTTCACTGTTTTAACCTTTCTGTTTGAATTTCGCCAAGATATCGTTAACGAATCGGAACTTTAAAATTTAATTTTTAAACAAGTTGTTTTTTATTTATCGTATATTAACAAATACTTTTGTAGCCATGTTCATATATCTGTGGCATTTTGCTAAAACATCTTAAGTCGAGATAAAATAACAAAAAGTTTTTAAAAAAAAGCTCTGTAAAAAAATCATTTTTATAAAACAATAAATTAACCAAAATTAAAGAATAATATCGTTTATAATACAAAATTTTGAAAACGTAAAAAAAAAATTTTTTTTAATGAAAATTCGTATGATTAACAACTTTTTATTCAACTTTTCAAATTTGACTTAAGATGTTTTGTCAGATTGCCGCAGATATATGACTTATACCAACTATATTTTAAGTTCCAACCTTCAAGGTTAATTATAACAGAAAAAAGGAAAAGGAACTCGGAAAAATACATGACATTGTTCCAGATATAATTCCCATCAATGTAGGGGTTACCCGAAACAATTTGAAAATACTTTTATCTACTCACTTTGGGGAAAATTGGAGAGAAAATAAAAACTTGCAATTTAAAATTTCGATCTTGGACAATAATAATATTGATTACGGAACGGAAAAGAGCAATGGCGAGTACCCCGAAGAAAAAGATTTCAATTTAGTTGTTTAAAAATTCATATTTTTTTAAGACTCTGCAGGTGGGGGATAAACTATAGTTGTATGTATACATCAAGTCACATTTTGAAAACTTTACAGCAAACCGCAAATACATGTTGAAAATCACAAATGATTTTATTTCTGTTTTAAAATTTTGCCTTTGTCTGAATATTTTATATAATTCTAACATGTTTTTTCAAGTCGATGATATCCTTAATAAAATAACGCCAGAAAAGGTTCGTTACCTTCTGTGATGGTATTGGTACTGTTCCACGCCTTGAGACAAACAGCACCAAGTCCAACAACAAAACTGGTGCTATTTCCCTAAAATAATAGGAGGCTTTAAACATTTTTTTACATTACGTTTCTCTTCAAAATGTGTTATAAAAGTTGTAGAATATTTATTTAATTTTCCTGAGAATGATTAACAAAGTTGGTCGAGATATTTGACTTAAAAAATAAAACAAGACCAAAATGGCTGTGTTTACTTATGTATGTTTATTAAAAACAGAAGACCTCACTTCACAATTTACGAAAAAGAACTTATGATGTTCTTTACTTCTACAAATTCTGTGGTAAACAACACGTAGTACACTTGATGCCCTTAACGTCTAAGCAAATTGGACTTTGTGTTGTTGTCAACTTTTCTATCTCGAAAACTACATTAGATATGACTTATGGAAATTCAAACATCTATAATTGCAACAGTATAAAAAATCTATTTAGAAAACGATGTAAATTGGTGTAGTTTATCTCTCCCCTACAGAACTATTGTTACATTTTTAAGCACTGTTTGCACAATCTTAATTTATTGACTATAACTTTTAAAATAAACTAAAGTTCAATGATCCCATACGGATTGAAGCAAAACAAAACTCGTTCGTTCCAAAACTAAATCCATTATTTTTCTATATTTCACTTGGTCTTAGTTTTCCAACTGTTGAGTTATAAGTCAAGAATGACATAACACTTTAGAATCAAACAAGTTCAACTCATTTGGTCCATTTAAACGGGCGCTATACGTTTCTTACATTTTTCAAAAATTCAAAAAAAAATGTTTTTTAGCTCTCCTACTCATATGTTAATAACTAGTATTTTAATGCTCAATGCGGCACGTTAGAATTAAAATATCGATTTGAAATTTTTACAGAATCATTTTGTTGCTATATTTAACCATTTAACCCATTTTGTACCAGCGGTGGAGATGTCGACCACAAACTTTTGCCATTTTTCATTAAATAATTTAAAATATAAGGTAGTGTAATTAAATTAGTTTTTATTATTAATAATCTAGTTTGGCTTGTTGGCTTTCTGATCAGGACTTTTTTTACCAAACCCCTCCCCCTTTTAAGGACCCTTGTGGGGATCACAAAAATAGACTAAAAATAGGTCATTGTTAAACCAATATTTACGACTTATATAAAATAAAAAATTATTGCTTAAAAAAGCCAACAATTCAAATGAATTTAAGCGTAAAAATTTAAATTGACTTGCTACTCCTGCTGGCCGCCAGACTGTCTTGAACATAGCTGGTCGAGATGTCGACCACTGGGACAATTAGTGCACAAAATTTTTTATTGTTATCTATTATTTTTTTTTTTTTTTTTTTTTGATTACTTGTTAGAAAAAAATGTGCTAATATCAACTTCAGTACTTTTTTTTAATGCGAATATTAAACAACAACACTGTTCACATTAAAGTTGAGTCGAACAACTAAATGCAAAAGCTCCTGTTCGATCTTTTGAATACTCGGTTCATGCAGTTTGGTGTTTTTGAATCAAATCTGTCTATTGATGAGCAAATGGTACCCTATTTTGGTCGTCACAGCTGCAAGATGTTTATGGGGGGGAAACCAATTCGCTTTGGATACAAATATTGGTGTTTATGTTCTTCCAAAGGATATCTTTTCCAATTTCAACCACATGCTGCAGAGTCGGATACCTATGATAAATAACTGGGCCTTGCTGCTAGCGTAGTTATGAGTCTAATGTCGATTTTTTACCGGATACCATTTGCTTTGCCTTCTAAAAGAAAAAGATTTTTGTACAACTGGCACAATCCGCGCAAATAGATTGGTAGGCGCAAGCCTGAAAACAAAATTATCTCTAGATGATATGGACTAGCCACTTGACCAAGAACATAAAATTGCATTGGTTCGATGGAGAGATAATGCAGAGGTCACTTTGGCCGCAAATTATGATCATGCGGATCGGTTAAAAAATGTAATGCGATACGACAGAAGTCTACAAAAACGGGTCCCTGTGCCCCAAGTCAACCTTTTTGCGTTGACTTACATGATAATGCTATAGCTAAATATCGGATTAAAATGAGAGGCAAGAAGTGGATGTGGCCACTTTGGGTTGCTTGCTTGGACAGCGCCTGTGTTAATGAATAGAAATTGCATTGCATGATTACTGATGAAACCAACCAGAATCCCATTAGTCAAATTGATTTTAAAAACTCAATAACAAAACGTTGCTATCCGCCAAATCAATAAACAACGAACGATGGTCGAGATCTCGACCAGCAGTTTTCCCGGGGAGTCCCGGGCAAAAAAAAAAAAATTAAGGAAGTTATTATTTTGGCCGATTTCTAACTAGCCATGAACATTTCATTAGAATATTCAACCATTTATGTAGCTTGGTACAAAATGGGTTAAAAGGTTCTGAATTAATAAAAAGAATTTAAAGTCAAATAAGGACCAGGCTAATAAATATTTAGCATCAAGGTTAGAGTAGGAGTCGTAGTTGGAGTTGGAGTCGGAGTCGAAGTCGTACTTAAATAATTTCAGCGGAAGGAGTCGGAGTTATGACTTTTTCTTGACGACTCCATAGCCCTGTATCAAACACATTATAATATTGAAAAATTTGAACTGAGTATGATGATATTATGAAGTGTTATTAAATTGTTTATTATGTATAAGCATTTCGAATCAGTCAGTCAAAGATTACCCACCCTGTACATTCCCCGAATACGTTTTTGAACTAAAAGCCATCGTAAAATAAAATCACCAAAATTGAAACATTACAATAGAGAGTTCTCAAGATGAAAATTAAACACTTGGCAAAACAGTTGAATTGCAACTTATTAAAGAAAACAACTTTTTGGCGTAAAAAATTCTACTGGAAAGAAAGTTACATAAGTAATTTCTTCTAAATCTCAATGGTATCAATTTGTGCAAAAAAAAATAAAAATCTTCTGTGTGTTTGTCCATCAGTCAGTCATTCAGTTTGTCTATACTTATGAATAGGATGATGAGTGAGCGAGTTTTTTTTATATTCTTCCATTTATACAATTGGGATTTAAGTAGCGCAATCAAAAACTAAGAGTATAAAAGCTAAATGTTGCTGTTGCATACATTTAGTTAAACTTTGGTTTCACTGCTTTCGTGACGGGTTTGTTTTGTGTTCTTGCAACAACCAACTAAACCATCATCATCCCCGTCATCAACATACCCAACACATACATTCATACATACAGGATATCATCATCCGCTGGTAACAACATCAGCAACATGGGTATTGGTAGTTCAGTACAGTTTTATCGGATATACCAAACCTCTGAGGCGGAAATAGAAAATTGTGTTATAATACTAAATATATTTACTGTTTTTACGTTTTCCAGCTTCACATTTTATTTATTTAACTTTTTTTTGCTATCAAGGCGTTTTCCATAGAGTGGATTCGAAATTTCAGCTAGTAAAAGCGTTAAATAAGTTTACAAGTGCCAGCCAACTGCACTACTTTTTTGGATATTCGTTTAAAAAATTATTTTACTCTTTTAATTTGGGTCAATGAGGCATAATAGTGAGTGAATTTTGTTTGCCAAAACTATGATTTTTTGGAAAGTGTTCGAAAGAGAAGGAGAACAATAAATAATAAAGCGTTTTATTTGTCGAAAAAATGATGTCATTAAGTATTTCAAAAAGGAAGAATAAAATATCATTTAATCATCGCCGCAATTATTCATAAGATAAATTCAATACGACTAGTGATTAATTTCGTTGTGGCAGACCACAGTCCCATTGCAATCATAGCCCATTGATTTTCAATAATGCCAGCATTCTTTCTGATTAAGTCATTACAAACAATTTCATTACCAATATAAAAATCGTAATTTTGTCGAATTACTTTTAAATTAGCAAAACGTTAAAATGTTTATAGTTTATCATTGCAAAAGGTTGTACAGCAGATACAAATATTTTTTTAAAAGGGTGGTCCAACCGTTATGCACGATGATAATTGTGAGTCACATCATAACGTCAAGTTTATTGCCAAGCTTTACTTGAGATTTCTTTGTTTCAGTGTTTGACAAATTCAACCATGGAGAGATACGCAATTGAGCAGCGCGTTAAGCTTGTTTAAGCCTCTTACGAAAATACATTTTTAAATCGAAATGCATTTCGTGACTTTATCGCCCCAGGAATTCAGGATATGGATCTAAATGACATGTGGTTCCAACCGGATGATGGCACTTGCCCCACAGCCAACAAAACAATGGCTCCTTTGCTCGCGAAGTTCAATGGCCGTGTTATCTTACGTCGTGGCGATTTCGATCATGTGATATGACACCGTTGGACTTCTTTCTTTGGGGATATTTAAAAGAAAAAGTGTACGTCAATAAGCCAAAAACAATTTAAAAGCTAAAGGATAAGATAATTCGGCACATTAAGCTTAAGCATACAAACATTTTTTATTATTCTTCTTAATTTATTTTCTTTTTTTTAGTTTCTATTTTTTTTTGGTGTACACAAATAAATTATTAAAAGTGCAATTGCATCATCCGCTTCACAATTCATGTTTTCTTTTTGACGTTTTAGGTTATTGCGATTGTTAAACGTGTGTGGGAAATGTAACGCTAGCAAATCACGCGCACGTTTCACTAGTGTGTGGTCAGCTTTAACGACATTGAACCTCAATTATGTGTCAGAGTCATTGAGAAAATAGACCTTCGATCGGGTAGAGGTATGCCACCGGATCAGTGTTGCCGATCCATGAGGAATTACACATATTGTGTGTAATTTTTACTTGCATGTGCTATCTGTGTGTAATTTTATATAAGGTTCTATTTTTAACTAATTTTTGATAATCAAGCTTTGCTTTTCGAAGATTAGGTTTTGGTAGTTTTTTTAGTTTCTATCACAGTAACAGTTGATTTTTTGCTGGGTACACACTGTGCAACGCATTTACGCAATCAAGTGAATTAAATTCATTTTCATTCATTCCAGATTGCATCAACATCAAAACGCTTTGTTATGTTGAGGTTGCATTGAAACAGATTGCATGTAGGTTGCACTGTGTGTACCCAGCATTAAGCCTCGATTTTTTTTTCACTTTCCATTGCATGTTTTCTTCCCCTCTTAAAGCCTGGTACTCTGTTTCACGTGAAATGCTGTCAAAACACATATAAAAAAAAAATTTGTGCGGAATATCTAGTATAAAATTATACTGAAAGAGTTGCGCACCGTTCAGTTTGTGAAAAAGTTTCGAAATGTTTCTGGCAACGTTTTTTACAACTGCGAAATAATACAAGCTGGTCTTTTTCGCGTCGAATTTTAACTTAAAATTTTTAAGCAACAGAAAAAAAGTAATAGATTTATGATTAATAAGAAATTAAGCATTTAAATAAGGCAACCGGTAACAGTTTTTCATCTTTATTTTATTTTATTTCTTTTTTATTGAATTTTATATTAAAAAAAATAATTTGAAGTAAAATACATGTGGGCTTTGTTTACATACGCAAAACAATGTCGCATACTTTGAAGGAATAAAAACGTCAAATTGTACAAACTCGCAAGATAGGCAACATTGATAAATACCAAAATTTTCGTATTAAATAATCAATGTTAGTCAACATTTTTTACAAATGTGAACAGAGTTCTAGGCTTAACAGTAAACTTGAACTTTCTGCAAGAAAACTTTTATAGTGTGAACCCAGAGTAACACTATATGCCCATGTATAGACCGAAAAATCATACATATCGCAATGAAAATTTGGCTTAAAACGCAGCAGGCCTGTAAGGGAAAACCGAATAATTATCGCTTACCAGAGATGATAAATGAGAAAACCAATATCGTACCAATGAACTTTTAAAATTGTACTTTTTTAGCCCCAATAGTACGAAATCTTTTTTAAAAACTGTTTTTAATTTATTTTTAAAAACATAAACGCAATACAACAAAAACAAAAGGTTCTTAAAATTCATTTGTGCATTAACTATACATAATAATAGGGTGGGTAAAATTTGTTCGCGTCAAAATCACATCGCGATTCGATCCCCGGATTTTTCAAAATAGTTAGTTTCCCCAAAATATTCAAGCATAGAGGTAAACAAATTGTATTTGATCTGGCCAGACCTGTATTATGCGGTTTTTAGGGTCAAGAAATTCATTAATTTTTATTTTTGACTGCCGCCAGAGAGCGTTTTCATACACTTTTTAGAATTTATCGTCTTTTTCTCAAAATGTTATCTCGATTTTTAATAAATAAAATAAAATTTTTAAGCGTTTTAAAATTATGTGCATACGAACATCTTCGGATTGTGTTTACAATTTTTATTATGTACTACAGAAACAGGAAAGGAGTAGAAAGTCCGAATATAATAAAATTGAATTAAGCACTTGTAAAATCTCCTTCAAAATAATTCGGAGTAAAATAATAATGGAGTGGGTTACCACTGTTCCAAAATTCTGTTCATCTTGTTGACGAATATATGAAAATATTATGAGTTCGTTCCAAAATAATCTTGAATTGAGAGGAGTTCGTCCATTCTACTATGTAGAAGTTTTGCAGAAGTGGTTTCCGTAAAGCGTAAGCAATCGTTCAATGAAGAAGTGAAAACACCTATTCACAGTAGCTGAGTTCAGTGTTTGGTGCAAATGCTCTTGCAAAATATCATAATTTTATAAATATGTAGGCTTGAAAAATTTGGAAATAGTACCAAATGAGTCACGGGGGTACCAGCGTACTTTTTAGTTCTGAATTGTACCAAAAAAGTGCAATTGTACCAACTTTATCAACCCTATCGCGTCGAGCTTCCACTTTGAAGCAATACAAGTTTGAAACCAAAACGATTTATAATTCGCATATACAAATTGGTAAATGTTACGATCAGCCTTAAAACTAAATTTTTTGCTGTTATCGTTATTCTTTAATATGTTTCCATACAAACTTTGGGACTTATTCTGGCAGTCTTGATCGAATATTTTTCGATTCGAAAGCAATTTTATTTTAGTCGATACTGAGCGAATCGAAATTATTATTCAGTGTTGTGAATACTCAAATAAATGCTTAACAACGCTGAAAAAATAATTTCGATTCTTGCAGTATTGACAGAAAGATTTCGAATTAAAGGCTTTGCTTTATTGTTAACCTAACCATTTAATTGCAAATATAAGATTGAGCAATGTGAACTCCTTCTATCGAAGCTACTTTTTTGATTTGCTTGTGTAATCTTCCTTCAAATGTGTAATTTGGTACACAGTCATGCGTAATTTCCCAATTCTTCGAAGCAGTGTCGAGCATATTTTGTTTCACGCATAATTGTCATAGATCCTTCTATCATATTTAAAAATATTAAGATAATTCTCTGAAAACTTTTAGTTTTATTCATAACTAACATCGTGCGTTGTGGTTGGACCACATTATTCACACATACATACATACATACATACATACATATAAAAGCAGCTGGTCAAAATGGCTAAAAATTCATTCCAAAATAAAACACAAGTGAAATTATATTTTACAAACAAGTTGTTTTTTATACATGCATAAGAATACATATATGCAACAAAACATTTCATTGCAAAATCGTCATCTCCTATTTTGCTTTGTATCTGTTTTGTGTTTAAATATGGTGTCCCGTCTAAGTTTGTATGCAGTTTTTTTTTTTTTTGTTTTTTTTTGAGAGATGAATGATTATTCTGTAAGCCTCCGGTCAAATAAATGTTTAACTTCCATCAACTTTAAATAATGGCAAACATGAACACGAGGTCAAGCAGTCACAAATGATGAAAAACTTTTAACAGTTCGTTTTGATCTGGCATGATAAATAAATTTGTAGCTACTGATTCAGCAAGCATAGTTCGCTCTTGTTAAGCGTCTATTCTGAAAAGAATTTTAAACAGCTTTGCAAATGTTCATCGTGATTGTAGGGACACATCTATTTCGAATGTGAAAGGTAATATGAATGCCTCTAATACTTTTATCAGGAATGCGAAACGAGAATTTTCAAATTGTACCAACATGTTATTAAAACTGTACAAAACAATTTTTTTCAATTTTTATTTTAGCAAAAAAAAATCGTACCCAAGGCGAATTCATACAAGGTGGTCTTATTTTGCAAACATTTAATACACTGCATTTTAACGTTGTGTCAAAAATTCAAACAAATACATATCGAGCCTTTGGTGCAATACCGTAGTAATTCAAAAAATCGTGAACTGAGAAAAATGCATTTGAAGTTTTCAGCCATCTTTTTAATAGTAGTTCCGTTTACTTAAGTTATTTTTTTACAAGTTTTTTTAATAAAGAGGAATGTTTTGTAATTAAAAAAAGGTGAAAAATTATTAATAATATTAAATATTTTTTTTATATTAATATAAATATGGTTGAAAATAGCTAGAGGCAATAAAAACATTTTTAACCGTAAAATCTGAACAGTTAGAGATAGAACCATAATCTTTTTTTCTTTAGATAGATATTTTCCCAAAGATCATTTCTGCATACCCAGCTCAAAAAATTCAAATATTGAGTTACTACGATCTTGCACCAAAGGCTCTATATTTCATTTTGTTTTTACTTTTAAATTGTGTGTTTTGAAATTTAATAACTTAAAAACATTTTAAATTTAATAATTTTAAGCGGAAATTATAGAATTTAGTAGATTCCCAGAACTTCCAGAACGGAATACCATTTTGACACAAGGTAAGTCTTAGTTCATACGGCTCATGTCTTATTGACAAGATTGCTCCTTTATAGGCGAGAGGGACGAGGAGAAAAGAAACGAGTACACAGATGAATGTACTGTCTTTACGTTTTGCTTTTTCATTTGTTGTTTAATTTTGTTATTGTTTTCAATATCAAAAAAGCACATGTCGTCAACATGACATGAAACATTTGAACGCCAATTCATGTTCAAAGAAGAAAAACGAAGAATCTTGTCAATAAGACTAAGCCGTATGAACTCAGACTAAGTTATTAGCTGTTGCTTACGTAACAAGATAAGGTCACCTGTAGTGCGATTCACTATGCTTTTTAAACCACAATCGCTTCGTTTAAAAACGTTAACCACAAAATTAACCATTTTGCTATTCACTTACACTTTTAACGATATCTGCTGGTGTTAAGAGCCAGCTGTTTCACTAATCTACTATTTTTAACCAAACCAATTGTAGTTTATTAACACCAGCATTTTTGGCGTGGTTTAGAAAAGTATTTATTTACTGTCGATGAATTATATGGCTTTGAGGTGTTTAGCCTACAATTTATCCACTTCTTGTCTCGCACCAATTTTTCGTGCAGCATCTTATTTTTTTTATCGTAAAGCCCACCGTTTGACACAAATAAAATTAATTAATTTAAAAAAAAATAATTTAATATATAAGTTTTCATATTAATTCGAATGTGTATTCTAAGTCAAATTACAACTTTAAAAGCTTTTATACTTTAATAGTCTTATTCCTTCAATAATTTCAAGGAATATTTTCTATGCACTATCAGAATTTTCGTTTGTATATTTCTGTTACGAAGCATAAAATAATTTTTAATTTTTATATTTTGATTTTATGAAATGTTATTGTTGAATGTTGAAAAAAAAATTTAAATATAATTTTATTTTTTATTAATTGTCAAACACAATTTTTTGTAAATTTTTATTAAATTTTATAAATATAATATCCTGAAGAAGATTTCCAAAGGAAATCGAAATATCGATGTAAAAAATAACAGAACTATTTGAAATAAAAGTGACCTTAAGCTCAAGTATTAATAAAGAAGAATAATATTTAAAAAAGATCGAAGAAATTAGAATAAAATTATTTACATATAATATACAAAACTTTTACTAGCATTTTTTTTTGCGATTCGATAGCATTTGGGTAATAGTTCCATGTTTAGTGCAAAAAGAGGATTTCATCTAGTTCAAGTTTTCGTAAAGATTGTTATAAACATGTGGTCACGAGCGTACGCAAAATAGAAGTCAAATTTGGCTGACAATAGTGAAATGTAAAAAGTGATTAATTTATTATATATTATTTATTATCCAGTATCCTGTATTTACACAATAAAATATCTGTATTGGTTTGTGTTTAATTGACTTAAGTACCGGTCGCGAACGTATGATTTTTCCATATAATTTTTTATAATTATCACCATGCATTTTCCCATAAATATCTTCAAATTTTACTAACAAACAACTTAATACTCAATTAACAGTTTATTGTAATGGAGAGATTACGAAGAAAGAGTGCAAACATATATTTATTGCATGTAAAATAATTATATAAAAATATCTTTAGAAGTAGCTTAAAAAGAAAATACAAAATTTTTCTAACTTCCCTGCAGACAAATGGAAGATATCCCCTAAGGCAATTGTTTAGCAATATCCCCAAATTGTCATCTAAAAAAAAATAATTAAAGTAATTTTTTATTTTCTTCCTTTTATTGTTTTTGAGAAAATTACGCAACATAGACAGACAAAATTTAGTTTTAAGTTGATACATATGTACGTCATAAATAAAAAATAAAAATTAATCCAATTATAACAACTTAAAAATTATTTCCCAAAATATTCTGCAAAAGGTAAATATTTAAATTAAATAAATCGGTTAAATATTGATCTGTTTCCTTTTTAATTTAGTCAAGAATTTCACAACCCTGGATGCCATTTTAAAGAAGTGGTATTTTTTTTCAAGAATTTGCTGGAAACTAAATATTTATGTATATTTTTTTCTTTATTTTAATTATAAATTATATTATGTTTAAGTAAAATTTATACGTATACAATTACTAATTTAATTTTAAATAAAAAGCTGTGCTTCTTTGTAAACAAATGACAATTTTTTTATAATGCCAAATCTTCTTTTTATCATCCCTATGATATGTTGGCGATATCTTCCTATTTTCTTAAAAGTGGTTATCTGGCGATATTGCTAGTTAATCGTCTAGAAGTATCGCTTTCGTATTGCTAAGAAGTATTGCCATCGAGACACGCTTCTTCCCGAAGGAAGTATCTTCCGCAATACGAAATCGGTTAATATTTTTCATCCAGGCAATACGTTTGGCAATACATAAGGTGTATTTCTGTGTATTTGCTGGGTCTATTCAAACAAATACTGGAAAAAAACTATTATTTCCCAAAAAAAAAATCAAAAAAAAGGAAAAAATTACAAATTTTAACAAAATATGATCTGAAGAAAGTTTACAAATATTGCCTATTATATCACAATCGAAAAAAAACTGTTGTAATATATTTCTATTTAAGTTAAGGTACATAAGACCGGACCGACCTCCATACAAAACAAAGTTGTGCCAATCACCCCCTAGAATGAAAGATATGTCAATAAGGATTTTAAAACGGAAACAAATATGTCATTGCCACGCAGCCCTTTTGGTTTTTTATATGTAGCGCTGCTACTTAAAGTCCGATCTTATCACGTCGCATATTGTTGTTCATGTTTTGACAGTGGCTTCATTTTGCGAATTTTTAATCCGACATAACATTCTGGGAGCCACTTATGCCATCTCAGATCCATCCTCTCTAATGTCTAATTTTTTCACGTGCCTTCTAAAACTTATGGTGTTTTCTTTTCTGACAATAATGTTTCCTATATGCTACCATTCGTGAGGGTTCTTGTTCCATTCTAAAAATGTATGCAAAAATGTGAGAAGTTGTCGTTTTCCTTTCTAAACATGTTGCAACAATAGTTGGCAAATTTGTTCCATTTCTTACCCGCAGCTATAACTGAGTATATAATATAATAATACCCTTTTTTGCATCTGCGTAAAGTACTTTTTTATGCAAGCAAGTATTTTTTTCTTGTGTTTGCGGACAATTTGCGTTATATTGTTTTTCGTTTGTTTTACTTTTATTTAATAATTAAGTATATTTTTTTTGTCGCAAAATTTTTAACAACAGCTGATATTAATTATTGAAAATCAGTGCTGTTAACGCTTATTGGAATTGTAAGAAAATTTAATGTTGAAAATTGCTACAAGCGTGTTGAATATCGCTTTTAGTACAAACTTTGCATTCAATATTTAACACGCTAAATACCCAATAGTGTTGAGCTATTATTTTGTTCCATTGTAATTTAGGAAAATGTATCACTTTGTAAGGGTTCGTGTAACCTAATAAATATATTACACAACTATAATGCATCATTATTTTTTAGAAAAGAAAACACCATTAGTATATCTACTACACGCAGAGAAAAAATATGGTTGAGCATGGTTACGGCAACAACACTATGTTTAATGTAACACTATATTGTTGTCTTACACAAATAATTATTATTTTTATTAAATATCAACTATATTATAGTTACTGTAAACATCTCAATGTTTATCGCAATTATAAATTTGAATATTGTTGACCGAAAAATAATTATTTTTCTAACAACTAAATTATGATAACTTTCGAAACATATTTTATTACTGATATCCATATCATGATATTTAATAGCCATAACATGATAACTTTCTATGCATTTATCATATTATGCTTAAGATGCAATCAAACTATTTTTACTCTAATAATATTATGTTAGCGCCATTTGTAAAATAATTTTGAATCAGTTGTGTCGTTTATTTTATATGTGAGCGGTTAAACAATTTAAAGTTTTCCATTCCCATAAAAAAATAAGTTTAAGGAAATTAAAAAAACTAAAATATTAGCGGAGTACATTCAGTATTAGTGATGTAATAGTTCAAATGCAAAATAGCGTAGTTTTTTTTTGTAAAATACAACAACAAAACACACAGAGATTTCATTATATTTTATAAATATTTATTTCTGTGGTTTTCATGGGCAACCGCGTATGTATGTATGTACCATTCAAGATCAAACAATGGGCTAGGTATTGCACTTTTTAAACTTTGTCATTACGTTGAAAAATCGGAACTGATCAATCTTTTTTCAGAAACTTTTAGAAACATATAAAGAGCGTTAAAAATTAGGCAATATGGCATCAACATCTCAAAATCGGCAAAATGGACATACGCGGTCGCCCATGAATACCACAGATTTTGCATTTGCTCTTTTGCTTTTAATATACTCGCCGCGCCGCAATTTAATTTATATAATATCCGTTCCATTACAGTACAATCTAGCCACCTTGAGTCTCGTCAAGATTTACATACACCGATTACCCAATCTACAATTTTTCGCATATTTATTTTTAAGCACTTTTTTCATTTTTAGAATTATGCTTTTTTTAGTTCTTGTTTTAACTAGTCGAACGTATGTATATGAAAACAATTAAAAATAAAACAATATTGCATATCTATTTCATAAGATTTAAGAGTTTCACAAGTTTGCTAAAACTCCCGTTATTTAAAAAATTTATGCACAAAAAGAAATCAAATAAGAAAAAAAACACAACATAACATAACAATAAAACTTATAAAAGTGTGATTTGGAATAAAAATGTGATAACATACCCGGGTATGCTAGCTGTTGACGTAAGTATGATTTTGCTGTTGACTAGGGTTTTTAATTTCCCGGACTTTTTCTATTCCCGGGAAACGAAACAAATAAATCGTATTCCCGGGAATCCCGGGAATATTTAAATAAAAGAATGATTTCATTAAATGAGTTCAAGACGAAAGTTTTCACTTTTTTAAAAGATTATACACAAATAAACAACAGTTCAAAAAAGTTCGCTTTATTAATTCCACAAAAAACCAAAACAAAACTAAATAAATTGTTGCTTTCATATGTACATGCATATTATTTTTTTTGGAGATCACGAATTATTAAAACTTGGTTAAATTAATTTGCTTTTAAGCAAACAATTTTTAGTATTATTAAAGCATTTAAAAGCTCATCAGAGATTCTATTTCTAATCGTTGTTGATATGTATATTGCCTGCTATCGAAAACGTGCTCTCGCTTTCAAAATACGTTGGTTTTAAAGTAAGAAGCGCAATATACAAATATTATAAATTTGTTGGCCTGTTACCCGCGACTTCATAGTCGTCAAATTCAAATTTTCATGCAATCATATTTTCTTTACATTTATTTTTTAGATTTTGTAGATGGTTCATCATCTGGTGTTGGTGATAGTGTATCGCGTACATTTGCATTATCTACTTCAAGAAGCTTTTTAGACATTTCTTCAGCAAATAAAGAGACCGTTGATTTATTGGCGTAGGGAAAATAGTCGGATTTGTAGGTAGTTTTTAGTAGTTTTAGTAAAGAATATATTTTTATTGCTCGTTTTTTATTTTAACGAAGTTAACAAATTAAATTTTCAAAAAATTTAATTTGAAATTCCCGAAAATTCGCGGAAAAAAATCCCGGGATTAAATAAAAAAAATGTCCGGGAATTCTTTCCCGCGTAGAAACTCTACTGTTGACATAAAGGTTAATTCTGTCTACTGTATTTTTAGTGTTCTTCATATAGGATTTCCCGGCAGAAAATGCAGGGTTACCTCAAATTTTTCGGGCGAAATTCCGGAAAATTCGTAGGGGAATTCCCGCGATATTTACTTATGGCAAATGTACTGCTGCTATAATTGCAAATAAGTAACCATTTCAAGAAATGTAAATTCAAATCCACTAAGTAAGGAAGTGTTTAATGTTTAATGCTCTGAAATTTCAAACAAGTAAAAGAAGAGGAGTGAAAATGTACACAAATTTTAATTCGTTTAAAGACAAAAAATGTTAACAAATTCATAAAATCTCAGCCCAAATAGACACTGTTTGACTTTAAATTTAGTAGCCTGTCTAACAAGACAGAACTTTTAATTAAACCAGTGTTCGACTTTGGAAGGCGGCTGAAAGAGAGGTATACAGCAAGAAACACAAATGGACCATTATCTGATAAATGTGACGTGACGGGACAAAATTGAGCTCACATTCGGATTAAGAATGCCAAAAAACATGACATTTGAAATGATAAAAAAAAACTTTTCAAAAGTTTTGAAATGTCAACCTGTGCAATTAAACTATTTCGGTTCTTTGTGAATGTTTGCATATAAAAAATTTAAATTTTTCTAATAACGATGAATGCATAAACTTATTTTAAAGATCTCATGAATTGTTATTTATTGAAATAAATTAAATTGTATTTTGCACCGTTTTATATTAAGCGAGAAATCCCGGGATATGAAAAAGTCCAGGAAAGGAAAAACTCTAATGTACTTATTTATTTATTATGGCTTATTAATAGCATAAATCATTAAACCTTAACGTTGAACGCAACTGCAAAATAAAAACATAAGTAATGTTAAAACTTACATTCAGTATAAATTTATATGTCTCGCTTTTACATCTCAAACTTTACTTTAGTTCACTCTAATTGTATTTAAAAATCGTGAATGTAAAACGCAAAAGCAGAGACTAAAGTACATCTACTTATTTACTTGTAGCATTTTTTACGGGTGTAACATTAATCTTTTTTTAGGTCATAATTTGTGTTTGTATGATTATTAGTCAAAAGAAAGTAAAAAAAATAATAGTCCGTACCTCCTGCACCAGAATTTTCTAACATCTAATTAGCATAGAACTTTGTTCCAGCACTCACACAAACAGACTTGAATACTTACATATCGTCATGTGATTTCCAAAAAGCCATTAGTTACAAGAAATTCAAAATCGACTTTTTGATCGATTATGATGCGCCGTATCAAAATACATGTTCCTTGAAAATTTTACACTCCAACAATTAAAAATAACGTTCTTATTGTCAAAATTCTAAACAGCGAAAAACGTTTTAAATTACAAAATAATTATTTTTCAGGGAGCAAAAAACGATTATAACAGACAGCATTATTTATTTTTTAACTTATTTTTTTAGATTTTTTAAAATAATTATAATTTTTTATGCAAAAGGCTTTTAAAATGTTATTCCCGCTTTGCAAAACCAATTCGATTTTTTTATTTTGTTACCAACTTACAACGATCTCAAGCTGGCTGACGGTTATTTGCAACAAATAGCAAACACCAAAAAGGAAATTTTGTATTTTTATTTTTGTTTATCAACAGTAAGTTTTCCTTGTTGTGTTGTATTTTAATAAGTGTGGTTTCTTCTTTTTTTCAAAAATTGGTTATTTTTCAATGTAGAGAATTTTTCTGCTTCTCCAGTAAAATTTGTTCAATGTAACTTAAGGCCGGGATTCACAATCCTACACAATCGTAGGATTCATTCACACGAAAATCTGATGGAATTTTATTCGACACAAAAAAAATGTCTTCAAAATCTGTTTTCAATGCCACGCTATCCCACACAAATTATGCCATCTCAAATGACTCAGCTACTTTACAAGAATATACACATCTGATCGCATAGAAACTATAATTTTATGAAAATGTTCATAAACATTTGCAAGTCGGACAGACTGTCACTTAATTCATTTGTAAGCCACACCATCCTACTTTATAAGCACACACGATTTTTTTTTTGACAAATCCTACGACTAAAAAGGACAGTGTATTGGCGGCTTTAGGACTTTTTTGAAATCATGTAACGATATATATGTACATACACACACCTACATTGAAGCGAATAGAATTTCAGAAGTGGTAAGAACGTTGTTTTCAAAAGTGAAAAAGTAAAGTTTGAAATATCTGATTGCATATATTTTGACTGGAGCTGTAATTTTTCACTTGTTCTTCTTTTTTGTCCTCCACTTTGTTTGGGGAATTGTGTTTTATTTTATATTTTGGCATAAATAAATTCCATGTAAACTTTATTAGTCTCGCATACAAAAAGTCCTGTCGTTTATGTTGTATTAAGTATAATTTTTTATATTTTTAAATTTTTTTGCTACTTTCTACATAAATATGGACGAGTGTTTCTTTGCCCTCAAGTGCGTTTTCTTTATGCCTCTTCTTTGAGTGGCACTGAAATTCTGTATACATTTCGTAAGCATATTCATTTTCATCATCATTCTTTTCCATATTCTTGGTTTCTTCATTTATAAAGTCTATTTGTGTGAAAACAGTCAGTCGTCCGTCCATCCGGCATTTTTTGCTGTCTGCTTGAATGTATGTATTTGTGTTTGGATTTCGCCTAAGGAGAGTCGCGCCTTTTTATTCTATTTTATATTCTACGACAATAACAAAGCAGATATATTAAGTTTCTTGTTAAGCTTGTCGAAAAACCTAAATAAAATTAGGTGTCATTTTAATTTTTTTATTTTATTTTTTGTATCGCAATTACGCTCACACGGCTTAAGTTTGACGAAATTTGGTATCAAGACTAGGCAATATTTTTCCGGGATTTTGGGCCAGGAAGGGATAAAATGGTCAAAACAGGAAAACTGTAATCGATATTTTTGAGTCAATCCAAAACTTCCGCATTAATTTCTATAGAGTATATATGAGGGATAAAATAGGGTATAACTTCGTAGTTTTGGTTGTTTTTACCAAACGTTAATTAAGGATAATTTTCACAGTAAATTTGTTTTTTAAACCATTATTATATTTAATAATTTTTTTAAGAAAACAGGCATAAGTTCTTAAATACAGTAGAATCCCGATAATTCGTAATAGCAAGGGACCGGCTATTTCTTACGAATTATAGGGGTTTTCGATCTAGCGAGGTTTCGATTTAACGGGGTTAAAACAAAATAAATACGAATAATCGGGGTTTTTCAATTTATTTACTAAAACGATAAAAAAAAAACATAAAAAACAATTGTTAAAAATAAAATATACAAAAATTATTCATGTTACAAACTGATCAAAGTGATCTTAAGAAAATAAACCCCATACAAAAGCAAAAACCCGCGCAAAAATAAAATAATGGTAAACAAAAAATCATTCTTTCCATGTTTCTGTTGTTTTTTTTACAAATTATAAGTGGTAGTTAGCAAACAATTACGATTTATAAGAGGTAAAGAAGATTTTATTTGAAAAAAATTACGAATTAGCGAGGGGACCAAAATGTATGGAAATTTTACGAATTAACGAGACTTTTTCAAGGGACCGGCAGTTTATTACGAATTATCGGGAATTACGATTTAACGGGGTACGAATTATCGGGATTTGACTGTATAAACTTCATGCTTTTTCAATCACTCAAGTGATTAAAAAAGGATTCATATGTGATAAATTTTATGTTTAAATAATGATTTTAAATATTTTGAATTTTTGTTTTTGCCAAATGAAAAAATATAAAAATAGAAAATTTCATGTCAGCTAAAAATTATTGATAACACTGGTTTACAGCAAAAAAATACCAAGAACACCACATGCCTACATAAGTTAATTGGGACCTCCTGAACACGAAAATCGCTGTAATTTTTTTTTCCTAAGTACCGTTTTTTAGATAACGGTACTTTTGCGTTTTTCGGTGTATGGTCCCACTCAAACCCTTGTGGAGCCTAACAAAAAAGTCCGGTCGAAATAAATGGCATATCGTTAGAAAGGTAATCGAATGCCTTTTCCATCGATATGCTACAAATTTCTATCTGATAAGAAACGGACTTTTTGATTGGGCTCCACAAGGGTTTGAGTGGGACCATACACCGAAAAACGCAAAAGTACCGTTATCTAAAAAAACGGTACTTAGGAAAAAAAATTACAGCGATTTTCTTGTTTAGGAGGTCCCAAATTACTTATCTAGGCATGTGGTGTTCTTGGTATTTTTCCAAATTAAAAATTTGTAAAGCAGTGTAATTTATAAACTTAAATGTTAGTGCAAATTGTTTCTTATCTTCTTTGCACCAATTACCTTTGTTTGGTTCAAAAGCCATAATGGTGCCGATTTTCGAAGAAAAATTAAAAAAAAACATGACAATTAAAAAATTATACATATGTAACACATACATATAATCACAAACTATGTATGTCAATAATTTACGATTAAAAAATGGAAAAAACGATTCAATAATGATAAGAAAAACTAACATTAAAATGATCAAAAAGGAATCAGAAAATTGTACCACAAATGGTTCTTTCAGGTGATTCATCGGTAGGGTACCGTTTTCTCACAACGAGAGTATCATTTATGATTGAAAAATGAGCTCATATACGGGTATTTTGCCCTTGAAGCTGATTCCTAAATGATTAGATTATGATACAAAATGCTAGCTGGGACACAATTTTTACTCAAACCAAAAAATACATTAGATAAAACTAGTTAACAAAACAATTGTTTCCTTTCATAAATATCAGATTTTTTAATCTAGCATCAGACAAATACGCAGCTAGCATTTGGCTGATTATTTTTTGTAAAAATCACCTAAATGATTCTTTTCAGATCAGTTTTGATGATTAAAAACTATTTTATCACTTGAGTGATTAAAAAAGGATTCATATATGATTCATTTATATGTTTAAATAATGATTTTTAAATATTTGGAATTTTTGTTTTTTCCAAATGAAAATATATAAAAATAGAAACTTTCATGTAAGCCAAACAAATAAAAAGCTTGGCTAAAAAAGAAGATGAAAAATTATTAAAAATTTATAAACTTAAATGTTAGTGCAAATTGTTTTTTATCTTCTCTGCGAAAAACCAATTACTTTTGTTTGGTTCAAAAGCCATAATGGTGCTGATTTTTCGGAAAAAATTAAAAAAACATAACAATTAAAAAATTATATGAAATAGGTACATATGTATGTATAATAGGCTGGGTCACTGATGTATGAGAAAAAATAAAAGTTCTCGAATCATGTTCTAATAGCAATATTTTTTTGTCTTACGTCAAAACAAATAAAAACTGCAAAAAAAAGTAAAAAAAAGTCACATCTTCAGCCGCGCAAGAGCTCCTAAAAATTAAGAATATGTAAGAAAAGTAAATTTTTTAAATTTAAATTTTTTATTTACTATCAATTATTATTCATTAAAACTGAAACTATTTTGAATTTAACTTAAAAAAAAATAAAACTTTGGTTCGTATACAACAGAAAACAATAAAATCATTTTTTGGTCACAAAATCTTGTTTACTGTAAAATCTAGGCATCTATCGTCTTGATTCAAGTTTCGTCTATGTTAAACCTTCTCTTAATTTTTTATTGCAAAGAGTTATGGATGCTTCTGATACTATTTTCACGAACTTACAAGTCGATAAAATACAGTAATATGCTTTTCTGCAATACAATGCTATTGTTGTTATATTCAAAATTTAACAAAATTGAAGGTCAATGCGCGGGCTGTTACACTAAAAATAAATTAATAATAATATTACAGGGGTCTAGTGCAGACAAAAATACAACATTTTTACGCTATTAAAAGTCGATAAGAGAAAAAAATATTTTCGACCCATCCTAATGTATAATCAAAAACTATATAATTTACGATTAAAAAATGAGACAAAAACGATTCAAATTGATTAGAAAACTAACATTAAATTGATCAAAATGGAATCAGAAAACTGCATCACAAATGATTCTTTCTGGTGATTCATCGGTAGGGTACCATTTTCTCACAACGAGAGTATCATTTATGATTGAAAAATGAGCTCATATACGGGTATTTTGCCCTTGAAGCTGATTCCTAAATGATTAGATTATGGTACAAAATGCTAGCTGGGTATTTTCTTGTTGCACGCAGAGAAAAAATATTGTTGGCTTGCAAAAGAGTAAATGCAAAATATCGTAACACTTTGATAAAATAAAACGAAATTTCTGCGTGTTTTGTTGTTGGTTTATACTCCGATATTTTAAAAATAAAACGAAATCTCTGTGTGTTTTGGTGTTGGATTTTACTACGATATTTTGCACTATTACATCACTAATACTGAACTCCGCTAATATTTTAATTTCTTTAAATTTATTATTTTGTATGGTAATTTATCTTGTTTAACCGCTCACATATAAAACAAACGACACAAATGATTCAAAAGTATTTTACAAATGGCGCTATCATAATATTATTAGAGTAAAAATAGTTTGAATGCATTTTTCACATTATATGATAAATGTATAGAAAGTTATCATGTTATGGCTATTAGATATTATGATATGATTGTGAGTAATTTAATATGTTTTGAAAGTTATCATAATTTAGTTGTTAGAAAAATAAATTTTTTCGATCAAGAATACTCAAATTTATAATCGCGATCAACATTGATATGTTTACAGTAACTATAATATTGTTGATATTAAATAAAGATAATAATTTGTTGTGTACGACAACAATATATTGTTACAATAACATAGTGTTGTTGCCGTAACCATGCCCAACAGTATTTTTTCTCTGCGTGAAACTACAATATATATATGTAATCCTTGGAATTCCTATAAGGAACATAGGGCCTCAATAATTGATCTCCATCGATTTCTATCTTGTGCTTCTCTTTTGGCTTCATTCCAGGTTATACCAACAGTTTGAAGTTCGGCTTGAACTTGACGCCTCCAGGTTTTTTTAGGGCGACCCCTTCTTCTTGCTCCCTGTGGATTGTACCAAGGGATTTTCTATTGATGTCATCGGTTGGCTTTCGTAGAGTATGACCCAACCATCTATACTTGCGTATTTTGATCTCGTGGTCAATTGGAGGTTGTTGCGTTCTAAACCAAAGCTCTGAGTTTGTTATAGTTTGGGACCAGAAAATTTTAAGGATTCGGCGAAGGCATTTGTTGAAGAAGACCTGTAGTTTTTGGATATTTGGATTTGTTAGGTTCCATGTCTCCGAGTCATAAAGCAGTACTTCATATTGCTATTAAAAACTTTAAGTTTAGTAGACACTGCGATGTAAGCTGACCTCCAGAACATATTTAATATTCCAAAAGCTTGTTTAGCTTTTGCCAATCTGTTTTGAATACATATCATCGCTGCATCCACCGGAAGTAGCAAAAATACTGCCCAAGTAACAAAAAGTTGTGACATCTTCCAGCTGTTTCCCCATCAGTGAGAAATGATAATTGCTTGCTTCATTGAAACGCATAGATTTTGTCTTTGAAATGTTTATAATTAGACCTGCGCTTGAGTCTTTTGCAGTGATGCTATTTAACATTTGCTGCATGTCTTGTTGGTTGTGTGACAATAAACAAATGTCATCGGCATAATCTAGATCAGTAAGTCTACCTGTCACGCCCATTGTGATCCCATGAACAGGATTCACAGAATGACTCATTATAACATCAAGTACGATGTTGAACAGTAAGGGGGATAAAACGCATCCTTGTCTCACACCAGTTTTAACGTTTAAGTTATCGCCGACTTGGCCACTGTGGAGGACAGAGCAAGTTGCATTAGCATACAGACCTTCTACGAGTCTGATAATTTTATCTGGTATTCCTTTGCAACGCATCGCTTTCCATATGGCGGAGTGATGAAGTGAATCAAATGCACGTTGAAAATCTTTAAATATCAGGTACAAACTCGATTGCCATTATTCTGTCTGCTCAGTTATAATGCGTAAACTGTTAATGTGATCTATGCAAGATCTTTTTGGCCTGAATCCTGCCTGTTCTGTTCTTAGTTCGGGCTCTGTCGCTGCAGCTATGCGGTTAAATAAGATACGGAATACCATCTTGTTAAGCATATTTAAAAGGGTGATGCCCCGCCAATCCTTGCACTCCATCTGGTTTCCTTTTTTTGGGATATTGATGATAAGTCCTTCCTTAAGGGTGCTTGGGAGCGTTTCTGTTTGCCAGAAGTATTCAACTAATGGTTGAACTATTTTTGCCGAAAGGGATTAATCAGCTTTGAACAATTCTGGAGGGATATTATCGGGCCCTGCTGCCTTGTGATCTTTTAGCGATGATATTGCTTCCATTATTTCTACGTGGCTAGGAAGTTGGGATGTTTATGACACTCATTTCACTGTGTTGTGCGTGCTGACAGAGTTCAGCCACTTCATCTTTGATTGCGTCATCCAGAATGTTGCGATAATGTTCTTCCCATACTCGCAGTTGACCCTCTTTTGTATACACCAATTCACCATTTGCATTGCGCAGTGGCCGCATATTAGTGTGATTATGACCAGCAAGTAATTTCGTGATCCTGTACATATCTTTCGGTCGGTTTGATTCATTGGCCTTTTGTGCCTCTGAAGCCAGATTTACTGCCCATTTTCTTTTATCATTTCTAGCACTTCGTTTGACTTTTCGATTTGCGATGTTATATTGCTGTTGATAATCCAATTTGGCTTGACGGGTTTTGGTTTGGTTAATGCATAATTTAACCTAGCTTCTTTCTTGAATTAAATTCCATGTTTGGTCAGATATCCATGGTTTTACGTTTTTAACAGGATTACCGAGGCAAGAAAGGCATATTTAACCTGTTTCCAGTACGTGTCGAGATTTGACACATTATTTAGCAGAGGTTCAGTTTTTAGTTTGAGGGAGTTTGAGAAATGGAGTAGTGTTTCTCTGTCCCTCAGCCTCTCAAGATTAAATCTTTCTCTTCTCTTTGGTTTCTCCAATTTGTTTGCGCATACCTTAAGTTGTATCTCCCCCACTACAAGGTGGTGATCGCTGAAAATATCAGCACCTCTTCTATTTCGCACATCGAGCAGTGAGTGCCTCCACATTTTACTTATCGCGATGTGGTCTATTTGGTTTTCTGTAACCTTGTCGGGTGATACCCATGTAATTTTATGTACTTTCTTGTGGGAGAATAATGTGCCTCCAATAACCAACTTGAAGTTGGAGCACGTGAAACTACAATGAATTACTCTAAATATTCCAGTTCTACAGCCGCGAAAGTGCACACCTGTCTTAACTTACCAAATAATTCATTTAATTTGGATTTACTTTTCATAAGTTGTGCTTTAGAATCATACAGAGTGTTCCATTAGGGTGGTCGTTAATTGTATGCAATTTGCAAAATAAATTAAAAATGTTTGTCTGTTTTTGTTGGACTACTGAACCGATTTTTCTGAAATTTTAACACAAACATCACAAGAGCCCCGAAAACAATAGGCTAATTATTTTTCGATAGGAGCAGGGGAAGTGGTACCCTCCATAAGATGCCAATATCAAGTTTCGCTTTTCCTTAAAACCGATGCAACCATTTTCTTGAACTTTTTGCAGTATGCCCCGAAATTGAAATAAGGTATCACCAGAGGAAGTGTTACCCCCATAGGACGCCAATGTTAAATATTGCATATCTTAACCCTTAAATGCATTGTGATGTATATCTACATCATATGTTAAAACCTTCATATCTCTTGATGTGGTAACATTTGCAAAGTTTTTTTTACATATTAAATTCCCAAGAACTTATTTACCGTTACCCTGTGCAACTAGAAGCTCAAAATGTTTATTTTATTATTGGGGTATTCACAAGGTGTGCTATCATTTTATATTGTCATAACGTTCTTACATTTTACAATGGTTAAAAAATATTGTTGTTGCTTTGTAAACAAAAAGTGTCTTAAATTAATAGAACTTTGCTTGCTATGTTAATTGTGCTGTCGTACTTAATCAGAAGAGAACTGCGCTGAGTGGCTGAGCCGATCCGCATTAGTTTTTCTAGCCGTCGTCGTTAATGGTATAGTTTTATGCGGCTAATATAAGGATTTAACCTGCCGCTAGCAATTTTTGCATCAAAACACTTGCGGCGTCAAATTTTATCGGCTAAGGACTCTGTTTTTTAAACAAAGAAAATAAATTTTATTTGCGATTTGCGTCTTAAAAATGGTAAATAGTCAGGTAAGATCTAATTTAATTTATTAATTCATGGATTAAAAAATGTTTTGATGCTAGTATTTATTTTTTATATTTGTTTTAAACCAGCTGATTTAAATTCGAAATAGCACATTAAATTATGAGGGGTTGTTCACAACAGTCGTATATTTTTATGTTATTATGTTAAGACTGATGACTTAATTACACCTTGTGAATCCCCCATATGTGTAACGATATAAATGGGAACAACTCATTTTGTGCATAGTTTCATTTTGGCGTGCGTTAAAAAGTGTGACATTTTATATAAAAATAACATAAAATAAATCAGAAAAATTGTTTTTGGAAAGAAAAAGGTAGTAAAATTTCATTTGTATTTGTTAACATTCTGATGATTTTGTGCATGAAAAACTTTGTTTTGAATGTGATGTAGAAATACATCAGTATGCAAAACCGGTATACAAAATCATTATGCAAAATAACGATCGCTTACATAAGATACAACCTGTCATAGACCAATCTAAATAAAGCATTTTAATCTATACCCATTGATCAACGCCTTTATATAGACGAAAGCTGTGTTTTATTAAAACAGTCTATTTCTCGCCGTATATGCATACCGTTTCGTTGTATACTCCGATCAGGCTAGAGTTAGGAGTAACGAAAAATGTCGTTTTACGGTTACAGCGAATGAAAAATAATAATATGTGTTTCTCGATAACTTTTATGGCTCATTGCCGCTGGGATATAATATTTCGCAAAACAAGGTTTCCGTTGCTTTGGAACCATTCAACAAAACAGATTGCCCAATTTTCGGCTTCCGGATAAGAGGGGTGTTAAGAAAACTTTTCTTTCTAGGGGAACGTTGGTTTAAAAGAAGCGGTGTGAAAAGACAACCCCGGCGCTGATAGACTAGCTCATTACCAGATAGCATACCGGGGCACCAAAGACGTGTGAAAAGAAGGCGTTGATAACTGGCCTATATTTGCAAATAGATTGCGATTAAAAATACCGGAATATACGGGTACAAAATTGTGGTAACGCCATAAATTAAGTGCAAAAAATAACCGTTTTATTTTTAATTTCCATACATATAGATTAATTTTTAATAATTAAAAAAAAAGTTTGAAATATGAAAACTCTTTTTGTAGCTCATTATAAGAATTCAAGGAATGATTATGCATGATGATGTATGTTTTTCTCAAAAAAAAAAAAAAAAAGAACAAGATTCGTTTTTAAGTTGCTTAAATTTTTTTTTTACCAAAAATAAAATAACTGTTATATTGATAATGTTCTAACTTGGTACACTAAAAAAAAAAATGCTTCATATATTTATTGAATCATTTTCATAAAAAAATTTGCCTTGGGCAAATGAAAATTGTCATTGTCTAAATGGAATTTCATAGTTATAATGAAGTATTTTCGTTAAAATCGTTTCATTGGATTTCGTAATTACGTTAAAAATTTTCATTGGATATATGAAAACTTAAGTTTGTCCAAGTTAAACAAAAAATTTTAATTGGGAACATATAAAACAATACACAAACATAACTGTATTCATAAATTAATACAAAATTATAGTTTCCTTAAAAAAAGTTTAATTGTTAATCAAAAAATGTAAGATTTAATTATTAGATGTATAATGTAATACGCCATTATATTTATGAAATCAAAATTTTTTTTATAAAAGCAACATATTTCAATAACGCTTTTATAAATTTAAATTTTCATTATGACAATGAAAAATGTCATTATAGTAATGAACCAAAACTTTCAATCAACGTTGTTATTGTACAATTTAATCTCATATTTTCGCTCTTATTTGAGTAAAAAACATAGTTTTTTTATCCAAAAACTGCACTGCTCCGGTAGACTAGCTGGTAGTGAGCTTGTCTTTTAGCACCGAGGTTGCGGGATCGATTCCTGCCAGAGACAGAAAAAAAATTATATTTAGAAAAAATAAAATAAAAAAAGAAAGTTAAAAAAAATTTTTTTTTACTTTATGGAAGTATTCATCCAATGAATAATATTCATAGATCTAATGTAATGTTTCATTAAATACATTTTAATGAAACAGGTTTAATTGATCCAACGAATCGCTGCATAGGTTCCTTTTTAATGCAACTTTTCATTGGATAAATGTCAAAATTCATTGGTATTGCGAAGAAAATTCTTTCAGTGAAAGAGTCAATCTTATAGTAAACTTCACCTTTGAAAATAAAAATTAAGGGGGCACGCGCAGGTGGAGCAATACCTCCATAGTATGCATATATTAAATATTGCGTAACTGAAGAACTATTGTACCTAGAGGCTTCAAACGTGGCTAAGGCCAATATTATGTATTATGTTAGTTTTAAAATAAAAATGGGCGGGTAGACGGAGGAAGAGCAGTACCTCCCATCGAACGAAAATATTTAATACCGAATATCTGAAGATAAAAGTCTTCAAGCTTTGTAGGATCCACACTATGGTAAGCTACACGTTTCAAAATAAAAGTAAGGGGTAGGTGCAGGGAAAGCAATAAATAATATATTAGTGAAAAATCGTATAGTTGTTTGTTCCCTAAATACTCCTAGACTACTGAAATTTTCACACCCATAGGCTATTAATATTTCTTAATTTTTAGGAGAGTGTGGCACCTTCCATACATTGACATAAAAGCTTTCTACACATTTGGAGTACTGTTAAAGTGAAAGTATTCCAATTTTGTACAAATAGCTTAGATAATACACAACCCCTTTCAATAAGTATGTTCAAAGGAAAAAGCACGAATGGCACCTTCCATACGAATACACAAGAAATTTCTTTATATCTGCAAAATGGAAACTGTAAGATGCTTTGTAATCAATACATGAGATCTGTTTTAAACATTTTTTACTAATTTTATTTCGATTGGCGTATCAAAGCGCACCGGGTTAACCAAGTACCTTATAAAAAGGGTGGGCCTTCATATAAATCTGACCATCCGTTTAGAATTATCATGTCTATTCCCTCACTTCTTAATAATGCGAAATATAAATTAAAATTGCATTGAAGGGGACTTTGTAGTTGATATGGCCTAATTCATCAGTTTTATTATATTTCATATTTCTCCCCAGCTTAAATGTATACTTGGAAAAGGATGGGTGTCGAGGACGAAGAATGTTTACTGTAAATTGCTGACGTTTGCCTTAACTTATGACTCCTTGGAATAAATGAAATAATATTAAAAACGTAAACAGTTTACTTTAATGTGTTTTTTTCTAGCATTTTTTGATCGTTTCTTTTCAATCTTTTGTATTTGTATAATACTTTTCCACAACATTTCCTGGTTTATTGTTTGCTAAACGTTGCTTAGCGTATTTTAATAAATTATTTTAGGTCATCGTAAAAAGTTTTGCTTTTAAATAAACAAAGAGAAAGCCAAAAAAAATAGAATAGAAAAAGCAACATCGGTCTAATACTTGAATACCACATGCACATCCCAATGTGATGAATTTTGCTGATGAGTCTGTTGGGATAACCATTATTGCCTTTTCTTTATATACGTCTGCCTATAAAGTTCAAAAAAAAAAAAAAAAAAAAATGTTTAGTCCCTTTTTATTTATGTATTGCACATTTCTTAAGATAAATAATCTTAATTTCTTGTTCCTTAAAGGGGGCTCCGTTTCCTTAACCGTTTTATCTGGAATGTTTTAATATCAACACTAAAATTTTCCTACGACAATAGAGGCGAATGGCATACAAAATTGTTTTAATATCGAAATGAAAATGGTTTAATAAAATTTTTAAATAAGTACATAGAAGTATACTTTTATTGTGCCCTTTTGGTTGAAAAATATTTTTTTAAGCCCAGTTGGCCAGATTGTCATATACAAAAGAATTTGTCATCAATGACGTATTTAGAAAATTTAAGAATTTATCGTGTTTGAAATACTTATGGCAACAAATCGTCCTGAGTTGATCTGCATTGTTGACTATCTACGAGAATTTATTAACCTTGTCATGAAAAAAGCATTTTTGAGAGAGATACCAAAAAAAAGGTGTGTCTGCGTCAATAATAGGGAATTTTCCCTTTTTGCATGGGTTTTTTCGTAAAATTTCAAGCGTACACACAGAAAAAAATACCAATATAAAATTAACATGGCGAAATGTTGATTGAGAATTATTTAAATTTATCAGTATTTCATATTAATTTTAAAAGAAAAATATTAAAATAACCTTAAATCACGTTTATTTAATATTTTTCACTGTTAAAATAACATTGTTCAATACTGAATCCATAAAAACCTGGTTTATATTAAGATCAAAAGTTTATCTTGTTAAATTAACATGCATACATACTTAAGTATGTACATACATTTTTTTTTATTTTCATGTTTAAAATATGTTATAAAAAGAAGACAATTCCCGTATTCTTTTAATTAAAATTATTTATTACATCAAGTTGTCAAAGTAGAATGATGACGAAACCATATCGGGCGATTCTGCTGATGCTTCTGTTAACAAAGGAGAATACAAAATAAGTGAAACATGTGTTATAGGGGTAAATGTTTTGATTATTCATAAATAAATGCATATGTTGTCTCTGAAGCTTCTTCACACTGTTATATCACACTCCAATCCATTTGATTCTACGTTAAATTCACGTTGTTTCAACTTGAAATAACTTTCATTCAACGTGATTCGGATTGTTATTTCAATATAAACGACATTTTGCTCTAACTTTACTGCAATGTTAAATTAACATCAATTATTTTCAGCTGTTGCTTCGGCATCAAAAGTGCCATCTTTTGATAAAATAAATTCCCAAAATCGCTTTGCAATTCTGTGCCCATGTTCTGTTACTCTCGCGTCGAGAAAGTTTTCGATTGAAATGTGTGAAATGAAACAAAAATGTCATATATTGAAACAAACAGCTGTTTTTCTCACTAAACTGTGTCTGTAACTTTTTTTGGCGAGTACAAGCTGTCACGTTAGGAAATTACTCGCCAATTTACAGAAAAAGTGTTTCTGTAACATTTTGGTGAGAAAAGCTCCCGCTTTGAACTGTCAAATAAACTCACGAATAAAAATGGGGCGAGAAAAAATATTAACACTAAAAAATAATTAAAAATCCAAAATGCAAAGAATAATAATAATAATATTTTATTCTTGGCACATTTTTCATTGTTTTATTATTTTGCTTTTAACATTTTTATAATATATACGAATGTCTTCAAAGCTCGTTTGCAAACAACAAAGATTAAAGTCGCTCTTTACACAATTTGGCATAGCCGACGGTTGTGTTTTCGCCGCCGTCGTTGAAAAATTTTCAATTTAAGTTAATTTTGGTCGCCGTCAACGATATGTGTTACTGGCGTTCTGAACGTCTGCAATGTCACATCGGCTTCGAGTGCAATATTATGACATTTATAACGTAACCACGTAATCTCTTTTGATAGTTTTCGACATGAGTTACAGACACAAATTTGTCTCACTTTTCGAGAAACGATGGAATAATTTGTTTCACATCTTTTCGATGCAAGAAGTTCTCACTAAAGTTACAGAACATGGGTACTGGAGGATGAATCCTCTGAAGCACTAAACGTCATAAAATCGTCCAAGCCGCCCCCGATATATCTTAGGTAGCATAACTCAAATGATCTAATAAAGAGTTTAATTTCGTTGATTGGTGAATATTCTTTTTATGTTGCTGCAATAAAGAGAGGTAGTATAAATGAAACTAAAATTCAAGTAAATCATGAAAATTACTTTCGCAAAATAATAAGCAAATTTTAGGCACTTAAAAAAAGTTTTTACACATACAAACTCAAGAGCAGTAAAGGTCTCCAGGTGGTGATTAAGGGAATTGATTCATGCGTAGACCCAGAGGAAATTAAAACTTTCTTGGAAGAAAAAGGCTTCAAGATAAAACATGTAGTAAATATTAGAAATGGGGACAAAATCCACAACCCCTTTATCGAGTGGAATTAGAGCCCGGCGACATTAAGTTAAAAAAAAAAAAAGAAACGCATCCCATTTATAGTGTGAAATATATTCTATACAGAAAAATCACAATTGAGGAGCCGCACAAAAAAATGGACCTGTTCAGTGCTTATACTGCCAAGAATTTGGCCAATGCAATCGATGTTATTGCAAGCTGTACTTAACAAACCATGAACTGTTTAAAAATTTGTTTTTGGAACGCAAACGGAATCCACCAACATAAAAATGAATTAGAATACTTTCTTAAAAATAAACAAATTGATGTCATGATGATTTCTGAAACTTATTTGACCTCAAGAAATACGTTTAAAATCAATGGTTATATACTATATGATACCAAGGACCCTCGAGATAGAGCTTGTGGAGGTTCTGCCATTTTAATAAAAACCCGAGTCAAACACTACCTAATTTGTGATCATCTTGAAGATTATTAAATAGAAACCTAGTAATTTCATCGTTATACTCCCCGCCTAGATTTTCAATATCGGAGGACCAATATTATAAATATTTTAAATCATTAGGACCGTGTTTCCTAGCCGCTGGCGATTATAACGCTTATAACACCAAAGGGTCGTGTGTTATTTAACACAATTTCTAAAATGGATTTAAATGTGGTAGCGAGCGGACAACCAACATATTGGCCCACTGATCATCAAAAAATTCCAGGTGTCATCGATTTCGGCGTGGTTAAAAACATTCCCATAGAAACGATTCATGTTGAAGCTTCCCTAGAATTATCTTCCGACAACACACCTACAATTGTTACTATAATGAACCCCAATAGAATTGTACCTCCGACGAAAGCTACGCAAATTAATTGGTTAAAATATAAAAAATATCTCAGTACCCATTGCACAGAAAATATTCCGCTCAGTACACCGGATTATGTAGATCGCTCTATTGACAATTTTGACAGTTTTTTGAAACTAGCTGTTCAACATTCCAGCGATAGCCCCAAAAAAATTAAAAATAATAAAATATATTCTTCAGATGTCGAGCGGCTCTTGACTGAAAAAAGGAGAGTTCGAAGAGAGTGGCAATTTTACAGATCCCCGCAACTTAAGATTTTATTAAAAGAGTGCACAAAAAAGCAGAATCAGAAAACGGCTTCTCTAGAATAATATCTTAAGGAACTTGATGCAACCCCACAATCGGACTACTCATTATGGCGTGCAGCTAGAAATCTCAAGAGGCCAGTTGTCTCTAAACCACCATTAAGAAACTTGAATGGAAGTTGGGCAAGAAATGATGTTGAAAAAGGAAATATGTTTGTCAATCATTTAAAAAACGTATTTACCCCAAATATATCTCACGATATTGCGGTCGAGTTAGCACCTGTTGCAGCTAGAGCAGCTGTTCCCCTAAGATTTGAGTTAAGAGAAATCGAAAGGGCTATTTGTGATTTAAACCCCAAGAAGGCTCCTGGTTTTGATAAGATCAGCAACAAAATGCTTTTGGAGCTACCCAGCATAGCAAAGAAAATTATTCTTTTCATTTTTAATGCTATTTTACGCCTTGAATACTATCTTCAAAAGTGGAAGGTTTCCTTAGTCACCATGATACCTAAACCAGGAAAGGATCACACAAAAGTTGAGTCATATAGGCCTATAAGCTTACTTTATAATATATCAAAGCTGTTTGAGAAGCTGTTAGCGTCAAAATTAACCCCAATTTTAAATGAAAATAGATGTATTCCTAACCACCAATTCAGCTTTAGAAGAGAACACAGCACAATTGAGCAAACCCATCGTATAGTAAACGCAATAAGAAAAGCCTTTGAAGAAAGAAAATATTGTTCCGCTCTCTTCATCGATGTTTCGCAAGCTTTTGATAAAGTCTGGCATGAAGGCTTATTACATAAATTGAAACTAAACTTACCAGTAAACACACACAAGCTGCTAGAAAGCTACTTAAGAAGGTGATTATTTAAGCTCTCCTCAGCAAATTGACGCTGGAGTCCCTCAGGGAAGCATTCTAGGCCAACTTTTATACTTTATATATACTTCGGATATGCCAACAAACAACTACACCCAAACTTCAACATTTGCTGATGATACAGCTTTTATAAGCGTGCACGAAAACAGTCAAGAAGCATCTCGATACCTACAGGATCATATATTTCAACTCGAACTATGGTTAAAGCAATGGAGAATGAAGGTCAATGAGCAAAAATGCGTACATATAACATTCACCTTGCGTCGGGAATCATGCCCCCTATTAAAATCAATAATCAAATAATACCTTAAAATTCGCATGTAAAATACCTCGGTATTCATCTTGATCGCCGTTTAACGTGGAAAAGCCATATAGAGGCAAAATTAACTCAAATGAAACTAAAAGCCATCCAAATTCATTGGCTTATTGGAAGAAATTCTGTCCTTAGTCTCGACTGCAAACTTCTTCTTTACAACTCCATCTTAAAGCCAATCTGGTGCTATGGTATTCAGTTATGGGGCACCGTCGCGGCCTCTAATATCGAAAAAATTCAAAGGCGTCAAAATAAACTACTTCGAATAATCACAGCTGCCGCTTGGTATGTTAAAAACTCAAATATTCACAAGGATCTCAATGTTCCATTAGTTAAAACTATGATTACGAAATATGCAGTAAAATACTTAAAAAGGCTCGAATTGCACCCAAATCCACTAGCTCGAAATATTTTAAATGATAGCGGCCACACTCGCTTAAGAAGAAGAGACACTGCAGCACTTATCCAATTAGATGAGCGATAAACATCTATATCAGTGAACAGAACCCGTGATGAAGAAAATTTTAGTCTGGCACTGGCAGGACATAAAATAACGTTTTAGGTTAAGATTTGATTAATTATTGTTACTTCATATTTAATATATGAAGATTCAATAAATAAATAATGAAAAAAAAAATGTTGTTCGCAAGTTATTGTAAAATCAGCTTGAAGTAGTAACATGAAAAACGTATGAAGCAAAATCACCATCGAAAAATTTTAGATCAACCTTGTTTTCGACGTTCTTAACTTGATTTTTTTCTGTGTATAGGGAAAGGAGGATAGATTTTTTTATTTTAGAGCAAATGTAGGGAATTTTCAATATATCATCTCATTTTCAATATTTTGCCTAAAAGTACATACGTAAATATTCGTCTAATAAAATCTTAATTTTTAACATGTTTTATAAACAATATAATCAAATTGGAATTTAGCACATTTAAACGAAACCTTGTTAATTAATATTTTTAATTTCCATGAAAAACTTTGAATATCATTTAAGTACAAAAGTAGTATTTTTTCACAGAAACCCAATACTATAAGTCCTAACAGCCTAGCAACCTTCGACAATTGAAGCACAGCCGCGAATAACGTTGTAAACGCCACATTTTGCAAAAACTGTTTTTTAGCGGATAACCGTTAACATTACTCTCTTACACAGTTTAAACATCAAATCACCAAAAATTAATCACCTTAACGTCTTCAAAATGCCATACAAAGTGTCAGCCAGTTGAAGAACGTTGTAAGTTATTATTTAAATGATGTAACCGAAATGGTCCTGCAGTGCGGAATAATGTTTTAAAAGCCCTTTTGCATAAAAGTTTTTATTGTCATTATTTTTAATAATAGAAAAAAACGTTTTTTAAAACAAGTAATCCTGCCTCTCAAAAAACGTTTTTTTGCTCTCCTGAAAAATTATGATTTTGTAACTTAAAACGTTATTCGCGGTTGTGCTTCAATTGACAAAACCATGTACCCGAAAATTCGTTGATTCCACTAATCTATAATTAGGGGGCGACGAATATTCGCGTTCGCATGTGCGAACTATTCACGAATTTTAGCGATTTGCATTCGCACTCACATTCGCTAAAATGTATGCCAATATTAAATGAATGAAATTTTTACATAGAAATTAATCTGTAAAAACAATCGCACCTTCTACACTAATGTCCAATTTCACCAATTTATTTAAATATCAATTTATGTTGAAAATTCGTTAAATGTCAAAAAAAAAAAATGAAATGCTATGAAAAACTTTATTAAAATATGAATTGATATTTAAATATAATTGGTGAAATTGGCCATAAGAGAAATATAAGAAGACAATTTCGAATTTTTTAAAGCTATTTAATGAAAACTTTTAAGGATAAGGAAATACATTGTTATGAAAGTAGCTTTAGTTAAGAATTAGATTAATTCATTAGTTATCTTGTATTGATTAGTTATTTTGTATTTGTTAGTTATTTTATTAGTTAAAATTATTATTGTATTAGTTATGCACACTTCTAGTGTAAAATTTAAGGTACGGATGTAATTTTAAAATTACTGTGCATAACACTGTAAATACTAGGATGTTTGTTATAAGATCACTTAATTTATTGGAACACCTTAAAGTATGCCTTAGTTTTTGATGAATAATAACTCAATTGAAGCACAGCCGCGAATAACGTTTTAAGTTACAAATTAATTTTTTTCAGGAGAGCAAAAAAACGTTTTTAACAGGCTTGATTTTAAATTTTTTATTTTTTTTTTTAGATTATTAATTATAATGATAATTTTAAGTTGAACAATTTTACATTTTCTTTGACATAACTTCATTTTTTATCGATAACTTAAATAAAATGTTTGACATCTTGCCATTTATCTTAATTAGCTCAACCCTTCGCACTTGGTAAATTTTTCTATTACTTTATATTTGCACTGTTCGCCAAAACTTGAACAATGCATTAAAAATGTAGTGTCATAAGGGCTTAAGTTCTTAATAAATTAGTGTTATAAATTAAAGTGCTGTGTTTGTTTTATTTGAATTGCAATTCACGAACTCGAAACGGTTTATTATAAAGGAAAAAAACCAAAACGTTATTGAAAGGCAGTAACGTAACAATATTTTAGTTCAGGGGAATTGAAGAAAATATTTTTTTTAAATTTTAAAGAGCCTTCCTTCCCATTTATTTGCTACCGATTTTGCTACAAATTATAAGATACTTAGTATAATAAAAAAATATTCAGGTATGTGATGAAAAACGATCGTTTTCAAAATGATAGTTTTGAGCAGGTGTGATGAATTTCGACCGATTTTAAAATCCATTTCTGAAGTAAAGTCTTAATTTTTTGTTCAAAATACATTTCAATAAATATATTTAATAAAGAATTTAACAGAATATATAAATGAAAACAGAGGAAAATGTATTAGAAATCAATTTTTAAAGATACCAAAAACGATATTATCGTTTTCAAATCGTTTTGTTTTCAAAATCGTTTTCCATCACATACCTGATTATATAAAAATAATTACTCTTGATAAATGTTTAGTTCTTTAAAAAGGACAAAAGATGAGGAAATGAAAAATCAAATACAAAGTTTGACTATGTTTTGCTTTTAGATTAAAGGATATATAAGAAATATAAGAAATGTTGCACAAGAAACCATACCTCTAAAATGAATTCTCATGTTCCTTATTTTGACCCAAAGGTCAAATTTTGAAAATTCCCATTTTGACCCATTCAAATTGCCCCGATCGAGTCTAAATGTATGACAGACCCCACTAACTTTGGAGGGCCGACTCACCCATGCCAGTGGCACACTAATAATTTGATTTTTGTATTTTTATGTATTTGAATAAAACATGGTTAACCGGTTATTTTTTTTTTTTTTTTTTACTGTTAGGACCAGCACTCAAGGGATGACCCCTACTAATGCATTGCATTGTGTTGGAACTAGGAAAATAGGTTGTGGGAAGGAGGATAGAGGGAGTAGTGTTTGTGAACATTCGATTTGAACTTAATCATGTTAGTGAGAGGAAAGACTTCTACAGGAAGGTTATTCCACATACGAACTGTGCGGGAAAAAAATGAATTCTCTCTGTAATGCGTTGTACGATTCACCTGCCAATCGACCACATAAGGATGGGCTCTTGAGGAAAAACGTGTATTACGAACAAACGTACGGGTTTCGGGAACCAGATCCCTAATTTCGTGAGAACACATCCCATTGTAGTAACGATAAAACAGACAAATACAACCCACATTGCGACGGTGCTCGAGGGAGTCAATAGAATTGGATACCCTACTGTCACCAATGAGAACCTTCGCCCTCTCCTGCACGCGGTCGAGAAGCTCCAAAATAGACTTTGAAGCACCGGCCCACACATGAGAGTTGTATTCCATACGCGGTCGGATATAGGTGGTGTAAATAGTAAGGAGATCAGATGGAGTGAAGTATATCTTACACCGTCTTAGAAAACCGAGGCACTTGAATGCTTCTTTCGACACCTTGAATATATGTTCTGTCCATCGGACATCACATTGTATCCTCATGCCCAGAACATCAAGAGATTCTGATTCCTCAATAATTATACCACCCATATATACAGATGAGGCACCTTGATTTGTCGCGCGTTTATGCGTCAGCACGCAACATTGGGTTTTTCAGGCATTAAAATCAACCCTATTCGCACGACCCCATTCCGAGATTATGTCAAGGTCTCGGCCAAGCGTATCATTCATATTCTGCCTCATAGCAGCGACATCGGACACGCTTGGTCTACATTCGAATGAGAACGAGTTGCAAAGGTTGCTGTCATCTGCAAAAGAGTAGATAGGATTGTAAGTTTGACAAAGGAGGTCGTTTAGAAAGATAAGAAATAGAGTAGGAGAAAGAACGGAGCCTTGCGGCACCCCTGAATGAATCTTGAACTCGTTTGACGAAACCCCATCTATAACAACTCGTATAGTGCGATCTCTGAGAAAACTCGATATAAATCGAGAGAAATTATCACCGACACCAAATGCAGCAAGTTTTGACAAGAGTGCACCATGCCAGACTCTGTCAAACGCCTTAGAAATATCCAAAGCAATTACCTTACTTTCGCCAAAATGGTGAATGGAATGGCACCATTTTTCCGATAACAGAGCTAGTAAGTCTCCAGTAGAGCGACCTCTACGAAAGCCATACTGGCGGTCGCTTAGTAGGTAGTTTGATTCTAAATATTTGACAAGATGGTAATTTACCATACTCTCCATAACTTTGGAAAGTGCCGAACAAATTGCAATTGGGCGGTAATTTTCAGGGTTATTAGCGGTTCCCTTTTTAGGAATTGGCGTTACGTTAGCAACTTTCCAGCAGACTGGAAATTCCGCGGCACGGTATAAAGTGCTGAAAAGATTTGCTAAGGGACGAGCTAGCGTCGAAGAGCACTGCTTTAAGACCAGTGCAGGTATACCATCCGGCCCAGGAGACTTGTTTATGTCGAGATCCGCAAGAACCCTTTTAACAGCTCGACCCCGAAAAAAGCTTAAAAAGCTTAACCAAAAACAGGTTTTTTAAAATATCAGCTATTCGGAACATTCCTATTTGGTATGGATCGGTGAATTTTTAAACCAGCGCTTAATAAAGCCAAGAACGCCTCGAGCTTTATTAACAGTTAATGTAATATGAGAAACAAAGTTTAATTTAGGATCCAGTAAGACTCCAATATCAAGAAACGAATCAACCAACTCCAGTTGATGACCACCAAAAGCATAATTAACAGCAATACAGTTATTTCTATAAAAAAGCATGCTTTTGCATTTCACAAGATTCAGCTCCATCATTTTATGATTACACCATAAAAAGAAGTTATTAAGATCCGATTGAAGATAAAAATGATCCGAAAAAAATCCCTAGAAAAGGGGAAATCCCCTACTGTTGGCATCACTGAATGTGGGTGTATTCTTTCAAATAACAAACAAAAGTCCGACGATTTTCACCGATCGCTAAAAAAGGCACAAAAATTGCAGTGCAGGTTTGTGATAAAATCTGCTGCATACATCCAGGCTTGAACATTATTTTGCACTTATCAATTATAATTCTCCACAAGTTTATTTTTACCGGCAAAACTGTTGATTATAAAGAAAAACGTTATATGAACGGATTAAATAAATTGTAATTCTAAATTTTTTTGAGTTTGTTTTAGCAAAATCGGACAAGTGGTTCTCGAGTTATGTTAAACAAAAAAAACATCAAGATAAGGAAAAAATTTAAAATGTCATAAAAAAAACTGACACATACGAACGCCAAACCCTTTGAGGGTTTTACTATACTGACCTAGTACCATCACCCTGACTTGGAATTTCTCACCCCCCAGATTGGCTGTTGTACTGTGTTATCATAAGGACGAATAGTAAGAATCGGGCTATAAAATCATATAACCCTATGCAAACTTCTTTCTAGAATAGAGTATTTTTGCATAAAAATAATACAATTATACTGGTATTTCGATTGAACTTGGCACAAAAACCTTATAATCCAACCTTAATCCGCTAACCAAATTTTATTTGAATCGGTCCATATTTGAACACAGCTAATATAAAATTACCATCCCCGAATAAAGCTTTTAATACCATAACAAGCTTATAAATATTGGGATTGATATGAATTTTGGGGACGATAACTTCTATGTCATGTCATGTGGGTCCAAAATACACCATTGGTTCCATATAAACGCCTTTAAATAAATCTTATACAGATGAAGATATCTAGATAATATTTGGCAGAACTGTGCATGAATCTGAACCCCATAACATAATTTTGTTTTGGACGTGTCCATGATTTCTATATGTATGTGTACTGATTTTTAATTTTACTTTTATAGTCAGTCAAAAATGAATTCTGGTCGGGCGACGCACTGTGGCTAAAAATTGAATTTCAACGGCCAAAAGTCCAATTTTTTGTCATCGCCGATTTCAAAAGTTTTAATGCCATTCGATAGCAAACATATTGGAACTAAGGTATCCAAAAAACTAGATTAAAATATTGATAATTGTGGCTGTGGCATGCTGCTAGAAACAAATATTTCATGTTGTTTTAGAAAAAAATCAATTTTTGTAAATTTGATCAGAACTAAATTATGATTTCTCGCAAATCGTTATCTGTTATATTAGTGGGATTGTAGTCTTAAAAAAGTGGTTCATTAAATCACTGTATCATTTATAACTGATGTGTTATTAAATGTTTCCCCAGGTTCTATATTTTAGTTAAATCCGAATTTTAGAGGAGTAGAACTTGTTAGGGTCAAAATGGGTTAAAGAGATTTTAGTACCATCAGAAAGCTGAAAGTGTCTTCTTTAACCCCATATATACTTGTTTAACTGTTTGGAACTGTCTGTTGAACACTTTTTTAATTTTAATGAAATTACTCGCAACATTTTTTTTTGCTATTTTTATTTAAGCTGCTCATATGACTGAAATATAACACAAGGGCTTTTATGAACGTTTTGTTTTGAAAAATTATTTTGCTTCTTATGAACGGCTGAACATATTTGAATGAAATTTTAAACTGTCATAGGCGGATAGCTTTTGAGTTGAATTGAAAGAATGGAGGGTCGGGAGTGTGACTTGCGGACCTCTAAAATTGGTAACCTCGGAAATTCAAACTTTTAAAAAATTCACCAAAAATATTTTATGGATTTAAAAAAAAATTTTTAATTTAAGGTGTCCTACAAAAAATATGCTTAAATTTTTAGGTTATCTCCTTTGCCTTTGGAGATATTCGGATAAAACGGATTTTTTGGCTTGATTTTATAACGGGTTTTCTAGTTTTTTATTCGGATGGATTAAGTTTTATGTCAAACTCTTATCAATAGTGGGTTCAACATTTTTTATATTGGTAGTAAAGCAGTCTTCAAACAATGTTATGTTGTATTACTGTACCGATTATACCTGCTGTGTTATAAAATATTTTTTCAGGTTCTATATTGTAGTCAAATTGAAATTCAGAAGTATAGAATTTATGAGGGTCAAAAGGGGTTAGAGAGATTTTACTAGCTGTAGGAAGGTGAAAGTATCTACTTTAAACCCAAATGCACTTTTGTACCTGTTTGGAACAGCCTATATAACACTTTTTTAATTTGTGTAAGATTATTCGCAACATTTCTTTTGCTCTTTTTATTTTACCTATTCATATGACTGGAATATAAATGTACCAAGCCAAGTTGTGCTAGGTATTTTATATTATATAATTACCAATACCTGTGGGATTTTGAGCGTATCCTACTTAAGCCCATTTTAGTTTTTTATTCTACCTTATTATGCTACCTAGGAACACAGTATAACGCAGGCTATGTATAAAAGCCAGTGGTATTCGAATAAAATCTCAGTTGTTAAAATATATCTAAGCAATAACAATCTAATTTTTAAATATCTATAAAAATGGAGAGCTTCAGCTATAAAGAATTATCCGAAGAGTATTTTAAAAATAAAAAGGAGGAAGATGTTTTAAGTTACATTGAAGGAAAACTCAATTTATATTCCTGCAGCATAGAAATACGATCGGAACTGCAAAATAAAATAATCGATTTCGTCAAAAACTTAAAAAAGCGGTTTAAACAAGTTGGATGGAGTAAACCTAGATTTTACAACAGTTTTGCAAACTGGTTAGATTGCGAACTCAGTGTCCAGATATCTTCAGAAGGTACAAATGAAAAGAACCTTGGGAGGCCAAAGAAATCACTTGAGAACCGTAGCGATAGATCTAAAAGGCGGAAGCTTAAGGATATCAACGAAGAAATCGGAGATTAAAGTGTTCAAGAAGCTTTGCTATATCAACTGCGATCACAAAAGGAACTCACAAAAGTCGATATTATTGAAAAAGTTTTTATCGCTAGTCCCAAGAGAACAAAACGGATTGTTAAGAGTATTCCAACGCCAAGCGATAAAAAACAGTTTTCAAATGAAGAAGCATTAGCATTATTTTTAGATTTGAAGTTAACAAAAGAGCAATATATTCAGCTCAGAGTAAGAGCAATTGAAAAAGGTTCAAATCTGTATCCTGCTTATCATCACATAACTGCTGCTAAGAAGGAATGTTTGCCACCAAGGGACACTATTAAAATCACACCAATTTCGGCAGAGGTAAAACTTCAAGGTCTACTTAATCATACAGCTCAGCGTTTACTACAATCACTTAAAGGAGATGATTTGAAAAAATATGGGAACTGCAAGTTAACTCTCTTTTGCAAATGGGGATGTGATGGTTCTTCTGGACAGAAACAATACAAGCAATCTATATGTGAAAATACTTCAGATACAGATATGTTCATGGTATCATTTGTTCCATTACGATTAGTAAAGAATTTGGAACACTCGGAGCCTTCGACCAGTACGATGCAAACAAAGGATATTTGGAAAAATCTCACACCATCTTCTACAAAATACTGCAGACCAATTAAATTTGAATTTAAAAAGGAAACTGCTGTTACCATTAAAAATGAAACCAGTTATATAAGAGCCCAAATTGCAACACTACGGCCATTAGAATTAGAAATAGATGGCCATATAATTGAAGTTAACTATCAATTAGTGCTAACGATGATAGACGGAAAAGTAGGCTTCATCCAGCTGCATTATATGCCAAACCACATCAAGCAAATTAAACCAAGTCCCGGAAAAATTATTAGATAATACTAATGCATAAGAATTTGGATTATCGCCGCTACATACAAGAATACGAATTATGGAGCACATACTAAAAATCAGTTATGACAGGATTGACAGGATCAATAAGAAACAATGAAACAAGGATTTAAGAAGTATAAAAAAGAAGCATGTTCAGGATGAATTTCGCAAATGTGGCTTGATTATAGACCAACCAAAACAAGGATCAGGCAATACGAATGATGGGAATACAGCAAGAAGGTTCTTTTCTTATCCCAAAAAAGCATCTGAAATAACACGTGTTGATATAAGTCTTATATCAAGATTTAAAACAATCATTGATGTACTTGCATGCAATGAACAAATTGATTGTAGAAAATTTGGGGATTATGCCAAAGAAACAGCTCGAATATATACTATCAAATATCCATGGAGAAATATGTCTGCAACGGTTTATAAAATCCTTTATCATGCAGAGGATGTCATTAGGCATCATTTAGTACCACTAGGAGATCTGTCAGAAGAAGCTCAGGAAAAAAGGAATAAAGATTACAGATTTTTTAGGGAGCACAATACCAGAAAAATGTCACGAGATCTTACGAACGATGATCTGTTTAATATATTGTTGGCAACGTCAGATCCGCTCATCTCTAGCATTCGAAGTCAATGGAAAGTAGAACATCGGGACTTAGATGAAGAAGCAAAAGGGCTGCTACAGGACAAAGATAATACAAAACCAAATATGGAATATTTGGAGGCAATTTTCCAACCGAATCAATAGTAGATATAATAAATTTTATTGTTATTTAAGCAAAAAATATGTTTTTGTCCTTATTGTTATTTAAATAAAAAAAGGAAAAAAAAAATTTTAAAATTTACACTTATTTATTTTTTTAATCTAAAAAGTTTTCTAGTGGAACTGGTTCCAGTTGTACCTGTTGTAGAGTTGATAATGTAGAAACCTATTCACATTTCATTTATTCATATATTATTTCATGCCTATACATTTTTTTTAAAGGTATAGTGGCATATACGAGGCGAATGTATATGCATATAAAGGTAATATGAATACGAATTTCTCCAGAAATATATAAAAATGTTTATATTTTTCAAAAGAAAACATTAAGTGTATGCTTGTAGAAGCAATTTATAGTCAGTTTGACATTTTTACTCCCATATGCCCTATTCCAAATCAAATTTTTCAAACAAAAAAAAAAAAAATTATTTGAGTAAAAAATTCTAATAATTCAGCACACCGATTTTTATACATTTAGAACAGTAATGTTTTCTAATATGTCCATTATTTTCTAGAAAATTCTGAGCAATATCGAATGGTAAATTATATTGCCTTTATTGAACAAAAAAAAATTTAAAGCCGTTTTCCGGGATTGGGAATTTGGGTATTTGTTTATCAAAAATGGGGATGTTTTTTTTTAGTCCACTGTTTTAAGAACTTTTTAATCTACATAACTGCCAAAATTCATTATGATACCTTTATATATGTTAGATTTATAGAAGGTCAAACGTTAAAATTATTTAAATATAGTGTAAATGAATAAAAGGGCTTTCAATATGAGTAAAAAATAATATTTTTAAGGTTTGACATTCTATAAATCTGACATGAACAAAGATATGCTAACGAAATTCGGCAGTTATGTAGATTAAAAAGTTCTTAAAACAGTGGGCTGAAAAAAATAAAAATCCCACTTTTTTTTATAAAAAAATACCATAGTTCTCAATCTCAATCATTAGCATTTTCATACTAAATGCTAAAAAACATCAAAAGATTAAATTTGACCTTAAATTTCTCAACAACTACTGAACGGATTTTAACAAAATTAAAACTGTAAAAAAATTCAAGAAGTCTTCTATCCTGCAAAATTGCAAAATTATCTCTATCGGTTCAAAAGTTACAGATTTTTGGCCGATGAAAAACGATTTTCAGCCACTGTGCGGCGTCAGAGTTGCCTTTTAAAATGAGGATTGAAGGTGAATGATCAGACGATAGATCATAGGAGGAACTAACTAGTACCTGATCGGCCTTGATGTTTTTAATTACAGCAAAGTCAATAAGGTCTGGCTGGTAGCTTGTTGAAGTCGATTGGCCACTCCACCACTCGATACGACATCAAAAATATTTGCAGTTACGGTATTGTATAGCTGATTACCTCTAGGACTAATAAGTCTGGAGCACCAATATGTATGTTTAGCGTTGTAGTCGCCAGCAGCAATAAATTTCTGGCCCAATGTGGAGAAGAAGTTGAGAAATTTATCGAGTACAATTTTGTGCCTCGGAGGACAATAAACGGATGTTAACGTTAGTTTGAAATCAGAAAGATTTATAGATGTGGCCTGGATACAATCTTCTTCGAACTCTGGCAAAGGTAAGTGTCTGATGTGTTTGTGCACAATTATGGCTATGCCACCACAAGCCCGTCCGCTGGGATGTTTTGTGTCATACAGGTATCCATTTACCCTTAAGCAGTTTTATGAGTAAAGTGTGTTTCAGAGACAAGAAGTGCGTCGATTTCATGCCTATGAAGAATGTTTGCAACTTCGTGTTTATGTTGGGATAACCCGTTTGCATTCCAGAAACATATTTTTAACGTGTTCATTTTTTGTTGAGTAGAACTTGCAGGAGCATGTTTTGGTTTCGCATCATTTCCTGAAACATGTTCTGCTTAGTGGCCATGAAGTTATTCATAGTTTGAATTAAATTTTCAATTGAGCTAGGCATATTTCCAGAAGGCATTTGTAGACCTTCCCAAGGAACATTAGCGTATGGATGTTGCTTTGCGTTGGAAGTACTCGGGGGATTTTTCGCATTAGGGTTTCCTTTTAAGACTTGGGCATATGATTGGTTGTGTTTGTTCTTGTAGTACTAGCAATAGAGCCAGCGGCTTGGCTGGGCGCATATGACGGACCATATTGGGAGTGAGTATATTTTTGAACTAAAACAGGTTTTTTTAATGCAAGAAGACTTTACAACCCCTATAATTTGCCGTGTGATTTTCGCCACAGTTGCTGCATTTCTTTACATTCGGGTCAGCTTTAGAACGATTACATTCGGCGGTTTTATGAGCGTCGCCACAAACCACACCTACGTGAGACAATTTACAATATGATTTTGTATGCCCATATTCCTGGCAGTTTGTGCATTGGGAGGGACCCTTTCGTTTTACTGGCTCCTCAACAGTTATTCTTCTGTTGAGTAGGTAACGCAAATTGTATATGGGATGAACTGAATTTTTGGTTTTGAGAACCGATGAATCAAACGATATCTCAATGCGGTGCAGTGGTTGAGGAACTTTATTCCTGTTCAAAATATTATCCACAGATTTTACCTCATACCCCTCTAGCTCTATGGCAGATTTTATTTCCTCTGTAGGAACAGAACTATCTATGCCTTTTATGACAATAATCAATCCCTTAGCACTTTTTAATTGATATGTATAGTAACTTTTAATTTCTGCGTCCAGGTGTCTTGATATAATACGAAAGTTCGTTTCTGTGCTGGCTTGAATTTTGGTCTCTTGAATTTGCCCGCGTCGTATAAAAACGACGTAGAAATTATTCTTACCTGCCAGTTGAATCAACATGTTGACTATGCTATTTGATGTTTGCTCCCGCAGATAGATAGGTGGCGGTTTTACTTCTTTAGTGGCTGTTCCATTAGCTGATTCTGCTTCTTCATAGTCAGGTATGGATAGTACAGAGAATCTGTTACCATTTGTTGGCAAAGAGACTACGTTAGAGCCTTTATATTGTTTGGCCATGCGTTCCTGTTAGGTGGACCTAGGGCTAGCCTTTCTCTTAGTTATTGTAATATATCTGTCCATGCCTGTTTGCACTTTAGTACTTTTTTTTTATTATTTATTTATTAAGCATACATGCTATTATTTGTACAATTTTATAACATTATTATAATGGATTTTACAACATTAAAACTTTTGTTTGACGTATGAAATAATGTTACGTTTAAATATAAAAAAATTGTTTTCATATTTTAAATTTTCTGGCATTTCATTAAATAATTTAAGACCATTGTAAAATAACAAATTTTGACAGAAATTGGTTGAACTGAAATTTAATCTGAAATCATTTTCGTTGCGCAAATAATAGGGCTGAACATCAGACACGTAAACTAAATATCTTTGCATGTATTCTGGCAATAATCCACTTTTGATTCTGAAAATAAAAATTAAAGCATTCATCACAAGTCGCTGATTTACAGAAAGCCACTGCATTCTTATTAGCATTTCTCTAATATGAGTCAGTGGATGGCACCTAAGAATACAACGCATTCCTTTATTTTGAAGTTTTTGAAGTCTTGCCTTCATAGTTTGGCTTCCCAGAAATAATAACGTTGAGCAGTATTCGAAATGAGGTTTGATTGTTGTGTTGTAGATATTTATGGCTGTTGTAGTTGATAATTTGTAACGGATTCTTCTTAAAAATCCAATTTTCTTAGATATTTTTTTGCAAATATAGTCGAAGTGCAAATCAAATTTTAATTTATTGTCTATGAGAATCCCCAAATATTTAATTTCTTTCACGGTTTCTATTGAATCTTTTTCGATGTAAATATTTCGTAGTATTTCCGTTTAATATCATACTTTTCGTTTTACTAGTAATGATTTTAAGTTTATTCATTTTTAGATATTTCACAATATTTTTAATTTCTTCATTTAAGTTTTGAACACATTCGTCAGCATCCTTTCCACAAATATAAACAAGGGCGTCATCAGAAAACATACATATTTTTGATTTTTTTAATATTCTTTGCAAGTCATTTATGTAAATTAAAAAAGTAATGTTCCCAGCACTGCACCTTGCGGCACACCAACGTCGACGTTTATTGATGTTGATATATAATTTCCGCACTTTGTTTTCTGAGTTCTGTTGCTCAAGTAGCTTTTGAGCCACTTTACTTCAGTGTCTTTTACACCGAACTTTTCTAGTTTTTGAATTAATATGTCTCTGTTAACGGTTTCGAAAGCTATCCTGAAGTCTATAAAAACGGCGATGACACAATTTTTTCGTGATATTTCAACTATTTTTTCCATTATTTTACTTATGGTTGATAACATATTTACGGGTCTTATTTCATGAGGATTCTTAGTATTTTTAACTTTTTGTATAGGAACAACACATGATTCTTTTAAACTGCCAGGGAAGGTCCCTGTCTGAAGAGATTCTGCTATTACCCGGTGTAAATGTGGTCCGATTATGTCAAAATTTTCCAGAAGCATTTTATTAGTTAGGAAATTATGGTCTCTTTTGTTGTTCATATTTTTCATAGTTTCTTTTATTTTATATATACTTGGTATTTCAAATTTAAAATTGTATTGCGGGTTTTCATCAATTATGTTCTCGTATTTTACAAATGGAATGCTATTTGCGATTTCCGTGTTTCATCTTTTTTAAGCACTAATTCTTTTATTGTTCTCCACATATCTTTTTGATTGTTACATTCATTTACTTTGTTATTAACGAAATTTCCTTTAGATTTTCCAGTTCTAATGTGTATTCATTTCTGAACACTCTATACTTTTCCCAATGATATTCGTTGTTGAACCAAACGGCTAAGTTGTGCAAATGTATTTTCATTTTCTTCATTTCTTTTAAATTGTTGTTGAACCATTGTTTTGTTATATTTGTGATTTGTATATATTTATTAATTATTAATTATTAAGTTTTAAGGAGTTGTTTACAATATTAATTAGTATATTAGCAAAGTGGCTAGCAGAAGCAAATACGGGTAGTTTATTTATGTCGCTACATAAAAGGTTGTTACGAAATTGATTGTTATTAAAATGCAATGTTTTTTTATATTTTTGGCTCAAGGAAATTTTTTCAGTTGTTAATGGAATTAATAATTCTATTTACTCATGATCACTTATTTTCATTACAGCTTTTGTTGTCGCAACCATGTTTTCAATATTTGTCACTGCGTAATCAATTAAAGTTGATGTGTTATTTGTTATCCTTGTTGGCTGAGTTACAATTTGTTTTAAATAATTGTCACTAATGATTTCTTCCAATCTCTTCTTTTGATTATTTGTTTTCAGCCAATCAATATTGAAATCTCCAGTTATTAAAACACTTTCATTGCCAGCAATATTTTCCATCTCTGATTCAAAAAAATTTATGAAATGTTCCTCAGGAGAAGTTTGCCTGTGAGGTGATCGAAAAACTCCAACTAGCCAATGTTTTTCACTTTCACACCGAATTTCAATCTTAAGCCACCATATTTTTTTTTCTATTGATAGACAGGATACTATTTTATATTGCCATTTAACATTTACATAGAAACATACCCCTCCAGTATGTCTAGATATACTGTTACATCTTAAAGAAATTTCGCTGTCAGCAATATTTTCCGTTAGATGCGTTTCTGTTAAACAGATAAAGTCAAAGTTTTCTTCACTGCACAAAGCTTCCAGTTCATTACAGTTTGAGCATAATCCAGCCACATTTAAGTATAGCCCTCTTATGAGTTTTGGCTGCTAATAAGCCACTCTTTCTGTTTCTAATTTATTTTTTCTTTGTAAGACACGGCAGTTGGAATCTCTGCAATGATTTGTATCAATGTCTGTTAATTTTAATCGTTCTCTAGCTTTTTCACAATTTATGCATTTTGAATGGCTATTTTTGCAGTCCTTATACGTGTGCCCTGATTCACTACACTCTGCACATATTTGTTCCTCATTTTTGCAAACCTTCGAGGTATGATTAAATCCCCAACATTTGAAGCACCTTAATGCTCCGCAACTTTCGTATACTGGACATCTGTCCCATTCAATGTTAGTTTTCTTCTTTTTCATTATTTGGTTATAACCATTACCGTCAGTTTCTATTATTGCATTGTAACACTTAGGATTTTTATAGGACTTGTACACTTTGACACATTCCAGGTGACCGCATTCAACGTCATTTTGCTTTTTAATTGCTTGTAATATAATATCTTTATTTAATTTTTCGTTCATGCCGACAATCAACATTTTTGGATTTCTCATCTTTGGAGCTTGCACCCAGGCCTGCCATTTTTGCCGATTTATTATCAAAGTGCCGATTTGCCGATTTTTGCTCCAAAAATGCCGATTTTTTGACTAACACGTAAAAGGCGATTACTTTTTGTTTGTTTGATAATAATACACTAACTTTAAGCGATACTGAAACAGTTGTTACATTGAAAAGAGACATCTGTTATTAAGTCAGCGCTTCTACTAAAGAAAAAGGGGTTAGTTTTATTCAATATTAAATGCAGTGTTTGTAATGTGTGTTGGGTTAATATATTTTTATTTGAAAAATATTCCACTATGAAGAATTAAAGGCCAAAGTTAAAAAAGAAATAATTTTTTAACCTAAGATAATTCAGTTAAAATTTCTTTTTCTATTAGGAAAATATAAAACACTTTATATTTGTGTTTGAAAATGGATAGATAAATACTAACAAAAGAATAAAGGTAAGATCAATTTATATTCACTATCAATGAATATAATTTAAATAATAATTACTTTGATAATTAAATAATTTTTTTTTTAAGATTATAACGCAATTGAGGACGATGTAACTACATAAATTAAATAGCCAATTCTTATGTAAGGAAAATTAAATAAATTTGCAAACTTTTTGGCAAAAAATTTCAGATTTATAACGTGAACATTTTATAGCAGCATTTGGTACAATTTTTGGTCCTTCCACATTCTTCCGCAAATGTGGAAAGAATTTTTTAATGTAACAGAGTTTTGATGTTCACTGGAAAATTTATCTTTGCAATTTATTCGTTTTTTAAAGATTATCTAAAAATTAATAATTTAAACTGTTTTGATATTAATATTAAAACGGATTTAATAAAAATGTCAAACTCAAATATTTGTATATGGAATATACTTAATTATAAGAAAGTTTAAAAAAAACTTTATATTTAACTACAATTTCTTTGTAAAACGTTTATTTTGATTGATTCTTTTGAAATTTCATAAGTTATAAACAAAAGATAATTCTGAATTGTTCTTATTTGTAAGTAAGAGTAGGTTTTATTGTATTTGAAATAGGTATTTTTAATTTGCCGATTTTTTGCCGATTTTTTTTGAATTAAAGTGCCGATAATGCCGATTTTTTTTTTTTTTAAATATGCCGATTGTTTATCAAAATAATCTGGCACCCCTGCTTGCACCTCGTATTCATTTCCCATTTTGTCTCTTATTTCTTATGTCAAAACATTTCTATGACTCTCATTTTCACACCTTATATATAAGGAGCAGTAGCTATAGCTACTGCTTCATCATGTCTCTTTGTTATTCCTTTTACTTATAAGTTAAGAGCAGAGGGTTTAATTTTTTCTTTCACTTCTTTCTCTGTCATCTCACTGTTTTGGTTGTTTTTTGGCTTCAAAATAACGGGAACACTATCTGAAGATTTTAATTTGCTCGCATATGTTTCGCTTCCCGCAATCGTTTGTGTTTTTTTTTATTTCGTTTACAATCGTCGTTTTTGCCTTTTCTACTCGTTGCTCCATCAGTTTATTTGTTTTGTTAATTTCTTCCGAAATTTTTGTTTCATTTTCTATTACAAGATTAAATAAACTTTTATAGTTTTCATTTGTTAGTTTGATGAAATTAATGCAACCGTCACAAATATATTTTATGTTACAGTGTTCAAAAATCGCGTCACACTCATATTTTGATAAGCCAGTGCATTTCATATGAAAGTATTTCTCACAAAACCCGCCACAACGAACTTCCTTGTCCCGACAGGAATTGCTACATTTTCCACAACTTAAATCCATGACCCTTTTGGAATCCAACGGCCACAGAATATATCAGTAAAAAAAATTACTGAATATAATTGTATTTTCCAATGATTATAAATGTTTTTTTTTTTTTCTTTTTGTAAAAATATCCAATTTGTCAACAACGTTAAAAAAACACGTCCGTCCACTTTGAAATACACAGCTCCTGTATTTATTAATGCTAATCGTGATGTTCCAGGTTTTTCGTTATTATTCCTCTGGTCAGACGACTTCACACTTTGAACCACATTTACGGTCGGATCAACACACTTGCTAAGGTTGGGCACACTTGCACTTAAATTGCTGTATGGAAAACCAGTTGCGCTGGCAATTTTTGCACTTAAATAATTTTTATTTAATTCTGGGTACCGAATGTTTTCATTGCTCACGCTTGGAGAGCTTACCACAATATACGCATTTCTGCTTTTTGTGCTGGGCCTACTCTCCTTGTTGGGAGTATTTGTGAGGCTCATTCACAAATCTCTTCGGGCACCTTAGTTATTGTTACTGCCCGTCTACAACTGACATGATTTGCTGTTATAACTTGATGTTATAAAAGCGTTGTTAAAACATTTGCATTAACAACCGTGTTATAACATGAGAAAACTTCTAAACATGATGAGTCTATACCTAACACTAACATCATATTAGTGTTAAAGTTAAGCATTTCATGTCAGTTGTAGACTGCATGTTATTGCTTTTTTTTATCTATTACAAATATTTTTTCACTTCGAATTTTTTTATTTTTTTTCTCACTGATACACGTGCGTACTCGTCAAGAGCTGGTTTCGTAATTAAACTGAAGTGTAAGAACGAAATTTTGTTGCTAAACTTTAAAGAAGCCCAGGCGGAATATTGTGCTAATTGGTCTAGATAATACATATAAAAGGTTTGAGCGAAATCGGAGAAATTAAAGTGCTGCCCCAAAGAGGTCAAATGTCAAATTACAGTAAATTCTACATTTTCATTAAGTATTTATAAAGTATTTAAGCTGTTTCTTTCCTGGCTAGGCGTGAAATTTGTAAAATGTATTCTTCCGTGTGATAGGAATATTCAGAAAATGTTTTGAAAAAATTAACCCTACCATGTCCTGTGGATCAAACAGTCCTCTGTTTTATAAGTGTTACAAATAATTTGTTTTAAATAATCTGAAATATTTTAATAACCTTTTTGTGAAAAAAGCATCAAGCATCAACCCTGCTCTCTTGTCGAAGAAAAAATGACACATATTGCTTAATTAATAAATTACACTGCTTTACAAATTTTTAGTTTGGAAAAGCCCAACCAAAAGGTCCGATCAAAATAAATGGTATATCGTTGGAGAGGTAATTGAATGGCTTTTCCGTCGATATGCTTCATCTTCATTGCTCACACACTATATTCGGCGTTCATCAGTATTTAACAAAAACCGGAATTTAATATAAGATGAAAATATTGTCGTTCCACAAAATCCTTAATAAAAGCTTTATTTTTCATCCGATTTTTTTCAAATCACGCTTAAAATGTTGGTAATTAAATATACTATTTGGTTTAAAAGTAAAACATTCCAGATCTTTCATGTGCTATTTATCGTAGCAATTTTATTCATGATTTTTTTTTTTGCATTTGTTGAGTATGAAAATATTGTCGTTCCACAAAATCCTTAATAAAAACTTTATTTTTCATCCGATTTCATCAAATTACGCTTAAAATGTTGGTTATTAAATATACTATTTGATTAAACAATAAAATAGTCCAGATATTTAATATAACGTAGAAAAAAAAAGAAATAAAAATGAAAAATTTTGAAAAAAACGTAAAAAATAGGCAGTTTGAACTTTGAGGTGCCATTACTCAGCCATTTCTTATCAGATTACCTTTCCAACGATATGCCATTTATTTCGATCAGATCTTTTGGTTGGGCTCCACAAGAGTTTGAGTGGGACCATATACCGAAAAACACAAAAGTACCGTAATCTAAAAAAACAGTGTTATATAATTTTAAGGATACTTTAGTAATCATCGCTTCTTAAATTTCGAAAATTAGCTTCACTTGGAAATTGATTTCGATAATTTTGTAATAGAAAAAACAAGTTTGTGTTAAATCTTAACCCATTATTGCCTAGCCGGTAATTTTACTTACCAGCTCTTTTGTCAAGTATAAGTCCTATCGTATAAAAAATATCTTACTTTCGTTAAGTTAATACTTTGACTTAATGTCTTTGAAGAAAACGATTTGAAGGATATTTATTTTTTGTTATCCTTTCGCGTTCAGCAAGGATTTTCGCTAAGCTCCAAAAAGACCATATTTCGAATCAAATACAAAAATTATATAAAAAATAAAATTTATTTTGTAATAACTGTTTCTAAAACCTTATTTCGGCTAATTTAATTATGTACATAATTCTATTTAGTTTACTTCTACTAACAGTTTGAAATAACATAAACTTTCCTTGTGGTAATTTAACCTACCATTTGGCAGAAACAAATAGCAAATTAGGCAAGATTTATTAGAATCCTGAGCAAAAGCATATCACTTTTTTTAAACTTTAGGCTGGTTCAAGGCGCATTGAATGAGGTGGTGGCAATGGCGAATTCAATTTGCCGTAAGCTTAATTTATTAGTACTTTTACATGGTATTCAAGACGAATTTACTACATGTGAACTCGACAGATCAGCTGACTGTTTTTTGCTCCGTGCATTTTGTTCTAATTTGCCTTGAAAGTTTGCCAAACATTTTAATTTGCCTTGGGATTTTTAAAAAATAAGCTAGATATTTTTAAGAGCAAATTCGGGCGAGTTATGAATTTGCCTTGACGGTATTTGAAAGCTTTGCGTTCCAAATAACATGGTCTAATAAAGGGTGATTTATCGTGAGGTTTGATTATCGGTTGAAAGAAAAATTTCATATTAGGTAAATATCGGCCATGACTCAAATAAGGTGAGCCATTCGGAACGTCCAATTTCGGGCGGCTCGTTTGAGTATAGCGATTGGTTTCTCGAGAATTACACTAGTAATGTTGGCTTCCAAAGCGTCAATCGTAGCTGGCTTATTTCTGAAGAACTCTGAAGACTTTACATATCCCCAGAGATAATAGTCCAAAGGTGTGATATTGCACGATCTACGCGCCCAATTTACCGTAGCAAAACGTGTAATTAAGTGCTCACCAAAATGATTTCTCAACAAGGCCATTGTTTCCCGAACTGTATGGTTCGTAGCGCCGTCTTGTTGAAAACAGAGCTCACCGAGACCATGGGCTTGAATTTCATTAAGCACATAGTCCGTTAACATGGTGCAATAACGCTTAACATTGATGAAAACATTCTGATTTTCCTCATTTTTGAAGAAATACAGACCAATGATTTCACAAGCCTATAAATCACAACATACCGTTGTTTAAAATAGATGTAAAGTTAGATCTTCCAGAAATGTGCTTCATCACTTAACAAAATTTCACGATAAAACACCGGATTTTCATTAAGTACCGAATGAACCACCTCACACGTAGTCATGACCAATATTTACGTGATGGCATTTTCATCGTATGAATATTATTATTATCAGTTCTAAAAATTCTTTATAGTCATTGCGTTGAAAGTCTTCTAATAATTTCTCATTTGCAAATCTTTAAATGCTATCTCCGGTACCATCTAAAATTTAATATAATCTTGAATATGATAATCCTGTCAAAAAACCATCCAGTAAATTATTTTTTATCAATATTTGAAGAGCATTGCACTTTATTATGAAATTTACCCATTATTAAAAATAAAAAATTAGCATTATATTTTAACCCAATACAAAAAGGGCTTCTTAAATTTGTTTAAAAAACTTATATTTCAAAAAGAAAAACTTGCTGATTATAAAGTTTTGTATGCGTTTTTAATTTTTCGAATTTATTCTATGAGCTAAATTTCAGTTATGTATTTTATAAAGCTTTTTTGTAATAGTTCTATTCCTACAATTTTTCAGAAATGACTTTATACACTACCAGACTATTATATTGTATTTTCTTTTTACATTTTACCTTAGCCTTCCGTTGGAAAGCAATGAGGTATATTGAATGTACAGAAAAATTTACAATTTTTAGACACCAGTAGAATGTAATGCATTTTCTGGCCCGCTACGGCCGTCGTCAGCATTCTTTGTGTCTCACTGGATAGTGTTACTTTATAAATTGAATGTATTTAACTCAACTATTTTAACAAATAGAAACTGGGAATTATTTCCTTCCGAAGGTAACTTTATATTATATTCAACATTTTTAATTTTTCGAATTTATTCTATGAGCTAAATTTCAGTTATGTATTTTATTTAGCTTTCCAACGGAAGGCTAAGGTAAAATGTAAAAAGAAAATACAATATAATAGTCTGGTAGTGTATAAAGTCATTTCTGAAAAATTGTAGGAATAGAACTATTACAAAAAAGCTTTATAAAATACATAACTGAAATTTAGCTCATAGAATAAATTCGAAAAATTAAAAATGTTGAATATAATATAAAGTTACCTTCGGAAGGAAATAATTCCCAGTTTCTGTTTTGTATGCGTTTTATAAATCGGGTCATTTTGCCCCTTCTAAGCTCAAAAGGGTTAATTTTTCCAAAAAAATATTCACAAAATATTCTAACCACCATTCATAAAATTAATGAACAATTTTCGTGCCAATCCAAGAACATTAGAGCGACTCAAGTTGTATGGAAGCAAAATTCGTGCTCGATGTACCCTCCTAAAAATGAACCTTGGACTTTTTTAAGATGACATTTTAAATATTTCGGCTCCAGGGTTGACCTCTCGTGAGCTGGACCAGTTTGAAAAAGGGTCTATTTTTACATGTTTTGTTACTTTACGAATCTGTTTCCTTACCAACATATACAAGTTGGGTATCGTAAGAAAGGTTTTTTTAAGGTGCGTCCAACTGTATATAAAATTTGTCCAAGGACGATCATCCATGTCCTTTTTTTAACGATTTTTTGTAAAAAAAAACGGGTTTTGAATTTTTTGTTCAGGGTTGTTTGTAATAAAAGTGCCAAATTAACATATTTTAATCTTTAATCGATTTAATTAAATACGTGTCTCAGCTTTTTTTGAAATTCGTGCTAGTTCGCGTTTTGACAAAAATGCAATGGGGTGGTAACCCTTCGTTTTAAATAGGGCAATATGGGTATCAAATTTTATCTTTTGCCAAGTATATCATCTTTGTATGTAAATAATTTAGATTTGTGCAAATTAGATGCATTTTACACGGTGCTTTGGAATATATATTTTATTTATTTATTTATTTACAAATTTGCCTATGGATATCATATCCTTACAGACAGTTAGACAATATAATAACATATACTAGTTAATACAAATAAAATACAAAATTATTGATTGTTTAATAAGACGATAATTTTACGTTTTATAATATTTGCATTTGAAGAAAAATCTACAACTTTATAAAATTTATTAAATTGACTGCACATCCTTCTAAATGGATCAGCATTTGCGTAATTTGTCCTGAAGTATTTAATCGATAGCAATTCGAAGTGTCGAGATGGACGATGAGGAACATTAAATGGAATGTTATCGAGCAGGAAATCAGAAACAATATAACCATTAATTAAATTTAATATAAACGACACATTCAACATAGTCCTTCGGCTTTTAAGAGTTGGAAGTTTGATAAGAGCAAGACGGCTAGTGTATGACGGAAGTTCTAATGGGTTCCACTGTAGACCACGAAGGCAGAATAACAAAAATTGTTTTTGTACGGATTCAATATAATTGCTGTGAATCAAATATAAAGGATCCCAAACTATAGATGCATATTCAAGGACGGGTCTCACGAGAGAAACATAAAGTTGCTTTGTGACATATGGGTCTTTAAATTCTTTAGCCCATCGTTTGATAAAACCAAGAATACACCGTGCTTTATTAACAGTTATGGAAATATGCTTAATAAAGTTCAACTTAGCGTCCAACAAAACTCCTAGATCCAAAATTGTACCAACATTTTCTAGCTGATAGTTCCCCAAAGAATAACTTACATTTATATGATTTCCTCTAAAGAAAGACATATGCTTACATTTTTTCAAGTTAAGCTCCATCAAGTTTAAATTACACCATGACTGAAATGAGTCCAAGTCTTGTTGAAGTAGAATGTGATCTGCATATTTATTAAAACTGAGAAAAATTTTTACATCATCCGCATACATTAAAACTTTAGAGAATCTTATCACGTTCGGAAGATCATTGATAAAAAGGGTAAACAGCAATGGCCCAAGATGACCAGATACCAGATAAAACATCTATCGATTTAGATGTGACGTTTTTAAAACGGACACATTGTTTTCGATTTAATAAATAAGACTCAATCCATTTAAGAGAGTTGTTTGAAAATCCAATTGTGTTAAGTTTTCTCAGGAGCAGTTTATGGTTTACCTTGTCAAACGCCTTGCTAAAATCAGTATATACGATATCAGTTTGTTTTCGTTGCACAAAACCCTGATTTATAATTGTTGTTAGTTGTAATAGATTTGTTGTAGTTGAGCAGCCTTTTCGAAAACCATGTTGAGCAGATGACAATAGAGATGATACATGATGAGAAATGCATTCAGTTACCATCTTTTCAAAAAGTTTTGGAATAATACTTAGTTTAGCAATCCCTCGATAATTAACAATGTCAGACTTAGTACCAGATTTGTATAGCGGAATAATAAAAGACTTTTTCCAGGTATTAGGGAAATATCCAAATTTAATTGACATATTAAAAATGAGTGTTAATGGTATGGCGAGAAATTCAGCACAGTTTATCAATATACAGCTAGGAATATTGTCAGGACCACTTCTATACGAAAATTTAAGTTTTTTTAAGTTATATAAAATTGTGGAAACATCAAAGAATGGAATTGAGATAACTTGATTAACTGATTGAGTACAAGAAGGAATAATAGAGCCAATATAATTGGTATCAGAATAGGTCGTAGAAAAGAAGTCAGCAAACATGTTACTTATGTTAAGGTCATCACCAGACTCACTGTCTTGAAACTTCATTACTGTAGGAAATATGGTAGCTCTTCTTTTGGTGTTTACAAAATTGTAGAATGATTTAGGATTATTTTTGAAATTATTCTTCATTTTACGTAAGTAATTAGTGTAACAAGATTTGTTTAACACATTATACTCAGCACGAGCAGTTACATATTTGGTATATTCTATAAGTCGGCCTGTTTTTTTGTAATTTTTATACAACTTGTTTTTCTTATTTTTGACTGTAGACAAATGTTTTGTGCCCCAGGGAGGACCACTAGGTTTGTGAAGAGATTGCTTAGGGATACATAACTCCATTAGTGAATACATTTTTGTATAAAAACGTTTTATTATTTCATCCAAAGTAATACTTGAGGGCAAGAATAATTCGTCCCAGCTTATATTATCCAAGAGGCTATTAAGTAAAGGATAGTTTGTATTTTTAAAACACAATACCTTATCGTTTACCTCAGTAAGTTGCGAGTTAGATGAAAAAGAGATTAGTAGGTTTACTTCTATTGTAGGGTGATATCGATCTTCCGGAGTGGTAATAGGCTCAGAACGCTTAACAACGATGTCCACATATTCGTTTATAAAAATTAAGTCCAATAATTTCCCATAATCATTAAATATACCATTCAACTGACAAAGCGACAAATCCATAAGAGAGTTGAGAAACTCTATACATATTAAATTATTTGTTGACGTAACTGGTGTAAAGAACCCGTCATCGGGTGAGTAATTCCATATTATTGAAGGCATGTTAAAGTCACCAACTGAGATAACCAAATCATTCAGTTTAGCAGTACGACAAGCAGATTTAATTGCGTTAGCATGTTCGATATATACTGAGTGCGGTGATGATGGAGGAATATAAGAGCAAGTAATAAATATTTTTTTATGTTTCAGTTTTATTGCTATACCAGTAAATTCAATATTGGAAGGTGAATCATAAGTTAATGCTTCAGAGTGAAAAATGTTTGAAACAGCGATAAGCACACCTCCGGATTTCCTATTATTTTCGCGATCACGTCTGAAAACATGGTAATTGTCACACATTATCTCAGAGTTTAAAACATTTTCAGTAAGCCAAGTTTCGGTAAAAATTATGATTTGATGATTAAAATTGAAGCTATCAACAAAAAGAGAGGACAGTTTAGTATTTAAGCACCTAACATTTTGATAAATTAAAGAAATTGTATCAACAGGAGCAGCACTTAGTTTTTTGAAATTTTTGTGTTGCGATATGGAAGACGAGCAGCAGTGCTACGGTTTTCTTTATAAGTAAACTCTCGCACAAATGTATTTATAGGCCAGAAGGCAGGATCATTAATTATTTTAAAATATTGATCAGGAACAATAACTTTAAAAGACGCTATCTCTCGGGGCTGAGAATGCTTAAATTTAAATGTTGATATCTCTGCATTTGATCCAATTTTGGATTTTATGAAGAACTCAACATCTGCAACAGTCGTATCAAAAGCTAAACGTGATACAAAAACAGCCTTTTTAGGCGGAATAGCTCTTAACGAATTATGTACTACTTGGCTATTTATTAAAGATGGTACATAAGGGATTGACACACTCACTTCCTTATTTTGAGTAAAACTAAGCGGATTTGAGGCAACTATATTATTATTATTTAAATTTGTTAAAAGTTCATTATTAACAACTGAAGCCAGATCAGTATCAACATTTGCGGTAGATGGTGTATTATTATCAACTGGGATATTCAGAACAGGAGTTTTTAAAACTGAATTAACTGTTGATTTAGCGCCATGTTGCACACTGCTCTTGGAAGACACTGGAAGTTGCAGTTCAACAGCATGGAACTCGTCGCATTTTTCTTTATTAACATTTCTTGGCGACTTACGGCGTTTAGGAGAAGGTTGAGGAGGAGATTTTAAGTTGTCCAACGATTTAAAATCATCAAATAACTTTCCATATGCTGATATGCGTTCAGTCAACTTAGTTGCTTCACTTTGCAATTCAAGATATTGTGTTTTTGTATTTTGAAAGAAACGAGAAAAATTTGCACCAATATTACTGCAGCTACTGCAACACCAGTGCAAACCTTTATTCTTTGGTAAAGCCTCTGCAACTACAACAGAAAGTCCGCTGCAATTAAAGTGACAGCTTTCATGGCAAAGCCAACAGACAACCATTCTGTCATCTTCGCCAGTTATAGTACAATTTTTAGCTAAACAGGCCATTTCTAACTAAAACGTTCAAAATATACGCAGAATTTTGTATTTTGATATTTTATGTTTGCTGGGTTATGAATTTATTGTTATTATTATTTATTGAGTAATATTATTTGTTGTTATAAGTTTGCGGTTTTTGTTTTCTGTTTGGTTTAAGTGTTTTTGTTGGATATTTTGTTAATTTTTGGTATTTTTCACAAACGATGTTGTTATTATTGTTGTTGAGATTTAAAATTTTAAATTATGAATTTGCAGTATACTGTTTAAAATACAAAACAACAGCAGAAAAGAGACACTTAAAAAATTCAAGTGTTTTTGTTGTTGTTATTAATTGTTTGTTTAGTTTTTGTAATATGTTGGTATGAATGTTTGGTAATTTTAATGTATGTAATATGAAGCTTTAAAATAAGTTCGTTTTGTAGCATAAAATCACACTAAAATCACAAAAAGTTTAATCACACGACAAGAATATAATTATTGCAAATCGAATTTATTTAAATGCAATTTTGTAGTAACTCTAATATGAGTTATCGAAAAAATCAGTTTTTTCGCCCTCCTGTAAAATTGTGATTTTGCTGATAGCACTATCTGAAAAATAACCCTCGATATGTATTTTAATTTTCTCGGGTCTTATTTTTCCTGCGTTAACATATTTTTTCTAACGTTTATTCACATATTTTCTCTTCAAACAAGTTTTTGTGGAAAAAAATTCGTTAAGCTGGTTTCACAAAATATCAGTAGAACATATTAGGCATATTTATTGTAAAATTTTAAATATTTTTTCAAACTTAAAAGATTTTGTTATTTGTGTTTAATTCCCAATTTTTATTCTTGATAAAAACACTGAAATTTATTGTTGATGGGATAAACTATTCCTATGGGCGTTTCACTGGTTGCTTAAGCCAGATCGTCAGGAAACTTCATCCAAAAAGGTTTTAGAAAAACTAAAGACATTAAACCTAATAAAACTGTTAAACGTATAAGAATTATAAGCAACCGTTCTACTTGTAACAATATCAAAGTTTAAACGAAAACATCACCAATAAACAGTGAGTTTATCGCTTCTTACATTCTCCACTACAATTAATTGGAATTCTCCCAACATTAATTGTAGTTGTAAGTAGGTTAAGAAAAAGCAAAATGAAAACAAAAACAACTTGCAAAAGTTTGTTGCCAGTTTAAGTTTTTTAAAGCCGTGCAAGAATACAAATTGGGAATTAAGCACGAATACAGAAATCTTTTAAATTAAAATTTAGTATTCCCAAAAATTTCTTTGATAATTTTTTCAAGTCGTATAAAAAAGGCCCCAGAAAATGTTTATAACAAAAATGCCATAAGATTTTTTTGTAGAAATCCTAATATTTCATTTTGCTCAGAAATACTTAACACCGCATTGACTTAAAACAGTGCTACTTTTAAATTTTCCTTTATTAAGCATTTTTCATATGTAGCAGGAAATTTAGGTCTTAGAAGATCCCTAGTGAAATTTGATGCAAAAAATATGCGTTGAACTTTTCAACCTTCTAAAGTGCTGTTTTAGTTTACTTTTGTGTAAAAGTTAGAAACAAGGACAAAAATTTACCCCTAAAATAAGTTGTAGATGGTTCATTTATGGTAAAACAAGAATCACAATACAAGTGTACTGAAGACATCTTAAATAATTTTTTAGCTCAAAAAAACATTTATTATATTTTGACTTATTCCAAACGCCTTTTCAAAAAATTCAAAAATTTCAACAACCCGATCTAACTTTTCGAAACCCTTTGGCCGATTTGCTCAACCAGAAGCCAAGTTTCTTTTCGCATTGCAACTATTCAGGCTGGTCTATTTTTGTTGCACAGTGTTATAAGAGAAAAATCTTCTTTATTTAGCATGTCGCCATCCTATTTTAGAAGTTGTGTTAAAGGAAAGAAGTTTTAGTTCCGAAATTAGCAGATCCACCGTTTCTTAACCAAAATTTTTTCGAAAATGATAAAAATTTAAGAAATAAAATAAGAAATCCGCAACAAATTTCAAATTAATTTTTTGAACAACAAAAAATTCGTAGATCCAGAGATGATTATTAAGAATTCATGTAACTTTGCCTCATATATTTAGGACGTCTATCACCGGAAAAAATTACTTTGGATTCCGTGGAGCTATTCATCACGGCAGATGGATGGCAAAGGCCATTTATTACCTCAAAATATATCTTTTCAGGGATCAATATTCATTAGCTGGTTTAGAGGGAAGTGATGTTGCAAATATTTGCTTCTTTATAATCAAGGTATTATGGAAAAGCTTGGCTTACCGCACATATATGCCCACCCTGGCCCACCCTCAACCAAGACCTATTAACAATCTTTGGTATCTAAAAATAAACTATCTATGGTATCTTTGGTAATTCGGAGCAAGAAGCCTTTTCATTTTTCGAATATGCATTGGAAAAAAAACGTGAAAAATGTTTAGAAAATTATGAACGATGAAGTTAATTCTGACAACAGGGATCTAAAAGCAAAACTTTATTTCCAAGAAGTTGATCATTTGCTGTGAAAAAGATCAAATATTTAGTATTTTCTCGGACTCTAAGTTTTTAAGGGCCATTATTACAACTTGAAGTTAGCTAAAGTTAAGATTAAATTGACAGATAATAATGTGTTATCTGTCAAAAAGCGTCTGTTAACTGTCGGATAACAGCTAACGCCAAGTTATAATAATGGCCCTAAGAGATTTGAAATCGATACATATTTCTTAATTACTAATCCTAATGTATGGTGTAAGAACAACATTATTTAAAAACTAAATAATGGTAAACGGCTTAAGAGTTTTTAATAACAGAGCTGATAGAAGTAAATTTAAATTAAGACCAAGACAAAGACAAAACGAAAAATGTAAAAGGCGACCAATGCATTCTACATGTATGTAGAAAGTTATAACTCAGAACTTTTTTTTAAGAATTTCCTATTAAAAGTAAAATCGCAAGCAAAAAAATGAAAGCACAGAAAAGTTTCCCTGTAGAGTTCTGGTGATGAGAAAAATGGAAATTTTATACTTAACAGTAAAATTTTAAGTGCAACATGTGTCTGAGTGAGTGTGAAACATCATCATCAACACGGTAGTTGTGGCATAAACTTTATTAATTATGCAAATTGTAGTTTTTACACCTTTGGCAAGTTTGTTGATTTTGACAGCTTTCCAAGACGAACACAATAGCCGACGCAGTGAAAAAACGAAGTGCTGCTTGAGTGCATGTTAACAACACATTTGAATAATTTTTTTTCTTATGCATTTGCATAATTTAAGTACAAAAAGCAAAGAAAATTATTCTTTTAATTTTTAATGCTATTTTACGCCTTAAATACTATCCTCAAAAGTGGAAGGTCTCCTTAGTCACCATGATACCTAAACCTGGAAAGGATCACACAAAATTTGAGTCATATAGGCCTATAAGCTTACTTTATAATATATCAAAGCTGTTTGAGAAGCTGTTAGCGTCAAAATTAACCCCAATTTTAAATGAAAATAGATGTATTCCTAACCACCAATTCGGCTTTTGAAGAGAACACAGCACAATTGAGCAAACTCATCGTATAGTAAACGCAATAAGAAAAGCCTTTGAAGAAAAAAAATATTGTTCCGCTCTCTTCATCGATGTTTCTCAAGCTTTTGATAAAGTCTGGCATGAAGGCATATTACATAAATTGAAGCTCAACTTACCAGTAAACACACACAAGCTGTTAGAAAGCTACTTAGTCGGTCGAAAATTTATTATTAAAGAAGGTGATTATTTAAGCTCTCCTCAGCAAATTGACGCTGGAGTCCCTCAGGGAAGCATCCTGGGCCCACTTTTATACTTAATATATACCTTGGATATCCCAACAAACAACTACACACAAACTTCAACATTTGCTGATGATACAGCTCTTCTGAGCGTGCACGAAAACCGTCAAGAAGCATCTCGATACCTACAGGATCATATATTTCAACTCGAACTATGGTTAAAGCAATGGAGGATAGAGGTCAATGAGCAAAAATGCGTACATATAACATTCACCTTGCGTCGGGAATCATGCCCCCCTATTAAAATCAATAATCAAATAATACCTCAAAATTCGCATGTAAAATACCTCGGTATTCATCTAGATCGCCGTTTAACGTGGAAAAGCCATATAGAGGCAAAATTAACTCAAATGAAACTAAAAGCCATCCAAATTCATTGGCTTATAGGAAGAAACTCTGTCCTTAGTCTCGACTGCAAACTTCTTCTTTACAACTCCATCTTAAAGCCAATCTGGTGCTATGGTATTCAGTTATGGGGCACTGCCTCGGCCTCTAATATCGAAAAAATTCAAAGGCGCCAAAATAAACTACTTCGAATAATCACAGCTGCCCCTTGGTATGTTAAAAACTCAAATATTCACAAGGATCTTAATGTTCCATTAGTTAAAACTATGATTACGAAATATGCAGTAAAATACTTAAAAAGGCTCGAATTGCACCCGAACCCACTAGCACGAAATATTTTAAATGATAGCGGACACACTCGGTTAAGAAGAAGAGACACTGCAGCACTTATCAAATTAGATGAGCGATAAACACCTATAAAAGTGAACAGAACCCGCGATGAAGAAAATGTTTGTCTGGCACTGGCAGGACAAAAAATAACGTATTAGGTTAAGATTTGATTAATTGTTGTTAGTAAATATTTAATATATGAAGATTCAATAAATAAATAATGAAGAAAAAAAAAAAAAGTACAAAAAGTAGAAACTGCATTTTAATAAAAGCGATTTTAAGGGGATGGTAAGCTTATATTAATTAAATTTTTACGGTTTCTCGACCCTGTTGCGAAAAAAGGGCAAATATGCGTTTAAAACCATGTTTCTAACATTAACGTAGATCATGCGGCAAACAAGTTATGAAAAATTTAAATCAGACTAAAACTTAGTTTATTTCCAAATGTTAAAAAGATACTCACATATTGAGAGTAAAAATCGAAAAAAAAACAAGTAAGAAAGTATAGTCGGTTAAGCCCGACCATATGATACCCTACACCACACACACAAAAAAATAATTTAGGTAATTTTACCAAGTCGTGCATAGGTAATTTATTTTTATATAAAAAGAAAAAACTAAGTTTAATTGTCTTAAATAATTTTTAATTTATACAATAAGTATTGCCTAAATTTTTTGTTAATACTACTAAGGGCCATTATTACAACTTGAAGTTAGCTAAAGTTAAGATCAAATTGACAGATAATAATGTGTTATCTGTCAAAAAGCGCCTGTTAACTGTCGGATAACAGCTAACGCCAAGTTGTAATAATGGCCCTAATTGGGTCAGGTATCTTCTTCGAATTTTTTTATAATATGTATGTATGTTTATTTTATTTTTCAATTGTGAAAAAAAAACATTCAAATATAAATTTGAATTTAGAATTTTTAAATATAAAATGAAAAAAATTAAATTAAAAACTATTCGGGGGTTGCTTTAAAACCATGTGAGATAAGGCCATTATGGCTTTATTGCTGAATTGAATGGGAGATAAAGCCATAATGGCCTTATTGCCCAATCATTGAGAGGTAAGGCCATATTTAAAATTTTGCCATATTTTTTTCGCAAATGAGAGATAAAGCCATATTTTTTCAGAATATTGTTATGCATGGTGTTAACATTCTGTAAAAGGGAAAATCCTTAGTTATCATTAAAAAACCTTTTTTTATTCTTGTGACGCACGCAGGAAAACTTTATTCAGCGAAGCCACCTGCCGCGCCCTACTGGAGAAAAAACCCCACGCAGAAAAAGTTTAGCATGCGAAGCCAGATTTCAATACTTAACTTTAGTGTTTCCGGAACTGAAATAAGAGATAAACCATTTTCTAATATTGCTAATGTGAGCTAAGGCCATGATGGCTTTATCTCCCATTCAAATGAAAAAAAAAATAAAAAAAAGCATTTATCTCCCTTTTGCATGAGAGATAAAGCCATCATGGCCTTATCTCACATGGTATTAAAGCACCCCCAACTATTCAATAAAGGATAAAAATACAACGCATGTAAGTGAGTATTATTAACATAGGATAAAGAACTCCGCTGAACTTTAAAAAAAAACAAGACAGAATATCGACCCCTTTGCGCAAAATTATCGTATGTTACAAAAACCAAATTTTACAGGACAGCCACTTTTCTCTACTTTTCTCTGCTTTCGCTTGCAATATCAATATTAAAATATACATTAAATTTTTGGAGCAACGAAGTGGAATTCGCCTATAATATTTTGTCAGGTGACGTCTCTTTGAATGTAGAACAAGATTGCACCAAAAACTCAATTTCAAAAAAATTGGCATATACGATCATTTCGCGCAAAGGGGTCGATATATTTACAATAAAACCAATAATTATTTATTACTTTTATTGAAGATTATTAATTAGGACGACACGATGCTGGATCAATATGGATTTCCAAAACAAGATTAGTTTTAATCCTTTGACCTCAAATGAGCCCAAAAAACAGCCCGGAACTTTAAGAAACAACAAAAAGTTTCAGTAAATTATTAAATTAATTGATACACATTATGAATTGATAAATAAAATACATATTTTGAAATTAAAAAGGTTAAAAAAGTATATAGTTTTTTTAAAAATGCTTTTTTATTAAAAAAAAGTATGTAGTAAATTTACCTAAAACCTATGTTCTTGTACAAAATTTAACTTAGATAACTTTTCTAAAATAAAAATATAAACTAACTTTGCTATCATTGGTAAATTTCCAAAGTTTCTTTGTAATTTTAACAAAATTATTAAATACTTTTTCGAACATAGAAATTACCTAAGTTAAACGTTTTATTACCTAAGAAACTTAGATACTGCCATGCTACCCTTGCGCTTAGTTAATTTTATACCATATTCTTAGGTAATTTTACCTATGAATTTTTTTGTGTGCAGTATTTAAAAACACATCATGCTTATGTGTCCATATAAATATAGAGTTATCTAAGTTTATAAACTTCATTAAAATCGGTTTGAATGTTTGTGAGAGGCAGAAATTGCCCCCTACCTCTTCTTGTGGTCCTATTTTTGAAAAACTGCATAGCTTATGCAGTGATGCCAGGAACAATTTCAAAAAATCCCTACGTGTCTCCAAAAAAAAAATCCCTTTTTTCCCTACAAAAAAAATTTCCCTACACTTTTCCTACGTTACAAATTTATTGTTTTTAGCGACAAGCAAGCAAACAAATACTTTTTTTTAATAATTTTTTTAACATAAGAATCTCAAAATTTTTAGCAAACTTGGTACCAAATAAAAGGGGGCTCAGTAAAATTCAAAATAAATGTTTTCTTCAGTTCCCCTGAACTTAAATATAAATCATTTCATATTCTTAAAAGTTTTCATTTAAAATTTTTTAAAAATTTGAATGTATATTTTATTTTCTTTTAGCATAGAAGGTGTGATTGTTTTCTTACAAATAAATGTCTATGCAGAAATTTAATTTATTAGATATTCGCTTTTAATATTCGCATACATTTTAGAGAATGTGAGTTCGAATGCAAATAGCAAATATAAGAGAATAGTTCGCAATGCAAACGCGAATATTCGTTGCCACTTAATTATATATTCGGGGGTTCGAAGAATATTCGGGTACATGATTTTAATATATGGATTGCCAGGCTGTTAGGACTCATAGAAGGTATATGGTTTCTTTTAAAAAATATTACATTTGTACTAAAACGCTATTGTATATGAAAAATTTTCATTTTTAAATAAATGAGATATAATTTTGAAAATTCCCTACGCTTGAAATTTTTCGAAAAAATCCCTACAAAAAGGGAATATTCCCTACATTTGGCATCACTGAGCTTATGTGTCCATATAGATATGGATCTATCTATGTTTTAAATTTCATTAAAATCGGTTTGAGAGGCAAAAATTGCTCTTATCTCCCCTGGTGGACCAATTTTTAAAAAAATGCATTTTTTTAAGTTCTTCTTTTATGTCACCATTATGTATTTCAATGTTTCCCAGTAACGGATTGTTATGAAGCTCGAAAAAAAAGAATTATGGAAACTCTGCAGAACAAAGAGATCGGGAGAGTCATATAGCACTAATATTATTATGAAATACACATGTATCTGTTTGCCTATCATTGGTCTAGGACAGTGATGTAAATTGTGGTTGTATTGATTTATATGAGTATTAGTGAATAAAGGCCCTGCAAATAATAGGACCAGTCCAAACACGCGTGTAAAGAGTAGTCCACAAGGGACCAGGACTAGTCCAAAACTAACCCAAACGTATGGAAAAAACCTGGTATATTTAACATTACGATGTCCTAGGAGAGGACCATATAACCCACCTTTGGGCCACTAAGGTGTAGTTTTAAAACTACTCCATGGTGTACACAAGAGGATTAGTTTTGAAGTCGTTTAAAAACGAAAGCATGTCGTTAAAAAACGAAGACATATCGTCTCACTACAAACACTTTTTAACAATGATATGGTCCATGCTTGCATTACATTTGAGCAGTCCATGGAGTAGTCCATTTTATCAAAATGGATCAGGTGGTCCAATTTGATTTGCAGGGTGAATTGTGTACTCTCGTGCACTAAATGAAAGAGCGTAAGAATGTGTGTGTATTAATTTCCACAATTGTGTATGACGGTGACATCCCTGGTCTAGGACCAATATTTTAAGGCGTTGCACACATCAGCACAAATGCATAATACCCTCTCCACTATTGTGGTGTGGGTATAACAACTTATTTTCAAAATTTTAAAACAAATTTTCGTACTAATATGACTATGTATATTTGATTAATTTTAACTAAACGGAAAACTTTAAAAATAAACTAAAAACAGTTTATGTTACACTTTTGAGTGTGCAAATATGGCGGTTAAATGAAATTCTTAAATTTGGTGTCTGCAGCGCCTTAAATGCCCTATGATGTGACAAATCCCACTTTATTTTTCATCTTCATAATTTATTTCTAACATAAATACCCACTATCTCCATTCCTTAAGGGGGCTTTAATACAAAATGTTCAATACATACTATAAATATTTTGTAGAAAAAACCTCGAAAGGAATAAATTGTATGACCGACCTCCACTAGTTTTTTTATCCTTAACACTTTCTCTAGTTACATTTACCCTTTATCACCACTTCTAAGGGGGGCTCCAATACAAATATTCTTAAATTTAATTAAAAATTTTCGTTTTTCGTGAAAAAAAATTAAAAGATTGTGATCATTCATGGCTTGTTTTGTTTGCAACTTATTTATATGTCTAGAAAACATTAGAAGCATAGCTGCAATTTACAAACTTTAATGAATTTTTTGCTAACAAAAATTTCGAATTTTGCTAAAGAAGAAACTTATTTTTTGCCAAAAAAAAAAGATTATGTTTCAAAAACGACGCACAATAGGAAAAGGTTTTACTTTGCTTAAAGGAAGTTTTATAGCAGAATTTCTTTTTAGTGTTTTCTATAACCTAAACCGATTTTGAGTTTATTAATGATTTGCCTGAAGCAGTTCAACATTGTATTGTATGCAGACGACGTAAAATTATTTTCGACTGTAAAACATCCTTGTGATCAACAGCATCTACAAAATGACCTGGATAGTTTTGACAATTGGTGTAAACTTAACTTGATGGAACTAAATTTAAATAAATGTAAACATATGCAATACTCCAGAGTAAAAATAAATAAATTTATAACATTAATCAAAAAAGTATTTAGTTTTATCAAAATCATATTAGAATTATTATTAATCAATTAAATGTGAAAAACAAATTGATAATTGACTTTTTAAACTCTAGTGCTTTAGATAAAAATTGAGAACAATACGGAATTGGGTTCCAGAGATGAATGCCATGGATAAATAATTGCCACAATGATATAAGCCTTTTGTTTTTTTGGTTAAAAAATTGGTATTTTTTGTCAAACTACTGAATTGTTTTTATTAAATAAATCTATGTATGTATGTAAGAAACGATATTAATATCATATTTAAAAGATATTTATTCGTTCAAGTTTTTACCATGAATGCTCAAAAATTATTAAAAAAAAAATTAAAATCGAAATCAAATATTTCAAAGCTACTCCATACGTTATTAAAATTGGTATTAATAATATATTACAAAGTACATATCCACACGGCCAATCCTGACTTCTATCGGTCTCCGATTAGATATTCCACATTTTCATGAGGTCACATTAAGTTGATGTTGTATTAGGCCCTTCACACTTTTCTGCTTTTTTGACATCATATCTGTCATTACATTTTACCAGAGTTCAGAGAAATTCATATGTGATCGCTCATATTATTATTAATCAACCATTCTTGAATTTTCTTCTTAAATGAAACATGTAAAATATATAATTTTTTTCACAGTCATAAATGAATTGTTAATATTTCGCCAAATTCATTCATGTTTTTGAGGAAAAATCCAATTTTGCCTTTCTTCAGTCATGAAAAATGAGGAAAAAAAAAAGTTTTAGAAACGATCCTCACTAGTAATGTTGTTGTTGCTTGACAGTTTGCATGACCACAGCGCGAAATGACTGTGTGTATTTGTTTGTGTAAAATATTTTTGGTAAGGGCAACCAGCCTAGGTGTCGGTTGGATTTTTTGTAAGAAAACATTATTGAAAAAAAATTAAAAGAACTGCACATATCGTCCGTCATCTTAAATGCAGAATAATGTAACATCACATTTCATAATTTTACATGCAAAGCAGAAAACTTTGTAAAATGTTTATGAGATTTATAACCAATTTTAAATATTTCAGCTAAAAATGCGATAACCGATATATTTTTAAGGAAAAAATATTGAATTTATTATTATTTTTTAAGTTGTGTGTGTTGCGTTATATAAATTTGTAATTTTCAGAAACAAAAAGACGTACCATCAAGGTATTTTAGTATTAAGTAAAACAAACATTTAAAATATTAAATAATTAAATATTTGTGTTAAATTACTGGAAAAATAGGATGTATATATATGAACATTTTTTATTGATTTTATTTTAAATTTAAATTAGAAAATGTAACTTCATTTAATTTAGCTATGAATTGATTTTAAAAAGCCATCTTTTTCGTTCTAATTAAAAAGTATTTTGATCTCCTTAAAATGATTTTTTTTTACAATGAACAAATTTAGCAAATAAAAATTTGACTCATATAACATAACATGTATATATCGAATTTTTTCAAAAGAACTCCGTATCGCATTCTTACAACGCTATGTACGTTGCAAAAAGTATATTTTAATTAGGTAATTTTTGAAAAATAATAAGAAAAAGGAAAGCGTAGTGTTGATAGCAGCTCCCATATTAAGTTAACATAAATGTTGGACAAAGTAGTACTTCTCCAAAGAAAGATATTATTACAATTTAATAATTCTAAAGGATTAACACAAAATAAAGCTAAACAGTCTTTATTCCACTACTTTATAAAAAAAATAAAAAAGGCAATTATTCCAAAAATTAAGAATATCTGTCTTTTTCAGGATATTGATGAAGGGCCACTTGGAAGAATGCAATCCTAATAAAAAAAACATACTATTTTAAAAAAACTAATAAAAATATTTCTTTTGAATAATTAGTATTGTGGTTATTTTTGTCGAACTATTTATGGTTTTTTATTCCAAATGTTAATATTTTTAATCAGGCTTAAGTTCATCAAATTTAATTTTTTATCAATAACAATTTTAATTAATTTTCATGTTGTAAAATTCCTTTATTCATAAAAATAATTTAATGAAAATTAAATTTGATGAACTTAAGCCTGATTAAAAATATTAACATTTGGATTAAAAATATTTCTTTTGTATTATAAACTTTTTATATTATAATAAAGAAATTTTATGGTCCCATACAGATTCATTATAGGGAAGTTCGACATTATTTAAATTTATTAAAAAGGAAATACATACCTAGATATTATAACTCATAAGGTATATAATATACCTTATAAGTATGTATATGATTCCGGGGGTGTTTTGGTCAATTTCCGGGGGTGTTTTGGTCAATTTCTCCTACCGGACGCGTCCCCAGGTGGCGGATAGGGGGGGTGATGGGCGTTCTGTCCTCTCTCAAACATAATTAAACCTATGGGGGAGAGGGGGCAGTATGCCTATTGCTTAGGGAGTCTAGTACTCCCCGCGGACCAAAAAAATTGACGAAAGAATGAAAATGGAAACCAATGAAATGAAAGTTACGGTGCAGGGCTTAAATAACCCAGTGCCGGCGGCAAACGTTGATCTGCTCGCGAGTCATGTGCCGTCGTCATCCCGCGATCGTGAGCACAAAACTACTACAGAGGTGGGTACCTTGGCCTCAGTAGTGAGAAATGTGACAAGCGTACATAATGCCTGTGGCAAAAATGTAGAGGTGAAAGAGAAGGACGCACTCAGAGGGGGCTCAAAGCAACCTCAGCCCTTAAACAAGGGTGAGGGGCCGACTCCGAATCCTCAAATGAAAACAACAACACCATTTTACCAAACCCCAACAAGGATGAGGTAGACCGTATGGTGGAAGAAGTGAGCGACAGCATAGCCAAGCTATCAACAACCAAAAAACGGCTATCTGGGGCACAACGAAGGAAGCTGAAGAAGATGCACCAGAAGAACATATTGGGCCAATCCCGGGACACCGCGACGGTATCAGATCCCCCTTCAGTCTCTGAGACGAAGAGAATCAGATCTCCTGAGGAGCTGAATACTGAGAATAAGCCCAAGAAGAAAAAGAGCTCCCCGCCATCAAATAGACTGTTTGAGCCTAGCCATACTTCACTCAAAGAAGACTCTTGTCAGAATTCGACGAGTAAGGGAGGCAAAGCAAAATCAGCTATTGAGAAGGCGAGCACGTCAGCTAAATCAACCCCGAAGGGAAGGGCACCTGTAAAGGAGCCTCCCCCGACGCGGAAGAGGAAGCTAGACGCTGAAACAGGAAAAGAGCCGCCATCTTATGCCAAAATTGCCAGGAAAAAATACCAGGAAGGTCTATGCTATGCAGTATATGACGCTGGTAATCCAACAGGCAAAATACCAGCAGACCAACAAAGCAAAGTAGAAGACTTGGTCAATAATAAGATAGTGGACCATGTAATCGCGTCTAAGGGACAACAGCCCATAGAGAGCATTAGCAGCGAGTTCGTCAGGGGTGTGATGATCATGAGGCTGGCATCACACCAATGTGCTTGCACCCTGAAAGACTTAGTGGAGAGCATTCCTCCTCCCTGGGACGGCGCAAAGCTAGGACTGGTGAAGAGGAAGGAATATCCGTTGCTCTTGAAGTCCACCGTCTATATCGAAGGATGGAGCAAACTAGCGAATGAGCGCATACTGGAAATTCTAGGCAGCCAAAACGCTAAACTAGCCGTGGAGAAATGGGAGGTCTTTCACAGGAAGGAGGAATCTGATGGAACTCTTCTTGTGATAGGCATTGACCAAGACTCCATGGCTAGCCTTGCCAAGAATAAAGGTATGGGTTATTTCGCCTCAAAAGCTGTATTTTTCAAGAACGGGAAGACACCCATTGGAGGGGCTGCCATGGCCAGACCTGACAATGAAAAACAGGAAACGGTGCCGAAATCACCAGCAGTATCTGCTAACCCGGAGGACTCAGATCCTAAAAGCCAGGGGGCTATGTCCAACTCGCAAGAAGACAGACTCTTGGAGGGCCTTGATTGAGGTCATCCAAATAAACCTCCATCGGAGCGAGACGGCAACCAACGCTCTGATGTCTAAAATAAACAAAGTTAAGATACACATAGCTTTAATCCAGGAACCTTGGACCACTCGGAACAAGGTTTCTGGGTTGAACCATGTTAATTATCAACTTTTTTACTCTGATACAGGGTCTCGTCCGAGAACTTGTATCCTATGTCATAAAAACTTATGTTTTCTTCTCTTAACAGGGTTGTCAACGTCGGATGCAACGGTGCTGAAACAAGGGGGTAGCAATACATACCTTGCGGCTGTTTACCTGCCTTTCGACTCTCCGACACTTCCACCCACGTCGGAGTAGATGAAACTGACTGAGGAGGCGCAAAGAAAAGGTATGAAACTTATAGTAGGTTGTGATGCTAACTCTCACCATGTAGCTTGGGGTAGTACTAACACCAACCGTAGGGGACAGGCTCTCATAGATTACTTAAATACGAAGGACTTGATCACGTTGAATGTAGGGAATAAGGCAACCTTTGTCAATAGGATCAGGGAGGAAGTATTAGATATTACATTTTGCTCTGAGGACCTAATAAACGAGATCCAGGATTGGAGGGTTTCGGATCAACACTCCTTCTCGGACCACCGGTATATAAGGTTCAAGATTCTTCGGCCACCGCCGAAGCCGATAAAATTTCGGAACAGGTCTAAAACCGACTGGGTACGATTCGGGACCGGATTGAGGAACCGATTGGGGTTGAGCACAAGTCAATGCCGAAATAAGGAGGAAATAGACGCCAAAGTGGAAACGCTCACAAACGCCTTGGTTGAATCGTTTGAGGAGAGCTGCCCCCTACGAGAGCGAAGATCCCCACATGAGAAGCCGTGGGTAACGGGGGAGATTCGGGATCTGGGGAGGAATCTGCGCAAACTCTTCAACCGGGCAAAGCGTAAGAAGACTGCAGTATACTGGGATGAATATCACAGTAGGCTAAAAGAATATAGGAAAATCACTAGAAAGGCCAAACGAGACTCCTGGAAACTTTTCTGTGAACAGGTAGATGGCGTTAATGACGTTTCGAGGATTAAGAAATTCTTATCTAAAACCCATCTACAACCAGGATCAATGGTCGATGAGACTGGGAGAAGATTGGAAGATATAGAGGAGATCATGGAACTTCTAATGGACTCACATTTTCCGCCGACCGTAACGGGCGCCACGGAGGAACCGTTATGGGAGCGGGGGGACCAAAATGGAGGGATGGTCATAACGATTGAGATGATCAAGAAGGCGATCAGAAGTTTCGCACCATATAAGGCCGCAGGGCTGGATGGTATATTTCCGGCACTCTTACAGAGGGAGGTGGACCTAGTGTCAACTCATCTGTCAGTGATATTCACTGCGTGCTTAAAATTCGCATACACTCCGGTTAGATGGCAGGTTGCTAGGGTAGTATTTATACCCAAACCTGGGAAGCCGACCTATGCGACACCAAAGGCTTATCGCCCAATAAGCCTAACGTCCTTTCTACTCAAAACTATGGAGCGGATAGTCGATGCCATGATTAAAAGTGGAATACAGGACAGTGTCCTGAAATATAAGCAGCATGCTTATGTTAAGGGCAGATCAGTGGAGACCGCATTAAATGAGGTATTACACTATATACGGAAATCCTTCGATGACAAACTGTACACATTGGCGGTGTGCATTGACATCGAGGGAGCTTTTAATAACGTATTAACCGATACTCTTATCCGATCCTTGGACCAGTTTCTGGTTGACCGGGCGCTCAGCGACTGGATCACCCACATGCTAAGGAATAGATGGATAAGTTGCGAAATGTACGGTGTTACCACTAGGAGAAGGGTATTTCATGGAACGCCGCAGGGGGGGATCTTATCTCCCCTGCTATGGGTAACCACGATAAACAGTCTCCTAAGGACCTTAACCGAAGCGGGGTTCCAACCGGTATGCTACGCAGACGATGTTGTAATACTCCTAAGGGGAAGGGATCCAAATTATTTGTGCAGAAGGGCCGAGACGGCCCTAAACACGGCCTTTAACTGGGCCCGGCCTAAGGGCCTAAATGTAAACCCGGAGAAGACGGAGATATGTCTGTTCACGGGGAGAACAAAAATTCCTGCCTATGAGGAACCACGTTTCTCGGGCAGGACAATACCAGTGACCGACAGGGTTAAGTACTTGGGCGTTACCCTTGATCGGAAACTGAAATGGAAACACCACATAGAGGACAGAACCAACAGGGCGAGCCGGTGTTGGGCGCTATGTAGGAGGACCATTGGCCCGAAATGGGGCCTGCGACCGAATATGATACACTGGCTTTACAAGAGCGTAATAAGACCGATCTTAACTTACGCCTCTGTAATCTGGTGGACTTCTTTGGACAAAGGGTGCAACATAAGACCACTTCAGGGGGTCCAGCGTACGTGTTGCTTGGGTATAAGTGGGGCAATGTGCACCACGTCAACCAGGGCTCTGGAGACACTGCTGGATATACCACCAATCGAAACGCAAGTGAGATACGAGGCGGCACTTGCGGCCGAACGCCTCCTATCTCTTGGCGAACTATATATAGGTGACTTCAGAGCAGGTCATCAGTGTATACTGGGAACGTTGCCCGGATACACACACTCATCAGACATCCCCGACCGCATACCGGAGACGGAAATTGTCGGAAACTGCGGTATAATGATCCCTGAAAGGGGAGAATGGTCGGGCGGAACTCTAGTGCAGATGCCCGCGGGGATCTGTTGCTACACGGACGGATCTAAGTTGAGGAATAGAACGGGTATAGGGGTCTTTGTTGAGAACCCGGAGACCGAGATATTCTACCGTCTTCCTGATCACAACACAAGCTTCCAAGCGGAAGTCCGTGCTATTACGGAGTGTGTGGAATGGATTGGATCGAATATGGGGCGAGTGGACGCTAACATTTTCACGGATAGCCAAAGGGCAATTAGGGCGATATCAGCTAGCAGGGTTAAGTCCAAAACCTTGCTGGACTGTAGAAGGGCCATTACCGAGTTTTCCTACGGGGGCAGGATCCATATCATATGGGTGCCGGGCCACTCGGGGATAGCCGGGGACGAAAGGGCCAATATACTGCCAATTCGGGGAAGGGAACTCGGGGCAGTTAACTTGGCGAACGCAAAACCGTTTGAGGCAACGAAAGCGGAGTTAAAGGCGTGGGCTAGAGAAACCCACACGGCCTGTTGGAACAACGGGACGGTGGCTAGGACCACTAGAATTTTATGGGGCAACCCAGATAAAAGGAGGACTAAGGGCCTCCTATATGGGAGCAAGTCCGAAGTCAGTATGATGGTACGTATCCTGACTGGTCATGCAGGACTACGGGCACAACTGTATCGAATTGGACGGGCAGATTCCGATGAGTGTAGAGCGTGCGGCGAGGATAGCGAGACGTTGGAGCACTTTCTCTGCCACTGTCAGTCCTTTGCCGAATTAAGGTCCAGGCACCTCGGGAGCGATATCTTATCGGACCTGGAATCCCTGAGGAACGTCAACTGGAGAACTTTGAGGAGTTACGTCCGAGAAACCAGGTTTCTGAATACCGGACATTGACAACTGACAATTGGATCTCCATGTTCTTAAGGAGCGCACAACAGGCCCAGCATAGGCCTAGGTGTATATCGTAAGATATGAGGAGGCATTTCGATGCTTCATCCTCCTTTCGACCTAACCTAACCTATGTATATGATAGTATACTATCATAATAATGATGACAGTCTGATGGAAACAAAAATCTGAGGACCTGCAGATGTTGCCATTTATTCTTAGAAATTTTCAGCGTTTGGAAGTACAATGGGGTAGGCTGCAAAATTTCTAACAGTCCTATAAGGGACAAGCTGATAGTCACACTTATTATAAATTTTGTAATACATACAAATCACTAATTCCACTAACACCCTCTGATAATTTTTTTCTTGAGTGTGATTATACATTATTTGTTAAAAAAATTGTATTTTTGATGAAACGTAATTTTTAATTTTGAAAAAACTTGGATTTTTTTTTTAAATTTTATAAAAATATGTAATGTGACTCGTAATCAACAAACCAAATCAATTTAAAATTTTCGAATAATGTTTTGCATATAAGCTAACGATATGTTTTTTTTTTGTGTAAACAATTCTTTGGTGCCTTTAAAAAGGGCACTTTTTCTTTCGTTTAAAAGTCCCAATTCACACGTTGCAAGTCTTATTGATCAGCTTGCTACTTTATAACGGGAGTGAAGAGAGGAAAATAAACGTTTCTCTCTCACTCTCTCTCGCCTATAAGGTAGCAAGCTGATCAATAAGACTTGCAACGTGTGAATTGGCACAAAGACGTAGTTTATATGCAGAAATTATTGAGAAAAAAAATAGACACAAGAAGTTGTTGGTATTTTGTGTTTGTAAAAATATTTTGGTTTCTGTTCCAATCGCGACGATGTGTTTTTATTGCTGAAAACACTTTTCTTACGTATGTAGGTAAAGTTATTTGGAAAACACTAACAAAGTCTTGTTTCGGCACAAGCAAAGCGACCGTAAGTATAGTTGATGGGTAAGAAAATTTGTTTTATTGTTGCACTAATGTAATTTTATTGTTTCGCGCCAAATTTACCAGTTTTTGAAAGTTCAATGTAGTGTTTTAAACACCGTTGCGCTTGGTCCAGAAACAAATTTTTTTTTTTCACCAAACTTCATCATCAGTTCTTGCAGGTAGTAATTTGTTTCAATTAATTTTGCCTTTATGTCTTTTAAAGGAAAAAAAAAATTACAAAACACACACAGGCTATCGTGCTGCATAGCGGGAAAAATTGCGAGCGCTTTGACTTTTCAGGCCTTAAAGAAGGTTTACAACTAGATTTTCCATAAACTTTTACTTATTTCGATCTGCCTTCTTCGAAAAGGTCTTTAAGAATGGGTTTTATGAAATATTTTACAAATTCAAATTTACTTTTCTGAGATAAGGCGTGTCGAAATAGTTTTATTAGCAGTTATGTTGGAATGTGTAGTAAGTTTAGTTATTGATTTACTCACTTCGCGTTATTAGCAACAACAATTAGCGACCTTAGGTCAACAAGGATCTATATGCACCTAAACAACATGTAAGATAGAACCTTGTTGTCCTAATACTGTTGGAATGCGACTGGAAAACTTAATATCGGTAAAAAGGCCTTCTTTAAGGCCTCGTTTGTACTTCACTTTCCCGCTGTTAATGTCCGGCAAATCGCGTTTTTTTCATTATGAGGAATTTGAATGTGAATTTCTTTTTAAATTTTTCATATCTGACAAATTCACATATGAATTGTTTTGTTTGCTCATTTTTCATGAATGAAGAAATTCAAAATATGTTTTTTCCTCACCCTCATGAATGTGAAAAAACAATAAAATTTAACATTTTTCACGCTCGCTCATGACTGAACAAGTACTCGTTGCTCTTCGCGTTTGTTAAAATATGATTCAATTAGTTCCTAATGTATAATATCATTTATTCTCTTGTCATCTTCTGTTCCCATTGAACTTCATGTGGTGTTCTATTAATTACTCGATGATATGTAGAATTTATACACATTTGGACTTTGTCTACATATTTATACCATTTGCTAGGATCATCTATAGCAAGTTCTGATAAAACTGAAATTATGACTGCATTAACACGTTCAACTTGACCGTTTCCTCTTGGTACTCCAGTGGTTATTTTCAAATGTTGTATATTCATAGAAGCACAAAACTCTTCAAAATCATTCGCTGGACCTTTATCCAATGTAATATTTTTTATTCCTTTTTTTAATAGTTTTGTTAGTGGGGAAACTATAATACATACTTTAATAAATTCTTCAAGCTTAAGGTCACTTATTTATAAAATTAATTAAAATATTTTTATTTTCAATATTTCGATTTCCGTTGGAAATCTTCTTCAGGAAATTTTTTTTTTTTTTTTTTTTAAATAATATAAAATTTGACAATAAATGGAAAAATAAAATATGGAAAAATAAATTTTAAAATTTCAAAAAACAAAATTATCATAATAAATTTAAAATTCCATTCTACAAACTTTAAACAAAAATACAAACAAACAAAAAAAGGAAAACAAAATTTTTAAATTTATTCAAAGCCTAAAACCTATTTTAATGTCCCTTTCCGTCAATAATAAGCTATGCCATCTGAAATTTATTTTAAAAATAATCAAGGACAAATACCAATTTTAATGATCCCTTACATCAACCTATTTATTTTTATTCAATAAATGTCTATAAATTTGAGCTAAGCCCTCAGTATCTTTTTTAAAATTAATCCTTTTCTCAAATGGAACATTATTTATCTGCAACATTTCTAACATATATCTACGTTTCTTAAAACTTTCCGTATTCAAAATTGATGTGTTTTCAAAATCAGGAAAATGATTAAAATCCCTACAATGAGTTGATAACGCCGTTCCAGAAAGATTAGAAAACTCGAATATATATGATAAAGGGAAATACAGAATGGCACATAAGGTGATTAATAATGTAGGGAAATTATTCACAAAAACTAAGGATAGATTACTAAAGTCAGATAGGTCGAATTTAGTTTATAAGATTCATTGTGGTGGCAATGATAATGAACAATGTAGGAAAATATATGTAGGAACAACTGGGACAAAACTAAAAATTAGATTAGCTGGACATAAACATGACCAAAAATATAGGAATTATAATTCAGCCCATGGAACGGCGTTATCAACTCATTGTAGGGATTTTAATCATTATCCTGATTTTGAAAACACATCAATTTTGAATACGGAAAGTTTTAAGAAACGTAGATATATGTTAGAAATGTTGCAGATAAATAATGTTCCATTTGAGAAAAGGATTAATTTTAAAAAAGATACTGAGCTCAAATTTATAGACATTTATTGAATAAAAATAAATAGGTTGATGTAAGGGATAATTAAAATTGGTATTTGTCCTTGATTATTTTTAAAATAAATTTCAGATGGCATAGCTTATTATTGACGGAAAGGGACATTAAAATAGGTTTTAGGCTTTGAATAAATTTAAAAATTTTGTTTTCCTTTTTTTGTTTGTTTGTATTTTTGTTTAAAGTTTGTAGAATGGAATTTTAAATTTATTATGATAATTTTGTTTTTTGAAATTTTTAAATTTATTTTTCCATATTTTATTTTTCCATTTATTGTCAAATTTTATTTTATTTAAAAAAAAAAAAAAATTTCCTGAAGAAGATTTCCAACGGAAATCGAAATATTGAAAATAAAAATATTTTAATTAATTTTATAAAAAAGTGACCTTAAGCTTGAAGAATTTATTAAAGTATTTAATAAAAAAAAGGTCGAAGAAAAAGGACTATAATTTACTAAAGAAACTATAATACCAAAATCTTTTACAAATTTTCTGAAGTAATCGATTAACCCAAGAAAGCTTTGCAATTGTTTTTCCGTTTTGGGTACAGAAAAAATTTTTACCGCTTCAATTTTTAGCTCGGAAGGATATACACGCGAATTAGATATAGTATATTCAAGATATTCCACTTTTGTCTTTAAAAATTGACATTTTTCCAATTTATTTACAAACCATTATCTGCTGCTACCTTAAAAACTTTTCAAGTCGAAAAATACCATCAACGAAGTCGTCTTTCGCAGGAATTATAATATCATCTACATATTGAATAACAAACTTTTGTTTTATAAGATCTGAAAATACATTGGAGACAAATCGATTAAAACTTGATGGAGAGTTACATAAACCAAATGAAGTTCTGTTGAACATATATTGACCATCAGCTATTGAAAACGCAGTATACTTCATACAATCTTCATCCATTGGAACGTGAAAACCCCATGTTTGAGATCAATTGTAGAAAATACCGTTGCATTAACAAGCTTATCAATTTGATCTTCAATACGTTGCATAGGGAATCTGTCTTTTTGAATTACTTTGTTAAGCTTACGGTAGTCTACACAGAGACGATAACCACCATCCCTTTTCCTTACAACAGCAATTGGACTTGAAAATTCATATTCCCAAGGTAGGGTAAGTGCACCTAAGTTCGGCATGTACCAGTAGTCGGCAGTTTTTGCATTTAAACGTTAATAAATAAGCAATGCGGGTTTTTTATTCATAAATAGCATCAAGTTTGTCAAGAAAATTTACTCATCTTTACATTAGTAATACATAATTAATATTATTATTGAGGTTTTTTGTTATTAAATTAATTAAATTAAATTGGAGGAAGATGAGTATTTTTGCCAAATTTTGAAGTCTTGAGTGACAAGCTCTTGAACTTTTTCGGTGACCCTTGTTTTTCAGAAAAAAAAAATTTGTGTTAGAGCTAACTTAAAATGGCAAATAGGCATATTATTTATGGGAAGTTTATTACTTATAAAGTTTAAAAAGGTAAAAAGTCTATTAAATTTTGTCGGCATTGGGTGCTGACTTCTGGCAAATCAGTATTTTTCTCTGATTACACTCAAATTTGAGTAAATTGTTCATCAATCGTGCCTCTTGCCTCTGAGATAACAGAAAATGAGTTTAAAACGAGTTTACCCAGTAATCGCAATGATTTCTTTTGAGTATCTCATGACCTGCCGACTATAGGATAAGTGTTGTCCTAAAGTCGGCAGCAATTTTATTTGTAGTTTAACTGTATATGGGGTCCCAAAACAGTATATTTTTTAAAATTTGTAAGGACTATTAAATATTTGCATTTCATTTACATACTTGTTTCAGTAAAGTTAAATATGAAAAGTAAGAAAACAATGTTAATGTTTTAATTTACTGAAGTGGCCCTACAAATAAAAGGTTTGATATCTATACTAAGTGCCAGCCAGAAATGAAGCTTTCCAAGCTCCACTTTACGGGACAGAATACAAGTTTAGTCAAATGCTAAAGAGGATAAGTTAGTAAAATAGTGACTCGTCCTCTCCAAATGCAAACTTCCGGTAAAAATTGATTACATTCTGAACACAGTGCAAACGCACCATACTATTTAAAAATGATCGTCCTTGAATCGGCATTTAAGCTTAGCTGTTAAGAAAGCAGAGGCAATTAGTAAAGGACGAGCTAAAGTCCCCGAAGAAAAACCATCTCATCGAACAAAATGTTGTTGATATTTTGGATGATCCGTCCAGAAATGTAATGGCGATAAGATTAGTCCCAATAGTTGAATTTCCATATGTAAGATTTTAATTTGAAATCAAACAATCAATTTTCCGATGTTGAAAGTAAACATTTTTTTTTATTCAATTTATATTTTAATTGATTCCAATAAAATATTACATTCAAATTCACTTATAGCAATAAAAATGAAATCAGAATCAAAATCTTCGTTTCCTTCAAATGAATCTCCTTACAAATTTAAAATCATTTCGAAATCAAAGAATGAAATCAGTTTGGTTGAAATCATTTTGATTTCAGATTTTTATAGCTCTGCCTCCAACAAAACTTATTTAAAAGAAAAATCTTAATCATATGGTTAATTTAACAATAATTTTGGTAAAAATAGTCCTTCATCAAGAAGAAAAAACCACATTATTGTTGCCTTCAAACATGTTTAGGGTAATAACAAAAATATTTTTAACACTTATAAAAGCATGGTTACCCATAGCATGTTGCTCTTGGAAAAGAGGAAAATACTATTGTTAAATAGAACTATTAGTGGTAAACAAATTATTGTCATATTTAGCCATAACATCAAAATATGGTTGTGACTACAACAATATGGTTAAACTAACCATAATATGTGTTAAATTTTTAAAGAAAATTTTGAACTTATTATGTTTAATTTAACCATATTGTTGTCTCCGACATTCATATTATGGTTAAATAAGTCGTCCATCAAGAAGCCACAAATATATTATGGTTGCCTCCGAACATGTTATGGTTAATAATAACTAAAATATGTTTAACACTTTTATTAGCATGGCTGTTTTTCAACCAAAGCATGTTGCTCTTGCAAAAGAGGAAAATACTATTGTTAATTTGAAAACAAATTATTGTCATATTTAACCACAACATGTTTTGAACCATAATATGTGTATGGCGTCTTGATGGAGGACTAATTTAACCATAATATGGTTGTCGGAGACAATAATATGGGTAAACTAAACACAATATGTTCAAAATTATCTTTAAAAATGGTTTTCTTGGAGGTGACCATATTAAAACATGTTTTTTCTTTGCGTGTAATGCCTACTTAAACGTACAAATGTACATTTAAAACATTTTAGAAAGTAAAAAGCTTAAATTATCAATTAAATTCGTGAACAAATTGGGTTTTTTTTCCTTAAAAAATTACCATGCCGACAATAGGATCATTACATGCCGAGGATTGGAAGATCTTATGCTGACTACTGGAAAATGCCGTGTATTTTAGAAAAAAGTAAAATTACTCAAATTTAATATAGAATGTGTCTAAAAACTCTTATATGAATCGAAAATATACATATTACTGAACTGTAGTTGCTAGTTGCCATCCCAGTATCTCGTTTGTGTACGTAATGGCACCAGTTTAAAAATGAAAAAAAAGTTAAACTGCCGACTACTGGTACACTTACCCTATAATGATGTCATTTTTAAGCCATTCTCCAATTTGATCAGATACAATTTTTTGCTTCCAAAGGTGCTAATCTTCTTGGTCGTTGATAAATAGGAGTTTCATCTTTTAATATAAGCTATGTCTCTGTTGAACAGTTGACACATTTTTTTGAACAATATGTGTTGTACATTTCATAAACGACATCATTAAATGGATTTTCTACATCCAATTCGATTATGTTCTCAATAACATTGATATAATCAAGAAAATTTTCAGAAGAAATTTGAGAAGACTTTGAATTGGAATTTTTTTCCAAAAATAAACAACCCCCAACGATACGTAATTCAAATAACTCTAAAAATTCTCTTCCCAAAATAACATCGTAATTCATATTACTATTTGGCATAATATAAAAATTAACATCATAACTTTCTTCATTGACTTGTATGCGTGTTTCTAAAAATCCAATTGGAGCTTCCTCTTTCTGACCAATTCCAACAAATATTCGGGAAGTTTTTATACATTTTGGTTCGCCAATATCAGAGAATACATTATTTTTCAATAAATTGACACAACTACCTGTATCAACCAATGCTTTAAATTGATGAAAGTTAATTTCTATTGCAACTATTGGATCAATTTTCGGATTATTTATTAGACCATAGATGGGGAATTTCGATTAGAATTAGAAATCATTACGATTAGAGAAATAAAATAATCTAATCATTAGAATTGAATTTTGTTAAAAATGTCAGATTACTAATTGGTTTGATTAGAAATAATCAAAAATCTAATCACAATTAGTGACGATTGGCATTTCTAATCAAATCTAATCAAAACTAATCCAACAAATAATTCATTAGATTTCTTGATTATTTTTGATAAGATTTGATTAGATCAACTATTTTTAGCTATTTTGGTGACGATAGACAGATGGCACTTTTTGAAATGTAAGTAAGAAAGTATAGTCGGTCAAGCCCGACCATATGATACCCTACACCACAGTATTAAAAAACACATCATGCTTATATGTCCATAAAAATATGGATTTATCTATGTTTATAAAAGTCATTAAAATCGGTTTAAAAGTTTGTGAGACGCAGAAATTGCCCCCTACCTCCCCTTGTGGTCCTATTTTTGAAAAACTATATAGCTTATGTGTCCATATAGATATGGATCTATCTATGTTTTGAATTTCATTAAAATCGGTTTGAGAGGCAGAAATTGGCCCTATCTCCCCTCGTGGTCCTATTTTTTAAAAAATGCATCCCGTTTGTGGATATAAAGATATTGTTCTATGTATGTTTTAAATTCCTTTGGAAATTTTGATCAAGGCAATGACCCAAGAAACCCCTGTGATTACCCGACCAAATGTTCGCTGTGGTGCAGAAGTATTTCGATGACGACATGGCTGTCTCTACCGTAGTCACCATGCTGCTGTATGTTTTATCGAGTCTTTTCATGGTTGTTTTCTGACACATAACTTTTAATCCAGTGCCACTAAACAGGTCTCAAAATGACTCCTTTTCTACAACAGAAACCGGTAACGCGCAGTCTACCAGAAAGCGAATAATTTTTTTCGAAAGCTTCCTGCGACGTGCTTTCATCGGAAGGACCTGCTTTCATCATCATATACTTTTTGTGCAACTCGCTGTGCCGAACTTTTAAATGAGAAATGAAGTTGGAGGTAACTTCATCTGTGCCTTTTATTAATTTGTGACAGGTTGTACTCCCATTTGCCTGTCACAACAAGAAGAAACAATTAATATATTGATTTAATATTTATTCAAAAACTGTTACATTATGTAAATATAGCATCAAATGTGATAAATAAATATTTTCTTTTCACAAAAATAGTTGATCTAATCAAATCTAATCAAAAATAATCAAGAAATCTAATCAATTATTTTTTGGATTAGTTTTGATTAGATCTGATTAGAAATGCTAATCGTCACTAATTGTGATTAGATTTTTGATTATTTCTAATCTAATCAATTAGTAATCGTCTAGAATGGCTAACTAATCATAATTAATCAATTTTTCAGCACAATTAAAATTTATAATCCAATTGCTAATCATTTGGATTTCTAATCATTATTCCCAAGCTATGTATTAGACACATTACTTTGAGAAAGAACTTGATTAATGGCAGTAGCGCTTTGACAATTTTTTGAAATATGTATGTCCAAACCGATTACATTTAAAACATTTTAAGCCTTGATTTGCATTTGGACACTTATTTGCAGTATGCCCATTTAATCCGCAATTAAAACATTTCGATCGTAATAGTCAAATACTTTTAGATGCTTTAATACGGTCATTTTAAGTTGTTCAAAGTTTGTAGCTCCATACAAAACTATTTTATCTACAGACTGATCTTGAACCCCATAGACAATATAACCTATTGTAGATAATGTGTCCAACTTTATTGAAGATGCTAGTTCAGTAATTTTGTAGAAATAACTTCTCCAAGATTCGTTACTTAATTTCTTCCCGTTTCGTAGTTTTTCGTGCACATCTCTACTACTTACTTGTAAGCAAAATTCAATAATTAATTTCTCTCTAAAGATTTCCCATGAATAAATGTTATTTTGACTAAATATGTAAGCCTTCGCAGCTCCTCTTACATACATAATTGTTTTCGTGCATATAAATATTATTGTTTCTTGACTAGACCATTTAAATATTTTCACCAAATCATCTATTGAAGAAAGTCAGTATTTAACGGGAACATCAAGATCTTCGCCGTTGAATAACTCCTTCAACGTCTTTGAAAAGAGGATAATAGTTCGGTTCTATGGCAGTTTGATTGTCCTGGTTTAATCTTTCTAACGAACACCTTTTATTATTTTCTACTTCTTCGCTTTCGAGTTCTTCTTGCGGAATATCTTCGTCTTCTGCATTTTCGGTTTCTTTTGCCACATTATTCATTAAACGAAACTTCAGAATGGCTTTTGAGCAAATTATCTTTTCATTCCGTTTTTCCAACTCGAGTCTAACCTGACTCGATAACAATAGATTTCCTTCCTCCATTTATAATCGTCTTAATCCAATATGATTTTCGTTATCACCCTTCTTTATTATTTCATATATTTAACGAAATAACTTTTACAAATAGAAACTAGGAATTTTTGTGTTTTTTGCTACTTAAAAACTCGCCAAAAAAGATAAAAGAAAACAAACACACATACATGGCATAAACTATTTTGGTGAATATATTTCCCAACTTTGCTATTGTGGTGAACAAAAACATCAGAAGTAATTACAACTCAACTTTGTTGAATTTTGTGAACAGTAAACGTGCCATATTTCATTTTAATGATATTCGATTAACGTTCCTTCATGGTTCAGTTGTCTAGGGGGTGTGTTAGAAACTGAGAGTTCCCTGGTTCGAATCTTGGTTTTTTAAAAAGAAAATTTTTTTTTTTAATATTTTTATTTTTTTTATGTTCTAAAAACGATTTAAAAAAATATTTACCAATACCCATGTTCTGTAACTTTAGTGAGAACTTCTTGCATCGAAAAGATGTGAAACAAAATATTCCATCGTTTCTCGAAAAGTGAGAAAAATCTTTGTCTGTAACTCATGTCGAAAACTATCAAAAAAGATTACGTCGCACAGAGGGGTGAAATCGCAAAAAATGGAGATTAATTAAACTACTTATCCAATTTTAAAAATTCTTTCACTATTTGAATGCTACGTTACCACTGAGTGACATATGCTACACATCTTTTGGAAAAGTGGGCGGTGCCACTCCCCCTATTAAAAATCGCTCTAGCTGCCATAGCAATATACCGATTGCCATGAAACTTTGACCTGCTAATAGTTCTTGGATATACTTGGTTATGATTGGATAAAGGGGCGTGGCACCGCCCATATAACCTGAAACTTAGAACGGATATATCTCATGAACCATCAAAGGTATGAAGAAAAGATTTGGTTTATATGTTGATCTAACAGTATGAATTATATCCAAGGTGGAATAGGGTGGTGCCACGCCCCCTTTTAAAAATAGCTCTGGCTCAGTCGGATTTTTTTTTTGTTTTTTGAAAAAAAAAGAAATAAAATTTTTCCATAGTAATCAATTTATTTTTAATATAATTACGTAAACGAATTGGGAATTATTCTATCATATTTGTAACTAAATTCGGGACTCAAAGCAGATTAAATTGTTCGATTGTGTACGGATGTGTCTGGTGATAGCTTGTATACATTTATTATAAGGCATGTGTTTTTGACCTGCTATTTTAAAAAATATGCCCGTCGTCATCTGTATCATAATTTGTGCCTTCTGGTGCCACGTTCGTCAAAACTGAAGGCGAAACTAGTAGATCTACTACAGATTTTGGAAGTTGGTGGAATTTTTTTTTTGGGCAATTGTGTTTTACCAGATAGGATTGGATCTGAACGTAGTAGGAACCTATTTAATATGTCTTGATTGCAATCCTACCGACTTCATTTGCGAGAAAAATGTTCTCTGAAGTTTTTAAAATCTTTGTTTCGGGCTTCATGGGCTTCCTCAGACAGTTCACCGATCGATAATAGCGCGTGCGAAATGATACTGGGCCATGTATTAAAAACTTATGCAAGGTTGGAGGCATGTTTTACCACTGATACTTCTGAATACCGCTCGATATTGTGAACAAAAACTCTATATTTTTCTAACAAAATTTTTGTAACACACAGTTGCCAATTGTATACAAAAACAACAATTATAACAACGAAAACGAAGACAAAGCAAACAAAAGATAGAACTGGTGTTCTTTGCTTGAGTGACTATTTTCACAATTAATTAATTTAAAAAATTTCGCGCAAAAACGCGCAACATGTTATTACTGAATATAAAAGCCTAGGAACTGTAGTTTCTTAACAAATTAATATTATAACGCCAATTTACACCATTCATATTTAAATATCCACGAATATTTTGAAATTAGTCAAAATGGAGACATATTTTAAAAAAAATTTTAAAAATACTTCTACACAACTTTTGTTAAAACAATTATTTTTAGAACAACGCTAAAATACCTGAGGTTGAAGATTCCATAGGAAAAGTATTACTTTTGACTTGCAAAAACTATATATTAATCGTCGAAATATACCGAATTTCAATTAACACTATTGTGCGCGAATAACTCAAAAATTACTTAACTTTAATACAATGCAGCTTGACAAGTAAACCTCATATGACATTGAAATTTTCAGTAGTGATGTAGAATTTTATATACTGTAATCGGTTACTAAATATATTTCAAAAAAACAAACTTTCATTTTTCAATTAATATCCATTTTTTACGATTTCACCCCTCTGTGCGTCGCACATAGGGGTTTTTTGCCAATCTAGCCGGACATTAAGCAAAAAATTTTTTTTAAGAAATGGAAAAATTTAAGTACGCAGCTCGACAGACAAAGTTCTGCATCGTATAGTGAATTTTCAAGTCTTTTGCTTGAGATTTGTGGTTTTGGGACACTGTTAAAACCAGGAAAGTTGATTAAATTGCATGCGTGTTCATTGACTTTTTACGGTTTTGGGAGGTTTACAATATATTTTTTTGTAGATAAACGAATAAAGATTTTACATTGAATTTTTTTTTCTGTGAAAGACTATATAAACAGCTAATTATGAAAATTTTTAGAAAAATTTTATTTGAATTTTTTATGATAAAAAAATTAGTACGAAATTAAAAAAAACGATTTTTTTGTTCACTTTTTTGTAAAAAAAAAAAATTTAAAAGGTTTTTGAAGGTGAGTTCCGCTGAGTTCTTAAAAATTTTATACATCACGATAAAATTTGAAATCTCTACTTTTAAATTCAAAAAAAAACGTTGCGCGTTGTTGCGCCATTTTTTTTTATGATTTTTTGAAAATTTCACCTTTTTTCTGTTGTTGCTCATCTTGCATAGGTACATATGATAGAAACCCTTTCGTCAGTCATAAAATGTTTTGGTTGTACGTAGATGGTTTTTATTTAAATTATTACATATAAGCCTAATATTACCTGTGTAAAAAAAGGGATGTGCGAAACAGTAAGTAACGGGTTTTAACCACCTGTGCGGCCGCTAAAGGACGTTATTTAATAGAGCAAAATAAATGTACCTGTTTTGCATAACTTTTAAAATCATTAACAACAAAAATAATATATAATAAAAAATCAAATCTGGGCTCTAGGTACTTAGTTTTTTTAAATATATATTGTGGTTTTTGCATAAAATTGTTATCAGAACCATTTTGAAGCTTCGAGAGTAAAATGGAAAAAGTGTATACGAATTTAGAGTTATTCCAAATTATACAAGAATGTAGTTCTAAACTCGTTGAAGAGAAATTACAATTTTTAGTTAGAAAATTGTGCGAAATTTCAAAATGTCAGGGAGATAGTGACATATCAGTAGTAAATCAATGCTTAAAGAAATTCAAATATTTTTTTAAAATATTTTGGCATTCAGCACAAAGAAAAAAGGATCGATTTGTAAGCATGCATGCCAAATGGCTGGAAGGAACAGTGACAATACCTTTTTTTGGGAGTTCGTCTTCAAAACGACTACAAAAGCCGTTTGTTGAATTGACCGAAAGAAGTAAGAGAAGAAAAACTGAAATCTTGCGAACTCAAACCGATGCTGATTTATTGATGCACGCTACCCAAACACAACTACAAACGTCTGGAAAAAAAGATGCCTCAGGTCTGCTTAAAGAAATTGTGTCTTCTCCGGCAAGAGCTACAAAAATAAAAAAAGCATACAAAGCTGCACAAGAGGATAAAGTAAAACAGCTAACCCCTCTAAAGGCTCTTTCTATATTTGTAGAAGCTGATCTTTCTCGAAAACAATATGAAATAATCCGAAGTGCCGCTAAGAAGGTTTATCCTAGCTACAAAATTCTGCAGAGAGAGAAAAGTGAATGCTATCCTCCAAAAGAATCATTTGAAGTAACGGAAACATGTGCTCAAATAAATCTTCAGGATTTGCTTAATCATACTGCAAGTAGATTACTTACATATTTAAAAGATGTTTTATGTGATTCACAAATAGAAGAATGCAACTCCCTCGAACTAATAAGCAAATGGGGCTGCGATGGATCACACCAGGCACAATTTAAGCAAAAGATGAAAAATGATGCTTCTGATTCTCATATTTTTCAGAGTAGTTTCGTACCGCTTCGACTAATATATGGTGCAAAAAAGGAGAAAATATTATGGCAAAATCCAACTCCTTCATCACCGCGATATTGTAGACCTATTCGCATCAGATTTGTTAAAGAAACTGTAGATGTAATCCAAGAAGAAATTAATTATGTACAAGATGCCATTACTACATTACAAAACACTAATTTTTTAATGGAAGGAAAGTTATATTCCATAAAACATACAATGGTATTTACAATGATAGATGCAAAAGTATGTAATGCCGCAACACAAACTACGTCCACAATGAAGTGCTATATTTGTGGGGCTACTTCAAAAGAATTTAACAATTTGAAAATCAAAAGGGATATAGACGTAGATGCACTTTCTTTCGGATTATCTACTTTGCACGCCAGAATTCGTCTATTTGAGAGCATATTACACCTATCGTATAAACTCACAGTAAAAAAGTGGCAATTAAGATCGGATGAGGACAAAACTATTGTTAATGAGAGGAAAAAAACTATCCAAGAAAAATTTAGAAGTGAATTAGGGCTAATAGTGGATGTACCGAAGACTGGATTTGGAAACAGCAACGATGGTAACACCAGCAGACGATTTTTTTCCAATCCTGAATTAGCTGCAGAAATAACTGGAATTGCATTGGATTTCATCTACCGGATCAAAGTTATTATTGAAGTAATTACAAGTGGTCACAAAATCCATTTGCACGAGTTTGCCAATTATTGCTTAGACACTGCAAAACTTTACGTTACTCTATATCCCTGGCATCCTATGACACCTACAATGCACAAGATTTTAGTACATGGCGCAACTGTAATGAGTGAGGCATTGTTGCCTATCGGGCTATTATCAGAAGAAGCGTCTGAGGCACGAAATAAACATTTTCGGCTTTACAGGCAGAATTTTGCTAGAAAGTTTTCGAGGGTTCAGTGTAACAAAGATGTTATAAATAGACTTTTGCTCAGTTCTGACCCACTGATTACTAGTATAAGACCAACTCCAAAAAAAAAGTCACTACCCTTTACGAAAGAAGCAATTTCTTTTATGCTTCCACCTGTACTTGGCTCTGAAGAGAATTCAGATTCAGAAGAGGATTTTGAAGAAGCAGACGAAGAAGAACCATGGCACTCATCATCATCTTAGTGCAAAAGAGAAGTTATTTTAAATAAATTAGTTGTTATTATTTTAAATAAAATTTGCTGTTACTATTATAAATAAGTTATTATTACGAATATATTAATTATTTTCAGATAAATTAAATACTATAAAATATATAAAAGTCACATAAAATCTTAAAAATTAATATGTTTTGGAAATTAGCAAAAAAAAAAAAAATTTTACAGGGTCGTTCCGGGGGGGGGGGGGTGTTTGGAGGGATATCTCCCCCTACCCATTAAAGTTCAAAAATTTAATTTTTATAGTATTAAGGCGTTAGTAATCTATTTCTTTTAATATTTACATTTTTTTTAAATATTATTTTATGTAACCGCCCTCAAAAGGGGGCGGGGGGCGAAAAGTGTAATTTTACGATCTCATGGGTCTTATTTTAGGTTTTTTAACTTTCGCCGACGTTAAAAGTTGCATTTGCCAAACAAAAGTATGGGAAAAGTTTAAAAAAAATTGCATTTTTCAGAGGTTGGATTAGTTCTTCTAGGGGGAACATTTTCCTCCTTGGTCCGATTTTATTTATTTTTTAGGTTTACCTGCCTATGACAATATCACATATTTCTGCCAAGTTTCATCGATCTAGGGGCACTCAATAACTTTTAAGAAGCAATATAAGCTAAAACAAAAAGTAATGTCCGGCTAGATTGGCAAAAAACCCCTATGTGCGTCGTTACGTTATAAACGTCATAATATTACACTCAAAGCCGATGTGGCATTGTAGACGTTCAGAATGCCAGTAACACATATCATTGACGGCGACCAAAATTTACTAAAATTTTAAATTTTTCAACGACGGCGGCGAAAATACAACCGTCGGCTATACCAAATTGTGTAAAGAGCGACTTTAATGTTTGTTGTTTGCAAACGAGCTTTGAAGACATTCGTATATTTTATTAAAATGTTAAAAGCAAAATCATAAAACAATGAAAAATGTGCCAAGAACAAAATATTATTATTATTATTCTTTGCACTTTGCATTTTTAATTGTTTTTTAGTGTTAAAATTTTTTCTCGCCCCATTTTTATTCGTGAGTTTATTTGACATTTCAAAGCGGGAACTTTTCCCACCAAAATGTTACAGACACACTTTTTCTGTAAATTGGCGAGTAATTTCCTTACGTGACAGCTTGTACTCGCCAAAAAGTTACAGACACAGTTAAGCGAGCAATACAGCCGTTTGTTTCAATTTATGGCATTTTTGTTTCATTTCACACATTTCAATCGAAAACTTTCTCGACGCGATAGTTACAGAACATGGGCACAGTTTTCGCTTTTTAAATTTTATTTATAATATGTAAATATGTATGTATAGGTATGTTAAAATTATTTAGTTTTTGTCTAGTTGCTCTGTATTCTGCTCGCACAATGGTGAAGGGTATATAAGATTCGGCACAGCCGAATATAGCACTCTTACTTGTTTTTTTTAAGGTTGAGCCCCCAAATGTAAGAAACGATATTAATATCATATTTAAAAGATATTTTTTCGTTCACGTTTTTACCACGAATGCTCAAAAATTATTAAAAAAAAAAATTAAAATCGAAATCAAATATTTCAAAGCTACTCCATACGTTATTAAAATTGGTTTAATAATTATTAATGTAATATATTATATGTAATATATTATAATATATTACAAAGTACATATCCATAAGTATGTATAAAATTTATTTTTATATAAACTTCATTTCATTTTAAAGAAATATAATATTTTCAGGTTAATTAATGTATCATTCATTAAAATTATACAATTATTTAAGAAAATTTTATGAATGTCATGATATACATATATATGTATGTAGTTGATGAGTCAGTTTAAGGCCGTGAATGTTAAGGTTATTCAAAATCACAAGCCTTCTTTAATAAAGGAAAAGCCACCCAACTACATATGTGCTCGCTCATTGCTTTTGTGTTCGTGTTTATAAATAACGTTGATATTAAAATCAAAATCACTGCAAAACGAAAGGTGTCTATCACATGTTACCACAAAATGAAAAAATAATAGATTCTTTAAATACCCTTTTCACACACTTGTCAGTCATTATATTTCGTCGTATTATTTTCAGCCATTTAAATATATGGCACTGACGACATGTCTTAGTAAAACTAAATTGACAGATTTAAACGGAAAAGGTTTTGTTGGGTTTGCGATTGCGATTGCGCTCAAGATACACCTTTAATTTCCGTTTTCATTAAAATACTGACAATTATACAGAGAAATACTATATACATATATATACATAAATTTTTTTGCTGGGATACCCTGCAGTCAAAGTAACTAGTATTTAGCTAGAAGTATACTGGTTGGTTTTTACTTTAAACCAAATTTTTCATTTTATTAATTAAAAAGTATGTGTAATACTGTAATATGTACATGATTTACACATACGGTGATCATCGGTGAATTGTGCTGTATTTAATAACTAAAAGAAATACATTCCCAATTTATATTTAACTTTTGTATTTAAATTTATAAGAAATAATAATTTTAAAAAAGTCTTACCTAATTTATTCTTAGGGGCACTTCAGACTCATAAACACTATTTTGGACACCAAGGAACTTAGAATAATAAATTTAAAAAAGAAACAAGTTAGTGTGCTTATTCCGCGGTATCGAATCTTTGATACCCTCCACCTACAGTTCGAATATTAAGGAGTGGGGTCTTAATAATATCTATATAGTATTTATTTATCTTTATAAGAACGGACGTCAGCATAAAAATTGGTTGCGGTTTAGACCTAAATAAAATTATATACTGACAATGAACAAGTTTTATGCTTTTCTTTTTAGAAACTTGAACAAGCTTGAGTAAAATATCTTGATTTGTAACAGTTTTAGCCGAACTTAAATGTTTTTCAGGTAGGAAATTTATATTAGACTATGGTAAATTATGAACCAACCATCCTTTTATTCTGTAGATTTATTTCTGGTATTAAATTTCAATACAGCAGTGAAATTAGTTTAAGCGTTTACAGTGAATTTAAAAGGCCGCTTAATCGGGGATCTAAGGTTTATTCTGGACCGCTATATCACAAAATTGAATGACATTTTTTCTGGCCATATGAAGTTAAGTTGGAAAAAATTTTACCGCAATATCTATATCTGCTACGGTTTTAGGCGTATTTAATTAATTGACCAGAGTGGGCTTTATATGGGGCCTATGGTAAAAAATGGACCGATCATCCTGAAATGTATTAGTGTAGGTTCTTGTCCTATATAACTGTAAAGTATTAAATTTTATTATGGTAGCATTATTTATTACGGTTTTATGAATAACTAGCATTTAACCCGCTACTTTGTTAGCATCTACTTTTTCTTCTTGGACACATTTTTATGCCAAAGTTTATTTTTCTTGGTTAAAACTTGTTTAAATTCTAGTATTTAACCTTCTTCTTTGTAATCGGGCTTTTTAATTCATGAACATATTTATATACCAAAGTTTATGTTCCTAAGTTTAAGCAAAACGGCATTTTTCATCTCATAGGTTGATATTCACCCTGGACTTTGCACCTATAATTTTTCGATTCTAGAACATTCAATAAGTACCACTCGTTGAACACAAAAGCAAATGAAAGAAAGTTAATTTCCCATATTATCATTTTTGATACTTTTTTCTCCCCATTTATGTATGTATCAACAATTTCAGTGTTGTAGTGGTAGCCCATAATTTATTACGTTTATGTATTGTTGTGTTTCTGCTTCTTTGTAAATGGGTTTTAATAAATAAAACTTCAATTTAATATCAGGTGTAATTTCATTTAAATTGGGTAATTTTGCTTCATCTCAAGTGTAATTAATTTTGAATTTTGCTGGTGGTAACACTGATAATAAGTATTAAATTTTTTGTATCTCTTTAAGTTAAGGAGATATGAGGTTAGCGAATTTTTCTAATGAACAACAATAAGTGTTAATGTTTTTCATCTCTTTTAATTTAGGAGGTATGAGGTTAGCAAGAACGATTTGGCGAGAGTCCAGCCTCTGCGATGAAAGATATAAAAATGGAAAAAAAATCTTTTGAAAAAAATAACAAACATAGGTACAATTTTAAACCCTTAAACGTTCGAATTTCGAAAAGTACAAAATACGCATTTGTATTTTTTAGATAAGTTACAAATGTTATATAATTTTTATTAAAACGGCCGAATTTCGTAAAAGTAGCAGACACCTATTTACTTTTTTTCTATGTATTGCACAAAAATAAATATTGTATTAAAAAAAGTACCAGTTTATTAAAAAAAGGACCAGTTAGAGAACGAAAAAGTACCAAAAAATCCCTCTTACAGATTCTCATTCACTCAGGTCCTTGCATGTTTAATTTTATGTCTCTAGATCCAATAAATGCGGAAATTGAAAAGGTACCAGTAAAGGAACAAAATAGTTCTAACACCCCTCTAACGGATTCTCATTCACTCAGGACCTTGCATGTTTAATTTTATCTTTCTGGGCCCAATACTAACGGAAAATCAAAAAGTACCTGTTAATGAATAAAAAAGTACCAAAAAGTTCCTTCTTATAGATTCTTATCCACTCAGGACATAGCATCTTGAATTTTATGTTTCTAAGTCCAATAATAACGGATATTCAAATAGTACCAGTTCAAGAACTAAAAAGTACCAATAAGCCGTTTCAGAGATTCTCATTCACTCAGAACCTTGCAGGTTTAGTTTTATGTTCATAAGACCAATATTAGCGAAAATTTAAAAAAAGTACCAGTTAAAAAACGAAAACAAGTACCAAAAAGATCCCTCTAACAGATTGTCATACACTCAAGACCTTGCAAGATCAATTTCATGTTTCTAGGTCCAATACTAAAGGAAATTAAAAAATTACAAGTTAATGAACAAAAAAGTTCCCTCTTATAGATTCTAATCCATTCAGGACATTGCATGTTTAATTTGTATCTTTCTAGGTCCAATACTAACGGAACTTCAAAAAGTGCCAGTTAATGAATAAAAATGGACCAAAAAGTTCCCTCTTATAGATTCTCATCCATTCAGGACATGTTTAATTTTAATTTTATAGGTCCAATACTAACGGAAATTCGAAAAGTACCAAGGAATGAACAGAAAATTACCAAAAACTTCCCCTAATAGATTCTTATCCACTCAGGGCATTGCATCTTGAATTTTATGTTTCTACCCAACAAACACGAAGTCAAACCTTTGATATGAAATGACTTAATCATTTGACTTCAAACACAATTCTCAAACGTTTTTCAAATGTTTGATTTTAACATTTTAATTCAAATTGATAATGATTTGAAAATAAACATTTAACATCAAATGTTTTATCAATTTGGTATCAAATGTTAAATTCAATCCAAAACTAATCTTGGCAATACTAAAGCGAAATATAAATGTAAACATTTACAAGTAAGAGTGCTATATTCCGCTGTGCCGAATCTTATATACCCTTCACCATTGTGCGAGAGAATAGAGAGCAACTAAATAATTTTTACATATACATATACATACATATTTACAATACTTAAAACTTCATTATAAATGAAATTTAAAAAGCGAAAACTGGTAAATATTTTTTTTAAATCGTTTTTAGTTTCTATTTGTTAAAATTATTTCGTTAAATATATGAAATAATAAAGAAGGGTGATAACGAAAATCATATTGGGAACTATGCTAGTATATGTAAACAAATAAGAAGGAGGGGTGAGGGGATTGGAAGAAGAGACGACAACCGGATTTGAACTTCGCTTTGCATAAGGACCCAGAATATATATACTTTATAAGGTGTAGGACCTTCGTTGAAGGGTATAAAAAACAAACTTAATTATAAAAAAGAGTAATTTTTGGGATTTCAGTATTTTGGTCATAACTCTGCTATTTCTCAACCGATTTGACAGATTTATATACCGTCGTGCTAAAGAAGAAATTTGCCAGTTATTTTGGCTATAAAACTCGGGAAGATCTATGGTTCCTGAAAATGGGTATTTTTCCAAAAAACATTAATATTTTGGTCATAACTTTTTCGTATCTGAACCGATTTTCCCGAGTTTTTCAGAAAATATTTTCTATTAATTAATTTTCGATCTTCTGATATATAAGGCGTAACCATAGGTCATATTACAGTCAAAAAAATCAGGTTTTTATACAATTTTTAATACTTTTTGTATGAGAGGTACCACGCCTACTTCTCCAATCCCGCCCACATTTTGTAGGCTGGTGTGTATTTATAACCTTAATGTTTGTACCTAATTTAAAAGCTTTGGCTCTTGCCGTTCTCCAGATATACAGAAAAAAGTTTGGTCATATGTCAGCCATTGTTGGACCGATCTGGCTGAATTTCAATAGCAAGAAATGGTGGACTATATGTGACATAAATGTAAAACAACGTAGCCGCTATCATGTCTGGATTCTCCGGAAAACATATATCAAACGTAAGACGGACGAACGGACGGACGGATATCGTTAAATCAACTTCTCTCCTCATAAGGACCCATAATATATGTACTTTATAGGTTTTAAGATCAATATTGTAGAAATTACAAACGGAATGACAAACTTATATATACCCTTGTCCACCTGTGGTGAAGGATATAAAAATGGGGATTAAAGTCACATTTTTTACTTCGTGGTTAAATGTGTTTTACAAGTGAACGATTTATTTCTTGTGAAAAATAAAAAAAATTTGTGAGTATGAAAATACAAGGATTAAAAATAAGAATTAAGAAAAATAACACGGGAAAGTGAAAGTGAATAAATAAAAAGTTTGTTGTATGATTGCGGTGCTACAATTCTCAAAATAAAAGGGAGCCAATTATTTCGTCGTTGCCAGAATTGGAGGACGGAAAGAATATTATTTCATCTTTTAGCTATGGTGCCAAATGTTTATCTTACAGTGTATTTAAATAAATAATAAATTTGAATTAAAAAAATAAAATGTTTTTTATTTATGTACCACATGGTATTAAAATCCACATTTGAAAATTACGTTTGAAAGCAAGTTGAAAATAAAGGCATTTTTGAAAATAATTTCCCCTTTTTGTTGAGAACGCTATGATTTTCAAATCATTATCAAACGTTTGATTTCAAATCATTATCAATTTGAAATCAACCTCCGTGTTTGTTGGGTAAGTTAAATAATAACGGATATTCAAAAAGTGCCAGTTTAAAAACCAAAAAGTACCAATAAGCTCTTTTAGGCATTATCATTCATTCAGGACCTTGCATGTAAAATTTTATGTTCGTAAGACCAATATTAGCGAAAATTTAAAAAAGTACCAGTTAAAATCGAAAAAGTAACAAAAAGATCCCTCTAACAGATTGTCATTCACTCAAGACCTTGCATGTTTTATTTCATGTTTCTAGGTCCAATACTAACGGAAATTCAAAAAATAACAGTTAATGAACAAAAAAGTACCAAAAAGTACCTCTACCAGATTATCATTCACTCAAGACCTTGCATGTTTAATGTCATGTTTCTAGGTCCAATACGAATGGAAATTCAAAAAGTATCAGTTAATGGTCAAAAAAGTACCAAAAAGAATCTGTAAGAGGTTCTTATCCACTCAGGACCTAACATGTTTAATTTTAAGTTTCGAGGTCCAATAATAACGGAAGTTAAAAAAGTAACAACTGAAAAACAAAAAAGTACCAAAACTTCCCTCTTATAGATTCCTGTCCGCTAATTACATTGCATATTGAATTTTATGTTTCTAATTCCAATAATAACGGAAATTCAAAAAGGACCAGTTTAAAACAAAGAAAACGAAAAAGCGTTTTTACAGATTCTTATTCACTCAGGACCTTGAAGGTTAAATTTTATGTTCATAAGACCAATATTAACGACGATTAAAAAAAGTACCAGTTAAAGAACACAAAAGTACCAAAAAGATTCCTCTTACAGATTCTCACTCACTCAGGCCCTTGCCTGTTTAATTTTATCTTTCTAGGTCCGATACTAACCGAACTTCAAAAAGTACCAGTTAATGAATAAAAAAGTATCTAAAAGTTCCCTCATAGATTCTTATCCACTCAGGACATTACATGTTGAATTTTATGTTTCTAGGTCCAATATTAACGATAATTAAAAAAATTTACCAGTTGTAGAACCAAAAAGCTAAGCAAAAATATCAAATTTCCCGTATTTCCTTTTTTGGTACTATTTCCCCCCCCCCCCCCCCCCCCCCAATAAAGTATCAAAAACTTTAGTATTTAAGTGGGAGCCCATTATTTAGTACGAATACGTCAAAGAATGGAGGAAAATGTTTTGTAAAAAAAGATCCAAAAATAGTTACGATTTTTACCCCTTAAATGTTCAATTTCGAAAAAGTGCCAAATTGATATTCTTTTTTTTTTGATATGTTCCGAATGAGGTATAAACTTTGGATCTATGTTTATTACTTCAAAAGATAGATGGGATGTCAAAAAAGTATCAAAATCCAGGTTTTTCCCGTTTTGTCCCTAAAAGAGCCAAATTTCAAAAAAGTACCAGACACCTGTCCACTTATTTTTCTAAAGAACAACAATAAGTATTTTTTTTTTTTTTAAATTTTTTTTTATTATTGAATCTTTCTTATCGAAATTTACAATATGTATTCAAATCTTAATTCTACTTGTTGTTTATTAGTTGTTACCAGTGTAACCACTAACTGCTGTATTCAAATTTTAAAAATGTCTTCTAGTTAGGCTCAAAGTATCGGTTCTTTTTAGCCTCTGGTGACCTTCGAACTGAAGCAGACCCCGAGCGAGGTAGTTAGTTAGGGTGGGCCATTAGTTTATCGATGTAACTTATTGAATATTTTTTAATTTCCTCCTGGATAGTGGGGACGTTGAGATCTCTGTGGATAATATCATTACGTATATACCATGGGGCGCAGACAATTTGTCGTAATATTGTAGACTGTCTTCTTTGAAGCTTTTGGATGTTAGATGCGCATGCAGTACCCCATAATTAGATGCCATATGTCCATATTGGTTTTATGATGGACTTGTATAAGAGAATTTTGTTGTCTAAGGACAAGTTTGAGTTTCGACCGAGAAGCCAATGTAGTTGAGCTGCTGTAAGTTTCATAGCCGTTATTTTCGTTTCAATATGACGCGACCAGGTCAAGCGTCTATCTATATGAATTCCCAAGTACTTAACATGGTTTTCTATCGGAACAGTGATGTTATTTATTTTTACAGCTGGCCACGTTTGTCTTCTGAGCGTAAAAGTTAAGTGAGCACATTTAGCCGGGTTAACCTTTATTCTCCATTTGGCTAGCCAGGCCTCTAGTTCATTGATGTGGGACTGCAGATTTTGCGATGCGACTTTTGGGTCATGGTTAACGCTAATAAATGCTGTGTCGTCTGCAAATGTAGAGGTATGCGTGCTCAGGTTTGTTGGCATATCCGCTGTGTATATTATATATAGAAGCGGTCCTAATATGCTGCCTTGGGGGCAACAGCAGTAATTTTCTTTAGGGGGGAGTATTTATCTTGCGACCTTACTATGAATACGGCGGTCTTGATCTCTCAGGTGGAAAGGTTGTACACAACAATAAGTATTACATTTTTTTTGTATCTCTTTTAGTTGTGAAGATTTACCGTATTTTCCCGTTTTTACCCCCTAAACATTTGAATTTCCAAAAATTCCGTCTTAGTGGATCGATTTGGAGAGTGACGAATCACTGGTCCAAATTTCAATTTTTTAGCTTCAGGCGTTTAGGCTGTGCGATGATGAATCAGTGAGTCAGTCAGTAACGTTACAATTTTATATATATAGATAGATGGATGGAGAAAAATGTTGTGAAAAAAGCAACAAAATTAGGAACGATCTTCACACTTTAAGGTTTGAATTTCAAAAAAGGTCCAAATCTGTTTTGTATTTTTTAGATAAGCTCACATTCGTATTATACATTCGTATAATTTTTTTTATTTACCCTTTTACACCCCAAAAAGGCCGTACCTCAAAAAAGTACGAGACACCTGTCCGTTTAATTTTTTAATGAACAATAATAAGTACTAATTTTTTTTTATCTCTTTTAGTTTAGGAGATATGAGGTTGGCGAATTTTTCTAAATAACAACAATAGGTGTCAAGGTTTTTTTTATCTCTTTTAGTTTAGGAGGTATGAGGTTAGCATGATCGATTTGGTGAGAGGCCAGCCTCCGGTCCAAATGTCAACCTTTTAACTTCAGACGTTTAGGCTCTACGATGAAAGATAAATAGATGGAGAAAAAATCTTTTGGAAAAAGCACCAACCATAGGAGCAATTTTCCTCCCTTAAACTTTGAATTTCGAAAAAGTACAAAAAAAGCATTTGTATTTGTTTTATATAAGTTACAAATGTTATATAATTTTTATTTCTATGCGTATTGGTTTAAAAGCTAAATTTACTTTTTTTTATTTAATGCACAAAAAAAATAATAAATTAAAAAATATACCAGTTTATTTAAAAAATATACCAAAAAATCCCTCTTACAGATTCTCACTCACTCAGGAAGTTGCATTTTTAATTCTATGTTTGTAGATACAATAAATACGGAAATTGAAAATGTACCAGTTAAAGAACAAAATAGTTCCAAAAAGCCGTCTTACAGATTCTCATTCACTCAGGGCCTTGCATGTTTAATTTTATATATCTAGGTCCAATACCAACGAAAATTAAAAAAATACCAGCTAAAGAACAAAAAAAGTAAGAAAGGTTAGTTTCTCGTTACAATAATAACGGAAATTCCAAAAGGACCAGGTAAAAAGCAATAAAGTACCAAAAGCGCTTTTACAGATTCTTATTCACTCAGGACCTTGAAGGTTCAATTTTATGTTCATAAGACCAATATTAACAAAAATTAAAAAAAGTACCAGTTAGTGAACAAAAAAAGTACCAAAAAGCCCTCTTACAGTGTTAAATTTTATATTTCTAGGTCCAACACTTACGGAAATTCAAAAAGTACCAGTTATCGGATAAAAAAGAACTGGTACAAAAAAGTACCAAAACCATTCCTCTTATAGATTATTATACCCTCAGGACATAGCATCTTGAATAATATCGGAAATTCAAAAAGTACCAGTTAAAGAACAAACAAGTACCAAAAATCCTTCTTATCCTCCTTCACTCAGGACCTTGCATGTTTAATGAAATTCAAAAAGAACCAGTTTCTGAACCAAAATATCGTGAGATATGTTTGGGGTAAATCCGTTTTTTAAATCATTGACAGATTTCCTTTTTCAACATCATTTCTTGCCCAACTTCCATTCAAGTTTCTTAATGGTGGTCTAGAGACAACTGGCCTTTTGAGATTTCTAGCTGCACGCCATTATAAGTAGTCTGATTGTGGGGTTGCATCAAATTCCTTAAGATATTTTTCCAGAGAAGCCGTTTCTTAGTCTGAAATAACTTTTTTAGTCTTTTTGTACACTCTTTTAGTAATTTCTTAAGTTGAGCTGATTTGTGCAATTGCCACTCTCTTCGAGCCCTCCTTTCTTCAGACAAGAGACGGTCGACATCTGTAGAATATATTTTAATAGTTTTTGTTTTTTTGTGGGGGCAATATTGGAATGTTGAACAGCTAGTTTCAGAAAACTATTAAAATTGTCAATAGAGAGATCTACATACTCCGGTGTACTGAGCGGAATATTTTCTCTGCAATGGGTACAGAGATATTTTTTATATTTTAACCAATCGCCAGCGCCTAGGTAACACGGTCCTAATTTTTTTTTTTTTTTTTAATTTATTTTTATTATTGAATCTTTCTTATCGAAATTTACAATATGTATTCAGATCTTAATTCTACTTGCTGTTTATTAGTTGTTACCAGTGTAACCACTAACTGCTGTATTCAAATTTTTAAAAATGTCTTCTAGTTAGGCTCAAAGTATCAGTTCTTTTTAGCCTCTGGTGACCTTCGAACTGAAGCAGACCCCGAGCGAGGTAGTTAGGGTGGGCCATTAGTTTATCGATGTAACTTATTGAATATTTTTTAATTTCCTCCTGGATAGTGGGGACGTTGAGATCTCTGTGGATAATATCATTACGTATATACCATGGGGCGCAGACAATTTGTCGTAATATTCTAGACTGTCTTCTTTGAAGCTTTTGGATGTTAGATGCGCATGCAGTACCCCATAATTGGTTGCCATATGTCCATATTGGTTTTATGATGGACTTGTATAAGAGAATTTTGTTGTATAAGGAGCTGCTTTAAGTTTCATAGCCGTTATTTTCGCTTTCGTTATTTTATGAATTCCCAAGTACTTAACATGGTTTTCTACCGGAACAGTGATGTTATTTATTTTTACAGCTGGGCACGTTTGTCTTCTGAGCGTGAAAGTTAAGTGAGCACATTTAGCCGGGTTAACCGTTATTCTACATTTTGCTAGCCAGGCCTCTAGTTCATTAATGTGGGACTGCAGATTTTGCGATGCGACTTTTGGGTCATGGTTAACGCTAATAAATGCTGTGTCGTCTGCAAATGTAGAGGTATGCGTGCTCAGGTTTGTTGGCATATCCGCTGTGTATATTATATATAGAAGCGGTCCTAATATGCTGCCTTGGGGGACACCAGCAGTAATTTTCTTGAGGGGGGAGTATTTATCTTGCGACCTTACTATGAATGTTCTGCCTGTTAGATAGCTATCCAGAAGCTTGTGAGTGTTTTTGAGGAAGCATTCGTGTTATTTTGATGAGTAGCCCATCATGCCTAACTTTGTCAAATGCTTGGGAAATGTCTATAAACAGGGCTGAGCAGTATTGCTTTTTCACAAACGCCGATCTAATAAGGGTGACAATTCTATGCACTTATTCTATTGTACCATGTTTCGCTCTGAATCCGAACTGGTGATCCGGGATGATGTCGTGTTCATTTAGATGACGAGTTATACTTAAAATGAATATTTTTTCGAAAAGCTTCGATAGGATTGACAATAAGCTTATCGATCTGTACGACGCAACCTGGCTAGAAAATTTTTCTGGCTTGGGAATCATAACAATTATAGACCTCTTCCATGAGGATGGGAAGTATCCGACTCTTAATATAGCGTTAAAAATGAGCAGCAAATGTCTGGAAGCAGACGATGGTAGGTTTCTTATCATTGACCCTGTGATGCGGTCAGGTCCGTTAGATTTTCTAATATTCACTTTTTCTATTGCAGATTTTACTTGAGTTATGTTAAATTTTAATGGATGGTTTACCTTATCAGGAATGATTGGACGACAGGAACAAGTATGTGCATCATGTGGCGTGAAAACTTTCTCAAGGTGGCCCGCGAAAGCGTTTAATTTTTCATGTGTGTTTTTGGCCCAAGTGCGGTTTTCCAGTCTAATGCCCGTAATTTCTACAAAAAGAAAGCTTGTCGTGTTCGTACCTAACAGTTAAATTTACCTATCGAAACCAACGTGGGGCCAACGTGTTTTAACCTTCAGTTTTATTTTAAAATATGTCAACTTTTACACCAAAGATTTCTATACAGAGCTAGTTTTATTTTTGTAGAAATTACGGGCATTAATGGAGATTCTTGGGTTATAGGGCATTTCATATGCCGTACAGCCTTCCATAAGCTATAATTGGAGATCTTTGTGGCGTCTAGGCTGTTTAGATAGCCTTCTATTGCAAACTCGTGGTTCTGGCTCAATTTTTTGCGAAGAGTGGTCAGGCATAATTGTAGTTGGGCCTTAGTGGTTGGGGAACGACTGTTTTGCCATTGTCTTCTTAACTTCCTTTTTTCTCTGATAAGGGTCTCTATATCCGTCGATGTATTGTAAGGAGCGCGTTTAATTGTCCGCTTGATTGGGGTTGCATTTCTTGCTGCAGTATCCAAGACTTCTGTAAATCGGTCGACAGCTATTTGAATGTCAGATGAATTTTTTAGGGGAATGCACTGTGACAGGTGAGAGCTCACATACTTTTTATACTTTAACCAATTTGTGTTTCTGTTTGGATAGGAAATAAAGTTTGCAGCTGCGGCGTCAGAGTTACCTTTTAAAATGAGGATTGAAGGTGAATGATCAGACGAAAGATCATAGGAGGAACTAACTAGTACCTGATCGCGCTTGATGTTTTTAATTACTGCAAAGTCAATAAGGTCTGGTAGCTTATTGAAGTCGGTTGGCCAATAGGTAGGCTCACCACTCGATACCACATCAAAATTATTTGCAGTTACGGTATTGTATAGCTGATTACCTCTAGGACTAATAAGTCTGGAGCCCCAATATGTATGTTTAGCGTTGTAGTCGCCAGCAGCAATGAATTTCTGGCTTAATGTGGAGAAGAAGTTGAGAAATTTATCGTGTACAATTTTGTCCCTCGGGGGACAATAAACGGATGTTAACGTTAGATTGAATCAGTAAGATTTATAGATGTGGCCTGGATACAATCTTCTTCGAACTCTGGCAATGGTAAGTGTCTGATGTGTTTGTGCACAATTATGGCTGTGCCACCACAAGCTCGTCCGCTGGGATGTTTTGTGACATACGTAAGGTATCCATTTACCCTAAAGCAGTTTTTATGAGTAAAGTGTGTTTCAGAGACAAGAAGTACGTCGATTTCATGCCTATGAAGAAAGTTTGCAACTTCGTGTTTATGTTGGGATAGCCCGTTTGCATTCCAGAAACATATTTTTAACTGGTTCATTTTTTGTTGAGTAGAACTTGCAGGAGCATGTTCTGGTTTCGCATCATTTCCTGAAACATGTTCTGCATAGTGGCCATGAAGTTATTCATAGTTTGAATTAAATTTTCAATTGAGGTAGGCATATTTCCAGAAGGCATTTGTAGACCTTCCCTAGGAACATTAGCGTATGGAGGTTGCTTTGCGTTAGAAGTACTCGGGGGATTTTTCGCATTAGGGTTTCCTTTTAAGACTTGGGCATATGATTGGTTTTGATTGTTTGTTTGTGAAGTACTAGCAAAAGAGCCAGCGGCTTGGCTGGGCGCATGTGACGGACCATATTGGGAGTGAGTATATTTTTGAACTAAAGCAGGTTTGTTTAAATGCAAGAAGACTTTACAACCCCTATAGTTTGCCGTGTGATTTTCGCCACAGTTGCTGCATTTCTTAACATTCGGGTCAGCTTTTGAGCGATTACATTCGGCGGCAATTTACAATATGATTTTGTATGCCCATATTCCTGACAGTTTGTGCATTGGGAGGGACCCTTTCGTTTTAATGGCTCCTCAACAGTTATTCTTCTGTTGAGTAGGTAGCGCAAGAGGTATATGGGATGAACTGAATTTTTGGTTTTGAGAACCGATGAATCAAACGATATTTCAACGCGGTGCATTGGTTGAGAAACTTTATTCCTGTTCAAAATGTTATGAACAGATTTTACCTCATACCTCTCTAGCTCTATGGCAGATTTTATTTCCTCTGTAGGAACAGAACTATCTATGCCTTTTATGACAATAATCAATCCCTTAGCACTTTTAAATTGATATGTGTAGTAACTTTTATTTTCTGCGTCCAGGTGTCTTGATATAATACGAAAGTTCGTTTCTGCGCTGGCTTGAATTTTGGTCTCTTGAATTTGCCCGCGTCGTATAGAAACGATGTAGAAATTATTCTTACCTACCAGTTGAATCAACATGTTGACTATGCTATTTGATGTTTGCTCCCGCAGATAGATAGGTGGCGGTTTTACTTCTTTAGTGGCTGTTCCATTAGCTGATTCGGCTTCTTCATCGTTGGCTAAGAGACTACGTTAGAGCCTGTATATTGTTTGGCCATGAGTTCCTGTTGGGTGGACCTAGGGCTAGCCTTTCTCTTAGTTATTGTAATATATCTGTCCATGCCTGTTTGCACTTTAGTACTTTTTGGCACAGCTCCTGTATTTATTAATGCAAATCGTGATGTTCCAGGTTTTTCGTTATTATTCCTCTGGTCAGACGACTTCACACTTTGAACCACATTTACGGTCGGATCAACACACTTACTCAGGTTGGGCACACTTGCACTTAAATTGCTGTATGGAAAACCAGTTGCGCTGGCAATTTTTGCACTTAAATAATTTTTATTTAATTCTGGGTATCGAATGTTTTCATTGCTCACGCTCGGGGAGCTTACACAGAAAAAATTATTCTCCAATTCAAACCAAAAATTTGGAGAATCAAACAATTTTTTGTCTAAAATCGGTCCTACAAACAAATTCGCATATTCAAACAATTTATTTGCATTTTGTTTATTGAAAAAAACGCCGATTTTTTCAAACAATAATTTTACAGAATCAAACAAAAAGTTTACTGAATTTCATATAAATTTCAAACAAATAATTTTGCTGAATCAAACAAAAAAGTTTTGGCACAAGCAATGACGCTCACACAAGCAAGCACTGTTTGCGAAGATGAAGCAGAGCAGAGCGGCCGGCTGGCTTTGAGACATAATTTTTTGTTGGAATAATTTTTGAACGAAGTCATATTTATACTCACAGTGTTTTTCTTCATCACTCACTGTTGCTTTATCCTTTCCTTTGCTAATGAAGAAGAAATGTAACCAAAAACGGCGGCAGACCGACTCGATATGTTTTCTGCCATCATTATATTTTTGTATTTGATGTATTTAAACAAACTGTTTGAAAAAATTTAATACGGGATTTTGTTTTTTTTTTTACAAACTTTGAAACCAACCATAAATTTATTTTGTTTCTTATAATGTGTTTTTTCTGTTGTTTAAAAAAAAAATGAAACGTTTTTTTTTACCTGATATTGTTTTTGTTGTTTTTTTTACTACAAACCTCGTCACGCTATTTTATCATTTTTCTTATTGCTGTACTTTTTTAAAGCGTCCAAAAATAGACTGCATGTGTTTTTGTTGTAGTTCTTATATTTATCATAAAGAAGTGTTGCTTACAATCAATAAAAAAAATGCAAAAAGACGACAACATTAAAGAGCGTTAAATATTTCATACAAAATTATGAAAACTTCAAACCAATAGCGCGTTTATTAAATTTTTGAAGAGTTGTCCACATTTTTGTTGGTTAAATAAAAATCAAACAAAAATATTGATTGAATCAGTAAAAAAAATTTGTAGAAATCAAAAAAATTTTCAAACAAGCGTTTGTTTGAAAATAATTCGGCAATAATTTTTTCTGTGTACCACAATATACGCATTTCAGCTATTTGTGCTGGGCCTACTCTCCTTATTGGGAGTATTTGTGAGGCTCATTCACAAATCTCTTCGGGCACCTTAGTTACTGTTCTTTTTTCAGCTATTACAAATATTTTTTTTTTTCACTTCGAATTTTTTTATTTCTTTTATTTTTCTTACTCACTGATACACGTCCGTACTCGTCAAGAGCTGGCTTGAAACTATGCTAATGATTTAAAATATTTATAACATTGGCTTTCTGATATTGAAAATCTAGGCGGGAAGTATAACGATGAAATTACTAACTTTCTATTTAATTCCTCCACGCAAATGTTTGTTGCTTGGAGATAATCTTCACGATGATCACACATTAGGTAGTGTTTGACTCGGGTTTTTATTAAAATGGCAGAACCTCCACCAGCTCTATCTCGAGGGTCCTTGGTATCACCAAGTATAGAATTATTGATTTTAAACGTATTTCTTGAGGTCAAATGAGTTTCAGAAACTATCATGACATCAATTTGCTTATTTTTAAGAAAGTATTCTAATTCATTTTAAGGTTGGCGCATGCCGTTTGCGTTCCAAAAACAAATTTTTAAACAGTTCATGGCTTTTTAAGTACAGCTTGCAATAACATCGATTGCATTCTTAGAACTTCCTGTTACATATTACATTTCTTTTGTGCGCCTTCTCTTTAGTTACCCTTCTGTACAAAATATATTTTAGACTGTAAACAGGGTGCGTCTCTGTTTTTCTTAGCTTAACGCCGCCGGGCTCCAGCTCCACTCGAAATAGTGGTTGGGTATTTGTTTCCCCTATTTTTAATATTTACCACATATTTTATTTTGAAGCCTTTTTCTTCCAAGAAAGTTCTTATTTCTGCTGGGTCCACACCAGGCGCGGATTCAGGGGGGGGGGGGAATAAGGAAATTTCCCCCCCGAAAATTATAAAAATATGTTTTGTTTATTTCGATAATACAAGAATTCCCAATAATATTATTTTTTTTTAATGTACAAAATTTTTTGAAATACCAGCAAGGTTTTTTTTATTGAATCTCTAACCAAATTTTCAATAAGTATCGAAATCTTTATCCTAATAGTTATTTATTAGATAAACATTTTTTTTTTCATTTTTCGAATTTATTCTATGAGTTAAATTTCAGTTATGTATTTTGTAAAGCTTTTTTGTAATAGTTCTATTCCTTTAATTTTTCAGAAATGACTTTATACACTACCAGACTATTATATTGTATTTTCTTTTTACATTTTACCTTAGCCCTTCCTTTGGAAAGCAATGAATAAATTCGAAAAATGAAAAAAAATGTTTATAATAATATAAAGTAACCTTCACAAGGAAATAATTCCCAATTTCTATTTATTAGATATTTTCAATGAAACATCTAGTTTACTGTATTCAAATACTTATTATTCTACATTCAATCCCAGCAGATGGCATCTATGTATAACCAAAGGTTGAATTATTAAAAAGCCTTAGAGTATTTGCAATATTTATGTTTATATGAATCAAAATTCTATTCGATAATTTTTGACGAAAGCACGGATTTGTCGGGGAAAAGCCAGATTTCCTTATCTTTAAAATATTTCAACATACAACAAAAATTTGAAGAGGCTTCAAAGGATATGGATGACGTTGATGTGTCAAGTGATGCGAAGGCACTATCATCAATAGTTCTTAAAGCTTTGACAAATTTTGGTCTTAACCTAAAAAATTGTGTAGGAGTTGGAACAAATGGGTGTCCAATGCTGTCAGCAATGAAGTTATTAAAAAAGTCTAATTCCTAAAAGAAAGATGAATATAAGTGAACTCTAAAATCACTTATTCGCAGCTTAAAAATTTTGTTATTTTTTTGATAAAAGTCGTGAACCCTTTGTGACGCACACCTTACAACGCATGCTACAGTTTTTCAGTACCAATTTTATTTATTTTAACAAAACAAATTATATATATTGTTACGTTACTGCCTTTCAATAACGTTTTGGTTTATTTCCTTTATAATAAACCGTTTCGAGTTCCTTTATTGCAATTCAAATAAAACAAATAAACACAACACTTTTGCTACTGTTTACAATTTACACACTTTATTTAGTACTTAGTCACTTTAACAACCGTAATTTTATAATCTTCTCAGCGTGATACGTTTTTACAAAGTCAGAACTTAGAATGAATCATGCAATCTCTTGCGATCCTATTTATACTCGGGCAAATGACCATAGAACGTTCGAGTTCTGAAGTCTAGATGGCTCTATAAAGTTCTAATAACGGCTATTTCGTTAATTAAACTTATTCAGCTATTACTATTTATATGGCTGATTTAACCCTCTCATGCACCAAACTCTGTTATGGCAGCTATATTTTTTTTAAACATTGATTTTAACTTTATTGACCTCAAAAAAGATGAAAATAGAATTAAAATTTTAATTTACGGTTCCAATGTAGTTTTTGGAGGATGTTGTATACATACAACATGGCGCATAAACGGGGTAATAAGGTAAATTTTTTTGCTAGAAGAAAACAATTGTTTTATATGGTTTTTATTGAGTAATTTATAAAAGGAAAAGCTTTTAACAACGAAAAAGTTTTTAAAATATTTAAATATACATTTTCATTTTTCATGGTACTCCTTGAAACAATTTTTTTTGGCGTAAAACATATATTTACATTACATTTAGTGCAGTATACAGTGGTAAAGCCATTTTTACAAAGTTTGCAACGCGACTGCTTTGGTTTGTAACATGGGAAATGACCAACCCCATCATACCTGACGTCTTCAACTTGAATTGAGGGTACACAACGCTTTGAAGTTACAGGAGACATTTGGGAAGAGTCAGATGGACGACCACGCTTCCTCGGACCAAAAGTATTTGTATATATAAGGCCAGTAGCAACTTTAGTTTGAAATTCTATAAGAGTTAGTGAATCATTTTCGCTGATTTTTGAAAACTGACTGTGACGTCAATATAGAAGCCAACTATTCGTGACTGCGGAGTTCAATACCCAAAAGAAAATTCTCATGTAGTATTTTCGGGATCGGTGATTTATTCTATATAATTCGCAAAGCATATCTGCCAAGTCAACACCTCCCATAAAACGGTTATATTGCTGAACAGCATTTGGAATTGGAATTTCAACAAATTTTTTCTCTCTTTGATTCCATCGGCGACATGTAGATAATGGTTCAATACAATAGTCCGTGGATAGCAGCTGTACTGTTTTATTGTCAAGCCATTTTACAACTTTGATATCATTGTTCGATTCCACTCTATAATCGTATGAACCACGTCCTTTTTCTTTCAACTTTGCATCAGAGTCTAAGCTTACCTTTCCTGTCTCTTAGAATCTTCATCAAATGAAAGGATGTAAACCAATTGTCAAAGAACACCTCATAGTTTTGATTCTCTGGTAAACTCTTGAGTAGGTGGATAACAATGTCCGAAGAAATTCCTAAGCCATAATTAGGGCAAGTTCCTTCTCCAGTATACATCGAGAAGTCATATATTATGCCCGATTTCCCACATCTTGTAAACATTTTAAAACCCCATTTATGAGGTTTTTTCGGGTTATATTGTTTTAATGTTTGTTTACCTTTAAAGGGTATAATCTGCTCATCTATGCAGTGATGCTGCTCTGGAGGAATTTTAAGGCAATTTTTTCGAAAGCCCTCTAAAATTGGCTTTATCTTTTGAAGCTTATCATATCCATCCTCACCTCGTTTCTTTTCGTCACTAGAAAAATGTAAAAACTGTTTGATTTTTTCAAAACGTTTGCCAGTCATAGCTGCATCTATTAAAGGAATCCTGAAATCTGCCTGCCATAACATTCTCATTTCGGGGTATTTGACGATTCCCATATATATGTAGATGGATTCCCAAATATTGCTCCATTTCTTTGAACGTTGCATTAACCGAAACACCACTTTTTCGGACTGAATATAAATTAGTCTCCTCCAAAATTTTGGTGACCATGCTGTCATCAAAAAATAATTTAAAGTACTGCAAGGGAGTATACACGTCCACGTCTTCTGAAATAGAACCACTCCATTGTTTTCCACAAGTCTCTATATTTCGTTTTCTCCATTTTAAGTTTTTCAGATCCACTTTTTGAAACTCCGACTCCATCGGGGAATCCCTAGGGATTGTTGCAACAACTTCCTCCAATTCTAAGCATTCAGCTTCAATTTCTTCAGGGAGCTCATCGAGTAAATCTGCAGCCGTGATTTCCTCGCAAAGACTATTCAAAACGTTTGCTTCGTCAATAGGAATTTCTAACGAAGGTACTTCGGTTTCTACTTCAGCATCTGAATCATCCCAATTGAACTCCAAAATATAATTAATTTCTTTAACAGTCAAGCCCTTTTGCCTGTCCATAGCGATTTAAGGTCCAAACAAGAATATAACTTACTGGAAAATAACATAAAATCAACAAAAAAATTTCATGCGAAATAGTAAGAATAAAACAACCGTAAATGCACCATGTTGTACATGTACAACATATCAATAAATGCTCTCACTCATTGTCCGAACAAAATTATTACATTTTTTTATTTTATTTCACACCTGTATAATGAATTGTAACTAAAGAAAAATTATCACTGAAATATTTTAAGGTTTTTATCAAAATTCATGCACTTGTTTATTGACAAAATTAGCAGGAAAAAAATCGTCCAACCTTTGCACACAAAACACTAAATAAGAAGCACAAAAACATTTTTATTTGGAGAAAAAAAAACACAAAACTAAAGCAAAGGCATAAAATGTATTTTTGCTTTGCTTTTCTAAAAAAAATTTACCGTTAGACATGAGATATGTACTCTTAAATAGCGTTGTTGTATACAAACAACAAATGCATGAAAGGGTTAATTGAGTTATTAGGCATCATTAACTAAGGCATACTTTTAGGCGTTGCCATAGATTGAGATAACTTAATAAAGAACATTCTAGTTAACAGTGGGGTTGAAGTACAATTATGCACAACAATTTTAACATTACATCTGTACATTGATTTTTACACTCGAAGTGTGCATAACTTATACAATAACAATTTTAACTAATAAAATAACTAACAAATACTTAATAACTAATCAATACAAGATAACACATAAAATGATCTAATTCTTAACCAATAATTACAAATAATTCTTAACTAAAGTTACTTCCGTAACACTGCCCCCCGCTTAAGCCTGTTCGTCCCGAATAGGCTCAAAATCACCTCTTCCATAAGGGGCTAATCGTTCCAAATGAACAACTTTCATTTTGGCTCTTGGACTTTTATATTTCTGTATTCGGTATACAACATCATTTAATTTCTTTATCACCTTATATGGACCATCCCAATGTGTCTGTAATTTGGGAGGTAATCCTTTTTTTTTCGTTGGGGATTGAAAAGGAAAACTAACTGGCCCTCCTTAAATCCTTCCGAATTTGCTGCTCGATCGTATCTGGACAACTTTCTATGGCCACGGACGGACTTTCTATGGTCATAAGGATTTCTCCGCTCCAATGAAGATACCTGCTTATCTTCTGGTATATGTAGTGCCTTACAATTGCACTGTGGAAGCGGCGCACAAACTTTGTTTACTGTGCTCCTGGCTGCCACACGCTTTGGGCAGTTTCTCTTAAAATTTTGTCTTCCACCTATACTATTGGCCCTTATAACCTTAGCCGAAATAGGTTCAAATCTTTTTGCTGTTAACCAGTCTTTACTGGGCTCTACCTGCAACGAGCGACCTTCACTGACGCATACCCTTTTATCTGCCTCCGTACAGTGCCTGGCTTCCAATCTGCTAAGCTGTCTTGCATGAGCAACCGCTTTTTCCCGTTTTGCAACTTTTCTGTATGGTGACGATTCCAGACGAGTACAAGCGAGAAGCTGTCCCACACGAGCCTCACTTTCATACCCAACATTCAGGGGTATTTCATAATCAAACAAATACATGATTTGTTTTCCCATATTCAGACTTATGTTATGACTAATCATAAAATCTGCGCCAATCAGTACTTCGTCTACAATGTCGGCCACAATAAACTCATGAAAATTGACAACATTGGCAACTCTTAACACCACACGTGTTTTGCCATAGACAGTAGCAGGCTCACCTGTAGCTGTTCGCAAGCTCACTGCGCTTAGTGGTTCGACAGCTCCCGTTACCAAGTCAGGCCTTATAATTGAAAATCCTGCACCAGCGTCGATAGTCAAAATTCGCTTTTTCCCATCAATGTAGCCAAATGTCGTAATACTTTTATATCTCTTTGGCAATACTAAATTTATTACCGAGTCCTCAGATGCACTCCCTCCATATTTAACGGCGCCTCCTGTGATGACTGATGACTAGCTCGTTGGTTGTTTCTCGGCGGCGAAGCAGGTCTTGAAATTCTTTCTGGTGCTTTGCAGTTACGCTGTATGTGCCCAACCTTACCGCAGTTATAGCATTTCAATTTGTTTTTGCCCAGCTTCTCACTTAACACCCGCAAAACTGCTTCTTTAAGGCTTTTTAATTCCTTCATGATATCTCTATCATCATCAGCAACAACATCGAGCCTTTGCACCTTATACGACTTCTGCTTTGCAACTACTCTTGCGGTTTCCTGAGCCAGGGCAAATGAAACAGTTTCTGCAAATGTCGACTTTAATGCTGCACACACCGCATCCTTAACATCAGCATCTCTTATACCGTTAATAAATGCTTCTGTTTTGAAGCTGTCCAACAATGGATGATTCTCACCAGGGTAAGTTAGCTGTACCAACCGCTCAATCTCCAGTGCGAAGTCCTGTAAGGTTTCGTTTGCTTTTTGCACCTTTCCACGTAACTCCATTTTGTAGATTTCCTTTTTGTGCTCACCTACATACTTACGTTGCAGTGCTACCATAATTTCATCATAATTGTTTCTGCTACTTACTGGTACACTTTCAAGCACTTCAGCCGCAGTCCCCTTTAAAGCAAGAATGAGCTCGATAGCTTTTTCCTCACTGTTCCATACATTTCTGTTGGCAACTGTATCGAACTGGAACTTAAAAACATTTAATGGGACACTACCGTCAAAGCAAGGGGCCTTTATCCTGCTGGAAACTTCTGGAATAACCCGTACTGATCCCTCTTGGTTTTGAAGACTATTTACTTTTGCTTCCAGATTGTGTAGTTTTTCATCCACTTCTATTTTAACATCAGTCAACTTTTTGTTGAACTCTATTTCCATTTCATTTACTCTTTCATTTATTTCACTGGAAATCTCCTGAAGTTTCTCATTTGTTATTCTGGAATTCTCTTGAATTTCAGCCAGGATAGTGCTAGACTTTTCCTCCATTTTTCTAGAAGTTTCATCAGTTTTTCTAGAAATTTCAGCCAAGATATCGTTAGAATTTTCTTTTATCATCTGTACCATGCTTTTGGAATTATCGTCCATTTTTCTAGAAGTTGCATCTGAATTTTCTTTTATCATCATTACCATGCTTCTAGAATTATCGTCCATTTTTCTAGAATTCTTAGAATTTTCCTCCGACAATTTTTCCATTTTTGCCATCATAGCAGCAAACATTGTGTTAAAATCCATGTTGCTAGCTACTGCACGAGTACATACCTCTATTTCTTCTTTTTCCTCGAATTCGTAACTCGCAATGTCCATATTGCGTCGCTGGAATTCATCTAATAGTCTCTTCTGCAGCTCTGCTTTATTACCTGCAGTTGGCAGATCCAACTTGCCCAATTCTTTCTTGAGCTGTTCTACTTTTAGCTCTTCAAATTTCATTGCTGTCAATTTTTTATTTATTTTTTTTGTTATTTTTATTTCACTTTTTTTTTATTTTATTTATTTTATTTATGCAATTTCACTTCTGACACCAATTGTTACGTTACTGCCTTTCAATAACGTTTTGGTTTATTTCCTTTATAATAAACCGTTTCGAGTTCTTTTATTGCAATTCAAATAAAAAAAATAAACACAACACTTTTGCTACTGTTTACAATTTACACACTTTATTTAGTACTTAGTCACTTTAACAACCGTAATTATAGCTCTTATTTACATCCAACTATAATCTTCTCAGCGTGATTCGTTAATGACAAAGTCAGAACTTAGAATGCCTCATGCCATCTCTTGCGATCCTATTTATACTCGGGCAAATGACCATAGAACGTTCGAGTTCTGAAGTCTAGATGGCTCTATAAAGTTCTAATAACGGCTATTTCGTTAATTAAACTTATTCAGCTATTACTATCTATATGGCTGATTTAATTGAGTTATTAGTCATCATAAACTAAGGCATACTTTTAGGCGTTGCCATAGATTGAGATGACTTAATAAAGAACATTCTAGTTTACAGTGGGGTTGAAGTACAATTATGCACAACAATTTTAACATTACATCTGTACATTGATTTTTACACTCGAAGTGTGCATAACTAATACAATAACAATTTTAACTAATAAAATAACTAACAAATACTTAATAACTAATCAATACAAGATAACACATAAATTAATCTAATTCTTAACCAATAATTACAAATAATTCTTAACTAAAGTTACTTCCGTAACAATATAAACTAATTTTGTGATCATTAATGAATGTACGAATGAATATCAATCTTTTTTTTACGAAATTTATATTGTGATGAGTCTGCTGTAAGTGCTATATTCGTGTATAACATTAAGAGATCAGGGGTGGGGTGGTATTTGGTAAAAGTTATTGTATTAATGATCGTCGAAATACATATTTTTAATATAAAAATTAAATTATACATCTAGTCTTATATTCCATTAAAAAAAATTAAATTGGAAAATTTTTGGTTTGTGGACTGGTTTTGAGATTAGCCCATATACCATTTATTTTAAAACCACAACTAGCTGATGAGCTGATTATGTTTGATAAACGAGATTAACACATTTTAACTTGAGCCTGAACTGTTTCATTGGCAACAAACATGGAAAATATCTGAAAATCCATCAGATAACGTTGTAGTTTCTTTAATTAACTGTGATGAAGATATCTACCCAAATCTGAGAAAAATATTTCAACTTTTCGTGTCAATGCTCGTCAGTAATGCTACGAGCGAGAGGTCATTTCCTACCCTTCGTCGAATAAAAACATGGCTCAGATTAACAATGACAGATGATAGATTGTACTATCTCAATTTGCCTCACAAGGAAATCACAATTTACTTATTTAAAAAGACTTATTTATTTTAATTTATATTGAACGGATCTTATATTTTATTTATCCCTATTGTTTTGTTTTTATTATATACAGTCATGTCACAGAGTACAACTCCGTTCGGAAACGGAATTCATTCCGTATTTTGGTGCTTCAGAAAATGACGAAAAAATGTTTCGGAATGAAACCATTTTTGTTTTCATAACCGGTATAGGAGTTGTCTGTATCTGAAAGGCCATAAAACTATCAAAATACACTTTCCATCAACAAACAAATATGTTTTCTCCAATTCCGAAAGGAATCATTCCGAACGGAATTGTACTCTGTGACATGGCCCATAATATACACATATTGTTTTTAATAAACTTTTAAAAACAAATTTTTTACTTTTTTGTATTATACAAAATTTCCCCCCGTAAAGCTCGAGCAGGATCCGCGCCTGGTCCACACATGAGTCAAGGCCCTTAATCACTACCTGAAGACCTTTGTGCTCTTCAGTTGGTATGTATAAAAACTTTTTTTTAGTTCTTCAAATTTGTTAATTATTTTGCGGAAATCATTCTCATGATTTACTTGTATTTGTGTCTCGTTTATACTACCATGCTTGATTGCAGTTACGTAAAACAAATTTTCGCCTATCACCTAGATCGAACTCGCTTTATAAGCTCATTAGAATTTGGCTCCCTAAGATGTATCGGGGGAGGCTTGGACGATTTTATCACGTTTGGTGCTTCTGAGGATTCGTCCTAAAGAATTGCAAAAAGATTTTGTGAATTTATTCTATCAAAAGATGGTACTTTTTAGACCGAAGCAACTGCTGAAGAGGTAGGGCTGCGACCCCGTTTAAGCACTTATTAACTATTTGTTTTATCTGATGAGGTGTAATTTAAATTTCGGTTTTTATTATTTTTTTAATTTTTTTATTTAAACTGGTAGAAAATAAGGTGCACATATGTGTACTTGAGGTAGCGATTAGTTATTGAGGAAAAATATCCCAACAGTATGGTTTTTCCAAACTGTTGAATTCAAATGTAAAAATAATGGCTAAAACTTCTAAACCCGTCATCTTTTTATATTGTTTTGAAGCACAGTAGCTTAAAGCAAGTAATAAAACTGTTTCTATTGGTCACACGATGATATGTGTACCCATGGTCTAAAGAGGGTATGTATATGTTAAAATTATGTAGTTGCTCTGTATTCTGCTCGCGCAATGGTGAAGGGTATATAAAATTCGGCACAGCCGAGTATACCATTCTATCTTGTTTTTATTTAGGTTCAGAAAAGAGGAGAGGGTAATTCTAGTACTAAAACTAAAAATAAGTTCTTTAGATAAAAATGGATAAGAAGTTGACATTGAAAAAAGTAGCCTATTTTGGTTTAAAGAAACCAAAACGTTGTTCATAACTTTCTGGAATTATAATTTAAATTTAACAGTTTAAATTAACTAAACTTACACAACATTCAAGTTATGTGAGCTTTTGTATTACTAATGACATCAGAGCAAAAACATCATTGATGGGGATTGTGGCATAATTGTGCAATTTTTGGCCTTTTTAAGTTTTGGAAAGAATTCGGAATCTTTAAAAATAGTATCAATGAACCCATTTTTTAAATATTTATTTTTAGTAATATATTTAGAAATAAATCGCTCAATGTATTCTTTCTATTCCACACTCTTCAACAGGCGCGGATCCAACTTGAGCCTTAGGGGGGGAATGGAATTATGTATAATACAAAAAAGTAAAAAGTCTGTTTTTAAAAGTTTATTAAAATCAATATGTGCATTAGACTGGTCGCATCTTGTATGGGATTTTTTTTTTAAATTTAATTGTTTGCGCTGCTTAAAATATGAGGTTTTGTGTAAGAAATCATGATCTAATTTGTCAGGTCAATCCGACGGTGCCTAGCCGAGCCGGGTGGGGCCCAAGGTTCCTCATATTATAAAAAAAACATATTTTCTATCAGATCTTTATAGTTATACTAGTTGGAAAGCCGAAAATCAAAAATATGGCTTCGTTACGATCTTCCGCAGAGAAAGTACTTCAAGTGTGCCAAATTTCAGCTTCCTATGTCATCAGATGGCTTCAGAAAGTTGCGGAAAGAATAGGAAATACATGCAAACATCCTGACATACTAAGAAATTATATATTGTATAGATAGATTAAAGTATTTGCAGTTTAATATTTTAGTATGATACGAACGAAAGATTTTTAACTAATTTTAACTAATTCGGGGTCGCTGAATCCAGTGGTGCTAGCCGTTTTTTAGGTTAGCTTTAGTTTTCGAGATATACCGTTATTTCGAAAATTAAGGAGGTTGCACAACATATGTTCGCGCAACTCAAAAACGCTTTAGCTTATTGAAAAACAAAAAAAACCGAAATTCCGAAATAAAATTTATTTAAACGTTTTTCTTATTTGCGCAGTCGTTTTAGAAACATAATTTTTTTTTTTTCTGGAAAAAAAATATTTTTTTTATTAAAATTTCGGAATTTTCGTGTTTAAAAATTCATAAAAAATTGAAAACGCAGCTATGCTTCTAATTTTATGCAGACATATAAAAAACAACATTACAAACAAAACAAGCTATAAATGATTAAAATCTGTAAACAACTTTTGATTTTATGTATGATGATTATGTATGATTTTATGGAATTTCGGTTTTTTTTTAGTTTTTCAATAAACTAAAGCGTTTTTGAGTTACGCGAACATATGTTGTGCAACCTCCTTATTTTTCAAAATAACGGTATATCTCGAAAACCAAAGCCAACATAAAGAAAAAAGTTTCAACTTTCTTAAAGTAAATTTTATTGCGGAATTTCGGTTTTCTTTTAGTTTTTCAATAAGCTAAAGCGTTTTTGAGTTGCGTGAACATATGTTAATCTATCTATACAATATATAATTTCTTAGCATGTCAGGATGTTTGCATGTATGTCCTATTCTTTCCCCAACTTTCTGAAGCCATCTGATGACATAGGAAGCTGAAATTTGGCACACTTGAAGTACTTTCTCTGCGGAAGATCGTAACGCAGCCATATTTTTGATTTTTGGCTTTTCAACTAGTATAACTATAAAGATCTGATGGAAAATATGTTTTTTTTATAATATGGGGAACTTTGGGCCCCACCCGGCACGGCTAGGCACCGTCGGATTGACCTGAAAAATTAGATCATGATTTCTTACACCAAACCTCATATTTTAAGCAGCGCAAACAATTAAATTTAAAAAAAAAAATTAATTGCGACCAGTCTAATGTGCATATTATATTAAAAAAAAAACTGAACAATAATGTTAAATAATATATAATATCAGTTCAATATAAATTAAAATATTATTGATCTTTTAAAATAAGCAATTTATGATTTCCTTGTGAGGCAAATTTAGATAGTACAGTCTATCTTCTGTCATTGTTGATCTGAGCCATGTTTTTATTCGACGAAGGGAAGGAAATGACCTCTCGCTAGCAGCATTACTGACGAGCATTGAAACGAAAATTTTAAATATGTTTCTTAAGGCCATGTCAGATAAAACTTTTGCTTCGCTTTGCGTCAGAGATTCGCTTTGACATTTAAGATGAAATGTACATACTTATACGAAACATGTCACATAAAGAACTTTTAACGCAAAGCGAAGCGAAAAGTTAGGCAACTCTCATCTTTTTGCGTGCTTTGACAATCTACTAGTATAAATTTTTTTTGTTTATTTTTTTTTAACACACAATGCGTGAGTGTTGTCAAAGTGTTTATTGTGACATACACCTTTTGCGTTACGCTTTTCAGTCAAAGTTAGAAACGTCACGCAAAGCGATGAAGTTTTATCTGACATGGCCTTTAGAGTTGGGTAGATATCTTCATCACAGTTTATTAAAACATCTACACCGTTATCTGATAGATTTTCAGATATTTTCCATGTTTGTTCCCAATGCAACAGTTCAGGCTCAAGTTAAGATGTTAATAGGTGTTTATCTCTTATCAAATATAATCAGCTCATCCGCTAGTTGTGGTTTTAAAAGTTTTGTATCTGTATATGACTTCATTACACTTTGAGGTAGAAGTTTAGGTATGTTCAATACATTAAGGATATCTATTGGGAAAAGTGTTTTCAGATCTTCTAAAATAAGTTCAATAAGAGGAATGTTACTACAACTCGGTAGTAATCTTCAACATTTGGGATGTGATTATTTCATTCAAATCTTGTCTTTTCGATTAGAACCCCGATTTGAACGCAAATAAATTTAACTTTTTCAAAAATCGCTTTGAATTGTTCTTTGGCTTTATTTATTTTCTCTTCAAGGCACATGATTAAAGTTTTGTTAAGGCTTGATCCTTTTTAAAGATCTATATCGTGCTTTCGTAAAAAGATACTAAGCGGCTGTGTTACAATAATGGCCCATTTTCAGGATTGATATTAAAACACATTTATGTATAAAATCGTTTTAAATACAAAATTCTCTTCTTCACTAAAAACTTAAATGAAACTTAAGTCACCGATGTGGTACACTTAATTTCAACTTAAAGCTCGATTCACCCATGCGTTCCGAACAAAATTTTTTTTATATTGAGTTTGACGTTCTACTTTTGAGAGAGAGAGCAATGAATTTGTTCGGAACGTTTTTTCTTGAATTGGTTTAATTTTAATTCTTGTGCCGAACAAAATGAACTGAGATGCCACTTTTTTTCAATTTGTACATAAAAGTTGAATTGAGCTGCCACATATTAAATTTTTCGTTTTGTGCTGAATAATTAAAAAAAAAAAATGAAACAAAAATGGATGTTAAAGAAAATATTGCCCTGAAACTTATTGAGGAAATAAAAAATCCAGGAAGAGAATGTATTTATGATATGGGAAATCGTTCATATAAAAATACTTACTAAAACAAAATATATGGACGGAACAAGAAAAATCTATTGGAATTGGTCGTAAGTAAATTTTAAATGGTAAATTTTAATATTTTTTAACATAATGTTTACCAATTTTTGTTACAACGGTTAATCGACTGAAATTAACCAGTTTAATCGTTAATCGAAAAAAGCCAATTTTAAATTAACTGATCAGTTAATCGAATAGTAATTATTATGAATACCCTAGTTTTATGCAATTCAATTAAAAATAATAAAATTAATTTTCTTCTTTCTTCCATTTTCACACACCTTATAAAAAAAACTAATAGTTTGCTAACTGTGCTGCCACTTTGTATAATCGTTTACATCTGTAAACCATATGGTAGCTTTGTTTGTCCGGACAAATTTTCCGAGATGGGTGAATCGTTCTGCAGAGCACTCTCTGTAAAAAAATTACTGTCCGGTCAAAAATATTGTTCGGAACGCATGGATGAATCGAGCTTAAGTTTCCATTGTAATATTTTAGCCAGGGTTTAAAAGCATCCATCAGCTGAATGCTTTTTATTTTTGCTTTTGCCACTGCTATTGAAATTTGTAATTTTTTTTCCAACAGCCAATGTTTTGTTTTTCGTTTGTGCAAAAAAGCAAATCTCCTATTTTGTATATTTTTATTTTCTGACAACTGCTTTTTTACCAGCCAGCGACAAAAATGGACAACCACATAAAAAGCAAAAGCTAAAAAAAAAATTATTTCGCCTTTTGCTTTTTTACTTTTTCCTGAAAGAAGAGCTAGTTAAAAAAGACAAACCAAAAAAAAAAATCTAAAATTCAAAGAACAAAAATTCTTCTCTGGCTGGTAATAACAAAAAGCCGATTCAATAAAATGAAAAGCAGCGGAAGTGTGTGCTAAAAGCAGTCTGAGCAGAGCTATTAGCTCTGCAAAAAGGCAGATTACAACGAAAAAATACTGATCAGTGTACAAGCAACATGGTTTTTTTATGGTGATGAGGAAAAATAAATTTTTGCCTTTCTTCAGTAATGTTGTAGTAATGTTGTTGTTGCTCGCCAAACAAATAAAAAATTCTTGTTGTGTTTGTTTTGCATGAAAAATATCACTTGTCGTCATCGAGTATTTTTTTTCGCAATCATGTGCCTTTGCAACCTTTTTTGCTGCTTTTATCTCCTACTTTGCGGCTATTAGCATGCATTGGTTTTTGATTTGGCGGCTGTTTGACAGAAGCTGTTTGTTTCATTCTTTTTCCTACCTATTTTTTCCTACAACATAAAAGTAATTGCCGTTGCTTTTTGAGTTCCATCAAATTGTTAAAAAAGCAAAAGCTGAAAAAAGCCAGTGCCAATTATTTTGTGTGTTTATTTTGCTGCTGCTTTTGAAAAGTGTGGGCTTTTTTAGCAGTGGAACTTGTCGGCTTTTTAATTTTGATTTTTTTTTTAATAGGAAAAAGTCAAAATTTGGCTGCTTTTGCTAATATGGCGATAGCATTTTAAACCCTGATTTTAGCAAGGTGGTCTCAATATCACAACAATACAACAACAACAGGCAAAGCATTAACAGTCAGCTGTTTTTTCAGAGCACCTTGTAAATAAATACACTTTTTTATATTTTTTTTTTATTTAGTAGTGCTACCATACTTTTATCTTAATTAAATAAGACTTTTCAAACAAAACTCAAAAAACCAATCAGTTTTAAATACGATTTAAGTTTGTTATGAAAATTAACTTAATATTGATTTAAATACTTTCCTGAAAATTGGGCATAAGTATCACACTTGATATGAATATTCCGCAAATAAATTCAAAAGTACTAAGTGAGTTCCTTAATATAAAGATAGAGATACTACCTTTCCGCTTAAATATTTTTTCCAAAGCTTCTACTATATGATGGACATTTATTGCAATGTGTAAAATTGAGTCGTGACGGTCCACCCATATTGTCTCGCATAATATAGAGAGTTTGACTCTAAAAAACTTTGCTGAAACTGTGTTTAGCTTTGGATGAATATTTTTAAAAAATTTTGTCGTTTACAACATTTGTATTAATGGCACTTTATTGCTTTTAGAAATTGAGTTGTTTGATTTATGGGAATAGCAAGGCGTTTGTTTCGCATTTGTCGCGGTTTCCAGAATTTCTTAACATCTCCATTTTCTGCTGACATCAGAGGACACCAATCTGTTCCAACTCCTAAACAATTTTTGAGGACAAGACCAAAATTTGTCAAAGCTTTAAGAACTATTGATGATAGTGCCTTCGCATCAATTGACACATCTACGTCATAAATATCCTTTGAAGCCTCTTCCAATGCGTTAACACTAAAGCCAATAAATTCTTCCCTAACAACTTTTTGTTGTATGTTGAAATATCTTAAAAATACGGAAATCTGGTATTTTCCCCCGACAAATCCGTGCTTTCGTCAAAAATAATCGAATAGAATTTTGATTCATATAACACATACATACATAAATAGGGATGAGATTATCATGCACTAAAAAATCGAAAATATGCGCATAAAACATGCACTAAAAATTCAAAGATATGCATTAAAAAAATAAAAAATATGTACTAAAAACTTGACCATTTTCAATAAAAAAACTGTTTGTTTTTTTTTTATTTTATTTAAAACAAAACAAAATAAAAATTTCTATTGTTGTTTTTATTCTATTGTTATTCAAAGGTATAATATTTTTTAGAACTTACCTCATCGATTTCGAACTTTAATGTAAAATAAAAACAATGTATTATAATTTTTGGCAAAAGTGCACTTTACGGGGCGTACGAAAAAAAAATAAAAAAAATATGCTACCCGAATCAGAATAAAAAAAGAAAAAAAAACCATAATTAAAATTTAAGGGGGCTGAGGCCCGTGGGGCCTTCTGAACCAAAAAAAACCGCCCCGTTCACTTAGTGGAATGTGTGGGTACTCAAATTAAAGGTAATTGTACAAAAAACGAAAATAATAAAATTTAGGGCGGGCGGGACTTTTGGGGCTCTCTGGCTAAAAAAAAGTGCCCCCATCCACTTACATCTGTGTGTAGGTACTCAAATTAAAGGTATGTAGTTTGCTCACGATTGTAAATTTTTTGTTTTATTTTGTATTTTTTAATGTTTTATGTTCGGTTTTTAAAAAAAAAAATTAATTTTTTTTTTGTAACTAATAGCCTATTTCCGATGTGCTACAGAATTCTTTTCTGCGTAGACGGCCTGCGGCCGGGCGCATGGATTTTCTCCTCTATGGAATAAAAAAAACCGGCTTCGCTAACTAAAGCTTCTCTGCATAGACGGCCTTCGGCCGGGCGCAAGGATTTTCTGCTCTATGGCATAACAAAGACCGGCTTTGCTAACTAAAGCATCTCTGCATAGCCGGCCTTCGGCCGGGCGCAAGGATTTTATCCTCTATGGTATAACAAATACCGGCTTCGCTAACTAAAGCTTTTCTGCACATAAAATATACTTAAATTAACCTAGAGAAGAAAATAATATGCGAACACAAAAACAAAATACATATTTGCAATCGTAAGCAAATTACCTTTAATTTGAGTACCCACACATATCACAAAGTGGGCGGGGCAGTTTTTTGGGTCCAGAGGGCACCACGGGCCTCAGCCCCCTTAAATTTTAATTATGGTTTTTTTCTTTTTTTATTCTGAATCGGGTAGCATATTTTTTTTATTTTTTTTCGTACGCCCCGTAAAGTGCACTTCAGCCTAATTTTTGTTTGTTTTAAATTAAGTTATGCGAACGAAATCTTCGTTCGGAAATAGATGAACAGGCAATTAATTTAAATAACTACATCATTTAAATTGCATAGTCAAATAAATACTTTTTTATATTATCAAAAGTAAGCCTTTGTCGGTTAAAAAGCTTTTGTACATGGGAAATGATCTCTCAACGGCAACCAAATTTGAGGCATACTTCAAGGATGCCAATACATTTGAAGAATATTAATTTTGATTCTAGATCAAAAATATTTGAAATATGTTTTATTTCTTGAAATCCTCTTTTTTTATTTGCAACAGTTTTTGGATTTTTTTTTTAATTTGTCGGGCTATTTTTCCATCCACATGTTAATGTTACTTTCTGCCATATCAATTAATTTGAGTTGACTATTAAGTGAACTAAATCCTGTATGAAACCAATAAATCAATATTACCGAATTGGCTTCTAATTTCCTCTGCAACTCGGTGTAACCCATGTGTCAATCAAGTAGAATGTAACAGTTTTCGATAAATTGTTTTAGGACAATTGGCAGCCTTAACCATGTAAGGTGCTGCATCGGTTAAAAATTTAAGGATCGTTTGTCGAAATCTTGTATTTTAAGCAGAGCTCAAAAAAATTAATTAATTGATTTAAAAAAAATTTTTTTTTAAGGTTTTTTTTATACAATTTGGAGATTTTTCGAAGAACTTTTTTTATAATATGGAAATTTAAAAAAATATATCACTCAAAAATGTTAAAATATGCAAAACATATGCATTTTAAACCAAAATATGCAAAAATATGCATTTTCACCAAAATATGCAACAATATGCAACAAAAATCGATGCCATTTTAACGCAAATTTAATGATTCTGAAAGATAATTGGTCGACATCGGTTTTAGACTATCGGCAAAAAACATGCATTTGCATGGAAATCGCATCCCTATACATAAATATTGCATTTACTATTTGGATATAAATGGCACCTGCTGGGATTGAATAACAAGTATGTATTTGAATACGGTAAACTAGATGTTTCATTCGAAATATCTAATAAATAACTATTAGGATTAATATGTGGATACTTATTAAAAATCGTTAGAGATTCAATAAAAAAATAAAAAAATACTTATTGAAAATTTCGTTGGAGACTCCATAAAAAAAAACTTGCTGGGATTTCCAAAAATTTTTTACATTAAAAAAAATATTATTATTGGGAATTCTTGTATTATCGAAATTAACAAAACACATTTTTATAATTTACGGGGGGAAATTTCCTTATTCCCCCCCCTGAATCCGCGCCTGATTTAAATACGGTAAACCAGATGTTTCATTGGAAATATCTAATAACTATTAGGATTAAGATTTGGATTCTTTGAAAATTTCGTTAGAGATTCAATAAAAAACATAAAAATATTATTATTATTGGGAATTCTTGTATTATCGAAATAAACAAGACATATTTTTATAATAAGGAAATTCCCCCCCCCCCCCCCCCCCCCCCCTGCTCTTCAGTGTAGAAAGAATATTTTCTGTTCAAAATCTAATCAAAACTAAAATAAGAAATATATTACAGTTCGCTATGTTCTCACTTATTTTTTTAAGCAAAATGTTGATTAAGTTAATCAAAGCCGTTCACATCACATTTGAGATGATTAAGATGACAGTTGATTCATAAAACACACTGAAGTATTTAGAAACAACTGACTTAATTAAAAAATAATAAAATAACATTAGTTCTTAATTCTATTTTAATAAATGCAATGTAAAGAGTGTTTGTAAATGAGTCATATTGCTCTTGATTTATATTTATTTATTTATAGTTACACAACATCTTCCCTTTTTAATTGAAATGCTGAAACATGTTTTGAAGTTAATAGTAATAAGAGTCCAATTAGACGTGACATAAACATAATGCCACAGCCATAATGATGACCATAGAAACCAAAATTTAAGTGGTTTGTATGGTATGTTTATGTCGTTTTGGTAATACAGTGGTTATGGTTATGTCACGACTAATTGGACCTTAACTCCATTGTCTTTTTAAGTACTACAAATCTTAACAATTAACTCTAGCATTTAATTGTGTCTTTAAAAATTTAATATTCATAGGTAAGTCTCTTAGGTACTTTTATTTTTCTTCTCCTTTGAGTAGCATATGTGACGCGCAAAATAAAAAGGGACCTAAGGGTTTTGTTCAGTGTACCATCACTGAGCGTGTTGGTATTGGTCTCATTTGAAAGCGACACATCTCAACCTTGTTGGTCAACCTTGAAAACGCGAGTAGGTCGTCCCTACCTCTTGTTTTGTGTAGTTGGTTTTTACTGTTCCCTTTACCTTACTGGTCCCTTTCTCTATGCGCTGTGACATAGTTAGATTGATTTCTATTTTCTGTCTTGTTTAAATTCTGACCTAAAAAAGGACTTTTATTTGGACTTACAGGCAGATTTTGATTTACGATAGGACCATTTTGTATAATAACAGGCTGATTTTCATTTACAATAGAATGATTAGGTGGACTTCCCTGATCTGATCTTTATTAACAATAAGATTATTATTTGGATAATCACACTCTATTTCTTCATCTATTCTTTCTAAAACACTTCATCTTTTCATCAAGTGTTCTCTATTTTGCCGATAAATCACTCCATCATTATCTTTTACCAAAAAAGGCCTTGGTGTTTTACAAGCTTCTACAACAGTTACAGGAAAACCAAACTGAAATTGGTGAACGTTTAAACATGACTTTCTCACCTGGGTATACTGGTTGTAATTTGACAGTTTTCTTGTTAAATTTGTCAGACATTTAGTTTATATTTAGCTCAACTTGAATTTTGTACTTGTCAATATTGACAACTTTCGGACTGAGGTTTGCATCTAAAGCAGCGATGGGCGCTGGTTTGCCTGGATTACGAAGTTTTTCGGGTTTTTACATTTACTCGTCGTTTTTTTTTTACCAGAGCTGCTAAAAATTAAAAAATTGCGCTACTAAGGTATTCCTTAAAATCCCCAAAACATACCATACACTTGTTTTATAACACAACTTTTTAACTTAAAAAAAGTAGATTTAAAATAGAGAAAATAAATAAAAAACTATTTTTTAGCAGGCAAAACAAGAAGAAACAACAATATTTACATTGAAATCAGAATGTGAAAAATTTTACCGTATAACACATACACGTGTTTGTGTGATGTTGTTTTCGCTGGTTTACTACTGGCCACAAACTGAAAATCTTGAATTCATTGTTTCATGCATAAACAGTAACAAAGGCAACCCGAAAAACAAATACAACAGAAGGAAAAAAAATTAAATTGTATTCAGTTGCTTAATAAATTTCAACAAAGCAGGACTGTTGCGCATGTTGTTATTTTGACAAATTTTGCTATTTCGTAGTGGTACACTGACAATATATATATTGTGTTGTGATCAAGCTGTGCTTATGTATGATTTTTTCAGCTTGTTTTAATAACTTTTCAGCAACCATGTGGGATGATGAATTATATAATAATCAAGTTTTTTTTATTGAATTCCTTTTTTTTTTTGCATATTTACATATATGTAAATAGTACACATTTTGAAGTTTTTGCTCACGGTCTTTTCGATTTCAGGTGACAATATGCATATGGGTGTTTCTCTGGTTATGCACGCGACATTTGTACGCGTTTTATTGTATTTGAATATTAAAAAAATAGAAGTGGATTGAAATTGTAGAATGAATTCTAGAATCGTTACATTGTTTGTGATGAGTTCTTTCTAAAAAGTATATATAATGGTAAATTGAGCACTGGGTACCCAAATGCCATGCAATCAAAGTTGACTTACTCACGTGACAAAAATAGAAGTGCCTTTTAGGACCGTAAGAAAAAGTGCGAAAGTAAGTGAATTGTAGGAGGTTTTTATTTCGGAAAAAATGTTTTTATAAAGGTTAGTTATGGGCCTTTATAATCATGTTTTGTTCAAAAGCAACTATGCATGGGTTGGCGAAGAAAAAAATAAATTGTAAATTACGCACGTGACATTACGCACGTGACACTTTTTACCTTCATACATATATGTTTTTTTTTATTATTATTTCCACGCATTTTCCCATAAATGTCTTCAAATTTGCTTAACAAAAAAACTTAATACTCCTTTTACAATTGATTGTAATGGAGAGATTATGAAGAAAGAGTGTAAACATAACATATTTCTTGCATGTAAAATAAGTATATAAAAATGTCTTTAAAAGTAGAAAATACAGAAAAATAGAAAATTTTCCAGTTTCCAGCCCAATTTGCTCAAGTAAAACAGCTCAGATATGCTAGGAAACCATTATTTTATAAGAACATATAATTTTTTTCTAATAATAAACAATAAAAGACGATGATATTCAACATTTTATTTTTTCATCCTGGTAGACCATTCTGGGGAAATGCCCATATATATGTTTTACCGTTAATGAAAACTTGATGAATTATATAATAATAATATTTTTACTGAACTTTTTTTTTTTTTTTGTTTGGCATATTTACATAGAGTTTGAAAAACTTTTTAAAAATTTCTCTAAGTGTAAATCAACTAATTTACTCTCTTTTATTCAATGTTCTCTATCTGCCCTTCGCTGATCTAAAGTCGGTATTTTTGTTCTTAACTCACGCGACATCAATAATTCTGAAGGACTAGGCAGAAAAATTTTAGTATGCGAAGCCAGATTTCAATACTTAACTTAAGTGTCTAAGGAACTGAAATGAGAGATAAAGCCATTTTTAGGCAGGTGGTATGGATTGCTTTGCTGTGCTTGTTTTACTTCTAGCTAAAGGCCTTTATGCCGAAATTTTTATATGTTTACATAGGGACTGAAATGTCAGATAGTTTTATGATGTTGTAAAAATCAAAGAAAAATGCAAGTGCAATAGGATAAAACAATGAACGACCATTGGAGGTAAAGTCCGTTGGATTGATTACCCTTTGGGTTGAGAATCAAATCCAATTTAGAACATTATCTAAAGTTGCAATAAAATATCTTATAGTCCCTGTTACTTTGGTAACTTCAGAAAGGTGCTTATCAGCATCACAATTTTTAAAAACTGTCATATAACGCCCAATAACGTGCGTACATAGTTACGTATCATACGTTCAATAAAGTGATGATAACAACGAAGTTTACCCTGATTAAAAACTAGGTAAAGTTTTCCTACTTGAGTACAAACATTCAGTCGATAGTAATATCGATATATCGATAGTGAAATCTGATCTATCGATTCATATCGATATTAAAAAATATCGATAGTATCCCAGCACTATTAACAAATCACTTTAATTTATGGATAATCATTTCCGCTTTGATATGATTAGAGCTTAATCTCGTTCGGGATGCTGATACGCATTGAAAGACCCAAGTGTGAACATAGCGTTAGTAGCCTTAGCAGCATAAATACAACCCAAGGACATTTTAAGTCGAACGATATATCTATATATATAAAAATGAAAAATGTTTGTATGTTTGTTTGTGTGTTTGTTTGTTTGTTGGCTTATAGACTCCTAAACTACTGAACCGATTTTCCTGAAATTTTTACAGATACATCACGTGAGCCCTAAAAATAAAATAGGCTACTTATTTTTTCGATAGGGGCAGGGAAATTGGTATCTCCCATAGGATGCCAATATTAATTATCGCATATATTAAGATCCGCTGCACGCATTATGCAGAACTTTTGGTAGTAAGATCTTCTGAGCCCCAAAATTAAAATAAAATAGCAGCGGGGGAAGTGGAATCCCCCATAGGACGCCAATGTTTAACATCGCATATCTAAAGAACTGTAATAGTGAGAATGTTCAAACTTTCTAGAAGTCACTCTTATGGTATACAACACTTTTGAAAATAACAATAAAGCGGGTAGGCGCAGGGGGGGAAATACCTCCTATAGGATGCATATATTAAATATCGCTCAACTGAAGAATTATTAAAGGGAGAGTCTTCAAAAGTGGTTAAAGCTATTATAATAGTAAACTATAAATTTCAATATACAAATGGGCGGGGTAGACGGGGGAGGAGCAGTACCCCTCATATATAGAAATATTAATAAGAGCCACTGCACGCATTTTGTTGAACTTTTGGTAGTAGGATCTTCTGAGCCCCAAAATTAAAACAAAATAGCGGCGGGGGTAGTGGTACCCACCATAGGACGCCAATGTTTAATATCGCATATCTTAAGAACTATTAAAGTTAGAATGTTCAATCTTTGTAAAAGTCACACTTATGGTATACTACACTTTTGAAAATAAAAATAAAGCGGGAAGGCGCAGGGGGGAAATACCTTCCATAGGATGCATATATTAAATATCTCTCAACTGAAGAACTATTAAAGGGAGAGTCTTCAAACGTGGTTAAAGCTACTATTACGGCAAACTTTAAATTTCAATATAGAAATGGGCGGCTTAGACAGAGGAGGAGCAGTACCCCTCATAGATAGAAATATAATTTAGAACTGCTGCACTCATTTTATTAAACTTTTTGTAGTATGATCTTCTGAACCCCCAAATTGAAATAAAATAGCAGCGGGGAAATGTTACCCCCCCTAGGACGCCATTGTTTAATATCACATATCTTAAGAACTGTTGTAGTAAGAATGTTCAAACTTTGTAGAAGTCACTCTTATGGTATACTACACTTTTGAAAATAAAAATAAATATCTCTCTACTGAAGAACTATTAAAGGGAGAGTCTTCAAAGGTGGTTAAAGCAGTGAAGCGAAGTGCAACGGGTTAAGCTAGTTTTGCTATAAAACATAATAAATTCAAATAAATACATAACCGAAAGAAAAATTTTTAGACTAAAGATACATATGTACATACAATGAACAATTTTCAAATAATATTGTATTGTAATGCATTTATGTATTTACAATATTTTTGTCGGTTGTATAAAAGTTACAGAACCGATACAGAAGTCAACATACCTGTTAAGGTTTACAAGTCGAACAGGTTTAATTTTCCTTATATAAATTTTATAAAGTGTATTGGAAGTAGAAATCTAATATGTATAGCTCATTTTTTTATCTCTTTTTCTTGTTACTCATAATTAAAGTGACAGCTTATTGACTTTCATACTCTAGTAATAGTTAATCAGTCGTTCAGTTGTAAGACAGCAATTACTGTGTGAGCTACGCCTTATTATAAATAAAAGTGTAATTATTTCGTGACATAGAACCCTTGTGTGTTATTATTTTCCCAAAGACACTTGAATCTGTGACGGAAAATTTTTGCGCCCCCCAAATCAACATTTTTTGATCCGTATCGAACCGGATAGGTACCAAATCGAAATCGCAAATTTTTCAAACATATATTTGTAGTGACGAACCTGGCAAAAATTAACCCCCTCTCCCCATAGTTAAACTGCATATTAAATAAAACCAACGGCAGTTTAAATAAATAAACGTGAGTTAGACAAAGTAAAAAATTAATTATAACATATAACTTTTGGAATTAATAATTTTAAAGTGCAAGGAATTTCCCCAAAATACTCTAAAGGTATGGTTAATTAAATTTTTTACATTTTAAAATAAATTTGTATACATAAATTTATATGTAAAACAAAAAAAATAATACATAAATTACAAAAACAATATTTATTAACAGTTATATTTTGTCTCCCAAAAAAAATCCCATCGCTTATTTAACTCGAAAATCACAAAAAAAAATTTGCCAATATACTTTTTATGTGATTTCCAATTCTCGCTGTTAAGTTTTAACTTGCTGAGGTTTTTGCTCGTTAATTATTTAACATCATTAATAATATCAGCTGCTTGTTTTTGAACATTATTTTTTAAATAATCTCTCGTTATTATTGTTAATAGTTGCAATTTGCAAAAGATATTTTTGAGACTTTTTATGGCGATTATGTTTCATGGCCTTCTTACCGGGACATGTTTACTGCTCTATATGTTAACAATACCCGTTTGTCCCCAGTTGAGAAACTATTTCATTTACTCAAGAAGACTGAAGGTGAGCCCCATGATATACTAAAAAATTGTCCGCTTACTAATGATGGCTTTAAGATGGCATAGGAGAATCTCATAGAACGATATGAAAATACTCGAATCCTAGTACATGCCCAGCTGAAAACTCTTTTCAATTTACTGAATAACCCAATTCATAAAGAATCGGGCCCCCATATTAAGGAACTTCAACGAACAATCAATGATTGTATCAAAAATCGATGTCTACTTAACATAAACACTTCGAATTGGGATGTTATATTTGTTTACATATGCTCAAAATGCCTTCCAGATGTCAGTCTACATCAATGGCAGTAAAGTTTAGCGAACAGTAAAGAACTGCCATCATAGAAAGATATGGATGGTTTCCTTACTAATAGATATCAGTCTCTCGAAGGGTTTGCTGACATACGTACAACTTCTTCAACTACCTACCCTAATTTTAAAAGGTCAAATAACTTTAAGAAAAATTATTCTGGCGACAATCTGAAAAGAAAATCATTTCAAACAAAAATTCCCTCTGATAAAACAAAGGGGTGTCCTCTATGTCAAGACACTCACGCTATTAGATTATGTCCTCTTTTTCTTAAGATGTCTGTTGAAGAGCGGTTCTCTGTAGCAAAAAGACAAAAACGATGTACCAATTGTTTAGCGACCTCTCACGACTTTAAAAAGTGCAAAAGTACTTTTTCCTGTGTTATTTGTAAGCAAAAGCACCACACACTCTTGCATCGAGCAGAAAACTCGACACCACATAATCAAAGCAAAGTTGAACAGTCGAATAATTCGGTCTCGGCCGCCCCTACTCACAACTCAACTCACGTCCGTGAAACATTACCCCCTCATATTAATAACCAGAGTTCGGAATATTCATTCACTATTCACTCATTGTCACGAATAAAAAATTTCATACACTGTTGTATGCTTTTTTATTCGTGTTTAAAAACACAAAAAAAACTTTTGCTATATTTGTTCTTGTATAAAAGTAGTTTCATTGTTTTTTGTTTTTACAAAACACATGAGATAATAAGAGAGATTTTTCTTTTTTTATATTTGTACATGTGAGAATTGTTTTTTTTAAACTTCTTTTCTTCGTCTTGCATTCACACATACTTCCAAATATTCGCTTGGTATTTACATCACAATCTCTGTTATGTTTTGCTTCCCAGCTAGCATTTGGAAGATTATTTAACGAGCGCGATCATTTCGCGACTCTTATTTTAATGGTGCAGACGATTGTTGGAGCAAAAATACATTTTACTCGTCCAAATGATGCTTTTGCGATTCATTTTTACGATTGGTAAACGAGTTAATCGTCGTTAACAAATTTTGGCGACCTTTGAACGATTGTTATTTCCCCGTAATCGTATATTACTCTTGTAAATTATGTTTTTGCGATCATTATGATGATTGTTGGATTGCTGTTTTTTTTTATGTTATTCCACAATCGTTGGTTAAGTATTCTGACGATCATTAAACGATTTTTATTTTACCGTAATCACATATTACTCTTGTAAATGATTTTTTTGCAAATCTTTTTGTTGTTTATGTTTCTTTAAAATCGTCTTATACGCATTCTGGCGATATTTATACGAATTTAACCGTTATGTTTTTTAAAATTTTGTCAAAAAAAAGTTGTTTACTCATTTAAAATAAGTTTTTGATAAAAGCAGACGTGAAAAGTGAGAAAAAAGTGTTTTTTAATAAAAGTGTTTTTTTTTGTTGTAAATAAAAGTGTAAACTGAAGTGAATTTTATATTAATATACAATAACTTAATAATTCAAATATATTTATAATACTATCGACTAAAGGCAGAATTAAGGCTCAGTTAGCCGGGAGTAACAGTAACAGTAACCTTACCGTAAAAAAATAAGACCAATCTATTTCTTACAGATTGAGACGTAACATCTTATTGCTAACTGTAATCGTTCTAATTGCTTTACATACAACAAAATGAAACAGCTGATTTGCAACGTTACTATTACTCCCGGCTAACTGAGCCTTAAGTCTTTACTTTCTGTTTCAGTTATGTTCCGTGCCGTTCTGTTACGAAATTGTAATAGTTACTGTTTCTGTAGTAACTTATCAGCCATTTATGACAAATTTATTAGTTTTGCACCGTCCATTGTTTTATTTCAATCACTTTAATGCAAATAAATTTGAAGAAATTAAGTTTTATGAATTCTTAAAATCAAAAAATAGTTTATTTCAATATAAATATGTATTTTTTATTATTTATTTTGCTGTCACTTACAAATTCTTAAAAATTTTTTGATTTAAACAAACCGAACCGCAACAGAACAGAAAAACTAATCAATTTCATAGGTTTTTTAATAACAAAAACAAATCAGCTGATTCGTTACAGAACAGAAAGTAAAGACTAACTGAGCCTTAAAGCAATACGATTGAGAAGCAAGCGAGAAGAAAAAATCCTGAGCGATGATGTGGCTGCAAAGTAAAGCTGGCGGGGAACCCAAAATTCAACAATTTTGTATAAAACAAATTATAACAAGTAAGTGCTTTTTATGGCATGCTCTTACAGCATTCACATTTTTTTCTCTTTTTCTTTTCAAAGATGTCTGTCATTCGAAATTCCCCAAAGACGATGCAGGGATGAATAAAGTGTTACAGCAACACTTTGTACACATGCTGCTGACCGACTACGGAAGGGTAACCGCACCAAAAAGGGTGACGAAATTTAATATATGATATTAAAATTAATTTAATTTTTACAAATATGTTTGATCTCAACATGGATATTTTTGAATTTATTATTTAAGAATATAAAACTTAAAAAATGCTTTTTATTTTATATCTCAATGTTATGCATTAAGAATCAATTAAAGGTATTTTTGGCTATTGTTTCAAAATTCTTTTAAAGTAGGACTAATAGAATCTTACACGATTGTTTTTTGCGTTTCGTAGAGGACACATTACGGCGATTTATTCAAGGCTCGTTTGAAGTAGGTATGAAATAATCTTACACGATTATTTTAGGCGCATCGTAGACGACTCATATGGAAGAGCCGCCGTAAGGACACATTTTCTTCAGTTGAACTGAACTTGCGCGATCGGAGTACGATATCGCGGACGATTAATTTAATCGCCTGCTCCGGTCGTGAAAGATTCTTCTACGATCGAAAATGCTAGCTGGGTTTATTCGTGTTTAAAAACTCAAAAAATCTCTTGCTGTATTTGTTCTTGTATTTGTATTGTTTTTTGTTTCTACTAAAAACATGAGATAATAAGATCAAGATTGTCTGAATTTAACATTGAAAAAAAAACAAATTATAAGCAATTAGTGTTTTTTTATTTCTTTCTTTTTAGGGAAAATTTGGGGAAAACAATTTTTTTAAGTAAAACTATTGCACGTAAAAGAAACAAAAAAAAAACATTATAGGTATGTAATTTATTTTATATATTTTTATTAAAGCTTTAAAAGAACATAACGCAACACTTTTAAAATAAATACGTAATTCATTAAAAAAGTTTAAATTAAATATTAACATTTGTACATAAATTTAGATAAAAAAAAAATCAAAATCAAATTTGCACTGTTGTCATATTTTCAAATGTTTATTTTCTTTATGTATAAAAGCAACATGAATAAACGACGCGTAAAAAAAAACAATTTTATCATGTACAAAGTAAGGCTACAAATACTATTAAACGAAAACAACGGAAGCAAGAGATTTTTGTGTTTTAAAACAAGAATAAAGCAAAACACAACGATTAGCCTATCATTATCCACATACGCGCATATGTACAAACTGGAAAATAAAAAACAATTTTATGCATTTTACAGTACGAAAATAAAACAAAAAATTTTTCAAGCATTATTCATGTCAGTTTATCATGTATGTTGGATTTTTAGTATGCATACTTGAATATTTTCGAACCCTGTTAATAACATTGACGGCAGCCCTTCAACTAGGGTTGCCAGACGTACTGTTTTTAACAGTACATGTACTGATTTTTGTCAATTGTACTGTTTTACGCACAACACCCAAAACAGTACGCAAATGTACTGTTTTTTACACTTTGTACTGTTTTCTGTACTGATTTTTAAGTTTAGTGTCCAAAAAACAAAGATATTAAGAAAAATCGTTTTTAAATAAAACACATTTGGGAATTTTTAACGGTATGCTATCAAGCCATATTGTCATAATATCCTTATCTTAGAATTTATTTACTCTCTAACTCTCATTTTGAGGGGTAATTTTTGCACTTTTTCCCAACTCTTAAACAAAAGTATACAAGACGGCACTTATTAGGGTTAAAAGAATTCTCGAAATTTCGGGCATTGAAATTTTTGAATTTCTTGAAAGGGCGTTTGGTACAAGTCAATATAATATACTAAATGTACTTCTGACCTAAAAGACTATTTCAGATGTCTTCAGTAGAATTGTATGGCAGTTCTTTTCATAGAATATATTTACCCTCTAACACTCATTTTAAGGGGTAATTTTTGTAATTTTTTTAACTTCTACACTAAAACGGTACGTTAGAGGGTTAAAATATTCTATGAATATTTTCTGCATCAAATTTTACTAGCGGTCTTCCAAGACCAAAAAAGCGTGCAATGTATGTAAAACGGGTTTTCGAAAAATTAAAAAAAATCAAGGCAATACGATTCTACTGAAGACATCTAAAATTATTTTTTAGCTCAGAAGTACATTTAGTATATTTATTTTGTCTTATACCAAACGCCTTTTCAAAAAATTTAAAAACTTTAGGGGCCCATATTTCGGGAGCCCGAACTAATTTTTCCAAACCTTTTTGCAGATTTGTTCTACTAGTAGTCTACTTTCATTGCGCGGTGCAAGAGTTGAGGCTGGTGGCGATGACCCTAATTTTGTTGCACACTCTATTTTACAATATTTAGTTTAAAGAAATTGTTGTTTTGCAAACAAAAAAGTTGTAAAATAATTAGAATTTTTGTACTGCGTCTTTTGTTTTGTCAAAAAAATAAGGAGTTGCTCACATCCTTCATATATTTTCGTGTTTTTATTTTAAGACATATGACTACCGTTTAAATTAAAGAAGAAACAAATATTTTCTGAAATTTATGCGATAGTTCGACAATATGTGTGTGGTGAAAATTGCTTTAAATACCAATATGTTTTAAGAAAATTCTACTAACCCAATCAATGAATAAGTTTTTTAAGTTAAATATAAACTAAGATATTTAAACATTATACATTGGAAAATGATACAATGGCCAAATGTTTCGTTTGTGGTGTATGCTTTATAAACGCAAATGGTGTGATTTTGTATATAAAATACCATTAAATGTAAATCTTTCCTTTGATGTTGATGTTTGAAGTTTATTTCTTTATATTATTGGTGTTCAAGAGTTGTAAATATTTAGTTATGGTTTCGTAAAAAAATGTACTGTTTTTTTCTTGAATGTACTGTTTTTTCATAACCAATGTACTGTTTTTCCGAATTCAAAATCTGGCTACCCTACCTTCAACATCTGCTGCTGCTTTACATATGCGGCAATCCTATACCACCCACTTACAGTCCACAACATATAATTCGACTGTGCTTGGTACTGCTTTAATTGACATTTGTGTTGGTGAAGTACGGTGCACAGTTCGGGCTCTTATTGACTCAGCCTCTGAAGCGACTTTTATTTAGAAAAGTCTACAAAGAACTCTATCACTCCCATCAAGACCAACTCAAACCGAAATATGTAATGGCTTTAAGTGGTTCAATAACTGCTACAGCAACACGTTCCTGTTTGATAAAAATTAGCTTCGCCATTGAAAGACTTTTTGAAACTGAAACTGAGGCATATATCGTTAACAAACTTACGGGAGAGTTACCTTACTATGAAATCTCGTCCCTTATTAACTCTAAATTTTCTGATTTACCTCTTATTTATTTATTTTATTTATTCGTCTATGGAATTAATCCTTACAGACTATTTATACAACACAAATGTTAATAACTCACATAATTAATTAATTATGAATTTAAAAAAATTATTATTTTACTTTTAGTTATATTAGAATTTAAAGAAAAATCTATAAATCTAAACAGTTCATTAACCCTCTAATGCCAGTTTATAAAATAATGGCCAAAAAAGTTGGTAATATTTTTTTTATTGGTAATTTAGGGTATCTGATTTTAAAAAAAACATTTAGAAGTTTGTGCAATCAATCGTTTACCTGATAGGTGAGAAAAAATAAATGCATGCCTTAAGGCATCCTTGGGCACTTAGTTAATAAAACATTGTCGGTTATAAGTGAGTATATTTTAAAGAATTTTATTTGAAAAAATTTACATTAATGAAAAGATACTTGAAAAGATACATTATTTATGATTATGATATTCAAAAAAGCAATTTTTGTTATTCGAGCAGCATAAATGAATTTTGCATTTAGAACAAAAACATTGCGTCTGCGATTTTTTGCAATGCTTGCAGCATTTCTTGCCACCTTCCCTATTTAACCACATAGGGTAATGACTTACGTTATCGAAGCGTATATCTGCAACTGGATGACTTGTTTTGCCTCCAACTTTTATTGTATTTGGTTGGGGACTACTGACTAAAGGATCATAGTTTGATCTTATACTTGGACGACCAACTGGTTTTTTTTCTTGGTATGCAACTAGCCCAGCTGCGATGGCTTCACGAAACTCTGGTAACCCAAACGTTTTTGGATTATAGTTTTCTGAAGTGTCTGTAAATTTAGCTTTTTGAATGCGTCTGTGTAAAAGATAAGCATTTGTTGCTGCCATATCAGCTAAATGATAAAATAATCGTGTCGCTGCATCCCTTGTTTTAGCGCCAATATGGTACCGACCCATGATACCATCCATTAAATCGAATTATTTGCGGACAATCGATTTCAGTGTATTGTTTCAGTTTTCTATCGTATCGTGGAATTTTTGAAATATTATCGTTATAATTTTCTTTGATAAAACTCTTAGCTCCAACATATGTGGACAATAAGCGGACGTTCTTATTGTCTTTCCATAATACATTACTAACATCTACACCATACACGGATCCAACATTTTCAGTTAAAAATCCTCTTTTCTGGTCTTTGATACTATTATCTGACGGTAATTTGCAGTTATGAATTCGATTTGCACGGACTGTTCCCAAACTATGAATACCTTTAGCTCGCAAGTACACCAACAATGGAATTAGCGTATAAAAATTATAAAAATATATGATATGGTTAACGAAGTTTTCAACTGTTTGAGATAAACAGACGACAACATTAGCGGAGGCTCCAAGATCTGGGTGGCGAGGCAAAATAACATTATCTCCCGCACCGCTATAAATTTCGAATCGATACGCATATCCAAAAGAATCGCATAGTACAAATAGTTTGATTCCCCATTTATGAGGCTTATTTGGCATATATTGCCGAAGATGATGCCTCATTTTTGTACTACACATTTGTTCATCTACGCAAAGCCGAGCTTGTTTTGGCACTGAGTCGAATCTTGCATTCAATTTATCGGCGAAGTTTCTTATGCGAAACAAAGGATCGTAGCCCGGCTGGCCTTTTTTCACTCCTTCACTCTCATCACGTAGTGATAAAAGTTGCTTAATGGCTTCGAATTTTGACCGACTCATGCTATTCGCAATTGGTTGAAATGCATTTTTACCCCAATAGCTTCGCAAGTTTGGATACCGATAAATGGACATATATAATAATATTCCAATATAGCGGTGTATTTCCTCAACGTCTACCTTGAATATTGTGTTGACATTTTCCTGAATTGCAGCTCGATTAGTTTCTTCAATCATTTTTATTAGATCTGTATTTAAAAAAAAAGCTAAATATTTGCAATGGAGTTTGCAGTTCTAATATTTTAGTTGGAAGTGAAGCATCTCCTTGAAAAGCTATTTCATTTACATGCATTTGCATTGACTGTTGCCGCCATATAATTTTTGACCACTCTGCGGCATCTTTCAGTATAGACTCAACATCTAAGAAATAAAATGTATTTTTATTGTCAAGGAATCTTTTTTATACATATTTATGATTATTACCAGAACCATTGAAGCCACCAGATGAAGGGACAGATGTGGGTCCAGAAGTCTCAATTGATGGCAAAGGAGACCTAGGCCTTTTTAGTGGCTTACTTAATCCCGTAGCCTGAGTAGAATGGGAATTGTTTATTGTATTGAGTGCCGCATTTTCCGATTCGGCGAAACCTAATTGAAGTTCTTCAACATCGCTGGATTCGCTACTCCAATCTGATTCTACTTCGTCAAACAATTTCTCTAACTCTTCATCAGTCAAATCATACAATTTGAAACGTTTGTTCACTGGCCCAGACATTTTTTAAACTTTTATGTAAAAAAATGCAAAAAAACGAATATAATTTTGTCAAAACAAAATAAACTGCGGCAGCCATATATGTCGTGCCCTAAAACATAACTTACCCTTTTTCACACCAATAAGGTCTCTAGTTCATACAATATGAGTACAATTTTTAAGAAAAAAAATATGGTTACGATCGTAAAACTTTTTAACACTTATATCAACGTTTTATGAAACAATATTGCTTCCCGCTTTTTTTTCCGTCAAAAAAGTGCATGGCTAATAAAAAGTGCATTGAAAAATACAGAATGAGCTTTTAAGAGCTTTTAAAGCTTTTGAAAATATTTCAATACATTTGTAAGCAACTGATAAAAAAACTTTTTAAATAAAAAAAATTATTATGTGTTAATTTATAGTCATTTTTGTGATGAGTGTCTTGAGGCAGGCTTAAGCATTAGAGGGTTAAATTGAATACACATTCTCCTGAGAGGGTCAGCGTTTGCATAATTAGCTCTAAAAAACTGAACGGATAATGGTGAGAAGTAACGTGTTGGTCGTTGAGGAATGTTGAACGAAATATTGTTGATCAGAAAACCAGAACAAACATCACCGTTAATAATATTCAATAGAAACGAGACATTTAACATAGATCGTCGGCTTTTTAAGGTTGGCAGCTTAACAAGGGCGAGCCTGCTGGTATATGATGGAAGACTTAACGGGTTGAAATTTAAACTTCGAAGACAGAACAACAGGAATTGTTTTTGAACAGATTCTATCCTGTCGATATAAGTTTGGTACATAGGGTCCCAGTTATGGAAGCATACTCCAAAATAGGTCTCACAAGTGATGTGTATAAGGTTTTAGTTACATAAGGGTCATTGAACTCTTTAGCCCACCGTTTTATAAAACCAAGTACTCCTCTGGCTTTGTTTACCATAATTGTTATATGATTAATGAAACTTAGTTTAGGATCCAATAAAACACCAAGATCTAAAAAGCTATCCACTTTTTCTAGTTGATAATTGCCCAGCATATAATTAACAGATATCGGTCGCTTACGGACAAAACTCATATATTTGCACTTTTTTAGATTCAGCTCCATTAAATTTGAATTACACCATTTGTAAAACGAATCCAAGTCATTTTGAAGTAAAACATGGTTGGAGTATTCACTAATACTCAAGAAAATTTTCAATCATCAGCATACATTAAAATACTTGAAAACTGAATAACTTGTGGTAAATCGTTTATAAACAAGGAAAATAATAGCGGTCCAAGGTGGCTGCCCTGTGGTACCCCGGATGATACGCTTATATTTTTCGAAGATTCATTGTTGAAAAGTACGCTTTGCTTTCTATTTGTTAAATATGAGTTAATCCACATTAAGCTAACATTAGCAAATCCTATCAAGTGTAATTTCTTTATAAGAAGTTTGTGATTGACTTTATCAAAAGCTTTGCTGAAGTCTGTATAAACTACATCTGTTTGTTTTCTTTGAAGAAACCCGCGATTGACTATTGTAGTAAGTTGTAATACATTTGTTGAAGTTGAACATCTTTTTTGAAAACCGTGTTGGAAGGGAGAAATTAAAGTGTTGACTTGATGACATAGGTGATCCGTTATAAGTTTTTCAAAAAATTTTGGTATAATACTTAATTTGGCAATACCTCGATAATTTGTAATGTCGGACTTGTTTCCAGATTTAAATTGCGGAATAATGAAGGAATCTTTCCATTTATTTGGAAAATACCCATATTTTATTGATGTATTAAACATAAGTGTTAATGGAATAGATAAAACGTCTGCATATTTAATTAAGATAAAACTAGGAATTTTATCAGGTCCACTTTTGTAGGAAAATTTAAGCTTTCTTAATCCATGAGCAACTGTAGAAACATCCAGCAATGGAATATTAATTGTTTGATTAGCGGTAAGTGTATATGGATAACTGTTTGAATCATCAAAAATTGCATCCGAATATGTAGTTGAGAAAAAGTTTGCAAACAAATTACTTATAACAGCATCATCACTGGATTCATTATGCTGAAATTTCATTATAGCCGGAAAGCCAGTTGTTTTCCTCTTAGAGTTAACAAATTTGTAAAATGATGTTGGATTATGTTTAAAGCTATTTTTCATTTTGATTAAATAATTTGAGTAACATTTTTTATTCAGAGTAATATATTCAGCGCGACTAATACAGTATTTCCTATGATCAAGAAGAGAACCAGATTGTTTGTACTTTTTGAAATCTTTATTTTTTTAATTTTAAACTTTAGCCAGTTGCTTGGTGTTCCAAGGAGGCCCGGATAGTACTTTGGTAATTCGTTTCGGAATACATAAGTCCATAATTGAATACATCGTGTTGTAGAAGGCATCAGTCATATGATCAATAGCAGCAGTTGTGTTTGAGGGACAAGTTAATATGTTATCCCAGTTCGTACTATTTAGAAGTTCATTTAACATTAAGTAGTTTGATTGCGTGAAACAATAACATGTATCATTATTTGTATGAGATTTATTTACAAGTCCAGATGGAACGGATATATTAATTTCAATGGTAGGATGATATCGGTCTTCAGGAGTAAAAATTGGGTTTGTTCGGTTTATGTAACACTCCTCAGTTTCGTTGGCAAATATTAAATCTAATAATTTAAAATTATTATTAAGTATACCAATTATTTGAAAAAGACTCATATCATGTAAAATATTGAAAAGCTCATCACACTTATTATTTGATTTAGACGGAACAACATATTTATCGTCAGGAAAGAATTTCCAGGCTATTGAAGGTAAATTGAAATCACCAAGAACAATAACTGAGTCATCCGGATTAGCATCGCGAAGAACAAATTTAATAGCTTCGCCATGTGTATCATATAAAGACTGAGGGGATGATGGAGGGATATAAGAACAAGTGATAAATATTTTTTTGCATTTTAGTTTGATTAATACTGCGATAAATTCGATGTTGGGTGAAGAATCAATTAATAACAACTCAGATGGTAAAATACTGGAGACCGCAATAAGAACAACGCCACCATTCGTTAAGGTACCACGGTCACGTCTAAAAATATTATATATATTAGAAAGTATTTCAGTATCCAAAAAGGTATCGTTTAGCCAAGTTTCAGTAAAAACGATTACGTGATGATTAATGTTAAAACTTTTTATATACAAATCAGACAGTTTAGTTCTCAATCCACAGACATTCTGGTACACTAATGAAATGTTATCACCAGTGAAATCTCTTAGTTTTTTGGAACATTTTAAACGTGTTGGGGAAGACGGCCAAAATTAATTGATCTTGGATTTTCCCTGTATTTATATTCACGAACCAAAGTATTTTCTGGCCAAAAGAATACGTTCAAAAAGATCAGCAGAAACAGTTACTTTAAAAGATGTAATCGATCTTGGTTAAGAAAAAACAAACTTATATGTTGAAATATCTTCGTTTGGGCCCACCTTAGATTTCACGTAAGAATCGACTGCTTACCGCATAACTAAACGGCGTAATAGTATTAATAAGTGTAGATGAACACGGAGTATTAATAACATTCACAACAGGATCATCACGTTTATCTTTATTAGCATTTCTTGCTGATTTACGGCGTTTTGGTGAAGATCCAGATGGAGATTTTAAATTATCCAAGGATTTGAAATCATCAAACAATTTTCCATATGCAGAAATACGCTCAGATAGTTTTGCAGCTTCCTCTTGCATATCCAAGAATTTATTTTTAGTATCCTGGAAAAAGCGGTAAAAACTAACACCAATTTTTCTACAGTCGTTGCAACACCCCTTTATTATTGTTGATAGAATCAGCAACAAGCCCAGAAAGACCACTACATTTAAGATGACAAAACTCGTGACACAACCAACAAACAATTATTCTTTCCGCGTCACCTTTAATCGTACAATTTTTCATCAAACATGCCATTATTAATTTATTAGTATTATTTGGTTTTTATTTATATTATTTTTTTTTTTAAGTGTATTGTAATAAAATATTATTGTGAATGAATTTCAGATATGGCAACGCTGAGTAAATGTATCTTGCTGATACATTTACTCATTAAGCATTGACCGTTGATGTCTTACTAGGTTGTGATGTTTACCCTCAAATTATAAGAGATGGAGTTCGTTGGGACTCTCAGCACTCGTTAGTTGCTCAACGTACAATATTTGGATGGATTGTTATGGGTAAACTATCGTCTCCCACACTAATTCTTAAATCTGTTACCACGTTCCTCAATACCATTGATTTGAACAAAGAGATATCACGGTTTTGGGAACTTGAGGAAGTGCCAGAAATATCTACCTCTACCGCAGCTGATTTATTTTGTGAAAATTATTTTAAAGCCACAACTTTTAGAAATGACACTGGACGTTTTGTAGTTTCACCCCCATTTAAAACCGAGTTTCCAAGCTCTATATATCTTAGCCACTCGCGACCATTAGCAATAAATCAATTTCTTAGAAATGAAGCTCGTCTACATAAAAACCCGCAATATAAAACCGATTATGATAATGTCATAAAAGAATACTTAGTCTTAAATCATATGACTAAGGTAACCCCAGATTTGGCACTCACTCCTAATTCCTCGTATTATTTACCCCATCATTCTGTACTCAAACCGGAAAGTACGACTACTAAGCTTCGTGTCGTCTTTAACGCCTCTAGCCCCACATCAAGCAGAATTAGCCTAAATGACATCCTTTATCCCGGCCCCATTTTGCAACAGGATTTAACAGTACTTTTCTCCCGTTGGCGCCTGTTTAAATTCGTATTTAATGCCGACATTGAAAAAATGTATCGACAGATACTTGTTAACCCACAACATACCCCATTTCAAAGAATCATATTTCGTGATTCACCAGACAAAAATCTTGAAGATTATGGGTTACGAACGGTAACATTTGATGTTAATTGCGCCCCATACCTTGCAATAAAAACGTTGCTTGAACTGGCAGACCAATGCCATTCTCAATTCCCTGAAGTTTCGGAATTCTTAAGAAAACATATGTATGTAGATGACGTATTAGCTGGATCTCATCACTTATCTCTTGCACTAAAAGCTCGTGACAATTTAATAAAAGTGTTAGATTCTGCCGGATTCCGCCTTCGAAAATGGATTTCGAATGATATTGATGTTTTGAAAGGACTCAGCCCCGATCACCTGCTGAACTCAAATGTTTTGAACTTAGAGGATACCACTACAACTAAAACTCTAGGACTCCGGTGGAATTCAAGGCAAGATTACTTTTATTTTGATCCCATTAAACCCCCTAATCGTGGTAATGTTACAAAAAGAACTGTTTTATCAGACAAAGCCCGATTATTTGACCCCGCTGGTTGGCTGGCACCAAGGACAATCGTTGCAAAAATGATAATGCAACAGATATGGATTGATAAAACTGACTGGGGTGATAGCCTAAAACCAGAAACAATGAAGAGGTGGGACTTATTTTTAGAGAATTATCCCCATATTAGCAAAATAAAAATTCCCCGGTTTGTCAACTACAACCCCTCATATTGCGTACAAATACATGAGTTCTGTGATGCATCCGAAAAGGCCTATGCGGCAGCGCTATATATCCATATCATGAGTCCAGTCGGAATAATATATACCAATTTGATTATGGCCAAAACAAAAGTATCCCCTGTCAAATTTGTTTCGCTCCCCAGAAAAGAATTATGTGGTGCTGAATTACTTGCAAAAGTTGTTTCTTCATTTCGTTCTCAAGTGGTCTTTAAAAATTGCGAAGTTTATCTTTGGACGGATTCAACCATTGTCTTGGCATGGCTTAAAAAACACCCCTCGCACTGGACCACATTTGTTGCCAACAGAGTCTCATCCATAGTAGAAAGGGTAGGGAGTGAGAACTGGCGCCACGTAAGCTCCAAAGACAATCCAGCCGACTTAGGCTCCCGCGGTCTTACGGCAAAAGATTTAATACATAATGATTTTTGGTGGCATGGGCCGCCATGGCTTAAATCACCTAACTCAGAATGGCCATCCGCAGCACCCGCAATAGATACCACTGAAGAAATAAGACCCATAAAGACATTCTAAGCCGCTATTCTGATCTTTCCAAGGCGTTACGCGTAATCTCATATATCATTCGTTTCCACAAAGCAACTCACCCAAGATTTAAATCTGCTTTCCAGCACTCATCTTATAATTTAGTATCTTCAGAGATTAAATACACAAAACTTCGCCTTGTGATGTGCTGTCAACAATTATATTTTACAGAATATGCATTGCTTTATCGCGGGCTACAAATACCGAAAAAGAGTTATCTCTTAACACTGAGTCCTTTTATAAATTTTGACGGTATTTTAAGAGCTAATGGAACCCTCGCTCAATGCCCTATGTTAACCTACAATGAAAGATTTCCTATAGTCTTACCCTATCCAGCTCATTTTACTCGATTGTACATTGAGCTTCTTCACAAATATACAATACATGGTCAAAATTCTTTATTGATACGCTTAGTAAGATCAGAATTTTGGGTACCCAAACTTAAAAACCTTATAAAATCCGTGATTTCTAACTGTAAAATGTGTGTTTTGTTTAAAAAGAAGCAAGGCCAACAACAAATGGGTTCACTTCCCTTAGAAAGAACATCTCTCTCCCGTCCATTTACAAATACCGGTTTGGATTTTGCCGGTCCCTTTAACATTAAATCCTACGTAGGTCGTGGTTTTAAATTAACCAAAGGATATGTGATAGTCTTTGTATGCTTTGCTACAAAAGCCATACATTTAGAGACAACATCAACACAGGCTTTTTTAGCAGCTTTTGCACGTTTTTTCTCCCGTCGTGGCACCCCAAGGGCTCTATTTTCAGACAATGGTACAGCGTTTGTAGGCGCTTCCAATATCTTTAACAAGGAGCATTTCCTCATCGGCGCCTCCTTACTCGCACCCCCAGAACCTGATCTTTGCGGGCAATCCCTTAGCTATGTAAACCGCTGGCAAACATTAAAGGTCATGCATCATCATTTCGCATGCAGGCGGAAAGAAGAATATTTAAAGGAAATGCATAAACGTACAAAGTGGAAGTATCCTCAACGAAATTTTGCCAAAGGCGACCTGGTTATAATAAGACAAGATAATCTTCCCCCAAATGAATGGCGGCTAGGACGTATTGAACGGGTTTTACCAGGTCGTGATAGTAAAGTTAGAGTGGCAGAAATTCGAACTTCAAAAGGCCTTATTGCTAGACCCATAATTAAATTAGTCCTTCTCCCCTCTTTTAACTCTGCAGCCTCCAATTTGTAACCATCTTTTTCGAATAGTCACTCCCTTTTTTCAGCGCTATGTCTTCAAACCATCGTCGTTCTCGAAGCTTGTCTCCATTGGAAGAAAGGCGAAGACTAAAACACCAACGAAATGAGCCTGATTGTCGATTGTGCCGGAAAGATCATCCTTTGCGAACATGCCATAAATTTAGAAACATGAACATAATTAAAAGGCTCCAAGCCGTCAAGTTACATCGTCACTGTATAAATTGCCTTGCCCATAGCCATTTGTTACCAAAATGTAGAAGTCGTGACAGGTGTCATAAATGTGGTGGACAACATCATACCTTCTTACACAAACATGAGCGCCTCCGATCAACAAAGCACATGCGTCATAATGTTACTCAGTCTACAACCATAATATTGTCTATTATTTTAAGACCCACTGTTATAATCAGAGTTTGCTTGGGTAACGACTGGGGAAATACACGTGGCTTATTAAACCCGTCCATCGAACGAAGCGAAATTGCTGAATTTTTAACAACTCGATATCATCTTCATTTCGAACAATCGGGTCAGGAACGTCTCTGCAAAATTAAATTTAAACCCTATTTTGATGATGACCTAACTTATTCCGTCACTGCAAGGGTCACAAAAACTTTGCCATCTAATTTAAGAACTCAAGATTTGGACAAAACAATAGCTGACAATTATAAAAATATTCGCTTAGCAGATCCAAAATTTTATAAATCGTGTGAGATAAATATATTTTTAGGCGCCGATATATACCCTCAACTTATAAAACCGGTTATAAATTCTCCAACATTAACAACTCCTATGGCTCAGGACACCGTGCTGGGATGGACTTTAATAGGAAAAATTGGAATTTGAATCATATTGTTTGATTTTTTATAATGAATTTTATATTTTTAAAATATCTCTAATTTTCTTAATATCATGAATTCAGTATCTTTAAAATATCTTAACTTTTCTTTAATCCTAACAACTATTCCAAATAGTTTGTATAATTATACTAAATATCTTATGAATTGTAAAATTTTCCTCTTGAATATTAACCTTATATAATTAATTAATTTAATTTTTTCTTCTACATATATTAGTTGCATTAACTTGCCTATAGGCTACAACCTTATCCACCTCTTTGTGTGTTGCGGTAACGCAAGGGGGGCGGAATGTTAAGGTTTACAAGTCGAACAGGTTTAATTTCCCTTATATAAATTTTATAAAGTGTATTGGAAGTAGAAATCTAATATAGCTCCTTTTTTATTTCTTTTTCTTGTTACTCATAATTAAAGTTACGGCTTATTGACTTTTATACTCTAGTAATAGTTAATCAGTCGTTCAGTTGTAAGACAGAAATTACAGTGTGAGCTACGCCTTATTATAAATAAAAGTGTAATTATTTCGTGACATAAAACCCTTGTGTGTTATTATTTTCCCAAAGACACTTGAATCTGTGACGGAAAATTTTTGCGCCCCCCAAATCAACAATACCCTTGTGTAAGAACTATATTTCGTGGCGAAATTGTTATGGATTTAATACAATAGCTTTGAGTAAAGCTTCTATCCTTCTAGCCGTCTTACACTCGCAGCCATCGACGACCGCTGACGTCAATAGTCAAACATCAATCCTTAAACCAAATTGTATTTTAACCTTTGGTAGATCGAAATTTGCTTACAAACATGAAAATTATTTAAAATTGTTATTGATAATCTTTCATTCTTGACGCGGCTGGGGCTCGATCTACCAAAGGTTAAAATACAATTTGGTTTAAGGATTGATGTTTGACTATTGACGTCAGCGGTCGTCGATGGCTCCGAGTGTAAGACGGCAAATCCATCTGAGGAGATCGAGTGGTTGCGACCGAAACATGTCATGGTAACCTGCCGGCCGGGGTTCGAGCCCCAGCCACGTCAAGAATGAAAGATTATCATTAACAATTTTAATTAATTTTCATGTTTGAAAAATTCCTTTCTTCATAAAAATAATTTAATGAAAATTAAATTTGATGAACTTAAGCCTAATTATAAAAATTTGAATTAAAAACCATAAATAGTTCAACAAAATAACCACAATATGTAATAATATCGTGGCATTACCGCAAAAAACTTAAGTGGCATCATTTTCAATTTTCGTTTTTTTTATAATAAATGATTTTATTCGCAACCAGGGCTGCCAGATAAATTTATGAGAAAATCGTCACTTTGCTGAGAAAAAATAAAAAAATCGTCTTTATCGTTTCGAAAAATCGTCAAAAAATCGGACAACTTAAAATTTAGTTGTTTTTAAATAATTTTTGTTCGAATTTTATAAAAAAAAAAACATTCAAACATAAAGAGCGTCTTTGATCGTCGATGCCAGCATTTTTAAATCGTAGAAGATTTCTCACACGGGAAAAACTGTACAACGAGTGAAATTCTTCCATAGCACAGCGAAAGACGCGTCTTCAATCGTTGTGGGAATCGTTGAAGAGGTGGGTAAAGATAACACTGCGTCACAAATTTCCACCAAAGTCGCGACCAAATGAATCTGACACCTAATCTTGATGTAAAATGGTCCGCGGGATCCGAATATAAAAAAGAGCAAAATGGCAAAAAATCATAAAATTTATAATGAAGTTTGAAATTTTGTCCACTATAACTCTGCCATTTATTGATTCATCTTCACAAACGAAATAGAAAGAAAGACATAAACTTTTGAAGATATTTGCATTTCAGTCACATAATCTTTTTTTAAAACACAAATAACGGTTATTTTGAAATATCTCAAAAACTGTTCTACTTTTGACAAGTCTGATTCAGCGGACAATTTTACATAAAGATTAGGTGTCAGATTCATTTAGTCATAAAACTGTCAAGTAGTGTAATCTAGCGAGACTTTCATGTCAAGAATCGTATGAGACTCATGTAAATATTCTCTTACAACTCTTGAAATGCTTGCCATATAATTGTTGAACATCTGATTTATACAGAGAGCCGTAAAAGGCTCATTCGATGATGGTTTTGACGAAAGATAAGCAAAGCGTAACATTGTTGTTCTTGTACTCTGAAAATAATCAAAGATTTTCTTAAGACTTGCATATTACAGCCGTACCTAAACAAAAGCGGTACGAGTTTTCTAGTTTTTGAATAGAGCGGCCTGAGCACATTGCAATTGGAAACCCCAATTTTGACAGCTCGTTTAGAAGTGAAGTTTGCCGCTATTGTTAATTAAAAATGGCAATTTAGCTATTTTTTGGTCAATCTAGCATTTTAATCTCTATTTTTATTTATAATTTGTGGGTTTTATTAAACAAGAAAGGTATCACTACTGTTCGTGATACAACGTTGACGCTCTCGCTTTGGTATTTCATATCAGTTCCGCCTTCCGCTCTTATTAAGATACGGCTGTTAAACATTCCAAGACGAAATTGTCAGAAAATTAGCTGTTTTTGCGACTGAAAAAATCGTTACTATTTAGACAAAAATCAGCAAATCGGCTAGTTTCGGAACAAAAAATCGCCAAAATGACGATAAATCGTCAAATCTGACAGCACTGTTGGCAACACTTGCATCATCTCCTAAAAAGACCTGTAGCCCGTTTCTGTATTTCTCATATCGTAAAACTTTTCGCATGAAACGTGTGAATTGCAACAAAAATAGTGTGAAATGAAACAAAAAATGGTTTTCTTCACACAAGTGCTTCTGTATCTTTTTTTTGCGAGAATTATCTGTCATTTAAATAATTTTCCAGCAATTATTGGAAGGATGCGAGAAAAAGTGTTTCTATAACAATATTTTGCGAAAAGTTTCTTTCAACAACTGTCAAAATAAGCCACATTTGAAATTGGTGGCGAAAAAAACAAAATGTAAATATTTTGAATTTAAAATATGTTTATATACTATTTTTTTAAAATAAATAAAAAATTAGAAGGAATATAAATGATGAATGCATAATTTATATGATGAAAATAAACAAAAAACAATTGTTATATTTTGTTATATTAAATTTTTTTTAGCCTTTTCTTGTTTTGGTTTTAATCAGTGTTGCCAGATAAATTTGTGTAAAAATCGTCAATTTCCAGAGAAAAAAAATAAAAAAGATCGTCTTTTTTGTTTTTAGAATCGTGCAATTTAAAATCAATTTTAAACAAATTTGTTTCGACTTTTATTATAAAATAATCAAACAAAAACATAGTTAAAGTTCATGGGTATTTATTAATTTCATTAAATTTATATATTTATTTTGTTAAGCTGGAGGATCATTTTTTAAAAAATTATTTATTTTCTTTAATCCGATAACAATTTAAAATTGTTATTTTTCTCTGGAGAAGTGACACAAAGGCATGAGAAAATATAATTTTAAACAAAAAATAAAATTAATATTTTTACAAAAGCAAAAAGAAACCAAGCTTAATAAAATAAACATACATCCTTTTTTAAAATAGATATGCATATACATATTTACAAAAACCGAGATCAAAATGGAAAATGTTTAAATTAAATCAGCTTTGATAACAGTATTATAAATATTCTGGGTTTTTATGGAATTGATAGTGACAACGTTGTTTTATATTTATATCGTATGTAGTCCGAAAAAGTATATTATTGAAATTTAACTATATCGGTTTACAAATGGCTGAGATATAAATCTTTAATTTACCTATTCCTTTAATCTTTTTGTTTTTTACCTGAAATAGACTTAGTAGAATACCTGGTAGTTAAAATTAAAAAAATCGGTTTATATATAAACCGGTTAAGGACCCAGTAAAATCTTACATACGATTCTACTGAAAAACTAATGAATTTTACAAGGGTTGTGCCAAAATGAACAAATTCAAAAGTAAGTCATTTTTTTATCTAAATACATCCAGAAAACAGTAGTTATCAAAGTTCTTATGGAAGAAAGCTACTAAATAACGAGTGAAAGAAGCTATCCATTTTGAAAAAGTTTTTACTGGGAGACAAACAAATTTCTTTCTTGCCGGAATAATGGTTTTGGCACAAAAGTGTACATATAAGATAAAAATATTGTTACGAAAGTAACTTTAGTTAAGAATTATTTGTAATTATTGGTTAAGAATTAGATTAATTTATGTGTTATCTTGTATTGATTAGTTATTAAGTATTTGCTAGTTATTTTATTAGTTAAAATTGTTATTGTATAAGTTATGCACACTTCTAGTGTAAAAATCAATGTACAGATGTAATGTTAAAATTGTTGTGCATAATTGTACTTCAACCCCACTGAAAACTAGAATGTTCTTTATTAAATTATCTCAACTTATGGCAACGCCTAAAAGTATGCCTTAGTTTATGAAGCCTAATAACTCAATTAATTCAGCCATATAGATAGTAATAGCTGAATAAGTTCAATTAACGAAATAGCCGTTATTAGGCGAACTTTATAGAGCCATCTAGACTTCAGAACTCGAACGTTCTATGGTAATTTTCCCGTCTGGGATAGAGTATAAATAGGATCGCAAGAGATGGCATGATTCATTCTAAGTTCTAACTTTGTCATTAACGAATCACGCTGAAAAATTTATAGTTGGTTGAAAATAAGAGCTATAATAACGGTTGTTAAAGTAACTAAGTACTAAATAAAGTTGTGTTAATTGTAAACAGTAGCAAAAGTGTTGTGTTTATTTGTTTTATTTGAATTGCAATAAAAGAACTCGAAACGGTTTATTATAAAGGAAATAAACCAAAACGTTATTGAAAGGCAGTAACGTAACAAGTGGTGTCAGAAGTGAAATTGCATAAATAAAATAATAAAAAAAAAGAAAAATAATAAAAAAAAAAAAATAGACAGCAATGAAATTTGAAGAGCTTAAAGTAGAACAGCTCAATAAAGAATTGGGTAAGTTGGATCTGCCAACTGCAGGTAATAAAGCAGAGCTGCAGAAGAGACTATTAGATGAATTCGAGCGACGCAATATAGACATTGCGAGTTACGAATTCGAGGAAAAAGAAGAAATAGAGGTATGTACTCGTGCAGTTTCCAGCAGTATGGATTTTAACACAATGTTTGCTGCTATGATGGCGAAAATGGACGATAATTCTAAAAGCATGGTACAGATGATAAAAGAAAATTCTAACGATATCTTGGGTGAAACTTCTAGAAAAATGGACGATAATTCCAAAAGCATGGTACAGATGATAAAAGAGAATTCGAGTGATATTCTAGCTGAAACTTCAAGAAATGTAGAAAAAATGGTAAATGAGAATTCAGTTACCATATTAGCTGAAATTCAAGAGAATTCTAGAATAACAAATGAGAAACTTCTGGAGATTTCTACTGAAATAAATGAAAGAGTAGATAACTTGGAAATAGAATTCAACAAGAAGCTCGTTGATTTTGATGAAAAGCTACTCAATTGGAAACAAAAGTTAATAACAGACAATGCCAGGAGGGATCAGTACGGGTTATTCCAGGAGTTTCTTCTAGAATAAAGGTCCCTTGCTTTGACGGTAGTGTGCCATTAAATGTTTTTAAGTTCCAGTTCGATATAGTTGCCAACAGAAATGCATGGAACAGTGAGGAAAAAGCCATCGAGCTAATTCTTGCTTTAAAGGGGACTGCGGCTGAAGTGCTTGAAAGTGTACCAGTAAGTAGCAGAAACAATTATGATGAAATTATGGTAGCACTGCAACGTAAGTATGGCGGTTATCCACTGCCTAGGATTGATGACACCCTGGACACGTTAGCCGGAACAGAATGGTTTTCCACATTAGATCTGCAGAGCGGCTATTGGCAAGTAGAAATTGCAGACAAGGATAAAGAGAAAACTGCTTTCAGTGCAAGTGATGGCTTATGCCAGTTTAATGTAATGCCATTTGGGCTCTGTAATGCTCCGGCTACATTCGAGCGTTTGATGGAACAGGTGTTGAAAGGTCTCCACCGAAAGACATGTTTGGTGTACCTTGATGACATAATTGTCATGGGAAAAACATTTAATGAACACCTGAAAAACCTCGAAGAGGTGTTGAAACGTATATCTACAGCCGGACTCAAGCTTAGTGTCAAGAAATGTTCACTGTTCCAGAAAGAAGTAAAATACCTAGGGCATCGTGTAACATCTGATGGCATTTCAACAGACGAAGAAAAAATACGAGCAGTTATGGATTGGCCTCGTCCTTAAAATCTTCATGAGCTACGCAGCTTTCTAGGTTTATGTACATACTACAGGCGTTTTGTACCGAACTTTGAAAATATTGCTGCAAGTCTGCATGAATTGACCAAAAAGGCGCAGGCATATGACTGGGGTGAAGCACAGGAACGGGCATTCCAGAAGCTAAAGGAATTATTGTGCTCAGCACCAATTTTGGCTTATCCAATCGCGGGCGAAAAATTTGTGCTAGATACTGATGCAAGCGGATTCGGAATTGGAGGTGTGCTGTCCCAAGTGGTCAACGGTGTAGAGAAAGTCGTAGGCTATTACAGTCGAATACTTTCGAAGCCTGAGCGAAATTACTGCGTGACTCGGCGAGAGCTTCTGGCAGTACTTGAGTGCATAAAACATTTTCACAAATATTTGTATGGTCAACATTTTCATTTAAGAACAGACCATTCTGCACTCAGGTGGTTGCTGCAATTTAAAAATCCGGAAGGCCAGATAGCTCGTTGGATTGAACACCTTCAGAGCTACGATTTTAGCATTGAACACAGAAAAGGTGGAAAACATGGCAATGCGGATGCTCTGTCAAGAAAACCCTGTAAGCTGGAATGCAAGCATTGCGTAAGCGCTGAAGGAAAGGAAAACATCTGTGACGTTCGTCTATTGCAAATAGAATCCAATGAAGACTGGTCGATGGCGCAGAGAAATGATCCCATTTTAGCTAAAATTCTGATAGCTAAGGAAGAAGGTAGAAGACCCGCACGAAATGAAATTACGCCTGAAAGTCCACTGATGAAAGCATACTGGGCTCTGTGGAATAGCCTTCAATAGTAATTGGCTGCTTATACCGTACGTGGGAAAGTACTGACGGAAAATCAGTTAAAAACCTTATAGTAGTGCCGTCGGCGAAAGTAAAGGAAGTTCTGAGTGAATTTCACAACGGTCCTAGCGGTGGTCATCTAGGCGTGACTAAAACCTTAGAAAAATTAAAACAACGCTTCTACTGGGTTGGCTGCCAACAAGCTGTAACTGATTGGATAGCAAATTGCGCACAATGCATTGCCGCTAAAGGCCCAGTAAGGAGAAGTCGTGGGCCACTACAACAGTATAATTCTGGTGCCCCATTTGAGTGAATCGCAATGGATATAGCTGGACCATTTCCTGTAAGTAATGCCGGAAACAAATATGTGCTAGTAGTCATCGATTACTTTAGTAAATGGCCGGAGGTATATGCGATCCCAAGCCAAGAAGCTAGGACAGCGGTAGACGTCTTCGTAAACAATTGGGTGTGCCGCTACGGTGTTCCATTAGAAGTACATTCTGACCAGGGCAGAAATTTTGAATCTGCTATATTTAAGGAAATGTGTGAATTGTACGGAATAAGAAAAACAAGAACAACCCCATTGCATCCGCAATCTGACGGCATGGTTGAAAGATTTAACCGTACATTGGAGGAACATTTGCGAAAAGTAGTCAGCACACAACAAAAAGACTGGGATGAACACATTTCAAAATTCCTGTTGGCATACAGGTCAGCTGTTCACGACTCCACCTCTCGTACACCTGCCAAAATTGTGTTTGGAACAGAACAGAGACTACCAGGAGATCTAGAGTTTGGCGTTAAGCCAATACTAACTGGTGAAAACATTGAAGGCTCCACCTCACAAGAACAAGAAACTCTTAATGAACTTCATGAATTTGTTCGAGACCGCATTAAGTTGTCTAGTGACAAGATGAAAGCCAGATACGATCGAGCGGCAAATTCGGAAGGATTTAAGGAGGGCCAGTTAGTTTTGTTTTTCAATCAACAGCGAAAGAAAGGATTATCTCCCAAATTACAGACACATTGGGATGGTCCATATAAGGTGATAAAGAAATTAAATGATGTTGTATACCGAATACAGAAGTATAAAAGTCCAAGGGCCAAAATGAAAGTTGTTCATTTGGAACGATAAGCCCCTTATGGAAGAGGTGATTTTGAGCCTATTCAAGACGAACAGGCTTAAGTGGGGGGCAGTGTTACGAAAGTAACTTTAGTTAAGAATTATTTGTAATTATTGGTTAAGAATTAGATTAATTTATGTGTTATCTTGTATTGATTAGTTATTAAGTATTTGGTAGTTATTTTATTAGTTAAAATTGTTATTGTATAAGTTATGCACACTTCTAGTGTAAAAATCAATGTACAGATGTAATGATAAAATTAATGTGCATAATTGTACTTCAACCCCACTGAAAACTAGAATGTTCTTTATTAAATGATCTCAACTTATGGCAACGCCTAAAAGTATGCCTAAGTTTATGAAGCCTAATAACTCAATTAATTCAGCCATATAGATAGTAATAGCTGAATAAGTTCAATTAACGAAATAGCCGTTATTAGGCGAACTTTATAGAGCCATCTAGACTTCAGAACTCGAACGTTCTATGGCCATTTGCCCGTCTGGGATAGAGTATAAAAAGGATCGCAAGAGATGGCATGATTCATTCTAAGTTCTAACTTTGTCATTAACGAATCACGCTGAGAAATTTATAGTTGTTTGAAAACAAGAGCTATAATTACGGTTGTTAAAGTAACTAAGTACTAAATAAAGTTGTGTTAATTGTAAACAGTAGCAAAAGTGTTGTGTTTATTTGTTTTATTTAAATTGCAATAAAAGAACTCGAAACGGTTTATTATAAAGGAAATAAACCAAAACGTTATTGAAAGGCAGTAACGTAACAATATCAAATATCAATCATATTTTGTATTTGTATATAAGAAGCCAAGTCGGTCCATTACTTTCCCTCAGAATTTTGCTTTTGCCGATACATTTTTTAGGGAAGAGACAAACAATTTCGAGGACAATTTTCAAAATAGGGATAAATATAAAAATTTAACCCTTGTTTCTAAAGATATCTTTTTTTCTAATAAACAAACATATAAAAATTTACAATTATCTTATTTCGAAGACTAAGGGACTTAAAGTGTAAAACGCAAAGCCAACAATTTCATTAAAAGCATAAATATAATCAAAAATATTTTATAAATTTGTTGTTGCTTTCTACAGACATTCATATTATTTTTTTTTTTTTTAATTTTCAACGCCACAAAATAGAAGTGTTTGAAATTTAAAAATTCAAGATGAATTTCTATAGAAAGTAACAACAAAATTATAAAATATTTTTGATTTTGCTTTCGTCACTTTTTTAGCAAAAATCATCAAAACGTCACTTTGTTAATATCGGAACAAAAAATCGTCAAGATGACGATAACTCGTCAAATCTGGCAGCCCTGTTTTTATTATATTTATTTCTTTAGTTGACGTTTCGCTTTTATTTGACTGGAAATATTCCAGTATAAACAGAATTTGTTGTGTCTGTTTTCGCATTCAAATACAGAAACACTTTTATCTCAAAAATCGAGAAACGATGGAATTTTTTGTTTCACACTTCATGTAAGAAATTTTACGATGCGAGAAATACAGAAACGAGCTACTGCTTACATATGTATATACTTATATGTATACTTAAAATTTTTATAAAAATGTATAGTTACACAAAGTCAATAAAGTAAAAATTTTTTTATTTGTTTTTTACTTATTTTATTTTTTATTTTTTTTTCTGTCTCTGGCGGGATTCGATCGCGCAACCTCGGTGCTGATAGAATAGCTCGCTACCAGCTAGTCCACCTGGGCAGTGTAGTTTTTGCATTAAAAAACTATGTTTTTTACTCAATTAATAGCGTAAATATGAGATTAAATTGTCCATAATAACAATAACAACGTTGATTGAAAGTTTTTGTTTCATTACTATAATGACATTTTTATTGTAATAATGAAAATTTAAATTTTTCTGTATATTTAAGATATAATAATAAAGTTATTATTTAATATATAACTAATAATCCAAAAAGTGGCGAATAAAGCTACAAAGTAATGAATTCTTGAAGTCATTAAAAGTAGGATTGTAAGTAAAGTTTTTGCTGGGATAAGGTACCGTAATTTTATAGCACTCCAATTCCAATCAGTGATTGGGATGAGTATAAAATTTATACTATGTATAAGTGTTTCTGTTTATTCGAATATATTTGATGCCCCCAACAATCATCGACTAAATAACAAAAATTAGAGCATAATTTAAGGCGGCCGCATTTAAACATTTCAGAAGGTGTTACCATGGGGAAAGAAAAACAACGTGCGCAACATTGAAACGTATTAAATTTAAATGCAAACGTTTTAATGTTTAGGTACATTGAAATTTTAAGATGTTCGTTATTTCTGTGTCACTTTGACAAAACATCTTTAGTCAAATTTAAAAAGTTAAAAAAATATGTGGTTAATCGTACAAATTTTCTTTCAAAAAACATTTTTTTATGTGTTTTTATAATTTTATATATATATATATATATATATATATATATATATTATAAATTCTTTAATTTCGGTTTATTTTATTATTTAATAAAAATGATTTTTTCACCAAGTATTTTTTAAAAACTTTTTTACTTCCTTATCTCGACTTAAGATGTTTTGTCAAAATTCCAGAGATTTAATATTGTTGTTATAAAATTTCATATTTTTAAATCAAACCTCATAATTAGTTGACAGTCCGCATAGAATTCGTCTCAATCAGGTATGTTCTAGGTTTCGACTCGAATTGAAAACGAAAAATTTTTTAAATCCGCACAATTCATAAATTGGTGTTCTCAAACCCGCATGTTTTTGTGTATTCGAAGAATCGCTTCCATCGCGAGCATGGCTAAAAAACGCAAAATTTTAAACAAACAAAAAAACTAATTTGAGATCGCTAGTTCGATTAAAAAAACAAATTGTCTGAAAATAACATAAAAATCGTTAAAAAAAATAAGCTGTAATTACATCAAAATAACGAAAAAGTCGATTTTAAATTTAGGGTAAGTTAGGGACTTCTGCATTTTAGATAACGATATATTTTTGATTAAATTGGATAAAGAAGATTTTAAGCTAAAAACAAAAAGTCCGCGCAACGGAACAAAAAACCACCCATATTTAATATTTTGAAAGAATACCTAATATCTAAATATCTAACATTAAAAAATGCGATGCATAACTGGCTGGCGCAGATTCAGGGGGGCTGAAATATGGAAACCCCCCTAAATTATAAAAATATGCTTTGTTTATTTCGATAATAAAAGAATTCCCAATAATAATATTTTTTTTAAATGTACAAAATGTTTGGAAGCCCCAGCAAGGTTTTTTTGTTTTTTTTTTTTTTTTGAATCTCTAACGAAATTTTCAATAAGTATATTTCCAATAAACATCTAGTTTACCGTATTCAAATACTTGCTATTCTACATTCAATCCCAGTAGGTGCCATCTTTATCCAAAGACTAAACGTTTGACTTGTTAATGCGATATTTATGAATGTACGTTTTATTTGAATCAAAATTCTATTCGATAATTTTTGACGAAAGCACGGATTTGTCGGGGAAAAGCCAGATATCCTTATCTTTAAGATATTTCAACATGCAAAAAAAAGTTGTTTAAGGAAGAATTTATTGGCTTTATTGTAAACGCATTTGAAGAGGCTTCAAGAATACCCAGCAAAAAAAGACATGCAAAAGAAGTAGTAAATGCATGGGTTCCGCGGATAATGCACTGGTTCTTTTTAGGTGAAACATGCATGATTTTAACATTAGCGTGTCGTTGGCGAGCATGGGTTCACATTTAGGTAAACGGCTCGTCATTAAAAATATTGCTTAGAACCAATGAAAGTTCAGTGATTATATCGGGGGTTTCATTGATCTGGAATATTAACTGAAATGAGTGTGAATGAAAAGCAATGAATCTTTAATGGTTTTAATACGTATTTTCATTGTTGCTCTATATTAATTTTTATATGTATTATGGGAATGTATAATAAATTACATTTTTCCTTTTGTTTTCCCTATGTAGTAGTAAGATTTTGACAACGGCGGGTAAATTTTACACAAACAAAATGCCTGTTGTTTTTTGTATTGTTGTAGAGGTAAGCAGACCTATTGGATAGGCCTTGATATACGCAATATAACAAATTTAAATACATATTAAAATTAAATGTATTAAACTCAATCATTAAAGTCAATTGTATATAAGATTCGTCCCCTTTCAATAAAGAATACCTAATTATAGTGAAAAATTGTAATTCCTACATAAGAGTTTAATGGGTGCATTGCATGTAATTTTTCATGGGTTCACTTATTTAAAATTTATTCGAATTTTGAAAGGCATTTTTAATTCATTCAAGTAGTTGAGTGCTAAAGAAGTCATGAAAATATCCCTTCTACTTGAACAACTTCCAAAGTTTTTTGCTGGGTATTGATGACGTTGATGAGTCAATTGATGCGAAGGCACTATCATCAATAGTTCTTAAAGCTTTGACAAATTTTGGACTTCACCTAAAAAATTATGTAGGAGATGGAACAGATGGGTGTCCTCTGATGTCAGCAGAAATTGGAGCCGTTAAAAAACTCTGTAAGTGCGAAACAAACGCCTTGCTATTCTCATAAATCAAACAACTCATTTTCTAAAAGCAATAAAGTGCAATTAATACAAAAATTTGTTAAAGAAATTACAAAATTTTTTAAATATAATCATCCCAAGCGAAACACAGTTTTAGCAAAGTATTTGGGAGCCAAACTCTCTACATTATGCGAGACAAGATGCGTGGACCGTCACGACTCAATTTTACACTTTGCAACAAGTGTACATCACATAGTAGAAGCATTGGAAAAAATATCTGAGTGGAAAGGTAGTATCTATACCTTTATATTAAGGAACTCAGCACTTTTGAATTTATTTGCGGAATATACATTTTGATACTTATTGTAACACAGCCACTTAGTATCATTTTATAAAAGAAGACATAGATCTGCAAAAAGGATCAAGCGATTTTTGAAAAAGTTTAAGTTATTTGCGTTTAAATCGAGGTTCCAATCGAAAAGACAAGATTTGAACGAAATAATCGCATCCAAAATGTTGAAGATTACTACCGAGTTGTAGGTTACATTCCTCTTAATGAAATTTTTTTAGAAGATCTCAAAACACTTTTCAATAGATATCCTAAATGTATTGAACATACTTAAACTTCTACCTCAAAGTGTAATCAAATCATATACAGATACAAAACTGTTAAAACCACAACTAGCTGATGAGCTGATTATATTTGATAAAAGAGATAAACACCTATTAACATCTTAACTTGAGCCTGATCTATCAGATAACGTTGTAGATGCTTTAATAAACTGTGATGAAGATATCTCACCAAATCTAAGAAAAATGGCGCAGATCAACAATGACAGAAACTTTACTGTACTGTCTAAATTTGCCTCACAAGGAAATCATAAATTGCTTATTTAAAAAGAATAATGTATATTGTACTGATCTTATATTTTATTTTACATTTTTGTTGAGTTTTTTTTTATTATAATATACACACATATTGGCCCATATTCATAGTCAAAAATTAAATCAACTTTAAGTTAAAACCGGCTTTAAACGGATTTTAATAACATTGAAGTCGACTTTATTTTTGACTATGAATATGGGCCATTATTTTTAATAAGCTCTTAAAAACAAATTTTTTGCTTTTTTGTATCATACAAAATTTCCCCCCCGTAAGGCTCAAGCTGGATCCGCGCCTGATAACTGGCAAACACATTACAATATTTTTAATTTCACAAAATGGGTTCAAACCTTAAAAAGGGTATAACTTTGGAACGGTAAGAGCAAATTCAATTATTTTTTTTATGACTCAGAATTTAACCACCGGAATTTCTTTTTTATTGCAAACTTTGCATTCTCTTTTACATACAAGATTTCGAATCTAAGTTACATGCTACATTGAAATAAAGTTATGTGAGCTAGATGAAGATAAAACCTTTAATTGGTACAACTTTTGCAGCATTAAATCAAAGTTAATGTGTGTTTTACACAAAAATGTATTTCGATCAGACATTTTACTTTTACTTATCCAAAAGGGCTTGTATTTAGCAAAAGTATTAGAGGATATTTTGAGTTTAGTTTCTTTGCAAAATTTTGGTGCAGATTAGTAAGAGTATCTTGAAGAAATCGTTTTCGAAATTCCGTTTTCCAGAGTTTTGATCTTTTTGTAAAAACTGTTCAATTGAATGTTTTATAGTGTTCGCCTTACAACCTCTATTTTCTTGAAGAGATTGAGAATTTTTATTTGTTGATAACGATAACTATGTGATATAAAATTTTACGGCTTTTATATTTCTTTAACACTTTTCCAGAAATGATTTTGGAGTACATAGATTTTTCTTTATGAGTTACTATATTTTGTTTATTTTTAACCAATTGTTTTTCTAAAGTGGTTTCAGTTGGTTTTGATAATCTTTTAAATTTTTGTTTCCAATATCTTACGCGAATTTTATTGTTCGCACTAGTGTTTTCCATCTGTTAAATTGTTCTTCTTAATGCAGATTCCCGGGCTAGCGAACGTTTAAGCGCTTTTTGAACCCGGTTTGTTACCTTCAAACATTCACAAGATTTTCCACATTCTTTGCAATTGAAATTGTTCTGCAAATTAGAAGCTGTAACTGACGTTTCGTTAGTTAAATCTTGGGTTTCAGTGATGATTCTAAGCCGTTTTCAATTTTTTTAATCCGCGATTTTTTGTTTTTTTTTTTTTTTTTTTTTTTTTTAATTTAAGGTTTTATTTAAACAAAATTGTTCTAAATTCATACAATATTCAAAGTTTCAGCGCCTCTAGGGCATTAAAGAGACATACTGGCAATATTTAAAACTAGTAGTTTAAATACGTACATAAAAATTAATTAAATATACATATTCCAAAGTATACCAACTTAAAAAATAAAACATTTATAAGATTTTAGAATTAAAGAAGAAGCATATCGATATTTTGCAACAAATAATCCTTTAACTTTTTTTTGAAGGATGATAGATATTGTACAACAGTCTTTAATTTGTAACGGCAAGCTATTGTATTCTAAACTACCCGAATATTCAATCTTTTGTTTTGTTATTTCCAAACGACATCTTAAGGTTCGTAAATGATGGCTACTTCTGGTATTAAAGACAGTTTGATTTCTTGTAAAATTTATTGTGTGGTGACCTATTCCATGTGTTACTTTGTAAACGTAAGTCAGCAATTGCATTTTAAATAATCCATATATTGGTAATATATTTTTTACAACATCTTTGTATAGCAACAATGTAGAATACATAATGGGGAGATTGTAAACAACTTTCAATGATTTGTTTTGAAGTACTTGTAACGTCCTTAAACTATTTTTTCGAAAACCATATACGAGAGTTAAGTAATTCAGATGACTCTGTACTAACGACTGATAAATTAATACCTTTGTTTCAATATTAAGACAGTGTTTTAACTTATACAATATTCCAAGCGCTGGAGCAATTTTAGATCTCAAATATTGTACACAGAAAAAATTATTTTTCCAATTCAAACAAAAAATTTGTAGAATAAAACAATTTTTTGTCTGAAATCGGTCCTATAAACAAATTCGCATATTCAAACAATTTATTTGCATTTTGTTTATTGAAAAAAACACTGCTTTTTTCAAACAAATAATTCAACTGAATCAAACAAAAAGTTTACTGAAATTCATATACTAAATTTCAAAATCAAAAAAAAAAACAGGTTTTTGCACAAGCAATGATGCGCACACAAGCAGGCACTGTATTAGAAGATGATGGCAGAGAGAGCAGAGCGGCCGGCTGGCTTTGAGACACATTTTTTTTGTTGGAATAATTTTTGAACGAGGTTCTTTTTTTATACACACAATGTTTTTCGTCATCACTCACTGTTGCTGTATCCTTTCCTTTGCTAATGAAGAAGAAATGTAACCCAAAAAACGGCGACAGACCGACTCGATATGTTTTTCGTCATCATTATATTTTTGTATTTGATGTATTTAAGCAAACAGTTTGAAAAAATTGAATACGGGATTTTGGTTTTTTTTTAACCAACTTTGAAACCAACCAAAAATTTATTTTGTTTCTTATAATGTTGTGGTTGTTTCTGTTGTTTAAAAAGAGTGAAACGTTTTTTTACCTGCTATTTTTTTTTTTTTTTTTTTTTTACTTCAAACCTCTTCATCTTTCTTAATGTTGTACTTTTTTAAAGTGTCCAAAAATAGACTGTATGTGTTTTTTGCTGTAGTTCTTATATTTTACATTAGGAAGTGTTGCTTACGATCAAATAAAAAAATGCAAAAAGACGACAACATTAAAAAGCGTTAAATATTTCATACAAAATTATGAAAACTTGAAACCAATAACGCGTGTATTATATTTTTAAATGGTTGTCAACATTTTTGTTGGTTAAATAAAAATCAAACAAAAATTTTAATTGAATCAGTAAAAAAATTTGTAGAAATTAAAAAAATTTTCAAACAAGCGTTTGTTTGAAAATAATTCGGCAATAATTTTTTCTGTATATGTGATTATTTCACGAAATATTACTTTGAAGACAAATACCCAAATATTTTAAGGAATTTACTTCTAAAGCAGGTTGACCTTCAAGAAATATGGTTAAACTACTCCTTTGATTTGGTCTGGGCATAAAGCGTATAAATTTTGTTTTATTTGGATTGAGTACAAGCCTATTTAAACGTTCATATTCAAAAATTAAAGCAGCATCCCGTTCTATGTTTGTTTTTACAATAAGATTCTCTTTGTATGGGTAAAGAATACACATATCATCAGCATATAAAAAAATTTTTCCATGAAGTCCCAGCTTATTTATATCGTTTAGATATATTGTAAATAATAAAGGCCCTAAAACAGATCCCTGCGGAACACCATATTTAACATTATCCAAAGTACTTTTGTCGTTGTTAATCTGCACAAATTGTTTACGATTTATCAAATAACTTTCCATTAGTTTTAGCTCTTTTCCTCTCAATCCATAATATCTTAACTTTTTCAGCAAAATAGAATGCTCAACAAGATCAAAAGCCTTTGAAAAGTCATAAAACATTCCGCCTACGCCTGTAAAACCATTATCTAAACTGTTACATATAAAATTGACAACATTTATAAAAGCCTCATCCGTACCACAACCTTTTTTGAAACCGTATTGGTTAGGATAAATCAAATTTTCATTTTCAAGAAACGTGGAAATTTGGCTATACAAAATTTTTTCGAATATTTTATCAATTGCTGATAGCACTGCAATGGGTCTAAACTTATTTACTTCATTACAGATATATTGCATGGTCTATTGAAGAATTAAAGATTCTTGATAAAAGCGGAACAAGTATATCCTGGCATTTGACAAGGCACTTCGTTGTTATAGAGTCACTTCCTGGGGTTTTGTTCATATCCAATTGTGAAACTAAATTATAAACCTCAATAACATTAGTGTGCTGGAATTTAAGAACATTGTCATTATATTGCAGAGATCTGAGCGCGTTACAATCATCGCTTGGATTTGATTGAATTTTTAGTTTTAATTTTTCCACAGACTCTATAAAATATTTATTAAATATGTTTGCTTTGTCTTCATCGTTTGAACTATTGTTGCCTAATATATACATTGGCTTTACGGTTCTTCCTAACGTTTTATTTAAAAACTTCCAACATTTCCTTGGTTCTTGTTTAATTTGACATAAGTTATCATGATTGCGATTTTTTTTTATTTTTTTGCGAGTTTTTATTTTTATTTTTTCAGATTGGCGATATTCGCGTCTTTTATCGTTTAATTCATTTCGCCTCTCACTTTTCTTTTCACGAATTTCTCGTTTTTTTAATGTATAATCTGGAACCATTTTACTAATTTTTATTCACAACTGTTAACGCACATAAATAAAATAAACTTAATTGAAACTCAAATATTAAAGGCGGAGTTAGTCTTTACTTTCTGTTCTGTTACGAATCAGCTGATTTGTTTTTGTTATTAAAAAAACCTATGAAATTGATTAGATTTTCTGTTCTATTGCGGTTCATTTTCTTAAAATCAAAGAATTGTTAAGTTATTGTAAGTGAAAGCAAAATAAATAATAAAAAATACATATATATGTTGAAATAAACTATTTTTTGATTTTAAGAATTCATAAAATTTCGTTTCTTCAAATTTATTTACATTAAAGTGATTGAAATGAAACAATGGACGGTGCAAAACTAATAAATTTTTCAAAAACAAAATACATAGTATTTTTCAATAAAAAGGGATAGCTAGCATAACTCTATCTCATGATGCGGTCCCCTTTATAAATTCGCTTCTCAGTTTTCTTTTTACGAATTTCAGGATTTTTATAATGTATAATTTTAAACCAAATCAAATATTTCATACAAGCATGCTTTTTGAGGTTAGAAACATTTTGTTTCTTCCATAAAATTTTAAATAATTAAAATTTTTTGGTGCGTTTTCAATTTAAGTATCAAGCTCAGTCAAGTCTTCTATTCGATGTACGTTTGAGCGGAATTGATACAGCGCTTTAGTTGTCACAAAGCGAAATGTGTTTGGAAAAAACTGCCGCTGCATTTAGCAGGTTCGGTTGCGAAGAATCTATTTAGATACCTAACCATGTTTTCATTCCACGTTTTGATATAAAAAAAAGCTTAAAAAATGTTGTTTTTTTTTGCAAAAATTTTCCATAGTTTGTAAAATTTTTGCGTTTAAAAATTTTGAAGTGCGTTTTCGCTTGGGAGGTGCCCTATACGAAGTTACTCACATCACGCAATACACTAGCCAACTTAAAAGACAATTCAGATTGTCAGACGCAAAAAAGATACATTTTCAAAAAATTTACACTAATTTCTTTTAAGTTTGTGATGTCCGTGATACGTTATTGGTGCGCTGACACCAACTTGATATACCTCAAACTTTGTAAAATTACGCAGTTCTTTTAATTCTGCGCTTAAAACTCCTTTTCACTAAACGGCGCAAAAGCCCTATGTAAAATTTTCAAAACTTTCAAAATTCGAAAAATTTTGGTTTCACTCAGCAGCGATATAAAATTTTTTTTGTTTGTGGATATATCTTCCAAGTCTAGTGACTTTATTTTGTACTAGCTGGTCGCCCCGGCTTCGCTCGGTAGCTGATTACTAATGATCGATGGAGCCGTTTTCTGATTTTAGATAAATCGAAAAAAGTGGACGTGGCGGGGCAATATTTTCTTTACGTAAAAACCTAAGTTGGACCATTATTCTCAAGAAAAAACCGTCCAAATAAATAGAAAAAGTGGGCGTAAAAGTAGGCGTGGTAAATTTTTCTTTCGATGAAAACTTAAAATGGATTAATACGAACATTCGAAAAAAAAATTAGTCAAATCGATGCAGCAGTTTTCGGATTTTAGGTAAAACGAAAAAAGTGGGCGGGGCAAAAATTTCTTTCCGTAAAAACCTAAGTTGGACCATGGCGATCCTTTTAAAGAAAAAATCGTCCAACTCAGTCAAGTCGTTCTCAAGTTATGCGATCAGCAACAGACAACATTTCATTTTATTATATAGATTGTTTTGGATATGAAAGCTAAAAACTATTACAAAGAAAACGGAATGGATGAAAAAAATTTTGCAAGTTTCAAGTCATTTTTTTAATTTTTCGAATTTTAGATGACCACCAATTCTTAAGGTGAAGACTTTTCAACGTAAAAATTTGAATGTCATATCCTTCAAGTATAGTCATCCAAACCCTGTAAAACGTTTTTTTTTTTTTCAATTCATAAAACTTAACGAAATAAGAGCCGTAGTATGATGGTTTCAGCAGGTGCTCAAAAAATTTTAAATAGCCCCTATCTCATTTTCATAGTAGAATTATGAATACCTTACACAGCGTTTACATTTGCCAGTACTGGCAAGACAGTAAGCATATACATATTAGTTGGCAAAACAATGCAAAAACAAAATAGCTGTAAAAGTGTTTATGTTTTAGTGAAAAAGTTTGAATGAATTGCTACAGTCTTGCCAGTACTGGCAAATGTAAACGCTATGTTAACGGGCATGCTGCTGGTGTCTTCAGTGTTGCCAATTTAGCCATTTAGTGGCTAGATTTAGCCATTTTTCACCCTGTTTATGATTTTATCAATTAGGTAAATATTTTTACCATAAAAATACAATATTTATACCACCAACACAATAGTGGAGAGGGTACTATGCGTTTGTGCTGATGTCTGTAACCCCTTAAAATATTGGTCCTTAGCCCACCTTTACGTATACCGATTAACTCAGAATCACTTTCTGAGTCGAATTAACAATGTTTGTCCGGCTGGCTGTCCATGCAAAGTACAGGTCGCAATTTAGAGATTATTTGATAAAATTTGGTACAAAGGTTCTAATGTGGTGTCGGATTTAGCCGGCTGGACTCAAAAGTTGGGTAAATGTTGTCGTGATTATGATTCACCTTCAAATTATTTAAAACTTATGATTATTTGAAACTAATGAGTGATTCCTATGAGATAAACAATAACGACATCAAATTTTTCAATGATTTAATTTTTTAATATTAATTTACGTTTATTCTTATTTAACAAATTGATCTTAACTCACAATTCATCGTTAACAACTTTAAATGAATTATTTCTGTTTTGTTACTGAATTTTAATGTGTTTTTATTTAAAAAAAAGTTTTTAGCCATTTTTTAGCCCATTTTTAGCCATTTTTTGCCGTAAATTTAGCCATTTTTGGTCACCAAGTTTTGGCAACACTGGGTGTCTTATAGTTCAGAGTTTTTCTGTAAACAAAAGGGAAATACAACAAAAGTGAAAGAGAACATACTTATGTGTAACGGCGGGTAATTTAAACAAAAAATATATAAATTCTCTGGCTCTTTGGGAGGGGTTGGAGTTTAAGTTAGAATCACAATATTGATTTAAAAAATGTATAAAGCAAAAATACGATTTTTTTTTTTTTTATTAGAGTAACATATTTTATGCACCACAAACTCATAATGAGTCAACCGTAAGTTAGCCAGTTAGCAGCTTACTTAAAGTGCACTCGAATTTAACCGACCAGTAACTAACTCAAATGTGCTAACTTGTGGTTATCTGAAAGCTATGCAGTGTGAGTGTCAACAACGGTCATAAATGAGTTAGCTTTAAAGTCACCTGTGACTAACTTCTGATTAACCATGAGTTAACTTTTAAATAACACCCAGGGGTAACTAGAATGAGTAAAGAGGCCTAAGGCCGAGGCCACGCAATGAGCGGCTAAGCGTCAAGCGGCTGAGCGATGAGCGTCAAAAAATTAAAACATATGAAATACTATTATTGAAGTGGCCACGAAATGAGCGGCATGCGAGCGAAAATTTTGAGCGGCTAAGCGGCGTCGCTCAGGAATAAAACTTGTTCTAATTTTTAGTTGTTTTCTGAGCGTCAAAAAATAAACATGGCAAAAGTGAATATGGAGCTTATAATTTCATCCGTACAAAGCCGACCGAATTATGGCAAGACAGATTACCAAGTTTTAAAAATAAAAATATGACCGAGAAATTATTTTTTTGTTTTGTCAATTTGGTGTTAACTTTTTGCAATAGCAAATCAAGGGATATCACAGACATACGGCAGTATTGTATTGTTTAGATTTGTTTATAAATGGTTTAATTCCCCTTGCTTGATTTATAGGCTGAAACCACACTACCCAATACAATATATTTATACCCACACCACAATAGTGGCATTTGTGCCGATGTGTGTAACGCCTTAAAATATTGGTCCTAGACCAATCGACTTAGAATCACTTTCTGAATCGAACTAACGATGTCCGTCCGGTGGCTTGCAGGCTGGCTGTCCATGTTACCTTGTGCGCAGGGTACAGGTCGCAATTTTGAAGATAATTTGATAAAATTTGGGACATAGGTTCTTATTGGCACAAGGATCAAGCCTATTTAAATCATACATAGAAATATATTTATATGGACACATAAGCTATGTAGTTTTTCAAAAATAGGACCACAAGGGGAGGTAGGTGGCAATTTTTGCCTCTCACAAACTTTCAAACCGATTTTAATGAAGTTTATAAACGTAGATAAATCCATATTAGTATGGACACATTAGCATATGTTTATTAATACTGTGGTGTAAGGTATCATATGGTCGGGCTTAACCGGTTATACTTTCTTACTTGTTTATAATCTGTTTTTGTTTTAAATGTAAGTTAAGCGAGCGAAGTCTTCGCTCGAAATCGACGAACAGGCTGCAATTTTTTTTTTCTTAAAAAACGCATTAAATTTTTATGAATACGATTTTCGCGTACTAACATTAAACAAGCTACTCTTTACAATGGCATTTTAACAACTAACCGCTCAGAAGTGACGCTCAGTAATAAGCCACTTGCCGGTCAAACTTGACGCTTTGACGCTCACCGCTCAGTCGCTTGACGCTTAGCCGCTTATTGCGTGGCCTCGGCCTAATAGAAGACCTTATTAAGCAGTCACAAGCCCTACTTGCCGCATTACATACTCCTTTAGTTTTTACATAGGTTGTCATTGGGAGCAAGCCCTTTAACAACTTCTCAAAGAAGGGCGTCAATAAAAAATAAATAAAACTGAACAACTTACTTTCTCCCTTTTTAAAGAAGGGAGTACCGAATGTGTACTGAATATTTAGGAAGGTCTATCAAAAAAAAATTTATTCCTTCTAGAAGGCATACTTCTGAGGGCAGGATATCAAGCGAATCTTTAAGAAAGAAGTATAGAGGCCTTCTAAAAGTCCTGCCACTTGCGATTCTTTCAATATTTATTTATGTATGTGTGATTAAAAATTTGAAAGAGTGATATCATCGTTTTTTTATTATAAGATTTGTAGTTTTTACCCGATTTTGGTGCATTATATCTAAAAAATTTTTTTAATCAAATAGATTATACAAAAAAATTAAAAAACTTTCTAAATGACAATAACCGGTGAAAAACGTCAATATTTTCATAAGATATTAGCTTTGGTCCACTATAATTTAGGCATATGTTATCCGATCAAAGCCAGTTAGCCACTATTTGACGCGTATTCTAGTAGCCTTTTAAACAAGATATAACTCATTTTGATTAAATCAGCTTTTGACTTTGGGTGACGGCTGAAAAAAAGTATACAGCGAAAAACACAAATGCCCCGTTTTCCGATAAATGTGACGTGGTACATTTGTGTCATATAGACCAACATCTACATCTTTTTTAGAAATTATGTAAAATACTTTTACAATGTCGATTAAAATATTTAAATCATTTCATTGGGTCATGATTTCATAAATTTCTTTGGAGCAGAAATTGTTTATTAAAAAAACTACGTCGTCTAATTCGAATTCAGTTGAAAAATTAAAGTCGCAAACATCATCCTACATTTCACCCAACGAAAAAATGAGGGTCAGCCTAAAGTCCATTTCAGGTAGTCGGATGTGTCCTCCAATGAATAAAAGTAATTTGGTATCTCTAAGTTTAAACAAAGGTTTTTTGTGATATATTGCTAAATAAAAGTACGGAAAAACATTATTTTTTGGTAGTTTGTTTTTTGAATAACAAACATAAATGTTAAGAAATAAATTTATTCGTAAAATAAATTTTTTTTATTTAATTTAAACAGTACTGAAAACGAATTTAACAACCCACAATCAATTACTGTAATAATTTCATGAGCGTAGACTTCCAGTAGGGTGGGGCCTGATGCAGACTTGCCGTTTTTGAGGCGGTTTATTGCGTCAATTACTTCGATTAGTGTACACGTTGATGTAAATATCTCGTTGTTTATTACACAACTGGAAACGTTGCTTGGATAGGGCGATAGAAGATCTCTGTAATAGTCAGCCCATATTTCCGTATGTTGGTCTTTCGGATCGGATAGATCAGGTCATCTTCTTGCTATATCCTTTGTTATTCGGTAGAGGTCGTTGGATCGAACTGTTTCACTTGCATTTTGTGCATCTTTTGCTAAGTCCATCTTCTTTTATCAGCTCTTTCATTTCGCTGGACTTTGCGATTTTCCTCAATGTATTTTTGGGTGGCCTCTTGCTTAGATTGCCAGGTTTTTGCATTGTTAGTGGCAGCTTTTTGTCGAATAAGGGGTGCTTAAATGTTGCCGTTTTTGAAAAAAAATTTTATTTTAAGTTTTAGTTTCAAACTAGAAACAAATGAAACAAAAAAATTGAGATAAGTGATTCTTGTACGAAATCGTTTGATCTCTAAAAGAACAATTTCCATCTGCAAAACCGTAAATTAAAATTTTTCGAACTGGGATACATTCTTCTTAATTAAATGTAAACCCTTGAAAAGACAGAAAGTGGACATTTTGAATTTAACATTTTCTTAGTTAGAGCCATTATTTCAGTCCAGAAATAGCCTATTTCATCCACATAATACTGTTAACGTTTTGAAGTGGGATATGTTATGTCCTACAAAACCGACAGGAACCAATTTATATTACAATTTTTCTATTTTTAATACCTTCTTTATCAATAATTAGTATTGTGGTTATTTTGTTGAACTATTTATGGTTTTTAATCCAAATTTTTAATATTTGTAATTAGGCTAAAGTTCATCAAATTTAATTTTCATTAAATTATTTTTATGATGAAAGGAATTTTACAACATGAAATTAATTAAAATTTATTGATTAATTTTCGTTCTTGTCTGAAGCTGAAGAAAAACGCCTGGGTTCGAGCTCAGCTTCAGTCAAGAATGAAAAATTATCAGTAAATTTTAATTAATTTTCATGTTGTAAAATTCCTTTCTTCATAAAAATAATTTAATGAAAATTAAATTATTTTTATGAAGAAAGGAATTTTACAACATGAAAATCAATTAAAATTGTTATTGATCTTTCATTCTTGACCGTGGCTGGGGCTCGAACCCTGTCCGGCAGGTTACCATGACATGTTTCGATAGCAACCACTCGATCTCCCCAGATGGATTTGCCGTCTTACACTCGCAGCCATCGACGACTGCTGACGTCAATAGTCAAACATCAATCCTTAAAGGAAATTATGTTTAAACCTTTGGTAGATCGAAATTAGATTTCTGAATGATTATGCATTTTAATTGATTTTATGTTTTTATGTTATTTTCTCTGTCCAATATTATTTTAGCAGTGTTTAATTGTGTGTTTACTTCTTCCTACCTTAAAGATCCTAAATATACATATGGGGGATTTCATGTCAAGTGACCCAATTTTTAAATCGATGTCTTCCGATTTGGGTGAAATTACCACCAAGCTTAGTCCTATTAAATAGTAGTTTAGACACAAGTTTTCAACAAGATCGGTCAAAAAGTTTCTGACTTAGAGGGGGCCAAAGTTTGGCATTTTGTCACCTGTATCCATGTAACTTATTACCTATTGGTGTTAGACAAATTTGTCCCAAGTAGCTTAGATAGCTATTTGATCAATCTTTTTAAAAAAAATATTTTTTTTTTAATTTTTTTAAATTTTTTTTTTTTTTAATTTAAAAATTTAAATTTAAAAATATTAAGAAATTTCGCGAGGGCGTATTCAAAGTACGAATGTTTTTGATTAAATTTTTTATATTTTAAAATAAAGTGAATTCGAAATACATATGGGCATTTCCCCAGAAGGGTCTACAAGGATGAACAAATAAAATGTTGATAATCATCGTCTTTTATTATAAAAAAGTCTGTGTTTTAATAAAAGAATGGTTTCATAGCATATCTCAGCTGTTTTACTTGAGGAAATTGTGCTGGAAACTGGAAAATTTTAAATTTTCTTTTTAAGTTACTTCTAAAGACATTTTTATGTACAGTAAAAATTCGATAATCCGGATAATTGATTGCAGACCCCAATCCGGAGTAGCTAATTATCCGGATTACCGAATGTATGTATTTATTAAAAATTATAATAATTCATAGCAAAATTAATATAAATTGTACAGTTCAGTTAAAATAAAAAAATACACATTATCATACATACATACTTAACAATAAATAATATTAATTTCGTTTGACAAAGTGTTATTCAATCCGGACTATAGAGTTGCAACCAATCCGGATTCTAGAATACGCAATGACTGTATTTTTCAAAACATGCTGTGATTTGAATAAAAAAAAATAAATAAAAACGGGTGTTATTCAATCCGGATTATAGTGTTGCAATCAATCCGGATTATAGAATACGCAATGAGCTGCAAAATTCTGTCCGGATTACCGAATATTCCGGATTAGTGGAGTCCGGATTATCGAATTTACACTGTACTTATTCTACATGCAAAAAAAATGTGTTATGTTTACACTCTTCCTTCATTGCAATCAATTGTTAATTAAGTATTAAGTTTTTTGTTAAGGAAATACCAAGATATAATAAAAAAACATATGGAAAAATCGTACGTTCGCGACGAGTATTTTTTATTTTGTAAATACTAGATGCAGACCACTGTTGCCAACTTTTTTGGAACATTTCCCACCAAATCTGACTTCAAACCCTCTAGAAACCGCCAAATATTTGATTTTGCGGGATTTTTTTTTTTAATACCGCTAAAACCTAAACATTTTCAAAAGCTTTATATAAATCTAGATTTTAGCCGCTTTTTAAAAGGTTTATGACTCTCAAATACGTTACAAACTAAGGTTTACAACTTCCCTAGCTATTTTATTAAAAAAAAAATAAGCTAGAGTTATATATTCAGCTGTGCCGAATCTTTGATACCCTCCACCTACAGTTAGAATATTTCCGGAGGGGGCTTTATATGGGACCTACGGTAAATTATAGACCGATCTGCATGAAAGTTGACAGTGTAATTTCTAGTCATATAAAACTGTGAAAGACCAAAATGTATTACAATAGCATTATTTGTTACGGTTTTTGGCTTACTAAAGGTTTTTAGGTACGACTTTTAGTCATATAGAACGAATTTGTGCAAAATCTTATATCAATATGTGCATTCCGCCACTAGTTATGCTATTTTCTGTAACAAAATGATACATTTTAAAGGTGGTTGTTCCACATTTTAATTCATAACTCTTTTCCTACTGAACCAATTTTGCTGAATTTCAATCCCAAACTGTTTTGGGAAGCTGAAAGAATTTGATACCGATATTTATCTTTGCTTTTGAGTCGTTTGAAAGTGAGCATGATTTCAATAGACGGATAGACAGACGGACATGGCTAAATCGACTTAGTATTCTCAATGACCTTTAAAAAATATATATTTTTGCAGTCTTAGGTGAATATTAGAACAGTTTCACACGGAATGACAAACCTGGTATACCCTCATCACAACTAGTTATAGTGCAGGCTATACAAATTCCTATATAAAAACGCAAACAAGTTTATAACATTTACGCCATTTTTTGCAATTTTTTCCGTTTAAGGCACTTAAATAAAATTTGTTAGATAAAAGTAAGTGAATTATATTGCTATAGAGACAATTTAGAAAAATAACTTACCATTTGTTTAAAATTTTTTTAGCATGCCTAAAATTGTGAATTGTAACATACAGCCCCAATAAAATACTAACTGAAAATCGAAACAAAAATGTCACATACAATTCTTAGTTAACTAAAACTACAAAAGTAAGTAAAACCGTGAACATAAACAAGTAATTTTTAACCAAAAAAAAAAAAAAACGAAAAATCTTAATAAGTAAAAGTATAAACTCTGTAAATGAAAATATTGCGATATATGTTTGTGTAGCGGAAATGAGCCGCTGAGTGATGATTGAAAATCGCTACATTTTCCGCTTACCGCTAAAACGTATTTTTCCCGTGATTGAAATTTCAAAAACGCTAGATTTAGCGGGAAAATCTCCAAATTGGCAACAGTGGTAATAAACTTTTAAAATAAATAAATCTCTTTTGAAAATTCCGTTCCATTACGCAGATTTTAACATTTCACTACTGTCAGCCAAAGTTAACTTCTATTTTGCGTACGTTCGTGACCACGTGTTTATAAATGAGTCGTTCAGTGTATAAAGGGAATGAGTCCATTTTTGGTGTTTTTGAGATTTAGCGAGGATACACTTTCTTTTATGACTAACAATGTATTGTAAAAATTTTGTTGTTAAATTTCCACGTTAACCCCCTTTTAAAGACAAAACATTTTTTTGTACGAAACACAAAATTTTTATTTTCAGTGGAAAAAGGGAATAAGTCCACACTTGCATTTATATTGCATTAATCACTTGTTAACTTTGCTTTCCATGAGTTTCAAAACAATGCTAGAGCCATGTTTGTTTGGCCAGAAACTGAGGGCTCAAGAGGCTCGCAAGATATCGCATCTTGTTTGGTCAAATATATAAAAATGTTTGCTGATACACACAGAAAAAAATCATTTTAAATTCGTTCAAAACAAGGTTAATTTTACATTTTTCAGTAGTGATTTTGCTTCATTGTTGTTTCATGTTAATTAAACATGACTTTACAATAACTTGCGAACAACATTTTTTTCTTTTAAAATAACTATAATTCATGTTAATTTAACATTGCAGTAAAGTTAGAGCAAAATGTCATTTATATTAAAATAACAATCCGAATCACGCTGAATGAAAGTTATTTCAAGTTGAAACAACGTGAATTTCATGTAGAATTTATTTTAGAATAATTCAAAACACACCCCTGTAACACATGTTTCACTTATTTTGTATCTCCTTTGTTAACGGAAGCATCAGTAGAATGGCCCGATATGGTTTTCGTCATCATTCTACTTTGAAAACTTGATGTACTATTTAACTTAATAATTCTAATTAAAAGAATACGGGAATTGTCTTCTTTTTATAACATATTTTCAACATGAAAATAAAAATATGTACAAACTTAAGTATGTATGCATGTTAATTTAACATGATAAACTTTTGATTTTAATATAAGACAGGTTTTTATCGATTTAATATTGAACAATGTTATTTTAACAGTGAATAATATTAAATAAACGTGATTTAAGGTTATTTTAATATTTTTCATTTAAAATTTATATGAAATAATGATAAATTTAAATAAAAGGCATACTTTTGCAGAAATTTACTATGATTCTCAATCAACATTTCGCCATGTAAATTTAACATTGTTATTTTTTTCTGTGTGTACGCACGATCGGATTGTTTTGTGGTCAACATGCAAAATAAAGGAACAGTTTCGAGTGGTTAAAATTACCAGTTTTGATTTTTTCTCTACAAAATCTTTGGAAAATAACGTTTGCAATCGTAAAACCAACACCGCGGTAAAACCGGTAAACTGCCTCCAAATGAAGTGGATCGAACTAGATAGATCGAAACCATGGGTAATACAATAAAAAATAATAACGATAAAAATTTTGGATTTGAAAATATAAACATAAGAAAGAAAGGTAAAGTAATGTTATTGAATAGCGTGAGTCAAAGTCTAATGTATCCTCAAACTAGAGCTATAACAAGAGAAAAGAAAAAGGATATAATTGATTTATTAAAATATATCCCTCCCGTGTACCATACTTTCTATAAAAACTTGAAAACAGTATCAAGTCAGGAAGATTATTCTGAAGAAGACATATTATTTTGTTAAATTTGTTATACTTACGATTCATTTAAAAAGAAGAAATTTTTTTGGTTAATTTTTGTTTTAAAAAGAAGAAATGTTTTATATTATTTTTTTAACTTCATTAAAAATAAAACTGAGCGAATGCACTGAACTAAAAAATTAGCTGCAGCCTTTTTTTGCCAAATCATAAAAAATGTTATCTTTCCAAAATATACTTATTCAATTTAAACACTACGCGAGGTAAGCCAATGTTTAGATGGATATTTTTTCTTTTTATTTCCGAACGAATGCTCAATGTCAAAGCATAATTACATAATTCGAATTTTTACGCTATCGATTTTAACCACAAAAAATTTGGTGGACTTATTCCCTTTTTCCACTGAAACTCTAATCAATAAAAACGTATTTGTATCATACTTACAGGTTTTGTGAACACATACACTAACATACGAACATTATATATTTGCAAATTGTAAAAGAAGCTCTAATAATTAATTTTGCAATTTTAGTTTTGAGTTTTATTGTAACAACTAGTTTTTAGGTCAACGTCAACTGTTCTGTCGTTTTTCTCCATTTCAAATTTTTGGACTCATTCCCTTTATCCACTGAACGACTCAAATATCACTATGAAAACTTAAACTCGATGAAATCCATCTTTTGCACTATACATATATAGAGCTACCGAAATGCTTTCGCATTACAAAAAAAAAAAAAAAAAAATGCTGGGAAAAGTTTTGTTTTTATATTATTTTTACATCAAAAGCGTACGAACGTACGTTTGTGGGCCCAGGAAATGTTCATATTTATTTTTTTAAAATTTTTTTTTTTAAAAAAATTTTTTTTTTCAAACGAAGTTTTCTTATAAAAATTTATGGCAGCAATAATTTAAAAAATAACATAAATCGACAAAAAAACATTAAAAAAAAGTATTAGCCACACACATTCAAAGAGGTATGGTTATGCTCAAAGTATATTTATACCAATAACATGCAAGTCTACAACAAATTAACAATAAAAAAAAACAAAATTCATTTTATTTGTGTAAAAACATTTGATACTGTCAAACAGCCAAACATAAAGAAAACAAAAAAAAAAAAAAAATACAAAATCATGGCGCACTAAAATGTAAGCAAATTTTGACACTATCGAAAATAAAACAACTGAACAGCTGATCACTTGCATGTACTTGTAATAAATGTACTTTGGTTATGCTAAATATATAAAAAACATTTTTTTTTGTATGTATGTCCGCTTCACGAATAATGACTCTTTTTTTTAAATGTCAGAATATTTGAAAATATTTAAACTTTCATTTTCTGAAAGTTTAGATTTTATCCGATAAAAAAAATGTCGGCAAAATTCTTTACTGGGTTTTAAATACAATTGCAAAATGCAAGCAGGGTTACCGTTGGAAATTTTCGAAAAGGGTCACAAAAAGGGGATTTTCCAGAAAAAGGAGTCAAAAAAGGGTATTTCAATAAAAAAAAGGGTCAAGTTTTTTATAAGCAGTATTTCCCATTTAAATAAACATAATAAGATCAAGTTTTTTTATAAGCATACAAAAAAATAATATTTCAGGTAGGAAGAGCTCAAAAAACTTAATTTTTTTATGGAATGCTCTGTCCTGTTTTTTACACCTGACAAAAAGTTTATTCTTTATCATTATAGCTAATTTTTTAATACTTTTTATGTAATTTTCCGATTTAGCGATCTCAAATTAATTTTAGTGTTTGTTTTAAATTTTACAATCGTTCGCGAATTGTAACCATTTTCTCGATTAAAGCGATTTTTTCCTGTAAGTGTCAGATTTTTTTAAGCTTTTACGATTTTTAATAAATATGAGACTTTGCTATCATACCGCTGTTAAAAAATATTTGGGAATTTCCGCTAATTTAGCAATTTTAACCTCTTGTTTTCGTTCCTGTTAGGGCACTCTCAACACTGTCGATTCAAAATGGGCCGAAAAGTTCAATAGCTTTTGCCATTATTAAGGGCGAATTTTTTTTGAATAAAACATGCTACTCTTTAAGAGAGCAAAACACAAAATTGCATTTTTTTTAATAAAATGTCAAATTTTTGTTTTGAAAAGAAACCATCGTAAAAAAAACCAAATAATTATATGAGTTATGTTTGCTTTTAGGGAAAATGTACTTTACTATCAAAAATCAAGGAGAAGAAAGCATGGAATTGTAAGTTTACACTATGAGTCTGTTCCGTATCAAGCATGCTTATTTCGAAAACATTTGTTTAGCACTTCTGTTCCGCAGTGTTGTCACAAAACAAAATGTGAGGGATATTTCCAAAAAAGGGTCAAAAAGTGTCACAAAATGGGTGATAGTGATACAAAAGTATAATTTAAAAGAAGGGTCATAAAAGGTATCAACACCGTCGAAAAAGGGTCAAATTGATACTTTAGTATCACAAAGGTAACGCTGAATGTAAGGACTGATAAGTACTTGGTGAATAGCAGTAGAAGAGATACCAACGAAATATGTGACAATGGTGCCAACATTTGCGCTTAAAAATAAATACATTTTGGAAAACGACCACCAACCATCACAACCACAAAGTTAAATGAAATATGAATTACTCTTTATTTAATACATTTCTATTTTTGTTGTTTTTATATGTTCCTAACTTTTTTTTTATTTTATCAGAAATTTTATTTGAAATTTTTTAGGTGGTTATGTGTCATAAATGTATGGCTATAGAGCAGAAAGCACTTGTCAGTCAAATGCAATTTTGTTTTATTTTATATTTGCCAGTTTTACCAGTTGCCAGTTTTACCGCTTTTTAGGCGATTGTCCCTTTTTTTGTAAAAAATGTTTGTTTCACACCGCGCAGATAAAATCTTTACATTGTGGGATTATTTACTTAGTACGAGTTAAAACAAATTTTAAAATCAAGCAAAAAGCATAAATGAGTGAATCCCAAGAAAACAATTGAGGCGCTGAGTTCCAAAATTCGTTAGTTGCTTTTTTTTTAAAAAAATAATGATAGCAATGACTTTTGACAGATAACACCGCTGTGCTTTAGCATCTATAGTGAGAAATAAACAAAAATCTCTCCATGACCTCTGTAAATTACATGTTAAGTAGAGTGAGTTTCAAAACTTTTTCTTTGCATTGTCTAGTGAGAAACAGAACTGCTTCCTTGCGTGGAACAGAACAAAACTCAACCCTTGCAGCCATAATCTGCCTATATTGTCCATTTTTTACCTTCACCGATGGTCAAAGTTTGTCATTCCGCTAGGAATTTCTACAATATTCATCTTAGACCCTTTAAAGTATATATTTTCTGGATCCTTGTGAGGAGCAAAGTTAATTTAACGATGTCCGTCTGTCCGCTGACATGGGTTTTCCGAATAACGCAGGTATAATAGGGACTTGGTAGATACACATTTATGTCATTAAAATTCAGCCTGATCAGTGAGATATGAGCAAAAAAACTGTGGATGCCTCTTATTGTACCCAAAAATCCCTTATTGATTTTTATGTATTTCTGGAGAACGGCAGAAGCCAACGTTTCCAAACTAGATACAAGCATATTGGTTATCAAAATGCAACACCCGACAATTTGAGCGGTATTGGACAAGTAGGCGTGACACTTTCCATACAAAGACATTACAGATTTCTGTATGTCTGGAGAACGGCAAGAGCAAAAATTTCCAAAAATAAAAAATCTGGGTTTATGTACACGTGGTGTGAGCATCGGCGTTTGTTCTAATAAGATAACAATGGCGTTTCCTGTTGTCGGACACTCCTTCCTACCGGCAGTTATGGTTTTCGGGCTTATCAACAAGAAGTGTTGAAACTATGATTAATCCACAATAGTACCTGGACATATTATTAGAATTAGTAACAGTCTATAAGGTCACTGAGGAAATTGCTGTTGAGGATTGGAAAACAGAGTTTTCATCTGTGTTCAAAGCAACGAATCATTATCGAGAAAAAAAACAAAAGATATTTTTTGTACAAGGAAAGGAGCACTATCTGTCAGCTATCGGTCACTAGTGCAGCTCCCAAAAGCATTTTAAACAAAGAAAGTCACTAGCAATGATTAAGCCACGACGATAACCTTATACTGTTACCATAAAACCTAAAAAGTTGGTTGACGTGGACATACTTCTTCAAAAGCATTTTGATGTAGACTGGCGAGGAATAGAAACTTTAAAGTTTTACCGGGATATTTTGGATAAAAATGGTGATGCTTTGGAAGAAGAATACCGCTGAAGAAAATTACAACCTTTAAGAAAATGAAGACTTATGAATCCAATTTTTAATTAAATTTAATTTTTTTGTTTTATAAATATAAATAGTTTACAAGAAGCAAAACTTGCTACTTGTAGAAAAGTTAATTCCAAAACTCTTTTCTTACAGTGCATAGCTCCAAAACTCGCTCTTGCAATTTAAAATAAGATGCTGTCAGAACTCTTTTCAAGAAAAATTGTTTCCCTTTTTGTCACTCTAATAAAATAGCAAAAAGGAATCAGCTGAAAAAGTCACATTTAGCTTATTATACGTTTTTTGAGATGAAAAATGTCTTGAGGTGCAAGTAGCGAGTATTAGAACTCACTTCCTCAATTGACACGCTCAAAGTTTAAAAACATTAACTAAATATAATATCTACTGTGAATTGAAATATTCGTGGCTAAAAAAGGAAAAACTGTAAGGCAACATGCACAGTATCAAACAAAGATTTAAGCATTGAAGATGGACCATATTATTTGAAACGATTTGTTTACTTTTCAAAATACCCTACCAAATTTGAGAAGTATTATTATTTACATATTGTTAATTTTCGTCCATTTTACTGAACAACTACAGTAAGAAATGCAAAAATCATCAACCTAAAGCTGGAGGTCACCACCACGGTTACACGCCTTATCGCTGCCTCATCAGCTGTCAAAAAGTAGAATCTGTGTAGTTATGTTTAACAAGTTACATGCACAAAAGCGTATGAAGCATTAAGGCGTTTAATGCGAAAAGCAGATTTATTTTCAACTTTTTTAAGTGTCACAAGCAGCGTTCAAACAAATCAGCTGAATTGGACAAATCAAATTTTATTTGATTCCACATACAAAGCGTTGCATGTAACTTGAAACGTAGAACGCAAGTAAAGTATAAAAATCATGCAACTGAAGATGCTATAATTTTTGCAAATAGAGGTGAATGTCAGTTTTGCTTTAACATTTGTTAAATAAACATATACAATATAGAAGTCAATAAGAAATGTAGCGTTATACTTATTAAGAATGAGGAATAATTATTTAGATTTTCTGATGGCTGAATTTACAGGTAGCCCAATCTAATCATTTTGGTGATATGCACTGACCGGCAAGATCGTTCGATCTACCCGTTTTGGATGATGGCATCTTGAAGTCACGAGCCTATATCAACAAGCCTTGGTGTTCAAACAGAACTGCGACGAAACTAAATATTCTATAGAATTTGAAATGACAAGTAGTCGTGGAAAGCCGCCGTGAAATAAAATCTATTTTATTTTGAGAAGGTTTTTTCTTATGCTCTCACAAATAGACAGTCATCTTTTCAACAATGCTGCACACAAAAAAAAATCAATGTAAATTCGTTCAAAACAAGGTTGATTTTACATTTTTCAGTAGTGATTTTGCTTCATTGTTGTTTCATGTTATTTTAACATGATTTTACAGAAACTTGCAAACAACATTTTTTTCTTTTAAAATAACTATAATTCATGTAAATTTAACATTGCAGTAAAATTAGAGGAAAACTTCATTTATATTGAAATAACAATCCGAATCAAGTTAAATGAAAGTTATTTCAAGTTCAAACAACGTGAATTTAATGTAGAATCAAGTTGGTTTGAGTGTGATATAACAGTGAGCAGTAGCTTCAGAGACAACATATGGATTTATTTAAGAATAATTCAAAACACTTACCCCTGTAACACATGTTTCACTTATTTTGTATTCTCCTCTGTTAACAGAAGCATCAGCAGAATTGACCGATATGGTTTTCGTCATCATTCTACTTTGAAAACTTGATGTACTATTTAACTAAATAATTTTAATTAAATGAATGCGGGAATTGTCTACTTTTTATAACATATTTTAAACATGAAAATAAAAAAATTTACATACTTAAGTATGTATGCATGTTAATTTAACAAGATAAACTTTTGATTTTAATATAAAACTGGTTTTTATGGATTCAATATTGAACAATGTTATTTTAACAGTGAATAATATTAAATAATCGTGATTTAAGGTTGTTTTAATATTTTTCATTTAAAATTAATATGAAATAATGATAAATTTAAATAAAGGGCATACTTTTGCAGGAATTTACCATGATTTTCACTCAACATTTCTCCATGTTATTTTAACATTGGTATTTTTTGCTGTGTGTACCTATTTCCCTTCATAGAAGAATAGTCGATACATATAACGACAAACAAAGGAAAATATTAACTTCAAAATTCAAATAAATTTATTTCGCATTAAATGGGTTACTAATGATACAATTCTCCCTAATGAACCTACCTTGTACTTATTATACTTTGCTTTCATTCGATACATTTTGTACAAAGAAAATTAAAAACAGAAAAAAAATTAAATCAATAAAATGAGAGAGAATTTGAAGTTACTGCAGCCGTTATAATTAAGTGCTTGTGAATTTTTGCCTAAAATTCTGTTTGAACACTAATAACAGCCGTATTCATAAACATTTTAAACATCATTTCAAATCTGTTTTAAGCATAAATCGTTAAAATTGTATTCATAAGCGAATATTACCTTAAAAATCCTATTTTAAACCTTGTGTAAATAAGCGAATATTAAAATTGGTTGGATCCTTGTTTAAACCTATTTTAAAATGGCATTTTTGCTTTGTGTTTATGCACATTTTGAAAATTTTTGCGAGAAATTTTCATTCAATATATTATTATGTATTTATGCATTAATAATAAAATTAAATTCAAAAATATGTATGGATATTATTAATATATTTTTCAATTTCCCAAATTAAAGCTTAAAAAATTATTAATAGTACAAAATTAACTAGTGATGTGTAAACGATCAAAACAAATAAAATAAAACTCGTTATTTGAATACTTTTTTTATTAACAATAAAGTCAACACATAAATTGCACTTTTACTAAATAATTTTTTAACTAATTTTATTTTTTTAAGTAAAAGAGAAACCATCGTACAATTATTCATTTATAAAAAGCAATTTTACTCTCACACACGACAAAAAAAATTGTATTTACGAGTACAAGTATGAATTAATAACCACTGTTTTGCATCGTTATGATTCAAGTGACAAATAAAAGAGATAGCGTTGCCACCATTCAATTAAAAAATACGGTAAAACGTTTATTAGTTAAAATGCTGATTATGAATACGAATTTTAAAAAAAGATTTTTTAGGCTTAAAATGTTTATTAACTAAAATTCATCTAAAACCTGAATTATGATTTTTTTATGAATACGGCTGTAAGACTCTTGAAGTACTCAAAAAGAGTACCGTCCAGGAATGCGGAAACCTATCTCCTGAAGAATAATGAAAAATGCTATTAAACGAGCCCAATGTACGTATATATTTATATTTGAAATTATAGCCAGTAGAAATCATGTCTAATGTAGCTCCTTAGACCGCCCAGCCACTAATAAACATTGCCAAAAAAGCATTAAAATCAAATATACTGGTGCGGCTGTTCGTTTTATACACATTTATTTATTAAAGCGGCAAATCTTGTATATATGTATATGTTATGGATAAAAAACTAAAAAATCAACACATTAAAATGCAAAAGAAAAACAAGTAGTAGTGCTAAATTCGCCTATGACGAATCTTATATACCCTTCACCATGGTGCTATTAGAACAGTAAATTATATAAATTTTTAAGACACAAATTAACATCAAGCCGAAGCGGTGTCAAGTGCAGAATGCTTGATTGAAGTACTGATTATTCAAGCTATTATTCAAGGATTGACTTAAGAAAATGTGAGGTAAAAGCTATTTTTAAACTGTGCTTGGTTTAAGAATTTCTTAGTTGGCTTTAATCCCGAATTTGTACTTGAAATAATCCGAAAGTGAGATTGATTCTAACCTAAACACTCAAACTTAAACATAAAAGGACAATAAAGTTGCCAAACATAAAAACTGATACTTTATCAAGAAGTTTCAAAAATTTGTGTGGGATATCGCTGAGATATTTGTTAAAAAAATAATTGGCATTTCATGCCTGTTACTGTCCATAAAATGATAATAAATACATTGAATGGACATAATTGATGCAACAGTACTCCCTCTGTTCGGAGGGCTTAACCTTTTTAATAAAAAATACTATAAAGTAGAATTATTTAATTTTGTCTTATTTGTCCCGTGAAAGTTTTAAAAATCCTGCGTTGATTTACTGTTTTTAAAATTTGTTCCGTTTTTATCGAAAAAAAACTGGCAACCCAAATACTATACTGACAGTCATCAATACATACTCTACGTTTTAGACTCTAAAATGTATTTGTTTGTTTGCATGTACAGTGTACATGTGTCTTTTGATTGTGTAAATATTTGGGAAAGTTTCCTAAAACAGACATATTCATAATATATGAGGATCTTGAAATTAAATATATACCCAAGATTGTCATCAGATATTTTATTGAAACTGATTTTTTTTTGTGTTTTTCTGGATCAATTTTAATTTGTACAAAAAATGTAATAAAATATTATTGCTTTTTTTATTTACAAAACAATTTCTACTTACAGTCGAATCCGGATAAGAAAAAATCGAAATACCTTGTAGAGGCAGCTCATTTCTAATATTTAATACTTCTTATATTTAAGGCGTGGGCTAGGGAAACCCACACGGCCAGCTGGAATAGTGGGACTTTGTGTAGGACCACTAAGAAGCCTCCTCAACCGGAGTAAGTCTGAAGTTAGTTTGACGGTGCGTATCCTGACTGGTCATGCGGAACTACGGGCACAACTTCACCAAATTGGAAGAGCAGAATTTGACAAGTGTAGCGCGTGTGGCGAGGACAGCGATACGCTGGAACACTCAAAATAAGATCCAAGCACCTCTGGAGCGATATCATGTTGGACTTCGGATCCCTGAGGAATGTGAATGGAAAACCCTTAAGGAATTACGTCCGGGAAACTGGGTTCCTTAACGTCGGACGTTAATTCTCTCCCTTTAGGCTTTAGGCATAAAGAGCGCACAACAGGACAGTTGTCAATATCACATATTATTTTCGAAAGAAATTGCTTCGTTTTTTATAGCTAAAGGTATGTAAACATTCAACAAATATTTGACAGAGTTATCGGTAAAAAAAGTAACCAACTATAGATAAAGATAATAAATACATTTGTTCTAAGACATAGAGCAAATATACTTTGTATAACCTATACTATACAAAAGGACAAACCTTGGTGTAAATTTCATCCTAATCGGAAGACATCGATTTTAAAAGTTGGGTCACTTGACATGAAATCCCATATATATATATATAGATTAATTATCTTATTTGTTTTAAATATATTTTTCTTTTTTTAAACTTTTGTTTTCTTTTTGTTTAATTTATTTAATTGTAATATTTAGTTTATTTTTCGGTATACCGATACCGATATAATTAAAATACTCTTGCTCTTAGACTATGGTTACCTCAGACCATATTTTTTCTAGCTCTGCTTCACTGGGTGACATTGGATCTGATAACATTTGATTGCGCCCAGTAATAGTACACAATAGTTTTTCCTGAAGATATTGCACGATTTTAAATCATCTTTTGATTACCAAGATCCATTTTAAAGAATCTTAAGAAATTAATTTATATGCGCGAAACTTCCCCACAGTGTGCGCGTTTGTTGTATGTGTGCGAATCATTAAGAAATATTACCGCATCCCAGAGCAACCCACAATTTATGCTCGCTAACAAGCCGCAAACAAAATGCAACAGCAGGGATAAATTCATTCTATTAGAATTATGTTCATGTTACATAAAATATATTTATAAACGCATAAACACACACTATCAAACTTTAACTCACACAACAGTAAGATCTGCGAAAACAGGACGTTAACATAAATTTAAAGACCGACTATTTGATACACAGAAAAAATTATTTTTCCAATTCAAACAAAAAATTTGTAGAATCAAACAATTTTTTGTCTAAAATCGGTCCTACAAACAAATTCGCATATTCAAACAATTTATTTGCATTTTGTTTATTGAAAAAAAACGCCGATTTTTTCAAACAAATAATTTTACAGAATCAAACAAAAAGTTTACTGAAATTCATATAAATTTCAAACAAATAATTTTGCTGAATCAAACAAAATAGTTTTGGCACAAGCAATGACGCGCACACAAGCAACCACTGTTGGCGAAGATGAAGCAGAGCAGAGCGGCCGGCTGGCTTTGAGACACATTTTTTTGTTGGAATAATTTTTGAACGAAGTCATAGTTATACTCACAGTGTTTTTCTTCATCACTCACTGTTGCTTTATCCTTTCCTTTGCTAATGAAGAAGTAATGTAACCAAAAACGGCGGCAGACCGACTCGATATGTTTTCCGCCATCATTCTATTTTTGTATTTGATGTATTTAAACAAACTATTTGAAAAATTTGAATACGGGATTTTGTTTTTTTTTTACCAACTTTGAAACCAACCAAAAATTTATTTTGTTTCTTATAATGTGTTTTTTCTGTTGTTTAAAAAAAAATTAAACTTTTTTTTTACCTGCTATTGTTTTTGTTGTTTTTTTACTACAAACCTCGTCACGCTATTTTATCATTTTTCTTATTGCTGTACTTTTTTAAAAATAGACTGCATGTGTTTTTTGTTGTAGTTCTTATATTTCACATAAAGAAGTGTTGCTTACAATCAATAAAAAAATGCAAAAAGACGACAACATTAAAGAGCGTTAAATATTTCATACAAAATTATGAAAACTTCAAACCAATAGCGCGTTTATTAAATTTTTGAAGAGTTGTCCACATTTTTGTTGGTTAAATAAAAATCAAACAAAAATATTGATTGAATCAGTAAAAAAATTTGTAGAAATCAAAAAAAATTTCAAACAAGCGTTTGTTTGAAAATAATTCGGCAATAATTTTTTCTGTGTACACTGCCCCGGAGTTTTAACAGACAAATTTTCTAAGATGCACCCTACTTGATTACAAAATTATGTTTTGAGGTAACGTTGTAATTAAAAGTTTTTTGTGTGTGCGGTTTAAGGGAGGGAAATATGTTTGCCATGATATATTCGCTTTTATAAAACTTATAAACTTATGAAACAACAAGAAATTCTGATTAAGGCGTGCACTAAGCAAAACGGTCTATAGATAATTTGTATTATGTAAATAAAAAGACACATTTCAATATATGCAATTTGCTGTATTATTAATTTTAAATCCATACTATTATTCTTTAATATCTTTTAAAAAGTTTTTTATAGAATTTATGAAATTATCATATACACCAGCTTTTTATTGAAAATGAGAAAATTCCAGATGAAATTGGGAAAACACCAAATGAGTATGAACATGATACAAATTTTATACTTCAATTTTATCAATTTAAAATTTAAATTTCTTAATCTTAGTTGGAATTTTCTCAATTTCAAGTCAAAACTCTCAATTTCGTTTGGAATTTTCAAAATTTAGTATATTATACTTTGTTTAAAATTCTCAATTTCAACTGGAATTTTCTCAATTTCAAATTGAAATTCTCAATTTTATTTGGAATTTTCTCAATTTCGAATTTCAATTGGCATTTTCATTTGGAATGTTCTTAATTTCAATAAAAAATTGTTTAGGAAAATAAATACAAACAAATTTGCTTAGTTTTTTTTAATTGTTTTTTCTTATATGTATTTTCAATACAAAAATTATAAGTTTAATACCATATTTACATTATGCAATTAACGCCGCAACTTGCCGCAACTTTCGCATGCAACTTTTTGTTTGCTAGCAAGAGGTGTAGGGAAGAAAACGGGGTTGAAAAAGTTGAAAAAATGCTTGAAAAAAATGTAAATGTAACCGTGCAAAGAGTTTCGTAGAAACTACTTTAAAAGAAAAAAGAAAAAAAAACTCGGCATTAATTGCAAAGATGTAAACCGCATTTACATCTTTTTGTCAAATTTACTCAATAACTAGTATTAATAAAATAACTGAAACGTTTTTCTTGAAATTGCGCGTTTTTCTCAATTTTTGTGCGTTTTGAATTTTCAAAGTTGATAACGCTGATGATTAATATGAGGGCTATATAAAAAATATTGACCGATTCTCACTATTTGTATGTAATACATACTTTAGCACAAACGCATAACAACCTGTCACTGTTGTGGTGCGGGTATAAACATATAAGTGAACCCACGGTTACAGCAGTGTACAATAGTTAGCCCTTAACATAGACTCACTATCTAAAGGTGAAGCCATGTTGTTTTATGGCCCCGTTGGCTCCCAGCAAAAACTTTTATAGCTATGATAATAGGTCGTAGTAGTTCAACTGGTATAAAGGTAATTTGATGTAACGACTTGCTGGGAATACTATAAAAAACGCATTGTCATTCACCCCTAATCGCTATTATTATTACATTACACCAATTAACAAGTACTTCCCGTAATTCGCACTGTTATCATACATATATGCATGTAGCTCTCTTTGGCAGAGCGAAAAACTAAAAAAAAAACAATAAAAACATAAAAGACCCAAGCTTTTAAAGCTGTTTACATGAAGCAATTTTACCAGCAACTGTTGCCTGGGGTAAACGTCGTTCAACTAATCAACTAATCGATTTCAATAAAGTTTATTCAAAGTTAAAATTTTTGGGTTTTTTTCGTTAGGATTTGTATCTGTTGTATAATTGTTGGACTTAAATCTGAAATATGTGGTTGATAAATGTATCAAAATTAAAATTTGATGGGGTTTATTTGTAAACGTTTGGTTTTTGGAATACATAAGTTTTTGTTGTAGGTTCGGTTGTGATTTGTGTTATATGTCCTGGTCGAAGGGTTTAGACTTCAGGCAGCCCTAACCTAGAAAAAAACTCAGTTTGCAATAAATAAATTTAACAAAAAAACAAAGTATTTAAAAAAATTATAGGAAACTTAACATGTCAAGACTTGCTGAATAGATTCGGGATAAAAACAATTTATCTGGAAATCATGCGTAGAAAGTCGAGATGAATTAGTCATGCGCTAAGAAAGGACAATTTAGGCAAAGCGTAAGTCTTTTTCTAATGGCTGCCTTATGGTTAAAGAAATAGAAGTTCGTCCGCATGCTACATGGCGCAAATTGGCCTAAGCGGAACTACTTTGGTGTATGAAAGAGCTCTGTACAGACATTTTGTTTACTCTATACATGTATGTAAGTACTTGAAGTAAATTTATTGTAATTAAAATCAGGTTATGTACAATATCCGAAATATCTTCATTAATTATATTTTTTGTTTTTCGATGTTGCCAAAAGCTTCATTGAAAGTGACTCTCTAACCATCGTTAGTATCGTTAACTCTAATTAAAAAAGGAAAGTTTCGCTGGGTTACAACTTCACATTATTGTTTGGTAAAGAAAATATTGCTGATATAACGAAAAAATGTGTCAGAACATGGAAAGTTGTGAGGTTTTTCAATATTTGTTTGTGTCATACATACATTAAAACATAAACTACGAATAATGTATGTATGTATGTATATGTATGTATGTATGTATGTATGTATGTATGTATGTATGTATGTATGTATGTATGTATGTATATTTATCTTAAGAAAATATAAATATTTAATATACAAACTTTTGGCACACTATCCGACTTAAAATCAAATGACAAACCTTTAACACAAAAAACAGCACTAGCAGCCCACTGTGCAAAAACGGGACATCAACCAGACTTCGATAAGGTGAGAATACTTGTGGGAGAGAATAATTACACTAAACGATACATGAAGGAGATGCAGTGTGGCCATATCCAAAAATATTTTACAGCTAAATCGGCTTTCAAACAATGCTAAAAAATGCCAAAAAAAATCCCAAACTGCCAAAAAATAATGCTAAAATTTAAATGTATTATTGTTTTGTTATTTTAGTTAATATACCTTTATACATGATTTATTTTACGTAATTCTTCCCTATAATCATATAAATAGAACAAACTGATTAAAAAATAACAATAAAATATTTATTAAACATAAAAAGTCTTAAAACTATTAAACAAATATATTTCAGTCTTTATATATATATATATATATATATATATATATTCGTTCCTTTTACTCCTGCAAGGAGCATAGGGCCGCCAATTTCCTTGTTGTTACGGTTTCGGTAACCAGGTTTTCTTTTAAGATGAATGACTGATTGGGCCAAAGCATCCGATCCTGGTGTTGGGGCTGCCAACATCACATCCAGGCATGCTAGGGTTATACCGCCCATGGTCGGTTATGTTATTGGTTTTGTTGGTTGGCGCCAATTGCTCGCCACGACGTTACAAGGATCACAGGCAAACTCGGGATTTGGTGGGAGCTCGAAAGACCCTCCGAGACTCTCCCCTTGTAACCGCTGACTGTCCGCGACTGCCAATGGCAGCTACTCCACATATCTGCGGAACGTACCACTATCCGCAACCTGTGACGCGTCCGGTAGCACTCAGCTATGCTTCCCATAAGCAGACAATATTTTATACATCATCAAAAAAAAAAAAAAAAATTACAATGTATAATATACTATCTGCAAGGGCGGATACGTACTTTCTTTATATACGTACATAAAAAGTTTTCAAACAAAATTTTTATAATAATAACAAAAATTCAAAGCAACTTGACGCATAAATTGCTATTATTTTTATTTACTATTTCAATAAAATTTATATAACAGAATTAATAAAAAATTTTATTTTATAAATTAAATACGTCATAAAATGAATATTCTTCTTCAGCTTTTTAACGTCATTCTATTTCGAATTTTCGTTCTTAAGAGCAGTGATGTTAACTTATATTTTTTCATTACCTCACGGCCCTCTAAAAATTACCGTTTTTGAGAAGAAATTACCGTACGCAAAGTTTTTTTTTATCAAAACATTACTGTGCTGTTTCCAAATAACTGGCGATTGATTGTGTAGTAAAATTTGTATGAAAAGCACTCAGTCCATCGCCTTTCATTTGGAAATAGCACATAAGAGCAGTATTCATAAACCATTTACATATTTAAATTTAAAATGTGTTTTAGGAAAATTTTTGTCTTAAAATACATTTTTAACAAAAATTATTGTATTTTTTATGAATAAGGCAGTAAAATAATTTTCAATAAAATCAATCCATCTGTACTTAGCTTTAGCCACATTTAAGCCGTACTTAAAATAATCCGAAAACTATTTATTTATTTATTTATAGTTGAATGTATAACATTGCGGCTATTTTATGTTACAGAATTGTTGATTTTAAAACAAACTAAAAGTTAAATATAAAATTAATAATATACAAGAGCCCAGCTTCAGTCAAGAATGAAAAATTATCAATAAATTTTAATTTATTTCATGTTATTAAATTCCTTTCTTCATATAAAAAAATAATTTAATGACAATTAAATTTTATGAACTTTAGCCTAATTAAAAATATTAAAAATTTGGATTAAAAACCATAAATAGTTCAACAAAATAACCACAATACTGATTATACAAGAGTAATTTAATTTTTCTTATTTTGCACTTATAGGTTTTACGAAAACCTTTGGAGAAACTTAATTTTCTTAAATTTTTGTTAAACATTTATTTATTTTTAAATCGTAAATCGTCTTTCAAAAGTTAAAATTATAAAACCTACAAAAATTCAAATTTCTTTAAATTACCGTATTTTAAATTAAATTACCTTGCTACCTTTTGCGGCCGAAAATTACCCTAAAAAAGGGTAATTACCGTACGGTTAACATCACTGCTTAAGAGATTTATTTTATAAAGCTTTTTCGAAAAATGAAAAATGTTGACTATAATATAAAAGTTGCCTTCGGAATGAAATAATTCCCAGTTTATATTTGTTAAAATTGTTGAGTTAATTAAATACATTAAATTTATAAAGTATCACTATCCAGTGTGACACAAATAATGCTGACGAAGGCCGTAGCGGGCCAGAAAATGCATTACATTCTGCTGGTGTCTAATAATTGTAAATTTTTCTGTACATAAAATATACCTCATTGCTTTCCAAAGGAAAGCTAAGGTAAAATGTAACAAGAAAATACAATAGCGGAATTAACACCGAGCTTGTTAGTTTGTCAGTCGTTAATCGTTACTTTTTTACACGCATTTTGTTTTTGTATATTTAACGGTCTACCGTATTAACATTTAACAAATTAACGACACGGCACCCCTGATAAAATATTTGTTAGTTGGTAACTCACTACTTACCGTCAGCAAACGTTATTTGTGTCAAAGCATGAGTAATTAAATGGTTGACAATTGTTTTTACACTTTCTCGTGGCATGTTTTATTTTTTCCAGAAAATTACAAGAAATAAATGAGCGAGTAGTCTCATTTTTCATTTTAGTGTTAAGAAAATGATAGAAATAAATGTCCGAATGTGACCGAAAACTTTATTTCGGTAATTTCTTTCTATCATTTTCTTAACACCAAAATGAAAAATGTGACTACTCGCTCATTCATTTCTTGTAGGGTTGTGTCAGAACAAAAAATCAGTTGTTTCACTCCGTTACCAGCCTAACAAAGTTTTAAAGTAACAAATTAACAAGTTCGGTGTGAATACCACTAATATAATAGTCTGGTAGTGTATAAAGTCATTTCTGAAAAATTGAAAGGAATAAAAATATTTAAAAAAAAGCTTTATAAAATATAAATGAAAAATGTTGAATGTAATATAAAAGTTACCTTCGGAAGGAGATTTATACCACTTAAAACCTATTTTAACTTCCGCGTTGCTAAATAGCCAAACCAAAAACTTCTTTGCAAAAGAATCTGATTCAATGAATGGATTTTCATTTAATGCATTTTTATACACAGAAAAAATTCTCCAAAATTTTTCACCAATTAAAGCATTAATCAAAAATAAAATCAGTTTTAATTAAAAATTTAATCAAGTGAATTAAACGTTTAATCAAGTAAATTAAACGTTTAATTAATACTATTAACTGGTTTAATTGATACTATTAATTTGTTTACTGGTGCAAATTTAATTAATTTTTTAATTAATATCACAAATTTTTTAATTGAAATCAATTTTTTTTTTTCTGTGTATCTATAAACATTTATCCAGAAATCAACTGTTGAGTTCTTATTTAACAATTCATATGAATTTAGTTTCTGCCGCTGATGTTCCAAAGTTGTAATTTCTTCTACAGTGAAATCAATAATTTCTTCTTTAAAATGTTAGCTTAGTCTGGGATCACACTATGAAAGTTTTCTTTCAGAAAGTTTGGGTTTATTGGTGAGAGGAGAATAGAACATGCTTTTCTTCTCTCTTCTCTCACCCATAAACTCAGACTTTCTTAAAGAAAACTTTCATAGTGTGAACCCAGACTTAATTTGCATTTATTAGTATTTTCTGCACGAAAAAGTTAGAATTTGTTATATTATGAAAATTGTAGGCAATCGTTGTTTAAGTTGACATATTAATTGAGCTATAAAATGCCAGCATGTAATTCGTATTTGTTTTCCTATTTTAAGGGCCATTATTACAACTCGAAGTTAGCTAAAGTTAGGATTAAATTGACAGATAATAATGTGTTATCTGTCAAAAAGCGTCTGTTAACTGTCGGACAGCTAACGCCAAGTTATAATAATGGCCCTAAGAGTTATGGTATCTCTTTTCGTTTCCAAAAATTTTTCAAAATAAATAAATAATTAAAAATTAAAACAGAACAAGAGTTTTTATTTTTATCAAAAAGTAATTTCAATTTTTGGGAATACAAAATTTTAATTTCAAAAGATTTTGCTATTCGTGCTTAATTCCCAGTTTTTATTCTTGACAAAAACACTTGAAATTTATTGTTGATGGGATAAGCTATTCCTATGCGCATTTCACTGGTTGCTTAGGCCAGATCATCAGGAAACTTCATCCATAAAGATTTTAGAAAAACTAAAGATATTAAACAAAATAAAACTGTTAAACGTATAAGAATTATAGCAACAGTTCTACCTGTAATAATATCAAAGTTTAAACAAAACACATGAACAATAAACAACACTGGGTTTATCTCATCTTGAGGGAATTAAGCACGAATAACAAAATCTTTTGAAATTAAAATTTTGTATTCCCAAAAATTTAAATTACTTTTTGATAATAAACAGGCAAGTGCACGGCCTAAAAAACACTTAATTGACAACATCTTTTGCAAGTTGTTGTTGTTTTTATTTTGTTTTTCTTAACCTACTTACAACTACAATTAAGCATTAGAGAATTTCAACTAATTGTAGTGGGGAATGTAAGATGAGATAAACCCACTGTTGTTTATTGTTGATGTGTTTTGTTTAAACTTTGATATTATTACAAGTAGAACTGTTGCTATAATTCTTATACGTTTAACAGTTTTATTTGGTTTAATATCTTTAGTTTTTCTAAAATCTTTATGGATGAAGTTTCCTGATGATCTGGCCTAAGCAACCAGTGGAATGCGCATAGGAATAGCTTATCCCATCAACAATAAATTTCAAGTGTTTTTGTCAAGAATAAAAACTGGGAATTAGGCACGAATAACAAAATCTTTTGAAGTTTTTATTTTTATTATATTTTATGAAACATTGAGGTCTGCCGGAAAATATAAACATAGCACACTTTTGACAATTTCATAAAAAATTAGCCCCCGTGTTAATTTCATATTAAATTTCCTTTAATTAACATTATTTTAAAATAGAGGATATGTACAATTTCTCTTGACGCTTAGAATTTGTTGATTTTTTTGGTTTTGTTGTACATTTTTTGTTGTTGTTAGAATTTATTTATTTTTTTTTTTTGATAAAATGCAAAAAAAGAAAATGTTACAAAAAAACCCAAAAATATTAAATTAATTTATAAAATATATATAGAAAATATATAAAGAATATAATAGTTTTAGGTGTACAGTTTCTTTTGAAGTTCACTGTATATACATTTACCATTTTCCACCAAGCTATATTTGGAGAATTCACAAGGTGTGCTAGCATGTTCTTTTGTCATAATGTTCTAACATTTTACAATGGTTTGAAAATATTGTTGTTGCTTTGTTAACAAAAAGTGTCTTAAATAAATAAAACTTTGCTTGCTATATTTATTCTGCTGCCGTAATTAATCAGATGACACCTGCGCTGAGCGGCTATGAATGTGTAGCCGTCGCCGGTGATGGTACTGTTTTATCCGGCTAACATCCGAATTTAACCTGCGCCTAGCAATTTTTGCAACAAAACACTTGCGCGTAGGACTTTGATGTTTGGTAAACAAACAAAATAAATTTTTTTTGTAATTTGCGTCTGAAAAATGGAAAATAGTCAGGTAAGTCTGTGTTCATACGGCTCATGTCTTATTGACAAGATTGCTACTTTATAGGCGAGAGGGACGAGGGGAAAAGAAACGAGTACACAAATGCATGTACTGTCTTTACGTTTTGCTTTTTCATTCGTTGTTTAATTTTGTTATTGTTTTCAATATCAAAAAAGCACATGTCGTCAACATGACATGAATCATTTGAACGCCAATTCATTTTCAAAGAAGAAAAAGGAAGAATCTTGTCAATTAGACATGAGCCGTATGAACTCAGACTAGGATCTAATTAAATTTAAAAATTCATGGACTACACCCAGAGAAAAAACATGTTTAAATATGGTCACCTTCAACTAAACTATTTTTAAAGGAAATTTTAAACATATTATGATTCGTTTAACAATATTATTGTCACCGACAACCATATTATGGTTGAATTAGTCCCCCATCAAGAAGCCACAACAATATTATGGTTGTCTCCGAACATGTTTTGGTTAAAAATAACTAAAACATGTTTAACACTTATAATAGCATGGTTGGTTTACAACCATAGCATGTTGCTCTTGAAAAAGAGGACACTACTCTTGCTAATTTTAAAACAAATTATTGTCATATTTAAACATAACATGTTTAGAGGCAACCATAATATGGTTGTGGCTTCTTGACGGAGGACTAATTTAACAATAATATGTTGGTAGGTGACTATAACATTGTTATATTTAACATAATATGTTTCAAATTGACTTTTAAAATAGTTTTGTTGGAGGTGACCATATTTAAACATGTTTTTTCTCTGCGTGTAGAATTAAAAATATTTTGATGTTAGGTAAATATTTAATTATTTTATATTCGTTTTAAATTAGCTGATTTAAATTGCAACTAGCACACTAAATTATGAGGGCTTGTTCATAACAGTCGTATTTTTCATGTTATTATTTTAAGGCATATGACTTTATGACACCTTGTGAATCCCCCCATTGTCTATATAATATGAACCAATTTTCCCGCGAACGTTTTCCCTTTTACTTTTTTTTTCGATTTACTATTTATATATATGGGTAATTCCATGTCAAAACGACTAAGAGTGGGACACGACTCCTTCCGATTTTAATGAAATTTGGTGAGAAGGTTCCTTTTATCTTATTAGGAACATATATGAACGAAAAAAATGTTTAAAATTTGTTTTTCGAAAGTTATGTCAGATTCAAAATGTCATAATTTCGCAGAATTAGCCGAATGTGTTGAGCTTATTTCTTCAATATCTCGAAAACTACTTGACATACGAAGATGATTTTGATGTAATTTTAAAGAGAATACTTGGGCTAAAAACTATAAATTAAAAAAAGCATCCTACGCGCTGCAGGGGCCAAATTAAAGAATTGTATTAAGCCGCCAATATTTGTATGGTACAGCGCGTAGGATGCTCCTAGATGGGTCAAATGTATGACCAGCCACACTTTAGAATTTATTGCCAAATTTCGTTTTTTTTAGTTATTTCAATAAACTAACCCGTTTTTGAGTTACGCGAATATATGTATGCTGTGCAACCTCTTACGTTTTCGAAATAACGATATATCTTGAAAACAAGAGCTTACCTAAAAAAACGTTTAGCACCACTGGATTCAGCGTCCCCAATTAGGGTAAAATGCCAGGTGCGCGGCAGGTCTGTTGTTTGCAACTAGCACAGTGTACTTATTGCTCAAAATTACAATATTAAAATTCTATTTTAATGTTATTTTTTTAAGGGTTGCGAAAGGAAAAAAAATCATATCTTAAAAAACAAAAAAAAAGAACACCTCCTTCAAAGTTTCAGGATTTTTAAAAAACCGTTTGAGGTATTATACAAAACAAAATCAGCCAAATAAAAAAATAGGTTTTTGACTTAGTCCGTTTTTAAAATTTAACATTTTGCAGATTGTATTACATTTTTAAAAAAAATATTTTTTTTTTAATTTATGGTTTGTGTCTTTAAAATGACATCAAAATCATCTTCGTATATCAAATAGTTTTCGAGATATTGAAGAAATAAGCTCAACACATTCGGTTAATTCTGCGAAATTATGACATTTTGAATATGACATAACTTTCGAAAAACAAATTTTAAAAATTTTTTTCGTTCATATATGTTCCTAATAAGATAAAAGGAACCTTCTCACCAAATTTCATTAAAATCGGAAGGGGTCGTGTCCCACTCTTGGTCGTTTTGACATGGAATTACCCATATATATTTGTAATTGCCTTTTCCCTCATAATATAATAGCTATTACTACAACAATCTAAATAAAACAAAAGATTCATAAATACATACATAAATACAATACTCTCTAGTGATCACAGAAAGAAAAAAGTAGTCTCTTCTATTCCCTATATATTTCATCTCCTTACGATACCAGGCTATCAGCAGTTTTAGCTTCATGCATATTTTCATTTATCATTTTCAAATTTAAATTTTCAGATTTAATTGCCGATGTCACTACTACGCATACTATGCTCACTTCCCTGCAAATAATAGGACCAGTACAAACACGTGTGTAAAGAGTAGCCCACAAGGGACTAGGACTAGTTCAAAAGTAACCCAAACGTATGGAAAAAACATCATCTATTTAACATTACGATCTCCTAATGTTTCATCAATTGATTTCAAATGTTAAATTCAAATCAAAACTAAACATGGCAGTACTAAAGCGAAAAATTAATCTAAACATTAACCAGTAAGAGTGCTATATTCGGCTATGCCGAATCTTATATACCCTTCACCATGGTTTGGAAAGAACAGAAGTTTATATATATGGATATCTAAATATATGTATATTTACATGTATATTATATAATATATATCGTTTAGTTTTTTTTAATTATTTGCACATGTTTGCGTGCTATTAAATATATTAAAAGTTTAATTAATATATACCAAGCTTAGTTTTGATCGAATTTCAGTATTTGGTCATAACTCGGCCATTTTGTAACCGATTTGACAGATTTTTTTTACCGACATCTTAAAGTATAAAATTACCATTTACTTTGGTGATAAAACTTGGAGTCGGGAAGTTCTATGGTTATATATAGGTATTAAAAGATTTGCCGAGTTTTTCACCAAATATGTTCTAATGATTTCCGATATTTTGATATCTAAAACGTATGAATAGGTCATATTACAGCTCTAAAATTTTAGTTTTTATAATAAAAATTGTAATGTTTTTTAGTGCTTTTTTGAGTATTTTGCTCATAACTTAACCATTTTTAACCGATTTGGCAGATTTAAATACCAACGTGCTTAAGAAAAATATTACCATTAAATTGGGTTATAGGTATATATGTATATATACTTACATATATGTACATATATTTAAACAAAATAAATTATAAAAAAAAACAAACTTAATTATAGAAAAAAAGAGTAATTTTTGGGATTGCAGTATTTTGGTCAAAACTCAGCTATTTCTTTACCGATTTGACAGATTTATATACCGACGTGTTAAAGAAGAAATTTTCCAGTTATTATGGTTATTAACCATGGACTCGGGAAGATTTATGGTTCCCGAAAATGGGTATTTTTCAAAAAAAATTATTATTTTGGTTATAACTTTTTCGTATCTGAACCGATTTTCCCGAGTTTTTCAGAAAATATTTTCTACTGAAATCTTTTGATGTATAAGGCGTAATGATAGGTCACGTGACAGTCCAAAATTCAGGTTTTTTAATATTTTTAATATTTTTGTACGGGAGGTACCACGCCTACTTATCCAATCCCGCCAACATTTTGTGGGAAGCTGTATATGGATAATCTTAATGGCTTTTACCAAATTAGGAATTTTTGGCTCTTGCCGTTCTCAAGATATATAGAAATAAAAATATACAACAACAAGGGATTTTCGGGCAAAATCTGCGGCAGTCGTGGTTTTTTGCTCATATCTCCGTAATTTTTGGACCGATTTGGCTGAATTTCAATAGCAAACTTAAACGGAGTATATGTGACAAAAGTATACATCAACCTAGTCTACATAATTTCTGGGGTTTTCGGAAAACACATTTCAACATACACACGGATGGACGGACAGACGGACAACCGGATTTGAACTTCGATTTTCATAAGGACCCAGAATATATATTATAATTTTCAAATGATTTTGAGAAAATGTTTGATTTGAAATCATTTTCAATTTGAAATTTGTTTTCTATAGGAATCTCCGGCTAACTTTCTTTTTTCTATTAATAATTTCGCTAATTTTATTTTTTCTTTTCAATTCAGCTAATAAAAACCAATAAATACTACCGGGACATGGGTTGGAGATGTGGACTCCACATGAATATAACCCCTGCCTATCTAAAAATACTAAGAAACAAATCCACTGGAAAAGGTCTGGAGTAGTTGATCCCTACGTATATAGTGGTCTTTTCCCATTTACATATGGGTAATTCCATGTCAAAACGACCAAGAGTGGGACACGACCCCTTCCGATTTTAATGAAATTTGGTGAGAAGGTTCCTTTTATCTTATTAGGAACATATATGAACGAAAAAAAATTTTAAAATTTGTTTTTCGAAAGTTATGTCATATTCAAAATGTCATAATTTCGCAGAATTAGCCGAATGTGTTGAGCTTATTTCTTCAATATCTCGAAAACTACTTGACATATGAAGATGACTTTTATGTCATTTTAAAGAGAATACTTGGCGCTACAAACCATAAATTAAAAAAAAAAAATTTTTTTCGTTCATATATGTTCCTAATAAGATAAAAGGAACCTTCTCACAAAATTTCATTAAAATCGGAAGGGGTCGTGTCCCACTCTTGGTCGTTTTGGCATGGAATTACCCATATATTATAATATGAGGCATTGAAATGTCCAGCCTCTTTATGTAAAGGGTGGTTAAATTGTAAGGGCCGATGTTGAATGTCAACCACACCTAAACGCCAAGTTTTTTTCCGAATTTTATTTGACATTTCTCTATTTCAGACTTGCTCAATTTGAACCATGGAGAGATACACAATCCATCAACGTGTTAAAGTTATCCAGACTTATTATGAAAATGGGCGTTCAAATCAAAATGCACATCGTGCACTTCGTGATTCAGTGATGAGGCACATTTTCACCTCAGTGGATTCGGCAATAAGCAGAATTGCCGCATTTGGGCGAATGAGAATCCAAGAGTGATTGTCGAAAAACCAATGCACCCACAAAGAGTGACTGTTTGGTGCGGTTTATGGGCTGGCGGCATCATCGGGCCGTATTTTTTCCAAAATGAGGCCGGTCAGGCAGATACTGTGAATGGTGTTCGCTATCGTGAGATGATAACGAACTTTTTATGGCCCGAATTGGAAGATATGGATGTGGACGATAAGTGGTTTCAGCAGGACGGTGCCACTAGCCACACAGCTAACGAAACAATGGCTCTTTTGCGCAACAAATTCAATGGCCGTGTTATCTCACGTAATGGCGATGTCAATTGGCCGCCAAGATCATGTGATTTGACACCGTTGGACTTTTTTCTTTGGGGTTATTTGAAAGAAACCTTTTCGATAAGCCAGCAACAATTCAAGAGCTAAAGGATGAGATAATTCGGCACATTAACGGCATAGAACCTCCATTATGCCTCAGGGTCATCGAAAATTTGGACCATCGGATGGTGTGCCGCCGTGGTCGCGGCGCCCATTTGGCCGAAATTTTGTTCCATACATAATTGAGTAATACCAATATATCATAATAAAATAAAATTACAGTAATTTCCTAAATAGTTTGTGTTTTTTTCAAAATCAACATCGGCCCTTGAAATTTAACCACCCTTTAAAATCGCCCCAAGCGCACGCCAAACTATTTTTTATGGTCAGGGGGCGTTTCACCCATCATCCGTGACCTCGAGCATTTCTTGCATTTTCCATACATGGCCGCAACATAATTCATGTCTTCCGAACTAATAGTCTGATCCCTAGAAATGTATGTCTTAAAACAAATTTTTCAGGAGAGCCGAAAACCCATTCTCGATCAAACTATGGGCTAGGTATTGCACTTTTTAAACTTTGTCACTACGTTAAAAAATCGGAATTGATCCATCTTTTTTAAACAATTTTTCGAAACATGTAAAGAGCGTTTAAAATTAGGCAATATGGCATCAACTTCTCAAAAACGGAAAGGACATACGCGGTGGCCCATGAAAACCACAGATTTTGCATTTGCTCTTTTGCAAGCCTTATATTGAACTCCGCTATTTGATTTACATAAAGAAAAATTATAAAAAGCCACAAAATAAAAAATCGATGAAAAACAAATTTTAATTTATCTTATATTTTTATGACAGTTATGAAATGTATCATAATATGATTGCTTCTTAATTTGTTATTATTAACCTGATAATAATATGATTACTTCTTAGCTTATTATGATTAACATGACAATAATATGATTAATTTCTTAGCATATTATGATTAACATGATAATAATATGATTGCTTCTTAACTTAGGATGATTAACAGAATAATAATATGATTAAGGGAAAATATTATGATGTCATATTACGAGTATATTTAGTCATAATATGATTCAATAATAATATTAATATGGTGACTACAATCATTAATCTTATCATAATATATTGCTCTTAGAATATGTTTACCACAACCATGTTTTTTCTTTGCGTGTAAATAAGACTTGAACCGAAATGGCGTAATTGGGTTCTACACGCCAATAAAAACGTAGTTGAAGTATGGTTAAAAAAACATATTATGGTCCCTGCAATGGCAACAAACAAACTATTGTTGTTTTTAACATTATTTTTATATATTTATATGTTTTAATAAAATAAAGCTACAACCATCGACTTAAACATATTATGGTTAAATTCATCCATCCAAAAGCCATAACCATATTATGGTTGTCTTCAAACATGCTATGGTTAATAATAACAATAATTTCTTTGAAAAAATAATATACACATTAGGAAGTGCTTGACTCGATTTTTTTATAAAAATGGCAGAACATTCACAAGCTCTATTTCGCGGATCCTTGTTATCATATAGTATATAACCATTGATTTTAAACGTATTTCTTGAGGTCAGCAACCATCATAACATCAATTTGTTTATTTAGTTAATTTTTATGTTGGCGGGTGCGTTTGCGTTCCAAAAACAAATTTTTAAACAGTTCATGGCTTGTTAAGTACAGTTTGCAATAACATTGATTCCATTCATAAAATTTCTAGCATCAATTACCCATTTGTTAGTAAAATTATTAACTGCTTGCAATGTTTCCATGTTTTTTTCTAGACGACTAAAATTAGAAACTGGAGTTTCATCATTACTTTGCGCAGCACCTTGCATTGGTACATGGTTTGATTTTAGGACGTTAGCGTAAGAGGTTCTGTTATTACTAGGCTGTGGGGACTGAATGTCATTTGTGTTTACTTTAACCGACTGCTTGACGATAGTGTATACAGGGCATCCTCTATAATAAGCAGTCTGTTTTAAGAGTTTTCGCAAAGAACAGTACCATGTGATTCACCACATGCTACGCAAACAGGGGGTAAGTAGCAGTATACCTTAGTATGACCAAATTCTTGGCAGCTTAAACACTGAACGGGTCCATTTCTTTGTGCGGCTCGGCTCCTCTATCGTGATTTTTCTTTTCAGGATATATTTCGAACTGTAAATAGGATGCGTTTCGTTTTTTTTTAGCTCAACGTCGCCGGGCTCTAACTCCACTTGAAATAGTGGTTGGGGATTTGTTTCCCTATTTTTGACTACATTTTCGATTTTGAAAACTTTCTCTTCCAAAAATGTTTTTATACCTTCTGGGTCCACACTTGAGTCAATGCCCTGTAAAAGTCTAGAGGAATCACTACCTCTAGACTTTTACTGCTCTTCAGTAGGTATGTATAAAAGCTTTTTTTAAGTGCTTCAAATTTGTTAATTTCTTTACTGAAATAATTTCTCATGATTAACTTGTATTTTTGTTTCGTTTATGTTACCACACTTGATTGCTTATATCCTCCTGAATTGCAAAACGATTTTGTGAATTTATTCTATCAAAAGATGGTACTATTGAGGCCTAAGCAAAAGCTGAAAACGTAGGACTGCGACCCCATTTAAGCACTGTTATATTTGTACCTGTCCATACCAACTTGTACTTGAGGCTCTTGACAAGTTTTTACTAGTGAGTTTTTCATTGCGTCTGTGTTTGAGTTAAATTCTTACTAAGATTGTTTTTGCCTTTTCGGCAAGAGTTGCAGGCGCTTGTGAGAGTTTAATATTTTTAAATGTATCACAAGCAATCGTTTTTGTAAACGCCAAGGATAAAAGCGAACATGTGCAAATACCTGGCTTATCCGTTAGGTAGTGACTAAATATTGTTTTCTTTCGTTTTATTTTTTTCAGCATTGCATTCTTTAGCATTAACTGTTACATATGCATTTCTTTCATTTAGTTTTATTGTTGTTTCATTGTTTTTACTCATACAAAAAGTTGTTTTTGTTTTTCACCTTTTTGCTGTGCTCTTGATAATTTTATTACAAAGGGTGGTTAAATTTTAAGGTCCGATGTTGATTTTGAATAAAACACAAATTATTTAGGAAATTACAGTCATTTCTTTTTATTATGATAGTACTGGTATGGTTCAATTATGTATGTAACAAAATATCGGCCAATTGCTCGCCGCGACCTCGGTGGAACACCTCCATCCGATGGTACAACTTTTCGACGACGCTGAGGCATAATTGAGGTTCTATGCCGTTAATGTGCCAAATTATCTCATCCTTTAGCTCTTGAATTGTTGCTGGCTTATCGACATACATCTTTTCTTTCAAATAATTAGTCGCGCAAAAGAGCCATTGTTTCGTTAGCTATCTGTCCACATATCGTCCACATCCATATCTTCCAATTCGGGCCATAAAAAGTTCGTTATCATCTCGCGATAGCGAATACCATTCACAGTAACTGCCTGACCGGCCTTATTTTGGAATAATTACGGCCCGATGATGCCACCAGCCCACAAACCGCACCAAACAGTCACTCTTTGTGGGTGCATTGGTTTTTCGACAATCACTCTTGGATTATCTTTTGCCCAAATGCCGAATTCTGATTACTGACGAATCCACTAAGGTGAAAATATGCCTCATCACTTAAGATGATTTTCACGATATGAATTGCGATTTGAACGCCCATTTTCAAAAATAATATAACTTTAACGCATTATAGTTATATCTCGAAAACCAAAGCTAACCTAAAAAACAGCTAGCACCACTGGATTCAGCGACCCCGAATTAGGTTAAAAATCGTTCATCGTATCATTCTAAAATATTAAACAGCAAATACTAATCTATCTATACAATATATAATTTCTTAGTATGTCAGGATGTTTGCATGTATGTCCTATTCATTCCGCAACTTTCTGAAGCCATCTGATGACATAGGAAGCTGAAATTTGGCACACTTGAAGTACTTTCTCTGCGGAAGATCGTAACGAAGCCATATTTTTGATTTTCGGCTTTTCAACTAGTATAACTATAAAGATCTGATAGAAAATATGTTTTTTTTTATAATATGGGGAACTTTGGGACCCACCCGGCACGGCTAGGCACCGTCGGATTGACCTGAAAAATTAGATCGTGATTTCTTACACCAAACCTCATATTTTAAGCAGCGCAAACAAATAAATTTAAAAAAAATACCCATACACGATGCGCCCAGTCTGATGTACATGCATACATATACATATATATATATATATATATATATATATACATATATATATATATATATGTATATATATATGCACAGCGTTTATTTAGCGAACAGTTTTTGAAGCTAGCGCATAAACGGCGGACAGTTGCATACTTAGCGAACAGTCCGCCAAATGATTACATGCCTAGAGCATATTTACCGGACACGTAAATTTTTCCCCACAAATTTTAATTTTTTTGGTTTATTCTTTTTTTTTACTTTATTTGATTGCACTGTGGTTATATATCAATCAATTACTATTAAAACTTCTATATATACGGTTTAAATGCCTTAATTTTGTATTTTTTTAACAAATTTTAACAAATTTTGTTGCGTAGTATTGCCAAGTACTCTCATATATTTTCCCATTTTTTTTCTCCGTAAAAAATATATACAAGTGATTTCGAGGACACAGAGAAAATATATAAACATGTGACTTCGAGGACACAAAGGGAAAAAATATATACATGTGACTTCGAGGACAAACCGTTACATTTTTCAGCGTTGCCATTGTAAACAATTTTCCCTTGTTTTTTACAGGTTAATTTACGATGTTTTAAAGTTAATGAAGGTTTTTAAAAATATCCTGCCGTATTCATAAAGAATTACAGTGCATGAACATTTTGCCTTAAAACACGTTTTAAGCTTATTTTAAATACGGCTGAAATAATGATGATTTTTGGCTACTGACCGATCTTATTTTATCTGTCCAACATACCTTAATTAAGGGTTGCACGATCAAGTTTTGCCTTTCAAGTTTTTTAAACTTTAACCGAATTTGATTTCAAAATTCTCTCTAGAGTGGATTTACCTACAACGTTTAAATTTTTACGCATATGATTAATGGACAGAGCAAAATAAAGATGTTGCGATGAAGTTTTTCTGAAGTTTTTCCATAATTAAAAAAAAATAAGTTAAACAATTTTGTCGTAACCATATATATACCAAATATTAATTTAAACTGAAATTTTGGATTAGTACACTATTGTTGATCAAGAGCGACATGTGTCATTTTAAAGATCTGCTGATTTATTTTATGTTTTTTTTTTTTAATAAATAGTTTATCGTATCCTCCTTTTTTAAAGAAAAATATATTTTTTAATTTAATTTTCTTATATGTTTTATTTGGTTGTTCAACTGCTTAAAACTTAAAAACGCCAAGGCTAAATTGGATACTTTCCTCTTCGTGTTTGTTTATAATTGGTACGCAAAGGTTTATGAAAAGAGAAAAGTCGACAAAACAGGTGGAAAAATTTATTGAAATGGTTGTTTATTTTGTACTTCGTTTATGTTTTTTTTTTTCAAATATTCAATTTGAAAACATTAAAATAATTTAATTTAGATTTTTCTTTTCTATGGCAATGCGGGCGCATCCGGTGTACGAAGTAGAATTATATCTAACACACAATTCATACGAGCGCTTTTGTGGCTTCTTTTTTTCTTAGGACTTTATTGTCTAAACCGCAACGCAACGCCAAATATTTCATTGAAAGCCAAAACAAAAGGCACGTCAAAAAAGCGACGTCGTAAAAATCCCCGTCTGAATTTGCTGTAACACGACGCGCTTTTTAGTAACATCTTTTTTTATTTGAGAAAGGGCCTCGATTATCAGTCATTCGATTAACCAGTAACATCAATTATATAGTAAATATACAAAAGTCTTTAATCAACTTAAAATACTTTTGAACAATCATAAAAATGTGAATAAAAGGCGAATTCTCTTGCAAATTACTGGGAAGCATGTTCTGCAAAAATTACATTTTTACTCATATTATTTAAACATGTACATTAGGGTACAACCAATTTTTTGGCGTATTACCATGAGGCCAACCATGTCCTAGTAACCACGAAAATAATAATCTTTTGTAATTTTTCTCAAAAAATTTCACGCACCAATTGGTTTTTCTAAACCAATGCTATATTGAATATTCATAATTTTATACGGTGTTTTGTTTTCTTTTTTATTTTTTCTTTTGTTATTAAAGGTTAAAAATACGTTTTCGTTTGCGGAAAAATCTCTTACCATCTCTAAATATTAATGACATTTCATACTTGAGCTATTTTTTGTTTTAAATAAACATATTATTAATTTTTCTTAGCAAAAAAGAAAATCAAAAATTTTCAAAACTTCATCGCGGTTGGTGTGTGAACTTTTTTGACCTTAGCGAAAAAATAAATATACGTTCCCTTATAGTTTTTTATTGTCTATATATTAAAAAATTGTTAAAAAGTTATATCCCTAATGTACATACGTAAATCTGTATATAAAATCTCTTAATAATTTTAACTAGAAACACACAAAAAACTACTAAAAATTCTTGATATTGATAACCGAGGTCTTACTGTATTTTCAAACTGATATTTCAAAGTTAGTCAAAGAATAAAACGTAACAAGAAGAAAATAAGTTGAAAGAGAAATATGAGAAAAAGACAAAAAAAAACACTTACTAAGTATTTTTGTTTACCCCTCTTTCTTCTCTAAACCGTGGCCACCAAACCAAAAGAGACGTCGTAAAAGCCCACGCCTGAATTAACTGTAAGGCGACCTACGTCGTAGATACGCTTTTATATTTTCGCCAGCTATTGTGTGCCTTTGTATACAATATTGTACGTTTTAATTTGGCATCGTATCTACGTCGTACAGTACTACGTTTATATGGTGCAATTGTGTTCCTTAAGGCTAGATTACACTATCTCACAAGTCTTACGTATTCCATAATACTTTGTGAGATAGAAATCTAATAAGTTTTGTTGCGACTGTCAAGTAATCTAATTTAACATAACAGTTTGTGTTCACACGATCTCACAAAGTATAAACACTCACACATGTAATAAAATGCATCCCTGATCCAATGAAAAGTATTATTGCTTAAGCTTCGTACAGACGATGGTCAGATCTTACAATATTGTAAGCAGGCGTTGCCAACAGCAATATTTTTCTGACAATGTTCCATTGTCAGATGCATTAATTTTGCACTTCTGCAAATACAAATGAGCTTACAATGTTCACACAGTTGTAAGACATTTTAGCCAATTTTAATGCAATTTAAGCAACGCTGCTTACCAATATTGTAAGATCTGACCATCGTCTGTACGAAGCTTTAGAAATGTAAAATTTTGTTTATAATACTTGTCATTTTTATCACGCATGCATTCACACAATCAGACTTTTACATATTACTTGAGTTTTTCACAGTATTATTACAAAGTATAATAGGGTATACTAGCCTTAAACATAGAGACAGCATACAAATATAGTACATTTGAAGAGAAAAATGTAAAAAATTCGTATTTTTTGTGAACAAATTTTTTTAATAATAATTTTGTGCAAGCTTGCAGCTTGTGGTATGTATTTAGAACAAGGACAATAAATCAAAAAGCTTACAAACAAACAAATTAAATTTAAGTGGCAAAACAGGGTTCAAATTCGTACTTTTTGTAAAGCGGTATGTTTCTAATCAGTAAGCAATTTGGAATTAAAAAAGTTAGAAGTAAAAATTTTAAAAAATTTTGACCGGGGCGGACAAAACGTGTAAAGTTTTGTACGCTTGTTACTTTTCTTAAAGTAAAAATGTTTTTCAAAACAATTTTACATAAACTTTAAAATAGTGTTTCAAGTTCAAAACACAATTAATGTAGTTCATATAAGAGTTCGTACACACAGAAAAAAATACCCATGTAAAATTAACATGGAAAAATGTTGATTGAGAATCATGTTAAATTTCAGAAAAATTATGCCCTTTACTTAAATTTATCATTATTTCATATTAATGTTTAATAAAAAATATCAAAATAACCTTAAATTACGTTTATTTAATATTATTCACTGTTAAAAAAATAAAAAAAAAAAAAATATTAAAATATAAATAAATCTGGATTCAATATTGAACCCATAAAAACCTGTTTTGTATTAAAATCAAAAGTTTATCTTGTTAAATTAACATGCATACCTACTTAATTATGTACATTTTTTATTTTCACTTTTAAAATATGTTATAAAAAGAAGACAATTCCCGTATTCTTTTAATTAAAATTGTTTATTTAAATAGTACATCAAGTTTTCAAAGTAGAATGATGACCATATCGGGCGATTCTGCTGATGCTTCTGTTAACAAAGGAGAATACAAAATAAGTGAAACATGTGTTACAGGGTTTTGAATTATTCTTACATAAATGCAAATGTTGTCTGAAGCTTCTTCACACTGTTAAAATACACTCAAACCCATTTGATTCTACATGAAATTCACGTTGTTGCAACTGGAAATAACTTTCATTCAACGTGATTCCGATTGTTATTTCAATATAAATTACATTTTGCTCTAACTTTACTGCAATGTTAAATTAACATGAATTATAGTTATATCAAAAGAAAAAAATGTTGTTCGCAGTTATTGTAAAATCAGGTTGAATTAACATGAAACCCGTATGAAGCAAAATCACCACCGAAAAAATTTAAATCAACCTTGTTTTCGACGTTTTTAACTTGATTTTTTTCTGTGTGTAAGACGGCATTTACATTATGCAATTAACGCCGCAACTTGCCGCAACTTTCACATGCAACTTTTTGTTTGTTAGCAAGAGGTCTAGGGAAGAAAACGGGGTTGAAAAAGTTGAAAAAATGCTTGAATAAAATGTAAATGTAAATGTGAAAAAAGTTTCGTAGCAACTACTTTAAAAGAAAATAGAAAAAAAACTCGGCGTTAATTGCATAGATGTAAATGCCGTCTAAGAGAAAAAAAGCTAAAAAGGGTAAAATAATTTTTTTTATTTTAGAACTGAAAATATTATTAATATTACTTTTATAAGAATAATTACACTATGCAACAGATAAAATAAAAGCTCCTTCTCGTGTGGAATTTCTTGAAGTACTTTTCGCAACTTACAAACCCCTATTTGGGTTTTCCTAGTTTATCTGCCGAACTAGTTTTTGGGCCTATTGGAAATTTTGTCTAAAACTTGATTTTTTTTGGAAAAAACATGAATTTTTTCGGAAACCAATAATATCACAGAATACTAAGAGAACTGTCACGAGACGGACGATTTTGCGTTTTTTTTTTTGTCTCTTTCTAAGAAAGCTGCCCTTTTGCATTTCTCTGTTCATCATATTCTTTGCCGCAATGAACACAAATTTATTTAGTTAAGATTTATTTGCAAAACTGTTGTAAAAATTAACTTTTTAGTTCACCACAACACAAGTAAATAATATTTAAGTAAGTAAATAACATTATAATACAAAACAATATTACTAAATACATTTTTTTTTTGCACAAAAAACATCGTTTGTTAAACTAATGCATTTGTTTAACGTGGTTTGTGTTTTGTTATTTTGATAACGCCATTTGTGTTGATTGTTGCGGTCTGTTTTTACACCTTGCCACTTCACTACCAAAAATCGCTTTCGGTCTCTTCGAAAGCTGCCCTCGCAACTGTTTTGGGCCTTTTTCACACGTCACTTTTAACAGTTCTGTGTATTCTGTGGTAATATTCAGAAAAAAATTAATTCTTAAATATAATTCAAAATTCTTTAGAACATCATAATTCTTATTTTACCTTTTTCAGCTGTGTTATTATCAAAAATTTGAAATATGTATGTGTCAAAATAACAATTGAATAATTAACTTTTTTTTACTTTTTGCAACATTGTATGCATTTCATAAATATCACGAATTTTCTTTCAAAAATACATCTGGAAAATGTGGAAAATGCATTTTCCGGTAATTATATACATATGAGGAATTATGAATGAAATATTTTTTCTGAAGATTACCGTTTGGCAGCTACGAGCCAAAATAAGTGCAAAAACTAACCTGTGATATAATTTTTAAGTTTGTGTTTAATTTAATTTTTCATGTTTAATGTTTTTATGTTTGTCTACAACAAATTATTGTTCAATGTAATAAAAAATTAATTTCTCTTTTTACGAATCCCTTGATAAAGTGAACATAACATTCACGAAACGTTGGGAAAATATGGATTAAATGCATTTTAATTGCATATATTTTTATAAACAACTACATTGGCGAAACAACAAAAATAATATAGATACAATTTTTGGACTGTGGGCCAAAAATTGTGAAATATTTATAAAAATTTTATATTTTCAACATTTTTTATTTTTCGAATTTATTCTATGAGCTTAATTTCAGTTATGTTTAGGACTATAACAGTCGATTTCATCATCTTTAGATACTTCAGCACCTAAAAGAATATATTTGGGATCGTTAAGGTATGAAGTATTAAAGGAGTAAACAGAATTATACAACGTTACAGTAATAAAGCACACATAGAGTCTAAGATGGTTTGTTTCATAAAAACTTCACTGCATCCTTTCATTTAATATACTGCAAATTGTAGTTTATTATTATTTATGAAAATCTTTATAAAAATTTTAAACATTTTTACCTCTAAAAATACTTATAAAATAGAGATTACATGACAAATGGTAACGCTGGTAATATGCAACTCTGTGTGTTTCTTTCCACACTGCTGCCAATTTAGCTATTTTCTTATCAAATCCAGCGATTTTTAATAAAATTTATAGGACAAACTTTTTAACTTTAAATTTTATTTAAAAAGGGTGATTTTTAGCGATTTATAGGTAAATTCACTCATAATTAAAAATGTAGCTATTATTTATTGCGTTTGTTTTATAATAATTTAATAATTTTAGTTCGAAAGGAGTTATTTTTAGCGATTTATAGCTAAATGCACTTATTATTAAAAAATTTAGCTATAATTTATTGTGTTTGTTTTATAATAATTCATTAATTTTATTTCAAAAAGTGTGGTTTTTAGCGATTTATAGCTAAATCCACTTATAATTGCAAAAAAGGTATTTTATTGAGAGTGAAAATTATTATTTTGTGCCGCACACGCCACTTTTAAAAATTTATTTCTACAAAATAAGCTTTTTGTTCCGCAAACATATATTTAATGCTGTATATTGTGATGTTGACAGTTTATCTAACTTCTACTCCTTTTTTACGGCAATGAAGCGAAGCAAGATTAAAATGTATTTTCTTGTCAAATTATTTTGCTTAAACTTCTACAGCATTTGCCAAGCACTGGCTCGTTATGCCAAACAATATTTAATACACTTCAAAAGAGTTGGTATGGAGCAAAATTAATGCTTAATATACAGAAAGCGGGTAATCAAAATAAATATACCCATACCTTACTAATTTTTCTTAAATGGTCGGCGGGTTAAACCAATAATGAGCTGAAGAAATTCGTTGATTGTCGTTGAAAGACCACATACAAAAAATGTCAATTTATGAACTTTTAACTTTTCTACCAAACACGTTTTATGTCCCATAAATTTTAAAAATTTTTATATTCCATTATAAATGTTTTCAATTTCAGAATTTGCAATTGTTGCCTTTTTCCGATTTCATTCTTCAAAGCTTTTTTTCCGAGAAACATAAAATACCAAAAAATGTTTATATTTAAGAAACTTATTTAAAAGGGCAAATGCAAAATATCGAAGTTTTTTTGTAAAATTAAACAACAAAACACACAGAGATTTCGTTATATTTGATAAAAGTGTTACGATATTTTTGTGGTTTTCATGGGGAACGGCGTATGTCTTAAAACAAATGTTTCAGAAAAGCCGAAAAACCATTCGATATCCAATGCGCTAGGTATTTCACTTTTTATACTTTGGCATTAAGTAAAAATCGGAATTGATTCATATTTTTCTAAAAATGTTCTTAAACATGTAAAGAGCGTTTTAAAATAGGCAATATGGCATCAACATCTTAAAATGGGCAAAATGGACAACGTGGTTGCCCGTGAAAACCAAAGATTTTGCATTTGCTCTTTTGCAAGCCTTATTTGAACTCCGCTATTTGATTTACATTAAGAAAAATTTAAAAAAAGCCACAAAATAAAAAAATCGTTGCAAAAAAATTTTAATTTATTTTGTATTTTTATGACATCTATGAGAGGGGCTTTATGATAATATGATTGCTTCTAAATTTATTATGATTAACATGGCAATAATATGATTACTTCTTAACTAATTATGATTAGCATGACAATAATTTGATTACATCTTTACTTAGTATGATAACAGAATAATAATATGATTAAGGGAAAAATATTATGTTGTAATATTACGAGTATATTTAGTCATACTATGATTCAATAATAATCTTAATATGGTGACTTCAATCATGCATTTTATCATAGTATGTTGCTCTTAGAATATGTTTACCACAACCATGTTTTTTCTTTGCGTGTATAGTGAAATATTTGATGTATGTGAACTAACCTTCGTCGATTTATCCATGTCCGTCTGTAAAAAACTCTTTTTAGAAAATCTAAAAGAAAATAACAATATTGATGTCAAATTGTTTTTAGCTTTCTTAAGCAGTTTGGGGTCGAAATCCAACAAGATCGGTATAGCAGGATAATAGTTATGAATCAAAATGTCTAACAACCAACCTAACAATTTATAGTTTTGTTATAAACTAACATAATTAGTAGCGGAATGCAATTATTGGTGTAAGATTTTGCACATATTCGTTTTGTATAACTTGAATTATTATAAAATTAAGTGAAAATCTGTCAATAATTTACCATATTTCTAGAAAGATTTTTCTACGAAACTTAAAATTTTGTTAGTATATTTATTAAACATAATCTGCCGTATTCATAAAAAATAAAATAAGTTTGAAATGTGTTTTGATGCAAAATTTTCATAAAAAATTTTCCTAAAATACAACTCAAAAGACTATGAATAGGTAAGAATACTTCAAGCTTTTATAAACCATATTTTTAGTAACTCCATCATATAGAATTTTATATTTATAAAGATAAAAAAATTTTATTTTGGAAAATTTCTCAATTTATTTATAAGTTTGAGTAAAACTATGTATGTATTTAGTAATAATTTATGTACTTGTTACATATTTAATTATTGTTATATGTACATAATTACTTAAGTGTTACGCAAGGCCGAAAACCCGCAATAAAGAAAGTTTATTAAGCAAATGTCTAGAGTTAAATAAATAAATATCGACATAATTAAAAGATAAAGCCAATTTTGTTAAAAAAAATGTCAGCCACGGAGTATGAATATGTAATATTACCTCAAAATTGGTAAATCTGGATGCTTTAAACTCCATGTAAAACACATTTTGAAGCATTTTCCAAAGATTCCCATATTTTATAAATTCATTTTTACCTAAATAGATATGGATAAAGTATTTTGAAATTTTTACGACCTATAACTCCTTAACTAGGAGCGTTGGCGCGAACAACATGTTCCTATAAAACTTCTTTCAAGAATACTAAAAAATTATATAAATATCAATTTGGTGCTGAGCCGAGTTAATATTCTTTTCTGTTAAACAAAAACAAACAAAAAAAAAAAAAAAAAAAATTTTAAGCACTCATTCTTTAAAAATTTTTTTTTATTAGCAACACTTTTTCTGTTTTATAGTGCACAAAAAAAGAAATTAGTTTAATTTGACTACAACGGCAAAATAAGCACAGACAACAACCTGCAGCATCAAAGTCGGCAAATACAGCGCATATTTGACGAACAGCTGCATACGTTGCGCTTAATTGCCGAAACTGTCTGGATAATATGCCCCTTGTATAGGAAATTTAATATTCCCACATTATTATTTGGCAATAATAATGTGGAAACATGGCAACAAAAAATTTCATATACAAGGAGCATATTTTCCAGACAGTTTCGGCAATTAAACGCAACGTATGCACCTGTTCGTCAAATATGCTCTGCCCACTAAAAACGATTTTTAAAAGACTTTTAAGACTTTTAGAAGAAAAATATTGAATTTGTATTTCGAAAATATTGCAATTTATAATATTTCATCAAAAAAAGTAAAGATTTTTTGTGTTCGCATAATATGCCCTGTGCATAAGTATATATATATATATTTTTCTTTGATTTAATTTTTTTCGTTTTTGATAATTCTTCAGTTTTATGTTAAATAATTTAAATAAAAATCATTTATTTATTGCGTTCATTCACTTAAGATTTATATTACAAAATCAAATGTAATTAATTAATAGATCAAATCGTATGCAGGGTTAGGAATACGGCTGTAGGAAAAATCGCCCAAAGAAAAATGGCCCAAAAAAAATTATGAAAAATCGCCCAAAAGAATTGGCTGTAGGAAATATCGCCCAAAGAAAAATGGCCAAAAAAAAAATAATGAAAAATCGCCCAAATAAAGAATCGCCCAAAAGAACATGAAAAATAACCCAAAAGTAAAATATGAAATTTTGCCCAAAAGAAACGAAAAAGAGCCCAAAATAAAAATAAAAAATGACCCAAAAAGAAAAAAAGGAATTTTTTCCCAACAAAAAAAAAATTAAAAAATTACCCAATTTGCAAAACCGTGTTTATTGTTCATATAAATTTAGTAACTTACAAATGTAAGAGAAAAACCTGTTTTATTATGGTCACAACCAACAAAACTATTTTTAAAGAAACTTATTTAACCATAATGTGGTTGTCGGTGACAATGATTTGGTTAAATTGAACATAATATGGTCAACATTTTTTTAAAAATGGTTTTGTTGTTTTTTCTCTGGGTGCATATATGTATTAAACATGTAACGAAAACACTTTTGGGTGCAAGGATTTTCTCCCCTATGTTGTAACAAATACCGGCAGCGCTTACTAAAGCGTGTCGGCATAGCCGGCCTTCGGCCGGCCGCAAGGATTTTCTGCTCTATGGTATAACAAAAACCGGCTTCGCTAACTAAAGCTTCTCTGCATAGCCGGTCTTCGGCCGGGCGCAAGGATTTTCTCCTCTATGATATAACAAAGACCGGCTTCGCTAACTAAAGCTTCTCTGCGCAGACGGCCCTTTGGCGGGCGCAAGGATTTTTTCCTTTATGGTATAACAAGAACCGGTTTCGCCAAGAAAATCTTCTAAAATCTGCCTTGTTTCCGAACGAAGGCCGGCTGTGCAGAGAAGCTTTAGTTAGCGAAGCCGGTACTTGTTTTTATCAAAGAGGAGAAAATCCTTGCGCCCGACCATAGGCCGGCTATGCTTTCGAGTTTGTCCACGGACACTATGACACTGGACGTTATGACATGACACCTTTTTGCAATATGTTTCGTTATTTTTATAAATAACATTTAGGAATTCGTCGTATAGTAATAATGAATGATTTAGACAAATAGTATGCCCGAAAAAATGGGCTATTTTTCATTTAATATTTTATGGCACTGCTCTGATGGGCATTATGACACTTAAAAGTGTCATAAAGTCCATGGACACTGTGACACTTTTTGGAGTGTCACAGTTATTTTTACAAATAACATGTAGGAATTCGACGTATAATGATAATGAATGATTTAGACAAATAGTATGTAAGATTTGGAAGAAATTTTAAAAATTAAAGATGGCCCGAAAAAATGGGTTATTTTTCATACAATTCCATGTAAAATTGGGCCTGAATTCATACGAAAAGTGACCCAAAATTGTTGGGCTATTTTTCGTTACTATTGGGTGATTTTTCGTTTTTTAAATTTGGTGATTTTTTATAATGAAAAATCACCCAAAAATATTGTATGAAAAATAGCCCATTTTTTCGGGCCATCTTTAATTTTTAAAATTTCTTCCAAATCTTACATACTATTTGTCTAAATCATTCGAATTCCTACATGTTATTTGTAAAAATAAATGTGACACTCCAAAAAGTGTCACAGTGTCCATTAGACTGGTCGCAATTTTTTTTTTTTTTAATTTACATGTTTGCGCTGCTTAAAATATGAGGTTTGGTGTAAGAAATCAAGTCCTAATTTTTCAGCTCAATCCGACGGTGCCTAGTCGTGCCAAGTGGGGCCCAAAGTTCCCCATATGATAAAAAAAACATCTATTCAATCAGATACTAGATGAAAATCCGGTCTTAAAGACCGAAAATCGAAAATCTGGCTTCGTAACGATCTTCCGCAGAGAAAATACTTTAAGTATGCCAAATTTCAGCTTCCTATGTCATCAGATGGCTTCAGAAAGTTGCGGAAAGAATAGGACATACATGCAAACATCCTTACATACTAAGAAATTATATATTGTATAGATAGATTCAAGTATTTGCAGTTTAATATTTTAGTATGATACGAACGAAAGATTTTTAACTAATTTTAACTAATTCTGGGTCGCTGAATCCAGTGGTGCTAGCCGTTTTTTTAGGTTAGCTTTAGTTTTCGAGATATACCGTTATTTCAAAAATTAAGGATGTTGCACAACATATGTTCGCGCAACTCAAAAACGCTTTAGCTTATTGAAAAACTAAAAAAAATCGAAATTCGGCAATAACATTTACTTTAAGAAAGTTAAAACTTTTTTCTTCATATTGGCTCTGGTTTTCGAGATATACCGTTATTTCAAAAATTAAGGATGTTGCACAACATATGTTCGCGTAACTCAAAAACGCTTTAGTTTATTGAAAAACAAAAAAAAACCGAAATTCCGCAATAAAATTTACTTTAAGAAAGTTAAAACTTTTTTCTTCATATTGGCTTTGGTTTTCGAGATATACCGTTATTTCGAAAATTAAGGAGGTTGCACAACATATGTTCGCGTAACTCAAAAACGCTTTAGCTTATTGAAAAACTAAAAAAAACCGAAATTCCGCAATAAAATTTACTTTAAGAAAGGTAAAACGTTTTTCTTATATGCGCAGTCGTTTTAGAAACACAATTTTTTTTCTGGAAAAAAAAATAATTTTTTTATTAAAATTTCGGAATTTTTGTTTTTAAAAATTCATAAAAAATTGAAAAATGGAGCTATGCTTCTAATTTTATAGAGTCATATAAAAAACAATATTGCAAACAAAACAAGCTATAAATGATTAAAATCTGTTCACAACTTTTGATTTTATGTATTCACAAAAGACGAAAAATTTAAATTAATTTAAGAATTTTATTAAACCGCCATATGTGTATAATTGAAATTCTTATATTTGGCCCGTGTAGTGCCTAGGATGCCCCAAGAAGGGTCAAATGTATGACTGGTCAAATGTATGACTCCAGTCCCTTCTTGAGGCATCCTAGGCACTACACGGGCCAAATATAAGAATTTCAATTATACACATATGGCGGTTTAATAAAATTCTTAAATTAATTTAAATTTTTCGTCTTTTGTGAATACATAAAATCAAAAGTTGTGAACAGATTTTAATCATTTATAGCTTGTTTTGTTTGCAATATTGTTTTTTATATGACTCTATAAAATTAGAAGCATAGCTCCATTTTTCAATTTTTTATGAATTTTTAAAAACAAAAATTCCGAAATTTTAATAAAAAAATTATTTTTTTTTCCAGAAAAAAAAATTGTGTTTCTAAAACGACTGCGCATATAAGAAAAACGTTTTACCTTTCTTAAAGTAAATTTTATTGCGGAATTTCGGTTTTTTTTAGTTTTTCAATAAGCTAAAGCCAAAGACTATAAATATACATATAAAGATGTTGCACTTAGTACATTTGAAATTTTCAAAAATGTTGTGCTTCTTAACGATGAGGGGGGGAAGTAACAAGAAAGCAAAAACTTCGTGCTCACATTCAGAGAACTAAAGAGAGCAAGAAACCACATGCATTAATACATACACATGTTTGCGGTTTTTGCCAGCCAAAGTGTGTGTGTGTTTGTGTTTTTTTTTTCGTTGAAACCGGTTTTTGGTATTTTTATACCCTTCACCTCAGGTGGAAAAGGGTATATATAAGTTTGTCATAACGTTTGTAATTTCCACAATATTGATTTTAGACCCCATAAAGTATATATATTCTGGGACCTTATGAGGAGAGAACTTGATTTAACCATGTCCGTCTGTCCGTCTTACGTTTGATATGTGTTTTCCGGATAATCCAGACATGAAAGCGGCTAGGTTGTTTTACATTTATGTTACATACAGTCCATGATTTCTTGCTATTGAAATTCAGCCAGATCGGTCCAAAAATGACGTAGATATGAGCAAAAAACCACGACTACCTCTAAATTTTTCCAAAAATCCCTTGTTGTTGTATTTTTTTAATTTTTGTATATCTTGAGAACGGCAAGAGCCAAAGTTTCCAAATTAGGTACACACATTAAGGTTGCCAATACACACCATCCTACAAAATGTGGGCGGGATTGGAGAAGTGGGCGTGGTACCTCCCGTACAAAAAAAATTAAAAATTTTATAAAAACCTAAATTTAAGGGCTGCCATATGTCCTATGGATATGACTTATATATCAAAATATCGGAAATTTTTAGTAGAACATATTTTATAAAAAACTCGGGAAAATCGGTTCAGATACAAAAAAGTTATGACCAAAATTAAAAATTTTTTTTCTTAAACACGTCGGTATATAAATCTGTCAAATCGGTTAAAAAATGGCTGAGTTATAATCAAAATACTGAAATCCCAAAAATTACTCTTTTTATACCCTTCACCTCAGGTGGAAAAGGGTATATATAAGTTTGTCATAACGTTTGTAATTTCCACAATATTGATTTTAGACCCCATAAAGTATATATATTCTGGGACCTTATGAGGAGAGAACTTGATTTAACCATGTGATGTCCCTCTACCCCCCCCCCCCCCCTTTCAATTGCTTACATATACTAGCATAATGCCCAATATGATTTTCGTTATCACCCTTCTTTATTATTTCATCTATTTAACGAAAATATTTTTACAAATAGAAACTAGGAATTTTTGTGTTTTTTTGCTACTTAAAAACTCGCCAAAAAAGATAAAAGAAAACAAACAAACACACATACATGGCGCGAACTATTTTGGTGAATATATTTCCCAACTTTGTGGTGAACAAAAACATCAGAAGTAATTACAACAAAACTTTGTTGAATTTTGTGAACAGTCAACGTGCCATATTTCATTTTAATGATATTCGATTAACGTTCCTTCATGGTTCAGTTGTCTAGGGGGTTTGTTAGAAACTGAGAGTTCCCGGTTCGATTCTTGGTTTTTTAAAAAGAAAATTTTTTTTTTAATATTTTTATTTTTTTTATGTTCTAAAAAAGATTTAAAAAAAATATTTACCAGTTTTCGCTTTTTAAATTTTATTTATAATGAAGTTTGAGGTATTGCAAATATGTATGTACAGTACTTTTCGTTTATAGTCACTACGCTTATAGTCACATTAGCAATATAGTCCATTTTATCTGTTTATTTTGCCGCTATAAGTTAATTTAATATAAAGTATTAACGTTATAGTCCATTTAGCGATATAAGCACATTTGCCATATATGCCATTTATCAACAGTAGTCAAAGGCAAAAGTAAAGCAAATTAATAGCGTTATAGTCACATTAGCAAAATTTACTAACTTCTTTTTAGTTTTCGAATCAAAAATCTATCCAAAGAAAGAATGAATTAAATCATTTAATGTTTGTCATCAAATCTCTAGTCGTAAAAATTAGTTTTTACCGTTGGTATCAGTTATGAAATATCTTGTTATTATTTTGACTATTTTCTTTACAGTATGCAACTCTGTTTTAAAACCATAAGCCTGATGTCGGTGTTATTTATATAAATTTTTTAATTCCTCTATTCACATGACTTGATTATATTCGAATTCGGTTATATGCGTCATAGTTGCATATATGTGAATTAGCCTTATAGTCACATTAGCGATATAGTCCACGTTATGGTTGCAACTAAAGGATGTGACTATAACCGAAAAGTACTGTATATGTAAAAATTATTTAGTTTTTGTCTAGTTGCTCTGTATTCTGCTCGCACAATGGTGAAGGGTATATAAGATTCGGCACAGCCGAATATAGCACTCTTACTTGTTTTAATTGATTTCGTTTTGTTTTCAAACAATTTATGTGCAAATAACCTACGTAAGAGGTATTGCGACCAACTGCGTAATTGTAGGGCAGCAGTATGTGTTTTATTTTTGTAAAAATTAAACTATATCGATTTGCACCGAATTATAATTCCATTTTTTAGATTATTTAATTACGTACTTACCATGTGTGTATGTATACATTAGGATGAAAAAAAAAAATTAAAAATCGTATAGCAAAAACGTAATATACATACAATTCTAGGAAAATCTCCGAAGAAACCATGGGTCTAAAATAAAATCCTAATCCGCGCCTCTCGACTTGAACATTTTTTTACTTGGCTGAAAATTTTTTTTAATGTAAAAAAATTTTGAGTGTAAAAAAATAAAAAGTGCAAAAGAACTATGTTACTAAACAATTTTATTCAAAATATTCGATTTCTTTTTGGAAAAAGCTATTTTTTAAAAAAATTTTTTTTTTGCAAAGGCGGACATATAAATTTTCAAGTCGAGAGGCGCGGATTAGGATTTTGTTTTAGAGTTTAGAGAATTTAAAATTCTCTAGACCCATGGTTTCTTCGGATAATTTTCTTAGAATTTTATGTAGATTACGTTTTTGCTATACGATTTAAAAAAAAAATCGACCCGCCCTAGTATACATATGGGCAAATCCCAGAAACAGTCCACCAACCAAAAATTTTTCAAATGAATTTTTTTTAACGGAATATAAGACTAGATGTTTAATTTTATTTTTATATTAAATAATATGTATTTCAATGATCATTAATGCAATAATTTTTACCAAATTTTACCCCACTGCTGATTTTTTAATAAAATACGTGAATTTAGCATTATTTTAGTTGATTTTTGTGCTTAAAATAGCACTTACAGCAAACTTATCAAAATATAAATTTCGTTAAAAAAAAGTTGCTATTCATTAGTTAACAAATTAGTTTAAGAAATGCAATTCATAAAAATATAATTTGTTTTGTTAAAATAAATAAAATATAATAATAAAATACTACTGGAAAAACTGTAGCGTGCGTCACAAAGGGTTCACGGCTTCTGTAAAAAAAATCACAACATTTTTTGGCTGCAAATAAGTGCGTTAAGAATTCTCTTATAATCATCTTTCATTTAGGAATCAGATTTTGGATACCTTATGATGCAAAATTCGCTAAAAATTAGGAAAACGCACTTCAACCTTTGAAGTTACTTCCACTTTTTGTAGCGTGCGTCACAACACTTTGTGATAAATTATTTCGCAACAAATACTTGCTAAAAAATTATGATATATGGCATTCGTAAGTTCATATTAATGTCACTAAATACTATATATAAATTGAAGCTATCTTTTTTGAAAGACCAAAAAATGTGTATATTTCAGTCAAAAAACGCGTGCGAATGTAGCGTTCGTCACGCAGGTTTTGCCCATATATCAAACGAATTTAAAAATAAAAAGAGTGTTTTTTCTTACTATTTACTATGAGTATTTATTAATTTTACGTATGAGCTCTTTACAAGTTTAATGGTTTAAAATTTTTACTTTTTCAGTACTTGATAATTTGTATGTTTCCCATGTGGAATGCTTCCGTAATAATAATAAGAACTAGTAAATTAAGCATCTCCATCCTGTGTTTATAACATGCGCCATTCTCCTCAAACCAAAAAGAATAAATTGAATTTTTGGTACAACTCACGCATTGCTCAACAATAAATTTTTTTATGCGTTTCATTTCTTTATTTTGTAAAAATATTTTTTCAAAGACCTTTATGTATATGAATTTTACAAACTTCAAAAAATAAGTCAGAGGGGGCACACAAACCTCCAAAGTCGGATTCTTTTTGATAATTTTTTGCATGAATAAACTTTTCTGAAGGATATGACAAAATTTGCGCTGGTTTTATTATATCCATACGACATTTAACGCATGATATTCGTTGGCTAAGTAACCAACAAAATATCGACTCGATGTTAATTCTATTGGAACATTGTTGGATGTAAAAGAATCAGCATCTTCATTAAAATATTCTTTATTTTCATTGTATATATGTACATATCTGCGATTTCTATTTCAGGGGTGTGAGTACTCTCTGATGTACTGCCAGTACTTTGAGTATCTTCTAAAAAAAACTCTATAGCTACTTTGACTGTTTACTTAGTAAAAATTTCAATGATCCCAACCCGCTGAAGCGTAGGTTAAGGCTTAATAATAAAACTTGGGAAGTACTGCAAGAGCTAGTTTCGTACATACGGCAAGTTGAATATTTCGGTAACAAAATATTCTGCATCAGTGGACTAATCGAAACCACCAGTGGTATATTATCGTTAACCGAGAAAATGTTACAAGAAAATTCTAATTTACTTACCATTTTAACCAGCCGTTTTAACCAAGACCCATTAGAAAACGTATTTTCGTATGTACGCGCTAAAGGTGGCCATTGTAAAAACCCTTCTGTTCACGAATTCAACATCGCAATGGCCAAGCTATTATCATTAAAAATAATGCTATTTAGTTCCTCAAAAAATTGTGCAGAAGACGACGCAATATTTTTTCCACTTGACTTTCAAAACATTTTAGAAGTTAATGACAGTGTATCACCTAATAATCCAACCCCCTTGATAGATATCGCAGATATATACCAGGAAAATGAAGCATATTTTGATGAAAGGGCCGACAGCTTTAACTCTGTGAATGTGTCAATAGAACTTACTTCTAGTCGATATTTCATTGGCTACATAGCGCAACGAGTATCCTGCACTAAATGCCGAATGGATATGATTAAACCATCTCAAATTTTAACATACCCATCAGAAATGTATATCCATACGAAAAACTATGAAAATTAATCTGATTTTGGAAGTTTATGTTCACCCTCTGATTTGTTTTTCGAAATATGCAAAACTAACATAAAAGTTTTCGAAAATTTATTTTAAAAGAACAGAGCAATGAAACACAAAAAAAAAGTTATTATGGAGCAGTGCGTAGAATGTACTAAAAATACCATTTATTCGTTTTGGTTTGACGAGAGAAATGATTGTTACAACCATAGATTGGAATTTTTAAATTTGCTTATACTGGTATTACGAAGAAAGCATTCCTCTTGGGAGACATATAAATACAAAACTTCGAATGCTGAAAAAATTAAAATTTTAAAACATTTATAGGTATGTACTTGTCGTATTACTCGTCATTATAATCCTATCGTCAATAATTTTGTAGATCTAATTATGCTTTTGCTGATCCGTGTACGAGGCTATGTCATCAATAAAATTATTTGTCTGAATTTGATGATTATTATTTAAGTTGTTTAAGTTGCTGTAAAATATAACACTTTTTACATAAATAAATAAAAATAAAAGTATAATATGCGAACAATTTTAATAATATGGCTTTGATTTTATTGGATTTCATTCTATATATTGTAAGTAGCGAAATCCACATATTTTTTTTGTCCTATCCTAATCCCGCGAAGATCTTCGCTTGTCTGCAGGAAAGAAACCAGAGTATCTAACGGGAATCGAACCCGCAACCCCAGCGCTGATCGACTAGCTCACTAGCCTACCGGGGCTAGTTGGAAGTGCTTATTGCTTTATCTTGTAAAAACATTTTTGCAGACCTTTAAAAGAATTTTACAAACTTCAAAAAGTAAGACGGAAGGAGCACACAAACTTCCAAAGCTTGAATCTGTTGCATAATTTGTTGTAATAATAAATAAAATTGGATTTTTCGGCGGAAACGATTTAATAATTTTTCAAATTATACAATTTTAATAAATATAAAATTGAAAGAAATTACGTTCATACACATCAAACTGGTGGCAAGTTTTTATGAAAATTAAAAATATTTTGATTATCATCAAATTCACATTGAACCATACTTATGAGTTTTTTATTACTAACACAATTACAAAATTGTGAGTTTGATGAGGCATGTTAATGTGTGGCCATGTCGCTTTAGAAAATATAAAATATCTTTTATGAACAAAGCAGTTTATTCTTTCAGAAAAATTATTTTTTAAATGCCTACAATTGTTTAAATTTACAGGTATGTTCTAGGTTTCGACTCGAATTAAAACGAAAAATTTTTTAAATCCGCATAATTCATAAATTGGCGTTCTCAAATCCGCATGTTTTTGTGTATTCGAAGTTTTTGTTAGAAAAATTTTTTTGTACTAAAGATCGCTAATTTGCTAACCGCAGCATGATGGCAATGTTTAATATTTTTTTTTTAAATCGTGAAAGCTGTAAAGAATCACAGGAAAAAATAGCTTCTATCGCGAACATGGCTAAAATTCGCGAAAAATTGCAAACTTTTAAACAAACACTAAAATTTATTTGAAATCGCTAAATCGGTAAAAAAAAATGTCGGAAAATAACAAAAAAAAAAAAAAAAATTGCAAAAATAGCGAAAAATCGCGTAAATATTTAATATTTCAAACCAGCCATATCAGCATGTTAGCAAAGTCTATTTATTATAAATCGTTAAAGCTGTAAAGAATCAGAAAACTTACTGAAACAAATCGCTTCTATCGCGAACATAGCTAAAATTCGCGAAAAATCGCAAAATTTTAAACATACAAAAAAATTTGAGATCACTAAATCGATTAAAAAAACAAATTGTCTGAAAATAACATAAAAATCGTTAAAAAAAAATAAGCTGTAATTACATCAAAATAATGAAAAAGTCGATTTTAAATTTAGGGACTTTTGCATTTTAGATAACGATATATTTTTGATTAAATTGGATAAAGAAGATTTTAAGCTAAAAACAAAATTTATTTTTTTGTTAAAAATGTTATCAAATATAAGAATAAAAGTCGATTCGTTTTACTTTCACCAACCCATTACTACTCTAATTGAAAACGAATAAAAACTTGTGGATGTGAAATGCAGAACACCAAAAATGCTAAAGTAATCCACTTTAGAGTGGATTCGGATTCTAGAACACACCCGTTAGACAATAACAGCATTTGAACTTCGGTGCGAATCGATATAATTTCATCTGTACAACAATAAAACACATATTATTGCCCTACAATTAAAATCGGTCACATTTGGTTTAACGTAGGTTATTTGCACAGAAATGGAATGCAAACAAAACATCTTTTATTATTTAAATGTGTTTTCAACGAGAAAACCAGACTTCTTTTAGTTTGTTTTTATTTTTTTAATGCGATGTATACACATACAAACACACACACTCGTGTGCACATACATATACGATGATAAGTGAGAAAAGTTCTCTGAGAGTAATAATAAAGACTGTAATTTACTCTCACAAGTGGATTTAGCGGCTAAATCCACCAGAAATATTAATATAGAGAGAAAAATGTATGAACTTTGTGTGGTCGTGCAATATCTTTATAAATCTATAGTCTTTGCTAAAGCGTTTTTGAGTTACGCGAACATATGTTGTGCAACCTCCTTAATTTTCGAAATAACGGTATATCTCGAAAACCAAAGCCAAAATGAAGAAAAAAGTTTTAACTTTCTTAAAGTAAATTTTATTGCGGAATTTCGGTTTTTTTTTGTTTTTCAATAAACTAAAGCGTTTTTGAGTTACGCGAACATATGTTGTGCAACCTCCTTAATTTTCGAAATAACGGTATATCTCGAAAACTAAAGCTAACCTAAAAAAACGGCTAGCACCACTGGATTCAGCGACCCCGAATTAGTTAAAATTAGTTAAAAATCTTTCGTTCGTATCATACTAAAGTATTAAACTGCAAATACTTTAATCTATCTATACAATATATAATTTCTTAGTATGTAAGGATGTTTGCATGTATGTCCTATTCTTTCCGCAACTTTCTGAAGCCATCTGATGACATAGGAAGCTGAAATTTGGCATACTTAAAGTATTTTCTCTGCGGAAGATTGTAACGAAGCCAGATTTTCGATTTTCGGTCTTTAAGACCGGCTTTTCATCTAGTATCTGATTGAATAGATGTTTTTTTTTTATCATATGGGGAACTTTGGGCCCCACTTGGCACGACTAGGCACCGTCGGATTGAGCTGAAAAATTAGGACTTGATTTCTTACACCAAACCACATATTTAAAGCAGCGCAAACATTTAAATTTAAAAAAAAAAAAAAAATCCCATACAAGATGCGACCAGTCTAGTGTCCATGGACTTTATGACACTTTTAAGTGTCATAATGCCCATCAGAGCAGTGCCATAAAGTCCGTGGACGTTATGTCACTTTGTAGAGTGTCATAATGTCCACAACATGCTTACAAACTCGAAAGCATAGCCGGCCTTCGGCCGGTCGCAACGATTTTCTCCCCCTTTAATAAAACAAGTACCGGCTTCGCTAACTATAGCTTCTGTGCACAGACGGCCTTCGGCCAGGAGCAAGGATTTTCTCCTCTATGGTATAACAACGACCGTCTTCCCTAACTAAAGCTACTCTGCGAAGTCGGCCTTCGTTCGGAAACAAATCAGATTTAAGAAGCTTTACTTAGAGAAACCGGTACTTGGTATACCATATACCATTGCGCCCGCCCAAGGCCGTCTGCGCAGAGAAACTTTAGTTAGCGAAGCCAGTCTTTGTTATACCAAAGAGGAGAAAATCCTTTGGCCCGGCCGAAGGCCGGCTATGCAGAGAAGCTTAAGTTAGCGAAGCCGGTTTTTGTTATATCATAGAGTAGAAACTCCTTGGGCTATGCAGAGAAGCTTTAGTTAGCGAAGCCGGTTTTTGTTTTGGTAAAATAAGTTTTTTTAAAAATAGTTTTGTTGGTTTTTGTGCAAGTTGGGTAATTTTTTTTTTTTTTTTTTTTTTTTTTAAATTCGTTTTTTGTTTTTGGGTAATTTTTAATTTTTTTTTTTTTGCCCTTTTTCGTTTTGTTTGGGCAAAATTTCATATTCTTTTGGGCGATTTTTAATTTTTTTTTTTGGCCATTTTTCTTTGGGCGATATTTCCTACAGGCTAGGAGTACACGTCTGCAACCCAACAAAGCTCAAACCAACTGGGGTAAAATAAAATGTTAAATAAAAAGTTACAACAAACTTACATCTGTAAAAAAAAAATATTTGTGGCTATACATATATTTTTAACAAAAGTTTAATAAAAAATTTAGGGTTTTTTTAAATTCAACATTTTTCATGTTTTCGAATTTATTCTATGAGCTAAATTTCAGTTATGTATTTTAAAAAGTTTTTTTTTTCTATTTGTTAAATACATTCAATTTATAAAGTATCACTATCCAGTGTGACACAAAGAATGCTGACGAAGGCCGTAGCGGGCCAGAAAATGCATTACATTCTGCTGGTGTCTAATAATTGTAAATTTTTCTGTACATACAATATACCTCATTGCTTTCCAAAGGAAAGCTAAGGTAAAATGTAACAAGAAAATATAATATAATAGTCTGGTAGTGTATAAAGTCATTTCTCAAAAATTGAAGGAATAGGACTATTACAAAAAAGCTTTACAAAATACATAACTGAAATTTAGCTCATAGAATAAATTCGAAAAAATTAAAAATGTTGAATATAATATAAAGAAACCTTCGGAAGGAAATAATTCCCAGTTTCTATTTGTTTTTTTTAAGTTAAAACTTAGTTTTACAGGCCTCACAAAGTTACTTAGCACTATGCGGCTTACTTGACTTTATTAAACCTATTCCAAAGATGTGGTAGTATACCAGACGTCATTTCGACGGCTTATATTTTCCAAGTTCTGTTTTGTAATTCTACCGAATTTTTTTTTTCATAAGAATTTGGTTCGCATTTTAGCGATCCGTCAAAACAAAACTAAGAAATATAAAACATCGAAAAAATTGTACTGGCGTGTTGTTTGAGAGAAACTACAAAAATATAACGAAAATATTTATGATTGTGTTTCTCAGATACCTGCCTTAAAACCAGTGTGACCATATTAGCTTTTTTCGAGCTAAATTTAGCTTAATTTTTTCCTTTTTAGCTTGAGATATATCATTTAGCTTTTAGCTTTTTTTCAGCTTTTTTCAACGATGCATTAAACATTTCCTAGCCTTTTTTAATTTCAATTTCGTGTTTATTTATATTTTAAAATAAATAAAACAGTTTATAGGGATAAACTTATGTGTGATTTAGTTAAAAGGGTAATAGTCTGACAGCGCAGAAGAAATCTCTGTTGGTCCCAATTTACACTAGGGACATTTCTTGCCGGACAGACGAAGTTTGATGGCGAGGGGTCGAATAGGTAGAGTGTGTAGTACATGAATATCTGTACTGGACATTTTTTTATTTCTCTTTCTTACTTTTCATAGTTTACATACAAGTATTTATTTCAGTCTGACTTCTAAAGTTTCATATGTAAACGCTTCAGGTAAGATAAAAAGAGAATTCAAAAAATGTCCTGCAAGAAATGTCCCTAGTGTAAATAGGGACTTGCAGATTTGATGTACATACATAACAGTGCTGCGAGGGGAAGAACACAAAAGTAACGCTATTTTCCAAAAAATTTATGAATTTTTGTCAAAAGTTACACTTCGAAAAATTTCTTGAATAAACAGTAAATTTATGTGATTTATAAGAACAAAAAACATAAATTTTTCTATTCCATATTTCAGTGATAATAGTAAGACCACAAATCAATTATTGAACAAAAGCAAAGCTTAGAGTAAGTTTTATGTGTATGCCTATTGCATAAAAATTTAAAAATAAGGTTTAAGCATACAGTACTTTTTGTTTATAGTCACTACAGTTTTTAGCCACTTTAGCGATATATTACAATTTATCTGTTTTTTCTGACGTTATAAGAGCAAAAGTAAATCGAATTATGGGCGTTTTAGTTACATTAGCAAAACGTTCTACGTTCTTTTTAATTTTCGAAGACTCAAACCATTAAAAGAACTAAGAATTAAATCTTTTATTTATTTTTCATCATGAAAAAAATTAGTTTTTGGCTAAGGGTTTAGGGAAAAATATCTTGTTTGGCCTTTTTGAGTGTTGTTGTTGTGGTCGAACTATAGTCGTTTTCAAAAAATAGTATTATGATTGACGCAAACGACATATGTACGGCGAACTTTTTACTTATGTGTTTTACATTGTCGCTGTCGTGATTTCGAATTTCAAAAGGCTACAATTTCGATCACGACAACGACTTCCGTCAACTATTTTTTGAAAATTTCTGCTAGTAAAAATTTTACTAGTTAAGTTATGTTCATACCTATTAAATATTTGGCGTCCCTTGTTGTAATAAAAAAATTATTTGCTTTTGCAAAACGTTTAGCTAGATCAAACATCATTATACAGTTTCTTAATTACATTATAAAATTACCTTCTTACAAATAAAGTTAAGCAAATCCATAGAAACTGTTATAAATAAAGCTAAAGTTTGATCAATTTAATGGTCAAGCGTTTTTGGATTATTATTTTTTCGTTTATTTATAAAATTATTCCCAGCTATACCCTGCGGGAAATTTGTGTCAATTGGTCAAACAGACTGGTCCTGGGAGTTGTAAAAATAGAACAGGTACACAAAGAAAAAACTTATGACCAGTGAAAGGAGAACCAATCATGTAACTGGTTTATGAAGAACAGTACAGTCTTCCCCGGTGGTGTGATACATTTTTTTGGGACTTTCTAAAATTTGGCTATTGAATTAAATTCTAGGACTTGTTTTATTGAAATAATACTACATCGTATTAAAATAATACTACATTTTAGTAACTGTCACTTAACACGTCCATTGAGAATAGATTTGTGACTGGTCAAATTGTGTCAATTGACCCCCTCCAATGACAAGCCCATGTAAAAGTGATAGGTCTTGTTCATAGAAAGTGTTCAAACTAGAACCGGTCTCTACCACCAAAGACCTATTACGGGACTACTTTGGTGTTCTCTTCCCTCTAGGGTAATTACATAAGCAATACTTAATCTATGAAAAAAATCGAAATAATTAAAAGTTACTACAAGAAGCTATTAAACAAATTTAGCTTTATTTTTTGGCTTTAAATTCCCTTCTTTAGCTTTTTTTAGCTCTATTTTTATTTATATTTAGCTTTATATTTTTAAAAAATCTGGTCACACTGCTTGAAACTGAAGTGGTTGTCTTTTAGACACTTCTCTGCGCACATAATGACATGAAAACGTAGTAAGAAAGTACATAATTGGAAAAATACCCCCAAATACGACAAGCGTATTTCTAAATATATGTAGACGTAAGATGTTACGTCGAAACATATTTAGATCGACATATTTATCGTCACCCACATCCTAAAGTATGTAAAATATTCGAGGAATTGTACTTTTTTATCTCAAAAATTAATATATAAAAAAAAAATTAAATACGTTTTTAAATAAAAGAAAAATTCCCGAATTCTATATCTTTTTAAATTCTATTTACTGCTAGATTATTGCAACATTTGAACATAATCAAATAATTGTAATAATACTTTAGTAATGACCCAGCAAAAGTTGGAGCTTACCTGCAGGCGATACAGCTTTTCTAAGCATGCCCGAAAACCGTCATGAAGCATCTCGTTACTTACAGGATCATATATTTCAACTAGAAATGTGGTTAAAACAATGGAGGATAACATTTACCTTTCATGCCCGCTATTAACATCAATAATCAAATAATTCCTCAACATTCGAATGCAAAATATCTCGGTATACATCTAGATCGGCGATTAACGTGGGAATGCCATATAGCGGCAAAACTAAATCAAATGAAACTAAATGCCGTTCAAATTCATTGGCTTATTGGAAGAAATTCTGTTCTTAGTCTCGATTGCAAGCTTCTTCTTCACAACTCTATCCATAAGCCTTTCTGGTGCTACGGTTTTCAACTATGGGGCACTGCCTCGGCTTCTTATATCGAAAAAATTCAAAGGCGCCAAAATAAACTTTTTCGAATAATCACAGCCGCTCCCTGGTATGTTAAAAACTCAAAAATCCATAAGGATCTCAATGTGCCATTAGTTAAAACTACGATTACAAAATATGCGTAAAATATTTATACAGGCTTGAACTTCACCCAAATCCACTAGCTCGAAATATTTTATATCATGGCGGCCACACTCTCTTAAGATGAAGAGACTCTGCAGCACTCACCCAATCAGAAGGGCGATAAATACCTACATATGTGACCATCAGGCCCCGGAATTTTATGCAGTTAAAATCTTGTTTTATGCGCATAAAAAATGCACTTAAAATAGAAATATATGCGCTACAAATTTAAAAAATAGCAGTTAAAATTATCTTGAATTTTTTTTTTTTTTTTGTGATACAAAAAAACAAAACTAACAAGAAAAAACAAAAATAGCATGAAGAACTTTAAAATTCAGTCTCATACACGTAGGTAAGGCACAAAAACCACAAAAGTAGAAGTTAAAATAAAGGAAAACACAAATATATAAAGAAACAGTAAGGCAATCATGTAAATTAAGTCACTTGAAACGGCCCAAATATAATATGCATAAGCTGGCTTGAGCAACTGTGCGAATACATGTTAATCAAAAGTGTCAAACCATATTCAACTTAAGAAAACTTTTTGTCAAATTTTTTGAAATTGTAATTTGCTTAAACATAGTGCGAAACTGATCGCAATTACGTACGAATGAAATATTTATTGATTTTGTTTTTTAAAATTCCTTTTAGAGAAATATTTGACCCTACATGTTTTCAAAATAAAAGTTTACTGCCTTGCCTCTTTTTCAAAACAAAATAAATCGGAAGTGATGGGTGCATGATTAAATACTGATAGTTCCTCTGTGGTATATTCATTTTCACTTCGCTGTTTTCGAAAACAATTTTAATTAAAAAATCATTACCTTTATCAAGCTGGCTACGAATTTGTTAACTTGAGTTACCGTCCACATTAGTATGACCGCAAGTTATATGGGCAATTTTTTTCGTATGTTCACTTGGCAAACCCCTTAAAATGATTCCAAATTAGAAAAAAAATATATATAACAAAATTTTAGATCGTTTGCATAGTTATTAGCCGTGCCTTGAACCCACAAAGTTTGCTAAAATGCTATTTTTCTCACTATGGGTCGCTTTAATTGTTGATATTTTCCGTAATATTTATTTTAGAGAAAAACTTTATTTACGAATATTCTAGGGCTAACCCTTATGAACAATGTTGCTCTGTATTAGTTTTCTTTGACATGAATATTTTATCCAGAAAAAACCAAATTAAAAAATAACACCGAAATTTTCCCATATCTTCGCATTCTTTGCCTGGTGATTACACTACGTGACAAATATTCAACAAAGTCGTGACCAAATGATTCTGACAGCTAATCTGTATTTAAAACTTTCCTCTGAATCCAAATATGAAGTCTGAATTGTCAAAAGTATAACAGTTTTTGAGATATTACAAAATAACCGTTATTTGTGTTTTTAAAAAAGATGATGTGACTGAAATGCAAATAACTTCAACAATTTTGAACGGACTATGCATTTCTTTCTTTTTATTGAGATGCTATATTAAATTTATTAAATAACCATGGGTCGTTTGAAGAGATGAGTCATTAAATGGCAGCGTTATAGTGAACAAAACTTCAAACTTCATTACACTGCTTTACAAATTTTTAATTTGGAAAAATACCAAGAACGCCACATGCCTAGATAAGTTAATTGGGACCTCATGAGCACAAAAAACGCTGTAATTTTTTTTTCTAAGTGCCGTTTTTTAGATAACGGTACTTTTGTGTTTTTCGGTGTATGGTCTCACTCAAACCCTTGTTAAGCCCAACCAAAAAGTCCGAAATACCTTTTCCGTCGAAATGCTGAAGAAATGATTGAGTAATGGCACCTCAAAATTAAAATTTGCCTATTTTTTAAGTTTTTGCAAAATAACCACAATACTAAATATTTTTGCAAAATTTTTCATCTTTATTTCGTTTTTTCTACGTTATAGTAAAGATCTGGACTGTTTTATTTTTGAACCAAATAATTTATTTAATTATTAACATTTTAAGCGTAATTTGAAAAAAAAATCGGATGACAAATAAAGTTTTTATTAAGGATTTTGTGGAACGACAATATTTTTATCTTCATTGCTCACACACTATATTTGGCGTCCATCAGTTTTAACGTATTTAAAAAAAACGGAATTTTGTATGAGATGAAAATATAGTCGTTCCACAAAATACTTAATAAAAACATCCCAGATTTTCACTATAACGTAGAAAAAAAACAAAATAAATATAAAAAATTTTGAAAAAAACGTAAAAATAGGCAAATTTTGAATTTCGAGGTGCCATTACTCAGCCATTTCTTATCAGACAGAACTTTTCAGCATTTCGACGGAAAAGGTATTTTGGACTTTTTGGTTGGGCTCCACAAGGGTTTGAGTGGGACCATACACCGAAAAACACAAAAGTACCGTTATCTAAAAAACGGTACTTAGAAAAAATAAATTACAGCGTTTTTCGTGTTCAGGAGATCCCAATTAACTTATCTAGGCATGTGGCGTTTTTGGTATTTTTTTTTCTGTAAACAAGTGTTATAAATTTTATGATTTTGATTAATTTAGTCTTTTCAAGTTGTTTTTTAAACCAAAAAATAAAACTTTTTTAAGTTTTATAACTTAAGACATTAGCCTATTTCAATACGAACATTTTGTGCCCAATAGGATCCAGATCGGTGCAAAAATTACATATTTACAGAAGATTAATTGAATTAACATAACAAATAAATGAGGCTATCAGCCGTTACAACCAAGTACTATAGTGCAAGAGTAGTGTTAACTCCTCATTATCTCATAATAAGTAGTCTGGGGTTACACCACTTCTGCGCTGATAGCCTCAAATATACAAAGTTAAATTTTTAGTAAAAATAAATATTAAAAATAGCTTAAAGCTATTGAAGTTCTATGTGGGTACATTTACTAAATGTAGCTTTGTCATTTTTGTACCAATCTTTGTCTTGTTGGGCGCAAATTGTTCATATTAGTTTTTAACAGTCTAATTCATAAACACTTCATTGCAGCTTTATAAGTCATTAATAAGCAAAAGTCGAAAAAGAGTATTTATAAATGTTTAATAGCCTATTAAACGTTTAATAAACGTTTCATATATTTGAAATATTTATTGTAGCCTTTACCCTACTTTAAGCGTTTAATAAACTGATATTTCAATGTTTGTTAAAATAAAATTTTAATAATTGCATGAAAAATTAAACATTTTTGTCTTCTTATTTATTTTAATAAAAAAGTTTAATACTAATATTTGAATTAATTTTATATAAAATAAGCAGCTTGATGGATTTTTCTGTAAAAAATAACGTGGGGAGATACTTATGTATGTTCTCTGTTAAAACTTAAAGTCGTTATAAGTTTTTGCATAACAAGCTATTAAGATTTATTTCAAATAATGTAAACCTCTTTTTTTACCATTCATTACACTTATATTTCAAAATGTCTTTCAAATAGCACAAAAAGTGACAAATGAAGCAAAACAATGAGAACTGTAAAATTAAGGATATCAGGAAATGCTAGAGCTAGATATCTCTAAATATATTCGAGACATCAAAAAAGGTATTAAATGTTAAAAAAGGGTGTCACTATTATTATATAGAACTAGCAAACCCGGCGAACTCCGTTTCGCCACCAGATGGCCTCGTTTTATGTAACATTTCGTTTGGTGATTAAAACATGAAGAACATTTTTTTTTGTTCATATACATATATATGATTTACATTTGATTTGAAAATACATATGTTTGTATATATATATATGCTGTGAATCTTATATTATTCTATTTACATTTTAGTTGATAAGATCAATATTCAGGTAAACAGTAAAAAAAAAAGTAAAAGTTATTCGGTTGCTTTGCTAGGATATCATAATTTTTGAATTGCAATGCTTTTTGTTTGGTTGTCTGGTTTGTTGATTGTCATTGCATATGCGAGCCTTACTGGAAACTAACTGCAAGCGTTAAAATTGAATGCCATGTCGGTTGGAATCATTGGAATCCGAGGTATCAAAACATTTTCTCCCTTGTACTTTCCTTTAAGCATTGTTGCTTCGATGACGTTATTTATCAGTTTTTTTACCGTAAGTCGGGTGCCATTACAAAGACGTGGTTGGTTTATATTTCGTAACATTATGATTACCGATCCAACTTTTAGTTTGAATTTATGAGGAGGTAATCCCAGGTAGTTCGATTGGATAGTTGACGACATCGTTCTGAGAAGTAATGGAATCTACCGATTTGTACGTCTCCAATTTGCCAGCGATTTCACTTTGAATCTTAAAATTCAGTTCGTCGACATCAACGTAGCTAATATAGCACGTTCGCTCAACAAATCATGATTTCTGTAATTTTGTGTAATGTTTGAAAACAGCTTTCGGATAAGTTCGGACTTTGATTCGGTGAACCGGCAGAAATTGAAATATCCACCGGGATTTTGTCGTTTCCTATGTCCAGCAATTGTTTGGAAAATACGTCTCAAGATTGATTGTTTTGCAGCTCGACCCGCATTTTCAGAGTCAATTTGAGCTTCCTAACGTGTTTCCACAAAGCAGACGACTTCAAACACGCATTTAATTCATCGGCGGGCGTTGATCGTGGTATCACTTGAAGTGCTTGCCAAAAATCACCTGCCAACAAATCATTGTACCTCCAAATCGGCTTTGATTGTTTCGTAGTAGGCGTAAAAGTAGGCGTGGTACATTTTTCTTCCGATGAAAACTTAAAATGGAATAATACGAACATTTGAAAGAAAAATTAGTCAAATCGATGGAGCCGTTTTCTGATTTTAGGTAAATCGAAAACAGTGGGCATAAAAGTGGGCTGGGAACAATTTTCTTTCCGTATAAACCTAAGTTGGACCATGGCGATCAATTTCAAGAAAAAATCGTCCAAATCGGTCAAGCCATCCTCAAGTTATGTGCTTAATAGAAAAAGTGGGCGTAAAGGTAGGCGTGGCAAATTTTTCTTTCGATGGAAACTTAAAATGCATTGATACGAACATTTGAAAGAAAAATTAGTCAAATCGATGGAGCCGTTTTCTGATTTTAGGTAAATCGAAAAAAGTGGGCGTAAAAGTGGGCGGGGAACAATTTTATTTCCTTATAAACCTAAGTTTGACCATGGCGATCACTTTAAAGAAAAAATCGTCCAAATCGCTCAAGCCGTCCTCAAGTTATGTGCTTAATAGAAAAAGTGGGCGTAAAAGTGGGCGGGGAACAATTTTATATGCTATAAACCTCACAGAGCCCGAGACCTTTCCAAAGAATGCAATACCGTGGAAATCGGTTCGTGTGTCTGGAGTTATAGCGTCAGGAAGGAAAACCCGACTTATTTTTATATAACACAGTACAACAGCCAATCTGGAGGGTGAGAAATTCTAAGTCAGGGTGATGGTACTAGGTCAGTATAGTAAAACCCTCAAAGGGTTTGGCGTTCTTATGTGTCAGTTTTTTTTTTATGACATTTTAAATTTTTTCCTTATCTTGATGTTTTTTCGCTTAGTTGTAACATTTTGGCAAAAACGTAGTTTAACATAACTCGAGAACCACTTGTCCGATTTTGATGAAACAAATTTAGAAAAATTAAGAATTACAATTTCTCTAATCTGTTTCTGTACCGTTTTCCTATATGTGCAACACTTTCGAAGTTAAAAATGAATGTATGAAGGGAAAAAAGTATTTTTTGCCTAAAAGTTTAAATATTTTTTTTTTAAATTCATAAAAAATCCAAAATGGAAAAAAGTGCCAAAACTAATTACTTTCGCGTAAAGTCACATAACTCATGAGCAAAAAAAGGCATAGATCATGAAAATCGATGCACGCGTTTCTCATTTATTCACAATTAGGTAAATGTATGAATTTCAAAAATTTGCTCCAGATATGCACAACATTTTTTGGAGAAAACATTGACACTCACAAGCCGAACTCTCTCATATTTTTCTACTGTACTAAAAGAGAAATATTGATGTGGCAACACTGTTTCTGCAATGTTCACATAAAATATGCATTGTCTTTATACTTCTTCTCTTTCTCACACTGGTTCTGTGATTTTTGTCATTCAACAAGTGCCGACGAACGCGAACAGTAAAAGTGATTTTTCTCCAGCAAGGATGTTAAGAGCATTCTCGGAAATTGGTGTCCACATGTCCTTGAAAATCCATTATTTACATCATCATCTAGACTACTTCAGCAAACAATTGGCTACCGAATCTGATGAACAAGGTGAACGCTATCATCAAGTTGCTGTGCCATTTGAAATGAGGTAATACTGATTTTTTTTTTTTTTTCAAACTCATTTTAATAAAACAAAAACTTACAGATATAGAGGCAAAAAGTCACCGAGTGCAATAATTGCGGAAATTTGCTGGTGGAGTAAGCTTGTGTGGCAAGACAAGGATGATCAGGATGATAAAGAATTTTCAGGAGATGCAGAAGGGCCAACAGTGGAGTCACACATTGACATTATGTGTGGTTCAGAAACTGATGATAGCGATGAATGCGATGCCACTAGTCCCGAACAACCACCATCGAAAAAGTCTAGGCAATATTTATTAAAATAAATAAATAAAATAAAAATAAAAAATTATAAAAATGTTTACTTAATTTTTTTAGTAGTTTATGGCCAGAAGTCTGGAGTTATTGGGGAAAATTTATAAAAAAGGCGATAAATGACACTTTTTTGAATAAAAACAAATATCAATATTCTTGTCAAAATGGGATACCTTCACTTAATTGTAAATAAAAGCAGAACGCGTTAATCGATTTCTATGATCTATGTCGCATTTTGTTTATAGGTTATGTGACTTTACATGAAATTAATAACACTTGATCCTTTTTTCCGTTTTGGATTTTTTATGAATATAAAAAAAAAAAAATTTAATTTTAAGGCAAAAAAATATTTTTTTTTTTCTCCACAAATTTATTTTTACCGGCAAAACTGTTGATTATAAAGAAAAACGTTATATGAACGGATTAAAGAAATTGTAATTCTAAATTTTTTTGAGTTTGTTTTAGCAAAATCGGACAAGTGGTTCTCGAGTTATGTTAAACAAAAAAATTTAAAATGTCATTAAAAAAAAACTGACACATACGAACGCCAAACCCTTTGAGGGTTTTACTATACTGACCTAGTACCATCACCCTGACTTGGAATTTCTCACCCCTCAGACAATAATCCCAAAAATGTTCCATAGTGTAATTGGTGTATGGCGGGTATTGAATATAAGCCCTCGATATATAAAAAATTATTTTCAAATTATTAATTTTCACACTTATTATTTATTATTTTACAGAAATAGGTATTTTTTTATTTTAATATTATAAAAAATCTCTGTTTGGCCTGGGAATTTGATGAGCTTTCTACTTTTACTTTCGACGCATTGATTGAAAATGATGTTTTTCAATATCGCACATGGCATCGAAATATGAGATAATACAAAGAAAAAACTTACAGTTATTTGCAATCGCATAGTTTCTTGTGCATTCTATTTTGACTCTTTGTACCTTCCGAAAGGTTTTAGAGAGAAAAAGTCAATGCATAATGTCTCTCTTAAAGAACTGTTATCATAGCAAAACGTACAATAGAAATATCCAAATAAGAAAAGTTGCACTTGTTCCACTTTGCATTCATAAATCTTGAAATGGGTTATAAATATCAAAAAGTAATTTCAATTTTTGGGAATACAAAATTTTAATTTCAAAAGATTTTGTTATTCGTGCTTAATTCCCTGTTTTTATTCTTGACAAAAACACTTGAAATTTATTGTTGATGGGATAAGCTATTCCTATGCGCATTTCACTGGTTGCTTAGGCCAGATCATCAGGAAACTTCATCCATAAAGATTTTAGAAAAACTAAACTAAACTTTCTTCACAAAAATAATTTAATAAAAATTAAATTTCATGAACTTAAGCCTAATTAAAAATATTAAAAAAATTTGGATTAAAAACCATAAATAGTTCAACAAAATAACCACAATACTAATTATTGTTAAAGCTAAGGCACGACATTTGTCCTTCAAGTTGTGCTGAAAAAGGTCAACAGAAAAGAAAAAGACAAAATGAAAAAACAAAAAATGTACTTGGACTTCAAGAAAAATTCTTGACGAAAGTACGAAAAAACAGAAGTAAAGGAAAAAACATGTAAAATCAATTAAAGTGGATAATCATTCAGGAAAGCAAATTTCGATCTACCAAATGTTACAATTTGGTTTAAGGATTGATGTTTGACTAGTGACGTCAGCAGTCGTCGATGGCTGCGAGTGTAAGACGGCAAATCCATCTGAGGAGATCGAGTGGGTGCGATCGAAACATGTCATGGTAACCTGCCGGCCAGGGTTCGAGCCCGAGCCACGTCAAGAATGAGAGATTATCAATAACAATTTTAATTAATTTTCATGTTGTAAAATTCCTTTCTTCACAAAAATAATTTAATAAAAATTAAATTTCATGAACTTAAGCCTAATTAAAAATATTAAAAAAATTTGGATTAAAAACCATAAATAGTTCAACAAAATAACCACAATACTAAAACTAAAGATATTAAACCAAATAAAACTGTTAAACGTATAAGAATTATAGCAACAGTTCTACTTGTAATTTTTCCAAGAATAAAAACTGGGAATTAAGCACGAATAACAAAATCTTTTAAAATTAAAATTTTGTATTCCCAAAAATTGAAATTACTTTTTGATAAAACAGGCAAGTGCACGGCCTAAAAAACACTTAATTGACAACATCTTTTGTAAGTTGTTGTTGTTGTTTTTATTTTGTTTTTCTTAACCTACTTATAACTACAATTAATGTTGAGAGAATTTCAACTAATTGTAGTGGGGTATGTAAGATGAGATAAACCCACTGTTGTTTATTGTTGATGTGTTTTGTTTAAACTTTGATATTATTACAAGTAGAACTGTTGCTATAATTCTTATACGTTTAACAGTTTTATTTGGTTGAATATCTTTAGTTTTTCTAAAATCTTTATGTATGAAGTTTCCTGATGATCTGGCCTAAGCAACCAGTGAAATGCGCATAGGAATAGCTTATCCCATTGACAATAAATGTCAAGTGTTTTTGTCAAGAATAAAAACTGGGTTATAAATAAATATAAATTTTTTTTACTTTTATTAAATTTGATTGTTTTCCTGTTAAAATATGATAAAACAAAGTCTTTTCAAGAACTTAAAATTTTTTTGTTGCGGTGGACCTTTCGGTTTAAATGCCCATATATGTTAATGTATGAATTTAACTTCAAAACTGAAAACCGAAACCGAACGGTTTTAATCATTTTAAAACCGAAGCCGCGGTTTCACATTTTTACGGTTTTAAGCAAACTCTAATCTCGTGTCACTAAGTTTGTGTTTGAACTTTTCCGAAACGGTTTTTATGAAAATGTTTCCGTATATTTTGTAATAATGAGAATAGGTCGTAAAGTATACCGAGGGTTATTACTCAAATAGTGCTATCTGCAATTTTTCCAAAAGGTTTTTTTCATATATATTGTATTGTGCTATCTAACACAAACGGTTTTTTTTTTTTGGTAAAAAAGTGATCCACAAAAATAAATAATATTTCATATAATAAAATGATAAAAATTATTGTTACAATGTAGACATATTATACATCAAACGTAGGGAATTGTGTCTAGATTTCAAAAACTATTATAATTTTAAAATTCGTTGTAGGAATTTTGCAAAACAACTGCAAAAAATTTGTTTATAAGTTTTTGTCAACAATATAAATTTTAATTTCAGCAATAAAATATTTATTAGCTTATTAATTTAAAAAAAAAAAGCTTAAACTTACAAAACGAATCCCACAATTCCCAAAAACATCCAAAAATCACCAAAAATTTGTTTTTTTTAGAAATATAATGGCTACAAGCACGGGTTGGTATTCCTATTGCACAATAATTAAAAACATATCGGATCATACAAACTCGAACGAGTCGCCCAAATTTAGACCATCCGAATGAACCACCTCAGACTAAGTCATGGCCAACATTTATATGATTTCATGTTCATACAGTAAATGTCATGAATTGTTCCCTTGACCGATAATAAAACTTTTATGTTCACTTTCAAATTTATGTGTTTTATTTTACATTATAAATCAAACCTCACGATGAATCTCCCGATACATAAAGAATAGGGATATAACTTTTTGCAATTCTTGCAAATATCAAATCCGTGTGGGGCTTAGAAAAATATAAAAAAAATATGGTGCCACTTTTCCTCTTTCGTGAAAAAAGTTTCCGCACCGAAAGCGTTGAAGTTTTGTTTTTATTTATTTATTTTCATCATTAAATCAGTTACTTTTGTCTTAATAAGTTCGTTTTTGCTTAAATTCATATATAATCTTCAACATTAAACCATTTTTCATAACCTAGCATTTACACCACCACTATTTATGGATAACAATCTTGAAGCGATGTGGTGGCTTAAGCCCTGGCTGTTCGTGTCTTGGCCCGGGTATTTTGCCAGCAACTGGCGATTCCCGAGGTGAAGACAGTGAACTTAAAGGCCTTGGCAACTAAAGGTTATCCATCCCCTAAACCGGGGTGTCATGCGACCCGTGCCTATCGGTTGGTTTGCAGTCAGGGGTGTCCGACAGTATTATCACGGAGCTTTGCTGATACCTGGGCATCTCAGCAAAAAAAACCACGCCCTTACCACGTTAATGGGGGCTATGACGTGGCGGACCTTTTCAATTCCCCTACACTCGTGGGACCAACAAGCAAAATGAACACTCCAAAAAACAAACAAAAACAACAACAACAACAACAAAAACAATTAACTGAAACTGATGACGAACAGGCGAGAATAAGGACAACGATTGACAGTAAGACGACAAACCAGGGACTGTAACAGTCTAGGCCACCATGGGCTGATCGGAAGTGGTAAGGCAGCTTGACCGGAAGGCAGCTGCTCCAAAAACGGCGGCGAGGTACCCCTGAACTTCTCTCCAAGTACCTCCAAAGCCGCAAAAGCCCTTTCCGTCGGTGGGACGGATAAAACCCCTGCTTCGGGTGCTGCCAAGTTGGGAATGACAAAGTCGTCCAACAATGCAGCTTCCCATGTGCCCATTGTGCAAGGAGGGATGGTGATGAGAACATCATATCCCAAATCTGCACCTCCCCCCGCCAAAAACGGCGACCGTAAAAAGTCCCCAAGGCATAAAAACCCTACCAAGAGGGCAAAAAATACAAGGCGCAAGGCGGCGCTTCATTGAGCTACTTGGCTCCAAAAAAGCTGAAGAGCTTTCCAATGAGCAGAAAGCTAAATTGGAATGGGCTAAGGTCCACATAGCTGGGCTGCAAAGTGTTTCACCTCCTGTCACTGGAAAGGTGACAATGCCTAAACGGCAACGTTCTGAGGAAGAAGCATCAGCCGTAAAACAGCAACCAGGGACTAAGCGTCCTAAATTAGCACCGAAGCCGATGAACAGGTCCTTCAGTGAGGTGGCCAAAGGTCACCTAGTGAGGGCTGTCAGTGACAGAGGTGCTGAAAACGGTGCCATTTCCCATACCAAGTGGGATCTGGTTAAACAGAAATTGATGGGCGTGTTCTGGACGATCCTCAAGGAGAATCCAGGTCCTCCCCCTCAATGTGATGATGCTGGCTGGTATCAAGGCCATGTGAAGTTGATGGCTTGTGTGGATGAGCGCTCAGCGTCGTTACTTAAGCTTGCCATCCAATCAATAGGAGAGGTTTGGGAAGGTGCAAGGCTCGATGTGGTGTTGGTGAGCGAGATACCGCGTAGGCCTAGATCGATTGCAACCATTCCTGCCGAACCATCGAAACCTGAGGAGATCTTGAAGATCATTCAGTGCTGTAATCCCCAACTACCCACACATGATTGGAAGGTAGTGAAGGTTTCAGCTATTGAATGGTCATCAAGGACGGCGATTGTGGTAATAAACCAGCAATCCTTGGAATCACTGAGGGAGAAACTGGGTAAGATCTACTATGGTTTTAGTACGATCTTGCTCCGTGTCTACCGAAGTGATAACAAGGGCAATCCAGCTCATTCGGTAAATGAGGCTGCACATACTGATGACAGTATGGCTTGTGGTGATGCCGTTAGCTCAAGCGACAAAGATTACACTCAGTCGGTCTCCGAACTGGTGGGTGACTTCTTTGACCACTTGGGCGAAATGGTTGACGAGGACGTACTCCTGGAATCCGACCATGAGGACGTCAACGTCACAGTAATCGCCAACATGGATCATGGTGAGGGTGACACAAATCAACCTACACCACTCTAAAGCAGCATCCGCTGCACTGCTCCTCCGACTGGCGGAAAGAGGGGAGGAGCTCGTAATGGTCCAAGAACCATGGATTCACAAGAATTGGGTTTGCGGACTGAAACTAAAAGGCTACAAGCTATTATATGCGAAAGGTACAGGTAACATAAGATCTTGTGTCTTAGCTAAAAACTCGTTGAATATCTTCATTCTTTCTGATTACAGTGATGAAGACACAACAACGGTCGCTCTGGAGACACCAGACGGAATAGTCTGGATGGGCTCGGGCTATATGGCGCACGATCACGGACATGACCCACCCAATAGGCTCATCCGTGATGCTGTAACAAAGGCTGCGGGCACTGGAACGCCAATTGTAATCTGTGCCGATGCTAATGCGCACCACACTATCTGGGGTAGTACTGATACAAATGTAAGAGGTGAGTCACTATTCTCCTTTATTATTAATTATAATCTAGGAGTAGTTAATAGGGGCTGTGAGCCTACGGTTGTTGTTGCGAATAGGTGTGAGGTTCTTGATGTCACGCTGGTTAGTATAAACCACGTTCATATGATTGAGAATTGGATGGTGTCTAATGACTGTTCGCTCTCTGATCATAGGTATGTGGAATTTGATTTAGGGCTTAGGTCCCCAGGACCGATGGCTGTGGTAAACAGGAGACGTACGAACTGGGGGATGCAACATTCCTCTCTAGTTCGGACTCTATCTGATCCTCCTGATGTAAATGATATCAGTGGGATCGACGCGGCAGTGGATATGCTTTCGAACTCACTGCAGTTAGCGAATTCCTTGGCGTGTAAGCCAATGATTCGCAGGGGTAGGGATCGGCCACCGTGGTGGGATCCTGAAATTGCGCAGGTAAGAAGTGCCTGTCGTAGGTTGTTCAATGAGGCTAAGCGCCTTGGTAACTGGGTGGACTACAAGTCATCATTGAATAGGTTCAGAAATTTGGTTAGATCGGCGAAAAGGAACGCTTGGAGGAACTTCTGTAGCGGCGTGGAGGGATCCTCTGAGACGAACCGTTTACGTAAAATTATGGCTTCGAGCAAGGTTGTCCCAACCTATGTCCGAAAATCGGATGGTTGTTGGACTACAAATAGTCGGGAAACACTTGAGGTGTTGATTGACTCTCACTTTCCTGGAAACTCCCAAGGGAGCTTGCGGGATCGGGTGTGGGAGTCGACACCCATTCCTATGTCCATTCCTTTGGACTATGATATGATCAAGTGGGCTGTCGATAGCTTCAGCCCATATAAATCTCCGGGTATGGATGGTATAATTCCGGCGGACCTGCAGAGGAATTCGACCCTGATCATACCCTGGCTGATGGCCATATACAGGGGTTGCGCTAGATTTTCGTATCTCCCGGTAAGTTGGACCTTGTGCAGAGTGGTCTTTATACCCAAAGGGGGTAAGGCTTCTCACACTGAACCGAAGGACTACAGACCGATTAGTCTTGCATCCTTTCTTCTTAAGACTCTTGAAAGAGTTATTGATATACATCTTAGGATGACCATCCCAAGAAGTTTACTCTCTGCCTCCCAACATGCCTACACAAAGGGCAGATCTGTTGAGACGGCTCTTCACTCTAGTGGGAACTATTGAGAGATCGCTCGAATTTAAGGAGTACACACTAGTGGCCTTTCTCGATATTGAGGGGGCTTTCAACAATGTCAACCCGGACTCTATTGTGTCGTCCATGAGGAGCCTGGGGATCGACGTTGGCATATGTAGATTTGTGGACAATCTACTCAGGAATAGGGTCATTTGCTCTACGATAGGTGAGACCAGTGTTCAAAGACTGGTGAACAGGGGTACTCCCCAAGGGGGGTTCTATCCCCACTATTGTGGAACCTGACTATGAATACCATGTTGACGAAGATGGACAACATGAGGATCAAAACAGTGGCGTATGCTGATGATGTTGCGGTAGCTATCACGGGGAGACATCTGAACATAATGTCTCAGTGTATGGAGGCTGCTCTGAAGGTACTTAGCACCTGGAGCGCATCATGCGGGCTGGGTGTTAATCCGTCCAAGACGGAACTGGTACTCTCTTTACGAGGAAGTACAGGACTGGGGACTTTAGGCTTCCGAGGTTAAATGGAACCGAGCTTCAGATCTCACGCAGTGCCAAGTATCTGGGCGTGGTTCTGGATAGTAGGCAGTCATGGGGACAAAATGTCCAGATGAGAGTGGAAAAGGCAATAGTTGCCATATATGCGTGTAGGGGTGCAATTGGCAGAAACTGGGGCATGAGCCCGTGGTGTGTCAATTGGATCTTTGAGGCTGTAGTAAAGCTGACTCTGTATTACGGGGTCGTGGTATGGTGGCCTGCGTTGGATAGGAGCAGGTATAGGGCAATGCTTGAGAAGGTATATAGACTTGTCGCGTTGATGATAACGGGATCAATGCGATCTACTCCCACGAGGGCGCTGTTCACGATACTGAACTGGCTCCCGGTGGACATCATGGCCAGACAGATGGCTCTTTGCTCGGCGACACGGCTAAACGCGGCGCTTTGTTGGTCGGCCCGTGACTATGGGCATGCCGGGATAACCAGAGGTTCTACCGTCCCTGAAAGTGTGGACTATTGCACTCCGGTGCCTTTCACTGGCGCGGGGTTTGTGACAATGATGGCGCATGCCAATGCGCTGTCAAGTACTCACCACGAACTGAGCCTAGGGGTTTATACTGATGGTTCGAGGAAGGGTGTAAGAGCTGGCGGAGGTTTCTACATAGAGGAACTGGATGTGAGAGTTTCCTTTCGTCTGCCGGATGGATGTAGTGTCCTGCAGGCGGAGATCTCGGCTATAAGGCGGGCGGTAAATTGGCTGAGGTATCATCGCATATCGGGAGATATACGTATATTTACTGACAGCAAGGCTGCCCTTGCTTCCCTAGCGGGTGTCTATACGACATCTAGGTTAACTGTAGAATGTCGGATGTCTTTGAATGAGATTGCGAAACATTCAAGGGTAACGCTAATATGGATTCCGGGTCACTCAGAGTGCCCGGGTAATCTAGTGGCAGATGGGCTGGCCAAACAAGGTGGTCGCATGGATGATATATTCATCGATCAGTTTGTTGGTCTTCCAATGGCTCACTGTAAATTAATTATCAGGCGCGAGTCTTATAGAGTCGCGCAGATGCGGTGGACTAGTGAGTCCACCTGCTTGATATCCAGGCTATTATGGACTGGTCATGATGAACGGAGGACAAGCTCTCTACTTAGGTTCAGAAGGGACCAGATTAGGACAGTTGTATCGGTTATTACTGGGCACTGGCCGGTGGGGACTCATGCTGAAAGAATGGGTCTGGAATTCAATGACTACTGTAGAAGTTGTCAGGATGAGGAGGAGACTGTGCTTCACTTTCTCTGTCAATACCCTGGGTTGCGGGGTATTAGGGAGGAATGCCTGGGGAAACCGGCATTTGCCTGCATAGAGGATCTATCCAAGATCGAACTGAGATCGCTGATTCTCTTCATTAGGAGGACGAAGTGGCTGGATTCTGCAGTGACGCCATCTGAGTAACTGCTCTACAGGATGGGCATTGGCGCTGGGTATCACAAAGGGACCAATAAAGGACCCAAGTGAGCTGTCTGTTGATAGCTGCCCATGGAACCTAACCTAACCTAGCATTTACACGTGAACGTAAATTTCTTGAAAGTCGCAATACACTCACACTTTTTCACTAACACACACATAATTTTCCCAACAAACACGGAGCTTTGATTTCAAATTGAAAATGATTTGAAATCAAACGTTTTCTCAAACGACAAACGTTTGATAATGATTTGAAAATCATAGCGTTCTCAACAAAAAGGGGAAATTATTTTCAAATTGAAAAATGCCTTTATTTTCAACTTGCTTTCAAACGTAATTCTCAAATCTTTTTCAAATGTGGATTATAATACAATGTGGAATATAAATAAAAATTAATAAACAAAAATATTAGCTTGACAAAAATAATATTTAAAAATATTTAATTTTTTTTAATTTAAATTTATTATTTATTTAAATAAACTGTGAGATAAACATTCGGCACCATAGCTAAAAGATGAAATTATGTTCTTTCCGTCCTCTAATTCTTGGAAAGACAAACTACTTGGCTCCCTTTTATTTTGAGGATTGTAGCACCGCGATCGTTCAACAAACTTTCTTCACTTTCCCGTTTTATTTTCCTTTTTTTTTTTTGTATTCTTAATCATTGGAATTACTCACAAATAATTTTTAATTTTCACAAGGAATAAACTGTTCACTTTAAATTAAAATTTATTTTTAATAGTAAAACACATGTTACCACAAAGTAAAAAATGTAACTTTGATCGCCATTTTTAATGATCACATTTATTTTTCGCTTTAGTATTGCCAAGTTAATTTTTGATTTGAATTTAACATTTGACATCAAATTGATAAAACGTTTGATATCAAATGTTTATTTTGAAATCATTATCAATTTGAAGATAAATGTTAAATCAAACAATTGAAAAACGTTTGAGAATTGTGTTTGATGTCAAATGATAAAGTCATTTCATATCAAAGGTTTGACTTCATGTTTGTTGGGTTGGTGCTTTCAGCCAATCGGCTGTACTTTCACGTGTAAAGGCCAGGTAAGTCTAATGCAAAATCAAATGGGTTTCAATTTCCAAAAATAAAATTCACACCTAATATGGAGTTTAGGAATCGCTTACGGTGCGGAAACTTTTTTCACCGCATCAGCTTAAAAACAGTTTTTATTATCATTATTATTATAAATAATATATATGTCGCTAAGCAATTTTTTAATAAATAAAAAAAATACTTTTTTAGATAAAAATGGCAGAAGTTTAAGTTCAAAAAGTACTTTCGATACTATCGATAGTCTTAAACTATAGAAAATATCGATAGGAAATATGTCAATATCGATATTACAGTATTTCCCGCTTAAGTGCGCATCGAAGAATGTTAATTTTTCTACGCATTTAAACGGGGAATCATTTAACCGATAACCCGGACAAAAACGCAATAAACGCATTTATAAAAACCTCGCTTACAAAACTAAATAATCATTTAAAAGTACTTTTTTAGTTACATATAGAGCAATTCCATATGAAAACGATCAAAATTGGCAAATTTTTGGACGACCCCTCTCCGATTTTAAAATAAATAGTCTCAATCGATTGCCCAGCAAAAAATAATGTACCTACATATTTTTTTTTTTTTTATAGTGACTGGTTTAGTGGTGGTGTACACCACTGTCATGTGAAAAATTGAAGAATTCTTCATAAGGGACCTCATTGAAAGTTGTTTTAACAAAAAAACTACTAAAGCGAGTGATAGCTCGTTGGAAAGGTATTGAATCAGGCTTTAATTGAGAAATAAAATTTTCCTAATTTTTCTTAGAAATTTACCTTTAAATTTTCCCATGAAAATTAAATTTTCCGATTTTCCACAGAAGCTCCTAAATTTTCCGGCTAATTTTTTTTTTTTTTAGGATTCCTCATAATTTTTGCTTTAAGAATCAGCAATAAAAAAATGGGCCCCGACTCCTTGTTTGGACAGGAGAAGAGCATTTAAGAGACCACCTTGTTAAAAATACATTTTAAAAATTATTTTACAGTTAAAAATACATTTATGAAGAAAAAATCTTTCTTATTTTGCTGCTTATACTTAATTACAATATTTATTAAAAATTTCAATTGTCTTGGCATCATTATAAAATTAAAGTAACTTTAAATTTAGCACGTCGGCAGACGAAGAGTACCGCTTTACATTAATTGACATATCAGAAATATTTGGTATGAAGCAATGAAACTTTTGCGTTCCAGTTATAGTTTTGACATTATTATATCTGTTTTGAATTCGTCGCTCCATGGCATCGTGTTCTTTTTGAGTGCATAAAACTGTGTTAATGGCAATTTCCTTGCTTTGAATCCACGAAAACAAATGTTGTACATTTAAGATCTGGTCAGTATATGGCCTTTGCAAACTTGCCTTAGTCGCCATGCGTTTTAGGGTTCCCCCTAACGAATCGCATGGGCCCTTACCGTGGGACGTCGCGAAAAAGTGCCACTCGACCTTGCAGTTTTGTTCTTCTTCAATTATGCAAAGATTGTAAAAATTTTTTTTATTCTTGTACTGACGTTACTTTGTCGATTGCATCGAATTTTGATCTTAAGAATTCAAACAGTTTCATTTGAAATAAATAAACGGACACATAATTATGAGCTAAACTCTCCGCGACAACAACAAGGCTTACGGTCTGTAGTTCGTTATCTTCATTTTGGGCTAATTTCTCCTTACTTTCCTTTAGAAATTTCGATTGCATCTCGGATATGAAATGGTGCGCCTTCAGTTCATTCAACTTGAATCCGAATTCCTCGATGAATTCCGGAATCTGCTTTACCACGGTCTCAAGGGAACATCTGCCGCTGCTAATTATCCACTGTTTGAAATGCACCTCCTGAATTAACAGCTGTTCAAGCTTTTCCGCCAAATATTGCTCTAGCTCGTCAATCTTCGGACAATTGTCGCATTTGGATAGATGACAATTTTCCGTGGGGTATGCGCACAACGACTTCGACAGGAGGTCCCTATATGTTTCAATTTCACCGTGAAATACTTTCAATTTCTTGCATGGAAAGAAAATTAATTTGATGTTTTGATGAAACATGCAAACGCAGACTGAATGCGTTCCGTGCCTGTCCAATGCCAGCACGCATTCTTTTGGTCGTAGGATGGCAAACTTAGAAAATCCCACTTTTTCTGCTGGGTATTTCTCATTGAACTGATGGTATGCTTCGGATAGATTACATAATAATAATCTGCGCTGCTTGTGTACTTTTTCTCCATCTTCACGTGTGATAACATAGTCACGTGTACCTGGGCAGGCGCGGCTGTTGTCATCATTGCAGTAAAAATCTTGAATCAATTTCACCGTTGCTTCGCTGAGGGTCCTTGAGCCAAATTTCTTGGTGGGAGTCGCCAATATGCCCTTTTGTCGAACTTATTATTTGCTTCTTCTCGCGATGTAAAAAGATGTTTGAAACTGTTCAGAAATCTTGCGTATAGACCATGATTGAGACAGCACAAATAAAATGAGGTATTTCTCCGGAAAAGTGGTCGCTAAATTGAATTTTCTTTTCAACTGCTCAATCATTTGCTTGCCATCATCAACGTCATCTGCTTGACTGCATTCGTTATCAGAGCCTTCATCAAATATTGTCGCGATTGCACTCATAACCTTGCCTTTTTTCTCTTTCCTGTATGTTTCACTTCGCAACTTTCTTTTTCTAATAGGCGTTTCACCTAAAGTGGTAATAGCCTCATTCAAAGGACTCAAAGACATATTGACCATCGGAATGTCTGCCTCACTATCAGATGAAACATTTTGTTCACTTGTCATTTCACTCTCGGATTGTGGCTGCATTTGTTTCAATACATTTGCTTCTTGAGACAAATCGATTTTACACTTGGGGCAAATGAATTCTGCTTCTTCACCGTATTGTATATTTAATTCATTCATGTATCGCTTCGAAACACCAGTTAATTTTAATACTTTTATCTTTTTCGAACGATGTCCACTCTTGTTAAACGGATTGCAGCAAAATTTATTCATTTTACTTTAAATTGTCTTTACAGCTTCACTCTTTACTTTACAAAAAAAAAAAAAACACTTTAACACTTTCACGTTTAGTATTCAACTGAAATTTGACTCAGAGTGTGTGAAGTATTTATATTTATATTTTGGTAAAAAATAGGTAAAAAAAATAAGCGATATTTGCTTTTCTTTAATAGGAAAATTTGCGTGAACTACTGGTCATAAAATGTTTTTTAAAGAGGGACTTAATTGGTTACTGCCAATAAGCCGACCACAGGTCATAAAATGTTTTGCAAATTTTTTAAATTACCAGGTAATAAATATTTCGACATATTTATGGAAAATCCGTGTTTTATGACTTGTTTCTGCACGTGTCATTTTAGGCGAAATATTTATTACCTGGTAATTTAAAAAATTTACAAAACATTTTATGACCTGTAGCCTCAGTCGGGTTTGGTGTGCCATTACATGCCACTGCTGCTATAATCCATGGATTTATGGCCGATCTTGTGAAGGCAGGCAGACCATATTCACTACACACTCAACTTGGGGCTCTTAAAAAAATTGATTTTTTCTTCATAAATGTATTTTTAACTGTAAAATAATTTTTAAAATGTATTTTTAACAAGGTGGTCTCTTAAATGCTCTTCTGCTGTCCAAACAAGGAGTCGGGGCCCATTTTTTTATTGCTGATTCTTAAAGCAAAAATTATGAGGAATCCAAAAAAAAAAAAATTAGCCGGAAAATTTAGGAGCTTCTGTGGAAAATCGGAAAATTTAATTTTCATGGGAAAATTTAAAGGTAAATTTCTAAGAAAAATTAGGAAAATTTTATTTCTCAATTAAAGCCTGATTCAATATCTTTCCAACGAGCTATCACTCGTTGCGATCGCTTTAGTAGTTTTTTTTTTTAAAACAACTTTCAATGAGGTCCCTTATGAAGAATTCTTCAATTTTTCACATGACAGTGGTGTACACCACCACTAAACCAGTCACTATAAAAAAAAAAAAAATATGTAGGTACATTATTTTTTGCTGGGCAATCGATTGAGACTATTTATTTTAAAATCGGAGAGGGGTCGTCCAAAAGGTGATCGCTTTCATATGGAATTGCTCTATAAGGAAAAATTAAAATTTATTATAGGTACATAGTTCTCATACGATATTAAATTCATATAATATTAAAACTAATTCAATAAACATTCTTACATATTAAAGACCTGCACGAGTGTATCAGTAAGTATTGTTGAAACAGATACACCAGATATATATCTGTTACTACTGATATAAATGAGAGAATGAGTGTAACTGATATTGTATGGTTTTGCTTTTGCCCACTCACCATATCTTAAAAACAAAAACAGATGCTTATGGTTTTGGATTGAGTGTGTCATAACATTTTTTTTTTGCTTACAAAAATATCTGTTGTCACCATAAGTATTTCTACAATATCTGTGGTAATCTGTTGTATTTTTAAATATTGTTGGCGAGTTGATGAAAATAAGAGAGTTTGTAAAAATATGTGTAAGATCTCAACCAGGGGTGCCAGATGGTTTTAGTAAAAAATCGGCATATTTTCAAAGACAAATCGGAAATCAAATTATGAAAAAACTGCAAATTAAAATTACTGTTTTAAACACATAAAACATATTTTTAATGACAAAAACAACAAAGCAAAACCATTACGTAATGCTTTAAAAAAAATAAAAAAAATAAATGTTTTATAAATAAATTTTATTTAATTAAAAAAATACGGGGTATCTGATAGCAGATTTATATTTTCAAACTTAAATAAAAAATTTAGTAATTGCCACAAACTTTTATTAAAAGCATTGAACTGTAGAATGGAAATGCGGATTTTATTTTTTAAATAGTACGTCATCCACATGTCTTTTGTCGACTTGAACACATTGTTCAAAACGGAGCCTTGTTATTCGAGAATTTAAAAAAATAAATGACCCAATTTTCTCATGTGTGGATAAGGCACACCAAACATTTACCCTGGGGCAATGTAAAGGTATTTGATGTTTCAATCGAGGGTTTTAGGTTCTTGGAGACCAGTAACGGTAGATTGGTTTGTTGACGTGGCTATTTAAGTGAAAATGAACTTTGAACAAAATTGTCGACGAGCACTTACGTAAGAATCATTACCCTTAAAAAATGTCTCCTCAGCGAACGCGCGATGCTCACTCGACTACTGTGACTGACAAATCCTCCCAATCGATAATTCCATAGGCTCCAATCTCCCTCCGCAACGTTTATTACTTTTTGAAATAATCGCATTTAAAAATATAATTTTGCCACCAGACAAGACACCCTTTATATGAATAGATTTTACTTAAGGGTAAATTGCAGGGACCGTTAATAAGAGTGATCCATATAATTTTAGCTAGAACTCTCCATATTAGAGTCAGCGGAGAGCTATACTGTCTTATACCAATAGGTTCGTCCCTTTAAGAACCTATGGTGATCTAGAATAAACGATCTTAACTCCACAGTTAAAAATCATTTTTCAACGAAAAAATAAAAGTATGTATGGATGAACTCTTAAAAAGAGAGTTTTATTTCGCAGTCATAAAATTGTCGGCCTAAAATTCTTCTTCTTTTTAATGACAATTAGTTTAATTGCAGAGCAAGCTGATTAGCTAACACTGCTTTACAAATTGTAGTGATCTGACCAGCTACAAGCTTTGGGTGTCCATGTACAAAATATGAATTTAATTAAATGTCGGTTAAAATCAAACTCCTGAAATGAGTTTCAATTTATGACGGCTTAATAAAACTCTTTTTTTAAGAGTTAAATTCGATCTTTTATATTTACGTGTATGGACTTTTTTGTTTTTATTCCAAAAATAACTCAGGGACTAAAAATAATTACGTTTATTATTTTTTGTAAAGGTTACGAGAAAAATTCCTTTATTTTCAATTGGGAACCTTTAACCATTATCGTTATATACATTTTTTTTGGTTGTGGTAACCAATTAAAGTAAAATTTATTTATTTTTGGTTATTAATAACCTAAGTATTTTTTTGTTTACAAATATCTATTGGAAAAAATTATTTATTTTTCTGGTTACAATTCTTAGGTCAAGTAAAACATATGTACCGCATTTCCTTTAAACTTCTCATATGAAGTTGTATATTTTTCAAAATGTGTTTGTTGGCTTAGACACAATACAAACACTGCATATATAAAATAAATATGTATAACCATTTTTTCCTTAAGTATAAGCGCTAAATTAATAAAAGTTGTCTCTTTGTGTAACAAGTTACCCAAAATTCATAATTTGTATAAAACAAACCAAAAATTACCGTGCTGTAAGTGTTTATCAAAAAATAAGCACTTTGATAATTTAGAGGAAAAAAATCGTCAAAATGCTGATTTATTGGTAAATATGGTAGGCCTGATCACAACGCTTCCTGCTAGTTTTTATTTTTTACAAACACAAAGTATGTACACGTGTTCAGTTCTTTTAGAATTTTTTTTTCAATAATATTTGTCTACTTGGCACATGAACGAAGAAAACGCGACCTTTCAATTTCATGAATGAATTTTTTACACAAACAAAATACATATCGGAACCGAAAATTTCAAAAATGTTTGCCTTCCAAAAAAACAAGCAACACATTTTGTTCTTGTAAAGTTTTTTTTTGTGCTCGAAACACAACACGCAAAAATTATTGAAAAAAATAACTGTTCATGTGTACATATTTTGTTTTTGTAAAAAATTATTTTTTAACCAGCCAATGGGTCGGCTCTTTTGCGTTGAAAAATAATTGTTATTTTCAATATCGTATCGTACAATAAGTAACTTATTGTATTCCATCAGTATCCACTAGTATCTGCTTTTGCGAAACAGATATAAGCAGATATGATACTCTCTTTCGCTTTTTTATCAACTTACATCCACTCTTTTGCAAATCATATCAACATCAACTTATATCAGAAACACAAGAGCACTCATCCATACGCATCCACTTTAGAAAAAACACAAAAACAGATATAAACAGATGTATCTGTGCAGGTCTTTATTACATATATACTTTTGCACATACATTTTTATTAAAAATATACAGTTATGTCACAGAGTACAATTCCGTTCGGAATGATTCCGTTCGGAATTGAAGAAAACATATTTGTTTATTGATAGAAAGTGTATTTTGATAGTTTTTTGGCCTTTCAGATACAGAAAACTCCCATTCCGTGCATGAAAACAAAAATGGTTACATTCCGAATTTTTTTTCATCATTTTCTGAAGCACCAAAATACGGAATGAATTCCGTTTCCGAACGGAATTGCACTCTGTGACGTGGCTGATAAATATGTTTTGTTTATAATATGAATTTTATTCGACCTTTATTATTTTTAAGTATTAATAAATTGTCGAGCTTTACGTCTTTTTTAAAAAACTCTAAATGGTTATTCGAACCAATATTAAGGCTCCAACTTATTCACTCGAAAATTATTCTCTATGATTTTTGAAATTCAAGAGAAATTTACTTTTTTACTTCAACTGCCGTTTTAGATATTTGTGTTGCAAACAAAAATATTTTTACTAACTTTATAAATGCCTTGATGGATATTTAAAAAAATCGCAAGTTTTTTTGGTTACGCATTTAAACGATTTATTTTGTTCAAATTTGTGTAATTTCGTACAAAAATAAAAAAAATTAAAACGGGGAACGCATTTAAGCGAGGTCATTTAAGCGGCATTTTGTTCATGTAATTATGTGAAAATTTTGCTTTCAAGCACATTTTGCGCATTTAAGAGGGGTAATCATTTAAGCGGGAACTACTGTATTATTATTTAAAATACTGCTATGAACAATGAAGAAAAAGTCATATGACTTATTCTGGCTTTATGAGGAACTGCGGCTGAAGTTATTGAAAGTGTACCAGTACCTTTTAGAAACTATTATGATGACATAATGGTTGTGCTGATCAGGAATATAGAAAATGGAACTGCTCACTCGAGACTGAGCGTTAATACAGGTAAAAGTCATCCATTGTTAGATCTCTTTAAGATTGAAACATTTGTAAACTGTATAAGGGATGAAAACATCGTTTGCGTAAACGATATCGTTTGTCACAGCAAAGGAATCTGTCGATATAAATGCCAAAGTTGAGATCTTGTAAAGGAAATGATAAACATTAAGGAGGAGCTTTTTCATGTTTTGGGCAAAATCCAAGGTAAAAACAGAGTAGAATGCTATAACTGCGGTAAATTTGGTACCATCCAACGAAACTGCAGAGCACCGAACAAGATCTATTTCTGTTTCGCCACAAAGAGTTAATCAACAGTCATTGCAAGAGTCACCGTTAAACCAAAGAAAGCTAGCACTGCGGTACATGGTCTAGCTCCCGTATCTAGGGTTGCCATACGTACTGTTTTAACCACTACATGTACTGATTTTTTGCAATTGTACTGTTTTATGCACAACTCCTAAAACAGTACGCAAATGTACTGTTTTTTACACTTTGTACAGTTTTTTGTACTTTTTTTTTTTTTGTTCAGTGTACAAAAAACCAAGATATTAAGAAAAAATTTTTTTGTGTTCCAAACAAAAAAGTTCTAAAATAATACGAGTTTTTACGCTGTGGTCATTGTTTTCTCATAAATACACAGTAGATATCTAAATTATAATGAGTAGCTCGCAGCAGTAGTATATTTTCATATTGTTATTTTTAAGACATATCGTCCCCTTAATATAACAATAGCGTATGTGCTCATACGCTATTATTTTTTTATTGCATATTTAGAATCTCCATCATTGAGTTTATGTCTGGTCAAAATTTCGTCAAATTCTACTTCCAAAAAGTTGGTTAAAAATGTCGTTGGTAAAAATAGTGTATAATTTCTTATTCAAAATTTTCCTTCAATAAGTGTGTAAGCTCATATGCGCTATTTTACTTGAAATTGCCACTCCAAAGTATAATGTATGATTATACTCCATTTTAGCCTGTAGAAAAAAATACAATTTATGAAAACTTTAACTCATAAAATAGCTTATAATAATGTACACTATTGTTTGAGAAATAGTTTTATTCCGACCATCGAAAGCTGCATGATCTCCAAAACTTGTGCAAGAAGAATGTAATTCCTCGTGGCTCGCAGTCATTTTTCATTAACTTACAAGGTGAAAAGAAACGAAATTGTTAAGATGAGCCAGATGTTGCAGAGGAAGAGAAAGAAGACGAATGAACTTCTTGTTATTTTTGATTAACGCAATGTACATATACCTTAATTTGTCATAATTTTTGTTTATAATAACCCAAATTGGAAAGTAGTGAATATGTGACACTGAATTAACAAAACTATGAATTAATCACTGTTTTATAATGTTTCAAATTGATATTTTTGAGATCAAATATTTTAATAAAAATACCGTAAAATTATTGAATAAAACAGCGTATAGCATACAAAATAAAATAGTGTATCAGATACATCATACGAATTCCTTAAAAAATAAAATAGGCTATATGGAGGACTTGCACTTTGAATGACATAATTATTGTCTTAAAGGATGCGTAGAATAAAACAAATTCGTCAATTTAAAGACAAGAAACGGTATTATGTATTCGTTGACAAATCCAATATGAAGAATTTTTATTTACCGCGATATTGAGGCTTTAATAGACATCCGATTTGACAAAAACTTTAAACACGATTTTCTCAAAAACCCAAAAAAATTATACGCTGTTGTTATATTGAGGGGACGATATGTACTATGTATGATTTTATGGCTACCTCTTCCGATAGTATTTCCCTTTCCACACCTGAGAAAGACAAAATAAAAAAATAAAAAATTTTAAATACTAAATAAATACATACATACTTATTCCAACACAATTATATTAAATTTTTAGAATTTTATTAATTTAAGGGCATGTTCTGGATATCGAAATCACGTGAAATTGAAAACGAACAAATTTGGAAAATTCTTCATGTTCATAATTAATTGAAATACCTAATACCTTTCAGGACCACTTTTCTTTACCTAAACTACTGAAATAAGAAAAAGATAAGTTAATTTTTACAAAAATTTTATTGAAAATATTCATCGTTTTCAATTGCACTTGATTGTTTTACAGGCAGAAATTTTTGTTTTAAATTTTATTGAAACTTGTTTTTTTACTATTTTAATATTTTCAGATTTTGTTAAATAAAAATAAACCAAACTATGTATGTTTTTTGGATTTTATAGATTAATGGCCAATTTCACCAAGTTCAGGTATAATTAACTATCATTATAAATGTCAAAAATTTATTGTTTTAGTAAAAGTTAATTTTAGCAGAACTTGGTAAAATTGGCCGTAAATAATTTAAAAATTGAAATAGAAACTGGGAATTATTTCCTTCCGAAGGTTACTTTATATTATATTCAACATTTTTAATTTTTCGAATTTATTCTATGAGCTAAATTTCAGTTAGGTATTTTATAAAGCTTTTTTGTAATAGTTCTAGTATTCCTTAAATTTTTTAGAAATGACTTTATACACTACCAGACTATTATATTGTATTTTCTTTTTAGATTTTACCTTAGCCTTGATAGAGTAAATTCGAAAAATTAAAAATGTTGAATATAATTTAAAAATTGTTTGAAATTGGAAAATTAATTTAGGAAACAAACATTTTCTCAAATTCTATATGATTTGTGCAACTATGTGTGTGGTAAAAATTGCTTTAAATACGAATATGTTTAAAGAAAATCGTACTATGTATCACAATCAATGAGTTAATTGTTTCAAGCTAAGTTCGGCTTTTTCCCTTTCTTATATGGCTTACAGCAATGTTATGGTTTTCCTGACCAAATGCTTCGTTTGTGGTGTTTGCTTTTTAAACGCAAATGGAGTTATTATTTTCGTCAAAGAAACGTACTGTTTTTTTCTTGATTGTACTTTTTTAAAATCTGGCTACCCTACCCATATCTGAGAGCCGAACAATTTATAAAGCGACAGCACAACATAGTAATAGAAATCTTACTGCTTGTGGATATATCAGTGCTCAAAAATGCATTTTTACTGTGGACACAAGGCGTCGCATTGAATCATAAGGTCTGAGTTAATACAAATATATATCGTACCACAAAGTGGCATAAGTCTGCGAATAGCTGCGTGAGAGCCTGTCCTTCTCTATAGAAAAGTAAAAGTATAATAAAATATGGCCAATACAATCGTCCATCTCGTATTTATTGTGGCTGATATTGTAGACGAGGTAACCGTTGGTCAGGGCTTTGGAGACTCCAAAGTTTTTCGGCATAAAAAATTTTCCAAAATAAAAATTATTCGAAATTGACTATGCACTATTTCAAATATCGATTTGAAATTATTTAAAATCATTTTTATGCTATATTTAACCATTTAAAAGCTAAATTATTAAAAAAGTTCGAGTGCTATATCCAGATGTACCGAATGTACAGAATATATAGAATATATGAGAGTTATAAATTAGTAAATAATCTTTATAAAACGGACGTCAGTATAAAAATTGGTTCCGGTTCAAACCAATTCTATGACAATCAGAAAGTGGTATGCTTTTATTTCTAGCAATTTGAACTAACTTGAATAATATATCATGATTCGTAACAGCTTATGCCGAACTAAAATGATTTTCAGGAGGGACTTGATATTATCCTATCCAATGGCAGCCATGAAATATATCAAGTTTGCCCTTTTTTGTAAGTTTTTTGAGATGCAAAAAACTTTTAAATTTAAATAACGTTTTTTTAAATTTTTTATAAATACATAATTTAAAATTTTCAGTATGTTGGATACAAATATTAAGTGATCAGTCTTCGACTAACACTCATCGAGCTCAGTCACCTTTTCTCTGTATTGTTTCTCGCGCATTAATTCAATTTACTTAAGTAAAGAAAATATCAAATTTGTTTTATTCTTTAACATCTTCCAGAAATTTACATTGCATTGTAGTAATAAATTACTAACATGCCCCCCGGGCCCCCACTTATAGGGGACAACCGGTTTGCCATTCTTGCCGACCGGAGTCCCCAGAGAAAGAGAAAAAAGAGAAATAGAGGAGAGTTCCCAGCTGAATTCCCCGCACTTCCTACTCAGAAGTTACCAAGCCCAACACAGAGAAAACAGATTCGTGATCACAACTGAATTTGGCGCCAATCGAATTTCGTCGGCTGCATGTACTATCATACAATTCGGTTCCAATTACTGAAAAATTCGTTGCTTAGCATACTAGGTTTGATACCAACATTTGAATTTTAGTACACTATCAGTCATAACAACAGATATTGTTAGTTGTTAATATGATTATTAGAAACAAAATTGTGCTTAAACCCGAATAAATGATAGGTGCAACTGAATGAACACATAATTGGTGTTCATAACAAGGATTGTCGTTATCAATATATTTTTTTGAACCGGCCAAATGTAGCCAATAAGGGGCAAGGACTTGTCCAAAGGTAATCTCAATGAATGGAAAAAATGGGTTATTTTACAGTACGATGTCCTAGGGCAGGACCATATAATCCAGCTTGCATTACAAAGGGGAAGTCTTAAAACTACTCCATGGTATACTCCAGAGGATTAGCTTTGAAATCGTTTCAAAACGAAAACATGTCGTTAAAAAGGAAGACATGTCGTTTCACTGCAAACTCTTTTTAATAATGACATGGTCCATACTTGCACTACATTGGACCAGTCCAGGATCAAAATGGATCAAGAAGTCCAATATAATTTGCAGGGTATAAAAAATAATACAAACATTCATACATACATATGTATGTACGTGTATATGTTCATACCTATAAGAATACGTAAATTACTTACCCCTATTTATTAAGTTTTTCACATTTTCCATTTTTGACCACAAATATATTTTTTAAATATAATATTAAAAATTAATTTAATCTATCAAATGTTTTGACAGAAAATTTAGTAAGCAATTGGGGCTTTTAACTATTTTTTGGTTGTGAATTCCGAATAATTATATTTTAATTTGTTGTACTCGAATTGAATCTATTCCAACAATCAATAATTAGCTGCAATAAACGAATAATCATTTATATTAAAAAATTTATTGACGAAAGCAAATTATTGATTGCAATGACCAATATTCAGTATTGCCCTATATTAAATTCGGTTGTGATTCTAACCATTTGTACTAATTTTTAGAACTTAATTAAATTAGTTATCATAACTAATAAAAGAATTGAAGGAATCATATTTCAGTTGGAACATCATTTTTATAATCAAGAGAATTAAAAATCAGTTAGAACTATAAATTTTTAATAGTTGCAATAATAAATCATGTTACTTGATCAATATTTTATTACTGCAACCGTTTCCCAACCAATTTGTTTTCTGTGTGAAGGTATGTTGTTGTAAGCGCAGTAGACGTTAAAAAACCGCTGTCAGAATATTCGTGTTTTGGCGTTCATAGATCTCTCCGACTTATTAGTAAAGACATATTATCAATTTCCCAATTAAGAGATGGAAGCCTACTCTTACTTGTAAAAGATAATATAACAGCAAAAAAATTTATTGATTCCAAAGAATTACACGATATATGCCCTGTAATTTGTAAATTACACGAACATCTAAATTTTACTAAGGGCACTATTTACGCCCCATATCTCAAATCTGTCCCCGATGAGGAAATTACAAGCGAACTTAGTTCCCAAGGTGTTGTTAGCATCTACAAATATGAGAAAATAATTGATGGGAAAAAGCTACCTTCAGGTGTTATCTTATTAACATTTAATTTATTTAATTTACCAGAAACCATCGACATTTCCTGGTATAAAGTAAAAGTAAGAGAGTACATTCCCAATCCCAAGAGATGCAAAAGTTGTCAAATATTAGGACACACCATAAAACATTGCAAAAACTCCCCCTCCTGTGTCAATTGCAATCTCCCCCCACACGCTGATTCTACTTGTTCTAGAACATATTGTGCCAATTGTGCCGATGAACACCCTGCATCATCAAATAAATGTTTAAAATATATTCAACAAAAAGAAATTCTAAAAATAAAAACACAAAAAAAATGCTCAACGCGAGAAGCAACAACAATTTACAGAGAACAATACAAAGTCAATACTCCCTCTACCTCTTACTCAGCAATTACCTCAAACCATAATACAATAGCTGTTAACAAAAATTTAAACAAAACTTCAATTAATGAAACTTCTATAACTGTTTTATCAGAAACCAACAACAAAAATAAAGACAGCGATTACCTCTCCGAAATTCTTCCAAAAACAAACGACAATACCATCGATTTAAACAAAGTAAATACAAATTTTTCTAAAGAAATAAAACTAAACAACCCTTCTCTTAAAACAAGTACTTCATCAACAACAAAACCTACTGATATCATACACAATGAAAAAAATAAAGAACCAACAATAAAATCTTCTAGATCAAACTCTCTTAACCTGTTTAAATCTTTTCACAACTCTCCAAACATTACTCTTAATTTATCAGAACCTAGTTCTGATCAGGGCTGTCAGATGTGGCGATTTCTCGCCAAACGTGACGATTTTCAAACTTGATTGGCGACCTAATTTTCGATTTGGCGACATGGCGATTTTTTTGGCGATATTTTAAAATAGTTGGCGATTTTGTTGGCTATTTTTGGTGAGCCATGCATTTGTTTTAAAACTCGTTAAATTTAATACGAAAAAATTATATTATTTTTATTCTAGTATTTTTATGTATGACATTTTAGGCTTTTATAGTCAGTATGTATTTGAAACTAAATTATGTTATGTTGAAATGGCTGATGAATATATTGAAAATCCAGGAGAAAATTATTTTTCATATTTAAAAAAGAATTAAAGCATGAATACACCGATTTCAAGTTTACGAACATTTCTCCATTATAAAATGTGGCAAATTATTATCACAAACAAAATTCGTTGTTATTAAAGATATTAATGAATCGTAATGTACTTTAGGATGTTTATAAAACACAATGGACAAAATTACCGTTTGTAATTGGATGATATTCAATCTTATTTTAATCAGTTTTGGCGAAAAGGTTATAGCTATTAGGACACGTCAGGTACGTTCCATTTTAAAGAATGCAGTTCTTGACGCGGTGTTACGAGTTATAAATTTGTATATGAATGTTAATACTACATGATGCACTTCTTTTGTACTTTCGTTGAAAAAATTTAATTCACTTACAATGTATTTCAAAAAAGAAGATCAAAGAATATATATTATGGCGACTTTTTTTAAATTTTTGGCGGATTTTAGCGACTTGGAACAAATTTATTTTTTAAGATTTATAAAAAATATTTTTAATAATTTAAATCATCTATATTTTATTGTCAAAAAGTTAAAAATAAAGGCTTTGGCGAATTTGGCGATTTTTGACATTGAATTTGGCGAAAAAGGTCAAAATCGATCTGACAACCCTGGTTCTGATGTCGAATCACAAGATATAGAATTTATAGCATCTGACGAAATGTCAGATTAACGTTGCAATTATATTATTCAGTTACTCATTTTCTCTTAAACTTTTTACAAAAGTACATACCTATTCATGTTGAAAATTATTCAATGGAATATGCGAGGCTACCATAACAACTACACTGACCTACAATTACTTATCGCTGAAAATAAACCAGATATTATATGTTTACAAGAGACCAAATGCAAGCACAACATTAATCCAACTACTCCTAGAGAATATGTTGGATATTTCTTTAACCCTAACACCCCTGCTAAACAGGGATCCGCTATACTTATTAGAAAAAATATTCCTCATAAACTTTTAAATACAAACCAGACAACCAACATTGCCGGATTAGAAATCAACTCCACCATTAAATTTTCAATATTTTCTGTATATTTTCCCCCAAATACTACACTGGAATTATCCCAGCTTAATAATTTAGTAGCAAACATAAACACACCAGTTATTATTGCTGGCGATTTTAATGCATGGAGTCCCATTTGGGGTTCATCCTCAACAAACTCTAGAGGTAAAATTGTTGAACAATTTTTGCTGGACTCAAATCTTTCTACACTGAATAACGGGCATCCAACACATTTCAGCACACGTAACACCTTTTCTCATATCGACTTATCTATTGCCTCAATTTCCATTATACCTATATGCAGATGGTACGTCATCAATGATCTTTTCAATAGCGATCACTATCCTATAGTCACAGAATTATTTCCCCAAAATTCCCCAAAAACTACAAAAATTTCAAACTTTAACACCAAATTCGCAGATTGGGACCTATACCAATCTAACATATTGCGGTTCTGCGACATTTTCCCATATTCGGAAAATATTAATAGAGAGGCCGCCATAATAAGAAAAATAATTAGACGCTCTGCCAGTGAAAGTATTCCCACAACGACCAAGGGTAGCAAACCTAAAACGGTCCCATGGTGGTCCCGAGAACTACAAGTACTTCGCGATGAAAAACAACTCAGATGGAAACATTTTCGACGTAATATGTCTGTTGATAACCTCGTAGCATATAAAAAATCTAATGCATTATTCAATAGGGCCAAAAAGCTGGCCAAACTCAATTCTTTCAACGATTTTACAGAAAATCTAAATCCATCCACGCCACCCAATATTTTATGGCAAAATATTGGTAAATTAACTGGTAGTTACATACCAAGAACAATAAATTCAATATCTTTTAGCGGGAAAGTTTTAACAGATAGTCATGATATTGCAAAAACTTTTGCAGAGTATTGGTCAAACAACTCGAAAGACCTTAACTTCTCCCAGAGTTTTCGCACTGCTAAAACCCATACTTCATCTTTGAATATAACCTCCTGTCCTCCTAAAGCAATGATAATAGAACAACCAATTACTAAACAAGAACTAACTTTCGCTCTAAATACATCAAAAGGTAAAACCCCAGGGCTTGATAAAATATCCTATCCAATGCTGAATCATCTTCCCGATAAATGTAAACTTCGTATTCTGAATCTGTTTAACAGCATATTCGATACGGGTATAATAGCACAATACTTCAAAACTGCCCTTGTAGTAGCTATTTACAAGAATAATAAAGCATTGGATAATATTGAATCATATCGACCCATTTCCCTTCTTCCATGTATTTCAAAGCTTATGGACAAAATTATTTCAAGACGTTTGATGTGGTACATAAAGAAACATAATTTATTATCACCAAACCAGGTTGGATTCCAGTCTGGTTTAAGCACTGTGGATGCTTTACTGTACATTGACCACATAATATGCAAAAATCGTTCTACCAGGGGACACACATCCATTTTGTCAATAGACTTTATCAAAGCGTTTGACAAAATTGGAATTCATATAATACTCCAGAAACTTTTAAGTTGGGGCATCGGTCCGAAGTTATTTAATTTTGTTAAATCTTTTCTTAAAAACCGGAAATTTTCTGTCCGTGTAAATGAAACATTCTCTAGTACACTACCCTTGCACAATGGAATCCCACAGGGATCCCCACTGTCCGTAACTCTTTTTATTATTGCTTTTGACGATTTAAGTCGCATCTTAAGTAATAATAAAAAAATTGAACACTGCATTTATGCTGATGACCTTTATGTGATAGCAAAAGTTCAGGCAAATGAAAGAATTAAAGAAGAATTTAACAAAACCCTACTTGCCATTGATAACTGGACCAAATTATCTGGTGCAGATATCTCATTTGATAAAACAAGTCATCTGCATATTTGTAGAAAACATAGTTGTAATAATATTACTATAGAGTATAAAAACATAAAGATTCATAATGTAAATTACTTTAAGATTTTAGGTCTAAACATTGACTCTAAGTATAGCTTTAAGAACCATTGTATTTATTTAAAAAAAAATTTAATGACCAGACTTAATATTATAAAATACCTATCTTCCTATAAAAGCAATATGCACACAAATAGTCTCCTACTTTTAGTTAAATCTTTAATAATTTCCAAAATAAACTATGCACTAGTTATCTACAGTAAAGCTGCAAAATCAACATTAAAAATTGTCGAAAATATTCTTAACGCAGCCATCCGGACAAGCCTGGGAGCGTTTCGTACTACTCCAATAAAAAATTTGAAAGCCGAAGGGGGATTTGACTCCCTACGAATACATGCCAACAAACTTAAAGTCCAACTATGTCATAAAGTTTTTTGTAGCAAATCCTCTTTACTGCATAAACACATAAATTTATTAAAGAAAAGAAAGAAGGACCTCAAATGTCCATCAACTTTGTCCCATATTTTTAAAATTACAAGGAAATTTAACCTGCAAAAATTACAGCCACCCCTGCAAATACACCCGCCTTGGCGACTTGAACCCAGCATTTTTCTCAAAAATTTTCAACGTTTTGACAAACATACTACACCACCATCAGTATTTAAATCCTTACTTAATGAATTGGTTTCAAAATACAAAAATGACAACTGGAATTTTTTATACACCGATGGATCAAAAACTATAAATCATGTAGGATTTTCCGTAGTGGACGAAAACTAATCTTCAAAAATAAGAGGGCTACTACCCCAGCACGCAACTGTATTTGAAGCAGAGGCAGAAGCAATTATTGAAGCTTTGAAAACATGTAAGAATTCTCCTAACAAACACATAATTTTCACTGACAGTCGTTCTGTTTTCGATGCAACATTTAACCATAAAAACAACAACCATAGCATTATTGTTATTCAACAACTCTTAATACAATTGGTTAAAAAAGTTAAGCTATGCTGGATTCCTAGCCATATTGGTATAAAAGGAAACGAAGCAGCAGATAAAGCAGCTAAATCAACTGTTTCCCATCCTTCATTTGTATATATACCTCAATCAATAAATTTTTTAACAAGAAAAATACTTCAAAATATTAATTCCTCCATTTTAAAGCAATGGGACAGATATAACCATCTTTACAAACAAATAAATCCGAGTAAAACACCTATAACTCTTCCAACTTCGACCAACTGTCATAAAAATAAATGTTACACCCGACTCCGCCTAACATATACCAGATTAACACATCAATATTTAATATCCAGGGATCCCCAACCAATGTGTACTTTTTGCAACAACTCAATATTAACAATTCCCCATATTCTTGCTGACTGCCAAGCATTATACACCACACGTTTAAGAACTTGTAATACAACAAATATCATAAATCTACTAATTAATACAACAGATGAAAATGTTAACAAAATCTATGATTTTTTAAAGTGTATTAAGTTACATAATTATATCTAAATTAAAAATTTATATTTTATATAACGAAGGCCGATAGCCTTAGATGCTAGTGCTTAAATTGTATAATTTATTGTAATTTTAATTATAATAAATATTAAAATAATTAGTATTGTGGTTATTTTGTTGAACTATTTATGGTTTTAAATCCAAATTTTTAATATTTTTAATTAGGCTTAAGTTCATGAAATTTAATTTTCATTAAATTATTTTTATGAAGAAAGGAATTTTTACAGCATGAAAATCAATTAAAATTGTTATTGATAATCTTTCATTCTTGACGTGGCTCGGGCTCGAACCCTGGCCGGCAGGTTACCATGACATGTTTCGATCGCAACCACTCGATCTCCTCAGATGGATTTGCCGTCTTACACTCGCAGCCATCGACGACTGCTGACGTCAATAGTCAAACATCAATCCTTAAACCAAATTGTATTTTAACATTTGGTAGATCGAAATTTGCCTTCCTGAATGATTATCCATTTTAATTGATTTTACATGTTTTTTTTTTTTTTTTTTTCCTTACTTCTGTTTTTTCGTACTTTTGTCAAGAATTTTTCTTGAAGTCCAAGTACATTTTTGTTTTTTCATTTTGTCTTTCTCTTTTCTGTTGACCTTTTTCAGCACAACTTGAAGGACAAATGTACACATAGAGCTCGTGCCTTAGCTTTAACAATAATTAGTATTGTGGTTATTTTGTTGAGCTATTTATGGTTTTAAATCCAAATTTTTAATATTTTTAATTAGACTTAAGTTCATGAAATTTAATTTTCATTAAATTATTTTTATAAAGAAAGGGTTCGAGCCCGAGCCACGTCAAGAATGAAAGATTATCAATAACAATTTTAATTGATTTTCATGCTGTAAAAATTCCTTTCTTCATAAAAATAATTTAATGAAAATTAAATTTCATGAACTTAAGCCTAATTAAAAATATTTCTGACGGAACCAACTATGTAAATTTTTGTACCTCCAAGGAAGATACAATTTGAGATTAAATTTTGACAGATTTCTTACAAATTATTAGGCATTTAGACTTATTTGGGTTAAGACGCAACCCATTTGCTGACGCCCAGAGAAAAATACTATTAACCCTCTAACTGGCAAAACAGAATCCGTTAATTTTATTTATCGGGAATTTTACTAATGGTGTTTTCTTTTCTGACAATAATGTTCCATATATGCTAACATTCGTGCGGGTTTTTGTTCCATTCTAAAAATATATGCAAAAATGTGAGAAGTTGTCGTTTTCCTTTCTAAACATGTTGCAACAATAAATGGCAAATTTGTTCCATTTCATACCCGCAGTTATAACTGAGTGTCAGATAATACCCTTTTTTGCATCTGCGTAAAGTACTTTTTTATGCAAGCAAGTATTTTTTTTCTTGTGTTTGCGGACAATTTGCGTTATATTGTGATTTTTAGTTATATTGTGATGGATATAAAAACTTTTTGTTTTTCGTTTGTTTTACTTTTATTTAATAATTATATGTTTTTGTCACAAAATTTTTAACAACAGCTGACATTAATTATTGAAAATCAGTGCTGTTAACGCTTATTGGAATTGTAAGAAAATTTAATATTGAAAATTGCTACAATCGTGATGAATATCGCTTTTAGTACAAACTTTGCATTCAATATTTAACACGCTAAATACTCATTAGTGTTGAGTGTAAAACGTAGCTATTATTTTGTTCCACTGTAATTTAGAAAAATGTATCACTTTGTAAGGGTTCGTGTAACCTAATAAATATATTACACAACTATAATGCATCATTATTTTTTAGAAAAGAATTAATTAATTCCTCTTTCGGTGCAGTCGTTTTTTATTTTTATGTTCCCAATTATATATTTTGCCCTTTGATATTCGGGTAAATTTTAAAAGTTTGCTAGTATTTTTGAGAACAATTCCTCCAGAATTAATAAGTTTTTTCGGAATTTCTTCATCTTCATACAGATTATCTTCTGAGACATTAACTTCCATCTTCATAACAAACTTGGCTTAAGTTAAGAAATCTATTCTATCATCGAAAGACGAAAAACCTACACATTCTTCATTCAAATAGTAAAGATGGTTAAGAAATTTTGTTATTGCTTTATCTGCTATATTTTAGTTAATTTTTTGTAATTTTCCAAATTTCTCAAGAATTTAATATCAGCATTAAACCAGAATTGCCAGTCTCGTAAATTAAATGCCTTTTGGCGGACTTCCTCCTAAGAATATTCTTATTATATTTTTATCAGTTCTAAAAATTTTTTATAGTCATTGCGTGAAAAGTCTTCTAATAGTTTCTCTTTTGCAAATTTTAAAATGTCATCTCCGTTACCATCTAAAATTTCATTGAATTATGAATATGACGATCCCGTCAAAAAACCATCCTGTGACTTTGTTTTAAATAATTTTTATCAATATTTGCAGAGCATTGCACTAAATTATGTAATTTACCCATTATTAAAAATAAAAAAATTAGCATTAATTTTAACCCAATATAAAATTGTCTAATATTCTTAAATTTGTTTAAATAACTTATATTAAAAAAAAAAAAAAAAACTCAAGCTCCATTTATTTAATATTAGCCTGGTTTTTTTGATTTTAAAATAGAATAGAATAGAATTTCTTCTATCAAGAAACAAATGCTAGAGATTTCTTTAAATTTTTCAGAAAGTTCTCAAGAAAACTTGGCTTAATTCAATGTTAAGCAAATCAATAAAAAGATTCTTATTTTCATAGTAAATTTTCTTTAACAAACTAACTATTCACGCATTTATGTAAAAAATGCAGGTTTTCCACGTATTTTGTAAAATATAAATGGCCGATTTCACCAATTTATTTAAATATAATTTGTGTTTTAAATTCGTTTTTGATGTCAAATAAAATTATAAAATCCATATTAATGCCCCTATTGCGGTTCTCCACTCAACTCAGTTTGGTCGTGTTGGAGTCAACCCAACTTATGCACAACCAAACTCATTTTAGGTATTGTGATACTCAACTGTTTTTGGTTGAGTTTGCTTTAAAGTTGCCAACTTAAAATATCGATTTGCCAACTTTAAATATAACGTTTGACAAGTGAAAATTTTATAAAATTAAATAATTTTTTAAACTAAAAGTATTTCTAATTGTTGTGTTGAATAAAAAGTATTTATAATTGATATTAGTGTCAACTTATTTATGTTGATGAAAAAGAAAACTCTTGTATGAATGCTCTACATACAAGAAGACAAATTCGTGATTAGTCCAACCCTCTTGAACTTTCAAGTGCCAAGTAAGAATTCCTTATAAGTAACGAAACTTTCTTGTGCCGGATGAGTTCCTCTTCTGGTTGGGGTAGCTGTTGGCGAATCTTCTGGCTGTATTATTGGTTAAACTGACTCAGTAAAATTGTCACTTGATGGTGGAATATTTTCAACACCAAATACTTGGCCGGACTTGCAATACAAGAGCTGCGAAACAGTATCCTTAAGGCTATTTAATAAAACTTCTTGTGATAGTCCTCCCCCGTCGCTTGAGTGTTTCTTTTATTTTTGGCAAGTTTTTTCTTTATACTTGCCTTGTAGTGTATCCAAACCTGTGCCAAGAATATTATAATTAGATTAAGAAGATTATAAGTGTTTAAAAGAAGTTTTTGTCGTGGTCCCAAACTATTTAACTCCACTATAAACTCTTCCCATAACTGCTTACATGAATTTTTCATCATACCAAACTGGTGTTTTCCGCGAACAATTTCTAAGTTTCTCTTGACGAGACGCTCAAATTGAGCTTTCGTTTTTATTTTCAAACTAATAAAAGTTTTTAATAAAACCGAAATAGTAATTACAAAAATTTATACATACGATTTCTCCATTTTGTTTTCGATTTTCACCGAAATTAAATAAAATAAACTTTAACTGCCAATAACACAACTACTTTTTAGCAGTTGTGTGTATTTAAAATTTTTGTCGACCAAACTTTTACAAAGTTGAAAACGGCAATACCACGAAACAAACAGATACACAACTGAATAGCCAACTGCCAGTTTAGTTGAGAATGGCAATGTGAATTTATCAAAGACAACCAAACTGTTACAGAAGTGGAGAACCGCAATAGGGGCATAAGATATGCATTGAAATTTAAATGGAATTGGTGAAATTGGCCATAAGCAACGAAAACTTGATTTAAGTAACTTGTAGCAGTAGCAGCTGGTGTTTAAAATATGATGATACCAAAAAGAAACTGGGAAATAATTCCCAGTTTCTATTTGTTAAAATTGTTGAGTTAAATATTTTGAATCTTAATGAACGTGTCACTAAATTGGAAACAGTGTAATGTACAAAATTGTATCTACCAGTTATTCAGGGCCGATTGCTAAAAGTTAACGAACGTTTCTGAGGAAAAATGGTTATAGGGAATTTTAGTTCTCTTCTGGTTTTTATTAAATCGATAATAACTTTTGTAAATTTTATGTTTTATTTTATTAAAATAGAAAAAGAAAAGGGAAAATTAAAACAGTTAACCTACAGTGTGTTGTAAGGTGAGGATGTGTTTAATAAGCATATGCCACTACTGTATTTTAATGCATATCGCCGCAAGATATCGCATTTTAACAAAGACAGAAATGTCCAAATTCTCGATAATTTATCGACGATAAATCTCTTGTGTTGCCTTCTTTAAGAATGACATGCCCTTAAGAGATTCTTTCTTAACCAACATCCGTCGAGTTAACTTCTTATCAAGAATTATCTTTAATTAAACCAAGTTACAGGCAATTAACATCATTAACATCATAATAAATAGTAAAAAATTTTTTTAATAATAATTATAATCAAAAAATATTGGGATCATAATTGTCCGTATTAATACCAATATTCGTTGAATCTATTTAAAAAGTAGAGAACAAAGTTACAGCCAAAAGTAATTGTGTGCAATGCCTAGGTCGGCTTATTTAATAAGCTACTACTGTGGGGTTCTCTTATGAGTTCTTTTCTTCAAATTAACTAAAAAACAAACAAAAAAAAAATCGACAAAAGTCACCTTTGACAACGAAAGCACTCAGAGGCAGTCGCCAACCTCTTAACGGATCAACTAGTTTAAGAAAAGAAATACGAAAGAACAAACGAAAATTAAAGCACACGTGTAGTAACCTCCAAAGTCGATTTGTTAAAGAAGTAAAAAAATTAAACTATAGCACAGAAAATTCTTTTTTTTCAAATCCTAGAGACAAAACCATTTTTAAAAAGAAAAAAAAAAGGACAACTTTGGGCGAGAAGGCAGGAAAAGCTCTAGTCCTCCCCAGGGTGGAAAGTGCCCAAAATTCTCCAAGAATTCCCAGACACCACACGAATTTTCGGTAACTTGTCTATATTTCAATATTATCCAGCAAAAGGAACAAGACAAATTAACATGCTACAAACAACCAAACGTATTGTGTAAGTTGGTGAATACAATTTACATACATATAAAACAGAAAGGAAAAAAACCAAACCGAAGATATTACACCTCGGATCTGAACACAATTCCTACCTAGTTTTACAATTTTTAAAAGCTGCCTTTTTGAATATTTCCAAAACAGAAAATTGATTATTTTTAAATCCTTCTAAAATATTGAAATATATGACTATTATATTATATGCATTTAAAATATTTAACTAATAATTAAATTTTTTTTAAGGTAGTTAAGAATTTATTAATCAACTAAGGGGACACCCTTAATATACCTACAATATTGCAAAACAAAGATACAATTTTTTAATAACCTCCAACAGCAGAATTCCATAGCAGCAGTTTGGCGAGGCCTCATCATTCCGCAGCACCGAATAATGCTTATTTAAATTTCGTTGGGTGAGTCAAACTTATATATATCCATATATTTTCTTTTTGTTTTGCAATACATATTTAAAGAGAGTGATAAATAAGAGTCCAAAACTCCCTTTAAATTCTGTTTCCAACATAAGTTTATTTATACCAACCCGGTATTAAAAGGGACGACTGTCTCGCAACAAAAGAAATAAATAACAAGAAACAGAAAAACAAAGAAAAAAAAAAAAAAACAACAAAACAAAGAAGAAATAAAATTTTGTTTCTTTGGATTATGTAGTATTTCTTCTTCTTTATTTTTGTAAAGACAAATTTCAAACATATTTATTATTTGCATTTTGTTGAATTGTTTCTTCTCATTGGATTGCGGTTGGAAATAACTTTAAAGAGAGTATTGGAAATTAATTAAAACTCAATAACATGTAACTTGTATCTGAGGGTATTTAGAACCTTCCAGTATTATATGTATACTCTATAACCCGTCATATGAGTGCGAAGTATAGACTTAGTTGCTAATATTATTTTATAGATTGTTTTTTTATTACAAAAGATTTTGTTATTTGTGCTTAATTCCCAGTTTTTATTCTTGATAAAAACACTTGAAATTTATTGTTGATGGGATAAGCTATTCCTATGCATTTCACTGGTTGCTTAGGCCAGATCATCAGGAAACTTCATCCATAAAGATTTTAGACAAACTAAAGATATTAAACCAAATAAAACTGTTAAACGTATAAGACTTATAGCAACAGTTTTACTTGTAACAATATCAAAGCTTGAACAAAATACATCAACAATAAAAAAGTGGGTTTATCTCGTCTTACACTCCCCACTACAATTAGTTGAAATTCTCTCAACATTAATTGTAGTTGTAAGTAGGTTAAGAAAAACAAAATAAAAAACAAACAACAACTTACAAAAGATGTTGTCAATTAAGTGTTTTTTTAGGCCGTGCACTTGCCTGTTTATTATCAAAAAGTAATTTCAATTTTTGGGAATAAAAAATTTTAATTTCAAAAGATTTTGTTATTTGTGCTTAATTCCCAGTTTTTATTCTTGATAAAAACACTTGAAATTTATTGTTGATGGGATAAGCTATTCCTATGCATTTCACTGGTTGCTTAGGCCAGATCATCAGGAAACTTCATCCATAAAGATTTTAGACAAACTAAAGATATTAAACCAAATAAAACTGTTAAACGTATAAGACTTATAGCAACAGTTTTACTTGTAACAATATCAAAGCTTGAACAAAATACATCAACAATAAAAAAGTGGGTTTATCTCGTCTTACACTCCCCACTACAATTAGTTGAAATTCTCTCAACATTAATTGTAGTTGTAAGTAGGTTAAGAAAAACAAAATAAAAAACAAACAACAACTTACAAAAGATGTTGTCAATTAAGTGTTTTTTTAGGCCGTGCACTTGCCTGTTTATTATCAAAAAGTAATTTCAATTTTTGGGAATAAAAAATTTTAATTTCAAAAGATTTTGTTATTTGTGCTTAATTCCCAGTTTTTATTCTTGATAAAAACACTTGAAATTTATTGTTGATGGGATAAGCTATTCCTATGCATTTCACTGGTTGCTTAGGCCAGATCATCAGGAAACTTCATCCATAAAGATTTTAGACAAACTAAAGATATTAAACCAAATAAAACTGTTAAACGTATAAGACTTATAGCAACAGTTTTACTTGTAACAATATCAAAGCTTGAACAAAATACATCAACAATAAAAAAGTGGGTTTATCTCGTCTTACACTCCCCACTACAATTAGTTGAAATTCTCTCAACATTAATTGTAGTTGTAAGTAGGTTAAGAAAAACAAAATAAAAAACAAACAACAACTTACAAAAGATGTTGTCAATTAAGTGTTTTTTTAGGCCGTGCACTTGCCTGTTTATTATCAAAAAGTAATTTCAATTTTTGGGAATAAAAAATTTTAATTTCAAAAGATTTTGTTATTTGTGCTTAATTCCCAGTTTTTATTCTTGATAAAAACACTTGAAATTTATTGTTGATGGGATAAGCTATTCCTATGCATTTCACTGGTTGCTTAGGCCAGATCATCAGGAAACTTCATCCATAAAGATTTTAGACAAACTAAAGATATTAAACCAAATAAAACTGTTAAACGTATAAGACTTATAGCAACAGTTTTACTTGTAACAATATCAAAGCTTGAACAAAATACATCAACAATAAAAAAGTGGGTTTATCTCGTCTTACACTCCCCACTACAATTAGTTGAAATTCTCTCAACATTAATTGTAGTTGTAAGTAGGTTAAGAAAAACAAAATAAAAAACAAACAACAACTTACAAAAGATGTTGTCAATTAAGTGTTTTTTTAGGCCGTGCACTTGCCTGTTTATTATCAAAAAGTAATTTCAATTTTTGGGAATAAAAAATTTTAATTTCAAAAGATTTTGTTATTTGTGCTTAATTCCCAGTTTTTATTCTTGATAAAAACACTTGAAATTTATTGTTGATGGGATAAGCTATTCCTATGCATTTCACTGGTTGCTTAGGCCAGATCATCAGGAAACTTCATCCATAAAGATTTTAGACAAACTAAAGATATTAAACCAAATAAAACTGTTAAACGTATAAGACTTATAGCAACAGTTTTACTTGTAACAATATCAAAGCTTGAACAAAATACATCAACAATAAAAAAGTGGGTTTATCTCGTCTTACACTCCCCACTACAATTAGTTGAAATTCTCTCAACATTAATTGTAGTTGTAAGTAGGTTAAGAAAAACAAAATAAAAAACAAACAACAACTTACAAAAGATGTTGTCAATTAAGTGTTTTTTTAGGCCGTGCACTTGCCTGTTTATTATCAAAAAGTAATTTCAATTTTTGGGAATAAAAAATTTTAATTTCAAAAGATTTTGTTATTTGTGCTTAATTCCCAGTTTTTATTCTTGATAAAAACACTTGAAATTTATTGTTGATGGGATAAGCTATTCCTATGCATTTCACTGGTTGCTTAGGCCAGATCATCAGGAAACTTCATCCATAAAGATTTTAGACAAACTAAAGATATTAAACCAAATAAAACTGTTAAACGTATAAGACTTATAGCAACAGTTTTACTTGTAACAATATCAAAGCTTGAACAAAATACATCAACAATAAAAAAGTGGGTTTATCTCGTCTTACACTCCCCACTACAATTAGTTGAAATTCTCTCAACATTAATTGTAGTTGTAAGTAGGTTAAGAAAAACAAAATAAAAAACAAACAACAACTTACAAAAGATGTTGTCAATTAAGTGTTTTTTTAGGCCGTGCACTTGCCTGTTTATTATCAAAAAGTAATTTCAATTTTTGGGAATAAAAAATTTTAATTTCAAAAGATTTTGTTATTTGTGCTTAATTCCCAGTTTTTATTCTTGATAAAAACACTTGAAATTTATTGTTGATGGGATAAGCTATTCCTATGCATTTCACTGGTTGCTTAGGCCAGATCATCAGGAAACTTCATCCATAAAGATTTTAGACAAACTAAAGATATTAAACCAAATAAAACTGTTAAACGTATAAGACTTATAGCAACAGTTTTACTTGTAACAATATCAAAGCTTGAACAAAATACATCAACAATAAAAAAGTGGGTTTATCTCGTCTTACACTCCCCACTACAATTAGTTGAAATTCTCTCAACATTAATTGTAGTTGTAAGTAGGTTAAGAAAAACAAAATAAAAAACAAACAACAACTTACAAAAGATGTTGTCAATTAAGTGTTTTTTTAGGCCGTGCACTTGCCTGTTTATTATCAAAAAGTAATTTCAATTTTTGGGAATAAAAAATTTTAATTTCAAAAGATTTTGTTATTTGTGCTTAATTCCCAGTTTTTATTCTTGATAAAAACACTTGATTGTTTTTTTATTACTATAATTGTCGTAGAGATATGATTGGGTTTTGTTAAAACCTATTAAGGTTAGCAACAGTTAAATTATTTCTACCACTAGCCCTAAGTTACGCCATAGAAAAAAAAATGAATTCTGTAAAAGTTTGTTGCTCTTGAATAAAGTAATTTTTGAAATGGAGAACTAATTTCTTATTAAATCGTGTGATGTGACCAGATAGGTGAAGGTAGAAGTGTTAGGGATCTTAGCGTAAAATGTTAAACGCCCTAAGATCACAGGTAGGGAGGGTTGTGAGGCGTTATCCCTAAAATCATCTGGGGAGTTGGAAGTGGTGTTTATGGTTGATTCTTTAGTTTCAGTGTATTCAGTTGATTAAAAATAAGGGTTGTAGTATGATCTGCACCTCGTTGCAGGAACAGCATGATAATACAAATCAACTGCCCAAACCAAATATTGTAATAGTTAGATTTTAGGGAGTCTACAATAATTATTTGTGTTGTGACATTTCTTCTGGGGGAGGAGATTTGAGTAGACAAGAACCACCCCACCCGGCTGACCGCTAGCTTATTCAATGGCTCCCGTTCGTCTCTTCTATCTCTGATTTTAATCATCATCCGCCAGAGGGCAAACGTTTTTTTTTTCACTTTAATTATCACCATGAAGTGTTGTGTTCATTACATAAATTGGCGCCCAACGTGGGGCACAGTAAGTCCTCTTGTTTTGTGTTATTATCAAATTCAATTTGACTTAGTTGCTCTAAATGTATTCACCTAATTTGCTTGTATTTAAAGTTCAAAGTAAGGGATATGAGAAATGCTAATTTTTTTTTTTTTTTTTGTAATTTTCTTCAATAAAGTGTAGTTTCCTAATGGATTTTCGTACTCTTGATGTAAAGTTCGGGGGTATGACCTTAGCTAAAACTGAATTTACTTTGAGGTGAATTGCGGGGAAAAGTTATTGCAGTTCTTATTATTACTATTAATGCTCAAAGATGTTTATTATTTTAAGAATTTGTTTTACCGAGTTACCGGGTACCTGTCTTGCTTGGAATTACAATATAATTGCCAATTGCGATTTATTGTCTGGCGTAAACAGATGCATTTTGCGTAAAGTTAATTTCGGTTTGTGAAATAAACATTTCAATAATTATTAAACAGTTTTGGACATTCCATAGACTAAATTTTTATTTTTTTTTCTAATCAACCATATGCTTAAATAATATTCACCCTTCATCTATCTGTATCACATTTACACGTAAAACGTTAATTTTACAATACACATATATAAAAAAAAAAAAAAAAAAAAAACTGGGACAATTCAACACAAATTTTTTTTATTTAAAGTTTGTTATTCGGTTCAAAAATCTTACAAGAGTAAAGGGGTTTTAAGTATCAACATTTTTTTTCTAATAATGATGGAACGTTCTCCTTCTAAGACTCAAGAAGTTGCAAAAGCAACCGCTCTATCTTTATCTCAGTCAAACCCTGATAGTTCACGTTGCATAGTTTGCAATGAAAATTTGTTGGAAGGACAAGAATGTATGATAATTTCCGAATGTAACCATGTTTTCCATAGCCACTGCATTGAGACTTGTCTTTCACATTCTTTAGAATGTCCTGATTGTAAAAGGCCTTGTGCCTTATCAGAATTGAAGAAGATCAATATTCAGAACATAACTCGACCAGTTGAACCTCTAAAGCCATCTCGTGGTAAACCTCGTGGGGCTATGGCCAAACACCATAACACCAGAAATTATGTCAAAAATTTATTTGCCGAATCTTCTCAAACTGCTTTAGTGGATTTTAGTTTGAATGAAGGAAATGGGCCTGTGCGTCCTTTAACCCCGATTCTCACCCCCCCGTCAAATAACTTAGTCCAGAGGGGTGCTCACAATTCTCATAATCGGAGATCAAACCATAACCAGCCAACTATGGATTATTCGCAAATTCATCAAATTATTGAAAATAGTGTTTCTCGGTTATTAGGTAATCTTAACTTGTTACCTAATGTATCGCAAAATACCGGTGGTCGAAACGAAATGCCACATAATATTACCCATGTTCAACAACCAACCAGATTGCCCCGACAAAATAACCAATCCTTTATTGATACTCGTGGTAACAGACCCCTAAATATGCCGACTGATCCCAATTATACCCCAACGTCTCGGGGAAACTTTAGTAGTTCCTTTGAAGAAAATTTTGCTTTGAGATCTGATAGAATTACCTCTATCATACAAAACTGGAATATTAAGTTTGATGGTTCTGTACAGGGAATTAGCGTGGATGAATTTCTATATAGAGTAGGAGTATTAACTCGGGAACATTTTAATAATGACTTTTCAATAATTTGCAAAAATCTTCACGTTTTATTAAGTGGGAGAGCTAGAGATTGGTACTGGAGATACCATAAACAGGTGGAAACCCTGACCTGGAATGAATTTTGTGCGGCTCTTAAATATCAATACAAGGATTTTAAATCTAGCTTTGACATTTATGAAGAATTGCGCAGTAGAAAAATGAAAAATAATGAAACATTTGAAATATTTTATGACGCTATAACCTCTATTTTAGATCGTTTGGAAAATCCGATCCCTGAAACTGAGTTAGTTGAAATTTTAACTCGCAATCTTCGTCCAGAGATCAGGCATGAATTACTGTATGTACCAATCTATTCAATAGCTCATTTGAGAAAGTTAGTCCAAATGAGAGAAAATTTACTAGGTGATGACTATTTTCGAAAAAATTGCTCTCTAAAATCTGTACCTTATACGGGATTGCGACGTCAAGTCGCTGAAATAGACTATGTGGAGGAGCAGACAACCACCGATTTGGTATTGCCTCCCGAAAGTTCTATAAATGCATTGCACTCTGTTAAATGCTGGAATTGCGATCAAGTAGGTAATTTTTGGGAAGATTGCCTAAGCGACAGAAATATTTTTTGTTATGGTTGTGGCGAGAAGAATACTTATAAACCACAATGTGCCAAGTGCTCCTCAAGAAAAATTATGTCAAAAAACTTCCAGACACTAAATCAGTCACAAAAACACCCATAGATATAAACCCTTGCTACACTAATTTAATACCTTTTAAGCCCGATGTTACCTTCCTGAAAAATGAAACTTTGCAACTAGAATCTACTAATGCTTCTACCTCCCCGGCTTTGACAAGTGTGAACTCTGGTTCTAGCAAATGCGTTGATAATAATATCCTAATTATGACTAATGCCTCAAATAAAATTTTGTCAAACTCTAACCGTTTGCCAAAACTACATCCAATTTTACCTTTACATAAGAAATGGGAAAACTACCTGATTAAAAGAAATGAAATTTTTAATCTATCATGTCTTACTAATAAGAGTTCAAACAAACCCAAACGTTCCACCCTTCGATTACGGAAATATTATAAAAATAGAAAGTTTACTTCAAAATTTATACTGTCATCTATTGTGAGCAGCAATTCTGATAAACGTTATTATGCAGCGGTTAAATTTCTAACTTTCCAAGAATTAGGTTTGTTAGACACTGGGGCCAATGTTTCCTGCATAGGATCAGATTTAGCCTCTTGTGATTTTTCGAATTTTCGTGAATTTTCAGATCTTAATTCTTACGTAAAAACTGCAGATGGAAAAGTGCAAAAAGTGGTAGGCTATTTAGATGTTGACGTTATGTTCAAGGCGCAGTGTAGAAAATTGAAAATCTTAATAGTGCCCTCGATTCAGCAAAGGCTGATACTAGGTTTAGATTTTTGGAAGGAGTTTAATCTTGCTCCAGAGGTTTTTGGCAGCATAATTTGTGCCGACAGTAGCGAGACTCCAGCCGGTATTCTATCAGAATTGGCAGCCTTTAACAATATTCCAGAAGTTGTAAAAGAAGTCCACAAAGGGGTAGAGGATCCCGAGACCGGTTTCTATTATCCACTTAATTCAGTTCAGATCCAACAACTTGCGGCGGTTGTGGACTTATTTCCAAATTTTGAGAAGCAGGGACTGGGTCGAACCTCCCTTATTGAACATGACATTGATGTTGGAAATGCAGCGCCTGTTAAACAACGATTCTATCCTGTATCTCCTGCCGTCGAGAAACTTATGTTTCGGGAGATTGATAGAATGCTAGCTTTAGGAGTAATTGAACCCTCAAATTCGCCATGGAGTTCCCCCATGCGCCTGGTAGTAAAACCCAATAAAATTCGTTTATGTTTAGATGCAAGAAGGGTAAACCAGGTAACGAAAAAAGATGTCTACCCCTTGCCTAATATTGAGGGTATTTTTTCTAGATTGCCAAAGGCGAATTTGATATCTAAGCTGGACCTAAAAGATGCCTACTGGAAATTGCGTTATCAGAAAAATCTAAACCATTGACCGCCTTTATAGTCCCGGGTCGGCCTTTATATCAATTCGTTGTTATGCCGTTTGGTCTTTGCAACGCGCCATCTACAATGTGCCGGCTGATGGATCAGTTGGTTCCCCCAGAGTTACGGCACTGTGTTTTCAGTTATCTAGATGACTTGATTATTGTGTCCGAAGATTTTTCTGCACATTTGGCTGTTTTGATAAGAATTGCCGAACAATTTAAAAGGGCCAATTTAACGTTAAACGTGTCGAAATCTAAATTTTGTGTAACCGAGGTCAATTATTTGGGATACGTTATAGGGAAGGGTGGCATTAAAACTGACCCGGACAAAGTCCTTTCCATTCGTAATTGGCCTACACCTAAAAATATAAAACAGGTTCGCGGATTTCTCGGACTCGCAGGTTGGTACCGGAGATTTATTGGCAATTTCTCTTCTATTGTATTTCCAATCACGGAGGTTTTGTCGACGAAACGTAAATTTGTTTGGACACCGGAAGCGCAATCGGCCTTTGAAGAGATTAAAACCCTTCTTACCTCCGCGCCTGTATTAACCAACCCTGACTTTAATAAAAAATTTTATTTGCACTGTGATGCTAGCGATTTTGGCATAGGCGCTGTATTAGTACAGCATGATATTGCTGGCAATGAACGCCCTATTGCCTTTATGTCAAAAAAATTAACAACTGCTCAACGCAACTACAGCGTTACCGAGCGTGAGTGCTTAGCAGCTCTGGAAGCCATTAAAAAATTTAGGTGTTATCTGGAACTGCAAAGTTTCGAAGTCATCACCGATCATGCCTCACTTGTCTGGTTGATGAAACAACCTGATCTCTCTGGTCGACTTGCTAGGTGGGTATTTAAATTACAGGGTTATTCGTTTTCTATAAGCCATCGAAAGGGAAAAGAAAATATAGTACCGGATGCTCTTTCGAGAATTCCTGATGGGGAAATCGGAAGTTTAAGTTTATCAGAACCGGAAATAGATCTTAACTCTGTACATTTTTCAGATCCTGACTACATAGAACTGCAGTCTAGGATTAAAAAATGTAGTTCAAAATATCCGGATGTTAAAATAATAGACAAGTTTGTATACCTTCGTACAAACCATTATAATGGTGACGAAAGCCAGGAAAATGATTGCTGGAAACTATGGGTTCCTTGCAAATTGAGGGAAACTATTATTCGTAGAGCACATGATACCCCGATTGCTGCCCATGGTGGCATGGTAAAGACGATAGAGTTAATCCGACGACATTTTTTTTGGCCAGGATTAGTACGAGACATAAGAGAATATATTCGATCTTGTGAAATCTGCAAAAGTTCGAAGGCCCCCAATGTTGTTACCAGACCTGAGATGGGTACACCGATAACTAGTTCAAGACCATTTCAGCGATTGTATGTGGACATTTTAGGTCCCTACCCTCGTAGTAAACAAGGGCATATTGGTTTATTAATAGTATTGGATCATATGACCAAGTTTCACTGGCTATTTCCTTTGAAAAAATTTACCTCTTCCATTATACAAAATTATCTTCAGCAGCACATATTTCATGTTTTTGGGGTGCCGGAAATTTTGGTTAGTGATAACGGATCACAATTCCGTGCTAATGAATTTAATGCATTTCTGACCTCTCTGGGCATAACTCATACATATACTGCGGTATATTCACCGCAGTCAAACGCATCGGAAAGAGTAAATAGATCTATTTTAGCAGGTATTAGATCTTACTTAAAACAGGATCAAACTCTTTGGGACAGGAATTTAAGTGCAATTAGTTGTTCTTTACGAAACTCATGGCATCAGGCTATTCGGTGTACACCTTATAAAGCAGTTTTTGGCTTGGAAATGATAACCCATGGTAGCTCCTATGCATTGTTAAAAAATCTAACCTTAATCGACGAGCCATGCGCAAAACTGGACCGAGAAGACAATATGTATTTGATCCGAAAGGATCTTAGGGAACATATTGCTCGAGCATACGAAGTAAATAAAAATCAATATAATCTAAGAGCAAGACCTATTTCTTACCACGTCGGCCAGGAAATTTATCGCAGGAATTTTGCACAAAGTAATATGGAGAAAAAGTTTAATTCCAAGTTAGCCCCTTTATTTATAAAATCGGTTGTAAAAGAAAAAGTTGGTAATAATTACTACATTCTTCAGGATATGAATGGGAAGTTGCTTGGTACCTACCATGCCAAGGACCTTCGTCCATAATCAAAGGCAATTGTTCCCCCTTAATACTCTTGCATAATACGCCAGTATAAGGTGGTTTGTAATGTACAAAATTTTATCTACCAGTTATTCAGGGCCGATTGCTAAAAGTTAACGAACGTTTCTGAGGAAAAATGGTTATAGGGAATTTTAGTTCTCTTCTGGTTTTTATTAAATCGATAATAACTTTTGTAAATTTTATGTTTTATTTTATTAAAATAGAAAAAGAAAAGGGAAAATTAAAACGGTTAACCTACAGTGTGTTGTAAGGTGAGGATGTGTTTAATAAGCATATGCCACTACTGTATTTTAATGCATATCGCCGCAAATCTCTTGTGTTGCCTTCTTTAAGAATGACATGCCCTTAAGAGATTCTTTCTTAACCAACATCCGTCGAGTTAACTTCTTATCAAGAATTATCTTTAATTATACCAAGTTACAGGCAATTAACATCATTAACATCATAATAAATAGTAAAAATTTTTTTTAATAATAATTATAATCAAAAAATTTTGGGATCATAATTGTCCGTATTAATACCAATATTCGTTGAATCTATTTAAAAAGTAGAGAACAAAGTTACAGCCAAAAGTAATTGTGTGCAATGCCTAGGTCGGCTTATTTAATAAGCTACTACTGTGGGGTTCTCTTATGAGTTCTTTTCTTCAAATTAACTAAAAAACAAACAAAAAAAAAAATCGACAAAAGTCACCTTTGACAACGAAAGCACTCAGAGGCAGTCGCCAACCTCTTAACGGATCAACTAGTTTAAGAAAAGAAATACGAAAGAACAAACGAAAATTAAAGCACACGTGTAGTAACCTCCAAAGTCGATTTGTTAAAGAAGTAAAAAAATTAAACTATAGCACAGAAAATTCTTTTTTTTCAAATCCTAGAGACAAAACCATTTTTAAAAAGAAAAAAAAAAAGGGACAACTTTGGGCGAGAAGGCAGGAAAAGCTCTAGTCCTCCCCAGGGTGGAAAGTGCCCAAAATTCTCCAAGAATTCCCAGACACCACACGAATTTTCGGTAACTTGTCTATATTTCAATATTATCCAGCAAAAGGAACAAGACAAATTAACATGCTACAAACAACCAAACGTATTGTGTAAGTTGGTGAATACAATTTACATACATATAAAACAGAAAGGAAAAAAACCAAACCGAAGATATTACACCTCGGATCTGAACACAATTCCTACCTAGTTTTACAATTTTTAAAAGCTGCCTTTTTGAATATTTCCAAAACAGAAAATTGATTATTTTTAAATCCTTCTAAAATATTGAAATATATGACTATTATATTATATGCATTTAAAATATTTAACTAATAATTAAATTTTTTTTAAGGTAGTTAAGAATTTATTAATCAACTAAGGGGACACCCTTAATATACCTACAATATTGCAAAACAAAGATACAATTTTTTAATAACCTCCAACAGCAGAATTCCATAGCAGCAGTTTGGCGAGGCCTCATCATTCCGCAGCACCGAATAATGCTTATTTAAATTTCGTTGGGTGAGTCAAACTTATATATATCCATATATTTTCTTTTTGTTTTGCAATACATATTTAAAGAGAGTGATAAATAAGAGTCCAAAACTCCCTTTAAATTCTGTTTCCAACATAAGTTTATTTATACCAACCCGGTATTAAAAGGGACGACTGTCTCCCAACAAAAGAAATAAATAACAAGAAACAGAAAAACAAAGAAAAAAAAAAACAACAAAACAAAGAAGAAATAAAATTTTGTTTCTTTGGATTATGTAGTATTTCTTCTTCTTTATTTTTGTAAAGACAAATTTCAAACATATTTATTATTTGCATTTTGTTGAATTGTTTCTTCTCATTGGATTGCGGTTGGAAATAACTTTAACCTCTTCAGACCGTGGGTACACATATGTGTACCTTAACTTATTACAAGTTTTAAACACTAGCGGCATCGTGTGATCACTAGCAACAGTTTTATTACTTGCTTTAAGCTACTGGGCTTAAAAATAATATCAGTAGATGGTGCTGCTTAGAAGTTCAAGGCAATGTTTTTGCATTTGAATTTAACAGTTTGAAAAAATTTTAGTAGGCCTTGGCGAAATTGTAAACAAAATTAATAAAAATTTAGTTCTTCAGTTAGGTTAGTACTTTTTGAAGTTTTGTATAGTGAACTTGTTGAGTAAACGTGGAAAAAGGTAAGTTTTTTATTTTTAGTGGTTTTTCATAATGAAATACTACTTTATTTTCTTGGTACACATATGTGTACCTCCGGATTAAAAGTTTGTTTTGCTTAAACATTGAATATTTGTTAGCTTGGATATGAATGAACAGCAGATTGCGGATATGCTCAATGATAGCGAATTTGATTTCTCGGGAGACGATGATGATGATGAGTACTTGCCTCCAGAAGTCATCCGAGCGCCTCAGTCATCTGAAGAATGGGTGGGAGATGAAGAAGATTTGCAAAATGGGGCAGATGATGAAGATGAAGTTGCAAGTTCACACCGCGTTTTTTGGAAGACAAAAGAAATGGCTAAATCTGGACCAGATATAAAGGATGATATCCTTACTTCTGAGGGTAGCTCTGACATAAACATTCTTTGCTCTTTTTTTGAATATTTGGGGCTAGACTTTTGGAAATTAGTGGCAGAACAAAGTAACATATATTCGGCACAAAAGCGGGAGCTAAAATCAATTAACACCAATACAATTGAAATGATACGTTTTGCTGGTGTGCAGCTGATGATGGGCACCCTCAAATATCCTCAAGCGAAGCTTTATTGGAGTCGAGACCTTTCTGTACCAATTGTTAGAGAAGCTATCCTTCGCGACAGGTTCTTTGAGATTATAAATTTTCTCCACTTTTCAGATAGCAATCAATCCAATGGCAATAATAAACTTTGGAAAATAAAACCACTTTTAGACCCAATTTTGAGAAAATGTCAAAGTTTTCCACGTTCCAAACACATGCCAATCGACGAACAAATGATACCTTTTTCGGGACGTTGTGAGTATCGCCAATATATGCCATCTAAGCCTAATCCACTTGGACTAAAAAACTTTGTTTTGGCTGCTCGGGACGGGTTGGTACTAGACTTCGAGATCTATGTTGGGAAAGATACATTACCTTAAGACGTTATGAAAAATCTTGGATTAGGAGCAGGAATTGTGGAAAAGCTTTGTCGTACAATCACCGACAGCTGTGTTTTGTACACAGACAGATTTTTTACCAGCCTAAAGCTGGCTGATCATTTAAATGCAAAAAGAAGCGGGATTTTTCTGACTGGGACTGTAATGGCAAATAGGGTTTGACCAGTGGCACAAAAACTAAAGCCCGACAAGCAGTTAAAAAGGGGAGAATGGGACGAGAAAGTTAGAAGTGATGATAAAGTCTGTATCATTAAATTGATGGATACGAAATCAGTTACGATGCTATCCACTTGTTCAGGAAGCGCTTCTGCAGATACTTGCAAACGTTGGTGCAAAAAAGAAAAGAAACAAATTGATGTAACTCGGCCAGCTGCCGTAAATAATTATAACTCCTGCATGGGTGGCATAGATTTATGCGATAGATTGATAGCTTACTATCGAAGTTCAATGCGGACAAAAAAATGGACCGTGAGAGCTTTCTCCCATTTCTTGGACCTAGTTGTCGTTAATTGCTGGGTCATGTACACGCGTTGTTGTGTACAAGAAAATGTCCAACGAAAGGATAAGTTAGGCTTAATGCAATACAGGCTGAATCTGGCCAAAGCGATGATGAAGTATGATGGAGGCAGAGTTGAACCCAATTTCTTGCCTTTTGGCACTATATCTCGTCCCAACACCGGCGCATTTGCAGGATCCAGCTTGAATGCCATAGATGAAAGTCAAGATTGTCTAAGCGAACCTCCCTCAAAGAAGCACCGTGCGATTGTGCCACACCCACAACCAGAAATAAGGCTTGACAATGTTGGTCACCTACCGCGCTTTGTAGAGAGCCAGTTTGTGTCAAAATGACGCCACCCAACTTGCTCTTCACGCTGCCGTACTATATGTATAAAATGCAATGTCTATTTATGTATTTTAAAAAATAACTGCTTTGAGCACTACCATAGCGTTAAGTCTATTTTTACTCACTAACTAAACATTTAAACCTGAAGTACACATATGTGCACCTCCTTTTTCTACCACTTTTAATAAAAAAATTAAAAAAATAAGAAAAATCGAAATTTTAATTACACCTCATAAGATAAAAAAAGCAGTTGAAAAGCCTTTTACTCAATCGGTTCACGTTCAGGTCTTAAGAGGTTAAAGAGAGTATTGGAAATTAATTAAAACTCAATAACATGTAACTTGTATCTGAGGGTATTTAGAACCTTCCAGTATTATATGTATACTCTATAACCCGTCATATGAGTGCGAAGTATAGACTTAGTTGCTAATATTATTTTATAGATTGTTTTTTTATTACTATAATTGTCGTAGAGATATGATTGGGTTTTGTTAAAACCTATTAAGGTTAGCAACAGTTAAATTATTTCTACCACTAGCCCTAAGTTACGCCATAGAAAAAAAAATGAATTCTGTAAAAGTTTGTTGCTCTTGAATAAAGTAATTTTTGAAATGGAGAACTAATTTCTTATTAAATCGTGTGATGTGACCAGATAGGTGAAGGTAGAAGTGTTAGGGATCTTAGCGTAAAATGTTAAACGCCCTAAGATCACAGGTAGGGAGGGTTGTGAGGCGTTATCCCTAAAATCATCTGGGGAGTTGGAAGTGGTGTTTATGGTTGATTCTTTAGTTTCAGTGTATTCAGTTGATTAAAAATAAGGGTTGTAGTATGATCTGCACCTCGTTGCAGGAACAGCATGATAATACAAATCAACTGCCCAAACCAAATATTGTAATAGTTAGATTTTAGGGAGTCTACAATAATTATTTGTGTTGTGACATTTCTTCTGGGGGAGGAGATTTGAGTAGACAAGAACCACCCCACCCGGCTGACCGCTAGCTTATTCAATGGCTCCCGTTCGTCTCTTCTATCTCTGATTTTAATCATCATCCGCCAGAGGGCAAACGTTTTTTTTTTTCACTTTAAGTATCACCATGAAGTGTTGTGTTCATTACAACAGTCGTGGACGACATAGTAAGTCTTAAGACTGAAGTACAGATTTTAAAAGCACAGATGCAGCGACAAGAAAACTCAGTAGTAGCGTCAGATTTACGAATTAATGGTATCCCTTTTAATAAAAATGAGAATCTGGTACAGATTTTCGAACGTATATGTCAGCTTGCAAATATTCCAACCCCTGCTATAAAAGCTATTTACCGTCTGCAGAACCAAAATAACAAACATAATGCTTTTTCACCTGAATCAGTTATAATGGTTAAGTTATTTTCTCCGTATGACAAAAATTTTATTTTAAAAACACTTGTAAAGTTCAGGAAGGATAGTAAATCACCACTTATGCTTCATCACATTGGCCTCGGAAACGATCGTCCTTTTTACGTTAATGAGAATTTAACTTTGGCAAACCATAAAATACTGCAATTCGCGTCTAATTTGAAGAAAAATAAAAACCTACATTCCGTTTTCACGCTTCGAGGTTTAGTTTATGTTAAGAATAGTTTTGATGATAAACCTGTACGTGTTGAATTCATTAACGAGCTTGATGATTTAGATTATTTATTTCGTGTTGATAATCCTAATATACTTAGTTAATATTTTAATAAAATTTTCTGGAACATATTATATAATTTTTTGTCTTAAAATGATTTGCTATTGTAACATTAATATTAAAATTATCTTCTTTTGTCATTCACTATTCTCTAAACAACACATAAATCCCAATATTAGCCCTTTTAAATTTTCATGCATTACTATTTGTAAATCTTTCAATCCAGTTTATGAGCAATCTCACTAATAATATGGTTTTGAGTTCTAAAGATGTGGGATATAACATGATACGTATTCTTTCAAGGCAGAGGTCCGGTTTAAATGTATGCCATATTAATGCCCAAAGTCTAAACAATAAGGTGGATGAATTTCGTTTTACGTTTGAGAACTCCGGGGTGGATATCGTGTGTGTTTCTGAGACATGGTTCAAGACCGCTGACATAGACTCTTTGTTTAGTTTAAAAAACTACCGGCTATACAGATGTGATAGAATTTCCCGTGGAGGTGGCGTGGCAATATATGTTAGAGAAGAAATTTATAGCAAAATATGTTGTAAGTCGGAACAAGGTGATGGAATTGAGTATATTTTTATAGAAATTACGTCTTTTGGCAGTAAGGTCATAGTTGGTTGTGTTTACAGACCTAATGGTCGAATTGATACCCAACACTTCTTAGAAACTATTGAGGACATTGCATCGAGATATGATAATGTAATCATCTGTGGTGATTTCAACTCAAATTTGCTCTCAGAAAGTTATTTGGTAGACGATATGAGAGCTATTGGTCTTTATCCGACGAATACCTCAGTACCTACGTATTACCACACCACATCAAATTCACTACTCGACGTTATTTTTGTCAGCAGTGAGGATAAAGTTTTATTGTATGATCAGCTCACAATGCCGTGTTTCTCCAAACATGATTTAATGTTTTTGGCTTTTGACTTTAAGCTTCAAGAAATTACAACCACTCACACTTATTATGACTTCAAACATATGAATTATGCTGGTGTTGTCTCTGAGTTATATCTCATTGACTGGGAATCTATATATTTTATGCCTACTGTTGAAAATCAACTGGAATTCTTGGAAAGAAACCTTGATCGTGTTTTAAATGCAACTGTACCCTTAAAAACAGTATCGACTTCGAACAGAAAGAAACCATGGTTTAATGCGGAAACAAAAAGTGCTATCCTCGAAAGAGATAAATTGTTTGCGTCTTGGAAGCGTTTTAAAACAAGTAATTTACATGAGGAATATTGTAATGCAAGAAGGCTGGTAAATCGCAAAATAAAAAGCGCCAAGACTACTTTTTACCTTAGTGTCTTCAGTTCTTCCCTAGATTCTAAAAAAACGTGGAAGAATATACGTAAAATTGGTATTGGCAAATCCAAACCACCAGTAGAATCAGGAGTTGACGTTGAAGCCTTAAATGATATGTTCGTCATGTTTCCACCCGTACCTGTGTATGATTATTTCTACGACTGGAACACTTATACCCCTACACTATCATGTGCATTTAGTTTTGACTGTGTAACTGAAGTCGATGTGTTATCAGGTTGTCTTGATATCAAATCCAATGCTGTTGGTTTTGACAATATTCACCCAAAGTTTCTGAAACTTATCCTGCCCATTATAATTCCATATATAACTTATATATTTAATAATATAATAACAAAGAGCACGTTCCCTGAGAACTGGAAGTATGTGAAAATAATACCTATACCTAAATCTAATGGTGATTTTCGTCCGATTGCAATTCTTCCATACCTATCTAAAGTTTTTGAAAAACTGGTATATAAGCAGATTTATAAACATATTAATAATAATAACTTAATAACTGAAAGGCAATCTGGGTTTCGACCTGGACATAGTTGTGTCAGTGCACTTATTGATGTTTCTGAGGAAATACGTAAAAGTATTGATAGTGCTGATGTTTCGTTGCTTGTCCTATTGGACCATTCAAAAGCCTTCGATATGGTCGATCATGGTATATTATGCAAAAAACTTGATAAAATGTTCAATTTCTCAACTGCTTCTGTACGTCTAATTACCTCATACCTCACAGATAGAAGACAGTCAGTTTTTGCCAATAACATAAGATCTCATTCACTAAATGTAACTAAAGGTGTTCCACAAGGTTCCATACTTGGACCATTACTTTTTACTATGTATATAAACGACTTGGCAAACCAATATATTGCAACATCCATATCTATGCTGACGATGTACAAATATACATAAGCTCCCCTGAGAAATATATTGATGATTGTGTAAGTAAGTTAAATTTTGATCTCACACGTGTACATTCATGGGCAACTGCAAATGGTCTCTGCATTAATCCGTGCAAGTCAAAGTGCTTAGTTATAAAAAGTAAATCGTCAAGAACTAACTTTTTACCAGAAGTTGCGTTAAACGGTCAAAGAATTGAAGTTGTAAGGACAGCAAAAAATCTTGGCATATTATTTAACAGTACTCTTACATGGAATGACCAAATAAATATAGCTTCTGGAAGAACATATGCTCTTTTGCGAACGCTATGGAGAACACAAAAATTTATTCCTATAAGAATTCGTTTAATTCTTGCAAAAACATATTTAATTCCTACTTTGTTATACGGATGTGAAATTTTTGGAAGTAGTGATTCAAGCAGCTTACGGAAATTGGAACTAAGTTATAATGCAGTGATTAGATATGTGTATGGTTTAAGGAGATTTGATCATATTACACCATATGCAAGTGACTTATATGGAGTAACTTTTATCAACTTGTTGAAAATAAGAACATTAACTCTATTGCATAAAATTATTAATAAACGTATGCATATGTATCTCTATAGGAGACTCTCGTTTACCCGTTCACAAAGATCCAATGATTTGATGCATGTCAGATACCGAACTCTACAGTCATCTTGGCAATTTTATACCCACTCAATTCGTCTTTGGAACTTATTACCCCCAAGCATTAAATTCACTAGTAATCCGATGCATTTTAAAAGGGCTATATATAACTTGTTTCATTAACAAATATACATATAAATATCATTGTTTTCTTCTATTTTTTTTTCTTTTTACTATTTATATATTCTTTATTATGTAATAATCAAATATGTATGTTATTTTAAATTTTGTAAAAATTTTGTTAAATTTAGTTATACAAATTCCCATTTACCTTTTTCTAATCCTGAACTGTAATTATAAGAATTAATGTCTTGTTGTACAGGATAACAATATGATAAATAAATAAATACATTCAATTTATAACACTGGATAGTGACAGTGTGACACAAAGAATGCTGACGAAGGCCGTAGCGGGCCAGAAAATGCAGTACATTCTGCTGGTGTCTAATAATTGTAAATTTTTCTGTGCATAAAATATACCTTATTGCTTTCCAAAGGAAAAAAAATACATAACTGAAATTTAGCTCATAGAATAAATTGGAAAAATGAAAAATGTTGAATATAAATGATGATACCCCAAAAATAAACCATTAGGTTTGGTGTGGCCAGATTATTGGCGGCGCTTGCATGCTGGCAAAAGTCCGGCTAGGGCTCTTCGTTGCAGTGGTTCTTGCCAACCAATCATGGCACTGGCTACTACAAAAAGTTTCATGCAAGACAATTATAAGCTAATTTCGCAAAGCTCTACGCTTATCTGCAGGAAAGAAACCAGAGTCTCTGGCGGGAATGGAACCTGCAAAAAAGCACAAAAGATCAAATGAACAAAAAGAAAAGTAAAATAGCCCGAAAGTGAACTTTGAAATAAGTAAGAAAGACTACTTAAACTAAAACCGTATGCACCGTGTACTCACCGTTTATTAGCAATCTTTACCTTTGAAGTTAAGTGTGCTGATGTCTTGCCAGTTCAATCCCTCCAGCCAGAAATCCGGTTGGACTTCGCTATGACGACCTGGAAAATAATGTTTAGATCGTCCCAAAATCTTTCGATTAACCTAGCTCATCGCCCTCCTTTTGTGTCACCCTAATTAGTAAATCACTCATAAAAAAAATAATCTTTAACATTTCATTTCAAATTCATTTTAAAATATAAAATGGCTTTATTCAAATATTTTATTATTTAAAACATTCATTATTCAAATGGTAAAATTTAAGTAATAAAAAGAAATGAATAGTGACGCAAACACTTACTCTGGGCGTTACTATGTAAATATTACGGATACGGATTTTTCCTACCAACTAACTCGAATTCGTTAACACATTTGCCACTTTCGGGTTGCCGTGTCACTATGTACTTCGAATGTAGATGTCAAAGTCGCTCAAAAGTTGGCATTTGTACTAGTATGATGTTGGGCTAATGGATGAAATATAAAAAAAAACTTAACCTTCGCTTTAATAATCCCTACCCGGGTAGAGAAAGCGACTTTCATTTGCAAATAGCTGAGCGTGTTTTCATAAAATCTGCAAATGCCGTTGAGTCAGTTATTAAATTTTCGACTTAAAGCAGAAAATGCAAGCAAAAATGATTTTACTGCAGAACTTCTTACTGTTTTTTTAATTTTGTCTTTTTTTCTACGTAGGTTAAAAGTATCTACCCGGGAAAAACAATTCATCAAGTAAATAAATGAATTTTCGTTTATTGAAATAAAAAGTTTACAAAAAAGTGAGAAAAAGTATATATGTAGTATGTACATATGTTATACTTATTTACGCAAATTGTGAGGAGATGAAGATGGGCCCATATGACAATCTTCACAATTTGTATGGATGAAGCGATATTCCACGAATACGGGCTTCTTGCATTTGATACATGCTTGCCGTGTAGCTCTCTTCCTTTTAGAACAACGGTAGCACATGTAGCACCCACCTTTTTGTTTGATGCGTCCACTTGCATCTCGTTCCGGGACATCATCAGCATCAAATAATAATAAATTAATATGTTTCCACTCAGGAGATGGGGACAATTACTGCCTCTCAAACCGATTTTAATGAAATTTAAAATATAGATAGATCCATATCCATATGGACACATAAGCTATGCAGTTTTTCAAAAATAGGAACACAAGGGGAGGTAGGGGACAATTTCTGCCCCTCACAAACTTTCAAACCGATTGTAATGAAGTTTATAAACATAGATAAATACATATTTATATGGACACATTAGCATGATATCTTTTTAAATACTGTGGTGTAGGGTATCATATGACCGACTATACTTTCTTACTTGGTTAATTTCCAAGTTAGTAGCTCCTGGAGCAATATAAATAAAGTGAAAAAATTGTCCATCGTTACATTTCGCCCTGTATTTTTGTATGGAGCAATTAGGTCTTTCGCTACCCGCTCGCATCGGTTTACGTCTCTGGTAATGCCTTCTTTTCTAGTTTAAATTTGGCCATTAAGCGGATAAAAAGTTGTGGCATCGCAAGCCCACCAAACCTTTATTCCGTGTTTTGCAGGTTTTGATGGATTATATTTAGTGAATTTTGTGCGGCCTCGATATCCGAAAAACTGCTCGTCCACTGTAATAGCCTCGTAAGGCCTGAAATGAGCTCTCAGGTAGGAGTTAATCATCTCAAAAATATCCCTTATCGGTGCTGCCTTATTCTTAGACTGGCGAATGGCTCTAGTGACATGGTTGTCGAAACGAAAAAAGCGTAAAATGCTTTAGAATCTGTAAACAGACATGGTTGCACGAAAAGGAGGAAAAGCCTGTTGTTTCCAAAGCTCGCTTAATTTTTCTTGGTTGGGTATCTGGGAGCCCATCACAAGCAAAATTCCAAGAAACGCTTTCAACTCTTCATCAGTAATTGAAATCCATGTAACAGCCTTTTTAGAAGGATTTTCTGGATTTCATTTACGATAAAAATTTTCGGCTTTTTTGTTAGAAAACCTACAAATTTGGTCTCTAATGGGCGCACTCATAAAAAAAAAAATGTATCCACTGCCGATAAATTTTTGGTAATTGGGGTAGGTCCAATAAACAGTGGTTCACGAAAGACTTTATAGCAGGGACCAAAAATAACAGTTATATTGGAATTTTAAAACAAAAAAAGCACATAGAAGTAAACGTCGAAAAACTGATTCAAGTATGCCATATTGTTCCTTATGTACTTGTCAATGATAAAATATATTGATTTTTAAAATTTTGATTTTTATTTTTTCAATCAAAAATAACAGTTAATTAAAATTTTTATTTTTTCGAGCAAAAATAAAAGCTATTCTCTAAAGAAATGTACGTGGTTTAATAATTTAGTTGAATTAAAATTTTTATTTTAATGTGTAGTTATCATTGGAATTTCTTATGCACATTAAAATAATTATTAAAACACGTACATTTCTTTAGAAAATAACTTTTTTTTTTGCTCGAAAAAATAAAAATCAAAAAATAACTGTTACTTTTGATCGAAAAAATAAAAATCAAAAAATAACAGTTATTAATGTCCAAAAAAATAAAAATCAAAAAATAACTGTTATTTTTTATTGAAAAAATAAAAATCAATATTTTTTCTAAAATCTTTATGGATGAAGTTTCCTGATGATCTGGCCTAAGCAACCAGTGAAATGCGCATAGGAATAGCTTATCCCATCAACAATAAATTTCAAGTGTTTTTATTAATAATAAAAACTGGGAATTAAGCACGAATAACAAAATCTTTTGAAATTAACATTTTGTATTCCCAAAAATTGAAATTACTTTTTGATAATAAACAGGCAAGTGCACGGCCTAAAAAACACTTAATTGACAACATCTTTTGTAAGTTGTTGTTGTTGTTTTTATTTTGTTTTTCTTAACCTACTTACAACTACAATTAATGTTGAGAGAATTTCAACTAATTGTAGTAGTTGATGTGTTTTGTTTAAGCTTTGATATTATTACAAGTAGAAATGTTGCTATAAGTCTTATACGTTTAACAGTTTGATTTGGTTTAATATCTTTAGTTTTTCTAAAATCTTTATGGATGAAGTTTCCTGATGATCACAAAGTACACAGAGATGAAAAAAGTGACGTATGAAAAATGCCTAAATCATTTGCGAGGGCAGCTTTCGAAGAAAGAGAAAGAAAACGTTTTTTGTTAGTGAAGTGATAATGCGTAAAAACAGGCCGCTACTATCTACACAAATTGCATAATCAAAACAAAAAACGCAAAAAGGGCAGCTTTCGAAGAAAAATACAGAAAAAACACAATATTTTCTGTCTCGTGACGCCTCTGTATACTCTGTGCTGATGATCTGGCCTAAGCAACCAGTGAAATGCGCATAGGAATAGCTTATCCCATCAACAATAAATTTCAAGTGTTTTTATCAATAATAAAAACTGGGAATTAAGCACGAATAACAAAATCTTTTGAAGGTATATTTATTGTTTATTAAAAAAAGTTAGAAAATGTCCACCAGATACCCTAATTTTTTGACAGTTGCCGTTTTTCAGGCACCCTATATTTAGGTACTTTTTACAAATAAAATAGAGATTATCTAAAAATGGGCAAAAATGATCACGCCCATATTTTCTTAGCATATTTACTACGCAGTACTTTAAATAATTTAGCTAAATTGGGCCACAAAAAATGACAGGTTTTCTTGAAATTTGATGAAAGATATTACAATCTTATAGCTAGCGTTGCCACAGACAAGATATTTTTTAAACCAAAATTAAAAAAAAAAATGGCCAAATAAGGAAAAAAGCTACCAAAATTTTAATAATTTTTATATTTTATGTTATCTTACAGCACAAAAATGTCATAATGTCATTTCAAAATTCGGAATTGTTCGAGTTATTTAGAAAATCACATAATGAAAATGTATTTTATTTGGCTATTGTGGAAAAATTGCACGGTTTACCAGGATACCAGGGAAAGGATGTTAAAAACAAAATTCACTTCGTTTTCTTGGATATTCGTAGAAAATGGCTTGCCTCAAACCGTACGACATAAACCTTTATGGAAAAGTACTCAGACTGGCTAAATGAAGTAACAACTTTTGAAAACATCGAAGAACCGCATACATCTTTGGACAGCAGAAAAGGAAGACCTACTAAAACTATAAACGAGTGTTCGGAGTACACAAAATAACGTAAACTTCAAAATGCTACAAAAGATATATTTACGTCGAATCTGTTAGAAGCATTATGTCTTAAGTACGTAAAAGATAAAGATAAATCAAGGTCTGATATTACAAAAGCTGTGGAGCTTGCTAGCCCAGATCGACTGCGAAGGATTAAAGAAAGTATTCCAACTCCTCCGAATGCATTACCCACACAGTATAGCATAGAAGAAGCCTTAGCGTTATTTATGGACTTGGGATTGTCAAAGGAGAAATATAATATTTTACGAACCTCTTTAAAGAATCATAATGTGAATGTTCTTCCTGGATATAAAAGGTTACCTCTGCCAAAAAAGAAGCAGTACCATCTAATGTAAAAGTTACTGAGGTATCAGCAGAAGTTGAACTGCAAGACTTAATGGATCATACATCTAAACGCTTAGTTCAAAGTTTTCCTAAAAAGAAAGAGCATTACTTCCAGGTAGGCTTACATTGATAAGCAAGTGGGGATGTGATGGATCATCTGGTCAAAGTGCTTACAAACAAACAACATCGACAACTGACATAACTATTACAGATGCAAATATGTTTATGGCTTCTATAGTTCCTTTACGACTTAGAAGTGAAATCTCTGAGCATTGGAAAAATACTCGCCCATCGTCAGTCCATTTTTGCCGTCCGATATTTTTTTAATATGCAAAGGAGTCTTCAGAAATAATCAAGTCTACAGTAAACGATATAACAAAGCAAATTTCCGAACTAAAGCCTTCTGTTATTGAAATGAAGAATGGAAAAAAGGTTTTCATTTATTATGAATTTTGTCTTACAATGATTGATGGCAAAGTATTAAATGTAATAACAGATACTTCTTCAACTTTGAAGTGTGCAATTTGCAAAAAGTCACAGTAGGACTTTCAAAATTTTAATGATTCAAGTGATGAGCAAAACTATGAATATGAAATTTCTCCGTTACATGCCAGAATTAGCTGCATGGAGTTTATTTTAAAATTAGGGTATACAATTCCGAGAGAAGGAGAAAGTTTTCATGGGAATGCAACACCAAAAGAAAAACTAAGTGCTCGAAAAAATATAATATAAAATTAAATTCTAAAGAACATTGGACTAAAAATAGACTGCCCAAAGCAGGGATACGTTTTTTGAAAATGATGAGGTAACAGCCCAAATTACTGGTGTCGACAACCGTTTTATAAAAAGGTTGGCAGTTATTCTAAATGTTATAAACTCTACAGAAATGGTAAATGGCCCAAAGTTTCAGGATTATGCATCAAAAACTGCCCAGCTTTTGGTTCAAAAGTACCCTGAGAAGAAACTTACTCCTACGGTCCATAAGATTTTGGCTCATGGCCAAAATTTAATTGAATATCAATGATGACCAATTGGAGAGTTATCAGAAGAAGCCCAGGAATGCAAAATACTTGCAAAATTTCACGGAATAGACAGAATGAGGATCTTTTTAATAAGTTGGCGGCCTCTTCAGACCCACTGATTTCATAGCGGAGACGTGTTAGATCTCGAAAGGATTTGGAAGAATATAATTATAGCTCCGATATGTTAAGTCTATTACAAATCGCTCAAAATGTTAATGACTATTTTGCAGAAAACTAACTATTAAAAAAATTAATAAAAATAACTCAATATCATATTATAATATATCATACTATAAAATAATATTATAAATTAACATTAGTATTAAAAATATTTCAATAATTTGTATCTGTAATATAAATAAATAGAGTTATATTATAATAACATGTTATATTAGAGTAGCATTTTTTCTAGACTTCCCTATTAGAATGTCATTTGAAGCACAAAAAGTTGTGTTTAAAATATTGTAGAACTGGGAGTCTTACTTCTTGTATCAAATTTTATTAAAAAGAAAAACACCAGTTCAGATTTTAATTTCAAAGGAGTATTTCAGCTTCTTGCTGCTTGTTTATTAAACAAAGTAAACTTACATACTAATTAAAAAGAGAGTAACTTAAAACGGCATTTGAACATATCAAAAAAAAACTCATATTCCAATTGAGCGGTTAACAAAAGGAAAAAAAAACTAAAATACTCGGTCACACCGAGCAAAAGGTGTTATGAAAACAAAAATAAATAACAAAAAAATAATAAAGAATTGTTAATAATGAATTAAACCATAAACCCTGTTGAAGTCACTTCAACATACTCCCGGGCACGAGTGGAAGGGCTTATGGGGGTGGCTCGAATAAATAATTTTACCGGGGTTGTACACACTGAGGAGGGCCTGATTCATCCAAATCGCTCCCATGATCGCCTTGGTCAAACCCCCCGTAGTAGACTCCGGGTATACCGGGTTCGATGCCGCTGCCATCTTCGTCGGGGCTGTCTGAGAGATCGTACGGCATGGGATTAGGCTCGTCCTCAAAGCTGGAGGAAAGAACGTCGGTCGCATCCCTGTGTAGGAGGGTGTGGTGCCTGGCATTGCAAAATTTGTCCGGCGGTAGCGGGAATTGGCATCGAGCTCGGGATGGACACCAATGTCTTACGTGGTCGAAAGCCAGACAGTTGAGGCAATATCCCTTGTTGAGGATGGATAGGCGTCGCATGGTAGGAATTAACCCCTTGAACGTGCGGCAGTACTTCAACGGATGGTTCAGGCTGCAGAGGTGACATTTTGGCTTTCCAGTAGTCTAGATGTTGAGAAAAAGAAACAGAGAAGTACATAAAGTATTAAATGACATAGAGTGCAATTGAGATTTCTAGATTTCTTAAGGCAAAGGGGAGTTTATTGAATTAGTGAGTAGCATTAGAGGAAATTTTGTGTTCGAGCTGAGTATTGGCTGGAAGTAGGCACAACTTTACAATGGGGCGTAAGATAGTTCCGTTTTTAGTTCGAACTTCTGCTACTCGAATTTTCCCATCTCGACCCTGGACAATTTTAGTAACACGACCAAGAAGCCACTCAGTAGGCGGTATAGAGTCCTCCTTGACTATGACGATATCATCAGGTTTCAGGTTATCTCGTTCTTTCTTCCATTTAACACGTTTTTGGAGTTCTGTGATATACTCTGATTTCCATCTTCGGGCGAAGATATGCTGGAGTGCTTTGAGTCGCTCCCATCGCTTCAAATATGTTAAGTTTTCAATGGGAGGTTCTACAGGAGCCTCAGGTAGAGCAACAATTGGGGCACCTCTCAGTAGGTGTCCCGGGGTAAGTGGTAGAACTTCATTTGGATTTTCGGTGATAGAGGACAATGGTCTGGAGTTTAAAACAGCTTCAATTCGAACAAGAAGAGTGGAGAATTCTTCGAATGTGAATGGGAGGTTAGCAACAACTTTTTTGAGGTGAGTCTTCATACTTTTTACAGCAGCCTCCCAGAGGCCGCCCATATGAGGCGCGTAGGGAGGAATGAAGGACCAAGTGACTCCACGAGACCCGTATTTTTCAGCCAAAGCCTTTTCTGTTGATTTTAAAAATTCATTATGGCTTTTCAGAAGCGCGCTACTTGCCCCTAGGAAATTCCTGCCGTTATCCGAAAACATGGTCTTTGGAAGTCCTCTTCTCCCAACAAATCGATCAAAACAGGCTAAAAAGGCATCAGTGGAGAGGTCTGAGCAACTTTCTAAATGTACAGCACGAGTCGAGAAACAAACGAAAACCGCTGCGTATCCCTTAAGAATTTTAGCATTTCTCAAAGTAGAGGATTTTATGTTGAATGGGCCAGCAAAGTCCACTCCCGTATATGTAAATGGTAAGGAAAAGTTGACTCGTTCAGGGGGGAGCGCCGCCATGATTTGATTGTTGACTTTATGTTTGTAGATGGCGCACGTCCTGCATTCACGAATACATTTACGCACAACATTTTTAAGTCTGGGAATATAAAAGCCTTGCCTGATCGCTCGCAGCATAATGTGATGTTCGGCGTGCAGCAGAATCCGATGTGTAAAATTAACTAGGAGTTTTGCAAAGGCGGATCCCTCTGGAATAATAATCGGATGGCGTTCTTCATAACTTAATCCGGCATTAGTAAGTCTGCCGCCTACTCGCATTATACCATCTTTGTCGAGAAACGGGTTTAAGGTTAGTAATCGGCTTTTTCGACTTATAGGTTTCTTGTCTTGCATACACTGGAACTCTCGATCGTAGTAGATTCTTTGCGCTACAGAGATAAGCTTAGTTTTCATATAAACAATTTCATCCGACGTTATAAATTTTTCTGTTGAAAATGGTTTCTTTAGAAGATAATTTATAAATCGTAGACAATAACACATGATTCGTATTGCCCTTTCAAAGGAGGAGAAATCTTCAAGCAGGTCTTTATACTGAGCTTCTAGATAAAAACTTTTTACTTGTTTGGTTTCCAAATCTGTTGGGTCAAAAGTGCGCGGTGTCGGCCAAATATCTTTAGGACTTATAAGCCAGGGGGGCCCGTGCCACCATAATTTGTTGTCCGTCAGCTCCTGAGGAGAACAACCTCTCGTGCCTAAGTCTGCAGGATTTTCTTCACTCTTTATGTGTTTCCAATGATTTAGGCTAACAATATTTGAGATTTGCGTAACTCGATTTGCGACAAAGGTTTTTAAACTATTTGGGGGTTTCTGTAACCATCCTAGCACTATGGATGAATCTGTCCACAGGAATAATTCGTAAGTGAAGTTACAGTCAAGGACAAAATTTCTCATTAGTTTTGCAAGCAAAAGAGCTCCGCACAGCTCGAGCTTAGGGATTGTAGTCTTTTTTATCGGGGCAACCTTTGTTTTTGCAACTAACAGGTGACTACTTATATGGCCTTCTGAGCTCTCCGTTCTGATATATAAGGAGCCACAATATGCCTTCTCAGAGGCGTCGCAGAAGCCATGTAGCTGTACCTTGCATTGAGGTGAAAAGTCTACCCACCTTGGAATTTTTATATTTTCAATATAAGAGAAACTCTTCAAAAAGGTGTTCCATTTATTAAGTATTAATGGAGTGACGCCCTCATCCCAGTCGGATTTTTCCTGCCACAATTCTTGCATGAGCAGTTTCGCAATAATCACAATAGGGCCTAGCCAACCGAGAGGGTCAAATAATCTGGCAATAACCGACAAGATCTTTCTTTTTGTTGTAGAGGAGGTGATTTCAATATGCTGAGCTTCATAGTAGAACGAGTCCAATGACGCATTCCATCGGATCCCTAGAGCCTTAGTGTTGCTGGCTTCATCAAACTTCAAAAAATCGCGATCTAAAAGATCTTCACTGGATAAGTGTTCAAGTGCTAAAATATTATTTGCTGTGATTTTCTTCAATGGAAATCCAGCAGACTTTAAAACTTCAGTCAGCTCACTTTGCTTGAGCCTGACTTCTTCAAGAGTATGTCCACCACTAAGGATATCATCCACGTAGACTTCATCTTTTAAAATTGTTGAGGCTTTAGGAAACGTACCTCGAGAATCTTTACTAAGCTCATGTAAAGTCCTTATTGCTAAAAATGGAGCGCAATTGACTCCAAATGTCACAGTTCTCAATTGAAACGTTTTTACAGCTTCATTCGCAACATTACGAAACAAAATTCTCTGATACGGACGATCTTCTTCATGAACCAAAATCTGACGGTACATCTTCTGGATATCTCCTGTAAACACTTATTTATAGTTTCGCCAGCGTAGAATGACCTGCATCAGATCTGCCTGTAGCGTAGGGCCTTGGTATAAGACATCGTTCAGGGAGAATCCGCTTCCCGTCTTTTTCGAGGCATTGAAGACCACACGCACCTTTGTGGATTTACTTTCAGGTTTTACGACTGCATGGTGTGGGAGAAAAAACGACGAATGAATTTCTTGCTTAGGTTCTATGCTAACTACCTTTTCCATGTGGCCTAAATCTAAGTATTCTTGCAGAACTTTTTCGTATTCTTTCTAAAGACCTGGATTCTTCTCTAAGGTTTTTTCCATTCTGTAGTATTGTGCCAATGCTATGTTTCTTGAAGGGCCTAAGAATACTTCATCTGGAAAGTTTTTCTTGAATGGGAGTCTAACTATATAACGCCCATCAGATTGGCGACGAGTGGTCTGCTTAAAAAAGTCTTCGCAATAGACATCTTCATCGGATTGTAGGCAAGTTTTTTCGGCCTCTTCTATCTCCCAAAATTTTCGTAGCTGCTCATGCAGGGCTACATCATCTGAAGACGATACGGTTGTATGGAAGGCTCTAATTTCTGAGACTGGCTCACGACCCGATAAATACCACCCGAAGTGAGATTCCCTTGCCTCTAGACTTTTTTCGATATTCGATTCTACCCCAGGTAAATTGATAAATGGCAAGTAATCACTACCGATGATCATGTCTACGGCAGCTGGCTTAAAGAAATTGGGGTCAGCTAATTTCAGGGCTTTAATTTTTTCTAAATTGAAAGTTCGAATTGGCCTAGAAGGCAGAAAATGTGTCAGATTAGGAACCACAATTGCTCTAATTTTTATCTTAAAGTCTGAGATCCGTGACCGAACTGTAACGGAGCATATGCCGGTATATTTGCCTACTATTGTGCCACCGAGACCAGATACTTGAAAGGTTTGAGCTTCCAATGACAAAGCAAGATTTTGTTGAAGACGTTTCGAGATGAAACTTGTTTCCGATCCCGCGTCTAACAATGCCCTTATAGTAAAGAATTCACCTTCATGTTGTACTTTAACTAGAGCGGTAGGTAAAATTGTTGTACCCCTGTGTTGCGAAAAATATGTTTGAGTTTGTTCGGTGACTGGTGCTGGAACGTTTCGCGCAGTTTGTCGTTCTGAATTTTGTTGAGTGCTTGGGCCAGATGGCCTTTCATCATCTCGTGGATGAGGTTGCGAGGGTGTAGTTTGAGGAGGACCACTTTCACCCCTTTCTGTTTTGTCTAAATGTAGCAAGGTATGATGCCTTTTGTTGCATTGAGAGCAATTCCTTGTACTTGAACATTTTGACTTAAAGTGACTGTTCGATAAACAGTTGGCACAGTATTTATTAGCATATACAAATTTTATACGCTCTTGTACTGACAACGACTTAAAATGTTTACACAATTTAAGCGGATGATCCTGTTTGCACTTTTTGCAGCTAAAATTATTTTTGTAATCTTTTTCTTGCGTAAGAAAACTTTGCGACTTAGAGGTACCAGCTTCTCTGGTAGTCGGCTTACGTAAATTAGTAAATGTTTCTAAAGTCTCAATTCTCTCATTTAGAAACTTGCTAAGTTGATCCCAAGTAGGTAGTTCCTTGTGATTACTCAATGATATTTCCCAAGCACGTGACGTTTCTTCTGGTAATTTTGAAGTACAGATGTGCATTAGAAACGGGTCATTACTAGGAATTTCTACCTCAAATGATCTCATTATATTCAACCCATCACTTACGATATTCTTAAGTGACCTCAAAAATTTTAAAGTTTCGGTTGGAGGGGACTGAATGCCATAAATCTTCCGGATTTGGTTGTTTATCAAAATTCGTTTATTTTCGTATTTATTTTTCAAAGCCTTCCATGCTAATTCAAAATTAGAATCTACTAACTCATAGTCTTTTATGAGTTGGTAGGCCTCCCCCCTCGTTTTACTGTGCAAGTAATACAATTTATGGGCCGGAGCTACTGAAGGCTCATTTCCTACGACTGCCATAAACATGTCCCGAAAAGCTGGCCATTCATTAAATCCCCCTTCAAAAGTTTGAATTTCTACCGCTGGCAGCTTTAGGGATGATTGCCGAGAAACTGATTTTTTATTTTCAGGGGCGTTGGCCTTTACCATGTCTAATATTCTGGCTTTTAAAACTTGGCACTGTTCACTAACCTCTTCATATTTAAGAGAAACCTCATCCTGAAGATCTTCCTCTTCTTTTACTTTCTCATCATTTATTATGAATTCATCATAAGTCTCTATCATTCTCGACCACCTTCTGTCTAACTCTGTCAACTTGACTTCCAATAATGAAGTTGTTAAATTTTCTGTTGGTATTTTGTTAAAATTGTTGCAAAAACTAGCAAGTTGTTGAATGTCATACTTGCATTTCCTTTTGGAGGCCATTTTAAAGTTTAATAATTTAAGTTCTAAACCAAACGAATAAACCCGAGAAGTTCCTCTGAAAGTATTTAATTCGCAGAAGAATTGTCACCTTTTGCAATAAAAAATATTTATCAAAAATATTTGTTGCAAGAAATTTTATTTTAGTACCGCCTTATTAATTTTCAATTTCCAAAAACTAATTGAAGTTGCCAAACCTCATAAAAATCTCTATTTGTTATGAAAATTTATCGCCATCACTTCAATATAAATATTTATTTTATTTATTCACTTTATTTATTTAAATGAATTATTTTGCGGGCCTCGTATTTTATTTTCCTACACCAATGTAATATTCAAATTTCATTTCAAGTAAAATCTTTCGCATTTTATTTTTATGGACCGCCTTAATGTTTTTATTTTTCGTAGTATTATGTTTGGTAATTTATGAACGTTTACCAACACTACTCTCTATAAAAATATTTTCCTCTAACTCACTTTATGTTATTTATACACACACAATTACAGCCCCGATTATTTAATTTTTCAAAAAGTATTAAAAAAAACAACAATAAAAAAAAACTTTTTTCAACTTACAGTTTTCTTTTCGCCAAAGTCAAATTGTGACTTCCTTATGCCGGCCATTGTTGTTGTTAACTTGTAGTTTTTATACCTGTTGTTGTCTTAAAGTTGTTGTTGTTCCTTCGTGTAGAGGTTTCCCGAATATTCTATTCGCTTTTAATTTCTTTTCTTTAATTTTTATGCGATTTTATTTTTTTTTTATTTTAAATTAAAGATTTATGTTATAACAAAATCACTTTTTTTCCAACTTTAATATACTTTTTTTTGTTTCACCCTCTTTTCAAATTTTTACTCTTCTTCAAATTCTTTCTTAATAGGTATTTTGGCACTTTTAGTTTATTTTAAATTGTCACTCTCAATTATTTTTTGTACACTTTGTTTTATATTTTCCCTATTGTAACTTGTTTTTCCTTTTTACTTTTTATTTTATCCAAATTTAATTTAATTAATTTATTTTATTTTTCTCGTGCTCAACTCACTCTGTAGAAAAAACTATGTATTTGATTTTTTCTTCTTCTTTTCTTTGCACATTCCAATGTATGTACCTTTGCAATGTTGTTCTTGTAGTATGTGCGTATGCAGTTTTCCTTTTCTGCTTAATGCTAATAGAGTTAGCGGAACGATTGAAAACAAAACAAAGTAATTGGCGCAGATTATTAATTCAATATAAAAGAGAGTGACAGGTTGCTTATTGTTTTTTGTAGGTTTGTGTGTGTGTATAACTAAAATGTAATCAGTGTTGGTACCATGGGGAATTTTTTTTATCGGTGATGATACGATAGCGATTATTTAATAATTTTGAGGTTATAATGAAATAAATTGGTGGACGATCAAGTAGATATTTCTTCACGAGATTTAAAGCCTTTTTTATGTTAATTCCTAGATATTCTCACAATTGCACTAAATGTAATAAAATACTGTACATACCCAATGTTTTTACCGTCTTCAATTGTGTTTGCCAAGCAGATTTATCTGAAGAATTAACGGCCTTGTTGTTGTAGGATGCCCTTAGTGATTGTGGGTGATGTCTTCTTCAACAGACCTCTTGCCTGATGAACAAATTATTGCCTTGATGCAATTGTAGCGTTAGGGATTCGCTATCTTCTATTGATCGGGATGCCAATGGAAGATTTCTACAGACCTCGTTGTCTGTCAAACAAATTGTAGGTTATGTTGTTACGGTTGAACAAATAACGCAGCCAAAAGTAGTGGACAAATTCCACCAGATATCCAGTCCTAGCTCCTCTAGGACTTTTCGAAGGACCAAATGTAGAACTGGGAGTCTTACTTCTTGTATCAAATTTTATTAAAAAGAAAAACACCAGTTCAGATTTTAATTTCAAAGGAGTATTTCAGCTTCTTGCTGCTTGTTTATTAAACAAAGTAAACTTACATACTAATTAAAAAGAGAGTAACTTAAAACGGCATTTGAACATATCAAAAAAAAACTCATATTCCAATTGAGCGGTTAACAAAAGGAAAAAAAACTAAAATACTCGGTCACACCGAGCAAAAGGTGTTATGAAAACAAAAATAAATAACAAAAAAATAATAAAGAATTGTTAATAATGAATTAAACCATAAACCCTGTTGAAGTCACTTCAACAAATATCATTACTTCAAAATATATGATTTTTGAGATAAGAAAGGTCAAAGGTGTCATCGTGTCCAATGCCTATCACAATAAGGGAGCACTTATTTTGATCCTAAAAGATTTAAAAATCAAGTGTTTTTTCCCTTACAAATTTCTTGATAACTTCAAAAATTATGATGTTTTCAACAAAAAAACCACTGTGCACAGTGCCTCCACAAAGCTATGGCCAATAATGATACTCATTTTTATTAAAATATCTTTCTTACCTCAAAAGTTATGATGTTTGTAGTAAAAACAGTCGAAAGCAGACACTGTGCACAGTGCCGCGCCTAACCTATGACCTTGCAAATCATGCATATTAAAGCTAAAGGAGTTTTCTTTCAAATGCTTGTTAAAATTTTTAAATATCTTTATCAGTTCAAAAGTTATGATTTTTGCAACGAAAAAAATCAAAAGGCCCCACTGTGCACCGCAAAACTGCTCCCGTTATTAACAATTAATTTTTCGCAAACAAAAACTTTCACAACAAATATTCAAGACGAACTGAAATCACAATTTTTTTTTCAATAGGGAAAATGCTACGAAAAATATTAATACGAAGCAAAGGCAATTTCAAATTATGCGTTACTTTATGACAGAGCATCCGCAGTTGGCTAAGGGCTATATAAAAGCTCCGGACGCCAAGCAAGCCACGAACAATTTATGGACACGATTGTTTTTTATTTGCTCTCTTAAAGCTTGGGCTAAGGCTAAAAACTGATTTCTGCCTTCAGAATCTAAAGCAGATGTTGCGGCCAATTCCATTTCTTCTTCATTATTCACTATTTCTAGAGGTAGTTCGACATTATGCTCTAAACAAATATTTTGTAATGCACAGCATACATTCAGTTTTTGTGCGACCTGTTACGGTACATAATGTAATTCTCGTGCTGCGAGCAAGCAACGAGATCTTCCCTTTAATACACCAAACACACGTTCAATTATTGATCTTGACTTACAAAACCGCTTGTTAAATCTGCTCTCCGCAGAATGCTCATTGGCGCTCCTATGCGGTGTAAGTATCCATGGCTCCAATGGGTACCCAGATTAAATAAATTAAAATGAAGAATTAAAAAATGAAATAATTAAATTACCTATTATCCACGATGACTTGTCGCCATTAATATATGCATCCTTCAGAAATTGGCGACAGGCTCCATACGTGAGAGTCGTACCATGCTCCTCCATAGCATCCATTCACCGCACTTATGCGCATTGTATGATCAAATATCTAAAATATCAAAGAAAGTGCTCGCAAAAGGTGGGATGATTGAAAGATCTCCTCCCCTCAATAACACAGCTTATAATACCACATATTCTACACACGGTGTAAATATTAATGGCATTATTTTATTAAGGGGATGATATCATGTTGGACCATTGCATTTATGCTGTGTTTGAGTTTCCGCTTGAAAAACAAGTGATCGTTTTATGATGGTCGGACTGTTTGTATGTGAGTTCCATTAACAGCTCCAATTATCCCTGGAATACCAGACGTGGCATAAAAGAAATTTTTGACAGCTGGTTTTTCGTCTTCGCTCATGACGAAACTTATGTGATTGGGACACAACACCTTCTCTATAGCATTGCACACTTCTTTGATGCAGTTTGACACAGTTTGTTGTGCCAAGCCAGCAAGCCGGTCTTGACCGATTTGGTGTTGGTACCCACCTTGTCCAAGGAACTTAAGTGTAGCACCTAATTTGATTGATGGTGTTACAGCAGTCGATCTCAGTGTTGTTGGTAGCTGCGCACTAATGCTCTCCAAAACATATTTAAAAGCTTCCTTGCTAAGCCGGAAATTTCGCACAAACCTACAAATAAAAATATTTAGTTACATACAACATATTTAATAAATTGTTACTTACATTACATCCGTCAACTGCATGAAATCTAAACCATCCCGAAGGATTTTACGTTCCAATCGCTCGTCTTCATTTTCCATCCAAAGGGCAACGGCATCCATTTTTATAACGCACAAATATTTCTTGTTTACTTTTTTATTTTCATTGTTTTGACATTTTGCGTAATAAATGCTGCCAATGCTGAATAATACATTCGAAAGTAGTGCCAAAATCATTTCAATTAGTGACAGCACTTTTCGCTCGATCCGAAACTGTTACACGGTGAGAGTTTAAATTCGGATCGAAGACAACTTTCGAGCTGTTCATACTTTCGAATCGAGTTACAAAATAACACCCCTGGATTTTCAATTAAAAATTAGTTTTTCAAAAAAAAAAACAAATTTTGGAAAAAGAAAAATTTATTTTAAAATAAAAAAATTACTAATTAATATATGTATATCAGCTGATTTTTGTTTTGGTTTTCGTTAGTTTGCATGAAGAACGATTATCAGTTTTATTATCGTAAACTTAAAACTACGTGTTTTCTTAATTTTTTTTTTTTTTGAGATGTTTTAGCCACAGCGTATATTTTTGTTGTTGCTTTGTGTGACTGTTGTTAAAAGTTTATTTAAATAAAATGCCATTAAGTTAGGTAGTACTTTTACTTGTTCTTAAAAAAATATATATAAAGCTTTTATGCATTTAAAAATGTGCAAGTATTTACTTACATACATTTCGAAGTCGTATACGTAAATATGTATACGTCAACCAACAAATGAATATGAACATGTAAAAAATTTTTCATTTGGAAACCTTTCAAACGAAAGTGATCTTAAGATGTATCGCCAACTTTCCTAAACACATGCTCTCACATTCAAAGAAACATATTTAATATGGAGAGACACAACCAGCGTTACCACTCAAAATTTTCCAAAACGGACAACGGGAATTCTGAGAAAATAACTTTAAAAACAAGAAAATTTTCGAAAAACAAACTTATTTATTAAGCTTATTTCACTGAAAACATAAAATTACAAATAAATAAACTTCTTTTTATGTATAATTAATACATAACATATGTACAGTAGACCGTACATAAAAAAAAGTTTCCCCGTACCCCCTGTAATATAAAGTATTTTTGCAGGGAGTTTTCGAATTTTTTTTTTTTTTTTTTTTGCCGAACGTAGGTGTCTCCTTTTTAGTTTTTTCGCTTTATCTCAGCCATTTACAGTCTGATCTTAAAGTATGATATATCTATATTTTTATCTCGTGAAGACCAACTGAACTCAAGTATCTTGCTCTAGTATTTATCCACCAGAAATATGTTCGTACCACCCTAATGCCACAAAATAAAGCTCGCAAGAAACTATTCAGCTTTTGCTAAGGAAGTAATTCGATAATTGCAGCAGAAACCTTTTTAAATTTAATTAGAGAATTAAAGCTCGCTAAAAATCATTACAGTTTTGCCAAGGAAGAATTACTATAATTCCTGGAGGACAGTCAGCATAAACAGTCGGAACTTTAAATATCATGTAACGAAATCCTGTCTTTTTGTCTAACCCTCTCGCTTCTCTTACCCGTTCGCAACCAAACAAAAGCAAATGTTATGCTTTTTATTTTGCCTGTTTTTTTCAAGTATTATATAATTTTCCGTTTGGGAATTTACATTTTGACGACAATAAAAAACAAAAATTTGTTTTTGTTTTCATTATACGTAACTTCTGAAAAGAAAATTTTTATTTTCATTTTCAAAAACAGGCAATTAAATTATTGTGCATCGGACTTTTGAGTAGATATTTAAGATTTTTCGTCTTTTACTATCCCATAAGCGTTTGTGTTACTTATCCCATCATAAACAAAATTTTTTAAAAAAGTGTCTATGAAATTTATTTTTAACAAATATAAACTGGGAATTATTTCCTTCCGAAGGTTACTTTATATTATATTCAACATTTTTAATTTTCAGAAATGACATTTTAAAATCTGCTTATCTTGGTACTAACATTACCCATTATCATTTCTGAAAAATTAAAGGAATTGGACTATTCCAAAAAAGTTTTATAAAATACATTACTGAAATTCAGCTCATAGAATAAATTCGAAAAATGAAAAATGTTAAAATATATTTTTTTTTAAACATTTTTCAGACATTGATTTATTTTTATGCAGTTTTTGGTATGGGGTATAAAAAACCCAATTTCCTAATGAATGAATAAAATTAGTATATAAATCAAAGTGCTACACAACTGTATAAAAATAACTGTTGGAATATCATCTGTATTTTGTTTTGTAATGGAATATTTCGTTTTTTATTAACACAATGAATTTTAGTAATTATAAGACGACCAAAAAATCTTTGAAAATGGGTTTTACTACTACTGAATTAAACATCTCTAAATTGCCGTCTTAATTAATTTCTTTTTGTATCTGCGGCATAATACCGATCGAAGTCGAAAGTTGAGTGCAGCCTGTGTGTCTCACCATGTCAGGCTTAGGCTTCTCATAAAGCCTATTACCCTGAGTGAGGAAAGATCATAAATTTCAGTTGGACACATCATTTGGCCTCCCGAAACATGTCCGCCTGGAAGTCCCAAAGGCGCAACAAGATCAGAGAAGATGTTATAAAGTTTCGTCATCAACATTTTAAAATCTGCATATCTTACTAGTAACATTACCCATTATCAACTCATGGTATCTAAGACCATAGTGGCCCGTAATCAGGCCAACAAGTAGCCTAAGTTTCCCTTTTAAATCAGCTGTAGCCTAAATGCCTTGCCAGGGGACAGGATCACATGGGTGTCTATGTCTGTAGGAAATCACGTGTGGACCATATTTGTGCTATCCCCTTAATGTGCCGTAAAAGGCTCTGGGCCGATAAATGAATGCCCAGCGACTCTGTTTGCCAAACGGTCAGCCCTTTTGTTATACACACACGTATACAGTCGAACTTCACTATAATGAATCTGCATGGGACCAGAAATCACTTCAGTAAATAGAAACTTTATTATACAGGACCTTTGCTTCATCAATATCCTTAAAAAGACAATCTTTAACACTTTTGCGTTTAGTGCTTAATGCTTGTTTCGTGCTGCAAAATAAACTTCTTTTTTCTTTAACTTTACAAAACTAATCAAATTTTTTTTAAAGAGACGCTGCTACATTTTCTTTTATTGAACACGAATGCTGTCAAACAGATACTAAATGGAAATTATGAGAGTCATATTTATATTTTAAAAATTGGATCATTCTAAAAAAAAATTCACGATATTGAAATTCATTAAAAAACGTTATTTTAAGGGCACTGCTACACGTTCAATAAATATCGTGATATTTCTGGTATCACGATGGATCGTATTCCATATCGCAAAATGGCCTAAAATATGAAATCCAGATCGCGGATCATGGATTGCGTGATAAATATTTAACGTGTAGCATTTTCATGATATTAAATCATGGTACGTCAGTAAAAACTGGCAAATAAAAGAAAACACGCAGTGGAAAAAATTAAACAAATGAAAAGTAAAACACAATTGACAAAATTTGTGTATTTTTTGCTCCAAATTTGAACGTTTAGCAGCGCCCTATGAAATCCAGATCGCGGATCGTGGATCGCGTGATAAATATTGAACGTGTAGCATTTTCATGATATTAAATAGTCATGATACGTCAGTAAAAAGTGTCAAAATAAGAGAAATAAAATACGCAGTGGAAAAAATTAAACAAATAAAAAGTTAAACTATTGACAAAATTTGTGTAAAGTTTATTGAAATAAAGGGTAACGGCAGAAGACAGTGAAATCGAGTGGGTTCTGCCGGTGGAATCGGAATTAAGCAGTGAAAAAATTATTTTAAAAGATTTCATTTTTAGTTTGAAGGCATTGCCGGAATTGTGGGACTCGTCGGCTAAAGCTTGCAAAATTTATTAAAGGTTTTTAAAAAAGCAAGTCATTAAAAACTCAAAATTTTGTTTTTTAAAGAATTACCATCACAGCATGCGTCATATGTTTTTTTAAATTAATATTTTTTTTTTTTTTTTTTTTTTTTTTTAATAATTTATTTTTATTATTGAATCTTTCTTATCGAAATTTACAATATGTTTTCAAATCTTAATTCTACTTGTTGTTTATTAGTTGTTACCTGTGTAACCACTAACTGCTGTATTCAAATTTTTAAGACTGTCTTCTAGTAAGGCTCAAAGTATCGGTTCTTTTTAGCCTCTGGTGACCTTCAAACTGAAGCAAACCCCGAGCGAGGTAGTTAGGGTGAACCATTAGTTTATCGATGTAGCTTATTGAATATTTTTTAATTTCCTCCTGGATAGTGGGGACGTTGAGATCTCTGTGGATAATATCATTACGTATATACCATGGGGCGCAGACAATTTGTCGTAATATTCTAGACTGTCTTCTTTGAAGCTTTTGGATGTTAGATGCGCATGCAGTACCCCATAATTGGATGCCATATGTCCATATTGGTTTTATGATGGACTTGTATAGAAGAACTTTGTTGTCTAAAGACAAGTTTGAGTTTCTACCGAGAAGCCAATGTAGTTGAGCTGCTTTAAGTTTCATAGCCGTTATTTTCGCTTCGATATGACGAGACCAGGTCAAACGTCTATCTATATGAACTCCCAAGTACTTTACATGGTTTTCTACCGGAACAGTGATGTTATTTATTTTTACTGCTGGGCACGTTTGTCTTCTGAGCGTGAAAGTTAAGTGAGCACATTTAGCCGGGTTAACCTTTATTCTCCATTTTTCTAGCCATGCCTCTAGTTCATTGATGTGGGACTGCAGATTTTGCGATGCGACTTTTGGGTCATGGTTAACGCTAATAAATGCTGTGTCGTCTGCAAATGTAGAGGTATGCGTGCTCAGGTTTGTTGGCATATCCGCTGTGTATATTATATATAGAAGCGGTCCTAATATGCTGCCTTGGGGAACACCAGCAGTAATTTTCTTGAGGGGGGAGTATTTATCTTGCGACCTTACTATGAATGTTCTGCCTGTTAGATAGCTCTCCAGAAGCTTGTGAGTGTTTTGAGGAAGCATTCGTGTTATTTTGATGAGTAGCCCATCATGCCAAACTTTGTCAAATGCTTGGGAAATGTCTATAAACAGGGCTGAGCAGTATTGCTTTTTCTCAAACGCCGATCTAATAAGGGTGACAATTCTATGCACTTGCTCTATTGTACCATGTTTCGCTCTGAATCCGAACTGGTGATCCGGGATGATGTCGTGTTCATTTAGATGAGGAGTTATACTTAAAATGAATATTTTTTCGAAAAGCTTTGATAGGATTGATAATAAGCTTATCGGTCTGTACGACGCAACCTGGCTAGCATCTTTTCCTGGCTTGGGAATCATAACAATTATAGACTTCTTCCATGAGGATGGGAAGTATCCGACTCTTAATATAGCGTTAAAAATGAACAGCAAGATTCTGGAAGCAGACGAAGGTAAGTTTCTTATCATTGACCCTGTGATACGGTCAAGTCCGGGAGATTTTCTAATATTCACTTTTTCTATTGCAGATTTTACTTGAGTAATGTTAAATTTTAATGGATGGTTTACCTTATCAGGAATGGTTGGACGACAGGAACAAGTATGTGTATCATGTGGCGTGAAAACTTTCTCAAGATGGCCCGCGAAAGCGTTTAATTTTTCATCTGTGTTTTTCGCCCAAGTGCGGTTTTCCAGTCTTAATGGAGATTCTTGGGTTATAGGGCATTTCATATGCCGTACAGCCTTCCATAAGCTATAATTGGAGTTTTTTGTGGCATCTAGGCTGTTTAGATAGCCTTCTATTGCAGACTCGTGGTTCTGTCTCAATTTGTTGCGAAGAGTTGTCAGGCATAATTGTAGTTGGGCCTTAGTGGTTGGGGAACGACTGTTTTGCCATTGTCTTCTTAACTTCCTTTTTTCTCTGATAAGGGTCTCTATATCCGTCGATGTATTGTAAGGAGCACGTTTAATTGTCCGCTTGATTGGGGTTGCATTTCTTGCTGCAGCATCCAAGACTTCTGTAAATCGGTCGACAGCTATTTGGATGTCAGATGAATTTTTTAGGGGAATGCACTGTGATAGGTGAGAGCTCACATACATTTTATACTTTAACCAATTTGTGTTTCTGTTTGGATAGGAAAACCAGTTTGCAGCTGCGGCGTCAGAGTTACATTTTAAAATGAGGACTGAAGGTGAATGATCAGACGAAAGATCATAGGAGGAACTAACTAGTACCTGATCGCGCTTGATGTTTTTGATTACAGCAAAGTCAATAAGGTCTGGTAGCTTGTTGAAGTCGGTTGGCCAATAGGTAGGCTCACCACTCGATACCACATCAAAGTTATTTGCAGTTACGGTATTATATAGCTGATTACCTCTAGGACTAATAAGTCTGAAGCCCCAATATGTATGTTTAGCGTTGTAGTCGCCAGCAGCAATGAATTTCTGGCCCAATGTGGAGAAGAAGTTGAGAAATTTATCGTGTAGAGTTTTGTGCCTCGGGGGACAATAAACGGATGTTAACGTTAGTTTGAAATCAGTCAGATTTATAGATGTGGCCTGGATACAATCTTCTTCGAACTCTGGCAATGGTAAGTGTCTGATGTGTTCGTGCACAATTATGGCTGTGCCACCACAAGCTCGTCCGCTGGGATGTTTTGTGTCATACGTAAGGAAACCATTTACCCTAAAGCAGTTTTTATGAGTAAAGTGTGTTTCAGAGACAAGAAGTACGTCGATTTCATGCCTATGAAGAAAGTTTGCAACTTCGTGTTTATGTTGGGATAACCCGTTTGCATTCCAGAAACATATTTTTAACTGGTTCATTTTTTGTTGAGTAGAACTTGCAGGAGCATGTTCTGGTTTCGCATCATTTCCTGAAACATGCTCTGCATAGTGGCCATGAAGTTATTCATAGTTTGAATTAAATTTTCAATTGAGGTAGGCATTTGTAGACCTTCCCTAGGAACATTAGCGTATGGAGGTTGCTTTGCGTTGGAAGTACTCGGGGGATTTTTCGCATTAGGGTTTCCTTTTAGGACTTGGGCATATGATTGGTTTTGTTTGTTTGTTTGTGTAGTACTAGCAATAGAGCCAGCGGCTTGGCTGGGCGCATGTGATGGACCATATTGGGAGTGAGTATATTTTTGAACTAAAGCTGGTTTTTTTAAATGCAAGAAGACTTTACAACCCCTATAGTTTGCCGTGTGATTTTCGCCACAGTTGCTGCATTTCTTGACATTTGGGTCAACTTTAGAACGATTACATTCGGCGGTTTTATGAGCGTCGCCACAAACCACACATACGTGAGGCAATTTACAATATGATTTTGTATGCCCATATTCCTGACAGTTTGTGCATTGGGAGGGACCCTTTCGTTTTATTGGCTCCTCAACAGTTATTCTTCTGTTGAGTAGGTAGCGCAAGTTGTATATGGGATGAACTGAATTTTTGGTTTTGAGAACCGATGAATCAAACGATATCTCAATGCGGTGCAGTGGTTGGGGAACTTTGTTCCTGTTCAAAATGTTATGAACCGATTTTACCTCGTACCCCTCTTGCTCTACGGCAGATTTTATTTCATCTGTAGGAACGGAACTATCTATGCCTTTTATGACAATAATCAATCCCTTAGCACTTTTTAATTGGTATGTATAGTAGCTTTTATTTTCTGCGTCCAGGTGTCTTGATATAATACGAAAGTTCGTTTCTGTACTTAGCACTTTTTAATTGGTATGTATAGTAGCTTTTATTTTCTGCGTCCAGGTGTCTTGATATAATACGAAAGTTCGTTTCTGTACTGGCTTGAATTTTGGTCTCTTGAATTTGTCCGCGTCGTATAGAAACGACGTAGAAATTGTTCTTACCTACAAGTTGAGTCAACATGTTGACTATGCTATTTGATGTTTGCTCCCGCAGATAGATAGGTGGCGGTTTAACTTCTTTAGTGGCTGTCCCATTAGCTAATTCTGCTTCTTCATCGTCAGGTATGGATAGTACAGAGAATCTGTTACCATTTGTTGGCAAAGAGACTACGTTAGAGCCTTTGTATTGTTTGGCCACGCGTTCCTGTTGGGTGGACCTAGGGCTAGCCTTTCTCTTAGTTATTGTTATATATCTGTCCATGCCTGTTTGCACTTTAGTACTTTTTGGTACAGCTCCTGTATTTGTTAATGCAAAACGTGATGTTCCAGGTTTTTCGTTATTATTCCTCTGGTCAGACGGCTTCACACTTTGAACCACATTTACGGTCGGATCAACACACTTGCTCAGGTTGGGCACACTTGAACTTAAATTTCTGTATGGAAAACCAGTTGCGCTGGCAATTTTTGCACTTAAAAGATGTTTGTTTAATTCAGGGTATCGAATGTTTTCATTGCTCACGCTCGGGGAGCTTACCACAATATACGCATTTCTGCTATTTGTGCTGGGCCTACTCTCCTTATTGGGAGTATTTGTGAGGCTCATTCACAAATCTCTTCGGGCACACTAGTTATTGTTCTTTTTTTTTCACCTATTACAAATATTTTTTTTTTCACCTACGGTAAATATTTTTTCACTTTTTTTTTTTTTTTTTTTTTTTTATTATATTATTTTTTTTTTTGTATTTTTGTTACTCACTGATACACGTCCGTACTCGTCAAGAGCAAGTTCGCAACTGAAATTAATATGAAGATCTAAAATGATTGGCAGATTTCTAATTAAAACAGAAAAGTCAAACCAACTTGAAAAGATTTATTTTATGCGGTTTTGTAACAATATATGTATGTGCCTATATATATTTGGAATAAATAAGATTTGTCCATATGGGCATTTCCATTTTGACGTGTCGTGATATTTGTTCCACAAAATTTAAAAAAATTATATGAAGAAGTCAAAGTTGTAAAAAGGGTTTTTATATATAAAAAATTACAGCAATAGGCGCTAAGGATTTGCAGATGTAAGCAAAAATTTGCGCTGGCGTGAAGTTAAAAAAACGGAAGTGGATTTTGGCTTAAATTACAAAACTGAATAAGACTGCGAATTGAGCAAGATGTTTTGTATAAAACCTTTTTTAGTAAACTTTGGACTTATATAGAATTATTTTCCAAGTTATATAATTTAAAAATATTTGCTCTTTGAAGGAATATATGGGCATTTTCAGCGAAAAATCTACTTTTTTTAATGCAACGCCAGAATGCAAATAAGGTTGTATTTTAGGACCATGTTGTTCAACCGTTATCCCTTTTGTTACTAAATGTAGAGCTAGTTGCGCTTTACACCAAAATATAAAAAGGTAAACTATACATATAAAATCTTGAGAAACAATTAAAATTACTTTTGGCGTTACGTTACAAAAAGTAGACTTTTCGCTGGAACTGCCCATATATTAGAGTTGTCAATTATTTGTCTTTCAACTTTGTTCGAATAATTCAAATAATTGTTTTTGTTCGTTCGATCAAACGATTAAATCTCAAAAATTATTTGATTAATCGATGAGAATAACGAATAAAAGAATTATTTTTACAAAAAAATTACTATGGAAAATCTTTCATTCCATAAAATTTTTAATTTTAACTCCATATCGTTGTATTACTTAATGGCATCGGAAAACCCTTAGTTCCTTAATAATCCGGTGTTACTCTGGATTTTTCGAAAGGCGTTGGCAGACCTACAATTTTCAGCAAACTTCTGTCTACATTTTCTTCTATAGAACAGCCGCTGTCTCTCTTAATGTATTTTTCCATTGGACCAAGTTCGGCATTTCTTGATGTAGTTGGATTATCTTCCACTACATCTTTTTTAATGGTAATATTGTGGCACTTACGCAAATGGTAAAGATATACATATGTATATAGTTTAAAAAAAAATATAATACAATAACAACATTTTCTACTTTCAAAATATGATTTATATAAATCAATTCTTGATTTTTAAGCTTTTTGTTTATTTCTAAATTTTTCATCCGAAATTGAAAAATACCATTTCTTGAAAATGCTTTAACGTTTGATTTAAAAATAAAACAGCTGATACAATTGGTCTGCTTTCACACGTTTCATCTTTTGATGCTCAACTCTTATGTTTTTAGGTGAGAGAGGAAGAAGAAATGGGATTAGTACGGTGATGCCTGTACTCGGTCAGTACGCATTGTGTTTTTATTCGTTGGTATATGCACAACGATGGCTGCATGTATTTTTTTCTTTTATTTTACTCTTTGATTCGCTGTTAATAAAATTGTTGTTGTTTGCACTGAAAAAAGTTGAAACCGATTGCTGCGTGTGATTATATTGGCATCTTTAAAAGGGAATTGAAAAAAAGTTGAGCATCAAAAGATGAAACGTGTAAATTTTTCAAATTAAATATACGAGATGGCAAATGATTCTTCAGTTCTTTTGGCGCTTTATTAGACGAAATATTCTGATTGCATCAATGCATGTCCGTGCTTAAATCATAGAAGATGACACGCATTAATGCACTTAGTATGTTTCTCCTCATAATGCGCCGAAAGAACTGTCAGAATCAATTGTCATCTCGTATTTTTAATTTCATTACAAAGTTTTGCAATTCACCTACTCAATTGTTTGTTAAAATTTCTTTAATAAGAACATAAAATACATTTTTAAAATGCAATGAGTACCCAGCACGGTTTTTACTTACTAAAAATTGAGATTAATTACAACCAGGGCTATGGCAACAATATTTTTTAACTTTCCTATATTTTGTATAAAATCACTAAAAACGTATGAGAATAAATCATATTTTATGCTTTTATTTAATTTATTTTTTAATAAAAAAAATTGTTCGATTAATCGACATTAATTAATCGATTTATTCGTTATTCGAAAATCGTCGTTTTGAAATTATTCGAACAAGAGTTTGGTTTTGTTTGATCGATTAATCGAATTATTCTTAATCGGTTGACAACTCTACCATGTATGTTTATATATATATTAAATTTTTTAATTTGGTAATAGTTCCAGCAATATACGTTCGATATATTGATATTTTTGAAATAAAATATATCTATACTCTTAAAAAATATCGATTTGATATATATCGATATATTTTTTCAACATGCCCATCCCTACCGTTAAGCATGACTTTAACCAGTATATTCTATGGCCGTTTTCTTTTTAAACCTTTGAACTATTTTTTGCTCTTCGGTTAATTGCTTAACCCATTAAGGCCCTGCGTTGCGTTTTCGCAACGTTCACTTAAACCTCCCCTCAGGCATTTTGTTGTTACGTGATTTTGTTATAAAGCACAGTTAAAACAAATTTAACTTAATATCTAATTGACCTGTTTTTGGATATGTATCAATGCATAAGTTTTTTTTATAACAATTTTTAATTTAAATTTTTAATTTTTCCTGTTTTTTGGGTACTTTTGAAAAAAGTTCAAAAAAATGGAGTAATATATAATAACCCATCTGATATTTCTGAAGGAGGAAGCTAACACACGAACATTATTATTTCTACTGAAAAATCCAATCATCGTAGACATTTGAGACTTTTTTTATGATTGGATATATCCGTGATGCGAAAACGCAACACTGGGCCTAAACCATATACAAATTACATAAAATTATCAAATAAAATATATTTATGCAATCACTTTCTATTTAAAACAACAAAATAAAAACTTGTATATATGTTAATTATAAGTTGTTGTTATTTATGTGTTTTGAAATTTTCGATAATTTTTTCACCTTTTTGAAACTAATAGCCAATTTTTAAAATGCAGGATATTTCGCAGAAGGTAAATTCTCTATGACAATTTCTTTTTTTTATGCCCAATGCGTGTTATTTTCCTAGAGGGAAGCGAACTTACACCAAAGTAGTCCCGTGATAGGTCTTTGGTGATAGAAACCGGTCTAGTGAATAAGACCAATCACTTTAACATTGGGACGTCATTGGTCAATTGACACCATTTGACCAGTCTAACATCTTTTCTCAATGACCGTGTTTAGTGTTAGTTATAACAATGTAAGATTATTTCGATACAATGGAGTATTATTTCAATAAAACAAGTCCCCAGAAATAAATTTAAGAACCAAATTTTAGAAAGTCCCAAAAAAAAGTGTCACACTATCGGTGAAGACTGTACTGTAATTTATTACTTTTTTAACTGTTCTTAATATACCAGTTAGATGATAAGTTCTCACTTCACTGGTCATGAATTCTATCTTTTTGAACTTGTTCTATTTTCACAAATCCCAGGACCAGTCTGTTGGAACAATTGACACAAATTTCTCCCAGGGTTACTGCAATAGGTACAGTAAGAGCAAATCGAACAAGTAATGCGAAATTATCCTCTCCCAAGATATTAAAGAAAAACTGGTAAGAGTGCTACATTCGGCTATGCCAAATATTTGACACCATCCACTGACAGCTAGGATATTTCAGGAGTGGGCATTATATTGGACCTGTGGTAAATCATGAACCGATCTTTACGAAAGTTTATAGTGTGATTTCTAGTCATATAAAACTGTGACAAAACAAAAATTATTACAATATAATTATTTGTTATGGTTTTAGGCGTACTAAAGTGTTTTTCGACAGTGGGCTTTTTATCGGGCCTATGGTAAATTATGGACCGATCAATTACAAATGTGAGAAATGTGACGTAGTAGTGCCCCCAAAGTGGTTTGGGGCATATCATAATCTAATTAAAAATAAAATGTATATTAATATCTTTTTTAATTTTTTTTTTCCTAAAGACGTGAATAAAAAATTTTAATTTAAAATGTTTGCAAATGCGCTTAGTTTTTATATCGTTAAGGCCCAACGTTGCGTTTTCGCAACAGGGGTTATCTGGGCTCCCACGTATCCGATTTGCCCAAAATTTGTTTTCTTTCATATTTAGGTATAAACAATAAAATTTTACAAGTTTCATCATTATAGCTCCATGGGATCATGGCTCGGGCCTTAATGGGTTAACTTTTGAACCAAATATTTATATGAAGCTCGACTACTAAAACTATTTTTGACAAACGAATTTAACATTTATGTTTTCAAAATAATTTAAAAACTTCTGCAATTAAATATCATTAATAAGTCAATTGCTTTTCAAATTGTTACAATTTTCTAGTTAAAACAAATTTTCTAAAAACGTAATGACATAAAATGTGTGCAAATTGGTTAACACTTTTATCACTTATAAAATTTTTTTTTTTTTTTTCTCAAAAATTTATCTTCTGTTTTCAAATATGAAATTTGTTTTGTCAACTAGAAATCTTTAAGCGTAAAGACAAAGTGAAAAAACAAAAAATGTACTTGGACTTCAAGAAAAATTCTTGACGAAAGTACGAAAAAACAGAAGTAAAGGAAAAAACATGTAAAATCAATTACAGTGGATAATCATTCAGGAAAGCAAATTTCGATCTACCAAATGTTAAAATACAATTTGGTTTAAGGATTGATGTTTGACTAGTGACGTCAGCAGTCGTCGATGGCTGCGAGTGTAAGCCGGCAAATACATCTGAGGAGATCGAGTGGTTGCGATCGAAACATGTCATGGTAACCTGCCGGCCAGGGTTCGAGCCCGAGCCACGTCAAGAATGAAAGATTATCAATAACAATTTTAATAAATTTTCATGTTGTAAAATTCCTTTCTTCATAAAAATAATTTAATGAAAATTAAATTTCATGAACTTAAGCCTAATTAAAAATATTAAAAATTTGGATTAAAAACCATAAATAGTTCAACAAAATAACCACAATACTAATTATTGTAACTGATTGAATGTTGAAAGTTTCTAATTTATATCCAAAATTTTTTATTTACTTAAAAATCGGGTATTTATTTTTTTGATATGTGAATTTCTTGGGAAATCAAAAATTTTAATTGGGAAGATGAGCCAAAAGTTATCTGGAAACACTGGTACGAGCTAAAACATAAAAAAACACATCGCACACTACACACACTCTTTATCGCCAGTACTTACTTTTTAACAAATTGTCGCACGTAATTCAGAACCACGATTACAAACGTGTTAAAAACAATTTAAACAAAAGTGCATTCGTCTACGCGACCCAATTACATGAGAAATATGAGCCAAAAATTGAAAAGAAAATGAAACTCTACCTGTGCTCACGCACGCACTCTAAATGATTTTATTACAATTACTTTTAGATTTTCTCTGCTGTTAATGCGAATGTTAAGAACAAAGAAAAGAGTTTTTAACCGTCGCCTTTTAAACTACAAGGGCAGCAGTGAGAAAATCGGAAAAAACTGATTTTTGAAAAATAAATATCATTTGTTTTTGTTCACATGATAACATTTTAAAAATTTGTTAAGATTAGTGAGAAATTTAACTAAAAAAATTATTATTTTTAAAACCAATTTTAAGTATATTCTACAACTGAAAATAAAATGCAAAATTTTAAACACGCAAAAATAGCCACAGCTGAACCGCCGAATATTGGTCTTTCAAAGTATTTTGCTCGACATAAGCTGCTAAAAGCAGCACTGTTGGCTAATGTGGTATTGTTGTAGATTCATTCATTTGAATGACCATAAACCACTTTTAATTACATACATACAAACTGTAAGCAGGACGAAAATAAATACAAAAAAATAGATCACAATAACACAAACATATACTATACATAGAAAAAAACGCAAATACTGGATAGCAGAGTTCCAATGAATTTAAAAATACACTAAAAAAAATATGTAATGGTTGTTGCTTCGAAATGGTCACTTTTTAAAATAATACATGTATTTAATGGCGTTTTCTTTTCTAACAAAAAGTGTTGCATATGTGTTACATGTGACTTGGCAACAGTTCTAAATGCACCCCTAATTTTTAAGAAGTGTTTCATGTTTTACGTTTACAAAAGAACACAAATTTCGGCATTAAACAATAAAGTACAATTAGCGCAAGGTAAATTCAATTACAGGTGGTGGCAAGACTACAACAATCCAAAGCCAACAGAAACAACAGATGTTTTTTGTATGGCATTGTTAGTGTTTACGGCTCGAAACTTGCCAGCACATTGTTCTGAATTCGCCTTGATCTAGTGCTGCACTCATGCCCCTTTAATTAAAATGAGTATTGAACATGTAGCATTTTTTTTTTTTTTTAATTTTAAAGCGAACATCATCAGAAAAGAACGCTTTACACTTTTAAAATAACACACGTTTTTCAGAAAAGAACAGAAAAAAAATGTAAAAGACAGAAAAGAAAACGCCATAAGAAATGTAACACTGACCGTTAAAGGGGATAGTTTGTCTACTCTTTCACACAGTGCTGCAAGTTTAACCACCTATTAGGTATGGTAAAAAATGATTTTCAGAAACTGACAAATGCTCCGTAGCGCCAAAATATTAAAAATTTCGAATTTTGCCTTTAAACTTCAACTGCAACGACTACTACAACTACGAATTTTGTTGACATTACATTTAAACTGCTGTTTTTAACTTTTGAAAGTTTTCAGCGCTCTTCGTAACGTTGTACTACAGCGACTATTCTGTTCCCCACTTAAATCTTAATATATATTTATAAAAAATTCCCTGCCCCAGTTGAAATTTTACCTGAACTTTCCTTTTTGTTGCCATTCCGTGTAAAACTTTTTTATTATTCATCTCAGACCCCATAAAGTATATATATTCTGGCTCCTTGAGTAATTCCAAGTCAATTTAGCCATATCCGTCTGTCTGTCCGTCTGTTGTAAATACGCACACATTTGCAAAACTCAAAAGAAATGAACAAACTTGGTCTTGCTTGTAGTTATCCTAAGCAGTTTAGAGTTGAAATCCAGCAAAATCGGTTAAGAAGGATCACAGCTATGAATCAAAATGTGGATTCACAACCCTAAAAAATTGATAATTTTGTTACAAAAACTAAAATAAATTATGCTTTTGTAATTTGGTATATCACAGTTTAAAAACAATTAAAATCACTCTGTTAAATTTTGTGATGATCGGCCCATAATTTACCATAAGCCCCGTATAATGCCAGCTCTCGGAAAAGAGTCTAGTAAACCTTAAACCGAGAATAATAAAGCAGCTGTAATAAAATTTGTTACGTCACAGTTTTATAGGACGAGAAATCACACTTAAAAATTTCGTGAAGATCGGTCCATAATTTACCATAGGCCGTATAAAAAGCCTGCTTTCGGAAAACAATATAGTACTATTAAAACCGTAAGAAATAATGTTACTTTAATATAATTTGGTACGCCACAGTTTTATCGGACTACAAATCATACTGTTAAATAGGCCCCATAGAAAGCATACTCTCGGAAAAAAGTTTAGTACGCCTAATTTCTTTTACTAAGAAGCCTTCTGAAAATGACTTTAAAATAATTTAAGTTCGACTTAAACTCTTACGAATCATGATATCTTACTGCACAGAAAAAATTATTTTTCCAATTCAAACAAAAAATTTGTAGAATCAAAAAATTTTTTGTCTGAAATCGGTCCTACAAACAAATTCGCATATTCAAACAATTAATTTGCATTTTGTTTACTGAAAAAAAATTTTTTCAAACAAATAATTTTACAAAATCAAACAAAAAGTTTACTGAAATTTACATAAATTTCAAACAAATAATTTTGCTGAATCAAACAAAAAAGTTTTTGATGCGCACACAAGCAAGCATTGTTGGCGAGGATGAAGCAGAGCAGAGCGCGGCCGGCTGATTTTGAGACACATTTTTTTGTTGGAATAATTTTTGAACGAAGTCATTTATACTCACAATGTTTTTCTTTATCACTCACTGTTGCTTTATCCTTTCCTTTGCTAATGAAGAAGAAATGTAACCAAAAACGGCGGCAGACCGACTCGATTGTTCTTCGCCATCATTCTATTTTTGTATTTGATGTATTTAAACAAACTGTTTGAAAAAATTGAATACGGGATTTTGTTTTTTTTTCACCAACTTTGAAACCAACCAAAAATTTATTTTGTTTCTTATAATGTGTTTTTTCTGTTGCTTAAAAAAAATGAAACGTTTTTTTTACCTGTTATTGTTTTTGTTGTTTTTTTACTACAAACCTCGTCACGCTATTTTATCATTTTTCTTATTGCTGTACTTTTTTAAAGCGTCCAAAAATAGACTGCATGTGTTTTTTTGTTTTAGTTTTTATATTTATCATAAAGAAGTGTTGCTTACAATCAATATAAAAATGCAAAAAGACGACAAAATTAAAGAGCGTTAAATATTTCATACAAAATTATGAAAACTTCAAACCATTAGCGCGTTTATTAAATTTTTGAAGAGTTGTCCACATTTTTGTTGGTTAAATAAAAATCAAACAAAAATATTGATTGAATCAGTAAAAAAAATTTGTAGAAATCGAAAAAATTTTCAAACAAGCGTTTGTTTGAAAATAATTCGGCAATAATTTTTTCTGTGTGAAATGTGTTCAAATTAACTTAAATATGACAAGAAATAAAAGCATAAAGCTTTCTGATTGTCGGTCAATAATTTATCATTTCGAGGTCTAAACCGCAACCAATTTTAATATTGAAGTCCGTTTTTAAAAAGATTAATTAATAAGTTATAGATCCCATACACGGAAAAAATATCTGAAGAAAATTTTTAACAGCACAGCTTATTAATAATAAAATTTTAGGTCAACAAACTTTTTATTTGATTCAATGAAAAAATGTATCAAAATTGCGCATTGCAAAAAAGCGCTTAATAAATCATATTTAATAAAAAAATAATTAATGAAATAAAAAATATTTGAATCAAAGTAAAGACAGTATTTTTAGAACTCTTGTCCATTTTTTAAAGGCTTTGGTAAAGCAAGTAAGACTTGAGTGTTTGTAATTCTCATTCGCTTTACAGTTTTATTTGTATAATATCTTTAGTTTTTCTAAAGTCTTTGGAAACAGGTTTCCTGATGATCTGGCCTAAGTAACCAGCGAAATGCGCATACAAACTGCTTATGGGATTTGTGGTACAATTGTACCTAATTTGGTACAATCGAAACTTTTTTGGTACACTGGAACAATTCATCCTTTTTTGGTACATTTAAAAAAAGGCCCACGAAGTTTAATCATTTCTTTGAGGTTTCTCTTCAATAATGCAATTTATAATAACACATCTCTAGCCCTAACCAGAACTACTAAATATTTAATCATTGTTAATTTATGTTCATGATGTTATGGTAATATATTAAGTACGTACATACATAAGTATGTGTACTCGTATCCCTGTAGAAAGACGGATATCAAGTGTATCGAAATCGCCACTTTTGTCGATTGTTTTTGTGAGACTATCAACCAAGCATCTACATTTTTGTCAGCCTTTGATAAAAAGTAGAAATATAACACCACAATAGTGGAGAGAGTATTATGCGTTTGTGCTGATGTGTGATCACTAAAAAATATAAATAGTATACCGATTGACTCGGAATCACTTTCTGTGTCGATTTAACTATGTCCCTCCATCCAGCTAGTTGTCTGTCAATGTTACCTTGTGCGCCAAGTACAGGTCGCGATCTTTAAGGTAAATCATTGAAATTTTAAACATCAGTTTCAATTTATAAGGACAAAGCCTACTGAAAATAGTAAGAATCGGTCTATAACTTTAGATGGCACCCATATAAACTTCTTTCTGGAATTAAATTTGTACCAGACTTATTTTATTGCAATCTAAATCATCTTACCAAATTTTATTGGAATCGGTCCACATTTGACGATATCTCCCATACAAATACTTCTCCCCAAATAGCTTTTAATGCCACAACTACCTTATAAATGTTGGTATTGATATAAAAATTGGCGACGATAGCTTTTGTTATAGCTGCTATGTCATATTAAAATGTTGTGCTGGTAGGTCCACAATTTACCATAGATCCCATATAAGCCCCCTTTCTAAAATCACTTAAGAGCAAACAAATCTCATATAGATGAAGATATCTAAAAAATATTTGTAACAATGAACTTTCACATGAATCTTAACCCCCTAACATGATTTTGTTCTGGCGGGTTCATGATTGCCCATGGGTCCCAAATAGGGTACACTATTAAAATTTTGTCTGTATATGCCGTGGTGTTGGGTATTATATGCCCGGGTTTGACGGACTTCACTTTCTTACTTGTTTTGTTTTTGTTATTATTGAATAAAAAAGTTTTATGAATTCTAACTATGTATGCTCCTTTATTTTATAGCGAAATGTTGGTACAATTTATGTCAATTTGGTACAATCTTGCCATTTAGACGGTACAATTTAAGAATTTCCAGATCCCAACAGTGATAGGAACTAGCTTTTCCCCCAACAATAAATTTTAGTGTATTTGTCAGAGAATAAAAATAAGGAATTTAGAACAAAATTTGATTTAAAATTTCCAACAATTTATTTTTTTTAGTTTTGGGCTGTAGCCAGCTAAGCGAATTAGTGTGTGAATTACAAGATAGTACTTCTGTGCGATGAACGAAATATTGCATTTAAGAAGATGTTGAAAAGGTTACTGTTGTGAAAATGCATGGGATATTGGTCCCGAAAAATGTTCTTACAACATCCTTTGACGATGTAAAAATAGACGCATTACGAGCATTAAATCAAATAGATTTGACTTAAAAATTTTTTTATTGTAATATATTCCCAAAAATTCCTTTACAATTGAAAATTAACAATTAAAAAATTTCTTCAGACGTTTTAACTTTCCAGAGTTAAATATACATTAAAAAAGATAACAAAATTGTGAGAAAATGAGTTTTGCTTTAAAATTTATTTTTAATATTTATTTATTTAATCTTCATAAATATATTAAAAATCGCCTAACAATATTTAAACAAATCTAATTGTAATTCTTTAGTCTTTGGCCTTACAGTGCCGGACGCAAATTTCCCTAATCACGGTTTCTGTTCACATATGTAGGTGTTTAGCGCTCTTTATTCGGATAAGTCCTGCAATATCTCTTTTCCTTAGATGGGTGTAGACAATATTACTTAATATATTTCGTGCTGAAGGATTTGGTTGGAATTCAGGTCGTTTAAAAAATTGTATCGACTGTATTCATAGTTTTTGCTAATGGCACATTAAGAGAGATCTTGGGAATATTCGAGTTTTTGGCACCTTTAGAGTTTTTTTAGAAGGATGCCGATGGAGTGCTCCATAACTGAATACCGTGGCATCAACTTGGCTTTAATTTGCAAAGTAAAATTTTACAATGCAGAATAACAACAGAACTTCTTCCAATTAGCCAATTATTTTGAATCTCTTTCAGGTTTATTTAAGCTAATTATGCCATTATAGGCCATTTCCTCGTTAAACGTCCATTGGTTATTGATTTCAATAGGGGCCCACGCTTCACTATGCAAAGTGAATGTTTTTTGCATAAATTGTTGCTCATTGTGCCTTATCTTCCTTTATTTTGATCTATTTCCAATTAAAATGTTAACGCAACCAATAGAAATGTAGGGCTTTGCAAAATCTAAGGCTGTTTGCTTGAAGAGTTTATTTGAAAACAAATATGTATAAGGTTTATTGGAAAAAACAAATGATATTTTTCAAAAAAATGCACTTATTATTAAAATTGCAAAATGCAACAAATTATTAATAGAAATGAATTAATTATTTCTATACAACAACATGTAATAAAGTCAACCCACATTCCAAAATGCAAACAATTCATAAACAGATGAGCTACCACAAAATTTAACATTTGCTTAGAATGTAAATGGAATAAATACAGTCATCCATACAAAATCATCAATCCTAAAAAACAGCCCATATTTCTCCCAACATCAACCAATTTCCTCAGAATAAATGTTTCACAAGGCTACGTCTATCACATACACGACTTACCCACCAACATCTGATGGACAAAACTGCACAAGCACTTTCTGTAGCCTCTCATCTTTAACGGTCTTGCACATATTAGTAGACTGCCCGGCCCTATTCAAGCTACTAGTAACGATTTGCAAATCCTCCAGCATTGTCGATTCATTAAAATCTCCAACCAGCAACAACATTAACAACATTTTTGAATTTTTAAGAAAGCTTTCTTTGAATAACCAAATTTAATTCTGTAATCCCTAGTCTAAATATTATATTTATTTTAGGAATGCTAAGCCGGTAGCCATTGTTGCTAGTGCTTTTAGTTTTTCAGATTTATGTGATTTAAATTATAAAAAATATGGAAATAAATATTAAAATTGCATATAAAATAGAAATTATACATTTGTATGTATGTAGATTTGTACTGGTATTTTTATTACTTATATAAAAGAATGTTGGAAGAATTCCAGCCAATTGTAGTGGGGAATGTAAGAAAAGATAAACTCACTGCTTATTGTTGGTGTTTTTACTTAAGCTTTGATATTGTCACAAGTAAAACGGTTGCTTATAATTCTTATTCGCTTAATAGTTTTATTTGTTTAATATCTTTAGTTTTTCTAAAATCTTTGGATGAAGTTTCCTGATGAGCTCGTCTAAGCAAACAGTGAAATGCGCATAGGAATAGCTTATCCCATCAACAATAACTTTCAGTGTTTCTATCAAGAATAAAAATTGTGAATTAAGCACGAAAAACAAAATCTTGTTAATTGAAAATTTTTGTATTCCCAAAAATTACTTTGATAATAAATTTTTTTTTAACGAAAAAAGTATGAAATTTTTATATGCGTTTTTTACTTGAAATATTTTCTGCAAAGCAATTCCTCGCAGCATTTGCAGGAAGATTAAATCTTTCAAAGTCTTGCTACTTATTAGCATTAAATATAAATATGTATAAGCATGTGTATATATGTAGTCTTTTTTGCTATGCTCCTCCGCCCATTTAAGGCAAATGTTAAGGCCTTTTATTGCCATCAGCTTTTTAATTTTTAAAGGTTTTAGATTTAAGACAAAAATGAAATGAAAATCCGTACTTTCCGTACTATGGATACCGCTTTGGATAGATTTAAGTACGGATGGATTGATTTTTGTTTCCAGTGAAGGTAATCAGTACACAACATCTCTAAATATATAGACGGGATTGGAGAAGAGGGCAAGACATTATAGATTTCATTATAGATCTGGAGAACGGTAGCAGCCAAAGTTTCCAAATTATATACTTGTAATCAATACACAACATCCGACAAAATGTGGGCAAGATCGGATAAGTGGGCATTTCAAGCAAAAAATAACCATATGAATTTTAAGTTAAAAATTTGTATATCAAGGTTAAGTTTGTCGATAACACTACGTGACAATATTTTGACAATATGACAGCTAATCTTTGTGTAAAATTTTCCGCTGAATCTGAATATGAAGTCAGAATGGTCAAAAGTATAACATTTTTTGAGATATTACAAAATAACCGTTATTTGTGTTTAAAAAAAAAAATGCTGTGACTGAAATGCAAATATCCAAAAAATAAAATTTTAGCCTTTTTCAATACGAACATTTTGTGCCCAATAGGATCCGGATTGGTGCAAAAGTGACAAAGTAACAGAAGATTAATTGAACTAACCCACAACAAATTAATATACAAAGCTAAATTTTTAGTAACAATAAATATTAAAAATTGCTTAAAAGTATTGAATTTCTATGTGGGTTAATTTACGAAATCTTCTGTACCTTTGTCATTTTTGTACCAATTTATGTCTTGTTGGGCGCAAAATGTTCATATTAAAATAATCTAATGTCGCATGCAATAAAACATTAGGATTTTTAAATCATTGGTTTAAAAAAAATAGCTTGAATAGAGCAAAATTGAACAAAATCATAAAATTTTCAATGAAGCCTGAATATTTGTCTCTTGTTACTCTGTCATTTCGTGACCAATCTTCACAAGCAATCCATTGTTATTTTAGAAATTTTACAACCTTTCACTAGAAAGAAAGAATTACATACCCCGTTTAAAATTTTTGAAGATATTTGCATTTCAGTCACATCATCTTTTTTAAAAACACAAATAACGGTTATTTTGTAATATCTCAAAAAATGTTCTACTTTTGACCATTCTGACTTCATATTCAGATTCAGCGGAAAATTTTACACAAAGATTAGCTGTCATATTCATTTGGTCACGACTTTGTTGAAATTTTGTCACGTAGTGTAATTGTAATGGGTATAAACAATCTAAGAACGAGATATGTAGGTATTTACAAATTAATACCAATCAAAAAATTTACATAAAGTTCAATGGGTATTATTTTGAAATTATGTTAAAAACATTCTTGGAAACTTGGAAACCAAAAATCTCAGTTCAGATATTTTTTAATTAAATTTAAAAACTGATTATTTTTATTTCGTTCTTGCCAAAAAAATGTAGTTAGGCAAAAAGACTTGGATAATTTTTAAAATTGGTTTATTTAATGGAACTTAACCTAAAAAATGCTGGCACATGACTTTTTCGAGAAGGCGTGATGATCTTGGTTACTATTATATCAGTGGGCATTAGACTGGTCGCAATTTTTTTTTTTTTAAATTTAATTGTTTGCGCTGCTTAAAATATGAGGTTTGGTAAGAAATCATGATCTAATTTTTCAGGTCAATCCGACGGTGCCTAGCCGTGCCGGGTGGGGCCCAAAGTTTCCCATATTATAAAAAAAACATCTTTTCTATCAGATCTTTATAGTTATACTAGTTGAAAAGCCAAAAATCAAAAATATGGCTTCGTTACGATCTTCCGCAGAGAAAGTACTTCAAGTGTGCCAAATTTCAGCTTCCTATGTCATCAGATGGCTTCAGAAAGTTGCGGAAAGAATAGGACATACATGCAAACATCCTGACATACTAAGAAATTATATATTGTATAGATAGATTAAAGTATTTGCTTTTTAATATTTTAGTGTGATATGTACGCTGAATCCAGTGGTGCTAGCCGTTTTTTTTAGGTTAGCTTTGGTTTTCGAGATATACCGTTATTTCGAAAATTAAGGATGTTGCACAACATATGTTCGCGCAACTCAAAAACGCTTTAGTTTATTGAAAAACTAAAAAAAAACAGAAATTCCGCAATAAAATTTACTTAAGAAAGTTAAAACTTTTTTCTTTATGTTGGCTTTGGTTTTCGAGATATACCGTTATTTCGAAAATAAAGGAGGGTTCACAACATATGTTCGCGTAACGCAAAAACGCTTTAGCTTATTGAAAAACTAAAAAAAAAACCGAAATTCCGCAATAAAATTTACTTTAAGAAAGGTAAAACGTTTTTCTTATATGCGCAGTCGTTTTAGAAACATAATTTTATTTTCTGGAAAAAAAATAATTTTTTTATTAAAATTTCGGAATTTTTGTTTTTAAAAATTCATATAAAATTGAAAAATGCAGCTATGCTTCTAATTTTATGCAAAACAAGCTATGATTAAAATCTGTTAACAACTTTTGATTTTATGTTTTTGAGTTGCGTGAACATATGTTGTACAACATCCTTAATTTTCGAAATAACGGTATATCTCGAAAACTAAAGCTAACCTAAAAAAAAACGGCTACCACCACTGGATTCAGCGACCCCGAATTAGTTAAAATTAGTTAAAAATCTTTCGTTCGTATCATACTAAAGTATTAAACTGCAAATACTTTAATCTATCTATACAATATATAATTTCTTAGTATGTCAGGATGTTTGCATGTATGTCCTATTCTTTCCGCAACTTTCTGAAGCCATCTGATGACATAGGAAGCTGAAATTTGGCACACTTGAAGTACTTTCTCTGCGGAAGATCGTAACGAAGCCATATTTTTCATTTTCGGCTTTTAAACTAGTATAACTATAAAGATCTGATAGAAAATATGTTTTTTTTTATAATATGGGGAACTTTGGGCCCCACCCGGCACGGCTAGGCACAGTCGGATTGACCTGAAAAATTAGATCATGATTTCTTACACCAAATCTCAAATTTTAAGCAGCGCAAACAATTAAATTTAAAAAAAAAATCCCATACAAGATGCGACCAGTCTAGTGGTCATAAACTGGAGTCAGCAAGCGTTATTATGGATCTTGGTGTTTTGTTGGATAGAAAATTAATCTTTGCACAACATATCACGATTGCTGTTAATAAAGCTCGAGGAATCTGGGCTTTCATCGAACGATTGGCAAAAGAATTAAAGGGCCCGCTTATTACCAAAAGATTATTCATGTCACTTGTAAGACTGATTTTAGAGTATGGCTCAATTGTATGGGACCCCTACAATAACGTTCACATTAATCTTATCGAATCTATTCAGAAACAGTTTTTACTTTTTTGTTTAAGAGATGTTGAGCGAGGATATTCTGCGCTTCCATCATATTCATCACGACTTTCTTTGATTCGACGGCCAACATTAAAAAGCCGAAGAACTATGCTTAAAGTTTCATTTCTTGTAGTTCTTTTGAACGGAAATTTTAAACCAGATTTAAGTAATATGTCATTGAATGTACCTCAACGCACATTACGATTCAATCACCCACTATATCGCCCCTAATCAACAATACTGTATTATCTCGAAATTTTTAGTTTTTCACTTTTTGGAAATAATCGAGAGTTATTATTCAGATCTATCTGTCCACTGTAAAAATATCGAGCTATTTTGTCTACCTTTTGGTAAAGAAATGGTTGGCTTAAAAAAAATTTTTATATGCTTTTCATATTAAATTAAAAATTGTTTTGCTTCTACTGAAAATTTTAAAATTTTAAGTTAATACAGTATTGTTGAACAAGTGCGATATGTTAAAACTTTTCGAACAAACTACGAGATGACAGATCCGTCTAGGAAAATATGTTGTTGTTTTAATGAAATGTTTAATTTTATAGATTTTTCTTTAAATGTTGATGTTATTAAACGCAGTATTATTTTAAGTAATATCAAGAAAAATTATTAAATTTAATATTTAGTCTGTAAGGATTGTATTCATAGACTTAATTAAACAAATAAATAAAATGTATGAATCACTTAAATTAAAAAGAATTGTGCAAGTTTTTATTGATGACAAAAGGTTTGTTAAATACAGCACCAATACATAACATTTAATAAAATACAGAACAATTAAAGGTTTTGAATAGAAAATAATGTGCAGTACTGTTCTGTATAATACAGAATGAATACTCACCGTTTTTCATTAATTTTTAACAGAATACTCGTAATAATGAACCTTATTGTTGTGATATTATAAATAAAATGTTTTTGTAATCTTATCGAAATAAAGTGCCTGAACTTGGAACCCTCTGTTTAGACCATTGTTCGAAAATAAACACTAAATATCGTTTTTTAATGTTCGGTTCGGTAGATATGTGGAAAACACAAACGCTAGTAGTTTTTGTGTAGAAAATCATTAAAAAAAATAACGTTTCCCTGTTAGTCATCTTTCGAACACAAAAATATTACTGTTTTTATCAAACTCAACAGAAGATGTGAACATTTAATTCCGTTCGGTTTTTTTTGAACATCCACAAACTTCAATGTGTTCGGTTTGGCTCGTTAATGTTCGTCCCTTTTGGCTGGTAAAAAAAACATTTTTACAAAAACAAAATACACACACGAAAAAAACATAATAGAACACTAAAATATAATGTTTGTCTACAGTATCACTACAATTGTTCTGTTTTTAACGAAGAACCGAACATTATATATTGTTCGTTTCTTTCTTGAAATTAGTTACGAACGGTATTAAGGGTTGTGTATGTCTACACAATCACTAAAAAAATAGATATAGTTCCTGGGTGTGTGAGCCGAACGTTAAATAATGTACTGTTTATTTTCAAACACTTATTTAGACTCCTTGGAAATGCAAAAAGTATTCAAAGATTAACATTTTCAAGAAACGATACTGCTAGAAATAAATTTTGTCAGTGTATGGAGCATAAAGAGACTTTTTGCTGGCTTTATGTCATTTATTCTTCACCTTTGTATACTCATTTATTTGTCTCCTTTTTAATTTTAGATTCTAATCTGTTGTTTTTCACAAAACAATAGATGAAAGCCCATCGAATAAAATCAACTAATTCCAGATTTAAACAAACAGATGCTGGTTACAATACTAAACTCTCTCACACGTACCACAAAATATTTTCGCCTAACAAAAACACATGATTTCTCAAATACATTCACATAAGCACACATGCACTTTCGTATGTTTGTACAACAGAGTTGTCAGATTAGAAGAGGATTTATCCTCAAACTGGGAATTTCATTTTGGAAACGGGGACAAAAAATCAATTTGGGATTGGGGATTTTGATGCTTATTGTAAGAATGTTTGGGGATTTTATTATAAGGTAAAATTTATCAAGAAAAAGACCATTTTTAAAATAAAACTTATTGCTTGGCAAGTCTATCGACTAGTTAATTCGCTTTGACAAAAAATATATGTTTGCAGCAACAGGCTCCCACCTAATCGGCACCTTTTAAGGCTTATAAACTTGGGGCAGCCCAATTTTAGCATAATAAACAGGACTGCGAAATTAAAGCTTTTAAAAATTAATAATAAGTATTATGGTTATTCAATGAACAGTTAATGGTTTTGAAAATTGTAACGGGAATGGATATTGATATAAATCATACCACTTCACATTTGCGAGATAACGACGCATTTGTGTTTTTCGATGTAAACTTCTCTTACAGACGCTATCTAGAGTGAAATATCTTATAATTTTATTGAATAGTTCATTTGATTATCAAAACACTACCACATAAATTTACTAGCATTGTGTGCCGTGCATACATTTCTGTTAAAGTGCGAAAATGTGATGGTGGCACTGAGTTATGTCTCGCTTATTTTCGTTTTTTTTATTTTACGACTTTTTTGCTTTTTATCCTATTGCGGTCCATTAATTTACTATCCTTTCCAACAAGATATGTATAACTCATTTCAATCCAACCAGCAATTTACTGTGGAGAACACCTGAAAGATAAGTATACATAAAAAAAATGTACCGTTATCTCGCAAATGTGACATGGCAGATTTGAAGATTTTGGGGTCCATAAAAGGCCTGTTGACTATTTATGCCCTTATTTAACGATTTTTTAAATGACAAATTTTGTACTTATTTGCAAAAGCTTATAGTAATATTGTTACGAAAGTAACTTTTGATAGTAACTATAGCTGAATAAGTTTAATTAACAAAATAGCCGGTATGACGCGAACTTTCTAAACCCATCTAGACGTTACTAGTATCATCTGTCTGGGCTAGACGCATCACGCGGAGAAATAAGCATTGAAGTGAGTTGTGAATAAAAGCTGTATATTACGGTTGTTAAAGTGACTAAGTTCTTAATAAAGCTGTGTAAATAACAAATAAGTGTTATTAAATTAAAGTGTTGGGTTAATTTAATTTTATTAAAGTGCAATAAAGAACTCAAGAGGTTTATTATAAAGGAAATAAACCGAAAACGTTATTGAAAAGGCAGTAACGTAACAATATATTATAATTCTTCGCATTTTAGGCAGTTATTTTCATGTGTTCGCCATTCATAATTCAAGATACACTTTATTATCTGTGGTGTGCATTTTGCTCGTTGGCACTGTTTTTGATATGTTTACGATATGGATTCTGCTATAAATTTTTAAGCATTTAAAAGGACTTTAACAGGATTTCTGATGTGTAAAATTGGTGTTCGATTTCTTTAAGTTTATTTTCGTACTTTTTTATGCATGTTAATTAATACTTGTGAAAAATTTTTAATTGTTACTGCAATGATAACACTATGCCAAAAAAAAAAAAGAATGCCAAAAACTAGATGATTTTTAAGGCAACCATTTATTTTTCTTAAGAAGCGTTTTCGACAGTTTTTTGCAGTTTACGAGGATATCTGCAAAAATCTTAAGAACTGTTTTTTTCAATTACGAAAATTTTACATTGTTGCAAAGATATATTTTTCCTCTTTTAACCCATATTTAAAAATTCACTGAGCTACACGCCACTTGAATTTTGGTAGCTACAAAGAATAATTTGTTTCAAACGTATTATGCGTAGATTGTTATCACTTGACTAAAAATTACATCATAAAAACGACATACATATTTAGTGAAAAAATCCGAATTGAAATTTTCATAAACAATTGTTTTAACCAACACTACTGCTGTATTTAGGTACTTTATTGTGTCTTAAAGCAAGAAGTATGCTTTCACTTATCGGTCTATTCCAAAATACGGGATGACTTCATAATGCAGGGGTGCAAGGCATCACTGAAAACAAATGCGTTGACAAAGCATTACAAAAAAAAAAAAAAAAACAATGCAAAAATTTCGGAACAGTTTTGCAGTGAATACGGTTGTTAAAATGCAATAAGGAATTCAAGGCATTGTTTACAGAAAAGATGTCTAGTCTATGAATTCTTTGCTTTTCAGTGTTTCATTGCAACACTGCGTTTATAAATAAAGTCACTGTGTCCCGCTTTTGATGTTTTAATAACGTGCTTTATTTTTAAATAATATTTAAATCTTCATTTGAGAGTATTTGGTTTGTTTGTGGCGTGTCTACATTTATAAAAAAGTGTCCAACGAAAGTTGGCCAAAAACTTTTTTGAATCGCTTAAATTTAATTTAATATTTTAAGCCAGATATGCCAATAAGCCATGGACTCCAAAAGTGTTTAATGCTACGTGTTTTGTACGAGTACTTGTCAGTCGGTAAGCCAGTAGAATGGAGAGATCTAAATGAGCATATGGCTGATTTCTAGAAAGGCTCGAAAACACTACATATGTATATTAGACTGGTCGCAATTTTTTTTTTTTTAAATTAAATTGTTTGCGCTGCTTAAAATTTGAGGTTTGGTGTAAGAAATCATGACCTAATTTTTCAGGTCAATCCGACGGTGCCGGGTGGGGCCCAAAGTTCCCCATTTTATAAAAAAAACATCTTTTCTATCAGATCTTTATAGTTATACTAGTTGAAAAGCCGAAAATCAAAAATATGACTAAGCTACGATCTTCGGCAGAGAAAGTACTTCAAGTGTGCCAAATTTCAGCTTCCTATGTCATCAGATGGCTTCAGAAAGTTGCGGAAAGAATAGGACATACATGCAAACATCCTGACATACTAAGAAATTATATATTGTATAGATAGATTAAAGTATTTGCAGTTTAATACTTTAGTATGATACGAACGAAAGATTTTTAACTAATTTTAACTAATTCGGGGTCGCTGAATCCAGTGGTGCTAGCCGTTTTTTTTTAGGTTAGCTTTAGTTTTCGAGATATACCGTTATGTTCACGCAACTCAAAAACGCTTTAGCTTATTGAAAAACTAAAAAAAAACGAAATTCGGCAATAAAATTTACTTAAAGAAAGTTAAAACTTTTTTCTTCATATTGGCTTTGGTTTTCGAGATATACCGTTATTTCGAAAATTAAGGAGGTTGCCCAACATATGTTCGCTTGTGAATACATAAAATCAAAAGTTGTGAACAGATTTTAATCATTTATAGCTTGTTTTGTTTGCAATATTGTTTTTTATATGACTCTATAAAATTAGAAGCATACCTCCATTTTTCAATTTTTTATGAATTTTTAAAAACAAAAATTCCGAAATTTTAATAAAAAAATTATTTTTTTTTCCAGAAAAAAAATTATGTTTCTAAAACGACTGCGCATATAAGAAAAACGTTTTACCTTTCTTAAAGTAAATTTTATTGCGGAATTTCGGTTTTTTTTAGTTTTTCAATAAGCTAAAGCGTTTTTGAGTTACGCGAATATATGTTGTGCAACATCCCTAATTTTCGAAATAACGGTATATCTCGAAAACCAAAGCTAACCTAAAAAAAACGGCTAGCACCACTGGATTCAGCGTATCACACTTAAATATTAAAAAGCAAATACTTTAATCTATCTATACAATATATAATTTCTAAGTATGTCAGGATGTTTGCATGTATGTCCTATTCTTTCCGCAACTTTCTGAAGCCATCTGATGACATGGCACACTTGAAGTACTTTCTCTGCCGAAGATCGTAGCGTAGTCATATTTTTGATTTTCGGCTTTTCAACTAGTATAACAATAAAGATCTGATAGAAAAGATGTTTTTTTTTTTATAAAATGGGGAACTTTGGGCCCCACCCGGCACGGCTAGGTACCGTCGGATTGACCTGAAAAATTAGGTCATGATTTCTTACACCAAACCTCATATTTTAAGCAGCGCAAACAATTAAATTTAAAAAAAAAAAAAAAATCCCATACGACCAGTCTAATGTATATACTCCCTAAAAAAATATTTAAAATTATCGTAGGAAGAAATTAATATTTGTCAAGAATGATAGAAATAAAGATTACGACATCAGGCAGATATAAAAAGTTTTTACTGCGCATGTAGGAACTGTGACGTCACACAATCTTCGTTCTCATTGGCTACTAATTTGAAACTTTCAAACTGTTATGTTTATGTGTAAACATGACAGTGGAACAATTTACTATTTTTCTATATAAATTATTTGAAAACTGAAAATTTTTTATAAGAAGAACAATAATGGGAAAATGGAACGTAATAAAAAATCACACAAAAATGTCAAGCTCTCAATTTCTTAAAATTCTCCAATTTTGTCTTAATGATAATAATTATTTTATATACAAAGATAAAATATATAACCAAATTTTTGGCATGCCCATGGGAAACCCACTATCCCCTACAATCGCAGACATAATACTTGACAACCTGCTTGACAGTGCGATAGAAGAATCGAAAAATAAGAACATTTTTATCAAATACATAGTTAAATATGTAGATGATATCTTAGCGATCATCAAATCAGACGACCAAGAAGAAATTTTGTCCACATTTAACAAGTATCATCCTAAGATACAATTTACAATTGAAAGGGAGAAAAACAGGAAATAGCGTACCTGGACACCAAACTAGGGATGAAACGATACCTCTAAGGTATCGATACTTTTACTCGATGTGGTATCGCTAGTAAAGTATCGATACCTACTCAGTATCGATAAAAAAGCATCGATACTTACTTATAAAATAATAGAAAGAAGCATTTATAAACGTTCTTATTAGGGTTTTAGTGCTATATAATACAATAAGAACTACGACCCTTTAAAATTTTTGTGCAAAACGAAAAGTTTAAAAATTGAGACCACTTTTTGTTACCATCTCGTACCAATTCCCTTCCGAAAAGTCTTTTTTATCTTAGGAAACAAAATTTTATAGAACGTTCAGGATAACATCCTTCATTCACCTTTTATTCTAGAAATCAACAATGTCACTGTGTATTTATTTTAAATGTAAATATGTATTTTATTTTTAAATTGGTAAATATATTATAAAGTGTGGTAAAACAATAACCTACGATGTTAATTGTGAGTCACACCTTAACGTCAAGTTTCTTGCGCAACTTAATTTGACCTTTTTTTGTTTCAGTATTTGACAGCTTCTACCATTTAGAGGTACACAATTCAGCAGCGCGTTAAGATTGTTAAAGCCTTTTACGAAAATGGCCGTTCAATCAAAATGCATTTCGTGCACATCGTGATTTTTTTGGTCAGCATAATCGACCAAATGTTTCCACAATCGGGAGAATTGTGCGCAAATTTCAGCCAACCGGGCCTGCAGCGTTATCTTACTTCTTCGAAAATGAGGTCGGCCAAGCAATTACCGTGAATGGTGTTCGCTATCGCGAGATGATAACGGACTTCCTATAGCCATAAATTGAGGAAATGGACCTAGACGATTTGTGGTTTATAGGTGTTAACTGGTCAAACGGTTTCTTGACACCGTTACTGCTGCTCCAGCTTTGGAAAATAATCAAAAATTTAAGATTAATTTCAATACCAAAGTGAAACGATTACTTTTGACCGATAGCGAGTATTTTTTATCGATACTACTTGTTACTCGGTTGCTAAGTATCGATTACAAATATACTTGGTACTTATATAAAAGTATCGAATATGTACTTGTATTTACTCGTATCGTTTCATCCCTACACCAAACTAATTCGAAGGAAAAATTCCATAATTTTTGACTGGTTCGCTAAGGAGACCTCATCAGGAAGGAAAATGAATTTCCACGCAACCCAACCGAAAAAACAAATAATTAACACTGCTAAAAATTTCATCTCCAGGATTTTTCACAAAAGCGATAAACTTGTTCACACTAAAAACAAAAATATAATTTTCAATATCCTTAAAAGCAATAGTTTCCCAAATAAACTTATATCAACACTAAAAGAAGACACAATTACGCAAATAAAAAACAAAAATGATAATAACACCACTAATATAGAAAAAGAACAAAAATACTTTTACAGTGTAAAATACATCCCTGGCCTCACTGATAATAAAAACATACGAACGTCAATAGAAACAAATAATATAAGCTTTGCTTATAAAGTCTGGGTTTACACTATGGAAGTATTATTTCAGAAAGTCTGAGTTTGTTGGTGAGAAGGGAAACAATCATAGCATGTGCTCTTCCCCTCTCACCAATAAACTCAGACTTTCTGAAAGAAATCTTTCATAGTGTGAACCCAGACAAACCCAATAAAACACTTAGCACCATATTCTCTGCAATAAAAGCTCCAATAGACAAACAACAACAAAACAACATTGTGTACGAATTACAATGTAAAGGGAATAACGAACAAAGTTGCGGACTGATATACATTGGAACAACAAAACGATCCCTTGAAACTAGAATGGGAGAACATATGATGGATATACAAAGGAAAAAAGAAACGACAGCATTATCAACACACATTTTAAAATTGAAATACACAACATAAAATTGAGTTTGAGGGGGTGCGAATACTAGATAAAGTAAGGGGGGATAAGAAGAGATTTACAATTGAAAGTCTTAGAATACAAGAAAACGATGAATGTCAAAGAAGACACTAACAATATTAGCGCAAATTAAAGGGTTGCTATTACTAAATCGTTACAATGATACTTGTTTTGATGTGTTTAACTTTAAATTTATGTTTTATGTTTTATATGTTTAATGTTACATGTAAAAGGAGAAATTTAATGTGAAAAGCTCATATTGTAAGTTTAACTTTTTTAATGTAATTTATTTGTATTCATGTTAATTTATATATTTTTTAAAAATTTAAAATAGACGTTCCCTTGAAAAAGTCGACAACAAATCGACGAAACGTCGGGAAAACTGTAATAAAAAATTGCTTTTTATTTACATTAATTAACCTTAGGCCCTATTAGCTTAAATAAAAAACAAATCAAGTTCCTTTTTTGTTCACAATTTTATTTTAACTTACATAAATATAAATTAGCTATAGTTAAAAATATAGACATTTAATAAAAAGGACGCAACACGTTAGTTTTTCGCACAATTTCCCGATTTGTTTTTCTGCGGCTAATTTGTTGGCATTTGCCCACTGCACACTTTATGTTTGTTCTCTATTCTGCTCTCTTCTATTTTTATTTAGATTTTATTTATCTTAATTATGCTACTTTTAACACACGTTTGAACACTTTTTAAAATTTTATTTATTGTAATAATATTTTTGATATAAAATTTTAGGCAAAATTCTTAGTTTTTGACAATTAATATAATATTTTTTTGTTTAAAATATTTTGTAAGAAATTACGATTTTCACATATAAAAGAGACTTGGTAATCTTAACAAGGGAACTACAACGTCATCAAACGGTATAACATGCGCAAGGCGTAATCTTTATTTCTAACATTCTTGATATTTGTGGCCATTTTTTTTTTTTTTTTTTTTTTTTTTGTTCAAAATTAGAATTTTTCAAATTAATTTATAAAATGTATTCATCATTACAGGCGAAATCTTCTTTCAATTAAAACTAGTTTTATCACAATCGACCGGCAGTAGTTCACTTGGAAACACCGCTAATTAAAAAAAATTCTATAAAAGTCGCTATATTATTTGCCATTATCAATCTCGTTCAAAACTCGGTAAGTTTTGCGCAATTTTTTTGAGTTTTCTGGTTAAAATTATATTCAATACTCCTTCAAAATTCTCTATAATAAGCGGCAAAGCGGTGAGCGACAGAGCGGCAAGTGGCTGAATACTGAACACTGTTGCCAACTTTTTTTGAACATTTCCCGCCAAATCGGACGTCAAAACTGCTAGCAACCGCTAAATATTTAATTAAGCGGGATTTTTTTTTTAAATACCGCTAAAACCTAAACATTTTTAAAAGTTTCATATAAACCTAGATATACGCTGCTTTTTCAAAGGTATACGACTCTCAAATTAAGTTACATTCTAAGGTTTCGAACTACCCTAGTTATTTTATTCATCTGTGCGAATCTTTGATACCCTCCACCTACAGTTAGAATATTTCCGAAGTGGTCTTTATATGGGTCATAGGGTAAATTATGGGCCGATCTTCACAAAATTTTAACAAGTAATTTATAGTCTTATAAAACTTTGACTGACCAAATGTTATTGTAATAGAACACAGATTGAACACTTTACGGTTCTACGCGTTCTAAAGCTTTTTCCGAGAGTATGCTTTATATGGGGCCTATGGTAAGTTATTGATTGATCTGAACGATAGTTGACAGTGTAATTTCTAGTCGTTTTGTATGACTAGAAACCAAAATTTATAAAAATAACATTATTTGTTAGGGCTTTAGACGTACTGTTTTTCAATAGTAGGTTTTATATGGGGCCTATGGTAAAATATGGACTGATAATCACGAAAATTTGATGCTAATATTTATATTTCCTTTTGAGTCGTTTGAAAGCGACAATAGAGGGATAGACAGATGGACATGGCTTAATCGACTTAGAATTACTCAAGGACCCAGAATAAATGTACTTTATGGGGTCTTAGATGAATATTAAAACAGTTTCACCCGGAATGACAAACTTAGTACGTAAGTACGTAAACGCCAAAAAAATTTATAACATTTACGCTATTTTTAGTAATTATTTGCCGTTATAAGCAATTAGATAAAATTAGTTACATGTAAGTAAGTGAATTATGTATATTGCTTAAGTTTTATCGAGACAATTTTGATCAATACCTCTTACCTTTTGTTCCAAAATTTTAAGCAAGCTTAAAGTTGTTAATTGTTACATACAGCCCTAACAAAATACTAACTGAAAATCGAAAAAAAAAAAAATGTCATACAATCTTCATTTCACTAAAACTTGTTGTTTGAAAATCTCTAGATTTCCCGCTTACCGCTAAAACGTATTTTTCCCCGCGATTGACATTTCAAAAACGCTAGATTTAGCGGGAAAATCTCTAAATTGGCAACAGTGATACTGAACGTCATTTCTGAGCGGTTAGTTGATAAAATGACATTGTCAAGAGAGGTTTGTTTAATGTTATAACGGGAAAATCATATTCATATTTATAAGAATTTAATGCGTTAAAAAAAAAACAAATTGGTGTTCATTCTATAGGTCAAGCAAATTTTCCGATAGATTTTGGTTAAGTTAAAAGAAAATTTGGTAATCTGTTTAGCCAAAATAGCGATCGGTTATGTACAAATGAAATTATAAGCTCCGCATTCACTTTTGCAATACTTATTCTTTGCTGCTCAGAAAACAACTAAAAACTAGAACAAGTTTTATTCCTGAGAGGCGCCGCTTAGCCGCTCATTGCGTGGCCTCGGCCTTAGCAATTCAATTTAAAAAAATCGGTTAAATCGGCTTTCTCGGATTTTTTTAAACTTAGCAGTGCTTGCAAGTGGACTGCTCATATAAAAACTTCAGTTAAATTTTTTGGAAATAAACCTGGTATTTCGTTACAAATAATCTGAGGAGATATGAAGTCTAAATTGGGACACTTCTGGCATGTACACATTTCAAATCCTTGTCATTTTATAATTTCTCACCCGATTTAAAAAAAAAAAAATGTATCTGCCCTTGTATCCCTTACACAAAATTAAGGATTATGCAATCGTAAAAATAAAAATTATTTTTATTTAATAACATGAAAGTAATCCACATCAATTAAAACACAATGGCCCATATTCATATTCAGAAATAAAGTCGACTTTTTCTAAAGTATACTTTAGAACAATGGTGTTGACATCCATTTAAAGCCGGTTTAACTTAAAGTCGAATTTATTTTAACTATGAATATTGGCCAATGTGTTTTTATTTAAAACTTAATGTACTTGCGGCCAATTTCACCAACACTAACTATTACTTTAACTTCCAGTTTACCATATGTTCTTGACAGTTATAACCAGGGAAACCAGAAATATGCAATTGCATGTTCTTCCTTGTGCAACTAATGGAGGCAGAAACAATATATTTATCGGTTTTAGAGATTTTTATGAGTTTTGTCATCGATTTGTTAGTGCATATTTTTGCATATTTTACCGTTTGCAGCATTTTTGGCATATTTTAGTTAAAAGAGCCTTTTTGCAGCATTTTTTTAGGTTTATAGCGCCTTTTTAATACATATTTGATGCCTACAATAGCTTCCGCAGCAAATAAATTTTTTTTTCGAAAATCTGTTACTTCAATTTTAATATCTGCATTTAATTTTTACTCTAAAATTGTAAGACAAAGCAGGTTGTCATTAAGGATAAATGTTATGCGATTTGTATCTAGACCAATCTTTTAGTATTCCGATAGACTCAGAATCACTTTTAAAAGGGATCATACGAAGTCCATCCATCCGCCTGGCTGGTTGTATGCCCATGTTAGCCTTGTGCGCAGATTACAAGTTCCAATTTTGTAGATAATTTGGTCAGATATGGACGAAGTCTATGCAAATGGTGAGAGTTGGTCTATACTTTCACATCTAAATTAGACTCTTTGTGTCCGCAAGCTATCTAATTACGATGGTATTTAATTTAAACTCCTTTTAAATGTTAACATTTGTTAACAATTAAGCTACCGTATAAATAAAATCCCTTTAAGACAAAAACCCATATGGATTTTAATATCTAGATAATATTCGACGCAAACATCTCTTATATGAATTTTAACGATGTTTAGGTTTTTTTTTTTTGTAATTTTGTTATTAAATTGTTGAATATTGTGTCTTCAAATGAGCAATTTTTAATTTTTAGGGCATATTTTTAACATTTTTCAGGGCATATTTTCCAGTTTTTACTGCATATTTAATGCGCATAAAACGTGTTTTTAAGAGCATATTTCTGGTTTCCCTGGTTATAACTGTTAGTTAATTATAAGTGAACTTGCTGAAATTGGCCGTAAGTGTTATTTTCCATCAGATGATGTGTAAAATAATAAAAGTAAATGCAATTATTTTAAAACCGTTATAAATTTACTATCGTACTGTTTGAAATTCATAGGTTGATGTCAGATGGCGCGGCATGGCGATATAAACCACTGCTTATGTTTTACTTATGTGATACGATAAGATTGAACTTTTAATGGCGATGCTACATAAATAAAACAAAAAGGGCTGTATTTTAGGGCGTGACAAAAAAACATTTTCTAAAGTTCCTCAAACTAAATAAATATATCTTTCATTCAAGGGTGTGACTGATGGAATTTTTTTTTTATGTTTTGTTCTACGTGGTTTAATGCAATATACATATGGGCAAATCCCAGAAACAGTCCACCAACCAAAAATTTTTCAAATGAATTTTTTTTAATGGAATATAAGACTTGATGTGTAAATTCATTTTTATATTAAAAAATATGTAATTCTATGATCATAAATACAATAATGTGTACCAAATCCTACCCCACCCCTGATCTGTTAATATTATACGTGAATTTAGCATTATTTTAGGTGATTTTTGTGGTTAAAATAGCACTTACAGCAGACTAAACAAAATATAAATTTCGTTAAAAAAAGTTGATATTCATTAGTTAAGAAATTAGTTTAAGAAATGCAATTCATAAAAATATCATTTGTTTTGTTAAAATTAATAAAATAAAATAATATTATATTACTGGAAAAAATGTAGCGTGCGTCGCTAAGGGCCTCCATTTTTCTAGCCAGGCCTCTAGTTCATTGATGTGGGACTGCAGATTTTGCGATGCGACTTTTGGATCATGGTTAACGCTAATAAATGCTGTGTCGTCTGCAAATGTAGAGGTATGCGTACTCAGGTTTGTTGGCATATCCGCTGTGTATATTATATATAGAAGCGGTCCTAATATGCTGCCTTGGGGGACACCAGCAGTAATTTTCTTGAGGGGGGAGTATTTATCTTGCGACCTTACTATGAATGTTCTGCCTGTTAGATAGCTCTCCAGAAGCTTGTGAGTGTTTTGATGAGTAGCCCATCATGCCAAACTTTGTCAAATTTTTTGGCTGCGACTAAGTGATTGTAGAATTCTCTTATAGTCATCTTTCTTTTAGGCATCAGATTTTGTATACCTTATAATGCAAAATTCACTAAAAATTATGTTATGATGGAAAATAACACTTACGGCCTTTGAAGTTACTTCCACTTTTTGTGGCGTGCGTGACAAAACTTTGTGATCAATTATTTAGCAACAAATACTTGCTAAGAAATTATGATATATGCCATTCGTAACTACATATTAATGTCACTAAATACTGTATATAAGTTGAAGCTATCTCTTTTGAAAGACCAAAATATGTTTATATATCAATTGGGAAACGCGTACGAATGTAGCGTTCGTCGCGCAGGATTTGCCTATATATGTGTAAAAGGGGCTAAATTTTGAGGCAAATTGGGCATTTGGACATTTGGCGGAAGGATCCGAGCTGACAGTAGTTGCACCCAAAAAGCAAAAATTAAGCCAATGTCAAGCCATGAACAACGATATGCGATATGATGAGATCGACATTAACAGCGCTATATTAAAAAATTATTATGTTTGGAGTTGTAGAAACTTCTTTGAAATACTTTTCATTGTAGGTGGTAAGTGGCACAACATTTTTCTTCGACCCACCTTAATGTACATATAATTTGGAATGACTCCATACATTACCAGAATATCTTGTATCTTCATGTTACATTCGAATAATTATAAAAATTGCTTATATAATAAAAATAACTTATACAATGAAAAAATTATCACATTCTATTTATATACACCATTTCGAATCACGCTAAACAAATTTCATTTCCAAAAATATGTGCTTATTTAATAAAATATTTTACAAAAAGTTGACATTTACCCTACTTTTTGTACCAAAAAGCATTGCTTGTGTGAACAGATTTTTCGGATAATGAAGTAAATTTTTTGAGTTTTTGTGGAAAAAGTATTATTTTTAGGGATTTTGGGCATACAAATTTACAATTTAGGGATAAAAACATCTGACAATCCTGTCAAACAATAAAAGACTAAATAAAAAAAGACAAACTGCTTTTGAAAATCCCCCAACACTAAATGGAAAAAATTAAAATTGGCAGACGATTTGGCACATCAGCACAGATTCAATAAAGGCTTAAACAATATTCTTTTGCACCAATTATATTATAGATGAATAGATATTTATTTATTTTTTTATTGTTGTATCATTCTTTCCAATTTCACTTACACTCACGCCACTTGCAGTAAACACCAACACTTATAGATACGAAGCATGAATGCATGTGTTCGTTAAAACATTTTTATCGAAATAATTGTTGGCTGTTGTTTAGAAATGTTTTTATTTTATTTTTTGAATCAAAATGGATGGTTTCGAATTTTGATATCAAACATTTGATAAATATGGAAAACTTAATCGCTACAAAAAACAAATTGACACTAAATATTTTAAAACTAAAGTACATAAGCATTTGAACGAATTGTAGTTTGTATGAACTAGTTAGAGCCTTTTCTGGCAATCATATGTTATGTACATAGATTTAATTACGATTTTTTGTCAGTTGACACACAACAATTAAACAACTTAATTGGATTTATTTTCTGATGAAAAAAAAAGATATTCCGTTGTCTAAGCTGATAATACAATTTGATTAAATTTAGAGAATATTTTTTTTGAATATTTTTTTTTTATTCAAATAATCATTGGAAACAAGGAAAAGTATAGCAAAAAAAAAATTACACTTTTGGAAGCTAAAAAGAGACATTACTGCTGCTGTATTCGCTTGCTATTAAGCCTTACTGAGAGCAGGAAATAAGCGAATACCATTGAAAGGATTTTTGTAATAATGTTAACCAAACAAAAAAATTAAAAGCTTACCACTATTCCTTACAGAGAAGCAGGTTGATAGGGGAAAATTTAAAGATAACTTAGCTTACTCCTATCCCTTTCGAGGAAACAGGTTGTATTGCAAAGGCTTTTGAATTCGAGAGATTTACTTTTTCCGAAAACAAATTATTTAAAATTAGATAATTAATCAAGCTCAGTCATCCAAATGCATTTGAGCAGATAATACGTTTATGAAACGAAGAGAAAAGAAAAAAAAATTTAAGAAAACAGTGACTTAAAATGGATTTAGAAATTATTGATCCTGGTATGGCAGAATTTAATTCTTAAGCATCCCAACAAAATCGTAAAATCAAAAGTTATCTAAAATTTCTAATTTGGGTTCACGGAAGCGGATTATCGACTTGTATGGTTATGTAGTCAAAATTACAGCAACAAAATATATTAAAAAAAATTATTAAATGTATTTTGTTGTTTTCAATATACATACATAACTAAATAACCATATAACCTGATTGCCAGACTTCCGTCAATTGCATTTCAAAATTTCAAATTTGTTCTAGATATTCATAATTTTATCGAATCAAAATCTGAATTATTAATTTTATATTTTAACAATAAATTTGTTTAATTAAATTTTAATAAAAAATAAAACAAAAATATCAAACGGAAGTTATTATTTCACAGATTCTTAAAAACATTGACAAAATTGTTTCATGTTAATCAATACAGCAATAGGTTTACATCAGGTATGAATTCACGTTTTCAGAAAAAAACATGAAGAAAGAGCTTTTTAGAAGCAATGATAGTTTTAACTCCATAGATACATGAACGGAGCGCTTACAGATATCAGTTACTCACAGCTGAATGTAACGAGTGACAAAGCACTTCTTTTTTTAAAAGGCAATGCTTCCAAGTGGTAATTCGCCATATAAAAATCATGCTTTCTAGAAGCAATTTTTAAGGGGTGAAATAGATTCTCTCCCTTACGAACCTGCTTACAGGTTTTTTTCTTAATATTAATTTATTGAATCTTCATAACTTAAATTATTTAATCGAATCTTGTCCTAATACATTATGTTTGACCAGCCAATGCCAGACAAAATTTCGTCATCACGGTTAATGATCACCAAGGCCCAGATTTTTATGCAAATGCATATTTGTTCTCGTCAGTCGGAGATTACCATATACAAAATATCTTTGCGAATCAAGAAATTTGCAGTAAAATGGCATCGATTTGTTAGTGCATATTTTGCTTTGAATGCATATTTTTGCATATATTGCATATTTTTGTTGCATATTTTGAAAAAACCTGTTTAAATTTCTTTATTTTGCCTTTAACCCTTCCGCAAAAGAGATAAAAGACAACTTTGATGATTTTTATTTATTGAAAAATATTTTGTAAAGCACCTTCGCGTATTGCCGCATATAAAAAGAATTATCCGGATTGATGTCTTCCTCTTCAGCCTATAACAACCAGATGGGGACGTGGTTGAAAGCAATTATGTATTATGCTGAAAAACTTTGCCAATTTAAAGATCTGGTAAAAGGATTCAACTTCACCATTAACTTCAAGTTAATTGGTATTTCCATAAATAAGATGTTTTATATGAACTAGGGTGACCGTTATTTTTGTTTTTCGTATTTTCACTTGGCAAACCCCTTAAAATGATTCCAAATTAGCAAAAAAAAAATATATATATATATATATATATATATATATATATATATATAAAATTTTATATCGTTTGCATAGTTATTAGCTGTGCCTTGAGCCCACAAAGTTTGCTAAAATTCTATTTTTCTCACTATGAGTCGCTTTAATTGTTGATTACTTGCGTAATATTTATTTTAGCGAAAAACCTTATTTACAAATATTCTAGGGCTATATCTTATGAACAATGTTGCTCTGTGTAAGTTCTCTTTAACATGAATATTTAGTCCAGAAAAAACCAAATTAAAAATAACACCGAAATTTTCACATATCTTCGCATTCTTTGCCTGGTGATTATATACGTGACAAATTTTCAATAGAGTCGTGACCAAATCTTTATGTAAAACTTACCCCAGAATCCGAATATGAGGTTTTTGAGATATTCCAAAATAACCGTTATTTGTGTTTTTAAAAAAGATGATGTGACAGAAATGCAAATATCTTCAACAATTTTGAACGGACTATGTATTTCTTTCTTTTTATTGAAAGGTTATAAAATTTATTTAATAAACATGGATCGTTTGAAGAGATTACTCATAAAATGGCAGAGTTATCAGTATTATTCGGATATAAGAACATCTCATATAAGAACAAAACGCTTATAAGAAACATTTTCAAAAACACCATGTCTTTTTTGCGATTTTTCTAACAAAAAAGGTTTCATATAAGAAAAACGCTTATAAGAAAAAAACTGATAAAAGAACATTTTTCTTAAACACCAAAATCACAAAATGTATAGAAAAAGAATTTATATAAGAAACTTTCAACGGCAACACAGAATTTATGTAGTTTGCATGAACAACTCTGATTTCTGACAGTTTTACAACAAGAACAAAGTTTTTTTTTTACTTTTAAGCTGGAGGTCCACACCACGTGTTACTCGCTTTTTCGCAGCATACGCAGCTGTCAAAAAAGTAGAATCTGTGTAGTTATACATAGTAAGTTACATGCACAAAAGCGTAGATGCCTTGAGGCGAAAAGTAGGTTTACTTTCTACCTTTGTAAGTGTCACAAGCAGCGTTCGAACAAATCAGCTGATTTTGACGAACTAAATTTTATTTTTACTTGTGCTGCTGCTGCATAAAAAGCGTTGCATGTAAGTTGAAACGTAGAACGCAAGTAAGGTTACAAAAGCATGCGCTGCGTGGAGGCGAAAACGCGTGTTATGGACCTCCAGCTTTTGTTTTAGATGAGCGACCTGGTACTCATAAGATGCTTTGTTTTTTGTCAATAAAAACAAAAGTTAAAATTTTAAAAGAAATACAAAACGGTATAAAAAGAAGAGAAATTGCAAAAAAATATAATAAAAGACATAGACAATACCCAATAAAAAATTTTATCATTTTGCGAAGCACTAAATTTAAAAAAATAAGCGCACAATTATGCGCTACGCAATAAGACATACAGAAATGCAGTAAAGTAAGTGAAAGAACTCTCAACAACTTTTGTAAAAAAAAAATAACATTTCAAGTGTTGCGGCATTCCCTTACTACGAAGCAGGTTTGTAAGGGAGAATACTAAAAAATAACTGTATCAAAACATTCAGTGTGAAAAGATGATCGTTACATCCAACAATATTTATGTGCGCTGAATAATGCGCGTTATGTGTCAAAAATGTATTGCTTCAAAGTGGGAACTCGCCATATAAAATTCATGTCTTCCGTAAGCGCTATGGTAAGCGAAACTTTTATGTTTCTCCCTTACAAACCTGCTTCGTTGAAAGCTCCATTTTTTATTGGGTAATTATTCAAAAGTTAGAAACGTTAACATGGGGTCTTCACCTTACAATTTTTTGTCATACCAAACGTCAAAGTCCATATAAAAAAAACTTTAAAATTTTTGTCAGCGTTTTTTTTTTATATGAAGTTTGACGTTTATTATAACAAAAAATTGTCAGGTGATGACACTATGTAACAAAAAAAGAGACAGACAACCAAAATATGAAAGTCTTATGGACATAGCTACTTTATAAGAAATAAGTTTCTTATATAAAATAGTTGTATATAAGAAAGAAACGCTTATAAGAAACTTTTTTCCTGGATTTTTCAAGTTTCTTATATCCGATAAATACTGTAGTGGACAAAACTTCAAACTTCATTATAAATTTTATAATTTTGTTCAATTTTGCTCTTTTCAAGTTTCTAATTCATAAAAATTTCTTGTTTCTGCTTTAATGAATACAATAGTTATCAAACACTTTTTGTTTTATAAACCATTAATAAAAAGTCTAATTTATAAACGCTTAATAGGAGTGGATTAACAACTAAACGTTTATGTAATTTTTGTATTGTTATGTTGGCAACAACATGTTGTTTTAATTGTAATTTTTGTAATAGTGATGCATACAACTAGGGATGAAACGATACGAGTAATTAAAAATATAATACAACGAACGAATTTTAACTGAATTTCTGTTTTGTTGTCAATTTAAAATGAATTTCTGTTTTTTAAAACGTTATATTTGAATTAATTTTATGTTATTTTTTGTTAATAAAATACATACTATTGAAATAGAAGCGAAATATGTAAATCATTTTTCAATATCAAATTTTTACTGCTTTACCTCTGTATGTTCCAAGAGAGATTATACAGCTTTATGTTTAATGAATAATTTTACCAATTTTAACCAGATGTTTTGAAAATAAAACCTCCTAGGTTTAAACTTTTTTTTTTCTTTTTTTAAATTTTGTAATTTCCTATGCTAATCCCCGCGAAGCTTGACGCTTGTCTGCAGGAAAGAAACCAGAGTCTCTGGCGGGAATCGAACCCGCAACCCCGGGCTCACTACTAGCTAGCCTACCGGGGCACTCACATATAACTGTCAAAATATTTTAAGTTCAAATTTCCTTTCCGTTTCTGTTTATATAATATTGGGCAAAATTTTTTTTTGATATGTATGTGCGTACCAATAACATTTGGGAAATTTTTAAATGTCTTAAATTCTCTCATTAGGATTGCTTCCTCTATAAGAGCTGAAGGCAGTTTAATTTTTCTATTGCCCCAGCGAGCTAAGGCACGAGCCACTCTGGCTGAAATTCTACACACTGTTGCTTGAGAGAACCCATGAAGATCGGATGCATCATCTTAAATCTTCGAATTGTTTTTTTAACTTCAATTTAATTTGTTATTATCGCTTATTTGGTAATTGCTAAAATTAGTTTTTAAATTTCTAGCAGGCACATTTTTACAAAAATTTAGTTTTAAATCAATCTATTACACTATGGAACATTTTTTGGATTATTGTCTGGGGGGTGAGAAATTCCAAGTCAGGGTGATGGTACTAGGTCAGTATAGTAAAACCCTCAAAGGGTTTGGCGTTCGTATGTGTCAGTTTTTTTTATGACATTTTAAATTTTTTTCTTATCTTGATGTTTTTTTGTTTAACATAACTCGAGAACCAATTGTCCGATTTTGCTAAAACAAACTCCGTTCATATAACGTTTTTCTTTATAATCAACAGTTTTGCCGGTAAAAATAAATTTGAGGAGAAAAAAAAATTTTTTTTTGCCTAAAAATTAAAAATTTTTTTTTTTAAATTCATAAAAAATCCAAAACGGAAAAAAGGATCAAGTATTATTAATTTCATGTAAAGTCACATAACCTATAAACAAAATGCGACATAGATCATAGAAATCGATTAACGCGTTCTGCTTTTATTTACAATTAAGTGAAGGTATCCCATTTTGACAAGAATATTGATATTTGTTTTTATTCAAAAAAGTGTCATTTATCGCCTTTTTTATAAAATTTCCCCAATAACTCCAGACTTCTGGCCATAAACTACTAAAAAAATTAAGTAAACATTTTTATAATTTTTTATTTTTATTTTATTTATTTATTTTAATAAATATTGCCTAGACTTATTCGATGGTGGTTGTTCGGGACTAGTGGCATCGCATTCATCGCTATCATCAGTTTCTGAACCACACATAATGTCAATGTGTGACTCCACTGTTGGCCCTTCTGCATCTCCTGAAAATTCTTTATCATCAAGATCATCCTTGCCTTGCCACACAAGCTTACTCCACCAGCAAATTTCCGCAATTATTGCACTCGGCGACTTTTTGCCTCTACACAGAAAAAATTATTTTTCCAATTCAAACAAAAAATTTGTAGAATCAAACAATTTTTTGTCTGAAATCGGTCCTATAAACAAATTCGCATATTCAAACAATTTATTTGCATTTCGTTTATTGAAAAAAACACTGATTTTTTCAAACAAATAATTTAACTGAATCAAACAAAAAGTTTACTGAAATTCATATACTAAATTTCAAAATTAAAAAAACAGGTTTTTGTACAAGCAATGATGCGCACACAAGCAGGCACTGTATTAGAAGATGATGGCAGAGATAGCAGAGCGGCCGGCTGGCTTTGAGACACATTTTTTTGTTGGAATTATTTTTGAACGAAGTTCTTTTTTTATACACACAATGTTTTTCGTCATCACTCACTGTTGCTGTATCCTTTCCTTTGCTAATGAAGAAGAAATGTAACCCAAAAACGGCGACAGACCGACTCGATATGTTTTTCGAAATCATTAAGGGTCCTCATGATATCGTTTGTAAGTCTCGTAATCTGTACAAACTGTGCATTCTTACGCCCTCGTAAATGAACTGTCAAAAATTGTATGAGAATTCATTTACACAAACTGCTTAAATTTGCCCAACAATTTTGACTCGTAAACTTGCGCTGTTCAATTGTGCATTTATACCGACAAATTTTTTTATGGCTTACCGCCGTTTTCAATGAAAACTTCAAGTGTTAATAAATCACAAACAATAAATTTTTTCAATAATATAAGCATAATAGTCTTTTGGCTTTCTTTATGCATGTTTAAAAACAAATTTCATTTTTTATTCACAAATTTCAACTTTTTTATTATAGTTTTGATTATTTTTTTTTTAATATATTTTTTTATTGACGTTTCAGTTTGAAATGACATTAATTCTTAAAATTACACAAAAATTAGAAAGGATCTTCATGAAACGAGTCTCGCAAGTTTACCCATTTGCACAAATGGCAATTTTAAGCAATATCATGAAGACCCTTATTATATTTTTGTATTTGATGTATTTAAGGAAACAGTTGAAAAATTTTAATTCGGGATTTTGGTTTTTCTTTAACCAACTTTGAAACCAACCAAAAATTTATTTTGTTTCTTATAATGTTGTTTAAAAAGAGTGAAACGTTTCTTTACCTGCTATTTTTTTTTTTTTTTACTTCAAACCTCTTCATCTTTCTTACTGTTGTACTTTTTTAAAGTTTCCAAAAATAGACTGTATGTGTTTTTTGCTGTAGTTCTTATATTTTACATTAGGAAGTGTTGCTTACGATCAAATAAAAAAATGCAACATTAAAAAGCGTTAAATATTTCATACAAAATTATGAAAACTTGAAACCAATAACGCGTGTATTATATTTTTGAATGGTTGTCAACATTTTTGTTGGTTAAATAAAAATCAAACAAAAATTTTAATTGAATCAGTAAAAAAATTTGTAGAAACTAAAAAAATTTTCAAACAAGCGTTTGTTTGAAAATAATTCGGCAATAATTTTTTCTGTGTATATCTGTAAGTTTTTGTTTTATTAAAATGAGTTTGAAAAAATAAAAAAAACAGTATTACCTAATTTCAAATGGCATAGCAACTTGATGATAGCGTTCACCTTGTTCATCAGATTCGGTAGCCAATTGTTTGCTGAAGTAGTCCAGATGATGATGTAAATAATGGATTTTCAAGGACATGTGGACAACAATTTCCGAGAATGCTCTTAACATCCTTGCGACAGAAACATCGTAGTTGTTAGAACGATGCTTTCCCAACAAGCCTTCTATTACTTCTTTGATTGCCTGCCATGCATTCAATTCAACGTCAATCAAAATATTGTTGAATGCGTCACTTTTAATCAGCTTTCGTATATCTGGACCATTTAGTACGCCTGATTGGAAAAAATTAATTTGTTAAGATGGAATATCATGGGAAATGAATGTGATATTATAACTTACCTTCTTTAATTTTACTTTCGCTGAGTCTCGGGTAAATTAGTTTCAAACACAAGAAAACTTCATCTCTTTTGGCGACAGTTTTGAAAAAATTCTTAACAATTCCAAGTTTAATATGCAGTGGAGGCAGCAATATCTTCTCCTTCGGCACTAGAGGCTCACGAATAATATTGGCCGTTTCTAACCTGCTGTGCTCTCTGAGCTTCCATCCGTGGCATGCATATTGGTCACCGGAAAATCGTGTGTCCCAATCGCACAAAAAGCACATATATTTTATATAGCCGCTTTGAAGACCGCAAAGCAACTTTTAAATCGCAGCATATGCGCCACATATGTTTGGCGTAGTTAACCATTTTTAAAATATTTTCCAGTGCATCATATGTTTCTTTCGTTTCTGAACTATAGGCGATTGGAACTGAAGGTTTTTTATTGGTCTTATGCAGTAAAACCGCCTTCAAGCTGAGTTTTGAACTGTCAATAAATAATCTCCAGTCATCTGCTTTATATTTTATTTCCATTGCGTACATCAATTTTCCTACATCCGGGCAATATGCAGAAGTTGTTTCATCATTCACAAGGAATAAACTTTGGAGTGTTGCCTGACGACTTCGATAAGCTGTGACTTTCACACCGGGTGCCAACAAATTGTTTGATTTCAAAATGGAAGCCAGCTCTTCCGATTTATGCTGTGTTAATTCCAACTTGGCAACAATTGAATCAAGCTTATTTTGATTTATTAAAATTGGCTCATTGGATACTGATGGCTCATATGGGGGATCATCACGTGCATGATATGTCGGAGCAGTCGTAGAAGAGAAATATCTGGGCTAGAAGCTTTTGGCACAGGAATGTGGTCCGAATGAGGCAATGGTGTTGCGGCACTTGCAACACCAACGTAATTATACGATTTTCTTATCCTTTTTGCGGCTCCTTTATTCGCACATGCATAGCAATTCAATGGATTGTGACCTTCGCCAGGATTAGTCCAAGTCATTGGGATACCGAATGGCATACTTTCACGTCTTCTATTTTTCCAATCCATTAGACGGTTGTAGCAGCTTTTACACACTATATTTGGTACCCAATTTTCGTTCACTATAACATTTTGGTTGAAGTAAACCTCGTATGTTTGAACAAAATCAGTACTATTGACCACAGCAGTAGCAAAAGCTATTTATATCTGGCTTGCACAGTTCCATATTCTGTTCTCTTTTGTTCACTTTTAAAGAACTGGAGAAATATCACTTTTACAGTTCGCGTTCGTCGGCACTTGTTGAATGACAAAAATCGATAAATGAACACCTATAAATACTACGTATTTTTCAATATTTTACTGACAGGTACGTTCCAAAAAATGAGCCCTAATAGATGTGGGTGTAAAAAAATCATACAGGTAGCCAACGGAAAACCCCAAATAATTAAAAAAGTGCACTTTCCTTTTTTCCTTTCAATTGTCCACGCACATTTATTACCGCTTATTACTTTGCTACCGCAATCATAAAAATCAAATAACCTTTTGTTTATTACTTTTTTTTTTTTGAATTCTAAGAATCATAAAAAAAGTCATAAATGTTTTTGCAAAGAATTTTGTGCATATCTCGAGCAAATTTTTGAAATGCATACCTTCACTTAATTGTTAATAAAAGCGAAACGCGTTCATCGATTTTCATGATTTATGTCTCATTTATTTCATAGGTTATGCGACTTCACGTGAAAGTAATAGGACTTGAAACTTTTTTTTACTGTTTTGGATTTTTTATGAATTAAAAATAAAAAATTTAAATTTTTTGGGTAAAAAATATTTTTTTTCTTCATACATTCATTTTTAACTTCGAAAGTGTTGCACATATAGGAAAACGGTATAGAAACAGATAAGAGAAATTGTAATTCTTAATTTTTCTAAATTTTTTTAATCAAAATCGGACAAGTGGTTCTCGAGTTATGTTAAACTACGTTTTTGCCAAAATGTTACAACTAAGCGAAAAAACATCAAGATAAGGAAAAAATTTAAAATGTCATAAAAAAACTGACACATAAGAACGCCAAACCCTTTGAGGGTTTTACTATACTGACCTAGTACCATCACCCTGACTTGGAATTTCTCACCCCCCAGATTGGCTGTTGTACTGTGTTATTGGAAAATGACTTTTTGATGGCAAATTGTTCACTGATGCCAGCTTTATCTCTGACAAAAATTTCAGAAAAAAAAATTAATATAAGTTCTTTTTTTTTAAAGATTTGTGAAGAAGTTGTTGAAGGATAATGAAACTTGGCCATAGCCATTTGTTTGAATCAAGAAAAAAATTTTAAAATCAAAAAGAATCGCTCACTTTTACGCCCACCTCCCATACAAAGTGAAAATTAAATTTTAACCTACGGCATTGTTTTTTGGCACATAGCATTTTGAAACACTCATAATCATTTGTGTGAAATTTGATTTCTGCCTTGATTTCTAATATGTACATCAACTCAATTTTAACAAAAAATAAATATTATAATTGTAAAATGGGCTCCTGAAAATATATACCTGATCACGGCCACCTCCCATAGAAAAAACATGAATATGTAATTCAAGCATAGTCTTTTAATAATTTTTTAACATCATTATCGGGTTGCAGAACAGTTAAATTATATGCATTTGCATACTGCTCAGTTACCAATCCAGCCTAGTAAATGGAAACATCTTCAAGATTTGAAGCCGGTTATACCACTAGAACAGTGATAACCACTCCATAGACTCGCGAGCCAGTCAATAATCGTATTTTTCACACAGACACGGTTGGCAATTCACATGTATATTAGAACTTTGTTCGTTTCAAAACATCAGACTATCATCAGTCTCTGCGACCGCACATAAGCACAAAATATCTTTGTGTGCGTGCGTTCGGGGCCTTCTTAGTTCGGGGCTTGGTTATCACTGCACTAGAATATCATTACTTTTATGATAATTTAGTTCAGATGGAGTCAAAGTAATAAGGAGCAATGTGACAATGTCCAATTTGAATTACCTTTTTTAATTATGTTTATTTTTTTGTTATTGTTTTGTTATTGAATTCTTTTATGTTAGAAAAACGTTAAACAAATGCTTAATTTAATAAAATTACATATTAGAGCAAAAACAAATATTTTTATTACTGTGCAATTACCGCTATACGCCATAAAAATATTTGAAGATTTCAGTTGCAATACCCGACATCAACCATATCGCTACGAATAGAGTTGAAAGTTCTACTTTTTTTTATAAGGGTGACTTAGTAGTCATATTTAAAAAATATTATAGAAGAAAGATTAATTCATACCTTAAGAATTTTCGAAAGAAACAGTTTTTTCTCTCTCCTGAAAAATTGTATTTTGGCGGATGGCAGGTATTGAATATAAGCCGTCGATATGTAAATGATTTATTTATGTTAATATATAAATTTCAATGATTTAAATCTAGATGAGCAAAAAAAAGCACTAAACTCAAAAATAAAGCCATATTCTAGCCATTAAAAATGACATACGATACGATGAGATTAGACTTTAAATGACGATGCTATATATGTATATAAAACAAAAAGGGCTGTAATTTAGGGCGTGGCAAAAACAATTTTTTTAAAGTTTTGCAAACTTAATAATAATACCTTTTATTTTAAGGCGTGGCTGATGAAAATATTATTGCTTGTATTGGCTTCAACCTGATTTAATGTAGTTTGTGTGTAAAAAAGAAAAAAGGGGCTTAATTTGTAGGCGTGTAATAAAAGTAGGCATATTAAAATCTATACATACGTAGCTTAAAAAGGACTTTCCTGGCACGTAAAAAAATTGGACATTTGGGGGAAGGATCCGAGATGGCATAAGTGGCGGCCAGAATTTGAGGTCGGATTTAAAAGTCACTGAAGACAAAAATGAAGCCACTATCAAGCCATGAAAAACGATATGCATTATGATAAGATCGGACTTTAAATGGCGGCGCTAAATATAAAAAACCAAAAGGGCTGTATTTTGGGGCGTGGCAAAAAAAATGTTTTCTGTTTTAGAAACTTCACTGATATATTTTTCATTCTAGGGGGTGACTGGCACAACTTTTTTTTTGTATGGACGTCGACCCGGTCTAATCAACATACAGCGATTAAAGCTAAATAAAAAAGTATACATTATTTTTATTTAAAATAACAGCGATATTTAAGAGATATGAGTGCATAACATTCCACAATTTTTTGCATTCAAATATTGCCTCAGGTTTCGCTGAAATCGGCATTCGAAATAATGGCCACAAAAACCACTTCTGTTTTCGTCACGTGCAAATGCCTTGTTTTTTGCAATTTTCTTGAAAACGAAACAATTTATTAAAATGAACAATAGCACCAATAATAGGGCTAATTAAAAGCTATAACTTGAATCGATTGCCAAAATAAATATACGTTTTTTAATTTCAAAAGATTTTGTTATTCGTGCTTAATTCTCAGTTTTTATTCTTGATAAAAACGCTTGAAATTTATTGTTGATGGGATTCCTATGCGCATTTCACTGGTTGCTTAGGCCAGATCATCAGGAAACTTCATCCATAAAGATTTTAGAAAAACTAAGAAATTATCCACGACTTTTTGGCGGCATATTTTTCCGCAAATTAAAAAAAAAATTCAGGTCGTGGATTATTTCCTTTTTTCTTTCATTAGTCCTATTTTCATTCATACATGATCTAGAAACTAAATCCGCTATCATATTAGAGTTACTACAAAATTGCATTTATATACATTCCAGAGCACCGTGTAAAATGCATCTAATTTGCACAAATCTTAATTATTTACATACAAAGATGATATACTTGCCAAAAGATAAAACTTGATACCCATATTGCCCTATTTAAAAGGAAGGGTTACCACCCCATTGCATTTTTGTCAAAAAGCGAACTAGCACGAATTTCAAAAAAAGCTGAGACACGTATTTAATTAAATCGACTAAAGATTAAAACATGTTAATTTGGCACTTTTATTACAAACACCCCAAACAAAAAAATTCAAAAACCGTTTTTTTTACAGAAAATCCTTAAAAAAAGGACATGGATGATCGTCCTTGGACAAATTTTATATACAGTTGGACGCGCCTTTAAAAAACCTTTCTTACGATACCTAATTGGTATATGTTGGTAAGGAAACAGATTCTTAAAGTAACAAAACATGCAAAAATAGACCCTTTTTCAAACTGGTCCAGCTCACGGGAGGTCAACCCTGGAGCCGAAATATTTAAAATGTCATCTTAAAAAAGTCCAATGTTCATTTTTAGGAGGGTACATCGAGCACGAATTTTGCTTCCATGCAACTTGAGTCGCTCTAATGTACATATACATTTATCCAGAAATCAACTGTTGAGTTATTATTTAACTATTCATATGAATTTAGTTTCTACCACTGATGTCCCAAAGTCGTAATTTTTTCTACAGTGAAATCAATCATTTTTTCTTTTAAATGTTCGCCTAATTTGCATTCATTTTAAACTGTTTTCTACACACAAACAGTTAGTAATTGTTAAATTATGAAAATTGTTTGACAATCGTTGTCTTAGTTGACATATTAATTTAGCTATAAAATCGAGATTGTTTTTCTATTTCAAAAGTTAAGGAATTTTTTTAAATCGTAATTGAGGGATAAAAATCCGCTTAACATAAATTTAATGGATCGAACTGGTCAAATCTTAAAACAATTTGCTGTGAAAGGTCTTTTTAAAGATTGTACAGTTTCTACAGCAAAAGAGTAGGGACTTGTATGTGCATTCAACAAAACAGTGTGGTGGATTTTCAAAAAAAGATTATTGAATATTCTTAAATTAATGTTGAAAAATATGTAGTTGAAAAATGCTAAAAAAAAATGCTAACTGCTAATTGAAAAATTTGCAGCTAAAACATACAAAAAAATGCTAAATCTAGCTGCAAAAATGCTAAAATGGCCACGCTGATACTAACCTAAACGACGCACAGAGGAGTATTTGGCCTGAAAAGCTGGCCAAAAAGGCAAAACTGAATTTTAAGAAATCTTAAGAACTAAGTACGCAGCTCGACAGACAACAATATTTTACATTATATTGTAAATTTTGAAGACTTTTAGTTGCGATTTGTAGCTCTGAGACCCTGCTAAACTCAGGAAAGTGAAGAAAATTATATGAGATTTAAATGTTTTTTTTCGGTTTCTGGATGTTTATATGATATTTTTTTGCGGCTAAACGAATAAAGGTTTAACAAAGATTTTTTTTTCGCTGAAAGGTTTGATCAAAAGGTATTTAAAACAGCAAAAAAATTTAAAATATATATTAAACAATTCATGTTGAAACAATTCGTTCAAAAGCTAAAAAAAAAACAAATTATACACTTTTTTTTTTGCAAAAAAGGGAAAAGAAGAGGTTTTTAAAGGTGAGGTTAGCATGTCTACGAATTATGTTTGATACCACAATAAAATTTGGAATCTCTAATTTTAGAATCCAAAAAAAAGTGTGCGCAAGTTTGCGCCATTATTTTTGACGATTTTTTTAAATTTTCACATTTCTTCTATTTTGCTCTTATACCTTTATATCGCCATAAACTTTTATGTATTTTGAATTATTGACTTCAACTGTTATTCACATCACTTTAAACACTTCACAAAATTAATACCTGCCTATATGTATTTATAAATTGCAAAAATTCTTAATTATCCAAAATAGTTTTAAGGGAATGTCCCACACATCCCCATAAAAGATATTTTAAAGAAGCTGCCGAGGCCAGAAATAAGCACTTACGATTATATCGTACGAATTATTCGAGGAAATTCAGCAGAAGCGATACAAATCGAGATGTCTTGAATAGGTTATTTCTGAGCAGTGACCCTTTTATAAGCTGCAGTACGCAAAGAGAACGGAATGATAAAAAAGCTTTTTCATCAGAAACCATCACACTTCTTCTTCCTGACACCGATGATGCAGCTAATGAGGATACACATACGACATAATAATTAGTAAGGAATTTTTATTAGTTTAACTTTTCGTTTATAAAGTATTAGATAATATAAAATAAATATAATAAAGCCTTTTTTCATAAAAAAATACTGTTTTATAAGAGCCTTACAATTTTCAAATTTTTTTTTAATTAGACTGTAAATCATGTGTATGTATGTACATTAGAGTGGGTCAATTTTTTTGCCCAATCGTAATCTACACATAATTCTAAGAACTTTTCCTAAAGAAACCATGGTTCTAAAATCAAAATCGAGCTTCCGGTTTTTGACTTGAAAGTTTGGTGCTCAGAAAATCTGGAAAAAATAATACTTTTTTGGATATTTATTTATTGCAATTGGTGAATACTTGGCCTGTATCTCTGAAAAAAGGCTTGTTTAAAAAAAAATTCTCTCAGCTTTCTATATCTGTGCTCATTTTTAGAAAATTCTGTACATAAATAATTGGTTGGGAGACTTTTGTCAAAATGTTCATAGTCAAGCTGGTAAAATAAAAAAAATTTATTTTATTTTTTATTAAAACCCAATTTTTTTATTTTAAAAATTCACTACCTTTTTAAAAAAGATACTAAATGAAAAAAAAATTAATTACCCAATAAAAATTTTTCTCATTTTGCGAAGCACTAATGGTACATTTAAAAAAATAAGCGCAAAGTTATGCGCTATGGAATAAGACATACAGAAATACAGTAAAGTAAGTGAAAGAACTCTCAAAAACTTTAAAGAAAAATAACATTTCAAGTGCACCGGTTTGTAAGGGAGAATTTATGTGTCAAAACTGTATTGCTTCAAAGTGGGAACGCCGTATAAAATGCATGTCTTCCGTAAGCGCAATGGTAAGCTAAACTTTTAGGTTTCTCCCTTACAAACCTGCTTTGTTCGAAGCTCCATTTTTTTTTTTTTTTTTGGGTAACAACTTCAATAAACATGTCTTTAAAAGAAAAAATACTGTCCAAACCGGAAATTAAACCATTACATTCTTAATACGAGTTTTTGTACATTTTTAAATATTGTTAGCTATACTTGAAAACGCGTCGAAAAAGTGAAAATTTTTATTAAAAAAAAATTATTTTTGTTTACCATACATTTCTAAAATGGAATAAACGTGAGAATTTTAACGGTAAATTGTGTGATACAACGACAGAATTACAAACTTATGACCCTTATTATGTAAATCGCAACGCAACGCCAAAGAATTACATTGAAAGCAAAACAAAATCATAAATTTTTTGTAATTTTGTTGTTGCGTTCTACCGTTTTAAAATTTCTGAGATATAGTTAGACAATTCTGAAATACAATTGGAAATGGTGTAGTAAGTAACATAGGCCCTAATTATGTAATTCGTAACGTAACGTCAAAGAATTTCTGTAGAAAGCAACAACAAAACTACAAATTTGCGAATTACATATGTTTCTTACTACACCATTTCGAATTGTGATTCAGAATTTTCTAACTATATTTCAGAAATTTCCAATTTAACTTAAAAAATTTCCAATTGTAACTTCTGAAAGTGTCCAATTGTATTTCAGAAATTTATGTTTTTATAACTAATACAAATTTCTAAATTAGAAATGGACGATAGCATTTGTACAATTGCTTACCAATGTTTCCCACGTGCCATAGAATGTAACCGCGATGATATTTTGGCAGTTACTATTAAAAGCCGCAACAGAATACCACGAATGGATATCAAAAAAGATATTGTATGTAAATTGCAGCTATAGGCCGAAACTTTATTTATTTACCCCCGGCTTGGCCCGTATTTTTTTTTATAAATTTTTTTTTTAATATTTTTAATTAGGCTTAAGTTCATGAAATTTAATTTTTATTAAATTATTTTTATGAAGAAAGGAATTTTACAACATGAAAATTAATCAAAATTGTTATTGATAATCTTTCATTCTTGACGTGGCTCGGGCTCGAACCCTGGCCGGCAGGTTACCATGACATGTTTCGATCGCAACCACTCGATCTCCTCAGATGGATTTGCCGTCTAACACTCGCAGCCATCGACGACTGCTGACGTCACTAGTCAAACATCAATCCTTAAACCAAATTGTATTTTAATATTTGGTAGATCGAAATTTGCTTTCCTGAATGATTATCCATTTTAATTGATTTTACATGTTTTTTCCTTTACTTCTGTTTTTTTTCGTACTTTCGTCAAGAATTTTTCTTGAAGTCCAAGTACATTTTTTTTTTTTTTTGTTTTTTCACTTTGTCTTTCTCTTTTCTGTTGACCTTTTTCAGCACAACTTGAAGGACAAATGTACACATAGAGCTCGTGCCTTAGCTTTAACAATAATTAGTATTGTGGTTATTTTGTTGAACTATTTATGGTTTTTAATCCAAATTTTTTAATAATTTTAATTAGGCTTAAGTTCATGAAATTTAATTTTCAATAAATTATTTTTATGAAGAAAGGAATTTTACAACATGAAAATTAATCAAAATTGTTATTGATAATCTTTCATTCTTGACGTGGCTCGGGCTCGAACCCTGGCCGGCAGGTTACCATGACATGTTTCGATCGCAACCACTCGATCTCCTCAGATGGATTTGCCGTCTAACACTCGCAGCCATCGACGACTGCTGACGTCACTAGTCAAACATCAATCCTTAAACCAAATTGTATTTTAATATTTGTTCTGTTTTTTGACGAAAGTGGGAAAAAACAGAAGTAAAGGAAAAAACATGTAAAATCAATTAAAATGGATAATCATTCAGGAAAGCAAATTTCGATCTACCAAATATAAAAATACAATATGGTTTAAGGATTGATGTTTGACTAGTGACGTCAGCAGCCGTCGATGGCTGCGAGTGTTAGACGGCAAATCCATCTGAGGAGATCGAGTGGTTGCGATCGAAACATGTCATGGTAACCTGCCGGCCAGGGTTCGAGCCCGAGGCACGTCAAGAATGAAAGATTATCAATAACAATTTTGATTAATTTTCATGTTGTAAAATTCCATTCTTCATAAAAATAATTTAATAAAAATTAAATTTCATGAACTTAAGCCTAATTAAAAATATTAAAAAATTTGGATTAAAAACCATAAATAGTTCAACAAAATAACCACAATACTAATTATAAATTTTTTATTTTTATTTTAATCGGTTTCTTTTTTTTTTGTTGTGAATTTTCAAAAAAAAATTGCGTTTTAATAAAAAATAGAATAAAAACAAAAAATATTTGTTTTTTAATTTTTTTTTTTTTCAGTTTTTGCTTAAATTTTATTTAAAGAAATTTTCGTTTAATGAAGTTTTGATTAATCAATTCTATGGCATTTTGACAAAACATCTTAGGTCAAAATTAAAAAGTTGAAAAAAATTATGTTAATCGTACGAATTTTCATTCAAAAAACATTTTTGCTTACGTTTTTAAAATTTTGTATTATAAACAAAATTTTTCTTTAATTCCGGTTATATTATTTATTGAAAAAAAATGTTTTTTTCACCGATTTTATTTAAATCTTTTTTGCCACTTAAGATATTTTGTCAAAATGCCGCAGAATTGTTTTATTTTATTCAACTTTGAATTAAAATTTAGTTAGATTATTTTATTTAACTTTTGTGTATCAAAATTGAAACAATTTTAGGCTTCTTATCAGCTTGACTATGATTATTTTGACAAAAGTCTCCTAACCAATTATTTATGTAAAGTATTTTCTAAAAATCAGCACAGATATAGAAAGTTGAGAGAATTTTCTTTTAAACAAGCCCTCTTTCAGCGATACAGTACAACTATTCACCAATTGTAATAAATATTTCCAAAAAAGTATTATTTTTGCCAGATTTTCTGAGCACCAAACTTTCAAGTCAAAAACCGGAAGCTCGATTTTGATTTTAGAACCATGGTTTCTTTAGGAAAAGTTCTTAGAATTTTGCGTAGATTACGATTTTGCTATACGCTTTGTCACTTTTTTTGGGCCCGAACAAATTGACCCACTCTAATGTACATACAGTCTGTCAAGAATGAGTTTAAACCTTTAAAATCAACATTTGTTAATTGAGTTTTGCGATTTATACCAACTTTTATTCCTTAGGAATGTGGCTTTTAGAAAAATCTTAAAAATTTAAACTTTTTGGTTCTTAAATTTTTTTATTGCATTTTGAAAACAAAAAATTTTACGCATTTTGCATGTACATTTTTTTCGCCATTAAATTTTTAATAACTCCATAATAGTAATAGATATAAAATAAATGTGTATGGTTAGTTCCGGTGCATCTTCTGATCCTCCTGCTTTTAAAATCGGAGAACACGTTTTCCAGTTATGGCAAAATATAAAGGCAACCCAACGATTTAGGGGGTGAAGTATGCCACGCCTTTAAAAGAAAATCCTTACGCACTAGAGAAAAACGGAAAACAGATTTGAATTAAGGGCATCAAAATCCATATAGTCCACATACTTTTATTTCTAGGGTAGAGAAAAATTTTTTTGTTGCGCAGTGTATTTTTTTCAAATTCTGCCACTAGACTTTTTATATCATACTACACCTAAAACTATCAAAAAACTAAAACCTTTAATTCAAAAAACACGTTTAATAATTTTGGCCAGCTTTTCAGGCCAAATACTCCTCTGTGCGACGCGACGACTGAAGAGCGTAAGAGTATACGTGTGATTGCTTTAGCACAATTGTGTTATGAAATGTTTAACTCTGTTCTAAATCATGGCCCCCTGAAGGTATGTTAAGCGTAAAAAAGATTTGACGTTTTCGCATATATATTATTATTTTTTAATATATTTCTTTAATTATACAACGTTAGTCATTTGGCATTAAAAAAAGTTTAGTTAATGACATGTAAAAAAGTTTAACAAAACCTTAGTCACTTATCAACATGTATAAAAAATTTGGTTAAACAACCCGAAAGATGTTTGGCAAAACTTTCAGACGATTGTTGAACTTTTACTTATGTACATATGTATGATGATAATAATGCCAAAAATTAAGGCCCTAAATTTGTAAAACGCAAAAGCAACGTCAAAAATTATATTGAAAGCAAAAACAAAATCGAAAATATTTTATAATTTTGTTGTTGTTTTCTATTAAAATGAATACTGAATTTTTTAATTTTAAACGCTGCATATCTTGTGGCGTTGATAATTTTTAAACGCAATATCGACCCCTAACCGCGAAAATAATGTAAGCGCCAAAAATCAAATTTTACAGGAGAGAGCTTTTTTGTTTTATTTCATATTAATTTTGTATGAAATTTGTCGCTTACACTAAAATTGTTTTTGCTATAAAATCGTAACGGTACATTATGTGACCATGATATTTTAGGAGATGATGCAAGTGTTGCCAATAAAGTAATTTATTAAAAAAAACGAAAATTGAAATTCATGTCGCTTACGTTATTTTCGCTGTTAGGGCTCGATATGTATTTCTGTAGAAAGCAAAAACAAAATTTTGAAAAATTTTTGACATTGTTTTTGCTTTCAATGTTATTTTTGGGATTGCGTTGCGTTTTACAAATTCAGGGCCTAAGTAAAATTAATGAATAAAATTACCGATAATAAACACATTTTTATACCCTCCACCACAATTAGTTGTGAAGAGGGTATACTAAGTTTGTCATTCCGTGCGAAACTTTTTTATTATTCATCTCTTATATATCTCCATAAAGTATATATCTGTGGCTTGGTGCTTCATAAGGGTTTTGCTAGCAAATTTCAGTTAGAACTCTTCTCTAAAAACAATTTAATTTAAATTGTCTCATAAGTAATTATTTTCACATTGGCCCTTTAAGCACCAAGCCACAGATATATTGAGTAATTCTAAGTCGATTGAGGCATGTCCGTCTCTTGAAAACACGCTCACTTTCGAAAAACTCAAAAAAATTAACAGACTTGGTGTCAAATTGCTTCATGTTTGGGATTCAAATCCACACGCAAAGAAAAACATGGTTGATACAATCAGAATCGCAAACTATAACTAATGTTTGTGGTTATGATTGTGTCAAATACGTCTTAAGTAACAATATATGTTCAGACTTAATGTTATAGCTAATTATTGTCTCAAACATATAATAATGCTCAGAAGAAAAACGCAAACGATTATTCAAACCATGTTTCCTAACACCATGCAACATATCTATTTTAACATGTTATATGGTTGTCACAATAAAACCAATAAAAAATTTAATATCAAGAATATATTTTTTCATTAAAAACCAGGGCTGTGGAGTCGGAGTCGGAGTTGAAGAGTCGGAGTTGAGGTTTTTGTACCGGAGTCGGACTCCGACTCCGACTTTTTGGCATTAACATTTTTTCTAATATTTTTCAAAATAAAAAAATTTTAATGACCAATTTCAGCAATTCTTTTAAAATATCAATTCATATTTAAATATAATTTTTCATATAATTTTATTTTTATTCCACATAAAAAAAACGATTTTTAAACATAAATTGATATTTAAATAAATTGGTGGAATTGGCCAAAAGAGGGTCTACTTTTTGAATTTGTGAAGTCAGAAGATAATGACCAGTATACTTTTCATATGAGTAGGGGAGTTAGAAAAATTAAAAAATTGAGATAACATCTTATTTTGACAGTTCTTTTAGCAATTTATGAGAAATATATAGATTGTATCGAAGCATGTCCTTTTCTATGTTTTTATGAACCCTAAAATTTCTGTAACAAAACTCGCTGGTTCACTGTTTGAATTTCGCCAAGATATCCCTAATGAAATAGAGCCGAATTAAGGAAGTTAAAAATTTGTTGTTTTTTATTTATCGTATATTAACAAATATTTTTGTAGCCATGTTCCTATATATGACTTGAAATCTGCTGTAGCTCCTGTGGTGAAAGCATTAAGTAAACTAAATTTTAAGTTCTAACCTTCAAGGTGAATTGTAATAGAAAAAAAAGAAAAGGAGCTCGGAAAAATACATGACATTGTTCTAAATATAATTCCCATCAATCTGGGGGTAAACCTGAAAAATGATGTGAGAATTCTTTTATCTACTCAATTTAGGAAAAATTGGAGAGATAAGAAACACTTACAGTTTCAAATTTCGGTCTTTGACAATAATAATATTGAACTTGGAACGGAAAAAAGCAATGGGGTACTGAAGAAAAAGATTTCAATTTAGTTGTTTAAAAAGTCATATTTTTTTTAACTCTGCAAGCCACATTTTGAAACATGTTGAAAATCGCAAATGATGCTATTTCTGTATTAAAAATTTGCCTTTGTCCGAATATTTTAATGATCCTTACATTTTTTTTTATGTCAATGATAACCCTAAAAAATTATATCATAAAAGGTTCGTTACCTTGAGACAAACAGCACCAAGTCCAACAACAAAAGGTGTGCTATTTCCCAGAAATAATAGAACTTTTTACGGTACGTTTCTCTTCAAAATGTGTTATAAAAATTGTAGAAGTAACAACTGAAGGCGCATCTGCATGTTTTAATAAAAATATATTTAATTTTTTCCTGAGAATGATTAACAAAGTTGGTCTAAATATTTGACTTAATAAATAAAACAAGACCAAAACGGCAGTGTTTGAATTTATGTATATTAAAAACAAAAGACCTCACTTCACAATTTACAAAAAAGAACTTATGATGTTCTTTGTCTCTACAAATTCTGTGGTAAACAATACTTAGTACACTTGGTACCCTTAACGTTTTAGCAAATTGGACATGGTATTGTTTTCAACTTTTTTTTATCTCGAAAGCTGCATTAGATAGAACTTATGAAAATTCACACATCTATAAATTCCAACAGATGTGAATTGGTGTAGTTTATCTCTCCCCTACACAACTATTGTTACATTTTTTAGCACTGTTTGCATATATTTAATAAATAAATATAACTTTTAAAATATACAAAGGTTTAATGATCCCATACGGTTTGAATCAAAACTCATATTTTTCGAAAGTTCGTAACAAAACTCGGTGGTTCCAAAATTAGATCCATTATTTTTCTATATTACAGTTGGCTTAAAATGTTCAACTGTTGAGTTATTAGTCAAGAATGACATAACACTGTAGAATCAAAAAAGTAGAGCTCAGTTGGTCTATTTAATCGGGCGCTATATGTTTTTCGAGCTTTCCTCCTCATATGTTAAAGCTCAATGCGGCACGTTAGAATTAAAATATCGATTTGAAAGTTTTACAGAATAATTTTCTTGCTATATTTAACCATTTAAAAGGTACTGAATTAAAAAACAAATTGAAAGAGTTTAAAGTCAAATAAGAACTAGCCTCATAAATAATGATAGGTTAGAGTAGGAGTCGGAGTCGGAGTTGGAGTCGGAGTTGGAGTCGTACTTAAAAAATTACAGCAAAAGGAGTCGGAGTCGGAGTTATAACTATTTCTTGACGACTCCACAGCCCTGTTTAAAACACATATATAATTCAATACATAAATTTAGCACTTGTAAAAATAAAGTGAAGACAAACTTACTTTTTTTCTATTATAAAATTCACTATTTTAATACACTCTGGAACAGCAATTGAATTAATTTCCAAGACGGCTTCAATGTTGTAGGTTTTCTGCGCTGTTAGAAAGGCAACGTTATTGTATATTTATACTTGATTATAATTTTATATTTTTTTTTTTTTTGTCATTATTTTTTTATTGAATCTTCATATATTAAATATGAACTAACAATAATAAATCAAATCTTAACCTAATACGTTATTTTATGTCCTGCCAGTGTCAGACAAAATTTTCTTCATCACGGGTTCTGTTCACTTATATATTTCGCTCGTAAATAAACTTATGTTTATCGTTCATCTAATTGGGTAAGTGCTGCAGTGTCTCTTCTTCTTAAGCGAGTGTGGCCGCCATGATTTAAAATATTTCGAGCTAGTGGATTTGGGTGTTGTTCAAGCCTTTTTAAATATTTTATTGCATATTTTGTAATCATAGTTTTAACTAATGGCACATTGAGATCCTTATGAATGTTTGAGTTTTTAACATACCAGGGAGCTGCTGTGATTATTCGAAGAAGTTTATTTTGGCGCCTTTGAATTTTGTCGATATTAGAGGCCGAGGCAGTGCCCCATAGTTGAATACCGTAGCACCAGATAGGCTTTAAGATAGAGTTGTAAAGTAGAAGCTTGCAATCGAGACTAAGGACAGAATTTCTTCCAATAAGCCAATGAATTTGAATGGCTTTTAGTTTCATTTGAGTTAATTTTGCCTCTATATGGCATTTCCACGTTAATCGTCGATCCAGATGTATACCGAGATATTTTACATCCGAATGTTGAGGAATTATTTGATTATTGATTGTAATAGGGGGGCAAGATTCCCGGCGCAAAGTGAATGTTATATGTAAGCATTTTTGCTCATTGACCATTATTCTCCATTGTCGTAACCATATTTCTAGTTGAAATATATGATGCTGTAAGTAACGCGATGCTTCAAAACGATTTTCGTGGACGTGGAAGTATAAATTAAGTATAATAGGGGGCCCAGGATGCTGTCTTGTGGGACTCCAGCGGCAATGGGCTGAGGTGAACTTAAGAAATTTCCTTCATTAATAATAAATTGACGACCGACTAAGTAGCTTTCTAGCAGCTTGTGTGTGTTTGCTGGTAAATTTTGCTTCAATTTATGTTATAAGCCTTCATGCCAGACTTTATCAAAAGCTTGAGAAACATCGATGAAGAGAGCGGAGCAATATTTTTTTTCTTCAAAGGCTTTTCTTATTGCGTTTACTATACGATGGGTTTGCTCAATTGTGCTGTGTTCTCTTCTAAAGCCGAATTGGTGGTTAGGAATACATTTATTTTCATTTAAAATTGGGGTTAATTTTGACGCTAACAGCTTCTCAAACAGCTTTGATATATTAGAAAGTAAGCTTATATACCTATATGACTCAACTTTTGTGTGATCCTTTCCAGGTTTAGGTATTATGGTGACTAAGGAGACCTTCCACTTTTGAGGATAGTATTCAAGGCGTAAAATAGCATTAAAAATTAAAAGAATAATTTTCTTTGCTATGCTGGGTAGCTCCAAAAGCATTTTGTTGCTGATCTTGTCAAAACCAGGAGCCTTCTTGGGGTTTAAATACCAAATAGCCTTTTCGATTTCTCTTATCTCAAATCTTAGCGGAACAGCTGCTCTAGCAGCAACAGGTGGTAACTCAACCGCAATATCGTGAGATATATTTGGGGTAAATACGTTTTTTAAATGATTGACATACAGATTTCCTTTTTCAACATCATTTCTTGCCAAACTTCCATTCAAGTTTCTTAATGGTGGTTTAGAGACAACTGGCCTTTTGAGATTTCTAGCTGCACGACACAATGACTAGTCAGATTGTGGAGTTGCATCAAGTTCCTTAAGATATTTTTCTAGAGAAGCCGTTTTCTGATTCTGCAGTAACTTTCTTTTTTTTGCACTCTTTTAATAAAATCTTAAGTTGCGGGGATCTGTAAAGTTGCCACTCTCTTCGAACTCTCCTTTTTTCAGTCAAGAGCCGCTCGACATCTGAAGAATATATTTTATTATTTTTAATTTTTTTGGGGGTAACGCTGGAATGTTGAACAGCTAGTTTAAGATAACTGTCAAAGTTAGCATTAGAGAGATCCACATTCTCCGGTGTACTAAGCGGAATATTTTCTGTGCAATGGGCACTGAGAAGTTTTTTATATTTTAACCAATTTATTTGTGTGGCTGGCGTCGCTATGTAACCTGACGGAAATACAATTCTATTTGGGTTCGATATAGTAACAATTGTAGGTGTGTGGTCGGATGATAATTCTAAGGAAGCTTCAACATGAATCGTTTCTGTGGGGATGTTTTTAACCACGCCGAAATCGATGACATCTGGAATTTTTTGATGATCAGTGGGCCAATATGTTGGTTGTCCGCTCGCTACCACATTTAAATCCATTTTAGAAATAGTGTTAAATAAAACACGACCCTTTGGTGTTATAAGTCGCGACCCCCAGAAGGTATGTTTAGCGTTATAATCGCCAGCGGCTAGGAAACACGGTCCTAATGATTTAAAATATTTATAATATTGGTCCTCCGATATTGAAAATCTAGGCGGGGAGTATAACGAAGAAATTACAAGGTTTCTATTTAATTTCGCAACGCAAATGTTCGTTGCTTGGAGATAATCTTCACGATGATCACACATTAAGTAGTGTTTGACTCGGGTTTTTATTAAAATGGCAGAACCTCCACAAGCTCTATCTCGAGGGTCCTTGGTATCATATAGTATATAACCATTTATTTTAAACGTATTTCTTGAGGTCAAATGAGTTTCAGAAATCATCATGACATCAATTTGTTTATTTTTAAGAAAGTATTCTAGTTCATTTTTATGTTGGCGGATGCCGTTTGCGTTCCATAAACAAATTTTTAAACAGTTCATGGTTTGTTAAGTACAGCTTGCAATAACATCGATTGCATTCTAAGCATTTCCTGTATCATATTTCCCATTGTGTTCGTAAAATTATTTACTGTTTGCACTAATGTTTCCATGGTTTTTTCTAAACGACTTAAATTAGAAACCGGAGTTTCATCATTACTTGGCGAGGCACCTTGTATTGGCCGATGGTTTGATTTTAGGACGTTAGCGTAAGAGGTTCTGTTATTACTAGGCTGGGGGGCTTGAATTGCATTTGGGTTTACTTAATTTGCAACCTGCATTTGAGGGGTATTTGTTTTCGGTCCAACCGTCTGCTTGACGATATTATATACAGGGCATCCCCTATAATTGGCAGTGTGATTACCGCCACAGTTGCTAAATTTTTTTACGTTGGGGTCGGTTTTAGACTTATCGCAAGAAACTGTACCGTGTAGTTCACCACATACTACGCAGACAAGGGGTAAGTAGCAGTATGCCTTGGTATGGCCAAATTCTTGGCAGTTTAAGCACTGAACAGGTCCATTTTTTTTGTGCGGCTATTCTATAGTTATTCTTCTGTAGAGAATATATTTTAAATTGTAAATAGGATGTGTTTCGTTTTTTTTTAAGTTTTACGTCGCCGGGTTCAAACTCCACTCGAAAAAGTGGTTGGGGAATTTTTTCTCTATTTTTAATATTTACTACATGTTTTACCTTGAAGCCTCTTTCTTCTAGGAATGTTTAAACCTCTTCTGGGTCCACACATGAGTCAATACCCTTAGTCACTACCTGTAGACCTTTACAGCTTTTCAGTTGGTAGGTATAAAAGTTTTTTTTAAGTGTTTCCAAGTTGTTTACTATTTTGCGAAAATCATTCTCATGATTGACTTGTATTTTTGTCTCGTTTATACTTCCACACTTGATAGCCGCTACGTAAAACGAATTTTCACCTATCACCGATATCAAACTCTTTATGAGCTCATTTGAATTTTGCTCCCTAAGATATATCGGGGGAGCCTTGGATGATTTAATGACGTTTGGTGCTTCAGAGGATTCATCCTCCAGAATTGCAAAACGATTTTGAGAATTTATTTTATAGAAAGATGGTACTTTTGAGGCCGAAGCAACTGCTGCAGAGGTAGGGCTGCGTCCCCGTTTAAGCACTGTTATGTACCTGTCCATACCAACTTGTACTGTATGCTTTTGACAACTTTTTACAGGAGGGTTTTCCATTGCATTTGTGTTTGAGTTCATGATATCATTTCCCACTAAATTTGTTTTTGACGTCACGGCAACACTTGCTGACCTGGCAACACTTGTCACCAAATCTAGTTGTAGTTTTTTTAATGAGTCACTATCCACTGATTTTGTAAACACCGAGGGTGATAGAATGCGTGTTCGAGCAATTGGCTTAGCCGTTAAATAGTTTATATTGTTTTGTTTTGTTTTATTTATTTCTGCATTATTTTCATTTGCATTAACTAAAACGTAAACGTTTCTTTCATTTTGTCTTAGTGTTGTTTCACTGTTCGTACTCATGCAGAGTTGTTTTTGTTTTTCGCCGTTTTGCTTTGCTTTTAATATTTTTATTATTTATTGTATTACAACAACACGAAAAATAAGAAATTTAAACTTAAATGTTTTTGTTCAGAATATGTATACCTACATACATACATGTATGAACATCCATACATATGTATATATTTTTACTTTTTTATTTTATTTAATTTTATCGTTTTAATTGTTCACTTTTATTTTAAATAATTTAAGTAATAAGGGAATGTAAGATGAGATAAGCCCACTGTTGTTTATTGTTGATGTGTTTTGTTCAAGCTTTGATATTGTTACAAGTAGAACTGTTGCTATAATTCTTATACGTTTAACAGTTTTATTTGGTTTAATATCTTTAGTTTGTCTAAAATCTTTATGGATGAAGTTTCCTGATGATCTGGCCTAAGCAACCAGTGAAATACATAGGAATAGCTTATCCCATCAACAATAAATTTCAAGTGTTTTTGTCAAGAATAAAAACTGGGAATTAAGCACGAATAGCAAAATCTTTTGAAATTATTATTTAAGTAACAAAATATATTATTTATTTAAAGCGTCCATTCGCTGCTGATATATGTTAAAATCAATAGCGGTTTTCACCCTTTGTATTAAGTGTACAACTCTGCTTTACTTAATACGGTTTTATAATACATAGCGTGAGCGTCTTTTTCGTTAGTATTGTAAATTAATGAAGTTGCTGAGTGAGGGAAAGAGACGGATATAGTTTCTTCAACAGTTTTATTCTGGTTTATTTAACAAACGTGTTTACTACAGCTTTTTGTTGGATTTTTTAACTACAGCGTAGTAAATTTTAGTCTTATACATTTTGTTGTTGCGGTGTTGTAAATCTTAGTACTTTAACTAAATAAATAAGATTCACAAGGTCTACAAAGGAGTTTACTATCAAGGGTGAAAACCGCTAATATGATTAATTAATAGTTCTAATCGTATGCGGGGTTCAAAATACACGTCTGTATCACAACAAAGCACAACATTGGATGATTTTATATAAATAACATACCTGTTTCAATAAACTAATTTATTTTGTAAGATTTGCATCGCAGCATGACTTTTTACTCCCCGAAAAGCTTCTTTATTATTTTGTAATCATTCCTGTTTGCCGATTAACTGATGTTCGCGGACGGAAGAAATTTTTTTTTCTTTATAAACACACACTGTTGGTTTTAACAATTAATGTTTGCTCATTCATATAATGTATTTTAAAGCAAACAAAAATTATGGTATTAAACATACCTTTTGTTGAAAATATATTTATTATAGTAGCAAACATTTTACATAATATAATATGTTTAGCTAGATCAGAGTAACTTTTTAGGTGTAAAACACCATATGACATTATTATTGTTAATTTAAAAATGTTAAGGACAAAATAATATTTTTAGAAGTTATATTAATACTATAATAAATTTATAAGGGTAAACATATAAGGCAAATATGAATAAAAATGGTAGAAGTGACCACTCACTAATCATGTTTTTTTCGTCGTCTCTACCTCTTGTTTTGTGTAGTTGGTTTTTACTGTTCCCTTTACTTTACTGGCCCATTTCTCTATGCGCTGTCACATATAGCTATTGCTGTAAAATTTCTTCGAACTTAGCTTCATTAGGCCAGAAAAAATGTCATGAAGTTTTGTGATATACGGTCCTTCATTAACCTTCGATCCCACATTAAGCAGCCAATTAAATACACTGTAAACGCTAAATCTAATTTCACCGCTGTATTGAAATTTATGTTTTTCAATACCAGAAATCACTCTGCTGAATTTTGGGATGATTGGTCCATAACTTACCATGACTCCAATATAGGGATGGGCAAGAGTATCGATATTAATTATTTAAAAAATATCGATATATCCATACATCGAACGTATTTTGCTGAAACTATTACCAAATTATTATTCCAAATATTTATAGGCACATATATTGTTCCAAATCCGCATAAAAAAAATATTTTCAAGTTCGTTTGACTTAACTGTTCTAATTACAAATCTGCAATGTGAAAACCCCGCTCTTTTCTGGATTCTTCTTCTTTAGTTCAAAAAAAACATATGATGCATGCAGTGATGCCAATACTTAAAAAAAACATATTGTTTAAAAAACGGCTAAAATTTTGAGTTTTTAATGAAGACCGACGTATCGGTATTTTAAATATCGGCGATATATATCGATTATTTATTTTTAAATATCGATATTTTAATATATCGATATTTTTTGCCCATTCCTACTCCAATATGAACTCTCCTCCTGAATATCATTTTAATTCGGCTAAAACTGTCACGAATCATGATATTTAACTCAAACTTGTTCAAATTTCTAAAAAAGCATACAATTTACTGATTGTCGGTCAATAATTTTATATAAACTGCATCCAATTTTAACGCTGACGTCATATATATCACACCTGAAAGATTCGTAATATCGGTAGAGGGTACCAAAGATTCGGCACAGCCGAATATAGTACATAACTTGTATACATATATCGAGATGACTTTAGTTGTAAATTCCACTTAAATGCGTTTTTATTTTCGTTTTTACTTTTACCTTAAATATTAAATTATTAATCTATGAAGTTGTTTTAGTGTTAGCCTGTGCTTATAAAAATCACATATCTAGATACAAAATGAACGTGTAAACATAATACTTTTGAAGCTCGTCAATATTTTACGTGGATTTATAATAACACTAACCACAACAGAATTAATTCAAACAACAACTATGTATATTTATGAATTATACGTGACTAATTATGTTCAAAGTAACAGCCAAGAATTATAATAATCACGGAATAACACATACAAACAGACTTACATACATTCATATACATATTTGAGCAGATGATAAAACGGTATTAAAAAGTGAAATTAAATATTTTCATCAGTGATACCAACTCTTGGCACACTAAACGCGTGCAGACTTATGAAAACGTGCTATAATGGGCTTGAAAATGTGTGCTTTAGTACATTTTAAAGCATGTTTTTCAAAAAAGCGCAAAAAGGGCTTAAATATATATTTTAAGTACACAGCAAAAATTTTAAGCAAAAGAATTAACTTATTAAAAAATATTTTTAACTGAAGCTTTGATTAAAATTTAAAATTTTTTAACATTTGTCATTGTTAATTAAATAAAATTAACAGTTCTTAATCACCCACGTCTTCATTCTACAAATCACTAGGGTTCTGATTTCCATGCAAATGCATGTTTTTGTCGATAGTGTAAGAATAATAACGACCAATTATCTTTCCGAATCATTAAATTTGCGTTAAAATGGCATCGACTTGTTTTTTCATATTGTTGCATATTTTGGGGAAAACGCATATTTATGTTTGAAATGCAGATTTTTGGATATTTTGATATTTTTGAGTGATTTTTTTTTTAATTTCTGCATTATAAAAAAAAATTTTAAGTACACAAAAAAAAACTTCCAAAAAAATTTTAAAATCAATAAATAAAATTGGGCTTTGCTTTAAAAACAAGTTTCTTAAGATAAACCCTGCAAATAAAATTGGACCACCTGACCCATTTTGATAAAATGGACTACTCCATGGACTAGTCCGATGTAATGCAAGCATGGACCATGCCATTGTTAAAAAGTGTTTGTAGTGAGACGACATGGCTTCGTTTTTTAACGACATGCTTTCGTGTTTAAACGACTTCAAAACTAATCCTCTTGAGTATACCATGGAGTAGTTTTAAAACTACTCCTTACTGGTCCAAAGGTGGGTTATATACCATGGAGTAGTTTTAAAACTACTCCTTAGTGGTCCAAAGGTGGGTTATATGGTCCTCTCCTAGGACATCGTAATGTTAAATAGACCAGGTTTTTTCCATACGTTTGGGTTACTTGTGGACTAGTCCTGGTCCCTTGTGGACTACTCTTTACACGCGTGTTTGGACTGGTCCTATTATTTGCAGGGAAGATCTAGACCAGAGTCCGCCAAACACATACATTTACATTTCTTGTTTCTCTTGGTTGTTTATTTTTGAGCGTAATTGTTTTTGTTTGTTCAGTGTTTTCGAGTAAAAATACAAATTATTTTCTCATGCTCTCTTTATTTGTGTGAGAGCATTTGCACATGTGCGGTGTTTTGCAGATCTCTGATCTAGACAAAGATCCTTCCATTTTACACCGATGCAGCACCTTACATGGTTGAGGCTTCCAATGAGTTTAAAATATTATATCTAATGGTATTTTCTTTTCTTAAAAATAATATAATAATTATAATTGTGATATATATTTTTCAGATTTCAAAAGATTTTGTTATTCGTGCTTAATTCCCAGTTTTTATTCTTGACAAAAACACTTGAAATTTATTGTTGATGGGATAAGCTATTCCTATGCGCATTTCACTGGTTGCTTAGGCCAGATCATCTGGAAACTTCATCCATAAAGATTTTAGAAAAACTAAAGATATTAAACCAAATAAAACTGTTAAACGTATAAGAATTGTAGCAACAGTTCTACTTGTAATAATATCAAAGCTTAAACAAAACACATCATAAATAAACAACAGTGGGTTTATCTCATCTTACATTTCCCACTACAATTAGTTGAAATTCTCTCAACATTAATTGTAGTTGTAAGTAGGTTAAGAAAAACAAAATAAAAACAACAACTTACAAAAGATGTTGTCAATTAAGTGTTTTTAAGGCCGTGCACATGCCTGTTTATTATCAAAACGTAATTTCAATTTGATTTTTCAGATTACACGCACCTTTATACATTTTTCTAAATAACAATGGAGTAAAATAATATCTACGGATTACGAAAAGAAAGATCTCTGGCACACCGAAGGTCATGAAATATATGGGTACTGAAACACACGATGAAAAGGAAATCAGTGATTTATTCGCCGACTTTTTTTCGTCCACATATTCTGATGCACATTGTGCTGAAAATGTCAATTATCCATTTAATATAGTTACTCGTCAAACTATTTCATTTTCACCAATAACCACACTTAATATTATCAATTGCTTAAAATCTTTTAAATATTCAAACTCAATGGGTCCTGATGGTATACCAAGCAGTATTTTAATCAAATGTATGGAAGCTTTAGCAATGCCGTTGTCAATTATTTTTAATATTACTTTGAAAAATGGCTATTTCCAAAATATGGAAAAAGTCATACTTAATTCCTTTGTTCAAATCTGGAAATAAATAAAATATAATTAATTACAGAGGTATAGCCAAACTTAGCGCAATTCCAAAACTTTTTGAAAAATGCATTTTAGATTCATTGGTTCATCAAGTTTCACCGTTATTAACACCTTTTCAACACGGATTTCGTAAAGCATCATCATTGGTAAATGAGGGATTCGTCAACAACCAGCATACCGACGTTATATATACCGACTTCAGTACGGCATTTGATAAGGTAAATCACAACCTTCTTTTGAGAAAAATTGATATTATGGGTTTCGACAAAACTTATTTAAGCTGGCTAATTTATATCTTCTCGGCAGAATACAATGCGTAAAATTTGGGTTTCCAACTTCTAAACCTATATTGGTAAAATCCTCTTTTGTTTCTGCTCTTTATCAACGACATGTCTGATATTATTAAACATTCACATATACTAATGTTCGCAGATGATGTAAAAATTTTTTTAAACTTCACGAACTCTTTAGACCATATTTATCTTCAAGAAGACTTGGATACCTTTTATAATTGGTGTAAACATAACCTAATGGATTTAAACCTAATGAAATGTAAACATATGCGCTTTTATAGAAAACGTAGTATTTTAAATACAGTAGAATCCCGATAATTCGTAATCGCAAGGGACCGGCCATTTCTTACGAATTATAGGGGTTTTCGATTTAGCGGGGTTTCGATTTAACGGGGTTTTAATAAAATAAATACGAATAAACGGGGTTTTTCGATTTATTTACTCAAACGATAAAAAAAAACATAAAAAACAGTTGTTAAAAATAAAATATATTAAAATTCTATATAAAAATTATTTATGTAACAAACTGATCTTAAGAAAATAAATCCACACACAAGCAAAAACCCACGCAAAAATTAAATAGTGGTAAACAAAAAATCATTCTTTCCATGTTTTTGTTGTTTTTATTACGAATTATAAGTGGTAGTAAGCAAACAATTACGATTTATAAGAGGTAAAGAAGATTTTATTTGAAAAAAATTACGAATTATCGAGGGGACCAAAATGTGTGGAAAATTTACGAATTAACGAGATTTTTTCAAGGGACCGACAGTTTATTACGAATTATCGGGAATTACGATTTATCGGGGTACGAATTATCGGGATTTGACTGTAACTATAAACTCGCTGACTAAAAAATCGAGATAGTTGACACAATTATGGATCTTGGCATCTTACTGGATGTAATATTGGATTTTATTCAACACATAACAATGACTGTCAACAGGGCTCGTCGTACTCTGGCTTTTATTAAACGTTGGGCGAAAGAATGCAATGATCCTTTCGTCACTAAACAACTTTACACATCTCTCGTTAGACCAATCTTGGAATACGGTTCGATTGTATGGGATCCACATTATATGGTTCATAGTGATCATATTGAATCCATTCAAAAACAATTCTTGATTTTTTGCATGAGGTATACATATGTATGTATCTAGGTTATGATGATCTCCCCTCATATTCTACAATATTATCCTTAATACGTTTGCCAACACTGAAAAGTCGCAGAGTTGTGCTAAATGTCTCATTTGTAATTAACTTAATAAATGGAAAAGTATGCTCGAATTTTTTATTAAGTAGTTTATCATTTAAAATCCACGACGTACGGTACGGTACTACACACAGAAACAAATACCCATGTAAAATTAACATGGAAAAATGTTGATTGAGAATCATGTTAAATTTCAGAAAAATTATGCCCTTTACTTAAATTTATCATTATTTCATATTAATTTTTAATAAAAAATATCAAAATAACCTTAAATTACGTTTATTTAATATTATTCACTGTTAAAAAATAAAAAAATATTAAAATATAAATAAATCTGGATTCAATATTGAACCCATAAAAACCTGTTTTGTATTAAAATCAAAAGCTTATCTTGTTAAATTAACATGCATACCTACTTAATTATGTACATTTTTTATTTTCACTTTTAAAATATGTTATAAAAAGAAGACAATTCCCGTATTCTTTTAATTAAAATTGTTTATTTAAATAGTACATCAAGTTTTCAAAGTAGAATGATGACCATATCGGGCGATTCTGCTGATGCTTCTGTTAACAAAGGAGAATACAAAATAAGTGAAACATGTGTTACAGGGTTTTGAATTATTTTTAAATAAATGCAAATGTTGTCTGAAGCTTCTTCACACTGTTAAAATACACTCAAACCCATTTGATTCTACATGAAATTCACGTTGTTTCAACTGGAAATAACTTTCATTCAACGTGATTCCGATTGTTATTTCAATATAAATTACATTTTGCTCTAACTTTACTGCAATGTTAAATTAACATGAATTATAGTTATATCAAAAGAAAAAAATGTTGTTCGCAGTTATTGTAAAATCAGGTTGAATTAACATGAAACCCGTATGAAGCAAAATCACCACCGAAAAAATTTAAATCAACCTTGTTTTCGACGTTTTTAACTTGATTTTTTTCTGTGTGTATAATCCCTTATTTATAAAAACTTTCCGAACTAACTATGCTATGGCAGACCCATTTAAAAAACTGTGTTGTTGCTTCAATGAAATGTTTGAATTTATTGATTTTTCTCTGGATTTAAATATTGTTAAACGTAATATTATACTTAAGTTAAATACTCATTTGTATTAGGCTGTAAGGATTTATCCATAGACCTAATTATATATCGGTTTGTGCTTTGTTGTGATACAGACGTGTATTTTAGCCCCGCATACGATTTCAACTATTAATTAATCACATTTGATTTCGTAATATAAGCAGCGAATGGACGCTTAAAAAAAAATAATATACGTATTTTGTTATTTAAATTATTTAACATAATAGTGAACAATTTAAAACGATTAAATTAAATAAAATAAAACAGTAAAAATAAATACGTATGTATGAATGTTCATACATGTGTATACATATTCTGAACAAAAACATTAAAATTTCTTGTTTTTTTTTTGTTGTTGTAAAATACAATAAATAATAAAAATATTAAAGCAAAGCAAAACGGTGAAAAACAAAAACAACTCTTTGCATGAGTACGAACAGTGAAACAACACTAAGACAACATGAAAGAAACGTTTACGTTTTAGTTCAATCAAACGAAAATAATGCGGAAATAAATAAAACTAAACAAAATAATATAAACTATTTAACGGCTAAGCCAATTACTAGAACACGTTCCCTATCACCCTCGGTGTTTACAAAAACAGTGGATAGTGACTCATTAAAAAAACTACAACTACATTTGGTGACAAGTGTTGCCAGGCCAGCAAGTATTGCCGTGACGTCAAAAACAAATTTAGTGGGAAATGAAACCATGAACTTAAACACAAATGCAATGGAAAACCCCCCTGTAAAAAGCTGCCAAAAGCCTACAATACAAGTTGGTATGGACAGGTACATAACAGTGCTTAAACGGGGACGCAGCCCTACCTCTGCAGCAGTTGCTTCGGCCTCAAAAGTACCATCTTTTGATAAAATAAATACACAAAATCGTTTTGCGATTCTGGAGGATGAATCCTCTGAAGCACCAAACGTCATTAAATCGTCTAAGCCACCCCCGATATACCTTAGAGAGCAAAACTCTAATGAGTTAATAAAAAGTTTAATTTCGGTGATAGGTGAAAATTCCTTTTATGTAGCTGCAATAAAGCGCGGTATCATTAACGAGACTAAAATACAGGTGAATCACGAGGATGATTTTCGAAAGGTAATTACAGTATTTGAGACTCTGAATAAAAACTTTTATACTTATCAACTGAAGAGCAGTAAAGGTCTTCAGGTAGTAATCAAGGGCATTGACTCATGCGTAGACCCAGAAGAGGTTAAAACATTCTAAGAAGAAAAAGGCTTCAAGGTAAAGCATGTAGTAAATATTAAAAATAGAGAAAAAATTCCCCAACCACTCTTTCGAGTTGAGTTTGAACCCGGCGACGTAAAACTTTAAAAAAACGAAACACATCCTATTTACAATTTAAAATATATTCTCTACAGAAGAATAACTATAGAAGAGCCGCACAAAAGAAATGGTCCCGTTCAATGTTTAAACTGTCAAGAGTACGGTCATACTAAGGCATACTGCTATTTACCCCCTGTCTGCGTAGTATGTGGTGAACTACACGGTACAGTTTCTTGCGATAAGTCTAAAACCGACCCCAACGTAAAAAAATGTAGCAACTGTGGCGGTAATCACACTGCCAATTACAGAGGATGCCCTGTATATAATATCGTCAAGCAGACGGTTGGACCAAAAACAAATACCCCTCAAATGCAGGTTGCAAATCAAGTAAACACAAATGCAATTCAAGCCCCCCAGCCTAGTAATAACAGAACCTCTTACGCTAACGTCCTAAAATCAAACCATCAGCCAATGCAAGGTGCTTCGCCAAGTAATGATGAAACTCCGGTTTCTAATTTAAGTCGCTTAGAAAAAACCATGGAAACATTAGTGCAAACGGTAAATAATTTTACGAACACAATGGGTAATATGATGCAGGAAATGCTTAGAATGCAATCGATGTTATTGCAAGCTGTACTTAATAAACCATGAACTGTTTAAAAATTTGTTTTTGGAACGCAAACGGCATCCGCCAACATAAAAATGAATTAGAATACTTTCTTAAAAATAAACAAATTGATGTCATGATGATTTCTGAAACTCATTTGACCTCAAGAAATACGTTTAAAATAAATGGTTATATACTATATGATACCAAGGACCCTCGAGATAGAGCTTGTGGAGGTTCTGCCATTTTAATAAAAACCCGAGTGAAACACTACCTAATGTGTGATCATCGTGAAGATTATCTCCAAGCAACGAACATTTGCGTTGAGGAATTAAATAGAAACCTAGTAATTTCATCGTTATACTCCCCGCCTAGATTTTCAATATCGGAGAACCAATATTATAAATATTTTAAATCATTAGGACCGTGTTTCCTAGCCGCTGGCGATTATAACGCTAAACATACCTTCTGGGGGTCGCGACTTATAACACCAAAGGGTCGTGTTTTATTTAACACAATTTCTAAAATGGATTTAAATGTGGTAGCGAGCGGACAACCAACATATTGGCCCACTGATCATCAAAAAATTCCAGATGTCATCGATTTCGGCGTGGTTAAAAACATTCCCATAGAAACGATTCATGTTGAAGCCTCCCTAGATTTATCTTCCGACCACACACCTACAATTGTTACTATAATGAACCCCAATAGAATTGTACCTCCGACGACAGCTACGCAAATTAATTGGTTAAAATATAAAAAATATCTCAGTACCCATTGCACAGAAAATATTCCGCTCAGTACACCGGATTATGTAGATCGCTCTATTGACAATTTTGACAGTTTTCTGAAACTAGCTGTTCAACATTCCAATATTGTCCCCAAAAAAACAAAAACTATTAAAATATATTCCACAGATGTCGAGCATCTTTTGTCTGAAAAAAGGAGGGCTCGAAGAGATTGGCAATTGCACAGATCCCCTCAACTTAAGAACTTACTTAAAGAGTGTACAAAAAGACTTAGAAAGTTACTGCAGACTAAGAAAACGGCTTCTATGGAAAAATATCTTGAGGAACTTGATGCAACCCCACAATCAAACTACTCATTATGGCGCGCAGCTAGAAATCTCAAAAGGCCAGTTGTCTCTAAACCACCATTAAGAAACTTGAATGGAAGTTGGGCAAGAAATGATGTTGAAAAAGGAAATCTGTATGTCAATCATTTAAAAAACGTATTTACCCCAAATATATCTCACGATATTGCGGTCGAGTTACCACCTGTTGCTGCTAGAGCAGCTGTTCCGCTAAGATTTGAGATAAGAGAAATCGAAAAGGCTATTTGTGATTTAAACCCCAAGAAGGCTCCTGGTTTTGATAAGATCAGCAACAAAATGCTTTTGGAGCTACCCAGCATAGCAAAGAAAATTATTCTTTTAATTTTTAATGCTATTTTACGCCTTGAATACTATCCTCAAAAGTGGAAGGTCTCCTTAGTCACCATGATACCTAAACCTGGAAAGGATCACACAAAAGTTGAGTCATATAGGCCTATAAGCTTACTTTCTAATATATCAAAGCTGTTTGAGAAGCTGTTAGCGTCAAAATTAACCCCAATTTTAAATGAAAATAGATGTATTCCTAACCACCAATTCGGCTTTAGAAGAGAACACAGCACAATTGAGCAAACCCATCGTATAGTAAACGCAATAAGAAAAGCCTTTGAAGAAAAAAAATATTGCTCCGCTCTCTTCATCGATGTTTCTCAAGCTTTTGATAAAGTCTGGCATGAAGGCTTATTACATAAATTGAAGCTCAACTTACCAGTAAACACACACAAGCTGTTAGAAAGCTACTTAGTCGGTCGAAAATTTATTATTAAAGAAGGTGATTATTTAAGCTCTCCTCAGCAAATTGACGCTGGAGTCCCTCAGGGAAGCATCCTGGGCCCACTTTTATACTTAATATATACCTCGGACATGCCAACAAACAACTACACACAAACTTCAACATTTGCTGATGATACAGCTTTTTTGAGCGTGCACGAAAACCGTCAAGAAGCATCTCGATACCTACAGGATCATATATTTCAACTCGAACTATGGTTAAAGCAATGGAGGATAGAGGTCAATGAGCAAAAATGCGTACATATAACATTCACCTTGCGTCGGGAATCATGCCCCCCTATTAATAATCAAATAATACCTCAAAATTCGCATGTAAAATACCTCGGTATTCATCTAGATCGCCGTTTAACGTGGAAAAGCCATATAGAGGCAAAATTAACTCAAATGAAACTAAAAGCCATCCAAATTCATTGGCTTATTGGAAGAAACTCTGTCCTTAGTCTCGACTGCAAACTTCTTCTATACAACTCCATCTTAAAGCCAATCTGGTGCTATGGTATTCAGTTATGGGGCACTGCCTCGGCCTCTAATATCGAAAAAATTCAAAGGCGCCAAAATAAACTACTTCGAATAATCACAGCTGCCCCTTGGTATGTTAAAAACTCAAATATTCACAAGGATCTTAATGTTCCATTAGTTAAAACTATGATTACGAAATATGCAGTAAAATACTTAAAAAGGCTCGAATCGCACCCAAACCCACTAGCACGAAATATTTTAAATGATAGCGGCCACACTCGCTTAAGAAGAAGAGACACTGCAGCACTTATCCAATTAGATGAGCGATAAACACTATAAAAGTGAACAGAACCCGCGATGAAGAAAATTTTTGTCTGGCACTGGCAGGACAAAAAATAACGTATTAGGTTAAGATTTGATTAATTATTGTTAGTTCATATTTAATATATGAAGATTCAATAAATAAATAATGAGAAAAAAAAAAAAAATTTGTATTAGGCTGTAAGGATTTATCCATAGACCTAATTATATATATTAAATAAATAAATAAATACACTCAACACAAATTTAGCGTGTCAAATATTGAAAGCAAAATTTATACTCATAAGCAATTTTTACCACAGTTGTAGCGATTTTTAGCAATAAATAGTCTTTGAATTCCAATAAGTGTTAATAACAATAATTTTCAATAATACAAGTCAACTGTGGTTACAAATTTTGCGCCAAAATAAAAATTATTTAAAATAAAAGTAAGACAAACGAAAAACCCAAAGTTTTTATATCCATCACAATATATAATTAAATATCATAACACAAATTGTACCCAAACACTAGAAAAAAGTTAATAAGAAATATACTTGCTGGCATAAAAAGAACTTAAGCAGATGAAATTAACGGTAATATCTCACATTCAGTTATAACTGGGGGTAAGAAATGGAACAAATTCGCCATTTATTTTTGCAACATATTTATGAAGAAAAACGAAAACTTCTTGCATTTTTAGAATAGAACAAAAACTTATAAAAATTATTAGCCAATTCGATAACATTGTAATTTTTAATGACACGTATTCCTTGGTTCCCCTTCCACCGGGGCCTGGCTATATGCTTCAGAATTCTATTCAAAAATGTTTGAGTACTTGATTTAAGAATGTTTGAAGAGCTCATTGGTACCGATGATTGACCAATTAAAAAAGTTAAAGAAATATTTCATTTAAATAACATCAGAAGTCAATTACTTAGCATTTATGAAAATTTTCTAACTACGGATATATTGGTGTTGGAGGGATTTAGTTTACTTAATACTTAAGTCAAGTAAATTTATATTGCAGCAAGTAGAATTAACATTGTGGAAGGAAGAATAGCCCGAAAAGTTAAAACTACGGCCATAATTAAGTAAAATGCAACGCAACTGCAAAGAACTACATTGAAAGCGAAAGCAAGATTTTATATAATTAGGACCTTAATCCAAAACAACTTGCAAAACAATTTATAATTTCTAAAAATAAAATTAATTCCAAATATTTTTGATCTGGAATGAAAGTGGGATCTGAAAATTAATTTCTTCCAACAGCATTGGCATTCTTCATGTATGGACCTATAACTTTGACTGACGTTGAGAGAAAATTTTCCGTGTACAAAATGTTTACTTTTGATAAAACAGGATATACTCATTTATTTAAGCAAACACAATTTCAAATTAGTTATTCAAGTTTTTTAAAGATTTTTCAATAAAAATAGACTGATTTTAATATATTTTTGTTTTTAGTAAAATTAAAAAACGATTATTTATGGAATTTTTTTTAAGTTTCTAGAGGATATTATTTTAAGCTCATATTTTAGATTTTTTATGGATGAAAATATCATCCCTATATATCACTGTCTACATGATATTGTCACTTTTTCTATGTTTCGTTAAAACAAATTTTATCGGCAACTCTTTTGTGGCTTGAACAACAACGATTTTATTAATTAAGACACTAAAAAAACTTAAATTAATATATATTAAAATATTTATAACAAACCTATGACGTCTACTAAAATGATTGTTACCAATTGCAAACTTATCCGATTTCACGTTGTTTTTCTAGTCGCAAGTTTTGTTCAGTTTTTAAGTCAGTTAGCACAATTCGGTAAAGCCAGAAAAACACGTAAAAATTAAACCATACCGAAGCAAAAGCCAAAATGAGCTAAAGGAGTACTTTCTCTGCGGAAGATCGTAACGAAGCCATATTTTTGATTTTCAGCTTTTCTACTAGTACAACTTTAAAGATCTGATAGAAAATATGGTTTTTTTTATAATATGGGGAACTTTGGGCCCCACCAGGCACGGTAAGGCACCGTCGGATTGACCTGAAAAATTAGATCATGATTTCTTACACCAAACCTCATATTTTAAGCAGCGCAAACAATTAAATTTAAAAAAAATTTCGACCAGTCTAATACATATATGTATATAAGCACAAATCTTATTATTATTCCAACAAATATTTTAGAACCAACAACTTTGGTAAATGAAGGATTTGTAAACAACCAACATACCGACGTAGTATATACCACTTCTGTAAAGCATTTGATAAGGTTAATCATTACCTTCTGAAAAAAATTAATATTATGCGGTTCGACAAAATTTATGTAAGCCGGTTAAATTCATATCTTCTCGGAAGAATTCAATGCCTTAAATTTGGGTTTTCAACTTCTAACCCATATTAGTGAAATCCGGTGTTCCGCAAGGTGTTCGAGATAGTGGACACAATTATGGATCTTGACATCTTACTGGCTTTTAAATTGGATTGTATCACATAAAAATAATGGTCAACAGGGCTCTTTGTATTCTGGCTTTTATTAAACGCTGACCGAAAAAATTCAATGATCCTTTCGTCACTAAACAACTTTACACATCTCTCGTTAGACCAATCATGGAATACGGTTCGATTGTATGGAATCCACATTATACATATTGAATCGATTCAAAAACAATTCTTGCTTTTTTGCCTGAGAGATACTGTAACGCAGTTGACTTCCCAGCTGAGCCTCAGTCTGTCCAGGGTCAATCCGAAGGTCTGCTTCCTTTGAAATGAACACGGGATGTTTTCGTGTATGTTCGCTTACAATAATTTAACAAAGCTATTATTTAGGAAATCTTAATTTACTCTAAATACTTAGAACTACGACGGCCTTCGGCTGTGGACGGGAACGGGAGCTGAGGCAGCGTAATTATATGCATGTACGACTGAGGAATGGCTAGAAGTGGTTGGCATAAGGCACGTATGGTGGCGATCCATGGGGCAGCGTTAAGTAAAAGGTGATTCGATCTGGCAGAGAAGATGAAAATAAACGGTTATGGTTTGTTAGTATCTAATTCTACGATCGAAACCAGAGATTTCAGAGGCTTTGGCGTTCGGCTAAATACGGTTCGGGTTAATCAGTGTCGGTTAAATACGGTTTGGTTAAATACTGTGTAAAATACTTCGGGCACCAAGAGATTTCGGAGGCCTTGGCGCTCGGCTAACTACTTCGGACATCACGAGAATTCGTAGGCCGTGGCTTTCGACTATCTACTTCGTACAAACTTCGGACACCAAGAGAATTCGGAAGTCTTAGCGTTCGGCTTACTACTTCGGACACCACGAGAATTCAGAGGCCGTGATCAGGGTTGCCGTTGAAAATTTTGAAAAAGTGTTATAAAAAGGGTATTAAGGAAAATAAAGGGTCAAAAAGGGTATTTTAAAGTAAAATAGGGTCAAGATTATTATTATGTATTAATTAAATACCTTAGACTAAAATAAAAGTAATTATAGATACGTGAATTATAAGTCAATGTTGAAACTAAGAAATAATTCACAGGTACATTTCAATATTAGTCATATTACCAAAAAAAGAAGTTACTTTTAAAAAAACATTTGATAATGTTTATCGCTTTTTAGAAATACTTATTCTATATTTTGTAATCAATTCTTCACTTGGAGTCCATTCTAGCAGCTTCGAATCGTGCAAATTGAGAGAGGAAATCGTGGACTCACAAGTTTCTATTTTAAGTTTGTTTGTAAATAGTGTCTGTGGACACTATGACACTGGGCGTTATGGCATTCTACAAATTTTTATATCTATGTTCACAAAAATCAGGAGAACTTTCGTAAGGAATATGGAAACTTGTACTTATTTTCAAAAAGGTTCAGAAAGTGTCATAAATTTTGTTAAAATGATACAAAGGGATAAATTAAAAAAAGGGTCACAAAAAGTCTCATTGGCATGAAAATGGGTCAAAAGTGATACTTTAGCAGGGCTGCCAGATTTGACGATTTATCGTAATTTCGACGATTTTTTGTACCGAATTTAGCAAATTTCTTAAAAGTGACGATTTTTTTCAGTCTCCAAGGTATGAATAAAGCATTAAATTTTCTGACACGTTCGTTCTTTAATCTTAGAATGTTTAACAGCCGTACCTTAACAAGAGCGAAAGGCAGAACGTTTTGTTTCGCTCAGTTTATACAATGTTATACCATACCTAAGCAAGAGCGTCATCAAAGAGATAAAAACTCTACCAAAAAATAGCTAAATTGCCATTATTAGTTAACAATAGCGGCCAACTTCACTATTAAATAAGATGTTAATATCGGTTTTTCCAATTGCAAAGGGTTGACGTCGCTCTATTAAGGTATGCTTCATACAAATTTTATTGGCATGACACATTTTGAAACCTAGAAAATGAGTGTTGCTTTTGTTTAGGTACGGCTGAATTATGCAAGTCTTAAGAAAATCTTTAAATGATTATTTTCAGAGTACAAAAACAGCAATTTTACACTTTTTTATCTTTCGTTAAACCATCATCGACTTAACTTTTTACGACTCTCTGTATAAATCATATTTTTAGCAATTATCAATCACAATCACGAGTTATAAGATAATATATATGGAGTCTCATATGATTCTAGACATAAAAGACTCGTTAGATAATCTTGACCCACGTTTTAAACAATTCGCACAATGATTGTAGCTGCGTCTTTCGCTGTGGTATGGAAGAACGTCACTCGTGTTGCAGTTTCTCCCGTGGAAGGAATCTTCTACGATTAAAAAATGCGGTCATCGACGATCAAAGGCGCTCCTCATGAGACTCACTGTAGCTCTAACACGATTGAAAACGCAAGCTGGATATGAAGTAAAAAAATAGGTTTTTGTTTGATTGTTTTTTTTTTTTTTATTAAAATCTAACATAAATTGTGAAAAAAATCAAATTTTAAGTTATCCGATTTTTTGGACGATTTTTCGGAACGTGAAAGACGTTTTTTTTATTTTGTCTCAGGAAATTGAGTCTTTCCTCCCAAATTGATCTGGCAGCCCTGTACTTTAGTGTCACAACGGCAACGCTGGCCGTGATGTTCGACTAACTACGGAATTCGGAAGATCCAATGTTCGGCTATATGCGGTTACTTATGGCTACAGAGGGTGGACACTGGTGTTAGTGGCAATGTCCATCTCTCCTTGTTTTGAGCAAACCTTGTCTATATATTTAAAAATTAAATTAACTACATGAGAATTATAAAGTGCAAAACTTATTTTAGTAAGGGTATTAAATTGTTGGGTTACTCATACTTCATGATGTAAGGATTATGTATATATGTAGGTTAGGTTTGTAACGTCTCGTTACAATACATATCGAGGATATGATAATATCCCCTCGTATTTTACAAGATTATCCTTAATACGTTTGCCAACACAAAAAAGTCGCAGAGATATGCTGAACGCCTCATTTGTACTTGACTTAATAAATGGAAAAGTATGCTCCAATTTTTCAAGATGTTTATCATTTAACATTTCACAACGTGCGGCACAGTACTATAATCCCTTATTTATAGAAACTTTCCGAACTAACTATGTTTTGGCAGACCCATTAAGAAAACTGTGTTGTTGCTTTAATGCAGTGATATCCAAGCCCCGAACTTACCAAGCCCCGAACACACGCAAACAAAGATACTATGTACTTGGGTGCGGTTGCAGAGACTGATGATAGCCTGATGTTTTGAAACGAACAAAGTTGTTGTATACATGTGAATTGCCGACCGTGTCCGTGTGAACCACGAGCCTATGGAGTGGTTATCACTGCTTTAATGAAATGTTTGAATTTTTTGATTTTTCTCTAGATATAAACATTGTTAAACGTAACATAATACTTAGGCTAACTAATTAATTGTATTAGGCTGTAAGGATTTATCCAAAGACCTGAAATATATTAAATAAAATAAACAAAAAATACGTTTTTCATACATACATTAAATACAGCTTAAAAATATGAAAAAAGCATTTCCGCTATTAAAATGTTCAGCTACGGGCCAAAAATAGTGGAAAAGAACATCAAAAATTAAATTATTGCAATGTCTTAGCAAATTTTGAGGCACTAGATGCAGTTTTTTATGTTATTTTGTTTACACTTCTTTTTCTCCTAGCTCAAACTGTACAGAAAAAAAAAAACAAAAGTTCAATTGGTTTTTATGATTAAATCGTAAGAAAAATTTAAGGTTCTTCGGAATAACCCAGTTTTAGCCAAAAAGTATATATTAGACCATTAAATCTGAAGAGCAGGCAACCTGCCAAAACCCAAATGGAGTTTTGTTAGTTTCTATAGTACAGCAAGGAATTTCGGAACACGAGAAGGAGTTTGCATTTTATGTGCTGCTCTGTTTCAGCAAATCCCTCCGAACTTCTTTAAATATCTCATGGATTTAAATTATATTTTCTCATTTTTTGCCAATAGAAAAGCTAAGGCATTTTCAATTTCAGCGGATTTTTAAACTTCAGGCTAAGATATTTCAGAGAATGATCAATATACTACAAAGGTTAAACATTCATTTAAAGTAGTTTAGTAATTAGTGGGACTTTCAGACTATAATTTACACATCAATACACAAAAACTTTTTGAAACTACTTGGTTGGTCAAAATTTTATTATTAAAGAGGGAGTCTTTTTAAGTTAATGGTGTTTTCTTTTCTGACAATAATGTTCCATATATGCTGCCATTCGTGCGGGTTTTCGTTCCATTCTAAAAATATATGCAAAAATGTGAGAAGTTATCGTTTTCCTTTCTAAACATGTTGCAACAATAAGTGGCAAATTTGTTCCATTTCTTACCCGCAGTTATAACTGAGCGTGAAGTACTTTTTTATGCAAGCAAGTATTTTTTTTCTTGTGTTTGCGGACAATTTACGTTATATTGTGATGGATATAAAAACTTTTTGTTTTTCGTTTGTTTTACTTTTATTTAATAATTATATTTTTTTGTCACAAAATTTTTAACAACAGCTGACATTAATTATTGAAAATCAGTGCTGTTAACGCTTATTGGAATTGTAAGAAAATTTAATGTTAAAAATTGCTACAAGCGTGGTCAATATCGCTTTTAGTATAAACTTTGCATTCAATATTTAACACGCTAAATACTCATTAGTGTTGAGTGTAAAACGTAGCTATTATTTTGTTCCATTGTAATTTAGAAAAATGTATCACTTTGTAAGGGTTCGTGTAACCTAATAAATATATTGCACAACTATAATGCATTATTATTTTTTAGAAAAGAAAACACCATTCGTTAAATCGTCTAATGCTAGGGACTCACAGGGAAGATTTAGGGCCTCTATTTTACTTGATATTTACTTCAGACATCCCAACCAACAACTACTCCAGTGTAATCGAGATCATCATTTTCTGTGCAAAATTGTGCTACAAAGCAATAAAAAAAAACTCACACCGACGCTTGTTCTCTTCTATTTCAGCAGTGTGACCACAACTAAAAAAAAATTGGATGCCAAATGGGGATTAAAACAATGCTAAAAGTGCTAAAAGTAAAATTTGAATATGCTAAAAAAATGCTAAATTTTCTTTAATAATTGTATCATTTTAATGAATGAATTATACCTTAATTTACTTGAAAATATTATATTTATTTAAAATAAAATGAAGTTTGTATAAACAAAATTATATACATACATAGATTTATTTAATAAAAACAATTCAGTAGTAGCGATTTTTTAACCAAAAAAACAAAAGGCCCAATAATGTGCTTAAGCAAATGTGCGAACACATGTAAATCATATGAGGCAAACTATATTGAACTTAAAGAAAATTTTTGGCTAAGTTTTATGAAACTTTCATTTGTTTATGCAAAGTGCTAAACTGATCGCACATTTCGTACGGAATCAAATGTTTTTTGATTTTGTTTTATTTTAAATACATTTGAGAGACTTTTTGATAATTTTTGACAGTAGGTTAAGCAAATCTATGCATATTGTTGGGCCTTCAGGTTTTACAAGAAAAGTAGAAGAAAAAAATTTTTTTTTTTTTTTCTCATTATTTATTTATTGAATCTTCATATATTAAATATGAACTAACAATAATTAATCAAATCTTAACCTAATACGTTATTTTTTGTCCTGCCAGTGCCAGACAAAAATTTTCTTCATCGCGGGTTCTGTTCACTTTTATAGTGTTTATCGCTCATCTAATTGGATAAGTGCTGCAGTGTCTCTTCTTCTTAAGCGAGTGTGGCCGCTATCATTTAAAATATTTCGTGCTAGTGGGTTTGGGTGCGATTCGAGCCTTTTTAAGTATTTTACTGCATATTTCGTAATCATAGTTTTAACTAATGGAACATTAAGATCCTTGTGAATATTTGAGTTTTTAACATACCAAGGGGCAGCTGTGATTATTCGAAGTAGTTTATTTTGGCGCCTTTGAATTTTTTCGATATTAGAGGCCGAGGCAGTGCCCCATAACTGAATACCATAGCACCAGATTGGCTTTAAGATGGAGTTGTAAAGAAGAAGTTTGCAGTCGAGACTAAGGACAGAGTTTCTTCCAATAAGCCAATGAATTTGGATGGCTTTTAGTTTCATTTGAGTTAATTTTGCCTCTATATGGCTTTTCCACGTTAAACGGCGATCTAGATGAATACCGAGGTATTTTACATGCGAATTTTGAGGTATTATTTGATTATTGATTTTAATAGGGGGGCATGATTCCCGACGCAAGGTGAATGTTATATGTACGCATTTTTGCTCATTGACCTCTATCCTCCATTGCTTTAACCATAGTTCGAGTTGAAATATATGATCCTGTAGGTATCGAGATGCTTCTTGACGGTTTTCGTGCACGCTCAAAAAAGCTGTATCATCAGCAAATGTTGAAGTTTGTGTGTAGTTGTTTGTTGGCATGTCCGAGGTATATATTAAGTATAAAAGTGGGCCCAGGATGCTTCCCTGAGGGACTCCAGCGTCAATTTGCTGAGGAGAGCTTAAATAATCACCTTCTTTAATAATAAATTTTCGACCGACTAAGTAGCTTTCTAACAGCTTGTGTGTGTTTACTGGTAAGTTGAGCTTCAATTTATGTAATAAGCCTTCATGCCAGACTTTATCAAAAGCTTGAGAAACATCGATGAAGAGAGCGGAGCAATATTTTTTTTCTTCAAAGGCTTTTCTTATTGCGTTTACTATACGATGGGTTTGCTCAATTGTGCTGTGTTCTCTTCTAAAGCCGAATTGGTGGTTAGGAATACATCTATTTTCATTTAAAATTGGGGTTAATTTTGACGCTAACAGCTTCTCAAACAGCTTTGATATATTAGAAAGTAAGCTTATAGGCCTATATGACTCAACTTTTGTGTGATCCTTTCCAGGTTTAGGTATCATGGTGACTAAGGAGACCTTCCACTTTTGAGGATAGTATTCAAGGCGTAAAATAGCATTAAAAATTAAAAGAATAATTTTCTTTGCTATGCTGGGTAGCTCCAAAAGCATTTTGTTGCTGATCTTATCAAAACCAGGAGCCTTCTTGGGGTTTAAATCACAAATAGCCTTTTCGATTTCTCTTATCTCAAATCTTAGCGGAACAGCTGCTCTAGCAGCAACAGGTGGTAACTCGACCGCAATATCGTGAGATATATTTGGGGTAAATACGTTTTTTAAATGATTGACATACAGATTTCCTTTTTCAACATCATTTCTTGCCCAACTTCCATTCAAGTTTCTTAATGGTGGTTTAGAGACAACTGGCCTTTTGAGATTTCTAGCTGCGCGCCATAATGAGTAGTTTGATTGTGGGGTTGCATCAAGTTCCTCAAGATATTTTTCCAGAGAAGCCGTTTTCTTAGTCTGCAGTAACTTTCTAAGTCTTTTTGTACACTCTTTAAGTAAGTTCTTAAGTTGAGGGGATCTGTGCAATTGCCAATCTCTTCGAGCCCTCCTTTTTTCAGACAAAAGATGCTCGACATCTGTGGAATATATTTTAATAGTTTTTGTTTTTTTGGGGACAATATTGGAATGTTGAACAGCTAGTTTCAGAAAACTGTCAAAATTGTCAATAGAGCGATCTACATAATCCGGTGTACTGAGCGGAATATTTTCTGTGCAATGGGTACTGAGATATTTTTTATATTTTAACCAATTAATTTGCGTAGCTGTCGTCGGAGGTACAATTCTATTGGGGTTCATTATAGTAACAATTGTAGGTGTGTGGTCGGAAGATAAATCTAGGGAGGCTTCAACATGAATCGTTTCTATGGGAATGTTTTTAACCACGCCGAAATCGATGACATCTGGAATTTTTTGATGATCAGTGGGCCAATATGTTGGTTGTCCGCTCGCTACCACATTTAAATCCATTTTAGAAATTGTGTTAAATAAAACACGACCCTTTGGTGTTATAAGTCGCGACCCCCAGAAGGTATGTTTAGCGTTATAATCGCCAGCGGCTAGGAAACACGGTCCTAATGATTTAAAATATTTATAATATTGGTCCTCCGATATTGAAAATCTAGGCGGGGAGTATAACGATGAAATTACTAGGTTTCTATTTAATTCCTCAACGCAAATGTTCGTTGCTTGGAGATAATCTTCACGATGATCACACATTAGGTAGTGTTTCACTCGGGTTTTTATTAAAATGGCAGAACCTCCACAAGCTCTATCTCGAGGGTCCTTGGTATCATATAGTATATAACCATTTATTTTAAACGTATTTCTTGAGGTCAAATGAGTTTCAGAAATCATCATGACATCAATTTGTTTATTTTTAAGAAAGTATTCTAATTCATTTTTATGTTGGCGGATGCCGTTTGCGTTCCAAAAACAAATTTTTAAACAGTTCATGGTTTATTAAGTACAGCTTGCAATAACATCGATTGCATTCTAAGCATTTCCTGCATCATATTACCCATTGTGTTCGTAAAATTATTTACCGTTTGCACTAATGTTTCCATGGTTTTTTCTAAGCGACTTAAATTAGAAACCGGAGTTTCATCATTACTTGGCGAAGCACCTTGCATTGGCTGATGGTTTGATTTTAGGACGTTAGCGTAAGAGGTTCTGTTATTACTAGGCTGGGGGGCTTGAATTGCATTTGTGTTTACTTGATTTGCAACCTGCATTTGAGGGGTATTTGTTTTTGGTCCAACCGTCTGCTTGACGATATTATATACAGGGCATCCTCTATAATTGGCAGTGTGATTACCGCCACAGTTGCTACATTTTTTTACGTTGGGGTCGGTTTTAGACTTATCGCAAGAAACTGTACCGTGTAGTTCACCACATACTACGCAGACAGGGGGTAAATAGCAGTATGCCTTAGTATGACCGTACTCTTGACAGTTTAAACATTGAACGGGACCATTTCTTTTGTGCGGCTCTTCTATAGTTATTCTTCTGTAGAGAATATATTTTAAATTGTAAATAGGATGGGTTTCGTTTTTTTTAAGTTTTACGTCGCCGGGTTCAAACTCAACTCGAAAGAGTGGTTGGGGAATTTTTTCTCTATTTTTAATATTTACTACATGCTTTACCTTGAAGCCTTTTTCTTCTAAGAATGTTTTAACCTCTTCTGGGTCTACGCATGAGTCAATGCCCTTGATTACTACCTGAAGACCTTTACTGCTCTTCAGTTGATAAGTATAAAAGTTTTTATTCAGAGTCTCAAATACTGTAATTACCTTTCGAAAATCATCCTCGTGATTCACCTGTATTTTAGTCTCGTTAATGATACCGCGCTTTATTGCAGCTACATAAAAGGAATTTTCACCTATCACCGAAATTAAACTTTTTATTAACTCATTAGAGTTTTGCTCTCTAAGGTATATCGGGGGTGGCTTAGACGATTTAATGACGTTTGGTGCTTCAGAGGATTCATCCTCCAGAATCGCTTGAAGAAAAATAAACTTAAAACAGTTTCAAGGCGATTATTAAATTTATCATTTTAAATGTTTTTTTGTAAAATTTTCAAAATGTTAGATAGGGTTTTTTGCGTTTAAGGTAACGATATACATACATACATATCTGTGGCAATAAATTATAATGGCTTAAGTCGAATTTTCGTGATTTGAGATATTAAGGGTTTTGTTTAAAATTAATTGTGTGTTGTATTGTGAAAGTTAAAATATAAATGCGTATAGTTTTTATACCCACACCACAATAGTGGAGAGGGTGTTATGCATTTGTGCTGATGTGTGTAACACCTTAAAATATTGGCCCTTAAAGTATATCGATCGACTTTGAATCATTTTCTGAGTCGAACTAACGATGTCCGTCCTGCTGGCTGTCCATGTAACCTTGTGCGCAAAGTACAGGTCGCAATTTTGGAGATAATTTGATGAATTTTGAGATAAACGTTATTATCGTAGTACCATGAGAGAAGATAGGGGGAAATTTCTTCCTCTCAGAAACTATCAAACCCATTTTAATGAAATTTAAAACATAGATAGATCCATATTTATATGGACACATAAGCATGATGTGTATGGTATCATATAGTCGGGCTTGACCGATTATACTTTCTAACTTGTTTTAATAATGACATTTTATACTTGAAATTAAGCTACGTCATAGATCTTGAAGAAGATAATAAGAATATGTAATAAAATTAAAAAGCACTTAAGTCAACTGAAGCCGTTATTATTTATTGCCACAGATATATATTTTTAAATACAAAATATAAATAAAAACAAAAACAAAAATTATCATTGAAAACATAAAAGGCTATTCAACAGCATTTTCAGTCAATTTAGTTAAACATTTAACGCTCCATTATATGAATAGTTTTCCTTAATTTCTAAAGTGTTGGTCAAAATACCATTAGAATATGATCTGTTTTCATCATATTCTAAACACCTATAAAGTGGCCGCATTCTGTATACACGCAAAGAAAAAACATGGTTGTGGTAAACATATTCTAAGAGCAACATATTATGATAAGAATTATGAATGTAGTCACCATATTAATATTATTATTGAATCATATTATGACTAAATATACTCGTACTATTACATCATAATATTTTTCCATTAATCATATTATTATTCTGTTAATCATACTAAGTTAAGAAGTAATCAAATTATTGTCATGTTAATCATAATAAGCTAAGAAATTAATCATATTATTGTCATGTTAATCATAATAAGCTAAGAAGTAATCATATTATCATCATGTTAATCATAATAAATTTAGAAGCAATCATATTATGATACAGCACCTTTCATAGCTGTCATAAAAATACAAAATAAATTAACAGCCTGTTCAACGATTTCGAACGTTAACGTTCGCATAGAATATTACATTTAAAACAAAAACAAATTTTCCGGCAGTAAAATTTGTTTGCATCGATTTTTTATTTTGTGGCTTTTTACAATTTTTCTTAATGTTAATCAAATAGCGGAGTTCAATATAAGGCTTGCAAAAGAGCAAATGAAAAATCTGTGGTTTTCATGGGCAACCGCGTGTGTCCATTTTTTCGATTTTTAGATGTTGATGAAATATCGTAGCACTTTTATAAAATATAACGAAATCTCTGTGTGTTTTGTTGTTGGATTTTACAAAAAAACTATGATATTTTGCATTTGTACTTTTACATCACTAATACTTGAATGAACTCCGCTAATATTTTAATTTTTTAATTTCTTTAAACTTTTTTTTTATGGAATTTTATCTTTTAATTGTTTAACCGCTCACAAATAAAAAAAACGACACAACTTCTTCAAAATTATTTTACAAATGGCGCAAACATGAGTAAAAATAGTTTGATTGCATCTTTAACATAATATAATATGTTTAGAAAGTTATCATAATTAAGTTGTTAGAAAAATAATTATTTTTCGGTCAACAATACTCAAATTTATAATTGCGATAAACATTGATATGTTTACAGTAACTATAATATTGTTGATATTAAATAAAAATAACAATTATTTGTTTACGACAACAATATATTGTTACATTAAACATAGTGTTGTTGCCGTAACCATGCCCAACCATATTTTTTCTCTGCGTGTACATACTGTAACGTGAATTGCTAGATTTAACAATGCCATACAAATTTAATTCGCAGCAATTTTGGCTTTTAATGTCATCGCTAAAAATTTTAATTTTTGCATTCTCTAAGGCATTTTAGCGATCGTGATTAAGCTTTAGCTAAGCATGTTACAGAATACGGCTGCAGGAATTCAATAGTTGAACTTTGGTTCATCAATTCGTATGCACTCAGCTTTTGCCATCGCTGTTCCAAAACCGTTATTTCTTCTGTAGTAAAATCTACCACTTCTTCATTAATTATTTTAGTGTTTACAGGGTTGCTATTATTATACATTTGTATAAACGTATAAATGACAAAATACAATTATAGAGATTGACAGCAGTGATAAGTTATATTGTGAAATAGCAATATATAAAATTTTTAATATTAAAAAATGCTAAATAATGCTAAAAAAAATTTTACAAAAATGCTGAAAATAATGCTAAATGCTATTTGTAAAATTCGTTGCTAAATCAAAAAAAAAATAATGCTAAATTTAGCAGTGAAAATTCTAAAAGGGTCACCCTGTATTTCAGTTTGATTTCAGTTGTTAATTAATTGTTAACGAGTGCACATGTGCGGATGCTGACTGATTTTTTTCAACTTTATTGATTTTTCAGCTGCGATTTAATTTCAAAATAAACCAGCAAACAAAATAGTATGATGGAAGACAGAAATTTTTGTTAAGTTCTGCAAATTTAAAACATATATTGCTTATAAGAAATTGTTACAAAATCTTAAATTTGAAAAACTTAATTTATAATGCCCAAATACACTTAATTTTTTAAGTTTTAACTGTAAATTAAACTCGACCAATCAAATATGTGTGACAAAAATGGCCTAATTCTGCAAAAACTGAGGCATATTTTGTATTGAATTTTATTAACTTTTTTTAAACTTCATTTCCATTTTGCTTTTAAAAGTAAAATTTGCAATGCTTAGTTTTGTGTTTTTGCTAGGCAATATTATCTTATCCAATACAGACGCATTTCATTTGTTGAGAGTTTTGGTTAACTATGAACTACACCCACACATCAACTTTTGCTGATGATAAGCCCAGTCAGCATGTGGAAGATCTGTTCTGCGCTTGAAACAAACAGAAAGGAACTTCCTTAAAAAAAAAAAAACTAAATATACAGAATGTGCGCAATCATAAATTGATTATTCAGATGATCGAAATGTGACTGTTTTAAGCATTATGTTTCTTTTGGTATTGTTTCTGTTCATAACTGTTCATATTGTTTCTGTTCATAACGGGACCATTTTTTTACAGATTTCGAAGCAAGTGAGTTTCGTAAGTTTATGATTATTTATTACAGTCGGCTCATGCTTTAAGGAATAAAACTGGTATAAAATTTTTTTATTTACATTAAATTAATGACCTTGAAAGCCTGGATATAGGAAACTATATAAACTATTTAAAATTTAATTCAATTTGTGCTTTTACATACAAATTTTAAATAAAAGGAAATGTCAAAGTAGTATCACAAACTGTCTCGAAAATGAGTCGCAATTGAACAGAAATACGATTCATTAAACAGTCTTTCAGATAAGTCGAGGGTGGCTGAAAAATTACTCGAAAAAAATCATAAATTGATTATAAGTCCTAGAACAAAAGTCGCGAAAATTAGACGCAATTGACTGCAAACGCGAGTCATAAATACTCTTTTAAAAGAGTCGCGGGTGGGGTACCATTTTCTCCCGAATGAACAGTAATTTTCCTCTAAAAAACGAGCGCATAAATGATTGTTTTAATCGCGCAGGGGAGTTAATGAATATGATCAATAATTTAAAAAAATGCTGACTGGGAAAGCTTTTTTAAGCATCCACGAAAATTGTTTTTAAGAAAAAAAACTGGAAAATGGTTAAAATAAAGGTCAGTGAACTAAAATGCATACATATAACATTTACTTTACGTAAAGAGCCATGTCCCCCTATTAAAATAAATACCCAGAAACATCAGCATATTAAAATGAATAACCAGAAACATCTGCATGGAAATTATCTGGGTATACATTTAGATCGACTCTTAAACTTGCATTTATATTGAATTGGTTTAATATGAAAAAATTTTCACTGCTTAGCTTTTTTAATGCATTTGTCCCAGGTCTGTTACAGCGGGCTGTTTACAACAGTGCTATTTAGCCTAATATAATACTTTATTACTAAGCACATTAGAACACTTTGTGAATTTGCTAAATGAAAACGTTTCATACCTTTTATGTTCAAACATTTTGCTGCCTAATTCTATTCAAAACATTTACCATAAAGTTGTTACATTTTCCAAATTCAAGCTGAGCTTAAGCGAATCTTGGATTCAAAATTTATTTAACATTTCATTTTAGAAAACTCACATAAACGTTTACATATGAAGAATGAAATGTTTCTCTGCGTAAGCTGATCTGTTAGAATCTTAATCAACACAAAATATGTACATACAAACGTTGATAAAAATTTAGTTTGAGTGTTAAATTCAGGTTAAAATAGTACAATAAAGAAACTCGATTAAAAGAACTTTCACATGATGAAAATAAAAACAAAAAAAAAAAAATAAAAATACGCCACCACTGAAATATCTCAAAAAACAAAAAACAAAGTGGCTGGCAATAACAAATCGTCTAACGTGACACGCATGTTTATCTAGTTTTGAAAGTAAAATCGAATTTAACAAAAAAAATCACAGAAAATAAAACTAAAGCGAAAAAGCGTATATATTTCATGTGGCTATTAGTAGTCATGGTGTGAATTATGTGTGTTTGTATCTGTGTTGCTTACTGTTTTTGACTAGTTTTCATTTTACAGACTTGGTTCTACTTTTATTTAGATTTTAAGTTTAAAATAAAATGTATTTCATCATACACCGAACGGAACAAATCAAATTCTAAAAAATTAAATTAGTACCTTAATATCACTGCATGTGTAGATATTTATATGTGTAAGTAACTCGTTTTGCCTCGTTCGACATGCAAATCGACTCGAAACTACTAAATTAGTTTTATAAAATTATGCTTCATAATTTAAATTATTTGGATATTTATTGCTATTTTGACTGTTGTGCGTTTTTTTTTTTTTTTGGTTGAAAGAACTAAAACAAAATACTCATTATGAAAAATGTTTTTAATAGTTTTGATTTTGGAAAAGGCGGCCAAATTATTGCAAAATTGTAGGCAATTTCATAAATAAATTCTGAATACTCTATAAGTTAAACGCTAATTCAAAGTAGAGGAAGTTGTTCAAGGTTTTTCCTTAAAAAATATGTTTTTGCATATTTTGCAAGCTTTTTAAAAATGCTTTATTTGCATTTAAGTGCATATTTTGCAAGTAATTAATTTCTTAAAAAAAATTGTATATATTTTTTGAAAATCCAGTTTTTGCTGCAGTGCAATAGAGTATAATAGAGAATAAAATAGTAAAATAAAATAGTCAAATAAAATACAATTCACAAAGTTTTTTAAAGCCCTAAGTACTAAAGTTGAATTTTAGGCGGAAGAGCACCGTTGTGAAGAACCTGGGGCCTGGTTCTGGCAGTCGTGATCGAGTTCTTTCTCGATTCGAAAGCAATTTAATATCTAATTATTTTCGTCAATACTGGTTGAATCGGAATTAGATTTTAAGTCTTGTAGAGAATTAATTTGACAATTTCACAATACTGAAAAAATAATTTTGGTTCGTTCAGTATCGACTTAAATAAAATTGCTTTCAAATCGAGAAAGTACTCGATCACGATTGCCAGAATTAGGCCCCTGTTGTATTATCATATGTTGAATAAATTAGTGTAAACGTCAAAATTAATAACCAAAAATTTTAATAAAATGTGTATATAAATATGTATATATGTATGTATATAAAAATAACTTGTCCTATGTTCGCCATTTTATAACTCGAGAACCACTAAACCGATTTTCAAACGAGTACATGCGATGGAAAGGTCTACTTTAAATGATGGTCAGTAAAAAAAACTCCCGATAGGTGGCGATGTTGTCGTGATATTTAAAATTCTTTTTTATTGAAGGTAGATAGGTCAAGTTATTAACAAAATTCTCCAGTATTTAATTTTTATTTAGAAACCCGCGATTAGCGACGGGACCAAACAGCTAGTTTTTTTTTATAAAATTTGAATAATTAAAGAATCATAATGACTCAAAACTTTTATCAACAAAAGAACACACATTGAGAAAACATAGGAACTCAATTTGTATTGACACAAAATATTTTAATACGAAAAATAAAATAAATATTTTTTCGGACAGTGATAAAATTATAGCAAACACAACGAATATGACACAAAAAAAAAAACTTTTTGTAATGTCTCACATATCGTCACCTTAAATGCAAACTGACGTAACTACACAAAAATGGAGTTTTTAATTGAAATTCAAACTGCAAATATTTTTTTTACGTATGTACATTAGGGTGACCGTTAAAATCTAAAAGCGGATTTGTTTAGGTCTCACCAGCCAATTTGGTAGGTTTTGATAAAAAACAAGTTATAGTGCTATATTCGGCTGTGCCGAATCTTTGATACCCTCCACCGACAGTTCGAATGTTTAAGGAGTAATATCTGTATGATGTTTATTTATTATTATTATCTTAAACTGTGACGATTTGTTATTAATTATGGTTTTAGGCGACTAAACTGTTTTGCGGTAGGAGGGTTTATATGGGGCCTAGGCTAAATTATGGATCGATCATCACGAAATTTCACAGCGTCATTTCTAGTCCTTTAAAACTGTGACGTACCAATTTCTATTATGATAGCATTATTAATTATGGTTTTAGGCGTACTAAACTGTTTTCCTGTAGAAGGGGTCTATGGGGCCTAGGGTAAATTATGTACCGATCTTCACGAAATTTCACAGTCTTTTTCCCAGTTCTATAAAACTTTGATGTACCAAATTTTGTTATGATAGCATTATTTTTTACGGATTTAGGCGTACTAAACTGTTTTCCGGGATTAAGGTTTATATGGGGCCCAGGGTAAGTTATGGACCGACCTTCACGAAATAACACAATTTTATTTCTTGTCCAATACAACTTTGATGTACCAAATTTTGTTATGATAGCATTATTTTTTACGTTTTTAGGCGTACTAAGTTGTTTTCCGGGAGTAGGTTTTATATGGGGCCTACGGTAAATTATGGACCGATCTTCACGAAACTTAACAGTTTAATTTCTAGTTTTATTTAACTGTGACTTGCCAAAATTTGTAATGATAGCATTGTTAGTTAGGGTTTTAGGCTCAATATACTGTTTTCCGGGAGTAGGGCTTATATGGGGCCTAGGGTAAATTATTGACGGATCTTCACGAAATTTCACAGCGTGATTTCTTGTTGAATAAAACGAATTGTTGCGAAATTCTATATCATTCTGTGCATTTTTCCACCATTTATGTTAGTTTTTGTAACAAAATTATAAATTTTTTTTAGGTGGTGGTTCCACATTTTGATTCATAGCTCAGATCCTATTGAACCGATTTTGCTGAATTTCAATCCCAAACTGCTTAGGATAACTACAAGCAATTTGACACCAAGTTTGTTGATTTCTTTTGAGATTTTCGAAAGTAAAAAATAGTAAAAAAGTTTCACACGGAATGACAAACTGAATATACCCTCTTCACAACTAATTGTGGTGGAGGGTATAAAAACAACGCCCACCAAAGTTTAAGAAAAATTATATATTAACATGAAATCTGACTTTTAGAAAATATTAACTTTGTTGATTAAACTGAAGGAATGGGCCGCATCTACTCAAGGACTAAGTGCTTTAATTCGCGCCTGAAGTCCTGAATATATAATAGATACATATATTACTTGCTTTATCATAAGATTGACCACAGCAGTTCAAAACGTCCAAACTTATTTTAGTGACCAGATCAAAAGTTAAGGTACACAGATTTTTTAAGAATAATAAGGGAAATTACGATGGGTAGTGCAAACAATCCAAATGCGTTTGCACTAACAAAAACTATGAGCAAGATTAGTAGTGCATATTTTCCGTTGCAAACAAATGTTAACAATTACATTTTGAGGAAGAGGCTGTATTAATTTTGAATGCACGAATACTCACTTTAGAAAATTCAGTTCATAATAAATACATATATTATTTATAAAATAACCAATTGCTATGTTACCTGAATTTAATTAATGAAGATTTAGTTCAAAAAAAACTTCCTGCTTTTTATTTAATTTAATCAAAAGTGCGTAAATTTTTTTTAGTTTTATTACATATTTTTGTTATTAAAACTTTACTATACATATTCGAATATAATTAGTTATTTATAAATATTGTTTTTTTTTAGATTTTAATGACTACATCGCGTTGGGATTTTTCTGGGACAATTTTTTCAATCTTTTGGCAACACTGGTTCCGAATTTTATTTAAATATCAACATTAACATAAATTAGCAGCATTATTATGAATACAAATTCCCCGTGAGTTTTTTCCCTTTTCCCATTTTTACAATAAAATGTACATAGGAAAAATGGGAGAAGGGAGACAACTCCCAGGGAATTTTTATTCATAGTTGGGCTGTAGATCTTTTAGCGAGTTTGGAGAGGGGGTTTATATGGTACCTACTGTAAGTTTTCGACCTTCCAGTACAACTTTTTGCATGGCATAAAAGTTATCGTTGCCAAATTTTATATTAATATGTACAAATATTTGTAAAAAAGTTATGACCAGAGAAGACAAAAAAAGCAATATTCAATACTTTTACAGCAAACAAAAACTTATAAAAAAAGCAACAAAAAATTGATAAAACAGCAAAAAAGCACTAAAAAATGTTTTATTCTAATTCTTCCACATCATCAAAATTATGACAATATACTATCATGAGGGCTTTTATGTTTTCAATTTTAATTTTATACGTCGATCTGTTAAAAGCTTTTTGTATAAAGAGAAGCTTCTTTTTACATCGACGGAGGATGACGGTGCAAATTCAAATTTGAGAATTTCATTAGAGGACAAACTTTTTACATATTCATCTTTTGGAACAGTACCAGACTCTAAAATATATTTTATTTCCAAAAACTGCTGATATCCGGGATTTCTTTGTATATTGTTGGTCCTCGATCTTGCAAAGTCCGTTAAAAACTGTCGATAAAGCATTAGTGCTCTTTGAAATTAATAATCCCGCAGTTTGCAATTTTTTTATAGCAACCAAAATGTTAACAAAATTGTATTTTAGAAATGCAAGTTGAGAACTTAGTTCGGAGTTTTCAAATATTTTTTGGATTGCACAATTGAGTCGGCATCTTGACTGTCAAGTTCTAAAACAACGGCTTTAACTTCGTCCAGATGTTCAGCGTAGTACATTGCCGCTTCTTACCAAGTACCCCAACGAGTTGGGCATGGATACGGTGGAATTACCACATTAGGATTCATTATTAGAAAGAGTTGTTTTCTCCGCGGTGCCTGTAAAAATTTTGTTTTTGTAACATATATTTTTAACATACATATCGTCACCTAAAAGACGAAATAACCTATCTGCAGTTTTTAAAAGTTTACAGGACAGGGGAAAAACGTTATAAAATTGGAACTACATATTAACGATATTGAAACGAAAATTACACATTTTGATTAAAATGAAACCAGTAATATATATCGGTTGAGAAAATTTTGTTTTTCTAATAACAGCTTATGTTATGACACTTAGGTTTTTTGGAATTGTAAAAAACTGAAACCAAATAACCTATATGCAGCACTAATTAGTATGAATAAATAAAAATTTCTTTATACACATGAATATAATACACATTAAATAATTACAGTAGTAGTTTCTTTTACTGGTTTAAGCAAAAACAAGTACTTAATGTTTGTTCAAATTACACTATGCAACAAAATTAAACTTTTATCGTGATTTTTGATGATTTATTTTTCTCTTTTTTTGTGCTTAACGGCCCTCTAGGTACAAAAATTTTGTCATTTGTAATATTACATGTGCAAAATTTTGCACACATATGCGTTATGATACAGGGAATAAAAATCCATAAAAAACTCAATTTTGAAATTTTTGCAGATAGGTTATTAGGTCTTTAAGATGACGAAATGTATGTATATGTATATTAAAAAACGTAAGAACTTTCTTTCAAGTTCTTTTTAATACACTCTTAATCCATTTTTTTATAATTTTCTTATAGACTTCTGTTTAATAGAGAAATATTTGTCATAAAATTATTTTACTACAAAAATCATATTAAAAAAACGACTTTTAAATTCTTGCGTTTTCGATTTCCAGAACACCTCTGATTAATAGCTGTATTAACCTTTATGCAACAAAATTAAACTTTTATCGTGATTTTTGATGATTTATTTTTCTCTTTTTTTGTGCGTAACGGCCCTCTTCTTAACACTGGAAATAAATTTATTGACGTTTTCAAAGTTTTTTCGAATGAATTCAGCTAATAGATGGATACCATGTGCAAAACATGTTAAATGAAGCATTTGCGGATTCATTGCCTTTAGAGAAGATATTCCACTTAGCATATTTGCAGCTGCATCCGTTGCTACAAGTAACACTTTGTTAAATTTTATGCCTAAATACAGAAAATTAATATAAAATCTAAACTTGATTTCTTTTCTACTTTACCATCTGGCCACAATATTTGTAACGAATCAATACAAAATGCTGCAACAGATGCGCCATTTGCCGTAGTTTCATCTACAGAAATCCATATATATTTGTCTTTGGCTACTTGACGCATTTTTTCTAAAGATTCCCTATACAATTCTGGTATGTATTTCTGGCGAATGCAAGTTACAGACTGAACCGACATTTGAGAATATTTCTCAATGAAATTTTTGAAACTGGGAGAACTAACTTTTTTTATTGGTATATTGGATTCTAAAACTGCTTTACAAATATCCTTTTGAAATGTTGTGGCAGTTGGAGTCACTGGATATTCCGTAATTAGTTTCTGTGGATGGTTCTCCTGCTAAGAAGACGCCAATTGGTGTTTCCCACATCTCATATGTTGATCCACATAAGACTTTTTCGAACAATTTATTTTGCAGCAGCATATATTGCAAAAGAGCCAATTTTCTTCAATTTTAAAGACTCTTTCATATGTTTTTACCATTTTTAATAATAAATTTCTATTACTTTTCTCTTTCGGCATTTTTAAACTTTTTTATTTCATTCTATTTTTAACAGCCTACTGTGATTTCAGTTGATTGTTTTTAAAATGAAAACAGAGTTTCAAAAAGGTAGTAACGAAGGCTAATTCACTTTTATAGAGGAATTCGCCTTGGTAGTAAAATACGAAGTTTTTAAGACAAAAATGGGAATTTTAAACAAAAAAATCCAAAAAAAGCAACACCATTGTAAAAGAGACAAAAAACAGCAGGTTTTATAAAAAGCAGCTAAAAAAAATTTTAGTCTTCTCTTATGACACTTAAAGCAATTTTCGGGAGTGGTATTTATACATATGTTCCAGTATGACCGATTCCAATAAAATCTGAAAAGACGATTTATGTTGCAATAAGATATTTTGGGCCAAATTTAATCTAAATGCCAACATAAGAATATAGTTTTTGGACAGAAAGACTACTCCGGAAAGATGTTTGCATGGACCTTACATTTTAGAAAGTTTTTTCTCTCTCCTGTACAATTTATTACATTCGCCTTTGTCTTATACGACCGAAGGTAATGATATACATACTTATGTTTTGTATTTAGAATGCACGAGTTGAATGTATTTTGTATTTTAAATACATCAATTAGGCTCGCAAAATCAAAGGATAAAGCTTGAAGAAGTTTATTTTCTTAAGTAATCAGTTTCGTCTCTTAAAACAAGAAACTCCAAAAATAATTTTATGCTTTTAACCAAGGCGAATTTATAAAGGTAACCGCATCATGAGATAGAGTTATGCTAGCTATCCCTTTTTATTGAAAAACACTATGTATTTTTGTTTTTGTAAAAAGTTAGAGTGAATGTCAAAAATATTTGTTGAAAATAAAAAAAAAGGAAATTTTTTGTTAATAAAATATACACAATTGCTTAAGAAACTCCTCAATTGCAAATTAATTATGGCTTCACTTATTCCTTACCCATTTTTAATTTCTTGTGTTTATATTTCTTCACTTTTTTTGTTTTATATAATTTAAATAAGTTTTTTTTTTTTTCAACTATTTAAATTTCTATTGAATTTTAAATTTGAATTAATTTTTTCACAAAATGTAAACAAAGCTTGACATTCAGTATACACACAAAAAAATAATCAATAAACAACCCTGAAGGAAACCTGGGTGCAAGTGTCTCCAAGTCACCAGTTTTGTCGACTATATTGGTGACATTGTCAACAAAGTGTCTACACTACATTACATTTGCTACTATATTTGGCTTTAATACTTTTTTTTTTTTTTTTTTTTTTTTGTCATTATTTGTTTATTGAATCTTCATATATTAAATATGAACTAACAATAATTAATCAAATCTTAACCTAATACGTTATTTTATCTCCTGCCAGTGCCAGACAAAATTTTCTTCATCACGGGTTATGTTCACTTTTATAGGTGTTTATCGCTCATCTAATTGGGTAAGTGCTGCAGTGTCTCTTCTTCTTAAGCGAGTGTGGCCGCCATGATTTAAAATATTTCGAGCTAGTGGATTTGGGTGTTGTTCAAGCCTTTTTAAATATTTTATTGCATATTTTGTAATCATAGATTTCACTAATGGCACATTGAGATCCTTATGAATGTTTGCGTTTTTAACATACCAGGGAGCGGCTGTGATTATTCGAAGAAGTTTATTTTGGCGCCTTTGAATTTTGTCGATATTAGAGGCCGAGGCAGTGCCCCATAGTTGAATACCGTAGCACCAGATAGGCTTTAAGATAGAGTTGTAAAGTAGAAGCTTGCAATCCAGACTAAGGACAGAATTTCTTCCAATAAGCCAATGAATTTGAATGGCTTTTAGTTTCATTTGAGTTAATTTTGCCTCTATATGGCATTTCCACGTTAATCGCCGATCCAGATGTATACCGAGATATTTAACATGCGAATGTTGAGGAATTATTTGATTATTGATTGTAATAGGGGGGCATGATTCCCGGCGCAAAGTGAATGTTATATGTACACATTTTTGCTCATTGACCATTATCCTCCATTGTCTTAACCATATTTCTAGTTGAAATATATGATGCTGTAAGTAACGCGATGCTTCATAACGATTTTCGTGGACGCTTAGAAAAGCTGTATCGTCTGCAAATGTTGAAGTTTGTGTGTAGTTGCTTGTTGGCATGTCCGAAGTATAAATTAAGTATAATAGGGGGCCCAGGATGCTGCCTTGTGGGACTCCAGCGGCAATGGGCTGAGGTGAACTTAAGAAATTTCCTTCTTTAATAATAAATTGACGACCGACTAAGTAGCTTTCTAGCAGCTTGTGTGTGTTTGCTGGTAAATTTTGCTTCAATATGTGTAATAAGCCTTCATGCCAGACTTTGTCAAAAGCTTGCGAAACATCGATGAAGAGTGCTGAGCAATATTTCTTTTCTTCAAATGCTTTTCTTATGACATTTACTATTCGATGAGTCTGCTCGATTGTGCTGTGTTTTCTTCTAAATCCGAACTGATGGTTTTGAATACATCTATTTTCACTTAAAATTGGTGTTAATTTTGAAACTAATAATTTCTCAAACAGCTTTGACATATTTGATAATAAGCTAATAGGTCTATAAGACTCAACTTTTGTATGATCTTTACCTGGCTTTGGTATCATGGTAACTAAGGAAACCTTCCATTTTTCAGGATAGTATTCAAGGCGTAAAATAGCATTAAAAATAAAAAGAATAATTTTCTTTGCTATGCGAGGTAGCTCCAAAAGCATTTTATTACTAATTTTATCAATACCAGGTGCCTTCTTACTGTTTAAGTCACAAATAGCCTTTTCGATTTCTCTTATCTCGAATCTGAGGGGAATAGCTGCTCTAGCATCAACAGGTGGTAACTCGACCGCAATATTGTGAGATATATTTGGTGTAAATACGTTTTTCAAATGATTTACAAACAGGTTTCCTTTTTCATTATCATTTCTTGCCCAGCTACCATTCAAGTTTCTTAATGGTGGCTTAGATATAACTGGCCTTTTTAGATTTCTAGCTGCACGCCATAATGAGTAGTCAGATTGTGGAGTTGCATCAAGTTCCTTAAGATATTTTTCTAGAGAAGCCGTTTTCTGATTCTGTAGCAACTTTCTTAGCCTTTTTGTGCATTCTTTTAATAAAATCTTAAGTTGCGGGGATCTGTAAAGTTGCCACTCTCTTCGAACTCTCCTTTTTTCAGTCAAGAGCCGCTCGACATCTGAAGAACATATTTTATTATTTTTGATTTTTTTGGGGGTAACGCTGGAGTGTTGAACAGCTAGTTTAAGATAACTGTCAAAGTTACCAAGAGAGAGATCCACATTCTCCGGTGTACTAAGCGGAATATTTTCTGTGCAATGGGCACTGAGAAATTTTTTATATTTTAACCAATTTATTTGTGTGGCTGGCGTCGCTAAGTAACCTGACGGAAATACAATTCTATTTGGGTTCGATATAGTAACAATTGTAGGTGTGTGGTCGGATGATAATTCTAAGGAAGCTTCAACATGAATCGTTTCTGTGGGGATGTTTTTAACCACGCCAAAGTCGATAACATCTGGAATTTTTTGCTGATCAGTAGGCCAATATGTTGGTTGCCCGCTCGCGACCACATTTAAACCCATTTTAGAGATTGTGTTAAACAAAACACGACCTTTTGGTGTTATAAGTCGTGACCCCCAGAAGGTATGTTTAGCGTTATAATCGCCAGCGGCCAGAAAACAGGGTCCTAATGATTTATAATATTGGCCTTCTGATATGGAAAATCTAGGTGGAGAGTATAAAGAAGAAATGACTATGTTTCGATTTAGCTCCTCAACACAAATAGTCGTTGCTTGCAGATAGTCTTCACGGTGATCACACATAATGTAGTGTTTGACTCGAGTTTTTATTAAGATGGCAGAACCTCCACAAGCTCTATCTCGAGGGTCCTTGGTATCATATAGTATATAACCATTGATTTTAAACGTATTTCTTGAGGTCAAATGAGTTTCAGAAATCATCATGACATCAATTTGTTTATTTTTAAGAAAGTATTCTAATTCATTTTTATGTTGGCGGATGCCGTTTGCGTTCCAAAAACAAATTTTTAAACAGTTCATGGTTTGTTAAGTACAGCTTGCAATAACATCGATTGCATTCTAAGCATTTCCTGCATCATATTACCCATTGTGTTCGTAAAATTATTTACTGTTTGCACTAATGTTTCCATGGTTTTTTCTAAACGACTTAAATTAGAAACCGGAGTTTCATCATTACTTGGCGAGGCACCTTGCATTGGCTGATGGTTTGATTTTAGGACGTTAGCGTAAGAGGTTCTGTTATTACTAGGCTGGGCGTCTTGAATTGAATTTGTGTTTACCTGATTTGCAACCTGCATTTGAGGGGTATTTGTTTTCGGTCCAACCGTCTGCTTGACAATATTATATACTGGGCATCCTCTATAATTGGCAGTGTGATTACCGCCACAGTTGCTACATTTTTTTACGTTGGGGTCGGTTTTAGACTTATCGCAAGAAACTGTACCGTGTAGTTCACCACATACTACGCAGACAGGGGGTAAGTAGCAGTATGCCTTGGTATGGCCAAATTCTTGGCAGTTTAAGCACTGAACAGGTCCATTTTTTTTGTGCGGCTCTTCTATAGTTATTCTTCTGTAGAGAATATATTTTAAATTGTAAATAGGATGTGTTTCGTTTTTTTTAAGTTTTACGTCACCGGGTTCAAACTCCACTCGAAAAAGTGGTTGGGGAATGTTTTCTCTATTTTTAATATTTACTACATGTTTTACCTTGAAGCCTTTTTCTTCTAGGAATGTTTTAACCTCTTCTGGGTCCACACATGAGTCAATACCCTTAATCACTTCCTGTAGACCTTTACTGCTTTTCAGTTGGTAGGTATAAAAGTTTTTTTTAAGCGTTTCAAAGTTGTTTACTATTTTGCGAAAATCATTCTCATTATTGACTTGTATTTTTGTCTCGTTTATACTTCCACGCTTTATAGCCGCTACGTAAAACGAATTTTCACCTATCACCGATATCAAACTCTTTATGAGCTCATTTGAATTTTGCTCCCTTAGATATATCGGGGGAGGCTTGGATGGTTTAATGACGTTTGGTGCTTCAGAGGATTCATCCTCCAGAATTGCAAAACGATTTTGAGTATTTATTTTATCAAAAGATGGTACTTTTGAGGCCGAAGCAACTGCTGCAGAGGTAGGGCTGCGTCCCCGTTTAAGCACTGTTATGTACCTGTCCATACCAACTTGTACTGTAGGCTTTTGACAACTTTTTACAGGGGGGTTTTCCATTGCATTTGTGTTTAAGTTCATGGTATCATTGCCAACTAAATTTGTTTTTGACGTCACGGCAATACTTGCTGGCCTGGCAACACTTGTCACCAAATCTTGTTGTAGTTTTTTTAATGAGTCACTATCCACCGTTTGTGTAAATACCGAGGGTGAGAGGGAACGTGTTCGAGTAATTGGCTTAGCCGTTAGGTAGTTAATATTGTTTTGATTTGTTTTATTTATTTCTACATTATTTTCGTTTGCCTGAACTAAAACGTAAACGTTTCTTTCATTTTGTCTTAGTGTTGTTTCACTGTTCGTACTCATGCAAAGAGTTGTTTTTGTTTTTCACCGTTTTGCTTTGCTTTAATATTTTTATTATTTATTGTATTTTACAACAACAAAAAAACAAGAAATTTAAATGTTTTTGTTCAGAATATGTATACACATGTATGAACATTCATACGTACATACATATATATTTTTACTGTTTTATTTTATTTAATTTTATCGTTTTAAATTGTTCACTATTATGTTAAGTAATTTAAATAACAAAATATATTATTTTTTTTTTTAAGCGTCCATTCGCTGCTTATATTTATGTATTACAAAATCAAATGTGATTAATTAATAGTTCAAATCGTATGCGGGGCTAAAAATACACGTCTGTATCACAACAAAGCACAAACCGAACAGCAACAGGCTTTAATACGAAAAAGATTTGATCAATAACAACTGAGAAGTACAATTCCTATAAAAATTTAAGAAATAATAAAAAAAGATTGTTATGATTTCGTATTCTTACAAAAAGTGTAGACTACTTTTACTAAAATGTACTAGCGGTTCTCTGGTTTCAATGTCTACATATGTTCCCAAAAGAACTACCTAGTCAGTATGTAGTCAGAAGTACCAACGTCAGTAGTAGATTTCCAATGACACGCACATGTTAAATGTCTATTGTAAATAACATTGCCTGGGGTATAATAAGTCACTAGTACTGGTGACTGTGTCAGTAGTGAATCAGTACAGATTCACTAGTGACATTTCCTGCAGGGAATAAACAGATGACTGGAAAATGTCACCTTTATGAATTCGCCTTGCTTTTAACATAAAAATTTACGTATGTATGTGTTTGGTTTACGATCAAATTAAAACAAGAAATACAAAAGTTGCTAGTTTTTATTAAAAATAAGAAAGGTATTTCTGAAATCGAGATGCATTTATTTAATATAAGTCTGGTTTTCAAGAAAGCTTGATTTAATTCAAATTATTTTTATTTGAAGCGGCATATCAAGCAAATCAAACAAAAGTTTCTTAATTCGTATTAAGTTTTCTAAAAGTAACTAATGCTACACGCTGTTATCTTTTAATTTTTAAAAAGCAAAAGTTTTCATATAGTTTTTATTGCCACAAAAAATCAATAAATATAAAATATATTCAACAGATGTCGCGCGGCTCTTGACTGAGAAAAGTTTTGTTCGAAGAAAGTGGTAATTGTACAGATACTCTCAACTTAAGAATTTAATTAAGGAGTGTACAAAAAGACTGAGAAAGTTACTGCAGACTCAAAAAACGGCTTCTCTAGAAAAATATATTTAGGAACTCGATGCAACTCCATCATCAGACTATTCATTTTGGCGTGCAGTTAGAAATCCAAAAAGACCAGTTAAATCTCAGCTACCATTAAGAAACTTGAATGGCAGTTGGGCAAGAAACGATATTGATAGAATGGAAGGTTTCCTTAGTCACCACGATACCAAAGCCAGGTAAAGATCATTAAAAAGTTGAGTCATATTGGCCAATTAGCTTATTATCAAATATGTCAAACTATTTGAGAAATTATTGGTTGCTACATTAATACCGATTTTATTAATTTTTTTCAACTAGCACAGTGGTATGTATCTATTGTAAGTTTTTATTTAATATAAAAAGATTCAAGAAATAATTGATTTTTTTTTTGTGTTGAGTTACTTAATTTCAAAGACCAAACATGTATTTGAATTGAGTTAGTATTTCTTACTTTTTTATGAAAATGTTAAATTGATATACTATGTACTTGAATCTAGTAGTTGCTAAGTATTTTAAAAAAAAATTCTTGTTAGAAGATTCTGTTATTTACGATAAAATATTACAATATTTGAATCCAGTAAGTATTGGTTACTTTTTTAGAAAACTTAAAATTTATATATCAAAGTTTTTCTTGGGAATCAAAAAACAAGGTTTCGTTTAAATGTACTAAATTTCCATTTCATACTATTGCTAAACTGAAATTTATTGTTGATTCATATGCGCATACTTTGATTGATAGCTAATATGCATTTGGCAGTGCAAATAAAACTGAACTGGCGAAATAAAATAGAGTAATTTGTTTTTATTTTTGTTTCTTCTTTCCCCACTTACAACTACATTTAAAGTTGACAAAGAATCAACGAATTGTAGTCGGGATTGAAAGAAAAGATACACTCAAAAAAGTTTTACATTTACTGTTTGTTGTTTATTCTAAAAGTTTTCCGTTGTGTTAAAATTAAACCAAAATATAGTAATTTTTTAATGAAAATTACTTTTTAACTTTTTAGGCACGTTGTTTAAAAAACAAACTACAAAAAAAGAATGAACTTCCGTTCATTTAAAATACAAAGTTGTTTTCTTTTTTCCTCAAAAAAAATTTATTTTTATTTTATATTTTAAAAACTTTATATTTATTTGTAGTTTGTTTTTTTTTTTAAAGTAAAAATTTTGAAACAAAAGTTTAAGACCATATTTACATTAAGCAATTAACGCCGCAACTTGCCGCAACTTTCGCCTGAAACTTTTTGTTTTTTAGCAAGAGGTGTAGGGAAGAAAACGGGGTTGAAAAAGTTGAAAAAATGCTTGAAAAAAATGTAAATATAAATGAGACAAGAGTTTCGTAGAAACTACTTTAAAAGAAAATAGAAAAAAACTCGGCGTTAATTGCATAGATGTAAATGCGGTCAAAATCAGTAATTTTTACTGTAGTTAGTGAGTTATTTTTTAACATTTAAAAATAAATAGATTTTTAGTTTGATTTAAAGGAAAAATGAGTTGACCAGGTTCTAAATGAATTTTCATTTGTTTTTTATTTCATGTTCCGTTGATTTAACCTACATAATATTTTGAGTGTAAACTCGCTGTTTATTGTTGTTGTTTTTTTAAGCTTTGATATTGTTACAAGCAGTGTTACCGTCGGATATTTTAAAAAAGTACCAAAAAAAGGGGATATCTACAAAAAAAGTGTCACCAAAAAGAGGATTTAAAAAAAAATGGGCACAAAATAAATATTTTGTAAATATTTCTCTCGAGAAGTAATTTTTATAAAATATTTACTTTGATGTTTTGGTAATTCAAAAACGTTAAACTTGTTTTCTGCCGAACATGTTTTTTGGATTATGACATTGTTGCAGCAAATAAAAGATATTTATGGAATGTGTTTTATATATGTAACAATTGCAGTTAAAAGGGACCTATGGATGAAAAATTCGATTTTTACTTTTTTGGTGATTCTTAAAATAGACTATACGCTCTTTCTAATGCAGCAAACCGCAGTTTTCAAACTTCACTACTTATGTCATAATTAAGCTTAATTAATTATACCCTTGATAAGAAAAGAAAAAGAACCTGATGTAACAAAATTTGTTGTAACTGATCTAATTTACATGAATCTTTTTTTTTTGAAAATTGAAAATCCAATATGGTGGATTTTTTTTTTGTAAAGTTAACAAGTTGATTTTGGTACATCTGATCGCTTTTATGGTTTGAAACTTGTTATTCGGATTGTAGATTACGAATCTGTTTTCAGATTTTAAAAATTCATAATGGCGAATCCAATATGGCTGACTATTTTCTGTAACATTATGGGATTTCTTAATTGATCACATTTGTTTTAAAATCATTACTTTGCAACGTACCAATCTGTATAAAATAGAATTTCATGCCGTTGTTACGTGACATTTGTAAGACAGTGATGGGCGGCTTGTATGTTACATTGAGTGTGGGTAATTTTGCTCTTTTTTTTTTTTTTGGTACTTTTTTCAATCCAACATATTTCCAAATATACAAATATACATATGTTTAAATGTTTAAAATAAACAAATGCATATACACATACAATGGAAATGTGAAACATATAAAAGACTTTAAATGGTATCAAAAATATAGTATGTATGCTAAAAATTTATATATGCTAAAATAAAAATTTATTTATTGTAAATCTATAATATAACTATTAAATTATTAACATTTTTTACATACACAAAATACTGTTTTAATACCATTGATATCACGTGGTACCTTTTCTGCACAACGGTCACCATTTGAACATTTTTGATTCCCATCACTTTGTGTTTTGTTTTATGTAGTATACCATTGCTTTTTGTTTATGTATGAGAAAACATATGACACGTTTTTAAACGTTCTTTAAGTGCACCAACGTGCTTACAGTACGGTGCGGTACATTACGGGTACAACAACGTTCGCCTAAGGCAGAGGCCACGCAATGAGCGGCTAAGCGTCAACCGGCTGAGCGTCAAAGCGTCAAGTTTGAGCGGCAAGTGGCTTATTACTGAGCGTCACTTCTGAGCGGTTAGTTGTTAAAATGCCATTGTAAATAGTGGCTTGTTCAATGTTTTTACGCGAAAATCGTAATGCGTTTTTTAAGAAAAAAAATTGCAGCCTGTTCGTCGATTTCGAGCGAAGACTTCGTTCGCTTAACTTACATGTAAGACAAAAACAAATTATAAACAAGTAAGAAAGTATAATCGGCCAAGCCCGACAATATGGCACCCTACAACACAGTATTAATATACACATCATGCTAATGTGTCCATATTTATCAAGCAAGGGGAATTAAGCCATTTATATATAAATCTACCCAATACTACTGCCTTATGTCTGTGAAATGCTTTGATTTGCTGTTGCTTAAAGTTAACACCAAATTGACAAAACAAAAAAATAATTTCTCGGTCATATTTTTATTTTATAAATTTGATAATCTGTCTTGCCATAATTCGGTTGGCTTTGTACGGATGAAATCATAAGCTCCATATTAACTTTTGCCATGTTTATTTTTTGACGCTCAGAAAACAACTAAAAATTAGAACAAGTTTTATTCCTGAGCGACGCCGCTTAGCCGCTCAAAAATTTCGCTCGCATGCCGCTCATTTCGTGGCCACTTCAATAGTATTTCATATGTTTTAATTTTTTGACGCTCATCGCTCAGCCGCTTGACGCTTAGCCGCTCATTGCGTGGCCTCGGCCTAACTGAGCCTTTATTCTGGACACCACAGTTGTCGCTATAAGCTGTAATGTGAGCAGGCCTGCCATTTTTGCCGATTTATCGGCATTTTGCCGATTTGTTGCCCCTAAATTATCAAAGTGCCGATTTGCCGATTTTTGCTGACTAACACGTAAAAGGCGATTACTTTTTGTTTGTTTGATAATAATACACTAACCTTAAGCGATACTGAAACAGTTGTAACATTGAACAAAGACAACTGTTATTAAGTCAGCGCTTCTACTAAAGAAAAAGGGGTTAGTTTTATTCAATATTAAATGCAGTGTTTGTAATGTGTGTTGGGTTAATACATTTTTATTTGAAATATTCCACTATGAAGAATTAAAGGCCAAAGTTAAAAAAAAAAATAATTTTTAAACCTAAAATAATTCAGTTAAAATTTCTTTTTCTATTAGGAAAATATAAAACACTTTATATTTGTGTTTGAAAATGGATAGATAAATACTTACAAAAGAATAAAGGTAACATAAATTTATATTCACTATCAATAAATATAATTTCTTTGATAATTAAATATTTTTTTTTTTAAGATTATAACGCAATTGAGGACGATGTTAGTACATAAATTAAATAGCCAATCCTTATATAAGGAAAATTAAATAAATTTGCAAACTTTTTGGCCAAAAATTTCAGATTTATAACGTGAACATTTTATAGCAGCATTTGGTAAAATTTTTGGTCCTTTCACATTCTTCCGCAAATGTGGAAAGAATTTTTTAATGTAACCGAGTTTTGATGTTCACTGAAAAATGTATCTTTGCAAGTTATTCGTTTTTTAAAGATTATTTAAAAATTAATAATTTAAACTGTTTTGATGTTAATATTAAAACGGATTTAATAAAAATGTCAAACTCAAATATTTGTAGGTATATGGAATATACTCAATTATAAGAAAGTTAAAAAAAACTTTATATTTAACTACAATTTCTTTGTAAAACGTTTATTTTGATTGATTCTTTTGAAATTTCATAAGTTATAAACATTAGATAATTCTGAATTGTTCTTATTTGTAAGTAAGAATTGAATTTTATTGTATTTAAAAAAGGTATTTTTAATTTGCCGATTTTTTTATATTAAAGTGCCGATAATGCCGATTTTTTTTTAAGTATGCTGATTTTTTATCAAAATTATCTGGCACCCCTGATAAAGAGTTAATGAATTTCAACAGGCAAGAACTAATTTCTTGGCAGCCACCAGTACCTCGTTTCTGTATTTCTCGCATCGTAAAATTTCTTACATGAAGTGTGAAACAAAAAATTCCATCGTTTCTCGATTTTTGAGATAAAAGTGTTTCTGTATTTGAATGCGAAAACAGGCACAACAAATTCTGTTTATACTGGAATATTTCCAGTAATTAAGTGTCAAATAAAAGCGAAACGTCAACAAAAGAAATAAATATAATAAAAACGGGGCTGCCAAATTTGACGAGTTATTGTAATTTTGACAACTTTTTGTTCCGAAATTAGCAAAGTGACAATTTAATGATTTTTCTAAAAAAGTGACGAAAGCCAAAACAAAATCAAAAATATTTTTTAATTTTGTTGTTACTTTCTATAGAAATTCATATTGAATTTTTAAATTTCAAACACTTCATATTTTGTGGCGTTGAAAATTGAAAAAACAAAATGAATTTCTGTAGAAAGTAACAACAAATTTATAAAATACTTTTGTTTTATTTTTTTTGCTTTCAATGAAATTGTTGGCGTTGCCCCTTAGTCTTCGAAATAAGATAGTTTTAAATATTTTAATATGTTTGTTTATTAGTAAAAAAAATATCTTTAAAACAAGACAGTTTAAATTTTTTTATTTATCCCTTTTATGAAAATTGTCCTCGAAGTTGTTTGCCTCTTCCCTGAAAAATGTATCGGCAAAAGAAAATTTCGAGGGAAAGAAATGGACCGATTTGGCTTATTTTGAACATTTAATACTTCTTATATACATTAACAAAATATGATTGATATTTGGGTGTATCCAAAGTAACGACCGTTACTTTATAAATGTGCTGTTTTTAAATGTCTGAAACAAACATCATGTTTTGTAAAATTTTGCACAGGATATGTCAAGTTAAATATCTGATTTAATTCTTTGATATGTTTTGTTTAAATAATACATTATAAAAATTACAAGTTTTTTGCGTGTGAATAATTCATTTATTATCGGTGACAAAAAAAAAATATATTTTTGTTAGTATAAATAAAATTAAAGTTAATCTTTAGGAATATGACACGATACATTTATTTTGTATAATAGCGGAAAAATTAATTCAAAATAAAAATTTAATTTTTGAGCTATAAGGGGTCAATTTCTGTGGAAACACCCTTTTGATATTCTTATCTTATATGGACATTTTTGGGCCAAAACCATTATTTCTTCAAGAAAAAAAGTTGTTTGTCTGTAACCCGTTCATTTATGAACCGATTTTTTACCAGCTGTTCTACTAAAGGCTAGACTACACTATTATACTTTGTATTAATACATGTCAAAAACTCAAGTAATATGACAAAGTGTGATAGTGTGAATGCAATGTGTCACGAAAATGACAAGTATTATGAAAAAAGTTTGACATCCCATACGACTTCATATTTTTTTTTAAAAATTTCTAAACAATAATACTTTTCATTGGATCAGGGTTGCATTTTATTTCATGTGTAAGTGTTTAAACTTTGTGTGATGGTGTGAACACAAACTGTCATTTTACATTAGATTTTTTGACAGTCGCATCAAAACTCATTAGATTTCTATCTCACAAAGTATTATGTAATACGTAAGACTTGTGAGATAGTGTAATCTAGGCTTAAGTCTATTTCAGGTAAGTTATTATACAAACATTTCTCTATTAAACTGAATTTTATAACAAAAATTATAAAAATTTGATAAAAAGTGTATTATAAACAGCCTCCAAGTTCTTGCGTTTGCGATACCAGCACACCCCCCGTAGCAAATTTTTCATACAACATACAACAAAATATAAGCAAGTGGCAACTTTAAGCAGCCGACATTGAAAATTAAAATATAAATAAAACACTGCATATCTTGTACGGTTGAAACACGCAATATGATTTTATGTAGAAAGCAACAACAAAATTACAAAACTTTGTGTAAAACGCTAGGCAATTTTGGCCTAGCGTTTTAGACAATTAGGGCCTATACATATATATTTTGTGTTTCTTTCCATAAAAGTTTTCCTGCAAATCATTAATAATTGCAAAATATCAGCCAACATCTTATAACATAAACATTTTTAACTTTTTGCAAGTACTTTTTTATTTGGCGAAAAACAGCTGATGCTGTTGTTAAATGAGTTAAACACAACTTCAGCTGGTTTTAAAATTAACATCGGGTTTAACGTGTAAAGTATGCTTTTGCTTGTCTATAGTAGATCAAAAGCATATTTTTAATAAAAGTTTACTTTAGAACTCTTAAAGTATGCTTTGTTTATGACTATAGTTATGGGCCATTTATTTTATTTTTTGTTTAATACGATATTTTCTCATGCCTTTGTGTGACTTCTTCAGGGAAAAACAATTTTTAATTGTTATCGGATTAAAGAAAATAAATAGTTTTATAAAAAATTATCATTCAGCTTAACAAAAGAAATATAAATTTAAAGAAATTATTAAATACCCATGAACTTTAACTTTGTTTTTGTTTGATTATGTTTTAATAAAAGTCGAAACAAATTTGTTTAAAATTTATTTTAAATTACACGATTTTTAAAACAAAAAAGGAGGATCTTTTATATTTTTTTCTCAGAAAATTGACGATTTTGACACAAATTTATCTGGCAGCGCTGATTAAAACCAAAACAAGAAAAGGCTAAAAAAAATTTAAAATAACAAAATATAACAATGGTTTTTTGTTTATTTTCATCATATAAATTATGCATTCATCATTTATATTCCTTCTATTTTTTTATTTATTTTAAAAAAATAGTATATAAACATATTTTAAATTCAAAATATCTACATTTTGTTTTTCTCGCCACCAATTTCAAATGCGACTTATTTTGACAGTTCTTGAAAGAAACTTTTCGCAAAACATTGTTATAGAAACACTTTTTCTCGCATCCTTCCAATAATTGCTGGAAAATTATTAAAATGACAGATAATTCTCGCCAAGAAAAGATACAGAAACACGTGCGTGAGAAAAACCATTTTTTGTTTCATTTCACACTATTTTTGTTGCAATTCACACGTTTTATGCGGAAAATTTTACGAAGCGAGAAATACAGAAACGAGGTACAGGGCTGTCAGATATGGCGATTTCTCGCCAAACGTGGCGATTTTGAAACGTGTTTGGCGATGGGATTTCCCATTTGGCGACTGGGTAATTTCTTTGTTTCAGTATTTGACAGCTTCTACCATTGAGAGGTACACAATTCAGCAGCGCGTTATGATTGTTAAAGCCTTTTACGAAAATGTTCGTTCAATCAAAATGCATTTCGTGCACATCGTGATTTTTTTTGGTCAGCATAATCGACCAAATGTTCCACAATCGGGAGAATTGTGCGCAAATTTCAGCCAACCGGGTCTGAATAAAATGTAAAAACAAATGCACATGCTCGCCCAGTTAGTTCTGCGGCTGGCGGCGTTATTTATTTGACTTTGATTTTTGACATATTTTACAGACTAGAAAAAGAAAATAAGTGCTACCATTTCTTTTCTAAAGCGAGAGTTCAGTAGGAGTATGAACAGAACAAGCATGGCACGACATTTTCCATACGATTTGACAGAAAAAAACCGGTGATCGCCGTGAAATAAAATTTATTTTAATTTATAAAAATAAAAGCAAATATTGGTCATGCTTTCAAAAATAAAGAGGAAAAAGATGACAGCCAGTTAAAATAGATGATTGTCCTCTTAAAAAGAGTACGTATGGTCATCTTATCAAAACTCCAGTAATGAAATCGGTGAGGCTGAAGTGTACGGTATTATAGACCTGTGTACTTTATATAAGTTTTTTAACTGAATATATTATCTTTATTTTATTTTGGCGATTTTTGACTGAAATATTATACTAGCGTTTTTTTTATGCAAAATTTAATTTAAAAAAAAATTACAAAAACTGAACAAAACTGACGTTTGGCGATTTTTGGCGATTTCAGACATACAGTTGGCGATGGAGCTCAAAAAAATCTGACAACCCTGGCAGCCACGTGAAGCTTGGTTTCATTCTACATATACATATTGGCATGTCCCGTTGATAAATTGTGGACACAAAAGTTGTATGTCCAAAGTTGACGGGCATAGTTTACTTGAGTGCATCTCAGTACAGGAGTTGGCAACATTTTTTGCAAGTCGAAACAAATTGCCACATGGGTGTTAGTAATTTCATTTTTTACAAACTCTTTAACACTCTCTTTGTCCAGTTCGGTGGTTCAGCTTTTTTGAAAAGCAATTGTTTTGCTTCTTTGGCCGCATTTTTAACAGCATCTGTTTCACCATGCTCAATTGTAATTTGCAACTTATCACAAGTAACAAATGTGTACGTTTGGGTTTTGTGAAAACTTATGTTAAAAATGTATCTGTAGTAGCTCTTACGCACGCACTGGGTTTGTTTCCAGTTCTATGCAAAATTCCCTGTAAAGTGCATATATCTTTGTAACATTAAGGCTGCTGGATAAATATTTTCTATTGGCGCACATGACTTGAATGACTTGAATACTTGGGAAATCATATAGTGTGTTCTTTAACTAATTGTACTGATGCATCAGGAATTATATTTCCAGGAACCTTCTTGCCCCTTTTGTCTTTTTCAAGAATGTCTGTTCCTGATAATATCTTTTTTTGAACCACATTATACACCCTCTTTGTACAGACTCTAAATCCTACCAGATCATAAGCCGCTTTTAAAGCTTTAAACTTTGCGTTTTAACATTAATTGGATCAGAAAGAGTGATTGTTGAGCTCAGAAGATTGCAAGTTGTGATCTTGAAGGCCCCAATAGTCTATAAAAATTTTATTTCCTTAGATATGTTTTTGTTGCACTTCAATCTGCATGTATGGTTGTATGATTTAAGGCGTTTCTTCTGTTGATTTTCCGTTTTCTCTCTAAATATTCCTTACCAGGGGGGTTACCGCGTATTTCGATTCGAAAGAAATGTATCACGATTTTCGTAATCGTTCGAAACGATGACAGAGGTTGTATTTTTTAAAAAATGGGAAATTTGATGAACAATTTTTGTTCGTAATAGAGAGTGGCTTTTAAGAAAGTGAATTTTTATTTTCAATAAAGTGTGAAAAACGTCCGTTTATTCGAAATAAATATTACGAAAATCGTAATACACAGTACAAATTGTTCGAATTCGTAAATGATTTCTTTCGAATCGAAATACGCGGTAACCCCCCAGAGTTCCGTTTTACTTGACGTTTATTTCTTATGCAGAAATTTTCTTTTCTCACTTTTTTTTTTGCTGGTTGCCTAGAGGAATCCATGTCATCCAAACTACTGTCATGATTTGTTAAAGCTTCTTCAGCCAGTTCACGTTGACAATTCACTTCTGTTGTCTTAGGAATTTCCCATGTGGGATCTACGTCACTGTCATCTACAATAGTATTTTCATGTGATAAGTCCAGTTGCAAAAATAAGTATAAAAGGTAAACTATTTTAAAATAATTAGCATTAAAAAAAATTTCAGAGAAGTCGTCAATATTTTTTTAATGATTTTACGTAGCCAAAACAACAGACAATCAACAATTATTAATATACTCGATTGCATTATTTATCTTACTTTTTCTTTTTTTGGCAAATAAACCACAAAGTGCACTAAGGTATTTTGATAACAAGTGATACAATTACTCGCTAGATTTTAGCTCAGCATATAGCTAAATTCACTCACTTAGTCCATGTGAAAAATTAATTTTAATATTTGCTAAGAGCACAAGGGGTTTAAGTGCTTATACCCCTTTTGCTCCAAGCGAAACAGGTATTTTAATAACAAGTGCTATAATTGGCCGCCATATCACGCTAACGGATGGGAATCCCATATTCACCTCTTATGTTCTGAAATTATCTGAACTTCACCTACTAATGTCATATGTAAACTCAATTTTAGAAAAAAGGCACTTAGACCCCTTGTGCTCTAAACCCCTCAATTGAAACTTTAAGGCAATAACATTAACCCCCGTCTTCAAAAACGATTATTAAAATTAACAAACGTTTATTAAGGAAAATTTACGTAGAAAAATTGTTTTGTAAACCTTTTCTATATTTGAATTTTTGTTGTGAATACGGGCATAAAACTTTATTTAATTTAAGGAGAAATTTCTGCACGTATACACAACATAATATTTTAAAACTTTAACAAAGTTTTAATAGGCTCGTGCGGTATATTTTTGGTCTGTCATCTAGGGATCAGAGACATATGACTTCCTACGTGGTTAAGGTACTGGGTTGTGATTTCGAAGATTTTATTAAACTAAGAACTTTGTTACAATTTTATAAAATATTTAAATTTGGAGCGCCATCCTATCTTCTTGAAAGATTTAGTTTTGGTCGCTCTAACCGAACGTACTCATTAGATTTTCCAAGATTTTCAACTCTTGTTAGGAATAGGTCTTTCGTTGTTCGTGTGATAAGAATGTGGAATCTCTTAATTCCATACGAGGACCGTAGGTTCAATAAGTCACTATCAAGTTTTAAAAAAATATTGTTATCGAATTTATAAAAAAAAAAAAAAAAAAAACGTTGCTTATTTCTACTATTTTAGGTGTTTTAGATTCGTTAATTTTATCATTTTCAGTAATTGTGCAAAAAAAAAGAGGGGGGGAAAAGTTTTGCATACATTATTATAAGAAAAATTGTTAATTTTTAGAATGTATACTAATTAGTAATATGTTAACATATACTTATATATTATAAAAAGTTATGTATTATCTTTACTTGTATCTTCCGGATTAATTAGGCCCAATGGGCTTGTGATCCAAAATGAATAAATAAATGAAATTTTTGATTCAAGAACGGACAGTTTGTATTAAACAGGATTTTTTTGCTTTTTGTAAAATATATATGTAGCAACGAAAACTTGATTTTAGTTACCATAGAATTAACTGAATAATAACTTTTTGCTTAAGCCAAGCCACACATATACCTATTTAGGATAAGAAATTGTTGGCAGGACGAGAATCGTGCAACATTTTCTTGGTTCAAGCCATATCTTCTGGAGATTTAGTAAATAGTTCTTTCCATGTATGAATGAGCATGCTTTTTTAAGACTTTTTACAATATTGTTCTTAGACCGCAAAATGTATGTGTGTATATTCATCACTATTAGATTCGAAGTTGATTTTAATTGATAACTGCAACACAAGTTTAGTTGGGTTTTTATTAAAACTAGACTCTATGCCAATGCGAATGTCACATATCCCCCATACAAGTATTCAAATTAAATTTGTTCCAAGCTTCTTTGATTGCAAACTAAATTATCTAACCAAATCTTGATTGACTAGGTCCATATTTGACCGTAGGTACCATACAAATACTACTGCCGAAAATTGCTTTTAATGCCATAACTCCTTTGAAAATGTTGGTATTGACATATAAGTTGGCTTCATTAACTTTTATGATAGCCACCAAGTTGCGACAAAATATTGTACTGGTAGGTTAAAAATTAAGCATATGTCCCAAATAAGCCCACTTCCTAAAATGACTTAAATTTTAACAATTCTCATATTGCTGATGATATCTAATTGATTATCGGCTAAAGTACTTTTACATGTATCTTAGCCTCAACCATACCATGGGACCCAAATAGGTACTCTTTCGGAAATTGGTTTTTAAATACTGTGTTTCGTTTTAAATGGTAGGGCTTGAGAGAATATACTTTCTTTCTTGTTTTTTTACTTAGTGTATTTGTATAGGTGTGACGGACGTGCCTTCGTAAAAATCACTGTTGTCGAAAAACGTACAACGCGTTTATTCTTTTTTATACCCTTGACCACAAGAGAAACGGAATAACAAATTAATTTGTTATATAAGTTTGTTGATCCGTTTATAATTTCTTAAATATTGATGAAGTTATCCTCAAGTTTACCCAGGTAATTTCTAAAATATTTATGAAGTTACCCTGAAGCTTAGCCTGAAGTTTACTGCTTTACAAACGAGAAATGATGTATTTTTGCGTTAATAAAATGGACAAAACTGAAATTTCATTTAAGAAATTCTAAAATTTCACACCCTCGTTATTTGTTCGCATAAAACTGCCACTCTACCTTTTATTTGTTTATTGGTTTTTTTTATTCCCAACTTAATTCGCTTCTTATAAATATATCTACATATGTGTACACCAAAGATGATTTTTTTGTTAACAGTATTCTTTATTATGTACTTTTCTAGGTCATCACGAAAAAAAAACACAAAAAAAAAATAGAAAAGAAGTAGATCAGAAGTAGACGAGAATAAAAACTTGAATTTAATGTGATGACAACGACATTAACTGAAAACATCTACAGTGTAACCGTTGTGACCTAAAAGTGGTTATTTGACCATTCTTCAGGGCCTTGCTTTTTTATGCGACGTTTTTTAATTTACTCTTCTGTGTAATATAAAATTAATTAATGCAACTTTTTCAACCTTTTCGATATTATGGCACAAAATTGTATCAAAAATATATAAAACAGATGAAACAAATTTTATTACAGTAGTATTCATTACACTGCTTGACGTTTTTTGTTTGGTTGGTTCAAGCTTTCTGCAGATTTTCAGGAGCCCAAATGATGAATGCATCATCATTCTTGATTTGGGAAAAAGCTATGAGGAAATTGGTACAGTTTTTAAGCCATTTTTAATTGAATTTGTCAATTTTACACCGATCTGGATTCTATTGGCACAAAATGTTCGTATTGAAATAAACAGGGGCCAAAGGCAGTCAATGATTTCACGGATTAATTAAAAATAAGTTCAAGAACCGTGCAAACTAAAAGTACTCGGTTAAGGGCACGAAATTCTGCATCAGTAGGCAAAAAAATAAAAGTCAAACATGTAACGGTATTTTTGTAGTGACGCGTTGAAATGAAACATTGTAAAAAAAATGGTACAAAAGCTAAATTTTTTTTCGTAAATAAATTCGATTTACCGAAAGTGAAGTCAAAAAATAACACAGGCCAACACTCAATTTGCTTCTTTGAATTTATCAACTGATTCTAGTTAATTTTGGTGCGCTGAATTCAAATCTGTATTTGCATTTCAGTCACATCATCTTTTTTAAAAACACAAATAAGCTATATCATGAAAACTAGAGCTGATAGAGACAAACGGATTACAGATTTGAATTCAGCGCACCAAAATTAACTAGAAAAATTCAAAGAAGCAAATTTTTTTTAATTTTGTCGGGCTGTGTAATTAATATAACCATGCAACTAACAAGCTCAGGTATTTATTCAAATGTTAAGCTTAAATTTGTAAAAAAAATTCTTAGTGGAACTGTAGCTCATTTCTGTATTTCTCGCATCGTAAAATTTCTTACATGAAGCGTGAAACAAAAAATTCCATCGTTTCTCGATTTATGAGATAAAAGTGTTTCTGTATTTGAATGCGAAAACAGACACAACAAATTCTGTTTATACTGGAATATTTCCAGTCAAATAAAAGCGAAACGTCAACAAAAGAAATAACTATAATAAAAACAGGGCTGCCAGATTGGACGAGTTATCGTCATCTTGACGATTTTTTGTTCCGATATTAACAAAGTGATGTTTTGATGATTTTTGCTAAAAAAGTGACGAAAGCAAAAGCAAAAACAATATCAAAAATATTTTATAATTTAGTTGTTACTTTCTATAGAAATTCATCTTGAATTGTTAAATTTCCAACACTTCTATTTTGTGGCGTTGAAAATTGAAAAAAAAAAATAATATGAATGTCTGTAGAAAGCAACAACAAATTTATAAAATATTTTTGATTTTGTTTTTGCTTTTAGTGAAATTGTTGGCGTTGCGTCTTACACTATAAGCCCCTTAGTCTTCGAAATAAGATAATTGTAAATATGATAATTCTCGCAAAAAAAAGATACAGAAACACTTCTGTGAGAAAAACCATTTTTTGTTTCATTTCACACTATTTTTGTTGCAATTCACACGTTTCATGCGAAAAGTTTTACGATGTGAGAAATACAGAAACGGGCTACTAGTTTCATTATTTAAGATTATATTGGAAATGCAAAAAAAAAATTATTTTCTTGATTTAAGTGGACATAAAGTTATAAATAAGGCCTCATTAAGTAGAAAAAATCAGCGTTGTTTTAAAAAAATTAGGGTGCGCATCGGTGCGCCTTAGAAGTTATGTACGAATTAGTAGCAACACGCGTTGAGCTTACCAACAAAAAGCGCTTCACGACTTATGCTATAATCTTAAGTGCTGTTGTTGTTGTCTTTGTTTTATGTGTTTTTATTAGAGATGCGCAAATGTCGAGATTTCTTACGCATGAGTCATGTGGGGTATTCACAAGGTGTGCTATCAAGGCGAATTGACTAGAAGGTGAGGTCAACTCTACAACTACAATGCTTCTGTGGTCGGGTTGTCAAAAATTTTGCTAGTAAAAAAAAAACAGGTTTGTTTACATACAAAACTAGTTTGTATACAAACTTTGACAACTCGACCACCGAAAAAAAACACCACATGTTGACTTGACCCCACCTTCTAGTCAATTCGCCTTGGTGTGCTATCATGTTATATTGTCATAATGTTCTAACATTTTACAATGGTTTAAAAAAATTGTTGTTGCTTTGTAAACAAAAAGTGTCTTAAATTAATAGAACGTTGCTTGCTATGTTTATTGGCCTGTCGTAATTAATCAGAAGAGACCAGAGCTGAGCCGTACCGCGTTAGCTCTTGTAGCCGTCGCCGTTGATGGTATAATTTTATCCGGCTAACATCAAAATTTGACCTGCGGCTAGCAATTTTTGCAACAAATCACTTGCGGCGTCAAATAAGATCAGCTGTTTGGTAAACAAACGAAATAAAATTTATTTCTGATTTGCGTCTGCAAAATGGAAAATAGTCAGGTAAAATCTAATTTAATTTATTAATTCATGGAAAAGAATTAAAAAATATTTTGATGTTAGGTTATTATTTATTTTCTATATTTGTTTTAAATCAGCTGATTTAAATTCAAAATAGCATACAAAATTATGAGGGGTTGTTCACAACAGTCGTATTTTTCATGTTATTATTTTAAGACCTTTATGACACCTTATGAATCCCCCAATGTTGTTTTGTATATTTCAACGCAATATATTTTAATTTTGCAGGATCATGCTCGAGCGTTGTTTTTTTCAGTCGCCAAAGCTTGTAAGACATTTTGAAAAATTTTAATTGTAAAACAATAGACGAAAATATAACCTATTTAAAAGAAGAACTAAAGAACACACTGTTTATTTGGAGGGAAACTCTCAAGTTTTCAATAATACTTTTATAATAAGATGTATTTAAAACAGAAGTGATTAACAAATTTTTCATTCAAAATTTCCTGCAGACAAGCGTAAAGTAAAAATAAAAATTGTATGGAGGGTACCCGTCTCCTCCCTGAAGTTTGTTCTCAGAGTTACGCACATCCAATTAAGTATGCTTCACTATTGTAATTCTTCAGATATAAGAAAACAAACTAAGTATGTACATGAAGTTTTATTTAAGAGTTACCCACATCAAATATAGCGTGTCTCACTAGTGTAGCTGAAAACCTATGAATAAATCCTCGAAAAAAGGGCTTTTGGCCCCAGTGTGCGTCGCACAGTGCTTTGGCCCATAGACATAAATCAAAAAAAAAAAACAAGTCTTATATTGTGCTTAAAAATGTACAGATCGATAGATAACAAAATAATTAAAATGAATTTTGAAGAATTTTTAAAATTTAACTCTTTTTGGCGGCGCTAGAGGGCGCCAAAGTTTGAGAATTTATAGTAAAAATGGCCAAACAACTACTTGAGTTTTACATGCTTTAGGAAAACTGTTGTAAAACTGTTGTTTTTTAAAGCACGAGATTGAAATTTTTTTCTGTAGTAGTTTACTATATTTAGAACTAACTGTAAAAAATTTTTATTGATTTATTTGCTCATAAGTGTTTTTTTATTGGTTTGAAAAATGCTTATTATTTACTTAAGCTCTAAAAATTTTCTAACTTTGATGGAATTTTAAAAAAAAAGAAAAATATGGTCTATGGGTTTTTTTCTGATTTCGAATATTTAGACTGTTTTCTAATAACTACAAAAAAAAAATTTAAAAAATTTTACCACAACTTGAAAAAAAAAACTTTTTTTAAATGGCTATTTTCATGATTTTTGATGAAATTTTGATAGTTTTCAGGAGTTTAAGAGACAATTAACTACAAATACTGTGAAATATTAATTCAAACTTATACCGTTCAATAAAAAACTACAAAAATCAAAATATGTATAAAACATTTTTTGTGTTTGTCTGCATTTTACGGCATAAGAGGGCGCTGAAATCACAAATGCCCTTGGTTTTTTATTGTTTCAAGAAAATAATTGTAAAAAATTAATTTTTTGGATTACGAGATTCAAATTTTTTTCTGTAACAGCTAACTATATTCTAAACCATATATAAAAAAATTTTACTGGAATTATGCTCCTATACATATTTTTTAATGGTTTGAAAAATGCTTATTATTTAGTTAAGTTCTAAAAATTTCTTAACTTTGATGGAATATTAAAAAAAAAAAGAAAAATATGGTCTGTGGGTTTTTTTCTGATTTCGAATATTTAGACTGTTTTCTAATAACTACAAAAAAAAAAATTTTTTAAATTTTACCACAACTTAAAAAAAAATTTATTTAAAAAAATTGCTATTTTCGTGATTTTTGCTCAAACTTTCATAGATTGAATTAGTTAAAAAAAAATAAATTAGGAACATAATAAGAAAAAAATCCAAATATATATACTATTGAATTAGAAAAATTGACAAGATAAATTAAAAAAAATCAGTATAACAGTTGTGTCTGTTTCTTTTTGTCGACACAAGATGGCGCTAAATTCCCAGATGACGTTGGTTTTTCATCGTATAAAGAATGTTTTCAAAATGTGACTTAGTGCCGTTATTTTTTATTTAAATTGAAGATGGTTACGTGACAGAAGTTTTTTTTTGGTAACAGCCTTTGTTTGTAGTAAGAGCAATTCTATTGTGGAGTGTTCGAAAATATTGCATACAGAGTTTTCAATTTAAAAGAAAATAAAAATTTTCTATTAAAATGTTAAATCAATTTATATATTTAATAAATACTTACTTTTACAAACGAGTAAAAGGGAGGGCGCGTGGTTCAAAAAATGAACGTACACATCTCTAATCAATTTTATTGCAATCGAAATCAGCTTATCAAATTTTATTGGAATCTTTCTATTTTTGAACATAGCTCCCATACAAATCATTCTCCCGAAAATAGCTTTTAATGCCAGCTTCCTTAAAAATATATGTAGTAACATACCAATATAAACCATAGGTTACATATAAACCCTCATCCAAAAAACCCATATATGAAGATATCTAAATAATATTCGGCAGAAAGAACTTTGAAACGAATCTTAACCTCATAACATAATTTTGTTCTGGTGGGTCAATGATAGCCCATGGGTCCCAAATAGATTACAATCTAGGAACTTTGTTTTTAAATACTATGCTATAGGATATCACATGGTCGGGCTTGACCGATTATACTTTCTTACTTGTTATTTTTGCACGAGCATTTTAAGCGTTTTTAACTCATTTTTCATTAAATGATGTTTTTGTATTTTTCACATTTATAATCCGATTCTACCACACATTCTTGGCACAGATATATATCTAACAAATATCAGTTTTCATACCAAATTTGATTACGATCGGATAATTTTTGAAAGTGTTATAACATTTTTAAGAAAAAGGATATATGGCAGGACCTTGAGTCCTTGTTCAGATACGTTGCTAGTTGTGTGTGTATTAGTATACCCATTTTTTATAGTTTTGTGGGCATTATTGAAGCTAAAATTACATTTTTCCATTTCAGGACACATGGGAGGTAGGCGTGTCCTTGGACCGATTTGTCCAAAAATTCACATTTTTCTTAACTAAGCTATTCTATGCTTGTGTACCAAATTTCTGACAACTCCTTCTATTTATGTCCCTTCGTCATATGGGGACAAAGCACTGTGCGTCGTAAGTGATAAAACTTACAAAAATATTGTTGTTTGCTTTAAAAAAAGTGAAAAGAGCAAAATTGCAAAAAATCTTGCTTCCCATGTCTTTAACCAATTTTTACAAACGGCACATGATTGTTTTAGTAATTTTATTAGTTTTCAATAAAAAATAAGAAATAAAAATCCATTAAATGTATTCCCAGAGACTTTTATTAAAGTATGTAACATAATCTTTTTTAAATACACAAATAACTGTTATCTTTTAATGTTTCTACTTTTGACCATTCTGACTTCATATTCGATTCAGCGGACAATTTAACATGCAGATTAGGTGTCAGATTCATTTGGTTACGACTTTGTTGAATATTTGTGACACAGTGTTATTAAGGTTTTAGAAGTACATAGTCATAGCATGCTTAAGATGCAAACAAAATATCATTACTCTTACCAGGGAAACAAGAAATATGCTCTACGCGTTTTTGCCCACTAAATATGTACTTACAATTCTAAAAAAATTCCCGGAAAATTATTATATTTTTTCTCAATATTTATTTATTGAATCTTCCTATATTAAATATTGACTAACAATAATTAATCAAATCTAATCCTAATATATTATTTTATGACCAGCCAGTGCCAGACAAAAAATTTCATCATCACGGTTTCTGTTCACATATGAAGGTGTTTAACGTACTTCTGATTGGATGAGTGATGCAGTGTCTCTTCTTCTTAAGCGAGTGTGGTCGCCATGATTTAAAATATTTCGAGCTAGTGAATTTAGGTGTAGTTCAAGCCTTTTTAAATATTTTACTGCATTCCTATGGTAATGAACAAGCTCGAGGTCATTATTGATTTTTTTAATAAATTTTATTCATTATTATTTTAATTTTTCAATATTTCCCATCCTTTGGATGGCATCTTCAGGAATAATAAATGACGAGTTACAATATTAAAGCACACAACGACTAGTCGCGTTTACATGTATGTTTATTTACATAGGATTGTAAATATAAAGGCCGAGTAAAGATAATAATATTTGTTTTTCCTGCATATTTTGTAATCACACATTGAGATCCTTATGTATGTTTGAGCTGTAAACAAACCAGGGAGCGGCTGTGTGAAATACATTTTGGCGCCTTTGAATATTTTTGAAGCCGATGCTGTGCCCCATAGTTGAATACCTTAACACCGGATAGGCTTTAAGATAGAGTAAAGAAGAATCTCGCAATCAAGACTAAGGACAGAATTACTTCCAATAAGAATTTGAATCGCTTTTAGTTTCATTTGAGTTAATTTTGCCTCTATTTAAGTATAATAGAGGGCCCAGGAAGCTGTCTTGTGGCTTGTCACTTCAGAACTTCTCGTTTCTTTCATTACTCGGTATGAATAATTCTTTTTAAGAATTTAAAACAAAACTTTTTATTAAACCGTATGAAAAATTTCCATTTATTTCATACATAGAATTTTCATTATTACAAAGCAATAAAAAAACATTGGCATAACTTTAACTTCAAAAACATTACCAGTATTTTGTATTTTTATTTACTAGTTCTAGTATTTTGCATTAACCCTGCCTTTACACATGCAAGTAGTGGCATGCCACTACTGTATACATATTATAAAAGAAAATTTGTTCGAAATAGTCGAATCTCATGCCATTGGCTTTTGTGTTTACATATGCCACTGCGAGTTCATTTTCAAAATGTCGTTGAAGCGTCAACTTAGGCAAATTTGTTTACTTCTCAAATTAAGAAAAAAGTACCAAAAAACAAAATTTTTTCATTTATTTATAAAAGCATTATTTAAACAATATTAATGCTCTTTAATTAACAAACTAGCTTTTATAAATGCACTTTTCAAAAAATTAATCATAATAACACATTTAACAAGTTAAAACATAATTTACAACTTTACAACAATCCAGTAAATTTGCATTAAATTTTTAACAGGGTAACATTGCTTATCGTTTTGACATTTAGTGGCATGCAAGTGCCAAAATTCCACTCGCATGCAATTTTTGCTGCCACTGGAGCTGCCATTGCGAAAAATGTGAGTGTATTAGTAAAAAAGTGTACGTGTATTGAGTTTTTCGAACTGGCAGTGGCATGTGTAAATGCTAGGTAAGATGTTTTGTAATTTCCCTGAAGGAAATGTCACTAGTGAATCTGTACTGATTCACTATTGACACAGTCACCAGTACTAGTGACCTTTTATACCCCATGCAATGTTATTTACTATAGACATTTAACACGTGCGTGTCATTGGAAATCTACCACTGACGCTGGTACTATTGACTAGGTACTGACTAGGTAGTTCCTTTGGGAACATAAGTAGACATTGGAACCAGAGAATCGCTAGTACATTTTAGTAAAAGTAGTCTACACTTTTTGTAAGAATATGAAATCAGTTGTTATTGATAAAATCTTTTTCGTATATAGTGGCAAATGTAATGTAGTGTGGACACTTCGTTGACAATCCCCCTTATTGCTAATGTCAATGTCGACTTAAATGACGTCGACACCGCATGGCATTACCGCCGTCAATATTTACGATAACCGATTACTATTGACAAAGAATTTGTATTAATAAAGGCGATTTAACGCCGACGTTGACTCGAATTCGCTTTGATTTTGTCAACAAAGTTTTTACCGTCGTCTAGTGAAACTGTGACAAAGTTTTTACAATATATTTAAAAAAAAAATAAAAAAATATAAATAATAAATAAATGGAAAAAATTAAAGTTACAACTTTAAAACAATTTGAAACCCCTTTTGCTGAACTTGAAAATAAGCCGAGATTGGCAAAAGGATTTCATCGAAGTTCAACTCCTAACAATTTCAAAAAAAAAAAATGAGAGGAAATAACAACAAAATTAAATTCAATGGAACCACCAATTAGAGACAGCGAGGTTTGGCTAGAAAATTTTTTAAAAATATAAATTTTTAAATTTCGACCATTTCCAATGGTTGTCAATTTGATTGTGTTGGAGATTGATGCTGAGCGAGTTATACTTCTGATTGACGGCTCAATTTTTTTCAAAACAAAATTAAATGCCTGTTTCCCAAAATACTCAATAAATCTATATAAAGAAACAAATTTACAAATTGCTCGTATGAATTTTCACAAATACAAACCAAATTGTTTTATTACTCACGTGTTGTCCGGCAAATTGAAAATGGATGATCTTTGCCTTATAACTTTCCTCTGAAGTTTTAGCATTTCTTTATTTTCTTCATCACTACTTTCAGAGTCAACAAAAATAACATTTTACACGAAAATTTAAAAAATAAATTAAATTACTGTCAAATTACATAGAGATGAGCAATATTTTTCTTTAAATATCGATAACATGTCGACATCAATATATACATGCAAATTAATACCGATTTAATGTCGAGTTGACGTCGGCGTCGTCTAAATGTGACTCGAGCTAAAAATTAACGACGCCGTCGACAACGAGTTCAGTAATAGAGGGGAATGTCACCAATATAGTCGACAAAACTGGTGACTTGGAGACACTTGCACCCAGGTTTCCTTCAGGGTTAATATAACAGTTTAAAATTTAGAGAACAATGTGGGGTTTACATAATGTTAGTTAATATTTGCCTCAGAGAATTTGTATGAACATGTTGCATGCTGAACAGTACTTTTTGAATTTCTGTTAGCATTGGACGTAGAAAAATTAAATTGAACATGCAATGTCTTGAGTGAATGAGAATCTGCAAAAGCGCATTTCTGAGCTTCTTTTTTTCTGGTACTTTTTAAATTTCCGTTATTATTAGACCTAGAAACATTAAATTCAAGATGCAATGTCCTAAGTGGATAAGAATCTATGAGGGAACTTTTTGGTACTTTTTTGTTCATTAACTGGTACTTTTTGAATTTGCTTTAGTATTGGACCTAGAAACATAAAATTCAAAATGCAATGTCCTGGGTGGATGAAAATCTATAAGAGTGAATTTTTTGGTACTTTTTTATTATTTGACTGGTACTTTTTGAATTTCCATTGGTATTGGCCCTATAAAGATAAAATTAAACATGCAAGGTCCTGAGTGAATGAGAATCTGTAAGAAGGCTTTTGGTACTTTTTTGTTCTTTAACTGGTACTTTTTGAATTTCCGTTAGAATTGGACCTAGAAACATAAAATTCAAAATGCCATGTCCTGGGTGGATGAAAATCTATAAGAGTGAACTTTTTGGTACTTTTTTATTCTTTGACTGGTACTTTTTGAATTTCCGTTGGTATTGGACTTAGAAAGATAAAATTAAACATGCAAGCTCCTGAGTGAATGAGAATCTGTAAGAGGGCTTTTAGTACTTTTTTGTTCTTTTGCTGGTACTTTTTGAATTTCCGTTAGCACTGGAACTAGAAACATAAAATTCAAAATGCAATGTCCTGGGTGGATGAAAATCTATAAGAGTGAACTTTTTGGTACTTTTTTGTTCATTAACTGGTACTTTTTGAGTTTGCGTTAGTATTGGACCTAGAAACATAAAATTCAAAATGCAATGTCCTGGGAGGATGAAAATCTATAAGAGTGAATTTTTTGGTACTTTTTTATTATTTGACTGGTCCTTTTTGAATTTCCATTGGTATTGGCCCTATAAAGATAAAATTAAACATGCAAGGTCCTGAGTGAATGAGAATCTGTAAGAAGGCTTTTGGTACTTTGGACCTAGAAACATAAAATTCAAAATGCAATGTCCTGGGTGGATGAGAATCTATAAGAGTGAACTTTTCGTTACTTTTTTATTCTTTGACTGACTGGTACTTCTTGGATTTCCGTTGGTATTGGACTTAGAAACATAAAATTAAACATGCAAGGTCCTGAGTGAATGAGAATCTGTAAGAGGGTGTTAATATACTTTTTTGATCTTTAAATAGTACTTTTTGAATTTCCGATATTATTAGACCTAGAAGCATAAAATTCAACATGCAAGGTCTTAGGTGAATGATAATCTGTTAGAGGTATCTGTTTTTGGTACTTTTTCGTTCTTTTACTTTATGAACATAAAATAAGACCTGCAAGGTCATGAGAGAATTATAATCTGTAAGATGGCTTTTGGGTACATGTTTGTTCTTAAATTAGTACTTTTTGAATTTCCGATAATATTGGACCTAAAAACATCAAATTAAACATGCGATTTCCTGAGTGAATGAGAATCTGTAAGATGGGCATTTTGGTACTTTTTTGTTATTTAACTGATATTTTTTAAATTTCCGTTAGCATTGGACGTAGAAAAATTTAATTGAACATGCAATGTCCTGAGTGAATGAGATCTGCAACAGGGCTTATTGTTACTTTTTTGTTGTCAAAAATCTGTAACAGGGCTTATTGTTACTTTATTGTTGTCAAAAATATCAAATTAAACATGCAAGGTCCTGAGTGAATAAGAATCTGTAAGATGGCTGTTTGGTACTTTTTCGTTCTTTGACCGGTAATATTTTAATTTATTTTAAATATTGTACCTAAAAACATAAAATTAAGCATGCAAGGTTCTGAGTGAATGAGAATCTGTAAGAGGGATCTTTTTGGTACTTTTTTATTCTTTGAATGGAACTTTTTGAATTTCCGTTAGTATTGGACCTAGAAACATAAAATTAAACATGCAAGGTCCTGAGTGAATGAAAATCTGTAAGAGGTCCTTTTGGTACTATTTTGTTCTTTAACTAGTACCTTTTACATATCCGTATTTATTGGATCTAGAAACATAAAATTAAACATGCAAGCTCCTGAGTGAATGAAAATCAGTAAGACGGATTTTTTGTTACTTTTTCGTTCTCTAACTGGTATTTTTTTAAAATAAACTGGTAATTTTTTTAATTTAATATTTATTTTTGTGCATTAAATAAAAAAGCAAATTGGTGTCTGGCACTTTTACGAAATTCGGTCGTTTTAGGTAGTAAATCTAGGTTTTAGGCCAATACGTATAGAAATAAAAATTAAATAACCTTTTTTACTTATCTAAAAAATACAAATACGAATTTGGTACTTTTTCGAAATTCGAACGTTTCAGGGGTGAAAATTGTACCTATGTAAATCGATCCCGCGAACCTCATACCTTCTAAACTAAAAGAGATAAAAAACACCAGCACTTATTCTTGTTTATTAGAAAAATTCGCTAACCGTATATTTCCTAAACAAAAAGAGATACAAAAAATTGAATACTAATTATTGTTCATTAAAAAAATAAACGGACAGGTGTCTGTTACTTTTTTGAAGGAAGGCCTTTTTGGGGTGTAAAAGGGTAAATAAATATTGTATCACATTTTTAGCTTTTCTAAAAAATACAAAACAGATTTGGACCTTTTTTTAAAATTCAAACGTTTAAGGTGTGAAAATCGTTCCTAATTTTGTTACTGTTTTCTCAACATTTTTCTCCATCGCTATATAATATAAATGTGTAAAGTAACTGACGGACTCATCATCGCACATCCTAAACTCCTGAAGCTAAAAAGCTGACTTTTGAACCGAAGGTTGGCCTCTCGCCAAATCGATTCCGCTAACCTTAAAAATCCAAAATTAAAGAGATCCAAAAAATTTAACACTTATTGTTGTTCGTTAAAAAAAATAAGGGGACAGGTGCTTGGTACTTTTTGGAAAATAAACTTTGGCATAAAAATATATCCACGAAGAAAAAGGAGACGCTAACGAAGTAGCGGGTTAAATGCTAGTTAGATATAAAAAAGGTAAGAAGAAGAGCTACACGCATATATCAGAGTTTTATTTTAGAAAATTGATAATTTGAATTATTAATTTCGTTTTACATTAATTTGATAAGAAAGCTGTGTTTAATGGTACTTTCCATTGTTACCCTACTTTTATTAAACAGCTAAACCAATGTTGTCCACTCATTCCATGCAACAACTCAAGCAAATTGTTTGTCAATCAGTCAATCATAGAATATGCGTTATAACATTGCAACCGAGCTGTTGTATAAAAAATTGTATGCGTCCAAAATTTTTTTCTTTCGATCAGCGAATCAATTCATATCGTGTTCTTTTCAAAAATTTTGTGGTTATAGGCCCTAACGATCGACGTCAATAATTCTTTTCTTCAACATCAATTAAGGGTAATTACTATTTTATAGAGAATATACATAAATCAGAGTTTTATTTTTCAATTCAACAAAAATTTTCTTTTTGTGTGAAGTAAGAATAACTTTTCTTAAATTAAATTACCTTTAAAGCTGATTTTAACCCACTTGGCGCAACCGTCCTTTTAAAAGAACATAAAAATTTAGAGAAAAGTTCCGCTATGCATGCCTATTTCTGTGCGTTCTTTTTATATTTTTTTGTTTATTCTTTGTTATGAAGCTTCTGAACTTGAAAAAATCAGTTGATGAAAGAAGTTCATCTTGCTTTAATAGCATAGCGAGTGTTTTGTAAAAGGTGTTTTTTTAATATTGCGCAATGGAAAGAAACGTGTAAGTAAATCATTTACGTCTAGTGATCTGTAATTTTTTTTTTAATTATTTAATGCTGTAATGCTGTATTGCAGCGCTATGGTCGTTTTTGCCACTGCATACTTTTAAAAGGCCAGTGGCAATATATACTACCTATTTTATAATTTTCAATACATATTACTTACGTGTTTTTTATACAGTAAGTCATACCGAAAGGCATTGAAGCTAAACGAAATTTTGGAAGAAATTGATCAATGGAGTGATAATAAGGTTTTATTGTACATCGCTCATCCCGACAACGCTAATGCTGATGTAACAGACGAAGACAGTGGCGATGAAGATAATGTGTGCCACAATAATTTGCCAGGTGGTCAGCTACGTGCCGAGGCAGAAATGTTGCATAAAGATGTACCTGAATACGAGAGCGATGTGTGAAAGACTCCCAACAAACGGATATGGTTCCTAGCCTACCAACATGTGAGGCATTTTCCGAATGCCAGCAAAGTCCAGATCCCATGGAAATATTTTTTAAACTTTTTGATGAAGTTATATTTAACTTGCTTGTTCAATACACATTTGAGGAAAAAAGTGGTATTTTGTGCTTATTTGTCATTGTATCGACATGGCGGAGGAAAAAACAAGGAAAAAGAAAACTCGTTGCACATATTGCCATAAGAAGGCCAACTTTTTTGCAACAAGTATAATGTCGCTTTACATCCAAAGGATTTCTTCTTGACGTATCACACTCCAACTTAAAACATAATCGTTTTTCCTTCTATTATTGAGAAAAAAAAACAGCAATTTCGTTTATAATTTAAGTAGGGTATTTCGCTACCGTCCTTTTAAAAGGACGCCCGATATCGGCTAAACTATAGATTTTAAGAAAAATAGTTATTTAATAAAAAATGTTTAAATAGCTATGAAGATTTAAAATTCGAAATAAAAGTTGAAAATTTCAAAAAAAATTATTTCCGTCGCTATATGGGTTAAGAAACACTTATTTCTAAAAATTTAAGGCCATTGGTCAGCAAGAAAAGAGGAGAAAATACCTTTTCATTGTTGCACAAATTTTCCTAGAAAACCCAATAAAATTTTGTTACATAACAGGTAAAGCTAGGGAATTTTTAATAATTGTAATATAAAATTCTAACTAAAGTCTTCCGAACTAGGATTTGCTATTTTTGCATATTCCCAAATTGGGGATCTGTTGGTGGTGGACTCATTATTCGAGCCACCACCGTGCTATTTTTTTTATGCTTGCAATTTTTGGCAAGCAACAATCTTGAAACATTTATGAATTACTGATCTACTACTTACATATTGATTGAAAGAACAAAACGAAAAAGAAAACCAAAAAACACATTAAATTATTATAAAGCTGATCATTATTTTACCGGTGCTGTGTGAAAAAATATTATTTTTAATATTTCGTTGCTGAAGAATAATTGTAATAAAATTTCTAAAGTAATCAAAATTTGTTAATAAATAACAATAATCCTGTTCTGGAAATTGGATGCCTGGTTAACAAAACCACACTAGAAGCTCGCACGAGGGAGAAATTTACCTTAAGATGCTACCCTACAATTAACCTTCAAAAAACTTAAAACCGAAACCCTCGTAGTGTAAGAAAATTGTTTAAAAATTTCCGCAGTAACTATCAAATATATTAAAGCAAAGTTAAAATAAAACTCAAATTTCATAATGCTAATTTTTTTATAAAAGTGTAAACAGAACAAAAAAACAACGTTAAAGAATATAAAAGAAAACTAATAACCTAAACATTAAAAAAATGGATTTAAAAGCATTCTGGAGTTTGAGTTTTAATATTTACATTTAAGGTTTTAATTCTTTTTTTTTCGTATATAGTTAAGTTATTTTATGTTCGTTTTATGCATGGAAATACCCATATTTTAATTCTTTATTAAATACACACGTCATCACATACTCATCTTTTCTCAATTAACCCCTTAAAAACCAGCAAATTTGAAGAGGCTTCATCAAAAGCTGCTATCAACATTATTTTACATCGGTGAGTCTAACACTCAATTTACATGATGAATTTTATGAAGTCCAATTTTAGACGTCATTTTTTGTTTGGAAGCAAACGGTGTAGATAAGAAAGAGGAAGAGAAAACAGAAATCATGTCTATTTTTCTACCCCTCTTTCTTCTCGACATCGTTTGCAACCAAACAAAAAAATGACGTCCAAAATTGGACGTCATAAAATTCATGATGTAAATTGAGTGTAACAAAATTAGAAGCAACATTAAATTTCATCCATTAACTTATACAGAGAAACAATATGCATAAAGTTAATATATTTTTCATAAACATGTTTATAAACATGTCAAATTAAGAGAATTTTACTGTTCTATTTAAAGACTAGTAATTTTGTTGCATTAATATTGTTTCTTTGTATGATATTGTCGGTATTATTGATTATTCCCATGCATTTAGTCCAATTTACATAAAATTATTTTTATAAATAGTTAGTTATTATATATATATATATATATATATATATATATTTAAATTAATAGTGTTTGAAATATCTAGTTAATAGATTTCATACCAAAATTATAATTAGCTTAAAAATTGATTTGCTTATTAACCCTTCTGCACTCCTTGGGTCAATTTGACCCAATTTTGGTTTTCAAACGCAAAATTTGTCCCTTTAAATATAAGATATGGACGTGAAACTTCAATTTATCCATTACAGGGACAAAAATAACAAATTTAAATGAAAATAATAAAATTTTAGTTTTTCCTTCCCCCTCCAAAAAACACGATTTACACACATTTAATATCCTTTGGGTCAATATGACCCAACATGCGATATTGCAGGTTTAATTCCACTTTAAAATTTGTTTTCTATTGAATTGAGTTCATCTTCATTCAGAATCATCGATCAAAAATTTTTTCGGTCAAATAATCAATAGAATCGCTTTTGTTTTTATTACACTTAAATATGAAATGCTGTTAACATTTTATTGTTGGGTCATATTGACCCAAAGGATCATAGGAAGGGCACATATCCAAGGGATGCAGAAGGGTTAAAAAAATGTGAATTTTGAATTAAAACGAAACATGGAAAGATAATTTATTTAAAGTTTTCTTACGAAATGTAGTGTGATCAAAAAGTGATAGATCGTTTTGTGGGATTTTAGTAATCTATTGGCGCTACTAAAATCAATGGTAGGGAGGGTAAAGAGGCGCGCATCTGTCCAACCTCATCTCGGGATAGATCTTAGGCATTTATGGTTAATCTCGTAGTTTTTCCGATTTTTTTTTTTTTTTTTGTTGATCATGATAGGGGTAATAGTAACATCTTTTATTAGACATTGATCAACTTCTGGTCCATTTCTCATATTAAAGTGGCACAGGGAGTCTATAATAATAATATTTAATGTAACTAATATTTTATTGACAAGAGAAAATTATGGAAACAAGAACCCCCCCACCCGACTGACCGCTAGTGGTTATCAATGGCTCCCATCCGTTTCCTCGTTTTCTACCAGAGCACCCATCGTCAATAGAGAAGTTGTGGCTATTTGAATTTTTTCAATCATTTTATATATTTGTTAAACGTTTGATAGCCGTACATGCAATTTGTTCATTACAGTTTGTGTTAGCTGGTAAATTTTGCTTTAATTCATGTAATAAGTCTTCATCCCAGACATTATCAAAAGCTTGCAAAACAACGATGACGATTGCTGAGCAATAGTTTTTTTCTTCAAATGATTTTCTTATGACATTTACTATTCGATGACTTTGTTAAATTGTGCTGTGTTTTCTTCTTAAACCGAATTTATGGGTTGGTATATATCTTACACATACAGCTGACTTCGAGAATGTTAAAATCTTAAACTTTAAGAAGTTAGAAAGAAAGAGATATATTAAAGAAAGCTTGCATATTAATAAAACAATGGACGTAAGCCAACAACATTAATGTCAGCTACATAGTTGCCATAAATTAAAGCAATCTGTGATGTATAAGTAGTGTGTTTTTTTATGTTTTATCTTAAATATTAAATGTAAAAAAGGTTTCCTTTGCTTTAATTATAAGGAAACTTTAGGCCTTATTAGCTTACTAACAACAAAATCTAGAATAGTAGATTCTCAAATAGCTTTGATATATTTGATAATAAGCTAAAATGAACTCAACTTTTGCACGATCCCCTCTTGACTTTGGTATCATAGTAACTAAGGAAACCTTCCATTTTTCAGTATAGGATTCGAGGCGTAAAATAGCATTAAAAATAAAAAGAATAATTTTCTTTGCTACGCGAGGTAGCATTTTAGCATTTTATTACTGCTCTTATCAATACCTGGTGCCTTCTTAGTGTTTAAGTCAATAATAGCCTTTTCTATTTTTCTTATCTCAAATCTTAGGGGAATAACTGATATAACATTAACAGGAGGTAACTCGACTGCTATTTCGTGAGATATATTTGGGGTAAATTTTTCAACTGACTGACAATCACATGGTTTGATTTAGGGATTGCTGTTCGGTCTTAACCGACATCGAAACCGCGGTCTTAAATGCCTAAGAACCGAAAACCGACAAAAAAAACTCAGTTTTAGCTTTTACTTAACTTTTATGCTTACAGAAATTGCAAATTATACATAATACTCGAACTTCATACACAATAACTTAATACATAACAGCCTGCAACATTGGTATTACAAAGTTCTTAAGTACTAAGAAGAACAAATGTTAACTTTTTAACTCTTAAGTAGACACCTAGCTTGTGTGGCACAAACTACCACTTGGGCCTAGCTGGGACTAATGTCTCTTTATTTTTGATCGGATTTATGTCCCGCAATTCTAGTCCTTAATTTGTTCTTCGTTGTACCTATGTAAACCTGGTTGCATCTTTCATTATCAATTCCTTTACAAGGAATTTTGTAGACAATGTTAGACATATCCCATTTACTAGTTCTATCCTTTGTCTTGCTAAATAAACCATTCATTGTATTATAATTAAGGACTAGAATTGCGGGACATAAATCCGATCAAAAATATAGAGACAGAAATGTTACACATAATTAATACACCAATTGCACAGAGAATAAATTTTAAAGCAGACACAGAACATATAGCGAATAATTATAGGAATTTAGTTATTAAGAGATAGAAGATTAGATATAATATAAATATATCTATCGTAGCCTTGGAACAAGAGGGTTTCATTTGCACCTAAATTGCATGAAAATTAGGACCTTCTTGTACTTAGGTCACGATATACGGATACATTTGTAAGAATGAAGATAAATTCAATTAAAAATGTTTCTATATGTATGTAAGATAAAAATAAGTTTAGTTTAAAATGTTTATATATTATAGGAATTTTCTTTAGTCAAAATGTTTTATATTATTGTAAATATGGTTTTTGAATTAGATTTATAGATAAGGAAATTTTTCGGTTTATAAGAATTCTTATACTTTAGTTATTTTTAAATTTTTGTTATTATAGCTTTTGAAAATTTTTATGACAAAAAATAGGTTTTGGAATTTGAAAAAAAAATTTTCCTAATTTTGTTATTGTTTTTTATTATTTTTATATAAAAATTTTGTTATTTTCCTGAAGATGCTAACCAAAGGTTAGCGAAATATTGAGATATAATTAAATATAATATAATTTTTTATAAAAAGACCTCAAGCTTAATGAATTTTAAATAATTATAATAAAAAGGTCAAGTTATACTAAATAACATACTTAATAATTACAAAAAAAGTCAAAAAATGGCTGGCCAAGCCCTGGTATACACTTAAGGGTTAAAAAAGTACCTGTATAACAAATAAAAAAATTTTATTACATTAAAAAAAAATATATATCTTTATGTATGAAGTTTAACTTTAATATTTTCAAAACCGAAAACCGAACCGAAACCGACCGGTTTTAATAATCTTAAAACCGAAACCGCGGTTTCACATTTTTACGGTTTTTAGCAAACTCTAGTTTGATTCGACTACGTTAGTGTAGTAGATTCTGTTATTACAAGGCTGCAGAGCTTGAATGTCATTAGAGTTTACTTGATTTGTTACCTGCTTTTGAGGGGGATTTCTCTTCGGTCCAACCGACTGCTAGATGATAGTGTATACAGGGCATCCTCTATAATTGACGGTGTGATTACCGGCACAGTTGCTGCATTTTTTAGTGTTGGGGTCGTTTATAGACTTATCTTGCTTCTTGTGTTCAGGGACGAAGCTCATTTTTGGCCCAATGGGTACGTTAATAAGCAAAATTGTCGATTTTGGAGTGAAGATCGGCCAGAAGCATTGCAAGGGCTACCAATACATCCAGAAAAAGTCACAGTTTGGTGCGGTTTATGGGGTGGTGGCATCCTTGGACCGTACTTCTTCAAAGATGATGCGAATCGTAACGTAACTGTGAATGGCGAGCGCTACCGTGAGATGATATCCAACTTTTTATTGCCCAAAATGCAAGAGCTTGACTTGCATGACATGTGGTTTCAACAAGACGGTGCCAAATGCCACACAGCACGTTTAATAATGGACTTATTGAGAGGCGAGTTCGGTGAACATTTTATTTCACGTTCGGGACTGGTTATAAAGGGTGGTTTAATTTTAAAAACCGTAATACGTACGCAATTTTAAAGCCGCATTTCGGTACTCGATTTATGTCGGTATTACCGGTATTTCGGTGTCGGCAACACCGGTATTGGAATCCCTACTTTGTATGAACAAATTCTTGGCAGTTTAAACACTGAGCGGCTCTTCTATAGTGATTCTTCCGTACAGAATATATTTTAAGTCGTAAATAGGATGCGTTTCGGTTTTCTTAAGCTTATCGTCGCCGGGTCTAACTCCAATCGAAAAAGTGGTTGGGGATTTTTCCCTGTTTGTTTTATATTTGTTACGTTTATTATTTTGAAGCCCTGAAGTCGTTTACTTCAGTTGGTATGTATAGAAGTTTTTGTTAAGAGCTTCAAATCTTGTAATTACTTTGCAAAAATCATCCTCGTGATTCACCTGTACTTTTGTCTTGCTAATACTACCTCGCTTTATTGCAGCTACATGAAAGGAATTTTCGCCTTTCAAAGAAATCAAACTCTTTATTAACACATCAGAGTTTTGCTCTCTAAGATATATCGGGGGTGGCTTAGACGATTTCCTTCCTCATCCAGAATTGGGAATTTATTCTGTCAGTTTTACCATCTTATAAAACTTTTGGTGCCGAAGCAGCTGCTGAGGAGGTAGGGCTGCGACCCCGTTTGAGAACTGTAATAAATCTTTGAATGCAACTTGAAAAATTTTAATTTAAGTTGCTGAGTTGACCATAGCGGCTGTTTAGGGGTTAACCGTTTCATCACTTAAAAAAGTGGGTTTTGGCGCTACGGGAACACTTATATGTAACTGATTTGTTATTGTATTACGATCGACCGTATTTGTAAATACAGAGGGTGAGTGGGAACGCGTTATTTACTATCATCGATTCTTTTTTTGTTTCTACACCGTTAACACTCACTGTAACATAAGCATTTCTTTCATTATGTTTTATTGTTTTTGCATTATATGCATTCATAAGAGTTTTTTTGTTTTACTGGTTATTTAATTGTTATCTTATTTTTATTTGTTGTTTAAAAAATATGGAAAATAAAAATACAACTAGATGACCCGCGCGAATATTTCGCACCGTTAGTTGTCATTTTTGTAACATAAAATTAAAATAATTAATAGAAATTTTAGTAACTTCAATACATTTTATTAAAAGTATAAAAATATAAGAAATCATAATATAAGTATATCATACATATTTACATACATACATACATATGTTTAAATGCTTTTATAATACTTCTTTGAATACAATGTTAGAGGTAATGACATGATCATCGTTAACTTTTTGCCCGTACGAATCCTTTATACAACCAAAAATATATTTCTAATTATTTTTCGTCATTAGTGTTAGAAATAAGCTTTAAAATGAGATATCATTCATTAAATTTGATGCGGTGGTATGGGAGATATTTGCAACCGACAAAAAAAAGTGCTTTAGAAATAATATATATGATTTTTATGATCTATTGTGAGCTTCAAACCAAATTTAACACGTCTCAAAATTTGCCTAAAAGGTAAAATATTTGGTATAAGCTTAACAAATGCTGCAAAAATGTTCTTTTAACTAAATTAGTGAAAATGCTGCGAACGGTAAAATATGCACTAACAAATCGATGCCGATATTCACTTAAAACTCTAAAACGGATAAATATATTTTTTCTGCCTTCATTGGTCGCACATGCAATTACATAATTATGGTTTCCCTGATTATTACCATTTTTAAAATAATTTTGCATTAGATCTGTCGTTTTTTTATATCGAATTATTTGTTATTGTAAACAAAGTGGTTAACAATTCAAAAAAACAATACCTATTAAATAGGTTAGGTTAGGTTCCATTGGCAGCCGTGATCAAGCACAGCTCACGTGGGTCCATTAATTAGTTCCCGTTGTGTTACTATGTCACACCGTCTCCCATGGGTCCTATGTTGTCTGGCTGCTAGTGCTCCCACGCAGCCATCCGGTCGATTCAGTAAAGGAGTGGATCCTGTTTACATCAACATCAGAGAGACAAGTTTTGTCCCCAAGGGCTCTTCGACCAAACATTTTGAGTCTTAGATCTCCGAATGCCGGGCAATTACAGAGAAGATGTTCCGTTGACTCTTCCTCCTCCTCCTCGCCGCAACTTCTACATAAGTCATTGTAAGGGAGCCCCAGCCTCTGGGCGTGCCTCCCAATGGGCTAATGGCCGGTTATAACCGCAATCAGGTTTCTAAGATGATGTCTGGACAGCTGTAATGCCCGCCGTGTCCTTTTTTCATCTATGATGGGCCAGATTTTCCTGGTTTCCCCACAGGTAGTTTCAACGAGCCACCTCTGACTGGCGATGATATGAAACTTGTGCGCAATGAGTTGCTTACTCCTTGGGAGTGAAACACCTACATTATATGTCGAGCCGTCTCGATTCAAGGTGGTACCTGCATACGCCAACGAATCCGCCATGCAGTTCCCCGGTATGTCCCTGTGTCCGGGGACCCAATTAAGGGTGACCAGTGAATGTCTCGCTATCTCCTCCAGAGACATCCGGCATTCTCGGACAATTCTCGATGTGATGAACACATTCTCCAGGGATCTTATGGCCGCCTTGCTGTCGGTAATAATGTGAATATCCCTTCCAGATATATCACCGTACCGGATGCGTCTCGCGGCTGTGTAGATGGCCATTATCTCGGCCTGGATGACACTGCAGTGGTCCGGCAGCCTTATTGGAATGCTCCAGTTTAGCTGCTCGGAGTATATGCCAGAACCGACACCACACAGTGTTTTCGACCCGTCCGTGAAAATTTGAATCGCGTTCGCGGGAATTTGTAGGTCATTATAGTGAACAACATTATCCAAAATGCTTACCGTGAAGCCAGGATCAAAGATTGGCTCGGGTGTGACATAATCAACATCCATGTTCCAATTAATTTCGTTCAGAATATTAGCATGTCCGATATTGTAATCCCTCCATGCTCCGGTGGCCCTTAGTCTTACCGCCGCGTTCGCAGCTAAACTTTTCGCCAAAATGTCTGGTGGTAACCAGTTTAAAATCGTAAACAGTGCCTTAGAGGGGGTTGTTCTAATGGCACCTGTTACCGCTATCGCCACCATTCTCATTGTACGTTCAAACCTAATTTGATGACTCTTCACCTCGAGTGCCGGCCACCAAACAGCTGCCCCGTAGAATAGAATGGGTTTAATGACACATTCGTATAGCCAATATACATTTCTCGGGTTAATTCCCCAGTTTAGGCCAATGGCCCCTTTGCAGCAATATAATGCAGTTGCCGCCTTATTAGTCCTGGAAATGGTGTTCATCCTCCAGTTCAGTTTGCTGTCCAATATTAGCCCAAGATACTTGGCGCTGTCAGACAGTTCCAGCGAGATTCCCTTTATCCTCGGGGTATCAAATTTGGGAATTTTGTATCTCCTTGTGAAAAGTACCAGTTCCGTTTTGGAAGGATTTACATCCAGTCCATATCCCTGGCACCACTTTGTTAGGACGTCCAATGCGGACTCCATTAGTTCAGACAATAGTCTGGGATCTTTACCCAGAGCCACAACTACAACGTCATCCGCATAAGCAACCGTCCTGCAGCACGTCCTTTCCATGGCCCTGAGTAGGGTATTCATATTCAGATTCCAAAGTAATGGTGAGAGTACACCGCCTTGCGGGGTGCCCCTAGTCACAACCTTGGAGATGTTCGAGGCGCCCAAGTTGGATTCAATACGCCTGAAGTGCAGGATACTGCTGACAAATTGAATAATCGCCGGGTCGATTTCCAAATGTCTCATTGCGTTAATAACCGATTCAGGTTCAACGTTGTTGAAAGCGCCCTCAATATCTAGGAATGCAACTAAGGCAAATTCCTTGTAGTGCAGCGATCTCTCTATGTGGCCCACCAATGAGTGAAGCGCAGTTTCCGTGGACCTTCCCTTCGTGTAGGCGTGTTGAGCCAGTGACAAGGAATTGTGTCCTAACGATGATCTAATATGACTATCCAAAATCCTCTCCAGTGTTTTCAGTAGAAAGGAGGATAGACTAATTGGTCTAAAGTCCTTAGCCATAGTGTGAGATGTCTTCCCACTCTTGGGGATGAAGACGATCTTATATGTTGTCCAAGTTAATGGGACATATGAGAGACTCAGGCAGGCTCTAAAAATTGCCAAGAGCCATGGCATCAATATTCCCAGGTTCTTTTGTAGATCCGCTGGGATAATGCCATCCGGACCTGGAGATTTAAAGGGATGGAAGCTTTTGACCGCCCATTCCACACGATGGCGAGTTATCGGAATATTAGAGATATCCCGAGTGCCAGTAAATGTTACCTCCCTAGGCACATCATCAGTGCAACCTGGGAAGTGTGTATTCATCAGGACCTCAAGAGAGTCCCGACTGTTTGTGGTCCAGGATCCGTCCATCTTCCGTATATACGATGGAATAGCTGGTTTAGAGGATAAAATCTTACGTAGCCGACTTGTCTCCGAGGAGTTTTCCACGTCGCTGCAGAAATTCCTCCATGACTGTCTCTTGGCCTTCCTTATAAGATTTTTGAATCCATTTACTGAGGACTTGTAAATGTTCCAAACACCATTACGTTTTGCCTCATTAAAGAGTTTCCTGCTTTCTTTGCGTTTTTCAGCAATCTCCGCATTCCACCATATGGGCTTAGCTTTGCCCTTCCTGTCGATTCTTTTACAGGATTCGTTCGTTGCCTCAATTAAGACACCAGTCAAAGACTCCACTGCGGAGTCGAGCATGGACACACTGTCTATGAGAACCGGGCCCATAGGCAGCTTGTCCTCGAGTACACTCGCATAGATAGACCAGTTGGTCCTTCTTCTATTCGTGTAGGGTTTAGCTGAATCAACTCCAAAGGAGAAATTGAAATCAATATACATGTGATCAGAGAGGGAACAGTCCTTTGACACATTCCAATCGCTAATCATATCCGCGAACTTATCACTAATAAGCGTAACATCAAGAACCTCCCTTCTGTTAGTTACAATAAAGGTGGGCTCACTACCCCTATTAACTACTGTTAGTTCATTTTCTACTATGAAGTCCAAAAGCGACTCACCTCGTGGATTGACAGCCGAGCTTCCCCAGATGGTATGATGTGCATTAGCATCAGCACATATCATTAGGGGGATGTTGCGCCTGCTGGCATACGACATCGCCTTCCTGGTTGTGGAGTTTGGTGGATTAGCACCCTGATCGTGTGCCATGTAGCAGCTCATGAACCAAACTGTTCTGGTTCTGCATTCTACTGCGACAGTGCAGGTGTCCTTATCGCTAAAATCAGAAAGAATGAAAGCTTTAAGGATGTTTTTGACCATAACGCAAGCCCTGGTCTTACCTTGATCGGCTGCGTACAGAGTACTATAGCCGTCTAAACTGAGTCCGCAAACCCTGTCTCTATACAACAATGGTTCTTGGATACATATAAGCTCCTCCGTGCCTGAAGCCAATCGGAGGAGAAGGGCAGCTGACGCCGCTTTAGAGTGATGAAGGTTGATTTGTGTAACCTTCATCATAGTTCATCGCTATGGACGACTGTGACGTTGGCATCCTCTGGGTCGTCGTCCGATTCCAGAAGGATGTCCTCATCGTCCGCCACTTCCATCTTGCCAAAGAAGTCACCCACAAGTCCACTGGCCGATTGAGTGTCTTCATTGGCCGATGACGTAGCGGAATCGTCTTCCATATGCTCCGTTGATGCTGTTGCTGTTGTGGTAGTCACCGGAGCTTGAGGCTTCCCTTTGTCATCACCTTTGTAGACTCGGAGGAAGATAGTTCCAAATCCATAGAATATCTTCCCCTGTGTCTTCCGAAGTGACGGCAGAGAGTCACTGTTTATTATAACAGTGGCCTTCCTAGACTCTTCAACAGATTCAGAAACCCTCACTACTTTCCAGTCCTGTGTGGGTAGCTGGGGGTTACTGATCTGTATAATTTCCAGGATCTCCTTGGGGTCGGATGGCTCAGCGGGGATCTTGGCAATAGATCTGGGCCTTTGCGATACATCGGCCAGAGGTATTGCCTCAATCTTAGCGCCCTGCCAAACTTCCCCCAGGGACTCCACGGCAGCCTTGTACAGCAGCGCTGAACGCTCATCTGCACACGCTATCAGTTTAATGTGACCTTGATACCAGCCGGCATCTTCACATTGTGGTGGTGGTCCAGGGTTACCCCTTAAGACATTAAGGAACACCCTACTAAGTGCGACGACAACCAGCTTCCAGTTCTTGGATGAAATGGTGCCGTCACTGGCGTTGCGGTCAATGATCGCCCAAATGAGGTGGTCTTTAGCCACATCTTTGTACGACCTGTTTTGCGGCCGTTGAGGCGTATATTTGGACCGTTTAGTCCCAGGAAGTGTGTCCTCCCCTGACCGTTGCCGTTTAGGCGCTGCTTCGGTTGGCTTACGTTCAGGATTGCCTTCCTCTGCAGAGGGAGGTCCACGTTTTAAACCCTCAATATGGGTTTTTGCCCACTGAAGAGAAGTTTTCTCCTGCTCAGTGAGCTCACCAACCGGTTTTTCACCAAGTCGGCTAATGATTTTGTAGGCGGAGCGCCTGGTTGTGAAGGCCCGTTTAGATGCATTTATGTGCCTTTGGGGTTTTTTGGTAGGTGCCGTAGAGGCTAAGGGAGGTGCATCAGAGAGCATCGAATCATTCTTCGTGTGCTCTCTTTGCACAGGTTTCGGCACATGGGAAACTGGATTTCTGGCAGACTGAAACTGTACGGTCAAGCCAGCACCCGAGGAAGGGGTTTTGACAGGTTTTTCTCCCGTCCGGACCTGGGAAGCCTTAGAGGTACCTGGTTTCGAAGAACCCTGCACCAAGCTTGGTTTACGACCGCCTGACGGCTTAGTCGTGTGTTTTTGCGCACTAGTAGCTAACCGTCTAGCAGAGCCTGGCGCAACCACCTTGCTAGACGAGGTCTCAGTAGCATTCAACATACTACAGCCTGATACCGACGCTGTAGTAGTAGGGTCTCCGGGGATTATGAAGCCCTTTGCCGGATACTTAGGGCATGAATTTTCGGACATTTCGGGGGGGGGTGAATTGGGGTTGCATTTTATGCCTAACTGCCAGGCGAAAGAATACCTGCCGCTCCTCTGGAGACAGACGCAGACCATCAGCCGCTCAATATGAGAACAGACGCTGATGGATTTTATTGCGGACCGACGGCCTTCAGGAGGCCTAACAGTTGACCGTAAAAGGCCAGCGGACGCATAGTCATTAGCCGCTCCAACTAGGAGAAAACAGACGCTAATAGACAGGGGGGGGGGGGGGTAGTTCTTGGTTCGTACTCGGTTTAGACCCTTCTGGCATGGGAGGCCCTACCGGTCTTGACTGACGTCACTACCGCCAGCATGACTCTAAACGTCCTTGTACTTAAGCCCTCGCATCGCGGCAAGATGACTACCCATTCGCGAGGGTACCTATTAAATAAGAACATTTAAAATTGTATTCGTGTATTGTCATCGGGAATCAGCGTGGCCATTTTGGCTTTTTTGCAGCTAGATTTAGCATTTTTTTTAGTCAGATTTAGCTGCAAATTTTACATTTAGCAGTTAGCATTTTCTTTAGCATTTTTCAACTACATATTAAGCATTTTTTAGCATTATTTAATTTAAGAGTATTCAAGTAATCTTCTTTTGAAAATCTACCACACTTTTTTGTTGAATGCATACAGCGTTACCGTTGTGATACTAAAGTATCAATTTGACCCTTTTTTGACGGTGTTGATACCTTTTATGACCCTTTTTTTAAATTATACTTTTGTATCATTATCACCTATTTTGTGACACTTTTTGACCCTTTTTTGGAAATAGCTCTCACATTTTGTTTTTTGTCAACACTGCGGAACAGAAGTGCCAAACAAATGTTTTCGAAATAAGCATTGCTTGATATGGAACAGACTCAAAGTATAAACTTATAATTCCATGCTTTCTTCTCCTTGATTTTTGATAGTAAAGTACAATTTCCCTAAAAGCAAACATAACTCCCATAAATATTTGTTATTTTTTACGGTGGTTTCTTTTCAAAACAAAAATTTTACATTTTATTAAAAAAATGTAAATTGGTGTTTTGCTCTCTTAAAGAGTAGCATGTTTTATTCAAAATAATTCTCCCTTAATAATGGCAAAAGGTCAGTGCTGCCACAACCAATACAATTTTTACAACCAACATTTTTGAAAAAGTTACCAAATGTAAAAAAATATAATCAAATTTATAATTCCTTTTATTAATTGAGAAAATCATTAAAATTTATTTCAAGTTACATTGTATTTAAGTAAAGGGTATTTGCACGTTATAGTAAAATAATAATTATAAATCAAGAAAACAAAACAAGAAATGTAAAAAAAAACGAGAAACTTAATTAAAAGTTTTTATTTAATTGACACTTTTTTTGTAAAAAAGATTTTTGTATTTTACAAGAGTTAAACCCGTAAAATTTCCATACGAAGTATATTGAAGGTTAATAAATTGAATATTTTTTAATTAACAGATATAAATAACAAAAATGGAAAATTGTTGTCCGCTTTTTAGCTGTTATTGGCAGGACTGTCAAATGTGGCGATTTCTTAATCCTTTTGTCGATGGAATTTAACGTTTGGCGATATGGCGATTATTTTGGCGAAATTTAAAACGATTGGCGATATGCGAAATGCATTTTATGTAAATATTTTCTAATTTACATATATCTCAAAAGAAAAAAAGTTATTTTATTAATACATTATAAAGGTCGAATTAATCACAATATAAGATTTATATCTAAAATATTATAAAAAAACTTTTTTCTCTTTATAATTCCTATGTGTATTTTCAAATATTTATATATGTATGTAAATAAATTCAGAACATTAAACTTGTTTTCAAGTTTTTAGAAACACTAAAACGACTTTTGTGTTATTTTTCAGTAATTTTCTGAAATTGATTCCACATAAATTTATGCACTTCCTACTTTAAGTACTACTTATCTTTACTACTCTTAAAATAAAGAAAAACACCGTACATTTAAAAAAATATTTAAAATCTCCATTGATTAAAACTTCATTTGTTTTCGATTTAAAAACATGGCGTTTTTAATTAAAAAATCAAAAATGGCAATATTTTATTAGCAAAAATCTTAAAAAAATTAATTGGTTGCTGTTTTGAAAGGGATTTTTTGTTTTCGATAAATTATAAAAAACTTCCGTTCATTGGTAACAAATAATGAAAAAATCGTAGTACACAGTACAAATTATTCGAGCTCGTTAATAATTGTATCAAGAAAAACACATTCGTACGTATTATTATTTTAGAAAAAAGTAACCAAAATTAAAAAAATATTCCCAGCTCCACATTGGAAAAAAATATAACCAATTTTGGTTAGAAATAACCAAAAACGGCAGCTCTGCAAAAGGTATTGAACTTTTCGCCTCCTTTTGAATCGACAGTGTTGAGAGTGCCCTAACAGGAATGAAAACAAGAGGTAAAAATTGCTAAATTAGCGGAAATTCCCAAATATTTGGTAACAGCGGTATGATAGCAAAGTCTTATATTTATTAAAAATCGTAAAAGCTTTAAAAAATCTGACACTTACAGGAAAAATCGCTTTAATCGAGAAAATTTTTACAATTCGCGAACGATTGCAACATTTAAAACAAACACTAAAATTTTTTGACATCGCTAAATCGGAAAATTACATAAAAATTATTCAAAATTTAGCTATGTATAATGATAAAGAATAAACTTTTTGTCAGGTGTTAAATACAGGACAGAGCATTCCATAAAAAAGTTTTTTGAGCTCTTCCTACCTGGAATATTATTTTTTTGTTTGCTCATAAAAAAACTTGGTCTTATTATGTTCATTTAAATGGGAAATACTGCTTATAAAAAACTTGACCCTTTTTTTTATTGAAATACCCTTTTTTTGACCCCTTTTTCTGGAAAATCCCCTTTTTGTGACCCTTTTCGAAAATTTCCAACGGTAACCCTGAATGCATAGCATAAACAAATCCCTACTCTTTTGCTATAGAAACTGTACAATCTTTTAAAACATGTTTCATATCAAATTGTTTTAAAATTTGGACAACTTGATCGATTACACTGCTTTACTAATTTTTAATTTGGAAAATTACCAAGAACGACACGTGCCTAGATAAGTTAACTTTGACCTCCTGAACACGAAAAACGCTGTAATTTTTTTTTCATTAGTTAAGTTTTTTAGATATCGGTACTTTTGTGTTTTTCGGTGTATGGTCCCACTCGACGGAAAAGGCATTCAGTTGCCTTTCCAACGATATGCCATTTATCTCGAACGGACTTTTCGGTTGGGCTCCACAAGGGTTTGAGTGGGACCATACACCGAAAAACACAAAAGTACCGTTATCTAAAAAACTTAACTAATGAAAAAAAAAATTACAGCGTTTTTCGTGTTCAGGAGGTCAAAGTTAACTTATCTAGGCACGTGGCGTTCTTGGTAATTTTTGGCTGTAAACCAGTGTTATTCATGTTAAGCTCAATTGCGATTTTGAAAAATTTTTCGAAACGAAAAGAGATACCATAACTCTTAAAATAGGAAAACAAATACGAATTACCCAGCGGGAAAATGAGGAATTGATTACATAAATAATTAAAAAAATAATGCTTTATTTTCGAAAGAATAATAATGCATTCATAGGAATCGAGAAGGTAATTTCATCAGACACAAAATTTAAGCACTGATTACCACGTACATATATTCCCACATTTGCAGAACAAGGAATGTATTGTTTCTGTTAGTAACAATTATTCGTGTTTTTGCTTTACATACATATTTCCTTAATAAAAATCCGTTATTTTTTTGCTGCCTTTATGTCGCCTACTTATAATTTTTATTTTAGTCGCAGTTTGTGTCACAGAGTATACAGAGGCGTCACGAGACAGAAATATTGTGTTTTTTTTTTGTCTTTTTCTTCGAAAGCTGCCCTTTTTGCGTTTTTTGTTTTGATTATGCAATTTGTGTAGATAGTAGCGGCCTGTTTTTACGCATTGTCACTTCACTAACAAAAAACGTTTTTTTTTCTCTTTCTTCGAAAGCTGCCCTCGCAAATGATTTAGGCATTTTTCATACGTCACTTTTTTCATCTCTGTATACTTTGTGGTTTGTGTTTGAAAGCGTACGGTCAAAGCACAAATTATATGTCTGTGGGTCAAAGTTAAGAATAATGAATTCTGGAATCAAATATCATACAAGATATGTATTACTTTCTCGATTCCTATTAATTCCATTTTCCCGATGGGTACATGCTGGCATTTTATAGCTCAATTAATATGTCAACTTAGACAACGATTGCCAACAATTTTCATAATTTAACAAATTCTAACTTTTTTGTGCAGAAAATACTAATAAATGCAAATTAAGTCTGGGTTAACACTATGAAAGTTTTCTTTAAGAAAGTCTGAGTTTATGAGTGAGAGAAGAGAGAAGAAAAGCACCCAGCGGGAAAATGGAATTAATAGGAACTGGTAGTGTATAAAGTCATTTCTGAAAAATTGAAAGGGATAGGACTATTAAAAAAAGCTTTATAAAATATATAACTGAAATTTAGCTCATAGAATAAATTCGAAAAATGAAAAATGTTGAATATGGGATAAATCTCTTAAGAACGAAAATTCGAAATAGAATGACGTTAAATAGCTGAAGAAGAATATTCATTTTATGACGTATTTAATTTATAAAATTAAATTTTTTATAAACCTGTTATATAAATTTCATTGAAATAGTAAATAATAGCCATTTATGCGTCAAGTTCCTTTGAATTTTTGTTATGGTATGGTACCATAACAAAAATGTACGTTTATAAAGACTGAAATATATTTGTTTAATAGTTTTAAGACTTTTTATGTTTAATAAATATTTTATTGTTATTTTTTTTTATCAGTTTGTTCTATTTATATGATTATGGGGAAGAATTATGTAAAATAAATCATGTATAACGGTATATAAACGAAAATAACAAAACAATAATACATTTAAATTTTAGCATTATCTTTTGGCAGTTTAGGATTTTTTTTGGCATTTTTTAGCATTGTTTGAAAGCCGATTTAGCTGTAAAATATTTTTGGATATGGCCACACTGTCGGGAATATGCATGCCTGTAAAGTTTCATCCATTTGCATTGAGTAAAAGGCGGTCAAAAAAGCATTTTACCAAAAAAAAAAAAAAAATGTAATAAATTATTTTAATGTATACTGGGAATGACTTAAATAATTAAAAAAAAAAAGATAATTGTCACGAAGAGAAGAAAAAGCACGAAACATTTTTACGAACAGAAACCTTACATTCCTTGTTCTGCAAATGTGAGAATATACGTGGTAATCAAATCAAAATTATTCTGTCAATAAAATTACCTTTTCGATTCCCATGAATGCATTATTATTCTTTCGAAAATAATACATTATTTTTTAGTTATTTATGTAATCCATTCCTTATTTTCCCGCTGGGTCGTTATTAACATAAGAGTAAAAGAGATGCAAAACTCGTTCGTTACACTTTATTCGAATTTTGGGAAAATACAGAAAAGCATATAGCGTCCGATTTAATGGAGCAAATTACTTGACCTTTTTGATTCTGAAGTGTTATTCCATTCTTGATTAATAAATCAACATTTTTTTAAAAATTTAAACCAACTAAAATATATGAACATAATAGATTTAATTTTGGAGCGAGCGAGTTTTGCTACGAAACGAGATTTGCAACAATCCATATAGGATCGAAATAGTTTTGCAACACACTTTATCCCACCAAGCGGCCCTATGCTCCCCAGAGGAGTAAAAGGAACAAATATGTATAGCCCACCAGGAAAATTAAGCGTTAAACCTTAGTATAGTTTGAAAGTTATATTAATTTATTAAAATTATGCAAACAGTGCTAACAATGTAACAAAAGTTCTATAGGGAGTTTTTTGTACTGTTGAAATCAAAATTTTCCTCTTTCGACGTGTGAATTATCTAATGTAGTTTTCGAGATAGAAAAGTTGAAAACAACACCAAGTCCAACTTGCTTAGACTTAAAGGAGTCAAGTGTACTTAGGAGTCTTTTTTTTAGATTGTGAAGCGAGGTCTTTTGTTTTCAATATGCCATTTGGTTTTATTTTATTTGCTTGGTCATATATTTCGACCAACTTTGTTGATCATTCACAAGAAAATTAAATATATTTTTATTTAAACATGCAACTTGCAATAATACAATTTTGAACAGGAAATATAATTTATTATTGCAACTATTAAAAGTGTGTAACTCTAACTGATGTTTAATACTAATGAATATTAAAACGTTATTCTAACTGAAAAATGATTCCTTCAATTATTTTATTAGTTATGAATAGTGCCAATCACAACCAAAATAAATACGGTGCAATACTGAATACTGGTTATTACAATCAATAATTTGCTTTTGTCAATAAATTTTATAATATAAGTGCTTATTCATTTATTGCAGCTAATTATTGATTGTTAGTATGGTTTCAATTCGTGTACAGCAAATGAAAATATAATTATTTGGTATTCACAACCAAAAAAAGGCTATATGTATGTCATAATCAAGGCGAATTCATAAAGGTGACCGCATCATGAGATAGAGTTATGCTAGCTATCCCTTTTTTTTTTTTTTAAATACTATGTATTTTGCTTTTGTAAAAAGTTGGAGTGACTGTCAAAGTTATTTGTTGAAAATATAAAAAAGGAAATTTTTTGTTTATAAAATATGTAAATCTTAATTTCAAAAGATTTTGTTATTTGTGCTTAATTCCCAGTTTTTATTCTTGATAAAAACACTTGAAATCTATTGTTGATGGGATAAGCTATTCCTATGCATTTCACTGGTTGCTTAGGCCAGATCATCAGGAAACTTCATCCATAAAGATTTTAGACAAACTAAAGATATTAAACCAAATAAAACTGTTAAACGTATAAGACTTATAGCAACAGTTTTACTTGTAACAATATCAAAGCTTGAACAAAATACATCAACAATAAAAAAGTGGGTTTATCTCGTCTTACACTCCCCCAATAAAAACTGGGAATTAAGCACAAATAACAAAATCTTTTGAAATTAAAATTTTTTATTCCCAAAAATTGAAATTACTTTTTGATAAATATGTAAATCTTTTTCCTCTATTGCAAATTAATGGTGACTCCACTTATTCCTTACGCATTTTTATTTCCTTGTGTTTATCTTTTAGATTCACTTTTTTATTTTATAAAATTTAAATAAGTTTTTTTTCAAGAATTTAAATTTTTGTTTAATTTTAAATTTGAATTAATTTTTTCACAAAATATAAACAAAACTTGACATTCAGTATACACACAAAAAAATAAACAAAAAACAGGTGACGTGAAAATGTCACCTTTATGTATTCGCCTTGGTCCCAATTGTTTATTGTGAGTACTAAACTAATTATAAACTGAATTTTCTGACAGAAGAAAAAACAAATTTGGTAGACAGATAAACATTTATTTAATAAAATAAGTTTTAATATCATATTAAAAAAATATTTGGTCCAGATCAACATCGTACATGAGGTCTAACTTTTCAGCACGCTGTTTAGACTCTAATGGATCACTAGTCCCGTCAAACACTTTATTCCACCTTCTGAGCTTATCCATCAAATCCATTTTGGACTCGGTGGCTGTAGATGCTATCGAGGGGTGAGTCTTCTTTGTACCTCTCTACCGGTGATTTTACCACTATATTCAGCTACGGGTTCACTAGGAATTTGGGCGAGGATAGGCCACCAATTGCTTCCTGCTTCGTTTGGAATTCTAAAAGGCGCTTTGTTTCAAGCTCGTCATGATCGCCACTTATGAATTTTGCCAACTGCTTTCTTAGTTTCTCACCACTGCCCGCTTGGTCTAATTGGAACTCTTTTAAGTGCAATAACAATTCTTTCCGTTTCAGGGAGTAGGCCCACGATGTTCTCTACATTGTCTTTGTTGGTCGGGCAAATAATGTATGCATGTATGTGCTTTATAACATTAAATAATCACCCTTTTCGTGGTTGGCGTGCTAAAAAGACGCCTGCGACTGTTTGGAAATAGATTTAAGGAAGCAATTTCACGTTCTCTTTAATCTTTTACCAAAAGTTCGCCAAAAACGATAAGGGGGAATGAATAAACGGTACTTAAAATATCTTAATATTATTGGAATTATTTTGATTGTTTTATCTAATAAATCGGGCTAAAGGTTAATGCAACGGTTGGGGAAAATATATTTATTAAGTCAATCAAATCTTTTGTTATAAACACCAATTATGTGTTAATTCAGTTGCATCTATCATATATTCAGGTATAAACATATTTTTGTTTTTTAAAACCCATACTAGCAACTAACAATATCTGTGGTTATAACTGACAGTGTACTAAAATTCAAATGTCAAAATCAAAAATTATGAAGCTAAACAACGAAATTTTTAGTACACCAATACCCCGGGTTGCGTCGTTTTCAAAGTTGCGTCTTTTTAAAATGTCTGTGGTTTCGGAGTTGCGTCTTTTTTGTTTCACTTTGCGTCGCATGGCTTTGAAGTTGCGTCGGTAGTGCTTCGATTTTCGTCGTTAATATTAAAATGTTTATACTAAGCTTAAATAGAAAAAGGCGATTTCCATTTGAAGTCTAATGCAAATATGTATGTGAAGGTTGTCTGCTTATTGCAACTGGTTTCAAATTAAAGTTAAATTTAAATATTTTGCAGCAAATAAGCTTAGAAGCATTTTGACGCTTTCTAGATCAGGGGAAAATGCTGTTTATATTGAAAGAAACCTTGAATTAGACCCTTCTACAATAAAATGCATTTGCTGTTCCAGTGACGCTGATCAAATTAAGAAATTTGTTGAAACATGAACATCGTTACAACATAAACAGGTTTCAAAAATGAGAAAAAAATAGAGCCACTTCTTACTATTTGGATTGAAGATCAAAATCAGCGATGAATGCCCTTAAAACAAAAGATTATTCAAAGAAAGCTTTAGCTATATTTTAAGATCTAAAATAAAATTATGCGCTATAAAGTCTATCAAATTAAAATTTATTTTGTCAGCTCAAATTATTAATCTCGGCACCAATTAAACGAAAATCAATACAAATGTATGGAAAATTCTGCTTCGGTTTGCGTCGAGTTTTTTCGGTCCCAATTAGCGACACAAACCGGGGTATTGGTGTTATTGTAACCGAATTGTGTGATAGTACATGCAACCGACCAAATTCGATTGGCGACAAATTCGGTTGTGATCACGAATCTGTTTTCTCTGTGCTTCTGTTGTTACTTGTATAATTTGTATAACACATTTAGAAAAAAAGTAAGGTAAAAAAAAATTGTTGTAAGCCTTGTATTATTTTTGGGAAATAGCAGAACTTTTGTTGTTGGACTTGGTGCTGTTTATCTCAAGTGATTGCGCAGTACTAATACCATCATGGAAGGTAAAGAACACCAAATCCATTTTAATAAATTAAGGTATTTTCGTACCATAATCAATATTATTATTGTCCAAGAAAATATAAAATTGTTAGCTTTTATTTTCGGTCCAATTTACCCTAAATTGAGTAGATACAAGTATTCTCAAATCATTTTTCGTGTTTACCCGTAAATTGATTGGAATTATATCTGGAACAACATCATGTATTTTTCCGAGTTCCATTTCCTTTTTTTTCTACCTGTATTATCATTCACTTTGAAGGTTAGAATTAAAAATGTACTTCACTTAGTGCTTTCACCACAGGAGCTACAGCCGATTTCCTTGTTTACAAATTTGCATTTTTAAATTCCCTAATTCGACTGCATTTCATCAACGATCTCCTGGCGCGCTTTTAACAATTGTGAACCAGCGAGTGTTGTTATAGAAAATGAAAATGCAAAGAGATATTTTGAAAATGTCTGGTGAGTAGAACAAACCAGTTTTGTTACTAACTGCAATTTTAGGTTATATTCTCATAAAGTACTAAAAGATCTGTCAAAATCAGTTTTTAAAACGAACGAGTTTTGGAACTCACCTACTCATATGTAAATAGACTGGACTTTATTTTGTGGCTTCAAAATTTTTAAAGTAGACCCTCTTAAATTTTTTTTATTTTTTCTTCACAATAAATTTTCAAGATCAAGGTCACTTGGGGGGGGGGGGGGGGTGGTTTAAAACGTTGTGAAATAAGGCCATGATGGCTTTATTAAAATGTTGCGAAATTTTTTCGCAAATGAGAGATAAAGTAAAGTAAAAGGGAAAATCCATAGTTATCATTGAAAAACATTTGTTTATTCTTGTGACGCACACAGGAAAACTTTATTAAGCGAAGCCACCTGCCGCGTCCTACTGAAGGAAATAAACCCCTAAGCACGGCCGCAGGCCTCCACGCAGAAAAACTTTAGTATGCGAAGCCAAAATTTAATACTTAACTTTAGTGTCTCCGGAACTGGAATGAGAGATAAAGCCATTTTCTAATATTGCTAATGTGAGCTAAGACCATGATGGCCTTATCTCACATGGTATTAAAGCAACGCCCCTTATTTTTATTTTTTTTCATAATTGACAATTTTGTTGTTTCATAAAATTTTGTTTAAAATTAAAAAATCCAAAAACCCTAAAGAATTATCCATTGACGTAAAGAAATATTGGATTAATAATAAATAATTTTTGTATAAAAGTAAACATACGCTCACAATATTCTGTACGTAAAATTAACTGACATTGTAATATAAAATAAATGAAAATTCAATTAAAAACCGGTCTACTTATTTTTCATTTATTTTTAACAAAAAGTTCATTTAATTTTTACTGTCAAAAAGTCAACACCATATTCCGTAAAATCAAATAAATATTCAGTTATTTTTTAAAATTTTATTGTCAAAAATTCAACACCATATTCAATAAAAACAATTAAATATTCACTTATTTTTTAAATTTTCGTTTACTCCACAAAAGAGCTGAATTCAAGGCGAATTGACTAGAAGGTGAGGTCAACTCTATAACTACAATGCTTCTGTGGTCGGGTTGTCAAAAATATTGCTAGTAAAAAAAACAGGTTTGTTTACATAAAAAACTAGTTTGTATACAAACTTTAACAAGTCGACTACCGAAAAAAAACACCATATGTTGACTTGACCCCACCTTCTAGTCAATTCGCCTTGGCTGAATTTCTAAAAAAATACCAGGCAGACAAGTGTCCGCTTGTTTTTCTTATAAGCGAGAGAGGGAGAATATTATTATTTACTTACCCTGTTACACACGTTTGTTTTACTTTTGTTGTACTGACCACGTTGTTTACAGAAGAACTCTCAATTATAAGACACCAGCAGCATGACCGATTTGGCTTCGCAATTATTTTACTTTTAAAATTTGATGTATTTAACTAAATTAATTTAACAAATAGAAAATGCGAATTGATTACACAAAACAAGCAATTCTTTTTTTATAGACAAGTAAACATTTTTTTTTTTGGTAGTTAAATTATATAAAATAACTGCAAATTTTATTGTTTTTACTGCATACGGGGTTGATTTTTTGACAGTAAAATTTTATAAAATAACTGCAAATTTTATTGTTTTTACTGAATATGGGGTTAATTTTTTTAAAGTAAAACTTTATACAATAACTAAAAATTAATTTGTTTTTACGGAATTCGAGGTTGAATTTTTGGCATTAAACATTAAATGAACTTTTTTTTACTTTAAATTACATTTTCATTTAATTTTACAAAAAGAAGAATTTAACTTAATCAACGGACAATATTAACTGCAACTGAAAATCCGTATTAATATGCACTTAGTTTTTTGAATAACTGTTAGAATCAGTTAAAAATAAATTTGCTTGGAATTTTAAATGTTTATTTATTTAAAAATGACTGAACGGAATATTTCTTAAATAAACAACAGTCCGTTACTGTAATAATATTGTGAGTGTGCACCTGAAAATCCGTATTTATATGCAATTAGTTTTTTGAATAACTGCTAGAATCAGTTAAAAATAAATTTGCTTGGAATTTTAAATGTTTATCTTTTTAAAAATGACTGAACGGAATATTTCTTAAACAAACTACAGTCCGTTACTGAAATAATATTGTGAGTGTAGGGTAAGTAAAATAATAATATTCTCTCCGGTTCTGTGGGGTAAGGTTTAGGTTACAATCAATCTAATCATACTTTCGGATTATTTCAAGTACGAATCGATATTAAACCGTCTTAGAAATTCTTGAATCAATCACAGTTTGAGATTTATTTTATCTTACTTTTAATTAAACCAATGCTGTTTTCGGATTATTTTAAGAACGAATTCGGGCTAAAATATGGATTATTTAAATATATCGCACTTAAATAATCCGTACTCGAATCAAGAGTTCTGTACTTGACTTAAGGAAATTTAAAAAATAGATAAATATTCACAACAAATTTTAATCTACCAAGGTAAAAATACCCTTAGTTTAAAGATTGATATTTCACTATTGACTGCCAGCCGACTTCAACAGCGGAGAGTGTTAAGTGGCAAAGATCTCTAAGGTGATAGTGTGGTGACTATCGAAACAAGTCAGATCAACCTGTCCGTGCATGTGGGTTCAGTCCCATAAATTAATAAAATAACCACAATACTAAACAATATTGCTAGAAACATAACTGGGACGAACGACGAATTATTCGCAGCAAATATTCGTCGTCAGAAATGTGGTCTAAATTATATTTTTCTTAGTTGTAGATTTAAAAAAATATATATTTCCATTTATTAATACATTTATTTCACTTTTATCAATTTCTCTTGTTATGGATTAAACTAAAATTCAAATAAACTAAATCTAAAAGATGAACTGTTGATTACTAAGTCAAAAATAAGATTGCTTTTACAATATTAATAATAAATAAAATTCTAAGCTAAAATGTGCTTGTTAATCAATAGTTACAATTTTATTTATAAATGCAATTTAATAAGGTCTCTGTCCGTCTAGACCTGCGCCAGCAATTTCCAATAACCAACGTTGTTGGCTGGACTGCTTTACACAATTCTTATATTTTTGTATTAGCGTTTTTTATATAAACATGTATGAAAAAACACGCAATAATTGCGTAGGCCGAAATTTATCATGCGTAACGAACTCTGCGATAGGTTATTTCTATTTTCTAGACGAACGACGAAAAAATTGGGACAGGGTGACCGCTTTTTATTAAAATTTCTTAAGTTTTCTAGTAAATAATGTAAATTTTTGTTTTTTGTTTTATATGTACATATTTATAATATTATATATATATATATATATATATATATATATATATATATATATATATATATATATATAAATATATATAATATTGTTTTAAATTATTTTTTATCAGTCTTTTTGTTGAAATATGGTCAATCAATATTTGAAACATGCAAACAAATAAATAATAATTATTATTAAAAAAAAAATTTAAACAAAATTGGTGCTACATAATCAAATAAGGAGAAAAGAAAATTTAAAGCAGTGAGAAAATTATAGCAGAAAAAAAAACGGCTAGCACCACTGGATTCAGCGTACCCGAATTCGGTAAAAAATCTTTCGTTCGTATCATAAACATTAAATAGCAAATACTTTAATCTATCTATTCAATATAGATATAATTTCTTAGTGTGTCCGGATGTTTGTTATATGTCCTATACTTTCCGCAACTTTCTGAAGCCATCTGATGACATATGAAGCTGAAATTTGGCATACTTACAGTACTTTCTCTGCGGAAGATCGTAACGAAGCCAGATTTTTGATTTTCGGTTTTTGGGACTGGCTTTTCAACTAGTATCTGATTGAATAGATGCTTTTTTTATTATATTGGGAACTTTGGGCCCCACTTGGCACGACTAGGCACCGTCGGATTAGGACATGATTTTTTACACCATACCTCATATTTTAAGCAGCGCAAACAATTAAATTTAAAAAAAAATTTTGCGACCAGTCTAGTATACATGTATGCAAACTACAGACAAACATAAATAGTTTTGTAATATATGTATGTATTAGTGCTGGGAAACTATCGATATTATCGATAGTCTTAAAATATCGATACGAAAAATATAAATATCGATATTTTTATTATTTAAAATACAGCTATGAAGACATTTTACAGCAGCTATACACACACAGTTTTTTTGCCGCAAATTTTGACTTGCTATTATAAATTCGCGCTGAATTACAGCAATGAATACAAACAACAAGAATGACAAGTGGTATGGATTGCTTAGCAGTGCTTTTTACTGCTAATTTAAGGCCTTTAAGTCGAAATTTTTACATGTTTATATAGGGACTGAAATGTTAAATATTTTTGTAATGTTGTAAAAAAAAATGCAAATCCAGGCATAATCGATCGATAGTATCCCAGCACTAGTATGTATGTATGCTCGTAACTATAAATAATATTTAAGTATTTTATTTAAATATAAGCTAACAAATTCGTAATGAAAACAGGGCCATTGAAATCTACATAAAGGTCAGCTTACGTTTAAATAAAAGACTGCTGACATACTTTGTAATAATAAAATAACAGCTATTTAATTGAATTTAATCAAGCGTTTCAAAAATGTTTTGAAAAACCTTAACAAAAAATTAAAAAAAATCTTGGATGTCCATCAATTGATCATGTGTATGTCTCTCAGAGTTTAATTAAAACAATAAATTATATGGCGTGTAACAGAGCTACACTTAAAGAAATGTTCAAGCACCCTGTTTTAAAAACTAATATTTCATTATAAGCAAAGTGGTAACGTTCTACTTTCAAACTTGCTCTCGAGGCATTTTGAACTTCTAAATGAGTTTTTAATAACAAGACATGTAAAATAACTATTAATTTTTTCTGTGTGCTCAATTCATGACATGTAGTCGAACACGAACACAAATATTAAGGGCGAATAAAGGAACTACAGTGTATTTTAGTATAAAAATTTTTTATAGAACATAATTAAATAAAAAACATTATTAACTGCGGGAAGTATATTAAAAGATTTGTGAATGTCCAAGAGTAAATTATATTTTATTATAAGTTTTAATTATATCGGCATAACTTGTTGGAGTTTAATTCATAGGTATCGAAAATAAAACAAAAATGGTCATAAGATTCAGTAAAATGTGAGAAAGTTATAAATAAATCGAAAAATATGTATGTATGTGTATTAAAAATTAAGTAATATTTGTCCAATTCACAAGCTCTGTTGTATGGATTATCGTTAAAAAATACGATTTTAGTTTTCTTCTTCTCTAATAAAAGCTAACATTCACATTATTCCATTTTAATTTGATTTGAAATGGTAATAAATATTAATTGATAAGCAATTTCATTTAAATAACTTTACAAAATAATTTGAAATTACATTCTAAATTTTTTTTTACAAATTCACCAAACAAATCGAATATTTCCTCGCCCGGTATAAAAATCAATCGTATAATGAGACAACCCTTTTGTATGAAAATTACCAACAACAAAAACAAATTTACAATATTGCATAATTATACCATTGTGCAACGAATACGACGTTACTATGAGCTTGTGAATTGGACAAATCATTAATTTTCGGAACGAAATACCTACGCTAGAAATTACAAGTAAGAAAGTATAGTCGGTCAAGCCCGACCATATGATACCCTCACCACAGTATTTAAAAACACATCATGCTTATGTGTCCATATAAATATGGATTTATCTATGTTTATAAACTTCATGCAAATCGGTTTAAAGGTTTGTGAGAGGCAGAAATTGCCCCCTTTCTCCCCTTGTGGTCCTATTTTTAAAAAACTGTATAGCTTATGTGTCCATATAGATATGGATCTATCTATGTTTTAAATTACATTAAATCGGTCTGAGGGGAAGAAATTTCCCCCTATCTTCCCTCGTGGTCCTACGATACGGCCCATTTTCAATTGGCTTCGTCCTTGTGCCAATTAGAACCTATGACCCAAATTTTATCAAATTATCTCCAAAATTGCGACCTGCACTTTGCGCACAAGGTTACATGGACAGCCAGCCAGCCTGCCAGCCAACCAGCCGGACGGACATCGTTAGTTCGACTCAGAAAGTGATTCTGAGCGTGAACTTTTTTGACCTAAACGAAAAAATAAATACACGTTCCCTTATAGTTGTTTATGCTCTAACGGACTGTGCTATGCCAATTTTGATATTTTAAAAAATTGTTAAAAAGTTATATCCCTACTGTAAATATATATTTATGTAAATATATATTTTTATGCCTATAAAAAAATACTTCAATAGGAGAAACAGCATTTTCAATATATAATAACATTTAATTGCCTATTTTAATCCATGCAACCCGAGCTCGTACAGTATTTGGACATTTTTTAAAGAACTTTTTTTATAATGTGGAACTTTAAAAAAAAAAACTCAAAAATGTCAAAATATGGAAAAACATATGCAAAAATATTCAATGGCGACTTTGGTCCGGCCTTGCCGTATTACGCAACGGCCTTGCCCTTCTTGACCCTATTTGTGTGCTGAGCCACACCAGGAGACTTCACACCAGGGGGGTTATTATGTAATTCGATTCGAAACGAAAATACTTTCGAAAGAAATTTCCGTATCGAAAATGAAATGGTATTTTCTAATCCGTTCGAAAGCACCCCAGATTTGTATTTGTTAAAAAAAGGGTAAAACAAAGTGCTGCCAAATTTATACAGAACCTGTCAATATTGACAGAACTTTTTTTGAAAAACAAGCGTTTAAAAAAAAACGTTAAATTTCCCGCAAAACGTAAATATAAATGAAAACTCCCAAATAAAAAATAAATAAATAACGGTTTAAGAACATGGATTCTGTTGCATTGTGGTTGAAAGATAGCGATAAAGAAAGTGATGCAATTGCAGAAAGAGTAAGAAAGATTTTTTTAATTATGAAATTCAATTCATAAAAATACTACTTTAAGTTTCGTGAAAAACTTTCGGCTTAATAAAAATTCATTTATAAATATATGTATATTATAAATATACATATATGTATATCCACAATTGAATAAAAGGCGATTTAGAGCCACCTGAAAGATCGACAGTCATTGCACCTTTGAAAAAATTAGCTGCCACATTAAAATGTTTGGCACTAGTTGGATACCAACTTTCACACCCATCAATGTCCATATGCTTATCTGAGATATGCGAAGTAATCGAACCAAATCTTTGCCCGAAGCAATGAAATGAAATGACTGAAGAAAAAAAAGGAGGCGAAAAGATATTTTTTTTAAATTAATGTGGAATACTTGGAGCAGTGAACGGCACTCACATTCAAGTAATAAGGCCAAGTAACGATGAGCATTCATACTTCAACCGAAAACAGACATTTAACCTTAACGTGTTGTTTATAGTCTTCCCATACCTAGTAACAAAGCACATTTGTAAAAATAGTTAACACAAAATCGATTAAATGAAACCTCAATTTTTTCCAATTCACTATACGGTGGACCAACCGAATCTTAACCCTATGACAGTCTTTGCCACAAATCCTTCGACTTGATTTTAGCATTTGCAACATTTAGGTGGCCCCAAGGTATATTTATAGCAGGTTGCCGCGAGATTACATCAATTGTACAATAAAACAAACAACAGGGCTTTTTATTGTTGTTTTGTGATACGAACTGTCAAACAGCAAAGGGGTTGAAAAGAGACAAAAGATAAAGACAAAAAAGCTTGTTTACTTGTTTACTATACAACATTTGACAGTTTGTATCACAAAACAAGCAAATAAAAAATAACCAGCTGGCTTTCCGAGACTACCTGCTATAAATATACCTTGGGTGGCCCTTTGCTAAATCTGCATGTGCAACCATAAAATCAACCATCACCGCATACTGTCTTGGTTTTTTAACCCTTCTGCATCCCTTGGATATGTGCCCTTCCTATGATCCTTTGGGTCAATATGACCCAACAATAAAATGTTAACAGCATTTCATATTTAAGTGAAATAAAACCAAAAGCGATTCTATTGATTATTTGACCGAAAAAATTATTTATCGATGATTCTGAATGAAGATGAACTCAATTCAATAGAAAACAAATTTTAAAGTGGAATTAAACTTGCAATATCGCATGTTGGGTCATATTGACCCAAAGGATATTAAATGTGTGTAAATCGTGTTTTTTGGAGGGGGAAGGAAAAACTAAAATTTTATTATTTTCATTTAAATTTATAATTTTTGTCCCTGTAATGGATAAATTGAAGTTTCACGTCCATATCTTATATTAAAAGGGACAAATTTTGCGTTTGAAAACCAAAATTGGGTCAAATTGACCCAAGGAGTGCAGAAGGGTTAAACATTGCTTTGTTTGAGCTTTCCCTTTAGCATTTAAAAACATTGTTATGTATAAAAATTTTCAGACTAAAAACAAAAAGAGTTGTGTTTCTTACACATGGTAAAAATTGTGATTTCAAGTCACTCACAGTTCTAAATAAAGAGGATATCTTATTTTTTTAATTGAATTTTACAGTTTTTGTTAAAAGTTTTATTTACTTACTTACATTTTTAAATTTTTTATCGTTTTCGCAAGCACAGCCACTTTCGAATAATTTACGAACAATTTACATGAACTGACATTTGCTTTCGTATTACATAGTTGCAATTGTAAAAGGGTAATTTTAAATTTAAGAAAAGGGGTAAAAAAAATCCCGCAAAAATAAAATATTTCCGAACGTTCGAAAATAAATTTTCGAAAAACGTATTACATAATACAATTTGTACGAATTCCTAAATCTTTTCTTTCGAATCGTATTACATAATAACCCCCCAGGCTTTTTTACAACCTACCTTCTAATAGAACCACACCACACAATTCTAAGCGTGTTGAAGACGGCTTTTTCACCGGAATTTTTGAATACATCGTTTACACTGCTAACTACTGTTGCCAATTTGACGGTTTTGCCGCGATTCCAGCGCTTTTTATGTACCCATCGCGGTAAAATTTCCGCTTTGAAAATTTAAAATTTTTTCACAAAAAAAAGAGATTTCAAATTTTTTTTTTTAATAATTAGTATTGTGGTTATTTTGTTGAACTATTTATGGTTTTTAATCCAAATTTTTAATATTTTTAATTAGTCTTAAATTCATCAAATTTAATTTTCATTAAATTATTTTTATGAAGAAAGGAATTTTACAACATGCAAATTAATTAAAATTTACTGATAATTTTTCATTCTTGACTCAATCTGGGCTCGAACCCAGGCGTTTTTACGGACAGGTTACCCTGGCATGTTTCGATTGCAACCACTCAATCTCCTCAGAGGGCTTGCCGTTTAACACTCGCAGCCATCGACGACTGCTGACGTCATTAGTCAAACATCAATCCTTAAACCAAATTGTATTTAACCTTTGGTAGATCGAAATTTGCTTTGAATGATTATCTATGTATTTAATTTATTTTACATGTTCTTCCTTTACTTATGTTTATTCGTACTTTTGTCAAGAATTCTTCTTGAAGTTCAAAGTACATATTTTGTTTTGTTTTTTTTTTAATTTTTTTGTCTTTCTTTTTCTTGCTGACCTTTTCAGCACAACTTGAAGGACAAATGCAAACATAGAGCTCGTGCCTTAGCTTTAACAATAATTAGTATTGTGGTTATTTTGTTGAACTATTTATGGTTTTTAATCCAAATTTTTAATATTTTTAATTAGGCTTAAGTTCATCAAATTTAATTTTCATTAAATTATTTTTATGAAGAAAGGAATTTTACAACATGAAAATTAATTAAAATTTACTGATAATTTTTCATTCTTGACTCAATCTGGGCTCGAACCCAGGCGTTTTTACGGACAGGTTACCCTGACATGTTTCGATTGCAACCACTCAATTTCTTCAGAGGGCTTGCCGTTTAACACTCGCAGCCATCGACGACTGCTGACGTCATTAGTCAAACATCAATCCTTAAACCAAATTGTATTTAACCTTTGGTAGATCGAAATTTGCTTTGAATGATTATGGGAGGGTTATGCCACCCATAACCCTCCCATGTGAGGTGCTGCAGCCGGGACAAAGTGCCATGACAGGTGCTGGTGCCCATACTTCTCGACAGCCGTGTCGCGGACCTCTTTCCCGTGTTTGACGAAGTCTGCATCGATTTCTCTAGAGGCGCCAACGAAGTTTCTGCCGTTATCAGAATACATGCAACTTGGGCAACCGGGACGGGCGATGAAACGTGCCAAAGCTGCTAGAAGGGCAGGGGTAGACAGATCGCTAACAGCTTCAAGGTGAATCGCCTTCGTAAAGAAACAGACAAAGAGACACACGTAGGCTTTGGAGATTCGACAATATCTGCCCGTGAAACTTTTAATCTCGAATGGGCCCGCAAAATCGACGCCAGTATTCGTAAAAGGGCGGCAAAAGGTAGTTCTTTCTGTGGGCAAAGCGGCGATTATTTGATTTTGAAGCTTTTTCCGATAGAGGACACAGGCTTTGCAATTACGCACAACTGTTTTTATCAGATTTTTCACTCGAATGATCCAGCATTCCTGCCGGATTACATTTAAAACTAGCCGAGGGCCTCCGTGAAGGACTAAAGTGTGAACGAATTCAACATACAGGCGGGCCAATCTACTGTCATACGCCAGGATAATAGGGTGCCTTTCATTGTAGGACAGACAAGTACTAGAGCTAAGGCGACTATTAGATCGCATAATGTTGTCTTTATCAACAAAAGGGGTAAGTGTCAACAGGGGGCTGCGTGGTTCGATTTTCTTATTCGCTTTAAGACAGCGGAACTCCCCTGAGGAGTGGATTTGTTGAGAAAGGAAAAATAGACGACTTCTTACGAACTTTAACTTACTAGCCGAGATCTTCAATGAACCATAATCAACATTTTCGCACCTTTTCTTGCTGGTAATGGCAACACTGTCGACCTAATTTGCCAAAAGTACTGCTCCACATAACTCTAAACGAGGTAAAGATGGCTTCTTTATCGGGACTACTTTAGTTTTACACGTGAGCAGACTTGTCAAAACTTTATTTCCTAGCTGTACCCTTATGTATACTGTGGCTGCATATGCCAACTCAGACGAGTCACAGAACCCGTGAAATTGAATACTACAGCCAGGCGAATACTGAACCCAACGTGGCAATTTAATTTTCCCAATATCCGCATAATTAGCAACAAAATTCTGCCATTTCTGCAGAGCCACTGGTTTAATAGCATCGTCCCACTCGATCTTATCAAGCCACATCTGTTGCATCACAATCTTTGCTATAACTTCCACCGGAGCCAACCAACCTGCTGGATCGTACAGCCGAGCGATGGTAGAAAGAACCTCTCTTTTGGTGTATCAGTTTGTTAGTGTTATCTTTTCATATGCAAAGAAAAACACATCTTCTGCCGCATTCCAGCGAATCCCTAACGTTTTCGTTGTGATTTTTTCATCGAGCGACAAAAATGACGAACTTAACAAGTGATCTGGGGGCAAGTTTTTAAAATCTGTTCTGAATTGGAGGTCCATTTTCTAAGCTCAAATCCCCCCATATCCAAAATAGCAATTAACTCATTACGTGCCACCAACGCATCATCAACTAAATGAGCACCAACTAGGGCATCGTCTACATACATATTTTCCCGCTCTTCATCATTAGCCAACTGTAGAATGGTTCTAAGGGCCAAATATGGGACACAATTTAAACCAAAAGTGACTGTTTTCAGTTGGTAATCAGTAAGTTCTATCACTACTACGGAAAATAATTTTCTGGAAGGGCCTATGTGTGGGATTTACAAAAATCTGCCGGACCATTTTTGAAATGTCCGCATTAAATACAAAATTAGATTAACTATTTCAGCTTGCAAAATAGGGCCAGTGTACAACAAATCATTTAAACTTCTGCCATTTGCCGAAGGACTTGAGGCATTAAAGACTACCCTCAATTTCGTAGTTGTACTTTCTGGCTTAAAAACGCCATGATGGGGTAAATAATAACCCGGGTCACTTTTAGCATTTTCTGCTTTTTCCATGTGCCCTAGAGCTATATATTCTTTAAGGACCTCATCGTACTGGGCCTTACGCTCAGCATTGCGCATTAACGATTTTTCGTTTCTCAAATATTGACAAACAGCTATATGCCTATTTGGACCAAGCGAAAGCAAACTATTTTTAAAGGGCAGACTAACTGTGTATCTCCCTTCTGAGTTTCTAGTGGTAGTAGAACTATAAATCTCCTCACATTTTTTATCCTGTTCTGATAAAACACGCCTATGAGACACTTCTTCTAACTCCCAAAACTTCGACAATTGGTCAATGGCTACTTTTGTCATATGCGACACACTAACAATTCGAGGGGAAACTCTAATAGGCATTGGACCCGTAACTATCCAACCAAAAATGGTTTCTTGAGCAACTAATGACTCAAAAACACCATGCCTAACTCCGCCACGAAGAATGGAGGGGTACAGATCACCTCCTAACAATAAATCTATCCCACTGCTTTCAGAAAACTTCGGATCAGCATAAAATAATTCGGGTAGCTCAATCTCTTTTTGGGGCAAAAAGGAATGCGTTGGAATGCTGCCAGTTACACGAGGGACAACTAGGGCCTGTATATTAAGAGACATGGTCTGATCTAAAAGAGAAACAATCGTAAAAACTGCCATTTTCTAAGATGTGCTAATTATATCGCCGCCTAAACCTGACACTTCCGCAGAAACTGGCTTAGTTGGCAACTTCAATAGTCTTCGTATTTTTTCCGAAATAAAACTCTCGTCAGAACATGGATCTATATATAATAATGTTAACCCATGCTGTGGCTAACATAACCTTTTTTGCAACAGAGGTATGATGTGATTGAACCACACCAGAAGGGCTTGTAACATTAGTGGACTGTATATGAATTTGATTGTTTTGAATTTGACCTTGCGAATTAGTGTTTAACTGGCTTTAATTATTATTTCTATTTCTTACTACTTATTTATGTATTAACGTATGGTGTTTCTTTTTACACTTCGAACAACTGTTGGGACTCGTGCAATCCCCATACATATGCCCCATAGTCAGACAATTGAAGCAAAAATGAAATTTTTTCAATGTTGAAACACGGTCCCTGTGGTCCATGCTCAAAAATTTATTACAAACACTAATCCTATGATTTTCCTTACACAATTTGCATGTGTAAGAGTCAACTTTTGTGTGATGCGCCTTAAATTGCTTAGCTTTTGTAGAAATATTGTTGTTATGTGAGGGGCCCGATTGGGAACCACTGGCGGCTACATTGTTCGCTACTATAATGTCAGAAATACTTTCAAGGGCATGATTTATTAATTCTTCCCATTCGGGAACCTCTGTTTTATTTTTTACCGATTGCTCCCACAGATAAAGTATTTTCTGAGAGCCGAGACGAACATTGAAACACAAAAATTGGGTCCCATGAGTCAATATCTACATTGTATAATTTTAGCACCGAAATACAATTGTTTATCTCCCTCTGGAGCCGTTTAATTTCGCAAGCCGCTTTCCGTTGGCATGGAGCCAAATTAAATAAATGTTTCACCTGACTATTAATTAAAACCCGTTTATTCTCATATAGGGATTTTAAATTACCCCACTCAATTTCAAAATTTTCTGCTGTCAATGAAATATTTCTATTTATATCACGTGCCTCACTATCTGTCTTTTGAAATAAATAAAACAATTTTTCTACTGGGCTAAGCCTCGAATTATTTATGTATGTAGATTGCCGTAAGCATGTCGCTGAAGGTGGGCCACGAAACGTAATCTCCATGAAAAACGCCAGTATCGCAAAGGGGTACAGGTATTGAACAAAGGTTGGGAGCCACTGCCTCCTTACTTTTTTGTTTCTCCTCGTCTTATACCTGTTTTGCCTTTGCAAGAATGTTTATACATCTCACGTAGGTTTTCCGAACCTGTGGATGCTTTGTCTGAACTGCGACTAATTCTTTTTTTACCTCTATTGTGGCTGCGGAACCCTCTTCTAAAAATTTTTTATATCTACCCCAAATCTCTTCTAGGTCACTTCTTTCAAAATCTATCGCCTCTTGAGTGTATGCAGAAAATTCTTCCTTCTTAAGCATAACCTCAAAATTGGTTAGCTCGTCTGCCGCACGAATAAACTTTTTAAAAGTCGACATTTTGTCTAAAAAAAGGCACACTACCGCACAACAAAAAATTAGCGAGACAGTTTTTAAAACCACAAAAAAAATTTCCAATGAGACAAAAAAAAAAATTTTTGCACTTCTCTAATATTGTTAGAATTTTTCACCAAAGTCAGCTAAGTTTAAATAGCACCACGATTTTGACACGAAAATTCCTTACGTGAGACAAGAAACACCCAAAAACAAAATTTTTATTCAAAAAATCCGAATGTTGGCCGTAAGCAAAGGGTCAAGTGTAAAAAAAAAATCAAATCACGTTTTTTAAAAAAGGTTACAATAATAAACGGGATCTATGTGATATTTTTCAATGCCAAATTAAAACAACAAACCACTTAAATAACGGTCCCTTTTTTTCTTTTTTAAAAATCGCGTGTTAACCTTTTCAAGGTGATCTTCAATTTAATTTGCCGAACCACATATTAGCACGAGCCTCAATATGTACCATTTTTAAAATATAACAAAATTGAATTTTACGCACCTTTTTTATCTCCAAATTACCGGTAGAAGGACCAAATGTTTATGTGATAATTGGTCTTGCTGGTTCTGGTGGCTCAAAATGTGGTTGGTTGTGGCAGGTCAAAAGTCTCGCACGCACACTCTTGTTGCTTTGAAAACAACCCTTATTTTGTGGGTTCAAGTAGCACTGTTATTGTGGCCCTGCTATCTCCAAGCAAAGGAAACTCACTTTTAGTTGTTCACGTTTTCTTTTTTTTGTTTTATTATGGCAAAAGAGCACAATCTGATTTTATTATTAACTTACACTTATTTTTTTTTACTTAAGATTTTCCACTTCTTAGTTTTTAATTAAGTTAATGGCGTCTGGCTGGTTGAGGTATATGAAAGCAAGTCATTCTAAAGCTAAGATCCCACTATCGCCGCAATGTACCAATTTTTGTCTTATTTCATGTGCCGATAGTGTGAACGGTCAATATTTTTTAATTTGCGACAATCTGTGCCGAAATTGTGCTGACTGTGGACAATCAAAATTAACCTTGATGCGCCGATAATGTGAACACTCTTTTGCACAATGTGGAGCAATCAAATTGTTTAATATGTACCGATTTTTATCGGCCACTTGTGTGCCGATCAAAGTCGCCAATTAGCGCCGATACAAGGGATGGCAAAATGAAATTTTTAAGTGCACCAACTGGCTACTAAAATTTTACTTTTTTGAGCTTAATTGTACCAAAATTACATTTGTTTTATCTATTATTTATGTATTTAAAAGTTAAATAGTACATTTGTACTGTTAAATGAAAGAAAACACTTTGCTTTAACGAAAACATTGCAGTTGTATCGATGTTGCCATCCCTGCTTTGTAAACATCTGTTTACAGAACAACAATTACAAAAAAAAAAAAAAAAACAAGTGCAGTAAGTTTGAATAAAATTGAATACATTTTTAATTTTATATTAATATATTAGGAAACTAATAATGGAATATTCAGACGGCGAATTTTGCGAATTTTTAAAGTAAAATTATGTCGCCAACAAACAAATAAACCAAAACATATGATTAAATTGGCCCAAATAACACGATAGTGTGACCGCATTGCACCGATTATTGTCGCAATTGAGTTTTGGCCGATATGAACCGAAAAACATTCTCACAATGTGCGACGATAATGGGACCACCCAAGAATAAACTGTGCAATGTTTTTTAATGTGCGCCAATACAGCACAATAAAAATCGTCACAGATTGTGCTATTTGAGCCGATAGTGGGATCTTAGCTTTAGGGCGACGTTAACAATCAGCTGGGCTACATTCAACAGGGGGTGTTGCCAGATGCCAGCACTACATGTAGTCCGGTTGCTCACGATTAAAATAATGGGAAACATCATGCCCGGTTTACACCAGCCAGACGCCAACAGTAACAAAATAATAATCAATGGTGAGCCTTTAAGGCAGACCCTCTTAATTAATGGGGCTCAATTTCTGTCTTTTTTATTTTTTACAAAAGGGAGTTTCTGGTAGAGAAAATTTGTTCAAATATGAGAACTCCAAATTTTTTATTTTTTACAAAAGGGAGTTTCTGGTAGAGAAAATTTTTTAAAATATGAGAAAATTTTCTAAAATTCAACATTTTTTTTTAATCTGGGGTAAAAACAAACTTTATTTCTTAAAACAAAAGCAAAATAAATTTCTTTACTTTTAAATTAAACATATTCAATTCTAAGCACAATACAATTTCCAATACTGATAATCAGGGAAACCAGAAATATGCTCTAAAAACGCGTTTTATGCGCATTTAATATGCAGTAAAAACTTGAAAATATGCCCCACAATGTATGTTAATCTGGGATCACACTATGAAAGTTCTCTTTCAGAAAGTCTAAGTTTGTGGGTGATAGAGGAGAGAAAAAAGCATGTTCTCTTCCCGTCTCACCAATAAACTCAGACTTTCTGAAAGAAAACTTTCATAGTGTGAACCCAGACTAACTAAAAATATTTTTTTTTAATAAAAAAGAAAGTTAATGTGGGTAAGAAACTGTTACCGGTTGTGTTGTTTTATTTCGTATTTAATAATCAGTTCATACTTTTTCATGCTTTTTCTTAAAATTCCACGTGAAATAAGTGCAGATTACATTATTTCGCAGTTGTAAAAAAATGTTGCCAGAAACATTTCGGAACTTTTTCACAAAAGTACAACTCTATCAACATTATTTCATAGATATTCCGCACAAGTTTTTTTCATATGGGTAATTCCAAAGTGTTGAACGTGACAGTCGTACGCATCAAAAATGCAATAACATTTTAATTCGGACGTTGTTCGAAGTTTGTTTTTGTTTTTAATGTAATTTTCTATGCGAACGATGACGTTCGAAATCCATGAACTGGCTGTAAATATATCTCTATAACAATATCGTAAAATAATCAGCTTTTAATAACTTTTAAATTTTTGGTCACGGTGGACCTTTTGACGGAAATGCCCATATGCGTTTTGACAGCACTTCACGTGAAATGTTGAACAGAGTACGAGGCTTATTTGAAAACGATGGGCCGATACGGGCTCACAAAAACAAAGTTATGTTAAGAGGTTAAAATTCAAAGCAGAGTCATTTGTGTCATATATTATCTAGATACTAACATCCATATTAGATTTTTTTGTCTTAAATGGGTTTTAGGGACGGTCAATAAATTGTTAATTAATGTTAACACTCAAATGGAAGTAAAAGCTGTTTAAAGATATGAGCATTGGATAAATGTGAACCGATTCGCTAATAATTTAATTTACAGTAAAATATTTTTGGGGCGAATTTTATCTAAATACCACATAACTAGATGGTTTACGGACACAAATAGTCTAATTTGGAATGAAGTTTTATTATAGACCAATTATTATCATTTACATAGACTTCTTCTTTAGCACAATTTAAAACAAAAAGGTCTGTATTTTAGAGCGTGCCAAAAAAATTTAGGTTGTTAATGATGAAAATATATTTGCTATACCCACACCACAATGGTGGAGAGGTTATTATGCATTTGTGCTGAGGTGTTACACAACCTTAAAATAAAGTATACCGATCGACTCAGAATCACTTTCTGAGTCGATCTAACGATGTTCAGGCAGTTCATGTAGCCTTGTAAGCAAAGTACAGGTCGCAATTTTGGAGATAATTTGATAAAATTTAGCTTGTAGGTTCTTATTGACACAAGGACCAAGCCTATTGAAAATCGTAGGACCACGAGGGGAGATAGCGGCAATTTCCGCTTCTCAGGAACTATCAAACCGATTTTAATGAAATTTGAAACATCGATAGATCCATATTTATACGGACACATAAGCATGATTCTCCATGGGTCCCGAATAGGGTGCACTCTTGTAAATGTGTTTTAAAATACTGTGGTGTAGGGTTTGACTTGTTTTGTATTGGGTTATACCCGGTTTAATGTTATATGTATCTGAGAAAGAAAAAAAGATGCTTTATTTTGAGGGGTGTCAAAAAAGTGAGTATGTATATTAATAGCTAGACATACTTATTTTTAGAAGGACGCCTTGACACTTGTTTCTTGTCGGATTGAAAAGTCACCTAAAGCCTAGTACTCTGTTCACATTTGTGAAAAATGTTGAGTAACATTAATTATTTCACACGAAAATTTTGACATGTATCAATGCTACCAATCATTTGAGTTTGTACAATTTGAAGTTTTTATTCCAGCAAAGTATGCAACATTGTTTTGCGTATGTAAACAAGCCCTACATGTATTTTACTAACACTTAATTTACATGATGAATTTTATGACGTCCAATTTTGGACGTCATTTTTTTGTTTGATAGCAAGCGGTGTAGAGAAGAAAGAGGGGTAGAAAAATAGACATGATTTCTGTTTTCTCTTACTCTTTCTTCTCTACACCGCTTGCTACCAAACAAAAAATGACGTCTAAAATTGGACGTCATAAAATTCAACATGTAAATTGAGTGTAAAACTAATAAACAATTTAATAAAGAAGAAAGTAAATATGAACAGAGAACAACTCTATCAACATTATTTCATAGATATTCCGCACAAGTTTTTTTTATATGCGTTTTGACAGCATTCCACGTGAAATGTTGAACAGAGTACCAGGCTTAAGGCAAAAATGAAGCCCTTGTCGAGCCATGAGCAACGATGTATAAACTTTAAAAGGCAGCGCTATACATAAAAAACAAAAAGCGCTGTATTTTTTCCTGTTTTAAATACTTTATTGACAAATCTTTCATTCTAGTGGTTGACTGGCATGACTTTTTTTCGACCCATTAATAAAAAATGTAATTAAATTTTTGAATATGAAAAAATTTAAATCTTTTATAGAACTGATCGCCTGACGACCAGTTTAAATATTCTTTTGAGTTTTCGTTTTAAGAAAGCAAAAAGAAAACTTGTCAATATTCTCATCATTATTCAGCGAGTTACACAAGTTTGTTTTGATTTAGAGTCCTAATGTTCTCGACACAACTCGCAGTATATCATTTGTTCTCTTACATATATTTACTTATTTTCTTTGTCTTGTGCACTTGTTCTTTATCCCAATAGTCTTCATATGTTCTCTGTCTGACCGTCAGCAACTTTTAAAATAACATTTCATTACATTTCCGAAGATAATAAACTAGACTTCTGCCAATGTAAACGACAGCATACCGCATCACTAATTCTATGGCAATAATGAAAAAGTGCTTAACTCTATTTTTTTAATTTTGTAGGATAGTACTTTTAAACTGTAAAATTTTTTAGCAAAGATATTTTTATTCCAAATGTTAATGCACATTGAAAAAAAAGCAAACAGTAATTTTGTCATAATTTCCTTAAAAATTGTACAGAATAATTGGAAGGGTACTTTTAAACATAAAGATTACAAAGGTGCCATAAACTAAAATTTTGCTTGAAACGACTTAGGCACCTTTTCCTTTTTGCCACATAATTGTGTTGTGTACGTTTAATATTAAACACCAAACTGTGTACAATAGAAACGAATAAATAATTAAAATTTAAAAATTGTATGAATAATTTTAAAAATATTTTCATTTGTAAAGTCCTATAGCTACATACAAACATACATACATATGTATAGGTACATAGCAGAGAATGACAAAAGTATCATTTTAAGTACTCTTTCAATATTAGTGAGAAAACATGTATGGACATGCATGGGTAAAGTTCAAAACCATACACATACATACCAATATCCATAACAAGCTAAAGTTGAATATGTATAGGTATACGCTGCCAATGTGTATTTGCATATTCATTCTTCTTTTTGAATGTACATGCAGATATAAATAAAATTTCTGTTAGCTATCTGCAATACCCATATAAGTATGTGTATTACCGTAAGTATAACGTAAATATACAGAGCGCGAGAGAGAGCAGAGATGGCAAATGCAATTTTAAAAATGTTGAAACTAGAAGCAAATTTTTTGTGTTGTTATTCAGAAAAATATCAATATAATTTTAATGCTTTTTAAGATTTGACTAAGGCGGTAAGCTTATTTTATTAGGACAACAAGGGCCTGTTGGCGGCAATTTCTGCTTCTCCGAAACTATCTTACAGATCTTAATGAAATTTAAAACATAGATAGATCCATATAAACTTAAGCTTTTTTATTTTTTTAAAAAATAGGACTAGAAGGAAGATAGGATTTAATCCAACAGATTTTAATGATATTTAAAAGATAGATAGATATTTTTATTTGGACACAGAAGCTATGTGCAAACCAGGGCAAAAACACTTACTTTTGTTACATTATAAGGAAAACGGCTATTTTTATTTTTGTAAATCAAACTTTAATTCAATAATGTGTAGTGAAGATAGTAAAACATTTATTTATTTTTCTTAAAACTAAGCAACATTTATTGCAAAATAAAAAATAAAAGTAATTTTTAAAAACAAACACAAAGTTATCAATATTCTTCTAAAAACTAAAGTTAATTTTTTGCAAAGTAAAAAATAATTTAAAAAACAAACAAAACTTCATTATCATATCTTATGGTATACAAATTAAGTAAAAACACATTTTACCAAATGTTCTTTTTATAAAAAGAATTTAAAAATAAAATGCTGTCCACTGTCTTGGGTTCTAATCGGTTTCTTTTCTCGGATATAACATTACCAGCTAGGGAAAAAACGCGTTCGGACGCTGCGCTGCTGGCAGGTATGTTCAAGATTTTCATAGCTAATTTGGATAACTTGGGATATTTGCAGACATTGTTTTCCCACCATAGCATAACATTAAAATCTTCTGTTAGTTTTACGGTTTCATTACAATAACGTTCGATTTCATTTCTTCCTGTTTCCAGAATGGGCTCTGACTCGCTTGTTAAAGTGGGGAAAAATAAACTTTCATATGCAGTGGCTGGCGGTGATATAGTTATCGATGAGCTACTTGGTAATAATATTGAGGAAATTTGTTGGTGCGCTTGTGGGGAAAGGGAACTACTCGGTGAACTATAAACGGTTGACGGCTCGATGTCTTGAAGACTACTTGTATTGCTTGTTTCTGTTAATTTTGTGATGCAAAACTATTTTATATCATTTAGTTCGTTCAGCTGTAAAGGTATTGCGGGAGGATATAAAAATAATGCAACTTTATGCAAGACACTCAAATTTGAATTCCACTTCTCAAAATGTGTCAAAATATTCGTTTTTAAGGCCGCAATATCGGGTTCTTCGTTATTCTGAATAGAGCAAATAGATTTAACTTTTGTGATCGAAGGAACAACAAAACAAAGCGAAGGAGATTGACTGGATTGGAGCTTTTTGAAAATTTTTTCAAAGTCGTTACATATCTCAACTAAGCCTTGCAGGACAGACATATTGAACTTTAACAAATTTCGTCTCTCAGCATTGCCAGAAATAATTTCATTAATTTTTCCATAATTGTCAAAAATCGACTTGAACATTGTGAAATTCGAATTCCACCTTGTTGGACAATGGTTTTTTAAAGTTGTATTGAGCATATGCTGCATATTAGCCTTTTTAAAGTATCTAACAATTTTTTTGCAAGCACTTATTATTCCTTTTAATTCATCTGTGGCTTCGAAAGCATCTTGCAAGGTATTAGAAAAGAGATGGGCAGAACAGTTTAATCTGGTAATATCTTTCAGAGCGCTTACAATATTGCTTCCACGATCAGTGACGAATACCGTATTTGAAAAATCAGTTACACCAAATTCTTCCAAAAGGTTGCTTAATTTTGTCTTTATATTAATTGATGAATTGCTTTTGAAGTCCATTGACTTCATTCCTAAAGTAATCTCTACAAGTTTAAAATCTACTTGAAAATGCAATGTGGCACACAAAAAACTTCTTTTAATAAAGCCATCTGACCACATATCAATAGTAACTGCAGCCTCGCAATTGATAAACAGTCTCTGTATATGGGGCTTAAGTTCTTTTTTTTTTCTTCGGCCACTAATTTACATTTTCTGGACAATGTCCTGGCGCTGGGAATAAGACTGTCTACATCAATGTTTTCTCCGTACTTGGCGCCCATTTTTATGCACGTTTTTTGCCCCTCGGGGTCATAGTTTGAAAAAATTCATAGCTACTGTGTCCAAATAAATAAAAACCTTTATATTTTTAAAATTTTATTGAAATCTATTAAATAGTTTCGGAGAGTCAGAAATTGCCCCCTATAACCCTTTTAATCATATTTTTTTAAAAATTAATAGCTTATGTGTCTATGTAAATATGGATCTATCTATGTTTTAAATTTCATTAAAATCTGTTGGTTAGTTTTGGAGAGGAATAAATTGCTCCCTATCTCCCCTCGTTATCCTATTTTTTAAATAAATACATAGCTCAAGTGTCTATATAAATATGAATCTATCTATGTTTTAAATTTCATTAAAATCTGTCAGATAGCTTCGGAGATCAGAAATTGCTCCTTCCCACCCCTCGTGGTCCTATTTTTTATAAAAATGTATAGCTTATGTGTAGTTTTACATAGGTACTGCTGATGTTACGGACAAATTTATTTTAAATATCATAAATAATATGTACATAGTCCCATACCTGCCTAGTGACAAAGCACATTTTTGGTAAATTTTTTTTTTTTTCATTTTTACACAGAAGTGCCAAAAATACTGAAGATATTTTTTTAAACATGGATATTTTATTTGTATGGCAGATAACCAAAACACATTCATGGGTATTGAATAACATCTGCATAATATTCATGTATTTTTGTTTACTGAATGTGGTTGCGTGAAGATATTGCCGTGCATAAGTATAAGTAATAACCATACTTTTTGCGTTATAAATATGTGTATACACAATAACGAAAAGCGTGGGTAAGTACCTCTGTATATTATTCTTATGGGTACTTGTTGTCATTCTCTGGTACATAGATGAACATATTTCATTGCAAGAATAAAATACGCTTGTACATAAATTAAAAAAAAAAAACAATGTTAAGACTTTAACACACATATTATTAAATACTTCTTGACTCTTTTTTTGTTTTTCAGTTAAAATAGATGGATGGATGCTGGTTGAGAGCTACGAATAATACGGTTTATTCGTCTCCAATGTATTGTTTTCATGTTAGGAACCGCTTTTTCTTTTTTGTAGTATGTGCATGCATTTTTCTTCTTCTTTCAATTTACAGTGCCATGTCAACATGTGAGACATTTAATTTTCTCCATATATAATTTACAACATATTCACATATTTGTTTATGCGCATTAGGTAGGCTCAAAAAATATAATGAACTTTTCCTCACTGGAAACGTTCATTGGTGGTAATGATAGGTAGTACCCAAGCCTGTTTGATGTTTAAGGAGCGTATAGATGACATGTTTTTGTCATCTGACATGTCAAATTTCCCACTGCAAAACACATACATGTCGTGTGTTACCTTTTTAACTTTGCTTCTGTAAAAGTCAGACGCAAAGTCATCTGACAAAATTTCAATTAGAGCGTGCTCTATTTTCTTCTGACAAACCATCTGACGTCAGAAATCTATGCCGGGAAGAAACTGGCAGCGGCGTCAACTATTGACGGAATCATTAGCCGGCTGAAGTTAATATTTTACAATACCAAGATATGTATGCTCATCTTACCATTGAATAGAATTTATGTAAATATATACATAAAAACCGTTTCATTATAAAATTCTAAATTGGTATCTTTAAAATAAAAGAAAAAAATGTTAAGATGGCTAAATTATTTTACGGCGCAAATAAATATTTTCGTGGCGGCAGCAAGCTATTTTGAAACCGAGAACTACTTTGGTTTTTGCAATAACAATGCGAAAAAAAACAGAGACAATGTCAGAAGCAAATTACATGTACGTTTGTGACCGAATATTATAAACCTTATGTAAAACAGCAATTTTGACAGACATGAACAATTACATGTGACTTGAAAATTTGACATGTCAGATGACATATACATGTCGTGTACGGGTTCCTTTAGTAGTTTACATTTGAAACTTGTTTCTGACAATGCCAAATTCACTTTTTTCTTTGAATTCGCCTTTGCGTTCACCTTACATAAGTTCGCCTTGGTTGCACCGATGTTGCATTTCTCTTGGAAAAATGTGACTGTATTAAACAAATTTAAAATTTAGTAACAAAAACCATATATCGACAAGCAGTTTGAGAATCTTCCCAGCATTTATCAGGTAATAAAAACACAATGCAGTTATTGCTAAAGTGTAGAAGAAAAGAAGAACTTGCCTTTTGGAGCACTTTGATGGTACAGTGCTTAAATGGATAAATGGCGCATGTTGAAGAGTGTAATCCAAACTTCTAACACCAGAAGTTGCTATGTAATGAAGAGATTTTAGGATCATTTTAGGGATTTGTGTGTGAATCGAACTGTTTATCACAAATATACAGTTATCGGAAAAAGTTCACTAACATTGTAAAAACAACAAAGCAGTAAAATACAGCGCGCATTTATCAATATACATGTAGATCAGTGTTACCACCAGCAAAATAACACTTAAAATAAATCCAAACTACCCGATTTAAATGAAATTACACCTGTACCACAATCCTGTAACTTTTTGAATTTAACTACCGATATCGTTAATTCACGAGAAATCTCGGTTACTTTAACGAATTTGTTATTCTGTATTTTAAATAAGCAAATATTTTTGTTAAGAAATATTGACGACAAATATCGGTAAAAATATAAGAACGTCAAAGTGAAAATTTTTTAAAATTAATAAAAAATACAAAATAAATTTGCTTTATTGCATTTATTTTAACAAAACATGAATGAAAACGTGTAAATATTGATTATATTTCTAAACAAATATGTTGGTTTAAATTCTTTTTATACATAGGGAAAAATTTCCAGATGTCTGAGCCACTCTAGCACAACATTCTGCTCTTACTTTTTATACCTGCACTACTGTATGTAAAGAGGGTATTATGTGTTTGTACGAATGTGTGTAACACGTTTAAATAAAGGTTCTGGGCCTGCCGTTTAGTATACCGATTGACTCAGAATCAATGTCAGAATCCATTTAACGAAGCCCGTCCTTCTATCAGGATGGCTGGTTGTCTGTCCCAGATAACCTTGTGCGCAAATTACAGGTCGCAATTTTAAAAATAATTTTTTAAAATTTGGCGCATATGCGTTTGTTGTCACAAGGTCGAAGCCTTTTTATAATGGTGAGAAGCAGTTATTTAATTTTTATACCCCACATGAAAACTTCTTTCCGGAATAGGGTTTTGTGCCTATTAATAGCCATCTTGTTTTATAGACATTTGAGTTGAATAAGATCCAAAAATATTTTGTCGCAACCTGCATAAATCAGCAGAACAAATTTAATTAGGATCGGTCCATATTTGACCACAGCTCCCATACGAATACCCCAATAAAAAATGGAGCTTCCAACGAAGCAGGTTTGTAAGGGAGAAACATAAGGGTTTCGCCTACCATTGCGCTTACGGAAGACATGAATTTTATATGGCGAGTTCCCACTTTAAATAAAGCGCATTATTCAGCGCACATAAATATTGTTGGATGTAACGATCATCTTTACACACTGAATGTTTGGATACAGTTATTTTTTAGTATTCTCCCTTACAAACCTGCTTCGTAGTAAGGGAATGCCGTAGCTCTTGAAATGTTATTTTTTTTTATAAAAGTTGTTGAGAGTTCTTTCACTTACTTTACTGCATTTCTGTTTGTCTTATTGCGTAGCGCATAATTGTGCGCTTATTTTTTTAAATGTACCTTTAGTGCTTCGCAAAATGGTAAACATTTTTATTGGGTAACGACACAAAAAAAGTTCTTGTTAAATAATAACGACAATAAATATACTGTTAACAGATTAAACAAGCAACCATATGATACCCTAGACCACATTATATACATAATAACAAATGTTTGCAAGTGTACCCAATTTTGGACCCATGGGCAATATTGGATCCACCAAGTTTAAGATCCAAATAAAAGTTTTGGAAGCGCGCACATATGGAAATTTTGTTTAATTTAGGTTCCACCAGCACAACATTTTGTCCTGACAGTAGCTATTGTAATAAATAATTAGTATTGTGGTTATTTTGTTGAACTATTTATGGTTTTTAATCCAAATTTTTAATATTTTTTAATTAGGCTTAAGTTAATGAAATTTAATTTTTATTAAATTATTATTATGAAGAAAGGAATTTTACAACATGAAAATTAATTAAAATTGTTATTGATAATCTTTTATTCTTAACGTGGCTCGGGCTCGAACCCTGGCCGGCAGGTTACCATGACATGTTTCGATCGCAACCACTCGATCTCCTCAGATGGATTTGCCGTCTTACACTCATAATGTAATAAATACTAACATTTATAAAGAAGTTATGACTTAAAAGGTATTTTCGGGAGGGAGTAGAATTTGTGTGGGAGCTATGGTCATATATGAACCGATTCCAATAAATTTGGTAAGATGATTTTGATTGCAATAAAATAAGATGGTTTATGGGCACAAGGATCCTATTCCGGAAAGAATCTTGTGTGGGGACTGTGTGAAATTATGGACCGATTCGCCCCATTTTCAATAGCCTTGGTAATTGTACCAAACTATCTCCTCGATAGTTTGCCTCGAGCTCGAAAAAACTATTTATTTTTATTAATAAAAAAGGTCGAAGGAATACAATTTAATTTAATCTCCAAAAAGTTTACACGGACAGCCAGCAAGTCGAACGGACATCGTTAGATCGACTCAAAAAGCGATACTGAGTCGATCAAAATACTTAACGGTGGAACTTGTCCCAATATTTTAAGGTATTACAAATATCAGCACACATGCATAATACCCTATCCATTATTCTGCCCTCATAAGAAAGAAAGTCACAAGCGCCAAAATTTAAAAAATGAGACAAGGGCAGATTCGGAACCGTAATTGTGATTCTGATTTTTGTGTTACATCTAAATTTTATGATTTTGAGACTTTTTTTTAGTATCAATGATTTTTTTTTTTTTTTAAATATGAATTTTTGTCTTTGTTTGTGCAATATTACGCTCAAGTTTTTGCAAACACTGACAATTTTAAATATGTATAAGAAACAATAGAATTTTGTTCTTGGATCTGCTAATATCCTCTCAGAGTGATACTGAGTGGAAAAAGAAACTAATCAAGGAAATTGTGATAATGAGCCAGCACTCACACCACCAAAAGAAGAAGCGTAAAATTGTACATCCCCAAAAAATCTTGCTATACAATCGCTTTTATAATATGATCTGACAGATGCACATGGCTAAAATGACTTGGAATTACTCAAGGAACCAGAAGAAAATGTCTACTTAATATGCAAACTCCCTTTCATCACATTGTACAGGAGACACCAAAAACTTCTTATATTTCATATTTGCAGCTCAAGGGGAAAACCTAAACTATAGTTGGTTTTACACACTTCAAGACTCAAATTGAAGTAAACTACATGCTGGACGAAGAGGCGTATCTTTCTCCAGGTTTGCATATAAAGCCGGTGATATAAACTTTATGGGGTCGAATGCTCGTTGCTTCTACAAACAGATATCTAGTCGTGTTCGAACCTAACAGTTATATTTACCTATCTGGTAACACTATTTTGGTAATTTCAACGTTAATTTTGCCTACGCGAATAAACTATCCAAAACCGATGGTTTAAAATACATTACACTTTAACCCGTAGGTAGCAATGATATCTATGTGGTCACAACCCATAACAGCCTAATTCAAGTTAGGACACAATTGAGTTATTAGTACCATCGTATTCAGAGTGTCTAAATCTACTTTGCTATAAATTTTTATAAATAAATTAATGTCAATTTAGGCGCACTAAAAGTTTTTATTTTATCTGGAATAATAGCCTAACTCAACTTTAACTTTTTGACTTTCTTTCGTTAACAATTCATAAGAGCTTAAGTGTCTTTTTCAGTGTCCTGATTTTCAGTGAAGATTCCAACTTTAAACTGCTGTACAGAAAATATTGAAAAGCAGACTAAGGCTGTTATGACTTGTGACCACCGATCTTTAAACAGCAAGATATCTATTTGTAGAAATTACGGGCATTAGATAAATATTACAAAAGTTTCATCGAAACTAAGTATCCCTCTTCACAACTAGTTGTAGTGGATGATTTAGCGTGTGGGTTGTCCATAATTAACCAAATATTTGGTTAATTATGGAGTTACTTTTACTAAATTTTATTCAAAGGTTTTGACTTGTAAGAGAGTTATTTCAAATATCTTTTTATATCGAGTTTTTACCTATAAAAGTTGAAGTGATTTTGAAAGTGTGGCTTATAAGGGCAATAGAAAATGTATTGATAATAATTTAAATAAGACAGAAGTAGTTCATGCTGAGTTCTTAAGATTTATTACAGTACAAAATATTTCTGATAGTAGATGGTGTTTTTGTATATAGTCAATTATAAACCATTCAATAAAAAATTTTGCTAAGTGGTTTTTGTTAATATCTATCGAATTTAAGTAGACTACAATGCGAATATCTGTATATTTGAAAGGTAAATATTTATTTATTTCTTACATTTCGTAAAACTTAGCACTAAAATTCCATAATCGGCCACAAATTAATAAATATGCAGATATTGCTCAGATTTTTATAATGCTTGTTTTCAAAATTTTACGTTTTATGCAACAATTAATATTTTAACTTAATTAAGCTTACATATAACTAATGTACTTATAAGCGAAAAAGAAGTAAAAAAGTACACCAATTCATGTGTGGAGTTATACAATTATTTAACAACTGCTGAAATAGTTATTTAAGAAGATATTTAACACAAAAGTAACGCTAACTGATATACTTACCTTGTAGCACTTGACGAAAGTTTGCTTTCTGAATTTTTTTTTTGCTTGCGACGGTGGACAATTATTAGTGCGAAAGTTGGGGGTTCAATTGTCGGCTGACAGTCCGCTCCGGTTCACTACAACGGGCTTTAAAGGTCTAAGTTACTTTTGCTCAGTAAATGAAGTTACAATTTAATTTCTTATTGTATTTTAACTCTCTGTTGCTGGTTGAACTGTTTTGGAGCTGTAAGTCAAACTATACATGTTTAATGGTGCTCTATCATAAAGACGTTAGAAAGATGGATTGATCTACATCTAAGGACGAAGATTGACATCAGCGCAATCAGTTACGCTCATCATGCTTATCTCAAGGGTTAATCTGTCGAGAGTTGCCATGTATTGTGCTTGGCTTGCAATACAAGGAATACACATTGGTATCATTACAGGATAATGGGGGTACCTTTAACAATCTTATGGCCATTTTCTCATTATCGCAAAGCTAACCGGCACTCATCTGCCAATTATTTATTTTCCTTTTATTTGCCGTACAGATAAATTCAATCAGCTGACTCCCAACTTTTACATGTATTTTGAGTGGCGTTGCCAGCTGAAAACAATGTTTTTTGTCGGTATATTGAGAAACCCAAAATCGTTAACGGACAGTTTATCGTTCCAATAAATTTATGTTGACATTAAGTAACAGGCAGTTTGTCGATACATTGAGAAAATGGCCATTAGTATATAGGCAAACAGTAAGTATAAGGGGTAAAAGTTATCCACACGAACTGGTGTAATGAACGCATAAGGAAACTAACGACTAGAGGGACTTTCTTTTGGCTGTTGATGTCATTTTAAGGTTTTTTGATAGAAAAGAACGAAAACTCGTAGGCTAGCGAATGTTGTAATAATATTGGTATCGGGCAAGTTTCTGTCGACAATAAGCAAAGTCAAAATAAGCGCTGGGCGAATTGATAAGGCGTTTCAGTCCAATTTAATCCGAAAAAGACTGAGTTGGTTTTTTGTATTATGTGGTATAAGGAGAATAATTTTACGCTACCAGACGGTAAATTTTCCTGTAGAAGGAACAACAAGTAGGATCTGGTGAAGGGTGACTTAAGAATGGTGATATGCACGAGAAACACAGTTACTTGCAGATAACTGATAGGTTGGAACTGGGTACTTAGACCGTCAGTATTGGTATGACTTTATATATACTGCGGTAGTCAGACCCATTCTTACGTATGGTTGCTGTGTTTGGAGGGGGAAATGAGGCTGGTATGCCGGCGGAACCTTATTTTAAAGGCTCAGAGGTGTACCTCAATTGGCATAAAAGGGCCCATGAGAAGCAATCGACAAACTGCTCTAGATCTTATTCGAGCAATATGTGATGGGCATCCAGTAGTCTTCTTAGACTGAGGGAGCTGGGACTGTTAGGGAGTTTCACGATATATTACTCGCGGATCCATGGATTCTGTGGGCACAAGAGTTGACTTTGGGTATTTGGCAAGGGTGGAAATATTAAGTAGAACTAGTCAGTAAAATTGTATGAGGAATTTTCTAATTTAACTGATGGCTACGAGGGCAAGGGTGTTGTTGTCTGTATAAAGCATCTTGATATTAGATGTATGCTTTTTACCGAATTGTATTTTAGGCGAAAGTTCTACACTACTACACTTCATATATGGATAGCCAGGCGGCTCTTAGGGCCTTGATGGGCTATTTCGTGAATTCCAAGCTAATGCAGGGCTGTAGAAGTACTCTTAAAGAGAACTTAGGGGAGTATGTGATGAGGCTATATTTGATATAGCCTTTTTTTCTTCTAATATCCCGATCTATATTAATTCTCAAGGCGACACAATGGACCATACTGGACCCTTGGTGGGGGCGTGAGGTTCGACTTCAAGCCAGCCTTTCAACCCACTTACTATTTCTTTAGCCAAAAAAATTGAATAACTTATTATACTACCTACCAGGGTTTAAAAAACTGAAGTCGAAAACAAAAACTGTCGATCAAAAAACGAAAATTTGGGTAAAACTTTTCACTTTTGTAGTTGGTTTGAAAGCGACTGCTTACATTTAATAAATCATAAGTCAAAGCCAAATTTATTTGGCAATGACAAATAAAGAAGTGAAAGAAATGGCGGGTTTTCTACTTTGATTGCAGTTTTTTTAAACGCTGCCAACAGCAGAATAGGGGAACGGGTATTTTGCGTTAGTGCTGATATGTGTAACACATAAAAATATTCATTCTAGACTTTTAGCTTTTAGTATATCGATCGTCTCGGAATCAATCTCTGGATCGATCTAACGATGTCCGTCCAGATGGCAGCTTGGCTGATTGTCTGTCCCTGTAACCTTGTGCTCAAAGTACAAGATCATTTTATGAAACAAATTTAACAAAAAAGCGTGACCAGTAACTTGATCAAACTTTAGCTTTATTTTCTATTTATTAATTAAACTTTTTTATAAGAAAATAATTCTATTATATAATTAAGAGAATGTTAAATAATGTTTGCTCTACCCAAACATCTTGCAAAAGCAAACAATTCTTTGAGAAAACTAGTAGATGTGTAAGAAGTCAAATATTAAATAGATTTGAATTTTAACCTCATAACATAATTTTGTTTAGTCGGGTCAGAGATAACTGTGGTGAAGGATATAAAATGGTCGGGCTTTATATTTACTACACTTTCTCATTTGTTTTTTTATGAACTTTAAAATTGCGAACTATTCATATTGCCTGCGTTTTCTCTCTGGCCATTATTTTAAGGTTTTTGGTTCATTTAAATTCTTTAAAGCACTTGACTTAGTAGTAGAACTTGGATATATTTATTAAACACCCTAATGTGTATTTATATACATTAGAGCGACTCAAGTTGTATGGAAGCAAAATTCGTACTCGATGTACCCTCCTAAAAATGAACCTTGGACATTTTTAAGATGACATTTTAAATATTTCGGCTCCACGGTTGACCTCTCGTGAGCTGGACCAGTTTGAAAAAGGGTCTATTTTTGCATGTTTTGTTACTTTAAGAATCTGTGTCCTTACCAATATATACAATTGGTATATTGGTATCGTAAGAAAGGTTATTTTAAGGCGCGTCCAACTGTATATAAAATTTGTCCAAGGACGATCATCCATGTCCTTTTTTTTAAGGATTTTCTGTAAAAAAACGGTTTTTGAATTTTTTGTTCGGGGTTGTTTGTAATAAAAGCGCCAAATTAACATATTTTAATCTTTAGTCGATTTAATTAAATACGTGTCTCAGCTTTTTTTGAAATTCGTACTAGTTCGCGTTTTGACTAAAATGCAATGGGTTGGTAACCCTTTGTTTTAAATAGTGCAATATGGGTATCAAATTTTATCTTTTGCCAAGTATATCATCTTTGTATGTAAATAATTTAGATTTGTGCAAATTAGATGTATTTTACACGATTTTGTAGTTACTCTAATATGATAACGGATTTAGTTTCTAGATCATGTATGGATGAAAATAGGACTAAAGAAAGCAAAAAGAAATGATCCACGACCTGAATTTTTTTTTAAACCTTTCTTACGATACCCAACTTATATATGTTGGTAAGGAAACAGATTCTTAAAGTAACAAAACATGCAAAAATATACCCTTTTTCAAACTGGTCCAGCTCACGAGAGTTCAACCCTGGAGCCGAAATATTTAAAATGAAATCTTAGAAAAGTCCAAGGTTTATTTTTAGGAGGGTACATCGAGCACTTTTTTTGGTGAGTCGCTCTAATATACATACGCATGTGTACATTTACATATGTATATAGAAGAACGTTCATGTATTTTAATAAGGGTTTCAAATTTCCCGGTCTTTTTCATTCCAGAAAGCAAAAACCATTTTTTTTATTCCCTGGAGTTCTCAGAAAGTTTTTAGTTAAATTCATATAAAATTAATCAATAAATTGCCGTGTTCGGCAATTTAAAGACATTTTCGGCAATAAAAAACCGTGATTGGCATCGTCTTCTTATACCCTCATTGCATCATAAAATATTTAATAACATTAATTTAATACTGATTCAGTCGCACAAAAAGTCGAGTATTATGTGTTCGCCAAAATTGCTTTTTTTTTAAATAAAACGTTTTTCTTTCCTTATACTTTTTAAGCTAATGTTAAAAGCTAAACTCAATTAGAGTAACTACATACAGAGCTCAGCTCCATGGCCATAAATGCGAGGGTTTTTTCATTTAGATTAGTAAACTATAAGTTTATGTCATTCAATATCATAAAATCGGAAATATTATTCCAAAACTTTAGAAAAAAATCCCAAGAACAGTCTCGGGAATATTAAAATAATTTGTTTGTCCAGAATTTCCCAAGATTTTTTTCAGAATAGATACCCTAATCTTAACTTGGTAACCATTCGAACTTACGAGTATTATGAACAATAAGTAAGTGTCTCGAGGAATAGTAAATACGATTTATGTGGTGTGCAATACCATGCACTTGACAAAACATTCGTGGCGTTGTTGTAGTTGTTCTTATGATTATTTTATTTATTAGTTTGTTTTTTCCTTTAATTTTGTTTTAATTCCAAACATAGTTGTTTTTTATTTAATATCGTTGCAAAGCTTTACTTCTTTAGAAATGTGATGAAAGCTGAAGTTTGCGTGATGCTACATAATTTTCAGTGTTTCATCATTACAAACATCAGAGCCAACCTTACCATCAGAATATTGAAATAATGTAATCATTATATTCTTTGTTGATGTCAAAAAGACCTACATTTTAATTTTTAAAATTGTGTTTCTTTCAAATTTTCAAAATAATTTAAAATATCTACATTTAGATAATGTAAAAAAGAGATAACTCTGCGAAAAAGCCGGTTCACAGAGGATTATTTGGTCCGTAAAGTTGGCCAAAATTATTAAATGTGTACTCTTTTTATGAAAAGTTTGAGTTTTTTGATAGTTTTCGGTTACATTTGGTATGAAAAATCTAGTGACTCACTTATGGTGGTTTCGTTTTGTTGTTGAATTCCTAAGACAAATTTTGCCATAAGGATGATGTTTATGTCGGCAGTGAATATAAAGAATTGTTGCAAACATTTCCAAAACACAAGGTTCATCCAATAAAATCATAGTCTTTAATTTACATAACTGCTCTGAAAGAAACGCAAAGAAGACTGGCATAAGTGACAAGAGAATTTCCTGTCCATTGAAAATAATAACAAAAGTGTTTATAAATATAAATTACTAGCGGATACCCGACGAGTGCTATTTCGCTCCCTTCCCCATTGTAGTACTACTTAAAAAAAAATACACAGCTTACTTGTCTATCTATCCACGTTTTAAATATCATTAAAATCGGTAAGATTTTTTGGAGAGGCAGAAATAATATGGACCTTCCGAAGCTCCGACAAATTAGACTTAAATGAAGATATTTGTTAATTACTTGACCCCAGCGCGTTAAACTGGGTCAAAATTTGATCAGTAAACTTATATTTGTGTCATAAATATATTTTGTGAAGAAAATAATGCGACAAGTCAAATCTGACATAAATTTACTTACACAAGAATGGTTAACAGTGGAATAAAAATTTCTCTGAATATGAAAAGCAATTATGTATTGCCTAAACTAGATGTCTTGTTCTAATCTTACTATTATGTCACTTTTAGGCCCTAAATTTGTAAAACGCAAACGCAGCGCCAAAAATTATATTGAAAGCAAAAACAAAATCGAAAATATTTCATAATTTTTTTGTTGTTTTCTATAGAAATGTATATTGAATTGTTACATTTTAAACGCTGCATATCTTGTGGCGTTGATAATTTTAAAACGCAATATGTATTTCTGTAGAAAGCAACAACAAAATTTTGATAAATTTTTGAAATTGTTTTTGCTTTCAATGTTATTTTTGTCATTGCGCTGCGTTTTACAAATTTAGGGCCTTAATATTTTTATACCCTTCACCGAAGGTAAGAGGGTATATATAACTTTGTCATTCCTTTATTTCTGTATATCTTGAGAACGTCAAGAGCCGAAATGGCTATATATCAATTAAACTTTTAATATATTTAATAGCACGCGAACATGTGCAAATAATTAAATAAAACTAAACGATATATATTATATATATATTTAGATATCTATATATATAAACTTCTGTTCTTTCCAAACCATGGTGAAGGGTATACATATAAGATTCGGCATAGCCGAATATAGCACTCTTACTTGTTTTAATTAACCATTCACCAAAATTTTGGCGAGATTGGACAAGTGGGCGTGACACTTCCCATACAAAGACATTCAAGATTTCTGTATATCTGGAGAACGGCAAGAGCCAAAAATTAGGTATAGACACCGTGGTTATCAATTTACAACATTCAATAAAATGTATGCGGGATTGGACAAGTGGGTGTGGCATTTCCCATACAAAGACATTTTAGATTTCTGTATATATTTAGAGAACGGCAAGAGCCAAAGTTTCTAAATAATATAAAATCATCTTGGTTATCAATTCACAACATCCGCTAACATGAGAGCGAGATTATACAAGTGGGAGTTGAGCTTCCCATACAATGTTGTTAAAGATTTCTGTATATCTGGATAACGACAAGAGCCAGAGTTCCAAAATAAGGTACAAGCATCTTGGATATCAATTCACAACATCCGATAACATGTAGGCGGGATTAGACAAGTGGGCGTCGCGCTTCACATTAAAGATTTGCATATATCTGGAGACCGGCGAGAGCCAAGGTTTCCAAATTGGTACAAGCATCTTGGTTATTAATTCCAAATATCCGACAAACTGTGCACGGGATTAGACAAGTAAGCGGGTCACTTCCCATACAAAGACATTGAAGATTTCTATATCAATCATCTTTGTTATCAATTTATATCAAAAGAGCGGCATTTATATAACTTTCTGTAACTATCGCACAAGGGTGAAGGGTATATAAGATTCGGCATAGTCGTATATGGCACTCTTACTTGTTTGTGTATTATTTTTAGGTACTAACTGAACTGTTGTAAAAAGTAAATATTCAAAATAAAATTTTGTTTTTAGAAAAATTTTAACAAGAAATGTAGGGAAAAATTAAGGAGTACAAAGTGTTTGTAGGGAAAAACACGATATTTTTTTTATAAGCGTATGGAATACTCATGCCTTTTTTTTGCATTTTTTTTAAATAATAGAATCCGTAAATTTTAAAATAAGTTCCTCTATAATAAAATCCTTTAAATATACTGCTATTTTAGTAGATAGAAATATTGAAAACAAACAAATTTGTTTTGCTTATGCAATCATTTTTCAAACACCTAACACTATTTAGTAAGAGTTGATGTCTTTTTTTGTATCAACTATTACAAAACTATTGTTAATCTTTAGCACATCGATGCGTGCCAAAGGTTAAATGAACGTCTAAAGTTACTCAGGTAAAAAATAAAAACTTATGAAAAGTTTCGCAATCCGACGAGTTTTTTTTCGATTACTAAAGGTTAAAATCAATTAAGAACTAACATTTTTTATAATGTTATCACGTCACTCTTCTTGCTGAAACTTAGTAGCAATTTGCAAACATTTAAAGCATTTGTTTGTGTTTATTGTTTCTATGATAAATCAACAACGAAATTTTTGGTATTTTGTTAAATGAACTCCCTGGCAACAACTTTATTTCTATCACCATCATCATTACAACAATTAACAGCAGACGAAGAACCATTGAATCGAACACCCTCAATATTTAACACAACGTACTGTGGGATAAAATCATACAATTTACTGCAAAAACAAAAAGAAGTATTCCTTGATCATTGAAGGTTGGCACCAGGACTGTGGAGTCGTTAAAAAGTAGTTTCAACTCCGACTCCAACAGCTGAAATTTTTAATATCCGACTCCAACTTCGATGCTAAATGTGCCTATATGCTGTAGGTAATTGATAAATATAATATTTTTTTTTTTATAAATATTTTATTTCATTTATTCTTTTTATTAAAAACAAATTACTTTAATATCGGAAATTTAAAATAAAAAGAACTTCAAATAAATTAACAATTCTTCTAATGGTCAATTCAAAATAAAAACTTACTCTGTGTTTGTGTTTAGAAGAAGGATAGCCTGAATAATATATGGCTTCATTGATGCTATCAAATAGGATCTCATGATTCTGAGCGCAGAAAATAATCGTTTGACGGAGACTTGTGTTGTGACAATGCCGTGGCGCTCAGAGCAGCATTGTGGATATTCTCAGGGTACTGTGGAATGGCATCTTTTATTGTTAAATTTGAAGAACAACCTATTTAAGCACTATAGCAACATTAATTCTCTACTAAGTAAAACATATTTCAGTATTGACGGCCAATAAATTTGATTTTTAAGTAGCAGCATGCATCCTTTTTTATGTAGATCAATAACCGAGTATAAGTTCTGCTACACAGAAAAAATTATTGCCGAATTATTTTCGAACAAACGCTTGTTTGAAAAATTTTTTAATTTCTATAAATTTTTTTACTGATTCAAACAATATTTTTGTTTGATTTTTATTTAACCAACAAAAATGTGGACAATTCTTCAAAAATATAATAAACGCGTTATTGGTGTCTAGTTTTCATAATTTTGTATGAAATATTTAACGCTCTTTAATGTTGTCGTCTTTTTGCATTTTTTTATTTGATCGTAAGCAACACTTCTTTATGTGAAATATAAGAACAACAACAAAAAACACACACAGTCTATTTTTGGACGCTTTAAAAAAGTGCAACTATAAGAAAAACAATAGCAGAAACAACATTACAAGAAACAAAATCCCGTATTCAATTTTTTAAAACTGTTTGGTTAAATACATCAAATACAAAAATAGAATGATGACGAAAAACATATCGCGTCGGTCTGCTGCCGTTGTTAGTTAGTCCCCTTTTAGACAGGCAAAGTTTACTTTGCAAAGTCTTGTGTAGTTTTTTTTTGTTTATTCGTTGTTGCAGCCAACTTCAGATACAGGGTTGATAAATGGCATTTTTTAAAATGTACTTAATACAGAAAAAAAAATTTCCTTTTTTTACGCTAATTGTACTTAATGCCAAAAAAATATTTTTTACAAGTTTTATTATTTGCATAACAAAGAATTTACATTAAAATGCACTTGTGCTATACATTTATATTTGAAATATACCTTTGGCAATTAACAAAAAGAAAAATTAAGTAAATAATAAGGAATTTAGACGAAGAATCTTAAGCTTGTTTTTTTTAGATTTGAAAGTGGAACAGGCTAAAAAAATGTTTTACCTACCCAGTAAAACCTTCGCCTGCAAAATAATGTGTTAAGTAATCAGGAAAATGTTAAAATACTACTTCCAATTCTACTGAAAGAACCAATGAATTTTACAAGGTATGTCCCAAAATGAACGCATTTTTATGTAAGTCATTATTTTTTTCCTACATACATCTGAAAAATAAGTAGTTATAGAAGTAATTATAGTAGTTGTATAGAAGAAAGCTACTAAATAATTAGTGAAAGAAGCTATTCATTTTAAAAAAGTAGGCGAAGTTTTTACTGGGTAGTAATGCCCGTAATTTCTACTAAAAATATCTAGCTGTGTATAGATATCTATGGTGCAAGGAATTTTTCATAATTTAAACACGTATGATTTGCTTACTGGTTAAAGTGTATTTTATGTTCCACCATCGATAAAAATACAAATGTTGTCATATTTAAAAGAAAACTTAAAGGAAAAAACTTATATGGGCATTTCCTCAGAATGGTCTACCAGGATGAAAAAATAAAATGTTGATTATCATCGTCTTTTATTATTTATTGTTTTTATTGTTTTCTATATTATTTGTAAATCAAAAGCATACGAACGTACGTTAGTGATCCCAGGAAATGCCCATACATAAAATATTTAATTAAAAAAATACAACAATCAGGTATAGTAAGGAACATAAAATTATTATTTTTAAATAAAAGTTCGGTTGGTGTATGAAATTAGTTTTGTAACATATTTCTTTACATATTTAATTTTTTTTATTTTAAACTATAGCACCAAGATTCATAAGACTTAAGCAATAATTTGTTTGAATTAAATTCGATATAGTATTTACATAAAGGCGATTTCTTTGCTTTGTTTTTGCAATTTTTAAATTGTACTAAATTTGCACTGGAGTTCTTTATTACTTTTGCACTGCTAATAGTAGTAAAAAAAGTACAATTGTACTACCAACTTTATCATCCCTGCTCAGAAATAAACTACGAACGAAAAACAAAAGGAATTTGCGAGTACAGCAAAGTTCGTACACCCCCGCTATTCTCTTTTCCCCTCCCTTCCATAAACTCAAGACTTTGCAAAGTAAACTTTGCCTGTCTAAAAGGGGACTTACATTTCTTCTTTATCAAAGGAAAGAATACAGCAACAGAGAGTGATAAAGAAAAACATTGTGTTGTGTGTATTAATAAAGACTTCGTTCAAAAATTATTCCAACAAAAAAATGTGTCTCAAAGCCAGTCCGGCGGCTCTGCTCTTGCCGTCATCTTCTCATACAGTGCTTACTTGTGTGCACGTCATTGCTTGTGCAAAAACTTTTTTTTTTATTTTGAAATTTAGTATATGAATTTCAGTCAACTTTTTGTTTGATTCAATTAAATTATTTGTTTGAAAAAATCAGTGTTTTTTTTCAATAAACAAAATGCAAATAAATTGTTTGAATATGCAAATTTGTTTATAGGACCGATTTCAGGCAAAAAATTGTTTGATTCTACAAATTTTTTGTTTGAGTTGGAAAAATAATTTTTTCTGTGTAATGCAAGTTAGACTAAAATACCAAAAAATTTGAAATTAATACAAACATTGATGTAGTTTAATGAACTTACTCTCATATGTTAAATTAAAATCATCTTATTCGAAATGAACAATAAGATATTATGCTTTCCATTTCAAACAGTTTTTATTTTGGAAAATATTTGAAAAATTCTTTTAATAGTCTGGTAGTGTATAAAGTTATTTCTGAAAAATTTAAGGAATAGAAAAAAGCTCTATAAAATACATAACTGAAATTTAGCTCATAGAATAAATTCGAAAAATAAAAAATGTTGAATATAATTCTTTTCATTTTTATGCACGTGTAATTTTGAAATCGGAGTTGCGAGTAATTGTAGGTACTCCGACTCCGGAATAATTACCGTGACTCCAACTCCACAGCCCTTGTTGGCACCAATCAATTAACGGTGTTTTTTTTTCTACAAAAAATGTCACGTTTTAATAAAAAAAATGCAATTTGGTGTTCGTTTCCTAAAAATGCTTTGCTCTCTAAAAGGGCAGCGTTTGTTATTCTAAAAAAATTCACCCTAAAATTTCATTAGGCATTGGCACTTTACGCCCCGTATAAATCGACAGTGTTGATAATGCCCTGTAAAAAGATGGCTTCTGTTTATATAGGGCTACCAGACGAAGTTGGAAAAAATCGCCTCTAATCAGGACATTAAAAATTTTAGGTTTTAATAATTATTTTTTCTATTATTTTATAGTAAAAACAAAATAAAGCACTAAATTGTTAATGAGTGGTTGTCAGTGATATAAAATTTAAATGGATTCGATGTTATAAAATAGTTTTTGAAAAAAAATCTCAAATCAAGAAATCGTAAAAACTTGACGTTATAAATCGGCAATCTGGCAAAGGTATTTTCTTGTTTACATATTTTATGAAAAACAAATTAAAGAAATTGGAATATCGTCAATTATTTTGTTCATTTATTTATTTATTTAATAAAAATCTATTAACAAATTTGGGTTAATGTTTATTTTTAAGAACACACTTTTTGATTATGTACATCTTTTTTTTTATATATTGAAGAACAAACTTTTTGTCACCTGTTAAAAACAGGGCGATTCATTTTTGTGTTTTGTTCTCGTCAATAAAAAAATTACAGTATAACATGATTGGCAAGACATTTCATACATGTACCTTTTAAAATGTGGTATGTTTTTTGTAGAAAAGAAAACACCATAAGTGACTTAATTAAAGTCGGCCAAGCCAACCTTTTTTAATGAGCAAGTTCTCAAACCAACTCTTTAGCGACTACAAAAATTCGTTTGGGTCACTGTCTTCATTAACTTTTCTTATTTATGATTTGTGAAACTAACTTTGATTTAAAAATTGCAGCCTTGGATTTGAATCCAGTTGTTTGCCCCTTTCAACCATTTTTGAATTATAAGTTGTGTCTTAATAGTTTATTATATCAGGAACTACATATAAATACATAGACGACTTGCCTTAAAATATGAGTAATTTCTTGCTAAGCACCGTTGCAGGTATTTTAATTTAAAAAATGTAATTAAATTTTTCTGAAAAACCATATATGAACATTTATTTTTAACATTTCTCCACAAGACTGCACTATTCAATTAAGTGAGCGAAAAAGTACACCAATATCCCACTGTGCGACAGTCCAAAAGCTAAATGCTCGACAAATGAAAATGTAAATTTTTAAAATTAACGGTAAAACAAACTTATATAAGCACACAATCGTTAACTGACAAACTACTTTAAACAAAAACCAGTTAGAGTGCTATATATGGCTATGTCGAATCTTTGGAACCCTCCACCAGCGTTACCGTTGTGATACTAAAGTATCAATTTGACCCTTTTTCGACGGTGTTGATACCTTTTATGACCCTTTTTTTAAATTATACTTTTTTATCATTATCACCTATTTTGTGACACTTTTTGACCCTTTTTTTTGGAAATAGCTCTCACATTTTGTTTTTTGTCAACACTGCGGAACAGAAGTGCTAAACAAATGTTTTCGAAATAAGCATTGCTTGATATGGAACAGACTCAACAGACTTACAATTCCATGCTTTCTTCTCCTTGATTTTTGATAGTAAAGTACATTTTCCCTAAAAGCAAATATAACTCATATAAATATTTGTTATTTTCTACGGTGGTTTCTTTTTAAAACAAAAATTTGGCATTTTATTAAAAAAATGCAATTTGGTGTTTTGCTCTCTTAAACAGTAACATGTTTTATTCAAAAAAATTCGCCCTTAATAATGGCAAAAGGTATTGAACTTTTCGGCCCATTTTGAATCGACAGTGTTGAGAGTGCTCTAACAGGAATGAAAACAAGAGATAAAAATTGCTCAATTAGCGGAAATTCCCAAATATTTGGTAAAAGCGGTATGATAGCAAAGTCTTATATTTATTCAAAATCGTAAAAGCTTTAAAAAACCTGACACTTACAGGAAAAAATCGCTTTAATCGAGAAAATGGTTCGCGAACGATAGCAAAATTTAAAACAAACAGTAAAATTTATTTGACATCACTAAACGGAAAATTACATAAAAAGTATGAAAAATTAGCTATAATGATAAAGAATTAACTTTTTGTCAGGTGTTGAAAACAGGACAGAGCATTCCTTAAAAAATTAAGTTTTTTGAGCTCTTCCTATCGGAAATATTATTTTTTTGTTTGCTTATAAAAAAACTTGATCTTATTATGTTCATTAAAATGGGAAATACTGCTTATAAAAAACTTGACCCTTTTTTTATTGAAATGCCCTTTTTTTGACCCCTTTTTCTGGAAAATCCCCTTTTTGTGACCCTTTTCGAAAATTTCCAACGGTTATCCTGCCCTCCACAGACAGTTTGAATATTTCTGGAGTAGGCTCTTTGTGGGATATAAAAGTCATTAACCAAGTCTTTAAAAAAACTAAAAAAATTGCATGGTATAACATATTTCTGCCAATACTAAGCTAAATTGGTCCAAATTTTCCACAATATATTTATTTGCTATGGTTTTTAGCTTATTCAAATGATAGATATCCCAAAGTGGGCTTTATATGGGGTACGAAATTCAGCAGAATGATTTCTATTCTTAAAAGACTGTGACAGAAACAATTTTATTACAATAGTATTATTCGTTACAGTTTAAGGCTTACTAAGCTGGGGTCTAATCACCGCATACGATATGGAGCAAAATTGATCGAAATTATTTATTTTGGTATCATGAAACTCGATATCGAATGAAATGTATAGAATTTAAATAATAGCATTAGATATCGAGTTACTCGACATTACATTTTTCGAGTTTTCATTCGATACGTCAGTGTCTATCGTATGCAAAAAAATCGAAAGTTTATTCGATACGATAGTATCCGCTGTTCACAAAATTTAGTAGTATGTTTTGTTATGTTGGAAGAATTTGTGCAATATCATATATCAGTTCGTGCGTTTTGCCGTCATTTATCTTGGTTTTCCATTTGGATTTATTACTATAATTCTGTTTAACCGCCCAGTAAAAAATTTTAAGGTTTTCGGAGCAAGAAAAGTACAAGAGCGCTGATATATGCGCTGGCTATTACATACTACTTAGAAGCAACAGGGAAGCGAAAACCATTGAAGTAAATTTTTAATATAAGTAAATGAAAATTATTTAATAGCTTCCCATAATCCCTTATAAGTAAGCAGGTTGTAAGGGAGTAGTTGAAATGATTATTTAAAAGAAAAAATTTACGACCAAAGTTCAAAGTGCTTCTGTTAATCCCTTACATGGAAGCACGTTGTATTGCAATGATTTCAAAATGTGTTTACGATTATTCCCGACTTGTAAAATTACTTCTTTTTTATTACGCAATCAGTCGGCAAATTGTTTTTGAGCAGAGAGGAAAGCAAATTTTTGTGTGGTCAATTACAAGATTTGTTGTTGTTTTCTTTTTAATTTGCGTACAGTTTCGTTCTATTTTAAAAATTACATATTAACTGTGTTGTGTGTTTGTTTTGCTTTTTGTTATTTTGCATAAGTTTTTGCTTCTATACTGTTGTATACAGTATAGAAGCAATTAATCAAAGGTATGAAAGCTGCGGTTTTTGGAAGCTATTCCTTCACGGAATAATGTAAGCCATGAAAAACGCAGTGATTTTACAAAAAAGTAGTGCTTCCAAGTGGGAATTCGCCATATAAAAATCATGCCTCTTGTAAGCAGGTTTGTAAGGGGGAATTGTGCTTCTCTCCCTTACAAACCTGCTTACCAGTAAGCAGCATTTTTTACTGGGCGATGTGACTAGATTTCAATCCTAAACTGCTTAGGAAAGCTAGAAATATTTTGACACCAACATTTTTGTTTTCTTTTGATCTGTCGAAAGAGAGCGTGATTTGAACAGGCGGACAGACCTAAATAAGACACATATATATTAAGGGGTCTAAGATGAATATTAACAACGATTCAAACGGAATGACAAGCTTAGTATAACCTCATTCACTACTAGTGGTAGAGGGTATAACAATATAAAGCAAAGCTGCGCACGTGAGTGTTTTTATACTCATGACACGCACACTCACGAATAAAATATGTTTTATCACGCACTTTTACGCAGGTATATTATTAAACTGCTCACGTCACGCACATTCACGAACTGATAACTTTTAATCACAAATAAAAATTAAACTTTTTTCAAATGTGCTTAAGAAACAGATTAATTATTTGTTCTGTAAGGACTAAAACATCAGAGCAAGTTAAACTGTCTTTTTGGTTTAATATGTGTTTAAACCAACAAATCTATAAATCATTAAACATATAAACCATCTTTAAACGCATAAAATTGGACGTTTAAACTACCAATACAGACCATATGAATTTGATAACATTTATCGTAGTGCTGCCACATGTTATTTTTTAACAACATATACTGCATGGGACACTGATTTATTGTTGTTGAGTTTAAAAAACATATAAATTCAAGTTTAGTTCAACCAAACCAGCGTTTAAGCCATCAGTGTTTTATTAGCCATAAGTAAATACATTTTTGTACACTCTAGATGGGTAAATAGACATTTTTGTAAATATTTCATAAAATTTTAAAGTTAAATACCACTATGTGACAGTTTTTTGACCAAATGTATTTGACACCTAATCTTTATATAAATCCGAATATGAAGTCAGAATGCGCAAAAGTAGAACAGTTTTCGAGATATTCCAAAATAACCGTTATTTGTGTTTTTAAATAAGATGATGTCACTTTAATGGAAATATCTTCAAAAATATTCTTTTTTTAATAAAAGATAATAAAATTACTTAAATAACAATGGATTGCTAGTGAAGATTTTTCAAGAAATGACCATCAAATGAGTTACAGGGAATAAAAGTTCAAACTTCATTGAAAATTTTATGATTTTTTGCAATTTTGCTATTTTTAAGTTATTTTTTTTATACCAAACAATTAAAAATTGTAACGTGTTATTGCATGGGGCATTTCACCACGAACATTTTTCGCCCTACAAGACTTAGAATGGTGCAAAAATTATAAAGCACCAGACGATTTAGTGAATTAACCCCCATAGTAGTTTAACAGTTTTAGGCTTTTTTATATTTTCTGTTACTAAACATTTCGCTATGTGTATATACTTGGTGGGTTTTTTGGGATTAAAATATATCTATAATCTTTCCCTTTAAGGTTAAGATTTAGGTAAAAGTTCTATGTGCCAAATATAATTTTAATTTCTTCATCTTTATGGGATTTTAGAATGGAGGTTTATATGGGACCTGTGGCTTATTGTGGACCCGCTAGGACAAAATTTTGTCATAACATAGTACCTATCGTAATAGTTGTTATTATTATTTCATTTTTATGTTAACAAGGAAGTTATGGAATTAAAAGCTGCTTTCGGGTGTAGTTCTTGTATGGGAGCTATGGTCATATATGAAACGATTCCAATAAAATTTGGTAAGATGATTTTAATTGCAATAAAATAAGTTTGGACCAAATTTAAACTTGATACCAACGTAATAAGGTGGTTTATGGGCACAAAGACCCTATTCCGGAAAAAAGCTTGTATGAGGCTGAAGTTATTGGCCGATTCGCCCTATTGTCCTTGTGCCAATTAGAACCAATGTACTTAATTTCATCAAATTATCCCCAAAATTGCGACCTGTACACTGAGCACAACGTTTACATAGCCAGCCAGGCAACCTGCCAGCCGGAAGGACATCGTTATTACAACTCAGAAAGTCGATCAACATACTTTAAGGTGGGTCTATGACCAATATTTTAAGGTGATGCAAACATCAGCACAAATGCATAATACACTCTCGACTATTGCGGTGTAGGTATGAAAATTTTCCAAAGTGTATATTACGTCATGCCGAATGGCTTCAAGGATTACATATCAATGTGATATTAAGGAAAATAATAAAAATAAAGCTACACAAAATCGTCCTTATAATCTTCTCTATATAAATTAAACAAAGACGGGTATGTTTCCCCACTTTTAACACAAGAAAGACTGGAACGATTGTTATGATTAATGATTTGTTGGGTTTGTCATCGTCCCAAAAAGGAGAATATATATTAAAAATTTAAAATCTTTTAAGAGAAAGAAAGTGTTACATACACCACTTATAACTCGATAGCTGCTGACGTAATTTTAATGACTTCTGATTTGTTAGATTCGTCTTTGTCACAAATAGCAGAACAACAATTAAAAAAAATAGTGGATGTGAAGCAAAACACACTTGCTTATATCTGGAGACCGGCAAGAGAATTATAAATAGAAACTGGGAATTATTTCCTTTTGAAGGTTACTTTATATTATATTCAACATTTTTCATTTTTTGTTAAAATAGTTGAGTTAAATACATTAAATTTATAAAGTATCAGTATCCAGTGTGACACAAATAATGCTGACGAAGGCCGTAGCGGGCCAGACAATGCATTACATTCTGCTGGTGTCTAATAATTGTAAATTTTTCTGTACATACAATATACTTTATTGCTGTCCAAAGGAAAGCTAAGGTAAAATTTAATAAGAAAATACAATATAATAGTCTAGTAGTAATTAGTATTGTAGTTATTTTGTTGAACTATTTATGGTTTTTAATCCAAATTTTCAATATTTTTAATTAGGCTTAAGTTCATCAAATTTAATTTTCATTAAATAATTTTTATGAAGAAAGGAATTTTTACAACATGAAAATTAATTAAAATTAAATAATAAGTGTATAAATTAATTTCTGAAAAATTTAAGGAATAGGACTATTACAAAAAAGTTTTATAAAATTCATAACTGAAATTTAGATTATAGAATAAATACGAAAAATAAAAAGTGCTGCATTTTTTACTTAAAAACGTGTAGCATTTGTTAGTTTAAGAAAACTTTATATAAAAATAAGAACCTCTTAATTGATTTGCTTAATATGCCGACTCAAATAAAAATTAATTGAATTAAACCAAGTTTTCTTGAGAATTTTCTGGAAAATTTAAAGAAATCCCTAGCATTCGTTTCTTGATGCAGGAAAATCAAGAAAACCATACTTGTATTAAATGAATTCAGCTTGAACTCAGAAATATCTTTCTTATTTGAAAAAAAGCTACTTTTGTATTGTACCTTTGTATTTGTTTAAAAAGATATTCAGTTTTATGTGCCTCCTGCACAATTGTATCTTTGTACTTGAGCTGTTTTCGAAATAAATGATTTATTTGTTATCACTTAAATATCGTTTTTTATTACGAGTATGTCGTATTAACAAAATATTTAGTCGCTATTTATTTGTTTGCCTATTCAAAGAATAATTTTTTTTTGCCACGTCAAGAATGAAAGATTATCAATAACAATTTTAATTAATTTTCATGTTGTAAAATTCCTTTCTTCATAAAAATAATTTAATAAAAATTAAATTTCATGAACTTAAGCCTAATTAAAAATATTAAAAATTTGGATTAAAAACCATAAATAGTTCAACAAAATAACCACAATACTAATTATTGTTAAAGCTAAGGCACGAGCTCTATGTGTACATTTGTCCTTCAAGTTGTGCTGAAAAAGGTCAACAGAAAAGAGAAAGACAAAGTGAAAAAACAAAAAATGTACTTGGACTTCAAGAAAAATTCTTGACGAAAGTACGAAAAAAAACAGAAGTAAAGGAAAAAACATGTAAAATCAATTAAAATGGATAATCATTCAGGAAAGCAAATTTCGATCTACCAAATGTTAAAATACAATTTGGTTTAAGGATTGATGTTTGACTAGTGACGTCAGCAGTCGTCGATGGCTGCGAGTGTAAGACGGCAAATCCATCTGAGGAGATCGAGTGGTTGCGATCGAAACATGTCATGGTAACCTGCCGGCCAGGGTTCGAGCCCGAGCCACGTCAAGAATGAAAGATTATCAATAACAATTTTAATTAATTTTCATGTTGTAAAATTCCTTTCTTCATAAAAATAATTTAATAACAATTAAATTTCATGAACTTAAGCCTAATTAAAAATATTAAAAATTTGGATTAAAAACCATAAATAGTTCAACAAAATAACCACAATACTAAATATTATTTTAATTTATATAAAAATAATAAAAATTGCATAACACATAATAGAAATACACTGACTGAAAGAATTATGCTTCACAAATCTTGCTATGCGGAGTTCGTCGTTCGTGTTAGTTGTGTTTACACCATCACTCTAAAGATGCAATAAAAACTGTTAAATAAAATGCCGACACGTATGCAACAGAAAAAAATTTAGTTCTATTTTTGACTTAAAAAAAAAAAACAAATTAATAATCACTTTAATGCTAAAAACAAAAAAAAAAAAAAATATAAACTTGTATACTTAAGCTATTCACAGATCTCATAATATTGTAAGCAGCGTTGCCAATAGAAATTTTTTTCTGGCAATGGTGCCATTATCGGATACGTTAATTCTACACATCTGGCAAATAAAAATGAGCTTACAGTGTTCATTTTAGCTTAAAGCTTCGTACAGACGGTGGTCAGATTTTTCAATGTTGTCATTAAAATTGCCTAAAATGTAATGCAACTGCACTGAATGAATTATGCTTCATAAATCTAATGAATCAATTTCATTAATCCGATGAAAAACTTCATTACGGGAATGAAATTTTACATATATAATGAAAGAATTTTATTAACACTACGAAGTTGAGTTTCGTAATTTCGTTAACATTTTCAAAAGAAGAATTCAACTTATTGTTAAACATAATTTCAATAGGTTTTTAAACCCTTCACCTAAGGTAAGAGGGTATATATAACTTTGTCATTCCGTTTGTATGTTCCACAATGTTGATGGGTCCTGGGTCCTTATGAAAAACGAAGTTCAAATCCGGTTGTCCGTCCGTCCGTGTGTATGTTGAAATGGGTTTTCCGAAAACCCAAGAATGATTTGGACACGGTTGATGTATATTTATGTCACATATACTCCTTTTAAGTTTGCTATTGAAATTCAGCCAAATCGGTTCAAAAATGACGGAGTGTAGAAGAATTATATGTCTAATTTCTGATCCTCATGATCAGTACAAAAAAACACTTGAAGTTTTTACTTTTTTTTTTGTTAACACATTTATTAAAATATTTATAGTTTATCAAATAGAAAATTATCCCATCAACAATAAATTTCAAGTGTTTTTGTCAAGAATAAAAACTGGGAATTAAGCACGAATAACAAAATCTTTTGAAATTAAAATAGAAAATTTAATTAATTTAAATTCTTTAATTTAATTCAAAATTAGAAGTCCGCTTCTTGCGGTTGATAAAAAGTAAGTGAAGTTTTTAATTATTTGTTGCAGATTTTTAAAGCATCATTTGTTAATATGTATAGTTGTGTGTATGAACATGTATGTACATTGATTCGTACGAACAAGTGCATGTAAGTACATATGTATGTGTACTTATTAATGTTGATACGTTTATAAAAAATTCACCGTTAGGTATTTTAAACATTTTAGTAAACAAATAACAAATTAAAGCAGAAAAGAAAAATATTTTATTTTGGAGACTTAAAACTTTTGTGTGGTTTGCAGTCAATGTTTTTTTTATCAGTTTGGGGGAAAATCCCAAACATTCTCCCCCGCCAAGAACGTCAGTTTTTGGTATCATGAACAATATCAGTAGGTGCTTCTTCGGGCTCGTTCAATGGAAGTAGACATATCTTCGCAATAGGCCGCTTGATGAACTTTTTGTTGGAATAAAGAGTTACTACTCTTACTAGACCATCTGCACCTGGATGAAGCTCTTCAACTTTTGCTAATGGCCATTGACCAGGAATACTTTTCTCATGAAGTAGAAGGACTATATCGCCAATTTTGATATTTCTTTTAACTTGATTCCATTTAGGGCGTGCTTGAAGACGACAAATAAACTCCTTATGCCAACGGTTCCAAAAATGTTGTTTTATGTGTTCAATTATTTTCCAACGTTTAAGGCGATCGATCGGTTGATCAAGAAGATCTTCATCTGGGATGCAATTTGTTGGCTCACCAATTAAAAAATGTGCAGGTGTCAGCACGCTGTTATCAGCAGGGTCTGTGGAGAGCTGACACAAGGGACGCGAGTAAAGGCAGCTTTCTATTTATGCCAGCAATGTGCTAAGCTCTTCGTAGGTGAGAACTCGATCCTTCATGATGCGCCACAGGTGATGTTTAGTAGATTTAACTCCCGCTTCCCATAGACCTCCAAAGTGGGGGGAGGCGGGTGGTATGAAGTGCCATTTCGCGCCTTGGTTGGCTAGCGTTTCTTGAAGATAATCGGGAAGCGATAGCTTATTGCGTTGGTAGAGTACTTGGAGCTCCTTGTTAGTTCCAACAAAGTTTGTGCCACAGTCGGAGTATAAGTCGGTACACTGTCCTTTTCTTGAGATGAATCTTCGGAATGCTGCCAAGAAGGCTTCAACATTTAAGCTCGTCACTGCTTCCAAATGTACAGCTTTTGTACACATACACACGAATAGCCTTTTGCAGTTGTTGCATTTCGAAGAGAAGTTAGTTTGATAGAAATAGGTACGGCGTAATCTAATCCACTATGTTTAAAAGCTCGTGTGGGTTGAACACGGACTGCTGGTAGGTTTCCCATTAGTTGTTGACAGGTTTGAGCTTTATATTTGAAACAAGCTATGCATACTATAGCCAAATCTCGTGCAGATAGTATCCAATAATACCAAGAAATGTACGATTGCATTAACTGGAGACTGCCATGTAGAGTCTTGATATGAGCTTCTAAAAATATAAGTAAAGAAAGTGGATTTTGTTAAGAAAGTATTACAGGATATTTTGATTGAAATGGAAAATCAGCATTTGAAAGGCGTCCACCAACTCGCAAAATATTAAACTCGTCTAAGAATGGCGAAAGTTTTCCAATTTTACTGTTAACTGGAAGAGGTTTATTCGATTTTAAACAGAATATTTCTTCAGAAAATGAAACAACTTGAGTTAATTTGACTAGCAAAATTCGTGACTCCGCAAGCTATGTGTTTTCAGAAAACCCACTTCTCTAGACACCGTTTGTTGTAAAATCGCAAAATGTAAGCAGTAACTCGTACCAAAGTGGTCCATTTTGAGAATTTTTTAGTTATTTCTGGGTACTGCAAAACATTTGAAGATTTAATAGAATTATAATTGTTGCTGTTTAAAACTGCTGAATGTGTAAAATTAAGAGAAAATTCAGGCTACGACCCTGATTCAAACTTTAGCCAGGAGGGGCCTTTAAACCAAAGTTCATGATAAATCAGTCGTTCAGGTAGAATTCCCCTCGACGCACAATCTGCAGGGTTGTCACTGGATGGAACATATCTCCAGTCGTTTACATTAGAAAGGCGATGTATTGTATTGTTTTTTATAAAGGCAACAAGCTTTACTAGCAGCACAGCTGCGCTTAATTCCAGCCGGGGAATTGTTTCCGTTTTTAGTGGCGCAACTTTAGTTTTTGCTTGTAATAAGTTTACAATTACCTTACCAGATGTAGTTATAACGCGAGCATAAACAACAGCGGCGAACATCTTATATCATTCCGTGCATTCTTCAACAATTTATGATAGTTTTTGTAACAAAATTATCAATTTTTTTTAAGGTTGTGGTTCCACATTTTGATTCATAGCTCTGCTTAGGATGACTACAAGCAATTGGACACCAAGTTTGTTTATTTCTTTTGAGTTTTTCGAAAGTGAGCGTGTTTTCGACAGACCGACAGACAGACAGGCATGGCTAATGGACCCAGAATATATATACTTTATGGCGTCTGAGATGAATAATAAACAAGTAAGAAAGTATAGTCGGTCAACCCCGACCATATGATACCCTTCACCACAGTATTAAAAAACACATCATGCTTATATGTCCATATAAATATGGATTTATCAATGTTTATAAACTTCATTAAAATCGGTTTGAAAGTTTGTGAGAGGAAGAAATTTCCCCACATCTTTCCTCGTGGTCCTACAATATGGCCCATTTTTAACCAGCTTGGTCCTTGTGCCAATAAGAACCTTTGTCCTAAATTTTATCAAATTATCTCCAAAATTGCAACTTGTACTTTGCGCACAAGGTTACATGGACAGCCAGCCAGCCAGCCGGACGGACATCGTTAGTTCGACTCAGAAAGTAATTGTGAGTTGATCGGTATACTTTAAGGTGGGTCTACAAACAATATTTTAAGGCGTTATACACATCAGCACAAATGCATAATAACCCTCTCCACTATTGTGGTTGGGGTATAAAAAGTTTCACACGGAATGACAAACTTAGTATACCCTCTTCACAACTAATTGTGGTGAAGGGTATAAAAATGGGATTATATTATCTTGAGGTAAATGAGTTATCACGCCCGCAAAGACCATTATATTCAAACTCAGCCTTACAATCTCTTCCATACGCTTATACACTGAATTTAACGTTTATAGCTCAATCGCCCTAATTTTTAAAAATTGAACACAGTGCGCTGTAATAAATATTGTAATATTTTGTCTACTTTTTGGCTAAAAAATTATTTTTCATATGCCTTTAATATTTAATTCGAAATTCTTTTGATTCTACTGCCAATTTTTAAATTTCGCGTTAATACCTTCTTGTTGATCAAGTGCGTTATATTAACAGTATCTAAAGTAATTATTAAAAAATTTTTATTAAATAACTTTTTAAAACTTCATGTAAGTATCGTAGAAACTTGATGAATTTATTATAAAATAAGCCAATAATTTATTTAAAAGAGTAACACAAATTAACCCCTCTTTGCAATATGTACTTGTTTGACCTGAACATAAATACAAACAAAATCGCACTTTATAAACTCACATCAATTTGTTTGCAAGTTTCTGGTTGATAAACAAATTTCAACATAATATTTGCATAAAATGCGGAATTGTGCAATCACATTTAAATATTATAGTCGGACTGGCTCAAGGACATAGAAGGCACAAGTGTAAATATTTATTGCAATCGTGGTTGTCTTAAACTACAATGTGGCTAGATGCCGTGTTCAGACAACGTTATTTAGAAATTGTATTTGTACGATTATCAAAGAAACTGTTCAATTAGAATTTTTCAAGTTAGAGCTTGTAAGTATCTGTATCCAGTCACTACTCACGAATATTACAACTCGTAAAAAGTTGTTTTCCTTAGCCGGCATTTAGATTTAAGATTTTATTAAGCTGATGACTTTTTAACAACCAAAAAACAATACATAAATAATTAACAAAAAAATTGATTTTTATTTCTTAAGATTGAAAACTGTTTTTTCCCTAACTAATTAATGGTAATGTTGCTAAATTATTTTACAACTTAAGATCTTAATCTGCAAAATATTAAAAAAATATTTATTATTTTAGTAAATCTTCTAAATTTAACAAATTAAAAGTCAAATCTAGATTTAATTAAATTAAGAAGCTCGACACATATAAAACGTTGTTCGAATTAAGTTTTTTCAATGCTTATCTCAGCTGTTGTGTTAATAAAATACTGGAAAACATCAATATGATAATTATTAATATTGAAATCGACTTTTGTAAAAATTTGTATGAAATCGTTTTTAATAAAATTATTTAAAATGAGTAAAGAAAACAAGTGTGCTAAATTCGGCTATGCTAAGGCCCGTTTTCAAAGCTAACCGATAGCTAAAAGTAGACTTGAACCGGCATTATTAAAAGTGTTTCTTCACTAAAATTTGTCTTTAACCTTAAGTGAGCGATAAAGTAAATTAAGGTTCATCCTTCCTGGTAGGTTAAAGTGAAGTTGTAATAATGCAACAAGTTTTATACGGATGATAAAAATCCTAACTTTCGGTATCGGTAAGTTGTGAAAACGGGCCTAAATCTTATTAACTTACCCTTCAACATGCTGCAATAATTTGATGTACGTAACTTCTAGAAAAAAGTGCATGGGCTAACTAATTATTTAAGGTGAAGGAGGTGAGAGTAGAGTTTGCTAAAAACCGTAAAAATATGAAACCGCGGTTTCGGGCTTAAAATGATTAAAACCGGTCGGTTTCGGTTCGGTTTTCGGTTTTGAAAAAATCAATTATTAAACTTTATACATAAACATATATATTTTTTGTATGTAATGAAATTTTTTATTTGTTTCAATTCAGGTACTTTTATTAATCCTTAAGTGTATCCCTGGGCTTAGCCAGGCATTTTTTGACTTTTTCCAGTTTTTTTTTTTTTTATATAATTGAAGCACAGCCGCGAATAACGTTTTAAGTTACAAAATGATAATTTTTCAGGAGAGCAAAAAAACTTTTTTTGACAGGCAGAATTATTTGTTTAAAAAAATTTCTTTTCTATTATTAAAAATAATGATAATAAAAACTTTAATGGAAAAGGCTTTTAAAACATTATTCCGCACTGCAAAACCATTTCGGTTTCGTCATTTTGTTAGTAACTTGCAATGTTCTTCCACAGGCAGACACTTTGTACGCCATTTTGAAGGCGTTAAGGTGCATAGTTTTGGTTGATTTGATGTTTAAACTGTGTAAGAGAGTAAGGTCAACCGTTATCTGCAAAAAAACAGTTTTTGAAAAATGTGGCATTTACAACGTTATTCGCGGCTGTGCTTCAATTATTATGTATATTAAAATGAAACTTTATGTATTCCTCAATCAAAGTGTTTTTATAAGAAAATGAGAAAAAAATGGAAATTTTAACATCGTGGGCGCCGCAATTGGCTAAATGAAAATTTTGTGCATATTGTATCCACATGGGCCTGGCAAGGCCCTTCCCTATTATATATGTATTGTTTTTCGAAGAATTATTCTATATCCCAACAGAATAAAAGTAGTCCCATCCTTGCACAGAGGCTCGTTAGTGTGAGTTTTTTCAATAGTCACAAAAAATCTATGCAAAATACTAGTGGTCCCAGCCAGGCCCAGGTGGTAATTTGTGCCACACAAATTAGGTATCTACTCAGGGCTGCTAGATTTGACGATTTATCGTCAAATTGCCGATTTTTTGTTCCGAAACTAGCAAAGTGCCGATTTGGTGATTTTTGTGTAAAAAGTGACGATTTTTTCAGTCTCCAAAAACAGCTAATTTTCTGACAATTTCGTCTTGAAATGTTTAACAGCCGTAGCTTAATAAGAGCGGAAGGCGGAACTGATATGAAATACCAAAGCGAGAGCGTCAACGTTGTATCACGAACAGTAGTGATAGCTTTCTTGTTTAATAAAACCCACAAATTATAAATAAAAATAGAGATAAAAACACTAGATTGACCAAAAAAAAAGCTAAATTGCCATTTTTAATTAACAATAGCGGCAAACTTCATTACTAAACGAGCTGTCAAAATCGGGGTTTCCAATTGCAATGTGTTCAGGCCGCTCTATTCAAAAACTAGAAAACTCGTACCGCTTTTGTTTAGGTACGGCTGTAATATGAAAGTCTTAAGAAAATCTTTGATTATTTCCAGAGTACAAGAACAACAATGTTACGCTTTGCTTATCTTTCGTCAAAACCATCATCGAATGAGCCTTTTATGGCTCTCTGTATAAATCAGATTTTCAACAATTATATGGCAAGCATTTCAAGAGTTGTAAGAGAATATCTATATGAGTCTCATACGATTCTTGACATGAAAGTCTCGCTAGATTACACTACTTGACAGTTATATGACTAAATGAATCTGACACCTAATCTTTATGTAAAATTGTCCGCTGAATTAGACTTGTCAAAAGTAGAACACTTTTTGAGATATTCCAAAATAACCGTTATTTGTGTTTTTAAAAAAAAAGATTATGTGACTGAAATGCAAATATCTTCAAAAGTTTATGTCTTTCTTTCTATTTCGTGAAAGGCTATAAAATTTCTAAAATAACCATGGGCCGTTTGTGAAGATGAGCCAATAAATGGCAGAGTTATAGTGGACAAAATTTCAAACTTCATTATAAATTTGATGATTTTTTGCAATTTTGCTCTTTTTTTATAATCGGATCCAGCGGACCATTTTACATCAAGATTAGGTGTCAGATTCACGACTTTGGTGGAAATTTGTGACGCAGTGTTATCTTTACCCATCTCCTCAACGATTCCCACAACGATTGAATAAGCGTCTTTCGCTGTTCTATGGAAGAATCTCACTCGTGGTACAGTTTTTCCCGTGTGAGAAATCTTCTACGATTAAAAAATGCTGGCATCGACACTCAAAGACGCTCTTTATGAGACTCCCAGTAGCTCTTACACGTTTGAAAATGCTAGCTGGGTATGAAGTAATTATGTTTTTGTTTGAATGTTTTTTTTTTATAAAATTCGAACAAACATTGTTTAAAAACAACTTAATTTTAAGTTGTCCGATTTTTTGACGATTTTTCGAAACAATAAAGACGATTTTTTTATTTTTGCTCAGCAAACTGACGATTTGTTCTTCTTAGTATTTATTTTGAATTTCATAAATGAATTGAATTCAAGCATAAATATATTGTTAAAGTAAAAGCTATAACCGAGGTTTTTTGTCGATTTTCGGTTTCGGTTTAAGGTACTTAAAACCGCGGTTTCGATTTCGGTTAAAACCGAACAGCAATTCCTAGGTCAGAGGCAGATACCCCCCATACAAAATATTTTTTTTTTTTTTAATCCAAATTTTTAATATTTTTAATTAGGCTTAAGTTCCATAAATAGTTCAACAAAATAACCACAATACTAATTATTTTTTTTTTTTTTATCTTCAAAACTATAATAGCGAGGCACAATTAATTTGATGTGCGCAACTCATAGAAGAAGAAAATACATGTTCCAACAAAATTATGGAGGTATATGAAGGGGAGACGGGTATCCTCCGTACAATTTGTTTATTAAGTTTAAATTACTTCATAGCAAGAATATTTTTTTATGATTATAATTTCACATTTTATTAAAACTTATATTTGAATAAATGTAACTTCATAAAATGAAGTTTTAAATTTTAATTTTATTCCAAGAAAAATTTAGATTATTTAAGAAAGGTTAAAATTTGGGCGATTAAAAACATTAATCGATAGCATTGTTGGGTGGGTAATGACCTCGAGAATATATACCATCATTTAACTCTCTTATCTTAACTTCACCTTGTTATTAATTTATTTTTATTTACAAAATATTTTTTATTTTTTGTTTGTTCATTTAATTACTGATCAATATTAGAGGGTATATTGATCTGGCTTGAACCTACTTTGTTGTAAACAAAGATTCCAAGATTCCACCCCATACCCTGAGCACGGTCGATTATATAGGTAGCAGTGTTTTTCAACAAGTAGGAATTAGGAACTTTGAGCCTTCAAAAGCCAAGCCCACTGTCCAAAAACACTTAAGTATCATTAAAACCATAACAAATTTTGGTCTGTAACAGTTTCATATGAATAGAAACTACACTGTAAGCTTTCGTGAAGACCGGTCCATAACCTTAACGAATAACGCTATTGTGGTCTGTCGCAGTTTAATATAAGTAGAATTCTCACTGCTAATTCTCGTGAAGATCGGTCCATAACTTACCATACACCCCATATAAAATAATAATAATAAAAAAAATTCTTTAGATAATAACACATTTTAACAACGTAAACAAAAATGTTTTTTGAACGAATCTTCGTATGGTTAAGAAATTTCTTTTTAATTTCTAAATTTTACTTAAGATTTTTTGTCAAAATACCACAGATATATTTATAATCCCATTGATCCTACCTCGAAATAGCAATAGCAAGGCAACGATAAGAGGGAGTCGAGGGTTTCTACTCATATCTCAGCCATTTGCGATCAGGCTGAACTTTAATAAAGGAACTTGACGGAGCATATGTGCGTAAATTTATAAATATGTATACAATAACCTAGCCCGCATCAGCACAGACGTTAAATCAACTTCACTACTCATAAGGACCCAGAATATATTAATACGTTATAGATAGGGTCTAAGATCAATATTGTAGAAACTAGATCCGGAATGACAAATTTATATACATATACCCTTTCCCCCTGTGGTGAAGGATATAATTAATTAGAATTTAAACTTGAATAATATTATTTTTTGTAGGTAGTATATATTATTACGAAATTATGTAGATATATCTAAGAATTATTTATAGTTTTAGTTATAAGTTATTTTGTAAAGTATAATTAAAGTAGTATTAGTTTGAATTGTTATTTACTTCACTGTATTGTAGACCATAGATTTAATTGTAGAATTTTGAATTCGAACAGAATGGTCTGGAATCGACTAGAAGGTTCTTGAATCTATTAGCTTACATATACTACCGGTGGTGAATTATAAATACAGGCAGACTCGTAAAGTTTAGTTTGCTTTGAAAGATTTAATGGTTCAGTTCGAAACGACCAATATTGGATAAATTTTGTGAATATAATAATTAATTTGACGATCTGGCCTAAGCAACCAGTGAAATGCGCATACACTCAAAATATTATGTAGTTAAATTCGAACGAAAATTCATTTTAAACAAATTAAAATTCAGTTAGAAAACGGATCATTTACATTTCATTTAAAACAAATGATTTTTACATTCATTTTTAAATTTTTTATTTATTGAACAGCATATTCGTTAAAATTGAATAGTTTTTACTTTTAAAAAATTAAATTTAAGCGACAAAAATAAACCTCATAACAAAATAAATACGAAAAAACCTTATATGTTTGTAGTTTGTTTTTCGAATAACAAACATAAATTTTAAAAAATAAAATTATTCGTAAAAGTACTATATTTTTATCAAATTTTAACACTACGTAAAACGAATTTAATAACTCACAATCAGTTACTGTAATAATTTTATAAGTGTAAGAATAGCTTATCCCTTCAAAAATAAACTTCAGTTTGTCAATAGTATGAAATGGGAATTCAGCACATTATAACGTAACCTTGTTAATTAATTTTTGAATCCCAAGAAAAACTTTGATAATTTTAATAAAGCTTGTTAAGTTTAATAAGTGTGTGTATTTATTTGGATTTGCAATTAAAAGAACTCAAACGCGTTTATTAAAGAAAAAACGTAAAAAATTGTATTTCGGATTATACGACATATTTTCTGCAAGTTCTGCTGGTCTCATACCATTGACTTATTTGATTCTTACAAAAACTCCCTCTCAAGAAAACCACTTTTTAAAAGAAACACCTAATATCTTCTCAGTAAAAACTTTGCTTCCCAGTAAAAACTTCGCCTACAAAATAATGTGTGGAGTAATCAAGGAAAAGTTAAAATACTACTTCCAATTCTACTGAAAGAACCAATGACTTTAACAACCCAACAGACCAAAAAATAAGTAAAGTATAATAGTACTTTAGAAGAAGCTTTTTTAAAAAAAAAATACTTAAGCTTTTTTTAATCATGTTTGAGAAACTATTATCTTTCACAATATGTTTTTAAACATAGTATATAATAAATAGTATACAATAAATAAATATTAAACATGCTTGTCATATTTTGTATTTTCTCAAAAGCATTGTAAGTATGATTATAAAAGGCCTATTGCTAAAATGTTTTTAAAGTCTCGTGCCATACAAGTCCCGTTGATTTTTCCGTCAGTTAATCATTGAATAATTTCATTGTCATTGTTAATTTTGCTTTAAAAGATTGAGGTTCTTAATAAATATATAAAAAAAATTAAAAAGTGGGAAAAGTGTGAAAAGTAAGTAAAATATTAATAATAAAATAAAAAAATGCCAAATTTAATAAAAAAAATGTATAAAAAACGAAGCAAAAGAAGTAGTTGAGCTTCTTTTAAATAGAAAAAACAGAAATAGAAAAAATAGATCATTCTAGTGATAGTGTTTTACTCAGCGATCTTACTGAAGATGATCCAAGAGGCGCATTTGAGGATGACATCGAAGCTTATTTAGATGATTCAGATTCAGAAGATTGTGGTTTATCAAAAGAAGTCATGAAAGTTTACAACACAAGGGAAGAGCTTGCTCAGTGTGGTGTTAAACATTCCATAACTCGTTCCGCATTGGATGAGCTTTTGGTAAAAATAAAAAAAAATAGTTCCTTCATTACCAAAAGATGGTAGAACATTGAAACAAACACCTCGAGATGCTCCTTTAACTTTAATTGAAGGTAGTTAATATGTTCACTACGGACTTAAGGAATGCTTGACTGATTTTTTTCAACTATAAATGCCATTAAAGGTTTTTTTCTTTATTTTTTTAAGGAGAAAGACTTGTCTTCGGTAGCCAAAGCTCCGAGTTTTGTAAAAAATTGTTGGCGGAAGATTTTTACTGATGAACTGGCGGTAAAATTATGTTGGAAGGGTACTGAGCAGAAAGAGTGTCCGTAGTCTTAGTTCTGCGAAAGCTATTCGAAGTAAGAAGATAATAAAACAACAATAATAATAATTAACCTTATAATACATTAAATTTTATTGTTTTACAGATGTAGCAATTGGGTTCGGACAAACCGAAGATGCATTTATAAAAAGCACAAAAACTTTTTTTCAGTTCGCCAAGTCCCGGCAACAATTGCGCTCAAGGTACAAAACTTTTACTAAAGGTGGCAATAGTAAGCCAAAAGAACAATAAATTATAAAGTATTTTTTTAATTAGAATTAATGTTTTTCCGTTTTTTAAAAGTATGTATTTTTAATTTAAATTTAATTGAATTAAATAAAAATGAATTAATAAAAAAAAAAATACAATAAACGGGCATGATCTGTAATTCGATGTGATTTGAAAACGAGTGAAAAAATGTGAAAAAGATTTTTTTTTAATGTTAGCTAGTTTCATATAAAAATATAAAAGCACTATGTTGTCAATTTCATTTCGAATTCCCGAAAATGAGAATTTCTTATTTGCAAGCATAACCAAATTCTACAATTGTTGAAATAAGCTTATTCTACAATTGTAGGCATAAGCTAATTCTACAATTGTTGAAATAAGCTTATTCTACAATCGTAGGTATAAGCTTATCTTTATTTAGTTTAATAAAATATCATTTGGGGAAGGTTTTTCTAAAATTGAGAATATAAGCTTAATAAATAATTATTTCAGTACTATTATCACGAGGGTTCCCTTTTGATTATTCTACAATAATTTAAAAGGGGTTTTCTATAGTTTCTCAAGTCTTTTTAAAGCTTTAGGCTTATGCTCGCAAGCTTTATTATAATATTTTTCTAAAGGGTTTTGGTCTATTGGGAATATTTCTATAACTACTTATTTTTCAGATGTATGTAGGTATAACATAATACACTACAAACCCAAATTGCTACATCTGTAAAACAATAAAATTTAATGTATTATAAGGTTAATTATTATTATTGTTGTTTTATTATCTTCTTACTTCGAATAGCTTTCGCAGTACTAAGACTACGGACACTCTTTCTGCTCAGTACCCTTCCAACATAATTTTACCGCCAGTTCATCAGTAAAAATCTTCCGCCAACAATTTTTTACAAAACTCGGAGCTTTGGCTACCGACGACAAGTCTTTCTCCTTAAAAAAATAAAGAAAAAAACCTTTAATGGCATTTATAGTTGAAAAAAATCAGTCATGCATTCCTTAAGTCCGTAGTGAACATATTCACCACCTTCAATTAAAGTTAAAGGAGCATCTCGAGGTGTTTGTTTCAATGTTCTACCATCTTTTGGTAATGAAGGAACTATTTTTTTTATTTTTACCAAAAGCTCATCCAATGCGGAACGAGTTATGGAATGTTTAACAGCCCACTGAGCAAGCTCTTCCCTTGTGTTGTAAACTTTCATGACTTCTTTTGATAAACCACAATCTTCTGAATCTGAATCATCTAAATAAGCTTCGATGTCATCCTCAAATGCGCCTCTTGGATCATCTTCAGTAAGATCGCTGAGTAAAACACTATCACTAGAATGATCTATTTTTTCTATTTCTGTTTTTTCTATTTAAAAGAAGCTCAACTACTTCTTTTGCTTCGTTTTTTATACCTTTTTTTTTATTAAATTTGGCATTTTTTATTTTATTATTAATTTTTTACTTACTTTTCACACTTTTCCCACTTTTTAATTTTTTTTATTTATTTATTAAGAACCTTAATCTTTTAAAGCAAAATTAATAATGACAATGAAATTATTCAATGATTAACTGACGGAAAAATCAACGGGACTTGTATGGCACGAGACTTTAAAAACATTTTAGCAATAGGCCTTTTATAATCATACTTACAATGCTTTTGAGAAAATACAAAATATGACAAGCATGTTTAATATTTATTTATTGTATACTATTTATTATATACTATGTTTAAAAACATATTGTGAAGGATAATAGTTTCTCAAACATGATTAAAAAAAACTTAAGTTTTTTTTTTTTAAAAAAAGCTTCTTCTAAAGTACTATTATACTTTACTTATTTTTTGGTCTGTTGGGTTTATAGTAGTTACCCAGTAAAAACTTCGCTTACTTTTTCAAAATGAATAGCTTCTTTAACTCATTATTTAGTAGCTTTCTTCTATAACAACTTCTATAACTACTTTTTTCTGGATGTATTTAAGTAAAAAAATAATGACTTACTTTAAAATGCGTTCATTTTAGGACGTCCCTTGTAAAATTCATTGGTTCTTTCAGTAGAATTGTAAGTAGTGCCTTCATGTTTTTCTGATTACTCAACACATTATTTTGAAGGCGAAGTTTTTACTGGGTATATAGAAAAAAGCTACTAAATAATGAGTGAAAGAAGCTATTCATTTTGAAAGACAAGTCGAAGCTTTTACTGGTAAGTTAAAAAATGAATAATGACTTACTTTTGCATTTGTTCATTTAAGACAACCCTTGTAAAATTCATTGGTTCTTTCAGTAGAATTGTAAGTAGTGCTTTTATGTTTTTCTGATTACCCAACACATTATTTTGAAGGCGAAGTTTTTACTGGGTATTTGTTAATAAAGTACAGTTTTTCTAAAATTCTTATACAGTAGTTTTGACTTAGCTGCACAATCTCCTTTGCACGATTTTTTGTGCAGGTAAATCAAAAATGCAGTTATCTTAAATGCATTTACCTGCCTTAATGTGCAGGTACACAATTGTGGTTACCTGCACAAAAGTGCAGCTAAAGTAAAGTGTTTGATTTAAAAGTAGAATAAAAAAATTATTTTATTAATACATAAATTTATATTTTATTAAAATTTTATTCCATCCCAGCTAGCATTTTCAATCGTCTAGGAGTCTACTGGGAATCTCACAAAGAGTGTTTTTGATCGTCGACGAGCTCATTTTTTAATTGTTGACAATTCCTCGCACGGGAGAAACTTATCTAACGAGTCTTTCAAAAAGCATGCCAAGAGTCGTATGACACTCATGTAGGTACAGTAGTTTTGACTTAACTGCCTTTTGTTTACGTGCACTTAGACTTAACTGCCCAAAATACATATTTTCTGGAATTATTCTTTAAATCCTTTTTTAAGTGCATTTTGTATACCTGCATATTTTTCATATTTTTGGGCAGCTTTAAAATATTTTCATACAAAACATCAAAGTTAGCTGCACACATAAAAATATAACTTTTTCACATAAATAAAAATATAAATCGCAAATATTTTGTTTTTTTTTTTTTACATAAATTTTTATGTTCTTTGTGAAGTCTCATTGTTTTTGTTAATGTTTATTTTAAAATAATTAAACATACATACATACATCTATAAAATGATCTGTTATTTCCCAGCTAGCATAGGCTGTTTGTTAGACGATTATGTTTAATATACAACTCCTAAAAGAATCTTCTGATGATTATCTTTTTTTTTTTTTTTTTAAATTTATTTTTTATTATTAAATCTTTCTTATCGAAATTTTCAATATGTATTCAAATCTTAATTCTACTTGTTGTTTATTAGTTGTTACCAGTGTAACCACTAACTGCTGTATTCAAATTTTAAGACTGTCTTCTAGTTAAGCTCAAAGTATCGGTTTTTTTAGCCTCTGGTGACCTTCGAACTGAAGCAAACCCCGAGCGATGATTATCTGACTAGTAACAAAAACATCTAAATCTTTTTTTAATTTATTATTTTTTTTATTTACTTTTTGACACGCTCGTCTTTAAATCTAAGAATGAACCATTTGGGACTCTCTGTAAGAGTCGTACAACAATTACTGAGCTACCTAAATAAGACCGTTTTTGAGGTATGAAAATGCTATTGCCAATACAATTTTAATAAAACAAACCGGCCTAAGGATCTGTAAAAAAGAATTATCCTTCAAGATGGTGTTGATTTCGCGACTTTAAGGTTTGTTTTATAGAAATTGTATGAAAATTAGAAGTTTTGGCCTGAACAATACACTTGATGCCCTTATTTATGTAGCTCATACGGCTGAGCATTTCACGAGTTGTAAAATAATACCTACATGAGTCTCATACGACTCGTGGCATGCTTTTTGAAAGACTCGTTGGATAATCTCTACATACATCATAAACGATTCCCTTTACGATTAATATAAGCGTTTTTCGCTGCGTTATGAAAGAATCTCTCATAGAACTCAGCACGTGTTATAGTTTCTCCCGTGCGAGAAATTGTCTACAATTAAAAGATGAGCTCGTCGACGATCAGAAACACTCTTTGTGAGATTCCCAGTAGACTCCTAGACAACTGAAAGTGCTAACTGTGTTGAGATAAAATTTAAATAAAATATTAATTTATATATTAATAAAATAATTTTTTTATTTTACTTTTAAATCAAACACTTTACTTTAGCTGCACTTTTGTGCAGGTAACCACAATCTTCTACCTGCACATTAAGGCAGGTAAATGCATTTAAGATAACTGCATTTTTGATTTACCTGCACAAAAAATTGTGCAAAGGAGATTGTGCAGCTAAGTCAAAATTACTGTATTATTTTACAACTCGTGAAATGCTCAGCCGTATGACTGAGCTAACTAATTAAGGGAATCAAGCGTATTGTTCATGCCAAAACTTCTAATTTTCATACAACTTCTATAAAACAAACCTTTAGGTCGCGAAATCAACACCTTCCTGTCGGAAAATCCTTTTTTACAGATCCTTACGCCGGTTTTTTTATTAAAATTGTATTGGCAACAGCATTTTCATACTTCAAAAACGGTCTCATTTAGGTAGCTCAGTAAAAAGGTTCATTCCAAGATTTAAAGACGAGCGTGTCAAAAAATAAATAAAAAAATAATAAATTCAAAAAAGTTTTATGGTGTTTTCTTCTCTACAAAAAAATGTGACATTTTATTTAAAAAAAAATGCAAATTGGTGTCTGTTTCTTAAAAATTTTGCTCCCGAAAAGGGTGGCTTGTTTTATTCTAAAAAACTCACCCTTTTCGGGAGCAAATTTTTTAAGAAACATACACCAATTTGCATTTTTTTTTAATAAAATATCACATTTTTTTGTAGAAAAGAAAACACCATTAGATGTTTTTGTTACTCGTCAGATAATCATCAGAAGATTCTTTTAGGAGTTGTACATTAAACATAAACGTCTAACAAACAGCCTATGCTAGCTGGGAAATAACAGATCGTGTTATACATCTATGTATGTTTATTTAATATAAAAGAAACATTAACAAAAACAATGAGAATTCGCAAAGAACATAAAAATTTATGGGGAAAAAAACAAAATAATTGCGATTTCTATTGTTATAAACAGCATAAATTGGATATTTATGTGATAAAGTGGCCACCAAATATTTGTATGTGTGCAGCTAACTTTGATGTTTTGTTTGAAAATATTTTAAAGCTGCCCAAAAATATGAAAAATGTGCAGGTATACAAAATGCACGTAAACAAGGACTTTGAAGAATAATTCCAGAAAATATGTATTTTGGGCAGTTAAGTCAAATTGCAGCTAAGTTAAATTTTTTGTATGAAAATAATTTTAAAATGCCAAAAATTTTGTGCATTTATCTGAAATGTGCAGGTATAGAAGGTGCACTTAAAAAAGGAATTTGTATGGAATTATAAAGAATAATTCCAACAATTATCAATTTTGTGCAGTTAAGTCAAAAGTGCACGTAAACAAAAGGCAGTTAAGTCAAAACTACTGTAATTAAGTTACTTTTTAGGACCACGGGAATAATAGCTGTAAATACCTTAATATTTTTAAGAAGCAGTTCGCACTCGTTACTTGAATAATGGTAAAGAGTGACACGTGTACTTAATTTTAAATAAATTAACATTATTGCTAGGCAGGCGCGGATCTAGCTTGGCCTAAGGGGGGGAGGGTGAATTTTGTATGACACAAAAAAGTTAAAAATTTGTTTTTAAAAGTTTATTAAAAATAATATGTGTATATTATGTAAAAAAAAACAAAACAATAGGGTTAAATAAAATATATGATCCGTTTAATATAAATTAAAATAAATTAATCTTCTTAAATAAGCAATTTATGATTTCCTTGTGAGGCAAATTTATATGGTACAGTCTATCTTCGGTCATTGTTGATCTGAGCCATGTTTTTATTCGACGAAGGGTATGAAATGACCTCTCGCTCATAGCATTACTGACGAGCATTGACACCAGTGTTCGAAAATAAACACTAAATATCGTTTTTTAATGTTCGGTTCGGTAGATATGTGGAAAACACAAACGCTAATAGCTGGAGAAATAGTTGGAGAGAAATCGTTAACGCCCTATGTTCCTCGTGAACATTATATTTAAGTATGTACTTGTTATATTAAGGTATAAGTACTGTACATATTTAAATAAATAAAGGACATATATATATATATATATATATATATATATATATATATATATATAAAATATAATGTTTGTCTACAGTATCACTACAATTGTTCTGTTTTTTAACGAAGAGCCGAACATTATAAAATGTTCGGTTCTTTCTTGAAAATAGTTATGAACGGTATTAAGGGTTGTGTATGTCTATACAATCACTAAAAAAATAGATATCGTTCCTGGGTGTGTGAGCCGAACGTTAAATAATGTACTGTTTATTTTCGAACACTGATTGACACGAAAATTTTAAATATGTTTCTTAGATTTGGGTAGATATCTTCATCACAGCTTATTTAAACATCTACAACGTTATCTGATAGATTTTAAGATACTTTCCATGTTTGTTGCCAATGCAACAGTTCAAGCTCAAGTTAAGATGTTAGTATGTGTTTATCTTTTTTATCAAATATAATCAGCTCATCAGCTAGTTGTGGTTTTAAAAGTTTTGTATCTGTATATGGGCAAATCCCAAAAACAGTCTACAAACCAAAAATGTCAAAATCGAATATAAGACTTGACTTATAATTAAATTTTTATATTAAAAAATATGTATTTCCCCGATCATTAATACAATAATTTTTACCAAATACTACCCCACCCCTGATCTCTTAATGTTAAACATGAATTTAACATTATTTTAGGTGCTTCTTTATTCATCTTTCTTAGGAATTAGACTTTGTATACCTTATGATGCAAAATTCGCTAAAAATTAGGAAAAAACACATCAACTTTTAAAGATGCTTCTAATTTTTGTGGCGTGCGTCACAAAACTTTGTGAACAATCATTTCGCAACAAATGCCTGCTAAGAAATTATGATATATGCCATTCGTAAGTACATATTAATATCACTACACAGAAAAAATTATTGCCGAATTATTTTCAAACAAACGCTTGTTTGAAAATTTTTTTATTTTCTACAAATGTTTTTACTGATTCAATTAATATTTTTGTTTGATTTTTATTTAACCAACAAAAATTTTAATAAATTTATAAATGCTATATATAAGTTGAAGCTATCTCTTTTGAAAGGCCAAAAAATGTTTAAATATCAATCAGAAACCTACAACTCGGTAGTAATCCTCAACATTTTAGAAGTGATTATTTCGTTAAAATTTTGTCTTTTCGATTCGAACCTCGATTTGAACGCAAATAATTTTAACTTTTTCAAAAATCGCTTGAAATTGTTCTTTGGCTGTATTACTTTTCACTTCAAGGCACACAATTAAAGTTTTGATAAGGCTTGATCCTTTTTGAAGATCTAATGTGTGACTTTTTAAGAGCTATAGGAAAGTTTTTAGAAAAAAAAAACACATAAAGTTCAGAAAAATGCATGAAATCTTTATTTGAATCGATAGTACGGTCCATATAATTTAATGTTTGAAGATTATTTCATGCAAATGTTGACCGTGACTGCGCCTCAAATGGTCCATCCGCTTAGTCCAGTTTTGGCATACTCTTTCCAACGTTTCGGCCGGTATCTCACGAATAAATGCTTCAATGTTGTCTTCCAATGCGTTAATTGAAGCGGGAATGTGTTTTTGGACATGAGCTTTAACATAGCCCTACAAAAAATAGTCTAAAGGCGTTAAATCGCACGATCTAGGCGGCCAATTGACCGGTCCCGAATGTGAAATAAAATGTTCACCGAACTCGCCTCTCAATAAGTCCATTGTTAAGCGTACAGTGTGGCATGTGGCACCGTCTTGTTGAAACCACATGTCATGCAAGTCAAGCTCTTGCATTTTGGGCAAAAAAAGTTGGATATTGTCTCACGTTGTTGAGTAACAGAGGCCCAATTGATGCGAACGACGACGAATCGATAATTGATGGTTATCATTAACACTGGCCGATACAGCTGCGATATTTTCTTCACTTCGCACTCCACGTAAGCGTGTTGGTGGTTTAATGTCCAACAATGTAAATTTGGTGCGAAATTTAGTCACAATAGCCCGAATAGCCGCTTCAATGGGTCGATTAAACTGACCATAAAATGAAAGAAGCGCGCGATGAACTTTCTTAACAGAGCACGAATTTTAATAATAAAATTCAATAATTTGCAAGCGTTGTTCGTTTGTAAGACGATTCATGGTTAAATTATAGACCAAACTGAAGATGTTTGACAGTGAAACAAAACACGAAACGTGCGTCAGCTGTTTAAACCAGTGTTGCCAAAAAGATAATAGCTAAAAAATCACCCGATATATAGGTATCAGACTGTATACGTATATTCCGCAAATAAATTTAAAAGTACTAAGTGAGTTCCTTAATATAAAGGTTGAAATACTACCTTTCCACTCAGATATTTTTTCCAAAGCTTCTACTATATGATGAACACTTGTTGCAAAGACGCATAATGAAGAGAGTTTGGCTCCCAAATACTTTGCTTAAACTAAATTTTCTAGTTCTTCTTGATCATTCAAAAGCCTTTGACACGGTTGACCATAATATGCTTTCCATGAAACGTGTGCACTTTTTTAACTTATCGGAAATATCAACACGGCTTTTATTTTCCTACCTCTCAAATCGTTCGCAATTTGTCCAATCAAACAATATGCAATCTTCTTTATTACGTTTATCTAGAGGTGTGCCTCAAGGATCAATTCTCGGACCATTGCTTTTTACGCTTTATATAAACGACTTGCCAAAACATCTCGTTCACTGCAATATACATATGTACGCAGATGGTACTTAAGTAGCCCAGTAAAATCTGTTTCTCAAAACATCATGAGACTCAATGATGATCTGGATAAAATTTATCGTTGGGCAACGTCTAACGGACTTTGCTTAAACCCTAATAAGGCGAAGTGCATATTAATACGTAAGAGATCACTTGCTTCTAATGTCGGTCTTGATATTTTAATTAATGGGGAAAAAATCAATATTGCGAATGCGGCCAAAAACCTTGGGCTAATTTTCAATGACAGTCTTACTTAGACAAATCATGTCAACACACTTGCTGGTCAAACTTATATAAAGTTAAGGTGCCTTTGGTCGACACAATACTATACTCCTTTTAATATTAGATTAATGATTGCAAAATCTTATCTTCTTCCAGGTTTAATGTATGGTTGTGAACTTTTTGAAAATTGTGATTCCATTAGTAGAAGGAAGCTAAATGTCTTATATAATAATATTGTAAGATATGTGTTTGGCCTTGGTAGATATGATCATGTGTGACATGCCTCTTTAAAACTATACGGCGTTTCATTTGATAATCTTTTAAACATTCGTGTACTCTTACTATTACATAAACTTATCTATTCGGAGACTCCACGATATCTTGGCGATAAAATTAGGTTTGCCAGATCACTTAGAGGTAAAAGAATTATAATTCCCTTGCATAGCCTTCTTGTATCTGAACAGAATTTTTTTATACATGCGTCACGTCTATGGAATTGTCTTCCTCAAGTTCAGCAACTTAATAGCAACGCAAGCATCTTTAAAAACTTCTTATTTAAATACTTTGCACCGCAGTAGATAACTGTTATCATATTAGATAAATAATTTATAGTTTAATTTAATTTTATTTAACAATTGTATGTGATGATCTCTTAATGTAATTTATGAAACTGCTTTCCTGTACTATAAATATAAGATTAAATCTTGTTGTACAGGAATTGAATATATAATAAATAAATAAATAAAACTGTTTTTCGCTTGGGATGATTATATTTAAAAAATTTTGACGTTTCTCTAACAAATGATACAACTTTTTGTATTAATGGCACTTTATTGCTTTTAGAAATTGAGTTGTTTGATTTATGGGAATAGCAAGACGTTTGTTTCGCATTTGTCGCTGTTTCCAGGATTTTTTAGCAACTCAAACTCCTACACAATTTTTTAGTTCAAGACCAAAATTTGTTAAAGTTTTAAGAACTATTGATGATAGTGCCTTCGCATCAATTGACACATCAACGTCATCAATATCCTTTGGAGCCCCTTCAAATGCGTTTACAACAAAGCCAATAAATTCTTCCCTAACAACTTTTTGTTGTATGTTGAAATATCTTTAAGATAAGGAAATCTGGCTTTTCCCCGACAAATCCGTGCTTTCTTTACTATCGAATAGAATACTTAGGCTTATTATTACACTCAAAATATTATGTAGTTAAATTCAAACAAAAATTCATTTAAAAAAAATTAAATTCATTAAGAAAACAGATCATTTACATATAATTTAAAACAAATGATTTATACATTCATTTTTTAATATTTTGTTTATTGAACAGCAAATTCGTTAAAATGACTAGTTTTTACATTTAAAAAATATATTTTAACCGACAAAAATCAAACTACACCAAAAAATAAATACGGAAAAACATTATTTTTGGTAGTTTGTTTTTTGAATAATAAACATAAATGTTAAAAAATAAAATTATTTTTAAAATATCTATATTTTTATTAAATTTTAAGAGTACGGAAAACGAATTTATTAACCCACAATCAGTTACTGTAATAATTTTATGAGTGTAATTCAACCGCACGCATTATCAAGTCAAACGTTTAGTCATTGGATATAGATAGCACCTGCTGAGATTGAATGTAGAATAATAAGTATTAGAATACAGTAAACTATTTGTTTCATTGGAAATATCTAATAAATAACTATTAGATTAAGATTTGGATATTAATTTAAAATTTCGTAAGAGATTCAATAAAAAAATTTGGAATTCTTGTTTCATCGAAATAAACAAAACATATTTTTATAATTTAGGGAGGGGGGAATTTCCTTATTTCTTCCCTCCTGAATCCGCGCCTGTTGCTAGGTAAGTTTTAAAGCCCACAAAAATTAACGCCTTAAAAATTGAAACGGCATTTGAAAAAGTAGGCTTGAATAAGGCTAAAAAAACTATTATTTATGGAATTAACACCGTCAAAGGAAAGTCTAGGATAGAAGAATATAAAAAGAGCAAAGTTTTATTGTTCATTAGATTGCCCTTCTGCTACAAAAGGATTTTGAAATATCCCAACACAAACTTCATTATTTATCTTTCCTTGTCGGATGTTGTGTTTTGATAACCAAGATGCTTCTACCTAAAACTTTGGCTCTTGCCGTTCTCCGATACATAAAAATATAATAAAAAGCAACTACAACAAAGGATTTTTGGGTAAAACTAGAGGCAGTCGTGGTTTTTTGCTCCTATCTCCGATCAGGCTAAAAAAACCAACTTCTGAAATTGCATTCTTTTAGCTGCTTCCAAAAAAAGTTATAAATTTTTTCCAGCTTGATTGGCATACCGCAACACTGTGCGCTGTAGCCAACTGTGCCTAATTTTTCTTAGCTAAATTGGTGCCATGTCATAACGTCCAATGTCATAGTGTCCAAGGCAGGCTTTAGAAAATGTGTTTCCTAATGCGTCATTTGAAGGCTGCTGGTTCCATTACTGAAAAACTCTGAGACGCAGAGGTCAAAAGCTAAACAGGTTTGGAAATTTAATAAAAAGAAATTAAGACTGTGGTAATTGGTACCGAGAAATCCTAAGTCTGCCATTGGTTGGCTTCGCTAACTAAAGCTTCTCTGCACAGGCGGCCTTCGGCCGGACACAAAGATTTTCTCCTCTATGGTATAACAAAGGCTTCGCTAACTAAAGCTTCTCTGTATAGCCGGTCTTCGGCCGGGCGCATGGATTTTCTCGTCTATGGTATAATAAAAACCGGCTTCGCTAACTAAAGATTCTCTGCGTAGTCGGCCTTCTTTCGGAAACAAGCCAGATTTTAGAAGCTTTACTTAGCGATACCGTTACTTGTTATACCATAAAGGAGAAAATCCTTGCGCCCGGCGGAAGGCCGGCTATGCAGAGCAGCACAGAAAAAATTTATGTGGAAAAGCAAAATTTCAAAGAAAAACACTGTTCATTCATAACAGGCGTGATTCTTTAATGCATTTTTTTTCTGCCAATGCAGTGAATATTTGAGTCAGACAATTTAAAATAAACATAACATTTTCTGACACGTTCGTTTTTAAATCTTGCTAAGCTTTTACGCTCATATATCATACCTTAACATGAGCTTCAACGTAGTAACAATTTTCTTGTTAAATAAAACGCACAAAATTATAAATAACAAGTTAGAGTGCTATATTCGGCTGTGCCGAATCTTTGATACCCTCCACCGACAGTTCGAATGTTTAAGGAGTAACATCTGTATGATGTTATTATTATCTTAAACAGTGACGATTTGTTATTAATTATGGATTTAGGCGACTAAACTGTTTTCCGGTAGAAGGGTTTATATGGGGCCCAGGGTAAATTATGGACCGATCTTCACGAAATTTCACAGTCTTTTTCCCAGTTCTATAAAACTTTGATGTACCAAATTTTGTTATGATAGCATTATTTTTTACGGATTTAGGCGCACTAAGTTGTTTTCCGGGAGTAAAGTTTATATGGGGCCTATGGTAAATTATGAACCGATCTTCACGAAATTTCAAAGATTTGTTTTTAGTTCTATAAAACTTTGATGTACCAAATTTTGTTATGATAGCATTATTTTTTACGTTTTTAGGCGTACTAATTTGTTTTCCGGAAGTAGGTTTTATATGGGGCCTATGGTAAATTATGGACCGATCTTCACGAAACTTAACGGTTTAATTTCTAGTCCTATGTAACTGTGACTTGCCGAAATTTGTAATGATAGCATTGTTAGTTCGGGTTTTAGGCTTAATATACTGTTTTCCGGGAGTAGGGCTTATATGGGGCCTAGGGTAAATTATTGTCGGATCTTCACGAAATTTCACAGCGTGATTTCCAGTTGAATAGAACGAATTGTTGCGAAATCTTATATCATTCAGTGCATTTTTCCACCATTTATGTTAGTTTTTGTAACAAAATTATCAATTTTTTTTAGGTGGTGGTTCCACATTTTGATTCATAGCTCAGATCCTATTGAACCGATTTTGCTGAATTTCAATACCAAACTGCTTAGGATAACTACAAGCAATTTGACACCAAGTTTGTTGATTTCTTTTGAGTTTTTCGAAAGTGAGCGTGTTTTCAACAGGCGGACAGACGGACAGACAGACGGACATGGCTAAATCGACTTAAAATTACTCAAGGACCCAGAATATATATACTTTATAGGGTCTGAGATGAATAGTAAAAAAGTTTCACACGGAATGACAAACTGAATATACCCTCTTCACAACTAATTGTGGTGGAGGGTATAAAAACGGAGATAAAAATGCTAGATTGACTAACTGCCTGTTTAACGATATCGAACGTCATCGTTCGCATAGAAATTTACATTTAAAACAAAAACAAATGTTCGAATTTTGTTTTTGTTTTAAATGTAATTTTCTATGCGAACGATGACGTTCGAAATCCATGAACAGGCTGTAAATCTACAAAAACAACGATGTTGCAATTTTCTGTCTTTCGTCAAACCATCGAATGAAATTGTCCAATTTTTCAAAACGAGAGAGATGATTTTTTTAGTTTTTCTCAGGAAATTAACGATTTTTTTAAAAATTTATCTGCCAGCCCTGATTGTAGTATGTATTGAAAAGGAAGTTAAAATTGCATGCACCATCACTTCTAGAAGTTTTAGATAAAGCAACCAGAAGCCGTATTTATAAAACAACTTAGAAGATTTGCTTGGGAATACTATTAACATTTTGAACTTACGTAAAACCTGCTTCAGTCAACTTAAAAAGCTCTAACTTCTCTCTCTAAGAATTTCAATATAAGTTTCTACGAAAAAGCCGGTCTTCTTACATCCACCATCAAACCAGTAGACATTGTCTAAAATCACCTCTCTGAGTGTTGCCTCTTACTTGTTTTCTTTGTTTCTTTTTTTGGCTTTGAGTTTTGATCTGGGTCTTTCAATGAATGAGTAAAACAAACAACTGGCGTCAAGTCTGCTACGGCTGCGCAACTTTCATTCAAACATTTTTACTTTGTTCTTGTGTGGTTGTTGTTGAAACTTTTTATTTGTACATTTGTTGTTGCTGTTGATCTTGGTCTTGCGGTTGTTGGGTCTGTGAGTATGTTTTTACCATTTAAAGCTACTCTTAACCATGCACTTTCTTGTTTTCTTGTCTGCTTAAAGTCTGTTACTTTATGCTGTTGACTGACAGACTTATTGGCTGTTTTGCTTATTTTACTGTTTAGCTCTTTGCTTGTTCTTGTTGCTGCTTTTTTTTCTTACAATAAATACCGAGATAGTCGAGCTAAGAAGAACAACGGTGACAAGCAGCAACTAAAACACCAACAAAAAATCGTACATAAGTACATACTTACATACATACAACCAATATGCAGAGACATTAACAGTAGTGTTTTTAAAGACTTCTTTTTTCTGGATATTTGGTCTGATGTAGACAGCGAAGAATGGTTAAAAATCTTTTAGACGACAATCTAGGCGAATCAGTACGTTACACACTCTGAAAGCGTTTAGTTCGTATCACCGGATAAGTTAAGAATTAAAAAAGTTTAGAAGTAACATATTGGGATATTTAAAGTCAATACAAAATGTAAACTTCATTTCGAGTGATTTAAATTATCAAATAATGCCACTACCACGAAAGGATTTTATTGCCTTCTTTTCATTTTAAAAAGGATAATATTTTATACGAATTGTAAATGTACATTCATATGCATGTGTATCGGGATCAGTGCCATTTGAATAAAATTGCAAATAGAACTCATTCATAGATGCAGCATAGAATTTATTCAGCTTTTTTTTTAATAAAAAGAATTATTGAAATCTCTAAAATGTCATGTTTAATGCATGAATTGATTGATAAATAAATATTAAATATATAAACAAAGAAAACTATAACAAAAACTACTAAAAAAATAAATAGTTGAAATAAATTTTTTATTTCCTAAAACCAACTCTCCTATAGACCGAAAAAGTTGTAAATTTTGCATGAAGCAGAGGAAACACCACAGGATATGAAACACACAAACAAACAAAAATAAAAATATAGATTCATTTGTATAACTAAATATACAATTGACATATTCTATAATAAAAAATATTCATATAAATATCTGTTAATAAATTTGTGTTGATGGGTTTTTAAAAATAAAACTAAAACTAATAAAAATACTTTAAACAAATAAAACACCTAAATTCCAAAATCAACCAATAAAAAGGCACTTTGGAAAAATTAAATCAATTTTCAACAGGTAATTTATAAAACGTAATCCAATAATGTTCAGAATAATTCATTTATTGAAAAAAATTAAAACGATTTGCATCCTTTTTAGAGAGAATTCAATATAGTGAATTAATTATTAGCTTATGTTTACTTAATTTGACGAAATTTCGTTTGGTTTAAACCATGTTTTTTTGTCGCTGTTTTATGTGTTTTTTTTTTAATATATAATTTCCATACTAGAATCATTGAAAAACAAGTAGATGTGATATATTCTGCTGTGCTGAATCTTTGTACCCTACACCCAGACTAAGAACATTTCCGGATTAGGCTTTATGTCTAAAAATTATAAGCCAATACTAATGAAACTTGACCACACACTCAAACTAAACAAATCTTATTATTATTCCAAATATACATATCGAGGGTTATTTTTTAATTAGTGCTATCAGCAATATCACAATTTTACAGGAGAGCGAAAAAACTGATTTTTTGATATCTCCAAGAGTATTAACTAAACTTTATTTTACAATGTTAATAAAAAACAACGTCTAAATCATACATATGTTAATTTTCTTCCTAATTCCAGATATTCGCTCTTATATGTCTGATAGCACTATTTACAAATTAAAATTTTATCGATTTGAACATTGAAATAAGCAGACAGCACTATTCAAACAAAAATGAAAATGAGCTGTAATGAAAACTATTTGAGACTTTAGTTTAAGTTACACGAATTTTTATTAAAACAATTAGTAAAAACGTAAAATTTAAATTATCATAAAAATAATGATATTCTTGCGAAATAGCAGACTTCAATGCTTTGGAATGCATCCGTTTGCTTAGCTGAAAAGAACGTGGGACAGATTGTAAGGGTTTCGCGCCTATTTATATGATCGCTGCACAGTGTGGGCAATTTAGAAAAAAATGGAAACAAGTCTATATTTTATAAACGGTTGGTCCGATTGGAATACAGTTTGAGGTGACAATTAAAAAGTTGTGGTCGAGTTAAGTCTTGGATTTGAGCTCTATAGACTTAGCAGGAGAGGTGCTATAGGTTCCCAAATTAGCACATCTCGGGTATAACAAAAACTTAATATATCCTTAGTTCTTAAGTTTAGCTGGATGCTAAAAATAATTTTTAAGTGAAATGCGCTTGCCGAGTTCTTCATAATTTATAATTGGTCTACTAGTATTTTGGATATATAAGACTCAAATTTATCATAATTTGTTTGAAATATTTTTTTGTGAATTATCAACAAGATTTTGTTTGATAAAAACACTGAAATTTGTTGTTGATAAGATAAGCTATTCCTATACGCATTTCACTGGTTGCCTAGGCCAGATCATCAGGAAACTTCATCCAAAGATTTTAGAAAAACTAAAGATATACAAATTTTAGGAATTTTCGGCTGTTTTTTGGGAATTGTGGGATTCGTTTTGTAAGTTTAATAAAATTTTAAACTGGTAAAAAATGCATTTACTTGTAAAATTTCAGTACATAATATTAGCTAACAAAGATTGTATTGCATAAATTAAAACTTATATTGTTTACAAAAACTCATAAGCAAATTTTTCCAGATTTTTGCAAAATTTCTGCAACGAATTTTAAAATTATATTAGTTTATGAAATCTAGACACAATTCCCAACCCTTTGATGTATAATATGTCAACTTTCTAATAACCATTTTTATCATTTTATTATATGAAGAAATATTTTGTATGTAGATAGCACTTTTTAGAAAGAAAAAAAACGTGCGTGTTAGATAGAAAATACAATATTTATGAAAAAAACGTTATTGAACTCGTTTCTATAAAAAACACATTTTTGAAAAATTGCAGATAGCACTATTTGAAAAATAACTCTTGATATGTGTATAGGCACATATATTGTTCCAAAGCCACATAAAATAAATCTTTTCAAATTCGTTTGACTTTACTGTTTTAATTAGAAATCTGCAATGTGAAAGCCCGCTTTTTTCTTAATTTTTCTTCTTATAATTGCCAATCATTTAATACCTTTATAACGACCCCTTAATATAACAATAGTGAATGTGCTCATACGCTTTTATTTTTTTATTGCATATTTAGAATCTCCATCATTGATTTTATGTCTGGTCAAAATTTCGTCAAATTCTACTTCCAAAAAATTGGGTCAAAATGTCGTTGGACAAAATAGTGTATAATTTCTTGTTCAAAATTTTCCTTCAATAAGTGTGTAAGCTAATAAGCGTTTTTTTTACTTGAAATTGCCACTCCAAAGTTGTTAAAAGAATAATAGTGTATACGCATTATACTCCATTTTAGCCTGTAGAAAAAAAATACAATTTATGAAAACTTTAACTCATAAAATAGCTTATAATAATGTACACTTTTGTTTGAGAAATAGTTTCATTCCGACCATCGAAAGCTGCATGATCTCCAAAATTTGTGCAAGAAGAATGTAATTCCTCGTGTCTCGCAGTCATTTTTTTTTAACTTACAAGGTGGAAAGAAGCGAAATTGTTTAGATGAGCCAGACGCAGCAGAGGAAGAGAAAGAAGACGAATGAATTTCTAGTTATTTTTGATTTACGCAATGTATACCTTAATTTGTCATAATTTTTGTTTATAATAACCAAAATTGGAAAGTAATGAACATGTGGTACTGAATTAACAAAACTATGAATTAATCGCTGTTTTATAATGTTACAAATTGATATTTTTGAGATAAAATATTTTAATAAAAATACCGTAAAAATTATTGAATAAAACAGAGTATACCATACAAAATAAAATAGTGTATCAGATACATCATACGAATTCCTTAAAAAATAAAATAGCCTATATGGAGGACTTGCACTTTGAATGACATAATTATGGTCTTAAAGGATGCGTAGAATAAAAAAATTGGTCAATTTAAAGACAAGAAACGGTATTATGTATTCGTCGAAAAATCCAATATGAGAATTTTTATTGACCGCGATATTGAGGTTTTAATAGAAATCCGATTTGACAAAAACTTTAAACACGATTTTCTCCCCCCAAAAAATTATACGCTATTGTTATATTGAGGGGACGGTATTAGTTTAAAAAAACAGATGATGCATGCAGTGATGCCAATTCTTAAAAAACATATTGTTTGAAAAACGGCGAAAATTTTGAGTTTTTAAAGAATTCGATAGTCGTATTTCAATATCAATGTATCGGTATTTCAAATATCGGCGATATATATCGATTATTTTTTTTAAATATCGATATTTTGACATATCGATATTTTTTGCCCATTCCTAGTATGTATCTTCAAAAACATTAAAATTGGGATTTTTACTGATTATGCTTTGGTTCATCAAACTACATGACTGCACAAAATTTGTACATTTTACAAAGTTTTTTGCTTTTTTGTTATTTGTTTTTGCATTTCTTCTGACGAAATGTTCAAATTTCACTTACTAAATGAATACAAACGCAAATAGGTTTATGTGTAGGCAAATGAACCTAAAAAGGGGAAACACCGGATTTCGATAAACATAACAAAAAACATATGAATGCTGCACGGATAATACATGTAAAGCACGGTTAATAAAGGTATAAATCTAAAGCATGGATAACAGAGGGAAAAATAAAAAGAACCGCATGCCGGTTAATAGATGTAACCGATTAATAGAGGCCCGGCTAATCGAGGTTTAACTGTATTTACTATATGGATTGAATCAAGAAAATTTTTACTATTCTCGTCAAAGCCAAAAATTTCTTATTGTAAAAATATGTGTGGCTTCGTTTAAGCCAAAAAGTTATGACTCAAAGCAAACTAAAATTTACCTAAATACTTAAAAAAAAAAAAATTGTTTTAATTCTAACTATAACTATAACTATAATCTAATTTTCGTTGCTTACGGACAATTTCACCAATTCTGTTGAAATATATTTCAGCAAAGTTTTTCATATAATTTTATTTTACATAAAAAGCGAATATTAAACATTAATTGATATATAAATATATTGGTGAAATTGTACATATAAAAGAAGATTGACTACGTTTTCAGATGGACTATTTTACGCTTCTCGAAAGTTGTTTTCTTAACAACTCAAAGTAAAAAATTTGTTTTTATTTAAGCTTTATTTAATGGCAATTCTTTCTAATATTTTTTCAATAAGTTAGTTATATTTTTAAACATTTAATTAAAACAATTTGCTTAAAGAAAAATTGTTCTTGCCGCCAATCTTGAAATATATTAATGCATTAAACAATTAAAAACTCTGTTCTGCAAAATTCATTAAATACGGATTTAATAATAAATTGTATTAAATATTGTTACAATTAAAACCACTCGTTTATTTTTAATGGAGAAAAATTTTTCATTTTGCAAATTATTAAGCAAAAAGACTACATACTTTAAATATACTCATGTGTTACATTTTTTATTAGTGTATGATATGTATAATATTTAGAGCTTTTAAAATTTAAATCCCTCTATGAAATGCTCCAATTATTTTGTATTCTATTTAATTATTTAGCACAAAGTGCTTCTTTCAAAAAATAACAAAAATGTTTCGCTTGAAAACTTTATTATTAAGTAAACTGATTGAATTATTTCACAAGATAAATAATCCTACGCATTTATACTGCTCTGGTTATAAAAAAGCATTTGATCTTACCCGGCATGCTTCGCTAGCTAGTCCTATTGAAATAAAATGAGTATAACTTTTTTATAAAAAGTTTAACATTTTGTTTTTACTTAACTTGTGAAATAATTTGTTTTATTTTATATATGTAAATGATTAATAAAACTGTATACTACTTTTGCATCGCTCACTGAGCTACTTTTTATATTTTTTTGTGTATTTTTTTTTTTCAAATTTACAGCTGCAGTTGAAATAGTAAAATTCATAATAAGATTGAGCTTTTTCTTCGACTTTTTAATTTTTCATTGGACGAAAAGAAACTGTTGCATTTACTTTTGATTTTTAAATCCAACAGTTTTAACGTATTTAAAAAACACGGAATTTTATACAAGATGAAAATATTGTCGTTCCACAAAATCCTTAATAAAAACTTTATTTTTTATCAGATTTTTTCCAAATTACGCTTAAAATGTTGGTAATTAAATATTCTATTTGGTTAAAATATAAAACATTCCAGATATTTAATATAACGTAGTAAAAAAACCATTTCTTAAAAGATAGAAATTTGTAGCATATCGATGGAAAAGGCATTTAATTAGCTTTCCAACGATATGCCATCTATTTCGATCGGACTTTTTGGTTGGGCTCATCAAGGGTTTGAGTGGGACCATGCACCGAAAAACACAAAAGTACCGTTATCTAAAAAAAAATTACAGCGGTTTTCGTGTTCAGGAGGTCCCAATTAACTTATCTAGGCATGTGATGTTCTTGGTATTTTTTGACTGTAAACCAGTGTTATATGTATGTAAACAGTCGTAGTCACGTCAAAAGCAAAACACGAAAATTTACAGACAACAAAGTACTTCGGCAGTCGACATGTTTGGTAATTTTAGGTCTGACTAACTGAGACTTAAGCCCTAATTATATAAAACGCAAACGCAACGCCAAAAATTATTTTGAAAGCAAAAACAAAATCGAAAATATTTCATAATTTTGTTGTTGTTGTCTATAGAAAGGTAACTTGAATTTTTAAATTTTAAACGCTGCATATCTTGTGGCGTTTATAATTTTAAAACGCAATATGACAAATTTTTTACATTGTTTTTGCTTTTAGTGCTATTTTTGGCATTGCGTTGCGTTTTACACAATTAGGGCCTTAAGCCCTAATTATATAAAACGCAACGCAACGCCAAAGAATTACATTGAAAGTAAAAACAAAGTTGAAATTGTAAAAGTCAGTGTGAATTTCAGTAGAAAGCAACAAACAAATTACAAAATATTAATGGTCTTGTTTTTGCTTTCGATGTAGTTTTTGGCGTTGCGTTGTGTTTTACATAATTAGAGCCTTAATAAGGTGAAGGCAGAATAGATGTTGTGTGTGTGTGTTTTTTGCTTGTTTTTTTCTTTTAACAAACATACATATCAATGCCTTACTTCCTCAACCTCGTAACTTAAAAATACGGTTTTGACTTTTTCATATCAAACAACTGCAAGTTTTGTGTTCTAATTATGCAACAACTTATTACTTCTATACAATATACATAGATGTAATCAATTCTTTAATAATTCCATTTTAACTTTAACCCAAACACCGAAGTATACAAAGATGAAACTTTTTTTTCTCTCCTAAAAAGTTGTATTTTTTTAAGATACAAGGTTGAAAAAGTAAGGCATCGATATTTATATGTGTATACAACATTTCTTCTGCCATAACTTTGGAATTTAGTCGTCCAAACCAAAAACATCCGAACATGCGACTGCCGAAGTACCTTGTTGTGCAGCACTGATGGGATTGCACCAAATTTGGTACAATCGAAACATGAGTGGTACACTGGTACAATTAAAAAAAATACCAAAGAAGTTTTATCATTTATTTTCAATAATGCATTTTCTAATAACATATCTCCAGCTCTGACCAGAACTACCAAAAATTGTATTATTGTTTATTAATGGTCATGATGTTATAGTAAAATATAAATTACATAAATACATAAGTATATGTACTAGACACACAGAAAAAAATACCAATGTTAAAATAACATGGCGAAATGTTGTTTGAGAATCATGGTAAATTTTAAATTTATCATTATTTCATATTAATTTTAAATGAAAAATATTAAAATAATCTTAAATCACGTTTATTATCAAAAAGTAATTTCAATTTTTGGGAATACAAAATTTTAATTTCAAAAGATTTTGTTATTCGTGCTTTTTTTTTTAAATCACGTTTATTTAATATTATTCACTGTGAAAATAACATTGTTCAATATTGAATCCATAAAAACCTGTTTTATATTAAAATCAAAAGTTTATCTTGTTAAATTAACATGCATACACACTTAAGTATGTACATCTTTTTACTTTCATGTTTAAAATATGTTATAAAAAGAAGACAATTCCCGTATTCTTTTAATTAAAATAATTTAGTTAAATAGTACATCAAGTTTTCAAAGTAGAATGATGACGAAAACGATATATGGCCATTCTGCTAATGCTTCTGTTAACAAAGGAGACACAAAATAAGTGAAACATGTGTAACAGGGGTAAGTGTTTTAAATTATTCTTAAATAAATGCATATGTTGTCTTCACACTGTTATATCACACTCCAACCAATTTGATTCTACATGAAATTCACGTTGTTTCAACTTTAAATAACTTTCATTCAACGTGATTCGGATTGTTATTTCAATATTAATTACATTTTGCTCTAACTTTACTGCAATGTTAAATTAACATGAATTATAGTTATTTTAAAAGAAAAAAATTTGTTCGAAAGTTATTGTAAAATCATGTTAAATCAATATGAAACAACAATAAAGCAAAATCACTACTGAAAAATGTAAAATCAACCTTGTTTTGAACGAATTTACATTGATTTTTTTCTGTGTGGACTGGTCGCAATTTTTTTTTTTTTTAAATTTAATTGTTTGCGCTGCTTAAAATATTAGGTTTGGTGTAAGAAATCATGGTCTAATTTTTCAGGTCAATCCGACGGTGCCTAGCCGTGCCGGGTGGGGCCCAAAGTTCCCCATATTATAAAAAAACATCTTTTTTATCAGATCTTTATAGTTATACTAGTTGAAAAGCCGAAAATTAAAAATATGGCTTCGTAACGATCTTCCGCAGACAAAGTTCTTCAAGTGTGCCAAATTTCAGCTTCCTATGTCATCAGATGGCTTCAGAAAGTTGCGGAAAGAATAGGACATACGTGCAAACATCCTGACATACTAAGAAATTATATATTGTATAGATAGATTAACATATGTTCGCGCAACTCAAAAACGCTTTAGCTTATTGAAAAACTAAAAAAAACCGAAATTACGCAATAAAATTTACTTTAAGAAAGGTAAACCGTTTTTCTTATATGCGCAGTCGTTTTAGAAACATAATTTTTTTTCTGGAAAAAAAAATAATTTTTTTATTAAAATTTCGGAATTTTTGTTTTTAAAAATTCATAAAAAATTGAAAATGCTTCTAATTTTAGGCAGACATATAAAAAACAACATTGCAAACAAAACCAGATATAAATGATTAAAATCTGTTAACAACTTTTGATTTTATGTATTCATAAAAGACGAAAAATTTTAATTAATTTAAGAATTTTATTAAACCGCCACATAGGAAGCTGAAATTTGGCACACTTGAAGAACTTTGTCTGCGGAAGATTGTTACGAAGCCATATTTTCGATTTTCGGCTTTTCAACTAGTATAACTATAAAGATCTGATAAAAAAGATGTTTTTTTTTAATATGGGGAAATTTGGGCACCACTATTTGATAAAACATCCGCATACAAATACTACTCCCCAAAAATATCTTTTAATGCCAAAACTTTCTTGAAAATTTTGATATAGATATAAAATTGGCGGTAATAATTTTTATTATAGCTGCTATGTCATGATAAAATTTTGTGTAAGTCTAAAATTAATAATAGGTCCCAAATAAGCCCCCTTCCTAAAATCATATAAGGGCAAACATATAGATAAAGATATGTAAATAATATTCGGCAAAGAGAACTTTTACATGAATCTTAACCTCAAAACATAATTTTGTTCTGGCGAGCGCATAATTGCCCATGGGTTTCATATTGGGTCCACTTTCAAAAACTTGACTTTATACACCACATTATGTGTAGAGTATCAAATGCTCGGGCTATAATTTTTAACTTGTTTTGTTGTTGTATTTATTGAATAAAAAGTGTTACGAATTCTTACTATGTATGTTTTTTTTTTTTTTTATAGTGACATTTTTGTTAATTTGGTACAATTTTTCCATTGAGACGGTACAATTTAAGAATTGATTGTTTAAACCAAAAAAAGTCAACTTTTTAATGTGATTCAAATGATTTTATTTCAGCAAATAATGCGTAAAATATAGCCCATAAGGGACTAGGAGTAGTCCAAAGGTAACCTAAATGTATTAAAATGGATCAAGTAGTCCAATATTATTATCTTTAAAAATTTAATTGAAAACTTTTTGATTTTTTTAGACATCAATTTCAGCATTTTTGTTGATTTATTTTTAACTTTAATTTTAAAAATTAACTGATTTTAATAACTCCTACCAGTGCACACTGGTTAATTCCAGCCAAAAACGATTTTTTTTTTAATATTAATAAAATTTTGATGACAGATTATAGCAAACATTTCTTTTTACGCTTTTTTTTTGTGCATATTTTGGCATTTCTTACGCAAAAATCTTGCATTTTCTCTTTATTAAGTTATGGCAACCAGGGTTACCGTTGGAAATTTTCGAAAAGGGTCACAAAAAGGGGATTTTCCAGAAAAAGGGGTCAAAAAAGGGGTTTTCAATAAAAAAAAGGGTCAAGTTTTTTATAAGCAGTATTTCCCATTTAAATGAACATAATAAGATCAAGTTTTTTTATAAGCATAAAAAAAAATAATATTTCAGGTAGGAAGAGCTCAAAAAACTTAATTTTTTATGGAATGCTCTGTCCTGTGTTTTACACCTGACAAAAAGTTTATTCTTTATCATTATAGCTAATTTTTTAATACTTTTTATGTAATTTTCCGATTTTAGTGTTTGTTTTAAATTTTACAATCGTTCGCGAATTGTAACCATTTTCGATTTTAAAGCGATTTTTTCCTGTAAGTGTCAGATTTATTTAAGCTTTTACGATTTTTAATAAATATGAGACTTTGCTATCATACCGCTGTTACCAAATATTTGGGAATTTCCGCTAATTTAGCAATTTTAACCTCTTGTTTTCATTCCTGTTAGGGCACTCTCAACACTGTCGATTCAAAATGGGCCGAAAAGTTCAATACCTTTTGCCATTATTAAGGGCGAATTTTTTTTGAATAAAACATGCTACTCTTTAAGAGAGCAAAACACAAAATTGCATTTTTTTTAATAAAATGTCAAATTTTTGTTTTGAAAAGAAACCATCGTAAAAAATAACAAATATGTATATGAGTTATGTTTGCTTTTAGGGAAAATGTACTTTACTATCAAAAATCAAGGGGAAGAAAGCATGGAATTGTAAGTTTACACTATGAGTCTGTTCCATATCAAGCAATGCTTATTTCGAAAACATTTGTTTAGCACTTCTGTTCCGCAGTGTTGTCACAAAACAAAATGTGAGGGATATTTCCAAAAAAGGGTCAAAAAGTGTCACAAAATGGGTGATAATGATACAAAAGTATAATTTAAAAGAAGGGTCATAAAAGGTATCAACACCGTCGAAAAAGGGTCAAATTGATACTTTAGTATCACAACGGTAACGCTGATGGCAACAATTGCCATAATGCACATATTTTGTTATTTCTTCTTGCTTAATGTAACTTTTATTGAATTTTGCTATAATTTGAAATAATATTGTAAAATAGAACTCACATTTTACAGTTTTTATTACGGATACTCTGATTGTTAGCTTTGACCTTACATGACAATAACTCTTGTAACCTACTGTACCTGCCTTAACACGAATAATTAGTTAAATTGCTATTACAATTGTTATTTATTTCAATTAAAATTAAGAAAAAAAAAATTCTAGTTTTATTGCTAGTTAGTTAGTCTTTAATGGATACGAATTTAACAAAACGGTTTGTAAATAAAAAAAGTTGTTTATATTTTTTCTCAAATACTTAAATAATACATACAAACACAATCTCGTATTGTACAAACAAACTTATTATTCCGTAAAATTTATTCCGCAAAAAAATGTTTGCTAAGTTGAAAAAAGGAGTTCGTCAAAGAATGTATTGAAGAATTTTTAATTAAAATTAAAGTATTGGATTTGTATTGTCATCTTTATTGAAAAAATAAAATATTTCGATAAAGAAGGTGATAATAACAATAACTTATTATATTTATTTATAACAAGTTTACTTATTTAGAGCATTAGAACCAAAATCATAAAGCCTATTTTATCCAATAGTTAATTTTCCATCAAAAATAATTATTGCTATAATTTTTTAATAAGATGAGTTTTACTTTGAGTGAAATACATATTAAGACATTTCTTGCGATAAGTTCATATCAATCCGGATATGAAAGTCACATTTATCCTCTTTGTCCAAAATATATATTTTTTAGAATCATTTATGATAACTGGTGTGCTAGACTATTGGCACTATATTTAAAACTTCTCCTAAAAAACGTAGTTCATATGAAAATTTAATGTATACATATAACTGGGGGGCTACTCTCTCTTGCGATGCCAATGAAAATGGCAGCAAATCTTGTTATTTGTACTCTTTAATGAGTTTGCGCATTTGTCTTTCGCATTTTTTATTTTTTCTTTTCCAGTTAGCATTTAGCTTAACTTAATGCTTATCAACACTGTAAAAATAATTTCGATTCGTTCAGTATCGACTAAAAGAATAAGAAATAAAATTACTTTCGAATCGAAATAGTAAAATCGATCACGACCGCCAGAATCAGCCAATTATTCTTTAGACAGGAAGTAAATTGTTCGATTACTTAAAAACGTAAACAGGAGTTTAACCATAATGGCTTTTATCGTCACTGCTATACACGATGCAGGGGTCGGGCTAAATTTAAGAATTTCAACCATACAAAAATGGCGGTTTAATATAATTCTTACATTTGGCCCATGCAGCGCGTAGGATGCTCCTAGAAAGGTCAAGTGTATGAACAACCCCACTTTAGTTTTTATCTTCATCATTTGTTTCTACCTTCCCGCTATCTCCATTTCATAGAAAATTTGCTATACAGACTGGATACATATTGAAGAAAAAGTCCCATAACTGCCCATGAGTCTCCCCTAGGGGGATAAAATGTATAAGCGACCTCAATTAGCTTTTCTCCTTAACAATTTCTCGAAACATACCTTTTAAGGGGGGAGATAATGGGCTAAACCCCTTAGGGGAGCTCCCACAAATATCGCATATTATGAAATGCTCAAGTTTAATCCGAATTGTTCATCTTTTGTGAATAAAATCAATAGTTTTAGACAGATTTCAATCATATATGGCTTGCACGGCCTTTGATAAAATCTCAGACTACCGACTGTTCTGCAGGAATTATAGAAATACTTCCTTAGCAAAACTATAATAAGCTTTAATTTTCTAATAAAATTTAGGAATTTTTCTGCTGGAATTATTGAATTACTTCCTTAGCAAAAATTTCACAGTTTCTTGAGAGCTTTAATTTTCCCACATAAGGGTGGTACGAACAGAGATCTGTTGGATAAATACTAAAACGAAATACTTGAGGTCAATAGCCCCTAAGGGCAAAACATTGGTCATCTCGATACAAAAACATTGATATATCATGCTTTAAGATCCGACTGTAAATGCCTAAGAAATAACGAAAAATGTAAAAAGGCGACCCCACGATCAGCAAAAAAAAAAATTTTATTCGAAGCATCCTTGCTAAAATACTTTATAATAGAGAATGTAGGGGAAAACTTTTTTTGAGGTACGGTCTAACGTATACGTGTATGTATACATATATCCAATATGAAATTCTGCGCCACTCGATATTTCAATTTTAATTGAAAATAATATCCCGTTTGCGTTGATAACCAGTTAAAAGTCTCAATATTTTTGCTCAGTTTTATTTTGCCTTAACTTTCTACTATTACAAAGCGAAATCCACGCAACAGTCCACAGCCTTTAATAAACTGGGGACTGTTGTTCTGTAACTCCTGCGTGTGAAATTAAGCAAAAATAATTTGAAACACCCAGCTGTTTCCCTCACTTAACTATGTATGTAACTTTTTTTGGCTTATGTAAATTGTACTTAAATTTGTACTCTACTATCGAAAATCTAATTTAGAACTCAGTAAAAACTTCGCCTACTTTTTTAAAATGAATACCTTCTTTCACTCATTATTTAGTAGATTTTTTCTATATAACTACTATAAATATTTCATTAAGTACTTATTTTTCAGATGTATGTAGGTACAAAAAAAATTACACTACATTGAAATGCGTTCATTTTGAGACATCCCTTGTAAAATTCACTGTAATGGTGTTTTCTTTTCTACAAAAAAATGTGAGATTTTATTTTAAAAAATGCAATTTGGTGTCTTTTTCTTAAAAATGTTCCTCCCGAAAACGGTGGCTTGTTTTATTCTAAAAAACTTACCCTTTTCGGGAGCAAAATTTTTAAGAAACTGACACCAAATTGAATTTGTTTTAATTACCTAAATTGTCACATTTTTTTGAAGAAAAGAAAACACAATAACTACTTTCTAGGAATGTGCGTTCTATATTTTGTTATTAAAATCCTCCATCTCTGCTTCCAACAACAAATTAAGAGAAGAAAGAATGCAATTGTAAGTTTCTACTTTGAGTCTGTTCCAAAGTAGGTCATAAAGGGTATCAAGACCGTCGAAAAATCAGATCTACATTTTTTTAAAACTTTAAAAAATTTTGCTCTAATTATATGCTGTAACCCATTAAACAGCAAAATTTCAGCTCAACTAACAGACTTTTAACAAACATTGATGAATGAATCACAATTGAGAAAACTGACGTTCGTTAAATGGAACACAGAAAAAAGTAAAAAACGGGTTTGATTACCAAAATAATTGAAACAAGCAAAAAATTGTTTAATTTTGCACCTATCACCGAAATGATTATACCAATTACTCAAATTTGCAAAAATTACAAAACAAGGATTTTTTTTCCAATTAAAAAGTTTTTACATTTTAATTACAAAAATAATTGAAAAAATTATTAATATTAAACAATATTTTAATTGAATGAATTAACAAATTAATTGAAAAAAATCAATATTTTAATTGAATGAATTACTAACGTAATTGATTACAATACAGAAAATTAATTATTTTAATGATTGTATTTATTAAAACAGTGATTAAATTTTTGCATTAAACCGATTAAATTTTTAATTGAATAAATTAAACAGTGTACTTGAAATACAATCTAAATTCAATTACGCAAATTATTCAATCAAACAAATAGTTAATTGAATAAGTTTGTTAAATCAATTCAGTTAATGGTTAAATGAAGCAAAATAATAATATTTAAAATATATGTTTTATTTAAATATGGTTTAAAAATAACTTGTTTTATTTGTTTAATTGTAATAGCTCATGCTTAATTGTACAAATTATGGAAGATTTTTTTGACAGAGGAATTTCATACATACAACTTTGTATAAAATTGTAGAATAACTCTGATTCTTCAGGGTATTCAAGATTGAAAACAAAAATCTGTTTTTGTTGTGTAATTTGGCTGTACTTTTTTTACCTATTCACTTTAAACGCACAACATGAAATGACGCTAAAAATAATTCAAGAATTAACAAACAAAGAAAATAAACACCAAATTTCGATTGCGACCATAACCCCCGTCAACACTGTGGTCAGCCACAAGGCGATTTTTTATTTTACGCATAATATACATATGTATGTAGGCACATTATTGACATTGGTGGTGGTCATAATTGTAATTCGTTTATAACAAATTTCAGTTCATTTTTTACTTGTTGATAGTTTTTTTTGCACGCGACGCTTACTGTTCTTTTTGATGACAAAAACATGTGTGTATGTACATGTATGGGCAAAGACAATAAATTTATAAAGATGTTGGTTGCACTTGTAACATTTTCGCAAACTGTTGATAAGGGAGGAAAGCAACAAGGAGAAAGCAACAAAGTGTTCAATTCAAACAACCGAGTTGATTGATTCAATTAGCTTATAATTAAAATTAAGCTTAAAATCAAGTAAAATTTTAATTGAAAAAAAATATTTTTTTTAATTTAATCAATTAAGAACGTAATCAAATTTATTTTAAAATTCAAAAATCACTATTAATTGAAAAAAAACTGCCAATAATTTTTTCTGTGAATGATTTATTTGACTTACAGAAATTTAATGCTTTGAGCTCATTTTTGAAAGAAGCTTATAAATATCAAGATGATTAAAAAAATTCTCTTTAAAATATTTAGGAAAATTACCACGAAATGTCCACACGTTTATTATATAGAATTTGTATCTGCAATGTAAAATTGCATTGTAATTTTTTATCTTAATAATTAAATGGCAAATAATTTCTACAATCAACATAATTAGGTCTTTTTCAAGAATCTCAAAAATTTTTTTTTCTTTTGCAAAACGTTTCTTAAGATAAGATTTATCCATTTTTTTACGAACTTTCTTTTTTTGTTTGCTACTAGTTTAAGTTAAAATTAATTATAAAAAAATTAAAGTTTAATTAAACTTAGCTTTTAATATTTTATAACAATGTTAAATAAAATCCCAAATGCTTATTTAAAATTTTTCGTGCTTTATACAGCTGAAAAAATCCAAAATGCTCGAAGTGGTAAAGGCCATTAGCACCGCGAACGAAAAAGGTGTTTTGTATAATCCAAGATTAGATTAAGGCTTTAAATAAAGCCATTACGTTGTAAGGAACTTCATTCTGCTATTTTTTTTAGGACTAGCACCCAGGGGATGAAACCTATTAATGCATTGCTTTGTGTTAGAACTAGCAAAATAGGTTATGCCTACATAAACTTAATTACTAACATACTTTGAGATTTCCTTCCTTTTCTCACTTTTTTGCGCTTTTGCTTAGTAATTCAGTAAGGGTTACCGGAAGGAATTTTTGAAAAGTCGCACAAAAGGTCGCTTTATAAAAATAAAGTCGCAGAAAAAAGTCGTTTGAGAAAATAAAAGTCTTTAAAGCTTTTTATTAATAAAAAGCATGTCAAAAAAAAAACAATTGAAACAAACAGTTAGTCAGAAGTATTTTTATATTATTAATGTGTTTTTTTATTTTTTCATGACGCTGAAGATGATTGTTTAGTTCACTAAAAGCTGTTTACAAACAATACAAAACGGTCGCATTGACTCCATATCTTGGTTAAGCCATTTATACTTCAGTTCCCAGTCTTTCAAATGGTATCACCAAATATTACGTTCCTTGGAAGGACCTGCATTCATTGACTCGGCGGCTAAATATAATTTTATAAAATGAGCATAGCAAACACCTCAATTTTTTATTTTAAAAGGGGTTTTTTTAAAACCAAAACATTGTTTACATGACAAGGTTGCGATAAAGTAATAAAATTGTTGACAAAGGGACAATAATCTGTGATTTGCTTTTTAATTTTGACGAATATTATTTCTTTCTTTTTGATAAAAATAATATAATATAATTTACTGCAAATTAAATGTTGTTGCAAGAAACTTTACAAAAAAAATGGTTAAAATTAAAAAAGTCGGTTATAAAAAAAGTCTCAAAAAGAGGTACAGGCCGCTAATTCAGTGTCGTTTATGGGAGAAAATATTTTCGCAGATGCTGCAGCCTTCTATGTTGGTGCTTTTTCACATATTAAATTAACCCATTTTTCGCTGCAACAAGTTTCAAGTTGCAGTGACTCGGTACACAGAACAGCTTCACCAAATACTGCCCTAAGATTTATTTGTCAGATATAAACAGTAATTGCTGGTAATTATAATCGCCGGTCGGCGAAAAATTGTTTTGCACAGTGTTTAATAAAGGATATCCAACTGTTTAGCTTCCAACCCATAATTATTGTTTTCTAATAAGCAGAACGAAAAAAACTTTCCGAGTTTATTCAAATGTCTCATGCATTTCAGTTATATTTTCCACATTATTGCCGATTACTTTATATTTAATCGATCCACTCCAGTTGTCGATGATATTCTTACGATAATTAGAAAATTGCTTCAAATATCTAGAAATGCTTAACATAAACTTGAATTATTTTCATAAGTTCTTTTCGTGGCGGCAAAACACTTCTAACGTTTGTTTTTTTCTTATGTTACTTAAAGGCGATTATTATTTTGCGTTAAAGAAAAAGGTGTATTTTTTAAACAAAACTTATTAAAAGTTAATATTATCATTTAATGTATTTTTTACACTTTTGTATTTTAAATTTGGCGAATACGAATGTCATGCAAAAGACGACTACTCAGCAATACGAATTCGAATATACGTAACTTCACTAATATGTATATTTCTTAAAAGGTTTACTACTTATGTATTAAAGAACTGTTGGAATCTTGTTCAAAAGCTACATAAACTTTAAATTAACTCTAGTATATGTTGTCTACAGTTGAACATTTTTGCTGAAACTTCAGGATTTCAATCCAAGTTGAAAGTCTTTCAAGAATTGAAATTGAACTACATATCGACCCCTTTGCGAGAAATTATCGTATGTTGCAAAAACCAAGTTTTACAGGACAGCCATTTTTCTACGTTTTTTGCTGTCGCTTGCAATACCAAAATGAAAATAAACATTCAATTTTTGGAGCAATGCAGTGGAATTCGCCTACAATATTTTGTCAGGTGACGTCTCTTTGAATGTAGAACAAGATTACATCAAAAATATTGGCATATACGATAATTTCGCGCAAAGGGGTCAATATTACAAATATGTAGAAAGAAATAAAAGAGAAATAGATAATGACCTAATTAAATATAGGTACTGATTGATCCAAAGTGAAATAACATTTTTTATAAGTATATTATTTCTTAATTAAGCCTAGATTACACTATCTCACAAGTCTTACGTATTCCATAATACTTTGTAAGATAGAAATCTAATGAGTTTTGTTGCGACTGTCAAAAAATCTAATGTAACATGACAGTTTGTGTTCACACCATCACACAAAGTATAAACACTCACACATGGGATAAAATGCAACCCTGATATAATGAAAAGTATTATTGTTTAGAAATTTTTCAAAAAACGATGAAGTCGTATTGGATGTCAAACCTTTTTCTTAATACTTTTCATTTTCGTGACACATTGCATTCACACTATAACACTTTGTCATATTACTTGAGTTTTTGACATGTATTAATACAAAGTATAATAGTGTAATCTAGCCTTTAATAAGAAGATGAACAACATGCTTATTGTTTTTTATTCACCAAATTGTTTTAAGCCAACATATTAAAATGCCTCTGTTTAAAAAATTTTAAACGAACAAAGTGCTTTAAGCTTCTGGCTATAAATGAAAATCATAAGAGTAGAAAACCCGAATGAATGGCTCAGGTGCACACATTTGTAATGATTATGACGTTGTTTTTGGTAGCGGCGCTTAAAGGCTCAGTTAGGCGAACGTTGCTGTACCCGTAATGTACCGCACCGTACTGTAAGCACGTTGGTGCACTTATAGAACGTTTAAAAACGTGTCATATGTTTTCCCACATATAAACAAAAAGCAATAATATACATAAAACAAAACACACAGTGATGGGAATCAAAAAATGTTCAAATGGTGACCGTTGTGCAGAAAAGGTACCACGTGATTTAAATGGTATTTAACTGTATTTTGTGTATGTAAAAAATGTTAATATTTATATTATAGATTGACAATAAATAAATTTGTATTTTAGCATATATAAATTTTTAGCATACATACTATATTGTAAATGTGCATACACCAACCAAGGTTTTGATACATTTAAAGTCTTATATGTTTCACATTTCCATTGTATGTGTATATGCATTTGTTTACTTTAAACATCTAAACATATGTATATTTGTAAATATGTTGTATTGTAAGTTGTTTTGTCGCAATTCCATAGATGTACTGAAAAAAGTACCAAAAAAAGTGCAAAATTACCCACATTCAATGTAACATACATACAAGCCGCCCATCACTGTCTTTCAAATGTCACGTAACAACGGCATGAAATTCTATTTTATACAGATTGGTACGTTGCAACTACGGTACATTGCATTTCGTTAAGCTTTTGTATTGGTTTTCATATAACAAAAAGCGAACAGCTGATTGATACAGTGCAGATACGGTACAGCAACGTTCGCCTAACTGAGCCTTAATAACAAAACAAAACAGTTTTCTGACATACATAAACATAGATTTATGTTTTCCTTCAGTGATGATTTTTAGTGTCATTAGAGTCTATTCAGAAAATTTATCTACAGAACCTATGTTTTGTTGCTGTTATAAACAAATTTTTAATTGATATTATACACTAACGTACATACATGAATCGAGTAACTTAAATATATAAATGCAAATATCTCTAAGTGTTTTATAAAAATAGAGAGTTCTGCTACTATAGTAGCATATATATGTTTGAGTGTATGTGTATCTGTAATGTGTGAAATATTAAATTTGCCATATTTATAAGAAAACTAACAACTAACCAAAGAAACAACCTACGGGCCAAGTGATACTAAAACTTCTTTTCTTTTTGTTCTTGGCTGCCGCTTTTTTCCTTTTTGCTGTAAAAAATTTTCTTGTTGTTGATTTTTTTATTGCAGTTTTGAACTTGTTTTTTCTTATACTTGTTCTACTTGTTACTTTTTTTCTTATACTCAGTTTTTCTCTTTTTTTATTGCTAGTGTTGTTATTTTTTTTTGTAGTATTTGTGGTAACACTTGTTTGTTTACGAGTTAAGCTTTTTCTACAGCAGCACTTGTTTTTTTTTAGCTTGTTTATACGTACCCAGCAAACAATATGAGTCCTAAAAGAGTCTTTTAGGACTCCTTTTTATGAGCAAAACGCTCCTAAGACCCTCAGATATGAGCGTGTTTTCCTATGAAACCGTCAAAAAAATTTGTACTGAATATGAGCGTTTTAGGACTCCTAAATTTAACGATTTGTATGAAAATTGTGAGCCTTTTTGCTCACAAATCAATCATAACAACCTCTTAAAAGAGTCATAAAAGAGGGATTTCGGAGCCAAAAAAGAGTGTTATAAGAGTGTTTCTTTTTCTTGAAATTAGGGTATTCATTTTATATGTAAATTTGTGCTTATTAGCTTTTAATGGAAAAGTTTTATTAAAATATGTTTTGTGCATGGAAATCATAATCATTTTAAACAAATTTCAGCGGACAAAACCACCTAATTTTCTGTTAACAAATGCTTCAAATGGATAGTTTTTTTTTTTTGAAAAACACAAAAATAAACTTACTTTTACTTTTTTACCACAACCGAACAAAATGATCACAATAATGACAGACAAACGCAAAATATTGCAATTATCAAGAAAAAGAAAACAAGCTACTGTTGCCCCTCAGAAAACCCTGATAAATAAGAGTTTTCTAGGAGTGTGCTCCTAAATTGCTCATAAAAATTAGTCTTTTCGGATTCCTGAATTCTACAGGCTCCGAAATCAATCAGAATTGCTCATAAATTAGGAGGGTAATCATAAAACCCTCAAGAAAAGGAATCTTTTAAGAGTCATATTTAGGAGCGCTCCGAAAATTGTTTGGTGGGTATTTCAAACTTATTTTTTTTAAGCTCTCAAACAGAGCTGCCACGAACAAAAAAATATTACAAACAAAATTTTTAAAAATGTTATCACATGTGACAACAAATAACCAAATAGTAATAGGAACAAACATATTGGAAAAAAACGAGAGTTCTTTAAAAATATTTTTGTTTTATAAGAGTAAAACCACTTAAATTTCCATACAAAAATCAGTTTACTAAAAGTTTATATGTAGGTAAATTGATTTTTTTGTGCATTATTGCCTTTGAAATAAACGAAATTTTTAATTGACAGTTATAAAAAACCAAAAAGGAATCATTTAACTTATATTCAGGTTATTAGAAACACTAAAATTACCTTTTTGTACTTTTCAGCCATGTACTGAAATCGATTCCGAGTGGTATTGAAATTGAACACATTTTAAAAAGATCTTCTTTTTAAAGATCATAAAAATAAGCGCTTTCATACTTAACTACCCAGCGGGAAAAAGAAGGAGTACGGAGGCCTTCTAGAAGGCCTTTGTACTCTTTCTTTGGGATGTATAAGGCCTGCTCGCTTCATTATATACTCATATCTTTTTTACACACGTTGTCATTGCGGAGAAGGCCTTCCGCATTCGCTTCATTAGCAGGTACATACGAATTGTAACGGGATCAAAAAAATTATTATTTTGCTTTAATTATTTTGCTTTTGATTGTGCAAAAAAACAATACCAAAAAATTTTACTCTACTACTACTACTCTCTACTCCCTTCTCATAGAAGCGAGTGTGTAAGGTGTATCTTATCTTTTATACCAAGGAGTCGAGGCCTTCTATGAGGCATTCTTAAGCATTTAGATAATAATAGTAATTGAATCAAATAAAATTTTAAGCAGGCCTTTAAAAAGCCCTGAAGTAAGAATGTCTTCTGCGTTTTCCCGCTAGGTAATTTTAACGCAAATTTCCTGATGCAAGTGCAAGTTCGAAAAATTCAATACGCTCACACTTTTCCACTTACATTCACACAATTTTTGTACTTTCAGCCAATCGGCTGTTTCCTCGATTTTGCGTTGATAATACGTATAAACTACTTGCAAGGAATAACTTGCATGTGGAAACGTTGGGTTAAAATCAGAAACAACTACGCTCATTTAACCGTTCTGCATTCTCATGGCTCAGTTTGTATAAAATTCTTCACTACTTGATTTGATTTTCTTATTTATTCCATTGAAAAAAAAACATGCATATGAAGAACAAATTGCAAGAAGTTTCCAACGCTCCTACCCTACAAGAAATTAATGATCGAATCTTTGAAAATGATGGAAGAAATGAAAGAAAATCAAGTTTTCTGAAGTTTTCTATAATTTCTCCCATAATTTTCTTAACACCAACGTGAAAAATGTGGAAATTCGATCATTCATTTCTTGTAGGGTGCTTTCATGCATTTAAAACATTAACCACATCAGGCTATACGGACACATGACTTCTAATGCTGCTTGCTGCAATTTTAGTCGTGTAGTCAGTTACTTAATTATGTTGAAGACAGCAGCTACAATTAGAAAAATATAAACAGATATTTTTGTCTATTATGTACATACTTTTATTTCAGTGGTGCGACTATCATTTTTTATTTTTATTATTTTTTTTTTTTTTTAATTTTTATAAAATGGAAAAACATGCATAAAGCCCAACTCTGTTGCGAAACGGAATTAATTCCGTATTTTGGTGCTTCAGAAAATGACGATAAAAATTTCGGAATGAAACCATTTTTGTTTTCATGAACGGAATGAGAGTTTTCTGTTTCTAAAAGGCCAAAAAAAACTATCAAAATACAATTTCTATCAATAAACATGTATGTTTTCTTCGATTCCAAACGGAAATGTACAGAAACTTTAATTTAAGCTAATATATGTATATTTTAATACTTATTTATAACACACTTTATAACGTTAAATCAAAAGAATTTATTGAAAACCATTTAAAATATTTTAATTTTGCTGTTTTTGGCACTATATATTTTAACAATATAATTTTAACGCCAGATAAAATAAAAAAACATATAAGCTGCTTTTTAAACAAAAAAAAAACAAAAAAATTGCCGTCAACGCACGTGGTAAAGATCGTAAAAGTTTCAGAACACTTTGGGTACGTAAGTTATTGCATAAAAACTGTGCATCACTGCTACAGTGGTGCAAAAAGTTGTTGCTGTTGTGTGATTACCAGTTGCAGTTGTGATGCTGATACTCTTTTACTGCACAACAGTTGTGCAAAGTTTGAATTTTTGGACACGAGTTAAATTTCAAAAGCTTAATAAGCAAATATAAAATAATAATAAAAATGTTATCAACAATAAAGATGACAAATTTTATTGCAAATATTGAACCAAAAAGTGACAGTTTTCTTATAAATTACAAGCAAAAGCATCACAAAAGAAAAAAAAAAACGATTTCTTTTATGTCAAAAGTTATTGCATCAGAAAATTACCGACGCAATAATTGCCAGAATTTGCTGCAGAGCTCATAAAAAAAATTTTGACACATAAGAGTGATGCCAAGTTTCTTACAAGTGATGCTTTTACGAGCATTAAACTTTACTTATGCGCAAGTGAAACCCAACAACTGTTTTTACGAACGTACCCTTTATCAAAAACTTTTAAGGTAAACACTGGATCTAAGAAGTATTGGTATTATTAGAAACGTCTTCGAAATATCTTTTACATGATGTATTAAACCTTCCGATTTATTCGCCCGCTAAGAGCAAATGTCAAAAACTAATATTTCTTTAAAGATTTTTCTACAAAACTCAAAGTTTTGGCAATATGTTTAGGGAAGAACACTTCAAACTTTGATATACCATATTTGTAGTAACTCCATCATATAAAATTTTTAATTTATTAAGGTTTATTTATAAGTTTAAGTAAATTTATATATGTGATAATATTTTATGTACTTGTTACATATTTAATTATTTTAGTATGTGCATAATTAATAAGTGTTCCACAATGCCGAAAACCCGCAATACAGAAAAACTTTTTTAAGCAATTATCTAAGGGTTAAGTAATTATTGTTATATCAACATAAATTTAAAGAAAAAGTCAGCCACGGATTATTCATATACAAAATTGGCTCCTAATTTGTAAATTGGTATCCTTTAAACGCCATGTGCATCACACTTTGCAGCATTTTCCAATGATTCCTAAATTTCATAGATTCATTTTATACCTTAAGAGATATGGATAAAGTATTTTGCAACTTTTACGACCTATAACTCCTAAACTAGGAGCGTTGGGGCGAAAAACATCTTCCTATAGTTCTATATATAGAACTTCTTTCAAGGATACTAAAAAATTATATTATTAACAATTTGGTGCTGAACCGAGTTAATATTCTGGTTTCAAGCCGATTCTTTTCTGGTAAACAAAAAAGAAACGCTTATAAGCACTTATTCTTTAAATATTTTTTTTATATTAGCAACACTTTTTCTGTTTTGTAGTGGTCAAAAATAGAAATTAGTTATATTTGACTACAACGACAAAATAAGCACATACAACAACATGTAGACGTGTCGTCGTAATAATAATTATTTTCATATAGTGCCGGTTCACACACGCCAAGTTTGACTCGTAAAGTCTTGAGTTTTAAGGAGAGAGAAACAAAGAAATGGCATTCTCTTTTCCCTTCTTTCCTAAAAGCTAAAGACTTGCCGTGTGAGAACCGGCACATACACATATGTATTCTATTTTTGACCTATTGCAGTCGATAGCCTGCTGTCTCGAATGTGTTTAATTCATTACTTTGACAACGAAACTTTGAAATTTAATAAAATGAAGCTCAAATTTAATTTGCGATAAAAGAGTGTAATTTTTTTTCTTAAATTAACCCTATATTTTCATTTTATGGGTCTTATTTGAAATTTAATGCAACAAATAGTCCAAGAATATTTTAACCCTCTAAAGTGCCGTTTTAGTATACTTTTGTGAAGAAATTGAATCGCTTTACAATTTTACTGAAGACATCTGAAATTATTTTTTAGCTCAGAAAAACATTTAGTATATTTTTCTTTGACTTGTACCAAAAGCCTTTTCAGCTAACTTTTTAAAACTCCTTTGGCAGATTTGCTCAACCAGCAGACTAGTTTAATTTCGCTTGTTTTTTTTTTTTGTTGCCCTGTGTTATTTGTGTTATGCAACAAAGGTAATTAAAAATTCTAATCAAAAAGTTAATCAAGAAAAATAAAAAAGTATTAAAAATGTATCAGCTTTGGTTAGAAATAATTAAAAACGGCAGCTCTGCTCTCAAGCAACTGCCATAAAACATTTATACAATTAATATGGGGTCTTCACCTGACAATTTTTTGTCATACCAAAAGTCAAAGTCTATATAAAAAAATTCTAAAATTTTTGTCAGCGTTTTTTTATATGAAGTTTGACGTTTATTGTGACAAAAAATTGTCGGGTGACGACCCTATGTAAGGGCTAATTAATCAGAGCAAGTTGAAATCTCTTTTTGGTTTAAAATGTGTTTAAACCACCAAATCTACAAATCAGTAAACATATAAACCATCTTTAAGCGCAAGAAATTGGGCGATTAAACTACTAAAACAGACCATATGAATCTGACAAGATTTATCGTAGCGCTGCCACATGTTATTTTTTAACTACATACAATACATGGGACACTGATTTATAGTTGCTGGGTTTAAGCTGCATACAAATTAAAGTTTAGTTCCACTAAGCCAGAGTTTAAACATTCACTAATTTACTAGCCATAAGTATCGTAAAATAAGTATGGGATGTTATCACTGTGTCCAGATTTAAACTTAAAATGTGATATTTTACTAAAATAGTAACAGATGGCCGGAATAGTTTCCTAAAAAGAGAGTATTTTGCTTAACTTTATCGTTGACTTAATAATTTGGCACAATTTTAACAGATTGTAACGCGCTTGTTTTTAACCGATTTTATTTAAAAGATTTCGGAAGAATAATCTTATTGAAATATATGCCAAAAACTGCAAGTGTTGCCCCAAAATTCATTAGAAGTTTATTTTTCAACCTGATTGAAAATTTACTTGTTGTTATCTAATAATACTTTAAAGAGGCGGCATGAAATAGTCCCCAACGAAATAAGTCCCCAACACAATTATGAAATAATTCCCCAATTTTTGGGGTCTTATTTCATATGAAATAAACCCCCAATTTTAAAACGAAATGAAATAACTCCCCAAATCAAAATGAAATAAATTCCCAAAAATTGGGGAGTTATTTCATTGGAAATAAGTCCCCATTTCCTGAAATGAAATAAATCCCCAAAAAGTATTCAAAACATCCAATCAATTCAAAATAGGGGGGTGCTTTTTTACCATGGGAGGTAAGGCAATGATGGCTTTATTGCTCAATTTTGCGAAGTGAGAGATATAGCCATATTTTTTTCCCAAATGAGAGGCAAAGCCATATTTTTCCAGAATATTGTTACGCATGGTGTAAACATTCTGTAAAAGGAAAAATCCTTAGTTATCATTGAAAAACATTTTTTTATTCTTGTGACGCACGCAGAAAAACTCATTCAGCGAAGCCACCTGCCGCGTCCTACTATAGGAAAAAACCCCTAAGCGCGGCCGCAGGCCGCCAAGCAGGAAAACTTTAGTATGCGAAGCCAGATTTCAATACTTAACTTTAGTAAAAGGGAAAATCATAACCTCTTAATTATAAAAATAAGAAAACTATTAATTAATGTAAAATGGAAAAGTTCTTCAAAACTGAAATGAGAGATAAAGCCATTTCCTAATATTACTTATGTGTCCTAAGTCCATGATGGCTTTGTCTCCCATTCGAATGAAAAAAAAAATAAAAGGCTTTATCTCTCTTTTGAATAGGAGACCTGGATTCATTGCATCCAGCAAAAAAAAAAAATTTATTTATTTTATTCCTTACCGCAAAATTATTTCTCAAACTAACTACCTAGTAAGTATTATTTTTAATGAATGAGTGGTCTTGACCATTCATTTAAACAAGTTTTGTTTACGTATTATAACGGGACATAATCTGCATTTTTGACGATTTTGGAATAAATTTGAAAATGAAAAAAGTCCCCAAAATATTTTTAGGGACTTATTTCATTTCAGATTTTTGGGGACTTATTTCATAAGAAATAACTCCCCAATATAAAAATGAAATAAGTCCCCAAAAAAATGGAATAAATCCCCAAAAAACGTTGGCTCTCATATATTTTTTTGGGGAGTTATTTCATTTCCGTTTTGGGGACTTATTTCGTGGGGGGCTATTTCATGCCGCCCTTTAAAGAACATTAATTTTTATTTATATTTTGGTTGTTTTAATTTAAATATTTTATTAAAATTATGAATAATGCTTTAAATTGTATGTTTTTAATTAAAGACAAGTTTAATACGACATATTTCTTTAACAAGAAGTTACTTCAAAAACGTTAAAAAATATTTATTTTTTTATTTACTACTCAAGAAGCACTTATAAAGTAACCTTTGTTCCACAAAATATAAACAACCACTGGCAATTATATAAAAGGAAACCTGGGTTCAAGTTCCTCCATGTCGCCACTTTTGTCGATTATTTTAGTCACACTTTTAACACAGTCTCTAAACTTTTGTCTGTCTTTGCAAATAGTTTATTTTTTGAAAACTGTAAAGCAAGAATTAGTGAAAAAATGCATCAGTTTGTGGAGAAAATGTTTGGCATGTCCATACATAACGCCCTTTATAATGCAGTGCCCATTACGCCGCCATTTGTTGTCCAATATTAAAGATATATATATAACACTGTAAATGGTCTTACGACTCGATTTGTGATTCTGAAACCAGATTTTCTTTTAATAAACCAATATATATATAGTGACCATATAATAAGTTTTCGTTTAATTTATTTTTATTATTTCATACAAAAAGAAATATTAACGCAAAAAATAAATTTTTTCAATATTTTTTTGAGATTGCTCGATGTTTTCAAAAATGATTGTTACTATTTCAGCTATTTTTACTTTTACGTGAAATTGAAAAGTCATCTAATGATATGGATCACAATAGAAGTAATAATTAAAAAAAGTGGCCCTGGTTGGTGGTGAAGTATTTACTTCTGGACTTTTGAACTACCCTGTGTTAAAGCCCTTCAACCTCTTAAAGTTTGCACTTTTTATTGACGCTTTATGTTTTTAAAATTTTAATAACGGTCATATTTAAGCATAATATGTTACGCTGCAAACATAAACATTGCTAAAATCCAATTATAGAATGATGCTCTTAAAATATGGGTTTTTTCTAAAAATATTTAGGTTAGTTATTTTTATAAAATATTAGTTTAATTCACAAGCTCTTCTTTATAGTTAAGATATTATTAATTCATTTCAATATATTTTTTTAAACTATTTTAATAAATATTGCTTACCATTTAATACTTATAACCATCTCACCTCAAATTAACACTCCCATATCTGGTTTAACATCTTCGTATCGAATAATGTGAATCTCATGTTCGATGTTTCGATGAAAACAGAAATATATATACATACTGTTCATTAGATACCCTGCAAATAAAATTGGACCACCTGATCCATTTTGATAAAATGGACTACTCCATGGACTGGTACGATGTAATACAAGCATGGACCATGTCATTGTTAAAAAGTGTTTGTAGTGAGACGAAATGTCTTCGTTTTTTAACGACATGCTTTCGTTTTTAAACGACTTCAAAACTAATCCTCTTGCGTATACCATGGAGTAGTTAAAGTGTTTTTTCCATACGTTTGCGTTACTTTTGGACTAGTCATGGTCCTTTGTGGGCTACTCTTTACACGCGTGTTTGGACTGGTCCTATAATTTGCAGGGTATAACAAATCTATCGTCCACTTCTCCAATCCCTCCTGATTAATTACCTAGATGCTTGTTCCTTATTTGTACACTTTTGCCTTTCCGTTGTAAGGTTATAAAAAAAACAACTACATTGAATTTATGAGTAAAATTAGTGGCAGTCATAGTTTTGTTTCATATCTCAGTCATTTATGAACCGATCTGGCTGAATTGCAACAGCTAAAACGGATTACATGTGACATAAATATATAAAAACCTAGTTTCCAGAATTTCTGGTGTCTTCGGAAACCCCAATTTAACATACAACTTTACTTCTCATAAGGACCTAGAATTAATACACTTTATAGGGTCTAACATCAATATGACAAATTAATTGTCGCTTGTAGTGAAGGGTATCGTGGGCAAATTCCGATTTGCAGTTTTAATCATAGAACGCATAGCCGGGTACCCGTTTTAAACGTTTCTAACCGCAAAACCAATACTAATAGTGTTTTGAAACTTCGGATCTAGAAAATTTAAGCCTTTTTGAGTCGTTTTATTAACCATTTATGAAATGGAAAAAATGCAAATAACAAGCTGTTCGATGATCTTTTTAATCAAATATATAAAATTATCTAATAACTTTTTTAAATTTTTAATTAAAGGATTATAAAATGAATATTTTTTTTTGGAAAGGTAAAAATTACAATGGGTTACATATGTACCCCGGTTATATGTTTGCCTGGTACTTTTGGATTTTTTGCCTACTGTATGCAGTGATGCCAGGAGAAATTTCCACAAATCCCTACGTATCTTTAAAAATTTCTTTTTTTCCTTCACTTTTCCCTACGTTAAAAATTATTGTTTTCAGCAACAGGCAAACAAATACACATTTTGTAAATATTATAATGCAAGCGGTTATTAACAACAAGATAAAAAACCAAAATAAATATGTAAATGCCATACATTCACATATAAAAATTCAATTTCAAAAATAACACTGTGTGACAAATTTAAATGTTTCTTTTTGGCAGAAACGCCTCTATCCTTGAATCTAGAGACAAAAGATAGTCAAACTTCGTATTTGATTTTTCATTCCACCATCTTTTTTCCTTATTTAATCTATACATATAAAATGGGATGTGTGTACGTATGTCTGTTTCTATGTAACGTATGGACTCCAAAAAGGCTGGGCCAATTTTGATGAAATTTTCAGGAAATCTTCAGAATATTCAGGCGGGTGACACTGTGAAGTCTGTAGCTCGTTTCTGTATTTCTCGCATCGTAAAATTTCTTACATGAAGTGTGAAACAAAAAGTGTGAAAAAATTCCATCGTTTCTCGATTTATGAGATAAAAGTGTTTCTGTTTATACTTGAATATTTCCAGTAATTAAGTGTCAAGTAAAAGCGAAACGTCAACAAAAGAAATAAATATAATAAAAACATGGCTGCCAGATTTGACGAGTTATCGTCATCTTGACGATTTTTTGTTCTGATATTAACAAAGTGACGTTTTGATGATTTTTTTCTAAAAAAGTGACGAAAGCAAAAACAAAATCAAAAATATTTTATAATTTTTTGTTACTTTCTATAGAAATTCATCTTGAATTTTTAAATTTCAAACACTTCTATTTTGTGGCGTTGAAAATTGAAAAAAATAAAAAATAATATGAATGTCTGTAGAAAGCAACAACAAATTTATAAAATATTTTTGACTTTGTTTTTGCTTTTAATGAAATTGTTGGCGTTGCGTCTTACACTATAAGCCCCTTAGTCTTCGAAATAAGATAATTGTAAATATTTTTATATGTTTGTTTATTGGAAAAAAAGATTTTTTTTTTTTTTTTTTTTTTAATTCGGCTGACAGTAGTTAAATGTAAAAATCTGCGTAATGAAACGGAATTTTCAAAAGTGGTTAATTTATTTTAAAAGTGTTTTAATGTAGGTCTCCATCCAGTATTTACAAAATAAAATAACTCTCTTGGTTTTTGTTTAATTGGCTTATGTACCGGTCGCGAACGTACGGATCGCGAACGTACGATTTTTCCATATGTTTTTTTATTATTATCACCATGCATTTTACCATAAATATCTTCAAATTTCCTTAACCCTTTCGCTACATTGTATCCATATGGATACACTCAACTGTGGAGGCATCAGACAATCTCCAGGTCAAAGAATTGGCTTAGATAGCGGCACGTTATTGTTTTTTAAGATCTTATGAATTATTTTTAATGAAAAACTCTTGGATTTTTGCAAAATTAAGAAAAATATAGAATTTTTTAAAAAAACTTTTTTTTATATAAATTTTTTTTTGAAAAATACATTTTTTTTTTATTTCAAATAACATATATATGTATGACCATGTTTAAAAATAAACACATCCAACATAAAGAAAAAGGTTTATTTTAACTTTTTGCATCAATAGTTTTTTGTTTTAAGCCGGAAAAAAGCTGTGCAGATTTTATAAACATAGTATGTATCCATATGGATACAAACGCAAGTTATGGTGTTGAATTATATACACACAACGCATATAAAATAATTTTAAGTTTGATGCTGCTGAGTGGTTTTTATATGGGGCCTTTTGCAAATTATGGACCGATCATCACGAAATTTATTAGTGTGGTTTCTAGTCTTATAAAACTGTGAAGTAATAAATTTTATTCTGATAGCATTATTTATTAAGGTTTTATGCGTTATATACTGTTTTCCGGGATTATGGCTTATATGGGTCTAAAAGTAAATTATGGTCCGATCTTCGCGAAATTTTACAGCATGATTTCCGCTCGAATAAAACGAATTTTTGCAAAATCTTTTAGAATTCCGTGCATTATTCCGTTATTTATGTTAGTTTTTTTTAACAAAATTTCTTTGCCATAACCGAAAGATGTATCCATATGAATACAGTCCAAAAAACACATTTAGGGTGCATTCTTTTCAAAAGTGAGTATTGATTGTTGTTATTAGGGCCAATTATAATACAAATCCAAAAAATTGGATTTTTTTAGTAACCCAGTAAAAACTTGTAGCGAAAGGGTTAACAAAAAAACTTAATACTCCTTTTACAATTGATTGTAATGGAGAGATTATGAAAAACGAGTGTAAACATAACATATTTCTTGCATGTAAAATAAGTATATAAAAATGTCTTTAGAAGTAGAAAATACAGAAAAATATAAAAGTTTCCAGTTTCCAGCCCAATTTCCTCAAGTAAAACAGCTGAGATATGCTATGAAACCATTATTTTATAAGAACAAAGACTTTCTTATAATAATAAACAATAAAAGACGATGATAATCAATATTTTATTTTTTCATCCTGGTATGTACACTTTTGTGCCATTATTCCGGCAAGAAAGAAATTGGTTTGTCTCCCAGTAAAAACTTTTTCAAAATTATAGCTTCTTTCACTCGTTATTTAGTAGCTTTCTTTCATAAGCACTTCGATAACTACTTTTTTCTGGATGTATTTAGATAAAAAAAATTACTTACTTTTGAATTTGCTCATTTTGGCACAGCCCTTGTAAAATTCATTAGTTTTTCAGTAGAATTGTATGTAGTGCTTTTATGTGTTTCTGATTACTTAACATATTATTTTGTGGGCGAAGTTTTTACTGGGTCTTTAACCCGTTTATTTATTAACCGATTTTTTTTAATTTTAACTACCAGGTATTCTACTAAGTCTATTTCAGGTAAAAAAGAAAAAGATTATAGGAATAGGTAAATTAAAGATTTATATCTCAGCCATTTGTAAACCGATATAGTTAAATTTCAATAATATACTATTTCGGACTACATACGACATAAATATAAAACAACGTTGTCACTATCAATTCCACAAAAACCCAGAATATTTATAATACCGTTATCAAAGCTGATTTTTAAATTTTCAATTTTTATCGGATTAAAGAAAATAAATAATTTTTTAAAAAATAATCCTCCAACTTAACAAAATAAATATAAATTTAACGAAATTATTAAATACCCATGAACTTTAACTATGTTTTTATTTGATTATTTTTTAATAAAAGTCGAAACAAATTTGTTTAAAATTGATTTTAAATTGCACGATTTTTAAAACAAAAGAGACGATCTTTTTTATTTTTATCTCAGGAAATTGATGATTTTGACACAAATTTATCTGGCAGTACTGATTAAAACCAAAACAAGAAAAGGCTAACAAAAAATTAAAATAACAAAATATAACAATTGCTTTTTGTTTATTTTCATCATATAAATTATGCATTCATCATTTATATTCCTTCTATTTTTTTATTTATTTTAAAAAAATAGTATATAAACATATTTTAAATTCAAAATATCTACATTTTGTTTTTCTCGCCACCAATTTCAAATGTGACTTATTTTGACAGTTCTTGAAAGAAACTTTTCGCAAAATATTGTTATAGAAACACTTTTTCTCGCGTCCTTCCAATAATTGCTGGAAAATTATTTAAATGACAGATAATTCTCGCAAAAAAAAGATACAGAAACACTTGTGTGAGAAAAACCATTTTTTGTTTCATTGTTGCAACAAAAATAGTATGATTGTTGCAATTCACACGTTTCATGCGAAAAGTTTTACGATGTGAGAAAAACAGAAACGGGCTACTGATTTTGGATTTTCGGTCTGCGGGCGGAGGGGCGTGGCAAAATCCAATCTTCATATTGCACCACCAATGACATCTATATAATTGTTACGATTTTTTCTTTAAAATGATCGCCATGGTCTAAGTTAGATTTATACGAAGAGAAAATTGTGACCCGCAGACTTTTACGCCCACTTTTTATGAATTACCTAAAATCAGAAAACGGCTCCCTCGATTTGACAAATTTTTCTTTCAAATGTTCGTATTAATCCATTTCAAGTTTTGATGGAAAGAAAAATGTACCACGCCTACTTTTACGCCCAATTTTTCTATTAAGCCCATAACTTAAGAACGGCTTGACCGTTTTGGACGATTTTTTCTTTAAAATCATCGTCATGGTCCAACTTAGATTTTTACGGAAAGAAAATTTTGCCCCGCCCACTTTTTTCGATTTATCTGAAACCAGAAAACGGCTCCATCGATTTGACTATTTATTCTTTCAAATGTTCGTATCTTTTTAACGGATTTTAAAAATCGAACGCAAACATTTTTCCTAATGTGGACAGGACAACGTCTGTCGGGTCAGCTAGTTGCTTAATATTTTTCAAGAAAAGTTATTTCAAATAATTTTTTTGTATCTAATAATGTTTAGCAAACTTGGTACCAAGTTAAAAAGATGGCTCTGTAAAATTTTAAAAAATATTTTCTTCAGTTCCCCTGAACTAAAATATAAAATAAATGTCCTTTTAATATAAATGCATTCAAATTGTTTTTGAAAATTCGGTATTGTATTGTTTTATATCTCTTAGTTTAGAAAGTGTAATTGTTTTTTTACAAATTAATTTTTATGTAGAAATTTCAGTCATTAGATATTCGCTTTTTTACGTTTATTTAATCATTTTCATATAACATATTTTTACTATAATAAACAAAAAGTATTACCTATAACTTGGATATAGCACTGTCCCAAGAACGGGATCTCAAGTATTCTAATTATGTTGTAACTATTATTTTAATAATATATACTTATTTATATTATTATACGTATAATAATCAAAAAGTAATTTAAGTTTTTGGGAATACAAAATTTTAATTTCAAAAGATTTTGTTATTCGTGCTTAATTCCCAGTTTTTATTCTTGATAAAAACACTTGAAATTTATCGTTGATGGGATAAGCTATTCCTATGCGCATTTCACTGGTTGCTTAGGCCAGATCATCAGGAAACTTCATCCATAAAGATTTTAGAAAAACTAAAGATATTAAACCAAATAAAACTGTTAAACGTATAAGACTTATAAGCAACAGTTCTACTTGTAACAATATCAACGTTTAAACAAAACACATCAACAATAAACAGTGGGTTTATCTCATCTTACATTCCCCACTACAATTAGTTGAAATTCTCTCAACATTAATTGTAGTTGTAAGTAGGTTAAGAAAAACAAAATAAAACAACAACAACTTACAAAAGATGTTGTCAATTAAGGGTTTTTTTAGGCCGTGCAGTTGCCTGTTTATTATCAAAAAGTAATTTAAATTTTTGGGAATACAAAATTTTAATTTCAAAAGATTTTTCTATTCGTGCTTAATTCCCAGTTTTTATTATTGATAAAAACACTTGAAATTTATTGCTGAGGGGATAAGCTATTCCTATGCGCATTTCACTGGTTGCTTAGGCCAGATCATCAGGGAACTTCATCCATTAAGATTTTAGAAAAACTAAAGATACGTAGAAATTATATAAAGTATTAATGTAAGAAAAATAATGGGAAAAATATTCGCATAAATTTTAGTGAATGCGAAAGCAAATAGCAAAAATAAGAGAATAGTTCGTGCAAGCAAAAAAGGGGCGCGACGAATATTCGGGTACATGGATTTGGCAATTGTTGAAGATTCCAGGCTGTATATTTGCACTTAAATACTATCATATATGAAAAATTTCTAATTTTTAAATGAAAATAAGAAAAATATTTACGTATTTTTAGGCAATATATTGAAATTAAGATAATATATTGTAAATTCCCTACATTTTCTTTAAAATAAATGGTATGCGCATAGAAACTAGCTTTCCCTCAACAACAAATTTCAGTGTATTTATCAAATATGAAAAATTTTGAATTTAGCACGTCACACAGAGGAGTATTTGGCCTGAAAAGCTGGCCAAAAAGGCAAAACTGAATTTTAAGAAATCTTAAGAACTAAGTACGCAGCTCGACAGACAACAATATTTGACATTATATTGTAAATTTTGAAGACTTTTAGTTGCGATTTGTAGCACTGAGACCCTGCTAAACTCAGGAAAGTGAAGAAAATTATATGAGATTTAAATGTTTTTTTTCGTTTTCTGGATGTTAATATGATATTTTTTTGCGGCTGAACGAATAAAGGTTTAACAAAGATTTTTTTTCGCTGAAAGGTTTGATCAAAAGTTATTTAAAACAGAAAAAAAATTAAAATATGTTGAATATTCATGTTGAAACAATTCGTTCAAAAGCTAAAAAAGAAACAAATTATACACTTTTTTTTTGCAAAAAAAGGAAAAGAAGAAGTTTTTAAAAGTGAGGTTAGCATGTCTACGAATTATGTTTGATACCACAATAAAATTTGGAATCTCTAAGTTTAGAAACCAAAAAAAAGTGTGCGCAAGTTTGCGCCATTATTTTTGACGATTTTTTTAAATTTTCATATTTCTTCTATTTTTGCTCATCGGGCACTTTTTCTTATACCTTTATATCGTCATAAACTTTTGTGTATTTTGAATTATTGATTTCAACTGTTATTCACATCACTTCACAATATTAATATCTGCCTATTTGTAATTATAAATTGCAAAAATTCTTAATTATCCGTAATAGTTTTAAGGGAATGTCCCACACATCCCCATAAAAAATTTTTTTTTGAAAAAATAGCTTTTTCCAAAAAGAAATCGAATTTTTTTAATAAAATTGTTTAGTAAGGTGAACTACCTTACTAAACTGGACTCTATATTTTTTTACAACTCAAAAGCTGTAATGTTAAAAAATGTTCACCCAAGTAAAAAAATTTCAAGTCGAGAGGCGCGGATTAGGATTTTATTTTAGACCCATGGTCTCTTCGGAGAATTTTATGTAGATTACGTTTTTGCTATACGATTTTTAATTTTTTTTTCATACAAATCGCCCTAATGTACATACAGTCTGTCAGGAATGAGTTTAAACCTTTAAAATCAACATTTGTTAATTGAGTTTTGCGATTTATACCAACTTTTATTCCTTAAGCTTCGTACAGACGATGGTCAGATCTTACAATATTGGTAAGCAGCGTTGCTTAAATTGCATTAAAATTGGCTAAAATGTCTTACAACTGTGTGAACATTGTAAGCTCATTTGTATTTGCAGATGTGCAAAATTAATGCAAAATTTTGCTGTTGGCAACGCCTGCTTACAATATTGTAAGATCTGACCATAGTCTGTACGAAGCTTTAGGAATGTGGCTTTTAGAAAAATCTTAAAAATATAAACTTTTTGGTTCTTAAATTTTTTTATTGCATGTTGAAAACTGAAAATTTTACGCATTTTGCATGTTCATGTTTTAATAACTCCAAAATAGTAATAGATATAAAATAAATGTGTATGGTTTGTTTAAGCAGAATTTTCCGGTGCATCTTCTGATCCTCCTACTATTAAAATCGGAGAACACGTTTTCAAGTTATGGCAAAATATGTAAGGCAACCCAACGATTTAGAGGGTGAAGTATGCCACGCCTTTAAAATAAAATCCTTACGTACTAGAGAAAAACGGAAAACAGATTTGAATTAAGGGCATCAAAATCCATATAATCCACATACTTTTATTTCTAGGGTAGAGAAAAATTTTTTTGTTGCGCAGTGTACTTTTGTTGCGCAGTGCAATTTTTTCAAAATCTTCCACTAGACTTTTTATATTATACTACACCTAAAACTATCAAAAAACTAAAACTTTTAATACAAAAAACACGTTTAATAATTTTGGCCAGCTTTTCAGGCCAAATACTCCTCTGTGCGTCATACGGAAATCTTATTAGTCTGTGTTTATACGGCTCATGTCTTATTGAAAAGATTCTTTCTTTTTCTTCTTTGAACATGAATTGGCGTTCAAATGATTCATGTCATGTTGACGATATGTGCTTTTTTGATATTGAAACAATAACAAAATTAAACAACGAATGAAAAAGCAAAACGTAAAGACAGTACATGCATCTGCGTACTCGTTTCTTTTTCCCTCGTCCCTCTCGCCTATAAAGTAGCAGTCTTGTCAATAAGACATGAGCCGTATGAACACAGACTTTGTGATAAAAAAAAGTGTAATTTTTTCCCTACGCTTGAAAATTTCCGAAAAAATCCCTACATTAATTGAAAATTCCCTACTATTGCCATCAATGACTGCATTTGTATTGATTTATAGCCTGTCATCATTTTTTTGTTATAATAATTAACCCTGTAGGAAGTCAAACACATTTATAACTAACTTCAAACTGGTTTTTTTATAACCACATCTAGTTGATTAAGTGACTTTTTTCCTTGTCGACGACTCATTATTTTAACATGGGCATGTCATAGGCAGTAGTCAATTGGCCATCTTTGCATGACTTTTTAACTGACTACTATATTTTATTTTTCAACCTATTTGTAATTAATTAAAAGTATTGGCAGTTTAAAATAAATTATTTAAATTTTAAATAATTTTTGTCAAAAAAATATATGTACATATGAACCTGCATACATACATATGTATATCTTTATATATTTTGTTATAGAAATAATTATTTATGAAAATTTTGCATTAAACTGCCCTAAATGATGATGTATAATAGTCCTGAAATAAATACGCCACATAATTGCTAGTACATAAACAGATTTGTATTGATTCATTTTTTAATTATTTTAAAGTGTTTGTATATATTTTTTTCATTTGACTTCATGGCATGCTTGTTTTACTTATTTTGATTTTATTTGTGTTTTACGTGTGCCTTTTTGGTTGATATCTGCATGAGACTTAAACCAATTTGTAGTCATTTAAAAAAAAGTTAATTTATAGATAGTGTTTTTTCCAACTGACTTTTTTATTTACTACAGGGAATAAACAATTAAAAATTGTATAAAATATAAGCAAATATTTAATTAATTAGTACAAGTGAACCCTGTAGCTCGTTTCTGTATTTCCCGCATCGTAAAATTTCTCACATGAAGTGTGAAACAAAAAATTCCATAATTTCTCGATTTGCGAGAAAAAAGTGTTTCTGTATTTGAATGCGAAAACAGACAACACAGATTCTGTTTTAACTGGAATATTTCCAGTAATTAAGTGTCAAATAAAAGCAAAACGTCAACAAAAGAAATAAATATAATAAAAACAGGGCTGCCAGATTTGACGAGTTATCGTCATTTTGACGATTTTTTGTTACGAAATTAGTATGTTTTCATACGGCTCTTGTCTTATTGACATGATTGCAACTTTATAGGCGAGAGGGACGAGGGGAAAAAACGAGTACACCGATGCATGTACTATCTTTTCGTTTTGCTTTTTCATTCGATGTTTAATTTTCTTATTGTTTTCAATATCAAAAAAGCACATGTTGCAACACGACATGAATCATTTGAACGCCAATTCATGTTACAAGAAGAAAAAGGAAGAATCTTGTCAATAAGACATGAGCCGTATGAACTCAGACTTAGCAAAGTGAAGGTTCTATGATTTTTTTCTAAAAAAGTGACGAACGCAAAAACAAAATCAAAAATATTTTATAATTTTGTTGTTACTTTCTGTAGAAATTCATATTGAATTTTTAAATTTCAATCACTTCATATTTTGTGGCGTTGAAAAATGAAAAAACAATATGAATATTTTGGAACGCGTTGCGTTGCGTTTTACACTATAAGCCCCTTAGTCTTCGAAATAAGAAAATTTTAAATATGTTTATATGTTTGTTTATTAGAAGAAAAGATATATTTATAAACAAGGCAGCTTAAATTTTTATATTTATTGCTATTGTGAAAATTGTCCTCGAAATTGTTTGTCTATTACCTGGAAACGTATCGGCAAAAGCAAAATTTGAGGGAAAGTAATGGACCGACTAGGCTTATTTTGAACATTTTATATTATATACATAAATAAAATATGATTGATATTTTATATTCTTATCTTACATGGACACTTTTGTGCCAAAACCATTATTTCTTCAAGAAAAAAATTGTTTGTCTATAACCCGTTCATTTATGAACCGATTTTTTTAATTTTAACTTCCAGCTATTCTCCAAGTCTATTTCAAGTAAAAAGATTATAGGAATAGGTAAATTAATGATTTATATCTCAGCCATTTGTAAACCGATAAAGTTAAATTTCAATAATATTATATTTCGGACTACATACGATATAAATATAAAACAAATTTGTCACTATCAATTCTAGGTTTTTCGCAAAAATAAAAACCCTAAATATTTATAAAACTGTTAACAAAACTGATTTAATTTAAAAATTTTCCATTTTGATCTCGGTATTTGTAAATATATATCTATTTAAAAAAAAGGATGCATGTTTATTTTATTAAGCTTGGTTTCTTTATGCTTTTTGTAAAAATATTTATTTTAATTAGTTATTTTGTTGAACTATTTATGGTTTTCAATCCAAATTTTTAATATTTTTAATTAGGCTTAAGTTCATCCAATTTAATTTTCATTAAATTATTTTTATGAAGAAAGGAATTTTACAACATGAACATTAATTGAAATTGTTATTGATAATCTTTCATTCTTGACGTGGCTCGGGCTCGAACCCTGGCCGGCAGGTTACCATGACATGTTTCGATCGCAACCACTCGATCTCCTCAGATGGATTTGCCGTCATACACTCGCAGCCATTTATTTATTTTATTTTTTGTTTAATATGATATTTTCTCATGCCTTTGTGTGACTTCTCCGGGTAAAAACAACAATTTTAAATTGTTATCGGATTAAAGAAAATAAATAATTTTATAAAAAATAATACTCCAGCTTATCAAAATAAATATAAATTTAAAGAAATTATTAAATACCCATGAACTTTAACTATGTTTTTGTTTGATTATGTTTTAATAAAAGTCGAAGCAGGAAATGGACGATTTTGACACAAATTCATCTGGCAGTCCTGAATAAAACCCAAACAAGAAAATCCAAAAAAAAATTTAAATAATAAAAATTTTAAATAACAAAATACACCCGTAAAACTGCTCTGAGTTGAGAAGCAGGTCGCGCGTTTTGTCATTATTTTTTAAGGACAAACTGTACCTCGTTTCTGAAACAAACAAATGAAACAAAAAATGGTTTTTCTCACGCAAGTGTTTCTGTATCTTTTCTTGGCGAGAATAATCTGTCATTTTAATAATTTTCCAGCAATTATTGGAAGGATGCGAGAAAAAGTGTTTCTATAACAATGTTTTGCGAAAAGTTTCTTTCAAGAACTGTCAAAATAAGTCGCATTTGAAATTGGTGGCGAGAAAAACAAAATGTAGATATTTTGAATTTAAAATAAGTTAACATACTATTTTTTTTAAATAAATAAAAAAATAGAAGTAATATAAATGATGAATGCATAATTTATATGATGAAAATAAACAAAAAACCATTGTTATATTTTGTTATTTTAAATTTTTTTTAGCCTTTCCTTGTTTTGGTTTTATTAGGTGCTGCCAGATAAATTTGTGTAAAAATCGTAAATTTTCTGAGAAAAAAAAATATGAAAGATCCTCCTTTTTTGTTTTAAAAATCGTGTAATTTAAAATAAATTTCAAACCAATTTGTTTCGACTTTTATTAAAACATAATCAAACAAAAACAAAGTTCAAGTTCATGGGTATTTAATAATTTCTTTAAATTTATATTTCTTTTGTTAAGCTGAAGGATAATTTTTTATAAAACTATTTATTTTCTTTAATCCGATAACAATTAAAAATTGTTTTTCCCTGAAGAAGTCACACAAAGGCATGAATATCATATTAAACAAAAAATAAAATAGATGGCCCATAACTATAGTCATAAACAAAGCATACTTTAAGAGTTCTAAAGTAAACTTTTATTAAAAATATGCTTTTGATCTACTATAGACAAGCAAAAGCATACTTTACACGTTAAACCCGATGTTAATTTTAAAACCAGCTGAAGAAGAATTCATAGAATTCATAGTGACAACGTTGTTTTATATTTATATCGTATGTAGTCCGAAATATAATATTATTGAAATTTAACTATATCGGCTTACAAATGGCTGAGATATAAATCTGTAATTTACCTATTCCTATAAATTTTTTTTCTTTTTTTTACCTGAAATAGACTTAGTAGAACAGCTGGTAGTTTTAGTTAAAAAAATCGGTTCATAAATGGTTACAGACAAACAACTTTTTTTCTTGAAGAAATAATGGTTTTGGCCCAAAAATGTCCATATAAATGTCTAGTAACTATCCCACAAGTTGGAAACGGGCCAAAGTCCTTCCCATTCCAAAATCATCTTCCGAATACCGTCCTATTGCTATACTACCGTATCTATCTAAGGCTTTTGAAAAATTACTCCATACACAAATAACTAAATATCTCAATGATTTCAACCTACTTACATCAAAACAATCTGGATTTCGTGCAAAGCACAGTTGTACCACTGCTCTCATTGACGTAGCTGAAGATCTTAGAAAAGAGCTAGATCGTGGTCATAGAGTATTGTTGGTGTTACTAGACCACTCAAAGGCCTTTGATAATGTTGACCATGTTGTTTTAATACAAAAACTTGAAAAAATGATACATTTTTCTCCTACGTCTTCGAAACTAATGCGATCATACCTTACTGGGCGACAACAGTGTGTAGAAACCAATCCGTCGTTAACATCCTCCTTTCTCCCAGTCACTAGAGGAGTACCGCAGGGCTCAATTCTTGGACCTTTACTTTTTTCAATTTATGCTAACGACTTGCCAGATCAGTTGCAACACTGCAATATCAGAATGTATGCGGATGATGTTCAACTGTATATTAGTAGTAAAAAAAGAAACTTTGTGGATAAGTTACACGAGGACTTACAAAGTATTTCACTGTGGGCTTCTACCAATGGCTTAAGCCTTAACCCAAACAAATCAAAGTGCATCCTATTACATAAAAGAACACAGCGCGCCATTGAAATACCCCAAGTCTACGTTAATAACCACCAAATAGAAGTAGTGAATAGAGCTAAGAACTTAGGAGTTATCTTCAATAGCACGTTAACCTGGGCAGATCATGTCACAAATGCCTGTGAAAAAACATTCTCTATGCTACGTACTCTATGGCCCACACAATACTGTACACCACTCAAAATCAGGCTGCTGCTTGCAAAAACTTACTTAATACCCACCTTAACCTATGCTTGTGAAGTCTTTTCAAGTTGTGATGCAACAAGTAAAGCCAGACTTAATGTAACGTTCAACAACATAACTAGATATGTATATGGACTTAAGCTTTACGGAAATAGTGAACATATCACCTCCTACGCAGCGAAGATTCTCGGCGTACAGTTCCTTGATCATATGAAAATACGAACATTAGTATTCTTGCATAAAATCATATCAACTCACGAACCTGATTACCTTTATAGCCGGCTTAGTTTTAGTCGATTTGGCAGAAACAGAACTTTAATACAAATGAGACACCATACGCTTATTTCAAATTGGCAGTTCTTCGTAAATGCAATACGTCTTTGGAATACTATTCCTCCAATCATTAGGGAAACCAGCAACGCACAACTTTTTAAAAAAAGAATTATTAATTTTTATTGTAACTAAAACTCTATGCACTTTTTATATACATACATATTTACTTACTGATCTTTTAAAACTTTTTATAACTTACTCTGTATGTCATTATTTAATCTCCTCCTTTTACCTGCTCAATAGTTATAACTTAATTAAAATAATTTTTGTTAAATCTTAAAATATTTTTTATATTTTTTTGTTTGTTTTTATTATGCTTAACTGTTAAACAAATAACTATGTCCGCTCTTCTATTAGTATAAAAAACTTTTGTTTTGTTATAGAAGCTACCAACTTATAAATAAATAAATAAAAAATAAATAAGATAAGAATATCAAAAGGGTGTTTCCACAGAAATTGACCCCTTATAGCTCAAAAATTAAATTTTTATTTTGAATTAATTTTTCCGCTATTATACAAAATAAATGTATCGTGTCATATTCCTAAAGAATAACTTTAATTTTATTTATACTAACAAAAATATATTTTTTTTTGTCACCGATAATAAATGAATTCACACGCAAAAAAACTTGTAATTTTTATAATGTATTATTTAAATAAAACATTTCAAAGAATTTAATCAGATATTTAACTTGACATATCCTGTGCAAAATTTTACAAAACATGATGTTTGTTTCAGACATTTAAAAACAGCACATTTATAAAGTAACGGCCGTTACTTTGGATACACCCAAATATCAATCATATTTTGTTAATGTATATAAGAAGTATTAAATGTTCAAAATAAGCCAAATCGGTCCATTTCTTTCCCTCGAAATTTTGCTTTTGCCGATACATTTTTCAGGGAAGAGGCAAACAACTTCGAGGACAATTTTCACAAAAGGGATAAATAAAAAAATTTAAGCTGTCTTGTTTTTAAAGATATTTTTTTTTACTAATAAGCAAACATATTAAAATATTTAAAACTATCTTATTTCGAAGATTAAGGGGCAACGCCAACAATTTCATTGAAAGAAAAAAAAAAAAAAATCAAAAGTATTTTATAAATTTGTTGTTACTTTCTACAGAAATTCATTTTGTTTTTTCAATTTTCAACGCCACAAAATATGAAGTGTTTGAAATTGAAAAATTCAATATGAATTTCTATAGAAAGTAACAACAAAATTATAAAATATTTTTGATTTTGTTTTGGCTTTCGTCACTTTTTTAGAAAAATCATTAAATCGTCACTTTGCTAATTTCGGAACAAAAAGTTGTCAAAATGACAATAACTCGTCAAATCTGGCAGCCCTGTTTTTATTATATTTATTTCTTTTGTTGACGTTTTGCTTTTATTTGACACTTAATTACTGGAAATATTCCAGTTAAAACAGAATCTGTGTTGTCTGTTTTCGCATTCAAATACAGAAACACTTTTATCTCATAAATCGAGAAACGATGGAATTTTTTGTTTCACACTTCATGTAAGAAATTTTACGATGCGAGAAATACAGAAACGAGGTACAGGTCGTTCTTGTTTGTCTGCTTTTGTTGCGTTGCCACCCCGCATTGGTTAGTGTTTCGGCGTCGTATAACTGTACCGAGTTACAGTTTTTGCGGTTTCTGCATTATCTATATGCTATCGATTTTAACCTTAAATAAATAATGTGACTGGTGGAGAACCATATATAACTCAGACGTTTTACTGGTGGAGTACCAAGGATATAACTCAGAAATTTACTGGCGGAGACCAAAATACTCTGGCATCTTAACTATAAATAGGTCGCCAAATAATTTTTAGTTTTAAGGAAAACCAAAAAAAAATAACAAAATATAACAACTGAGTTTATTTATTTTCATCATTTAAATCATGCACTCATCATTTAAATTATTTCTATTTTTTATTTATTTATATTAAAAAATATTATATAAACATATTTTAAATTTAAAATATCTACATTTTGTTTTTCTAGCACCAATTTCAAATGTGACTTATTTTGACAGTTCTTGTTATAAACTTTTCGCAAAATATTGTTACAAAAATTATTTTTCTCGCATCCTTCCAATAATTGCTGGAAAATTATTTAAATGACAGATAATTCTCGCAAAGAAACACTTGTGTGAGAAAAACCATTTTTTGTTTCATTTCACACTATTTTTGTTGCAATTCACACGTTTCATGCGAAAAGTTTTATGATGTGAGAAATACAGAAACGGGCTACTGGTTATGTGCTTGCGTGTTTTTTGATTAAGTTTTCTACGGTTAAATAAATAGGCTAATAATCGCATTTTTGATTAAAAAAGTAAGCATATAAACATTTATTTTTACTTAATAAAGGTTTACAAAACAAATTAATTTTTTAAATTTTAATTAATAAAGGGTTGATTAATTTATTAGTCGTTTATGATTACGAGAGAAAAACTTCTGATATCACTAAAGGCTAGATTACACTTTTATACTTTGTATTAATACATGTCCAAAACTCAAATAATATGATAAAGTGTGATAGTGTGAATGCAATGTGTCACGAAAATGACAAGTATTATGAAAAAAGTTTGACATCCCATACGACTTCATCGTTTTTTGAATAAATTTCTAAACAATAATACTTTTCCGTTTGTATTTCCTTCTTAAGCTAATACGGCCTTTAATATTTAATGTAATTAAAAACACAATTTTAATACATTTTTTTCCCGACGTTTCGTCGATTTTTTGTCGACTTCTTCTGGGGATCGTCTATTTAATTAAAGCATGACATTAATTAACAATTATTTACCAAATAACATTTAGAACTTACATTTTTTATATATTATTACATTAAAAAACAAACTTTAAAAACAAAAATTTTTTACATTTAACATAATAATACAAAAAACATAAAAACTTCGAATTATTTTTAAACACATAATATTTAACAACTGTGATACAAGTTTATTTGATGGCTACTCTATAACTTGCACATATGTTTCATTGGATCAGGGTTGCATTTTATTTCATGTGTGAGTGTTTATACTTTGTGTGATGGTGTGAACACATACTGTCATTTTACATTAGATTTTTTGACTCATTAGATTTCTATCTCAGAAAGTATTATGGAATACGTAAGACTTGTGAGATAGTGTTATCTAGGCTTAAGGAACAAGAACAAAGTTTTTCTAAATATGTGCATTAGACCAGCTCAAAAAAAAAGTTGTCCATGCACCAGTGTTACCGCCAGAAAAATTCAAAATTACACTTAGGATGAAGCAAAATTACCTGATTAAAATGAAATTACACCTGATATAAAATTGAAGTTTTATTTAATAAAAGGACATTTACAAAGAATCAAAAACACAACAAACTCATTGAAAGAACATCAATATTAGTTACACTGTTACGATTATTATTGTAATTAATAAAACTCCTAAAATAATGAGTTTAACTTCCACATTTGGTTGCATATATCCAGGGAAGGTTCAAAATTCTCATTGCCATTTCTTTATAATGGGTGTTTTTAGCCCCATAGAGCTTACGAAAGGTTAGCTGTCAAAGGAACTGTCATACTGATTTCACTTTTTCCTCAAGCACATCATCATGAATAGCGTCATGCTTGAACAACGCCATCGATTTTCGCAACTTATGGGCGACTTCATGATTCAACTGACGCAACTTATTTCTTAACAAAAGAAGGCGATGTGTTGATTTAGAGAAAATATAATGACAATAAGACTTCAAGGCAGTGCGACGTGACACCTCTTAATTGTTTTCCGTAGGGCTGTAAAGTTACTGGTTTATGCTGATAAACCAGCAACAATTGACGTCTTGGAGGTAAAGATTGTTCATTTTATTCGTGACATGCAGCCAGCAATGCTCGAAAATTTGAACAAAATTGGACGTATGCAATGCGTTTCGTGAGGACAGGCGGTGCCTATTTGTTTGAAATCAGTTTCAAATGGTAATTAAAGTTAATTTTTTTTTTGTTGTCTTCCATTTTAATTTTCATGGTCTTAAAAAAACCCTTTATACCTTTATTAGTAAACAAAATGCCTTTAGGGTTTCATACAACTGTCCCTTTCGTAATTATGTTGTACTACTGTAAAGGGCGTTAAATATTTTTCAAACTAAAGCATTAAAAAGTTGCAAGATAAATTTAAAATTGATCATATGTTGGAATATTGGAAACATATGTATCTTCCCGCAGGCTTGTTTTTAGTTTCAATAAACTTCTGGTTCTAAATCACTACGATAGGCTGGATAAAGACAGTCTTAAGATCCATGTTGCGACATTTAAAATATATTTTTAATGATTAAAGTCTTTTATTAAAAAACACCGAGACTTTGGTTCAGAAGTCTGTGCATTTTTTAGCAACAATATTTGAAAAGAAATAAATGTCATTACTGAAATCGAATCTTGATTTTATTTGGTTATCTGAAGTAAGAATTTCAAATAACACCTGAATAACACCTAAGAGAAATTACCCTCGCTCTACCCACGACAGTAAAAATTATACCAAATTCGGGTAATTATCCACAAAGTGGCAACACTGCCATGCACTCCCCTCAAAAATAACTTTGATATGTTTTTTGAAGATTCCCAAAATATTTTGGCTCTATCATCAAAAAAAGGTTTACAAAAAATAGTATTTTTCATAAATTAAAAATAATAATGTTAAAAACGTTGGTCATGAACGGATTAATTTAATATATTCTTTTAGTGGTCTTAAAATGGGATTTCAATGATGTCTAAATTAATGTTATAAAAAAGCAAGATAAATAGTACAGGTAAGAGTCAATTTTTGACTAATATCTCAAGCGGTAGTCAACGCCTTCCTGACGACGTATTGGAAATGAAAATCGGAAAAAGGGTTTTAGTTATTTAAATTTTCATTAATTCGAATTGAAAAGCATAAAAAACTGTCATAAACATCTCGCTATCTCGAGCTTGAGGTTAGATTTTAAAAATGTTTTAATGCAGAATCAAAGAATTCCTAAATATCTATTGCATTTGGTCATTCATGAAAAATTAAAAAGTTTTTTTGTTTGCCCATAAAGGGTGAGTCGGTCTAATGTACCTATGTACTATTTATAACATTTTCGAATAATATGCAATTAATATTTTGCGCCAGCCCACTTTATAGGAGTATTTAAAGTTTGTGTTGGTATTTGTTAATAAGCCCAAGAATGTTGGTGTTAGACTTCAACCAGAATTACACGGGCTAATTCGTCTATATAGGACAAAAAATAAAAGTACAGACATGAATTTTTAAGGGTTTTTTTTTATCTTAACAATATAAAAAGCAAAAACTAAAACCGTTTCTTATATTATTTTATCTTATCCCTTAGAAATAACAAATACTCAATATTTATAAAAATTTGTACTAATATTTTATTATAAAATATCCAAGGATAACAAGTGATAACATTTTTAAATCAGTCGCATACCTTCTTAAAAAAGAGCTTCTGCCCCAGTCTCCTCCCAGAACAATGAAGTCCCAATTGTTAATAAAATACAGGAATTTAAAAATTAACAATTATTTTAAAAAAATCTTAGACATATTTTCTCTTTTGAGTTTGTGAAATTCCCTTTTTACAGGAAATAAAAAAAAATACTTTCTATTTAATAAAAAAAAAAATATTCTTGCACTTGTTTGCTATATAAAAAAAAGAAGTTAGAATGTTATATATGGTTTCGCCTAATCGTATATACTCTTTACTATTGTTTAATAAAAACAATTTTTAAGGTTCGTGATTTTAAAAAACATAAATATTTTTAATTTTTTGGATTGTACCATTTTAGATAAAAATGTATTGGAAGTCATATTTAAGATCAAAAATTTAATTTTGATAACCACTTTGAAGGTTTTTTTTTTAATAAAATTTTAAAATACTCATGGTAATTCATGATAACTGAGCATTGTTCAGTGAGCAAAATTTGAAGGGTTTTAGTTTTCAAGGTGAGAAAACCCATAAAAACTACGTACGTCGCGACGTCTTTAAATCTAGAATATATAACTTTATATAGTTTAATACCAATGTTGTAGAAATTACAATAGATACGACTAACTTATTGTACAAAAATACCGAATCCCCTGATGTGAAGGGTAAGTGCTGCTGTGCTCACATAATAATAAAATAAACAAGTAAGAGTGCTATATTCGGCTGTGCCGAATCTTATATACCCTTCACCATTGTGCGAGCAGAATACAGAGCAACTAGACAAATACCAAACAAAACTGGTAAATATTTTTTTAAAATCGTTTTTAGAACATACAAATTAAAAAAAAAAATTCTCTTTGAAAAACCAAGATTTGAACCAGAGGACTAACAGTTTCTAAACTCAACCCCCTGGACGACTGAACCATAAACGAACGTTGTTTGAATATCATTAAAATGAAATATGGCCCGAATAAGAGACAACCGGTTTTGAACTTCGCTTTTCATAAGGACCCAGAATATATATACTTTATAGGGTGTAGGATCAATATTGTAGAAATTACAAACAGAATGACAAAGTTATATATACCCTTTTTACCTTCGGTGAAGGGTATAAGAAGAGTAATTTTTGGAAATTCAGTATTTCGGTTATAACTCAGGCATTTTTTAATTTTGGTCATAACTTTTTTGTATCTGAACCGATTTTTCCGCGTTCTTTATAAAATATGTTCTACTATCCGATATTTTGGTATGTAAGCCATATCCATAGGACATATGGCAGCCCTAAAATTTAGGTTTTTATACAATTTTTAATTTTTTTTGTACGGGAGGTACCACGCCCACTTCTCCAATCCCGCCCACATTTTGTAGGATGGTGTGTATTGGCAACCTTAATGTGTGTACCTAATTTGGAAACTTTGGTAATTGCCGTTCCCCAGATATACAGAAAAAAGTAATAGAAATACAACAACCACAAGGGACTTTTGGGAAAAATTAGAGGTAGTCGTGGTTTTTTGCTCATATCTCAGCCATTTGTGGACCGATCTTGCTGAATTTCAATAGCAAACAATTCCGGACTATATGTGACATAAATGTATAATAACCTGGCCCCCATCATATATGGGGTCTTCGGAAAATCCATTTCAACGGACAGACGGACATGGTTAAATCAACTTCGCTCCTCATAAGGACCCAGAATATATATACTTTATAGGGCCTTAGATCAATATTGTTGAAATTACAAACGGAATGACAAACTTATATATACCCTTTCTACCTTCGGTGAAGGGTATAAAAATAACAACAATAAGGGATTTTTAGATCAAATTTGAGGTAGTCGTGGTTTTTTGATCTTATCTCAGCCATTGTGGACGGAATTTCAATGGCAAACAATTCCGGCATTTATAACTCCCAAGTCCCCATCATATCTGGGGTCTTTGGAAAACCTTTTTCAACGGTCAGACGAACATCGTTAAATCGATTTGGCTCCCCATGAGGACCCAGAATATATATACTTCATAAGGTCTAAGATCAATATTTTATAAATTAAATACGGAATGACAAACGTATATACAGCATTTTACCTTCGGTGAAGGGCATAATTAAGCCAATTATTTTTAACGAAATATGCAAACAATAAATTCCCTAGCAAGCCCACAATCAACCAGAGCTTGGCCCAGTAATAAAGTGAATGTCGTTGAATAAAAGAAGATATAATTTTTATTGTGAATTTTGCGATTGTTCTTTACAAATTTTTCCCACAATCTTTTAATACAATGTAGCACAATGGTAAATACCACTTTAATGTTGTTTTTCTTGTATTATTCTACTTATTGTTGTTCTTTATTTTTTTCTTCTAAAAATGTTTGTTTTTTTATATGTACATACTCGTACTTTAGAAAGTAGCCAATTTCCATTATGTACATAAATACATACTAAATGTATACTTTTTTTGCTACAAGCATTCCTTCATATTCTACACGTATTTGTTCTTACTGGTTGAATGCATTTTACCGATGTAAAAGTATGTGTTTGTCATGTATGTATTTTGCTTTCATTATTATTGTTGTATTTTTTTTTTTTTTTTGTAGATTCATTTTAACAATATATCAACACATTTTATGCTTAAATTGAAAGTCAATAGAATTTTTTTAATGTTGAGTTCAATGCTTCTTTTTCTTTACATTTTCTAAAAATATATCGAAATTTTCGTATCATACTTCTTAGATTATTGTGGATGTATGTCGTATGTTCATGTTTAAATTTTATTTCACACGAAATTTTTATACATTTTTAACAGAGGAAAAACAGTGGTGTTGATACGATCATTTAATAACTGGTACGAAAGGGGCCAAATTATTCTTGAATGTATAGGGTGTTGTTTTAGCTACATGAGAACTTGACATCATAGTACAAGACAGAAAAATTTTTGGAATCAAATTTTTTTCTAACCTCAAAAAAAAACATGGTTGTGGTAAACACATTCTAAGAGCAACATATTACGATAAGATTCATGATTGTAGTCACCATATTACGAATATTATTCAATCATATTACTAATTTATTTATTTTTTTTTTTACTAATTTATTTATTTATTTATTTATTTATAAGTTGGTAGCTTCTATAACAAAACAAAAGTTTTTTATACTAATAGAAGAGCGGACATAGTTATTTGTTTAACAGTTAAGCATAATAAGAAAAAAAAATACTTTAAGATTTAACAAAAATTATTTTAATTAAGTTATAACTATTGAGCAGGTAAAAGGAGGAGATTAAATAATGACATACAGAGTAAGTTATAAAAAGTTTAAAAAGATCAGTAAGTAAATATGTATGTATATAAAATGTGCATAGAGTTTTAGTTACAATAAAAATTGATAATTCTTTTTTATTATGACCAAATAAATTCGTAATATTTAATCATAATAGTTTTCCCTTAATCATATTATTATGCTGTTAATCATAATAAGTTAAGAAGTAATCATATTATTGTCATGTTAATCATAATAAGTTAAGAAGTATTCATATTATTATCATATTAATCATAATATGTTAAGAAGTGATCATATCATTGTCCTGTTAATCATAATAATTTAAGAAGTAATCATATTATTATCATATTAATCATAACAAATTTATAAGTTATCCATATATTTAAAACAAACGACACAACTGATACAAATTTATTTTACAAATTATTATTATTATTATGTCCTGTGGTTCCTATAAGGAACAAAGGGCCACCACAAAAGGATTCCATTCAGTTCTATGCGATGCTTTATATTTAATTTCTCTCCAACTAAGACCACTTTGCCCCCATGTGTGCAATTGGCGGCCTCTTCTTCTTGTACTACCCTGGAGTGTCCAGTCGATGGCGGCTTTTGCTGTGTCTCCTGCGCAACGTATGGCCAATCCAACGTGGTTTGCGATGCAGGATTTCAATCTGGATTGGTTGTTGATTAGTTCTAATCCAAAGCTATACCTGCACGTCTCACTGGCATATATGAGCACGGATATCACACAGGTGTTAAACAACTGAATCTTGGTGTTCAAAGAGATAACTGTTGATATCCATATATTACTTAACATGCTTGGCTTTACATATTGGGTATACCACATCATTGATAGAGCCGCCAGTGTTTGTAATTATGCTACCAAGGTAGCAAAAAGATGTTACATCGTCTAGTTCAACGTTGCGTATTTTAGACTTGTCAAAGTTAATAGTATTACATCGCATGCTGTTGGTGGTGTTTATCTTAAGACCGGCCTTTGCGGCTTCAATCTCTATAGACTAGTTTCGCCACCATATCTCTGTGGTTATGTAACAGCAACCAGATGTCATCTGCATATTCTAGGCATTCAAGGCATTTATTTAGGCCCCATCTTATTTCTCTGCAAGCTCGAGTTGCATTTCGCATAATACCGTCAAGCACAATATTGAACAGGCAATGGCGATAATACGCATCCTTGTCTGCCTCCCGTAATTACGTCGAAGCGGTACGTCGAATCGGTTGCTTAGGGCATTGTCACGCACGACTCGGCAGCAAGAATCCTTATATAGCGATTGGATAACACTTATAAGTCTTGGTGGAACACCCTTGCAAGTAAGAGCGCTCCATATCGCATCGTGCCTTAAGGTATCGAAAGCTTTCTCGAAGTCGATAAAGACCATATACAGAGGTGATTGCCACTCGTTAGACTGTTCCGCAATCTTACGCAATATGTTGATTTAATCAGTGCAAGACTTCTGTGGACGGAACCATACTTGCCCATGCCGGAGTTCCGGCAATATAGCCTGCAACAATCTTTTGTTTACAATGTGTGCTATGATTTTGTTTACTACACTAAGAATGGTTATACCTCTCCAATTTTGACATTCCGTAAGGTCTCCTATTTTAGGGATATTGACGATAATACTGCTATGTGACCTGCTCCAGAAGCCTTATTTGATTTTAAAGACGAGACAGCGCTTAATATTTCGTAAAATTCGGGAGCCTCAGTCGGGATATCTTGTCTTACATAATGGTGGGTACAAGTACATAAGTTTTCGGCAGCAAGGGATGGATTGGACAGCAAGCTGGAATAGGGTTGTCTCCATATTTCAAGTTGTTCCGTCCGGACTGTTGTCAGCACTCCCTCGATGTTCTGTAGAGGCTTTGTTGTTGCGAAGTTTTTAGTGATTGCATACAGATCTTTCAGTCTGTGCTCTACCGCAGCTTTTTGCGCATCTTGTAGCGCTTCGTTTTACCAGTTTGTCTTGTTGACTGTAGGCTTCTCTCAGCACAATTTTCTCCGACCGTGTCCTGGCTGCATTAAGTTAAGATTTAGTGTTAATTCTTGTTTGTAACTTTTTACAAATGGTGATAGCAGAATATTGTTAGAGTAAAGATATTTTGATTGCATCTTAAGCATACTATGATTGCACGTTTATAAAGTTATCATAAAATGGTTATGAGTTATATAATATGTTTTCAAAGTTATCATCATTAAAATGTTTACAGTAACTAAAATATTGTTGATATAAAAAAAATTAAAATTATTTGCGTACGACAACAATATTGTTACAATAAACATAGTGTTGTTGCCGCAACCATGCCCAACCATATTTTTTCTTTGCGTGCAATGAATTAACATTGCCCCGTAAAGAGTAACCCACAGCCGTTTTTAACGCAAGAACGACGGGGTAATTAGAGCAGTTATCGTACAACGATGAAATTGGGTATACTGATACTTTATGTCTAAGCTAAGAAAAGTATTCAATTTGAAAAAAATCGTTGCAAGGATATGCCTACCTCCCATACATCCAGAAATTAAAAGTTAAATTTTATCTACATTTGTATCGGAATGTATCAAAAGTTGGTGCCTGGCTGTAAAATTGGCATTCTTGCATTCGGCGCAAGGACATGTCTACCTGCCATATATCCTTTTTTAAAAGTAATTAAATTTTAGCTGTATTTATGAATGTAATGCACTAGAACTTAATAAGTGTTACGAAGGTAACGCTTTGTTGTAAATTTAGTTTCATTCGGTGTATACATACATTTCTTTAAAAATGCGCCAACATTTCTTCTGAACTTATGCATTGATAACTTAGATGCTTGTACTTTTGGAAACTGTGGCTTATGTCGTTCTTTAGATATTCAGAAAAAAACAAGGGATTTTTGGAACTTATCAGGGTAAATATGTAAATTGAATGTTGCATAGTGGACACAAAAATATACCAACCGCTTTTTAACAGACAGACTGACACCGCTAAAACAATTTCGCTACTCATAAGAACCCAGAATATATAAGTATACCTTGTAAGGCCTTAGATTAATATTATTGAAATAACAAAAGAAATGACAAACTTATAAATACCCTTTTACCTTCGGTCCTTTATTCATCCAAATAAAAAAAAACTTCTACAAAATATAATGGCGCATATTCAGAAATAATAACTAAAATCAGAACTAATATTCTCAACTTAAAACTAGTGTAGCGGCTGACATGTATAGAAAACAAAATGTCAATAATATTTGGACCGTTAATATACTTTATTTAGATGAAAAGTTTAGACTACATATTAAAAAAAAAAATATTATTCTTTAAGAAATTCATACAAATTCTAAAAAAACCATTTTTAGTTTATAGTTTGTATAAATATCAATTAAAGTAGGCCTGTAAAAATAAAGCTATTCAATAGCATTTGTTTTGTGAATTATATTACCACTTCAAAATGGCTTTACTCTTCAAATTAATTATAAATTGAAATCAATCAGCTGTTCTTTGAATCTATAAGTTAGTTGGCGTTTGGTTACATTTGAAGGTCCCACATTTTCTATTTTGGTACCATCAAAGATGAGAGTTGTTGTAATGTCACACGCAATAAAACTATTTTTAAAGAAATGTTTTAACATATAATGTTTTATTTAACCATCAAATTAATCCTTAATCAAGAAGCCACAACCATATTATGGTTCCCTCTTAACATCTTATGGCACTTAAACATGTTTTTCTCTGCGTCCATGTGTGGTTTATTTGAGCCTTTAGATAGACGACTTAATTGGCGTCATAATATTGTAAGGCTATACTTGAACCAAGGTTCAACTTCTTAGAACCATAACCGGGTTTCGATTATAACAACTGACTGTAAGATCTACATATGTACAAAACAAATTTAGTAAAAAAATAAAATATAATGACAAAAAACAAAGTTGGTTTGGTTTTAAATATGAATGAATATCACTGATATAATTTGTACGATAATTTCGGCATTTCTATTGAACATGGACATTATGTAGAATGCAGGTGAAATCATGAGCTTATTATTGAAAAAGCTTCTTCGGTTAAACAAGTAGTTTCGAACTGTTAAAAAAAAACAATAGGATATTCATAAAATCTTTAACTGTCTAAACTTTTTCTTTATAAATTCGCTTAGTTTTTTTTTCTTTTTTAGATGAAGTACTTTTTTCGTCTTTAAAGTACCTATTTAGCTGCACTCCGTTTAAATCCTAGTTTAAATACAAACAGGCCAAAGCATTTAGTTTAAAGGAAGCTTGAAAAATAAAAATAAAAAAAAATTATAAATGCACATAGAACCAAAACCATATTGTAGCCAGTTGTAAAATGTTAAAAGTCTTGTAATATGTATGTGAGTGAATGTATGTATCAACGTCCATGTACATACGTATCTGGTTGCTAAAGTTGTAGATTCTGGATTTTATATTGTGTTGTATGTATGTGAATTAATTTTGTGTTGCTGTTGTTTGGTAGTTGGGTTGGTTTGCTATACATCGAGCAAGTGCAACTTTCAATACGACGACGGCAACAACAAGGGACCAACAACAACAACAACAATAATAATACAATAACAGTTGCAGCAGCAACAACATGTTTACAACACAAACATCGCCATCTCACCACCACCACTACCACTATGCTGTTTATTCAATAAATTCAATTTAAACATTGACCCAATAATGCAAAAAAGGCTTTGCTTATGTTTGTGAAAGTACCAATCAGTATTTGAGTGTGTATGTGTCGGTATCTGTGTCTGTTTGCGTGTAAGTTTGTTTGTGCTATATATTAAACAATGTTTTCCAATACAAAAGGAAAAAACCAAAAAACCAAAATGAAAAACACACAAGTGGGAATATATTCCAACATGATTATTATTTTTTTCCATTATGTTTATATTTTATTATATTTATTTTGTCTTTTTTTGTGTGTTTTTCTTAAAAAAGTATGTCAGTAAATATTTATTTTATTAAATCAAAAAGATAAAAAGCGGATTTGAAATGGCCACACAAAAGACTATGATATTATGCCACTACATACTTTATGTTTATTAAAGATAAAAATGAGAATTTTCCAAGAATACACACATTTTTTTGTTAAATGCAATATAAAAGGACACACGCACAAGTTAGGGACAAATTAAGCAAAAAATACCAAAGGAATTGAATATTTTTATATCACAAAATGTTGAAAATATTATTTGCTTAGCTACGAAATTTCTATAGAGTTTTATTTAAAAAATCTAATGAAATTTTTACTATACAAATTCTTTGCTTATACTACTCAGTACGAGGTTGCACACAATTGAATTTAATGTTATTCACTATTAGACATTAATCCAAGTTATTTAATGCATACACATATACATATGAACAAACACTTTACATCCGCACAGCCAGTTGCATACGTAACACATACCACCCAACAACTTGATGTTGCAGTTAGTTAATTTGCACAAAATTAACCGTTTGTTGTGTGTATGAGTTTTAAAATAATTTGTATTGTGTTTCCCAAGATTAGTTGGTTGCACTGCCACTGGGTTCCATAAAACAATAAAAGTAACAAACAAAAAAGAAGAAAATTGCAAAATTCTTTGTCTTGTGTATGAAATTTTTGAAATGAATTCCACTGCAGTTTTCACACCATGCAATGTAAGTATTTTTGAACTTTGAATAGTTGGTGATTAAATGCATTTGATTTTAAGTCTTTGCAGTCGAATACTTATTCTGGTTGGCCCATCAACTTTATGAATTCAAAACTATTACATACATTAAAAGTAGAGCTGAATTTTGTGTTAAAATAGCTGGCAGAACCTTAAAAGCATTTTATCAAATTTATTATATATAAACAAAACATAATTTGTTATGTACATATAAACTTATGTACATACATATTTGAATTATTCCCATGCAGGAAATGTCACTTGTGAATTTGTACTAATTCACTACCCAGTAAAAAATGGAGCTTCCAACGAAGCAGGTTTGTAAGGGAGAAACATAAGAGTTGCGCTTACCATTGCGCATACGGAAGACATGAATTTTAGATGGCGAGTTCCCACTTTGAAGCAATACATTTTTGACACATGAAGCGCATTATTCAGCTCATAAAAAAATTGTTGGATGTAACTCAGCTTTACACACTGAATGTTTTGATACAGTTATTTTTTAGTATTCTCCCTTACAAACCTGCTTCGTAGTAAGGGAATGCCGTAGCACTTGAAATGTTATTTTTTTTTAATAAAAGTTGTTGAGAGTTTTTTCACTTACTTTACTGCATTTCTGTATGTCTTATTACGTAGCGCATAATTGTGCGCTTATTTTGTTAAATGTACCATTAGTGCTTCGCAAAATGATAAAATTTTTTATTGCGTACTGACACAGTCACCAGTGTGACTAATTATACCCCAGACAATGTTATTAGACATTTACATGTGCGTGTCCCCAGAAATCTGCTACTGACGTTGGTTCTAATGAATAGGTAGTTCTTTTGGGAACATATGTAGACATTGGAACCAGAGAGTCACTCCATGAGTCAAAAAAACAAGATTGCGCATTGCGCAGGTCCGTTATTTTTGTGTGTCGAAGAAATTGAATTTATGTTTGTGCATTTGTGTATGTCTTACAATTTTTACAACAAACACTCATTTGCATTCTATGATGACGTATATGCGCAGTAGAAATTTATATAATCACTCGTACGGTTCTTGTAAACCAAACCTTCGGTACGAATGCGAATTCATAACAATCTTTTTTATTTTATTTCTTCAACTTTTATAGGAATTATACTTCTAGTTGTTATTGATAAATTTGTTTTCGTATTAAAGCCAAAAACAGTGGAAGACAAATGTAGTCGACAAAACTGGTTACTAGGAGACACTTGCACCCAAGTTTCCTTCAGGGTCATTCACAAATATTTTTACTAGTTAAATACATTCATATACAAAAAAGCAAGTCGCCAACATTTTTTTTGGATATATCATTGGCTTGATATGTAAACCTGCAATCCACTTTACGCCTCGTCGTCCTGCATGTAATTTTTCATAGAATTAAAAAACATTTCCGGTGAGTGACAAAAAAAGCTTTAATTTTTTTCTAAATATTTTTTTTTCTTATAAAATTAAACTTCTTCGTAATAAACGATAACAGCAGTAAAAAAAAGAAGACGATAATTAAAAGGCATTAGTTTAAAAAACTAATCACAAAAAATGGTAAATACCTGGGATATTTTAAAGAAAGAAACCTAAAAACAGAATACTAAAATATTCTATAAAGGTTTACTTATAATTGCACAAATACGTATTTACAGGTTCAAAAAATTCTAGAAACAATGGAACTACATACGCTCAAAAATATGTATGTGTGTACGTTAGAGTGGTCGACTTCTCTATGACCTCCAATGAAGTTTCCAAAACAGTAATTTTTTTGCCACGCCCCAAATACAGCGCTGTGATTAAAAGTCCGATCTCATTATATCGCATAACATTGTTCATGGCTTGATTTTTAAAGTTTTTTTCTTGAAACTTAATAAATAGACCTTTCATATATCAAATCTTTACATACTAAGTCTTAGAAGGACTTTCTTGGAAGGAAAAAAAAACATTTGTGGGAAGAATCCAAGATGGCATTAGTGGCGCCCAGAATTTGGTGTTGGACTAAAAAGTCACTAAAGGCAAAAATAAAGCCACTGTCAAGTCATGAACAACGATATGCGATATTATGAGATCGGACTTTAAATAGCAGCGCTATATATAAAAAGGCTTTATTTGGGGGCGTGCCAAAGAGTTTTCCCTGTTTTAGAAACTTCATTGACATATGTTAAATACTAAATTATATAACGATTATTTGATTAAAATAAAAAACAACTTAAAACACGAGCCAAGATCATGCTATAAATTTGTAAATTCGAAAAGACAGATCTCTGGCGCACTGAAGGTCATGAAATATATGGGTACTGAAATACACGATGAAAAGTGATTTATTCGCCGACTTTTTTGCGTCCACATATTCTGATGCACATTGTGCTGAAAATGTCAATTATACATTTAATATAGTTACTGGTCAAACTATTTAATTTTCACCAATAACCACACTTAATATTATCAATTGCTTAAAATCTTTTAAATATTCAAACTCAATTGGTCCTGATGGTATACCAAGCAGTATTTAAATCAAATCTATGGAAGCTTTAGCAATGCCGTTGTCAATTATTTTGATATTTCTATGAAAAATGGTTATTTTCCAAAAATATGGAGAGTCATATTTAATTCCTTTGTTCAAATCTGGAAATAAATCAAATATAATTAATTACAGAGGTATAGCCAAACTTAGCGCAATTCCAAAACTTTTTGAAAAATGCATTTTAGATTCATTGGTTCATCAAGTTTCACCGTTATTAACACCTTTTCAACACGGATTTCGTAAAGAATCATCAACTATGACAAATATTTTAGAACTGACAACTTTGGTAAATGAAGGATTCGTCACCAACCAACATACCGACGTTAAATATACCGACTTCAGTAAGGCATTTAATAAGGTAAATCACAACCTTCTTCTGAAAAAATTGATGTTATGGGTTTTGACAAAACTTACGTAAGCTGTCTAAAGTCATTCTCGGCAGAATACAATGCGTAAGATTTGGGTTTTCAACTTCTAAACCATATTGGTAAAATCCGGTGTTCCGCAAGGTAGTTACCTTGGCCCTCTTTTGTTTCTGATCTTTATCAACGAAATGCCTGATATTATTAAACATTCACATATACTAAGTAGTGTTCGCAGACGATGTAAAAATATTTTTAAACTTCACGAACTCTTTAGACCATATTTATCTTCAAGAAGACTTGGATACCTTTTATAATTGGTGTAACCTAATGGACTTAAACCTAATGAAATGTAAACATATGAGCTTTTCTAGAAAACGTAGTATTTTAAATAACTATAAACTCGGTGACTTTAAAATCAAAATAGTTGACACAATTATGGATTTTGGCATCTTACTGGATGTAATATTGGATTTTATTCAACACATAACAATGACTGTCAACAGCAGTGATGCCAACTTAGTGCTTTTGGCACTATTTATGGTGCTTTTTGATACCTCGGAACGCCAAAATTTTATCCATAGTGCCAAACTAAAAAAAGCACTAACTTGGTGCTTTTTAAATTTTTCGTTATTGCCTTTAGTGCTTTTTACAATCTTTATTTTTTCTACCATTTTTAAAAAATACGATTATATAGAGGATGATTTAGTTGAACTTTGCTATTTGCGGTACAATTTTCAGAACGCTCGTAAAGATTTTAAGATTTCAAATGATAAAAAAGTGATAAATGAAGGTTACATTCGTTTTACCAAAAACTTTATTTAAGAGGTTAGAGCTAGGCTTCCTAGCAATTTGGATATTTTACGAAACGTTGCACATTTTAGCGTTGACAACATATTTAGTAATCGTAATAAAAACGATGTATTTCGGTAAGCATTTTGTTAAAGATGTAGACACTGTTTCATAAATAGAATATGGATTGAAAAATATTAGGAATTGTTAAAAAAAAAATGCAGTCGGAAACCGTACAAAAAACGCAAAGACTGCAAAAAAAAGTGCCGTAGCTTGGTATATGCAAAGTGTTAAATAAATTAAAAACAGCGCTTTAGTTTTCCACGTGTTGTGCACTTCTACCTAGAGCTGCAAAACTATCGATAGTCGGCCCAATCGATAGTTTCGATAGTTAGCTCAAAAACTATCGATACTATCGATAGTATCGAAAAGTTTTTATGTGCCATTTTGTAGACACGGTAGTTAATGAGGATGGTAAACAATGAAAAAGTTTTAGCGTTTTTCAGATATAAAAATCAGCATATTGAATTTAAACTTCAGTGTCATCTATAGTTTATAATAAATATATGTAATCTTTATAAGGGGAGGATAAGAGGAAAACTCTTGTATAGATGCACTTCGTACAAGAAGACAAATTCGTGGTGATTCCAACCCTCTTGAACTTGCCAGTGCCAAGTAAGAACTTCTAATAAGTAACGAAATTTTATTGTGCCCGATGAGTTCTTCTTCTGGTTGGGGTAGCTATTGGCCACAATGCTGGTCGTATTATTGGTTAAACTGACTCAGTAAAATTGTCACTTGATGGTGGAATATTTTCAACACCAAATACTTGGCCGGACTTACAATACAAGAGCTGCGAAACAGTATCCTCAAGGCTATTTAATGGAACTTCTTGTGATTGCCCTCCACCGGTCGCTTGAGTATTTCTTTTATTGTTGGCAAGTTTTTTCTTTATACTTGCCTTGTAGTGTATCCAAACCTGTGCCAAGAATATTATAATTAGATTAAGAAGATTATAAGTGTGTAAAAGAAGTTCTTGTCGTGGTCCTAGACTATATAACTCCAATATAAACTCTTCCCATAACTGCTTAAATGCATTTTTTCATCATACCAAACATTGGTGTTTTCCGATCAATTTTTAAGTTTCTCCAAATAAGCTAGACGAGCCGCTCAAATTGAGCTTTCATTTTTATTTTCAAACTAATAAAAGTTAAAAAAAAAACCGAAAAAGTTATTACAAAAATTTATACGTACGATTTCTCCATTTTGTTTTCGATTTTCACCGAATTCAAAAATAAACTTTAACTGCCAATAACATAACTACTTCTTAGCAGTTGTGTGTATTTAACATTTTTGAGGACCAAACTTTTACAAAGTTGAAAACGGCAATTCCACGAAAAAACAGACACACAACTGAATTGCCAACTGCCTGTTGAGTTGAGAATGGCAATGTGAATTTACCAAAGACAACCAAACTGTTACAAAAGTGGAGAACCGCAATAGGGGCATTAGTTTATAAATGGTAGGTACGATTAACACTATTTTAATATGTTAATTAGTACACAATTTTGTAAAAGTAACGAAAAAGTCTATTCTTAAAGTTTCAAAGGCGATTTTTAAAAATTTACTCCTAATCCAATATAATCATCACCTTTTTGCGGCTATATTTTTGTTTAAAGTTGTAGTCCCTAAACATTCCTAATGTCAAAGATCGGGAGTAAAATTTAATTATTATTCCATATGCTTATTTTAATCCAGTTTTTAGTTACTTTTAAAATTCTCCGATAGTATCGATAGTGATAAAAACTATCGATAGTGCGTCAAAAATAAAACTATCGATAGTACTATCGATTGTTTTGCAGCTCTACTTCTACCTCTAGTGCTATTGAAAAAAGGTTTGACTAATGTTTGTTGTTTTCTTTTCTAGAAAATAATGATGCATTACAAAGTGATACATTTTTCTAAATTACAATGGAAAAAAATAATAACACTAATGTGTATTTAGCGTGTTAAATATTGAATGCAAAGTTTGTACTAAAAGCGATATTGACCACGCTTGTAGCAATTTTCAACATTAAATTTTCTTACAATTCCAATAAGCGTTAACAGCACTGATAACAATAATTAATGTCAGGCGTTGTTAAAAATTTTGCGACAATAAAAATATAATTATTAAATAAAAGTAACACAAACGAAAAACAAAAAGTTTTTATATCCATCACAATATAACTAAAAATCACAATATAACGCAAATTGTCCGCAAACACAAGAAAAAAAATACTTGCTTGCATAAAAAAGTAGTTTACGCAGTTGCAAAAAAGGGTATTATCTCACACTCAGTTATAACTGCGGGTAAGAAATGGAACAAATTTGCCATTTATTGTTGCAACATGTTTAGAAAGGAAAACGACAACTTCTCACATTTTTGCATATATTTTTAGAATGGAACAAAAACCCTCACGAACGGTAGCATACAGGGAACATTATTGTCAGAAAAGAAAACACAATAAGTATCAGATTGCAAACATACATGTTTTTTCTATTTTACACCTTAGCTTTTATTAAACGTTGGGCGAAAGAATTCAATGATCCTTTCGTCACTAAAGAACTTAACACATCTCTCGTTAGACCAATCCTGGAATACGGTTCGATTGTATGGGATCCACATTATATGGTTCATAGTGATCATATTGAATCCATTCAAAAACCATTCTTTCTTTTTTGCATGAGGTATACATATGTATCTAGGTTATGATAATCTCCCCTCAAATTCTACAAGATTATCCTTAATACGTTTGCCAACACTGAAAAGTCACAGAGTTATGCTAAATGTCTCTTTTGTAATTAACTTAATAAATGGAAAAGTATGCTCGAATTTTTTATTAAGTAGTTTATCATTTAACATTCCACGACGTGCGGTACGGTACTATAATCCCTTATTTATAATAACTTTTCGAACTAACTATGCTATGGCAGACCCATTTAGAAAACGGTGTTTTTGCTTTAATGAAATGTTTGAATTTATGGATTTTTCTCTATATTTAAATATTGTTAAACGTAATATCATACTTAAGTTAAATACTCATTTGTATTAGGCTGTAAGGATGTATCCATAGACCTAAATATATATTAAATAAATAAATAAATATCTTTTATTCTAGGGGGTTACTGGCACCACTTTTTTTCGAGCCACCTTAATGTACGTAAAAAAGAGCAATCATTAGTTTATTGCAACTTTTTTTTCTTCACTCATTTAAGTGCAGCTAAAAATTTTGCACTAAATTTGAAATCATGTTTAAAGCCAAGAATTGTTCTGTTATTGAAAAAATTTCCTTTGCTTATGCATATCATCAAAAAAAAAACCAAAACCATGCACATACAAAATCACATTTTTTTAATTTTTGTGATACTATGTTTATATGCCCAGCGGGAAAATGTAATCAATAGGAAACGAGAATGTAATACATATAATGATAAATATTTGATTCCAGAACTCATTATTCTTAACACAGAACATGTCCTAGGATTGTAATAAATCATTTAAATGTATACTTGGAATGACTTAAATAATTCTAAAAAATACGAATAATTGTCACGAACAGAAGAAAAAACACGAAACATTTTTACAAACAGAAACAATACATTCCTTGTTCTGCAAATGTGAGAATATACGTGGTAATCAAATCATTATTATTGTGTCAACAAAATTACCTTCTCGATTCCCATGAATGCATTATTATTCTTTCAAAAATAATACATTATTTTTTTAGTTATTTATGTAATCAATTCCTTATTTTCCCGTTGGGTGTATGCTGCTTTTTTGATTGCAAGTTCAAATTTTGCGCTATTTGAATTGAGTGCAGATGTTATGAATTCAATCACAGTTAATGATACTGAAAAATTTTGCGATACGAATTAATTTTTCAACTGTCAGTGGAAAAAATACCAATCATTACGATTTAAATCAAAATCTAGTGCACTATCCCAGCTATGAATATTGCAAGCGATTAAATTGCAATACCATGACTTCATGATATTGATTGCTCATTTGTCGATTGTATTAAAAATCGGAAAATTGATTGTATGTTTTTAATTTAAAAATAATGAAATTAATACGTTAAAATAGATTGAATAAATTTTTTGTTTATAAATTAATTAATTGCAATACTTTAATTGCGATCACCTACAGTGCAATCAATGGTTTTTAAAAAGAACTATGTATTTTAAAGTAACTGCAATCTCAAAATTTTGAAAGTTTGACAAGATTGCAATCTGAAATCATTTTACAATCAAAGAATGAATGATTTCAGTTTGGTTGAAATCATTTTGATTTCTATGTCTATTGATTTCAGTTTTTACTGCTCTGATACGAAATAGTTTTCCCAAATTTCGTAAGATTTACAAAAATCGTTTTGTGTAAAGACAAATACAAAAGTAAACAAAATTTGACAGATAAATTTAACTAAAATCAATCGCTCATATATAAAATATATGTTCCAAAATTTATCACGCTAAGCCCTCTTATATAAACCATATAATAAAAAATTGTTGATATTGATGACAAATTTGTTCATACTTAACAAATTTTTTATATTAAAAACATTTCTCTAAACTTTTATCCCACTAAAGCCAGCGATTCACTATCCCATTTAGTCATAATATTTGTTAAAAAAAATCGTGAATGCTCAAAAAAAGTTATTGTGTCCTAAAAATTCAATTAGTGAGAGTTTTCGTTGACACGTTATTTTAGAATCAAACAAAATTATTTTACACAGCTTGACTGACGGGTAAATGTTCTACAATATCTTTTAAAGTAATTTTTAACTAAAACTGCAAATATTTCTGTAACTTGTTTCGATTACTTTTGTTGTTTACCTTATTAACAATTACATGTGTATTTTTTTTATTTGCAGGTACACCTTTTGAAAAAGCAATAAAGTTAAATGGTGAGAATACAAATTAATAAGTATAAAAAATAAAAATAAAACCAAAGCATTTATTATTTTCTATTCGGATCTTATTTAATTGAAAAAAAATAATTCTAAACGAAAACATTATTTCAGTGGCTAGATTTTTACGTTGTTTTGCCTTTAAAAAATGAGTTAAGGCATTAGCCGTTTTAACATGAGCCATAAAAAAGATTTTTGTTTGGAATCGAAATCTACATACGATTCCCTAATGATTAATTCAATAAAATGTTTTGACTCTAGTCTTTTCTTTTGTTGTTTAATTTGTTTTATATTAATTAACTGCATTTTATGCTCGGTTATAGGGGGGGAATGGGGCCTACTATTAGCCTTATACATTAGCATCAAATTGGTCAATTTGTGAAACATCATATTATGAAACAATAGTTGTTATAACTCATTACATACAAAATATCAGGGCGATTCCATAGTGACGGGTGTGACCAAGATACTCATATTTTTTAATATAATTCTAAAATATAAAATTGATCATTAAAAAAAGGATGTGGTTCACAAGAATGTTAAGCTTTAAAACTTTTAATAACAGGTATACATTGAAAGAACAGGATATGGGCTCAAAATGGCCATCAAAAGACTGTGACTGGTGTGACCTTACAAATCTTAGATTCTTAGAGAATTTTGACTTTAAGGATAAATTTTGTAACATTTCAGCAGATTACGCACAAAGACTTTAGTAAAGTTAATCGTTCAAAGTTTTTTGGATTGTATTATATACTTATTGCATGGAAAACAAATTTTCAAATTGTGACGGGTGTGACTTCCTTATGTGAAGGGTATGCCTTAGTAAGAAAACTCGAAAAAATTAAGGAAAAAACACATTTTATTGAATTCATTAATGTAACAAACGTAAAATTAAATTCATTAGAAAATAATATGACAAATTTTTTCGCTATACGTACTATCATAGACAGCAAAATATTCCTGGCGATTTCTTATGTGATTTCTTATCCATCATATTCTTCTAATATTCTTCTCTTCTATTCCTGACCCTTTCTCTTTCTAAAGCCAAAGGCAGTTAATATTTAATTTAAGTTTCTTTCTTTGCAACCGTTTTCTATTTTTGTCATCCATTGAAAATATATGAGTTATCCTTGATGTGACCAAATATTTCCTTTAACTGAATTCTCTAATATAAAAAAGGGTTGCACAAAAAATAATTTTATTAATAATTGCACTAAATTTTTGATTGTTTGGAAAGTATCATGCATTTATTATGTAAAGTAACAATTTCATTAAACTTTTTCAACTTTTATTGTAACGAGTGTGACCGAAAATTTTAATTTACAAATTAATCCATAAAACTCTTATTATAAAACCTACAAACTAGAAACTTCAACAAAAAATAAGCAAGAGTAGAACTAATATTTCCAGAGATAACGGCTGTTAATAATTCTCAGATTCAAAATAAACGAAGAATGTTCAATAAGGTAGAAAAGAGTATTCCTTTTATGCTCATTTCAAGGTGTTGACATGAATTAACCGTTTTTTAAAAAAATATAAATTTTGTATTTCCTGCGAATGGTCGTTTTGCGTGGAAATGCCCTTCAACAACTTGTTTTACATTGAAGGTCAGATTTTAGATGCAGTTATAAGTCCAACTATTGAATTCCCAAGTTTTTGTCATGTCTTAAATATAAAAACGTTTTCTAAGGCAATACAATAGATATCTCTCTATTCTTTCAGAAAACACAACAATTGTGTTGATCGGATGAAAATGTATTGAATAATAGTATATTTTTAGACTTTTTGTTTAAAACTACCATCAAAATCAAAAAAATATATACTGAGTTACTTTTTGCCAGATCTCCTTGATTTTATTCGGCCCAAAATGATTTTTGAGTGTAGGATTAAATGTATTGTCAAAACAGATACTTATATGTACCATATAGTACATATCTGTTACTACAGTTATAATTCAAAGAATGAGTGTAACTGATATTGAATGAGTTTGCTTTTGCCCATGGACCATTCCAACAGACCAATTCCACAAGCAAAAGGTAAATGAGTTGTAGAATAAGCTTATAATAAGAGATTTCCCACAACATTACAACTAATATGATCGAACATCATATTTTGAGAATGATGCCCCGTTATTTGCCACATGCAAGAGCAAGTTCGAAAATCTAAATACACTCACACTTGTTCACTATTACCATCACATTTTTCGCACTTGCAGCCCAGCTTGCAAGAGAATTAGCTTGCAAGTAAATTTTTGACACTTTGTGCCGGTTCACACACGTCAAGTTTGACTCGTCAAGTCTTGATCTTTTAGGAGAGAAGGGAAAAGAGAAGGTCATTTATTTTCCCCTCTCTCCTAAAAACTCAAGACTTGACGAGTCAAACTTGACGAGTGTGAACCAGCACTTTCAGCAAATAAAATGAGACATGAAGAAACAGTGTTACCGTATATGGGCATTTCCATTTTAACGTGTCGTGATATTCGTACAACAAAATATAAAAAAATTAAATGAAGAAGTCAAATTTGTAAAAAGGGTTTTTATATATATTAAGTTATGAAGTAGCGCTATATTCAGAAAAAAAATTACAGCAATCGACGCTAAGGATTTGCAGATATAAGCAAAAATATGCGCTGGCGGGACGTTAAGAAAACGGAAGTGCATTTTGACTAGCATTACAAAACTTTATAAGACTGCGAATTGAGCAAGACGTTTGCAAAAAACCCTTTTTAGTAAGCTTTGGACCTATGTATATAGATTTATTTTTCAAGCTACAGTATTTATCGGATATAAGAACATCTCATATAAGAACAAAACGCTTTTAAGAAACATTTTCAAAAACACCATGTTTTTTTAGTGATTTTTCTAACAAAAAAGGTTTCATATAAGAAAAACGCTTATAAGAAAAAAACTGATTAAAGAACATTTTTCTTAAACACCAAAACCACAAAATGTTTAGAAAAAGAATTTATATAAGAAACTTCCAACGGCAACACAGAATTTATGTAGTTTGGATGGACAACGCTGTTTTCTGACAGCTTTACAACAAGAACAAAGTTTTTTTTACTTTTAGTTTTAGATGAGCGAACTGGTACTCATGAGAAGCTTTGCGTTTTTTGCCAATAAAAACAAAAGTTAAAATTTTTAAAGAAATACAAAACGGTATAAAAAGAAGCGAAATTGCAAAAACATCTAAAATAGTGAAAAACTCCAAAGACATAGAAAATAATTATTTAAAAGTTAGAAATGTTAACAAAAAAAGAGACAGAAAACCAAAATATGAAAGTCTTATGGCCATAGCTACTTATATAAGAAACAAGTTTCTTATATAAAATAATTGTATATAAGAAAGAAACGCTTATAAGAAACTTTTTTCGTGGATTTTTTAAGTTTCTTATATCCGATAAATACTGTATTAGAATTAAAAATATTTGCTCGTTTAAAGGCACATATGGGCATTTTGAGCGAAAAGTCTACTTTTTTTTAATGTAAGCCAGTGGTGCGATTCACTAACTTTTAACGATCCGATAATCGTAATATTTGTCGACATTTATATTCGCTTGCAGTAACGATAGTGTGATTCTGTAATTTTTTTTAACGATAGTACACAGCTGTTTTTTTTGTAACATCTCTGTCTACAAAATGTTAAAAAAAAACGAAAAGCACAAAAGAGAATAAAATAAAAACATATGAAATTGTTCTTAGCCCCCCTTGTTACACATATTTTTTCATTTAAAATGCACTGAAAAAGGTCTGACCAGACTCATAAGTAGGACGAAGGGTTAATTTGTGGTTTTATATTTTTTTTTTTGTGAATTTTACATTTAGAATTTTATTTTTGTTCTTAATTTGCTTTCTTTTTGCAAATTTTAAATTTATTATTTTGTTTTTGTTCATACATATACATACATATGAATATTTCTTTGTATGTATGTAAGCTATTTTAAACATATAAAACATTTTATTGATAAAATAAACACAAACTTAATTATTGTCGCCAAGATAACGACAAAAAAATTGCTTAAAGTAACAGCTGACTTTAAACGACAGCGAATATCGTTAAAAATTTTACAGAATAGCATACAGTACTTTTCGTTTATAGTCACTACGCTTATAGTCACATTAGCGATATAGTCCATTTTATCTGTTTATTATGCCGCTATAAGTAAATTTAATATAAAATATTAACTTTATAGTCCATTTAGCGATATAAGCACATTTGCCATATATGCCATCTATCAACAGTCATCAAAGGGCAAAGTAAAGCAATTTAATGGCGTTATAGTCACTTTTGCAAAATTTACTAAGCTCTTTTTAGTTTTCGAATCAAAAATCCATCCAAAGAAAGAATGAATTAAATCATTTAATTTTTGTCATCAACTCTCTACTCGTAAAAAATTTGTTTTTGCCGTTGGTATCAGCTATGAAATATCTTGTTATTATTTTAACTATTTTTTATATTGTATGCAACTTTGTTGTAAAAGCATAAGCCTAATGTCGGTGTAATTTATATGATTTTTTTATTTCATTTATTCAAATAACTTGATTATATTCGAATTCCGTTATATGCGGCATAGTGGCATATATGTGAATTAGCCTTATAGTCACATTAGTGATATAGTCCACGTTATGGTTGCAACTAAAGGATGCGACTATAAGCGAAAAGTACTGTATTCGATAAATTTTCGTTATACTTATTTTAACGATTGGTTATCGTTATAAAAGTTAGTGAATCACACTACAGAAGGCAAATAAGGTTGTATTTTAGGACCATGTTGTTCAACCGTTATCCCTTTTGTTACTAAATATATACTAGTTGCGCTTTACACCACAATATAAAAAAGTAAACTATACATATACAATTTTTTGAGAAATAATTTAAATTATTTCTGGTGTTATGTTACAAAAAGTAGACTTTTCGCTGGAATTGCCCATATAAGTTTTGTACCAATTACTAGTAAATCGAGTAAAATAAAAATTTTGTTTATAGCTGATTTTCTGTGTATTTAAAAAAAAAAAAAAAAAAAAAAAAAAAAACATTAATATGTATCACTTTTTTATAAATAAAAAATTTTAACAAATAACATGTCTACAAGTAACGTTAAATATTGACTACTTGGCAACACTGAGAAATTGAAGTTTTGCTAGAAGTTTACTTACCCTACGTTTCCACATGCAAGTAATTACTAGCAAGTAGTTTATTATCAACGAAAAATCGAGGAAACAGCCGATTAGCTGAAGGTACAAAAATTGCGTGAATGTTAGTGAAAAAGTGTGAGTGTATTGAGTTTTTCGAACTTGCACTTGCATGTGGAAACGGGGGGTTAACAACTAAAAAGAGACAACACAAAATAGAACTTTATCAAAGTAAACCGTTGTGACATAAACACAAGCGCAACCTAAAATTTTTCTATATTATAGAAATAAAACTGATAACAATTAAAAATATTTTTCTTTAGTTGACTCTGGAGAAGACACTTTTATATTAAATAAAGGTATACAGTAGACTGGTCGCAATTTTTTTTTTTTTTTAATTTAATTGTTTGCGGTGCTTAAAATATGAGGTTTGGTGTAAGAAATCATGATCTAATTTTTCAGGTCAATCCGACGGTGCCTAGCCATGCCGAGTGGGGCCAAAAGTTCCCCATATTACAAAAAAAAACATATTTTCTATCAGATCTTTATAGTTATACTAGTTGAAAAGCCGAAAATCAAAAATATGGCTTCGTTACGATCTTCCGCAGAGAAAGTACTATAAACTAAAGCGTTTCTAAGTTACGCGAACATATGTTGGGCAACGTCCTTAATTTTCGAAATAACGGTATATCTCAAAAACCAAAGCCAACATAAAGGAAAAAGTTTTAACTTTCTTAAAGTAATTTTTATTGCGGAATTTCGGTTTTTTTCAATAACCTAAAGCGTTTTTGAGTTGCGAGAACATGTTGTGCAACCTCCTTAATTTTCGAAATAACGGTATATCTCGAAAACCAAAGCTAACCTAAAAAAAAATCTTTCGTTCGTATCATACTAAAATATTAAACGGCAAATACTTTAATCTATCTATACAATATATAATTTCTTAGTATGTCAGGATGTTTGCATGTACGTCCTATTCTTTCCGCAACTTTCTGAAGCCATCTGATGACATAGGAAGCTGAATTTGGCACACTTGAAGTACTTTCTCTGCGGAAAATCGTAACGAAGCCATATTTTTCAATTGGTATAACTATAAAGATCTGATAGAAAAGATGTTTTTTTTATAATATGGGGAACTTTGGGCCCCATTCGGCACGGCTAGGCACCGTCGGATTGACCTGAAAAATTAGATCATGATTTCTTACACCAAACCTCATATTTTAAGAAGCGCAAACAATTAAATTAAAAAAAAAATCCCATTCAAGATGCGACCAGTCTAGTATACAGCTGTATTTTTTTCCAGCGTTTAAAAACCTGCAGTCGAAGTAAAAAAACTGCCATTTCTTCCTCTTTTTTATTTGTCATTGGCCAAAAAAAACTGTTGCTTTTACTTCTGATTCATTAAATTTATACAGTCGCTATCAAGCCAACTCCCCAGTAAAAACTTTGCTTACTTTTTCAAAATTAATAGCTTCTTTAACTCATTATTGAGTAGCTTTGTTCTATAACTACATCTATAACAACTTCTGGATGTATGTAGGTAAAGAAAACAATGACTTACTTTTAAATGCGTTCATTTTGGGATATCCCTTGTAAAATTCATTGGGTCCTTCAGTAGGATTGTAAGTAGTGCTCTTAAGTTTTTCTGATTACTCAACACATTATTTTGTAGGTAAAGTTTTTACTGGCAAAAAGCAAATACTTCTGCACAAATTTTCGTTTTTTGTTCGACAGTTTTTGGTTTCGACTGCAGTTTTTTAAACCCTGATTATTTTGGCGAAAGAGTAGAGAAAATGATGTATTGGGAGTAGATGAAAATTTTGAGCTGGCTTTCTTTAGAGGAACCAGTGCGTTATGTCTGTCGATTCTCAACTAAAGAGAAGTATTTTCTCTAAACCACAGAAATGTTCTGCCATCTGATCCAAACTTGTTGGCTTCTCTTGCTTTCGTCCCTGGATTTACACCATTTCCGAAAACTTTCGATACATGAACATACTTTTTTGCCATACGCTCAACGCAGTTTCTTTTTCTTTTAATGCCCTTTACCGAAGGTTAAACGGTATATATAAGTTTTTCCTTCCGTTCCATACAGTGTTCGGGCGATTCTTTGAGTCATAATTTTGACAACTTACAGCAAAAAGTACGATTTTTTGGGTAGTCTCTCACAGCTATTTTTAAAACCTTATCAAGGCTTAAATTGCATGTTCTATGGTATGATTCATAAAAAACCTGCATATTTTTCATTTAAATTTTTATTCGTTGCACAAACCATGCATGCAAATGTTGTATGCCACAAAATTAAATATAAAATGCACACACTAGTGCTGGGATACTATCGATATTTTCTACTATCGATATTTATTGATAGTTCAGATTTCACTATCGATATTACTATCGACTGAATGTTTGTACTTTTTTTTATATTAAATTTATTTTTTTTATTTTGTTTTACAAATTTGTACATTTGCCTGAGCGTCAAGTGACATTATTGAGTCAAAATGGCATAAAATTATTTAAAACTAATAAATTAATTAACGAATTAAGTATATGAGATCAATTAAAAAAAGAAAAAAAAATTTATTATACACCGTTTTACAATTTCTCTTTAAAGGTTTTCAATTAATTAAAAGCATTTCAAGACTCTGTAATAAATGTTTTTTTTATACTTGACTTAAAAATTGATATTCTTTGTATATCTTGTAAGTTTTGAGGCAAATTATTTAATTCTAATCCACCAACATACTCAATTCTTTGCTTCGTTGTTTCTAATCTGCATCTTGTAACTCTTAAATTAGAACAGTTTCTCGTGTTAAATCTGGTTTGATTCCTTTGAAAAGTGATTGTGTTGTGCCCAATATTTCGTAATGATTTAAAAACAAAAGCCAATAGCTGATTTTATATAGTCCTCTTATGGGTAAAATGTTTTTTGCTACTTCTTGGTATAAGGACAATGTTGAATGCAGTAACGGTAAATTAAATACATTTTTAAATGCCATATTCTGAACTCGCTGCAAGGATTTTAGTTCCGTGGTATTTTTACAACCATATACTACTACCAAATAGTTCAGATGACTTTGCACTAAAGCCTGATAGAGCATTAATTTTGTCTGTTTATTAAATTTGTTTTTAAACTTATATAACACACCAATAACAGCTGATATTTTCGACTTTAGCTCCTCCACATGTAAATTCCATGACAAATTACATTGCAAATTGATTCCCAAATACCTTATTGATTGGCTTTCAAAGACTTCATTATTATATACAAAATTACTAAAACTTCCATCATTGTTACTTAAATGAGGTCGAAACCTGAGGAGTTTGGTTTTTGTCGCAATTATAATTAATTTGTTAAGTCTTGAATATTCAAAGATTAAAGGCCTAACCAGAATGTGAATAACGTGGCTTAAGCAACTGAGCGAATACATGTAAATCATATGTGTAAAACCATGTTGAACTTAAGGGAACTTTTTGTTAAATTTTATGAAACTGTAATTTGCTTAAGCAAAGTGCGAAACTAATCGCACATTCCGTACGGAATCAAATGTTTTTTATTTTGTTTTTGTTTTTTTAAATGTATTTGAGTGGCTTTTTCGTTCATTTTTGACAGTAGCTTAAGTTTGTTTATGCACATTCTGGTTGGGCCTTAAGGATGCATCTCTTTCCATATAGGATTTAAGAACTGTTTCATGTTTGTATGGATAAAGCACAGAAATATCATCTGCGTACATATACACTTCACCATACAGTCCAAGATTATTAATATCATTTACATATATAGTGAATAAAAGCGGGCCCAAAACACTACTCTGTGGCACACCATGTTCAACGACACCAAGAGGACTTTTACAACCATTTAATTCCAAATACTGCTTGCTGTTGTACAGGTAACTTTGAAAAAGACATAATTCACTGCCTAAAATTCTATAAAACTGCAACTTTTGAGTCATAGGGCCATGTCACAGAGTACAATTCCGTTCGGAATGATTCCGTTCGGAATTGAAGAAAACATATTTGTTTGTTGATGGAAAGTGTGTTTTGATAGTTTTATGGCCTTTCAGATACAGACAACTCCCATACCGTTCATGAAAACAAAAATGGTTTCATTTCGAAACATGTTTTCGTCATTTTCTGAAGCACCAAAATACCGAATGAATTCCGTTTACGAACGGAATTGTACTCTGTGACATGGCTGATAATTTCATGATCTACGATATCAAAAGCTTTAGAAAAATCATTGAAAATTCCACCCACACCGCAAAAGCCTTGATATAATCCTTGACAGATGTAGTTTACGACATTCACAACAGCATTATCCGTCCCACTCCCCCTGAGCAGGAAAAGTTTAACTAGTTATTTATTTTTTGCGAAAAAAAATATGCCGCAAAAAATTCGTGGATCATTTAATTTTTTTCTTTCTTTAGTCCTATTTTCATCCATACATGATCTAGAAACTAAATCCGCTATCATATTAGAGTTACCACAAAATTGCATTTATATATGGGGCATTTCATATCAAGTGACCGAATTTTTAAATTGATGTCTTCCGATTATTAGCACCAAGCTTAGTCCTATTAAATAGTAGTTTCGACACAAATTTTCAACAAGATCGGTCAAAAAGTTTCTGAGAAAAAGGGGGTCAAAGTTCTGTCTCATCCATGTAACTTATTACCTATTGGTGTTAGACAAATTTGCCCCAAGTAGCTTCGATAGCTATTTGATATACCCCAGAGCACCATGTAAAATGCATCTTATATGCAAAAATCTAAATTATTTACATACAAAGATTATGTTCTTGGCAAAAGAAAAAATTTGCCATATTGAAAACGAAGGGTTAGCACCCATTGCATGTTTGTCAAAACGAAAACTAGCCCGAATTTCAATAAAAGCTGAGACCCGTATATAATTTAATTGATTAAAGATTAAAATACGTTAATTTGGCATTTTTATTACAAACAACCCCGAGCATTGTATATACAGTTGAACGTGCCTTAAAAACCTTCCTTATGATACCCATATTGTATATGTTGGTAAGGAAACAGATTCTCAAATTAACAAAACATGCAAAAATATGCCTTTTTTAAAATGGTCCAGCTCATGAGAGGTCGAAGCTGGAGCCGAAATATTTTAAATGTCATTTTAAAAAAGTCCAAGTTTCATTTTGAGGGGGTACACCTTGCAGGAATTTCGCTTCCATACAACTTGAGCCGCTCTAATAAACATGTACAAATTTCGACTTAAAGGCCTTTAATAAGCAGTAAAAAGCACAGGTAAGCAATCCATACCACTTGCCATTCTTGTTGTTTGTATTCATTGCTGTAATTCAGCGCGAATTTATAATAGCAAGTCAAAATTTGCGGCAAAAAACTGTGTATGTATAGCTGCTGTTACATGTCTTCATAGCTATATTTTAAATAATAAAAATAATATAGATATTGATATTTTTCCTATCGATATTTTAAGACTATCGATAATATCGATAGATTCCCAGCACAATCACAACTTAAATTCTCTTCATACCCTCGTACAACATGCAGGTTCTATTAAATTAAGCAATAAAAAATAGTAACAATAAAAACAAATCATAAATAAGAATAATATTATAGTCCCTGCATTATTATCAGTGTTGTGTTTGTTACAATTTGTTCTTCATTTGGATTTGTGCTCCACGTATACGGAGCGTTTTTATTGTTTGACATGATAATGATCAGCGTTGCCACGAACAAAAATATTCTTACCAAAATTTAAAAAATAAAGTAATTAAATGCGTACTTTTAATACATTCATAAGGTATAAAAAATAAAATTTTCACAGTGATTGCCTGATTACCTGGCGCTTAACGTAGAATTTAAATATTTGTCAATTTACAAGTGGGCTCACATACAAATACACTATTATTACCTTATATCGCCCATTAGCTGCAACGCCGTCATATCTCAAAAAAACACATTTTGGAATAAACTGTTTTAAGTTTTGAATTTGCTCTACCCACTAAGAAAAAGTAACGACACATTCTCTTCAAACGGGAAAAGTATAAATATGAATTTAAAACACATTATAAAGAAATCAAGTAAGAGTCGTATACACGCAGAGAAAAAATATGGTTGGGCATGTTTACGGCAACAACACTATGTTTAATGTAACAATATATTGTTGTCGTACACAAATAATTGTTATTTTAATTTAAAATCAACAATATTATAGTTACTGTAAACAATGTTTATCGCAATTATGAATTTGAGTATTGTTGACCGAAAAATAATTATTTTTCTAACAACTTTATTATGATAACTTTCTAAACTTATTATATTTCTCACAACCATATCATGATATTTAATAGCCATAACATGATAACTTTCTATACATTTATCATATTATGTTAAAGATGCAATCAAACTATTTTTACTCTAATCATATTATGCTAGCGCCATTTGTAAAATAATTTTGAAGCAGTTGTGTCGTTTTTTTATTTGTGAGCGTTTAAACAATTAAAAGATAAAATTCCATAAAAAAAAATAAGTTTAAAGAAATTAAAAAATTAAAATATTAGCGGAGTTCATTCGGTATTAGTGATGTAATAGTGCAAATGCAAAATATCATAGTTTTTTTGTAAAATCCACAACAACAAAACACACAGAGATTTCTTTTTCTTTGCGTGTATTTGGCTCTGCCGAATCTTAAATACATTTCACCAAGGTGCGAGAAGAACAGAAAGTTATATAAATACCATTCTTTATACATATATAAATAAATCTATTTTTTATCACCCCTATTTCTCTTACCCCGCCCACGTTTAGTGGGATGTTGTGTCTTGATAACCGATTTGTTTGTTCCTACCCAATAAATTTATCATTTTGCGAAGCACTAATGGTATATTTAAAAAAATAAGCGCACAATTATGCGCTACGCAATAAGACATACAGAGATGCAGTAAAGTAAGTGAACGAACTCTTAACAAGTTTTATAAAACAAATAACATTTCAAGTGCAACGGCATTCCCATACTACGAATCAGGTTTGTAAGGGAGAATACTAAAAAAAAACTGTAAAAAACACGTTCAGTGTGTAAATCTGATGCTACGTTCACCAGTTTTTATATGTGTTGAATAAAGCGCTTTTTGTGTCAAAGTGGGAACTCACCATATAAAATTCATGGCTTCCGTTAGCGAGTTGGTAAGCGAAACTCTGATATTTCCTTTACAAACCTGGTTCGTTTGAAGCACAATTTTTTATTGGGTAATTTGAAAACTTTGTTTCCTTTCGTTCTCCAAAAATTACGAAATTTATGTGTTTCTTCCCCTTCAGTCGATTCACTGAACATGCGAAGCAATTGATGGTTTAATGGCTTTAATTCTTGTACCACTTGGACCATACATGATGAAGGCCAAATTCTTTGTTTAAAATTTTCGAAGTAGTGGACAGGCAGAGGCTGAGTTGCAAAGAACTACGTGAGATCGATAAATTCGAGTCTTTCTTACACTTACGTCTATAAGGCGATGGCTTCTTCGGTATGGGCTCGATTTGAATGAGTATTATCTAAAACAGTAAATGTGGTCATAAATCGATCCACATAATAATATATAAGCTGCTCACGAAGTGCCGTATAACTTAAGCGAACACTGCGCGAATTGTGAAATAAATTTCTTCGATTTATAAACGTAGTGATGGTCTACGTGTACACACTGTGATTTGTCAAAGTATACTGGAAAAAATATCAAATAGCTTTCATTAGAAAGTTATTCCTTTCGAAAGTGCAATACGTTTTAGAAAACACCTAGATTTTGGTACCAACGTGCAAAATTGAACTGAATTATGTGGTAGATCTTTTACAGGTAAATGCTTTAAACCAATTGAAAACATGAATTAATCAATTGATCGGAATGGAATTGGAGAGAAACACACGTTCACCTTATCGATAAACAAAAGTACCAAAAGTTAACTTCCTTCTTCATAAACTATTATTTAATTTAGCAAACGTTTATTAAGGTAAATATTTATAGAAAATTTGTTTTTTAAACCTTAATTAAGTAATAATAATGTTATGAATACAGTCATAAGCTTTTAGAAAAAAATCGTGACAAAGTAAATGAGAAAAAGTACTGGTATTGGATGCACCAATACCATACACATTTATTGAAGTCCACCTAAGCAGCATAACCTGATTTGCTTAGGTTATGCTGCCACTAAAACAAAAAAATTGGTTAGTTTTGTGTTGAAACCCAATTTTAATTAAAAGTTACAAAAATGGCAACGCTGATTATGATGACAATAATGTATTTGCTATTGCACAAAACTGCCATGTAGTAGTGAAACATTGTTCTATTACTAACCTTTCGGTACGAATTCACCTTCTTTTCCATTCTTAATGCCGTTGTTGAAAAAAATTATTAGTATAAAAATAACGAAGGCAACATGATGCTGTTTATAATGATTATTATAAAAAAAAAAAGATTAACTTAAAAAAGAAAAACAATACAACTAAAAAGTCTTTATTTAGAATTGTATAGTTTTGCACAGTAATCTTGGCATTTTAATTAATTATCGAATGAAAAAAATTAATATATAAGAAAAGATTTAAAAACAATAGAACAACATACTTCGTTGTTTGAATAAAGAAAACGACAAAAAAAAAATAAAAAACTTAAAACTGAATGGAAATGGAAATGGTGGCATCAAAATTATTTAAAAAAAATAACGAAAAATGCTTTTTGTTTATCTGTGTATATTTAAGCGAATTTTTAATTTATTATTGCGCCAAACATAATGCAAAACAAAAAATGTTATTAAAAACAACAAAGAAAAGGAAGCAGTTGGACTTTGTAATCCAACTGTGTTCTATAATTTTAATAATTTTTTTTTTCCTAAAATTAATAACATCATAAGATGAAAGTACTATTGAAACCCGTTTGGAGTTTTCTGGCTTAGTTCGGAACTACATTTCATAGCATCATTAATAAATCCCATCTAATAACTTTTACAATGATTTTCACTTGAATTTCAATCTGTTTACGAGATAAAGCCGTGCGAAATATTACGTTTGCTTTGCAAAAACGCACAAAATCAAGATTCAATCAATAATAAACCAGAAAAGAAAATCTCAAATAGGTTCTTCCTTGTTTCGATAGGTACTATCAGAAACCGAAATCAAAGGAAAGTGCAAATGTGATGAATTGAATTTTGCACTGTGTAATAAATAGTCTTTTTTTTTAAATTACAAAAAACTGTTGCAAATGAGAAAATTTTACAAACTCGGAATTCATTTATTTCTTTATCATTATTTTGATTACACTACGTGACAGTTTTTTGACCAAATGAATTTGACACCTAAAAATTTCTTTTATTTTTATGAACTTTTGCAATAAAAATATTATTTTCTTCGGCAAATGAGCTTTAAATATTTGAACAACGATATTTGCAATATATAATTTTGTTTATATTTTGCGCTTTTTTGCATAAAGAAAAAAGTAAATTTTATAAGAAATAAAACAAAGTTTACAAATATGGGCTTACAAAAAAATGGGCAATTTTTCGACCTTAAATCGGCAAAATTACGAAAATTAACAAGGTACAGTAAAAACAAAATGTCATCCAGTTTTAATTAGAAACTATTACAAAAGTTTTAAATTAAATTACAAAACACAACAAATTTCCGAGCCTATATTTTTCCTTTTTTTTTTGAGTCTTTCGAAAAAGAGAGTTATCTCAACAATCTGACATGACTAAACTAAGAATTCCTCAATGTCTTAATATATATACATTAAGTTTCTCACGAAATGACGAATTTAGTTTTACCTCATTTACCACTAATTTTGGTACTCATTGCATTAAAAAAAACACGCTTCTAAGAAATATGTTTAATTTTCTTATATCCGTTATGTACTATTTTAACTTTTTGCAGAGTATTGCTTTTTAAGTCATCAGTTTGATACTTTATTACACTCGTTCACACATTTTAAACTTTTTGTTATAACTAGGGATTCCAATACCGGTGTTGCCGATGCCGAAATACCGGTAATACCGACAAAAATCGAGTACCGAAATACGGCTTTAAAATTACGTACGTATTACGGTTTTTAAAATTTAACTACCATTTATAATTAGAAAATTGTTTAATTCTTGGTGCTTTGTATTAAGATATTTTTATTCCATAAATAATACCGAAAAAACAGATATTACCAAAAATACCGACGGTAACTTTATTGGAATTCCTAGTTATAACTTCAAAAGTAAGATGTTTTTAAGGTACATCGAGGCGGTTGAACACGAATATGGCACTATTTTTTTTTTTATCTCTAAAGAAGCGTTTTCGAGATATTCGCGAAAATCATGTTAACAGCAGCTGTTAGTTATTTCGAAAAATCTTAAGAATTTTTCATCTGAATTGTACAATATTTAAACTTTTTTATAAATACGATTTTACTCTTTGATATTTATGCAGTGCTGAGTGGATAGAAATTCACTGAGTTATAGGCCTTTAAATTTCATATATTTTTTAGGTTTTTTTCAATTATGAACGTTTTCAGTCTCTGGTGTACCAGCACAAATTTTTTGCATGCCATTTTTTTTTTTTAATTCCCTAAGCTAGTCCCGCAAAGCTCTACGGTTGTCTGCAGGAAAGAATCCAGAGTCTGTGGCGGGAATCGAACCCGCAACACCGGCGCTGTAAGACTAGCTCATTACCAGCTAGCCTACCGGGACACTTATAGTAGATATTATAGAAGGTATTGTCACCAAGCATTATTTTATTTGAAAGTTATGACATATAAAGTTTTTTTGGGATTGACAATTGCATGGCTACCATGCTCAAGAATGGACCGATCAAAATAAATTAGTATGATGATTTAGGTTGGAGAAAATTGGAATGCAAGGAAAGATAAACGGTTTATTGTTGGTGTTTTGTTACAAGTAGAATTTTGAGTGTTTGTAATTCTTATTCGCTTTACAGTTTAATTTGTATAATATTTTTAGCTTTTCTAAAATTTTTGGAAAAAGGATTCCTGATGATCTGGCCTAAGCAACCAGTGAAATGCGCATAGAAACTAGATTTCCCTCAACAATAAATTTTAGTGTATTTATCAAAAATAAAAATTGGGAATTTAGCACGTCATAGAGAAATCTTATTAATAATGAATTTTGTATTCCTGAAAATAACTTTGATAGAAAGTTTGTATGGAGGTCTTGTGAAATAATTGATCGATTTTAAAAATGTTTCATAAATTTATATTAAAAATTGCGTCCTGTTCTTTTCGCACAAGGTTTACGTGGACAATGAACTATCCAGCCGGACGGACGGACGTTGTAAGATCGACGTAGAAATAGATACTGCAACTCAAGCATTTGAAAATGTCAAAATACAATCCATTACTTTTTGTAGATTTGGCAACGTATTTTCCTCCAGGTTATTATACCCTTCATCGAAGTTAAAAGAGTATATACATTAGGGATATAACTTTTTAACAATTTTTTAAAATATCAAAATTGGCATAGCACAGTACGATAGAGCATAAACAACTATAAGGGAACATATATTTATTTTTTCGCTAAGGTCAAAAAAGTTCACGCACCAACCGCGATGAAGTTTTTAAAATTTTTAATTTTCTTTTTGGTTAAGAAAAATTAATAATATGTTTATTCACGCAGAGAAAAAACATGATTAATGAGTGGTCACTACAACCATTTTTGTTCATATTTGCCTAATATGTTTACCGTAATAATTTTTTTATAGTCCTAGTATAACTTGAAAAAATATTTTTTGTCCTTAACATTTTTAAATTCACTATAATAATATTATATGGTGTTTTACACCTTAAAAGTTACTCTGATCTAGCTAAACATATTTAATTATGTGAAATGTTTTCAACTATAAAATTATAATAATAATATTAGTTGCCCATAAAAGGTATGTTTAATACCATAATTTTTGTTTGTTTAAAAATACATTCTCTAAAGAAGCAAACATTTATTGTAATTTATTGCAAACAGTGTGTGTTGATACGTCATTTTCGGGAAACATGAATTAAAAAATAATTTAAACGTTGCCTTGCAAAACTTAGGAAATAAATTAGTTATTATACGTTTGTTTAGACAGGTAAGTTATATTTATATATACACAATTATATAAATGTATAAATAATCAATTGCATTGTCTTTCTTGCAGCCAAAAAAAACCAACATCATTGAAACCGGCATCGAAATTTTGACACAAATTTTTATCATTAGCCCCGAATTTTTTTAATTTCTGTTCTACTTTATACTGATACAGATGAAGGTATGTTTGTTTTATCCTTTATTTTATTTTACTTTTCTTAAATGTTTGTATATAAGTTTATTTTTTAATATACATGTGCTACATTTTATTTATTAATATTAGCATATATTTAATATATTTTAATAAAACATAAATTTTTGAAACTAAATATGTTTTTTGTTTTATTCTGAGAACCATATAACATGTTGAAATAGACATGTTGCATGGTGTTGGGAAAAATAGAAACATGGTTTGAATCATCGTTTTTGTATTTCTTTTGAACATAATAATATGTTTGTGACAATAATTAACTACAGACTTTATTTTTGAACATATATTGTTACTTAAGACGTGTTTGACACAATCATAACCACAAACATTAATGATAGTTTGCGTTTGTGATTGTATCAAACATGTTTTTTCTTTGCGTGTTTAAAACAAAAAGTAGCTCAAGTATGAAATTTCATTAATATTTAGAGATGGTAAGAGATTTTTCCGCAAACTAAAACGTATCTTAACCTTTTTTAACAAAAAAAAAAAAATTAAAAAAGAATAAAAAACACCGTATAAAATTATGAATATTCAATATTGCGTGAACTTTTTTGAGAAAAATTACAAAAGATTATGATTTTCGTGGTTATGCCAAAAAATTGGTTATACCCCTAATATACATATAACCCAGTAAAAAATGTACTCCAAAAGGAGCAGGTTTTATGTATGAATTCATACCTCAAATCGCTTCAAACCTGCTGTTGGGGTGCCTGATTTTTTATGGGGTGTGACAATAAGCGCTTCTTTTAACGTGCAAACATAGAACTCCTAAAGTCTTATTTAATGGCTTACTATATTAACATATTCATTAATGTTTGGCTTATACAATGCCTTTTTCAATCATTTTCGCAAATCATAATATATTTTTATTTAACCTGCTTCGTTTTCAGCACTAAAATAGCAGCTTTTTTGTATATTTTTCTTTATCATTTACTGCTCTATAAGAGCTCTATTATGGCAGCGGTCGATTATCCGCTTTTTCTCTTAAGTGCTTCAAGTGCCCAAATTTTTTTTACTGCAAAGTTTATCATTTCGTTTGTTAGGGCTTTGGTTGTTTTATATTTCTTTCACATCTACTCCGTTAAATTTTGCTATTTCATCTAGATCGGTCCATAAAAGGCGGAGATATGAGCAATAAACCACGACTTCGGTATCGGTAATAAACTTTTTTTAGTTCGGTACCAGTACCGGTATTTTAATTAAATCAACATCGGTATATCGGTATAACAATTATTAAATCGGTATTACAATTAAATAAATGAAACAAAAAAATGTTAGAAAAGGAAATATATATTTATATACATGTATATGTGTATGTATTTTATTATTCATATGTACATGTGTTTATGTATAATATTTTTCAACTAAAACTACCCAGCGGTAACTAGAATGAGTAAAGAGGCCTAAAAGAAGGCCTTATTAACCAGTCACAAGCAGTCAGAAGCCCTTCTCGCCGCATTCCATACTTATTTATTTTTTACACAGGTTGTCATTGGGCGCAAGGCCTTCCACACTTCCTTTAAAAACAACTTCGATCCCTTCCCAAAGAAGGGACTAAGGAAGGTCACTAAAAATAAAAAGTAAATATAACTGTGGTGCGATTCACTAACTTTTAACGATCCGACAATCGTAATATTTGTCGACATTTATATTCGCTTGCAGTAACGATAGTGTGATTCTGTAATTTTTTTTAACGATAGTACACAGCTGTTTTTTTGTAACATCTCTGTCTACAAAATGTTAAAAAAAAAAACGAAAAGCACAAAAGAGAATAAAATAAAAACATATGAAATTGTTCTTAACCCCCCTTGTTACACTTTTTTTTTCATTCAAAATGCATTGAAAAAGGTCTGGCCAGACTCATAAGTAAGACGAAGGGTTAATTTGTGGTTTTATATTTTTTTTGTGAATTTTACATTTAGAATTTTATTTTTGTTCTTAATTTGCTTTCTTTTTGGAAATTTTGAATTTATTATTTTGTTTTTGTTCATACATATACATATGAATATATCGTTGTATGTATGTAAGCTATTTTAAACATAAAAAACATTTTATCGATAAAATAAACACAAACTAAATTATTGTCGCTAAGATAACGACAAAAAAATTGCTTAAATTAACAGCTGACTTTAAACGACAGCGAATATCGTTAAAAATTATACAGAATAGCATATTCGATAAATTTTCGTTATACTTATTTTAACGATTCGATTGTCTTTATAAAAGTTAGTGAATCGCACTACTGAACACCTTCCTTTCTCCCTTTTCAAAGAAGGGAGTAGCGAATGTGTACTGAATATTTCAGAAGGTCTTTTAAAAAGAAGTTTATACCTTCTAGAAGGCATACTTCTGAAGGCAGGATATCATGCGAAGTGAATCTTTTAGAAAGGAGTATAGAGGCCTTCAAAAAGGCCTGCCACTTGCGGTCCTTTCAGTATTTACCGCTGGGTATTATCATCACAATAACAATACAAACTTAAATCAGTAAAGCACAAAATCCACTTGTCAAATGCTTGTCATGCAGGAAAATTCACTCGTGTACATATGCGGGATGTAATATTAACCATTATAACTAAATTTGTTTGATTTTCAATTCAGCATCGCCTGTGTAACACATAAAACACAGAAAGCTGACCGAATGTTTTTATGCTTGAACTTTAGTATTTCAAACTGTCAAACAACACACCTAAAAATTTCCTATAAATGTTGATGTAGAATATTTGTTACTTTCTTTGATTTTATCGTAGTAACTTACTATCAGTAAGTAACAAAACAATAACAGTGTTGCAACCGTAGAACTTCAAGTTAACAAACATATTTTTCATTAGAACAAGAGTTAAAACGATTGTTTTGGTATTAAGGGAAACGGTATTTGTATCCCGGTATTTCATGCAAAAAAATTAATTTCGGTATCGGTATCAATACCGGTATTTAATTTAAATGGTCTTTAAACGGTATAGGTATGGCATTGTAATAAGCACTCTCATGAGTGCTGCAGTTTAACCAAAAACATTGGACAGAAGTCAGGAAACTTTTGAGGGGGTGCCTTTAAAAAACACGATTATACAATAAAGAAATTGAAAATACAACCCTGTTATTATAAGCTGTTTTTGTTTTTTTGTTGAATTTTCAAACAGAGATCAGAGATGCATTTTCGTTTAAATACTTAAGACTTGTGTGATTGTGTCAAACGGCCTTAAGTAAATTTAATGTAATATTTTGGTTTCTATGCCTTTTATCAAAGCTTGCAAAAGACCCATTGTGCACAGAACATCTATTTTATTTTTTATTGTAATACTATGAGAAGGATTTGATATTAAAATTTTCTTTTTATTCTCGATTATCTCACTATAACTTTTAAACGCTTAAACCTTTGAAGATTTTACAAAAAATTTGTATAATTACAATTTAAATTTACAGTTTTACGAAATCATCCATATATTTCATTCAGAATTGCTATTTAAATACTAAATGAAATGACAACGTTCTATTACTAAGTAATTCAGAAGAACGTTTTCTGTTTTCTTACAGTGAAAATGTACATAATTGTACTTACATCTTTTATCGGTATTAGTTGCCAACCTTGGTTTTTACACATAACAATATGGAGATCGGAAAGAGCAAATTTTTGTATGGGGAAAACCCTAATGATTAGGGATGCGATTTCCATGCAAATGCATGTTTTTTGTCGATAGTCTAAAACCGATGACGACCAATTATCTTTCCCAATCATTAAATTTGCGTTAAAATGGCATCGATTTGTTTTTGCATATTGTTGCATATTTTGGTGAAAATGCATATTTTTGCATATTTTGGTTTTAAATGCATATTTTAACATTTTTGAGTAACATATTTTTTTAAATTTCCATATTATAAAAAAAAAGTATTTCGAAAAATTTACAAATTGTATAAAAAACCCCTTCAAAAAATTTTTTTTTTAAATCAATTAATTTATTTTTTTGAGCTCTGCTTAAAATACAAGATTTCGACAAAAGACACTTGAATTTTTAACCGATGCAGCACCTTTCATGGTTAAGGCTGCCAATTGTCCTAAAACAATTTATCGAAAACTGTTACATGCTTCTTGATTGGCACATGGGTTACACCGAGTTGCAGAGGAAATCAGAAGCCAATTCGATAATATTGATTTATTGGTTTCATACAGGATTTAGTTCACTTAATAGTCAACTCAAATTAATTGATATGGCAGAAAGTAACATTAACATGTGAATGGAAAATAGCCCGACAAATTAAAAAAAAAAAAATCAAAAAACTGTTGCAAATAAAAATAGAGGATTTCAAAAAATAAAACAAATTTCAAATATTTTTGATCTAGAATCAAATGTGGGATCTTAATTAGAAAATTAATATTCTTCAAATGTATTGGCATCCTTGAAGTATGCCTCAACTTCGGTTGACGTTGGGAGATCATTTTCCATGTAAAAAAGCTTTTTAACAGACAAAGGCTTACTTTTGATAATATAAAAAAGTATTTATTTGGCTATGCAATTTAAATGATGTAGTTATTTAAATTAACTACCTGTTCATATATTTCCGAACGAAGATTTCGTTCGTATAACTTACATTTAAAACAAAAAAAAATTATAAAACATTGTTTTTGTTTTACATTAAAGTTAAGCGAACGAAGTCTTCGTTCGAAATCGATGAACAGGGGGTAAGTTCTAAAAATATTATCCCTTTGAATAACAATTGAATAAAAACAACAATAGAATTTTTTATTTTGTTTTGTTTTAAATAAAATAAAAAAAACAAACCGTTTTTTTATGAAAATGGTCAAGTTTTTAGTGCATATTTTTTATTTTTTTAATGCATATTTTTTAATTTTTAGTGCATGTTTTATGCGCATATTTTCGATTTTTTAGTGCATGAAAATCTCATTCCTACGTATGATTAAAGATGGAGACTAGGTATGTTCTAAAAAAAATGATCGGGTAGCAAAAATATTGGAGGTCTGTCATATATTTGACTTCTCTGCGGCCACTCTGGGGCTAGTTAGGGTGGTGGCGGGTAATTTTATAAGAAAACAATTTTAGTATGGGAGCCCCCTTAAGAAGCACATATAGGGGGCTAGTATGTTAATAAAAAAATTTAGGGGGGGGGGGGGGGGAATATTAGTGGGAGTCAGTTTTACATTTTACCCCTCTAGGAGCGACTCAGGGACAGTTGTGAAGCTTTTTTTTTTTTGCTTTTATATCGTTTTCCCCTAACTTTGACCACAAAAAGTTAAATGCACAAATTTTATCACGGAAACCAAATCATTAAAGCGAAAGAATTTAAAATGATCTATACTTAAAGAAATTACCTACATTCTGTGTATTTTTTATGGAGAAAGGGAGAGATAAAACCAAAACACAAAACGTTATTGCAGAAATCTTAAATGAGGAAACAAATTCAGACTGAAGAACAAAAGTATGTCGTTTTGGGTCTGAAAAACTCGAAAATAAAATTGCACAATACTATCGAAGGCTTTAACGTTCATCTTAAATAGACGAAGAAGAATAGCAGGTCCTTCAAAGAATTAATGGAATCGCGGCACAAAAAAACTCAATCGGAAATTTTATTTTTTTGTTAAAAAGATTAATTTTTGACTTTATAAATACTACCAGTGCAAATTTTATACTTTTTAGTTTTTTTTTTATTGGTTTTTATTTATTTTTTATGAAATTTATGACTCGGTTTTCCGAAATTCGTATTGGTTGCGTAAACTAAGGTTGCACTGTTATTTAAACTTAGTACGTAATAACAAATAAAAATTTATGAGAACATCATCCGAATTTGAGAAAAATACACAGAATCCATGAATAATGGCGGGAAAGGGGCAGCAATCTAAAAGAAAAGGTAACTTACTTGTAAGTATTCTCACTTACTAACTGACTGACAGACAGACAGACAGCTTAAGAGAAACATAATATGCATTAAAGCGAAAGTAATTTTTATTTTCTTTAAAGAAAAGAAAAAACTTTTTTTTATAAAACAAAAGGAAAAAAAGAATTTCAAACTTGAGCGAAGAATGTAAATCGTAAAGAAGGTGGTGCTTATTAACCAATTCATTAAAAAGAAAATAATAAAAAACTTCCCAAAAGAAAAAAAAAAACCATACCCAACACCGTGAAAAATAAGAGAAGGTGGTCTGCTGAACGCCTTAAAAATAATGATAAATTATAAGATAAATAAGTAATAATAAATCACAAATGTAGCAAATAATTACAAAACACCATTAAGAGAACCAACTAAACTAACATTTATAAAAATAAGTATATTTTCAGATACGGAATTCATAAAAGTACTTGACCGAATACTGTGCCTAAAGAAATTTTAAAAAATAATAAATATTTTTTTATAGAAAAGATTTTCAGTTTGATAATATTTTTTTTAGAGTAGATAAGGGGTATAAGAACATTTAATATGCTTAAGAAAACACAGAACGCTCCAAGTCTTTATTAATATTTTTTAATATAAAAAATATTTGTATACAAAATGCTTATTAGAAACAAAACTGATACAGACATAGATGCAGTAGATGCCATGCAACAAAAATGAAAATACATATTAAAAAATTGTCTGCACGGTAAAATAGTATTTGCTTTTTGAAAATCATCAAAAATTAAATGTTTGAATAGTCTTTAATATAAAATAATTGCATAATAGAAAAACAGGCTTATAAGAAAATTAAGGAAATTTTATGATTTTCGCTATGTATAGTAAATATTTTTTTAATATTTGGAAACTGTTCATGACTTGGATTCCGAAATCAATACTGAAGTCGGAACTAGTAAGATAGAAACTAAAAACTAGTTCATAGGTAGTTTAAGATCTAATTCTTTATTCATAACTAGCGCAGCAAGTGATAGAAAATATTTCCGTAATAAGTTATCAGGAAAAAGTAAAAATACTACTTCCAATTCTACTGAAAGTGCCAATGAACTTTACAAGGGATATCCCAAAATGAACGCATTTTATTGTAAATCATTATTTTTTTACCTACATACAACTGTAAAATAAGTAGTTATAGAAGTAATTATAGTAGTTATATAGAAGAAAACTACTAAATAATGAGTGAAAGAAGCTATTATTTATAAAAAAGTAGGCGAAGTTTCAACTGGAATTATTTTTATTTACCCCATGTACAGACACTTAAGTTAAATATTCCCTCGTTTTCTGTCAATGTCTATTATTTGACTATTTAAAAAAACCGGGTTTCGAATATTCCGAATACCTGCTATTTTTAAAAAACCGGTTTCCGGTTAAGCATTTTAAAAATAACCGTTTTTAATTCCATTACATAAAAATACAAAAATCAAATTTGTTTTTGTAATAAAAAGTTAATTTGAATTAAAACAATTCAAGAAGGAACCAACAAATTATTTAGATCAGTGTTCGAAAATAAACACTAATCGTTTCTTAATGTTCGGTTCGGTAGATTTGTGGAAAACACAAACGCTAATAGTGTTTGTGTAGAAAATCATTAAAAAAAATAACGTTTCCCTGTTAGTCATATTTCGAACACAAAAATATAACTGTTTTTATCAAACTCAATAAATGATGTGAACATTTAATTCCGTTGGGTTTTTTTTTTGAAAATCCACAAACTTCACTGTGTTCGGTTCGGCTCGTTCATGTTCGTCCATTTTGGCTGGTAAAAAAAACCAAAATTTTTTAACAAAAACAAAATACACACACGAAAAAAACATTATAGAACATTAAAATATAATGTTTGTCTACAGTATCACTACAATTGTTCTGTTTTTTAACGAAGAACTGAAAATTATATAATGTTCGGTTCTTTCTTGAAAATAGTTACGAACGGTATTAACGGTTGTGTATTTCTACACAATAAAAAAATTGATATCGTTCCTGGGTGTGTGAGCCGAACGTTAAATAATGTACTGTTTATTTTCGAACACTGATTTAGATATGTCTGAAGGAATGTTCAGACCTAACAAATATTTGACGATAAAATCCATAATCAAACTTTAACAATTTCTATTTATTCAAATTTCAAATTATTTTGTTAAGGCATTCTCAATTTGTCGATCATAATTTAAAACCTTCGATGACATTGTTTGACTTCTTCAATTCTGTTTTAAGTTCTAAGTGTTTTAACAAATCAAACTTATGAATTTTCCCATATCGTTGATTCCGCCGGTATACTGTTGTTTTAAGCATGAGGATATGCTAGATTTACTTAAGAGTTTTTAGTGCCTTAACGGGCATTCCGTCCTCGGCAACACAACAGTCTTATATTTCACCCAACGATTCATTTTTGGCAGCATATTTAAGTAAATTATTATTGCCGGTCTATTAAGAACTACTTGGAACAGGATCAAGTTTTACTTGATCGCGAAGGGCATTTAAGCACCTTCCCCTTTTGAATCAGTTCGAAATATCACCATAGATAACATCTTTATAAAAATATATATAATATAAGATATAATCTGGGAATTTTTTTCTCATGGTGAGTAACATTATTTCATATTATTTCGAAGGTGTATTCTCAGTCAAATTTCAATTTATAAAGCTTTCATACTTTAATGGCCAATTTTCAGGATAGATATTTAAACACATTTCTGCTTTAAATTGTTTTAAATACAAAATTCTCTTCTTCACTAAATACTTCAATTACACTTAATTCACCGATGTGGTACATTTAATTTCAACTTAAGTTTCCATTGTAATAACTTATCAGGCTGGCATCAATATCACAACAATAGGCAAAGCAATAACAGTCTGCTGTTTTTAAGACCACCTTGTAAATAATAAGACTTTTTTATGATATTTTTTTTTGTATTTAGTAGTGCTACCATACTTCTATCTTATTTAAATAAGACTTTTCAAATAAAACTCCAAAAATCATGTACACACATTATATATACATTGTTCAATTATTGCCGATTTGTGACAGCTTAGATCGAATGTAAAAAGTTTGGAAATTATATAATTCTTGGTAAATTATACTCACATCAATGTAATGTGGTTTGTTCTGGTCGTTTTGGCATGAAACGGGATTAATATTTCAAAAAGATTTAAAGTTCAAAGTTACAAATAGAAAAGTTGGTACACGCAACAAATTAAACATAAATTTGCCTTAAAATAACAAGATATTAATACAGGGTGCGGTCAATTTAAAAACCATAACGGTTCGTAAATACGATCGTAGATTTTTTTCTTTGTTAGTTAGGCCTTTAAGCTGATATCAATACCATACAACACCATACACATAGAAAAACCAATTAAGAAAGTATGGTCAGTCAAGACCGACCACGGCAATCAGAAGTCGCAAGATCAAAACTATGTTATGAAGTAAAGAAGAGTGAAAAAGGTCATTGAGGCAAATATTATTAGATATCTTCATTTATATTTCGCACTGGCGGGTCTTTTATAGGTCCCAAATTGGATACAGTCTTAAAAATGTGCCTCAAAAACTGTGATGTAGGGTATCATATGACCGGCTTTGCAATGTTTTAAGGTCAGAGCTCTAAAACCAAATATTAAATTTTATACCATTATTTATCCATATTTATTTGGTCATCACCTGTACAAACGAATTGATATTACTGTGTGCTTTATACGCATGTTTATTTATTCATTGTCAAAGCTCGTGTTCATATACTTTAATGTTTAAATGAACAAAATGTACATTAATATTTTATAAAATAAAGCATGTGTGTGTAAAAGTATGTTTCTAAGTTAAAGGTTATTAATATTGTATGTGAATTTGTTGTAATTAGTATAAGTTTCATTAATTTTTAATGATGCTAATGCCGATTAAAATAGCAACAACGATAAAAATTACCATTGGCGAAAATTGTAATAGAGAGACTCACTCCAATACACCCTAAAGTGTTTGTTGTGCTACTTATATTGACATAAGACAAGACAGATGCAACAAAATTTATATAAAATCATCAATGTGTGCATATTAGGGTGCGGCGAATGTTCGTGTTCCCATTTGCAAACTTTTCGCTGATTTTTGCTATTTACATTCGCATTCGCTAAAATGCATGCGAATATTTAATGGCAATATTAAAATCATATGAAAACTTTTTAAGAAAATAATTTGTAACAAACGTCAAACATACGAAAAAAAATATAAAAAACATCAAAAAGCTAATTTAAGCTAACTTAATTTATTACTCTTAATACCCAGTAAACCAAGCGATATTGTAACGATATCGAAACGATATCATATAGGTGATAGAAAGTATCACAAGTGATAATCGTTTTCGAATCGAAAACGATAGTTTTTACGGACTAAATTGTACCTTTCCTTATAATATCGTTTTTCCATTAAATTATGATATCGTTTTCGATATCATAATTTCCAATAATAACGATAGTGAAATCGCGTTTTTAAATTTGTTGAAAAACTATAGTTTTATTATACTGATAATGATATATAGATAATGAAAAGGTGAAAATTTGTATCTTAAAAATAAAAACAGTTTTTATTTTTATATGTGAAATAAAGTTATTATTTATTTCAGCCAATGTGAAACATTTTTTAAAATAATAAAAACATAATTTAATTTAATTTTGATTTATATTTTTCTTGCTTGCTAATTCTGTCGCTCGCATACAAAAAGAATTTTTTACTCTTTTCAGCAAAAATATCAATAATTTCATGTGGATATTTTTTTTAGGAATGCATCTAAAAAAATGTTTGTATACACATATGTATGTTTGTTTTAAACCATTTGAATTATTTCTATAATCTAACCTTTAATGGCGGCAGTACAAGATAATTCTTGTACAGATTTTTTTGCTTTGTTCCTGCCCAGCACAAATTTTTTGCCGCGCTATCCTCCATAATGGTCTTCCAACATTTAAAAACGTATTCCCTACTAGAAGTCGCTGTTATTTTCCTTAAATTATTTGTCTAGAAATAAAGAAGAACGTAAGATAAGATAAGATTTAAAAAAAGCGTACCAATATACAATATTTTGATGGTTCTTTTGTTTCCGAATCGTATTTTAAAAATTCTTCTATATTTTTAAAAGGCGTATCTGGCAAAATATTAAAATTTTTCTTTTTCAGTTTGGATAACAATTCTTTATTCCATTTTTTGTAATGACAATTTCCTCCGTTAACCGTGATAATAAATTTTTGTTACTTTCAATTATCCCTGTTTGAAATTTTATCTAAAATAAGGTCTAATTTATCTGCAATTAAGAAGTTGAACTAAACATTTTTTTTCTTTATAATTTAGGCATAATATCTTACCTCTCTTATTTCGGTTTTCACTTAAGACTTCTTCATCGCTTTCCATAAAAATATTATAGTCTTTTGAATTTACGCGCTTCATTATCTTAATGGATAAAAGGGATAAAAACAAATTTACTGTTAAAAATAATACATAAGCATTTTGTGGCAGTAACAACATCTACTTTAGTGATTTCATTCGAAGGAAACAAGGAATTTGTCAAAAACATGTTGAAGTGCCTTGATTTAAATACCCATTCCTGGCCACTTTAGCTGAATTTCGGAAGGACAAACATATGCACCTAATTTATTTTTATAGCGATTATTATTAGCGATTTATCCTCTTGCAGTAAATAAGAAATATTCAAATATTTTAATAAAAAAAATTTTTAAATTTTTGTATGTTTTGTTTAAATAATTTTCTATGTTTAAAAAATTTTGATGATTTTTTCAAATGTTTGTTTTTAAATTGAAGAAAAATATTTTGAAAAGTGATGTCGTAACGATATTGTTTTGAATAATAGTACATAATATTATTAACGCCGTAAAATATAATATCGTTTTCGCTATCATATCTTTCTATGGGTTATTGGGTAGTGATAAATAGGCAAACCAAGAAAAAAAGCAAATGCTTATTTTTTGGTTTTTGAATGAAAACAAATTCCGATCATAGAAAAATAAAATAAATGAACTTTATTTGTTAGGGCTTATTTTGGCAAAATCGGTTTTTTTTTGATATTTTTGCAATATCAGCTCATTATACCCTCCACCACAATTAGTTGTGAAGAGGGTATACTAAGTTTGTCGTTCCGTGTGAAACTTTTTTATTATTCATCTCAGAACCCATAAAATATATATATTGTGGGTCTTTGAGTAATTCTAAGTCGATCTAGCCATGTCCGTCTGTCTGTGCGTGTGTCCGTCTGTTGAAAACACGCTCACTTTCGAAAAACTCAAACGCAATAAACAAAATCGGTTCAGTAGGATCAGAGCTATGAATCAAAAAGTGGAACCACCACCTAAAAAAATTTATAATTTTGTTACAAAAACTAACATAAATGGTGGAAAAATTCACGGAATGATATAAGATTTTGCAATTCGTTTAATATCAGCCCATAATTAACCCTAGGCCCCATATAAACCCTACTCCCGGAAAACAGTTTAGTACGCCTAAAACCGAAAAACATAATGCTATCAGAACAAAGTTTGGTACATCACAGTTTTTTAGATCTAGAAATGACGCTGTGAAATTTCGTGAAGATCGGACCATAATTTATCCAAGGCCCCATATAAACCCTACTCCCGGAAAACAGTTTATTACTCGTAAAACCATAATTAATTATGCTATCATAACAAATTACTAGAAAATACACTGTGAAATTTTGTGAAGATCGGTTCATAATTTATCGTAGGCCCCGTATTAAGCCCACTCTGGGGCTTTCTTCTTCCGGTTTAGCTTCATATGGCCAACAAAAAATGTTATGAAATTTTGTGATATACGTTCCATAATTTACATTAGATCCCATTTTAGCCGCCTTCTGAAATTCACTGCAAACGCTAAAACTAATTGCTCCGTTGTATTGCAAGTTATGGTTTTTAATGCCAGAAAACAATCTGCAGAATTTTGGGATGATTGGTTCATAGCTTACCATGGCTCCTGAAAATCATTTAAGTTCAGCTTAAACTGTTAGGAATCATGATATTTTACTCAAGCTATTTAAAATTGCTCAAACAAAAGCATTAAACTTTCTGATTGTCGGTATGTATGTCTAAACCGTAACCAATTTTAATGCAGATGTCTGTATATATAAAGATAAACTAATAATAAATATACATCATTTAGATATTACTCCTAAAACATTCGAACTGTCGTTGGAGGGTATCAAACATTCGGCATAGCCGAATATAGCACTCTAACTTGGTTTTACTTATTTTGCCATTTTAAGATAATTTTTAATTCTTTTAGAAAATTTACTGTAACAACGTATTAAGGAATAAAGTGGTAAACAAAAAATAAAATTATATTGCTTTTTTTTAATTTAAATATCTTGTTGTCATGTTTTTAAACGCTTTGTTAAGAGCTTAAAACTATTTTGTAGTGCTTTATATGGTTGCCCTAGTAATAAATCATCAAAAATGATCTTTAAAAAATATAACTTTAATAATACTGCTTGGCTAAAAGTACAAGTACATATGAGGGGTATAGATGCAAAGACTGCAATGTCCACTTTTTTCACAAACGTAACTAATAATACCTCTTAGTTGTATTTAATGAATGCTTCCAATTAGTGAATATTACATTACCAGAAACACAAATTAACAAATTAACAAACAAATTAAGAACTGATGCAAGAACGGCAATATCCATTGGAGATTGTCGTTTTTGCAATGATCACAGTTTGTTAAGCTCTTTTTCTCTCAACTATTTACGAAAATGCATGCTATTTTTTTATTTTGTTTCTTTTTTGCAAATCAAAACTAAAAAGAAATTAAAAAATCTAACAAATTATTTTTTTTATGAAACAGTTAGTTTTATTGTTCATTTTATAACTTTGTCATTAGTCGTAATTATGAGGCTATGTTGTTATGAAGTTCCTTCAAATCAATCAAGAAAAAACTAAGCCTTTGTTAAGTTTAAGAATTTTGATGTTTTTAAGTACTTGCCCCTGTTAAAAAGCAGCAATGCTCATTTGATTAGAGTAAACACAGCAATCTCCAATTTTATTATTATAATTGCCAGCAAACCGCTATATCGATTTTGTTGATACTTGCGTCATATCTTCATCATATTTTACTGAATAGCATGATATACAATACATAAATATGAATATACTTTGAGCTAGAGGTTTTTACTATTTATTACGAAAACTATAAATGTGGACATTGCAGTCTTTGCAACTATACCCCTCATATGTATATGTTTTATAATTAAATATAAACAAAAAGTTATTTACATTTGAGTTTCGAACATATTGATTTTTCGTATTATCGTCGCAGAGAAAATGTGTTTCCATATGGTACGGCTAAATAAACTTTTTATATGAGAAAAATTTCGTACACTTTTTCGTTACTTCAACTATATTATTGCCACCTGCAATCATATTATCGTTGAATCGTTTCTCCTATCCTCCGGTCTTATTGTGGCTGTTTCAAATATGGTTGCAGATACTCAATAAGATGTCCGTGACCATATCGAAGCATAATATGCTTATATCGTCTGCGTGTGTTTATTAATTTTTATTCGATAAATACAAGTGAGTAAAGATTTAATTTGTAAATAACAATTAAATTCATTGTATTATTGTGGTATGGAAGTGATTTACATACACAGAAATAAAAAGTGTGTCATTTTAAATGAAACCTTTCTTGTGGAAGACAAAAACAGCTCGTATTATATTGCAATTTTCTTTGACCCCGAAACGAATGGCCAATATGTTGTTTTTGTTTTTTATTTACCTTTCTTTACTTTTTATAAACTTGGCATATATTGTTTTGCTTTAATTTCATTTTGTTTTATTATTTTTTCACTTTATGTTGTATTAACAACTTGTGAAAGTGAAATAAATCCAAGCATAGTCGTGATTTAAACAACAAAATTAAAAACTGAAATAATAATATTATCAGACTCTCAATACACTCGCAATTCATGCATGCAAAACGGTTAAAGTGTCAGTAGGTTTGTTCTCCTTTGGTTACAAAGGTTCATAATACACTCAAACGTGTGCTTACAAAAGCTTGTGATATGAATTGTATGTATAAGAAAGAGTATATATATAGACACCTATTGACACCTCAAGTTAGAACTCTATTAAATTTGAATCAGTAAAATATCAATGAGTAGTGAGTTCACTGTACATTGCACTTTTCAGCATAATTCGTCGGCACTAAAAATTTTAATATATTGGATATACATAAATATATTCAGCATTGCAGAAAAGTTTAGGAATTCAATCTCAAGTTTATTGAACTTTAAAGCGGCTCAAACACTGGCAATAAAATTGTTGAATTTTACGTATTGTACAATTATATCGCCAATGTGTATGTGATGACAATACATATATTGGAAACAATCAAAAGACTTTTGATTTAACGGAAAGGAAGTGAAATGTGTTGGCAACATTTTACAATGATGTTTATGTTATTTTTATTGAAAGAAAGTTGGGGAATATTTAAATTGAAACCATTGTGCGACTTATTGCATAATAAAGGACAAAATGCAGATAATATGGCGAATATCATTTAATATAATATTGTAAGTGTATGGGCGGTGATAAAAGAATTGCAATATGTTGCAACTATTTAACATTATTAGTTACAGGTCAACTTAAATCAGAGTAGCTTCTGGACACATTTTTTTTACAGGGACATGTCTGGCCAATTCTCAGATCAGCCAAATTTTTTTTAATTAAAAAACAAAATAATGAGGTTATTGCGGTTGAGAAGTAAGTATTTTCAGCGAAAGAGCAGCGATGCCAATTTAGCTCGTTTTGCGCGCTTTTTCCGACTTTTTTTTATAAAAAAACTTGCTAAATTGACGCGTTTTTAGTAAAGTAAATAAAAACGCTTTTATTCAAAAATCCTTATTTTTTCAACTATTAAAAACATTTTGTGTAATTTTATTCATAATCATGGCGAAATTAATACTAGGTCAAAAGTTAATTGGCTATTGAAAACTGAAGTATCAAAAATTGCTTCTGTTATCATATTGGCTCTAATTAATTTTATTGTCAGATTGGTAAAGTTATACCAGTCGAATTGCATCTTGTTTTTTTTTTATTGTTTTGGCGATAAGGCCATCTAGTATTCAATTCGCCTTAAAGCATGATGTGTTTACTTATGCATCATGTATATATATTTTATCAGTAGACGCAAAGATTTGTGTATATAGCCTCTTATATCACAAAGAGGGATAAAATTATATTTTTTGGCGAAAGAGTAGAAAAAAACCAATTTAAGATTTTCACAGTATAGATGCGACCCGCTGTATCTATATAGTTTTCCTGCAAAAAGTTTTTTAAATGAGTTGAATCCCTTTAGAGCAACTGGTGAGATACGTATCGACTTTTATTCAAATTTAATTTAGCGCGTTTTGAGAAGGGGAATAGAGCGTTTTATATATAAACAACTTGACAACGGGTGTGGGAACAAAAGATACATTTATTCTCGCATGAAGTAATTTTTAAATACTAGAAGTATATGCAAATATTTGTTAGTGTATAGGGTACCCTCACGACTCTATTTAAATTGTGCGACGAAAAGAAACGCACAGCATTTCTTATTGTGGTTGTACAAAAACGTTTAAACACCCAGAGAAAAAACATGTTTAAATATGGTCACCTCCAACAACACTATTTTTTTTTTAATTCAGACATAATATCGTCACCGACAACCATATTATGGTTGCATCCGAACATGCTTTGGTTAATTATAACTAAAATATGTTTAACACTTGTAATATAATGGTTGGTTTTCAACCATAGCATGTTGCTCTTGGAAAAGAGGAAAATAATAAGAAGCAAATAATTGTCATTTATAACCATAACATGTTTACAGACAATCATAATATGGTTGCAGCTTCTAGATTGAGGGCTAATTTAACCATAATATGGTTGTCGGTGAGAATAATATGGTTAAATTAACATAATATGTTCAAAATTGTCTTTAAAAATAGTTTTCTTGGAGGTGAGCATATTTTAACATGTTTTTTCCCTGCGTGTATGAGAATGATTATTTCGACTACATCAAGGCTGGATGTAGTCAAATAAGAACAAGCACTTTGATATCTGTATAAGTTTTTAGTATCAACACTGCTAGTAAAATACCTTATCCATATCTCTTTAGGTATAAACTGAATCTTAACAATATGGGTATCATTGTAAAATGCGTTTTACATTTTGTTTCAAACCTACATTGCGGATTCATGTGTGTTTTTTTTTTTGTTTTTCTTTTTTTAAGCATTTTACGTGACGGGCTTTGCGTTGTTTGTGACAGTAGTTTAAAGGCGCCCGTACACGACATGTATTTGTCATCTGACATGTCAAATTTTCAAGTCACATGTAATTGCTCATGTCTGTCAAAATTGCTGTTTTACATAAGGTTTATAATATTCGGTCACAAACGTACATGTAATTTGCTTCTGACATTGTCTCTGTTTTTTTCGCATTGTTATTGCAGAAACCAAAGTAGTTCTCGGTTTCAAAATAGCTTGCTGCCGCCACGAAAATATTTATTTGCGCCGTAAAATAATTTAGCCATCTTAAAATTTTTTCTTTTATTTTAAAGATACCAAGTTAAAATTTTATAATTAAACGGTTTTTATGTATATATTTACATAAATTCTATTCAATGGTGAGATTAGCATACATATCTTGGTATTGTAAAATATTAACTTCAGCCGGCTAATGATTCCGTCAATAGTTGACGCCGCTGCCAGTTTCTTCCCGGCATAGATTTCTGATGTCAGATGGTTTGTCAGAAGAAAATAGAGCACGCTCTAATTGAAATTTTGTCAGATGACTTTGCGTCTGACTTTTACAGAAGCAAAGTTAAAAAGGTAACACACGACATGTATGTGTTTTGCATTGGGAAATTTGACGTCAGATGAAAAAAACATGTCGTCTATATGCTCCTTAAGATAGCTTATGCATTTTAAGGTTGGATCTTTACACTAACATACTTTCAGGGAGAAAATATTTTCGCAGATGCCGCTTATTCCACAGAAAAAATATCTCAACAAAATTTTTAACAACACAGTTTGTTGAAAATAAAATTTAAGGTCAATAAACTTTTTGTTTGATTCAATGAAAAAATTTATCAAATTTACACTTTGCAAAATAGCATTCAATAAAACAAATTTAATAATGAAATAATTAAATATTTCCACATATTCAATAAAAAATATTTGAATCAAAGTAAATACAGTATTTTTACAACTCTTTTCCATTTGTAAAGTCTCATTCGCTTAACAGTTTTATTTGCATAATATATTTAGTATTGCCAATGTCTTTGGAAAAAGGTTTGCTGATGATCTGGCCTAAGCAACCAGAGAAATGCACATACGAACTAGCTTATGCCCCCATAATAAATTTTAGTGTATTTATTTAAAAAGAAAGAAAAAAATTGGGAACTTAGCACTTCATCATTAATAAACAAATAAACAAAGATTCAATAAACATTATGTTTGATTTATTCAACATTTTCAACAATTTATTTTAACAAATCACGTAAACATTTTGTTGAAAAAAATTATTTTGAGCAACAACTTTTTTCATTGACTCAATAAAGTTGGTTGTTGACTAAAAATTCAATAAATATATCTACAAACTATTTTATCAATACCGCAAAAATCGTCATCGCAGAAAATTTAAAAATTTTTTTTTATCAAATATGTATGCGATTTTCGTATTCAAATATGAAAATTTTTTTTTCTGTGTCCGAATGGTTGCTATTTTAAACAAACTGGTTTTCGGTTCAGAATTTAAGAAGTAACCGGTCAAGAAAATGCCATTTATTTCCCTCTCTCTTAAAAATTCAACACGTTACGACGTGTGTTAACCGGCACTAACATGCACAATTATATATGTCCAGAAAAGCGGAGCGCGTAATGGTTGTACTAACCCTGCAGCCACACGATCAAGTGTTGCTTTCAAGTTTTTTCTACAAACTGCTAATCAAAATACACAAAAATTGAAAGCAATTAATTTTTTAGATGCCATTAAGAAAACAAATTTGTATAGACAATCGAGAAAGCTGCTCATTAAAATTGTAATTAACTGTTTTCTTAAACGTAAATTGAAACACTAAACTTGAAACCAAAACGGCTACGCTGGTTGGGTACCAACAACCCCGCCTCGCATCCAAATATGGATATTTCATAATATCTGAGTTTCAGTGTTTTCACCACTATCAAAATTAAAAATCTGACTAATGCAAGTAAATAAACTTGAATTTCTGTGAATAGAAATGTCAATGAACTTCTTTCTATATATGTATGTATGTATTTTAATTTTTTATTGTTTAATTATTAATTTTTGTCAAATATCTTTTGGCATTCAACTCACATGTGCTCACATGCATGCATACATAAATATTTACTTATGTGCAATCATATTCAAATATACCCTGCTAGCATAGATGGTTTGTTAGGAGGTTGTGTCTAATATTAAACTCCTTTAAGAATCTTCTGATGAATGTCTGACGAGTAACAATGACAAAAAGATACAACATTCTTTTATTTACTACTTTTTTAAACATTTTCTGACTCGCTCGTCTTTTGATCTTGGAATGGTTACCATGCAAATCCTAAAACAATTTTTTAATGATCATTTCAAGAGTACAAAAACAGAAATAATTTACTTTGTGTTTCTTTCGTCAAACCATTATCGAAAGAATCTTTTTCAACTCTCTGCATGAGTCATGTAACAATTACTGAGCTACCTTGGTAAGAGCTTTTTTTAATACGAATATTCTATTGTCAATACAGTACTTTTCGCTTATAGTCCATTCCGCTTAAAGGCCAAAAACGGATATAAGCCAAAACTGTCCTATTCACACGCAGATTTTTTCGAATTTCATACGAATTATTTGTTCTAAGGTCCATTTCGCTTGTAGTCCATTTTCGTTTAAAAGCCACATTTTCTTAGCATGCGTATATAATTATTCATGCAAAAATGTTCGCTTATAGTCCACTCTGTTTTCTAAAATTTTTATAATCAACTGGCAACAGTCAAACTTCATAGAAAAAACGCTAATAAAAATATTAGAGTTTTTCCATATAGACTTTGACGTTTGGTATGACAAAAAATTGTCAGGTAAAAATCCTATTTTATTTGATATTTATGTTGTGTTTGATTTCGTCATCCAAAGAATTAAAATGAATCTCAAACTCATTTGTTTATAATAAAATCTTTTAAAGCATTTGAATTATTAATAAAAAAGATTTTTGTTTTAACTATTTATTTTAAATAAATCAATATTTGATTATGTTTTAAATATCCTTTTCTTTTGTTAAAAAAGAGTGGTTTTATTGAAGAAAATCATTTTTATATAGTCCAAAATGTGGATTATACAAGATTTCACTTATTATCTATAAAATGGCTTATAAAAACAATCGGTTATAGTCCAAATTCGCTTATAGTCCACAAAAGTTGTGCAACTATAGTAGTGGACTATAAACGAAAAGTACTGTACAACTTCATTTAAACAAACCGACCTAACGATCTGTCAAATAAGAAGTTCCAACCGGGTGGTGTTGAATGCATGATTTAAAGGTTTTCTGTGTACACAGAAACAAATATTAGTAGTTTTTTTATCAATTAAAAAAATTATTTAAAACGTACTTAAACTTAATTAACGTAATAATTGAATCAATTATTTTTTTTTTTTAGTTTTTTAATAATTTTTTTTAATTAAAATGAAAATATTTTTCGCAATTTAATAGGCGGCTGTCACAAATGCTGATAAGGCAAAAATTAATTGAAAAACAAAATAAAAATGTTGTTTGGGTAATAGAAGAGATTATTAAATTCACTTTAATTATTTACAGTGTTTCTAAGAAATTTTTTCGGCTATTTTAGCGCAAAACATAAACAAAATTATATTTTGACGTTTCCCTATTTTTTTTTTAATTCGCCGTGTAGACAGCTGATGAACGGCTGACGAGTTGAGTTTACCTTGTTGAATTCGCCTTGTATCAGACCTTTTGCTGGACCCATAAATTTAAAATTTAATCTCAACTACCTGTGCTACATATTTATTTGTTTCTGAAGTTGTACCAAAATCTATCCACTTGTTTATTCGTTACAATATCGTTAAAAATAAGGCACTTAAATTTATTTAGTTTCGGAAAAATTTTAGCATTTTTAAATCGAATTTTTAGCATTGTTTGGCCATATCAAATGCCAGATTTAGGTGTAAAAATTTTTAAGAAATGGTCACATTGCACACATCTTAAACGACTCCCTCTACGATTAATATAAGCGTCTTTCGCTGTGTTGTAGAAATATCTCAAAGAGGAATCAGCTTGTGTAATAGTTTCTCCCGTTCGAGGAATCTTCTACGATTAAAAAATTCGCTCGTCGAATATCAAAAACGCTCTTCTTGAGATTCCCTGTAGACTCTTACACGATTGAAAATGCTACATGTGTAATTTCTTATGTTTGAATGTGTGTATCAAATAAAATTTTTTATAGCAAGTAATTTACCTTAATTTGCATGATATAAATTTTCTTAATGTATAATTTAACTGTTAATTCAAAGATTCAAAGCTAGAAACATAACTGGGACGATCGACGAATTGTTCGCAACGAATATGCGTCTTAAACACAATTGGGTATATAAAAATTATACACTATCATGGCGTAGACAGAAATTTGTCTTGTATAACGAATTTTGCGATATGTTTATTTATATTTCTTACGCAAACGAACGACGAACAAATTGGGACAGAGAGACCGCTTTTTATTAGAATTCCTTTAGTGTTTTAGTAAATAATGTTAAGTTTGCTTAAAAAACTTTTTTAATTACATATATGTACATTAGAGTAAAGCAAAAAAAGTGAATTTGTTTCCCCTCTGAAAATAAAGCTTGATATGTTTTATGATGATTCCCAAAATATTTTGCTGGACCATTTTCTCAGCTCCATACAAGTTGAGTCGGTCTAATGTACATAAATACATACATATATATATATTATTGTGTTAAACTATTTTTTTGTCAATATTGTTTTTACTAGATTTTTTTAAATTAACTGAGCAACCTAAACAAGAGCGGCATAAAAATTCTATTGCCAATACTTTTTCAATGATAAAACAGCCAAGCGATCTATCAAATAAGATTTTCCTGCCGTGTGGTGAAAATCCGCGTTCTAAAGGTTTGTTTTGTATAAACTTTTAATTGGGTTGTTTAGGAAGAAAAACGAATGCTAATGTATATGATCTAGCGTCCAAAGTATTTATTTTTATAAATTCAAAAAAATTTTAAATAACAATACCTGTTTTTCACTCACTTATTGTGTCTTACCGACGAATTCGTCGTGCTATGCGGAGTTCCCCGTTCGTTTTAGTTGTGTTTATACCATAACTCTAAATATGCAATAAAAACTGTCAAATAAAATGCCGATACGTATTTTTGACTTAAAAAAAAAAACAAATTAATAATCACTTTAATGCAAAAAACAAAAAAAATAAAATAATCTTGCATACTTATGCTATGCACAGACGGTTGTCAGATCTCATAATTTTTCTGGCAATGGTGCCATTATCGGATGCATTAATTCTACACATCTGCCAAATAAAAATGAGCTTACAGTGTTCACACAGTTGCAAGTAATTTTTAGCTTAAAGCAGTGAAGGGCACATTTGCAAATCCTATGTACGCGTGCATAGGAATAAAAATGCTGCTTGTGTGACGTCGGCACATGTACACTATAAACTTCTTTGTGTGGGCTGTGACAATGTACGTTCGGCTGTTGCTTTGTTGTTATTTCGTCAACACAAGCATAAATGTGATAGCATGTATGTGCCCTTCACTGACTTAAAGCTTCGTACAGACTGTGGTCAGATTTTACAATGTTGTCATTAAAGTTGCCTAAAATGTCATGCAACTGTGTAAACATTGTAAGCTCATATTTATTTGGCAGATATCATGGAAGAATAAGTACAAGGTAAAGTGATTAGAAATTTTGCTCTCCATTTCAAAACCCATATATTGTCAAACAAAAGAAAATAAGAAAACAAATTAAAACAAGCGTCAAAAATCAAATAAATTAACCCATTTCGTCCCAGCGATTTTTTCGAGTAACTTTATAAAACGTGGTGGCTGATAGATAATATGGGACTAGAAAACACGAATCTGAAGTCCAATTTTTTTAGTTTTTTTTTTGTTTTTGAGAAAAATGGTGTTCGATTAATCGAACATTTGGCACTTTTCAGCATTTTTGTTTAATTGCTCCTAAAGATTCTTAATATAGAAAACCTAAGTTTTTTATAAACTGAACGTAATTATTAGTATTGTGGTTATTTTGCTGAACTATTTATGGTTTTTAATCCAAATTTTTAATATTTTTAATTAGGCTTAAGTTCATGAAATTTAATTTTTCATTAAATTATTTTTATGAAGAAAGGAATTTTACTACATGAAAATTAATTAAAATTGTTATTGACAATCTTTCATTCTTGACGTGGCTGGGGCTCGAACCCCGGCCGGCAGGTTACCATGACATGTTTCGATTGCAACCACTCAATCTCCTCAGATGGATTTGCCGTCTTACACTCGCAGCCATCGACGACTGCTGACGTCAATAGTCAAACATCAATCCTTAAACCAAATTGTATTTTAACATTTGGTAGATCGAAATTTGCTTTCCCGAATGATTATCCACTTTAATTGATTTTACATGTTTTTTCCTTACTTCTGTTTTTTCGTACTTTTGTCATTCTTGACGTGGCTGGGGCTCGAACCCCGGCCGGCAGGTTGCGACCGAAACATGTCATGGTAACCTGCCGGCCGGGGTTCGAGCCCCAGCCACGTCAAGAATGAAAAGATTATCAATAACAATTTTAATTAATTTTCATGTTGTAAAATTCCTTTCTTCATAAAAATAATTTAATGAAAATTAAATTTCATGAACTTAAGCCTAATTAAAAATATTATAAATTTGGATTAAAAACCATAAATAGTTCAACAAAATAACCACAGTACTAATTATTGTTAAAGCTAAGGCACGAGCTCTATGTGTACATTTGTCCTTCAAGTTGTGCTGAAAAAGGTCAACGGAAAGGAGAAAAACAAAATGAAAAAACAAAAAAAAATGTACTTGGACTTCAAGAAAAATTCTTGACAAAAGTACGAAAAAACAGAAGTAAGGATAAAACATGTAAAATCAATTAAAGTGGATAATCATTCGGGAAAGCAAATTTCGTCGATGGCTGCGAGTGTAAGACGGCAAATCCATCTGAGGAGATCGAGTGTTTGCGATCGAAACATGTCATGGTAACCTGCCGGCCGGGGTTCGAGCCCCAGCCACGTCAAGAATGAAAAGATTATCAATAACAATTTTAATTAATTTTCATGTTGTAAAATTCCTTTCTTCATAAAAATAATTTAATGAAAATTAATTTTCATGAACTTAAGCCTAATTAAAAATATTAAAAATTTGGATTAAAAACGTAATTCATGTTATTTAATTAAAGAAAAATAGAACAAGGCATTTATTAAAATTAAAAATATACAGTTGAACCTCGATTATCCGACTCGCACAGGACCGGGCTGAGCATTGATAATAAAAAAAACTGGTTTATAGATATATCGGGTGATTCATCGTGAACTTGATATATTTATTATCGGTTAAAATAAAAATTTATGGCATTAACTGTATGTAAATGATATCATGGAAATGTTAGACATGACTTTGTCTGAGGTGGTCCATTCGGAACGTCCAATTTTGGGCGATTCATTCGAGCATAGCGACTAGTATTTCACGAATAACACGAGTAATGTTAGCTTCCAAAACGTCAATCGTAGCTGACTTATTTCGGAAGACCCCAGACATTTCATATTCACAGAGAAAGAAGTCTAAGGTGTGATATCGCACGATCTAAGTGGCTAATTTACCAAAGCAAATCATGAAATTAAATTAAAATGTATGGCTCAAAGTGCCGTCCTGTTGAAACAAGATCTCACCAAGATCATTCGTTTGATTTTCAGATTGCTCTACTGGATATCTACTGTCCCTGTTATCATTTTGGCGAAAGTAAGGGAATTGCTGAAGATATTTCCAAGTCTGACAGAGTCTAACATGGTGCCCTCTTGTCAAAACTTGTAGCATTTGGTGTCGGTGATAAGTTCTCTCGATTAATATTGAGTTTTCTCAGAGATCGCACTATACGAGTCTTTATAGATGGAGTTTCGTCAAACGAGTTCAAAATTGGACCTCCTATGCCAAACTTCCCACCCTATCTACTCTTTTGCTAATGACAGCAACCTTTGCCATTCGTAATCATTTGATTATAGACCAAGCGTGTCCGATGTTGGTGCTATAAGTCACGACATGAATGATACACTTGGCCGAGACCGAAACCCGTACGTTTGTTCGTAATACACGTTTTTCCTCAAAAGCCCATACTTTTGTGGTTGATTGACCGGTAAATCGTACAACGCGTTGCAGGGAAAATTCATTTCTTGGCAGGACTGTTCGTATGTGGAATAACCTTCCTGCTGAAGTCTTCCCTCTCACTGTCAACATGAATAAATTCAAGTCGACTGTTCACAGGTACTACTACCTCTTTTCTCCTTCCCATAACCTATTTTCCTAGTTCCAACCCGCTGCAATGCAAAAGTATGGGTCATCCCCTGAGTGCTCTGATTTTCCTCCATTTTGAAAAATTACACTCTCAGCTACAGCTGCTATATTGACTTCACTACGTACTGGATGTGGTCTAGCCGGTCGAATATCATTTCAGTAGGCCGATTATGCGCACCGTAAGTTCCTCGAATCTAACGAAAAACATTTCTCACAGATCGCTGATTGTGCATTTACTTTTCATTGATCAGCAAAAACAAAAGAAAAAACAAAAGTGCTCAATAGTGCCCAGTGTTCGAAAAATCGAACACTGATTTTTCAAGTCAAATAACAAAACCACAATTGAAAAACGCGGAAATTTGTTGCTGTTGTTGAAAGTTCAATCGTTTTTTAATGGAACTACATTTTCACTTTTTTAATTTTTTTATATTTTATACAAAGTTTTCAGTTTTTAAAATGATGCTAAAATTAAGGGGTTTTCTTCCCCGTTGTTATACAAGGGTAAAGAGAAGTGGGAAGAAAGTTTTATTTTTATATTTGTAGCTAACCACTTACAATATATAATTGTTTAAAAAAATTATTTCTTTGTCTTACCTAAAAAGAGCAAAAAAATTACAAAAACGCGTAAAATTTACTGTTCGACAAATCGAACATTGGGACGATATGGGTTAATTTGACATTACATGGGTAAATAATGAAAACTCGGTCTAATGAACATACCTGGTACTTATTATACTATGGGCAGATGTGTAAGAAAAATATTTCTACTGACAATGCTGCTTGCAATATTCAGCCCAATTATGAATAAAAATTCCCCAGGAGTTTTCTCACTTTTCCCATTTTTCAATTGTAAAAATGGGTAAAGGGAAAAAAAACTCCCGGGAATTTGTTTTCATAATTGGGCCCCATGCGCGAAATTATCGTATATGGGCATTTCCATGAGAATGTCAACCACGACTCAAAAAATTAAAACGCTTGAAACTTTTTTTCAAATATGGGAGAAAGGAAAAAAACACCCAAACTTTACTATGCCGAGGTACCTATAGCTTATTACAATTTTTAAAAAGCACATAATAATAGTTTTAACTCACTTTCTCATTGATTAATTTTTAGTAACTGGAATTGACAATTTTCAATATTCTGCCGAATAAAAACAGATACTGGCAACCCTGGAATTATGCTTTGAAATTAATGTTACAACAGCAATGAACAAGATCCACGAGGAAAGACACAATATATAGTTCGATTAGCGGTATATTTTTGTGTTTGATTTTTATGCTATTCTAAAGTCACGTACGTGGTGCAAAAACATCATTTGTCTTTATCATTTGAAATTGATCAGTCTTTGGAGTTTCAAAATAAAAGTTCAAAGCAAGATATTTGTTGCAAAAAAATATTGATCGGACATTTTTTTTAAATTGGTATGATAAAAATTTTATAAGCTTTTAAAGTTCGTCACGTACGATATTGTAAGTACTAAAATGCAACTAAATGCGTCATCTTATTATCTTGGTATTTAGTTAAAATTTGGTCAAACCTTATTTTATTACAAGCAATATCATCTTACTAAATTTTATTAGAATCGGTTCATATTTGACCATAGCTCCCATACAAGAACTACTTCCGAAAATAGCTTTTAATGACATTTCCTTTAAAATGTTGTCATTTACATAAAAATTGGCGACAATAACTTTTACGATAGGTACTATGTCATGACAAAATGTTGTGCTGTAAGATCCAAAATTAACCATAGGTCCAAATTAACCGCCCCACAGTGGCTGAAAATCGTTTTTCATTGGCCAAAAATCTGTAACTTTTGAACCGAAGGAGATATTTTAGTGAAATTTTTTTTAGTCGACAGATAGGTTCTTAAACTTTCTGCACTTTAAATTTCATTTAAAGCTTTTCTAAGCGTCCACGAAAATCGTTATGGAGCATCGCGTTACTTACAGCATCATATACTTCAACTAGAAATATGGTTACGACAATGGAGGATAATGGTCAATGAGCAAAAATGCGTACATATAACATTCACTTTGCGCCGGGAATCTTGCCCCCCTATTACAATCAATAATCAAATAATTCATCAACATTCGCATGTAAAATATCTCGGTATACATCTGGATCGGCGATTAACGTGGAAATGCCATATAGAGGCAAAATTAACTCAAATGAAACTAAAAGCCATTCAAATTCATTGGCTTATTGGAAGAAATTCTGTCATTAGTCTCGATTGCAAGCTTCTACTGTACAACTCTATCTTAAAGCCTATCTGGTGCTACGGTATTCAACTATGGGACACTGCCTCGGCCTCTAATATCGACAAAATTCAAAGGCGCCAAAATAAACTTCTTCGAATAATCACAGCAGCTCCCTGGTATGTTAAAAACTCAAACATTCATAAGGATCTCAATGTGCCTATGATTACAAAATATGCAATAACATATTTAAAAAGGCTTGAACAACACCCAAATCCACTAGCTCGAAATATTTTAAATCATGGCGGCCACACTCGCTTAAGAAGAAGAGACACTGCAGCACTTACCCAATTAGATGAGCGATTAACATCTTTATAAGTGAACAGAACCCGTGGTGAAGAAAATTTTAAGATTTAAATAATAATCATTAACATTTTTTGTAATAATGGGACACTCAAAAAATTAAATGTTTACACTATAAAAAAATTTTAACATTAAAAAAAATAGCAAAATCCACCGGAAATTTTGGTATTATTGCTGAAAAATAAAAAATTTTTTGCTTTCAAATTTGTTTACACTTATTTATTCTTATTTGTTTATTTATTAAAACATTTCATACATATATGGATAAAAAAAAACCTTTTGAAAATAATAGCAGCAATAGATTTTAAAACCTTTTGTAACAATGTGAGTTTCTGTTTATTATTATTTTTAACTAATACAATGTATGTCTTAGATCTAATGAATTATAATTATTGAACATTTAATTGAAAGATTGATTGCAAATATTCGATATTCTGTTCCGTGTTATTTCTGTTCTTTAGTAGTTGTTTGACTTCTTCATCTAAATCCCGATGTTCCACTTTCCATTGATTTCGAATAATGGAGATGAACGGATCTGACGTTGCCAATAACATTTTAAATAGATCTTCATGAGTGGAATTTCATGAAATTTTTCTAGTATTGTGCTCTCTATAAAATCTGCAATTCTTATTCCTGTTTTCCTGAGCTTCCTCTGATAAATCTGCAAGTGGCACCAACTGATATTTAATGACATCTTCTCCATGATAAAGGATTTTGTGAACTGTAGCAAACATATTTCTCCATGGGTACTTGGTTGTATATAATTTAGCAGTTTCCTTAGCAAAATCTCCAAATTTTCTAAAGTCAATTTCTTCATTGCACGCAAGTACTTCTAGGATTATTTTAAATCTAAAAATGAGGTTAAAATCAACACCTGTTATTTCAGATGCTGTTTCTGGATCTGAAAAGAATCTTCTTGCCGTATTGCCATCATTTGTATTGCCTGACCCTTGTTTCGGCTGATCTATAATCAACCCAAATTTGCGATATTCATCTTGAACATGTTTCCTTTTTGAACTTCCTAACTCTTTGTTGGTTTCGTTGTTTCTTATTGATCCTGAAGATCCGAAATCCAAATCATAACTGATTTATATAGCTATAGGGTCATGAAATATTATTAGAGTCATAAAAACAGATAAAATAAAAAGACCAAACAAAATTTAAAAACCCTTCTAAGGTGGGATTCACAATATAACTGTTTAGCGTAAACGCGCGTCTAAGCTCTTTTTTCTACTAGTGTGAACGTAGTGTAACGGATAAGGATGAATCAGGGTAGCTATACGTTATTCTGATTGTGTAATATTAATAAAATTTTGAATATGCACTAGCTGTATTATGTTCGATCACAATCAATTTTTCCTAAATCATAAAATTTTTTTGAAGACGATAGCACATGATTTCTGCTACTTCTGCAAAAAATTTTGCGGAATAAAAAAAGAAATTGTAAAAAAACTATTTCAAAAATAAAATTACCTTTCTATCAGTGGTTTTACCTTCTTAATCCCTTTAGAATCCCGTTGAAATTTGAAAAAATATAGTAGTTTAGAAATTTTTTTTTTAGTAATTTCATTAAAATTAAAAAAGTGTTAAGCAGACGGATCCAAACGGGTACGAGAGTATATACAGGGCTAAAGAAAATACTTTCACCTTTCTATCAGTGGTTTACCTTCTTAATCCCTTTTGATCCGCAAAAGTTCTATTATATAGTAGTTTAGAAAATATGTCCTAACATCTCAATTATAAATGACACAAAGTCGCAAATATTATCTTTTTAAAGATAACAAGACTACCAACCTAGCAAAAAAGCAAGCAGGTCATATTCGCTGATAGTTTTTGTGCAATGATAATTTCTTTCGGATTAAATATTAAAAAAAAAACACTTTTTTCTGAATTAAAAAAAAGTTGTGTTTAACAACATGGCACAACCACAATTACCAATATTTTGACCTAATTTATTGGCTACCTTAGTTTTAATACGTTTACTATTAAATAAAATTAAAATTTTTGAAATCGGTGACAAACAAAAATTGGACTTTTGGCCAATGAAATAAAATGTTCAGCCACTGTGCGCCCTTCCTTAAATCGGTTAGGGGCAAACAATTCTCATATAGATGAAGATAACTAAATAATATTCGGCACAAATAACTTTTATATAACTCTTATCCTCATAGCATAATTCTGTTTTGGCGACCTTGATTGATCATGGGTCCCAAATAGGGTACCCTCTCAAAATTTTTTTGTGTCCGACTATACTTTCTAACTTGTTTGTTTTAAGTTTTTACATACATATATTTACCTTGTAAATACTATGAGAGAAAAATCTGTCACGTACGGTATGTCACGAACGATATTACATTTGGTTCATTAATACAGCCATAAAAAAAAATTTTTTTTTCCAATTACGGATTATAAAGAAAAAATATGTGTTTTAATGTATGAAATTAAAAAAAGGAGAAAAACCTCCCACAATTCGCACATTTTGGTATTATTTAACATTCACCCAAATATCACTTCCGTTTTATGTCACGTACGATATGCATTTATTTTGCCCGATATTTTGGACAACAAGGTTCCGAGTTTGAAATTTTTTTTTCATATAAAGTTCCCTCTAACGCTGCCTTTACACATGCAAGTAGTGGCATGCCACTGTTGCAGCGTTGCCATTTTGGTACCTTTCGGGTATTTTTTGGTGCTTTTTTGCTTATGCAATACCCGAAATTTTGTTAAACACCCGTTTTTGAAAAGCGGGTATTTATAGTGCTTTTCACAATTTCTCACAGTGCTTTTAAGTGCCTTTTACAATATTTTTTTTTTTTTTTTTTTTTTGTACCATTTTTCAAAACCTCGATTATATTCAGGATGATTAAGATGAGATTTGCTATTTGGGGTACAATTTTGGGAAGGCATATAAAGATTTTAAGGTTTCAAATGATAAAAAAAAGTGATAAAAGAAAGTTGCATTCGTTTTACCAAAAACTTTATTTACGAGGTTAGAGCTAGGCTTCCTAGCAATTTGGAAATTTTACAAAACGTTTACTTTTTAGCGTTGACAACATATTTTTTTTTATTAAAATTTGGGCTGTCATTAAGTTTTATAGAGAATGGTAGGTCTCTGCAAATTTTCGGTAATTGCAACAGGCCAGATTCAGAAATAGATTTTAAAATCGTTCGAAATTCATCACACCTTTTAAAAACGGTCGTTTTGAAATCGATTGATTTTCATCACATACCTGTATATTTAATTTTAAATGAAAATGGTCACCCATCAACGCCATCGCCTTTTTTAAATTTTGGAGGTATATAATATTCGGCACAGCCGAATGCAACTTGTTTTGTGTTTAATTAAATTTAAAAAATGGCTTAGTGCTTTTTTACGCTTTTTTTGTTTAAAATAGTGCTTCTTAGTGCTTTTTTTAAATTTTAAAGTGCTTTTTGCTCACAAAAAATTGGCATCACTGCACTGTTGTATACATATTATCAAAGAAAATTTGTTCGAAATAGTCGAATCTCATGCCATTAACTTTTGTGATTACACATGCCACTGCGAGTTCATTTTCAAAATGTCGTAGAAGCGTCAACTTGGGCAAACAAAATTGCTTCTCAAATTAAAAAAAAAGTACCAGAAAACAAAACAGAGTTACCGAGTTAATCATAATGGAAAATTTTTGGGGACATTTTTTCATTTATTTATATTAGCATTATTTAAACGATATTAATGCTCTATTATTAACAAACTTGCTTTTATTTATGCGCGTTTTTAAAAAATTAATCATAATAATTCTTTATTAAGTAAAAACTTCAATAACAATTCGAGAACAATCCAGTAAATGTTAATTAAATTTTGAACAGGGTAACATTGCTTATCGTTTTGACCTTTAGTGGCATGCAAGTGCCAAATTTCCACTCGCATGCAATTTTTGCTGCCACTGGAGCTGTAATTGCGAAAAATGTGAGTGTATTAGTAAAAAAGTGTGAGTGTATTGAGTTTTTCGAACTGGCAGTGGCATGTGTAAATGCTAGGTAAATGAAACATAATGATAAAAAAAATTTTCCAGTTACTACTTTTTACAAAATATCTATCGCTCTGAAGGCGTACAAATGTCAAGTACGATGACATGGAAATGCCCATATGCCAATTTTTATGAAATTGAGTTTTTGATGCAATCTTGTTCTACATTCAAAGAGACGTCACCTGACAAAATATTTTTGGCACAAAAGCACATGTATATTTTTATTTTGATATTGCAAGCGAAAGCAGAGAGCAGTAGAAAAATGGCTGTCCTGTAAAATTGGTTTTTGTAACATACGATAATTTCGCGCAAAGGGTATTCCTATTCATGTTTCTAGAAATTCAGTTTATTAATTCTTTAAAGAGCATCTTTAAATCTAATTAAATTATAGATCGCCATGTCGCCAAATCTAAATTGTTCTATATGCATTTCTTTGATGTTTTTTTATGTTTACTGTTAATTTTTTTTTGAAAAATGTATGTTAATAAAATTTTTATATTTATACAGATAACACTACGTGACAATTTTTTGACCAAATGAATTTGACACCTAATTTTTATGTAAAATTTTCCGCGGAATCCGAATATGTCACATCATCTTTTTAAAAAACACAAATAACGGTTATTTTGGAATATCTCAAAAACTGTTCTACTTTTGACAATTCTGACTTCATATTCGGATTCAGCGGAAAATTTTACATAAAGCTTAGCTGCCAGATTCATTTGGTCACGACTTTGTTGAAATTTTGTCATGTAGTGTAATTGCTTTTTCATTTTATTTATTTTTTTCTTATTTCATTCTTTGGAACTATTAAATCGTATTTCTTTATTATGTTTTATAGCGCAAAATATATGAACTTGAACGTAAAGAAAGTATCAAGGATAGATTTGTCGACACTCGTAAAAAATGTTGAAGATGTTAGAACGAGATATGTAAAAAGGTATTTAAAGTATTTAAAGGTATTAATTCACAGCAATAAATTTACATAAAGTTCTATGGGTGTAATTTCGAAATTATGTTAAAACTTTCTTGGAAATAAAAAATTTCAGTTCACAATTTTTTTTGTTTTAAATTCTAAAATAATTATTTTTATTTCGTTGGTGTCAAAAAGAGTGTTTGTTTTTAAGCCTGAAGTACTTCATAGAATAAGTTGGGCATAAAGTAAAATTCTTAGCACTTTTTAAAGTTATAAATCACTTAGGTTTTTAGTAATGAAAAGGTCAAATGATTTGGGAATGTACTTTTTACTTTTTTTTATTAAATACAGTACACAAACAGAACATTTGATAAAATACTGAACAATTAAAGGTTTTGAAATAGAAAATAAATCACACAGAAAAAAGCTCTGAAATACAGTACTGTTCTGTATAATACAGAAAGGATGGATACCACAACCGCACCACTCCAAGTGTTCCAATTTCGATGGATTGCCTAGTTTCAGGCTTCGCAATGCGTACTCCAACCAAGCAAACTTGCAGTTACATTCAAAAGAATTGGGTTAATCTACTTTCGCAGTTCTTGTTTTGAAATCAGAAGTGCTTTCATACTGTTAATTTCGCAGCTCGATATATTTTATGTTTCGCAACCATCTCTATCTGGAAGCTCATAGTGCAAGTTATGTTTTAGCGCATTGGCTTCGTTTTACTTATGTTAATTTATAAGCTTGCATGAGCATGCTAAAGTTTGTTTTACCACTTATGGTGGAGGGTATACTAGTTAAGTTCAATGAGAAACTTTTTTAATATCCATCTGATATCCCATAAGGTATACATATATATTCTGGAAAACACGCTCATATTCGAAATACTTAAAAGAAAATAACAGTTAACGTCAAATTGTTTTTAATTGAAATCCAGCACAATCTATTCAGTAGAAAAATATATAGTCCAAAATGAGGAAGAACCACACTAAAAATTGGATATTTCAGTAAAATAAAAACTTTAATACACTTGTAGCGAAATGCAATGATTGTCCTTTAATCTTGCAGGAATCAGTTCTAAGCGACTAAAATTTTGACTACTTAATTTTGTGAATGTGGTCTATTATTAAAATATTATTAATAAAATATTTTAACATCTCTAAAACCTTAATGAATAATGATATTGTAAAATCGGTCTAGAAATTAATATAGCTTCCATATAAAGCAGCCTTCCGAAAAGCGCATTTAAATGCTTCAAAAAAAAAAAGAAAAAAATCATAATAACAGAAAATTTCGAACCACCAGTACTACTGGTTAAAGGATTGATGTTTGACTGTTGGCTGGCGTGCAGTGTGACCACATTAGCTTTTTTCGAGCTTAATTTAGCATTATTTTTTCCTCTTTAGCTTGAGATATGTATTTCATTTAGCTTTAAGCTTTTTTTCAACGATGCATTTAGCTTTTCCTAGCCTTTTTTTAATTTCAATTTCGTGTATATTTATATTTTAAGATAAATAAAACAGTTTATAGTCTGGCAGAGCAGAAGAAATCGCTGTTGCAAATTTGATTTACATACATAACAGTGCTGCGAGGGGAAGAATACAAAAGTTACGTTTTTTTCCAAAAAAAATAAGAATTTTTGTCAAAAGTTACACTTCGAAAAATTTCTTGAATAAACAGTAAATAAGTGCCAATTCACACGTTGCAAGTCTTTATGACCAGCTTGCTACCTTATAGGCGAAAGAGAGTGAGAGAGAAACGATTCTTTTCCTCTCGTCACTCCCGTTATAAAGTAGCAAGCTGATCAATAAGACTTGCAACGTGTGAATTGGGACTTAATGTGATTTATAAGAACAAAAAACATACATATTTCTATTCCATATTTCAGTGATAATAGCAAGACCAGGAATAAATTATTGAACAAAAGCAAAACTTAGAGTAAGTTTTATGCCTATGCCTATTGCATGAGAATTTAAAAATAAGGTTTCAGCATACAGTACTTTTCGTTTATAGTCACTAGAGTTTTTAGCCACTTTTGCGATATATTACAATTTATCTGTTTTTCTCTGCCGTTATAATTAAATTTAATATAAAGGATTTACGTGATAGACCATTTAGCGATGAAAGCATATTTGACACATACTTATTTCATCTATAAGCAGGCATCAAGAGCAAAAGTAAATCCAATTATGGGCGTTATAGTAACATTAGCAAAACGTTCTACGTTCTTTTTCATTTTCGAAGACTCAAACCATTAAAAGTACTAAGAATTAAATTGTTTATTTTTTTTTTTTTTTATCATGAAAAAAATTAGTTTTTGGCTTAGGTATCAGGGAAAAATGTCTTGCCTTCTTATTAGTGTTGTTGTCGTGGTCGAAATATTTTCGTTTTTAAAAGTTCGTATTATGATTGACACAAACGACATATGTACGGCGAACTTTTTACTTATGTGTTTTACATTGTCGTTGTCGTGATTTCGAATTTCAAACGGCTACGACTTCTATCACGACAACGACTTCCGTCAACTAGTTAAAATTTTACTAGTAAAGTTATGTCCATACCCATTAAATATTTCGCGTCCCTTGTTTAATAAAAAAGTTATTTACTTTTGCAAAACGTTTAGCTAGATCAAACATCATTATACAGTTTCTTAATTACATTATACAATTACCTTCTTACAAATAAAGTTAAGCAAATCCATAGAAACTGTTATAAATAAAGCTAAAGTTTGACCAATTTACTGGTAAAACTTTTTTGGACTTTTTTCGTTTATTTATATAAATAATGTTAGCTATAATTACATAAGCAATACTTAATCTATGAAAAATATCGAAATAATTAAAGTTACTACAAGAAGCTATAAAAAACAAATTTAGCTTTATTTTTTGGCTTTAAATTTCCTTATTCAGCTTGTTTTTTAGCTCTATTTCAAACATGATTTAGCTTTATATTTTTAAAAAATCTGGTCACACTGCTGGCAGGCATCGCAGTGGTGCATTGCTTAGAACTCAAAGATTTTCTAAGGATAGAATGTGGTGATTCTTGAAACATGTAAAAATCAACCCGGGTTCTAATCCCAGCTCAGCCAAAGATAAATTATCAATAAATTTTAATGAAAAATTCTAAGTTGTAAAATTCCTTCCTCAGTGGAAAATAATTTAATGAAAATTTAATTTGATGAACTCAAGCCTAATTAAAGAATATCAAAAAATTAATTAAAAAAAAATTTGGTCAAATTTAGGTTTTTGAATACTAGAAATCACTCTACCCCATATTTTGTGATAATCTCTTCACAATTAAGCATAGCGGAAATATAAATACAGTATAACCCGGTTAATTACCCCACGCTTAAATGCCTTTCACGCTTATTTACCTCGAGTTTTAAATCCCCGTTTTTTTTCTTTCATTTCTTAAACAAAAATCCACGTTTAATTGCCATACGCTTAATTACCCGATTCGGATAATTGCCTTAAAAATTTAAATCTCAAAACAAAATTATACCTAAATTTCATTCGTTTAATTGCCTCAGTACTATTTGACAAAAACACAGCAAGTAAAGCAACCAAGTTTTACATGTTAATAATTTGAAAATATGCACTAAATTTTTTTTTAAAAATATGCCTAAAAAAACATGGCTTGATTAAAAGCAAAATATTCAACAAATTAATATTTGCATTAAAAGTTATGTTATGAGGTCAAGATTCATATAAGAGTTATATATTATCTAGATACACCAAATTTATGAGATATTTTGTCTTAAAGAGATTAAAGTTTGCATGGGGACTATGTGATATTATAGACCGATTCTTACATATTACATAGGTTTTGTCCTTCTGACAATTAAACGTATTTACCCATTTTTATCAAATTATCTAAAAACTTCTACCTTAAAGGTTTACATGGCAATATGGACGGACGGACGGACACGAAAATATAACTTAAAAAAGTGTTTCTGATTCGATCGTTTACTAAACGATGCGTCTAGGTTACTCTGTTATAAGTTGCGAAAAACATTTATCTTCAACAAAAACTTGCTTTGGCTTAAAATTGTACAGTGAAAATTTAATGTAGGTGGCGAAATTAAAGCAACAGAAAATTCATCTGTTAACCAGAATTTTAAGCAATTTTTTTTTTTTTTTTTGCTTAACATGTATTAAAATATGTTTTAAAAACATAAAATATGTGTGCAATAAAAATGCAGCAGTGGCTAAAATATGGATATTATTTACAAACAAATCGATACCAAATTTCATTAAAAGCTCTAAACGCATAAATATATTGTTTCTGCCTTCATTGGTCGCACAAGAAAAACCATGCAATTGCATATTTACGGCTTCCATGAGTAGTAGTAGGATATGACAGGTCATCTCAGAAAGCACTACAGATAAAATTTAAGACAACAAATCCCATTGTTTTGTATTGCTATCTCTTAAGATTTAGCTGATGCATGTAAAAAATCCTTTCTTAAATTTTTTCATACTTCGAAGTTAAGTTATCTTGTAAATAAATACGTCTAATTACCTCACTGAGGTATTTAAACGAATTCGCTTAGTAGTTTAACGTATTCTTATTATTACCTCAACGAGGTAGTTAAGCGTATTCGTTTAAATGCTTACCCCGCATAATTACCCAAAAATATTGGCATTTTTGTCGAGGTAATTATCCGTGGAATTGTATGTATTACTTTAATTTGCTTAAATCCGCAACAAATTATAATACTATGAGGTTTGTTTTTAAAAAGATTAGTTCATAATTACAGATCCCATATAAAGCCCATACTCCAACTCTCGGTAAAGGGTATCATAGATTCGGCACGGCCTAATATATCACTTTTACTTATTTTTAATAAATATGTGGCAATACGATATGCATACAAAACTACATTTACAAAGCCAGTTGCATACGAATCCACACATACGTGACACTGAAAAACACAGTTTCATTCTATGTATGCGTGTGATTCATCCCAGCGGGAAAAAGAAGGAGTACGGAGGCCTTCTGGAAGGCCTTCTCGCTCCATTCCATACTCATATCTTTTTTACACGCGTTGTCATTGCGGAGAAGGCCTTCCACTTTCCTTTCTTTCGCCAGAGCTTCTTAAAGGCATTCAAATAAATGGCTCTTAGAAGGTTTTCCAGAGAATGACTGTCAAAAGGCCTTCGAAAAAAGGTTATCTTGAAGGGTTTTTAAGAAAGGTATGTTAAAAGGCCTTTCAATTAATGGCTCTTAAAATGCTTTTCAGACCATCCTTCCACAAATGCCTCTGATTAAAGGTCATATTAAAGGGCTATCAGTATAAAACATTAAGGAATATTTCCTTACAAATGAAATTAGAAGACTGAATCGGTTTCATGTACATATTAGATCTCCAATATAGAAAATTAAGCAACACTTATCTTTTTATATATGTGGGTATACCTATTTTACAAACGTAAGTTTATATATTTTATTGAACTTATTGTAGTTTTATAATACATGTGATATCTATTTTTTTATTGAAATAATCAAATTTGCTAAATATTGTAAAATAGATTGTAAATAAAAGTATATAATAACAAAAAACTTTTAAGCGCAAGTACCCATCTTCCTTAATGAACAAAACTCAACTAAAATGATTTACATTATTGTTTTTATTTTGTATTTTAATATGCAACTACTTTGTTTTTGTAAAGGGATCTGAATTCTTTTGCTTTTGCTTGTGCAAAAAACAAAACAAAAAATGTTACTCCTTCTTTTCTCGCTTCTTTTATACCAAAGAGCCGAGGCCTTCTATGAGGCATGCTTTAGCAGTTACGTAAGAATAGTAATTAAATCAAAAAAAAAATTCAAGCAGGCCTTTAAAAAGGCCTGAAGTAAGACGGTCTTCTGAGTTTTCCCGCTGGGATATTAAGGTTTAATAATATTTGTCTCTTTTTTTGCATTTCGTGTAAAATTAAATTTCAATGATAATATTAAAGAAATTTAAGCAAGAATAAAATATAAAGCAAAAAAAAACAAATCAGTGAAAATGTCATTGTGCCAAAATGTCGAAATCAAGAGATGAGAAGTTGTTTTTAAAATTGGTATTTTAAAAATTTATTTATTTCAATTTGCGATGATTTTGTTGTACCAGAGTTTGTATTACCAAAAAAAAAAAACAACTTTTGTGCTGTTCATTAATTGGAAAATTTTGGAAAAATAATATTAAAAGAAAATTCGTTTCATAAACCCTTAATAAACCTGAAATGTTTTTTATGAATACGGGGGTAAATATGTAATTTAATTGAAATAATTTTGTTGTGTTAAAAAATCGATAACTCTAAAGCGTCACCTAAAATGCAAAAGGGCGTATCAACACTTTTTATTTTTAATTTTACAGGGACAAGTTATTTAGTCTAGTGCATCATGATCAATCAAAAACTCGATTATGAATTTTTTTTCTTGTTGCGCCCTTTTGCATTTTAGGTGATGATATCAATATATATAAAATTGTAACAATTGAACAGCTTTATGCGATTGACAAAAAATCGCATTTAATCAACAACAACAAATACACTCGCTTGCGGTCATACAATCAAACTTGCGCAACCGCAAATATTCGCTGCTGGTTTGCAGTCATTCAAATATTGCACATCGTGCTTTGTTATTTATACAATCGTTAGCTTCGTTTTTTAATAAAGATGTTTGTGTGTTCTTTGTGACAATGATTGTTTTCAGTGATGTTAACTTTAATTTTTTCATTACCTTACGCCCCTCTAAAAATTACCGTTTTTGAGACGAAATTACCGTACGCAAACGTTTTCAATTAAAGCATAAATGTGCTGTTCCCAAATGACAGGCGACTGATTGTGTAGAAAAATTTATATGAAAAGCACTCAGTCCATCGCCTGTCATTTAGAAACACCAGATAAGAGCAGTATTCATAAACAATTTATTTAAAATTTAAATATGTTTTAAGAAAAAATTTAAATTGGAAATTTTTATCTTAAATTACAATTTTAACTAAAATTATTGTTCTTAATTTTTTGTTATATGATTACACTGTGCTCGAAATTTACCCTTTTTTTAGACAAGCAGGGCACGTGGCGTTTAAGCATAATTCGGGTACGCTGAATTGTAACAATGCTCACTTGAAAAACAAACTGGCAAACAATAATTTGGTGTTGTTTTTCTTTTTTTTCGTTTTTTTTTTTCAAAACCTTGATAAGAGTTTGAGGAGGAAAACTTAAATCAGAGCTTACTAAAAGAAAGACCGCGGGAGCCATTTTGGACTAGCTTCAATCGGATCGGGGAGGTTCGTGTCTCTCTATAGAAAGTCCAGTTTTACATAAAAAAAAATTTATTAAAGACTCCCTGGTAAAATAGTATATATATTTATATAAAGGCCTAAATAACCATAATCAAATAAAGCCCCATTATGGTTATGTTTGAGATTCAAATTAAACAAACGGTATTGACTATATCGCCCATAAGATTCCTGATGTTAAAGGGAATCTGTGCCTCTTGACCCACCCATTCCGTTATCCTGCTGGCACATAATTGTCATTGCAAGATCCCACTGAGGATATCAACCTAACCCTTCATACCATGAAAGAAAACCTCTAAAAGAAAATTAGCAATTCATTATTAATACTTCAATATTTATTCATCCCATAAATTTTCATAAAAATAGTGCAATTCTAGCCCTAAGATAAATTATAAATTGTAGGCATCAATATCTATTTAAGTTATATAATTAGGTACTATATTTAATTCTATTTTTTTTTTTCTAATTAATGTTATTTAATTTTTATGTATGTTTAAATGTTTGCCTATAAAAAAGTAACCCTAGTGTATCCAACAAAAAATATGTAATTAGTATAAATAAAAAAAATCAATAAGCAATAGCAACATTATTTGGAAAACAAAAGTTGCAGAGACACACAAATATAAGATGCAATAACTCAGGTTCTCTTACAAATTATGTTTTTGATGTTCCTCTTGCTTTTGATTACATATTTACATTCTGTTTATGCAAGAATTAAGAGTATAGTTATATATAGGGTTTTGTTTTTTTTTATATTCACTCACCAAAATTTACATCGCTGTCGCAGAGGCCTCTGGATCTGATTTATCAATGATGTTTCACCATAGAGTAGATTTCATTAATGGAAAAAAAATTCTTGCATATACATAAAGCAGTAAACAAAATAAATGGGAAAAAAAACTAATGCGTAATATTTGTAGTATTTAGTAAATTACAACTGTTGGGTTTCCCTTAACCTAGTAAATTCGTGTTTTGGAATTCCCTGTTTTTTTTTTTTTTTTTTTTTTGTTTTTCTTTTCTTTTTTCTTAAATTCTAGATTATTTAGTTAAAACCATATTATTATCAAATTTATCACGATTTTTGAGAATATCAAAAATATACTAAAAAATACCAAAAAAAAATTTAAATGATTGTAACAAAGTTAAGTTAAATTAAGCCGATTCCGAATTACTAGCAAATTCATTCTCAGATAAAAATTTATATTTTGCATAAGGACTAGATGCTCCTATTTTACGATTTAGGAACTAATTTTTCCTGGCAAGTTTTGAGATCACTGCTCGGTTTAAAGGAATTAGTATGTCCCTGACATTATGCGTTTTTGCTTAGAACTTGAATTATAGATGCTAGGTACGATCTTTTTCTTTTTAAATTATTCCACAATGAATTTCCTAGTTTGCGAAACGTCTAAACAAAATTGATTTTTACTGGTGAAATATATATGCAAGAATTACGTAATTGCTGGCTATCATTCAGTCAAATGATTGACGAGGATAAACCTAATATGGAGGAATTTGAACTTAATTAGTATTCACAAGTTACTAATTTATTTTGCTTACCAGCCAATTCGCATATATATATTTGGTGTGTATTACGTAAGAAAAGCTCCAGAATTTTCCTTCAGCTGGTAAAAGTGTTGTATGAAAATGCAACTGATGTTTTAATGTGCCAACTTTAATTGAGGTACGACTTTCCCTGATCTTATAAATTGTCGATCAGGTCTTTAATAGATCATGCAATGCTTGTAAACACTAAATAATAATCAATTTCACTTTAATATTTTACTTATTTATTAAAATATGTCCTGCTTGTTGCACTTTCAAAAAGGAAAAGAACGATCACGTGCATTTTTTTAATAGAAAGAAAAAATCTATATCAGTGCTATTAACTTTGGCTGCGCAGTGGTACCGGTTAGCATGAACGAATATTTTATGAATGATTATTTAATCATTCATTTATATTATACGCTAAACACAGCTCAGTTTAATTTTTTTTTCCAACACTGTTTATAACTGAATAAAATTAAATCATTCATACTTTTTAAAAATATTTCCTTTGACCATATAATATTTTATCCATTCAAAATTACTAGTTAATATTTGACAAAGAATCCCACATGTACATATCATTTAACTTCTTTCGCAACGACTTAAGATCTCTTACTGAAATGTATATCCACCTTATAGCGATTATTTATATGTATATAAATAAGTGTTGTGATATTTGAAGCAACAAAGGTTTGTACATACTATGTATATACTAAGGTTTGTAAACATATAATATTTTTAAAATTAAATGTTTTATATATATGTACATACATATGTAAATAAATAGAGAACGATAAACCGACCTTAAGAACATTGTAATAATAATCAAGGTTTACTATTACTAAAATATCGTAAAGATATCGGGGAGATACATTATTAAAATGTTGCAGAAACAAAAAAAACTGTATAACTCAACAAATAAAATATATGTTCCAACAATAGTTTATGGGTACATTCATGGTCAAACATTTAGCAGTTCTAAGTTTTAAGAACCCTATGAAAATTAGATGTATAATGTAATGTTTGGTTGTAAGAAATAAAATGCGTATGACAATTCACACATTATATCATAAATGTCCATTACAGAATCCAATGGTGCCCACCTTTTTTTTGGGTAAGCTCTTGTTTTGGAGATATACCGTTATTTCGAAAATGGAGGAGGTTGCACAACATATATTCGCGTAACTCAAAAATGGTTAAGTTTATTGAAATTACTAAAAAAAAAACGAAATTCCGCAATAAAATTTTCTATAAGAAAAGTAAAACTTTTGTTTCATATGAGCCCCTAGATGGGTCAAATGTATGATCAACCCCACTTTTGTGAATAAAATCATGGCTTCTTTTTATGTAAAGCGGCCCATACACTTGCAATATTATTGTATATGATATCCGCCATATTATTTCCATTTTGTCCTATATTATGCAATAAGTAGCACAATAGTGTCATTCATTCAATAAAAAAATTAGCATTACCTATAGGAATAACATAAACAGCATTGTACAATGTTGCAAACACATTTCACTTTCTTTTCGTTGTGAAATAAAAATCAAAAGTCTTTTGATTTTTGCCAATATATTGTGTCACCTTCGAATATCACATACACATTGGCGATATAATTGTACAATGCGTGAAATTGAACAATTTTATTGCAAGTGTATGAGCCGCTTAAGTATATGTATGTATTTCAAAAATCCATATTTCTTTAAATTACCGTATTTTAAATAAAATTACCTTGCTACCATTTGCGGCCCAAAATTACCGTAAAAAAGGGTAATTACCGTACGGTTAACATCACTGATTGTTTTGGTAAAGAAAAATAATACAAACAAAAAAGCCAGAAATGACGAAATTATTACTCATGTATTCATTCAGCATTAACTATGTATGTAGTACAAGAAAAAAAAATTTAAATGAAACTACCCTGCCGTCAAATGAGTAGCTAACTACAAAAAAAGCCAACTTTAAGTTAGCTTGTATAGACTAACTTAAAGCCAACAACTAAGCAATGGAAAATTTACATTAACCAAAGTGTATACAAACACTGTATATTTTAAGTAGAGAGAGCCAAGTCGATTAACAAGCAAACGTCATTATAGTCATTATAGTCAGAAAACATAGTTTTTTAATACAAAAACTACAATGCCCCGGTAGACTAGCTGGTAGCGAGCTAGTCTAGTAGCACCGAGGTTGCGGGATCGAATCCCACCAGAGACAAAAAAAATAAAAAAAAAAATAAAAAATAAAATAAAGTAAAATAAAATAAGAAAAAATAATAAAAAGAAATAATTAAAAAAAAATAAAAAAATTTTTACTTTATTGACTTTGTGTAACTATATATTTTTATAAAGTTTTTGCTGGGTAGCTACAAAAAGTTAACTTTTAAGTTAACTGAAAGTAATGCAGAGTCGGACAATTGACTACTTCCTAGGACATCGCAATGTTAAAATAAGGTCTGTCTGGGTACTTTTCCAGTAGCAAATACTCAGTAAATTTTTTTGGGAGAGTAAGACCAATATTACTCTATCGGCTGAAAAAATCTCAAAAAGTACGCAGACAGTATCCAGTGAAATTTTGCAAGAAAACAGCTGATCGGTGTGTAAACAATTGAAATAAAAAAGCAAAAGAAATTTAGCTTATGTGTACGCAAAATTTAATTCTCGAGGTAAATTAAAAAATTATTAATTAAAGTGAAGCTTAAAAAGTGTTGTAAATTAAAAAACTTCTTAATTACACTGTTATGAATTTGATAAATTCCATTTCTTCTTAGTTTTTAGTTTTATTTGTCGGGTTTTGTGTAAAACTTCTTTTGCTTACATTGCCCAACATAGTGCCGGCTTACAATGGAAAAAAAGAATGAAATGCCCAATACAGTCCCAACAAGCTTGACAACGGATAAAAATAATTTGGATGTGAAGTGCTCGCCAGTAACACAATTCCAAATACTCGCCTCTTCAATTGCAAAGTTTGTCCCAGAAAGTTCTGCTGGTTCTATCGGTTCTGCCTTCTACACTCCACTTACGCCACGGTCGCACTGTATATTTGGACGTTTCTAGCATGAAGTAAAATGTTTTGTTTATTATAATTTATTATAAACGTTAAAAATCAACACCATTCTAACTACTTACCTCTGCCATTGTTAAATTTAAATTTTTATTTTCATTTCACAAAAACTATTTCATTCAAACAGCTGTTCAAACTATTTGCAAAATCTTGCAAGCGGAAATTTCTCCAGTAACATTTTGCAAGTTCTCTAACTTCCAACTGTCAAAAAATTCTCTTTTTGGCTCTCTCGCTGCAAGAGATTTGGAGTACGCAGACAACATTTTGCAAGATTTTGCAACATTTTGCCCAAAATATGTGTACGCAGACAGACCTATAGTTAGTTAATTTCATATAAAAGCAATGCAAGTGTCAACCACCACTACTTGAGAAATAGTTAGCTTTCAGTTAATTTAAAGTTAACTGAATGTCCGACAGGGTAGGTACAATGTATTCTTGTTATTGTTATTTTTATTGTTGTTAATTTTAACAAAGCTTGAGACTGGTTTATTGTTGTTATTGTTGTTAATGTTAACAAGCATCTCATCGAGTGGACAATGACTACTTGACTGCAAAAGTATAAGTATGTGTTCTTTTGAATTTACACAGTTGTGTTATATTGCGTGAGCAAAAAAAATGCAAATAAAGCACTTTCAATAAAAAACGAATAAATGCAAAAATCAAATGTGTACGAAACGATGTAAAAATTACCAACGTTAAACTTTGTTTTGCAAGCAATGAGTGAATGTAAATTTTAGCGTATGAATAAAAAAAGAAAAATTGTGATTTTGCAGTTCTCTGAACGTTACTGACTGACCCACTGATTCACTGACTGATTCATCATCGCACAGCCTAAACGCCTGAAGCTAAAAACTTGAACTTTGGACCAAAGATGGGTCACCCTCCAAATCGATCCACTAAGTCGGGATTTTTGGAAATTCAAATGTTTAGGGGGTAAAAAAGGGTAAAAACGGGAAAATACGCTAACCTTATATCTCCAAAACTAAAAGACATACAAAAAAAATGTAACACTTATCGTTGTTCTTTAAAAAAATAAGCGGACAGGTGTCTGGTACTTTTTTGAAATTCGGCCCTTTTATGGAGTAAACGGGCAAAACCTGAATTTTGGTACTTTTTTGACACCCCACCTATCTTTTGAACCAATAAACGTAGAATCAAAGTTTATACCACATTCGAAACTTATCAAAAAAACACGAATACAAATTTGGTACTTTTTCGAAATTCGAACATTTAAGGGGTGAAAATCGTAACTATTTTTGGTACATTTTTACAAGACATTTTCCTCCATTCTTTGACATATTCGTACTAAATTATGGGTTCCCACTACAATACTGAAAATTTTGATACTTTAAAGGGGGAAAAATAGTACAAAAAAGGCAAATACGGGAAATTTGATAGTTTTGTTTAGCTTTTTGGTTCTACAACTGGTATTTTTTTAATAATAGTTAATATTGGACCTAGAAACATAAAATTCAACATGTAATGTCCTGAGTGGATAAGAATCTATGAGGGAACTTTTTGGTACTTTTTTGTTCTTTAACTGGTACTTTTTGAATTTCCGTTAGTATTGGACCAAGAAACATAAAATTCAAGATGCAGTGTCCTTAGTGGATAAGAATTTATAAGGGGAAGTTTTTGGTACTTTTTTGTTCATTAACTGGTACTTTTTGAATTTCCGTTAGTATTGGACCTATAAACATAAAATTAAACATGCAATGTCCTGAGTGGATGAGAATCTATAAGAGGGAAATTTTTGGTATTCATTAACTGGTACTTTTTGAAGTTCGGTTAGTATCGGATCTAGAAAGATAAAATTAAACATGCAAGGTCCTGAGTGAATGAGAATCTGTAAGAGGAATCTTTTTTAAATTTTCGTTAATATTGGTCTTATGAACATAAAATTTAACCTTCAAGGTCCTGAGTGAATAAGATTCTGCAAAAGCGCTTTTTGGTTCTTCTTTGTTTTTTAACTGGTACCTTTTCAATTTCCGCATTTATTGGAACTAGAAACATAAAATTTAACATGCAAGTTCCTGAGTGAATGAGAATCTGTAATTGATATTTTTGGCACTTTTTCGTTCTCTAACTGTTACTTTTTTTTAAATAAACTGGTACTTTTTTTAATTTAATATTTATTTTTGTGCATTAAATAAAAAAAAAAAAGCAAATAGATGTCTGGCACATTTACGAAATTCAGCCATTTTAGGTAGTAAACGGGTAAAACCTGTATTTTGGAACTGAAAATACTGAAATTTTTTATACTTTAATGGGGGGAAAAATAGTACCAAAAAAGGAAATACGGGAAATTTGATATTTTTCATTAGCTGTTTGGTTCTACAACTGGAATTTTTTTAATTATCGTTAATATTGGACCTTAAAACATAAGATTCAACATGCAATGCCCTAAGTGGATAAGAATCTATTGCAGAACTTTTTGGTCCTTTAACTGGTACTTTTTGAATTTCCGTTAGTATTGGACCTAAAAATATAAAATCCAATATGCAATGTCCTGGGTGGATGAGAATCTATAAGAGTGAACTTTTTAGTACTTTTTTATTCAGTAATGGTACTTTTTTAATTTACGTTGGTATTGGACCTAGAAAGATAAAATCAAACATGCAAGGTCCTGAGTGAATGATAATCTATAAGAGGGAAGTTTTTGGTACTTTTTTGTTCATTAACTGCTATTTTTTTTTTAGTTTTCGTTAATATTGGTCTTATGAACATAAAATTTAACTTTCAACATCCTGAGTGAAGAAGAATCTGTAAAAGCGCTTTTTGGTACTTCTTTGTTTTTTAACTGGAACTTTTTGAATTTCCGTAATTGTTGGAACTAGAAACATAAAATTCAATATGCAATGTTATGAGTGGATAGGAATCTATAACAGGGAAGTTTTTGGTACTTTATTGTTCTTTTGCTGGTACTTTTTTAATTTCCGTAAGTATTGGACCTAGAAACATAAAATTAAACATGCAACGGGCTGAGTGAATGAAAATCTGTAAGACGGCTTTTTGGTACTTTTTCGTTTTTTGACTGGTACTTTTTGAATTTCCGATAATATTGAACCTAGAATAATTAAATTCAATATGCAATGTCCTGAGTGGATGAGAATCTATAAGAGGGAATTTTTTGGTACTTTTTTTACTTTTTTCAAAAGATTTTTTCTCCATCTATTTATCTTTCATCGCAGAGCCTAAACGTCTGAAGCTAAAAGTTTGCCATTTGGACCGGAGGCTGGCCTCTCGCCAACTCGATCCCGCTAACCTCAAAAATCCAAAACTAAAAGAGATACAAAAAATTTAACACTTAATGTTGTTCATTAAAAAAAATAAGAGGACAGGTGTCTGGTACTTTTTCGAAATTTGGTCCTTTTGGGGAGTAAGCGCGTAAAACCTGTTCAAATTTTGGAACCTTTTTGTAACGTCATCTAACTTTTAAACCAAAACATTTTTTTTCCTCCTATGACAAAAACGTACTAAATTATAGGCTCCAACTACATCATTGAAATTTTTGATACATAAATGAGGAGAAAAAAGTATCAAAAAGAATAATACGCGAAATTAATTTTCTTTCATTTGCTTTTGTGTTCTACGAGTCGCACTTTTTTAATTTTCCGTAATGTTTAACTTGGAAGCACAAAATTATAGGTGCAAAGTTCTGTGTCAATATCAACCTATGAGATGAATAATGTTGAAACTACTTTGCTAAAACCTTTTTACATATACTTTGGCATATAAATATGTTCATGAAAGAAAAGGCGTGATTAGCGGGTTAAATGCTCAAATTTAAACAAGTATATCCACGAAGGAAAAGGAAACGCTAACGAAGTAGCGGGTTAAATGCTAGTATATATATAAAATTATTATAGTAACGTAAGCCCCGAAAATAAAATAGGCTACTTACACAATGGATGCATATCTTAAGAGCCGCTGCACTCATTTTCTTAAACCTTTTGCAGTAGGATCTTCTGAGCCCCGAAATTGAAATAAGATAGCATCAGGGGAAGTGGTCTCCCATAGGACGCTACACCCTTGAAAATAAATGGAAAGGGGGTTGGTGCAGGGGGCAATACCCATCTTAGGATGCATATATTAAATATCATGCAACTGAAAAACTATTAAAGCGAGAGTCTTCAAACGTGGTTAAAGCCACTATTATGGTAAACTCGGAAATTTTCGACAAACGATTTCGGCTATTTATATTAAATCAAGGTTCCCATATCACCTTCTTTGCACATTAAAATTAACTAAAAATATGCGTGTACAACTTCAAAGTGATGGAACAACTTCCCAATTTTCTTATGTCTGCGAATAATCGTAAACCAGTAAGCAAAGAAATAAGAAAGCATAAATAGAATTGGATGGGTCATACATTAAGAAATCCAAGATAAGACATTGCCAGACAGGCACTGGAGTGAAGTCCGCAAGGGAGCCGTTGTTGAGGAACCCCCACAAACACCTGGGTAAAGTTGTAAAGGAGAAACCAGCAATTAGTGGTAGGAGTTGGAGTGAAATGAAGTATTTAGCATTAAATAGAATAAAATGTTATAATTTTGTTGTTGCCCTTATAATAAAAACTAGCCTTCGTATTCATAAATGATTATTAAATTTAACAAACGTTTATTAAGGATAATTTTCATTGTAAATTTGTCCTTTAAACCTTTATTACATTTAAAAAATTTTTATGAATACAGGCATAATTTATTAATGTTTTTTTGAAAAATCGCACATTTTGATATTAAAAATATTCTATTCTTTAACTAGAGTACAAAATTACTTAGCCGTGAAACTCTTTAAATTACATTTACCGATTTATCGAATCTTCCTTACAAAAATAAACACTTTTCAAAAGTACATACATATGTATGTATGTACACTAGGGTGGCACTTATTTTGTAAAATGTCGAATTTGAAGTACTGCGCCCCACTATTTTTTTAAACTTATTCTAGAAAATATATGCTGAAAATCTTAGCCAAATTGGACAATTTTAAGCCGAGGCGCACGGAGGTCAAAGTTTAAGCTTAAGAAAATTTTCCATTTTTTCCAAACAAGTACTTCTAGGGTTTTTGTTTTTTCGAATATTATAATAAAAATAAGAAAATTAATTCCTTATCGCTTGGTTTTCAAATTCTTATTATTTTTGTCCGAACTCGTTAACCCTCTTATCGGCCTGGGGTCAGAAATTACCATTTTCACACAATATGTGTTAATTTTCCCATTTAAATGCGTTTTCAAATGAATGCCTACAAATAGTAAGTAAACGATAATTCAAATGCACCTAATGCAGTGCTGCTAGACATTTTTTCCAAAAATCTTTCAAATAGAATCGTCAAAATTTTGTACAAAGTCGTAACAAAAATATTGTCAAAATGACGAAAAATTTTCGCATCTAGCAGGACTAACCTAAAGCTCTGTTACCCTACGTTTCCACATGCAAGTACATAATTACTTGCAAGTAGCGTATACGTATTATCAACGAAACATCGAGGAAACAGCCGATTGGCTGAAAGTACAAAAATTGTGTGAATTTTAGTGAAAAAGTGTGTATTGAATTTTTCGAACTTGCATGTGGAAACGGAGGGTTAGTGTAATCACTTCCCCGTAATATGAATAAATATTGCACGGGGATTTCTCCGAATGCGTTTTTTTTAATGTTTTTAATCAGATAAATATTGTATACGCTACGGGCAGTGAAGTAGTTTTTGATTTTCAATTAAAAATTGGTGAAAAATGCCACACAAAAAGAGGAAATTTACCTGGTTGGCTTTCCAAACCTTCAGATAACGGGAGCTAAGCTACACTCTAAAGGAGATTGTCTATAAGACTCATTAAGCTAAGGGTAGAGAAAGCTGCTCGTCTAGTTGTAAAATAATGTTCACTATTTTGGGAAAAACCAAAAATTCCTGTTCAACAATTTCACCGAGCTGCTTAAAAAGCTTATAAAGCTATTGGATTTGTATAATGAGTGGAAAAGCATTTTAAAATCTAAAAATAGAGATGAAGATATTTATAAAAGCAGAAGAGAAGAGTGGAAAAATGGCCTTAATGAGATATGATATTACAATTCTGGTAGAACTATTTTCTAGATATACAATAAAAATATTTAACCGTTTTAATATTTGTACGAGTTTCTTAAAAGAAGACCTGGGGGCAAATTATGGCAGTCGTGATCGAATACTTTTTCGATTCGAAAGCAATTTTATTTCAGTCGATACTGAACGAATCGTTTTTATTTTTTCAGTGTTGTGGAAACTGAAACAAGTGCTTTACAACACAAAAATATTATTTCGATCCGTTCAGTATGAACAGAAAGAATTAGAAATAAAACTGCTTTCGAATCGAAAAAGTATTCGATCACGACTGCCATAATTTGCCCCAAACATGGGAGAATTTAGAAGATTACAAGGAAGGAAAAAGCATTGTTAAAAAATAAAAACTGTAGTAAAAATAAGTAACAAAAGACGAGGAGCAGCGATAGTATTTGTTCAAGGTATTAAACAAATTTTTATTTAATTCCTGAAACAAAATTGCTTATTTATCTTGTGTTTTAGATTGTTCAGCTTTATAGACAGCAATACTCCAAAGAAGCTACTCTGAAAGATTTATCAATAGAATTCGACTCATAAATTTTATTTCTAATTATTACAAACCTAACCTATAAAGTTTTAATATATCTAACTTTTCATTCAATGAATATAACGAAAGAATCATTACCTTTATAACTATTACTCTACTATTGTTTCAGTTAGAAGTTTTAAACAAATTAAAAAAAAAGAAATTAATAATATAAAACAATTAGAAAAATAACTAATTAACTGCGACTTGAAGATACAATATATAGCACAAATCTTTTTAAATGGGTAATTTCTGACCTCAGGGCAATAACAGGGTTAATGATTTTAGACAAAAATAATCAGAATTTGAGAACCAAGCCATAAGGAATTAGTTTTCTCATTTTAATTACAATATTCGAAAAAATAAAAACCCTAGAAGTACTGTTTGGAAACAAATGGAAAATTTTCTCAAGCTTAAACTTTGACCTCCGTGCGCCTCGGTTTAAGATTGTCCGATTTGGCTAAAATTTTTACCATATATTTTTTAGACTAAGTGTAAAAAAATAGTGGGGCGCAGTACTCCAAATTCGATATTTTACAAAATAAGTGCCACCCTAATGTACACACTATATAAAATATCAAATTAACGTATTAGAAAAATGAAAATGTCCATCTTTACAATTGGCAGTTCGACGCGTCGTACTTAGTACGACAAGCAATTTAAAATGTGTATTACAAATACATATATAAATACGTACACATGTACATGCATTTATGTTAAATAAACGGAAGAAAGTAGAACGAACGTTTTAAGAAGAAATTGTATTAAGTTTTATGAAATCGTCGAATTAATGACACTAAACTCTGTGTGTGCTACGACAATTAAATTTTATTTAAATTTTTAACTCGTCGCAGAAAGAGCCGCTTGAGAAATAAATATTTATACCTATAAATTTAGTGAAATGTTTATTCAATCGACTGTTTGTCCATCTTTTTTTCATCCGTTTGTGTGTAGATGGTTGGTTGTTTTTTTTTTCTTTTTTTTATTACCTTTTATCAAACGCTATTATGCTATTAATGCCAAAATATGAGTAAAACGAAACCGAAATATAAACCACAAACAAAGCGCTTATGGCGCTTTACAAAAACTGAAACTTTTTTATTTTCCTATTCGTTTTCAGTTTTCTGTTATTTTACTTTTTTGTTCTTGTTATTGGTGGGACTATTTGAATACGAAATAACATTAAAATATAAACACACTGAACATAATAATATGAATTTACACACTTTCTTTAATTTAAAAGGAAAGTCTTAACAGAACGTCTAAGCCAAAAATAAAAAAAAATATTGCGACATATACCATGTATTGCAGTCAATGTCAAAATTATGTTATCTTTACTGTATTCATTCGGTTAACTGTTAATCGATTACCCGATTAATTACTATCTGATTACCTGATCGGTTAATTTAAAATTTTCTATTTTTGATTAACGATTTAACCGGTTAATTTCAGTCGATTAACCGATTGATCGATGTTACAACATTTTTAATTTTTTGTGGTATTCTAACATATTTTTTGTGTTTTAAATTATTTGTTAAATCTCACACACAAAAGGTATGTGTTTAGAAAATATTTTTGCATACAATATATTTTCTTCTAACAATACATTCTTAAAATACAGTAAAAAAAAAAGAAACTAAGGAATTTGGAAATGAACTTTTTTGCAAAATGTTCGATGCAGATCAAATTGCAAAGTGTTCGATGCAGACAACAGAAAAAACTCTCGATAGTAACGCAAACACCCTTTTAACCGAAACAATGAGAAGTGATAAAAATTTAAAAAATTAAGGCAGGACTCAAATGGCATAATTGAAGATTTTATATGTTTAGAGAAATCCAGGAAAAGGACTGGGAAATTAGATAATCTGTATTATGGGTTGCTTTCGATTTCTCCAGGATTTCTTTTAAATCAAGTTTTATCAAAACTAAAAAAAAGAATCGCTTAAATCCTAAACATTTTAACCAAATTATTTTTCTAAAAGATTATTTTATAAAATCTCCTTAAACTATTTAAATATTTATTAAAATTATCTCGCACTTAATTTTTAAAAAATAAATATTTATGAATTATTGTTTTGGTTGCTCGTTTAGTTCAGTAATTGTTATGTTATTGTTTTTTAATAAGATTTGGAGTGCCCTTAATGATTTATGCATTTTTATTATTAATTATTCTTTATTCTTAATTTATAAAAAAAAACTGTATTAATCGGTTTACCGATCAATAACAAAATTAACCGATTATCAACCGATTAAATCAAAACCTCGGTTAATTAATCGGGCGATTAACCGGTTAAAGGAAAAGCCCGATTAAATGAATACCCTTCTGTATACATCACTCTTTTTACACAATATTTGCCAGCAATATATGTTGCAATAATTGTTGGAAAATTTCCGTTGAAAATTATTGCTAACATAATGCTGGGTACACACTGTGCAACGCATTTACGAAATCTAGTGAATTAAATTCATTTTCATTCATTCCAGATTGCATCAACATCAAAACGCTTTGATATTTTGAGGTTGCATTGAAATAGATTGCATGTAGATTGCACTGTCTGTACCTAGAATAAAACGCAAATTTGGTTGTCAATTGAGTTTGAGAGTTAAAAAAAAGGGCGCCAAAAAAGAAGAAATTATGAAGCAAGAATAAAATGGCAAAAAATTAAATTTAAAATAAAAGAATTAAAATAATACTAAAATATACTAAAATAAATATTTTTAAAAATAAAAACTTGTTTTTTTTTGTAATAAAATTGCAAAAAAGCATATTTTTGAAGGAACAAGATCAAAAGAAACTAGTCTTTAAAACAGGAGTATAGAGGCCTTCAAACATCCCTGGCACTTGCGATTCTTTTAATATTTACCGCTGGGCTTGTACATCTAAAACAGTGATAACCACTCCATAGACTCGCGAGCCAGTCAATAATCGTATTTTTCACACAGACACGGTCGGCAATTCACATGTATATTACAACTTTGTTCGTTTCAAAACATCAGACTATCATCAGTCTCTGCGACCGCACACAAGCACATAATATCTTTGTGTGCGTGCGTTCGGGGCTTTCTTAGTTCGGGGCTTGGTTATCACTGATCTAAAACAAAAATGTTTGTTTATTCTGGTATATAAATGACAAACAAAAGCTTGTTGCTTTTTTTTATTAATTTTTGCATTTAAACTTTTTAAATATCTTAAATTGTATGGATTTTATTAAGTTTTTTTTCTTCCTTTGTAAACTAATAAAACATCGAGTTAGGTCTTTTTTATATTAAGCCATCGATATTTACTTAGTTTTAAAATACAAAAGTATTTTTAAAAGTAAACAGAAATCGAAAATAATAAAAAAAAAATCATTTTCGATAATAATACATATTTTTTAAATCGATATCTTGCGGTTTGGATAGCTATCGAAGCTACTTGGACAAATTTTGCGAACACCAATAGGTAATAAGTAAGATGGATGTGAAAGAACACCTGTTTGGCCAAAATGCCAAAGTTTTGGCCCCCTCTAACTCAGAAACTTTTTGACCGATCTTATTGAAAATTTGCGTCTAAACTAATGTCCAATAGGACTAACCTTGGTGCAAATTTCATCCAAATCGAAAGACATCGATTTAAAAATTGGGTCACTTGACATGAAATCCCCCATATTTAATCAAATTAAAAAAATTTGGATCTTTAAATTTTGATAGAAGAAATTGCAATAGAAATTCTGTTCCATGTTTATGTTTTAAGCCAAAAATTATTTGTTGGCATATGGTCCCTAAAACTTAAAGTCTAAAATTTATAACCAAGAAAACAAGAAATATTCTCCAAAAAAGCGTTTTATGCGCATTAAATATGCAGTAAAAGCTTGAAAATAAGCCAATCTGTTAAAAATATGCCGCAAAAACCAAAAATTGCCTATTCGAAAACAAAATATTTAACAATTTAATAACATTTGCATTAAAAATAAACAAGCCTTAAATTATAATCGGTAAAACCAGTACATCACAATATTTAAAGACAAATTTCGAGATTTCACCCTATTTGGAACCGATAAGAAGTCATTGGTTTACCAAAGTTGTCTAATTTAAAAAATAAAGTTGTTTTATTTGCTGCGAAAGCATTTTTAGGCATCCAAACAGATCCAACATGTATCAAAATATGCTTCGAAAAGGTGAAATATGCACCACGAACCTAACAAATGCTGCAAAAAAACTCTTTTAATTAAATTATGCAAAAACATGCTGCAACGGGTAAACTATGTTTAAAAATGCACTTACAAATCGATGCCAAAATTCATAAAAAGCTCTTAAACGGATAAATATACTGTAACTGCCTTCATTAGTCGCATAGGGAAAAACATGCAATTGCATATTTATGGCTTCCCTGTTTATAACTCTTATTTAAGAGTAGTGAATTAAGAATAGTAAATTAAATTTGCTTAAATAAGGTTTGTGATGCTTTCTTGCCTAGTACTCTGTTCAAATTTGTGAAAAATGTTGAGCAACATTAATGCGAATTTGTACAATTTGACGTTTTTATTCCTGCAAAGTATGCAACATTGTTTTGCGTATGTAAACAAAACCCACATGTATTTTACTGAAAATTATTTTTTTTAATAAAAGAAGAAAGTAAATATGGATAAAAAAAAACTGTAACCGGTTGTGTTATTTTAATTTTGTATTTCTTATTTTTTAATCAGATCATTCTTTTTTGCTTTTGCTTAAATTTCCACGTGAAATAAGTGCAGCTAACATTATTTCGTAGTTGTAAAAAAATGTTGCCAGAAACATTCGGAACTTTTTCACAAAATGAACGGAGAACAACTCTATCAATATTATTTCATAGATATTCCGCACAAGTTTTTTCATATGCGTTTTGACAGCATTTCACGTGAAATGTTGAACAGAGTACCAGGCTTTACCAAATAAAAACGAATATGAATCCCACATTCATTTAGCACTTAAGACTCCTAAACGATTTCTCCTGAGTCCAAAGAGAAGAAAGAATTTTATAAAGTAATTTTGAAGTGCTAGTAACCGATTCAGTTTTATTTATACAATCAAACCAATTTTGCAGTTTCGGTTAAAAAAAAAGAAGAAAATTAGGACTAAGTTAGAAAAATTTTGATTTAAATTGGTCATTTCCGGTTTTGCAGATAAAAGGAAATTGTTTTTTTTTTCAAATAAATTTTTTTTTTATTTAAAATTCAATCAATTATCTATAAGAATCACTAAAATCTTTTTATTGTTTGATTAGTTTTTGGTTCGAAAAAATGATTTAAAAATACATTTGTTTTGAAAACAACAACAACACTTTACCACCCCGTAACTCGACAAATACATCATAGAAAAAAATATTTCGCACACTTATTCATATCTACTAGAACTATAATTATGCCAAATATAAAGGAATTCTAGCAACATTTTGTTATTGGGTAGTCCGCTTCACAAATAATGCCCCATATGTAATTGTGGCTGCAATTAAAATAAAAGGTGAATAATTATATACATATGTAAGTATGCACATAGTCTTCTTCTTCTTCTATATATATAAAATAGGATGTGTGTATGTATGTAATGACATCTTTATAATTTGGACGATTTTTTCTTTAAAATGATCGCCATGGTCCTTTGATTTATACTTTGATTTATACGAAAACAAAATTTTGCCCCGCCCACTTTTTTCGATTTACCTAAAATCAAAAAACGGCACCATCGGTTTGACTAATTTTTCTTTTAAATTTTCGTATAAATCCATTTTAAGTTTTCATTGAAAGAAAAATTTACAACGCCTTCTTTTACGCCCACTTTTTCTATTAAGCGCTTAACTTGAGAACGGCTTGACCGATTTGGACGATTTTTTCTATAAAATCATCGCCATGGTCAAACTTAGATTTATACGAAGAGAAAATTGTGCCCCACCCAATTTTAGGCCCCCTTTTTTCGAATTACCTAAAATCAGAAAACGGCTCCATCGATTTGACAAATTTTTCTTTCAAATGTTCGTATTAATCCATTTTAAGTTTTTACCGAAAGAAAAACTTACCACGCCTACTTTTACGCCCACTTTTTCTATTAAGCGGATAACTTGAGAACGGCTTGACCGATGTGGACGATTTTTTCTATAAAATCATCGCCATGGTGCAACTTAGGTTTTTACGAAAAGAAAATTTTGCTTCGCCCACTTTTTTTCGATTTACCTAAAATAAGAAAACGGCTCCATCGATTTGACGAATTTTTCTTTTAAATTTTCGTATCTTTTTAACGGATTTGCCTTAAATACACGCGTTTCTTTTTTGATTGAGCCCATATCTGCATCATATGTAAGTTATTCTGATAGGTATTCCATGGATGTTTATTTAATGGCCGTAAATTTCGTTAAAAGCTCAATTTAAATCGTGTGGTAATACAACACTAATGTTTGCTTAGGGCCAGCAACGCGGACCGGGTCAGCTAGTATATTATAAAAAGAGAAAAATTATAAAAGACAAGTAGATAATTAAAAATCTGTAAAAATAATGCAACAGTTAATAGTAAAAGTGTCGCCATATGGTCCCAAAAGAACAAATTGCTAAAATTTAAATAAAGAATTTTGAATGACAAGCACATGCTAAATGTATATAGCACAAAGCATTGTACGGAGTATAAGGAAGTACAAAATTTTTCAGGTGATTGATTAGGGACTCAATTCTGATCTTTGCTTATGAAAGTAGACTCAAAAAGAAGAACTTCACCATCATTAGATTGGTCATGGTACCTCAATAAATAATTTAAAAATTAATTTGAATTTAGTAAGTATCGTATAGGGGAATTTGTCACGTTTTAGGCTCTTTTGTTTGTCATAACTCGAGAACCACTATTTCGAAAAAACTGAAACAAATTTAAAAAAAATTAAGAATTACAATTGCTTTAATCTGTTCATACAATGTTTCGCTAAATAAGCAACAGTTTCGCAGTTATAAATAAATGTATGAAGAAAAAAAATATTTTTTGCCCAAAAAATTTAAATTTTTTATTTTTAATTCATAAAAAATCCAAAACGTTAAAAAAAGGTGTCAAGTCCTATTACTTTCACGTAAAGTAGCATAACCTATGAACAAAATGACTCATAAATCATGAAAATCGATGAACGCGTTTCGCTTCTATACACAATTAATTAAAGCTATGAATTTCAAAAATTTGCTCGAGATATCCACAAAATTCTTTGGAAAAAACATTGATGAATTTTTATACCCACACCACAATAGTGGAGAGGGTATTATGCATTTGTGCTGATGTGTGTAACGCCTTAAAATATTGGTCCTAGACCCATCTTAAAGTATACCGATCGACTCAGAATCATTTTCTGAGTCGAACTAACGATGTCCGTCCGGCTGGCAGGCTGGCTGTCCATGTAACCTTGTGCGCAAAGTACAGGTCGCAATCAGGGCTGCCAGGTACTTTTTTTCGTCCTCCCCAAACTTAAAAAAAAATTTCCCCAAATATCCCCCATAAAAGAGAAAATCCCCAAAAATAAACCCCTGTAAAAAATACACAATTTTTAACGGATAATTTAAATATTTATTTGGATTTTACTTGTGCATATACAGTCGAACTTCCCTATAATGAATCTGCATTAAAAGCATAATTGTATCTACACTTTGATTTCTTTATCATCTAGAAGAAAAGTTTACGACATTTAAAAAATTGACAAAAACTAAAATAACAGATTTTTTCGCCTTGTATTCACTTTTCAACTTATCAATCGACTTTTCTTTACCCAATCGTCACCAAACTTCATAATTTTTGTTTTTATATACAAGGAAGATATTTTTTTTTTTTGATAAAAAAACAACTTTTTTACCCGGTGTTTATTGATATTAAGTGATATTGCAAAAATAGCCACCCTAATGTTTATGTGTGCATAAAACTTAGTTATCTCCTATAGAAAAATTAAACTCATATTTTTTACACGGAAACAAGTTTATTTTCTAAAGTAACCAATTTCCTTACTTAGCACAGAAGATCCAATAAAAGTTTTATGATTTTAACATATTTTGTTCGTATTTAATAAAATTTTCTTGAATAAACAAAAATTTTCTCATAATCAAAAAATTCATGTTTTTGGTATATGATCAAAAAATTTCTTAATACTACATTTACACCTACGCCAAATCAAGTACTTACGAGATTTCGAGCCAAATCTAGTTGTTTTTGACTAGATTTCCCATACAAAACAAAATCTTCTTCGTGACTTAATGATGCAACTATGGTTTTTTCAATAAAGCACTAAAAAATACTTCCCTGCACAAGAAAAAATGACATTTAAAAAAAAAGACAAAACAAAAATTGTTAAAAAAACAAATTAAATGTTTAATAAAAACTGTAAAAATATAAAAAAACGAGTAATATTGATAAAATAAATATGGTTGATTATTAATAAAAGGTAATGCAAATTTTTAGATGTATATTTCTTTTTGTGTTTGTATGTGTAATGAAAAAACTTTTAGTCAGTTGTTTTGTTATAAAAACAAAATCTCGCTAATGTCAAAAAAGTATAATGTAAACGCACTAGATTTCGAAGAAGATTTGAAATCAAATCTACAAGATTTCGGGCTAATGTAAATGTAGTATAAGACAAGAAATACAAAAGAAGCTTGTTTTTATTAAAAATAAGAAAGATTTGGCTTAAATCAAGCTGCATTAATTTAATATTAATCTGGTTATCTTCATTAATTAAAAGAATCGAATTTCTTGCATCGAGAAACAAATACAAATACAGAAAATGTTCAAGAAAACTTGGTTTAATTCAATTCAATAAAAATTCAGGCTTTTCTTCGTATTTGTTAGTTAGTTTTTCATGTCAAATAAAAATAAAGTTATAGGAACAACTATATTTAAATATGAATTGATATTTAAATTGAATTGTTGAAATTAGCCATAAGAAACGAATACTTAATTTTTTTTAGCTGTATATAAATATAGCTTTGAGTCATAACTTTTTGCTTAAACCAAGCCACACATAAATTTAAAATAAGAAAATTTTGGCTTGGACGAGAATGGTGCAAAATATTTTTAGTTCAAGCCATATTTTGCGGTGCTTTAGTAAATAATTCTTTCCGTGTTTTTCCCCAAAAAATCCTAATTTTTTTTAAATCCCCAATGAAAACCCCAAATCAAATTTTTGTCCCTTTTAGCAACAAGAAAACCCCTAATTTGGGATCAAAACCCCAAAGCTGGCAGCCCTGGTCGCAATTTTGAAGATAATTTGATAAAATTTGAGACATAGGTTCTTATTAGCACAAGGCACAAGCCTATTGAAATGGGCCAAATCGTAGGACCACGAGGGAAGATAAGGGGAAATTTCTTCCTCTCAGAAACTATCAAACCGATTTTAATGAAATTTAAAACATAGATAGAACCAAATCTTCATGGACACAAAAGGGATGAATTTTTTAAAAAATAGGACCACGAGGGGAGATAGGGGCAATTTCTGCTACTCAAACCGATTTCAATGAAATTTAAAACATAGATAGATCCATATCTATATGGACACATAAGCTATACAGTTTTTCAAAAATAGGAACACTAGGGGAGGTAGGGGGCAATTTCTGCCTCTCACAAACTTTCAAACCGATTTTAATGTAGTTTATGAACATAGATAAATCCATATTTATATGAACACTTAAGCATGATGTGTTTTAATACTGTGGTGTAGGGTATCATATAGTCGGGCTTGACCGACTATACTTTCTTACTTGTTTATTGATTCTTTATTTTGCATGAAAATAAACATTCCGATTCATATTACAGCTATTCTTCACAGTTAATGAAGTTATAAAACTATTCCGACCATATTCTGAAATTTTGAACTGCAGCTTTCATTATTTTTAAATATTTTCAATAATGAAGACACGTTAATCTATCGTGTAACGCTCCACTTTTATTATTCCTAAACGGTCAGCTGTAGAATTTTTTTAAGGGTTGCGTTAATTTTGGGACACCCTTTATATGCGACTTATTGGCTAGAAAGGACAATTCACAAGTTTCCAGTCATGAGAAATATGAATGAAATGCTATTCCAATTTAAAAAGAGAACATAGTGTGTATTTAAAATGATTGTGAGAAAGTCACCGCTTTGAACTGCAAACTAAACTCACGAATAAAAACGGGGTGAGAAAAACACTAAAAATATATTAAAAATGCAAAACACAGAAGAGGTTGGTATTTTGCTTTTGGCAGACTTTTTTCATTGCTTATTTATTTTTCTTTTAACAATTTTGAAAAATTGTCGAATGTTTTCAATTTTTTTTGTAAACAGCAAACATTAAAGTAGTATTAAAGGTTGGTTAAATTTCAAGGGCCGATGTTGATTTTGAATAAAACACAAACTATTTAGGAAATTATTGTAATTTTATTTTATTATGATATATTGGTATTATTCAATTATATATGGATGGAACAAAATATCGGCCAAGTGGGCGCCGCGACCACGGCGGCACACCTCCATCCGATGGTCCAAATTTTCGATGACCCTGAGGCATAATGGAGGTTCTATGCCGTTAATGTGCCGAATTACCTCATCCTTTAGCTCTTGAATTGTTGCTGGCTTATCGACGTACACCTTTTCTTTCAAATAACCCCAAAGAAAAAAGTCCAACGGTGTCAAATCACATGATCTTGGCGGCCAATTGACATCGCCATTACGTGAGATAACACGGCCATTGAATTTGTTGCGCAAAAGAGTCATTGTTTCGTTAGCTGTGTGGCAAGTGGCACCGTCCTGCTGAAACCACATATCGCCCGAATCCATATCTTCCAATTCGGGCCATAAAAAGTTCGTTATCATCTCACGATAGCGAACACCATTTACAGTAACTGCCTGACCGGCCTCATTTTGGAAAAAATACGGCCCGATGACGCCGCCAGCCCATAAACCGCACCAAACAGTCACTCTTTGTGGGTGCATTGGTTTTTCGACAATCACTTTTGGATTCTCATTCGACCAAATGCGGCAATTCTGTTTATTGACGAATCCACTGAGGTGAAAATGTGCCTCATCACTGAAGATGATTTTATTCGAAAATTGATCATCCACTGTTGCCATTTCTTGCCACCATTCTGCCCATTCACGACGTTTGGAATGGTCAAGAGGCTTTAGTTCTTGAGCCAATTGCACCTTGTAAGCGTGTAAATGCAAGTCTTTATGCATAATGTTCATCAACGACGAGCGTGAGAGGTGCAATTGTTGGGCACGACGACGAGTTGAGGTGGACGGCTCTTCAGCCACACTATCGCGAACAGCAGCAATATTTTCTGCAGTACGAGCTGTACGAGCATGCACTGGTGTTCTCACATCTTCTACAGACCCGGTTTGCTCGAATTTTTCCACGATTTTTGCGATTGTACGCACATTTGGACGATCAAATTGACCAAAAAAATCACGAAGTGCACAATATGCATTTTGATTTGAACGCCCATTTTCATAATAAGTCTGGATAACTTTAACACGTTGTTGGATTGTGTATCTCTCCATGGTTCAAATTGAGTAAGTCTGAAATAGAGAAATGTCAAATAAAATTCGGAAAAAAACTTGGCGTTTAGGTGTGGTTCACATTCAACATCGGCCCTTACAATTTAACCAGTATTATTTGATAAAGCCGATGGTAGCATTTCGTCAGCTGCCGTTGAAATTGTTTTATCTAGTAAATTTTGGTCGTCGTCAACGGTATATGTGACTAGCGTTCTCAACGTCTGCGAATATTATGACATATCTATACCAGAGATAAATATTGCGATATATATTGCAGAAAATATCAAAATTATGTTATCTTTAATGTAGACAACACTTTTTTATACATATTTATTGCCGGCAATTGATTTTGCAGTAATTGTTATGGTGTTTTCTTTTCTGACAATAATGTTCCATGTATGCTACCATTCGCGGGGGTTTTTGTTCTATTCTAAAAATATAAGCAAACATGTGAAAAGTTGTCGTTTTCCTGTCTAAATATGTTGCAAATTTGTTCCATTTCTTACCCCCAGTTATAATTGAGTGTGAGATAATACCCTTTTTTGCATCTGCGTTAAGTACTTTTTTATAACCTTTTTCTTGTGTTTGCGTAATATTTGTGTTGTTTTGTGATTTTTTGTTACATTGTGATGGATATAAAAACTCTTTGTTTTTTTTTCTTTTGTTTTAGTTTTATTTAAAATATTTTTTTGGCGCAAACTTTTTGACAACAACTGACTTTAATTATTGAAAATCAGTGTGAAAATTTAATGTTGAAAATTGCTACAACAGCGGTGAATATATCTTAAGGCCGTTACACACTATCCCACAAAGTCTTAAGTATTTTTCAAAAGTGCTTCCCTGATCTTATTATTCTTTGAACATTTTCAAAAAACCATAATAACTTTTCAGGACAAGGATGCATTTTCGTAAATTACTAAAACAAACTTTGCATTCAATATTTAACACGATAAATACACATTAGTGTTGAGCGAAAAAAATACCAATGTAAAATTAACATGGCGAAATGTTGATTGAGAATTATATAAATTTATTTCTTATTTATTATTATTATTATATTATTATTTATTTCATATTAACCCTTGTGTTAATACCCAACTTTATCCACATTTTTTAGCACCCAGGGTACCGGGTACCCATATACTACAATGTTTTCATAATCCATATTTTTATGAAATAAAATTAAATTTTTAAACTTTTTAAAAGCGTATAAAATTATATTTGTGTTAACATATGGTTTTTTAACTTTATATTGCATATCGGCAAAAAATTTTAATACAGGACAGTATTTTTAGTATAACAGTTGAAAATTTTTGATCATACATGATATGTAAGTGAGACTTCCCCGTATTATATGTACTACTAACGCTTTGGAAACTAAACTTATGTAATTTTATGATACAGAATTTAGTTTATTGAATTTTTTTGAGCAGTTCAAATGTGTTTTTATTATCCCATAAAGTGTATTGTATTGTATTGGGTACCGGAGTACCCGGGTGCGCTTATTGCGATGGTTAAAGTTTAAGCAAATTTTTTTGAGTATTAAAGGAGCAAAAAAAATCTAGAATCTGAATTCGCTTTCTTTTATGTTAAATAACAACGACCCAGGAGCTTGTTTAAAAATTTTAGTTCTTAATACATTTATTTCATGTTAATATACCTAGGTGGGTACCATGGTACCCGTGTATTAACACAAGGGTTAAAATAACTTTAAATCACGTTTATTTAATATTAATCACTGTTTAAATAACATTGTTCAATATTAAATCCATAAAAACCTGTTTTATATTAAAATCAAAAGTTTATCTTGCTGTATGTCAATTTTTTTTATTTTAATATTTAAAATATCTTGTAAAAAGAAGATAATTCCCGTATTATTTTAGTTAGAATTAGAGAAAACCATATCGGGCCATTCTGCTGAAGCTTCTGTTAACAAAGGAGATACAAAATAAGTGAAATATGTGTTACAGGGGTACGTGTTTTGATTATTCTTAAATAAATGCATATTTTGTCTCTGAAACTTCTTCACACTGTTATATCACACTCAAACCAATTTAATTCTACATGAAATTCACGTTGTTTCAACTTGAAATAACTTTCATTCAACGTGGACTCGGATTGTTATTTCAATATAAATGATATTTTGCTCTTACTTTACTGCAATGTATAATTAACATGAATTATAGTTATTTAAAAGAAAAAATTTTGTTCGCAAGTTATTGTTAAATCAGGTTGAATTAACATGAAAACCGTATGAAGCAAAAGCACCACCGAAAAATGTTAAATCAACCTTGTTTTCGACGTTTTTAACTTAATTTTTTCTGTGTGTATTATTGTCTTGCATTTTAGTTTAGAAAAATGTATCACTTTATAAGGATGCGTGTATGCTTATAAAAATATTACACAATTATAAGGCATTATTATATTTTAGAAAAGCAAACACCATAAGCAAATTTTCGTTGACAATTATTGCTGACAAAAAACGTCAAATTTGCGTATGAATTTAAAAAAATAGGAGCGAATTGTGTGGGAAAAAATTAAGTTTGTGAAATGGTAGCAAATTATAATTGACATAAAAGAACTAAATTTTTTTTTGTTGGAAAAATGGAAAAAAGAAAAATTACTCTCTTAATAAAAAAGTCGAATAGGAAAGAATTTATATTAATAAAAATCATTTTTGCAAGATAGCGTAAGTTTTTACACTGCACCTTCTTCTTTGATTTTTTCAAATTATGAATTAAAATCAATACATTTTCCCATGCCCTTAATTAAGCTGAGAAATATTTATCTGCCATCCTGCCGATGTTATTGCCAAATTGTTTAGATATTTATCTTTGGTGTAGACCTGGGGTATCGTAACGACATAATCTCTTTTGCTAGTTTTTGACATGAGTTACAGGCACACTTTTTCTCACATTTCGAAAAACGATGGAATATTTTGTTTCACATTTTTTCAATGCGAGAAGTTTTCACAATTGTTATAGAACATGGGTAACGATCTGCATAATACGCGACGGACGGTACCCTTATAAATGTTTTTATTAAACCATTGCCAATAGCATAGCCGAATATAGCACGCTTACTACTTTTTTTTAATTTTGAAATTTTTAAAAAGATAAGTTAATTTTTATTGGATGTTACAAAATTAAAAACAATAGATATATGAAGATTGAATTCTTTGTTTCCTTATAACATACTTTTTACAACAACAAAATTGAATGAATGATGCTGCAGAAATTTAATCAATTCTGGAGGCTTTTCATGCCATGCATTTTCTCTTTCTGGAACCAATTGCAGGCTGCGTATTTGATGCTTCATACAATGAGACACCAATTTGAAGATTTTTGTGATGCACTATTTTATTTTGCAAATCATTACAAATAACGCAGTGAAGGACTTCGCGCATACATAGGTATATGAGAAAAAAATGAGTTAAAGGTTAAAAGACAAATCGATGCAATTTCTCATCAAAACTTGTGAAAGTTTTTGTAATTGGATTAAACAGTTATTTCTACTGCTTTAACAAGAAATTTTTTCGCTTTTTGTGAAAAGTTTTTACGATTTTGTAAATAAAATTTCGTAATTAAAAATAACTGATTTTTAAATTGAAATAAAAAAATCATTTGTGTTAAAAAAAATTAGCTAGTTATAAAATCAAAAAAAACGTCTGATTTAACAGAAATGTAAATGATTCGTTTTTAATTCAAATTTCAGTTGTTAACAATTATTTTTTTTATTTTGAATTTACCTACACAATACTTTGAGTGTACAAAATGTAAATATTTTTTTAGTTGTCATCATAATTCTAAGCATGATTGGTCGAAAGACGATGAAAAAATACAAGAAACACTGACATAAAACCCATAAAAGAAACTACCTCAACAAACTGGGAAAAACCCAACTGATAATTCATAAAAAAATATAATTGGCAAACTTTTTGTTTCGTTCGTTCTCTTTTTTTATCAGCCTGCTTTTGATTTTCAGTTATCGACTAATTTCAGTTTTTATTTGTTTTATTCAAATTTCAGTTGTTAACAATTATTTTTTTTAATTGAATTTACCTACACAATACTTTGAGTGTACAAAATGTAAATATTTTTTAAGTTGTCATCATAATTCTAAGCATGATTGGTCGAAAGACGATGAAAAAATACAAGAAACACTCACATAAAACCAATAAAAGAAACTACCTCAACATACTGGGAAAAACCCAACTGATAATTCATAAAAAAAATAAAAGTGGCAAACTTTTTGTTTCGTTCGTTCTCTTTTTTTATCAGCCTGCTTTTGATTTTCAGTTATCGACTAATTTCAGTTTTTATTTGTTTAACATAAACAGAATTAAAACGAACAAGTTAGAGTGCTATATTCGGCTGTGCCGAATCTTTGATACCCTCCACCGACACTTCGAATGTTTTAGGACTAATATCTGTATGATGTCTATTTATTATTATAATCTTTGTAAAAACAGACATCTGCATTAACATTTGTTGCGGTTTAGACCTATATAAAATTATTGATCGACAATCAGAATCAATTTTAAAAAGTTTGAGTAGAATATCAGTTTAAGATGAACTTAAATGATTTTCAAGAGAACAAATTATATAAAAGCCATGGTAAGCTATGATCCAATCATCCCAAATTCTGCAGAACGATTTCTGGTATTAAAAAACATAAATTTCAATACAGCGGTGCAATTAGTTTAAGCGTTTGCAGTACATTTCAAAAGGCTGCTAAAATGGAATCTAAGGAAAATTATGGACCGTATATCACAAAATTGCATAACATTTTTTCTGGCCATATGAAGCTAAACTGGAAGGAAGTTTACCGCGTATTTAATTATTTTACCAGAGTGGGCTTTATATGAGGCCTATGGTAAGCTATGCACCGATCTTCACCAAATTTCACAGTGTCATTTCTAGTTCTATAAAACTGTGATGTATCAAATTTTGTTATGATAGCGTTAGTTTTTACGTTTTTAGGCGTACTAAGCTGTTTTCTGGGAGTAAGGTTTATATGGGGCCTGGGGTAAATTATGAACTGATCTTCACGAAATTTCACAGTCTTATTTCTAGTCCTGTAAAACTTATATGTTCCAAATTTTGTTATGATAGCATTATTTTTTACGTATTTAGGTTTACTAAGCTGTTTTCCGGGAGTAAGGTTTATATGGGGCCTATGGTTAATGATGGACCGTTCTTCACAAAATTTTAAAGCCTTATTTCTCGTTCAATAAAACTGTGATGTACCAAATTTTGTTATGATAGCATTCTTTTTTACGTTTTTAGGCGTACTAAGCTGTTTTCCCGGGAGTAAGGTTTATATGGGGCCTATGGTAAATTATGGACCGATCTTCACGAAATTTCACAGTCTTATTTTTAGTTCCAAAAAATTTTGATGTACCAAATGTTGTTCTGATAGCATTATTTTTTACGGATTTAGGCGTACTAAACTGTTTTCTGTAAGTAGGTTTTATATGGGGCCTATGGTAAATTATGGACCGATCTTCACGAAACTTAACAGTTTCATTTCTAGTCCTATTTAACTGTGACGTGCCAAAATTTGTTATGATAGCATTTTTAGTTAGCGTTTTAGGCTTACTATACTGTTTTCCGGGAGTAGGGCTTATATGGGGCCTAGGGTAAATCATGGACGGATCTTCAAGATATTTAACAGCGTGATTTCCAGTAAAATAAAACGAACTGTTGCGAAATCTTATATCATTCTGTGCATTTTTCCACCATTTATGTTAGTTTTTGTAACAAAATTATCAATTTTTTTTAGGTGGTGGTTCCACATTTTGGTTCATAGCTCAGATCCTATTGAACCGATTTTGCTGGATTTCAATCCCAAACTGCTTAGGATAACTACAAGCAATTTGACACCAAGTTTGTTTATTTCTTTTGAGGTTTTCGAAAGTGAGCGTGTTTTCAACAGACGGATAGACGGACAGACGGACAGACAGACGGACATGGCTAAATCGACTTAAAATTACTCAAGGACCCAGAATATATATACTTTATAGGGTCTGAGATGAATAACAAAAAAGTTTCACACGGAATGACAAACTAAATATACCCTCTTCACAACTAATTGTGGTGGAGGGTATAAAAACAAAACAAAAATATTTAAACGAAATCAGCACAAACTATATTGAAACCTGTAGCTGTATATGTGTTTGAGTATGTGAGAGAGAGATTTTTTAAATGTGTATTTTATTGAAGTGGATTCGTTAAGAAGTGGGTCACCCAATTATTCATATTATGGTCTTTTGTAAATCTTGCAGTCAGTTAGCATGTAAGTAAGTTAGTCTGCCATTAGGTTATTCTTATTTTTCGTTGTCAGTTTGATGATTTTTTGCTGTCTTGCCAACAACTCACTAATACCATTAGACATCTGGTCTTTCGATTTTATTTCGCTAAACAGTATTGCCATATATGGGAATTCGGCATAAATCAATATATGAACATCAAGTTACAGCTATACCATTGAAATGAAGAGCTGAAGCAATTCAATAAAATGTTTAAGACGTTGACCCAATAGGTATAAAAAATCTTTTTTTTAACTAGGGATGTAACGATAAGTCTTTTTGCCGATACGATACCGATTCACAAAAATATATATGGTCGATAACGATACCGATGCTTATGAAGTTCCAGTTAAAATTAACCAAACTCAAATAGAGTAATTTTTTTATTTTAAAAAATTGGCAGTGTAAGAGATCAGCGAACTCGGCAGTGTAAGAGATCAGCGAACTCAGTTTGGCGGATTTATTCCAAAGTAGGAGATTTTTATGTACTTGGGGATCAAAATGTTGTGAAAATTCCCAGAGGATTTTTTTTTGGGGAAAAAGGACTTTTTTCACTGGGGACTATTACAAATGGCTAAAAGGCCGCTTTGACTCCATGTCTTGGTTAAGCCATTTATGCATCAGTTTACAAACACGAGCGCTTTAGTCGTCCGTTCAAATTACATTTTAAACAAAAACAAAGTTCGAAATTTTGTTTTTGTTTTTAATGTAAGTTGAACGGACGAGTAAGGCGTTCGTGTTCTATAAACCACATATTAAAAAAAAATTCTGTGCTGGTAAAATTGGTAAAATTGATATGAAAAGCACTCAATCTGCAAGTGTCTACAAGTCACCAGTTTTGTCGACTATATTGGTGACATTGTCAACGAAGTGTCTACATTTCATTACATTTGCCACTATATTTTGCTTTAATACGAAAAAGATTTTATAAGTAACAACTGAGAAGTACAATTCCTATAAAATTTGAAGAAATAATAAAAAAATGAATGTTATGATTTCGTATTCTTACAAAAAGTGTAGACTTCTTTTACTAAAATGTACCAGCGATTCTCTGGTTCCAATGTCTACATATGTTCCCAAAGGAACTACCTAGTTAGTACCTAGTCAGTAGTACCAACGTCAGTAGTAGATTTCCAATGACACACACATGTTAAATGTCTATTGTAAATAACATCGCCTGGGGTATAATAAGTCACTACACGCAGAGAAAAAACATGATTAATAAATGGTCACTATGACCACTTTTAGTCATATTTGCCTAATATGCTTACCCTAATACATTTATTATATAGTTAATATAACTTCTAAAAATATTATTTTGTCCTTAACATTTTTAAATTCACAATAATATAATATGGTGTTTTACACGTATAAAGTTACTCTGATCTAGCTAAACATATTGAAATATGTGAAATGTTTGCTGCTATAATAAATATTTTTTCAAATATACAATTAAAATCATAATATTAATTGCTTACAAAAGGTATGTTTAATACCACAATTTATGTTTGCTTTAAAACACATTCTCTAAATGAGCAAACATTAGTTGTCATAATAAACAGTGTGTTATTAGAAAGAAAATAACATTTTTCCCCACGTTATTTTCCGTCCGAGAGCGTCATTTAATCGGGAAACATGTGTGAGTACGTATAACTAAATATGAACAATTGATGTCTATAAAAATAAAATTTAAAAAGTGCAAAACAAAATAAAAAAATTTAAATAAATGTGACACAAAAAAGAAAGATTCTTCTATTTGATTATTATCTGAAAGCGATAGCAGTTTCTGTCTCTTTCATATTAACTAAATACTACTATAACAAAATAACCACATCATTAAAAAATCTTTAAATGCCTATTTGTGTTAATCTGTTTCGCCGTGAATTGAAGAAATATAAAAAGTGGTTGATGCGTCGTGGTGAAGCCAAGAATGTATTAAAAAGCAAAAGCATTTAGTGTGTATAATAAACCAAATAAAATAACGTTAAAATTTGTTTCTACAGAATCTGTTCCAATTCTTTTTGCATCCAAAATAATTTGTGACGGTGGCTTAGAGTTTATGTAATTACCAGAAACTCCACCAGCAGATGACAAAGTGTTAACATCAATATCAGCCAACTGCGGACGTATGAGATTGTTGCAGGAGAAGTTTTGAATGCAGACAATGTTTATCAAGCAGGAAATCTACCTTCAACACAAGTAAGTACTTACATTTATATTATATTATTTATAACAAATAATAATAATTAATTTTTTAAAAAAAGCTGTATTTTTTATAGACAATAGAAAAGTTATTTGAAGTTCAAGAGGCACTCCAGACAAAGTTTATTGAAAATAAACATAGAACTGGCATTGCAAAAGCAATAGTCTCATTAATTTGTTTTGTCAAAATGCCACAGATATACATACATATTGGATATATATGAGGGGCTTAAAGCACAAGGGGTTCAAGTGACTTATTTTAAATAATGAGACAAAAGCGGTTGTTTCGCTTGTGTTCCAAGCGAAGCAGGTATTTTAATGTCAAGTGCTGGAATTTTTCACTATATCTAGCGTCCGGATGAGAATCCCACATTCACCTCTTGTGCTCTGAACAACTTCTCCGAACTATACCTATAATTCCATATGTAAAATAAATTTTAGAAAAAGGCACTTAAACCCCTTGTGCTCTAAGCCCCTCATATAAATGTATGAATTTAATGTTATTTTTTAATATAAGCTATATTTTATATATTTACATAATACAAAGTATTTGTACATACATACATGCATACATATGTATTTTAAATAAACAATTAATTCTTAAAATTAAATTTTTTATTAGTTTTATTGTGAGAACCATTTAACATGTTGAAAGAGACATTTTGCATGGTCTTGGGAAATAAAGAAACATGTTCTCAAAGATCGTTTGGGTTTTTCTTCTGAGCATAATAATATTTTTGGGACAATAATTAGCAATAAACAGTATGTCTGAACATATATTGTTGCTTACGACGTGTTTGACACAATCATAACCACAAACATTAATGACAGTTTGCGATTGTGATTGTATCAACCATGTTTTTTCTTTGCGTGTAGTACTGGTGACTGCGTCAGTCAGCGATGCCAACTTAGTGCTTTTGACACTATTTATGGTGCTTTTTGATGCCTCAAAACGCCAACATTTTATCCATAGTGCCAAACTAAGAAAAGGCACTAACTTGGTGCTTTTTCAATTTTTCGTTAGTACCTTAAGTGCTTTTTACAATATTTATTTTTTTTGTACCATTTTTTAAAACTTCGATTATATAGAGGATGATTTAGATGAGATGTGCTATTTGGGGTACAATTTTGGGAAGGCCTGTAAAGATTTTAAGATTTCAAATGATAAAAAAAAGTGATAAAAGAAAGTTGCATTCGTTTTACCAAAAACTTTATTTACGAGGTTAGAGCTAGGCTTCCTAGCAATTTGGAAATTTTAAAAACGTTTACTTTTTAGCGTTGACAACATATTTAGTAATCGTAATAAAACGATGTATTTGTTTGCGGTTAACATTGAAAAAAGAGAAAATGGCTTGGAAAATATTAGGAATTTTGAATGGAAAAATAAACAACGATTTTGAGTCATGTAGAAAAAACGTATTGAAAAGTTAAAAAACATGCAGTCAGAAACCATACAAAAGAACGCAAAGACTTTAAAAACAAAAAAGAGCCGTAACTTGCAAAGTTGAGCCGTAATAAGCAAAGTGGTAGTTATAAATAGATAGATGACAGATAATGTTCATGCGCTTTAGTTTTTAAACGCACGACACTCGTCTCCAAATAACCGCGCGTCGTGCACTTCTACCTCTAGTGCTATTGCAATAAGGCTTGAGCCGTAACTTGCAAAGTTGAGCCGTAATAAGTAAAGTGGTAGTTATAAATAGATAGATGACAGATAATGTTCATGCGCTTTAGTTTTTAAACGCACGACACTCGTCTCCAAATAACCGCGTGTCGTGCACTTCTACCTCTAGTGCTATTGCAATAAGGTTTGACTAAGTATCAGCATACAAACATACATGTTTTTTCTATTTTACACCTTATATTTGTTCTTTATTCAGAAAAAATAATATATAAGGTTTTTTTTTATTAAAATTTGGTCTATCATTAAGTTTTATAAAGAATGGTCGGTCACTGCAAATTTTCGGTAATTGCAACAGGTCAGATTTTTTCTAACTACGAAAATCGAGCTCGCACTTTATCACTGTTATATGGCCAATTCAAACTCAGCTAATGATGATCCAAATGATTTGGTTGAAATAATTTTAATTGAAGGTAATAATAATAAATTTAAAAATGTTTATATACAAATGTAATTATATTTATTATTTAATTTTAAATGAACATGGTCACCCATCAACGCTGTCGCCTTTTTTAAATTTTATTGGTATATTATATTCGGCACAGACTAATGCAACCTGTTTTGTGTTTAATTAAATTGTGAAAATGGTTTAGTGCTTTTATACGCTTGTTTTTGTTCAAAATAGTGCTTTTCTTAAATTTTAAAGTTTTTGCTCTCAAAAAGTTGGCATCACTGGCGTCAGTAGTTAATCAGTACAGATTCACTAGTGACATTTCCTGCAGGGTTGTGTTGTGAAAAGAGCACATACATAAATAAAAAAGAAAATAAGCATGAACGAAAAACAGTTACCGTCTGTGTTATTGAAATTTTTACTTTCTCATTTAATAAAAATGTGGTACTTTTTCCATTTGCTTAAAATTTTACGCAAAATAAGTGCAGTTTATATTATTTCGTAATGGTAGGAGAATGTTGCCAGAAACATTTCGAGCCTTTTTCACAAAATTTACAGAGTACAACTCTATTAAAAGTATTTCATAAAAAATCAGCACAAGTTTTCTTCATATGAGTTAGGACAGCATTTCACGTGAAGTTTAAAACAAAGTAGCAAACTTAAAGATTTCAACAATAGTTCAACAATAAATATAATGCAGAGTTGTTCGTGTTATAGTCGTTATCAAATGTTATACATAATCATTATATTACTCTAAAAATGTATTAGAAACACCACTTTTTTGGAAATGGTTGACTTTTATGCAATCAAGTTTGAATTAAGTTTTGTTTGGGTTTAGTATAATATATGCCATGTAAATATTTAACATGCTTTGCAATTTTCGTTTTTCACATATTCGTACTTTTTGAGAATCCTGATGTTACACAATTTCGAAGAACCGAATATTGCACAATAGTTTAATTTTGGAAATTTTAGGATTTTGAAACAAATTTCTAAATAATAATTATTGGCAACTTTGATTATTTCGAACAGTATTCACACTCGACTTTCTCACACTCGACCGTTAGACTTTTATCAGCCAAACCCAGTTTAATGGCGCAAGAAGGCTTAAAACGAAACTAAACATACTTTTTTAGACAATCTTCCTTATCTTTATCGTTATTTACCAACTTTTTTAACTGGCCGAAAGAATAAATACAAACACTGGCAAATAGAGTCAAAATTTTGTTGGTAATTCTTGAGATTCTCTCTGGGTTTCTCAATCCTCATTTTTTTATTCTTTTCTTTCGTTTTGGTTTATTTTGCTGTTTATTTTTTGTTTATACGTATGTATTTATCATGATGATTACCGCTTTTGTTTTTATTGTTGTTTTTAAGCGATTAATGATTTGAAATGCTTAAAATTATTTTCATGCCTGAAGTGGAATACACAGATTTTTGGATTTCGTTGTTTTAATGTTGAACTCAACTGAACTGCTGCCGAATTGCTGCAGTTTATTTCAGTTGCCATGAAGATGCATTTTTAAATTCACTCAATAACCCTGAAGTACGTACTTTGTTGTTGCGCTTTTGATCTGGTAAATTTCTAGCCATAATTTTTGTTATTAACTATGGTTAAGATACACAAAAACAACAACAGGAGAACGACGACGATGACGACGACCACAGCAGTTAATAGCATTTATTTCTTAAATCGTTTTCCATGAGTTTCGGCGCTAAAAGACATGCTGTAAAAAGAACTAACCATTAAGTTATTGGTAGATAAATGAATGAATGAATAAGTATTTTTTTCGGTTTCTGCATTGCACTACAAATGATAATTTTCTGCGCTGTAATGGCTGGTTGCTGCTTGATGTTGCCTTCCATTGTCTGCTCCGTTTAACTGCACATTGTTTTTCCGTTTGTTGCGGTCACAACCGTATTTCCCATTTACCATTTACTGGTCGAAATCGTGTTTTGCTGAAGAGTTTTAGTTGTTCGAAATACGATTTTTTTCAACAGGAAAGAAAACTTAATAACAGCAACAATTTAAAATATGTTTGTATGTAGTGTAAATGTGTGTTTCTATCCAATATTCAAATGTTTGTTTGTAAATCTTTTTCTACGATAAATATTCTCGCAGTCGTTATTCTTTTGGGGGCTTTTGTGGTACTTAATTTTGTAATTTAATGTAGTCTTAACTTTTAGTAAACCGTTAAGAAAACATGTCTTGGAATTCAACATTTATTTTTTTTTTTACTTTTTTCTTAATTACGAATAAGCCAAACAATCATGTATTTTGGCGGCAAGAATTAAGGTATTCATTATGGTATTTTGCACCATTTAAAGAATTTTTTTTTTTTCTTAAAAAATAACTTTTATATATGAGTCGTTCAGTGTATAAAGGGAATGAGTCCATTTTTGGCGTTTTTGAGATTAAGCGTGGATACACTTCCTTTTATGACTAACTATGTATGGTAAAAATTTTGTTGTCAAATTTCTACGGTAACCCCCTTTTAAAGACAAAACATTTTTTTGTACGAAACACAAAATTGTTATTTTCAGTGGAAAAGGGAATAAGTCCACGCTTGCATTTATATTGCATTAATCACTTGTTAACTTTGCTTTCTATGAGTTTCAAAACAATGCTTGTTTGGCAAGACACTGAGGGCTCAAGAGGCTCGCAAGATATCGCATCTTGTTTGGTAAAATACATAAAAATGTTTACTGATACGCACGATCGAATTGTTTTGTGTTCAACATGCAAAATAAAGGAACAGTTTCGAGTGGTTAAATTACCAGTTTTGATTTTTTTCTCTACAAAATCTTTGGAAAATAACGTTTGCAATCGCAAAACCAACACCGCGGTAAAACCGGTAAACTGGCTCCAAATGAGATGAATCAAACAATATAATACAATATAAAAATAATATCGATAAAAATTTTGGATTTGAAAATATAAACATAAGAAAGAAAGGTAAAGTAATGTTATTGAATAGCGTGAGTCAAAGTCTACTGTATCCTGAAATAAGAGCTATAAAAAAAGAAAAGAAACAGAATATAATTGATGTATTAAAATAAATCCCTCCCGTGTACCATACTTTCTATAAAAACTTGAAAACAGTATCAAGTCAGGAAGATTATTCTGAAGAAGACATATTATTTTGTTAAATTTGTTATACACAGAAAAAATTAAAAATTTTCTCTAATCACCAATTTTATACCAAATTCATAGAATCAAGCAAGCCATTTGTTGATTTTGCACCTATTACCAAAATGATTATATTGATTACTAAAAATTGTAAAAATTTTATATTTTGAAGAATTTTTTTTTCAATAAATGATATTTTTAATTTTAATTTAAAAAATTATCAAAAAATTTTGCCGTTTCAAACAATGCGTTGATTGGTTTTGACAATTTCCAACAACAATTACACAAGTTAAAATTATTTTATTTTAAATGAAATAATTTTTTGTTATTTGATTATTATTTTAATTCAAATTTAATTTCAAAACAACTAAAATGTTAATTAAATCAAAATTATATTTTTAATATTCTTTCAACAAAGAAAAATAATTGATTCAATTATTACATTAATTAAGTTTAAATACTTTTTAAGTAATTTTTTTAATTGATAAAAAATTACTAATAATTTTTTCTGTGTACTTACGATTCATTTAAAAAGAAGAAATTTTTTTAGTTAATTTTTGTTTTAAAAAGAAGAAATGTTTTATGTTATTTTTTTAACTTCATTAAAAATAAAACTGAGCGAATTCACTGAACTAAAAAATTAGCTGCAGCCTTTTTTTGCCAAATTATAAAAAATGTACTCTTTCCAAAATATACTAATTCAATTTAAGCCAGTGTTCGAAAATAAACACTAAATATCGTTTTTTCAATGTTCGGTTCGGTAGATTTGTGGAAAGCACAAACACTAAAATAAAAAAATAACGTTTCCCTGTTAGTCATCTTTCGAACACAAAAATATTACTGTTTTTTATCAAACTCAACAGAAGATGTGAACATTTAATTCCGTTCGGTTTTGTTTTGAAAATCCACAAACTTCAATGTGTTCGGTTTGGCTCGTTAATGTTCGTCCCTTTTGGCTGGTAAAAAAAATAATTTTACAAAAACAAAACACACACACGAAAAAAACATTATAGAACATTTAAATATAATGTTTGTCTACAGTATCACTACAATTGTTCTGTTTTTTAACGAAGAACCGAACATTATATAATGTTCGGTTCTTTCTTGAAAATAGTTACGAACGGTATTAAGGGTTGTGTATGTCTACACAATCACTAAACGTTAAATAATGTACTGTTTATTTTCGAACACTGATTTAAACACTACGCGAGGTAAGCCAATATTTAGATCGATATTTTTTCTTTTTATTTCCGAACGAATGCTCAAAGTCAAAACATAATTAATTTGAATTTTTACGATATCGATTTTAACCACAAAAAACTCGGTGGACTTATTCCCTTTTTCCACTGAAACTCTTATCAACAAAAATGTATTTGTATCATATTAACAGGTTTTGTGAACACATACACTAACATACTAACATTATATATTTACAAGTTGTAAAAGAAGCCCTAATAATTAATTTTGCAATTTTAGTTTTGAGTTTTGTTGTAACAACTAGTTTTTAGGTCAACGTCAACTGTTCGGTCGTTTTTCTCCATTTCAAATTTTTGGACTCATTCCCTTTATCCACTGAACGACTCATATGTATGTAGCTGCGTGTGAGTGAGTTTGAATAATATTTTTTTTATTACTTGTTCTGTTAAATTTTAAACGCACTGGCTTATGAGCTGAAAATATTTTTGTAGACGACACACGTACATACATTAATACTATATATTCGTGTATATTTATAAATTTTTGTTGACAATTGCTTTTTGAAAATGTATGGGTACGTTCGTAAATGCATCAAAACTGTGCATCACTGCTGCAGTGATGCAAAATATTGTTGCTGATGCGTGATCACCAGTTGCGCTTGTGATGCTGATGCTTTTTTACTGCACAACAGCTGTGTAAAGTTTGAATTTTTGAGCAAGAGCTAAATTTTAAAACTTTTATGAGCGAACATAAAATAATAAAAAAAAATGTTATCAACAATAGCAATGCAAATTTTATTAAAACTATTTAACCAAAAAGTAATAGTTTTCTTATAAACTACAAGAAAAAGCATCGAAAAAGAAAAATAAAACTATTTCTTTTATGTTAAAAGTTATTGCATCAGAAAATTAACTGATGCAATAATTGCCAATATTTGCTGCAGAACTGCGGCATCACTGCATAAAAAAACATTTGACATATGAAAGTAATGCCAAGTTTCTTACAAGTGATGCATTTACGAACATTCAACTTTACTAATGCGCAACTGATGCGCAGCAACTGCATTTACGAACGTACCCTATATCTTCTAAGTTTTTGCCAGGCCAAAATATGGATAACCTTAAAAATTAAACAATTTAAAAATATTTTTCATTTCAGAATTATGCAGAGCTACTAGCAGCATCGGGTCTAAAAAGTCTTCGTAATAAGGTGAGTACTGAACTTGAAAGGAATTTTCTTCACTATTTAAATTTTCTATGTTTTTGGCGAATTTTTTCGTTTTTATGGAAACAAATTTTATTCCAAACTCTTCCTATGCTTTTTAGGAATATCACTTAAGGCTTTTTATATTAAAATACTTATGGCGATTTTTTTTTTCTGAGAAAAAAGATGTTACAATAAATGCATGTAACACAGCGTTTACATTTGCCAGTACTGGCAAGACAGTAAGCATATACATATTAGTTGGCAAAACAATGCAAAAACAAAATAGCTGAAAAGTGTTTATGTATTAGTGGAAAAGTTTGAATGAATTGCTACTGTCTTGCCAGTACTGGCAAATGTAAACGCTATGTAACACTTTCTTATGTTGCCTATAATCACTCGAAGTGTTACATGTTGTGCAACTTCAATTAAGGTGTGGAAACAAATTTTGGCATCACTAATGGCTTGAAAAAAATAAAAGGATAATAATATAAATTAGGGCGGGTTGATTTGTATGGATGAAAAAAAAAAAAATGAAAAATCGAAAACAATTTTTTGAGTGTAATTTTTTTAAGAACAATTTTTGATTTTTAGTTGAACTCCTAATTTTTTTTTTAATTTTTGATAGTCTTTAATTAGGCTTGAGTTCATCAAATTTAATTTTCATTAAATTATTTTCACTTGGGGAAGGAATTTTTACAACTTGGAATTTTTATTAAAATTCTTGACAGAAAGAATACGAGAAAACAGAGGAAAAAGTGGGCAACATGTAATTTGAAATTTAAGTGATAATGACAGCAAATTTCGAACCACCAGTACTACTGGTTAAAGATTGATGTTTGACTGTTGGCTAACGGGCACCGCAGTGGTGCAGTGGGTAGAACACAAAGATCTTCTGACGATAGAAAGTGGTGTTTCTTGAAACATGTAAAGATCAACCCGGGCTCAAATCCCAGCTCAGCCAGGAAAAATTATCAATAAATTTTAATAAAAATTCCAAGTTGTAAAAATTCCTTCCCTCAGTGAAAATAATTTAATGAAAATTAAATTTGATGAACTCAAGCCTAATTAATGTAATTTTTTTTTTTTTAATTTAAATATAAAACTATATAAAATTTTTTTACTTGGGTAAATATTATTTTTATTTATACCAGAGATAATTATTGCGACATATATTGCAGTAAATGTCAAAATTATGTTATCTTTACCCTAGGTCTACACTAAAGATTAATATCTCAGCCAGTTGGCAATAACGTCGGCAGAAAACAATTTTATAAATAAAAATACTTTTTGTAATTTTATTTTAGTGTTTATTAAACTCATTAATTTCATTTTTTTACTACAATTATAATTTGCTACCATTTCACAAATTAAGTTTCTTTCTCACACGATTTGCTTTTATATTTTTCTTTTTGTTTTATTAATTTTTTTTTGTTAAAGTAAAATTAATATTTTTATATAAAAAAGACCTCAAGCTTAAACAAATTAATATACATTTTAATAATAAAGTCGAATAAGAAAGAATTTATATCAATAAAAAAATTTTTGGAAGAAAGCGCCAGTTTTTACACTGCACCTTCTTCCTTGATGTTTTTCAAATTATGAGTTAACATAAATACGTTTTCCCATGCCTTTAACATAAACTGAGCAATAAGCAATATTGCTTTGTTATTCTGCCGACGTTATTGCCAACTGGCTGAGATATTTATCTTTAGTGTAGACCTAGGGTAAGGGTAAAGTACGCAACATGTTTTCACACAAGAACAGTTGTATATTTTGCAAGGACCGGAAAATGTTTTTTATTTTGTTTCTAAAAAAATATTTATTGTGCAAGTTTAAAAAATTCTACATTTTAAAATAGTTTTGAAAAAAAGCCGTCGAAAAAAATACGTTTTCTTAAAAACGTAAAAAAACAAAATAATTATATTTAAGCATTGTCATACAAATTTCATTCTTCAAAACAAATTTAAATAAAATTTATGAAGAAAATTATTATTCAAATAATGTTATAACACTAAATATTTAAATACTGTTGTAACATTGCTTGAATAACACTGAAATTCCATGCTTGAATTCAACGGTAAAAACAGGTTGTTCGACTTGAATTCCACTGCAATTCCATGCTTGAATTCAAGTGTAAAAACAGGTTCGGTTCAACTTGAATCACACTGTTATCAAGGCTGGCTATTGAATTCAACTATGTTTCAACTGTTATTCAACACTGGAAATTGGAAATTGTGACTGGATTTCAAATGTAATTTCACTTGAATTCCAGCCTAAATGCTTATTGTGATATTACATTTTTTTAAAATATATACACAGAAAAAAAATTTCTAAAAAAAACTTTTTAAGAAATATTTTTAAACAAAAAAAAAAGTTTTTGTAAAAATTTTTATGTTTTTTTTTTACAAAAACAGTTTTTGCTTTTTTTTTTAACTAAAAATTTTGTTTCAAAGAAATTTTCTTTTCTTTTTATACCCACACCACAATAGTGCAGAGGGTATTATGCATTTGTGCTGATGTGTGTAACGCCTTAAAATATTGGTCCTAGACCCAGCTTAAAGTATACCGACCGTCTTAGAATCACTTTCTGAGTCGAACTAACGATGTCTGTCCGGCTGGCTAGCAGGCTGGCTGGCTGTCCATGTAACCTTGTGCGCAAAGTACAGGTCGCAATTTTGGAGATAATTTGATGAAATTTGGGTCATAGGTTCTTATTGGCACAAGGACCAAGCCGATTGAAAATGGGCCGAATCGTAGGACCACGAGGGAAGATAGGGGGAAATTTCTTCCTCTCAGAAACTATCAAACCGATTTCAATGAAATTTAAAACATAGATAGAACCATATCTATATGGACACAAAATGTATGCATATATATACCGATTTTAATGAAATTTAAAACATAGATAGATCCATATCTATATGGACACATTAGCTATACAGTTTTTCAAAAATATATTTGCAGTTTTAACTATGCTAGTGTAACAAATTTATTTATACCATACACTGACATCAGTGATTACTACCACTTAGGGTACCGGGGCACCCTACAGGTTATTATTTAAAAATGTATTAACCCATTAAGGACTGATGGGTATTTAAATACCCAAAAACAGAGCCTTCGTAGAAAAATTCTGGCTAACTTAAGGTAAGAGGTATCGGAAATTGGTTTTTACAGAAAGATAAAGAAGGGCTAGGACTACTAAAAAAAATTTTTGAAGTTAAATGTTGCCCCTTTTATTTGGTTAAGTTAGCGGTTTAAAAGTTAGCGTTTTTTAATATTTGGAAAAAGTGAATGACAACGGCTCTGGAAAATTGGGAGAGTAGAAAATCGGAACACCCTCTTGGTGAATTATAGCCTTAGGTGTGCTCTGCTTTAGAAAAAAATATTAGCTAAATTATGCCAATAACGTTGACTAAAGGTTTGATTCAGTAACATGGGTATTTAAATATCCACTTCGCTGTCAGAGAGTTCAAAACACATATTTTTTTTTAAATTTTTTGGCAAGTAAAATGCGTTGTTTTATGTAAAATGAACTTTTTGTTAGTAAAAAATAAAGAAATAAATATCACAACTATGGTCGATTATTGAGATAATTTTATATTTTTAATGTCTTATGGGAAACAAGCAAAACAAGCCTTGGGTATAACTTTAATTTGCATTTTGAACAACCAAACTTAGTTTTGCTTCACATTGTCCACAACGTAAACGCTTTTTAATTAGCTAATCATATGGTCAAAGTTATTCACGCGCTTTGCCATTTCTTGTGCATTTGTGACAACTTTTTCTCTTACACGAACACTATTACTTCAACAACGCTCACATGAAATAAAATAGACTCTTGATTGGAAATCCTTCAGCTTTTCTTAGCATCCAGGCATACACCATACCAGCATCCAAAGCATTAGTAAGAAGGCTTCGGCTCTTTCGTATAAAATATAAGATACACATTAGACCGGGTCGACCTCCATACAAAAAAAAAAGTTGTGCGAGTCACCCCCTAGAATGAAGGAGATATGTGAGGTAATGAAGATAATGAAGTTTCAAAAACAGGAAAAAAAAATTTTTTTTGCCACGCCCAAAAATACAGCACTTTTGGTTTTTTATATGTAGCGCTGCCACTTAAAGTCCGATCTCATCATATCGCATATCGTTGTACATGGCTTGATAGTGGCTTCATTTTTGTCTTTGGTGACTTTTCAATCCGACCTGAAATTCTGGGCGCCACTTATGCCATCTAGGATCCTTCCCCCAAATGCCCAATTTTTTTTAAGGTCCAAGAAAGTCCTTATAAAACTACGTATGTATAGATTTTAATATGCTCACTTTTATGCCACGCCTCCTTATTAAAGAAAAAAGGCTTTTCCATATACATACTATATTAAACCAAGTAGAAGCCAATACAAACCAAAAAAATTTTTATCAGTCACGCCCTAGAATAAAAGGTATATATATTAAGTTTGAAAAAATTTAAAAAAATTGTTTTGCCACGCCATAAATTACTGCCCTTTTTGTTTTATATATACAGGATCGTCATTTAAAGTCCAATCTCATCGTATCGTATATCATTGTTAATGGCTAGAATGTGCCTTTATTTTCGTATTTAATGCTTTTTTAAACTAACTTAAAATTCTAGATGGCAATTATGATATCTCGGATCCTTCCCCTCTGATGTCTAATTTTTTCACGTGCTGAGAAAGTCCCTCTAAAGCTTAGTATATCTAGCTTTTAATATACTCGCCATGCTCCTTGAGTCTAGCTAAGATTTATATACACCGACTGCCCAATTTATAATTTTTCGCATATATGTTTTGAGGCATTCGTTTTATGTATTTAAATTAGTTTGTATTTTTTAATTTTTAGAATTCTGCAGTTTCTTTATATTTTTTTAGTTCGTGTTTTAACTCTGTATCATGGTCTCATATTTAACATTATGTTGCTTTTACAAATGTCTTAATTAAAATTTTTAATTTGTAGTATTTAAATAAATAAAAAAATACGGAAAAACAGTGCCAGAAGAGTTTTATAGTCCAGTAAAAAAATGGCACAAAATACCAAAACTGGCAAAAAAAAAACGCTAGTAGTTCAGATGGAGAAAGCTTGTCAATAAATTCATCCGTCTCACTTTCATTAAAATATGAGTAGTCCACTTGCAAACACCGCTAAAGAGCTAGATTTTGGATGTTGGTTAAACTGGGTTTAACGGCTTATTAGTTAAACTGAAAAGAAAAATAAACTGGCTCTAATCTACCTTTCTGTTTTTTAGTAGTAGTTTAAGAAGTGACATTTTGATAATTAATGTAATGGCATCATTTTTTTTTATTTACTTGAAAATATGGTAGCACCACAAATTATGATAAAAAAAAACCAAAACAAACGTTATTTAACAAGCAAACAAACGGCGCGCCGCGGCGCGTGCATCGCAAACTTAATTTTTATTTAAAAAAATGTTTTTTATTTTGTGTTTGTTTTTTTTTAATACATTTGAGAGACCTTTTATTAATTTTTGACAATAGGTTTAGTAAGGCTATGCATATTATGGTTAGGCCTTAATTCGTTTTAATTGGTTTAAATTTAATTCATTTAAAAAAAAAATTCCCGGGGAGATTTTTCCCTTCTCTCATTTTCCATATGTTAATTCAATTTTAAAAATGGAAGAAGGGGAAAAAACTCCCGGGGAATTTTTATTCAAATTTTGGCTTAACGTTACTCACTAAAACGTATTTAAAAAAAATCTTGTTAAATTTTTGTCTTCTAATTCTAATTATTTTAACAAATTTTTGAAATAATCTTTTATGAGGACACGGCATACTAAATTATTTGTTTCGGTCCTGCTTTCTCTATTGTTAGGTACGGACAATACAAAATCCACAGCTTCTTGTGCTTCAATATCTAAGTTTGGCACTTGAAATTCGTTGTTGATGCAACAAATATTGTGAAGAATGGCTGTAGAGACTATAATGCTTTGTACCTTTTTAAAACTCAAACGAACACCTAAAGACCGAATTGGAAATCTTCTTTTCCAAACACCGTACATCCGTTCCACACAGGTACGAGTTCTTATTTGTGATTCGTTGTAAAGGCTATCTTCAGCAGTTTTTGGGTTTGATAGAGGTGTCAGTAAATACTTTTTATTTGGATATCCGCTGTCCCCCAATACTAAACTATCACCGAATTCGCCACTCTCAAGTCTAGAATAGATTCTTGGGTTTTTGAAAATATTTGAATCATGTGCTGATCTTTGCCATCGAGCTACAATATTTGTAATTTTCAAGTTTGCATCACACATCGTTTGAACATTTATGGAAAAAATCCCTTTCTATTCCGGTAGATTTCAGCACTATTACCACCTTAAAGCAAGAAAAAAATGAAATATGATATAAAGCATAAAACAATATTATTACCTGGTGATATTATTTTTACATGAGTGCAGTCAATAGCTGCGATGACTTTTGGAAATTTAGCAATTTTTTAAAAATCTTCCTTGCACTTGCGAAGCTCTTGATGTGACTTTGGAAATATAATGAAATGTTCCCTCAAGAGAGCTATGTGGGTGGACACCTTCGTCACGACTTTTGAAATAGTTGATTTCACTACCCCATTCAGATCTGCAATTGTCATTAACATGCCACCAGTAGCATATAACCTTAATGTTATTAACAACATTTGTTCTTCAGATAATGCATTGTTCCTAAATAATGATTGATAAGCACAGTTTAAGTTAATATGTACAAATGCTTTCCAGTTCGTTGGATGTTTTATCCAATTAGATCCAATTAGTTCTAAAACCATATAGGCTGAGCGCTTGGACAATCGAAAGCGTTGGAAAAATTCCATATCCGTTTAAATATGAAAATGGTTTGGTCGAGTTCCGAAGGTTTTAGGCTTCCTTATAACTTTTTTATTTATATTTACAAACACTTCAGAATGACTGAAATCTTCATCGTCTGAAGAATAGTTCAGGTTTTTTTTTTATTGTTAATTTTTAAAGCAAATATTTAATTTACGAAACAGCTGTAGAGGCACTTGCTATCAGCTGTGTATATTTTGACATTTTTAACTTAAGTTTAACTGGCCAATCTTGCTCAGTTAAACTCAAATTAAAACAAGATAAACTGGAACTAAACAACAACATGCTAAGTTTAAACCACGTTAAACCAATAAACAAAGATGAACTTTATCCAAAAAACTAGCTCTAAATAATAACATTAACCGCAATAACTGTAGAGCAGCAGCTACAAGCTGCTACAAAAATGTACTGCAGAAAGCCGCCATGTGAGGTCGATTGGCGGTTTTCTGCACTAAAAATAAATTTCAAAACTAAATACAACCCATGGAAGGCTTCATAATCTTTAATAATAAGATTTCTGAATAAAATGTCAGTTGACAGGTTTCTGAAATAAACGATTCATTTATGATCCAGGTAAAGATTAAATCAAATTCGATTTAATTTTCATAAAAATTTTTTTCAGCTTGAATACTGTGCTGTTAAAATTACTGAAATTCAGTCGATAAATTCACTCAAACCACATAGAAATGACTTCCCATTCCCTAAAATCGTTTTAGTTTTCCCAAACTGTTAAAAAATGTTTGTATCGAGGAAAAATTAAAAAACTAAATATGCTTCACGTGTGGCTAATTTAAGTATTTAATATACATATATGTAAATAATGCCACCAAATTTCGCTTGGATCGTTCCATAATTGGCCATGGCTGTCATATATGGCTAATTCCTGAAAATCACTTTAACCCGAAAAAATTATAGTACCAAATCTTTGTGACAAAAGAAACTCTTATGTATATTTACGTTAATCCACAAAATTTCTTAAGCATACATTTCCATAACTCTCATAAAAGGCTCAATGCCGAAAAAGGCATTAGATTTCAGTTATTAATGTTATATGCGGTTTATACTATAAGTTTCTTATTTAGAGATTTAATAGCTAGATTTAAATAACTTTCATCCTGTTTCGCCATGATAGAATTACTTTTGTCATTGGCCACATTGGCTTATAGCAAGGTGGTCGATCTTATTTTGCAGAATCACGTCTAATAGGAGACAATCAATTAATTTTATGTTACACCTTATGTCGTAATGGTTAGTTTCCTGGATTTGCAAAAAACAAATAATCCGTTTGCCGTTATAGTTTCGGGTGCTGAGCCGGTGCATTCCCATTACACAGACACACGCTTTCAGTCTTTGAGACTTTTGCGGCCTGTTTGGTTCAAAACTAATCCAACACCAGATTCGTAATAACATCCAAATTCTTTTTTCGAATACAGCATGATTGTTTTCGCAGTAGTGGATAGGAGTTCAACTGTCCAAATATCTAGAGTTCATATCAATGTGGAAGTTATCGGTGTCCCTTAGCGTTCTCAAGATCCACTTTCCAATCATATTCCTTTTTCGATATGTGTAAAGGTCGTCACTTCAGAAAAAGTCCCATTTCCCTAAGCTCCAGTGGGAACATATACTTATTAATTTTACAACATTTCTTTATAGTTTTCAAAAGAAATTTACTATAAATGTAATTAAAAAGGGCAAGTTTTTATGTATACAAAAAAGTTCAGTCAACAAAGAAATGTGCGCACATACATACGTCCAAACATATTTTCCATAAAATTCACATAATCTCGAGTGTAATTAATTGCCATGATTTCATTTCGAATATAGATTTTTAGTTGAAGAATTGTTATTTTCATTTAATATACACTAAATGAAACTTTCAGGAGCGGTTAATTCCGGTGAACGTGGAGGCCAACTAAAATCGCTTGTAAGCAATATAATGCGTTCTCCAAATGTGGCTCTTACCAAAGCCATGTATGCACTTGCAGTATGAGCTGTGGCTTTATCTTGTTAAAGTCAAAAGGTTGGATGATTTTCCACAGCTGTGCTAACAAATTTTTTTAACATGATCTGATATACAGCACCTTTAGCAAAGACTGAAACAGCGATGTTATTTTCAAATAAATATGGGCAAATTATCCTGTTAGATGAAACATCGCACCAAATGGTTAGGAACACTGTTTATATGTTTACAATAGCTCTTTATAACATTTTAAAAATTCATTTCGTTTTCATTTATGATAAATTGCGGTATACAACACTTTGGTGTAAGTGTTGTAGGGTAGCATAGACTCCTTCTTAGGCGCCTATGCTTTATTACTTGTTTTAGATTGCAAACAACAAAAATATGTTAAGAAATTCCACCGTAGTTTTTAAACATACATTATAGAACAATTTGGTTGGTTTTTTTAACATTTTGTTTGTTGTGTACTTTTTTGTCAAGTTTGTAGGAATAAAGATGGAAAGACATTTATAAACGAAAATTTAAAATTATTCCTTTTAAGCTAAACTTAAAAAAAAAAAAATTGTGTACATGTGGATTTTAATATTACCCAAGTATTTTTCATATATCCAAAAAAAGGTTCAGCTTAACCGTGCACCAAATTTTAAGCCAAAACTATTTTAGAAATTTCAATTACATTAAACGGCAAAAGAATGCATTTGATCAACTGCCAAATTGTGAACCAAATAACAGAATAACATATGCAGCCATGTTTATTACTGCAACCAAATACACTGGAAGAAATAAATAGGTTTTTATTTGAGTCGTCCTAACTTGTTAAAAAAAATGTTTTAAATTTAAGCATTTTAATATGAATGCATAACATCACAGTAAAAACTTCACATACTTTTTAAAATTGAATAGCATCTTTCACTCATTATTTAGTAGCTGTCTTCCTTAACCACTTCTACAACAAATTCTATAACTACTTTTTTCTGGATATATGTAGTTCGGCCATCCCTTATAAAATTCATTGGTTCTTTCAGTAGAATTGTAAATAGTGCTTTTATGTTTTCTGATTACTCAACACATTATTTTGTAGGCGAAATTTTTACTGGGACTATATTTAATTTTTTAGCGATTACAAAGTTGTGATTATTAAAGTAAAATGTGAGCCAACCCTTTTTTGTACTCTTCACCACAGGTCCAATATTACAAATTGATATTGAACCCTTTATGAGTAGCGGAGTTAGTTTAACGAAGAAGGATCAAATTTCGCTCAGATATTTCTTATATACAAAAAGTTTTAAGTACATATTGAAAATGAGCAAAATCGGACCATTTGAACTAGGAAACAATTGGGTTTTCAAAATTACGGTGAAGGGAATATCAGATACGGTAAAGCCGAATTAATATTACTTGTTACACCCTTCACCACAGGTGGTGAAAAGGGTATATATAAGTTTGTCATTCCGTTTGTAATTTCTATAATATTGATGTTAGACCCTATAAAGTACAATATATATTCTGAGTCCTTATGAGAAGCGAAGTTGATTTAACGATGTCCGTCTGTAGGTTCAAATGGGGTTTTAAAAGACCCCATATATGATGGGGGCCTGGTAATTATACAGTTATGTCACATATGGTCCGGACTTAAATTCAGCAAGATCTATCCACAAATGGCTGAGATATGAGTAAAAATCCACGACTGCCTCAAATTTTTTCCCTTAAAGGTCCAATTAGACGACATAACCAATCAACACTGTATTACCAAAATGATATAAACATATCATACAAACCAATTCAATTTTGGTTTCTACGGTCATACAGTGGCTATGGTAATACAGTGTTGGTAATGTGGTTTTTTTGGTGGTTTTTTTATACCCTTCACTACAAGTGATGGATTTTATTTGTAAAGTGTTTAATTTTACGCATACCCACACACACACATTAATGCGTGTATATGATATGCCGCTCAAATAAAGAAACAAACTCATAGACTCAATATATTTTAATTTAATGCTTCTTCAGTAAAAGCATTCGTAGCCGAGTTGTTAAGTTCTCCCCTGAGACTGATGATATTGCCTGTTCGAATCCTAAAAATAATTTTTTTTATTCAATTTTTTATGTTCTAAAAAACGATTTTATGATTATAAAACGAATTTTAAACATCAACTTTGGCAAAAGAGGAAACGGGCTTAGGTACATATATAAATTTTTTGTTTTTTTATATTCTTCGGCATGACGAAATGAAAAGTTGGCGTCCCAATAAAAAATGGAGCTTCCAACGAAGCAGGTTTTGTAAGGGAGAAACATAAAAGTTTCGCTTACCATTGCGCTTACGGAAGACATGAATTTTATATGGCGAGTTCCCACTTTGAAGCAATACATTTTTGACATATAACGCGCATTATTCAGCGCACATAAAAATTGTTCGATGTAACGATCCGCTTTACACACTGAACGTTTTGATACAGTTATTTTTTAGTATTCTCCCTTACTAACCTGCTTTGTGGTAAGGGAATGCCGTAGCACTTGAAATGTTATTTTTTTTTAATAAAAGTTGTTGAGAGTTCTTTGACTTACTTTACTGCATTTCTGTATGTCTTATTGCGTAGCGCATATTTGTGCGCTTATTTTTTTAAATGTACCTTTAGTGCTTCGCAAAATGATAAAATTTTTTTATCGGGGTGTCTCAATTAATATTTATTTATACCTACATATCTAAAGAATGTTATTTATGTATATAACTTTTTGTTCTTATTTCATCATGGTGAAGTGTAAATCAGATTCGGCATAGCCGAATATGTCACTCTTACTTGTTTTTTTTTTTTTTTTTTTTTTTTTTTTTTTGATATATTTAAAATATAAAAAAGATTATTTCTTTATTTGTGACCTTTTAAAAACTTCACGAAGGAAACAGAATATTAAAGATGACAGTTTACTATGAACATTTTGCGGGGTGAAGCAATCGTCCTAGTAACTTTCATTATTCCAGCTAATAATTACATATTGTTATACAGTAGTTTTGACTTAACTGCCTTTTGTTTAAGTGCACAAAATTAATATTTTTTGTCATTATTGTTTAAAATACCATAAAAATTTTTAAGTGAACTTTCTATACCTGTACATTTGAGATAAATGTCTAAAATTTTTGGCATTTTAAAATAATTGTCATACAAAAATTAAAGTAAAATACATATTTTCTGTAATTATTCTTCAAAATCCTTGCTAACGAGTCTTTTGTATACCTGTATATTTATCATATTTTTGGGTAGTTTTAAAATATTTTCATATAAAACATCAAAGTTAGCTGCACAGATTAAAAAATATAGTGCCCACTTTTTCACATAAATATCCAGTTTAAGCTGTTTATAAAAATCGCAAACAAGTCAGGTTGGCATCATTATAATTCATTTATTATGTTTGCATTTACCTTCATTTGTGCATATGGTTTGTGGTTACAAAAACCTTACCACGATTATATGAGAGGAATCAGGGTTTAAAAAACTGAAGTCGAAACCAAAAACTGTCGAACAAAAAACGAAAATGTGTGTACAACTTTTCGATTTTTGAGTTGGTTTGACAGGAAATGTTTACGTCTAAATTATCAGAAGTAATAGCAAACGTTTTTTCTTGGCCAATGACGACAAATGAAGAAGTGGAAGAAATGCCAGTTTTTCTACTTTGACTGCAGTTTTTTAAACGCTAAAAGGAATAGCAAATATTGGGTTGGAACAGAATAAAGTAGTTGTGGTTTTTAAAGCTGACGCATGCTCTGTAGCGTAACAAAGTTAAAAATTTCGAGTTTTGCGCTTCAACTGCAACGACTACTACAACTACGTATTCTGTTGACACTACTTTGTTGTACTACAGCGACTATTCTGTTCCCCACTTTATTGTTACCAATTTGACTACTTCGTTCATTATTAAAATACATAACAAATGACTACAGGTTGTTTGAACGTCATTGTTGTTATCAATTTATTAATATAAACGTTGTTACTCCTCTTTCAAACACTTTTAGCGGCCCTTTTATGCAGGTAACCAAAGTTGCGTACCTGCACATTAGCACATTAAGGCAGCTAACAACATTTAAGATAGCTGCATTTTTGCTTTATCTGCACAAAAAATCGTGCAAAGGAGATTGTGCAGCTAAGTCAAAATTACTGTATTTTAAATAAAATAAAAATTTGATTTTTAAATATTTTATTTTATGATTATCAGTGTATTAAAGTGATTTTAGGATAATAATACAAGTATATAATATTTTCTGTGTATTTATGGATATTTTTTCAACAGATTTCACATGTTGTAGATACATAAACGTGAATGTGGTGCTGTATGTATACACTTACATACATTCATTTATATATTTATATTGTTTTTTTTAACTATTGCATGTATTTTTAATCGTAATAAAACATTTTATATAAAAATTTTCCAATTGTTTAAGTTAAAATCCACATGCATACATGTAAATACATATTTACAGTGAGCGCTAATAAAATAAAACGAAATATTTGCAAAAACTTTCTTTTGATAAGCATAAACATTAACGATTACAAGGACTCCTAAAGTTTAAAATGCAATTAAAATAATAAAAATTTTGTATATGGATTAAAAGAAGATATTTCAAAAAAAGATTTTATATGAAAAAAATGGTGCCTATTATGAACTAAATTCGATTTTCGACAGCAGTCAAATTAGCTGATCGAACGTATTTTCATTTGGTTTTATGGCGCACGTTCGACAAAAATTTACTATTGTGATTTTGTTAATTCACAGTAGTACATTTTCGATCAGCTGTCACTTAAAATAAAAAATTTTTGTTTACAAATTTTAAAAATAAAATTAAAGGTAAACGTGACCACGGCGGAATTATGGTTGTTTTAAACTAAATTAGCTTCAGTTTGGTTTCATCCCAATTTTTTACATGCTAAACTTTGCTGCAAATCATTTGGTCAAAATAGAATTTTGTTTCATAAGAAATATAAGCGTTGCCAATTGTTCTTTATGACGTTGTACTTGCATAAAATGAACAAAACTGATAAAGAATATGGTATTTGGTATACGAACACAAAAAAAATTACAAATATGTAGTTACATTTTCAACAAGTTTTTTACATTTATTTGCACCGTCGAAAGCAAATTTGTTTTCGTTGAAAAATTCGATGCACAACGAAATTTTCGACAGTGCTGCCAACTCATAATACCAAACATTCGATAGTCGATGTTCGATAGCCAGCGAATATCGTTTATCGAATGTAACTCATAATAGGGGCCAATGGCTCACTTCCCGATTTCATTGCTGCCCACTGTAACCGATGTGCATTTGTGAGTGTGCAGATGTACTGTAAAATATGAGAACATGTATAAATTTCTAAATTTTTTATTTTTTTTTTTTTTTGTTATTTTCATGTTACATGGTAAATGTTTTTCTCATATTATTTTATTTTTTACTTTTTTCTTCCTAAACAAATATGTATAATCAAAAATATACAAATGTGTTATAAATTGTTTCTCGTAAATGCAGTATATGCAATAGATATTTCACAATATATTTATAAACATTTATTATCCTTGTGTTTGCAAGAGAGAAACAAAAAAACTGTTGTATTTAAAAAAAAATCTATGCACGGGTCTGAAAGTGCACACGACTACAGAGACATAATGTTGGCAATTGTAGTTAAAATGTAGGTCCTTGCCAAAACAAGCAAATTGTGGGATTTCTTAAAATACAAGTGAATATAGAATAATCAATTGAAAGTGCCTCAACAACCTAGTCGAATCAGAAGTACTCTCTGTGAGAGTAATCTCCTTGAGAACACAGTCTTTTCTTTTCTAAGATTGCAAATAATTAAAAAAATAGTATCATACGTATTGAGATTTGTAGCATTTTGCAATTTTGCTACTTTGCTTAAATATAATAGACCTGAAATACTTTTAAGAACTATGTAGTTGTATACATACTTGTTTATAAATATGTACTGTACTTCATATGTAGTGACATGTCCATGTCTGTACGAATCTTTTTTCGAAATAAAAATGTGTAGTTTGTGATGTACGATGGTTTTATAATGTAAATGTTTGCAGAAATGGTTGAATAGGCTTTATTATAGAAGCACTAGTGAATAGTTTGCTTAAAACAGATTAAATTGTTTGTATAGTAGAATATATTATAGAATTTAAGATTATAAATAAACTTCTATTTTAAACAGTTAAGGCGCAAATAAATATTTGTTATACCTACATACTATTAAAATATTGCATTTTGAAATTTTCTAAAAAAGTTTTTAAAATACTGGAAGTGATCAAGTGGTTCAAGTTGACTGCCAGCAAAGTTACCCTAAAAGCCCATTTACACTACAATGGCCGAGTAAAAAAATGTAGTTTATACTAGATAGCACTAGTACTAGCTTTTACTTTTCAGTACTAGCTATGCTGAAAAGTTTTAGCTACAAAAAGGGTGAATAACTCCTTGTTAGTGGAAGATAGCTAGTGATTAAAAGGGGAAGCAAGAAGCTGCTTCCTGAAGTTGCCACAATTTCACTTTTAAATAACAGTATTGAATTTGGCCGAAATTCTAAGTTTGGATTTTTACATTTTCTTCTGCAGAAATATAACACAGCCCGACAAAATTAAAACCCATGGTTATCTTAAAAATTTTATAACCTTTCACTAGAAAAAAAGAATTACATAATCCCTTTAAAATTCTTGAAGATATTTGCATTTCAGTCACATCATCTTTTTTAAAAACACAAATAAGCTATATCATGAAAACTAGAGCTGATAGAGACAAACTGATTACAGATTTGAATTCAGCGCACCAAAATTAACTAGAATCAGTTGATAAATTCAAAGAAGCAAATTGAGTGTTGGCCTGTGTAATTCGTTAGATTTGTGTAAATGAAATCGTTGCTGGCATTCCCCTTTTTTTTTTATTTAATTTATACACGGAAACAAAAACAAAATTAATTACAAAGTGCAAAAATAAACTTATTTCAAAAAGTTTTAATGTATAAAACAGAATATAAGTACAAAAAATGTTTATATCCTTTTTTATGTCTTGAAGCGTTTGTATGCGAACATAAATAAATATATTTTTGTACATTTATCTGTTATAATTTTTTTTTCTTTTTATAAATTTTTTTTATTTTATTCAAAAAATGTAACACAGACTTTCTATGACAAAAGTCTATACCGACCTTTATGGGGTACATCATAAAAAAACTAAGTGGCAACGCAGGCGCGGATCCAGCTTGTTCCTTAGGGGGGGGGGGGGGGGGGGGGGAATTTATATGATACAAAAAAGTAAAAAATTTGTTTTTTAAAGTTTATTAAAAACAATATGTGTATTAGGGTAAGTACTTTTTGCAATTTTTGCGAATATCAAATTCTTCATCACATAGTCTAAGAAATTATGTATTACTTTTTCGCGATCATGTAAAAAGTTTCCGCACCAAACGCGATAAAGTTTTGAATTTCAATTTTTCTCCTTACTATACAAAATTAACATTTAATTACAAAATTAACATTTCATTACAAAATTTTAACTATTTTCTAATAATTTCATGAATAAACCAAGATCTTACCATTTGTACGGAAGAGCGCAAAAATGACAAATGATAGATGTGTGTGATAGATGAGTTGTTTGGCGGATATATGAAGCAGTGATAATTGCCAGCAGTGTAGTAAAATATGCGCGGAACGAGCTATTAAAGTTGCACAAGATATTTCCATTATGTAAATCAACTCGCACTTTAACCTTAAAATTTATTCCATTTAACCCAAAAAAATTGCTTTACATTTATGTTATACAGTTGCTTATTTTATGTTTTTATGCCTGTATTCATAAAAATATTTTAAATTTAATAACGGCTTGAGAACCAAATTTTCTATGAAAATTTTCCTTAATAAACGTTTAATAAATTTTATAATCATTTATGCATATGGGGGCTAAAATATATAGTATATATAAACATTAATGTACCATATATCATATGTATGGAAAATAAAAAAAAAAATTTTTTTGAGGACCTTTAGAAATTGCATTTGGTGCGGAAACTTTTTTGGCCAAAATGGCCTAAAAAAATTATTTTCATTATCAATACTAAATTGCCCATCGCGTGGTGGGATGAAATTTTGTCCAATAAAAGTCATTACCCTAATTAAAAAAACTCAACAAAAAGGTTAAATAAAATATAAGATTTGTTCAATATACATTAATCTTTTTAAATAAGCAATTTATGATTTTCTTGTGAGGCAAATTTAGACAGTACAGTCTATCTTTTGCTATTGTTGATCTGAGCCATGTTTTTATTCGACAAAGGGTAGGAAATGACCTCCCACTCGTAGCATTACTGACGAGCATTGAAACGAAAACTTGAAATATTTTTCTTAGATTTGGGTAGATATCTTCATCACAGTTTATTAAAGCAACAACGTTATCTGATAGATCAGGCTCAAGTTTACATCTAAGAAGGTGTTTACCTCTTTTATCAAATATAATCAGCTCATCAGCTATTTGTGGTTTTAACAGTTTTGTATCTGTATATGACTTGATTACACTTTGAGGCAGAAGTTAAGGTATGTTCAATACATTTGGGATATCTATTGGGAAAGTTGTTATGAGATCTTCTAAAATAAATTCAATAAGAGGAATGTAACCTTCAACTCGGGAGTAATCTTCAACATTTTGGATGTGATTATTTCGTTCAAATCTTGTCTTTTCGATAGGAACCTCGATTTGAACGCAAATTAATTTAACTTTTTCAAAAATCGCTTAAAATTGTTCTTCGGCTTTATTCCTTTTTTTCTTCACGGCACATGATTAAAAATTTGATAAGGCTTGATCCTTTTTGAAGATCTATATCTTGCTTTTGGAAAATGATACTAAGCGGCTGTGTTACAATAGGAATCACACTTAATATGTATATTCCGCAAATAAATTTAAAAGTACTAAGTGAGTTTCTTAATATAAAGGTAGATATTTTTTCCAAAGCTTATACTATATGATGTACACTTGTTGCACAGACGCATAATGAAGAGAGTTTGGCTCCCAAATAATTTGCTAAAACTGTTTTTCGCTTGGGATGATTAAATTAAAAAAGTTTTGTCGTTTCTTTAACAAATAATACAAATTTTTGTATTAATGGCACTTTATTGCTTTTAGAAATTGAGTTGTTCGATTTATGGGAATAGCAAGGCGTTTGTTTCGCATTTGTCGCTTTTCCAAAAATTTTGAACAGCTCCATTTTCTGCTGACATCAGAGGACACCCATCTGTTCCATCTCCTACACAATTTTTTAGGTCAGGACCAGAATTTCTCAAAGCTTTAAGAACTATTGATGATAGTGCCTTCGCATCAATTGACACATCAACGTCTTCAATGTCCTTTGAAGCCTCTTCAAATGCGTTTACAACAAAACCAATAAATTCTTCCCTAAAATCTTTTTGTTGTATGTTGAAATATCTTAAAGATAAGGAAATCTGGCTTTTCCCCGAAAAATCCGTGCTTTCGTCAACAATTATCGAATAGAATTTTGATTCATATAACACATTAATATATACATAAATATTGCAAATACTAAGGCTTTTTAATAATTCAACCGCACGCATTATCAAGTCAAACGTTTAGTCTTTGGATGTAGATGACACCTGCTGGGATTGAATGTAGAATAATAAGCAGGGCCAGGATTTTTCTGCAATTAAAATCACGTTTTATGCGCATAAAAAATGCACTCAAAATAGAAATATATGCGCTAAAAATTTAAAAAATATGCAGTTAAAATTAGATTCAACTTTTTATTAGTGATAAAAAAAAAACATAAAAATAACAAGAAAAAACAAAAATAGCATGAAGAACGTTAAAATTCAGTCTCATAAACGTAAGTAAAGCACAATAACCACAAAAGTAGAAGTTAAAATAAAGCAAAACACAAATATATAAAGAAACAGTAAGACAATCATGTAAATTAAGTCACTTGTAAAGGCCCAACTATAATATGCATAAGCTGGCTTGAGCAACTGTGCGAATACATGTTAATCATAAGTGTCAAACCATATTGAACTTAAGAAAACTTCCTGTTCATGTTTTGAAAATGTCATTTGCTTAAGCAAAGTGCGGAGCAATTATATACGAATCAAATATTTTTTGTTTTTGTTTTTTAGTATGCCTTTAGAGATATATGTTCTGCCGGTTTTTTAAAAACAAAATAAAACGGAAGTGATAGGTGCATGATTAAATGCTGAAAGTTCCTCTGTGGTATATTCATTTTTACTACGCTGTTTTCGAAAACAATTTATATTATATATGCAAGCAGTTAAGGGTTTAAACCAATAAATATAAATCCTTAAGTTTTGTTTAAACTTTATCAAGCTTGCTACGAATTTGTTAACTTAAGTTACCGTCCACAAAATACATCTTATTTATAGCGACATCAATTAACTTAACTGCACTATTGTTGAATCTTTTTACCACATCATTGAATTGGCAAACGTTTTCAGCATAATACCACGTCCCCATCTATGCCCATGTTCTGCAACTCTCGCCTCGAGAAGGTTTTCGATTGAAATGTGTGAAATGAAACAAAAATGTCATTAATTGAAACAAACAGCTGTTTTTCTCACTTAACTGTGTCTGTAACTCTTTTTGGCGAGTACAAGCTGTCACGTAAGGAAATTACTAGCCAATTTACAGAAAAAGTGTGTCTGTAACATGGTAAGAAAAGTTCCCGCTTTGAACTGTCAAATAAACTGACGAATAAAAATGGGGCGAGAAAAAATTTTAACACTAAAAAACAATTAAAAATGCAAAATGCAAAGAATAATAATAAAAATATTTTATTCTTGGCACATTTTTCATTGTTTTATTATTTTTCTTTTAACATTTTTATAAAATATACGAATGTCTTCAAAGCTCATTTGCAAACAACAAACATTAAAGTCGGTCTTTACACAATTCGGCATACCCGACGGTTGTGTTTTCGCCGCCGTCGTTGAAAAATTTTCAATTTAAGTAAATTTTGGTCGCCGTCGACATGAATTACAGACACACATTTTTCTCACTTTTCGAGAAACGATGGAATATTTTGTTTCACATCTTTTCGATGCAAGAAGTTCTCACTAAAGTTACAGAACATGGGTACTGGTTGTTATAGGCTGTAGAGGAAGACATTAATCTGGATAATTTTTTTATATGCGGCAACACGCGAAGGTGCTTTACAAAATATTTTTCCCATTAGAAATTAATAAATAAAAATCATCGAAGTTGTCTGTTATCTCTCCTGCGGAAAGCGTGCATGGCAAAATAAAGCAAATAAAACAAGGGCTGTTTTCCTAAACGCCTGTTGCATTGTACTAATACATGGCAACATGTTCTTAAATGCAACCATAAAAATTTTGACAATGCATTTAGTTCCGAAATGCAACTTTGTAGTTGCCACTACGCAGAGAAAAGCAAATAAAGCAGTTAAAATAATGTAGATGCAAACCATATTCATATACAATACAAAGTAGGTGAAAATTTAAGTACACAATGCATCAACACGGTATTGATACATTGTGAACACACGTTTAGGAAAACAGCCAAGTTTTTCAAAATATGTAACAAAAATATGCAATATATGCAAAAATATGCATTCAAAGCAAAATATGCAAAAAAATGCACTAACAAATCGATGCCATTTGACTGCAAATTTCTTGATTCGCAAAGATAATTTGTATATGGAATTCTCCGACTGACGAGAACAAATATGCATTTGCATTAAAATCCGGGCCTTGATAATAAGTAATTGAACATGGTAAGCTAGATGTTTATAAGGATAAGGATATGGTTACTTATTGAAAATCGTTAGAGATTCAATAAAAAAAAGAAAAATTCTTATTGAAAATTTCGTTAGAGATTCCATAAAAAAAAACCTTGCTGGGATTTCCAAAAATTGTGTACATTAAAAAAAATATTATTATTGGGAAATCTTGTATTATCGAAATTAACAAAACATATTTTTATTATTTACGGGGGGGAAATTTCCTTATTTCCCCCCCCCCCCCCCCCCCCCCTGAATCCGCGCCTGTGGCAACGTCAATGATTGCTTTTTTATTTTTGTTTAACTTGTTTTACAAAATTTATAAAATATTTTAAAAATTAAGTAAAATAACTTTGGTAAACTGTAACATATTTTTGACATTTACAGAGTTTTTACTATTTTAGGTCTTTTTCCGAAAAATATACAATTCGAAAAATTCTTTTGGATGAAAATCTGTCCTTAGGAGAAATTCTTTTCTTTGGCCAACTGCAAGAACCCCAATCATAAATTTAATAAAAAAATAAAGCAAAAACTAGTATTTTTAAGCATTAACTCGTTTTTATTCACACACTTTTTGCAGAACTAGCTTTTACTAGACAGTATAAAGTACTAGCTTTAACCAACACTTCTATTCACCTCTTTATTCACGCGGCCCAATCAAAGTAAAAAGTTGTGCATCCTGACGTCTTTAGTTACTCAAGCATTACTCCATAATCAGTGGCGAATTTAGGCCTGCTTCCTTCCTAGGCTCTCTTTAATTTGCCTCCCTTTTTGATTATAAATGTATATACATACTTATTAGGTCGCTTCAAAATCGTCAACTCTTCAAGGCTGGATCATTGCGTATGAACCACACCAACATATGTTCCAAATTTAAGCGAAATCGAATGACGTTTTAAGATCTTTAAAAATTGCAATTTTTCGAATTTTTTGTATGGAAAAAGTTTAAATTATATATGTAGTGACTTATAATTACGACCTTAAGGACTTCTCCATGAATTGTGAATCAAAATTTTGTAACCTCTAAGATTGTAGAACAAACAAAGTTATAATTTTTTATTTTTATAGCCAGTGTACACAAAAAAATACATTCAATATATATTTTTCATCCTCTTGATTAAAGCTTAGTTTTGAATCCGCATTATAACAAAATCTGGTATTTTATTTAAAAATTTGACTTTATAATTGTAATTATCGCTAAAATGTGTTTTATGGTATTAAATTTAATATTAATCATTTTTAAATTTTAAATTTTTATACATGTTCTAAGAGCAACATATTATGAAGAGATTCATGATTGTAGCCACCATATTAAGATTATTATTGAATCATATTATGACTTAATATGACATCATAATAATGTGAATCATAATAAGCTAAGAAGTAATCATATTATCATCAGGTTAATCATAATAAATTAAGAAGCAATCATATTATGATACATTTCATAGCTGCCATAAAAAAATACAATAAATTAAAATTTTGTTTCATCGATTTTTTATTTTGTTGCTTTTTATAATTTTTCTTTATGTAAATCAAATAGCGGAGTTCAATATAAGGCTTGCAAAAGAGAAAATGCAAAATCTGTGGTTTACATGTTTCTACAAATTTTTGAAAACATATGGATCAATTCCGAATTTAAACGTAATGTTAAAGTTTAAAAAGTGCAATATCTAGCCCATATTGTGATCTAGAATGGTTTTTCAGCTCTCCTGAAAAATTTGTTTTAAGACATACGAGGTTGCCCATGAAACCCACAGAAATATCGTATCACTTTTATAACGAAATCTTTGTGTGTTTTGTTGTTGGATTTTAAACAAAAACACGATATTTTGCATTTGCACTTTTAAATCACTAATACTGAATGAACTCCGCTAATATTTCAATTTCTTTTATTATATTTTATGGGAATTTATCTTTTAATTAATAAACCGCTCACATATAAAATAAAAGACACAACTGATTCAAAATTATTTTACAAATGGCGCTAACATAATATTATAAGAATAAAAATAGTTTGATTGCATCTTAAACATAATATGATGAATGTATAGAAAGTTATCATGTTATGGCTAATAGATATCATGATATGATTGTGAGTAATGTAATATGTTTTGAAAGTTATCATAATTTAGTTGTTAGAAAAATAATTATTTTTCGATCAACAGTACTCACACTTACAATTGCGATCAATATTGATATGTTTACAGTAACTATAATATTGTTGATATTAAATTAAAATATCAATTATTTGTGTACGACAACAATATATTGTTAGATTAAACATAGTGTTGTTGCCGAAACAATGCCCAACCATATTTTTTCTCTGCGTGCACGCAAAAATAAAATAGTGGTAAACAAAAAATCATTCTTTCCATGTTTTTGTTATTTTTATTACGAATTTTAAGTGGTAGTTAGCAAACAATTACGATTTATAAGAGGCAAAGAAGATTTTATAAGAAAAAAAAATTACGAATTAGCGAGGGGACCAAAATGTATGGAAATTTTACGGATTAACGAAAAGTTTTTATGGGACCGACAGTTTATTACGAATTATCGGGAATTACGATTTATCGGGGTACGAATTATCGGGATTTGATTGTATTACCAAAATAAAAAGTTAAAGATACATAGGTTTTATAAGAATATTATTTTAGAAGTTAATTCAACAATTGAATAACTTAATATGTATAATTAAATAAAAAATTCGTATTCGCTTAAAGTAAAATTTGAAGTCCCCTTACATTATTTTACCTTTTAATTATGCCGCCCTAGGCCCGGCCATAACGGCTTGTAGTTAATTAAGCAGTTTGGGCTTGAAATCCAGCAAAATCGGTTCAGTAGGATCAGAGTTATGAATCAAAATGTGGAACCACCACCTTAAAAAATTGATCATTTTGTTACAAAATCTAAAATAAATGGTGCACACAGAAAAAAATCAAGTTAAAAACGTCGAAAACAAGGTTGATTTAAATTTTTTCGGTGGTGATTTTGCTTCATACGGGTTTCATGTTAATTCAACCTGACTTTACAATAACTGCGAACAACATTTTTTTCTTTTGATATAACTATAATTCATGTTAATTTAACATTGCAGTAAAGTTAGAGCAAAATGTAATTTATATTGAAATAACAATCGGAATCACGTTGAATGAAAGTTATTTCCAGTTGAAACAACGTGAATTTCATGTAGAATCAAATGGGTTTGAGTGTATTTTAACAGTGTGAAGAAGCTTCAGACAACATTTGCATTTATGTAAGAATAATTCAAAACCCTGTAGCACATGTTTCACTTATTTTGTATTCTCCTTTGTTAACAGAAGCATCAGCAGAATCGCCCGATATGGTCATCATTCTACTTTGAAAACTTGATGTACTATTTAAATAAACAATTTTAATTAAAAGAATACGGGAATTGTCTTCTTTTTATAACATATTTTAAAAGTGAAAATAAAAAATGTACATAATTAAGTAGGTATGCATGTTAATTTAACAAGATAAACTTTTGATTTTAATACAAAACAGGTTTTTATGGGTTCAATATTGAATCCAGATTTATTTATATTTTAATATTTTTTTTTTTTATTTTTTTAACAGTGAATAATATTAAATAAACGTAATTTAAGGTTATTTTGATATTTTTTATTAAAAATTAATATGAAATAATGATAAATTTAAGTAAAGGGCATAATTTTTCTGAAAGTTAACATGATTCTCAATCAACATTTTTCCATGTTAATTTTACATGGGTATTTTTTTCTGTGTGTGGAACAATGCACGGAATGACTTAAGATTTGGCAAAAGTTTTATTCGACTAGAAATCACATTGTAAAATTTCGTGAGAATAATTCCATAATTTAACCAAGGCTCCATATAAACCCTACTCTCGAAAAACAGTTTAGTTCGCCTAAAACCGTAATTAAGGCTGTGTTTATACGGCTCATGTCTTATCGACAAGATTGCTACTTTATAGGCGAGAGGAACGAGGGGAAAGAAACGAGTACACAGATGCATGTACTGTCTTTACATTTTGCTTTCTTATGCGTTGTTTAATTTTGTTTTTGTTTTCAATATCAAATAAAACAAATGTCGTCAACATGACATGATTCATTTGAACGCCAATTCATGTTCAAAGAGACATGAGCCGTATGAACTCAGACTTATAATGCTATCATAACAAATTTTGGCACAGTTTTCTGGGCCATAAATGACACTGTAAAATTTCATGAAGATCGGTTTATTACTTACCCTAGGCCCCATATAAACGCTACTACCGGAAAAAAATTTATGTTTTTCAATACCAGAAATTACTCTGCAGAATTTTAGGATTATTGGTTCATAACTTACCATGATTCCAATATAAATTCGCCTCCTGAAAATCATTTATGTTCGGCTTAAACTGTTACGAATCATGATATTTTACACAAGCTAGTTAAAAATGCTAAAAAAAAGGGTAAAACTTTCTGATTGTCGATCAATGCTCTTTTCTGTTTTTATAAAATTAAATTAATAATAAATAGATATCATGTAGATATCAATCCTGAAATAATTGAGCTGACGGTGGAGGGTATCAAAGATTCAGCACAGCCGAATATAGCACTCTAACTTGTTTTTAACTAAAATAATCCTATTCATTTCACTTAAGATTTTTCGTTATCGCCTCGTTTGGCGAGAAAACACCACATCTAACAACACTGATTGCTACTATTTGTTTTTTAACTAAAATATATAACCTGGATAAATAAAGAAACACGCATTGAATTAATTTAGTTTATATAAGGTAGTTTTGATTTACTTTATATTAATGTGCAAATTAGTACACAGTTCTGTGGCAATAATGAAAAAGTGCCTAAGTCTGTTTTTATAAGTTTAAAATTTTAAATTTACAGCTATTCTAATATAATCATTTCTTATCTGTGGTTATATTTATACCCACACCACAATAGTGGAGAGGGTATTATGCATTTGTGGTGATGTTTTCAACACCTTACAATATTGATACTAGACCCACCTTTAAGTATATCGATCGTCTCAGAATCACTTTCTGAGTCGAATAAACGGTGCCCTTCCGGTTGCCTGCCTGGCAGGCTTTCCATGTAAAACTTGTGCACTTTAGCTATAAAAAGCTTTAAAACAAATATTGGCCCTAAACATTCAGAAATGTAGTGGAAGATCGCATATTTATATGACAACGTAAGAGGTCCATAACTCGAAAACGATGCGATTGCGCCACTTATTCCACTTTATTTTCTTCTTATTTTTAAATTTTCTATCACCCTAGGTACTTGTTTTTTTTATTTGGAGCTGCATCGGTTAACTAGATTTATGCCCGCCACTTTTTGGAGCATTTTGTGTACTGACAACCCTGCTATGTGTACAAAATAAATGTTACATTTCTAAGAAGAAATAAATAAACCTGATTTGTGCTAAGATCTCTTCTCCATTCACGCCCACATTTGTCGGATGTTTTTCGGATTGATAACCGAGATGCTTTTATCTAATTTTTAAACTACAGCTCTTGACGTTCTATAGGTATACAAAAATCAATAATCAGTCTGATTACGAGAGTCGTTGTTGAAGTCGTTTGAAACTTTTGTGGATATGATTTCAAATTTAGGACAACTAAAAAGTAAATCACATAGAATTTTGTCGTATTTATGTCGTTTACTACAGTCATATTACCAATTTTTAAAAGCGACTGTAAAATTATGACTTACTTAAGATATGATAATAAAGCTTTTATTTAATATATAACTAATAATACAAAAAGTGGCGATTAAAGCTTTGTCCACATTATGTGTATTTGTCATGTGGAATGTTACTTTTCTACACACATGTAATTCCACGTGTATGTCCAAATTTAAGTTAAAATTAACATGTTCACATGTGGCAATGTACGTTACATTTGACATAAACTTTCAATAATAAAAAAATACATTTTTACCATTTTCAATAAAAAGTTTGTGTACGTTTTATTTGTTGTAGTATTTAATTACTTTTATAATTTAAATTTATTAAAATTTTATTAAATTTTTGCCACCACAAACAATTTTGTTAATAAAACAGCTGATGTCAGATGCTTTGTCACTTGAAAATTTAACTCGTTCTATATCAAAAATGTCATATGTATTGTACCCAGAGAAATAACATATGATATTGTTTGGAGGCTATGTGTGCAAATTTAACATGTGAAAAAGTGACAATCCACATGAAAGTACACATAATGTGAACCAGTGTTGCAAAATTTAAATTTTGAGATGGTACTGAACTTCAACTAAAAGAGTATTTTTCCCACCAAATGGTACTTTTTGTTAAAAAAAAATAATTTATGAAAATTAAAGGAACAAAAAATATTTTATTAGAAATCATTTATCTAACCCCTGTATTCATAATAAATAAAACAGGTTTATAAAAGGTTTATTAAACAAATTTTTAAACAAAATTTGATTCATAAACCTTTTATAAACTTGTTTTATTTTTTATGAATACGGGTGTAAGTCTTTGATAGCAAACGGTATTTATATTTGAGGTACACATGTACAATGTACATTTGTACATTGTACATAAATAATATTTCTGTTATACATAAGCGTCAAGCGCCCCATTCATTTACAATATTATTGTATGTGTTATTCGCCATATTATTTCTACGTATATGGCCCCATATTATTCAATGGTTTCAATTAAAATATCGCGCAACTCTTATTAAAAAATCACAACCTTTAAAGCAAAACAACAAAGTATATAAATAAAAAAAAAAATTATTTCCATGTAAGGAGTCAAATAACGCCATACATGGCCATAATATGGTTGTGGCTTCTTGATGGAGGACTAATTCAACCATAACATGGTTGCCGGTGACAATTATATGGTTAAATGCAACATAATATGTTTAAAATTTTGTTTAAAAATAGTTTTGTTGGAGGTGACCATATTAAAACATGTTTTTTCTCTGGGTGCGGCCGAAGGCGATAAAATTGAACAGTGATATTGCAAGTGTATGAGCCGCTTAGAGTACGTTTTTTCAGTATTTTCTAAAAAAAAATATTTGAAATAGTTCATATATTTATGAATAAGTAAATAAATTAAAAATTTTATTTTTGTCAACATAAATTAATACGGGTATTTAAATTTATATTTTTACTTTTGCAAAGTTACATAATTTAGACTTGTACATATACGTATAACATACTTAGAATTTAGTTCTAAAAAAAGTTTAAAACATTAATGCTTAAAAATAAAGATTTTTAATTCGGTGTTATAAGATAAAGCAAATTTACTTTAAGAGAACATAAGAAATATTATAACTACAACAGCCTACCAGTTGATTTTAATAGATCTTAAGTTTTTATCAAACTTGAAACAGTTTCTACATATAAACGATTTCTTACTTTGCATTTTACATAATTTTACATTTGAAAATGTGCGTTCAATTGATGCTCAGAAATGTGGGATCGATAAAATACCATGCGGTATTTTTAATATGAAGAAGTACTGAAAAAAGTAACAAAGTACTGAATTTTTCAACACTGATGTGAACATAGCTTAAAGCTACAAAGTAATGAAGTCATTAAAAGAAAGAGTGTAAGTAAAGTTTTTTGCTGGGTATTTACATATTAAGATGAGTAAATTTTAATTCTTAGAAATAAAATTTAATTCTTTGAAGTTTCCTCTTAATTTATTCTTTAATTCAAAAACCGTTGAAGTATTGAGTCGCATATTCAAAAATATTAGGTCTGCCTGCGTACACATATTTTGCGCAAAATGTTGCAAAACGTTGTCTGCTTACTCCAAATCTCCTGCAGCGAGAGAGCCAAAAAGAGAATTTTTTGACAGTTGGAAGTTAGAGAACTTGCAAAATGTTACAAATAAAACTAACAACTAAGAAGAAATTGAATTTACCAAACTAATAACAGTGTAATAAACAAGTTTTTTAATTTACAACACTTTTTAGCTTCACTTTAATTAATAATTTTTTAATTCACCCAGAGAATTCAATTTTGCGTACACATATGCTTTAATTCTTTTGCTTTGTTATTGCAATTGTTTACACACCGATCAGCTGTTTTCTTGCAAAATTTCACTGGATACTGTCTGCGTACTTTTTGAGATTTTTTCAGCCGATTGAGTAAAATTGGTCTTACTCTCCCAAAAAAATTTACTGAGTATTTGCTACTGGAAAAGTGCCCAGACAGACCTATTAATATCTTACAACACTACACTGAAAAAATTATTGCCGAATTATTTTCAAACAAACGCTTGTTTGAAAATTTTTTTAATTTCTATAAATTTTTTTTACTGATTTAAACAATATTTCTGTTTGATTTTTATTTAACCAACAAAAATGTGGACAACTCTTCAAAAATGTAATAAACGCGTTATTGGTGTCAAGTTTTCATAATTTTGTATTAAATATTTAACGCTCTTTAATGTTGTCGTCTTTTTGCATTTTTTATTTGATCGTAAGCAACATTCTTTATGTGAAATATAAGAACAACAACAAAAAACACACACAATCTATTTTTGGACGCTTTAAAAAAGTGCAACTACAGTATTTATCGGATATAAGAAACTTTAAAAATCCACGAAAAAGTTTCTTATAAGCGTTTCTTTCTTATATACAATTATTTTATATAAGAAACTTATTTCTTATATAAGTAGCTATGGCAGAATTTTAGTTTTCTGTCTCTTTTTTTGGTAACATTTCTAACTTTTAAATAATTATTTTCTATGTCTTTTGAGTTTTTCACTATTTTAGATGTTTTTGCAATTTCGTTTCTTTTTATACCGTTTTGTATTTCTTTAAAAATTTTAACTTTTGTTTTTATTGCCAAAAAAACACAAAGCTTCTCATGAGTACCAGCTCGCTCATCTAAAACTAAAAGTAAAAAAAACTTTGTTCTTGTTGTAAAACTGTCAGAAAACAGCGTTGTCCATGCAAACTACATAAATTCTGAGTGCCGTTGGAAGTTTCTTATATAAATTGTTTTTCTATACATTTTGTGGTTTTGGTGTTTAAGAAAAATGTTCTTTAATCAGTTTTTTTCTTATAAGCGTTTTTCTTATATGAAACCTTTTTTGTAAGAAAAATCACTAAAAAGACATGGTGTTTTTGAAAATGTTTCTTAAAAGCGTTTTGTTCTTATATGAGATGTTCTTATATCCGATAAGTACTGTATAAGCAAAACAATAGCAGAAACAACATTACAAGAAACAAAATCCCGTATTAAATAAATAAATCAAATACAAAAATAGAATGATGACGAAAAACATACCGAGTCGGTCTGCTGCCGTTTTTGGTTAGTCTGAGTTCATACGGCTCATGTCTTATTGACAAGATTGGTACTTTATTGGCGAGAGGGACGAGGGGAAAAGAAACGAGTACGTTTTGCTTTTTCATTCGTTGTTTAATTTTGTTATTGTTTTCAATATCAAAAAGCACATGTCGTCAACATGACATGAATCATTTGAACGCCAAATCATGTTCAAAGAAGAAAAAGGAAGAATCTTGTCAATAAGACATGAGCCGTATGAACTCAGACTTACATTTCTTCTTAAGCAAAGGAAAGGATACAGCAACAGAGAGTGATAAAGAAAAACATTGTGTTGTTTGCAGTGCTGCCACAACCAATACAATTTTGAGAACCAACATTTTTGAAAAAGTTAGCAAATGTAAAAGAATATAACCAAATTTAAAATTCCATTTATTAATTGAGAAAATCATTTAAATTTATTTATATTTGCATTGAAATACAAAGGTTATTTACACCTTATAGTTAAATAATAATTATAAATCAAGAATACAAAACAAGAAATGTAATTCTCTAACTTATTAAAAAAATAACGAGAAACTTAATTAAAAGTTTTTATTTAATTAAGACTTTTTTTGTAAAAAAAAATTTTTATTTTACGAGAGTTAAACCCGTAAAATTTACATACAAAATTCAGTATATTGAAAGTTAATAAACTAAATATTTTTTAATGAACTGCAAAATTGTTTTCCGCTTTTTAGCTGTTATTGGCAGGACTGTCAAATGTGGCGGTTTCTTAATCCTTTTGTCGATGGAATTTTACATTTGGCGATATAGAGATTATTTTGGCGAAATTTAAAACGATTGGCGATATGCGAAACATTTTCTAATTTACATATGTATAGTATCTAAAATAGTTTAAATTTTTTTTTCTACTTAAAATTCCTATGTGTATTTTCGAAAATGTATATAAATAAATTCAGAACATTAAACTAATTTTCAAGTTTTAAGAAACACTAAAACGACTTTTGTGTTATTTTTCAGTAATTTTCTGAAATCGATTCCGCATGATTTTATGCACTTCCTACTTTAAGTACTACTCTTAAAATCAAAAAAACTATACCCATTTAAAAAAAATAATTTAAAATCTCCATTGATTACAACTTCATTTGTTTTCGATCTCATAACATGAATATAAAAATCAGAAATGGCAATATTTTCTTAGTAAAAATCTTAAAAAAATTATTTGGTTGCTGAAAGGGATTTTTTGTTTTCGATATATTATAAAAAACTTCCGTTGATTGGTAACAAATAATGAACAAATTCGAGCTCGTGAATAATTGTTTCAAGAAAAACTTATTTGTACGTATTATTATTTTAGAAAAAAGTAACCAAAATGAAAAAAAAATTCACATCTCCACATTGGAAAAAAATATAACCAATTTTGGTTAGAAATAACCAAAAACGGCAGCTCTGGTTGTGTGTTAAATAAGACTCAAGGTATATTTACACAAGGTAAACTCGTTGCTACAACAAGTACAACAAGACAAAAACAACACGCCAAATTGTTTTTGTATTTGGAACCATGGTGTCAAAAAAAACGCAACAATGTGCCTTTAAAATAAAAACACAAATTGAAAAAAAAAACAACACGTGCAGTTCAGAATAATAAGCTGAAACAATTTTTAATATATTGTGCATTCTCAAGCATAAAAATAAAGTATTATTGCAAAAAATAATGCATTTAAATGTATTTTGTTTGCTTAGTAATCACAAGAATTAAAATTTCACAAAAATAAAATGTTTTTCACAATTTTACATTTTTTAATTCAAAATGGCGCGCACTAGCCATAACTATGTAAACAAACACAAGGAACCAACGGAACCAACATAAATAACTTTTGACACTAGGGTTCCAAATGGGGTAAACAGCTGACAAACATATGGGCCAACGAGTTTACCTTGTGTAAATATACCTTGATAAGACTTCGTTCAAAAATTATTCCAACAAAAAAAATGTGTCTCAAAGCCAGCCGGCGGCTCTGCTCTGCCGTCATCTTCTCATACAGTGCTTACTTGTGTGCGCGTCATTGCTTGTGCAAAAACTTTTTTTTTTTTTTATTTTGATTTTAGTACATACATATATGAATTTCAGTAAACTTTTTGTTTGATTCAGTTAAATTATTTGTTTGAAAAAATCAGTGTTTTTTTTTCAATAAACAAAATGCAAATAAATTGTTTGAATATGCAAATTTGTTTATAGGACCGATTTCAGACAAAAAATTGTTTGATTCTACAAATAATTTTTTCTGTGATACTCTGGAGCGGTTTTTAGAGGAATGCTCTTATTTTTTTTCTAAGTAGGTATGTAAGCATTTCTACTATTTCTCAACCGTTTATTTTAATTTTCGCCTTTCCAATTTGCCACATGAACTTTTGTTTTTGTAGCTCTGTTGCAGATATCAATTGCTGATTCCCTAACAGTCTTAAAATTTCTAAGTTGAAAAATTTTAGGCAAAAAATAAACCGTTTACAAAATTGAAATAAGTTTCCTAAAAAATGTGACAGTATTCCCTAAATATGCATTAAGGCCTTTGATATTAATAAAAAATTTTGGGATACTTCGGTAGAAACAGCAAATGAAATAAACAGTAAAAAAATGTCAAAATCAAATTTAAAATATTGTCCATAAAAATTCTTAAGAATAAAAAATTCAAAAATAATTTTTCTCTCGGGGGAAAAACTATCTGAACAACCTAAACAAAAGCGGCAAGCGTTTTTTTAAAAATGAAAATTTTATTTAAAAACAATTTCAATACAACACACCGACATAGCGATCTGTCAAATAAGATTTATCAGCCGGGTGGTTTCTAATTCGCATTCTAATGTTTTGTTTCGTATAAATTGTATGCAAATGAGAAGTTTTGACATACAAAAAACGCTTCCGCTCTTATTTAGGTAGCTCAGTATATGAATACATAGTATGCTTTTATCAGTGTTGCCAGAAAACTTTTATGCCGAGCTCTCAACTTAAATTTGCAGTCCCCAAATTACCTATATAAAAACTTTTATTTCCAACCTTGTTTCCAAATTCTTTAAACGTATTTCATAAATATTTCATAAAATATTTAGAAAAATTATATTTAACGTGAAAATTGTTTGCAATTGTTAAAAAATTAATTAATTTTTGTCGAAAATATGTTTAGTATTCAAGAATAATTTTTATATGTTGTTTAAAACTTAAGCTTTTAAGCGAAAAGCAAGAAATAGTATCTGAGACTTAAAAAGCAAAAATAATGAAAACTTCTAAATAACGAAAATTCCGCCTCTTTGTCTTAAAGGTCATAGAAATCCCAGAGTATAATTAAGCAAAACCACAACTAACGTTTTACCAGGGTTGGGCAAAAACATGCATATCGCACTGGTTTCTCTATAGAAAGTAACTCGAATTTTTAAATTTTCACCTTTTGCAAGAAATCTACGCACTGTTTAAATCTTAGATAAATTTCTTCAGTATTTTGCAAAAAAAATACAATTGCATCTCCCTTTGTATTATAAGATACATATAAAAATAAAACAGTTTTTGTCTCTACTGAAAATTTATAAAGTTTGAGTTAATTCCCTTTAGAGGAACCAGTGCGATATGTATTTAACATTCTTGTATTTAAAATACAAACAACTTTAAGCCACGTATTTAAAATACAATATGCTTTCAAGTTGTGTATTAAAAATACAAAATCCTTTTTAAGAAAACAATTAATCGCAAAACAAGAATTTCCTTTAGATAATTAAGGAAACCAGCAAAAGAAAACAATATTTCTTTGCTTACTGATGAGCACAAACTAGTGTTAAAACGCATTTCTTAAATGTGGATAGCTGTTTAGAATTATAAGGTCTGTGCTTTTTTTTTTATTGAGGAACCTGACAAACTCTTACTCCAAATTAAGTCTCTTAAGTGGATCAGTGTGAACTAGATCTAGATATCATCTTCTTTAAGGCCGATTAACACTGTCTTACAAGTCGTAAGTATTTTGTTGAAAATTCTTTCCTGATCTAATTATTGTTAAAACATTTAAAAAAAACAATAACAACTTATCACGACAGGCTATATTTTCCTCAAAATACGTTAGATTTTTGTAATAGTGTTATGTTACTTCTGATGTCTTTTGCAATAGTCATCTAAATCATTAATTGCAAGATGTTGAATTCTTTGCCTCTCAACTGCCGTCATGCTTTCTGGTAACCAGCGCATTTTGAAACGTGGGTGCTAATATGATGCCTAAAAAGCTTTATTTATTTCAGGTGACAGTTTGAAAAACTTTTCGAATCTTCTATCTAAGCTCTCTTTTAATTGGACTAAAACACAAATCAAAATCCCTAAATTTTTACCCTGCAGCCCATCTATCTGGTTCATAGTGACATTAGAATTTTTTCATATAAAGAATTGTTGCCCTGAATACCTATAATCTAAATCTGTAGAAAATGATTTCAATACTTTTATGAATTCCTTTAAATACTCTAGTTCTATTGCCGAAAAAGTGTTATTTCACTCAACTTATCAAATAATTCAATTAATTTGCATTTACTTTTCATAAGCTGTACTATAGAATCATAAAAAGAGTTCCATCTTATGGGGCATGGATATAACAATTTGTGTATACAAAAATCTTTAATCGTATCGACCAATGTGGGTCATCTGGAAAGATTCCATAAAAAAGTAATCTTAGCAAAGGCTTTGTGTGTAGCTGCCACATCTGAGGTGCCTTGGCAAATAACGGTCGCTAGTGTCATCTACAGATATGTTTACTAGTAACAATACCTCGTCATACAAAACAACGGAATCAGATGATGATTTCACTGCAGTTGGAACAGCATCTTATAATCGGTAGAATTCAAATTAACATGAAATTAGTGAATAACTACAAAAAGTTACGTGATTTTACTAGATCTGTTTTAAGTTGCTTTGCAGAAAATTAAAATGAAATTTCGTGTGAGAAATAATTATACAGTGGTTCAAACGCATTATCGGGCAAGTGTTTGCAAGACCAAAATGTGCTCTAAACTTAAACAAAATTTATTATAAATTAATTTTTTTTTCACTTTTTCTCCACTTTATATTCTCATCTTCTCAAACAATAAAAAAACAACGAACTTTTGTAATATTAACTGTAAAATCCGAATGAAGAACAAAAATAAACCAACTTTTTGTGTCAAACGAATAATTTCACAGATCAAAGTAGCAATGATGAAAATGCCGTTAACTTAAAAACTTGGTTAGGAAAGAAAAATATTGAAAATGTTCCCAAATTAAAAGCAATCATCTGTGGAAATTAGACAGCTAATAGTAACATTAAAATTAGAGCGTAAAACTGTGACAAAAGACAAAAAATTTTAATTAATTTAAGAATTTTATTAAACCGCCATATTTGTATAATTGAAATTCTTATATTTGGCCCTTGTAGTTCCTAGGATGCCTCAAGAAGGGTCAAATGTATGACCAACTCCACTTTATTTTTCATCTCCATAATTTTTTTCTAAAATACCTACCTGCTATATCCATTCATTAGAAATATATTGAAGAAAAAGCTCCATAACTGCCAAGGAGTCAGCCCTAGGGGAATAAAGTGTATGACCGACCTCAATTAGTTTTTTGTCCTTAACATTTTCTCGAGACATACTTGCCCTTTACCTTTACTTTTTAGGGGGCCTCTCATACAAATATGGCGGTTTAATAAAATTCTTAAATTAATTAAAATTTTTCGTCATTTGTGAATACATAAAATCAAAAGTTGTTAACAGATTTTAATCATTTATAGCTTGTTTTGTTTGCAATGTTGTTTTTTATATGACTGCATAAAATTAGAAAAACGGCTAGCACCACTGGATTCAGCGACCCCGAATTAGGTTAAAAATCTTTCGTTCGTATCATACTAAAATATTAAACAGCAAATACTTTACTCTATACAATATATAATTTCTAAGTATGTTGCATGTATGTCCTATTCTTTCCGCAACTTTCTGAAGCCATCTGATGACATAGGAAGCTGAAATTTGGCACACTTGAAGTTCTTTCTCTGCGGAAGATCGTAACGAAGCCATATTCTTGATTTTCGGGTTTTTAACTAGTATTACTATAAAGATCTGATAGAAAATATGTTTTTTTATAATATGGGGAACTTTGGGTCCCACCCGGCACGGCTAGGCACCGTCGGGTTGACCTGAAATATTAGATCATGATTTGTTACACCAAACTTCATATTTTAAGCAGCGCAAACAATTAAATTTAAAAAAAAATTGCGACCAGTCTAATGGACATGCTCTTCTTAACATGCAACTTTTATCCAACAAAAAGTATTAATATTTAGAAAATTTCAAAAAACGATAAAGTCGTATGAGATGTCAGATTTTTTTGTTAATACACAGAAAAAATTATTGCCGAATTATTTTCAAACAATCGCTTGTTTGAAAATTTTTTTAATTTCTATAAATTTTTTTACTGATTCAAACAATATTTTTGTTTGATTTTTATTTAACCAACAAAAATGTGGACAACTCTTCAAAAATATAATAAACGCGTTATTGGTGTCTAGTTTTCATAATTTTGTATGAAATATTTAACGCTCTTTAATGTTGTCGTCTTTTTGCATTTTTTTATTTGATCGTAAGCAACACTTCTTTATGTGAAATATAAGAACAACAAAAAACACACACAGTCTATTTTTGGACGCTTTAAAAAAGTGCAACTATAAGAAAAACAATAGCAGAAACAACATTACAAGAAACAAAATCCCGTATTCAATTTTTTAAAACTGTTTGGTTAAATACATCAAATACAAAAATAGAATGATGACGAAAAACATATCGAGTCGGTCTGCTGCCGTTTTTTGTTACATATCTTCTTTAGCAAAGGAAAGGATACAGCCACAGAGAGTGATAAAGAAAAACATTGTGTTGTGTGTATAAATATGACTTCGTTAAAAAATTATTCCAACAAAAAAAATGTGTCTCAAAGCCAGCCGGCGGCTCTGCTCTGCCGTCATCTTCTCATACAGTGCTTACTTGTGTGCGCGTCATTGCTTGTGCAAAAACTTTTTTTTTTATTTTGAAATTTAGTATATGAAGTAAACTTTTTGTTTGATTCAGTTAAATTATTTGTTTGAAAAAATCAGTGTTTTTTTCAATAAACAAAATGCAAATAAATTGTTTGAATACGCAAATTTTTTTATAGGACCGATTTCAGACAAAAAATTGTTTGATTCTACAAATTTTTTGTTTGAATTGGAAAAATAATTTTTTCTGTGTACTTGTTGTTTTCATAACACATTGCATTCACACTATCACACTTTTACAATTATCTTAAGTTCATCGATTTCGAACAAAGACTCCGTTCGCTTAACTTACATTGAAAACAAAGACAAATTAAAATTTTTTTTTTTATATTAGTTAAGCGAACGAAGTCTTTGTTCGAAATCGATGAACAGGCCATTAATGTATTTTAAGACCATAAGTATTTGAAATACAAAATACTTGAGAGACAGGTATTTAAAATACAAAACACAATTTTGGAATTAATTTAAAAAAGCACATACAAAATACATGCAAATAAGATCATTTGGATCAAGTGCAAAACTAATTAAATTAACAAAGTTATTTTCGGGAATACAAAATTTATTGTTAAGATTTTTGCATGACGTGCTAAATTCCCAATTTTTCATATTTGATAAATACACTGAAATTTATTGTTGAGAGAAAGCTAGCTTCTATGCGCATTTCACTGGTTGCTTAGGCCAGATCAAATAGGAGAAATTTCTCATTGCAACATTCGTTTCATGGTAATATAAATGTTGCTGGAACCTAGGACTACAGTTACAGAACAGTACAGAACATACTTGTCAAATTAAAATTTAAAAATTATTTTTTTAGGAATGAATATTTTATTTTAAAAATAATTTTACTTAATAAAATTCTTTTCCTCGAAAAATTAATGTTGAAAACGCCAATTTTAAAATAAATTCTCTTACCTGGAAACACTGACCTATATTAAGATTTTTGTGTATTCTCGCCTCTCGAATACAAAATTAACAATTCAAACTGCAAACTAAAGAAAAACAAATAGTGACTACGAATGAAATAATTTATTAATACATAAAGCCTCAGTTAGCTGACAGTAACAGTAAAGGCTAAATCTGTAGAAAATAAATTGTTCTTACTTTTTTACCTTTAAAGGCTAAATTACACTATCTCACAAGTCTTACGTATTCCACAAAACTTTGTGGGATAGAAATCTAAAGAGTTTTGTTGCGACACTCAAAAAATCAAATTTAACATGACAGTTTGTGTTCACACCATTAGACAAAGTATAAACACTCACACATGAAATAATATGCAACCCTGATCCAATGAAAAGTATTATTGCTTAGAAATTTTTTTAAAAACGATGAAGTCGTATGGGATGTCAAACTTTTTTTCATAATACTTGTAATTTTCATTCTACATGCATTCACACTATCAGACTTTTACATATTACTTGAGTTTTTGACATGTATTAATACAAATATTTTCGTTAAATGCAGGCAAGTAATTCATGAGCAAATTTGTTTCAAAATCTTCGCATAATCTTTTAAACACTTTTTATTTTAAATTGGAAATTTTATACGTAAAATGTCAATGTATCTTTTAGTTGTTTTTAATATGACTTTTAAGCCGTTCAACAAGCTACTGGTGTAAATAACACGAGCAAAATTTTCTATTCCAAAATTATACACTTGATACAGAAATATACCTATATACATATGTATATACATATCTATGCATAGTATATACATAAGTATTTGTTTATTAATTTATTTATGTGTTTATAGAGACACCACCTTCCATTCACTTTTGCGAAAGTGTAAATTTCTGATCCCACTGAATGTGTTTGAAGCTTTTATTTTGTATTGATGTTTTGTGAATTTGTAATTTCTCGTGGGAGAAGTTTAAAAAGGATATTGAGACACAAATAAACAAAAACATACACAATAATATGAATAAATTGAATAAGTATTTGCTTTGTATATTTTCTTATGTACTAGTGCTGAGAAAGTATTGAGTAGTAAGTGCCGAAAATGGAGTATTAACACTTTCTTAAGTACCCAGTGGTCCAAAGTAGTTACAAAACTTTTATAGTTGTATTTTTTAACAAAGTTTAAGTGCTGGTTCACACTCGTTAGATCTTTAGCTTTAAGGAAAGAAGGGAAAAGAGAATGCGTTAAATACCTCATTGAAGTAATTAAACGAATGCGTTTAAATAACAGTGTAGTGGCTAATCAAACATATTTCTTTTCATGATACCCTAAATTTGATGTATAAAAAAAGTTAAATCAGCTAAATCTAAAAGAGATAGCAATAACAACAATGGGATTTGCTGTCTTAAATTTTATCTGTAATGCTCTTTGAGATGTCCTGCCATATTCTACCATCAAAGGCGTACGCATACATACAAACTTATGATCAGGGAACAGAATCACTTTTTAAAGTGAATGTTTAACGTCCGCCCGTCCGTCCATCTGGCAAAGTTAAAGTCGCAATTTTGTAGATAATTTGATAAAGAACGAAGGCTATGTAAATTGTGAGAATCGGTCTATAATATCACGTAGTCCCCATTCGAACTTGTTTTATCTCCATAAACCATTTAATTATGTTCTTGTTAAGATTAAATTCGGCTCAAAATATTTTACTGCAAATTAAATTTTTTTGAATCGGTTCAAATTTAAACATACAGCTTCCATTCTAATATCAATCCCGAAAATATTTAAGCTATTTTATTTTTTTCAATGTAAATATTAATATGAAATTTAGCGGCCTTCATTTTAATTCCTTGAAGAGAAAATTTATTTATATAACATAACTTTATTCTGGTGAGTCCATTAGTTCCCATCGGTGGCAAATCGGGTACGATCTCGAAAATTCTTCTGCAAATACTATAGTATATGGGCTTTGCCGACTATAATTTTTGACTTGTTTCTTTTTAATGTAAATATTTTGTGTATTTCGCTTTAAAATAAGGCATAATTTGGTTTTTTGGGGCATATATTTTAAATATTTTTAGTGCATATTTAATGCGCATAAAAAACTTTTTTAAATCATATATTCGGTATCCCTGTTTATTATTAACATATTAACTTTGTTGCATTACTTGCTGTGTTGTTGTCAAATAGTACTGAGGCAATTTAACGAATGATATTTAGGTAACATTTTATTTTGGGACTTTAATTTTTAAGGCAAATACTCGAATTGGGTAATTAAGCGTAAGGCAAATAAACGTAGATTTTTATTGGAAATTCGGAAGAAAAGTAAACGGGGATTAAAAACTTAAGGTAAATAAGCGTGAAAGGCATTTAAGCGTGGGGTATTTAAGCGGGTTATACTGTATTGCAAATTAGATGCTTTTTCGCAACAAAATATCTGGTATTTGAAACAAGACGTAATCTTCCTTCAAAGTTTAAATTGCTGCCAAATATCGCTATTTAGTGTGGATAATGTTAAAAAAAAACAAAACAGATATATTGACATATTTTTTTTTTTTTTTTTTGTTTAATTTATTTTTTATTATTGAATCTTTCTTATCGAAATTTACAATATGTATTCATCTTAATTCTACTTGTTGTTTATTAGTTGTTACCAGTGTAACCACTAACTGCTGTATTCAAATTTTAAGACTGTCTTCTAGTTATGCTCAAAGTATCGGTTCTTTTTAGCCTCTGGTGACCTTCGAACTGAAGCAAACCCCGAGCGAGGTAGTTAGGGTGGACCATTAGTTTATCGATGAAACTTATTGAATATTTTTTAATTTCCTCCTGGATAGTGGGGACGTTGAGATCTCTGTGGATAATATCATTACGTATATACCATGGGGCGCAGACAATTTGTCGTAATATCCTAGACTGTCTTCTTTGAAGCTTTTGGATGTTAGATGCGCATGCAGTACCCCATAATTGGATGCCATATGTCCATATTGGTTTTATGATGGACTTGTATAGAAGAATTTTGTTGTCTAAAGACAAGTTTGAGTTTCGACCGAGAAGCCAATGTATTTGAGCTGCTTTAAGTTTCATAGCCGTTATTTTCGCTTCGATATGACGAGACCAGGTCAAGCGTCTATCTATATGAATTCCCAAGTACTTTTCATTGTTTTCTACCGGAACAGTGATGTTATTTATTTTTACTGCTGGGCACGTTTGTCTTCTGAGCGTGAAAGTTAAGTGAGCACATTTAGCCGGGTAAACCTTTATTCTCCATTTTTCTAGCCATGCCTCTAGTTCATTGATGTGGGACTGCAGATTTTGCGATGCGACTTTTGGGTCATGGTTAACGCTAATAAATGCTGTGTCGTCTGCAAATGTAGAGGTATGCGTGCTCAGGTTTGTTGGCATATCCGCTGTGTATATTATATATAGAAGCGGTCCTAATATGCTGCCTTGGGGAACACCAGCAGTAATTTTCTTGAGGGGGGAGTATTTATCTTGCGACCTTACTACGAATGTTCTGCCTGTTAGATAGCTCTCCAGAAGCTTGTGAGTGTTTTGAGGAAGCATTCGTGCTATTTTGATGAGTAGCCCATCATGCCAAACTTTGTCAAATGCTTGGGAAATGTCTATAAACAGGGCTGAGCAGTATTGCTTTTTCTCAAACGCCGATCTAATAAGGGTGACAATTCTATGCACTTGTTCTATTGTACCATGTTTCGCTCTGAATCCGAACTGGTGATCCGGGATTATGTCGTGTTCATTTAGATGAGGAGTTATACTTAAAATGAATATTTTTTCGAAAAGCTTCGATAGGATTGCTAATAAGCTTATTGGTCTGTACGACGCAACCTGGCTAGCATCCTTTCCTGGCTTGGGAATCATAACAATTATAGACCTCTTCCATGAGGATGGGAAGTATTCGACTCTTAATATAGCGTTAAAAATGAGTAGCAAGATTCTGGAAGCAGACGATGGTAAGTTTCTTATCATTGACCCTGTGATACGGTCAAGTCCGGGAGATCTTCTAATATTCACTTTTTCTATTGCAGATTTTACTTGAGAACAAGTATGTGTACCATATGGCGTGAAAACTTTCTCAAGGTGGCCCGCAAAAGCGTTTAATTTTTCATCTGTGTTTTTGGCCCAAGTGCGGTTTTCCAGTCTTAATGGAGATTCTTGGGTTATAGGGCATTTCATATGCCGTACAGCCTTCCATAAGCTATAATTGGAGTTTTTTGTGGCATCTAGTCTGTTTAGATAGCCTTCTATTGCAGACTCGTGGTTCTGTCTCAATTTGTTGCGAAGAGTTGTCAGGCATAATTGTAGTTGGGCCTTAGTGGTTGGGGAACGACTGTTTTGCCATTGTCTTCTTAACTTCCTTTTTTCTCTGATAAGGGTCTCTATATCCGTCGATGTATTGTAAGGAGCACGTTTAATTGTCCGCTTGATTGGGGTTGCATTTCTTGCTGCAGACTCCAAGACTTCTGTAAATCGGTCGACAGCTATTTGGATGTCAGATGAATTTTTTAGGGGAATGCACTGTGATAGGTGAGAGCTCACATACATTTTATACTTTAACCAATTTGTGTTTCTGTTTGGATAGGAAATACAGTTTGCAGCTGCGGCGTCAGAGTTACCTTTTAAAATGAGGATTGAAGGTGAATGATCAGACGAAAGATCATAGGAGGAACTAACTAGCACCTGATCGCGCTTGATGTTTTTGATTACAAAGTCAATAAGGTCTGGTAGCTTGTTGAAGTCGGTTGGCCAATAGGTAGGCTCACCACTCGATACCACATCAAAGATATTTGCAGTTACGGTATTATATAGCTGATTACCTCTAGGACTAATAAGTCTGGAGCCCCAATGAAATTCTGGCCCAATGTGGAGAAGAAGTTGAGAAATTTATCGTGTAGAATTTTGTGCCTCGGGGGACAATAAACGGATGTTAACGTTAGTTTGAAATCAGTAAAATTTATAGATGTGGCCTGGATACAATCTTCTTCGAACTCTGGCAATGGTAAGTGTCTGATGTGTTTGTGCACAATTATGGCTGTGCCACCACAAGCTCGTCCGCTGGGATGTTTTGTGTCATACGTAAGGTAACCATTTACCCTAAACCAGTTTTTATGAGTAAAGTGTGTTTCAGAGACAAGAAGTACGTCGATTTCATGCCTATGAAGAAAGTTTACAACTTCGTGTTTATGTTGGGATAACCCGTTTGCATTCCAGAAACATATTTTTAACTGGTTCATTTTTTGTTGAGTAGAACTTGCAGGAGCATGTTCTGGTTTCGCATCATTTCCTGAAACATGTTCTGCATAGTGGCTATGAAGTTATTCATAGTTTGAATTAAATTTTCAATTGAGGTAGGCATTTGTAGACCTTCCCTAGGAACGTTAGCGTACGGAGGTTGCTTTGCGTTGGAAGTACTCGGGGGATTTTTCGCATTAGGGTTTCCTTTTAGGACTTGGGCATATGATTGGTTTTGTTTGTTTGTTTGTGTAGTACTAGCAATTGAGCCAGCGGCTTGGCTGGGCGCATGTGACGGACCATATTGGGAGTGAGTATATTTTTGAACTAAAGCAGGTTTTAATAAATGCAAGAAGACTTTACAACCCCTATAGTTTGCCGTGTGATTTTCGCCACAGTTGCTGCATTTCTTAACATTCGGGTCAGCTTTAGAACGATTACATTCGGCGGTTTTATGAGCGTCGCCACAAACCACACATACGTGAGGCAATTTACAATATGATTTTGTATGCCCATATTCCTGACAGTTTGTGCATTGGGAGGGACCCTTTCGTTTTATTGGCTCCTCAACAGTTATTCTTCTGTTGAGTAGGTAGCGCAAGCTGTATATGGGATGAACTGAATTTTTGGTTTTGAGAACCGATGAATCAAACGATATCTCAATGCGGTGCAGTGGTTGAGGAACTTTATTCCTGTTCAAAATATTATGCACAGATTTTACCTCATACCCCTCTTGCTCTACGGCAGATTTTATATCCTCTGTAGGAACAGAACTATCTATGCCTTTTATGACAATAATCAATCCCTTAGCACTTTTTAATTGGTATGTATAGTAACTTTTATTTTCTGCGTCCAGGTGTCTTGATATAATACGAAAGTTCGTTTCTGTACTGGCTTGAATTTTGGTCTCTTGAATTTGCCCGCGTCGTATAGAAACGACGTAGAAATTATTCTTACTTACAAGTTGAGTCAACATGTTGACTATGCTATTTGATGTTTGCTCTCGCAGATAGATAGGTGGCGGTTAAACTTCTTTAGTGGCTGTACCATTAGCTGATTCTGCTTCTTCATCGTCAGGTATGGATAGTACAGAGAATCTGTTACCATTTGTTGGCAAAGATACTACGTTAGAGCCTTTGTATTGTTTGGCCATGCGTTCCTGTTGGTTGGACCTAGGGCTAGCCTTTCTCTTAGTTATTGTAATATATCTGTCCATGCCTGTTTGCACTTTAGTAGTTTTTGGCACAGCTCCTGTATTTATTAATGCAAATCGTGATGTTCCAGGTTTTTCGTTATTATTCCTCTGGTCAGACGACTTCACACTTTGAACCACATTTACGGTCGGATCAACACACTTGCTCAGGTTGGGCACACTTGAACTCAAATTGCTGTAGGGAAAACTAGTTGCGCTGGCAATTTTTGCACTTAAATAATTTTTGTTTAATTCTGGGTATCGAATGTTTTCATTGCTCACGCTCGGGGAGCTTACCACAATATACGCATTTCTGCTATTTGTGCTGGGCCTACTCTCCTCATTCACAAATCTCTTCGGGCACACTAGTTATTGTTCTTTTTTTTCACCTATTACAAATATTTTTTTTTTTCACCCACGGCAAATGTTTTTTTTCACTTCCAATTTTTTCATTATTTTTTAATTTTTTTTTTAGTTTTGTTACTCACTGATACACGTCCGTACTCGTCAAGAGCTGGTTCGCAACTGACATATGAGGGGTATAGTTGCAAAGACCGCAATCTCCACACTTTTAGTTTTCGTAATAAATAGTTAAAACTTCTAGCTCAAAATATATTCATAGTTATTTATAATATGTTATACTTTTCAGTAAATATGAATATGATAAAGATATGACGCAAGTTTTAACCAAATCGATATAGCGGTTTGCTGGCAATTATAATAATAAAATTGGAGATTGCTTTGTTTGCTGTAATCAAATGGACATTTTTGAGTTGCGCGAATATATACAATATATAATTATATACAATATATAATTTCTAAGTATGTCAGGATGTTTGCATGTATGTCCTATTCTTTCCGCAACTTTCTGAAGCCATCTGATGACATAGGAAGCTGAAATTTGGCACACTTAAAGTAATTTCTCTGCGGAAGATCGTAACGAAGCCATATTCTTGATTTTCGGCTTTTTAACTAGTATTACTATAAAGATCTGATAGAAAAGATGTTTTTTTTATAATATGGGGAACTTTGGGTCCCACCCGGCACGGCTAGGCACCGTCGGATTGACCTGAAAAATTAGATCATAATTTCTTACAACAAACCTCATATTTTAAATAGCGCAAACAATTAAATTTAAAAAAAAAAAAAAAATTCCATACAAGATGCGACCAGTCTAATGGGCAAGTACTTAAAAAAATCATTAGTTATAAAATTCTTAAACTTAACAAAGGCGTAGTTTTTTTTTGATTGATTTGGAGGAACTTCATAACAACATAGCCTCATAATTACGACTAATGGCAAAGTTACAAAATGAACAATAAAACTAACTGTTTCATATAAAAAATAATTTGTTATATTTTTTAATATCTTTTTAGTTATGTTTTGCAAAAAAGAAACATAATAAAAAATAGCATGCATTTTGGCAAATAGTTGAGAGAAAAAAGAGCTTAACAAACTTATATCATTGGAAAAACGACAATCTCCAATGGACATTGCCGTTTTTGCATCGATTCTTAATTTTTGAACATACTTTTTTATGGGATAAAAGTGTATCGGGTAATATCATATTCACTAATCGAAAGCATTCATTGAATACAACTAATGGTAGAAGTAGATAACACGCGTTAGTGCGTGCGCGCTCTGTCGTCTTCTGTCAAAAAAAGTTTAACAAGTGTATTTTCATAGATCAAGCTACATGCAAAATATTTTGACGCGTTCGCGCCAGAAAGTTGGTTAACTTTTAACTTTTTAACGATTTGTGTATTTTTGACAATAAAACGAATATGTAATTTAACAAATTTTTGAATCATAAAAGAAAAACTTATTGAAGAGCTTAAAAAAGGGATAAATTCAATAAAATAACAAAATCTTGATATACTTTCGAACCCGTTTTTAATGCACAAATAAAAAACATCTGACAGGAATGGCTTTTGTAACGCGTGTTGTGTAAATTGCAATTTTTTACGCGCTAAAGTTTTAAACGCACGATACTTGTTGACGAACTAACGCGTGTTATGTACTTCCACCTTAAGAGGTATTATTAGTTACGTGTTTGAAAAAAGTGGAGTTCAAATCCGGTTGTCAGTCTGTCCGTCTGTCCGTGTGTATGTTGAAATGGGTTTTCCGAAAACCCCAGAAATTATGTGGACTAGGTTGATGTATATTTATGTCAAATATACTCCGTTTAAGTTTGCTATTGAAATTCAGCCAGATCGGTCCAAAAATGACGGAGATATGAGCAAAAAACCACGACTACCTTTAAATTTTTCCAAAAATCCCTTGTTGTTGTTGTATTTTTTTATTTCTGTATATCTTGAGAACGGCAAGAGCCAAAGTTTCCAAAATATCTTGAAACTCGATATCGAATGAAATGTATTGAATTTGAAATAATAGCATTCGACATCGAGTAACTCGACATTACATTTATCGAGTTTTCATTCGATACGCCAGTGCCTATCGTATGCAAAAAAATTCAATAGGTTATTCGATACGATAGTATCGAATGCAGTGATTAGACCCCTGAATTCCCGAAAATTACTCTTTTTATACCCTTCACCGAAGGTAAAAAGGTATATACAATATTGGTCCTACACCCTATAAAGTATATATATTCTGGGCCCTTATGAAAAGCGAAGTTCAAAACCGGTTGACTCTTATTTAAAAAAAAAAATATTTACCAGTTTTATTTAGTTTTTGTCTAGTTGCTCTGTATTCTGCTCGCACAATGGTGAAGGGTATATAAGATTCGGCACAGCCGAATATAGCACTCTTACTTGTTAACAATGACATGGCCCATGCTTGCATTATATCGGACCATTCCATGGAGTAGTCTATTTTATCAAAATGGATCAGGTGGTCCAATTTTATTTGCAGGGAATGTATTCTTGTTATTGTTGTTTTTATTGTTGTTAATTTTAACAAAGAATGAGAGTGGTTTATTGTTGTTATTGTTAACAAGCGTCTCATCGAGTGGACAATGACTTCTTGACTGCAAAAGTATAAGTATGTGTTCTTTTGAATTTACACACTTGTGTTATATTGCGTGAGCAACAAAAATGCAAATAAAGCACTTTCAATAAAAAACGAATAAATGCAAAAATCAAATGTGTACGGAACGATGTAAAAATTACCAAAGTTGAAGTTTGTTTTGCAAGCAAAGAGTGAAGAAAAATTGTGATTTTGCAGTTCTCTGATGCGTTACCAACACATTGTAATGTTATTATATAATAGAAAATATTCTTGAATCAAATGCATACTTACATACATATATTTGTTTATACATATGTATGTATATGTATAAACAAATTTGAAATAAGGCATCGACACCAATAATAAGTCATCAGCATATTAAAGCACGATTGATTTTATGTTACAATAAATCATAAATATGAAGAAATTACGCAGTGAATACAGGAGGGTAACCCCATGTATAATCGGACAAGAGTGGGACCCGACCCCTATAAGGAACAATATGAACGAAAAAAATTATTATTTTTTTTTGCAAAAGTTATGTCATATTTCTTTAATATCTTGAAAGCTACTTTACATACAAAGATGATTTGTATGTCATTTTAAAAGAATACTTGGGGCTTAATTAAATTTTTAATATGGACTAAGTAAAACCCCTATTTCATTTGTCTGATTTTTTTCATAATACCTCAAACTGTTCTTTAAAAATCCTGAAACTTTGAAGGAGGGGTTGTTTTCTTTTTTAAGATATGATTTTTTTCTTTCGCAACCTTTAAAAAAGAATCTTGATATACAATTTCTTATGATTAGGTCAGTATCACATTTATCATTCAGTTGTTGTGAAGTGAGACATCAAAAGCGGAGCGAGATGATTTTTTGCTTATATGAAAGGACAAGAAACATCATAAGTAGGCCAAGATAGCATGTTTTTGATTGAAAACAAATTCAGATCATAAAAAACAAGCAAAAATTAGCTGCATAGTATGTAAAAGCGATTTTTTTGCTTTTTTTGGCAATATCAACTTTTTATACCTTTCACCGAAGGTAAAAGGGAATATATAACTTTGTCATTCCGCTTGTAATTTCTACAATATTGATCTTAGACCCTATAAAGTATATATATTCTGGATCCTTATGAGAAGGGAAGTACAAATCCCGTTGTCTGTTAATCTGTCTGTTGAAATGGGTTTTCCGAAGCCGCCAGATATAATGGAGGCTTGGATGGTATATATTTATGTCAGGTTTATTTATTATAATTTTGCTATTGAAATTCAGTCCAAAAATGTCTAAGATATGAGCAAATTTTTTCCAAAAATCCCTAGTTGTTGTATTTTTATTACTTTTTTCTGTATATCTGGACAAAAGCTAAAGTTTCCAAATTAGGTACAAACATTTAGGTTATCATTACACAGCAACCCACAAAATATGGGCTGGATTGAAGAAGTGGGCGTGGTACCTCCCGTACAGAAAATATCAAAAATTTAAAAAAAAACTTGACTTTTTGGGCTTTTTCGGTTTTTGGTTACGCCTTATATAAAAAAAAAATCGGATATCTTTAGTAGAAAATATGTTCTGAAAAACTCGGAAAAATCGGCTCAGATACGAAAAAGTTACGACCAAAATAAAATTTTTTTTTTAAATGCCCATTATCGGGAACCATAGATGTTCCTGAGTCCAAGTCTTATAACCCAAGTAACTGGAAAATTTCTTCTTAAGTACGTCGGAATAAATCTGTCAAATCGCTTACAAAATATACATGTATATATATGTACATTTACGTACTTTTTATAGGGTTATAGTGTGTAGTATGTGTTTAAGTTTTTAGTATGAAGTCTTTTTATCAACGTATTTTATTATTTGCTTGTCTAAGTTCTTTTCTCAGTTACATAGTCACTTCATACAATAATACTCTTTCTGTAACGTATTTTTAACATCATAATTTGTAACGTCTTATTTCTTTATATGTATCTCGTGTAAAAGATTATTATCAATATGACATTCATCACAAAAAACAAGAAAACTTCATTAAGAGGAATCATGGGTGAATGAAATATTTATTATCCCATTAACACCCTGAGTGTTATACAAACGTAAAAACTCATACGAAAACCTTTTTGTATACTTCAACTTTTTTCATAATTTATCTAAAATGGATAAAAATCGTTGTCGAAGAAAAGTATACTAATGATCTAGAAGAGATATTACATAAATGGATTGCATTATCACCTTAGAGATTCTTTGGGAAACACAGAAGATATTCTCTCTGCACACAATATATCCGATATATTTAATTCACGAAATATTTATGATGTTTACCCTAATACCAGTGTTGCCAATTTAGCCATTTAGTGGCTAAATTTAGCCATTTTTTCACCCTGTTTAGCCATTAAAAAATGAGTTAATTTTTTTAGCCATTTTTCAACTTGTTAAGCCATGCAATTTTTTGTCGTTTTTCTTTTAAAAGAATAATTTTTATTTTATTATAAAATTTTATAAAAGTAAAATAAACATTTTGAACAATTAAAACGACTTTAATTTAAATCACAACTTTTAAAAATGTTGAAAATCGCTATAAATTATGACGCTGAAACATCTTTCAAAATAAAGGAACAGTATTTCACTATTAAATTTATAAAATAGATCAAACAAACATCGCTGTTTCTTTCTGGTTGCAAGTATTTCAATAAAGGTATGCAGGCGGTAACAAAATTGTTTTAGAAATTTCAGAATTGCCTGTAAAGTTGCTCTCACTTCCATGGTGTAATGCTGAAGTAGAGAGGGTGTTTAGCCAAGTAAACATCGTTAAAAGTTTGAGAAATAGGTTACATTAAGTAACCGTTAATTAGATTTTATCAATTAGGTAAATATTTTTTACCATAACAATACAATATTTATACCTCCACCACAATAGTGGAGAGGGTACTATAACACCTTAAAATATTGGCCCTTAGCACGTCTTTACGTATACCGATTAACTCAGAATCTCTTTCTGAGTCGAATTAACGATGTTTGTCCGGCTGGCTGGCTGTCCATGTAAACCTTGTGCGCAAAGTACAGGTCGCAATTTAGAGATTATTTGATAAAATTTGGTACAAAGGTTCTAGTGTTGTGTAGAGTATCATAAATTCGGGTTTAACGGACTATACTTTCTCACTTGTTTTTTATTGTAGATCCGGACTCAAAACTTTGGGTAAATGTTGTCGTGATTTTGATTTCCCTTCAAAATATTTAAAACTTATGATTATTTCAAACTAATGAGTGATTCCTATGAGATGAACAATAACGACATCGAATTTTTTAATGATTTAATTTTTTGATATTAATTTATTTTAATATTAATTTAAGTTTATTCTTATTTAACAAATTGATCTTTACTCACAATTTTATCGTAAACAACTTTAAATGAATTATTTCTGTTTTGGTATTGAACTTAAATGTGTTTTTATGTAAAAAAAAGCTTTAAGCCATTTTTTAGCCCATTTTAAGCCATTTTTTCCCGTAAATTTAGCTCATACGAATCAGCACCTGTACCCAGCGTTGCCAGAATGAAGATTTTATCTTTTTTTTGAAGATTTTTTGAGCAAAATAAGATTTTAAGATTTTTTTTCTCAAATTAAGATTTTTTAGTCTTAAAAATAAAAATGTTCAACTTTGAGTTTGTACAACATACACAATTTTTTAAACAATCAATTTTAAAACAATAAGGTTTATGATCAGCTTGTTGTATATTGGGTTTGCACACTTTGGTACCCATTGTCTAGCATACACAAAAATGCATTATTTTTTTCTCAGCATACAAAATGAATCTTAGAAAAGCGGTTGTTAATTTTGAGTTTGAAAATTCGACACACAATGTTTATGATAATTTTTAAACAAAGCATATATACATACATAAGTGCTTAAGAATGTCTTTTAAAAGTTGTACCAACATTATTTTAATAACTTTTCCATTAGGAATATTTTTAGGAAAATCCATATATTAGCAATGAGCTTCTTTAAATGCAATTTTCTCAAAATGCCTTCGATATAAAAAAAAATGATTTCAACTGATGTATGTGCTTCATAGCTCCTAAACTAAAATCTTCTTGCCCAAAATTGATATATCTCTAATTTTACATTTTAATTACTTTTAATGCAACTTCTTTTTTTAAATGGATTTTTTTACGATCTTATTTATTAGAAATTAAATGGATTTAAAATGTATTTTTAGAAAAAATTTAATGAAAAATATATTTAAAACTCAATTTAAACCTGCGATCGGCAACCTGTACTATTACATTTTGCGATTCTCTTCAATGTGTGTGCACACGTACGTAATAAAAGAGTAAAAAAGAGAATAATAGAGAAAAAAGAAAACGCGGTTTTCTCGATTTTGCCGATCGCAGCTTTAAACCTACAATCTTATTTTGTATAAATACAGCAATTATGTATATATTTATGTATGTATTTCAATTTAAATAGTTTCCATAATAAGAAATATGTTCTTAAAAAATATTAATAATTTTTACTTTTTTGCCCTTGTTATAAAAAACTTTAAGATTTTTCTCTTCAAAATAAGACTTTTTTTCGCCAAATGAAGATTTTCTCTTCAAATCTTCTGGCAACGCTGCCAGTAACAGTTTCTCCCTTGCGAGGAATTGTCTACAATTAAAAATGAGCTCGTCGACGATCAAAAACACTCTTTGTAAAATTCCCAGTAGACTCCTAGACGATTGAAAATGCTAGCTGGGTTGAAATAACATTTTAATAACATATAACAGTCTGTTCATCGATTTCGAACGATAAAGTTCGCATAGAAAATTTCATTTAAAGCAAAAACAAATTTTAGAATTTTGTTTTTGTTTTAAATATAATTTTCTATGCGTACGTCGACGTTCGAAATCGATAAACAGGCAATAAATTTATGTATTAATAAAATAATTTTTTTATTCTACTTTTAAATCAAACACTTTACTTTAGCTGCACTTTTGTGCAGGTAATCACAATTGTGTACCTACACATTAAGGCAGGTAAATGCATTTAAGATAACTGCATTTTTGATTTGCTGCACAAAAAATCGTGCAAAGGAGATTGTGCCGCTAAGTCAAAACTACTGTACATATTTATTGCCAACAATTTATGTTGCAATAATTGTTAGTCCATTTCCGTTGACAATTATTGCTAACGTAAAACGTCAAATTTGGATGTCAATTGAAAAAAAGAGGAAAAAGAAAACTGTGGGAGAAAGAAATGGAATTTGTGAAATGGTAGCACATTACGATTGTAGTAAAAGAATTAAATTAAAGAATAAACTAAACACTAAAATAAAATGCCAAAAATTATTTGTAATAAAATAAGTTCTTCTTATTCGATCTTTTTTATTTAAATTTATATTATTTTTGTTTAAAAATATTAATTTTACTTTTAAAAAAAAAAAAATTTAAATTTTTATATAAAGAAAGACCTCAAGCTTAATCAAATTAATTTACATTTAAATAATAATGTCAAATAAGAATGAATTTATATTAATAAAAATAATTTTTGCAAGATAGCGCCAATTTTTACACTGCACCTTTTTCCTTGATTTTTTTTTTTTAAATTATGAGTTAACATAAATACGTTTTCCCATGCCTTTAACATAAGCTGAGCAAAAAAAAAATATAGCTCTGTTATTCTGCCGACGTTATTGCCCACTTGCTGAGATATTTATCTTTAGTGTAGACCTAGGGTAAAGCATAGGAGAGAAATCGAATGTTGTTGTTCTATTTACTATGTTTACACAAAAAAAGCATATAAGTAACTCCCAGCGGTAAATATTAAAAGGACTGCAAGTGGCAGGCCTTTTTGAAGGCCTCTATACTCCTTACTAAAAGATTCGCTTCGCATGATATCCTGCCTTCAGAAGTATGCCTTCTAGAAGGTATAAACTTCTTTTTAAAAGACCTTCTGAAATATTCAGTACACATTCGCTTCTTTGAGAAGGGAGAAAGGAATGACAACCCGTGTAAAAAATAAATAAGTATGGAATGCGGCGAGAAGGGCTTCTGACTGCTTGTGACTGCTAAATACGGCCATCTATTAGGCCTCTTTACTCATTCTAGTTACCGCTGGGCTGTGTTTCTGTTGTGTTTCTTTACATTTTTTTTTTGCTCACACGTATGTGAGTATTTTCTATGTATTAGTAACACTTTCTAACGCCTATAACTCCTTGAATACTAAACCGATTTTAATAAAATTTACTTTGTCCTCTTCTAAAAAATATCTTTCGAATGATGTATCATTTGTTAAAATCCAATGAATAGTATAGTCATAAAAGGGAGCAAAAGAAATCAAATTGCCTATTAATATATATGATGATTGGCTTTTATTTTGGGTTCTTCCTGTAATGTATTCATGTTTCATTGTTATCAAACTAATTTTTGGGAATGAAAAATTTTTAATTAATAAGATTTTGTTTTTCGCAATTTTTATTTATGATGATTGAAACTGTCAAAAAAATATGTCAAATAATTCGTGGAAGTAATTGATATTTTTCAAGATGCCGAATAAAAGTGTTAAAAGTGAATGATGTTATTTTCATCATAGTGTCGGTTCACGTCAATCGAAGAAATGGCATTCTCTTTTTCCCTTCTCTCCTAAAAGCTCAAGACTTGACGAGTAAAACTTGACGTGTGTGAACCAGCACATAATATTCGACTTCAAAAAGTTACCTCAAAATGGCGATTGTCTGCCAAAGAGTCTAGTATTTTTTTAACTTCAGCTTCTGTCCATTTTTTTTTGACCCCAATTCTTTTTTTTAATTCTTTTTAAATAACTTTTTTTATTGAACACATTCTTTTTTACATATTTGAGGTCGCTAGCTTCAAATCTAATCTCCATTTTTCTCTACCAGCTCAACTTCTCCAGATAAACTGTTATGCCCAAAATTTAGGGACTTTAACTACACGTATTGGAATAACTTGAAAGCGGTTGACCATATTCAGTTAACAAAAAAATCCGAAATTCGAAAACAGGATTATCTTTACGCCGTGCTTACATATTCCGTTTTTTCAGTAAATTGTGAATCAATTCAAAATATGTGCACCGATTACAATGAAATAAACCTCACTTCATTCGAAATTATGTTAAGATAAACGTTTTTAGAGCAAAAGTGTGATTTTTGTCGCATTTTTATTTTTAATGAATATTTAAAGAACAAACAATTTGTTTTTTCAAAATTTTTTTCTTAAAAAATACAACGATATCTCTGAAACTACAGGACAAATTCAGAAACAATGTAGGCACGCCGTAAAGATTATACTGTTTCCAAGTTTCGGATTTGTTTGTTTATATGTAGTTTAAAAGTTAAAGTTCCTTAATTTTGTACATAACGGTTTATCTCGAAAAGTAGAGCTTCTAGAGAAAAATGGAGATTAGATTTGTAATCAGCGACCTCAAATTAGTAAAAATTTGCAATCCAAATTTGTTCCCTAATGTTATCAATACAAATTATCCGTAAAAAAGTGTTCTGGATTGAAGGATCAGGCGTGGTACTTCCTATACAAAGACAATTTATATTTATGTACATCTGGAAAACGGTTACAGTAAAAATTTTCAAATTTGATACACATAGTTTGGTTATCAAGACAGAACATCAGTCAAAGTGGGCCAGATTAAAGATATCAGCGTGTCACCTTCAATACAAAGAAAATATGGATTTTTGTATAGCTTAAGAGCCGTATCAGAAAAAAATAATTAAAATTTGGTAAAAATAGCTGCGTAATCAGAAAAAGTAAAACAATGCCTGGAGAGAAAATTCTTAAGACAATTAAATTAAATTACCAAAATAGTGGTACCGGATAGGTAAAGATAACTGTTAGGTGCGAACGCGGCTAGATATCTGTTTGTAGGAATTGCGGGCATTAGTAAATTTGTGTTGTCTGCAGATACTGGGAAATTAATTGGATTATGTCCATTACCCATGTTCTATAACTTTATTGAGAACTTCTTGCATCGAAAAGATGTGAAACAAATTATTCTATCGTTTCTCGAAAAGTGAGAAAAATGTGTGTCTGTAACTCATGTCGAAAACTATTAAAAGAGATTACGTCGTTACGTTAAAAATGTCATAATATTGCACTCGAAGCCGATGTGACATTGCAGACGTTCAGAACGCCAGTAACACATATCGTTGACGGCGACCAAAATTTACTTAAATTAAAAATTTTCCAACGACGGCGGCGAAAAAACAACCGTCGGCTAGGCCAAATTGTGTAAAGAGCGACTTTAATGTTTGTTGTTTGCAAACAAGCTTTGAAGACATTCGTATATTTTATAAAAATGTTAAAAGCAAAATAATAAAACAATGAAAAATGTGCCAAGAATAAAATATTATTATTATTATTATTCTTTGCATGTTGCATTTTTAATTGTTTTTCAGTGTTAAAATTTTTTCTCGCCCCATTTTTATTCGTGAGTTTATTTGACAGTTCAAAGCGGGAACTTGTCTCACAAAAATGTTACAGACACACTTTTTCTGTAAATTGGCTAGTAATTTCCTTACGTGACAGCTTGTACTCGCCAAAAAAAAAAGTTACAGACACAGTTAAGTGAGAAAACCAGCTGTTTGTTTCAATATATGGCATTTTTATTTCATTTCACACATTTCAATCGAAAACTTTCTCGACGCGAGAGTTACAGACCATGGGCACATATCATTGTTTTAAAATTTGGCATAGTCAATAATAAAAGGTCTAAAATTTAGACTCTAAATACATAAATGCCAGTTATATTTTTGTTTTATTTATAAAAAAACATTTAGTGACTCATATATCTACACCAATTTTAGTTAAAACTCATGTCATTTATAAGTGACCTTGAAGTATGTCACACATATATGACACACAGTTTCTGCTTAGAAAATGTTTTGTTAAACTCTAGTCACATATGTGCTTTTTTATAACCTCCAACACAATTAGTTGTGAAGAGGGTACACTTAGTTTGTCATTCCGTGTGAAACTTTTTTGTAATTCCTCTCCGACCCCATAAAGTATATATATTCTGGGTCCTTGAGTAATTCCAAGTCGATTATGCCATGTCCGGCTGTCTGTCCGTCTGTTAAAAACACGCTTACTTTCGAAAAACTCAAAAGAAATAAACAAACTTGGTGTCAAATTATTCTAAGCAGTTTGGGATTGAAAGCCAGAAAAATCGGTTCAGAAGGAGCAGAGTTATAAATCAAAATGTGGAACCAGTACCTAAAAAAAATTGATAATTTGTTTACAAAAACTAACATAAATTGTGGAAAAACGCAAAGAATCATATCAGATTTTGAAAAAATTCGTTTTATTTGACTGGAAATCACGCTGTAAAATTTCGTGAAGATCCGTTTATAATTTACCCTATGCCCCATATAAGCCCTACTCCCGGAAAACGGTATAGAACACCTAAAACCCCAATTAACAATGCTATCATAACAAATTTTGGCACGCCACAGTTTAATAGGACTAGAAATGACACTGCAAAGTTTCATGAAGATCGGTCCATAATTTACCCTAGGCCCCATACAAAGCCTATTATGGTAAAATAATTAACAACGCCTTAAATCGCAGCAGATAAAGATATGGCGGTAATCTTTCTTCCATCTTAGCTTCAAATGGCCAACAAAAATTTTATGCAATTTTTTGATATACGGTCAATAATTTACTTTAGAACCCATTTTAGCAGTCTTCTGAAATTCACTGCAAACGCTAAAACTAATTTCACCGCCTGAGGAGAGGAAATGCAAAAAACTTCGAACGTGTTAAGGTGACGATATATGCATAATTAATAAGGCAGCATATCAAAATGTGCCTAGGAAGGGAACAGACCTAAATCCGCCACTGGCCTTTGGTTATACATATGTGTTCAACATTTAAACAACAATTTAGTAAAGTAATGGCTGCACAAACATAGCAATAGTTTAATAAATATGTCTAGATACTTTTAAGTGTATTTGGTTTGTTCTCTTAAAAGTCGTTCTGGTATTATATTTCTAGGAAATATTTGTATGTGGTGGTCTCAGTCAGCACCTCTTAAAAATGCATTTATGCATTTGTAGCTTGTACGTCTGTATATGTATACATGTATAAAATAGTTAGAGTTTATTGCTTCTATCTTTTATGCGGCTTTTCCGGGACATTTTTTTACATAACAAATTAGAAAAACCAGGGAGAAATCACGTATATACTCGGACAAAAAATATTTAGTCGATGTTTTGTAATCATTTGCAACTAGTTTGTTTAAAATACGAAATGCGAAAGCAATTTATTTATAATTATTAAAAAAAAAGTAATGTAAAGAAAAAGTTTGAAAATTGTATTACGTCCTGGCACAAGCACAGTTTTAGTATTTATTCTTAGCTGTTTAAATCACTGGGCCATATTTCTTTAAAAAACTACCAATTAATTGTGACTGGAAATTTAATTCTGGGACTTTGAAAATATATCGTCACCTTAAATGCAACTAAACAAAATTTGGAAATTGATTTTTGATTAATTTTTGTTCGTTTTATAAAACTACTCAAAAATGGCGACTTTATTAAAGAAATTCATATGCCAAAAATACCACGTTGTTACAGATTTTGTATAGTTTTTTGCATTTCCTGTAAAAAAAAAAATAAAAATGTAGGTTCGTCCGTTTGCATATAATGGGACGATAATAATGGAAAAGCCTTAAACTGAAACATCCTATTTTGCAAAATTTCTTTTATAAAATCCTTAGAAATGGGGTAAATTTTTTGGTTTATGGGGCGTAGGTGTTAATGGATATTCATTTTTCCCTCTCCTGTATACGTAACTACTTACATCACTATACATAATAAATATATGTCTTACATGGCGTCATATAAAGTTATTATTTTATAAACATTATTCTGAATGTTATCTTTGTATGCAATACGTAAATAGCTGTATAAAAAAAAAGTACCAAAAAGATTTATATACTCGATTTTCCGAATAGTAAAAAAATGTGTTTAAAAGCTTCTTAAATATAAATTTTTTTTATATCTTTATTACTTTACACGTTGAGTGCCATCATACAAAAAAAAAAATATATTACTAAAGTGCCAATTTATAAAACCAAGTTTAAATTAATGTTTTTGTGATAAAAAATTAATTTGTGAAAATCTTTTTTTGTATATGTGTGTTATTTGTACCGTTATACATGTGACAGCCGGCGGTACACGTGGCACACAGATAATATAATTTGATTCAGGTGCCGTGTATGCCGCCGATAGTCACACCATATATTGTTATTATTATCATTAGTTCCTTTTATATTTATTGAATACTAAGTTCCTTTTTTTATTATAAACTAAAAGTGAAATAATATGTTATTTTCTTATTTAATTCAATGGATTCTAATTTTTTGATCCTACATATATATTTTCCACCAAACACACTAGTTCCTATTTTTTATTGAATATGAAGTGCCTTTTTTATTATATATAAAGGGAATTAATTATTATTTTCTTATTTTATTCTTTGAATTATAATTTATTGAAGTGGGTTAGGTTAAAAAAAATTATAAATTTTTGATTCTGTATAACTCTTGTAATACAAAAGATACACAAAAAATTCTCGAAGTTAAAAAAAAAAATGCATTTCTCTAGGTGCCATCACATAATATTTATTAGCTTTACTATAATGCCACAGAAAATATATTGTATTGAAAACTTAAGTAGCTGTGCATCGCCGGCGGTACACATGGCACTCTAGTAAAAGAAAAGTGTGCACCGCCGGCGGTGCACATGGCACTCAACGTGTTAAGAAGGTTAGTGGGTTACGAAAGAAGTAACAAAATTATACTTCTGCCTTTTTTCTTCCCCAAAATGTACCAATTTTAAAAAACTACTACTATATCACGAAATATAGGGCTACCGATTTTACCCGTTTCTAACCTCTTAGGGTTTGAATTTCCAAAAATCTCTACTTGTTTTATCTACACATTGGGAGGGGAGTCTACATACAAAACTTCGAGTCTGTGATTTCAGTTGCTTGGGCTAACCGATGATCACCCAGTCATTCACGTTTATCTTATGTAAATAGATGAAGTTAATTAAAAATCTCTGGTTACTAGGGTGGCAAGTGGTGGTAGCTGAAATGACTGTATAATATTAACTTAACAGCAATAGATGTAATTAGCACAACCTCCCCTAGTCCAAACTTTTTTGTTATGGTCTTTTTAAATTTGGTTTCCCTTAGCTCTTTTTCATTTTTAAAGTATCTAACTCACAGCTACTTCACTTATCCAAAAAAATAACACGGTATAAAAATAATGTGCTAATTTATAAAGAAAACTTTGAAGGAAAAAACATAGCAAGGCGAATTGACTTTCAGGTGGCGTTGAAAACACAGCTGTGCTACTTTTTTTTTTTAATTAGAGAGAGGAATGTCAAAAGTTACTTGTGTTTTTGACTTATCGGCCAACGAAAGCAGCAACAAAATACATTGTTGTGTTTTTGGTGTTGTTAATTGTTGTAGTATCGACACCACCGTTTACATGAATTCGCCTTGAAACATAGCTTACTTTTTTCAAAGTACAAAACTCAATTTTGAAATTAAAAAAAAACTAATTTTTGGACGGAATTAACCAGTGTGCAGACATCGGAATTTTAGCAAAACAATCAATCCTTGTAAATTTGAACAATTTTGTAAATAACTAAAACCTTTAAGTTTATTTTTTATCCTGTAACTTAAGAATTAAAATTTTTCAATTTACCTTCTTTTTTCTTACATATTTTTTTTCAGTTTTTAAAAATTACTGAATTATTTTCTTATTTTACATTAGATTCAAATGATTAGAACAAAAACTCCCGCGATTCCGAGAAATTCGAAATTCTTCCCCGTTTTTACGGGCAGATAGCCGTTCGGAAAACCAAACACAGATTCTAGTAATAGTGCATACATATGTGTAAAATGTATGTTCTTAACTGGCATCAAGGCTTTAAAGAACCTCAGAATCACAAATAAATGGGTGCGTTCGTAAATTCATCACTGCGCTGCATCAGAAAAGCAAACTTTTTATAAAGTTTATTGTATTTCTATTATTTTTGTGGAGTATTTTTACAAGTTTTTGGTCCACATTTACTTCACTGATAAATATATAACGATTTGAAATCACTGATGCAGCGCAGTGATGCATTTACGAACGCACCCAATATTTTGTTGCAAAACTAAAGATGCGTGAAGAAGAGTATGGCTTTTCTTAGATAAGGAAGTTTATGTGTGTGTATATGTGTAAGATTGTGAACAGATTTGTCGTCGAGAAATACCTTTTGGGAGACATGTTTTGGTGAAATGTGTAAAAAAAGATGGTGTGTTGTAAGACCATTTATAAAGATTTTTGCTCTTTAAAGCATAAAAACTAGGGAAGTTGCGAATGTTTTGTTAGCGATTGATAAAGCGAAAGCGAATAACTAATGATGTTTTCTTTTCTACAAAAAAATGTAACATTTTATTTAAAAAAAAATGCAATTTGGTGTCTGTTTTTATAAAAATTTTGCTCCCGAAAATGGTGGATTGTTTTATTCTAAAAAACTCACCCTTTTCGGGATCAACATTTTTAAGCAACAGACACCAAATTGCATTTTTTTAAATAAAATGTCACACTTTTTTGTAGAAAAGAAAACACCATAAATTAAATTCCTGTAAATGCAAAAGCAAATACCATTTTTTGTGTAAATACCCTGCAAATAAAATTGGACCACCTGACCCATTTTGATAAAATGGACTACTCCATGGACTAGTCCGATGTAATGCAAGCATGGACCATGCCATTGTTAAAAAGTGTTTGTAGTGAGACGACATGTCTTCGTTTTTTAACGACATGCTTTCGTTTTTAAACGACTTCAAAACTAATCCTCTTGAGTATACCATGGAGTAGTTTTAAAACTACTCCTTACTGGTCCAAAGGTGGGTTATATACCATGGAGTAGTTTTTTTTTTAAATAAAATGTCACACTTTTTTGTAGAAAAGAAAACACCATAAATTAAATTCCTGTAAATGCAAAAGCAAATACCATTTTTTGTGTAAATACCCTGCAAATAAAATTGGACCACCATGGACTAGTCCGATGTAATGCAAGCATGGACCATGCCATTGTTAAAAAGTGTTTGTAGTGAGACGACATGTCTTCGTTTTTTAACGACATGCTTTCGTTTTTAAACGACTTCAAAACTAATCCTCTTGAGTATACCATGGAGTAGTTTTAAAACTACTCCTTAGTGGTCCAAAGGTGGGTTATATGGTCCTCTCCTAGGACATCGTAATGTTAAATAGACCAGGTTTTTTCCATACGTTTGGGTTACTTGTGGACTAGTCCTGGTCCCTTGTGGACTACTCTTTACACGCGTGTTTGGACTGGTCCTATTATTTGCAGGGTATGAAGCAAACACATACATATGTACGTTTCGGCTATCAGTAAAAATTTGATTCAAATGTTTTTTTAATATATATTTTTTTAAATTTATTTTAAAAAGGTATACATTTTGCAAAGGTAATACAATTTCAACAATATTATACTAAAATACCTTTGGTAATAGCCACCATATAATTGGTTAATTCAATTTTAAAACCGATATACATACCTATACCGCTATAAAGTTGTCTACCTATACCGCTATAAAGTTGTTGATACCGTTTGAATGAAAACACCGAAACATCAAATAGTTTAATACCGATGTCAAACAATTATAATTTATTTTCCGTAAAAAGTTTTCAGATATTAGTGACATTGCCATCATTAGATATGTAATCGCTTTAAATATTTGCATACATTTTAGAGAAGCATATGCGAATGTGAAATCGAACACTCACCGCAGCCCTAATAAACACATACACTTAGTACTTGTTTGCTTAGGAATTATTAGTAAAAGGTCCGGTTATCTTTTGAAAGTTGGAAACTTATATATGTAGTCAATTTCTTAACCCTTTCATGCACGAAACGTCTTTGTGGGAGTGTTATTTGTTCAAAAGTTAAAGCGGCTCATACACTTAAATAAAATTTTTCAATTTTACGTATTGTACAATTATATCGCAAATGTGTATGAGGTATTCGAAGGTGACACAATATATATTTGATTTTTATTGCACAACGAAAAGAAAGTGAAATGTGTTAGCAGCATTGTACAATGCTGTTTATGTTATTCCTATAGGTAATGTTCACCTTTTTTTTAAATGAAAGTTGAGCAGAGGGCTGCGAGATAAATTTGTGAGAAAATAAAAAAAACGCCTTTCACGTTTCGAAAAATCGTCAAAAAAAAATCGGACAACTTAAACTTTAGATTTTTGTTAACAATTTTTATAAAAAAAAACACATTCAACAAAAACGTAATTACTTCATGCCCAACCAGGGTTGCCGACTTAGTCTTTTCCGACCAAATTTGGTCGGATATTTTTCCTTTGGTCCTAATTTTGGTCGGTTTGAGAAGGCAACGCTATTTATTTTTCTGGCAACGCTATTTACTTTTCAGCAGACGAAAAACAAACAAAATTTCCCATTTTTGCTAATGGACTAATTGCCAGCCTTATTTTGGATGAGTGTTGCCTAGATTTAACCATAGCAAAACGTATTTAATGTGGTAGGAAAAAGTCTGTTGAAGAAGCTGCCTATAGATTATTTTTGATTGCTGATGAAACTACGAATGTAGCAAAGACGAATTGTATTGTTGGACGGAATTAGTTCTATAAAGGATAGTTTTGTACCCTAATTCGAGCTAACCAAGTCAGATGGCGCGTTGTCTCAATTTCACTCTGTTCACCTTTGTTTAAGTTACGCATGTAAAATTATGTTGAGGTTCTGTGTCGTAATATTAACAGTTTTTTTTTCTGAACTACAAGAATTTCTCACGGCTATGGAGTTGAGTTTTTTGTACCGGAGTCGGAGTCGAAGTACCTACAAAAACTCGCGAATCCACGCGATTCTTCGAAATTGGCGATGCAATATATTGCAGATCACTATGAATAAGTATATTTTAATTTATTTTATAAGAGTTGGTTCATTCAAGTACTTTATTTAAATATTATAAAAGTTTGTAATAATTAAAATTTAACAAGATTTTTCTATTCTTGTAGATTAAAATTTTGAGTTAATACCCTCTTGTTGATTAAGTAGGATAAGTATGTATATGGGTATTTTTTTTTTTTATCGAAAAGTCTATTTCTTGCAGTGTTACCACCAGCAAGATTCAAAATTACACTTGAGATGAAGCAAAATTACCCAATTTAAATGAAATTACACCTGATATAAAATTAAAGTTTTATTTAATAAAAAAACATTTACAAAGAAGAAAAAACACAACAAACTCATTAAAACAAGATCAATATTAGTCAAACTGTTAATTTTATTTAAAATTAGCATTTAACCCGCAACTTCGTTAGCGTGTCCTTTTTTTTCGTGGACATATTTTTATGCCAAAGTTTATTTTTCTAGGTTTAAACTTGCTTAAATTCTAGCATTTAACTCACTACTTTTTAGTCGGGACTATCCTTTCATGAACAAATTTATATGCCTAGGTTTTAGCGAAAAAAATCCAAAATATTTTTTTGTCATAGGTTGATATTCACACAGGACTTTGTACCTACACACAGAAAAAAATCAAGTAAAAAACGTCGAATACAAGGTTGATTTAAATTTTTTCGGTAGTGATTTTGCTTCATACGGGTTTCATGTTAATTCAAACTGATTTTACAATAACTGCGAACAACATTTTTTTCTTTTGATATAACTATAATTCATGTTAATTTAACATTGCAGTAAAGTTAGAGCAAAATGTAATTTATATTGAAATAACAATCGGAATCACGTTGAATGAAAGTTATTTCCAGTTGAAACAACGTGAATTTCATGTAGAATCAAATGGCTTTGAGTGTATTTTAACAGTGTGAAGAAGCTTCAGACAACATTTGCATTTATGTAAGAATAATTCAAAACCCTGTAATACATGTTTCACTTATTTTGTATTCTCCTTTGTTAACAGAAGCATCAGCAGAATCGCCCGATATGGTCATCATTCTACTTTGAAAACTTGATGTACTATTTAAATAAACAATTTTAATTAAAAGAATACGGGAATTGTCTTCTTTTTATAACATATTTTAAAAGTGAAAATAAAAAATGTACATAATTAAGTAGGTATGCATGTTAATTTAACAAGATAAGCTTTTGATTTTAATACAAAACAGGTTTTTATGGGTTCAATATTGAATCCAGATTTATTTATATTTTAATATTTTTTTTTTTTATTTTTTTAACAGTGAATAATATTAAATAAACGTAATTTAAGGTTATTTTGATATTTTTTATTAAAAATTAATATGAAATAATGATAAATTTAAGTAAAGGGCATAATTTTTCTGAAATTTAACATGATTCTCAATCAACATTTTTCCATGTTAATTTTACATGGGTATTTTTATCTGTGTGTATAATATTGTGTTTCAAAGTTCAATATTATAGAACATTCAAAAAGTACCACTCGTAGGACACAAAAGCAAATGAAAGAAAGTTGATTTCCAGTATTATCCTTTTTGATACTTTTTCTCCCTATTTATGTATCAAAAATTTAAGTGTTGTTGTGGGAGCCCATCATTTATTACATTTATGTCATAGAATGAAGAAAATGTTTTGGTTTAAAAGATAGGTGGCATGAAAAAAAGGTTCCAAAATTGTACAGGTCGTACGCGTTTAACCCCAAAATGGACCAAATTTCAAAAAAATACCAGGCACCTGTCCCCTTATTTTTTTATTGAACAACAATAAGTGGTAAATTTTTTTGATCTCTTTAATTTTGGATGTTTGAGGTTAGCGGGACCGATTTGGCGAGAGGCCAACCTCCGGTCCAAAAGTCAGCTTTTTAGCTTCAGGAGTTTAGGATGTGCGATGATGAATCAGTCAGTTACTTTACAAATGTATATTATATAGAGATGGAGAAAAATGTTGTGAAAAAAGTAACAAAATTAGGAACGATTTTCACACCTTAAACTTTTGAATTTCAAAAAAGTTCCAAATCTGTTTTGTATTTTTTAGATAAGCTAAAAATGTGATACAATATTTATTTACCCTTTTACACCCCAAAAAGGCCGTACCTCAAAAAAGTACCAGACACCTGTCCGTTTATTTTTTTAATGAACAACAATTAGTATTATTTTTTTTATATCTCTTTTTGTTTAGAAGATATGTATAAGGTTAGCGAAGTTTTCTAATGAACAACGATAAGTGCTGGGGGGCTACTCTCTATTGCGATGCGAAAGAAAATGGTAGCAAATCTAGCGATTGGTACTCTTTAATGCGGTTGCGCATTTGTCTTTCGCATCTATTAATTTTTTTCTTTTCGCAAATTATCACTATTTATTTTATATAAATTTTCCAATTTGAAATATATTCACATATTTTAGCATTTCATTACTGTCAATCTGCGCCATCTTTCATTTCTATTGCCAGTTTTGCCTCATTTTCAAAAAATTTTGGGAAAGTGATAGAGAGTACTACTAAGTTGGCATTTAGCTTTCGCATCGAAATTGCGTTCGCATCGCAATAGAGAGTAGCCCCCCTGATGTTTTTTATTACTTTTAGTTTAGGAGGTATGTGGTTCGCGGGATCGATATACGTAGGTACAATTTTCACCCCTTAAACGTTCGAATTTCGAAAAAATACCAAATTCGTCTTTGTATTTTTAGATAAGTTACAAATGTTATATAATTTTTATTTCTATACGTATTGGTTTAAAAGCTAGATGGTGAAAAAAAGTTCCAAAATACAGGTTTTTTTCGTTTACTACCTAAAACTACCGAATTTCGTAAAAGTACCAGACACCAATTTGCTATTTTATTTAATGCACAAAAATAAATATTAAATTAAAAAAAGTACCAGTTTATTTTAAAAAAATACCAGTTAGAGAACGAAAAAGTAGCAAAAAATCCCTCTTACAGATTCTCATTCACTCAGGAACTTGCATGTTTAATTTTATGTTTCTAGATCCAATAAATATGGAAATATAAAAGGCACCAGTTAAAGAACAAAATCGTACCAAAAAGCCCTCTTACAGATTTTCATCCACTCAGGACCTTGCATGTTTCTAGATCCAATACTAACGGAAATTCAAAAAGTACCAGTTAAAGAACAAAGAAGTACCAAAAACTTCCCTCTTATAGATTCTTATCCACTTAGGGCATTGCATCTTGAATTTTATGTTTCTAAGTCCAATAATAACAGATATTCAAAAAGTACCAGTTTAAAAACTAAAAAGTACCAATAAGCGCTATTAGAGATTCTCATTCACTCAGGACCATGCAGGTTTAATTTTATGTTCATTAGACCAACATTAGCGAAAATTTAAAAAAAGTACCAGTTAAAAAACGAAAAAGTACCAAAAAGATCTCTGTAACAGATTGTCATTCACTCAAGACCTTCCATGTTTAATTGTAAGTTTCTAGGTCCAATACTTACGGAAATTCAAAAAGTACCAGCTAACGAATAAAAAAGTACCAATAAGATCCCACTAAAAAATTCTCATTTACACAGGATCGTGCATGTTTAATTTTATGTTTCTAGGTCCAATACTGACGGAAATTCAAAAAGTACCAGTAAATGAACAAAAAAGTACCAAAAACTTCCCTCTTATAAATTCTTATCCACTCAGGACCTTGCGTGTTAAATTTTATCTTTCTAGGTCCAATACCAACGGAAATTCAAAAAGTACCACTCAAAGAATAAAAAAGTTCACTCTTATAGATTCTCATCAGAGAACCTCAAAACTCACTATTTTTGTGCATTTATTCATACGCTAAAATTTACAATAACTCTATACATGCAAAACAAAGTTCAACGTTGGTAATTTTTTTTTCCTTTCGTACACATTTGATATTTTCATTTATTCGTTTTTTATTGAAAGTGCTTTATTTGCATTTTTGTTGCTCACGCAATATAACACAACTGAGTAAATTCAAAAGAGCACATTCTCTATACTTTTGTTTACATTAACAACAACAACAATAAACAACGATGAGACGCTTTTTCAAAATTAACAACAATAAAAACAACAATAACAAAAATACATTGTACCTACTACTACTACTACTGTCCTTTTTGTTTCTATGGAAATTGTGTGTACCTACATAAGTATGTGTGTTTAGTTTCATTTAAATTTTTTTTTTCTTGTACTACATAGTTAATGCTGAATAAATACATGAGTAATGATTGTTTCATTTCTGGCTCTTTCGTTTGTATTTTTTGTTTCTTTACCAAACAATCATTTGCGCTCAGAACACTTAGAATCAGGGTTGTGAACTATTTCTAATCAAAAAGCGCCGTGTCTCCAATCAAAAAGCGCTAAAAAGCGCTAAATAAAATTTAAATAAAAAACTTAATGACATATTTAAGATCCAAGTTTTATTAGTAACACTGGCCGTCAAAAAAATCGTTTTAAATAAAAATTTATGAAAAACAAAGATACTACTGCGCTAAATTCAAATCCGTTTTCAGTTGTTTCTATCATGTCTTGTTCTTTTATGGGCTAGTCTTATATTTTGACCGAAATAAGGCATTTATGTGCTACATATATTTTATCATAACTTGAGAACGATATTGATATTTTACAAATAATTATTTTATATTTTATATTATATTTTTCCATGCAAATTAGTATTTTTATCATTTATCAGAAATCCAGGTATATTATGAATAAAAAAAGCAAGAAATCAGTAAACAAAATGTTAACTAGACGTGACTGAATAAACTATTAGCATTTTGCACGCTAAAGTGAATTAAAATCACATAATCAAGTTCTCTAGATCGACTTTTTTTTAGTTTTTTGCCGAGCAGTGTTAATAAAACTTTAATATTTTTAAAAAGCCTTTTCTGATATTTAAGGAAGCTTAAAGTAATATAATTTCAACTATACACGAAAAGAATTATTTACTAATTCACCAGAAAATATGTCTTGAACCACGAAAATTTTGCACTATTCTCGTCCAAGTCAAAAATTTCTTATTGTATATGAACATAAGCAAAAAGTTGTGACTCAAAGCGAACTAAAATTTACTAAAATACAGCTAAAAAATTAATTTTAATTCTATAGTTGCTTAAATCATGTTTTCTTTGCTTTTTATTTTACAAAATCAGAAGAAAAGCCTAAAATTTTTCCATAAAAACGTATAGCACTAGTTAGTTTATTAAAAACAACTTTGTTTCTTGATTCTATTTTAAAATCAGACTAATATTAAATAAATGCTTCTTGAAATTTTTGATCATATACCAAAAACGTGAATTTTTTAATCATGAGAAAATGTTTCTTTATTTAAGAAACTTTTACTTAATACGAACAAAATAAGTTAAAATCAGTTATTTAGTTTTGAATTTTCTTGTTTTAAGAAACGAAATGGATTTCTTTAGAAAATAAACTTCTTTCCTTGTATAGAATGCTTTTCAGAGTAAAGTATTTTCAAAACGGAAACAAATTTTGGTTTAATGTGTCTTGATTTTAATGTATGCAAATAAAAGTACAAAAATGTTGGGTATCAATAAAAGCGCTAATTTAGCGCTCTTTTTAAAAAAGCGCGAAGGAAAAAATATGCGCCTTTTCGACAGTTAAAAAGCGCTTAATCTAGCGCCAAAGGCGCTAAATTGGCAACTCTGCTTAGAATCTGTATAAAAAAAACGAAGGTAACGATTGTATACATAACAAAGCACGATGTGCGTTATTTGAATGACTGCAAACCAGCAGCGAATATTTGCGGTTGCGCGAGTTTGACTGTATGACCGTAAGCGTGTGTATTTGTTGTCGTTAATTAAATGCGATTTTTTTTCAATTGCAAAAAGCTATTCTCTGATTCTCATCCACCCAGGACATTGCATATTGAATTTTATGTTTCTAGGTACAATACTAAGAGAAATTCAAAAAGTACCAGGTAATGAACAAAAAAGTACCAAAAAGTTCCATAGATTCTTATCCACTCAGGACATTGCATGTTGAATCTTATGTTTTTAGGTCCAACATAAACGACAATTTAAAAAGCGCCCTGCATTTCAAGCAACAGTTATTTAGATTTTATTCATAAATAACTAACGTTATTATTATCGCTCTCAATATTGTTTTCGTATATAAAAATGTATTTCACTATTCTTTTTTTTTCACTTTTGTTATATTTTATACCAACATACCTATTAATTGTTTAAATAATATACCTGTTTTATGTTATTATTTTGTATATTTTTATGTTATTGATAAATACTTTTGATCATAACTTCATTAGATTTCTACTCACTAAAACCCATGTTTTGTTGTAGAAGTTCCAAATAAATGAAATAAATAAATAAAAAAAAATAAATAAATAAAAAATACCAGTTGTAGAACCAAAAAGCTTAAGAAAAATATCAAATTTCTCGTATTTCCTTTTTTTCGTACTATTTTTCTCCCCCATCAAAGTATCAAAAATTTCAGTACCGTAGTGGGGGCCCATTATTTAGTACGAGTATGTTAATGAATGGACAGAAATGTTTTGTAAAAAAAAGTACCAAAAAAAGTACCATATTTATATTCGTATTTTTTTTGATAGCTTTCGAATGTGGTATAAACTTTGTTTCTATGTTTATTGGTTCAAAAGAAAAATGGGGTATCAAAAAAGTACCAAAATTCAGGTTTTACCCGTTTACTCTCTAATAGGGCCAAATTTCAAAAAAGTACCAGACACCTGTCCGCTTGTTTTTCTAAAGAGCAACGATAAGTATTACATTTTTTTTTGTATCTCTTTTGGTTTTGGAGATATAAGGTTACCGCATTTTTCCGTTTTTACCCCCTATACATTCGAATTTCCAAGAATCCCGTCTAAGTGGATCGATTTGGAGAGTGACCAATCTCTGGTCCAAATTTCAATTGTTTAGCTTCAGGCTTTTAGGCTGTGCGATGATGAATCAGTGAGTCAGTCAGTCAGTAACGTTACAATTTTATATATATAGATAACAAAAAATAACATTAAAGACTTAAAAAAAATTAATCAAACATAAAATAAAACTGCTAAAATAATGAGTTTTACTTCCACAATTGGTTGATATATCTTGGCAAGATTTAAAATGTTCCTTGTCATTGCTTTATCATGGATGCTTTTTAGCCCCATAGAGCTTACGAAAGGTTAGCTATCAAACGAACTGTCATACGGTTTTCACTTTTTGATCAGGCATATCATCATGAATAGATTTAGGCTTGAACAAAGCCAACAAATTATCCAAATATACTTTGAAAATCAGCCATTGATTTTCGCAACTTAAAGGTGACTTAAATGACGCAACTTTTTTCACAAATGAAGGCGATGTGTTGATTTAGAGAAAATAAACTGTCAATAAGACTTCAAGGCCGTGCGATGTGACACTTATTGATTGTTCCGTAGGGTTGTGAAGCCAGTGGTTAATGCTGATAAACCAGCAACAATCGGTGTCTTGGAGGTCAACATTGTTCATTTTATTCGAAAAAGAGAAACAAAATTGGACGTCTGCAATGCGTTTCGTCAAGGACAGGCGCGGTGTCTATTTGTTTTAAATCAGTTTCAAATGGTAATGCCGTGTATCAATCTGCGATTAAAATTAATTTTTTTTTTGTGTTGTCTACTATTTTAAGTTTCATGGTCTTAAAAAATACCTTTAAATTAATATAATTAATTATATGTTGCAATATTGGAAACATATCTTCCCCCAGGCAAGTTTCAATAACTTTTTTCAATAAACTTCAGGTTCTAAATCACAATGATAGGAATCTTTACCCAAATCTAAGGGTCCATCTTGCGACATTCATTACCAAACATTTGAAAATATATGAATGTTTAATAATTGAAGTCGTTTCTTAAAAAGAAACCGAGACTTTGGTTTAGAAGGCCGTGCATTTCTTAGCAACAATATTGAAAACGAAATAAATGTCATCACTGAAATCTTATCTTAATTTTATTTAGGTATCTGAAGTTAGAATTTCAAATTACACCACAAATTGGCAACACTGACTTCTTGTCACGTTACGTCACCAAGCTTTTTAACTTGTTTATAAAAAAAAATTTATATATTATTGATTTTTTTGTATTTTGGTGTAAAGCGCAATTTAGTGAAAGAGAGAATTTGAACAACATGGTTTAAAATACAAACTTAAATATTTGTTGGCGCACCGAGACTATTCTGTGAAAGCGCCCATATTGGTTTTTAAATATATAAAAAAATTGGTCGGTTCCAAAGGATTTTGGTAGGTTTTGTAGACAATTGTGGTCGGATAAAAAATTTTTAAACGGCAGCCCTGTGCCCAACTAGCATTTTCAATCGTGTAAGAGATACTGGGAGTCTCATGAAGAGCGTCTTTGATCTTCGATGAGCGCATCTTTTATTCGTAGAAGATTCCTCACACGGGAAAAACTGTAACACGAGATTCTTCCATAGCACAGCGAATGACGCTTCTTCAATCGTTTTGCGAATCGCTTAGGACGTGGGTAAAGATTATCTAACGAGTATTTCATGTCAAGAATCGTATGAGACTTATGTAAATATTATCTTACAACTTGTGAAATGGGCGTCGTATAATTATTGAAAATATGATTTATACAAAGAGTTGTAAAAGGTTCATTCGATGATGTTTTGGCAAAAGAAAAACATAGTGTAACATTGTTGTTTTTGTGCTATGAAAATAATTATTTCAATATCTTCTTAAGACCTGCATATTACAACCGTACCTAAACAAAAGCAGCACGCGTTTTCTAGTTTTTGAAAAGAGCGCACTCAACGCTTTGCCATTGGAAACCCCGATTTTGTTAATTAATAATGGCAATTTAGCTATGTTTGTTTTGTCAATGTAGCTTTTTTATCTCTATTTTCATTTCTAATTTGTGAGTTTTATTAAACAAGAAAGCTATCACTACTGTTCGTGACACAACGTTGACGCTCTTGCTTAGGTACAGCATATCAGCAAAAAAGCTAAGCGAAAGAAAACGTTCCGCCTTAAGCTCTTGTTCAGGTACGGCTGTTAAACATTCCAAGAATAAAAAACGAACGTGTCAGAAAATTTAATGTTTTATTTAGACTTTGGAGAATTAAAAAAACCTTCACTTTTTGGAAAAAAAATCAGCAAATCGGCACTTTGCTAATTTCGGAACAAAAAATCGTCAAAATGACGATTGATCGTCAAATCTGGCATCCCTGGTTGAGCAATATTTAAATTGAAACCATTGTGCGACTACTTGCACAATAATATTGCAAGTGTATGGACCGCTTAAGAGAAGCTGATGTATTGGACTACATAATTTTTATTTGTTGTTGTAATATTTTGCTATGCTAAAATTTACCGCTAGAAACTACAAATTTGCTTTAATAAATTATGCTGTACACAAACAACAAGTGTATGACCAAAAAATAATGTTTTTCCGTATTTACTTTTTTATATAGTTTGATTTTTCGTCGGTAAAAAATATATACATATTTTAAAAACAAAAACTATTGAATTTTACGAAATATGCTGTTTAATCGTTTATACATAAATACCGGTGTAAAAAATTAATAATAAATTCAATTATTTTAAATGATATGTAAATGATCCGTTTTAGATAAATTTTTAATTGTTTAAAATTAAGTTTCCCTTGAATTTAGCTACATTATATTTTGAGTGTATGTAAATGGTGAGATTTGGTCTATAATTTCATATATGTATGTTGTCCCATGTGTCCATAAACCATTTTGTTTGTAGTTAAATTGAATTCGCCCCAAAAATATTTTACTTAAAATCAAATTCTTTTTGGAGTCAGTTTACATTTGACCAATTTCTAAAAACGACGGGTTTTCAATCACGACAAGGACACTTCTAATAATCGCCACAAATTAGTTTTATATGAATTTTAACAGCATAACATAACTTTGCTTTAGGGAACTTATACTGTCCATCGGTTCCAAATAGCGCATACTCGAAAATTCGTCTGTTCAAGGAAATAATTATTTACAAAATCACCTTGAACCAAGAAAATTTTGCAACATGCTCGTCCAAGCCAAAAATTTCTTATTGTAAACATATGTGTGGCTTGGTTTAAGCAAAAAGTTATATTTCAAAACGAAGTAAAATTTACTTCAATACAGATAACAAAAATTTATTTTAATTCTATAGAACTATATATACTATATATAGTTACTTAAATTAAGTTTTTGTTGCTTACGGCCAATTTCACCAATTCTATTTATGAAATGAACTGTCAACAATTTTAGTGTATGAATTTGCACAAGCTTCGCAAACTTGGCCAATAATTTTGACTCGTACACTTGCGCTGTGCAATTGTGCATTTATTCAAACAAATTGTTTCATGCAACAAAAAATTCAAGTGTTAAGAAATCACAAACAACCAATTCTTGAAATTTTCTGAGCAAAATGATCTTTTGGCTTTCTGTATGAATTTTGAACATCAAATTTCACTTTTTAGACACAAATATTAATATGTATTACAATTTTTTTTAAATTTATTTGTCACTTATTGTCACAAGCTGACATTAATTGCATAAAATTAAAAAAAGGGCTTCAAGAAACGAGAATCGGGAATTTTAAGCGATATCATGAAAACCCTTAATGAATAAAAAATATTTTTTTAACGAAATAAACGTTAATTAATTTTACCTTTCGTTTATTATTTTCCAAATCCTTTATTTTTAATTATTTTGCAATTTAGAACTCAAATTATTATTTTTAGCCACTTAAATTTCCATTTTCTTTATTTAGTGCATTTGGCACCATCTGTTTGTTGGCTTTGGGTTATATGTATGTATGTAAATATGTATTATAAAGAAATAAATTTGTATACATATATATTTTTTTTTTTTAATTCTTTCTCTGTGTTTTTATACGTATGTATGTGTTTCTTTTATTGTATGCCAGCGGTAAACTTTTGGAGGCCTTCATTTATAAGGCCCTATGTAAGAACTTCCTAGATCTTTTTTTAATATTCAGTACTCATGCTCGCTTGCCTTTTCAGGATGGTCGTATGGAAGGCCTATCTACTCCATAGTACATACATAGGCCTACAATGAGACTTGCTTAAGAAGGCCTCTAATCAGGCCTGCTGAAGAAGGGTACGCAGTAGGCCTTGGCTGGCTATGACATCGTTTGTAAAAAATTTATAAGTGTGGAATGGTCTAGTAAGGCCTGTGTCTAAGAAATAAGGGCTTCCAGAAGGCCTGCTTACCACTTCTTTTTACCGCTGGGATGTAAAGAGATACTTTAATATTATTTTTTTTTCCTTTCTGACCCTAATTGAAGTTTTGTTGCAAAAATTATATGTTACTCCTGCTGTGTTTGAAATAATTTAAATGCAGACGCATTTTATGATCTACGAAATTTATTTTTAAGCGTTTTTTAATGCACTTTGAACTTTTTTTTGTAGCAAAAAATCTCTTCTGTGTTTTACATGCAAATGTTACTTTTTCCCTGTTGAAAATTTGGGTTTGGTGCCATATTTCGCTGAATGAATAAACAACTACAAAACTAAAAAAATCTAACAAACCACACTTTATTCACAAGTTTTTTCTATTTATTTTACTTTTTTACAATTTGACTAAGACTTTTTGTTTGACAAATCCGCTTTAGTTGTTTGTACGTTTTACTATTTCATCTCCTTTGTTTCTTATTCTTTAAAAGCTCTTTAAATATATAGTCTAACTGAGTTGTTGGCCGTACATCTCTTTGGAATATTAGAGGCCATTCTAGGTTCATGCATTTGCAAAAACTATCTGTGTAACGTTTTTGTAAATATTTGACCACCTGTCTCTGTTTTTGTTGTTGCAATTGTTGCTTTAAAACTATCTATAAAAAGATTTCCAAATTTTCTTTTTAAAAATGAGTTCATAAAATATATAAAAATACTTACCAATCTACTTGTATAAGTGTGCAGATGTTAAAATACATCCCAACAAACCAAATGACTTGAGAAAAATATTATAATAAGGTTACCAACACAAGCGTTAAACTTGAAACAGATTTGAGAATGTATTGAAAAAGGCTTTCGTAACAATTGTAGAAAAATCAAAACGGAACCCTCGTTGAAATATTAAATATACAAGATTAATAAAAGCTTATCTTTGCAATTGTAGAATAATCTTACGAAAATAATATTAAATTAACTTTTGTATAGAAACGCTTATTCGTCTCAATATTTTTTTAAGCTTTTTTATATAATTGTAGAATAAGCTTCACAAAGTATTTTGCGTTGAAAAAAATCTTTATTTCTTTAAATTTTGTTTAATTTATATTTACTTAATAAATTATTTAGTTTTATAATTTTTATAGTCCACTCACTACATGCAAAATTTATAACTTAACTGACACGAAAAACACTTTCAACAAATTTGCTTAAAGAAAAAAGCAAAATGTAACGTCACTTGCTGTCGCTTGCCTTGAAATCAGTTGTTGCGCTTTAGAGATAGTTGTTTTTAATAAAATTTTCTCAAGTATTTTTAAAAACTGCTTGTGAATTCTACTTTTATAAACATTATTTTAAGTGAAATTAAGAAAAGCTTAGAAAACACTGTTAATATAAGCTTATTCTCAAATTGTATTGTAGTTTGATTACTATAAGGTTTGTTGGGATATATTTTCGTGTATCTGTATATACTCTTGCGAACATTCAATGTAGCAACTGTTATCTAAAAGTAAGATGGTTCATACCATCCTTAAGAACTTCATATTTATTATGCTTTCTTCGTTGGAAGCATTAATTTTCTTGTCAAAGGGATATAAAAAATAACTTTCAAAGCAGATTTCCCCAAAGTTAATGTTGAAACATATAAAAAAAATATATACGTTTATATATTTACTTTTCAAAACGGACTTCTAACGTTTTAAAGTAAACTGCTTTAATTTGTATAAAAATATTTGAAATAAAACAAAATTACAATTAAAAAGGTCTTTGGAACATGTGTTGTTTCGCTTGAAAACCAAACATTAATAAATAAATAAAAAACTATGAAATATTTTTAATACATTTCAATTGGTTAAAGCACATAGAAACCGAAAGTTTGGAATAAATCAATTCTTGGTTGGCATGTGTAACATTTAAAGTTAATGATAAAAGACAATACAGGCATAAAATTTGTATTTCTTTAGTTTTTATTTGCAAAAATTACCTTTCGAGTAAATCAAAACAAGTAAAAGCTCCTATATTCGGTTGTGCAGGATTTTATATACCTTTCAATAGATTTTGATAAATGTATAATGTTATTCGATGTGACAGTTTCAGTTAAAAGGGACCTATGGATGAAAAAATCGATTTTTACTTTTCTGGTGATTCTTAATTCTAATGCAGCAAACCGCATTACTCCTACCTGCATTACTTTTGTCATAAGTAAGCTTTAAAATACACCTTTGATAAGAAAAAAAATTAACTTGTTAACTTTAAAATCGTTTTTCTCCAAAACTCATTTTTTGCCCATAGGGCGGGCTAATTTTTTTTTTTTTGATGAAGCGTATAGCAAAAACGTAATCTATAGGTGATTCTGAGAAATTTTACTCAAGAGACCATAGCTCCTAGTCGGGCTTGGAGCCCGTATAAATATATAAATATATTTATAATACTTACATAATATTATAAATATATATTAGTGTGTCCCAAAAAAAAAAAAAAAAAATTTTTTCATGGGTGCTCAAGCATAGGATAAAGTATTTTTTTTTCAGATTTTTCGGCAGATGTTTAGAGGTCGCTCAAGTCGACCTTAAGTTTTTTTTTATGGCAAATACGCTAAAACCAAGCAAAACTAATGGTACAATATGTAAATTAATTAACATTTTATTAAAAATAGAACAGAAATATAGGAAATTAACAGTGAATAATAAAACAAATCTTTGTGCATGTACTGCTTTAATATTTGGAGACTTTAATATCTCGGCTTATCGATTTTAAATCGAGATTGAAACAAGTTTCTTGGCTAAATTATTTTAAGGGTTTTAGTTCTCTTTTCTGAACTCGTCAGTTCCCAACTATCGGTGGTACGCTTATAATAAATTAAATAAGCGTCGTTGCGTTTAAAAATCGCAATGGTGGGAGCAATAAAAAAAAATCTCAAAATAACACATAGCACTTCTTGCTGGCTAGACGACGATATATATATATATATATACTAGCTGCTTAGTCCCGGTGCTGCTCGGGATTTTCTAAATAAAAATAAAAATATATACTGGATAATTTTGTTAATAACTTGATTTAACAGCCAAATCGTACCATAAATAAAAGAAAATTTAAATATCACGTCAACAGCGCCACCTATCGGGATTTAACTTTAAAAAAACCTGGCTCCAGACTATACTAACTAACTTATGGTCCATGTTTTGTGTCAATTGGTCCAGCAGTTCCTGAGACTTAGGAGCACGTACACGGCACCAACGTTTTTATATATGGGGAATTTTATGTCAAGTGACTAAACTCTTGAAATAGATTTCTTCTTGGGACAAATTTTGCTAACACCAAAAGGTAATAAGTTACATGGAAGAGAAAGAACAGCTGTATGTCCAAAATGTCAAACTTTGACCTCCTTTCACTCAGAAACTTTTTGACTGATCTTGTTGAAAATTAGTGTCTAAACTAGTGCTGGTATACTATCGATAGTTCAGATTTCCCTTTCGATATATCGATATTACTATCGACTGAATGTTAGTACTTAAGTAGGAAAACTTTAACTAGTTTTTGTCAGGCTACAGTTCGTTGTTTTAATAACTTTATTGAACCTAAGAGACGAATGTGTGTATGCACGTTATTTTAGATGACGGTTTTTAAAAATGGTGGTGCTGATTTCTGAAGGAACCAAAGTAACAGGGACTATAAGATATTTAATTGCATATCAAGATAATGTTCTAAATTGGATTTGATTCTCAACCCAAAAGGTAATCAATTTAGCGGCCTTTTTCTCTAATGGTCGTTCATTGTTTTATCCTTTGCTCGCATTTGCAATTGCATTTTTATTTGATTTTTTTTACAAAATCATAAAACTATCTGACATTTCAGTCCCTATGAAAACATATTACAATTCCGGCATAAAATCCTTAAGTTAGTAGAAAAAAGCACAGCTAAGCAATCCATACCACCTGCCATTCTAGTTGTTTGTATTCATTGCTGTAACTCTGCGCAAATGAATAATAGTAAGTAAAAACTTGCGGCAAAAAACTGTGTGTATAGCTGCTGTAACATGTCTTCATAGCTGTATTTTAAATAATAATAATATCGATATTTATATTTTTCCTATCGATATATTCCACCACCATCGATACTATCGATAGTTTCCCAGCACTAGTCTAAACTACTATCCAACAGGAATAACCTTGGTGCAAACTTCATATACATCGGAAGACATCGATTTCAAAAGTTGCGTCACGTGACATGAACTTTCCCATATATAAATTATACATAAACATATATACATATATATATATATATATATATAACGTGACAATTTTTTGACCAAATGAATTTGACACCTAACATTTATGTAAAATTTTCCGCTGAATCTGAATATGAAGTCAGAATTGCCAAAAGTAGAACAGTTTTTGATATTCCAAAATAACCGTTATTTGTGTGTTTAACCCATTAAGGCCCTGCGTTGCGTCTTCGCAACGTTCACTTAAACCTTCCCTCAGGCATTTTGTTGTTACGTGATATTGTTATAAAGCAGAAATAAAATTTAACTTAATATCTAATGTACCTGTTTTTGGATTTGTATCATACATAAGTTTTTTTAATAAAAATTTTTAATTTAAATTTTTAATTTTTCCTGTTTTTTGGTACCTATCTGAAACTTCTGAAGGAGGTAGCTAACATACGAACAATATTATTTATTATATGCTGAAAAATCCAATCATCGTAGACATTTAAGACTTTTTTATGATTGGATATATCCGTGATGCGAAAACGCAACACTGGGCCTAAACCATGTAGAAATTACATAAAACTATCAAGTATACAATCACTTGCTATTTAAAACAACAAAATAAAAACTTGTATATATGTTAATTATAAGTTGTTGTTATTTATGTGTTTTGAAATTTTTGATAATTTTTTCACATTTTTCAAACTAATGGCCAATTTTTAAAATGCAGGATATTTCGCAATGACAATTTTTTTTTTTTCTTATGCCCAAAGTGTATTATTTTCCTAGAAGGAAGCGAACTTACACCAAAGTAGTCCCGTGATAGGTCTTTGGTGATAGAGACCGGTTTTAGTTCTAACACTTTATATGAATAAGACATGGAGTTGTCATATTTCAATAAAAGAAGTCCCAAAAAAAGTGTCACACCATCGGTGAAGACTGTACTGTTATTCATTACTTTTTTACCCTTTTTGTTCTTAATATACCAGTTAGATGATAAGTTCTCCTTTCACTGGTCATGAATTCTATCTTTTTGAACTCGCTCTATTTTCACAAATCCAGGACCAGTCTGTTGGAACAATTGGCACAAATTTCCCCCAGGGTAACTTCAATAGGTACAGTAAGAGAAAATCGAACAAGTAGTGTGATATTAAAGAAACCCAGTAAGGGTGATATATTCGGCTATGCCAATTATTTGATACCATCCACTGACAGCTAGGATATTTCAAGAGTGGGCATTATATTGAACCTGTGGTAAATTATGAACCGCTCTTTACGAAAGTTGACGGTGTGATTTCTAATCATATAAAACTGTGACAGAACAACATTTATTACAATAGAATTATTTGTTATGGTTTTAGGCGTACTAAAGTGTTTTTCGAGAGTGGGCTTTATATGACCCTATGGTAAATTATGTACCGATCAATTACAAATGTGAGAAATTTGACGTAGCACTGCACTCAAAGTGCTTTGGAGCATATCATAATTGAATTAAAAATAAAATGTATATGAATATCTTTTTTCTTTTTTTCCTAAAGACGTGAATAAGAAATTTTAATTTAAAATGTTTGCAAATGCGCTTAATTTTTATATCGTCAAGGCCCAACGTTGCGTTTTCTGTAGCTTTGTCATTTTTGTACCAATCTATGTCTTGTTGGGCGCAAAATGTTCATATTAAAATAATCTAATGTCGCATGCAATAAAACATTAGGATTTTAAAATCATTGGTTTAAAAAAAATAACTTGAATAGAGCAAAATTGAACAAAATCGTAAAATTTTCAAAGAAGCTTGAATTTTTGTCCCCTGTAACTCTGTCATTTCTTGACCAATCTTCACAAGCAATCCATGGTTATTTAAGAAATTTAATAACCTTTTACTGGAAAGAAAGAATTGTATACCCCGTTTAAAATTTTTGAAGATATTTGCATTTCAGTCACATCATCTTTTTTAAAAACACAAATAACGGTTATTTTGGAATATCTCAAAACTGTTCTATTTTTGACAATTCTGACTTCATATTCGGATTCAGCTGCAAATTTTACATAATGATTAGCTGTCAGATTCATTTGGTCACGACTTTGTTGAAATTTTGTCACGTAGTGTAATTATACACATAAAACAAAGGTGGGTGTGTTACAGTATTTAAAACTCAAGAACGGCTGGTCTGATATGGATAATTTATGATTTGTTGCGTTTGTCATCGCCCCGAATACATACATATTAAAAATGTGGACATTTTCAAAATTTCGCAAAGCAAAATCAATTGCACCACATGTGAAAAAAGTGGGCAAGAAATATTTTTTCTTACAGTTGTGGTGGTAAGAGCAAAATTGTAAATATTTGGTAAAAATAGCTTAGTTATTAATCTGACAAAAAGTGGGTGGGTTTGCAGAAGTGGGCGTGGCACAAATAGATTCCTTTATATCTCGCGCACTGTAAGAGTTAAATTGTTAATCTTTGGCATTAATAGCTTGTATATCAAAACACAACATCTCATAAAAAGTGAGCTATTTGTTGTCAATTTGCAAACTTGGCCTGTCAGCAGCACTCAAATGTAAAGAAATCTCTTTGGCCTTCGTAAAGAAGTGCAACGCCCACTTATCCAATTTCCACTTTTCGTCAGATGTTGTGAATAAATATCCAAGTCTTTTGCATAAAATTTGGACCATTTTTCTCTCACCGTTTTATTTTGTCTTTGTCACGCCCACTTATGTTAGACAAAATAAAACGGTGAGAGAAAAATGGTCCAAATTTTATGCAAAAGACTTCTTTACATTTGAGTGCTGCTGACAGGCCAAGTTTGCAAATTGACAACAAATAGCTTCGGTATCAATACACGACATCTGCCAAAAAGTAGACTGGATTGGATGAGTGGTCCAGGCACCCTTTACGAAGACAATAAAGGTTTAAAAAACAATTTGATTAAAAATCTAAAATAATGTTTAGTAAAACGAAGTACGACCTGCATTTTTTGTAAGGCAGTACAAAGGTACCGGCTCAAGTAGTATCTATATTTATAGCATATATGTATGTACATATCGTTAGCTAAAATGCATAAAGGCGTAACTAACAAAAAATTTAAAATCGAGTTTATGATTGATTATCATGAATGACATTAAACTACATGACTTGACAAAAATGTACACTACTGCGATCAAAAATAGCGCTTTTATTAACATTAACAAAAAAATAAACAAAGGGACGTAAGTACGAGTGTGTTTATTTAATAAATTCAAAACGACGTTATTACACATTTTTGTTCTAACAAAGAATAATAATAATATAATAACACCATTTCGTTCTTTGAATATTGCTTGAAGAACTCAATGAACGACTTATCAACGCTTGTTTTCCTGGTAATTTATATTTTTGTTTGTTACGTCCTTTTGCATTTTAGCAGACGATATATATTTTTTTATTGCTAAAACAATGACAGCTAAAGAATGAAAGTTTTATTATTCCCGTTTTTTATACTCCAAAAGGAATTTAACTAAAAACATACATAAGTATTTACTAACAAAAAAATGTTTTAGACTCGTTAGCAATGTCGTTGCTCAGCTGCCAAAAACAAAAAAGAAACCTTCACTTAACAACTCAAAAGTTCTGAAAAATGAACAAAAATTGAATAAATAAACTCTAGACTGAATTGAATACATTTAAAGCCAGCAACACTTCAACCAACATACAGCCAAAATAAATGCAAGTACGAACATTTCTAGATACAAACACATGTTTACATTAGCGTAAGTAATAGTACATGTCGGTATAAGCACGAGTTTCAGAAGTGAAAAAATAAAAAAAAAACTTAAGCTTAAGAGAAAAGTAAACATGGCAAAGAAATAAAGAAAGGATAATAAATTTTGGAAACAAATATACAAAAAAAAAAAAGAAGATTTTGAAATCGGTCAAGGAGAAAAACGCATTCAAGCATTTTTTCACACGCTCATGAATAAGAGGATATCAATGTTATCATACGTTTTTAAAAATGTATGAATGGAAGAGTATTCTTTTTCTTCATCGCTAAAAGTTTTTGTACATCCACATTAACACTGTTGCGTCCAAAAATTAGCGTTGCATATTTAGACTACAACTTGATTCGGGCAATTAACCTTTTTTTGTAAGCAATTTATTAAACGAATATAAGAATAAAATTAAGACGTTTATTTCGTAATTTCCGTCACCCTGCATTTAAAAATGTTTCTAATAGAATTTTTAAAAAATTAGCTTAAAAATATTTTTCACGTGAGGTTTTCTTTTTCAAAATAAACCCATAAATTATCGAAAAGAGGTAAACCTACTTTAAAAGCCTACTGCGTGCTTCTTAAAACTTATGTTAGAAACACAACTGGGACGAACGACGAATTATTTGCAACGAATATTCGTCATTAGAAATAGAACACATTAGTGTATATGAAAGTATACACAATCATTGTGTAGACCGAAATTCGTCGTGCGTAACGAACTCTGCGATAGGTTTATATCTATTTCTTACGCAGACGAACGACGAATAAATTGGGAAAGATACAGTGCAGCATGATATAAAAGACTTATATATGTTAAAAATCGTCAAAGCTGTAAAGAATCACAAGGACATATCGCTTATTTTGCGAACTTGTCTAAAATTCGAATTGGTGAAAAAAAAACAAAATGTCGGAAAATAACAACAACAAAAAATTGCAAAAAGAGCGAAAATTTTTAACATTTCAAACAAGTCATAAAATTGATTTAAAGTCTCTTAAACCATAAAAATTTCAAAAATTCGGTAAAAATTCCTTAATTAGCGGAAACTCGCAAAAATTTGCTATCAGCGGCATGATAGCAAAGTCTACTACTTATTATAAATCGTAAAAGCTGTAAAGAATCACAGAGGCAAATTACTTCTATTGCGAACTTGGCTAAAATTCGTGAAAATTTGCAAACTCTCAAACAAACACTAAAATTTATTTGAAATCGCTTAATGGGTGAAAATGTCGAAAAATAACAAAAAAAAATTGCAAAAATTGCGAAAATTTTTAATATTCTAAACAAGCCATTAAATTGATTAAAAGTTTCTAAAACTATAATGAATGGCAAAAATTCACATAAATATAGTGTGATTATATACCTGGAGTTTTCACACTTATTGTGTCTCATTTGACGAACTTATGCAACGAATTCTTGCCGACGAATTCGTCGTTGCGAAGTTCGTCGTTCGTCCCAGTTGTGTTTATACCATTATATATATATATATATATATACCATTACTTTCAACTCAAAGGTAATACCGTGTACAGATATGCACCTTAATTGAGTTTTACGCAATAAATGCCATTATTGAGCTCAATTATCCATACAAAATTGCAATTTAGTTATTGGTCAATTAATACGAAATTGTTATAAATATTGAGTAAAATTAAAATGCGACACTGTAACAAGTGTGTTTATTAAGCAAAACACGACCTACTAAACAGTGTTTTGACATTTGGCAATTGAAATTACAACAAAAAAAAGGCCCATCCATTTGGTCTGCGCAAAAACCAGATGTTTATTCCTTAAAGATGTCAAAAGTTGTTTACAATTTCTTATACATGTACATTTTTGTTTACGTTGAATGTTGTATGTAGTAGTAATATAAATTGAGTTAGCTAAATTCTGTATATGTGAACAGAAAGATAATTATGTCAATTAACTGAATATTGACTCAATAAAGTATATCTGAACACGGTATAATAACGTGTTATAAAAGCAAAATAAAACAAAAAATTTAAATGAAGCTGATTCAAATTTTTGTTGAATTACGAAGAGAAAATTTCAGCAATTATGAATGAAAAATGATGTCTGGCAAATGTCCACCACGAGCACCCTGACAGACGTCAATTCTTTCATCGAAGTTTTTAATCACTTTTTTTTTTATTTTGTTAATCACATCACGGATTTTGAGTTTTTAGGCTGTAATCGATTCGATTGGCTCTGGTTGGCCACTTAACAGCTGATGTTCGTGAAATTATGCGATCGGAAAATTTGGTTGGCTATGGCACCGTGCTATTAAAACCACATGTCAGTGATGTACACAACATCAATAATAGGCCAACATTGAGTTGGTTACATCAGCCTCATCTTTGAAAAAATCGGACCAATCAACCCTCCAGACCACATAGCGCACCATACAGTGCCACGTTGAGCATGAAAAGGCTTATCAATAATAGCTTTAGGATTTTCAGAAGCATGTCGACTCAAATTTTACGACCAAATTCTTAATACCGGTTATAGAAGGACGTTAATGCTTTCCGAAAATAATACAAATTTAACGAAATGTAACTTTAACAGAACCACAATTTTCGTAGTGGATTTTAATTATTGTAATGCGATTTGCGAGCAGAATTTAATTCATTGTAACAATTGCCAATCATCAACTACGAATACGTCAAAAAACTAAATCTCAAAACTATCATGTTGCTGGTGTTGCCACAATTAAAAAACAAAGTTCTTGTTGAAAAACCCTCAAATACAACTGTTTTTTAATATATCTTGTGTTTTACAACTGATACTTATTTTATATACTCGGCCCCTGTAAATTTTTTTGTCCCAAAATTCACAGGGGCAAAAACGAGTTGTTATGCGGCTAAAACTGCAAAAAAAACTTGAAAATGTCTCATTAGTATTCCTGGACATCAATAAAATTTTAAAAATTTTCATATTAATTCGAATGTTTATTTTTTGTCAAATTACAATTTATAAGACTTTCATACTTAATTTAGTCAATTTATGTGGCCTTTTCGTTTTGCAGCATCAGTTCACCCACAATAAATTCAAAAAAAATGGCAAAAAAAGCAATTGTTTTCTTTGCCAAATAAATTGATAACCTGACGTGCTAGAACTGTTTTAGCTGAAACGGTTTTAATTGTCAAAAATTCTTAAAATTTTCGTAACGTTTCCTTGCAGGATTTATTTTTGAAACAAATATCTTTCCTTGAGTCCCAGAAATGGTTGTAGTTCACAAGGTCGGAGTCGGTCGGTGTACAATTGGCTAGAGAAATGTTGGTTAGAGTCTGGACTACAAGCGAGTATAGATTTTTTTACTCATTTGGACGCTCAGGACTAATGCTCTATAAAGTAAGAGGTTTCAGGGGAAAATAAATAAATAATTAATTGGTTCTACAGATCGCAGTGTTAAATGTTTCAAACCGCTTATATTTAGGAAGATAAACTAATACACAATATTTATTCTTCCAAAAAATATTGAAAAACAAAAAAGGAATGAACATTTCAACTTTAAAAATTGACGTAGAAATTCATAATTATAACCAAATGCGGAGAAAGTCCATCTTGGAACACGCTGTTCTCAATGAAAAAGTTAAAAAAGAGTTCAAATTTGTTGGCTCCCGAGGTTTACTGGTATTTTCTTTCATATGATTAAAATAATTTTAAAATTGGAGAACATAAAAAAAAATTATTTTGGCCGCCTTCTCAAAATATGAACCAGTGTGCGACGTACTGCCTGTTTTTAGAAAGCGAGCGCAAAAGTAACTTTTTTAACTAACATATAAAACCAGGGCTGTGGAGTCGGAGTTGAGGTTTTTGTCGCTAATTTTTGTGAGTACTTCGACTCCGACTACAAAATTTTTCGGCATACAAATTTTTCTAATAGCACTACGTGACAAAATTTCAACAAAGTCGTGACCAAATGAATCTGACAGCTAATCTTTATGTAAAATTGTCCGCTGAATCCGAATATGAAGTGAGGGTCTGCTTTAAAAATTTTTGAAGTCAAATAAGAACACATGAGTAGGTGAGTTGCAAAACTCATTCGTTTCAAAAATCAAAAAATTGAGAAATCAATTGATTTTGACAGACCTTTTAGCACTTTATGAGAATAAATATAGTGGTTTAGATTGTATCGAAGCATGTCCTTTTCTATTTTTCTATGTGACCTTAAGTTGCGGTTGGTAACAAAACTTGTGATAAACTGAAATTTATTGTTGATGGGATGGTACTGCAAGAAAACATAAACTCACTGTTTTTTTAATTCTTATTCGCTTTACAGTTTTATTTGTTTAATATCTTTAGTTTTCTAAAATCTTTGGATGAAGTTTCCAAAATAATAATATAAGTTTAGAAATAAAAACTTCCAAAAAATTTATGGAAAATTAATAAAAATCATTTTATCCTTCATATAATAATTATTAATTTGTACAATCGACAAATTAAAAAAAACTTCCTTACAAGCGTTTCAACTGTAGTTCAACATAAAGTTGTATCGTAAGTATGAGGAAATAAAAAACAACTAATCACTAATAATGCTTTTATTTAAATGTTTTTCCCAAAAAATTTTTGTTAAAATTAGATAAAAAGTTTTGGCGTAAAGTTTTCTTCTGACAGGACACGAGATAAGCGAGAGCTTAAATACTTGTTGTATACAAATTTGCTTAACACTTGATTTTACCATATCAGTCCATTTTGCCACCTGGCCTCAAAACAGACCACCGTCCATAGAAGCGATGTGTATCAACGTCTCGGCACCGCCAAGGATTACCTTTTTAATTGTTATTACACTTACAAATATACATTTCTATATGGTTTTATTTTTTTGAGTTGTAGTTTTTTACATTTTCATTATCCGCGCATTATTAAGTAAATAAATAAATTTTAATATAAAAAATGCAAAGGTAGATAGATTACATACATATGTACATAACAATTGTATGTGTAGTATTTATGTAAACGATTTTAATTTATGTATTGTGGAAATCCTGTTGGCACTTTGAAACAAACCTTTATCTGACATATTTTAAATCGATTTTTCCTTTTTCCACAATGCTAAATATTCACACTGTATATAAATGCACTGAAAAAAATCCAATTAAAAGCGTTTACAGTTCACAGTGACACAATTTGATTGATTTCAAATTAACAATTGTAGTAAGACGTACTCAACGAAATATATTTTATTTTATTAAAGTAACGTTAGTATGTATTATTTGATTACCTCTAATTAAAAAAAAAATATATAATATTTTAGCCCTGTTAACTCATGTCTGCAAAAATTAAAAAGACTTAAGTCGACTTAAGCAAAATTTGAGTTTTTGCTTATTTTTTGAGTTTAGTTCCCGATCAGAGACATTAGGAATTAAAAAAAAAACATAAACTATAACAACAGAAAAGTAATGATTATATTAGGATAAAATTAAAATCTTAAAATCACGTTTAAAGTTCAAAATCGTTTTCTTACAAAAATAAACAACTGAAGTTAAGCGTTTTATCCTTATTGTTGCAGATATTTATGAATAGGCTTTTTAAGGACTAACTTGGCAGTAAAATCAAAACTGTTCTCAATAAGTTATACGAATTTTGACAAATTTTTTGTTCTCTTTTTAACACATTTCAACACGTCTACGTATTTTTAGTAACTACCAATCAATGTTGCCAGTACGTTTGCAATTTCTACTTACATGTGTAGCCCATGTGTCACTAGTCTCATGTGTAATCTGTGTGTAATTTTGTTTTGAGTTTAGCTTTTCAATTAATTTAAGGCTCAGTTAGTCGTTACTTTCTGGTCTCTTAAGAATCAGCTGATTTGTTTTTGCTATTAAAAAACCTGTGAAATTGATTAGTTTTTCCGTTCTGTTGCGGTTCAGTTTGTTAAAATCAAAAACTTGTTGTTAAGTTATTGTAAGTGACAGCAAAATAAATAATAAAAAAATACTTATTTATGTTGAAATGAGCTATTTTTTGATTTTAAGAATTCATTAAATTTAATTTCCTCAAATTTATGTGCATTAAAGTGATTGAAATAAAAAATTTGACGGTGCAAAACTAATACATTGGTCATAAATGGCTGATAAGTTGCTACAGAAAAAGTTACTATTACAATTTCGTAACAGAACAGAAACAGAAAGTAAAGACTAATTCTGCCTTTATCCAATTTGACAATACTTTTAGAATTTCGCAGTATCTATATTAGAGATGCAAATCGGGACCGGATTTCAAAAATCAAATCCCGGGATTTTTCGGAATACGGGGTTTTTGACAATTAATAGATAACTGCTTTTTACAGATATTTATCAAAAAAAAAACGTTTTCAAAAGAGGTTTAAAGTTAAATATAATGTTAAAGTAATTTTTTTTTTTTTTGTTTGTGAATACAAAATCAAATTTACAAGATTTTGCTTAATTCCCAATTTGTATTCTTGATAAAAACACTGAAATTTATTGTTGAAGGGATAAGCTATTTCCATGCGCATTTCACTGGTTGCTTAGGCCAGATTGGCAGGAAACTTCATCCAAAGATTCTAGAAAAACTAAAGATATCAAACAAATAAAACTGTTAAGCGAATAAGAACTACAAGCAACAGTAAAGAATTTGAATAACTTTAAAACTAATAGAGACTCCCACAATAAAACGTTTACAATATAATAAGGACACAATAGGCTAACTAAGGTTAAAAGTAAAAAAAGAAAAAAAATAGGAATAAGTTAGATAAATTTTGATTTAAATTGGTCATTTCCGGTTTTCTAAATTAAAAAAAAAAAATTTTTCAAATTAATTTTTTTTATTTAAATAGCAATCGATTTGCTTTTAGAATCACTTAATATTTATTTTTTTTTTTGTTGATTAGGTTTTAGTTCGAAAACTTTTTTTTTTTTTTAAACGGTACAGGCTCAGTTACGAATCAGCTGATTTGTTTTTGTTATTAGAAAACCTGTGTAATTGATTAGTTTTTCTGTTCTGTTGCGGTTCATTTTGTTAAAATCAAAAAATTGTTAAGTAATTGTAAGTGACAGCGAAATAAATAATAAAAAAATACATATTTATATTGAATTAACTATTTTTTGATTTTAACAATTCATAAAATTTTATTTCTTCAAATTTATTTGCATTAAAGTGATTGAAATAAAACATTTGACGGTGCAAAACTAATAAATTTGTCATAAGTGGCTGATAAGTTGCTAATAAAAATTAATACGTCAGTAAAAAGTGTCAAAATAAAACAAATAAAATACGCAGTGGAAAAATTTAAACAAATGAAAAGTAAAACAATTGACAAATTTGTGTATTTTTTCCGATCCTGCAACAACTTTTTGCTCCAAATGTTTCTTTCCACTTTTTCTTTTGGGTTTATCGCGACGACCCGCACAGCACAAAAATAACATAAATACTGACGCGATAAATATTGAACATGTAGCATACGCTCGTGATCCATCAATATTTTAAAATGGATCGCGATCCCAATATCACGATATGTATTGAACGTGTAGCAGTGCCCTAATAGGAAATTAAACGCGTTTGAATTCAATTGGTACGTCTGTGGCAATCATCAATTTTTTACGACCAATCGTGTAACATTGCGCAGCCGTGATATGTTCAAATTCCGAAGTAGAATAAGCGAAGAAAAATATGTCAAAAAAATACATCAACTTTTCAATTTAATTTATTAAGAAGGTATTGGAGGGGTGTGCTTAACCCTTTTTGCTTTATTTTACGCAGTAAATGTTAAAATGTATAGCCTTAAATTCCTTCAAGGCTTGAAACTATAATTGGATAATTAATTAAGAAGTCATGGGTAGAGGGAGGTTTTATCCTATTTGCCCTATTTTGAATTTGTTAGATTTTCCAAAAGAATTAATAAAGTTCCTTAAGATATTACAGTGTCTGAATGCCAAATTTACGGAAAACCGGTGGATTAGTTAAGAAGATTTAGGGAGGGGAGTTTTTACGCATCTTGCCCTATTTTACGCCCGAAATAATAAAAATTATAGGCCATAGTTTCTTCCAGATGTTACACTAGTTTTCTATAAAATTTCAAGAAAATCAGTGGATCAGTTAAGAATTTATTGGGAGGGGAAGCTTTTATCCGTTTTGCCCTATTTTACGCTCTCTAGCGATATGAATTATACTTTACGACCTATTCCGATTGTCATTGTACACATAAGACATTACGATACATTATTTGGTAACTTTTTAAGTGACAATAAAAAATCATATTATGGAAAATGGAGGGCATTTGGTTGATATTTGTGTGGGAATATATAGGAAAATCTAAATGCCATATCTCCGAACTCACTGGGCCGGTTTCGTGCAAACTTCACATCTACAGACTAATCCCAACGACTCTTAAATTTTGGTTGAAATCGGTCGCAACGTTTTCGCAGTTAGCGGTAACATTATATTATATTATATTTATTAATATATTGTCAAATGGAAGGTGCGATGTTTGTAAAATTGTCTCGAAAAAGCTGAAAATTTTATGTGCAAACAAAATTAGTTGCTTATGGCAAATAAGTGCAACTATGATTTTTCCATAGTTGCCAGGGTAAACAAAATTGACGTGAATACCTTTAATGTGTTTATTAATTCAATTAAAAATCATCAAAAACCTTTTTACAAAGAATTTAGAAAAGCTAAAAATATAATACATACAAACAAAACAAGTCTTAGAGTTATAAACACTCAAAGTCTTACCTGTAACAATATCAAAGCTTAAAAAATTCTCCCAAAAGTTTTTAGAAAAACAATATTTATTAGCAAATAAAACTGCAGAGTCAATGAAAATTGCAAGTCTTATTTGAAACGATATCAAAGTTAAATAAACAGTGAGTTCATCTTTTCTTACAGCTTCCAACTACAGTTTTTTTGGAAAAATTATTCCTGATGATCTGGCCTAAGCAACCAGTGAAGTGCGGATTGAAACTAGCTTATCAGCCAACAATAAGTTTCAGTGTTTTTTTTTTCCAAAATTAAAATTGAGAATTAAGCACGACAAACTAATCTTATTAATAAAAATCTTTTTTTTTTATCAAAAACACATTTTTATACCCACCACCACTATTAGTAGGGTGGTGTGGAAGGTTTTGTGCATTTCAAAAGACAATTTTTTCTTTAATTAATGTTTTTCTTTACACGTTAAAATTTCTTTATAGTTGTTGGACGTGCCTAAAAATAATAGCAATGCTTTACTCCTTTTTTCGTTTTCAGTGGCAGTATTAACAAAGTTATTAAAATAAATTTTAAAGATCAATAGATATTGTGTTTCCTATCCTCTCAAGGGTAATGTCATGATTAGAGTTGTCAACCGATTAAGAATAATTCGAATAATCGATCAAACAAAACCAAACTCTTGTTCGAATAATTTTAAAACGACGATTCTCGAATAACGAATAAATCGATTAATTTTTGTCGATTAATCGAACAATATTTTTTTATTAAAAAATAAATTAAATAAAAGCTTAGAATTTGATTTATTCTCATTCATACATTTTTAGTGATGTTATAAAAAATGAAGGAAAGTTAAAAAATTTTGTTGCCATCCCTGGTTGTAATTAATTTCAATGTTTAGTAAGCAAAAACCGGGTTGAGTACTCATTGTATTTCAAAAATTGTTGAGATTTATACCTGTTGAAAAAAATACTTTGTAATATATTTATGTTTTGGGAAAATATTTATTCATTGTTTTTTATGTCAAAATATTTTTCCTTAGTTTTAAGCAAAGTATAATAAGTAACACGACTCTTTTTTTACATTTTATTCTCTCACATGTACTTGTCCTGTGTGAATTCAACACACTTGAGAGAAACAAAAACAAAACAAATGTCACGAACTTTTGCGTCAAATATTTTGGAAATTTGAGATTGTTTCAGATTTTTATAATAACATATCTAATTATTTTAATTTTTTATAAATATTTTTCACATTTTAACAAATAAAAACAATCCTTATTGCACAAAAAAAATTATAATTTTTGACGTAAATTTTTTTTTATGGTAGATTTAAAATCAGTTTATCAGACTTGTTTATTTTAGTATTAATGTGTTGAAAAAAGGGATAAAAAATAAAAATTGATAAAGTTTACATAAACCTTTTAAATGCTTATCTTACATTGTTCCACACATAATTTCAAAAAACAAAGTTATGGTTATTAAAATGTGTAACTTTAAGATAACTCTTATTTCACAAAAACACACAGACGGGCATTGTTAAATCCATTTCGCTCATCATAAGGACCCAGAACATATATACTTTATAGGGTCTAAGATCAATTTTGAATGACAAACTTAAATACATACATATACCCTTTTTCACCACCTGTGGTGAAGGGTATACTAATGACTTACTTTTTAATGCATTCATTTTAAAATTGTAAAATTCATTGGTTCTTTCAGTAGAATTGTAAGTAGCCTTTTTTACTTTTTCCTGATTGCTCAACAGATTATTTTGTAGGCGAAGTTTTTACTGGGTTCTGTATCGCCGTGAATTGCAAAGTATTTTCTTTTATTGCAGAGTAACATTTCTATAACTCTATCAAATCATGTCCGTTCAACTAGTTGACTGCCTGAGTGTTAATGTTATATCCGTATATAAAGTACTCAAAAGTAATTTGATGAAATTTTGTAACAGGGTGTATAAATTAACAAAATATTTTATTATTATAAAACTTAAAACTATAAATATGGATGTATGGTGAAGGGTATACAAATTGTAAAATTAAATTAATTTGTACAAATTAACATACAAAAGTGGCACTTATTTTAACATACATAATTAAATTTAAAATGTTATAAATAATGTAACGAAAAATTATCAAACAACTTAAATTGCATTTAATAACTGATCAAAAAAAGGTATATGAATTGGTTTTTTACAGAACACCAACAGTAATTAAATGAAATATAAATAAAAAAAAATTTTAAAACTGTTTTTTAATGCAAATCTTAATTATATATTTGAAAGTTTTACAACTTTACTGTTTAAATTTGGAGTGGCAGAATCTCTGTTGAAAAATTTTAAAACGAAATAAATCCGCACTCTAATTAAAAAATATATAAAATCTTTGTGATTTATATTATTACAGCATTTAAATTTATTTTATTTATTTTTTGAGAATTAACAATAAAATATGGTTTCTCAGAAGACACATTTAAAATTTTATATAAACTTAAAAAATGTTTCCCGTGGTCACATACAAAGTTATCTGGCTTAAGTCCAATGCACTGGAGTCCTTTTATAATTTCAAAAAGAAATGATTTTATGAGCTCAGCGTTGCATGCGTTATGAACTAAATAGTAGCACATTGGTTGCTTCCAATGATCTCCACCTATACCTTTAACTAGAAATGTTAAAACATGTGTGGCTACCTTTGCAGATCTTTTAATACTAACAAAATCTTCGACTCCAACTATTTTGTCGGTTTTTCTGTTGTAATGCATATGAACTTTTAACGACATTTCATCACATGAAATTGAGGTAAACTTTTGGTGTTCTGTAAAGTTTTCTGCTCGCATTTTTTAAATGCTTAGTTGAATATCATGAAGACCAGGTTCTCTTAGCCATTCTGAAACATACTCCAGTAGGGTGTTTTCACTTTTCCAAAGAAAATCACTTTTTAAATACCTATAAGCCATAGGAGAAATAAAGTACACTCCTAAAGCAACATTTTTTAATTCATTAGTATAACGTCTTCCATTTAAGGGTTTGTTTACATTTGATAAACAATTTTCTATACATATTTTGAAAGTTTTTGGATAATCGCTATTTGTTTTTGATTTTAGATCAGAATTCTGTTGAAGTAAATCCTTTTTTTCTAATTCTAAAAGATTAATTCTAATTTCTAATTCTTTAATATATGGTAAATATTTATTGCAGTTACAGTTACCACTTTAAAACGATTTTTGTATACTTGATACATTAAAATACGGTTAAATGTTAAATTTCTGCGTTTTATATAAATCAATATGCATATATGTAAATATTTCAAACTTAAATATTGCGATTTGAAAATATTTTTATAAAAAAAGTACTAAATAAAATAAATAAAATTTTAACATATTAATGAAACCCTGTATGTCTGGTGAAAAATAAAAATGTATCAATACATGTACATTTCTTTTCACTAACACATATTTGAGTTATGTACTACTAGGTACCTGCTGAGAGGGATTGTCAAAGAGTCGTGTTACTTAGTATACTTTGGTTTTAAGTTTTTGAATTAATATGGTTTTAGAAAAGTAATTGATAATACATAAAATATAATTTTCACGGATAATTTAATATAACAATAAGTTATGGGTCCATCAGCGAAAGCTGGTATTGTTCAGTTTTGTGGTAACAATTTTGAAAATTGGAAATTCCGTGTTGAGAAACATTTGGCTGCTGCAGGAGTTCTTGAAGCTGTAAAGTCAACTCAAGATTCAGTTCCAAATCAATCAGAATTCGGACAAATGGACACAAAAGCTCAAGATATAATAACAAGCTTAATAAGTGATGATTATTTAGAATACATACGTGATAAGTTAACAGCTAAACAGATGTGGGATGGTTTAATAGCAACGTTTGCCAAGGTTATTGGCTGAAGAATCAAAACGAAAAAAAAAGAAATGATGATGAGATTGTTCAGAAGGCAACAGCTTTTCAATTTAAAAAGAAAAGCTCAACTCGTTTTAATGGAAAATGCCACAAATGTGGAAAATTTGGCCACATGAAAAAGGATTGCTGGAGTAAGGAAGCGAAAGTTGCAAAATGGGAAGAAAGAAAAGTTAGTTTTATGGGTTTTATGGTAAACAATAAAAGTGTGTTTAAAAATCTGAAAAAATTAGATGAACCATTGATTATAAATGTTGCAAAAGATTCTGAAAAAATATCTGTGTTCAAGATGGGTGAAATTGATTTATTAAGCGAAACTGGTGTCAATATTAACTTGAAGGATGTGCTGTATAGTTCTGAATTCCGAGAAAATTTATTGTCTGTTAGTAAGATGGTGGAAGCTGGACTAACAGTTTATTTTCACAGAAATTGTGCATTAATTAAACAAAAAGAGAATATTATAATGAAAGCAAGGAGATGTGGTAATTTGTTTGTTGTGACATTAAAATGCTAAAATTTTCCATTGGCTAATTTGAGCAAAGCTGAAGAAAATAAACTGTGGCATAAACGTATGGGTCACATAAGTAATCATAGTTTAAATGAATTGATTTCTAACAAGATGCCCAGTGGTATACCAAAGATATGTAAAACTGAGTTTTGCGAAAATTGTATTGAAAGTAAGCAGTGCCGTGAACCTTTTAATGGTACTCGAACAAAATCAACAAGGCCTCTGGAGAATATTCACTCTGACGTGTGTGGTCCAATAACTCCTACTGCCTGGGATGGATCTCGATATTTCGTCACTTTCATTGATGACTTCACACATTTTGTTGTGGTATACTTAATAAAAACAAAGTCAGAAGTTTTTGAAAAGTTCATGGAATATGAAGCCATGGTAACATCTAAATTTGGAATTAAAATATCTCAACTTACTGTTGATCAAGGACGTGAATATAAATCAAGTTTGATGTTAAAATTTTGTATAGAAGAAGGTATTCAAATCTGTGAAACAATTGCATATACTCCTCAACAAAATGGTGTTGCTGAGAGATTAATTTCGAACTATTGTGGAACGTGTAAGAGCTGGAGATCCAAAGTTTTTATGGGGCGAAGCAGTTTATACAAGTGCTTATATCATAAATAGAAGTCCAACTAGAGCATTAATGATAAAGAAAACCCCTGCAGAGTTGTGGTTTGATCAAAAACCTGATTTATCAAAATTAAGAGTTTTTGGTTGCCAGGCGTTTGCTTTAGTGCCTGATCAAAAACGGAAAAAATTAGATGTTAAGAGTAATAAATACATAATGATTGGTTACTGTCCGAATGGTTATCGTTTATGGAATAATGAAAAACAAAAAGTTGTACTAGCCAGAGATGTGAAATTTAATGAAACTGTATTTCCTTTTAAAAAGGAAAAAGGAAATGAAAATAAAATAATTGTGGTGAGAAATAATCAAGAGGGGGAAAGTGATGATGATTCTTTTCAAAATGGCAACATATTTCAGAAAGGCAAACAAAACCAAGAAATAGAAGTAACTGAAGTTGATAATGTAACTATTCCAATTGAGCAGAATGAGAACAACATTAGGAGTCTCGGGTGGAAGGGCAAGTAGCCGAAGCACCTAGACGAAGTGAAAGAATTCGAAATTTAAATCGCAAATTCTCTGAAATATATTCTACAATTTTTGAAGCTGTACTATATGAAGAATCTACTCCAGTTTCAATAGAAGACATCGGAAAATCTGGTAATCGTACAAAATGGTTAGCAGCCGTGGAAGAAGAACTGATATCAATGAATAAGAACAATGTTTGGAAGTTAATATAAAGGCCTCCAAACATAAAAACATTAAAATCCAAATGGGTGTTTGCAGTCAAGTCAAGGAAAATGGTGATGGCAGTCCAAAAAGATATAGAGCTAGATTAGTCGTTAAAGGAAATTTACAGAAATTTGGTATGGATTATGAGGAGATTTATGCTCCAGTGGCTAAGCTTTCTACAATAAGAATTATTCTAGCAGTTGGTGTGTTTAAATTTTGTTTTCATCAGTTAGATATTAACACTGCTTTCTTACATGGAGATCTCAAAGAGGATCTTTTTATGCAAGTTCCAGATGGTATGAAAAGTAAGCCTGGATATGTGTTAAAACTCCAAAAACCGATATATGGACTAAAACAAGCTCCAAGGTGCTGGAATGAAAAACTAAATTGCCGATTAATAGAATTAGGCTTTACACGAAGCTAACACGATTATTGCTTATACACTGTGTTTAAACCGAATAATACAATAGCCCAATTCACAATCTTGTGCAAATGGTCTTGCATCGTAGCATTTGCAAATTGGTAAAGTGAATACTGTAGTATACTTTTGGGATTATAGTAAATACTATACCATTTTTCAGATCGGCTTGGTTCACTGAGTGTTAGCTGTCGTTTTGCAATCAACTCGAGTAAAAATAAACTATTGGTTTTAGGCGTTGCATATTTGCAAAAGAGTAGCAAGTGCATTGCTGTATATTTTGTTGGTGTAGAGTAAAAATATACTATACCATTTTGCAAATGCTACGATATAAAGTTATGGTTTTAACCATGATCCCAAAAGTATGCTATGGTATTTACTATTCCATTTTGCAAATGCTACGATGCAAGACCATTTGCACAAGATTGTGAATTGGTCTAATATTTTTGTTGCTGTATGTAGATGACATATTAATAGCTGGAAATAATGAAAATGAAATAGTCAAATTAAAAACGAAATTATCAAGCTACTTTGAAATGTCAGATTGTGGAAACCTTAATTATTTCCTTGGAACTAAATTTGAATATAACCAAAAGGAATGTATAATGAAAATGTCACAAGAGTGTATAATAAACAAAATACTAAACAAATTTGGAATGACAGAATGTAATGAAATAAGAACTCCTATGGAAAAGGGTTTACAATTAAAAACGGATGTTGAAAGTGAGTGCGACAAGCCCTACCGGCAGTTATTAGGCAGTCTTATGTATATAATGCTAAGTGTTCGTCCTGACATCTGCTATTCAATTGGTTATATGGGCAGATTTCAACAAAAGCCTTGCGAAGTACATTGGTTAGCACTTAAAAGAATACTTCGTTATGTTAAAGGTTCAAAATCTTAAAAATAAACTTTCAGTAGAAAACTTAATGAAGAAGCTTTGATTGGATATTCAGATGCAGATTGGGGATCAAGCCTAGAAGATCGAAAATCAACAAGCGGTTACATTTTTTATGTATTTGGAAATCGGCTCAAACTGCCGAATGCAAACGATCAAAATATATTGATATTCGACATCACTTCATCAGAGACCATATCATGAAAGGAAATTTAGTTGTTAAGTCAGTTTCTACACGAAACCAAATAGCTGATATTTTTACAAAATCACTTGATACCACAAACTTTAATACAATTAAAAATTTACTTAAATTGTATAATTGAGAGGGGGTGTTGAGACTTATACTTGTTGAAAAAAATACTTTGCAATATATTTATGTTTTGGGAAAATATTTATTCATTGTTTTTTATGTCAAAATATTTTTCCTTACAGAGCTACCTAAACAAGAGCGGCAAGCGTTTTTTTAAACATGCAAATTCTATTGCCAATACATTTTCAATAAAATAAAACTACCAAGTGAACTATCAAATAAGATTTTCCAGCCGGGTGGTGTTAAATTCGCGTTCAAAAGGTTTGTTTCGTATAAATTGTATGAAAATGATAAGTTTTGACATAAAACAGACGCTTGCCGCTCTTATTTAGGTAGCTCAGTTAGTTTTAAGTTTTTGAATTAATATGGTTTTAGAAAAGTAATTGATAATAAAATATAATTTTCACGGATAATTTAATATAACAATAAAAATGTATTTTATGTTCTTATAAAACAATTCTTAGCAAACAATTGAGTATCAATACATGTCCCCTTCCATGATTTTAGCGCGGACAAGCATTGATGCAATCAGAATATTTCGAGTTTTGCAACTCAACTTCTCAATTGTATAAGCTGTTTTATTTTTAAATTAAACGTAAAAATTTAGAAATAAACAAAAAGCTTAAAAATAAAGAATTGATTAATATATATCATATCTTTAAAGTAGAAAATTTTGTTATTTGGGTATATTTTTTTTTAAATTATTCAAACCATTTTCGTAAGTGTCACAATATAACCATCGAAAACGATGTAGTGGATGATAATCAAACGATATGAAGAAATGCCGAACAAGGTTCAATGGAAAATACATTAAGAGACACAAACTGTAGACAGAAGTTTGGCTGATGACGGTAGGTCTGCCAACGCCTTTCGAAAATCCAGAGTTATATCGGATTATTGAGGAATTAATGGTTTTACGATGTCTTTAAGTAATACAACGATATGGAGAGGAATGGACGATTTTCCATAGTATTTTTTTTTTTAAATGATTTTTTTATTCGTTATTCTGATCGATTAATCGAATATTTTTTTAGATTTAATCGTTTCATCGAACGAACAAAAACAATTATTTGAATTAATCGAACAAAGTTGAAAGGCGAATAATTGACAACTTTTATAAAAAAGTTAAACAAAAAAATTAAGTTAACAATTTAGGAATTGACTAAATCCGGAAAATTCGGGGTTTTTTCGGGATTGCGATTTCGGGATTGGCATCTCTAATCACGTTTTTTATAACTACAATTTAAACAAATTTCTTCTAAAATATTAAAATTTCAAATTAAATTTATTTTTACAAATGCGGAACTTTATGTTTAATTAATATTTATTTACACTAAATTAGAAAAATGCATGTGTAAGTTTTCTGCGAATGTGTAATTTGGAACACAGTCATGTGTAATTTCCGAAATTTTTATTGACAATTGGGGTTTAAAAGACTGCAGTCGAACAGAAATTGAAAGTTTGGGTAGAACTCTTTGCTTTGGTTACTTTGCCAGCGACTGCATACATTTAATGAATTAGATTTTACTTCTGCAACATTTTGTTTTTTTGGCCGAAGACAAATGAAAAAGTGGAAGAAATTACAGTTTTTCTTCTTTGACTGCAGTTTTTTGAACGCTGTTGACAACACTGCTGACAATCACTTAAGTTGATCCATTGTAAAAATTATTGATGTATAACAAATTTATAAAATACACTTTTAATAAATTAAACATAAAATTAAATTAAACAAAAAACCTCAAGATTACTTTAAGTCAAATGTTAACATATAAATTAATTAGTTTTAATGCTTAACTTTTGCCGTTATTTAGATATTGTTTTTCTGCCTGTGTAGATTAATGTTAATTCTGGCTGCAACATAAATTTAAATATTATTGCGTAAAATAAAAAATGAATAAATCTTAACCTGATACCTGTTAGTGTCATCAGTGTTAAATGTTAACGATATTTTATATTTGTTTTTTTTGTGTGTTCAAAGCTTAAAGTTTATTTTTTAAAACAATTAATTAAATATTGCGTTAGTGACGAAGAAATAAAGATGAGTTCATAAAATTAAATGTTGTTAGGTATTTTAAACCTTCAATAGAAATGAAAATTAAAAATCATGATTTTACATGGTTTACGTACTTATTTAAGTTCTCATATAAAAATACAATTACTTCATTATAATTTCAAATTGCTAGAAATCATAGATTTGGCAGGCTCATATTTTGAAACGTCCTAAATATTTTATTTAGCCATCATTAATGCAGCTATTGTATTAGTATTTAATCGATTACGGTGGTCATTTTTTAAAAGTTTCAGTTGCTTTGGTTAAAATTAAACATATTGCTTTTTTTAAACTTTTTCTCGAGACTCATGAACATTTAAATTGTTACACTCCGTTATGTTTCGTGGTTATTCTTATTTATTATCTATTACTTCGTTCTGTGCCATGTACCAAAAGATACGAAAATTTGGTCAAATATTACAAAATTATACATGTTACTTTAGGTCTTACATTATTGCCTGTATTCTTATAAATATTTAAAATTTAATAAAGGTTTACAAAACCAATTTTGTATGAAAGTTATCCTTAATAATCGTTTGTTAAATTTAATAATCGTTTATGAATACGGGGGTATATGAATATAAATAACAAATGTTGCTCTTCTGAGCTTGATATGTTGAATAAATTTAATTCCCATATACAAAATGTATTCCAAAAAGTTAGACAAAGCGAATAACTTGACAATGAATTTAATGGCTTTTTAGATATACTATAATAGAACTGCAACTACATACATAATACTTACCACAAAAATTCTTTTTTTGCTGCTTCATTCCCATTCCATATTATGAAACATTTGCTGCGAACCATACACTCAAAATATTATGTAGTGAAATTCAAACGAAAATTCATTTTAAACAAATTAAAATTCATTTAAAAAACGGATCATTTACATTTCATTTAAAACAAATGATGTTTACATTAATTTTAAAATTTTTTGTTAATTGAACAGCATATTCCTTAAAATTTAATGATTTTTACTATAAAAAAATATATTTTAAACGACAAAAATCAAACTACATAACAAAATAAATACGATAAAACATTATTTTTTGGTAGTTTGCTTTTTGAACAACAAACATAAATGTTAAAAAATAAAATTATTCGAAAAATAACTATATTTTTATTCAATTTTAACAGAACAGAAAACGAATTTAATAACCCACAATCAGTTACTGTAATAATTTTATAAGTGTAGAAATTACTCAATGCTGTAAAACAAAATGTTTATTCTATGGACACGGATGCAGTTTCAAAAGAGAATTGAAGAAAGTTTTTGCAGAAAATGTTTCATAATATGGATGAGGACTAAAGTAGACTACAATAAAATATTTTATTGTAAAAATTTAAGCTTCTTCGTATTCACTAATCATTTTTACTTATTTTTTAAACAGAATTACACAAAAATTTACCATAGCGACCTTTATTCCATTTTTGGCGAACTTAGCGATTCGGAACAAAATTTTTTTTAGAATTTAAAAAATTATTATTAATATTTAATGCAAATTTAATTTACAGAAAATGTATAAAGAGAAAAGTACTGGCTGCCAACGCCTTCGCCTTAGAATTTAAAAAAAGAATTCTTAATAATATGAAAAAAAGATTTTCATATTATTCGAATGCGTATTCTAAGCAGTGTTGCCAAAACTTGGTGACCAAAAATGGCTAAATTTACGGGGAAAAATGGCTGAAATGGGCTAAAATATGGCTAAAAGCTTTTTTAAATAAAAACACATTAAAATTCAATAACAAAACAGAAATAATTCATTTAAAGTTGTTTACGATAAAATTGTGAGTAAAGATCAATTTGTTAAATAGGAATAAACGTAAATTAATCTTAAAATAAATTAATATTAAAAAATTAAATCATCGAAAAATTAGGCTTACGACCTTTTCAAATTGCCAAAACGGGACACCACTAAAAAATCATAGAAAAATTCAAACAAATCCGTTTATGTATAATAAGTATAATATATTATATTAAATTGTGTGAAATCTAGACTTATAAAACAATACCAAAACATAAACGTAAATAAATATAATATATGTACATAGTTAATAACAATAGTTACATAAAATAGAATTATAAAAAGTGTTATTATTTCAGTAAAAATTATATATTTATATTTAGTTTTAAATTTATATTTTTTATAAATTTTAGCAGCTTTTATTAAATCTTTATTTAAAGTAATAAATTAAACAAACTCAGCACATCTTAAGCTAAAATTGAAATGAACCAACAACTTAGCTTTAAATAAAGGAACAAGCATCCTAGAGCGCGTATCATGCCATTTATTTTTCATGACGCTGAAAACACGCTCTACATAGCAATTACTAGGTGGTACAATAAAAATATATTGCACTATAATAAACAAATTTGGACTTTCCCCATTATCAAAAATTGTTAACCATTTTTGGATTATTTTATTTGAATGGGGTATTTCGGTCATAGAAATTGATGCACTATATATATAATGACGAAAGGGAATCAAAATGTTTCAGTGTTGCTAATACATGCAGAATTATTTACCAGGTAGTCGCAGTTCCTTGAAGATGTCAAATTATTAAACACAAGGCGAATTCTTTTTACATGTTCTCGCCTTTCTCATACACAATATTACTAGTGTATTGTGATACAAAGTTGACAGCTACAAATAAAAAAAATTAATCTGCTGTGGAATCAAGAGTATCTAGTAAATATATCTGCTTTGGTTGGTAACAACAATGTATAAAAAACCTCAGTTCTGCTAAAAAAAATGTGTAGTATTTAACCCTTAAGCGAACACCAGGTCCTGGCCAGGCATTTTTGACATTTTCCAGTTTTTTTAATATAATTATTAAATATATTGGAACGAAACTTTATGTTTTCCTCATCAAAGTGTTTTTTACAAGAAAATGAGAAAAAAGTATAAATTTAAACACCGTGGGTGTGGCAATTGGGCAAATAAAAATGTTCTGCATATTGTATCCACCAGGGCCTATTCAGCCCCAACCCTATTATATTTGTACTGTAGTAAATAAAATCAAAACGAAACGTATTAAAAAGCATGCGCAACACATAAGAATCCTTTCTTTACTTTTTTTTCGAAAAATTATTCTATTTGACAACAAAATGTTCCTGCTATAGCCATAAAACTCCATACATATAAATGTAGTCCCAGCCAGGCCCAGGGGTGTGTTAGTGTCAGGCTTTTCTATAGCCACAAAAAGCTCCATACAAAATACAAGAAGTCCCAGCCAGGCCTTGGGGTTCGTTTGTGTAAAATCATTTTGGTGTTTGCTTAAGGGTTAAATAAGTGCTAAAGCTCTCGATTTTTTTTTTTTATTTGTTATGGCAGGTAATTAAAAAGTAAGTTAAAGAAAAACGGGACAAATAACGTCCCGTTCAGAGTATCGACGGGACACGGGACATTCCACTCTAAAACTGGACTGTCCCGGCGAAAACTGGCCAGTTGGCAAGTCTACGAAAAATTCGATGTCGTTATTGTTCATCTCGTAGGAATCACCCACTCATTAGTTTCAAATAATCATAAGTTTTAAATAATTTGAATGTAAATCATAATCACGACAGCATTTACCCATCCATCTGTACTCAGATCTACAATAAAAAACAAGTAAGAAAGTATAGTCGGTTAAACCCGTCTTTATGATACTCTACACCACATTAGAACCTTTGTACCAAATTTTATCAAATAATCTCTAAATTGCAACCTGTACTTTGCGCACAAGGTTTACATGAACAGTCAGCCAGCCGGACAAACATCATTAATTCGACTCAGAAAGTGACTCTGAGTTAATCGGTATACGTAAATGTGGGCTAAGGATATATATATATATATATATATATATATATATATATATATATATATATATTAGAGTGGGTCAATTTGTTCGGGCCCAAAAAAAGTGACAAAGCGTATAGCAAAATCGTAATCTACACATAATTCTAAGAACTTTTCCTAAAGAAACCATGGTTCTAAAATCAAAATCGAGCTTCCGGTTTTTGACTTGAAAGTTTGGTGCTCAGAAAATCTGGAAAAAATAATACTTTTTTGGAAATATTTATTGCAATTGGTGAATAGTTGTCCTGTAGCGCTGAAAGAGGGCTTGTTTAAAAGAAAATTCTCTCAACTTTCTACATCTGTGCTGATTTTTAGAAAATTCTGTACATAAATAATTGGTTAGGAGACTTTTGTCAAAATAATCATAGTCAAGCTGATAAGAAGCCTAAAACTGTTACAATTTTGATACACAAAAGTTAAATAAAATAATCTAACTAAATTTTAATTCAAAGTTGAATAAAATAAAACAATTCTGCGGCATTTTGACAAAACATCTTAAGTGGAGATAAGAGAGCAAAAAAGATTAAAAAAAACTCGGTGAAAAACGCATTTTTTTTCAATTAATAATATAACCAGAATTAAAGAAAAATTTGGTTTATAACGCAATTTTTTTGAAAATTCACAACAAAAAAAAAAGAAACCTATTAAAATAAAAATTAAAAATGTATAAAAAAAAAAATACGGGCTGCAATTTACATACAACATCTTTTTTGCTATCCATTCGTGGTATTCTGTTGCGGCTTTTTAAAGTAACTGCCAAAATATCATCGCGGTTACATTCTATGGTACGTGGGAAACATTGGTAAGCAATTGTACAAATCGCTCAGTTCCCTGAATATGTTCAGGTTACCCAAGATCAGTAAACGGTAGATGCTAAATGGCGGCTCAGACAAAATACTATCGTCCATTTATAATTTGGTAATATGTATTAGTTATAAAAACATAAATTTCTGAAATACAATTGGACACTTTCAGAAGTTACAATTGGAAATTTTTTAAGTTAAATTGGAAATTTCTGAAATATAGTTAGAAAATTCTGAAACACAATTCGAAATGGTGTAGTAAGAAACATATGTAATTCGCAAATTTGTAATGTTGTTGTTGCTTTCTACAGAAATTCTTTGACGTTACGTTACGAATTACATAATTAGAGCCTATGTTTCTTACTACACCATTTCCAATTGTATTTCAGAATTGTCTAACTATATTTCAGAAATTTTAAAACGGTACATGAATTTTTACAGAACGCAACAACAAAATTACAAAATATTTATGATTTTGTTTTGCTTTCAATGTAATTCTTTGGCGTTGCGTTGCGATTTATATAATAAGGGCCATAATTTAAAAACAGAAAATTAATAGGTAATGAGAAACTGAAAAGTTTGTAATTCCATCGTTGTATCACACAATTTACCGTTAAAATTCTCACGTTTATTCCGTTTTAGAAATGTATGGTAAACAAAAATAATTTTTTTTTTATAAAAATTTTCACTTTTTCGACGCGTTTTCAAGTATAGCCAACAATATTCAAAAATTTACAAAAACTCGTATTAAGAATGTAATGGTTTAATTTCCGGTTTGGCCAGTATTTTTTCTTTTAAAGACATGTTTATTGAAGTTGTTACCCAAAAAAAAAAAAAAAAATGGAGCTTCGAACAAAGCAGGTTTGTAAGGGAGAAACATAAAAGTTTAGCTTACCATTGCGCTTACGGAAGACATGCATTTTATACGGCCTGTTCCCACTTTGAAGCAATACATTTTTGACACATAAATTCTCCCTTACAAACCGTTGCACTTGAAATGTTATTTTTCTTTAAAGTTTTTGAGAGTTCTTTCACTTATTTTACCAGTGTTACCACCAGCAAAATTTAAAATTACACTTGAGATGAAGCAAAATTACCCGATTTAAATGAAATTACACCTGATATTAAATTGAAGTTTTTTTCAATAAAAAGGCATTTACAAAGAAGCAAAATACGACAAACGCATTGAGAGAAGATTAATATTAGTCAAACTGTTAAAATAAATTAATAAAAAAAAAAATTAAAGATTTAAAAACTATTAATAAAACATAAAATAAAACTCCTAAAATAGTGAGTTTAACTTCCACATTTGGTTGCAAATATCTAGAGAAGGTTCAAAATGCCGATAAACCAGCAACAATTGACGTCTTGGAGTTCAACATTGTTTATTTAATTGGTGACATTCAGCCAGCAATCGATGGTTTTCTTCCGCAACCACGTAACTCGATTTTTTGTTTTAACCGGAAAAGTAATCAGTAAATACCGCCTTATAATATTGCAATTTTTTTGTATGGCGGAATATCGGAATTTTTCCTAATTCTTGTATTATGAAAGAATATACATATAGCAAAAAGTTTTAAATATTTGGTAAAAAAAAAAGTATTTTGTCTCTCCAGAAAAGTAGTTGTTTTTGAGTTACGAAATCCTCGAAAGAGAGGATCAAAATTGGACGTCTGCAATACATTTCGTCAAGAACAGGCGCGTTGCCTATTTGTTAAAAATAAGTTTCAGTTGATAACGCCGTGTATTAATCTGTGATTAAAATAAATTTTTTGTGTTGTCTACCATTTTAAGTTTCATGGTTTTAAAAATATCCTTTATACCTTATTTAGTAAGCAAAATGCCTGCAGGGATTTATACAACTGTCCCTTTCATAATTCAGTTTTACAACTGTTAACGGCGTTAAATATTCTTCAAGCTAAAGCTTTTGAAAGTTGCCAGATAGAAATAATCAGCCCAATTATGAATCAAAATTCCGCTGGAGTTTATTACCTTCTCCCATTTTACAATTGAATTTAAATAGGAAAAGGGAAAAAACTCCCGTGGAATTTTCATTCATAATTGGGCTGTATATGTATGTTGGAATATTGGAAACATTTCTTCCCCCAGGTTAGTTTTTAGTTTGAATAACTTTTTTCAATAAGCCTCAGGTTCTAAATTACTATGATAGCCATCTTAACCCAAATCTAAAAATCCCTCTTGCGACATTCATTATCGAACTTTTGAAAATATATATTAAATGATTGAAGACTTTTCTTAAAAAGAAAACGAGGCTTTGGTTCAGAACACTGTGCATTTCTTATCAACAATATTTTAAAAAAGAAATAAATGTCATCACTGATATCGAATCTTGATTTTATATGGGTATCTGAAGTAATAATTTTAAATAACACCTGAGTTACACCTAAGAGAAATTACCCACGCTCTACCCACGACAGTAAAAATTATACCAAATTCGGGTAATTACCCACAAAGTGGCAACACTGTATTTTACTGTATTTCTGTATGTCTTATTCCGTAGCGCATAACTTTGCGCTTATTTTTTTAAATGTACCATTAGTGCTTCGCAAAATTTTTATTGGGTAATTAAATTTTTTTTTTTTTTCATTTAGTTTCTTTTTTAAAAAGGTAGTGAATTTTTAAAATAGAAAATTGGGTTTTAATAAAAAATAAAATAAATTTTTTTTATTTTACCAGCTTGACTATGAACATTTTGACAAAAGTCTCCTAACCAATTATTGATGTACAGAATTTTCTAAAAATGAGCACAGATATAGAAAGCTGAGAGAATTTTCTTTTAAACAAGCTCTTTTTCAGAGATACAGGCCAACTATTCACCAATTGCAATAAATATATCCAAACAAGTATTATTTTTTCCAAATTTTCTGAGCACCAAATTTTCAAGTCAAAAACCGGAAGCTCGATTTTGATTTTAGAACCATGGTTTCTTTAGGAAAAGTTCTTAGAATTATGTGTAGATTACGATTTTGCTATACGCTTGGTGGGCAAAAAAATTGACCCACTCTAATATATATATATATTTTAAGGTGTTACAGACATCAGCACAAACGCATAGTACCCCTCCACTATTGTAGTGGTGGTATAAATCAGTGTTCGAAAATAAACACTAAATATCGTTTCTTAATGTTGGGTTCGCTAGATTTGTGGAAAACACAAACGCTAATAGTGTTTGTGTAGAAAATCTTTAAAAAATAACGTTTCAAAAATATTACTGATTTTATCAAACTCAACAAAAGATGTGAACATATAATTCCGTTCGGTATTTTTTTTGAAAATCCACAAACTTCGATGTGTTCGGTTCGACTCATTTATGTTCGTCCCTTTCGGCTGGTAAAAAAAACCAAAAATTTTTTACAAAAACAAAATACACACACGAAAAAAACATTATAGAACATTAAAATATAATGTTTGTCTACAGTATCACTACAAATGTTCTGTTTTTTAACGAAGAACCGAACATTATATAATGTTCGGTTCTTTCTTGAAAATAGTTACGAACGGTATTAAGGGTTGTGTATGTCTACTAGTGCTGGGATACTATCGATATTTTCTACTATCGATATATATCGATAGTTCAGATTTCACTATCGATATATCGTTATTTCTATCGACTGAATGTTTGTACTTGTACAGGAAAACTTATATTATTTTTTATAAGGCTACAGTCCGTTGTTTTCATCACATTATTGAAAGTTTGAGACGTATGTATATACGCACGTTATTAAAGATGGCAGTTTTTTAAAAATTGATAAGTACCTTTCTGATGGAACCGAAGTAACAGGAACTATAAACCCAAAAAGGTAATATATCTAGTGGACTTATCCTCTAATGGTCGTTCATTGTTTTGTCCTATGCTTGCAATTGCATTTGGATTTGCATTTTTTTTTTTTTTACAACATTACAAAAATATTTGACATTTCATTCCCTATATAAACATGTACAAATTTCGACTTAAAGGCCTTTAATTAGCAGTAAAAAGCACTGCTAAGCAATCCATACCACTTGGCATTCTTGTTGTTTGTATTTATTTCTGTAATTCAGCGCGAATTAATAATAGCAAGTAAGAATTTGCGGCAAAATACTGTGTGTATAGCTGCTGTTAGATGTCTTCATAGCTGTATTTTAAATAATGAAAATAATATCGATATTTATATTTTTCCTATCGATATTTTCGATATTTTAAGACTATCGTTAGTTTCCCAGCACTAATGTCTACACCATCACTAAAAAAAATAGATATCGTTCCTGGGTGTGTGAGCCGAACGTTAAATAATGTACTGTTTATTTTCGAACACTGGTATAAATATTGTATTGTTATGGTAAAAATATTTACCAAATTGATAAAATCGAATTAACGGCTGCTTAATGTAACCTGTTTCTTAAATTACTTTTAACAATGCTTACTTGGCTAAACACCCTCTCTACTTCAACATTAGACCATGGAAGGGAGAGCAACTTTATAGTCTATTCTGAAATTTCTAAAACAATTTTGCTACCGCCTGAATCACTTTATTGAAATACTTGCAACCAGAAAGAAACAGCGATGTTTGTTCGATCGATTTTATAAATTTAATAGTGGAATACTGTTCCTTTATTTTGGAGAGATGTTTCAGCGTCATATTTTATAGTGATTTTCAACATTTGTAAAAGTTGTGATTTAGAAAGGGTTACTATACCCTGAATGTTCAGGGAAATTAAAACATTTGAACTTAAAATATGTTGGCAGTTATATGTGGCAAAAATTGTTTTGTTCAAACCTAGGAGGTTTTATTTTCAAAACATCTGGTTAAAATTGGTTAAATTATTCATTAAACATAAATCTCTTTTGGAACGTACAGAGTTTAAGCAGTAAAAATTTGATATTGAAATATGATTTACATATTTCGCTTCTATTTCAATATTATGTACTTTATTAACAAAAAAAAACATACAATTAATTAAAATATTACGTTTTAAAAAACAGAAATACATTTTAAATTGTAAAAAATCAAAACACTTAAAATTCGTTCGTTGTATGATATTTTTATACCCTTCACCTCAGGTGGAAAAGGGTATATGGGCATTTCCCCAGAATGGTCTACCAGGATGAAAAAATAAAATGTTGATTATCATCGTCTTTAATTGTTTATTATTATAATAAAGTCTTTGTTTTTATAAAAGAAATTGGGCTGGAAACAGGAAACAGGAAACTGGAAAATTTTATGGTTTTTTGTATTTTCTACTTCTACTTATTTTACATGCAAGAAATATGTTATGTTTACACGCTTTCTTCATAATCTCTCCATTACAATCAATTGCAAAAGGAGTATAAGTTTTTTTGTTAAGGAAATTTTAAGACATTTATGGGAAAATGCGTGGTGATAATAATAAAAAAAATGCCAATACACACCATCCTACAAAATGTTGGCGGGATTGGAGAAGTCGGCGTGGTACCTCCCGTACAAAAAAATTAAAAAATTTTATAAAAACCTAAATTTTAGGGCTGCCATATGTCCTCTGGATATAACTTATATACCAAAATATCGGAAATTTTTAGTAGAACATATTTTATAAAAAACTCGGAAAAATCGGTTCAGACACAAAAAAGTTATGACCAAAATTAAATTTTTTTTTAAATACCCACTTTCGGGAACCATTGATCTCCCCGAGTCCAAGCTTTATAACTCAAGTAAATGGTAACTTTCATCTTAAACACGTCGGTATATAAATCTGTCAAATCGGTGGAAAAAAATGGCTGAGTTATACCCAAAATACTGAATCCCCAAAAATTACTCTTTTTTAAAATTAACTTTGTTAAAATATATGTATACAAGTTTATATAAATGCTTATATATAAATATAACTTAAGTAAATGGTAAAATTCTTCCTTAACACGTCGGTATATAAAAATATCAAATCGGTTAGATAATGGGTAATTTATGAGCAAAATACTCCGAAAATGGGCTAAAAAACATCAACATTTTTATAAAAACCTAAATTTTTGGGCTGCCATATGTCCTATGTATATGACTTATATACCAAAATATCGGAAATTTTTATAAGCTATAACCGAAATACTGGGGTCTAATCACCGCATACGATATCGAGCAAAATTTATCGAAATTATTTATTTTGGTATCTTGAAACTCGATATCGAATGAAATGTATTGAATTTGAAATAATAGCATTCGACATCGAGTAACTCGACATTACATTTATCTAGTTTTCATTCGATACGCCAGTGTCTATCGAATGCAAAAAACTTCAATAGCTTATTCGATACGATAGTATCGAATGCAGTGATTAGACCCCCGAATTCCCAAAAATTACTCTTTTTATACCCTTCACCGTAGGTAAAAAAGGTATATATAACTGTAATTTCTACAATATTGATCCTACACCCTATAAAGTATATATCTGTGGCATTTTGACAAAACATCTTAACTCGAATTTAAAAAGTTGAAAAAAATGTTGTTTATCATACGAATTTTCAGTCAAAAAACATTTTTGTTTAAGTTTTTAAAATTTTGTATTATAAACGAAATTTTTCTTTAATTTTGATTTATTTTATTATTTAATAAAAATGATTTTTTCACCGAGTTTTTTTTTTTTTTTTTTTTTTTTTTTTTTTTTCATTATTTATTTATTGAATCTTCATATATTAAATATGAACTAACAATAATTAATCAAATCTTAACCTAATGCTTTATTTTATGTCCTGCCAGTGCCAGACAAAAATTTTCTTCATCACGGGTTCTGTTCACATATGTAGGTGTTTATCGCTCATCTTAATGGGTAAGTGCTGCAGTGTCTCTTCTTCTTAGGCGAGAGTGGCCGCTATCATTTAAAATATTTCGTGCTAGTGGATTTGGGTGCAACTCTAGCCTTTTCAAATATTTTACCGCATACTTCGTAATAATAGTCCTTACCAGGGGCACATTGAGATCCTTGTGGATATTTGAGTTTTTAACATACCAAGGGGCGGCTGTAATTATTCGAAGAAGTTTATTTTGGCGCCTTTGAATTTTTTCGATATTTGAGGCCGAGGCAGTGCCCCATAGTTGAATACCGTAGCACCATATTGGCTTTAAAATAGCGTTGTAAAGTAGTAGTTTGCAGTCGAGACTAAGAACAGAATTTCTTCCAATAAGCCAGTTAATTTGAATTGCTTTTAGTTTCATTTGGGTTAATTTTGCATCTATATGGCATTTCCATGTTAAACGCCGATCTAGATGAATACCGAGATATTTGACATGCGATTGTTGAGGCACTAGTTGATTATTGATTTTAATAGGGGGGCATGTTTCCCGACGCAAGGTAAATGTTATATGTACGCATTTTTGCTCATTTACCTTTATTCTCCATTGTTTAAACCACAGTTCTAGTTGAAATATATGATTCTGCAGGTATCGAGATGCTTCACGACTGTTCTCGTGTACGCTTAGAAAAGCTGTATCATCAGCAAAAGTTGAGGTTAGGGTGTGATTGTTTGTTGGCATGTCCGAGGTATATATAAGGTAAAAAAGTGGGCCCAGGATGCTTCCCTGAGGGACTCCAGCTTCAATTGGCTGAGGAGAACTTAAAAAATCGCCTTCTTTAATAATAAATTTTCGACCGACCAGGTAGCTTTCTAACAGCTTGTGTGTATTAACCGGTAGGTTTAGCTTCAACTTATGTAACAAGCCTACATGCCAGACTTTGTCAAAAGCTTGAGAAACATCTATGAAAAGAGCGGAGCAATATTTTCTTTCTTCAAAGGCTTTTCTTATGGCGTTTACTATCCGATGGGTTTGTTCAATTGTGCTATGCTCTCTTCTGAAGCCGAATTGATGATTGGGTATACACCCATTGTCATTTAAAATTGGGGTTAATTTTGACGCTAAGAGCTTCTCAAACAGCTTTGATATATTAGATAATAAGCTAATAGGCCTATATGACTCAACTTTTGTGTGATCTTTTCCTGGCTTTGGTATCATCGTTATTAAGGAGACCTTCCATTCTTGAGGGTAGTATTCAAGTCGTAAAATAGCATTAAAAATATAAAGAATAATTTTCTTAGCTATGCGAGGTAGCTCCAAAAGCATTTTGTTACTGATTTTATCAATACCAGGTGCCTTCTTGGTGTTTAATTCACAAATAGCCCTTTCTAATTCCCTTATCTCAAATCTTAGGGGGATAGCTGCTCTAACATTAACAGGCGGCAACTCGTGCGCTGTATCGTCAGGTATATTTTGGGTAAATACGTTTTTCAAATGATTTACAAACAGGTTTCCTTTTTCATTATCATTTCTTGCCCAACTTCCATTCAAGTTTCTTAATGGTGGTTTCGAGATAACTGGTCTTTTGAGGTTTCTAGCTGCCCGCCATAATGAGTAGCCTGATTGTGGAGTTGCATCCAAGTCCTTAAGATATTTTTCTACGGAAGCCGTTTTCTGAGTCTGCAGTAATTTTCTTAGCCTTTTTGTACACTCTTTTAATTCGTTTTTAAGTTGAGGGGATCTTTGCAATTGCCATTCTCTTCGCACTCTCCTTTTTTCATTCAAGAGGCGCTCGACATCTGCAAAATATATTTTGTTATAATTGGTTTTTTTGAGGGTTTTGCTGGAATGTTGAACAGCTAGTTTAAGATAACTGTCAAAATTGACAATAGAGAGATCCACATTTTCCGGTGTGCTAAGCGGAATATTTTCTGTGCAATGGGTACTGAGATATTTTTTATATTTTAACCAGTTTATTTGTGTAGCTGTTGTCGCTATGTAACCAGAGGGAGATACGATTCTATTGGTGTTTGTTATAGTAACTATTGTAGGTGTGTGATCAGAGGATAATTCTAACGAAGGTTCAACTTGAATCGTTTCTGTGGGGATGTTTTTAACCACTCCGAAATCGATGACATCTGGAATTTTTTGCGGATCAGCAGGCCAATATGTTGGTTGTCCGCTCGCGACGACATTTAAATTCATTTTAGAGATTGCATTATACAAAACACGACCCTTTGGTGTTATAAGTCGTGAACCCCAGAAGGTATGTTTAGCGTTATAATCGCCAGCAGCCAGGAAACAGGGCCCCAATGACTTATAATATTTATAATATTGGCTTTCTGATATTGCAAATCTAGGTGGTGAGTATAAGGATGAGATTACTATGTTTCGATTCAGCTCTTTAATACAAATGTTCGTTGCTTGCAGATAATCTTCACGATGATCACACATCAGGTAGTGTTTGATTCGGGTTTTTATCAAAATGGCAGAACCTCCACAAGCTCTATCTCGAGGGTCCTTGGTATCATATAGTGTATAACCATTGATTTTAAACGTATTTCTTGAGGTCAAATGAGTTTCAGAAACCATCATGACATCAATTTGTTTATTTTTAAGAAAGTATTCTAATTCATTTTTATGTTGGCGGATGCCGTTTGCGTTCCAAAAACAAATTTTTAAACAGTTCATGGTTTGTTAAGTACAGCTTGCAATAACATCGATTGCATTCTAAGGATCTCCTGCATCATATTACCCATTGTGTTTGTAAAATTATTTACTGTTTGCACTAAAGTTTCCATGGTTTTTTCTAGGCGACTTAAATTAGAAACTGGAGTTTCATCATTACTTGGCGAAGCACCTTGCATTGGCACATGGTTTGATTTTAGGACGTTAGCATAAGAGGTTCTGTTATTACTAGGCTGCGGAGCCTGAGTGTCATTAGTGTTTGCTTGATTTGGTACCTGCATTTGAGGGGGATTAGTTTTCGGTCCAGCCGACTGCTTGACGATAGTATATACAGGACATCCTCTATAATTGGCAGTGTGATTGCCGCCACAGTTGCTACATTTTTTTACATTGGGGTCATTTTTAGACTTATCGCACTGGACTGTACCATGTAATTCACCACATACTACGCAAACAGGGGGTAAATAGCAGTAGGCCTTAGTATGGCCAAATTCTTGGCAGTTGAGACATTGAACGGGACCATTTCTTTTGTGCGGCTCCTCTATAGTTATTCTTCTGTAGAGAATATATTTTAAATTGTAAATAGGATGCGTTTCATTTTTTTTAAGCTTAACGTCGCCAGGTTCTAGCTCCACTCGAAATAGTGGTTGGGGATTTTTTCCCCTATTTTTGATATTTGCAACGTTTTTTATTTTAAAGCCTTTCTCTTCCAAAAAGGTTTTAATTTCTTCAGGGTCCACGCTCGAGTCTATGCCCTTGATCACTACCTGAAGGCCTTTGCTGCTCTTCAGCTGATATGTATAAAAGCTTTTTTTAAGGGATTCAAATTGGTTTGTTAGTTTGCGAAAATCATTCTCATGATTAACCTGTATTTTTGTCTCGTTTATATTACCACGCTTGATTGCCGCTACGTAAAAAGAATTTTCACCTATTACCGAGATCACGCTCTTTATTAACTCACTTGAGTTTTGCTCCCTAAGATATATTGGGGGTGGCTTAGAAGATTTTATGACGTTTGGTGCCTCTGGGGATTCGTCCTCAAGAATTGCAAAACGGTTTTGTGAATTTATTCTATCAAAAGATGTTACTTTTGAGGCCGAAGCAACTGCTGAAGAGGTAGGGCTGCGACCCCGTTTAAGCACTGTTATATACCTGTCCATACCAACTTGTATTTGAGGCTTTTGACAATTTTTCACTAAAGGGTTCTCCATTGCGTTTGTATTTGAGTTTATGGTATCATTTCTTACTAAGATTGTTTTGTCCGCCGCGGTAATACTTGCGGACGCTACAACACTTGTCCCCAAAGACAGATTAATATTTTTTAATGTATCACTATCCACCGTTTTTGTGAACACCGAGGGTGAAAGAGAACGTGTTCGAATAATAGGCTTAGCCGTTAGATAGTTAATATTGTTTTGTTTTGTTTTATTTATTTCAGCATTATTTTCGTTTGCCTGAACGGTCACATAAACATTTCTTTCATTTTGCCTTAGCGTTGTTTCACTGTTCTTACTCATGCAAAGAGTTGTTTTTGTTTTTCACCGTTTTGCTTTGCTTTAATATTTTTATTATTTATTGTATTTTACAACAACAAAAAAAAAACAAGAAATTTAAATTTAAATGTTTTTGTTCAGAATATGTATACACATGTATGAACATTCATACGTACATACATATATATTTTTACTGTTTTATTTTATTTAATTTTATCGTTTTAAATTGTTCACTATTATGTTAAATAATTTAAATAACAAAATATATTATCTTTTTCTTAAGCGTCCATTCGCTGCTTATATTTATGTATTACAAAATCAAATGTGATTAATTAATAGTTCAAATCGTATGCGCGGCTAAAAATACACGTCTGTATCACAACAAAGCACAAACTTTTTTGCTATCTTATCTCGACTTAAGATGTTTTGTCAAAATGCCACAGATATATTCTGGGCCCTTATGAAAAGCGAAGTTCAAAACCGGTTGTCTCTTATTTTAAAAAAATATTTACCAGTTTTATTTAGTTTTTGTCTAGTTGCTCTGTTTTCTGCTCGCACAATGGTGAAGGGTATATAACATTCGGCACAGCCGAATATAGCACTCTTACTTGTTATTTACTCGTATCGTTTCATCCCTAGTTGTATGCATCACTTCTACAAAAATTACAATTAAAATAACTTGTTGTTGCCATTGTTTTAATGGTTTATAAAAGAAAAAGTGTTTGATCACTATTGTATTCAATAAAGCAGTTACAAGAAATATTTATGAATTAGACCGATAAAATTTACAATAGTCACTATCCAGTTATAAGATACAAATAATGCTTACGAAGGCTGTAGCGGGCCAGAAAATGCATTACATTCTGCTGGTATCTAACAGTGTATAAATTTTCTGTACAATTTACTTCATTGCTAGCTAAAGGTTAGCTAAAGTAAGCTTCGTAACAGAAATATACAAACGAAAATTCTGATAGTGCATAGAAAATATTCCTGGAAAATATTGAAGGAATAAGGCCCGTTTTCACAACTTGCCGATAGCTAAAAGTAGACTTTAACCGGCCTAATAAAAAGTGTTCCATTATTAAAACTTTACTTCAACCTTAAGTGAGCGGTAAAGGAAATTAAGGTTCATCCTACCTGGAAGGTTAAAGTAAAGTTATTATAATAGAACACTTTTTATACGGCCGATAAAATCCTACCTTTAGCTATCGGTAAGTTGTGAAAACGGGCCTAAGACTATTAAAGTATAAAAGCTTTTAAAATTTTAGTTTGACTTAGAATACACATTCGAATTATATGAAAATTAATATAATAAATGTTACTCACCATGAGAAATAAATTCGTCGATTCTATTTGTTAATATGTCGATCTAAGATCGACTCAAGTCACTTTCTAAATCGATTTAACTCTTTATCCATCCGGGTTTTTGGCTTGTTGCCAGTTCGTGTGAAACTTCTGCGTATAAAACTTGTTTAAGTTTAAAGATACTTAGTACATACTTAGTTTCCATTGGCATTGTTAACAATAAGCCCATAACTTCACATTGTTTATAGTTTTTGTAACACATCGATAATTATCGTAATTTATAAAATATGTATACGTAAAAATTTCGCAAGTATGAATGTAGATGTGATATTTTATGGTGATATAACAATTTTCAGTTCAAATGTCACTAAGATTGAATGCTCGTTCCGAAATTTTATAGAAACCCATCCACGTTTATCCAAAGTTGCCATTTAATCGTTAACATATTATTACGGGCTAATTTTTGCTTCTTTAGAGGTTTACAAGAGTATTATTTCTTAATTGTTTGCATTTGATTTTAAATTGGTACGAAATTTTATTTTTTCATTAATTTATTGAAATTAAGTGGCATTAATTAATACATTTTATACCTGGTCTTCACTTTAGAATGGATATTTTTGTTCACTAAATTGAGAAAACAAACGTTTATTAAGGAAATGTTTCATAGAAAATTTGTTTTGTAAGCCTTTATTGAACTTAAAATATTTTATGAATTCAGGCATTAAAACTGCACGAACTCAAAATTGTTTATTTAATTTCTATTTCACATCCAGCTTTTTAATACTTGTATAAATATTTATTCATATTTTATTTTAGAAGAAATTCATTATAAACCTTATTCATGCTCTTTATATATTATTTACTGACTCATATTTTATTCACCTTTCTGTACTTTCAGATAATAAAACTGCAGTAAAAATTACTTAAGTGGTCTTAAATTACTAAAAAGTAAGTATGTACCAATTATATTTTTTTAAATTTTTTTTTACAAACAGAATCTGGGAATTATTTCCTTTCGAAGGTTACTTTATATTATATTCAAAATTTTTTATTTTTCGAATTTATTCTATGAGCTAAATTTCAGGTATGTATTTTATATTTTTTTTTTTTTTTAATTATAGTCCTATTCCTTCAATTTTCGGAAATGACTTTATACACTACCAGACAATTTTATTGTATCTTCTTGTTACATTTTACCTTAGCTTTCCTTTGGACAGCAATGAAGTATATTGTATGTACAGAAAAATTTACAATTATTAGACGCCAGCAGAATGTAACGCATTTTCTGGCCTGCTACGGCCTTCGTCAGCATTCTTTGTGTCACACTGGATAGTGATACTTTATAAATTGAATGTATTTAACTCAACAATTTTAACAAATAGAAACTGGGAATTATTTCCTTTCTTTAGTGGGTTCTGAACAATGAATTACAATTTTATTTGCAGATTTGAATATTTGTCCAGGTCAAGTTGTAACTGGATTTTATTTAGGCAAGTTAAAATATATTCCCGAAAGAACATTAATTAAAATACTACCATAAATTTAGTCCATTTAATCCATTAATTTTTCTCTCAAATTAATGTATAAAGTCATTTCTGAAAATTGAAGGAGTAGGACTATTACAAAAAAGCTACATATATACAAAAAATAACTGAAATTTAGTTCATAATATAAATTCGAAAAATAAAATATGTTTTTTTTTTAATAAATATGACAATTAAATCTTGAAAATAGTAAAGCTTTATGTCGAAATTAACTGCCAAGCTTACATAGGGTTGAAATTGGCTTCAAGTGAGTATTAATTCAAATGTGAACTTTATCCTTCACAGCCATGTTTGGTATTGGGGGGATGTAAATAATACTGCTAAAATTACTGCTTTGAGTGACTTACTTTCTTGGCAGTGAGCGGTCAAAGTCAAATAATTTTTTTTAAATTTTGCCTGTCGTGGTTAAAATTTAAAATTGAGAAGTTTCGAATGCCATTATTTTATATTAATTCTTCTAAAAGTAACAATATTATATTGGAGCAATATTTGTTTTGATTAATGTTTTGGAAATATTTTTTTAACCCATTTTGAGCCGCTGTTCGACTAGTCGAACAGCAAAATTGTTCTTTTTCACCTCCATTTTTTATGTGTTTAAGTGTTTCCGACACACATAAAAGTAATACCATATTAAATGAAATTTAGTTGTCTTTCAGAAAAAATATATAGCAATTATCCCCCACCCCTCTGCTCCGCTCCAGGGGGGGTTGAAAAATACCTTGCATATAGACACTTTTTGTTTGGATAAAATGGAAAATATATATAAATTTTAATTTTTAAAAAGTACTTTATTATTGTTCGCAAAGGTCCAAAATAGTCGATCATTAAGCTTTTCCCGAGTTTTAGAATCTCCAGGTATATTTAGAGACCCGTCAAGTTCGATGTTCGACTAGTCGAACAGTGGCCGTAGGCCACAACTTTATTATTGTATTTTGTCGTTGAGTATTTTATGCAAAAAAAAAAATTCTTTGAATTTCGAATTTTTGAAAATGCATGAAATTTGTTTGTTACGCGTAACAACAGTATCTGCACTTTCACGACAATAATAACCTGGATCGAAATGACAAATATACTAAAGTTCGTGCACTTTTTGATGTTATAAACAAAAAATTTATGCAGTTCGGTGTCTTTGAAGAGCATTTGTCAATCGACGAGCAAATGTTACCATATTTTGGACGTCACAGCTGTAAGATGTACTTAAAAAACAAGCCAATTAAATTTGGCTACAAGACTTGGTGCATGGCTGCTTCTACTGGATATATCTTCAACATGATGCCGTACGGTGGATCTAGTGACAAATATGATAAAAATATAGGCCTGGGCGCTTCTGTGGTCATGGATATGGCTTGTAAATTGGAACATCCTTCCCGTTATCAACTTTATTTCGATAACTTCTCATTATTTGATGGGTTTATTGGCTGATAAACGTATATGCGCTACAGGGACTGTGCGAAGTAATCGCTTAGGACAGCCTGCGCCAGATTTGAAGACGGGCAAAGCATTGCCTAAAGGTAATTATATTTATACATATTGGTTATGTTATTATTTTTATATATATTTTTGGGTGAAATCGATTCAAAGTTTGATAAAGTTAATAAGATTGTATGTTGTCGTTGGCAAGATAAGCGTGAGGTAACATTACTATCAAACTTCACCGGAGTTTACCCACTTACATCAACCACACGGAGACAACGACATCGAGAAGGCCAGCCTGGTGAAATCATTGTGCAGCAGCCCAATATAATCCGAAACTATAACAGTTTCATGGGCGGTGTCGATCTTCATGATAATGCAGTTTCCAATTACCGTGTTTCGATTCGGCCAAAGAAGTGGTGGTGGCCACTTTGGTTGTCCGTTCTAGAGTCATCTGTTGTGAACGCTTGGAAATTAAATTGTTTAGTAAATAAGAAGCTTGTTCGTAAATATAATTCACAGCTGACATTTCGGGTCGACCTGGCCACAAACTTGTTACTAACGCCTGACGAAAACAACGACGAAGATATTGGGAAGGATGACATTACTAAAGATAAATCATTTAAGATTCGCCCGCACCCTCGTGTGTCAGGTCATCACCAAATGATAACACAACCTGAAAAACATGCCAGGGGTTGCAATTTTTGTCATAAGCCTACACAGAGAATGTGCACTAAGTGTCAAGTCCATTTGCACGAAAATAAATGTTTTGCTGCTTACCATAAATGGGAGCAAGAGTAATTAAAATTACTGAAAATTTAATGACAATATATATAATAAATATTTAAAAAAAAAAACATTGCAATCGTGTTTTTGTTCCACATATGATTTTTTTGCCGATACCTGAAAATTATTTTTGTATGGTAGTATATATTTTTTTTGTCGCCTACGGCCGTTGTTCGACTAGTCGAACAGTCGTTTCTGGGGAAACGGTTGGAGATACAAAATTTCTGATAACGGTTTTGTATGGTAATTGGGGCCTAATTAGACCAAAAAAGTACTTTTTAGTTTACGATTCGAACATTTTTGCACTCCGGCTCAAAATGGGTTAAGTGCTCCACAAAAGGAGTATTTTTGATATATATATTAAGTTTTAAAAATTTAAGGGTTGGATTGGGCTCTTTAAATCTGAGATTTCAGCTCATATATTCAAAAAAATATTGCGGATTGACTGCGTTTTTCTACTAACTTCATGAAAGCATATGCTTAAAAAAAACAAAAAGTACTGTATTTTGGGGAATGGCACGAACAAAACAAATTTACACTTCTAGAAACTTAATAGATAGTATATCTTTTATCCAGAGCGGTAGTGGTTTTGTATTCCGTTCGACCTGAACGCAGAGAAAAACCATGTTTCAATATGGTCACCTCCAACAAAACAATTTTGAAAGAAAATGTTAAATATATTATGTTTAATTTATCCATATTGTTGGCACGGACAACTTTATTAGTCCTCCATCAATAAGCCACAACCATATATGCATACATTATGCAATTTATTTGCTTTTTTATAAAATTTACATTTCACTTAACTTATATACATCTTAAAGAGTTCAAGATTTTTATCTTTTTCTGCTTAACTTTTAAATTTAACAATCGTAAATTTATGTGTATATATAAACAAAAGAAAATTTTATTGAAGGTAAAAATAAAGCAAAAACCTATTTGACTATTTTTGTTTTTTAATAAAATAACTTAAACTAAACCACTTACACTCCTAACTAAGATGAGCTAACTCATTAATATGTTCATAACCAGAGCTCAAGCATCTGATATTAAAATTTTCTGTGAGTCTTATTATCCTATCTTTAACTAGTTCAATGCCGGCAAGGAATTTAAGTCGCTCAGTCGAAAAAAAACATGGAAGATTATAAATTAACTTTAGTAACTTATTTTGCGCTATTTGCAATTTTTGTAAATGACAGTTTGCAGTTGTGACCAAACAGGGGCTGCATAGAAATTGATAGCATGGAAAATAGATTTTAAAATAATTTTTTTTTAAAACTGATGTTCAGTCTTGAATTCCTATTAATAAAGGGATTTAATATTTGAGTTAGAACGTTTACCTTATCTGTTAAGTACGGTATGTGGTCTTTGAATTTCATCTTAGGGTCAAGCATAACACCTAAATATTTAACCATTTTTTCCCATTGGATGGAATAGTTGTCGAACATAATACTACTCTGTAGTAGAAAACAATCTTTGCGTTTTCTAGTGAAATATATTGCCTGAGTTTAATCAGTATTTAGCATAATTTTTTTGTTAATTTGTTAAAATACGAATGTAGTTCAGTTAAGGCTCTTTGAAGATTAGTTACTACGTCTGTAGCTAATATTTCGGAGCTGAGAATCGCTGTGTCATCAGCAAAGATTGACAACGCCCAGTAGTCCAATTGGGGAAAATCGGCTGTATATAGGTTGTAAATAATAGGAGACAGACAAGAACCTTGCGGACAACCTGCTGTAAGAGAAACACGTTCAGAAGAATATGAACCTATATGAACTTTAAAAGTTCGAAGATGGAGAAAACTGTGAATGATCTTTGTAAGCTGTGTGGGAAAGTTAAAATTGATCATTTTATAAACAAGACAGTCATGCCATACCGAGTCGAAGGCAGCTTTGACATCGAGTAAGACCATGCCTGTTGATTTCTATAGATTAAAGTTTTCGTTAACTAGGTTTCTTATTCTTATTAGTGGATGAGCAGTATTGTGTTCGCTGCGAAAACCAAACTGTTGGGGCGGCATAATGTTATTGGCTTCCATAAAATCTACTAATCTATTTTTTTCTAGAATTTTAATTATTGAGGACAATAAGCTTATAGGTCGGTACGATGAGGGGCAATCTGGAGTTTTTTTTTTTTGGTTTTTTAATTGGAATGACGTTGGATTCCTTAAATTCTTGTGGAAAATAACAAAACTTAAGGCAATAGTTCATAACGATTGTTAAGATTTTAATTCCCTTTTGGGGAAGTGCCTTTAAACATATATTGTTTAAACCATCAATTCCTGGTGATTTCTTATTCTTAAACGACTTGATTATGGCAGAAATTTCTGATGTAGTTGTTGAAAAATCTTCCGAACGATTAACATTCATCGATCTAAATGATCGTAGAGTGTTATTAACTAATGAATTTGTAAGGGGGTTACCATTGTTTGCTGAAATGGAATGGTTCATAGCAAATGTTTGAGCCAAAATTTTACCCTTTTCTCGGTTGGTAGTGTATCGGTTACCGTTTTGTTTCAGAATGGGAATACTTCTGGACTTCTTCCTTAGTATTTTGGTTAAATTCCAAAATGGTGGAGAGCCTTTATCTAGAGTGGAAAACAAATGATCCCATGATTTATTTCTGAATTTTTCAATCTCCTCACGAATTTTTTTATTCAATAATTTCATTTGAAACTGGTAGTTTATATTCCTATATCGTTGCCAATCTCGCCTTAAGTTATTTCTTTGTTGAATCATATTTCTTACGAAATACGGTAGAGGTTTCCTTATATGGGAGGTATATCTCCTAGGAACACTAAATTCAATTGCACCATTTAAAACCTGTTTAAAGTCTAAGATAAGACTGTCAATATGTTTACAGTTTGTGAAACTGTCGGTATTTGGTAGCCTAAGGTGACGATTTAAGAGTCTAGCAAATCTATTCCAGCTGGCCCTTACAAAGTCGTATTTGAAAGTTGATGTATTATTGTACGAGCTGTTTAAAATGATCTTCACTGGCAAATGGTCAGAGCTTAAGTCATTTAAGACTTCAGCATGAGACATTATACCAGATAAGTTTGTTAAGAATATGTCAAGAGTAGAGGCTTGTCTATTAGCACTTGCAGGTACGTAAGTGTGATCACTGGGATATATCATTTCAATATTGTAAGAGTCTAACTTCTCGTACAATATATTTCCCCAGCCATTAGCCCTTAAACAATCCCATGACTGGTGTCTAGAGTTAAAGTCGCCACCTAGGAAATATTTATCATCACAACTAAGTTTGTGAATATCCGACGCGAATTGTCTTTTCCTAATACCGTTACTGCCCACTGAACCACCCGGAAAGTAGCACGAGTAAATATTTATACAATCTGTGTTAATAAAAATTTTAACCCCAATATTCTCAATCAGGTTAGTATTCACTATAGGAATTAATTGATGAGGTATATTTTTCCTTACAATAACTGCTACCCCACCCCCTCTAGAATTAATTCTGTCATTTCTATAAATAAACAAGTAAGAAAGTATAGTCGGTCAAGCCCGACCATATGATACCCTACACCACAGTATTAAAAAACACATCATGCTTATATGTCCATATAAATATGGATTTATCTATGTTTATAAAATTCATTAAAATCGGTTTACAAGTTTGTGAGATGCAGAAATTGCCCCCTACCTCCCCTTGTGGTCCTATTTTTGAAAAACTGTATAGCTTATGTGTCCATATAGATATGGATCTATCTATGTTTTGAATTTCATTAAAATCGGTTTGAGAGGCAGAAATTGGCCCTATCTCCCCTCGCGGTCCTATTTTTTAAAAACTGCATCCCTTTTGTGTCCATAAAGATATGGTTCTATGTATGTTTTAAATTTCATTAAAATCGGTGTGATAGTTTCTGAGAGGAAGAAATTTCCCCCTATCTTTCCTCGTGGTCCTACGATTTGGCCCATTTTCAATAGGCTTGGTCCTTGTGCTAATAAGAACCTATGTCCCAATTTTTATCAAATTATCTCCAAAATTGCGACCTGTACTTTGCGCACAAGGTTACATGGACAGCCAGCCAGTCAGCCGGCCGGACATCGTTAGTTCGACTCGGAAAGTGATTCTGAGTCGATCGGTATACTTTAAGGTGGGTCTAGGACCAATATTTTAAGGCGTTACACACATCAGCACAAATGCATAATACCCTCTCCACTATTGTGGTGTGGGTATAAAAACTCATTGTGTCTTATAGATATATCCGATTTTAACCCCGTTTCAGTAACTAAACAAACGTGTATATTATCAGAAATTAAAAATTTAAATATTTCTATGCTTTTGTTACGAATGCCTCTTGCATTCCAAGTTATCACATTGATGCCATTGTGATTCGTTATGATACAAATTTAACTGCGAGGTTTGTGATGACCTGAAATTGTTCTGCTTTAGACTTACAGTTTTTCAACTTTGTTATTAATTCTAGAGTTAAGTTTTTGATTTCTTCTATAGAAAATAGCTCATTGGGACCACCGGAGTTATAAGTGTTATTTCCACTATTGTTGTTTATGGCGTCTCTTCTTGATATCCAGTTACCGGATGGGGCTGGTGCTCTTTGGTGTAGAGTGTTGGGATAGTTGTTATTATAGCTGCCGTTTGCCTGACGTGCAGTATTATGACGAACGCTTCGTCGTTGTGCTGGCTGCGAACGTTGCCGAATATTCAAATAGTTGATCTTGCTTGGGCATTGATTGAATGTAGACTTGTGCGAGCTATTGCAATCAGCACATTTATCTGCAGTTCCTTCCCATTCCGAAGTTTTATGTTGACCAGCGCAGTTTGCACAAAATGTTTTTACCCGGCAGCGACTTGAGCCATGGCCAAACATTTGGCAGTTGTGGAATTGGGTAATCTGTGTTTTATGGGCTTGCTGATAGTCCCATCTCACTTTCAGGCAATTTATTATCGAATAATTTTGACGCAGTTCTTTAACTGTAATCGTTTGTCTTTTGAAATAAACGACATATACACCCTTATGATACACCCTTATCATTAAAAAAATTTTACATAGAAATTTCCGAATGTGTGAAGAGTTGGTATCATGAATAAAATGTGTTGTGAAAATTTCCGAATGTTTACATTTTTAAACTCCGAAAAAATTTCTTTCGAATTTGCTTGTTTTCAAAAAAATTCACACGATTGTGAATAGCTCACATGTGAAATATTTTACCAATTTGTGAAGAAAATAATTCACAAAGATTTGTCTGTCGGAAAAGGAAGAAAATGTAAGTTTATATTTAAAATTCAAAAAAAACAAGTTGAAGTGCTATATTCGGCTGGGCCGAATCTTTAATACCCTCCACCGATGCTAAACTCCTTTCCGATAGCAGGCATATGGTAAATTATGGGCTGATCTTCACGAAATTTTACAGTATAACTTCTTGTTCTACAAAACTGTCACGTACCGAATTTTATTATGATAGCGAGTACGGAATGACAAACTTAGTATACCCTCATTCCCCACTGATGGTGGTGGAGGGTATAAGAACGTTTCAAATGCACAAATTTCATTTATTTCATTTACATACTTATGTTGGAGTAAAACTGTAAATAAGGAGCAAATAAATATTTTTTAATAATTTCCTTATAACCGATTTCGCGATTTCAAAAAAATTTGAATTTTTCGCAAATTTTTGCCATGTTTGCGATAAGTGCTATATTTTTACTGTAAGTTTTCTGATTCTTTATAGCTTTACCGATTATTAATAAATATATTTGCTATCATGCCGCGCGTAGCCAATTTTTGCGAATTTCCGTTAATTTAGCAATTTTTACCAAAATTTTGCCATTCCTTATAGTTTTAGGGACTTTTAGTTAATTTTATGGCTTGTTTGAAATATTAAAAATTTTCGCGAATTTTCGCTATTTTTGAAAACTTTTCTGAATTTCAGCAATATTCGCGTAGTTCTGTTGCTCTTTGAGGTAATCGTCTTAAATTACAAATCAATAGTAATCGATTATTGTCAATAACGATTCAGAAAATACAACAGCATGTTGTTCGCGAAAATCTTGTTCCTGTCACAAAGCTTTACATTTTCGAATTTTCCCGCAAAAAAATTAGTTCCATAAATTTCCAAAAACAGTTTTCTTGAATACATTAATTGTTTCTTGTTTACAACTCCGAATATAGTGGCACAGGTTTTTAAAATCAGGTATGTTATTTTATTCACATGGAATTCATGATACGAAATTAAAATCCATGTGAATAAAAAATTTTATTCGGAAATTTTCACATGTGGAATTCATGATAAGGGTCTATGTATTCTTCGTTATAAGTAGTTTTTTTGTAACAATTTTTACATCTGTACAATCTAGGCCCAAATCGGACAAATTTTTTTTTAACGATTTTTTAATATTTTTTATCCATACCAAATAGCAGGGCTTTGTATGGTTTTTCACTTTTTGTTGCATAGGTGAAATACTCATATTTGTCTTTGAGTGTATTAATTATGGTTTCAAAATCTGTTTTAGTTTTCAGAAACAATTTAAGGCCAATTGAAATTTTTCTTATGGCAAAATCTGAGATTTTGCTCAATTTACAGAGCTCATACACTTCTTCGATTTTAACTTTCAGAATTGTAATTGGGGGCACATGAACTTTAACAGTTTTTTCCATTATCATTTCATCATCTTTAGATTTATCTTCTTCGATTGTTTGAAGGGGAGAAAAATAGTTGTTGAAATTTGATGTACTTGGTTCAATATCATTTGCTTTTGGTTTCTTATTATTTATTTTACTGTCACTTACAATTACTTAACAAGTTTTTGTTTTTTTTATAAACTGAACCGCAGCAGAACAGAAAAACCAAGGCCCATCTATCAGGTCTGCTTACTTGTACAAAAACAAAAAACTTTTTCTTTTAAGCTGTCAAAAACTTACTACCACATATACAAAGCAAAAGGAAATAACGTGAATGTAAACAACTTTTGAAACCTGAAAAGAACGAAAACAATGATCATCAGGCTTCTTGCGCAGACCTTTTCAATGGACCTTGAGAAAAACTAATCAATTTCACAGGTTTTTTAATAACAAAAACAAATCAGCTGATTCGTAACAGAACAGAAAGTAAAGACTAATTCTGCCTTAAGCTACTACATATTAGAAACTTTGCCCGAAAAAAAATTTTAAATCCGAAGACATTGTTATTGTTCAATTAAAAATTATATTATATACTAAAGTCAATATCTATATTTTGAAGTTATTCGATAAGATATATATAAATGCACAATCTTTCTTTTTAAAAACACAATTCTGTCACGTTGCAAATCGCAATCCCTAGAAGAATTTTTAGTGGCAAAACTTCAATCAAAACCAGTCAAAAATATTGGCATTTTACTTCTATCTACAATGTAGTCTTCAATCAAACTATTTACGACTTTTTTTATCAGCATTCGTATTCGTCTTTTACCCAAATTCAAATAGCGTCAAACATTTTACAAATTCCCAGCATTTAGTCTCAGAGTTCCAAGATCTTCTTCAAATTTCTTCCACAAATTGTAAATTAATATTCCCAAACATGTTTAATCCAATAAGTTCACATATGCCATCTATCCTCACTTGTTGGTATGTATTGTACTTAGTTTAAACTATAATATATATAATTATAGGTATCAGATAAGTGTATACGAGGATGTGTGTATTACGGGTTGCCGTTCTTGGTCTTTTCCGACCAAATTTGGTCAAGTGTTTTTCGTTTGGTCGGATGGTACGCTAAACCTAATTTTGGTCGGTTTGAGTATATTTACTATATTTATTTTAAGAATTTCGGTACACTGATCGCAAAGCAGGCAAGTGAAAATCTCATATCTATTTTTCAAAACAAAAGAATTTCTTTTGATTGTTGATGAAACTACGTGGCAACAAAGGAATGTACTGTTTTTGTTGCACGTTACTTTGACGTTGTTAGTTCTTTTAAGGATATTTTTTCACATTTTACGACCTTATTAACTCATATGGCGTTTCAAATCTTTTTCTTAAAAAAACGTTTTATAAACTAAGGCTTGTCACACATTTCGATCGGAATGGTTTAAATTCTGAAGTTGCAATTCCAATCGATTTTGTTTAAGCGTCTTTAATTAAGTTTTTGTTATTGGGAGATGCAAACAACATAATTACATACTTCCACTTCCCAGTTAAAACTTCGCCTACAAATAAATGGCTCTACTGAAAGAACCAATGACAAAATAAGTCGTTATTTTTTAACTACATACATCTGAAAAATAAGTAGTTATAGTAGTTATATAGAAGAAAGCTACTAAATAATGAGTAAAAGAAGCTACAGCTAAGTTTTTACTGGGTTTCGATCGGAATTGATTTTTGTGACAGATCTGATTATGTTATTTCCACATTTCTTCCGTTAAAAGTGTTATTATACATAGATACATGTGTTTTTGGAAATGCTATGTAAGAAAATTGGGTGAATTGTGTAAAATTATTAAATTAGGTTTTTATATTCATACATATAAATTTGCAAAGTCTTAACATTATCTTTTAAAACCAAAGTGCAATTTGTAATATTCCAGAACTTTTTTGCCCTACACCACTCCCTTTAATTTTCTTCTACAAAACTTTGTTGCATTGTATTGCAGATTACAAATCATGAAATAAGTCATCCATCCACATATTTCAACTTTGTTTGTTAAAGTTTTTTGATTAAAAGATAACTTTATATGAAATACCTAACTACCTATATAGTCTTCGGTTTCTACATTCTGTATCTTTTTTAATTTATTAATCTTTTCCAGTGGTTGTTCAATTTAAAACACGCGATTTTTTCATTGGCTGATTGAAAGTGAAACATGAAGATGCAGTTGTTATGTTAACCACTTTAAATGTTGTGCAGAAAACATTTGTCGGGAAAAAGTATCTTAAAAACTACAGTAAAAATTTCAAGTTGTACAAATAAAATGTCGACGAAAGTGGACAAAAAAACATAATAAACAAATGTATTCAGGTTTTCAAGACAAAGTCTTGACAGAAAGAATACGAAAAAAAACAGAGCAAAGGTGGCAATATGTAATTTAAAATTTAAGTGATAATAACAGCAAATTTCGAACCATCAGTACCACTGGTTAAAGATTGATGTTTGACTATTGGCTGGCAGGCACCGCATTGTTGCAGAGGTTAGAACTCAAAGAAATCTAAGGAAAGAATGTGGTGATTCTTAAAACATGTAAATTCAACCCGGGTTCGAGCCTCAGCTCAGCCAAGAAAATTATCAATAAATTTTAATAAAATTTCATGTTGTAAAAATTCCTTCCTTCAGTAAAAATAAAGAAAAAGTATGCTGTAGAGTATCAGCAGATTTCACTTTAATCTAAATGACAGAATTTCAAACAAACAAAATCCAATGAACTTAAACAAAATTTCAAACAAACAAAAACAATGAACTTAAACCAAGCAATCATACAAACAAAAATTATACAAAAGTCAATAAACCAAAATTTATAAACAACACCACTCACTAGTGTAATTTCACTATGTTAAGATAGGTCAGTACTAAAATTCAATTCCAAGTTTTAACAACAAAAATATTTCAAAGTAAGAATGTGTAATCCAATTTTTTAGAAAAATAAAGTCATTGCTCGCACAGTTCAATGTATGAAATATGAATTGTTTGCAAATTTCAAAATTGTATTTAAACTTAGAAACAGTAAAATTGTTAAATAATGCTGGCTAAAATTTATGAAAGCCTGGTACAATATTATAAGTATGAATTGTAAATTAGTTTTATTTTAGCGTCTTGAAATTCTCAATGTTAGTATGTATTATATAAGCTTTTAATTTTCAATAAATAAAATCAATTAATCATGATCAACAAACATAACAAGACCGTCTAGTAATTATTCATTACATGGCGATCCTGCACTAAATCAGATAAAAGAGCAAAGAAATTTGCTACAATCTGATTACAAGAGCACCAGGGCAATAGAGCCAGCATACATAGCTTATGCTTAGCTGGAGTCTATTAGGACATTTTAACACATTCGGCTTAACTGCGGGAATTCCCGTCGTGCTATGGTCTTCACATAAACTAATGACGGGAATTGCCGCTTATGTTCAAATCAAATTTTTAACCCGTCAAACTGATATATTTTTACCATTGCACAGCAATAAAGTTACTGGATGATTAAACTAACAACCAAACTCCAATTAAACATGAGAACTGCCATTTAAATTAAGTGTACACTTTCATGTTTCTAATGTCTTTGCTGTTTTTTTTTTTTTTTTGGTAAACGTCTTCAATGAAACAAATTGCGGGAATTCCCGCACAATGTGTATATGATATACATTGACGTCAAATTAATTGAGTTTTTGAGTGTGATCAGTTGCTGCAGGTAGAAAACAGCTAAAAAAAATAACGGTTTTCGTGGCAATATTATAACGTACTTTTTAATTAAATTGAATATGGCTAATAAAAATTTACAAAAATTTTTGGATGAAATACTTGGAAGTTCTGAAGAGGAATATTCATCGGATGGAAACGACTTTGCAGGATATAAAAGTTCTGATAATAGCGATGTTGTCAGTGAAGAAGATGAACATAGTCTTGAAGATGATGGGGATAGTGAATTTGATGAACTTGTTTCAAAGAATGATGGTGCTTGTACTTCAGATATAGAAATAAGTAATGTGAATTGTGAACCTGATGAAATTTGGCACGAAAATACACGACCTATACCATCTTTTCCATTCAACGAATGTTGGGGAATCCAAGGCGAAGTTAATAGTGACTCATCACCACTATTGTTATTTTAACAATTTTTTAATGAAGACATAATAAATTTATTAGTTTAGAGTAATGCTTATGCAAAAAGTTTGGAGAATAATAACGAGAAAGCGACCCAAAATAGTTTTTGCTGAAACCTCAAACGACGAAATGTTGCAGTTGCTGGGCTTATGCCTACTACAAGGTCAAAATAAAAAACCTACAATTAAAAAAATGTTTGCAAAGAGTATTTTGTATTACCAACCAATATTTGGCGCTGTGATGTCTGTCAGGCGTTTCCATCAACCATAGAAAAAGACAAAGAAGCAGGAAAGCTAGAAAAAAATAATGCCACTACTTCATTTAGTGTTACAAAATTTTCAAAATAATTTTATACCTGGAAAAGAATTGCGTTTGGATGAATCTCTCATGCTCTTTAGAGGAAGATTATCATTCCGGCAATATAACAAATGAAAGCGAGATAGGTACGGAATAAAGTTTTACGAGCTAACGACAAAAGATGGCTACATTCTAAATGTTAAAATATACGCAGGAAAAGATATTGAAGAGGTGTCAGGCTCAAAAACAAAAGCTGTAGTCCTAAAGCTAATGAATCCATACCTCAACCGTGGTCACCATTTATATATGGAAAACTACTATAACAGTGTTGATTTATCTTATACGCTACTTGACTTCAAAACCCACTCAACTGGTACTTTACGTTTCAATCGGAAGCCAAGCCCAAAGTGTGTAACTAGTAAAAAACTTAAACAGGGGAAATGATTTGGAGAAGAACAGGAAATGTTTACGTGACGAAATTGAAAGACAAACGCGATGTTCTTTCCAACTAGTGGAAGCCCACAAAAACAACAAAGTGAGTCGTCTGTAATAGATATGACTGTTCAGCACTTTCCCGAGAAAATTCCATTTCCTTAAAAATATCAGGGGTCAAGCAAAAACAAAAGTTTTCAAAAGAGATGCAAATACTGCAGCAAAAATGGACTGAGAAAAGAAACAAGTTTCCAATGCAAAACTTGTGTAGACAAGCCGGCACTATGCCCCGATGGGTGCTTCGAAAATGACCACATAAAAAATGTTTAAAATAATTTATTAATAAATAATTAAATTAATTTTTTTTAAATTAATGATGACGGGATATCCCGCAATTATATTCTCAAATATAAATAAACACTTGAAAACAAAAAGCGGGAATTCCCGTCCTTAGGGAATTTCCGCTATTTGTTCGGTACAGCAAACTAGTCTATCAAAATAATAAATGCGGTAATTCCCGTCATAACGGGACTTCCCGTCATTAGTTCGACACGGCGAAAAATATGATTCAATGATAAAAAGCGGCAATTCCCGCTTATTATTTTTATATGAAAAATTTAATTGATTCTCTGGCAGGTACCAGCTAAATTTAATTGCAGCCGAATGTGTTAAATATTTTTTTTCCCCCTTTTATATTTTTTTAAATGAGCGAAACTTGGGAAGAAGTCCTTACAAGCTTAAAAGAAGCCGAAGCACGTTGGGCTCGGTTATTAGAAGAAGGACGTGCCGAGCAGGGTTACCGTTGGAAATTTTCGAAAAGGGTCACAAAAAGGGGATTTTCCAGAAAAAGGGGTAAAAAAAGGTTATTTCAATAAAAAAGGGTCAAGTTTTTTGTAAGCAGTATTTCCCATTTAAATGAACATAATAAGACCAAGTTTTTTTATAAGCAAACAAAAAAATAATATTTCAGGTAGGAAGAGCTCAAAAAACAAAATTTTTTTTTTTTTATGGAATGCTCTGTCCTGTTTTTAACACCTGACAAAAAGTTTATTCTTTATCATTTTAGCTAATTTTTTAATACTTTTTATGTAATTTTCCGATTTAGCGATGTCAAATAAATTTTAGTGTTTGTTTTAAATTTTGCAATCGTTCGCGAATTGTAACCATTTTCTCGATTAAACCGATTTTTTCCTGAAAGTGTCAGATTTTTTTTTAAGCTTTTACGATTTTTAATAAATATTAGACTTTGCTATCATACCGCTGTTACCAAATATTTGGGAATTTCCGCTAATTGAGCAATTTTTACCTCTTGTTTTCATTCCTGTTAGGGCACTCTCAACACTGTCGATTCAAAAGGGGGCGAAAAGTTCAATAACTTTTGCCATTATTAAGGGCGAATTTAAGAGAGCAAAACACCAAATTGCATTTTTTTAATAAAATGTCAAATTTTTGTTTTGAAAAGAAACTATCGTAAAAAATAACAATTATGTATATGAGTTATGTTTGCTTTTAGGGAAATTGTACTTGACTATCAAAAATCAAGCATGAAAGCATGAAATTGTAAGTTTATACTTTGAGTCTGTTCCATATCAAGCAATGTTTATTTCGAAAACATTTGTTTAGCACTTCTGTTCCGCAGTGTTGACAAAAAACAAAATGTGAGAGATATTTCCAAAAAAGGGTCAAAAAGTGTCACAAAATGGGTGATAATGATACCAAAGTATAATTTAAAAGAAGGGTCATAAAAGGTATCAACACCGTCGAAAAAGGGTCAAATTGATACTTTAGTATCACAACGGTAACGCTGGTGCCGATGAGAAGCCAGAAATCCTCAACGCGGGACCAAAACCAAGAAGAATAAAACCTCCACAGCAGAAGGAAGCAGCAGTACCAATTTTCCCATTGCCAGATACAACCAAGTGGAGAGGAGGAATAATCAACAGAAAAAAAGGATCTAAGGGTATTACTAGATAAGATTAGATATGACGTACAAAATAAACAAAAGTTATCATTAAAAATAAACGTCTTAAAAACTGAAATAAAAAATTTAAAAAAATTAATAATAGAAAAAAAAGAGAAAAATAAAAAATAAATGTTTAAAACTTTAAAACTCTTTGTAATATCAGTAATAACAGCATATATTCTATACAAAATGAACAAGATACTATTAGCAATAGTACTTGCACTATCAATTTTTACAACCATAGTGTACTTGCTAGTACTGTGGATAAAAATAAATGTAACAAACGTAATAGAAGAAGGACTAGATAAAGTAAATAGATTGGTTCAAACACAGATAGAGAATCTTATAAAAGTGAAAGACATTTTTTCTTTTTTTTAACAAAATATATGAATATAAAATAAAATTAAAAAAATAGACTTAAAAAAATATATAAAATGAATTGGTTAAGATATGTTTACAATAAATATATAGGATGGATAATAGTTATAATATTAACACCATTAGTTGTAATATTGGATATTAAAATATTGGAATTGGTAAAGTTAATAATAAGAATAATATGGAATCATTAGTATTGTGGTTATTTTGTTGAGCTATTTATGGTTTTTAATCCAAATTTTTAATATTTTTAATTAGGCTTAAGTTCATGAAATTTAATTTTTCATTAAATTATTTTTATGAAGAAAGGAATTTTACAACATGAAAATTAATTAAAATTGTTATTGATAATCTTTCATTCTTGACGTGGCTGGGGCTCGAACCCCGGCCGGCAGGTTACCTGACATGTTTCGATCGCAACGAAAAAACATAAGTAAGGAAAAAGCATGTAAAATACAATTAAAATGGATAATCATTCAGGAAAGCAAATTTCGATCTACCAAATGTTATAATACAATTTGGTTTAAGGATTGATGTTTGACTATTGACGTCAGCAGTCGTCGATGCTTGCGAGTGTAAGACGGCAAATCCATATGAGGAGATCGAGTGGTTGCGATCGAAACATGTCATGGTAACCTGCCGGCCGGGGTTCGAGCCCCAGCCACGTCAAGAATGAAAGATTATCAATAACAATTTTAATTAATTTTCATGTTGTAAAATTCCTTTCTACATAAAAATAATTTAATGAAAAATTAAATTTCATGAACTTAAGCCTAATTTAAAATATTAAAAAATAACATGGAATCTTTGAAACCTTTAGAACAAATCATTATAAACGCAAACAAATCACTAAGTAGACCATATACTGTTGAAACAATAGAATGAAAAAAGGTTAGAAATTCAAGAGATAGAAAAGGATATTAAAAACAATTTAATTGACAAATTAGAAGAAGAGGAAAAGAAAACAATATTGGGAAAACTAGTTTTGTTGAAAAAAGGAAGCTATAGCGATATTAGAACAACATAAGGAAAATAAAAATTTTCAAGTATAGAACTTAATAATGGCGAATCTAGATATTAATGAGTTATCAATTACCACAAAATTAATACCAAAGTTTTCGGGTAAAACTAATGAACTCCAAACATTTTTGTCAAGTTTGGAAATGGTGTTTGCATCTACATATTTCGGCAGACAAGCATGTTTCCTTTTTCAATTTCGTTTTCAAATCGAGATTAGAAATTAATGTACAAAACAGAATCAAACAAATACAAGTACCCAGAACAATAGAAGAATTAATAATAACATTAAAATCAACCTACAAATCATTAAAAACCGCCAATACTTTACTTAACGAAATAACACGTATTTCACAAAAAGACAACAATATAATGGGTTTTGCTGCAAAAATAGAAAAACTAATCACAGAATTAAACGAAGTGCAAATAGTGAAACAAGGTGAAGCTAGTAGGAGCATTATAGTAAACACAAATAACAAAATAGCGTTTAATGCCTTTATGAATGGGTTAACTGATCCACAGATAATATCTACTATCTATGCAAGTCAGGTAACGACATTCCCTGAAGCTTTAAAGATTGCAGAAAGCGCTTCATCTCGTATAAAACAACAACGGATATTATATCACAGCACTCAACGGAATCAAAACTCTTCAATCCGAAAGTGTAGAAAATGCGGAGGAAACCATAATAATAGATGCCCCGCAGATGGGAGCAAATGTCATAATTGTGGGAAATTCAACCATTTTGCAAAAGTGTGTTTGAATAACAGACCAAACAACAACAATAATAATTCTAACAACAGAAACAATAATAATTACAACATCAACAGTAACAGAAATTACAACAGTAATAATAATAACAGAAATAACAACAGCTACAATAATAACAGCAACCATAGCAACAACAATAGTAGTAATAACAAAGACAACGGCAACAACCAGAGAAGCCGAAATACAAACAACAGAAACTATAACAAAAATCACATGGAAGATCAGGGAAACTTCCAAAACCCGGAGTCAACCCGCGCAGAGACTCCAATGGGAATGAATTAGACACAAAAATAATCTATAGCATATCATCTAACCTCAGAAATTATGTAAACTTACACATCGCAGACGTTAAGCACAGCCTTACATTTTTGATTGATACAGGAGCAGATGTCTCACTGTGCAAAGAGCAATTTTTGGAATGTTATGAAGAAAATCAAGATGATTATTGTAACTTAACAGGAATCACAGAAAATGTTATTAAATCACTGGGTTCCACAAATATAAAAATTAAAATAAATAACGAAGTTATTAGTCAGAAAATACAATTAGTAGAAAATACTTTTCCAATAAAAACAGATGGAATTCTTGAAAGAGATTTTTTAACAAAATATAAATGCAATATCGACTATGACAAATATGTTCTTACATTCAACATTAACAATGAAACAATAATTATAATTATCATTATAATGATCCCGATACATGATTATAGTTATTAAATAAATAAAATTAGAATACCACAAAGAAGTGAAATAATTTTACCTTTTACAATCGAGTTAGAAGAAGATGCCGTTATTACAAACAGAGAAGTTATCAAAGGTGTATTTTTGGCAACTACAAAACATTCCAACAGTCGATTTACAAAACTTCTGAATACACTCAATCTAGATGAAGTAAATGATGAAAACAAAAAACAACTTCTAAATAAATTAAGAGAATATCAATCAATATTCCACATTAATGACGAATACTTAAGTACCAATAATTTTTATAAGCAAACCATAAACTTAGACGACAAAAGTCCGGTATATATAAAAAATTATAGATTGCCACATACACATACAACCAGTGTTGCCAAAACTTGGTGACCAAAAATGGCTAAATTTACGGCAAAAAATGGCTAAAAACTTTTTTTTAAATAAAAACACATTAAAATTCAATAACAAAACAGAAATAATTCATTTAAAGTTGTTTACGATGAATTGTGAGTTAAGATCAATTTGTTAAATAAGAATAAACATAAATTAATATTAAAAAATTAAATCATTGAAAAATTGTATGTCGTTATTGTTTATCTCATAGGAATCACTCATTAGTTTCAAATAATCATAAGTTTTAAATAATTTGAAGGTGAATCATAATCACGACAACATTTACCCAACTTTTGAGTCCAGATCTATTTAAAAAAACAAGTAAGAAAATATAGCCGGTTAAATCCGACTTTATGATACTCTACACCACATTAGAACCTTTGTACCAAATTTTATCAAATAATCTCTAAATTGCGACCTGTACTTTGCGCACAATGTTTACATGGACAGCCAGCCGGACAAACATTGTTAATTCGACTCAGAAAGTGATTCTGAGTTAATCGGTATACGTAAAGGTGGGCTAAGGACCAATATTTTAAGGTGTTACAGACATCAGCACAAACGCATAGTACCCTCTCCACTATTGTGTTGGTGGTATAAATATTGTATTTTTATGGTAAAAATATTTGCCTAATTGATAAAATCGAATTAACGGTTGCTTAATGTAACCTATTTCTCAAATTACTTTTAACGATGTTTACTTGGCTAAACCCCCTATCTACTTCAGCATTGGGCCATGGAAGTGAGAGCAACTTTATAGTCTATTCTGAAATTTCTAAAACAATTGTTACCGCCTGCAGCCCTTTATGGAAATACTTGCAACCTGAAAGAAACAGCGATGTTTGTGTTGATCCATTTTATAAATTTAATATTGGAATACTGTTCCTTTATTTTGAAAGATGTTTCAGCGTCAAAGTTTATAGCGATTTTCATCATTTGTAAAAGTTGTGATTTAAATTCAAGGCGTTTTAATTGTTCAAAATGTTTATTTTACATTTATAAATTTTTATAATAAAATAAAAATTATTCTTTAAAAAAAAAACGGCAAAAAAATTTTATGGCTAAACAAGTTGAAAAATGGCTAATGGCTAAACTCATTTTTTAATGGCTAAACAGGGTGAAAAATGGCTAAATCTAGCCACTAAATGGCTAAATTGGCAACACTGCATACAACAGAAACAAATTCGCAAGTGAATAAACTTTTGGAAAATAACATTATTGAACCATCTTTAAGTCCATATAACGCACCACTGCTATTAGTCCCAAAGAAAGGTCAAACAGATTTGAAGAAGTGGAGATTAGTTGTCGATTTTAGGAAACTTAACGACAAAATTGTTAACGACAAATTTCCTTTATCCCGTCTAGATGACATTTTGGACAAATTAAGAAGAGCAAAATACTTTTCAACATTAGATATGACAAGTTCGTTTCACCAAACTGAACTTGATCAAAAATATTGTTTCTTGAAACCAGAAGTAACATATTTAGGACATTTAATAACTCCCCAAGGAATTAAACCGGATCCAGAAAAATTTGATGCTATAAGAAAATATCCCATTCCTAAAAATGCTGACGATGTAAGAAGATTTGTAGCCTTTTGCAATTATTACAGGCGATTTATTGCAAATTTTGCTGGTATAGCAACTAGTTGAAACAGATTATTGAAAAAATGTCAAAAATGTTAATGGACTGAACAATGTCAAACAATGTCAAACGAATCTTATCTTAAAAGGACCTTCATGAGACGAGTCTTGCAAGTTTGTCCATTTGCATAAATGTAAATTTTAAGGATTTAATGAAAAACACTAGTATGTATTTTTCAATAATCTATTGTTATATTATTATAGGCCATGTCACAGAGTACAATTCCGTTCGGAATGATTTCGTTCGGAATTGAAGAAAACATATTTGTTTATGAATAGAAAATGTATTTTTATAGTTTTTTGGCCTTTCAGATACAGAAAACTCCCATTCTGTTCATGAAAACAAAAATGGTTTCATTCCGAAAAATGTTTTCGTCATTATCTGAAGCACCATATTACGAAATGAATTCCGTTTCCAAACGAAATTGTTCTCTGTGACATGGCTGTATATTTAAATGTATTATGGTTATAACTTTTTCACACTTTTTGCGAACATAAAAAATCGGCATAGTATAGTCGTGTAGAACATTAAAAGTTATTAATAAAAAATATGAAATTTTTTTCGAGTTGTTAAAAACGTTCACGTAGAGATCGGGTTGAGGTTTGAAAACACCCATTGTTATACAGGCTCAAAATTTCTTGAAAGGTTTTAGAAATTTGCTTCCCTGTGTGAGGCTTTTTCGCAAAATGGTGGGAGGCAGGTGTTTTCACCCTGTTGTCCTATGCCAAACATTTTCTTATAGCTCTAATATGCATGTATCTATACATGCACGCACATTTTTCCAAAAAAAAAATTGAAGTTAAATTACGAGAAAATGAAAAGCGTTTATATCCTTTGGAAACTCTTCGAATAGAGCAAAACGGAGAAAAATATCGGAAATGGTCAACAGAAATATATTTACTGGGATTCCGTATATGATTTTTCCTCCCTACGTGATTCCCATAAGGAGGAATTTTCATAGTTCAATGTCCTCCTAACGTGTTTTCCCATAAGGAGGAATTTTTTTTCTCCCATAGGGAGGAATTTTTAAATTGTAATGTTTCTACAAGTTGATTTTAGTTAATTTCAAGGTTTTTGCTCCCAATGTATTTTTCCAATTGTTCCGATCTCAGTGACAGGCACACATATTTCATTTATGTTACAATATTTATTAAGCACGATAAAAAAAATCTTGTTAATTGTATGTAAAAAAATTATAAAACTTTATTAAAAAAATATTTTTATAAAAAAGATTTCAGTAATAATTCCCCATCTCGAAATAGTTACATATACATTCGTCTATCTTTACGTAAAAGACGTCTACAGATCTCTTGCAGCACTTACCATATCTTTAGTGAAATAAGATAAGATTATACTGTAAAAAATTTATGTATAAAAAATACATCAATAAATAAATTAATCCTATCGCGAATGTTATGGGAATATGTTATATGGGAGCAAACCTATATTTCCATCCCCAAAATATCGGTATCGCAAATATTTTGGGAGTTATAATTACTATTGTGAATTATTTGCTAGTATTTTATAAACAAACGTGTCTATTGTGAATAAATTGTCAATGCTTGTATTTTGAAAGAAAAATATACAAAATATAATACTAATAAAAATATAATAAAATAAATAATGAATGGTGTTTATCTTCATTTTCTTAATTAAAACTCCTTCAATAAAAGAAAAAATAAATTTAATTGAGTCCTACCTTAGAATACAAATTAAAATTTACATGTTCCCTTCTCGTTCACATTGACACTTGTTGGTAATTTATTTAGTAAAAATACTCGCGGGAGTAAACATTGGCGATGCCAATTTTTTTAAGTTTGGGAATTCATTCCCAAAAAATTTGTCATGGGAATCATTCACAATACAAAATAAAAAAACATGGGAATATTTTCATGGGAGTAGTTGTTTGCGATAGGGGTGAATAAGTATTTTTAGTTAAAAAAAGGATATTTGGTCGGTTAAGTTCTCAACAAGCTAACATAGCGAGTTAAAAAGATTAATAATAAAAGCCATAAAAGTTTTAATTTTATTTAAATTGTTTGCAAAAGGACATGTTTAAACTAGGCTATCCTTGATCCTAATTGAGAAAACTGTAGTAGGTGCAATTTGTCTGTCTTTTATACAACATTTAAGTTTTAGGACTCGAAATCTTGCTCCGACATGCTGGTAATTTTATCTTTTATGAAATTTTCGAGCAATAACTTCTTCTTTTTATGGCCATTACATGTAAGAAATGACGACACCATGCGGCGATAATTTAGCAATGAAGTTGATTTATTTTACTTTAAGTAAACAAATACCATGTATTATTTGCAGTTACTCGCATAGTCAAAATAACTGAACTGAAAAAATATTAGGCATAAATATTGTTCTGTACCGCCTTATAAGATATTACGTACTAGGAAGATATTGTATTTAGAATCATGTTTTTACCAAATCAATAGTATAAGAGATGCAGAACTTACAGAAAGTATATCTTATAAAGATGCCCACACCGAGCCCTGATTTTTACTCTCGAATCGCATCATTTGATCCCGCTATTTTGAAATTCAGTTTTAGATGCTTTATTGCGGAAGATGTTGTGGAAGTTTTTCATAAAGTTGGATGATATTAATCCTAGATTTATTAAATTAATCCTGCCCTGGATAATACGCTCTGTTGTGCATTTATTTAACACTATTATCATCACTAGTACATTCCCTATGGAATGGAATTATGCCAAGGTCATTCCTGTCCCAAAGACAGGATGCGAATATCGCCCAATTTCAATTCTGCCTTACCTATCCAAAGTTTTTGAACAACTGCTTCAGCTCCAGATATTTAAATATGTTACAGAGGAAAACTTACTAACTGAGCGCCAATCGGACTTTAGGCCTCAGCATAGCTGTGTGACAGCTCTAACTAATGTTGTTGAAGAGATTAGGGGTAACTTAGATACTGGAAAAATATCGATGTTGGTACTACTTGACCACTCAAAAGCTTTCGACACGGTTGACCATTCTATACTGTGCTTGAAACTATCGAAAATATTAAATTTTTCAACAACTGCTGTTAAGTTAATCTTATCGTATTTAACGGATAGACTGCAGAGCGTTTCATATGGTGGACTTGTTTCATATCCTTTATGTGTTGTAAGAGGTGTTCCACAGGGTTCCATACTTCGACCATTATTATTCTCATTGTATGCAAATGACATACCGCAGCAACTTAAGTATTCCAGTATACAAATGCACACAGAAAACAAATTGGTTGGAAAACGGTTGCAGTAATAAAATATTGATCAGGAAATATAATTTATTATTGCAACTATTAAAAATGTGTTACTCTAACTGATTTTTAATACTAATGATTATTAAAGCGTAATTCTAACTGAAATATGAGTCCTTCAATTCTTTTATTAGTTATGATAACTAATTTTATTTAATACTAAAAATTAGTACGAATAGTGGCAATCACAACCAAATTTATTGAAGCGCAATACAGAATATTGGTTATTACAATTAATTATTTGCTTTTGTCAATAAATTTTATAATATAATTGCTTATGCATTTGTTGCAGATAATTATTGATTGTTTGTATGGTTTAAATTCGTGTACAACAAATGAAAATATATTTATTTGTTATTCGCAACCAAAAAAAAAGCTATATGTCCCAATTGTTTGCTGTGAGTACTAAACTAATTATAAGCTGAATTTTCTGTCAAAAGTAAAAAACAAATTATTCAATAATATAAGTTTTAATATCATATTAAAAAAATATTTGGTCCGATCAACATCGTACATATGGGCTAACTCTCCAGCACGCTCTATAGACTCCAATAGATCACTAGTCCCATCAAAGTCTATATTCCACCTTCTGAGCTCATCCATCAAATCTATTTTGGACTCGGCGGCTATAGATGCTACCGAGGGGTGAGTCATCTTATTACTCCTCTATCGGTGATTTTACCACTATATTCAGCTCCGGGGTCACTAGGAATTTGGGCGAGGATAGGCCATCTATTGCCACTTAAGAATTTAGCCCAATGCTTTCTCAGTTCCTCAACACTGCTCGCTTGGTCTAATTGGAACTCTTTTAGGTGCGATAAGAATTCTTTCCGTTTAAGGGAGTAGGTCCACGATGTTCTCAACATTGCCTGTGTTGATCGGATAAATAATGTACATATGTATGATTTTATATTTTATGATTATTTATTACCCTTTTCGTGGTTGGCGAGTTTAAAATACGCTTGCGACTGTTTGGTAATAGATTTAAAGAAGCAAGTTCACGTTGTCTTGAATATATTACCTAAAGTTCGCCAAACACGATAAGGGGGAATAAATAAACGGTACATAAATAATAAATAAACACACAAAAATGGAGGTTATTGGAATTGCTTTGATTTTTTTATTTATAAATCGGGAAAATTGTTCATGCAACCGAAGGGAAAAAGATATTAGGTAAGTCAATCAAAACTTTTGTTATGAACACCAATTTTGTATTAATTCAGTTGCATCTATCATATATTCGGGTATAAGCATATTTTTTTCTAAAAACAATACTAACAACCAACAATATCTGTGGTTATAACTGATAGTGTACTAAAAATCAAATGTTGCTATCAAAAATATTATGCTAAGAATCGAAATTTTCAGTTATTGTAACCGAATTTTGTGATAGTACATGCAACCGACGAAATTCGATTGGCGCTAAATTCGGTTGTGATCACGAATCTGTTTTCTCTGTGTGTATGCTGATGATATTCAAGTTTACCTGAGTAGTTCCAAGGCATCCATTACCTCTTGCGTAAATGATCTGACTGATCTGACCCTCTAACTGGTAAGCATCCCTGTAGGGAAGCATCACAAAATTCACATTAATACGACAGGTGCCAATCAATGAAAGTTTACCCAAACAAAAAAATGATGGCAATACTATACCGAAGCTTTTAGTTCAACAACCAAGCCGATCTGACCTTTGGTTTGGTATTTATAAGCATTTTTATGTAGAATTTCAATTTGACAGTACGTGAAATTATTTTTTTGTGAACCGAGTTTTTAATTCGATATAATTTATATTTCTAATATACCGAAGTGATTGTGAATTTTTTTTCATGGTGTTGGAATCATTTTGAGTTCATATAAATCATAGTTCTGTGATTTTCTTTATATTTACAACGTACAGGTAAGTAAAAGTAATGGATCCCTATAGGAGCGCTTACCAGTTCACGTGTACTTTTTTCCTTTCATATTATTTTTTTATTGTTTCCCTTTTTTATAGCAATAGAGCGTACAAAATTATACAGATTAAATTTATTGTCTGAGGAAGAAATCGCTGAAGTTATGGATTCTTATGGTTGAAACGGATGAGGAGGCAGATGAAGATGATTATGACAGCGACGACAGCATAAAAGACCCTGATTTCGATCCACAAATCCATCAAATAAGTCCAGAAAATGAAAGAGCAATCGATGAACACCTTGCAAATGTACTTTATCAATATTTACATAGTTTAATATTTTTTTAATGAATTGTTATTAATTATTTTGGTATTTTGGAAAAGTTTGCGATAATACGGACTTATTTGTGGATGCTATAAATTTTTCAATCGATGTGAGCATAGATGATGTGCAATCGGCTTTGTCAACTCTTCACCCCATTCCTATTTCGAATGAAGAAAATGTGGAAACAGAGCTTCAGCCATCGACTTCCACCGATGTGCAGCCGCAAGCAGCAACCGACATGCATTGAGAGGAAATATAAATGCTACCTTCCAAATTGATAACGTAGAGGTGTATAAATATAAAGGCATTATGCTATTTATGTCACTCTATCGTTATCCAAATCTAGAAAGTTATTGGTCTGAAAATGCTTTCGCCCCCATAGCAAATACAATGCCGGTTAAGCGTTTCATGACCATAAAAAAGCAGTTGTCATTTGAAGATGAGACCAATCGAAAAAGGAAGGGTGAGCGTGGCTATGATCCACTATTTCGAATCCGAAAGCTAGCCTCTGCACTAAACGAGCGGTTTGACAGTGTACCAAAACCGGCACGGCTCTGTGTAGACGAGCAAATGTGCTCTACGAAAATGCGGAACAAGCCGCATAAGTGGGGTGTAAAACTCTTTGTGCTTTGCGATTGGACCGGTTTCGCATATCGTTTCGAAATTTATAACGGAGCTGGGGATAATGTGGTGCTTCACGGTCAACCGGATCTTTTAAACACTTCAAATGTTGTAGTTCGATTATTTCAAACGATCCCAAACTTCAAACATCATATATTATATTTCGACAACTTTTACACCTCATTACCTTTATTGGTATTTTTACGTGCCAGAGGAATTTACAGTTTAGGAACCATTCGTGTAAACAGGATTCCAAAATGTAAACTCCCAAGTGATGCTGTCATAAAACGAGAAGAGAGAGGCTATGCGACTGAATTTGTTGGTACTACATATGGTGTGGATATTTCTACAGTATTGTGAAAAGATAATAAACCTGTCCGGTTAGCCTCAACATATGTTGGAGTCCTGCCGTTCTTGCGCTTAAGTCGGGAGCATCAGGCAGTGAAGGCATCACGGTTTGATCGGAAGCAAAAGCGTTTCATCGAAGTGGAATGTCCACAAATAATACGTGAATACAACAGCCACATGGGTGGTGTTTTTTAAATGGACGGACTTATAGACCGCTACCATATAAGGGCGAAAACAAGAAATATGATGGTGCGACTTTTCTACCATTTCGTTGACAGGGCCGCAACAAATTCATATATTTTATATCGACGAATTCACGCTGAAAAGAGAAATGATTCGACTGATTCTGTTCAGAATGAAAAATTGCTGCAGTTACCTAAATTTTGCGAAAAAAAATTGCCAGTGGTCTTGTCAAGTTTGTAGATAAACGATTTGTTGGCCGACCAACATCGCGACCACCTAGTCCCACAACACCACCAGCATCAACACCACCATGTAATTTGAGGATTGGTCAGAAAGCCAAAGAGCCCATTGATGATATTCGTTATGACGGATTCAACCATAACCCAACAATGTTGAGAAACAGTGAAAAAAAGATTTTGTAAGTTATGCAAAACGTCCAAAACACAATTTTTTGTGAAAAGTGTCACTTGCATCTCTGCATAACTACTGCAAAAAATTGTTTCGGCGCCTATCACCGTCGTGTTTTATCTTTTCATTACTTATTAAGCCTTGTTATTGTTTATTTTCAACTTTTTTCTTCTTATTTTCTAATAAAACCCACTCTTGAATATATAGTTACGTAGTTCTTACCTATCTATATTTTTTACGCTCAAACTGGTAAGCGACCCTATAGGAGCGCAACATAAAAATCTATCTGGCGGCTAAACGGCTGATTCGTTTTACGTGAAACTTTGAAAATCGTAATTTTTGACCATTGTTTACCCTTAGTAAAATTCCCGATAAATAAAATTAACGGATTCTGTTTTGCCAGTTAGAGGGTTAATAGTATTTTTCTCTGGGCGTCAGCAAATGGGTTGTGTCTTAACCCAAATAAGTCTAAATGCCTAATAATTTGTAAGAAATCTGTCAAAATTGAATCTCAAATTGTATCTTCCTTGGAGGTACAAAAATTGATATAGTTAGTTCCGTCAGAAATCTTGGCGTGATTTTCAATAATACCTTAACTTGATCTGACCATATTAATAGGACATGTGGCAGAGTATATTGTATGCTAAGGAGCTTATGGACTACACAGTATTATACACCTCTAAAAATACGGCTACTTCTTGCGAAAACGTATATATTACCTACTCTTTTATATTCATCTGAGGTTTTTTATGGTTGTAGTTCAAAGGATACATTGAAACCTAAAACTACTTTTAATAACGTTGTACGGTACATTTACTGCCTATGACATTTGATAACTATTTAATGCAAAAAAACCTTGTTATGCTACACAAAATTGTTATGACAAAAATGCCCAGATACCTTTTTGTCCGCGTACAGTTCACTAGATCATCGAGGGGTAATGGCATCATCCAATTTCGGCATAATGACACGGCATCTGAAAGGCAGTTTTTTATTTTAACAATTCGTCTCTGGAACCAACTCCCTGCTTACATTCAAAATACTAGCAACGCAATTAAATTTAAAAATTTACTCTCGCAATTGTATGGTAATAAATTTTAACTTTTAAAAAACCTATCAAAAATTAAAAGCAATTATTTTTTAGAACTTATATTTTTATTTCTATTTTACTTTTTATTAATATTTTCATTTACTCTTTTATAAATATTTTAATTTTTTTTTTTTTTTTTTTATTATTTAAATTTATTTAAATTATTTGACCTTTTTTAATTTAATAACTGTTTTATTTTTAAATCAAGCTCTAGGTCTTTTTAATATTAAATTATTTATTTTCAATATTTCGGACTTCCAACGGGATCTCCTGCATCTCCAATTATAGCTGATATAGTTATGGAGAAATTACTTGATGTATCTATTGAAAAATTAAATATTAAACCGAAAATAAGTATTAAATATGTAGATGATATATTCTGCATTATTTCTGAATGCGGTGTGAATGCCTTATTGGAAAAATTTAATGAATTTAGCAGTTATATTAAATTCACTTTAGAGACGGAGTCAAATTCGGAATTACCTTTTTTGGATACTTTGATTATAAGAAGAGGAAACAGGTTAGTACTAGATTGGTGTCAGAAGCCAACGACATCGGGAAGAATTATAAATTTTTATTCTAAGCATAGTAAACAGGTGATTATAAATACTGTTAGAAATTTAATTAATAGTGCTGACGATTAGTGACAGAACTTTTCACAGGAGAAACATAATTAAAATTAGGAATATACTTAGGGACAACAATTTTCCAAGGAAACTGATTTATAGATTAATTGATCAATATAAGGAGGGAAGTAACAATAGAACCTCGAATATACAAATCGTTAACGTATATACCTAACATATCAGAAAGGATTAAAGGATCGAAGATCTTTGACACAGACAAATATAGAGTGGCATATAGGGCTTACAACACATTAAATAGTTTATATAGCAGGACTAAGGATAGAATTAATAAATGGAATATGTCGAATATTATCTACAAGATTCCTTGTAATGGAAGTAATAATGAGAATTGCGACAAGGTTTATGTAGATACAACGAAAAATAAATTAAAGACTAGAGTTGCAGGACATAGATCAGATCAGAAATATAGAAACATTAACTCTAAAAAAACAGCATTATCTCATCATTGTTATGAACTAAATCACTATCCAGATTTTGAAAATGCATCAGTGTTAAACAATGAAACAAACTACAAACGCAGATTCATATTAGAAATGTTACACATAATTAATACACCAACAACACAAAGAATGAATTTCAAAGCAGACACAGAAAATATAGCTAGTAATTATAGAAATTTAGTTATTAAGAGATGAAGTATTAGATATGATAACATTTTTTTATTTTTTATATTTTTCTTTTAGTCAAAATTTTTTATTATTGCAAATATGGTTTTTGAATTAGGTTTATAAATAGGAAATTTTTTCAATTTATATGAATTGTTATACTTTAGTTATATTTTATTTTTGTGTTTTTGGTTTTTGAAAATGTTTTATGACAATTAGGTTTTTGAATTTAATTTATGACAAAAATTTTTTTCATAATTTTGTTATTGTTTTTTGTTTTTTATATTAAAAATTTAATTTCCTGAAGATGCTAACCAAAGGTTAGCGAAATATTGAAAATAAATAATTTAATAATAAAAAGACCTAGAGCTTGATTTAAAAATAAAACAGTTATTTATTTAAATTGTTTAAATTTTTAATAATCATTGTCCAATTTGTAATCACATTATGTAAAAAGTCTGATTCTAATACTCTAAATTATAAGATATTATGTCTTGTTGTATTAGAAACCCATATTCGAAATAAATAAATAAAAGTTAAATGCCATTTTTTTATTTTAGTCATTTGTACCACACATAATAAATAATCTTATTTCACAACACAAGTGATTGAACGTATAGTAAAATTTGTATGAGAATTTTTTTCGAAAGAAAATTATTAAAATACATATATATATATGAGCCGTTTATTTTGAAAGTGGCATTAGTCACTTTTTCAAAAAAAATCGAGTTAATAATAAATATAATAATAAATAATAATAATAAATAATAATAATAATAAATACTTAGAAAAATATCATTATCATGATGTATCAAATACAAGTGAATCTTCTCGAAAGTTAGCATCCATATTTTAAAACGTGTTAAAACGCAAACCCTTAAATATCTCGACTTAAAAACCGAAATGACTTATGCCACTTTCAAAATAAACGGCTCATACATATATGTATGCATATATTTTAACAAACTTAATTATAACAAGTTAGAGCGCTATATTCGGCTGTGCAGAATCTTTGATACCCTCCATCGACAGCACAATTATTGCAGGAGTGTTATCTACATGATATTTATTTATTAATTATTTATTTTATAAAAACAGACATCAGCAATAAAATTGATTGCGGTTTAGACTTATATTAAATTATTGACCGACAATCAGAAGGTTTTATGCTTTTTTTTTTAGCAATTTTAAATAGCTTGAGTAAAATACCATGATCTGTAACAGTTTAAGACGAACTTAAATGAGGAGGGGAATGAACGTAATGAACCAATCATCCTAAAATTCTGCAGAGTGATTTCTGGTATTAAAAACAAAAAATTCAATATATTTCAATACAGCGGTGCAATTAGTTTTAGCGCTTGCAGTGAATTTCAGAAGGCTTCTAAAATGGGATCTAAGGTAAATTATGGACCGTATAACACAAAATTACATAACATTTTTTTCGGGTCATATGAAGCTAAGCTGGAAGAAAGTTTACCGCAATATCTATATCTTCCTATATATCACCACGAAATTTATTAGTGTGATTTCTAGTCAAATACAAGTGTGAAGTATTAAATTTTTATTCTGATAGCATTATTTATTACGGTTTTAGGCGTACTAAACTGTTTTCCGAGAGTAGGGATTATATGGGGCCTAGTGTAAATTATGGACCGACAGTGTGATTTCCAGTCGAATAAAACGAATTTTTGCAAAATTTTATATCATTCCGTGTATTGGTCCATCATTTATGTTAGTTTTTGTAACAAAATCATGAATTTTTTAGGGTAGTGGTTTCACATTTTGTTTCATAGCTCTGATCCTACTGAACCGATTTTGCTGGATTTCAATCCCAACTGCTTAGGATAACTATAAGCAATCTGACACCAAGTTTGTTCATTTCTTTTGAGTTTTTCGAGAGTGAGCGTGTTTTCAACAGATGGGCATGGCTAAATCGACTTAGGATTACTTAAGAAGCCAGAATATATATACTGTATGGGGTCTGAGAAAAAGTTTCGCACGGAATGACAAACTTAGTATACCCTCTTCACAACTAATTGTGGTGGAGGTTATAAAAAGAGTAATTTTTATGATTTCAGTATGTGTTGATATATATACATAAAACGTATCCATTAGTCACATTCTGACCCTTAAATTTAATCCGATTTTACAGATTTATATACCGACTTGTTTAAGAAGAAATTTTCAAATTACTTGGGTTATCGAACTTGTACTGGTGAAGATTTATGGTTGCCGAAAAGGGGAGTGTAACGAAAATAATTTATATATATTATCTTTTATTTTGGAAAAAAATATCCAACTTTTTTGGGAAATATAGAGCCCTAGAAGTTAACATTTTTATATTTTCTAGGCCATTTTGGAGTATTTTGATCTTAACTCGCTATTTTTGTACCGATTTGGCAGATTTATATATCGACGTGCATTTCACCAATCCCGCCCAAATTTTTATGGATGTTGTGTATTGAAACCCAAGATACTTGTACCTTATTCGAAGACTTAGTCTCTTTCAATTCTCCAAATATACAGAAAACAGACGGATATCGTTAAATCAACTGTGCTGTACATTAACGGATTAGTTATGTGTAAAAAAACGCAAAAAGACTCTTAAAAATATACAAGGTGTCAAAAAATTGCAGACAGAACCAACGTATTGCGTTTATCATGTGGCATTAAATATTAAGTGAACCTTGTTACTTTCGGCCATGAGTATAAAAAAAGAACACCAAGGGATTTTATGGAAAAAATTAGAGGAAGTCGTGGATTTTTGCTCATATCTCAGCCGTTTGTGGACCGATTTGGCTGCATAATTTAAAAACCTTATCAAATAAAAACTATACTTTATATCAAAAATACACTTGCATATGAATATTCGTTTTTTAATATTTACACAAATTGGTCGGCTTCAAAGGATTTTATAGACGATTTAGAAAATTTGTAAGTGGCAGTCCTGGTATGCATCAGCGTTACCAGGTAAAATTATTTCTACTCCCCCAAATTTGACGTAGATATTTAAAAAATATACCACCAAATTTAAGGAAAATAATTTTATTTCAATTAATTTTAACTCAATTCAATCTCAATTTACGTACACACTAATATCATTAACTAAATAAAAAATTTTAATGAAATTCCACCAAATATATTTTGTATAGTTTCTTAAATATTTTTATTTAATTTAATATCTAAAACACAATTTATAAACAGCGTAAACAAGACTGTAACATATGTAAAATTTGAATACACATAAAATATTATTGGCAGCTTTTTTTCAATTAATAGTGATTTTTGAATTTTAAAATAAATTTGATTACGTTCTTAATTGATTGAATTAAAAACAAAATATTTTTTTTCAATTAAAATTTTGCTTGATTTTAAGCTAAATTTTAATTATAAGTTTAATTGAATCAATCAACGCGGTTGTTTGAATTGAACACTTTGTTGCTTTCTGCTTGCTTTCCTCCCTCATCAACAGTTTGCGAAAAATGTTACAAGTGCAAACAACATCTTTATAAATTGGTTGTCTTTTCCCTTACATGTACATACACACAAACACACATGTTTTTGTCATCAAAAAGAACAGTAAGCGTCGCGTGCAAAAAAAACAATCAACAAGCAAAAAATGATCTGAGATTTGTTATAGACGAATTACAATTATGACCACCACCAATGTCAATAACGAGCCTACATACATACATATGTATATTATGCGTAAAATAAAAAATCGCCTTGTGGCTGACCACATTGTTGATTGTGGTTATGGTCGCAACCGAAATTTGGTGTTTATTTTCTTTGTTTGTTAATTATTGAATTATTTTTGGCGTCATTTCATTTTGTGCGTTCCAAGTGAATAGGTAAAAAAAGTACAGCCAAATTACACAACAAAAACAGTTTTTTGTTTTCAATCTTGAATACCCTGAAGAATCAGAGTTATTCTACAATTTTATACAAAGTTGTATGTATGAAATTCCTCTGTCAAAAAATCTTCCAAAATTTGTACAATTAAGCATGAGCTATTACAATTTAACATATAAAACAAGTTATTTTTAAACCATATTTAAATAAAACATATATTTTAAATATTATTATTTTGCTTCATTTAACCATCAACTGAATTGATTTAACAAACTTATTCAATTAACAATTTGTTTGATTGAATAATTTGCGTAATTGAATTTAGATTGTATTTCAAATACACTCTTTAATTTATTTAATTAAAAAATTAATCGATTTAATGCAAAAATTCAATCACTGTTTTAATCAATACAATTATTAATATAATTAATTTTCTGTATTGTAATCAATTACGTTAGTAATTCATTCAATTTAAAAATTTTAAATTTTTTTTAATTAATTTGTTAATTCATTCAATTAAAATATTGTTTAATATTAATAATTTTTTTAATTTTTTTTTTGTAATTAAAATGTAAAAACTTTTTAATTGGAAAAAAATCCTTGTTTTGCAATTTTTGCAAATTTGAGTAATTGGTATAAACATTTCGGTGATAGGTGCAAAATTAAACAATATTTTGCTTGTTTCAATTATTTTGGTGATCAAAACCGTTTTTTATGTATCTTATAAAAGTAGAGTTAGAAGAAATCTTTATAAATGCTTATACAAGTTTCCAATCAAGTTTTTTTTCGAATCAAGTTTCCTCAAAAATATCGTGCTGCCAAATCATTTATGTAACGAAATTAAAATATTTGCGCATTTCAAGTGTTGGATCAAAGTTGTGATACGTTTTATTTAAAGAATATCAAAAAGGTAAATGTTGTAAATTTCACTTTTTTAAATTCAACGAAACAAAGAAAAACTAGAACTTAAGCAGTTGCATAATATGGTACTTTTAAAGCCCAACTATAACATGCATGAGCTAGCTTAAGTTGCTGTCAAAAATTAAGAAAAAAGGCCGTTAAATTAATTTAATAAAACAATATTACAAAACTGTTTCATAAAACTTAACAACAAGTTTCCTTAAGTTCAATATGGTTTGACACAAATGATTTACATGTATTAGCTTAGTTGCTTAAGCTAACTTATGCATATTATGGATGATCCATTAGTTACTATATTCAAAGATGTTAATTTAGTTATTTTTCCGACTTATAGCGATTTTTGCTTAACCAAAAATTAGCTGTAAAATATAAATAACTTAATTATTATTCTGAAAAGCAAATAGTGAAACCCTTAAATTTCGCCCTAAGAAATTATACCTCCCTAAGCTGGCAACTCTGGTATGAATAAAGGTGTAGGAAGATGTTTGGCATACATTTTAATATCTGCTGCGTTTTACAAGACACGTACGTACATACTTTTAAGTCAAACTTGAGAACAAATAACTTTCAGCACTTAATCGCACTCACTTCCTTAACAAGTTTTGTATTAAACACCTAAAAAGTTTCATGATTTTACTTCGATGCGTTTATTTGTCAATCGACATTCTTCATTCAAATAGACAGAGGGAGTATTTCTTAATTTTATTTTTTACAAACAGTAGACAAAAAAAAAAAATAATGGATGCTTTCGTTGACTTTTTCCAGGATATACAAAATTCTATTGTCATGAAATATGTAAATTATTTTCTTTAAAAATAAAATCTGACAATAACATAAGCTAGTTTTCATTGTGCTCTTTAACATTGTTTGTTTTTTTATATTTTAAGCAACAAAGACTTTTAGTCAGTAATACTCTTGTTTTTTTGCCCTGCCCATCAGAATCACTCGTTACAACCATGTTTCTGTTAGAGTAGTCCGGTGTTATTTAAACATTTTAACTCCAGTTTGAGCTCTTTTTTGTCACACAATCAACAATAAATAAATTAATTTTAACATGAAATACAAAAGTTTAAAGTACATTTGAATAAAATTTTTGTTAATTAAATGTGGCATTAGAATGGACCTTCAATGAAAAGGGAGAATTTAAAAAGTTATCGGTTTCAAAATCGTAGCCCAGTTTTGTGTTAGGTTAGGGAAAAGAAATGAAAAATATGAGCTCGATGGGTTGAAAATCTGTGAGAATAAAATTCGGGCTAAATGGAGAGAAAAACGACCGTGAGTACTGAGGAGCCACTCTAGAGATATAAATGTATATGCAACCCCCATTATTTTTGCATTCCCAATATTTCTCTAAAACCAACTTATCCTCTATCTTCAACCCTTCATATGATCCCCATACGAAACATTAAATTTTCTCGAAACAGACACTAGAACAGACGGACATGAAGTCCAAGATTTAAAAAACGGAACCAATTAGGATGTAATCCAATCCAATCCACTGAAAGCAAAAAATTTTCAAATTGGTTCACAAATGGCGGACTTATGAGAGAACCACCTTAAAAAAAAGTGTTTCTAAAACCTTAAAAATAAAACTTATGCAGAGAAGCTAGACAAATTAACCTCTCTGACGGTATGCAACATACCCAACTATCTTTTTATACCTTTCGATACTGTTATGCGCACGTAATACTAAATGTGATTTTTGTTGTCAAAATAACAGGTGCCCCAGAGACAAGTTGAAATATGTTATGGCCATTCTCCGAAATACCAGTTTATTTATTTTTTTACGACACTTGCCACATTTGTGGGTGGAGAGATTGAAGTCAAATAGAAGTGAAAATTTACAGGTTTCGTTTTTTATTATTATTAGTAGTAATAATTGGATAAAAAAGGTACTTTATTACTTTTATTATGTAACATACGGGTAACCCACAGTAAGTCCTTCTTCACCCTAATAAAAAATTAGACACATTCATTAAAATGCACTCTGAAAACTTTCGAAATTCAGTTTTTTTGAAACAGCGTAACAGTTTAGACGTGTGTTATTTATAAAACACTTAAACCTAAAATCTTAAAACTAAATTTTTAATAAAACTGGTGCGCATTTGTTTTCCAATGGCATCATCTACAAGAAGAACTACTTTAAGATCGCAACAGTCTTACATTTATTAGATTGGAAATGGTATTCCGCAGCTGTTGAGATCAAAATTGTCGTCTAATTAAGAAGTTCTTGGTGTATTATTTTTTCACACTCGTACTCTAAAACTTGAAGTGCGAAAAAGTGAAATAATGGTGGTAAACGAAGTTCTCGTTTTCTGGAATAAAGCTCGAATTCCGACGTGAGAAAAGTCTGCAATCGTACTGCAAGTTGAGAAGTTATACCAAGAGTGGAGAAATTTAAACAATAGCGCACCAAGAGGACGACCGACGCATAAGGAAAAGAAGAAAAGTTTGTCAAAGAATTAGACGACCTCTTCGATATTGCTCATGTAAATGCGCTTACAAGGATGGCAATACAGAGGGATGGAGTTTCTTGCTTACGCACCACCAGCTACTGATACACTGGTACATATCAAATCGATCTCAAGCCATGTCTTTTGACACGACATCTTCAAACACCGGTCAATTCGCGGGAGCTGCAATTTTACTTGAACAGCTATTAGAGAGAGACTTGATGTATCTGCCATGCAGACATCATATCTTCGAATTGGTTCTAAGAGCACTGTTCGAAGATAAAATGGGAAAAACTTTTGTACCAGATGTGTCTTTATTTCACCGCTTTTAGCAAAACTGGGTAAAAATAAATCAAGGTGCATTCGAAACTGGAGTAAGCGATGAATTCGTTGCTTCGAAATTAATAACTGCATCAGATGACACCATTACTTTTTGCATGGACCAACTACAGAAAAAACCACGCCGCAACGACTATAATTTTTTTTTTTTTTTTTAATATCCTAAGCTAATCCCGCGAAGCTTTTCGCTTGTCTGCAGGAAAGAAACCAGAGTCTCTGGTGGGAATCGAACCCACAACCCCGGTGCTGATAGACTAGCTCACTACCAACTAGCCTACCGGGGCACTCAATTTAACTGTTAGAACTGGTTGATATATTCCTTGGCGGTGGTATAAGATCTTTGAACTTATCTTCACCACGCTCGATGGATGTCCAAGTAATTTATTCTTTAAAAATATTTCTGTTCAGAAGTCAATTTAAACTGGAAAAATTACAATTGGGTGGAATTCGAGATGTCTGCGTATTTATTGTTCATCTATACGTAAAAGTCTGGTATGGCTGTACTGAAGCTGTCAAAGCTCCGAATCAGGACTTTAACTTTTTGAAAGCACTTCACTCATACGCAGACTTGGATAAGAATTTGTCGAAAACATTGGTAACAAAGTTTTGCATATTCTTTTTTCACATTTAGATTTTTTTCCAAAAAAAAACTCGGTGCAGTTACCTCGAACAAGGGGAGCGTGCTCAGCAAAATTTAATGAAAATGAAAAGAATTTATCAAGGATTTTGTGAAAAAAAACATGCTGGGAGACTACTGCTGGACTCTAATACGTGAAACCGAACCAACAAAAAACAAATGACGTTCAATATCGCCATTCACTTTGAAAAATTCATTGATTCTTAAATAAAATTTTTTTGGTATCTCGAATACCTGACGTGAAAAACAACTAATTTACGTGATTAAAAAGAACGAAGACAAAAAAACACCTGCCTACAGTTCTACAAATAGAAAGACGATTGTTTTTTTTTAGCTGTAACGCATATTTCCAAGACTGACGACGAATTGGATGACGTTATACTTTGCGACGAAACCAAAATGATACTTTTCTTTAATGATGGATCTTACTAATGGAGTACGGAGAGAACCTTTAAAAGCATTGAAAAGTCAAAACATAATTCCAGCTTTTAAATTTGGAAAACTATCGGTAGAGTGTGGGGTGTATAACTAGTCAGGGTGTTGAAGAAATTTGTTTTATTGAGAACACGAATACATAAAAATAAATGGACAAATTAAAGCTTCATTTAGGTTATAGTTGCAATAGATTTGGGTTTTATTCTGATAGAAACCCGAATTTTAAAATTTAATCAGGATAATTTAAGAAACATAAGGCTCTTTTACTAAGTGCCTGGCCTTTCAACACTTGCGCAACAGGACTATCCATCTCAGAGTCCAGAATCAAAGCCCATCTTGGCTTAACAAACGATGATTCGTAAAATCCAAAAGTTCGTTAAATGTGTATATGTATGTTTGTAAAACTGAAGAGATATACTTATGTGTCCTCCATTATAAACCAATAATAGTCCTTAAAAAGGATAAGTCCGAAACAAGATATTTTTCGACCAGTGTTCACAGTACATTAGTCACGAAAATTACTTATGGAACCGCAGGGTAGAAATTTTTTTTTGCTCTAGAGGGAAGCGAACTGACACAAAAGTAGTCCCATGATAGGTCTTTGGTAGTAGAGGCCGGTTCTAGTTTTAACACTTTCTATGAATTAGACCTATCACTTTTACATGGGGTTGTCATTGGAGGAGGTCAATTGACACCATTTGACCCGTCACACATCAATTCTAAATGGACGTGTTTAGTGACAGTTACTGCAATGTAGTATTTTTTCAATACAATATAGTACTATTTCAATAAAACAAGGCCAAGAATAAAGTTCAAGAACCAAATTTTAGAAAATCCCAAAAAATTTGTCACACCACCGGTGAAAACTGTTCTGTAATTTATTACTTTTTCTACCTTTCTTCTTCTTAAACCAGTTACATGATTGGTTCTCCTTTCACTGGTCATGAGTTCTTTCTTTGTGTACCTGTTCTATTTTCACAACTCCCAGGAGCAGTCTGTTGGACCAATTGACACAAATTTCCCGCAGGGTGAATACTTTGTTTTGTTGCCCCGGCTGACAAGTTAGTAGTGGGCTAGTCTATCAGCACGAGTGTTGTGTAGGCAACCGGATGAAGTTCGAAGTTATCATTGCTCGGTTAATTAAGTTAAAATATAGTTTGTAATTCTTAATAAAAAAATATTTTTTATTTTCATCAGGTTACCACCTTAATTTGAACTGCAATATGATACACACAGTTATTTCAGCATCTAGGTTCATATTCAGACACATTTGTAAGTGCAAATATGTGAACACAAACTATATTTGTATGTATCAATACTTGCATGAGGCCAACATGCAAGTTTGTGGTTTTACAACATTATTTGAAATTATCTAGCGTGGAAAAAAAACTAAACTTGCACAACTTTCTTATTGTTCTAGCAAACAATAACAAAGTTGTAAAAATTTTGTCAAAATATTTTTTTTTTAATTTTGAATAAAACTTTATTTTCGACAGTTATTTATTTAAAACTACAAACAAATACAACAAACGCACATGTGAATAAATTTCTGTAAAACGTATGTGTTGAGGGTGATTATTACAAGCGTTCATGGGCCGCTGCGGATTTTTTTTAAGGCCCCCTCCAGAACTTTTAAATCTAAACACTTTTACAAACATACCCTGCAGGAAATGTCACTAGTGAATCTGTACTGATTCACTATTGACACAGTCACCAGTACTAGTGACTTATTATACCCCAGGCAATGTTATTTACAATAGACATTTGACATGTGCGTGTCATTGGAAATCTACTACTGACGTTGGTACTACTGACTAGGTAGTTCCTTTGCGAAGATATATAGACCTTGGAACCAGAGAATCGCTAGTACATTTTAGTAAAAGAAGTCTACACTCTTTGTAGGAATACGAAATCATTAGAATCTTTTTTTAATATTTCTTCAACTTTTATAGGAATTGTACTTCTCAGTTGTTATTGATAAAATCTTTTTCGTATTAAAGCCAAATATTTTGGCAAATGTAATGTAGTTTAGACACTTCATTGACAATGTCACCAATATAGTCGACAAAACTGGTGACTTGGAGACACTTTCACCCAGGTTTCCTTCAGGGTAGATTGTCAAATTGTTATCTTTTCTATATGTAACTTGGCTAATTCTAATACTTTAATTTATAAGAAACTAGCTTAACCCGGTGCGCTTCGCTACACTGCTTTAACCACTTCTTCAGTTGAGAGATATTTAATATATGCATCCTATGGAATGTTTTTTCCCCTGCGCATTCCCGCTTTATTTTTATTTTCAAAAGTGTAGTATACCATAGGAGTGACTTCTACTAAGTTTGAACATTCTTACTTTAACAGTTCTTAAGATATGCGATATTTAACATTGGCGTCCTATGGGGGTTTCAATTTTGGGGCTCAGATGATCCTACTACCAAAAGTTCAACAAATTGCTTGCAGCGGCTCTTATTAATAATGCTATCTATGAGTGGTACTGCTCCTCCTCTGGCTACCCCGCCCATTTCTATATTGACATTTATAGTTTACCATAATAGAAGCTTTAACCACGTTTGAAGAGTCTGCCTTCAATAGTTCTTAAGTTGAGCGATATTGAATATATGCATCCTATGGAAGATATTTCCCCCTGCGCATACCCGCTTTATTTCTGTTTTCAAAAGTGAAGTATACCATAACTGTGACTTCTACAAAGTTTGAACATTCTTACTATAACAGTTTTTAAGATATCCGATATTAAACATTGGCGTCCTATGGGGGTTAACACTTCCCCCGCTGCTATTTTGCTTCAATTTTGGGGCTCAGAAGATCCTACTACCAAAAGTTCAACAAATTGCTTGCAGCGGCTCTTCATTACATTTCTATCTATGAGGGGAACTGCTCCTCCTCTGTCTACCCCGCCCATTACTATATTGAAATTTAAAGTTTGCCATAATAGTAGTTTTAACTACGTTTGAAGACCCTCCCTTTAATAGTTCTTCAGTTGAGCGATATTTAATGTATGGATCCTATGGGAGGTATTTCCCCCCTGCGCCTATCCGCTTTATTTTTATTTTCAATAGTGTAGTATACCATATGAGTGACTTCTACAAAGTTTGAACGTTCTCACTATAACAGTTCTTAAGATATGCGATATTAAACATTGGCGTCCTATGGGGAAAACCACTTCCCCCGCTGCTACTTTATTTCAATTTTGGGACTCAGAAGATCCTACTACCAAAATTTCAACAAAATGCGTGCAGTGGCTCTTATTAATATTTCTATCTATGAGGGGTACTGCTCCTCCCCTGTCTCTCCCGCCCATTTTTATATTGAAAATTTATAGTTTACTATAATAGTAGCTTAAACCACGTTTGAAGACTCTCCCTTTAATAGTTCTTCAGTTGAGCGATATTTAATGTATGCATCCTATGGGAGGTATTTCCCCCCCTGCGCCTACCCGCTTTATTTTTATTTTCAAAAGTGTAGTATACCATAAGAGTGACTTCTAGAAAGTTTGAACATTCTCACTATAACAGTTCTTAAGATATGCGATGTTAAACATTGGCGTCCTATGGGGGATTCAAATACCCCCGCTGCTATTTTATTTCAATTTCGGGGCTCAGAAGATCCTACTACAAAAAGTACAGCAAAATGCGTCCAGCGGCTCTTAAGATATGCGATAATAAATATTGGCATCCTATGGGGGGTACCAATTCCCCTGCCCCTATCGAAAAAATAAGTAGCCTTTTTATTTTTAGGGCTCACGTGATGTTACTGTAAAAATTTCAGGAAAATCGGTTCAGTAGTTTCGGAGTCTATAAGCCAACAAACAAACAAACAAACACACAAACATACAAACATTTTTCATTTTTATATATATAGATGTTTGTCTTGTTGTATTAGAAAATATATGAAATAAATAAATAAATCATGTATTCTTAACTAATAGTCTGATCCACAATAAATTAATGGTTCAACTATAGGAACTGATGTACGCTATAAGCTCGTTAAAAATTAGGCAGAATAACATTTTCTTTTCATAAAAAAATGTCACATTTATTTAAAAAATGCAATTTGGTGTTCGTTTCTTGAAAATGCTTTGCTCTCTAAAAAGGCAGCGTTTTTTATTTAAAAAAATTCACCCTTAAGTGTCATAAGGCACCGCAATTTACGCCCCGTATTAATCGAGAGTGTTGATAATGCCATGTAAAAAGATGACTTCTGTTTATGTATAGGGTTACCAGACAAAGTTGGGGAAAAATCGCCTCTAATCAGGACAGTAAAAATTTTAAGTTTTAATAGTTATTTTTTCTATTATTTTATAGTAAAAACAAAAGAAAGCATTACATTGTTAATGGTAGGTTGTCAGTGATATAAAGTTTAAATAGATTCGGTGTTATAAAATTGTTTTTGAGAAAAAACGTCAAATCAAGAAATCGTAAAAATTTGGTGTTAATAAATCGGCAATCTGGCAAAGATATTTTCTTGTTAACATATTTTATGAAAAACAAACTAAAGAAATTGGAATTTCGTCATTAATTTTGTTCATTTATTTATTTTTTTAATTTCAATCTATTAACAAATTTGGGCTTATGTATATTTTTTTTATATTTTGAACATACTTTTTGATTTATGTACATACATATTTTTTTTATATATAGAAGAACAAACTTTTTGTCAGCTGTTAAAAACAGGGCGATCCAATTTTCTGTTTTGTTCTCGGCAAATAAACAACTGCAGTATTACTTGTAAAATGTGGTATTTTTTTTTTTTTTTTTTGTAGAAAAGAAAACACCATAACTGCATCAGTATTATTCCAATATGAATTTTAAATGACTCTCCAATTAGCAATTTTGATTTACAATTCATTTTATTAAAACAAGTTTAATAATGAAATTACAATTTTTGTACAACGTGGTCCGCTTAAGCACTTTCGGATTATGAATCTCTACGTGTGTCCAAAAAAAAAACCTTTTTCCCCACCACAAAAAAAAAAATTCCGTACACTTTTCCCAACATTAAAAATTTATTGTTTTTAGCGACAAGCAAACAAATACATATTTATTTTGTTAACATTTTGTAAATATTTTATATAATAAAATTTATTTTTTAAAAAAACAACTAATTTCAGAAGTAACACTCTGTGACAAATTTAATTTTTTTCTTTTTGACAGAAACGCCTTTAAATCCTTTAATCTAGAACAAAACAGAGTCAAACTTTGTATTTGATTTATCATTTCCTCATCTTTAATTTTTTGAAGAGCTTAATAGTTTTCAAGAATACTTATTTTTAATAATTTTTTTAACATAAAGCCTGGTACTCTGTTCAACATTTCACGTGAAATGCTGTCAAAATGCATATGAAAAAAACTTGTGCGGAATATCCATGAAATAATGTTGATGGAGTTGTACTCTGTTTATTTTGTGAAAAAGTACCGAAATGTTTCTGGCAACATTTTTTTTACAACTGCGAAATAATGTAAGCTGCCTTTATTTCACGTGGAATTTTAAGCAAAAGCAAAAAAGTATGAACTTAATATTTAAAAAAGAAATAAAAAATTAAAATAACACAATCGGTAACAGTTTTTTATCCGTATTTACTTTTTTTTATTAAATTTTTTATTAAAAAAAAATAATTTTAGCAAAATACATGTGGCGTTTGTTTACATACACGAAACAATGTAGCATACTTTGAAGGAATAAAAACGTCACATTGTACAAACTCGCAAGATTGGTAACATTGATAAATGCCAAAATTTTCGTGTGGAATAATCAATGTTGCTCAACATTTTTCACAAATTTGAACAGAGTACTAGGCTTAAGAGATCACCAAAATAATTGAAACAAGCAAAAAATTGTTTAATTTTGCACCTATCACCGAAATGATTATACCAATTACTCCAATTAAAAAGATTTTACATTTTAATTACAAAAAAAATTGAAAAAATTATTAATATTAAACAATATTTTAGTTGAATGAATTAACAAATTAATTTAAAAAAATTTAAAATTTTTAAATTGAATGAATTACTAACGTAATTGATAACAATACAGAAAATTAATTATTTTAATAATTGTATTGATTAAAACAGTGATTGAATTTTTGCATTAAATCGATTAAATTTTTAATTAAATAAATTAAAGAGTGTATTTGAAATACAATCTAAATTCAATTACGCAAATTATTCAATCAAACAAATTGTTAATTGAATAAGTTTGTTAAATCAATTCAGTTGATGGTTAAATGAAGCAAAATAATAATATTTAAAATATATGTTTTATTTAAATATGGTTTAAAAATAACTTGTTTTATATGTTAAATTGTAATAGCTCATGCTTTTTTGTCTCAGCTTTTTTTGAAATTCGTGCTAGTTCGCGTTTTGCCAAAAATGCAATGGGGTGGTAGCCCTTCGTTTTAAATAGGGCAATATGGGTATCAAATTTTATCTTTTGGCAAGTATAACATCTTTGTATGTAAATAATTTAGATTCTTGCAAATTAGATGCATTTTACACGGTGCTCTGGAATATATATAAATGCAATTTTGTTGTAACTCTAATATGATAGCGGATTTAGTTTCTAGATCATGAATGGATGAAAAAAGGACTAAAGAAAGAAAAAAAGATATGATCCACGACATGAATTTTTTTTTATTTGCAAAAAAAAAATATGCCGCCAAAAAGTCATTTCTATTTTTCTTTCTTTAGTCCTATTTTCATCCATACATTTTTTTTTTTTTTTTGCAGTTTCGATGGCATTCAATTACTACTGATTCTAATGAAAGCCACCTGGTTTGTGATGGGGGAAGAATTTTTTTGTTTAATTTTCAATAATTTTTGTATTTCGAAAAATTGATTTTTACGTTTTGGACTGTTTTCAATATAATTTTAAAAATTATTTGTAAGTGTTTTATTGATGCCGGAAAATCGTCATAACACTATTACTTTTAGTAAAAAAATCGTCAATCGTCATTAAGCTTCGTTCACAATCAAAAATACATTTTCACTTGGTGTTCATAATAGAGCAACAATTTCTTTTGCAAACACACACATTTTGCATTAAGAAACCGTTTGCATATTTTAACCACAACAATTTTATGCGTTAATTATTATTTTTTACAACATTATGATAAAATTTTCATTCAAAAGTAAGTTAAAATTATTTTAAACGTCAGAAACAATTTCATACAAATTGTTGCTGAACTAGTTGACTCAACTTTAGTTACATTTTTAAAAAAATTTTAGTTACATTTTTGTTCTAAAAATTAAAGGAAAATATATGAAATACTTTGGGAAGAAAAAAGATAGAAGAAAAAATGAAATTGTTTTTTTGATTGTGAACGTAGCTTTATACTGTATTTTCTCAAAAAAATCGTCAAAACGACGAAAAATCGTCACTTTATTTCCTTTAATTCCTAGCATGGTTTCTAACTTTGGAAGATGATTTTCGTCAACTCCTGTTATTTATGCAGCAAGATAATATATGAAGAAAATGTCTGGCCGTATTGCCATAATCAGTGGTTCTAAACACTGGCTGGTATATGCATCTACCTCTTCATTCATCAATTTACATTTAATACCAAGTTTATTCGAATGCAAATTACAACGAAATCATAAGATTTTCACACTAGTAGGACCATTTGAAAATTATGTGCAGTTACAAAAAACTGATGCAAAAGTCGCATACGCCAATTTTTTGAACAATATTACTCTATAAGTAATTAAGTAATGTTTTTTAATACGGGTTTTCCGAGAAAAAAATCCCTTGATCTAGCACATTTTTCTTTACTGCTGATATATGTAATTTTAAATAATTTATGTCATAAAAAAGATGTAAATTAAACTCGTATAAGTAAGTCAATGTTTGAAATTTCGAGAGGAGTAAAAATATACGATCTTAACTTTTTTTTAAAAAGACCTACATTTATTTCAAAAACCCCAACAAATTTTATTATTTTATATACAGAGCAGCTCCACAATAGAGTTTTCTGAAAATGCAGTACATACTTTTTCATAAGAAATGATGACGAAAATGAAAAATTAACATTTAAGGACATTTTGAATGCAGAAATTAGAAAAGAAACCGCTGATTCTACTCAAAGAAAAACATTTTCTTAAAATAAGGAATTACAAGGTTTTGAAGAAAGTGGTGAAAATACTAAAAGTGTCCAGAGATTATATAATATTCTTTTGACTATAAAGGCAAACATCCGTAGGAAAGTGTTTTCTTATTGACAGGACACTTCTTAATAAAAATTAGAAACAGGCTGTCGGGCAATGTTGTAAATGCTTATTCTGTATATTTATTATGTCGGATAGCTAGGCCGCTCTTCCTTAGAGGTAAAGCCCGTGTAAATCATGGACTGTTTAACATCTCTTAACAAGCTTGGGAAACAAAATCATGTGAATATGTGTTGGGTACCCGGTCATGAGGGCCATGTGGGCAACAAAAGTGATGATTGTTGGCAAACAGGGGCGCTTGCTGTTGATCCAAGAATGGTCGAAACGTGAATTCTTACACACATGGATGACTACTTCCGAGTTGAAACAATCCAAGAGATTTGTCACCCTGTCCCATGGCAAGGCAGGTAAGCTACTTTTGTTTGAGAAGGGGGAACTTAGGCTACTTGTTGGCCTATTTAAAGGCATGGTGATCTTAAAAACCATCAGCTTATAATGGGTTATGTTAGTACTAATTTGACGCATCTGCACTGCTGATGTCCCGTCTTGAAGACTTTGAGTTTTTCGGGGGCAACTGATTAGACCGAGTGGAAAAACCGATCTTCCAAGCTAATCGGCTTAATACATACATAGCCTAAACCTGGCGTAGTGAGATACACGGGCTGCACAAACGACCCCCTGGATCACGGTGCTTATGGCTTTCAACATATCCATTTACCTATTCTGCACTACCACCCTATTTTCAATGGCTTTGCATAAAAACAACTCATATTTTTATTTTTCTACTTACGTTTAATGTTATACAAATCTTATTTAGTAGATCTCATGAACTGTTATTTTTTTTTTTTTTGTTCAAATAAATTAAATTATATATTGCACCGTTTTATATTAAACGGGATTTCCCGCGGAAACTCCCCCATATAGCTACATACAATAGTTTTGCTGACATACAGTTTATTTGAAATTCTGAATTAATATTCTATTTACGCTCCAACATGACTTTTTGTTTCAGTTAACGCCAACAAACTGCGACTTTGTTCAGTGGCGGATTTAGGCCTGCTTCCTCCCTAGGCACTCTTTATAATGACGCCATTATGATAATATAGCAGTGATTATCAAAAAAAATTGACTACACACTAAAATTATTGTGTATTCATTTTTATTAATTTTAATAAATGTATGTACATATATTAAGGTGCTTTAGAGTCGTCTGAAGAAGTCCAATTTATACTCTCCAAGGCAGAATCATTGCGTATGAACCACACCAGCATATGTTCCAAATTTAAGCGAAATCGAATGACATTTTAAGATCTCTAAAAATTGCAATTGTTTGTATTTTTTGTATGGAAATGTACATACAAATTAAAAAAAAAGTTTAAATTATATAGAAACTGGGAATTATTTCCTTCCGAAGGTTATTTTATATCATATTCAACATTTTTTTTTTTTGCGAATTTATTCTATGAGCTAAATTTCAGTCAGAGACCTGCGCCGAAGCGGCTTAGCCGGCTGTTAGCCAGCCGCCGACGAAAATATTTGTAGCCACCGCCGCCGAAAATTCTTCGGCTAAAAATCGGCTGCAGCTTAGCCACCGATTACTTTATAAATAATTGTTATTTTCTTTTTTTAACACCTTGCCACATTCTTTTTTGTTTGTCTATTCTTAAAAAGGGCAACTCTTAGTTTTTTGTTTATAAAGCACCAAAATTTCATTAAAATTTTCAAAATAACGACATATAGGAAAATGGGTGAACACTGGTGCAGTTGTTGATTATTTTTTGTGATAACTATTCTGTGTATTTTCCCGCCAAAAAGTTTTAACTCTGTAAAAATTTGACCAAATCACTTTTGTTAAACAGCCTTAAGTGTTGATTGTTTTTAAAACTATATATTAGGCTGCAATTCAAAATTAAATCAATATGTGTGAGAATAACAAAATTACAGATTTTTTAAAACTTCAAAAGTAATAGAGGATGAAACTGATTCCAGCGATACGGAGATCAGCGAGTTCAGTTCAGATTTCGTGCATTACGAAAATATGCTTAACAAGAAAAGTGAATTTAAGAGTAAAACGCAAATATGTTTGTTTGCGTCACTACTGAGGTATTCGTGTACGCGACCAACACACCAAGACTAGCCTTCAACGTGGTCGAAATTTTGGTGTGTCACTGTACCACATTTTGTCCTTTTTTAAGAGACCGTTTTCAAGCCGAACAAAGATAAATAGAAGTTCTAAAAAAAGATGGTGTGTTTTATTATAACTGTTTTATATGTAAAAATGTTAAATTTTGTACCTCTGGAATAGCTAATTATTCAATAAATGTTTGATTTCCTGTGTCATTGAAAACATGTGATTCTTGTTTAAACAAAAACATATTTTTTTGCCATGAGTAGTAAATTATAGTATGAAAAAAATGGCTTTAATTGTTTGTTATAATATAAACACATACAAATATATTTACACAAATGTACATACATATAATTTTAATATACATATCCCATCGGCTGACAGCCACATCGGCTAACAGCCAGAGCGAGCCGCCGCCGAGCATTTTTTTGCGTCAGCCGCCGCCGCCGATGAAATCCCACGGCGCAGGTCTCTGATTTCAGTTATGTATATTATAAAGCTTTTTTGTAATAGTCCTATTCCTTCAATTATTCAGAAATGACTTTATACACTACCAGACTATTATATTGTATTTTCTTGTTACATTTTACCTTAGCTTTCCTTTGGAAAGCAATGAGGCATATTGTATGTACAGAAAAATTTACAATTATTAGACACCAGCAGAATGTAATGCATTTTCTGGCCCGCTACGGCCTTCGTCAGCATTCTTTGTGTCACACTGGATAGTGATACTTTACAAATTGAATGTATTTAACTCAACTATTTTAACAAATAGAAACTGGGAATTATTTCCATCCGAAGGTTATTTTATATTATATTCAACATTTTTTTTATAATAACGTCCTTCTGGACTTTGTCATGAATTGTGAATCAAAATTTTTTTGCCTCTAAATTGTAGAACAAACAAAAAAATTCATTCAATATATTATTTTGGTCCTCTTGATTAAAGCTTAAAACAAAAATTAATGGCATATCCATTGCAGGAAGGATAACGATATCCTGGGGATTCTTCATTAAATATGGGTTATTTTATTTTCTTCTTAACAAAATACGTTTTGGGAAATTAACTTCATATAGATAACGTTTTTTGGCAAAGTGGAAATTCTACGGAGTAAAAGTTTTATAATACAAGACGCCAAGCTGCTAAACTTTACAACAAAATCCAAGTTTTGACTCCGAATTATCATAAAATCCGCTATTTTATTTAAAAATTTGACTTCATAACTGTAATTAACGCCAAAATATTTTCCATTTTCCCGTCAAATCTAGTAATTTTGGCAGCAGTGGAAAAAAATTATTTTAGCTATGTATGTGTCACCAAAATAAAAAGTTAAGATACACAGGAGTTTTAAGAATATTATTTTATTTCCTTTATTCAATTCAACAATTGAATTACTTAATATGTATAGTTTAATAAAAATTTGGTATTCGTTTAAAGTAAAACTTGGCAAAATAAATTTTCGATTTTAAATTCCCCTTACATTCTTTTACCTTCCAACTTTGGTGACCTTTAAATAATGCGGCCCTAAGCCCGGGCCTAGACGTAAGTCCACCACTGACTTTGGTATAATGGGAATAAATATTCATTGTCCCATTATTTCACTTCTACAACCAATTGAAATAGATTTTTTAATAAACCAGCCTTAAAAAGAATCATATATATTATTTCTAAAGCACTTTTTTTTGTCGGTTGCAAATATCTCCCATACCACCGCATCAAATTTAATGAATGATATCTCATTTTAAAGCTTATTTCTAACACTAATGACGAAAAATAATTAGAAGTTGAAAAATTAATATTTTCATTGATAAAAATTACGGTGCGAAATAGTCGCACGGGTCATCTAGTTATTTTATTAAGAGGGATAATATAACGCCTATTGAGCAGACACGAGCACTCCTTGCCGCAGGTTGTCGTTGGGAGCAAGCCCTTCCAAAGTTCCTTCTTGTTACAGGAATTTAAGAGAAAGTATTTTTCAATATTTTTGTATATTTGGTTAACGGTTATAGGCTTTTTACACTTGCTCACATCTTACATCTTTCATCTTATCGCAAAGATGATAACATCTTCCCATTAGAATTGTACAGGGCTTAAAATCAACATCTTTTTTCATCTTTAAATGATGTTCCTATCTCATGTTGTTTCATTCAACATCTTTCGATTATTTTAGTGTCATCACTAGAAAATACAAATAATTTGTTAAAAAGTATATACCATCACTAGAAAAGAATGCAAAAGAGCAGGACAGCAATATTATTTATTTTGTTTTTATTCTTACACGTGAAAATCAAGATTTTTATGATGAAAGATGTTACAAATGTAAACAAGTTTTTTTTTATTTTTAACATCTTCCACGCATTCCTCTAATTTTAGTGTCTGTAAACAAAAACAATCTAAAGAATTCAATACTCTAACATGCATTGCTAAGTTTGGCAATGCCATTAAAATTTAATTCGCCGCAATTTTAGCTTTTAATGTCATCCATAAACTTTTTAAATTGCGTATTCTCTAAGGCAATTAGCGATCAAGATTTAGCTTTGGCTTAGAAAAGTGGGCAAGGCATCTCCCATAATACAATATAAATTTCTAAATGAAGCAGAGCCGCGAATAACGTTGTAAAAGCCACTTTTTGCTAAAACTGTTCTTTTTTGCAGATGACCGTTAACATTACTCTCGTACACTGTTTAAACCTCAAATCACTTAAAATTATGCACCTTAAAGCCTTTAAAAAGGGCATACAAAGAGTCAGCTAGTGGAAGAACGTTGTAAGTTACTTAAAAATGATACAAAGTAAATGGTTTTAAACGTGGAATAACGTTTTAAAAGCCATCAGTCATGATGCTTTGTATAGTGGAAGAACGAACGTTTTATATGACATCGTGATTGTGAATATGAAACGTTTTTCCACTAAAAAAAAAGTTATAAACTGTAAATTTGCATGTAATTTAAGTTTTAAATTTGTTGATATTTTGTATTAAAATTTTTATGATCATTATTTTTATTAATCTAAAAAAATAAAAAATTAATAATCTTCCCTGTTAAAAACGTTTTTTTGCTCTCCTGAAAAAAAATTATTTTGTAACTTAAAACGTTATTCGCGGCTGTGCTTCAAATATCTGGACAAGGATTGCAGTAAAAGTATCTTAATTTGGTACAAATAGCTTCGTTATCATGCACGGGATCTATTAAAAAAATGAACTTAATTTATTTCAATGAGGAAGAAGGTAATGAGCAGGGAAGCTAGAAATATGCTCTAAAAAACACGTTTTATGCGCATCAATATGCAGTAAAAACTTTAAAATATTCCCTGAAAATTGTTTAAAATATGCCCCAAACAATTTACAAATTGCTTATTTGAAAACAAAACATACAACAATTTAATAAGAGTTTAATTTAATAAAAACAATCCTAAAATTGTAAACGGTAAAGCCCGAACACCATATAGTATTAATAGACGAATTTTTGAGATTTTACACAATGTGGAAACGATGGGCAGTAATCGGCTCACAAAGAGGTTAACATTTTTACAAGAGATATTTGTGCCGAATACTTCTAGATATTAACATCCATATGAGATTTATTGCCTAAAAGGGATCGCTAAATTTTTTAAATGTTAACATTTAAAGGAAGTTAAAGCTGTTTATAGACGGGAGCTTCGGGCAATTGTGAACTGATTCGAAAGGAATTTAGTTTGCAGTAAAATATGTTTGGGGCGAATTTAATCTTTATACCAACATAATTAAATTGTTTACGGACACAAAGAATCTTATTTGGAAATAAGTTTTTATGGGGAATATGTTAAATTGCAGACCTATTCTCATTATTTACATAGAATTCGTCCTTACTACAATTAAAATGTACTTACCAAATTTGATCAAATTATCAACCAGATTGCAACTTGTACTTTGAGCGCAAAATTAAAATGGATAGACAACCAGCCAGACGGGCAAATGGTTATCGTTAGATCACTTTAAAAGTACAGTATAACCCGGTTAATTACCCCACGCTTAAATGCCTTTCACGCTTATTTACCTCGAGTTTTAAATCCCCGATTTTTTTCTTCCATTTTTTAAACAAAAATTCACGTTTAATTGCCATACGCTTAATTACCCGATTCGGATAATTGCCTTGAAAATTTAACTCCCAAAATAAAATTATACCTAAATTTCATCCGTTTAATTGCCTGAGTACTACATATTTGACAAAAACACAGCAAGTAATGTAACCAAGTTTTACATGTTACTAATTTGAAAATATGCACTTACATTTTTTTTAAAAAATATGCCTAAAAAACAAAATGTGGCTTGATTAAAAGCAAAATATGCTATGGCTTAAAATTGTACAGTGAAAATTTAATGTAGGTGGCGAAATTAAGGCAACAGATTTTAAGCAATTTTTTTTTAAAAAACTTAAAATATGTGTGCAATAAAAATGCAGCAGCAATGGCTACAATATGGAAATTATTTACAAACAAATCGATACCAAAACTCATTTAAAGCTCTAAACGCATAAATATATTGTTTCTGCATTCATTGGTCGCACAAGAAAAACCATGCAATTGCATATTTACGTCTTCCATGTGTAGTAGTAGGATATGACAGGACATCTCAGGAAGCACTACAGACAAAATTTAAGACAACAAATCCCATTGTTTTTTATTGCTATCTCTTAAGATTAAACTGATACATGTAAAAATTCCTTTCTTAAATTTTTTCATACATCAAAGTTAAGTTATCTTGTAAATAAATACGTCTAATTACCTCACTGAGGTATTTAAACGAATTCGCTTAATTACCTCAATGAGGTAGTTAAGCGTATTCGTTTAAATGCTTACCCCGCATAATTACCCAAAAATATTGGCATTTTTGTCGAGGTAATTATCCGTGGAATACTGTAATTCTTAATCGATCGGTATACTAAAACTTTTCGTTCAGATTTTAATGTATTACACACATTGCCAAAAACGTATTAAAAATCTTTTTCCATAATTTTTGCATATTCATATATACAATTTTAAAGTTTTGAAACCCATTTATGTTAAAAAACTACCGCTTTGTCTTACAATTTTCGAGAAAAGTAAAATGTAAAAAATTTAGCTAAATTGAAGCAACACCTCGGATATACAAATAGATATTTAAAACAAAAAAGCAAACATTTCGCAAAAAAAAAAATAAAAAATTTTTTTATTTGCCGCGAAAGCTTTTGTAGGCATCTTAAAAAATTTAATATGTATCAAAATATCCGTCAAAAAGGCAAAATATGCGCTAAAAACTTAAAAAATGCAAGGAAAAACATGCAAATGTATATTTTTGTGGTTTTCGTGGTAATGAGGAATAGGTTCTATAAAATGGGCATTATTTTAAGTTTTTAAATATGTATAGACAATATATATATATATATATATATATATATTTTATAAGTTCCTTACTAGTATTAAACCAATCGTGTGAAGCTAAGAATGACTTTCAAATTATGATCATGAAATTAAAGAATAGAACCGTTGGTCTCAAAAGTATATTCCATCGCTGATGTGAAATGCTAGCAAACATCAAAAATTCCGCCATTTTTTTAACTTGGCAAGCTGAAAAACACATATTTTAATTTTATTTAATAACCTCACTGAATATTAAAGCTACAAATATCTACATATTTTAATAATCCTTAAAACTAGAGTAGTTTTGCACTCAGAACAAGGATCTTAAAAATCTTAAAATTTTTTTTTTTTTACTTCAATTAAATATTATTTTCAAAGCGAATCAATTCATCTTTACAACGTTATAAAGCCCTCGTATTCAAATTACAAACATCAATTCTATGTTCCATAAGTATCGGATAATACCAAAAACTTCAAAAACTGTTGAAACAATACACTGTAACTCCATTTTATATGGTGGTTATAGCTTAAAAAAAAAAATTTTATTGAAGATGTCAAGGATATGAGTACAAAAAATGATATTGAAGTTGAGCTGATGCAGAAAGAGAAACCTACTACAAAAACGTGCCCTGCATAAATGTTTCCAAATAATTTTTCCAATAAAAACCCATCAGAATAAAACTAAATATAAACTGCCATAAAAAAGGTCAGAACTATGAACGTAGAAAAAGGTTTCTACAAAAACTTAATAAATAATAATAAAATAAAAACACTAAACATCAAACTCATAACAGGATAAACGAAAATAAATAGACTTTAATCTCAATTGTAATCATAACTTTGTAGGTTTAGATGATTTTTTCTTTTTGGCTGATTTGACCTTTAAATAAGAAAATAAATTGCATTTTATTTCGAATAAAGGACAACATAAATTGCCCATAAGCCCAAATACAAAATCCAAGTTATGTATGTACTCCCGGTTGTACTTTCATAATGTGCACAAGTACAAACACACACATAGTTTTAAGTACATCTTTGCACTTACATGAGAATACTAATGGACCGCAATAAATAAGGTTTGCAATCTTTATTTAATAAACGTCGGTATAAGAATTTCTTTTACACTTTCGCCCACAACTGCCAGACGTAAGTATTTTACAGAATTCTGAACAATTCACACACGTACAAGTGTATCAATGATATATTTTGTTTTAACACCTTGAGGTTGCGATTGACGAAACTTAACAACAACAAACATCTTCTTTCGACTCATCTGTTAAGATTCCTTTATTTAACGAGTTGAATACTTAAGTTACCATAAACATTTTATATTTAGGGTGACCACATTTCTAAAACAAAACAAAAAAAAAAAAAACAAAACATAAAAGCCTGTTTTAAAACAAAAATTTTTGTTGAAAACTTCAGTAAATTGTTATCTATTTTCTTTTTTTAAAAAACTTCGGATTTCAAGTATGAAAACATACATACATAGAAACTTAAAGGTAGAAAACATCAAGGATAGAATTGGCGATAATTGAAACAGCATATTAAAGTTTTAAAATCGAGCTTGATATTTGAAAATGAATCCATTTACATAATGTTCAACAACTAGTAGGTACCTATTATACCGAAAGTATGTTTAAAATGTTCTTGGAAAATAAAAAATTTATTAGTTTTATTTCGTTGGTGCCGAAAACAGTGCTTAAGAGTCTAAAATGGTGACTAGAATACATTTTTTTCGGTTTGTGATACAGACGTGTATTTTAGCCCCGCATACGATTTGAACTATTAATTAATCACATTTGATTTTGACATACATATATCAGCAGCGAATGGACGCTTGAAAAAAATAATATACATATTTTGTTATTTAAATTATTTAACATAATAGTGAACAATTTAAAACGATTAAATTAAATAAAATAAAACAGTAGAAATATATACGTATGTATGAATGTTCATACATGTGTATCAGAGAACCTCAAATCTCACTATTTTTGTGCATTTATTCATACGCTAAAATTTACAATAACTCTATACATGCAAAACAAAGTTCAACGTTGGTAATTTTTTTTTCCTTTCGTACACATTTGATATTTTCATTTATTCGTTTTTTATTGAAAGTGCTTTATTTGCATTTTTGTTGCTCACGCAATATAACACAACTGAGTAAATTCAAAAGAGCACATTCTCTATACTTTTGTTTACATTAACAACAACAACAATAAACAACGATGAGACCAAAGACTATAAATATATAAAGATGTTGCACTTAGTACATTTGTAATTTTTGAAAATGTTGTGCTTCTTAATGATGAGGGGGGGAAGTAACAAGAAAGTAAAAACTTCGTGCTCACATTCAGAGAACTAAAGAGAGCGAGAAACCACATGCATTAATACATACACATGTTTGCTGTTTTTGCCAGCCAAAGTGTGTGTGTTTTTTTTCGTTGAAACCGGTTTTTGGTATTTTTTTTAATTGATTTCGTTTTGTTTTCAAACAATTTATGTGCAAATAACCTACGTAAGAGGGAATGCGACCAATTGCGTAATTGTAGGGCAGCAGTATGTGTTTTATTTTTGTAAAAATTAAACTATATCGATTTGCACCGAATTATAATTCCATTTTTTAGATTATTTAATTACGTACTTACCATGTGTGTATGTATACATTAGGGCGGGTTGATTTGTATGGATGAAAAAAAAAATTAAAAATCGTATAGCAAAAACGTAATATACATAAAATTCTCCGAAGAAACCATGGGTCTAAAATAAAATCCTAATCCGCGCCTCTCGACTTGAACATTTTTTTACTTGGCTGAAAATTTTTTTTTATGTAAAAAAAATTTTGAAGGTAAAAAAATAAAAACATGCAAAAGAACTACATACGTTACTAAGCAATTTTATTAAAAAAATTCGATTTCTTTTTGGAAAAAGCTATTTTTTAAAAAAAATTTTTTTTTGCAAAGGTGGGCATAGGTATAAATTTTCAAGTCGAGAGGCGCGGATTAGGATTTTATTTTAGACGTTTTTGCTATACGATTTAAAAAAAAAATCGACCCGCCCTAGTATACATATATCAAACGAATTTAAAAATAACAAGTTAGAGTGCTATATTCGGCTGTGCCGAATCTTTGATACCCTCCACCGACAGTTTGAATGTTTAAGGTGTAATATCTGTATGATGTTATTATAATCTTAAACTGTGACGATTTGTTATTAATTATGGTTTAAGGCAACCAAACTGTTTTCCGGTAGAAGGGTTTATATGGGGCCTAGGGTAAATTATGGACCGATCATCACGAAATTTCACAGCGTCATTTCTAGTCCTTTAAAACTGTGACGTACCAATTTCTGTTATGATAGCATTATTAATTATGGTTTTAGGTGTACTGAACTGTTTTCCGGGAGTAGGGTTTCTATGGGGCCTAGGGTAAATTATGTACCGATCTTCACGAAATTTCACAGTATCATTTATAGTCCTATAAAACTGTGACGAGCCAAAATTTGTAATGATTGCATTATTTTTTACGGTTTTAGGCGTACTAAACTGTTTTCCGGTAGTAGGGTTTATATGGAGCCCAAGGTAAATTATGGAACGATCGTCACGAAATTTCACAGTGTTATTTCTTGTCCTAAAACACTGTGACGTACCAAATTTTGTTACGCTAGCGTTATTTTTTACGGTTTTAGGCGTACTAAATTGTTTTCCGGGAGTAGGGTTTATATGGGGCCCAGGGTAAATTATGGACCGATCTTCACGAAATTACACAGTTTTATTTCTTGTCCTATAAAACTTTGATGTACCAAATTTTGTTATGATAGCATTATTTTTTACGGATTTAGGCGTACTAAACTGTTTTCCGGGAGTAAGGTTTATATGGGGCCCAGGGTAAGTTATGGACCGATCTTCACGAAATAACACAATTTTATTTCTTGTCCAATAAAACTTTGATGTACCAAATTTTGTTATGATAGCATTATTTTTTACGTTTTTAGGCGTACTAAGTTGTTTTCCGGAAGTAGGTTTTATATGGGGCCTATGGTAAATTATGGACCGATCTTCACGAAACTTAACAGTTAAATTTCTAGTCCTATGTAACTGTTACTTGCCAAAACTTGTAATGATAGCATTGTTAGTTAGGGTTTTAGGCTTAATATACTGTTTTCCGGGAGTAGGGCTTATATGGGGCCTAGGGTAAATTATTGACGGATCTTCACGAAATTTCACAGCGTGATTTCCAGTTGAATAAAACGAATTGTTGCGAAATCTTATATCATTCTGTGAATTTTTCCACCATTTATGTTAGTTTTTGTAACAAAATTATCAATTTTTTTTAGGTGGTGGTTCCACATTTTGATTCATAGCTCAGATCCTATTGAACCGATTTTGCTGAATTTCAATCCCAAACTGCTTAGGATAACTACAAGCAATTTGACACCAAGTTTGTTGATTTCTTTTGAGTTTTTCGAAAGTGAGCGTGTTTTCAACAGACGGACAGACAGACGGACAGACAGACGGACAGACAGACGGACAGACAGACGGACATGGCTAAATCGACTTAAAATTACTCAAGGACCCAGAATATATATACTTTATAGGGTCTGAGATGAATAGTAAAAAAGTTTCACACGGAATGACAAACTGAATATACCCTCTTCACAACTAATTGTGGTGGAGGGTATAAAAAGAGTGTTTGTTTCTTACTATTTACTATGAGTACCTATTTATTGATTTTTCGTATGAGCTCTTTACAAGTTTAATGGTTAAAATTTTAACTTTTTCAGTACTTGATAATTTGTATTTGTAAGTTTCCCATGTGGAATGCTTCCGTAATAATAATAAGAACTAGTAAATTAAGCATCTCCATCCTGTGTTTATAACATACGTCATTCTCCTCAAACCAAAAAGAATAAATTAAATTTTTGTACAACTCACGCATTGCTCAACAATAAATTTTTTTATGCCTTTCATTTCTTTATTTTGTAAAAATATTTTTTCAAAGACCTTTATATGAATTTTACAAACTTCAAAAAATAAGTCAGAGAGGGCACACAAACCTCCAAAGTCGGATTCTTTTTGATAATTTTTTGCATGAACAAACTTTTCTGAAGGATATGACAAAATTTGCGCTGGTTTTATTATATCCATACGACATTTAACGCATAATATTCGTTGTGCTATGTAACCAACAAAATATCGACTCGATGTTAATTCTATTGGCACATTGTTGGATGTAAAAGAATCGGCATCTTCATTAAAATATTCTTCATTTTCATTGTATATACATATCTGCGATTTCTATTTCAGGGGTGTGAGTACTCTCTGATGTACTGTCAGTCCTTTGAGTATCTTCTAAAAAAACTCGATAGCTACTTTGACTGTTTTAATAGTAAAAATTTCAATGAACCCAACCCGCTGAAGCGTGGGTTAAGGCTTAATAATAAAACTTGGGAAGTACTGCAAGAGCTAGTTTCGTACATACGGCAAGTTGAATATTTCGGTAACAAAATATTCTGCATCAGTGGACTAATCGAAACCACCAGTGGTATATTATCGTTAACCGAGCAAATGTTACAAGAAAATTCTAATTAACTTACCATTTTAACCAGACGTTTTAACCAAGACCCATTAGAAAACGTATTTTCATATGTACGCGACAAAGGTGGCCATTGTAAAAACCCTTCTGTTCACGAATTCAACATCGCAATGGCCAAGCTTTTATCTTTAAAAATAATGCAATTTAGCTCCTCAAAAAATTGTGCAGAAGACGACGCAATATTTTTTCCACTTGACTTTCAAAACATTTTAGAAGTTAATGACAGTATATCACCTAATAATACAACCCCCTTAATAGATATCGCAGATATATACCAGGAAAATGAAGCATATTTTGATGAAAGTGCCGACAGCTTTAACTTTGTGAATGTGTCAATAGAACATACTTCTAGTCGATATTTCATTGGCTACATAGCGCAACGAGTATCCTGCACTAAATGCCGAATAGATATTCTTAAACCATCTCAAATTTTAACATACCCATCAGAAATGTATATCCATACGAAAAACTATGAAAATTAATCTGATTTTGGAAGTTTATGTTCAACCTCTGATTTGTTTTTCGAAATATGCAAAATTAACATAAAAGTTTTCGAAAATTTATTTTTAAAGAACAGAGCAATGAAACACAAAAAAAAAGTTATTATGGAGGAGTGCGTAGAATGTACTAATAATACCATTTATTCGATTTGGTTTGACGAGCAAAATGATTGTTACAACCATACAATTATGCTTTTGCTGATCCGTGTACGAGGCTATGTCATCAATATAATTATTTGTCTGAATTTGTTGATTATTACCCAGCAAAAACTTACATTGCAAAGTAATGAGTTAAAAAGCTAATATAACGACTCTTCACTACTTATACATTGGCATTTTAACTCATTATTTTAACACGGTGATGTCATTGGAGGCAAGTACCTACCTCCCTCGCTTACAAATAGGGAGTTAAATAAGTCATTACCACATTCGTTTACAAATAGGGAGTAAAATAAGTCATTACCACATTCGCTTACAAATAGGGACTTAAATAACTTATTACTCCAATGTCACCAAAATTACAACTAACATGTCATGACTATAAAATTTCAGTACAGCATAATTTTTCATATTCAAATTTATTACAAATTGTTTTTTATTTATAATAAAAAAAAAAACAAATTGTATGAACAAATATGTTAAATCAATTTGTATTAAATTTGAAAAAACTTCAACCGAAGATGCATTTTATTATGAATGAATTATAAATTTCGTTAATCAACTCATTCACAAGTACTTAGGTATCAGATTATATGTCAGCCATTACCAAACTACTTCTATGTAATGCAGATGGTATGTAGTAGTCATTGAAAAGTAAGTTGTGCAGTAATGGCATGTCATTACCAAGTTTTTGCTGGGTATTTAAGTTGTTTAAGTTGCTGTAAAATATAACACTTTTTACATAAATAAATAAAAATAAAAGTATAATATGCGAACAATTTTAATAATATGGCTTTGATTTTATTGGGTTTCATTCTATATATTGAATGTAGCGAAATCCACATATTTTTTGTCCTATCCTAATCCCGCGAAGCTCTTCGCTTGTCTGCAGGAAAGAAACCAGAGTATCTAACGGAAATCGAACCCGAACCCCAGCGCTGATCGACTGGCTCACTACCCCGGTAGGCTAGTTGGTAGTGCTTATTGCTTAATTTTACAAACTTCAAAAAGTAAGACGGAAGGAGCACACAACTTCCAAAGCCTGAATCTGTTGCATAATTTGTGATAATAATTTGTTGTAATAATAAATAAAATTGGATTTTTCGGCGGAAACGATTTAATAATTTTTCAAATAATACAATTTTAATAAAAATAAAATTGAAAGAAATTACGTTCATACACATCAAACTGGTGGCAAATTTTTATGAAAATTAAAAGTATTTTGATTACACTACGTGACAATTTTTTGACCAAATGAATTTGACACCCAATCTTTGTGTAAAATTTTCCGATGAATCCGAATATGAAATCAGAATTGTCTAAAATAAGCGTTTTTTGTGTTATTAAAAAAGATGATGTGAGTGATATGCAAATATCCAAAACACAAAATTTTAGCCCATTTCAATACGAACATCGGTGCAAAAATGACAAAGTTACAGAAGATTAATTGAATTAACCCACGACAAATAAATATATAAAGCTAAATTTTTAGTAACAATAAATATTAAAAATTGCTTGAAACTATTGAATTTCTATGTGGGTTAATTTACTAAATCTTCTGTAGCTTTGTCATTTTTGTACCAATTTATGTCTTGTTGGGCTCATAATGTTCATAGTAAAATAATCTAATGTCGCATGCAATAAAATATTAGGGTTTTTAAATCATTGGTTTAAAAAAAATAACTTGAATAGAGCAAAATTGAACAAACTCATAAAATTTTCAATGAAGCTTGAAATTTTGTCCACTGTAACTCTGTCATTTATTTATTTATTTATTTATTTATTTATTCACATATAATTGTAAGCCAATATAGGCCAAATTGACCAATATTCACAAGCAATCCATGGTTATTTTAGAAATTTTATTACCTTTCACTAAAAATAAAGAAAAACGTAATCCGTTTAAAAATTTTGAAGATATTTGCATTTCAGTCACATCATCTTTTTTAAAAACGCAAATAACGGTTATTTTGGAATATCTCAAAACTGTTCTACTTTTGACAATTCTGACTTCATATTTGGATTCAGCGGACAATTTTACATAAAGATTAGGTGTCAAATTCATTTGGTCACGACTTTGTTGAAATTTTGTCACGTAGTGTTATCATCAAATTCACATTGAACCATACTTGTGAGTTTTTTATTACTAACACAATTACAAAATTGTGAGTTTGATGAGGCATGTTAATGTGTGGCCATGTCGCTTTAGAAAATATAAAATATCTTTTATGAACAAAGCAGTTTATTCTTTCAGAAAAATTATTTTTTTATATGCCTACAATTGTTTAAATTTAGACAATAACAGCATTTGAACGTCGGTGCGAATCGATAAAATTTCATCTGTACAACAATAAAACACATATTATTGCCCTACAATTAAAATCTGTCACATTTGGTTTAACGTAGGTTATTTGCACAGAAATGGAATGCAAACAAAACATCTTTTATTATTTAAATGTGTTTTCAACAAGAAAACCAGACTTCTTTTTAGTTTGTTTTTATTTTTTAAATGCAATGTATACACATACAAACACACATACTCGTGTGCACATACATATACGCTGATAAGTGAGAAAAGTTTTCTGAGAGTAGTAATAAAGACTGTAATTTACTCTCACAAGTGGATTTAGCGGCTAAATCCACCAGAAAAATTAATATAGAGAGAAAAATGTATGAACTTTGTATGGTCGTGCAATATCTTTATAAATCTATAGTCTTTGATGAGACGCTTTTTCAAAATTAACAACAATAAAAACAACAATAACAAAAATACATTGTACCTACTACTACTACTACTGTACTTTTTGTTTCTATGGAAATTGTGTGTACCTACATAAGTATGTGTGTTTAGTTTCATTTAAATTTTTTTTTTCTTGTACTACATAGTTAATGCTGCATAAATACATGAGTAATGATTGTTTGATTTCTGGCTCTTTCGTTTGTATTTTTTGTTTCTTTACCAAACAATCATTTGCGCTCAGAACACTTAGAATCTTTATAAAAAAAAAACGAAGGCAACGATTGTATAGATAACAAAGCACGATGTGCGTTATTTGAATGACTGCAAACCAGCAGCGAATATTTGCGGTTGCGCGAGTTTGACTGTATGACCGTAAGCGTGTGTATTTGTTGTCGTTAATTAAATGCGATTTTTTTTCAATTGCAAAAAGCTATTCTCTGATGTGTATACATATTCTGAACAAAAACATTTAAATTTTTTTTTTTTTTGTTTTGTTGTTGTAAAATACAATAAATAATAAAAATATTAAAGCAAAGCAAAACGGTGAAAAACAAAAACAACTCTTTGCATGAGTACGAACAGTGAAACAACACTAAGACAAAATGAAAGAAACGTTTACGTTTTAGTTCAAGCAAACGAAAATAATGCAGAAATAAATTAAACTAAACAAAATAATATAAACTATTTAACGGCTAAGCCTATTACTCGAACACGTTCCCTATCACCCTCGGGGTTTACAAAAACAGTGGATAGTGACTCATTAAAAAAACTACAACTAGATTTGGTGACAAGCGTTGCCAGACCTGCAAGTATTGCCGTGATGTCAAAAACAAATGTAGTGGGAAATGATACCATGAACTTAAACACAAATGCAATGGAAAACCCCCCTGTAAAAAGCTGTCAAAAGCCTACAGTACAAGTTGGTACAGTATTTATCGGATATAAGAAACTTAAAAAATCCAGGAAAAAAGTTTCTTATAAGCGTTTCTTTCTTATATACAACTATTTTATATAAGAAACTTATTTCTTATATAAGTAGCTATGGCCATAAGACTTTCATTTTTTGGTTTTCTGTCTCTCTTTTTTGTTACATAGGGTCAGCACTTGACAATTTTTTTTTATAATAAACGTCAAACTTCATATAAAAACGCTGACAAAAATTTTAAAGTTTTTTCTATATGGACTTTGATGTTTGGTATGACAAAAAATTGTCAGGTGAAGACCTTATGTTAAAGTTTCTAACTTTCAAATAATTATTGTCTATGTCTTTTGAGTTTTTCACTATTTAAGATAACGTTGAAAGTCCAATATTATATATTTTGCAATTTCGCTTCTTTTTATACCGTTTTGTATTTCTTTCAAAATTTTAACTTTTGTTTTTATTGACAAAAAACACAAAGCTTCTCATGAGTACCAGCTCGCTCATCTGAAACTAAAGCTGGAGTTCCATAACATACGTTTTCGCCTCCACGCAGAGCATGCTTTTATAACCTTACTTGCGTTCTTCGTTTCAAGTTACATGCAACGCTTTTTATGTAGCAGCAGCACAAGTAAAAATAAAATTTAATTTGTCAAAATCAGCTGATTTGTTCGAACGCTGCTTGTGACGCTTACAAAAGTAGAAAGTAAGCCTACTTTTCGCCTCAAGGCATCTACGCTTTTGTGCATGTAACTTACTACGTATAACTACACAGATTCTACTTTTTTGACAGCTGCGTATGCTGCGAAAAAGCGAGTAACGCGTGGTGCGGACCTCCAGCTTAAAAGTAAAAAAAAAATTTGTTCTTGTTGTAAAACTGTCAGAAAACAGAATTGTCCATGCAAACTACATAAATTCTGTGTTGCCGTTGGAAGTTTCTTATATAAATTATTTTTCTATACATTTTGTGATTTTGGTGTTTAAGAAAAATGTTCTTTTATCAGTTTTTTTCTTATAAGCGTTTTTCTTATATGAAACCTTTTTTGTTAGAAAAATCGCAAAAAAGACATGGTGTTTTTGAAAATGTTTCTTATAAGCGTTTTGTTCTTATATGAGATGTTCTTATATCCGAATAATACTGTATGTACAGGTACATAGCAGTGCTTAAACGGGGACGCAGCCCTACCTCTGCAGCAGTTGCTTCGGCCGCAAAAGTACCTTCTTTTGATAAAATAAATACACAAAATCGTTTTGCGATTCTGGAGGATGAATCCTCTGAAGCACCAAACGTCATTAAATCGTCTGAGCCAACCCCGATATACCTTAGAGAGCAAAACTCTAATGAGTTAATAAAAAGTTTAATTTCGGTGATAGGTGAAAATTCCTTTTATGTAGCTGCAATAAAGCGCGGTATCATTAACGAGACTAAAATACAGGTGAATTACGAGGATGATTTTCGAAAAGTAATTACAAGATTTGAGACTCTGAATAAAAACTTTTATACTTATCAACTGAAGAGCAGTAAAGGTCTTCAGGTAGTAATCAAGGGCATAGACTCATGCGTAGACCCAGGGGAAATTAAAGCTTTTTTAGAAGAGAAGGGCTTTAAAATCAAAAACGTAACAAATATCAAAAATAGGGGAAAAAATCCCCAACCACTATTTCGAGTGGAGCTAGAACCCGGCGACGTTCAGCTCAAAAAAAATGAAACGCATCCAATTTATATTTTAAAATATATTCTGTACAGAAGGGTAACTATTGAGGAGCCGCACAAAAGAAATGGTCCTGTTCAATGTCTAAACTGCCAGGAATTTGGCCATACTTAGGCATACTGCTACTTAACCCCTGTTTGCGTAGTATGTGGTGAATAACATGGAACCGTTCTTTGCGACAAGTCTAAAACCGACCCCAACGTAAAAAAATTTAGCAACTGTGGCGGTAATCACACTGCCAATTAAAGAGGATGCCCTTTATATACTATCGTCAAGCAGTCGGTCGGACCGAAAACTAGTCCGCAAATGCAATTCAAGCCCCCCAGCCTAGTAATAACAGAACCTCTTACGCTAACGTCCTAAAATCAAACCATGAGCCAATGCAAGGTGCCTCGCCAAGTAATGATGAAACTCCAGTTTCTAATTTAATTCGTCTAGAAAAAACCATGGAAACATTAGTGCAAACGGTAAATAATTTTACTAACACAATGGGTAATATGATGCAGGAAATGCTTAGAATGCAATCGATGTTATTGCAAGCTGTACTTAACAAACCATGAACTGTTTAAAAATTTGTTTTTGGAACGCAAACGGCATCCGCCAACATAAAAATGAATTAGAATACTTTCTTAAAAATAAACAAATTGATGTCATGATGATTTCTGAAACTCATTTGACCTCAAGAAATACGTTTAAAATCAATGGTTATATACTATATGATACCAAGGACCCTCGAGATAGAGCTTGTGGAGGTTCTGCCATCTTAATAAAAACTCGAGTCAAACACTACATTATGTGTGATCACCGTGAAGACTATCTGCAAGCAACGACTATTTGTGTTGAGGAGCTAAATAGAAACCTAGTAATTTCATCGTTATACTCCCCGCCTAGATTTTCAATATCGGAGGACCAATATTATAAATATTTTAAATCATTAGGACCGTGTTTCCTTGCCGCTGGCGATTATAACGCTAAACATACCTTCTGGGGATCGCGACTTATAACACCAAAGGGTCGTGTTTTATTTAACACAATTTCTAAAATGGCTTTAAATGTGGTAGCGAGCAGACAACCAACATATTGGCCCACTGATCATCAAAAAATTCCAGATGTCATCGATTTCGGCGTGGTTAAAAACATTCCCATAGAAACGATTCAGGTTGAAGCTTCCCTAGAATTATCTTCCGACCACACACCTACAATTGTTACTATAATGAACCCCAATAGAATTGTACCTCCGACTGGTTACTTAGCGACGACAGCTGCGCAAATTAATTGGTCAAATAATAAAAAATATCTCAGTACCCATTGCACAGAAAATATTCCGCTCAGTACACCGGATTATGTAGATCGCTCTATTGACAATTTTGACAGTTTTCTGAAACTAGCTGCTCAGCATTCCAATATTGCCACCAAAAAAACAAAAACTATTAAAATATATTCCGCAGATGTCGAGCATCTTTTGTCTGAAAAAAGGAGGGCTCGAAGAGAGTGGCAATTGCACAGATCCCCTCAACTTAAGAACTTACTTAAAGAGTGTACAAAAAGACTTAGAAAGTTACTGCAGACTAAGAAAACGGCTTCTCTGGAAAAATATCTTGAGGAACTTGATGCAACCCCACAATCAGACTACTCATTATGGCATGCAGCTAGAAACCTCAAAAGGCCAGTTGTCTCTAAACCAGCATTAAGAAACTTGAATGGAAGTTGGGCAAGAAATGATGTTGAAAAAGGAAATCTGTTTCATTTAAAAAACGTATTTACCCCAAATATATCTCACGATATTGCGGTCGAGTAACCACCTGTTGCTGCTAGAGCAGCTGTTCCGCTAAGATTTGAGATAAGAGAAATCGAAAAGGCTATTTGTGATTTAAACCCCAAGAAGGCTCCTGGTTTTGATAAGATCAGCAACAAAATGCTTTTGGAGCTACCCAGCATAGCAAAGAAAATTATTATTTAAATTTTTAATGCTATTTTACGTCTTGAATACTATCCTCAAAAGTGGAATGTCTCCTTAGTCACCATGATACCTAAACCTGGAAAGGATCACACAAAAGTTGAGTCACATAGGCCTTTAAGCTTACTTTCTAATATATCAAAGCTGTTAGCGTTCAAATTAACCGAAATTTTAAATGAAAATAGATGTATTCCTAACCACCAATTCGGCTTTAGAAGAGAACACAGCACAATTGAGCAAACCCATTGTATAGTAAACGCAATAAGAAAAGACTTTGAAGAAAAAAATATTGTTCCGCTCTCTTCATCGATGTTTCTCAAGCTTTTGATAAAGTCTGGCATGAAGGCTTATTACATAAATTGAAGCTCAACTTACCAGTAAACACACACAAGCTGTTAGAAAGCTACTTAGTCGGTCGAAAATTCATTATTAAAGAAGGTGATTATTTAAGCTCGGATATGCCAACAAACAACTACACACAAACTTCAACATTTGCTGATGATACAGCTTTTTTGAGCGTGCACGAAAACCGTCAAGAAGCATCTCGATACCTACAGGATCATATATTTCAACTCGAACTATGGTTAAAGCAATGGAGGATAGAGGTCACTGAGCAAAAATGCGTACATATAACATTCACCTTGCGTCGGGAATCATGCCCCCTATTAAAATCAATAATCAAATAAAACCTCAAAATTCGCATGTAAAATACCTCGGTATCCATCTAGATCGCCGTTTAACGTGGAAAAGCCATATAGAAGCAAAATTAACTCAAATGAAACTAAAAGCCATCCAAATTCATTGGCTTATTGGAAGAAACTCTGTCCTTAGTCTCGACTGCAAACTTCTTCTTTACAACTCCATCTTAAAGCCAATCTGGTGCTATGGTATTCAGTTATGAGGCACTGCCTCGGCCTCTAATATCGAAAAAATTCAAAGGCGCCAAAATAAACTACTTCGAATAATCACAGCTGCCCCTTGGTATGCTAAAAACTCAAATATTCACAAGGATCTTAATGTTCCATTAGTTGAAACTATGATTACGAAATATGCAGTAAAATACTTAAAAAGGCTCGAATTGCACCCGAACCCACTAGCACGAAATATTTTAAATGATAGCGGCCACACTCGGTTAAGAAGAAGAGACACTGCAGCACTTATCAAATTAGATGAGCGATAAACACCTATAAAAGTGAACAGAAACCGCCATGAAGAAAATTTTTGTCTGGCACTGGCAGGACAAAAAATAATGTATTAGGTTAAGATTTGATTAATTATTGTTAGTTCATATTTAATATATGAAGATTCAATAAATATATAATGAAGAAAAAAAAAAAATTTTAATGAAGTTGTAGTTCCATTAAATTTTTCCAAAAAAACTTATTTTACAAGTTTTTATTATAATATATCTAGATATATTTACTACTATTTGATAATATCTATGTATATATATATATATAAAACAGAACCAATGGTCACCCTAATTAAATGCGACATTTCACTCTTGAAGGCATACATTTGTTAGAATTTCTGATTTTCATTTGAGATGGAAGTGTCATTCAACTATTGGCAATTTAAAAATAAATTATTGGTGATGTGGCAATAAGATTTAAAAATATTTCAAATTGTTATCAGTATTTTTGTCAAAAAGTCCTCGTCGCTAACTAAAATAAATTCAAAAGTGCAATAATTATAAAAACAATATAAATATTAATCGGGGAAATAGTTTTTTTAAATTTCGGAATCGAAACATTGTTAAAACCGCTTACCATTAACTAGGTTCAACAGATCCTGAGATTTTATAGCAAAAAAAAAAAAAAAAACACAAAATAAATAGATAGACATACATGCATAAATCGAAATTAAGTTAATATTGTACTTATGTTATTATGCAAAACAAAACAAAAAAAATATGATGAAGATGATTAAAATTTGTATTGTATTGCGAAGAGAAAAGTTCGGCAATTATGAATGAAACATGATATTTGGCAAATGCCCACCAAACACTCTGACCGATGTCGATTCTTCCATCACTCTAATCACTTTTGGGCAAAATGGCGGGTCAATTTCATTAATCACATCACAGATTTTGAGTTTTAAGGCTTTTCTCGATTCGATTGGCTCCGTTTGACTCTGTCCTTAGCATAGCCACACAAAAAATGGTTTTGTGCCGTTAAATCACACTTAAATTATGCGATCGGGAAATTTGGTTGGCAAAAAATTTATCGTTTTATTGGCCGTGTGACATGTGGCACCGTCCTGTTGAAACCACATGTCAGTGATATACAGGTCATCAACAATAGCCAAAATTGAGTTGGTTACGCTCGCGATAGCGTAATCCATTGACCGTTAATTCATTTCCAGCCTCATCTACGAAAAAAAGGTCCAATCAACCCTCAAGACCACGCAGCGCACCCTACAGTGCCACGTTGAGTATAAAAAGGCCGAACAGTAATCGCTCTAGGATTTTCAGAAGCATGTCGACTAGGGTATTCATTCGGTTAACCGTTAATCGGTTAACCGATTGATTACTACCTGATTAACTGATCGGTTAATTAAAAATTGGCAATTTACGATTAAACCGGTTAATTTCAGTCGATTAACCGATGCAACAAATTCTTTTTTTTAGTATTTTGTACACACAAAAAAAAATCAAGTTAAAAACGTAGAAAACAAGGTTGATTTAAAATTTTTCGCTGGTGATTTTGTTTAAAACATTTTTCATGTTAATTCAACCTGATTTTACAATAACTTGCGATCAACATTTTTTCTTTTAAAATAACTATAGTTCATGTTAATTTAACATTGCAGTAAAGTTAGAGCAAAATGTCATTTATATTGAAATAACAATCCGAATCACGTTGAATGAAAGATATTTCAAGTTGAAACAACGTGAATTTTATGTAGAATTAAATTGGTTTGAGTGTGATATAACAGTGTGAAGAAGCTTCAGAGACAACATATGTATTTATTTACGAATAATCAAAACACTTACCCCTGTAACACATATTTCACTTATTTTGTATTCTTCTTTGTTAACAGAAGCATCAGCAGAATCGCCCGATATGGTTTTCGTCATTATTCTACTTTGACAACTTGATGTACTATTTAACTAAATAATTTTAATTAAAAGATTGCGGGAATTGTCTTCTTTTTATAACATATTTTAAACATGAAAATAAAAAAATGTACATACTTAAGTATGGGTACGTTCGTAAATGCATCACTGCGCTGCATCAGAAAAGCAAACTTTTTTTAATGGCGATAAAAGAATAATAATAACTTATATTATTGTGTGACTATTATTTTTGTGAAGTACTTCACAATTTTTCGGTCCACATTTACTTCACTGATAAATATATTACCACTTGAAACACTGACGCAGCGCAGTGATGCATTTACGAACGCACCCTATGTATGCATGTTAATTTAACAAGATAAACTTTTGATTTTAAGCTACGTTCACAATCAAAAAAACATTTTCATTTGGTGTTCATAATAGAGCAACAATTTCTTTTGCAACCACACACATTCAAGAAACCGTTCGCAATTTTATTTTTATTTTTGTAGACATTTTGTTAAAATTTTCATTCAAAACTAAATAAAATTATTTTAAACGTCAGAAACAATTTCATACAAATTGTTGCTGAAGTTCTAGTTGACTCTACTTTAGTTACATTTTTAAAAAAATTTTAGTTAAATTTTTGTTCTAAAAATGAAAGGAAAATATATGAAATACTTTGGGGAGAAAAAAGATAGAAGAAAAAACGAAATTGTTTTTTTGATTGTGAACGTAGCTTTAATATAAAAAACAGGTTTTTATGTATTCAAAGTTAAAAAATATTATTTTAACATTGAATAATATTAAATAAACGTGATTTAAGGTTATTTAAATATTTTTCATTTAAAATTAATATGAAATAATGACAAATTTAAATTTTTGCAGAAATTTACCATGATTCTCAATCAACATTTCGTCATGTTATTTTAACATTGATATTTTTTTCTGTGTGTAGTATTAAACATATTTTTTTGTGTTTTTCATTATTTGCTTCGTCTCATATAAAAAAGGTATATGTTTGGAAAATATTTTTTCCTACAATATATTTCCTTCGAGCAATACATTCTTAAATTACAGTACAACAACATAAACCAGGGGTTCTGAAATACATTTTTTGCAGAATGTTCGGTGCTGAGCTTTGCCAGGATGAATCAGATGATGACCTGACAATAGAAGAAACTCTTCATTGTAACACAGACAATCTTTCTATATATATAAAAGAGTTGCGTGAGTGACTGACTCATTCATAAAATCATTGAGTAAAAGTGATTCGTACTAAATTATGGGCTACCACTACAATACTGAAATTTTCGATAATTTAATGGGGGGAAAATATAGTACCCAAGAAAGGAAATACGGAAAATGTTACATTTTTCTTACGCTTTTTGGTTGTAGTAGTGGGTTAAATGCTAGAATTTAAACAAGTTTAAACCTAGGAAAATAAACTTTGGCATAAAAATATGTCCACGAAGAAAAAGGAGACGCTAACGTAGAAGCGGGTGTATGCTAGTCTTTAATAAAATTAGCCGAAATAATGGCATAATGGAAGATTTTATATGTTGAGAGAAATCCTGGAAAAGGACTGAGAAATTATATATCATGATACAAAGAAACCAAGATCACGCATTGAGCTTTTAAAATGAAATGTTTCTGCGCATCTACGTCACATCAGCGTATAAGTACAACTAAAATATAGAAACACAAGCAAACAAACATGTGTATAATATGCTAAAGTGACGTCATACAGTTGATTTTTGTAAACATGTGCAATGCGTAATCTTATTTTTATCATTATTGAATCTGTATTATGGATTGCTTCCGATTTTTTCAACATCTTCGATAAGTGAAAGAATTTTTTCCAAGTGAAGTTTTATCAAAACTAAAGAAAAGAATCGCTTAAATCCTAAACATTTAAACCAAACTATTTTTTCAAAATATTATTTTATAAGATCTTAAACTATTGAAATAATTAAGAAAAAAATCTCACAGTTTATTTTTTAATAAATACATAAATATATTATGTATAAATTATAAAATATGTTTTTCATATTTATGAATTCCTTTTTTGTTTGCTCGTTTTAGTTCAAGAATTGTTTTGTTCGTTATGTTATTGTCTTTTTTTACTAATTAACTCCAATAATAAATAATTTTTGCATTTTTATTAATTAAAATTACTTTATTTATAAGAAAACTTTATTAATCGGTTAACCGATCAATAACAAAATTAGCCGATTAAATCAAAACCTCGGTTAATTAATCGAGCGAATGATCGATTAAAGCAAAATCCAGATTAATTCAATACCCTTATGTCAACTCAAATTTAACGGCTAAATTCTTAACAGCGGTCTCAGGCGGACGATTATGTTGTCCGAAAATAATACGAATTTTACGAATTGTCACTTTAACAGAACCACCATTTTCATAGTGGATTTTTATTATTTTAATGCGATTTTCGAGCGAAATTTAATTCATTGTAAGAATTGCCAATGCATCTACTACGAATACGTCAAAAAACTAAATGTCAAAACTATCATGTTGTTGGTGCTGCCACAATTAAAAATCAAAGTTTTTGTTGAAAAACTCGATACATATATACATATGTATATATTTAACTATAGTATATATTTAACTATAGTTAACATGAAGCAATTTTATACTATGGATCTCATATATAAAATGTAAGTTAAATCTTTCTAAATAAATGCATATTAAAATGTATTAAACATAGATAATAACATATACATAACCATATTGTATATACAATATTTTTATCTCCTTTATTTACTGGTATTAACGAATAATACAATAGTCTCACACATAAAAAATCAAATATTGTAAAAAAAAACACATACACTGAAAGAATTTTCTTCGCAATACTAACGAATTTTGACATTAATCCCATGAAAAATTGCATTATAAAGGAACCTATGCAGCGCTTCGTTGGATCAATGAAACCTGTTTCATTAAAAGGACTTAATGAAACATTACATTAGATCCATGAATATTATTCATTGGATGAATACTTTCAATAAAGTAAAATTTTTTTTTTTTTTTATTTTTTTTTTTATTTATTTTTTTTTCTTTTTTCTTATTTTATTTTATTTTACTTTATTTTATTTTTATTTTTTTTCTGTCTCTGGTGGGATTCGAACATGTAACCTCGGTGCTGATAGACTAGCTCACTACCAGCTAGTCTATCGGGGCAGTGTAGTTTTTGTATAAAAAAACTATGTTTTTTTCTCAATTAAGACCGTAAATATGAGATTAAATTGTCCATAATAACAACGTTGATTGAAAGTGGATTGAAAGTTTTTTTTTCATTACTATAATGACATTTTTATTGTCATAATGAAAATTTAAATTTATGAAGGCAATTATTGAAATATGTTGCTTTTATAAAAAAATTTTTTGATTTCATAAATTTAATGGCATACATGTAACATTCGATGCATGAAATTATTAAATCTTACATTTTTTAATTAACAATTAAACATTTTTTTAAGGAAACTATAATTTTGTATTAATTTATGAATATAGTTATGTTTGTATATTGTTTTTTTAAGTTCCCAATTAAAATTTTTTGTTTAACTTGGACAAACTTAAGTTTTCATATATCCAATGAAAATTTTTAACGTAATTACGAAATCTAATGAAGCGATTTTAACGAAAATACTTCATCAAACCTATGAAATTCCATTTAGACAATGAAAATTTTCATTTACCCAAGGAAAACTTTTTGATGAAAATGATTCATTAAATATATGAAGCATTTTTCTTTCAGTGTACAAAACTAAAATAAAGTAAGAATCTTAAACATCCTACAAGCAGATTCCATGCAAGCATTTAGATGACGACTTTTGAAAGTCACAATTGAAGGGGCATCCTTCTTCTACACTTCTTCAAGACTAAAAGAAGATTTTGCAAAAAAAATTTGATACATTGGCTATAAAAAAGTACAAAGTATCAATATAAAGTTGAATTTATTTTTCTTTATTGTTAGTAATATGATATAACTTATATCAGTTGTGTTTTTAAGCTGCATAAAAACTTTCGATATCGAAAACTATGGTTCGACAGCTGAGTATGTCAAGCTGTGTTCAGTAACGCTGGGTCTCCACTCAGCAATTTTTTTTGCTGAGCATAAGCAAAAACTTCGACAGAACAATGGCGCAATAATTGGTGATTATATTGCTGGAGAACATGTTAAACTGCTTTGCCATAAACAAACGTTCAGAAAAATGAAATGTCAGATAAATGACAACTCATTTTACAGCAGATTGCTAAGCAATAATTTCTCAAGCAATCAGAAGCGCAATCATTGCGCAATGAATTGCCACTCATGGAAATATGTTCCGGTTCACACATGTCAAGTTTGACTCTTCAAGTCTTGAGCTTTTAGGTGATAAAGGAAAAGAGAATGCCATTTATTTTCCCCTCTCTTCTAAAAACTCAAGACTTGACGAGTCTGACTTGACGAGACAAACTTGACGTGTGTGAACCGGCACTATGCGGTCTTTACGTCGCAAATTTAAGGGTCAATCAAATTTGACGTTTGCTGCAATAAATGTTGCTACGTGGAGAGCTGGGGTAAGGTTTGGTACGAATTTGCGGTTCTAGCACGTCTCGGCAACTCGGATCATTGCACCATTTCCGCCACTTTTCCGTTCTCCGAACTGAACGTTTCACGACGGGCTACGAAAAGATCAATATTTGTTTACGGAAAAGCACGTTGGGCTGAGCTCAATGACTTTTTTCGGTATTTCAATTGGAAACTTTGTTTCCTGGACAGTGATGTCAATGCCATGGCGAAAATGGTTGACAATGTAATAATGCTTGGAATGAAATTCTGCATTCCAGTTAAAAAAGCTTCGAATAAACCTCGATCAGCAGTCAGATCCAGAGTGGAAGCATTCAGAAATCGGCGTAAAAATAAAAATGCTGAAACTGAATTGCAACGCAAAATGGCAAGGTCTTCGTGTGCCAAAGTACTTAGACGGAAAAAAACTCTTCACGCGCAACGTCTTCGTACTGAAGTTCTTGCTGCTCCCCGGGGTAGTAAAAGCTTCTGGTCATTCGTTAAAATGGTAAGGGTTAATGCCAGTTCTTCAATACCAACTCTTTTAAAGGATGGCCGATTTATTTGGTAATAATTCTCACCTACCACTACCTGAACTCGAAAAAGTATCCGTAACTATGCCTAGAATATTTTTCCGGGCTCGAGCTGTTACAAGGGTTCTTGCGGATCTTGACATAAACAAGTCTCCTGGGCCGGATGGTATACCTGCACTGGTCTTGAAGCAGTGCTCTTCGACGCTAGCTCGTCCCTTAGCAAATCTTTTCAGCACTTTATACCGTGCCACGGAATTTCCAGTCTGCTGGAAAGTCGCTAACGTAACGCCAATTCCTAAAAATGGAATGGCTAATAACCCTGAAAATTACCGCCAAATTGCAATTTGTTCGGCACTTTCCAAAGATATGGAGAGTATGGTGAATTACCATCTTGTCAAATATTTAGAGTCAAACTACCTACTAAGCGACCGCCAGTATGGCTTTCGTAGAGGTCGCTCTACTGGAGACTTACTAGCTCTGTTATCGGAAAAATGGTGCCGTTCCATTTACCATTCTGGCGAAAGTAAGGTAATTGCTTTAGATATTTCCAAGGCGATGGACAGAGTCTGGCATGGTGTACTCCTCTCAAAACTTGCTGCATTTGGTGTCGGTGATAATTTCTCTCGATTTATATCGAGTTTTCTCAGAGATCGCAGTATACGACTTGTTATAGATGGGGTTTCGTGAAACGAGTTCAAGATTCATTCAGGGGTGCCGCAAGGCTCCGTTCTTTCTCCTACTCTATTTGTAATCTTTCTAAATGACCTCCTTTCTCAAACTTCCAACCCTATCTTCTCTTTTGCAGATGACAGCAAACTCTGCCACTCGTACTCATTCGAATGCAGACCAACCGAATCCGATGTCGGGCTATGAGACAGAATATGAATGATACGCTTGGCCGAGATCTTGACATAATCTCGGAATGGGGTCGTGCGAATAGGGTCGCTTTTAATGACCGAAAAACCCAATGGTGCTGGCCGACGCATAAACGAGCGACAAATCAAACTGCCTCATCTGTATATATAGGTGGTATAATTATTGAGGAATCAGAATCTCCCCAGCGGGAAAAAGAAGGAGCAGGGATGCCTTCTAGAAGGCCTCTGTACACCTTCTTTTGGATATACAAGGCCTGCTCGCTCCATTCCATACTCATATCTTTTTTACACACGTTGTCATTGCGGAGTAGGCCTTCCGCTCTCGCTTCTTTAGCAGGTTCATAAGAATGGTAACGGGATCGAAAAAAAATAATTATTTTGCTGTTGCTTTTGCAACAAATTTTTTTTTTTAGTATTTTGTACACACAAAAAAAATCAAGTTAAAAACGTAGAAAACAAGGTTGATTTAAAATTTTTCGCTGGTGATTTTGTTTAATACGTTTTTCATGTTAATTCAACCTGATTTTACAATAACTTGCGATCAACATTTTTTCTTTTAAAATAACTATAGTTCATGTTAATTTAACATTGCAGTAAAGTTAGAGCAAAATGTCATTTATATTGAAATAACAATCCGAATCACGTTGAATGAAAGATATTTCAAGTTGAAACAACGTGAATTTTATGTAGAATTAAATTGGTTTGAGTGTGATATAACAGTGTGAAGAAGCTTCAGAGACAACATATGTATTTATTTACGAATAATCAAAACACTTACCCCTGTAACACATATTTCACTTATTTTGTATTCTTCTTTGTTAACAGAAGCATCAGCAGAATCGCCCGATATGGTTTTCGTCATTATTCTACTTTGACAACTTGATGTACTATTTAACTAAATAATTTTAATTAAAAGATTGCGGGAATTGTCTTCTTTTTATAACATATTTTAAACATGAAAATAAAAAAATGTACATACTTAAGTATGGGTACGTTCGTAAATGCATCACTGCGCTGCATCAGAAAAGCAAACTTTTTTTAATGGCGATAAAAGAATAATAATAACTTATATTATTGTGTGACTATTATTTTTGTGAAGTACTTCACAATTTTTCGGTCCACATTTACTTCACTGATAAATATATTACCACTTGAAACACTGACGCAGCGCAGTGATGCATTTACGAACGCACCCTATGTATGCATGTTAATTTAACAAGATAAACTTTTGATTTTAAGCTACGTTCACAATCAAAAAAACATTTTCATTTGGTGTTCATAATAGAGCAACAATTTCTTTTGCAACCACACACATTCAAGAAACCGTTCGCAATTTTATTTTTATTTTTGTAGACATTTTGTTAAAATTTTCATTCAAAACTAAATAAAATTATTTTAAACGTCAGAAACAATTTCATACAAATTGTTGCTGAAGTTCTAGTTGACTCTACTTTAGTTACATTTTTAAAAAAATTTTAGTTAAATTTTTGTTCTAAAAATGAAAGGAAAATATATGAAATACTTTGGGGAGAAAAAAGATAGAAGAAAAAACGAAATTGTTTTTTTGATTGTGAACGTAGCTTTAATATAAAAAACAGGTTTTTATGTATTCAAAGTTAAAAAATATTATTTTAACATTGAATAATATTAAATAAACGTGATTTAAGGTTATTTAAATATTTTTCATTTAAAATTAATATGAAATAATGACAAATTTAAATTTTTGCAGAAATTTACCATGATTCTCAATCAACATTTCGTCATGTTATTTTAACATTGATATTTTTTTCTGTGTGTAGTATTAAACATATTTTTTTGTGTTTTTCATTATTTGCTTCGTCTCATATAAAAAAGGTATATGTTTGGAAAATATTTTTTCCTACAATATATTTCCTTCGAGCAATACATTCTTAAATTACAGTACAACAACATAAACCAGGGGTTCTGAAATACATTTTTTGCAGAATGTTCGGTGCTGAGCTTTGCCAGGATGAATCAGATGATGACCTGACAATAGAAGAAACTCTTCATTGTAACACAGACAATCTTTCTATATATATAAAAGAGTTGCGTGAGTGACTGACTCATTCATAAAATCATTGAGTAAAAGTGATTCGTACTAAATTATGGGCTACCACTACAATACTGAAATTTTCGATAATTTAATGGGGGGAAAATATAGTACCCAAAAAAGGAAATACGGAAAATGTTACATTTTTCTTACGCTTTTTGGTTGTAGTAGTGGGTTAAATGCTAGAATTTAAACAAGTTTAAACCTAGGAAAATAAACTTTGGCATAAAAATATGTCCACGAAGAAAAAGGAGACGCTAACGTAGAAGCGGGTGTATGCTAGTCTTTAATAAAATTAGCCGAAATAATGGCATAATGGAAGATTTTATATGTTGAGAGAAATCCTGGAAAAGGACTGAGAAATTATATATCATGATACAAAGAAACCAAGATCACGCATTGAGCTTTTAAAATGAAATGTTTCTGCGCATCTACGTCACATCAGCGTATAAGTACAACTAAAATATAGAAACACAAGCAAACAAACATGTGTGTAATATGCTAAAGTGACGTCATACAGTTGATTTTTGTAAACATGTGCAATGCGTAATCTTATTTTTATCATTATTGAATCTGTATTATGGATTGCTTCCGATTTTTTTAACATCTTCGATAAGTGAAAGAATTTTTTCCAAGTGAAGTTTTATCAAAACTAAAGAAAAGAATCGCTTAAATCCTAAACATTTAAACAAAACTATTTTTTCAAAATATTATTTTATAAGATCTTAAACTATTGAAATAATTAAGAAAAAAATCTCACAGTTTATTTTTTAATAAATACATAAATATATTATGTATAAATTATAAAATATGTTTTTCATATTTATGAATTCCTTTTTTGTTTGCTCGTTTTAGTTCAAGAATTGTTTTGTTCGTTATGTTATTGTCTTTTTTTACTAATTAACTCCAATAATAAATAATTTTTGCATTTTTATTAATTAAAATTACTTTATTTATAAGAAAACTTTATTAATCGGTTAACCGATCAATAACAAAATTAGCCGATTAAATCAAAACCTCGGTTAATTAATCGAGCGAATGACCGATTAAAGCAAAATCCAGATTAATTCAATACCCTTATGTCAACTCAAATTTAACGGCTAAATTCTTAACAGCGGTCTCAGGCGGACGATTATGTTGTCCGAAAATAATACGAATTTTACGAATTGTCACTTTAACAGAACCACCATTTTCATAGTGGATTTTTATTATTTTAATGCGATTTTCGAGCGAAATTTAATTCATTGTAAGAATTGCCAATGCATCTACTACGAATACGTCAAAAAACTAAATGTCAAAACTATCATGTTGTTGGTGCTGCCACAATTAAAAATCAAAGTTTTTGTTGAAAAACTCGATACATATATACATATGTATATATTTAACTATAGTATATATTTAACTATAGTTAACATGAAGCAATTTTATACTATGGATCTCATATATAAAATGTAAGTTAAATCTTTCTAAATAAATGCATATTAAAATGTATTAAACATAGATAATAACATATACATAACCATATTGTATATACAATATTTTTATCTCCTTTATTTACTGGTATTAACGAATAATACAATTGTCTCACACATAAAAAATCAAATATTGTAAAAAAAAACACATACACTGAAAGAATTTTCTTCGCAATACTAACGAATTTTGACATTAATCCCATGAAAAATTGCATTATAAAGGAACCTATGCAGCGCTTCGTTGGATCAATGAAACCTGTTTCATTAAAAGGACTTAATGAAACATTACATTAGATCCATGAATATTATTCATTGGATGAATACTTTCAATAAAGTAAAATTTTTTTTTTTTTTTATTTTTTTTTTTTATTTATTTTTTTTTCTTTTTTGTTATTTTATTTTATTTTACTTTATTTTATTTTTATTTTTTTTGTGTGTCTGGTGGGATTCGAACATGTAACCTCGGTGCTGATAGACTAGCTCACTACCAGCTAGTCTATCGGGGCAGTGTAGTTTTTGTATAAAAAAACTATGTTTTTTTCTCAATTAAGACCGTAAATATGAGATTAAATTGTCCATAATAACAACGTTGATTGAAAGTGGATTGAAAGTTTTTTTTTTCATTACTATAATGACATTTTTTATTGTCATAATGAAAATTTAAATTTATGAAGGCAATTATTGAAATATGTTGCTTTTATAAAAAAATTTTTTGATTTCATAAATTTAATGGCATACATGTAACATTCGATGCATGAAATTATTAAATCTTACATTTTTTAATTAACAATTAAACATTTTTTTAAGGAAACTATAATTTTGTATTAATTTATGAATATAGTTATGTTTGTATATTGTTTTTTTAAGTTCCCAATTAAAATTTTTTGTTTAACTTGGACAAACTTAAGTTTTCATATATCCAATGAAAATTTTTAACGTAATTACGAAATCTAATGAAGCGATTTTAACGAAAATACTTCATCAAACCTATGAAATTCCATTTAGACAATGAAAATTTTCATTTACCCAAGGAAAACTTTTTGATGAAAATGATTCATTAAATATATGAAGCATTTTTCTTTCAGTGTACAAAACTAAAATAAAGTAAGAATCTTAAACATCCTACAAGCAGATTCCATGCAAGCATTTAGATGACGACTTTTGAAAGTCACAATTGAAGGGGCATCCTTCTTCTACACTTCTTCAAGACTAAAAGAAGATTTTGCAAAAAAAATTTGATACATTGGCTATAAAAAAGTACAAAGTATCAATATAAACTTGAATTTATTTTTCTTTATTGTTAGTTATATGATATAACTTATATCAGTTGTGTTTTTAAGCTGCATAAAAACTTTCGATATCGAAAACTATGGTTCGACAGCTGAGTATGTCAAGCTGTGTTCAGTAACGCTGGGTCTCCACTCAGCAATTTTTTTTGCTGAGCATAAGCAAAAACTTCGACAGAACAATGGCGCAATAATTGGTGATTATATTGCTGGAGAACATGTTAAACTGCTTTGCCATAAACAAACGTTCAGAAAAATGAAATGTCAGATAAATGACAACTCATTTTACAGCAGATTGCTAAGCAATAATTTCTCAAGCAATCAGAAGCGCAATCATTGCGCAATGAATTGCCACTCATGGAAATATGTTCCGGTTCACACATGTCAAGTTTGACTCTTCAAGTCTTGAGCTTTTAGGTGATAAAGGAAAAGAGAATGCCATTTATTTTCCCCTCTCTTCTAAAAACTGAAGACTTGACGAGTCTGACTTGACGAGACAAACTTGACGTGTGTGAACCGGCACTATGCGGTCTTTACGTCGCAAATTTAATGGAGCAATCAAATTTGACGTTTGCTGCAATAAATGTTGCTACGTGGAGAGCTGGGGTAAGGTTTGGTACGAATTTGCGGTTCTAGCACGTCTCGGCAACTCGGATCATTGCACCATTTCCGCCACTTTTCCGTTCTCCGAACTGAACGTTTCACGACGGGCTACGAAAAGATCAATATTTGTTTACGGAAAAGCACGTTGGGCTGAGCTCAATGACTTTTTTCGGTATTTCAATTGGAAACTTTGTTTCCTGGACAGTGATGTCAATGCCATGGCGAAAATGGTTGACAATGTAATAATGCTTGGAATGAAATTCTGCATTCCAGTTAAAAAAGCTTCGAATAAACCTCGATCAGCAGTCAGATCCAGAGTGGAAGCATTCAGAAATCGGCGTAAAAATAAAAATGCTGAAACTGAATTGCAACGCAAAATGGCAAGGTCTTCGTGTGCCAAAGTACTTAGACGGGAAAAAACTCTTCACGCGCAACGTCTTCGTACTGAAGTTCTTGCTGCTCCCCGGGGTAGTAAAAGCTTCTGGTCATTCGTTAAAATGGTAAGGGTTAATGCCAGTTCTTCAATACCAACTCTTTTAAAGGATGGCCGATTTATTTGGTAATAATTCTCACCTACCACTACCTGAACTCGAAAAAGTATCCGTAACTATGCCTAGAATATTTTTCCGGGCTCGAGCTGTTACAAGGGTTCTTGCGGATCTTGACATAAACAAGTCTCCTGGGCCGGATGGTATACCTGCACTGGTCTTGAAGCAGTGCTCTTCGACGCTAGCTCGTCCCTTAGCAAATCTTTTCAGCACTTTATACCGTGCCACGGAATTTCCAGTCTGCTGGAAAGTCGCTAACGTAACGCCAATTCCTAAAAATGGAATGGCTAATAACCCTGAAAATTACCGCCAAATTGCAATTTGTTCGGCACTTTCCAAAGATATGGAGAGTATGGTGAATTACCATCTTGTCAAATATTTAGAGTCAAACTACCTACTAAGCGACCGCCAGTATGGCTTTCGTAGAGGTCGCTCTACTGGAGACTTACTAGCTCTGTTATCGGAAAAATGGTGCCGTTCCATTTACCATTCTGGCGAAAGTAAGGTAATTGCTTTAGATATTTCCAAGGCGATGGACAGAGTCTGGCATGGTGTACTCCTCTCAAAACTTGCTGCATTTGGTGTCGGTGATAATTTCTCTCGATTTATATCGAGTTTTCTCAGAGATCGCAGTATACGACTTGTTATAGATGGGGTTTCGTGAAACGAGTTCAAGATTCATTCAGGGGTGCCGCAAGGCTCCGTTCTTTCTCCTACTCTATTTGTAATCTTTCTAAATGACCTCCTTTCTCAAACTTCCAACCCTATCTTCTCTTTTGCAGATGACAGCAAACTCTGCCACTCGTACTCATTCGAATGCAGACCAACCGAATCCGATGTCGGTGCTATGAGGCAGAATATGAATGATACGCTTGGCCGAGATCTTGACATAATCTCGGAATGGGGTCGTGCGAATAGGGTCGCTTTTAATGACCGAAAAACCCAATGGTGCTGGCCGACGCATAAACGCGCGACAAATCAAGCTGCCTCATCTGTATATATAGGTGGTATAATTATTGAGGAATCAGAATCTCCCCAGCGGGAAAAAGAAGGAGCAGGGATGCCTTCTAGAAGGCCTCTGTACACCTTCTTTTGGATATACAAGGCCTGCTCGCTCCATTCCATACTCATATCTTTTTTACACACGTTGTCATTGCGGAGTAGGCCTTCCGCTCTCGCTTCTTTAGCAGGTTCATAAGAATGGTAACGGGATCGAAAAAAAATAATTATTTTGCTGTTGCTTTTGCAACAAATTTTTTTTTTTAGTATTTTGTACACACAAAAAAAATCAAGTTAAAAACGTAGAAAACAAGGTTGATTTAAAATTTTTCGCTGGTGATTTTGTTTAATACGTTTTTCATGTTAATTCAACCTGATTTTACAATAACTTGCGATCAACATTTTTTCTTTTAAAATAACTATAGTTCATGTTAATTTAACATTGCAGTAAAGTTAGAGCAAAATGTCATTTATATTGAAATAACAATCCGAATCACGTTGAATGAAAGATATTTCAAGTTGAAACAACGTGAATTTTATGTAGAATTAAATTGGTTTGAGTGTGATATAACAGTGTGAAGAAGCTTCAGAGACAACATATGTATTTATTTACGAATAATCAAAACACTTACCCCTGTAACACATATTTCACTTATTTTGTATTCTTCTTTGTTAACAGAAGCATCAGCAGAATCGCCCGATATGGGTTTCGTCATTATTCTACTTTGACAACTTGATGTACTATTTAACTAAATAATTTTAATTAAAAGATTGCGGGAATTGTCTTCTTTTTATAACATATTTTAAACATGAAAATAAAAAAATGTACATACTTAAGTATGGGTACGTTCGTAAATGCATCACTGCGCTGCATCAGAAAAGCAAACTTTTTTTAATGGCGATAAAAGAATAATAATAACTTATATTATTGTGTGACTATTATTTTTGTGAAGTACTTCACAATTTTTCGGTCCACATTTACTTCACTGATAAATATATTACCACTTGAAACACTGATGCAGCGCAGTGATGCATTTACGAACGCACCCTATGTATGCATGTTAATTTAACAAGATAAACTTTTGATTTTAAGCTACGTTCACAATCAAAAAAACATTTTCATTTGGTGTTCATAATAGAGCAACAATTTCTTTTGCAACCACACACATTCAAGAAACCGTTCGCAATTTTATTTTTATTTTTGTAGACATTTTGTTAAAATTTTCATTCAAAACTAAATAAAATTATTTTAAACGTCAGAAACAATTTCATACAAATTGTTGCTGAAGTTCTAGTTGACTCTACTTTAGTTACATTTTTAAAAAAATTTTAGTTAAATTTTTGTTCTAAAAATGAAAGGAAAATATATGAAATACTTTGGGAAGAAAAAAGATAGAAGAAAAAACGAAATTGTTTTTTTGATTGTGAACGTAGCTTTAATATAAAAAACAGGTTTTTATGTATTCAAAGTTAAAAAATATTATTTTAACTTTGAATAATATTAAATAAACGTGATTTAAGGTTATTTAAATATTTTTCATTTAAAATTAATATGAAATAATGACAAATTTAAATTTTTGCAGAAATTTACCATGATTCTCAATCAACATTTAGTCATGTTATTTTAACATTGATATTTTTTTCTGTGTGTAGTATTAAACATATTTTTTTGTGTTTTTCATTATTTGCTTCGTCTCATATAAAAAAGGTATATGTTTGGAAAATATTTTTTCCTACAATATATTTCCTTCGAGCAATACATTCTTAAATTACAGTACAACAACATAAACCAGGGGTTCTGAAATACATTTTTTGCAGAATGTTCGGTGCTGAGCTTTGCCAGGATGAATCAGATGATGACCTGACAATAGAAGAAACTCTTCATTGTAACACAGACAATCTTTCTATATATATAGAAAGAGTTGCGTGAGTGACTGACTCATTCATAAAATCATTGAGTAAAAGTGATTCGTACTAAATTATGGGCTACCACTACAATACTGAAATTTTCGATAATTTAATGGGGGGAAAATATAGTACCCAAAAAAGGAAATACGGAAAATGTTTCATTTTTCTTACGCTTTTTGGTTGTAGTAGTGGGTTAAATGCTAGAATTTAAACAAGTTTAAACCTAGGAAAATAAACTTTGGCATAAAAATATGTCCACGAAGAAAAAGGATACGCTAACGTAGAAGCGGGTGTATGCTAGTCTTTAATAAAATTAGCCGAAATAATGGCATAATGGAAGATTTTATATGTTGAGAGAAATCCTGGAAAAGGACTGAGAAATTATATATCATGATACAAAGAAACCAAGATCACGCATTGAGCTTTTAAAATGAAATGTTTCTGCGCATCTACGTCACATCAGCGTATAAGTACAACTAAAATATAGAAACACAAGCAAACAAACATGTGTATAATATGCTAAAGTGACGTCATACAGTTGATTTTTGTAAACATGTGCAATGCGTAATCTTATTTTTATCATTATTGAATCTGTATTATGGATTGCTTCCGATTTTTTCAACATCTTCGATAAGTGAAAGAATTTTTTCCAAGTGAAGTTTTATCAAAACTAAAGAAAAGAATCGCTTAAATCCTAAACATTTAAACCAAACTATTTTTTCAAAATATTATTTTATAAGATCTTAAACTATTGAAATAATTAAGAAAAAAATCTCACAGTTTATTTTTTAATAAATACATAAATATATTATGTATAAATTATAAAATATGTTTTTCATATTTATGAATTCCTTTTTTGTTTGCTCGTTTTAGTTCAAGAATTGTTTTGTTCGTTATGTTATTGTCTTTTTTTACTAATTAACTCCAATAATAAATAATTTTTGCATTTTTATTAATTAAAATTACTTTATTTATAAGAAAACTTTATTAATCGGTTAACCGATCAATAACAAAATTAGCCGATTAAATCAAAACCTCGGTTAATTAATCGAGCGAATGACCGATTAAAGCAAAATCCAGATTAATTCAATACCCTTATGTCAACTCAAATTTAACGGCTAAATTCTTAACAGCGGTCTCAGGCGGACGATTATGTTGTCCGAAAATAATACGAATTTTACGAATTGTCACTTTAACAGAACCACCATTTTCATAGTGGATTTTTATTATTTTAATGCGATTTTCGAGCGAAATTTAATTCATTGTAAGAATTGCCAATGCATCTACTACGAATACGTCAAAAAACTAAATGTCAAAACTATCATGTTGTTGGTGCTGCCACAATTAAAAATCAAAGTTTTTGTTGAAAAACTCGATACATATATACATATGTATATATTTAACTATAGTATATATTTAACTATAGTTAACATGAAGCAATTTTATACTATGGATCTCATATATAAAATGTAAGTTAAATCTTTCTAAATAAATGCATATTAAAATGTATTAAACATAGATAATAACATATACATAACCATATTGTATATACAATATTTTTATCTCCTTTATTTACTGGTATTAACGAATAATACAATAGTCTCACACATAAAAAATCAAATATTGTAAAAAAAAACACATACAAAACTAAAATAAAGTAAGAATCTTAAACATCCTACAAGCAGATTCCATGCAAGCATTTAGATGACGACTTTTGAAAGTCACAATTGAAGGGGCATCCTTCTTCTACACTTCTTCAAGACTAAAAGAAGATTTTGCAAAACAAATTTGATACATTGGCTATAAAAAAGTACAAAGTATCAATATAAAGTTGAATTTATTTTTCTTTATTGTTAGTAATATGATATAACTTATATCAGTTGTGTTTTTAAGCTGCATAAAAACTTTCGATATCGAAAACTATGGTTCGACAGCTGAGTATGTCAAGCTGTGTTCAGTAACGCTGGGTCTCCACTCAGCAATTTTTTTGCTGAGCATAAGCAAAAACTTCGACAGAACAATGGCGCAATAATTGGTGATTATATTGCTGGAGAACATGTTAAACTGCTTTGCCATAAACAAACGTTCAGAAAAATGTAATGTCAGATAAATGACAACTCATTTTACAGCAGATTGCTAAGCAATAATTTCTCAAGCAATCAGAAGCGCAATCATTGCGCAATGAATTGCCACTCATGGAAATATGTTCCGGTTCACACATGTCAAGTTTGACTCTTCAAGTCTTGAGCTTTTAGGTGATAAAGGAAAAGAGAATGCCATTTATTTTCCCCTCTCTTCTAAAAACTCAAGACTTGACGAGTCTGACTTGACGAGACAAACTTGACGTGTGTGAACCGGCACTATGCGGTCTTTACGTCGCAAATTTAATGGAGCAATCAAATTTGACGTTTGCTGCAATAAATGTTGCTACGTGGAGAGCTGGGGTAAGGTTTGGTACGAATTTGCGGTTCTAGCACGTCTCGGCAACTCGGATCATTGCACCATTTCCGCCACTTTTCCGTTCTCCGAACTTCGGAACGTTTCACGACGGGCTACGAAAAGATCAATATTTGTTTACGGAAAAGCACGTTGGGCTGAGCTCAATGACTTTTTTCGGTATTTCAATTGGAAACTTTGTTTCCTGGACAGTGATGTCAATGCCATTGCGAAAATGGTTGACAATGTAATAATGCTTGGAATGAAATTCTGCATTCCAGTTAAAAAAACTTCGAATAAACCTCGATCAGCAGTCAGATCCAGAGTGGAAGCATTCAGAAATCGGCGTAAAAATAAAAATGCTGATACTGAATTGCAACGCAAAATGGCAAGGTCTTCGTGTGCCAAAGTACTTAGACGGGAAAAAACTCTTCACGCGCAACGTCTTCGTACTGAAGTTCTTGCTGCTCCCCGGGGTAGTAAAAGCTTCTGGTCATTCGTTAAAATGGTAAGGGTTAATGCCAGTTCTTCAATACCAACTCTTTTAAAGGATGGCCGATTTATTTGGTAATAATTCTCACCTACCACTACCTGAACTCGAAAAAGTATCCGTAACTATGCCTAGAATATTTTTCCGGGCTCGAGCTGTTACAAGGGTTCTTGCGGATCTTGACATAAACAAGTCTCCTGGGCCGGATGGTATACCTGCACTGGTCTTGAAGCAGTGCTCTTCGACGCTGGCTCGTCCCTTAGCAAATCTTTTCAGCACTTTATACCGTGCCACGGAATTTCCAGTCTGCTGGAAAGTCGCTAACGTAACGCCAATTCCTAAAAAGAGAATGGCTAATAACCCTGAAAATTACCGCCAAATTGCAATTTGTTCGGCACTTTCCAAAGATATGGAGAGTATGGTGAATTACCATCTTGTCAAATATTTAGAGTCAAACTACCTACTAAGCGACCACCAGTATGGCTTTCGTAGAGGTCGCTCTACTGGAGACTTACTAGCTCTGTTATCGGAAAAATGGTGCCGTTCCATTTACCATTTTAGCAAAAGTAAGGTAATTGCTTTAGATATTTCCAAGGCGATGGACAGAGTCTGGCATGGTGCACTCCTCTCAAAATATGCTGCATTTGGTGTCGGTGATAATTTCTCTCGATTTATATCGAGTTTTCTCAGAGATCGCAGTATACGACTTGTTATAGATGGGGTTTCGTGAAACGAGTTCAAGATTCATTCAGGGGTGCCGCAAGGCTCCGTTCTTTCTCCTACTCTATTTGTAATCTTTCTAAATGACCTCCTTTCTCAAACTTCCAACCCTATCTTCTCTTTTGCAGATGACAGCAAACTCTGCCACTCGTACTCATTCGAATGCAGACCAACCGAATCCGATGTCGGTGCTATGAGGCAGAATATGAATGATACGCTTGGCCGAGATCTTGACATAATCTCGGAATGGGGTCGTGCGAATAGGGTCGCTTTTAATGACCGAAAAACCCAATGGTGCTGGCCGACGCATAAACGCGCGACAAATCAAGCTGCCTCATCTGTATATATAGGTGGTATAATTATTGAGGAATCAGAATCTCCCCAGCGGGAAAAAGAAGGAGCAGGGATGCCTTCTAGAAGGCCTCTGTACACCTTCTTTTGGATATACAAGGCCTGCTCGCTCCATTCCATACTCATATCTTTTTTACACACGTTGTCATTGCGGAGTAGGCCTTCCGCTCTCGCTTCTTTAGCAGGTTCATAAGAATGGTAACGGGATCGAAAAAAATAATTATTTTGCTTTTGCTTGTGCAAAAAAAAAATACAAAAAATGTTACTCTTTCTCTACTCCCCTCTCATAGAAGCAAGTGTGGAAGTTGTATCTTAGCTTTTACACCAAAAAGCCGAGGCCTTCTATGAGGCATTCTTTAGCAGTTAGATAAGAATAGTAATTTAATCAAAACAATTTTTAAACAGGCCTGCAGGAAGAAGGTCTTCTGAGTTTTCCCGCTGGGTCTTGATGTTCAGGGCATGAGGATACAGTGTGATGTCCGATGGACAGAACATATATTCAAGGTGTCGAAAGAAGCATTCAAGTGCCTCGGTTTTCTAAGACGGTGTAAGATATACTTCACTCCATCTGATCTACTTACTATTTACTCCACCTATATCCGACCGCGTATGGAATACAACCCTCATGTGTGGGCCGGTGCTTCAAAGTCTATTTTGGAGCTTCTCGACCGCGTGCAGGAGAGGGCGAAGGTTCTCATTGGTGACAGAAGGGTATCCAATTCTATTGACTCCCTTGAGCACCGTCGCAATGTGGGTTGTATTTGCCTGTTTTATCGTTACTACAATGGCATGTGTTCTGACGAAATTAGGGATCTGGTTCCCGAAACGCGAACGTTTGTTCGTGATACACGTTTTTCCTCAAGAGCCCATCCTTATGTGGTCGATTGGCAGGTGAATCGTACAACGCATTACAGAGAGAATTCGTTTTTTCCCGGACAGTTCGTATGTGTCATAACCTTCCTGTAGAAGTCTTTCCTCTCACTAACATGATTAAGTTCAAATCGAATGCTCACAAACACAACTCCCTTTATCCTCCTTCCCACAACCTATTTTCCTAGTTCCAACACAATGCAATGCATTAGTAGGGGTCATCCCCTGAGTGCTGGTAATAACAGAAAAAAAAAGGTTTGGCAAGCAATCATTTGTCTTATTAAATACTTCCTGCCTGAACATAAATAATAACGCAATTTTTCCATAAATATCATAAATATTTATATTAAATACCTGTTTATTGATTTCGAACGAAAACTTCGTTCGCTTAACTAGCATACATGTAAAACAATTACAATATTTTATAATTTGTTTTTGTTTCAAATGTTAGTTAAGCATACGAAGTATTCGTGTGGAGGCAGTATGTTTTGTATATTTAAATTTGGATTATGTTAATTGTATTATTTTATTCAACACTTGCTCTTTACCTATCAAAGTAATTTTTAGGAATACAGCATTTTTAATTAACATGATTTTGTTTGTCGTGCTTAATTCCCAATTTTTATTCTTGATAAAAGCAGTGAAATTTATTGTTGATGGGATAAGCTATTCCTTATCGCATTTCACTGGTCGCTTAGGCCAGATCGCAAGGACACTTAATTCATGTATTTAAGAAAAACTAAAAATATTAAACAAATTCAACTGTTAAGCTGTTTATTGTTGTTGTTCTTGTTTAGGCGTTGATATTGCTACAAGTAAAACTGTTGATTATTACTCTTATTCGCTTAACAGTTTTATTTGTATAATGTCTTTAGTTTTTCGTAAATCAAGAAACAAATGCTAGGGACTTCTTTAAATACAGTATGGATGACCTTTTAATCGTATTTTTATCATCTCACTGTAGTCCTCTTTGTCACTTTTACAAAATAATAAGACAAAAACGCAGATCTTTCATAAAAAACCAAATATAGCATCAGCGGTAACGTTTATTTTTCAAAGTCAGATACTGAAAAGGAAACTTTTTTGATAATTTATTTGTTGAATCTTTTTATACCCTTCACCTCAGGTGCAAAAGGGTATATATGTTTGTCATTCCGTTTGTAATTTCTACAATAGTGATCTAAGACCTTATGAAGTATATATATTCTGGGTCCTTATGAGGAGAGAACTTGATTTAACGATGTCCGTCCGTCTGTCCGTCTTACGTTTGATATGTGTTTTCCGGAGATAGCGGCTAGGTTGTTTTACATTTACGTCACATATAGTCCACCATTTCGTGCTATTGAAATTTCGGTCGACAAATGGCTGAGATATGACCAAATAACCACGACTACCTCTAATTTGTCCTAAAATCCCTTGTGGTTGTTGTATTTTTACTACTTTTTGCTGCATATCTGGGGAACGGCAAAAGCCAAAGTTTCCAAATTAGGTACACACATTAAAGTTGCCAATACACACCATCCTATAAAATGTGGGCGGGATTGGAGAAGTGGGCGTGGTACTTCCCGTACAAAAAAATTAAAAATTGTATAAAAACCTAAATTTTAGGGCTGCCATATGTCCTCTGGATATAACTTATATATTAAAATATCGGAAATTTTTAGTAAAACATATTTTATAAAAAACTCGGAAAAATCGGTTCAGATACAAACAAGTTATGACCAAAATTAAATTTTTTTTTTAAATACCCACTTTCGGGAACCATTGATCTCCCCGAGTCCAAGCTTTATAACTCAAGTAAATGGTAAATTTCTTCTCAAACACGTCGGTATATAAATCTGTCAAATCGGTGAAAAAATGGCTGAGTTATACCCAAAATACTGAATCCCCAAAAATTACTCTTTTTTATAATTAACTTTGTTAAAATATATGTATACATATATATATAAATGTTAATATATAAATATATAAAGTAAATGGTAAAATTCTTCCTTAACACGTCGGTATATAAAAATATCAAATCGATTAGACAATGGGTAATTTATGAGCAAAATACTCCGAAAATGGGCTAAAAAACATCAACATTTTTATAAAAACCTAAATTTTAGGGCTGCCATATGTCCTATGTATATGACTTATATACCAAAATATCGGAAATTTTTATAAGCTATAACCGAAATACTGGGGTCTAATCACCGCATACGATATCGAGCAAAATTTATCGAAATTATTTATTTTGGTATCTTGAAACTCGATATCGAATGAAATGTATTGAATTTGAAATAATAGCATTCGACATCGAGTAACTCGACATTACATTTATCGAGTTTTCATTCGATACGCCAGTGTCTATCGTATGCAAAAAAATTAGCGGTGATTAGACCCCCGAATTCCCAAAAATTACCCTTTTTATACCCTTCACCGTAGGTAAAAAAGGTATAACTGTAATTTCTACAATATTGATCCTACACCCTATAAAGTATATATATTCTGGGCCCTTATGAAACGCGAAGTTCAAAATCGGTTGTCTCTTATTTTAAAAAATATTTACCAGTTTTATTTAGTTTTTGTCTAGTTGCTCTGTATTCTGCTCGCACAATGGTGAAGGGTATATAAGATTCGGCACAGCCGAATATAGCACTCTTACTTGTTATATATGTACATATTTCGTTTGGGCTAACGATATTTAATCAAATCTTAGTGCTGGTTCACACACGTCAAGTTTGACTCGTCTAGTCTTGAGCTTTTAGCAGAGAAGGGAAAAGAGAATGCCATTTCTTTCCCCCTCTCTCCTAAAAACTCAAAACTTGACGTGTGTGAACCGGTACTTATTCTAATTCCTAAGTTTACGTCTTGCCAATGCTGCCAAAAATTCTCTTGATCACGATTCCCGTTCTCATAGGTGTAAAATAAAATATTTTACATTCGAATGTTGTGGTTTTATTTGAAAGAAAACTGCATAATTATACCCTTCACCTCAGGTGGAAAAGGGTATATATAAGTTTGTCATTCCGTTTGTAATTTCTACAATATTGATCTAAGACCCTATAAAGTATATATATTCTGGGTCCTTATGAGGAGAGAACTTGATTTAACGATGTTCGTCCGTCTGTCCGCCCGTTCGTCTGTCAGTCTGTCCGCTTATCCGTCTTACGTTAGATATGTTTTTTCCGGAGACTACAGACATGATAGCGGCTAGGTTGTTTTACATTTATGTCACATATAGTCCACCATTTCGTGCTATTGAAATTCAGCAAGATCGGTCCACAAATGGCTGAGATATGACCAAAAAACCACGACTGCCTCTAATTTTTTCCAAAAATCCCTTGTTGTTGTATTTTTATTGCTTTTTTCTGTATATCTGGAGAACGGCAAGTGCCAAAGTTTCCAAATTAGGTGCAAACATTCAAGTTATAAATACGCTCCAACACACAAAATGTGGGCGGGGTTGGAGAAGTGGACTTGGTACCCCCCATACAAAAAATTTCAAAAATTGTATAATAACCTGAACCTAAAAACGATTAAAAAAAATATTCACCAGTTTTCGCTTTATAAATTTTATTTATAATGAAGTTTTGAGTGTTGTAAATATGTATGTATATGTAACAATTATTTAGTTTTTGTCTAGTTGCTCTGTATTCTGCTCGCACAAGATTCGGCACAGCCGAATATAGCACTCTTACTTGTTTTTTATTATAATTATTTTATTGTTTTTTTGATATTATGTAAAAAATGTTGTAAAAATGATGGCATAAATAAAATTTTTTGAAGTTAAACAAGTATGAAAGTATAGTCGGTCAAGCCCGACCATATAATACCCTAGACCACAGTATATAAAAACAATTTTTAATAGTGTGCCCTATTTGGGCAATCATCGACCCGCATTAACAAAATTTTGTTATGAGGTTAAGATTCATGTAAAATCATATATATTAAGCTTAGTCTAGACGATATGTTGAATCAGCAAATGTATGCTTATATTCATATGCTTAAAAATAATAAAAAATGTCTCTATCAGCATATGCAATATGCTAGGTGCCTAGACGATATGCTAGCAAATGATATTTCAACAAATAAGTTAGCATAAAATTTTTGTGTCTACACGATATGTTGAATTTCGTATGTTGTTATGTATGTTGAGTAAAGAGAACATTTGTTTAAAAATTTCAAATAAATTTGACAATTCTCATTTTTTATTATTTTAATTTTTTTTATTTAAAATTTGTTATTAATTATCGCATTTAGTGCAAAAATTAATAGTTTTATGTGTGCATATTAATACTGAATAAGAAAGAAAGATATATTGGGCTGGGTCAAATCCGCAAATATGTAGTTAAAATATATGAACTGGATTGATCTAAAAATTATTTATGAAGCCTCACAGTTTTATAATTGAAGCACAGCCGCGAATAACGTTTTAAGTTACAAAATAATAATTTTTCAGGAGAGCAAAAAAACGTTTTTTGACAGGCAGCATTATTTGTTTTAAAAATTTTTTTTTTCTATTATTAAAAATAATGATAATAAAAACTTTGATGCAAAAGGCTTTTAAAACATTATTCCGCACTGCAAAACCATTTCGGTTTGATCATTTTGTTAGTAACTTGCAATGTTCTTCCACTGGCTGACACTTTGTACGCCTTTTTGAAGGCGTTAAGGTGCATAGTTTTGGTTGATTTGATGTTTAAACTGTGTAAGAGAATAAGGTCAACGGTTATCTGCAAAAAAATAGTTTTAGCAAAATGTGGCGTTTACAACGTTATTCGCGGCTGTGCTTCAATTGGTTACAGTTCTACCGTTATAGTAAGTTATGGGCCGACCAGCAGTATGTTTTTCATTTTGATACCCACACCACCATAGTGTCTGTAACACTTAAAAATGTTGGTCCTATAACCATTTTATAGTATCCCGATCAACTCAATCACTATCTTGAGCCGATATAACGATGTCTGTCCGGCCAACTGGCTGGCTGCTTACTTTGTAGTGTGCAAAGTACAGGTCTCAATTATTTGATAAAATTTGGTACATTGGTACTAAATATTTATTGTTATTGAAAACGGTGAGGAACGGTCCATAATTTCTCAGATTAGAATCTTTGTGCCAACAAACCATTTTTTATCTTGGTATTAAGATTAAACTTTATATTATCAATCTGTAGTTCCTACACTCATAAAATTATTACAGTAACTGATTGTAGGTTATTAAATTCGTTTTCAGTACTGTTAAAATTGAACAAAAATATAGTTATTTTACGAATAAATTTATTTTTCAACATTTATGTTTGTTATTAAAAAAACAAACTACCAAAAAATAATGTTTTCCGTATTTTTTTTTTGTTAATTTGTTTGATTTTTATCGGTTAAAATATATTTTTTAAAAGTAAAAACTATTCAATTTTAACGAATATGATGTTCAATAAATAAAAAACTTAGAAATTACTGAAAAAATCATTTGTTTTAAATGAAATGTAAATGATCCGTTTTTTAAATGAATTTTAATTTGTTTCAAATGAATTTTCGTTTGAATTTAACTACATAATATTTTGAGTGTATACAATTATCACTTACAAAAATATTACATCCTTAAAAATTTTAGTATTAATACGAAATTTGGCGACTATAACCTTAATTGTTTTATCGGGTCCATGATTGCCCACACTGAAAGAATTTTCTTCCCACTACCAATGAATTTTGACATTAATCCCATGAAAAATTGCATTAAAACGGAACCTATGCAGCGCTTCGTTGGATCAATGAAACCTGTTTCATTAACATGTATTTAATGAAACATTACATTAGATCTATGAATATGAATATACTTTCAATAAAGTAAAAAAAAAAATTTTTTTTAATTTTTTTTTATTTTATTTCTTCTTATTTTATTTTTTATTTTTTTTTTCTGTCTCTGGTGGGAATCGATCGCGCAACCTCGTTGCTGATAGACTAGCTCACTACCAGCTAGCCTACCGGGGCAGTGTAGTTTTTTACTCAATTAAAAGCGTAAATATGAGATTAAATTGTCCATAACAACAATAACAACGTTGATTGAAAGTTTTTGTTTCACTACTATAATGACATATTTCATTGTCATAATGAAAATTTAAATTAATGAAGTTCGAGTACACAAAGTGCAGTAAATGAGAACATAAATTGAGAGCGAAAAGTGACAGTTCTTGTCTGAGTATTTACAAATTTTTAGTGCAGAAATTTTTGCAGTAAAATTTAGTAAATCAAAAAAACATATGTTTCAAAAGGTAAACAAACAAAAGTAACAAATAAAAAGCATACAAATTGTGAAAAAATTGTTAAATATAAGAAAAGTTGAATAAAAATGAAACCAAAACAAAAAGTTAATAAATATTAATTAATTAAACTTGTTTGTGAAACATTTATTTGGCTAAAAACAAACTTTTAAAATTTTTTTTGTTATGTTAATATTTTAGAGTTGTAAAAATGAGAAGTATTTGGGTATCAATAGCAAAAAAAATTTTCATGTTCTTTAAAATAATTTAACCCGCTACAAATTAGTAAAATCAAATAAAATAAAAAACATACAAACATAAAAGATTACATAAAATAGTTTGTTTGTATTTTCCAAAAATGTTCGAGTTATAGTATTTAATCGAGTATTTAATCGAGTACCGATAAGAAAACGAGTTAAGTAGTCAAAAGTGTCAATATTTTTCAACACTTCAATTATTTGCCATCAGCTGTTGCCTTTATTTTACGAATTTTTACAAATTTTGCGTTCGCGTACTTTTTTGGACAACAGCTTTTTGTGAGAGAAAAGTTTTTAGTTTACTCATTTACTGCAAAAGTACTCAAACGCACCTATTATTGAAATATGTTGCTTTTATAAAAAAATTTTTAATTTCATAAATTTAATGGCATATTACATAAGATGTATGAAATAGTTAAATCTTACATTTTTTGATTAACAATTAAACATTTTTTTAAGGAAACTATAATTTTGTTTTAATTTATGAACATACATAGTTATGTTTGTATATTGCTTTTTTTTATGTTCTCAATTAAAATTTTTTGTTTAACTTGGACAAACTTAAGTTTTCATATATCCAATGAAAATGTTTAACGTAATTAAGAAATCCAATGAAGCGATTTTAACGAAAATACTTCATTATAACTATGAAATTCCATTTAGACAAAGAAAATTTTCATTTACTGAAGGAAAATTTTTTATTAGTTGTTTTTGTTTGGCTGCAGGTCCAAGTAAATAAATAAAATTAAAAACTAAAAACTCGTGATTTTTGTTTTTATATTTTTATTTTTATTCCCAATATTTCGGCTAGCGTCGCTAACCAACTTCAGGGGTCTAAATATTTAAATATATAAAATAATTATTATTAATATTAAACAAAAAACAAAGAGTAATTTAACAAAGATAGTAACATGTAAACAATTAAAAAATGTAACAAAACTTCACAAAAACACTTGTTTCCTTAGCTATAAAATTTTCTTAACTAAATCTAGTTTTTTTTTTTTTGATCGTCTGTTTTTGTTTATTATTTGTCTGTATATGTGAGCACAATTTTCTGTATCTTGTCGGTAATTGAGACGAAGTTCTGGGTCAGTATTAATGATGTGTAGCATCTCTAGTGTAAATCTCCTTGAGTAATTTCTCTCTTCTTGTAATATTTGTACTCCTTCAAAATGTGGTTTATGATTTGTCAGCGTACAGTGGGCTGCTAGGGCAGTTTTTTGCTCAATAGGTTTGTCACTAGCTTTTTGGTCAGATTTATGTGACGATATCCTAGTCTTGAGTTTTGTTTTTGTCGTCCCAACGTATACTTTATTGCATATATTGGGCCCGTCACCACTACACGGAATTTTATACACCACATTTGACTTTTCTTCCTTTTTAATTTTAGATTTTGTCTTACTAAACAACTGATTCACAGTGTTGTCCGTTCTAAATGCTAGTTCAACATTGTTCTCGTCATAAATATCTGAGTTTTTCCATCTTTCAGAAAGTCCAGAAATATATGATACGCTTTTGAATCTTTTTGGTTCTCTTTCCTCCTGCTGCCTGTTATTTTTTGCATGTTTTATAAGATTTTTAATTGTCTTTATTGGGAATTCATTCATGCTTAATATATTAGTTATTTTTGCTATATTATTTTTATGGAATTCAGTGTTACTTATTTTAAAAACTCGTCGTATGAAATTTGATGCTGTATTTATAATTATTCTTCTAGGGTGCTTGAAATAAAAATTGATCAATCGTCCCGAGGCTGTTGGTTTTTTATACCAATTTACTTTCAAATTGTTCCCCTTTCTTATGGTAATCGCGTCTAAGTATGGTAGTTTTTTTTATGAAAATGATTCATTAAATATAGCATTTTTTTTAGTGCATAAGTCCCAAATTAGGTACACCCTCAAATATTTATCTGTATATTCTGTGGTATAGGTTATTATATGATCGGAAATAACTGAATTATTAATCAAATATAACTTAATTTGATCAAATTTGAATAAACTATTATGATTTGTATCAGTTTAGCCGTATTAACGGGATTTTTGGGTCGATAATTACAAATTTACGTTGAGTAATTTTAGTATTTAAAAACATAAACTGGACCAAATTTCAATACAGTTATCAAATTGTAATAATTTTTATAAAGATGATGCAAGTTTTGCCACTAAAGCCATTTAAAAAAAAAAACTGAAAATTGAAATGCTCGAATGGTAAAGCATATGGTAAATTGTGGGCCGATATTCTCCAAATTTAGTTGTGTGATTTCTAGCTTTATGAAACGATGACATAACAAATCCTGCTATAATAGCGTTATTTGGTACGTCTTAGGCATGCTAAAGTATATCCGAGAATGGGTTTTACATGCGATCTATGGTAAATTATAGACCGATCATCGTAGTGTAAAATCTAGTCATAGAAAACGAGTTCTTTTGTAAATAACAATCGGTTCAGTTTGTCACCAATTTTTGTTAATTTCTTTAATAGAAATATACATTTTTCGGGGTGGAGGGGTTCTGGTTTAAATGAAGAAATTTAACTCACCTGAGCGAAGCCGGTGCTTGATATACCATAAAAATAAGAACCCTTATGTCCAGTCGAAAACCAACATAAAAGAACAATTTTATTTAGCAAAGCCGGTATTTGGCATACTTTAATTAAATAATACATAGAGTATATAAACTTTTACCACATGTATACTCATAACTCTATATTAAACAAAAGATTTATAATAATATAATTTTTTAACATTAATAACTGAAAGCTTGAAGCGTTCCCTATAAAATATTATATGTAAAAAATATCTTTATATCGATAACATTTTGCGATTAGAGCCATTTTGATAAAATGCATTAGTAAATTAAAATATTTTTTTAAATTGGTTCTTAATGGGTTAATAATTCGGCATGTTTTATATACCATGTGAAAGGTATTTGGAAACACCCTTCAGCGATACCCATGATGTTGTGATCCAATTTATACTTCAAGAAATCTTGGTAAAGAATTGATCAACTTTTATGGGCTATAACTATAAAACAAAGTTCTTTGGCAAACATTTATATTTTCAAAGCACTTATAAATGCAATTTTTTGTTCCTTGTTTGCCGATGAGCTAGAAATCTGGATAAGTTCCGGGGTTATGTAAAAAATTAATCAAGTTATTAAAAGAATACCAAATTTGCTGTATGCTGAAAAGCTTGCATACGACTTTCAACAAATAACATATTTGTCAACATATGTACGTAAAAAATTTGTTGAAAAGCAAAAAATATTGTGTCTAGACGATATGCTATAATTGTGAACAAAAGTTTGCTGACATCGTTAACAAATGCCTGTCATATGTTGGTAAGCATACGTTTGTTGAAAAAATTTGGTGTCTATGCGATATGTTGGCACTGAAAACTAATTTTTCAACATAAATTTGCTGATTCAACATATCGTGTAGACTTAGCTTTAGATTTTAGGATAGGATTTATATGGGATCTATGGCTAATTTTGGACATACCAGGACAACCTTTTTTCATGTCATAGTAGCTATCGTAAAAGTCATCATTGCTAACTTTTTCGTTAATACCCACATTTAAAAGGAAGTTATGGCATTAAAAGCTATTTTAGGGGGTTGCTTGTATTTGTATGGGAGCTATCAATGGTCAACTATGTACCGATTAATTAATTATATTCGGTAAGACAAATGTAATCGAAATAAAAGAGGTTTGGACCAAATTTGAATACCATAATAATCAGAGGGTGTATGGGCACAGCCCATATTCCATACCATATTCCAGAAAGAAGCTTGTATGGTGGCTATGTGAAATTATTCGCCCCATTTTCAATAGGTCTGGTCCTTGTGCCAATACGAACCTTTGTACCAAATTTAATCAATTTATCTTCAGCCAGCCTACAGACATCGTTAGATCTACTCAGAAAGTGATTCTGAGACGATCGGTATACATACTTAAAACTGTTACAACCATCAGCAAGAAAGCATAATACCCCAGCGGGAAAACTCAGAAGAGCTTCCTACTTCAGGCCCTTTTAAAGGCCAGCTTAAAATATTTTTTGATTCAATTACTATTCTTGTCTAACTGTGAGAGAAGCCCTCATAGAAGGCTCTTTCCTTTTAAAGATAAGATAAACTTTCCACATTCGCTTGTATGAGAAAGGAGTAAAATTTTTTGTATTGTTTTTTGCATAAGCAAAAGCTAAATAACTATTTTTTTGATCCCGCTTCTATTTTTCTGGACCTGCTTTCTCCTTCTCCACAATGGCAACGTGTGTAAAAAAGATATGAGTATGGAATGGAGCGAGCACGCCTTGTTTATCCAAAAGAAGTAGTACAGAGGCCTTCTAGAAGGCATCCGCACTTCTACTTTTTCCCGCTGGGACCCTCTCCACTATTGTGGTGTGGGTATAAAAAGCCTTCGTTTAGTGAGATGATATGATTGTCTTTTTTTCGTTAAATTGCGACATTTTTTTATAACTTCCGCGATAGTAAATGCTTGCAGGGTTAGTATATAAATGAAAGTTCAAGTATGTGTATATAACTTTGTAAAAGTGTTCGTGTCCGCTTATGAAAGCAAACCAACAGACTCTTACACACTATTTCAGAAAGAACAACTAGTTGGACTGTAATGAGGTTTCTAATGCCACTATAGAATCGCACATTGTTTAGTACGTGACAGTTGTTGTGAAAGAAGAAAATCTTTTTGTTGTAAAAGTTTTTTGCGAAATAAAGTTACCCACACATTACTTAAGAGAACTTTCAACATTTAATGTACTAAAAAAGTAGTATTATTAAATATTGTATATCTGTAAATGTGTTCGAATGTATCTCTAAAATGTCTTTGTTTTGCAATATAAAATATGTATGTCCGTATGAAAACAATTCCTTCTACATTTGTGTTGTGGTGCTTATATAGTACATATTAATACACATGTGCCCTGCACTGCATTTAGTGTAAACATTTAACTTCATTGCTTAGATCTGTGTAACACGATGGCCTTATTTTTTAAAAAAACTATTTTTTTTTTATAAATATCTTATAATTTCTCAGGAAAAAACAAGTAACAAGATTTAACGTTGAATCGAAAATATCATATAGATACAATATATCGTAGAAACAGTATTTATCGTTTGTTTGCATTAATGTTATACACAGTAAACGCTCTCAAGCATTCCAACTTATGCAATTATAGTTTGTTGTTTGAAATAGTTAAAGTTATTTTGAATGTAAGGAAACGCTTGTAATCATATAGCGTATATCGATTTAAGATAACTGCTCAAAAAATTCTCATGTAAGCATCATTTCAGACTTGTACCAATTGAAAAAAAGGCACAAACATTTTCTAAATTTTCCTTGAAATTTTAATTATAGTTGGGCGCGTTTTTATACTCATGTCACACGCGATCACTTATAGAATATTTTTGATCACGTACTTTCACGTGTAAACAATTTTTAAGTCTCACGCTTACGCACGCTCACAGCAAATAAATAAAAACCCAATTTTTGTTTTTTTTTTCAAATATATTAAAGAATGAAATTAATGTGCTGTTTGTAAGTCCCCTTATTTATTAATAACACTGTGCTCGAAATTGACACTTTTTTTAGACAAGCCGGCCACATGGCGATTTAGCATAATTCGGGTACGCTGAATCCAATGGTACCCACCGTTTTTTTTTTTTTTGGTTAGCTCTTGTTTTCGAGATATACCGTTATTTTGAAAATGGAGGAAAATTGGGACCCAAGGAATCGAATGGCGTTCCCGTTTTGCTAGATTGAATCGGGTTTTCTAGATATTTCCATTTTCATTTTTGTATACCCTTTTATTCATTAAGGTTTGGTCTAATAAACAAATTATTTGAACATAAATCGTCATTTTACATTATTTTTTTAAGGTTTTCTAATTATTTTTGAAATTTTATTTTTAATTTTGACCACAGTTTTATTACTGAACCATTGTTGAACTATTAACTTTTTAATAAATTAAAAGTTGTATCTTATATTATATATCGATGGCTTAATATAAAAAAAGCGTAACTCGATTTTTTTAAATAGATTTTTTGTCAAACATCAATCCCTAAACCAAATTGTAATAATGACGTCAGCAGTCGTCGATGGCTGCGAGTGTTAAACGGCAAGCCCTCTGAGGAGATTGAGTGGTTGCGATCGAAACATGTCAGGGTAACCTGTCCGTAAAAACGCCTGGGTTCGAGCCCAGATTGAGTCAAGAATGAAAAATTATCAGTAAATTTTAATTAATTTTCATGTTGTAAAATTCCTTTCTTCATAAAAATAATTTAATGAAAATTAAATTTGATGAACTTAAGCCTAATTAAAAATATTAAAAATTTGGATTAAAAACTATAAATAGTTCAACAAAATAACCACAATACTAATTATTTATAATCAATAGTTAATTTTTGATTTTTTATTGTTATGAAAAATGGAAATAATATAATTTGGAGTTAAGTTTTAACTTTTGTAATATAAAAACTATCATTGGTGACCCCGAGGATTTTTAAAATTATTAACGATGTCAACTTCAGAGGAATTTGGATCTGCCGCTTCTTCAATACCATCCGAATCTCTCGATTTGCTCCATTTCCTCCATTTTGGGGTCAAAACCCGAAACTATGGTTTCGTCAATTGGAGTCACAATTTGTAACTTTTGCTATAACTTCAGATGCGACGAAATACCATACATTGGTTGGTTCTATTGAAAGCAGTATTTTGAACCATGTAAGTCATATTGTTGAAGAACTGCCAGCTGAAAACAAATATGAAACCCTTAAATTGGCATTATTAAACGAGTTTATTGAATCTAAGGAAAGGAGACTTCGCCAGCTTCTGGAAAACGTAACCGTTGTTGACAAAAAACCATCCAATCTTTTAAGAGAAATGCGTGCATTGGCATCCGGAAAAGTTTCTGAAGATTTACTCAAGACATTGTGGATTCAGCGTCTTCCAAATACAACTGTTTTATCAGTTAGTAATGATACAGTCGATAAGCTGTCTCTTATTGCTGATAAAATTCATAACCAATTTGATGGCGAAACAGTCGATAAGCTGTCTCTTATTGCTGATAAAATTCATAACCAATTTGATAGCGCAAGCATTGTCAACGCAGTTTCCACAAATGGCGATGATCGAATAAATGCAATAGAAAAGAAAATTGCTGCTGTCATATCTAAAATAGAATCATTATCTATTGGTTACCATCGCCGCCATAGAAGCGCATCAAAAACTTCGTCCCGTAGTCTATCCCGTTCAACTTCTGTACCACCATCATTTTGGTATACCACAAATTTGGTTCTCGAGCGCAAAAATGCGGCTCACCATGTTCTTTCAAACAATCGGAAAACAATAATGCACTTCATCAATGGTAACGGGTGAAGGCTGCCAACAAATAAGTCGCCTGTTCATTCAAGATTCTGAGTCGAAGTGCGGGTATCTTATCGACACCGGTGCAGACTTATCCGTATATCCTGCTGCAAACGTAGAAAATTCAGAAACTCAAACGTTATTTGCCCTTTATGCTGCAAACAACACAAAAATTCGAACATATGGAAATAGAATATCAACTGCAAAATTGGTCTAAGACGAAGATTCCTTTGGTCTTTTATTGTGGCTGACGTGTAACGCGCCCAATAATTGGATTAGATTTTTTTAAGCATTATGGGCTTCTAGTTGATATGAAAAATAACTGCTTAGTCGATTCTACAACCAATCTTAAAACATTCCGCAGGATTTAACTCTCAAGAGCGTTTCAAAAGAGCCTGGTAAGTTTCAATCAATCCTTTTAGAATTCGCTGACGTCACCGTTCCTAGTAAAAAATTGCCACAAGTTAAACATTCTGTGGCCCATGAAATTGAAACGAATGGATCAAAAGTCCATGCAAAACCACGTAGACTTTCTCCAGAAAAATTGAAAATAGCAAAGCAAGAATTCGAATACAGTATAACCCGGATAATTACTCCACGCTTAAATGCCTTTCACGATTACTTACCTCGAGTTTTAAATCCCCGTTTTTTTCTTCCATTTTTTAAACAAAAATCCATGTTTAATTCTCATACGCTTTATTACCCGATTCGGATAATTGCCTTAAAAATTTAACTCCCAAAACAAAATTATACCTACATTTCATTCGTTTAATTGCCTCAGTACTATTTGAAAAAAACACAGCAAGTAATGCAACCAAGTTTTATTTGTTAAAAATTTGAAAATATCAACTAAATTTGTTTTTAAAAAATATGCCTAAAAAAACAAAATATGGCTTGAAGCAAAATATTCAACAAATTAATATTTGCATTAAAAGTTAGGGTCTATGAAATAACTCCCACGAAATAAGTCCCACTTTTAAAAACGAAATAAGTCCCACAAAAAATTGCTGTTTTGAAAGTGGGAGTTATTTCGTTTTTAAAAGTGGGACTTATTTCGTCAATTGATGGGACTTATTTTGTTACGCGTTTTTATTTCAAGTGGGACTTATTTCGTTTTGAGTGGGAATAAATTCGTTTTGTAAAGTGGGAGTTATTTCATACCCCTAAATTTATATTTGTAAGCACTTGAAAATTTGCAGTGAATGCTGTCTTACAATGCAAACTCACAAAATTGATCAAACCAGTAAACTAGTATGTCCATTCTGTCGTGCAGAAGTTCATGAAACCCTTCAAATATTTATCTGATAAATAAATGATTTTTTTATGGAGGAGTGCGATAGAGCCATGAAATATAAGGCCATTATGGCTTTATTTCTCATTTTTTTTCTTATGCAAAAAGTTATATATTGGACATTTCGTAAAAGGGACAACTATAATTTTTTGTCCTTATCTCTCATGGCTCTCATTTTTTTGTTATTAATTACTTTATACTTACTATAATAAAAAAAACTTTAAAGAAATGTGTACAAATAGGTACCGAACTTAACTACTGGAAAAACAATATTAAAAAAAATTGTTGACGTAATTATGTATGTATGTGTTTTATTATATTTTTAGTAGGAAATTGGAATTCGTGTTCCATGTTTTCTAATATCACCATTACAAAATACAACTAATCCCAATGCCACGTTAAAACTATAATACCGTCTACCATGCACTGGATCTTAAAGCCATTTATAAAGGTCGATAATTTTAATCTAATGTTCCTTCCAAAACGGTTTCCATCTTAATAATAAGAACAATTGATCTGTACTTAATCCATTTACGAATCCAAACGTTGTTACTAGTAGGCGTTCTCTATACGTTCCTTGACCGAAAAAAGAATTAATAATAAATTGAAGCACAGCCGCGAATAACGTTGTAAAAGCCACATTTTGCAAAACCTGTTTTTTTGCAGATAACCGTTAACCTTACACTCTTACACAGTTTAAACATAAAATCAACCAAAACTATGCACCTCAACGCCTTCAAAATGGCGTACAAAGTGTCAGCCAGTGGAAGAACATTGCAAGTTACTAACACAATGATGAAACCGAAATGGTTTTGCAGTGCGGAATAATGTTTTAAAAGCCTTTTGCATTAAAGTTTTTATTATCATTATTTTTAATAATAGAAAAAAAAAATTTTAAAACAAATAATGCTGCCTGGTCAAAAAACGTTTTTTTGCTCTCCTGAAAAATTATTATTTTGTAACTTAAAACGTTATTCGCGGCTGTGCTTCAATTCTGGAACTCTATCAAAATTCGTAATATCCATTCCATTAAGAAGCCTTCTGCAAGCTTGCATACGATTTTTCTTTATTATTCCTCTGCTTTGATTATTCATATTATTCGACGTGTTTTTTTCGAAGAGCCAAATACTTCTTATTTGAAATCGCATTAAACAGTGAAAAAGTGGGACTTATTTCGTTTATGAAAGTGGGACTTAATTCATTTAAGAAATATATTATTTAAGGGGGAGTTTTTTCATTTTGTGTGGGAGTTATTTCATTTCAAGTAAATTTTTAAATCATTTCATTTTGGTGGGACTTATTTCGCTTTCAAAAGTGGGACTTATTTCGTGGGAGTTATTTCATTTTTTTAAGCAATTTTTGGTGGGACTTATTTCGTTTTTAAAAGTGGGACTTATTTCGTGGGAGTTATTTCATAGACCCTAAAAGTTATGTTATGAGGTCAAGATTCATATTATCTAGATACACCAAATTTATAACAAATAATAGCTGATACATGTAAAAATTCCTTTCTTAAATTTTTTCATACATCAATGTTAAGTTATCTTGTAAATAAATACGTCTAATTACCTCACTGAGGTATTTAAACGAATTCGCTTAATTACCTCAAAGAGGTAGTTAAACGTATTCTTATTATTACCTCAACGAGGTAGTTAAGCGTATTCGTTTAAATGCTTACCCCGCATAATTACCCAAAAATATTGGCATTTTTGTCGAGGTAATTATCCGTGGAATACTGTATATCTTGATTTTTCTTCATATGGTTCAAAAAGGTAACAGTATGTGGCGTTCCTGCGGAGATAACAGAGCACTTAACAATATAACAGTTCCTGATCGTTATCCGGTTCCGCACATTTACGATTTCTCATACATGCTTGCCGGTAAGGAAGTATTTTCTAAAATTAAATTAGACCCTTCATCACAAAAAAATGTCGGAAAATCGTTTTTGATTATTTACACAACGTAAATCATCCTGGATCTAAATCTTCAATCAAGGTAATTTCTGATAGATTTGTATGGCCTGGCATGCGTAAGGCTATTTCAATTTTGTCAAAATCTTGCATCAAATGCCAACAATGCAAAGTGCAACGTCATACTAAAAGTGTACTGAGAAAATTTCCTGTTCCAGATGAAAGATTTAAGGTTGTTGGCCTACCTCTGTCAGGTGAATTTAAGTATTGCCTGACGTGCATGATAGATTTACACGCTGGCCCGAGGCAATACCAGTGAGTGATATTACGCCAGAATCAGTTGCCAAAGCGTTCCTCCATGGATGGGTATCACGATTTGGTTTACCTAACCAACTTACTACTGACCAAGGACGTCAATTCGAATCCTCGTCATTCAAGGAGTTTTGTAAACTTTTGGGAATATGTATAACTCATACCACACCCTACCACCCTCAGGCGAATGGACAAATTGATCGTTGCCATCGGACGCTTAAATCAGCAATTATGTGCCATACAAATTCACGTTGGTAAGATGTTTTACCAATAGTTTTGTTGGGTTTAAGGTCTTCTATAAATCGTGTTCTAAACGTATCACCTGCTGGATCAGTGTATGGTAAAGACTTGGCATTGCCAGGCGAATTTTTTACTGAGTTTGAACAAAAGAACATTAACTCTGAATGGGTTAAAGAACTTAAATTGAACATGGAGAATGTTAAAGCCAAAAAGATAGTAAGACATGGGGATACGCAGATATATGTATAACCCAAAGAATTACATCAATCATCATTGGTTTTTATTCGGGATGACGCTGATCGTCCACCACTTCAACCTTCAACAAAGAATGAAAAACATACGTTGTAAATGTTAATGGTGAAAAAAAACCATATCAGTTGATCGATTAAAACCTGCTATAGTTTTAAATAATCTTAATGAAAATTGTCCCGCAAAACACTATCTCGAGTACTTCGATCTGGTAAAACTGTTCGAATTAATATCTGGCGTTATCACTGGAGGAGGAGTAATCTGGTGAATAAACACTTGTTTATATTTCTACTTTGAAAATTAATTTTAAAAGAATCATTTTTTAGTTTGTTAATTTTTTATTGGTATGAAAAATGGAAATAAAATAATTTGGACTTGAGTTTAAACTTTTTTTATTTATTATAAATTGTGATTTATTTTCCTTTTTCATAACTGCGTATTCAAACTTTATTTAAAACTGTCACACATATGCCATTAATTATTTTATGGAGACATTTTTATATTTTCTCTTTACAGAAGTACATACATATCGATCATTTGCTGCAAGACCGGCATAACTCAAAAAATTAAATTTTGGAGTTAGAGATGCAGAATTGTTCGCTATGTTTTCTTAATATTGTGTATTAAATTTATCTTTATATCTTTTATACTTTGCCAGTTTGAAGAGAATGTGTCTTCTTTTTTTCTAAGTAGTTAGAACGAATCAAAAAGTTTAAATGCGTTTATCTCGAAATGGATTTTTTTGAGTTATGCCGGTCTTGCAGCAAATGAGCTATATATATTTGTTAATTTGTATGTATAAGATACATTCATACAAGTATACTTAAAAAATATAAGATTATATCTCGTTAGTGGAATGTATATTGACTTCAGCTGAAAAGTGAACTTTTCTCTTCATTCTATAACTTAATCCATTGTCTCAATTGTAACCAAACCAATTTAAACGGATTTAATAGATTTTATGCCATGAAAAAACACACACACACACATTCGCAAAAAGTTTGATTTTATTTCTTTCTACCCTTTTTTCTGTCTAATATATTTTATATGTTGGCATTTTATTATTAATGAAAATCACATGATTGCTTTTTTTAATTTGTTCCCTTTTCGATAAAACAATTACCTTTGTCAAATTGTCAACATTTTATTGATTCTTTTTTTTTCTATACTGGGTGCATTCATTCAAATACTCACTAAGACGTGGTAGATGAACACATGCCTTTTTCGATAGTCACACAAGCAAAAACAAAACAAAATCAAATTTTTAAAATTTCTTAAAGACCCCCTTATTTATAAGAAATATAGCATGCTTTAAAAGGGATTATTAATAAAATTTTTAAAGAAAATCCGTTTCATAAACCTGTTTTATTTTTTTTAAATAAGACCGTCAAAATTTAAAAACTTTACACACACACATAGATGTGGATATATTTTCATCTGTTTTATTATTTATTAAATTATATTAAAAAATACTTCATTCTGCCTTTTGTTAAACATGAATATAATACATTTATATACACTAGACTGGTCGCAATTTTTTTTTAATTTAATTGTTTGCGCTGCTTAAAATATGAGGTTTGGTGTAAGAAATCATGATCTAATTTTTCAGGTCAATCCGACGGTGCCTAGCCGTGCCGGGTGGGGCCCAAAGTTCCCCATATTATAAAAAAAACATCTTTAATATACACTTGTATGTATTTACGTGTAGAAGAGTATTTGAAATTTTATTCTAATATATTATGATTTATCTTATTATACTTACTTATGTTTCTAATAAACATATTTACAGTTAAGGTGCTATCAGACGGGATGTATTTTGCATATGTACTGTCAAATTTTCCATCTGTAAAAGTTGTACACATCGTGTGATACATATGAAACTTTGCATGTGTAAAAAACATGTGGAAATACATATGTAAATTTTTCGATTAGAACACGCTCTATTTTCCTGTGGCAAACATAAACAAAACAGCTGGTTTGTTTTGAAACGTAAACAAAAGTCAGCTTTTGTTTACATTTATAGGTTATGTCATAAGGAAAAACATAAGCAGGTATGATAGCAAAAATTATGAATCGTATGTAAAATGGAAATTTTGACATACATACGGAATTACATATGGGAAAGAAAAGTGACAGTACATATGTAAAATACATCCCGTCTGATAGCACCTTTATATGTACATATAAACGTTTATTTGCAGACGACAATTTTATTTCTCTTTATAAAACTACAACATTTTATAATATCTGTGTTTAAATATATCGCCACTGCTTTGATAAAAACAAGTACAGCCACTCCCAATATAAGTGAGACACCTCATAAAAATACTTAGTTTACATACTTTATGTAAATTATTTGTAGAGTTTTCGATAACCAGTTGTTTTTAAGATGGCCAGGTGATAAGGTGATCAGATCTTGGTGCTGGAACTGCTGGCCGGCCTCCTGGCCAACAAGAAAGATTATACCGCCTTGGGTCGGCCGACAGAGCCTTGTTAGCTAATAAACAGGTGACACAAAGTCGAGAATTGAAAGTGGGTAGAGTTGTCATATAGAAAGGACATGCCATGGGGCAATATGGTTATGGCATTTACATTCGCTTCACTTTCCCTTATCCCCTACATTTCTTATAGTTCTAAAACTATGCAAAAACTTTTCAAATATTTCTTTAATCATGTTTTATGTCGCAAACATAGAAACATGGTTAATATAATATGTATTTTATTCGACCTTTATTATTTCAAATATTAATAAAGCTCGAAAATTTTTTAATATTTTAAACATGGCAACGATATAATTTATATAAAATTAAGTATATTAAATGAAAATTTGTAAATTAAAGTATATAATAGCGATTTATTTTCTGTGACGAATATGTTGCAGTACAAACGTGTAACACTTTTTAATGTTATCTTTAGTAACACGAGCTGTTACACGTTGTGCAACTTCAATCAACACTTTTATCATTAATGTAATTCATTAGCGGCCTTAAAACATAATTCCGGCCTAGGTGGTATCCCCAATTACTTGAAAAATTAAAATTAATAAATGTTTATATTTTTATATTTCGTTTTAAAACAATCTTTTCACAAAATTATGAGCGGTATGTGTTATGACAAATAAAATAAAAGCTCAGCTGTACAAACAAAGTAGTTAGTTCCAAAGTTGTACTTAAAGCTAAGGGTAAATATGCAACATGTTTTTCATCAACATTTTCACAAAAGAACTTAAAACTTTTTCCGACAGTTGTATTTTTTGTTAAAACGAACAAAAAATAAGGTGCATGTAACATTAACGCAACATATTTTTCAGTAAAAAAATCGCCATAAGGCTTTTATTTTGAGTTCTAACCATAGCAACATAAAGCTTTTACTAGGTTTGTAGTGTGAATGGCTGTATGTATTTGTAAAAAGCTAAATAAGTTGAAAATAATCAAGGTAGGCAACTGATACCGTTACTAAAATATACCGTTTAAAATGAAATACCGCTATTGATTCAAAAAGATATTGAGACATGCTCTTTATGTCTCCTTACTCACAAATGAACTCAGGCTTTCTGAAAGAATATTTCATAGTGAGAACCCAGACAAATGATACATTGTTGCTATTGGTGGAACTACCTGTTACACCATAAGTTTAATAAAATCCGTAGAAAGAAATGTCTAAAATATGTTATATTCGATCTTAAAGATAAACATGTACATAAGATATGACAAAGTGAACGATTTTTCGATTTCGAATTGCTACCGCATCTTATTTTGTTAGGCTTGGAAAAAATATACATGTCGCAAAAACTGGGAGAGTTTGGTTGAGGGTAAATGGCTCCTTATCAAGGTAAAAGTGAAAAAATGCATAAAATGTCCAATAACTACCGAGGAGTTACACCTAGAAAATTTAGTTTTTTATAAACTTTACCCCGATCGTCCATTGATTTTGTCTCCCTTATACTTTTGTAGGACATTCTAGCCTTCTATCTCTGCTTCTTATGGTACTTTCCCTTCAAATAAAGATTTACACATTTACATTGTACATGACGAGATATTTTAAATAATTAATTTGAATATAAAGTTAACTTTTTTTTTAAGTATTTTAATAGTTTTGTTGATAATATTCTTAAAGAAAAGTAAAAAATACGTGTTAAGTTATTTTATTTAATCTTCTGAATGATCGTAATGCATCGAAATTTGGAGAGTGGTCTCTCTGTATTAAACACTTTCCTTACAAAATAATTACATAAAGGCAAACAAATCGAGAATTTCCTTAGAGGGTTTTATTGAATTTTTGCATGTTGTCTAAAATTGAAAAGGCATAAAATTGTTTGTTGTAACCCTTCACATATTGAATACTTAAAACAATGTATTTAAAACTAAAGAAAGACACACATCAATAGTTCAGTACCCTCGGGGATATTGTGTCAGTTAGAAAAACAAACACAATATTGAAAACTTTTAGAAATGTTGTTTGAAACGTTATGCGTTAAAATTTTCTATTAAGCAAACATATTTCTTAAAAGTTTCTGAAAAACAATAAACAATGATAGCCTAGCTTATAAGGTTGAACAATGTCACAAAGTCTGGGCAAGAAAGGAAATTCCAAAGAAACAAAAACAGTCTGTCAGTGTCAATATTAAAATATTTCAATTCAAAGCATGCATGTATCGTCACATTAAATGCAAACGGACGTAATTACACTTCATTGTTCGCTCAAATTTTTAGACCCCTGCCCCTAAAAATAGCGACTTTAATTAAGAAAATCAAATGCGAAATATAATATATTTTTATTGATTTTGTCACTTTTTTTCTTGTTTAAAATGTAAATTAAACGAACGAAACGTTCGGTTGAAATCGATGAACAGGCAGTAAAAGTATAGCATCGTCCATTTGCATTTAAGAAGACGATATCTATGAAAGATTACAAAATAGTTTTTTTTTAACTTAACATTTTACCTTTTTATATTAAATAAATTTATAGAAAATTGTTCATAGATATGTAATACTAAATTTCTATAGCAACCATTAAGTATAAGAAAATACAAAAATACACTCAGGAATTCATGTTTGTAAATTTGTAAAAATTCAATAAACGTATTAAAATTTTTAATTCAGAGATAGAATTGAATGAATTCATTTGACTTTACAAATGACTTAAGTCCCTGTAAGTACGTTAATTAAAATCTTATTAAAAATCAAATATGACTGCTATGTTCGGCTATGCCGAATCTTTTATACCCTCCAACGAAATTTCGAATATTTTAGGAGTGGGCTTTATATGGGATCTATGAACTGACAGTCAATCATTAAATGGCTTATTTCTGGCATTAAAGTTGAATTTTCAACTTAAGTGCGTTTGGAGAACTATAAAAGAATTTCATGACAAATATTTTTGCGGAAAATTTCAACTACATACATCCCTGTCTTAAAGGTTATTTTTGCTTTTTTCAAAAAAATTGCAAAAAGACCCATTTCCAGAAGAGTTAGATTGTTAATGTTGCCTGAAATGTGTAAATAAATCTTCCGAATACACTAAATACCACAAACCAATGTATCACAAGATTTTCTAAAATGAGTTTCAGATGTAAATTTTTAAAACGCCGATACACGTATATCTTTAATTGACCTCTATAAGATCAGTTGACCTCTACAAGATCAGTTGGTAGAACATTGTTATTTTGAAAAAAAATTATTTTGTTGTACAGTGTTATGTATTGTTTAATACAAAATTTGATACAGTTATTTCTAGTATCAAAAAAACCCATATTAGACCAAATTTCAACACAGTACAACAATATTAAAAAATTTAATGATTCTTAAATTGCTTTTCGGAAGGCCGCTTTATATGAAACCTATGGTCAATTATGGACCGATTACACTATGCCACAAAAAAATTAACCTCAAAAATTAGATATTTTCTAAGCTAAATTGGGGCTGCTGAACTCGAATATGGCATTTATTTATTTTTCTCAAAAAGCGTTTTCGAGATAAACGCGAAAATCGTGTTTTTCTGCAGTTGTTTTCGATATTTAGAAAAATCTCGAGAACTGTTCAACTGAATTTTACAAAATTTTACATTTTGCATAGAAATCTCTTTTCTTATTTAGAACATATCCATAAGGTGTCGGTGGGATAAAGATTTACTGAGTTACAGGACTTTAAACAATTTTTGTTTTTTAAAAATGCATTAAAAATAAAAACGCGACAATAGTCACAGTTTTAGTCTAAAAACATTTAGCTTAACATAATTTCGAATGAAATGACATTTGTATAATTGAAAACGGTGCACAACTTTTGATTTTATTCACAATTTACTGAGAAAACTGAATATCGATTTCCATACAACAATAACGTTTTTTTCCTTTTTGCATTGAAATCGATATACAGTTATTTTTTCAAAATGTCCCTATTGTTTCTTCAAAAATTCTACGATATCTCTGAAACTACAGGGCGAATGTAAAAACAATGTAAGCACGGCTTAAAGATAATATATTGTTGCCGAGTTTCGGATGTTTTTTAACTGAATAAGATCACCCGTTTTTAAGTTATTGCAATATATGAAGTGAAAGTGCCTTAATTTTGGACATAACGGTATATCTCGAAAACTAGAGCTGATAGAGAAAAATGGAGATTAGATTTGAAATTAGCGACCTCAAATTAATAAAAATTTGCAATCAAATTCCAGACCGCCAACTTACTGTTCCGCAGTGTAATTGTAACATTCCTAAAAAAATTGTTTATGAACAGGGCCCGGACTTTTATGCAGTTAAAATTGCGTTTTATGCGCATAAAAAATGCACTTAAAATAGAAATATATGCGCTAAAAATTTAAATATATGCAGTTAAAATTATCTTAAATTTTTTTAAAGAAAGTTTTAACTTTATTTGAAGATCTGAAAAAAATAGTCGTTATCAAGTGACGAGAATGCGGAAGAAGCCAAGGTTGGTTTAACCGTTTTAGAACCCGTGGTAATTTGCAAGAATCTGCAAGTCCATATATTTCAGCTGCAGACACGTTTAAACTTGAATTAAAAAAATGGAACGTTTTATTGAAATAGTTTATCCCTTCAACAATTAATTTCATAATATAAACAGAGGAATATTCGATGGGATTAAAATTCATATAAGATATATTTGTGCCGAGTATCATCTAGCTACAATATCAACAAACGCTTAATTTAATATTAATATTCACATTCCAAAGGAAATCTAAGACATTTTCGGATGGTGCCGGGATTGTTTTGGAATAGGTTCACGTTTAACCATAACAAAAGTGAACCGATTCCAAAATGAATTTAGTTTGCAGTACATTAGTTTTGGGGGAATTTTATCTGAATACAAACATTATTAGTTGGTTTATGAACACAAAGAGCCTATTTTGGAGAGAAGTTTATATTGGGACTATGATAACTTTAAGGCCGATTTACACCATTTACAAATTTAATCACATCGAGCCCTAACAGCGAAAATAACGTAAGCGACATGATTTTCAATTTTCGTTTTTTTTTTAATAAATATCTTTATTGGCAACACTTGCATCATCTCCTAAAATATCATGGTCACATAATGTACCGTTACGATTTTATAGCAAAAACAATTTTAGTGTAAGCGACAAATTACATACAAAATTAATATGAAATAAAACAAAAAAGCTCTCTCCTGTAAACTTTTATTTTTGGCGCTTACGTTATTTTCGCTGTTAGGGGTTGACATCATCAACAAAAGCGTAACTTTTACTTTTCGCACAATGTTAACATGGACAGACAAATAGCCAAACGGACGGATGGACATTGATAGATCGCTTTAAAAAGTAATCTGACTTGATCGATATACTAAAATATGGGTCAATATTTCTATGTATAACACACACATCAGTGCTTTTTCCTTAATCTTTGCTTATATACGTACATATGCATAAAATTTTACAGTTTAAAGTAGCATTTATCTTAAATTGCAACCTGCCTTGGTTTACAATTATGGAGTAAGCAATACGTTAGGAAAACAGAAAGATATTTAAAACAGAAAAGTCATCTGTATCAAACTAGGTTTAAAAAGAAAATATGCGCTATAAATTTAAAAATGCTCTTTGAGCTAAATTATGCAAAAACAAACGCTGCAAAGGGTAAAATATGCAAAAATATACACTAACAAAACGATGGCAAAATTCATAAAATGCTGTTATTCGGATAAATATTTACATTGATTCTGCCTTTATTAGTCACATAAGGAAATACATGCAATTGCATATTTATAGAAAACATTTGCTTTGCTGGCCATTATTTAGTCATATGTCATATGGGCAAATCCTGTGTGACGAACGCTACATTCGCACGCGTTCTGATTGATATATAACATTTTTTGGTCTTTCAAAAGAGATAGCTTCAACTTATATATAGTCTTTAGTGACATTGATATGTACTTACGAATGGCATACATCATAATGGCATACATCATAAATTCAAAGGTTGAAGTGTGGTTTTCTTATTTTTAGCGAATTTTGCATTATAATATATACAAAATCGAATTCCTAAAAGTAATCACTTATTCGCAGCCAAAAAATGGTGTGAACCCTTTGTGACGCAGGCCTCACAAGGCACGCTACAGTTTTTCCAGTAGTATATTATTATTATAGTTTATTTATTTTAACAAAACAAATTATATTTCTATGAATTGCATTACTTAAACTAATTTCATTCAACATTTTTCATTTTTCGAATTTATTCTATGAGCTAAATTTTAGTTATGTATTTTATAAAGCTTTTTTGTAATAGTTCTATTCCTACAATTTTTCAGAAATGACTTTATACACTACCAGACTATTATATTGTATTTTCTATTTACATTTTACCTTAGCCTTCCGTTGGAAAGCAATGAGTGAGGTATATTGAATGTACAGAAAAATTTACAATTATTAGACACCCGCAGAATGTAATGCATTTTCTGGCCCGCTACGGCCGTCGTCAGCATTCTTTGTGTCTCACTGGATAGTGTTACTTTATAAATTGAATGTATTTAACTCAACTATTTTAACAAATAGAAACTGGGAATTATTTCCTTCCGAAGGTAACTTTATATTATATTCAACATTTTTCATTTTTCGAATTTATTCTATGAGCTAAATTTCAGTTATGTATTTTATAAAGCTTTTTTGTAATAGTTCTATTCCTACAATTTTTCTATTTACAATTTTATAAAGTCATTTCTGAAAAATTGTAGGAATAGAACTATTACAAAAAAGCTTTATAAAATACATAACTGAAATTTAGCTCATAGAATAAATTCGAAAAATGAAAAATGTTGAATATAATATAAAGTTACCTTCGGAAGGAAATAATTCCCAGTTTCTATTTGTTAAACTAATTTCTTAACTAATGAATAGGGATGCGATTTCTATGCAAATGCATGTTTTTTGTCGATAGTCTAAGAACGACGTCGACCAATTATCTTTCCGAATCATTAAATTTGCGTTAAAATGGCATCGATTTGTTTTTGCATATTTTGGTGAAAATGCATATTTTAGCATATTTTCATATTTTTGAGGGTTTTTTTAATTTTCATTTTATAAAAAAGTTCTAAAAAAACTTTTTAAATACACAAAAAAATATTTAAATAATAAATAAATTCATTTGGAGCTTTGCTTTAAATACAAGAGTTTGGCAAAAGATGCTTCTATTTTAAACCGATGCTGCACCTTACATTGTTAAGGCTTGTAATGGGTTACAAATTACTTGCTTGGCACATGGGTTATATGCAAAGAATTTAGAAGCCAATTCGATAATATTGCAATTTTTAATGAAATGCATCCTTTGATTCCCCTTCCACCGCAGCCAGTAGTAGCAAAATTGGAGGCTGGCTAGATGCTTCAGAATTCTATTCAAAATAACTTCTAGTAATTTAAGAAAGTTTCAAGGAAAAGGAATAATAAATTTAAATAACATCAGAAGTCAATTAGCATTTATGTATATTTTCCAATTACGGATATTTTGGTGAAACCATAACTAATTAGGAGCGATTTAGTTCACTTAATACTCAAGTCAAATTAATTGATATTGCAGAAAGTAAAATTAACAATGTGGAGGGTAGAATAGCCCGCCAAATTAAAAAAAAAAAAAATCCAAAACGTTTTGCAAAAAAATTAAGGATTTCAAAAAATAAAATAAATTTCAAATATTTTTGATCTGATCTTAAAACAAAGTAGGATCTGCAAACAAATTTTTCCAAAATGCATTGACATTCTTCAAGGTAAAGACAAAGTTTTACTTTTAATTAAACAGTACTTATTTATTTAAACAAATAAAAATTAAAATAAGTTATTTAAGTTTTTAAAGATATTTGAATAACAATAGACTGAATTTTATATATTTTTGTTTTTAGTAGAATTAAAAAACGATTTTTTATGTAATTTTTTTAAGTTTTTAGTGCATAATTTTTATTTTTTTAGTGCATGAAAATCTCATCCCTACTAATGAATATCAACTTTTTTTACCGAAATTTATATTTTGATGAGCCTGCTGTAAGTGTTATTTTAAGCACAAAAATCACCTATAATAATGTTATATTCATTAAGAGATCAGGGGTGGGGAAGGATTTGGTAAACACTATTGTATTAATGATCATCGAAATATATATTTTTCAAATTTTTGGTTGGTTGACTGTTTCTGGGATTTGCCCATATCTTCGACTAAAAATTGTTAATACAGTTTTCAAATTATTGCAAAATAAAGTACATTTTTTTAAAACTAAGCTATTATTGCTTATCATATAAACCTTATTCCAAACATTTTTACTGACAAACTTTTTAACCATAGAAAATTTGGCAAAACCTCAAACTTGCAAAGAAACAACAAAATTTCCTGCGAAATTAAAGACTTATTTTCATTTAAATACCAGAGAAATTTTCTCTGAATACGAAAATGATGAAAACATGAATTTGGCATGGTAGAATATATAAAAGCTTCCTTATTTGGGGGATAGCCTGAACATGTTGCGTTGGTGTCTCCTTCAAAGGGATAAACTGTTGTTTGCAGATCCCTCATGCCTCTTGGCATGGTCCACTTATAACCTATAATTACACCTGTTTTAAGTACATATTTCAATCTGCACTATAGATCATTGCAATAGATCCGTTCTTTAGTCCAATGTTAAAGACACTTTATAAAGTAGTATTTCCGATAAGTAACATCTTATTATATGGTATCTTATTTTATTGCACCTAAATGAATTTCATTACTTTGAATGAAACGAATAGCATTAACCAGTCTTGTTATTTCTTACGTAAGATTTTTTGTGTCTGATCTTTATGAAATATTGTCTTAACTCTTCACCTCTTTAGCGTTTTGTGATTTCATTAACAAAGTTCACAATAAAATATATGTTTTGTAAAACATCCGTTTGGAAATAGCATTTTTTCCTATAATGAAACTCGAACAGGGCTTTAAATAGACTAATGCTGGCCCGGCCTGTGCGCAAAGTACAAGTCGAAATTTTTAGATTATAACATTAAATTAAATACATATGTATATTTTCATTGCCAAAAGGACAAAGCCTGTTAAAAATGATGAGTTCTCATTTGCATAGAGGCAAAGATTAACGATTAATTTAACGTTTCGATTTTTTTTTTTTTTTTTTAATTTATTTGTTTTTTCAGCTAATTTTATTGTGATTTATCAGACGTATCCTACATAAAAACGAAATTTAATATACTTATGTAGCGCAGGCTATAAAAATCTTTTGTTTAAAAAAGTGTTATAATTGTTTGCAAAAATTTGTTGAGTGTATTTAGTGAATAACTCGCAAATCTCAACAAAGAATAACAAGAAGACATTGTATTTTTCAAACCGATTCTGTTTGTGATGGAAAACAATTGTAATCATGAAAAATGTCGTTTTAAATTGAACGTCAATGCAAATTTGACACTTGAAAAGGACTTGCATGTTAATGGAAAATGTGTGAGTTGAAAAACGAGTGTTTAACAAACAAAATGGAAACGCAAAAGGACTTAAATAAATAACACCAAACATTCAAGTGTTCTCTTCAAAAATATTTTAAATTATTAAATGATTTTGCTTAAACTACAATGCTTCTTAAGCAAAACACTTTTAATTCTGTGCTCTAATGGATACAATAGTTTTTTACAAACGCCCCATTGTGCATGCGGTCTTTGTTTTTGGGGCCTACAATTGTAATCGCATCTAAATGTTTCTATGGATTTTCACATTCGTTAATTTATATGGAAATGCGTTTAAATTCGTGTGTGTTGGTGATACAAAACAATAGAAGAATAGAATTCTATGAGTGTTTGTTTTAACAAATAATAATGAAGGATATAAATGTTGCATTTTCAAAGGGATCAAAACGACAAACATACTTTAAAACTCGACAAGTTTATAGGAAACACATGAGAGCCTATATTTGTCATCATTGTAATTTAGAAATATGTATAATTCTTTAAATATTCAGCCATGTTCTCGAAATTGAATTCGTGTGAAATTGAAATCGAACAAATTTTCAAAACGATCCTGTCTTAAAGGCTTATTCCGCTTTAAATACGTCATACATTGACCACCAATTGTATTGACTTGAATTATTTTTAAAATCATGAAAAACTACGATAATTTTACTCGATTTCCAGAACATGGCCGTTTATTTTCTTGTAACATGTTAACATTGTGCTGCATATTTCAAAGCGTTTACATGTAAACTAACATTTAAATATCTACATATTTTTATTTTTAATACCCAAACGGCACGTTATTACAAAAAATCAATGAGGATTAACTTCGCAGTAAAATGTAATTTTTTCCCACTTAGGGTTTGTAACTTTTAAAACTTATCTGTTCCCTCGAACACATATTTTTATTCCCACCATTTTTCTGCAAATAATAATGCGATTTCATATTACGAAAACAATTAATTTATTTATTTATTGCGCACAAATTGTTATTTAAAGATTTAAAATGTGTCTTGAATGGTTCGTATTATTAAGGAAATGTTTAAAACCCCTGCAGGCAAAGTAATGTAGTACTAACTAGAAATATACTGGTTGGTTTTTCCTTTAACCTACTACTTGCACTATTGATTTTTTTTTTTCCTATACAAAACTATCGTATTTAATATTGGGTTGGCATAGGAGACCCAACTTGTTCATTTTTATAAAAGCTTTAAACTAGTTGCTTTATTTACAGTATAAGTACTATTTAAAACAAAACTAAGGCCCTAAATTTGTAAAACGCAAACGCAATGCCAAAAATAACATTGAAAGCAAAAACAATGTCAAAAATTTGTCACAATTTTGTTGTTGCTTCCCTAGAGGGAAGCGAACAGACACCAAAGTAGTCCCGTGATAGGTCTTTGGTGGTAGAGACCGGTTCTAGTTTTAACACTTTCTATGAATAAGACCTATCACTTTTACATGGGGTTGTCATTGGAGGGGGTCAATAGACACCATTTGACCAGTCACAAATCTATTCTCAATGGACATGTTTTGTGACAGCTACTAAAATGTAGTATTATTTCAATACGATGTAGTATTATTTCAATACGATGTAGTATTATTTCAATACGATGTAGTATTATTTCAATAAAACAAGTCCTAGAATTAAATTCAAGAGCCAAATTTTAGAAACTTCCAAAAAAATGTATCACACCACCGGTGAAGACTGTACTGTAATTCATTACTTTTTCTACCTTTTTGTTCTACATAAACCAGTTACATGATTGGTTCTCCTTTCACTGGTCATGAGTTCTTTCTTTTTGAACCTGTTCTATTTTCACAACTCCCAGGTCCAGTCTGTGGGACCAATTGACACTAATTTCCCGCAGGGTTTCTACAGAAATACATATTGCGTTTTAAAATTATCAACGCCACAAGATCTGCAGCGTTTAAAATTTAAAAATTCAATATACATTTCTATAGAAAACAACAACAAAATTATGAAATATTTTCGATTTTGTTTTTGCTTTCAATATAATTTTTGGCGTTGCGTTTGCGTTTTACAAATTTAGGGCCTAAGTTTTACTACTATTCCCCTCAATATTTAGTTCATACCTTATTATCGTTTTATAGTTATTTATTTATTTCAGAATAATTGTAAGCACTTACTCGTGGAACTAGTGAGAGAGAATAGAGAATAGATGATATTATATTAAATTTTTATATATATATTTTTTTTGCTGTTATACACCATGTTTGACTTTTGTTGAATTCTCTTTAGTTTATAGACCGATCTTTCAATACAAGGAAACCAGAGGAACCAACCGTTATGGGTTTCGTCATCATTTTTTATTGACAACTTGATGTACAATACTGAATAGTTTTAACAAAAAGAATGCGGGAATTTTCCTTTTAATCTATTTTTTAGCTTGAAAATAATTTAACATCTCTTAAACCAACCTAAAATATATGTGTTATGTTTACAAGTACATAAATAGTTTTTTATCTACTTTTGTAGTGTCCTTTCCGTCCCTACAAGGAACAAGAAAAGAACCTTTTTTTACGAACATTTGAACTGTTGTTGTTTCTGCAACATACGGCGCACAGTACTTTGTTCCACATACACAAATAAGGTGCAACAATGTTGTTTCAATGTTTAAAAAAAGTTACCGTACTGTATTCTTATCCTCTTCAATTACATGTAGGAAGAACCTTTTTTATACCCTCCACCACAATTAGCTGTGAAGAGCCTATACTATAGGTACGTTCAGACTAATGAAATATTTGACAAAAATATTTGTTCTGATATTTGCTTCAAACTGTGTGAAACAAAAAAATATTTTGTTTAATGTTCACACTAAGCTCAAATATTTGACAATTTTTGTTTGTTAAAACAGTTGGCAAATAGTGTCAAATAAAATAAATGAAATCATGTTTGCCATGCGTTCAGACTTAAGCTGGGATCACACGATTGCCGCAATGCACCAATTTTCACACTTTTTAATACCCCAATCGTGTGACTTCACAATCAAAAATCACATCATGTACCAATTGAGGACAATATTGTGCTTGCTTTTACCAATCAAATGCAACCCTGGTGCGGCAATCGTGTGACTGCAATATTTGCATCAAATAATTATTTAATGAAAGTGTTCAAAAATTAATATATATTTCACAAATAGTAAAAATTGCCAAATTAGTGGAAACTTGCAAAAATTTGCTAATAGCGGTATTAAAGCAAAGCCTAATAGTTATTCAAAATCGTTAGAGCTGTAAAGATTCACAGGGAAAAAATCGCTTCTTCGCGAGCATGGCTAAAATTCGCAAAAAATTGCAAGCTTGGAAACAAACCCTAAAATGTATTTCTAATCGTTTAAAAAAACAAATTTTAGGAAAATAGCAACAAAAAAAATGTTTTTTGCAAAATAAGCGAAAATTCGCGAAAATTTTTAAAATGTTTGCTCAAAAACTACTAAAATATTTTATTTTTTGTGTTCACACTATGTTCACATTGGACAAATATTTGTTTGCCGGCAAATACTTTTATTTCCTCAAAATCAGCTGTTATTTTATTTGACACTCAAAAATATTTTGTGTTCAGACTACGTTAGTGAAATATTTGATGTTTGCTATCAAATATTTCATCAGTCTGAACGTACCTTAAGTTTGTCATTCCGTGTGAAACTTTTTTATTATTCATCTCAGACCCCATAAAGTATATATGTATTCTGGGTCCTTGAGTAATTCTAAGTCGATTTAGCCATGTCCGTGTGTCTGTCAGTCTGTTTCGAAAAACTCAAAAGAAATAAAAAAGAACTTAATGTAAAATTGCTTGTAGTTATACTAAGCAGTTTGGGATTGAAATCCAGCAAAATAGCTTCGGTGGGATCAGAGCTATGAATCAAAATGTGGAACCACCACCTAAAAAATTTAATCAAAATTAATGCTGATTGCGGAATTCAAAAAATAACATTATTTATCAAACAATCGAAAATAAACTCTAATAAAAGATGGCGTCTGTGAATTACTCTTATGTTTCTCTGTAAAATACTAAGCCCAGTAGCTTAAAAGAAATTAAAAATCAAATTTTTAAAAAATTTTGGGTATCAGATTTTTCGTTGTTCACTATATAATCACGCTATCGCAGTACAAATTATGCAAAGAATTCTCGTTTTGTTTAAAAAAAAGGATTAAAGTTTTTTATAAATTTACATATAATTTTATGTAGGGTGTTGCTATGTGTGTCATATGATTAAGTTTATTTAATGTAAAGTATGGACGCGCTAAAAAGATTACCCCTTTGTGTACTCAGTTATTAAATTATTGGTTTGAATTGTTGTAAATTAAAGAAAATTACAGTTTTTAGATTCCTTGAAAATGGTTGACGAAGTTAACCGAAATATCGGAGAAAAAAAATAAAAATTTTGTTTTAACTTTTACTTTATTATCCAAGATATTTAGCCGAAGCAATAAAGTCATATTTCAAATCATATCAAGTATAATTTTATATTAAAAAAGTATTAGAACTGTTTTTGAAACTGTACTAATTTTTTCTCTTATGTACTTATTTCAAAACTGGAAACCCTAGTTTTAAAACAATAGCGCCTATATCATATAAGTTAGGTGGACTAAGGCCCTAAGCATGTAAGCAAATACAATGTCATAAATATTTTGTAATTTTGTTGTTGCTTTCTACAAAAATTCACATTGCCTTTTAAAATTTCAAACGCCTCATAGCTTGTGGCGTTGAAAGTTTAAAAAGGGTAAATGAATTTCTGTAGAAGGCAACAACAAAATAACAAAATATTCATGACTTTGTTTTTGCTTTTAATGTAATTTTTTGGCGTTGTATTGCGTTTTACATGATTAGATCCTAAATAAAAAGAGTACAGTAGACGCTCACAAATTAGAGCTTTCAGTAATTCGAACGTCCAGAAATTAGAATCAGTGTTTGCAATACATTAAACGCTCTAAAATTCGAATTTAAAATTCTAATTTCAGAGCGTTTTTTTTTTATTTGAACACAAGAAATCCGCAGTTCAGTTTGAACATAGTAAAACTAAAAAGGGGAATTACCAATTCATATATGTTTTTTCCTTATTGAATTGTTATGTTTTGTTGCCATTAGTTTTTTAATATTCATATTTTTAATTTAAAAAAATACATTTAATGTATTGGACTGAATTGTTACGTTTTGTTTTCTTGTTTTTATCAAACAAAATTGAATTAAAAAAATTTTAAAAGTCTTTTATTTAAGTTTTAGGAAGTAAATTAACTCAATTTTTTACTTTTTATTCGGAAAAAAAGTCCAGAAATTAAACTATTCAGAAATTAGAATCGCCTCAAAAACAAAGCGGTTCTAATATGCGAGCGTCAACTGTATTAAGTACTAAAAATTGTCCGAATTGGTCTGTTATTTCACCCCGCCTCTTTTCAAGCCACCTCCTAACTATAGGGTTTTGGTACGGTAGGGTCATACAAAACAAGCTGGATTGATAAAATTGAGTTCAATGGATGTTGGTATGATGTCGCCCATATTACACGATTTGGCACATTTGGCTGTGCACTTTTACTTGTTCAATACTGTCAATAATTATTAAAAAAAACAATAAAATTTTTATTTTGTAAATTTTTAAAATTCTTTTCAAAAATACAAAATTAGAAAGTTGAAAGAAGGCCTTTACAATAGCGCCCTTGCTCGTTTGTTGTTTGCAATAAAATTTTTTTTGTTTGTGTTATCGACACAACAACATGAGATTGCGTTCGTGTTATATAATTTCTAAAGTCTATTGTTGTGTTTGCTTATATTGTGATGATAGACCGAGGAATTATCAAATCATAATTTTATGAGAGAAATTATAAAATACAGCAAAAACAAGAATACAATGGAATTATTTTGGATTGTCTAAAGTGAATCTTGCTTGACAGTTAGGTAATACCTACTTATTGTTTGATATGCTCAGCTGCCAGACGGCCTGGAATAGCCTGGATTGTCCAGTTTTTTTTTGGCTCTTGTCCAGTTACCAGCTCAAATACAATGTGTCCAGTTAAAAATTTCTTTAATTTCATATAATAATTTTTTTTAATTAATTATATACTAACAGCCTTATTTATAAAAAATAATAAACCCTTTATTAACCCGTTTTATTTTGTATGAATTATGCCGTAAATATATATAGATATGTATAAATAAAGTGCAAAATGCAAGAGTTTTTGTGAGAGTACTTTAAATATTTTAAATAATCTACTCACAATTAAGAAATAAATGTCCTGCCGAAATTTCGATAACACTTAATTTTTATGAATGTTTCGGACAGTCAAATATGCTTCAAAGAGGTGAAATATGCGCTATAAACTTAAAAAATACTGCAAAAATGCACTTTTACCTACATTATGCGAAATTCGAAAGGTAAAATATGCAAAAATATGTTCTCAACAAATCGATCACATAAAAAATTATTGCCGAATTATTTTCAAACAAACGCTTGTTTGAAAACAATATTTTTGTTTGATTTTTATTTAACCAACAAAAATGTGGACAACTCTTCAAAAATATAATAAACGCGTTATTGGTGTCAAGTTTTCATAATTTTGTATGAAATATTTAACGCTCTTGAATGTTGTCGTCTTTTTGCATTTTTTATTTGATCGTAAGCAACACTTCTTCATGTGAAATATAAGAACAACAACAAAAAACACACACAGTCTATTTTTGGACGCTTTAAAAAAGTGCAACTATAAGAAAAACAATAGCAGAAACAACATTACAAGAAACAAAATCCAGTATTCAATTTTTTAAAACTGTTTGGTTAAATACATCAAATACAAAAATAGAATGATGACGAAAAACATATCGGGTCGGTCTGCTGCCGTTTTTGGTTACATTTCTTCTTTAGCAAAGGAAAGGATACAGCAACCCCTACTTTTGGATAAACAAGGCCTTCTCGCTCCATTCCATACTCATATCTTTTTTACATGCGTTGTCATTGCGGAGAAGGCCTTCCGCTTTCCTTTCTTCCCTAGAGCTTCTTAAAGGCCTTCTAAGTGGCTCTTAGAAGGTTTAGAGAATGACTGTCAAAAGGCCTTAGCAAAAAGGTTATCTTGAAGGGTTTTTAAGAAAGGTATATTGAAAGGCCTTTCAATTAATGGCTCTTAAAAGGCCTTTCAGACCATCCTTCTACAAATGCATTAAAGGTCATATTGAAGGGCTATCAGTCTAAAACATTAAGGAATATTTCCTTACAAATGAAATTAGAAGACTGAATAGGTTTCATGTACATATCAGATCTCCAATATAGAAAATGAACACTTAACTTTTTATATACTTATGTATACCTATTTTACAAACCTGTTTATATATTTTATTAAACTTATTGTAGTTTAATAAAACATGTGATACATATTTTTTATTAAAATAATCAAATTTGCTAAATATTGTACAATAGATTGCAAATAAAAGTTTATAATAAAATAAAACTTTTAAGCACAAGTACATATGTACATATCTTCCTTAATGAACAAAACTCAACTAAATAGATTTACATTATTGTTTTTATTTTGTATTTTAATATGCACCTACTTTGTTACTTTGTTTTTATAACGGGATCTGAATTCTTTCGCTTTGGCGAAAAAAACAAAACAAAAAATGTTACTCCTTCTTTTCTCGCTTCTCATAGAAGCGAGTGTGGAGGCCTTCTATGAGGCATTCTTTTGCAGTTACGTAAGAATAGTAATTAAATCAAAAAATTTTTTAAGCAGGCCTTTAAAAAGGCCTGAAGTAAGAAGGTCTTCTGAGTTTTCCCGCTGGGAGAGAGTGATACAGAAAAACGTTGTGTTGTGTGTATAAATAAGACTTCGTTCAAAAATTATTCCAACAAAAACAATGTGTCTCAAAGCCAGCCGGCGGCTCTGCTCTGCCGTCATCTTCTCATACAGTGCTTTATTTTTTTTTTTTTTTTTGAAATTTAGTATATGAATTTCAGTAAACTTTTTGTTTGATTCAGTTAAATTATTTGTTTGAAAAAATCAGTGTTTTTTTCAATAAACAAAATGCAAATAAATTGTTTGAATATGCAAATTTGTTTATAGGACCGATTTCAGACAAAAAATTTTTTGATTCTACAAATTTTCTGTTTGAATTGGAAAAATATTTTTTTCTGTGATGCCAAAATTCATAAAAAGCTCTAAAACGGATGAATATATTGTTTCTGCCTTCTTTGGGTGAATGAGGAAAAACATGCAATTGCATATTAACGGTTTTTCTAATGATGTAATTGACCAAAAAACATAAAAGCCATAATAAGTCGATTTTGAATCTTTTTGTTATTTATGGCACTTAGATTTTAGCTGACGATATCTAGACTGAAATTCAATTATTACGTGTAAAAAATTAAATATGTTTCTGGCAACCCTATCAGCCACCTACACACGCACAAACACACTCATAGTTAAAATCAAATAGGTAAAATTTTAATTTAATTGATTACCTATGAATTAAAAACAATTTATAGTTTCCTCGTTCTTATACTCAATAGATGTTAACAGTGCATTTAAAAAAAAAATCAATTATGAAACGAGAGAAACACTTTTAAACTACATTTCTTGTAGCACTTTAACTTAAATGCCCCAAGTACTTTTATGCTAAAAAAATTGTAACGTTCAAAAAAGAACGTAGAGTCAAAAGCAAATTTAAGAATATGGAGCGAAAAGAACTTGTTGTTCCCGTTCTTGTTATGGCATGAGTGTTTGTAGCTGTGGTTTTGTGACTATATGTTGGTATGTATAGTAACATCTTGGAAAACACTTCCATTAAAAAGGCGTAAAATAGCATACTTTAAGCTTTAAACATTATACGAACATACATACATAAGTACTTTCTTTCACATATTCATGGAAATGCACTACACATTACAATTTCGGGTATAAGCGCAGAAAGTTTTATATGTATAATGTCGTTTATTTGGCTGGAAAGTGGCATAACTCTTAATATTATGTTACTTCAAAAAAGCTTTTCTTAATATAAGTTTTTTTTTTCTTTTCTCATTTAATAGAAGTAGCGAAGTAGCTTTTTGACTTCAGTTGATCTATTTTAATATTGCGGAAATCTTAAGTCCCATATTTTTCTAAGTTCCAATTTGGTCCCTTTTGTTCCTCAGTTAAAGATTTCTCTCGACCCATTTTACACTAAATTGTTCACTAATCAGTTAAATTAAAATAATAATATGTATTTAAATAAATCAGATCACGCATATGCTTACTTGGAAAAAATTATCTTTAAGGCAGGTGCTATTGAAGTAATACATTTGTGCAACGATTTTTACTTGGCAATAAAACGAAGTTCAATTAACACGTAATCGTGAAATTCTACTCAGATTTTTGTTTTGTTAAAGAAAAGAGTGTAACATAAGAGATTTCTTCACCTGACCATTTTTTGTGTAAAAAATATTCGAGTTTTTTATATTGAATTTGATGTTTAGTATTACAAAAAATTGTCAGGGGAAGACCCCATGTAAAGAAACATGAAAAATTATTAAGGATTAATTGTGTGCTGTTCTAGGGGCGCAGAGTGTACGAAATTTTACAGAAATTACAAACGGAATGACAAACCACCCGGTTGAGGAGTATAAATATTATGTTTGCTGTATTTAATAGTTAATATTTACATTAAAGTAAGCGAAACAATCATATACATTAGAATAAAAATTAAAATAGTGTTCATTAAATGTCCCGTAAATGAAATAATCACATCAGCAATGGAATTATGAAAAATACAATTTTTGAAAGAAAATAATTTATAATTAGGCAGGGGCCAAATTACGGCATTCGATATCGATCGAAATTGCAACACCATTTCGATCGATATCGAATGTCGCGATTTGCCCCCAGTTTTAATGCAGAAATCATAAAAGTTGCAAACAAAGGACTAACTTTTAATTTCTACTAAAAATATTTGTTTTTAAAATTTAATATCTTGAAATGGAAATATTTTTTTTTTAATCGATTGCATACTTAAAATTTCATTTATTAAATACATAAATTATAAGTTCATGACCAAAAGTGGCAAACATTTTATATCACTTTTCTGAGAAAAACATGTTGCAGTTTATACATGTAACACTTTCTAATGTTACCTATTATCGCTCGAAGTTTTACATTTTGTGCAACTTCAATAGAACACAATTAGCTGCGTTTTACCGTTAATGTGCTTCATGAACGATTTTAAAAGCTATTTGAGCAGTTTCTGCACGCTATAACGATATGGAAACAAATATTAACATCACTAATGGTTTGTAAAAACCAAAACGATAACAATATACATACATAAGGCCATTTTCTCATTAGGCAATTATCTTTTTTCCCAACGAAAAACTGCACATTAAAGAAATTTGGTTTTCTTAATGTCTCATTTGCTTCAATTTTATCGCAAAGCTAACCGGCACTCATCTGGCAATTATTTATTTTCCTTTTATTTGCCGTACAGATAAATCCAATCAGCTGACTCCTAACTTTTACATGTATTTTGAGTGGCGTTGCCAGCTGAAAACAATGTTTTTTGTCGGTATATTGAGAAACCCAAAATCGTTAACGGACAGTTTATCGGTCCAATAAATTTATGTTGACATTAAGTAACAGGCAGTTTGTCGATACATTGAGAAAATGGCCAATAGACTTTTTCATTTTAATATACATATAAATATTTTCATATTTTATTCCAAAACAATATTTCCACAAAATGATGGGTGGTATGAATAATGACAAACAAAATAAAACATTGGTTTTAAAAGCAAAGTAGTAAGCACCAAAGTTGTACCACAGGGCAGTTTGAACACCTTAAGTAAAAGTAAGTTTAGAATATGCAATTCATTAACGTATTCACAAAAGAGCTTCCCACAGTTGTATTTTTTGCACAAATTAACACAAAAATGTAAAACATGTAACATTAACGCAACATATTTCCCAAAAAAGAAATACCCTTAAATTACTGAGCAAAATTTTATATTTCTTTCAAAAATGGACTTTTGAAAACCAAAACCAAGTTTTGAAAAAATTTTAATATATTTGTAATCTGAACAAAACAAAATTGTAACATGAGAATCCCTGCATATATTTTTCACTTTTGTTTTTTGTTTTAAAATAATATTTAATATTTACACTCTGTTTGAAAGTTATAATTTTTGAGTTATTACATTATTCATTTAAACACGCTACACTAAAAGAAATCCACGATGCAATTTACGAATGAAACTTTCGTAGCGCTTTTTGTGCTAATTACGAAAGTTTCATATGGAATACGAAGAAAAGTTTACCCTAGCATTTTTTAATGTTACGAAAGTCAAGAACTTTTCTTAGTTCTATTTTTCGTAAATATTACAAAATTAAAATAAAGAAACAATTTTGTAGCAAATTTGGTTTTGCATGATTATTAATTGATTACGATTACAAGTACACAAAAAATAATCAGGATTACTGGCGATTACTACAAAATAATCAAGAAGAATCAAAAGTAATCAGATTATTTTCAACGATTATTTTTGATTAATTTCAACAATTGTGTATGTCTTCATTCGTACTACAATTTTTTTGGAGAATGTTCTGGAAAACAATTTTATCCAATTAAAATTGGACTTGTATTCGACTGCAGTTATGCATTCCTAAACAAAAACTGAATGTAATCAAACTGATCGGTATTATTATTTAATAACAGCACCAAATACTACTTCATTCGTAATGAAATAAATGCTCATCCATATTAATAAGATTTCCGGTTAAGACGTAAAACTATGATTTTGTCTGTCCTTGAATATTGTTTATCGAATTTATTGTAGTTAATCTGCTTGTATTCTTCTTAATTTCTTGTATGATTATTGACACATCTAACAAAACTTTAGTCCGATTTTCAGTCACTTTTAACGAATTTAATGAGAATATTAAAACTAATTTTACTCCTTAACGACATTTGGATTAATAACTATTTTTCTTCTGAACCGATTACGGCCGAATTCAACCATTTTGAACGAACTTCTTCTTATTTCTTTAGCTAGTTTTCTACACTTGTTTTGAACAACGTGCTTTAGTTAATGTTGCTTTAATTAAAATAAATGTAGTAAAAAAATTTTGATTATGAAATCTTTCAACTGTATAATCGTTGAAAATAATCGGATTACTCTTTGATTATTTTAGAGTAATTGTTATATTTTGGTAACTTGTAATCTTAATCAATCGTTTTCTTATTTTAAAAATTAATCTAATTGATTACTAATCGTAATCGATAGTTAACAGGAATGATTAAAATATTCATTAAATTTTGTTTGGCTGAATTTCTTTAAATGTGTTGCACACATTATTTTTGTTGTTTATTTATTTAATTTATTAAGGCTTAAGAATTTTCTTAAAAAAATGTTTTTAAAACATAGATTGTCAGTAACGCAATTGTAAAATACTTCATAAATAATTAAATAATTTTTTTCTCTTATGCGGTGTTTGTGATATATAAATCAGCGTATTACCAAGATAAATATATTGCAGTTAAACGATTTTTCGCTTAAGCGAACAAAGTGCTTTGAGACTCGTTCAAACTAATACAGAAAAATCATTAATTGCAATTACACGATTTTTTTAATAAATAGCGTGCGCTTATCCGAATTCGACTGTTCAAAGTTATTTTTTAAGAGTCCTTCTAAATACAAACTGAGAAACTTTAGAAAGCCTTTTCAGAATAATACAATTAAAAACCAGCGCAAATAAGAGTCATGAAATATAAAATGTAGTGGCGGGAGGCTCCCTCTTATACATTTTGCTTCCCACTTGCGTGGTACAGTAATCCAAAGGTCGAGGAGTAATACAAAATATAAAAGTGATGATGTCTAGGTTGATCATCCAAATGAAAATATAAGTATGTTTGTATAATTAATAAACAATATGAAACTTAAGGAAACTACACGGCGAAAATGGTGACATCAAAGTTTACACTTCTTTTCATATACTTATATAAAAACAAGTAACAATAAACAATAATTCAATGAACATTTAAAATTGTTTGTTGAGATCATATATTTTATAGGTGTATTCATTAATTTTACTCGCAGAAACTTGCAACAACAGGATGAATTTAAAATTTACAAAATTGCTCTCCCAATTGCTCAAAAAAATTAAAAAGTAAACGAACGTAAAACATCGACGGTATTCAGCTGTAAGTTACTAGATCATTTCATCCTGAATTCAATTGTTTTGAATTATTTGCGCATGAATATTGTTCATTAATTTTAGAAATAAAATATTTTATTTTATGTTACCGAATATGAAGTCAGAATTGTCAAAAGTGGAACAGTTTTTGAGGTATTCCAAAATAACCGTTGTTTGTGTTTTTAAAAAAGATGATGTGACTTAAATGCAAATATCTTCAAAAATTTTAAACGGATCATGTATTTTTTTTTTTTTTTATTTATTTATTTATTAACTGTATTACAAATAAAGGTGTTGCCTCAGCGTCCATTGGACATTTTTGAGGCGAGTTGGCAACAAGTTAAATGCAAGTTATATACAAGTTATATGTTATATAAAAAAAAAAAATAAAATTAAGTTTAAAAATACAAAAAATAAATGTTTAAGTATTTAATTCACTGCAATATTACTAAAGAAGCATTTCTAAATTTTCAAGTAAATATTCATTTAGCTTTTTCTTAAAGAGATATTCTACCAATACTCTTTAAGTTATCAGGCAAATGGTTGTATTCCAAACTACCCATATGTTCCACACGTTGCTTTGTTGTTTCCAGCCTACATCTTGCTATCCAAAGATTTGTATTGTTTCTTGTATTAAAGATTGATTGATTTCGAGAAAAACTTATAGTATGATAACCAATATTATGCAGAGATTTAAAGACTTGCATGAGAAGTTGCATTTTATACAATCCATGTACAGGCAGTACTGTTTGAGCAATATTTTTATAAAGATATAACGTTGGATACATTCTCGGGAGATTAAAGACAGTTTTCAGTGCTTTGTTTTGAATTCTTTGTAATGACTTAAGCTCGTTGCTTTTTTTATAACCACATGTAATGGACAGGTAATTGAGATGACTATGCATCAATGCGTTATAGATAAGTAACATAGTTCTTGTATTAGACTTGTTCTTAAATTTATAAATTAAACCTATAGCTGGCCCAATTTTTGCTTTGAGGCTCTGAATATGTGTGTCCCATGACAAATTACTTTGCATATATACACCTAAGTATTTCGTTTGAAAGGTTTCAAAAACTTCTTTCCCATCTATAAAAAAACTAAATGTTAGGTTGTCGGTATACGGCTTAAATCTTATTAACTTCGTTTTTTCTGCATTTAACATTAATTTATTTAGCCTTACAAACTCTGTTATTAACGCTGAATCTCGTTCCATATGAACTTTCAACGCAATTTCATGTTTATATGGATAAAAAAAATACATATATCATCAGCATATAGAAACAGTTTCCCAAATAATAACAGGTTCATCAAATCATTAATATAAATTTTGAATAGTAATGGCCCCAACACACTGCCTTGTGGGACACCATTCTCAACAGCACCAATAAAGCTTTTGCAGTTATTAATTTCCACATATTGTCTTCGAAAAGTTATATAGTTTTGCAACAACATTACCGCTCGCGTATTTAGCCCATAATAACAGAGTTTATTTATTAAAATCATGTGATCTACTAGGTCAAAAGCCTTCGAAAAGTCATAAAAAACACCAGCCACACCTCTGAAACCATTGTCTAATCCTTGGCAAATATTATTTACAACGTTTACTACTGCTTCCTCCGTACCACACTCCTTTTTAAAACCAAATTGACATCAATATAACAAATTATGGTGGTCTAAATACTTCGTTAGCTGTTTGCACAATATTTTTTCAAAAATTTTGTCAATCATCGGAAGTAACGCAATCGGTCGAAACTTATCAACTTCAGTGGCATGGCTTTGCTTGGGTATTGGTATTATTTTGACGATTTTTAACTCATCTGGATACACCGTAGAATCAACCATATTGTAAAAAATCTTAGACAAATAAGGAGAAATGTCATCTTTACATTCAAAAAGCATTTTTGGAGGAATTCCGTGATATACACAAAGCATTTTTGGAGGAATTCCGTCATATCCACAACTTTTCGATAAATCAAGTTTTCAAATAATCTCAGAAACTTCAAAATCGGTTGTATAAACGAAATCAAACGATTGCTGACTCATATTAAGTGTCCTTAGCCCTTTACAAGAATCACCTGGTAGTTGTTCAATTTGTTGCTTAAGTGTCTTTGGAATTTCCATTATGTTATTAAACAAATCACATTTAACTTTATTGTCTGTTAAAAAATCTCCATTTAAGCTTTAAATATTTACATCGCTTTTAAGTTTTCTGCCTAGCTTTTCGTTAAGAAATTTCCAGCACTTTTTTGGCTCTTGCTGAATATTATTTAAGTTGTTATAATAGTAATTATTCATAGATTCCTTACAAGCTTAACGAATTAAACTACTTATTCTTTTTAGCCTAACTTCTACATCTTTAGATTTGCGTTTTTTTCTTTGTTTTAGCAGATTTTTTTTAAACAAAATCAAAGCATGTAGATGGTTATTTATCCAGGGTGTTATTTCATTTCTAATAAGTCTTTTGTCACATTTTTCCACAGTTGAACTGCTAACTGCATTTGAAATATAGCTTATTATTTCAGAAGTATCTATTGAAGGATTACCAGTTATCTCAAAATTGACTAAAGAATTACGAAGACTTTCTGTAGCAAATGCATAATTACAAACTTTTCTGAGTTTTTCATTAAATTCATAACTAAAATCTTTGCCTTTTAGCTTGCATGATATCAAATTATGGTCTGTTAAGCCGCAAGAAATGATATCATAAAAATGTTTCCCATGGCGTTACTATACAGTATTCCCTCGTCTTACGAAGGCCCGCTTTACGAAATTTCGAAGTTACGAACAACATTAAAAAATTATAAAATTCGTTATACGAATACAAAATTTCGAAGTTACGAACTTTTTTAATAAATAAAAAAATTCGTTATACGAATACAAAATTTCGAAGTTACGAACTTTTTTAATAAATAATAAAATTTTTTAAACGAATGACAAATTTGCTTCTACGGACAATTTAAATTTAATTTTGGAACTCCTCGAAAACAATAAGTTAAGTTTTATCATTCATTGAATATATTTTAGTAGCAGTCGTGGGGCAAAGACCAACAATATCTGAACTGTTGCAGTTTTTTGTCAACAAAGAGTTCTTACACAAACAAGTTTGCCTGTTTTTGTTGATTTGTTGTACAACAACACCAAGTGCTGCCACCTTATAGTAATTTCACCATAGTGCAAGTTGTGTATTTTACAATTTTAATTTAATTTGGGAAATCCCCGAAAACAATAAGTTAGGTTCTATCATTCAATGAATTTCGTTAGTGCAAGTTTTGTGTTGTTAAAGTGAAGTCAAATAATTTTTTGTTGGAGGTATATCAGTAAAGTGGTTGTGTGTTTCTGTTACATTAAGTCGAAATTATCTTTGCTATAAAAATGCCTGGTAAACAAACAAAAACTACGGTTCACGCCACTTGTGCAAAAAAGATCCGTAAAGCGATCACATTGGATGTAAAGCTTGATGTTTTAAGACGGCTTGAAGCTGGTCAGAAAAATAATGAAATAGGAAAAGCTTTTGTACAATTAAGAACAATCAAAATAATATAAGAAATAGTGTACAAAGAGTAACATCTTTGACTACAAAAAATGTTTCAAAACAATGAAGTGCGGTAATGGAAGATATGGAACGGATGCTAAGTGTATGGATTGACCACCAATCCCAACAAAACATTGCAATGAGCACCACTATTATGCAAGAAAAAGCCAGGAACCTACACCAGTATTTAATAACAAAAAATGGGGAAGGATCTAACACAGAACAGTTTTTAGCAAGCAAAGGTTGGTTTGAAAGATTTAAAAAACGTCATTCCTTACATAATATAAAAATGTCTGGTGAAGCAGCAAGTGCGGATGTTGAGGCGGCAAAAAATTATCCCGCAATATTTAAAAAAATTATAGAAGACGGTGGATACACCCCGCAGCAAGTATATAATGTTGACGAAACAGGTCTGTTTTGGAAAAGAATGCCATCTAGAACATTCATTTCCAAACAAGAAAAATCTGCTTCAGGATTTAAGGCTGCTAAAGACCGTATAACGATTTTATTTGGAGGGAATGCTGCAGGAGATAATAAATTAAAGCCAATGCTTATTTATCATGCGGAAAATCCACGAGCCTTCAAAAGTTGCAACAAATCAGAACTTGGTATTATCTGGCGGTCAAATAAAAAAGGGTGGATGACAGCACATCTTTTTGAAGACTGGTTGAATAATTTTTTTGCAAGTTCTGTAAGAAAATTTTATTCTGAGCAAAATATTTCAAACAAGGCATTGCTAATAATTGACAATGCACCTAGCCATAAGCTAACTCACATACCTGACAATATCAAAGTTGTATTTCTACCACCAAATACTACTCCTATACTTCAACCAATGGATCAGGGTGTAATTGCTAACTTTAAGGCTTATTATTTGCGCCGCGTTTTCAAGAATCTGATCAAATATGTTGATGGTCCAAACCGGACAACTATTACAGAATTTTGGAAGCAATTTAATATACTTAATGCTGTTGACAACGTTAAAAAATCTTGGGATGAAGTTAAAGAAACAGCCATGAATGGAGTATGGAAAAAATTATGGCCCGAATGCACTAATGATTTCGGAAGTTCAATGCAAAACATTCAAGAAATTCAAAATGAAATTAATAGAGATGCTTGAAGGAAGCACGGATGCGGAAATTGTAGGAAATCTTATGCATGGCGAAAGTTCGCGTATTTTGACATCACAAAAAATGTCAAAAGCATTTTCTCTTATCCAGGAAGCTATCGATATATTTTCGGAAAACGATCCTTTTGCAGAAAGAAGTCTTAAGGTTTCCAGAGAAATATAAAACTCAATTCTTTGCTATAGAGAATTATACAAAGATAAAAATAACTCCGCAAAGCAAACCTCATTAGTTTCTTATTTTTCAAAAAAAAGTGCTGCAGCTCCAAATATTCAAGAATCTGTAGAATCTATTTCCGATGCCAGTTTGGATGAAGGTTCATCTACAAGCCTAGGCGAGGGCTCATACAACATATCAGAATAGATATAGCATTTATAATTTATAATATTATATTTCAATTACTTATAAAGTTATTATTTTAATTTGAAAATTGAATTTTTTTTTAAATGTGTTTAATTTTTAAAACGAATAAATTTCTTTTCTTATCACTTTGTTATAAATGTTTCTAAAAAAGGGGTTCGAATAACGAACATTTTGGGTACACATCTATCTATTTTTAGTACAAAGTTATACAAATATGGATCTCGATTTACGAATATTTTTGATACCTGGAACGTATCTATTTATTTTCAGTAGAATGGCATACTAATTTTGAGCCCGATATACGAATATTCGATATGCGTCTATTTTCACAGAACGTATCCTATTTGTAAACCGGGGGATTACTGTATACGTTATCAATAGACGTCCCAGATTTTGGTCGTGTTATTAAGGTATGGCAATTTAAAAAGTTATAGCTGGATAACAAATGTATATGATTTTCAGACGATGTTTGTTGTAAAACATCAATGTTTAAATCACCAACAACAATATTTGGGAATCGACCAAAACTGCTACACAAACTTTCAACAAAATCTAGAAATTTAGCAATATTAAACTTTTGTGAATTGTAGAACGATGTAAATTTTAACGGCTTTCCATTAATTTTATAATTTTCCAACGATATTGTTATCGATTCAAGATTATCAGTACTTTTACACTCTTCAACTTTGTACTGCAAGTTGTTTTGGATATAAACTGAAGTTCCTCCATATTTATCTCTTCTACAGCAATGTACCACATTATACCCAGGGACATTATAAATTTGAACTCAGCCAGCGCTAAACCAAGTTTCCTGCACAGCAATGATGTTGGGTAGTTTTGGAAAATTAGAAATCATCATTTTAAATTTATTTAATTTTTCAATTGCTGAAATGCTTCTCATGTTTACAGATATAATATTAAAAAATTGCAATTTTATTGTATTAACCCTGCTGTTAGGTTAAGCCCATTTGGTCCAATTTTTGAATTGTTTCCTTTGTAATTGTTGAACGGTGATATATACTGACTTAGTTTTTTAGCTCACGTGGTCTTTTTATAAAACAATGTTTTTTACAAAAATGCAAGGTTCTAACTCAAAACAGGACTGAAAAAATTATCAATTTACGAATCTTAGGTTAAGGGACAATTTGGTCCATAGTATATTTTCTTTGATTTTTTTACATTTATTTAAAATAAATAAGTTTTTACTGTTTAATTTATAAAAATGGTCATTGCATGATAATCAATATGTTTTTCGGTTAGTTTTGCAAATAAACTTGCTACAAATGGAGCATTTTATTTCAGACTTAGACTTACAGCAACTACATATTTCACGCCTAAGATCCCCTGAGTGAGAGGTATTATTATTCGGAGAGAGCACTAGAACTATGCATGATGATCGTATTTCATTGAATAACTATGCTGAGAACTCTTGTTTAGGTAATCTAGTCCGTTTCATCATATATTCCTTAGCCAGGAAAAGTGCTAGTTGCCGCAAAGACTCAGATCTCCTGCGATTCCGATCAGCTGGAGCCCATGAGACGTCGATTTTAGAAAATAAAATGAACGCATTCAAAGCGAATATATCCATTATGTTTGCAAATACAAAGTTTGGCCATCGATTTGCTTTGCGCTTTATGCTGTAGGAACTAACCATTTGATGAGCCACCTTAAAACCTACGCCATGGCGCGCCACCTTAAACCCCTACATATTAAGTTTCTTTCCTAAAGTTTTTTACCAACTAAAAAGTGTAAAAAAATGAACGTGTTGCCCTTGGTTCTTTTCAGGCTGTGCATTTCTTGGCCAACCAAGGTATGGTTGTGTTTTCCGTATGTAGCCTAACTTAGAGTTCACCGATAACAAAATTTTAAATCATATTTTTCTGGTGTTGATGGCATAAACTGTCGAAGAGAACATCACCCTCTGATTGCAACAAGTTGATCATCAATGGTGACATTTTTATGACAATTATAAAATATTAAAAGAAGTTGGTGAAAACGGTCCCACAGTTGACGAATATCATAATTTTTATCATAAACGCATTTTTCGTCGACTCAAAACATCATCGAAGCGGATGGCACTATTAGTCATATGAAATTTATCTTCAGACATTATTTGTTTCAGAAGAACTTGTTTCGCCATTTTCTGAAATATAATCCATTTCCGAGTCTGAAATATCGGATTCACTTTCAACATTGAGTAAAACACGTCTGAACAATAAAAATAAAAAAACATTGATTAAAAAAGGCGTATCCCATAATTGATTTTTATATAAGCTGTTTATATGGACCAAATGGTTCGTTAGTTTTTTCTGACCTAACAGCAGGGTTAAAACAATTATTAAATTCATGAAAATTTTCAAAATGTTGATTATTTATCATAGAAAAAGTAAAGTTAAAAAAAAAAAATTTCAAATTGTATTATTAGTACTTATGTATATTAGACTGTTCGCATCTTGTATGGGATTTTTTTTTTAATTTAATTGTTTGCGCTGCTTAAAATATGAGGTTTGATATAAGAAATCATGATCTGATTTTTCAGGTCAATCCGAAGGTGCCTAGCCGTGCCGGGTGGGGCCCAAAGTTCCCCATATTATAAAAAAAAAACATCTATTCTATCAGATCTTTATAGTTATACTAGTTGAAAAGCCTAAAATCAAAAATATGGCTTCGTTACGGTCTTCCGCAGAGAAAGTACTTAAAGTGTGCCAAATTTCAGTTTCCTATGTCATCAGATGGCTTCAGAAAGTTGCGGAAAGAATAGGACATACATGCAAACATCCTGACATACTAAGAAATTATATATTAAGGAGGTTGCGCAACATATATTCGCGTAACTCAGAAACGCTTTAGCTTATTGAAAAACTAAATAAAACCGAAATTCCGCAATAAAATTTACTTTAAGAAAGGTAAAACGTTTTTCTTTATGTTGGCTTTGGTTTTCGAGATATACCGTTACTTTGACTAAAAAACGCACCATTTTTAGCAGCAGTAGAAGAATTCTTATTTGAATCATCTCTTCTCTTAATAAAATACGCAGCTCCAATATCACTCTCATTTAATTGTAGACCAACTTTTTTAGAAATAGCCATAAGGGCACCAACTGCAGTTTCATTATCATTCACAACGACCCCACTAATAAGGCAATCTTTTTTAACAAGCTCATCATTTAGGTATTTAATAAAATCTTTCAGACTATTAACCTCACTTTTAAGCAAACGATTCTCTTTCATCACAGTTTCAATTTTCTTTTTATTTTCTGCCACCCCTCGTAGAATATCATCATATTGTTTTGACATAAAATTCATTGTCTCTTGTAGGTTCGACAGCTGATCAAGTTTGTTTAGCTGCTTTTTTATGTCATTCAATTCATTCTTTACCGTTCCACCACTTTCATCACAGAGATTGCAAAAAAACTCCTCACTCTCATTCTCCAATAAAATCTCATATTGACGTTTGTTTAAGTTTGTACATAAAGCATGTAATGTTTTCGCGCACTTATCGCACTGTAAGTAATCTTTTTTTAGTGAAAGATAATAAAATTACTAAAATAACCATGGGCTGTTTGTGAAGATTAGTCAAGTAATGACAGAGTAACAGTGGACAAAAGTTCAAACTTCTTAAAAAATTTGATGATTTTGTTCAATTTTGCTCTTTTGAAGTTATCTTTTTTTTAACCAATTATTTAAAAATCTTAATCTTTTATTGCTGCGACATTATATTATTTTAATATGAACATTTTGCGCCCAACAAGGCATTGATTGGTTACAAATCGAAAAGTGGGTTAATTGAATTAATCTTTTGTATTTTTGTCATTTTTGCACGTATTGAAATAGGCTAACGCCGCACAGTAGCGCCCGTAGAGCAAACGAGGTTGCAAAAATCAAAATTTTCATGAGCACCGACGAAGTTTTGAATAAACTCATGTTATAGGAAACTTTTCAACGATTTCAAATCTGCCACTCTTAATAATATCACATTTTTAGTTTAGAAGATATAGCCGTTCAAAGTTGACCGACTTTCGGTTTTCAAAAAAACACACAATTTTTAGTAAATTTGTTGCGATTTCAGGTGTAATATCACGAAAAATAGGTAACGAATCGCCTTATTTTTTGTTTGTATTGATTGATGCATTTATTAAATGTGTAATGATAAAAAAAAAATGAACTGTTTGCTTTGTGTTTCTCCTGGTAAATCACTATTTAAAAACTATCCGTTTTTTCACTATTTTTCAACTTTGACGGAAAATAACAAAAATCTATATTTTTCTATATTTGCCATATTTGCAAAATCTGTTCTTTGATTATTTCTTTACATAATTCAAAAATTTTATCTGCCCGTACGGGCCCGTTTGGCTTCTAGAGGTAAAAAAGGTTAAAAAGACATGGTTGCCATACTAATATTGCGGTTTAATAAAATTCTTTAATTTGGCCCCTACAGCGCGTAGGATGCTCCTAGATGGGTCAAATGTATGACCAACCCCACTTTATTATTTATTGCCGAATTTCGGTTTTTTTAGTTATTTCAATAAACTAAACCATTTTTGAGTTACGCGAATATATGTGTGACATGGAATTACCCATATACCGAAAATACAGAAAATTGAAAAAATAAATTTAAAAAAAAAAAATTTTTTTTTTTAATTTGTTGGGTAATAATTTAGAACCCTAAAGAAAAAAAAAAATAAAAACAATCTAAAAATGTAAAAATAATTTTTTTTTAGGTACCATAAAATTGATTTTTCTACTAATTTTAACTTTGATAACCCATAAGTAGGCCCCTACACAGCGTAGCACCCTTTTCAAATGCACATTTCATAGGCTGAACAGTTATCTATCATATGCTGTTTAAACTGTTCAATTACCTTATTCGGTTCAAAAGATATGATTTTTGCAACGAAAAAACTCAAATGGCGCCACTGTGCGCCGTAAGTGATAAAACTTAAACAAATTTAATGGTGTTTTCTTTTCTACAAAAAAAATGTGACATTTTATTTAAATAAATGCAATTTGGTGTCTGTTTCTTAAAAATTTAACTCCCGAAAAGGGTGAGTTTTTTAGAATAAAGCAAGCCACCCTTTACGGGAGCAAAATTTTTAAGAAAATGTACCAAATTTCATTTTTTTTTAAATAAAATTTCACATTTTTTGTAGAAAAGAAAACACCATAATTGTTTGGTTAAAAAAAAACAACTTGAAAAGAGCAAAATTGCAAAAAATCATCAAATTTATAATGAGGTTTGAAATTTTGTCGACTATAAATCTGCCATTTATTGACTCATCTTCACAAACGACCTATGGTTATTTTAAAAATGTTATAACCTTTCGCCGAAAAGTAAGAAATACATAATCCGTTTAAAATTTTTTAAGATATATGCATTTCAGCCACATCATCTTTTTTAAAAACACAAATAACGGTTATTTTGGAAAACTGTTATACTTTTGACAATTCTGACTTCATATTCGGATTCAGCGGACAATTTTACATAAAGATTAGATGTCAGATTCGTTTCCTCAAAAAACTGTCACGTAGTGTTATTAAATAACCTTTAATTTAAAAATTATATTTGTTTTCTAAACAAAAACATGAAACAGGGGGTTGAATAATTCATGCTGGGAAAAATTTCACTATCAGAAACATGGAACAATTAATAAGGTAACCCCACTAGCCCAGTTGAATTTTGTTTACAAACATGTTACATTTTGTCACAATTGGCTTACAATTTTGCTTTTTTCAATTAGGAGTATTTATTATTGCTACAAATACACATATTTTTGACAATCTAGCAGGCTTTTTTACCAACAAAACACATGTTGTTTTTGCCTTGTTTTGCTTGTTGTAAAACGACCGTTACCTTATTAATTGTAGCCTGATCATAAATTGTAAAAAAATTTTTCTCTCTTAAATGTTTATGACCTTTTTTCACTCTCTCGTTGCAAGTTTTCAAGTACGTGAACACTTAAAGCTAGTTTACACTATCTCACAAGTCTTACGTATTCCATAATACTTTGTGAGATGGAAATCTAATGAGTTTTGTTGCGACTCACAGTGGCTGAAAATCGTTTTTCATTGGGGATCCGCCCTAATAACATGGTTCATTTGGCACAATATTTGCGACAGGCATTATTTTAACTGAAATTGAATGTGTCCATTTAGCTTGTTTCTGTGACCTGTTACAAAGCGTCAAAAAGGTGCCAATTAACCCCCTCGTAGGACATCGCCATGTTAAAGTGACAAGTCCCCTTCATATAAAGTGTTAGAACTCGAACCGGTCCCTATCACTATAGAACTGTCGCGTGACAAGTTAAGTGTTAGTTCCCTTTCCTCTAGGGTTTAATTTCATTAAAATGGGTTGAGTAGTTATTGGGGAATTTAAGGGCGAAGTGGAACTTTAGATTTTTTTAACTTTAGCGTCTAATATGGTTTTTTTTTTTTAATTATTTAAAATTTTAATTTTTGGATTTAAATAATAATCATTAACATTTTTTGAAATAATGGGACACTCAAAAAAATTAAATGTTTACACTATAAAAAAAAATTTAACATTAAAACACATAATGAAATCAACTGGAAATTTTGCTATTTTTACTTAAAAATTAACAATTTTTTGCTTTCAAATTTGTTAACACATTAAAAAAAACTTAAGAATTATTATCTAAAATCTTGCTATTACTACAGAAGAATCTATTATTTTTTGCTGAAAAATTTGTTAATATAAGCAAAATAAAGCCGCTGAATTCTGAATTTTTTTAAAACTTTGATACAAAAATATAAGTATTTATTTTTTGAATATTTCTTATTTATTAAAACATTTCATACATATGTAAATAAAAAAACCGTTTAAAAATAAAAGCAGCAATAGATTTTAATAGCTTTTGTAACAATGTGAGTTTCTGTTTATTATTATTTTCTACTAATACAATGTCTGTCTTAGATCTAATGAATTATAGTTATTGTTCATTTAATTGAAAGATTAATTGCAAATATTCCATATTCTGTTCTGTGTTATTTCTGTTCTTTAGTAGTTTTTTGACTTCTTCATCTAAATCCCGATGTTCCACTTTCCATTGATTTCGAATACTGGAGATGAACGGATCTGCAGTTGTCCATGTTTCTATGAAAAACGTTGTCATTGCTCAGATATATTATATCCACTGAGTTTGCATCCAAATGTCACTTGCTTTTAAACCTTTTCATACTTTTTTCATACCAAACACAGGTAGAATTAAAAGGATTAAAAAACTTAAAATCATTTTATTTATATGCTATAAAAAACCTGACACAAATTTAACAACGCATTGCATAGTTATAGGGCCATAGAATATTATTAGAGTCATAAAAACAGATAAAATAAAGAGACCAAAAAAAATGTTAAAATCCCTTCTAAGATGGGATTCACAATATACCTGTTTAGCGTAAACGCGTGTCTAAGCTCTTTATTCTACTATAAAATACGCTAGTGTGAACGTAGTCTAACGCATAAGGATGAATCAGGACAGTTATACGTTATCCTGATTGTGTAACAATAATAAAATTTTTTATATGAACTACCTATATTCTGTTCGATCACGATCAATATTCCCTATATCATAAAATTTTTTTGGAGGCAATAGCACATGATTTCTGTTACTTCTGCAAACATTTTTGCGAAATAAAAAAAAAAGTAAAAAAAAAAAATTCAAACAAAAAAAATTTTTTTGGAGTAATTTCATTAAAATTAAAAAAGTGGTGAATAGACGGGTCCAAACGGGTAAAAGAGTATGTACAGGGGTAAAGAAAACACTTTCACCCTTCCATCAGTGGTTTTACCTTCTTAATCCCTTTTGATACGCAAAAGTTCTATTCTACTGAAGTTGAAATTTGACAAAAATATAGTCGTTTAGAAAATATGTCCTAACATCTCAAATATAAATACCACAATAGTCGCAAATATTAACTTTTTAAAGATAACAAGGCTACCAACCTAGCAAAAAAGCAAGCAGGTCATTATCGCTGATAGTTTTTGTGCAATGATAATATTTTTCGGATTAAATATTAAAAAAAAAATACTTTTTTCTGAATTAAAAAAAAAGTTGTGTTTAACAACATGGCACAACCACAATTACCAATTTTTTGACCTAATTTTTTTGCCACCTTAGTTTTAATATGTTTACTACTAAATAAAATTAAAATTTTTGAAACCGGTGACAAACAAAAATTGGACTTTTGGCCAATGAAATAAAATTTTCAGCCACTGAGCGACTGTCAAAAAATATAATTCAACATTACAGTTTGTGTTCACACCATTACGCTAATATAAACACTCACACATGAAATAAAATGCATCCCTGATACAAAGAAAAGTATTATAGTTTAAAAATTTTTCAAAAAACGATGAAGTCGTATGGGATGTCAAACTTTTAACAATAGCAATTATTGCAAATAAGCAATAATTTTCTGTTATTAAACGGACCTTATGACTACAAACAATTTATTTCATTTCGAAAAAACCCCCCTGTAAAAAGCTGCCAAAAGCCTACAATACAAGTTGGTATGGACAGGTACATAACAGTGCTTAAACGGGGACGCAGCCCTACCTCTGCAGCAGTTGCTTCGGCCTCAAAAGTACCATCTTTTGATAAAATAAATACACAAAATCGTTTTGCGATTCTGGAGGATGAATCCTCTGAAGCACCAAACGTCATTAAATCGTCTAAGCCACCCCCGATATACCTTAGAGAGCAAAACTCTAATGAGTTAATAAAAAGTTTAATTTCGGTGATAGGTGAAAATTCCTTTTATGTAGCTGCAATAAAGCGCGGTATCATTAACGAGACTAAAATACAGGTGAATCACGAGGATGATTTTCGAAAGGTAATTACAGTATTTGAGACTCTGAATAAAAACTTTTATACTTATCAACTGAAGAGCAGTAAAGGTCTTCAGGTAGTAATCAAGGGCATTGACTCATGCGTAGACCCAGAAGAGGTTAAAACATTCTTAGAAGAAAAAGGCTTCAAGGTAAAGCATGTAGTAAATATTAAAAATAGAGAAAAAATTCCCCAACCACTCTTTCGAGTTGAGTTTGAACCCGGCGACGTAAAACTTAAAAAAAACGAAACACATCCTATTTACAATTTAAAATATATTCTCTACAGAAGAATAACTATAGAAGAGCCGCACAAAAGAAATGGTCCCGTTCAATGTTTAAACTGTCAAGAGTACGGTCATACTAAGGCATACTGCTATTTACCCCCTGTCTGCGTAGTATGTGGTGAACTACACGGTACAGTTTCTTGCGATAAGTCTAAAACCGACCCCAACGTAAAAAAATGTAGCAACTGTGGCGGTAATCACACTGCCAATTATAGAGGATGCCCTGTATATAATATCGTCAAGCAGAAGGTTGGACCAAAAACAAATACCCCTCAAATGCAGGTTGCAAATCAAGTAAACACAAATGCAATTCAAGCCCCCCAGCCTAGTAATAACAGAACCTCTTACGCTAACGTCCTAAAATCAAACCATCAGCCAATGCAAGGTGCTTCGCCAAGTAATGATGAAACTCCGGTTTCTAATTTAAGTCGCTTAGAAAAAACCATGGAAACATTAGTGCAAACGGTAAATAATTTTACGAACACAATGGGTAATATGATGCAGGAAATGCTTAGAATGCAATCGATGTTATTGCAAGCTGTACTTAATAAACCATGAACTGTTTAAAAATTTGTTTTTGGAACGCAAACGGCATCCGCCAACATAAAAATGAATTAGAATACTTTCTTAAAAATAAACAAATTGATGTCATGATGATTTCTGAAACTCACTTGACCTCAAGAAATACGTTTAAAATAAATGGTTATATACTATATGATACCAAGGACCCTCGAGATAGAGCTTGTGGAGGTTCTGCCATTTTAATAAAAACCCGAGTGAAACACTACCTAATGTGTGATCATCGTGAAGATTATCTCCAAGCAACGAACATTTGCGTTGAGGAATTAAATAGAAACCTAGTAATTTCATCGTTATACTCCCCGCCTAGATTTTCAATATCGGAGGACCAATATTATAAATATTTTAAATCATTAGGACCGTGTTTCCTAGCCGCTGGCGATTATAACGCTAAACATACCTTCTGGGGGTCGCGACTTATAACACCAAAGGGTCGTGTTTTATTTAACACAATTTCTAAAATGGATTTAAATGTGGTAGCGAGCGGACAACCAACATATTGGCCCACTGATCATCAAAAAATTCCAGATGTCATCGATTTCGGCGTGGTTAAAAACATTCCCATAGAAACGATTCATGTTGAAGCCTCCCTAGATTTATCTTCCGACCACACACCTACAATTGTTACTATAATGAACCCCAATAGAATTTTACCTCCGACGACAGCTACGCAAATTAATTGGTTAAAATATAAAAAATATCTCAGTACCCATTGCACAGAAAATATTCCGCTCAGTACACCGGATTATGTAGATCGCTCTATTGACAATTTTGACAGTTTTCTGAAACTAGCTGTTCAACATTCCAATATTGTCCCCAAAAAAACAAAAACTATTAAAATATATTCCACAGATGTCGAGCATCTTTTGTCTGAAAAAAGGAGGGCTCGAAGAGATTGGCAATTGCACAGATCCCCTCAACTTAAGAACTTACTTAAAGAGTGTACAAAAAGACTTAGAAAGTTACTGCAGACTAAGAAAACGGCTTCTCTGGAAAAATATCTTGAGGAACTTGATGCAACCCCACAATCAAACTACTCATTATGGCGCGCAGCTAGAAATCTCAAAAGGCCAGTTGTCTCTAAACCACCATTAAGAAACTTGAATGGAAGTTGGGCAAGAAATGATGTTGAAAAAGGAAATCTGTATGTCAATCATTTAAAAAACGTATTTACCCCAAATATATCTCACGATATTGCGGTCGAGTTACCACCTGTTGCTGCTAGAGCAGCTGTTCCGCTAAGATTTGAGATAAGAGAAATCGAAAAGGCTATTTGTGATTTAAACCCCAAGAAGGCTCCTGGTTTTGATAAGATCAGCAACAAAATGCTTTTGGAGCTACCCAGCATAGCAAAGAAAATTATTCTTTTAATTTTTAATGCTATTTTACGCCTTGAATACTATCCTCAAAAGTGGAAGGTCTCCTTAGTCACCATGATACCTAAACCTGGAAAGGATCACACAAAAGTTGAGTCATATAGGCCTATAAGCTTACTTTCTAATATATCAAAGCTGTTTGAGAAGCTGTTAGCGTCAAAATTAACCCCAATTTTAAATGAAAATAGATGTATTCCTAACCACCAATTCGGCTTTAGAAGAGAACACAGCACAATTGAGCAAACCCATCGTATAGTAAACGCAATAAGAAAAGCCTTTGAAGAAAAAAAATATTGCTCCGCTCTCTTCATCGATGTTTCTCAAGCTTTTGATAAAGTCTGGCATGAAGGCTTATTACATAAATTGAAGCTCAACTTACCAGTAAACACACACAAGCTGTTAGAAAGCTACTTAGTCGGTCGAAAATTTATTATTAAAGAAGGTGATTATTTAAGCTCTCCTCAGCAAATTGACGCTGGAGTCCCTCAGGGAAGCATCCTGGGCCCACTTTTATACTTAATATATACCTCGGACATGCCAACAAACAACTACACACAAACTTCAACATTTGCTGATGATACAGCTTTTTTGAGCGTGCACGAAAACCGTCAAGAAGCATCTCGATACCTACAGGATCATATATTTCAACTCGAACTATGGTTAAAGCAATGGAGGATAGAGGTCAATGAGCAAAAATGCGTACATATAACATTCACCTTGCGTCGGGAATCATGCCCCCCTATTAAAATCAATAATCAAATAATACCTCAAAATTCGCATGTAAAATACCTCGGTATTCATCTAGATCGCCGTTTAACGTGGAAAAGCCATATAGAGGCAAAATTAACTCAAATGAAACTAAAAGCCATCCAAATTCATTGGCTTATTGGAAGAAACTCTGTCCTTAGTCTCGACTGCAAACTTCTTCTTTACAACTCCATCTTAAAGCCAATCTGGTGCTATGGTATTCAGTTATGGGGCACTGCCTCGGCCTCTAATATCGAAAAAATTCAAAGGCGCCAAAATAAACTACTTCGAATAATCACAGCTGCCCCTTGGTATGTTAAAAACTCAAATATTCACAAGGATCTTAATGTTCCATTAGTTAAAACTATGATTACGAAATATGCAGTAAAATACTTAAAAAGGCTCGAATCGCACCCAAACCCATTAGCACGAAATATTTTAAATGATAGCGGCCACACTCGCTTAAGAAGAAGAGACACTGCAGCACTTATCCAATTAGATGAGCGATAAACACTATAAAAGTGAACAGAACCCGCGATGAAGAAAATTTTTGTCTGGCACTGGCAGGACAAAAAATAACGTATTAGGTTAAGATTTGATTAATTATTGTTAGTTCATATTTAATATATGAAGATTCAATAAATAAATAATGAGAAAAAAAAAAAAAAAAAAAAAATTTCGAAAATATCGAAATTTTTGTATTTCAAATAATTGTAATTTGAAATACAAATTTTCTTATTCCAGCTCGGTATTGCAATAAATAGTATAGTCTAAATTTGTTTCAGTGTATTTACATATATACATACAGGCGTGAATATGTACATATATTCTCATAAATAATGTATATTATCTAGTACTTATGTATATATATATATATATATATATATATGTATATTTTAAGCCTCTAAGAAGCCACTTACAAACATACATATTTTGTGAATTTATGAGAGCGATCATACAACTCATTGCAAAAAGCGCCACCCAACATGGTGGAGAACCAAATGTACACATACACAAACAAACATACTACTATCTCTTAAATTTTAAAGGTATTTATATTTAAGAATGTATTAAAAGGTATTATTAGCATAATTATGGGCGCATTAGCGCATGCAACAACAGGAATAGCGACAAAAACGTTTTCAAATTTGTTACTAGAACATACTTAGTTGCAGCAAAAATATTTTATATTCATTCAAACCTCATTGTGCTATTAATACTGGTATTTGGAAAAGGGTTTTATTTTGCAGTGTTTAATTTTAAACAATTTTTTAAAAATTTAAGTATTTTTTATTGTCATAGTTTAACGTAAATGTTTGTTATGTAAACATTAATGTTTTAATGAGTATAAAATTTCATTCATTAGGAAATTCATAGCTAAATAATTTTTTTTTTTATTAACTCAAGTAGATTCTAAAATAAAAGAAATCAACACAACCAATATGTACAGATCTTATCTGAAAATTCTCTATACAACAAAATATGGATCCCTAAGGTATTCACAATTACTTACATATTAAATAGTATCAAATATTTATTTCGTAAAAGATTATTTGCTCACAGTGGGGATAATCAAATATTTTGGGAAATAAATATATTATTTCTAAACAGTTTGAGGGATTGACATTAGTCTTACCATAATATCGTAGAGAACTATTCGAGCTTAGGCTTTGATGTTAGATCGATCCACCATCCGCCGCACCACGGAAGTCCAAGATTTTTTAATGCTTGACATTTTTTAATTTATTGTTTGGTTTTAAGAAGTTTTATTCATCTTACTTTGTTTTGTGAAAAGAGAGCCTGTGTTTGCTACTTGTCTCCTAAAGTCAACAAGTTACAAACGATTTTAGATTGAAACTTGATAATGTTGCAATATCTTGGTCTGATTTTTTCAACATATCGGTTGTAATTTTTTACTTAATTTCTTATACAGTCGTGTAAGTCAAAAGTTATAATAATGCTTTTTTCTAAAAAAAAAAAAAAGAATTTAAACAGCCTACAATTATCTATTTTAAAAATTTTTTAAATTTGTCTTTACAGGGATGATAACAAAATATAGTTCAAAGTAAAATGTTTGCTACCCCTTAACCATTCTGATTTATTCCCATTTCTTATATCAAAGTTGATACTCCGCCCTATTTTCTCTCAAATCCCAAAAGTGGGATGATAATAAAATCAAATGTAGTTTTTTAAACCCTTATAATAACTTGGGACAATAAGTCACTGACTTTTTAAATGAAAAACAGATTTTTGGTAGTAAAATTCTTTTATTTTTCAACGTAGTCTTGTTTGACCTCTATACAATTTGTCCAGCGTTCTTCAATTTTTCTTTTCAATTTTTTATCTATACAAAAAACATAAGATTTGTCAAGTCATCGAAATAGATAAATATTTGCTTGTGAGATGATTTCATCGTTGGACTCAAATCTTTTTCCGCTGAGCCATTTCTTCAGATTTGGAAACAAGAAATAGTAACTCAGGATTGAATCTGGAGAATAGGCTGGATGAGGAAGTAATTCGTAGCCTAATTCATGGATTTTGACTAAAAATGCTTAAAGAGAGCACGAAATTCACTTTTTTCTATTTTCTCCTTAAATTAGGAGGTATTTTGCAATCAATGGCTGTCATACAAAAATCAAAAAACGAAACGAAAGTTACGGACTCGCCCAAGAACGGCAATTTTATGCTAATATAAAAACAAACACTGATAATATTTATTAAAAATCAATTTGATCAAAATTTACAGTATTTCAGTAAATTCTTTAATCTTTTTAACGAAATTTACATAAAACTTAATTTATTGTTTTTATTATTTAATTATTTAAATATGATAAAAATATTGAAAAAATTGCCTTTATGTAAATACTGTACTGAATTTAAACAAGACATAACATTTACACAGCCTAAAATATCTCTTGTTGCTTTAGGGTTAAATGAACAAAAAAATTATGTAGAAATTTGTTCAAAAATTTCCTACATCAATCGAACTTTGATCTCCATGAAAAATAATAAATTTATGTTCAGTACTAGACATGATTTTTGAAAGTTTTTAATTTAATTTTTAAGTTTGTAAATTTATATAAGTACATACATACCTTTTTAATCGACTGGACCAAATTTAATATTTCCTTCGGCGGGTTTGTTCGTAATTGCTTCGCGAAAAAAGAAAAGTCGACAAAACAGGGTAAAAATTTGAACTTTGTGTACTTTTTGCAAAACATGTCTTTTTCAAAATAGTTCTGCTTAAAATTGTTCTTAACAATAAAGGCAGCAAGCAAATAAAGAACATTTATCGTGCAAAACAGGGTAAAAATTAGCAATTTTGGTACTTTTTATAAGCAGGCTTTATTCAAAATAGTTTAGCGCAATCTTGAAACCTAAGTTTTTAAACATAATGGCAACAAAAAAATAAAGTACATTTGAGGGGAAAAACTAGGGAAAAATTCGTGCTCTTGGTCCTTTTTTTTGGCACAAAGGCAACAAACTAATGAAGTACATTTGAGGCGCAAAACAGCATTAACATCAGTGTTGCCACTTTGTGGGTAATTACCCAAATTTGATATAATTTTTACGGTCGCGGGTAGAGCGTGGATAATTTCTCTTAGGTGTAATTTGAAATTTTTACTTCAGATGCCCTAATAAAATCAAGATTCGATTTCAGTGATGGCATTTATTTCTTTTTAAATATTGGTGCTAAGAAATGCACAGCCTTCTGAACGAAAGTCTCGGTTTCTTTTTAAGAAACGACTTCAATCATTAAACATACATATATTTTCAAATGTTTGGTAATGAATGTCGCAAGATGGACCCTTAGATTTGGATAAATATGCATATCATAGTGATTTAGAACCTGAAGTTTATTGAAAAATGTCATTCAAACTAAAAACTTGCCTAGGGGAAGATATTTTCAGTATTGCAACATATAATTAATTTTATTTCTATCTAGCTACTTTTTAATGTTTTAGTTTAAAGAATATTTAACGCCCTTTACAGTTGTAAAACTGAATTACGAAAGGGACAGTTGTATAAAACTATTTTTTAAGACCATGAAACTTAAAATGGTAGACAAAACAAAAAAAAATTAATTTTAATCGCAGATTGATAGACGGCATTATCATTTGAAACTGATTTAAAACAAATAGCAACGCGCCTGTCCTTGACGAAACGCATTGCAGACGTCCAATTTTGTTTCTCTTTTTCGAATTAAATGAACAATGTTGACCTCCAAGACACCGATTGTTGCTGGCTTATCAGCATTAACCACTGACTTCACAGCCTTACGGAAAACAATCAATAAGTGTCACATCGGACGGCCTTGAAGTCTAATTGACAGTGGTTTTTCTCTAAATCAACACATCGCCTTCATTTGTGAAAAAATTTGCGTCATTTCATGAATTTCATGATCATGAAGTCACCTTTAAGTTGCGAAAATCGATGGCTGATTTTCAAAGTATATTTTGATAATTTGGTGGCGTTGTTCAAGCATGAATCTATTCATGATGATGTTCCTGATCAAAAAGTGAAAACAGTGCCCATGTTCTGCAACTCTCGCGTCGAGAAACTGTGTGAAATGAAACAAAAATGCCATATATTGAAACAAACAGCTGGTTTTCTCACTAAACTGTGTCTGTAACTTTTTTTGGCGAGTACAAGCTGTCACGTAACGAAATTACTCGCCAATTTACAGGAAAAATGTGTCTGTAACATTTTGGCGAGAAAGTTCCCGCTTTGAACTGTCAAATAAACTCACGAATAAAAATGGGGCGAGAAAACATTTTAACACTAAAAAACAATTAAAAATGCAAAATTCGAAGAATAATAAAAATAATATTTTGTTCTTGGCACATTTTTTGCTTTAAGCAATTTTATAAAATACAAGAATGTTTTCAAAGCTCGTTTGCAAACAGAAAACATTTAAGTCGCTCTTTACACAATTTGGTATAGCCGACGGTTGTATTTTCACCGCCGTCGTTGAAAAATTTTCGATTTTAGTAAATTTTGGTCGCCGTCAACGATATGTGTTACAGGCGTCCTCAACGTCTGCAACGTCACATCGGCTTTGAGTGCAATGTTATGACATTTATAACGTAACGAAGAAATCTCTTTTGATATTTTTCGACATGAGTTACAGACACAGTTTTTTCTCACTTTTCGAGAAACGATGAAATATTTTGTTTCACATCTTTTCGATGCGAGAAGTTCTCACTAAAGTTACAGAACATGGGTACAGTATGACAGTTCGTTTGACAGCTCTATGGGTCTAAAAAGCATCCATTATAAAGCAATGACAATGGGCATTTAAACCTTCCCAAGATAAGTATATCAACCAAATGTGGAATTTAAACTCATTATTTTAGCAGTTTCATTTTATGTTTTACTAGCATACACCCGCTACTTCGTTAGCGTCTCCTTTTTCTTCGTGGACATATTTTTATGCCAAAGTTTATTTTTCTAGGTTTAAACTTGTTTAAATTCTACCATTTACCCCGCTACTTTAGTAGAACCAAAAAGCTAAAGAAAAATGTCAAATTTCCCGTATTTCCTTTTTTGGGTACAATCTTTTTCCCCCATTAAAGTATCAAAAATTTCAGTATTTTAGTGGTAGCCGATAATTTAGTACGAATATGTCAATGAATGGAGGAAAATGTTTTGTAAAAAAAGTACCGAAAATAGTTATGACTTTCAGCCCTTTAATGTTCGAATTTCGAAAAAGTACCAAATTATTAAACGTATTTTTTTGATAAGTTTCGAATGTGGTATTAAATTTGTTTCTATGTTTATTGGTTCAAAAGATGGCAAGAAAGTATAGGGCCGAATTTCAGAAAAGTTATAGACACCTGTCCGCTTATTTTTCCTAAGAACAACGATAAGTATTACATTTATTTTGCATCTCTTTTAGTTTTGGAGATATAAGGTTACTGAATTTTCCCTTTTTCACCCCCTAAACATTCGAATTTCGAAAAATCCCGTCTTAGTGGATCGATTTGGGGAGTGACCAATCGCTAGTCCAAATTTCAAGTTTCTGTGGGCGGTGATGAATGAGTCAGTCACTCACGCAACTCTTTTATATATACAGATTAATTTTTTTTAAGCCTTTAATATTTTTTTGTTAATTTAAATAAAATTAACAGTTTGACTAATAATGATCCTGTTTTAATGAGTTTGTTGTGTTTTTGCTTTTTTGTAAATGTCTTTTTATAAAAGAAAACTTCAATTTTATATCAGGTGTAATTTCATTTAAATCGGGAAATTTTGCTTCATCTCAAGTGTAATTTTTAATCTTGCTGGTGGTAACACTGGTTAACATTAATACTTTTGGTAATTTTTGGGTACACTTTTTTTTTAAAAAAATAATTTTTCTAGAACTTCAAATCTTTGCTGTTTAACATAAAGGTGGCAAGCAAATCAAGTGCATTTGAGAGCAAAGACGGGTAAAAATTCGTACTTTTGAGACTGTTTTTAAACACGTTTTATGTTTATAGAAATATTTTAGCATAAAATAAATATAGATGTTAGGGTATTCATTCGTTTAAGCGTTTATCGGTTAGCCGATGAATTACTACCAGATTAACAAAATTTTCCATGATTTGTATATTATAACAAATTTTTTTTGTTGTTAATTACTTGTTTCGTCTCATATACAAAAGGTATTTGTTAAGAATATATTTTTTTGTACAAAATATTTCCTTCTAGCAATACATTATTAAAATACAGTACAAAAAAAGAAACAAACTAAGGAGTTCGGAAATAATTTTTTTTGAAGAATCTTCGGTAATGAGCTTTGTCAGGGTGAGTCAGATGATGACCTGACAACAGAAGAAACTCTCGATAGTAACACAAACAATCTGTTAACAGAATTTACCGAAACAATTAGAAGTGTTAAAAATATTAAAAATTAATTATTTTATAAGAAGATCTTATCAATCGAAATAATTAATAAAATGATCACACAGTTTATTGTGTAATATGTAAATACATACAGGCATGTTCTGAAAATCACTTTTTCGTAAAGTGATTTGAAATCACTAAAAAGGTGGTCTGCTCACAAAAATTTTTGAAATCTCGGGATTTAAAACCGGTTAGCTTACAGCATGACAATTTCATATCACTTGAAGTTTTCTTAAGCATTTTTTTTTTTTTTTTTTTGAAATCTATAAATAAAATTGAATGATTTTTCCTTTATTTGTTTTTGCATTAATATTAATTATTTTACACGAGAGAACCTTAAAATTTACAAATTTAGGAAGCCGCTGTATTTTTGTAGACGTTTTTTTTTTGTTTTGCTTAATTTTTCGTGATTTACTTTTCAGTAGTCAGCCGATATAGTTCAGCAAAAAGACTTCTGAGGCTGTAGAATATGACTAATTTCTTCTATTAAATGAAACATTAAAAATAAAAATTAAATTAATTTGTTAGAAAAAAAAAATTAAAAGTAAACAATAATTATGAAGTTTGATTGGACAAATTTTAATGAAAAAGGCAACCATAGGTACTAAGTGAATGGCAACATTTTAAAAAGAAGCGCACAGTGGTTTTCTCGTGGTTTTTAGGACACCAAAATATTTCTCGGGTGATTTCAAAATCTTTCGTGATTTGAAATCACCGTGTATTAATTAAAAATATGTATTACTATTTATGAATTTTAATTTTAAAAGATCTTGTAATAATAATATTTATGAATTTTTTTTTCGTCTTAATTCAGGAATTGTTTGTTATGTTTTTGTTTTTTTTTTTACTAAAAAACGCTAAATAAAAATAATTTTTCTTTATTAAAATTACTTACTTTATAAAAAAAATTTATTTATCGGTTAACCGATCAATAACTAAGTTAACCGATTATTAACCGATTAAACCAAAACCTCGGTTAATTAATGGAGCGATAATCCGATTAACGCAAAACCCCGATTAAATGAATACCCTAATAGATGTAGAAAACTAAATGAAATTTCTATGCTTAAATACGTGATATAGAGAAAGACTTCTTACGTTATTTTTTGAAAGTATGGTACAACGCGTTTAGCAGGATACCGAATCCAAAAGAAATTTACTTTCAAGGATAGTATATTTTTGACTTGTTCCTCGGTAAAACGTATTTTACCCTGTTCCACTATCAACTCTAAAAAAAACAAGCAAAAAGTCTTCGTCTAAATTCCTTCTAAATATTACAATTGTGACACTATTTTACAAAACATAATCTTCAAGAAACACCTTAATTTTTGCAAAAATGCAGGAAGTTTTCCAGTACTCTTGCAGGACTTCCAAATTCGACATGTTTTTCAAATTTATCTAAAATGCAAACGCGAAGCTGGCCAAATATGTACGTTATAGTCAAAATTCTGTAAAATCCCTATCCTGGGATATTATAATCCATTTTTTTCAGATTGGTGGATTATTTGGAAGAAAATCCTTAACCAATTCCTCGCTGCCTTTGATGAAAATAAGATAAAATCTATTTTTTTTTAATGCATTAAACTCGAAACTAAATTTTTTTTTTATATATTTTATAAGTTGTTATAAAAAAATTTGGTTCAAAATTGAAAAGTTTTAAATATTTTGATTTTAATGCGTTAATTTTTGGATTTAAAGCAGTGACGGGCACATTTGCAAATCCTATGTACGCGTGCATAGGAATAAAAATGCTGCTTGTGCGAAGTCGACACATGTGCACTATAAACTTCTTTGTGTGGCTGTGACGATGTACGTTCGGCTGTTGCTTTGTTGCCCTGAAAATAAGAGGATCAGTCCAAACACGCGTGTAAAGAGTAGTCCACAAGGGACCAGGACTAGTCCAAAACTAACCGAAACGTATGGAAAAAACCTGGTCTATTTAACATTACGATGTCCTAGGAGAAGACCATATAACCCACCTTTGGACCACTAAGGAGTAGTTTTAAAACTACTCCATGGTATACTCAAGAGGATTAGTTTTGAAGTCGTTTAAAAACGAAAGCACGTCGTTAAAAAACGAAGACATGTCGTCTGACTACAAACACATTTTAACAATGACATGGTCCATGCTTGCATTACATCGGACCAGTCCATGGAATAGTCCATTATATCAAAATGGATCAGGTGGTCCAATTTTATTTGCAGGGTGTTATTTCGTCAACACAAGCATAAATGTGAAAGTATGTGTGTGCCCTTCACTGATTTAAAGCCAATATCGTTTTAAAATTTTCTGTTTACAATCATCCATTTTATTTTTTAATTTAAGAATATATTTTTAAAACATCGGAACAGGACATTGCAAAATAATAGAATTTCAATTTCTAACCGCAACTAAATTTTTATTATTTTTTTTTTTTGATTATAGATTTTTTTTCAAACGACTTTAAGATTTCTTGAATATTCAAATTGTCCTACTTCAATGAATGTGCACGCAGAGAAAATCTTTTTTACCGAAAAATTTATAAACATGTTATGGTTATTTTAAACATATTATTTTCACCAGCAACCATATCATGGTTAAATTCGTCATCTAGAAGAAAGAAGAAACCTACCACATAATGGTTGCCTCCAAACATGTTATAACAATAATATATTTACCACTAATAATAGCGTGTGTATCCATCTTCTTAACTTAATCTCAAACAGTGCTCTGCACTCTGTATGCAAAATTGTATATAAATTTCCTACGAATTTCGATTAAACCGCATCGTGCTTTGTATAATTTATTAGTTTACAAACGTTTCACAAACTCAAATAATCCTTCTCGAAAAGACACACACACCACTACGCACTAACAGATACATACACGCAGAAAAAATATGGCTGAAAGATACCATATTCCAAAAACAACATACTATGGCTGGATTATGATTAAACCGCTATTAATGGTTTGTTTAAACAATAAATTCTATGTATTTAAATCAACTATTAAAAAAAGAATATGAGAATTTTAAGCAAACCAATTCATGGTTAAATAGAAACAAAAATGTACTGGTTGTCACAATAATAATGTTTAAAATAGCAATGGTTTGCTTGTGGCCATTGCGGGGACGATAATATGGGTTCTTAGAAATACTTTAGCCATGTGTTTTTGCGTGTAGATAACCACTGTCAGCAATTCAAATATGAAATGAAATAAAACTTATAAAGGAGAACGAGCAAGTTAAATTTTCAAAGATAAAAATATAAAATTATTTGAAATCTTGTCATATTAACACATTAATTTGCATAACAGTTAATTTCGCTGCTGCTTGTAGTAATTTGGGTTCCGCAAACAACTTTTAGCTAATGGTCACTGTCGCTCTCAAGTGCTCTTAATCATACTAGAATAAATGAAAAGTAATAAATTAGCAAGTATTTAACTTTAAACTTCCAACTTTAATGTTAAATACATAATTGAATATTGTACAAAAGCAGTAAAAAGTCCTATCAAATCGTGTTTTAGTAACTTCGTCCCTGCAAATAATGTTGGACTACTTGATCCATTTTGATAAAATGGACTACTTACAACATGGTCCGATGTAATGCAATCATGGACCATGTCATTGTTAAAAATGAGTCAAGTGTAGTGTAGAACATTTTAACCATCCCAAATTTATCAAATTATTAATGGCCTTCGACTCATCGCAATAATTATTAAATATTTTTTTCTTAACTTTTCATTATTTTTTTCTTTTTGTTTGATTTTCAGATTGTTAAAAAGGACCTCTTAAACACAATAATTGAATCGTAGATATCTTGAGCACAAAACGAATATACAACCCAAAATAAATTGACGTAACAAAAAGCAACAAATACTTATAAAATAAAAATAATTTAAAGTAAAGCAAGTTGCTAAGAAGAATTTAAAAAATAAATTAAAACAGCATTTTATAGAAGAAATAGCCACACACAAGTAATATAAACGCGAAGACCAAAAATATAATTTCAATTCCTATTAGGGAAAAATCCGTCAAAGATTACAAAACAATAAAAAAAAACAAGAATTAAAAGAAACAGAAGAAAAATAACAAAGACTTTAACAAGAACTCGAAAGGGTCAGTAGCTACTTAATCACCCAATCTTTACAACTTTACAAAATAGAACAATAGCAAACACAAACAAAATTAAAAGAAAAAATAAAAACAACAGCAGCGGTAACAATGGCTTCGAGAAACTCTGTTGTCACATTTGCAACATTTGGAATTGTTTTTGTCTTGTATTCTAATGTTGCATTTGCCTATCCACCCACATACTCTGATGAGCCAACTGCGGTCAACGGCAGTGGTGGTATTCACGTCATTCCACAACTTAACTTCCATTATGTTCAACAACACAATAATGAACAACTAACACAGGAGCAACAACAAAAATATCCAGATCAACACCCAAATTCAAAAAAATTTACAACATCGAAAACAAGCTCAACGTCAACGTCAACCTCAGCATCACCGGGTGCTTCATCGTTTTCCTTGCGGACAACATCGTCATCAGATGCCATATCCGCAACGTCAGCAAAACCATCTTTACATGCAGCTTTTGTTTATAAGGCTGAGGTACCAACGCACAATGAACCGGAAGCCAGCAAGGTTGTCAATGCAGTTAAGTTGGCCAGTGAAACCTCATCATCAGCATCACCAGCCGCTACTTCTGCTAAAATATCATCATACACCGGCAATACAAACAGCAATTCTAAAGTTAATTCAGAAAAGGATGATGACTTGTCAAAAAAAATTATTGGTTCAAGGTAAGTAAATTATCGCATCAGGAAATACTCAATGTTTCACAGTCAAATTTCCTAGTAAGAGTTTGATTATATTAGGTGTGTCTTTAGGTGTGCTTACTGAAATGTGATGGACATATGTATGTAAAATTGGCGAAAAAAATGAACTTTGTTCCATTAAATGCTCTTAAAATCTAGCCACCTCTTTTTTCATCTTCAATTTAAAGGAAAACAATTTAAAAAACACGCAAAAAAATATTAAATCTTTTGAATGTGATTTAAAAATCTGGAGCTTAAAGGGAAGAAATAAGTAAAATACCGCGGAAATAATATTTATTTTTAGATTACAACCCTAGCAAAAACTTAACGTACCTGGTAAGTTAGCAAGTAATGTTGGAGACATCTAAGCTCTACTAAGTTTGCGACTAAACGACTACTTATTTTTGGTCTAGTTGTCCAAGAATTCAGTAATTACAATCAGTGTTCGAAAATAAACACCAAATATCGCTCCTTAGTGTTCGGTTCGGCGGATTTGTGGAAAATGCAAACGCTAATATTGTTTGTGTAGAAAATCATTAAAAAAAATAAAGTTTCTCTGTTTGTCATCTTGGGAACACAAAATCTAGTACTGTTTTTATCCAACCAAACAAAAGATGAGAACGTTTAATTCCGTTCGGTTTTTGTTTTTAATCCACAAACTTCATTGTGTTCGGTTCAGCTTATTAATGTTCTTCCCTTCTAACTGGTAAAAAATCCAAACATTTTTTACAAAAACCAAATACACATACGAAAAAAAAGAAAAAGCCGGCAAAATAATTTTAACTAAACAAAACATACACCAGAGAACTGCAAAATCACTATTTTCTTGATTTATTCATATGCTCAAATTTACATTTACTCTTTGCCTGCAAAACAAAGTTCAACTTTGGTAATTTTTACATCGTTTCGTACACATTTGATATTTGCATGTGTGCGTTTTTTATTGAAAGTGCTTTGTTTGCATTTTTTGTTGCGCACGCAATATAACACAAGTACCCAAAGTCAAAAGGCACACATTCTTATACTTTTGCATCGAAGTAGTCATTGTCCAATCGATGAGACGCTTTGTTAAAATTAACAACAATAACAAGAATACATTGTACATACAGAACTACTGTACTTTTTAAGATGATAAAAAAAGTATTCTGTTTCTATGGAAATTGTTTGTACCTACATATGTGCGTTTAGTTTCATTTAAATTTTTTTTTTCTTGTACTACATCGACCCATTTGCGCGAAATTATCGTATATGCCAATTTTTTGAAATTGAGTTTTTGATGCAATCTTGTTCTACATTCAAAGAGACGTCGCCTGACAAAATATTGTAGGCAAATTCCACTTCGTTGCTTCAAAAATTGAATGTATATTTTCATATCTATATTGGAAGTGATAGCAGACAAAAGTATAAAAATGGCTCTCCTGTAAAATTTGGTTTTTGTAGCATACGATAATTTCGCGCAAAGGGGTCGACATAGTAACTGCTGAATTCCTACATGAGTAAGAATTGCTTGATTTCTGGCTTTTTTGTTTGTATTTTTTTTTCTTTGCCAAAACAATCATTGTCTGACCAAACACACAAACATCTTAATTGACAAACGAAGCTAAACGATGGAATAAATAACAAAGCACGATGTGCATTATTTGAATGACTGCAAACCAGCAGCGAATGTTTGCGGTTGCGCAAGTTTGATTGTATGACCGCCAGGCGCGGATTCAGGGGGGGGGGGAATAAGGAAATTTCCCCCCCGTAAATTATAAAAATATGGTTTGTTAATTTCGATAATACAAGAATTCCCAATAATAATATTTTTTTTAATGTACAAAATTTTTGGAAATCCCAGCAAGGTTTTTTTTATGGAATCTCTAACGAAATTTTCTGTTTATTTATTTTTATTGAATCTCTAACGATTTTCAATAATCCTAATAGTTATTTATAAGGTATTTCCAAAGAAACATCTTGTTTACCGTATTCCATTACTTATTATTCTACATTCAATCCCAGCAGGTGCCATCTATATCCAACGACTAAACGTTTGACTTGATAATGCGTGCGGTTGAATTATTAAAAAGCCTTAGTTTTTGCAATATTTATGTATATATTTATGTGTTATATGAATCAAAATTCTATTCGATAATTTTTGGCGAAAACAGTGATTTGTCGGGGAAAAGCCAGACTTCCTTTTCTTTAAGATATTTCAACATATAACAAAAAGTTTTTAGGGAAGAATTTATTGGCTTTGTTGTAAACGCATTTGGAGAGGCTTTAAAAGATATTGATGACGTTTATGTGTCAATTGATGCGAAGGCACTATCATCAATAGTTCTTAAAGCTTGGACAAATTTTGGTCCCGACATAAAAAACTGTGTAGGAGTTGAAACAGATGGGTGTCCTCTGATGTCAGCAAAAAATGGAGTTGTTAAAAAATCCTGGAAACCGCGACAAATCCGAAACAAACGCCTTGCTATTCCCATAAATCAATCAACTCAATTTCTAAATACAAAAAAAGGGCCATTAATACAAAAAGTTGTATCATTTGTTAAAGAAACGACAAAATTTTTTAAATATAATCATCATAAGCGAAAAACAGTTTTAGCAAAGTATTTAAGAGCCAAACTCTCTCCATTATGCGTCTTTGCAACAAGTGTACATCATATAGTAGAAGCTTTGGAAAAAATATCTGAGTGGAAAGGTAGTATCTCTACCTTTATATTAAGAAACTCACTTAGTACTTTTAAATTTATTTGTGGAATATACATATTCCAAAGGCAAGATATATTTCTTCAAAAAGGATCAATCAAGCCTTATCAAAATTTTAATCATGTGCCTTGAAGAAAAAAGAAATAAAGCCGAAGAACAATTTGAAGCGTTTATTGAAAAAAGTTAAAGTTATTTGCGTTTAAATAAAGGTTCCAATCGAAAAGACAAGATTTGAACGAAGTAACCACATTCAAAATGTTGAAGATTACTACCGAGTTATTGGTTACATTCCTCTTATTGAATTTATTTTAGAAGATCTCAAAACGCCTTTCCCAATAGATATTCTAAATGTATAAAACATACCTAAACTTCTACCTCAAAGTTGAATCAACTCATATACAGATACAAAACTGTTAACACCACAAATAGCTGATGATCTGATAATATTTGATAAAAGAGATAAACACCTACTAAGATCTAAACTTGAACCTGATCTATCAGATAACGTTGAAGATGCTTTAATAAACTGTGATGAAGATATCTACCCAAATCTAAGAAAAATATTTTGAATAAGGTTCATGGCTTTTTTTGGGCAACATTTCTTCATCCCACCACGCGATGGGCAATTTAGTATTGATGATGAAAATAATTCTTTTAGGCCATTTTGGCCAAAAAAGTTTCCGCACCAAATGCAATTTCTAGAGCTCCTCAAAAATATGTTTTTTTTTTAATTTCCATACACATTATATATGGTACATTTATTGATTATATATGCTATATATATTAGCCCCCATATTCCCAAATGATTATAAAATTTAATAATCGTTTATTAAGGAACATTTTCATAGAATATTTTCATACAATATTTCAAGACTTTATTAAATTTAAAATATTTTTTTTATGAATACAGGCATAAATACATAAAATAAGCAACTGTATAACAAAAATGTAAAGCTATTTTTTTGGGTTTAATGAAATAAATTTTAAGTTCAAAGTGCGAGTTGATTTACATAATGGAAAAATATTTTGTGCAACTTTAATAGCTCGTTCCGCGCTGAAAATTATCACTGTTTTATATATCCGCCAAACAACTCATCTATCAAAACATATATCATTTGCCATTAAAATTAAATTTATTAAAAAAACCGCGAAATAGAGTCGCGATTTTTTTGCGCCCTTCTTCCGTACAAATGTTAGTTTTGTATAGTAACGAGAAAAATTGAAATTCAAAACTTTATCGCGTTTGGTGCGGAAACTTTCTCCACGATCGCGAAAAAGTAATACATAATTTCTTAATATTTTTTCACGGTCTATACGGCTATGCGATGAAGAATTTGATATTCGCAAAAATTGCAAAAAGTACTTACCCTAATACACATATTGGTTTTAATAATCTTTTAAAAACAATTTTTTTACTTATTTGTATCATACAAAATTTCACCCCCCTAAGGCTCAAGCTGGATCCGCGCCTGATGACCGCAAGCGAGTGTATTTGTTGGTGTTCATTTACTGTGATTTTTTTGTAATCGCACAAAGCCGTTCTCTGACATACACACAAGCTGTTTGTGCTGCGGTCGTTGCTAAAATTTTTTGTTTGTTCATTTCTTTATCAATGTAAAAAAAGAAAGATTATAGAACATTAAAATGTAATGTTTGTCTACAGTATCACCACAATTGTTTTGTTTTTTAACTAAGTACAGAACAATATACACAGTCACAAAAAAAATAGATATCGTTCTTGGGTGTGTGAGCCGAACGCTAAATAGTGTACTGTTTATTTTCGAACACTACTTACAATACACTTACTAGAAGTCTAAAAATGTCTAGCTACTATTTAACTACCAGTAATTGCAAGTACTAACTTACTGGAAGACAAAAATAACTAGTTTTTATTTAGTTAGTTACTTAAAAGAAGATGAAATTCTTTTAAAATTAATAAAAATTTGTGTACTTTCTTGTTGTATGCAATCAAATACAATTACATATATATCAACGACGAACGAAGAAATAAATTTCCGAGTACATCTAAGTATCAGAGAATGACAAAAGTATCATTTTAAGTACTCTTTCAATATTAGTGAGAAAACATGTATGGACATGCATGGGTAAAGTTCAAAACCATACACATACATACCAATATCCATAACAAGCTAAAGTTGAATATGTATAGGTATACGCTGCCAATGTGTATTTGCATATTCATTCTTCTTTTTGAATGTACATGCAGATATAAATAAAATTTCTGTTAGCTATCTGCAATACCCATATAAGTATGTGTATTACCGTAAGTATAACGTAAATATACAGAGCGCGAGAGAGAGCAGAGATGGCAAATGCAATTTTAAAAATGTTGAAACTAGAAGCAAATTTTTTGTGTTGTTATTCAGAAAAATATCAATATAATTTTAATGCTTTTTAAGATTTGACTAAGGCGGTAAGCTTATTTTATTAGGACAACAAGGGCCTGTTGGCGGCAATTTCTGCTTCTCCGAAACTATCTTACAGATCTTAATGAAATTTAAAACATAGATAGATCCATATAAACTTAAGCTTTTTTATTTTTTTAAAAAATAGGACTAGAAGGAAGATAGGATTTAATCCAACAGATTTTAATGATATTTAAAAGATAGATAGATATTTTTATTTGGACACAGAAGCTATGTGCAAACCAGGGCAAAAACACTTACTTTTGTTACATTATAAGGAAAACGGCTATTTTTATTTTTGTAAATCAAACTTTAATTCAATAATGTTTTCAATAATGTGTAGTGAAGATAGTAAAACATTTATTTATTTTTCTTAAAACTAAACAACATTTATTGCAAAATAAAAAATAAAAGTAATTTTTAAAAACAAACACAAAGTTATCAATATTCTTCTAAAAACTAAAGTTAATTTTTTGCAAAGTAAAAAATAATTTAAAAAACAAACAAAACTTCATTATCATTTCTTATGGTATACAAATTAAGTAAAAACACATTTTACCAAATGTTCTTTTTATAAAAAGAATTTAAAAATAAAATGCTGTCCACTGTCTTGGGTTCTAATCGGTTTCTTTTCTCGGATATAACATTACCAGCTAGGGAAAAAACGCGTTCGGACGCTGCGCTGCTGGCAGGTATGTTCAAGATTTTCATAGCTAATTTGGATAACTTGGGATATTTGCAGACATTGTTTTCCCACCATAGCATAACATTAAAATCTTCTGTTAGTTTTACGGTTTCATTACAATAACGTTCGATTTCATTTCTTCCTGTTTCCAGAATGGGCTCTGACTCGCTTGTTAAAGTGGGGAAAAAGAAACTTTCATATGCAGTGGCTGGCGGTGATATAGTTATCGATGAGCTACTTGGTAATAATATTGAGGAAATTTGTTGGTGCGCTTGTGGGGAAAGGGAACTACTCGGTGAACTATAAACGGTTGACGGCTCGATGTCTTGAAGACTACTTGTATTGCTTGTTTCTGTTAATTTTGTGATGCAAAACTCTTTTATATCATTTAGTTCGTTCAGCTGTAAAGGTATTGCGGGAGGATATAAAAATAATGCAACTTTATGCAAGACACTCAAATTTGAATTCCACTTCTCAAAATGTGTCAAAATATTCGTTTTTAAGGCCGCAATATCGGGTTCTTCGTTATTCTGAATAGAGCAAATAGATTTAACTTTTGTGAACGAAGGAACAACAAAACAAAGCGAAGGAGATTGACTGGATTGGAGCTTTTTGAAAATTTTTTCAAAGTCGTTACATATCTCAACTAAGCCTTGCAGGACAGACATATTGAACTTTAACAAATTTCGTCTCTCAGCATTGCCAGAAATAATTTCATTAATTTTTCCATAATTGTCAAAAATCGACTGGAACATTGTGAAATTCGAATTCCACCTTGTTGGACAATGGTTTTTTAAAGTTGTATTGAGCATATGCTGCATATTAGCCTTTTTAAAGTATCTAACAATTTTTTTGCAAGCACTTATTATTCCTTTTAATTCATCTGTGGCTTCGAAAGCATCTTGCAAGGTATTAGAAAAGAGATGGGCAGAACAGTTTAATCTGGTAATATCTTTCAGAGCGCTTACAATATTGCTTCCACGATCAGTGACGAATACCGTATTTGAAAAATCAGTTACACCAAATTCTTCCAAAAGGTTGCTTAATTTTGTCTTTATATTAATTGATGAATTGCTTTTGAAGTCCATTGACTTCATTCCTAAAGTAATCTCTACAAGTTTAAAATCTACTTGAAAATGCAATGTGGCACACAAAAAACTTCTTTTAATAAAGCCATCTGACCACATATCAATAGTAACTGCAGCCTCGCCATTGATAAACAGTCTCTGTATATGGGGCTTAAGTTCTTTTTTTTTCTTCGGCCACTAATTTACATTTTCTGGACAATGTCCTGGCGCTGGGAATAAGACTGTCTACATCAATGTTTTCTCCGTACTTGGCGCCCATTTTTATGCACGTTTCAATCATTTTACGAAACCCCGAACCTTCAACAGTACTGAAAGGCCGACAGTCTTCTATTGTAAAGTCCATAAACACATCAAAGCAAAGCTTTTTGTCTGTACTATTTACCTTTATTGGAGCAATGTCTTGTGGCTGTGAATGAACACACTTATGTTTTATCAAGTTTGACGTTTGGCGAGCAACAAATTTTAAAAGTTTGGTGCATGTACCGCAATATACGATCCCCTCTAAAATACTTCCATCATCCTTTTGGATTTCGTACAAGCATTACCATATAATACTTCTTCCAGATTTTTTCAATGGCTTGTACACTCCATTATTTATTTTCTCCAAAATTTCTTGATTATTTTCCATACTTTAAATTTATAATTTTTCATATACTACATACACCCCAGAGAATAGCTTTTTGCAATTGAAAAAAAATCGCATTTAATTAACGACAACAAATACACACGCTTACGGTCATACAGTCAAACTCGCGCAACCGCAAATATTCGCTGCTGGTTTGCAGTCATTCAAATAACGCACATCGTGCTTTGTTATTTATACAATCGTTGCCTTCGTTTTTTTTTATAAAGATTCTAAGTGTTCTGAGCGCAAATGATTGTTTGGTAAAGAAACAAAAAATACAAACGAAAGAGCCAGAAATCAAACAATTATTACTCATGTATTTATTCAGCATAACTATGTAGTACAAGAAAACAAAATTTAAATGAAACTAAACACACATACTTATGTAGGTACACACAATTTCCATAGAAACAAAAAGTACAGTAGTAGTAGTAGTAGGTACAATAGCCCATAATCATAGTCAAAAATAAAGTATACTTTAAGAAAACTAAAGTCGACTTTACTTAAGAGCCGACTTTAGGTCTTTCATAAACAAGTTAAAGTATACTTTTGACGTTAAAGTTGACTTTATATATAAAACTAGATGAAGCTGTTTTTAACTCATTTAACAACAGCATCAGCTGTTTTTCGCCAAATAAAAAAGTACTTGCAAAAATCTAAAAATGTTTATGTTACAAGATATTGGCCGATATTATGCAATTATTAATGATTTGGAGGAAAACTTTTATGGAAAGAAACACAAAATACATATTTATAGGCCCTAATTGTGTAAAACGCTAGGCCAAAATTACATTGAAAGCAAAAACAAAGCCAAAATGTTTTGTAATTTTGTTGTTGCTTTCTACATAAATTCATATGGCGTGTTAAAAAATTTTTCAACCCCACAAGATATGCAGTGTTTTATTTATATTTTAATTTTCAATGTCGGCTGCTTAAAGTTGCCACTTGCTTATATTTTGTTGTATGTTGTATGAAAAATTTTCTACATTTGAGGTGGCACCCAGTTAAAGTCGGTTCAATTTAAAACATACTTTAGTTTCGACTATAGTAGCAAAATAATTAAAAGAATGTTTTTATTTTAAAGTTGTTTTTAAATAGAACCGACTTTAGCGTTTGACTATGATTATGGGCCAATGTATTTTTGTTATTGTTGTTAATTTTGAAAAAGCGTCTCATCGTTGTTTATTGTTGTTGTTGTTAATGCAAACAAAAGTATAGAGAATGTGCTCTTTTGAATTTACTCAGTTGTGTTATATTGCGTGAGCAACAAAAATGCAAATAAAGCACTTTCAATAAAAAACGAATAAATGAAAATATCAAATGTGTACGAAAGGAAAAAAAAATTACCAACGTTGAACTTTGTTTTGCATGTATAGAGTTATTGTAAATTTTAGCGTATGAATAAATGCACAAAAATAGTGCGTTTTGAGGTTCTCTGATACACACACTGATTGAAATTTTTAAAGAAAAACTCTCCTTTACAACTTATTAAACAGAAATGTTTGAATTTTAAATCGTTACAGAAAGGCGTCTCAGCAAGCGCTAAATGTATTAAGTGGCGGTTACACTCTTTCTTATTAGCACAACATACAAATCAATACTTAAGGTGCTATCAGACGGAATGTATTTTACATATGTACTGTCACTTTTCTTACCCATATGTAATTCCGTATGCATGTCAAAATTTCCAGTTTACATACGATTCATAATTTTTGCTATCACACCTGCTTATGTTTTTCCTTATGACATAACCTATAAATGTAAACAAAAGCTGACTTTTGTTTACTTTTCAGAACAAACCAGCTGTTTTGTTTATGTTTGCCACAGGAAAATAGAGCGTGTTCTAATCGAAAAAGTTACATATGTATTTCCACATGTATTTTACACATGCAAAGTTTCATATGTATCACACGATGTGTACAACTTTTACAGATGGAAAATTTGACAGTACATATGTAAAATACATCCCGTCTGATAGCACCTTTACATGCATACATAAAAAACAATATCTTCCATCTCGTGTCGTCTACCTATGCTATGTTTTTGTGACAGCGACAAGTGCAAAAAAATTATGCGGATGCGTAAAGGTTTTTTACATGCAAAAATAAAAATATCGTAGAGCCACTTGTCGCTGTCACACGCACATTGCATATATAAGTGACACGAGACAGAATATATGGGTTTTTATGTATGCATGTAAGTATTTATTTGTATGTTGTGCTAATAAGAAAGAGTGAAACAACCACATATGTATTTATAGCGTTTGCTTAAGATACATGTACACGACATCTTTTTACATCTGACTTGTCAACTTTTTAGGTCACATGTTATTGTGCATGAGTGTTGCAATTGATGTTTAAAAAATTGGTTTTTTTTAATATTCGATCAAAAACGTATATGTAATTTGCCCCTCGGGGTCATAGTTTGAAAAAATTCATAGCTACTGTGTCCAAATAAATAAAAACCTTTATATTTTTAAAATTTTATTGAAATCTATTAAATAGTTTCGGAGAGTCAGAAATTGCCCCCTATAACCCTTTTAATCATATTTTTTTAAAAATTAATAGCTTATGTGTCTATGTAAATATGGATCTATCTATGTTTTAAATTTCATTAAAATCTGTTGGTTAGTTTTGGAGAGGAATAAATTGCTCCCTTTCTCCCCTCGTTATCCTATTTTTTAAATAAATACATAGCTCAAGTGTCTATATAAATATGAATCTATCTATGTTTTAAATTTCATTAAAATCTGTCAGATAGCTTCGGAGATCAGAAATTGCTCCTTCCTACCCCTCGTGGTCCTATTTTTTATAAAAATGTATAGCTTATGTGTAGTTTTACATAGGTACTGCTGATGTTACGGACAAATTTATTTTAAATATCATAAATAATATGTACATAGTCCCATACCTGCCTAGTGACAAAGCACATTTTTGGTAAATTTTTTTTTTTTTTCATTTTTACACAGAAGTGCCAAAAATACTGAAGATATTTTTTTAAACATGGATATTTTATTTGTATGGCAGATAACCAAAACACATTCATGGGTATTGAATAACATCTGCATAATATTCATGTATTTTTGTTTACTGAATGTGGTTGCGTGAAGATATTGCCGTGCATAAGTATAAGTAATAACCATACTTTTTGCGTTATAAATATGTGTATACACAATAACGAAAAGCGTGGGTAAGTACCTCTGTATATTATTCTTATGGGTACTTGTTGTCATTCTCTGCTAAGTATATGTCAAAGTTTGTCCTTCATTATCTTTTTTAGGGATTGCTGTTCGGTTTTAACCGAAATCGAAACCGCGGTTTTAAGTGCTTCAAACCCGAAACCGAAAACCGACAAAAAAACCTCGGTTTTAGGTTTTACTTCAACAATAAATTTATGCTTGAAGAAATTGCAAATTATACATAATAATCGTACTTCATTTACACAAAAATGATAGATAACAACCTGCAACAATGACAAGGTATTTGAAAGTTCTTAAAATTCAAAAAAAAAAAACTAAAAAGAACAAATGTTACCTTTTTAACACTTAAGTAGACACCGAATTTGAGTGGCACAAACTACAACCTGGGCCTGTCTAGGACCACTAGTATTTTGTATGGAGTTTTCGTGACAATAGAATAAACTCAAACTAACTAGCGCCTGGGCAAGGCTGGGACTACTTTTATTACCCCTATCGCGAATGTTATGGGAATATGTTATATGGGAGCAAACCTATATTCCCATCCCCAACAAATCGGTATCGCAAATATTTTGGGAGTAATAATTACTATTGTGAATTATTTGTTAGTCACCCTTATCGCGTAATAAATTTTCCCAAAAAAATTTTCTCCATTCCCAAGAATGCAATCATGTACATTTTTTCACAAAAGTGGCAACTTCGAAAAAATGTTCCGTTATCGCGTACACATGAATATGCGTTCACAAAATTCTTTACAATTTTCCCTTCAATTTTAAACGGCGAACAGTGAAATTACGCAAATGTAAGACTTGAATTTTCCAACTATAAGTGAAAAAAGAAGAAATAATAATTACCGTTTTTAGGTCCGCGGTAAAGGTGTTATGATACTTGCTATTTTTTGTATTGGATTTTTTTTGGATTGACTGAATGAAACAACAAATGCGAGAAAGAACAAGAAATACAATTTGATAAAATGTAAACAAAACAAACAATACTGCCCACGTTTTTTCCCCACAAAAAACCGTCATAAAAGCTAAAAATCGCAAAACAAAAGTTAAAAACCGTTTCTTTCGATGTAAAACTAAAAAAATTGGCAACAGTGCTAACAATTAATCTGGAAATGTCAATTTAAAGTTGACAAATTTTATATTTTTTTTGACAGTCTTAGATTATTTATCGATAACACATGTATATTTGTTTGACATTTTAAGATTTTTTATGATATAATCATACTCTTTACACTTAGTCAGTTTTCCTATGCATATATATTTGCACTGTTCTCCAATATAGAAAAAATACAAAAAATAGCAAGTATCATAACAGCTTAAATAAAACACAATTGTCCATCTTAATTGAGAAGATGAGGGACAACCCGAACATTGCTGGTGGATACACCAAAGATTCCAAAGACGCTGTAAGTGCATTTTGGTCTGCAACCATCAATGATTTAAATACTGCAGGACCACCAATGAAAACGCTAGCAGAATGGAAAAAGGAAAGTATATTGTACAAATTCGTATTTATTTTGAATAAAAATGTCCTCATATATGAATGCAGGTGTGGGTAGACCAAAAACGACATATTCGTAAGAAGGCTGCCGAAAATTATCGCTACAGAGAAGGCACAGGTGGTGGACCTCCCAAAAAAAGTAGATTATCTTCAACAGAAGAGGCGATCTACGAAATTGTGAAGATGAAACAGTCCGTTGAGGGGGTTGAAGGTTCCAACACATTTGGTGCTCCATTGTCAAGTTCAGAAAATGGAAATGAGACGGTCAATATTGTCAACAGTGATATTGAAATTGATGAAGATCCCTCCCCTCATACTTCAAATGCACAAAAATCTTTGAAAACACCGAAGAAAAGTGAATCTACATCAAAACTAATAGAGGCTGAAGTTAAAAATCAAATAAAGCTAAATGAGAAAATATCGGAACTGGTGGATATCATAAAGGAGGACAAACAAGAAACAAAATCAATGATGAAAAGGATGGTTCGATCATTGGAAAAAATTGGTGACGTTAAGGCAAAGAAGCTAAAACAAACAGAAAGGCATCACGCTGAAATGGAAAAATATAGAAGATCAGAAGTAGAGAACAAATTGGAAAAAAATAATAAAATGATGGAAATTGAAGAAATAAAATGTTCTTTAATGAGACAAGATTATTGAACAATTTCTGAAGTTATATTTTATATATGCAAAATATGAAGACATTTAAGTTATTTTTTGTTGATAAACAGTGAAGTGTTTTAAGTTTTTTTTAACAAATATATGTAAATAAATTTCGTTTAACCTTTTATAAACTATTGGCTATTCTATTTCTGATGCGACTGCCTGCAGAAACATAGGTGCCTTCCTCTGAGTCGGTGTACACACTTGTATCATTATCGTCATCGTGAAGAACGTTACAAGGTACTTCATTACATCTATAAGTAATGCAGATATTGTGGAGTGCAGTGCAAACATTTGTTATTTGAATAGCCTTTTTTGGATTGTAGTGTAATTCCCTTGCACCCAGTAGACATCTCCACCTATTTTTTAGAACACCATTCGTTCTCTCTATTATGTTCCGGCACTTCGTATGTGTGTCATTGAATTTCATTTCCACAGTGCCAACATCTGCATTTCTAAAAGGCGTAATAAGCCAGGGTTCCAGAGGATAACCTGCATCACCTAAAAATATTTGTAGCATTAAATATTTAGTATAAAATTACAATCTTATATGTATATGTATGTACATACCTAACAACCACATGTTTGTTCCTTCTTCCAAATGAACTCTCTCCATTTCTTTTCTAATTGGGCTCATACTCCAGACAAAAGAGTCATGACATCCTCCGGGATGTGTAGCGTCTATGAAGCGTATGCGCATTTCATGGTCACATATCTATAAAAACATTTTTTTAAAGTTTTTTCATAGATTATCAATTTGGGATTCAATTACAAGTGTCACGTTTAAGCTGAATCGTCCCTTTCGGTTATAATACAAATGCTTCCCATCCTTCGGTGAAATTATAACAATATGGGTGCCGTCTATGCAACCCAAAACACCTGGTATTCCAAATTTGTTGTAAAACGATTGCGCGCAGATTTTACTCTCATCCCGTGTTGGATACGTTATCCATTGCTGACAAATTGAATGTTCTACTGCATTCAGGAACTCTGATAGCACTTCACTAAATGTTGATTGTGCCATTGCTACCTGATAGTCTCTACCAATACCTTTTTGATATGACCCCTCTGCGAAAAATCGTAAACAGGCGCTCAATTTTATTATTGGAGGTATGGCTACTTTCCTTTCCGTTTTCGGCAATGCCGAAGTGAGCAATTCCAATATACATGCAAACGCAGATTTGTTTACTCTATAATACTGACAAAATCTGCAAGTGCAGGCTTTATAAAACTGAAAACAACTTTATTATACAATTACTTACTCAGCATTTGAAAGCTCCAATGGATTTGAAGCATCGCGTAGATTACGTCTCATCATTTTTTCCTTTTTATGCTTTTCCATTTCTTCCTCATTGTGTAAATGAATTAGCGCTCCAATTCTATACATTTTTGCAGAATTTATTGTATTGCAATTTCCAACAGCTGTTATGTTCGAATGAAAACAGCTGATTGCTCGAAACATGCGAGCTCACAAGAAATACGCGATTAAGAAATTTTGGGAATGGGGATTCACAATTCACATGCGAACAAATATTCACAATTTCTACGCGATAAGGGTGAGTATTTTATAAACAAACGTCTCTATTGTGAATAATAAAAATATACAATATAAAATACTAATAAAAATATAATAAATAATGAATAGTGTTTATCTTCATTTTCTTAATTAAAACTCCTTCAATAAAAGAAAAAATAAATTTAATTGAGTCCTACCTTAGAATACAAATTAAAATTTACATATTCCCTTCTCGTTCACATTAACACTTGTTGGGAATTTATTTAGTAAAAATACTCGCGGGAGAAAACATTAGCGATGCCAAATTTTTTTAAGTTTGTGTGAGGGTGACTGCTTCGCTGGTATTCTGTTATGGTCCTTGTTATGTCCAGACTAATATTACTTTTTACTAATTTTTTTTTTTGGGGTGTAGTGAAAGTGTACTTTAAATGAAAATATTGATTTTGATATTTGTTTTTTTTGAATTTATTTTTTGTAGTTAGCCAGGAATTTATGATTTCTAAAATTGTATAAAAATTTAAAAATTTTCCTCATTGAGAAATAAATTTTGTGAAGATAAGGTCGAAAATTATCGAATACCTGATTTGAGGGAAAAAGAAAAGAAAACAACAGAAATAGAATTTTTCATACCAATTGAGGGAATTAAAATAAAAAAGGAAGGAATTAATTGATACGGTAAGATTTTTTTTTAAATTTTAACTAGTGAATTTGTTTATTGGAGGATTAAAATTAATTACTTATTATAGGAAGGGCATTATAAGCATAATTTTATTAAACATATTGAGTGGAGTGTATACGTTTAAATATCTCGCGTAAAAGGCCTGCAAGACTAGACACCTGAAAGGGAAGAGAAATCAGTTTTAGCTTCAAGAATCCTTGTATTGGTTACGGCTGGATAATAGTTTTGTTGCTATTAAAATCCGAAAATTTTTATTTACGTCTTCCAAGTAAAAGAAGGAGTAAAGTGCCTATACACAGATAGTGGTAACACCAACAAATTTAAATTTATTCAGATTATTTTAGAATATCAACATTTTTGTTTTGTTTTAAAAAAATTCTAAATTCTGGTTTTGTGTTTTGGAAAAATTTATTTTTCTCTTCCTAAATATTGTTCTTAAATTCTTAATTTATAGATTGTTAAAAGATCTTAATTTTCTTTTCTTGATTTTGGTTTTTTTTTTGGAAATCATTGTAAAATTACAAATTTTTTTTAAGTTATATTCCAAAGTCACTCGGTCACCTTTATGTTTATTTAAATTAATTTCAACGCACCCTAAGATATGCTATACTAAAATTTAAATTTAATATTTATTCAAGTATAATCTTACAATACTGATTGCTTTACGTTAAAATGTGGATGGTATCATACCGAATATAACTTTGTTTATTGAGTTTAATACTATCCACACATTACCACTTTCATTCAAACATAAAAATAACTTCTTGAACGTTGGTTTGTGAAATATTAAAGGTAAATCCCAACCGTCTACTGTCATCTGGCGCCTGCTGACATCGATGGACCTAAAACGAGCGTAAGTTTTATTTTTTTATATTTCCTATGACCAGCCATGTTGGATATTCTCCCACATTAGATTAAAAATTACACAATAAAATAAAAATGTCATATGAACAACATTAAATTCCATTGATTGCAACACAAGTTGCCATTGTGGTTTAATTGGATTCTTATTAATTTATTTACTTAGTTTTTGTTTGGTTGTTCATATTACATTGGTTACAGCCACTACTTTCTAAAAATTCAATTTATTCTTGTTTTTGTATACATATTATAACTTTATTGCAAAATTACTTTTAAGTTCTTTTTGAACGGAAATTAAATAGAAAATTTATTTAATAAACATAAGGTGATAAACGCTAATGATTAATATATGATAGAGTTTTTAGTTTATATATATCCAAACGAATTTCAATTTTTATAAGATTTATAATATACTTTTGTTTTGATTCTTGAAGATGAAATCTTAAATTATATTGTTTTATTTACGAAAAGTGAAGTTAATAGTAATGGGGTTAGGTGGATTTGTTTAATTTTTTTAATTTTTTTTTTGTTTCGTTATTCGGGCTGACAGATAACTTTAATTTTTCGTCAGCATGGAGGGTGGGCTTCGGAACAGTATAGCAATTTACATCTCAAGCTATACTATTTTCTTCTACCGCTAATTCTTCTTCTTCTAAATTATGTAGATCATTAAGTTCATTAGCTACCTAAAGTTAAGTCTCTGATACTTTTTTATAATATATTCTCATATGGGAACACACCTCACCCCCCCACCGACGAGCACGGCCGTAATATTAGGTAGCACCGTTCCCAGAATTAAAACATTACAGTTTAGAATCGTTACAGAGATAAATGGCGCCCAACGTGGGGCTTCAGTAGACGTTATTTTTAAGTTTTTTGTGCAAGTATCATCTAGATGCTGAGGACTCTGAATCTGTTGTGGGTAATGATTTACATAATGAACTCTTTAACTAAAATATTTTAAATTTTCATTTAACTCTTGTTTTCATTATTTTTCTACTGTGGACTTAATTGTTTATTGTAGTTATGATAAACAATTCCCGGTCTGATATTTAATGCATCAGAAGTTAAACAGGGCTTGGGTTCGAACTTGAGAGGTTGATCTGGTGATTATCGGGTACAATCCTCGTTTGACACTTTCCCTTCTAAATATGTCTTCTATTTCTATTTATTGATTCTTTTTCTTCAAAATTTACTTTTTCCAAGTTTGTATTTTCTGTTTATTTGGACTTAAGGTAACTGAATTTGTAATCGGTTATTCTCCTATAACGGATAATCAATCCCTAACACTTTCTTTCTAGAACTTATTGTTGTCTTGGATATGATTCTTTTGACAGTTGTCGAAAGGTTCCAGCAGTTATAAGTGATCCTACTCTTTTTGCTTTCTTTTCCTTTATTCTTCTTTGCGGTAACTGATGATTATTTTATATTATTTTTTTTATTTGTAAATGATTTTGTTTTAATTTGTAGTTTTGATTTTTAGTTTTAAACTTTTCGCTATATACCCCTACCTATAAACTTCACTGAGTAGTTATATATATTGACATTGTTGATACCCTTTTTGATATTTTGGTGTGATATTATTTATAAATACTTATATATAAATATATATAATTTGGCTTTTTATAATAGTTTTTTTTTTAAACGGATACACAACAACGATTTTAGAATTTCTTTTAAATTTTTTTTTATCTTGAGATTATTGTTCTTTGATTAATTATTTATAAAAATGCCTGTAGTTCGTAGTACCGGGGATATACTATCAGAAGTAGAGCGGGATTCATTAGATCAGGAAGCTGGTGGTGATGCCCGAACACCAGTTTTTACGGTCCGAAGACCAATGACTCGTTTGCAAGCTCGTAGGGAAGCCAATGAAAGAGAGGATGAGAATATTCGACGTATAGTTGATAATTCATTACAAGGGCTTAGGAACGAAATATCAGACATGATAGCTGACAGTTTGCGGAACTTTGCTTTAGCCAATCGGGAACCAATAGGACAGGACAGATTGGCTCGGACTGAGAGAATAGATCCGGACAGTGAAGACTATGAAAACCATCGTAGTGGACAAGGAAATCGCGAAAATCGGTATTTGGACAATCGATCCGATAGGAATTCCGAAAGGGTTTTGAACATAATTCGTAATTGGAAGGTTCGTTTTACTGCCAATATTTCGGAAGTTACCGTGGACGAATTCATTTATAGAATAAATTCTTTAACAAACTCAAATCTTAACGGCGATTTTGACCTTCTTTGTGAACACGCCCATATTCTTTTTGAAGACAAAGCACTTAAATGGTATTGGCGATTCCACCGCAGTTGTGTTCACATGTATTGGGACAAATTATGTGATGCACTGAGGCGACAATATGGAGATGATAAAACAGATTTTGACATTAGGGATGACATACTACAGAGGAAACAAAGACATAATGAGACATTTGACGAATTTCATGAGGCAATCATGGTTTTGTGTGACAAACTGCATACCCCTTTATCAGAATACGAGTTGTGTGAAACTTTACAAAGAAATTTAAAACCGGAGATAAGGCATGATATACTTCATTTGGAAATAAATCGTGTTTCCCATTTACGGCGTGCAGTACGAAGGCATGAGAAGTTTGTCAGGGACATGACATCGACAAATGTAAACAAACGTGGTTACCACAAGGTGCAGGTATCTGAGCTTATTGGTAAAGACGAACAGTTTGTAGAGGACAAACATTTGGATGATGATGATACCGAAATTTGTTTGTTAGTAAAGTCGCGAAAGTGTTGGAATTGCGATAAAATTGGCCACAGTTTTATAGACTGCTTAGAGCCTAGGACTATTTTTTGTTACGGTTGTGGGACGAAAAATATTTTTAAGCCAAAGTGTCCTAATTGTTGTTTGAAACGGGGAAACGTAACTCGGGATGTCCGTGCATCAAAAGACGGGCATCCGAGGATAAACTAAACGGGATTATAATAAATTCTAAATCTGATGAGACAAATTATTTTGATGAACATAAAATACCGGCTAAGACAATTTTCACTGAAATTTCAGAAACTCATCCGTTAAAACGACCTTATCATATTCGTTTAGAGGAATATAAACTTGCTAGGGCTAGGATTTTTGATGAATCCAATAGTAAACGGAAACTTAACAGATCTACGAGAAGGCTACGTGAGTTTTATAAGAAAAGGAAACAATTTCGCAAACACGTTATATCATCATTGGTGAATAGGGAAAACGACAATCGTCCTTATGTTAGGTTGAACTTGTGCAATGGAAATTATTTTGCATTATTAGATAGTGGGGCGAACGTTAACGTTATTGGAGGTCAATTATGTTCCGAATTAATTGAATCGGGTGACTATAATCAAAGTATTGGTAGTGTAAGGACAGCCGATGGGCAACGTCAGCGTTGTTGTGGGACAGTTATTCTTGAAATCGGGTATAATAGTCAGAGAAAACCGATTGAATTTTTGTTAATACCTTCAATCACTCAGGATATAATATGTGGCATTGATTTTTGGGAAAAATTTGACATCAAAATTATCACATTGAACGCAATCAACGAAATTATTTCTGGGGAAAATCCGGATAAAATTCCATTAACAGTATCTCAGGGAAAACAATTACGAAGCATTATAGATTATTTTCCTAATTCCGACCGAGACGGACTGGGATGTACTACACTGTTGGAACATAACATCGATTCTGGTGAAGCAACCCCGATCAAACAGCGATATTACCCGATATCACCAGCTAGGGAAAAATTGTTATGTGGAGAGGTAGATCGAATGTTAAAGTTAGGCGTTATCGAAGAATGCCCGTCATCTCCATGGTCATCGCCAGGTGTTTTAATTGTTAAACCTGGAAAAGTACGTTTTTGCCTGGACAGTAGAAAATTAAATTCCGTTACTAAGAAAGACGCATACCCCATTCCCAACATAGATGGACTTATTTCGAGACTTCCTCCAATTTATTACATTTCTAAGGTGGATCTAAAAGATGCATTTTGGCAAATTAAATTGGACGAAACCTCAAGAACGAAGACAGCGTTTACAATCCCTAACCGGCCCTTGTACCAATTTACAAGAATGCCGTTTGGATTGTGCAATGCACCACAGACAATGTGTAGACTAATGGACCAAGTCATTCCGTATTATTTAAAGACGAACGTTTTTGTTTACTTAGACGACTTACTGATAATTTCAAAAGACTTTGACGAACATTTAAAGCACTTAAAGGAGGTGGCGACTCAACTTCGGAAGGCTAACTTAACAATAAATGTTAAGAAGAGTAGTTTCTGTCTTCGTCAAGTACAGTATTTGGGATATATCGTTGGTGAAGGTTCATTAAAAGTTGACCCTGAGAAAGTAAGAGCAATTTCTCAATTTCCGGCTCCTAAAACAGTCCGACAACTTAGACAATTTCTTGGTATGGCCGGATGGTACCGTCGATTTATTGATGATTATGCGACTATTACCTTTCCGATGACAGAATTATTGTCGAAAAGGAAAACATTTGTTTGGACAGATGTGGCACAAAGATCATTTGAAGCAATTAAAAATAAATTGACATCCGCACCCATTTTGGTACATGCGGACTTTAGTAAACCGTTTATAATCCAATGTGATGCCAGTATGTTTGGAATCGGGGCTGTACTAGTTCAACTGGACGGAAATGGTGATGAAAAGCCAATAGCATTTATGTCACAAAAATTGAACAAAGCCCAGAGGAATTATTCAATAACAGAACTGGAGTGTTTGGCGGTAATTCTGGCAATTAAAAAATTTAGGGCATATATTGAGGGTCATGAGTTTAAGGTTATAAGCGACCATGCCAGTCTCAAATGGCTCATGAGACAAAAAGACTTATCTGGTCGATTGGCCAGGTGGGCTTTGAAACTGCAAGGCTTCGACTTTACGATAGAACACCGTAAAGGTAAAGATAATGTAGTTCCGGATGCTTTATCGCGTGCCTTTGATGAGGATGCTACATTAGCTGAATTAGAGATACAAACATTACCTTCGATTGATTTGAACTCAACAGCATTTGAATCACTTGATTATGCCAAATTGCGAAACGAATTTTTAAAATCAAATTTACCCGATTATCGGGTAATTAACAAATATATTTACAAAAGAACAAATTTTACAGCTGGAAATATCGACGAATCTGAAAATTGGAAATTATATGTTCCTTTGGAGTTACGTAAGGATGTTATTTTCGCAGCGCATGATGTACCAAATGCAGCACATGGTGGTATTGCCAAAACTGTGCATCGTGTTAGACAATACTTCTATTGGCCTAGATTAGTTATTGATATTAAAGAATATGTTGGCAATTGTTTATCCTGCAAAACCTCAAAAACACCCACAACATCACTAAGACCATCTATGGGACAAATGGTGGAAACTGTAAGACCTCTACAACGTTTATATATTGATATAATTGGTCCTTTTCCACGTACTAAGAATGGAAACATAGGAATTTTAATAATTTTGGACCATTTTACGAAATTTTCATTTTTAAAACCATTAAAGAAATTCATAACCAAGCCAATAATCGGTTACCTCAGGGACGAAATATTTAGTTGTTATGGTGTCCCGGAGATTATAATTTCAGATAACGGAAGCCAATTCAAATCCGCGGAATTTAGAAAACTTGTTGACAAATATGGAATTAAACATCAGTTTACTGCAATCCATAGTCCCCAATCAAACGCGAGTGAGAGAGTTAACAGATCGATAAATGAAGCTCTGCGTTCTTATTGTCGTAATGATCAACGCCAATGGGATGAGTTCTTACCAAGTGTAAATTGTGCTATACGCAGTAGCTTTCATCAAACGACGGGATGTACCCCTTACAAACTTTTATTTGGGCAAACGATGATTACTCATGGGCAAGAGTACCAAATTTTACGGAACTTAAAACTGTTAGAGGAAGCAGACACCGAACTTGAAAGACAAGACAATTTTACATTGTTGCGTGACTCTATTCGGACAAAGATTAAGGAAGCTTATGATAGAAACGTAAGATCTTACAATTTACGATCACGTAACCGCGAGTTTAACATTGGACAAATAGTAATACGTCGCAATTTCGTTCAGAGCTCTTTGGTTGGTAATTTCAGTGCCAAGTTAGCACCTACGGGTGTTAAGGCTATTGTTAGGAAACGAATTGGGAACGTGAATTATGAGCTTGAAGACGTTCATGGCGGATATAAGGCAGTTTACCATATCAAAGATATATGGGCATGATTTCTGATTATATTTACTAATATATGATATCTAGGTCACCTTTTTTCAGATTAAAATTTGCACCAAGGTGTACTTTTCATCTGTTTTGTGAGGGTGACTGCTTCGCTGGTATTCTGTTATGGTCCTTGTTATGTCCAGACTAATATTACTTTTTACTAATTTTTTTTTTTTGGGGTGTAGTGAAAGTGTACTTTAAATGAAAATATTGATTTTGATATTTGTTTTTTTTGAATTTATTTTTTGTAGTTAGCCAGGAATTTATGATTTCTAAAATTGTATAAAAATTTAAAAATTTTCCTCATTGAGAAATAAATTTTGTGAAGATAAGGTCGAAAATTATCGAATACCTGATTTGAGGGAAAAAGAAAAGAAAACAACAGAAATAGAATTTTTCATACCAATTGAGGGAATTAAAATAAAAAAGGAAGGAATTAATTGATACGGTAAGATTTTTTTTTAAATTTTAACTAGTGAATTTGTTTATTGGAGGATTAAAATTAATTACTTATTATAGGAAGGGCATTATAAGCATAATTTTATTAAACATATTGAGTGGAGTGTATACGTTTAAATATCTCGCGTAAAAGGCCTGCAAGACTAGACACCTGAAAGGGAAGAGAAATCAGTTTTAGCTTCAAGAATCCTTGTATTGGTTACGGCTGGATAATAGTTTTGTTGCTATTAAAATCCGAAAATTTTTATTTACGTCTTCCAAGTAAAAGAAGGAGTAAAGTGCCTATACACAGATAGTGGTAACACCAACAAATTTAAATTTATTCAGATTATTTTAGAATATCAACATTTTTGTTTTGTTTTAAAAAAATTCTAAATTCTGGTTTTGTGTTTTGGAAAAATTTATTTTTCTCTTCCTAAATATTGTTCTTAAATTCTTAATTTATAGATTGTTAAAAGATCTTAATTTTCTTTTCTTGATTTTGGTTTTTTTTTTGGAAATCATTGTAAAATTACAAATTTTTTTTAAGTTATATTCCAAAGTCACTCGGTCACCTTAATGTTTATTTAAATTAATTTCAACGCACCCTAAGATATGCTATACTAAAATTTAAATTTAATATTTATTCAAGTATAATCTTACAATACTGATTGCTTTACGTTAAAATGTGGATGGTATCATACCGGATATAACTTTGTTTATTGAGTTTAATACTATCCACACATTACCACTTTCATTCAAACATAAAAATAACTTCTTGAACGTTGGTTTGTGAAATATTAAAGGTAAATCCCAACCGTCTACTGTCATCTGGCGCCTGCTGACATCGATGGACCTAAAACGAGCGTAAGTTTTATTTTTTTATATTTCCTATGACCAGCCATGTTGGATATTCTCCCACATTAGATTAAAAATTATACAATAAAATAAAAATGTCATATGAACAACATTAAATTCCATTGATTGCAACACAAGTTGCCATTGTGGTTTAATTGGATTCTTATTAATTTATTTACTTAGTTTTTGTTTGGTTGTTCATATTACATTGGTTACAGCCACTACTTTCTAAAAATTCAATTTATTCTTGTTTTTGTATACATTTTATAACTTTATTGCAAAATTACTTTTAAGTTCTTTTTGAACGGAAATTAAATAGAAAATTTATTTAATAAACATAAGGTGATAAACGCTAATGATTAATATATGATAGAGTTTTTAGTTTATATATATCCAAACGAATTTCAATTTTTATAAGATTTATAATATACTTTTGTTTTGATTCTTGAAGATGAAATCTTAAATTATATTGTTTTATTTACGAAAAGTGAAGTTAATAGTAATGGGGTTAGGTGGATTTGTTTAATTTTTTTAATTTTTTTTTTGTTTCGTTATTCGGGCTGACAGATAACTTTAATTTTTCGTCAGCATGGAGGGTGGGCTTCGGAACAGTATAGCAATTTACATCTCAAGCTATACTATTTTCTTCTACCGCTAATTCTTCTTCTTCTAAATTATGTAGATCATTAAGTTCATTAGCTACCTAAAGTTAAGTCTCTGATACTTTTTTATAATATATTCTCATATGGGAACACACCTCACCCCCCCACCGACGAGCACGGCCGTAATATTAGGTAGCACCGTTCCCAGAATTAAAACATTACAGTTTAGAATCGTTACATTTGGGAATTCATTCCCAAAAAATTTGCCATGGGAATCATTCACAATACAAAATAAAAAAATATGGGAATATTTTCATGGGAGTAGTTGTTCGCGATAGGGGTGTATATGTATGGAGTTTTATGGCTACAGCAGGAACATTTTGTTTGGAAATAGAATAATCCTTCGAAAAAAAAAACAGAAAAGAAAGAATTCTTGTATTGTGTATGCTTTTTGATACGTTTCATTTTGATTTTATTTACTGCAGTACATATATAATAGGCCTGGACCTGGCCAGGCCAAGGTGGATACAACATTCACAAAATTTTCATTTGGCCAATTGCGACGCCCACGGTGTTTAAATTTACAGTTTTTTCTCATTTTCTTGTAAAAAACACTTTGATGGAGAAACACATAAAGTTTCGTTCTGATATACTTAATAATTTATAAAAAAGCACTGAAAAAGTATGTTTTTGTATGATGTTTAACTTTGATATTTCAAAACCGAAAACCGAACCGAAACCGACCGGTTTTAATCATTTTAAAACCGAAACCGGGGTTTCACATTTTTACGGCTTTTAGCAAACTCTAATCTTTTTCATCGCTTAAGCAATTTAAGATATTTGTAATATAGGTGAAGCTCTGAAATTATCGACATCAACATACATACATCAAATCAGTTGTAGCACCATTCAAATTGAAAGATTTTTTAAATTTTAAAAAGTTTGGGGTCTTTTTATCCCCTAGTGCATTTAAGGGGAAATCTTGTTTTTTGCACTGTTTTGTCTTTGTATGACTTAAGGATATATTTTCCTTGAGTTTCATAAAAATCGGCAAAAAAATATTCAATATTTCGCCATAATTCCTTTTGAAATTCCGAATATTTTAAAATTTTACATTTGACGCTCATGATTTTAGGGTTACTGTTTTCCGAATTTAGTAAAACCTTCAGTGTACATTTAAAATGATCTGAACAATTATATTCTGAATAAGTTTTACTAAACAGTAAGGAAATTGAGCTCATTCGCCAAAATATAGCAAAAAAAAAAAAAACAGTTTTTCCTCAAAATCGCAAGATTTAAATCACAGTAATCTTAAAATCTTAAAAAGTACAGTAGTTCTGTATTTAGGTACAATGTATTCTTGTTATTGTTGTTTATATTGTTGTTAATTTTAACAAAGCTTGAGACTGGTTTATTGTTGTTATTGTTGTTAATGTTAACAAGCATCTCATCGAGTGGACAATGACTACTTGACTGCAAAAGTATAAGTATGTGTTCTTTTGAATTTACACAGTTGTGTTATATTGCGTGAGCAACAAAAATGCAAATAAAGCACTTTCAATAAAAACCGAATAAATGCAAAAATCAAATGTGTACGAAACGATGTAAAAATTACCAACGTTGAACTTTGTTTTGCAAGCAAAGAGTGAATGTAAATTTTAGCGTATGAATAAATCAAGAAAAATTGTGATTTTGCAGTTCTCTGGTACATGCATATTATATATGCAAAATGTTTTAGTATTATTAAAGCATTTTAAAGCTCATCAGAGATTATATTTCTAATCCTTGTTGATATGTATATTGCCTGCTACCGAAAACGTGCTCTGGTTTTCTACAGACGTTGGCTTTATAGTAAAAATCGAATCATACAAAGATTATTAATTTGTTGGCCTGTTAACCCTAGACTTCACAGACGTAAAAATCTTTTTTTAAGATATTTACAGGATTTTGTATTTTCTTCTTCAAGAAGCTTTTTAGCCATTTCATCAGCAATTTAAAAGACAGTTGATTTATTGGCGTAGGAAAATTAGTTCGATTTGTTGGTAGTTTTAAGTTATTTTAGTAAAGAATATATTTTTATTGCTCCTTTTTGATTTTAACGATGCTAACAAATTAAAATTTAAAAAAATTTTATTTGAAATTCCCGAAAATTCCAGGAAAAAATTTCCCGGGATTAATTTAAAAAAAATGTCCCGGGACTCCTGGGATTTATTTCCCGCGTAGAAACTCTATTACATACCCATTGGGTCACAAATGGGCCTCATCGCTGAACAAAATTTGCCTCGAAAACGTCGAATCTTCTTGGTACTTTTCAAGAGCCCATAGAGCGAAGCGATGTCGCTTGGGAAGGTTGAGCTGCTTCAGTTGTTGCACAAGCAGGCTTGCCATAATTGCCGATTTATCGGCATTTTGCCGATTTTTTGCTTCTAAATTATCAAAGTAGCGATTTGCCAATTTTTGGCCAAAAATGCCGATTTTTCGATAAACACCTAAAACACCGTAAATTTCTGTTTGTGTTTGTTGTGTTTTTAATTTCTGCAATAGATACTTGTTACTTTTTTAAAATTTTATTTGAAAAGTATTCAACTATGAAGAATGAAAGAACTAAATCCAAATAAAAAATGGTAACGGTTTTTTGACCAAAAAAAATCATTTTTAAACCTAAAATAATTCAATTAAAATTTCTTTTTTTATAAGGAAAATATAAAATACTTAATATTTGAGTTTGAAAATGTTGTGACACTTACAAAAGAGTAAGGGTTAGAAAAATTTATATTCACTTTTAATCAAAATAATTTAAGACAAAAAATTATTCTTATAATATTAAAGGCAATTGTGGATGATGCAGGTACATCCGATTTCCAATCTTGTGTAGGGAAGTGAAGTAAAATTGCAAACTTTTCGGCAAAAAAAAAATCATATTTAAAACGTGATAATTTTAGTTGTGTATTACCAAAAAATTATTTTTTTTACATTTCTTTCGAAAATGTGGAAAGGATTTTTAGCAAATGCAACCTAAATAAAACAAAAGATCGATGTTCCTTAAAGAATTTAAATTTGCAATGTAGGTAGGTATTTCTTTTCTAAAGATTATTTAAGTTTGAAACACAAATATTTGTCTGTAATCAAAACAAGTTAAAAAAGACTTTGTTGTTTACCCTAAATATAAAATATATTTATGTATTTACATAAGGGTGACCGTTAAAATCAAAAGTTGAATTTATTTAGGTCTCACTCGCCAATTTGGTGGGTATTGATAAAAAAAACAACTCGAAAAAATTTTTATGACGATCGGCGAAGGCTAAGCCGTCCCTCAAGCCCGCCAAGGTTTGAGAAAAATCGTTAAGGGCGACTTGTATGACTTATATTTAGGAAAATATTAATTTTACATAAAAATCGTTTTCTAAGAAGATGTTGTTTGTAAAGTTTCAAACTACTTTTGCCTTAACAAGTTTTCTGTAAAACTCATATTGAACAAAACCTAATTAAAATAAAAAGTAAACAGGAGCATTGATTCGAATTTTTTCTTTAGAACTGTTTTTTCTTACACACGTCAATTCAGCTTTAATATTTGTGTTTGTGTGCGTTTGCTTAAAAAAATAAATATTCAAACGCATATCATTTGTTTCTAACGTACCACGGTTGTTAAAGTTGGTGCAATTGTACTTTTTTGATACAATTCAAAGCCAAAAAGTACGGTGGTACCCCCGTGACTCATTTGGTATTATTACTTGAATTTTTCAAAACTAAATATTTATAATTGATATAAAATGGCAACTTGTATTTACTGTCCAATGAATATAAACGGATTTTAGTGTTTGGTGCAAATCGTTTTGCCAAAATGCAAATGCAAAATTTCATAGCGTTTTTATGAAATCTTATGGAAACTCTGTGTATTTTGTTGTTGGATTTAACAAAACAGCTATGATATTTTGCATTGGCTCTTTACAAGACCATTTGCAACAAACACTAAACTTTGCTATTGTGAATAGATTTTTGCACTTGATCATTGGACGATTGCATATGCCACATTCTAAATCAAGTATCAGCGGCAGCATATAAGCCTTCATGCCAAAATATTATAAAAACAAAGGAACGAAATAGACCGTCTGTACCAATGGTTTCAAGTGTAACCGAAACAAAAGTCTTGTTCTTTTATAAAAAAAAATTATTTATTACTATTGGGGTCGAAAAAGTACGATTTTAGAAGTTCGTAAGTACGATATTGGTTTTCTCATTTATTATCCCTGTAACATAACTGCACTTTTTCTTTATTCTTTAAGGGTGCTCTCATATAAAATTATCAACACAGACTAGAAATATATTGAAGAAAATTTGGGGGGTGAAATTCCATTTTTACGTAAACATCTACCAAATTACCATCTTGGTCTGGCTGGACCATGAAGTATTGTATTTGTTTTTTTTTTGACTTGACGACGAAATTTTATTTTTGTGTTTTGTTTTTAGGTTTTGTGTGTTTTATAAAAAAATTTAGTAACGGACAATTTGATTTGCAAAACACTTTGACAATGCAAACTAAGTAAATTTAGAGTTGTAAAGCAGTCATATTTGTGCTCTTGAGTTGCAAGAATAGAAAACTAATCTGTGTCAGAATTTTTTTTTAGGAATTTTGAATTGTTATAAGTTTTTTACTGTGTTACATAATAAAATAATAAATAAATGGAAGGTGATAAGAAATCAGGATTGGATGTTGTGGACATGGTTTTGAATAAACCAGCCAGATTCCAGCGTTTATCACCTGGTGAAAAAAAACAAGCTGAAGATAAGATGATGGATTATCTATGCAATAGTGATGATGATGGAAATGGATTATTTTCTGAGAGTGATGAAGACAATGATTTCGTACCGCAGACAATTGCCGGAGATTGTGCGTCTGATGCAGAAACTGAAGATTTCATTGTAGAGCATGGTGAAGAATTTACTGATGATGAAGGCGATGAGAATGCTAAAGAACACAAAGATGAATTTGCCGAACATGCTAAAGGTAAAGCTGGGCAATACTCAAGTAAAGCTGGTATTATTTGGATATCGCAACCAACGAAAACAGGCAGAAAATTCGCACATAACATTCCTGTCGCCATGAAAACTGGGCCATCGCGCCACTTTCTGCCTAATCCTGCTCAAATTTTTGGAGAAATTTTTACACCTGAAATGGTAAGCATTATTGTTCGAGAAACCAACCGCAAGGCCAAAGAGGTTTATATTGTTTTGAATACAAAGGACCCAATGAAAGAACCCATAGAATGGGAGCCAACGCACGAAAAAGAAATATATGCATTTTTTGGATTGCTTTTGTTTGACGGGGTTTTTAAATGTGCAACCCAACCTGTTAAAGAATTGTGGGCACCATATCACCATGACGTGTATAAGGCTGCAATGTCAAGAGAACGATTTACTTTATTGCTACGGTTCATCCGCTTTGACAACGCAAACACTAGGCCACTACGCCAAGAATTGAGCAAATCGGCCGCAATAGACGATCTTTGGTTGATGCTTATTGCTAATTTGGAATCTTCATACACTCCAGGGGCAAACCTAACCGTGGATGAACAGCTTTTTCCTTTTCGAGGACGTACGCGATTCACACAATATATTCCATCAAAGCCAGCCAAGTATGGCATTAAAATTTGGTGGATATGTGACTCGAAAACAAAATATCCCTTGAAAGGCCAAATTTACACAGGCAAACAATCTGATGGCATTCGAGAAGTAAACCAGGGGGAGAGAGTTGTGATGGATTTGTCAATAAAGTATTTTCATACAGGACGTACTGTGTACTGTGATAATTTTTTCACAAGTCTGACACTTGCACAGAGATTGATGGAAGTCCGCTTAGCTCTTGTTGGAACCGTTCGAAGTAATAAAACTTTTGTGCCAAATTTATTTAAAAAATCAAGCAAGCGTCCAGTATGCGAAACTTTATTTGGCTACTACGAGGATAAGCATGCTCTCTGTTCATATGTACCAAAAAAAAAAAACAAGGCTGTTGTACTATTATCAACAGAACATTACACAAATATCATCACAGAATACATAACAGCGGAAGATGAGCCAGGTAGAGCAACCAGATTGAACGCTTCAAAGAAACCTAATCAAATCATAGACTATAACCAAAATAAAGCTGGAGTTGATACCATGGATCAAATGTTATCATACTACAGCTGTAAACGTGGAACCAACCGCTGGTCATTGGCCATGTTTTAAAATATGCTGGTCATATCTGGTTTAGCTTCCTTTCTGATTTACAAGGACTTGGTAAATTTAAAACAAACAGATCGCCGTCGTCGATTTCTTGTCGAATTAGTTAATCAGCTGGTGCTCCCACACATGGAGCTGCGAAGTACCAATTCTCATGTAATGCGTTTTCCACACATCAGAAATGCTATGGCAAAATTCAATGTTTATGTAAGTATTTATACATTTGTCAACAAATAAAAATGTAATATTTATAATATATTTACTTAGGGCCAAACACAACAACCTTGTAATGAACCAACCCTATCGCAGTTGGAAACGGTACCTTTTCCAACATCTTCAAACAATTACCGCCCATTATGCGTTAAGTGCAATTTACTAACAAAAACAAAACGCAAAACCCGTTTTAGCTGTGGTAAATGTGGAAAAGCTATGTGCCTGCAACATGGCAAAGAAATTAAAAATTATGTTTGCAACGACTGTGATGTATTATAAAAAAAAAAAAATAAGTAAAATTATATAATAAATAGATAGAACTTAAAAAATAAGCATATAAATGTACTTATTTACTTTTTATTCAATTGGGGTTTTTAGTTATTCTCATTGTGGTCTGGCCAGACCAAGAGCTGAATTTAGTGGAAACATTTTACCGGTAATCCTAGGGTTAAAGGTAATATTATTGTGGAATTTCGTTTTTTTTTTCTAGTTTATTTTGTAAACTAACCCGTTTTTGAGTTACGCTGTGCAACCTCCTCCGTTTTCGAAATTTTGAAAACAAGAGCTAACCTAAAAAACGGTTAGCACCACTGAATTCAGAGTACCCGAATTAGGGAAAAACGCCAGGTGCCCGGCTGGTCGGTTTTTTTTTAAATAAATAACAAAAATGTTTTTCAACAAAACTAATTCATAGAAAATGCGTTTCTTTAATGAATTAAAAATTAGATTTTTTAGTGGCTTATTCGATATTTTCAGTTTATTTTGTTTAATAAGAGATAAAGAAAAACTAGTTAACAAATTTTCTACAAAATTTATATTTTCTATGTTATTAAACATAAAAGTCAGATTTCATGTAAAATTATAATTTTTCTCAAACTTTGGTGGGCTTGAGGGACGGCTTAGCCTTCGCCGATCGTTGTAAATTTTTTTTAATTTTTTTTTTTTTTTTTATCAATACCCATCAAATTGGCGAGTGAGACCTAAATAAATCCAACTTTTGATTTTAACGGTCCCCCTAGGGTACCACCGTACTTTTCGGCTTTGAATTGTATCAAAATAATTGCACCAACTTTATCTATCGTGGTACGTTAGAAACAAATGATATGCATTTGAATATTTATTTTTTTAAGCAAACGCACACAAACACGAATATTAAAGCTGAATTGACGTGTGTAAGAAAAAACAGTTCTAAAGAAAAAATTCGAATCAATGCTCCTGTTTACTTTTTATTTTAATTAGGTTTTGTTCAATATGAGTTTTACAGAAAACTTGTTAAGGAAAAAGTTGTTGGAAACTTTACTAAAAACATCTTCTTAGAAAACGATTTTTATGTAAAATGAATACGTTCCTAAATATAAGTCATACAAGTCGGACTTAACGATTTTTCTCAAACTTTGGCGGGCTTGAGGGACGGCTTAGCCTTCGCCGATCGTCCTAAAAATTTTTTCAAGTTGTTTTTTTATCAATACCCACCGAATTGAGGGGTTAGAGCATAGAAAAAAAAATTTTGATCCATACAGTTAACGACCACCCTAATTTACATATTATCTATTTATTGAACAGTTGCCTGAAAATATATGTATATTATTCTATTTTTATTGTATCAATTAACTATAATTTATTGTTTTTATTGCTTTTTTTTGTTAATTTATTTATTTATCTTTATCTATCTTCTTTTATATATATAGAAGAATATATATAAAAATGAAAAATGTTTGTATGTTTGTTTGTGTGTTTGTTTGTTTGTTTGTTGGCTTTTAGACTCCTAAACTACTGAACCGATTTTCCTGAAATTTTAACAGTAACATCACGTGAGCCCTAAAAATAAAATAGGCTACTTATTTCTTCGATAGGGGCAGGGGAATTGGTACCCCCCCCATTTGATGCCAATATTTAATATCGCATATCTTAAGAGCAACTGCACGCATTTTGTTGAAATTTTGGATCTTCTGAACCCCAAAATTGAAATAAAATTGCAGCGGGGGAATCGGTACCCACCATATGACGCCAATGTTTAATATCGCATATCTTAAGAACTGTTATAGTGAGAATGTTCAAACTTTGTGGAAGTCACTCTTATGGTATACTACACTTTTAAAAATAAAAATAAAGCGGGTAGGCGCAGGGGGGAAATACCTCCAATAGGATGCATATTTTAGATATTTCTCAACTGAAATACTATTAAAGGGAGAGTCTTCAAACGTGGTTAAAGCAGTGTAGCGAATCGCACCAGGTTCAGCTAGTATATATATAAAAATGAAAAATGTTTGTATGTTTGTTTGTTTGTTGGTATTTTGGCTTATAGACTCCTAAACTACTGAAACGATTTTCCTGAAATTTTTACAGTAACATCACGTGAGCCCTAAAAATAAAATAGGCTACTTATTTTTTCGATAGGGGCAGGGGAATCGGTACCCCCATAGGATGCCAATATTAATTATCGCATATCTTAAGAGCCGCTGCACGCATTTTGCTGAACTTTTGGTAGTAAATAGCAGCGGGGGAAGTGGTTCCCCTCATAGGACGCCAATGTTTAATATCGCATATCTTAAGAACTGTTGCAGTGAGAATGTTCAAACTTTGTAGAAGTCACTCTTATGGTTTACTACACTATTGAAAATAAAAATAAAACGGGTAGGCGCAGGGGGGAAATACCTCCCATAGGATGCATATATTAAATATCGCTCAACTGAAGAACTATTTAAGGGAGAGTCTTCATACGTGGTTTAAGCTGCTGTTATGGTAAACTTTAAATTTAAATATAAAAATGGGGGAGGTTGACAGAGGAGGAGATTAAAATAGCAACATAGGATGCCAATGTTTAATATCTCATATCTTATGAACTGTTAAAGTGAGAATGTTCAAACTTTGTAGAAGTCATTCTTATGGTATACTACACTTTTGAAAATAAAAATAAAGCGGGTAGGCGCAGGGGGAAAATACCTCCCATGCATATATTAAATATCTCTCAACTGAAGAAGTGGTTAAAGCAGTGTAGCGAAGGGCACCGGGTTAAGCTAGTATGTTATAAACATTATTAATTGCTGAATTGTTCTGTTTTGTTATTAAAAATAGGTTTTTTGTATTTAAAATAGGTATTTTAAATTTGCCGATTTTATTATATTAAAATGCCGGTAATGCCGATTTTTTTTGAAAATATGCCGATTTCTTATCAAAATCTTCTGGCACCCCTGTGCACAAGCTGTATTTTGTACGCTTTCAATTTAAGATCTCAACGTAAAATTCGCCAAGTCGTTCCATACGTCAGTCCGAGTTGCCGCTATATTTTCGTAACAGCGTGCTGGACGTGGTTTATTCGATCGAATGTTATCCAATAATGAATGTTTTGTCTCAAAATGGGTGATTGTGTTGAGAATAGTACGCAATAATAAAGTTGAACGATTTGTTAACGTTGTTCAGGCCTAAGTCTTTCCACTATGAAATGCCAAACAATACTAAACAATAATAACATGTCAGCATGACACGACTCACACGTGATCTGTTACAAAAAGGCTATTGAAAAAAGTATCTCTACTTGAATCAGCAGTAAATTCCAAAATTTAAGTTGGGAGAAACTGAAAGCTGGCATTTTTGATGGCCATCAAATCAGAAGGTTAATCAATTATGTAAACCTCAGTAGTTTCATGACAGATATGGAAAGGAATGCTTGGAATGATGAACACTACTCGGGCCACGTGTCACATGTCACATTTCCAGCAGCTTGGTTGCATTATGAGCATTAGGCTACAACCTACACAGCCATTTGGATTGTTTCCCTGATAATCTTGGAGACTTCAGTGAAGAACAAGGTGTACGTTTCCATCAAGATATTCGTACTATAGAGGAGCGATACAAGGGTCAGTGGGATGGCGGACTATAGCTAGAGCATTAGAAATAAACCTTCTAACCAATATCATTTCAGAAAATCTAATAAAAGAAAATTTTTCGATGAGTTCTAATTGCATTATAATGTTTGTGTATTAAAAATCTTTATATTTCTGAAAAATCCTCTTGTAGTATCTTCTGAAGTATGCTCCTGTACGCCTTAAGGGAAATCAGTGGCCTAAAAACAATAACTATAACAGACTTTGTACATAAATAGAACAAAAAATTTTATTTTTGTATGGAAAAAGCGATTTTTATCAATTTAATTGTCTCAGTAAATTCTCAAAAGTTGTGCACCGATTACAATGAAATAAAGTTCATTTCATTAGAAATGTAATGAGCTAAATTCTTTTATACCAGAACAGTGATTCTTATTGAAATTTATGTTTTAATGAATTTTTAAATAAAATAAAATTAATAATAATATATTTTTCTTTTTTAAACTTCAACGATATCTCTGAAACTACTGGCCAAATATAAAAACAATATAAGCACGGCTTAAAGATAATATTGTTAGCGAATTTTGGTTGTTTTAAGTGAATATGGTGCACCGTTTTTAAGTTATTACAATACTTTATGTAGTGGAAGTATCTTAATTTTTGAAATAACGGTATATCTCGATCTGATAAAAAAAACTGAGTGTAGATTTGAATTCAGCGTCCCAAATAACCTTAAATTCAATTCAATTCCTAATCAACAAAACATTTGTTGCCTTGTGTTATCAACCGTTGCACTCCCCATTCTGCATTTGGTAGATTTATTCCATCACGGAACCTCGATTGACTTTTGAACTCACTTTTTGTAAAAGATCTAATCAATAACCTTTCCACAGCTACCAATTTTGCTAAAGCTGCGTTTTTCCTTTTTAGGAGGCAGCACTTCCTGATTTTCCCTTTCAGCTTTATCATTCTCGCAGGCAATGATTTTAAATGACGCATTAATCCGCTGGTGCTGCGGGCTATACATGATATAATTTTTGCTCATAAAGTGCATACCGAAGTATCACTAGCCTTTTTTAAACAATTGGGGTCGACATCTAAAACAATTTTATTTATTTATCTACAAACATAAGTTTTTATAGAATTTTTAAAAAATAGAAAACTATACTCTCAGATTACAGATAACAAACATGCAATTGCATGAAGTCCCTTGCCCTGGTCATTACCTTTATGTCCTTAAGGTGAAAATTTTGTTTCACGCGTGAATTAATAGTGTTTATTTTAAAAAATAATGACGTACGAGAGAGTCAACATGATAACAAAAAAATTTACGTGCTTAATCGTGGGTGATCAACATTTTGAAATAATGCACGATTTCTCACTTTCGAAGAATTTTTAGGAAACTATTTAATGCACAAAAATTTAATATTTTTTTATTTTATTGTCTTACTGCATGTTTAACAATTTCAAACGGAAACGTCTGCATAGCAAATTTCCACATAAAACGCTCAGCTTTAAAAATAATTTCAATATAAAACTCTATACGAACTTTTTTGTTTAAAACTAATTGATTAAAATTAATTTTAAATAAAATATTTCGTGAGTGTGCACGATTGTGAAACTTTTTAAGTGAGCGTGCGTAATTACTAAAGTTTTGTCAGTAATGATCGTAAATCGTAAAAGATGCGTGCAATCGGTCCTTTTCTAAAACACCGAAACACAGATTCAGTGGTAAACTGTTGTTGTAAACAAATTCATTCATTAATTTTTTTTTTTTTATGATCTACTCAAATATACTTTAAAAAATTATTTTTGGAAATTGTACTGCTAAAAATGCACTACTACTGTTTTAAAATATATTAATTTTACGAAGTTTTATACAAACAAAAATTAATTTTTATTTTTTTTTAATTTGCAGTGTTGTTACGTCCGTATCAGTGATTTTAAATGGCGATGAACCAGAATTCACAGATGCGTTAGGACAAAAAGTACCAAAACCGCAACAATCACTTCAAGTGGCTAGTCCTATTAATCTCCTAAATCCCGATCGGTACGAATTTTATACATTTGATGAACATGGCGAATTAGTTAAACGCCTTATGACAATGGAAGAAATTCAAAGCATTGTTGCTAATGGAGATGGTGAAGGACCTACTATTATACACCATGGCCCTGTTGAAGATCGCGATCCAGAAAAAAATGTTCAAGACATAGTCAATAGTGTACAAAGTGTTCTTAACAAAGAAGTCGAATCAAATAAAAATACAAGTGCAGATAATTTACCAGTCTTTGACACGCCCGATGTTTCATCATCGTGGTCTATGATTCTACCTGCAATTTTTGGTAATGCAGGCAGTGTTGATATATTTCCACAACAAAAACCCCAACAAATCGTTATGACTCCTGATACAGAAATAATCGAAACTTCGACAAAGGAATCGATCTCGACAACAACTAAAAAGCCAAAGCCAAGTAAAAGAAAACCGGGACAGAAACGAAAACCTACCACAACAACTACTGAATTGACACCTCAAGTAATACAGGAAGAATTAGACTCGAAAGAATCAGTTTACACAGGTATGCAACAGTATCAAAATCTGGCGGCAACTATGCAAAACTACGACGGTTTTTCACAACTGCATATGCAGCCAATTTATCATAAGCTTCCTGATATTGAAACTTCAACTCGTCGTATTTTTATAAACAATCAGGAGGTAGTAAGAAAACCAGTCATCGAAAATGATGAAGATATTTTAAATGAAAAGGAACCTGAATCTGAACAACCTAAGCCATTGCCGCCACATCGTGTTAAGAAACCTAATGCAAGTCAGACAACAACAAAACGTCCTTCGGTAAACAAGCAAAAAAACAAAAAAAAAACCTCTACCACAACCACACCAACATTGACAACAACGACCACTGCATCTACAACAACTCCTGCTTCTACTACTCCAACTACTCCAGTACCACCACCTACAACAACAACGACTACAACTACAGCACCAAATATTTCAACACCGACCACCACAATCTCAGAACCAACTACCACATCTACATTAGCTCCAATATCCACAACTCAAGTTGTTCCTTCAACTACAAAAGCTCCAAAGAAAAAAAAGAAGAAGCCCACCCGACATCCAGTAGACTCATATAATACCAATTCTACCAGACCAACACAGAAACCTAATTTCACAGGTGAAAAGCGAAAACCTTCACCTAAGCCACAAAGACCAGGACCAACACAACAGCACACTAAATATCCACATACTACTACGTCATCGGATTTAGCAGCAGAAGAATCGGCCCATCAGGAAATATTGCATAACAAATTCCAACATGTGTCATATCATAGACCACGCCCTAAACCAAATAAACCCAGTGCCACCACCTCCACAACTACCACCACAACAATGGAACCATCCACCACAGCTGTTTTTTCGCCCATCCCAACAATAAACACCAACAGTCCAACAGGTGCATCTCTGATTGTTCAAGATTTTTCCGGATATCAGCAAGAAGTAACTAACTATGGAGAATCTCTTTCTACTTCAAAAATAACAACAAGCAAACCTGAAGTACCTACATCTGCCAATATTCCTTCAGCATCCGGAACATCGGGATATCCAGTACCATCGTATGTCATATCAACCGACCAATCAGATAACTACGGTTTTAACCAATTCAATAAGCAATCCCTATCACCACTTGCATTGACACAGCATGGATCCAAACCTTATGAGCAGGATGAACATACTTTACAATCTTTTGATCAGATACTTCAAACATTGAAACAGCCTGAACAAATAGCAGAAAATATCGCAGTTGCCTCGGAAAACCCCAACTTAAAACCTGTTAAATTCGATAGTGTAGAAAAGGAAAACCCACATGATGAAATAGGCAAAAAACCTTTAGTTTCCGTACAGCTTGAGACGAATGTTAGGCCATCGGCAGGCATCACTTCGGTTACATTATTGACAGATTTCGAAAATACAAGCGATTTGTCAAACGTCGAAGATACAACATTTGCCGACAAAATCACAACACCTCATATTGTTATAGTTGCACCACCACAGCATTACGAGAAAACTAATAGTTCGGAAGGAATAACCACAAATTTACCAACTGAAAAAGAAACAAATAAGAATATTGACACTACAGTGCTCCCTAGTTACACTTCATTTACAGATGCTCTTAAAGAGTCAACCATTTTAACAGAAACTGCAGACACCACAAATATTTTGCTTAAAAACCAATCACAGCCAACTACGGAATATCCTGAAGAATATGAAACACCTACTTTTGCTTCGCCATCACATATTACTGAGCAATCTACATTTGCATATGATGAAGATGATACTACAAACGAATATAAAATGACCGAAGACTACACAGAACATATAAAAATAGAAGCACGTCTTCCTGTGTCCACGCCCCACAAAGTTGACTCTTTGATCAATGATGGAAGCGACGGCAATCAGCTCATATTGGTAGCTGATCTCAAACCTCAACTTAACATGAAAGTTATAAAGCCATCCGAACAAATAACCATGTCCGATTTCCAAACACAAGCCGCTACTGTAGCTTCTACATTGGTAGATGGTTCTAACACAGTGTCTAATGATTACAGCATCATGAGTTCCAATGAAACTAAAGATGAAATCGCACTTCTTATGTCCGATGTAATTCAACAAATCTCAAACAACAACGACATGTCTAAAACACAGCAAACAAATTCCTATGACAATCGCTACTCAAATCAAGCTCAACTTGATGTGTCTTTCCTTATGAATCCAAGCAAAGATAACACACAAAAGACAACTCACCTTTCTGAAAATATTAAAGGCAATTCTTATAGTCAGCAAAATAATAAACCAATTTATGAACGCTTCGATAACAATGCGACGATAACGAGCGAAGATATGCATGAGGATTTTTCAACAACCCTAGTTCCAGAAGCAACCACTCTCAGCGGAACTCAAACGAATGACTTTGGCAATGAAATTGTAGAAACAACAACTTTCCAAACTGAAATAGAAATAAATAAAAACAAGGATTCAACCACTTTTGAACATCTGATGACTACAAACAGTAGTAGCAACTACGACTCTGTCGAAGACGGTATTGGCACAACTGTGACACAGAATCAGCACGAATATAATACTACTGAAATTAATGATTATGAAACAAAAATTTCTAAGGAAAAAAACAAGCAGAGCTCTACGGAAAAACCAAGTAAAAATGACAGTGATGACAACACTTTCGCCTCTCAAGAAGACGATGACACAAACTCACACAATCAAAATGAGGAAATAATAACATTAAATGTACCTATTTCGCCACTCTCTCCAATATATGGTCAGCAACAAGTGTTAGCAGACGAAAGAGAACCTCTGTTTGAGGCGGACAGCTCTATAGACACGACAACTCTCCTCAGCGTATTCTCCGAAGAAAGCACTTCTTCCAGTGAAGAAAATCAAAGCAATATTGAAACAAAAGAAAATTCTGATAACAAAGAACTTAAATTGACTGAAAACCTCAGCGCAAATGAAAGTGTAATTGAAAGTTCAGAGCGTAACACAATGTCTGAATCCACTTTTACAAAAGGAAACTTAAAAGATGATATTCAAGTACCCACAGAAGTTTTAATTGAAACAATTGAAGAAAAAAAATCAAAATTTAATGAATCGGAAAGTGCAACAATCAAATATGCAGCGACAGAAAGCTTAGAAGATAATAGCCATACCGAACAAAAAACAGATGCAATGGAATCCACTACATTATTGAACGATGAATACTTAACCACTGAATATATTGATTTAGAACCCGTTATTAGTAATGATTCAACGTTCTCAGACGCGGATTCTCAAAGAATTACCACTGATCGCGTTTTAGAAAATTCAACGTTAAATTTTAAGATTCAAGAAGATAATGCCGACTTCTCAAACACAACCACTGAAACAACAAAGAAAACAGAAGATGCTGATAAAACCACACTTAAAGTAGAGAAAAGTAATGAAGCAGAAGAACCCACTACGGCCGTCTACCAAATGAGTGAAGAAACATCGGCTGAGTTAAATTCAATGATATCCGAAGAGGACGAAACTATTGAATCTATAGATGAGGATCCCTATATAAAGCTGGGAGAAACGACAACTCAAAAACCTACACTATCTATGGAAACTGAAACTCAAACCATATTTAATAACAAACCAACAGAAAAAAATGCTGCTTTTGAACAAACGCAGGAAAATTTAATGTTGCCACCACCAAAGCCAATTCATGCAATAATAGAAAATTATGTTCCAACTGGAACACAACCTAGTATGTCACTGACAAATTATAGTCAAACGTACGAAGAAGCCGACGAGGAGGATGAAGAGGATCAAATGGGCTATCACGTACCCAAATTACCAATTTCCACGCCTAGCACCACTTCAACAACTAGTACCACGTCCAGGCCCAATGTGGCAACAACACGTCGCTTAAATACACTCAAACCAGTATCTTACTTCAACAAACAGCCAGCATATGCCCTTTATCAAGAACCAGTCGAACCTCTCTATAACAAGCAAGCAGCACAGTCATTGAACACACATCAAAATGAAAATTCCCCACCGAAAGTTGCTACCTATTCTATACCACCCTCTCAGCAGCGTCCAATGCACAGGCCACCTCAACTGAGCAATTTAATGATTTCATCTACGCAAGCGACAAGACCACCAGTCAAATTAGAACCATCTCCTAGTAATTCAAAAGGGCTTGAAGCATCTTTGGTAAATTTGGACGATGACATTTTAGCTTTCGCGAAACTTTGTAACGAACTGGCTTTCAGTTACTGGAAATCAATTACATCGGAAAAAATTAGCTCTGCCCGAAGTTTGGTAATGTCTCCATTTGCTTTAACTTCAATGCTTTCAATGGTATTCTTAGGCGCTCGTGGTAGTACATCTGGTGAAATGAATGATGTACTTAAACTGGATGACGTGGTGACTTTCAATCCACACTTGGTTTTCAAAAACATAACAGAGTCAGTCGAGAAGGCAGTAGACAACGACATTGCCACAACAGCATTTGTGCGGGAAATATTCAGTGATCGAGCCAACGGAAAAATTTTGCAATTCTTTAAGGAGAAAACACAGCAACTTTATGCTGGCCATGTTGAAGAAGTTAACTTCCATGTTGTCAATGATATCATACGTAGACGTACAAATCTTCTTGTGAAACGTCACACAATGGGAAAGGTCTTGGAATATTTGCGTACTAATAGCGTTTGGGTTAATGGCCCTTTAGCCACTATTTCGGCGAACCTTTTCCAGACTGATTGTTCTCATGGTTCTACACAAGATCGTGATGGCGAAATATTCTTCCAAGTTCATCCGACAATTAGACAACGACGTCTAGTTCCTATTCCTGCAGTACTATTTAAGAGTGGTTTTACTGCTGGCTATGAGCCGAATTTAGATGCCACCGTTGTAGCATTTGGTCGCATACAAGACACTACTAGTATGATTTACGTTATGCCCGGACATCTTAGTTCAATATCACCATCGGACAACCTTGATCGTCTTGAAAAACAATTAGTGGCGACAGCTGTTTCGAAGGGCGCTTGGAGTAATTTACTTACCGCGCTTATGGATCGACCAGGCTTGGAAGTCCAGCTGCCCAGATTTTCTCATCGGTCGTTCGTTAACGCTACTTTAGGCCTTCAGAAAATGGGACTAAAAGGATTATTTAAATCTGACTATGCAGATTTGGGTGGCTTGACTGGATCCTCAAATCGCGACATTTTCCTCTCCGACATGATTCAAATAAATACATTTAGTACTTGCGGCGAAGAAAAAATTGCCGACCACCATCATGTAGAAATGTATCCAGCTCCACCGCTGCGCAAACGCAACAAAGATGTTGATGCTCGTGACGATGATGATCAAGATTCTTCTGAGGCGATAATCGATTTTGGCTCTATAGTGCAAGATTCCGTTTTGGGTCGGGGCTTTTACGATGATTTGTTGGATCCAAAGTATCTTGAACTCCCATTGCCCCTGAGACCAAGACAGGCACGTGTGCCTGATGCTCCCAGATTAAGATTTGACAAACCCTTCCTGTATTTTGTTCGCCACAACCCCACAGGCGTGATATTATTCATGGGTCGCTTTAATCCAAGATTGCTGCCATGAACACCTTGTTGTTGCGCGACCAAACTTATTATGATAAGCCTAAATTTTTAATTTTGTTAACAATAATAGAAAACACATAGTAAAATTTTTCGTTTTCCTTCTTAGTTATATTATATTAAAATAAACTGAAAACTATACAAAATACTCTCAAGTATTTCTGTATGCAATGGAACAACTATAAGGGAAATCACGATGGGTAGTGCAAAGTGTGCAAATGCGTGCGAAAATACACACATTTGCACAACACAGCAAAAAAAATTTGCAATTTGCTCTATTTTACTTCGTTTGCACTAAACAAACCATGAGCAAAATTAGTAGTGCAGAAGTTTTTTGTGTTGCCAGAATACATTTTTAGAAAAATAGCACAATTGCACAAAATTTAAAAGTGGTATGCTCACGATCAATCATAATATGCATTTTAAATTCACAATTGCAAATTTGCACAATGACCATCGTGATTAGCCTTTATGTACATATAAAAAGATTTTTAAATACATTTATATGTTAGTGTATTTTTTTAATACTTTAAAATATGCACACACACGCATATACAACTCACTTACATACAAATACATTAATTTATCAGAAAAATTAAACAATTTTATCAACATTATTAATATTATTATTATTACCCTTACTTCTATTAAATTTCCTACTTTTATTATTACGATTATTATTTTATAAATGTTTACCTTAATCACGAGTCAAACAAAAGGTGTTCAAATGCCACAGTCAGTGCGAGAATGAATGACCGAACTCATTCTTTGGCATTATTCCTGCTTGCTTGTTCATGGCATCGCTTGTTGATTCAAGATTGACGTATTTCATTATGCATTTTCATTCAACATACGAGTACATACATACAGGCACCCCCAAATACATCCAAACATAAATATAATGGTAACAACCATGTAAAAAGATACACTTTTAATTTACATAATTTGTTTTTTTGCATTGAGTATATCATTTTTTTCATTTATATATAATTTAAAATTTTATTCGAATATGTTTAATGAGCGTTTTTTTTATTTAATATAATACTTTTTACATTGGCAATGTACACTTCTTATGTATGCAAATGAAATATTAAATGTACATGTACATATGTAATTGTATTAATAAAAACTATTATATACGTATGTATTTGTTAAATAAATAAATCAATAATAAAATATCAAAATAAAACAACTATATGAAAATTATTTAAATTACTCTTCAAATTGACTATTTTTTTTTAATTTTCTGAAATACAACTGATTATGCATAAAACATTGATATCGCACTATAAATGTATTCCCGGAATTCCTGTCTCTCAGAATACTCAATTATTTTGAAAAACTGCTTTTCCGGGAATCTTATGCGTTTTACCGGGAAATGTTTAAGTTTAAATTAGGGGAAATATTCTATTGTTTTTGCAAGTTCCGATCAGTTTTTAATATAAATAAATAAATAAAATAAAAGTTGATAAATTCAAGTCTTTTCATACGTTTTGTTTAGAATCTTAGATAACTCACACAAACTTCAGAAAATTTAAATCTAGTTAGTCTAGAGGGAGGCCTTGCCGGTCTTGATTTACGTCCCCACCGCCAGAAAAACTCTACGCATCCTTGTTCCTAAGACCTCGGTTCCTAAAAAATCATTTCTAAGTAGATTTGGCTACTAACACGTTAAAAAATAATTAACAGAATTACAGAAAATGACCATCTCGTGGCCGGTAGTCTACAAATGTAGGCCCCATATACATACCTAAATTGTATGTAAATTCATATCACTCATTTACTCAACTCAATTTTTTTTAATCGGGCATGTCGAACATGTGATTTGTAATTTTTGTTTTAATCATTGTTTTCTTGCGCACGTTTTTGTATGCAAATTAATATTTCTAATATAAAGGTTAAATACTGTGCGATTCACAGTGTACCATTTCATGAGAAGGGCGTCAAAATCCATAAGTTTTGACTTGTTGGAATTTTGATATGCGTTTTTTTTTTTTAAGGGTTTAAAAAATAATCGTGAAGTACAAATAGTGTGCTATTTTATCAGTAACTTTTACAACTAAAACATATTCAAAATTTTCTTACTTAAATCTAATTAGAAAATGCGAAACTTTTCTAACAAAATGCCTGTCAAATTTAAAAATGAAGGAAAAAATTGCAAGCAAAAAAAAAAAGAATATTTAAGATCGGTCGGTAAATGCAGGATACTTTCATACTTGCTTTTGTAATACAGAATTGAACTTTCGAAAGATATTTTTATTATTCGTAATAGAGATTTTCCGTTTCGAAAAGGTTTTTTTTTCGATAAGGTATACGTAATACACAGTACAAATCGTTCGAACTGGTAAACTATTTCCTTCGAATTGAAATACGCGGTAGTCCCCCTGCCTTTTTTATTTTTTTATTTATTTAGTCTATGGATTACCTCCTTTCAGACAAAAATTACAAAATTAAACAAACAAATTTAACATCATCTATTTCAGTTTGATAGTATTAATATTCAAAGTCATATCAATAATACTGTACAGATCATTAAAGTTTACACATATTCGACGAAAAGGGTCGGCATTTGCATAATTTTGTTGGAAGTATTCAATTGATAACGGCTGGTAATAACGTGTAGGGCGATGGGGAGCATTAAAAAATAAACTGTTTAGCAGGAACTCCGAGCAAATATTGCCTTTAATTAGATTGATAACAAATATGACATATAGCATTGTTCGGCGGCTTTTTAAAGTTGGTAAATGAATCCTCCAATAACCTGGTTCTATATGGAGGAAGATATATAGATGGATTTGGGTAAGTGCTCCGTAATATGAATAGCAGAAATTGTTTTTGGACAGACTCAATACGATCACTATGATCGTTGTAATATGGATCCCAAATTATTGAGCCATATTCGATTATAGGTCTGACAAGTGCTATATACAACTGTTTTGTTATAGACCTGTCAGAGAATTCCTTTGACCAACGTTTAATAAATCCAAATACACCACGAGCTTTATTAGTACACATATTAATATGTTCTAAAAAAGATAACTTAGTGTCAAATAATACACCAAGATCCAAGAAAGCATTAAAAACTTCCAATTTGTGGTCACCAATAAAATAGCAGGCAATTGGTCTTGTTTTTCTGGAAAAACGTATATGTTTGCATTTTTTAAAATTTATATCCAATAAGTTTATTTGGCACCAATTAAAGAATAAATTTAAATCCTGTTGTAAGTGGTGTTGAACAATGGAGTCAGCACAACTTGAAAAAATTTTTACATCGTCAGCATACATAAGTATATTGATAAATTTTATTGTGGTAGGTAGATCGTTCATATATAATAAGAAAAGTATTGGTCCGAGATGACTACCTTGTGGAACACCAGAGTTGACTATAATATGTTTAGATAATGTATTATTAAAACACACACGCTGTTCACGACGTAAAAGATAAGATTTTATCCAATTCAAACAGCAATTCGTAAATCCCATTAAATACAGCTTATGCAATAGAAGTTTATGGTTAACTCTGTCAAAAACCTTACTAAAATCAGTGTATATAACATCGGTATAACATCCGTTTTTAAAGCCATTATTTATTATTGTTGTCAATTCTAGTAAATTAGTCGTAGTTGAACATCCTTTACGAAAACCATGTTGGAAAGGTGTGAGTATGGAAGAGACTTGTTTACTTAAATATTCAGTAAGATATTGTTCAAAAAGTTTGGGACTGACACTTAATTTGGCAATTCCTCTGTAGTTCACTATACTCGATCTATTCCCTGATTTAAATAGTGGAATAATAAAAGATTTTTTCCATAATTTCGGGAAGTAGCCATGCTTTATAGACATATTGAATAAAATTGTTAAAGGTATAGATATATTATGCGCACAATTTATAAGAAGGCAGCTAGGAATACCATCAGGTCCACTGTAGAACGATGATTTTAGTTTTAATAATAATGTAGTCATATATGCAGTAGTGACGAATGGAAATGAAATGAGTTGTTGTTCAGGGATATAAAATGGATAACTTTTCAATGTATCATATTCCTCAATAGAGTAGGTTGAAGCAAAAAAATCCGCAAACATATTACTTGTTTCCATATGATGAGATGGAAATCCGATGGATTTTCTTTTCGAGTTAACAAATTTATAAAATGCTTTCGGATCGCGCTTTAGATTCAGTTTCATCGTATTTAAATAATTTGTATAAAGGTTATGGTTGAGTAAATTGTATTTAGCACGGTATAAAGAATATTTGGAGTAATCAATCAGTCGTCCAGTTTGTTTATACTCTAAGAGAATAACTCTTAGAGGATGAATATTATTAGTGTTCAGAGTTTGATGAATAACAACAGGTGGAATTTCAGACGTAATAGGGATAACTGATGTTTCAGTGTTAGCAGGTATCGTATTTATACTTGTAAATTCCATAGGAGAACAAGGGTAAATTTCTGATGGAAGGACATTTACATCAGCAGGAACAGAGGGATTTATGTTGAAGTTTGTATTGGTATAACCAACATTTAAATTTGTATCTACATCAGACCAAGATGTAGATCCGGCAGCTTTTGAGGAGGTTATATGTGGTGCAACAGAGCTGGAGTTTGTCTTCTTCCGTTTAGGAGACGAAACATTCGCTGAAGATGTAAATCTTTCCAAGTTAGGGTATTTGGTAAATAATTCTCCAAATTTGTTGAGTTAAGTTTGCAGCAGCAGAAATTCCTTATTGATTTTATTAAATTCATCTCTAGAGTTTTTAAAAAGGTTATAAAATTCAACACTAATAGTTCTGCAATTTGGGCATGTCCAGTGCAGAGATTTTTGAGGGTCAGCAAGAGCGTCAGCATCGCGTGCTTTTAGGCCACAGCATTTCAAATGATAACACCCCACGCACAGCCAGCAGGATACCATACGATAATTTCCAGTTATTTGGCAGCTTGCGTTTGAACATTCCATAATAGTAAAAAAGGTTTGACAACACAGGAAGTTTATTGGTAAAGATGGTAATGCTCTATTACAGCTTATCAAATACACAAACCACAATTTAGTCAGAGTCGATAATACAGTTCCAGAATTAACAGAATAAACAGCAAATTAAAACATATGATCAATACAAAAACAATTGATTTTTTTCATTTGTTTGGAAGTTCTAGTTGGTATGTTTATTAAAAACGAAAAATTTGTTAATATAGGTACCTACTATACAATGATTTGTTGCATAGTTTTATTTGAAATATTTAAAGAAAAATTTATGAAATACCAAAAATTAATTCAACAATTTGCATAGAAAATTATTATGAAATAATAAAATTTAAATAATATTATTTAAATATCAGTAACTAAATTCTGTAACTTTATTAATTTAACTACCGATATCGTTTAATAAAGAGAAATCTCTGCTACTTTAACAAATTTGTTATTCTCGATTTCAAGGTAACAAATATTTGCTTTAAGAAATATCAACGACAAATATCTGTAAAAGAAATAATACCTACTTGATTTTATTAAATATCTTTAATAAAAATATTCGCACTTAACAGCGACATTGTGAACATACATACATATTTGTTAATAACAAAAATTAAAACGCATATTAAATAAATACATACTTACCTTCATTACTTGCTAAAGGAAACACAAAAACGTAAAATTTATAAAACAAAACTAAATATTGGCGCGTATTGTGTTGTTTGATTGCCGCACAAGAAGACAATAAATATTGGTGTATTTTTGTTATTTTTATTGACACGCGGTTGCATAGCAAACAGTCACACGATTGCCGCACCAGGGTTGCATTTGATTGGTAAAAGTAAGCAAAATATTGTCCTCGATTGGCACATGAGCCAATTGCATGTGCAGTCACACGATTGGTGTATTAAAAAGTGTGAAAATTGGTGCATTGCGGCAATCGTGTGAGCCCAGCTTTAGACTTATTAGGCTTATTCCACATAATTATCTTTAAATTGAGTTTTACAACATCTCGCACGAAATAAGGCCAAGGTGACGAATGATTTTGGCAATATGTGAAAGTGAAAAATAAAGAATATTTGCTGTATTCAGCTTTTATATACATTATTAAATTAAGATAAGGGGAAAAACTTTGTACAGAACAACGCCTTTTGAGTAACGACTCTGTAGGATCGGCATTGGTGCTGGATACTACAAAGGGATAACTGCAGGGCCTAAGTGAACTGTTTTCTCGATAGATGCCTGATGAACCTAGCCTAAACAATCTTACCAAATTTTATTGGAAATCGTTCCGTATTTGACCATTTCTTAATTATACAAATACCTCTCCCGACTTCCTTATAAATGTTAGTAAAGATATAAAATTTGCCGTCGATAACTTTTATTACCTCGGCAAAATTTCACGCTCGAAGGTTAAAAATTGACCACAGTTCCGATATAAACCCTATTCCTAAAAAAATCTGTTATAGATGCAGACAATACATCTTAACCTCATAACATAATTTTCTTTGGCGGGTCCATGATTATCCAGGGGTCCCACATAGGATTTTTTCCGTAAATACTGTTGTTTAGGGTATCGAATGGTCGAGTTTTATCAACAAGAATTTCTTAATTTTTTTAGTAAGATTTATTATATATGTATGTACATTTGAAAACGAATAATTAAAAATAATATATATATTTTTGTTCCTGAATAATGTTTTTCCATTATCGGCACGGTACTTTTGTTAAAGGCCTTCTAAGGCGGATTGTCCTTTTAAAGGCTCTTTTTGTGGATCTTCAAACCGTACTTTTTTGTACGTATTCTAAGAATTCTTCAATATGAGCCCATCATTCTTGGAAATTCACTTTGTTTCATGGCTTTCCTATTTTTAAATCCAAAGTTTGTACTTCTTGTTACTTTTTGCACAAATCCACAACTCGCAATCCATTTTAGTAATCATCCACAATTATTAGTTTTTATTTCACAAAAAAGTCTCTTTCTTGTACTCATTTTACTGATCATTGCAACATAATCAAACAAAAATGCTACATAAACTAAACCAAAAATAGCGGTACTTTTTGCTACTCACTTTGTTTTTAGTTAGAAATTACTTCACATTATGCTTTTTTAAACGTAATTATGAATCCTATTTGTTCGCTAAATTGAGCACAAAAAAATATTTTTTGTTCGCTGTATAAGGTACTCAATGGAGCAAACTAAATGCGATGTTCGCAGAATCAAAGGTTCGTTAAACAGGAATACTACTGTATAAGTATGGAAAGAGGTGAAGAAAGCTTGAGTCTGCTAAATAAGGCCTTAAGGCTCAGTTAGGCGAACGTTGATGTACCGTATCTGTACTGTATCCATCAGCTGTTCGCTTTTTGTTATATGAAAACCAATAGAAACGCTTACCGAAATGCAATGTACCGTAGTTGCAACGTACCAATCTGTATAAAATTGAATTTCATGCCGTTGTTACATGACATTTGTAAGACAGAGATGGGCGGCTTGTATGTTACATTGAATGCGGGTAATTTTGCTCTTTTTTGTTGGTACTTTTTTCAGTATATCTATGTAATTGCGACAAAACAACTTACAATACAACATATTTCCAAATATACATATGTTTAGATGTTTAAAATAAACAAATGCATATAAACATACAATGGAAATGTGAAACATATAAAAGACTTTAAATGGTATCAAAACCTTGTTTGGTGTATGCACATTTACAATATACATATGTATGCTAAAAATTTATATATGCTGAAATACAAATTTATTTATTGTAAATCTATAATAAAAATATTAAATTATTAAAATTTTTTACATACACAAAATACTGTTTTAATACCATTTAAATCACGTGGTTCCTTTTCTGCACAACGGTCAGCATTTGAACATTTTTGATTCCCATCATTGTGTGTTTGGTTTAATGTATACTCGTGCTTTTTATTTAGGTATGGGAAAACATATGACACGTTTTTAAGCGTTCTATAAGTGCACCAACGTGCTTACAGTACGGTGCGGTACATTACGGGTAAAGCAACGTTCGCCTAACTGAGCCTTTATATTAGGCCTCTTTACTCATTATTTTTACCGTTGCGGCCCACCCCATATTTGGTAGTGTAGGATATACAAAATGTATAAACATTTATATATTTACTGTACTATTTATATAAACATTTTACATGTGTACTCTGCACACGCACACACATACACACCCAATTATAAAGTATAGACAAGGAAAGTTCGTACTTGTACTTTTTGATTCTGAAAATAGGTCACTGTAAAAACAAAACTTGCAACTTTTAGCATTAGCAACTTAATTGAAGCGCATCTAAAAAATTGCAACATCATTAATAACAATAAGTGCAACCAATAAAATCACAATGCAACCATTAGCTAAAAGTAATTTCCAACTTGTATTTAGTTCTATGCACAAGGGGAGAATAAAAGCTGATGCGAAAGCTGAAATACAAACCAACTCCGCAAGGATTCAGTTAGACTTACAAAAGAAAAGGAAGTCGCAAACTTTTTTTTTTACTTCTTCATTAATCTCTCATCGCGTATTTTATCAAAATTAACTCTGATGAACTAAACTGGCTTTAATTGTAACTGAAAGTACACATTTGGAATTTCTGTACAAAATTTATAAAAAGCAAAATAAATATTTTTCGTATACCAAAGGAAGGAATTCCATGTATTGTCGAGGTTATTTGTAATGAATATGCAATTGCAATTTTCCTTGTGCGACCAATAAAGGCGGAAATAATATATTTATCAGTTTAAGAGATTTTTATGAACTTTGTCATCGATTATGTAAATATTAAATTGTGGAATATTTTGCTTTCAAATAAGCCATACCTATTTACATAGTTTTTGGGGCATATTTTTTTAAAAAATTTGTATAAATATTTAATGTTTTTTTATTAACATGTAAATTAGATTGTTTTTCTTGCTGTGTTGTTGTCAAATAGTACTGAGGCAATTAAACGTATGCAATTTAGGTGTAATTATGTTTTGGGAGTTAAATTTTTAGGGCAATTACCCGAATTGGGTAGATAAACGAATGGCAATTAAACGTGGGTTTTTGTTTAAAAAATGGAAGAAATAAAACGGGGACTTAAAACTCAAGGTAAATAACCCCAAAAGGCATTTAAGCCACAGAATACACAGAACTGTAAAAAGTGACGTGTGAAAAAGGCCCAAATCAGTTGCGAGGGCAGCTTTCGAAGAAAGAGACAGAAAGCTTTTTTGGTAGTGAAGTGGCAAGGTGTAAAAGCAGGCCGCAACAATCAACACAAATGGCGTGATCAAAACAAAAATAACAAAACACAAATCACGTTAAACAAATCGCACCTGTTCATCAAAAGTAACACAACTCAAAATTTACCTGTTCATCAAAAGTAACACAACTCAAAATTTACAAGTTTTCAGTAGAGGCAAAAAACTAATTCCGCCAATATGATGGAATTATTGTTATAAACAAATATAATGTTATAAAGGAAACTCACTAATATTTCAATAAAATCACAAAATTTATTTCTCTTCTTCCTTTTTCCGAAATTATTACGGATTTTTGATTTAATACAGATTTCATGAAATTTTTTGATCTACATGTCAATATTATTTTAAGTTATGCTTATCACAACCCAAAAGCAACAGCTATTGATAAACAGATTTTTAACATGAAAACAATCACAACTCGAATTAATACAGTTTCGCTGATTCATTTGAGCACCATAACCCTTGAACACTTCAACGCAACTAAAATTACAACTCTTTAATTGAATCAAAACAAACAATATGAGTACGCAAAGAAAGACATAAAGGTATTTCTCTCATGAAATATTACAAATGGAATACCAAAAATTTTACAGTCGTTAGATATGGTAATCATACACTGTTTCCTTCAAAAAAGTGGAAAATAGAATTTTTTGAGTTGTGTTACTTTTGATGAACAGGTGCGAAATGCATTAGTCCAGCAAACGTTGTTTTTGTGCAAAAAATGTATTTAGTAATATTGTTTTGTTTTAAAATGTTATTTACTTACTTAAATATTATTTACTAGTGTTGTGGTGAACTTGGCGGCATAGAAGATAATGAAAAGAGAAATGCAAAAGAGCATATTTCTTTGAAAGAGACAAAAAAAAAACGCAAAATCTTCCGTCTCGTGACAGTTCTGTAGTATTCTGTGATTTAAGCGTGGGGTTATTAACCGGTTTACCCTGTATTGATAAGTAAAAACTTGTTACCATTTCCCGGTCAATTCTACCAAAAATTTGAAATCAGGAAAAAAGTATGTTTTGTTTTGCGGCTTCTTCATAAAAAAAATAAAAGAAATAGAACTGAAGTGAACTGAACATAAAATTTAATAAACTAAAATGGAATATTGGAAGAAATTCTGAAACCAGTATGGACTTATGCACTCAAAAGAAAAATCAATCCATCCGTACTCAAATCAATCCGAAGCGGTATAAATAGTACGGTGAGTACGGATTTTCTTGAATCAAGTACAGAAATATTGATTCAAGTACGGATTTTCAATCCCAAAATACATAAGTCATCCATTTTCAATCTCGATTTCGTACTTGAAATAATCCGAAAATTAAATTTATTTAAGTAAAACTAAGATTGAATCAATCTCAAAATGCGCTTGATTCAAGTATTGTAAAGTTGATTTTATCCCGAAATCGTGCTTGAAAAACATAAAAAGAAGAAAGAAAAAATTATTCTGATTGATTAACTAACCTGTATTACACCTTACAGAGTGATAAAACACCATGTTGTAAAATTCCTTTCTTCATAAAAATAATTTAATGAAAAATTAAATTTCATGAACTTAAGCCTAATTAAAAATATTAAAAAATTTGGATTAAAAACCACCATCATGCCCGATTTGGTTTTTACTTTAGAAATCTTATGTACATATTGAGCCAAAAATATAAACTTAATGAGAAGCAAGAGTTCAAATTTACTTTTTAACCCTTCGTGTATAGAAAATCAAAACATGCGGAGCCGGAGGGGAAAAGTTTAATCTTTTTTCACTTGATTTAAGAATTTTATACTTATTTCAAGAAATTCCGGGATTGATTTTCGAGAGCAATCCTATTTAGGATTGTTTTCAGTACGTTTCAGTGCTATTCGTACTTGAATTTTTAAGTACGACTCGTACCTAAAGTAATCATAAAAAACTTGATTTATCCCAAGTGTTTTTCTTTCTGTGTGGAGTTCCAATATGGGGGTTGCGTCGCTAAAGCTATTAAACGATTTCAAAATAAAGTGTTTAAGAATATCGTAAATACATCTTATATATACATATGTATATATTTTGGTTCCCTTGGTTCTTATAAGGAGCATAGGGCCTCAACTTATTTTCTCCAGTCGTTTCTATTTGATTCTAAGTTCTTAATTTCGTTCCAGCTTTTGCCTGCTCTGAAAGCCTCTGTAAATACGTCATATTATATTATAATTAACACTTTTCCTGTATTTATTGGTTAAAATTGCCCAAACAGTTTTTTTTTTTTGCTTTTTATTTTCAAAGCTACTCAATGAATTTTTTTTGGAAATTTTTACGTCTTTACCAAAAAAGTAACGCATTTTTAAACATGGGTCAAAATTGCCCAACAGTATTAAGTACTCAAAATATTCAAACAAGTGTACAGCATTTAATAAATGTACATACATTGAATGTAAAAGAAATGAACGGAAATCACAAATGTATGGGTTAACTTTCTATTATGGGTGAAATTTACCCACAAATATCTAATTGTTGGACTTTTGGTTTTGTTGGAGTTAGGAATTAATCGACTTTTACTTTTAAATATTGCTCGATTAATCGAATGACGGTTTTTAAGAGTAAACACTGCTTCTTTTTAACAGATTATAAAATCTTCTTGGAAGAAAAAGGCTTCAAGATAAAACATGTGGTAAATATTAGAAATAGAAATTAGAAATTCCATAACCACTTTTTCGAGTAGAATTAGAGCCCGGCGACATAAAGTTAAAAAAAAACGAAACGCATCCCATTTATAGTGTGAAATATATTCTATACAGAAAAATCACAATTGAGGAGCCGCACAAAAAAAAACGGACCAATTCAGTGCTTAAACTGCCAAGAATTTGGCCATACCAAGGCATACTGCTACTTACCCCCTGTCTGCGTAGTATGTGGTGAACTACACGGTACAGTTTCTTGTGATAAGTCTAAAACTGACCCCAACGTAAAAAAATGTAGCAACTGTGGCGGTAATCACACTGCCAATTACAGTATATAATATTGTCAAGCAGACGGTTGGACCGAAAACAAATACCCCTCAAATGCAGGTTGCAAATCAGGTAAACACAAATGCAATTCAAGCCCCCCAGCCTAGTAATAACAGAACCTCTTACGCTAACGTCCTAAAATCAAACCATCAGCTAATGCAAGGTGCCTCGCCAAGTAATGATGAAACTCCGGTTTCTAATTTAAGTCGTTTAGAAAAAACCATGGAAACATTAGTGCAAACAGTAAATAATTTTACGAACACAATGGGTAATATGATGCAGGAAATGCTTAGAATGCAATCGATGTTATTGCAAGCTGTACTTAACAAACCATGAACTGTTTAAAAATTTGTTTTTGGAACGCAAACGGCATCCGCCAACATAAAAATGAATTAGAATACTTTCTTAAAAATAAACAAATTGATGTCATGATGATTTCTGAAACTCATTTGACCTCAAGAAATACGTTTAAAATCAATGGTTATATACTATATGATACCAAGGACCCTCGAGATAGAGCTTGTGGAGGTTCTGCCATCTTAATAAAAACTCGAGTCAAACACTACATTATGTGTGATCACCGTGAAGATTATCTCCAAGCAACGAACATTTGCGTTGAGGAATTAAATAGAAACCTAGTAATTTCATCGTTATACTCCCCGCCGAGATTTTCAATATCGGAGGACCAATATTATAAATATTTTAAATCATTAGGACCGTGTTTCCTAGCCGCTGGCGATTATAACGCTAAACATACCTTCTGGGGGTCACGACTTATAACACCAAAAGGTCGTGTTTTGTTTAACACAATCTCTAAAATGGGGTTAAATGTGGTCGCGAGCGGGCAACCAACATATTGGCCTACTGATCAGCAAAAAATTCCAGGTGTTATCGACTTTGGCGTGGTTAAAAGCATCCCCACAGAAACGATTCATGTTGAAGCTTCCTTAGAATTATCATCCGACCACACACCTACAATTGTTACTATATCGAACCCAAATAGAATTGTATTTCCGTCAGGTTACTTAGCGACGCCAGCCACACAAATAAATTGGTTAAAATATAAAAAATTTCTCAGTGCCCATTGCACAGAAAATATTCCGCTTAGTACACCGGAGAATGTGGATCTCTCTCTTGTTAACTTAGACAGTTATCTTAAACTAGCTGTTCAACACTCCAGCGTTACCCCCAAAAAAATTAAAAATAATAAAATATGTTCTTCAGATGTCGAGCGGCTCTTGACTGAAAAAAGGAGAGTTCGAAGAGAGTGGCAACTTTACAGATCCCCGCAACTTAAGATTTTATTAAAAGAGTGCACAAAAAGGCTAAGAAAGTTACTACAGAATCAGAAAACGGCTTCTGTAGAAAAATATCTTAAGGAACTTGACTACTCATTATGGCGTGCAGCTAGAAATCTAAAAAGGCCAGTTATATCTAAGCCACCATTAAGAAACTTGAATGGTAGTTGGGCAAGAAACGATATTGAAAAAGGAAATCTTTTTGTTAGTCATTTGAAAAACGTATTTACACCAAATATATCTCACAATATTGCGGTCGAGTTACCACCTGTTGATGCTAGAGCAGCTATTCCCCTCAGATTTGAGATAAGAGAAATCGAAAAGGCTATTTGTGACTTAAACACTAAGAAGGCACCTGGTATTGATAAAATCAGTAATAAAATGCTTTTGGAGCTACCTCACATAGCAAAGAAAATTATTCTTTTTATTTTTAATGCTATTTTACGCCTTGAATACTATCCTGAAAAATGGAAGGTTTCCTTAGTTACCATGATACCAAAGCCAGGTAAAGATCATACAAAAGTTGAGTCTTATAGACCTATTAGCTTATTATCAAATATGTCAAAGCTGTTTGAGAAATTATTAGTTTCAAAATTAACACCAATTTTAAGTGAAAATAGATGTATTCCAAACCATCAGTTCGGATTTAGAAGAAAACACAGCACAATCGAGCAGACTCATCGAATAGTAAATGTCATAAGAAAAGCATTTGAAGAAAAGAAATATTGCTCAGCACTCTTCATCGATGTTTCGCAAGCTTTTGGCAAAGTCTGGCATGAAGGCTTATTACACAAATTGAAGCAAAATTTACCAGCAAACACACACAAGCTGCTAGAAAGCTACTTAGTCGGTCGTCAATTTATTATTAAAGAAGGAAATTTCTTAAGTTCACCTCAGCCCGTTACCGCTGGAGTCCCACAAGGCAGCATCCTGGGCCCCCTATTATACTTAATTTATACTTCGGACATGCCAACAAGCAACTACACACAAACTTCAACATTTGCAGACGATACAGCTTTTCTAAGCGTCCACAAAAATCGTTATGAAGCATCGCGTTACTTACAGCATCATATATTTCAACTAGAAATATGGTTAAGACAATGGAGGATAATGGTCAATGAGCAAAAATGCGTACATATAACATTCACTTTGGGCCCGGAATCTTGCCCCCCTATTACAATCAATAATCAAATAATTCCTCATTATTCGCATGTTAAATATCTCGGTATACATCTTGATCGGCGATTAACGTGGAAATGCCATATAGAGGCAAAATTAACTCAAATGAAACTAAAAGCCATTCAAATTCATTGGCTTATTGGAAGAAATTCTGTCCTTAGTCTCGATTGCAAGCTTCTACTTTACAACTCTATCTTAAAGCCTATCTGGTGCTACGGTATTCAATTATGGGGCACTGCCTCGGCCTCTAATATCGACAAAATTCAAAGGCGCCAAAATAAACTTCTTCGAATAATCACAGCCGCTCCCTGGTATGTTAAAAACTCAAACATTCATAAGAATCTCAATGTGCCATTAGTGAAATCTATGATTACAAAATATGCAATAAAATATTTAAAAAGGCTTGAACAACACCCAAATCCACTAGCTCGAAATATTTTAAATCATGGCGGCCACACTCACTTAAGAAGAAGAGACACTGCAGCACTTACCCAATTAGATGAGCGATAAACACCTATAAAAGTGAACATAATCCGTGGTGAAGAAAATTTTGTCTGGCACTGGCAGGAGATAAAATAACGTATTAGGTTAAGATTTGATTAATTATTGTTAGTTCATATTTATATATGAAGATTCAATAAAAAATAATGAAAAAAAAAAAAAATCTAAAAGCCAAGTGTTAATACATGCGTTACATTTAGTAGACTTACGTCCGATTTCACCAAGTTCTGTTATTTTTAACTTTTAGTTAGTGCCAATTCACAGGTTGCAAGTCTTATGGTGTTTTCTTTTCTGACAACAATGTTCCATATATGCTACCATTCGTGCGGGTTTTTGTTCCATTCTAAAAATATATGCAAAAATGTGAGAAGTTGTCGTTTTCCTTTCTAAACATGTTGCAACAATAAATGGCAAATTTGTTCCATTTCTTACCCGCAGTTATAACTGAGTATGAGATAATACCCTTTTTTGCACCTGCGTAAAGTACTTTTTTATGCAAGCAAGTATTTTTTTCTTGTGTTTGCGGACAATTTGCGTTATATTGTGATTTTTAGTTATATTGTGATGGATATAAAAACTTTTTGTTTTTCGTTTGTTTTACTTTTATTTAATAATTATATTTTTTTTGTCGCAAAATTTTTAACAACAGCTGACATTAATTATTGAAAATCAGTGCTGTTAACGCTTATGGAATGCAAAGAAAATTTAATGTTGAAAATTGCTACAAGCGTGGTGAATATCGCTTCTAGTACAAACTTTGCATTCAATATTTAACACGCTAAATACACATTAGTGTTGAGTGTAAAACGTAGCTATTATTTTGTTCCATTGTAATTTAGAAAAATGTATCACTTTGTAAGGGTTCGTGTAACCTAATAAATATATTACACAACTATAATGCATCATTTTTTTTAGAAAAGAAAACACCATTATTGATCAGCTTGCTACCTTATAGGCGAGAGAGAGTGAGAAAGAAACGTTTCTTTTCCTCTCGATAACTGTCGGAAACATATTGTTAACTTGAAGTTAAAGTAATAGAGTGCGAGCTCGATGTTCGTTAATCCAGATTATAGCAACACAACGATTACCGCAACAGGCAATATTTTTACATTGCAGTCTTTATAACAGTGAATGACACACACATACTATCACATGTATGCTTGTGTTGACGAAATAACAACAACCCTACAAGAAATGGACGACCGAAACTAAAAAAAAAAAACTTACACACTGCAAAAATTTTACATTAGTTGTACCACTCTAACATATATGTTAGAGTAGAACAACTGAAAACACCACAAAAATGCCAATTTTTTTTAATTTTTGTTATACATACGCTTTACTGGCTAATATTTGTGAAAATTTGTGAATTGTTTAAATTAAATACTGCAAAATATTTTAATAATTTTTAAATTATTAAAATAAATAAAGAAAATCCAAAGGATTTGGGTAAGTAAGTTATAAAAATGAAAAACGCGAAGCTGAAGATGCGGAAAAGCCTAAACAAAATTTGGATGAAGCCAAAAAGACTCATATCCGAAGATCCCAGTTGGCCAGCTGCATATTTGAATGTGTCGAAGATTCACAGAAACGTTAAAATCTATGGATGGACACATCGTTTAAGACGTCAAGACAAAGGTTTAATTTTTTATTTACATTACGGATTTTTACAATGTTTGGTACACTAAAACCTGTGCCAGAAGGCAAATCGGTAAGTTTCGTTTCGTGAACAATATTGTAGAAACTCATTTATTTGTTTTATGCACCAGGTGGACACGAATTGCATGTAGATTACTGGGAATTAATTGGTTTGGCTCCTGCTGGCGGTGCTGAAAGTATTCTCAATGAAGAGGCTCATCCCGATGTTCAGTTGGATAATCGTCATATTATGATTAGAGGCGAAAACATTTTTCCGTGTTAATTCTTCCACCTGCAGTGAATGGTGTAAACGCATATGTACAGCAGTCAACTTGATTTGGTTGCATTGTAAGGAGCCAGAGTTGTTTATACGATATTCAGAGGTATGTTATCATAAAAATTAGTTTTTAAATAAAATTAAGTCTTTTTTTGTATTTTACAGTATTTTGCAAATTGTAGCGAAAAACACAAATCTAGCACTTCTTGATCGCACAGTGACCTCTTTAGTGCGTGCTCTTTACAATTGCGGGGAATCAGACACACTTTATGGTTTAACATTTTGTCTAAAAAGTTTTTAGTAAAAACTAAACACAGCAAACGTTTCGAATGGATACAATATGTAGCAGAATTGTACAATGATATTTAAAAACAGTTAAATGGTGTTTGATCTAGCCAAACGTTTTGCAAAAACTAATAACTTTTTAATAAAACTATTGGTTACGAGCAACGTCTAATATTTAATAAAAAAAAACTGTTATCATCTGACGTTTAGAAAGGAGGAATAACTGTCACGGTCCTTGTTTTATTAAGCCTTTTTGCAATACTCCCATTCTTTAAATAGTTCACTTGGTTTTTGCTTAAGCCAACCTTTGGTTAACATTGATGCTGTAGATGTAAACATATACTTAGGAATGATTCTAATGAAACTACAAAATATTCTATAGCATCAAAGTTAACCAAAGGTTGACTTAAGCAAAAACCAAGTGAAATATTGAAGTTGGGACTATTGCAAAAAAGCTTTATTAAATTTAAATTACCTCATAGGACAAAAAATAATTATTTATTTATTTAATTTATTTTGTAAAACGAACAAATATTGAATTTTATTTTAAATAAAAAACAAAAATATGTATGAGAATTGAATCGTGTTTTATTTAAGCTAAAAAGTACGTCAACAGTGACGAATATATGCATCAGTACTGACTAGTCAGCTGTGTCCGGTTTATACATCAGTACTGATATGTAAAGAGTATAAGAGTAAACAGCTCAGATATATGTTTTATCCACAAAATTCATAGGTTAAAGAAGGATGCAAAATCACACGTACACAAAAGTTTAGGTCATTTTTTTCACATTGGCCTTAAGAAAATGATAGAAACTTTGTTCTACGCGATGACCGATATCTGTATCAGCAATGTCGGTCATATGATAGGTCAAATGACCGTCACTATTCTTGTAGGGAAAGCAACAGCCGAACGTACATTGTCACAGCCACACAAAGAAGTTTATAGTGTACATGTGTCGACATCGCACAAGCAACATTTTTTATATTATTTATTTTATTTTTTTATTTATTTGTTAGTAATTTTTTATTAATTAAAGAAATTTTTTAAAAAGTATTTAAATTTAATCAATGTGATAATTAAATAAATTATTGTTTTTTTAACGGCAAAGTTTTTTGATCATTGTTTAATTAAAATTAAAAATAACATTTATTCAAAAAAATATTCACAATTTCAAATTTTTAATAATCTATAGGTATAATCATGTTCGTAATAGGTGCAAATGGGTTGCTTGATTCTATAAATTTTGTATGAATTTGGTGATTAGCCCTAGAAAGATAACGTTATTTTTTGTACTGAAAAAGTAACGAAACGTCTGAAAGACGTATGCTTGTTTATATCCTTTAAAGGATATCTATTTCTATTTCTTTTAAAAAAATATATAGGCTTTTATAACGAGCGTTGTCGACAATAAGCGCATGTTATGCTATTTAAAACACAAACATACATATTTTTTCTATTTTGCACCTTGTGTATGTTCTTTATTCAGAAGCGTACATACTTATGTATGTTCAAATAATTGGATAATTTCATTATGTTTTAAGATAGTCCATGTAAGATTTTAATTTATATTTATTTAAACGACAAAATATAAAGTCTTTTATTAAAAAATGGACTGTCATTAGGTTTTTTAAACAATATTGATACATGTTGAATTTCTTTTGTTTGGCCAAGTGAATTGATATTATAGATTTTGTTGTTTTTAAAACAACACTTTTTAATTACAATTTTCTCAACGTTTCGTCGGTATATGCCGACATCTTCAGGGGTAGTAATATTTTATGTTATTTACATTAAAAGGAATTTTATATAGGTATTTTTTAAATTTTTTAAATAAAAATGAAATTTTTTTAAAATTTAATTTCATTAATTTCTTAATTTATGGCAACTTTGTAGCTGATACATGTTAAATTATTTTAGATGCCTACAAAAGCCGTCGCACATAGGGGTTTTTTGCCAATCTAGCCGGACATTAGGCAAACAATTAAATTTGAGAAATGGAAAAATTTAAGTACGCAGCTCGACAGACAACAAAGTTCTGTATCGTATAGTGAATTTCCAAGTCTTTTGCTTAAGATTTGTGGTTTTGGGACACTGTTAAAACCAGGAATGTTGATTAAATTGCATGCGTGTTCTTTGACTTTTTACGGTTTTGGGAGGTTTACAATATATTTTTTTGTAGATAAACGAATAAAGATTTTACATTGATTTTTTTTTTTTCTGTGAAAGACTATATAAACAGCTACTTATGAAAATTTTTAGAAACATTTTATTATGATAAAAAAAATTAGTTCGAAATTAAAAAAAACGATTTTTTTCACTTTTTTGTAAAAAAAAAAATGTAAAAGGTTTTTGAAGGTGAAGCCAGTTGAGTTCTTTAAAATGTTATACATCACGATAAAATTTGAAATCTCTACTTTTTTATTAAAAAAAAAACGTTGCGCGTTGTTGCGCCATTTTTTTATGATTTTTTGAAAATTTCACCTTTTTTCTGTGTTTGCTCATCTTGCATAGGTACATATGATAGAAACCCTTTCGTCAGTCATAAAATGTTTTCGTTGTACGTAGATGTTTTTTATTTAAATTATAACATCTAATTCTAATATTACCTGTGTAAAAAAAGGGATGTGCGTAACAGTAAGTAACGGGTTTTAACCACCTGTCATTAACAACAAAAATAATATATAATAAAAAATCAAATCTGGGCTCTAGGTACTTAGTTTTTTTTAATATATATATATATTGTGGTTATTGCATAAAATTGTTATCAGAACCATTTTGAAGCTTCGAGAGTAAAATGGAAAAAGTGTATACGAAATTAGAGTTATTCCAAATTATACAAGAATGTAGTTCTAAACTCGTTAAAGAGAAATTACAATTTTATTATTAAAATTAATATGTTTTGGAAATTAACAAAAAATGAATTTTTTTTACAGGGTCGTTCCGAGGGGGTTTGGAGGGATACCTCCCCCTACCTATAAAAGTTCAAAAATTTAATTTTTATAGTATTAAGGTGTTAGAAATCTATTTCTTTTAATATTTACATTTTTTTTAAATATTATTTTATATCCGCCCTCAAAAGGGGGCGGGGGCGAAAAGTGTAATTTTACGATCTCATGGGTCTAATTTTAGGTTTTTTAACTTTCGCCGACGTTAAAAGTTGCATTTGCCAAACAAAAGTATGGGAATACTTTAAAAAAAATTGCATTTTTCAGAGGTTGGATTAGTTCTTCTAGGGGGAACCTTTTCCTCCTTGGTCCGATTTTATTTATTTTTGAAGTTTACCTGCCTATGACAATAGGGGCACTCAATAACTTTTAAGAAGCAATATAAGCTAAAACAAAAAGTAATGTCCGGCTAGATTGGCAAAAAACCCTTATGTGCGTCGCAGCGAATAAAAACTTGTTTGAAACTCTTTGAAAAAAATACCACATTAACAAAAATGGCGTCTTGTTAAAACTGTTAAAAAATATTCAAAAAGATTAACGAAATGGTAATAAAATTAAAAAGATTAATGCAAATAATAAAAATAATTAAGCTAATTATAAATAAAAAGTAACACAAAAAACTTAGCAGTTTTAATTGTGGAAACAAAATCTAGCTTATTTCAAAAAATTTTAATGTCAGCGCACTTTTTAAATGAAATCTACAAGATTTTGGCTTAGGTATTTAAATTGGCTATAAGCCATTTTCGGCTTTTTATTGTTATCTTGTGCCGGCTCATGGAGCTGTCCATTAAATCAACACCACCCTTTGTTTATTATATTCCTTTATAATTTAAGGACATGGAACTATTATGACAGTTTTTTCTTTTTTGTAAGAGATTGAGTCGATTTATTTCCAATACTATCGAATATACATACATACATACATACATACATACATAGGTTTGACACCCACATAGGTTGAAACTAAATTCTCAATCTTGTTGTCTTGCCACAAGAATAAAGTTACGTTAATTTTGTATATATTGCATATGAATTCATGACTAGTACCGCGTTCAAACTTTTGGTTGGGTTTTTCATCAGGGAACCAACCGAAAGTATAGCTTGCGTCCGCAAATACACATCTAATAGAACGGTAGTGTAATAACTGTACAGTAGGGTGACCGTTAAAATCAAAAGTTGGATTTCTTTAGGTCTCACTCGCCAATTTGGTGGGTATTGATAAAAAAAAAACAACTCAAACATTTTTTAGGACGATCGGCGAAGGCTAAGCCGTCCCTCAAGCCCGCCAAAGTTTGAGAAAATCGTAAAGTCCGACTTGTATGACTTATATTTAGGAAAATATTAATTTACATAAAAATCGGTTTCTAAGAAGTTGTTGTTAGTAAAGTTTCCAACAACTTTCGCCTTAACAAGTTTTCTCTAAAACTCATATTGAACAAAACCTAATTAAAATAAAAAGTAAACAGCAGCATTGATTCGAATTTTTCTTTAGAACTGTTTTTTCTTACACACGTCAATTCAGCTTTAATATTTGTGTTTGTGTGTCAAACGTCAAACGCATATCATTTGTTTCTAACGTACGCATATCATTTGTTTCTAACGTACGCATATCATTTGTTTCTAACGTACCGTTGATAAAGTTGGTGCAATTGTACTTTTTTGATACAATTCAAAGCCAAAAAGTACGGTGGTACCCCCGTGACTCATTTGGTACTATTTCCAAATTTTTCAAAACTAAATATTTATAATTAATATATATTGGCAACTCGTATTTACTGTCCAATGAATATAAACGGATTTCAGTGTTTGGTGCAAATGGTTTTGCCAAAGTGCAAATGCAAAATTTCGTAGCGTTTTTATGAAATCTTAAGGAAACTCTGTGCATTTTGTTGTTGGATTTAACAAAACAGCTATGATATTTTTCATTTGCTCTTTGCAAGACCATTTGCAACAAACACTAAACTTCGCTATTGTGAATAGATTTTTGCACTTGATCATTGGACGATTGCATATGCCACATTCTAAATCAAGTATCAGCGGCAGCATTTAAGCCTTCATGCCAAAATATAAAAACAAAGGAACGAAAAAGACCGTATGTACCAATGGTTTTAAGTGTAACCGAAACAAAAGTCTTTTTCTTTTATAAAAAAAAAATATTTATTACTATTGGGGTAGAAAAAGTATGATTTTAGAAGTTCGTAAGTACGATATTGGTTTTCTCATTTATCATCCCTGTAACATACCTGCACGCTTTCTTTATTCTTTAAGAGGGCTCTCATATAAAATTGCCAACACAGACTAGAAATATATTAAAGAAAAAGCCCCAGAATTGCCAAGGAATTTTTAGTTTATTTTATAAACTAAACCGTTTTTGATTTACACTGTGCAACCTCCTCCGTTTTCGAAATTTTGAAAACAAGAGCTAACCTAAAAAACAGTAAGCACCACTGAATTTAGCGTACCCGAATTAGGGTAAAACGCCAGGTACCCGGCTGGCCGGTTTTTTTTTTTTTAAATAAATAATAAAAATGTTTTTCAAAAAAACTAATTTATAGAAAATGCGTTTCTTTAATGAATTAAAAATTAGATTTTTTTAGTGGCTTATTCGATATTTTCAGTTTATTTTTTTTATAAGAGATAAAGAAAAACTTGTTAACAAATTTTCTACAAAATTAATATTTTCTAAGTTATTAAACATAAAAGTCAGATTTCATGTAAAATTATAATTTTTCTCAAACTTTGGTGGGTTGTTGTTTTTTTGTCAATACCCACCAAATTGGCGAGTAAATCCAACTTTTGATTTTAACGGTCACCCTAGGGTACCACCGTACTTTTTGGCTTTGAATTGTATCAAAAAAGTACAATTGCACCAACTTTATCAACCGTGGTACGTTAGAAACAAATGATATGCGTTTGACTATTTTTTTAAGCAAACGCACACAAACACAAATATTAAAGCTGAATTGACGTGTGTAAGAAAAAACAGTTCTAAAGAAAAAATTCGCATCAATGCTACTGTTTACTGTTTACTTTTTATTTTAATTAGGTTTTGTTCAATATGAGTTTTAGAGATAACTTTTTAATGCAAAAGTTGTTGGAAACTTTACTAACAACAACTTCTTAGAAAACGATTTTTATGTAAAATTAATATATTCCTAAATATAAGTCATACAAGTAGGACTTTACGATTTTTCTCAAAATTTGGCGGGCTTGAGGGCCGGCTTAGCCTTCGCCGATCGTCCTAAGAAATTTTTTGAGTTGTTTTTTTATCAATACCCACCGAATTGGGGGGTTAGAGCATGGAAAAATAGAAAAAAAATTTGATCCATACAGTTAACGACCACCCTACTGTACAGTCATTTGGTTTTTTATTATATTTGCGGAGTATTTTTTTCAGACTAAGTCCGAGTTTAGACGAGCGAACATTTGGAAGGAAAACATCTGGAATTCTCTTTTGTTTTTTCATTCGCGGTCACACAGGCGAACTTGTTGCCGGAAACATTCTGTTATTTTTGTTGTTTTTTTTTTCAAAAAGCAGAGTAAATATCAACAAAGAAAATGAGAACAAAGCGTGTCGCCGAGTACCGAACACAAAAACCATTCTCTCTTCCCCACCCGTAATTTGCTTCCAAACAAATTGTTTCCCTTCCAAATGTTTTCCTGTCTAAATGGGCACTAATAAACTATTACATTTGGAAGGTTGTGGTAAGTCATGTACAAAATTATTCCAATATTTTTTCGCAATTCGAGTATATCAAATCGAAATGTCTCGGCAAGTCCAGCATATTTTATGGTTTTGTCAACTATATGCTCTTCCAAAGACTCAGGAAACAAAAATCTCGAACTTGATAAGGTGTTTGATTGGGAGTTTCAATTCTTGACGAGTTGTGTGGTGTCAAAACGGAGTCACTGTCGACTCTACTTGCACCACGCCTAGTGCTGTGCGTGCTACCACGTAAACCAACCAACTATCACCTCTAAATCATAAAACTAAATACATATTGCCTATCTTACAATTACCTTCTCGAATTGGGAAGACTTAAAACTTATTTCTACAGGAAATTCCATTTGAAAATTATTCCAAGTATAAGTAACATACATCAGAATCAATCTGTTCGATATTGCTTGAATTTAAATTAATCATATCTCCCGGGTCAGTGCTCCGGATTGATCATGTTGGGAAAATAATATTGAACAGATACATATATCGCCTCTTTTTCGTCATCATCATGTTGTCGATGCTTTCGTCCCCTAAGTCTTCGCCATTTCAAAGTATTTCGCAGACGTCATCAGCAGACATCATTATTCTACGAGTTCTTGATCGTTTATACGATTTCTAATTGAAACAACGTGTTGTGATATCAAAATGTGACTTCTTTATTTTAAATTTGCTCTTTATGTCTTACATATATTCTTAATTTAATCATTCAGATTAACGTTGCCAGACTTAACTTAAATAAATTAATATCTATTGCACTCCCAATTGGAAATATAGTTATCAATTATTACACTCATAAAATTATTACAGTAACTGATTGTAGGTTATTAAATTCGTTTTCGATACTGTTAAAATTGAATAAAAATATAGTTATTTTACGAATAAATTTATTTTTCAACATTTATGTTTGTTATTAAAAAAACAAACTACCAAAAAATAATGTTTTCCGTATTTTTTTTTGTTAATTTGTTTGATTTTTATCGGTTAAAATATATTTTTTAAAAGTAGAAACTATTCAATTTTAACGAATATGATGTTCAATAAATAAAAAACTTAGAAATTACTGAAAAAATCATTTGTTTTAAATGAAATGTAAATGATCCGTTTTTTAAATGAATTTTAATTTGTTTCAAATGAATTTTCGTTTGAATTTAACTACATAATATTTTGAGTGTATAATTGCTTTAAATGTTCTATATTAATCTTAATTCAAGACTAACTGTTTATAATGTTTTAAAGTAATTCCTGTCTGGAATGATTGCCTTGAACCTTCTGTTGAAGACTAGTTCCGTGGTCATTATGTCCGCGCTTGTACAGACCGATAAGCCCGGAGTCATTTCCATCAAGCCGGCATGCCCATGGACCTCAGCCAGTCCCGATGTCCCCTTGATCCTAAGGAGACTCTACATAGCAGTCCCCTTTACATGGATGTGTAGTGGTGGTATACCCACTATAACCTCAAGTGCTGCCGTGGGACATGTGCGCATCACCAGACCAGACACACCATCCTCTGCAGCCTGTTGCACTTTTCTATTGCAGTCATCTTCTGAATCTTAGGCCACCATACCAATGATCCGTAGGTAATAATCGGTCTGACCATCGTAAAGTATAGCCATTTTACCATACTGGGACTAAATCCCCAAGTTATTCCAAAGAAGCTTTTGCATGCCCAGAAGGCCCTTACCGCCTTTTTAAGGGTTTGATCCAGGTGCGAGTTCCAATTAAGCCGTCTGTCCAGAACAATTCCCAGATATTTGACAAATATCTTGTGTTATACAACTTATAAAATAAAATCTTCTAAATTTATACTTTTATGGCAGTTTCGTAATAGTAGAATGCTTTTCAAATGGAATGAACTTAATTTAATTTACGTTGCTTGGAACAAACAAATTTTAAATCCGAAAAAATTTGTTCGCATATGTAAGTAGTGCCGAATAAAGAGAGGCACTTAAATTAATTTTTTTTAAGTTCAGGATAGAACTCGACATCCAAATCTTTCCAGAACTCTACAATACTATTTTCGTCTGGAGCATTTACTTCGCTTCGTAGTATGATTAGTTCTGATTGAATATCAAATTCGTAGTTGCTTACATCGCAACGGTTGTAAAATTACAAAATCTTGAAAATGATTGAAAAGTGTTTCAATTGTTTCGGCATATTTATCTTTTGTCGATTTCAAGATTTCTATAAACAAGTGAAGTTTTTGGAAAATTGGAAAAATCACCAGTTTTAATTTGGCAAACCTAATGATGCTACATATTAGTCGTGTGATTATCATATACATATACATATATTCTATTTTTCCGGTAATTTAACACAAATATTTAATTATTAAATATTTTAAATGTTTGTTTCACTTAATACTAATATACATTCGTTGATGATACGTCTTTTTGTTTCTGAAAATTACAAACTAATATAACGTTACACACACAACTTAGAATACAATATTTTTTCCTTAATAATACATCGGTTAACGCATTTTTATCTGAAATATTAAACATTGCTTTTAAATCTCAAATAATTACCATTTTGACGAGACCAGGTCAATCGTCTATCTATACACTCACAATATTATTACAGTAACGGACTGTAGTTTGTTTAAGAAATATTCCGTTCAGTCATTTTTAAATAAATAAACATTTAAAATTCCAAGCAAATTTATTTTTAACTGATTCTAACAGTTATTCAAAAAACTAAGTGCATATTAATACGGATTTTCAGTTGCAGTTAATATTGTCCGTTGATTGAGTTAAATTCTTCTTTATGTTAAATTAAATAAAAATCAGTATTTATGGTTTTTAATCCAAATTTTAAGTATTTTTATAATCAGGCTTAAGTTCATCAAATTTAATTTTCATTAAATTATTTTTATGAAGAAAGGAATTTTACAACACGAAAATTAGTTAAAATTGTTATTGATAATTTTTCATTATTGACGTGCCTGGGGCTCGAACCGCGGCCAGCAGGTTACCATGACATGTTTCGATCGCAACCACTCGATCTCCTCAGATGGATTTGCCGTCTTACACTCGCAGCCATCGACGACTGCTGACGTCAATAGTCAAACATCAATCCTTAAACCAAATTGTATTTTAACCTTTGGTAGATCGAAATTTGCTTTTCTGAATATTTATCCATTTCTAATCCATTTTACGTGTTTTTTCCTAACTTCTGCTTTCTCGTACTTTTGTCAAGAATTCTTCTTGAAGTCGAAAGTACATTTTTTGTTTGTTTTTTCATTTTTGTTGACCTGTTTTTAGCACAACTTGAAGGACAAATGAACACATAGAGCTCGTGCCTTAGCTTTAACAATAATCAGTATTGTGGTTATTTTGTTGAACTATTTATGGTTTTTAATCCTAATTTTAAGTATTTTTATAATCAGGCTTAAGTTCATCAAATTTAATTTTCATTAAATTATTTTTATGAAGAAAGGAATTTCACAACACGAAAATTAGTTAAAATTGTTATTGATAATTTTTCATTCTTGACGTGGCTGGGGCTCGAACCCCGGCCAGCAGGTTACCATGACATGTTTCGATCGCAACCACTCGATCTCCTCAGATGGATTTGCCGTCTTACACTCGCAGCCATCGACGACTGCTGACGTCAATAGTCAAACATCAATCCTTAAACCAAATTGTATTTTAACCTTTGGTAGATCGAAATTTGCTTTTCTGAATATTTATCCATTTTTAATCCATTTTACGTGTTTTTTCCTTACTTCTGCTTTCTCGTACTTTTGTCAAGAATTCTTCTTGAAGTCGAAAGTACATTTTTTGTTTGTTTTTTCATTTTTGTCGTTCATTTTTGTTGACCTGTTTTTAGCACAACTTGAAGGACAAAATAAAAATGTAATTTAAAGCAACGAAAAGTTCATTTAATTTTTACTGTCAAAAATTCAACCGTGAATTCCGTAAAAACAAATGATTATTCAGTTATCTTATAAAAATTAATTGTCAAATAATTAACTACATATTCCGTAAAAACAAATAAATATGCAGTTATTTTATAAAATATTATTGTCAAAAATTCAACACAATATTCAGTAAAAACAATTAAATATTCAGTTATTTTATATAATTTAACTACCAAAAATTAATTTTTACTTATCTATAAAAAATGAATTGCTTGTTTTGTGTACGCACTTCACATTTTCTATTTGTTAATATAACCCAATAAAAATTTTTATCATTTTGCGAAGCACTAATGGTACATTTAAAAGAATAAGCGCACAAATATGCGCTACGCTATTAGACATACAGAAATTCAGTAAAGTAAGTGAAAGAACTCTTAACAACTTTTATAAAAAAAAAAAAACATTTCAAGTGCTACGGCATTCCCTTACTACGAAGCAGGTTTGTAAGGGAGAATACTAAAAAATAACTGTATCAAAACATTCAGTGTGTAAGGCTTATCGTTACATCCAACAACTTTTATATGCGCTGAATAATGCGCTTTATGTGTCAAAAATGTATTGCTTCAAAGTGGGAACTCGCCATATAAAATTCATGCCTTCTGTATGCGCAATGGTAAGCGAAACGTTTATGTTTCTCCCTTACAAACCTGCTTCGTTGGAAGCTCCATTTTTTATTGGGAATTTAGTTAAATACCTCAAATTTGAAAAGTTAAATAATTGCGAAGGCATATCGGCAATGCTGCTGGTGTCTTATAATTGAGAGTTCTTCTGTAAACAACGTTGCACAGTGGCTGAAAATCGTTTTTCATCGGCCAAAAATGTAACTTTTGAACCGATAGAGATAATTTTTCTTGATCCTAAGGAGACTCTACATAGCAGTCCCCTTTACATGGATGTGTAGTGGTGGTATACCCACTATAACCTCAAGTGCTGCCGTGGGACATGTGCGCATCACCAGACCAGACACACCATCCTCTGCAGCCTGTTGCACTTTTCTATTGCAGTCATCTTCTGAATCTTAGGCCACCATACCAATGATCCGTAGGTAATAATCGGTCTGACCATCGTAAAGTATAGCCATTTTACCATACTGGGACTAAATCCCCAAGTTATTCCAAAGAAGCTTTTGCATGCCCAGAAGGCCCTTACCGCCTTTTTAAGGGTTTGATCCAGGTGCGAGTTCCAATTAAGCCGTCTGTCCAGAACAATTCCCAGATATTTGACAAATATCTTGTGTTATACAACTTATAAAATAAAATCTTCTAAATTTATACTTTTATGGCAGTTTCGTAATAGTAGAATGCTTTTCAAATGGAATGAACTTAATTTAATTTACGTTGCTTGGAACAAACAAATTTTAAATCCGAAAAAATTTGTTCGCATATGTAAGTAGTGCCGAATAAAGAGAGGCACTTAAATTAATTTTTTTTAAGTTCAGGATAGAACTCGACATCCAAATCTTTCCAGAACTCTACAATACTATTTTCGTCTGGAGCATTTACTTCGCTTCGTAGTATGATTAGTTCTGATTGAATATCAAATTCGTAGTTGCTTACATCGCAACGGTTGTAAAATTACAAAATCTTGAAAATGATTGAAAAGTGTTTCAATTGTTTCGGCATATTTATCTTTTGTCGATTTCAAGATTTCTATAAACAAGTGAAGTTTTTGGAAAATTGGAAAAATCACCAGTTTTAATTTGGCAAACCTAATGATGCTACATATTAGTCGTGTGATTATCATATACATATACATATATTCTATTTTTCCGGTAATTTAACACAAATATTTAATTATTAAATATTTTAAATGTTTGTTTCACTTAATACTAATATACATTCGTTGATGATACGTCTTTTTGTTTCTGAAAATTACAAACTAATATAACGTTACACACACAACTTAGAATACAATATTTTTTCCTTAATAATACATCGGTTAACGCATTTTTATCTGAAATATTAAACATTGCTTTTAAATCTCAAATAATTACCATTTTGACGAGACCAGGTCAATCGTCTATCTATACACTCACAATATTATTACAGTAACGGACTGTAGTTTGTTTAAGAAATATTCCGTTCAGTCATTTTTAAATAAATAAACATTTAAAATTCCAAGCAAATTTATTTTTAACTGATTCTAACAGTTATTCAAAAAACTAAGTGCATATTAATACGGATTTTCAGTTGCAGTTAATATTGTCCGTTGATTGAGTTAAATTCTTCTTTATGTTAAATTAAATAAAAATCAGTATTTATGGTTTTTAATCCAAATTTTAAGTATTTTTATAATCAGGCTTAAGTTCATCAAATTTAATTTTCATTAAATTATTTTTATGAAGAAAGGAATTTTACAACACGAAAATTAGTTAAAATTGTTATTGATAATTTTTCATTATTGACGTGCCTGGGGCTCGAACCGCGGCCAGCAGGTTACCATGACATGTTTCGATCGCAACCACTCGATCTCCTCAGATGGATTTGCCGTCTTACACTCGCAGCCATCGACGACTGCTGACGTCAATAGTCAAACATCAATCCTTAAACCAAATTGTATTTTAACCTTTGGTAGATCGAAATTTGCTTTTCTGAATATTTATCCATTTCTAATCCATTTTACGTGTTTTTTCCTAACTTCTGCTTTCTCGTACTTTTGTCAAGAATTCTTCTTGAAGTCGAAAGTACATTTTTTGTTTGTTTTTTCATTTTTGTTGACCTGTTTTTAGCACAACTTGAAGGACAAATGAACACATAGAGCTCGTGCCTTAGCTTTAACAATAATCAGTATTGTGGTTATTTTGTTGAACTATTTATGGTTTTTAATCCTAATTTTAAGTATTTTTATAATCAGGCTTAAGTTCATCAAATTTAATTTTCATTAAATTATTTTTATGAAGAAAGGAATTTCACAACACGAAAATTAGTTAAAATTGTTATTGATAATTTTTCATTCTTGACGTGGCTGGGGCTCGAACCCCGGCCAGCAGGTTACCATGACATGTTTCGATCGCAACCACTCGATCTCCTCAGATGGATTTGCCGTCTTACACTCGCAGCCATCGACGACTGCTGACGTCAATAGTCAAACATCAATCCTTAAACCAAATTGTATTTTAACCTTTGGTAGATCGAAATTTGCTTTTCTGAATATTTATCCATTTTTAATCCATTTTACGTGTTTTTTCCTTACTTCTGCTTTCTCGTACTTTTGTCAAGAATTCTTCTTGAAGTCGAAAGTACATTTTTTGTTTGTTTTTTCATTTTTGTCGTTCATTTTTGTTGACCTGTTTTTAGCACAACTTGAAGGACAAAATAAAAATGTAATTTAAAGCAACGAAAAGTTCATTTAATTTTTACTGTCAAAAATTCAACCGTGAATTCCGTAAAAACAAATGATTATTCAGTTATCTTATAAAAATTAATTGTCAAATAATTAACTACATATTCCGTAAAAACAAATAAATATGCAGTTATTTTATAAAATATTATTGTCAAAAATTCAACACAATATTCAGTAAAAACAATTAAATATTCAGTTATTTTATATAATTTAACTACCAAAAATTAATTTTTACTTATCTATAAAAAATGAATTGCTTGTTTTGTGTACGCACTTCACATTTTCTATTTGTTAATATAACCCAATAAAAATTTTTATCATTTTGCGAAGCACTAATGGTACATTTAAAAGAATAAGCGCACAAATATGCGCTACGCTATTAGACATACAGAAATTCAGTAAAGTAAGTGAAAGAACTCTTAACAACTTTTATAAAAAAAAAAAAACATTTCAAGTGCTACGGCATTCCCTTACTACGAAGCAGGTTTGTAAGGGAGAATACTAAAAAATAACTGTATCAAAACATTCAGTGTGTAAGGCTTATCGTTACATCCAACAACTTTTATATGCGCTGAATAATGCGCTTTATGTGTCAAAAATGTATTGCTTCAAAGTGGGAACTCGCCATATAAAATTCATGCCTTCTGTATGCGCAATGGTAAGCGAAACGTTTATGTTTCTCCCTTACAAACCTGCTTCGTTGGAAGCTCCATTTTTTATTGGGAATTTAGTTAAATACCTCAAATTTGAAAAGTTAAATAATTGCGAAGGCATATCGGCAATGCTGCTGGTGTCTTATAATTGAGAGTTCTTCTGTAAACAACGTTGCACAGTGGCTGAAAATCGTTTTTCATCGGCCAAAAATGTAACTTTTGAACCGATAGAGATAATTTTTCAATTTTTCTTTTGCAGGAGAGAAGACTTCTTGAACTTTATTACAGTTTTAATTTTGTTAAAATCCGTTCAGTAGTTGTTGAGAAATTTAAGGTCAAAGTTGAACTTTTGATGTTTTTTAGCATTTAGTATGAAAATGCTAATGATTTAGATTGAGAACCATGGTATTTTTTTATTAAAAAAGTTGGATTTTTTTCAGCCCACTGTTTTAAGAACTTTTTAATCTACATAACTGCCGAATTTCGTTAGCATATCTTTGTTCATGTCAGATTTATAGAATGTCAAACCTTAAAAATATTATTTTTTACTTATATTGAAAGCCCTTTTATTCATTTACACTATATTTTAATAATTTTAATGTTTGACATTCTATAAATCTAACATGAATAAAGGTATCATAATGAATTTTGGCAGTTATGTAGATTAAAAAGTTCTTAAAACAGTGGACTGAAAAACATCCCCATTTTTGATAAACAAATGCCCAAATTCCCAATCCCGGAAAACGGCTTTAAATTTTTTTTTTGTCAATAAAGGCAATATTATTTACCATTCGATATTGTTCAGAATTTTCTAGAAAATAATGGACATATTAGAAAACATTACTGTTCTAAATGTATAAAAATCGGTGTGCTGAATTATTAGAATTTTTTACTCAAAAATAATATGTGAAAATGCATAGGAATAGCTTATCCCATCAACAATAAATTTCAAGTGTTTTTATCAAGAATAAAAACTGGGAATTAAGCACGAATAACAAAATCTTTTGAAACTCAAATAATTATTTTTTTTTTGTTTGAAAAATTTGATTTGGAATAGGGCATATGGGAGTTAAAATGTCAAACTGACTATAAATTGCTTCTACAAGCATACACTTAATGTTTTCTTTTGAAAAATATAAACATTTTTATACATTTCTGGAGAAATTCGTATTCATATTACCTTTATATGCATATACATTCGCCTCGTATATGCCAGTATACCTTTAAAAAAATGTATAGGCATGTAATAATACCTATGATCATTTTGTGAATAGGTTTCTACATTATCAACTCTACAACAGGTTCAACTGGAACCAGTTCCACTAGAAAACTTTTTAGATTAAAAAAATAAAGTAGGGTAAATTTTAAAATTTTTTTTTTTTTTCTTTTTTTATTTAAATAATAATAAGGACAAAAACATATTTTTTGCTTAAATAACAATAAAATTTATTATATCTACTATTGATTCGGTTGGAAAATTGCCTCCAAATATTCCATATTTGGTTTTGTATTATCTTTGTCCTGTAGCAGCCCTTTTGCTTCTTCATCTAAGTCCCGATGTTCTACTTTCCATTGGCTTCGAATGCTGGAGATGAGCGGATCTGACGTTGCCAACAATATATTAAACAGATCTTCGTTCGTAAAATCTCGTGACATTTTTCTGGTATTGTGCTCCGTTTTGTTCTCTTGGGACTAGCGATAAAAACTTTTTCAATAATATCGACTTTTGTGAGTTCTTTTTGTGATCGCAGTTGATATAGCAAAGCTTCTTGAATACTTGTATCTCCGATTTCTTCGTTGATATCCTTAAGCTTCCGCCTTTTAGATCTATCGCTACAGTTCTCAAGTGATTTCTTTGGCCTCCCAAGGTTCTTTCCATTTGTAGCTTCTGAAGATATCTGGACACTGAGTTCGCCATCTAACCAGTTTGCAAACCTGTTGTAAAATCTAGGTTTACTCCATCCAACTTGTTTGAACCGCTTTTTTAAGTTTTTGACGAAATCGATTATTTTATTTTGCAGTTCCGATCGTATTTCAGTGCTGCAGGAATATAAATTGAGTTTTCCTTCAATGTAACTTAAAACATCTTCCTCCTTTTTATTTTTAAAATAGTCTTCGGATAATTCTTTATAGCTGAAGCTCTCCATTTTTAAAGATATTTACAAATTAGATTGTTATTGCTTAGATGTATTTTAACAACTGAGTTTTTATTCGAATACCACTGGCTTTTATACATAGTTTGCGTTATATTGTGTTCCTAGGTAGCATAATAAGGTAGAATAAAAAACTAAATTGGGCTAAAGTAGGATACGCTTAAAATCCCACAGGTATTAGTAATTATATAATATAAAATACCTAGCACAACTTGGCTTGGTACATTTATATTTCAGTCATATGAATAGGTAAAATAAAAAGAGCAAAATAAATGTTGCGAATAATTTTACACAAACTAAAAAAGTGTTCTATAGGCTGGTCCAAACAGGTACAAAAGTGCATTTGGGTTTAAAGTAGATACTTTCACCTTCCTACAGCTAGTAAAATCTCTCTAACCCCTTTTGACTCTCATAAATTCTATACTGATGAATTTCAATTTGACTACAATATAGAACCTGAAAAAATTATTTAATAACACAGCAGGTATAATCGGTACAGTAATACAACATAACATTGTTTGAAGACTGATTTACTACCAATATAAAAAATGTTGAACACACTATTGATAAGAGTTTGACATAAAACATAATCCATCCGATTTGGTGAAATTTTTTAAAAGTTTGAATTTCCGAGGTTACCAATTTTAGAGGCCCGCAAGTCACACTCCCGACCCTCCATTCTTTCAATTCAACTCAAAAGCTATCCGGCTATGACAGTTTAAAATTTCATTCAAATATGTTCAGCCGTTCATAAGAAGCAAAATAATTTTTCAAAACAAAACGTTCGTAAACCCTTGTGTTATATTTCAGTCATATGAGCAGCTTAAATAAAAATAGCAAAAAAAAAATGTTGCGAGTAATTTCATTAAAATGAAAAAAGTGTTCAACAGACAGTTCCAAACAGTTGAACAAGTACATATGGGGTTAAAGAGGACACTTTCAGCTTTCTGATGGTACTAAAATCTCTTTAACCCATTTTGACCCTAACAAGTTCTACTCCTCTAAAATTCGGATTTAACTAAAATATAGAACCTGGGGAAACATTTAATAACACATCAGGTATAAATGATACAGTGCTGTAATGAACCACTTTTTAAAAACTACTATCCCACTAATATAACAAAAAAAATTTCGACCCATTATTGATAACGGTTTGCGAGAAATCATAATTTAGTTCTGATCAAATTTACAAAAATTAATTTTTTTTTAAAACAACAGAAAATATTTGTTTCCAGCAGCATGCCACAGCTACAATTATCAATATTTTAATCTAGTTTTTTGGATACCTTAGTTCTAATATGTTTGCTATCGAATGGCATTAACGTTTTTGAAATCAGCGATGACAAAAAATTGGACTTTTGGCCGATGAAATTCAATTTTCAGCCACAGTGCGTTGGCAGTGCAACAAAAGTAAAACAAACTTGTGTAACAGGCAGCGTTACCGTTCGAAATTTTCAAAAAGGGGGACAAAAAGGGGATTTTACAAAAAAAAGTGTCACAAAAAGGGGAATTCTGAGAAAAAAAGGGGCAACTATAAAAACAGGAAAATTTTCAAAAAAAAAAACCATCATATGTATTTATTAAATTATTTTTATCGAAAACTAAACATAGTAAAAAATAAACTTCATATTTGTAAAAAAAAACATTAAATATACATATGTATAATACAAATTGTTTGGGAAAAACAAGCACACATATACATATATATATATCGTGAAAATACAAGTCTTGTTTGCAAGTAAACGTTTATGAACTGTTGCATACAATTTTTATTTAAATTATTTATACAAAAACAGTTACTTATTACTTGCAAATAGAACGAGCTTAAAAAGTGTAATAACTAGGAATGCGATTTCAATGCAAATGCATGTTTTTTGTCGATAGTCTAAGAACGACGTCGACTAATTATCTTTCCGAATCATTAAAATGTCATCGATTTCTTTTTGCATATTGTTGCATATTTTGGTGAAAATACATATTTTTGCATATTTTCATATATTTGAGGGATTTTGTAATTTCCATATTATAAAAAAGATCTTAAAAAAATGTTTAAATACACAAAAAAAAACTTTTCAAAAAAAATTGTAATTAATAATTTAATTCATTTGGGGCTTTGCTTTAAATACAAAATTTCGACAAAAGATGATTCTATTTTAAACCGATGCAGAACCTTAAATTGTTAAGGCATTCAATGGGTTACAAATTACTTGCTTGGCACAGGAGTAGCAAAATGGGAGCCTGGCTAGATGCTTCAGAATTCTGTTCAAAATAACTTCTTGTAATTTTTAAGAATGTTTTAAGGAAAAGATTAAATTTTAATAACATCAGAAGTAAATTAGAATTTGATTTTCCAATTACAGATATTTTAGTGAAACTATAACTAATTAGGAGGGATTTAGTTCACTTAATACTCAAGTCAAATTAATTGGTATTGCAAAAAGTAAAATTAGCAATGTGGAAGGAAGTATAGCCCGACATATTAAAAAAAATCCAAAACGTTTTGCAAAACAAAGTTAAGGAAATAAAAAAAATAAATATAAAATATTTTTGATCTGATTTGAAAACAAAGTGGGATCTGCAAACAAATTTTTCCAAAATGCATTGGCATTCTTCAAGTATTTACAAGACAAAGTATTACTTTTAATAAAACGTACTTATTTATTTAAACAAACAAAAATTAAAATTAGTTATTTAAGTTTTTAAAGATATTTGAATAACAATAGACTGAATTTTATATATCGAGCCCTAAAAGCTAAAATGATGTAAGCAACAACATTTTAGATTTTTGTTTTTTGATGAAAATCGATCATTTTTGATCATTTGCATCATCTCTTTAAATCTCATATCTCTGGACAGTACCATGACGAAATAAGAGCAAAAGCAATTTCAAACAAAACCCTAGACTTAAAGCAAACATATTTTAAAAAAACCTTCTCCTGTAAAATTTTATTTTTGTTAGTTACATCATTTTTGCTATACGGGCTCGATGTTTTTGTTTTTAGTAGAATAAAAAAACGATTTTTTTATTTAATTTTATAAGTTTTAAGTGCATATTTTATGCGCATATTTTCGATTTTTTAGTGCATGAAAATCTCATCCCTAGTAATAACACTAATTACAAAAACAAAAAATAATTCATAATATGATTTGATACAAAAAAAACTATTTATTTTACTTTTTTACCAACAAAATTAAGTTACGAAAAAACCTCGAGGAAAAATCTTATAAAAGTATTGATAGGAGGATAGTTAATATCAGGTATTTTTGAAAGCGTAAATCTAAATTTATTAATCAATTCATCACTTGGAATCCAATCTTCCAAGTTATTTTGATACAAATTTAAAGTGGATAACATGGACTGACAGGTACCTATTTTCAGTCTATTTGACAATTTATTTTTTCAAAATCCTAACTTAGAAAAAATCCGCTCAGCGGATGCACAAGTTTGCCAATTTCGTAGCAAAATGTTTCAGGCTATAATATTTTAAAAATTGCTTCATAGCTTTTATCGTTTGATTAGAAATTATATCAATAAAAACGGAAGCAATTTCAAAGTAATTTTTGGCTTCAGCTGACTTAGTAAATACTGGATCTAAAACCTTTAATGAGCTCAGTCTCTTGTCGCTAATTTTAAAAGGGGAAAAAGGGGCACACAAAACTATAAAATGATACAAAAGGGGATTTAAAACAAAGGGGCCAAAAAAGTGGCACGGCAGTCAAGAAGGGGCAAAAATGCGACTTTAGTCGCATATCGGTAACGCTGGTAACAGGGTAAGTAAATAATAATATTCTCCCTCTCTCGCTTATAAGAAAAACAAGCGGACAGGTAGGTGTCTGTCTGTTATTAAACGAAAATTACTGAATTTAATAAAATAACTGAATATTTAATTGTTTTTACTGAATATGGTGTTGAATTTTTGACAGTAAAATTTTACAAAATAACTGAATATTTATTTGATTTTACGGAATATGGTGTTGACTTTTTGACAGTAAAAATCAAATGAACTTTTTTTAAAAAATAAATGCAAAATAAGTAGACCGGTTTTTAATTGAATTTTAATTTATTTTATATTACAATTTCAGTAAATTTTACGTACAGAATATTGTGAGTGTATGAATTCCTAAGTACTTAACATTGTTTTCTACCGGAACAGTGATGTTATTTATTTTTACTGCTGGGCAAGTTTGTCTTCTGAGCGTGAAAGTTAAACGAGCACATTCGCCGGGTTTACCTTTATTCTCCATTTTTCTAGCCATGCCTCTAGTTCATTGATGTGGGACTGCAGATTTTGCGATGCGACTTTTGGGTCATGGTTAACGCTAATAAATGCTGTGTCGTCTGCAAATGTAGAGGTATGCGTGCTCAGGTTTGTTGGCATATCCGCTGTGTATATTATATATAGAAGCGGTCCTAATATGCTGCCTTGGTGGACACCAGCAGTAATTTTCTTGAGGGGGAAGTATTTATCTTGCGACCTTACTATGAATGTTCTGCCTGTTAGATAGCTCTCCAGAAGCTTGTGAGTGTTTTGAGGAAGCATTCATGTTTTTTTGATGAGTAGCCCATCATGTCAAACTTTGTCAAATGCTTGGGACATGTCTATAAACAGGGCTGAGCAGTATTGCTTTTTCTCAAACGCCGATCTAATAAGGGTGACAATTCTATGCACTTGTTCTATTGTACCATGTTTCGCTCTGAATCCGAACTGGTGATCCGGGATTATGTCGTGTTCATTTAGATGAGGAGTTATACTTAAAACGAATATTTTTTCGAAAAGCTTCGAAAGGATTGATAATAAGCTTATCGGTCTGTACGACGCAACCTGGCTTGGGAATCATAACAATTATAGACCTCTTCCATGAGGATGGGAAGTATCCGACTCTTAATATCGCGTTAAAAATGAGAAGCAAGATTCTAGAAGCAGACGATGGTAAGTTTCTTATCATTGACCCTGTGATGCGGTCAGGTCCGGGAGATTTTCTAATATTCAATTTTTCTATTGCAGATTTCACTTGAGTTATATTAAATTTTATTGGATGGTTTACCTTATCAGGAATGATTGGACGACAGGAACAAGTATGAGCATCATGTGGCGTGAAAACTTTCTAAAAGTGGCCCGCGAAAGCGTTTAATTTTTCATTTGTGTTTTTTGCTCAAGTGCGGTTTTCCAGTCTTAATGGAGATTCTTGGGTTATAAGGCATTTCATTTCATTGGAGTTTTTTGTAGCATCTAGGCTGTTTAGATAGCCTTCTATTGCAGACTCGTGGTTCTGTCTCAATTTGTTGCGAAGAGTTGTCAGGCATAATTGTAGTTTGGCCTAAGTGGTTGGGGAACGACTAATTTGCCATTGTCTTCTTTACTTCCTTTTTTCTCTGATAAGGGTCTCCATATCCGTCGATGTATTGTAAGGAGCACGTTTAATTGTCCGCTTGATTGGGGTTGCATTTCTTGCTGCAGAATCCAAGACTTCTGTAAAGAGTTGCCTTTTGAAATGAGAATTGAAGGGGAATGATCAGACGATAGATCATAGGAGGAACTAACTAGTACCTGATCGCGCTTGATGCTTTTAATTACAGCAAAGTCAATAAGGTCTGGTAGCTTGTTGAAGTCTTTTGGCCAATAGGTAGGCTCACCACTCGTTACGGACTTGTTAAGCTGATTACCTCTAGGACTAATAAGTCTGGAGCCCCAATACGTATGTTTAGCGTTGTAATCGCCAGCAGCAATGAATTTCTGACCCAATGTGGAGAAGAAGTTGAGAAATTTATCGTGTACAATTTTGTGCCTCGAGGGACAATAAACGGATGACAACGTAAGTTTGAAATCAGTAAGATTTATAGGTGTGGCCTGGATACAATCTTCTTGGAACTCTGGCAGTGGTAAGTGTCTGATGTGTTTGTGCACAATTATGGCTGTGCCGCCACAAATCCGTCCGCTGGTATGTTTTGTGTCATACGTAAGGTATCCATTTACCCTAAATCAGTTTCAGAGACAAGAAGTACGTCGATTTCATGCCTACGAAGAAAGTTTGCAACTTCGTGTTTATGTTGGGATAACCCGTTCGCATTCCAGAAACATATTTTTAACTGGTTCATTTTTTGTTGAGTAGAACTTGCAGGAGCATGTTCTGGTTTCGCATCATTTCCTGAAACATGTTCTGCATAGTGGCCATGAAGTTATTCATAGTTTGAATTAAATTTTCAATTGAGCTAGGCATGTTTCCAGAAGGCATTTGTAGAGCTTCCCTAGGAACATTAGCGTATGGAGGTTGCTTTGCGTTGGAAGTATATTATATTTCTGAAAGCAGGTTTTTTTAAATGCAAGAAGACTTTAAAACCCTTATAGTTTTCCGTCTGATTTTCGCCACAGTTACTGCATTTCTTAACATTCGGGTCAGCTTTAGAACGATTACATTCGGCGCTTTTATGAGCGTCGCCATAAACCACACAAACGTGAGGCAATTTATAATATAATTTTGTATGCCCATATTCCTGACAGTTTGTACATTGGGAGGGACCCTTTCGTTTTAATGGCTCCTCAACAGTTATTCTTCTGTTGAGTGGGTAACGCAAGTTGTATATAGGATGAACTGAATTTTTGGTTTTGAAAACCGATGAATCAAACGATATCTCAATGCGGTGCATTGGTTGAGGAACTTTATTCCTGCTCAAAATGTTATGAACAGATTTTACCTCGTACTCCCTTAGCTCTACGGCAGATTTAATTTCCTCTGTATTAACAGAACTATCTATGCCTTTTATGACAATAATCAAACCCTTAGCACTTTTTAATTGATATGTATAGTAACTTTTATTTTCTGCGTCCAGTACTGAAATTCTGTAACTTTTTAACGACAAAAAATTGTCGTTAGGTAGTCAAAATTGTCGTTAAGAGCTATTCTGTAATGAAATTTTAACAATTTTTATCGGCAAAAAATGTCGGTAGCTAACGACACAAAAAAAGTTCTTGTTAAATAATAACGACAAAAAATGTACTGTTAACAGGTTAAAAATATAGAGTAAAGTAGCCAATTTTTAACACAAAAAAAGTAAGAAAGTATAGTCAATCAAGTCCGACTCTACATTGCAGTATAAGGGCGATCATGTTTTCGCCAAAAAGAGTATGTTGTGAGGTTAATATTCACATAAGACATTTTTGTGCCAATATTATCTAAGTATCTACCAGAGAAAGCCAGGGTATAAAAAAAATTAAAGTACTCTAGCACATATCGACAATTTTCAGTACGTGTGCATACTCGTATCTGTTTATTCTCATACTTGTGTATATCCATGCGCATTTGATTTCATTTATGTATGTTATCATACGTATTGTGTTTCTTGCTCGCACATATTCAGACACACCCATAGTTATAGCATTGACTTCAAACATTTTTTTTTTTTTGTTAAATTTTTTCATAAATGTTGCCAGAACTTTTTTTTCCAAATTGCTGAATCACAAATAAATACGTTTTTTCAAAATCGTTTGAGTACAATTCAACAAAATTTTATTGAAAAACGATTGTTGACTTTAAAAAAATTTCTGTGATATAAAGATTTGCGTTCTTATTTAAGAAAATCTAAAAAAATGACTAATAGATGCAAATTAAAATACGTCGTGTTATTTTAATCGTTCTTAATAAAAACAGAAAAAGTTACCTTAATCCAAAAAAAAAATCGAATATTCATATTGGCAGTTAAGAAATGAGATATCACAGGTAAATACATTCATTTATATTATGAGTTTGAATAGTTTATCTGTTGCCAGTTGCATTTTTAAGACGTTAAAAAATGGTTTAAATTTAATTGCTGAAGTCAATCAGTATGCCAACGAAAATGTTAGCCTTAAAGAAGACTTCGACATCATGCTATGGTGGAAAAACAACTCCACAAGGTATCCACGGTTGTCTTAATAAGAATCAAGAATTTTATGAAATTTCCTGCCTGCAGCGCAGCTTTAGATTAAGATTTCTCTTTAGCTGGAAACATAAAAAAAAGAAACAGAAAAGATCCCAAAATAGTTCATAGCTTCCTTTTTTAATTATTTTTATAAAAAACCTCTTTCGTGAAATAGATTATAATTTATTATAGCTTTAGAAGCATTATTTTAATTTGATAGCAAATATTTATGTTTTAATATAACGTTAACATAAATTTTTAGGTCGTGGCAACACTGCTTGCTTTAAAATAACCATACAAAATGTTGAAGTTACTTGTCGGATCTTACGATACATGCCTTTACTCATACGCATTCAAAGGATTACCCATAAGCATGCGTGTTTGTTCATACTAAACATCTGCATGAATGCAAAAAAAATCAGCTATGAGACACCCACAAAAAATAACGGCACATATTCATTTAATTCATTTGCAATGGGAAGCAATGAGTGAGTGCAAAAGATGCTTGAGTTGTTTAAAGTATGAAAGCATCGAACTCGATCAACTTGTTGCGTTCACACAATCCACGATTCACACTCGACACAACTCGGTAAGCATTGAATATGGTTGCTCCGGTATGAATACATGTTGTATGTTGGTACAAATGAGAAAAGTACGTATACGACTTTGTTATATACAATGAGTTTATTAGGCGCATTCGAATTATAGAATATTATTCGCGTTACCCGAGTTAACTGAAGAAAGATCAGAAAGGAAAAACACAATTTGTATTCTTATTAAAAATTTTTTTTTAATTATTTCTTAGTAATGAAAACAAAAAAGTATATAACACAAATAAATATTAAATTCATAAATATTTAAGTCAAATTAAGTTTTTAAAAATCTAAACAATCTACATGTTAGAATGTAAAAACATCATCTTTCCAACCGAAACAGGGTTGGACCCAATAAGGCAACGTTTTTCAGAAAGAAGGTGTCTAGCACAAAATGCATTAAAAATGCTGATCTAATTAACTTTTTTTTCAAATATAATAAAAATCTCATCACAAATACATACCTTTAACATAAACGTACTTAGAATTAATTAAACCGTGTTAAAATTTCGGTAAGAAGTTTTAAATAACAGCTTCACTTACCCCTTACAAATACTTTGTTTTCAATAACAGTCCCAGCATTCATTTTTTACGAAGTTAAAACAAAACCAAATTAATTTTTTTAATTTTTTGAAACAAAAAAAAAAATATTAACTTTTTAAGGTTTTGTTTTTTAATTTGGGTATTTTTTTTTGTAATTTTTTGGGGACAAGGAAAAAAGTACTTGGCTGCCCTGATTTTGTAAAGAACATTTTTGAAAGAAATTTTTTTTATTTTTTCAACTAAAACAAATTGTTAATATGACAATTTAATTCAAAAAATTTTAGAATAGTTTAAAAAAAGTGTATTAATTACATCATACTAAATCTTGTTATTTTTTCTATGTTAGGCGCTTATCCACAAAAATTTATATACATAATTACATCTTACCTCCATACTGAAATAATGTAATAAACAAAAAAAATAAAAATACAATTTATTCGCCGAAAGTACGTGGTTACAACGTTGTTGGCGTGAAGAGAGAGAATGCACAACACAATGCATACTAATCACTCATTGGACTCGTTGCTACTAGAACTTGTCTTTTTGTTGTCTCTATTATTGAATGTTGTGAGTTCGAGTTTGATCGGTGTATGGGACGAATTAATAAAATCTACGGCAGACGAAGCACAACGAAGTAGAATACAACTTCAACGAAGTACAACACAACATTTATTCAATGGTATTTTTGCACACAAGTAGCAAGAATCATTCATGAATGCGGTTGTGTATTCATTGGACGAATGCAGTTATGCAGATGTTTAGTTCATACGCATACCGGTCGATATACAAACTAATTCATGCTCATACTTATTGGTAGTCATACCTGCCTGTACTCGTGCTCGGTGGCGTATGAATAGGTTATAAGTATTAAAAATATAACTTTTTGGCTTTCTCTGGTATCTACTACCATTATTAGTGTATTCGTATGGGAGCTGGGTCAAATAGGCAGGCCCAGAACCTTTATTTAAATGTGTTACACACATTCGTACAAACACGTAATATCCTCTTCACATACAGTAGTGTAGGTATAAAAAGTAAGAGCAGAAATGTTGTGCTAGAATGGCTCAGTCACCTGGAAATTTTTCGCTATGTATAGAAAGATTTAAATCCAAAATATTTGTTTAGAAATATATTCAATATTTACGCGTTTTCATTCATGTTTTGTTAAAATAAATGCAATAAAGTAAATTTATTTTGCATTTTTTTATTAATTTTAAAAAATTTTCACTTTGACGTTCTTATATTTTTACCGATATTTGTCGTCAATATTTCTAAACAAAAATATTTGTTTATTTAAAATACAGAATAACAAATTCGTTAAAGAAACCGAGATTTCTCGTTAATTAACGATATCGGTAGTTAAATTACAAAAGTTACAGAATTGAGGTACAGGTGTCTTGATATAATACTAGAATTTTGGTCTCTTGAATTTGCCCGCGTCGTATATAAACGACGTAGAAATTATTCTTACCTGCAAGTTGAGTCAACATGTTGACTATGCTATTTGATGTTTGCTCCCGCAGATAGATAGGTGGCGGTTTAACTTCTTTAGTGGCTGTTAAATTAGCTGATTCTGCTTCTTCATCGTCAGGTATGGATAGTACAGAGAATCTGTTACCACTTGTTGGCAAGAAGATTACGTTAGAGCCTTTGTATTGTTTAGCCATGCGTTCCTGTTGGGTGGACCTAAGCCAGCCTTTCTCTTAGTTATTGTAATATATCTGTCCATGCCTGTTTGCACTTTAGTACTTTTTGACACAGCTCCTGTATTTATTAATGCTAATCGTGATGTTCCAGGTTTTCCGTTATTATTCCTCTGGTCAGACGACTTCACAATTTGAACCACATTTACGGTCGGATCAACACATTTGCTAGGTTGGGCACACTTGCACTGAAATTGCAGTATGGAAAACCAGTTGCGCTGGCAATTTTTGCACTTAAATAATTATTATTTAATTCTGGGTATCGATTGTTTTCATTGCTCACGCTCGGAGAGCTTACCACAATATACGCATTTCTGCTATTTGTGCTGGGCCTACTCTCCTTGTTGGGAGTATTTGTGAGGCTTATTCACAAATCTCTTCGGGCACCTTAGTTATGACTTTATCATTTGACATCAAACACAATTCTCAAACTTTTTCAATTGTTTGATTTATCATTTATATTCAACTAACCTTGGTGAAAATTTCATCCAAATCGGAAGACATCAATTTCAAAAGTTGGGGCACTTGACATGAAATCACCCATATGTAAACTGCAGAGAAACTCACTGCTTATTGTTGGTATTTTGTTTAAGCCTTGCTATCGTTGCAAATAAGACTTTTTGGGTGTTTGTAATTCCCATTAACTCTGCAGTTTTATTTACTAATATCTTTGGCTTTTGTAAAATTTTTTGGGAGAATGAATGAAACTAGCTTATCCCGCCAACAATAAATTTCAGTTTATCAAAGTATGAATTGGATTTTAGCACATTTTAACGAAACCTTGATAATGAAATGATGATATTTAGAGAAGGTGGAAAACTCTGATCCAGAGAGAAAAATGATATACAAGCAACAATATGTGAATATCGTAAATTAATACAGTTATCTAATTGGAATCCACCAAAAATTAGTTTTCCAAAACACCTGGAAGAAACCAAAAATATCTCTAGCATCTAACTTGAAACTGTTTCAATCAGTATGCCGATCTATACAATCATATGCTGTTCGAAGCTGCAGTTGCTGGCAATTTGTCGAAGTGAATTTATTAAAATTATACTTTCTGAAAAATATTTTAGAGTTTATCCCTTATTATGCTTTAATTAAAGAAACAAGTGAAAAAGTCAGTTATTTTAATACATTATATTTGCACACGAATTAAACTTTTAAGAATATTTTTTCAACATAATGCCAAATGACTACGACGCAAGTTATCATTAAGGATTCTAGGCAAAACAAGAATGCTAAAAGCTAAATGAGCGATATTTAGCGACAAAAATATATGTAAATCCAAAAGGTGTCAAAAATGGCCCAAATGTACAATAAATACCATCGCTGGTAAACGTGTATTACTCCTCATTATAAAACACATACTTCCAAAAATATTTAAGAACACAACAAAACTGCAGAAGAACAATGTTGGAATAAAACATGTAAGAGTGCTACATTCGGCTATGCCGAATCTTACATACCCTTCACTATGGTGCGATAAATACCGTTCCTCAGATATAAATAAATCAACTTTTGTGTCACGCCCACTTCTCCAATCCCGGCCACATTAAGTCGGATGTTGTGTATTGATAACCAAGATGATTGTTCCTAATTTGGAAACTTTTGCTCATGTCATTCTCCAGATATCGTTAATGGCTTTATATGGGCGGTGCCAGACAAAATTTTCCAATCTCGCCATAATTATTGATAACCAAGATGCTTGTACCTAATTTGAAAACTTTGGCTTCTGCAGTTCTCCAGATATACAATAATATTAAAATAAAAAAACAACAAGGGATTTTTGGGTATAATTAGGGACAACCGTGGTTGTTCATCAGCCATTTGTGGATATCAGACAGAATTTCAAAAGCAAACCATTCCGCACTATACGTGACATAAATATGTTACTAATAATATGTACACTAGGGGGTTAAGTATTTGGATTTTTTTGTTTATTAAAAATACAATATCCTTATTGTTAAAACGCAAACCATTCATTTATAATTTTATGCTATTTCACAAATAAGACTTATACCACCAATTTTACTACATTCAAACAATTAAAAGTATGTTAAAATAACACGAAAACTCTTTTTTTGAACAAAATGGGAACCAACCTCACAATCCCAATTGTTTACTTTTATTTTCATTTGTTTACAGTTTCGCTAACCCTGCGGCCATACGTTCAAGTTGTTCTTGATAGTCTTTTACATATACTGCTTGTCAAAATTTACATAAATTGAAAGCTGTGACGTAGGCTGCACTCAATTTGTAAGCAATTTACTTCCAAGATATCAACAACAACAGAGACAAACTTGTACTCAGCTGTTAAATTGAAAGTAAATTGCCAAACAAATGGAAATTTAAAAAGTGTGAGTGTGTTAGTAAAAAGACGATTGTGTATTGCAAATTGAAAGGACGGTATACCATTTTGACACAAGGTTAGTAATCAGCTGTTGCTTATGTAACAAGATAAGTTCACCTGGTGTAAATTCGCCTTGGCTAAGACAGAGAGGTTCTCTATCCCATATACTCGCTGATTTTTGTGTCAGTGCGTAGTGACATTTAAGATAATGAAATGTGCTCTAATTTGTAACGGGAAAAATTCGGAAAAATTTTGGTAAATTTCAAAAGATTCGACAAGTTCAAAATATCGAATACCCACTAAGGGCCATTATTATAACTTGGCGTTAGCTGTTATCCGACAGTTAACAGACGCTTTTTGACAGATAACACATTATTATATGTCAATTTAATCTTAACTTTAGCTAACTTCAAGTTGTAATAATGGCCCTATGTGAATTAAGCCAAGTGCCCAAACAGAAAATAGTTATTGGAAGATTTAATGCGTTGCTCCAATTAGAAAAATCAAAAATAAACAGATGTGAAACTGTATCTCAAGAACTATCCGATTTATGGATTAAGTTAAATATTACCAAAATGGCTATGTCTTCTATATATAGAAAAGTAAAAAAGTTGATTTTTGTGTATCAAAAAACTCAAAAGCATCCAAAGGCCAATGAGATTGAAAACGATTTTGATATTTCCAAGCTAACTTTTGAACCAATATCCAAAATAAGATTCAGTATCGATGTACATACGACAATCATGGCGAAGACTCATATAATGATGACGATTACACGCCACCTACAAGACTTAAAGCAAATAAGCGGTCAATAAAACCAGCTATTACTTTAGTAAACAGTGCTTAAGTAAGTACCAAAAAAGCAGCTAAAATATGCAAGGAACTAGCTGAATCTGGGGTCACCATCTCAACTCCATCCCAACCAGCAATTTATAAGGCAGTAATTAAATCTGCGGAAGAAAAGATAGAGATTCTAAAAGAAAGTTTAAAAAACGAAAACTGATGAGTTCATTTTGATGTGAAGAAATTTGGAAAAAAGGAAATACAGGTTATTATGCTTAAAAACCAATTTCGGGAAATAAAGCTAGGGGCTTTAGTACTGGAGAATGGAAAACTTTGTAATATTTTTAATGGCTTCAGAGAAACTCTAGAAAAATTCGAGGTACTTAAGTATAAAAATGATAATTTGTGATACAACCAGTGTCAATACTGGTTAAAGAAACGGTGTTGTTAAGCTACTGCAGAACCATTTTTAAGCAATGTCTTTGACTCCACCTCAGTTCATTGGATGTCAGCACCATATTTTAGATCTTGTTATAAGACATGTAATTGATGCTTCGTTAAGTGGAAGAAGTACTTCTCCAAATATTGCTTACGATTTCGTTGACAAATTGGTAAACAACTACGCCCAGTTGAAACAAATATACCAACAAAATGAGGAACGAATAAAAAATGAAAATATAAAGTGGCGAGACGACATGCAATATTTGTACGAATAAGGTAAAACTATTAGATACTTCATTAAGGAGAAAAAATGGGTCTATGAAATAACTCCCACTAAATAAGTCCCACTTTTAAAAACGAAATAAGTCCCACAAAAAATTGCTGTTTTGAAAGTGGGAGTTATTTCGTTTTTAAAAGTGGGACTTATTTCGTCAATTGATGGGACTTATTTCGTTACGCGTTTTTATTTTAAGTGGGACTTATTTCGTTTTGAGTGGGAATAAATTCGTTTTGTAAAGTGGGAGTTATTTCATACCTCTAAATAAATAAATTATTTTTTTATGCGATAGAGCCATGAAATATAAGGCCATTATGGCTTTATTTCTCATTTTTTTCTTATGCAAAAAGTTATATATTGGACATTTCGTAAAAGGGACAGCTATAATTTTTTGTCCTTATCTCTCATGGCTCTCCTTTTTTTGTTATTAACTACTTTATACTTACTATAATAAAAAAACTTTAAATAAATGTGTACAAATAGGTACCGAACTTAACTACTGGAAAAACAATATTAAAAAAAAAATTGTTGACGTAATTACGTATGTATGTGTTTTATTATATTTTTAGTAGGAAATTGGAATTCGTGTTCCATGTTTTCTAATATCACCATTACAAAATACAACTACAGTCTACCATGCACTGGATCTTCAAGCCATTTATAAAGGTCGATAATTTTAATCTGATGGTCCTTCCGAAACGGTTTCCATCTTAATAATAAGAACAATTGATCTGTACTTAATCCATTTACGAATCCAAACGTTGTTACTAGTAGGCGTTCTCTATACGTTCCTTGACCGAAAAAAGAATTAATAATAAATTCTGGAACTCTATCAAAATTCGTAATATCCATTCCATTAAGAAGCCTTCTGCAAGCTTCCATACGATTTTTCTTTATTATTCCTCTGCTTTGATTATTCATATTATTCGAGGTGTTTTTTTCGAAGAGCCAAATACTTTTTATTTGAAATCGCATTAAACAGTGAAAAAGTGGGACTTATTTCGTTTATGAAAGTGGGACTTAATTCATTTAAGAAATATATTATTCAAGGGGGAGTTTTTTCATTTTGAGTGGGAGTTATTTCATTTCAAGTAAATTTTTAAATGATTTCATTTTGGTGGGACTTATTTCGCTTTCAAAAGTGGGACTTATTTCGTGGAGTTATTTCATTTTTTAAGCAATATTTGGTGGGACTTATTTTGTTTTTAAAAGTGGGACTTATTTCGTGGGAGTTATTTCATATACCCGAAAAAATTCCCATTCATAAATTTTAAAACAATACCGCCGCTAAGTAAGGCAAGATGGAATTCAAGAGCAATACTTGCAATTCTAGCATTTATACTCATTCCGAAATATCGTGAAAAGCTATACTGAGTATGCGTATTTTCAGTTTTATGCACGGGCACATGCAATTATATTATCAAGGTTATCTTCGGAAATACAAAGTTTATTACTAATACGATTTCCGTATGACGTGCTTAATTCCCAGCTTTTCATATTTGATAAATACACTGAAATTTATTGTTGAGGGAAAGCTAGCTTCCATGCGCATTTCGCCGGTTGCTTAGACCAGCACGTCAGGAAACCTTTTCCAAAGATTTTAAAAAAGCCAAAAAAATTCTATAAATAAAACCCTAAAAGCGAATAAGAGTTATAAACACTTTAAGTCTTACTCGTAACAATCTCAAAGCTTAAACAAAACACAAACAATAAACAGTGAGTTTATCTTTTCTTACATCCCCCTACAATTGGTTGGGTTCTTTCCGACTCGAATTGTAGTTGTAAGTGGGTTAAAAGAAAAAACAAAATTAAAACACAAACCGCTTCATTCCATTGTCTTCCATTGTAAGAAAACAACGAAAAAAAAACCAATTTGCCAATTCAGTTTTATTTTTCATTTAAATAATTAGTACGATTTAAAGAAACGCGTAATCATGTTAACAGAACTTGAAATTAAGTTACAATTTTACACTAACGTTTATTGAAAAGCAATAAATTATTAAACTTTATCCGCATATTTTAAATTATCATAAAAATAATGATAATGATTGGAAATGCATCCGTTTGCTTAGTTGAAAAGGACGTGGGCCAGATTGTAAGAGTTTCGTTCTATTTATATGATCGCTGCACAGTGTGGGAAATTTGGAAAAAAAAAATGGAAATATGTATGTAGTTCTATATTTTATAAACGGTTGGTACGATTGAAATGCAGTTTGAGGTGACAATTAAAAAGTTGTAGTCGAATTTAAGTCTTGGATTTGAGGTCTATAGACTTAGCAGGAGAGGTGCTATAGGTTTCCATAGTAGGACATCTTGGGTATAACAAAAACTTAAAATGATCCTTTATTCTTTCTTCATAATTTATAATTGGTCTAGTATTTTGGTGAATATAAGACTTAAATTTATCATAATTTGTTTGAAATATTTTTTTGTGAATTATCAACAAAATTTTTTATTTGATAAAAATACTGAAATTTATTGTTGATGTGATAAGCTATTCCTATGCGCATTTCACTGGTTGCTTAGGCCAGATCGTCAGGAAACTTCATCCAAAAATTTTAGAAAAACTAAAGATATTGTACAAATACAAAAAATTCGCTTAACATTTTTATTTGTATAATATCATGTTAATGTTGACCTTGACTTCGTCCATTCGGACGGTCCAATTTTGGGCGACTCGTTCGAGTTTTAATGACCCGATATGATTACAATAATTGTGCAATATGAATACTAAGATCCGTGCTTGGTAGCCATTATATTTCTAAAAAACACTAATTTTTGGGAATTTGCGGCTGTTTTACAAGAATTGTGGAATTAGTTTTGTAAGTTTAATAAAATTTTAAGCTATACAAACCATGCATTAAAAAATGTATTTATTTGTAAAATTTCATTAAATAATATGAGCTAAAAAAGATTTTATTGCATAAATTAAAATTAATATTGTTTACAACAACTCATAAAACAATTTTTTGCAGTTTTTTTGCAAAATTTCTATAACAAATTTTAGAATTATATTAGTTTATGATATCTAGACACAATTCCCAACACTTTGATATATAGTATGTCTACTTTGTAATAACAATTTTTATCATTTTATTATATAAAGTAATATTTTTTACGTAGATAGAACTATTTTACAAGAAAAAACAAACGTGTGTGTTAGATAGCACAATAAAATATTTATGAAAAAACACGTTTTGGGAAAAAAAACTTTTTTTCAAATTTAAATTACAGATGACCCTTCAGTAAGTGAACTCGTTTCTATAAAAAAGGGTGAGTTCCAAAACATCAGTTGCAAAGCAACTCGCTTTTTTAAGTGCTTTCTACCAAGCAACCGTTAAAAATTTTACAATGTTATCTGTACCAAAGTTCACTAAAAACAATATCGATGCGTTCACAATAATCAAACTAGATATAGTTAAACTCTATGATACTTTTTTGACTTTGACTGCAAAGTATTATGATGTTTAGGAACTCAGCCAAACACTTGAAAAATTGCAGATAGCACTATTTGAAAAATAACCCTCGATATAACATATATTTTTAAAAAAGAAAAATAAGAATTATAAAAATAAAAAATACAACTGAAATATAATTTTTAGTAATTTTTTTTTTTTTTGTATAGAGTATAAAAATTCAATAAAAACGAACATTTTTGTACACAAAAGTTGATATATTAAAAATTTATCAATCCCGAAAAATCCCGGGATATCGGGATTTCCCGTTTGGCATCCCTAATCACAACCGAATTTGGCGCCAATCGAATTTCGTCGGTTGCATGAACTATCACCCAATTCGGTTACAATAACTGAAAATTTCGATTCTTAGCATAATATTTTTGATAGCAACATTTGAATTTTAGTATACTATCAGTTATAACCACAGATATTGGTGGTTGTTAGTATTGTTTTTAGAAAACAAAAATATGCTTATACCCGAATATATGATAGATGCAACTGAATTAACACTGATTTGATTGATTTAACTAATATATATTTTTCCTTTCGGTTGCATTAACCATAAAAAAATCAAAATAATTCCAATAACCTCAATTTTTTTGTGTGTTTATTTATTATTTATGTACCGTTTATTTATTCCCCCTTATCGTGTTTGGCGAACTTTTGGTAATAGATTAAAGAGAACGTGAACTTGCTTCTTTAAATCTATTACCAAACAGTCATAAGCGTATTTTTAACTCGCCAACCACGAAAAGGGTGATTATTTAGTGTTATAAAATACATACATACATACATTATTTATCCGACCAACACAGACAATGTTGAGAACATCGTGGACCTACTCCCTTAAACGGAAAGAATTCTTATCGCACCTAAAAGAGTTCCAATTAGACCAAGCGGGCAGTGTTGAGGAACTGAGAAAGCATTGGGCTAAATTCATAAGTGGTGAACATGACGAGCATGAAACATATCGCCTTTAAGAAATCCAAATGAAGCAGGAAGCAATAGGTGGCCCAAATTCCTAGTGACCACGGAGCTGAATATAGTGGTAAAATCACCGGTAAAGGAGTAATAATGCTATCACACCTCGATAGCATCTATAGCCGCCGAGTCCAAAATGGATTTGATGGATAAGCTCAGAAGGTGGAATATAGACTTTGACGAGACTAGTGATCTATTGGAGTCTATAGAGCGTGCTGGAGAGTAAGCCTATATGTACGTGTTGATCGGACCAAATATTTTTAAATATGATATTTAAACTTATATTATTAAATAATTTGTTTTTTACTTTTGACAGAAAATTCAGCTTATAATTAGTTTAGTACTCACAGCAAACAATTGGGACACATAGCTTTTTTTGGTTGTGAATACCAAATAATTATATTTTCATTGGTTGTACACGAATTGAAACCATACTAACAATCAATAATAAGGTGCAATAAATGAATAAGCAATTATATTATAAAATTTATTGACAAAAGCAAATTATTAATTGTAATAACCAATATTCAGTATTGCACTTCAATAAATTTGGTTGTGATTGACACTATTCGTACTAATTTTTAGTATTAAATAAAATTAGTTATCATAACTAATAGAAGAATTAAAGGACTCATATTTCAGTTAGAATTACGCTTTAATAATCATTAGTATTAAACATCAGTTAGAGTTACACATTTTTAATTTCGTTGCTTAGCATAATATTTTTGATAGCAACATTTGAATTTTAGTACACTATCAGTCATAACAACAGATATTGTTAGTTGTTAGTATGATTATTAGAAACAAAATTGTGCTTATACCCGAATAAATGATAGGTACAACTGAATTAACACATAATTGGTGTTCATAACAAGAGATTTGATTGTCGCTATCAATATATTTTTTTTAACTGGTCAAATTTAGCCCATAAGGGGCAAGGACTTGTCCAAAGCTAATCTCAATTAATGGAAAACAATGGGTTATTTTACAGTACGATGTCCTAGGGCAGGACCATATAACCCAGCTTGCATTGCAAAGGGGAAGTCTTAAAACTACTCCATGGTATACTCCAGAGGATAAGCTTCGAAATCGTTTCAAAACGAAAACATGTCGTTAAAAAACGAACACATGTCGTTTCACTGTAAACTCTTTTTAATAATGACATGATCCATACTTGCACTTCATTGGACCAGTTCAGGATCAAAATGGATCAAGAAGTCAAATATAATTTGCAGGGTATAAAAAATAATACATACATTTGTATGTACGTGTATATGTTCATACCTATAAGAATACGTACCCCTTTTTACTTACCCCTTTTTATTAAGTTTTTCACATTTTCCATTTTTGACGCAAATATATTTTTTAAATATAATATTAAAAATTAATTTAATCTATCAAATGTTTTGACAGAAAATTTAGTAAGCAATTGGGGCTTTTAACTATATATTGGTTGTGAATTCCGAATAATAATATTTTCATTTGTTGTACTCGAATTGAATCTATTCCAGCAATCAATAATTAGCTGCAATAAATGAATAATCATTTATATTACAAAATTTATTGACGAAAGCAAATTATTGATTGCAATGACCAATATTCAGTATTGCCTTATATTAAATTCGGTTGTGATTCTAAACATTTGTACTAATTTTTAGAACTTAATGAAATTAGTTATCATAACTAATAAGAGAACTGAAGGAATCATATTTCAGTTGGAACATCATTTTTATAATCAAGAGAATTGAAAATCAGTTAGAACTATACATTTTTAATAGTTGCAAAATTAATCAATCATGTTACTTGATCAATATTTTATTACTGCAACCGTTTCCCTTCATCACTCTAAAGCGGCGTCAGCTGCCCTTCTCCTCCGATTGGCTTCAGGCACGGAGGAGCTTATATGTATCCAAGAACCATTGTTGTATAGAGACAGGGTTTGCGGACTCAGTTTAGACGGCTATAGTACTCTGTACGCAGCCGATCAAGGTAAGACCAGGGCTTGCGTTATGGTCAAAAACATCCTTAAAGCTTTCATTCTTTCTGATTTTAGCGATAAGGACACCTGCACTGTCGCAGTAGAATGCAGAACCAGAACAGTTTGGTTCATGAGCTGCCACATGGCACACGATCAGGGTGCTAATCCACCAAACTCCACAACCAGGAAGGCGATGTCGTATGCCAGCAGGCGCAACATCCCCCTAATAATATGTGCTGATGCTAATGCACATCATACCATCTGGGGAAGCTCGGATGTCAATCCACGAGGTGAGTCGCTTTTGGACTTCATAGTAGAAAATGAACTAACAGTAGTTAATAGGGGTAGTGAGCCCACCTTTATTGTAACTAACAGAAGGGAGGTTCTTGATGTTACGCTTATTAGTGATAAGTTCGCGGATATGATTAGCGATTGGAATGTGTCAAAGGACTGTTCCCTCTCTGATCACATGTATATTGATTTCAATTTCTCCTTTAGAGTTGATTCAGCTAAACCCTACACAAATAGAAGAAGGACCAACTGGTATATCTATGCGAGTGTACTCGAGGACAAGCTGCCTATGGGCCCGGTTCTCATAGACAGTGTGTCCATGCTCGACTCCGCAGTGGAGTCTTTGACTGGTGTCTTAATTGAGGCAACGAACGAATCCTGTAAAAGAATCGACAGGAAGGGCAAAGCTAAGCCCATATGGTGGAATGCGGAGATTGCTGAAAAACGCAAAGAAAGCAGGAAACTCTTTAATGAGGCAAAACGTAATGGTGTTTGGAACAGTTACAAGTCCTCAGTAAATGGATTCAAAAATCTTATAAGGAAGGCCAAGAGACAGTCATGGAGGAATTTCTGCAGCGACGTGGAAAACTCCTCGGAGACAAGTCGGCTACGTAAGATTTTATCCTCTAAACCAGCTATTCCATCGTATATACGGAAGATGGACGGATCCTGGACCACAAACAGTCGGGACTCCCTTGAGGTCCTGATGAATACACACTTCCCAGGTTGCACTGATGATGTGCCTAGGGAGGCAACATTTACTGGCACTCGGGATATCTCTAATATTCCGATAACTCGCCATCGTGTGGAATGGGCGGTCAAAAGCTTCCATCCCTTTAAATCTCCAGGTCCGGATGGCATTATCCCAGCGGATCTACAAAAGAACCTGGGAATATTGATGCCATGGCTCTTGGCAATTTTTAGAGCCTGCCTGAGTCTCTCATATGTCCCATTAACTTGGACAACATATAAGATCGTCTTCATCCCCAAGAGTGGGAAGACATCTCACACTATGGCTAAGGACTTTAGACCAATTAGTCTATCCTCCTTTCTACTGAAAACACTGGAGAGGATTTTGGATAGTCATATTAGATCATCGTTAGGACACAATTCCTTGTCACTGGCTCAACACGCCTACACGAAGGGAAGGTCCACGGAAACTGCGCTTCACTCATTGGTGGGCCGCATAGAGAGATCCCTGCACTACAAGGAATTTGCCTTAGTTGCATTCCTAGATATTGAGGGCGCTTTCAACAACGTTGAACCTGAATCGGTTATAAACGCAATGAGACATTTGGAAATCGACCCGGCGATTATTCAATTTGTCAGCAGTATCCTGCACTTCAGGCGTATTGAATCCATCTTGGGCGCCTCGAACATCTCCAAGGTTGCGACTAGGGGCACCCCGCAAGGCGGTGTACTCTCACCATTACTTTGGAATCTGAATATGAATACCCTACTCAGGGCCATGGAAAGGACGTGCTGCAGAACGGTTGCTTATGCGGATGACGTTGCAGTTGTGGCTCTGGGTAAAGATCCCAGACTATTGTCTGAACTAATGGAGTCCGCATTGGACGTCCTATCAAAATGGTGCCAGGGATGTGGACTGGATGTAAATCCTTCCAAAACGGAACTGGTACTTTTCACAAGGAGATACAAAATTCCCAAATTTGATACCCCGAGGATAAAGGGGATCTCGCTGGAACTGTCTGACAGCGCCAAGTATCTTGGGCTAATATTGGACAGCAAACTGAACTGGAGGATGAACACCATTTCCAGGACTAATAAGGCGGCAACTGCATTATATTGCTGCAAAGGGGCCATTGGCCTAAACTGGGGAATTAACCCGAGAAATGTATATTGGCTATACGAATGTGTCATTAAACCCATTCTATTCTACGGGGCAGCTGTTTGGTGGCCGGCACTCGAGGTGAAGAGTCATCAAATTAGGTTTGAACGTACAATGAGAATGGTGGCGATAGCGGTAACAGGTGCCATTAGAACAACCCCCTCTAAGGCACTGTTTACGATTTTAAACTGGTTACCACCAGACATTTTGGCGAAAAGTTTAGCTGCGAACGCGGCGGTAAGACTAAGGGCCACCGGAGCATGGAGGGATTACAATATCGGACATGCTAATATTCTGAACGAAATTAATTGGAACATGGATGTTGATTATGTCACACCCGAGCCAATCTTTGATCCTGGCTTCACGGTAAGCATTTTGGATAATGTGGTTCACTATGATGACCTACAAATTCCCGCGAACGCGATTCAAATTTTCACGGACGGGTCTAAAACACTGTGTGGTGTCGGTTCTGGCATATACTCCGAGCAGCTAAACTGGAGCATTCCTATAAGGCTGCCGGACCACTGCAGTGTCATCCAGGCCGAGATAATGGCCATCTACACAGCCGCGAGACGCATCCGGTACGGTGATATATCTGGAAGGGATATTCACATTATTACCGACAGCAAGGCGGCCATAAGATCCCTGGAGAATGTGTTCATCACATCGAGAATTGTCCGAGAATGCCGGATGTCTCTGGAGGAGATAGCGAGACATTCACTGGTCACCCTTAATTGGGTCCCCGGACACAGGGACATACCGGGGAACTGCATGGCGGATTCGTTGGCGTATGCAGGTACCACCTTGAATCGAGACGGCTCGACATATAATGTAGGTGTTTCACTCCCAAGGAGTAAGCAACTCATTGCGCACAAGTTTCATATCATCGCCAGTCAGAGGTGGCTCGTTGAAACTACCTGTGGGGAAACCAGGAAAATCTGGCCCATCATAGTTGAAAAAAGGACACGGCGGGCATTACAGCTGTCCAGACATCATCTTAGAAACCTGATTGCGGTTATAACCGGCCATTGGCCCATTGGGAGGCACGCCCAGAGGCTGGGGCTCCCTTACAATGACTTATGTAGAAGTTGCGGCGAGGAGGAGGAGGAAGAGTCAACGGAACATCTTCTCTGTAATTGCCCGGCATTCGGAGATCTAAGACTCAAAATGTTTGGTCGAAGAGCCCTTGGGGACAAAACTTGTCTCTCTGATGTTGATGTAAACAGGATCCACTCCTTTACTGAATCGACCGGATGGCTGCGTGGGAGCACTAGCAGCCAGACAACATAGGACCCATGGGAGACGGTGTGACATGGTAACACAACGGGAACTAATTAATGGACCCACGTGAGCTGTGCTTGATCACGGCTGCCAATGGAACCTAACCTAACCTAACCTAACCGTTTCCCAACCAATTTGTTTTCTGTGTGTATCAAAAGTTATAACTGTGAGATAATTTTATTAGTTATTTTAATAGTTTAAGGAGATCTTATAAAGTAATCTTGAAGAAAAATTATTTGGTTTTTATGTTGAGGATTAAAGCGATTATTTTCATTAGTTTTGATCAAATTTGACTTTCTTCACTTATCGTAGAGGTTGAAGGATTACTCTAAACATATAAAATCTTTCTTTTTGCCATTAGAGTCTTGTTTTAATTTTTTTAAATTTTCTGTTAAAAGATTGTTTGTGTTACTATCGAGAGTTTCTTCTGTTGTCAGGTCATCATCTGACCTAAGGATGAGCCTGTTTTTGTACTGTATTTTAAGAATAAACTGATTGAACAAATATTTTCCAATCACATACCTGTTGTATATGAGACTAAACACAAAATAAATGTTATAAAACTACAAAAATCAGAAATTTTGTAACATCGGTTAATCGACTGAAATTAACCGGTTTAATCGTTAATCGAAAATTGCCAATTTTAAATCAACCGATCAGTTAATCGGGTAGTAGTTAACCGAATGAATACCCTAAATAATACTAAATAAATAAAAATAATCACCATCTTTTTCTAAATAAAAGGCCGAATTTAATGGGTCTTAAAAACCGTTATGTGGAAGAAAAAAATTTACCTGACAACACTGATTGCAACTGGAAACATAGACGTAAAGTAATTACTTAACCCTGCGGCCACACGATCAAGTTGTTCTTGATAGTCTTTTACATATACTACTTGTCAAAATTTACATAAATTGAAAGCTGTGACGTAGGCTGCACTCAATTTGCAAGCAATTTACTTACAAGATGTCATAAAGAAAACAATTTATAAAGACAAATATGTAATCAGCTGTAAATTGAAAGTAAAATTGCCAAGCAAACGGAAAGGTGAAATTGAAAGCCATCTCGTGGTCAATTTAAAAAGTGTGATTGTGTTAGTAAAAAAGTGAGAGTGTATTGCAAATTGAACGGAATTGAAGTAATACATTTTACCAAAAGTACATATATTTAATTATTTTTTCCTCTTCAAGTTTTGATTTTACCACAATTTCGGGAAAAGTTTAGCCAAAATAATTTTGTTATTAAGCTTTCTCTCTCTGTACCAAATATTCTCAAAATCGGTCTTACCGTTACATATACAAATTTTTTTTTTTTTTGATTTTGCTTAAACACTAAAAAATTTTTGGCTAACTATCTAGAGTTATATTGCCAGGGTATCACACGGTTTGTTGGAGCCTCATCCACAAGTCCTCAATCGACCTAGACCTTCGTATTGGAAGGCGAAGAGCTTCCAGAATAAGCTCCAGAGTATATCTTGTCTCCACAGTAAAACGTCTGAATTATTTCCTTGGTACTCCACCAGTAAAACGTCTGAGTTATATTGGTTCTCCACCAGTCACATGAGTTATTAATGGTTCTCCACCAGACAAAACCTCAAATTGAGGTTAAAAACGATTGCATATAGTTAATGCAGATACCGCAAAAACTGTAACTCGGTACAGTTATACGACGCCGAAACACTAACCAATGCGGGGTGACAACGCAAAACGTAACAAAAGCAGACAAACAAAAACGACCTGTTTGCCCTTAAGAAATAATGACAAAAAGCGCGAGCTGCTTCTCCACTCAGAGCAGTTTTACGAGTGATATACAAATTTTATTAAGAAACTAGCAAACGCATCTACTCTTCTCCTTCATAAATATGTATGTATTCATGCATTAGGATGTATGTATGTAAATAGACTGTTGGAACATGCAACATACAATTCAACTTTTACAACAAAAGTTACTTGCAAAATAAATAGAAATAAATTTATTTGTCATTTGTTGTCGTTGCATTCTGCAGTTTGTTGGCAACCGAGCAAAAAAAGCCACCAGACGACGGCAATTATATCTCGTTTTGGTAATTAATTTTATTTTTTACTTTTTCCCTTTAAGATTTTTTTGATGGCATTTTAAAAATGTAGTGCAAGCACGAGTTTGTATGAGAGTAAGTATGTAATTCGGAATGAATTTGGTTTATTTTACTTTTTTCAGTTTTTGTGTGTTATTCCTTCATTGTTGTTTGTTGAAACAAGGATGTTTGCATTTTAAATTTGTGGCAAGCCTTCTCTTAAATATGTAGTTTCATGATAGAGAATCGTACAGCTGCAACCAATCTCACTTCTGGCAATGTTTTGTCCATGTTATTATTTCTGAACTCTTTTTTGCCGACTTCTTTCGCTTTAAACTTACTGGTGATTGTAAGTGATGGTGTCACTGGTCGCCACTACTATTTATTTCATATTTTTATAGTTTTTTCTTTGTTCCTTTTATGGCTTGAGAGCTGTTCGTTCTTTATTGTTTTGCTTTTTTTCCTCACACTAGCACATCCGGCCAAGTTTAGCACAGAGGGGGACAGATTGCATTTTTTATGAATTTAATTTGCTAAATTATGCCTTTAATATACCTACAATACTGGTGTGTACAATACTAAGAATTATGAAAGTTTGTTGAAAGAAGGGATGCCAATTGGGACTGGTTTTGAAAATCCCGGGATAGGGGATTTCATAAAATTTACGGGACCCCAAGATTTTTCGGGGTATCGGAATTTTTTGGGATATCGGGATTAGTGTGTTTTTAATAACACAGGCCAACACTCAATTTGCTTCTTTGAATTTATCAACTGATTCTAGTTAATTTGGGTGCGCTGAATTCAAAACCCAAAATTTTTTTTCCAAATTTTTTTTAAAATCAAAATTTTTTATTTACTGTTATAGTTATTGCCAAAAAAAAAAATCCCAAATTTTATTAAGTATGTATTTAAAAAGTAAAACATTTCCATATGAATTTCAAAAAAATAAAAAGAAGTAAAACTATTGCATACAGATTTATTAAAATAAAAAAAATACTTAAAAAATATGGGATTTTTTTTTTTGCCAATAACTATAACAGCAAATAAAAAATTTTGATAAAAAAAAATTTTGGGTAATTGGTAACTGGAGGTCATAAGTGGAGGGTATAAAAAAGCTATATCATGAAAACTGGAGCTGATGGAGACAAACTGATTACTGTTTTGAATTCAGCGCACCCAAATTAACTAGAATCAGTTGATGAATTCAAAGAAGCAAATGTGTTTTTTAATTTTGTCGGGCTGTGTAATATATAAATGCTTTCTTTGTTTTAAATTTCAATAAAATCTTTAATTTCAAAAGATTTTGTTATTCGTGCTTAATTCCCAGTTTTTATTATTGATAAAAACACTTGAAATTTATTGTTGATGGGATAAGCTATTCCTATGCATTTCACTGGTTGCTTAGGCCAGATCATCAGGAAACTTCATCCATAAAGGTTTTAGACAAACTAAAGATATTAAACCAAATAAAACTGTTAAACGTATAAGAATTATAGCAACAGTTCCACTTGTAACAATATCAAAGTTTAAACAAAACACATCAACAATAAACAACAGTGGGTTCATCTCATCTTACATTTCCCCACTACAATTAGTTGAAATTCTCTCAACATTAATTGTAGTTGTAAGTAGGTTAAGAAAAACAAAATGAAAAAAAAAAAAAAAAAAAAAAAAAAACAACAACTTACAAAAGATGTTGTCAATTAAGTGTTTTTTAGGCCGTGCACCGCCTGTTTATTATCAAAAAGTAATTTCAATTTTTGGGAATACAAAATTTTTAATTTCAAAAGATTTTGTTATTCGTGCTTAATTCCCAGTTTTTATTATTGATAAAAACACTTGAAATTTATTGTTGATGGGATAAGCTATTCCTATGCATTTCACTGGTTGCTTAGGCCAGATCATCAGGAAACTTCATCCATAAAGGTTTTAGACAAACTAAAGATATTAAACCAAATAAAACTGTTAAACGTATAAGAATTATAGCAACAGTTCCACTTGTAACAATATCAAAGTTTAAACAAAACACATCAACAATAAATAACAGTGGGTTCATCTCATCTTACATTTCCCCACTACAATTAGTTGAAATTCTCTCAACATTAATTGTAGTTGTAAGTAGGTTAAGAAAAACAAAATGAAAAAAAAAAAAAAAAAACAACAACTTACAAAAGATGTTGTCAATTAAGTGTTTTTTAGGCCGTGCACCGCCTGTTTATTATCAAAAAGTAATTTCAATTTTTGGGACTACAAAATTTTTAATTTCAAAAGATTTTGTTATTCGTGCTTAATTCCCAGTTTTTATTATTGATAAAAACACTTTTTTTTTTTTTTTTTTTTTCATTTTGTTTTTCTTAACCTACTTACAACTACAATTAATGTTGAGAGAATTTCAACTAATTGTAGTGGGGAAATGTAAGATGAGATGAACCCACTGTTGTTTATTGTTGATGTGTTTTGTTTAAACTTTGATATTGTTACAAGTGGAACTGTTGCTATAATTCTTATACGTTTAACAGTTTTATTTGGTTTAATATCTTTAGTTTGTCTAAAACCTTTATGGATGAAGTTTCCTGATGATCTGGCCTAAGCAACCAGTGAAATGCATAGGAATAGCTTATCCCATCAACAATAAATTTCAAGTGTTTTTATCAATAATAAAAACTGGGAATTAAGCACGAATAACAAAATCTTTTGAAATTAAAAATTTTGTATTCCCAAAAATTGAAATTACTTTTTGATAATAAACAGGCGGTGCACGGCCTAAAAAACACTTAATTGACAACATATTTTGTAAGTTGTTGTTTTTTTTTTTCATTTTGTTTTTCTTAACCTACTTACAACTACAATTAATGTTGAGAGAATTTCAACTAATTGTAGTGGGGAAATGTAAGATGAGATGAACCCACTGTTGTTTATTGTTGATGTGTTTTGTTTAACCTTTGATATTGTTACAAGTGGAACTGTTGCTATAATTCTTATACGTTTAACAGTTTTATTTGGTTTAATATCTTTAGTTTGTCTAAAACCTTTATGGATGAAGTTTCCTGATGATCTGGCCTAAGCAACCAGTGAAATGCATAGGAATAGCTTATCCCATCAACAATAAATTGCAAGTGTTTTTATCAATAATAAAAACTGGGAATTAAGCACGAATAACAAAATCTTTTGAAATTAAAAATTTTGTATTCCCAAAAATTGAAATTACTTTTTGATAATAAACAGGCGGTGCACGGCCTAAAAAACACTTAATTGACAACATCTTTTGTAAGTTGTTGTTTTTTTTTTTCATTTTGTTTTTCTTAACCTACTTACAACTACAATTAATGTTGAGAGAATTTCAACTAATTGTAGTGGGGAAATGTAAGATGAGATGAGCCCACTGTTGTTTATTGTTGATGTGTTTTGTTTAAACTTTGATATTGTTACAAGTGGAACTGTTGCTATAATTCTTATACGTTTAACAGTTTTATTTGGTTTAATATCTTTAGTTTGTCTAAAACCTTTATGGATGAAGTTTCCTGATGATCTGGCCTAAGCAACCAGTGAAATGCATAGGAATAGCTTATCCCATCAACAATAAATTTCAAGTGTTTTTATCAATAATAAAAACTGGGAATTAAGCACGAATAACAAAATCTTTTGAAATTAAAAATTTTGTATTCCCAAAAATTGAAATTACTTTTTGATAATAAACAGGCGGTGCACGGCCTAAAAAACACTTAATTGACAACATCTTTTGTAAGTTGTTGTTTTTTTTTTCATTTTGTTTTTCTTAACCTACTTACAACTACAATTAATGTTGAGAGAATTTCAACTAATTGTAGTGGGGAAATGTAAGATGAGATGAACCCACTGTTGTTTATTGTTGATGTGTTTTGTTTAAACTTTGATATTGTTACAAGTGGAACTGTTGCTATAATTCTTATACGTTTAACAGTTTTATTTGGTTTAATATCTTTAGTTTGTCTAAAACCTTTATGGATGAAGTTTCCTGATGATCTGGCCTAATCAACCAGTGAAATGCATAGGAATAGCTTATCCCATCAACAATAAATTTCAAGTGTTTTTATCAATAATAAAAACTGGGAATTAAGCACGAATAACAAAATCTTTTGAAATTAAAAATTTTGTATTCCCAAAAATTGAAATTACTTTTTTCAATAAAATCTGTAAGATAGTTCCGGATAGGGAGAGTTTGCACCCATCCTCCCCTCGTGGTCTTATATTTAAAAAAATGCACACAATGAGAGATTTATTCAAATATGGGATAGTTTTGATAACATATATCGACCCCCTTGCGCGAGGTTATCGTATGTTAAAAAAACCAAATTTTACAGGACGGCCATTTTTCTACTTTTTTCTGCTATCACTTGCAATATCAAAATGAAAATATACATTAAATTTTTGGAGCAGCGAAGTGGAATTCGCCTACAATATTTTTTCAGGTGACGTCTCTTTGAATGTAGAACAAGATTGCATCAAAAACTCAATTTTAAAAAAATTGGCATTTACAATAATTTCGTATACGATATTCCTAAAATTTCCTTTCTAATGAACTGGTTTGGAACACATCGGTTTTGATAATGAATCAGTGATGTTATTTGTAGGGAAAAATCCTTATTCGTAGGGATATTCTCCAAAAAATAATTCCCGAAGGGGAAAAAAGGACAGATTTTTTGAATTCATTAAAACGTACGGACTTTTAAGTATAATATAATGTAAACATATGGGAACCTTTCTTTATTTGAAAATAGCATTTAATAAAATTGTTAATACGGCAAAATAACAAATTGCTACATATCTTTTTTTCCCCAAAACTTTTTCGTATCTGAACCGATTATTCCGAAAATTTCATGAAATATTTTCTACTAAAGATTTCCGATCTTTTGATATATAAGGCGTAACCATAGGTCATATGACAGTCCAAAAATTCAGGTCTTTATACAATTTTTAATACTTTTTGTAAGGGAGGTACCACGCCCATTTTTCCAATCCCGCCCAAATTTTGTAGGATAGTGTGTATTAATAGCCTAAATATTGGTACTTAATTTGGTAACTTTGGCTCTTGCCGTCCTCTAAATATGCAGACAAAAGGGGCTTCGGAAAATCCATTTCAACAGACAGACAGTCGGATTTGAACTTCGCTTTATAGGGTGTAGAATCAATATTGTAGAAATTACAAATGGAATGACAAAGTTATATATTGTTACGAAAGTAACTTTAGTTAAGAATTATTTGTAATTATTGGTTAAGAATTAGATTAATTTATGTGTTATCTAGTATTGATTAGTTATTAAGTATTTGCTAGTTATTTTATTAGTTAAAATTGTTATTGTATTAGTTATGCACACTTCGAGTGTAAAAATCAATGTACAGATGTAATGTTAAAATTGTTGTGCATAATTGTACTTCAACCCCACTGTAAACTAGAATGTTCTTTATTAAGTTATCTCAATTTATGGCAACGCCTAAAAGTATGGCTTAGTTTATGATGCATACCATATAGATAGTAATAGCTGAATAAGTTTAATTAACGAAATAGCCGTTATTAGGCGAACTTTATAGAGCCATCTAGACTTTAGAACTCGAACGTTCTATGGTCATTTGCCCGTCTGGGCTAGAGTATAAATAGGATCGCAAGAGATGGCATGATTCATTCTAAGTTCTGACTTTGTCAAAAACGTATCACGCTGAGAAGATTATAAAGTTACGGTTGTTAAAGTGACTAAGTACTAAATAAAGTTGTGTAAAGTGTAAACAGTAGCAAAAGTGTTGTGTTTATTTGTTTTATTTGAATTGCAATAAAAGAACTCGAAACGGTTTTTTATAAAGGAAATAAACCAAAACGTTATTGAAAGGCAGTAACGTAACAATTGGTGTCAGAAGTGAAATTGCATAAATTACATAATAAAAAAAGAAAAAAAAAATAGACAGCAATGAAATTTGAAGAGCTTTTGGGCAAGTTGGATCTGCCAACTGCAGGTAATAAAGCAGAGCTGCAGAAGAGACTATTAGATGAATTCGTGCGACGCAATATAGACATTGCGAGTTACGAATTCGAGGACAAAGAAGAAATTGGGGTATGTACTCGTGCAGTTGCTAGCAGTATGGATTTTAACACAATGTTTGCTGCTATGATGGCAAAAATGGACGATAATTCCAAAAGCATGGTACAGATGATAAAAGAAAATTCTAGTGATATTCTTGCTGAAACTTCTAGAAAAATGGACGATAACTCCAGAGCTATTCTTGATGAAACTTCTAGAAAGATTGATGAAACTTCTAGAAAAATGGAAGAGAAGTCTAGCACCATCCTGGCTGAAATTCAAGATTATTCTAGAATAACAAATGAGAAGCTTCAGGAGATTTCCACGGAAATAAATGAAAGAGTAAATGCAATGGAAATAGAATTTAACGATAAGTTGTCTGAGGTTAAAACACAAGTAACGAATTTTGATGAAAAAGTTAATAATCTTGAAGCCAAGGTGAATAGTCTACAATACCAAGAGGGATCAGTACGGTTTATTCCAGAAGTTTCTAGCAGGATAAAGGCCCCTTGCTTTGACGGTAGTGTTCCATTAAATGTTTTTAAGTTTCTGTTCGATACAGTTGCCAACAGAAATGCATGGAACAGTGAGGAAAAAGCTATCGAGCTCATTCTTGCTTTAAAGGGGACTGCGGCTGAAGTGCTTGAAAGTGTACCAGTAAGTAGCAGAAACAATTATGATGAAATTATGGTAGCACTGCAACGTAAGTATGGAGGTGAACACAAAAAGGAAATCTACAAAATGGAGTTACGTGGCAGAGTGCAAAGGGCAAACGAAACCTTACAGGACTTCGCACTGGAGATTGAGCGGTTGGTACAGCTAACTTATCCTGGTGAGAATCATCCATTGCTGGACAGCTTCAAAACAGAAGCATTTATTAACGGTATAAGAGATGCTGATGTTAAGTATGCGGTGTGTGCAGCATTAAAGTCGACATTTGCAGAAACTGTTTCATTTGCCCTGGCTCAGGAAACCGCAAGAATAGTTGCAAAGGAGAAGTCGTATAAGGTGCAAAGGCTTGATGTTATTGCTGATGATGATAGATATATCATGAAGGAATTGAAGAGCCTTAAAGAAGCAGTTTTGCGGGTGTTAAGTAAGAAGCTGGGCAAAAACAAATTGAAATGCTATAACTGCGGTAAGATTGGGCACATACAGCGTAACTGCAAAGCACCGGAAAAAATTTCAAGATCTGCTTCGCCGCCGAGAAACAACCAACGGGCTAGTCAGCAGTCATCGCAGTAGTCGCCGTTAAGTATGGAGGGAGTGCTACCTTTCGCATCTGAGGACTCGGTAATAAATTTAGTAGTGCCAAATGGCAAAAAGCGAATTTTGACTATCGACACTGGTGCAGGATTTTCAATTATAAGGCCTGACTTGGTAACGGGAGCTGTCGAGCCACTAAGCGGAGTGAGCTTGCGAACAGCTACAGGTGAGCCTGCTACTGTCTATGGCAAAACACGTGTGGTGTTAAGAATTGCCAATGTTGTCAATTTTCATGAGTTTATTGTGGCCGACATTGTAGACGAAGTACTGATTGGCGCAGATTTTATGATTAGTCATAACATAAGTCTGAATATGGGAAAACAAATCATGTATTTGTTTGATTATGAAACACCCCTGAATGTTGGATATGAAAGTGAGGCTCGTGTGGGACAGCTTCTCGCTTGTACTCGTCTGGAATCGTCACCATACAGAAATGTTGATAAACGTGAAAAAGCGGTTGCTCATGTAAGACAGCTTAGCAGAGTGGAAACCAGGCACTGTACGGAGGCAGACAGAAGGGAATGCATCAGTGAAGGTCGCTCGTTGCAGGTAGAGCCCAGTAAAGACTGGTTAACAGCAAAAAGATTTGAACCCGTATTGGCCAAGGTAACGAGGGCCAATAGTATAGGTGGAAGACAACATTTTAAGAATAGCTGCCCAAAGCGTGTGGCAGCCAGGAGCACAGTGTACAGAGTTTGTGCGTCGTTTCCACAATGCAATTGTAAGGCACTACCTATACCAGAAGATAAGCAGGTATCTTCATTGGAGCGGGGAAATCCTTACGACCATAGAAGGTTATCCACATTTGATCGGGCAGTGTATTCGGAAGGATCTAAGAAGGGCCAGTTGATTTTGCCAATGAATCAACAACCAAAGGAAAGATTAGTTGCCACAACTACATTGGAATGGACCACATAAGGTGATAAAGAAATTAAATGATGTTGTATACCGAATACAGAAATATAAAAGTCCAAGAGCTAAAATGAAAGTTGTTCATTTGGAACGATTAGCCCCTTATGGAAGAGGTGATTTTGAGCCTATTCGGGACGAACAGGCTTAAGTGGGGGGCAGTGTTACGAAAGTAACTTTAGTTAAGAATTATTTGTAATTATTGGTTAAGAATTAGATTAATTTATGTGTTATCTTGTATTGATTAGTTATTAAGTATTTGCTAGTTATTTTATTAGTTAAAATTGTTATTGTATAAGTTATGCACACTTCTAGTTAAAAAAAATCAATGTACAGATGTAATGTTAAAATTGTTGTGCATAATTGTACTTCAACCCCACTGTAAACTAGAATGTTCGTTATTAAGGTTTTTCAATTTATGGCAACGCCTAAAAGTATGCCTTAGTTTATGATGCCTAATAACTCAATTAATTCAGCCATATAGATAGTCTGGGCTAGAGTATAAATAGGATCGCAAGAGATTGCATGATCCATTCTAAGTTCTGACTTTGTCAAAAACGTATCACGCTGAGAAGATTATAAAATTACGGTTGTTAAAGTGTCTAAGTACCAAATAAAGTTGTGTAAATTGTAAACAGTAGCAAAAGTGTTGTGTTTATTTGTTTTATTTGAATTGCAATAAAATAACTCGAAACGTTTTATTATAAAGGAAATAAACCAAAACGTCATTGAAAGGCAGTAACGTAACAATATGTATTCGCTTTTACCTTCTGTGAAGGGTATAAAAAAGATTAATTTTTGGGATTCCAGTATTTTGATTAAAACTCAGCCATTTTTAAACCGATTCGACAGATTTATATACCGACGTGTTAAAGGACCAATTTTCCATTAATTTGAACTATTGGACCCGGGAAGATCTATGGTTCCCGATAAAGCGTATTTAAAAAAAAAATTTATTTTGGCTATTACTTTTTCGTATCTAAACCGATTTTTCCAAAATTTAAAGAAAAAATTTTCTACTAAAGATATAATAAACTCTTGTACAAGAATGGACATAAATATTTATTTCGAAATAAATTTAACAGAGGAAGAAATAGATAATTTGAGAAAGATGAGTATCAAAAAGTTTTGGAGTAAAGTCCCCAAAATGAATAACTTTAATAAAAATTTAATTTTCCCGCTTTTAGTCGAATTTAGCTATCTTTGATAAATCACTGCCACATTCTAATACAGATAGCGAAAGGTTTTTTTCTATCATCAGTGATGTTCGCATTAAGGAAAGACATATAGCCTTTTCCCACTTGCCAACATTTTACATCAATTTGCGAAGATGTTGGCATTTTACCATAAGAAATACATAGGGCTAAAAAACCAAATTTTTCAACATCGTTACAGAATGTTACTATCTCATTTTGTCCCCTTTTAAATTTTTCGATTCTTTTAGTGTCATCACTAGAAAAGTGGCAATAAATTCTGTTATTATTGTGGCATCACTGACAAAATGGAAGTTGCGTTGAAAGCAGCGTTACCATTTCTCAAGTGTTTCCTTTTTTGCAAGCCTTATTTTGCTAAAATTGTCAAATGAAATGAATTAGAAATACATTTTGGTGTTATCTTTTGAAATGTTGGCACTTTTGTAGAACAAAAGTATTTAAAAAAAATAAAAGTTGTTTTTAGAAATGGTGACATTTTTTATTGATAATAGATGTTAGATGTTTCAAGTGTGAACGCGTTTTTCACATTTCCAACATCTTCCATGCGTTCCTCCGAAATGTATGCAAGTCAGTGATGTTAACTTTTATTTTTTAATTACCGTACGGCCCTCTAAAAATTACCGTTTTTGAGAAGAAATTACCGTACGCAAAGGTTTTTTAATTAAACATTCACAGCAGTATTCAAAAACTATTTATTTTAACTTTAAATGTGTTTTATGAAAAATTTAAATGAAAATCTTTGTTTAAAACATATTTTAAACCAAAATTATTGTATTTTTTTATCAATACGAAAGTAAAATCAACATATAACTAAAACTTATCCGTTACTAACAGACTGATTCATCATCGCACAGCCTATAAACGACTGAAGCTAAAAAGTTTAAATTTGGACCGAAATTGGTATCGTTCAACTAAGACAGAATTTTTTAAAATTCGAATATCGTAAGAGAATATTAACTCAAAAAGTTATTTTTTACGTTTTGGAAAAAATTTAGACGCAATATCCATATTTAGCCGCTGGAAAATATAGTGTTATTTTGTCATCTTTTTATGATGAAACGATTGGTTTTAAAGTTCTTTTTCATATTCCCTTAATACAAAATTAAAACATAATAGTTTTGCTTCAACTAAAAAGTTGTAATATTTAAGCTTTGTACAGACGGTGGTCAGATCTTACAATGTTGTCATTAAAGTTGCCTAAAAAGTATTGCAACTGTGTTAACATTGTAAGCTCATTTTCATGTAAAATTAATGCATCTGACAATGGCACCATTTTCAGAAAAAGGACAACATTGTAAGATCTGACCACCGTCTGTACGAAGCTTTACTATAGTTAAATGCATCACATTACGGCTACTTTAAATGCTTAAAAATTTTTGATTTTGAAACAAACAAAAAGTTTAAAATAAAATTAATAATATAACTACAATGAGTTATTTAATTTTTTATATTTTACACTTATCACTGTAACCTAAGCATTTGCAGAAACAACATTCTTAATTGTTTGTATAACATTCATCTATTTCTAAAACTGGTTGAAAATCACCTCTCAAAAGTTAAATTCATAAAGCCTTCATATGTATATATATATGTAAGTATGTATATAAATATCAAAAAACCCAAATCTTGATATTACAGTATTTTAAATGAAATTACCTTGCTACCTTTTGGGGCTCAAAATGACCGTAAAAAAGGGTAATTACCGTACGGTTAACATCCCTGATGCAAGTGTACAAAGGGTATTACGGTTAATTTCTGGAACATGTTTTCTTTATCAGATTCAGTACATACAGATACGAGTGGAATGGAACACCAAAAATGTTATATCGCTCCTTTATTGCAGCAAAGTAATATCTCAAAAAATTTTAGCTTAAAGTGTTCGTTCATAGCCTCTTTATATGTAGAAAAAATCAGAATTATATCTGAAACTAAACCGATATAAGGATACATTTTATTCGAATTTTGCCAAGTTTTGCGCCATATTACAATTAATAATATAAATTTGAATAAAAATAATAATAACAATAGTAGGGAGATCAATTGTACGGCTTTTTTCAAAAACCGGTTTTCGAATATTCCGAATTAATAAGCATTTTAAAAATAACCGGCTTACCGGTTTTACTTCGAATACATAAAAATAAAAAAATCAATTTAGTTGTTGCAACAAAGGTATAACTTCAGGTATGTTCAGACCTAACAAATATTTGACGATAAAAGCCAAGAAAAGCTTGACCAGAAAATTGATCAAACTTAAGCTTTATTTTTAACAATTTTTATTTATTAATAAACTTTATTTCTAAGATGATAATTGTATAATGTAATTTAGAAACTCGATGGAAGCGTTTTAAAACTTCGCAACTGCTCAATGAGTTCAAAATTGCACGAAGGCTGACTAACAGGTTAATTAAAAAAGCAAAATCTGATTTCTATGCCTCGAAATTTTCCTCAGCAATAGGTTCAAAACAAAAATGGAATACCATTCGCGAAATCGGTGTCGGTAAGGTTAAGAGTCAAGAACCCTGTAAAATAGACGTAGATACACTAAATGAAAAATTTGTTGAAGTTCCAATGGTAGATCCAGATCGTACTTACTATCAGATTCTCGATGATTCTGAAAATGGAAGATTTTCCTTCAGTGGCATAACTCAAAACGATGTTTTGTCTAGTTGCTTATCAATAAAGTCTAATGCCGTTGGCTCAGGTGGAATACACCCTAAATTCTTCCGTATGTTATTACCACAACTACTATCACATATTACCTTTATATTTAACAGGATTTTAACATCTAGTTATTATCCTGCTAAATGGAAAAAGACTAAAATCATACCTATACTTAAGACAACATCTGATTACAGACCGATAGCAATTTTGCCGTTTCTCTAGAAGGCATTTGAACGTATTATCCATAATCAAGTAACATTATTTTTGGATAACAATAGACTACTAAATGATAGGCAATCTGGCTTTCGTAGAAAGCACAGTTGCATTACGGCCCTTGTAGATGTTGCGGAGGATATCAGAAAACAGGTGGATACTAAAAAGATTTCTTTTTTAGTTCTTTTGGATCATTCCAAAGCATTTGATACTGTGGATCCTGATATTTTATGTTATAAATTGAAAAATATGTTTAAATTTTCTTCAAATGTCACACGTCTTATAGTGTCCTATTTAACGAATAGATGCCAGTATGTTGAAACAAATAATAAGCAATCTAACTGCTTACCAGTGATTAGAGGCGTTCCTCAGGGATCGATTATAGGCCCACTTTTGTTTTCATTGTACTCTAATGATCTACCGCTTACTGTGGAACAATGTAAGGTTAGAATGTATGCTGATGATGTCCAGCTTTATATAAGTTGCGATGTTGATAATATTGATCAATGTGTCATTACCCTTAATCAGGAATTGCATCGTGTTTACTTGTGGGCTACAGCTAACGGGCTGGGTATAAATCCAAAAAATCCAAATGTATCATCATTCAAAAGCGAATATCGAAAATACAACTAACACCAATTATAGAAATCAATAATCAACCAATAGAAATTGTTAACTCTGCAAAAAACCTTGGAATATATTTTAACAGTTCCCTCACATGGTCTGACCATATAAATTATGCCTGTGAGCGTACCTTTTCTATGCTGAGAACGCTTTGGCAATCTCAATACAGTATACCCATTAATATAAGAGCACTTCTAGCTAAAACGTATCTCATACCCATATTATTGTATACATGTGAACTTTTTGGAAATTGTGATGATCATAGTAAGAAAAAACTTAATATTGTTGTTAAAAACATTATACGGTATGTGTTTGGTCTAAAACGATATGGCAGCACTGCAGCTTTTGTGAAACGGTTATATGGCATTTGTTTTGATGACTTAATAAAAACTAGAGTTCTTATCTTTTTGCATAATACCATGTTCACACGGACAGCAATATTCGTGTTTCGCTCTCTTATTCCTGTTTCGCGCCCCAAACATGACTGAAACGACTTGTTTCCCCATACAAAATTTTGTGAGCGAAACAGGTCGTTTCATTTTGAAACAGGCTGCGAAACAGGAAAAATGTACTATCATCTCTAATTTTGATAACAATTATCGTTAGTTTAACTGAACTAGCTCTCAAAAAAAATCAAAACAAAATAAAATACAAAATAAAAATTGATGTTTAATAAAATAAAGTGATAATTATCAAATAATAATATTAATAAAAGTATTAAATAATATATTTTTAACTTTTAATTACTTTTTTATCTGTTTTAAATAAAATCACACTAACAACACAAAAAAAAATGTCAAAATGAAACAAGAATGAATCGTATGAACAGCATGTTTGACAATCTAGTTTCAGAGAGCGAAACGAGTGGTTTTTGTCGTCGTATGAGCATAGCATAAGGTTATACATATAACATCTTTATGAACGATTGGTTTTCTCAGGATCAACCAGAGGCCGAAGATTAATATTATTTCGTCACCACAGCCTTATGTCTGAATGGCAATTCTTTATCTATGCAACCCGTCTTTGGAACTTAATTCCTTATAGCTCTCAAGTGATTAGTAACGCACAATTGTTTAAAAAAGACATAATTTTGCATTTTTCTACTCGAGGTTCATAATGTTTTTTAATATATATTTTCTTTATTCTTTTTTATTATTTTCTTTATTCTGTTTTATTATTTTCCTTATTCTTTTTTTACATATATATATTTTCTTTTTATTATTATTGTAATTTATGTTTAAGAAAATTTAAAAATTTTTTTTTTTTTAATTATTTCTCGTTATATTGTATAACATATACTCAGTCCTATACTGTAATATAAGACTTTAAGTCTTGTGTATGGGACAACAAATAAATAAATAAATAAAATAAATAATGTTTGCTCTAGCTAAACGTTTTGCTAGGAATTCTTATATTAAATAGGCGTGAACATAGCTTAAGAACTTTTGAAAAGCTTTTGTTTTAAAAAGTTATAGGAATTATTATAAGAAACCAAATAGACTTTATTCTTAAAAACAAACGATATTGCACCTCAATAACGAAGACCTCAACATATCCAGGAGCAGACGTACCATCTGACCATAACCTTCTTATGGCTAACATGTGCATTAAACTCAATTCGCAATCAAAGAGAAAACAACATCGTAAACTTGACACCGGAAAACCTGAAAACCCGGATATTAAAACGAACGTAACAGAGCGCATTAATACATAACTTACTAACATTGATAGAGAAGATGTGGAAAATATATGGTGCTCAATGAAAAATACCATTAACACAATTGCTCAAAATACTCTCAAGAAGTACACAAAGCCAAGGACTAAAGATTGGATGACAACGAAAATACAACAGCTAATGGACGAACGTCGTAAATATAAATACTTAAATTACGAGTTATACTGGAAGCTTAATAGAGAAATTCAAATTGCAACGCGTTCTGCTAAGAATAAACACCTAAATGATCAATGCCAGGAGATTGAGAGGCTAAGAAGTCTACACGACGATTTCAATCTACACAAGAAATTGAAAGAAACATCTGGAGTATACCGCAAAACAAATACATCAGTTCTCTACAACAAAGATAATGAAGCTGTGTTTGATATTGAAGAGAAGAAATCGATTTGGGAAGAATATATTCAACAATTATACTGGTTTACAGCCAAAAAATACCAAGAACACCACATGCCTAGATAAGTTAATTGGGACCTCCTGAACACGAAAATCGCTGTAATTTTTTTCCTAAGTACCGTTTTTTAGATAACGGTACTTTTGTATTTTTCGGTGTATGGTCCCACTCAAACCCTTGTGGAGCCCAACCAAAAAGTCCGATATGCTAATTTCTATCTGATAAGAAATGACTAAATAATGGCACCTCAAACTTCAAAAAATGTAAATTTTCATTTTTATTACGTTATATTAAATATCTGGAACGTTTTATTTCTTAACCAAATAGTATATTTAATTACCAACATTTTGAGCGTAATTTGAAAAAAATCGGATGAAAAATAAAGTTTTTATTAAGGATTTTGTGGAACGACAATATTTTCATCTCATATAAAATTCCGTGTTTTTTATATACGTTTAAACACAAAAGTACCGTTATCTAAAAAACGGTACTTAGGAAAAAAAATCACAGCGATTTTCGTGTTCAGGAGGTCCCAATTAACTTATCTAGGCATGTGGTGTTCTTGGTATTTTTCCAAATTAAAAATTTGTAAAGCAGTGTTATTTAACGATGACAGTATATCATGTTACGACAACCAAACATCACAACATATGTCAGGAAATTGCATTACAGACAGTGAAGTAGAGGTTCAAAGATAGGAAGGCCACCGGCCCAGACGAAATCCCTTCCGAGATACTCAAACTTATAAATGAAAACAACATCCAACTTTTTAAGAAACTTTTAAACCACATATATGACACGGGCCAATATCCACAAGATTGGCTTAAATCCACTTTTATTACAATTCCGAAGAAAAGACACGCTAAGAGGTGTAGTGAATACCGACTTATTAGTTTAATGAGTCACGCACTTAAAATATTTCTTAAGATAATTCATAACAGGATTTATGAAAAATGCGAATGTGCTATGGGAAAAACTCAATTCGGATTCAAAGAAGGCAAGGGCACACGCGAAGCACTTTTTTGTGTTCATGTTTTAGTACAGAAATGTCGAAATGTTAACAAGGACGTATTTTTATGTTTCATTGACTACGAGAAAGCTTTTGATACAGTAAAGCATGATAAACTGATGGAAATTATCCTTTCCCTTGGAATAAATGATAAGGAAATCAGATGTATTAGAAGCTCATACTGGCATCAAACTGCACAAATTGCTATCAATGGAGATGTGACAGATGAGATAACTATATCTAGGGGTGTCAGACAAGGTTGTATTCTATCTCCCCTATTATTTAACGTGTACTCGCAGAGAATTTTCCAAGAATTAACAATTAACATTCAAGAAGGTATAAAAGTAAAAAGGGCTTATAGCAACAACATCAGATACGCCGATGACACTACCTTATTGGCTGACAGTATGTCTGGACTTCAGAACCTGGTTACAAAGCTCACTTCATGCAGCGAAAATTATGGTTTCAAAATTAATATTCATAAGACAAAATATATGATTATTAGTAAAAAAAATAAATACAACGATACAATACTTAAAATTCAAAACTCATACGTCGAGAGAGTGCAGAATTTTAAATATCTTGGTGTTCTAATTAATGAACAATGGGACGGATCAAAAGAAATTAGATGCCAATAGAGATGGCAAGAGATGCATTTTTTAAATACAGAAAAGTTTTAACCAATCATGATACAAACATGGAAACAAAATCGAGATTCATAAAAAATTATATATGGTCAGTACTGCTGTATGCTGTGGAGGTATGGACTATAAAAGCTGTGGATATAAAGAGACTGGAAGCATTTGAAATGTGGACTTACCGATGAGTACTAAAAATACCCTGGACATCTTATACATCTTATAACGAGGTTCTTAGTAGAATGAATCGAGAACGCGAACTTTAATCTCACATCAAAAAACGAAAAACTGCTTATTTAGGACATTTTATGAGGAACCCTAAACATATGGTACTCCAAACAATCCTCCAAGCCAAAGTTGAAGGAAAACGTAGTAGGAGCAGAAAGGAGATGTCATGGCTTGAAAATATACAACAATGGACTAGATCTCAGAATGTGGAGAATCTCATAAATGCGGCAAGAAATAGAGATGTTTTTGCTCAGATTGTAAACAATGTTTGAAATTAAATCTAGTGTAAAATATTCATTAAACTTTTTGAAATGTAAATTTTGTAATTGTATGGTCGCTAACATTCGAAAACCGAATATGCAAATAAAGAAGAAGAATAGGAATTTAATAAATTGAGATATTCGTCCAAATTTATTTTAAATGAGTTGTAATTTTTTGGTGGTTAAGAATGTCTATATGAATCATTAGACTTCAACCAAATTTTTGAAAAGTTGCAAGTTTGTTTCAGCAATATAGAAACCAAGGACCGGATTTTACGAACGGAAAACACAAAATTAAATTTTATTTTTTAAATAAAAAATTTTTGTGTGTGAAAAAAAGAATATTGTTTTTCTGTGTTTAAAATTTAAACGAAAAAGAAAAAAACATTTTCTTTGAAAACAAAATTTATAGTTTCAAAAAATAGCAAAAACTTTTTTTGTAAAAAAAAAACAAATACAAATTTTCAAAAAACTTTTTTTTTTGTTGAAAAATATTTTTTAAAACGTTTTTTTTCAGAATTTTTTTTCTATGACCATATTTACATTATGAAATTAACGCCGCATCTTTCTCATGCAACTTTTTGTGTGTTAGCAAGAGGTGTAGGGAAGAAAACGGGGTTGATAAAGTTGAAAAAATGCTTGAAAAAAATGTAAATGTAAATGTGAAAAGAATTTCGCAGGAACTACTTTAAAGGAAAATAGAAAAAAAACTCGGCGTTAATTGCATAGTCTAAATGCGGTATATGTATGTATTTTTCAAAAATGAAATATGTATGTATGTATTCTCAGAAACCTCTTCATAAATTTTATTGAAATTTGTTTTAAAGAATGAAATTTTTATGACAATGCTTAAATATAATTATTTTGTTTTTGTTTTTTTATGTTTTTAAGAAAACGTTTTATTTTAAAAACTTTATTTTATGTTTTTAAGAAAACGTTTTATTTCAAAAACTTTATTTTATTTATTTTTTTCGACGGCTTTTTTTTCAAAACTATTTTAGAAATTTTTTGTTTTCTGTAAAATGTAGAATTTTTTAAACTTGCACAATAAATATTTTTTTAGAAACAAAATAAAAAAACATTTTCCGATCCTTGATAGAAACGAATAGTAATGTAAACATGCTGATGTATAAAATATCTGGCAATTCGTCGATCACAATGAAAAACCTTCCATGATTTTGTTTGATTCCTTAAATTTTTTTTTTAAGTTCTTGGTGTTTTAATAACACTGATGAATTTTCCCATATCGTTGGTTACGTGGGTATGTTGCAGTTTTAAGGATGAAGATATGCTAGAAGTACTTACGAATTTGTAGTGCCTTCACGAGCATTTCGTCCTCGGCAACACAACAGGTTAATCTATCACCCAATGATTAATTTTTGGCATCATATTTAAGTAAAGTAATTTTTGCAGTCTCTTAAGAACTACTTGGAACAGAGTCAAGCTTTGCTTGGAGTATATTTATGTCAAGGCTGTGGACTAATTAAAGATGATTTATAAGTCGTCATATTGAAGAACCTTAGCAACTTAAAATTTTAGAGCCCTTTGAGCACCTTTGTCTTTTAAATCAGTTCAAAATATCACTAGGGATGTCATCTTTATAAAAATGTATTTTAGAATCCTGTCAAATTGCTAATTACTTTTTAAGCTGATTTTTTTTTTTTTTTTTTTTTTGAGTATTTTGTTTTGTTTTTGGTTTTTGTTACAAGAACACATGTTTTTTGACTTTTGCTACATTTTGTTTTAACATTCTTCATACAAAGTTGCCATTTCAACGATTTCGAACGTTAACGTTCTTATAGAATTTTATATGGAAAACATTTTTAAAACTGATTTTTTTCATATTGTTACGAAAGTAACTTTAGTTAAGAATTAGTTTGAAATATTGGTTAAGAATTTTTTGTAATTATTAGTTATCTTGTATTGATTAGTTATTTAGTATTTGTTAGTTATTTTATTAGTTTAAATTACACTGCTTTACAAATTTTTAATTTGGAAAATTACCAAGAACGCCACGTGCCTAGATAAGTTAACTTTGACCTCCTGAACACGAAAAACGCTGTAATTTTTTTTTCATTAGTTAAGTTTTTAAGATAACGGTACTTTTGTGTTTTTCGGTGTATGGTCCCACTCAAACCCTTGTGGAGCCCAACCGAAAAGTCCGATCGAGATAAATGGCATATCGTTGGAAAGGCAACTGAATGCCTTTTCCGTCGATATGCTAAAAAAATTTATCTGATAAGAATTGGCTGAGTTATGGCATCTCAAAATTCGCAATTTGCCTATTTTTTACGTTTTTTTCAAAATTTTTCATTTTTATTTCGTTTTTTTTCTACGTTATAGTAAATATCTGGAATGTTTTATTTTTTATCCAAATAGTTTATTTTGTTACCAACATTTTAACGCAATTTGAAAAAAATCGGATGAAAAATAAAGTTTTTATTAAGGATTTTGTGGAACGAAAATATTTTCATCCCATATAAAATTCCGCCTTTTTTTTAACCATCAGTTTTAACGTATTTAAAAAAAACGGAATTTTATATGAGATGAAAAATATTTTCGTTCCACAAAATCCTTAATAAAAACTTTATTTTTCATCTCGATCGGACTTTTCGGTTGGGCTCCACAAGGGTTTGAGTGGGAGCATACACCGAAAAACACAAAAGTACCGTTATCTAAAAAACTTAACTAATGAAAAAAAAATTACAGCGTTTTTCGTGTTCAGGAGGTCAAAGTTAACTTATCTAGGCACGTGGCGTTCTTGGTAATTTTTGGCTGTAAACCAGTGTTATTATTGTATAAGTTATGCACACTTTATGTGTGAAAATCAATGTACAGATTTAATGTTAAAATTGTTGGGCCTAGTTGTACTTCAACCCCACTGTTAATACTAGAATGTTCGTTATTAAGTTATCTTAATTTATTGTAACGCCTAAAAGTATGCTTTCGTTTATTATGCCCAATAACTCAACTAATTCAGCTAAACAGATAGTAATATAGATGAATAAGTTTAATTAACAAAATAGCTCAAGAGGTTTATTACAAAGGAAATAAACCAAAAACGTTATTGAAAGGGCAGTAACGTAACAATACACATAAATTTTCTATGCGAACGTTGACGTTCGAAATCATTGAACAGGCAGTCAAATTACGGGTACGGTTATAACAAAAGTAAGGAAAACCTCTAAAATTACACAGTACTAAAATAACCGGTTTATTCGATATTCGAAAAATGAACATATTTAAATATTCGATTTGGGCAAAACTAAAATAACCGGTCGAATACTAACCGTTCGATCTCCCTAAATAATAGGAATACCAAAAAATGAATTACATAATACATACCCAATAATACTTTACTAATTAATATTTGGAAACCCTTAATCTAGCTTATTATGTTAACGGTATTGCTTAATAGAAAAAAATAAAGCATCTTTTGTACATAGAAAATAATAAATAAATACTTGCAAAGTGAATTTTAAGCTGATCAATTGTGTTTTATTAAGAAAAGTTTTTTAAGCGCACAAATAAATTCCATATTCAAACTAAATATCTTAAAAACTATTAAACCTCAAATGCTTAAGTCCGCCTCTAGGCGGGGTAGCAAAAAAAACGTCAAAAAATTGTTCTTTTTGACAATATTTCATTAATAAATAATTCTAGGTGTAAATCAAAGCTTATTATATCAAAAAGTTTTTGTTCTGTGGCAACTCTCTCACAAGTTTGACCAAACGTACATTGCCATTTTGAATTTGAGTGACAACGGTCATTTTTTATTCTTTGTGAAGAAAGTTAATATTGTGCATAGAAAAAATAATATATCAAAGCTTTAGATTGGGCCGAAAAAATCACTGGTGCGTATCTAAACGTTCAATTGAAATAAATATTAAGGCCCTAAATTTGTAAAACGCAACGCAATCCCAAAAATAACATTGAAAGCAAAAACAATGTCAAAAAATTTCAAAATTTTATTGTTGCTTTCTACAGAAATACATATTGCGTTTTAAAATTATCAACGCCACAAGATATGCAGCGTTTAAAATTTAAAAATTCAATATACATTTCTACAGAAAACAACAACAAAATTATGAAATATTTTCGATTTTGTTTTTGCTTTCAATATAATTTTTGGCGTTGCGTGTGCGTTTTACAAATTTAGGGCCTAAGTTTTTATTATAAAAAAAATGTATCACTACTGAGTATGAACGTTTCCGCTGAACCCGTCTGGAGGCAGACTGGGTAATTGCATAGAATGCCGGAATGAAAAGCAAAAACGTTGCTTTACGTTGCGTTATTACGACAATGCCCAACTCCGCCTCAATGCGGACTTTATAGTTTGACCCCTTACAAGTCAACGAGTATTCAAAGGAAAAAACTGAAGTCAGATTCGTGTTTCTCACCCTAAAATTAGCTTTATATGATTTTTTTAAGGCAAACAACAAATGTGGCATTAGAGGGTTAAGATTAAACAAACACCAAGCTTAATTTTTTTTTTTTTTGAGATATGACTTTGTTGCAATAAAATTTCATTCTTCATAAAAATAATTTAATGAAAATTAAATTTGATGAACTTAAGCCTGATTAAAAATATTGAAAATTTGGATTAAAAACCATAAATAGTTCAACAAAATTACCACAATACTAATTAAAGCAGCGATATATTAAAAACAACAACAATTAGAGTAAATTCACGCAGAGAAAAAACATGGTTGTGGTTAACTTTTTCTAAGACCAACATATTATGATAAGTTTAATGATTGAAGTCAAGATATTATGATTGTTATTAGAATCATAAAATATCATATTATGACCAAAATATTAAATCATAATATTTTTCCCTTAATCCTAATTTGTTTTTATTACCTACAGCCTATTATAAATAAATGTAAACATGCTTTATCATGTTAAGCATAATAAGTAAGGAAGTAATCACATGGTTAAAACTGGTCATATTATAAATAATCGTTGGTTTTATTATATCGTTGTAATCGCTTGTCGAAGGTCTCGATTTTTTATAAAAAATTTTATAGAATTTGCATGTTTTTTTATTAAAATAACATTAAACTTACAGGAAATGGTAAATATTTTTGCACCAAAATTTTCGCACTTTAAAAATAATAGAAAAAAAATTTATTTTTTTTTAGCAATACTATTTTATATTGTCCCACTTAAAAATTTATTTTAATGAACAATTTGTTCACTTTTTTTAATTTCTTTAAAAGTTTAATTTTGTCTTTATTTTAAATGAGGATTATTTAATTTAATCCTTTTTTACAATAACAAATAATTCGATATACATATAACAAACGACACAACTGATACAAAATTACTTTACAAATGGCGATAACAAAATATTATTAGAGAAAATATATGTTGTTTGCATCTTAAGCATACTATGATTACACGTATAGAAAGTTATCTTGTAATGGTATTAAATACAATAGTTGATTCTTTAAAGAGCTCTGAAAATTTGTATTTATCTCATCGAGACATAACTCAATTGATTTTTTTTTTTAATCTCAATCAAACTATTTGCAACTGGATTTATTTTATTTGAGTCCTGGGAGGAAATATTGGTTTAAGTGCTGACGACTTCGACTAGAATATACATATATATATTTAGTATGGGCGTCATCTTACAACTTTTTACAGTAGGCGCTAAAAAATTCGAACTCTCAGAAATTCGAATTTCCAGAAATTCGAATCAGTAATCTCATTAGAATCCAAAATTCGAACTTCCGAGTGGTTTTTTTCTTTTTATAGTAAACACTAAACTGTTGACAATTAAGTGTAACCAAATACAAAGTAAAAAGGGAATCCCATTTTAAAACATGATTTACAGATCTTGTTAATGTCGTTACACTCAAAATATTATGTAGTTAAATTCAAACGAAAATTCATTTTAAACAAATTAAAATTCATTTAAAAAACGGATCATTTACATTTCATTTACAACAAATGATTTTTACAGTAATTTTAAAATTTTTTATTTATTAAACAGCATATTCCTTAAAATTGAATAGTTTTTACTTTAAAAAAATACATTTTAACCGACAAAAATCCAACTACATAAAAAAATAAAAACGAAAAAACATTATTTTTTGGTAGTTTGTTTTTTGAATAACAAACAAAAATGTTAAAAAATAAAATTATTCGTAAAATAACTATATTTTTATTCAAATTTAACAGTACGGAAAACGAATTTAATAACTCACAAACAGTTACTGTAATAATTTTATAAGTGTAGAGTTTAAAAGTCGGTGCTTGTATTACACATACTAAATAAAGTCAAATGAACTGAGTTGTTATATTTCGTTAAGTTTCTTATAGTTTATGGTCAAACTTACCTAAATTTTTGTACAAAAAACCCGTCCAAAAATTCGAATAATTCGGAAATTCGAATCGCCCTAAAAACAAAGTGGTTTGAATTTCCAAGCGTGTACTGTACGTTAATAACCAACACTCGAAATTGCCAAATCAGAATATTCAGAGGACAACATACGCAAAACGATAATATAAATTTTCGTGTAAGTTAATTTGGGGAGGGAAAAGGGAAAACTAATTCGACAAATATCGCATACTGATTTTAACAGTTATTTTAAATAATTATTAACTTTGAATCCTCATCCTATAATATACTCATATATAGACATACTTACTCTTACAATACATACCTTATTTTGCCCATGTCATTTTCACATATATGTATAAACATATCTTTACTTAAAAACTCCATAAATTTTTAACGACAACTATTTAAAAAAAAAAAAATAACGAAATTGAATTCAAAATTTAAAGATAAAAAAATAGGAACCTTTCTCAGACTTTTATGACAACAGGCCTGCAGTCATTGGAACGGGATTTTGGTGAGTTCATATTTGAATTCAATAAACAACAACAAATCAGACAAAGTTAAATAAATGAAATTGAAATTTTAACAATGTTTTTTTTTTAAATTTGCTAATATTAAATAGGAAAAAATTTTAATTATACATACATATATAATATTAATAATATATAAAGATTAATATTTATAAAACAATACCCCGGTTTGCGTCGTTTTCGAAGTTGTGTCTTTTTAAAATTTCTGTGATTTCGAAGTTGCGTTTTTAATATGTACATTAGTTCCCGCTTAAATGCACCTCGCTTAAATGATTGCCCCTCTTAAATGCGCAAAATGTGCTGGCAAGCAACATTTTCACATAATTACATGAACAAAATCCCGCTTAAATGACCTCGCTTAAATGCGTTCCCCGTTTTAATGATTCATTATTTTTGTCCGATATTACATAAATTTGAACAAAATAAATCACTTAAATGCGTAACCAAAAAAACTTGAAATTTTTTTAAATATTCATCAAGGCATTTATAAAGTTAGTAAGAGTATTTTTGTACTTATATGATGGCAACAAAAACATTTAAAAAAGCAGTTGAAGTAAAAAAGTAAATTTTCTCTTGAATTTCAAAAATCATAGAGAATAATTTTAAAGAGTTATCGGAATCTTCCGATGATGAAGAAGAGGAAAGAGTGAATAAGTTGGAGCCTAAATATGGGTTCAAATAAACATTTACGCCTGTATTTATAAAAAATTTTAAATTTAATAAAGGTTTACAAAACAAATTTTGTATGAAAATTCTCCTTAATAAACGTTTGTTAAATTTAATAATCGTTTATAAATATGGGGGTAAGTTTTTAAAAAAAGACCTAAAGACCTATTAATACTTAAAAATAGTAAAGGTCGAATAAAATACATATTATAAACAAAACATATTTATATTTTTAATAAAAATGTATGTCCATAAGTATTTATGTAAGAATGTTTATTGAATTAGTTTTAATATTATATGTATTTAATTTCGTATGAAAACTATGTACCTATAATAAATTTTATTTTCCCTTATAGGTAACTAAGGAGTACTTTTAAATGATTATTAAGTTTTTTAAGCGAGGTTTTTATAAATGCGTTGATTGCGCATTTATCCGGGTTATCGGTTAAATGATTCCCCGTTTAAATGCGTAGAAAACTGAACATTTTTCGATGCGCACTTAAGCGGGAACTACTGTACACATAAAAATGTTTGCACAAAGCTTAAACAGAAAAAGGGGATTTCCCGTTTAAGTCTAATGCAAATACGATGTTTATGAAATATAATTGCATCTGGGGCCTAATTCTGGCAGTCGTGATCGAGAACATTTTCGATTCGATAGAAATTTTATTTCTTATTCTTTCAGTCGATACTGAACGAATCGAAATGAAACTCAAATTAATGCTTTACAACACAGAAAAAATAATTCCGATTCTTTCAGTATTGACTGAAATAATTAGATATTAAACTGCTTTCGAATCGAAAAAGTACTCGACCACGACTGCCAGAATCAGGCCCCTGGTTTCAAATTGCAATTGCTGAAGTAAATTTAAATATTTTGCAGCAACGAGTCAAAAAAGCAAATAATCTTAGAAAAAAACTGGGTATTTTGAGGGGTTCTAAATTAGGGAAGAAGGCTGTTGATATTGAAAGAAACCTTGAACTACCCCCATCTACAATAAAATTATTTTGCTGTTCCAGTGACGCTGATAAAATTAAGAAATTTGTTGAATCAAGTACATAAACAGGTTACAAAAATGAAAAGTCCCTTAATGAAAAAATGGAGCCACTTCTTACTATTTGGATTGAAAATCAAAATCTGCGATGAACGCCCTTACAATAAGTGGTTATTCAAAAGAAAGCTTTACGTTTATTTAAAGATCTACCCCCGTATTTATAAACGAATATTAAATTTAACAAACGTTTATTAAGGAGAATTTCCATACAAAATTTGTTTTGTAAACTTTTATTAAATTTAAAAATTTTTTATAAATACAGACGCTAAAATATATTTTTGCTTTATAAAGTCTATCAAATCAAAATTTATTTTTTCAGCTAAAATTATGAATTTCGAAACCAATTAAATGAAAATCAATACAAATGTATAGAAAATCGTGCTTCGGCTTGCGTCGTTTCGGTATGCGTCGAGTTTTTCCGGTCCCAAATAGCGACGCAACCCAGGATATTGGTATGTTTATGTATATATCTGTGGCCGTATGGAAAAACTAGTTAACTCCACTTTTTTCGTAAACTGACATAACACCAAAAATAGAAAGCATGTTTCATTTACTATCACTCTGTCAGATCGAAATTTTGATGTAGTTTCTCATTTAAAAGGTTTTTGAAAACCCAAAATCAGAGAAATACCAATTTTTATGTAAAAACTAGAACAATTAGAAGTTTAAAACGACGTTGTTTCGAAAACTAAGATGGAAAATTGGGTTGAGAAAACCAAATTTCTTTAATGTGCAGTTTTTCGTTGGGAAAAGAGATAATCGTATAATGAGAAAACGGCCATTAGTATTTTATAATACGTATTAATAAATTCTTTATTTGTAATATTTAAAGCCAGTTGTTTCATATCATACTAATTTTTAATATACACCGAAATACGTTAATAACATATTGTTATGAACCTTTGTTATTAGCAACATGTTCTATTTCTTACTTGTACATATCAGAGAACCTCAAAATTCAATTGAAAAAAAATCGCATTTAATTAACAGCAACAAATACACTCGCTTGCGGTCATACAATGAAATTTCCTCAACCGCAAATATTCGCTGCTGGTTTGCAGTCATTCAAATAACGCACATCGTGCTTTGTTATTTATACAATCGTTAGCTTCGTTTTTTAATAAAGATGTTTTTGTGTTCGGTTCGAAAATGATTGTTTTGGTACAGAAAAAAAAAATACAAACAAAAAAGCCAGAAATCAAGCAATCTTACTCATGGATTTATTCAGCATTAACTATGTAGTACAAGAAATAAAATTGAAATCAAACTAAACACACATACATATGTAGGTACACACAATTTCCATAGAAACAGACTTTTTTTTCATTTTAAAAAGTACAGTAGTAGTAGTAGTAGGTATACCTATGTACAATGTATTTTTGTTATTGTTGTTTTTATTGTTGTTAATTTGGAAAAAGCGTCTCATCGAGTGGTTTATTGTTGTTGTTAATGTAAACAAAAGTATAAGAATGTGTTCTTTTGAATTTACTCAGTTGTGTTATATTGCGTAAGCAACAAAAATGCAAATAAAGCACTTTCAATAAAAAACGAATAAATGCAAAAATAAAATGTGTACGAAAGGATGTAAAAATTACCAACGTTGAACTTTGTTTTGCATGTATAGAGTTATTGTAAATTTTAGCGTATGAATAAATGCACAAAAATAGTGAATTTTGAGGTTCTCTGGTACATATACTAATTATAACAGTGACTGATGGCTGAAACAAATTGTTAATAAGAATTTTGGTAATGTCCGAACTAAGCAGCTGTAAACTAGGCCTGCCATACGTCCTGGTTTTCCAGGATTGTCCTGGTTTTAGACTACTTGTCCTGGTGTCCTGGTCCACTATTAAATTGTCCTGGTTTTTTGTACAGGTCAAGACAAACAAATTTGTTTTTTTGCTGGTTTAAATTGTTAACAAAGGTTAAGATTTCTGTTATAACACTGCTAACATAAGGTAATTATATTAAGAACTTTAATTAAATTCAACTGGTGTAAAGCTGGTAAAAGCTTTCAATAATATTAGATGATAGTCAATCCACTTTCAAATTTTGTTTCAACTAGTGGCTGTAAAAAGGTTTTCCGTGTAAACAACTTGTATAAGTAATCGAAAACCGATAACAAATTGCTTTCTCTAAGGCAGCCCATACACGTTTCAATTCAATTGTCAACTGAGTCGGTCGTTGTCCATATCAAAGCGTGTATGGCTTAGTCAATTGATTAGTTTGACAGTTGTCGAGTTGGCTGAAGAATAATCAAAAGAGTTTGATTTTTTTTCAAGTTGAGTACTTAGTCTGCTCAATGGACTAAAGAAAGAAACTCGTTAATGACTGAAACACTGGAGAGTATTATTCAATGTAAGTTTGACTTTAATATGACATGCTGCCTGTTTTATAACTATATCAAAGACCGAAATGAAGTTCTAGAAAAAGTGCAATCGTCTGAAAATTATTTAAGTTTAGAACATTTTAAGCTCAACTTTTTATTATTTTTCACCGTTTTTATGTACAAAATAATGAGTTAAAGAAGCTATTCATTTTGAAAAAGTAAGCGAAGTTTTAAAAATAAAAACTGGATGGTTTTTATATATCGCACCCTAAATACTAAACTGTAACAACTCAAAATTCTTAAATTTCAGGAGAGCCAAAAGACAGTTTATGTAAAAATGGTGATCATATTAAAAAAAAAAAATTAGTTGCCTTATTAAAAAAGTCCAATTTAAAGAAAGTTTGGCTATGCCGTTTGAGAATTTATTTATTTTATTTAGGGTGCGATATACTACACACATATGGGCATTTCCACAGAATGGTCTACCAGGATGAAAAAATAAAATGTTGATTATCATCGTCTTTTATTGCTTTTTATTATAGAAAAAAAAAGGTTTTGTTCTTATAAAAGAATGGTTTCATAGCATATCGCAGCTGTTTTACTTGAGGAAATTGGGCTGGAAACTGGAAAATTGAATAATTTCCTGTATTTTCTACTTCTAAACCCATTTTTATATACTTATTTTACATGCAAAAAATATATTATGTTTATATTCTTTTTTCATAATCTCTCCATTACAATCAATTGTAAAAGGAGTATTAAGGTTTTTGTTAAGGAAATTTTAAGACATTTATGGGGAAATGCGTGGTGATAAAAATAAAAAAAAACATATGGAAAAATCGTACGTTCGCGATCCGTACGTTCGCGACCGGTAAATAAGCCAATTAAACAAAAACCAAGAGAGATATTTTATTTTGTAAATACTGGATGGAGACATACATTAATACACTTTTAAAATAAATTAATCACTTTTGTATATTCCGTTCAATTGCGCAGATTTTTACATATCACTACTGTCAGCCAAAGTTGACTTCTATTTTGCGTACGTTCGTGACCACACGTTTATAACTCTTATTATGAAAACTTAAACTCGATGAAATCCATTTTTTGCACTAAACATAGAGCTACCCAAATGCTATCGAATCAAAAAAAAAATGCTAGGAAAAGTTTTGTTTTCTATTACTACGTTTATACGCACCACTTATTCGCAAATAAATATATTGCAAGTAGAGAATATTGCCGCATAAACAGTGAATTAAAATTTTATTTGCGAATAGCTAACTCACGAAAACAATTCCTGATTAACGACACTATTTGCAAATAAGATTTTAAGCATTGCCACACTTTTAACCGTTTTACGTTTTTATTTCGATGTGGCACATTCATATGACAACAAAAGTAGAATTAAATCAAAAATGTGCAAATAATTTTAAAAATACACAATAATTTTTGATCTTTTCCATTTAAAAAATAAAAAGTTTATAAACATACATTGCTACTAAATGAATAAATTTTCCATCTGGCATCACTTAAAAATAAGAATTTTCATTAAGAAATAGACATATAAACAGTAAGTTAGTTAATCGCAAATAATTTGTATTCGCGAATAGGCTACGTATAAACGTAGTATATATTATTTGTACATCAAAAGCGTATGAACGTACGTTTGTGACCCCAGGAAATGCCCATATGTATTAAAAAAAACTTTTCTGTTGGTGTAATTTTTTATCCATTTTTTTCCATGTGTCCTGGTTGATAGGTTCAAACATCTGGCAGCCCTACATTAAACTGATATATTTGAGTGGCTCATTTGTTGAGCCATCGGAAAACGAAGAGGACATTGTTTATAGCTATTATCCTTTTAAACTTCATAATAAAGTATGATTTGTTTCTGATTTTATAAAAATTAAAAAATAAAAAAAAGTAGAAGTCAAGCTTTGTTTAGTGGCAATATACGTTATTATCATTTATGATTGATAGTGGCAATCAATAGTGACAATATCTTTCTGGCAACTGCATAAGCGTTAACAGCACTGATTTTCAATAAATAATGTCAGCTGTTGTTAAAAATTTTGCGACAAAAAAAATATAATAAAAGCAGGGTTGCCGTTTGAAAAATTTTTATCCGACCAAAATTGTCTGCAAAACCTACCAAAATCTTTTCAAACCGACCAAATTTTTCAAATATTTAAAAACAAATATATCGTCATAAAAATTAAAAAGGGCCTATTATAATTTTTAAAAAAATTTCAGTAGCGATACGGCTGAGATTACAAAAACAGTTTTTCAGGAAAGTGTCAATCGTGCGTAATGTGTTAACGATATTAACCAGAAAACCCGTTGTTATAATCACAATAGCTGCCTTTTTATTAAGTTATCTCACTTTTTCTTAAAATGAAAATAGGATCTTTTTCATTTTATATGACGATATGTATGCATATGTATTTTTGATAAAAAGTATAATTTGTATTGGATAAAGCTATAAGTCTACATATTATTGAAAAGTAAGCCTAATGGCGATTTATTTTCTAAGAAAAATATGTTACAGTACATACATGTAACATTTTCTAATGTTACCTAAAATCACTCGAAGTGTTACATGTTGTGCAATTTCAATAGAACACAATTAGTGTTTTTATTTACAACTATTACACTTTCATCATTAATGTACTTAATAAGCGATTTTTAAAGCTATTTAAGCGGTTTCTGCATGCTATTACGGGTTGGAAACAAATATTAACATTACTAATGGCTTATAAAAATTAAAACGATTATAAAATAAATGGACTTTTTTGATTTTAATATGAGCGGTATGAATTATGACGAACAAAATAAAACATTTGTTGTACAAACAAAGTAGTAAGCACCAAAGTTGTAGAACAGGGCAGTATGAACACCTTAAGTTAAAGGGTAAAACATGCAACATGTTTTGCATGTTTTTCATCAACATATTCACAAAAGAACTTGAAAATTTTTCCCACAGTTGTATTTTTTGTACAAACGAACACAAAAATGTAGAACATGTAACATTAATGCAACATTTTTCTCAGAAAAGAAATCGCCATAAGTAACACCTATTAAATATTTAACGTCCAACACGTAACCCCTAGTTTTATTAAAAGTTTATTTGGTGGTAACGATTAACTTTAATAAAATGTATATATACAAATTCATTTAATAACGCTTATAAACTAGAATAATTCATTGATCGTATACAATTACACATAAAGACCACTAGTAAAATATGAATCAAAATTTATTAACTTAAGTTTGTACAATTTAAAAAAAGTATTAAACTTTACAAGACATAGGCTGAGCTCCAATACATCCTAATACCTTGCAGACAACGTAAAAAATGCATCAAAGAGTTTTACAATATTTGCTCAGTTTTGGAACTCAGCCATACTTTCTGCAAGTTCTGCGGCTCTTATACCATTGCCTTTATAAAACTATGTTTCAAAATACAGTATCAAAGCATCCCACTGTTCTACGATTCTTACAACATCTTCCTTTAATAAGTCCATCTTGTATAAGAAACACCTAATACAGAACAGAATTTCTGAAATTCTTTTAGGACTATGTGAAAAAACTTTAAATATTACCACAAAGAACCTTAATATTTTTTGCATTGCTAAGTAAGATTAACTGCCTGTTCATCTATTTCTGAACGAAGACTTCGTTCGCTTAACTAACATTTAAAACGAAACAAATTATACAATATTGTCTTTGTTTTACATGTAATTTAAGCGAACGAAGTCTACGTTCGACATCGATGGATAGGCTATAAGCTTACCAACAGTTCCAGTCATGGCGTAAGCGCCGCACAGTGGCTGAAAATGGTTTTTCATTGGCCAAAAATCTGTAACTTTTGAGCCGAAGGAGATATTTTAGTAAAATTTCATTAAAATCGGTTGAGTAGTTATTGAGGAATTTAAGGTCAAAGTGGAACTTTAAATTTTTTTTTAATTTAGCGTGCAATATGGTTTTTTTTTAATTCTTTTAATTATTTAAAAATTTAATTTTTCAAAAAATTCAAAAAACTCAAAAAATTAAATGCTTACTATAAAAAAAATTTTAAATTAAAAAAAAATAGTAAAATCCACTGGAAATTTTGCTATTATTGCTGAAAAATAAACAATTTTTTGCTTTCAAATTTGTTTACACTTATTTATTCTTATTTATTAAAACATTTCATACATATGTGGATAATGTATGAATAATAGCAGCAATAGATTTTAATAGCTTTTTGTTACAACGTGAGCTTCTATTTATTATTATTTTTTACTAATACAATGTCTGTCTTTGATCTAATGAATTATAATTATTGTTCATTTAATTGAAAGATTGATTGCAAATATTCCATATTTTGTTCTGTGTTATTTCTGTTCTTAAGTAGTTTTTTGACTTCTTCATCTAAATCCCGATGTTCCACTTTCCATTGATTTCGAATACTGGAGATAAACGGATCTGACGTTGCCAATAATATATTAAATAGATCTTCATTAGTGGAATTTCATGAAATTTTTCTAGTATTGTGCTCTCTATAAAATCTGTAATCCTTATTCCTTTTTTCCTGAGCTTCCTCTGATAATCTGATATTTAATGACATCTTCTCCATGATAAAGGATTTTGTGAACTGTAGCAGACATATTTCTCCATGGGTACTTGGTTGTATATATTTTTGCAGTTTCCTTAGCAAAATCTCCAAATTTTCTAGAGTCAATTTCTTCATTGCACGCAAGTACTTCTAGGATTATTTTAAATCTAAAAATTAGGTTAAAATCAACACCTGTTATTTCAGATGCTGTTTCTGGATCTGAAAAGAATCTTCTTGTGGTATTGCCATCATTTGTATTGCCTGACCCTTGTTTCGGCTGATCTATAATCAACCCAAATTTGCGATATTCATCTTGAACATGTTTCCTTTTTGAACTTCTTAACTCCTTGTTGGTTTCGTTGTTTCTTATTGATCCTGAAGATCTGAAATCCAAATCATAACTGATTTTAAGTGTGTGTTCCATAAGTCGTATTCTTGCATGTAGTGGTGATAATCCAAATTCATATGCATCGGTATTATCTAATGATTTTGTCGGGACTTGGTTTGATTGCTTGATGTTGCATGGCATATGATGCAGCTGGATGCAGCCTTCGTGTTAGTCAAAGCCTGGCCTACTTTTCCATCTATCATTGTTAGCACTAATTGGTAGCTAACTTCAATTTGCTGCCCATCTAAATCTAACTGTAATGGCTGTAGCATTGCAATTTGGGCCTTGATATCACTAACTCCTTTATTAATGGCATCATGAGTTTCTTTTTTGAATTCAAATTTTATAGGTCTGCAATATTTCGTAGAAGATGGTGTCTCATTTTTCCAAATATCCTTTGTTTGCGTTGTACTTGTCGAAGGCTCTGAATCTTCCAAAATCTTTTTTAATCGCAATGGTACAAATGATACCATGAACATATCTGAGTCCGAAATATTTTCACATACTACTTGTTTGTATTGTTTTTGTCCGGAAGAACAATCACATCCCCATTTACAAAAAAGAATTAACTTTGTGTTTCCATATTTCTTTAACTCATTTCCTTTTATTGATTGTAGCAAGCGTTCAGATGTGTGATCAAGTAGAGATTGTAGTTGTACCTCTGCCGAAATTGATGTGATTGTAATAGTGTCCTTTAATGGCAAACAGTCCATTTTAGCAGATGTTATGTGATGATATGCTGGATACAGATTTGAGCCTTTTTCAATCGCACGCAATCTGAGCTGTATATATTGCTGTTTTGTTAATTTCAAATCCAGAAATAATGCTAATGCCTCCTCATTTGTGAATTGTTTTGCATCGCTTGGAGTTGGTATACTTTTAAGAATCCGTTTTGTTCTCAATGGACTAGCTTTAACAACTTTTTCAATGATATCCACTTTTGTCAATTGTTTCTGTGATCGCAATTGATGTAGGAAAGTATCTTGAATATTTTCATATCCGATTTCTTCATTTATATCCTTAAGCTTCCGCCTCTTGGATCTATCGCTACAGTTGTCCAGCGTTTTTTGTGGTCTCCCACGTGTGTTTTGATTTGAAGTTTCTGAAGCGATCTGGACAGAAAGTTCGTTCTCTAACCAGTTTGCAAAGCTCTTATAAAATCTATCTTTGCTGTAATCAACTTTCCTGTATCGCTGTTTTAAGTGTTTGATGAAAACATATAATTTATTTTCTAAGTCCGATTGTATTTCAGTGCTATAGGAATTTAAGTTTCCTTTTTTTCGAATGTAATTTTTAACATCTTCCTCGTTTTTGTTTCTAAAATACTCTCCGGCCAATTCTTTATAGCTGAAGCTCTCCATGTTTATGAAAAACGTTGTTATTGCTCAGATACATTATATCCACTGAGTTTGCATCCGAATGTCACTTGCTTTTAAGCCTTTTCATACTTTTTTTCATACCAAGTACAGGTAGAATAAAAAGGATTAAAAAAATTAAAATCCTTTTATTTATATGCTATAAAATACCTGACACAAATTTAACAACGCATTGCATAGCTATAGGGTCATGGACTATTATTAGACCAAACAAAATTTAAAAAGCCCTTCTAAGGTGGGAGTCACAATATACCTGTTTAGCGTAAACGCGTGTATAAGCTATTTATTCTACTATAGAATACGTTAGTGTGAACGTAGTGTAACGGATAAGGATGAATCAGGGTAGCTATACGTTTTTCTGATTGTGTAACATTAATAAAAATTTTTATATGTACTACCTGTATTATGTTCGATCACGATCAATTTTCCCTATATCATAAAATTTTTTTGAAGACAATAGCACATGATTTCTGTTACTTCTGCAAACATTTTTGCGGAATAAAAAAAATTGTAAAAAACAATTTAAAAAAAAAATTTTTTTTCTGAGTAATTTCATTAAAATTACCTTTCTATCAGTCGTTTTACCTTCTTAATCCCTTTTGGGCCGCAAAAATTATATTCTTCTAAAGTTGAAATATGACAAAAATATAGTAGTTTAGAAATTTTTTTTTTGAGTAATTTCATTAAAATTAAAAAAGTGTTAAACAGACGGGTCCAAACGGGTAGAAGAGTATATACAGGGTAAAAGAAAACACTTTCACCTTTCTATCAGTGGTTTCACCTTCTTGGTCCCTTTTGGGCCGCAAAAGTTCTATTGTACTAAAGTTGAAATTTGACAAAAATATAGTAGTTTAGAAATTTTTTTTTGAGTAATTTCATTAAAATTAAAAAAGTGTTAAACAGACGGGTCCAAACGGGTACAAGAGTATATACAGGGTAAAAGAAAACACTTTCACCTTTCTATCAGTGGTTTCACCTTCTTGGTCCCTTTTGGGCCGCAAAGTTCTATTCTACTAAAGTTGAAATTTGACAAAAATATAGTAGTTTAGAAATTTTTTTTGGAGTAATTTCATTAAAATTAAAAAAGTGTTAAACAGACGGGTCCAAACGGGTACAAGAGTATATACAGGGTAAAAGAAAACACTTTCACCTTTCTATCAGTGGTTTCACCTTCTTGCTCCCTTTTGGGCCGCAAAAGTTCTATTGTACTAAAGTTGAAATTTGACAAAAATATAGTAGTTTAGAAAATATAGAAAATAAAATATAGCATCTCAAATATAAATAACACAAAAGTCGCAAATATTACTTTTTTAAAGATAACAAGACTACCAACCTAGCAGAAAAGCAAGCAGGTCATTATCGCTTATATTTTTTGTGCAATGATAATTTTTTTCGGATTAAATATTAAAAAAAAATACTTTTTTCTGAATTAAAAAAAAAAAAGTTGTGTTTAACAACATGTCACACCCACAATTACCAATATTTTGACCAAATTTTTTGGCTACCTTAGTTTTAATATGTTTACTATTAAATCAAATTAAAATTTTTGAAATTGGTGACAAACAAAAATTGGACTTTTGGCCAATGAAATTAAATATTCAGCCACTGTGCGCCGTTTGTCAAATCAAATTTTATATAGAAATATTGTTTGTTGATAAAAAGTTTTTTATAAGAAGAAAAGAAGAATAAGATTACCAAACTATCCTTTATAAAACTAACACCGTCAAAGTAACTTGCTCCTAACGTAATATCAATGCCATATCCATAGTTTCATCAAGAATCAAAAAAAAAAATGTTTGTGTTTGGTAAAAAAGCTATGAGATTTGTAATTGTCTGCTATCCGTCCAATTTTCTAAAACCGACCAAAATTAGGTTTGGCCTACCATCCGACCAAACCAAAAACATCCGACCAAATTTTGTCGGAAAAGACCATGTTCGGCAACCCTGAATAATAGTAAAACAAACGAAAAACAAAAAGTGTTTATATCCATCACAAAAGAACTAAAAATCACAATATAACGCAAATTGTCCGCAAACACAAGAAAAAAAATACTTGCTTGCATAAAAAAGTATTTTACGCAGATGCAAAAAAGGGTATTATCTCCCACTCAGATTTAACTGCGGGTAAGAAATGGAACAAATTTGCCATTTATTGTTGCAACATGTTTAGAAAGGAAAACGACAAATTTTCACATTTTTGCATATATTTTAAGAATGGAACAAAAACCCGCACGAATGGTAGCATATATGGAACATTATTGTCAGAAAAGAAAACACCATTAGTTAATTCCACTGAGATACAATTTTATCGCTATCACAATCTACCAACCGCTCGAACTTTGATAACAAAGGCAGAATTGATTTGTCATTCTTAGATAAAGTTTCAGGTGGTGTTATTAATTTCAAAAATTGCAAGTCAGATCTATCAAAGTCAAATCTTTTTTTAAGTTGATTTAAAAATGCAATGTAAAACTGCATTATATTAGTTTTAATTGCAACTATGTCCTCATTATCAAAATGATCTCTTAAAAAAACTTCTGCTTTTGCTCCAATAAAAATGGTCCCAATTTCTAAATGTGTACTTTTATTTTCTTAGCCGAAATTTAAATTTTCGTTAATATATTTTTTTTTGGACAAAGTTACACAAAATTAGAATAAAAGTGGTTTTAATACTGCTGTATAAATAAGGCAATCTGCTTTTTTCGTTTTGGAACTCTTTGTATAGATTATTTGTTACAGGCAAAATGTAAGATAAAAATAGAAAATAAATCTTACTTGATTGATTCATTTCTTCAGCTAAAGCAGTTGCGCGAATACCATTTTCTTCTAACGTACATGAAATAAAATACAGTATTATGGTGTTTTCTTTTCTAAAAAATAATGATGCATGATAGTTGTGTAATATATTTATTAGGTTACACGAACCCTTACAAAGAGAGTCATTTTTCTAAATTACAATAGAACAAAATAATAGCTACGTTTTACACTCAACACTAATGTGTATTTAGCGTGTTAAATATTGAATGCAAAGTTTGTACTAAAAGCGATATTCACCACGCTTTTAGCAATTTTCAACATTTAATTTTCTTACAATTCCAATAAGCGTTAACAGCACTGATTTTCAATAATTAATGTCAGCTGTTGTTAAAAATTTTGTGACAAAAAATATAATAAAAGTAAAACAAACGAAAAACAAAAAGTTTTTATATCCATCACAATATAACTAAAAATCACAATATAACGCAAATTGACCGCACACACAAGAAAAACTTAATAAAAAAAATACTTGCTTGCATAAAAAGTACTTTACGCAGATGCAAAAAAGGGTATTATCTCACACTCAGTTATAACTGCGGGTAAGAAATGGAACAAATTTGCCATTTATTGTTGCAACATGTTTAGAAAGGAAAACGACAATTTCTCACATTTTTGCATATATGTTTAGAATGGAACAAAAACTCGCACGAATGGTAGCATATATGGAACATTATTGTCAGAAAAGAAAACACCATTAGACTAGCCCATTGTTCAACAATTCTTGCAATTACTGCTTCCAATGATAACCACCTTGTATTGCTAATCCCCAAAATCTTGTGAGGCTTAACGGCACTGTATTTTTGAAACTTTTCGGGCTATGTGAGAAGTATGAATATATATTCCTGCAGAGAGTCTCCAAACTATTCGGAATCGTTTTGAAAGCATAACTGGAACATAAATGCAGTAAGTGGCAGGTGCACTTCAAAAAGAAAAAATTTGTCTCCGCATGCAGTAAAGTTTTGAGTCCTCCAATATTTCCTCCCATCACTGATGCTCCGTCCTTGGCCAATCCAATCATGTTGCAAAACGGGGTGTTGTGCTTATTAAAAAATTCTTTAATCAAATTGTATATAGACATTGCATCAGCTTTTACAACTTCTAATAATGCCATGAATCGATCACCCACTCGACCATTATCCACATATCTAGCCACTAAAACCACACACTTTTTAGACGAAACATCAGTTGTCTTATCGACAATTAAAGAAAATTTTTAATTTTGTAAGGCATATATTACACCTTTGCGACCTTGTTGTGCTATTGTATCAATTAATTGGGTGGATTTTGTTCTAGCACAATGTAACTTCTTAGCAATAGCGGAGTCCGGGTAACATTCTCTTAATAAATTTGGCAGACTATCCATTAGTAAAAATGGCAAATTATTAGTGACTAAGAACATCACTAAATTCAGTTCTGCATTTCTAACTTGTTGGTAAATCGAATCCTCTTGCATGTATAAAAACTTTTCAATATAAACTTGTTGTTTTTTTGCTTCATAATTTTGTGCGTGGAGTGTAGTTTCTTCGTGATTTTTAATATGACTTACATGATTGAGTATATTTTTCTCACATACATTACAGTAAGCACTGTCATTTCTGTTTTCTAACCATTTAAATGTTTGGAGCCATTCATTTTTAAATTTCCTTTTATTAATAATTTTCCCATCAGCACTACTAAAATAGTGGATATAACGATTTTTATTTAAGATTTTTTTTTTCAAATTAAACTTATCTAAATTTTACAAAAGAACAAAATTAAAACTGAAAATTAAAAAAATTTATTGAAATAAAACTGAAATTGAAAAAACTACCAAATTCACGACCAATCCTACCAACACATTTCAAAACTACCCAATTTGGTAGGAACCTTCCAAGTGCGGCAACACTTGTAGCAACCTCTTCATCAGCAGTCACAACCTTAGTTTTGCTTCTACCGCTCAAATAAAAAGAATTATTTTAAAAAAAGGAGGAAAGAAAAAAAATTTGCCAGAAAAATAAATAATTGAATGAAATAAATATAACATTGAAGTTCAAACCTCAGAAGTAAAACAGTGGAATTAGTGGAAGTTCCGTGGATGATTGGAGAACCCAAGGTCACCAGGTCATCCTACTATTCTAATGATAGTATAAAACAATTAAAATGTGTACAAAAATCTCAACACCGTAACTATAATAATGAATTTAAAATATCTAAAACTAAATTTCATAATGCTGTAAAACTTAATTTACCTAAAACTTAATTTACCTTAAACTTAATTTACCTAAAACTTAATTTACCTTAAACTTAATTTGCCTTAAATGCATTTACCTTAAACTCAATTTATCGTATACTGCATAACCCTTATATTTAATTTAACTTATTTCAGTTCATATATTCCGTAAGGAAACGAAAATAAGTTGTTGTAACTCCTTAAATAAAAAAAATATTCATTAAAAGCTATATGTATTGTACTTTATATCAGTAAATTTTGGTAGAAAAAGCATTATGGAATTTCACAAGATCGTTTATATTAAATTAGTAACTATTTCGTTTATTTAGTTAAGTGAACCTTACTTTAGTTTTTGTATGGAAATACCCATTCTATTTATTTAAATTTTTTTACACACCTTCATCAACTTATCACACAATTAACTCCATAAGAACCAGCAATTGAGGAGGCCTCATCAACAGCTGCTGACAACATTTGTTTTGGGTGAGTGAAGCAACAATTTTATTATATAGAATTATTGAAGATAACAATATACCAGGAGCGCTGGTGAAACATTTGCTTAATGTAATTTTACTTTCGCAACATCGTTATCAACATGTTGATACCGAGAGTTTAATTAAAATGCGCTCTTAATATTGTATATTGTTGTTACTTATTTTATTATTAATTGAAAAAGTGGTACATATAGATATTTCCATACATTTAGTGCCTTTATTTTCTTTGATGATCTGTTTAAAATTTAATTTATCCGAATGTTTAGTGAAATATTTTTTAATTATTTAAGATAAAAACCTTTTGCTTAAAGAAGATAAAATTTTTAACATGAATATATTTTTAAATAAAATGAAAAACATGAAAAACTAGTTCAAATAACGTTTTCTTACTGCAAGTGATGTGAGGGATAAAGAGTAGCTTGCGTTGTGGGATTTTAGTATATTTAATAATTTTTTGCGCTACTGAAATCAATGGTAGGGAGGGTCTAGACGCGCCTATCTATCCCAGTACACCCGGCTTAGACATTTACAATTTGTTTAGGTTGATTTAATTTAACCCGATTTATTTTTAGTTGATCTCTATAGGGGTTCAATTATCAGCATGTGATTTTTTTGTTTAATAGATCAACATAAATAAAATATTTATGTGAACGAAATTCTATTGGCATAAGAAAAGTTCGAAAGCAAGAACCCCCCAACCGACTGACCGCTAGTGTTTAACAATGGCTCCCATTCGTTTTCGTTTTTCTTCTAAAGAGCAACCAAATAGATTTATATTTATTTTTTTTAAATGAGGCACTTGAATCCATGATTCAAGCTACCACCGGCATTTTGTTCATTACAACACTTTTTAACAATGGCATGGTCCATGCTTTGATCAAAATCAGGTGGATCAGGTGGTCCAATATTATTTGCAGGGTAAACACAAAAACAAATTGGGCAACACAACTAGTTTATTTGAACTAATGCCTACAACAATCATACCAACAAAGCTACTCGTACTCGTACCAATTTACATTCGTCGTTGTGTCATCGAGTGGACAATGACTACTTAAATGCAAAAGAATTAATGCCGTTTGACTTTAAGAAATTGTGTTATTGCGTGTGCAACAATAAATACAAACAAAACACTTTCAATAAAAAACTCACTCAAATGTGTACAAAACAATGTCAAAATTACCAACGTTGAACTTTGTTTTGCAGGCATAGAGTTAATGTAAATAATAGCGTATGAGTAAATCAACAAAAATAGTGGATTTTGCAGTTCTCTGATATGTATGTACTTTGAATTTATTGCTACCTAATTATAAAGTAATGATTGAAAATGTTTGGAAGAATAAAGATTCACCCCATTTTCTGACGAGCTTAGCTGGTGTTATAGGTAGCATACATTACGAATAATATGGAAATCAGGAATCGTTACAGCATTCAGTACTACATATCTCATTTAAAACAAGTTAGAGTGCTATATTCCGCTTGGCCGAATCTTTGATACCCTCCACCGAAAGTTCGAATGTTTAAGGAGTAATATCGAATGTTGTCTATTTATTATTATTATCTATATAAAAACAGACAACAGCATTAAAATTGGTTTTAGGCGTAGTAGGGAGAAGGGTTTATATGGGGCCTAGGGTAAATTATGGCCCGATCTTCACGAAATTTTACAGTGTAATTTCTAGTCCTATAAAACTGTGACTAACCGAATTTTGTTATGATATCATTATTTTTTACGGTTTTAGGCGTACTAAACGTTTTTCCGGTAGTAGGGTTTATATGGGGCCTAAGGTAAATTATGGACCGATCATCACGAAATTCCACAGCGTCATTTCTAGTCCTTTAAAACAGTGACGCACCAATTTCTGTTATGATAGCAATATTAATTATGGTTTTAGGTGTACTTAACTGTTTTCCGGTAGTAGGGTTTATATGGGGCCTAAGGTAAATTATGCACCGACCGTCACGAAAATTCACATTGTTATTTCTAGTCCTAAATAACTGTGACGCACCAAATTTTGTTACGATAGCGTCATTTTGTACGGTTTTAGGCGTATTAACTGTTTTCCGGGAGTAGTGTTTATATGGGGCTTAGGGTAAATTATGGACGGATCTTTACGAAATTTAACAGCGTGATTTCCAGTCAAATAAAACAAATTTTTGCAAAATCTTATCTCATTCCATGCCTTGTTCCACCATTTATGTTATTTTTTGTAACAAAATTATCAATTTTTTTAGGTGGTGGTTCCACATTTTGATTAATAGCTCTGGTCCTACTGAACTGATTTTGCTGAATTTCAATCCCAAACTGCTTAGGATAACTACAAGCAATTTGGCACCAAGTGTGTTCATTTCTTTTGAGTTGTTCGAAAGTGAGCGTGTTTTCAACAGACGGACAGACGGACATGGCTAAATCGACTTAGAATCACTCAAGGACCTAGAATATATATCCTTTATGGGGTCTGAGATGGATAATAAAAAAGTTTCACACCGAATGGCAAACTTAATATACCCTCTTCACAACTAATTGTGGTGGAGGGTATAAAAATATTGAAAATTTAAATTTATTCCGAATCCAAAAAAAAACCTTACGATGGTTGGGAAAGAACAGAAGTTAACATAAACTTATATCTAGTATATGTATATTAATATAGTAGCCAATCACAATCTTGTGCAAATGGTCTTGCATCGTCGCATTTGCAAAATGGTATAGTATAGTATTTTTGAGCGTCATTCGTATGTGTGTTGCCTTTCACTGCTCTATATCAACAAAATATACAGCAAATATGCAACGCCTAAAACCAATAGTTTATATTCACTCGACTTATGCAGCACTTGATTGCAAACCGACAGCTAACACTCAGTGAACCAAGTCGATCTGCTTGCAATCGATGGCTATGCGCCGTCGCTTAAATCTCACTCATACCCATCAACGCTAACTTTATTTTGCGCAAAAGCTAAGGCGGCTTAAAACGCCGCTTGTTCTGTTGCCGCCACCGGTGAAAGTGTTTCGACTTGGTTTACTTTGCTAACAAAACAAAAATTAAATAAAACAAGTAACGAAGTATGGTCGGTCAAGCCCGACCATATGATACCCTACACCATCATGCTTATGTGTCCATATATATATGAATTTATCTATGTTTATAAACTTCATGAAAATCGGTTTAAAAGTTTGTGCGTGGCAGAAATTGCCCCCTTCCTCCCCTTATGGTAATATTTTTGAAAAACTGTATTGATTATGTGTCCATATAGATATGGTTCTATCTATTTTTTAAATTTCATTAAAATCGATTTGATATTTCTGAGAGGAAGACATTTCTCCCTATCTTCCCTCGTGGTCCTACGATTCGATTTTCAATAGGCTTGGTTCTTGTGCCAATAAGAACCCATCACCCAAATTTTATCAAATTATCTCCAAAATTGCGACCTGTACTTTGCGCACAAGGTTACACGGACAGCCAGCCAGCCAGCCGGTGGCAGGTGGGTCTAGGACCACTATTTTAAGGCGTTACACACATCAGCAAAAATGCATAATACCCTCTCCACTATTGTGGTTTGGGTATAAAAAGTAAATGTGAAAAAATAGTACATACATGATATGGAAAATAAAAAAAATAATAAACGAATTAAACGATAAACCCAATTGACGAAAGAAGCTCCATAAATAGCGATAAGTGGCTTTTAAGTCAAAAGTTTGGTACATGTTATGTTTCTCCAGATGGGTTAATTTCTATAAAAAACTTATAGAAAGAAGTGGCATTGACGCAACATAAGAGCTAATAAGGTGGAGGGTAAGGCATCTGAAAGCAACCTACAAATGACACCGGTTCACAAATTTCCAACCAAGTCATGACCAAATGAATCTGACACCTAATCTTTATTTAAAATTGTCCCCTGAAGTTTGAAATTGTGTCAACTATAACTCTGCCATTTACTGACTCATCTTCACAAACGACCAATGGCTATTAAGGAAATTTTATAACCTTTCACTTAAAAGAAAAATAAAAATACATAGTCCGTTTAAAATTTTTGAAGATATTTGCTTTCATCCACATCATCTTTTTTAAAAACACAACTAACGGTTATTTTGGAATATCTCAAAAACTATTCAACTTTTGACAAATAGAAACTGGGAATTATTTCCTTCCGAAGGTTACTTTATATTATACTCAACATTTTTTCATTTTTCGAATTTATTCTATGAGCTAAATTTCAGTTATGTATTTTATAAAGCTTGTTTGTAATAGTTCTATTCCTTCAATTTTTCAGAAATGACTTTATACACTACCAGACTATTATATCGAGGGTTATTTTTCAAATAGTGCTATCTGAAAAATCACAACTTTACAGGAGAGCGAAAAAACTGATTTATTCGATAACTCTAGGAGTAATAACTAAACTTTATTTTACAATGTTATTAAAAATGAACGTCTAAATCATACATATATTAATGTTTTTTTAGTTCATGATATTCGCGCTTATATGTCTGATAGCACTACATATTTACAAATTAAAATTTTATCGACTTGAACATTGAAATAAGCAGATAGCACTATTTGAACAAAAATAAAATGAGCTGCAATGAATACTTTTTAAACTTTAATTAATTAAGTTCCACGATTTTTTATTCAGTCAGTGAACACGTTGCTATAAAAACTCCATAAATAAAAAAATATTTACTATAGACAAAAACTCATCGACAAATTTTTTGCAGTTTTTTTTTTTTGCAAAATTTCTACAACGAATTTTAAAATTATATTAGTTTATTAAATCTAGACACAATTCCTAACCATTTGATGTATAATATGTCTACTTTGTAATAACACTTTTTATCATTTTATTATATGAAGTAATATTTTTTATGTAGATAGCACTTTTTTACCAAAAAAAAAAACGTGTGTGTTAGATAGCACAAAAAATATTTATGAAAAAAAACATTTTGGGAAAATTTTTTTTTTTCAAATTTAAATGACAGATGACCCTTCCGTAAGTGAACACGTTTCTGTAAAAAAAAAAATTTTGAAAAATTTCAGATAGCACTATTTGAAAAATAACCCTCGATATTGTATTTTCTTTTTACATTTTACCTTAGCCTTCCTTTGGAAAGCAATGAGGTATATTGTATGTATAGAATAGTATGTATGAATATAATAGTCTGGTAGTGTATAAAGTCATTTCTGAAAAATTTAAGGAATAGAACTATTACAAAAAAGCTTTATAAAATACATAACTGAAATTTAGCTCATAGAATAAATTCGAAAAATGAAAAAATGTTGAATATTCTACTTTTGACAATTCTGCCTTCAGATTTTATTATCAAAAAACTGTCAAGCAGTGTTATTTATTATTTGGAGTTAATTAGTAAAAAAACAATAACATAACAAACATCAACATAAACAATTTTGAACTAAAACGAGCAAAAACAAATTTAACTGAACCAAAAAGTGTCCATAATATTAACGAACAACGTTTTTTAAAATAATTTTCGTTGGCTCAATGATTTATTCGTTTATATAATAAATAAACGTAGCATTCATTGACGCTATGAACACGCATTTAATAAATATTTCGTAAACAATAATTTATATTGAATAATGTACAATTTGCTGTAATAATGAATGTTCTTAAAAATTAATAAATCTTTCATTTGGCAAAATAATAGTTCATTGAAGTTAACCGTTTCATATGTCGCCTCAATTGAAATGTACGTAAAAGTTAATAAAATTTTCGTTGAACTAATGAAACATTTATTAAGTCATATAAACACAAAAGCTCCTTAATTTTATTTCGTGTTAAATTTCTAGTCGAACTGGTTCTTTTTAAGAAATTATTTAAACAAAAAAAGTTCAGTGTAAGATTTAATTTTTGAATTAATTAATTACAATTTACTCTTTTTCAAAATAAATAAAAGTGTAGAAGTAAGTTGTATTTAATAAAGTAAAATGCTATCTGTGTAAAATAATATTAAATTCGGTGGGTTTGCTGATAGTTCATTAAAAAAAAAAACATAATTTAAGTACGTATACAGTACTTTTAGATGTATTGAAGATTCTTTTGTTCAAGTATTTCAAAATTCAAAACTTTTATTTCAAATACTTAAAAAAATTAAACATAAAATAAAGGCATTCAATTAATGTCAGACTTTTATATTATTTTTGCAGATAGTCGAGATGCGGCAATGCTTTGGGCATTGCATGGTTACCTGATTCCTACAATGAAATTTGTGCGCAAAGATTTAAGTGGAAAAAAATAAACTCCAAAATTTACAATTAAGGATTCACAGGAATTGTTTACGTTGCAGCATCAATTGGAGTTATTGAAGAACATATATAGAATTTTTAAAAAAGATGTTGGAAAACGTTCAATCGTTAACAGCACCAAACATCTTAAAATTTAGTGACATTTTTAGTTATTTTGATGTCGACATTTGTATTTAAATCTTTTATTTAGTTAAATTAGAAAGTTAGAGAAATTATAAATAAACTACGTATATATTTTGATATAAATATCATCATACTTATCCTATAATAAATTTGCAAAATTTTTGTAAAAATATATACATTACAGAAACTGGGAATTATTTCCTTCCGAAGGTTACTTTATATTATATTCATATTATATTCATAGAATAAATTCGAAAAATAAAAAATGTTGAATATATATTACATTATGAGTTTTTTTTAATTTTATAGGGGGTTGTGAGAGGAAATTAAAAAAAAATATTCATTAAGACAATGTACTGCGTTCGTTGAGTGGACAAATTCGGAAAAGAAAATTATTCGTTGAATCAACGTAAATTTCACTGACTTAACGAAAAAGTTCATTGGATTAAAAAAATTCTTTCATTAAATTATTCATTTACAGAAAACAATAACGGCGATCCATTGTTAAATTAATAACCTTTTTTGTTAAATTAAAGAACCGTTCATTAAATAATTAAAATAAAATCTTTTTAAGAAGGGTCATTCATTGGCACAAAAAAATAAGGCTATGTGAAATAAGCCCCAGGTGCAATAAGTCCCAATGCAATAACTCCCAATGAAATAAATCCCAAAATTAATGAAATAAGTCCCAAACTGGAAAACAGAAATAAATCCCAAAAAAATTAAATAATTTCTAAGTCTAAAATGAAATAACACCTAAAGACATCAATGGAATAACTTCCAAAAACAGTCCATCGATATGAAATGAAATAAGGCCAAAAAATAAGAGAACTCCCATTTATTATATTTTCGTTTTACTTGAATATATACATATCACGTTACCAAAAAACTAACATTGAGTCCTCGACATTTTGGCAACAAATGGGGCATTTTATTGTATCCTGACCTCTTGTAATGACAGCAGCCTGCGGTTTAAGCACGCAGCTATTGCAAGTTATTAGGTGCTTGCATGGCAAAAATAAAGTATTTGATTCACTACCCGTACATATCGCACAATCGTTTGTACAAGGATTATCTCCTCCCCAGTAAAAACTTCGCTTACTTTTTCAAAATTAATAGCTTCTTTAACTCATTATTTAGTAGCTTTCTTCTATAACTACAGCTATAACAACTTCTATAACTCCTTTTTTCTGTATGTATTTAAGTAAAAAAAAAAATGACTTACTTTAAAATGCGTTCATTTTGGGACATCCCTTGTAAAATTCATTGGTTCTTTCAGTAGAATTGTAAGTAGTGCCTTCATGTTTTTTTGATTACTCAACACATTATTTTGTAGGCGAAGTTTTTACTGGATCTATGGTATAACAAACAACGGCTTCGCTGGCTAAAGCTTCTTTGTATATCCATTCTTCAGCCGGTTGCAAGGACTTTCTTCTTCACTCTCCTTCTTTTCACGTTTTTAACATACATCCTTTACCTTTTCAAAATACTCCAAATGTATGAGTAGCGACTGTTTAAACTAACCCGTTATAAATACCGTTTAAAATGTTAACAAATTTTAAGAAATTGCAAATAATTGAAATGAAATAACGCCAAAAACCAAAATAAAATTAAATAACTCCCACGTTTATTTTTTCGGGGACTTATTTCATTTGGATTTTATTTCATTATGAAATACCCAGAAAAAAACTTCGCCTACTTTTTCAAAATGAATAGCTTCTTTAACTCATTATTTTGTAGCTTTCTTATATAACTACATCTAAAACAACTTCCATAATTACTTTTTTCTGGATGTATGCAGGTAAAAAAAATAATGACTTACTTTTTAATGTGATAAACAAAATTTTTCGTCCGCTTTATATCTGCAACACTTAAGTTGTCGGTTTAAAACCATGCCCGGTCCGCCCATCTTGGGGGACAACAGCTTTTCGCTTTTAGCGGATGGACCCCGTGCCAAAAAAAAAAACGAACAATACAACACAACATTGAAATCTTTCCCGAACTCCCAGAAATAAAAAAATCTGATCCAAAATATGTAGTCCTATCTGCTACAAATAGTGAAAAGACACTTCAAGATTTCTCCTGTTTTTCCGTTTATAAATCTTTGAAATTAATTTGTTCTGAAATTATATCAGTGTCCGAACTCCGAGATGGAAAGCTTCTTCTTCTAATTAGCAATAAAACCAGTGCTGAAAAATTAATAGGAACAAAAAATCTACCAGGGATATGCAACATTAGCTGTGAATATCACAATAATCTAAATTCATCGAAAGGTACAATTTACGCTCCATACCTGAATAAAGTTCCTGAATCCGAAATAGTTAGTGAACTTAGCTCCCAAGGAGTTGTAGAAGTTTATAAATATCTAAAAAAGAACTCTGAAGATAAGTTAACACCATGTGGTATCCTACTTCTAACGTTTGATAGATACTCAGTACCAGAGAAATTAGATATATCATGGCATAGAGTCAAAATAAGGCCATTCTACCCTAACCCCATGCGCTGCAAAAACTGTCAACTTTTAGGACGCACTAAAAAATGGTGCAAAAATGAACCAATATGTGAAAATTGTGCATTGCCCCCCCACCAAACTACAACATGTACCCGTATTTATTGCGCAAACTGTACTGAAGAGCACCCCTCGACCTCAATTGAATGTAAGGTATTTAAACAACAAAAAGAAATTTTAAAAATTAAAACAAAAGAAAAATGTTCATTTAAAACTGCTAAAGAAAAATACCTTAGCCACATAACAACAAATCCGTTATCTTTGTCGTACTCTGATTTCGCAAATAATTTAAATAACAATACAACAACAAATAGCATTACTAAAACTTCCAACAATTCTGAAACACCAAAAACAAACTCTGAACAAAAAAATACTGCAGCAACATCAAGTATACAAAACATTAACAAAACAGAATCAACAAAAAATAATAACAACACAGTTGTTACACAAACAAAACCCATCGCACCAGAAACCAAAACGCATAAAACAACATCCTTAAACACAAATACTATTCTTACTAGATCTAAAGCTAAGAGCTTAGCTTGCGATCCAACAAAGATTTCTAAGAAAACAAACCAACCTCTCAACCTTAATGTCAACAAAAATATCTTACCCCCGAAAGTTACTAAGCCCCACAATTACGATGATGAACCTACAGACGATATAATGTTTGTAGAAGAAGAGTAAAATCTTTTAACATATTTCAACATGGATTTAAATATTCTTCAGTGGAATATTAATGGTCTAAAAAACAACTACCACGAACTTCAACTTTTGATACAAGATTTTAACCCTGACATTATAAGTATTCAGGAGACCCACATACCATACAATTCTAACAGTTTTGTATGCCCCAGGCAGTACAATTTCTTTCCTCACAACCTAATTGATAATACTACCAGCAAACAAGGTATTGGTTTACTTATCAAAAAGAACATTCCCCATAAGCTTGTCTACACCGATTTTGTAATATCTTCCATAGCAGTTGAAATTAATATTGGATTCAAACTCACGATTATATGCACCTACATTCCCCCACATCAAAACTTTTCTGAACGCCAACTTAAAAATATTATACAACAAATTAACACCCCCTTAATTTTAACAGGAGATTTCAATTCCTGGAGTATCTTATGGGGATCTAATAACTCAAATATTAGTGGAAATATAATAGAGAATTTTATTTTGAATGAGGATCTAATAGTTCTTAATGACGGTTCACCCACACATTTCACGACACACAACACCTTTACCAATGTTGATATTACAATGTGCTCCTCACAATTAGCTCCCATTTGTTCATGGAAAACGCTCAACAACTTACACGGCAGTGACCACTACCCAATTTTTATAAATGTTTGCAAAAAGGATCCCACCACAAAATCAAAATGTATGCCAAAATTTAAAACTGAATACGCCGACTGGCCATTGTTCCAAAAATTATGTCATGAACACATATCTAATTTAAAAAAAAAAAACACATGTATTAATATTAATCAATTCGCTGCCTCTCTTACCAATTGCATCAAATCAGCGGCAAATATTAGTATACCCCAAACTAAGGGTAAATCATATAGCCCACGCTCAGTATGGTGGAACCCTTATTTGGAATATTTACGGAATAGAAAACAAACTTCATGGCATAATTTCAAACGTTCAAGAACAAATGTAAATCTAATTCTCTATAAGAAACACAATGCGATATTTAGGAGAGCAGTTAAGGAAAGCAAGGCTGTCTGCCTTCAAAATTTCACAGCCAACATCAACCCCACTTCTTCTTCAAAAAAAATTTGGAACGATATAAAGCGTATATCGGGTGGCAAGCGGACAAACACCATTAATTATTTGCAGTCCCAATCTGCAATGCTCACATCACCAGCTGACATAGCGAATTGTTTTGCCCAATATTGGGCAGACCTGTCTGAAGACAAACATTTTTCCAACACATTCCAACAAAATAAAGATTCTTTTACTCGATCAGTTTTTAATCTGCAGAACTATAACAAACATGCCAAAATAATAGATAAACCATTCAACTTATTGGAACTAGAAAACGCGTTAATCTCTTCAAAAGGTAAAACACCGGGGCATGACCGTATTTCATATACTATGCTGCAAAATCTTTCTCTCCCCTCAAAGAAAATCCTGCTTTTTTTATATAACAACATTTTCACTTCCAAAGTCTATCCGCAAATGTGGAAAACGGCTGTAATAATCCCAATACCGAAACCTAACAAGGAGCACAACATAGTTCAAGGTTGTAGACCCATATCACTTCTACCTTGTATCAGTAAAGTTTTAGAAAAGATGGTCTCCAAACGCCTAATGTGGTTTCTAAAAAGAAATAACTTTATCTCTCCAAATCAAGTTGCATTTATGAAGAAACAGGGTACAGATGATATTCTTATTTATCTACAACACGTCATATCTAAAACTCTTTCAACAAAAAACCATATAAGCATCTTATCAACCGACTTTGAACGGGCTTTTGACCGAGTTGGCTCTTATACAGTATTACAACAACTTCAAGAATGGAAAATTGGAAAAAATATGTACCACATAATTAAAAACTTCATGAGCAATCGTAAAATTAAAGTTAGAACTCAGAATCAATACTCTAGCACCCTGCCCCTCCGTAATGGAATTCCCCAAGGATCGCCATTATCCGTAGTTTTGTTTATTGTAGCCTTTAATCAATTGAGCAAAGTACTTACCAGCATAAATCATATTGAACACGCTATTTATGCCGATGATGCAGTGATTTTCACCAAAATTAAAGACAACAATAAAGCTAAGGAAATCTTTTCAAACACTCTCCAAAAAATAGAGGAGTGGAGTTCAGCTTCGGGCGCAAAACTCTCTATCGAAAAGTGTAGCATTCTCCATATATGCCGAAAATTTAACTGCAATGGGTTTAATGTAGAGTACAACAACAAAGAAATAAAAGTTGTCGACAAACTACGAATTCTTGGTGTTATATTTGATAAAAGGCTTACTTTTAAAGAACAATGTCAGTTTCTTAGGAAAAATCTAAATTCCAGACTTAACATTATAAAATATCTTTCATCAAAAAATTTCATGATACATATAACTTCAATGTCAAATATTACCCGCTCCATAATACTTTCCAAAATAGACTATGCGCTTCCAATCTATGGATGGTGCGCCCCTTCAAATATAAAATTAATACAAGGCCCATATCATGCTGCAATAAGACGCAGCATAGGGGCCTTCAGAACTACCCCTATTAATAATTTACTAGCAGAATCAGGAATGCCATCCATCAAAGACCGTATAAATCATCTCACAGCCAAACTGGTACCTAAACTTTTTATCTGTAGAAATCCAATTCTCTACAAAGAAGTCATAAACACTATAAAATGCGTAAAAGTACCTAGACTTCCTTCTCCAATAAATAAGTGCTTAAGTATCTACCAAAATCTTAACCTTAATATTCAACCAATTCAAATAAAACTACCATCGGAACCACAATGGCTCTTAGATAAATCAATGTTTATATTAACCTTAACTAAGCTCCCAAAACACTCTACCACGCCTACAGTGTATCAACAACATTTTTACAGAATAACGAGCCAGCTCAGGGCTAATTTCAATTTCTTATTCACTGATGGTTCCAAATCCAACCATGGCACGACATTTGCCGTAGTCAAGGAAGACGGCTCAATTATAAAAAACGGCTATATTGACCCCCATTGCTCTAGCTTTACCGCCGAAGCATTAGCATTGTTCGTTGGTATTTATGTCGCCTCCAAAGCTGCTGGAAGAACTATTATCTGTACAGACAGCTTATCATCTATACAATCATTACTTAATTCCCTTTATGAATCCCAAATCATTAATAAAACAAGAAATCTTTGTATAACGCACTCAGATAAAATTAAAATTATGTGGGTTCCATCCCATGTTGGCATACTCGGAAACGAATGCGCCGACAGAGCGGCAGAAGAAGCAAAAAGAAGACCGCTGTTTAAATTTCCAACGTGGGAAGTGCACGACATCAACAACGCCATTTCTGTGCATTTCAAAAATCAAACAGCCGAACAATGGGCCTTGTATCAACATACTTACAAAAACGTGAATCCTCTTGGAATTAAACCTCATTATCCAAAAAACGTATCCAGAAAAGAAACCAACATATGTGCACGTCTTAGAATGGGACACTGCAAATTTTCTCATAAGTACTTGCTTGAAAAATCTTCCCGCCCACACTGTCACACGTGCGACAAGGAACTCACCGTTACCCACATCCTAGACGAATGCAACAGCTATAACTCTGCCCGTTCAAACATATTCGGGTCTGTCAAGCCTTCCCATCTTCTCCAGGACTTATCCGATACGAACATTAAACTTATATATAAATATATATTAAATATAAACATGCTTAATAAAATCTAATTACCTATTAACCTCCGGGCCGAAAGCCATAGCTGCTAGTGCCCTTACCTCTTTTAATTAGTATTATTAATTGTATTTTTATTACTAATAAATAAATAAATAAATAAAATAATAATCAAACAAAAAAAAGCATTGTTAATGTTCATGCCCAGCTAGCATTTTGTATCATAATCTTATCAGTTAGGAATCAGCTTCACGAGCAAAATACCCGTATATGAGCTAATTTTTCAATCATAAATCATACTCTCGTTGTGAGAAAATGGTACCCTACAGATGAATCACCTGAAAGAATCATATGTGATACAATTTTTTATCCTTTTAATGTTAGTTTTTATAATCATTATTGAATCGTTTTCGTCTCATTTTTCAATCGTAAATTATATAGTTTTTGATTATATTTCATATCATTTTTTCATTGCAATGTTTTTTAATTTTTCTCCGATAGAATCAGCACCATTATGGCTTTTGATTATTCAAACCAGCTTTATTTTGAAACAAAAAAAAAGAAGAAAATAAACAATTTGCACTAACATTTATGCTCATAAATTGTCAATAATTTTTGGGCTTCTTTTTTATTCAAGCTTTTTTTTATTTTTTTGATTTGACAAAAAGAAAAATTCAAAATATTTAAAAATCATTATATAAACATATAAATGAATCAGACATGAATCCATTTTCTATCACTCAAGTAATAAATCCATTTTAAATCATCAAAACTGATCTGAAAAGATTCATTTAGGTGATTTTTACAAAAAGTAATCACCCAAATGCTAGCTGGTTGGGTATTATATACATATACACCCTGCAAACGTTTGGGTTACTTTTGGACTAGTCCTGGTCCCTTGTGGACTACTTTTTACACGCGTGTTTGGACTGGTCCTATTACTTGCAGGGCATACATACATACACCCTGCAAATAAAATTGGACCACCTGATCCATTTTAATAAAATGGACTACTCCATGGACTGGTCCGATGTAATGCAAGCATGGACCATGTCATTGTTAAAAAGTGTTTGTAGTGAGACGACATGTCTTCGTTTTTTTACGACATGCTTTCGTTTTTAAACTACTCCAAAACTAATCCTCTTGAGTATACCATTGAGTAGTTTTAAAACTACTCCTTATGGCTAATAATTCACTGATGGTTTAAAAGCTGGTTTAGTTGAACTAAACTTGAAATCTAGGAAATCGTAATGTTAAATAGACCAGGTGATTTTCATACGTTTGATTTTCATAATTTGCAGGGCATACATACATACAGGCGCGGATCCAGCTTGAGCCTAAGGGGGGGGGGGGGGGGGGGGGAATTTAATAAAGTAAAAAATTTGTTATTAAAAGTTTATTAAAAACAATATGTGTATTAGGGTAAGTACTTTTTGCAATTTTTGCGAATATCAAATTCTTCATCGAATAGCCGTATAGACAGTGAAAAAATATTAAAAAATTATGTATTACTTTTTCGCGATCGTGAAGAATGTTTTGAATTTCAATTTTTCTCCTTACTATACAAAACTAACATTTAATTACAAAATTTCAAGTATTTTCTAATAATTTCATGAATATAACAAGATCTTACCATTTGTACGGAAGAAGGGCGCAAAAAAAATCGTGACTCTATTTCGCGGTTTTTTTTAATAAACTAAATTTTAATGGCAAATGATAGATGTTGTGATAGATGAGCTGTTTGGCGGATATATGAAACAGTGATAATTTTCAGCAGCGAAGTAATATATGCGCGGAACGAGCTATTAAAGTTGCACAAGATATTTTTCCATTATGTTAATCAACTCGCACTTTAAACTTATGTATTTATGCCTGTATTCATAAAAAAAATATTTTAAATTTAATAAAGGCTTGAAAACCAAATTGTCTATGAAAATTTTCCTTAATAAACGTTAATTAAATTATATAACCATTTATGAATATGGGGGCTAAACTAAACTAACAAAACGAAAGCAAACGTTTCGTTTTGTTTGTTTTCGTAAAGTTTATATTTAATTAGTTCCGCACTTAAATACAAATAAATGCATACATGCATCTGAATTTAAGTGCTAGTGTTTTAATTTCTTTACTAAAGCATATTTTATTTTTGATATTTGGCCAATTTGTTGTTTAATTGGGTTGTTTGATATTTAGTTTTTATACAATTTCGTCTTTTATTGCTTCAAATTTTTGTAATCAGGTTTATTAATTGTGGTACAAAACATCTTCCGAAATTACAATAATTGGTGTATCTGATAAATGTGACGTGATGGGAGAAAACTGCGCTCATATTCGTCTTTTAGCATTCCAAAAAATATAAAAATTAGTTGGTATGGTCAAACAAACTTTTTCAATGTCGTCCTGTGTTATTTATAAATGGTCAATTTCATACAAATATTTTTACAATTATTTGTTCTTAACTTTTAACCTATTTGTTACTTTATTTTTGATTAAAGCTAACTTAGTAAAAACACGCTCAGCAGAAGCACTATTGTGTGACAATGCAAAAATTTGAGAGATCAATTTGTACAAGTTTGAATATATATACAGGTATACTCATCAAATCTATTTTTCAATGTTCCAATATCACGCCAAAAATCTTCAGAATTCGAAATTTTAAATATGTGTTCATAATTCGTGTCATTTACTTTACTCTCTAGAAGTTCATGTATAAATGCATCTGGGTCAGTTATTATAACTTTTAACTCTGAAACTAATTCGAAATAGTTAATATCTTTATTAGACACTATAAATAATGGGTCTAAATACTTCAATATATTGAGCTTTTTGTTTTTTTTTTTTAATCAATTCTTTACACAATTTTTGGAAAAACTTGGATTTTACTTTTCATGTCAATTACACAAATTTTAGAAAAATTTTCGGTACACTACAGTTCGGCTTCTGCTTCACGACCAATATATTTTTATACGAGATATATTAACCCCCTTATTCATAATAAATTAAACAGGTTAATAGAAAGTTTATTCAACCGATTTTTAGCTAACCACGCATAACAAGAAAAAAAATTTTCATATAAACTTGCTTACATATACATATATTAAAACAGTTTTACTTATATTAAAGCTGGGAGTTTTAATAAAACAGAAAGAAAAAGAGTATATTTTCCTAACGTAAAAAGTATCAAAAAAGTGGCAAGAATCACAAAAAGTACCACATTTGGGTGCATTTTGTAAAAGTGGCCAAATAGTATCCAAGCAGTCGAAAAAGTGGCAAATTGCCACTTTAGTGGCACCAACGGTAACGCTGGTTGCAAAGACACATAATGAAGAGAGTTTGGCTCCCAAATACTTTGCTAAAACTGTTTTTCGCTTGGGATGATTAAATTAAAAAAATTTTTTCGTTTCTTTAACAAATAATACAACTTTTTGTATTAATGGCACTTTATTGCTTTTAGAAATTGAGTTGTTCGATTTATGGGAATAGCAAGGCATTTGTTTCGCATTTTTTGCTTTTCCAGAAATTTTGAACAGCTCATTTTCTGCTGACATCAGAGGTCACTCATCTTTTCCACCTCCTACACAAAATTTGTCAATGCTTTAAGAACTATTGATGATAGTGCCTTCGCATCAATTGACACGTCAACGTCATCAATATATTTTGAAGCCTCTTCAAATGCGTTTACAACAAAGCAAATTAATTCTTCCCTAATGTATATAAGATTTACCATAGCCGAATATACCACTTTAAGTTGTTTAATTTAAATCATCTTGACTCAAACTTTTTTCTACATTGACTGAAAAATGGGGTAATGGTTTAATGTTTTGAACACAAACAATAGTTTAAATAATCACTGGAATAAAAAGTAAACACTTTTTCCTCGATATTTTGCTTAAGTCAATATATTTTTAAGGGAAGAGACAAACAATTTCGAGGACAATTTTCACAATAGGGATAAATATTAGAAATAAAGCTGCCTTGTTTCTAAAGATATCTTTTTTTGTAATGCACTTTTTTGTAATGCCTCCTAGTAACCAAACATATAAAAAGATTTAAAATTGTCGTATTTCAAAGACTAAATAATATCGTCCCTTTTTTAAAAAATCAGCAAACCGGCACTTTGCTAATTTCGGAACAAGAAAATCGTCAAAATTACGATAAATTGTCAAATCTGGCAGCTCTGGTTTTATTATATTGTTACGAAAGTAACTTTAGTTTATGAAATAGTTGTAATTATTGGTTAAGAATTAGATTAATTTATGTGTTATCTTGTATTTATTAGTTATAAAGTATTTGTTAGTTATTTTATTAGTTAAAATTGTTATTGTATAAGTTATGCACACTTGTAGTGTAAAAATCAATGTACAGATGTAATGTTAAAATCGTTGTGCATAATTGTACTTCAACCCCACTGTAAACTAGAATGTTCTTTATTAAGTTATCTCAATTTATGGCAACGCCTAAAGGGTCAGTTAGTCTTTACTTTCTGTTTCTGTTCCGTGCCGTTCTGTTACGAAATTGTAATAGTTACTTTTTCTGTAGTAACTTATCAGCTATTTATGACAAATTTATTAGTTTCGCACCGTCCATTGTTTATTTCAATAACTTTAATGCACATAAATTTGAAGAAATTAAATTTCATCAATTCTAAAAATCAAAAAACAGTTTATTTCAATATAAATATGTATTTTTATTATTTATATTGCTGTCACTTACAATTACTTAACAAGTTTTTGATTTTAACAAAATGAACCGCAACAGAACAGAAAAACTAATCAATTTCATAGCTTTTTTAATAACAAAAACAAATCAGCTGATTCGGAACAGAACAGAAAGTAAAGACTAATTCTGCCTTAAAAGTATGCCTTAGTTTATGATGCCTAATAACTCAATTAATTCAGCCATATAGATAGTAATAGCTGAATAAGTTTAATTAACGAAATAGCCGTTATTAGGCGAACTTTATAGAGCCATCTAGACTTTAGAACTCGAACGTTCTATGGTCATTTGCCCGAGTATAAATAGGATCGCAAGAGATGGCATATATTGTTGGCATTCGCCAACATAAAAATGAACTAGAATACTTTCTTAAAAATAAACAAATTGATGTCATGATGATTTCTGAAACTCATTTGACCTCAAGAAATACGTTTAAAATAAATGGTTATATACTATATGATACCAAGGACCCTCGCGAGGTTCTGCCATTTTAATAAAAACCCGAGTCAAATACTACCTAATGTGTGATCATCGTGAAGATTATCTCCAAGCAACGAAAATTTGCGTTGAGGAATTAAATAGAAACCTAGTAATTTCATCGTTATACTCCCCGCCTAGATTTTCAATATCGGAGGACCAATATTATAAATATTTTAAATCATTAGGAACCTGTTTTCTTGCCGCTGGCGATTATAACGCTAAACATACCTTCTGGGGGTCACGGCTTATAACACCAAAGGGTCGTGTTCTGTTTAATACAATCTCTAAAACGGATTTAAATGTGGTCGCGAGCGGACAACCGACATATTGGCCTACTGATCAGCAAAAAATTCCAGATGTCATCGATTTCGGCGTGGTTAAAAACATCCACACAGAAACTATTCACGTTGAAGCTTCCTTAGAATTATCTTCCGACCACACACCTACAATTGTTACTATAATGAAACCCAATAGAATTGTATCTCCGACTGGTCAGCCACACAAATAAATTATTCAAAATATAAAAAATATCTCAGTACCCATTGCTCAGAAAATATTCCGCTTAGTACACCGGAGAATGTAGATCGCTCTATTGATAACTTTGACAGTTTTCTGAAACTAGCTGTTCAACATTCCAGTATTGCCCCCAAAAAAAACAAAAAATATTAAAATATATTCCACAGATGTCGTGTGTCTCTTGTATGAAAAAAGAAGAGCTCGGAGAGAGTGGCAAGTGCACAGATCCCCTCAACTTAAGAACTTACTAAAAAAATGTACAAAAAGGCTAAGAAAGTTACTGCAGACTCAGAAAATGGCTTTTCTGGAAAAATATCTTAAGGAACTTGATGCAACTCAACAATCTGACTACTCATTATGGCGTGCAGCTAGAAATCTCAAAGGGCCAGTTGTCTCTTAACCACCATTAAGAAACTTGAAAGGAAGTTGGGCAAGAAATGATGTTGAAAAAGGAAATCTGTTTGTTAATCATTTAAAAAACGTATTTACCCCAAATATATCTCACGATATTGCGGTCGAGTTACCGCCTGTTCCTGCTAGAGCAGCTATTCCCCTTAGATTTGGGATAAGATAAGAGCTGTTTGAGAAATTATTAGTTTCAAAATTAACACCGATTTTAAGTGTAAATAGATGTATTCCAAACCATCAGTTCGGATTTAGAAGAAAACACAGCACAATCGAACAGACTCATCGAATAGTAAATGTCATAAGAAAAGCATTTGAAGAAAAGAAATATTGCACAGCACTCTTCATCGATGTTTCGCAAGCTTTTGATAAAGTCTGGCATGAAGGCTTATTACATAAATTGAAGCAAAATTTACCTGCAAACACACCCAAGCTGCTAGAAAGCTACTTAGTCGGTCGTCAATTTATTATTAAAGAAGGAAATTCAATTAGGGAAAGTGAAGAGAAACATTTTGAATACATTAAGAAGTTAATACTAGAAAGCGAAGAAAGAATACTCTCTGTAATGGAAATTAAAATATCTGATCTCAAAAATCAAAGGAACTCTATTATTGAAAGAGTCGAACAATTAGAAATAAAGAGTATTCAAATTAAAGGAATAGAAAAAGAAATGGTAGAGCTGAAAAGGAAAATTAACAAGCAAGAGAACTCGGTCGTTGCCAGTAATATTCGAATTACTGGTATACCCTTCTATGAAAATGAAAATTTACAAACTGTTTTTGATAATATTTGTAATAATATAAAAATCCAAACACCCCGAGTGGATAACATTTATAGACTGAAAAAAATTTATAAAAATAATAAAGCATACAATCCAAAGGAAGAGACTATCGTTGTTAAGCTACATTCGCCGTTTGAGAAAAATTTTTTGTTAAAATCTATTTCCAAATTTCGCAGGGAAAATCGCGCCAACCTGAATCTCAGGCATGCAGGATACGAAAGTAATGTGAACATTTACGTAAATGAGGATTTTACCCCCAACAACCATAAAATATTTAAAGCTGCTTTAAATATGAAAAAATCAAATCAGAACATTAAATCTACTTTCACTCTACGTGGACTTGTGTACGTCAAAAAGAGTGATTCTGACGAGCCCATCCTCGTGGAATTTTTGGAAGATTTAAACAAGCTTTTTCGTTAAAGACAAATTTATCTTTTTGTTTTATGTTTTTAAGAATTATAATTTTTTCATTAAATTCTTAATTAAAATAACTACAAATTTAATGTTAAAAACTTATGTTATGTTAACAATTTTTATTACTATTTTTAACTCTAAAAATTTTAAATTTCCTTCTTCATATTGCGTTGTGCTGAATTTTGTCTTAAATTGTGAGTATGACAAGCCATTTGGGTAATCAACTTGATTCCAGAGAAGGTAACTTTTTCATGGTTAGAATATTGGCAAATCGTAACAACACATTTAGTATATTTCATATAAATGCGCAGAGTTTGTTACCTAAAATCGATGAGTTTCGTTATTTATTTGAAAGCTCTGACATTGATGCCATATGTGTCTCGGATACATGGTTTAACAAGGAAATAAGTGATGGTGTACTTGGTGTGGAAGGCTATCGTCTCTTTAGATCTGATAGGTCAGGGAATGGAGGTGGTGTTGCTATATACATCAAGAGCCATATTTCTAGTAAACTCGTGATGTGCTCTTGTGAAAGAAATCAAACTGAATATATTTTTATAGAATTGAATTGTCATCATAATAAAATGCTACAAGGATGCGTATACAGGCCAAATAAAAATATTAGATTAAACAATCTCACTGAAAAATTAGAAATTCTGTCGGTTAGATTTTCTGACGTTATCATAGTAGGCGATTTTAATAGTAACCTGCTTGTTACAAATGAGCTAACTGAAAACATGTCAACTTTTGGTTTATCACCGGTTAATAATTCTAGGCCTACTCATTTTACAACCACTTCATCTACCCTGTTAGATTTATTTTTTGTCAACCAAATACATAATGTAATGCATTATGAACAATTATCTGCAACGTCTTTTTCGAAACACGATGCCATTTTTATTTCTTATAATTTTATGACTGGAAAACCAGCTCAAAACTTTACATATCGTAATTTCAAAAATATCGATTACCAATGCCTATATCATGACATTGAACAAACCAATTGGGATTTGGTATACCATATACATGGCGTAAATGAAAAACTAATGTTTTTGAATGACACCATTGTAAAGATATACAATGACAGGGTACCTATATCAACAAAAAGATTACGGGAAGGCGTTAGACCATGGTTTACCAATGAGGCCAAAGCATTAATATTACAACGCGATCGAAGCTATAATTTGTGGAAACGTTACAAAACTCTTGAATACTTCTCTGAATTTCACAAGGCTAGAAAAGCTGTTGTTAAGAAGATAAAACGGGATAAAACTGCGTATTACAGTAACAAATTTAATTCAGCTACGGACAGTAAGAAAAAGTGGAAATGCATTAAGGAGATCGGAATTGGAAAAAGTCTCCGTAGACCGTTAGATGTTGATGTAAATCTTATCAACGAAAATTTTGTTAATATACCACAACCTAAAGCCAATGCTGACTTTTATAATGAAAATTCCAATATTCCTGGCTCCCTCATGCAATTTGATTTCCAAACTGTTCATATTTTTGACGTTGTTGAAGCCTTTTATAAGATGAAATCCAACTCGATTGGTTTGGATGGCATAGATCCACGATTTGTAAAGATTATCTTACCATGGATAATTCAATACATTACACATATTTTTAACTGTATTATTATGACTGGTATATTTCCAAAATTATGGAAGCATGCCAAAATTGTCCCTGTCCCAAAACCTGGAAATGAATATCGTCCAATTGCCATTTTACCCTACTTTTCTAAGGTTTTTGAAGGTCTCCTGCATACTAATATTTACACCTATGTAAATGAAAATAATCTGTTGACCAGTCGCCAATCTGGTTTCAGACCCCGACATAGCTGTATAACAGCACTTTCAGATGTAGTTGAAGACATCAGAGAAAACTTGGATGAAGGTAAACTTTCGTTTTTGGTGCTACTGGACCATTCTAAGGCATTTGACACTGTTCACCACTCAATTCTTAGCATGAAATTATTTAAGCAATTCGGGTTTTCTGTACAAGCTACAGGACTAATTCAGTCCTATCTTGCAGACAGAACTCAATCTGTCGTTAATAACAATCAAATATCACGTTCTTTGCCTGTCACCAGAGGAGTACCTCAAGGCTCCATCCTTGGACCTTTATTGTACTCTCTTTACGCAAATGATCTCCCACAACAACTTAGCTTTTCAAACATACAAATGTATGCTGACGATATTCAATTATATCTCAGTAGTACCAAAGACTCAATTGTTTCTAAGGTAAACGAACTTAACTCTGATTAAAAAAAAATCTTTATCTGGGCTTCTGCTAATGGTTTAAAAATTAACCCAAATAAGTCAAATTTTCTTATCATTTGTAAAAATAGCATTAGACCGGAAGGTGAAATTGATATTTCTATTGGTGGCGCGAGAATCAAGCAGGTAAACACGGCAAGAAATTTAGGTGTGACGTTTAACTGGACCCTAACTTGGTCGGACCATATAAGTCAGGCCTGTGGTAGGGTATATAGTAAGCTGCGCAGTTTATGGGCCACTCAATATTTTACTCCCCTTAATATAAGGACGCTGTTGGCTAAAACATATCTACTTCCCACATTGTCATATGGGTCCGACATTTTTTCAGGCTGCTCTTCATGTGATATGCGCAAACTAAACACAACATACAATAATATCGTCCGCTATGTTTACGGTTTAAAAAAATTTGACAGGGTCACACCTTTTTCAAGACGTTTTATGCAATTGCCTTTTAATAAGTTTTTGAAAATGAAATGCTTAATTTTCCTTCATAATATTATTGTAAAAAAAGAACCGGAATACTTATATGATCGCCTGAAATTTGCAAGATCCCAAAGAGGCCGATACATTATTCAATTACGACATAGAAATCATGCGTCAGAATGCCAATTCTTTATCATGAGTATACGTCTCTGGAATCAACTCCCTAATTATCTTCAAAGCACCGACAACGCAATAAAATTTAGGAAATTACTTAACGATTATTTAAATGACTAAAAAATTTTTATATGTATTATTATATTTTTTCGTTTATATTTTTATTTCTTTTTTTATATTTTTATTTCTTTTTTTATATTTTTTTTTTATTTCTTTTTTTATATTTTTTTAAATACTACAACTTCATTCACCTTGTGATTAGTTATGTCAATTTAATTTATATAATTTGTTAATTAATTTAATTTTGTTAATCAATATTGTCAACTATTGCGTTTTTCATTTTAAATAATTTTGACTTTTCTGATTCTAATACTGTAATTAATAAGATATATGTCTTGTTGTATTAGAAAATCAATCATAATAAATAAATAAATAAAAAAAAAAATAAAATAAATTTCTTAAGTTCACCTCAGCCAATTGGCGCTGGAGTCCCACAAGGCAGCATCCTGGGCCCTCAATTATACTTGATTTATACTTCGGACATGCCAACAAACAACTACACCCAAACTTCAACATTTGCAGACGATACAGCTTTTCTAAGCGTCCACGAAAATCGTTATGAAGCATCTCGTTATTGATAGCATCATATATTTCAACTAGAAATATGGTTACGACAATGGAGGATAATGGTCAATGAGCAAAAGTGCATACATATAACATTCACTTTGCGCCGGGAATCTTGCCCCCCTATTACAATCAATAATCAAATAATTCCTCAACATTCACATGTAAAATATCTCGGTATACATCTGGATCGGCGATTAACGTGGAAATGCCATATAGAGGCAAAATTAACTCAAATGAAACTAAAAGCCATTCAAATTCATTGGCTTATTGGAGGAAATTCTGTCCTTAGTCTCGATTGCAAGCTTCTACTTTTCAAGCTTCTACTTACAAATCTTAAAGCCCATCTGGGGCTACGGTATTCAGCTACGGGGCACCGCCTCGGCCTCTAATATCGAAAAAATTCAAAGGCGCCAAAATAAACTTCTTCGAATAATCACAGCGGCTCCCTGGTATGTTAAAAACTCAAACACTCATAAGGATCTCAATGTGCCATTAGTAAAAACTATGATTACAAAATATGTAATAAAATATTTAAAAAGGCTTGAACAACACCCAAATACACTAGCTCGAAATATTTTAAATCATGGCGGCCACACTCGCTTAAGAAGAAGAGACACTGCAGCACTTAACTAATTTGATGAGCGATAAACATAAGTTTATTTATGAGCGAAATATATAAGTGAACAGAACCCGTGATGAGGAAAATTTTTGTCTGGCACTGGCAGGACATTAAATAACGTATTAGGTTAAGATTTGATTAATTATTGTTAGTTCATATTTAATATATGAAGATTCAATAAATAAATCAGAGTTCAGAGAAATTCAAATGTGATCGCTCATATTCAACCATTCTTGAATTTTTTTCATAAATGAAAAATGTAAAATATGTAACTTTTTTTTACAGTCATAAATGAATTGTCAATATTTCGCCAAATTCATTCATGTTTTTGAGGAAAAATCCCATTTTGCCTTTCTTCAGTCATGAAAAATGAGGAAAAAAAGTTTTAGAAACGATCCTCACTAGTAATGTTGTTGTTTCTTGACAGTTTGCATGACCCCAGCTCGAAATGACTGTGTGTATTTGTTTGTGTAAAATATTTTTGGTATAGGCAACCAGCCAAAGTGTCTGTTGGATTTTTTGTAAGAAAACATTATTGAAAAAAATTAAAAGAACTGCACATATCGTCCGTCATCTTAAATCCAGAATAATGTAACATCACATTTCATAATTTTACATGCAAAGCAGAAAACTTTATAAAATGTTTGAGATTTATAAGCAATTTTAAATATTTCAGCAAAAAATGCGATAACCGATATATTTTTAAGGAAAAAATATTAAATTTATTATTATTTTTTAAGTTGTGTATGTTGCGTAATATGAATTTGTAATTTTCAGAAACAAAAAGACGTATCATCAACGAAAGTATATTAGTATAAAGTGAAGCAAACATTTAAAATAATTAAATATTTGTGTTAAATTACCGGAAAAATAGGATATGCATATTAGACTGGTCGCATCTTGTATGGGATTTTTTTTTTTTTTTTTAATTTAATTGTTTGCGCTGCTTAAAATATGAGGTTTGGTGTAAGAAATCATGACCTAATTTTTCAGGTCAATCCGACGGTGCCTAGCCGTGCCAAGTGGGGCCCAAAGTTCCCCATTTTATAAAAAAAAAACATCTTTTCTATCAGATCTTTATAGTTATACTAGTTGAAAAGCCGAAAATCAAAAATATGACTACGCTACGATCTTCGGCAGAGAAAGTACTTCAAGTGTGCCAAATTTCAGCTTCCTATGTCATCAGATGGCTTCACAAAGTTGCGGAAAGAATAGGACATACATGCAAACATCCTGACATACTAAGAAATTATATATTGTATAGATAGATAAAAGTATTTGCAGTTTAATATTTTAGTATGATACGAACGAAAGATTTTTAACTAATTTTAACTAATTCGGGGTCGCTGAATCCAGTGGTGCTAGCCGTTTTTTTATGTTAGCTTTGGTTTTCGAGATATACCGTTATTTCGAAAATTAAGGATGTTGCACAACATATGTTCGCGCAACTCAAAAACGCTTTAGCTTATTGAAAAACTAAAAAAAACCGAAATTCGGCAATAAAATTTACTTTAAGCAAGTAAAAACTTTTTTCTTCATATTGGCTTTGGTTTTCGAGATATACCGTTATTTCGAAAATTAGGGAGGTTGCACAACATATATTCGCGTAACTCAAAAACGCTTTAGTTTATTGAAAAACAAAAAAAATCGAAATTCCGCAATAAAATTTACTTTAAGAAAGTTAAAACTTTTTTCTTCATATTGGCTTTGGTTTTCGAGATATACCGTTATTTCGAAAATTAAGGAGGTTGCACAACATATGTTCGCGTAACTCAAAAACGCTTTAGCTTATTGAAAAACTAAAAAAAACTGAAATTCCGCAATAAAATTTACTTTAAGAAAGGTAAAACGTTTTTCTTATATGAGCAGTCGTTTTAGAAACATAATTTTTTTTTCTGGAAAAAAAATTATTTTTTTATTAAAATTTCGGAATTTTTGTTTTTAAAAATTCATAAAAAATTTAAAAATGGAGCTATGCTTCTAATTTTATAGAGTCATATAAAAAACAATATTGCAAACAAAACAAGCTATAAATGATTAAAATCTGTTCACAACTTTTGATTTTATGTATTCACAAAAGACGAAAAATTTTAATTAATTTAAGAATTTTATTAAACCGCCATATTTGTATAATTGAAATTCTTATATTTGGCCCGTGTAGTGCCTAGGATGCCTCAAGAAGCGTCAAATGTTTTTCAATAAGCTAAGTTTTTCAATAAGCTAAAGCGTTTTTGAGTTACGCGAACATATGTTGTGCAACCTCCTTAATTTTCGAAATAACGGTATATCTCGAAAACCAAAGCCAATATGAAGAAACAAGTTTTAACTTTCTTAAAGTAAATTTTATTGCGGAATTTCGATTTTTTTTGTTTTTCAATAAACCAAAGCGTTTTTGAGTTACGCGAATATATGTTGTGCAACCTCCCTAATTTTCGAAATAACGGTATATCTCGAAAACCAAAGCCAATATGAAGAAAAAAGTTTTTACTTGCTTAAAGTAAATTTTATTGCCGAATTTCGGTTTTTTTAGTTTTTCAATAAGCTAAAGCGTTTTTGAGTTGCGCGAACATATGTTGTGCAACATCCTTAATTTTCGAAATAACGGTATATCTCGAAAACCAAAGCTAACATAAAAAAACGGCTAGCACCACTGGATTCAGCGACCCCGAATTAGTTAAAATTAGTTAAAAATCTTTCGTTCGTATCATACTAAAATATAAAACTGCAAATACTTTAATCTATCTATACAATATATAATTTCTTAGTATGTCAGGATGTTTGCATGTATGTCCTATTCTTTTCGCAACTTTCTGAAGCCATCTGATGACATAGGAAGCTGAAGTTTGGCACACTTGAAGTACTTTATCTGCCGAAGATCGTAGCGTAGTCATATTTTTGATTTTCGGCTTTTCAACTAGTATAACTATAAAGATCTGATAGAAAATATGTTTTTTTTTTATAAAATGGGGAACTTTGGACCCCACTTGGCACGGCTAGGCACCGTCGGATTGACCTGAAAAATTAGGTCATGATTTCTTACACCAAACCTCATATTTTTAGTAGCGCAAACAATTAAATTAAAAAAAAAAAAAAATTGCGACCAGTCAAATGCATATATATATATGATAATTTTTTATTGATTTTATTACTAATAAGTAGTGGTTTAAATTAGAAAATGTAACTTCATTTAATTTAGCTATGAATTGATTTTAAAAAGCCATATTTTTCATTCTAATTAAAAAGTATTTTGATCTCCTTAAAATTATTTTTTTTACAATGAACAAATTTAGCAAATAAAAATTTGACTCATATAACATAACATGTACATATATCGAATTATTTCAAAAGAACTCCGTATCGCATTCTTACAACGCTATGTACGTTGCAAAAAGTAAATTTTAATTAGGTAATTTCTGAAAAATAATAAGAAGAAAGAAAGCGTAGTGTTGATAGCAGCTCCCATATTAAGTTAACATAAATGTTGGACAAAGTAGTACTTCTCCAAAGAAAGATATTATTACAATTTAATAATTCTAAAGGATTACCACAAAATAAAGCTAAACAGTCTATATTTCATTACTTTATAAAAAAAAAATAAAAAAGGCAATTATTCCAAAAATTAAGAATAACTGTCTTTTTCAGGATATTGATGAAGGGCCACTTGGAAGAATGCAATCCTAATAGAAAACATATTATTTGAAATAAACTAATAAAAATATTTCTTTCGAATAATTAGTATTGTGGTTATTTTTGTCGAACTATTTATGGTTTTTTAATCCAAATTTTAATATTGTTACGAAAGTAACTTTAGTTAAGAATTATTTGTAATTATTGGTTAAGAATTAGATTAATTTATGTGTTATCTTGTATTGATTAGTTATTAAGTATTTGCTAGTTATTTTATTAGTTAAAATTGTCATTGTATAAGTTATGCACACTTCTAGTGAAAAAAATCAATGTACAGATGTAATGTTAAAATTGTTGTGCATAATTGTACTTCAACCCCACTGTAAACTAGAATGTTCGTTATTAAGTTAGTTCAATTTATGGCAACGCCTAAAAGTATGCCTTAGTTTATGATGCCTAATAACTCAATTAATTCAGCCATATAGATAGTAATAGCTGAATAAGTTTTATAACCGAAATAGCCGTTATTAGGCGAACTTTATAGAGCCATCTAGACTTTAGAACTTGAACGTTCTATGGTCATTTGCCCGAGTATAAATAGGATCGCAAGAGATGGCATGATTCATTCTAAGTTCTGACTTTGTCAAAAACGTATCACGCTGAGAAGAATTACGGTTGTTAAAGTGACTAAGTTCTAAATAAAGTTGTGTAAATTGTAAACAGTAGCAAAAGTGTTGTGTTTATTTATTTTATTTGAATTGCAATAAAAGAACTCGAAACGGTTTATTATAAAGGTAATAAACCAAAACGTTATTGAAAGGCAGTAACGTAACAATTGGTGTCAGAAGTGAAATTGCATAAATAAAATAAATAAAATAATAAAAAAAAAAAAAAATAAAAAAATAGACAGCAATGAAATTTGAAGAGCTTAAAGTAGAACAGCTCAAGAAGGAATTGGGCAAGTTGGATCTGCCAACTGCAGGTAATAAAGCAGAGCTGCAGAAGAGACTATTAGATGAATTCGGGCGACGCAATATAGACATTGCGAGTTACGAATTCGAGGAAAAAGAAGAAATAGAGGTATGTACTCGTGTAGTTGCCAGCAGTATGGATTTTAACACAATGTTTGCTGCTATGATGGAAAAAATGGACGATAATTCTAGAAGCATGGTACAGATGATAAAAGAAAATTCTAATGATGTCTTGGCTGAAACTTCTAGAAAAATTTATGAAACTTCTAAAAAAAATGGATGAAGCTTCTAGAAAAATGGAGGAGAAGTCTAGCACCATCCTGGCTGAAATCCAAGAGAATTCCAGAATAACAAATAAGAAACTTCAGGAGATTTCCAGTGAAATAAATGAGAGAGTAAATGAAATGGAAATAGAGTTCAACAAAAAGTTGACTGATGTTAAAATAGAAGTGGATGCAAAACTACACAATCTGGAAGCAAAAGTAAATAGTCATCAAAACCAAGAGGGATCAGTACGGGTTATTCCAGAAGTTTCTAGCAGGATAAAGGCCCCTTGCTTTGACGGTAGTGTTCCATTAAATGTTTTGAGGTTCCAGCTGGATACAGTTGCCAACAGAAATGCATGGAATAGTGAGGAAAAAGCTATCAAGCTCATTCTTGCTTTAAAGGGAACTGCGGCTGAAGTGCTTGAAAGTGTACCAGTAAGTAGCAGAAACAATTATGATGAAATTATGGTAGCACTGCAACGTATGGAGGCGAACACAAAAAGGAAATCTACAAAATGGAGTTACGTGGCAGAGTGCAAAAGGCAAACGAAACCTTACAGGACTTCGCACTGGAGATTGAGCGGTTGGTGCAGCTAACTTACCCTGTTGAGAATCATCCATTGTTAGACAGCTTCAAAATAGAAGCATTTATTAACGGTATAAGAGATGCTGATGTTAAGTATGCGGTGTGTGCAGCATTAAAGTCGACATTTGCAGAAACTGTTTCATTTGCCCTGGCTCAGGAAACCGCAAGAATAGTTGCAAAGCAGAAGTCGTATAAGGTGCAAAGGCTCGATGTTGTTGCTGATGATGATAGATATATCATGAAGAAATTAAAAAGCCTTAAGGAAGCAGTTTTGCGGGTGTTAAGTGAGAAGCTAGGCAAAAACAAATTGAAATGCTATAACTGCGGTAAGGTTGGGCACATACAGCGTAAATGCAAAGCACCAGAAAGAATTTCAAGACCTGTTTCGCCGCCGAGAAACAACCAACGGGCTAGTCATCAGTCATCACAGGAGGCGCCGTTAAGTATGGAGGGAGTGCTACCTTTCGCATCTGAGGACTCGGTAATAAATTTAGTAGTGCCAAAGAGATATAAAAGTATTACGACATTTGGCTACATCGATGGTAAAAAGCGAATTTTGACTATCGACACTGGTGCAGGATTTTCAATTATAAGGCCTGACTTGGTAACGGGAGCTGTCGAACCACTAAGCTCAGTGAACTTGCGAACAGCTACAGGTGAGCCTGCTACTGTCTATGGCAAAACACGTGTGGTGTTAAGAATTGCCAATGTTGTCAATTTTCATGAGTTTATTGTGGCCGACATTGTAGACGAAGTACTGATTGGCGCAGATTTTATGATTAGTCATAACATAAGTCTGAATATGGGAAAACAAATCATGTATTTGTTTGATTATGATATACCCCTGAATGTTGGGTATGAAAGTGAGGCTCGTGTGGGAGAGCTTCTCGCTTGTACTCGTCTGGAATCGTCACAATACAAAAAAGTTGCAAAACGGGAAAAAGCAGTTGCTCATGCAAGACAGTTTAGCAGATTGGAAGCCAGGCACTGTACGGAGGCAGATAAAAGGGTATGCGTCAGTGAAGGTCGCTCGTTGCAGGTAGAGCCCAGTAAAGACTGGTTAGCGGCGAAAAGATTTGAAACCGTATTGGCAAAGGTAAGGAAGGCCACTAGTATAGGGGGAAGAAAAAATTCTAAGGGAAACTGCCAAAAGCGTGTGGCTGCCAGGAGCACAGTAAACAGAGTTTGTGCGTCGTTTCCACAGTGCAATTGTAAGGCACTACCTATACCAGAAGATAAGCAGGTATCTTCATTGGAGCGGGGAAATCCTTACGACCATAGAAAGTCCGTGCGTGGCCATAGAAAGTTGTCCAGATATAATCGGGTGGTGTATGCTGAAGGATCTAAGGAGGGCCAGTTAGTTTTGCTTTTCAATCCCCAACAAAAAAGGATTATCTCCCAAATTACAGACACATTGGGATGGTCCATATAAGGTGATAAAGAAATTAAAAGATGTTGTATACCGAATACAGAAATATAAAAGTCCAAGAGCCAAAATGAAAGTTGTTCATTTGGAACGATTAGCCCCGTATGGAAGATGTGATTTTGAGCCTATTCGGGACGAACAGGCTTAAGTGGGGGGCAGTGTTACGAAAGTAACTTTAGTTAAGAATTATTTGTAATTATTGGTTTAGAATTAGATTAATTTATGTGTTATCTTGTATTGATTAGTTATTAAGTATTTGCTAGTTATTTTATTAGTTAAAATTGTTATTGTATAAGTTATGCACACTTCTAGTGAAAAAAAATCAATGTACAGATGTAATGTTAAAATGGTTGTGCATAATTGTACTTCAACCCCACTGTAAACTAGAATGTTCGTTATTAAGGTTTTTCAATTTATGGCAACGCCTAAAAGTATGCCTTAGTTTATGATGCCTAATAACTCAATTAATTCAGCCATATAGATAGTAATAGCTGAATAAGTTTTATAACCGAAATAGCCGTTATTAGGCGAACTTTATAGAGCCATCTAGACTTTACAACTCGAACGTTCTATGGTCATTTGCCCGTCTGGGCTAGAGTATAAATAGGATCGCAAGAGACGGCATGATTCATTCTAAGTTCTGACTTTGTCAAAAACGTATCACGCTGAGAATATTATAAAGTTACGGTTGTTAAAGTGACTAAGTACTAAATAAAGTTGTGTAAATTGTAAACAGTAGCAAAAGTGTTGTGTTTAATTGTTTTATTTGAATTGCAATAAAAGAACTCGAAACGGTTTATTATAAAGGAAATAAACCAAAACGTTATTGAAAGGCAGTAACGTAACAATATTTTTAATCAGGCTTAAGTTCATCAAATTTAATTTTTCATGTTGTAAAATTCCTTTCTTCATAAAAATAATTTAATGAAAAATTAAATTTGATGAACTTACGCCTGATTAAAAATATTAAAATTTGGATTAAAAATATTTCTTTTGTATTATAAACTTTTTATATTATAATTAAGAAATTTTATGGTCCCATACAGATTCATTATAGGGAAGTTCGACTTTATTTAAATTTATTAAAAAGGAAATTCATTCCTAGATATTTTAACTCATAAGGATACTATCATAATAATGATGACAGTCTGATGGAAACAAAAATCTGAGGACCTGCAGATGTTGCCATTTATTCTTAGACATTTTTAGCGTTTGGAAGTGCAACAGTCCTATAAGGGAGAAGCTGATAGGTAGTCACACTTATTATAAATTTTGTAATACTAAGTATATGGAGACGGCTTTTAACATTTTACAGCACTTTTATTACTTTTTCTACTGCAATAATTTTTAGTCTGATCACTAATTCCACTAACACCCTGGTAACAGTTATAAAACAAATTACCCAGTTTTGACGTTTAAAAATATTAATGTGTTCTTATAAAAAGAATTAAAAACTCTGCTAATTTTTTTTTTGATGAAACGTTATTTTTAATTGGCAAAAGTACCCACACATATCACAAAGTGGGCGGGGCAGTTTTTTGGGTCCAGATGGCACCACGGGCCTCAGCCCCCTTAAATTTTAATTATGGTTTTTTTCTTTTTTTATTCTGAATCGGGTAGCATATTTTTTTTTCGTACGCCCCGTAAAGTGCACTTCAGCCTTTTAATTTTGTAAATAACTTGGATATTTTTTTAGGTAGCAGTTTATAATTTTATAAAAATATGTAATGTGAATCGTAACCAACAAAACAAATCAATTTAAAATTTTCTAATAATGTTTGGATATAAGCTGACGATATGTTTTTTTTTTTTGTGTAAACAATTCTTTGGTGCCTTTAAAAAAGGTCACTTTTTCTTTCGTTAAAAGGACGTACCTTTATGCAGAAATTATTGAGAAAAAAAATAGACATAAGAAGTTGTTGGTATTTTGTGTTTGTAAAAATATTTTGGTTTCTGTTCCAATCGCGACAATGGGTTTTTATTGCTGAAAACACGTTTCTTACGTAGGTAAAGTTATTTGGAAAACACTAACAAATTCTTGTTTCGCCACAAGCAAAGCGACAGTAAGTATGGTTGATGGGTAAGGAAATTTGTTTTATTGTTGCATTAATGTAATTTTATTCTTTCGCGCCAAATTATGCCAGTTATTGTAAATTCAATGTAGTGTTTTCAACACGGTCGAGCTGGGTCCACAAACAAAACTTTTTTCACGAGACCAAATACATGTCTTCAATTCTTGCAGGTAGTAATTTTTTTTTTCAATATTTGTTTGCCTTTATTTCTTTTAAAACAGTGCTGATCAAAATTGAAATGCTTGTGTATTGGTGAGAATATGAGACAAATTTTGAAATACAGTACAACAAAAAAGTAAATGAAAAGATTTTTATAAAAATGTAATCGTAAAAATTGTTTTGGTTTAAAAAATCGGTTTAATACTTCAATACACAATTAATTTGCTATTTGGTAAAACAAATTATGTTTCCTTATATTTTAAAGGTAAAAAAAAAACAAAACAAAATGCAGTATATATCATAAACAATTTTCGTAAAAGTACGAACATTTTTTTTACGCACTATTTTTTAAAATCAATCAAAGCATCCGCCAAGCATGTGCAATATTAGCCGTCTAAAAGACAACTGAATTAAAAGAGCAAAAAAAAGTGATGGGTGGAGCCAAAAAGCCATTGCTCTATGAAATGATCACCACTGTTTTAAAAGAGAAAAACAGACCATTTTAGAGGCATCACAAAATATTTTACAAAATAAAAAAAACACATTTTAGTTTAGTGCCAATTCACACGTTGCAAGTCTTATTGATCAGCTTGCTACCTTATAGGCGAGAGAGAGTGAGAGAGAAACGTTTATTTTCCTCTCTTCACTCTCGTTATAAAGTAGCAAGCTGATCAATAAGACTTGCAACGTGTGAATTGGGACTTACCAGCCAACAAACAATTTTACAAAACACAAACAGGCTATCGTGCTGCCTAGCGGGAAAAATTGCGAGCGCTTTGACTTTTCAGGCCTTAAAGAAGGTTTACAACTAGATTTTCAATAAACTTTTACTTATTCCGCTCTGCCTTCTTCGAAAAGGTCTTTTAGAATGGGTTTTATGAAATATTTTACAAATTCAAATTAACTTTTCTGAGATAAGACCTCTCGAAATAGTTTTATTAGCAGTAATGTTGGAATGTGTAGCAAGTTGAATTATTAATTTACTCACTTCGCGTTATGAGCAACAACAATTTGCGACCTTAGGACAACAAGGATATATATGCACCTAAACAACATGTAAGATAGAACCTTGTTGTTCTAAAACAGTTGGAATGCGACTGGAAAACTTAATATCGGTAAAAAGGCCTTCTTTAAGGCCTCGTTACTACTTCATTTTCCCGCTGTTAATGGTCAAGCAAATAGCGTTTTTTTCATTATGAGGAATTTGAATGTGAATTTTTTTTTCATATCTGACAAATTCACATATGAATTTTTTTGTTTGCTCATTTTTCATGAATGAGGAAATTCAAAATATTTTTTTTCCTCACCCTCATGAATGTGAAAAAACAGAAAAATTTTAAATTTTTCACGCTTGCTCATGACTGAAAAATGAGCGAACGTTTCGGTACTCTGAAATAAATAATGAGAAAAAAAATATAGATAGTAACTAAAGCTGAGTAAGTAGACGTTATGCGACGAACTTTCTAGAGCCATCTAGACGTTACTAGAATCATCTACACGTCTGGGCTAGAGTATAAATACTTGCGGCGCACAGTGTTCGATTTCAAAAATTAGGACGACAAAAATAAAAAATTTAAATTAACCACATTGTTTGCAAGCGAAGACCCAGACTAGCTTAAAATTACATGATTCTTGTATATCTTTCAACTTGTATGCTTATAACGGTACTCTGAATGACATGTTAAAAGAAAAACAAATAAAAACACAAAAATTCTATGCGTATTTTATGCAAATTCAAAAGCAAATAGAAAGCGTTGTAGAAGCGATATTACAATTTTTTTATTTGTATTAAATTGTTGTAACTTTTAAAACAAACACACAAAAATTCATTATTTTCTAATTAATGGTAAGTTTTTTAAAAAGTGTTAAGCTGAGAAAGTTTTTTTTTTACAATTATTAACAAACAAACTAACTTTGTCAGACGATATCTTTTGATTTCCATCCGTTTCAGCACATCCAGAAACGTTTCTGTAATCTTCCAAACTTGCTGTTATAGACTTTAAAAAAATGTCTGCCCTAAGCTGCCCCATTAAAATATTTTTCAAAAGTACAATATGAGCTCGGTTTTAATTACCCGCAGAGACGTTTTTAATGTATGGCTGTCTTCTTTCAAACAAAACCGGCATGACTGCATAGTTGATTTTATTTCATTAAATTTTTGTAGTTCTTCAGCAGCAACTATACAATTTGATAAATTAAAGCTTCTCGCTTCAAACTTGTGCACAAAATTTGAAAAAAAAAGTGGCAACAGGCCAACAGAACATAACCGCGATTTTTCCATAATAATAACGATTGGTTAGCATGCGCAATTGATTATTCATATTTCACATCAAATTCTGTTGCACAGAGTAATATTAGAGGCTGAGGCAGGCCAAATAAAAACTTTGAAGACTGCAGTCAAAGAAGTAAGGAGAGAAAATGAAAAAAATCTGGCAAATGTTGAAAGTAATGAACAATTATTCATGGCAATAGAAATGCAAATGCGATCAGCTGGTAAGCGTAATTCATCGAAAATAATGAAAGAGTTAGCTATTGCTTCTCCAGAAAGAGGTTATCATGTAAAAAAAATTATGTTAGAAGAAAAAACGCAAAAATCTATATCGCCTGATGAAGCATTGGCAATGATCTTGGATTTGGATTTGTCTGTTGATGAAACAGTATACAAAACATATTAACCGCGCCTTTATCCTTCTTACGAATTAGTTCGAGCTTCGAAAACATTGTGCTATCCAGAAAATATAAAGGTAACAGAATCATATGCTGAAGTAAACTTACAGTCCTTAATAGACCACACAATTTTAAGATTGTGTGCATCATGCAATGACGTACTCACTGATAAACTAGGAACTTGCCACGAAATTTCATTATTGTGTAAATGGGGATGTGATGGGGCAAATCAAAGCCTTTATAAAGAATTAGAAGAAGGCAATAGCGATGAAAATTTATTTAGTATTTCTGTAGTACCAATTCAAATGTATCTTATCAATGAGAAAAAATAGAAATCAATCGTTTATCAAAATCCAACACCTAATTCTTCACGTTATTGTCGTCCTATTAAACTATTATTTGCTAAAGAAACCACTGATTTAATAAATACAGAAGTGCAATATATTAGGGATCAAATTGCAATGTAACGTCCAACGGAGGTTATTTTATTAACAAACAATGTCCAAAAGGTTGTTTATGTTAAACCCAAATTAGTTTTATGTATGGTTGATGGAAAAATATGCACAGCTTTATCAAAGTACAATTCATCACAAATTTGTTATGTTTGTAGAGCTAAACCTTCTGAGATGAATAATTCCTCTGCTCTTTTACAAAAAACATTAGACCCTGAAGTTTTAGAGTTTGGTTTGTCGCCATTGCATTCATTGATTAGGTTCATGGAATGTTTACTACACATAGCTTATAGAATGGATATAAAAACATGGCAAGCAAGAGGCACAGATAATAAACAAAAGCTTCAACAACGAAAACTTTCTATACAAGAAAAGTTTAAATCGAAAATGGGATTGCTTATAGATATGCCAAAGCAGACGACAGGAAACACCAATGACGAAAATACAGCTAGGCGCTTTTTTAGAAATACCGTAGAATCTGCCGAAATAACTGGTATAGATTTAGAACTCTTAAGGCGATTTCATGTTATTTTGGAATGCTTAGCGTGTGGATATTCAATTAATACGGAAGCTTTTGACCAATATGCAACAGAAACCAGAGAAATTTATTTAAAATTATATCCATGGTATTATATGCCGGTGAGTGTGCACAAAGTTCTTTGGCATGGCAAAATAATTATTCAAAATTGCATCCTCCCCATTGGGCAATTTTCAGAGGAAGCTCAAGAGTCGAGAAATAAAGACACTAGAAAGATACCAACTCTGATTTAAACAATAGATTGCTAATATCATCAGATCCATATATGTATATGTAATTTGAGAAAAGCCCCAAGAACAAAGCGAGGACAATTAACTCCAGAAATTTTGAAATTACTGCAAAATACTGTTATAAATATTGAAGAGTCAGATGATGAATATGATAGCAGCAACTCAGAATAAGTTACTATTACTTTTTATATTATTGTTAATTTATGAAATTTGTTTTACTTTTATTATTGTAAAATATGTGTATTCATTAATTTAAAGTACATACTTTGTGAATACCCTAAATATATAAATAAATTTAATTTTAAAAATTATGTTTTTCTGCCCCAACCAAACGGAAGGAAGGTCGGACAGATTTATATATGACAAGTAGCAGACGCAGTAAGCGGAACGGTATAATTGTTCACCTAATTGTTTTGTTACACACAAGAATCACCTGTACAAAAAATTAGGACTCTATCTTAATTATTTCCAAAGTTATGATTTTTGTCGTCCTAAATTCTTAAATCGAACACTGTGCGGCGGCAAGCATAATGAGATCATTCCAAGTTCAGACTTTGTCAAAAACGTATCACGCTGAGAAAATTATAGTTGGTTGTGAATAAAAGCTATAAATTACGGTTGTTAAAGTGACTTAGTGCTAAATAAAGCTGTGTAAATTATAAACAGTGTTTAAAGTGTTGTGATTATTTAGTTTTATTTAAAGTGTAATAAAGAACTCGAAACGGTTTATTATAAAGGAAATAAACCGAAACGTTATTGAAAGGCAGTAACGTAACAATATATTTCTTTCGTTGACGTTTCGCTTTCATTTGACACTAGATCTAGAAATATTCCAGTTAAAACAAAATCTGTGTTGTCTGTTTTCTCATTCAAATACAGAAACACTTTTTTTCTCACATATCGAGAAACGATGGAATTTTTTGTTTCACACTTCATGTGAGAAATTTTACGATGCGAGAAATACCGAAACGAGCTACAGGTTGCTTTAGCCGTCCTTAAATGTTGTTTCGTCATTTCCTTGCTTTTCTTGTTTTTTCTTTCTTTCCTTATCTTTTTATTGCTTTTTGAATTTTAAATTTTAACTTTTAACTGTCATTTTTAACGTAATTCCCCTTTTTCCCAACTGTTCATTTAACGTAACTTTCTTTCTTTTTCTAATTGTCAAACTGCTTGGGAAATTTGTAAAACTTCTATATAATAAGCTAGATTAAGGATCCATTTTGAGAAAATAAATGATTCTTGTGTATATACTGAATATCACCGAACGTGTATTTTTTAAAGCGGAATTAGAATTTTTTAAATCGAGTGAAAACCCGTCCTCCATTTTTTATAAAAAAAAATAATAAATCTTTTGGTTTTTTAAAACTGATTTCTAAAACCAGTCCTCAAAAAATATTGAGGAAAAACATTTTGGCGCCCGAGCAGGGACAGTGTTTTTAAATAAGTTAAAAAATTTGTGAAAAAATTTCGCACATACCGCGCTCGTATATTCGAAAAATATAACAAGACTCTACCGTGTATGTTAATAAAACCATCGGTGTAACAAAAACGTTTAATAAAAACAAAAACTTTAAAATAGTGCGTCTGTAATTGCTACAACCACAACAACTACAAAAATCATCATCATCAACATCTTATACCTATTGAAGGAAGGCAGCCATCGTCATCGGAATCCATACTACACAAATGCCGAAGTTTAATTGCATCTTGTGTCATAAGGAAAGTGCGGAACGTCAACAAAACCCTAATCAGGTATTCAAGAACCAATAATTAGGGTGAGACTTTGCATTTGTTTCTAATAAAACTTTAATTAAAATTTCAATTAAAAAATTTAATTTTTGGCAAAGTTATAATTCCACACCCGAAATTATTCGTTCTTTTAATCAAATTTTCAAATTTATAAACCACCCTAATAGTGAAACACACAAAAAAAATATATAAAAGTGCTTTATTGTTAAAACTTAATTATTGTCAAAAGACATCAAACTTCATTATAGTGTTTAACATAATTACGAAAAAACACAAAAAGTTGAAAAGTTACGCCTCCTCGCTTCACCTACCGTTCGTTCTCTCTTTTTTTCGGTATCTCTCGTTCATTTTCCTTTACAAAAAAAACAAATATTTAATTTTATTAAATTGTAAAATATTTACAATTTTCCAATTTTTACCTCTTTTCGTGTTTGTCTTATTTATTCTACAATCGCGTTTGCCATTATTATTTGACATTTGCTTTGCTTATTTTCTTCATTTACATTGTACTCGTTACTTTTGATAAAATAATTGTTTACCAACACTGCTTTTTTAAAGTGTACTGATCGCATTTGGCAACACCATCGATCATATGGTAAATATACATGTAAACAAACACCAACAAATAGAAAATACATAATTTGATAGTTTGTGGGAAAAGTGAAAACAATTTATAAAAACAATTAGTAATAAAATTGAGAAATTAAAATAAATAAAGAAAAAGTGAATACCAGTTGATTTCCTATAATATAATTGTGTATAATTTACGGTGATACCGAATTTTTTTACAAGGAAGATCGAGGTAAAATTATAATAACCGGACGGACAATTATTAAGTGTTTGCGAGTAAAATTAATTGATAAAGAGGCTGTGGTAAATAAATTAACAATAAAAACATATATTTTTGGAAAAATTATATATCAAAATAGTGAAAAAATTAAAAGAAATTCGAAAAAATGTTCTTGTCCTTTGCTCTATTCTTGGTTGTTTTTCATCAATACAACCCAGCAAGCAATTTGAGTGAAATTTGAAAGCAATATTTTGTGTGTAATTTTTGTTGATTTTTTATAAAATATATTTAAATTATTTAAATATCCTAAAATTACAATTGCTAACCCAGCAAACAATTTTTTACTTTTCGGGAAAAATAGGTAAATTTGATTTTTCGGTAAAATTGTGCAAAAAATTTGTGATTTTAGTGCAATAATTGGAATTGATACTTTAGACTTCACTTCAGGCAAAGAATTGTATTTTCATTTTGATAAAATTGTGTGAATTGTGATAAAAAATAGTTGAGACCAGCAAAAATTTCTGTACTTTTATAAAAGTGGTTTTTGAAATTGATTCGAAACCGAAAGTTGATCTCGGAAATTATTAAAAATTCGTTTTATTCGCTAAACGACAAAATCATTTCAATTTCCTTGAGATCCTTCCAGAAAATTTCCTTAAGCGTTTTTTAAATTGATTTTAAACCGTAAGTTGATTTCGGAAATTATTTGAATTCATTTTTATTGTCTTAACGACAAATTTATACAATTTCCTTGAGATCCTTACGAAAATAAATATTTCTAAAGGAAATTTATAATCGCTTATTGGTTTCCTATATACTTTCTGTGATACCTACATTTTTGTAAGAAACTTTATTGCAAAATGGCTCCAAGAAAACATAAAGGTGCGATCACAATCGAAGGCTTATATGCACAAAAGAACACAGTAATGACCAACATAATGAGGATGAAAACCTCTATTGAAGAGAAAACTATTTCATTCTCTCAGAACAACCTACAGTGTCGCCTTGAGATTTTAAACTGTTATATAGATGATGCGATGGACATTCAGTCCGAGATTGAGGTTCTGGGGATCGGGCCGAAGTGGAAGATTTGTGCATTGACACAAAGAGTCTTTTTTTTTGAGTTACTTAACTCCGAGAAACCCAAGCGTGGGTGAAACTTCGTTTGCCTTTCAGGGTCACAAAAGCAGACTCCCACTTATGAAATTGCCTAAATTCAGTGGCAAATACTCGGATTATAAAAACTTTATCAGTTTGTTCAATAGTTTGGTTCATAACGATACGTCTCTAACTGATATTGAAAAGTTTAATCATCTCATATCATGTCTCTCGGATGAAGCGCTTGGTACGGTAAAGGCGTACCAAGTGACCGAGCAAAATTATTCCAAGGCTTTAGATAGTTTAAGGACAGTTTACGATAATCCGTGTTTGATCTTTTTTGACAACATAAGAAAATTGTTTGATCTTTCGGAAATGTCTAGGGCCTCCTCTTCAGCCTTGAGGAGCATGATTGACACGGTGTCAGCGATTTACGGTTCACTCTTGTCGATTGGTAATGAGAAAGACATTGTCAACGCCATGATAATTCATCTGGTTATGTCAAAGGTTGATCCAGTCACTCGTACAAAATGGGAGGAGCAACTTGACTATCAAAAGTTGCCCTTGTGGAGTGATTGTGAGGCCGCATTAAATAAACGTTTCCAGCATATCTCTGCTGAGGAAGCCTCGAATACCAAACCGAATCACCGTTCACAGGCTTCTACTCAAAATGCCCCCGTGTCAAAAACTAGCGATACCTTTTCAAAGAAGAAAGCTAACTCCTTTTCGGCTCAAACGGGAACACAACAAAATTCCTCAAAATGTATATTTTGTAAATCGACACAACATTTTGTAAACGCTTGTCCGTCTTTCTCTGCAATGCCTGTGCAGCAGATATTTGATTTTGTAAAAGGCGTTCCTGCCTGTATTAATTGTTATAAAAAAGGACATACGGTGACAAAACGCAAATCGTCAAAGTGTCGAGTTTGTAGTTGCGCACATAACACTTTGTTACACATTTATGCTGCAAATAATGCACAAGTACAAAGTAGTTCTAGTTCTGACCCGAATCAGCCATCAATTTTGACGGCATTTACACATCTTTCGTCTTCTAAAGACAATGTGATATTGGCAACGGCTTTGGTTAAAATCAAAGATAAATCTGGTCAGTATATTCTGGCTAGAGTTTTATTGGACTCCGTTTCACAAATAAATTTTGTAACTGAGGAACTAGCTCAGCGACTTCAACTACGAAAAGAGGAACGAAATCTCAGTTTAGTTGGAATTGGAAAAACGAATGCTTCCACCAAATTTAAATTACAAGCCATGGTAAAATCTCGAATGAACTCCCACGAATTTTCTTCGGATTATTGGGTTATTCGATCGATTTCTTCTTACCAACCAGATCAGGTTATTTCAACTTCTGATTGGAATTTGCCTGGTAACATAGAATTCGCTGATCCATATTTTTTCAAACCTCAGAAAATTGATATGTTGATCGGCGCTGAGATCTTCTTTGAATTGCTTTGTGTTGGTCAAATTAAAAAGAGTCCAAACATTCCAACTCTGCAGAAAACGCTTCTGGGTTGGATTGTTTCGGGCAAATACAAAGAGTCGAAGAACTTAGATAAAAATTCATACCATTTAAGTACTCTAAATGAAAACGAATCATCTTTGAATTCAATAGTTCAAAAATTTTGGGAATTAGAAGAAATTCCCCAGGAGGCAAATGTTCTATCTATAGAACATCAACAATGTGAGGAACATTTCACAAAATCTATTCGACAATTGCCGTCGGGTAAATTTGAAGTGGCGCTTCCTTTCAAAGCGGACCCAAAAACGTTGGGTCTCTCTTTTGAAACAGCCAAGCGGCGATTCCTATCGTTGGAACGTACATTAATCTGGGGCATATGTCTATTGCAGACAATAAAGTGCCTGATTTTCCTCATTATTTCATACCACATCAGTGTGTATTACGCCCGCAAAGTGCTACGACAAAACTTCGGGTAGTTTTCGATGCCTCTTGTAAAACGTCTTCGCAACGTTATCTAAACGATCTACTAATGATCAGCCCTACTGTTCAGGAGGAGTTATATCGTTAGTCTTATTCGCAAATGTGTTAAGTCGCTTTTTTCAAATTTTACAGGAGACACAAAAAACATTGAAGCTTTTTCAGTTTTTAAAATTTGTAAACTTTTTCAACGCAATTATTTTAACAAAATAGCTCTCTTTAAATGACCTTGATCAAAAATCGATTTCCACAAAATCTTGGGAGAGAAATTCACACTTCTTGGACTTAGCATTTTTGCTTTGTAAACTTATTCGTTTTATTATGGACTTAGCACATTTTCCTATAATCAGTTTTAATTTTCCAATAAATTTGATTTAAGTTTCTATATAAATTTTATTAAAAAAAACAGAAACTTTAGACTAGCTCAGTTTATTTCTATTAAAAAGATACAGAAATATAACTATATACAATTTTAAGCTCATTTTAAATCTTATTGTTAAACTTTGAGTAGAAAAAATTCAAAGGTGAGGTAAATCATCGTAAAATTTGTAGTGTTCATTGGGTAAGGTTGATTTGAAAAATTTTAATGCCTGTATTCATAAAAAAAATTTTAAAATTAATAAAGGTTTACAAAACAAATTTTCTATGAAAATTTTCCTAAATAAACGTTTGGCAAATTTAATAATCGTTTATGATTACGGTGGTTAGTCTTCATACTTTCTTGCAGTAATTTTTCTTCTTCCTTGATAAAGTTGCTGCAAATGTTCAAAGTCTACAGGTTCAGTTTTATCATCAATTTTCTGCGGTGAAATTTTCCATACATCAGAAAAACGAATTTTAAAATATATTTCTTTGCTTGGGGCTCTTATGTCTGTAACTTTACTATCACCTTTATTACGCCCAGGTCTGATACTCTTAAGAAATTGAACGTTATCAAATGTTTTGAAAAATTTATTATCAAAATTAATTACTCTTTTTTCATAGCTCTTTCTACTGTGGAATTTACGCTATCTGCTATCATTTGTGTATGACCAATCTCAATATCAATGCCATGTTTGATAGCCACATTGAGCAGTGCATACCACAATTTCTATTTTGATACGTACAACCATCGCTATAAAAGTTTTTTTTTTTTTTTGGATTATTGTCTCCACTAAAAACTTTGTTTTCTATAAAATTAACCCAACTACTTACGAAATCTTCAGAACTCAGACCTCTTTCCACTTCACTACACACCTTCATTCATTTATTTTTTCTTTTTAGATCTCCACTTTTCACGGCTTTACAAAAATATAACAGAAAACACAAAATTCAATTAAACAAATTAATAGTTGCGGAGTTAGCTCGTGCTTTTAATATTTTTCGTAGTTTTGTGGACTTATCATTTTTGCAAACCACAAAATTACAATTACTTTAAACAACATAATGACATTATTTCTTGTCGTAAAATATGTATTTTGTATAGTATTACCGTTTTGCATTAAAATATCAATTTTGGAAAAAAGTGGACTTAGCGTCTTTGCGAATTACACTAACGATATTCTACGTTGATTCGCTTTCGGCTGCATAAATACGCAATTACGGCTGATATTGAAAAAATGTACCGTCAAGTTTTAATTGATGAGGCCGATAGAAATTTTCAATTGATTTTATGGCGTGAAAAGCAGTCTGATAATATTGAAATCTTTAGACTGAATACAGTTACTTATGGCACGTCTTCGGCTCCATTTTTGGCAATACGTTGTCTTACGTATTTGAGCGAATTGTTCGCAAAATCGTTACCGATCGGATCTCATGTCGTGCGAAAGGACTTTTATGTCGACGATCTGCTAACTGGTGCAGATTCAATTGAGGAACTTAACGTGATAAGAACTCAAGTTACTGAGATATTGGAATCCGCAGGTTTTAATTTAACAAAATGGTTTTCAAACCACTACAATCGAGCTGACTTACCTATATTAGAGAAACCTGTACAAATAGATCCGGATTTCACTAAAACTTAAGGCACATATTGGCGTCCGAAGAGTGATGTTTTTAAATATCATTTAGAAGATTCTTTTCAGAATCTGAAAGCCACAAAACGTAACATTTTATCTGTTTCGGCTCGGCTTTTTGATCCTCTCGGACTTTTGTGCCCCTTGGTTGTAAAAGCTAAAGTTTTACTTCAAGAACTTTGGCTGCTGAAGTTAGATTGGGATGAATCAATCCCTACGCACCTTGACAGGGAGAATTTCAAATCCAATTTATTGAAAATTGATGTGATTGAGATTCCGAGATATGTCTTAACGACTTCAAAAACCAAATGCCAAATTCACGGATTTTCTGATGCCTCCATGCGAGCATATGGCTGCTGGATTTATATCCGGAGTCGAGTTGCAAGGGAAACTTCGTGCCGACTTTTGACTGCAAAATCGAAAGTTGCTCCTCTGAAGACCAAGTCACTTCCTAGGCTTGAATTATGCGCTGCCCATTTATTGGCCAAATTGTGGTCTAAAATTAAATCCATGATTGCATGTGAAATCGAAACAGTAACGTTCTGGACTGATTCAGAAATCACCTTACACTGGATTCAGACGCATTCTTCTGCGCTTGCTACTTTTGTTTCAAATCGAGTTTCTGAAATCCAAGAACTATCAGGCCAAGTCGAATGGCGACACGTTCCGACTAAGATGAACCCGGCTGATATAGTTTCGAGGGGTTGTAATGTAGATGAGCTAGTTGACTCAATTTGGTTCAATGGCCCAGCTTTTCTACTCAAAGAGAGTAACGCCTGGCCAGTTAATGAACATTTCAGGCTAACCGCCGAAGAAGAGTCACTGGAAAAAAGGAAAACTTGTGTGTTTTTCGCTGTAGAGGAAAAGGAAGTCAACTATATTGTGAAGTTGATGGAAAATTACTCAGGGTACACTAAGATGATACGAGTTTTTTCTTATGTCTTTCGTTTTCTTGACATTGCTCGGGGACACAAGTGTCGCCATTTGGGAGTTCCTACAGCGAAAGAGATGAATTGGACGTTTCTTAAATTCGTTGAATTTATCCAGAAGCAAGAATACGCGGATGAACTTAAAAAATTAAGTAAATCACAAGTTTTGCCTTCCAACCTACAACGGCTGAATCCATTTTTCCACCAATTTAAAGACGAACATCGCACGTTTTCACTTATTAGGGTAGGCGGGCGGCTGCTTAACGCACCCATCTCATATGATGCTAAATTTCCTCTTTTGATGGCGAAAAATTCACATTTTGTGAATATGTATTTGCGGCACCTACACTTTAATAACTGTCATGCGGGAGCGAAGGCGTTAGTAGCTCTCTTGCGAGATAAAATTTGGCTTATAAATGCCAGAGAAGAGTGCACGAAAGTGGTTCGGAAGTGTCTGCATTGTTTTCGTTATAAACCTAAACTAATGGGAAATCTGATAGGGTGAGAGCTCTACGCCCATTTAAAATATGTGGTGTAGACTTTTGCGGCCCAGTGAATATAACTTTAAAGTTACGTGGCCGTCTACCCGTAAAAATGTACATAGCGATATTTGTGTGTTTCACTTCTAAAGCCGTACATATTGAATTAGTTACTGATCTGTCTTCAAATTCTTTTATTCTCTGTCTTCCAAGGTTCGTCGGCAGGAGAGGTCTCCCAGAGAGAATTTATTGCGACAACGCAACGAATTTCGTAGGCGCCAGTCGAGAGCTGCAGGAGGCGACGTCCAGCCACGCCGAATAAATGGTGTCGTTCGCTGCTAACAAGGGGGTCAACTTCACCTTCATTCCGCCTCGAGCTCCACACTTCGGCGGCCTGTGGGAAGCAGCAGTGAAGTCTGCCAAAGGGCTTCTCATCAGAACCGTGGGCAAAGTGCTGCTCACAACGGAGGAGCTTCAAACGGTGCTAGTAGAAGTGGAAGCTGTGCTGAATTCCAGGCCCATTGCACCCATCAGCAGCGATCCCAACGACGGCGAAGCACTCACTCCATGCCATCTGTTGATAGGCGAGAGCCAATGTGCGCTGCCGCAAGAGTCGCGTCAAGACGGTCAGGACAAGCTGACGTACTGCAAGAAATGGCGGCTTCTCTCCACACTCAAGCGGATGTTCTGGCAGTCTTGGGAGAAAGATTACGTCCGCAGCCTCCAAGCCAGAACGAAGTGGGCAACAGAAGAGCCAGATCTCGACGTCGGCAAGCTCGTCGTGGTCCAAGAAGACAATCTTCCGCCCCTGCAGTGGCTAACCGGTCGCATTCAGGCCGTTATTCGCGGCCAACTGTTTCCAACTGTTCATTTAACGTAACTTTCTTTCTTTTTCTAATTGTCAAACTGCTTGGGAATTTTTTAAAACTTCTCTTATATTTAGCTAGATTAAGGATCCATTTTGAGAAAATAAATGATTCTTGTGTATATACTGAATATCACCGAACGTGTATTTTTTAAAGCGAAATTAGAATTTTTTAAATCGAGTGAAAACCCGTCCTCCATTTTTTATAACCACAATACTAATTATTGAAATAATAAATCTTTTGGTTTTTTAAAACTGATTTCTAAAACCAGTCCTCAAAAAATATTGAGGAAAAACAAATGTAATGTAATATAATGTAACGTATTGTATTTTTTGTAATTGGTAATGTATCACAATTTTGAGTCTTTTGAATAAAAATTGATATTGCACAAATCAATTTGAAAAATGTTTAAGGTGTGTGCTTGCATTTCTCGGACAAGAAATAACTGGCACATAAGTGATCTGGGCTAGTTTTCGCCTTGTATTAACTCACTATTCAACTTTTCAATCGACTTTTCTTTGCCCAATCGTCACCAAACTTCAGAATTAATGTTTTTATATACAAAGAAACAAAATTTGCCCATTCATGGACTTAAGAGCTCACTTTAATTCTTTGGAACACCTCTTATAATTATACAGTATATAGGAAAAATAGTTGCGCAAGTTACTTGCAGAGCACAACAGAGTCTGTACAAAATTTTTTTTCCTAACCCCCGACCTTACCGCTGATGTCTACAAACCAAGAGTTGCGCAAAACACTTGCGCAAGTAACATGCCGAGTGTGAAAGGGGTCTAAATAATTCTTTCCGTGTAATTCCCCAAAAAATCCTAATTTTTTTTTATATATCCCCAATGTAAGCGCCAAATTCCAAATAAAATTTTTTGTCCCTTTTGGCAACAAAACTGTAAGCCATGTTATTATATTTTGTCAAATTTGTTAAAAAATTTTGAAATTTTGTTAATTAAAAACTAGAAAACATTGAAAATGGCACACAATGGAGTGCCAAAATATTAGTAAAAATGGTAGCCTGATTTCAATTTAAATTTAGGGTACGTTTAGGATAGTGTGTAAATGGTTTATGTGAAGTTTGCATAAAATCGGCCCAGTGATTCCAGAGATAAGGCATTTATTTTCCTACATATTATTCCCATACAAATATCAACAAAATATACTCCATTTTTCATATTATGAATTTTTATTGTCAGTTGAAAAACTACCAAACCATATATCGAAATGTCTTATGTGTACAATAATATTCGGAATAGGTCGTAAAGTATATTCCATATGGCTAGAGGGCGTAAAATACGGTAAAACGTGTAAAAGCTTCCCCTCCCAATATCTTCTAAACTAATCAACCGATTTTCATGAAATTTGGCAGGCAAATAGCGTAACATCTAGAAGGAACTATAGCCTATACTTTTTATTATTTAGCACATTAAATAAGGCAAAAGAGGTAAAAGCTCCCCTTCCCTATATCTTCTGAACTAAACAACTGGATTTTTAAATTTGGCATGTAGACACTGTAACATTTAAAGGAACTTTGAAATAATTTTTTTTTTGGAAATTCCAACTTTTAGGGCGTAAATAGGGCAAACGGGTAAAAGCTCCCTCTACGCATGTCTTATTTATTAATTATTCGATGGTAGTTTCAAGTCTTAAAGGAACTAAAGGTTATACATTTTAACATTTACGGCGTAACATAATGCAAAAAGGGTTAAAGCACCTTCTTAATAAATTAACCGATTATCTTGAAAATTGTATTTTTTTTTTGACAAATTTTTCTATATCGGCGCGCAGCGGCTGAAAATAGTTTTTCATCGGCCAAAAATCTGTAACTTTTAAACCGAAAGAGATATATATTTTTTATTTTTTTTGCTGAAGAGACTTCTTGAACTTTCCAACTTTTTTAAAACCGGGTTATTGAGCAATTTAAGGTCAAAGTTACACTTTTGATGTGTTTTAGCATTTAGTATGAAAATGCTTTTGATTCAGATTTACAATTAAGGTATTTTTTGTTCAAAAAGGGGAATGTTTTTAAGTGCACTATTTTAAGAACTTTCAAATCTACATAACTGCCAAATTTCAATAAAATATCATTATTAATGTCAGATTTATAGAATGTCAAACCTTAAAACTACTATTTTTACTCATATTGAAAGCCCTTTCATTCATTTGCACTATAGAAGCAACAATTTTTATATTTGACATTCCATAAATCTTCCATCGGGACCCTCCCATTGGCGCATTGGGGAACATAACCATCTTCTTTTCAGAATATGGCAGACACCAGGGAAATAAAATACCTGGGGGTGACCAAAATCTAGCCTAAAAGACGGCAGCTGGTCTTTAAGTACCTTTGGTAGACAACTGGTATGGCTATCTTTGGAAATCAGTCGGCGTTTGGTATACACCTATACGACGGCTGTACAGCGACCAGCGGACGTCTGTCTTGCAGCAAGCGGTTCGCTTTACAAACGTGTTACTTTTATTAGGCGGGATGGCGTCTATGAACTGGCAGCACCAGTATCATCCTAGGATACAGAGGGCCAATCACCCACTTATCTGAATGCAAAACTGATTAATGAAACTTCAAATAGAGATTTACTAACCCCTCATAAGTTGACAACCTTAGACACACGTTAACGGATTAGAATTGGGCAATGGAACGTAAGGACCCTTAGTGAAACTACAAGACTGGCTCAACTTAAATCCCAATTATATTAATATAACGTCGCGATTTTGGATCAGTGAAGTACGATAGTGTGGTAGTAGTGAAGTGGTGTCGAGTAATGGAAACGTTGTGTTGTACAGCGGAAAAGAGAACGGCAAAGAAAGCGGAGTAGGTTTTATTGTCTCAAAGGCTATGAAAAATACCCTCAATTCATGGAAACCGGTTTCCGACCGCATAATAACAGCTCGCTTTTACACTAATGGTAAATTCATTACTATCGTCCAGTGTTATGCTCCCACGGAGGAAGCAGAGAGAGATGTAAAAGACGAATTATACAGCGAATTAAATGCTACGGTACTAAATATGCCAAAGCGAGACATACTCCTACTAACAGGTGATTTTAATGCAATGATAGGCAACGATAATCATAGTCTATCAGAGATAATGGGACCACACGGAATGGGAACGAGCAATAACAACGGAGAGCGTTTTATAGAATTCTGCCAGACATTCGAACTAGTCATTGGTGGCTCAATGTTTCCACACAAAGAAATACATAAATACACGTGGTCACATCCAAATGGCTACACGCGAAACCAAATAGATCACATTTGTATACACCGCAAATGGAGAACCTCATTACAAGACGTGCACACCAAGAGAGGCGCTGTCATCCACAGCGACCACGAACTAGTAGTTGCTTCAATACAAATTAATCTTAAAAACATGTTGAAGGGAATCGCCCAAAAATACACAAACACCTAGATGTCAGCAAATTAAGAGAACAATCAAAAAGTGAAGAAGTTGCAGAACTGTTGAGAGAATGCGTACCCACAAGCAAAACAACATGGGAAGAGACATGCAACTCTTTAAGAAATATAGCAAAAGAGCAAATAGGATACAAAAAAAAAAGCAGATAGGAAAGTTTGGATATCAGACAACACCTGGAAACTAATACAGAAAAAAATAATCTTAAACAACAAAAGTAAGAAAATCCAAACCTCAAAACTCGATACGAAGCCACTGAGAAAGCTGCTAAGAAATCAGCCCGATCTGACAAAAGAAAACACTTCGAGAATTTAACGCGTGAAGCTGAAGTAGCAGCAGGGTCAAATAATATTCGAGAACTTTATAATATAATTGGTCGCATCACAAATCAAAACATGAACCGTAAAAATATCTTAAAGGGGAAAAATGGACAGCTACTTACAAATGTAGATGAACAAACTCGTAGATGGGAGATCGCTTCGAGTCTATAAGCAATTGTACCGAGGAAAACAACACCACAGGAAACAACGCTTCCTCTGAAACCACCACCACACTTTTTTTTTTTTTTTTAATTTCTTTTTTTATTATTGAATCTTACTTATCGAAATTTACAATATGTATTCAAATCTTAATTCTACTTGTTGTTTATTAGTTGTTACCAGTGTAACCACTAACTGCTGTATTCAAATTTTAAGACTGTCTTCTAGTTAGGCACAAAGTATCGGTTCTTTTTAGCCTCTGGTGACCTTCGAACTGAAGCAAACCCCGAGCGAGGTAGTAAGGGTGGACCATTAGTTTATCGATGTAGCTTATTGAATATTTTTTAATTTCCTCCTGGATAGTGGGGACGTTGAGATCTCTGTGGATAATTTGATTACGTATATACCATGGGGCGCAGACAATTTGTCGTAATATTCTAGACTGTCTTCTTTGAAGCTTTTGGATGTTAGATGCGCATGCAGTACCCCATAATTGGATGCCATATGTCCATATTGGTTTTATGATGGACTTGTATAGCAGAATTTTGTTGTCTAAAGACAAGTTTGAGTTTCCACCGAGAAGCCAATGTAGTTGAGCTGCTTTAAGTTTCATAGCCGTTATTTTTGCTTCGATATGACGAGACCAGGTCAAGCGTCTATCTATATGAATTCCCAAGTACTTTACATGGTTTTCTACCGGAACAGTGATGTTATTTATTTTTACTGCTGGGCACGTTTGTCTTCTGAGCGTGACCACCACACTTAACACCCCAATTTCGGACAACCCACCAGACATCGAAGAGATTTCCACCGCTATTTCAAAACTGAAACGAAATAAGGCACCTGGAGAGGTTGGCATCCCCCCATAACTTCTCCAGACAAACCCCCCCCCCCCCTACATCCGCTGAAATTTTAATTCCCTATATTTACAAAGCATGGCTAAATGAAGAGCTTCCAAGCCCATGGACGAATGGCGTCATTATAAAAGTTTTCAAGAAAAACGATTTGACTGTATGTGACAAATGGAGGGGTATTAACCTTCTCAACACAATCTACAAGTTAATTGCAATAATTATTAACACTATTCTGGCAGGGGTTGAACAAACACTAAGGGATGAGCAGGCAGGTTTTCGTCCACATCGCAACTGTGTGGATCAGACAAATACCTTGCGCGTCATAACAGAACAATCAGTTCTACGATATCTCTGAAACTACAGGGCAAATTTAAAAACAAAAATTACGGCTTAAAGATAATATTGTTGCCGAGTTTCGGATTTTTTTTTAACTGAATATGGCCAACCGTTTTTAAGTTATTCCAATATACATATGTAGTGAAAGTGCCTTAATTTTGGACATAACGGTATATCTCGAAAACTAAAGCTGATAGAGAAAAATTAAGATTAGATTTGAAATCAGCGACCTCAAAAAAGTAAAAATTTGCAATCAAATTCGAGACCGAAAACTTACTGTTCCCCAGTGTAATAGTAGCATTCTTAAAAATTCGGATGTTTTCACTAAATATGCCGTTATTTCTTAATTCTTTGTCCGACGAGAACAATTTTACGCTTACTACGTTTGAAACAAAATATTATTTACGATACATGTTAAAAACAAATTAATTTTTGTTATTGCCTTAATGGAGCGAATGAAAATTGTGAATTTTGAAAAAAACATAAAAAATTACTTTTTTCAAGTTTAAAGACCTGTAACTCAGTAAATCTTTATCCGATCGAAACAGTTTGGACATGTTCGGAAAGAGAAAATATAAATATGCAAAATGTTAAATCTTGTACAATTCAGTTGAACATATCTCGAAATTTTTCGAAATACCTAAAACAGCTGCAGAAAAACACGATTTTCGCGTATATGTATCTCGAAAACGCTTCTAGTGAAAAATAAATCAATGCGATATTCGTGATCAGCAGCCCTGATTTATCTTACACAGCGTTTACATTTGCCAGTACTGGCAAGACAGTAAGCATATACATTAGACTGGTCGCAATTTTTTTTTTTTTTTTAATTTACATGTTTGCGCTGCTTAAAATATGAGGTTTGGTGTAAGAAATCATGGCCTAATTTTTCAGGTCAATCCGACGGTGCATAGCCGTGCCAAGTGGGGCCCAAAGTTTCCCATTTTATAAAAAAAAACATCTTTTCTATCAGATCTTTATAGTTATACTAGTTGAAAAGCCGAATATCAAAAATATGACTACGCTACGATCTTCCGCAGAGAAAGTTCTTCAAGTGTGCCAAATTTCAGCTTCCTATGTCATCAGATGGCTTCAGAAAGTTGCGGAAAGAATAGGACATACATGCAAACATCCTGACATACTAAGAAATTATATATTGAATAGATAGATTAAAGTATTTGCAGTTTAATATTTTAGTATGATACGAACGAAAGATTTTTAACTAATTTTAACTAATTCGGGGTCGCTGAATCCAGTGGTGCTAGCCGTTTTTTTAGGTTAGCTTTAGTTTTCGAGATATACCGTTATTTCGAAAATTAAGGATGTTGCACAACATATGTTCGCGCAACTCAAAAACGCTTTAGCTTATTGAAAAACTAAAAAAAACCGAAATTCGGCAATAAAATTTACTTTAAGAAAGTTAAAACTTTGTTCTTCATATTGGCTTTGGTTTTCGAGATATACCGTTATTTCGAAAATTAGGGAGGTTGCACAACATATGTTCGCGTAACTCAAAAACGCTTTAGTTTATTGAAAAACAAAAAAAACCGAAATTCCGCAATAAAATTTACTTTTAGAAAGTTAAAACTTTTTTCTTCATATTGGCTTTGGTTTTCGAGATATACCGTTATTTCGAAAATTAAGGAGGTTTCACAACATATGTTCGCGTAACTCAAAAACGCTTTAGCTTATTGAAAAACTAAAAAAAACCGAAATTCCGCAATAAAATTTACTTTAAGAAAGGTAAAACGTTTTTCTTATATGCGCAGTCGTTTTAGAAACGTAATTTTTTTTTCTGGAAAAAAAATAATTTTTTTATTAAAATTTCGGAATTTTTGTTTTTAAAAATTCATAAAAAATTGAAAAATGGAGCTATGCTTCCAATTTTATAGAGTCATATAAAAAACAATATTGCAAACAAAACAAGCTATAAATGATTAAAATCTGTTCACAACTTTTGATTTTATGTATTCACAAAGACGAAAAATTTTAATTAATTTAAGAATTTTATTAAACCGCCATATGTGTATAATTGAAATTCTTATATTTGGCCCGTGTAGTGCCTAGGATGCCTCAAGAAGGGTCAAATGTATGACTGGAGTTGGTCTTGAGGCATCCTAGGCAATATTGTTTTTTATATGACTCTATAAAATTGGAAGCATAGCTCCATTTTTCAATTTTTTATGAATTTTTAAAAACAAAAATTCCGAAATTTTAATAAAAAAATTATTTTTTTTTCCAGAAAAAAATTTATGTTTCTAAAACGACTGCGCATATAAGAAAAACGTTTTACCTTTCTTAAAGTAAATTTTATTGCGGAATTTCGTTTTTTTTTAGTTTTTCAATAAGCTAAAGCGTTTTTGAGTTACGCGAACATATGTTGTGAAACCTCCTTAATTTTCGAAATAACGGTATATCTCGAAAACCAAAGCCAATATGAAGAAAAAAGTTTTAACTTTCTAAAAGTAAATTTTATTGCGGAATTTCGGTTTTTTTTTGTTTTTCAATAAACTAAAGCGTTTTTGAGTTACGCGAACATATGTTGTGCAACCTCCCTAATTTTCGAAATAACGGTATATCTCGAAAACCAAAGCCAATATGAAGAACAAAGTTTTAACTTTCTTAAAGTAAATTTTATTGCCGAATTTCGGTTTTTTTTAGTTTTTCAATAAGCTAAAGCGTTTTTGAGTTGCGCGAACATATGTTGTGCAACATCCTTAATTTTAGAAATAACGGTATATCTCGAAAACTAAAGCTAACCTAAAAAAACGGCTAGCACCACTGGATTCAGCGACCCCGAATTAGTTAAAATTAGTTAAAAATCTTTCGTTCGTATCATACTAAAATATTAAACTGCAAATACTTTAATATATCTATTCAATATATAATTTCTTAGTATGTCAGGATGTTTGCATGTATGTCCTATTCTTTCCGCAACTTTCTGAAGCCATCTGATGACATAGGAAGCTGAAATTTGGCACACTTGAAGAACTTTCTCTGCGGAAGATCGTAGCGTAGTCATATTTTTGATATTCGGCTTTTCAACTAGTATAACTATAAAGATCTGATAGAAAAGATGTTTTTTTTATAAAATGTGAAACTTTGGGCCCCACTTGGCACGGCTAGGCACCGTCGGATTGACCTGAAAAATTAGGCCATGATTTCTTACACCAAACCTCATATTTTAAGCAGCGCAAACAATTAAATTAAAAAAAAAAAAAAAATCCCATACAAGAAAAGACCAGTCTAATATACATATTAGTTGGCAAAACAATGCAAAAACAAATTTTAAATGTAAATGTAAATGTAAAAGTGTTTATGTATTAGTGAAAAAGTTTGAATGAATTGCTACTGTCTTGCCAGTACTGGCAAATGTAAACGCTATGTTAGAAAACATCACAGTTTTGAGGTCATGGAAAAAAGTTAAAAATTTGTGAACCAAATTGTAAATGGACAATAGAAAAAATTCACCTGAATTTTGAAAAAATAGCTGGAGAATTTGAAAAAGCACTTAACTATAAGAAAAAATAAAGTTTTACTTCAGATTTAATTTTGCAATAAAAAAAAAAATTAAAAACGTAACCCTTAAAATTCGGTCGTATATCATATTACAAAATTATAAACAGGGCGAATTCACTACAAGTGGCAGCGAAAAGCCTGCTGACTTTGACAGTTCGAACCAATTTGTCTTGGCTTCATAATATTTTATTTATAAATAATTGACATTTCAAGCCGTAAACATCTGCTGTGTCTATGATTTTTGTTTTGTTGTAGTATTTTCGCCACCGTTTATATAAATTCAACTTGTTATATATTAAATGAAATCAAATAAAAAAAGTACATTAACAGCCATGTTATGGATCTAGAGAAATTGAAATCAATGGAGATTTTCAGTTAAATTTTTGTTTAAATTACGGTCGTTTTTTTATTTTAAAATACGTTCTAATGAGGATAAGCTGTACTCATAGTATGAAGTATATAAAACAAAATTACTTAATAAACTTTAAACACTGCATCGTTTTTAAAGTTTGTTCGACTTTGATTTCACTCGAATTCGATATCCCGAACATGGCTGATAGCTTCTTGGTTTGAAACATTTTGCAACTTTCATCAAAATGTAGTCTTATTAAAATTGTAGCCTTAATTCGATCATATGAATGAAGATTATCAGAAATACCTTGAAAAAATATTGCTAGTTGGCATGACTAACAAACGAGATCAATTTATTTAAGTTTTGTAAGTTATTTCTATCGCATTTTTGAAAAAAAAATGGACCTCTCTCTCTATCTCATAAATTGGAATGCCTGTCGGCAAATTAGAAATTTTTTCCTTACAATTTTTTCATAGTAAATGATTTTGTTCTAAACAATCATAAATATAATTAAGAAAAAAAAAGTAATTTTTTAAAATTAAATAAAGTTTTCTAACTGCACAATTTTCATTTTAGCTGGAACCTGGACAACACCCAAAAAATGGACAATCCTGGCCATTCCAGGTCGTTTGGCAACCCTTAATATAATACAATGTGGAACATAAATAAAAATATATTATTATTTTTAAATTTAATTCATTATTTAATTAAATAAACTGTTAGATAAACATTCGGCACCATAGCTAAAATATGAAATAATGTTCCTTCCGTCTTCTAATTCTTGAAAAGACGAAATACTTGGCTCCCTAGAAATAATACTTATAAATTATGTGATGATCGGTCCATGTTTTACTATAGGCCCCATATAAAGCCCACTCTGGTTAATTAACTAAATGCGCCTAAAACCGTAGCAGATATATTTACTGTGGTAAAATTTCTTCCAACTTAGTTTCATATGGCCAGAAAAAATTTACCTTAGATCCCATAACGCTTAAACTAATTTCACCGCTGTTTTGAAATATATTGAATATATTTTAGGATGATTGGTTCATAACTTTCCAGGGCTCCAATATAAATGCCTCTCCTGAAAATCATTTAAGCTCGCAGCACAGAGCATACAGAGACGTCACGAGACAGAAAATATTGTGTTTTTTTCTGTCTTTGTTTTGATTACGCAATTCGTGTTGATAGTAGCGGCCTGTTTTTACATATTGCCACTTTACTACCAAAAAACATTTTCTTTCTTTTTCTTCGAAAGCTGCCCTCGCAAATGATTTAGGCATTTTTCATACGTCACTTTTTTCATCTCTGTATGCTTTGTGCTCGCAGTAAAATGTTACGTATCATCAAGTAAAAATTTCTAAAAGAAAAAAAGAAGCATAAAACTTTCTGATTGTCAGTTAATAATTTAAAATAGGCCTAAACCGCAAAGATAAATAAATTTTAAATAGATAGAATATAGAGATCACTCCTGAAATATTCGAACAGTTGGTGGAGGGAATCAAAGATTCGGCACAGCCGAATATAGCACTCTAACTTGATTATTTATAAAGTACACACACGCAGAGAAAAAAAAAAATGGTTTAAGTATGGTTAAAGAAACATATTATGGTCCCTGCAATGGCAATAAACAAAACTTTTTTTACGATTGATAATAATTTGTTTCTATTTAACAATAAAGTGTTTACCTCCATTGAAACTTCAAATATGGTTGCATTTAACAATATAATGTTTTAATAAATTAAGCTACAACTAAACACTTTAACATATTATGGTTATCTTAACCATATTATTATCACGGCAACCATATTATGGTTAAATTCATCCATCCAAAAGCTATATCCATATTGCAGTTGCCTCCAAACATGTCATTGTAATATTGAATAACAATAATATGTTCGAAATTATAATCTTTTAAAACATTGTATGTTTAATTTGTAATTTAAAATAATATGTTTAAAAAGAAACAACATTCTGTTCGTTTGCATTTTACAAAAGTTGCTTGGTTTCCTTTAAATTCTCATTAAGTTAATTTTAATTCTTGATTAAAATACATAAATTTACGAAGAATAAACTAGTAGAACAGAAAAATGGTAATGAAGGTCGTCACAGGCTGGAATATGAATCAAAGGGGATTTTTAATAAAAGTCGAACATTAGACCTATCAGGCATACAAATTTAAAAAAATTTTATTTGACATTTAGATAACAAGCAAAATGAAAAAATGGATGAAATAAATAACCATAATATGGTTTAATTGACCATATTATTGTTTATTCTGATCATAATATGGTTACTTTTGTCAAAATGCTGGGTTAATTTTTAACCGTTATATGGTTAGTTTTGACCATTATTATTGACCAAAAAATGGTAAATTTTGATCATATTATGGTTGATTTCGGAAACATTTTTATTGATTTAAGCCATACTATGGTCACATTTATACAAAATATGGAAAGCTGCAAACATAAACATTGCTAAAATCAAACCATAGTCCATATATTTTCTACGTGCAGACGATAATTAAAGCCATAGCCATTTTTTTACTTTTAGCACAGCTGCTGTTTCGGGAGTTGCCGTATACTAGAACAATCGTGAGATTTATATGCGGCCATTATTGCCCCTGAATCGTTTGACGCGAATCTTCGACAATCTAATTCATTAAAAATGAGGCAGTCATGCCTGTATTGTGCCCCAATTTAGCGCAATAAAAATTGTATAATATTGGTTCAATCGAGGCAATATTTTGATCCTACCTTAATACAACATATTTATTTTAACTACTTAGATCGCTGTTTCGGCAACACTGCATGATTTATATATGTCGTATGTATTTAAACAAATACAATGTGAAGTACCTTTTTTATAAACAATTTACAGTCTAGTGCTTAAGTTAGAAATGTTAAGTATGCATAAAACAAAAGATGAAATTGTGGTTGGTTGTAAGTAAAATGCTGCATTAACGACAACTGTGCGATGTCTTTTTTACTTTTTATTTTTAAACCATCTTGCCACCCTCTCTTTGCTTGGTAACTTTTGTAAATGCAGCAATTTGTCCTTTTTATTTCTTTTGGTTCTGCTTGTTCCTTTCTTTTTTCCTTCTTTGCGTTCTTTTCCTTGATTATTTTGTATATTCCACAGATTTTAACTTAAATTATATTCTTTTGCTTTGACAAACATTATGTTTTATTTAAATTGTACCGAGAGCTCTATGCAGGTATTAAAAATTGAATTGTGTTTGTGTGAGAGTGGGTTTGTGTATAGAAAATGTTTTATTGAAATTGTATTCTTTAACCGGAAGTTGTTCAAGTGTTTGAAATTTTATTACTTCCATTTTTATGAACTTTTTATGCATATATGCATGTTAAAGTAAAGTTTTATCCCTGTAATAACATTTATACATATAAGCACACTTCCACATGTAAACAACAAACCCCCAGCGGGAAAAAGAAGGAGTACTGGGGCCTTCTAGAAGGCCTCTGTATCCCTTCTTTTGGATGTACAAGACCTGCTCGGTCCATTCCATACTCATATCTTTTTTACACACGCTATCATTGCGGAACAGGCCTTCCGCTCTCGCTTCTTTAACAGGTCCATAAGAATGGTAACGGGATCAAAAAAAAATAATTATTTTGCTTGTGCAAAAAAAAAACAATACAAAAATGTTACTCCTTCTCTACTCCCTTATCATAGAAGCAAATGTGGAATGTGTATCTTATCTTTTATACGAAAGACCCGATGCCTTCTATTAGGCCTTCTTTAACAGTTAGACAAGAATAGTAATTAAATTAAAAAATATTTTAAGCTGGCCTTTAAAAAGGTCTGAAATAAGAAGGTCTTCTGAATTTTTCCGCAAGCGACAAGCGTTTGAAAATTACTTGAAAATAGTTTGAAAAACAATTTGGCTTTATTATTTGAATTAAAATAAAATCATTAAAAAAAAGTTTAAGAATTGTGCTTGATATCAAATGATAGTCATTTAAAGTCAAAGATTTGTCTTCGTGTTTGCTGGGTTATGTACAGAACACACGAATATTCACCTGTTAAAATGTGCATATTTTATGAATATTTTTTCTGTACAATATTTTTAATATTTTTTTTTTTTTTTTTGTCATTATTTTTTAATGAATCTTCATATATTAAATATGAACTAACAATAATTAATCAAATCTTAACCTAATACGTTATTTTATGTCCTGCCAGTGCCAGACAAAATTTTGTTCATCACGGGTTCTGTTTACTTATATATTTCGCTCATAAATAAACTTATGTTTATCGCTCATCTAATTGGGTAAGTGCTGCAGTGTCTCTTCTTCTTAAGCGAGTGTGGCCGCCATGATTTAAAATATTTCGAACTAGTGGATTTGGGTGTTGTTCAAGCCTTTTTAAATATTTTATTGCATATTTTGTAATCATAACTAATGGCAAATTGAGATCCTTATGGATGTTTGAGTTTTTAACATACCAGGGAGCTGCTGTGATTATTCGAAGAAGTTTATTTTGGCGCCTTTGAATTTTGTCGATATTAGAGGCCGAGGCAGTGCCCCATAGTTGAATACCATAGCACCATATAGGCTTTCAGATAGAGTTGTAAAGTAGAAGCTTGCAATCGAGACTAAGGACAGAATTTCTTCTAATAAGCCAATGAATTTGAATGGCTTTTAGTTTCATTTGAGTTAATTTTGCCTCTATATGGCATTTCCACGTTAATCGCCGATCCAAATGTATACCGAGATATTTTACATGCGAATGTTGAGGAACTATTAGATTATTGATTGTAATAGGGGGGCAAGATTCCCGGCGCAAAGTGAATGTTTTATGTACGCAATTTTGCTCATTGACCATTATCCTCCATTGTCCATATTTCTAGTTGAAATATATGATGCTGTAAGTAACGCGATGCTTCATAACGATTTTCGTGGAAGCTTATAAAAGCTGTATCGTCTGCAAATGTTGAAGTTTGTGTGTAGTTGCTTGTTGGCATGTCCGAAGTATAAATTAAGTATAATAGGGGGCCCAGGATGCTGCCTTGTGGGACTCCAGCGGTAACGGGCTGAGGTGAACTTAAGAAATTTCCTTCTTTAATAATAAATTGACGACCGACTAAGTAGCTTTTTAGCAGCTTGTGTGTGTTTGCTGGTAAATTTTGCTTCAATTTATGTAATAAGCCTTCATGCCAGACTTTATCAAAAGCTTGCGAAACATCGATGAAGAGTGCTGAGCAATATTTCTTTTCTTCAAATGCTTTTCTTATGACATTTACTATTCGATGAGTCTGTTCGATTGTGCTGTGTTTTCTTCTAAATCCGAACTGATGGTTTGGAATACATCTATTTTCACTTAAAATCGGTGTTAATTTTGAAACTAATAATTTCTCAAACAGCTTTGACATATTTGATAATAAGCTAATAGGCCTATAAGACTCAACTTTTGTATGATCTTTCCCTGGCTTTGGTATCATGGTAACTAAGGATACCTTCCATTTTTGAGGATAGTATTCAAGACGTAAAATAGCATTAATAATAAAAAGAATAATTTTCTTTGCTATGCGAGGTACCTCCAAAAGCATTTTTTACTGATTTTATCAATACCAGGTGCCTTTTTAGTGTTTAAGTCACAAATAGCCTTTTCGATTTCTCTTATCTCAAATCTGAGGGGAATAGCTGCTCTACCAGCAACAGTTGGTAACTTGACCGCAATATTGTGAGATATATTTGGTGCAAATACGTTTTTCAAGTGACTAACAAACAGATTTCCTTTTTCAATATCGTTTCTTGCCCAACTACCATTCAAGTTTCTTAATGGTGGCATAGATATAACTGGCCTTTTTAGATTTCTAGCTGCACGCCATAATGAGTAGTCAGATTGTGGAGTTGCATCAAGTTCCTTAAGATATTTTTCTAGAGAAGCCGTTTTCTGATTCTGCAGTAACTTTCTTAGCCTTTTTGTGCATTCTTTTAATAAAATCTTAAGTTGCAGGGATCTGTAAAGTTGCCACTCTCTTCGAACTTTTCTTTTTTCAGTCAAGAGCCGCTCGACATCTGAAGAATATATTTTATTATTTTTAATTTTTTTGGGGGTAACGCTGGAATGTTGAACAGCTAGTTTAAGATAACTGTCTAAGTTAACAAGAGAGAGATCCACATTCTCCGGTGTACTAAGCGGAATATTTTCTGTGCAATGGGCACTGAGAAATTTTTTATATTTTAACCAATTTATTTGTGTGGCTGGCGTCGCTATGTAACCTGACGGAAATACAATTCTATTTGGGTTCGATATAGTAACAATTGTAGGTGTGTGGTCGGATGATAATTCTAAGGAAGCTTCAACATGAATCGTTTCTGTGGGGATGTTTTTAACCACGCCGAAATCGATGACATCTGGAATTTTTTGATGATCAGTAGGCCAATATGTTGGTTGTCCGCTCGCTACCACATTTAAATCCATTTTAGAAATTGTGTTAAATAAAACACGACCCTTTGGTGTTATAAGTCGCGACCCCCAGAAGGTATGTTAAGCGTTATAATCGCCAGCGGCTAGGAAACACGGTTCTAATGATTTAAAATATTTATAATATTGGTCCTCCGATATTGAAAATCTAGGCGGGGAGTATAACGAAGAAATTACTAGGTTTCTATTTAATTCCTCAACGCAAATGTTCGTTGCTGGGAGATAATCTTCACGATGATCACACATTAGGTAGTGTTTGACTCGGGTTTTTATTAAAATGGCAGAACCTCCACAAGCTCTACCTCGAGGGTCCTTGGTATCAAATAGTATATAACCATTTATTTTAAACTTATTTCTTGAGGTCAAATGAGTTTCAGAAATCATCATAACATCAATTTGTTTATTTTTAAGAAAGTATTCTAGTTCATTTTTATGTTGGCGGATGCCGTTTGCGTTCCAAAAACAAATTTTTAAACAGTTCATGGTTTGTTAAGTACAGCTTGCAATAACATCGATTGCATTCTAAGCATTTCCTGCATCATATTACCCATTGTGTTCGTAAAATTATTTACTGTTTGCACTAATGTTTCCATGGTTTTTTCTAAACGACTTAAATTAGAAACCGGAGTTTCATCATTACTTGGCGAGGCACCTTGCATTGGCTGATGGTTTGATTTTAGGACGTTAGCGTAAGAGGTTCTGTTATTACTAGGCTGGGGGGCTTTAATTGCATTTGTGTTTACCTGATTTGCAACCTGCATTTGAGGGGTATTTATTTTCGGTCCAACCGTCTGCTTGACGATATTATATACAGGGCATCCCCTATAATTGGCAGTGTGATTACCGCCACAGTTGCTACATTTTTTTACGTTGGGGTCGGTTTTAGACTTATCGCAAGAAACTGTACCGTGTAGTTCACCACATACTACGCAGACAGGGGGTAAGTAGCAGTATGCCTTAGTATGGCCAAATTCTTGGCAGTTTAAGCACTGAACAGGTCCATTTTTTTTGTGTGGCTCTTCTATAGTTATTCTTCTGTAGAGAATATATTTTAAATTGTAAACAGGATGTGTTTCGTTTTTTTAAGTTTTACGTCGCCGGGTTCAAACTCCACTCGAAAAAGTGGTTGGGGAATTTTTTCTCTATTTTTAATATTTACTACCTGTTTTACCTTGAAGCCTTTTTCTTCTAGGAATGTTTTAACCTCTTCTGGGTCCACACATGAGTCAATACCCTTAATCACTACCTGTAGACCTTTACTGCTTTTCAGTTGGTATGTATAAAAGTTTTTTTAAGTGTTTCAAAATTGTTTACCATTTTGCGAAAATCATTCTCATAATTGACTTGTATTTTTGTCTCGTTTATACATCCACGCTTGATAGCCGCTACGTAAAACGAATTTTCACTTATCACCGATATCAAACTCTTTATGAGCTCATTTGAATTTTGCTCCCTAAGATATATCGGGGGAGGCTTGAATAATTTAATGACGTTTGGTGCTTCAGAGGATTCATCCTTCAGAATTGCAAAACGATTTTGAGAATTTATTTTATCAAAAGATGGTACTTTTGAGGCCGAAGCAACTGCTGCAGAGGTAGGGCTGCGTCCCCGTTTAAGCACTGTTATGTACCTGTCCATACCAACTTGTACTGTAGGCTTTTGACAACTTTTAACAGGAGGGTTTTCCATTGCATTTGTGTTTGAGTTCATGGTATCATTTCCCACTAAATTTGTTTTTGACGTTACGGCAATACTTGCTGGCCTGGCAACACTTGTCACCAAATCTAGTTGTAGTTTTTTTAATGAGTCACTATCCACTGATTTTGTAAACACCGAGGGTGATAGAGAACGTGTTCGAGTAATTGGCTTAGCCGTTAAATAGTTTATATTATTTTGTTTAGTTTTATTTATTTCTGCATTATTTTCATTTGCATTAACTAAAACGTAAACGTTTCTTTCATTTTGTCTTAGTGTTGTTTCACTGTTCGTACTCATGCAGAGTTGTTTTTGTTTTTCACCGTTTTGCTTTGCTTTTAATATTTTTATTATTTATTGTATTACAACAACACGAAAAATAAGAAATTTAAACTTAAATGTTTTTGTTCAGAATATGTATACCTACATACATACATGTATGAACATTCATACGTATGTATATATTTTTACTTTTTATACCCTTCACCTCAGGTGGAAAAGGATATATATAAGTTTGTCATTCCGTTTGTAATTTCTGCAATATTGATCTAAGACCCTATAAAGTATATATATTCTGGGTCCTTATGAGGAGAGAACTTGATTTAACCATGTCCGTCCGTCTGTCCGTCTTACGTTTGATGTGTGTTTTCCGGAGACTCCAGACATGATAGCGGCTAGGTTGTTTTACATTTATGTCACGTATTGTCCACTATTTCGTGCCATTAAAATTCAGCAAGATCGGTCCACAAATGGCTGAGATATGATCAAAAAACCACGACTGCCTCTAATTTTTTCCAAAAAGCCCTTGTTGTTGTTGTATTTTTATTGATTTTTTCTGTATATCTGGAGAACGGCAAGAGCCAAAGTTTCCAAATTAGGTACACACATTTAGGTTGTCAATACACACCACCCTACAAAATGTGGGCAGGATTGGAAAAGTGGGCGTGGTACCTCCCGTGCAAAAAAAATTAAAAATTGTATAAAAACCTAAATTTTAGGGCTGTCATATGTCCTATGGATATGAATTATATACCAAAATATCGGAAATTTTTAGTAGAACATATTTTATAAAATCGGTGCATATACAAAAAAATTATGACCAAAATTAAATTTTTTTTTTTTTAATACCCACTTTCGGGAACCATAGGTCGCCTCGAGTCCAAGCTTTATAACTCAAGAATATGGTAAATTTCTTCTTAAACACGTCGGTATATAAATATGTCAAATCGGTTAAAAAATGGCTGAGTTATAATCAAAATACTGAAATCCCAAAAATTACTCTTTTTATACCCTTCACCTCAGGTGGAAAAGGGTATTTATAAGTTTGTCATTCCGTTTGTAATTTCAGCAACATTGATCTAATACCCTATAAAGTATATATATTCTGGGTCCTTATGAGGAGAGAACTTGACCCCCCCCCCCCTCCCCCTTTCAATTGTTTATATATACTAGCATAACGCCCAATATGATTTTCGTTATCACACTTCTTTATTATTTCATCTATTTAACGAAAATATTTTTACAAATAGAAACTAAGAATTTTTGTGTTTTTTGCTACTTAAAAACTCGCCAAAAAAGATAAAAGAAAACAAACAAACAAACAAACACACATACATGTCATAAACTATTTTGGTGAATATATTACCCAACTTTGCCATTGTGGTGAACAAAAACCTCAGAAGTAATTACAACTCAACTTTATTGAATTATGTGAACAGTAAACGTGCCATATTTCATTTTAATGATATTCGATTAACGTTCCTTCATGGTTCAGTTGTCTAGAGGGTGGTAGAAACTGAGAGTTTTTTTTAATATTTTTATTTTTTTTTATGTTCTAAAAACGATTTAAAAAAAATATTTACCAGTTTTCGCTTTTTAAATTTTATTTATAATGAAGTTTTAAGTATTGTAAATATGTATGTATAGGTATGTAAAATTTATTTAGTTTTTGTCTAGTTGCTCTGTATTCTGCTCTCTTACTTGTTTATTTTATCGTTTTAATTGTTCACTATTATGTTAAATAATTTAAATAACAAAATAAATTATTTATTTTAAGCGTCCATTCGCTGCTGATATATGTCAATATAAATATGATTAATTAATAGTTCTAATCGTATGCGGGTTTAAAAATACACGTCTGTATCACAACAAAGCACAAACCGAATTTTTAATATAAATTTACATTAGAGTGGTTCAAAACAGCTTTTTACAAGTTCCTATAAATATAAGAGAAACAGCAACACATATGACATGTGTTTCCACCATAACGATTTTATAAGCATATTAGTTTGAAATTTTTAAAAACAGGAAATAAAATATTTAATTTGAAACTTTAGGAGATTTCATCTGAAATATATATGAAGCAGTAAGCCCTAAAGTTACAGTCATTAGTTAGTTAACAACAACAGTTCAAGAAATAAAATATTATTTTGGTCCACTTTCAGCTGTGATACTGGCATTAAGAAAAGTTTAAACTGTGATATTTTTATGAATTATACATTCATATTTTTGTTTTATATGTGTGTTTAATTGTACTGTGTGTATTGTTTAAAACCACATTTAAATTAAAAAAAAATGTAAATGTAAATACAAATTCAAGATTTTATATTTCAATAAAAATAATCCCTGAAGAGGTAGGAAAACAGCCTACGAAACGTCGGAGGAAATAAATCTTTTATTTACATATAGGAAATAATTACACCTTGAAAGCCTGTTTGGAAAATCCCAAAAAACATTAATATAGTAGAAAAAGGTCGATAAATATAAAAAAGCAATAAAGGTTATTTCTAGGTTTTTTCACCATTAATTAAACCCTCAAATGTTATTGGTTAACAACTTTTATTTTTTATTCTCCTCTATCGTGAATAAAAATTCCTTGGGAGTTTTTCTCCTCTTTCCATTTTTCTAACGTTACTTCAATTGTTAAAATGGGAAAAAACTCCCAAGGAATTTTTAATTCACGATAGGAGTGATTATTTATGATTTTGATAGAGTTACCATTTTTTGGTCTGATTAAAATTGTTATTTAACCAATTATTGTAATCATGATACTTTGTTTAGCAATAGTTATAATTTTAGTTTACTAATGACTGTAAATTTGAGCCTAAGCGATATCGAAATAGAGTTCAACATGAAATTCTCCGACGTAAAAACACAATTTACGGAAATTGATAAAAACATACACCATCTGGAAAAGCAATGCCAAGAAGGAGCGTTGAGAATTGTTCCAGCAGTCACGAGTAGAATAAATAATAATAAGCAGAATTGTCAATTTTGGAGTGAAGATCAGCCAGAAGCATTGCAAAAGCTACCAATGCATCCAGAAAAAGTTACAGTTTGGTGCGGTTTATGGGCTGGTGGCATCATTGGACGGTACTTCTTCAAAGATGATGCGAATCGTAACGTAACTGTGAATGGTGAGCGCTACCGTGAGACGATTTCCAACTTTTTTTTGCCCAAAATGAAAGAGATTGACTTGCATGACATGTGGTTCCAACAAGACGGTGCCACAAGCCACACAGCACGCTTAACAATGGACTTATTGAGAAACGAGTTCGGTGAACATTTTATTTCACGTTCGAGACCGGTCAAATTGCCGCCTAGATCGTGCGATCGTGTTAAAGCTCATGTCTATACACACATGCCCGCTTCAATTGACGCATTGGAAGACAACATTGAAGCATTTATTCATGAGATACCGGCCGAAATGTTGGAAAGAGTATGCCCAAATTGGACTTAGCGGATGGACCATTTGGACCACGGTCAACATTTGCATGAAATAATCTTCAAACATTCAATAATATTGACCGTACTATCGATTCAAATAAAGATTTCATGCACTTTTCTGAATTTTATGTGTTTTTTTTTTAACTTTCCTATAGCTCTTAAAAAATCACCCTTTAGCATTTGTTGATGGTATTGGAGATGCTGATGTTAAAATTGCGGTATGTGCATCACAAAAGTCAAAATTTGCGGAGACTGTTTAATCAGCTCTAGCCCTTTAACATAGCGTACTATAGTGTAAAGTGTTATATATTTTATTGCAAATAATTTTGATTTTTTTTTTTTTGCACACGACGATTAATAAAATTTTTTATTTTTTTCTTGATATATGACGACTATTTGGGATTGGATTCTTATGTTTTGTTAATATAACCATTATTGTAAGTTAAACCGAAATTGGCAGATTCAAATTTCAAGCCTTTTTATATATCGACCCCTTTACCCGAAATTATCGAATGTTACAAAAACCAAATTTTACAGGACAGCCATTTTTCTACTTTTATCTGCTTTCGCTTGCATTATAAAATGAAAATATACATTAAATTTTTGGAGCAACGAAGTGGAATTCGCCTACAATATTTTGACAGGTGACGTCTCTTTGAATTTAGAACAAGATTGCATCAAAAACTCAATTTCAAGAAAATTGGCATATACGATCATTTCGCGCAAAGGGGTCGATATATTTAGTAACTTAAGCTTTGGATTTAATCAAAATATTAAAATAATGGTGATTATATTAATTTAATATTAATATTAATTATATGCAAAATAAACACGTAGAAAAAAAATATGGTCGGAGTTAAGCATTTTCTAATAACAACATATGGTTTGATTTTAACAATGTTTATGTTTGCAGCTTTTCTTATGATGTTTAAATATGACCATAGTAAGGTTAAAATTAAGAAAAATGTTTCCGAAATCAACCATAATATGGGCAAAATTAACCATATTTTGGTCAATATTAACCATAATAATGGTCAAAACTAACCAAATTATGTTCAAAATTAACCATAATTTGGTCACAAGTTACCGTCGGCTGATCGACGGCTCAATTGCTAGATGATTATCTTTTTTTCTATTTTTTTTTATATTAAGCCAAAATTAGTTATTTTTATTTTTGGTATTTTTTAATATTATTTAAGTTAGTGAATACTTACGAAAATCGGTATTTAATTAATTTTGTAGCACTGTTGCCTTATACAAATACTTTAAGAGTTTTAACGAAACTTTTTTGTATTTTGCATGTTTTTACAACTAACCGTTTATAAGTGTACCATTATTACAACTTTACTTTAAAATACCAGGTAGGATAAACCTTAATTTACTTTATCGCTCTTTATGATTGAGCTTTGAGTTTAATAATGGAAAACTTTTTAAAAGGCCGGTTAAAGTCTACTTTTAGCTATCGGTAAGTTGTGAAAACGGTCCTAAGTGCAGTGTTTAAAAAGCTGCAGTTGAGATAGTAAAAGTCATAAGATTGTGCTGTTACTTCGACTTCTTCATTTGTAATTGGACAAAAATAAACTTTTGCCTTTACTTTTGATTCATTAAATGAAAACAGTCGCAGTCAAGGCAAAAACAAAAAGTTGTACACAACAAAGAACATCTGCAGTCGACATGTTTGTTAATTTTCTCTAAAGTAGTTACACAAAGGTGTGACGAAATATCGGATTAAATAAAACAAATATTTTTATAAAAAATAATGGACCACAAACTTAATTAATAAATAACAAAAAAAATTAATTAATTTACTATTTAAAAATGCCTGATGTTTCTAAATTTTAAGAAAATCTTATTGTAATATCTTTTAGTGACCGTAGTACAACTAACAAGGTATTTTCTGTAAATAGTTTTTTTTAATCTAAAAATTTAATTTATCTTTTATAAAATCTTTACTTTTTACGGCCATTTTCACCAAGTTCAATTAAAACTAACTTTCAATTAAAGTTCCGGTTACCAATATGTTTCGACAGCTATAACCGATAGTTAATTATAACCCAACTTGGTGAAAATGGCCGTTAAACGAATAAATCATTATTTGTCTTTTTGTTTTGTTTATCTATATGTTTACGGTAAGTTCGGCGCAGCCGAATATTTTTTTTAGTCGTCAAAAAAATCGGCGCAAAGCAGCTCAGCCGCCGCCGCCGAATATTTTTGATCATCAGCCGCCGCCGAAAATTTTTAATCGGCTTGCTTCTCTGATGGTCAATTAAACCATATTATGGTTATCTATTTCATCCATGAAAACATTTTGCTTGTTATCTAAATGCCAAATTATAATTTTGTTAAATTTGTTCTTCCTGATACCTGATAGGTGTAATGTTCGACTTTTATAAAAAATTCCCTTTGATTCATTTTCCAGCCTGTGACGACCTTCATTACCATTTTTCTGTTCTACTAGTTTATTCTACGTAAATTTATGTATTTTAATCAAGAATTAAAATAAACTTAATGAGAATTTTAAGGAAACCAAGCAACTTTTGTAAAATGCAAACGAACAGAATGTTGTTGCTTTTTAAACATATTATTTTAAATTTAAAATTAAACATACAATGTTTGAAAATATTATAATTTCGAACATATTATTGTTATTCAATATTACAATGACATGTTTGGAGGAGACCATAATATGGATATAGCTTTTGGGTGGATGAATTTAACCATAATATGGTTGCTGTGATAATAATATGGTTATGGTAGCCATAATATGTTAAAGTGTTTAGTTGTAGCTTAATTTATTAAAACATTATATTGTTAAATGCAACCATATTTGAAGTTTTAAATAGAAACAAAATATTAACAATGTGAATAAAGTAATTAGTATTGTGGTTATTTTGTTGAACTATTTATGGTTTTTAATCCAAATTTTTAATATTTTCAATTAGGCTTAAGTTCATGAAATTTTAATTTTTATTAAATTATTTTTATGAAGAAAGGAATTTTACAACATGAAAATCAATCAAAATTGTTATTGATAATCTTTCATTCTTGACGTGGCTCGGGCTCGAACCCTGGCCGGCAGGTTACCATGACATGTTTCGATCGCAACCACTCGATCTCCTCAGATGGATTTGCCGTCTTACACTCGCAGCCATCGACGACTGCTGACGTCACTAGTCAAACATCAATCCTTAAACCAAATTGTATTTTAACATTTGGTAGATCGAAGTTTGCTTTCCTGAATGATTATCCATTTTAATTGATTTTACATGTTTTTTCCTTTACTTCTGTTTTTTCCGTACTTTCATGGTAACCTGCCGGCCAGGGTTCGAGCCCGAGCCACGTCAAGAATGAAAGATTATCAATAACAATTTTGATTGATTTTCATGTTGTAAAATTCCTTTCTTCATAAAAATAATTTAATAAAAATTAAAATTTCATGAACTTAAGCCTAATTGAAAATATTAAAAATGTGAATAAAGTTTTGTTAAAAACAACAAAAGTTTGTTTGTTGCCATTGCAGGGACCATAATATGTTTTTTTTAACCATACTTCAGCCATGTTTTTTCTCTGCGTGTAGATTGTAAGAAATAATTATTATGTTATTCACGATCCAATTTAAGTATTATTCAAAAACTGAAGAATTTATTTATAGAAGAAGATAGAAGATTTATTTATAACAATTATATTGTTACGAAAGTAACTTTAGTTAAGAATTATTTATAATTTTTGGTTAAGAATTAGATTAATTTATGTGTTATCTTGTATTGATTAGTTATTAAGTATTTGCTAGTTATTTTATTAGTTAAAATTGTTATTGTATAAGTTATGCACACCTCGAGTGTAAAAATCAATGTACAGATGTAATGTTAAAATTGTTGTGCATAATTGTACTTCAACCCCACTGTAAACTAGAATGTTCTTTATTAAGTTATCTTAATCTATGGCAACGCCTAAAAGTATGCCTTAGTTTATGATGCCTAATAACTCAATTAATTCAGCCATATAGATAGTAATAGCCGAATAAGTTTAATTAACGAAATAGCCGTTATTAGGCGAACTTTATAGAGCCATCTAGACTTTAGAACTCGAACGTTCTATGGTCATTTGCCCGGGTATAAATAGGATCGCAAGAGATGGCATGATTCATTCTAAGTTCTGACTTTGTCAAAAACGTATCACGCTGAGAAGATTATAGTTGGTTGTAAATAAGAGCTAAAAATTACGGTTGTTAAAGTGACTAAGTACTAAATAAAGTTGTGTAAATTGTAAACAGTAGCAAAAGTGTTGTGTTTGTTTGTTTTATTTGAATTGCAATAAAAGAACTCGAAATGGTTTATTATAAAGGAAATAAACCAAAACGTTATTGAAAGGCAGTAACGTAACAATTGGTGTCAGAAGTGAAATTGCATAAATAAAATAAATAAAATAAATAAAATAAAAAAAGTGAAATAAATAAAATAAAAAAAGTGAAATAAAAATAACAAAAAAAATAGACAGCAATGAAATTTGAAGAGCTAAAAGTAGAACAGCTCAAGGAAGAATTGGGCAAGTTGGATCTGCCAACTGCAGGTAATAACGCAGAGCTGCAGAAGAGACTTTTAGATGAATTCGAGCGACGAAATATGGATATTGCGAGTTACGAATTCGAGGACAAAGAAGAAATAGAGGTATGTACTCGTGCGGTAGCTAGCAACATGGATTTTAACACAATGTTTGCCGCTATGATGGCAAAAATGCACGATAATTCCAAAAGCATGGTACAGATGATAAAAGAAAATTCGAGTGATATTCTAGCTGAAACTTCGAGAAAGATTGATGAAACTTCTAGAAAAATGGAAGAGAAGTCTAGCACCATCCTAGCTGAAATTCAAGATAATTCTAGAATAAAAAATGAGAAACTTCAGGAGATTTCCACGGAAATAAATGAAAGAGTAAATGCAATGGAAATAGAATTTAACAATAAGTTGTCTGAAGTTAAAACACAAGTAACGAATTTTGATAAAAAATTTAATCATCTTGAAGCCAAGGTAAATAGTCTACAATGCCAGGAGGAATCAGTACGGGTTATTCCAGAAGTTTCTTCTAGAATAAAGGCCCCTTGCTTTGACGGTAGTGTGCCATTAGATGTTTTTAAGTTCCAGTTCGATACAGTTGCCAACAGAAATGCATGGAACAGTGAGGAAAAAGCCATCAAGCTAATTCTTGCTTTTAAGGGGACTGCGGCTGAAGTGCTTGAAAGTGTACCAGTAAGTAGCAGAAACAATTATGATGAACTTATGGTAGCACTGCAACGTAAATATGGAGGTGAACACAAGAAGGAAATCTACAAAATAAAGTTGCGTGGCAGAGTGCAGAAGGCAAACGAAACTTTACAGGACTTCGCACTGGAGATTGAGCGGTTGGTACAGCTAACTTACCCTGGTGAGAATCATCCATTGTTGGACAGCTTCAAAACAGAAGCATTAATTAACGGTATAAGAGATGCTGATGTTAAGTATGCGGTGTGTGCAGCATTAAAGTCGACATTTGCAGAAACTGTTTCATTTGCCCTGGCTCAGGAAACCGCAAGAATAGTTGCAAAGCAGAAGTCGTATAAGGTGCAAAAGCTCGATGTTATTGCTGATGGTGATAAAGATATCATGAAGGAATTAAAGAGCCTTAAAGAGGCAGTTTTGCGGGTGTTAAGTGAGAAGCTGGGCAAAAATAAAGTGAAATGTTATAACTGCGGTAAGATTGGGCACATAAAGCGTAACTGCAAAGCACCAGAAAAAGTTTCAAGATCTGCTTCGCCGCCGAGAAACAACCAACGGGCTAGTCATCAGTCATCACAGGAAGCGCCATTAAGTGTGGAGGGAGAGCTACCTTTCGCATCTGAGGACTCAATAATAAATTTAGTAGTGCCAAAGAGATATAAAAGTATTACGACTTTTGGCTACATCGATGGTAAAAAGCGAATTTTGACTATCGACACTGGTGCAGGATTTTCAATTATAAGGCCTGACTTGGTAACGGGAGCTGTCGAACCACTAAGCGGAGTGAGTTTGCGAACAGCTACAGGTGAGCCTGCTTCTGTCTATGGCAAAACACGTGTGGTGTTAAGAATTGCCAATGTTGTAAATTTTCATGAGTTTATTGTGGCCGACATTGTAGACGAAGTACTGATTGGCGCAGATTTTATGATTAGTCATAACATAAGTCTGAATATGGGAAAACAAATCATGTATTTGTTTGATTATGAAATACCCCTGAATGTTGGGTATGAAAGTGAGGCTCGTGTGGGACAGCTTCTCGCTTATACTCGTCTGGAATCGTCACCATACAGAAAAGTTGCAAAACGGGAAAAAGCGGTTGCTCATGTAAGACAGCTTAGCAGAGTGGAAACCGGGCACTGTACGGAGGCAGACAGAAGGGAAGGCGTCAGTGAAGGTCGCTCGTTGCGGGTAGAGCCCAATAAAGACTGGTTAGCGGCGAAAAGATTTGAAACCGTATTGGCAAAGGTAAGGAAGGCCACTCGTATAGGGGGAAGAAAAAATTCTAAAGGAAACTGCCAAAAGCGTGTGGCTGCCAGGAGCACAGTAAACAGAGTTTGTGCGTCGTTTCCACAGTGCAATTGTAAGGCAATACCTATACCAGAAGATAAGCAGGTATCTTCATTGGAGCGGGGAAATCCTTACGACCATAGAAAGTCCGTGCGTGGCCATAGAAAGTTGTCCAGATATAATCGGGTGGTGTATGCTGAAGGATCTAAGGAGGGCCAGTTAGTTTTGCTTTTCAATCCCCAACAAAAAAGGATTATCTCCCAAATTACAGACACATTGGGATGGTTCATATAAGGTGATAAAAAAATTAAATGATGTTGTATACCGAATACAGAAATATAAAAGTCCAAGAGCCAAAATGAAAGTTGTTCATTTGGAACGATTAGCCCCGTATGGAAGATGTGATTTTGAGCCTATTCGGGACGAACAGGCTTAAGTGGGGGGCAGTGTTACGAAAGTAACTTTAGTTAAGAATTATTTGTAATTATTGGTTTAGAATTAGATTAATTTATGTGTTATCTTGTATTGATTAGTTATTAAGTATTTGCTAGTTATTTTATTAGTTAAAATTGTTATTGTATAAGTTAAGCACACTTCTAGTGAAAAAAAATCAATGTACAGATGTAATGTTAAAATTGTTGTGCATAATTGTACTTCAACCCCACTGTAAACTAGAATGTTCGTTATTAAGGTTTTTCAATTTATGGCAACGCCTAATAGTATGCCTTAGTTTATGATGCCTAATAACTCAATTAATTCAGCCATATAGATAGTAATAGCTGAATAAGTTTTATAACCGAAATAGCCGTTATTAGGCGAACTTTATAGAGCCATCTAGACTTTAGAACTCGAACGTTCTATGGTCATTTGCCCGTCTGGGCTAGAGTATAAATAGGATCGCAAGAGACGGCATGATTCGTTCTAAGTTCTGACTTTGTCAAAAACGTATCACGCTGAGAAGATTATTAAGTTACGGTTGTTAAAGTGACTAAGTACTAAATAAAGTTGTGTAAATTGTAAACAGTAGCAAAAGTGTTGTGTTTATTTGTTTTATTTGAATGGCAATAAAAGAACTCGAAACGGTTTATTATAAAGGAAATAAACCAAAACGTTATTGAAAGGCAGTAACGTAACAATATCTTCACTTTTATGAAATATTCCTTTCGGTTTATTAATAAAAGAATTTAAAAAAATTTTATTTGTTTAAAAACATACGTTAAATAAAAAATTTTTTTATAAAGGGTGTGTGTGAAATGGTTGCAAAGTTCTATGGTGAATTGAAATTTCTACGCTAATGTCAAAATTTATACTAGCCCCCAGGGTAAGTGAAATTTTATTCACCTCAACAGAGTAACAATTTTACTTCCATGAGTACTTTGCTACAGTTTCACACACACCCAAATAAAACATAGAGTTACAGTTTTTGACTCAGTTATCGAAATCGATGAGGAAGTTCACTTTCAATTTCAATTCGTTACAGCTTGAGGTAGCAGCTTACCTCCTCAACCATTAAACGGAAAAATTTATTTACTAAATCACCAAAAAGTATGGCTTGAACCAATAATATTTTACACCATTCTCGTCCAAGCCAAAAATTAATTTTTGTGGGCTTGGTTTAAGCAAAAAGTTATGACTTTAAGCGAAGTAAATTTTACTACTTAAATACAGTTAAAAAAAAAAAACATTTTAATTTTATGGTTACTCAAGTCAAGTTTTCGTTGCTTATAACCAATAACACCTATTCTATTGAAATATCAATTCATATTTAAATATAGTTAACGAAACGAAAACGAATTTAAAGCGTAAATTGATATTTAAATAAATGGGTGAAATAAGCTATTAATATTTACGAAGAAAACTAAATTTTTACATAAAAATGTGTAGCATTAGAAACTTGGGACGAAGATGAGATTCTTGTATCGTTGGACGTGGTATCGTTATTTAAAAACTTACCTATACACCTAAGTAATATTATGACAAAATGGAATTTACTACAAAATCACACTAAAATACCAAGTTCACAATTTCTAAAAATGCTTAAATTTTGCTTAAATGACAATTATTATTTTATGCATGATAGCCAATTATACCAACAGACATACGGAATGCCAATGGTAAACCCATTGTCACCAACTGTAACCGACATTATATTGGACCACCTAATAATGCATCGAAGAACTACAAATGAACAATATACGAAGAAGAAGACTTATCACAAAATATGTAGATGATTTGTTTGCCATAATAAAATATAAAGACCAAGACATAATATGTGCGTTCGTTTACTTTTCCAGTAAAATCCAGTAGGTGAGTAAAATGAAAATTTTACAAATTTATGTGTACGCGAACGCATTTTAGTAAAATCCAGCGGTAAACGAACGCAGCTATTATTAAAAACATTCAACTCCTATCATAACAAATTTAAATTTACTCTAGAAGAGAAGGACAATGCAATATCATGTTATAATAACAGATTGGTATATGAATCCATTTGCTTCAGGATGCTTGATGAATTTCCACACAACACAACCCATGAAACAGAAGATAAATACAGAAATTAATCTAATTGACGAAGTTATAAAAATAATCAGCGTAAAATTTCAATTTAATAATGTAACAAGAATAAACGATATCCTAATGAAAAACAAGTTGATCAATTCATTACTGTCTAAAGTATAGTACTCTGTTTGAACTTGCGAAAAATGTTGTGTAACATTGATTATTTTACACAAAAATTTTTTCATGTATCAATATTGCCTATCTTGCGATTTTTTAAAACTTAAAGTTTTTATTAGTTACAAGTATACATACAACATTATTTTGCGAAGGTAAACAAAATACATAGTTGTGGGTAGTGCACTAAAATTTAATTTCAGTCAACATTGTACTCTCACTAAATAAAACTGCAAAAAACTAGTTTTTACTATTTTTTACCAGCTTTAGTGATGATTGGTATTTTTTCAGTAGCACTTAAAAATTAATTGGTATTGCAAAGTTTTTCACTATCACTAACTGTGATTGAATGCATAAAGTCTGCACTCAATTCAAATATGTAGTTCAAAATATCAACTTGCATTAAAAAAGCTGTACAAAAACATTACAAATGCCTTTCGGAAATATGCCTACCTCAAACGAAAATTAAATTCAAACTATGAATAACTTCATGGCCGCTATGCAAAACATGTTTCAGGAAATGATGCGAAACCAGAACATGGTCCTGCAAATTCTACTCAACAACAAATGAACCAGTTAAAAATATGTTTCTGGATTATCCTAACATAAACACGAAGTTGCAAACTTTCTTCAAAGACATGAAATCGACGTACTTCTTGTCTCTGAAACACACTCAACTCATAAAAACTGCGTTAGGGTAAATGGATACCTTATGTATGACACAAAACATCCCAGCGGACGGACTTGTGGTGGCAGAGATATAATTGTGCACAAACACATCAAACACTTACCATTGCCAGAGTTCGTAGAAGATTTTATCCAGGCTACATCTATAAATCTTACTGATTTCAAACTTACGTTGTCATCCCGAGGCACAAAATTGTACACGATAAATTTATCAACTTCTTCTTCCCATTGGGCCAGAAATTCATTGCTGCTGGCGATTACAACGCTAAACATACATATTAGTCCAGACTTATTAGTCCTAGAGGTAATCAGCAATGCAATACCGTAACTGCAAATAATTTTGATGTCGTATCGAGTGGTGAGCCTACCTATTGGCCAACCGACTTCAACAAGCTACCAGACATTATTGACTTTGCTGTTATTAAAAACATCAATCGCGTTCAGGTACTAGTTAGTTCCTCCTGTAATCTATCGTCTGATCATTCACCTTCAATCCTCATTTTAAAAGGCAACTCTGACGCCACAGCTGCAAATTTTATTTCCTATCCAAACAGAAAAACAAATTGGTTAAAGTATAAAATAAATGTGAGATCTCACCTATCACATCACATTCCCCTAAAAATTCATCTGACATCCAAATAGCTGTCGACCGTTTTACAGAAGCCTTGGATTCTGCAGCAAGAAATGCAACCCAATTAAGCGGACAATTAAACGTGCTCCTTACAATACGTCGACGAAACCGAAAGGAGTTATAATTCAGTGATGAAAGTGTCAATTTGCATATACTTATTCGGTCTATATACGTAACCAAGCATCATCCTCTCACCATGATAGTTAACATCAATAAACACATATTCAACTTCATCAGTAACATTATACGAACTAATAAGTCTGCTTGAAATGTTATCCCTAATATAGATTGCAACACCTCCGGCATGAGTACATCTATCAGATCGAAAGATACGGTTTCCTTTTAATTCATATATATCGTCATTAATTTCCCTTATAAACCATGTTTCTGAGACACATACACCATCGATGCCTGAATTCTCAAATAAAAACCGAAATTCATCAAGCTTAGGTAACAGACTCTGAGCATTGATGTGACAAATAGTAAAACCCTGTTTTTTAGCCAAGATACGAGACATATTATAGTTGCCATCTCTAGAACCAACGCTATCCAGTTAAAGATGATGAAACAAATGTTTCGTTGAGCGGCAATATTTAAATTATATGTAAATAATAAATAAATTAGTTTAAAGAACTAACTAATATTATTGCAATCAAAATCAGCTTATCAAATTTTATTGGAATCTTTTTATTTTTGAACATAGCTCCCATACAAATCATTCTCCCGAAAATAGCTTTTAATGCCAGCTTCCTTAAAAATTTTAGTATTTACATACAAATTGGCGACAATGACTTTTACGATAGCTACTATGTCATGACAAAATGTTGTCCAGGTAGGTCCATGATAAACCAAAGGTTCCATTTAAACCCTGATCCAAAAAACTCATATATATCCAAAATAATATTCGTCAGAAAGAACTTTTAAACGAATCTTAACCTCATAACATAATTTTGTTCTGGCGGGTCCATGATTGCCCAAATAGATTACACTCAAGGAAATTTGATTACACTCTAGGAAATTTGTTTTTAAATACCATGCTATAGGGAATCACATGGTCGGGTTTGACCGATTATACTTTCTTACTTGTTATTTTTGCAACAGCATTTTAAGCGTTTTTAACTCATTTTTCATTAAATTATGTTTTTGTATTTTTCACATTAATAATCCGATTCTACCAAAATTCGGCATACATATAAATCTAACAAATATCAATTTGCATAACAAATTTAAATACGATTGGACAGTTTTTGTAAGTTTTATAGCATTTTTAAGAAAAATGATATATGGCAGGACCTTGAGTCCTTGTTCAGATTTAAATGAAAATTTGCACAAACGTTGCTAGTTGTGTGTGTATTAGCATGACCAGTTTTTGTAATTTTGTGGGCATTATTGAAGCTAAAATTACATTTTTCCATTTCAGGGCACATGGGAGGTAGGCGTGTCCTTGAACCGATTTCTCCAAAAATTCATATTTTTCTTAACTAAGCTATTTTATGCTAGTGTACCAAATTTTAAAAATTTCTGACAACTCCTTCTATTTATGTGCCTTCGTTATATGGGGACAAAGCACTGTGCGCCGTATTCGTGACACACTTTACTTTTCTCTCTCTCGCTTACAAACTTCGTCTGTATGCCTTTCACTTGCCACATTGTAAAAGGGGACTAAGCGGGGACTAATTTTTCATAAATTTTTGCTATAAAATAATATTTCTAATTCACTGAAAATAAAATCAACCCTAAAAGAAATTTTCGGACTGCATAACTGAAGTTCCTTTGGCTTATCAATAAAGATGGGAGTGGTTATTGTACACCTTGCGATTAAAAATTGTGCAATCATGTAAGGTTTTTAAGGAAACATGCATCAATACGCATTCACATACAAAATGTTGGAAGGAAAAAAATTAAAGCAAAATAACTGTCTGTTTAACGATATCGATCATTGTTCGAAGTTTGTTTTTGTTTTAAATGTAATTTTCTATGCGAACGATGACGTTCAAAATCCATGAACAAGGCTGTAAATTCTTTTGTAAACGCTGAAAAAGAAAATCTTGGCAAACAAGTACACCAAGCCGAACTACCAAACGCTGAAAAAGAAAATCTTGCCAAACACGTACACCAAGCCGAACTACCAATTGTAATGTTTCTAATTTGCCACAACTTGCCATTTATATTAGTGGATTATTTACCCGGCTTATTAGTGGTGTGTTGTCCTGACTCTAAGATAGCAACACAGCTAGCAGAGACGTTGGGCAAACTACAAAATTTTCTTTAATATTAGACGAAACTACAGATATCTACCTAAAAATCACTTGTCTTAAGCTAAGATCCCACTATCGGCGCAATGTACCAATTTTTGGCGTATTTCATGTGCCGATAGTGTGAACGGTCAAAATGTTTTAGTATGCGACAATCTGTGCCAAAATTGTGCTGACTGTGGACAATCAAAATTGACCTAGATGCGCCGATAATGTGAATACTATTTTGCACAATGTGGAGCAATCAAATTGTTTAGTATGTACCGATTTTTATCGGCCACTTGTGTGGCGATCACAGTCGCCAATTAAGCCTAGATTACACTATCTCACAAGTCTTACGTATTCCATAATACTTTGTGAGATAGAAATCTAATGAGTTTTGATGCGACTGTCAAAAAATGTAATGTAAAATGACAGTTTGTGTTCACACCATTACACAAAGTATAAACACTCACACATGAACTAAAATGCAACCCTGATCCAATGAAAAGTATTATTGTTTAGAAATTTTTCAAAAAACGATGAAGTCGTATGGGATGTCAAACTTTTTTCATAATACTTGTCATTTTCGTGACACATTGCATTCACACTATCACACTTTGTCATATTACTTGAGTTTTTGACATGTATTAATACAAAGTAGAATAGTGTAATCTATTCTTGGACATCTTTAAATCACTTTAAAAAGTGATTTTAAGTCGATCGGTATATTAAAAGATTGGTCTACATTTCTTTGTATTATACACATCGCATAACATTTATCCTTAATGACAACCTGCTTTGTCTTACAATTTGAGAGTAAAAATTGAATGTAGATGGCGAAATTGAAGTAACAGAATTACAAAAAAAAAGTCTGAGAAAGCATCTAAAAAAATGTATCATGTATCAAAATATGCTTAAAAAAGGCAAAATATGCGCTATAAACTTAAAATATGCTGTAAAAAAGCTCGTAAAAAGCTAACTAAATTATGCACAAAAATGCTACAAACGGTAAAATATGCAAAAGTCTGCATTAACAAATCGATGCCAAAATTCCTAAAAGGCTCTAAAACGGATGGATACATTGTTTGTGCCTTTATTGGTTGCAAAAGGAAAAACATGCAATTGCATATTTATGGTTTCCCTGCTAATAACTATTAAATATTAAAAAGTTTTAACAATTCGTGATCACCCAAAAAAAATATATACACACAGTTATTTCCGCTTAATTGAGTTTCTAAAAACGCACGACTTCTGACGCAATTTAACGGGAACTCATTTAAGCAGTACTCGGTCAATTGAATCGCCGCGCATAGGGGTTTTTTGCCAATCTAGCCGGACATTAAGCAAATAATTAAATTTAAGAAGTTGAAAAATTTAAGTACGCAGCTCGACAGACAACAAAGTTCTGCATCGTATAGTGAATTTTCAAGTCTTTTGCTTGAGATTTTGGGTTTTGGGACACTGTTAAAACCGGGAAAGTTGATTAAATTGCATGCGTGTTCATTGACTTTTTACGGTTTTGGGAGGTTTACAATATATTTTTTTGTAGATAAACGAATAAAGATTTTACATTGATTTTTTTCTGTGAAAGACTATATAAACAGCTAATTATGAAAATTTTTAGAAAAATTTTATTAGAAGTTTTTATGATAAAAAAATTAGTTCGAAATTAAAAAAAAACGATTTTTTTGTTCACTTTTTTGTAAAAAAAAAAAAATTAAAAGGTTTTTGAAGGTGAAGCCCGCTGAGTTCTTAAAAATCTTATACATCACGATAAAATTTGAAAGCTCTACTTTTAAATTAAAAAAAAAAGTTGCGCGTTGTTGCGCCATTTTTTTTATGATTTTTTGAAAATTTCACCTTTTTTCTGTTTTTGTCCATCTTGCATAGGTACATATGATAGAACCCATTTCGTCAGTCATAAAATGTTTTGGTTGTACGTAGATGTTCTTTATTTAAATTATTACATCTAAGACTAATATTACCTGTGTAAAAATGGGATGTGCGAAACAGTAAGTAACGGGTTTTAACCACCTGTGCGGCCGCTAAATATGTTATTTTATGGAGCAAAATAAATGTACCTGTTTTGCATAACTTTTAAAATCATTAACAACAAAAATAATATATAATAAAAAATCAAATCTGTGCTCTAGGTACATAGTTTTTTTGTGGTTATAGCATAAAATTGTTGTCAGAACCATTTTGAAGCTTTGAGAGTAAAATGGAAAAAGTGTATAATACATGGCGCAACTGTAATGAGTGAGGCATTGTTGCCTATCAGGCTATTATCAGAAGAAGCGTCTTAGGTACGAAATAAACATTTTCGGCTTTACAGGCAGAATTTTGCTAGAAAGTTTTCGAGGGTTCAGTGTAACAAAGATATTATAAATAGACTTTTGCTCAGTTCTGACCCACTGATTACTAGAATAAGACCAACTCCAAAAAAAAAGAAAGAAGCAATTTCTTTTATGCTTCCAACTGTACTTGGCTCTGAAGAGAATTCAGATTCAGAAGAGGATTTTGAAGAAGCAGACGAAGAAGAACCATGGCACTCATCATCATCTTACTGCAAAAGAGAAGTTATTTTAAATAAAATTTATTTTCAGATAAATTAAATACTATAAAATACATAAAAGTCACATAAAATCTTAAAAATTAATATGTTTTGGAAATTAGCAAAAAAAAAAAAAAATTTTTTTTACAGGGTCGTTCCGGGGGAGGGGGGGTTAACAACACTGATTTTCAATATTGATATTTAAAACAGAAAAGCTACCTGGAGGGATACCTCCCCCTACCCATTAAAGTTCAAAAATTTGAATTTTTATAGTATTAAGGCGTTAGTAATCTATTTCTTTTAATATTTACATTTTTTTTTAAATACTATTTTTTGTAACCGCCCTCAAAAGGGGGCGGGGCGAAAAGTGTAATTTTACGATCTCATGGGTCTAATTTTAGGGTTTTTAACTTTCGCCGACGTTAAAAGTTGCATTTGCTAAACAAAAGTATGGGAAAACTTAAAAAAAATTGCATTTTTCAGAGGTTGGATTAGTTCTTCTAGGGGGAACCTTTTCCTCCTTGGTCCGATTTGATTTATTTTTGAGGTTTACCTGCCTATGACAATATCAGATATTTCTGCCAAGTTTCATCGATCTAGGGGCACTCAATAACTTTTAAGAAGCAATATAAGCTAAAACAAAAAGTAATGTCCGGCTAGATTGGCAAAAAACCCCTATGTGCGCCGACGCAATTAAAACGAAAATCGCTTAATTGAGCAAGATGTGCAATAAAGTAAAAAACCCATGTGTAGGTAGAATATAAAACTCATTTCTTTATTTATTTTATATAACATTTATTTATGTGACAGAAACATGAAACAATTAACCGAAACATTTTCTCTTGTTTTTCGCAATGCGGTCTTATTTTGCGAAATAATTGAGCAGGAGACGCAATTAAACGGTACTCAATGATACTGAATGATTTCGTTCCATGATTTTTAGTGCAATAAAACGGGAAACTCAATTAAGCGGGGCTCAATTAACCGAAAACAACTGTATATGCATAAGTATGTATATAATATGCATGTACATTAAGGTTGTCGTTAACTGTATGGATCAATTTTTATTGCTATTTTTCCATGCTCAAACCCCCCAATTCGGTGGGTATTGATAAAAAACAACTCAAAAATTTTTAGGACGATCGGCGAAGGCTAAGCCGTCCCTCAAGCCCACCAAAGTTTGAGAAAAATTATAATTTTACATGAATTCTGACTTTTATGTTTAATAACTTAGAAAATATTAATTTTGTAGAAAATTTGTTAACAAGTTTTTCTTTATCTCTTATAAAACAAAACAAACTTAAAATATCGAATAAGCCACTAAAAATCTAATTTTTAATTCATTAAAGAAACGCATTTTCTATGAATTAGTTTTGTTGAAAAACATTTTTATTATTTATTTAAAAAAAAACCGACCAGCCGGGCACCTGGCGTTTTCCCTAATTCGGGTACGCTGAATTCAGTGGTGCTTACCGTTTTTTAGGTTAGCTCTTGTTTTCAAAATTTCGAAAACGGAACGAAAATAAACTTAAAACAACGAAATTCCACAATTATATTACCTTTAACAATTGTTATAGGTTTTTCTAATATGCGTAGTCCTTTTAGAAACTAAATTTTTTTTGGCAATGGGGATAAAACAAATTATGTGAGGTTGGTCATACATTTGACCCAACTAAGGGCAATCTTGGCGCTGCAGTGGCCAAAATTAAGAATTATATTAAACCGGCATATTTGTATGGGAGCCCCCCTAAAGGGTGGAGATATAAGGCAATTATGTTTTAAGAAAATGTTAAGCACAAAAAACTAATGAAGGTCCGTAGTAGTATAAATAAGGGGATTCTGTATATGATTTTTCCTCCCTACGTGATTCCCATAAGGAGGAATTTTAAAATTTCAATTTGCTCCCTACGTGTTTTCCCATAAGGAGGAATTTTTTCTTCCCATAGGGAGGAATTTTTAAATTGAAATGTTACTTTAAACTTAGATATTCTAGATTAATTTTTCAACTTTTTTTTTTTTTTTTTTTTTTGCTCCAATGGATTTTTCCATAAGGAGGAATTTTAAATATAAGCAAAATAAAAATTATGAGTAATTTTAAATAAAAAAGAGAATTATATAAAGTTGATTATATTTTCTTCAATAAAGAGAAATTTAAAAATGTGTACAAATAAATTGTTTGAGTATTTTAAAATAAGATAGAGTAATGCGTAATATATTTAGAATATGCAGCACATGTAAGTATAGAGATTAACTCAATTTGAAAGTTTGCCATTAATATAAAAAGGCTTAGGGAGTATATTCCACATCATTATTCTAATTGCCACTTTAAAGGAAACTTAGTTAAAATGGTAAGAATTTCGTACATAATAAAGGTATATTTAATTATTTATTATTTTTTTCTTGTTTGTTTTCAGATGTATAAAAAAATTGTGAATATTGCCCAAGGTATTAAGCCTGAGTATATTAGAATAGATGATATACCTTTAAACCAATCTTTAAAAATTGTGAATTTTGAATGGAAAGAAACACAATATGGTCTAAAAGTCATTGCCAATTTAGATGACAATAAATGGTTTTATCTCCCCAATAGAATGATGAAATTTTTAAACAAGGAGGATCCATACTTAACTCAAATGAATGATAAAGTTTGGACAATTATTTACAAGGGGCGTCAATTACCAAATGGACCTGCAATATTCGATTTAAATTATACCTAAACTCTGAAAAAAAATCCTTACAATAAAGAAAATATAATAAAACAAAAAACAAAATTTTTTTTTCATTTTTATTACTTTTATTAAAAATTAATTTTACATTTAAAAAATTTAAAATTTAATTTCCAAGAAATAAGAATCGTCGTCCTCCAAAAATTTTTTTATGAAGTCGGGAATCTCCTCCTTCGCGTTGTCGGGTATCTCTTCCTTTATGTTCATCTCTGCGGGATTTGGATTTTGAAATTTGGATTTCTTAGCACTAAAATTATGTACTCGCATAAAGTGCCTTTTTTTGTTATATTTGTTTGCAAACGTTAAATGTTTGCAAAACTCGCAACTGATTTTAACGCTTTCCATTTTTAATTAAATAAAAATATTAAAAAATCTTTTGAAAATACCTCGTAAAACATATATTTATTTTCTTATGCACTTTTTTGTTTTTATTTTGGTATATATATTTAATGTTTATCAAATCATATTTTGAAAACTGATCTATGATTATTGAACTTTTTAGAACATTCTGTTAAAAAGTAAATATACAATTGTTATTGTGGAAATTTAAAGTCAATAAACTTTTCGTTATGCTAAAAAGTGCAATCGTATGCATTTTTAAAGTTTAAACATTAACCTTGAATGTTTGCTTCATATTAAATTATGAGTTAATAAACTTTTCATAAGTGAAAAAATGCAATAGCATGCATTTTTTAAGTTAAATAATTAACCTTGAATGTTTGCTTCACATTAAATTATGAGTTAATGAACTTTGTTAAACGTAATAATGCATTTACAAATAGATTTGGCTACATACGATATATATAAGTACATATGTACTGATGTTTAAATTCTTCTGATATATCACACTTATATCTTAAAATTTTGAAACGAGAAACATTCAAAATAGAGAATCCAGAGAAATCAGATCAAAAATGTCTTACTTAAAAGAATATATACAAAATTTTTTACAAGACTTTGAAAATTTTCTAATGTTTGAGCACAGGGAGTGCATTTACCATTTTCTTACAATGGTAGAGGAAAATGAGGAGTACGGTGTAGATGACTACGATGAAGGACTAAACGTGCCTCATTTTTAATGCTGCCCATGGCATAACAACAATTATAAAGAGGGTCCTTATCCGTGCAGGTGTACGGTATACTACCTCAGAAAAATAAATGTAGTCAATTTAATAAATTGTTATAAGGTAATATTTAATAATTAATAAAGAGAAAATATTAAAAACAAAAATGTGTTTTTTTTCTTATTTTTTATCTTTTATTATATTCTTAAAAATTCTTAAAAATATACTTAAATAAACTAACAACTAATATATCATTGTAATATAAATTAAAATAATTAAATAATTTTAAAATTAGTTTGAAACTCATATTTTTAGATCTTAAATAAATAAATACACAACAATAAACTCCACATAAAATTGAAGTTTCACTCTGAATTCGAAGACTATTATAAAGAAAAGTTTTACAATTTTTATCTAAAAATAATCTAAAGTATTTATTTGGAGATTGGCCAGCAGAACAAAAGTACTCAGCAGGTTTGTTTTTAGGAAAATAAAAAGCAACCCAATGCTCTCCAGGCTTATGTGATGGATCAGTGTTAGCAACGTAAAATGACGGTTTTAAAACTGGGTGTGTTTGTAATTTATTACATGCAAATACACCTTTAAATTTATATTTGGTTATATTATTGGAGTTCAAAGTATTTTTAATATTAATTGAATTCATAGTGTCTGAATAATATTACGCGTTCTATCAATTTCTATAACACTATCAAATTCACAGTATACTAAGCACGTTATTGCTTCAACAATTGGTTTTCCGAAACGCCCTTCAATACGAATAGTTCCCTGTACCCATGTTCTGTAACTTTAGAGAGAACTTCTTGCATCGAAAAGATGCGAAACAAAATATTCCATCGTTTCTCGAAAAGTGAGAAAAATATGTGTCTGTAACTCGTGTCGAAAACTATCAAAAGAGATTACGTCGTTACGTTATAAATGTCATAATATTGCACTCGAAGCCGATGTGGCATTGCATACGTTTAGAACGCCAGTAACACATATCGTTGACGGCGACCAAAATTTACTTATATTGAAAATTTTTCAACGACGGCGGCGAAAACACAACCGTCGGTTATACCAAATTGTGTAAAGAGCGACTTTAATGTTTGTTGTCTGCAAACGAGCTTTGAAAACATTCGTATATTTTATAAAAATACTAGCTTAACCCGGTGCGCTTCGCAACACTGCTTTAACCACTTTATCGATTGAGAGATATTTAATATATGCATCCTATGGAAGGTATTTCTCCCCTGCGCCTACCCGCTTTATTTTTATATTTAAAAGTGTAGTATACCATAAGAGTGACTTCTACAAAGTTTGAACATTATCACTTTAACAGTTTTTAGGATATCCGATATTAAACATTGGCGTCCTATGGAGTGTAACACTTCCCCCGCTGCTATTTAAATTTTGGGACTCAGAGGATCCTACTACCAAAAGTTCAACAAAATGCTTGCAGCGGCTCTTATTAATATTTCTATCTATGAGGGGAACTGCTCCTCCTCTGTCTACCCCGCCCATTACTATATTGAAATTTAAAGTTTGCCATAATAGTAGTTTTAACTACGTTTGAAGACTCGCCCTTTAATAGTTCTTCAGTTGAGCGATATTTAATATATACATCCTATGAGAGGTATTCCCCCCTGCGCCTACCCGCTTTATTTTTATTTTCAATAGTGTAGTATACCATATTAGTGACTTCTACAAAGTTTGAACATTCTCCCTATAACAGTTCTTAAGATATGCGATATTAAACATTGGCGTCCTATGGGGAAAACCACTTCCCCCACTGCTACTTTATTTCAATTTTGGGACTCAGAAGATCCTACTACCAAAATTTCAACAAAATGCGTGCAGTGGCTCGCTCTTATTAATATTTCTATCTATGAAGGGTACTGCTCCTCCCCTGTCTCTCCCGCCCATTTTTATATTGAAATTTATAGTTTACTATAATAGTAGCTTTAACCACGTTTGAAGACTCTCCCTTTAAAAGTTCTTCAGTTGATCGATATTTAATGTATGCATCCTATGGGAGGGATTTCCCCCCCTGCGCCTACCCGCTTTATTTTTATTTTCAAAAGTGTAGTATACCATAAGAGTGACTTCTAGAAAGTTTGAACATTCTCGCTATTACAGTTCTTAAGATATGCGATGTTAAACATTGGCGTCCTATGGGGGATTCCAATACCCCCGCTGCTATTTTATTTCAATTTCGGGGCTCAGAAGATCCTACTACAAAAAGTTCAGCAAAATGCGTCCAGCGGCTCTTAAGATATGCGATAATTAATATTGGCATTCTATGGGGGGTACCAATTCCCCTGCCCCTATCGAAAAAATAAGTAGCCTATTTTATTTTTAGGGCTGACGTGAAGTTACTGTAAAAATTTCAGGAAAATCGGTTCAGTAGTTTCGGAGTCTATAAGCCAACAAACAAACAAACAAACACACAAACAAACATACAAACATTTTTCATTTTTATATATATAGATAATGGCTAGACCGATTTTGGATTTCAAAATCAACTAACCATCATCACTCCTCCCTGTACCTTCCCTAAAAATTTTATGGCAATCGGTCGAGCCGTTCTCGAGTTATGGAGTGACAATCAAAATGTACACTTCTTTTTATATATATAGATTAAAAGCAAAATAATAAAACAATGAAAAATGTGCCAAGAATAAAATATTATTATTATTATTCTTTGCATTTTGCATTTTTAATTGTTTTTTAGTGTTTAAATTTTTTCTCGCCCCAGATAACAACCTTTTATTTACATTTTATTCCAGAAATGAACAATGTTGCCATGAATTTATTTTCAATGTAAATATGTATTTTATTTTTAAATTGATAAATATATAATAAAGGGTGGTTAAACAATAATCCACGATAATTGTGAGTGACCTTAACGTCAAGTTTTTTGCACAACTTAAATTGACCTTTCTTTGTTTCAGTATTTAAGAACTTCTAATATTGATAGGTACACAATTAAGCAGCTCGTTAAAATTGTTAAAGCCTTTTTCGAAAATAGGCGTTCAATCAACATGCATTTCGTGCACATCGTGATTTTTTTGGCCAGCATAATCGACCAAATGTTTCCACAATAAGGGAAATGATGCGTAAATTTCAGCAAACCGGGTCTGTAGGTAATGGGAAAACATACATATGTGCATGCTCGCCCACTTAATTCTGCGGCTGGCAGTGTTATCGGGCCGTACTTCTTCGAAAATGAGGTCGGCCAAGCAATTACCGTGAATGGTGTTCGCTATCGCGACATGATAACGGACTTCCTATAGCCAGAAATTGAGGAAATGGACCTACACGGCATAGGTTTTATTTATAGGTGTTTACTGGTCAAACGGTTTATTGATACCGTTACTGGTGCTCCAGCTTTGGAAAATAATCAAAAATTTAAGATTTATTTCAATACCAAAGTGAAACGATTACTTCACCGATACCGAGTATTTTTTTACCGATACTACTTGGTAATCGGTTGCTAAGTATCGATTACAAAAATACTTGGTACTTATATAAAAGTATCGAATATGTACTTGTATTTACTCGTATCGTTTCATCACTACTTGTACTCGCCAAAAAAAGTTACAGACACAATTATGTGAGAAAAACAGCTGTTTGTTTTAATTTATGGCATTTTTGTTTCATTTCACACATTTCAATCGAAAACTTTCCGACGCGAGAGTTACTGAACATGGGCACTGGTTTATTAAGTTACCGCAATTGGAATTATTATTATGATCTGGTGTTAAGTCAAAAGCAAGTAAAAAATATCCGTTATCAAAAAGTTCTTTAGTTATTTGATGACCTTTATCGAAATGATGAATTCCAGTTCCCTTAAATAGTGTTTGATAACCACGAGTACTTATTATCCCTCCGTTATTGTAATTAAGTTCAATTGGTTGCGCAGGAAATTGTACTCCATTTACAACCAAATTAAATCTTTGTAAATTAAAATGTTGAAAGTAAAATGGATTTTCTTTTTTCTCTCCAGTATATGCTTTATTAGACACCATTCCAAAAATTAAAAAATTTGGTAATTGTCCTAGTATAACGTTATCTAAAGTTAATGAGTGATTTCCAGGGTGTATTGTAAATGTTTTTATTTCCACTCTTTTATAAGGATAAATAGCATTTCTTGATTGTAATACATTGTGATGAGCCATTAGAATATTATGATTAATAGTTAGATGGTTTATATATAAATTAGCTTCATGAATTTTAACATAAGATTCATTTTTATCGCCACCTTCTAAAATGTAAAATTCCGGTTTTTCCAAATTTAATGTTACCTTTAGATCAACATTATTAAGCAAGTATTTTTGTTGGTTAAATACATCAACATGAAGTTTTCCAAAAAGCTCTACTCTTTTTCCATCCTTAAATAGTTTTTTTCTCTTGTCTAAACCAGGATTTTCTTTATCAACTAATGAATTTATTTTATTTGTATCAATAGCCCAGCCACATGATTCAAGATGCGTTGATCTAGCATCATTTCCATAATTTAACAATTTTTCTATATAAGCCCTATAGTGATAGTTATTGTCAGGTTGTGATACATTTTTATTGTTTAAATGTACAATACAATTTCTAAACAAGGAGTGCAATAAGTTATTAACAACTCCTCCGGTTCCTTTTAGTTCATTAACCAGTCGAAGATAAATACTATTAAGATCACGATATGTTTCACCATTGCCTAGTGATACAAATTCAATTGTGCTAGAATTATCTAGTGAGGCAATTGGATTGTAGCATATTTCTTCGGTTTTAACAACGCTGGTTTGTATTGGAGGATATTCAAATAAATCCAACTCACTCTTCATACATTCTATAAATCCTGACATTTCCAATTTCCAAAAATATCCTTAAAGTTCTTTCCTCTACAACGTTGTGATTTAATCTGTTGCTTTTGCTTTAAACGTTTAAGTTTTATACGTCGACCTTTACCTTTCTGCATTGTTTTCATTTTATCAATAGTAGCTTCTTTTATATTTTGTATGACCTTTTTTCCTTTGTTTAGTAAGATTTCTTTTATTGGCTTTGTTCCAATTTCTTCTAAAATTTCCTTTCCAATATCTAATGATTTATTCTTTAATATATTCATCCCCGTTTTAAATAAGGGTTTTAGATGTGAAAATACAGCCGAAAATATGGATCCAATGCCACGACCGTATTGTAAAATTCTTGGTGCGTGATATATTTCACCAATATTTTGTATATTTTCTCCAGACTGATTATTATAATAACTTGTATAAATCGTATCCATGGTTGTAATAAAAATGATTAATTTTGTGTGGTAACACACCTATTTTATATACCCTTTTTTTTAAAGTGCAGAGTACAATAGACGGGAACTAATTTATTAAAGCTTATCTCTTCTCCTTCATCATTTCGAATCATTATGGAAATATCATTTATATTATAGGCTTCAAGAGGAAAATATTCAATTCTATTGAAATGAATATAGTTCTTTAATGTTGCTACTGAAAATATTTTTAAACATTTAATTTTTTTACTACCAACATTCCGAGGTTTTATTATATCAGTATAAATAAATATGTTTTCACTTATATCAGTCGATTCAAATTTATTAATAAACTGATTTATGTTGTCAGAGAATTTGTTCAAAGATTTTTCCAAAATATAATTTGTTGATGATAAAATGGGTTCTTTTTCATTATTTGATGATTCTGGACTTTTTATATTTATGCTACGAGTATCTTTTTCTCTTGATGATAAAATTGGATCTTTTTCATTATTTGATGGTTCTGAGTTTTTTGTATTTACGTTACGAGTGTCTTTTTCTCTCATAGGTATATTAGATTGGGGCTTATCAATGTTTAATGTATTTAAAAATTTTGAAGTTTTATTTAAATTTTTTAGTTTCAGCGCGTCAGATGTTTCCATTAGTTCTTTAAATTTTGCTTTAATTTCATCATATTCATTATTAGGGTCAATTTTCAATGTTTTTACAGATTGATTATTTAAATTTGAAATGTTGCGTTTTTTACGTTTAAGTATATTTTGATTCATATTTAGTTGTTTATTCGCTATCGAGAAGGATATATCTGATAATCCGACTTCCCACTGGTCACTCATGCTAAGAGATTGCTTTAATAAATTTGTGAAAGTACTTGAGGTGTTTTTATATAAATTTACTGAATCATTACTTAATAAAGTAACATAAATACTATTTTCCTCTGTGCTTGACGCCATATTTATTAGAAATGTTAAATATTATAAGTTGTGTGTTATACATATATGAAAAATTTAGTTTATCAACTAAAATCTGTTTGATTAATCCATGAATTATATTCTTTTCCGAAACCCAGCCATTTTATAAATAGTTTTTCGACTCTACGTTTTAAGACTTTTTCAACTAAAAAGATGTTAGGAACTTTAGTTTTTAATAACTCCTCTTGATAAAATCCACCTTTAATTAAATTTCCATTAAAATCTTTTAGCTGGTATGTGACAGGGTTTGTTGCATTTATTTTATTAACTTTAAAAACTTCTGTAGACCAATTTGGTGTATACCCCTTTTCAAAAACATTTTTATATTTGCTTATGCGAACAAAATCGTTTATGTTGAATTTTCCGTTTTTAAAAACTTTTAAATTATTATACACAGTTCTTAAAATTTTTTTTTCATTTCGCTTGTTGACTGAATTAGGTTTCATCTTTATACTTCGATGATAAGATGAATTATATTCTTTCAACAGTTTATCTAATACATCTATCCAGTTATAGTTTCCTTGCATACTAAATTGTTTCCACATTTTATTTTTTAAAGTTCTATAAAATCGTTCAACTATTGACGCTTTTAAATTTGAATAGGTATGGTAATGATTAATATTTAGCTCTTTCATTAGAGTTTTGAAATATGTGTTATAAAATTCTTTTCCTTGGTCTGAATGCAGGTTTTTAGGAGCTTTGTTACTGTTTAAGTTTACAATACTTTTTAATGATTTTGAAACCTCAAATCCTGTTTTAGTTTTTAATGGCACAGCGTAGGCATACTTTGAAAAAACATCAATTACAGTAAGCATATACTTGAAACCTTTATTAAATTTTGCATATGGTAACATCTCCACCAAGTCTATTTGCCAAGTATCTAAAATTCCCTTTTGAATAAACCTACGTCGCTTAAAGTTTTTTCTAGCTTGACTATGAATTTCGTCAATAAGATTTTTTCTACTCATATTAATTAAAATATTCTTCCTTTTTAATTCATTAACAAATGGCTTTTAAGAGTGCAAACATGTTTCATCAGTTTATATATCCATTTACAATAATGGTTTGTGGTCCCTCAGGCTGTGGGAAATCTACTTTTATTAAAAATATTATAAAAAATCAAAATATAATATCTAAAGATATAGACCGAATCATATGGTGTTATTCTGAAATAAATGCACTTCCAAATATAGAAAATGTAGAGTTTGTTAAAGGAATTCCAGAGTCTTTTAATACGAATGACGAAGAATCTACTTTAATAATATTGGATGATTTAATGCTTCAATCATCAAATAAGAAAGTTTGTGAACTATTTACAAAAGGATCTCATCATAGAAACTTAAGCGTAATTTTAGTTACACAAAATATTTTTCATAAAGGGTCTTATTCGCGAGATATATCATTAAACTCCAAATATATAGTTATGTTTAAAAATCCAAGAGATAAGACACAATTCCAACATCTAGCTCGCCAAGTATATCCAGAAAACTCAAAATCTTTAGTAGATGTATATAATCATTGTACAGAACAGGCTCATGGTTATTTAATAATTGATCTTACTCAAGAAATACCAAACGCTTTAAGATTTAGATCAAATATTTTTAATACAGATTACTATATATATGCAAATATAAACAATGACTTCAAATCTAAAGTTACTGAAGGATAACAAACATATTCTCTATGTTCTTAAAAAAGCGGATCACAAACTACGAAATGCAATTTTGAAAAATGTTGACAATGTTGTTATCAAAACTTTAAATGAAATTATTTTAAATATTATAAACAAAAATCATAAAATAAACAAAAATGTGTTTGAAAAACTAAAACCATATAAAAATACTTTGAGGAAAGTTTGCTCATCACAAACCTCTATGCGTCAAAAGAGGAAACATCTTATTCAAAAGGGAGGATTTTTACCCATTATTATTACATCAATATTAAGTGGAGTCATTGGAAAAATTTTAGAAAATGTCAAATAAATTATCAAAACTTATAGTTCTACATCCATCAACTTACGAAAAATTTAAAGTTAAACATTCTGACTCAGATTTTTTACATCGGAAACTCTTGCCAATATATGGTTCACATACACTGAAGGATATAAACAAATGGTATTATATTAAACAAGAACTTGCTAAATATTTAATTGGATCCCAACGATCATCTAATCAGAATAAAATATCAACAATGCATAATTTGCGCGATAATGAAACTCAAACGAAAAAGTTTTATAAAAAGCATATTGAAACGCAAACAATTACACCTCAGTCGAGTAGTATAGCACTGCAAACAGATTTGAATTTGCCTGAAGATATTTACACAAATAATGATGACCAGAACGATATGGATACAACAATACAAAAATTTAATCCTTCTTCTGCATCTTCCGTAGCTAAGCGTCTTAAAAGCTTTTCGGAAAAAGGAACTCCAAAAATTAGAATATTATCCAAAACTGATAACTATTCAAATATGAAACAATCAACTTTACCTTATCAATATTCTCCTCGTGTTACAAGAAATCGAAAGAAATTAGATTACGATAATGAAAATGTATTATGGCAAAATATTTAAAGAAATAAAACTCTTTTTTTGTTTATAAAATATATGAATATAAAAATGTTTTATTTTTAATTTAAAATAATATTTACATGAAAAAATGTTTCTTTAGTATTCAATTTCCATTAAATATTCATCATCATTATCTTTTTGAAACTGATCTTTATAATTAATTAAATCTACGTCTACTTTCATTAGGTAGTCATCATCTTCATCAAATTTTAAAAATTGTTGCTTGTAGTGACCCCAAGCAAGAGTATTAACATTATTATCACAAATATATCTCTTATTATCTAAATAACTTAATGATATTTTATTAATTAAGGAGGTATATAACACATGTAGTTTTGACTTAAAAATATACATATTTCCATAATAAATTTGTTTGTTAAATAAACAATTTTTATAATCAGATAGACTTAAACTGTTACATATGCTACTCTTGACACCCTTAGCCTTTTTAATTTCCTGCATATCTGCTGTTTTAAAAGCACACATTTTTGCTCTCAAACCTACAAATTCTTTCATAATAATTCCATTATTTTCGTCTTTCATCATCCCTAAGACTTTTTTATTTTTTTTTGGTATTCCAAATTTATTATTTGTTTCATACTCTGATGTATCAAACTTTAAATCAATGTCGTTAATTATATCTTTATAGAAGTCATCCGTTTCAAATGTATAAATAAATGAATCTGTGTCCATATAATTTAATTCTAATGTAATGAAAATCATACATTTTCCATTTCGAAAGTTCTAAGATTGTAAAACCTAAGTAAATAGGCTTATTGTAAAATGAAAAAGATTTATTTAGTTCAACTGCTACCATGTTTTCTTCAAATATACTTACAGAATGAAATTCTGGTTTAGCAATAAGAGAACGAGCTCCAAGTCTCTTACCAACATTTTCCCAATTATTAACTATTTTTATATTTTTACGTTTACCAACGTTTTCCATTGTTTTTCCGTATACTGCATTGTTTAATAATTTGAAGAAATTTTTCTCAAAAGTGTTTTTTGCGTTAGTTCTATGAAAATTATTTAGTGAAATATATTTTTTTAACCAATAAGACTGTTTAAATTTTAATATTCTATGAATTTTAGTTAGCTTCAAACCATGTTTTAAACATTGCTGTAAGTTTTTATAATAAATTACATACTCCGATTTGTTATTTAAATCAACAAGTAACTTTTTTTCTTTAGAATCTGTGGAGTTTTGTTTTCACTACAAAAAGGTAAATTATTGTGAGTATCATGGATTTCTGTTGGATATACTAAATCAACTTCTAAAATTTATCCAATATCTGAATCATTTGGTATTGAGTCTAAAGAAAAATTATCAATGTTTTGTACCCACTCAAAATTACGTTCTGGTAGAGCTTCAGACATTGCCCAACCATATAAATTATTTGCGTCTAAATACATTAAGTATTTAGAAGGTAGGCTTTGATCATAATCTGGCAAATATTTATTGTTAGCAATAGAATGCCTTTGAGAGCATTGAACTATTCCTCCTCGAATACCCTTTTGAAGAAAGGAGATCATTTCTAGATCAGTTAGCAAATCTAATTTAATATTTGTTAATTTAAGCATAGCATCCCATGACAATCCTGGAGCTGTGAAATAATGGCATGGGTCTAAATTATAAATGTCTTTACAAACAATCCTAAAATTCTCAAATACATCTGCTAACAATAAAACATCAGTTTTAAGGTATAACATTAAATAGTCTTCCAAAGTTTCACATTGAAATGTACTCCAAACCATTTTAGCATGAATGTAGTCTGCTTCAGAACAATGTGTATTATTTAACTTATTAAAGAAATCTTCTTTGCTTGGCAAATGTTTTTCTGTAAGTTTCGCAACAGAATTCAAATAATTATATGGAAAAACTCCTTTTCTTACAAGTAAATTAAACTTAGTTTCATCATCTACACAAAATGATTTAACTATTTTCAATTCACGTTTAGTTAAATTCTTAACGAGATTGTCTAAGCTTGAGGGCATAAATCTATAGGAGTCTAAAAATCGTATTTCAATATTGTCAGTGCTTTCGCCTTTTATAGACTTAGACAGTGATATATATAGCTCCTTATTAAGTGGAATAATATTTATAGGACCATCATCAATATTGTTTAGCTCTTTTATAAGTAAATGGCAGTCATAGGCCGAAAAATTATGAAAAATAACAGGGAAAAATTTTGGTATTTTATAATTAATATTGCAATAGTTATGAGCTGGTTTTCTATACTTTCCACTTAAATGACAATGATCTTTTACTTTAATGTCATTTGTAATAGCTTGAGAGCAAATATGACAAACATTATTGTTTTCAAAATTTAAATTTTCCTGTTCGGTTAAGGGTGTCATTGGAACAATTTTAGTGAGAAAATTATCATTTAAATATTTGATATCTAGTACTAAATTTTCTATAAAGAGCTTTGCGGAATCAAGCCCTTTAAATATTCTTAATCTATTTAAATTATCATTGAAATTACACTTAATGAAATATGAAAATGCATAGGGGATATGCTTATCAATCAAAGTTGTTGATGAAGTATCCCCTTTCGGAATGCACGTTTGAATGTTTTCAAAAATACATTCCGAATCAGCATATATCACAAATGGAACTTCAATGGAGTTATTGAAATTCTTAAATTTTAATGTTGACTCACTTTCCTTTGGAGCATATGCGATTTTTCTGTTACAGTGTTGTTGGTGATTATTTAATTTATCCTTTTGGTAAAAATGCTGCAGACAGTCATCGCATACAAAAATTTTGCCCTTATGCTTCGTTGTTTGCAATCTGATTAATCTGCAAAAAGAAAAATAAAGATAACATTTTAATAACACAAAATTATAACGGTTGTCAATTATAAACTTACCTTGAAATATTTTTTATCCACATAAAGTGGGAATTAACTCCATTTTTCTCCTGTAGGAACATAAGGGAAATGTGTTTGGATTTTTTCCCTTTAGTTTTGTAATAGGGTCCAACAACTAAATCTTTTTCGTCATCATATCCAAAAACATTAATACTTATCAGAGGGTTGTTTCCTTCAAAAATGGCTATGTCTTTTATTTTTAGAGGGAAGCTTAATCCCTTAAAATCTAAGGTATAACCATTTATGGCAATTATTTTTTCCTCAATCTTAACATTATACATAAATGGTAGATTGGCATTATTTTGTCTTAAGTCAGCTATTGCTGATATAACAGCCCATTTAAAACAAAACTCATCTCTGTTTTTAATATTGAGGCAGGCTTTTTTTAACATTAGTTTTCTGGGAAGTGGTATGAAACTTGAGCCTCTCATTGGTTGGTACTTGTTTAAATTGACATCCACTTTTAATATTTCAATAAGAGTCCAACCACTATCCCTTTCTTGAAACTCCTCCATTTTTTGTAGCACTTTTTCAATTTTGTTATTGAAAATGACATCAAAATCTTCAATACAATATATTTCTTCCATTTTGGTTTGGAAGGTTTTTAATTCTGTGGATATATTTTCTCCTTCTTTAATGTTGGGCTTTATATAAAACCCTGAAAGTTCCATATTGAATTTCAATATGACATGGAGTCTTAAAAACTTCTCCACTTCCGACTTCATTACCGAGGCAGCTTCTTTTAAAAATATTTCCGGAATAATATTTCTTTTATTCATATTTTCATATGAAATAATTATTATTCTATTTTTAAAGGCACTTGTCACTTGTTTCACTTTTCCTATTTGATTTTGTGAAGATGAAGACGCATGCGTTTTTTCATGAAATTTTAAGTCCATTTCTTTTTCAAAAACTTTTTTGCACTCACTACATTTAATTATACCGACCATGTTTATAGTTTCAAAAATACTTGATAACTGTTTGATAAAATATGTAATAATTATTATAAATCATGGCTTAATTTGAAGCAAACATTCAAGGTTAATTCTTAAACTTAAAAACTGCTACGATTGCATTTTTTCACTTATGAAAAGTTTATTAACTCATAATTTAATATGAAGCAAACATTCAAGGTTAATGTTTAAACTTTAAAAATGCATACGATTGCACTTTTTAGCATAACGAAAAGTTTATTGACTTTAAATTTCCACAATAACAATTGTATATTTACTTTTTAACAGAATGTTCTAAAAAGTTCAATAATCATAGATCAGTTTTCAAAATATGATTTGATAAACATTAAATATATATACCAAAATAAAAACAAAAAAAGTGCATAAGAAAATAAATATATGTTTTACGAGGTATTTTCAAAAGATTTTTTAATATTTTTATTTAATTAAAAATGGAAAGCGTTAAAATCAGTTGCGAGTTTTGCAAACATTTAACGTTTGCAAACAAATATAACAAAAAAAGGCACTTTATGCGAGTGCATAATTTTAGTGCTAAGAAATCCAAATTTTAAAATCCAAATCCCGCAGAGATGAACATAAAGGAAGAGATACCCGACAACGCGAAGGAGGAGATTCCCGACTTCATAAAAAAATTTTTGGAGGACGACGATTCTTATTTCTTGGAAATTAAATTTTAAATTTTTTTAAATGTAAAATTAATTTTTAATAAAAGTAATAAAAATGAAAAAAAAAATATGTTTTTTGTTTTATTATATTTTCTTTATTGTAAGGATTTTTTTTTCAGAGTTTAGGTATAATTTAAATCGAATATTGCAGGTCCATTTGGTAATTGACGCCCCTTGTAAATAATTGTCCAAACTTTATCATTCATTTGAGTTAAGTATGGATCCTCCTTGTTTAAAAATTTCATCATTCTATTGGGGAGATAAAACCATTTATTGTCATCTAAATTGGCAATGACTTTTAGACCATATTGTGTTTCTTTCCATTCAAAATTCACAATTTTTAAAGATTGGTTTAAAGGTATATCATATATTCTAATATACTCAGGCTTAATACCTTGGGCAATATTCACAATTTTTTTATACATCTGAAAACAAACAAGAAAAAAATAATAAATAATTAAATATACCTTTATTATGTACGAAATTCTTACCATTTTAACTAAGTTTCCTTTAAAGTGGCAATTAGAATAATGATGTGGAATATACTCCCTAAGCCTTTTTATATCAATGGCAAACTTTCAAATTGAGTTAATCTCTATACTTACATGTGCTGCATATTCTAAATATATTACGCATTACTCTATCTTATTTTAAAATACTCAAACAATTTATTTGTACACATTTTTAAATTTCTCTTTATTGAAGAAAATATAATCAACTTTATATAATTCTCTTTTTTATTTAAAATTACTCAAAAAATTTTTATTTTGCTTATATTTAAAATTCCTCCTTATGGAAAAATCCATTGGAGCAAAAAAAAAAAAAAAAAAAAAGTTGAAAAATTAATCTAGAATATCTAAGTTTAAAGTAACATTTCAATTTAAAAATTCCTCCCTATGGGAAGAAAAAATTCCTCCTTATGGGAAAACACGTAGGGAGCAAATTGAAATTTTAAAATTCCTCCTTATGGGAATCACGTAGGGAGGAAAAATCATATACAGAATCCCCTTATTTATACTACTGTCCGTCATATATTTAATCCCCCTTGGGGCGATTCCTTGGCAGTTCTGGGGCCTTTTCTTCAATATATTTCTAGTCAGTGTTGACAATTTTATATGAGAACCCCCTTAAAGAATAAAGAAAGCGTGCAGGTATGTTACAGGAATGATAAATGAGAAACCCAATATCGTACTTACGAACTTCTTATATCCATTGGTACATACGGTCTATTTCGTTCCTTTGTTTTTATAATATTATGCCATTAAGGCTTATATGCTGCCACTGATACTTCATTTATAATGTGGCATATGCAATCGTCCAATGATCAAGTGCAAAAATCTATTTACAATAGCGAAGTTTAGTGCAAATGGTCTTGCAAAGAGCAAATGCAAAATATCATAGCTGTTTTGTTAAATCCAACAACAAAATACACAGAGTTTCCCTTAGATTTCATAAAAACGCTACGAAATTTTGCATTTCACTTTGGCAAAACCATTTGCACCAAACACTGAAATCCGTTTATATTTATTGGAAAGTAAAAACGAGTTGCCATTTTATATTTATATTGTCAATAACAATTTTAATTAATTTTCATGTAGTAAAATTCCTTTCTTCATAAAAATAATTTAATGAAAAATTAAATTTCATGAACTTAAGCCTAATTAAAAATATTTAAAATTTGGATTAAAAACCATAAATAGTTCAACAAAATAACCACAATACTAATTATTTTATATCAATTATAAATATTTAGGTTTGAAAAATTTGGAAATAGTACCAAATGAGTCACAGGGGTACCACCGTACTTTTTGGCTTTGAATTGTATCAAAAAAGTACAATTGCACCAACTTTATCAACCGTGGTACGTTAGAAACAAATTATATGCATTTGACAATTTTTTTTTAAGCAAACATACACAAACACAAATATTAAAGCTGAATTGACGTGTGTAAGAAAAAAAAACAGTTCTAAAGAAAAAATTCGCATCAATGCTGCTGTTTACTTTTTATTTTAATTGTTCAATATGAGTTTTAGAGAAAACTTGTTAAGGCAAAAGTTGTTGGAAACTTTACTAACAACAACTTATTAGAAAACGATTTTTATGTTAAACTAATATTTTCCTAAATATAAGTCATACAAGTCGGACTTTACGATTTTTCTCAAACTTGGGCGTCTTAAAAATTTTTTTGAGTTGTTTTTTTATCAATACCCACCAAATTGGCGGGTGAGACCTAGATAAATCCAACTTTTGATTTTAACGGTCACCCTAATGTACATACATATGAATGTAACAATTTATTTGGTTTTGTGTGGAATTAATAAAGCGAATTTTTTTTGGACTGTTGCATATGTATATATTCTTTTAAAAAGTAAAAACTTTTGTCTTTAACTCATTTAATGAAATCATTGTTTTGTTCAAAGAATCTCGGGATCCCCGGGAATAAGAATTTTTTTGTTTCGTTTCCCGGGAATAGAAAATGTCCGGAAAATTAGAAAACCTACGTGACAGCGCATAGAGAAAGGACCAGTAAGGTAAAGGGAACAGTAAAAACCAACTACACAAAACAAGAGGTAGGGACGACCTACGCGAGTTTTCAAGGTTGAGATGTGTCGGCTTTCAAATGAGATCAATACCAACACGCTCAGTGATGGTACACCAAAGATACAAAGATAAAATGGCCCTCCTGAACAAAACCCTTAGGTCCCTTTCTAATTTTCGCGTCACATACATATATGTATATATGTATTTACATTTATTTTATTATTTTAAGTTTTGTGTTGTATTGTCCATCTATACAAAATACTTTGATATAATTTATAAATGATGTAAACTGACGAAAAAGATTATTGTACGTTAAGGCTTAACCAGAATGTGCATAACGTTGCTTAAGCATATGTGCGAATACAAGTAAATCTTATGTGCCAAACCATGTTGAACTTATGGAAATTTTTTGCTAAATTTTATGAAACTGTTATTTGCTTAAGTTAAGTGCGGAACTGATCGCATATTCCGAACGGAACCAAATGTTTTTTCATTTTGTTTTTGTTCTTTTAAATGCATTTGAGAGGCTTTTCGTTAATTTTTGACAGAAGCTTAAGCTTGTTTATTCATATTATGGTAGGACCTTTAATTTGTCGAAAATAAAGATTACAAAATTTAGCTCATAGAATAAAGTCGAAAAATGAAAAATGTTGAATATAAAAATAATGTTACCTTCGGAAGGAAATAATTCCCAGTTTCTACTATGATTATTGTTATTATTATTATTATAATTATTATTATTATTATTATGTGCGTTCGTTTACTTTTCTAGTAAAATCTAGTAGGTGAGAAATATGGAAATTTTACAAATTTATGTGTACGCGAACGCATTTCAGTAAAATCCAGTACAAATTTTTGGGTAAACAAGCGCAGCTATTGATACTATTTTACTTTGTTTTTTACAATGTTACCAGAGAATGAAATAAATAATCTTTTATTTACATGTAATTAATGACCTTTAAAGCCTGCATATAGGAAACTATATAAACTATTTAAAAATATTAGATATGCAAACAAACTGTAGAGTGAATGAGAATAATAAACACTCAACATTTTTGTTTGCAACAATATCAAAGCTTAAACAAAATACCAACAATGAACAGTGAGTTTATCTTTTCTTACATATCCACTACAATTGGTTGGAATTCTCCCAACACTAATTGACGTTCAAGAAATTAGTAAGTATGACTTCTAGTCTTATATCAGCAGGTGCATTTCGTCATGATTTATGTTAGTTTTTATAACAAAATTATCAAGTTTTTAGGGTGGTTGTTCCACATTTGGATTCATAAATCTAATCCTACTGAACAGATTTGTGTGGATTTCAATCCCAAACTGCTTAGGAATTAGAATCTATTTGACACCAATACTGTCCGTTTCTTTAGAGTAGTTCGAAAGTGAGCGTGATTTTAACACACGTATAGACAGACGGGCATTGCTGAATCGATTTAGAATTACTTAAGCAACCAGAATAAATATGCTTTTTGGGGCATAAGATGAATATTTAAAAAATGTTCACGCGGAAGGACAAACTAAGTGTACTAAGTAGGGTATAACAAAGATGTAATACAAAATGCATTAGCAAAGGTTCTACGTTTTTGGTGTTTCCGTGAAAGATTTAATTGCCACTTTAAGACAATAATTCAAATCTGTCATAATTGCTGAGCAGCTTTATGCTTTCGTGAATAATACCAGCAAATATTGGAGTATATCTTAAAATATGCTCTGAAAAGCAACAATAAAATGAGAAAGATAAAATAAAAAGCAATAGATTAAAAGTCTTTTATACTGTATTATTTTGTAAAGTGCACGTAAATAAATATAACAAGTTCGAAACCAGGCACCTGAAATTGTAGTTAAAAAGTTTTAATGTTGGATTTAAGAATAAAAAAAATTATGAATGACCAAAAACTTTACAAATCGTTTCATCGCGAAGAAAAAAAAAAGGAGTAAACAAATTTATTTTAAGTAGTTAAACCAAAAAAGGTGCCAAAAAAGTTATAACTAAACTTTTAATAAAACGTTGAAATACATACATACTTACATATATGGCGACAAAAATATAATAAACTATTATTTCTGAAAGGGCACAAATGCAATTTCTTTTAATAATGGTTGCCAACAAAACTTTTTAAATTCAAAAAATAAAAAGGAAAATAAATTTTACCTCTAAATGTGAATCTGCAAAATGGAAAATAATAATTAAACAAAATATTTGTTTAAAGTTTGTTAAATTTAATAATCGTTTATGACTACGGGAGTGAAGGAATAATTTTCTTTGCTATGCGGGGTAGCTCCAACAGCATTATATTACTGACCTTACCATTATTAGATGCCTTCTTAGGGTGGGGTTTTAACATGGAGATTAGAGATTTAGTCATCTTTAATCTGTGTTTGTAGTTTTTAAGATGAGGTTTAAATACTCTTATTTACCGGTTTAAACGGCCAACGTTGGTGGTTTTAACTTAGTCAACAAATGGCAACACAAACACATGTGTAATAAAAACAGCTGTTAAAATAAAAATAAAATAAACAAGTGCTATATTCGGCTATGCCGAATCTTTGATACCCTCCACCGACAGTTCAAATGTTTTAGGAGTAATTTCTATATGATGTCTCTTTATTATTATTATCTTTATAAAAACAGATATCTGCATTAAAATTGGCTGCGGTTTAGACCTATAATAAATGTTTGGCCGACAATTAGAAAGTTTAAGTTTGAAATAGCTTGAGTAGAATATCATTATTCGTAACAGCTTTACCCGAACTTAAATGATTTACAGGAGGGTAATTTATGGGCACCCCCACCCCCCATGGTACCATACCATGGTAGAAAAGGCCATGATAAGGCCTTTTTTGGTTTTTTTCCATTTGAATGGGAGATAAAGCCATCATGGCCTTAGCTTACATTAGCAATATTAGAAAATGGCTTTATCTCTCTTTTCAGTTCCGGAGACACTAAAGTTAAGTATTGAAATGGTGGGGTGCTTTAAAACCATGGGAGATAAGGCCATGTATTTATGTATTTATTTATTTGGTCTATAGATTATAAATCCTTACAGACTAAAGAATAAAATACAGGTGTGAATATATTAACTATTTAAATACAAAATTAGTTTTCTTTTTAAAATAAAATTGTTTTCAGAAATGTCTATAATATGATACAGTTTATTAAAATTTTCACAAATGCGACGAAAGGAGTCATTATTAGCATAAACGGATCTGTAGTAGTTAAGACTGATGAGCTGAAAGTTACGAGTTGGCCTATTTGGAACCCAAAAGTTTATTTTACTAAGCAGGAACGAAGAATCAACTTCACCATGAATCAATCCAAGTAGAAAAGATATACTCAGCATAATACGGCGGCTTTTTAAAGTTGGCAGCTTAATAAGAGCAAGTCTATTAACATACGATGGCAGAACATATGAGTTCCAACCAAGACCACGTAAACAAAAAATCAAAAATTGCTTTTGTACTGATTCAATACTATTTATATGAATGGAATAGTAAGGATCCCATACAATGGATCCATATTCAAGAATTGGCCGCACCAAAGATGTATAAAGTTGTTTCGTGACATAGGGGTCAGAAAATTCTCTAGACCACCGTTTCATAAAACCAAGAACACCGTTTGCTTTGTTAACAGTTAACGCAATATGATTACGGAAATTTAGCCTATGATCCAACAAAAAGCCCAGATCAGTTATGCTGTCCACTTTTTCAAGTATTATTTCATTAACATAGTATCGAGAATCTAATTTATTAGTTCTGTAGAATGTCATATGCTTACATTTTTTAATATTAAGGTCCATTAAATTAATTGTACACCATTGGGAAAATTTATCAATATCAGACTGAAGTAAAAGTTGTTGATTAGAGTCATTAAAACTCTTGAAAATTTTGACATCATCTGCATACATGAGTACATTGGAATGCAAGATAACAGATGGGAGGTCATTTATAAATAACGTGAACAGTGTAGGGCCAAGATGACTTCCCTGGGGAACACCAGAAGTGACGTATATGTCTGTTGAGGTAACATTTCTAAACTTTACTTGTTGAGTTCTATCAAATAAATAAGAACGCAGCCACTTTAGGGCTGTACAACTAAATCCCATTAGTGATAGTTTGCTTAGTAACATTTCATGATTCACTTTGTCAAAGGCTTTACTGAAATCCGTGTAAATTACATATGTTATCATGTTTTTTAAAAATCCATCATTTACCATAGTAGTAAGTTCCAGTATATTAGTTGTCGTGGAACGCGACTTGTAAAATCCATGTTGACAAGGAGATAACAGCGAAGAAATTTGGTGTGATAAGCTGTCAGTTAAAATTTTTTCTAAGAGTTTAGGAATTGCATTCAGCTTAGCAATTCCTCTATAATTTGCAACATCGAATTTATTGCCACTTTTAAACAAGGGAATAATAAACGATTTTTTCCATTCGGCGGGTAAATAGCACAATTCAATAGATTTGTTGAAGATTGTAGTAAGTGGGCCGTACAAAGTTTCGGCACAATTTTTAAGAATACAACTAGGTATACCATCAGGGCCATAATTAGAGAATTACGATCGTAGGTTTTTTTAGAATATGTAGTAGCAAAGAAAGTTTCGAACATGTTGCTAATCAGTGTGTCGTCATCAGTAATACAGAAACCATATTTAAAAAAATTTAGGATAGTCAGAAGCTCGACGTTTCGAATTAATAAATGTATAAAATGCTTTAGGGTTAGTTTTCATCTTTAATCTCATACGGGCTAGGTAGTAATCATATGCCAATTTGTTTGTAGTATTATATTCGGAGCGCGCAATACAGTAATTTTTAAAATCAATTAGGGTTCCAGAGCTCTTATATTTCTTGAAACATTTATTCTTCTTATTTTTGGCATTAGTTAAGAATTTATTATTCCAAGGCAGGCCTTTTTTATCACAACTATTTACTTTTGGGACTGTTTTAGAGATGAATTCATATAGTATTGAGTAAAAGTTAGAAACAGTATGGACGAAATTATTTCCAGAAAGTTTATTGTTCCAGTTGACATTAGATAACAAATAATTAAGTTTTGTATAATTAGTACGTGGAAAGCAAAACACTTTGTTAAGACTATGGTTGCATCTCTTTGAAATAGGTGCTCATTTTTTTGCTTGAAAATATATTTCAACATCTAACGCAGGATGGTAGAGATCTTCAGGATATGTGAGAGGAGGTATATTTCGTACATGTATATCCATCGGCTGATTAACAAAAGCAAGGTCCAGAAGTCTCCCACATTTATTATTAATATGATTAACTTGAAAGAGCCCAAAGTCGAGTAGTGATTTAATAAATTCATTTGATACAGTAGGAATTAAGTAATTTAGTTCATAAGTTGAGTTCCATGATATATTTGGAAGATTAAAGTCTCCAAGAACGACAAAAATATCATATGGCTTAGATTGCAACCAAACTGTATTAATTGCCGAAATATGTGCATCATAAATATCGGAGGAAGAGTTAGGAGGAATGTAAGAACAAGTAATAAACAAAACACCATTTGGAAGATTAATTTTGACGGCAACAAATTCAATATTGGCATTGTGCGAAAATTCAATGCGTTCACATGAAAAAGCATTTAGTACGGCAATAAGGACTCCCCCACCAAGTTTGTGAGGACGATCATATCTAAATATTTGGTATTTCGGACATAAAATTTCGGCATTATGAATAATTTTCTTGTCATTTAACCAAATTTCTGTTAAGACAATAAAGTGGTGTGTAAAATTGAAACTGCTTGCGTAAAGTGATGTTAATTTTGTGTTAAGACCTCGGACATTTTGGTATACAATATTTATTGCATTATCAGTAGGAAATATAACTAGTTTTTTGGTGCAGTATTTTGAGATGGTAAGTAGACAATATCCGATCGGTTATTAATATTATTATTATTATAAACATATTCATGAATAATTGCATTAGGAGGCCAAAAGTCAGTGTTGACTATAGTTTGAAAATTTTCCTCCGGAACAATTATTTTAAAAGAGCATTTACTTCTTCGGTCAGTATATTTAAATTTGAAAACTGTGACATCAATATCGTTACCTATTTTATGTTTAATATAATGAACAACGGCATCACTTGTAGTTTCGAATGCAAAACGTGCAGCAAAAATGTTTTTTTTTTTTGAGAAATCACCTTAAGCATAATAGGATTACTCCCAGGCATAAAATCTGGAACATTAGCATTTAGTGCCCGTGTAGGAGCTTGATTGCTTGGAACATCAGCATATAGTGCGCGTGTAGGCACTTGATTGTTTGGCGGCATGCTAGGTGTAAGAACATGATTGTTTGACGGCATGTTAGGTGTTAGTGCTTGAGGTAATTGCAAATTTTGATGTTGAAGGACAGATAAATTAGTATTTGCTAGTATAGAATTTGATGAAGTCGACGGTGCAATATTCAGACCTTTATCGACGTCATTAGGATCAATATTGTCAGATTTATTACCATTAGTTGATGAAGAATTCACCGCAATAGTATTTTTTTCCTTTTGGGGGAACGAAGCGATGTTTCCAAAATTTCTTTATAATCTAAGAATTTTTTTGTAAGACACTTTAAATCGTTATTTATCTCATCTAATTTATTACGTGAGTTTCTAAAAAATGCAAAAAATTCTACATCATAGTCCATACACTTTTTGCAGCACCAATGGAGTCCTTTACCTTCGCGAAGATTATCAACCGTCCGTGGAGCCAACTCGACACATTTACCATGAAAGATAGAATCACACACCCAACAGGAAATCAATGGATCCTCAGATTTATTCCTGCATTTTGGTTTTGTACAAGCCATTTAGAAAAAGATCAATTAAATAGATTATATTTTAATTAGTAACTGAGTTGTTTGCTGGGTAGAATTACTCTTAATGCAAATATGAGATTTGTTGTTTTATTTTTGTTTTGATTTTAGTAAGTGTTCTGTTAAACTGTAAAACTGTTTATTGTTTTTATTTTTGTTGTTTGTTAAAAATACGTACAATTTGAGAACTGGTTATTGTTTTGATTAGTTGTTTTTATTTTTATATTTTTGGTTTTTTTTTTTTTTTTTTTTTTTTTTTTTTGAGAATAAATTTTAGAATATTTCAATAAAGGTTTGTAAGTATGTAAGTATATTGTATTTGTAAATTTAGGAAAATTGTTTATCTTTTATGTAATTATTTATATAAATTTGAATTTATTTACAAATATAGGCTTTATGTAAAGAATTTAATTCTGAATATTTTAGTGTAACTATTGAATTTATTGAAACACGATTGACTAAATAAAATTAGTATTAAAACAGAGCTTATCAAAAATACGATCGGCACGCACAAAAGAAGAATACTATAATGATCATGATAAAACAAAACAAAACAATATAAACTATTTAACGGCTAAGCCAATTACTCGAACACGTTCCCTATCACCATCGGTGTTTACGAAAACAGTGGATAGTGACTCATTAAAAAAACTAAAACTAGATTTGGTGACAAGTGTTGCCAGGCCAGCAAGTATTGCCGTGACGTCAAAAACAAATTTAGTGGGAAATGATACCATGAACTCAAACACAAATGCAATGGAAAACCCCCCTGTAATAAGTTGCCAAAAGCCTACAGTACAAGTTGGTATGGACAGGTACATAACAGTGCTTAAACGGGGACGCAGCCCTACCTCTGCAGCAGTTGCTTCGGCCTCAAAAGTACCATCTTTTGAAAAAATAAATACTCAAAATCGTTTTGCAATTCTGGAGGATGAATCCTCTGAAGCACCAAACGTCAATAAACCATCCAAGCCTCCCCCGATATATCTTAGGGAGCAAAATTCAAATGAGCTCATAAAGAGTTTGATATCGGTGATAGGTGAAAATTCGTTTTACGTAGAGGCTACCAAGCGTGGATGTATAAACGAGACAAAAATACAAGTCAATTATGAGAATGATTTTCGCAAAATAGTAAACAATTTTCAAACACTTAAAAAAAACTTTTATACCTACCAACTGAAAAGCAGTAAAGGTCTACAGGTAGTGATTAAGGGTATTGACTCATGTGTGGACCCAGAAGAGGTTAAAACATTCCTAGAAGAAAAAGGCTTCAAGGTAAAACATGTAGTAAATATTAAAAATAGAGAAAAAATTCCCCAACCACTTTTTCGAGTGGAGTTTGAACCTGGCGACGTAAAACTTAAAAAAAACGAAACACATCCTATTTACAATTTAAAATATATTCTCTACAAAAGAACAACTATAGAAGAGCCGCACAAAAAAAATGGACCTGTTCAGTGCTTAAACTGCCAAGAATTTGGCCATACTAAGGCATACTGCTACTAACCCCCTGTCTGCGTAGTATGTGGTGAGCTACACGGTACAGTTTCTTGCGATAAGTCTAAAACCGACCCCAACGTAAAAAAATGTAGCAACTGTGGCGGTAATCACACTGCCAATTATAGAGGATGCCCTGTATATAATATCGTCAAGCAGACGGTTGGACCGAAAACAAATACCCCTCAAATGCAGGTTGCAAATCAAGTAAACACAAATGCAATTCAAGCCCCCCAGCCTAGTAATAACAGAACCTCTTACGCTAACGTCCTAAAAACAAACCATCAGCCAATGCAAGGTGCCTCGCCAAGTAATGATGAAACTCCGGTTTCTAATTTAAGTCGTTTAGAAAAAAACCATGGAAACATTAGTGCAAACAGTAAATAATTTTACGAATACAGTGGGTAATATGATGCAGGAAATGCTTAGAATGCAATCGATGTTATTGCAAGCTGTACTTAACAAACCATGAACTGTTTAAAAATTTGTTTTTGGAACGCAAACGGCATCCGCCAACATAAAAATGAATTAAAATACTTTCTTAACAATAAACAAATTGGTGTCATGATGATTTCTGAAACTTATTTGACCTCAAGAAATACGTTTAAAATAAATGGTTATATACTATATGATACCAAGGACCCACGAGATAGAGCTTGTGTAGGTTCTGCCATTTTAATAAAAACCCGAGTCAAACACTACCTAATGTGTGATCATCGTGAAGATTATCTCCAAGCAACGAACATTTGCGTTGAGGAATTAAATAGAAACCTAGTAATTTCATCGTTTTACTCCCGCCGAGATTTTCAATATCGGAGGACCAATATTATAAATATTTTAAATCATTAGGACCGTGTTTCCTAGCCGCTGGCGATTATAACGCTAAACATACCTTCTGGGGGTCGCGACTTATAACACCAAAGGGTCGTGTTTTATTTAACACAATTTCTAAAATGGATTTAAATGTGGTAGCGAGCGGACAACCAACATATTGGCCCACTGATCATCAAAAAATACCAGATGTCATCGATTTCGGCGTGGTTAAAAACATTCCCATAGAAACGATTCATGTTGAAGCCTCCCTAGAATTATCTTCCGACCACACACCTACAATTGTTACTATAATGAACCCCAAGAGAATTGTACCTCCGACTGGTTACATAGCGACGACAGCTACGCAAATTAATTGGTTAAAATATAAAAAATATCTCAGTACCCATTGCACGGAAAATATTCCGCTCAGTACACCGGATTGTGTAGATCGCTCTATTGACAATTTTGACAGTTTTCTGAAACTAGCTGTTCAACATTCCAGCGATACCCTCAAAAAAATTAAAAATAATAAAATATGTTCTTCAGATGTCGAGCGGCTCTTGACTGAAAAAAGGAGAGTTCGAAGAGAGTGGCAACTTTACAGATCCCCGCAACTTAAGATTTTATTAAAAGAGTGCACAAAAAAGGTAAGAAAGTTACTGCAGAATCAGAAAACGGCTTCTCTAGAAACATATCTTAAGGAACTTGATGCAACTCCACAATCTGACTACTCATTATGGCGTGCAGCTAGAAATATAAAAAGGCCAGTTATATCTAAGCCACCATTAAGAAACTTGAATGGTAATTGGGCAAGAAACGATATTGAGAAAGGAAATCTGTTTGTTAGTCACTTGAAAAACGTATTTACACCAAATATATTTCACAATATTGCGGTCGAGTTACCTGTTGCTGCTAGAGCAGCTATTCCCCTCAGATTTGAGTTAAGAGAAATCGAAAAGGCTATTTGTGACTTAAACACTAAGAAGGCACCTGGTATTGATAAAATCAGTAATAAAATGCTTTTGGAGCTACCTCGCATAGCAAAGAAAATTATTCTTTTTATTTTTAATGCTATTTTACGTCTTGAATACTATCCTCAAAAATGGAAGGTTTCCTTAGTTACCATGATACCAAAGCCAGGTAAAGATCATACAAAAGTTGAGTCTTATAGGCCTATTAGCTTATTATCAAATATGTCAAAGCTGTTTGAGAAATTATTAGTTTTAAAATTAACACCGATTTTAAGTGTAAATAGATGTATTCCAAACCATCAGTTCGGATTTAGAAGAAAACACAGCACAATCGAACAGACTCATCGAATTGTTAATGTCATAAGAAAAGCATTTGAAGAAAAGAAATATTGCTCAGCACTCTTCATCGATGTTTCGCAAGCTTTTGATAAAGTCTGGCATGAAGGCTTGTTACATAAATTGAAGCAAAATTTACCAGCAAACACACACAAACTGCTAGAAAGCTACTTATTCGGTCGTCAATTTATTATTAAAGAAGGAAATTTCTTAAGTTCACCTCAGCCCATTGCCGCTGGAGTCCCACAAGGCAGCATCCTGGGCCCCCTATTATACTTAATTTATACTTCGGACATGCCAACAAGCAACTATACACAAATTTCAACATTTGCAGACGATACAGCTTTTCTAAGCGTCCACGAAAATTGTTATGAAGCATCGCGTTACTTACAGCATCATATATTTCAACTAGAAATATGGTTACGACAATGGAGGATAATGGCCAATGAGCAAAAATGCGTACATATAACATTCACTTTGCGCCGGGAATCTTGCCCCCCTATTACAATCAATAATTAAATAATTCCTCAACATTCGCATGTTAAATATCTCGGTATACATCTGGATCGGCGATTAACGTGGAAATGCCATATAGAAGCAAAATTAACTCAAATGAAACTAAAAGCCATTCAAATTCATTGGCTTATTGGAAGAAACTCTGTCCTTAGTCTCGATTGCAAGCTTCTACTTTACAACTCTATCTTAAAGCCTATCTGGTGCTACGGTATTCAACTATGGGGCACTGCCTCGCAGCTCCCTGGTATGTTAAAAACTCAAACATTCATAGGGATCTCAATGTGCCATTAGTTAAAACTATGATTACAAAATATGCAATAAAATATTTAAAAAGGCTTGAACAACACCCAAATCCACTAGCTCGAAATATTTTAAATCATGGCGGCCACACTCGCTTAAGAAGAAGAGACACTGCTGCACATACCCAATAAGATGAGTGATAAACACCTATATAAGTGAACAGAACCCGTGATAAAGAAAATTTTGTCTGGCACTGGCAGGACATAAAATAAAGTATTAGGTTAAGATTTGATTAATTATTGTTAGTTCATATTTAATATATGAAGATTCAATAAAAAAAAATAATGAAAAAAAAAAAAAAATATCTCTCATTTCGCAAAATTTTAAATATGTAATTATCTCTCAATGATTGGGCAATAAGGCCATTATGGCTTTATCTCTCATTCAATTGAGCAATAAAGCCATCATGGCCTTATCTCCCATGGTTTTAAAGCACCCCACCATTGAAATCTGGTTTTGCATACTAAAGTTTTTCTGCGTGACGGCCTGTGGCCGTGCTTAGGGTTTTTTTCCTCCAGTAGGACGCGGCAGGTGGCTTCGCTGAATAAAGTTTTCCTGCGTGCGTCACAAGAATAAAAAAATGTGTTTCAATGATAACTAAGGATTTTCCCTTTTACAGAATGATTACACCATGCATAACAATTTTCTGAAAAATATGGCTTTATCTCTCATTTGCAAAATAATATGGCTATAAATCTCATTACGCAAAATTTTAAATATGACCTTACCTCTCAATGATTGGGCAATAAGGCCATTATGGCTTTATCTCCCATTCAATTGAGCAATAATGCCTTATCTACCATGGTTTTAAAGCACCCCCCCCCCCCAATTTATATTGGAGCCATGGTAAGCTATGAGCCAATCATCCCGAAATTCTGCAGAGTGATTTTTTAAATTAAAAAACAAAAATTTCAATACAGCGGTGCAATTAGTTTAAGCGTTTGCAGTGAATTTCAAAAGGCAATGGGATCTAAGGTAAATTATGGACCGTATATCACAAAATTGCATAACATTTTTTCTGGCCATATGAAGCTAAGCTGGAAGAAAGTTTACCGCAATATCTATATCTGCTACGGTTTTAGGCGTATTTAATTATTTAACAAGAGTGGGCTTTATATGGGGCCTAGGGTCAATTATAGACCAAACTCCACGAAACTTTAAAGTGTCATTTGTTGTCCTATTAAACTGTGACGTGCATGTTATGATAGCATTGTTAATTAGGGTTTTAGGTGTACTATACTGTTTTCCAGTAGTAGGGCTTATATTGGGCCTAGGGTAAATTATAGACGGATCTTCACGAAACTTTACAGCGCGATTTTCAGCCGAATAAAACGAATTTTTGCAAAATTTTGTATCATTCTGTGGATTGTTTCACCATTTTTGTTAGTTTTTGTAACAAAATTAACAAGCTTTTTGAAAGTGAGCGTGTTTTTAACAGACGGGCATAGCTAAATCGACTTAGAATTACTCAAGGTCCCAGAATTTATACTTTATGGGGTCTGAGATGAATAATAAAAAAGTTTTACACGGAATGACAAACTTAGTATACACTCTTCACAACTTATTGTGGTGGAGGGTATAAAAACATAAATAACACAACAATTCATTTGTACATTAAATTAAAGCTCAACCTGATGCAGGTCTGTATGTTTTTATGTAAAGGAAATCGATTTCGAAAATTTAGAAATTGTAAGGCTTTGTTCACAATGGGAGCAACAATTATTTTATCAGAAATATTGCAAAAACATTGCTTTTTTAGAAAGATTTTTTATCACAAATAAAAAGTTGATAAAAATTAAATAAAAAGCCCTTAAATATGCTTCGGTTTAAATAATATCAATTTCTTTCACAAACATACATAATATAAAAAATACTTAAATTTATGAAAACAATTGTACTTTATATAAAATAGTAGATTACATTCTACCATTGTATTTAAAATTCTTTTGGGCACTTAAGCACTCCTCCACCATTATTTGAAAAACTTCTCAGCCTTTGCTTTTACTCATCTATTTCTAGTTCCAATTTAGTTTTGCCTCTTCTTCCAGAACTTTTTTTCTATTTCAATCTTTTTCAGTTTCATTCAATCCACATCAACCCACACGGCTTTTGTACTCTTCCTATTTCTGAACTAAGTGCCGGATTTTTTGGAGCTTTTTAACATTTTGGGGGTATATTTTTCCCATTTGCAAGATTCTGCTGGTACCTCATCTAAAAAAGTTAACAAATTATAAACAAATATAAAATAAAGCTACTTATTATTTAAAAACAATCAAGGAACTTAAAATATCAAAATAGATTTATTTTATCACGAAGTATCACTAAAAACCATTGTATGATAAACAAGGTATTGTCATTAGGAATAGTTGTCAATATTTACCTATGTAATTTCAAACAGAAATAAAATTAATTTATTATTTATATGCAGGGACCGAAAATAACAGTTATATTGGAATTTTAAAACAAAAAAAGCATATAGAATTAAATGTCGAACAACTGATTCAAGTATACCATATTGTTCCTCATACACTTGTCAATCATAAAATATATTGATTTTTATAATTTTGATTTTTATATTTTCCATCAAACTTAACAGTTATATTTTTATTTTTTTGAACAAAAATAACTGTTATTTTTTGATTTTTATTTTTTCGATCAAAAATAACAGTTATTTTTTGATTTTAATTTTTTTGGACAAAAATAACAGTTATTTTTTGATTTTTATTTTTTCGAGCAAAAATAAAATATTCTCTAAATAAATGTACGTGATTTAATAATTTAATTGACTGCAAATTTTTGTTTTAGTGTGTAATTATCATTGGATCTAAATTATTAAAACACGTAAATTTATTTAAGAATAACTTTTATTTTTGCTCGAAAAAATAAAAATCAAAAAAATAACTGTTATTTTTGTTCAAAAAAATAAAAATCAAAAAATAACTGTTATTTTTGCTCAAAAAAATAAAAATAAAAAAATAACTGTTTTCATCTGACTTTTATGAAAAAAGGCATAACTGTTACGGTCCCTATTTATATGGATTTTAAATTCTACTTATAAAAACGTACAAACCGACCTGAACCCTTAAAAATTAAAGTGTTAAAAATAACGAAATTATTTTGACTATATTAAATAAAGTCCATGGTGGTTTCAACCCAGGGCAACGCAGGGCTTTAGCAGCTAATATACAGTGGGGAGTTTTAATGAGTACATGTTAGTACTAACCATCGTTTACAATGCATAACTTTTTAAATAATAGTGCAAATCAAATAATTTTTTTTTGTTTTACTCTTTATTGTCTTCTTCATTGATAGAGGTATAACACTTGACCAAACAATAACAATTACTTAAACAAAATTTAACGAAAGAGAAAAAAAACGGCATGTACTCACTTATGCACTTTTGTAATATTAAGAAATTTGTTGTAATTTACAGTTACTTTTCAAAGTTTTTGTTGTGTTACTGATCTGTTATTTGGATTTCATGATGAAAATAAAATATATAAAGAATTATTGAGTTATTGATAACGTCAAGCTCGTCGGAATAACACAATATAATAAATAATAATTATACAATTTTTTTAATAACAAAAAAATGAGGAAACTCCCAAAATCTATTGAGGATGATATTGTCTCTATGACACAAAATGGTTGTTCTTCAAGGGAAATAGCTAAACAGAAGCAATTAAGTCAGTCGGTTATCATAAGAGTACAAAAAAGGAATAATGTCCAGAATAAAACACCGATTCGTGGTCGCAGGAAGTTAATTTCTGATGCAGAGGCACGTGTGATGATAACAAGAATGCGGAAAGATAAGAACCTAACTCCAAAGGAAGCTGCATTGGATATTGGAAAGAATGTTAGTCGTTGGGCTGCAAGAAATGCGCTTCACAGAATTGGATTTATTTCTGCAGTCAAGAAAAACAAACCAGCTTTGTCCGATAAAAATGTAAAGGCCCGTTTGAAGTTCGCCAGCAAGCACAAGGATTGGTCACCAGAAGATTGGAAGCGTGTTATCTGGTCGGACGAATCCAAATTTAATCGCTTTCAGTCGGACGGAAAACAATACTGCTGGCGTCGACCACATGAATCTAATAAAAGACACCATGTAAAAGAAACAGTTAAACATGGTGGCGGCAACATAATGGTATGGGGTTGCTTTACATGGTGGCACGTTGGTCCGTTGCAAAAAATTGAGGGAATAATGAAGAAGGAAGATTATTTAAAAATTCTCCAGACCCATCTTCCAGATTTTGTAGAGAGGAGCGCCTATTCGGAAGAAGAAGTAATTTTTCAACAGGATGGCGACCCTAAGCATACATCCAAAATAGTGACGGAATGGCTCTCTGCACAAAAATTTGAGTTGATGAAGTGGCCAGCTCAAAGTCCCGACCTCAATCCGATTGAGAATTTGTGGTCAATCGTGAAAAGACGGATGGGACAGTATTCAAGAGCACCAACAAATTTAGACGAACTTTGGGGCAGGGTTGAAACAGAATGGCGAAGTATTCCAAACGAAATTATTGAAAACTTGGTTGAGAGTATGCCAAGAAGATGTAAAGCTGTGTTAAAGAACAAAGGGCTTTGGACCAAATATTAAAAGTTACTGTAAATTACAACAAATTTCTTAATATTACAAAAGTGCATAAGTGAGTACATGCCGTTTTTTTTCTCTTTTGTTTAAGTAATTGTTATTGTTTGGTCAAGTGTTATACCTCTATCAATGAAGAAGACAATAAAGAGTAAAACAAAAAAAAAATTATTTGATTTGCACTATTATTTAAAAAGTTATGCATTGTAAACGATGGTAAGTACTAACATGTACTCATTAAAACTCCCCACTGTATGTATTTTATTTTAAATAATATTTGAAATCGCGTGGTACCATACAAAAAATCTTTTAGCTATTATAAAATAACGATGGCCTGATGGGCTCTTAGCCTAGAATGACTTGTGCAGCTCTTTAGTAAGTATGTATCAATGAAAATTAACATACCTAAGCAATTTTTGGCATGTTCATCTATGTCAGTTTGGGTGAGATCACATTTAAAATATTCATTTTATATTCTGAAAAAAGAAAATTAATTTTAGCGTATTCATGACAGGTATTTATTCAGGCCTAACCATAATATGCTTAAGTTGGATTAAGCGAATGTGCGAATACATGTAAATCATATGAAGCACACCATATTTAACTTACGGAACCTTTTTGTTAAGTTTTATGAAACTGTCATTTGCTCAAGCAAAGTGCGAAACTGATCGCACATTCCGTACGGAATCAAATGTTTTTTGATTTTTTTATTGCCTTTCATTCAGTAGGTTAAGCACGGCTATGTAGATTATGGTTGGGCCTTTAAACATAAATTTAAAAGGTACTTACTGTCGCCGTCATATATTGATGCTTATCCTTTTACTTGTTCAATTTGCAGCATTTCAATAATTTCTTGTTCCACTTGAGATACATTTGAGGGTATTTTGTTCCACCACCAGTTTTAAAAAACTCTTTTTTGTCCAAGCAATAATTCTTCTTGCGTTTTTTTAGGTTGTCGTACTTTATTTTTAAAGTTTTGTATGACCTAAAACAATTAAATTCCACGTTAAAATCGTCTTAGATTTCCATCCAAAAACGAGCTTTATCTGCCGCGGTGGTCCGCTCGGTTTTTTTACATTCAATTGTACTTTTTTTTGGTAAACTAATTTAACCAAGTACTCCACTTCTTCGGTTGTGAAATTTGTTGACCTTTTGGTTTCTGCACTAAACATTGTAATGACTTTTTTATAAGTATAAATTTTAAAATAACAAAACTTTGCACTTACGCGCTTAAATTTTCTGTTTTGATAGAATTTTTTCTTCTTCTTCTATATAAAATACAAAGTGCACTGATAAAAAGTTGACATTTGAAAATGGTGTTGCCATTTCTGTTGAGGCTTAAGCTACCACTTAAAAACGGATTTAGATTTATTCTCAGATTAATTAATTATAGTTCCCTGCTAGGATTAATCTCAATGTTCAAAACCCATGCTTAGTATTTAAGTAACAATTAGCCTATACGATTTCTCTTATCTCAAATCTTAGGAGAATATCTCCTCTAGCAGCAACTGGTGGTAACTCGTTTTTCAAGTGATTAACAAACAGATTTCATTTTTAATATCATTTCTTGTCCAACTTCACTTCAAGTTTCTTAATGGTGGCTTAGAGATACCTGTAGTGCGATTCACTAACTTTTATAACGATAATCGAATCGTTAAAATAAGTATAACGAAAATTTATCGAATATGCTATTCTGTAAAATTTTTAACGATATTCGCTGTCGTTTAAAGTCAGCTGTTACTTTAAGCAATTTTTTTGTCGTTATCTTGGCGACAATAATTTAGTTTGTGTTTATTTTATCGATAAAATGTTTTTTATGTTTAAAATAGCTTACATACATACAAAGATATATTCATATGTATATGTATGAACAAAAACAAAATAATAAATTTAAAATTTGCAACAAGAAAGCAAATTAAGAACAAAAATAAAATTCTAAATGTAAAATTCACAAAAAAAAAAATATAAAACCACAAATTAACCCTTCGTCTTACTTATGAGTCTGGCCAGACCTTTTTCAGTGCATTTTAAATGAAAAAATATGTGTAACAAGGGGGGTTAAGAACAATTTCATATGTTTTTATTTTATTCTCTTTTGTGCTTTTCGTTTTTTTTTTAACATTTTGTAGACAGAGATGTTACAAAAAAAACAGCTGTGTACTATCGTTAAAAAAAATTACAGAATCACACTATCGTTACTGCAAGCGAATATAAATGTCGACAAATATTACGATTGTCGGATCGTTAAAAGTTAGTGAATCTCACCACTGGCCTTTTGAAATTTATATCTGCGCGCCATAATGAGTAGACTGATTGTGGAGTTGCATCAAGTTCCTTAAGATATTTTTCCAGAGAAGCCGTTTTCTGAGTCTGCAGTAACTTTCTTAGCCTTTTTATACACTCTTTTAATATATTCTTAAGTTGAGGGGATCTGTACGATTGCCAGTCTATTCGAACTCTCCTTTTTCAGTTAAGAGCCGCTTGACATCTGTAGAAAATATATCATTATTATTGACTTTTTAGAGGGTAGTGATGGAATGTTGAACAGCTAGTTTCAGATAACTGTCAAAATTAACAATAGAGAGATCCACATTATCCAGGGTACTAAGCGGAATATTTTCTGTGCAATCTGTTGGTTGTCCTCTCGCGACCACATTTAAATCCATTTTAGCAATTACATATAATAAACAGAACAAGACCTTTTGGTGTTATTAGGCGTGACCCCAAGATGGTATGTTTAGCGTTTTAATTGCCAGCGGCAAGTAAACAGGGTTCTAATGACTTATAATAAATATTAACTTTCTGATATGGAAAATCTATGTGAAGAGTATAAAGAAGAATTTAAGAAATTTACTAATTAGTATAAACTGAATTTTCCGAAAAAAGTCTTTTATGCAGCTGCTCTGCATATGTATGAAATCAGTTAATTTTTTGAGCAAGAGCTTCTTTTTGTTTTTATAAAACAAATCTGGGTCTTTTAAGAAATTTAAAAGTGTATACATTTTTACTTCTCTTCTTGGATTTGAATTTACTTCTATTTGTTCACATAATTTATTTACAATATATACATATATTAGCAGTCACTAAATTGATATATTTGCGACAAAGTGCTTTGACTGCCAATTGAATAGGATTCAATACGTTTAACATGTTATTTAAAATGATTATATTGTAGTTAGATCGATCGAATAGTATTCGACCGGTTATTTTAGTTTTGCCCAAGTCGAATATTTTAAAATGTCCATTTTTCGAATATCGAATAAACCGGTTATCTTAGTAATGTGTAATTTATATACGTTTGTTTTCCTTACTTGAATATTTGGCAAACTTAAATTTTTTTGTAAAGAATGTCATGTCAATACAAAATGCAACAAAAGTAAAAAAAAAACATTATAAGCAATATAAATTAAAATCGCTTATGTAAGCGTGTGTTCTTGTTAAAAAAAACAAAAGCAATTCAAAATACTATAAAAATATGTTCAGCTTAAAAGTAATAAGCAATTTGACAGTATTCTTAATATTCGAACTGATTTAAAAGACAATGGTGCTTAAGGGGACATAAAATGATAAGTTGCAAAGGTTCTTCAACTCACGACTTATTAATTAACACGCTTAGTAAAACTTGACTCTGGTCTAAGTAGTTTTTAAGAGACTGCAAATAATTCTTTACTAAAATATGCTGCCAATAATGAATGAAAACTCTTACAGCCATACTTAAACAAGAGCGGAAAGCGTCTTCTAGCTGTCAAAAATTCTCATGCCCATACAATTTGTATGAAGCATCAAATAGTGCGGCATCAACGCTTTTTAATTGGAAAATCCGATTTTGATAGCGCGATTAACTGTGAAGTTGGCCGCTAAATAATGTCAATTTAGCTATTTTTTCGACAATCTAGCGGTTTTTTCCTTTCTTTTTATTTCTGTTATGTGGGTTTTATTAAACAAGTAAGTTAACACTTCTGTTTGTGGCACAACGCTGATGCTCTTGTTTAGGTATGGCATATCAGCTTAAAAGCTAAGCGGAATAAAACGTTCCGCCTTCCGCTCTTGTTTAGGTACGGCTGCTAATCCTGGATAAGAAGTTTTGTTTGAAGCTGTTCAAAAATATGTTTGAAGTCTGCTGATTCATATAGACATGGTTAACCACCAACAAATGAAAACTCATTTAGAATAAATGGGGAATTTAGATATTATATAATAAATTTATTAAATTCCTATAATTTTTTTTCAAAACTTCTACAGCTATGTTCGCACCTATTAAATATTTGACGTCCTTGCTTTTGCAAAACGTTTGGCTACATCAAATATCATTTAACAGTTTCTAATTTACATTATACAATTATGATCATAGGAATAATGTTTAGTAAATAAATAGAAATTATAAAAAATAAAGCTAAAGTTTGATCAATTTACTGGTCACGCTTTTTTGGATTCTATCGTCAAATATTTGTTTGGTCTGAACATATCTTAAGTCATAAATATGTATTTTGTTGGTTCCTTACCTTCGTGAATTGTTTTGTTTTTATTCTAATTAACTTTTTATTACAAAAACTAATTTGATTTTTGTATTTTTATGTATACGAATTAAAACCGGTTATTTTTTAAAATGCTTAACCGAAAACCGGTTTTTTTAAAATAGCAACTATTCGGAATATTCGAAAACCGGTTATTGAAAAAAGTCGAATAATCGATCACCCTATTATATTGTCTTCATTCCACAGTTCAAAATTTTTTAAATCCATTAAACACATTTGTATTGATTTTTTAAGTTTTAAAAATTTTTCTATCATTGGAACCAAGTAACGATGTCAATTTGAAGCGAAATTTCTTTTTTATGCTCTGCTAATATAAATTTTTACAAAATAAAATAAAAAGGCATTCTTTGTAGGATTTCTTTAAAATAATTTAATGACTGTTCGTGACTGATCTAAAGCGGTTTTATGACTTTTAATTATCTCAAACATTACATCACTGTCATCTTCGAAATCATATCCATCTGTTTCCGAAATAACTTCATATAGAATAGATTTTGCATTTTTGTAAAAAAAACTTATATAACTGCTAGATGAACTGCATGACTTAGACAAAAAAAATTCCTTCAACTGGACTGTCACGCACAAATTTCTTCGTCATGTTTGGCCCGTCAGTAGTCGTTGAAACAATATGCTTTTTTAAATATTCACCATATGCGACGCGAAAAATAGAAACGGACCTAAGGGTTTTTAAAGATTTAAATACGTGTATCTTTGGTGTACCATCACTGAGCGTGTTGGTATTGGTCACATTTGAAAGCGACACATCTCAACCTTGTTGGTCAACCTTGAAAATGCCCGTAGGTCGTCCCTACCTCTTGTTTTGTGTAGTTGGTTTTTACTGTTCCCTTTACCTTACTGGTCCCTTTCTCTATGCGCTGTCACATAGTCTTTAAACGTTCTTCCATTAAACTTCGAATTTCTGCTGCTCAGCATTTGCCTGCTATATTAACCATACCCAAATTACAAAAAGTATTTTTTTTTTTTTCAAAAATACAAATATTTAAATACCGTTTTTTTTAATACTTGTCCACTCGTCCATTACCATAGAAAATCTGTAATTGTCTTGTAATTTTTGTATAATTTCCCAAAAGGCTAGGGTGATCGATCGAATAGTATTCGACCGGTTTTAACCGGTTATTTTAGTTTTGCCCAAATCGAATATTTTAAAATTTCCATTTTTCGAATATCGAATAAACCGGTTATTTTAGTAAAATTATTTTAGTAAGGTGTAATTTATATATGTTTTCCTTACTTTTGTTAAAAATGTACCCGTAATTTAAGTATTTTTCTAATTGAATATTTAACAAACTTAAACTTATTATAAACATAAACATTAAGAGCAATGTAAATAAAAATCGCTTATATAAACATGTGTTCTAGTAACAAAAACCAAAAACAAACAAAAATACTACAAAAAAAAATTTTTTTTCAACTTAAAAGTATTTAATTTGCAATTTGACAGTATTCTTAATATTCGAACTGATTTAAAAGACAATGGTGCCATGCCATGTCATTTATAAGAAAACTGTCGGTTGTTTGTTCAACATTTTTAATAAAATTTGACATCGTTATTGTTGATAACATTTTTATTATTATTTTATGTTTGCTTATTAAACTTTTGAAATTCAAACTTTGCACAGCTGTTGTGCAGTAAAAAAGTATCGGCATCACAATTGCAACTGGTAAAGGCCAGTTTACACGGTAATACAATGTATTACGACTTTGTAGAATCAAAATATTATGAAATTCTCTCCGTGTTTAAAAGAAAAAAAATAAAAATCTGCTGTAAGTATAATTCATGTTTACACGGATGGTATAAGTAAAATCAAAAATAATAACAACAAAACAGATGGTTGCAGTTTTAAATTTTTACAAAAACAACATAAAAATTTCCTGAGTTGATTTTAGTTGTTTTTGTAATTGTATAAAAATGCTACCACCTTCAATATACTCCGTTAAAATACACCTCTGGTGTGATGAAAACACATAAGTTTCTAAAATGGTTTAGAAAAAAACCATTTACCGACCGCTTGTCAGATTTTGTATTCGTATTCTCTCTTACTCAATGCATTTTGCTTTTACATGATATGATTTCTCTCATTATACATTATGTCGTAATACAATGTATTACCGTGTAATCTAGCCTTAACTACGCATCAGCAACAATATTTTGCATCACTGCAGCATTGATGAATAGTTTTCATGCATTAACGTACGTACCCAAAGTGTTCTGAAACTTATACGACCTGTACCACGCTCGTTGACGGATTTTTTTTTTTTTTTTTTTTTTTTCTTTTTACACGGCTGATGACGTTAGGAAACGGCTAGATGTTGTTGGCAGTAGGAGCGTACGGTAGCGTTCCGTGGGGCAGCGTTAAGTTACTGAGGATTCGATCTGGCAGAGAAGATAATAAACGGGTTTCTGTTACAGGTTGTTAGTATCTACATCTACGGTTGAGACTATGCCGAGTACGGAGCATTCAGTGCGCCCCGTAGTTGGCTGTACACATGACTAACTACTTCAAACTACATATATCAAAACAGAAAGAAAAAAAGTTTCTTTTCCTAACGTAAAAAGTATCAAAAAAGTGGCAACAATCACAAAAAGTACCACATTTAGGTGCATTTTGTAAAAGTGGCCAAATAGTATCCAAGCAGTCGAAAAAGTGGCAAATTGTCACTTTAGTGGCACCAACGGTAACGCTGATTATTTATTACAAATTTATGTACTTCTTATTATGGAAACTATTTAAATTGAAATAAATAATACTAGATGACCCGTGCGAATATTTCGCACCGTTAGTTGTCATTTTTGTAACATAAAATGAATATACTTAATAGAAATTTTAGTAACTTCAATACATTTTAAAATATAATTTTTATCAATGAAAATATTAATTTTTCAATTTCTAATTATTTTTCGTCATTAGTGTTAGAAATAAGCTTTAAAATGAGATATCATTCATTAAATTTGATGCGGTGGTATGGGTGATATTTGCAACCGACAAAAAAAAGTGCTTTAGAAATAATATATGTATATTGATTCAAACAAAATTAAATTGGTTTTTAGTTAAATTTTTTATAAAAATTTTTCTAAAAATACATTTAAAAATACCAATAAACAACATGCTGATACAAAACCTTATTGTTTGAAAAATTGACTGCTTAAGAAGCTGTGAAAAAATCATTTAGTTTGTACAAACAAACTTAAAGTTAACAATCTTAATTTGTGAAAAAAAAATCTTTAAATCATACTTTGATCAAAAAATCTTCAAAAATAAGATAAAATCTTCATTCTGGCAACGCTGAGAACGAGCTTAACAAAGTGTAATGACACTACTTACAGAAACAAAAAATAATTCATAATATGATTTGAGACAAAAAAACTTTACATTTATATAGGTAGACATATGTAAGTATACGTACATAAATATTTGGCACTTGGATTATTTTACTTTTTTTACTCAAAAATTTAAGTTGCGAAAAAACCTCGAGGAAAAGTTTTGATAGGAGGATAGTTAATATCAGGTTTTTTTGAAAACGTAAATCTATATTTATTTTTTAATCAATTCATCACTTGGAATCCAACCTTCCCAGTTATTTATTTTGATACAAATTTAAAGCAGATAACATGGACTGACAGGTATCTACTTTCAGTCTATTTGACAATATATTTTTTAATATTGCTAACTTAGAAAAAATCCGCTCAGCGGATGCCATATGTGGTAAAGTAAAAACATACGAAGCAAATGTATAAATGTTTGGATATAAATTGTCACCCAGTTTTTTAAATTGCAAATTTCGTACAAAAATGTTTCAGGCTTAGATATTTTAAAAACTGCTTCATAGCTTTTATCGTTTGATCTGTTTTCTAAAAGTTTAAACTCTTAACAAAATCCTCTGGATTAGTAATTATATCAATAAAAACGGAAACAATTTCAAAGTAATTTATGTCTTCAGCTTAATTAATAAATACTGGATCTAAAACCTTTAATGAACTCAGTCTCTTATCGATAATATTAAAAGGGGCACAAAATGATACAAAAGGGGATTTAAAACAAAGGGGCCAAAAGAGTGGCTCGGCAGTCAAAAAGGGGCAAAAATGCGGCTTTAGTCACATAACGGTAACGCTGCAATGCATACATTGCAAGCGAAGGTTGGATGGGTCCAATGATTGTGGTGATTCAGAGTCCACCAAGATTTGTATCAATGTAATCAGTCCTTTGTAGCAGACATTGTATAAGTGTTAGATGGGTCCGAATAAGATCAACCATCGGATGGGTTTCAGCCAGGGTTCCCAGTTTTATTTTAAGCCTTATCCCCAATTTGCGATTTTTTATCCCCAAAAATCCCCAAAATAGTTATTTTCTTATCCCCAAAATCCTGAAATTTTTTAAAAAATCAAATACACAATATTATGTCAATGGAAAAATATGCATACACCGATTTATTAAAATAAATCCATTTGTGTAATATTAAAACTTATGTTATTTAACCTTTGAGTTCTACGTATCTATGTATAGTATGTAACAAGGGTAACGCAAAAACGTAAAAAAAATAATTATGCGTCAATCTTTATCATTTCAAAAACTAGGAAATCAAAGTCTTCTGATTCATCAGCCAGTGCAATTTTTTTTTTACATGTTGTTTGTTGAAAAAGTGCATTTGACATGATTGAATTAATTTGTCACAGCAAGCTAGTTGGTACAAAAAGCATATTTAAAACTATTTTAACAAGTTCTTGAAAAAGTTTTAAACCGCAAAAAATACTAAAATTTGTACCTAAATCTTGACCAAATCGGTCTTGCCATTGCAAAAATGGAATTTATAATAATATATTATCCCCAAAAATCCCCAGCGAAAAAAGTGCTTTTCCCCAAAAAATCCCCTGGGGATTTTCACGAAATTTGTATCCCCAATTACAAAAAAAATCCCCAAGTTGGGGATAAATCCCCAAAACTGGGAACACTGGCCACTGTTGCCAATTTATAGATTTTCCCGCTAAATCTAGCGTTTTTGAAATGTCAATCGCGGGAAAATATGCGTTTTAGCGGTAAGCGGGAAATCTAGCGATTTTCAAATATCTCTTAGCGGCAGCGTAACCGTTGGTGCCACTTTTTCGACTGCTTGGATACTATTTTGCCACTTTTGTAAAATGCACCCAAATGTGGTACTTTTTATGATTTTTGCCACTTTTTTGATACTTTTTACTTTAGGAAAAGGTATTTTTTTTTTCTTTCTGTTTTATTATAACTCCCAGCTTTAATATAAGTAAAACTGTTTTAATATATGTATATGTAAGCAAGTTTATATGAAATTTTTTTCGTGGTTAGCTGAAAATCGGTTGAATAAACTTTCTATTAACCTGTTTTATTTATTATGAACAAGGGGGTAAAGATAACTCGCATATATATATTGGTCGTGAAGCAGAAACCGAACTGTTGTGTACCTAAAACTTTTCTAAAATTTGTGTAATTAACATTTAAAGTAAAATCCAAGTTTTTACCAAAAATTGTGTTAAGAATTGATATAAAAAACAAAAAGCTCAATATATTGAAGTATTTAGACCCATTATTTATAGTGTCTAATGAAGATATAAAATGCTTCGAATTAGTTTCAGAGTTTAAAGATATTATAACTGACCCAGATACATTTATACGTAAATTTAAACTTCTAGAGAGTAAAGTAAGTGACACGAATTATGAACACATATTTAAAATTTCGAATACTGTGAAGATTTTTGGCGTGAAATTGGAACATTGAAAAATAGATTTGACGAGTATACCTGTATATATATTCAAACTTTTACAAATTGATCTTTCATAGTAGGTCTTCTGAGCGTGTTTTTACTAAGTTAGCTTTAATTAAAAATAAAGTAAGCTTTTATCTTTAAATTTGTTAGATACTTGCCTTGAAGATTGGGTTCCAAGTGAAGACATTTTTCGAAAGTATAGTATATAGTCGTTTTAAGAACAATCAATTGTAAAAAAATTTGTATGAAACTGACCATTAATAAATAACACAGGACTACATTGAAAAAGTTTGTTTAACCATTCCAACTGATTCTTATATTTTTAGAATGCTAAAGACGAGTATCAGTGCAGTTTTCTCCCATCACGTCACATTTATCAGATACACCAATTATTGTAATTTCGGAAGATGTTTTGTACCAAAATTTATAACTAAATCCAGTTTTATAGTTTTGGTTTATAAACCTGATTACAAAAATTTTAAGCATCAATAGACGAAATTGGATAAAAACTAAATATGCTTTAGTATAGAAATTTAAACACTCGCACTTAAATTCAGTAGCATGTATGCATTTATTTGTATTAAATTGCGGAACTGATTAAATATAAAGTATTTGAAAAAGTGATATTTTCGTTTTTTTGTTATAGGATTAGCATTCTAGCATTCATTTCTTTCGCATATTTATAAAAAACTAAAATTAGTTTTTGTTTTCAATACAAATATACCAAAGAAATGTTCTTGTCGACATCGTGGGGCTGGACCTACAACTTTTGTAATTAGGTTGACTGTAGAATAAAATTATAAAACTATGGATTTTGTTATTAATTGAGGTACAAATCATCTTCCGAAATTACAGTAATTGGTGTATCTGACTAATTAGACGTGATGGGAGAATCTGGGGGAATGGGCAAATAAATTTCTAAAAAGTTTTTAAATACCTGTGCAATACAATGCCTTTAATAAATCAAAGAAAATGTATTCAGAAGGAAAAGTACAAGAAATATATTAATAAAGGTATATAATTAAAATATCTTCTATTTGCAGCAACAATGTCATAATCAGAAAACATGTTTGGAGAAAACAAGCTTAACGTTTTTGAATTACCAAAACATTAAAGTCAATATTTTATAAAAATTACTTCTCGAGAGAAATATTTCCAAAATATTTATTTTAGTTTTTACAACAAATGAGCCGTTTGTAAGTAAGTATGTATGTCTATTGTAATACGATCAATTTGTTTTTAGTGTATAAAATTACTATACAATGTTTTTTGTTAGGTTTTAATACCATTTAATATTATAATAAATAGAAAAAAACGTAAAAAATGCATAACGTGGTGTACTTATTTTTTAAAAATCCCCTTTTTGGTGGCACTTTTTTTGTAGATATCCCCTTTGTTTGGTATTTTTTTAAAATATCCGACGGTAACACTGTATATAATATATTTTTTTAAAAATATGAAGTTTGTTTTTTGTTATAATTAGTTTTCGATGAAAATAATTTAATAAATACATGTTTTTTTTTGAAAATTTTTCTGTTTTTAAAGTTGCCCCTTTTTTCTCAGAATTCCCCTTTTTGTGACACTTTTTTTTTGGAAAATCCCCTTTTTGAAAATTTTGAACGGTAACGCTGATGCAGTGTCGGATCAATCTGTTAGCCTAGGGCATCTCTGTGTAAATGTAAGTAGGAATTGAATACAGACTTTGGATGGGTCGCACTTACATTGTCGTTAGTCTCAGACCGAAGATGTATGCAGCGTTACCGTTATGCGACTAAAGTCGCATTTTTGCCCCTTTTTGACAGCCGTGCCACTTTTTTGGCCCCTTTGTTTTAAATCCCCTTTTGTATCATTTTGTAGTTTTTTGTGCCCCTTTGCCCCTTTTAATATTATCGATAAGAGACTGAGTTCATTAAAGGTTTTAGATCCAGTATTTATTAATTAAGCTGAAGACATAAATTACTTTGAAATTGTTTCCGTTTTTATTGATATAATTACTAACCCAGAGGATTTTGTTAAAGAGTTTAAACTTTTAGAAAACAGATCAAACGATAAAAGCTATAAAGCAGTTTTTAAAATATCTTAGCCTAAAACATTTTGGTACGAAATTGGCAATTTAAAAAACTGGGTGACAATTTATATCCACACTTGTATAAAGTTGCTTCGTATGTTTTAACTTTACCACATAGTAGCGCATCCGCTGAGCGGATTTTTTCTTAGTTAGCATTATTAAAAAATAAATTGTCAAATAGACTGAAAGTAGATACCTGTCAGTCCATGTTATCCGCTTTAAATTTGTATCAAAATAACTTGGAAGATTGGAATCTAAGTGATGAATTGATTAATAAATATAGATTTACGTTTTCAAAAAAAAAAACCTGATATTAAATATTCTCCTATCAAGTGTTTTTGTTACTTATTTTTTTTTTTTTTTTTGATAAAAAAGTAAAATAATCCAAGTGCCAAATATTTGTGTACATATACTTAAATATATACATACATATCTATCTACTTAAATGTAAAGTTTTATTGTATCAAATCTTATTATGATTTTTTTGTTTTTGTAAGTATTGTTATTACAGTACTTTTCGCTTATAGTCCATTCCGCTTAAAGGCCAAAAACGGATATAAGCCAAAACTGTCCTATTCACACGCAGGTTTTTTCGAATTTCATACAAATGATTTGTTCTAAGGTCCATTTCGCTTGTAGTCCATTTTCGTTTAAAAGCTACATTTTCTTAGCATGCGTATATAATTATTCATGCAAAAATGTTCGCTTATAGTCCACTCTGTTTTCTAAAACGTTTATAATCAACTGGCAACAGTCAAACTTCATAGAAAAAAACGCTAATAAAAATATTAGAGTTTTTTCATATAGACAGGTAAAAATCCTATGAATTTGATATTAATGTTGTGTTTGATTTCGCCATCCAAAGAATTAAAATGAATCTCAAACTCATTTGTTTATCTTTATCTGAAATCTTTTAAAGCATTTGAATTATTAATAAAAAAGATTTTTGTTTTACCTATTTATTTAAAATAAATCAATATTTGATTATGTTTTAAATATACTTTTCTTTTGTTTAAAAAGAGTGGTTTTATTGAAGAAAATCATTTTTATATAGTCCAAAATGTGGATTATACAAGGTTTCACTTATTATCTATAAAATGGCTTATAAAAAAAATCGGTTATAGTCCAAATTCGCTTATAGTCCACAAAAGTTGTGCAACTATAGTAGTGGACTATAAACGAAAAGTGCTGTACACTATTTTTAGCTCGTTCTCAGCGTTGCCAGAATTAAGATTTTATCTAATTTTTGAAGAGTTTTTGACCAAAATATGATTTAAAGATTTTTTTTCACAAATTAAGATTTTTAACTTTAAGTTTGTTTGTATGTACATAATAAATAATTTTTTCACAGTTTCTTAAACAGTCAATTTTTAAAACAATAAGGTTTTGTATCAGCTTGTTGTAAAATAAAATAAAAAATTTAACTAAAAACCAATTTAATTTTGTATAAATATTATGTTTTTCAATTTAAATAGTTTCCATAATAAAAAGTACACATGTTTTTATAAAAAATTAATACTTTTTACATTTTTTGCCCTTGTTATAAAAAAATTTTTGATTTCTCTCTTCAAATTAAGTTTTTTTTCACTAAACGAAGATTTTCCTTCCTAATCTCCTGGCAACACTGCTCGTTCTATAAACAAGTAATAAGTAACTGTTTTTGTATAAATAATTGAAATAAAAATTGTATGCAACAGTTCATAAACGTTTACTTGCAAACAAGACATGGACTAGATGACCCGTGCGAATATTTCGCACCGTTAGTTGTCATTTTTGTAACATAAAATGAAAATAATTATAGAAATTTTAGTAACTTCAATACATTTTATTAAAAGTATAAAAATATTAGAAATCATAATATAAGTATATCATACATATTTACATACATACATACATATGTTTAATACTTTTATAATACTTCTTTGAATACAATGTTAGAGGTAATGTACGAATCCTTAATACAAACAAAAATATATTTCTAATTATTTTTCGTCATTAGTGCTAGAAATAAGCTTTAAAATGAGACATCATTCATTAAATTCAGTTTCGAGCCAGCTCTTGACGAGTACGGACGTGTATCAGTGAGTAAGAAAAATAAAAAAATTCGAAGTGAAAAAAAAATATTTGTAATAGGTGAAAAAAAAAAAATATTTGTAATAGCTGAAAAAAAGGACAGTAACTAAGGTGCCCGAAGAGATTTGTGAATGAGCCTCACAAATACTCCCAATAAGGAGAGCAGGCCCAGCACAAATAGCAGAAATGCGTATATTGTGGTAAGCTCCCCGAGCGTGAGCAATGAAAACATTCGATACCCAGAATTAAATAAAAATTATTTAAGTGCAAAAATTGCCAGCGCAACTGGTTTTCCATACAGCAATTTAAGTGCAAGTGTGCCCAACCTGAGCAAGTGTGTTGATCCGACCGTAAATGTGGTTCAAAGTGTGAAGTCGTCTGACCAGAGGAATAATAACGAAAAACCTGGAACATCACGATTTGCATTAATAAATACAGGAGCTGTGCCAAAAAGTACTAAAGTGCAAACAGGCATGGACAGATATATAACAATAACTAAGAGAAAGGCTAGCCCTAGGTCCACCCAACAGGAACGCATGGCCAAACAATACAAAGGCTCTAACGTTGTCTCTTTGCCAACAAATGGTAACAGATTCTCTGTACTATCCATACCTGACGATGAAGAAGCAGAATCAGCACATGGAACAGCCACTAAAGAAGTTAAACCGCCACCTATCTATCTGCGGGAGCAAACATCAAATAGCATAGTCAACATGTTGATTCAACTGGTAGGTAAGAATAATTTCTACGTCGTTTCTATACGACGCGGGCAAATTCAAGAAACCAAAATTCAAGCCAGTACAGAAACGAGCTTTCGTATTATATCAAGACACCTGGACGCAGAAAATAAAAGTTACTATACATATCAATTAAAAAGTGCTAAGGGATTGATTATTGTCATAAAAGGCATAGATAGTTCTGTTCCTACAGAGGAAATAAAATCTGCCATAGAGCTAGAGGGGTATGAGGTTAAGTCTGTTCATAACATTTTGAACAGGAATAAAGTTCCTCAACCAATGCACCGCGTTGAAATATCGTTTGATTCATCGGTTCTCAAAACCAAAAATTCAGTTCATCCCATATACAACTTGCGCTACCTACTCAACAGAAGAATAACTGTTGAGGAGCCATTAAAACGAAAGGGTCCCTCCCAATGCACAAACTGTCAGGAATATGGGCATACAAAATCATATTGTAAATTGCCTCATGTATGTGTGGTTTGTGGCGACGCTCATAAAACCGCCGAATGTAATCGTTCTAAAGCTGACCCGAATGTAAAGAAATGCAGCAACTGTGGCGAAAATCACACGGCAAACTATAGGGGTTGTAGAGTCTTCTTGCATTTAAAAAAACCTGCTTTACTTCAAAAATATACTCACTCCCAATATGGTCCGTCACATGCGCCCAGCCAAGCCTCTGGCTCTATTGCTAGTACTTCACAAACAAACAATCAAAACCAATCATATTCCCAAGTCTTAAAAGGAAACCCTAATGCGAAAAATCCCCCGAGTACTTCTAACGCAAAGCAACCTCCAAACGCTAATGTTCCTAGGGAAGGTCTACAAATGCCTTCTGGAAATAAGCCTACCTCAATTGAAAATTTAATTCAAACTATGAATAACTTCATGGCCACTATGCAGAACATGTTTCAGGAAATGATGCGAAACCAGAACATGCTCCTGCAAGTTCTATTCAACAAAAAATGAACCAGTTAAAAATATGTTTCTGGAATGCAAACGGGTTATCCCAACATAAACACGAAGTTGCAAACTTTCTTCATAGGCATGAAATCGACGTACTTCTTGTCTCTGAAACACACTTCACTCATAAAAACTGCTTTAGGGTAAATGGATACCTTACGTATGACACAAAACATCCCAGCGGACGAGCTTGTGGTGGCACAGCCATAATTGTGCACAAAAACATCAGACACTTACCATTGCCAGAGTTCGAAGACGATTGTATCCAGGCCACATCTATAAATCTTACTGATTTCAATCTAACGTTAACATCCGTTTATTGTCCCCCGAGGCACAAAATTGTAAACGATAAATTTCTTAACTTCTCCACATTGGGCCAGAAATTCATTGGTGCTGGCGACTACAACGCTAAACATACATATTGGGGCTCCATACTTATTAGTCCTAGAGGTAATCAGCTATACAATACCATAACTGCAAATAATTTTGATGTGGTATCGAGTGGTGAGCCTACCTATTGGCCAACCGACTTCAATAAGCTACCAGACCTTATTGACTTTGCTGTAATTAAACACTCAAGCGCGATCAGGTACTAGTTAGTTCCTCCTATGATCTTTCGTCTGATCATTCACCTTCAATCCTAATTTTAAAAGGTAACTCTGACGCTGCAGCTGCAAACTTTATTTCCCATCCAAACAGAAACACAAATTGGTTAAAGTATAAAATGTATGTGAGCTCTCACCTATCACAGTGCATTCCCCTAAAAAATTCATCTGACATCCAAATAGCTGTCGACCGATTTACAGAAGTCTTGGATACTGCAGCAAGAAATGCAACCCCAATCAAGCGGACAAATAAACGTGCTCCTTACAATACATCGACGGATATAGAGACCCTTATCAGAGAGAAAAGGAAGTTAAGAAGACAATGGCAAAACAGTCGTTCCCCAACCACTAAGGCCCAACTACAATTATGCCTGACCACTCTTCGCAACAAATTGAGACAGAACCACGAGTCTGCAATAGAAGGCTATCTAAACAGCCTAGACGCCACAAAAAACTCCAATTATAGCTTATGGAAGGCTGTACGGCATATGAAATGCCCTATAACCCAAGAATCTCCATTAAGACTGGAAAACCGCACTTGGGCCAAAAACACACATGAAAAATTAAACGCTTTCGCGGGCTACTTGTTCCTGTCGTCCAATCATTCCTGATAAGGTAAACCATCCATTACAATTTAACATAACTCAAGTAAAATCTGCAATAGAAAAAGTGAATATTAGAAAATCTCCCGGACCTGACCGCATCACAGGGTCAATGATAAGAAACCTACCATCGTCTGCTTCCAGAATCTTGCTGCTCATTTTTAACGCTATATTAAGAGTCGGAAACTTCCCATCCTCATGGAAGAGGTCTATAATTGTGATGATTCCCAAGCCAGGAAAAGATGCTAGCCAGGTTGCGTCGTACAGACCGATAAGCTTACTGTCAATCCTATCGAAGCTTTTCGAAAAAATATTCGTTTTAAGTATAACTCCTCATCTAAATGAACACGACATCATCCCGGATCACCAGTTCGGATTCAGAGCGAAACATGGTACAATAGAACAAGTGCATAGAATTGTCACCCTTATTAGATCGGCGTTTGAGAAAAAGCAATACTGCTCAGCACTGTTTATAGACATTTCCCAAGCTTTTGACAAAGTTTGGCATGATGGGCTACTCATCAAAATAACACGAATGCTTCCTCAAAACACTCACAAGCTTCTGGAGAGCTATCTAACAGGCAGAACATTCATAGTAAGGTCGCAAGATAAATACTCCCCTCTCAAGAAAATTACTGCTGGTGTTCCCCAAGGCAGCATATTAGGACCGCTTCTATATATAATATACACAGCGGATATGCCAACAAACCTGAGCACGCATACCTCTACATTTGCAGACGACACAGCATTTATTAGCGTTAACCATGACCCAAAAGTCGCATCGCAAAATCTGCAGTCCCACATCAATGAACTAGAGGCATGGCTAGAAAAATGGAGAATAAAGGTTAACCCGGCTAAATGTGCTCACTTAACTTTCACGCTCAGAAGACAAACGTGCCCAGCAGTAAAAATAAATAACATAACTGTTCCGGTAGAAAACCATGTAAAGTACTTGGGAATTCATATAGATAGACGCTTGACCTGGTCTCGTCATATCGAAGCGAAAATAACGGCTATGAAACTTAAAGCAGCTCAACTACATTGGCTTCTCGGTGGAAACTCAAACTTGTCTTTAGACAACAAAATTCTGCTATACAAGTCCATCATAAAACCAATATGGACATATGGCATCCAATTATGGGGTACTGCATGCGCATCTAACATCCAAAAGCTTCAAAGAAGACAGTCTAGAATATTACGACAAATTGTCTGCGCCCCATGGTATATACGTAATGATATTATCCACAGAGATCTCGACGTCCCCACTATCCAGGAGGAAATTAAAAAATATTCAATAAGCTACATCGATAAACTAATGGTCCACCCTAACTACCTCGCTCGGGGTTTGCTTCAGTTCGAAGGTCACCAGAGGCTAATAAGAACCGATACTTTGAGCCTAACTAGAAGACAGTCTTAAAATTTGAATACAGCAGTTAGTGGTTACACTGGTAACAACTAATAAACAACAAGTAGAATTAAGATTTGAATACATATTGTAAATTTCGATAAGAAAGATTCAATAATAAAAATAAATTAAAAAAAAAAAAAATTCATTAAATTTGATGCGGTGGTATGGGAGATATTTGCAACCGACAAAAAAAAGTGCTTTAGAAATAATATATACTAGATGACCCGTGCGAATATTTCGCACCGTTAGTTGTCATTTTTGTAACATAAAATGAAAATAATTAATAGAAATTTTAGTAACTTCAATACATTTTATTAAAAGTATAAAAATATTAGAAATCATAATATATATCATATATATTTACATACATATGTATGTTAAAATGCTTTTATAATACTTCTTTGAATACAATGTTAGAGGTAATGACATGATCATCGTTAACTTTTTGCCCGTACGAATCCTTTATCAATGAAAATATTAATTTTTCAATTTCTAATTATTTTTCGTCATTAGTGTTAGAAATAAGCTTTAAAATGAGATATCATTCATTAAATTTGATGCGGTGGTATGGGAGATATTTGCAACCGACAAAAAAAGTGCTTTAAAAATAATATATATGATTATTTTAACGATATAGGTATGTATATACCAGAGAACGGCTTTGTGCAATTGTAAAAAATCGCATTAAATCAACAGCAACAAATACACTCACTTGCGGTCATACAATCAAACTTGCGCAACCGCAAATATTCGCTGCTGGTTTGCAGTCATTTAAATAATGCACATCGTGCTTTGTTATTTATACAATCGTTAGCTTCGTTTTTGAATAAAGATGTTTGTGTGTTCGGTGCGACAATGATTGTTTTGGTAAAGAAAAAAAAAATACAAACAAAAAAGCCAGAAATCAAGCAATGATTACTCATGTATTCATTCAGCATTAACTATGTATGTAGTACAAGAAAAAAAAATTTAAATGAAACTAAACGCACATATGTCGGTACATACAAACAATTTCCATAGAAACAGAATTTTTTTTGTTTTACTTTTAAAAAGTACAGTAGTTCTGTATGTAGGTACAATGTATTCTTGTTATTGTTGTTTTTATTGTTGTTAATTTTAACAAGTCTCTTCGAGTGGCTTATTGTTGTTAATGGTAACAAAGCGTCTCATCGAATGGACAATGACTACTTGAATGCAAAAGTGATGTATTCCTTTGAATTTACACATTTGTTTCATATTGCGTGCGCAACAAAAATGCAAATAAAGCACTTTCAATAAAAAAATGAATACATGCATAAATCAAATGTGAACGAAACGATGTAAAATTACCAACGTTGAACTTTGTTTTGCAAGCAAAGATTGAATGTTAATTTGAGCGTATGAATAAATCAAGAAAAATAGTGATTTTGCAGTTCTCTGGTATATTCATATATATAAACATAGTGTGTGTGTTTCCCAAACAATTTGTTATAAGCTTATATATAACGTATTTTTTTAAAAATATGAAGTTTATTTTTTGTTATGATTAGTTTTCGATGAAAATAATTTAATAAATATATATGTTTGTTTGTTTTTTTTTTTTTTTTTGAAAATTTTCGTGTATTTAAAGCAGGGATTTCCATTTCTTTGCACAATTGTGCAAAACAAAACTTACACATATTTTTATGCTCTTCAATTTAGTCGTCGATGTGACTTCGACAAGTGTACATGTCTAGCGGATGCTATATTATTTTGTTTCAGCAAACACTCAAAAAATATTGTGCGGACAAAAATGCTTTTGGTAACATCCAATGCCTTGCGTGCAATTTTTATTTAGAGTTCAAATTTTAAGACTTAAATGTAGAATAATATAACATTTCATTAGTTTACATGCAAAGCAAAGAACTTTGTAAAATGGTAATTATTTGATATTTAAAATCAATTTTTAAAATTTCAGATAAAAATGCGTTAACAGATATTTAAGGAAAAAATATTGTATTCTAATAATTTGTAATTTTCAAAAATGTTTTGTTTGTGAAAAAAATTATTTGATGCCTGTAAAAGGGTCCCTTTTTGTTTCGTTAAAAAGACGTACCTTAATGCAGAAATTATTAAGAAAAAAAAACCACAAGAATTTGTTGGTATTTTGTGCTTGCAAAAATATTTTTGTTTCTGTACCAATCGGTCGGTGGGTTTTTTTCTTTGAAAACACTTTTCTTAAGTAAGTAAAAATATTTAAAAAACAAGTTAAAAAAGTCTTGTTTTCCTACAATTATGTATAAACCTGTACACATAAAAGCAAATGTGACAGCAGGTTAAATTTTTGGGTAAGAAGATGTGTTTTATTGATGTATTAATGAAACTTTATTGTTTCGCACTTTTTGTATTGCTTACTTTTTTATGCTACAATTATATGACCAAGTACAAAGAGTTAACCTTACTAATTTATGGTATTTATTTAACGTAACTTTGACCTGCCATAATGACTATACATTTTTGCAGGCAAACTCAGGTGCGCATTTGGTATTTTGTAAAAAGATATGATATACCATTAGCTAGAATTAAAATGTATGCACAGCAACGTGAATACCCTTTCTATTTTACTTACCACTATGAATACCCTAACTTTTTACTAAAATAACTTTTTCACGTTTTAATTCTCATGTAATTTATTTTATTTTTGAATAAATAGATCAGGGAAATCCATTTCTATGCATAATTGTGTATACCACTACTAATACATATTTTTGTTTTAGGTTAACAGAAAAAACTTTATGATGGCACTTAAAAAATATTGTGCGGTCAAAAACGCTTTTGGTAACATCCAATGCCTTATATGACATTTTAGGAAGTAACGGAATATGTTATAAAACGGCATTGCGATCGTTTTCTTAATAATATAAATAATTTAAATGATAAGGAAAGAGAAGACCTGTTTTATAAAAATAAAACCATTTTTTTTTAGAAAAATTTAAAAAATGGTTATTAGAAGAAGAAATTTATGAACAAAAATCAGTTCCCAAATTGAAAAAGGAGATTTCAAATTTAGTAATATTGGAAATTATTGAGAAAGGAAGACCATTGTGGGATGGTGTTTTTATCAAGCAATTGCTGAAAAAAATTTGGGAAAGGCTTAATTATAACACTAAATTTATAGAGTCTCTTCCCCTGTCCAGTCAAACTGTAGGCCGTCGTACTGTTCAATTAGGAACATGTGTAGAATCTACAATTAGGGAAAAAGTAATTAATTGCGAATTTTTTTCAATTTGTTTAGACGAAAGCACTGACATAAACGATCTGTGTGAACTTGTAATTTGTATTCGATGCGTAGACAGCGAATACACTATTTTTGAGTCAATGTTTACTTTAGAACAATTTTATGGAAATGTAACTGGTACGTTGTTGTATGACGTTGTCACAGAAAAGCTTCTTTCCATTGTAGACATAAACAAATTTGCTGGAGTTTGCACAGATGGAGCGAATGTAATGTTGGGCATATATAATGGGCTTATAGGCCAATTAAAAAAACACGAATTTGCAGTTCATAATTTTCACTGCATAATTCATCAGACCGCTTGCATCGAAATTCATAAGTGATACCCCAGCTATGAAGACAGCAGAGGACATAATAAATAAAATTCGAGGCGGACATCAAGCGCTTACCCACCGAAAATTTGTAACCTTTTTAAAAAATAAAAATGCTATGATCTGTGACCTGAAAATGTTTACAGAAGTTCGGTGGCTAAGTCGCGGTGATTGCCTGAATAGACTTTATGATTTAAGAGAAGAAGTGATTCAGTTCCTAGAAACTGAGAAAATAGAAATAGTTTTAGTACAGTGTTTAAAAGACAATAATTTTATTTTAGACTTAGCTTTTTTGGCAGATACGACAAGTATGTTAAATGAACTAAATTTGGAATTGCAAGGAAAAGAACGCAATATTTGCGACTTGTCAAAAATCATTCACAATTTTAAAACAAAACTTTTTCTAATTTGTTCCCAAATTAAAACTGGTGATTTTTCCAATTTTCCAAAAACTTCATTTGTTTATAGAAATCTCGAAATCGACAAAAGATATGAATATGCCGAAATATTTGAAACACTTTTCAATAATTTTCAAGACAGGTTTCAAGATTTTGTAATTTTACAACCGCTATTAAATCTTTTCGAAAACCCTTTTCGTTGCGATGTAAGCAACTACGAATTTGATATTCAGTCAGAACTAATCATACTACGGAGCGAAGTAAATGCTCCAGACGAAAATAATATTGTAGAGTTCTGGAAAGATTTGGATGGCGAGTTCTATCCTGAACTAAAAAAAATTCATTTAAGTGCCTGTCTTTATTCGGCACTACTTACCTATGCGAACAAATTATTTCGGATTTAAAATTTATTTGTTCCAAGCAACGTAATAAATTAAGTTCATCCCATTTGAAGAGCATTCTACTATTACGAAACTGCCATAAAAGTATAAATTTAGAAGATTTTATTTTATAAGTTGTATAACACAAGGGAACAAAATTAAACATTTTTTGTGTTGATAGAAAATTTGTAGCAGTTTTTAGGGGTGATTAGGGTGATTTAAAACCAAGTGAGATAAGGCCATGATGGCTTTATCTCTCGTTCAATAGGCAGATAAAGCCTTTTTATTTTTTTTCATTTGAATGGGCGATAAGGCCATCATGGCCTGATCTCACATGGTTTTAAATCAGCCCCCGTTCTTTACCAATTCAATGTCGCTGATTTTAAAACTGCACTTTTTTCTATCAGCTGTGATTTGCGTGCAATAAAATCTTTATTTTTTACAATTGTTTATAAGATATTTGAACCTGATTTAGCGTCAAAAAGCTTCCGAATAAAAAAAAGGTGCAGTTTTAAAATCAGCGACATTGAATTGGTAAAGAATTGCTACAAATATTTTATCAACACAAAAAATTTTTATTTTGTACCTTTGTGTTATACAACTTATAAAATATATTACTAACATTTTATTTCGGCTGTATTCTCTCGATTTTTTACTCTCTGGTACTCACTAATACACAACCAAAAAATTTTTGGAAATGCCTGATTTAAAGCAGCGAAGGGCAGATAGAGAACATTGAATAAAAGAGAGTAAATCAGTTGATTTACACTTAGAGAAATTTTTGAAAAGTTGTTCAAACTATATGTGAATATGCAAAACAAAAAAAATATTTAGTAAAAATATTATTATTATATAATTCATCAAGTTTTCATTAACGTTAAAATATATATATATGCATATTGTCACCTGAAATCGAAAAGACCGTGAGCAAAAACTTCAAAATGTACTATTTTTATGTAAATATTAAAAAAAAGGAATACAATAAAAAAAAACTTGGTTATTATATAATTCATCATCCCACATGATTGCTGAAACGTTTTTAAAACAAGCTGAACAAAACACACATAAGCACAGCTTGATCACAACACAATAAATATATTGTCTGTGTTCCACTACGAAATTGCAAAAGTTGCCAAAATAACAACATGCGCAACAGTCCTTCTTTGTTGAAATTTATTAAGCAACTGAATACAATTTAATTTTTTTTTCTTCTGTTGTATTTTTTTTCGGGTTGCCTTTGTTACTGTTTATGCATGTAAAAATGAATTCAAGATTTTCAGTTTGTGGGCAGTAGTAAATGAGCGAAAACAACATCACACAAACACGTGTATGTGTTATACGGTAAATTTTTTCACATTCTGATTTCAATGTAAATCAGAAGTGGGCAAAACTAAAACTGTGCTTGTATTGATGCTTATTAGTATTAGTGAGATGGCAGAAGTACCCACCATACACAAAGCCAAGCATTTGAAATAAATGGTGCATTATATTTCCTTATATTATATTTTACGCATTTGTAGTAATATAAAACATTTTTTAATAGTTTAAATTGTAGAGATTTACTTTTTACAGAAAAAAGTAGCAGTTAAAAAAGTACAGTAAATTATTTTTCGCATAACATCATTTATTTGAAATGAAACACGTGTGTTTGCTGGGTAAATTCTCTAGAAAAGAATACAAAAAATATAAGAAAATGTTTCTCATCAAAAACTAAACAAAAGAGGCTAAGAATACGTGGGAAATCTCTCAGCACAATTGTGCTATGGAGCGCCCACCATTGATGTAAATATTGTTGTTTCTTCTTGTTTTGACTGCTAAAAAATAGTTTTTTATTTATTTTCTCTACTTTGAACATACCTTTTTTAACTTAAAAAGTATTTTAATAAAACAAGTGTAGGGTATGTTTTGGGGATATTATACCTTAGGAATACCTTAGTACGGCAATTTTTGCATTTTTAGCAGCTCTGGTAAAAAAAAACACGATGAGTAAATGTAAAAACCCGAAAAACTTCGTAATCCAGGCAAACCAGCGCCCACCGCTGATTTAAAGTTGCCCCTTTTTTTCTCAGAATTCCCCTTTTTGTGAGACTTTTTTCTGGAAAATCACCTTATTGTGCCCCTTTTTAAAAATGTTGAACGGTAACGCTGGATGTATGTGATAAAAAGTCCACTGGGTAAAGGCAGAATTAGTCTTTACTTTCTGTTCTGTTACGAATCAGCTGACTTGTTTTTGTTATTAAAAAACCTATGAAATTGATTAGTTTTTCTCACAAAGTATACAGAGATGAAAAAAGTGACGTATGAAAAATGCCTAAATCATTTGCGAGGGCAGAGAAAGAAAACGTTTTTTAATAGTGAAGTGACAATGCGTAAAAACAGGCCGCTACTATCTACACAAATTGCATAATCAAAACCAAAAAACGCAAAAAGGCAGCTTTCGAAGAAAAAGACAGAAAAAAACACAATATTTTCTGTCTCGTGACGCCTCTGTATACTCTGTGGTCATAAGGGACACAGAATACACAGAACTGTCACGAGACGGAAGATTTCGCGTTTTTTTTTTGTCTCTTTCAAAGAAAGCTGCCCTTTTGCATTTCTCTTTTCATCATCTTCTATGCCGCAATACAATGAACACAAATTTATTTAGTTAAGATTTATTTACAAAACCACAAAATTAACTTTTAAGTTCACCACAACACGAGTAAATTATATTTAAGTAAGTCAATAACATTATAAAACAAAACAATATTACTAAATACATACATTTTTTTTACACAAAAACCAACGTTTGTTGAACTAATGCATTTGTTTAACGTGGTTTGTGTTTTGTTATTTTTGTTTTGACCACGCCATTTGTGTTGATTGTTTCGGCCTGTTTTTACACCTTGCCACTTCACTACCAAGCTTTCTGTCTCTTTCTTCGAAAGCTACCCTCGCAACTGATTTGGGCCTTTTTTACACGTCACTTTTTACAGTTCTGTGTATTCTGTGATAAGGGCTTTATTGATATTTAGTGTTTATTTTCGAACACTGCTTTCAATGAATCTGCTCAAATCGCTTGAAATTACCATCAAAAGGGCTTTCTATAAATGTACGATTAGATTAGATTAGATTTAATTGAAACTGCTAAGGAACATATTAAAGATGTCAGTAAAGAAGATTATGTTGAAGGTTAAGATCGTAATACCGGATTACAAGATTAATTAAAACACCATTAATGCAAACACCGCTAAGTTAAAATAAATAAAAATTCTGTAAAAGCCGCCATTTTATTTGTTTTTTTAAATGCCTCTCTAAGTCATTAGCAATCTTGTACAAAACTTCCTTATGGTGTTTTCTTTTCTACAAAAAAGTGCGACATTTTATTTAAAAAAATGCAATTTGGTGCCTGTTTCATAAAATTTTTGCTTCCAAAAAGGGTGAGTTTTTTAGAATAAAACAAGCCACCCTTTTCGGGAGCAAAATTTTTAAGATACAGACTCCAAATTGCATTTTTTTAAAATAAAATGTCACATTTTTTGTAGAAAAGAAAACACCATTAGTTTCGCTCTACTTACATCTTGCGATGTCGAAAGAGTGTTTTTTCATTTATTAAACTGGGGGCCAATTCTCGTTCTGTGAAACGTAAAATAAGTAAAATAAACTTTGCATTTTAGTTTTCATAAGTACTTTTCACTTTATTGTTTCATAAATAGGTACTTATTTTCTATGAAAATTTTACAACTATGCTAAGAATATGTGTAAAAAATTGTCAAACGAGAAAAAAGAATAAACAAGATGTGTTGGGATTAATTATTTTATTAGAATTATCGCAAAGAAATCGGGAAGCACAAAGGTAAGATTAGGCTATTAACAAATTTATTTTTGCAGTAAATATAACTTAATATTTTATAGAAATTGTTTGAGAGCGATGAGACTCACATTTCGCGATGGCCAAAATCCATTCGAGATGATAATGGATTTACATACAGTGAGTCTCATAATTATTTTGCATATAAGAAAAATAAACTTTTTAGAAGAAACTTGATTGACATCCATTTATTTATTATATTAAACAGGAATTTTCTTTTATTAAAGTGTTAGGAGAAAGACAAAGAATTTAGAACATCTTTATTATTGTACTTTTTATACAAGATTTTGGAAGAATATAGTGCAGTTTTAAGCTCACAAAAGTATTTTGCTTTTAAAAAATATCACGTATTTTTACCGTATAACAATGGATATGTCACAGTTAATACTTTGTGGCATATCCGTTGTTTTTAGAAACTAATCGTCACTAATTTTTCCACATTCTTGTAGCAAAACTAGTGTTCGAAGATATGTGGCGTTGACGAACCTTTTCCTCCAAATTCCCAGTAAAAAAAAATCGTGTTTTTTGAATCACTAAAGAAAAAAAGCGCATAATCGAGCGCTTCAATAAGAGAGCTCTTTTGAAGCAGTAAATGTTTACGAATAAAATATACAAAACAGCTGCTTATTTAGTGCCGACAACAAAGAAGGGTTTAAAGCGAAAAATCTCTAGAAGAAGACATTAAAGAATGGGTTTTAAAATACCACCTATCCGTGCAATCTACTTCTGCTTTGCTTCATATATTAAAGAAATTTTGCCCGGAAATCCCACTAAGCCTGAAAATTCTTGCTGGAGCAAGGCAAATGGTCGAAAAAAAAATTGTTGAGCCAGGATTCTATCATAGGAATAGTGGAAAATCTCATGAAAATTAAAGATATTATAGAAAAAGAGAAAATAAAAAAAATTGTGTTGGATATAGGCATTGACGGTTTGCCTCTTTTTAAGATCTCAGCTATAGGTGTATGGCCAATTCTAGGACAATTAGGACTTAGGTTAACATAAGCGCTTATTGTCAGCAGAAAGTAGTCCTCCAAACCGGGAAAATAATAAAATAAAAATATTTTTTTTTTGTCATCTGGTGCAGAAGTGTAGGAAATTAGTTTTAAGAGTAAAAGTATAATTATATTAAATTAGGAAAATATAATAATAAATACATAGGTAAAGATATTTTTTTTTTTTTGTGTTTTTGTGTCAAGTTGTGTGAATGGATCAAGCTTTTGAGAAGTTAAATTAAAGTTTATAGAGTGTAAAAAAGAAAAAAAAAAACATACTCCCCTTCAGAGAGCTCTTTTAGGGTAGAAAGTAGAATAATTATATAACGGTGGCAAATTAGAGAAGCCTTAGGTTTAATAGTCAATTGTTCGATCCTTGTTAGGAAAAAATTTGTTATATTTTTATATTATAAGAAAAAAAAATAGAATTAAAGAAAGGGTTTTAGATTTTACAGTAGGATATAAGTTAGTTAAGTTTTATAAAAAAAAAAAAGAAAAAATGTTTAAATAAATTGTTTTAATGTAAAGTGTAAATTTACAATATGTGGTTAATTGGTAAAACAAGGATTTCAGCTACAGTGGTTCTGGAGGGGTAAAAAGAAGAAGAAAAATGAAGTGGTTGTGGTAAGTTGTTGGTGTGTGTGAAAAGGAAAGGGTCATTATGAAAAGTTATTTTTGATGACATAGGTTGGGACAGGGCAACGATGGGGGAAGAAACACCATTCCCTATATATATATATATGATTGTTAAACCTCTGTATTATAGGAAATCTGATTTAAAGTAATGTATAGATATTATTATTAACATTACATTCAGATATAACTTTCTATTCAATATCTTTATATATAAATACGGGAACAATTTTTTTGGCTGATGGCTGTGGCTGATTTTTAAGTATCTTATCGTCCACCGATTTTAATGAAACATATACCGTTTTAAAGATAATTTTGTGTAGATATGCACCAGATAATTTTTTCTGAATTTTCAGCATTAAAATATTTGAGTTTTTTTTTTGTTATTCTGTGTGTTTTTTTCATTGGCGCTAATGAGTTAAAATGTATACGTTTTTATTGTATAAAGCATTGTTTCTCTCGAAAGTAAATGTTAAGTGGTCGAATTTCGGTCACCGGGCGATCCTAGTATATATAAATTTAAGGTAGAAAAACCCTTAAATATCATCGTATAATCAAATTATTTAATATAAACCTAAGTTTATGGATTATTTTTTAATATAGTAGATATGTAAAATTCAAACTATGTTTTTAAAAGTTGTGTTAAAAACTGTATAAATGAATATGAGCGATTAATGGTTAAGGTTTTATATAAAATTAATAAAATGATTTGATCCCTGTATAGAATTTATAAGATTTGTTAAAATTAAAATAATAATATAATGGATAGAGCTGATAAAATTGAAAGGAATAGTATGGATTTTCTTAAAAAACAGTAAACAATCGTCTTGTGTGATAGGTTTGACGATATTGAAGTTATAGGTTTGTAAATGAGATATCTATACAAAACCAAGATCAAGCTCTGAAACTATAAAACTAAGACTAAAAGACTACTAACAAGATCAATACTAAGAATAAGATTAAAAATTAAGATTAAGATTAAATATATAAATGTTAGGATAAGAAAGAAATTTTATAAGATATATTGTTACGGTCTAATTCATAAAAATTTCTTGTTTCAGCTTTAATGAATACAATAGTTATCAAACACTTTTTGTTTTATAAACGATTAATAAAAAGTGTAATTTATAAGCGCTTAATAAGAGTGGATTAACAATTAAACGTTTATATTACTTTTGTATTTTTATGTTGGCAACAACATGTTGTTTTAATTGAAATTTCTGTAATAGTGATGCATACAACTAGGGATGAAACGATACGAGTAAATAAAAATATCATACAACGAACGAAATTAAGTGAATGAAATGAATTTCTGTTTTTTAAAACGTTATATTTGAATTAATTTTATGTTTTTTTTTTTTGTTAATAAAATACATACTATTGAAATAGAAGCGAAATATGTAAATAATATTTCAATATCAAATTTTTACTGCTTTAACTCTGTATGTTCCAAAAGAGATTATACAGCTTTATGTTTAATGAATAATTTAACCAATTTTAACTAGATCTTTTGAAAATAAGACCTCCTAGGTTTTAACAAAACATTTTTAGCCACATATAACTGCCAAAATATTTTAAGTTCAAATGTTTTAATTTACCTGAACATTCAGGGTATAGTAACCCTTGCTGTTTATATAATATTGGGCAAAATTCCCGCCGGTTTTTTTTTTTTTTTTTTTTTTGATAGTTATGTGCGTACCAATAACGTGTCGGAAATTTTTTAATGTCTTAAATTCTCTCATTAGGATTGCTTCCTCTATAAGAGATGAAGGCATTTTAATTTTTCTATTGCCCCAGCGAGTTAAGGCACGAGCCACTCTGTCTGAAATTCTCCACACTGTTGCTTGAGAGAACCCATGAAGATCGGCTGCATCATCCTTAAGCTACAAATTGTTTTTTAACTTTAATTTAATTTGTTATTATCGCTTTTTAGGTAATTGCTAAAATTAGTTTTTAAATTTCTGGCAGGCACATTTTTACAAAAATATAGATTTAAATCAATTCTATATAATAATAATGACACCCTTTTTTAACATTTAATACCTAAATATATTCGAGACATCGAATTCTAGCATTGCCTGACATCCTTAATTTTACATTTCTCATTGTTTTGCTTCATTTGTAACTTTTTGTGCTATGAATCAAATTTTCGATGCAAAAGTTAAAATATTCAAAGCATGTAGAACCCAACATTTTTGTTCCGTGCGTCAAACTAGTAACCAACAGACGATATACTATGCGGTTTCTACCTTGTGTTTGCTTTAACAATTGAAGCACAGCCGCGAATAACGTTTTAAGTTACAAAATAATAATTTTTCAGGAGAGCAAAAAAACGTTTTTTGACAAGCAGCATTATTTGTTTTAAAAATTTTTTTTTTTCTATTATTTAAAATAGTGATAATAAAAACTTTAATGCAAAAGGCTTTTAAAACATTATTCCGCACTGCAAAACCATTTCGGTTTCATCATTATGTTAGTAACTTGCAATGTTCTTCCACTGGCTGACACTTTGTACGCCATTTTGAAGGCGTTAAGGTGCATAGTTTTGGTTGATTTGATGTTTAAACTGTGTAAGAGAGTAAAGTCAACGTTTATCTGCAAAAAAACAGTTTTTGCAAAATGTGGCGTTTACAACGTTTTTCGCGGCTGTGCTTCAATTACGCTATACCTATTTAAAAGACATTTTAAAATATAAGTGTAATTTATGGTAAAAAAGAGGCATACATTCTTTGAAATAAATCTTAATAGCTTTTCATATTTTATGCATAAAGCTATAACGTTATTTTTAACAAAAAAAATCCATCGAGCAGCTTATATTTAAAATTAATTCAAACATTAGTTATCGTTTTTCTAGAAAAAAAAATTTTTATGCGTATTAAACTTATTATTAAAATAAATAAGAAGACAAAAATTTTTAATTTTTCATGCAATTATTAAAATTTTATTTGAACAAACATTGAAATATCACTTTATTAAACGCTTAAAGTAGGGTAAAGGCTACAATAAATATTTCAAATTTATGAAACGTTTATTAAACGTTTAATAGGCTATTAAACATTTATAAATACTCTTTTTTCGACTTTTGCTTATTAATGACTTATAAAGCTGCAATGATGCGTTTATGAATTAGACTGTTAATATATGATGGATATGAAGTATAGAAATGAATGGTTTGTATGGTTATTAAACTAGAAAAAATATAAAGCGGTAAAAATAAGCAAAATCTGTTATCTTTAAATTCTTATTGATACCTATAAGCAAATAGAATTGATATATTTTCATAACATATTCAAAACCTGCATTATGATAGTTTTGGAAATTTATACCCATTCGTAGAGCTAGTTGACTATCAAGGAAGATTTATTTGTGGTTATTTATGACTTGAAATTTTATATAAAATAACTTAAACAATAAATAAAACAATTGAATTTATTTTTAAAAAGAAAGAATATTTTTTTTATTTCAATATTTTTAGTTTTATCTTAATAATTATTATATTGATATATGTATATTATTATTTTATAGAATTATATTCGTTTACATTGATTTCAAGAAATTTAATTTTTATTAAAGTCCATCCACTACCACTTTCCTGAAACTCGCTCATTTTCCTTATAAGAATCTCACATTGATCTTTATAACGTTGTTCAATGTCCTCAATTGTGAGGGTTGAACTTAAAATAATCATTTTTGTTTGATGAGACTTTAGGCTTATAGTATATGAGTCATCTTCCTCTTTGACAAGCATATACTCACAAAATAGTTCAAAATTTAATTTTATATTTAGATGTTTTTCTGCTGAATCTTTAATTAATGTTATTATCTGTGCTTTGTTTTCTTTTAAAAATTTTTCAGGAATCAGATTTTTCTCTTCTGTATTTTGCAAGACATAAGTCATCATACGATTATTAAATGCTGATTTTATACAAAATAAGTTAGAATCAATTTGAGTAGCACTCTTCCTTTTATGGTTAATAGTTCTTAAATGATAATGCCATTTTTGTTTTAAAATATGTTCCTTATATATACTGCAGTAATTATAAGATTCTGCCGCATTCTGTATATGCACTCTTGAATTTGTATGTGCAAGAAGCTCTTTACGAAATGTAAATTGTAAATTACAAGTGGTACACTTTGAAGATTTAGTTGGATCATCATGATATAATCTAATATGACGATTTAAACTTCTGTTCTCAGTAAATTCTTTTCTACAATATTTACAAATATAAACAGTCATTTTATTTTTCCGATTTGATTTTTTTTTTTTTTTTAATTTTAAATTCAAATTTTAAGTTTACTTGATGAATTGTCAAACAAGACTGATTTTAATTGAGAAATACTAGCGGTATTTATACTAAAGTTTTTCACAACTAATTATATTTGATAAAGTCCTGTCATATTTCATTAGTTAAACATTTATAAATAAGGGTCGGAGCTTATTTAAGTAGAATAAAAGAATTTTTAAAAACAAACATGTTTTGGTTTGGTTTTATTTGGTTTGGTATTGATGAGTCATCTTATTCTAAGTTGTTGTTTATAAGGATGAATATTAAAGGTTATAAGAATTTCATCATAATGTGAAATCTTAAAAGTAAGCAATAACAAAACAGAAAAACTTTCAAAATAATGCTAATTTAGCGATATTAATAAAAGTTGAAATTTTGAAATTAAATATAATGACTATAGAAATTTAGCATAGCAATATACATAAATATATATATAAACAATTGTTGGTTTAATCGAATGTATATAATTAACAATATTCAGTTTATATAATTTTAATTTTTGAATAAATGTAATACTATATTTTTAATATTTTTAATTAGGCTTAAGTTCATGAAATTTAAATTTTATTAAATTATTTTGATGAAGAAAGGAATTTTACAACATGAAAATCAATTAAAATTGTTATTGATAATCTTTCATTCTTGACGTGGCTCGGGCTCGAATCCTGGCCGGCAGGTTACCATGACATGTTTCGATCGCAAACACTCGATCTTCTCTATGTGTACGTGTACATTTGTCCTTCAAGTTGTGCTGAAAAAGGGCAACAGAAAAGAGAAAGACAAAGTGAAAAAACAAAAAAATGTACTTGGACTTCAAGAAAAATTCTTCACGAAAGTACGAAAAAACAGAAGTAAAGGAAAAAACATGTAAAATCAATTAAAATGGATAATCATTTAGGAAAGCAAATTTCGATCTACCAAATGTTAAAATACAATTTGGTTTAAGGATTGATGTTTGACTAGTGACGTCAGCAGTCGTCGATGGCTGCGAGTGTAAGACGGCAAATCCATCTGAGGAGATCGAGTGGTTGCGATCGAAACATGTCATGGTAACTGCCGGCCAGGGTTCGAGCCCGAGCCACGTCAAGAATGAAAGATTATCAATAACAATTTTAATTGATTTTCATGTTGTAAAATTCCTTTCTTCATAAAAATAATTTAATAAAAATTAAATTTCATGAACTTTAAGCCTAATTAAAAATATTAAAAATTTGGATTAAAAACCATAAATGGTTCAACAAAATAACCACAATACTAATTATTGTTAAAGCTAAGGCACGAGCTCTATGTGTACATTTGTCCTTCAAGTTGTGCTGAAAAAGGTCAACAGAAAAGAGAAAGACAAAGTGAAAAAACAAAAAAATGTACTTGGACTTCAAGAAAAATTCTTGACGAAAGTACGAAAAAACAGAAGTAAAGGAAAAAACATGTAAAATCAATTAAAATGGATAATCATTCAGGAAAGCAAATTTCGATCTACCAAATGTTAAAATACAATTTGGTTTAAGGATTGATGTTTGACTAGTGACGTCAGCAGTCGTCGATGGCTGCGAGTGTAAGACGGCAAGTCCATCTGAGGAGATCGAGTGGTTGCGATCGAAACATGTCATGGTAACTGCCGGCCAGGGTTCGAGCCCGAGCCACGTCAAGAATGAAAGATTATCAATAACAATTTTAATTGATTTTCATGTTGTAAAATTCCTTTCTTCATAAAAATAATTTAATAAAAATTAAATTTCATGAACTTAAGCCTTATTAAAAATATTAAAAATTTGGATTAAAAACCATAAATAGTTCAACAAAATAACCACAATACTAATTATTGTAATACTATATTTTAAACAAACACTACGAGTTAGTTAATATAAACAAATGAAATTTTTAGCAACACACATACATTCATAAGTCAAAGAAAAAAAAGTTGAACATGTTTTAGATTAATTATTTAGTTGGTATAAGCGACTTTAAGTTTATGTTATACATTAATTTTTTAATATATAACATAAAAAGCTAATTATATAAATATGTATAGTTTATGATTTTTTTTGTGTTTTTAATTATATAAATAGTATGGTATTGTAGGATATTCTATGGCTGGTTATGCAATGGTTTTATAATGAATGATATAATATTTTATAGTATGTATGGTTATTAAACTATAAAAAATATAAAGTGGTAACAATGATAAATTATAAGCAGATATATTAGGTTTCTTCCTTATTAAATATTCAAAAACCTAATGTTATCCTCTTTTTTAGATAATCTTTATTGATGTTGTAATTTGATTTTATTTTTTCAATATTATTTAATTCTAATGGTGTACTCAACTTCAAGTTTATACTATATATAAACTTTTTTCAAGTATTATCAAAACATTACTATGATTATTAAAATATAAATTTTATTATGAATGAACTGTATTATAATAGATCGAATTAAATTCTTCACTAAACTTACATTGTAGAATATCAAATTAACGACATATTAAACAAACATTAAGAGTTCGTTAATATAAACAAATGATATAATATCTTTAACAATGAAATTTTTATCAACATACATATATAATTTTTTTCTGGTAGTAGAAAACTATCCTAACCACACAAAAAAACTAAAAACTAAAAAATAATTATCTCTCGATCAGTTCTTTCTTCAACCATTTGTTGATTGTACATACATACAAATGACTATACAAATCCTAAATAAATATTCAAGATAAAAACTCGTAAGCAAAAAAATTTTATCATCTTCGTAAAATTTTAACAACTTTTACTAAATAAACTTCCGTTCTACTACATTTCCCTTTAACCATTATATTCGTATTTGCTCCAAAACAGTATTTATAAATATTTGTAGCGTTTTTTGAATAAAAGTACTAAAAAAGCACTAAATTTCAAAAATATATGTTAAAGGACCAGAAAAAAGCAAATGGTTGTAAAAAATAGATTAATTCTCTCTTCAACCATTTGTCGATTGTGTACATATATATAAAAATCCTAAATAAATATTCAAATCAACGCTTAAATCCCCTCAAAATATCCATTTTATTGGTATTTTCTTCACAAAATTTTTCAAATCCTAAATAAATATTCAAATCAACGCTTAAATCCCCTCAAAATACCCATTTTGTTGGTTTTTTCTTCACAAAATTTTAAAATCCTAAATAAATATTCAAATTAACGCTTAAATCCCCTCAAAATATCCATTTTGTTGTTATTTTGGTTTCCCGGTTTTTAAATTCCTATTTGCTCGATAAGAGTAATTATAAATATTTTAAGCTTTTTTTATTTCCCAAAAAAAGCGCCAAAAAAAAACTCTAATGGTCAATATTATAACACTATGGCAACACTTACAACATGCACCGAACTTTTGTATGAAAAAGGTGCATTAGAACCCCTATATCCCTACTACTGAATTATTTGACAGATTTTTTTGACAGTTTGTACTTTTTACAAAAAAAAAAAACCCCTGTTCACGTCAATAAAGCTGGATGTCCACAAAACGCGTTACTCGCTTTTTCGCAGCATACGCAGCTGTCAAAAAAGTAGAATCTGTGTAGTTATACGTAGTAAGTTACATGCACAAAAGCGTAGATGCCTTGAGGCGAAAAGTAGGTTTACTTTCTACTTTTGTAAGCGTCACAAGCAGCGTTCGAACAAATCAGCTGATTTTGACAAATTCAATTTTAGTTTTACTTGTGCTGCTGCTGCATAAAAAGCGTTGTATGTAACGTAGAACGCAAGTAAGGTTATAAAAGCATGCGCTGCGTGGAGGCGAAAACGCGTAGTATGGACCAGAGAACCTCAAAATCACTATTTTTCTTGATTTATTCATACGCTAAAATTTACATTCATTCTTTGCTTGCAAAACAAAGTTCAACGTTGGTAATTTTTACATCGTTTCGTACACATTTGATTTTTGCATTTATTCGTTTTTTATTGAAAGTGCTTTATTTGCATTTTTGTTGCTCACGCAATATAACACAACTGTGTAAATTCAAAAGAACACATTCTTATACTTTTGTTTACATTAACAACAACAATAAACCACTCGATGAGACGCTTTTTCCAAATTAACAACAATAAAAACAAGAATACATTGTACATACCTACTACTACTACTACCAGCGATGCCAACTTAGTGCTTTTGGCACTATTTATGGTGCTTTTTGATGCCTCAAAACGCCAAAATTTGATCCATAGTGCCAAACTAAAAAAAAGCACTAACTTGGTGCTTTTTCAATTTTTCGTTAGTGCCTTTAGTGCTTTTTACAATTTTTATTTTTTTTCTACCTTATTTTAAAACTACGATCAAATAGAGGATGATTTATTTGACTTAGCTATTTGAGGTACAATTTTGAGAAGACTTGTAAAGATTTTAAGATTTCAAATGATAAAAAAGGGATAAAAGAAAGTTACATTCGTTTTACCAATAACTTTATTTACGAGGTTATAACTAGGCTTCCCAGCAATTTGGAAATTTTACGAAACGTTGCACTTTTTAGCGTTGACAACATTTTTAGTAATCGTAATAAAAACGATGTATTTCGGTAAACATTTTTTTAAAGATGTAGACACTGTTTCAAAAATAGAACATGGATTGGAAAATATTAGGAATTGTTAAAAAACATGCAGTCGGAAACCGTAAAAAAACGCAAAGACTTTAAAAACAAAAAAAGAGCCATAGCTTGGAACGTGCAAAGTGTTAAATAAATTAAAAACAGCTGACAGAAAATACTTTTATAACGAGCGTTGTGTAACCTGCCATTTTACATGCGCTAAAGTTTTCCACGTATTGTGCACTTCTCTAGTGCTATTGAAAAAAGGTTTGACTAAGTATCAGAATGCAAACGTACAAGTTATTTCTATTTTACACCTTATGTGTGTTCTAAACTTAGAAGCGTACATATGTTAAAATAATTGGATAATATAATTAGCCAATTGTTTTGTTAAACTTTGCACGCTTTTAATTTAGATTTATTTAAACGATAAAATATAAGGATGTTTATTAAAATATATGCTGTTATTAAGTTTTATAAACAATGGTAGGTCATTGTAAATTTTTGGCAATTACCTGTTTTATGGCCAATTTATACTCCAAATGATTTGGATGATATTATTTTTATTGAAGATAATAATAATACATTTAAAAATTTTTATATACAAATGTAAATATATGTATTTATTATTTCATCTTTAATGAAAATGGTCCCCATCAACGCCGTCGCCTTTTTTTAAATTTTGGAGGTATATAATATTCGGCACAGCCAAATACAACTTGTTTTGTGTTTAATTAAATTGTAAAAATGGCTTAGTGCTTTTTTACGTTTATTTTTGCTCGAAATAGTGCTTTTTAGTGCTTTTTTTGAAATTTAAAGTGCTTTTTGCTCTCAAAAAGTTGGCATCACTGACTACTACTGTACTTTTTAAAATAAAAAAAGGTTTTTTCTATGAAAATTGTGTGTACCTACATTAGCGTGGCCGTTAGTTGTATGGAGAACTTTTTTTTTTTTGATTTCTTATATTCTCCCCCCCCAAATCGGTTCAGTTTTATGTAAAAAAAAATACAAAAAAATTTCGTAGCGATAAGTTGTGTTTTAGGGGGGGCGTCGGCCCCTCAAAGTTTGCCATCAAGCCATTTATTCAAATGTAATTTGTTTGCATATGACTATCTCTTAAAAACAACATTTTACAAGAACATGGTATATGGCAATATTTTAGCTCTTCTAGTCAACAACATTAGCCTCGAAGAAAGTTTTTTGCTAAAATTAATATTTAAGAAAATAATTAAGAAAATAACAACAAAATTCCAAACATTTTATATACGTTTTATATATATAAAAGAGGGATTTAATGTCAAGTGAACTAATTTTGAAATCGAAATCTTTCGATTTGGATGAAATTTGCACCACCGTTAGTCCCATTGAATAGTAGTTCAGACACAAATTTTCAACAAGATCGGTCAAAAAGTTTCTGAGTTTGGGAGGGTCAAAGTTTGAAATTTTGGCCATACCGGTGTTCTTTCACATCCATGTAACTTATTACCAATTGGGGTTAGCAAAATTTGTCTCAAGCAGCTTAGATAGCTATTTAATCAATCTTTTTAAAAAAAAATTTTTGGTTTTTTTAAAAAATTTTTTAACATATTTTTTTTATATTTAAAACTTTTTTTTTTTTTTTTTTGCCAAGTTGTAAATTTAAAAAAAAAATTTTAAAAAATTCCAAAAAAAACAAAAAAAATTTTTTTTTAAAGATTGATCAAATAGCTATCTAAGCTGCTTGGGACAAATTTTGCTAACCCCAATTGGTAATAAGTTACATGGATGTGAAAGAACACCTATATGGCCAAAATTTCAAACTTTGACCCCCCCAAACTCAGAAACTTTTTGACCGATCTTGTTGAAAATTTGTGTCTAAACTACTATAGGACTAACGTTGGTGCAAATTTCATCCAAATCGAAAGACATCGATTTCAAAATTAGTTCACTTGACATTAAATCCCTCTTTTATATATATAAAACGTATATAAAATGTTTGGAATTTTGTTGTTATTTTCTTAAATATTAATTTTAGCAAAAAACTTTCTTCGAGGCTAATGTTGTTGACTAGAAGAGCTAAAATATTGCCATATATCATGTTCTTGTAAAATGTTGTTTTTAAGAGATAGTCATATGCAAACAAATTACATTTGAATAAATGGCTTGATGGCAAACTTTGAGGGGCGGACGCCCCCCCTAAAACACAACTTATCGCTACGAAATTTTTTCGATTTTTTCGATTTACCTTAAATTTACCTTTTTTCGATTTACCTTAAATTAGAAAACGGCTCCATCGATTTGACTTATTTTTCTTTCAAATGTTCGTATCAATGCATTTTAAGTTTCCACCGAAAGAAAAATTTACCACGCCTACTTTTACGCCCACTTTTTCTATTAAGCACATAACTTGAGGATGGCTTGACCGATTTGGACGATTTTTTCTTTAAAGTGATCGCCATGGTCCAACTTAGGTTTATACGGAAAGAAAATTGTTCCCCGCCCACTTCTACGCCCACTTTTTTCGATTTACCTAAAATCGGAAAACGGCTTCAGCGATTTGACTAATTTTTCTTTCAAATGTTCGTATCAATGCATTTTAAGTTTCCATCGAAAGAAAAATTTACCACGCCTACTTTTACGCCCACTTTTTCTATTAAGCACATAACTTGAGGATGGCTTGACCGATTTGGACGATTTTTTCTTTAAAGAGATCGCCATGGTCCAACTTAGGTTTATACGGCAAGAAAATTTTATCCCGACCACTTTTACGCCCACTTTGTATGATTTACCTAAAATCCGAAAAAGGCTCCATAGATTTGACTAATTTTTCTTTCAAATGTTCCTATTATTCCATTTTAAGTTTTCATCGAAAGAAAAATTTACCACGCCTACTTTGACGCCTACTACGAAGCTATCAAAGCCGATTTGCAGGTACGATTATTTGTTGGCAGGTGATTTTTGGCAAACACTTCCAGAGATACCACGATCAACGCCCGCCGATGAATTAAATGCATGTTTGAAGTCGTCTGCTTTGTGGAAACACGTGCTACGTTGATGTCGATGAACTGAATTTTAAGATTCAAAGTGAAATCGCTGGCAAGTTGGAGACGAACAAATCGGTAGATTCCATTACTTCTCAGAACTCCCTGGGATTACCCGGATATGTAACGTATGTGTATGTAACGTATGGACTCCAAAACGGCTGGGCCGATTTTGATGAAATTTTCAGGGAATCTTCAGAATATTAAGGCGGGTGACACCGTGAAGTCTGATTTTTGATTTTCGGTCTGGGGGCGGAGGGGCGTGACAAAATCCATAACTTTAGAACGGCTTGACCGATTTGAACGAGTTTTTCTTTAAAATGGTCCCGCCCACTTTTTTCGATTTACCTAAAATCAGAAAACGGCTCCATCGAGTTGACTAATTTTTCTTTCAAATGTTCGTATTAATCAACTTTAAGTTTTCAACGAAAGAAAAATTTACCACGCCTACTTTTACGCCCACTTTTTCTATTAAGCGCATAACTGGAGAACGGCTTGACCGATTTGGACGATTTTTTCTTTAAAATGATCGCCATGGTCTAACTTAGGTTTTGCGGAAAGAAAATGTTGCCCTGCCCACTTTTACGCCCACTCTTTTGAATTACCGAAAATCAAAAAACGGCTCCATTGATTTGACTAATTTTTCTTTTAAATGTTTGTATTAATCCATTTTAAGTTTTCATCTAAAGAAAAATATACCACGCTACTTTTTCTATTTATCTAAAATCGGAAAACTGTTGCATCGATTTTGCGGAGCCCTAAGGGAATCAGTTCAAACAAAATTTCCACTGTTGATTCGACAACAAAAATAGGCATACGAAACCCTTATGAAAGCTGTGAAAGATAAAACTGGAGGGATTTTTTCTAAACACTCCCGGTGGAACTGGAAAAACTTTTTTAATTTAGCTGAATATTGTTCTTACCAACTAAAATCGTCTGGAAATACAACACTAATGTTTGCTTAGGGCCAGCAACGCGGACAGGGTCAGCTAGTGCTGAATAAATCCATGAGTAAGATTGCTTGATTTCTGGCTTTTTTGTTTGTATTTTTTTTTTCTGTACCAAAACAATCATTTTCGAACCGAACACAAAAACATCTTTATTAAAAAACGAAGCTAACGATTGTATAAATAACAAAGCACGATGTGCGTTATTTGAATGACTGCAAACCAGCAGCGAATATTTGCGGTTGAGGAAATTTCATTGTATGACCGCAAGCGAGTGTATTTGTTGCTGTTGATTAAATGCGATTTTTTTTCAATTGCATAAAGCTGTTCTCTGGTATGGACCTCCAGCTTAATAGTGTAATTTTTCTTTTTTTCCATTTTTCCAACCAAAAAAAATTTAAAAATATATTGTCAAAAAACTAAGAATTTTGCTTTAAATTTTATATTAAAAATATTACTACAATAAATAAATTTTTTAAAAGTGTTCCAACGTGTGTTAAAAACAGCGTTGTAAAGAAAAATAAAAAATAAATAAAAATAGAAGAGAACAGAAAAGAGTACAAACATAAAGTGGGCAAATGCCAACAAATAACCGCAAAAAACAAAAGGGGAACTTGTGTGAAAAACTAACGTTACGCGTGCTTTTAATTAAATGTCTATATCTTTTACTATAGCTACATATATTATATAGAGATAATATATATTTATGTAAGTTAAAAATTAAATTATGAAGAAAAAAGTAACTTCTAATATGTTCAGTTTTCAAATAATTTAAATAGAAAAATAATCAATAGTGCCACTGTCATGTTTACACATAAACGTAACAGGTTGAAAGCTAAAAATTATTAGCCAATGAGAACGAAGGTTGTTTAACGTCACAGTTCCTACATGTTCAGTAAAAAAATTTTATATCTGCATGGTGTCGTAATCTTTATTTCTACCATTCTTGATTGAAATTACTAATAAAATGATGTCACAGTTTATTTTTTAATAAATACATAATCGGGCATGTTCTGTAAATCGAAATGAAGTGCATTCGCACAAATTTTAAAAACGAGCCCTTAAAGAATGTTCGTGAAGATGTTCCTTTTTATATACTTCATACTTTGAGTACTAATTATCTCTACAAAAACCACTCTTGAAAACCGGATAAACTACAGCCATTTTGTAAATATTTCAGATCAATTACCCCTATTGTGTGTGGCGTATTTAAAATACGCCTACGACTCACAGTGGGTTGAACTGCAATCAAGGTGACGCTTAACTCAGGCAATAATGTTAGATTTTTTTTATATATTTTTTTAAGAATATGCCTTACTAAGTTGAAAAAAAGTAAAAAAATTAAATATTTAATTTTAGAAAAATAATTTTATAAATAAATTTATTCATATTAAGTAAACACGTGTGTACAATATCAACATTAAATATTAAATAGAATCACTATCAGTCTCTTCATCACTATCATCCTGAACGTCATTATCATCACGAAAATTATCATCATCATTATTATTTTTATCATCATTATTAGCATCAACATTATCGTCTTCAGTATTAGAATTAGTGAAAACTTAATCTTGAGTTGACTGCGGTAAAATGGTTTGTCTTTTCTCATATTTCCTGCACATGTGTGATATAATTGGATCCGAGCTAAGAAGAAACCTATTAAATATATCTTCATTAGGCTTTTCACGACTACATTTACGTGACAAATTGTCTCTGTAGCCACACATTTTTTTTTTGATTCTGTCATTGCTCTGTACTTTTTTGTTGGGAGTTTGTATGCTAGATGTAGAATGCACTCAAAAAACCTAATCCATCCATGAAGAATGGATAACCCAAACTGTAAGATTTCTGTGTTTACAGGTCTTTCAATCACATCTTGTACTAATTTAAACTGTTAAGTAGTTGTATTACAAATGTAACACCTTCGGTTGCATAAAGTTTCCGTTATTGCATTGCCTACTTTCTTGTCAATCATCACCAACATTAGAACGTGCCCAACTTTTACTGATCTTTTTCCAACTGACGCAAATGAATCTAATAAATTCTTTCGTTCTTCTAATAATCTTTCTTTTTCACACTTACTGATGGAAGCAGTTTCTTTAGTTAACTCAATTTTAAGTGGTCTGCAAAATCTAGTAGAAGATGGTCGAGGGTTTTGCCATATTATTTTGTTCTTGCAAACCATTTTAAGTGGTGCAAGGGAAGTAATAAAAACTGAACAATCATTTGCTTCTGGCCCAAGAAATGCTTGCTTATATGAACTGTGTCCGGAGCTTCCATCAAAGCCCCACTTACAATACACAACGATTTGAGATATCTCAGTTTTGTCTAAGGAATCAACATTAGAATTCTGTAGTATAATAAGACAAGGAACGGTATGGTTTAGAAGAGATTGCAGTCTAACTTGTGCATAAATTTCACTTATTTGGATGTATGTATTCTTTTCTAGGATAGCATTCTGCTTATTCAAAATAATGGTGTACGAAGAAAATTTTTTTGGTGCAGCTTTTCAAATGACGTTATATGCATGTCTTGATAACTTTCCTTCTGCCAAGACACCTAGAGCTTCTTCCGCACTCGGTTTTTTTTTTTTGGTTTTTCCTCTTTGAGCATGTTTCAGTTCGCTATAGCTTTAGTTGGCGATTATCAAAAAGTAATTTCAATTTTTGGGAATACAAAATTTAATTTTAAAAGATTTTGTTATTCGTGCTTAATTCCCAGTTTCTTGATAAAAACACTTGAAATTTATTGTTGATGGGATAAGCTATTCCCATGCGCATTTCACTGGTTGCTTAGGCCAGATCATCAGGAAACTTCATCCATAAAGATTTTTGAAAAACTAAAGATATTAAACCAATTAAAACTGTTAAACGTATACTACTACTTACTAAATAAATTTCCAAAAAGTGTTAATGTGAACGAGAAGGGAACATGTAAGTTTAAATTTGTATTTCGGGGTAAATTACTTTTTCCTTTTATTGAAGGAGTATTAATAAGAAAAATTAAGAAAAACACTATTCATTATTTATTTTATTATATTATAATTAAGCTGTTATGATACTTGCTATTTTTTGTATTTTTTCTAAATTGGAGAACAATGCAAATATATTTGCATAGGAAAACTGACTAAGTGTAAAGAGTATGGTTATATCATAAAAAATCTTGAAAAGTCAAACAAATATACATGTGTTATCGATAAATAATCTAACGGCCATTTTCTCATTAGGCGATTATCTTTTTTCCCAACGAAAAACTGCACATTAAAGAAATTTGGTTTTCTCAATGTCTCATTTGCTTCGATTTTAACGCAAAGCTAACCGGCACTCATCTGCCAATTATTTATTTTCCTTTTATTTGCCGTACAGATAAATTCAATCAGCTGACTCCCAACATTAACATGTATTTTGAGTGGCGTTGCCAGCTGAAAACTTTGTTTTTTGTCGGTATATTGAGAAACCCAAAATCGTTAACGGACAGTTTATCGTTCCAATAAATGTATGTTGACATTAAGTAACAGACAGTTTGACGATATATTGAGAAAATGGCCATAAGACTGTCAAAAAAAAATATAAAATTTTTTAACTTAAAATTGACATTTCCAGATTAATTGTTAGCACTGTTGCCAATTGTTTTAGTTTTTGATCGAAAGAAACGGGTTTTAACTTTTTTTTTTGCGATTTTTAGCTTTTATGACGGTTTTTTGTGGGGAAAAAACGTGGGCAGTATTGTTTGTTTTATTTACATTTTATCAAATTGTATTTCTTGTTCTTTCTCGCATTTGTTGTTTCATTCAGTCAATCCTAAAAAAATCCAATACAAAAAATAGCAAGTATCATAACACCTTTAGTGTTTTATTTTGTATATTTTTCTTTCAGAATGCAAGAACTGACAATTTATTCACAATAGAGGCATTTTTTATAAAGCACTGAAAAATAATGGACAATAGAAATTTTTACTCCCAAAATATTTGCGATGACAAATTAATGACTTATCTTCTTGTTAACAAAGTCACCTTAACAATAAATTTTAGCACGTCCTACGGAAATCTTAAGAGGCCCATAGACACATACTGCTGACACCTACTGCCGATGAAACCTTTGTACACGTGTGTGATTGACATTTTACTACACACCTATCAATCATCATTTTGAAATAAATTTCATTTCGTGAAATTCAAGAAAACTCCTATTTTCTTCACACGTTTTTTTCTCTGAAACTATTTTAAATTTGTTTAAATTGAAAAGAAAAATATATATTAAAATAAAAAATTTATTTTATTTTTCATTTGAACAACTGTCAGCAGCATGAGTTCATTAAAAAATCAAACCTATTTTGATTTTTCATTCTGCATTGTCTGTGTGACGCATACATTAATAAAAATTTCAAAATTACAAACACATGCTGATCATGAGCAGTATGTGTCTATGGGACCCTTTATTAATAATACAAAATCGCCATATATTTTATAAATCGCCGAAAAAAATCGCCGCGAGACATCTCTTAGTATGGCAGCCTTGATTATATTATGAAAATGATTAAAGTAATCTGGCAATGAGTAAAAGAAACAAGTATATTACGTTATTACATATAGACACTAATAATATTGTTGTTTCTTTTCAATCAGTTCGGTAAAGAATAAGAAATAAAGTGGACAAGCAACTGAAGTAAATGAACCTGTGAACTAAATGAACTGAACTAAATGAACCCACTCAAAAGAATACTGACGCAAAAGACAAAGTGACGTAAAGTGAACTGTTGAACTAAAAGGAACTGTCAGACTGAAAGACCGTTCAACGTTCATCTGTCTGACTAGTTCAATTGAACTAGTTCGTTCATGAACTACCCAACTCTAAATTGTAGTGTGGAATGTAAGATGAGATAAACACACTGTTTATTGTTGATGTGTTTTGTTTAAACTTTGACGTTTAACAGTTTTATTTGGTTTAATATCTTTAGTTTTTCTAAAATCTTTATGGATGAAGTTTCCTGATGATCTGGCCTAAGCAACCAGTGAAATGCGCATGGGAATAGCTTATCCTATCAACAATAAATTTCAAGTATTTTTATCAAGAATAAAAACTGGGAATTAAGCACGAATAACAAAATCTTTTAAATTAGTTGGCGAAAAAAATTTTCTTGATCACGGGTTCTGTTCACATATGAAGGTGTTTATCGCTCATCTTAATGGGTAAGTGCTGCAGTGTCTCTTCTTCTTAAGAGAGAGTGGCCGCTATCAGCTAGTGGATTTGGATGCAACTCTAGCCTTTTCAAATATTTTACCGCATACTTCGTAATAATAGTCCTTACCAGTGGCACATTGAGATCCTTGTGGATATTTGAGTTTTTAACATACCAAGGGGCAGCTGTAATTATTCGAAAAAGTTTATTTTGGCGCCTTTTAATTTTTTCGATTTTTGAGGCCGAGGCAGTGCTCCATAATTGAATACCGTAGCACCATATTGGCTTAAAAATAGCGTTGTAAAGTAGTACATAGTTTGCAATCGAGACTAAGAAAAGAATTTCTTCCAATAAGCCAGTTATTTTGAATTGCTTTTAGTTTAATTTTGCTTCTTTATGGCATTTCTATTTTAAACGCCGATCTAGATGAATACCGAGATATTTGTCATGCGATTGTTGAGGCACTAGTTGATTATTGATTTTAATAGGGGGCATGTTTCCCGACGCAAGGTGAATGTTATATGTACCCATTTTTGCTCATTGACCTTTATTCTCCATTTTTTTAACCACAGTTCTAGTTAAAATATATGATCCTGCAGGTATCGAGATGCTTCACGACTGTTCTTGTGTACGCTTAGAAAAGCTGTATCGTGTATCAAAGTTGACATGTCCGAGGTATATATAAGGTAAAAAAGTGGGCCCAGGATGCTTCCCTGAGGGACTCCAGAGTCAATTGGCTGAGGATAACTTAAAAAATCACCTTCTTTAATAATAAATTTTTGACCGACCAGGTAGCTTTCTAACAGCTTATGTGTATTAACCGGTAGGTTTAGCTTCAATTTATGTAGCAAGCCTACATGCCAGAGTTTGTCAAAAGCTTGAGAAACATCTATGAAAAAAGCGGAGCAATATTTTCTTTCTTCAAAGGCTTTTCTTATGGCGTTTACTATCCGATGGGTTTGTTCAATTGTGCTATGCTCTCTTCTGAAGCCTAATTGATGATAAGGTAGACACCCATTGTCATTTAAAATTGGGGTTAATTTTGACGCTAAGAGCTTCTCAATTCGCTTTGATATATTAGATAATAAGCTAATAGGCCTATATGACTCAACTTTTGTCTGATATTTTCCTGGCTTTGGTATCATCGTTATTAAGGAGACCTTCCATTCTTGAGGGTAGTATTCAAGGCGTAAAATAGCATTAAAAAAATAAAGAATAATTCTCTTTGCTATGAGAGGTAGCTCCAAAAGCATTTTGTTACTGATCTTATCCATACCAGGTGCCTTTTTGGTGTTTAATTCACAAATAGCCCTTTCTATTTCCCTTATCTCAAATCTTAGGGGGATAGCTGCTCTAACATAAACAGGCGGCAACTCGTCCGCTATATCGTCAGGTATATTTGGGGTGAACACGTTTTTCAAATGATTTACAAACAGGTTTCCTTTTTCATTATCATTTCTTGCCCAACTTCCATTCAGGTTTCTTAATGGTGGTTTCGAGATAACTGGTCTTTTGAGTTTTCTAGCTGCACGCCATAATGAGTAGCCTGATTGTGGAGTTGCATCCAAGTCCTTAAGATATTTTTCTACGGAAGCCGTTTTCTGAGTCTGCAGTTATTTTCTTACAGCCGTATTCATAAACATTTTAAACTCCATTTCAAATCTGTTTTAAGCATAAATCGTTAAAATTGTATTCATAAACGAATATTACCTTAAAACCCCTATTTTAAACCTTGTGTAAATAAGCGAATTTTAAAATTGGTTCGACCCTTGTTTAAACCTATTTTAAAATGACATTTTTGCTTTTTGCTGTGTGTTTATGGTCATTTTGAACAGTTTTGCGAGAAATTTTAAGACAATATATTATTATGTATTTAAACATTAAAAATAAAATGAAATTCAAAAATATGTATGTATGAAAAATGTATATTATTAATATATTTTTCAATTTCACAAATTAAAGCTCAAAAAATTATTAATTGTACATTATGAACTAGTGATGTGTAAACGATCAAAACAAATAAAATAAAACTCGTTATTTGAATACTTTTTGATATCAGCAATAAAATCATCATCTAAATTGCACTTTGTTTTGTTTTGTTTGAACTCTTTATTTTTTTAAATATAAGAGACAACTATTCATATATAAAAAACAATTTTTTTCTCACACACGACAAAAAAAAATTTTAGATACGAATACGAGTATGAATTAATAACCACTGTTTTACATCATTATGATTCATGTGACAAATAAAAGAGATAGCGTTGCCACCATCAAATTAAAAAAGACGGTAAAACGTTTATTAGTTAAAATGCTGATTATGAATACGAATTTAAAAAAAAGCTTTTTTAGGCTTAAAATGTTTTTTAACTAAAATTCATCTAAAACCTGAATTATGATTTTTTTTATGAATACGGCTGTTAGTCTTTTTGTACACTCTTTTAATTCATTTTTAAGTTGTTTACTTGACTTGGTACCTGCATTTGAGGGGGATTAGTTTTCGGTCCAGCCGACTGCTTGACGATAGTATATACAGGGCATCATCTATAATTGGCAGGTCATTTTTAGACTTATCGCACTGGACTGTACCATGTAATTCATATACTACGCAAACAGGGGGTAAATAACAGTATGCCTTAGTATGACCAAATTTTTGGCAGTTGAGACATTGAACGGGACCATTTCTTTTGGGCTCCTCTATAGTTATTCTTCTGTAAAGAATATATTTTAAATTTTAAATAGGATGCGTTTCATTTTTTATAAGCTTAAAAATAAAAAATATGGTACTTTTGAGGCCGAAGCAACTGCTGAAGAGGTAGGGCTGCGACCCCGTTTAAGCACTGTTATATACCTGTCCATACCAACTTGTACTTGAGGCTTTTGACAACTTTTTACTAAAGGGTTCTTCTCCATTGCGTCTGTATTTGAGTTCATGGTATAATTTCTTACTAAGATTGTTTTTGCCGCCGCGGTAATACTTTCGGGCGCGGCAGCACTTGCCAAAAAGTCAGATTAATATTTTTTAATGTATCACTATCCACCGTTTTTGTGAACACCGAGGGTGAAAGGGAACGTGTTCGAATAATAGGCTTAGCCGTTAGGTAGTTAATATTGTTTTGTTTTATTTATTTCAGCATTATTTTCGTTTGCCTGAACAGTCACATAAAAATTTCTTTAATTTTGTCTTAGCGTTGTTTCACTGTTCTTAGTCATGCAAAGAGCTGTTTTTGTACCAAATTTAATATAAAAACAAGTAAGAAAGTATAGTCGGTCAAGCCCGACCATATGATACCCTACACCACAATATTTAAAAACACATCATGCTTATGTGTCCATCTAAATATCTATGTTTATCTATTTATCTATGTTTATAAACGTCATGAAAATCGGTTTGAAAGTTTGTAAGAAATTGCTCCCTGCCTCCCCTTGTGGTCCTACTTTTTAAAAACTGTATACCTAATGTGTCCCTATAGATATGGATCTATCTATGTTTTGAATTTCATTAAAATTGGTTTGAGAGGCAGAAATTGCCCCTATCTCCCCTCGTGGTCCGATTTTTTTAAAAATTTATACATTTTGTGTCCATATAGATATGGTTCTATCTTTGTTTTAAATTTCATTAAAATCGGTTGGATAGTTTCTGAGAGGAAGAAATTTCCCCTATCTTCCCTCGAGGTCCTACGATTGGGCCCATTTTCAATAGGCTTGGTTCTTGTGCCAATAAGAACATATGACCCAGCCAGCCTGCCAGCCAGCCGGACGGACATCGTTAGTTCGGCTCAGAAAGTGATTCTGAGTAGATCGGTATACTTTAAGGTGGGTCTAGGACCACTATTTTAAGGCGTTACACACATCAGCACAAATGCATAATACCCTCTCCACTATTGTGGTGCGGGTATAATAAAAATTCTAAAAAATCAATTAAGCGCCACTTTGAACACGATTCAACCCAACGTGCGACTGTTTGGTAATAGAAAAAAAGTTCATGTTCTCTTTAATCTATTACCAAACAGTCGTAGGCGTATTTTAAATACGCCAACCACAATAAGGGTGAATATATCTCATTCGATTTCAATTCCACTTCATTTCGATTTGTAGAACATGCCCGAGTATGTATTTATCAAAAATTATATGTTTTACATAGTTTTTTTTTTGCTCGTTTTAGTTCAAGAGTTGTTATGTTATTGTTATTTCTTACTTTTCCAGTTTTATCTATTGAAATTACTTAATTTAAAAAAAAAAACTTTAATAACAAAATCCACCGATTTTTAACCGATTAAACCAAAACCTCGATTAATTAATCGAGCGATTAACCGATTAAAGCAATATCCCGATTGCTAGAGTTCCACATAACAATTAACGGCCACTTTCACTAAGCTTAGTTAAAATTAACTATTACTTTAACTTCCAGTTAACAATACGTTTTCACCGTTATAACTGATAGGCAAACTAGTTTTCGAGATATTGTATCTAAAATAGGAGTGCCAGATGTTTGAACCGATCAACCAGGACACATGGAAAAAATGGATAAAAAATTATACCAACAGAAAAGTTTTTTTTAATACATATGTATGTAGTATATCGCACCCTAAATACTTAAGGGTCACAAGTCGAAATTTATCAAAAATGACTTTTTTCATAAATTAATTCTCATAAGGCATAGCAAAACTTTCTTCAAATTGGACTTTTATCATTAAGGAACTAATATTTTTTTTTAAATATTAAGGGTATTCACGTCACAAGTTGCACCTTTGCAAAAAAGCAAAAATGCAAAAACATAACAACAACAAAGACAATTATTTACGCACAACTAATTGTCTGTGTGGTTGTTGTTATATTTGTGCACTTTTGCTTTTTTGCAATGGTGCAACTTGTGACGTGAATACACTTATAAGCACCATTTTTACATAAACTGTTTTTTGGCTCTCCTGAAAATATAAGAATTTTGAGTTGTTACAGTTTAGTATTTAGGGTGCGTATGTAAAAACCATCCAGTTTTTATACCCTCCACCACAATTAGTTGTGAAGAGGGTATATTCAGTTTGTCATTCCGTGTGAAACTTTTTTACTATTCATCTCAGACCCTATAAAGTATATATATTCTGGGTCCTTGAGTAATTTTAAGTCGATTTAGCCGTGTCCGTCTGTCTGTCCGTCTGTTGAAAACACGCTCACTTTCGAAAAACTCAAAAGAAATCAACAAACTTGGTGTCAAATTGCTTGTAGTTATCCTAAGCAGTTTGGGATTGAAATTCAGCAAAATCGGTTCAATAGGATCTGAGCTATGAATCAAATTGTGGAACCACCACCTAAAAAAAATTGATAATTTTGTTACAAAAACTAACATAAATGGTGGAAAAATGCACAGAATGATATAAGATTTCGCAACAATTCGTTTTATTCAACTGGAAATCACGCTGCGAAATTTCGTGAAGATCCGTCAATAATTTACCCTAGGCCACATATAAGCCCTACTCCCGGAAAACAGTATATTAAGCCTAAAACCCTAACTAACAATGCTATCATTACAAATTTTGGCAAGTCACAGTTACATAGGACTAGAAATTAAACTGTTAAGTTTCGTGAAGATCGGTCCATAATTTACCATAGGCTCCATATAAAACCTACTTCCGGAAAACAACTTAGTACGCCTAAAACCGTAAAAAATAATGCAATCATAACAAATTTTGGCTCGTCACAGTTTTATAGGACTATAAATGATACTGGGAAGTTTCGTAAAGATCGGTACATAATTTACCCTAGACCCCATAGAAACCCTACTCCCGGAAAACAGTTTAGTACGCCTAAAACCGTAAAAATAATGCAATCATAACAAATTTTGGCTCGTCACAGTTTTATGGGACTACAAATGAGACTGTGAAATTTCGTGAAGATCGGTACATAATTTATCCTAGACCCCATAGAAACCCTACTCCCGGAAAACAGTTTAGTACACCTAAAACCATAATTAATAATGCTAGCATAACAGATTTGGTACGTCACAGTTTTAAAGGACTAGAAATGACGCTGTGAAATTTCGTGATGATCGGTCCATAATTTACCCTAGGCCCCATATAAACCCTACTACCGGAAAACAGTTTAGTCGTCTAAAACCATAATTAATAACAAATCGTCACAGTTTAAGATAATAATAACATCATACAGATATTACTTCTTAAACATTCGAACTGTCGGTGGAGGGTATCAGAGATTCGGCACAGCCGAATATAGCACTCTAACTTGTTATTTTTAAATCCAACAATATATAGAGAAAAAAATAAACGTGTACTTCATGTACATAAAAACGATGAAAAATAATAAAAAGTTGAGCTTAAAATGTTCTGAACTAAAATAATTTTCAGAAGATTGCACTTTTTCTAGAACTGCATTTCGGTCTTTGATATAGCTATAAAACAGGTAGCATCATGGTAGAATAAGTAGGTGGCATCGTTACGGCAACAAATACAACATTACAACAAAAATGGAAATTATATCACCATTTATGTCAAAAAATAATTTAAACAAAAATCAAAGCGTGCCGCTGAACGTGATGAAATAAATAAATTTTTGGCCAATTTTTATTTAATTATGGTCAATATCTTATTTATTTTAATTTAAAATTATCAAAAACTTTAATAAAATACAATAATCACAGCACAAAACGGGGACTTTTTGTAAACATAAACAAAACTTTGACATAAACCTAGACAAACAATGCAAGAGCAAAAAATCGTCATCTGGCTTAGTGCTGCCACCTGTTTATTCCACCATGGGTAGCATGTCATATTAAAATCAAACTTACATTGAATAATACTCTCCAGTGTTTTAGTCTTTAACAAGTTTATTTGCTTTGTCCATTGAGCAGACTAAATACTCAACTTGAAAAAAATCAAACTCTTTTGATTATTCTTCAACCAACTCGACAACTGTCAAACTAATCAATTGACTAAGCCATACACGCTTTGATATGGACAACGACCGACTCAGTTGACAATTGAATTGAAACGTGTAACAAAAGTTGAAAAAATTTTCAATTGACTATCATCTAGGGTAGCCAGATTTTGAATTCGGAAAAACAGTACATTGGTTATAAAAAAACAGTACATTCAAGAAAAAAACAGTACATTTTTTTACGAAACCATAACTAAATATTTACAACTCTTGAACACCAATAATATAAAGAAATAGACTTCAAACATCAACATCAAAGGAAAGATTTACATTTAATGGTATTCCATCCACACCACTTGCGTTTATAAAGCATACACCACAAACGAAGCATTTGGCCATTGTATCATTTTCCAATGTATAATGTTTAAATATCTGAGTTTATATTTAACTTAAAAAACTTATTTATTGATTGGGTTAGTAGAATTTTCTTAAAACATATTGGTATTTAAAGCAATTTTCACCACACACATATTGTCGAACTATCGCATCAATTTCAGAAAATATTTGTTTCTTTCTGTAATTTAAACGGTAGTCATATGTCTTAAAATAAAACCACTAAGATATATGAAGGATGTGAGCAACTCCTTATTTAATCTGTGTATTTTTGACAAAACAATAGACGCAGCACAAAAATTCTTATTATTTTACAACTTTTTTGTTTGCAAAACAACAATTTTTTTAAACGAAATATTGTAAAATAGAGTGTGCAACAAAATTAGGGTCATCGCCACCAGCCTCAACACTTGCACCGCGCAATGAAAGTAGACTACTAGTAGAGCAAATCTGCAAAAAGATTTTGAAAAATTAGTTCGGGCTCCCGAAATATGGGCCCCTAAAGTTTTTAAATTTTTTAAAAAGGCGTTTGGTATAAGACAAAATAAATATACTAAATGTACTTCTGAGCTAAAAAAATAATTGTAGATGTCTTCAGTAGAATTTATTAACCCTCTAACTCTCATTTTAAGGGGTAATTTTTGCCCTTTTTCCCAACTCTTAAAAAAAAGGATACTAAAACGGCACTTATACGAGTTAAAATGCTCTACCAATATTTTCTGCATCAAATTTCACTAGGGGTCTTCTAAGACCATAAATTATCCAATGCAAGTAAAACGGCTTTTCGAAATTCCGGGCCTTGATTTTTTTTAATTTTTCGAAAACCCATTTTACATACATTGCACGCTTTTTTGGTATTGGAAGACCGCTAGTGAAATTTGAAGCAGAAAATATTCATAGAATATTTTAACCCTCTAACGTACCGTTTTAGTGTAGAAGTTAAAAAAATTACAAAAATTACCCCTTAAAATGAGTGTTTTGTGGACACTAAACTTAAAAATCAGTACAGAAAACAGTACAAAGTGTAAAAAACAGTACATTTGCGTACTGTTTTGGGTGTTGTGCATAAAACACTACAATTGACAAAAATCAGTACATGTACTGCTAAAAACAGTACGTCTGGCAACCCTACTATCATCTAATATTATTGGAAGCTTGTAATATAAAATAAATTAAAATTCAGTTAAAAAGCGGTCTACTTATTTTTCATTTATTTTTAACGATAGTTCATTTAATTTTTACTGTCAAAAATTCAACTCCATGTTTCGTAAAAACAAATGAATTTAACGTTATTTATATAAATTAACTATCAAAAAATTATTTTATTAAATTCAGTAATTTTCGTATACTCCACAAAAGTGCCGAATTTCTAAAAATACCAGCAGACACCTGTCCGCTTTTTTTTCTAATGAGCGAGAGAGGGAGAGAATATTATTATTTACTTAACTTAACCTGTTATACACGTTTGTTTTACTTTTGTTGTACTGACCACGTTGTTTACAGACGAACTCTCAATTATAAGACACCAGCAGCATGACCGATATGGCTTCGCAATTATTTTACTTTTAAAATTTGATGTATTTAACTTAATTATTTTAATAAATAGAAAATGGGAACTGCTTACACAAAACAAGCAATTCAGTTTTTATAGATAAGTAAAAATGTGTAAGACGGCAAATCCATCTGAAGAGATCGAAACATGTCATGGCAACCTGCCGGCCAGGGTTCGAGCCCCGGCCACGTTCAAGACTGAAAGATTATCACTAACAATTTTAATTAATTTTCATGTTGTAAAATTCGTTTCTTCATAAAAATAATTTAATGAAAATTAAATTTGATGAACTTAAGCCTAATTAAAAATATTAAAAAAATTTGGATTAAAAACCATAAATAGTTCAACAAAATAACCACAATACTTATTATTAATAAGTAAAAATTTATTTTTGGTAGTAAAATTTTATAAAATAACTGAAAGTTTATTTGTTTTATCGGAATATGTAGTTAATTTTTTGATAGTTAATTTACATAAAATATCTAAATATTCCTTTGTTTTTAACGGAATAAGCAGTTAATTTTTTGACAGTTTATTTATATAAAATAACTGAATATTAATTTGTTTTTACGGAATTCGCGGTTGAATTTTTGACACTAAAAATGAAATGAACTTTTCGTTACTTTAAATTACATTTTCATTTAATTTTACATACACGCAGAGAAAAAATATGGTTGGGCATGGTTACGGCAACAACACTATGTTTAATATAACAATATATTGTTGTCGTACACAAATAATTGTTATTTTTTATTTAATATCAACAATATTGTAGTTACTGTAAACATATCAATGTTTATCGCCATTATGAATTTGAGTATTGTTGACCGAAAAATAATTATTTTTCTAACAACTTAATTATGATAACTTTCTAAACATATTATATTTCTCACAACCATATCATGATATTTAATAGCCATAACATGATAACTTTCTATACATTTATCCTATTATGTTAAAGATGCAATCAAACTATTTTTACTCTAATCATATTATGTTAGCGCCATTTGTAAAATAATTTTAAAGAAGTTGTGTCGTTTTTTTTATTTGTGAGCGGTTAAACAATTAAAAGATAAAATTCCATAAAAAAAAATAAGTTTAAAAAAATTAAAAAATTAAAATATTAGTGATGTAATAGTGCAAATGCAAAATATCATAGTTTTTTTGTAAAATCCAACAACAAAACACACAGAGATTTCGTTATACATATTTTATAAAAGTGCTACTATATTTCTGTGGTTTTCATTGGCAATCGCGTATGTCTTAAAACAAAAATTGTTCAGGAAAGCCGAAAAACCATTTTAAACTTTGTCATTACGTTAAAAAATCGGAATTAATCAATCTTTTTTCAAAAAAATTTTAAGAGTGTTTAAAATTAGGCAATATGGCATCAACATCTTAAAATCGAAAAAAATGGACACACGCTGTTGCCCATGAAAACCACAGATTTTTCATTTGCTCTTTTGCAAGCCTTATATTGAACTCCGCTATTTGATTAACATTAAGAAAAATTGTAAAAAGCCACAAAATAAAAAATCGATTCAAAAATATTTAAATTTATTTTGTATTTTTATGACAGCTATGAAAGGTGCTGTATCATAATATGATTGCTTCTAAATTTATTATGATTAACATGATGATAATATAATTACTTCTTAGCTTATTATGATTAACATGACAATAATATGATTATTTCTTAACTTAGTATGATTAACAGAATAATAATATGAATAAGGGAAAAATATTATGATGTAATAGTACGAGTATATTTAGTCATAATATGATTAAATAATAATCTTAATATGGTGGCTACAATCATAATTCTTATCATAATATATTGCTCTTAGCATATGTTTACCACAACCATGTTTTTTCTTTGCGTGTATTTATTGCTCTGAAAAATTAAATTTTTGTAAAGGAGAATTTTACAAATTTACCTTAAAATCAAAGTTGAACCGATCACTCAAAGAAATTTAACAATTTGTAACGTTGTCGTATCAACAATCTTATTAGATTTCGAAATATATACAGTTTTGCAAAATTTTTGATTTCTTTTCCACTACCGCTTTTTTAAAGAAAATCCCTACGAATACGGAGTCTTTCCTACGTATAACATCACTGGCTGTACGTCAAATCTTATTGGACTTTAAGCGATTCTTTTATACACATCTAACATCGTTTACGAGTACGTTGAATTCTGTTTGCACTGCCACAATAACGAAATGGCCAACGCACAGTGGCTGAAAATCGTTTTTCATTGGCCAAAAATCTGTAACTTTTGAACCGAAGGAGATATTTTAGTAAAATTTTTTTTAATCGACAGTTAGATTCTTAAACTTTAAATTTCATTCAAATCGGTTGAGTAGTTATTGAGGAATTTAAGGTCAAAGTGGAACTTTAAATTTTTTTTTAATTTAGCGTGCAATATGGTTTTTTTTTTAATTCTTTTAATTATTTAAAAATTTAATTTTTTGATTTAAATAATAATCATTAACATTTTTTGTAATAATGGGACACTCAAAAAATTAAATGCTTACTATAAAAAAAATTTTAACATAAAAAAAAATAGTAAAATCCACTGGAAATTTTGCTATTATTGCTGAAAAATAAACAATTTTTTGGTTTCAAATTTGTTTACACTTATTTATTCTTATTTATTAAAACATTTCATACATATGTGGATAATGTATGAATAATAGCAGCAATAGATTTTAATAGTTTTTGTTACAACTTGAGCTTCTATTTATTATTATTATTTTTTACTAATACAATGTCTGTCTTTGATCTAATGAATTATAATTATTGTTCATTTAATTGAAAGATTGATTGCAAATATTCCATATTTTGTTCTGTGTTATTTCTGTTCTTAAGTAGTTTTTTGACTTCTTCATCTAAATCCCGATGTTCCACTTTCCATTGATTTCGAATACTGGAGATAAACGGATCTGACGTTGCCAATAATATATTAAATAGATCTTCATTAGTGGAATTTCATGAAATTTTTCTAGTATTGTGCTCTCTATAAAATCTGTAATCCTTATTCCTTTTTTCCTGAGCTTCCTCTGATAATCTGATATTTAATGACATCTTCTCCATGATAAAGGATTTTGTGAACTGTAGCAGACATATTTCTCCATGGGTACTTGGTTGTATATATTTTTGCAGTTTCCTTAGCAAAATCTCCAAATTTTCTAGAGTCAATTTCTTCATTGCACGCAAGTACTTCTAGGATTATTTTAAATCTAAAAATTAGGTTAAAATCAACACCTGTTATTTCAGATGCTGTTTCTGGATCTGAAAAGAATCTTCTTGTGGTATTGCCATCATTTGTATTGCCTGACCCTTGTTTCGGCTGATCTATAATCAACCCAAATTTGCGATATTCATCTTGAACATGTTTCCTTTTTGAACTTCTTAACTCCTTGTTGGTTTCGTTGTTTCTTATTGATCCTGAAGATCTGAAATCCAAATCATAACTAATTTTAAGTGTGTGTTCCATAAGTCGTATTCTTGCATGTAGTGGTGATAATCCAAATTCATATGCATCGGTATTATCTAATGATTTTGTCGGGACTTGGTTTGATTGCTTGATGTTGCATGGCATATGATGCAGCTGGATGCAGCCTTCGTGTTAGTCAAAGCCTGGCCTACTTTTCCATCTATCATTGTTAGCACTAATTGGTAGCTAACTTCAATTTGCTGCCCATCTAAATCTAACTGTAATGGCTGTAGCATTGCAATTTGGGCCTTGATATCACTAACTCCTTTATTAATGGCATCATGAGTTTCTTTTTTGAATTCAAATTTTATAGGTCTGCAATATTTCGTAGAAGATGGTGTCTCATTTTTCCAAATATCCTTTGTTTGCGTTGTACTTGTCGAAGGCTCTGAATCTTCCAAAATCTTTTTTAATCGCAATGGTACAAATGATACCATGAACATATCTGAGTCCGAAATATTTTCACATACTACTTGTTTGTATTGTTTTTGTCCGGAAGAACCATCACATCCCCATTTACAAAAAAGAATTAACTTTGTGTTTCCATATTTCTTTAACTCATTTCCTTTTATTGATTGTAGCAAGCGTTCGGATGTGTGATCAAGTAGAGATTGTAGTTGTACCTCTGCCGAAATTGATGTGATTGTAATAGTGTCCTTTAATGGCAAACAGTCCATTTTAGCAGATGTTATGTGATGATATGCTGGATACAGATTTGAGCCTTTTTCAATCGCACGCAATCTGAGCTGTATATATTGCTGTTTTGTTAATTTCAAATCCAGAAATAATGCTAATGCCTCCTCATTTGTGAATTGTTTTGCATCGCTTGGAGTTGGTATACTTTTAAGAATCCGTTTTGTTCTCAATGGACTAGCTTTAACAACTTTTTCAATGATATCCACTTTTGTCAATTGTTTCTGTGATCGCAATTGATGTAGGAAAGTATCTTGAATATTTTCATATCCGATTTCTTCATTTATATCCTTAAGCTTCCGCCTCTTGGATCTATCGCTACAGTTGTCCAGCGTTTTTTGTGGTCTCCCACGTGTGTTTTGATTTGAAGTTTCTGAAGCGATCTGGACAGAAAGTTCGTTCTCTAACCAGTTTGCAAAGCTCTTATAAAATCTATCTTTGCTGTAATCAACTTTCCTGTATCGCTGTTTTAAATATTTGATGAAAACATATAATTTATTTTCTAAGTCCGATTGTATTTCAGTGCTATAGGAATTTAAGTTTCCTTTTTTTCGAATGTAATTTTTAACATCTTCCTCGTTTTTGTTTCTAAAATACTCTCCGGCCAATTCTTTATAGCTGAAGCTCTCCATGTTTATGAAAAACGTTGTTATTGCTCAGATATATTATATCCACTGAGTTTGCATCCGAATGTCACTTGCTTTTAAGCCTTTTCATACTTTTTCTCATACCAAGTACAGGTAGAACAAAAAGGATTAAAAAACTTAAAATCCTTTTATTTATATGCTATAAAATACCTGACACAAATTTAACAACGCATTGCATAGCTATAGGGTCATGGACTATTATTAGACCAAACAAAATTTAAAAAGCCCTTCTAAGGTGGGAGTCACAATATACCTGTTTAGCGTAAACGCGTGTATAAGCTATTTATTCTACTATAGAATACGTTAGTGTGAACGTAGTGTAACGGATAAGGATGAATCAGGGTAGATATACGTTTTTCTGATTGTGTAACATTAATAAAAATTTTTATATGTACTACCTGTATTATGTTCGATCACGATCAATTTTCCCTATATCATAAAATTTTTTTGAAGACAATAGCACATGATTTCTGTTACTTCTGCAAACATTTTTGCGGAATAAAAAAAATTGTAAAAAACAATTTAAAAAAAAAATTTTTTTCTGAGTAATTTCATTAAAATTACCTTTCTATCAGTGGTTTTACCTTCTTAATCCCTTTTAGGCCGCAAAAGTTCTATTCTTCTAAAGTTGAAATATGACAAAAATATAGTAGTTTAGAAATTTTTTTTGAGTAATTTCATTAAAATTAAAAAAGTGTTAAACAGGCGGGTCCAAACGGGTACAAGAGTATATACAGGGTAAAAGAAAACACTTTCACCTTTCTATCAGTGGTTTCACCTTCTTGGTCCCTTTTGGGCCGCAAAAGTTCTATTGTACTAAAGTTGAAATTTGACAAAAATATAGTAGTTTAGAAATTTTTTTTTGAGTAATTTCATTAAAATTAAAAAAGTGTTAAACAAACGGGTCCAAACGGGTACAAGAGTATATACAGGGTAAAAGAAAACACTTTCACCTTTCTATTAGTGGTTTCACCTTCTTGGTCCCTTTTGGGCCGCAAAAGTTCTATTCTACTAAAGTTGAAATTTGACAAAAATATAGTAGTTTAGAAATTTTTTTTGGAGTAATTTCATTAAAATTAAAAAAGTGTTAAGCAGACGGGTGCAAATGGGTACAAGAGTATATACAGGGTAAAAGAAAACACTTTCACCTTTCTATCAGTGGTTTCACCTTCTTGGTCCCTTTTGGGCCGCAAAAGTTCTATTGTACTTAAGTTGAAATTTGACAAAAAAAAATAGTAGTTTAGAAAATATGTCCTAGTACAGTATAACCCGGATAATTACCCCACGCTTAAATGCGTTTCACGCTTATTTACCTCGAGTTTTAAATCCCCGTTTTTTTTCTTCCATTTTTTAAACAAAAGTCCACGTTTAATTGCCATACGCTTTATTACCCGATTCGGATAATTGCCTTAAAAATTTAACTCCCAAAACAAAATTATACCTACATTTCATTCGTTTAATTGCCTCAGTACTATTTGACAAAAACACAGCAAGTAATGCAACCAAGTTTTATATGTTAATAATTTGAAAATATGCACTAAATTTGTTTTTAAAAAATATGCCTAAAAAAAAAATATGGCTTGAAGCAAAATATTCAACAAATTAATATTTCCATTAAAAGTTATGTTATGAGGTCAAGATTCATATTATCTAGATACACCAAATTTATATCAAATAATAGCTGATACATGTAAAAATTCCTTTCTTTAATTTTTTCATACATCAATGTTAAGTTATCTTGTAAATAAATACGTCTAATTACCTCACTGAGGTATTTAAACGAATTCGCTTAATTACCTCAAAGAGGTAGTTAAACGTATTCTTATTATTACCTCAACGAGGTAGTTAAGCGTATTCGTTTAAATGCTTACCCCGCATAATTACCCAAAAATATTGGCATTTTTGTCGAGGTAATTATCCGTGGAATACTGGGGTCTAATCACCGCATACGATATCGAGCAAAATTGATCGAAATTATTTATTTTGGTATCATGAAACTCGATATCGAATGAAAATTATGGAATTTGAAATAATAGCATTCGTTAACGAGTAACTCGACATTACATTTATCGAGTTTTCATTCGATACGTCAGTGTCTGTCGTATGCAAAAACATTCAAAAGTTTATTCGATACGATAGTATCGAATGCGGTGATTAGACCCCTGTATCTCAAATATAAATAACACAAAAGTCGCAAATATTACCTTTTTAAAGATAACAAGACTACCAACCTAGCAGAAAAGCAAGCAGGTCTTTATCGCTTATATTGTTTGTGCAATGATAATTTCTTTCGGATTAAATATTAAAAAAAAATACTTTTTTCTGAATTAAAAAAAAAGTTGTGTTTAACAACATGTCACACCCACAATTACCAATATTTTGACCAAATTTTTTGGCTACCTTAGTTTTAATATGTTTACTATTAAATCAAATTAAAATTTTTGAAATCGGTGACAAACAAAAATTGGACTTTTGGCCAATGAAATTAAATTTTCAGCCACTGTGCAACGTTGGGTTAGTTTGTGTGATGGAATTAAAAGCACTTTTTAATTAAAAAATCGACATAAAATAAAAACCACAAAATGGTTTGAAAAACTGTTGTGTTGTAGAGACCAAAAACAAAAAACGAAAAATATTTTGAAATCCTATAGAAGACAAAAACTGACAAACAAAATGTGACTTAAAACAAAAACAAAACAATGGACTGCTACACCTACACTTACAAAATGGTTCAAGTCCAATAACTGTGAATACAAACCTTTGTTACATTTACATACTTGTAAGTCTTAGTTGCATACAACGGACGGGTTGTACGGAGAGAAAGTCAAATGCAGGAAGTAACAGCCATGTTAATTAACATACTATGTATACACATTAGTGCTGGGATACTATCGATATTTTCAAATATCGATATTTATCGATAGTTCAGATTTCACTATCGGTATATCGATATTACTATCGACTGAATGTTTGTACTTGTGCAGGAAAAATTTAATTATTTTTTATAAGGCTACAGTTAATTGTATTTATCACTTTTTAGATGGCAGTTTTTTAAAAATTAATAAGTACCTTTCTGAAGGAACCGAAGTAACAGGGACTATAAGTTATTCCATTGACACTTTACAAAATGTTCTAAATTCTAAACCCAAAAAGGTAATCAATCTAGCGGACTTATCCTCTAATTGTCGTTCATTGTTTTGTACTATGCTTGCAATTGCATTTGGATTTGCATTTTTTTTACAACATTACAAAAATATTTGACATTTCAGTCCCTTTATAAACATGTACAAATTTCGACTTAAGTCCTTTAATAAGCAGTAAAAAGCACTGCTAAGCAATCCATACCACTTGCCATTCTTGTTGTTTGTATTGATTGCTGTAATTCAGCGCGAATTAATAATAGCAAGTAAAAATTTGCGGCAAAAAAACTGTGTGTGTATCAGCGTTGCCATTTTGGTGCCTTTCGGGTATGCAATACCCGAAATTTTGTTAAACACCCGTTTTTGAAAAGCGGGTATTTATAGTGCTTTTCACAATTTCTCACAGTGCTTTTACAATATTTTTTTTTTTTTTTTTTACCATTTTTTAAAACTTCGATTATATTCAGGATATTTAAGATGAGATTTGCTATTTGGGGTACAATTTTGGGAAGGCCTATAAAGATTTTAAGGTTTCAAATGATAAAAAAAAGTGATAAAAGAAAGTTGCATTCGTTTTACAAAAAACTTTATTTACGAGGTTAGAGCTAGGCTTCCTAGCAATTTGGAAATTTTACAAAACGTTTACTTTTTAGCGTTGACAACATATTTTTTTTTTAAAAATTTGGGCTGCCATTAAGTTTTATAAAGAATGGTCGGTCACTGCAAATTTTCGGTAATTGCAACAGGCCAGATTCAGCAATAGATTTTAAAATCGGTTGAAATCACACCTTTTAAAAACGGTCGTATTGAAATCGATTGATTTTCATCACATAATTTTAAATGAAAATGGTCACCCATCAACGCCATCGCTTTTTTAAAGTTTGGAGGTATATTATATTCGGCACAGCCGAATGCAACTTGTTTTGTGTTTAATTAAATTTAAAAAATGGCTTCGTGCTTTTTTACGCTTTTTTTTTTTTGTTCAAAATAGTGCTTTTTAGTGCTTTGTTTAAATTTTAAAGTGCTTTTTGCTCTCAAAAAGTTGGCATCACTGGTGTGTATAGCTGCTGTAACATGTCTTCATAGCTGTATTTTTAATAATAATAATATCGATATTAATATTTTTCCTATCGATATTTTCGATATTTTAAGACTATCGATAATATCGATAGTCTATCGATAGTTTCCCAGCACTAATACACATACGAATATTCAGTTAAAAAGCATAACAAACAAGTATGCAAATAAAAATTAAGGTACCCTCTGGCTTTAACTGGTTTCACCACAATTGTATCCCGCAAAAAGCATTAACACCAACCAAATATTTAGACAGCAAGCGGGGAGTTTTTAGATGAAAAAAAGAAATCACAAAAATATTTTTTGTGCAATAAATTGTCTGGAAGTTTTCAACTGGGGATGTTACGAAAAGTGATATATCGGGGATATTTAAAGTTTGACGAGACATCGTACATAGTTAATACAAACAAGAATAGTTTTTTTTTTAAGATTTTGTAAGATAAGAAATACATTTGTATGTATGCAGTTTTGTTTAATTTGAATCAAAACAAACTAAAATTTGTTACAAATTTTCAAAAATTTACAAAAGTTTATATTATAATACAATGACGACCTCTGTGACGATTAAAGTAAGTAAATTTGACGATTTTTTTCCGCAAAATTTGACTATTTTAACACATTTTACTATGGCTTTACGAAAAGAAATAACAAAGTTATAGGGGTCTTGGCAGAAATCAGGGACTGTACATCGTAGTGAAATGTGATTTCATTGTCAAATCTTGTACCTATTTGTACGTTTTAAGTTTTTCCTACTAAAATTTAGCAGGGCAAGTTTTTTTATGGCATATGCCATGTTTTGTCAGTTCTTCAATTATTTCGTTAAAAAGCCATTTTTGGTACAGCTTGCCAAAAATACCATTTTTGAAACCTAGAAGAAATTTTTAAACAACAGTATTATTTTTGTGTTAGTATGATGACCAACAGGGATACTTTTTTTTTTAAATGATTTTCACAAATCTACCGAACTGAACACTAAAGCCCTTATGACACTACATTTTTAATGCATTGTTCAAGTTTTGGTGAACAGTGCATATATAAAGTAATAGCACCATGTTTCCACGGTACGTGCTTCGCTCTCTATTCATGCTTCACATCCCAATCATGAACGAAGCAATTGCTTCGCCATACGAAATTTTGAGAGCGAAGCAAGTAGATTCATATTGAATCTACTTGCGAAGCACAAAAAATTACTCTCTTCTCTAATTTTTATCGCAAGGTTATCTGAACTAGCTGTAAAAATCGATTGTTTCAGAGTTGTCAACTCGGTGCGTTTCGCACCATTTTTGGTGCTTTTTAAAATTTTTTTCTTCGATTACAATATAAACTTTATTAATTTGGAATAATTATAATAAATTTTTGATACTTTTTAAAAAGTTTTAAACAGAATTTATTAAATCAATTTACGAAAATATATCATCTTGTGCAAATGAATGCAAACATAAATACTATCCCTTATATTCATTATAAAACGAATTTTTTATGAAAATTTGTTTAATAAACCTGTCATAAACTCAAACTATTTTTTATTAATATGGGGGTATGTATTTATGTAGAAATTTTTTAATTTTTTTATAAAGTTTTTGGTTTTTCTTTTGTAACTATGTAAAATGTAAAAGGCAGTTTTATTGTTATATTTTTTATATGAAAATATTAAACTTCGTAAAAAAATTGCTAATTTATCCTTACTAGATATTTAGTGTTGAACTCTTAAAAAAAATTGGATATATTTTATGCAATTAAAAAAAATTTATCTAGTACATATGAATACCGAGTCGAATTCAACAAGGTAAACTCGTCGCTACAACAATTACTACTCTAATGAAAACAACAGAAGTAATGAAATGAAATGAGTTTTTCTCAAAAAATTTTAACTTCGACAATTAAATGTAATTAAAACAAAAAAATAAACAAGAACATTTTTTGACAAATTGGACTTAACAGATGCAACAGTTGCACCAAAGAGTTTACCTTGTTGAATTTGCCTTAATTGAATGCAAACAAATTTGTGTAGTTTTTTTATGATTGATAAGTTTTATTTTTTTTTTTTTTTCTAAAAACTCTGATATGTAAAGACTTTTTTATTGTTATATAGTAGAATCGCGAAAAAGTAAACCGAAAGAGTTTACCTTGTTGAATTTGCCTTAATTGAATGCAAACAAATTTGTGTAGTTTTTTTATGATTGATAAGTTTTATTTTTTTTTTCTAAAAACTCTGATATGTAGAGACTTTTTTATTGTTATATAGTAGAATCGCGAAAAAGTAAACCGAAATATTCCATGGGTTGTTCACTTTTTCGAAATATAAAATATTCTAAGCGGTATTTAATTGTAAAAAAGGCAATAATAAGCAAATTTTTCGAAAATAACACACTTAATTTACTTATTTTTAATAAATTAACTTAGATTTAATTTGCACCAGCTGGTTTAAAGTGCACAACTCCTCTTAAGCTACAATTTACGATGCTACTGTATTTTTAATATAAAAATGTTATGCAAAATTAATTCAATATTTTAAATAAAAAAGAAATTCTAAACTTGCTGTGTTTTTTCTCCATTTTAGGGGGGGTTTTGAAAATGCAAACTTGACAACACTGATTTGTTTATAAAGACAGCTGTCAAATCGAAGCAAGAAGATACGTCGTGTAAACACCATGATTCAGAGAGCGAAGCAGGTGATTCAAATCGTCGTGGAAACATGGCATTAAGATAAATGGCAAACTGTCAAAAGTTTTACTAAAGTTATCGATAAAAAATTAAGTTATGTCAAAAAAAATGTAAAATTGTTCAACTTAAAATTGACATTTCAAGCTTGAAATATTAAAAGTGTTGCTGTTTCAGCGGCTTATGGGCAAATTCAGCGATTTACCGCTTTTTGTTTTTAGGTTTCTCATAAACAAAAAGTTGGCAACATTTAATAAAATTAACAGAACAGGGATGGCTAAGTTGTTTCAATTGTACTTTTTTGTTGATACTTTTTAAACTAAGGTTTATAATACCTTTTTGTGGTGTTTTTGAAGAACATAAATAAAATTAACTTCAACTAAAAAAATCTTTTAGTACAATTAGGTACAATTTTTAAAGGTTGTTGGTACAATTTTAAAAATTCTCAACGCCATCCCTGAAACGAAACTATAACAAGAGGAAAAAAAAACTAAAAAACTTAGTTTACATTTTTTATAGTTTGCTCTTTCTGGCATTTACTGTTTTTTTCTATCAATTAATGAATAAAAAATGTAGTGTCATAAGGGCCACAGAATACACAGAACTGTCACGAGACGGAAGATTTTGCTTTTTTTTTTTTTTTTGTCTCTTTCAAAGAAAGCTGCCCTTTTGCATTTCTCTTTTCATCATCTTTTATGCCGCAATACAATGAACACAAATTTATTTAGTTAAGATTTATTTACAAAACTGTTGTAAAAATTAACTTTTAAGTACACCACAACACGAGTAAATAATATTTAAGTAAGTCAATAACATTATAAAACAAAACAATATTACTAAATACATTTTTTTTGCACAAAAACCAACGTTTGTTGAACTAATGCATTTGTTTAATGTGGTTTGTGTTTTGTTATTTTTGTTTTGATCACGCCATTTGTGTTGATTGTTGCGGCCTGTTTTTACACCTTGCCACTTCCCTACCATAAAAAGTTTTCTGTCTCTTTCATCGAAAGCTACCCTCGCAACTGATTTGGGCCTTTTTTACACGTCACTTTTTACAGTTCTGTGTATTCTGTGATAAGGGCTTTAGTGATATTTAGTGCTTATTTTCGAACACTGCTTTCAATGAATCTGCTCAAGTCGCTTGAAATTAGCATCAAAAGGGCTTTCTATAAATGTACGATTAGATTAGATTAGATTTAATTGAAACTGCTAAGGAACATATTAAAGATGTCAGTAAAGAAGATTATGTTGAAGGTTAAGATCGTAATACCTGATTACAAGATTAATTAAAACACCATTAATGCAAACACCGCTAAGTTAAAATAAATAAAAATTCTGTAAAAGCCGCCATTTTATTTTTTTTTTTAAATGCCTCTCTAAGCCATTAGCAATCTCGTACAAAACTTCCTAAGTTTCGCTCTACTTACATCTTGCGATGTCGAGAGTGTTTTTTCATTTATTAAACTGGGGGCCAATTCTCGTTCTGTGAAACGTAAAATAAGTAAAATAAACTTTGCATTTTAGTTTTCATAAGTACTTTTCACTTTATTGTTTCATAAATAGGTACTTATTTTCTATGAAAATTTTACAACTATGCTAAGAATATGTGTAAAAAATTGTCAAACGAGAAAAAAGAATAAACAAGATGTGTTGGGATTAATTATTTTATTAGAATTATCGCAAAGAAATCGGGAAGCACAAAGGTAAGATTAGGCTATTAACAAATTTATTTTTGCAGTAAATATAACTTAATATTTTATAGAAATTGTTTGAGAGCGATGAGACGCACATTTCGCGATGACCAAAATCCATTCGAGATGATAATGGATTTACATACAGTGAGTCTCATAATTATTTTGCATATAAGAAAAATAAACTTTTTAGAAGAAACTTGATTGACATCCATTTATTTGTTATATTAAACAGGAATTTTCTTTTATTAAAGTGTTAGGAGAAAGACAAAGAATTTAGAACATCTTTATTATTGTACTTTTTATACAAGATTTTGGAAGAATATAGTGCAGTTTTAAGCTCACAAAAGTATTTTGCTTTTAAAAAATATCACGTATTTCTACCGTATAACAATGGATATGTCACAGTTAATAGTTTGTGGCATATCCGTTGTTTTTAGAAACTGCAGCTAATCGTCACTAATTTTTCCACATTCTTGTAGCAAAACTTGTTTCAACGTAGTGCTCGAAGATATGTGGCGTTGACGAACCTTTTCCTCCAAATTCCCAGTAAAAAAAATTCGTGTTTTTTGAAGCACTAAAGAAAAAAAGCGCATAGTCGAGCGCTTCAATAAGAGAGCTCTTTTGAAGCAGTAAATGTTTACGAATAAAATATACAAAAAAGCTGCTTATTTAGTGCCGACAACAAAGAAGGGTTTAAAGCGAAAAATCTCTAGAAGAAGACATTAAAGAATGGGTTTTAAAATACCACCTATCCGTGCAATCTACTTCTGCCCTGCTTCATATATTAAAGAAATTTTGCCCGAAAACCCCACTAAGCCTGAAAACTCTTGCTGGAGCAAGGCAAATGGTCGAAAAAAAAATTGTTGAGCCAGGATCCTATCATAGGAATAGTGGAAAATCTCATGAAGATTAAAGATATTATAGAAAAAGAGAAAATAAAAAAAATTGTGTTGGATATAGGCATTGACGGTTTGCCTCTTTTTAAGAGCTGAACTATAGGTTTATGGCCAATTCTAGGACTTAGGTTAACATAAGCGCTTATTGTCAGCAGAAAGTAGTCCTCCAAACCGGGAACACATCATACAAAAATCATGCATCCCATCAGCAGGTTTGAAGAGATTTATGGAAAAATGGTGCCGTTCCATTCACCATTTGGGCGAAAGTAAGGTAAATGCTTTAGATATTTCCAAGGCGTTTGACAGAGTCTGGCGTGGTGCACTCTTGTCAAAACTTGCTGCATTTGGTGTCGCACAGTGGCTGAAAATTTAATTTCATTGGCCAAAAGTCCAATTTTTGTTTGTCACCGATTTCAAAAATTTTAATTTGATTTAATAGTAAACATATTAAAACTAAGGTAGCCAAAAAATTTGGTCAAAATATTGGTAATTGTGGGTGTGACATGTTGTTAAACACAACTTTTTTTTTTTAATTCGGAAAAAATTTTTTTTTTTAATATTTAATCCGAAAGAAATTATCATTGCACAAAAAATATAAGCGATAATGACCTGCTTGCTTTTCTGCTAGGTTGGTAGTCTTGTTATCTTTAAAAGGTAATACTTGCGATGCTAGGACATATTTTCTAAACTACTATATTTTTGTCAAATTTCAAATTAAGTACAATAGAACTTTTGCGGCCCAAAAGGGACCAAGAAGGTGAAACCACTGATAGAAAGGTGAAAGTGTTTTCTTTTACCCTGTATATACTCTTGTACCCGTTTGGACCCGTCTGTTTAACACTTTTTTAATTTTAATGAAACTCCAAAAAAAATTTTTAAACTACTATATTTTTGTCAAATTTCAACTTTAGTAGAATAGAACTTTTGCGGCCCAAAAGGGACCAAGAAGGTGAAACCACTGATAGAAAGGTGAAAGTGTTTTCTTTTACCCTGTATATACTCTTGTACCCGTTTGGACCCGTCTGTTTAACACTTTTTTAATTTTAATGAAATTACTCAAAAAAAAATTTCTAAACTACTATATTTTTGTCAAATTTCAACTTTAGTACAATAGAACTTTTGCGGCCCAAAAGGGACCAAGAAGGTGAAACCACTGATAGAAAGGTGAAAGTGTTTTCTTTTACCCTGTATATACTCTTGTACCCGTTTGGACCCGCCTGTTAAACTTTTTTAATTTTAATGAAATTACTCAAAAAAAAATTTCTAAACTACTATATTTTTGTCATATTTCAACTTTAGAAGAATAGAACTTTTGCGGCCCAAAAGGGATTAAGAAGGTAAAACCACTGATAGAAAGGTAATTTTAATGAAATTACTCAGAAAAAAAAATTTTTTTTTAAATTGTTTTTTACAATTTTTTTTATTCCGCAAAAATGTTTGCAGAAGTAACAGAAATCATGTGCTATTGTCTTCAAAAAAATTTTATGATATAGGGAAAATTGATCGTGATCGAACATAATACAGGTAGTACATATAAAAATTTTTATTAATGTTACACAATCAGATAAACGTTACACTACGTTCACACTAACGTATTCTATAGTAGAATAAATAGCTTATACACGCGTTTACGCTAAACAGGTATATTGTGACTCCCACCTTAGAAGGGCTTTTTAAATTTTGTTTGGTCTAATAATAGTCCATGACCCTATAGCTATGCAATGCGTTGTTAAATTTGTGTCAGGTATTTTATAGCATATAAATAAAAGGATTTTAAGTTTTTTAATCCTTTTTGTTCTACCTGTACTTGGTATGAAAAAAAGTATGAAAAGGTTTAAAAGCAAGTGACATTCGGATGCAAACTCAGTGGATATAATATATCTGAGCAATAACAACGTTTTTCATAAACATGGAGAGCTTCAGCTATAAAGAATTGGCCGGAGAGTATTTTAGAAACAAAAACGAGGAAGATGTTAAAAATTACATTCGAAAAAAAGGAAACTTAAATTCCTATAGCACTGAAATACAATCGGACTTAGAAAATAAATTATATGTTTTCACCAAACATTGAAAACAGCGATACAGGAAAGTTGATTACAGCAAAGATAGATTTTATTAGAGCCTTGCAAACTGGTTAGAGAACGAACTTTCTGTCCAGATCGCTTCAGAAACTTCAAATCAAAACACACGTGGGAGACCACAAAAAACGCTGGACAACTGTAGCGATAGATCCAAGAGGCGGAAGCTTAAGGATATAAATGAAGAAATCGGATATGAAAATATTCAAGATACTTTCCTACATCAATTGCAATCACAGAAACAATTGAAAAAGTTGTTAAAGCTAGTCCATTGAGAACAAAACGGATTCTTAAAAGTATACCAACTCCAAGCGATGCAAAACAATTCACAAATGAGGAGGCATTAGCATTATTTCTGGATTTGAAATTAACAAAACAGCAATATATACAGCTCAGATTGCGTGCGATTGAAAAAGGCTCAAATCTGTATCCAGCATATCATCACATAACATCTGCTAAAATGGACTGTTTGCCATTAAAGGACACTATTACAATCACATCAATTTCGGCAGAGGTACAACTACAATCTCTACTTGATCACACATCCGAACGCTTGCTACAATCAATAAAAGGAAATGAGTTAAAGAAATATGGAAACACAAAGTTAATTCTTTTTTGTAAATGGGGATGTGATGGTTCTTCCGGACAAAAACAATACAAACAAGTAGTATGTGAAAATATTTCGGACTCAGATATGTTCATGGTATCATTTGTACCATTGCGATTAAAAAAGATTTTGGAAGATTCAGAGCCTTCGACAAGTACAACGCAAACAAAGGATATTTGGAAAAATGAGACACCATCTTCTACGAAATATTGCAGACCTATAAAATTTGAATTCAAAAAAGAAACTCATGATGCCATTAATAAAGAAGTTAGTGATATCAAGGCCCAAATTGCAATGCTACAGCCATTACAGTTAGATTTAGATGGGCAGCAAATTGAAGTTAGCTACCAATTAGTGCTAACAATGATAGATGGAAAAGTAGGCCAGGCTTTGACTAACACGAAGGCTGCATCCAGCTGCATCATATGCCATGCAACATCAAGCCAATTAAACCAAGTCCCGACAAAATCATTAGATAATACTGATGCATATGAATTTGGATTATCACCACTACATGCAAGAATACGACTTATGGAACACATACTTAAAATCAGTTATGATTTGGATTTCAGATCTTCAAGATCAATAAGAAACAACGAAACCAACAAGGAGTTAAGAAGTTCAAAAAGGAAACATGTTCAAGATGAATATCGCAAATTTGGGTTGATTATAGATCAGCCGAAACAAGGGTCAGGCAATACAAATGATGGCAATACCACAAGAAGATTCTTTTCAGATCCAGAAACAGCATCTGAAATAACAGGTGTTGATTTTAAACTCATTTTTAGATTTAAAATAATCCTAGAAGTACTTGCGTGCAATGAAGAAATTGACTCTAGAAAATTTGGAGATTTTGCTAAGGAAACTGCAAAAATATATACAACCAAGTACCCATGGAGAAATATGTCTGCTACAGTTCACAAAATCCTTTATCATGGAGAAGATGTCATTAAATATCAGTTGGTGCCACTTGGAGATTTATCAGAGGAAGCTCAGGAAAAAAGGAATAAGGATTACAGATTTTATAGAGAGCACAATACTAGAAAAATTTCATGAAATTCCACTAATGAAGATCTATTTAATATATTATTGGCAACGTCAGATCCGTTTATCTCCAGTATTCGAAATCAATGCAAAGTGGAACATCGGGATTTACATGAAGAAGTCAAAAAACTACTTAAGAACAGAAATAACACAGAACAAAATATGGAATATTTGCAATCAATCTTTCAATTAAATGAACAATAATTATAATTCATTAGATCAAAGACAGACATTGTATTAGTAAAAAATAATAATAATAAATAGAAGCTCACGTTGTAACAAAAGCTATTAAAATCTATTGCTGCTATTATTCATACATTATCCACATATGTATGAAATGTTTTAATAAATAAGAATAAATAAGTGTAAACAAATTTGAAAGCAAAAAATTGTTTATTTTTCAGCAATAATAGCAAAATTTCCAGTGGATTTACTATTTTTTTTTTTATGTTAAAATTTTTTTTAAAGTAAGCATTTAATTTTTTGAGTGTCCCATTATTACAAAAAATGTTAATGATTATTATTTAAATCAAAAAATTAAATTTTTAAATAATAAATTTAAAAGAATTAAAAAAAACCATATTGCACGCTAAATTAAAAAAAAATTTAAAGTTCCACTTTGACCTTAAATTCCTCAATAACTACTCAACCGATTTTAATGAAATTTAAAGTGAAGAAAGTTTAAGAATCTAACTGTCGATTAAAAAAAAATATCTCCTTCGGTTCAAAAGTTACAGATTTTTGGCCAATGAAAAACGATTTTCAGCCACTGTGTGGCGTATCGAATGAAAACTCGATAAATGTAATGTCGAGTTACTCGATGTCGAATGCTATTATTTCAAATTCAATACATTTCATTCGATATCGAGTTTCAAGATACCAAAATAAATAATTTCGATGAATTTTGCTCGATATCGTATGCGGTGATTAGACCCCAGTATTTCGGTTATAACTCATACAAATTTCCGACATTTTGGTATATAAGTCATATACATAGGACATATGGCAGCCCTAAAGTTTCGGTTTTTATAAAAATTTTGATGTTTTTTAGCCCATTTTTGGAGTATTTTGCTCATAAATTACCCATTGTCTAAGCGATTTGATAGTTTTATATACCGACGTGTTAAAGAAGAATTTTACCATTTACTTAAGTAATATTTATATATAAACATTTATATAAACTTGTAAATATATATTTTAACTAAGTTAATTATAAAAAAGAGTATTTTTTGTGGATTCAGTATTTCGGTTATAACTCTGCCATTTTTTAACCGATTTGGCAGATTTATATACCGACGTGTTGAAGAAGAAATTTACCATTTACTTTAGTTATAAAGCTTTGACTCGGGGAGATCTATGGTTCCCGAAAGTGGGTATTTAAAAAAAAAATTTAATTTTGGTCATAACTTTTTTGTATCTGAACCGATTTTTCCGAGTTTTGGACTCAGGGAGATCTATGATTCCCGAAAGTGGGTATTTAAAAAAAAATTTAATTTTGGTCATAACTTTTTTGTATCTGAACCGATTTTTCCGAGTTTTTTATAAAATATGTTCTACAAGAAATTTCAGATATTTTGGTACATAAGTCATATCCATAGGACGTATAGCAGCCCTAAAATTTAGGTTTTTATAAAAATTTTGATGTTTTTAGCCCATTTTTTGAGTATTTTGCTCATAAATTACCCATTGTCTAACCGATTTGATAGTTTTATATACCGACGTGTTAAGGAAGAATTTTACCATTTACTTAAGTTATATTTATATATAAACATTTATATAAACTTGTAAATATATATTTTAACAAAGTTAATTATAAACAAGAGTAATTTTTGTGGATTCAGTATTTCGGTTATAACTCTGCCATTTTTTAACCGATTTGGCAGATTTATATACCGACGTGTTGAAGAAGAAATTTACCATTTACTTTAGCTATAAAGCTTTGACTCGGGGAGATCTATGGTTCCCGAAAGTGGGTATTTAAAAAAAAAAATTTAATTTTGGTCATAACTTTTTTGTATCTGAACCGATTTTTCCGAGTTTTTTATAAAATATGTTCTACAAGAAATTTCAGATATTTTGGTATATAAGTCATAGGCGTATAGCAGCTCTAAAATTTAGGTTTTTATAAAATTTTTAATTTTTTTTGTACGGGAGGTACCACGCCCACTTCTCCAATCCCGCCCACATTTTGTAGGATGGTGTGTATTGGCAACCTAAATGTGTGTACCGAATTTGGAAGTTTTGGCTCGTGCCGTTCTCAAGATAAACAGAAATAAAAAAAATACAACAACAACAAGGGATTTTTGGACAAATTTAGAGGTAGTCGTGGTTTTTTGCTCATATCTACGTCATTTTTGGACCGATCTGGCTGAATTTCAATAGCAAGAAATGGTGGACTGTATGTAACATAAATGTAAAACAACCTAGCCGCTATCATGTCTGGATTATCCGGAAAACACATATCAAACGTAAGACGGACAGACGGACATCGTTAAATCAACTTCTCTTCTCATATGGACCCAGAATATATATACTTTATGGGGTCTAAAATCAATATTGTGGAAATTACAAACGTTATGACAAACTTATATATACCCTTTTACACCTGTGGTGAAGGGTATAAAAATACCAAAAACCGGTTTCAACGAAAAAAAAAACACAAACACACACACTTTGGCTGTTGAAGAAGAAATTTACCATTTACTTTAGTTATAAAGCTTGGACTCGGGGAGATCTATGGTTCCCGAAAGTGGGTATTTAAAAAAAAAATCAAAAAGGAATTTCAATTTTTGGGAATACAAAATTTTAATTTCAAAAGATTTTGTTATTCGTGCTTATTTCCCAGTTTTTATTCTTGACAAAAACACTTGAAATTTATTGTTGATGGGATAAGCTATTCCTATGCATTTCACTGGTTGCTTAGGCCAGATCATCAGGAAACTTCATCGATAAAGATTTTAGAAAAACTAAAGATATTAAACCAAATAAAACTGTTAAACGTATAAGAATTATAGCAACAGTTCTACTTGTAACAATATCAAAGCTTAAACAAAACACATCAACAATAAACAACAGAGGGTTTATCTCATCTTACATTCCCCACTACAATTAGTTGAAATTCTCTCAACATTAATTGTAGTTGTAAGGAGGTTAAGAAAAACAAAATAAAAACAACACAACAACTTACAAAAGATGTTGTCAATTAAGTCAACAATAAATTTCAAGTGTTTTTGTCAAGAATAAAAACTGGGAATTACATAGCGTCTTCACCTGACAATTTTTTGTCATACCAAACGTCAAAGTCTATATAAAAAAAACTCGAAAATTTTTGTCAGCGTTTTTTTAATATGAAGTTTGACGTTTGGCATGACAAAAAATTGTTAGGTGAAGACGCTATGTTAAGCACGAATAACAAAATCTTTTGAAATTAAAATTTTGTATTCCCAAAAATTGAAATTACTTTTTGATAAACAGGCAAGTGCACGGCCTAAAAAACACTTAATTGACAACATCTTTTGTAAGTTGTTGTGTTGTTTTTATTTTGTTTTTCTTAACCTACTTACAACTACAATTAATGTTGAGAGAATTTCAACTAATTGTAGTGGGGAATGTAAGATGAGATAAACCCACTGTTGTTTATTGTTGATGTGTTTTGTTTAAGCTTTGATATTGTTACAAGTAGAACTGTTGCTATAATTCTTATACTACGTTTAACAGTTTTATTTGGTTTAATATCTTTAGTTTTTCTAAAATCTTTATTGATGAAGTTTCCTGATGATCTGGCCTAAGCAACCAGTGAAATGCATAGGAATAGCTTATCCCATCAACAATAAATTTCAAGTGTTTTTGTCAAGAATAAAAACTGGGAATTAAGCACGAATAACAAAATCTTTTGAAAAAAAAAATTTAATTTTGGTAATAACTTTTTTGTATCTGAACCGATTTTCCCGAGTTTTTTATAAAATATGCTCTACTAAAAATTTTGATATATAAGTCATATCCATAGGACATATGGCAGCCCTTAAATTTAGGTTTTTATAAAATTTTTAATTTTTGTAGGATGGTGTGTATTTGCAACCTAAATGTGTGTACCTAATTTGGAAACTTTGGCTCTTGCCGTTCTCAAGATATACAGAAATAAAAAAATACAACAACAAGAGATTTTTGGAAAAATTTAGAGGTAGTCGTGGTTTTTTGCTCATATCTCCGTCATTTTTGGACCGATCTGGCTGAATTTCAATAGCAAACTTAAACGGAGTATATGTGACATAAATATACATCAACCTAGTCCACATCTTTTCTGGGGTTTTCGGAAAACCCATTGCAACATACACACGGACAGACGGACAACCGGATTTGAACTTCGATTTTCATAAAGACCCAGAATATATATACTTTATAGGGTGTAGGATCAATATTGTGGAACATACAAACGGAATGACAAAGTTATATATACCCTCTTACCTTCGGTGAAGGGTATAACAAAATAATATATTTAATTAAAAATTACTTTAATATATTTTTAATTTAAAACCAGCGATCAAATTTAAGGAATGAGTGCTTAAAAAAAATTTTTTTTTTTTTTGTTTAATAGAAAAGAATCGGCTTGAAACAAGAATATTAACTCGTCTCAACACCAAATTGATATTTATATAGTTTTTTTAGTATTCTTGAAAGAAGTTCTATAGGAACATGTTTTTCGCTCCAACGCTCCTAGTAAAGGAGTTATAGATCGTAAAAGTTGCACAATACTTTATCCATATCTATTTAGGTGAAAAATTAATCTATAAAATATGTGAATCAGTTGAAAATACTTCAAAATGTGTTTTACGTGGCGTTTAAGGCATACCGATTTATCAATTAAGTGGTAATATTATATATTCATACTCCGTGTCCGACATTTTTTTACAAAATTGGCTTTATCTTTAAATTATGTCGATATTTATTTATTTAGATATTTGCTTAATAATCTTTTTGTATTGTGGTGTTTCGGCCTTGCGGAACACTTACTTAATTAATATTACAATAATTAAATATATAACAAGTACAAAAATTATTACCAAATACTATATATTTTAAAATTTTTTAAGCCTAATTAATATAAAATTCTATATGAGGGGCTTAAAGCGCAAGGGGTTGAAGTGACTTATGTTAAGTAATGAGACAAAAGCGGTTGTTTCGCTTGTGCTATAAGCGAAGCACTTACCCCTTGTGCTTTAAGCCCCTCATATAATGGAGTTACTTAAAATATGGTTTATAAAAGCTTGAAGTATTGCCTAAACATAGTCTTTTGAATTGTATTTTAAGAAAAATTTGTGTGCAAAGTATTGCTGCAGTTAATTTTCTGAAGCAATAACTTTTGACATAAATTAAATCGTTTTATTTTTCTTTTTTTCTTTTTCTTGTAATTTATAAGAAAACTGTCACTTGTTGGTTTAATATTTCAAATAAAATTTGGCATCGTTATTGTTGATAACATTTTTATTATTATTTTATATTTGCTTATTGAACTTTTGAAATTCAAACTTTGCACAGCTGTTGTGCAGTAAAGAAGTATCAGCCACAGACATAAGCAGATATAGCACCTTTCACAGCTGCATAAGGGGTTAAATCATATGTTTAACCCCTAAATATGAGAAATCGAAATGAAAGCTAAGAGATATAAAAATGCATAAGTAAGAGTGAACAGCTATAGAAAAATAAAACAAAACAAAAATTTTTAGCTGAAAAAATTTTTTATTTTGTATTTTTATAAAATATAAGATCGAGTTATATAAAAATTATGTTTATTAAATAAAAAATTCATTAATACGTAACATTCCATGGAAATTTAGCGGATTACAAGGTAAGTCCCAATTCACACGTTGCAAGTCTTATTGATCAGCTTGCTACTTTATAACGAGAGTGACGAGAGGAAAAGAAACTTTTCTCTCTCACTCTCTCTCGCCTATAAGGTAGCAATCAAGGTATATTTACACAAGGTAAACTCGTTGGCCCATATGTTTGTCAGCTGTTTACCCCATTTGGCACCATAGTGTCAAAAGTTGTTTATGTTGGTTCCGTTGGTTCCTTGTGTTTGTTTACATACTTATGGTTAGTGCGCGCCATTTTGAATTAAAAAATTGTAAAATTGTGAAAAACATTTTATTTTTGTGAAATTTTAATTCTTTTTTGCAATAATACTTTATTTTTATGCTTGAGAATGCACAATATATTAAAAATGGTTTCAGCTTATTATTCTGAACTGCACGTGTTGTTTTTTTTTTTAATTTGTGTTTTTATTTTGAAGGCACAGTGTTGCGTTTTTTTTTTACACCATGGTTCCAAATACAAAAACAACTTGGCGTGTTGTTTTTGTCTTGTTGTACTTGTTGTAGCAACGAGTTTACCTTGTGTAAATATACCTTGGTAGCAAGCTGATCAATAAGACTTGCAACGTGTGAATTGGCACTAAGTAATGCCTGCAACAAGAGAAATATAGTAAGTTAATATTTTTCTTGTGTATTTTGTTTGTTTACTTACAGGTTAAATTGTTGTTTGGGTATTGTGGCATATGAATTGGCATATCTGATATGTTGTCCAAGGATTATTAAGCATCTTTCCCTGCAGTATCAGCGGTAAGTAGTGAGATTTTTGAAAATAATAGTAACAAAAACATTACATTTTGTTAACGTAGATAAAGCATTGTATTTTCAGGCCGACAGTTGGGATAAAACAAAAACAACAATAAATGGTCATGGATACTGACCTTAAACCATTGTTTTTGACGTCTTTCTGTCCAAGATCAAGGGTTAGTAAAGTTAAGTGCCGAAAATTAAGACACAAAAAAATATATATTGTTTGCATTAAAAAATGCATTTTTTAGGATGACGATTGGACAAAATGTAAAGTTCTTCTGGCTGTACGATTGGGTTATGGCGGAGTTTATGTGACATACACAGAGTATTTTTTGTTCGCTTACATAAATTTTGCTTTCCTATAAAGAATGCAATGTGGAGGACGATGACAAAGTGAAACTAATGATTTTAAAAGGAAAATGTCATTTGGAAATATTTGGAGTTCAGGAAAAAACTTAAGATAAGTTTCTATTTTTGTACATAAATCATAACCATCATTTGATAAACCTCAATTTAAAACTTTTCATTATTTAAGATAAGAAATCCAAGAAACTTTTACATCAACCAATTGAAGAAGTAATGGGCTCCCTAGTCATACTTTCACACTAGATTGTTACATTTACTAGCTAGCCGAAAGGACGGACGGAAATCATGATTCTGATTCGAAAAATTACATTTTAAACATTAATCTAAATAGCAGATCTTATTTGAGTAATTAATTTTATTTTGGCATTTCTAATAGAAGAGTATAAATCAATAATTACTTTTAAAACTCTCAATGTAAGACTGACTGATATTTGTCATTAAAATAAAAATCACAAAATTGCTAAAAAAAAATTTTTATTATAAGAATTTTATTACGATTATAATTTAGTAAAACTTAAACCTTCCAGTTGTTTTGACAATTTAAAATATTGCACATTATGCAAAATGTTAGTTAGGCCTTGTAGGAGTTTATCATATCTGTGGCGTTTAAACATAACTTAAGACACCAATAGTTAAAAAAAATCCGTATGATTAACAAAATGATGAGTGGAAAATCTAAAGTGGATGACGCCTGGGACGTCGCAATTCTTTGGATTACTCATAATTGACGTGCATGACATGACCACAACTGCTTGTGTGTATGGAAAAGGGAAAATTCGATTCGGGTTTAAGGAGCTGTAAATAAAATGGGCACATTATTTAATTTTTTTTAAACTTATTTTTAACAAGTAAAAAAGGCATAGTCGGTCTGGCCCGACCCTATACCACAGTATTTAAAAACAAATTTTCGGGAGTAACGATTTACTGATTGAAGCAGTTTTTAAAGGATTACATATGTAATGTTTTAAATTTAATTAAAATCGTTTTGATTTTGTTGCAAAAACTAACATAAATGGTGGCATATGCTAGGCTTGGTTTTTTAATACCAGAAAACACTTTACAATTTGAAAATATTTGTTCAAAAAAACTTTTATAAGACTAGAAATCAAAGCATAAAGCTTCTAATAGTTTAACGCCTTTTGAAGAAATGTTTATAAACCAAAACCGAATTCAATGAAACTAAATTGCGTATAAATTAACCAGTCTTTATATCCCATAATTTTATGGTGCCATCATCCGATTTGGTGACAATTAAGCGGGAATTAAAAAGCAAACGTGTGACAACGGATTGATGCTTATTACAGCATTAATATTGAAATTAAATCAAAATTTTTCAATAAAAAAAAATTTATGTAAATATGTACATATATAGAAAAAAATTCTTCTTACCGGACAAGATTTGTAAGCATAAAACAGCGGTAATATCCCAAACTTTCACCGTTCAATCGGCATTACCCGGAACTAAAATATTTTCACGTAATTCCATACCAGAAGTTAAACTTTGATGACCCATTAAGCGTATCGAGGTGTCCAAAGAAACGCTAGCAACATGTACGCCATCAAACTAGGAGAATTGTGTACGCATTGGCCAGTTTCTATGTCCCATACTTTAAGAGTACAATATTTACGACCTGAGATTATGATAATGCCCGACAGTTAAGAAGACCAACCACCACCAGTATGACCCACTTATGTGCGTAAACACTAGAAAAAAGAAATCATTAATTTTGGTAGATGAACAATATAACAATAAAACTTACTCGTATGGGACGATTATTCATTTCGTTTATATGATGACTCATATAGGCAGCCTTCCAAGGCGAAGCGATGGATTGCATGTTACCAGCTCTACCACGTTTTTGGCGATAGGTCCGCGGTTTGAGCCTGGCGACAATTTTTCTTCCACAGCAGGTTGTCATCGCATAAGAATTGATAACTCCGATATGTTGGGAAGCTCGCAAAAGATCCTAAGAATCCATATTTCAACTCATATTTTTATACCCTTCACCACAGGTGGAAAAGGGTATATATAAGTTTGTTATTCCGTTTGTAATTTCTACAATATTGATCTTAGACCCTATAAAGTATACTTATATATTCTGGGTCCTTATGAGGAGAGAAGTTGATTTAACGATATCCGTCCGTCTGTCCGTCTTACGTTTGATATGTGTTTTCCGGAGACTCCAGACATGATAGCGGCTACGTTGTTTTACATTTATGTCACATATAGTCCACCATTTTTTGCTATTGAAATTCAGCCAGATCGGTCCAACAATGGCTGAGATATGACCAAAAAAACACGACTGCCTCTAATTTTTCCAAAAAATCCCTTCTGGTTGTTGTATTTGTAACATTTAGTTTATAAATATACACCATCCTACAAAATATGGGCGGGATTGGAGAAGTAGGCGTGGTACCTCTCATACAAAAAGTATTAAAAATTGTATAAAAACCTGAATTTTTTGACTGTAATATGACCTATGGTTACACCTTATATATCAGAAGATCGGAAATTTTTAATAGAAAATATTTTCTTAAAAACTCGGGAAAATCGGTTCAGATACGAAAAAGCTTTGACTAAAATATTAATTTTTTTTTTGAAAAATACCCATTTTCACGTTTTATAGCTAAAATAACTGGAAAATTTCTTCTTTAACATGTCGGTATATAAATCTGTCAAATCGGTTAAGAAATAGCAGAGTTATGACCAAAATACTGAAATCCCAAAAATTACTCTTTTTTTTATAATTAAGATTGTTTTTTATACCCTTCACCGAAGGTCCTACACCCTATAAAGTATATATATTCTGGGTCCTTATGTCAAGCGAAGTTCAAATCCGGTTGTCGTCTCTTCTTCTTATCCCCTCACCACCCTTCGTATTTGTTAACATATACTAGCATAATGCCCAATATGATTTTCGTTATCACCCTTCTTTATTATTTCATAATAAAAAATATTTACCAGTTATCGCTTTTTAAATTTCAATAATGTATAATGAAGTTGTAAGTATTTTTAATATGTATGTATATGTAAAAATTATTTAGTTGCTCTCTATTCTACTCGCACAATGGTGAAGGGTATATAAGATTCGGCACAGCGGAATATTGCACTCTTACTTGTTAAGTGTTAAATTGTTCTTCTGCAAAATAAAAAAAATAACACTCTAGATATACAACCCGGGGGGTTTCTTTCTTCTCCCAGTTTAACAATTGAATTTTAATTGGAATAATGGGAGAATAATGAAAACTCCCGGGGAATTTTCATTTATAATTGTTACACAGCCTGCGACACGGACAGACATACCGCGTAATCTACAAAATGTATCACCATTTATAACTTGCAAATGACATTTTTACACTTTATAAAAAACACAAATTAGAACAGAGTTAAGTTCCAATTAGTAACAACTCATTGTCAATTAGAATAGACAATAGAAGGTATAGAAGCTCCTGGAAAAAACAAACATTAAAAATAGTTTTGAACACAAAAAACAAAATTAGTACACAGAAAAAATTTTCCTTGGTTTTTTATCAATTACACACAATGATTAAAAAATATTATGATTTAAACAATATGTTAATTAAATGAATTATTTTTTTTATTGAACAAAAACAAAAAATATGATTTTCATTCAATTAATATTATAATTGTTTTAAAATGAATTTATAAATAAAATAATAATCAAATAAATCAACACCTTAATTGATTATTTGGTTTAAATTAATGTAATGCCAACGTGTAAAAATAAAAAAAAGCGCTAAGTAAACAGAAAAATAATTGGTTTTAAATTTCGGTATTATCTGAGGTAATTAGACATCAATAATATAGTTATTTAGTTCACACCAACTCAAAAAGGCGAAGGCCTTTCATAGCTTTTGTGTTTTTTAATTTTGTAAACTAATAAAACAAAGGTAAGATTTTTATTTTCAGTTTTTATGATAATTTGTTTATTTTATAATATATATTTTTTTTGTGAGTATATTATATACTATTAAATTTTCAAAAGCTATCGTATTTATGTCCCTTAGTCGATGTGTTTTATGTATGTATTTATTAATTCATAGGTTTTATTTGTTATTATGTTTTCCAATTTAATTTCTAAATGTTATTTTACTACAAACATATATGAAGGTAACATAATAGAAACAAATTAAGTATGTATGTATTTTAAGGGAAAAATATTTTTTATTCAAAATAAGAACTTTTTCCTTGTTTTAGTGATTTTGAAAATCAATAGGTCACAACACTTTTTTCATGTACATACTTAAAAAATCAATAAAAAAAAAAAAATAATAATAAAACAAAAAATTAAGTTTATTTGTGCAGGAAAAAAATTGTGCCAAATAAAAATTAAAAAAGTGTAAATATTAGCTATTTGCGACAACAAAAAACGAAAGATTATAGCTTTCTACAAAAGGAATTTTCGTACTTAAAGGTATGTATGTATGTATGCATTAGATTAAAAAAAAGTAAATGATTTATGTACATATGTATGTATGTTTGTATGATGAAAATTATGACCTCTGCATTTCTAGTCTTAGAAGTAAAAATATTACTGCAGAGGAATTTGCTGCATATTGGCGCCAGTGTTCCCCATTATGATTTAAACAGATTAAAGGACTTCGGAAATTTTTGAACTTTGGCCTGAGTTTAAATCACCCTCTGCATCGCAGCTAGTAAGTTTTATTTAATAATTATTATTAAGCGCACATCCGCAACCTTTTTAAAGAATTATATTTTATTAATATATAAGTAATATATTGACTATGAAATCATATTTTAAATTTTTATACATATGTTACAGATTGATATTGACTTCAAGTTAAAGTTTCCAAATGCAAAAAATTTATTTAAGAAATGGAGTCAATTAAGAGATAAATTACTGCTATTGCTAAAACAAAAAGTTAGCTCTGCGTTTATTTCTGAAAACTTGTTAGATCACGAAAACCATAATGATGGTAATTAAATAATAAAATTCTAAAAAACATACATTTTACCATGATTAATAACTTTTTTATTGTTTGTATTTACAGAATCTAAAAACTTTGCTGTCCTGTGGTACTTACATTTTTTATTTCCGCCAAATTTGAAAACTAATACAGATCTAAATCATAAACAAATTTTCTATTGCGGACTCGCAAAAGGGCTTTGCCGCTTTGGCGAACTCAAGCGAAGAATTAGACGCAAAATTAAAACTGGTAGAACTCCAAAATCGCAATATTCAACCCAAACTTTTAATTGTCGGAGAATTTCCCACCGTCAATTTAATTTACATATATTTATTGCAATCACATGATATTTTAATAAAATTATTTTTTATTTTTAACTTAGAATATCCTGAAGAGTCTGAGCTATTTTACGATTTTTTGCAATATGTAATATATGAAATTCTTCTAACAAAAAAATCTTCTAAAATTTGTAGCATCAAACATGAATTGCTACAATAAATACATATAAGATTGATAATTTTGTAGTAGTTAGTGAAATAATATTTTTAAATTTAGATAATTTTTCCTATTCAAGTCTTTTGTTTTGTTAACGAAAAGTTTCCTTTTTAAGTCGTTTGTTTTGTAAACGCTAAGTGATGCAAATATACACTTTAATATTTTGTTTTTATTTTTGAATTAGTAGAACTAATTCTAAGTTTTCATTATAAAATAAATTTAACTTACAAACATACATATGTATGTAATTATTATAGTAAATATTAACTTAAATTTTGTTATTATTATTTAAACAGAAAAACTAATTTTAAATTTTCATTATAAAATTAATATATGTATCTTTATTTTCTCAAATGGATTTTGTTATACATATGTATGTATGTTTTGTTATCTTTTTATAAATTTTCAAAATAAATTCACAATTTCTGTAAAATAACAAAAAATAAGAAAAAATTGGTGTTCTATCTTACTAGGAATTTAAAGATTAAATATATTAATTTGGAATACAAAATAATTAATTACTAGGTTAATTAATTTTGAATTTAAATTTTAATTATTCAGTTTAATTCAATCAATTACAATTTTGATTAAATCCAACAAAAAATTTAATTAACTAATTGCTTATTTCAATTACTATATTGTTTATTTTTTTATTTATTTTGAATTAACTGAAATAATTGAATAAATTAACGATTTTTTGAAAATTATTTTTTTGATTGAATCAATCAGCACATTGTTTGAAATCGTACAGTTTTTTTAATCATATTTTTAATTTAAATTAAAAATATCATTTGTTGAAAAAAAATCTGAATTTTCAATTTCTACACTTTTAGTAATCAATATAATTATTTTGGTAATAGGTGCAAAATCAACCAATTTTTTACTTGATTCTACAAATTTGGTGATTAAAATCAATTTTTAATATTTTCTGTGTACTTACTTTTTTTCCTTGTTTTTTATCCAACTTTTGGTAAAATTGCTTTCTGCATTAACAACCAACCATCTCCTTTAAGTGATGCCGCAAAAATGAGGAAATTCCGCCAAAATAACTAATTATTTTGCGCAAAAAGAAAAATTTCTTCATTTTTGCGCCAACTTTTCTAAATTTATGAAAATAAATAAAATTCATTTAACCCCTTCAATGAAAAGAGATAGCAGTATATTATTCTAAAAATGTTCTGTCCTTCACTAAATTTGGGGTTTAATGAGTATTGCCACTTTGAGACTTTTTAGTGCCTTCTCTGACCGCCAGGTGGCCGTGTCTTATCTGTATAATTTGTGGTATCAGCATCACAACTGCAACTGGTAACTACGCATCAGCAACAACATTTTGCATCACTGCAGCATTAATTAATAGTTTTCATGCATTAACGAACGTACCCAAAGTTTTCTGAAACTTTTACGACCTATACCACGCTGGTTGACGGAAAATTTGTTTTACTTTTAATGCATTTCTATTTCTTTATTTAATCTGTCGTTAAAATTATATTGTTTATTACATCCAAAAACAACAAAAATATATTATTTAATTTGTTTTATAATAAATTCAATTGTTTTTACGTTATAAAATCATATATATTAATAGGCAAGTTGATTTCTTTTGCTCCCTTTTACAGCTATACTATTTATTGGATTTTAACTAATTATACATCATTGGAAAGATATTTTTTGGTAGACTGTGCCAATTTACATATTATTAAAATCGGTTTAGTATTTAAGGAGTTATAGGCGTTAGAAAGTGTTACTAATACATAGAAAATACTCACATACGTGTGAGCTAAAAAAGTGTAAACAAACACAACAGAAACACAGTTCTCTTATTCTTTTTTTTTGTGTAAACATAGTAAAAAGAACAACAACATTCAATTTCTCTCCTATGCTTTTAATTGGAGAACAGTAGAAAATAAGAAAAAAAAAAAAGAGAACGACAATTTTAACTGTTTTGTTTTCATTTTGGAAGAGTTGTTGTTTTTAAATGTTGCCGTTGATTTTTGCATAGGAATAATTTTAAATGTTACCGTTGATTGCTAAAATGTTGTGCACATGGATAATTTCAATGTTACATTATTAGTATGGTAACAATGTAAAAATGGGTGTATTACAGTACGTTTAAATTTGACAGTACTGGCAAGACAGTAAGAAAATACATATTAGTTTCCAAAAACACTACTAACTGTCTTCGTGACTTAGGCGTCCAGACAGTAGTTAAGATAGTTCACTTTTAAAAATTTGTCAAACGTGAATGTTGTTGTTCAAGTCCCGCTAAACGTGTTTTACATGAACTAAACAAAATTTAAAACAGCTTAAAATAACTATATTGTGTTAACAAACATAACACTTAAATAAAATATAAACAACCAAAGCAAAATATACTTAATTATTTTTTACATATTGATTTTTTTTCCTTTTGCTAACAAAACTTCAGATTACTGTTAGCAAATGTCAAATCACTGTCCAATTTTCCTGTCTGCAAAATTTGCTAGACAGTAGACAAGACAGTTGGAAAAGTGTGCATGTATTAGTGAAAAAGTTTGCATGTATTGCTACTGTCTTGCCAGTACTGGCAAATGTAAACGCCAAGTTAAATTGTTTTAAAACAATTTGGTGGCGCTTTGCGATTTTTTTTTATAATACGTTTTGGTGTTAAGCTTCGTACAGACGATGGTCAGATATTACAATATTGTCATTTTTCTGACAATAGTGCCGTTGTCAGATGCATTAATTTTACACATCTGCAAATGAAAATGAGCTTACAATGTTCAGACAGTTGCAAGACATTTTTAGGCAATTTTAATGACAACATTGTAAGATCTGACCATCGTCTGTACGAAGCTTTACTTTAAATTAATAAGTGCTTGCTGTTAATTAGTTTAGACTTGATTTAAGTAAACTATTAATTGACTAAAATTATAATTGCATGAAATTATATATAATATTAAATTAAAAGTGACAAAGTTTTATGCTGATTTACAAAACTCTAAAATTCTTAAAAAATGCCTCGGGGTGTTAACTAGACGAATGGGATTGATAGGCTTTGAAGAAACCCTTCCACAATATTTGATTTGTCTTCAACAAATCGAATGCTAATACTGACATCTTAGACGTTTCTTTTAAGTGTGGCTCAAACTCAATCCCACTTTATTTTCGAAATTTTTACTTCATTAAAATCTGAAAATCTGGTCAGATGAATAGAGTTGCAATACAATAAATGTTGGTCGAATTCAATCTAAATAACAACATTATTAGACGGTACAAAACTTTATACCGGAGAGAATTTTGTATGAGGTCTATGTGGATTATGATCCGATTCTCACTATTTGCAATAGGCAGAATTTTTTTTTTTTTTTTATTCAGCACAAACGCATAACACCCTGTCCAACATTGGTAGTGTGGGTACAAAAACAACAACTCTGCCAAAAATAAAACTAAATACATATTTAAAATTATTCGATTGTACTGATGTGTGTAATAAGTAAAACTATTGATCATGGAAATCACGAATTGGTTTAATGTAAAAGTTCTCTATGCCCAATATTAGCTAGGTATCTGGGGTATCACAAAGGGACCGATAAAGGACCCAAATGAGCTGTCTGTTGATAGCTGCCAATGGAACCTAACCTAACCTATCTAGGTATCTACATCTATATAAGATTTTTCGTCTAAAAGTGATTTTAGGGAAGGTATATGGGACCAATGGTTAAAATGGATGTACCAAAACGAAGTTCACATGGTAGCTGTTTCAAAAGTTATCGTTGCAAAATTTTTTATTAAAACCAACATTTCTAAGGAGCTTTGGTCAAATATATATCAATTCCAATAAGATTTGATAAAATTATTAAGGTTACAATAAAATATTTTTTGGTAGAATTTAATTCAAATACCAATATAATATGAGTGTTAATTGGCACAAACTTATATTCAAGAAAGGTTTTTGTATGAGAGGTATGTGTAATTTTGGACCAATTCATACAATTTATAATAAACACCAATTTTGTTCAGCACAAACGAATAATAAACATTCTACCTTTGGTGGTGTGGGTAGAAAACCCAATTTTCCTAAAAGAAAATTAAAAATTATTTCAATCATTCTGTTTTAATACCCACACTATCATAGATAGAGAGGATATTATGCGATTATAATAAAGTATGTAACAGATAAAAATATTAACTCTGGACCCCCCTTCAGTGTACCAATCAATCAAGTCCGTTTGGCTGGCTGGTATACACTAAGCAAAGTCTGTATTTCTAGATTGCAGTCGATTGTGTCGACTGCTGGCCCATACTAGTATATTATAAATAAGTATTTATATATTTATAATCTTAAATTAAGTTTGTATAAAAGTGTGCAATTATGCATGTTTTTCATTTTATGAAATTAAGTGATAGTGGCACCACTGAAATATAAACACGTGCGCCAAGATAGCGTCGATAGTTATCCACGAAAACGCAAAATGGAGTTGGTGCTTTTGGGGGATGAGTAAAAAATGGGAATTTAATGCTTTTGGGAGTTTTGCTTTTGGGAATTCAAAATTTAGGAATTAAAGAATTAGGGCGTTCAATTTAAAATGAGGAAGTATGATTTTAAGCAAATAATTACTCAGAAATGGAATTAAAAATTAATAAACAAGAATAAAAATATAATATTTTTATTCAAAAATTTAAATAAGTTTATTTATATTTAAAAACAAACATTTTTACTTATAATAAAATTATTTATATTTAAAAACAAACATTTTTACTTATAAAAAAAAAGACTTCTTTTATGATAAAAAAACAAATCATTAATATTTAATAAAAATATAAAGTATTGTTACGTTTTTCCTTTAATAAACGCGTTCGGTTTACTCCCTTTATAATAAACCGTTGAGTTCTTTTAATTGCAAATAAAAATAAATACACACACTTATTCAACTTTACAAACTTTATTGAAATTAATTATTTTGTTCACAATTGTTAGTTACGAACAGAACCGTTTTTCAAAACAGACTCAACTAATTTTACATGAGTCACCCCTTTTTATATTTCATAATTATTTCTAGATTTTTCCTGAACCTTCCCGTAAAAACTATTTATTATGTTCTATAACCATTTCTAGAAATTACTGGGAAATTTATATATGAATTATTTTTAAAATAACAGTTGTGTTGAAAATTATACATGACAATTTTAAGTGATATAAAACTATAACTTACAAGATAACTTATAACTATAACTATAAATAATTCTTAGATAATTTAACTTTCGTAACAGTATGTATCAATAAACCCAAATTTGGTGTTTAATTTTTTTTTTGGGGTGAGAGGTAACGTCAAGGAAGAAATTCTAGTCTTCCAAGCATCAGGTTTAGGGTAACGTCAAGGAAAAAACTGGATAGATTATGAAAGTAGACGTACTGAAGAATATAAATCGCTTTCCGTGCAAAAAATTGGCGGGCCAGTTTTCCAGAAATCTCGGTTCCTCCAAAATGGTCAGTAAAAACTGGGATTAATTTTTTAAGGGTGTTAGAGGTAACGTCAAGGAAAAAACTGGAAAGATTATGAAAGTAGACGTACTGAAGAATATAAATCGCTTTCCGTGCAAAAAAATTGGCGGGCCAGTTTTCCAGAAATCTCGGTTCCTCCAAAATGGTCAGTAAAAACTGGGATTAATTTTTTAAGGGTGTTAGAGGTAACGTCAAGGAAAAAACTGGAAAGATTATGAAAGTAGACGTACTAAAGAATATAAATCGCTTTCCGTGCAAAAAATTGGCGGGCCAGTTTTCCAGAAATCTGGGTTCCTCCAAAATGGTCAGTAAAAACTGGGATTAATTTTTTAAGGGCGTAGAGGTAACGTCAAGGAAAAAAACTGGATAGATTATGAAAGTAGACGTACTAAAGAATATAAATCGCTTTCCGTGCAAAAAATTGCCGGGCCAGTTTTCGAGAAATCTGGGTTCATCCAAAATGGTCAGTAAAAACTGGGATTAATTTTTTAAGGGTGTTAGAGGTAACGTCAAGGAAAAAACTGGATAGATTATGAAAGTAGACGTACTAAAGAATATAAATCGCTTTCCGTGCAAAAAATTGCCGGGCCAGTTTTCCAGAAATCTGGGTTCATCCAAAATGGTCAGTAAAAACTGGGATTAATTTTTTAAGGAGGGTGTTAGAGGTAACGTCAAGGAAAAAACTGGATAGATTATGAAAGTAGACGTACTAAAGAATATAAATCGCTTTCCGTGCAAAAAATTGGCGGACCAGTTTTCCAGAAATCTGGGTTCCTCCAAAATGGTCAGTAAAACCTGGGATTAATTTTTTAAGGGTGTTAGAGGTAACGTCAAGGAAAAAACTGGATAGATTATGAAAGTAGACGTACTAAAGAATATAAATCGCTTTCCGTGCAAAAAATTGCCGGGCCAGTTTTCCAGAAATCTGGGTTCCTCCAAAATGGTCAGTAAAAACTGGAATTAATTTTTTAAGGGTGTTAGAGGTAACGTCAAGGAAAAAACTGGATAGATTATGAAAGAAGACGTACTAAAGAATATAAATCGCTTTCCGTGCAAAAAATTGCCGGGCCAGTTTTCCAGAAATCTGGGTTCCTCCAAAATGGTCAGTAAAAACTGGGATTAATTTTTTAAGGGTGTTAGAGGTAACGTCAAGGAAAAAACTGGATAGATTATGAAAGTAGACGTACTAAAGAATATAAATCGCTTTCCGTGTAAAAAATTGCCGGGCCAGTTTTCCAGAAATCTGGGTTCCTCCAAAATTTTTTGCACCCTTAAAAAATTAATCCCAGTTTTTTCTGACCATTTTGGAGGAACCCAGATTTCTGGAAAACTGGCCCGGCAATTTTTTGCACGGAAAGCGATTTATATTCTTTAGTACGTCAACTTTCATAATCTATCCAGTTTTTTCCTTGACGTTACCTCTAACACTTTAAAAAATTAATCCCAGTTTTTACTGACCATTTTGGATGAAGCAAGATTTCTGGAAAACTGGCCCGGCAATTTTTTGCACGGAAAGCGATTTATATTCTTAAGTACGTCTACTTTCATAATCTATCCAGTTTTTTCCTTGACGTTACCTCTAACACCCTTAAAAAATTAATCTCAGTTTTTACTCACCATTTTGGATGAACCCAGATTTCTGGAAAACTGGCCCGGCAATTTTTTGCACGGAAAGCGATTTATATTCTTTAGTACGTCTGCTTTCATAATCTATCCAGTTTTTTCCTTGACGTTACCTCTAACACCCTTAAAAAATTAATTCCAGTTTTTACTGACCATTTTGGAGGAACCCAGATTTCTGGAAAACTGGCCCGGCAATTTTTGCACGGAAAGCGATTTATATTCTTTAGTACGTCTGCTTTCATAATCTATCCAGTTTTTTCCTTGACGTTACCTCTAACACCCTTAAAAAATTAATCTCAGTTTTTACTGACCATTTTGGATGAACCCAGATTTCTGGAAAACTGGCCCGGCAATTTTTTGCACGGAAAGCGATTTATATTCTCTAGTACGTCTACTTTCATAATCTATCCAGTTTTTTCCTTGACGTTACCTCTAACACCCTTAAAAAATTAATCCCAGTTTTTACTGACCATTTTGGAGGAACCCAGATTTCTGGAAAACTGGCCCGGCAATTTTTTGCACGGAAAGCGATTTATATTCTTTAGTACGTCTTTTTTTTTTAAGATAAGAATTTTTATCTGATAAGAATTGGCTGAGTTATGGCACCTCAAAGTTCGAAATTTGCCTATTTTTTACGTTTTTTTCAAAATTGTTCATTTTTATTTCGTTTTTTTTCTACGTTATGTTAAATATCTGGAATGTTTTATGCTTTAACCAAATAGTATATTTGATTACCAACTTTTAAGCGCAATTTGAAAAAAATCGGATGAAAAATAAAGTTTTTATTAAGGATTTTGTCGAACGACAATATTTTTCATCTCATATAAAATACCGTTTTTTTTTTTAAATACGTTAAAACTGATGGTTAAAAAAAGGCGGAATTTTATATGGGATGAAAATATTGTCGTTCCACAAAATCGTTAATAAAAACTTTATTTTTCATCCGATTTTTTTCAAATTGCGCTCAAAACGTTGGTAATCAAATATACTATTTGGTTAAAACATAAAACATTCCAGATATTTAACATAACGTAGAAAAAAAACGAAATAAAAATGAAAAATTTTGAAAAAAACGTAAAATTTTTAGCATATCGACGGAAAAGGCATTCAGTTGCCTTTCCAACGATATGCCATTTATCTCGATCGGACTTTTCGGTTGGGCTCCACAAGGGTTTGAGTGGGACCATACACCGAAAAACACAAGAGTACCGTTATCTAAAAAACTTAACTAATGAAAAAAAAATTACAGCGTTTTTCGTGTTCAGGAGGTCAAAGTTAACTTATCTAGGCACGTGGCGTTCTTGGTAATTTTCCAAATTAAAAATTTGTAAAGCAGTGTAATCTATCCAGTTTTTTCCTTGACGTTACCTCTAACACCCTTAAAAATTAATCACAGTTTTTACTGACCATTTTGGAGGAACCCAGATTTCTGGAAAACTGGCCCGCGAATTTTTTGGACGGAAAGCGATTTATATTCTTTAGTACGTCTACTTTCATAATCTGTCCAGTTTTTTCCTTGACGTTACCTCTTACACCCTTAAAAAATTAATCCCAGTTTTTACTGACCATTTTGGAGGAACCCAGATTTCTGGAAAACTGGCCCGCCAATTTTTTGCACGGAAAGCGATTTATATTCTTTAGTACGTCTACTTTCATAATCTTTCCAGTTTTTTCCTTGACGTTACCTCTAACACCCTTAAAAAATTAATCCCAGTTTTTACTGACCATTTTGGAGGAACCGAGATTTTTGGAAAACTGGCCCGCCAATTTTTTGCACGGAAAGCGATTTATATTCTTCAGTACGTCTACTTTCATAATCTATCCAGTTTTTTCCTTGACGTTACCCTAAACCTGATGCTTGGAAAACTAGAATTTCTTCCTTGACGTTACCTCTCACCCCAAAAAAAAAATTAAACACCAAATTTGGGTTTATTGATACATACTGTTACGAAAGTTAAATTATCTAAGAATTATTTATAGTTATAGTTATAAGTTATCTTGTAAGTTATAGTTTTATGTTACTTAAAATTGTCATGTATAATTTTCAACACAACTGTTATTTTAAAAATAATTCATATATAAATTTCCCAGTAATTTCTAGAAATGGTTATAGAACATAATAAATAGTTTTTACGGGAAGGTTCAGGAAAAATCTAGAAATAATTATGAAATATAAAAAGGGGTGACTCATGTAAAATTAGTTGAGTCTGTTTTGAAAAACGGTTCTGTTCGTAACTAACAATTGTGAACAAAATAATTAATTTCAATAAAGTTTGTAAAGTTGAATAAGTGTGTGTATTTATTTTTATTTGCAATTAAAAGAACTCAACGGTTTATTATAAAGGGAGTAAACCGAACGCGTTTATTAAAGGAAAAACGTAACAATTGGTGTCAGAAGTGAAATTGCAATAAAAAAAAAAAAACATAAAAAAAAAATTAAATTAAAATAAAATAAATAAACAAATAAAAAAAAAAAAAAAAAACTACAAACAACAATGAAATTCGATGAGCTTAAAGTTGAACAGCTGAAGAAAGAGCTGAGCAAGTTGGATCTGCCGACTGCCGGAAATAAAGCTGAGTTGCAGAAAAAATTAATCGATGAATTCAAGCGACGCAACATTGACATCGTAACTTATGAATTCGAAGAAAAAGAAGAAATGGAAATTGCAACCCGTGCCGTACCCAACAACATGGATCTCAGAACAATGTTTGCTGCTATGATGGAGAAAATGGAAAAAATGTCGGCAGAAAATTCTAAAAAAATGGAAGAAAATTCAAAAGCTATCTTAGCCGAAATTCAAGAAAATTCTAGAGTTACAAACGAGACACTTCAGGCTACTAATGAAAAACTTGAGAAGCTTCAAGAGATTTCTTCTGTTATAAACGAAAGAGTAGACGATATGGATATAGAATTGTCTGATGTAAAAACACAAGTCACTGATGTAAAAACTCAAGTGACTGATGTAAAAACACAAGTCACGGTTTTTGATGGAAAACTTCATCATCAAGAAGAAAGAGATATTGTAAAGGACATAAAAAAGGCAGTGATGCAAGCTTTAAGCGAGAAGCAAGGTAAAAACAAAGCGAAATGCTATAATTGTGGTAAGATTGGCCATATTCAGGCAAACTGCAAAGCACCCAAACAACGATCAAGATCTGCTTCGCCGCAAAGGAATAAACGAAGAGCATGTCAACAATCATCGCGGGAGCCACCGCTTAAGCTGAGAAGAGCTAGCAGGGCAGAGGAAACGGAAGGTCCCACAATAAATTTAGTAGTGAAAACGAGTAACAGAAATAATACGACCTGTGGTTATATAAATGGTGAAATCCGCATTTCGACTATCGACACTGGTGCAGGACATTCCATTATAAGAGCTGATGTGATAAAGGGAGCTGTCGAGCCGCTAAGTGGTGTAAACTTGCGAACAGCTACGGGAGAGCCTGTTATTGTCTATGGTAAAGCAAGAGTGGAAATAAGAATGGCTGATATGATCGTTTTTGATGAGTTTATTGTGGCTGAAATTATGGACGAGGTCATAATTGGAGCAGATTTTATGATTCGTCAAGGCATTAGTCTAGACATGGGACGGCAAATTATGAATTGGCATGGTCTAGAAGTACCCCTTAACGTTGGGAATGGAAGTGAAGCCCTTGTAAGACAACTAGTCACTAGTGATCATAAGAAATTGTCCTCCCAAAGAAACGATGAAAAACGTTGGAAAGCGACCACATATTCAAGACGGCCCAGTAAACATAAAAGCAAGCACGGTATAGAGTCTAAAAACAAGAAACACATTAATGAGATTCGCTTATTAGATGTGGAACCCAGCGAAGACTGGTCAACGGCGCAGAAAAGTGACCCCTTATTAGCGCAAATTATGATGGCTAAGAAAGAAGATGAAAGGCCGACTCGTGAAGAAATTAAATTGAACGGTCCACTAATGAAAGCGTATTGGGCGCAGTGGAGTAGTCTGCGGATGATAAATGGTTGCCTATACCGTACATGGGAAAGTACTGATGGCAAAACTGTTAAAAACCTTATTGCAGTACCGACTTCTAAAGTATGTGAAGTTGTGAAGAAATTCCACGAAGGTACTGGTGGTGGGCATTTTAGCGTTACGAGAACCATAAAGAAGTTAAAAGCAAGCTACTATTGGGTCGGTTGCAAGCAAGCCGTGATTGATTGCGCAATTACATGCCCACAGTGCGTTGCAGACAATGGTCTGATTGGAGAAAGTAGAAATCCGGCCCAGCAGTACAACTTTGGTGAACTATCCGTACCAGCAAATAATAATGACTCTACCCAAGAGCAGAAAAACGAGTTAAGACGAAGGCGTGTTAATTCATCAAATAACCAGATGAAAGCCAGATATGATCGAGCGGCAAATTCGGAAGGCTTCAAAGAAGGCCAGTTGGTTTTACTTTTTAATCCCCAACGAAAGAAAGGACTATCTCCAAAGCTGCAGACTCATTGGGATGGCCCATATAAAGTAATAAAGAAATTAAATGACGTGGTGTATCGGATCCAGAAATATAAGAGCCCAAGATCAAAAATGAAAGTGGTACATCTAGAACGACTAGCCCATTACGGAAAAGGAGAATCTGAGCCTATTCGGGACGAACAGGCTTAAGTGGTGGGCAGTGTTACGAAAGTTAAATTATCTAAGAATTATTTATAGTTATAAGTTATCTTGTAAGTTATAGTTTTATGTTACTTAAAATTGTCATGTATAATTTTCAACACAACTGTTATTTTAAAAATAATTCCTATATAAATTTCCCAGTAATTTCTAGAAATGGTTATAGAACATAATAAATAGTTTTTACGGGAAGGTTCAGGAAAAATCTAAAAATAATTATGAAATATAAAAAGGGGTGACTCATGTAAAATTAGTTGAGTCTGTTTTGAAAAACGGTTCTGTTCGAAACTAACAATTGTGAACAAAATAATTAATTTCAATAAAGTTTGTAAAGTTGAATAAGTGTGTGTATTTATTTTTATTTGCAATTAAAAGAACTCAACGGTTTATTATAAAGGGAGTAAACCGAACGCATTTATTAAAGGAAAAACGTAACAATACTTTATATTTTTATTAAATATTTATGATTTGTTTTTTTATCATAAAAGAAGTCTTTTTTTTATTATAAGTAAAAATGTTTGTTTTTAAATATAAATAATTTTATTATAAGTAAAAATTTTTGTTTTTAAATATAAATAAACTTATTTAAATTTTTGAATAAAAATATTATATTTTTATTCTTGTTTATTAATTTTTTATTCCATTTCTGAGTAATTATTTGCTTAAAATCATACTTCCTCATTTTAAATTGAACGCCCTAATTCTTTAATTCCTAAATTTTGAATTCCCAAAAGCAAAACTCCCAAAAGCATTAAATTCCAATTTTTTACTCATCCCCCAAAAGCACCAACCCCATTTTGAGTTTTCGTGGATAACTATCGACGCTATCTTGGCGCACGTAATATAAACACACAGTAAAAAAAACAGCTGTTTATATATTTTCAATTGTAGCTGCCGTCTTCAACATAATTCAGTAGCTGACTACACGACTATAATTGCACCCAGCAGCATTTGTAGTCGTGTGTCCGTGTATCTTGCTGTGGTGAATGTGTTCAATGCATAAGTTGATAAAAAAGCGAAAGAGAGTATCATATCTGCTAATATCTGTTTCGCAAAAGCAGATGCTAGTGGATACTGATGGAATACAATAAGTTACTTATTGTACGATACCGTTATTTTCAATTATTTTTCAACGCAAAAGAGCCGACCTTTTGGCACAAAGTATACAGAGATGAAAAAAGTGACGTATGAAAAATGTCTAAATCATTTGCGAGGGCAGCTTTCGAAGAAAGAGAAAGAAAACGTTTTTTTTTTAGTGAAGTGACAATGCGTAAAAACAGGCCGCTACTATCTACACAAATTGCATAATTAAAACAGAAAACGCAAAAAGGGCAGCTTTCGAAGAAAGACAGAAAAAAACACAATATTTTCTGTCTCGTGACGCCTCTGTATACTCTGTGCCTTTGGCTGGTTAAAAAATAATTTTTTACAAAAACAAAATATGTATGTACACATGAACAGTTATTTTTTTCAATAATTTTTGCGTGATGTGTTTCGAGCACAAAAAAAACAAACAAAAAAACTTTACAAGAACAAAATGTGTTGCTTGTTTTTTTGGAAGGCAAACATTTTTGAAATTTTCGGTACAGATATGTATTTTGTTTGTGTAATCTTTCATGAAATTGAAAGATCGCGTTTTCTTCGTTTAAGTGCCAAGCAGGGTTGTCAGATTAATTTTGACCTTTTTCGCCAAATTCAATGTCAAAAATCGCCAAAATCGCCAAAGCATTTTTGACAATAAAATACATGTTTTTTAAATTATTAAAAATATTTTTTTTAAATCGTAAAAAATAAATTTGTTCCGTATCGCTAAAATACGCCAAAAATTCAAAAAAAGTCGCCATGATATACAGGGGTCTTCTGGAAATCGAAAACGTAAAACTTAAGAATTTGAAACGTCGTTTTAATAAAATTTCTGTTATAAAAGTATTTTTTGACAAATTTTATACAAATATTTCTCTATTTAACAGAATTCTATTAACAACAACTTCCAAATTCTTGCGTTTTTACGTTTTCGATTTCCGAAAACCCCTGATATAGTTTTTTTAAATTTTTATTTAGAACAAAGTAAAAATGGTTAGTAAATACAAAAAAAGGTACGATGTTTACTATAAAATAGTTTATAGTAGCCTAATTAGGCAACAAAAAAAGAAGTTTTACTGCTAGTATTAAACAAATATTGGATGTACATTTGTGTATAGTTGAAGTTTTATTATATTTCTAAAACTCTTCACCGGCAAAACTCCCTATTTGTTTTCTTTTTTGTGATTCTTTTTGACGTTCCGATATCTCCTTGTAAGATTTTCGCCTTCTTCCATATAGCTGGAAAACTTTTTACCGGAATTTAAACAAATTTCTATTAGACCATATTTACATTATGCAATTAACGCCGCAACTTTCGCTTGCAACTTTTTGTTTGTTAGCAAGAGGTGTAGGGAAGAAAACGGGGTTGAAAAAGCTGAAAAAATGCTTGAAAAAAATGTAAATGTAAAAAAGTTTCGTAGTAACTTCTTTAAAAGAAAATAGAAAAAACTCGGGTTTAATTGCATAGTCTAAATGCGGTCTACCTCACAACTCCGTAATTGTTGCTTTACACAATTTTGAGAGTCTACATAACTGGTTTTTGCACTGCTGTCGCAAAAAATATCAAATTAGATTATTGTTGGAAGAATCGTTTTGTTCAGCTGAACAGAATAAAAATCCATTTTTAGTGTCTTCGTATATTTATTTTTAAGTTTTATATAACAAATTTATGGTGCACCTGTCATTAATAGATTAATATGTTTTTAATTAAAAAATAAATTTTTAAAAACTTAAATTTTAAAGGACTTCCCATATTGCCATATATGAAAAAAGATAAAATATATGGCGATTTTCGCATTTTATGTGAATAATTATAAAAAAATAACATTATTTTAAAATAGATTCAATTTTAAAATCAGAATATTATTTCCACATACAAAGAATTTGTAAGAAAACCCGAAACGAAAATATGTATTTAGTAAAATATCTTAATTAGTAGGTCGCAAGTGGTCAAGTTTTATGTACCATTGGATACAGCTTCAAAAACTCTTTTCGATGATACCATAATATATATTTATTTAAAAAACTGAAAAAGACCTTTTTTAAAAATGGTCCAGCTCACGGATGGTCAACGCTAGAACCAAAATATTTTGGGAATCATCATAAATAAGATTTCTGTAATAAAAGCTTTATTTTTAGAGGGGTAACAAAATCACATTTTTTTTAGTCGCTCTAATATTCATGTTTAAAGGAGTTCTATTTATTGATTCTTTCAAGAGCACTTTTTAGTATAAAAAACAATTTTCTCGAAGATTTTCTTTATCTTCATCAGCCATTTAAACATACTTTCAAATACTGATCATACATGTGAATGCCTTAAATTTAAAACATAAAAATAATATTATTTCTAAGTATTGAATTTAACGAATTTCAAAACAAATTCATAACTCATCAAAAATAGCCAACAAAATCGCCAATTTTTTTCATAAATCGCCAAAAAATCGCCATGTCGCCAAATCAAAAATTAGGTCGCCAAACTAGTTTGAAAATCGCCACGTTTGGCGAGAAATCGCCACATCTGACAACCCTGGTGCCAAGTAGACAAATATTATTGAAAAAAACATTCTGAAAGAACTGAACACGTGTACATACTTACATACATACATACATACATACTTTGTGTTTGTAAAAAATAAAAACTAGCAGTAGTGCGATTCTGTAATTAATTTTAACAATAGTTGTCATTGTTAAAAAAATTAACAAGCAAATTAACGATTTTGCTATTCTGTAGCATTTTAAACAGCACTTGTTATCGTTAAGTCAGCTGCTTGTGTTAAGTAAACGACAACTTTTTAGTGTTGTTTATTTATTGTTAAATGTTGCAAAAATAAAAAATATTTAGTTAAAAGAAATAATATAACTTGAAAATGGCAATTTAATAATTTGCATTTTATTTAATAGTAAAATGTTTGGCTTATCTTCTTAAGGCCAGTTTACACGGTAATACAATGTATTACGACTTTGTACAATCAAAATATTATGAAATTCTCTCCGTGTTTAAAAGAAAAAAATAAAAATCTTTTGTAAGTATAATTCATGTTTACACGGATGGTATAAGTAAAATCAAAAATAATAACAACAAGTAAGAGTGCTATATTCGGCTGTGCCGAATCTTATATACCCTTCACCATTGTGCGAGCAGAATACAGAGCAACTAGACAAAAACTAAATAATTTTTACATATACATACATATTTGCAATACCTCAAACTTCATTATAAATAAAATTTAAAAAGCGAAAACTGGTAAATATTTTTTTTAAATCTTTTTTAGAACATAAAAAGAATAAAAATATTAAAAAAAAATTTTCTTTTTAAAAAACCAAGAATCGAACCGGGAACTCTCAGTTTCTAACAAACCCCCTAGACATTAACCATGAAGGAACGTTAATCGAATATCATTAAAATGAAATATAGGGACATCACATGGTTAAATCAAGTTCTCTCCTCATAAGGTCCCAGAATATATATACTTTATGGGGTCTAAAATCAATATTGTGGAAATTACAAACGTTATGACAAACTTATATATACCCTTTTCCACCTGAGGTGAAGGGTATAAAAAGAGTAATTTTTGGGATTTCAGTATTTTGATTATAACTCAGCCATTTTTTAGCCGATTTGACAGATTTATATACCGACGTGTTTAAGAAGAAATTTGCCAGTTAGCTGTGTTATAAAACTTGGACTCGGGGACATCTATGGTTCCCGAAAGTTGGGTATTTAAAAAAAAAATTTAATTTTGGTCATAACTTTTTTGTATCTGAACCGATTTTCCCGAGTTTTTTATAAAATATGTTCTACTAAAAATTTCCGATATTTTGATATATAAGTCATATCCATAGGACATATGGCAGCCCTTAAATTTAAGTTTTTATAAAATTTTTAATTTTTTTTGTACGGGAGGTACCACGCCCACTTCTCCAATCCCTCCCACATTTTGTAGGATGGTGTGTATTGGCAACCTAAATGTGTGTACCTAATTTGGAAACTTTGGCTCTTGCCGTTCTCAAGATATACAGAAATTAAAAAAATACAACAACAACAAGGGATTTTTGGACAAATTTAGAGGTAGTCGTGGTTTTTTGCTCATATCTACGTCATTTTTGGACCGATCTGGATGAATTTCAATAGCAAGAAATGGTGGACTGTATGTAACATAAATAACATAAGACGGACAGACGGTCAGACGGACAGACGGACATGGTTAAATCAAGTTCTCTCCTCATAAGGTCCCAGAATATATATACTTTATGGGGTCTAAAATCAATATTGTGGAAATTACAAACGTTATGACAAACTTATATATACCCTTTTCCACCTGAGGTGAAGGGTATAAAAAAGCAGATGGTTGCAGTTTGAAATATTTACAAAAACAACATGAAAATTTCCTGAGTTGATTTTAGTTGTTTTTGTAATTGTAAAAAATGCTATCACCTTTAATGTACTCCGTTAAAATACACCTCTGGTGTGATGAGAATACATAAGTTTCTAAAATGGTTTAGAAAAAAACCATTTACCGACCGTTTGTCAGATTTTGTATTCGTATTTTCTCTTACTCAATGCATTTTGCTTTTACATGATATGATTTATCTTATTCTACATTATGTCGTTATACAATGTATTACCGTGTAAACTGGCTTTTACCGACCGCTTGTCAGATTTTGTATCCGTATTCTCTCTTACTCAATACATTTTGCTTTTACATGATAAGATTTTTCTCATTCAACATAATCTTTCGACATGTCGTAATACATTATATTACCGTGTAAACTGGCCTTTAGAAAAAACAAAAAACTAAAAAAATTTCTGTTTAGTTTTAATAATTTTATTTGTTTTTTTTTATTCCTCTTTGTGTTTTTCGTTATTTTACCCTTTTTTTGACAGTGATGCCACTTGACGTTAATTTTTATCTATGTTTTTAACAACAATTTACAGAATCTCATAATCGTTACTTGAGGGCTACACGATCAAGTTTTGCCTATCAAGTTTTAATACACTCACACTTTTTTACCAATACACTCATACTTTTAAAAATTGATACGAACTTGCCTCCACTGTTGCCAACTTTTTTTGAACACTTCCCGCCAAATCGGACTTCAAAACCGCTAAATATTTAATTTAGCGGGAATTTTCTTAAAATACCGCCAAAACCTAAACATGTTTAAGTTTTATATAACAGTGCAGCCACACGATCAAGATTTTCTTGATAGTCTTTTACATATACTGATTGTCAAAATTTGCAAAAGTTGACAGCTGTGACGTAGGCTGCACGCAAGTTGAAAGCAATTTACATTTTCAAGATGTCGTCGCCGAGAAAACAACTCAAAATGTTTTGCTATTTTCCACTTTTGATTTTTCTGCACTGTAGGCTGTTCGAAGGGACTTTATTTTTTTCTTTACTTCTTTCACTGGCATTTTCAAATCATTTCGCCTATATGATGAAAGATTCATAAACTTTCATGGCTTCTGTACAGCTCTATGAATCGCAGAACATCATTTTGCTTATTAATTTTATAAATAAATTTTATTAATAAACATATTTCACTATTTTTTTAGGTTTTTAGTTAAAATTTTAAAATTCCCGCAACAATTTGTAAAAAAAAGAACTTCAGCTTTTGCCGGCAAAATATTTGTGAAAAAAAAACAAAAACAACTTCAAAAGATTTGTAATAAGATGTTTTCTTGAACGAAAATTGATACACTCACTGGCAAGAGAATTTTAGAGGCAAGTTCGTATCAATTTTTAAAAGTATGAGTGTATTGGTAAAAAAGTGTGAGTGTATTAAAACTTGATAGCCAAAACTTGATCGTGTAACCCTCAAGTTAATCCAGATATGTGTTGCTTTTTCAAAGGTATGTATATGACTCTCAAATTACGTTTCCAACTTCCCCATCTATTTTTTCCAAAAAAAAGGTTAGAGTGAAATATTCGGCTGTGCCGAATCTTTAATACCCTACACATACCGTTAGAAAATTGCCGGAGTGGTCTTTATATGGGACATATGGTAAATTATAGGCCGATCTTCAAAAATTTTTTGAACAGGTTATTTATAGTCTTATAAAACTATCAGGGGTGTGCTGGAAATCGCAAACGCAAAACGCAAGAATTTTAAAAGTCGTTTTTTAGTAAGATTTCTGTAATAAAAGAATTTTATGACAAATATTATACAAACATTTTTCTATTAAACAGAATTTTATAACAAAAATTATAAAAATTTGATTAAAAGTGGAATTTAAACAGCCTCCAAATTCTTGCGTTTTGCGTTTGCGATTTCCAGCACACCCTCCTATGACTGACCAAATGTTATTAGAATGGAACACAGATTGAGAGAGTATAGGTTTTACGCGTACTTAAGCTTTTTCCGAGAGGCTAATGGTAAGTTATGGACCGATCGGCACGAAAGTTGACAGTGTCATTTATTGTCATACAAATTTGTGACAGACCAAAAATTATTATAATAGCAACTAGATGACCCGTGCGAATATTTCGCACCGTTAGTTGTCATTTTTGTAACATAAAATGAAAATAATTAATAGAAATTTTAGTCACTTCAATACATTTTAAAATGTAAATTTTATCAATGAAAATATTAATTTTTCAATTTCTAATTATTTTTCGTCATTAGTGTTAGAAATAAGCTTTAAAATGAGATATCATTCATTAAATTTGATGCAGTGGTATGGGAGATATTTGCAACCGACAAAAAAAAGTGCTTTAGAAATAATATATATGATATTTGTTACCGTTTTTGATGTACAAAATGTTTTAAGATAGTGGGCTTTATATGATGCCTATCGTTAATTACAGATCGATTAACAGAATGATTTTTAGTCATATTTGTGCAAAATCTTATATCAATATACGCATTCCGCCACTAGTTATGCTAGTTTTTATACATTTAGATTTATAACTCTTTTCCTACTGAGCCGATTTTGCTAGATTTCAATCCCAAACTGCTTAGGAAAACTAGAAACAAATTGATACCAATATTTATTCTTTTTTTCAACTAAGGACTCAAGGACCCAAAATATATGTACTTTATGGGGTCTTAGATGAATATTAAACAGTTTCACCCGGAATGACAAACTTTGTATACCCTTATCACAACTAGTTGTGGTGGAGGATAAACCAATTCCTTTATAAAAACGCAAAAAAGTTTATAACATATACGCTATATTATTTGCCGTTTTAAGCAACTAGATAAAATTTAGTGAATTATATTGCTTGGCATATATCGAGACAATTAAGATTAATACCTTACCTTTTGTTTTAAAATTTTAAGCAAGCTTAAAGTTGCGAATTGTCACATACAGCCCAAATAAAAAACTAACTGAAAATCGAAAAAAAATGTCACACACAATAATCAGTTCACTAAACTTATAAAAGTACGTAAAACCCTGAACATTAACAAGTATTTTTTAGCCAGAAAAACAAAAAAAAATTAATAACTAAAATTATAAAATCTGTAAATTTAAAATTTAAGAAAGGTTTTGGTAGCGAAATTGAGCCGCTGAGAGATGTTTAAAAATCGCTTAATTTACCGCTTACCGCCAAAACGTATTTTTTCCCGCGATTGACAGTTCAAAAACGGTAGATTTAGCGGGAAAATCTCTAAATTGGCAACAGTGCTTGCCTCTAAAATTCTCTTGCCAGTGAGTGTATCAATTTTCGTTCAAGAAAACATCTTATTACAAATCTTTTGAAGTTGTTTTTGTTTTTTTTTTCACAAATATTTTGCCGGCAAAAGCTGAAGTTCTTTTTTTTACAAATTGTTGCGGGAATTTTTAAATTTTAACTAAAAACCTAAAAAAATAGTGAAATATTTATTAAATTAATAAGCAAAATGATGTTTTGCGATTCATAGAGCTGTACAGAAGCCATGAAAGTTTATGAATCTTTCATCATATAGGCGAAATGATTTGGAAATAAAAGCCTACGAGTCTATAGCTTCTGAAACAAAAATGTCAGTGGAAGAAGTAAAGAAAAAAATAAAGTCCCTTCGAACAGCCTACAGTGCAGAAAAATCAAAAGTGGAAAATAGCAAAACATTTTGAGTTGTTTTCTCGGCGACGACATCTTGAAAAAGTAAATTGCTTTCAACTTGCGCGCAGCCTACGTCACAGCTGCCAATTATTGCATATTTTGACAAACAGTATATGTAAAAGACTATCAAGAAAAGCTTGATCGTGTGGCTGCAATGTTAGTGCAAACGTTGTGATCAGTAGTGGGATTCTGTAACTTTAAACAATAACAACAGTCGTATAATTGTCAACCTGTTTTGTTGTTTGCACTAACGATTATGTGATTCTGTAAGTTGTTGTTAACAACATAGATAAAAATTAACGTTTAAATTTGCTTCTTATGTTTTTACTTTACCATATAGTGGTGCATCCGCTGAGAGGAATTTTTCTAAGTTAGCATTATTAAAAAATAAATTGTCAAATAGACTAAAAGTAGGTTCCTGTCAGTCCATGTTATCCGCTTTAAATTTGTATAAAAATAACTTGGACCTTAACCTATCAATACTTGTATATGCTTTTTCGACGAGGTTTTTTCGTAACTTAATTTTTTTGGTAAAAAAGTTAAATAATTCAAGTGCTAAATATTTATGGTTATACAAAATTTTTAGATTTCTCTCTTCAAAATAAGATTTTTTGCGCTATGTGAAGACTATCCTTCATAATCTTCTGACAACGCTGCTCGTTCTATTTACAAGTAATTAGTAACTGTTTTTGTATAAACGTTTACTTGCAAACAAGACATGGATTTTCACGATATATGTATTTTTTTTTTTTTTTTAATGTTAAAATGAATTTAAAATCTGGAGTACCTCAGGGAAGCCACAATGGTCCAATATTGTTCCTTCTTTTTATTAACGATTTGCCTGAAGCAGTTCAACATTGTAATGTATTGATGTATGCAGACGACGTTAAATTATTTTCGACTGTAAAACATCCTTGTGATCAACAGCATCTACAAAATGACCTGGATAGTTTTGACAATTGGTGTAAACTTAACTTGATGGAACTAAATTTAAAAAAATGTAAACATATGCAATTCTCTAGAGTAAAAAAGTGTGCTTACTCCTACGTTCTTGGTGGCTGTACTTTACAACATGCTAGTGAAATAATGGATTTGGGAATATTGTTAGACAAAAAACTTAACTTTATCCAACATATAACGATGACTGTTAATAAATCCCGCAGCGTTCTGGCTTTTATTTAAAGATGGGCAAAGGAATTCAACGACCCCTTAACCACAAAAAGTCTTTATACTTCGCTCGTCAGACCAATTTTGGAATACGGCAGCATTATTTGGGATCCGATCTATAATATTCATAGTGATCGTATCGAGTCAGTGCAAAAACAATTTCTTATTTTCTGCTTAAGAAGTAAATATAGAGGATGCCTGGTATTACCTTCATATTCAACTAGACTAGCTGAAATAAATTTACCAACGGTAAAAAGCCGGCGAATGATGCTAAATATATATTTTATGGTCAATCTTATAAATGGTAGTATACATTCCGAATTTTCATTGAGTAACGTAACTTTTAATATTCCTCAACGTTCACTTCGTTTTTTCAACCCTCTATATGTCAGAACATGCCAAACAAACTTTGCGATGTCAAATCCAATAAGAAAATTATGCAGCTGTTTCAATAAAATGTATAACTTTATCGACTATTCGCTGAACATTAATATCATAAAAAGCAATATCATATTACATTTAAATCAATAATGTTTATTTTAAACTTTCTTTCTTTGCTTAAATAAATAAGTTATTATGTTAATACATTAATACATTAAGATAGTCTGTAAGGAATTTGTCCATAGACTTAAATTAAATAAATAAAATAATACCTCTTACGGCCATTTTCACCAAGTTCGGTTAAAGCTAACATTCAATCAAAGTTCCGGTTACCAATATGTTTTGACAGCTATAACCGATAGTTAATTATAACCGAACTTGGTGAAAATGGCCGTTAGTTGTATTTAATGAATGCTTCCAATTAGTGAATATTACATTACCAGAAACACTTTTACCCTATAAAAAAGTATGTTCAAAAATTAAGAATTGATGCAAAAACGACAATCTCCAATGGACATTGCCGTTTTTGCAATGATCACAGTTTGCTAAGCTCTTTTTCTCTCAACTATTTTCGAAAATGCATGTTTTTTTATTTTGTTTCATTTTGCTAAACAAAACTAAAATGAAATTAAAAATACAACAAATTATTTTTTTATATGAAACAGATAGTTTTATTGTTGATTTTATAACTTTGTCATTAGTCGTTATTATGGATCTTAGTTGTTATGAAGTTCCTCCAAATCAATCAAGAAAAAACTAATGGCCTGTTCAACGATTTCGAAAGAACGACTTCGATCGTATTCTAAGCGATCGAAAACTGTTTTGGGTTCATCTAACTTTATTCTATACGCACATTCGTTTAAACGACAACTCGAAAGAAAACGTAAGTACTTTCATACAAAAAGCGGTTTATTAATATCGAAGGTATTGTCGACATTACGAAAACAAATGTCAAAAACACTCACTTGTTGTTTTGCTGTCGAATCATGGAATTTATTAAAAACAAGAAATATTTAACAGTAATTTAGGCCCCTATTACTGAGTTGAGTTGTAAACCGTAATAGGGGCCTTAAATAAACTATAAATAAAAATAAAGAACAATTGGTTATTATATAAAATAAAAACATTTTATTGATTTTTATTTATTGAACAAAATAAGCCTTAAAAATGCGATTTTGCTTAAGCTTAACTTGAGCGACTTAACATGAATATGGCACTCATTTATTTCTCTCAATACGCGTTTTCGAGATATTCGCGAAAATCGTGTTTTTCTGGAATTATTTTATATATATCCAAAAATGTCAAATAAATATGGGTATCCTCCTTTCTTTATAGTGTGTTGATCGGATAAAAATTCACTAATGATAACGTTTAATATTGAAAAACATAAAAAAAAAATTTTAAATCTAAAGGTCTGTAACACAGTAAAATTTTTATCTGATCAACACAGTATAAATATGTGCAGAAAGGCAGTTATTTATTCCATAGTTTTTACAACTCCGATGAACAATTCTTCCGATTTTTCAAAATAACTAGTTAAAACAACTGCAGAAAGTCATGATTTTCGCAAATATCTCTAAAGCGCTACTTGAGAGAAATAAATGAGTGCCATGCACTACTTACATTATGCGAATACATGGAGAAGATCCTGAGTTGTCGAGAGGTGCACCAGTGTTTGGAGCAAAAAAGCTTCTGATAGACGAGTAATCGAAAATAATAGGCCTAAAACTAAACGTCATTGAGCCATCCACGCGTTCTATTGCAAAATGGGAAAATGTAAACCACATTATAACTAAATTCAGCAAACAACCATAGCTTGAATTGATTCTGAAAATCTTACATATATTTACAGCCATGGGCAGAATTGAAATGTAGGACATAAAAAATTTCAGAAAACAACAAAAGCCTGCAAGAAACTTGTGGCGGTACCTATAGACAAAACTATTTTACTTCCCTAGACCATATAATTGATCGGACGCTGCTTTGGTCCTCGACTGCAGCACCTAGTTGCAGAGTGTTGGCGGGTAAAGTGCTGAAACTCAGTCAGCAGATATCAGAATCACCACCAAGAGTTTCTAAAGCTGCGACGGTGGTTGCACAAGAAAGCTAAATTAAAGAGACAGGTCCCTTAATATTATTTAAAACACTTTAAATTTTGGAGGAAAACAGCAAAAATTGTAAAACTTCATCCAAACAAAGAAGGACAGAGGTCGATAGTGAGGAATAAAATGCAAACTGCTCTTCAAAGAGGAAGACGGTTGTTAAGGAACAACTGTCGTTAATTTGTCATCAAATGCAACGACTGTCAAGGAGCAAGCTGATACTATCAAAATATTGACTTGGTGCTCATTCAACTTTCTTTTACGTTTTGTTTGATGGGCTTATTTATTTATTTGCTTGTATTATTTATTTTTTTACTTGAATATTTTGTTTTTAATAAAATTTAACTTTTGTTAAAACTTTTCTTAAGTTTTGGTTTCAACAAAAAAGGTTTTTTTATTATTTGACATTTTTAAACAGCTGCTAAAATTTCAAACGCGGTTGTATTTGTTATCAAGCAAATTAGTATTATTTTTGATACTTTTGAACAAAAAAGCAACAAAATATAGAACTATTTTATATGGCAATACTTTATTTTTTTAATACGTAAGCATGGCCCAATTAGTAGGTCTGCGCGCAACTACAACAATCCAACAACAGAAAAAACAACACGCATTTTGTTTGTGTAAAAAATGATAAAGATGTCAAGAACAAAAGCAATTGTTTGTGTAAGAAATGGTGGAAATGTCAAAAGCAATTGTTACAAAAACAATTGCACGTATAAAATACAACTCTGCAAAAAATCAGCAGGCGTTTCAAGCAGACCTACTAATTGGACCATGTACGTAAGTAACAAATGTTTACACTCGTAAGAGCAAGCGATCGAAAGCTGTCGAAATGGTTGAACCCAGTCTGATTCGAAATCGAGCGAATGGATGGCTATCGCTTCGATTTGCTGTCGAGATTGTTGAACAGGCCATAAGCCTTTGTTAAGTTTAAGAATTTCATAACTTCTGATTTTTTTAAGTAGTTGCCCATGCTAAAAAAGCAGCAATTTCCATTAGATTAGAGCAAACACAGCAATCTCCAATTTTATTATAATTGCCAGCAAACCGCTATATCGATTTGGTTGAAACTTGCGTCATATCTTCATCATATTCTTATTTACTAGATAGCATGATATTCAATACATAAATATCAATATTCTTTGAGCTAGAGGTTTTTACTATTTATTACGAAAACTATAAATGTGGGCATTGCAGTCTTTGCATCTATATCCCTCAAATGTTAGCTTAGTCTGTGATCACACTATGAAAGTTTTCTTTAAGAAAGTTTGAGTTTTTTGGTGACAGGGGAAAATAACATATTTTTCTTCTCTCTTCTCTCACCCATAAACTCAGACTTTCTGAATGAAAACTTTCATAGTGTGAACCCAGACTTAATTTGCATTTATTAGTTTTTTCTGCACAAAAAAAGTAAGTTTTTGTTAAATTATGATAATTGTTTGGCAACCGTTGTCTAAGTTGACTTATTAATTGAGCTATAAAATCTCGGCATGTAATTCGTTTTTGTTTTTTTAATTTAAAAATTATGGTATCTCTTTTCAAGGTTTCGTTTAAATGTGCTGATTTCCCATTTCATACTATTGATAAGCTGAAATTTATTGTTGAAAGGATAAGCTATTCCTATGTGCATTTCATTGGTTGCTTAGGCCAGATCGTCATGAAACTTTATCCAAAGATTTTAGAAAAACTAAAGATATTATACAAATAAAACCCCAGTTTTACTTGTAACAATATCAAAGCTTAAACAAAAACAACAACAATAAATTGTGAGTTTATCTTTTCTTACAGTCCCGACTACAATTGGTTGATTTTTTGTCAACTGTAAATGTAGTTGTAAGTGGGTAAAGAAAAAACAAACAAATTTCTGTATTTTATTTTGCCAGTTCAGTTTTATTAACACTGCCACATGCATGGTGAAATTACTACAAGGTGGCAGCGCTAGGTGTTGTTGTACAACAATACAACAAAAACAGGCAATTTTGTTTGTGTAACTTGAGGGCTACACGATCAAGTTTTGCCTATCAAGTTTTAATACACTCACACTTTTTTACCAATACACTCATACTTTTAAAAATTGATACGAACTTGCCTCTAAAATTCTCTTGCCAGTGAGTGTATCAATTTTCGTTCGGGAATTTTAAAATTTTAACTAAAAACCTAAAAAAAAATAGTGAAATATGTTTATGAAGCCATGAAATTTTATGAATCTTTCTTCATATAGGCGAAATGTTTTGAAAATAAAAGCCTACGAGTCTATAGCTTCTGAAACAAAAATGCCAGTGGAAGAAGTAAAGAAAAAAATAAAGTCCCTTCGAACAGCCTACAGTGCAGAAAAATCAAAAGTGGAAAATAGCAAAACATTTTGAGTTGTTTTCTCGGCGACGACATCTTGAAAAAGTAAATTGCTTTCAACTTGTGCGCAGCCTACGTCACAGCTGCCAATTTTTGCATATTTTGACAAACAGTATATGTAAAAGACTATCAAGAAAAGCTTGATCGTGTGGCTGCAATGTAATAAACTCCGTGCTGTCAAAAATTATGTGCAACAACATTGCCATTGTTTGTCTTTTCCGACAAAATTTGGTCCGAATATTGTCGCTTGGTAGGATTAGGGCATTGTTACACGTTTAATAAATACATATGAGGGGTATAGATGCAAAGACTGCAATGTCCACATTTATAGTTTTCATAATAAATAGTAAAAACCTCTAGCTCAAAGTATATTCATAGTTATGTATTGAATATCATGCTATCCAGTAAATAAGAATATGATGAAGATATGACGCAAGTTTCAACCAAATCGATATAGCGGTTTGCTGGCAATTTATTATTATAATTATAATAATAAAATTTGAGATTGCTGTGTTTGCTCTAATCAAATGGAAATTGCTGCTTTTTTATAAAATTCTTAAACTTAACAAAGGCTTAGTTTTTTCTTGATTGATTTGGAGGAACTTCATAACAACTTAGCTCCATAATTACGACTAATGACAAAGTTATAAAATGAACAATTAAACTAACTGTTTCATATAAAAAATAATATTTAAAATTTTTTTTTTTTTCAAAAAATTTTGTTATTTGTGCTTAATTCCCAGTTTTTATTCTTGATAAAAACACTTGAAATTTATTGCTGATGGGATAAGGTATTCCTATGCGCATTTCACAAACTAAAGATATTAAACCAAATAAAACTGTTAAACGTATAATACTTTGAAATTAAAATTTTGTATTCCCAAAAATTGAAATTACTTTTTGATAATTTGTTGTATTTTTTAATTACTTTTTAGTTTTGTTTTGCAAAAAAGAAAAAAAATAAAAACAAGTAAGAGTGCTATATTCGGCTGTGCCGAATCTTATATACCCTTCACCATTGTGCGAGCAGAATACAGAGCAACTAGACAAAAACTAAATAATTTTTACATATACATACATATTTGCAATACCTCAAACTTCATTATAAATAAAATTTAAAAAGCGAAAACTAATAAATAATTTTTTTAAATCTTTTTAGAACATAAAAAAAATAAAAATATAAAAAAAAAAATTTCTTTTTAAAAAACCAAGAATCGAACCGGGAACTCTCAGTTTCTAACAAACCCCCTAGACAACTGAACCATGAAGGAACGTTAATCGAATATCATTAAAATGAAATATGGCACGTTGACTGTTCACAAAATTCAACAAAGTTTTGTTGTAATTACTTCTGATGTTTTTGTTCACCACAAAGTTGGGAAATATATTCACCAAAATAGTTTGCGCCATGTATGTGTGTTTTTTTGTTTTCTTTTATCTTTTTTGGCGAGTTTTGAAGTAGCAAAGAACACAAAAATTCCTAGTTTCTATTTGTAAAAATATTTTCGTTAAATAGATGAAATAATAAAGAAGGGTGATAACGAAAATCATATTGGGCATTATGCTAGTATATGTAAGCAATTGAAAGGGGGGGGGGGGGGGGGGGTCAGAGGGACATCACATGGTTAAATCAAGTTCTCTCCTCATAAGGTCCCAGAATATATATACTTTATGGGGTCTAAAATCAATATTGTGGAAATTACAAACGTTATGACAAACTTATATATACCCTTTTCCACCTGAGGTGAAGGGTATAAAAAGAGTAATTTTTGGGATTTCAGTATTTTGATTATAACTCAGCCATTTTTTAACCGATTTGACAGATTTATATACCGACGTGTTTAAGAAGAAATTTGCCAGTTAGTTGGTCATAACTTTTTTGTATCTGAACCGATTTTCCCGAGAAATTTCCGATATTTTGATATATAAGTCATATCCATAGGACATATGGCAGCCCTTAAATTTAGGTTTTTATAAAATTTTTAATTTTTTTTGTACGGGAGGTACCACGCCCACTTCTCCAATCCCGCCCACATTTTGTAGGATGGTGTGTATTGGCAACCTAAATGTGTGTACCTAATTTGGAAACTTTGGCTCTTGCCGTTCTCAAGATATACAGAAATTCAAAAAATACAACAACAACAAGGGATTTTTGGAAAAATTTAGAGGTAGTCGTGGTTTTTTGCTCATATCTACGTCATTTTTGGACCGATCTGGCTGAATTTCAATAGCAAGAAATGGTGGACTGTATGTAACATAAATGTAAAACAACCTAGCCGCTATCATGTCTGGATTATCCGGAAAACACATATCAAACGTAAGACGGACAGACGGACATCGTTAAATCAAGTTCTCTCCTCATAAGGTCCCAGAATATATATACTTTATGGGGTCTAAAATCAATATTGTGGAAATTACAAACGTTATGACAAACTTATATATACCCTTTTCCACCTGAGGTGAAGGGTATAAAAATAGCATGCATTTTCGAAAAAAGAGCTTAACAAACTGTGATCATTGCAAAACCGACAATCTCCAATGGACATCGCCGTCTTTGCATCAATTCTTAATTTTTGAACATACTTTTTTATAAGGTAAAAGTGTTTCTGGTTATGTAATATTCCCTAATTGGAAGCATTCATTTAATACAACTAAGAGGTATTATTGCAGTCTTTGCATCTATACCCCTCATATATAACAAAATCGAAAAGCTATTTTAAGATATTAAGGTAGTAATTTTTGATGCTAAAAGGATCAGAGAAATCAATACGCGTATAAACATTGCTTAATGAGAATGAAAATATTGAAGTCTAAGGGGAATGTTATTTCTGGAAGGGCGAATAGAAACAGAAAGCTAAGCATTACGAAGTAGGAATTCTGAACCAATTTCGTATGGTGTATGAGGGGACACTACGTTTATCATTCTATGTGAATCTTTTTTTTTTAATTAATCGAAGATCTCATAAAGTATATACATATGTATATTCTGGGTCTTCTAAGTTGATTTAGTCGTTTGGGTTTCAAATGGTTTCTAGTTCTTCAAAGATGTTTTTATTAGAAAAAGAGTTAAGCTCCTAAATGTGAAACCACCTTCCTAAAAACTAGCATAAATTTGTTGCGGCATTTCCAAAAAAAACCTTTTTATGACACCAAATATGGTGAAGGTCGGTTCATAATTTACCTACGGCCCCATGTTAACTCAAAATTTAAAAATTTTCTTAAGAAGCAAAATAATTTTTAATTTTATATTAAAGGTATATAAAACAAGTTAGAGTGCTTTATTCGGCTGTGTCTTTGATACCCTCCACCGACAGTTCGAATGTTTAAGGATTAATATCTGTATGATGTTATTATTATCTTAAACTGTGACGATTTGTTATTAATTATGGTTTTAGGCGACTAAACTGTTTTCCAGTAGTAGGGTTGATATGGGGCCTAGGGTAAATTATGGACCGATCATCACGAAATTTCACAGCGTCATTTCTGGTCCTTTAGCTGTGACGTACCAATTTCTGTTATGATAGCATTATTAATTATGGTTTTAGGTGTACTAAACTGTTTTCTGGGAGTAGGGTTTCTATGGGGCCTAGGGTAAATTATGTACTGATCTTCACGAAATTTCACAGTATCATTTATAGTTCTATAAAACTGTGACGAGCCAAAATTTGTTATGATTGCATTATTTTTTACGGTTTTAGGCGTACTTAACTGTTTTCCGGTAGTAGGGTTTATATGGGGCCTAAGGTAAATTATGGACCGATCGTCAAGAAATTTCACAGTGTTATTTCTATTTTTACGGTTTTAGGCGTACTAAACTGTTTTCCAGGAGTAGTGTTTATATAGGGCTTAGGGTAAATTATGGACGGATCTTCACGAAATTGAACAGCGTGATTTCCAGGCAAATACAACAAATATTTGCAAAATCTTATCTCATTCCGTGCCTTGTTCCAGCATTTATGTTATTTTTTGTAACAAAATTATAAATTTTTTTAGGTGGTGGTTCCACATTTTGATTCATAGCTCTGGCCCTACTAAACCGATTTTGCTGGATTTCCATCCCAAACTGCTTAGGATAACTACAAGCAATTTGGCACCAAGTTTGTTCATTTCTTTTGAGTTGTTCGAAAGTGAGCGTGTTTTCAACATACGGACAGACGCACATGGCTAAATCGACTTAGAATTACTCAAGGATCCAGAATATATATACTTTATGGGGTTTGAGATGAATAATAAAAAAGTTTCACACGGAATGACAAACTTAATATACCCTCTTCACAACTAATTGTGGTGGAGGGTATAAAAACTAACAGCTATAATGGTAGTTAATTAAAACAGATCTTGCTGAAATTAGCCGTTAAATGTATCATAACTAGAACATAAATAGAAAACTGGTCGAGTCCAAAGGATTTTGTATAACAATTTTGGTCGCATAGAAAATTTTCAGTGGCAACGCTGACATGCAACAAATAAAACGAAAAATATTATGAAAAATTACTTAAAGATTCATACTTAAAATTTTAATGTTTTTTGAATTAAAAACAATTGTTTTTCCACTTTTTTTTCACTACAAGTCCTTTGGAGGTTTAAAGAAAGTGGCGCACAAGTGCATATCAAAAATAAATGCATTTTTCAAACGTACACACGACGCACAGTGCTTTGTCCCCATATAACGAAGGGACATAAATAGAAGGAGTTGTCAGAAATTTTTGAAATTTGGTACACAAGCATAGAATAGCTTAGTAAAGAAAAAGGTGAATTTTTGGACAAATCGGTCCAAGGACCCGCCTACCTCCCATGTGTCCTGAAATGGAAAAATGTAATTTTAGCTTCAATAATGCCCACAAAACTACAAAAAATGGTCATACTAATACACACACAACTAGCAACGTATGTGCAAATTTTCACTTAAATCTGAACAAGGACTCAAGGTCCTGCCATATATCCTTTTTCTTAAAAATGTTATAACACTTCCAAAAATTATCCGATCGTAATAAAATTTGGTATGAAAATTGATATTTGTTAGATATATATGTGTGCCAAATTTTGGTAGAATCGGATTATAAATGTGAAAAATACAAAAACATCATTTAATGAAAAATGAGTGAAAAACGCTTAAAATGCTCGTGCAAAAATAACAAGTAAGAAAGTATAATCGGTCAAGCCCGACCATGTGATATCCTATAGCATAGTATTTAAAAACAAAGTTCCTAGATTGTAATCTATTTGGGACCCATGGGCAATCATGGACCCACCAGAACAAAATTATGTTATGAGGTTAAGATTCGTTTCAAAGTTCTTTCTGCCGAATATTATTTAGATATCTTCATCTTCATATATGGGTTTTTTGGATGAGGGTTTATATGTAACCTATGGTTTATATTGGTATGTTACTACATATATTTTTAAGGAAGCTGGCATTAAAAGCTATTTTCGGGAGAATGATTTGTATGGGAGCTATGTTCAAAAATAGAAAGATTCCAATAAAATTTGATAAGCTGATTTTGATTGCAATAAAATTGATAAGAGATGTGCACGTTCATTTTTTGAACCACGCGCCCTCACTTTTACTCGTTTGTAAAAGTAAGTATTTATTAAATATATAAATTGATTTAACATTTTAATAGAAAATTTTTATTTTCTTTTAAATTGAAAACCCTGTATGCAATATTTTCGAACACTCCACAATAGAATTGCTCTTACTACAAACAAAGGCTGTTACCAAAAAAAACTTCTGTCACGTAACCATCTTCAATTTAAATAAAAAATAACGGCACTAAGTCACATTTTGAAAATATTCTTTATACGATGAAAAACCAACGTCATCTGGGAATTTAGCGCCATTTGTGTCGACAAAAAGAAACAGACACAACTGTTATACTAATTTTTTTTAATTTATCTTGTCAATTTTTCTAATTCAATAGTATATATATTTGGATTTTTTTCTTATTATGTTTCTAGTTTATTTTTTTTTTTTAACTAATTCAATCTATGAAAGTTTGAGCAAAAATCACGAAAATAGCATTTTTTTTAAATAAATTTTTTTTTAAGTTGTGGTAAAATTTTTTAAATTTTTTTTTTTGTAGTTATTAGAAAACAGTCTAATTATTCGAAATCAGAAAAAAACCCATAGACCATATTTTTCTTTTTTTTTAATATTCCATCAAAGTTAAGAAATTTTTAGAGCTTAACTAAATAATAAGCGTTTTCCAAACCATTAAAAAATATGTATAGGAGCATAATTCCAGTAAAATTTTTTTATAGATGGCTTAGAATATAGTTAGCTGTTACAGAAAAAAATTTGAATCTCGTAATCCAAAAAATTAATTTTTTACAATTATTTTCTTGAAACAATAAAAAACCAAGGGCATTTGTGATTTCAGCACCCTCTTATGCCGTAAAATGCAGACAAACACAAACAATTTTTTATACATATTTTGATTTTTGTTGTTTTTTATTGAATGGTATAAGTTTGAATTAATATTTCACAGTATTTGTAGTTAATTGTCTTTTAAACTCCTGAAAACTATCAAAATTTGATCAAAAATCATGAAAATAGCCATTTAAAAAAAGTTTTTTTTTTCAAGTTGTGGTAAAATTTTTAAAATTTTTTTTTTTATAGTTATTAGAAAACAGTCTAAGTATTCGAAATCAGAAAAAAACCCATAGACCATATTTTTCTTTTTTTTTAATATTCCATCAAAGTTAGAAAATTTTTAGAGCTTAAGTAAATAATAAGCATTTTTCAAACCAATAAAAAAACACTTATGGGAAAATAAATCAATAAAAATTTTTTACGGTTAGTTCTAAATATAGTAAACTACTACAGAAAAAAATTTCAATCCCGTGCTTTAAAAAACAACAGTTTTACAACAGTTTTCCTAAAGCATGTAAAACTCAAGTAGTTGTTTGGCCATTTTTACTATAAATTCTCAAACTTTGGCGCCCTCTAGCGCCGCCAAAAAGAGTTAAATCTTAAAAATTCTTCAAAATTCATTTTAATTATTTTGTTATCTATCGATCTGTACTTTTTTAAGCACAATATAATACTTGTTTTTTTTTTGATTTATGTCTATGGGCCAAAGCACTGTGCGACGTGGTCACATACAGGGTTGTCAGATGTGGCGATTTCTCGCCAAACGTGGCGATTTTCAAACATGTTTGGCGACCTAATTTTTGATTTGGCGACATGGCGATATATAAAATAGTTAAAATCGCCAACTGGCTATTTTTGATGACCTATGAATTTGTTTTGAAATTCGTTAAATTCAATAATATTATTTTAATTCTCGTATTTTTATGAATGAAAGTTCAGGCAATCATTTGTATGACAGGTATTTGAAGGTATGTTCAAATGGCTGGGGTCTAATCACCGCATTCGAAATAGAATTATGCAAAACAATTCGAATAAACTATCGAATTGTTTTGCATACGATTGGCACAGACGTATCGAATGAAAACTCGATAAATGTAATGTCGAGTTACTCGACATCGAATGCTATTATTTCAAATGCAATACATTTCATTTGATATCGAGTTTCATGATACCAAAATAAATAATTTCGATCAATTTAGCTCGATACCGTATGCGGTAATTAGACCCCTGATGAAGTTAATGAAAATCTTCTAGAAAAGTGTTTTTTATATTTAAACTTAAACATTTTCACATTACGTATGTGGCAATTTATTATCACGTTGTTGTTAGTGATATTTTAAAGATTTTTATGAATCCTATCATACCTTTGGACGTTTATGAAACACAATGAAAAAAATTAGCGTTGGTTTATTGGAAAGATAACTAAATAAGTTTAGGCCAACATTTTTAAGCTACAAGTATACGGCAGGTACGTACAATTTCATGGACTTTACTTTGGCTGTCCTTTATATGCGGTAATTACAACTAGTAAGGCCCGGAACAGACGGTGAAACGCAACTGCAACGAAACTGGAACTTCTAGTTATTTTCGAGTTTCATTCGAGTTTATGCCATAGACTCCTTTGAGGGACCACACACGACCCGACCATTTTGAGACCGGTTTAAAATGCATTGGAAATCAGTTGCATTGAAACCGGCGTGCAGGAAACTCGTCTTTGCGTTTCATCTGTTCTCAAAGAAAAAATTCTTGTACAATTTAGGTTGCAGCGTGTGTGGAAAACGATTGAAACTGGTTTCAAAACAATAATATCTAAAGGGTTTCATTGCAGTTGCGTTTTACCGTCTGTTCTGGGCCTTAGTCAAGCAGTATATAAGAACAAATTTTTGCAAATTTGCCCTATTAGGGACCCATGGGTAATCATGGACATGCCAGAACAAAATAATGTACATAAATGAGTTTAAGATTCATATAAAAGTTCTTTGTTCCGAATATTATTTAGATAAATTCATTGACCTAGGGTCAATTTTAGACCTACCAGGACATTTTGTCATGACAAAGTAGTTATCGTAAAAGGTTTTATCGTCACTTTTTTGTTAATACCAAACTTTATAAGGAACTTGTGGCATTAAAAGCTATTTTCAGCAGTAGTATTTGTATGGGAGCTAGTTTCAAATTTAGACCAAATCAAATAAAAAAATTTAAGATGATTTTGATTGAAATAAAATGAGTTTAGCCCAAATTTAATCTTAATACCAAAATAATGATGATTTATTGGCACAAAGACCCTTTTCTGGAAATAAGCTTGTATGGGGGCTATCTAAAATAATTGACCAATTCGCCCCATTTTCAAAAGGCTTGGTACTTTGCGCACAAGGTGGACAGCCAGCCAGCCATCGAGCCAGTTGCCCAGTCAACGGTATATCGACTCAGTAAGTGATTCTGAGACAAACGATATACTTAAAGGTGGGTCCAGGTCCAATATTTTAAGGTGTTACAAATATCAGCACACATAATACCATCTATCTCCACAACTGTGGTGTGGGTATAAGAAAATAATATAATTTGTGTTTATTCAGCTCCACGAAGCTACACAAACTTTCACTAAACCTTGCAATTTCCTGACAAAAAATAAAAAATCGTCTTTCACGTTTCGAAAAAATGGGACAACTTAAAATTTAGTTTTTTTAAACTATTTTTGTTCGATTTTTATATAAAAAAAAACATTTAAACAAAAACATAATTATTTCATACACTGCTAGCAATTTCAATCGTGTAAGAGCTACTGGGAGTCTCATGAAGAGCGTCTTTGATCGTCGATGCCGCATTTTTTAATCGTAGAAGATTCCTCACACGGGAAGAACTGCCACACGAGTGAGATTCTTCCATAGCACAGCGAATGACGCTACTTCAATCGTTGTAGGAATTGTTTAAGACGTGGGAAATGATAATCTAACTCATGTAGACATTCTCTTTAAATTTGAAAAATTATTTTATCGAAGATTTTCAATATCTTCACTTCACTTCAACATTACATAATTGAGTTTCGAATACTTGCCTGATATTTCATGCCTAAAAATACTAGAATAAAAAAATATGTATTACTTTCTCATATTGAAACAAATTCGTGGCGCATCAAAAATAGCCAACTATTTTCTAAATCGCCTAAAATACGCCATGTAATATAATAAAAAGCTACAAAGTTGAAGGAAAAGAAAACAAAAATTAATGTTGTGCATGAACGTGAACGCAAGTTCAAAAGAAAATTTAAATAAAACTGTAAAAGTAAACTTGACCTGTGTGAACCGGCACTTATAGTAAATCACCAAGGCGAATTTATAACAGGTAAGTGCAACTCTACAACAGGGATGTCAGCGCCTTGCACAATTGTGCAAATTAATTCACATGTACGATTACGCTCTTTTATTTTGCGAGCGTAAAATATAATTGTTTACTGAGAAACACTCTCATTCAGCGGGAAATATCGCAAATATTGCAAGGCCTGTTTTGAGGCCTCTAAATATATTAATGTATATAAATAAATATACAATAACTGTATGTAGGTACATCTTTTTTTTTGTTTTATTATCTTTTTTATTTTATTTATTATCTATGTTTTTGTTTTGTTTTATTTCTGTTTTTGACATTGTACAATGATTTTAAAACAGGGATTTCCATTTCTTTGCACAATTGTGCAATTGTGGTTATTTTTTAAGATAGAATTTTAAAATTTTATAAAAATATATATGTAAAGTGAATCCTAATCAACAAAAATTTCAAATTTTCAAAATAATTGTTTTGCATTTAAGCTAACGATATGTGTTTTGTTCGTGAAAAAAATTCGTTGATGCCTGTAACAGGGTCCCTTTTTCTTTCGTTAAAAAGACGTACCTAAATGCAGAAATTATTAAGAAAAGAAAAAGCCACAAGAATTTGTTGGTATTTTGTGATTGTAAAAATATTTTTGTTTCTGTACCAATCGCGTCGGTGGGTTTTTTTTTGAAAACTCTTTTCTTAAGTAGGTAAAAATATTTAAAAAACAAGTTAAAAAAGTCTTGTTTTGCTACAATTTATGTGTAAACCTATACACATAAAAGCAAATGTGACAGCAGGTAAAATTTTTGGGTAAGAAGATGTGTTTTATTGATGTATTAATCATTCATTAACGCACAGAAAATTTGTAAGTTTTCTTAAAAACGTAAACGCCAATCACTACGACTTAAAAATGTTTACGGAAGTTCGTTGGCTTAGTCGGGGTGATTGTCTAAACAGGTTATTCGATCCTAGAAAAGAGGTGTTGCGTTTTTGGGAAACTGAAAATTTAGACGAATGTGAATTAATACGGTTGAATGATTATGAGTTCATTTTAGACCTTGCGTTTCTGGCGGATACAAGCAGTATTTTAAATGAGCTAAATTTGGAACTACAAGGAAAGGGAAACAATTTAAGTGACATATATACGATTGTTTTTAATTTTAAAACCAAATTATTTTTATTAACAAATGAAATAAATAATGAAGATTTTTCCAACTTTCCTAAAACTTTGTTTATTTATGACAAGGAGAAATATTTGAAAAAATCTGAGTATTTGGCAATTTTTGAAAACCTTTTTTACAACTTTCAAGATCGTTTTCAAGATTTTGAGGATATAAAACCACTACTTAACATATTCCAAAATCCCTTTAAGTGCGACATTGCAAGTTATGAATTCAGCATCCAGTCGGAACTAATCATACTTAGGAGCGAAATTAATCCTCCAGACAGGGAAAATATTATTGAGTTCTGGAAAAATTTAGACGGGGCGCTATATCCTATATTAAAAAAAAATTCCTTCAAATGTCGTTTTTCTCCTCAACATATCTTTGCGAACAAATATTTTCCGATTTGAAATACATTTGCTCAAAACAACGCAATAAATTAACATCCGCAAACCTAAAAAATGTTTTGTTGTTACGAAACTGCAATATAAATTTAGAAGATATTATTGGTAAATAAAAGTATTTATTATAGGCTAGTAAAATCTTCTCTTTTTATAATGGTGGTAAATACTTACTGAATATTTTTAATATTTGCATTAGTATGAGCAAATGAATTTTCATTGTTAGAATTCGCAGAGGTATGTTGAGCAAAAAACGAAAAATATTGGAAAGAATTGTATTAGGTTGTAAAAAGACTTCAAATATTGTGAACTGCGCAATTTTTCCAAAAAATAAGCAAAGTTTCTGAGGTTCCAAATTAAATTTATTTAAATAATAACTGATTGTGTCTGTCCATAACTCAACATTTTTCGATAATTGTATTATTATTTATTGCTTTTAAGTCTTCATAGCAATAAATGTAAGTTAACTTTAAATGGTCTGATGAAAAATGAATGGAAAGCATGAACTATATTTCCTCGCATAATGCTGGCCCTGGTGTTTGCATCGCCCTTTCATGAAAATGTTTTGTAAGTTTTAATACCTTACCTGATTCCCAACAATTTAATCGAACATAGATGACCCTTAGAAAAGGTCTTTAATAAGGCCTCGCAATAGGCCTCGCAACCGCATATTTCGGCCGCTGGGCATGTAAGAGATAAGAGTAATCTCACCAACACAATCATAATTGACATCACTGCTCTACAACTACAAAACAAGGCGAATTAACTCCATGTATTTTGTTTTTGCAATTTTCTGACTTGGTGTCAAATTTCAGTATAGAAACCAAGGTATATTTACACAAGGTAAACTCGTTGGCCCATATGTTTGTCAGCTGATTACCCCTAGTTGGTACCTTAACGTCAAATTTCGTGTATATGAGAATAAACTTGTACATGTGTGCGTTAAATTGTTTTTGTTTTATATGAAGACAATTTTGACAATTTGGTACCTTTTATAGAGCAGCATGTATACACTCCCAAATGAGTCTACCTTGTGTAAATATACCTTGATAGAAACAAAACAATATTTACGTGTGAGAAGAAAACAAACTTTTGGGTTTTTTGGCAAACTTTTTCACAGTTGATGAAAAAGTAGTATTTATTCACACGTGCGCTTTGTTTTGATTGTAAAATAATATACATGCATATAGTTTTGCGCTTATAAAATAAAAACAAATAAGCACGCTCCTATGAAGGTAGTACCAATCGATAGATCGTACAAATCTGAATCGATATCAATATAGGTTATTAGATGACACTCTTGCGATAAAGAATTATAGCGTAGCAAACTTTAAATTTACAAAATATGTGCATGTACAAAGTTAGTTTTACGCTAATAACTCGGAAAAGATTCCGCGTGCATTTATCTAGCTAGTACCAATCGATAGAACGTAAAAATATGAATCGATATTGATATAGCTTATTTTCTAAGAGACTTGGGGGAGGGAGTTATGGTGCAGCAAACTTTTTAAATTTTTTATATATGTACATGTATAGTTTAGTTTTTCACTTATAACTCGAAAACGATTCCGCGTGCACATATCTAGCTAGTACCAATCGATAGAGCGTAAAAATCTGAATCGATATTGATATAGCATATTTTCTAAGAGACTTGGGGGGGGGGGGGAGTTATAGCCTTATAAAGTTTTAATTTTCATTACATATTTAGATGTGTCTGTCCAATCAACTTTGTAAACAAAGAATTATCAAGCAGAGCTGCCAGTTTATTGCTACCATAGTGCTGCCATACTATATTTATACTGTCAGATCTAGCGATTTTAAATTATTTATTTTCTATTTGTGGGAAATCAAGCGCTTTTATTAGTTGTTAATACTTTATTTTTTAACATAAGTGTTTAAAAATTTAAGATAAAAAATAAATTTAGAACATAACACTAGTGCAATATAGGTAGTATCTACCTATATTGCGAATTGTGCGATTTATAATATTGCTGTTAGAGATCACAATAGAACCACTAGATTTTTATTTTCATAACTTGTTACATAAATGTATTCCTTGCACTCCAGTTCTACATAGGGATGAAACGATACCTCTAAGGTATCGATGCTTTTACTCGATGTGGTATCGCTCGTAAAGTATCGATACCTACTTAGAATCGAAAAGAAAGTATCGATACTTAGTTACTTGTATGGGTACTTGTATCGGTTTGTATGATAAAAGAATAGAAAGCAGCATTTAAAAATGTTCTTATTAGTGTTTTATTACTATACAATAAAATAAGAACTTCGACCTATTAGAATTTTTGTGCAAAACGATAAGTGTAAAGATTGAGACCACTTTTAGTTACCACCTAGTACCAATTTCCTTTCGAAATCTTTTTTATCTTAGGAAACAAAATTTTATAGAACGTTCAGCATAACAACCTTCATCACCTTTTATTCCAGAAATCAACAATGTCACTATGAATTTATCTTAAATGTAAATATGTATTTTATTTCCTTTCAATAATTTCTCACGCTCAAGGTCCGTTTTATATAAAGAATATTTATTTAAAATTTATCCAATATTTCGCTATCTGAATGGATAGCTTCTTCAGGAATTTTTTGGTTTTTTTATATTTCAAAAAAATTTTTTAAAAAAAGGAAATAATATTAAGAAGGTCGAAGAAATTAAGCTAAATAATTTATGTATTTTATTTTTAAATTGATAAAATAAGGACAAGTATCTGAAAGCTAATAAAAAATATAAAGAAGTATGTCGTGAAGCCCAACAAAGTTATAGTCAAAAACTAGTTGAAAAAATAGAGAGTGTGCAAACCAGCAAAGATTGGTGGAAAATTGCCAAGGAGATACGTAATGATGATTTACCAACAGAATTAGCTATTCAGGCAGAAGACTTTAGGATTTATTTCAAGCAATTGTTAAACCCGATTCAAAATATAGTAGAAATGCAATATGCATACTTTTATACAAGTAATTATGACTTGGATAAGGTAATATCAGTATCAGAAATTAAACAAGTGCTGAGTAAAACTAAAACTAATAAAGCTGCAGGAGAAGATAGAGTTCCGTATGAGTTCTATAAAAATGCACCAGACGAACTATTGGAAGAGATAACAAAAACATGTAATGTATTATTTGATCGATGCAGTGTTGACGATTCGTTTAATTTGAGTATTATTTATCCAATCTATAAAAAAGGCGATACTTCATTACCAAATAATTATCGTGGTATATCATTTATGAACTGTTTGCCGAAACTTATGATGGGATTAATAAATGAAAGACTCTCGAATTGGGTTGAACGTAACAACATTATGAATGAATTCCAAGCAGGATTTCGTAAAAACTATTCAACAGCAGATAATATATATAATTTAACATCTATGGTGCATCTGAATTTTGCGAATAAAAAGAAAACATATGCCTTTTTCGTAGATTTCAAAGCAGCATTTGATAAAGTGTCAAGAAATGCTTTAATTTATAAGTTGCATACATTGGGTGTATCATCAAAAGTTGTAAAGTTTATAGAATGTATCTATGAAAAAACTCTTACATCTGTTTGGACAGGTAGTGAGCTATCAAAGTCATTTGCTACAGAATGTGGTGTAAAGCAGGGGTGTTTGCTATCACCTTTCCTATTTGCTTTATACCTTAGTGACTTGCATGATTGCTTAGAAGGTGGAATATACTTTGAAAATATTAACATAAGATTGCTATTATATGCAGACGACATAGTGATTTTAGCGGATGATGTAAAAGTGCTGCAGAAAATGATCCAAAAACTTGAAGACTATTGTAAAACATGGAATGTTGAAGTAAACTTGGATAAGTCAGAAATTATGGTTTTCAGAAAAGGGGGAAGATTGTCTAGTAAAGAAAAATGGTATTTTAATAGCCAAGAAATCAAAATAGTTTCAGAATACTGTTACCTAGGAGTTTGGCTTACACCAAAAATGGTATTTACGAAGCATATTGAACAAAGAAACATAGCAGCAAAAAATAGTATCAACTTAACATGGCAAAACTTTTTAAATAAAAACACAATATCAATTGCTTCTAAATGGAAATTATTCCTTGCAGTATGCAGATCAGTGCAATCGTATGCAGCCCAAATATGGGGGTTTACAAATTTTGAGCATGTTGATAAGCTACAAATATATTTTCTAAAGAAAATCTTGCGGCTCCCAAGCTTCACACCAACTTATGTGTTATCATCCGAAACAGGTATGGAAAATGGTCATTTATATACCTTAGATCTACATATGAGATACATCAACAAAACTTTGTTTGATTACGGAGAAAATAGGTTGCCTTATCAATTTTCTAAACTATTGATTAAAAAAAATCTGCTTTGGGTAATTGAACTTAACAAGCTCGGATTAGAATTTGAAATTAATTGGACAGAAGCGAACATTAATAAACAACAATGGAATAACAATAGAAAAAACCTTTTAAACTCCTTGAAGTCAAAATATCAAGAGCAAATTTGCAACAAAAAGACTCTAACAACCAGAATATATTCAAAACTAAATGCAATTGTAGGGAATAAATACATATCTAATGAAATTAAACTGGAAAATATATCTTGGATTTTTAAAGCACGAAGTGATTTGATAAAATTAAATGGAAACCGTTTTGAAACGAATTTATCTAAATTATGCTCTTTATGTAATTCAAGGGAAATTGAAAATATAGAACATTTTCTTGGTCGTTGTAAAACTTTAAAAGAATTTAGAATTATGTACTTCAGTAAAGCTAACCTTACGGAAGACGAAATCTTAAATATATTAAATGGTGTAAATACAAATTGGAATTTCTTAGCAAATTATATAAAAACATGTATAAATTACAGAAACTTTTTGATAACAGAGTTTAATACATAAAAACATTTATCTCGATTGGGAAATTAAATTTTTATATTATAAGCGGCTGACGACGATAGTCAGAGTCGCATATGTTTATTTTTAACTTTTATTTTATTTTGTTATTTTATTTTGTAATTATTTTATTTATCGTTAGCTAAAATGCAAAAAGACGTAACTTACAAAAATATAATTTTACAGGAGAAGCAAAAAACTTTGTAAAGTGAAAACTATAAACATGTCAGAAAAACATGCATTGATAAATCGTCCATGGAATTCTTCAACCAATTTTCAAAGAAAACCATTTCATTATATTTTCTTAGAAAAAAATGTGTAATTACGTCGTTTTGCATACATCAAACAAAAAAACTTTTAGTTACGTCCCTTTGTTTTTTGTTAATAAAAGTGCAATTTTTGATCGCAGAAGTGTAAAATTTTGTCAAGACATGTAGTTTTATAGCATTCATAATAATATATCAAAAACTCGATTTTGAATTTTTTGTTAGTTACGTCTTTTTGCATTTTAGCTAACGATATATTGCTGAAAATAAAAATAAATACTACTACTAAAAAAAAAAAAAAATACTACTACTAATAAAGGGTGGTAAAACCATAATCCATGACCTTAACGTCAAGTTTTTTGCGCAAATTAAATTGACCTATCTTTGTTTCAGTATTTGACAACTTCGATTATTGAGAGGTACACAATTGAGCAGCGCGTTAAGATTAATAAAGCCTTTTACAGTATAATCGACCAAATGTTTCCACAATCGGGAGAATTGCGCGTAAATTTCAGCAAACCGGGTCTGTAGGAAATGGGAAAATATATGTGCATGCTCCCCAGTTAGTTCTGCGGCTGGCGGCGTCTTCGAAAATGAGGTCGGCCAAGCAATTATCGTTAATAGTGTTCGCTATCGCGGATGATAACGGACTTCCTATAGCCAGAAATTGAGGAAGTGGACCTAGACGATATGTGGTGTATAGGTGTGGACCCGGGATTCGGGATTTTTAATTAAAAAAAGGGATCCCGGGACGAATCGGGATTTTTCGGGATTTCATATATAAAAGCCAATTTTAAAATTCATATAATTATAATTTAATGTTTATGTATAAGAATTAAAACAAATTAATTCATGAAGAAAATTAAACTCATACAAAATAAAACAGTTTAATGTATTCTTTTAAAGTAATATGGAAGGAAGTATTATGTATTAAAACTTATATTTTAAAAAGATTCTTAAACAAAAAGTAATTTAAATTTTTGGGAATACAAAATTTTAATTTCAAAAGATTTTATGCCTAACCAGATATTAGAGGAGAATGTAAAATGAGATAAACCCACTGTTTATTGTTGATGTGTTTTGTTTAAACTTTGATATTGTTACAAGTAGAACTGTTGCTTATAAGTCTTATACGTTTAACAGTTTTATTTGGTTTAATATCTTTAGTTTTTCTAAAATCTTTATGGATGAAGTTTCCTGATGATCTGGCCTAAGCAACCAGTGAAATGCGCATAGGAATAGCTTATCCCATCAACAATAAATTTCAAGTGTTTTTATCAAGAATAAAAACTGGGAATTAGGCACGAATAACGAAATATTTTGAAATTAAGATTCTTAAACAAATTAATGACGTTAGATAATTTATACCTTATTTTATCGCAAACAAATCGTCGTGCCGAAGTTATCTTGCCGTATATCACAAAAATTTTTTTTTGGGAAATCGAATCTTAAGGTTCAAATTATTATTCACAAAAATGTAAGTGAAAAAAGTCGTCCAATATTTTTGTCAGATATAGTATTTGATTTTCTTTATCGATTTATGTAAAAATATTTAAAGTCATGGAAAAAAAATTTTAAGTTATAGCCATTATCACGTTCGAAAAAATTTTTCAATTTTGTCGTATACGCCACTTTCTGCGATATATTTTTTAGTTTGTGGGATATAAGTCAAAATAAGGTATTAAAAACCTACATTCACGTGTTCAACGAATATTGAAAATTAAATAATAATAATTTTCGAAACGAAAATTTATGCAAGTGGCAAATATATTTACGTATAGTTATAGTTTTTACATTATCGAATATCCTTATGTATGAATAATTTTAAGGTTTATTATTACTTAAGGGTGGTCTAACCATAATGCACGATGTTAACTGTGAGTCACACCGTAACGACAAATTTTTGCCTAACTTAATTTGTCATTTTTTGGTATCAGTGCCAAATTCAACCATGGAGAGGTGCAGCATTGAGCAGCGCGTTAAGATTGCTGAAGCCTTTTCCGAAAATGAGCGTTCAAATCAAAAATACATTTTGTGCACATCTTGATTTTGTTGGTCAGCAAAATCGATCCAATGTGTCCACAATCGGGATATTTGTGTGCAAATTTTAGCAAACCGGCTCTATAGGAAATGTGAAAACGCCTGTGCATGCATGCTTGGTGCGGTTTATGGCCAGGCGGCATCATCGAAAAGCAGTTACTGTGAATGGTGTTTGCTATCGCGAGCTGATAACGGATTTATTTTTGTCAGAAATTGAGGATATGGACCTGGACGATAATTAGTTCCAAAAGAATGTGTCACACGGCCAACGCAACAATGGCTCTTCTGCACGAGAAATTCAATGTCCATGTTAACTCGCCGTCACGATCATATGATTTGACACCGTTTGCCTTGTTTCTTTGGTAATATTTAAAATAAAAAGTGTACGTCAATAAGCCAAAAACAATTAAGAGCTAAAGGATTAGATAATTTGACACTTTAAGGACATTGAATCTCAATTATGTCTCAGAGGCATTGAAAATATGGACCATAGGACAAAAATATGCTATCGAAGCCGCGACGAGCATTTGGCCGATATTTTGTCTCACGCATAGTTGTCATAGATCCTTCTATATAATAATAAAAAAATTCAGATTATTCTCTAAAAACTTTTTGTTTTATTCACAATAACCATTGTAAATTATGGTTATACCACCCTGAATATTTAACCTTTAATTGCTTAACAATAAAGTGAATTAAGGCAATATATCAATAATTCCATCAATATAAATAGCCGTTGAGTACTTCGTCCGAAAAATATCTTTATATATAAAACGAAAAATGTTAAAATAACAGTAATAATAATAAGATAGTCTCTTTTTTGTAACATGCCTAATATACTTTGTTCACATACAACAAGATAACGCAAGATATTTTTAATTGAAAGTTTTCATACGTTTTTTGTCGTATATCCACAATTATGCTACATACGATATTATAACGTATTAAATTTTTCGCAAAAGTGGATATACAACAAAATGGCTTCGTAATATCTCATTAACTATAAGAGATATAGACGTGAGGATTACGCAGATCGATAGATCTGTTAAATTTACCAGAGGAAACGGTCCTATCTCATTTTTTTCGATTTTGTGATATACGACAAGATAACTCCGGAACGACGAAATGCTGCCGACGAAACCAATATTCGCATTCAATACTTCTGGGTGGTATCGTAAATAAATAACTACATATATGCTATATGACAATATTTAATTTATTTTATCTCAATTATATATATGCAAGTATTAATCTAATAAAATAAACTTATATGTGTCAAAAGACTTTTGGTAGAACCCCCTAAAAATGTTAACACCTTTTTGCACAACTTGCATTTTTCGTGCGCAGTTCTATTATCATCCACATACAATGCATTGCATGTAACATTTATTCACTTGTGACTTTTTTTGTAACCAGTTAAAAATTAGATTTATGGCCAGTATGATTTAATATTGAATTTTTACTAAGCCCAAAATCTCTGGATTTTTATATCAAACCCCGGGATTCGGGACTTAAATTTTTAGAATATTCCCGGGTTTTTGGTATTCGGGATTGGCATCCCTAGTGTTTACTGGTCAAGCGGTTTCTTGATACCGTTACTGCTGCTCCAGCTTTGGAAAATAATCAAAAATTTAAGATTAATTTCAATACCAAAGTTAAACGATTACTTTTGACCGATACCGAGTATTTTTTTACCGATACTACTTGGTACTCGGTTAATAAGTATCGATTACAAAAATACTAGGTACTTATATAAAAGTATCGAATATGTACTTGTATTTACTAGTAGGGATGAAACGATACCTCTAAGGTATCGATGCTTTTACTCGATATGGTATCGCTCGTAAAGTATCGATACCTACTTAGAATCGAAAAGAAAGTATCGATACTTAGTTACTTGTATGGGTACTTGTATCGGTTTGTATGATAAAAGAATAGAAAGCAGCATTTAAAAATGTTCTTATTAGTGTTTTATTACTATACAATAAAATAAGAACTTCGACCTATTAGAATTTTTGTGCAAAACGATAAGTGTAAAGATTGAGACCACTTTTAGTTACCACCTAGTACCAATTTCCTTTCGAAATCTTTTTTATCTTAGGAAACAAAATTTTATAGAACGTTCAGCATAAAAACCTTCATCACCTTTTATTCCAGAAATCAACAATGTCACTATGAATTTATCTTAAATGTAAATATGTATTTTATTTCCTTTCAATAATTTCTCACGCTCAAGGTCCGTTTTATATAAAGAATATTTATTTAAAATTTATCCAATATTTCGCTATCTCAATGGATAGCTTCTTCAGGAATTTTTTGGTTTTTTTATATTTCAAAAAAATTTTTTAAAAAAAGGAAATAATATTAAGAAGGTCGAAGAAATTAAGCTAAATAATTTATGTATTTTATTTTTAAATTGATAAAATAAGGACAAGTATCTGAAAGCTAATAAAAAATATAAAGAAGTATGTCGTGAAGCCCAACAAAGTTATAGTCAAAAACTAGTTGAAAAAATAGAGAGTGTGCAAACCAGCAAAGATTGGTGGAAAATTGCCAAGGAGATACGTAATGATGATTTACCAACAGAATTAGCTATTCAGGCAGAAGACTTTAGGATTTATTTCAAGCAATTGTTAAACCCGATTCAAAATATAGTAAAAATGCAATATGCATACTTTTATACAAGTAATTATGACTTGGATAAGGTAATATCAGTATCAGAAATTAAACAAGTGCTGAGTAAAACTAAAACTAATAAAGCTGCAGGAGAAGATAGAGTTCCGTATGAGTTCTATAAAAATGCACCAGACGAACTATTGGAAGAGATAACAAAAACATGTAATGTATTATTTGATCGATGCAGTGTTGACGATTCGTTTAATTTGAGTATTATTTATCCAATCTATAAAAAAGGCGATACTTCATTACCAAATAATTATCGTGGTATATCATTTATGAACTGTTTGCCGAAACTTATGATGGGATTAATAAATGAAAGACTCTCGAATTGGGTTGAACGTAACAACATTATGAATGAATTCCAAGCAGGATTTCGTAAAAACTATTCAACAGCAGATAATATATATAATTTAACATCTATGGTGCATCTGAATTTTGCGAATAAAAAGAAAACATATGCCTTTTTCGTAGATTTCAAAGCAGCATTTGATAAAGTGTCAAGAAATGCTTTAATTTATAAGTTGCATACATTGGGTGTATCATCAAAAGTTGTAAAGTTTATAGAATGTATCTATGAAAAAACTCTTACATCTGTTTGGACAGGTAGTGAGCTATCAAAGTCATTTGCTACAGAATGTGGTGTAAAGCAGGGGTGTTTGCTATCACCTTTCCTATTTGCTTTATACCTTAGTGACTTGCATGATTGCTTAGAAGGTGGAATATACTTTGAAAATATTAACATAAGATTGCTATTATATGCAGACGACATAGTGATTTTAGCGGATGATGTAAAAGTGCTGCAGAAAATGATCCAAAAACTTGAAGACTATTGTAAAACATGGAATGTTGAAGTAAACTTGGATAAGTCAGAAATTATGGTTTTCAGAAAAGGGGGAAGATTGTCTAGTAAAGAAAAATGGTATTTTAATAGCCAAGAAATCAAAATAGTTTCAGAATACTGTTACCTAGGAGTTTGGCTTACACCAAAAATGGTATTTACGAAGCATATTGAACAAAGAAACATAGCAGCAAAAAATAGTATCAACTTAACATGGCAAAACTTTTTAAATAAAAACACAATATCAATTGCTTCTAAATGGAAATTATTCCTTGCAGTATGCAGATCAGTGCAATCGTATGCAGCCCAAATATGGGGGTTTACAAATGTTGAGCATGTTGATAAGCTACAAATATATTTTCTAAAGAAAATCTTGCGGCTCCCAAGCTTCACACCAACTTATGTGTTATCATCCGAAACAGGTATGGAAAATGGTCATTTATATACCTTAGATCTACATATGAGATACATCAACAAAACTTTGTTTGATTACGGAGAAAATAGGTTGCCTTATCAATTTTCTAAACTATTGATTAAAAAAAATCTGCTTTGGGTAATTGAACTTAACAAGCTCGGATTAGAATTTGAAATTAATTGGACAGAAGCGAACATTAATAAATAACAATGGAATAACAATAGAAAAAACCTTTTAAACTCCTTGAAGTCAAAATATCAAGAGCAAATTTGCAACAAAAAGACTCTAACAACCAGAATATATTCAAAACTAAATGCAATTGAAGGGAATAAATACATATCTAATGAAATTAAACTGGAAAATATATCTTGGATTTTTAAAGCACGAAGTGATTTGATAAAATTAAATGGAAACCGTTTTGAAACGAATTTATCTAAATTATGCTCTTTATGTAATTCAAGGGAAATTGAAAATATAGAACATTTTCTTGGTCGTTGTAAAACTTTAAAAGAATTTAGAATTATGTACTTCAGTAATATATAAAAACATGTATAAATTACAGAAACTTTTTGATAACAGAGTTTAATACATAAAAACATTTATCTCGATTGGGAAATTAAATTTTTATATTATAAGCGGCTGACGACGATAGTCAGAGTCGCATATGTTTATTTTTAACTTTTATTTTATTTTGTTATTTTATTTTGTAATTATTTTATATATATTGCTGAAAATAAAAATAAATACTACTACTAAAAAAAAAAAAAAATACTACTACTAATAAAGGGTGGTAAAACCATAATCCATGACCTTAACGTCAAGTTTTTTGCGCAAATTAAATTGACCTATCTTTGTTTCAGTATTTGACAACTTCGATTATTGAGAGGTACACAATTGAGCAGCGCGTTAAGATTAATAAAGCCTTTTACAGTATAATCGACCAAATGTTTCCACAATCGGGAGAATTGCGCGTAAATTTCAGCAAACCGGGTCTGTAGGAAATGGGAAAATATATGTGCATGCTCCCCAGTTAGTTCTGCGGCTGGCGGCGTCTTCGAAAATGAGGTCGGCCAAGCAATTATCGTTAATAGTGTTCGCTATCGCGGATGATAACGGACTTCCTATAGCCAGAAATTGAGGAAGTGGACCTAGACGATATGTGGTGTATAGGTGTGGACCCGGGATTCGGGATTTTTAATTAAAAAAAAGGGATCCCGGGACGAATCGGGATTTTTCGGGATTTCATATATAAAAGCCAATTTTAAAATTCATATAATTATAATTTAATGTTTATGTATAAGAATTAAAACAAATTAATTCATGAAGAAAATTAAACTCATACAAAATAAAACAGTTTAATGTATTCTTTTAAAGTAATATGGAAGGAAGTATTATGTATTAAAACTTATATTTTAAAAAGATTCTTAAACAAAAAGTAATTTAAATTTTTGGGAATACAAAATTTTAATTTCAAAAGATTTTATGCCTAACCAGATATTAGAGGAGAATGTAAAATGAGATAAACCCACTGTTTATTGTTGATGTGTTTTGTTTAAACTTTGATATTGTTACAAGTAGAACTGTTGCTTATAAGTCTTATACGTTTAACAGTTTTATTTGGTTTAATATCTTTAGTTTTTCTAAAATCTTTATGGATGAAGTTTCCTGATGATCTGGCCTAAGCAACCAGTGAAATGCGCATAGGAATAGCTTATCCCATCAACAATAAATTTCAAGTGTTTTTATCAAGAATAAAAACTGGGAATTAGGCACGAATAACGAAATATTTTGAAATTAAGATTCTTAAACAAATTAATGACGTTAGATAATTGATACCTTATTTTATCGCAAACAAATCGTCGTGCCGAAGTTATCTTGCCGTATATCACAAAAATTTTTTTTTGGGAAATCGAATCTTAAGGTTCAAATTATTATTCACAAAAATGTAAGTGAAAAAAGTCGTCCAATATTTTTGTCAGATATAGTATTTGATTTTCTTTATCGATTTATGTAAAAATATTTAAAGTCATGGAAAAAAAATTTTAAGTTATAGCCATTATCACGTTCGAAAAAATTTTTCAATTTTGTCGTATACGCCACTTTCTGCGATATATTTTTTAGTTTGTGGGATATAAGTCAAAATAAGGTATTAAAAACCTACATTCACGTGTTCAACGAATATTGAAAATTAAATAATAATAATTTTCGAAACGAAAATTTATGCAAGTGGCAAATATATTTACGTATAGTTATAGTTTTTACATTATCGAATATCCTTATGTATGAATAATTTTAAGGTTTATTATTACTTAAGGGTGGTCTAACCATAATGCACGATGTTAACTGTGAGTCACACCGTAACGACAAATTTTTGCCTAACTTAATTTGTCATTTTTTGGTATCAGTGCCAAATTCAACCATGGAGAGGTGCAGCATTGAGCAGCGCGTTAAGATTGCTGAAGCCTTTTCCGAAAATGAGCGTTCAAATCAAAAATACATTTTGTGCACATCTTGATTTTGTTGGTCAGCAAAATCGATCCAATGTGTCCACAATCGGGATATTTGTGTGCAAATTTTAGCAAACCGGCTCTATAGGAAATGTGAAAACGCCTGTGCATGCATGCTTGGTGCGGTTTATGGCCAGGCGGCATTATCGAAAAGTAGTTACTGTGAATGGTGTTTGCTATCGCGAGCTGATAACGGATTTATTTTTGTCAGAAATTGAGGATATGGACCTGGACGATAATTAGTTCCAAAAGAATGTGTCACACGGCCAACGCAACAATGGCTCTTCTGCACGAGAAATTTAATGTCCATGTTAACTCGCCGTCACGATCATATGATTTGACACCGTTTGCCTTGTTTCTTTGGTAATATTTAAAATAAAAAGTGTACGTCAATAAGCCAAAAACAATTAAGAGCTAAAGGATTAGATAATTTGACACTTTAAGGACATTGAATCTCAATTATTTCTCAGAGGCATTGAAAATATGGACCATAGGACAAAAATATGCTATCGAAGCCGCGACGAGCATTTGGCCGATATTTTGTCTCACGCATAGTTGTCATAGATCCTTCTATATAATAATAAAAAAATTCAGATTATTCTCTAAAAACTTTTTGTTTTATTCACAATAACCATTGTAAATTATGGTTGGACCACCCTGAATATTTAACCTTTAATTGCTTAACAATAAAGTGAATTAAGGCAATATATCAATAATTCCATCAATAGAAATAGCCGTTGAGTACTTCGTCCGAAAAATATCTTTATATATAAAACGAAAAATGTTAAAATAACAGTAATAATAATAAGATAATAATAATCTCTTTTTTGTAACATGCCTAATATACTTTGTTCACATACAACAAGATAACGCAAGATATTTTTAATTGAAAGTTTTCATACGTTTTTTGTCGTATATCCACAATTATGCTACATACCATATTATAACGTATTAAATTTTTCGCAAAAGTGGATATACAACAAAATGGCTTCGTAATATCTCATTAACTATAAGAGATATAGACGTGAGGATTACGCAGATCGATAGATCTGTTAAATTTACCAGAGGAAACGGTCCTATCTCATTAACTACATATATGCTATATGACAATATTTAATTTATTTTATCTCAATTATATATGCAAGTATTAATCTAATAAAATAAACTTATATGTGTCAAAAGACTTTTGGTAGAACCCCCTAAAAATGTTAACACCTTTTTGCACAACTTGCATTTTTCGTGCGCAGTTCTATTATCATCCACATACAATGCATTGCATGTAACATTTATTCACTTGTGACTTTTTTTGTAACCAGTTAAAAATTAGATTTATGGCCAGTATGATTTAATATTGAATTTTTACTAAGCCCAAAATCTCTGGATTTTTATATCAAACCCCGGGATTCGGGACTTAAATTTTTAGAATATTCCCGGGTTTTTGGTATTCGGGATTGGCATCCCTAGTGTTTACTGGTCAAGCGGTTTCTTGATACCGTTACTGCTGCTCCAGCTTTGGAAAATAATCAAAAATTTAAGATTAATTTCAATACCAAAGTTAAACGATTACTTTTGACCGATACCGAGTATTTTTTTACCGATACTACTTGGTACTCGGTTAATAAGTATCGATTACAAAAATACTAGGTACTTATATAAAAGTATCGAATATGTACTTGTATTTACTCGTATCGCTCGTAAAGTATCGATACCTACTTAGAATCGAAAAGAAAGTATCGATACTTAGTTACTTGTATGGGTACTTGTATCGGTTTGTATGATAAAAGAATAGAAAGCAGCATTTAAAAATGTTCTTATTAGTGTTTTATTACTATACAATAAAATAAGAACTTCGACCTATTAGAATTTTTGTGCAAAACGATAAGTGTAAAGATTGAGACCACTTTTAGTTACCACCTAGTACCAATTTCCTTTCGAAATCTTTTTTATCTTAGGAAACAAAATTTTATAGAACGTTCAGCATAACAACCTTCATCACCTTTTATTCCAGAAATCAACAATGTCACTATGAATTTATCTTAAATGTAAATATGTATTTTATTTCCTTTCAATAATTTCTCACGCTCAAGGTCCGTTTTATATAAAGAATATTTATTTAAAATTTATCCAATATTTCGCTATCTCAATGGATAGCTTCTTCAGGAATTTTTTGGTTTTTTTATATTTCAAAAAAATTTTTTAAAAAAAGGAAATAATATTAAGAAGGTCGAAGAAATTAAGCTAAATAATTTATGTATTTTATTTTTAAATTGATAAAATAAGGACAAGTATCTGAAAGCTAATAAAAAATATAAAGAAGTATGTCGTGAAGCCCAACAAAGTTATAGTCAAAAACTAGTTGAAAAAATAGAGAGTGTGCAAACCAGCAAAGATTGGTGGAAAATTGCCAAGGAGATACGTAATGATGATTTACCAACAGAATTAGCTATTCAGGCAGAAGACTTTAGGATTTATTTCAAGCAATTGTTAAACCCGATTCAAAATATAGTAAAAATGCAATATGCATACTTTTATACAAGTAATTATGACTTGGATAAGGTAATATCAGTATCAGAAATTAAACAAGTGCTGAGTAAAACTAAAACTAATAAAGCTGCAGGAGAAGATAGAGTTCCGTATGAGTTCTATAAAAATGCACCAGACGAACTATTGGAAGAGATAACAAAAACATGTAATGTATTATTTGATCGATGCAGTGTTGACGATTCGTTTAATTTGAGTATTATTTATCCAATCTATAAAAAAGGCGATACTTCATTACCAAATAATTATCGTGGTATATCATTTATGAACTGTTTGCCGAAACTTATGATGGGATTAATAAATGAAAGACTCTCGAATTGGGTTGAACGTAACAACATTATGAATGAATTCCAAGCAGGATTTCGTAAAAACTATTCAACAGCAGATAATATATATAATTTAACATCTATGGTGCATCTGAATTTTGCGAATAAAAAGAAAACATATGCCTTTTTCGTAGATTTCAAAGCAGCATTTGATAAAGTGTCAAGAAATGCTTTAATTTATAAGTTGCATACATTGGGTGTATCATCGAAAGTTGTAAAGTTTATAGAATGTATCTATGAAAAAACTCTTACATCTGTTTGGACAGGTAGTGAGCTATCAAAGTCATTTGCTACAGAATGTGGTGTAAAGCAGGGGTGTTTGCTATCACCTTTCCTATTTGCTTTATACCTTAATGACTTGCATGATTGCTTAGAAGGTGGAATATACTTTGAAAATATTAACATAAGATTGCTATTATATGCAGACGACATAGTGATTTTAGCGGATGATGTAAAAGTGCTGCAGAAAATGATCCAAAAACTTGAAGACTATTGTAAAACATGGAATGTTGAAGTAAACTTGGATAAGTCAGAAATTATGGTTTTCAGAAAAGGGGGAAGATTGTCTAGTAAAGAAAAATGGTATTTTAATAGCCAAGAAATCAAAATAGTTTCAGAATACTGTTACCTAGGAGTTTGGCTTACACCAAAAATGGTATTTACGAAGCATATTGAACAAAGAAACATAGCAGCAAAAAATAGTATCAACTTAACATGGCAAAACTTTTTAAATAAAAACACAATATCAATTGCTTCTAAATGGAAATTATTCCTTGCAGTATGCAGATCAGTGCAATCGTATGCAGCCCAAATATGGGGGTTTACAAATGTTGAGCATGTTGATAAGCTACAAATATATTTTCTAAAGAAAATCTTGCGGCTCCCAAGCTTCACACCAACTTATGTGTTATCATCCGAAACAGGTATGGAAAATGGTCATTTATATACCTTAGATCTACATATGAGATACATCAACAAAACTTTGTTTGATTACGGAGAAAATAGGTTGCCTTATCAATTTTCTAAACTATTGATTAAAAAAAATCTGCTTTGGGTAATTGAACTTAACAAGCTCGGATTAGAATTTGAAATTAATTGGACAGAAGCGAACATTAATAAACAACAATGGAATAACAATAGAAAAAACCTTTTAAACTCCTTGAAGTCAAAATATCAAGAGCAAATTTGCAACAAAAAGACTCTAACAACCAGAATATATTCAAAACTAAATGCAATTGTAGGGAATAAATACATATCTAATGAAATTAAACTGGAAAATATATCTTGGATTTTTAAAGCACGAAGTGATTTGATAAAATTAAATGGAAACCGTTTTGAAACGAATTTATCTAAATTATGCTCTTTATGTAATTCAAGGGAAATTGAAAATATAGAACATTTTCTTGGTCGTTGTAAAACTTTAAAAGAATTTAGAATTATGTACTTCAGTAAAGCTAACCTTACGGAAGACGAAATCTTAAATATATTAAATGGTGTAAATACAAATTGGAATTTCTTAGCAAATTATATAAAAACATGTATAAATTACAGAAACTTTTTGATAACAGAGTTTAATACATAAAAACATTTATCTCGATTGGGAAATTAAATTTTTATATTATAAGCGGCTGACGACGATAGTCAGAGTCGCATATGTTTATTTTTAACTTTTATTTTATTTTGTTATTTTATTTTGTAATTATTTTATTTATCGTTAGCTAAAATGCAAAAAGACGTAACTTACAAAAATATAATTTTACAGGAGAAGCAAAAAACTTTGTAAAGTGAAAACTATAAACATGTCAGAAAAACATGCATTGATAAATCGTCCATGGAATTCTTCAACCAATTTTCAAAGAAAACCATTTCATTATATTTTCTTAGAAAAAAATGTGTAATTACGTCGTTTTGCATACATCAAACAAAAAAACTTTTAGTTACGTCCCTTTGTTTTTTGTTAATAAAAGTGCAATTTTTGATCGCAGAAGTGTAAAATTTTGTCAAGACATGTAGTTTTATAGCATTCATAATAATATATCAAAAACTCGATTTTGAATTTTTTGTTAGTTACGTCTTTTTGCATTTTAGCTAACGATATATTGCTGAAAATAAAAATAAATACTACTACTAAAAAAAAAAAAAAATACTACTACTAATAAAGGGTGGTAAAACCATAATCCATGACCTTAACGTCAAGTTTTTTGCGCAAATTAAATTGACCTATCTTTGTTTCAGTATTTGACAACTTCGATTATTGAGAGGTACACAATTGAGCAGCGCGTTAAGATTAATAAAGCCTTTTACAGTATAATCGACCAAATGTTTCCACAATCGGGAGAATTGCGCGTAAATTTCAGCAAACCGGGTCTGTAGGAAATGGGAAAATATATGTGCATGCTCCCCAGTTAGTTCTGCGGCTGGCGGCGTCTTCGAAAATGAGGTCGGCCAAGCAATTATCGTTAATAGTGTTCGCTATCGCGGATGATAACGGACTTCCTATAGCCAGAAATTGAGGAAGTGGACCTAGACGATATGTGGTGTATAGGTGTGGACCCGGGATTCGGGATTTTTAATTAAAAAAAAGGGATCCCGGGACGAATCGCCAATTTTAAAATTCATATAATTATAATTTAATGTTTATGTATAAGAATTAAAACAAATTAATTCATGAAGAAAATTAAACTCATACAAAATAAAACAGTTTAATGTATTCTTTTAAAGTAATATGGAAGGAAGTATTATGTATTAAAACTTATATTTTAAAAAGATTCTTAAACAAAAAGTAATTTAAATTTTTGGGAATACAAAATTTTAATTTCAAAAGATTTTATGCCTAACCAGATATTAGAGGAGAATGTAAAATGAGATAAACCCACTGTTTATTGTTGATGTGTTTTGTTTAAACTTTGATATTGTTACAAGTAGAACTGTTGCTTATAAGTCTTATACGTTTAACAGTTTTATTTGGTTTAATATCTTTAGTTTTTCTAAAATCTTTATGGATGAAGTTTCCTGATGATCTGGCCTAAGCAACCAGTGAAATGCGCATAGGAATAGCTTATCCCATCAACAATAAATTTCAAGTGTTTTTATCAAGAATAAAAACTGGGAATTAGGCACGAATAACGAAATATTTTGAAATTAAGATTCTTAAACAAATTAATGACGTTAGATAATTGATACCTTATTTTATCGCAAACAAATCGTCGTGCCGAAGTTATCTTGCCGTATATCACAAAAATTTTTTTTTGGGAAATCGAATCTTAAGGTTCAAATTATTATTCACAAAAATGTAAGTGAAAAAAGTCGTCCAATATTTTTGTCAGATATAGTATTTGATTTTCTTTATCGATTTATGTAAAAATATTTAAAGTCATGGAAAAAAAATTTTAAGTTATAGCCATTATCACGTTCGAAAAAATTTTTCAATTTTGTCGTATACGCCACTTTCTGCGATATATTTTTTAGTTTGTGGGATATAAGTCAAAATAAGGTATTAAAAACCTACATTCACGTGTTCAACGAATATTGAAAATTAAATAATAATAATTTTCGAAACGAAAATTTATGCAAGTGGCAAATATATTTACGTATAGTTATAGTTTTTACATTATCGAATATCCTTATGTATGAATAATTTTAAGGTTTATTATTACTTAAGGGTGGTCTAACCATAATGCACGATGTTAACTGTGAGTCACACCGTAACGACAAATTTTTGCCTAACTTAATTTGTCATTTTTTGGTATCAGTGCCAAATTCAACCATGGAGAGGTGCAGCATTGAGCAGCGCGTTAAGATTGCTGAAGCCTTTTCCGAAAATGAGCGTTCAAATCAAAAATACATTTTGTGCACATCTTGATTTTGTTGGTCAGCAAAATCGATCCAATGTGTCCACAATCGGGATATTTGTGTGCAAATTTTAGCAAACCGGCTCTATAGGAAATGTGAAAACGCCTGTGCATGCATGCTTGGTGCGGTTTATGGCCAGGCGGCATCATCGAAAAGCAGTTACTGTGAATGGTGTTTGCTATCGCGAGCTGATAACGGATTTATTTTTGTCAGAAATTGAGGATATGGACCTGGACGATAATTAGTTCCAAAAGAATGTGTCACACGGCCAACGCAACAATGGCTCTTCTGCACGAGAAATTCAATGTCCATGTTAACTCGCCGTCACGATCATATGATTTGACACCGTTTGCCTTGTTTCTTTGGTAATATTTAAAATAAAAAGTGTACGTCAATAAGCCAAAAACAATTAAGAGCTAAAGGATTAGATAATTTGACACTTTAAGGACATTGAATCTCAATTATTTCTCAGAGGCATTGAAAATATGGACCATAGGACAAAAATATGCTATCGAAGCCGCGACGAGCATTTGGCCGATATTTTGTCTCACGCATAGTTGTCATAGATCCTTCTATATAATAATAAAAAAATTCAGATTATTCTCTAAAAACTTTTTGTTTTATTCACAATAACCATTGTAAATTATGGTTGGACCACCCTGAATATTTAACCTTTAATTGCTTAACAATAAAGTGAATTAAGGCAATATATCAATAATTCCATCAATAGAAATAGCCGTTGAGTACTTCGTCCGAAAAATATCTTTATATATAAAACGAAAAATGTTAAAATAACAGTAATAATAATAAGATAATAATAATCTCTTTTTTGTAACATGCCTAATATACTTTGTTCACATACAACAAGATAACGCAAGATATTTTTAATTGAAAGTTTTCATACGTTTTTTGTCGTATATCCACAATTATGCTACATACCATATTATAACGTATTAAATTTTTCGCAAAAGTGGATATACAACAAAATGGCTTCGTAATATCTCATTAACTATAAGAGATATAGACGTGAGGATTACGCAGATCGATAGATCTGTTAAATTTACCAGAGGAAACGGTCCTATCTCATTAACTACATATATGCTATATGACAATATTTAATTTATTTTATCTCAATTATATATATGCAAGTATTAATCTAATAAAATAAACTTATATGTGTCAAAAGACTTTTGGTAGAACCCCCTAAAAATGTTAACACCTTTTTGCACAACTTGCATTTTTCGTGCGCAGTTCTATTATCATCCACATACAATGCATTGCATGTAACATTTATTCACTTGTGACTTTTTTTGTAACCAGTTAAAAATTAGATTTATGGCCAGTATGATTTAATATTGAATTTTTACTAAGCCCAAAATCTCTGGATTTTTATATCAAACCCCGGGATTCGGGACTTAAATTTTTAGAATATTCCCGGGTTTTTGGTATTCGGGATTGGCATCCCTAGTGTTTACTGGTCAAGCGGTTTCTTGATACCGTTACTGCTGCTCCAGCTTTGGAAAATAATCAAAAATTTAAGATTAATTTCAATACCAAAGTTAAACGATTACTTTTGACCGATACCGAGTATTTTTTTACCGATACTACTTGGTACTCGGTTAATAAGTATCGATTACAAAAATACTAGGTACTTATATAAAAGTATCGAATATGTACTTGTATTTACTAGTAGGGATGAAACGATACCTCTAAGGTATCGATGCTTTTACTCGATATGGTATCGCTCGTAAAGTATCGATACCTACTTAGAATCGAAAAGAAAGTATCGATACTTAGTTACTTGTATGGGTACTTGTATCGGTTTGTATGATAAAAGAATAGAAAGCAGCATTTAAAAATGTTCTTATTAGTGTTTTATTACTATACAATAAAATAAGAACTTCGACCTATTAGAATTTTTGTGCAAAACGATAAGTGTAAAGATTGAGACCACTTTTAGTTACCACCTAGTACCAATTTCCTTTCGAAATCTTTTTTATCTTAGGAAACAAAATTTTATAGAACGTTCAGCATAAAAACCTTCATCACCTTTTATTCCAGAAATCAACAATGTCACTATGAATTTATCTTAAATGTAAATATGTATTTTATTTCCTTTCAATAATTTCTCACGCTCAAGGTCCGTTTTATATAAAGAATATTTATTTAAAATTTATCCAATATTTCGCTATCTCAATGGATAGCTTCTTCAGGAATTTTTTGGTTTTTTTATATTTCAAAAAAATTTTTTAAAAAAAGGAAATAATATTAAGAAGGTCGAAGAAATTAAGCTAAATAATTTATGTATTTTATTTTTAAATTGATAAAATAAGGACAAGTATCTGAAAGCTAATAAAAAATATAAAGAAGTATGTCGTGAAGCCCAACAAAGTTATAGTCAAAAACTAGTTGAAAAAATAGAGAGTGTGCAAACCAGCAAAGATTGGTGGAAAATTGCCAAGGAGATACGTAATGATGATTTACCAACAGAATTAGCTATTCAGGCAGAAGACTTTAGGATTTATTTCAAGCAATTGTTAAACCCGATTCAAAATATAGTAAAAATGCAATATGCATACTTTTATACAAGTAATTATGACTTGGATAAGGTAATATCAGTATCAGAAATTAAACAAGTGCTGAGTAAAACTAAAACTAATAAAGCTGCAGGAGAAGATAGAGTTCCGTATGAGTTCTATAAAAATGCACCAGACGAACTATTGGAAGAGATAACAAAAACATGTAATGTATTATTTGATCGATGCAGTGTTGACGATTCGTTTAATTTGAGTATTATTTATCCAATCTATAAAAAAGGCGATACTTCATTACCAAATAATTATCGTGGTATATCATTTATGAACTGTTTGCCGAAACTTATGATGGGATTAATAAATGAAAGACTCTCGAATTGGGTTGAACGTAACAACATTATGAATGAATTCCAAGCAGGATTTCGTAAAAACTATTCAACAGCAGATAATATATATAATTTAACATCTATGGTGCATCTGAATTTTGCGAATAAAAAGAAAACATATGCCTTTTTCGTAGATTTCAAAGCAGCATTTGATAAAGTGTCAAGAAATGCTTTAATTTATAAGTTGCATACATTGGGTGTATCATCGAAAGTTGTAAAGTTTATAGAATGTATCTATGAAAAAACTCTTACATCTGTTTGGACAGGTAGTGAGCTATCAAAGTCATTTGCTACAGAATGTGGTGTAAAGCAGGGGTGTTTGCTATCACCTTTCCTATTTGCTTTATACCTTAATGACTTGCATGATTGCTTAGAAGGTGGAATATACTTTGAAAATATTAACATAAGATTGCTATTATATGCAGACGACATAGTGATTTTAGCGGATGATGTAAAAGTGCTGCAGAAAATGATCCAAAAACTTGAAGACTATTGTAAAACATGGAATGTTGAAGTAAACTTGGATAAGTCAGAAATTATGGTTTTCAGAAAAGGGGGAAGATTGTCTAGTAAAGAAAAATGGTATTTTAATAGCCAAGAAATCAAAATAGTTTCAGAATACTGTTACCTAGGAGTTTGGCTTACACCAAAAATGGTATTTACGAAGCATATTGAACAAAGAAACATAGCAGCAAAAAATAGTATCAACTTAACATGGCAAAACTTTTTAAATAAAAACACAATATCAATTGCTTCTAAATGGAAATTATTCCTTGCAGTATGCAGATCAGTGCAATCGTATGCAGCCCAAATATGGGGGTTTACAAATTTTGAGCATGTTGATAAGCTACAAATATATTTTCTAAAGAAAATCTTGCGGCTCCCAAGCTTCACACCAACTTATGTGTTATCATCCGAAACAGGTATGGAAAATGGTCATTTATATACCTTAGATCTACATATGAGATACATCAACAAAACTTTGTTTGATTACGGAGAAAATAGGTTGCCTTATCAATTTTCTAAACTATTGATTAAAAAAAAATCTGCTTTGGGTAATTGAACTTAACAAGCTCGGATTAGAATTTGAAATTAATTGGACAGAAGCGAACATTAATAAACAACAATGGAATAACAATAGAAAAAACCTTTTAAACTCCTTGAAGTCAAAATATCAAGAGCAAATTTGCAACAAAAAGACTCTAACAACCAGAATATATTCAAAACTAAATGCAATTGAAGGGAATAAATACATATCTAATGAAATTAAACTGGAAAATATATCTTGGATTTTTAAAGCACGAAGTGATTTGATAAAATTAAATGGAAACCGTTTTGAAACGAATTTATCTAAATTATGCTCTTTATGTAATTCAAGGGAAATTGAAAATATAGAACATTTTCTTGGTCGTTGTAAAACTTTAAAAGAATTTAGAATTATGTACTTCAGTAATATATAAAAACATGTATAAATTACAGAAACTTTTTGATAACAGAGTTTAATACATAAAAACATTTATCTCGATTGGGAAATTAAATTTTTATATTATAAGCGGCTGACGACGATAGTCAGAGTCGCATATGTTTATTTTTAACTTTTATTTTATTTTGTTATTTTATTTTGTAGTTATTTTATATATATTGCTGAAAATAAAAATAAATACTACTACTAAAAAAAAAAAAAAAATACTACTACTAATAAAGGGTGGTAAAACCATAATCCATGACCTTAACGTCAAGTTTTTTGCGCAACTTAAATTGACCTATCTTTGTTTCAGTATTTGACAACTTCGATTATTGAGAGGTACACAATTGAGCAGCGCGTTAAGATTTATAAAGCCTTTTACAGTATAATCGACCAAATGTTTCCACAATCGGGAGAATTGCGCGTAAATTTCAGCAAACCGGGTCTGTAGGAAATGGGAAAATATATGTGCATGCTCCCCAGTTAGTTCTGCGGCTGGCGGCGTCTTCGAAAATGAGGTCGGCCAAGCAATTATCGTTAATGGTGTTCGCTATCGCGGATGATAACGGACTTCCTATAGCCAGAAATTGAGGAAGTGGACCTAGACGATATGTGGTGTATAGGTGTGGACCCGGGATTCGGGATTTTTAATTAAAAAAAAGGGATCCCGGGACGAATCGGGATTTTTCGGGATTTCATATATAAAAGCCAATTTTAAAATTCATATAATTATAATTTAATGTTTATGTATAAGAATTAAAACAAATTAATTCATGAAGAAAATTAAACTCATACAAAATAAAACAGTTTAATGTATTCTTTTAAAGTAATATGGAAGGAAGTATTATGTATTAAAACTTATATTTTAAAAAGATTCTTAAACAAAAAGTAATTTAAATTTTTGGGAATACAAAATTTTAATTTCAAAAGATTTTATGCCTAACCAGATATTAGAGGAGAATGTAAAATGAGATAAACCCACTGTTTATTGTTGATGTGTTTTGTTTAAACTTTGATATTGTTACAAGTAGAACTGTTGCTTATAAGTCTTATACGTTTAACAGTTTTATTTGGTTTAATATCTTTAGTTTTTCTAAAATCTTTATGGATGAAGTTTCCTGATGATCTGGCCTAAGCAACTAGTGAAATGCGCATAGCAATAGCTTATCCCATCAACAATAAATTTCAAGTGTTTTTATCAAGAATAAAAACTGGGAATTAGGCACGAATAACGAAATATTTTGAAATTAAGATTCTTAAACAAATTAATGACGTTAGATAATTGATACCTTATTTTATCGCAAACAAATGCTGCCGACGAAACCAATATTCGCATTCAATACTTCTGGGTGGTATCGTAAATAAATAACTACATATATGCTATATGACAATATTTAATTTATTTTATCTCAATTATATATATGCAAGTATTAATCTAATAAAATAAACTTATATGTGTCAAAAGACTTTTGGTTGAACCCCCTAAAGTTGTTAACACCTTTTTGCACAACTTGCATTTTTCGTGCGCAGTTCTATTATCATCCACATACAATGCATTGCATGTAACATTTATTCACTTGTGACTTTTTTTGTAACCAGTTAAAAATTAGATTTATGGCCAGTATGATTTAATATTGAATTTTTAGTAAGCCCAAAATCTCTGGATTTTTATATCAAACCCCGGGATTCGGGACTTAAATTTTTAGAATATTCCCGGGTTTTTGGTATTCGGGATTGGCATCCCTAGTGTTTACTGGTCAAGCGGTTTCTTGATACCGTTACTGCTGCTCCAGCTTTGGAAAATAATCAAAAATTTAAGATTAATTTCAATACCAAAGTTAATCGATTACTTTTGACCGATACCGAGTATTTTTTTACCGATACTACTTAGTACTCGGTTAATAAGTATCGATTACAAAAATACTAGGTACTTATATAAAAGTATCGAATATGTACTTGTATTTACTCGTATCGTTTCATCCCTAGTGCCGCATCTTATATACCCTTCACCATTGTGCGAGTAGAATAGAGAGCAACTAAATAATTTTTACATATATATCAGGCCTGCCAAGGCGAATTGACTAGAAGGTGGGGTCAAGTCAACATGTGGTGTTTTTTTCGGTGGTCGAGTTGTCAAAGTTTGTACACAAACTAGTTTTTTATGTAAATAAACCTGTTTTTTTTACTAGCAATATTTTTGACAACCCGACCACAGAAGCATTGTAGTTGTAGAGTTGACCTCACCTTCTAGTCAATTCGCCTTGAGGCCTGCCATTTTTTGCCCCTAAATTATCAAAGTGCCGATTTGCCGATTTTTTCTCCAAAAATGCCGATTTTTTTACTAAAACGTAAAAGGCGATTACTTTTTGTTTGTTTGATAATAATACACTAACTTTAAGCGATACTGAATCAGTTGTAACATTGAAAAGAGACAACTGTTATTAACTTGAGGGTTACACGATCAAGTTTTGGCTATCAAGTTTTAATACACTCACACTTTTTTACCAATACACTCATACTTTTAAAAATTGATACGAACTTGCCTCTAAAATTCTCTTGCCAGTGAGTGTATCAATTTTCGTTCAAGAAAACATCTTATTACAAATCTTTTGAAGTTGTTTTTGTTTTTTTTTCACAAATATTTTGCCGGCAAAAGCTGAAGTTCTTTTTTTTTACAAATTGTTGCGGGAATTTTAAAATTTTAACTAAAAACCTAAAAAAATAGTGAAATATGTTTATTAATAAAATTTATTTATAAAATTAATAAGCAAAATGATGTTCTGCGATTCATAGAGCTGTACAGAAGCCATGAAATTTTATGAATCTTTCATCATATAGGTAGGCGAAATGATTTGAAAATAAAAGCCTACGAGTCTATAGCTTCTGAAACAAAAATGCCAGTGGAAGAAGTAAAGAAAAAAAATAAAGTCTCTTCGAACAGCCTACAGTGCAGAAAAATCAAAAGTGGAAAATAGCAAAACATTTTGAGTTGTTTTCACGGCGACGACATCTTGAAAAAGTAAATTGCTTTCAACTTGCGTGCAGCCTACGTCACAGCTGTCAACTTTTGCATATTTTGACAATCAGTATATGTAAAAGACTTTCAAGAAAATCTTGATCGTGTGGCTGCACTGTAAGTCAGCGCTTCTTCTAAAGAAAAAGGTGTTAGTTTTATTTAATATTAAATGCAGTGTTTGTAATGTGTGTTGGGTTAATACATTTTTATTTGAAAAATATTCCACTTTGAAGAATTAAAGGCCAAAGTTAAAAAATAAATAATTTTTAAACCTAAAATAATTCAGTTAAAATTTCTTTTTCTATTAGGAAAATATACAACACTTTATATTTGTGTTTGAAAATGGATAGATAAATACTTACAAAAGAATAAAGGTAAGATAAATTTATATTCACTATCAATGAATATAATTTAAATAATAATTACTTTGATAATTAAATAATTTTTTTTTTAAGTTTATAACGCAATTGAGGACGATGTTAGTACATAAATTAAATAGCCAATTCTTATGTAAGGAAAATTAAATAAATTTGCTAACTTTTTGGCAAAAAATTTCAGATTTATAACGTGAACATTTTATGGCAGCATTTGGTACAATTTTTGGTCCTTCCACATTCTTCCCAAATGTGGAAAGAATTTTTTAATGTAACAGAGTTTTGATGTTCACTGGAAAATTTATCTTTTCAAGTTATTCGTTTTTTAAAGATTATTTAAAAATTAATAATTTAAACTCAAATATTTGTTTATGGAATATACTTAATTATAAGAAAGTTAAAAATAAACTTTTGTTATTTGTGCTTAATTCCCAGTTTTTATTCTTGATAAAAACACTTGAAATTTATTGTTGATGGGATAAGCTATTCCTATGCATTTCACTGGTTGCTTAGGCCAGATCATCAGGAAACTTCATCCATAAAGATTTTAGACAAACTAAAGATATTAAACCAAATAAAACTGTTAAACGTATAAGACTTATAGCAACAGTTTTACTTGTAACAATATCAAACAGTGATGCCAACTTAGTGCTTTTGGCACTATTTATGGTGCTTTTTGATGGCTCAAAACCCCAAATTTTTATCCATAGTGCCAAACTAAAAAAAAGCACTAACTTGGTGCTTTTTCAATTTTTCGTTAGTGCCTTTAGTGCTTTTTACAATTTTTATTTACTTTTTGTACCATTTTTTAAAACGACGATTATATAGAGGATGATTTAGTTCAACTTTGCTATTTGGGGTACAATTTTGAAAAGGATTGTAACGATTTTAAGATTTCAAATGATAAAAAAGTGATAACAGAAAGTTACATTCGTTTTACCTAAAACTTTATTTACGAGGTTAGAGCTAGGCTTCCTAGCAATTTGGAAATTATACGAAACGTTGCACTTATAATGTGCTTAAAAACGATGTATTTCGGTAAACACTTTTTTAAAGATTTAGATACTGTTTTAGAAATAGAATAGATTGGAAAATATTAGGAATTGTTAAAAAACATGCAGTTGGAAGCGTACATATATTAAAATAATTGGATAATATCATAAGCCAATTGTTTTATTAAACTTTGCACGATTTTAATTTAGATTTATTTAAACTATAAAATATAAGGAAGTTTATTTAATTTATGCTGTCATTAAGTTTTATAAACAATGGTCGATCATTGCAAATTTTCAGTAATTGCAACAGGCCAGATTTTTTCGAGTTTTGAAAATCGAGCTCGCACTGTATTACTTTTCAACTGTTTTATGGCCAATTAAATCTCCAAATGATTTGGATGATGTTTTTTTTTTATTGAAGATAATATTAATACATTTAAAAATTTTTATATACAAATGTATATATTTACTATTTAATCTTAAATGAAAATGTTCCCCATCAACGCCGTCGCTTTTTTTTAAATTTTGGAGGTATATAATATTCGGCACAGCCGAATGCAACTTGTTTTGTGTTTAATTAAATTGTAAAAATGGCTTAGTGCTTTTTTAGGCTTTTTTTTTGCTGGAAATAGTGCTTTTTAGTGCTTTTTTAAAATTTTAAAGTGCTTTTTGCTTTCAAAAAGTTGGCATCACTGATATCAAAGCTTGAACAAAATACATCAACAATAAAAAAGTGGGTTTATCTCGTCTTACACTCCCCACTACAATTAGTTGAAATTCTCTCAACATTAATTGTAGTTGTAAGTAGGTTAAGAAAAACAAAATAAAAAACAAACAACAACTTACAAAAGATGTTGTCAATTAAGTGTTTTTTTAGGCCGTGCACTTGCCTGTTTATTATCAAAAAGTAATTTCAATTTTTGGGAATAAAAAATTTTAATTTCAAAAGATTTTGTTATTTGTGCTTAATTCCCAGTTTTTATTCTTGATAAAAACACTTGAAATTTATTGTTGATGGGATAAGCTATTCCTATGCATTTCACTGGTTGCTTAGGCCAGATCATCAGGAAACTTCATCCATAAAGATTTTAGACAAACTAAAGATATTAAACCAAATAAAACTGTTAAACGTATAAGACTTATAGCAACAGTTTTACTTGTAACAATATCAAAGCTTGATGATCTGGCCTAAGCAACCAGTGAAATGCATAGGAATAGCTTATCCCATCAACAATAAATTTCAAGTGTTTTTATCAAGAATAAAAACTGGGAATTAAGCACAAATAACAAAATCTTTTGAAATTAAAATTTTTTATTCCCAAAAATTGAAATTACTTTTTGATAATAAACAGGCAAGTGCACGGCCTAAAAAAACACTTAATTGACAACATCTTTTGTAAGTTGTTGTTTGTTTTTTATTTTGTTTTTCTTAACCTACTTACAACTACAATTAATGTTGAGAGAATTTCAACTAATTGTAGTGGGGAGTGTAAGACGAGATAAACCCACTTTTTTATTGTTGATGTATTTTGTTCAAGCTTTGATATTGTTACAAGTAAAACTGTTGCTATAAGTCTTATACGTTTAACAGTTTTATTTGGTTTAATATCTTTAGTTTGTCTAAAATCTTTATGGATGAAGTTTCCTGATGATCTGGCCTAAGCAACCAGTGAAATGCATAGGAATAGCTTATCCCATCAACAATAAATTTCAAGTGTTTTTATCAAGAATAAAAACTGGGAATTAAGCACAAATAACAAAATCTTTTGAAATTAAAATTTTTTATTCCCAAAAATTGAAATTACTTTTTGATAATAAACAGGCAAGTGCACGGCCTAAAAAAACACTTAATTGACAACATCTTTTGTAAGTTGTTGTTTGTTTTTTATTTTGTTTTTCTTAACCTACTTACAACCAGTGATGCCAACTTTTTGAGAGCAAAAAGCACTTTAAATTTCAAAAAAAGCACTAAAAAGCACTATTTCGAGCAAAAAAAAGCGTAAAAAAGCACTAAGCCATTTTTACAATTCGGCTGTGCCGAATATTATATACCTCCAAAATTTAAAAAAAGGCGACGGCGTTGATGGGGACCATTTTCATTAAAGATAAAATAATAAATATGGGCATTTCCCCAGGATGAAAAAATAAAATGTTGATTATTATCGTCTTTTATTGTTTATTATCAAAAAAAAATGTCTATGTTCTTATAAAAGAATGGTTTCTTAGCATATCTGAGCTGTATTACTTGAGGAAATTGGGCTTGAAACTGGAAAATTTTATAATTTCCTGTATTTTCTACTTCTAAAGACATTTTTATATACTTATTTTACATGCAGGAAATATGTTATGTTCACACTCTTTCTTCATAATCTCTGCATTAAAATCAATTGTAAAAGGAGTATAAAGTTTTTTTGTAAAGAAAATTTGAAGACATTTATGGTAAAATGCATGGTGATAATAATAAAAAAAACATATGGAAAAATCGTACGTTCGCGATCCGTAAGTTCGCGACCTGTACATAAGCCAATTAAATAAAAACCAAGAGAGATATTTTATTTTGTAAATACTGGAAGGAGACCTACATTAATACACTTTTAAAATAAATTAATCACTTTTGAAAATTCCGTTTCGTTACGCAGATTTTTACATTTCACAACTGTCAGCCGAAGTTGACTTCTATTTTGCGTACGTTCGTGACCACACGCTTATAACTCTTATTATGAAAACTTAAACTCGATGAAATCCATCTTTTGTACTAAACATAGAGCTACCCAAATGCTATCGAATTGCAAAAAAATGCTAGGAAAAGTTTTGTTTTCTATATTATTTGTACATCAAAAGCGTACGAACGTACGTTCGTGACCCCAGGAAATGCCCATATATTTACATTTGTATATAAAAATTTTTAAATGTATTATTATTATCTTTAATAAAAATAATATCATCCATATCATTTGGAGTATAAATTGGCCATAAAACTGGTAATTGCCAAAAATTTGCAATGACCTACTATTGTTTATAAAACTTAATAACAGCATATAATTTAATAAACATCCTTATATTTTATCGTTTAAATAAATCTAAATTAAAAGCGTGCAAAGTTTAACAAAACAATTGGCTTATGATATTATCCAATTATTTTAACATATGTACGCTTCTGAGTTTAGAACACACATAAGGTGTAAAATAGAAAAAACTTGTATGTTTTGATTTTGATACTTATATCGATTTCTTTTCTGAGAAAAATATGTTACAGTATATACATGTAACATTTTCTAATGTTAGCTATAATCGCTCGAAGTGTTACATATTGTGCAATTTCAATAGAACACAATTACTGCTTTTATTTACAACTATTACACTTTCATCATTAATGTACTTAATAAGTGATTTTTAAAGCTATTTAAGCGGTTTCTGCACGTTATTACGGGTTGTAAACAAATATTAACATCACTAATGGCTTATAAAAATAAAAACGATTATAATATAAATAGACTTTTTATTTTTTAAATATTTTTATATTTTGTTTTAAAACAAATTTTTTACAAAATTAAGAGCGGTATGAATTATGACAAACAACGTAAAACATTTGTTGTACAAACAAAGTAAAACATTTACATGTTCTAAATTTTTGTGTTCGTTTGTACAAAAAATACAACTGTGGGAAAAATTTTCAAGTTCTTTTGTGAATATGTTGATGAAAAACATGCAAAACATGTTGCATATTTTACCCTTACTTTAACTTAAGGTGTTCATACTGCCCTGTTCTACAACTTTGGTACTTTCTACTTTGTTTGTATTTCCAAACAGTTGTATTTTTTGTACAAACGAACACAAAAATGTAGAACATGTAACATTAATGCAACATTTTTCTCAGAAAAGAAATCGCCATTAGTCAAACCTTTTTTCAATAGCACTAGAGAAGTGCACAATACGTGGAAAACTTAAGCGCATGTAAAATGGCAGGTTACACAACGCTCGTTATAAAAGTATTTTCTGTCAGCTGTTTTTAATTTATTTAACACTTTGCACGTTCCAAGCTACGTCTCTTTTTTTGTTGCGTTTTTTGACGGTTTCCGACTGCATGTTTTTTAACAATTCCTAATATTTTCCAATCCATGTTCTATTTTTGAAACAGTGTCTACATCTTTAAAATAATGTTTACCGAAATACATCGTTTTTATTACGATTACTAAAAATGTTGTCAACGCTAAAAAGTGCAACGTTTCGTAAAATTTCCAAATTGCTAGGAAGCCTAGCTCTAACCTCGTAAGTTTTTGGTAAAACGAATGTAACTTTCTTTTATCCCTTTTTTATCATTTGAAATCTTAAAATCTTTACAAGTTTTCTCAAAATTGTACACCAAATAGCTAAGTCAAATAAATCATCCTCTATTTGATCGTAGTTTTAAAATATGGTAGAAAAAAGATACAAATTGTAAAAAGCACTAAAGGCACTAACGAAAAATTGAAAAAGCACCAAGTTAGTGCTTTTTTTTAGTTTGGCACTATGGATAAAATTTTGGCGTTTTGAGGCATCAAAAAGCACCATAAATAGTGCCAAAAGCACTAAGTTGGCATCGCTGCTTACAACTACAATTAATGTTGAGAGAATTTCAACTAATTGTAGTGGGGAGTGTAAGACGAGATAAACCCACTTTTTTATTGTTGATGTATTTTGTTCAAGCTTTGATATTGTTACAAGTAAAACTGTTGCTATAAGTCTTATACGTTTAACAGTTTTATTTGGTTTAATATCTTTAGTTTGTCTAAAATCTTTATGGATGAAGTTTCCTGATGATCTGGCCTAAGCAACCAGTGAAATGCATAGGAATAGCTTATCCCATCAACAATAAATTTCAAGTGTTTTTATCAAGAATAAAAACTGGGAATTAAGCACAAATAACAAAATCTTTTGAAATTAAAATTTTTTATTCCCAAAAATTGAAATTACTTTTTGATAATAAACAGGCAAGTGCACGGCCTAAAAAAACACTTAATTGACAACATCTTTTGTAAGTTGTTGTTTGTTTTTTATTTTGTTTTTCTTAACCTACTTACAACTACAATTAATGTTGAGAGAATTTCAACTAATTGTAGTGGGGAGTGTAAGACGAGATAAACCCACTTTTTTATTGTTGATGTATTTTGTTCAAGCTTTGATATTGTTACAAGTAAAACTGTTGCTATAAGTCTTATACGTTTAACAGTTTTATTTGGTTTAATATCTTTAGTTTGTCTAAAATCTTTATGGATGAAGTTTCCTGATGATCTGGCCTAAGCAACCAGTGAAATGCATAGGAATAGCTTATCCCATCAACAATAAATTTCAAGTGTTTTTATCAAGAATAAAAACTGGGAATTAAGCACAAATAACAAAATCTTTTGAAATTAAAATTTTTTATTCCCAAAAATTGAAATTACTTTTTGATAATAAACAGGCAAGTGCACGGCCTAAAAAAACACTTAATTGACAACATCTTTTGTAAGTTGTTGTTTGTTTTTTATTTTGTTTTTCTTAACCTACTTACAACTACAATTAATGTTGAGAGAATTTCAACTAATTGTAGTGGGGAGTGTAAGACGAGATAAACCCACTTTTTTATTGTTGATGTATTTTGTTCAAGCTTTGATATTGTTACAAGTAAAACTGTTGCTATAAGTCTTATACGTTTAACAGTTTTATTTGGTTTAATATCTTTAGTTTGTCTAAAATCTTTATGGATGAAGTTTCCTGATGATCTGGCCTAAGCAACCAGTGAAATGCATAGGAATAGCTTATCCCATCAACAATAAATTTCAAGTGTTTTTATCAAGAATAAAAACTGGGAATTAAGCACAAATAACAAAATCTTTTGAAGTTAAAAATAAACTTTATATTTAACTAGAATTTCTTTGTAAAACGTTTATTTTGATTGATTCTTTTGAAATTTCATAAGTTATAAGCATTAGATAATTCTGAATTATTCTTATTTGTAAGTAAGAATATGTTTTATTGTATTTAAAATAGGTATTTTTAATTTGCTGATTTTTTTATATTAAAGTGCCGATAATGCCGATTTTTTTTTTAATATGCCGGTTTTTTATCATAATTACCTGGCACCCCTGATATACATATGCATACATACCTATTTACAATACTTAAAACTTCATTATAAATGAAATTTAAAAAACGAAAACTGGTAAATATTTTTTTTAAATCGTTTTAAGTTTCTATTTGTTAAAATTATTTCGTTAAATATATGAAATAATAAAGAAGGGTGATAACGAAAATCATATATGGGCATTATGCTAGTATATGTAAACAAATACGAAAGGGGGGTGTGGGGATTGGAAGAAGAGACGACAACCGGATTTGAACTTCGCTTTGCATAAGAACCCAGAATATATATCTTTATAGGGTGTAGGACCTTCGGTGAAGGGTATAAAAAACAAACTTAATTATAAAAAAAAGAGTAATTTTTGGGATTTCAGTATTTTGGTCATAACTCTGCTATTTCTTAACCGATTTGACAGATTTATATACCGACGTGTTAAAGAAGAAATTTGCCAGTTATTTTGGCTATAAAACTTGGACTCTGGAAGATCTATGGTTCCTGAAAATGGGTATTTAAAAAAAAAAATTTGTATTTTGGTCATAACTTTTTCGTATCTGAACCGATTTTCCCGAGTTTTTCAGAAAATATTTTCTATTAAAAATTTCCGATCTTCTGATATATAAGGCGTAACCATAGGTCATATTACAGTAAAAAAATTAAGGTTTTTATACATTTTTTAATACTTTTTGTATGAGAGGTACTACGCCTACTTCTCCAATCCCGTCCACATTTTGTAGGATGGTGTGTATTTATAACCTAAATGTTTGTACCTAATTTAAAAGCTTTGGCTCTTGCCGTTCTCCAGATATACAGAAAAAAGTAATAAAAATACAACCACAAGGGGTTTTTTGGAAAAATTAGAGGCAGTCGTGGTTTTTTGGTCATATCTCAGCCATTGTTGGACCGATCTGGCTGAATTTCAATAGCAAGAAATGGTGGATTATATGTGACATAAATGTAAAACAACGTAGCCGCTATCATGTCTGGGGGGTTATTATGTAATTCGAAACGAAAATACTTTCGAAAGAAATTTCCGTATCGAAAATGAAATGGTATTTTCTAATCCGTTCGAAAGCACCACAGATTTGTATTTGTTAAAAAAAGGGAAAAACAAAGTGCTGCCAAATTTATACACAATAAATTTGACAGTACCTGTCAATATTGACAGAACTTTTTTTGAAAAACAAGCGTTTAAAAAAAACGTTAAATTTTCCGCAAAACGTAAATATAAAAGCAAACTTCCAAACAAAATAAAATAACAAATAATTTTTAATAAAAAAATAACGGTTTAAGAACATGGATTCTGTTGCATTGTGGTTGGAAGATAGCGATAAAGAAAGTGATGCAATTGCAGAAAGAGTTCAACAGAAAATAATAAGAGATACATCCGAGATTATCAGCCTTGCTAATAGTACGTAAGAAAGATTTTTTTTTTAATTATGAAATTTAATCATAAAAATACTACTTTTAGTTTCGTGAAAAACTTTCGGCTTAATAAAAATTCCTTTATGTATATCTACAATTGAATAAAAGGCAATTTAGAGCCAGCTGAAAGTATTGATGTTATTGTATTTTTGTTAAGTTTAGTTAAAGTTTGTTATTAATTTATATTAACATAGAACTCTTTGTAATATTTGAAATACTTGAATTATTTATTTTTTCAATTTTTATAATTCATTCAAAATTAAACTTTCAACAATAAAAGAAAGATCGACAGTCATTGCACCTTTGAAAAAATTAGCTGACACATTAAAATGTTTGGCACTAGTTGGATACCAACATCAGATTGGCCAAGATCGCCTTGTGGGACTTTCACACCCATCAATTTCCATATGCTTATCTGAGGTATACGAAATAATCGAACCAAATCTTTGCCTTTGAAATGACTGAAGAAAAAAAGGAGGCGAAAAGATATTTTTTTTTTAATTAATGTGGAATACTTGGAGTAATTGGAGCAGTAGACGGCACTCACATTCAAGTAATAAGGCCAAGTAACGATGAGCATTTATACTTCAACCGAAAACAGACATTTAAAATTAACGTGTTTTTATAGTATTCCTATACAAAGCACATTTTTTTTATTTTTATTTATTTATTGCTTGTAATACAAAAATCCTTCAAGGCCAAAGCGCATTACTGGAATATTATATACATTTTGTCTTAAAAATAGTATAACGTTCGTTAATAAACTAAGTTATATCATTCTTCAAAGAAAGATTATTCATAATATTTCTATACAATAGTACAATTACAGTTATGGGTATACATTTGTAAAAATAGTTAACACAAAATCGATTAAATGAAAACTCACTTTTTCCAATTCACTATACGGTGGACCAACCGCATCTTAATCCTTTGACAGTCTTTGCCACAAATCCTTCGACTTGCTTTTAGCATTTGCAACATTTAGGTGGCCCTTCGCTAAATCTGCATGTGCAACCATAAAATCAACCATCACCTCATACTGTCTTGGTTTTGTAAACATTGCTTTGTTTGAGCTTTCCCTAAAGCATTTTAAAAAATTGCTATGTATACAAATTTTCAGAATTAAAAACAAAAAGAGTTGTGACAACAAACACATGGTATAAATTGTGATTTCAAGTCACTCACAATTCTAAATATAGAGGATAAATTATGTTTTTAATTGTATTTTACAGTTTTTGTAAAAAGTTTTATTAACTTACTTACATTTTTAAATTTTTTATCGTTTTCGCAAGCACAGCCACTTTCGAATAATTTACGAACAATTTAAATGAACTGACATTTGCTTTCGTATTACATAGTTGCAATTGTAAAAGGGTAAGTTTTAATTTACGAAAAGGGGTAAAAAAAATCCCGCAAAAATAAAATATTTCCGAACGTTCGAAAATACATTTTCGAAAAACGTACTACATAATACAATTTGTACGAATTCGTAAATCTTTTCTTTCGAATCGTATTACATAATAACCCCCCTGGAGTCTCCGGAAAACACATATCAAACGTAAGACGGACAGACGGTAATCGTTAAATCAACTTCTCTCCTCATAAGAACCCATAATATATATACTTTATAGGGTCTAAGATCAATATTGTAGAAATTACAAACGGAATGACTTATATATACCCTTTTCCACCTGTGGTGAAGGGTATAATAAACAGTGAGTTTATCTTTTCTTACATTCCCCACTACAATTGGTTGAAATTCTTCCAACATTAATTGTAGTTGTAAGTAGGTTAAGAAAAAACAAAATAAGGTGTCTTCAAAAAATTAAGTTTTATGGGTAAAAAGAAGTCGTATGTTTTTTGCTCACATCTTAGCCATTTTCATACATACCTGGCTGAATGTCAATAGAAAATTTTTTTGACCACCCGTTCTGCATTTAAGAGCTTTATTTTGGGTAAATTATTTTTTTTTAAAATAACTGAAATTGTAATGTATTTAATTAAACTTGTAAAATGTTACTTTTATTCTTACAATTTTTTAGAAATAACTTAAAAAGTGTAAAAACCTTAATTTATGCCTAATTTATTCTAAGGAGTATTTTACTCCCGAGTACATCACTATATTTAACACTCACGAAATAAAAATAAAATTTGAACATTTGTAATAATTATTGAACAGACCTAAAGAAACTTTATAAAGGAATGAAGTTTTCGAGTTATAAATACAAGTGAATACTTTGAAGTTCGGCAAAAAGGTCTTAAGTAAAAAAAGCGTTTTTAATTTTTGATTAGATTTAACTCAATTTATTTAAACAAATAAGTAAATTAAATAATTTTTAATTTAACATTAACTATAGTTTTTGACATTTTTGCTGAACTTCAAAGAATTAAAAATGTTGTTATTTAAAAGTTTATATTTAATTTCCTTTATCTTGGTATCATACCATTACAAATAACACTTTCATTGGGATTTTATTTTGAATGTAGTAATATTTAAATACTTTAATAATGTATAGTAACAATTACATACGTAAGTACATGACGATTAACGCTTGAAATCAATATAATAAAATAAAATTAATAGTAAAAACATAAAATATTCTTTACCTAACAGAAAAAAAGTGATCCGTATTTTCTAAATTGTTTTATGTATTATTGTGTAAGCGTATATAATTTTTAGCCTTGTTTTGAATAGGGGCGTTGTTTGGTTTTAATATCATCATTATTGCTGCTCCTTGCGTTTGAATTATTAGCAGTATATTCGGTAATAAAAGCAGAAGACAATTCTTGTTCGGATCTACTATCACCTGAGCTACTTATACTGCTGTTGTTTTTATTTATACTACTAGTATTTATATTATCGGCAGTATTTTGAAGGTTAAGCGTAGAATTTTCTGTTATACCATGTTTTTCTTGTTGTCGTACCAAGTCATAATAAAGCCCTCGCTTAGCCATTAGTTCATCATGTTTTCCAGACTAAAAAGTACAAAATAAAGTAAAAATGGAATAAGTTTTAGAATATCTGAAATTTTTACAACTAAGTCATACCTCCACTATACATCCTTTGTCTAAAACAACTATTAGATCTGCATTGCGAATAGTAGATAACCGATGAGCAATAACTAAGGTTGTGCGATTTAATACGGCAGTATCCAAAGCTTTTTGCACTTCAGCCTCACTTGTGGCATCTAAAGCACTCGTGGCTTCATCAAGTATTAAAATTTTAGGGTTTTTCAATAGTGCGCGAGCAATAGCGATGCGTTGACGTTGGCCACCACTCAATTGCATACCACGTTCTCCAACATTAGTTTGATAGCCTTCCGGAAGCGCCGAAACGAAATCATGTGATTGTGATAGTTTAGCTGCAGAGTATACGTCCTCTTCTTTGGATCCAGGTCTACCATATCGTATATTCTCTAATATTGTAGTGGCAAACAATACTGGTTGTTGTTCTATAAAACCCAAAACATTGCCTCTTAACCAGTGAGGGGAAATATCTTCCAGTTTGTATCCATCTATTTTAATGGCACCGGAAGAGGGTTCATACAGACGTTCAACTAACGAGGCTATAGTGGATTTACCAGAACCGCTGGCCCCAACCAAAGCAATTGTTTCTCCAGGTCTTAGTGTTAGACTAAAGTTTTTAAGAACAATCTGTAATAAAATAATAATTATGTAGTTCGATATTCGATGTAAAGTTTAAGTACGACATACGTGATCTGGCCTAGTGGGATATGCGAAAGAAACATTTTCAAAACGTATTTCACCCTTTAAACGTTCCGATGGAATCTCATAGCCTCTTAAGAGTTCAACTTTAGGTTGAAGATGTAAATACTAAAATTTATAAAATATGAATTTATTTTATGTGGAATTAATTCAACAAGTTTACCTCAAAAACTCTTGATCCAGCTGTCATGCCACGAATCATTGTGCCCAATAATACGGAGCCTTGAGCAAGAGAGCGTTGTACACCTTGAGCCGCTACTAAGAAAGCCATGAGTGATCCCGGAGACAAACTTTCCGTTGACATAAGATGGCCACCCATGAAAAGTGTTGATAGAACTAGACCGTTTAAGAAAAAGTTTGTTAAACCCTGGAATATAGCTATACCATAACCCAATTCCTGAGATAATCGGGCGGCATGGTTTGTTTCATGTTCAAACAACTCCATTTCACGATATTCACACGCACATGAACGGACTGTTCGTACATTTGATAAAGCCTCTTCGCACACCGATGTTGCACGTTCTGACTGTTCCTGAGAGTTTTTACTTAAATAACGAAGTTTTTTGCCCAAATATGTCATAAACATTACAACACAAGGCACTGAAGCCAGCGCAATAGCTGCCATATGAGGCGATATTACAAAAAGCGATATGCCTCCACCTATTAACTGGGCCACGCTGCGCAATCCTTGCGATACAAACTGTTTAAAACACGATTTGAAGTCCTGGACGTCAGCTGTCAAACGATTTACAAGCTCTCCCGTGCGATTCTTATCGAAGAACTCGATGTCTTGTATAATAATTTGACGAAAAAGGTCTTGACGCAGCTTAGCAGCCATTTGTTCTCCAATATGACTTAATAGGTAGATGTAGAGGAACGTAAAACAAGATTGCATCACATACAAACTAAGTAAATTTGAGGCAGGCTTACTCACATCCTTGAAGAACGAATTATTTAAGGGATCCTTAACGTAGGTGTTAGCGTAATGCGCCAATATGTTTATTAAATCTCCTAATAGAGTGGGTATCCTAATATTGATGTAGGCCACAATAAGAGCTGCCTGAATTTATTAAAAATAAAAAACATTTAGATAAATTTAGTTCTATAGTTAAATAGTTTTTTTAAAAGCACAATTAAATATACAGGGATGATATTACTCAACTTTTGAATTGTTATTTGCACATCAGAATGATAATATATTTTATATCTTACCGCTATAGCACCTAAAAATTCCCACAAATGGGGCTCCAGATAAGACCAGAAGCGTCTCCAGTCGAATTTTCCATCTTCCTGTTGCAAAGTTTTTTGAATGACTCCTGCCAATCGGTTCCCCTCACATTTTACTTTATTGTGACTCTGCTTTAAAAATGTGCGTGCCGCCAACCCTAATGTAACTCCGCCGCCTCCTAGGAGAATTGCTTTAATTTTTGCAGCGTTTTTAGAAGAATGCGGTGACTTGTGACAACCGCTTTTCAATTCCCCATTCCGTATCGAGCTGTGAAACTTCTTTAGTTGTGTTACATCCTTTAATGCCTCCTTTGTTAAAGATAAGTTGGTGTTAAATTTTGGAATTTGTTGTAACAAGTGACGACTTGAACGACAAATAAATAAGTTCTAAATAAATGTTCCTCTGACTGACGGTGACATAACATCAGCTTTGTCAATATTTTGAAATATGAACTAAACAATGAAAACAATTCATTCATAATTACCTTGTATCACTGCGCCTACAATTGTTCACAATCAAACGTAACATTTTCCATTCGCATTCCCCAAACCTGAGCTGGCTCACAAACGCTATCCGGGTGGCGAAAAACAGTCACATTAATGTACAAAAGTACAATTGACGCCGTGGCAAACTGATAAATATTTTTTATCAAAAGAAAACTTTATTAATCATGTAAGAATTTCTAAGTGCGTGCAGGTAAAACAAGGCGAATTTACTGCACAGAATATTCTATGATTTACTAAGGTGAATTAACTCCAGGTAAGCTCAACTCGTCAGCCGTTCATCAGCTGTATCCACGGCGAATTAAAAAATGGTGAAACGTCAAAATATTGTACGTGTGAGAAGAAAACAAACTTACCTTCGAGAAGAAAAAAAACTTTTTGGCAAACTTTTTGGACCTTCGAGAAGAAAACAAACTTTTTGGCCAACTTTTTGGTTAGCTTTTGGCAAACTTTTTTACAGTTGATAAAAAAAGTAGTATTTCGTAACACGTGCGTTTTGTTTTGAATATGCATGCATATAGTTTTGCGCTTATAAAATAAAAACAAATAAGCGCCCGTCTATGTAGGTAGTACCAATCGAAAGAGCATAAAAATATGAATCGATATCAATATAGGTTATTAGATGACACTCTTGCGATAAAGAATTATAGCGCAGCAAACTTTAAATTTACAAAATATGTGCATGTACAAATTTAGTTTTTCACTTATAATTCGAAAACGATTCCGCGTGCACATATCTAGCTAGTACCAATCAATAGAGCGTAAAAATCTGAATCGATATTGATATAGCTTATTTTCTAAGAGACTTGGGGGAGGGAGTTATGGTGCAGCAAACTTTTTAAATTTTTTATATATGTACATGTATAATTTAGGTTTTAACTTATAACTCGAAAGCCATTCCGCGTGCATATATCTAGCTAGTACCAATCGATAGAGCGTAAAAATCTGAATCGATATTGATATAGCTTATTTTCTAAGAGACTTGGAGGAGGGAGTTATTGTGCAGCAAACTTTTTAAATTTTTTATATATGTACATGTATAGTTTAGTTTTTCATTTATAACTCGAAAACGATTCAGAGTTATGGTGCAGCAAACTTTTTAAATTTTTTATATATGTACATGTATAATTTAGGTTTTCACTTATAACTCGAAAGCCATTCCTAGCTAGTACCAATCGAAAGAGCGTAAAAATCTGAATCGATATTGATATAGCTTATTTTCTAAGAGACTTGGGGGGGGGGGGGAGTTATAGCCTTATAAAGTTTTAATTTTCATTACATATTTAGATGTGTCTGTCCAATCAACTTTTTAAACAAAGAATTATCAAGCAGAGCTGCCAGTTTATTGTTACCATAGTGCTGCCATACTATATTTATACTGTCAGATCTAGCGATTTTAAATTATTTATTTATTTTCTATTTGTGGGAAATCAAGCGCTTTTATTAGTTGTTAATACTTTATTTTTTAACATAAGTGTTTAAAAATTGAAGGTAAAAAATAAATTTAGAACATAGCACTAGTGCAATATATGTAGTATCAAGGCATATTTACACAAGGTAGACTCGTTGCTACAACAAGTACAACAAGACAAAAACAACAGGCAATTTGTTTTTGTATTTTCTACCGAGACTTCAAAAAATTGCAACACTGTGCCTTCAGCAAAACAAAATAAAAACAAATTGAAAAAAAACAAAACAACACGTGCAGGAAAATAATAACATTTTTTTGTAAATTAATAAATTTTATTATTTGTATTACAAAAATATATATGTCTAAAACTGAAAGGTAACTTATTCCAGATTCGGCATTTTTTAATTTGAAAGCAACGTTCAAAAATGATGTATTTGTGGTATTTCTAGTTGCTTAAGCCTAGATTACACTATCTTACAAGTCTTACGTATTCCATAATACTTTGTGAGATAGAAATCTAATGCGTTTTGTTGCGACTGTCAAAAAATCTAATGTAACATGACAGTTTGTGTTCAGACCATCACACAAAGTATAAACACTCACACATGAAATAAAATGCAACCCTGATCCAATGAAAAGTATTATTGTTTAGAAATTTTTCAAAAAACGATGAAGTCGTATGGGATGTCAAACTTTTTTCATAATACTTGTCATTTTAGTGACACATTGCATTCACACTATCACACTTTGTCATATTACTTGAGTTTTTGACATGTATTAATACAAAGTATAATAGTGTAATCTAGCCTTTATTACAAGTTGAGTCCATAAAAGAGAATTCATTCACTACCTAAATATGAAGTCCAAGTCATAATCTTGTAGAACTGGAGTGCAAGGAATACATTTATGTAACAAGTTATGAAAATAAAAATCTAGTGGTTCTATTGTGATCTCTAACAGCAATATTATAAATCGCACAATTCGCAATATAGGTAGATACTACACATGGTACAAGTACACAAGGTTCTAGTTTTCAAGGTGAGAAAACCCATAAAAATGTGACAATCCTTGTTGTTATCTGGTGGAACTGGCACGCTGGTCGAGGCACGGCTTTAGCTCGCCGGAAATGGGAGGATTCTTTCCACCTGGTTTGAACACATTTAAGAAAAATCGTGCCAAGTCTGAATGTTTCACCCCTTGCATGCCGAACTGACAAAGGACAGTAGAAATTACTTCGACCCGTCGCGATTGGAGTCATCAGAGACAATATGATATTGCCTACTCGAGTTGCCCGCCCCTTACATGACATTATTTCAGCCATCCTTGGCTCCTGGACACTCGTACAAAAAGAATTTACAGAAGCCCCTAAATAAAACTTACCAAATCACCTACATTCACACCATCATCCACAAAGCTCTAGCCTTGCGTATTATTAAAATGCGTTTTCATTTGTGAATTCCAATATGCAATATCCAATATTTCCTTTATTCAATATATAATAAATTTAATTAAGTTATAACATACAAAGCGTATTAAAAAAAAAAGAATTTAAACTAGACATTACACTTTTTATAAGTAAAATAAAAAAAGTAGCTATTCAAACTATAAGTTAACAGATCTTTTCAGATACGATTAATATCTATTTGTGATCCAATATATGAGATCATCCATGAAAAAAAAAACAAAGATAATAAAAAAAAAATAATTTAATACACGTATGTCAATAGCAATCTTACAAATATATACTTGAAAATACGTAGACTAGTTATTTATTTGTTTGTTTTAATAAGGTTCAAGACTAATGAATTTATTAAAGATGTAAAAGTAAAATTACTATTGATTTTATGTGTTATTTGCTAAGTACTTTCTTATTTAGATAATTTCATATGTTTTTTTTTAATTAACTATTTCTTTTATTTTATGTATTTTATATTTGTATATTTCATTAGTCTTAAGTATTTTTTTTTTTTTTTTTTTTATTAGTTTTATGTATTTTATTTATTTTATTAGTTTTATGAATTTTATTTATTTTATTAGATTATGAATTTTATTTATTTTATTAGATTATGAATTTTATTAGATTTATGAATTTTATTTATTTTATTAGATTATGAATTTTATTTATTTTATTAGATTATGAATTTTATTTATTTCATGTCATTTATTTATTTTAATGGTTCGAGGTATTTCATTTTTTTTTTTTCTTATCTCAACTAATTTGTATTGGACCTCCTTCTAAAAACCTTCATTAATTTTTAGTTCTTCTATTTATCACGCATGAAGTTAATTGTTAATGTTAAATTTAATTACATAACAAAAACTATGACGGCCCTATAGCGCAAAATTATTAATAAAAAAAAGGATATTAGTTTTATTTTTAGATACCAAAATCAGCATTTCTAGTCAAAAACTGGGAAATTTTGAATAATTAAAAAAAATCTAGTTTTTTTCGTCTTTATTCAAGGTTTCAACTAGATATCCTTTTTAGATCTATATAAATACCTAGAAATATTATAAATAATATTAAATAACATAAAACGAAAAATTGACAATAATACAAGTAGTACTAAATCTACAAATTATTTACACCGGAAGTACTATATAAGTAACTTAATTTATTAGTTCGGCCGAAACTTAGACTGTCTTTATTAGCTGTTGTTTTTACGTGCTTTAATTAAATTTTCGGTACCGAGATCTCTTAATCTTTATCAGATTTTCACGAGTTTAATAAGATGGACGAAATTTTAAATTGGTTATTTTGTTATAAATTTAGTTCTTTATTTTACATGCAAAAAAAACGCTGATGCACGCGAACCTTGACATTGACTTTATATAAGTTCATAAAGTACGTGACCATACTTTGTCTTATCGTGCCCTTTAACGCAAAGGTCATATGTGCCGTTTAAAAAAAATGCCAGTGTCAAAAAAACTAACCCCTAGGATAACGGTAGTTTTTTTTTTTTTGTTTTTTTTTTGTTTGTGTTAATCACGCTTACCGCTGCAAACTTTTGCTTATGACAGTCATGGCTCCCAGCTCCGGTTTAGGTTTGGTTGTCGCACCTGGTGCTATAACAGTGCTGATACACCTGCCAATTTTTTGTCATACCAAACGTCAAAGTCTATATAAAAAAAAATCGAAAATTTTTGTCAGCGTTTTTTTAATATGAAGTTTGATGTTTGGTATGACAAAAAATTGGCAGGTGTATCAGCACTGTAATAAGCCTATCTATTGTCTTTAAATTCGCCTGGTTTGCTGTATTCGCTAGCTAACAAATTAGTTTCATAGCTGCTTGCTAGATTGCTCTTTTCCGACCTGGACAGATCCCTAGTATAACAATTACAAACATTTTATCAGAAACTGTTAAAAAAATAACTTCCGTATTTACACGAAACTTTTTTAAATTTAACAAAGGTCAACAGGACAAAATTTTATTAAAAAAAATTTCGTATTAACACCGTTTTTTAAATTTAAGAATCATTATTGAAAATTGCCTAAAAGAATTTAACACATACATGTAATGCAATTACCGAACGATTTAAGTTTAAAATCGGATACTATTATTTTAGTTATGTATTTTTTTTTTTTTTATCAAAAAACTTTTTTTTTCTAGTATAAATTTTCTTTTCACAAAAATTTATTATCTTTCCTTTTTTTCCAACCAACAAAAAAATTGCTTTTGGTTTAACTCAAGGCACTTTCGGTTTCATTGACGACTGATCACGCAATAATCCATGTGAGTTAGCCACAAAGTTCTTCAACTGTCATTGCGATCGGTTGTCATAATGCTTCGGGAGTTTGCATTAATTCCAGTCCCTATGAACAATAATCTAACTCCTTTAGTGTAAATCCCGCGATAGACTATTATGAATGACCCTTAACTAATTACGACTACTCTTGCGCGCCCCCTATGTTTCATATTGTAGTTCATCACGGCGAATTCAATTTTTACCTATCTCAGCTGTCAATAACGAATCAAAATAAACAGAAAACTAAAATAAACAACGTGTGAGAAGAAAACAAACTTTTTCACAGTTGATGAAAAAGTAGTATTTATTCACACGTGCGCTTTGTTTTGATTGTAAAATAATATACATGCATATAGTTTTGCGCTTATAAAATAAAAACAAATAAGCGCGCTCCTATAAAGGTAGTACCAATCGATATATCATACAAATCTGAATCGATATCAATATAGGTTATTAGATGACACTCTTGCGATAAAGAATTATAGCGTAGCAAACTTTAAATTTACAAAATATGTGCATGTACAAAGTTAGTTTTACGCTAATAACTCGGAAAAGATTCCGCGTGCATTTATCTAGCTAGTACCAATCGATAGAGCGTAAAAATCTGAATCGATATTGATATAGCTTATTTTCTAAGAGACTTGGGGGAGGGAGTTATGGTGCAGCAAACTTTTTAAATTTTTTATATATGTACATGTATAGTTTAGTTTTTCATTTATAACTCGAAAACGATACCGCGTGCACATATCTAGCTAGTACCAATCGAAAGAGCGTAAAAATCTGAATCGATATTGATATAGCTTATTTTCTAAGAGACTTGGGGGGGGGGGGGGAGTTATAGCCTTATAAAGTTTTAATTTTCATTACATATTTAGATGTGTCTGTCCAATCAACTTTTTAAACAAAGAATTATCAAGCAGAGCTGCCAGTTTATTGTTACCATAGTGCTGCCATACTATATTTATACTGTCAGATCTAGCGATTTTAAATTATTTATTTATTTTCTTGCGTCTAATGAGTTGTTAAAAATGTTTCGTTGACTACATCTAATCAACTTTGTAGTTACTTTTAAAATTTTACGATAGTATCGATAGTAAAAAAAACTATCGATAGTCTGCCAAAAATAAAACTATCGATAGTACCATCGATTGTTTTGCAGCTCTACACTGTGCGTAACTGTCCTCTAGGTACCAAAACACTGTCATTTGTAACAGTATTACATGTTCAAAATTTTGCACACATATGCATTACGATATTCAGGGGGGTTACCGCGTATTTCTATTCGAAAGAAATCATTTATGGATTCGAACAATTTTTACTGTATAGGAGTATTTAAAGTTTGTGTTGGTATTTGTTAATAAGCCCAAGAATGTTGGTGTTAGACTTCAACCAGAATTACACGGGCTTATTCCTCTAATATAGGACACGGGCTTATTCCTCTATATAGGACAAAAAATAAAAGTACAGACATGCATTTTTAAGTTTTTTTTTATCTTAACAATATAAAAAGCAAAAACTAAAACCGTTTCTTATATTATTTTATCTTATCCCTTAGAAATAACAAATACTCAATATTTATAAAAATTTGTACTAATATTTTATTATAAAATATCCAAGGACAACAAGTGATTACATTTTTAAATCAGTCGCATACCTTTTTAAAAAAGAGCTACTGCCCCAGTCTCCTCCCAGAACAATGAAGTACCAATTGTTAATAAAATACAGGAATTTAAAAATTAACAATTATTTTAAAAAAATCTTAGACATATTTTCTCTTTTGAGTTTGTGCAATTCCCTTTTTACAGGAAATAAAAAAAAAATACTTTCTATTTAATAAAAAAAAATATTCTTGCACTTGTTTGCTATATAAAAAAAAGAAGTTAGAATGTTATATATGGTTTCGCCGAATCGTATATACCCTTTACTATTGTTTAATAAAAACAATTTTTAAGGTTCGTGATTTTAAAAAACATAAATGTTTTTAATTTTTTGGATTGTACCATTTTAGATAAAAATGTATTGGAAGTCATATTTAAGATCAAAAATTTAATTTTGATAACTACTTTGAAGGTTTTTTTTTGATAAAATTTTAAAATACTCATGGTAATTCATGATAACTGAGCATTGCTCAGTGAGCAAAATTTGAAGGGTTTTAGTTTTCAAGGTGAGAAAACCCATAAAAATGTGACAATCCTTGTTGTTATCTGGTGGAACTGGCACGCTGGTCGAGGCACGGCTTTAGCTCGCCGGAAATGGGAGGATTCTTTCCACCTGGTTTGAACACATTTAAGAAAAATCGTGCCAAGTCTGAATGTTTCACCCCTTGCATGCCGAACTGACAAAGGACAGTAGAAATTACTTCGACCCGTCGCGATTGGAGTCATCAGAGACAATATGATATTGCCTACTCGAGTTGCCCGCCCCTTACATGACATTATTTCAGCCATCCTTGGCTCCTGGACACTCGTACAAAAAGAATTTACAGAAGCCCCTAAATAAAACTTACCAAATCACCTACATTCACACCATCATCCACAAAGCTCTAGCCTTGCGTATTATTAAAATGCGTTTCCATTTGTGAATTCCAATATGCAATATCCAATATTTCCTTTATTCAATATATAATAAATTTAATTAAGTTATAACATACAAAGCGTATTAAAAAAAAAAGAATTTAAACTAGACATTACACTTTTTATAAGTAAAATAAAAAAAGTAGCTATTAAAACTATAAGTTAACAGATCTTTTCAGATACGATTAATATCTATTTGTGATCCAATATATGAGATCATCCATGAAAAAAAAACAAAGATAATAAAAAAAAAATAATTTAATACACGTATGTCAATAGCAATCTTACAAATATATACTTGAAAATACGTAGACTAGTTATTTATTTGTTTGTTTTAATAAGGTTCAAGACTAATGAATTTATTAAAGATGTAAAAGTAAAATTACTATTGATTTTATGTGTTATTTGCTAAGTACTTTCTTATTTAGATAATTTCATATGTTTTTTTTTTTTAATTAACTATTTCTTTTATTTTATGTATTTTATATTTGTATATTTCATTAGTCTTAAGTATTTTTTTTTTTTTTTTTTATTAGTTTTATGTATTTTATTTATTTTATTAGTTTTATGAATTTTATTTATTTTATTAGATTATGAATTTTATTTATTTTATTAGATTATGAATTTTATTAGATTTATGAATTTTATTTATTTTATTAGATTATGAATTTTATTTATTTTATTAGATTATGAATTTTATTTATTTCATGTCATTTATTTATTTTAATGGTTCGAGGTATTTCATTTTTTTTTTTTTCTTATCTCAACTAATTTGTATTGGACCTCCTTCTAAAAACCTTCATTAATTTTTAGTTCTTCTATTTATCACGCATGAAGTTAATTGTTAATGTTAAATTTAATTACATAACAAAAACTATGACGGCCCTATAGCGCAAAATTATTAATAAAAAAAAGGATATTAGTTTTATTTTTAGATACCAAAATCAGCATTTCTAGTCAAAAACTGGGAAATTTTGAATAATTAAAAAAAATCTAGTTTTTTTCGTCTTTATTCAAGGTTTCAACTAGATATCCTTTTTAGATCTATATAAATACCTAGAAATATTATAAATAATATTAAATAACATAAAACGAAAAATTGACAATAATACAAGTAGTACTAAATCTACAAATTATTTACACCGGAAGTACTATATAAGTAACTTAATTTATTAGTTCGGCCGAAACTTAGACTGTCTTTATTAGCTGTTGTTTTTACGTGCTTTAATTAAATTTTCGGTACCGAGATCTCTTAATCTTTATCAGATTTTCACGAGTTTAATAAGATGGACGAAATTTTAAATTGGTTATTTTGTTATAAATTTAGTTCTTTATTTTACATGCAAAAAAAACGCTGATGCACGCGAACCTTGACATTGACTTTATATAAGGTCATAAAGTACGTGACCATACTTTGTCTTATCGTGCCCTTTAACGCAAAGGTCATATGTGCCGTTTAAAAAAAATGCCAGTGTCAAAAAAACTAACCCCTAGGATAACGGTAGTTTTTTTTTTTGTTTTTTTTTTGTTTGTGTTAATCACGCTTACCGCTGCAAACTTTTGCTTATGACAGTCATGGCTCCCAGCTCCGGTTTAGGTTTGGTTGTCGCACCTGGTGCTATAACAGTGCTGATACACCTGCAATTTTTTGTCATACCAAACGTCAAAGTCTGGTGTATCAGCACTGTAATAAGCCTATCTATTGTCTTTAAATTCGCCTGGTTTGTTGTATTCGCTAGCTAACAAATTAGTTTCATAGCTGCTTGCTAGATGGCTCTTTTCCGACCTGGACAGATCCCTAGTATAACAATTACAAACATTTTATCAGAAACTGTTAAAAAAATAACTTCCGTATTTACACGAAACTTTTTTAAATTTAACAAAGGTCAACAGGACAAAATTTTATTAAAAAAAATTTCGTATTAACACCGTTTTTTAAATTTAAGAATCATTATTGAAAATTGCCTAAAAGAATTTAACACATACATGTAATGCAATTACCGAACGATTTAAGTTTAAAATCGGATACTATTATTTTAGTTATGTATTTTTTTTTTTTTTTATCAAAAAACTTTTTTTTTCTAGTATAAATTTTCTTTTCACAAAAATTTATTATCTTTCCTTTTTTTCCAACCAACAAAAAAATTGCTTTTGGTTTAACTCAAGGCACTTTCGGTTTCATTGACGACTGATCACGCAATAATCCATGTGAGTTAGCCACAAAGTTCTTCAACTGTCATTGCGATCGGTTGTCATAATGCTTCGGGAGTTTGCATTAATTCCAGTCCCTATGAACAATAATCTAACTCCTTTAGTGTAAATCCCGCGATAGACTATTATGAATGACCCTTAACTAATTACGACTACTCTTGCGCGCCCCCTATGTTTCATATTGTAGTTCATCACGGCGAATTCAATTTTTACCTATCTCAGCTGTCAATAACGAATCAAAATAAACAGAAAACTAAAATAAACAACGTGTGAGAAGAAAACAAACTTTTTCACAGTTGATGAAAAAGTAGTATTTATTCACACGTGCGCTTTGTTTTGATTGTAAAATAATATACATGCATATAGTTTTGCGCTTATAAAATAAAAACAAATAAGCGCGCTCCTATGAAGGTAGTACCAATCGATATATCATACAAATCTGAATCGATATCAATATAGGTTATTAGATGACACTCTTGCGATAAAGAATTATAGCGTAGCAAACTTTAAATTTACAAAATATGTGCATGTACAAAGTTAGTTTTACGCTAATAACTCGGAAAAGATTCCGCGTGCATTTATCTAGCTAGTACCAATCGATAGAGCGTAAAAATCTGAATCGATATTGATATAGCTTATTTTCTAAGAGACTTGGGGGAGAGAGTTATGGTGCAGCAAACTTTTTAAATTTTTTATATATGTACATGTATAGTTTAGTTTTTCATTTATAACTCGAAAACGATTCCGCGTGCACATATCTAGCTAGTACCAATCGAAAGAGCGTAAAAATCTGAATCGATATTGATATAGCTTATTTTCTAAGAGACTTGGGGGGGGGGAGTTATAGCCTTATAAAGTTTTAATTTTCATTACATATTTAGATGTGTCTGTCCAATCAACTTTTTAAACAAAGAATTATCAAGCAGAGCTGCCAGTTTATTGTTACCATAGTGCTGCCATACTATATTTATACTGTCAGATCTAGCGATTTTAAATTATTTATTTATTTTCTATTTGTGGGAAATCAAGCGCTTTTATTAGTTGTTAATACTTTATTTTTTAAGTGTTTAAAAATTGAAGGTAAAAAATAAATTTAGAACATAACACTAGTGCAATATAGGTAGTATCTACCTATATTTTACCAATTGGGAGTACCAATTGATAGAAAAACAATTTTCCATTTCCAAATTTCTATATAGAAAAATCGCAATAATCGGAATAGGGGACTGTCACATTCGAGAAATTAGACTTTTATAGGGTATGCCCAAAAAAGTGTAAAATTAAAAAAAATCCATGTACGTGACGCCCAAAATAGAAAGGGACCTAAGGTTAAAACCCGGTTTTGTTCAGGAGAGCCATTTTTAAGATTTATGTACGTGTATCTTTGGTATACCATCACTCAATAAAACGCGCATGTCTCTAGGAGGGAACACTTTCGGGGCATGGGATCGGTCTCATTCGATGCTTAGATGTTATCCACTTCAAAAAAAGTGAAAATTTTTACCCTTAGGTCCTTTTCTCTATGCGCTGTCACATATATATAGTTTGCAACTATTAAAAGCAGATACATACATTTCATTATAAGAAATATTCAAAATCAAGAAAATTTTAAGCTTGGAAGAATTGTATTCAATTTTAAAATACAAAACAAAAGTATAACTAAATAAATGTGTGTGGTCAGTTTAAGCAGAATTTTCCGGTGCATCTTCTGATCCTCCTGCTATTAAAATCGGAGAACACGTTTTCAAGCTATGGCAAAATATATAAGGCAACCCAACGATTTAGGGGGTGAAGTATGCCACGCCTTTAAAAGAAAATCCTTACGTACTAGAGAAAAACGGAAAACAGATTTGAATTAAGGGCATCAAAATCCATATAGTCCACATACTTTTATTTCTAGGGTAGAGAAAAATTTTTTTGTTGCGCAGTGTACTTTTGTTGCTCAGTGTAATTTTTTCAAAATCTGCCACTAGACTTTTTATATCATACTACACCTAAAACTATCAAAAAACTAAAACTTTTAATTCAAAAAACACGTTTAATAATTTTGGCCAGCTTTTCAGGCCAAATACTCCTCTGTGTAACGTCTAAAACTGAAAGGTAACTTATTCCAGATTCGGCATTTTTTAATTTGAAAGCAACGTTCAAAAATGATGTATTTGTGGTATTTCTAGTTGCTTAAGCCTAGATTACACTATCTCACAAGTCTTACGTATTCCATAATACTTTGTGAGATAGAAATCTAATGCGTTTTGTTGCGACTGTCAAAAAATCTAATGTAACATGACAGTTTGTGTTCAGACCATCACACAAAGTATAAACACTCACACATGAAATAAAATGCAACCCTGATCCAATGAAAAGTATTATTGTTTAGAAATTTTTCAAAAAACGATGAAGTCGTATGGGATGTCAAACTTTTTTCATAATACTTGTCATTTTAGTGACACATTGCATTCACACTATCACACTTTGTCATATTACTTGAGTTTTTGACATGTATTAATACAAAGTATAATAGTGTAATCTAGCCTTTATTACAAGTTGAGTCCATAAAAGAGAATTCATTCACTACCTAAATATGAAGTCCAAGTCATAATCTTGTAGAACTGGAGTGCAAGGAATACATTTATGTAACAAGTTATGAAAATAAAAATCTAGTGGTTCTATTGTGATCTCTAACAGCAATATTATAAATCGCACAATTCGCAATATAGGTAGATACTACACATGGTACAAGTACACAAGGTAGACTTGTTGCCACATATGTTTGTCAGCTGTTTACCCCAGTTAAACCCCAAACGTCAAAAAAATGTTCATGTTTGTTTACATTTTTTCCTGTTTGTTTACAATTTAAAATAAAAAGATTGAGATTGTGAAAAAACTTTGATGTGTGTAAAAATTTATATTTAAACTATTAAAAACATTGTGCCTTTTTTTTTTGTTTATTTTAATATATATTGTAATGAATTTTAATCTGTATATTAATGTATTCTGAATTAGAACTTCATAATGCATTTTGTTTCGGCATATCTTAGCGGCCTGTATCAAATTCACAAAATTTTCGTTTCGAATCAATATAACTCAACCATAAAATTTAATTATTTTTATACAAAGCTAAATTTTGGTGATTATAAGATACCGACATCATAATGAAGCGTTCAAAAGGCTTGCCAATTAAGTTGCTATGACTTCACGATCTCGCCCTAAAGGCAGTTCCAGTTGATGACTGGAATATTTTGGAATCCAAATGAAATCTTTTACATTACCAAACATATCGTATGTAAAAATTATAGCATCGTCTTGAACGCATATTAGTTAACTCTTCCATATCGGACAAACCCATTGTAATGAGCCTACCATGGTTCCACTTAAATTGTATGAGTTCTCCAATTTCTTTGTCTTTTTAACAGCATTGTCAGAGATCTTTCCGTAGGCTTGCGGATAAATTTGCTCATGGACCAAATACAAATCTTTGCGAAAATTCAAACCGAATTCGTCTAAGTCATGAAGGGCGTATACCAGAGACATTAATACCACTATTGTTGCTGCTGTTACCACCACCAGCACCTCCATTATTAGTGCTTAGGTTGTTTACTATGTTGCCAATACTTTAGCTGTAATATTTGCACAAATTCCACGAACGTTCCAATTTTTCTTAAATTGTGTAGTTTTACCATCTAATGCGGCCGACTTTAGATGATACATTATAATTTAATAAATTTCTATTGATTTATGTACCATGTATAGATACTTCTATTTTATGTGTTATTTACATATATATTTTTGTAATACAAATAATAAAATTTATTAATCGTAGGCTTGCGGATAAATTTGCTCATGGACCAAATACAAATCTTTGCGAAAATTCAAACCGAATTCGTCTAAGTCATGAAGGGCGTATACCAGAGACATTAATACCACTATTGTTGCTGCTGTTACCACCACCAGCACCTCCATTATTAGTGCTTAGGTTGTTTACTATGTTGCCAATACTTTAGCTGTAATATTTGCACAAATTCCACGAACGTTCCAATTTTTCTTAAATTGTGTAGTTTTACCATCTAATGCGGCCGACTTTAGATGATACATTATAATTTAATAAATTTCTATTGATTTATGTACCATGTATAGATACTTCTATTTTATGTGTTATTTACATATATATTTTTGTAATACAAATAATAAAATTTATTAATTTACAAAAAAATTTTATTATTTTCCTGCACGTGTTGTTTTGTTTTTTTTCAATTTGTTTTTATTTTGTTTTGCTGAAGGCACAGTGTTGCAATTTTTTGAAGTCTCGGTAGAAAATACAAAAACAAATTGCCTGTTGTTTTTGTCTTGTTGTACTTGTTGTAGCAACGAGTCTACCTTGTGTAAATATGCCTTGGTTCTATCTATGTTTTAAATTTCATTGAAATCGGTTTGATAGTTTCTGACAGAGCTGTAAATGAATCATTCATTTTTGATTTTAATTCATTAATGAATTAGCAAATTTTGAATTAATTCTTTTCACACAAATTAATGAATTGAATGAAATTTGAGTCAATTCAAATGAATAAGACAGAAATGAATTTCAATTCGTTTTCCAATTCAAATGAATTTGTAACATGAATTGCAATTCGTTTCTAATTCAAACGAATTTCTTAAAGTGAATTGCAATTCATTTTACAGATTCATTTGAATTGAATTGATTTTGAATTTAATTAAATGAATTAGAAAAATGAATTGCAATTCAAATGAATGAAATCAAAAATGACTTGCAATCAATGAAATTCAAGAGCAGATCTAGGTGGAATTACGAAAATTTACTATATTATTGCAGTTTGAAGTTTTTAATACAAAAAGTAAACAAATTTTCCAATTGTAGTAAAAGTAGTAAGAATTTCGAGTAAACGAACATAGCTTTGACAGCAAAAAAGGTTGTTGAGATTCAAAATTGCTAAAATCTTTAAAATTCGATTGAATTAAAAAAAATAAATTTTCCACAATAAACAATTATGAGATTTTTTAAACAAAAAATTATTGTTAAACACACTTTTAATAATATTTTACACTACTTAATAAAATAAAAATTTAAGTTTCTTTTAGCAAATAAACAAAATTTTTCCATTTTGATAGGATTTTCGCCTATAGCTTATAATTTAATTCCTATTTTGTCGCTATCTGACAATTCCATTCCAATGCAAAATAAATTCAAATTTCAATCAATTCAGTTCAAATGAGTTGGAAATGAATTGCTAATTCTTTTTTCTAATTCAGTTTGAACTAATTCAAAATCAATTCAATTCAAATGAATCTGTAAAATGAATTACAATTCTCTTTAAGAAATTCGTTTGAATTGGAAACGAATTGCAATTCATTTGAATTGGAAAACGAATTGTAATTCATTTCTGTCTAATTCATTTGAATTGACTCAAAATTCATTCAATTTATTTAATTGTGTGAAAAGAATTAATTCTAAATTTGCTAATTCAATGCATGAATGATTCACGAATTAATTCAAATATGAATGATTCATTTACAGCTCTGGTTTCTGAGTGGAAGAAATTTCCCCCTACCTTCCCTCGTGGTCCTACGATTCGGCCCATTTTCAATAGGCTTGGTCCTTGTGCCAATAAGAACCTATGACCCAGCCAGCCTGCCAGCCAGCCGGACGGACATCGTTAGTTCGACTCAGAAAGTGATTCTGAGTAGATCGGTATACTTTAAGGTCTAGGACCACTATTTTAAGGCGTTACACACATCAGCACAAATGCATAATACCCTCTCCACTATTGTGGTGTGGGTATAATAAAAATTCTAAAAAATCAATTAAGCGCCACTTTGAACACGATTCAACCCAACGTGCGACTGTTTGGTAATAGAAAAAAAGTTCACGTTCTCTTTAATCTATTACCAAACAGTCGTAGGCGTATTTTAAATACACCAACCACAATAAGGGTGAATATATCTCGTTCGATTTCAATTCCACTTCATTTCGATTTGTAGAACATGCCCGAGTATGTATTAATCAAAAATTATATGTTTTACATAGTTTTTGTTTGCTCGTGTTATGTTATTGTTATTTCTTACTTTTCCAGTTTTATCTATTGAAATTACTTAATTTTTAAAAAAAAACTTTAATAACAAAATCCACCGATTTTTAACCGATTAAACCAAAACCTCGATTAATTAATCGAGCGATTAACCGATTAAAGCAATATCCCGATTGCTAGAGTTCCACATAACAATTAACGGCCACTTTCACTAAGCTCAGTTAATTTATGTTACAAGATATTGGTCGATATTTTGCATTTATGAGTCTATACGGAGCCAAACGAATCGATTAAAGCCTTAAAACTCAAAATCCGTGATGTGATTAACAAAATAGAACCATCATTTTGCCAAAAAGTTATTAAAATCTTTGATGAAAGAATCGACATCTGTCACCGAGCTCGTGGTGGATATTTGCAAGATATTATACCCACACTACAATAGTGGAGAGGGTATTATGAAAGTAATATCTCTGGAACTAACCGAACGATTTTTTGCACGCATCGCTTATTTTGTGCGGAAAACGATTTACTTTCAGAATATATACAGTTTATACCGTGCAAAAGCCTGTGTTCCATGGGATAAATCAGCAACGCTTTTTACTGACCATTTTGGATGCACCCAAATATCTCTGGAACTAACCGAACGAATTTTTGCACGCATCGCTTATTTTGTGCGGAAAACGATTTACTTTCAGAATATATACAGTTTATAGCGTGCAAAGCCTGTGTTCCATGGGATAAATCAGCAACGCTTTTTACTGACCATTTTGGATGCACCCAAATATCTCGGTAACTAACCGAACGATTTTTTGCACGCATCGCTTATTTTGTGCAGAAAACGTTTAACTTTCAGAATACATACAGTTTATACCGTGCAAAAGCCTGTGTTCCATGGGATAAATCAGCAACGCTTTTTACTGACCATTTTGGATGCACCCAAATATCTCGGGAACTAACCGAACGATTTTTTGCACGCATCGCTTATTTTGTGCAAAAAACGATTTACTTTCAGAAGACATACAGTTTATACCGTGCAAAAACCTATGTTCCATAGGATAAATTAGCAACGCTTTTTACTGACCATTTTGGATGCACCCAAATATCTCTGGAACTAACCGAACGATTTTTTGCACGCATCGCTTATTTTGTGCGGAAACCGATTTACTTTCAGAATATATACAGTTTATACCGTGCAAAAGCCTGTGTTCCATGGGATAAATCAGCAACGCTTTTTACTGACCATTTTGGATGCACCCAAATATCTCTGGAACTAACCGAACGAATTTTTGCACGCATCGCTTATTTTGTGCGGAAACCGATTTACTTTCAGAATATATACAGTTTATACCGTGCAAAAGCCTGTGTTCCATGGGATAAATCAGCAACGCTTTTTATTGACCATTTTGGATGCACCCAAATATCTCTGGAACTAACTGAACGAATTTTTGCACGCATCGCTTATTTTGTGCGGAAAACGATTTACTTTCAGAATATATACAGTTTATAGCGTGCAAAAGCCTGTGTTCCATGGGATAAATCAGCAACGCTTTTTACTGACCATTTTGGATGCACCCAAATATCTCGGGAACTAACCGAACGATTTTTTGCACGCATCGCTTATTTTGTTCCTAAATGTGTATTTTTTAATTAGTGTTAACTATTTTTTGTATTTTTATTAAAAATATTAGTTATTTTAACTTCCCCTTTTTAAATTCCTAAATTCGACGGTAATTTTTTTTTTACTTTTGGAAATCCCAATATATTCCTAAATTCGACGCTAACTTTTTGTTTTTATTCTGCAAAAGACCCTAATTTGGGAATTTTATTTTCCCGGTTCTTAAATTCCTATTTTCGACGCTATCTTGGCCCACGTGTTGTTTTTAACTCATTTAACAACAGCATCATCTGTTTTCGCCAAATAAAAAAGTTCTTGCAAAAAGTTAAAAATGTTTATGTTACAAGATATTGGTTGATATTTTGTAATTATTATTGATTTGGAGGAAATCTTTTAACACAAAATACATATGTAATTTGTGTAAAACGCCCTTATTGTGTAAAACGCAATGCCAAAAATTACAATGCAAGCAAAAACAAAGTCAAAAATATTTTGTAATTTAGTTGTTGCTTTCTACCAGGGCTGTCAGATATGGCGATTTCTCGCCAAACGTGGCGATTTTAAAACGTGTTTGGCGATGGGATTTCCCATTTGGCGACTGGCGATTTTTGACTGAAAAATTATACTAGCGTTTTTTGTATGCAAAATTTAATTAAAAAAAAAGAAAATTTTACAAAAACTGAACAAAATCGACGTTCGGCGATTTCTCACATCCGGTTTGGCGATGGAGCTCAAAAAAATCTGACAACCCTGCTTTCTACATAAATGCAAGGTACATTAACACAAGGTAGACTCATTGGGGAGTGTAGACATGCTGCTCTATAAAAATAAGCGAGTGGAACCGAGTTTTCAAAATTGTTTTCATTTAAAACACATGCACACATGTACAAATTTTGGCTCATGTACACGAAATTTGACGTTTGGGTTCCAACTGGTGTTAACAGCTGACAAACATATGGGCTAACGAGTTTACCTTGTGTAAATATACCTTGCATAAATGCACATTGCGTTTTTAAGGGCTAAAAAATCAGAGCAAATTAAACTCTCTTTTTGGTTTAAAATGTGTTTAAACCAACAAATCAATAAATATATAAACCATCTTTAAACGCATGAATTTGGGCGTTTAAACTACCAACACTGACCATATGAATTTGATAAGATTTATCGTAGTGCTGCCACGTGTTATTTTTTTAACCACATATAATACATGGGACACTGATTTATAGTTGCTGAGTTTAAACTACATATAATTTCAAGTTTAGTTCAACTAAACCAGCGTTTAAACCATCAGTGGTTTATTAGCCATAAAATATTCAACGCTACAAGGCATGGTGGAATAAACAGGTGGCAGCACTACGCAAGATGACGATTTTTTGCTCTTGCATTGTTTGTCTAGGTTTATGTCAAAGTTTTGTTTATGTTTACAAAAAGTCCACGTTTTGTGCTGTGATTATTGTATTTTATTAAAGTTTTTGATAATTTTAAATTAAAATATATAAGATATTGACCATAATTAAATAAAAATTGGCTAGAAATGTATTTATTTCATCACGTTCAGCGGCACGCTTTGATTTTTGTTTAAAGTATTTTTTGACGTAGACGGTGATATAATTTCCATTTTTGTTGTAATGTTGTATTTGTTGCCGTAACGATGCCACCTACTTATACCACCATGCTACAAGGTATGCATTGTTTTATTTATATTTTAATTTTCAATGTCAGCTGCTTAGAGTTGCCACTTGCTTATATTTTCTTGTATGTTGTATGAAACAATTTTCTACATTTGAGGTGGCACCCAGTTTAAGTCTGTTCAATTTAAAACATACTTTAATTTCGACTATAGTAGCAAAATAATTAAAAGAATGTTTTTCTTTTAAAGTTGTTTGTAAAAAGAACCTACTTTAGCGTTTGACTATGATTATGGGCCATTGTGTTTTAACTTTTTGTTACCCCATTTATTGACTACCGTGTCGTGAGAAGTGGTACGTAGAAACTTTTCGATACTATCGATAGTTTTTAAGCTAACTATCGAAACTATCGATTGGGCCGACTATCGATAGTTTTGCACCTCTAGCACAGTGTCTCCAGAAGTAGGGCGAAATCCCTACATATAGGCATTTTTGATACTAAAATAGAACCGTAGGGACAGACTTTTTATAATCACTAAAGTCCAGTTTACACGGTAATGCAATGTATTACGACATGTCGAAAAATTATGTAGAATGAGAAAAATCTTATCATGTAAAACAAAATGTATTGAGTAAGAGAGAATACGGTTACAAAATCTGACAAGCGGTCGGTAAATAATTTTTTTCTAAACCATTTTAGAAACTTATGTATTCTCATCACACCAGAGGTGTATTTTAACAGAGTATATTAAAGGTGATAGTATTTTTATACAATTACAAAAACAACATAAATCAACTCACGAAATTTTCATATCTTTTCTGCTTTTTTGTTATTATTTTTGATTTTACTTATACGATCCGTGTAAACATGAATTATACTTAAGCCTAGATTACACTATCTCACAAGTCTTATGTATTCCATAATACTTTGTGAGATAGAAATCTACTGTCAAAAAATCTAATGTAACATGACAGTTTGTGTTCAGACCATCACACAAAGTATAAACACTCACACATGAAATAAAATGCAACCCTGATCCAATGAAAAGTATTATTTTTTAGAAATTTTTCAAAAAACGGGATGGGATGTCAAACTTATTTCTTAATACTTGTCATTTTCGTGACACATTGCATTCACACTATCACACTTTGTCATATTACTTGAGTTTTTGACATGTATTAATACAAAGTATAATAGTGTAATCTTGCCTTTACAAAAGACTTTTATTTTTTTCTTTTAAACACGGAGAGAATTTCATAATACATATTTTGTTTCCACAAAATCGTAATACATTGTATTACCGTGCAAACTGGCTTTAAAATGTAGGGATTTTTCGTCATATCGCATTATTAATAAAATAAATACAGAAAAAACGTTTTTTTAGTAATATTTTCTTGTCCAAAACGGTTGAAAATGTTTCTTTTCACTAAAATCGGTTAAAAATATATATCCAGAGTTGTTTATGGCTTAAAAAGTGGGCGAAACTTATATGTATGTGTATGTTTATCTAAGATATCACTTAATTGAATTTTTAAAAGTACATACCTATCGCACCCGTTCAGCAATACTGTATTAACTTAAAATTTTTAGTTTTACACTTTTTGGAATTAATCGACAGGTATTATTCATATCTACGCACTGTAAAAATATCGAGCTATTTTGTCTATCTTTTGGTAAGAAACGGTTGGCTTTAAAAAACATGCACTCAATTTACATGATGAATTTTATGACGTCCAATTTTAGACGTAATTTTTTGTTTGGAGCAAGCGGTGTAGAGAAGAAAGAGGGGTAGAAAAATAGACATGATTTCTGTTTTCTCACAGTCAAGAATGAAAAATTATCAATAACAATTTTAATTAATTCTCATTCTCAGATAAAAAAGAAAAAGATTATAGGAATAGGTAAATTAAAGATTTATATCTCAGCCATTTGTAAACCGATATAGTTAAATTTCAATAATATACTATTTCGGACTACATACGATATAAATATAAAACAACGCTGTCAGTATCAATTCCATAAAAACCCAGAATATTTATAATACTGTTATCAAAGCTGATTTAATTTAAAAATTTTCCATTTTGATCTCGGTTTTTGTAAATATATATCTATTTTAAAAAAGGATGTATGTTCATTTTATTAAGCTTGGTTTCTTTTTTCTTTTGTAAAAATATTTATTTTATTTTTTGTTTAATATGATATTTTCTCATGCCTTTGTGTGACTTCTCCAGGGAAAAACAACAATTTTAAATTGTTATCGGATTAAAGAAAGTAAATAATTTTATAAAAAATAATCCTTCAGCTTAACAAAAGAAATATAAATTTAAAGAAATTATTAAATACCCATGAACTTTAACTTTGTTTTTGTTTGATTATGTTTAAATAAAAGTCGAAACAAATTTGTTTAAAATTTATTTTAAATTACACGATTCTTAAAGAGTTGAAACACAGGAAAAGAGGAAGTAGTGGAAGATAAAAAATCGGACTGCACAATCCAACAACAACCCTACTAAACAGAAAACTGCCTTACATGTGCCCAGTACTCAGTCTTCAGCCGCGCAGCCAGGTCATTCCCATTGCAAATCAGATTCTCGAGCCCGCATCTCGAGACATCTCCTAATTCGCGCAGGAATCTGCTTCCCAGCCACCTCAGCCTGCTGATCTGTAGCCTGGAACAGTGGCACAGAAAGTGCTCAACTGTCTCCAACTTCTCTGGGTCCTCACACAACCTACATCTCCGACAAGTGAGATCCCATTCCCACCGCCATCCTGCCTATCATACAGTGGCTTGTGATAATAGCTATCATGGTCCTGACGCAGGCCCTACTCTTGCCCAGCAGCGCGTCTGAATTTGACCTACTTAGCACCGGCCACAGCGTGCGCGATACAAGTCAGTCCGTTCGTGCCGCTACACCCGGTTAGTACCGCTCAGCGCCCATTCCCTTATTCTTCCAAAGTATAATCACATTGGATGCCTGACCGCCTGCAAACTGTCAGGACCCTCCATTTCCGAGCCTAGTCTCACCAACTCATAAGCTATCTTGTTGCCGGAGATGTTGCAGTGACCCAAATTCACCAGCTCTATCATCACCAGATTCTCTATCATCACCACCCGACAGCGCAAGCTGTAGCAGAACCCGTAAAAAATTAAATAGATGACGAAGGACGATGCAGGATATGTCACACAGGCTTTCCACGTTCGAAGTGCAGAAATGAAGAGTCTATTTATGCTGTAATCCACAAAATAATTGCAATATATAAATTATCAAATATCTTCAACATGTGTTAAAAGTTTACACAGAACTACCCAATGTTGCCTAAAAGCAACATCTTATATATCCTTAACCAGGATAGGTGGAACTTAAAATTTTATTTGATTTCATATCTACACAAAAAAAAACCATTGTTAAAATTACCTAAAAATATGGTATAAAATTAACTAAGCGCAAAGGTAGCATGGCAGTATCTAAGTTTCTCAAGTAATAAAACGTTTAACTTAGGTAATTTCTATGTTCGAAAAAGTATCTAATAATTTTGTTAAAATTACAAAGTAACTTTGAAAATTTACCAATGGTACGAAGTTAGTTTATATTTTTATTTTAGAAAGGTTATCTTAGTTAAATTTTGTACCAGAACATAGGTTTTAGGTAAATTTACTACTTTTTTTTAAATAAAAAAGCATTTAAAAAAACTCTATATACTTTTTTAACCTTTTTAATTTCATTATATGTATGTATTTTATTTATTAATTCATATCTGTAGCAATACAAAAAAATAAGAGTGGCATTGACAAATTTGTTTTGAGGCTGCTTAAAGTTCCGGGCGGTTTTTACTGCTCATTTTATAAAATATTGATCCAGCATCGTGTCGTCCAATTTAATAATCTTGAATAAAATTATAAATAAAATTTGGTTTTATTGTTAATATATCTGTGGTTTTCATGGGCAACCGCGTATGCCTTAAAATAAAATTGTTCAGGAGAGCCGAAAAAACCATTCTAGAGCAAACTATGGGTTAGATATTGCACCTTTTGAATTTGTAATTGAGTTAAAACATCGGAATGGGTCTATCTGTTTTTAAACATTTTTAAAAAAATATAAAGGGCGCTTTAAATTTAGCAATATGGCATCAACAATTCAAAATCGAAAAAATAGACATACACGGTTGCCTATGAAAACCATAATAATAATTCTCACTTACATACGTTGTATTTTTATCCTTTATTGAACAGTTTTTAATTTATATTTTTAATTTTATATTAAAAAATTCTAAATTCAAATTTATATTTGAATGTTTTTTTCACAATTGAAAAATAAAATAAACATACATACATATATACATATTATAAAAAAAATTCGAAGAAGATACCTAACCCAATTAATAATATTGACAAAAATTTTAGGCAATACTTATTGTATAAATTACCAATTATTTAAGACAATAAAACTCAGTTTTTTCTTTATATATAAAAATAAATTGCCTATGCACACCTTGGTAAAATTACCTTAACTATTTTTTTGTGTGTAGGCAAAAACGAGCTTAACCATCTTAAAAAAAAATTTTTTTAACCGCTCAAAAAAATTCGGGGATGAAAAAATAGTAGGTAAATATTTTTTTAAATTTAAAATATCTACATCTTGTTTTTCTCGCACCAATTTCAAATGTGACTTATTTTGACAGTTCTTGTAAGAAACTTTTCGCAAAATATTGTTACAGAAACACTTTCTCACATCCTTCCAATAATTGATGGAAATTTATTTTAATGACAGATAATTCTCGCAAAGAACAGATACAGAAACACTTGTGTGAGAAAAACCATTTTTTTTTTTCATTTAACACTATTTTTGTTGCAATTCACACGTTTCATGCGAAAAGTTTTACGATGTAAGAAATACAGAAACGGGCTACTGAAGTCTTAAAATGTTGAACGCAAAAATTAAGCACAAAACGCAAAAGGCTTCAAACCCGTTTTTTAGGGAAATTAATGAAGCAATGTTCAAATGAATAACAGCTGCACGTGTGAGTGAAATCCAAACAAGAACTGCCTGACTTTTTAACAAAAGTGGAAGTAAAATTAATTCTGTATAATGAAGTTTTTTAAAAATTAAGTGATTTTATGCCGATTCATTATAGGGAAGTTCGACTGTATATATATACATATATATAAAATATTTATGTTTTTAATACAACAACGTATTTCCTCACTCAAATAAATATTTAAATTATCCGTTAAAAATGGTGTATTTTTTACAAGGGCTTATTTTGGGGATTTTTCTTTTATCGGGGGATTTTTGGCGATAATTTTTTTAAGTTTGGGGAGGACGAAAAAGTACTTGGCAGCCCTTTATAATAAAATGAAAAATTGCATAACATACAGTCTACAACTGACATGAACTGACTAAAATTATGTCAGTGTTACACAGGGTCTCCACCTGAGATAAGATATAAGATTTTTATATCAGCAAACGTCAAATTCAATCGCAGAGAGTATTATCTTACGTGTGGACTTTCAAATAGTGTTAGTATTAATATTATAATAAATATTATGAGACAGTTGTTATAAGAAATATTATAACAACAATCTTATAAGATGAGCTGTCAAAAATACACATTCATACACATATATAAAACAATAATAGGACGCATTCATTAAAATGTTTATTTTTTTTGTGCAAATAGTGAAAATCTTGTAATGAGTGTTTAAAAAAACAATATTTTTAACAAAAAAACCAGGAAAAACTAAAAAAAAGAGTAAAAACGACACAACTTTACTGCACGAGAATCATTCGATTATGAAATCTTATAAGATACGTGTTCCCCTTGTTTAAGATTAAGATTAACATGAAGAAATTTGTTCTCTCATTCTGCCGACGTTCTGTCACATATTATATTAGATATTATCTTAGGTGAAGACCCCATGTTAAGTATAGACTCATCATGTTAGTGCTGGTTCACACAGGTCAAGTTTGTCTCTTCAAGTCTTGAGCTTTTAGGAGAGAGGGGTAAAGAGAATGGAAAGGGGTACATAATTGACCGTACCAGTCAGTTTGGTATTTTTCTTTTCTTTTTTCATCCGTAATATAATAAATAGCTACAAAGTTGAAGGAAAAGAAAACAAAAATTAGTTTTGTGCATGAACGTGAACGCAAGTTCAAAAGAAAATTTAAATAAAACTGTTCAAGTAAACTTGACCTGTGTGAACCAGCACTTAGAGGTTTTCTCATGCTATAACACGGTTGTTAATGCAAATGTTTTGACAACGCTTTTATAACATCATGTTACAACAGCAAACCATGTCAGTTGTAGACGGGGAGTAAAAATTTTTTTATTAACATATATACAAAATTATTTATATAACTCCTTAACTTCCGTTTATATTTTTATAAATTGTCTATAATGTTGTGCAACATTTTTAGTGTCTGACTCAAAATTAATCCTCGACATTGTTAGAACCTTTGTAATAATATAATATAATATAATAATTTGTAACATTTCTAAAATTAATCTACGTTTTTAATTATTTATTTATTTGATTTCCAATACAACAAGATACAAATCTTATAATTAAAGTATTGGATTTTTGTATTTATTATTATATTAGTTTATTTTTAAATTGGGAAATATGATCATACTTTCTTAGGTTAAAAACAATCTCAATACAGCATTGAAAATTTTCCCAGGCTTGTTGAGTCACAACTTGCAAACAGTTCGCATCCATAGAGTAAAATTGGCATGATATACGTTTTTACAAGTAACACTCGAATATTAAACGGTGTGATGTGTTGGGTGTTCAATAGCGTTCGCAGCATTGAATATGTTTTCCCAGCAGCAGCAGTGACATGATCAGACCATGTGAGTATGTTGTTAAAAATAATGCCAAGATTTTTAGCCTTTTGTATAATTTCAATTCGCTGGTTGTTCAGCGATATCATAGGTTCAAGCGACAGTTTCAGTGTTTTATTCATTATTATCAAGCATTTGGACTTCGTGGGGTTTATACACAAACCATTTGCCTTTGCCCATGTGTGAACACGTTTTAAATCAAGATTTATTTTCTCATCACAATCATTTATATTTATCAAGGGACTACTAATATAGAGTTGTACATCATCAGCATATAGGTGAACATTACAGTGTAACAATTGTTTATCCAGATTTATATTTATATAAATTGAGAATAGATGTGGCCCAAGTATCGATCCCTGTGGCACTCCCCTTAGAACAGGTAACGATTTTGATGTTATATTGTTTGCAATAACAGATTGACTACGGCCAGACAGATACGAAGCAACCAGACGGTTGGATGAGGGCGAGAAACTAAACATTTTGTCCAATTTCCAATGATCGACCGTATCGAACGCTTTGGAATGGTCCAGTGGGATAAGGAATGATATGTCACCAACATCAATGCTTTCTCGTATACCTTCGGATACATCAATTAAAGCTGTTGTACAACTGTGTTTTGCTCGAAATCCAGATTGTCTATTTGTCAGCAAGTTATTGTCGTTGATGTATTTATTTATTTGTTGATGAAGTAGTCGCTCAAAAACTTTTGATAACTACGGTAGAATAGCGATAGGAAGATACTCATTGTTTTTATATATTTCTTTCTTTTTAATGAAAGGTTATAAAATTTCTAAAATAACCATGGATCGTTTGTGAAGATGAGTCTATAAATTGCAGAGTTATAGTGTATACAATTTCAAACTTCATTATAAATTTAATGATTTTTTGCAATTTTGCTGTTTTCCAGTTGTTTTTTTTTTATTAAATTTTTTTAAGTTTTATCACTTACGACATTAGCCTATTTCATTACGAACATTTTGTGCCCAATAGGATCCAGATCGCTGCAAAAATGACAAAGTTACAGAAGATTAATTGAATTAACCCACTTTTTGATTTGTATCAAATCAAAGAAAAACACAACAAATAAATATACAAGTTAAAACTATTGAATTTCTATGTGGATTAATCAACGAAATCTTCTGTAGCTTTGCCATTTGTACCATATATGTCTTGTTGGGCGCGAAATGTTCATATTAATATAATTTAATGTCGCGTGCAATAAAACATTAGGATTTTTAAAGCATTGCCCAGTGCGGCCGATTGCCAAAAAGCTGGCCAAAACTCGAAAAATAATGTGTCAAGATAAGATTTTGTTAGCATGCAGTTGGCTAGAGGGATCCTATAAGAAGTAAAAGTTGTTAAGAGTAACGTCCTAAACCCCAAAACCTTTCATTATTTTCAGTTGGAGTTTGGCCTTTATATCAAGTGCAATATTTTGTAGTTATTCAGCAAAACCTTTAAACGTGTGATAGCGCGTGCAGCAAAGAAAATCTAATAAAGCCAAATGGAATGTACGTTTGAAGGTTAGTAAAATACGTAAGAAATTTTGCAAATGTCAGTTCTTTGACAGAAAATTTTTAGCAGAACAATCATAAGGTTACTTTTTTCATTTTTTTCCAATAAAATTTGAGTTTTCAAATCAAATGACAGTAAAAGGCTGTCAAATGCTGTCTTCTAACCTTTAGGAGGTTACTTGGAAAATCATTAATTATCGATTAAGCCAAAATTCAGCTGCCACCTTCTGCCCTTTGAATTGTTATGGGGTTTTTTTCTAAGGATGCTTTGCCAAAACCTCGCAGTCAAAAATTTAATCTTATTGATATTTCCAATGGAAATATATGAAAAAAAAGTCAAAACATTCCGTAAAAGAAAGTTAAGAAGGTAAAAAAACTAATACAGTCGAATAATTTTTTTTTTTAAATAGCGCAGACTTAGCTATATACATGAAAAATTGATATGTGTATACCGATTTCTGTAAAACTGGAGCCAATCTGACACTTCCAAATGTACTTTCGCACTCAGGGGGTTCCCCCCTAATAGTTCGAAAAGGATTCATCGAAGTTGATTTTTTCGACTATCAAAGTGTAATTTATAAAAAATAAATTATAAAGAATTTTTAATAGGTTGCAGTGCTTGGCCCTGCAAAACTTTATTAGTTGCATACATAGTACATATTTGAAAAATAAGCAGGGTTTTTATATAAACAAAGTAATGAAGTAGCACTATATTCAGAAAAAAAATTACAGCAATCGACGCTAAGGATTGGCAGATATAAGCAAAAATATGCGCTGGCGTGACTTTAAAAAACGGAAGTGTATTTTGACTTGCATTACAAAACTGGATAAGACTGCGAATTGAGCATGACGTTTTGTATAAAACCTTTTTTTAGTAAGATTTGGTACAATGGGCATTTTCAGCGAAAAGTCTCCTTTTTTTTTATGTAACGCCAGAATGCAAATAAGGTTGTATTTTAGAACCATGTTGCTCAACGTTATCCCTTTTGTTACAAAATGTAGAGCTAGTTGCGCTTTACACCAAAATATAAAAAAGTAAACTATACATATAAAATTGTTTGAGAAACAATTAAAATAACTTCTGGCGTTACATGACAAAAAGTAGACTTTTCGCTGAAACTGCCGATATGATGCTCACAAAAACCAAGCCTTTCAGTTTTTTACCCCGGGTTTCTACGTAGCAATATTTATTAGCAATTATTGTTCAGCAATCTGCCGTCAAATCAGTTGTAATTTATCTGAAATTTCATTTCTCTTTACAGTTGTTTATTTATTAGTGTGTTTATTTATTAAAAAAGCAATCAAGAAAAAGCTGGCAAGTGAAAAAATACTTTAACAAAAAACAGAAATCACAGCTACGACAATTACAATTAATTATTTTATTAATTTAATTTATTAATTTAAAAAAGAAAATTTAACAACCACTTCAAAACACAATATAAAATATTTGTTAAAAATACAGCCACAAATCTATATACAACTACTTGCGGTGAAAATTGCAAATTTATGGCAAAGCAATTTCAAGTGTTCTCCAGCAATATAATCAGCAATTATTGCTCCATTGTTCTGTCATTGTTCTGCCGACGTTTTTGCTTGTACTTAGCAATAAAAATTGCTACGTGGAGACTCAGCCTTATTGCCAACTTGGTCTGAGTTTATACCACAGAGTATACAGAGGCGTCACGAGACAGAAAATATTGTGATTTTTTCTGTCTTTTCTTCGAAAGCTGCCCTTCTTGCGTTTTTTGTTTTGATTATGCAATTTGTGTAGATAGTAGCGGCCTGTTTTTACGCATTGTCACTTCACTAATAAAAAACGTTTTCTTTCTCTTTCTTCGAAAGCTGCCCTCGCAAATGATTTAGGCATTTTTCATACGTCACTTTTTTCATCTCTGATACTTTGTGGTTTATACGGCTCATGTCTTATTGACAAGATTCTTCCTTTTTCTTCTTTGAACATGATTTGGCGTTCAAATGATTCATGTCATGTTGACGACATGTGCTTTTTTGATATTGAAAACAATAACAAAATTAAACAACGAATGAAAAAGCAAAACGCAAAGACGGTACAGGCATCTGTGTACTGTGTAAACTAGCAATCTTGTCAATAAGACATGAGCCGTATGAACTCAGACTTACTGAGATATTTATTTTTAGTGTAGACCTGGGGTAAGTAACAGTGATGCCAACTTTTTGAGAGCAAAAAGCACTTTAAAATTTAAAAAAAAGCAAAAAAAAAAAGCGTAAAAAAGCACTAAGCCATTTTTATAATATAATTAAACACAAAATAAGTTGCATTCGGCTATGCCGAATATTATATACCTCCAACATTGAAAAAAAGGCGACGGCGTTGATGTGGGACAATTTTCATTTAAAATTAAATAATAAATATATTAACATTTGTATATAAACATTTTTATTGTATACATTGAAGATACTTAGTGCCGGTTCACACACGTCAAGTTTGACTCGTCAAGTCTTGAGCTTTTAGGAGAGAAGGGAAAAAAGATTGACATTTCTTCACCCCTCTCTCCTAAAAACTCAAGACTTGACGAGTCAAACTTGACGTGTGTGAACCGGTACTTATAATAATATATTATTATCTTCAAAAAAATAATATCATATAAATCATTATTAGCTGAGTTTAAATTGGGCCATAAAACCGTTTTAAAGTAATATTTAATTTGATTTTTTCTATGTTTCATTGGAAGAAAGATCTCTACAGACATTAGATGGTTGATTGTAATCATTACAGAATGAATTATGCCGACGAAGTCCACATATAACGTAAAGAATTGAATTAACAGAGTTTAAGGATAATCGGTTTCCGATTTTTGATTAATTGTAGTTCATCAACGCCAGCGTTAGAGTATGGAAAACTTAAAATTCTAAATACAAAATTGGACAATTAAAATCGTTGACTTCTATCTAAAAAAATTATGTTCGTTGTTTATTTTTCCATTCACATTTCCTAATATTTTCCAAGCCATTTTCTATTTTTGAAACAGTGTCAAAATCTTAAAAAAAAAGTTTACCTAAAACAAATACATCGTTTTTACTACGATTACTTAATATATTGTCAACTCTTAATAGTTTGTAAAATTTCCTAGTTCTAACTTCGTAAATAAGATTATTGGTAAAACGAATTCAACTTTCTTTAATCACTTTTTTTATAATTTGAAATCTTATAATCTTTACAGGCCTATTCAAAATTGCACCCCAAATAGCAAAGCTCATCTAAATCATCCTCTATATAATCGAAGTTTTAAAAAATGGTAGAAAAACAATAAAAATTGTAAAAAGCACCAAAGGCACTTACAAAAAATTGAATTTCTTAGTTTGGCACTAACCCTAAGGCCACACGTTCAAGTTGTTCTTGATAGTCTTTTACATATACTGCTTGTCAAAATTTACATAAATTAAAAGCTGTGACGTAGGCTGCACTCAATTTGTAAGCAATTTACTTCCAAGATGTCAACAACAACAGAGACAAACTTGTACTCAGCTGTTAAATTGAAAGTAAATTGCCAAACAAATGGAAAGGTGAAATAGAAAGCCATCTCGTGGTCAATTTAAAAAGTGTGAGTGTGTTAGTAAAAAACTAAGAGTGTATTGCAAATTGAAAGGAATTGAAAGGCAAAACTTGATCGTGTGGCCACCAAGGATAAAATTTTGGCGTTTTGAGGCATCAAAAAGCACCATAAATAGTGCCAAAAGCACTAAGTTACTAATAGCTGTAAAGCGGCAACAGTGTTGTATTTAATTATCTTTTGTTGTTGTTTCCTCCTTTTTATCCAACACACTTACACACCTATCAATTTCACCACTTTACTCAACATTCATTTGTAATTTTGTTGTTGGTATCGTTGCGTCTTGTCTCGTTTGTTATACGAATTTCTGAACAGAAATGGCTTTGTATTTTCGGAAAATAAATAAAAATAGCCAAATAATTTAGTTTTTTTTGCTATGTTTGTAATATATGTGAAGTAAATTAAAAAAATGATGTGAGTTCGAAGCAGATATCGCATTTAATTGTTTTATATTGTGTGTATGTGTATATGATTGTATATTACCAAGTATGAGGTGGAGCAACGTATCTAAATAGCACAATAAGAAGAAACATGAAAACGGGAAAAATATTAAAAAAGGAATGGCCACAACAAAAAAGAATTGAAAAAACAACAAAACACAAAAAATTAAACTTGTGCCTGTGTGTGAAGAAAGTGAAATACAAATTAATCTGTTTTTTGTACCTGCGTGTGTGTAAAAATTTCTTTACTCTAAAATTTAATACAAAAGTCAACAATTGTTCAAAAGAAACAAATTAAAAATCAAGTGTAGCATAAAAATATTTAATTTCGCTTAAAATAAAACATTGTATATTAAATTTTTTCCAGAGTTTCACTCGCCTATGTTACTCCCTCCCTTGTGTTACTGCCTGCTACATATAAATAAAAAACCGATCAGTCAATTGATGTATCATCAAATTTAATAAGAATTATGAAAAATTTTTATGATAACCAGCATAAAAAATAGTTTGTATTTCTTTCTGTATTGCTTGTTATTATCTGAAGTGCAACAATAATTGATTTTATTGTAAAAGAATGTCTTGCATTCCATTGTGAATGATTTGTTCCTTTTACTTTTTGTGTTGAATTTTTCTACCCCAGTAGTAAAGTTGTAATCAGCGTTGCTGTTGAAAATTTTCTATAAGGGTCACAAAAAACGGATTTGTGAAAAAGGGGATTTTCTTAAAAAGTGAATTTTTCAAATATTGGGTCACAAATTACATAGGTATTTTAAAGAAAAAAAGTGTTAGTTTTATTTGTAATTAGTATTTACCAATTAGGCGGTCGAAAAAAGACATTAAAAACATTGGCTTAAATCTAGTTTCACGACACAGTTCCAAATAAAAAAAAAAAGTACCTAGGGGAATAGAAAATTGAAAAATAAGAAGAAAAAATTAAATAAAATTATTGGCGCAAACGCTTAGTTTTCGAGTTATGGACGTTTTAAGTTTTCATAGAAATTTGTGATTTGGCTGAAGTGCAGCTTAAAGGGCTACGAAAAAAAAACAAATATGCCACCCGATTCAGAATAAAAAAAGAAAAAACCAAAATTAAAATTTAAGGGGGCTGAGGCCCGTGGGGCCTCCTGGAACCAAAAAACTGTCCCGCCCACTTAGTGATATGTGTGAGTACTCAAATTAAAGGTAATTTACTCACGATTGCAAATATGTATTTTGTTTTTGTATTCGCATACGTTAATTAAAATATTTTTTAGGTGTAGAAAAGTTCTAGTGAGCGAAGCCGGTGTTTGTTATACCATAGAGGAGCAAACCCTTGCGCCCGGCCGAAGGCCGGCTATGCAGAGAAACTTTAGTTAGCGAACCCAGTATTTGTTATACCATAGAGGAGAAAATCCTTGCGCCCGGCCGAAGGCCGGCTATGCTGAGAAGCTTTAGTCAGCAAAGCCGGTGTTTCTTATACCATAGAGGAGAAAATCCTAAATAAAGAAGTTTTAGTTAGCGAAGCCGGTGTTTTATATACCATAGAGGAAAAAATACTTGCGCCCGGCCGAAGGCCGTCTATGCAGAGAAGCTTTAGTTAGCGAAGCCGGTGTTTGTTATACCATAGAGGAGAAAATCATTGCGCCCGTCCAAAGGCCGGCATTGTAGAAAAGCTTTAGTTAGCGAAGCCGGTGTTTGTTTTTGTTTTTGCGACATTGGTGTTTGGTATTTTATAAAATTTGTATTACACTTTTATTTAAATAAGTTATACACTTAGTACACAAAAACTGAAATGTGAGCTTAAGAGTTAAATTTTTTTAAGTAAATTCTATATATCCTGAAAGATCTAGTCAAAACCTTCAAAATGATACCAATTTTGGCCATGTACCTTTAGAAATGTAGGGGAAAAATTACATACTTCTATGAAAATAAAAACGTCCATAACTCGAAAACTAAGCGTTTGCATCAATTTTTTTATTTAATTTTTTCTTCTTATTTTTCAATTTTCTATCCCCCTAGGTACTTTTTTTTTTTTATTTGGAGCTGTGTCGGTAAACTAGATTTGTTCAAAAAAATTAGACCATGTTTTCTATAAACAAAAAAAAAAAATTTTTAAGGAAGGTGTTGCTCAAAAAACAAATTTATTTAATTATTAATATTTTAAGTGATTCAATAAATAAAAAATATGGAAAATTAGACTTTTGAAATATTAATTCAGAAATCGTACTTTAGGAATGTGCTTTCTATATTTTGTTATTATATGAGCCGTTTATTTTGAAAGTGGCATTAGTCACTTTTTCAAAAAAAAATCGAGTTAATAATAAATATAATAATAAATAATAATAATAAATAATAATAATAATAAATACTGAGAAAAATATCATTATCATGATGTATCAAATACAAGTGAATCTTCTCGAAAGTTAGCATCCATATTTTTAAACGTGTTAAAACGCAAACCCTTAAATATCTCGACTTAAAAACCGAAATGACTTATGCCACTTTCAAAATAAACGGCTCATATCATTACTTGAAGTTCATTCTTCCTGATCCAAATCATTAAATTTCAAGACAAAAGTCAGTTCCAAAATTTATTTATTTAAAACCATGTGAGGAAAGGCCATGATGGCTTTTTTGCTCAATTGAATGGGAGATAATTGAGAGGTAACGTCATATTTAAAATTTTGCGAAATGAGTTTTATAGACATATTTTTTTTCGCAAATGAGAGATAAAGCCATATTTTGTGTAACACCTTAAAATATTGGTCCTAGTAGATCCACCTTAAAGTATAACTATCGACTTAATCACTTTCTGAATCGAACTAACGATGTCCGTCCGTCTGGCTGGCTGGCTGTCCATGTAAGCTTGTGTGCAAAGTACAGGTCGCTATTTTGGAGATAATTTGATAAAATTTGGGACAAAGATTCTTATTGGTACAAGGACCAGGGTCGAATGGTAGGACCACGAGTTAAGACAGGGGGAAATTTCTGCCTCTCAGAAATTATCAAACCGATTTTAATGAAATTAAAATCATAGATAGAAATATGTTTATATGGACACATAAGCTATGTAGTTTTTCAAAAATAGGACCACAAGGGCAGATAGGGGGAAATTTCTCCTCTCACAAACTTTCAAACCGTGTATACGTATTAAAACAAATTAATTAATGAATAAAATTAAACTCATCTTTTATATATGTAACGTATGGACTCCAAAACGGCTGGTCCGATTTTGATGAAATTTTCAGGGAATCTTCAGAATATTCAGGCGGGTGACGTCTGATTTTTTATTTTCGGTCTGCGGGCGGAGGGGCGTGGCAAAATCCAATTTTCATATTGCACCACCAATGACTTCTTAATAATTTGGACGATTTTTTCTTTAAAATGATCGCCAGCGTCCAACTTAGATTTATACGAAAAGAAAATTTTGCCCCGCCCACTTTAACGCCCATTTTTTCGAATTACCTAAAATCACAAAACGGCTCCATCGATTTCACAAATTTTTCTTTCAAATGTTCGTATTAATCCATTTTAAGTTTTCATCGAAAGAAAAATTTACCACGACTACTTTTACGCCTACTTTTTCTATTAAGCGCATAAAATTGAGAACAGCTTGACCGATTCAAACGATTTTTTCTTTAAAATGATTGCCATGGTCCAACTTAGGTTTTTACGGAAAGAAAATTTTGCCCCGCCCACTTTTCGATTTACCTAAAATCAAAAAACGGCTCCATCGATTTGAATAATTTTTCTTTTAAATGTTCGTATTAATCCATTTTACGTTTTCATCGAAAGAAAAATGTAACACGCCTACTTTTACGCCCACTTTTTCTATTAAGCGCATAACTTGAGAACGGCTTGACCGATTTGGACGATTTTTCCTTTAAAATCATCGCCATGGTCTAACTTAGTTTTTACGGAAGGAAAATTTTAAAGGCCGTAAATTTCGTTTAAGCTCAATTTAAATCGTCTGGTAATACAAAACTAATGTTTGCTTAGGGCCAGCAAAGCGGACCGGGTCAGCTAGTTACAAAATAAAACAGTTTAATGTATTCTTTTAAAGTAATATGGACGAATTATGTTACATAATTTAAGTATTCAAACTTATATTTTAAAAAGCTTAACAATGTCAAAAATTTTTCAAAATTTTATTGTTGCTTTCTACAGAAATACATATCGCGTTTAAAATAATCACCGCCACAAGATATGCAGCGTTTTAAATTTAATAATTCAACATACATTTCTATAGAAAACTACAGAATAATGAAATATTTTCGATTTTGTTTTTGCTTTCAATATAATTTTTGGCGTTGCGTTTGCGTTTTACAAAATTTGGTCCTAAATAAATTAATGACGTCTGATAATCGATACCTTATTTTATTGCAAACATATGCTGCCAACAAAACCAATGTTCGCATGTTCGTAAATAAATAGCTACATATGTACATACATATATTTAATAGTATTAATTTAATAAAATAAACTTAAACAAATATGTGTCATATAACCTTTGGTAGAACCCACTAAAGTTTTCAATACCTTTTTGCACAACTTGCATTTTGCGTGCGCAGTTCTGTTATCATTCGCTAAGAAAAAAGACCACACAGAACATAATCTCCTGATTTTGTAGAAAATGCATTGCATGTAACATTTAATCATTTGTGACTTTTTTTGTAACCAGTAAAAAATTAGATTCATTGCCAGTATGATTTAATATTAAATTTAATTTAATTTAATAAATAAATATAATTTCCCATTTGCCTTAAATACCTGCGTTTCGTTTTTGATAGTACATCTGTAAGTTAATCTGTAAAAAAACTTATGATAGGTATTCCATGGATTTTTATTTAAAAGCCGTAAATTTGGTTAAAAGCTCAATTTAAAACGTGTGGTAATATAACACTAATGTTTTCTTAGGGCCAGCAACGTGGACCGGGTCAGCTAGTCTGGTATAAAAATGGGGCTATGACGTCTTGTACGTTTTTTATCGCATGCTGGCAATACTGTAAAACAGTAAATAGTGATACTTTAAACACATTCGAGAGCTACCGACTTCAATATGTCAAAAATAGAATACATGTTTGTATATGGAAATGATTATTTTCACGAAGACAGGGCTACATGATGCAGGTTGTTTTTGTAGCAGCGAGACCTGAAGAACAGGTGTTGCAGAGTTGACAATCCTTTGTCGGTGTTCGTTGAACTCCAAGTCTTTCCGGTGCGTAGAACCGATTGTCGTGGGAACGTGCAGGTTGTTGTCCCTGCTTATTTTGTCGTTGAAGTCAAATTAAACTATACTATAAAATATAGGAATCATTGAAAAATGCTTTAAAATGTGCTTTACACAGCGTTTAAAGCATACCGATTAACCAATTAAGAGGTAATATATATTCATACTCCGTGACTGACATTGTTTTTTTTTTAAATTTGGCTTAATCTTTAAATTGTGTCGATAATTATTTATTTAACGGAACAATTAATTAATTATGTACATACATATTACAATAATTAAATATGTAACTAGTACATAAATTATTACTTTTACTCAAACTTATATGGGCACTTCCAAGATTGTAAACGGGACATTCGCACACGTTTATATTGACAAAACTGTAAAAAAACAACCTGATTTTCATTTTTTAAATTAAAGATTCTTTTAACTCTCAATTAGCTCTTTAATTACCGCAAATGAAATTTTTCGCTTACTGTCGTGGTTTCCGAGATAATTGCAAAAAACCAGTGGTTGTAAACGGGACAAAAAACGGAAGTGGGTTTTAAGGGGTAACCGTTTAAACAGTGATTTCTGCGAAACCTGACACAATATTTTATTGGGATTAATTTTAAAATGTTGCGTACTAATGTGCCCTAAAAATGGTTTCGATTTCAAAATAAAATACGAATTACATTTTTTTAAATAAATTGTTAAAGAAATTGAAAACGGGACATTGTAAACGGGACAATTTTTCCACCATGATTTAAAATTTTTTTATGTTGCTATTTATAATCCTTTATATAAGAAACTTAATAAAAAATGTTTTTCAAATCATAAATATGCCATAGATTAGAGTATTGTTATTCCAAATACATATTTTCTAATATACACAAGCATGTGCTAAAAGTTGTAGTACTTCGTTTGCCATTTATCTTTTTTTTCGAATCAATTAATTTATACGCATATATTAAAAAAAATATAAGCAATTCTCTAAATAAATCTTGAAAAGAAAATTTTTTTTTTCCATTTTTTGTGGTTGACGTTTTTTGGAAATAGCCATATGTAAATAAATTGAGAAGTTTTCCAAAATAAAATTTTTTAAAGATTAATAAATATAAAATTCTATATGATGGAGTTACTATGGTATATAAAATCTTGAAGTATTCTTTCCTAAAGGCCAGTTTAACTGGTATGTAATACAATGTATTACGTGTGTGAAGATAAATATGAAAAGTTAAATATGTTTATAAAAAATATCGCATGCGATAAAAAATATTTAAAAAAAATATCGCATGCGTATTATAAAGAAAATACGTCTATTTATACGAAATTTTACAGTTTTTATGAAAAATTAATAATTTTTATTTAATATTTAAAACTATTTAGATATTTAGTTAGTCTTTTTATATTAAAATTTATGATTTTTGAAAAAATACGACTTAGAGTGAAATTCACATGAAAGTGCCCTCACACTGGCCACTGTGTCCAAACCCTTCGATCTCAGGGAATCAAACCTAATGGAAAATGAAGACTATGGACAGGGCTATAATAACCTATAAGCACTTTATCCAAATTGTATTTGTGAAAATTTTTATACAGTTTTGAAAATTTGACTTGGAGTGAAATTCTCTTGAAAGTGCTGTGTGAGGGATATGGCCACTGTGTCCAAACCCTTCGATCTCAGGGAATAAAACCTAATGGAAAATGAAGATTACGGACAGGGCTACAATAACTTATAAGCACTTTTATGGCTAAATTATTAAACCACGTACATTTATTTAGAGAATAACTTTTATTTTTGCTCGAAAAAATAAAAATCAAAAAATAACTGTTATTTTTGTTCAAAAAAATAAAAATCCAAAAATATAACAGTTAAGTTTGATCTAAAATATAAAAATCAAAATTATAAAAATCAATATATTTTATCATTGACAAGTGCATGAGGAACAATATGGTATACTTGAATCAGTTTTTCGACATTTAATTCTATATGCTTTTTTTGTTTTAAAATTTCAATATAACTGTTATTTTCGGTCCCTGTTTCTAACACTAATGACGAAAAATAATTAGAAATTGAAAAATTAATATTTTCATTGATTAAAATTATATTTTAAAATGTATTGAAGTTACTAAAATGTCTATTAATTATTTTCATTTTATGTTACAAAAATGACAACTAACGGTGCGAAATATTCGCACGGGTCATCTAGTATAATATAAAATTAACTAAACATATTTACATTTGTATACAAAAATTTTTAACTGCGTGACCCACGATGTCGACAAGATCATTTCTTTCGTATATTTTTATTGAAAACAAAAACAAATTTTAATTTTTTATTATTGTTTTCAATATAAATATGCGAAAGAAATGTTCTAGTCGACATTGTGGGCCTGGCAGTAAATCTATTAATATTATCTTCAATAAAAATAATTACATCCAAATCATTTGGATCATAATCAGCTGTGTTTAAATTGGGCCATACAACAGTTTTTAAGTAATATTTTGGTTTTTTTGTATGTTTTATTGGAGAAATATCTCGGCAGACATTAGATGGTAGAGTGTAATCATTACACCATAAATTATGTCGACGAAGTCCACATATAACGTGAAGAATTGAGTAACAGAGTGCAAGAATAATCGGTTTTCTATTTTGGATTTACTGTTCATCGAACTAAATTTTTTTTTTCATTATTTATTTATTGAATCTCCATATATTAAATATGAACTAAAAATAATTAATCAAATCTTATCCTAATGCTTTATTTTATGTCCTGCCAGTGCCAGACAAAAATTTTCTTCATCACGGGTTCATCTTAATGGGTAAGTGCTCCAGTGTCTCTTCTCCTTAAGCGAGTGTGGCCACTATCATTTAAAATATTTCGAGCTAGTGGATTTGGGTGCAACTCTAGCCTTTTTAAATTTTTTACAGCATACTTCGTAATAATAGTCCTTACCATTGGCACATTGAGATCCTTGTGGATATTTGAGTTTTTAACATACCAAGGGGCAGTTGTAATTATTCGAAGAAGTTTATTTTGGCGCCTTTGAATTTTTTCGATATTTGAGTCCGAGGCAGTGCCCCATAGTTGAATACCGTAGCTCCATATTGGCTTTAAAATAGCGTTGTAAAGTAGTAGTTTGCAATTGAGACTAAGAAGAGAATTTCTTCCAATAAGCCAGTTAATTTGAATTGATTTTAGTTTCATTTGGGTTAATTTTGCTTCTATATGGCATTTCCATGTTTAACGCCGATCTAGATTAATAGCGAAATTGTTTGACATGCGATTGTTGAGGCATTAGTGGATTATTGATTTTAATAGGGGGCATGTTTCGCGACGTAAGGTGAATGTTATATGTACGCATTTTTGCTCATTGACCTTTATTCTCCATTGTTTAAACCACAGTTCTAGTTGAAATATATGATTCTGCAGGTATCGAGATGCTTCACGACTGTTCTCGTGTACGCTTAAAAAAGCTGTATCATCAGCAAAAGTTGAGGTTAGGGTGTGATTGTTTGTTGGCATGTCCGAGGTATATATAAGGTAAAAAAGTGGGCCCAGGATGCTTCCCTGAGGGACTCCAGCTTCAATTGGCTGAGGAGATCTTAAAAAATCGCCTTCTTTAATAATAAATTTTCGACCGACCAGGTAGCTTTCTAACAGCTTGTGTGTATTAACCAGTAGGTTAAGCTTCAATTTATGTAACAAGCCTACATGCCAGACTTTGTCAAAAGCTTAAGAAACATCTATGAAGAGAGCGGAGCAATATTTTCTTTCTTCAAAGGCTTTTCTTATGGCGTTTACTATCCGATGGGTTTGTTCAATTGCGCTATGCTCTCTTCTGAAACCGAATTGATGATTAGGTATACACCCATTGTCATTTAAAATTGGGGTTAATTTTGACGCTAAGAGCTTCTCAATTAGCTTTGATATATAAGATAATAAGCTAATAGGCCTATATAACTCAACTTTTGTGTGATCTTTTCCTGGCTTTGGTATCATCGCTATTAAGCAGACCTTCCATTCTTGAGGGTAGTATTCAAGGCGTAAAATAGCATTAAAAATATAAAGAATAATTTTCTTTGCTATGCGAGGTAGCTCCAAAAGCATTTTGTTACTGATCTTATCAATACCAGGTGCCTTCTGGTGTTTAATTCACAAAGAGCCTTTTCAATTTCCCTTATCTCAAACCTTAGGGGGATAGCTACTCTAACATAAACAGGCGGCAACTCGTCCGCTATATCGTCAGGTACATTTGGGGTAAATACGTTTTTCAAATGATTTACAAACAGGTTTCCTTTTTCATTATCATTTCTTGCCCAACTTCCATTCAGGTTTCTTAATGGTGGTTTCGAGATAACTGGTCTTTTGAGTTTTCTAGCTGCACGCCATAATGAGTAGCCTGATTGTGGAGTTGCATCCAAGTCCTAATGATATTTTTCTACGGAAGCCGTTTTCTGAGGCTGCAGTAATTTTCTTAGCCTTTTTGTACACTCTTTAAATTAATTTTTAAGTTGAGGGGATCTGTGCAATTGCCATTCTCTTCGCACTCTCCTTTTTTCATTCAAGAGGCGCTCGACATCTGTAAAATATATTTTAATATAAATGTTTTTTTGAGGGTTTTGCTGGAATGTTGAACAGCTAGTTTAATGGTGTTTTCTTTTAAAAAAATAATGATGCATTATAGTTGTGTAATATATTTATCAGGTTACACGAACCATTACAAAATGATACATTTTTCTAAATTATAATGGAACAAAATAATAGCTACGTTTTACACTCAACACTAATGTGTGTTTAGCGTGTTAAATATTGAATGCAAAGTTTGTACTAAAAGCGATATTCACCATGGTTGTAACAATTTTCAACATAAAATTTTCTTACAATTCCAACAAGCGTTAACAGCACTGATTTTCAGTAATTAATGTCAGCTGGTGTTAAAAATTTTGCGACAAAAAAATATAATTATTAAATAAAAGTAAAACAAACGAAAAACAAAAAGTTTATATCCATCACAATATAATTAAAAATCACAATATAACGCAAATTTTACGCAAACACAAGAAAAGCCTTAATAAAAAATACTTGCTTGCATAAATAAGTACTTCACGCAGATGAAAAAAAGGGTATTATCTCACACTCATGGCGATTTCTTTCTGAGAAAAATGTTGCATTAATGTTACAGGTTCTACATTTTTGTGTTCGTTTGTACAAAAAATACAACTGTGGGAAAAATTTTCAAGTTCTTTTGTGAATATGTTGATGAAAAACATGCAAAACATGTTGCATATTTTACCCATACTGCCCTGTTCTACAACTTTGGTACTTACTACTTTGTTTGTACAACAAATGTTTTATTCAGTTTGTCATAACTCATACCGTTCATAATTTTGTACAAAATTTGTTTTAAAACAAAATATAAAAATATTTACAAATTAAAATCAAAAAAGTCTATTAATATTATAATCGTTTTAATTTTTATAAGCCATTAGTGATGTTAATATTCGTTTCCAACCCGTAATAGCGTGCAGAAACCGCTTAAATAGCTTTAAAAATCGTTCATTAAGTACATTAATGATGAAAGTGTAATAGCTGTAAATAAAAGCATTAATTGTGTTCTATTGAAATTGCACAACATGTAACACTTCGAGTGATTACAGGTAGCATTAGAAAATGTTACATGTATATACTGTAACATATTTTTTACAGAAAAGAAATCGCCATCAGTTATAAGGGGGTAAGAAATGGAACAAATTTGCCATTTATTGTTGCAACATGTTAAGAAAGGAAAACGACAACTTCTCACATTTTTGCATATATTTTTAGAATAGAACAAAAACCCGCACGGATGGTAGCATATATGGAACATTATTGTCAGAAAAGAAAACACCATAAGATAACTGTCAAAATTGACAATAGAGATATCCATATCGATCTAAATGTTCTTTCAACTTCTGCGTGAGAGTATGGCAAATAAAATTTGACACATCTAAAAATGGAAAATTGTCCTATTGAATCTTTAAAATCGTTGACTTCTATCCAAAAAAATTCTCTTCGTTGCTTATTTTCCATTCACAATTCCTTATATTTTCCAAGCAATTTTCTATTTCTGAAACAGTGTCTACAACTTCAATTAAATGTTTACCGAAAACAAATACATCGTTTTCATTACCAACGCTAAATAGTGCAACGTTTTGTAAAATTTCCAAATTGCTAGGAAGCCTCCCTCTAATGTTTTTGGTAAAACGAATACAACTGTCTTTTATCACTTTCTTTTTATCAAAATAGCAAAGGTCATCTTAATCATCCTCTATTTAATCAAAGTTTAAAAAAATGGTAGTTAAAAATAGAAATTGGAAAAAGCACTTAAGTAAGGCGAACATACGTACTCTTTTTTAGAGGACAATCATCTATTTTAACTGGCTGTCCTCTATAAAATTTGTGTCCTCTTTTATCATCTTTTTTTCATAATCTGTCATCTTTGTCCTCTTTTTTTTAAAGCATGACCAATATTTTATTTTATTTTTATAAATTAAAATAAATTTTATTTCACGGCGATCACTGGTCTTTTCTGTCAAATCGTATGGTAAATGTCGTGCCATGCTTGTTCCTACTGAACTCTCATACACTTGCAGTATAAAATTTTGAATAAGTAACTCCAATGCATTTTTAAGTTTCGTTATTTTTTTAAACTTATTTTACTTAGTGCCAATTCACACGTTGCAAGTCTTATTGATCAGCTTGCTACCGTATAGGCGAGAGAGAGTGAGAGAGAAACGTTTCTTTTCCTCTCGTCACTCTCGTTATAAAGTAGCAAGCTGATCAATAAGACTTGCAACGTGTGAATTGGGACTTAAGTAAATGTACATTTTTATATATCGTCTGCTTAATATCCAAACCTGCTAACTCCCTTTCAACAAATGCTTGAGAGAAAACAAAACATATAGTTGATTTGACACACTTCAATGCTCAAATTGCTGGTCCACGAGGCATATTTTTCTCTACCCAACGAAATCAAAATCTCAATTTACTTAAAAAGTGGACTTAGCAGGTTTGCATATTAAGCCGACAATATGGAAATTTGTCTGTAATATAAGTAAAAAATCTTGAAGTCAAAAATATTTTTTACTTTTTTTCTTTATGTCCTCTATTTTTATTTTCCAAATCTGGTCGCCCTAACTTAAGGCACTAACGAAAAATTAAATAAGCAACGAGTCAGTGCTTTTTCCTAGTTTGGCTGCTAAGGTACACTGTACAACATTTTGGAGGTCATCGAGTGCAAACTCTTCTTCGGAAGTACTTATCGAAACCACCAAAATTCTATTTCGGTTTTGCTTGTTTAGCTGCCGTTCGTATTTTATTTACTCATGAATAGGGATGCGATTTCCATGCAAATGCATGTTTTTGTCGATAGTCTAAAATCGATGTCGACCAATTATCTTTCCGAATCATTAAATTTGCGTTAAAATGGCATCGATTTGTTTTTGCATATTTTGATGAAAATGCATATTTTGGTTTTAAATGCATATTTTTGCATATATTAAAATTTTTGAGTGATATATTTTTTAAATTTCCATATTTTTTTAACTCTGCTGAAAATACAAGATTTCGACAATTCTCAATCCCTCAATTTTTAACCGATGCAGCACTTTCAATGGTTAAGGCTGTCAATTGTCCTAAAACAATTTAACCAAAACTGTGACATGTTACTTGCTTGGCACATGGCTTACACCGAGTTGCATAGGAAGTTAGAAGCCAATTTTTAATGAAATGTATCTCTTAATATCGTCACCACCGCAGCCAGTATTAACAAGATGGGGAACCTGGATAGATGCTTCAGAATTCTATTCAAAAAACTTTGAGCAATTTAAAAATGTTATTGAAGAACTTGTTGCTACCGATGCTTATGCATTCAAAAAAAAGTAAAAGAAATATTAAATTTAAATAACATTTGTACTTTCCAACTTCGATATATTGGTGAAACAAACACTAAAGGCCCAACCACAATGTGATTAAGTTGGCTTAAGCGAATGAGCGAATACATGTAAATTATATGAGGCAAGCCATATTGAACTTAAGAAAACTTTTTGCTAAGTTTAATGAAACTGTCATTTGCTTAAGCAAGGTGCGAATCTAATCGCACATTTGTTTTTTGTTTTGTTAAATACATTTGAGAGACTTTTTGTTTATTTTTGACAGTAGGTTAAGCAAGGCTATGCATTAGACTGGCCATAGCGTATTATGGGGAAATTAAAAAATGTTAAATCCAAAAGTTTTCGCACTGAAAACCTAGAGGTTGGGAATAAAAATAATTTATTTTTTTATTTTTTTTAGTTCCGAGTACCTCCGGGTTGGGCCTAAAGTTTTATTATATTACCCATTAATCCCATTCCAAAAATTTTGTGCTATTAGTAGTGTATTCATTTAATCGGGCTTTTGCTTTTATCGGCTAATCGCTCGATTAATAAATCTAGGTTTTGGTTTAATCGTTTAATAACCGGTTAATTTTGTTATTGATCGGTTAACCGGTTAATAAAGTTTTTTCCTAATTTTTGTAATTTCAATAAATAAAAATTAAAAATTATTTATTATTTGGATTTTATTAGTAAAAAAAATATCATAACAATTCTTGAACTAAAACGAGCAAACAAAAAAATAAATTGGTTTAAATGTTTAGGATTGAAGCGATTCTTTTCTTTAGTTTTGACAAAACTTGACTTGGAAGAAATTCTTTCACTTTTCGAAGATGTTGGATAAACCGAAAGCAACCCATAATACGGATTATCTAATTTCTCAGTCATTTTAATCTTACATTATGCCATTAGAGTCCTGTTTTAATTTTTTTAAATGCTTTACACTTCTAATTGTTTCGGCTAGTTCTGTTCAAGGCGAATTAACTACAGGTGGTGTCGAAACGGCATCTGATTTTGATAGTTTGAGCTCATTTGTTTTGATTTGTTAGTGTTTTGCTAATAATGGTTGACATTTCGAGCTAATGACACTAACAAGGCAATGCAAAAAACCCTATGTTATTTCTGTTGTTATACCCACACCACAATAGTGGAGAGGGTATTATGCATTTGTGCTGATGTGTGTAACGCCTTAAAATAGTGGTACTAGACCCACCTTAAAGTATATCGATCTACACAGAATCACTTTCTGAGTCGAACTAACGATGTCCGTCCGGCTGGCTGGCTGGCTGTCCATGTAACCTTGTGCGCAAAGTACAGGTCGCAATTCTGGAGATAATCTGTGCCCATGTTCTGTAACTCTCGCGTTGAGAAACTTTTCGATTGAAATGTGTGAAATGAAACAAAAATGCCATATATTGAAACAAACAGCTGTTTTTCTCACTAAACTGTGTCTTTTGTAACTTTTTTGGCGAGTATTAGCTGTCACATCAGGAACTTACTCGCCAATTTACAGAAAAAGTGTATCTGTAACATTTTTGTGAGAAAAGTCCGCGCTTTGAATTGTCAAAAAAACTCACGAATAAAAAAACAATTAAAAAAGCAAAATGCAAAGAAATATAATAATAACATTTTGTTCTGGGCACATTTTTTCATTTTTTAATTATTTTGCTTTTTACATTTTTATAAAATATACGAATTTTTTCAAAGCTCGTTTGCAAACAACAAACATTGAAGTCGCACTTCACATTATTTGGTATAGCCGACTATTGTATTTTCGCCGCCGTCGTTGAAAATTTTTCAATTTTTGTAAATTTTGGTCATATTTATGACGTAACGACGTAATCTCTTTTGATATTTTTCGACATGAGTTACAGACACAATTTTTTCTCACTTTTCGAGAAACGATGGAATATTTTGTTTCACATTATTTTGATGCGAGAAGTTTTCGCTAAAGTTACAGAACATGGGTACTGAAAACAGATTTGTGCCGCCATTACCAAGTTTGTACACAAAATTTTGACGGAACAGCTAAGTTTTGCTTAACATGTTGGTCTTTAATGAAATAATAAAAAAATATCACATTTCTTCGGAGAAATCTGAGTTTCAGACTACGTTAAACTAAGTTTAAACTTGATTCACTTCTCAAAAACCCGGCCTTAGTAGTATGCACATCAATGTTGGGTTTTGTTTATCTTGTTTATAGGTAGATATCTGCTGTAATCAGTTTGACCGGGGTGCACCCGGGTGGTCTAACTTTTAAGCGTTAGACAGCTCGAAATACTCACCCATACTGTGGTTGGCGAATAATAGATTAAAGAGAACGTGAACTTATTTTCTTTAATCTATTACCAAACGGTCGCTGGCGTATTTGAAATTCGCCAATCACGATAAGGGTGAATATATAAGCACGGAAAACAAAAACATTAAAACTTATCCCGCATAATTTTTTCAGAATAAAGGTATGCATGAAGATGCAAGTTTTAAGTTACAAATTAATTTAAAATAGAGAAGAACGAACCTAATTTGATAATAAAAACATTAAGCAAGGAAATAATTAAAAAAAAAAAACAAACTAAATGGAAACTAAAATTATACATCTGGAATTATATCGACAACGACATCAGTTTCAACAACTACAAACAAACAGATAAATATAACAAAGTGCCAACACCATAGTAGAAGAAATATAAATCAAATCTTATCATTAGGATCATCAATATATGTATCACAATCAACAATAAAAATCATCACAATCGTACGAAATAAAAAGAATAAAAAAAAAACAACAACGACAACAGTCTCTCAAGTGCTTCTTTTTGTGTCTCCTAGTAATTTTTAAATGTTGTAAATAACACAGTTAGACTAGTGTTCAAATCTAATATATTTTGTATTTAAAAAGCATTTTCCTTTTTTTTTGGATTCACAAAAACTCTTTGCAATACCGTACCACTATTGCTATTTACTAAGGATATTGTTTACAACGAATTTGTTGTCTTTGTTGTTGTCAGCCCCAAGCATTTTAATCATTCATCATGGGAAACTGTTTACGCACAGAAAAATCTGACATCGATAAGACGCATGGCGACCAACGCATTCCACTTGATGATGCTGCTGCTGTTGGTGTGACTGGAGTTCCACAAATCACGTTGCCAATTGGACAGCCGCAGGAGCAAATTCGCCCTGTTCCTCAGATACCGGAAAATGAGACTTCGAATGCAAATGCTAAAATATTTGTTGCTTTGTATGATTACGATGCTCGCACCGATGAGGATCTAAGTTTTCGCAAAGGAGAACATTTGGAAATCTTAAATGATACACAGGTGAGTTGCACATACATACATACATAACATTTTTATTTTTTTAGATTCTTAACCTTTACAAAATTTGTGGATATGTATATCCAAAAACGTTAAAACGCATATCGCAGAAACTTTAAGGGGATTTCTTTTGCGAAATTTTTTCATATAAAAATTTTTGAGTTTTCAAAAATTTGTTTACATGAGGTGAAGTGTTTAATAAATGTTTTTAATGTAGTTGTGCGAGAGAGAATGTGCTTTCCCAACAAACACGGAGGTTTGATTTCTAATAGAAAACGGGTTGAAAATGATTTGAAAATCATAGCATTCTCAACAAATAGGGGTAATTATTTTCAAATTGAAAAATGCTCTTATTTTCAACTTGCTTTCAAACGTAATTCTCAAATGTTTTCCAAATGTGGATTATAATACAATTTGGAACATAAATAAAAGTATTTTTATTTTATTTTGAATTCATTCTTTATTTAAATAAATTGTGAGATTAACATTCGCTAAAAGATAAAATAATGTTCTTTTCGTCCTCTAACGCTTGGAAAGACGAAAACTTGGCTTCCTTTTATTTTGAGGATTGTTGCACCGCGATCATACAACAAACTTATAATTTCTTCACTTTTCCGTTTTATTTTTTTATTCGTATTCTTTATCATTGTAATAACTTACATGTAATAGGTGCGTTTGAGTACTTTTACAGTTAAATGCAGTAAATGAGTAAACTAAAAAATTTTCTCTCACAAAAAGCTGTTGTCCAAAAAAGTAGGCGAACGCAAAATTTGTAAAAATTCGTAAAATAAAGGCAACAGCTGATGGCAAATAATTGAAGTGTTGAAAAATATTGACACTTTTGAGTACTTAACTCGTTTTCTTATCGGTACTCGATTAAATACTTTTTATAACACGGACATTTTTGGAAAATACAAACAAACTATTTTATGTAATCTTTCATATTTGTTTGTTTTTTATTTTGTTTTACTTATTTGTAGCGGGTTAAATTATTTAAAAGAACATGAATAATTTTTTTGCTTACTTAAGTACCCAAATACTTCACACTTTTACAACTCTAAAATATTAACATAGCAAAAACAATTTCTAAAGTTTGTATTAAGCCAAGAAAATGCTTCTCAAACAAGTTTAATTAATTAATATTTATTCACTTTCTGGTTTGGTTTAATTTATATTTCAACTTTTCTTTTATTTAACAATTTTTTCACAATTTGTATGCTTTTTATTTGTTACTTTTGTTTGTTTACCTTTTGAAACATATGTTTTTTTGATTTTCTAATGGCGATTTCTGTTCTGAGAAAAATGTTTATTCATTTACTGCATTTTACTGTAAAAGTACTCAAACGCACCTAGTGTTGCCAAGTTTATTTTTGATTTGAATTTTACATTTGATACCAATTTGACATCAAATTGAAAATAACATTTTATGCCAAATGTTTATTTTCAAAAAAATCATTTATCAATTTGAGTTTAAATGTTAAAATCAAACAATTGAAAAACGTTTGAGAATTGTGATTGATGACAAATGATAAAGTCATTACATATCAAAGCAGTGTTCCCAGTTTTTGGTATTTATCCCCAAATTGGGGATTTTTTTTGTAATTGGGGATTTTTGGAGATAATATATTATTATACTTTTAATTTTTGAATGGCAAAACCGATTTGGTCAAGATGTGGGTACAAATTTTAGTCTTTTTTGCGGTTTTAAACTATTTCAAGAACTTGTTGAAATAGATTTAAATATGCTTTTTGTACCAACTAGCGTTGCTCTTGTTGAACTAGATTTTTTTTGTAATGAATACAACCAAAATCAATATTTGCAACAGAAAACAATATGAGTAGGGTTATTTCCCGGGATTTCCCGTCCCGGGAATTCCCGGGAATTTCAATAATTATATTTCCCGCTTTCCCGGGATTTTTCATGCGGGATCCCGGGAAATAAAAAATTCCTTATAGTTTAAGAAAACAGCTATTTATACTTTGAAATTTAGTTTTCTATTCTCTTAAAATAAGCATCTGTGGATGGGTTGTCGATTATATCAATTACAAGAAGTGAGTACATACGTAAATCAATGTCTCCTGATGCAATAAATCTACTTAAAGCAGAATAGGCAGTGCAACAGTTGATAATTAATAAATTTAGTGAAGTGAAAAGTTAATAAAGAACATTAATTCAAAATAAGATGCAGGTAGTAAAGTTTAATTGTCCATGGACAAGTCTTAAAAATAGCAGATACCTAAACATATAGCTCCTTTATTGTAACATAATCATATCTACAAAGACAAATGAACTTGGCAAAATGCGATTAATGTTTTCAAAATGTACCGATTTAAAGATATATTTTGCTATAACTTCGGTTCAGTTTGAGATAAAATACGAGATGGCATGAAGGAACACTGCTTAAATAACTTACAATTTTTGATTTTTTGAGATATGACTATGTTGCGATGAAGGAGCGATATGTTTATTAGGTGATAAACACAAATTTTTTTCAATTTGTGTTGGTTTATATACCCTTGAATTGCGGGGAAACCGAAATAAAAAATTTGGAAACTCGTGTAAGATACTATAACATACAATTTGAAAAACACATTGTCCTAAAGATTACAGATAGACCTAATGAAATGAAAAGGTTTGCAAGAGGTTGATGCTATTTTTTGCATGAACCTTGACATACATTTGACTGATATAGACGTTGTTAATAAAAAAATGCTTCTTATTGTGAATCAAAAGCCTTCTACAACGGTGCACTTTTAACTATTTATCCAACCTCGGTAAAAAAAATGAACGAAATTTTTCGGAAATATGGTAATTAGTAAATAAAATAATCAATATACTTTTTGACGATTTACTAAGCGCTTTGAGTGTGTCAGAAAGTTATTTCCTAAGCCGTTAAAAAATGTTAATATATTAATTAAAAATATTTTATCTATTTTATGAATTAACTTTTTGATCTCATATCTTGAGTACCTCAATTTGTGTTTGTTTTTATTATTGCTTTATGAATTAAATTGTTATGTTTATCTTAATTTTTTATCTTGTATCTAGAGCATAATAATAATACGGAATTTACATATAAAACCGTAAGGTAATATCAATAATTTTATCAATAATAAAAACTGGGAATTAAGCACGAATAACAAAATCTTTTGAAATTAAAATTTTGTATTCCCAAAAATTGAAATTACTTTTTGATAAGGTAATAATAATTCAAGTTCCTCTTTTAATCTTCATTTAATTTTGTAGTATTTAAGGATTTCTTTTTTTTACTTTGTAAACAAGTTACCTAACGTTTTTTTATAAAGGTTTTTTTTTTCATTATTTAAAAACAAATTTACTGTGTATTATTTATATGGAGCGGGATCCCGGGATCCCGGGAAATTCGGAAAAATTTCCCGCTTTCCCGGGAATCGAAAAACTCCGGGAAAAAAAACTCTAAATATGAGTTATTAGGAGCTCTTTAAAAAAAAACATAGGCACATGTGCACATAAATAAAAACAAGTAAGAGTGCTATATTCGGCTGTGCCGAATCTTATATACCCTTCACCATTGTGCGAGCAGAATACAGAGCAACTATAGACAAAACCTAAATAATTTTTACATATACATACATATTAACAATACTTAAAACTTCATTATAAATAAAATTTAAAAAGCGAAAACTGGTATTTTTTTTTAAATCGTTTTAGAACATAAAAAAAAATTAAAATATTAAAAAAAAAATTTTCTTTTTAAAAAAACCAAGATTCGAACCAGGGAACTCTCAGTTTCTAACTTAACACACCCCCTAGACAACTGAACCATGAAGGAACGTTAATCGAATATCATTAAAATGAAATATGGCACGTTTACTGTTCACAAAATTCAACAAAGTTGAGTTTTAATTACTTTTGATGTTTTTGTTCACCGCAATAGCAAAGTTGGGAAATATATTCACCAAAATAGTTTGTGCCATGTATGTATGTGTGTTTGTTTGTTTTCTTTTATCTTTTTTGGCGAGTTTTTAAGTAGCAAAAAAACACAAAAAATCCTAATTTCTATTTGTAAAAATTATTTCGTTATATATATGAAATAATAAAGAAGGGTGATAACGAAAATCCAGAAGAGGGGGGGGGGGGTAGATGGACATCACATGGTTAAATCAAGTTCTCTCCTCATAAGGACCCAGAATATATATACTTTATAGGGTCTTAGATCAATATTGTAGAAATTACAAACGGAATGACAAACTTATATATACCCTTTTCCACCTGAGGTGAAGGGTATAAAAAACCAAACTTGTTACATACTATACATGTGTACATAGATACTAGAACTCAAAGAATAAATAACATTAGCTTTAATTACATTACACAAATGGATTTATTTAAATAAATCGATGTATGCATATTTTTCCATTGACATAATATTATGTATTTTATTTTTAAGAAAATGTGGGGATTTTTGGGGATAAGAAAATTGATATTTTGGGGATTTTTAGGGATGAAAAATCACAAATTGGGGATAAGGCTTAAAATAAAACTGGGAACTCTGTATCAAAGGTTTGTCTTCGTGTTTGTTGGGTTCATACTTAGTTAAATAGGCAGCAAAAAAAAAAAAAAAAAAATTAGTTGAATAAAATCGCTAAATCGAATTTTTTCTTTAAAAATTTTGTTATCGAATGTTTAAAAATAAATATGTACATTAAAATAACTGAGCTACATTAATAATATCGTTTAGCGTTTTTTAAACATGTAAATTCTATTGCCAATAAAATTCCAATAAAACAATCCGACCTAGTGATCTGTAAAACCGGGTGGTGGGTGAATTCGCGTTTTAAAGGTTTGTTTCGTTTAAACTGTATAATCTTATTCTAATTTTTTCGACCTTTTTTAAATATTTTTCTTCTTTATTAATATTTGAGCTTAAGGTCACTTTTATTTTAAATATTTCGTATATTTTTATTATCGATATCCTTTGGAAATCTTCTTCAGGATATTATATTTGAGTGAATCCATGTCAAACCGTTAAGTCGTTCGGCATCATCACCTCCGATTTGAATGAAATTCAACACAAATGTTGAATGTTATTGGACTTTAACAAAACATAAATTTTCAGACCCCAAATTCTTTCGGCTTCCGAAATATGACGTCATAAAAGATGAGAAAAATGTGAAAAAACCTCAAAAGTCTCCTTACAAAAGGGGATAGAACTCTTGAACTACGCAAGATAATTTAGTTTTATTGGTATCGTTTTAAAGGTGAAAGTGCACCCTTTAAAATGATATGCATATTGTGTTTTTCTAAGAAAAGGTCAAAGCTCAATTATTGGCGTCTTGAGTTCAAAGCTCCATATCTAGAAAAGTATATTTTTTAAAATTCTTAAAAAAATATATGTTGAGTATTATACCCTCTTCAACATTTGCAGAAAATTTAAAGGTGGAGACTCGATTGGTGTTAGAGTTATATACCAGAACGTGATTCTAAGTATGTTTTGTGTTCAAAAATCCCTTGTTGTTGTTGTATTTTAATTATTTTTTTCAGTATATCTGGAGAACGGCAAGAGCAAAAGTTTCCAAATTTTGTACACAAATTTTAGTTATCAATACACACCATCCCACGAAATGTGGTCGGGATTGGAGAAGTGGGCGTGGTACCTCCCGTACAAGAAATATCAAAAATTGTATAAAAACCTGATTCTTTGGACTGTCATATGATCTATGGTTACGCCGTATATAGCAAAAGATCGGAAATCTTTAGTAGGAAATATTCTCTGAAAAACTCGGAAAAATCGGTTCAGATACAAAAAATTTTTGATATTTTTTGTACGGGAGGTACCACGCCCACTTCTCCAATCCCGGCCACATTTTGTGGGATGGTGTGTATTGATAACTAAAATTTGTGTACTAAATTTGGAAACTTTGGCTCTTGCCGTTCTCCAGATATACTGAAAAAAATAATTAAAATACAACAACAACAAGGGATTTTTGAACACAAAACATACTTAGAATCACGTTCTGGTATATAACTCTGACACCAATCGAGTCTCCACCATTAAATTTTCTGCAAATGTTGAAGAGGGTATAATACTTAACATATATTTTTTTAAGAATTTTAAAAAATATACTTTTCTAGATATGGACCTTTGAACTCAAGACCCCAAAAATTTACCTTTGACCTTTTCTTAGAAAAACACAATATGCATATCATTTTAAAGGGTGCACTTTCACCTTTAAAACGATACCAAAAAAACTAAATTATCTTGCGTAGTTCAAGAGTTCTATCCCCTTTTGTAAGGAGACTTTTGTGTTTTTTTAAACATTTTTCACATTTTTATGACGTCATATTTCGGATGCCGAAAGAATGTGGGGTCTGAAATTTATGTTTTGTTTAAGTCCAATTACATATAACATTTGTGTTGAATTTCATTCAAATCGGAGGTGCTGATGCCGAAAATGCCATTTTTCGTGATGGTTTGACGTGTTTTAACTCATTTATAAATTTTAATAAAAATTAACAAAAATTATGTTTGACAATTAATAAAAATTAAAATTATATAAATTTAAAAATTTTTTCAACATTCAACAATAACATTTCACAAAATCAAAATATTAAAAAATTAAAAAGAGGAAAAAACAATTTTAAAATATTTCCCTTTTTCGTCAAAAATTTGTTTTAACAAATCTAACTTAAGCCATCTAAACATTATTTTAGAAAACAACCATAGATCTAAACCTATTTCCCTTTTCGTCAACCTATTTATTCTTATTCAATAAATATCTATAAATCTGAGCTAAACCTTCAGTATCTTTTTTAAAATCTAATAATTTTTCCATCACAATATCAGCAAATAGTGGAGATGCTGGTGAACCCATTGGAAGCCCCTTTTCCTGTGCATATATTTTATTATCAAACTGAAAATATCTATTATCAACTACACATAATTTAATCATTTTAAAAAACAAATCTTGATTTATATTCGTTATCACCGAAATTTTATCCCAATTTTCCTCTATAATTCTAATAGGCAAGTCAACTGGAATACTAGGAAATAACGAAACAACATCAAGTGATATTAATTTTTCATTGTCTTGAATAGAAACATTTTTTACCCTATTTTTAAATTGTACAGAATTCATAACATTATACTAAGAATTCTCTGTTAACTTCTTAAGTATATTCGAAATATATTTACATAAATCATGTGAACGTGAATTTATAGACGAACAAATTGGTCTTAATGGAAAATTTTCTTTATGAATTTTTGGTAATCCATATAATCTTGGTGCTACAGATATGGAAGTTTTTTTCAATTTAAAAAGTTCTTCAACAAAATTATTGTTAATTTTCTGAAATCTGCTAGTAGGATCCTTATGTGTGTGAAGATAAATACGTATTTAACTAGCGGATACATCCACCACATTTTCTTAGCAGCAACTGTTTGCAGTTTACATTGCACTTTACAGTGCTGCTATAATAGAATAAAGTGAATTCAGGACGATTTTCAGGGAAATGGAACTGGCTGCACATAAAAATATAGTTCTTTACAGGATTCTGCTAGTGGTATATCTCAAATAATTCTGAAAATTAGGCAAATTGAATGTTAAAAAAGTGCAATTTTGAAAAATGTTAAAAGTGGACTTTATGGACATTGGACAATTTGAAGAAATGGTGATGGGTTACAAAATAACACCATATAGGAATGGGGGAGAAAAGAGTCCTAAAGATTCTGGTAGTGGGATATCTGAAATAATATTGGAATTTCAGAAATTAGGATTTGAAAAATTTGGTTTTTTACGAAAATTTCTGGCGAAGATTAGTGACTATTTTGGAAAAATATGGAATGGTAACGGAAACAAACTATATGGAAATGTTGCTCCAAGGGGTCCTCTTTAGGACCCTATTAGTGGTATATCTCAAATAATTCTGAAAATTAGGAAAATTTAATTTTAAAAAAGTGCTATTTTCAGAAATTCCAATATTATTTCAGATATCCCACTACCAGAATCCTCTTTAGGACTCTTTTCTCCCCTATTCCTATATCATGTTATTTTGTTACCCATCACCATTTCTCCAAATTGTCCAATGTCCATAAAGTCCACTTTTAACATTTTTCAAAATAGCACTTTTTTAACATTCAATTTGCCTAATTTTCAGAATTATTTCAGATATACCATTAGCAGAATCCTCTAAAGAACTATATTTTTATGTGCATCCAGTTCCATTTCCCTGAAAATCGTTCTGAATTCACTTTATTCTATTATAGCAGCACTGTTAAGTGCAATGTTAACTGCAAACAGTTGCTGCTAAGAAAATGTGGTGGATGTCTCCGCTAGTTAAATACGTATTTATCATCACCTAAAATGTTTATGTGTGTGAAGTTAAATTTTAAAATTTATAACCCTAGACACATTCTGTTATGTTAACAGAACAATGTTAACTACTTAACAGACCTAATGTTAATGCTGTAATCATGGATAAGTCCAGATTTCTGGAAAAGGAGTCAACGTGGGCGAAAAAAAATGATTAGGATTTGTGGACAATACTATTCTCCATCGTTCTCCATCCCCAGAATTTTTAACAGAGCGAGTTGGACCGACTTATGGCCAATTTACTCTTTTGAATTCTCTAGGGGATGAACCCAGATTTCTGGAAAAGGAGTCAACGTGGGCGAAAAAAAAAATGATTAGGATTTGTGGACAATACTATTCTCCATCGTTTTCCATCCCCAGAATTTTTAACAGAGCGAGTTGGACCGACTTATGGCCAATTTACTCTTTTGAATTCTCTAGGGGATGAACCCAGATTTCTGGAAAAGGAGTCAACGTGGGCGAAAAAAAATGATTAGGATTTGTGGACAATACTATTCTCCATCGTTTTCCATCCCCAGAATTTTTAACAGAGCGAGTTGGACCGACTTATGGCCAATTTACTCTTTTGAATTCTCTAGGGGATGAACCCAGATTTCTGGAAAAGGAGTCAACGTGGGCGAAAAAAAATGATTAGGATTTGTGGACAATACTATTCTCCATCGTTTTCCATCCCCAGAATTTTTAACAGAGCGAGTTGGACCGACTTATGGCCAATTTACTCTTTTGAATTCTCTAGGGGATGAACCCAGATTTCTGGAAAAGGAGTCAACGTGGGCGAAAAAAAATGATTAGGATTTGTGGACAATACTATTCTCCATCGTTTTCCATCCCCAGAATTTTTAACAGACCGAGTTGGACCGACTTATGGCCAATTTACTCTTTTGAATTCTCTAGGGGATGAACCCAGATTTCTGGAAAAGGAGTCAACGTGGGCGAAAAAAAATGATGAGGATTTGTGGACAATACTATTCTCCATCGTTCTCCATCCCCAGAATTTTTAACAGAGCGAGTTGGACCGACTTATGGCCAATTTACTCTTTTGAATTCTCTAGGGGATGAACCCAGATTTCTGGAAAAGGAGTCTAGGGTTCATCCCCTAGAGAATTCAAAAGAGTAAATTGGCCATAAGTCTGTCCAACTCACTCTGTTAAAAATTCTGGGGATGGAGAACGATGGAAAATAGTATTGTCCACAAATCCTAATCATTTTTTTTCGCCCACGTTGACTCCTTTTCCAGAAATCTGGGTTCATCCCCTAGAGAATTCAAAAGAGTAAATTGGCCATAAGTCGGTCCAACTCGCTCTGTTAAAAATTCTTGGGATGGAGAACGATGGAGAATAGTATTGTCCACAAATCCTAATCATTTTTTTTCGCCCACGTTGACTCCTTTTCCAAAAATCTGGGTGCATCCCCTAGAGAATTCAAAAGAGTAAATTGGCCATAAGTCGGTCCAACTCGCTCTGTTAAAAATTCTGGGGATGGAGAACGATGGAGAATAGTACTGTCCACAAATCCTATTCATTTTTTTTCGCCCACGTTGACTCCTTTTCCAGAAATCTGGGTTCATCCCCTAGATAATTCAAAAGAGTAAATTGGCCATAAGTCGGTCCAACTCGCTCTGTTAAAAATTCTGGGGATGGAGAACGATGGAGAATAGTATTGTCCACAAATCCTCATCATTTTTTTTTCGCCCACGTTGACTCCTTTTCCAGAAATCTGGGTTCATCCCCTAGAGAATTCAAAAGAGTAAATTGGCCATAAGTCGGTCCAACTCGCTCTGTTAAAAGTTCTGGGGATGGAGAACGATGGAGAATAGTATTGTCCACAAATCCTAATCATTTTTTTTCGCCCACGTTGACTCCTTTTCCAGAAATCTGGGTTCATCCCCTAGAGAATTCAAAAGAGTAAATTGGCCATAAGTCGGTCCAACTCGCTCTGTTAAAAATTCTGGGGATGGAAAACGATAGAGAATAGTATTGTCCACAAATCCTAATCATTTTTTTTCGCCCACGTTGACTCCTTTTCCAAAAATCTGGGTGCATCCCCTAGAGAATTCAAAAGAGTAAATTGGCCATAAGTCGGTCCAACTCACTCTGTTAAAAATTCTGGGGATGGAGAACGATGGAGAATAGTATTGTCCACAAATCCTATTCATTTTTTTTCGCCCACGTTGACTCCTTTTCCAGAAATCTGGGTTCATCCCCTAGATAATTCAAAAGAGTAAATTGGCCATAAGTCGGTCCAACTCGCTCTGTTAAAACTCTGGGGATGGAGAACGATGGAGAATAGTATTGTCCACAAATCCTCATCATTATTTTTTTTTCGCCCACGTTGACTCCTTTTCCAGAAATCTGGGTTCATCCCCTAGAGGATTCAAAAGAGTAAATTGGCCATAAGTCGGTCCAACTCGCTCTGTTAAAAGTTCTGGGGATGGAGAACGATGGAGAATAGTATTGTCCACAAATCCTAATCATTTTTTTTCGCCCACGTTGACTCCTTTTCCAGAAATCTGGGTTCATCCCCTAGAGAATTCAAAAGAGTAAATTGGCCATAAGTCGGTCCAACTCGCTCTGTTAAAAGTTCTGGGGATGGAGAACGATGGAGAATAGTATTGTCCACAAATCCTAATCATTTTTTTTCGCCCACGTTGACTCCTTTTCCAGAAATCTGGGTTCATCCCCTAGAGAATTCAAAAGAGTAAATTGGCCATAAGTCGGTCCAACTCGCTCTGTTAAAAATTCTGGGGATGGAAAACGATAGAGAATAGTATTGTCCACAAATCCTAATCATTTTTTTTCGCCCACGTTGACTCCTTTTCCAGAAATCTGGGTTAATCCCCTAGAGAATTCAAAAAAAAAATTGGCCATAAGTCGGTCCAACTCACTCTGTTAAAAATTCTGGGGATGGAAAACGATGGAGAATAGCACTGTCCACAAATCCTAATCATTTTTTTTCGCCCACATTGACTCCTTTTCCAGAAATCTGGGTTCATCCCCTAGAGAATTCAAAAGAGTAAATTGGCCATAAGTCGGTCCAACTCGCTCTGTTAAAAATTCTGGGGATGGAGAACGATTGAGAATAGTATTGTCCACAAATCCTAATCATTTTTTTTCGCCCACGTTGACTCCTTTCCAGAAATCTGGGTTCATCCCCTAGAGAATTCAAAAGAGTAAATTGGCCATAAGTCGGTCCAACTCGCTCTGTTAAAAATTCTGGGGATGGAGAACGATGGAGAATAGTATTGTCCACAAATCCTAATCATTTTTTTCGCCCACGTTGACTCCTTTTCCAGAAATCTGGGTTCATCCCCTAGAGAATTCAAAAGGGTAAATTGGCCATAAGTCGGTCCAACTCGCTCTGTTAAAAATTCTTGGGATGGAGAACGATGGAGAATAGTATTGTCCACAAATCCTAATCATTTTTTTTCGCCCACGTTGACTCCTTTTCCAGAAATCTGGGTGCATCCCATAGAGAATTCAAAAGAGTAAATTGGCCATAAGTCGGTCCAACTCGCTCTGTTAAAAATTCTGGGGATGGAGAACGATGGAGAATAGTATTGTCCACAAATCCTAATCATTTTTTTTCGCCCACGTTGACTCCTTTTCCAGAAATCTGGGTTCATCCCCTAGAGAATTCAAAAGAGTAAATTGGCCATAAGTCGGTCCAACTCGCTCTGTTAAAAATTCTGGGGATGGAGAACGATGGAGAATAGTATTGTCCACAAATCCTAATCATTTTTTTTCGCCCACGTTGACTCCTTTTCCAGAAATCTGGGTGCATCCCATAGAGAATTCAAAAGAGTAAATTGGCCATAAGTCGGTCCAACTCGCTCTGTTAAAAATTCTGGGGATGGAGAACGATGGAGAATAGTATTGTCCACAAATCCTAATCATTTTTTTTCGCCCACGTTGACTCCTTTTCCAGAAATCTGGGTTCATCCCCTAGAGAATTCAAAAGAGTAAATTGGCCTTAAGTCGGTCCAACTCGCTCTGTTAAAAATTCTGGGGATGGAGAACGATGGAGAATAGTATTGTCCACAAATCCTCATCATTTTTTTTCGCCCACGTTGACTCCTTTTCCAGAAATCTGGGTTCATCCCCTAGAGAATTCAAAAGAGTAAATTGGCCATAAGTCGGTCCAACTCGCTCTGTTAAAAATTCTGGGGATGGAAAACGATGGAGAATAGTATTGTCCACAAATCCTAATCATTTTTTTTCGCCCACGTTGACTCCTTTTCCAGAAATCTGGGTTCATCCCCTAGAGAATTCAAAAGAGTAAATTGGCCATAAGTCGGTCCAACTCGCTCTGTTAAAAATTCTGGGGATGGAGAACGATGGAGAATAGTATTGTCCACAAATCCTAATCATTTTTTTTCGCCCACGTTGACTCCTTTTCCAGAAATCTGGGTTCATCCCATAGAGAATTCAAAAGAGTAAATTGGCCATAAGTCGGTCCAACTCGCTCTGTTAAAAATTCTGGGGATGGAGAACGATGGAGAATAGTATTGTCCACAAATCCTAATCATTTTTTTTCGCCCACGTTGACTCCTTTTCCAGAAATCTGGGTTCATCCCCTAGAGAATTCAAAAGAGTAAATTGGCCTTAAGTCGGTCCAACTCGCTCTGTTAAAAATTCTGGGGATGGAGAACGATGGAGAATAGTATTGTCCACAAATCCTCATCATTTTTTTTCGCCCACGTTGACTCCTTTTCCAGAAATCTGGGTTCATCCCCTAGAGAATTCAAAAGAGTAAATTGGCCATAAGTCGGTCCAACTCGCTCTGTTAAAAATTCTGGGGATGGAAAACGATGGAGAATAGTATTGTCCACAAATCCTAATCATTTTTTTTCGCCCACGTTGACTCCTTTTCCAGAAATCTGGGTTCATCCCCTAGAGAATTCAAAAGAGTAAATTGGCCATAAGTCGGTCCAACTCGCTCTGTTAAAAATTCTGGGGATGGAAAACGATGGAGAATAGTATTGTCCACAAATCCTAATCATATTTTTTCGCCCACATTGACTCCTTTTCCAGAAATCTGGGTTCATCCCCTAGAGAATTCAAAAGAGTAAATTGGCCATAAGTCGGTCCAACTCGCTCTGTTAAAAATTCTGGGGATGGAGAACGATGGAGAATAGTATTGTCCACAAATCCTAATCATTTTTTTTCGCCCACGTTGACTCCTTTCCAGAAATCTGGGTTCATCCCCTAGAGAATTCAAAAGAGTAAATTGGCCATAAGTCGGTCCAACTCGCTCTGTTAAAAATTCTGGGGATGGAGAACGATGGAGAATAGTATTGTCCACAAATCCTAATCATTTTTTTTCGCCCACGTTGACTCCTTTCCAGAAATCTGGGTTCATCCCCTAGAGAATTCAAAAGAGTAAATTGGCCATAAGTCGGTCCAACTCGCTCTGTTAAAAATTCTGGGGATGGAGAACGATGGAGAATAGTATTGTCCACAAATCCTAATCATTTTTTTCGCCCACGTTGACTCCTTTTCCAGAAATCTGGGTTCATCCCCTAGAGAATTCAAAAGGGTAAATTGGCCATAAGTCGGTCCAACTCGCTCTGTTAAAAATTCTTGGGATGGAGAACGATGGAGAATAGTATTGTCCACAAATCCTAATCATTTTTTTTCGCCCACGTTGACTCCTTTTCCAGAAATCTGGGTGCATCCCATAGAGAATTCAAAAGAGTAAATTGGCCATAAGTCGGTCCAACTCGCTCTGTTAAAAATTCTGGGGATGGAGAACGATGGAGAATAGTATTGTCCACAAATCCTAATCATTTTTTTTCGCCCACGTTGACTCCTTTTCCAGAAATCTGGGTTCATCCCCTAGAGAATTCAAAAGAGTAAATTGGCCATAAGTCGGTCCAACTCGCTCTGTTAAAAATTCTGGGGATGGAGAACGATGGAGAATAGTATTGTCCACAAATCCTAATCATTTTTTTTCGCCCACGTTGACTCCTTTTCCAGAAATCTGGGTGCATCCCATAGAGAATTCAAAAGAGTAAATTGGCCATAAGTCGGTCCAACTCGCTCTGTTAAAAATTCTGGGGATGGAGAACGATGGAGAATAGTATTGTCCACAAATCCTCATCATTTTTTTTCGCCCACGTTGACTCCTTTTCCAGAAATCTGGGTTCATCCCCTAGAGAATTCAAAAGAGTAAATTGGCCATAAGTCGGTCCAACTCGCTCTGTTAAAAATTCTGGGGATGGAAAACGATGGAGAATAGTATTGTCCACAAATCCTAATCATTTTTTTTCGCCCACGTTGACTCCTTTTCCAGAAATCTGGGTTCATCCCCTAGAGAATTCAAAAGAGTAAATTGGCCATAAGTCGGTCCAACTCGCTCTGTTAAAAATTCTGGGGATGGAGAACGATGGAGAATAGTATTGTCCACAAATCCTAATCATTTTTTTTCGCCCACGTTGACTCCTTTTCCAGAAATCTGGGTGCATCCCATAGAGAATTCAAAAGAGTAAATTGGCCATAAGTCGGTCCAACTCGCTCTGTTAAAAATTCTGGGGATGGAGAACGATGGAGAATAGTATTGTCCACAAATCCTAATCATTTTTTTTCGCCCACGTTGACTCCTTTTCCAGAAATCTGGGTTCATCCCCTAGAGAATTCAAAAGAGTAAATTGGCCTTAAGTCGGTCCAACTCGCTCTGTTAAAAATTCTGGGGATGGAGAACGATGGAGAATAGTATTGTCCACAAATCCTCATCATTTTTTTTCGCCCACGTTGACTCCTTTTCCAGAAATCTGGGTTCATCCCCTAGAGAATTCAAAAGAGTAAATTGGCCATAAGTCGGTCCAACTCGCTCTGTTAAAAATTCTGGGGATGGAAAACGATGGAGAATAGTATTGTCCACAAATCCTAATCATTTTTTTTCGCCCACGTTGACTCCTTTTCCAGAAATCTGGGTTCATCCCCTAGAGAATTCAAAAGAGTAAATTGGCCATAAGTCGGTCCAACTCGCTCTGTTAAAAATTCTGGGGATGGAAAACGATGGAGAATAGTATTGTCCACAAATCCTAATCATATTTTTTCGCCCACATTGACTCCTTTTCCAGAAATCTGGGTTCATCCCCTAGAGAATTCAAAAGAGTAAATTGGCCATAAGTCGGTCCAACTCGCTCTGTTAAAAATTCTGGGGATGGAGAACGATGGAGAATAGTATTGTCCACAAATCCTAATCATTTTTTTTCGCCCACGTTGACTCCTTTCCAGAAATCTGGGTTCATCCCCTAGAGAATTCAAAAGAGTAAATTGGCCATAAGTCGGTCCAACTCGCTCTGTTAAAAATTCTGGGGATGGAGAACGATGGAGAATAGTATTGTCCACAAATCCTAATCATTTTTTTTCGCCCACATTGACTCCTTTTCCAGAAATCTGGGTTCATCCCCTAGAGAATTCAAAAGAGTAAATTGGCCATAAGTCGGTCCAACTCGCTCTGTTAAAAATTCTGGGGATGGAGAACGATGGAGAATAGTATTGTCCACAAATCCTAATCATTTTTTTTCGCCCACGTTGACTCCTTTCCAGAAATCTGGGTTCATCCCCTAGAGAATTCAAAAGAGTAAATTGGCCATAAGTCGGTCCAACTCGCTCTGTTAAAAATTCTGGGGATGGAGAACGATGGAGAATAGTATTGTCCACAATCCTAATCATTTTTTTCGCCCACGTTGACTCCTTTTCCAGAAATCTGGGTTCATCCCCTAGAGAATTCAAAAGGGTAAATTGGCCATAAGTCGGTCCAACTCGCTCTGTTAAAAATTCTTGGGATGGAGAACGATGGAGAATAGTATTGTCCACAAATCCTAATCATTTTTTTTCGCCCACGTTGACTCAATTTCCAGAAATCTGGGTTCATCCCCTAGAGAATTCAAAAGGGTAAATTGGCCATAAGTCGGTCCAACTCGCTCTGTTAAAAATTCTTGGGATGGAGAACGATGGAGAATAGTATTGTCCACAAATCCTAATCATTTTTTTTCGCCCACGTTGACTCCTTTTCCAGAAATCTGGGTGCATCCCATAGAGAATTCAAAAGAGTAAATTGGTCATAAGTCGGTCCAACTCGCTCTGTTAAAAATTCTGGGGATGGAGAACGATGGAGAATAGTATTGTCCACAAATCCTAATCATTTTTTTTCGCCCACGTTGACTCCTTTTCCAGAAATCTGGGTTCATCCCCTAGAGAATTCAAAAGAGTAAATTGGCCATAAGTCGGTCCAACTCGCTCTGTCATCATTTTTTTTCGCCCACGTTGACTCCTTTTCCAGAAATCTGGGTTCATCCCCTAGAGAATTCAAAAGAGTAAATTGGCCATAAGTCGGTCCAACTCGCTCTGTTAAAAATTCTGGGGATGGAAAACGATGGAGAATAGTATTGTCCACAAATCCTAATCATTTTTTTTCGCCCACGTTGACTCCTTTTCCAGAAATCTGGGTTCATCCCCTAGAGAATTCAAAAGAGTAAATTGGCCATAAGTCGGTCCAACTCGCTCTGTTAAAAATTCTGGGGATGGAAAACGATGGAGAATAGTATTGTCCACAAATCCTAATCATATTTTTTCGCCCACATTGACTCCTTTTCCAGAAATCTGGGTTCATCCCCTAGAGAATTCAAAAGAGTAAATTGGCCATAAGTCGGTCCAACGCGCTCTGTTAAAAATTCTGGGGATGGAGAACGATGGAGAATAGTATTGTCCACAAATCCTAATCATTTTTTTTCGCCCACGTTGACTCCTTTCCAGAAATCTGGGTTCATCCCCTAGAGAATTCAAAAGAGTAAATTGGCCATAAGTCGGTCCAACTCGCTCTGTTAAAAATTCTGGGGATAGAGAACGATGGAGAATAGTATTGTCCACAAATCCTAGTCATTTTTTTTCGCCCACATTGACTCCTTTTCCAGAAATCTGGGTTCATCCCCTAGAGAATTCAAAAGAGTAAATTGGCCATAAGTCGGTCCAACTCGCTCTGTTAAAAATTCTGGGGATGGAGAATAGTATTGTCCACAAATCCTAATCATTTTTTTCGCCCACGTTGACTCCTTTCCAGAAATCTGGGTTCATCCCCTAGAGAATTCAAAAGAGTAAATTGGCCATAAGTCGGTCCAACTCGCTCTGTTAAAAATTCTGGGGATGGAGAACGATGGAGAATAGTATTGTCCACAAATCCTAATCATTTTTTTTCGCCCACGTTGACTCCTTTTCCAGAAATCTGGGTTCATCCCCTAGAGAATTCAAAAGAGTAAATTGGCCATAAGTCGGTCCAACTCGCTCTGTTAAAAATTCTGGGGATGGAAAACGATAGAGAATAGTATTGTCCACAAATCCTAATCATTTTTTTTCGCCCACGTTGACTCCTTTTCCAGAAATCTTGGTTAATCCCCTAGAGAATTCAAAAAAGTAAATTGGCCATAAGTCGGTCCAACTCACTCTGTTAAAAATTCTGGGGATGGAAAACGATGGAGAATAGCATTTTCCACAAATCCTAATCATTTTTTTTCGCCCACATTGACTCCTTTTCCAGAAATCTGGGTTCATCCCCTAGAGAATTCAAAAGAGTAAATTGGCCATAAGTCGGTCCAACTCGCTCTGTTAAAAATTCTGGGGATGGAGAACGATGGAGAATAGTATTGTCCACAAATCCTAATCATTTTTTTTCGCCCACGTTGACTCCTTTCCAGAAATCTGGGTTCATCCCCTCGAGAATTCAAAAGAGTAAATTGGCCATAAGTCGGTCCAACTCGCTCTGTTAAAAATTCTGGGGATGGAGAACGATGGAGAATAGTATTGTCCACAAATCCTAATCATTTTTTTTCGCCTACGTTGACTCCTTTTCCAGAAATCTGGGTTCATCCCCTAGAGAATTCAAAAGAGTAAATTGGCCATAAGTCGGTCCAACTCGCTCTGTTAAAAATTCTGGGGATGGAGAACGATGGAGAATAGTATTGTCCACAAATCCTAATCATTTTTTTTCGCCCACGTTGACTCCTTTTCCAGAAATCTGGGTGCATCCCATAGAGAATTCAAAAGAGTAAATTGGCCATAAATCGGTCCAACTCGCTCTGTTAAAAATTCTGGGGATGGAGAACGATGGAGAATAGTATTGTCCACAAATCCTAATCATTTTTTTTCGCCCACGTTGACTCCTTTTCCAGAAATCTGGGTTCATCCCCTAGAGAATTCAAAAGAGTAAATTGGCCATAAGTCGGTCCAACTCGCTCTGTTAAAAATTCTGGGGATGGAGAACGATGGAGAATAGTATTGTCCACAAATCCTCATCATTTTTTTTCGCCCACGTTGACTCCTTTTCCAGAAATCTGGGTTCATCCCCTAGAGAATTCAAAAGAGTAAATTGGCCATAAGTCGGTCCAACTCGCTCTGTTAAAAATTCTGGGGATGGAAAACGATGGAGAATAGTATTGTCCACAAATCCTAATCATTTTTTTTCGCCCACGTTGACTCCTTTTCCAGAAATCTGGGTTCATCCCCTAGAGAATTCAAAAGAGTAAATTGGCCATAAGTCGGTCCAACTCGCTCTGTTAAAAATTCTGGGGATGGAAAACGATGGAGAATAGTATTGTCCACAAATCCTAATCATATTTTTTCGCCCACGTTGACTCCTTTTCCAGAAATCTGGGTTCATCCCCTAGAGAATTCAAAAGAGTAAATTGGCCATAAGTCGGTCCAACTCGCTCTGTTAAAAATTCTGGGGATGGAAAACGATGGAGAATAGTATTGTCCACAAATCCTAATCATTTTTTTTCGCCCACGTTGACTCCTTTTCCAGAAATCTGGGTTCATCCCCTAGAGAATTCAAAAGAGTAAATTGGCCATAAGTCGGTCCAACTCGCTCTGTTAAAAATTCTGGGGATGGAAAACGATGGAGAATAGTATTGTCCACAAATCCTAATCATTTTTTTTCGCCCACGTTGACTCCTTTTCCAGAAATCTGGGTTCATCCCCTAGAGAATTCAAAAGAGTAAATTGGCCATAAGTCGGTCCAACTCGCTCTGTTAAAAATTCTGGGGATGGAAAACGATGGAGAATAGTATTGTCCACAAATCCTAATCATTTTTTTTCGCCCACGTTGACTCCTTTTCCAGAAATCTGGGTTCATCCCCTAGAGAATTCAAAAGAGTAAATTGGCCATAAGTCGGTCCAACTCGCTCTGTTAAAAATTCTGGGGATGGAAAACGATGGAGAATAGTATTGTCCACAAATCCTAATCATTTTTTTTCGCCCACGTTGACTCCTTTTCCAGAAATCTGGACTTATCCATGATTACAGCATTAACATTAGGTCTGTTAAGTAGTTAACATTGTTCTGTTAACATAACAGAATGTGTCTAGGGTTATAAATTTTAAAATTTAACTTCACACACATAAAATGTTTTAAATTCTGGATATATAATCCCTTTTATTAATTGCTACCGTTGTGTTACCCGTATCCGCTTTTAAAATCATTATTTCCCTAATTTTTCTAAGAAATTTTTTACTAAATTCTACTATATTTAATGTAAATCTATCTCTATTATCCAAAGACATTTTATTTAAATGATTATCTATCACTGTTACAAAATTAGATCTTTGAATTTCCTGTTGTTCTTTATTCTTTACAGTCTCAATAAAATCTTCACCATCACAAATAACTTTCATTATTGGAAAATCTTCTCTTTTTTGTCCCAATGACAAAATCCGCTGAACATCCTCTGGTATATCCCTATCTGTTTTATTGACAAACCACTTGTTATTTAACCTTATTCCTAATTCTCTTCTCCGCAAATTAATAAGACAGTCAAACTTTTTCTGATGTACCTGTTTTTCTTTCTTCATTAATTTATCCTATATTCTGTCCTCATATTTTAAAAAAATTTTCATCTCCTCATTATTTAGTAATCTACTTATAATATATTATAAATATTGCAATTCATCTTGATCATCCTTCAATTGCCGATGTTTCTGTTTAATAGCTGAATTAAGAATCCTGTTACGTAATCCATGAACATAGTTTCCAATTTGATTGGATATTGAAGGAGCTAATTTTCCATTAAAAATTTTGAAAATATTCCTAGTAGAGTCTTGGATATTTTGGTATAATCCCATGATTACGATATCTTATCAAAAACGTAATTGTTGACTTGCATTTTACTACCTTTTCTCTTACTCATGTCTCTTGAAATCTTGGTAATTCATCGTGCTCTGTTTCTTTGTTAATAATTTTATTCTATTTTTTCGACCTTTTTTAAATATTTTTCTTCTTTATTGATATTTGAGCTTAAGGTCACTTTTATTTTAAATATTTCGTATATTTTTATTATCGATATTTCGATTTCCTTTGGAAATCTTCTTCAGGATATTATATTTATAAATTTTAATAAAAATTAACAAATATTATGTTTGACAATTAATAAAAATTAAAGATTAAAATTATGTAAATTTAAAAATTTGTTCAACATTCAACAATAACAATTTATAAAATCAAAATATTAAAAAATTAAAAAGAGGAAACAGGATTTTTTTTTAGGATTTTGTTTGTATAATATTTTTGGCTTTTCTAAAATTTTTGGAAAAGGTTTCCTGATGAGCTGGCGTAAGCAACCAGTGAAATGCGCATAGAATATGAAAAAATGGGAACTTAGCACGTCATACAGAAATCTTATTAACAAAAAACAATTTTAAAATATTTCCCTTTTTCGTCAAAAAAATTTTTTTAAACAAATCTAACTTATTGGAAATATTTTACAAAATAATAGTTTTCCTAACAAACTAATTCACAAATTAATAAGACAATAACGGTTTTCACCCTTTGTATTAAGTGTACAACTCTGCTTTACTTAATACGGTTTTATAATACATAGCGTGAGCGTCTTTTTCGTTAGTATTGTAAATTAATGAAGTTGCTGAGTGAGGGAAAGAGACGGATATAGTTTCTTCAACAGTTTTATTCTGGTTTATTTAACAAACGTGTTTACTACAGCTTTTTGTTGGATTTTTCAACTACAGCGTAGTAAATTTTAGTCTTATACATTTTGTTGTTGCGGTGTTGTAAATCTTAGTACTTTAACTAAATAAATAAGATTCACAAGGTCTACAAAGGACTTTACTATCAAGGGTGAAAACCGCTAATATAATATAAGAAAATCTCGAAATAGTAGTGAGATCTTAGCACCTAAAATATAATAAATCATTAACTTATGTACCTGGATTTTTAGAAAGGTTAGAAAACTCAAATATTTATGACGAAGGGAAATATAGAATGGCACACAAGGTAAATAATAATGTTGGTAGATTATTCACAAGAATGAAAGATAGATGGCAAAAGTTAGATATGTTAAATTTAGTTTATAAAATACCTTGTGGTGGCAACAATAATGAACATTGTACGAAAATATATGTAGGAACAACTGGGACGAAACTGAAAACTAAAATAGCAGGACATAAACATGACCAAAAATATAGAAATTATAATTCAGCACATGGTACAGCTTTATCGACTCATTGCAGGGATTTAAATCATTATCCAGATTTTGAGAACACATCCGTTTTAAACGTGGAAGGTTTTAAGAAAAGAAGATATATGTTAGAAATGTTACAAATAAATAATGTTTCATTTGAAGAAAGGATTAATTTTAAAAAAGATACTGAAGGATTAGCTCAGATTTATAGATATTTATTGAATAAGAATAAATAGGTTGACGAAAAGGGAAATAGGTTTAGATCTATGGTTGTTTTCTAAAATAAAGTTAAGATGGCTTAACAGAGCTACCTAAACAAGAGCGGCAAGCGTTTTTTTAAACATGCAAATTCTATTGCCAATACATTTTCAATAAAATAAAACTACCAAGCGAACTGTCAAATAAGATTTTCCAGCCGGGTGGTGTTAAATTCGCGTTCTAAAGGTTTGTTTCGTATAAACTGTATGAAAATGATAAGTTTTGACATAAAACAAACGCTTGCCGCTCTTATTTAGGTAGCTCAGTAAGTTAGATTTGTTAAAAAAAGGGAAATATTTTAAAATTGTTTTTTGTTTCATCTTTTTAATTTTTTAATATTTTGATTATATGACATGTTATTGTTGAACGTAGAAAACATTTTTAAATTTACATAATTTTAATTTTTAATTTTGTCAAACATAATTTTTGTTAATTTTTATTAAAATTTATAAATATAATATCCTGAAGAAGATTTCCAAAGGAAATCGAAATATCGATAATAAAAATATACGAAATATCAAAAAGAAACTGGGAATTATTTCCTTCCGAAGGTAACTTTATATTATATTCAACATTTTTTCATTTTTCTGCTGGTGTCTAATAATTGTAAATTTTTCTGTACATTCAATATACCTCATTGCTTTCCAACGGAAGGCTAAGGTAAAATGTAAAAAGAAAATAAAATATAATAGTCTGGTAGTGTATAAAGTCATTTCTGAAAAATTGTAGGAATAGAACTATTACAAAAAAGCTTTATAAAATACATAACTGAAATTTAGCTCATAGAATAAATTCGAAAAATGAAATATCAAAAAGTAATTTCAATTTTTGGGAATACAAAATTTTAATTTAAAACGATTTTGTTATTCGTGCTTAATTCCCAGTTTTTATTCTTGACAAAAACACTTGAAATTTATTGTTGATGGGATAAGCTATTCCTATGCGCATTTCACTGGTTGCTTAGGCCAGATCATCAGGAAACTTCATCCATAAAGATTTTAGAAAAACTAAAGATATTAAACCAAATAAAACTGTTAAACGTATAAGAATTATAGCAACAGTTCTACTTGTAACAATATCAAAGCTTAAACAAAACACATCAACAATAAACAACAGTGGGATTATCTCATCTTACATTCCCCACTACAATTAGTTGAAATTCTCTCAACATTAATTGTAGTTGTAAGTAGGTTAAGAAAAACAAAATAAAAACAACAACAACTTACAAAAGAAGATGTTGTCAATTAAGTGTTTTTTAGGCCGTGCACTTGCCTGTTTATTATCAAAAAGTAATTTAAATTTTTTGGGATAAATTTCAAGTGTTTTTGTCAAGAATAAAAACTGTGAATTAAGCACGAATAACAAAATCTTTTTAAATTAATATACGAAATATTTAAAATAAAAGTGATCTTAAGCTCATATATTAATAAAGAAGAAAAATGTTTAAACTGCCCAAAAAAATTTCATCATTTTGCGAAGCACTAATGGTACATTTAACAAAATAAGCGCACAATTATGCGCTACGCAATAAGACATACAGAAATGCAGTAAAGTAAGTGAAAAAACTCTCAACAACTCTTATAAAAAAAAATAAAATTTCAAGTGCTACGGCATTCTCTTACTACGAAGCAGGTTTGTAAGGGAGAATACTAAAAAATAACTGTATCAAAACATTCAGTGTGTAAAGCTGATCGTTACATCCAACAATTTTTTTATGAGCTGAATAATGCGCTTCATGTGTCAAAAATGTATTGCTTCAAAGTGGGAACTCGCCATATAAAATTCATGTCTTCCGTATGCGCAAACCTGCTTCGTTGGAAGCTCCATTTTTTACTGGGTGTATGAAAATGAGCAGTATTAATGAGTAGACTTTGAAAAAAAAAACCGCTTAACGCTCTTTTTTTAAAGTAGCTCATCAAGTGTAAAACACGTTAATATTATCGATTAGAATATAAATATTTAACTCGGGGTCGATAAATCGATTTCCTTACTTAAACACTTTATAAAAATATTGTAGCAAGAATGATTAAATATGTATGTGATTGTAAGTTTAGATTAATAATTGTATATTCATGCTGTAAATGGTTTAATTCTCCCATAGAATATTTCTTTTTGATTAAAAGCCTTAAGTAAATCTTATTTATTTCGTAAAAACCAATTTCCATCTTTACTTTTTTTTAGCACTTTTTCTTCTATAGTGATCTGCTCTAAAGAATTTTTATTATATGTTGCTTTGAATTCATATTGCATTGCCTTATTATTTAAAGTTAGACAAAAATAGTTTTTACTCAACTGTTAATTAATATAATTTACAAAGTTTCCAAGCAGTTAATTTATATTATTTTTCTTCCTGGAACCCAAATTAAAGTTTGTAGATAACTTTTTTTTTCTAAAGACTTATTAAGACATATAAATTAGGGATTAATGCTACCCCTTTTTGCCGATACGATTCGATACCGATACTCAAAAGGAAATATTGGTAATACCTATACCGATACGAATATAAAATTAAAATTTTAGAACAAAACTCAAGTAGAGTAATTTTTTATTATACAAAATTACTGTGTAATAGATTATTAATATTTAAAATTGATATAAAAAGGATTTTACAAACAACGAATTGAATTTAATTTCAAGGTAAAATAACCAAAAGTTAAATTATTTTTTAAACAAAAAAGTGTAAGAGATTATTTTTAAAATTAATATTAACAAGATTTTTGTATTTTGCAAAACCGTTTGAAGCGGACCGCAGTACGAAGTAGTCTTAACAAGCGGAAATGCCTCTCTAGAAAAATAAGAAAATCTAAGGTATCTTTAGACTTCTTAATTAGCTGAACCTGAGCGTAGGATGGATCGAGCATAATCCTTCTCGAAATTTTATTATAAGAATTTCACAAATGCTCTAAAGGTCAGTTCTTACGACTAAATAAGTCTCCAATTTTTTGGTTCTAAACTATTCTACATCTCAGTTAATTCATGTATTGTAATTTCTAATTATTTTTGAATACTGTTTACTTGCGGAATAGCGTCAGACAATCGCCTTTTGGTGGTTTGCGAATTTTAAATACGCCTGCGACTATTTGGTAATAGATGAAAGCAAACAAGTTTCGCTTATGGATTTTGTGGTCTCTTCGAAGTTACCCAAAATTTGTAGAAAAATATTTTTATTCTCACAAAATTTAATAAAAGTATGCAAACAATTTTAAAACGGTTTAATTTCTAAGGGAGAAATGTGAGAGTTACGCTAACCATCTCGCTTGCGGAAAGCCTGAATTCTATACGGTGAGTTCCCACTTTGAAGCAATAAATTTTTGACACAAAAAGCGCTTTATTTAACCATAAAAAAATTGTTGAGTTTAGCTGTCAGTTTTACACACTGAATGTTTCTTAAGTTATTTTTTTAGTATTTTCTCTGACTTGAAATATTTTTTTTTCTTCTTAAACTTTCTTAGAGTTTGTTCACTTACTTGACTGCATATCTGAAAGTCTTAATGCCTAGCGCATAGTGCGCTTATTTTTTAAATGCACCTTTAGTGCTTCGCAAAATAATAAATTTGCTTATTGGGTAGAGCACATATCAATGAGAGAACATTTAACGACATATTATGGTGCAAAGCAAAACGCCTAAAGCTACCGGTCCACACCAAGCGTTCAATGCGTTTATGCATCTCTCCAAAAAGCAGTAGTGCCATGAGTGCCCCGGTAGGCTAGTTAGTAGTGAGCTAGTCTATCAACCCCGGGGTTTCGAGTTCGATTCCCGCCAGAGACTCTGGTTTCTTTCCTGCAGACAAGCGTCAAGCTTCGCGGGGATTAGCACAGGGAATTAAAAAAAAAAATCGTGTTGACAAGTTACACAGTAGACGCGGGAAATGTTTATACGTACCGAAAGCATGAAGCAGGATTACATTCTACTTTAGAATGCGTTTTAAAAAATGTTAAAAAAGACACATATACATAGAACGCGTGGTGTGGACCTCCAGCCTAAGAATTAAAAAATCCATTTATTGTTCTGTTTGATGTAATGCTCTGCTTTAGAATGTGCTACTTTATTTTTCTTAGTTGTTATGCAAAAAATTGTCATTGAAAACTAAACTGTTTTTTCAAATCCGAATCCGAAGTATCGCCGATATATCGGTTTTTGTATTCCTTAAATCCCTAATTTAAATATGATTTCCGCCATATTATTTTCAAAGACAGGAAAATATTCGGCTATGCCGAATCTTATACACCCTTCACCATGGTGCGATAACAGCAGAAAGTTATATTAATACATTTCCTAAGACATAAACGAATCTATTTTGTGCCACGCTCACTTCTCTAATCCCGCCCACATTTTGTCGGATGTTGTGTATTGATAACAAGGTGCTTGTTCCTTATTTGAAAACTTTGGCTCTTGCCGTTCTCCAAATATACAGAAAACAAAATCAACAACAACAAGGGCTTAATAGGTAAAACTAGAGGCAGTCGTGGCTTTTTGCTCATACCTCAGCCATTTGTAGACTGATCAGGCTGAATTTCAAAAGCTAAATTTAACAGAGCATGTGTAACATAAATAAACATACCAACCAAGTCCCAATCATATCAGGGCTCTTTGGGAAACCCATTTCAACCGACAGACCGACGTTGGTAAATCAACCGTACTACTCATAACGACCCACAATATTTACATACCTATACCCCCGTATTCATAAACGATTATTAAATTTGCTTAGTAAATTTGTTCTTTAAACCTTTATTAAATTTAAAATTTTTTTATGAGTACAGGCAATACTGTTTAGGGTCTAAGATCAATATTATAGAACTTACAAACGGAAAGACAAACTTATATATACTAGGGTATTCATTTAATCGTGTTTTTGCTTTAATCGGTTAATCGCTCGATTTATTAACCGAGGTTTTGTTGGTTTAACCGATTAATAAAGTTTTGTTATAAATTAAGTAATTTTAATAAATAAAAAATGTAACAATTATTTATTATTTGGATTTGTTTAGTAAAATAAAACAATTTCATAACAAAAAAAAAAAAAAAACAATTCTTATATAAAAATACGGGAACAATTTTGTGGTTGATTTTTAAGTATCTTATAGCCCACCGATTTTAATGAAACATATGTATATCGTTTTAAAGGAATTTGTGTGTAGATATGCACAATATATTTTTTTTCTAAATTTTTTGAATTAAAAACTGGGAATTATTTCCTTCCGAAGGTTACTTTATATTATATTCATCATTCAATTTATAAAGTAACACTATCCAGTGAGACACAAAGAATGCTGACGAAGGCCGTAGCGGGCCAGAAAATGCATTACATTCTGCTGGTGTCTAATAATTGTAAATTTTTCTGTACATACAACATACCTCATTGCTTTCCAAAGGAAGGCTAAGGTAAAATGTAAAAAAATGAAAATACAATATAATAGTCTGGTAGTGTATAAAGTCATTTCTGAAAAATTGAAGGAATAGAACTATGTATTACAAAAAAGCTTTATAAAATACATAACTGAAATTTAGCTCATAGAATAAATTCGAAAAATGAAAAATGTTTTTTGAATTAAAGTATTTGAAAAGCGTTTTAATTTATCTTACAGACAAACCTTCAAAGTTGGGTGAATGGTGAATTTTTGCCGTTCTCTTAAAATGTGTACGCTTTTGTTGTATAAGGCACAGGTTTTCTCGAAAATAAATGTCGAGTTGTCGAATTTCGGCCACCAGGCGATCCTACATATTTTATATTTTATACGTATTAGGTATTTATTAAAAATAAACTGTGAGATTATTTTATTATTTTTTTAATAGTTAAAGGAGATCTTATAAGAATAAAATTTTAGAAAAATAAGCAATTCTTTTCTTTAGTTTTGGTAAAACCAGACTTGGAAAAATTCTTTCACTTATCGAAGATGTTGGAGAAATCCAAAGCAACTAGAGTTTTTTTTTTCCCGGAGTTTTTCGATTCCCGGGAAAGCGGGAACAATTTTTAAATTTCCCGGGATCCCGGGATCCCGCTCCATACAAATAATACAAAGTAAACTTGGTTTTATTAATGAAAAAAACTTTTATAAACAAACGTGAGGGAACTTGTTTACAAAGTAAGTAAAATAAATGCTTAAATACTACAAAAATCAATTGAAGATTGAAAGCGGAACTTGAATTATTATTACCTTTGGCTATTATAAGTAAATTCCGTATTATGATGATCTAGTACAAGATAAAATAAACATAACAATTGAGGTACTCAAGATATGAGATCAAAAAGTAAAATCATAAAATATATAAAATATTTTAATAAATATATTAACATTTTTTAACGGCATAGGAAATTACTTTCTGACACACTCAAAGCGTTTAGTGAGTCGCCAAAGAGTATATTTCTGATTTTGTTTACTGATTACCATGTTTTCGAAAAATTTCGTTTACTTTTTTACCGAGGTTGGACAAATAATTAAAAGTGCACCGTTGTTGCATGCTTCTGATGTCAAGGTTGATGCAAAAAATAGCATTATCCGGACTACTTCTTACAAACTATTTCTTTTCATTAGGTCCATCTGTAATCTTTAGGACAATGTGTTTTTCAAATTGTATGTTTTAGTAACTTACACGAGTTTCATTATTTTTTTATTTCGGTTTCCCCGCACTTCCCGGATATATTACCAAGCTCGATTTTTTTTTTTTTTTTTTGTAGATACGACTATGTTGCAATAACGGAGCGATATGTTTATGTATATCCTATTTTTAAGACTTGTCCATGGTCAATGAGAATTTACTGCCTGTTCCATGTTCTTTATCAATTCATCACTTCACTTAATTTATTAATTATCAACTGTTGCACTGCCCATTCTGCTTTTAATAGATTTATTGCCGCAGGAGACATTGATTTACGTTTGTACACATTTCTTATAATTGATCTAATCGACAACCCATCAACAGATGCTAATTTTTAGAGAAAAGAAAACTAAATTTCAGAGTAAAAATAGCTGTTTTCTGAAACTATGAAGAACTTTTTATTTCCCGGGATCCCGCAACAAAAATCCCGGGAAAACGGGAGATATAATAAGTGAAATTCCCGGGAATTCCCGGGACGGGAAATCCCGGGAAAAAACCCTAAAAGCAACCCATTATACAGAATATCTAATTTTCTCGATTTCTCTAAACATATAAAATCTCCTATTATGCCATTAGAGTACTGTTTTAATTTTTTTTATAGATTTTAAACACTTCTAGTTGCTTCGAGAGTTTCTTCTGTTGTCAGGACATCATCTGGCCAACTTATCATTTGATTTTGTTGTATATTTTCGTAAATAACAATTGCCATAGATGAGATTTGCATTAAAAAAAGTTGGAAAAAGCGCAATTTAAACAAATTCGTAGAACAAAATATAAGCAACTTCAAAATTTCAATGTTCATCAACTTCAGTGGACAGCATCTTTTTAGCGCTGTGGAGCGTTGTTTAACGAAAGATGTCAAATAACAGCTTGAAGTCTCAGCTTAAAGTTAGAGAAAAAAAATTCAGCTGCTCCTACCTGCTCCTTTAAAAAAAAAAAAAAAAAAAAACAGTAAAAAGTTTAAAATGATTAAGTAACAAAACATGAATTTTCGTTCATGCTTGTTGTTGCCATAATTCTTAACTGTCTAAAATTATTACATAATGTAATATGCATACTAGTCAATAGTGTTAACTGTTATATATTTCATTGTTAAAAAAAGCATATGCTTCAATTGAATTTGAATTTTTTGTATCAGTTATGCTGTCCGAGGAAGCTCAGGAAGCGAGGAATAAAGACTATAGAGCGTATAGATTCGCGAATAATTGGACGTATAGCCCTTCATGAAGACGTAATGCATAATCTTTTATGGTCTTCAGACCCATTTATAAATAGATTCGCTGCAAATCTAAAAATTGGAGTACGATAATGATGTTAAGAAATTATTAAAAGACTATGCTTAAATTACTTATTCATGTTTTTTCTATTTGTTTTTTTCTATGGGAGGTGGGCGTAAAAGTGGGCGGATCAGGTTTATTTTTTCAGGAGCCCATTCTACAATTATAATATTTATTTTTTGTTAAAATTGAGTTGATGCATTAAAAATCAAGGGAGTTATGCCACTTTTTCGATACAAGTTGTATGGGAAGTGGGCGGATATTTTTCAAAATTCACACAAATGATTATGAGTGTTTAAAAATGCTATGTGCCAAAAAAAAATTCCGTAGGTCAAAATTTAATTTTCACTTTGTATGGGAGGTGGGCGGATCATTTTGATTTTTCCATTTTTTCTTGATTCAAACAAAAAATGCCTATGTGCCAAGTTACATTATCCTTCGACAACTTGTTCTATTTTTTGCCGCTCGTTCTATGAACTTCAACCAATGTGCGGCACCTGACTAACTATTGGTTGAGACCTCCGAAAGTATACTTCTTGCAGAAAATGCTTTCTGTCTTTATAGAAGATTGTCTATGCGGGGAGTCATTGAGTGGTTGTGGTTTACTACCCAAAGTCGAGGGAAGGGAGATCTTGATAAAGGCACTTTTACACGATACAAATTTCCCACTGTAAAATGCGTACATGTCGAGTAAAATTCGTTTTTCATGCCAAAAATAAAATTATATGAAAAACTATATTTAAATATGAATTGATATTTAAATAGAATTGGTGAAATAAGCACTAAAAGTAAATATAAATAGAAATCAGTACATAATTTGCTGTAATCAACGATTTCTGAATTTATCAGACGAAACCAAAACAAACATGTGATATTAAAAATTATAAACCTTCTGCATATGTTAATTTTGACCAGTGTTGCCAAAACTTTTTGAGGAAAAAATGCTAAAAAAATTTATATGAAAAATATAGAAAGATTTAAATTAAAGAAGGGGCCAATACATTTTTTATAATATACTGCATATTGCCCTTCAGGTTCGAAGACGAGCTGTCAAATTTACTTTAATAAATGTATATAGGTGCAATCGAACTGTGCACAGCACATAAACTTGCTGTCGCCTGTGCTTTCTTTTTTCTTGGTGTTGCTCCAGGCTACTAATTTTGAACAATATCGCATTTGCAGTATGTAATTGCTAAAGGTTTATTCTAAGACATCTGTTTCATTCAACCATTCATTTAAGTTTAAGTGCTTGTCCCAACCTTTGCGAAAATTTTGTGAATAGGTTTTTACTAATTTTTTAAAATTTTTTCCCTTTTTTGATTTTTATTTCATTGAATCATTAATGAGCATTTACATTGTTGCATTTTTTAGATCTAATTCAATGATAGAATCTTCCGTTTTTTCTTTTATATTCGTATTAAACATTATAAAAATATCACAAGAACTAAAAAATGCTAGGAATTTTAAAATAGTGCTAGAAAAAATGCTACATGATAAATCAGTTTTTTTCATGCCAAATGACTCTAAAAAATGCTAGATTTAGCAAGATTTAACAACACTGATTTTGACAGACACGTCACAAGTTGCACCCTTGCAAAAAAGGAAAAGTGCAAAAATATAACAACAACCACAAAGACAATTATTTACGCACAACTAATTGTATGTGTGGTTGTTGTTTTATTTTTGCACTTTAGCTTTTTTGCAAGGGTGCAACTTGTGAAGTGAATACCCTTATGGATTTTACATCTGACAAAGCCACTGCAAAAAAATATATATCGTGTAAAAGTGCCTTAAATCTGCTCAAGGGCTTATTTTCAATACTTGAGGATCAGATCGGCCTGAGGGACATAGCACCGCTAGGAGCTGTTGTTACTCAACAAATGCTGCTGGAATATTTCCAAAAGTAGCGGGGGGGGGGGGGGGTACATAGCCCCAGTACCTAAACAAAGGGCGAGTGTATAATCTTGCCAGATTATGCTCTCAATAATCGGATTAGATAACTTTTATAATTGCTATAAGTCATGGCAAATTTGTGCACTGGGAACTCCAGAATTGACACAAATATAACCCGTCTTCCTAAACTCATTTTAAGACGGAAAAAAACTCATATAATTGTTTATATCTAGATAATATACGGAAAAAATTATTCTTGTGTGAATCTTAACCTCATAATATAATTTAGTTTACATGGGCAGAATTTGTTTCATCTGTAAACTTATTTTGTAATTTCTTTTACTTATGTATGTTATCTACAGTTTGTTCCTGGGATTTTCAGTTGTTTTCAATTGCTTTCCCGGGAACTAATTGCGGGATTCCCGGAAAATTTTGAAGAAAACTTTTTTTAAAACTTCAGTAAATACCCACGTATATTCGCGTCTTAAGTTGTTTTATACAACAAAGTTTTACCACAATATTAAAATTTGCTGCAGCTTAAGGCTTATTAAGCTGATTTTTGAGATTGAGCTTTATATAGAGTCTTTGGTAAATTATAGACCGACCTATCTCTTCGAAATTTTATTTCATGTCTGTAGTGAGCTTTATTTTACAATAATATTCACCCTTATTTTAAATACGCCAAACACAATAAGGGTGATTATTACGTTTAGCGGTTTTATCTGCTGTTTTCACCACACAAGTGATTGAACGTGTAGTAAAATTTTTATGAAAAGTAGCACATGAGACGTAGTTAAGCGTTTTCCGACTGGGTTTTTTATATGTGGCGTATGATAAATTAAGACTCGATCTTCACAAAATCTAGTGGTGTGATTTCGAGCTCATAAATCTTATTTGTTACGGTTTTATTCATGAAACGACCTTCACAATTTGGTGACATATTAAACGAATTCTTTGAAATTTAATGACAATCAGGTTGTTCCACATGTGCGTGCATAAATTTCTTCCTACTAAGCCGATTTTTCTGCAATTCAATGCCAAACTGCTTGGGAGAACTAGAAACAATTTGAAACCCAAATGGCTAAATCAACTTTGAATTACTCAAGGACCCTGAATATATACATTAGCGTGGCCGTTAGTTGTATGGAGAACTTTTTTTTTTTGATTTCTTATATTCTCCCCCCCCAAATCGGTTCAGTTTTATGTAAAAAAAAATACAAAAAAATTTCGTAGCGATAAGTTGTGTTTTAGGGGGGGCGTCGGCCCCTCAAAGTTTGCCATCAAGCCATTTATTCAAATGTAATTTGTTTGCATATGACTATCTCTTAAAAACAACATTTTACAAGAACATGGTATATGGCAATATTTTAGCTCTTCTAGTCAACAACATTAGCCTCGAAGAAAGTTTTTTGCTAAAATTAATATTTAAGAAAATAATTAAGAAAATAACAACAAAATTCCAAACATTTTATATACGTTTTATATATATAAAAGAGGGATTTAATGTCAAGTGAACTAATTTTGAAATCGAAATCTTTCGATTTGGATGAAATTTGCACCACCGTTAGTCCCATTGAATAGTAGTTCAGACACAAATTTTCAACAAGATCGGTCAAAAAGTTTCTGAGTTTGGGAGGGTCAAAGTTTGAAATTTTGGCCATACAGGTGTTCTTTCACATCCATGTAACTTATTACCAATTGGGGTTAGCAAAATTTGTCTCAAGCAGCTTAGATAGCTATTTAATCAATCTTTTTAAAAAAAATTTTTTGGTTTTTTTAAAAAATTTTTTAACATATTTTTTTTATATTTAAAACTTTTTTTTTTTTTTTGCCAAGTTGTAAATTTAAAAAAAAAATTTTAAAAAATTCCAAAAAAAACAAAAAAATTTTTTTTTTAAAGATTGATCAAATAGCTATCTAAGCTGCTTGGGACAAATTTTGCTAACCCCAATTGGTAATAAGTTACATGGATGTGAAAGAACACCTATATGGCCAAAATTTCAAACTTTGACCCCCCCAAACTCAGAAACTTTTTGACCGATCTTGTTGAAAATTTGTGTCTAAACTACTATTCAATAGGACTAACGTTGGTGCAAATTTCATCCAAATCGAAAGACATCGATTTCAAAATTAGTTCACTTGACATTAAATCCCTCTTTTATATATATAAAACGTATATAAAATGTTTGGAATTTTGTTGTTATTTTCTTAATTATTTTCTTAAATATTAATTTTAGCAAAAAACTTTCTTCGAGGCTAATGTTGTTGACTAGAAGAGCTAAAATATTGCCATATATCATGTTCTTGTAAAATGTTGTTTTTAAGAGATAGTCATATGCAAACAAATTACATTTGAATAAATGGCTTGATGGCAAACTTTGAGGGGCGGACGCCCCCCCTAAAACACAACTTATCGCTACGAAATTTTTTTGTATTTTTTTTTACATAAAACTGAACCGATTTGGGGGGGGAGAATATAAGAAATCAAAAAAAAGAAAATAACGGCCACCCTAATATACATATATTCTTTATTAGATAAATATTGAAAAAAAACACATAATATGGCAAACCTGTAATTATAAAATACGGTAATTTTCTACTTCGTTATTTTGAGTTTCCCTAAGTCTTCACTACTTTCAGTCTAATTATACAATTTTTGATCATATCCGCAGAATGAGCTCTGAATTTAACAATGTGTGAACCTATTGGCATTTTGTTATACTCTTGATGCCAGATTTAATTACTTTAAGCATACTTGCCAGTAGGAAGTATTATTTTCATTGGAGAATTAAGTAAAAAAACAAATATACAAAATGTTATGCGGGAATCCCGGGGCTCGGGAATATTTGTTTTTTACTGTTAGGACCCGAGTGCTGGTCCTAACCCGCTACTAATACATTGCATTGTGTTGGAACTAGGAAAATAGGTTAAGGGAAGGAGGATAGAGGGAGTAGTGCTTGTAAACATTCGATTTTAACTTAATCATGTTGTAAGTGAGAGGGAAGACTTATGCAGGAAGGCTATTCCACATACGAACAGTGTATTACGAGCAAACGTACGGGTTTTGGGAACCAGATCCCTAACTTCGTCAGAACACATCCCATTGTAGTAACGATTAAACAGGAAAATACAACCCACATTGCGACGGTGCTCAAGGGAGTCAATTGAATTGGATACCCTATTGTCACCAATGAGAACCTTCGAACTCTCCTGCACGCGGTCGAGAAGCTCCAAAACAGACTTTGAAGCACTTGCCCAGACAAGAGAGTTGTATTCCATACTCGGTCGGATATAGGTGGTTGTTATAGTGAGGAGATCAGATGGAGTGAAGTATATCCTACTCCGTCTTAAAAACCGAGGCACTTGAATGCATCTTTCGACACCTTGAATATAAGTTCTGTCTATCGGACATCACATTGTACCCTCATGCCCAGAACATCAAGAGATTCTGATTCCTCAATAACTATGCCACCCATATATACAGATAAGGCACCTTGATTTGTCGCGCGTTTATGCGTCAGCACGCAACATTGGGTTTTTCGGGCATTTAAATCGACCCTATTTGCACGACCCCATTCCGAGACTATGTCAAGGTCTCGGTCAAGCATATCATTCATATTCTGCCTCATAGCACCGACATCAGATACCCTTGCTGTGTATTCAAATGAGTACGAATGGCAAAGGTTGATGTCATCTGCAAAAGAGTAGATAGGGTTGGAAGTTTGACATAGAAGGTCATTTACCTTCCTTACTTTCGCCAAAATGGTGAATGGAACGGCACCATTTTTCCGATAGCAGAGCTAGTAAGTCTCCAGTAGAGCGTCTTCTACGTTTTTTTTTTTTTTTTTTTTTTTTTTATATTTAAATTTTTATTTAAAACGATACTTCATTCTTAATGCTAAAAACCTGCTAAGCCACATGGCTTGTCTGCAGGTAATTAATGTTAATAAGAAAGTGTTTTAATAAATATGCTTCATTGCGAGTTTAAAAAATAATTTTTATAAATTCTCTTTCTATTCGCCTCATTTGTGATATTTCTCAGGTTGGTTGGCAGTTCATTGAGGATTGTGGGTAAGATGACATCTAACGTTCGATCTCCATAGCTATTTTTTGTGTGTTTTACCTTAAATCTTCGCTCTGAGCGTAGTCTGGTGTTGTACGAATGATCGATTCTTTCAAGAGAACTGTAGTCTTTTAGTTCCGTTAGAACTGTTAATCGATATATGCTTTTTATATTTAGTATTTTCAGATGATATGGTAGGCTTCTATAATGGTAGTTGTTGTGATTGTCTTCTAGATTAGTGCCTACAATTAATTGTTGATTGGTGATATTTCCGCTGTTGTTGCTGTTTGTGTTGTTGTTGTTTCTGCTTATATTGTTGTTGTTTGAGTTGATCGTGTTGGTGCTGTTGACATTGGTGATATTGTTGTTCGTGCTGTTGATGTTAATGCTGTTGTCGTTGTTGATGTTTTGATTGGTGATGTTGTTGTTAGTGCTGTTGTTGTTGATGCTGCTGCTGTTGATACTGTTATTGCTATTATTGTTGTTTATGCTAGTGTTGTCGTTGTTGTTGTTTATGTTATTGTTGATGGTGTTGTTTGATTCAGTGCTGTTGGTGATGATATTGTTATTGATGTTATTTGGTTCATTGTTGTTATAATGCCTATTATTCTGATTTATCCTTAAGATTCTTAGGACACGATTTTGAGTTTGTTGTAGCATTTTACAGTGGGATGAGTTTCCTCAAGCCGATATGCCATGCCTTATGTACGATTCCGCCAACGCAAAGTATGCCTGGCGGAGTACACTGTACGGTGTAGAGTAGCTCAGATGCTATAAGGAAAAGGCAGCTTTACGTAGTTTCTTTTGTAATTCTATTATATGTGTTTTCCACTTTTTTTTTTTTTTTCCACTTGAATGTATCGTCTATATGTACCCCTAAGTATTCGTAGCGATTCACTAGTTCAATTGTTGTGCTACAAGCATCGTTGCTGTCCTCATTTGTTTTGTTATGTATGCACTCTATATTATGGTATTTTAATTTAATATTAGATTTACTCATGTTTGGTTGTCTAATGTGCATAACTTTAGTTTTCGAGGCGTTTACCACTAATCCGTTATCATGGCACCATTTACATATTGTATCGAGTTGGTTTTGCATTGTTTTGGTGGCGATCTCAATGTTTTTGTTGGTCACAATGATTGCTGTATCATCAGCATAGGCGTAAGAATGGCACTCGTTGAGAGTGTTCAGCATTTCGTTTGCATACATAAGATATAGCAGCGGCCCGAGTTTAGATCCTTGTGGAACTCCTTGACTGGTTTCGACTTCTTCACTAATTTTGTTATTGAGTTTGACTCTGTAAGTTCTGAGATTAAGATAATCTTTGAACCATAATAAAACACGACCTCTGATACCGTTTCTTTCAAGAATTTCAAGAAGTTTAGAATGTGACAAGGTGTCGAATGCCTTACTAAAATCTTTGAATAAAACTAGGCAATGCTCAACCCTACTTATTGCAGTATTTATAGTATTTGCGAATTTTCCTAATAATTGGTTAATGTTTTTATCTTTTTGAAAACCGTATTGATTAATGTTTATTATTTTGTATTTTTTAAGAAAATTATTCAGTCTCGTTACAATAATCTCCTCTAAAACCTTTTCGATCACCGGTAATATTGATATAGGTCTATAATTATTCACATTATCTTTCTCTTTGCTTTTGTATATCGGTCTTATTAAGGATGTTTTTAATTTTTTTGGTATAGTTGATGAAAAGATACTTTGATTTATTAAAGAAGTTATTATAGGTGTAAAAATTGAAGCATTATTTTTTATGTCTATGGGTCTGATTCCATCATAACCTGCACTTTTTCTCACATTAAATTTTGTTAATATGTTGAATATTTCTTCTTGTGTTGCATGTTCAATATACATTGAATTTGGTAAAATTTTTTCACGATTAAAATTGCTTGTTTCTACGTTACAAGTGTGAATTAATTTTAAAACATTTGCATTAAAGTTTAAGGCAAACTTTTTCAATATAGTTTCATCATTTTGATTTCTAAAGTTTTTTAAAATTCTTCGATCAATATTTTGAACTGTTTTACCCTTTACCTCGTTAATTAGTTGCCAAGTCACGCGAGGGTTATTTCGATTTTCAACAAACTTTAGGCGATAGTAATTATTTTTTGAGTATACAATTATTTTATTTAATTTATTTCTATATTGTTTATATTCTTTTTCATAATTTTTATTTCTTTTATTGTTTTTCCACTTTTTAAAAAGTTTATCCCGATATTCGCAGCATTTAACTAACTCATCATTAATCCATGGATAAGTAGATCTTTTTTTAATTGGTTTTTTGTTCACTTTTGATTTTTCGTAGGAGTTTGACTCTAAATATTTGAGAAGATGGTAATTTACCATACTCTCCATAACATTGGAAATTGCAATTGGGCGGTAATTTTCAGGGTTATTAGCCATTTCTTTTCTAGGAATTGGCGTTACATTAGCAACTTTCCAGCAGACTGGAAATTCCGCGGCATGGTATAAACGGCTGAAAAGATTTACTAAGGGACGAGCTAGTGTCGAAGAGCACTGATTCAAGACCAGTGCAGTTATACCATCCGTCCCAGGAGACTTGTTTATGTTTATGTCGACTTGTTAGGGTCTCGGGAATATGATTTTTATTTTCCGCCTAAAAGTGCGGAAAAAAGAAACAAATCTTTTCATATCATGTCTCTTCATCAGCGTTACCGTTGTGATACTAATGTATCAATTTGACCCTTTTTCGACGGTCTTGATACCATTTATGACCCTTTTTTTAAATTATACTTTTGTATCATTTTCACCTATTTTGTGACACTTTTTGACCCTTTTTTGGAAATAGCACTCACATTTTGTTTTTTGTCAACAACGCTGGACGTTAGTGCTCAAAAATGTTTTCGAAATAAGCGGAGATGGAGAAATGGACTTCAAGTGAAGATTTAATATCAAAATATAGAACGCAAATTCCAAAAAACCAGTTAGTATTCGTAAATAGATTTGTGTTAAGAGATTTTGTACGACTTCTAAATTAGATTTTCGATAGTAAAGTACAAATTAAAGTACGATTTCCCTTATAGCAAAAATAACTCATATACATATTTGTTAAGTTTTATTTATTGAATAACTTGTGGTGATTTCTTTTCAAAAACAATGTGACATTTTATTTAAAAAATGCAATTAGGTGTTCGTTTCTTATAAATGTTTTGCTCTCTTATAGAGTAGCAAGTTTTATGCTAAAAACTTCATCCTTAATAATGTCATAAGGCATTGAACTTTTTGCCCCCTTTAAAATCGACAATATTAAGAGTGCCCTGTAAAAAAGGTGACATCGGTTTATGTATGGGACCATTTTTAAAACGGCGAGGATTGCCTCAAAGAGCAAGAAAGCTTCGCAAAAATTTAGAAACTCGAAAAATTTTGCAAAAATAGCGCCATTAAATTGATTAAAAATCCCTAAAACTAACAGGAATGAAAAAAATTCAGTAAAAATTGCTGAAATTCACAAATATTTGGTAACAGCGGTAAGCTTTAAAGAATCACAAAGCTTGCAGGAAAAAATTCGCCAACGATTGCAAAATTGGAAACAAAGCCAAAAACTTATTTTAAATCGCTAAATAGGTAAAAAAATTTTCGGAATATAACATAAAAAGTATTAAAAAAAATTTGCTATAATCATGAAGAACAAACTTTTGGTCAAGTGTTAAAAACAGGAAAGGGCGTTCCATAAACAAATTAAGTTTTTTAAGCACTGCCTACCTGAAATAAATATTTTTTGTTTGTTTATAAAAAAACTTGGTCTGGGAAATAATGCTTTTAAAAATGTTGACCCTTTTTTTATTGAAATACCCTTTTTTTGACCCCTTTTTCTGGAAAATCCCCTTTTTGTGACCCTTTTCGAAATTTTTCAACGGTAACCCTGCTCTTCATACCTCTGGAATGATCTCTTTTTTCTATTTTTACTTATTTCAATTTTTCTCTCTCTTCCATTGTAAATCCCTTTATCATTTACGCTAAAGGTGGCCGCATTGGACCCTAAAGAAGTAACAGTGAAAAGCTATCCATTTAGTAATAAATAAAATCTATTTACAATAGTAATTAGTAAAATATAAAAATAAGTAAAAATAAAATTAAATTGCATTATTTTTTACATTAATTTCGCTTTGAATTTAATTTGGGATATGAATTAAGCTGGTTGGTTTGCTCATAACGTTTGAGGTATGATTTTTTCATGCTTGTTTATATTGTTTAAGTAAGGCAATAATTAAATTTTTGTTGTGAGTTTCCATTCAATGAACACAGGTTAGCAAATCGGATACATAGTACATATCGTCATAGAAAATGAAAAAAGGCTACAATTTTCTGATTGAATGAATAAAAAACAACTACCCAGAAAAATTACAATCATAAGTAGGGAAATCGGAAACTTACACTAAAGCATTTCAAATGCATTAAAACTTGAAAATGTTCCATAAAAATGAAAAATAAATAAAAACTATTTGAAAACAAAATACATATTACAAAATTTAATAATATTTACACATAAAAAACAAGTTACAAAATTAGACAGTTTTTAAACTAAATTAAGGCTCACGAACACGAATATGGGATTCATTTATTTTTCTTAAGAAGCTTTTTCGCGTTATTCGCGAAAATAGTGGTTTTCTGCAGTTGTTTTAGTTATTTCAAAGAATCTTCAAAACTGTTTATCTGAATTGTACAAAATTTTAACTGCTGAAAAGATATGACTTTTTTCTTTCAGCAAATGTAGATCGGATAAAAATTCGTAGAGTTACAGACCTTAAGATTTAAAAAAAAAATATGTTTTTTTCCCTTTTCTTTCAAAATTTACCATATTAAGTCGCTCCACTAAGACAAAAAAAAAAAAAAAAAAAAACAAAACGATTTTTCATAAACTGAATCTTGAATAATATTTTGTTCGAAAAATAAATTGTTATCGGACAAAAAACTTTAAAGAAACGACTTATTTAGTGAAAACATCTGAATTAAATTTTTCATTTAAAATTATTTAAGGCCCAGATTGTGTAAACGCAACGCCAACTATAACATTGAAAGCAAAAACAAAGTAAAAAATATTTGATAATTTTGTTGTTGCTTTCTACAGAAATTCATATTGCGTTTTTAAATTTGCTGATTTTGTTTCAAAAAAGTGACGATTTGATTCCGTCTCCAAAAAAAGGAAACTTTTAAAGATTTTATATGGTTAGATATTAAGAAACACATTTTGGTAGCAACAAATTTTGTAAACAAGACAGCTGAAATTTTTAAGTTGCATTTCTAAAAGTGATCAAGACCTTAAATTCGAGTATGGGGCCAAGTGAAATAGTGGACCGCTCTTTTTTTAACATAAACTACTCCTTATAGAGACAAAAATGTGGACCAAATTCTATCCCCCTAGCGGCCATATGCGCTTTTATGCCAAACTTTGGATGGAACAAATAGTTATTTTTTTACAACTCGGCCATTTATTAACCGATTTTGTTAATTTTCACTATTTCAATATTTTGGAAGTTACAAAATGAATGACAAACTTATATTAAAACGAACTTTTATATTTTGATTCTGATCTCGGTATAAATATATGTGTCCATTAAATTAGTCCCTACCTAGTTTAAATAGAAATGTTTATCATGCAAGTCTTAAGAAAATCCTTAAATGATTACTTCCAGAGTACAAAAACAACAATGTAACACTTTGTTTATCTTTCGGTAAACCATTATTGAATGAACCTTTTGCGACTCTCTGCACATGAGTCATGAGTCTCATACGATTCTGGACATGCTTTTTGAAAGACTCGTTTGATAATCTGAACCCCCCATATCTCAAAATATTCTCATAACGATTAAAGTAAGGATCTTTATAGTTTGTTACAGTTTCTTCAGTGTAAGGCATCTTCTACGATGAAAACATGAGCTTGTCGACGATAAAAAACGCTCTTCATGAGACTTTCAGTAGCTCTTACACGATACAAAGTGCTATCTAGGTATAAAGTTTTTATGTTTTTGTTTGATTGATTTTTATAGAACTTGACAAATTGAAAATCGAACAAAATTTGCTAAAGAAACTAAACTAAAAGTTGTCCGATTTTTTTTGAAGATTTTTTAAAACGAGAAAGACGATTTTTTTATATTTTCTCAGGAAATTTAAGATTTTTTTTACAAATTTTTCTGGCAGCCCTGGTTGCACAACATATATTCGCGTAACTCAAAAGCGGTTTATTGAACAAACTAAAAAAAACCGAAACTCCGCAATAACATTACCTATAAGTAGAGCTAAAATTTTTTTTCTCGTTTAAAGGCTCAGTTAGGCGAACGTTGCTGTACCCGTAATGTACCGCACCGTACTGTAAGCACGTTGGTGCACTTATAGAACGTTTAAAAACGTGTCATATGTTTTCCCATACATAAACAAAAAGCAATAGTATACATAAAACAAAACACTCAGTGATGGAAATCAAAAATGTTCAAATGGTGCCCGTTGTGCAGAAAAGGTACCACGTGATTTAAATGGTATTAAAACAGTATTTTGTGTATGTAAAAATGTTAATAATTTAATACACCAAACAAGGTTTTGATACCATTTAAAGTCTTTTATATGTTTCACATTTCCATTGTATGTGTATCAGAGAATGACAAAAGTATCATTTTAAGTACTCTTTCAATATTAGTAAGAAAACATGTACGGACATGTATGGGTAAAGATCAAAACCATACACATACGTACCAATACCCATTACAAGCTAAAGTTGAATATGTATAGGTATACGCTGCCAATGTGTATTTGCATATTCATTCCTCTTTTTGAATGTACATGCAGATATAAATAAAATTTCTGTTAGCTATCTGCAATACCCATATAAGTATGTGTATTATCGTAAGTATAACGTAAATATACAGAGCGCGAGAGAGAGCAGAGATGGCAAATGCAATTTTAAAAATGTTGAAACTTTTTTTTTTTTTCATTATTTATTTATTGAATCTTCATATATTAAATATGAACTAACAATAATTAATCAAATCTTAACCTAATGCTTTATTTTATGTCTTGCCAGTGCCAGACAAAAATTTTCTTCATCACGGGTTCTGTTCACATATGTAGGTGTTTATCGCTCATCTTAATGGGTAAGTGCTGCAGTGTCTCTTCTTCTTAAGCGAGAGTGGCCGCTATCATTTAAAATATTTCGTGCTAGTGGATTTGGGTGCAACTCTACCCTTTTCAAATATTTTACCGCATACTTCGTAATAATAGTCCTTACCAGTGGCACATTGAGATCTTTGTGGATATTTGAGTTTTTAACATACCAAGGGGCAGCTGTAATTATTCGAAGAATTTTATTTTGGCGCCTTTGAATTTTTTCGATATTTGAGGCCGAGGCAGTGCCCAATAGTTGAATACCGTAGCACCATATTGGCTTTAAAATAGCGTTGTAAAGTAGTAGTTTGCAGTCGAGACTAAGAACAGAATTTCTTCCAATAAGCCAGTTAATTTGAATTGCTTTTAGTTCAATTTGGGTTAATTTTGCTTCTATATGGCATTTCCATGTTAAACGCCGATCTAGATGAATACCGAGATATTTGACATGCGATTGTTGAGGCACTAGTTGATTATTGATTTTAATAGGGGGACATGTTTCCCGACGCAAGGTAAATATTATATGTACGCATTTTTGCTTATTGACCTTTATTCTCCATTGTTTAAACCACAGTTCTAGTTGAAATATATGATTCTGCAGGTATCGAGATGCTTCACGACTGTTCTCGTGTACGCTTAGAAAAGCTGTATCATCAGCAAAAGTTGAGGTTAGGGTGTGATTGTTTGTTGGCATGTCCGAGGTATATCCCTTTCCGACCGTATACGCACAATTGTGCGGGTAAGTTTAAATCTCTATAATTTCTTTAATATTTGACGTTATGCGATAAGACCGGCAAAACACAATTGTGTATGCTCTTTCTTCGTTTATCATTGTAAAGAACCGGTATTCGTTTTTGTTTTTCTATATTAATTTCGAAGTTGCAGTTGTCAACTTTTTGCATTTGCAAAAATGAGTCGAAAGGGCAAGTTTAAAAATAAATTAAAGTTATTTAAATTGTGAAATCTTTAATCAAGCAATTGGTTTTAATAAGAAAAGATACTAAATATTGTATGTAAAGTGTAACTTCGTGATTATTTTGTAATTTTTTTATATTTTTACAACAAAATTTTTTGGTGTGCCACAATTGTGCGTGTTCGGACTACATTTCAAAAATATGTGTACTTTTTTCGTTCTTCTTCTCAGGTGGATTAACTGAAAACGATATCTTAGCTGAACTTTTTAATTCAGATTTGGAAGATTTTAGTAGTAATGATAAGAGCGGGGATGCAACTCGGGAATTACCCGTTATAGTAAATCATTTTCAGACCACGATAACGACAATGAAGAAGAAGTAAATGCTCTATCAGTGACACCACCAGATGCAAGTCAAACTGACAATCGTCGTGATATCTGGAAAATAAGACCGTTTGAGACTCAGTAGGAAAGCAATTCTTGCGCAACTGAGGACACAAACATACCCTTAGAGACCCCTTACCATTATTTTTTCGTTTATTTCAATGATAAGTTTTTAAAATAAAGGTAAGGAGTACCTAATCAGGTACCGTGTTGCCAAGAAGGGCAAAGTACTCGGAGCATCAATATCTAAAATAAAAAATTTCTTCTGCATCGTGATTGAGATGGGCTGCATTCGTTATCCAAGGCTACGCATGTTCTGGGAGTCCACAACACTCCCTATTGTACCTGATACCATGAGCCGTGATCGATTCTTTCTCTTGCGAATTTATCTACATGTGGTGGACAACAATAAAGTAACGGATGCAGAGAAACAATCAACGTATTTTGGAAAATAGATCCGTTACTTGAACGTATGAGATCTTATTGTAGAGATATTCCAAGCAAATGTATCGTCTATCCAAATAGCCATGCCAACACAAACGACTTGATGGATACAAACACTGGCCTCTGGAACATGATTTTCCAACAGCAAGATGCTGCCGACTTGTAAAATGCAAATCAAGAACGCAAACTTATTGTTTAAAATGAAGTATATTTATGTTTAACTAAAAAAACAAAATTTTTTCTTTTAATACCACAATGAAAAATATAAATAAATAATATTGTTTCGAGGAAATTAATTTGGAAATTAAACCGGACTGCAACAATTGTGCGTATCCTGTAAAGAAAGGATAAACGATCTTACTGACAAAACTTAACACCCTATATGTTTTATGTACACAGAAATAACAGAATTCAAAAAATTAGATAAATATGTCACTTGGATCGGCTATAGGTCGGAAAGGGATATATAAGGTAAAAAAGTGGGCCCAGGATGCTTCCCTGAGGGACTCCAGCTTCAATTGGCTGAGGAGATCTTAAAAAATCGCCTTCTTTAATAATAAATTTTCGACCGACCAGGTAGCTTTCTAACAGCTTGTGTGTATTAACCGGTGGGTTTAGCTTCAATTTATGTAACAAGCCTACATGCCAGACTTTGTCAAAAGCTTGAGAAACATCTATGAAAAGAGCGGAGCAATATTTTCTTTCTTCAAAGGCAGGGTTACCGTTAGGAATTTTTGAAAAGTCGCACAAAAGGTTGTTTTATAAAAATAAAGTCGCACAAAAAAGTCGTTTCAGAAAATAAAAGTCGCATATCTTTTTTTAACGTTTTTTATTAATAAAAAGCATAACAAAAAAATTGAAACAAAAAGCCTATTGCAGAATTAATTTTTATCATATTTCGTAACAATGTACATGTTTGTCCATGTTTTCATGTATAGTGAAAACATTTACTTAAGTTTAATAAATTTGTCGTATGCTGCCAAGGTCAAAGGAGTAGAATTTCTGTTTAAAGCCAAAAAAGTTAAGGTTAATATATTTTTGACAAAATTTTAACTTGTCCAATTAAAGCCGCTTGAAAATTTTATTTTAATTCCGTTCGTTTGATCTTGGCGCAATATTTCTTTTTCTTAACATACCTACATAAATACTACTTTTTTGAAATTTTATTTCTATATTTAGAAATAAGTTCATCACAGGGAATCCAGTCTTCTATATATTTCTCTATTAAATTTAAAGATGACATCATTGAATTGCATGTTTTTACCACAGAGCATACAGAGGCGTCACGAGACAGAAAATTTTGTGTTTTTTTCTGTCGTTTTCTTTGAAAGCTGCCCTTTTTGCATTTTTTGTTTTGATTACGCAGTTTGTGTTGATAGTAGCGGCCTTTTTTTACACATTGCCACTTCACTACCAAAAAACATTTTCTTTCTCTTTCTTCGAAAGCTGCCTTCGCAAATGATTTGGACATTTTTCATACGTCACTTTTTTCATCTCTGTATGCTTTGTGGTTTTTACATTGCATTGCTAGTGTTTACGATTCGAAAACTACAGGTGGTGCTAAGACTACAACAATCCAAAACCAACAGAAACAACAGAGGTTTTTTGCATTGCATTGCTGGTGTTTACGATTCGAAATGTCAACCATTTCTAACAAAACACTGACAAATTAAAACAAATTGGTCCGAACTGTCAAAACTTGCCACAACCTTGAACTGAATTCGCCTCAAATACGTTGTATACATGACAAGGTTGCAAAAATGTAATAAAAGTGTTGCCAAATGAACAATACTTTATGAATTGTTTTTAAATTTTAACGAGGCAATTTTGACGAATTTTTTTTTTTTTGATACAAATAATAAGAATATTGAATGTTTTGTAAGAATCTTAACAAAAAGGGTAAAAAGTAGCAGAAAAATTAAAATAGTCGCAAAAGTCGGTGATAAAAAAAAGTCTCACAAAAAGTCGCAGACCGCTGAAAAAGGGTCAAATTGCGACTTTAGTCGGGCGAACGGTAACACTGTTCAAAGGCTTTTCTTATGGCGTTTACTATCCGATGGGTTTGTTCAATTGTGCTATGCTCTCTTCTGAAGCCGAATTGATGATTGGGTATACACCCATTGTCATTTAAAATTGGGGTTAATTTTGACGCTAAGAGCTTCTCAAACAGCTTTGATATATTAGATAATAAGCTAATAGGCCTATATGACTCAACTTTTGTGTGATCTTTTCCTGGCTTGGGTATCATCGTTATAAAGGAGACCTTCCATTCTTGAGGGTAGTATTCAAGGCGTAAAATAGCATTAAAAATATAAAGAATAATTTTCTTTGCTATGCGAGGTAGCTCCAAAAGCATTTTGTTACTGATTTTATCAATACCAGGTGCCTTCTTGGTGTTTAATTCACAATAGCCCTTTCTATTTCCCTTATCTCAAATCTTAGGGGGATAGCTGCTCTAACATTAACAGGCGGCAACTCGTCCGCTATATCGTCAGGTATATTTTGGGTAAATACGTTTTTCAAATGATTTACAAACAGGTTTCCTTTTTCATTATCATTTCTTGCCCAACTTCCAATCAAGTTTCTTAAAGGTGGTTTCGAGATAACTGGTCTTTTGAGGTTTCTAGCTGCACGCCATAATGAGTAGCCTGATTGTTGAGTTGCATCCAAGTCCTTAAGATATTTTTCTACGGAAGCCGTTTTCTGAGTCTGCAGTAATTTTCTTAGCCTTTTTGTACACTCTTTTAATTAATTTTTAAGTTGAGGGGATCTTTGCAATTGCCATTCTCTTCGCACACTCCTTTTTTCATTCAAGAGGCGCTCGACATCTGCAACATATATTTTGTTATAATTGGTTTTTTTTGAGGGTTTTGCTGGAATGTTGAACAGCTAGTTTAAGATAACTGTCAAAATTGACAATAGAGAGATCCACATTTTCCGGTGTGCTAAGCGGAATATTTTCTGTGCAATGGGTACTGAGATATTTTTTATATTTTAACCAATTTATTTGTGTAGCTGTTGTCGCTATGTAACCAGAGGGAGATACGATTCTATTGGTGTTTGTTATAGTAACTATTGTAGGTGTGTGATCAGAGGATAATTCTAACGAAGCTTCAACTTGAATCGTTTCTGTGGGGATGTTTTTAACCACTCCGAAATCGATGACATCTGGAATTTTTTGCGGATCAGCAGGCCAATATGTTGGTTGTCCGCTTGCGACGACATTTAAATTCATTTTAGAGATTGTATTATACAAAACACGACCCTTTGGTGTTATTAGTCGTGAACCCCAGAAGGAAGCGTTATAATCGCCAGCACCCAGGAAACAGGGCCCCAATGACTTATAATATTTATAATATTGGCTTTCTGATATTGCAAATCTAGGTGGTGAGTATAAGGATGAGATTATTATGTTTCGATTCAGCTCTTTAATACAAATGTTTGTTGCTTGGAGATAATATTCACGATGATCATACATCAGGTAGTGTTTGATTCGGGTTTTTATCAAAATGGCAGAACCTCCACAAGCTCTATCTCGAGGGTCCTTGGTATCATATAGTGTATAACCATTGATTTTAAACGTATTTCTTGAGGTCAAATGAGTTTCAGAAACCATCATGACATCAATTTGTTTATTTTTAAGAAAGTATTCTAATTCATTTTTATGTTGGCGGATGCCGTTTGCGTTCCAAAAACAAATTTTTAAACAGTTCATGGTTTGTTAAGTACAGCTTGCAATAACATCGATTGCATTCTTAGGATCTCCTGCATCATATTACCCATTGTGTTTGTAAAATTATTTACTGTTTGCACTAAAGTTTCCATGGTTTTTTCTAGACGACTTAAATTAGAAACTGGAGTTTCATCATTACTTGGCAAAGCACCTTGCATTGGCACATGGTTTGATTTTAGGACGTTAGCATAAGAGGTTCTGTTATTACTAGGCTGCGGAGCCTGAGTGTCATTAGTGTTTGCTTGATTTGGTACCTGCATTTGAGGGGGATTAGTTTTCGGTCCAGCCGACTGCTTGACGATAGTATATACAGGACATCCTCTTTAATTGGCAGTGTGATTGCCGCCACAGTTGCTACATTTTTTTACATTGGGGTCATTTTTAGACTTATCGCACTGGACTGTACCATGTAATTCACCACATACTACGCAAACAGGGGGTAAATAGCAGTAGGCCTTAGTATGGCCAAATTCTTGGCAGTTGAGACATTGAACGGGACCATTTCTTTTGTGCGGCTCCTCCATAGTTATTCTTCTGTAGAGAATATATTTTAAATTGTAAATAGGATGCGTTTCATTTTTTTTAAACTTAACGTCGCCAGGTTCTAGCTCCACTCGAACTAGTGGTTGGGGATTTTTTTCCCTATTTTTGATATTTGTAACGTTTTTTATTTTAAAGCCTTTCTCTTCCAAAAAGGTTTTAATTTCTTCAGGGTCCACGCACGAGTCTATGCCCTTGATCACAACCTGAAGGCCTTTGCTGCTCTTCAGCTGATATGTATAAAAGCTTTTTTTAAGGGATTCGAATTGGTTTGTTAGTTTGCGAAAATCATTCTCATGATTAACCTGTATTTTTGTCTCGTTTATATTACCACGCTTGATTGCCGCTACGTAAAAAGAATTTTCACATATTACCGAGATAACGCTCTTTATTAACTCATTTGAGTTTTGCTCCCTAAGATATATTGAGGGTGGCTTAGAAGATTTTATGACGTTTGCTGCCTCTCGTCCTCAAGAATTGCAAAACGGTTTTGTTTATTCTATCAAAAGATGTTACTTTTGAGGCCGAAGAAACTGCTGAAGAGGTAGGGCTGCGATCCCGTTTAAGCACTGTTATATACCTGTCCATACCAACTTGTATTTGAGGCTTTTGACAATTTTTCACTAAATGGTTCTCCATTGCGTTTGAGTTTATGGTATCATTTGTTACTAAGATTGTTTTTTCCGCCGCGGTAATACTTGCGGACGCTACAACACTTGTCCCCAAAGACAGATTAATATTTTTTAATGTATCAATATCCACCGTTTTTGTGAACACCGAGGGTGAAAGGGAACGTGTTCGATTAATAGGCTTAGCCGTTAGATAGTTAATATTGTTTTGTTTTGTTTTATTTATTTTAGCATTATTTTCGTTTGCCTGAACAGTCACATAAACATTTCTTTCATTTTGCCTTAGCGTTGTTTCACTGTTCTTACTCATGCAAAGAGTTGTTTTTGTTTTTCACCGTTTGCTGTGCTTTAAATATTTGTATTATTTATTGTTTTTACAACAACACAAAAAAAAATGTTTTTGTTGAGAGTATGTATGCATACACATGTATGAACATTCATACGTATGTATGTATATATTTTTACTAATTTTCTTTATTTAATTTTATCGTTTAAATTGTTCACTATTATGTTAAATAATTTAAATAACAAAATATATAATTTATTTTTAAGCGTCCATTCGCTGCGTATATTACAAAATCAAATATGATTAATTAATAGTTCAAAACGTATGCGGGGTTAAAAATACACGTCTGTATCACAACAAAGCACAAACCGAACTGTTGGAACTAGGCAAAATATTTTTGTGTTGTTATTTAGAAAAATATCAAGATAATTTTAAAGCTTTTTAACATTTGACTAAGGCGGTAAGCTTATTTTATTAGAACAACGAGGGGCGGTTGGCGGCAATTTCTGCTTCTCCAAAACTATCTAACAGATCTTAATAAAATTTCAAACATAGATATATCCATATTAATATGAACACACAAGCTTTATATATTTTTTTAAAAATAGGACCCCGAGGGAAGCTCGAAGGTATTTTCTGCCTCTCCAAAACTATCTAACAGATTTTAATGATATTTAAAACATAGATGGATACATATTTGTGTAGACACATAAGCTACATATGTATTTTTAAAAAAATTAGGATAACGAGGATAGATAGGGGGCGACTTATGCCTCTCCAAAATCATTTATTTTGTCTAAAATTTCTTGATTATTTTCCATACTTTAAATTTATAATTTTTCATATGCTACATACATACATACACTGGGTGAAATGTTTAAAGAAAAACTTCTTTACAACTTATTAAAAAGAAATGTATGAATTTTAAAACGTTACAGAAAGGCGTCTAAGCAAGCGCTAAATGTATTAAGTGGCGGTTACACTCATTCTTATTAACACAACATACAAATCAATACTTTCATGCATACATAAAAAACAATATCTTCCATCTCGTGTCGTCTACCTATGCTTTGTGTGTGTGACAGCGATAAGTGCAAAAAAATTGTGCGGATGCGTAAAGGGTTTTTACATGCAAAAATAAAAATATCTTAGAGCAACTTGTTGCTGTCACACGCACATAGCATAGGTAGACGACACGACATGGAAGATATTGTTTTTTATGTATGCATGTATGTAAGTATTGATTTGTATGTTGTGCTAATAAGAAAGAGTGAAACAACCCTCACTACATATTTATTTATAGCGTTTGCTTAAGATACATGTACACGACATGTTTTTTACATCTGACTTGTCAACTTTTCATGTCACATGTTGCTGTGCATGTGTGTTACAATTGCTGTTTAACAAAGTTTTTTTTAATAATTGTTAAGGGTGAATATTGATCAAAAACGTACATGTAATTTGCCCCTCGTGGTCATAGTTTGAAAAAAATACATAGCTAATGTGTCCAAATAAATAAAAACCTTTATATTTTTTTAAATTTTATTGAAATCTTTTAAATAGTTTCGGAGAGGCAGAAATTGCCCCCTATAACCATTTTAGTCATATTTTTTAAAAAATACATAGCTTATGTGTCTATGTAAATATGGATCTATCTATGTTTTAAATTTCATTAAGATCTGTTGGATAGTTTTGGATAGGAATAAATTGCTCCCTATCTCCCCTCGTTATCCTATTTTTTAAATAAATACATAGCTCAAGTGTCTATATAAATATGAATCTATCTACGTTTTAAATTTCATTAAAATCTGTCAGATAGCTTCGGAGAGCACAAATTGCTCCTTCCCACCCCTCGTGGTCCTATTTTTTATAAAAATTTATAGCTTATGTGTAGTTTTACATAGGTACTGCTGATGTTACGGACAAATTTATTTTAAATATCATAAATAATGTGTACATAGTCCCATACTTGCCTAGTGACAAAGCACATTTTTGGTAAATTTTTTTTTTCATTTTTACACAGAAGTGCCAAAAATACTGAAGGTATTTTTTTAAACATGGATATTTTATTTGTATGGCAGATAACCAAAACACATTCATGGGTATTGAATAACATCTGCATAATATTCATGTATTTTTGTTTACTGAATGTGGTTGCGTGAAGATATTGCCGTGCATAAGTATAAGTAATAACCATACTTTTTGCGTTATAAATATGTGTATACACAATAACGAAAAGCGTGGGTAAATACCTCTGTATATTATTCTTATGGGTACTTGTTGTCATTCTCTGATGTGTATATGCATTTGTTTATTTTAATCATCTAAACATATGTATATTTGTTTGTTTTGAAATATTTTCTTTTGTTAGTTGTTTTGTCGCAATTCCATAGATATACTCAAAAAAGTACAAAAAAAGAGCAAAATTACCTGCATTCAATGTAACATACAAGCCGCCCTTCACTGTCTTACAAATGTCACGTAACAACGGCATGAAATTCTTTTTTATAAAGATTGGTACGTTGGAACTACGGTACATTGCATTTCGGTAAGCTTTTGTATTGGTTTTCATATAACAAAAAGCGAACAGCTGATGGATACAGTACAGATACGGTACAGCAACGTTCGCCTAACTGAGCCTTAAGAGACAAAAAAAAAAATTGTTTTTTTTAGCAAAATTTCGAAATTTTTGGTTTTTGAAAATTCATAAAAAATTTTAAAATGCAGCTATGCTTTTAATTTTTTCTAGACCTATAAAAAACGAAGTTGCAAAAAAAAAACAAGCCAAAAATTATAAAAATCTGTTTGTTTACAACTTTTAATTTTATTCACCAAAGACCAATTTCATAAAGCCCCCTTAAAGACTGGAGAAAGCGGGTAGACATCCTATGCGCTGCAGGGCCAAATTTAAGAATCTTAACCATACAAATATGGCGGTTAAATGAAATTCTTAAGTTTAATTAATTTTTTTTCGTAACGTACATTTAATGGGGAAAAAGGATATGACTGACAATCAAAGTTTTTTTTTTATAAATTTAAAATCTTACCAAATAATTATCTTATTAAACCTACAAGTTATAAAAAGTAAAATTTAAAAATGACACGACATCAAACTGTGTTTGTATGTATCTACTATTTATGTATATGGACATTTCCATGTCATCATACGTGACATTTGTACGCTTTCAGAGCGATAGATATTTTGTAAAAAAAGTGGTAACTGGAACATTTTTTTTATCATTATGTTTCATTTAGAGGGAACTTTATAGGAAAGAAAAAAATTTTCAAATTCGGAACCTTGTTGTCCAAAATATCGGGCAAAATAAGTGCATATCGTACGTGACATAAAACGGGAGTGATATTTGGGTGAATGTAAAATAATACGAAAATCTGCGAATTGTAGGAGGTTTTTCTCCTTTTTTTAATTTCATACCTTAAACCACATATTTTTTCTTTATAATCCGTAATTGGAAAAAACATTTTTTTTTTGATGGTTTTATAATAAACCAAATGTAATATCATTCGTGACATACCGTACGTGACAGATTTTTCTCTTATAGTATTTACAAGGTATGAAATATATTTTTTGTAAATATATGTATATTAATTCTTTAAGCAAACAAGTTAGAAAGTATAGTCGGGCAAGCCCGACCATTTGATGCCCTACACCATTATATTTAAAAAACATTTTTTGAGAGGGTACCCTATTTGGGACCCATGGCCAATCAAGGTCGCCAAAACAGAATTATGCTATGAGGTTAAGAATTATATAAAAGTTATTTGTGCCGAATATTATTTAGTTGTCTTCATCTATATGAGATTTGTTTGCCCCTAACCCATTTAAGGAAATATATAATATGGGACCTTTGTTTAATTTTGGACCTACCCACATTTTGTCATGGCATAATACCTATCGTAAAAGTCACTGTCGGAAATTTTTATGTAAATACCAACATTTTTAAGGAAGTTATGGCACTTAAGGTTATTTTCGGGAGTAGCACTTGTAGGGGAGCTATGGTCAAGTATAGACCGATTCCAAAAAAAATTTGTAAGATTATTTTGATTGTAATAAAATAAGGTTTGACCAAATTTCAACTAAATAGCTACATAATAAGATGATGCATTTAGTTGCATTTTAGTACTTACAATATCGTACGTGACGAGCTTTAAAAGCTTATACAATTTTTATTATACCAATTTAAATAAAAATTCCGATCAATATTTTTTTGCAGCAAATATCTTGCTTTGAACTTTTATTTTTAAATATCTAAGACTGACCAATTTCTAATGCACCACGTACGTTACATTAGAATAGCATCCAAAACAAACACAAAAATATATCGCTAATCGAACTATAAATTTGTTCTTTCCTCATGGATCTTGTTCATTGTTGTTGTAACATTAATTTTAAAGCATAATTCCAGGGTTGCCAGTATCTGTATTGAATCGGCAGAATATTAAAAATTGTCAATTGCAGTTACTAAAAATGAATCAATGAGAAAGTGAGTTAAAACTATTATATTTTGCTTTTTAAAAATTGTAATAAGCTATAAGAACCTCGTCATTGTAAAGTTTGGGTGTTTTTTTTCTTTCTTCAATATTTGAAAAAAAGTTTCAAGCGTTTTAATTTTTTGAGTCGTGGTTGACATTCTCATGGAAATGCCCATATGGCAATTTCGATAATAAATAAATATTTAATATGTATTTTTATTCGACCTTTATTATTTTATGGGCTCGCAAGCTTCTCCAATTGTAGCAGATATAGTTATGAAAGTTAGGTATAAAACCGAAAATCTTGACAAAATATGTTGACGATTTATTTTGCATAATTCCGGAATGGAACAAATGTTGGATGTTTTTAACTAATTTCATTCGGATATTAAATTTACAATTCAAAGGGAAGTTAATTCAAGACTATCATATTTAGACACCTTGATAATTAGAAATGGAAATGGAGTATCAATAGATTGGTATCAGAAACCAACATCGTTTGGTAGAATTATCAATTACACAGCCCGACAAAATTAAAAAAGAATTTTGCTTCTTTGAATTTATCAACTGATTCTAGTTAATTTGGGTGCGCTGAATTCAAAACTGTAATCAGTTTGTCTCCATCAGCTCCAGTTTTCATGATATAGCTTTTTTATACCCTCCACTTATCACCTCCAGTTACCAATTACCCAAAATTTTTTTTTCCAAAAAATTTTTTTTTATCAAAATTTTTTATTTACTGTTATAGTTATTGGCAAAAAAAAAAAAAAAATCCCATATTTTTTTAAGTATTTTTTTTATTTTAATAAATCTGTATGAAACAGTTTTACTTCTTTTTATTTTTTTGAAATTCCTATGGAAAAGTTTTACTTTTTAAATACATACTTAAAAAAATTTAGGATTTTTTTTTTTTTTTGGCAATAACTATAACAGTAAATAAAAAATTTTTATAAAAAAAAAATTGTTTTGGGTTATTGGTAATTGGAGGTCATAAGTGGAGGGTATACAAAAGTTATATTATTAAAACTAGCGCTGATAGAGACAAACTGATTACAGTTTTGAATTCAGCGCACCCAAATTAACTAGAATCAGTTGATAAATTCAAAGAAGCAAATTGAGTGTTTGCCTGTGTTATTTTTCAAAACATCCAAGGAGAATAATAACACTATGCTAGTTGAAAAAACAGACAAGCCGGGCACATGGCGTTTTAACATAATTCGGGGACGCTGAATCCAGTGGTGCCCGTGGTTTTTTCAGATTGGCTCTGGTTTTCGAGATATACCGTTATTTCGAAAATGGAGGAGGTTGCACAACATATATTCGCGTAACTCAAAAACGGTTTAGTTTATTGAAATTACTAAAAAAAACCGAAATTCCGCAATAAAATTTCATTTCAGAAAGTAAAACTCTTTTTCTAATATGAGTAGTCGTTATTGAAACATAATTTTTTTTTTGAAAAAAAAATTATTTATTTTTATCAAAATTTCAAAATTTTTGTTTTTTAAAAATTCATAAAAAATGCAGCTAGGCTTCTAATTTTTTGCAGACTTATAAAAAACGAAGCCACAAACAAAACAAGCCATACCTGATTAAAATCTGTTTGCAACTTGATTTTATTCACAAAAGTCGACAAATCTATGTATATATAAATCGGCTAAGGCAAAACAGTTAAGAACACTTTCCTCATCTGTATTTCAACCGATTTGAACAAAATATACACCATTTGAAAGGTATTTACTCACCGAAGTGCACAATATATATTTTATTAAAATCTCTTCAATCATTTCAGAGTTATAAGCGTTTAAATTTGATACTAACACATATGCAGAACACATAATAAAAATTTTGTTTTTTTAAATTATCAAATAATAAAAGAAATAGGGTGCGCGATTACTCAACATTTTTCAGAAACCGGTTTTCGAATATTTCGACTATATAAATCTTATGTTTAAATCGGAACAATAAAGAACGTTATCCTTGGTTTGTCAACCGAACCTCTATGGGGAGAAAAAAGTATCAAAAAGGGGAAACACGGTTAATTAAATTTCTTCCTTTATATTTCAGTTCTGCACGTGAAAATTTTAAATTTTCTATAAAATTGAAATTATAAACATAGAGCAATTCCATATGAAAGCGATCACCTTTTGGACGACCCCTCTCCGATTTTAAAATAAATAGTCTCAATCGATTGCCCAGCAAAAAATAATGTACCTACATATTTTTTTTTTTTTATAGTGACTGGTTTAGTGGTGGTGTACACCACTGTCATGTGACAAAATTGAAGAATTCTTCATAAGGGACCTCATTGAAAGTTGTTTAAAAAACTACTAAAGCGATCGCAACGAGTGATAGCTCGTTGGAAAGGTATTGAATCAGGCTTTAATTGAAAAATAAAATTTTCCTAATTTTTCTTAGAAATTTACCTTTAAATTTTCCCATGAAAATTAAATTTTCCGATTTTCCACAGAAGCTCCTAAATTTTCCGGCTAATTTTTTTTTTTTGGATTCCTCATAATTTTTGCTTTAAGAATCAGCAATAAAAAAAATGGGCCCCGACTCCTTGTTTGGACAGGAGAAGAGCATTTAAGAGACCATCTTGTTAAAAATACATTGTAAAAATTATTTTACAGTTAAAAATACATTTATGAAGAAAAAATCAATTTTTTTTTTAAGAGCCCCAAGTTGAGTGTGTAGTGAATATGGTCTGCCTGCCTTCACAAGATCGGCCATAAATCCATGGATAATAGCAGCAGTGGCATGTAATGGCACACCAAACCCGACTGAGGCTACAGGTCATAAAATGTTTTGTAAATTTTTTAAATTACCAGGTAATAAATATTTCGCCTAAAATGACACGTGCAGAAACAAGTCAAAAAACACGGATTTTCCATAAATATGGCGAAATATTTATTACCTGGTAATTTAAAAAATTTTCAAAACATTTTATGACCTGTGGTCGGCTTATTGGCAGTAACCAATTAAGTCCCTCTTTAAAAAACATTTTATGACCAGTAGTTCACGCAAATTTTCCTATTAAAGAAAAGCAAATATCGCTTATTTTTTTACCTATTTTTTACCAAAAAATAAATATAAATACTTCACACACTCTGAGTCAAATTTCAGTTGAGTACTAAACGTGAAAGTGTTAATGTGTTTTTTTTTTGTAAAGTAAAGAGTGAAGCTGTAAAGACAATTTAAAGTAAAATGAATAAATTTTGCTGCAATCTGTTTAACAAGAGTGGACATCGTTCGAAAAAGATAAAAGTATTAAAATTAACTGGTGTTTCGAAGCGATAAATGAATGAATTAAATATACAATACGGTGAAGAAGCAGAATTCATTTGCCCCAAGTGTAAAATCGATTTGTCTCAACAAGCAAATGCATTGAAACAAATGCAGCCACATTCCGAGAGTGAAATGACAAGTGAACAAAATGTTTCATCTGATAGTGAGGCAGACATTCCGATGGTCAATATGTCTTTGAGTCCTTTGAATGAGGCTATTACCACTTTAGGTGAAACGCCTATTAGAAAAAGAAAGTTGCGAAGTGAAACATACAGGAAAGAGAAAAAAGGCAAGGTTATGAGTGCAATCGCGACAATATTTGATGAAGGCTCTGATAACGAATGCAGTCAAGCAGATGACGTTGATGACGGCAAACAAATGATTGAGCAGTTGAAAAGAAAATTCAATTTAGCGACCACTTTTCCGGAGAAATATCTCATTTTATCTGTGCTGCCTCAATCATGGTCTATACGCAAGATTTCTGAACAGTTTCAAACATCTTTTTACATCGCGAGAAGAAGCAAAGAATTATTTCGACAGAAGTGCATATTGGCGACTCCCACCAAGAAATTTGGCTCAAGGACCCTCAGCGAAGCAAAGGTGAAACTGATTCAAGATTTTTACTGCAATGATGACAACAGCCCCGCCTGCCCAGGTACACGTGACTATGTTATCACACGTGAAGATGGAGAAAAAGTACACAAGCAGCGCAGATTATTATTATGTAATCTATCCGAAGCATACCATCAGTTCAATGAGAAATACCCAGCAGAAAAAGTGGGATTTTCTAAGTTTGCCATCCTACGACCAAAAGAATGCGTGCTGGCATTAGACAGGCACGGAACGCATTCAGTCTGCGTTTGCATGTTTCATCAAAACATCAAATTAATTTTCTTTCCATGCAAGAAATTGAAAGTATTTCACGGTGAAATTGAAACATATAGGGACCTCCTGTCGAAGTCGTTGTGCGCATACCCCACGGAAAATTGTCATCTGTCCAAATGCGACAATTGTCCGAAGATTGACGAACTAGAGCAATATTTGGCGGAAAAGTTTGAACAGCTGTTAATTCAGGAGGTGCATTTCAAACAGTGGATAATTAGCAGCGGCAGATGTTCCCTTGAGACCGTGGTAAAGCAGATTCCGGAATTCATCGAGGAATTCGGATTCAAGTTGAATTAACTGAAGACGCACCATTTCATATCCGAGATGCAATCGAAATTTCTAAAGGAAAGTAAGGAGAAATTAGCCCAAAATGAAGATAACGAACTACAGACCGTAAGCCTTGTTGTTGTCGCGGAGAGTTTAGCTCATAATTATGTGTCCGTTTATTTATTTCAAATGAAACTGTTTGAATTCTTAAGATCAAAATTCGATGCAATCGACAAAGTAACGTTTTTCTCAGACGGCGCGGCTTTTCAGTACAAGAATAAAAAAATTTGTACAATCTTTGCATAATTGAAGAAGAACAAAACTGCAAGGTCGAGTGGCACTTTTTCGCGACGTCCCACGGTAAGGGCCCATGCGATGCGTTAGGGGGAACCCTAAAACGCATGGCGACTAGGGCAAGTTTGCAAAGGCCATATACTGACCAGATCTTAAATGTACAACATTTGTTTTCGTGGATTCAAAGCAAGGAAATTGCCATTAACACAGTTTTATGCACTCAAAAAGAACACGATGCCATGGAGCGACGAATTCAAAACAGATATAATAATGTCAAAACTATAACTGGAACGCAAAAGTTTCATTGCTTCACACCAAATATTTCTGATATGTCAATTAATGTAAAGCGGTACTCTTCGTCTGCCGACGTGCTAAATTTAAAATTACTTTAATTTTATAATGATGCCAAGACAATTGAAATTTTTAATAAATATTGTAATTAAGTATAAGCAGCAAAATAAGAAAGATTTTTTCTTCATAAATGTATTTTTAACTGTAAAATAATTTTTAAAATGTATTTTTAACAAGGTGGTCTCTTAAATGCTCTTCTCCTGTCCAAACAAGGAGTCGGAGCCCATTTTTTTATTGCTGATTCTTAAAGCAAAAATTATGAGGAATCCAAAAAAAAAAATTAGCCGGAAAATTTAGGAGCTTCTGTGGAAAATCGGAAAATTTAATTTTCATGGGAAAATTTAAAGGTAAATTTCTAAGAAAAATTAGGAAAATTTTATTTTTCAATTAAAGCCTGATTCAATACCTTTCCAACGAGCTATCACTCGTTGCGATCGCTTTAGTAGTTTTTTAAAACAACTTTCAATGAGGTCCCTTATGAAGAATTCTTCAATTTTGTCACATGACAGTGGTGTACACCACCACTAAACCAGTCACTATAAAAAAAAAAAAAAAAATATGTAGGTACATTATTTTTTGCTGGGCAATCGATTGAGACTATTTATTTTAAAATCGGAGAGGGGTCGTCCAAAAATTTGGCAATTTTGATCGTTTTCATATGGAATTGCTCCATAATTTTATAGGTGCAGGGTCCTCAGTGAATGAAAAGCTATACGATGCAAAATGATGGTACTTTCTGTTTTTCATATGGAAATTTTAGAATTTTCGTTAATATTCGACATATAAAGATAAAATTAGGCGTTAAACTGGGTGAATAAGAACATATAAGGGGAGCTTTTTGGTACTTTTTCGTTCAACATCTGGTACTTTAATTAATTTTGGCTTATATTAGACATAGAAATATAAAATTAACATGCAATGTTCTGAGTCGATGACAGTCTATAAAGGATACTTTTTGATACTTTTTTGTTTTCCAATTGATATTTTTTATTTTGAACTTATAAAATTACATTAACTCACGAAGAAGATAAAATATGAACCGGAGGTTGCTCCCTCGCCAAATCGATCCAATAAGACGGAAAAAATAAATGCTCGAAACATGTTAACTCATATAAACTTAGAAGTGCTATGTTTTCTTCATATGTACCAAAAAATGTATGGTCGAATTTTGACCATTAGGCGAACACTAGTTTTAATTAATTTAAGAATTTCATAAAACGCAATATTTGTATGGGAGCCCCCTAAGGGATGGTGATAAAGGGAAAGTATAATTTGAGAAAATTTTAAGAACAAAAAACTAATGGAGGCCAGTCATACATTTTATCTTCCTAGGGGCAACTCCTGCGCATTTATGGGACTTTTTCTTCAATGTATTTCTAGTCTGCATTGAAAATTTTGTATAGAAGCCCCCTTAAGGAATGGAGATAGCGGGTGGGTATGTTAGAAATAAATGATTGAGATGAAAAATAAAGTGGGGTTGGTCATACATTTGACCCATCTAGGGGCATCCTAGGCGCTGCAGGGGCCAAATTTAAGGCTAGGGTTCTACGCATATAAAAAACAAAGTTCCAAATAAAATAAGCTAAAGGTGATTAAAGTCTGTCTACAACTTTTAATTTTTTCATAATAGATGAAATTTTTTTATTATTTAAATTAACCAAACTTAAAAATTTTAAAACTTTTATTTTTGTTGTTAATTAGTTAAAATTTAAGCTTTTATTTAGAAATTTACTCTGCAGATTCCAACAAATATCCCCTAATAGCGAATCAAGTTGTTTGCCGCTATACCAGTGTTCGAGCCTGGCTGTTACTTGGTGAAATTTCTCGCCATGTTCATCAGACTCGGCTGGTGATTGTTCATTAAATTTTTCGGCATGGTAATGCAAAAAAATGTATATTCAATGACATTCTAACGTTTAAGTTTTTAAATGCGGTTAGCATATTTTTGATTAAAATTCCCCAGTTTTCAGACCGATGATTTCCTAATACATTTTCTATTACTGATTTCACACAATTCCAGGCCAATAGCTCGATATCATTCAATGCAACCTCAAATTGATGGTCCTTCATAAGGCGACGAATGTCCGGTCCATTAATAATTCCTTTAAAATAAAAACATTATGATATGAAATATAAATCTAATTTAATAAAGTAGTTACAGTTTATACCTTCTTTTACTTTCATGCTGCTTAATCGTGGAAAAATTCGGCGCAATTCGGTAAAAGCAACACCATCTGGGCTCAATGCTTTTATAAAATTTTTAACAATACCCAGTTTGATGTGGAGTGGAGGGAGCAAAATCTTTTCCATTGGCACAAGTGATAATTCAATAACATTATTTTTATGCAATCTGCTTTCCTTACGTAAAGCCCAATCCCGTATATTGTACTGGTCGCCATCGAAACGCATATTCCATAAGCACATGAAGCACATATTTTTAGTATAGCCCAATTGCAAGCCTCTTAAAAGAGCTACCACTTTTAAATCTGCGCATATTTTCCACTTATGGTCTTCATATTTAATTAACTGTATTATTTTTTTCATTGATGCGTATGTCTCTTTAGTATTTGTGCTTAGTGCTATCGGAATAGGACTTTTTAAATTAGTGGCATGTAGCAAAACTGCTTTTAAGCTACTTTTGGAAGAATCAATGAATAAGCGCCAATCTACAGGATTATATTCATTTTGCATTGTTAAAACCAAGCCACGGATGTCAGTACAATACGCGATAGAATTATTCTCAATTGATTTCAAAAAAGTCGTAAATCGTCTATGGCGATTGATAGCCCTGGTGCTAAAATATTAGCTCGTTTTGAGATAATTTTAGACGCCGTACTATTATATCCAGACGATCTTGTGTGATTTCATTGTGACTGCATGGAACCGTGATGCATGACGGTTCATACATTGAAGTAGCTGGCCCAACCGCTTCAACAGAATGAATTATTGAGGGAATATGTTCTGTTGGTATTTGGCTATCCGGAACAGGAATTTCATCAGAATGTGGCAGCGGAAATCGAGCATATGTTGTTGCAGTATAAGATATATAAGTAATTTTTCTTCTGTTCATACCCGCTGTATAATTTATGCACGCATAACACTCATCTTCAACATGAACTATGGGATCTCTCCAAATCATTGGAACACCAAATGGCATGGCGTCTCCATTTTTCCCCACTTGTTTAAATGGTAAATGCAGTGTGTACACACTATTGATGGTGTCCAACTCTTACCATATATAACACTTAAAGAAAAATATGATTCATACAAGGTACTTGTTTCATTAGTGATTTTACAGCGACTTGGCATATTTTTATATTTCCCACACACATAACAAAAGTAATTAAACTTTTTACACGCCTCCATCTTAGATATTTCAATATAACTGATTAGATACAAGACTGTCAAAGTCTTTAAACTTCACTAATCACTTTCGCAAGCACTTTCCATATGACAGTGAAGGGGTTGAGGAACTCTTATTTATACTGTGATTGTTTTAATCAAAGTACCTGTCGAGACCTTCATGACCATGTTTTGTAAAAAAAAACAAAGCCAGAACGATTAATATTTCTACCTATAACAATAGAATATGTTATTTAAGTTTTTTACAAGACCGATTAGTGCGGTTTCGACTGCACAATAAAATACCGTTTTGTGTGGTTTTGTAAGCACAATAAAATACAAAGATGTAAGCATTTATGACTTTATTTCTTAATTCTAAGAATTTTTTAATCGGTAACTGTGGATTTTCCAAAATTCCTACCGCAAAGTGAAAGTGTGGTAATAATGCATGCATATTTCTTTGTGGTAATAATGCATGCATATTTGAATATTTGTTTTTTTGTTTTGTGTTGTAAATGGCACAAAAACCGCATTTAAAAAATTTTACGTCAAAATGTCATTGAAAATAAATTTTCTGCATTGGCACATTCTTCATATATATGTACATACATAATTTTGAATAAAGAATTTAAAAATTAAAAAAATCCTGTGAAATGCTCCAAATAAATTATATTCTTCATATATATTGAAGAAAAGGTTCCACAACTGCCTAGGAGTCACTCCTAGTGGGATAAAATGTATGACTGACCTCCATTAGTTTTTTGTTCTTAACATTTTCTCAAATTATACTTTCCCTTTATCACCATCCCTTAGGGGGCTCCCATACAAATATTGCGTTTTATGAAATTCTTAAATTAATTAAAATTTGTCGACTTTTGTGAATAAAATCAAAAGTTGCAAACAGATTTTAATCATTTATGGCTTGTTTTGTTTGTAGCTTAGTTTTTTATAAGTCTGCAAAGCCTAGCTGCATTTTTTATGAATTTTTAAAAAACAAAAATTTCGAAATTTTGATAAAAAAATTAATTTTTTTTCAAAAAAAAAAATGATGTTTCAATAACGACTACTCATATTAGAAAAAGAGTTTTACTTTTCTGAAATGAAATTTTTTTACGGAATTTCGGTTTTTTTTTAGTAATTTCAATAAACCGTTTTTGAGTTACGCGAATATATGTTGTGCAACCTCCTCCATTTTCGAAATAACGGTATATCTCGAAAACCAGAGCCAATCGGAAAAAACCGCGGGCACCACTGGATTCAGCGTCCCCGAATTATGTTAAAACGCCATGTGCCCGGCTTGTCACGAAAAAAAATGTCAATTTCATGCACAGTGTAATTAATACTGCTAAAAATTTTATAAAAAGAGTTCTTAAAATAAGTGATTCAGAGTTTCATAGGGATAATAAAAGGAAGATTTCAAACATATTAACAGATAATAATTTTCCTAAGCAATTAATAACAGATTTATTAATACAACATAATAATTACAGATTAAACAACCAGGTCAGTATTACGGAACCAAAAATTTATAAATCAGTAACATATATTCCAAGATTTTCAGAAAAATTAGCAAAATCAGATATATATGATAACAAAATATACAAAATAGCTTATAAATCTTTCAACACAGTAGGTAAACTATTTACTAAAGCGAAAGACAAAATTAAGAAGATGGAAAGAAAGGTCTAATATTGTTTATCAGATACCTTGTAAGGGTAATAATAGTGGACAGTGTTATATGGTATATATAGGTACAACAAAGAATAAATTGAAAACTAGGGTAGCAGAACATAAGTCAGATCAGAGGTATAGAAATATTTCACAAAAAACAGCTTTATCAACTCATTGTGCTAATCTAAACCATTATCCAGATTTTGATAATACAAAAGTTTTAAACACGGAAAATAATTACAAACGTACATAGATTTATGTTGGAAATTTTACAAATTATAAGAGTACCGACAGTGTCAAGAATTAATTTTAAGTCAGATACTGAAAATGTAGCACAAAATTATAGACATTTAATTTATAAAAATAGAAACGGAAGTTAAAAATTTATGTATATTGTAATAAATCTAGTTTGGTTGTGTTTATTATTTTTTTTAACAAATGCCTTGAATTGGAAACTATTAATGCCGTGAAAAATCACGAATATTTTTATTATAAAAGCTTACTCCTCTATGAATTCTATTAAATAAATTCTATTGAAATATCAATTACACTATCAATTTTTTGCAAAATTGTTTTTAATTGCTAAACATATTAGCAAATCAGCTGATAAAAAAAAACAAATTTGGCGCATATAACGCATTGCATGTAACTTGAATTTAGAAACGCATAAAATGCACAAAAAGTATCATACGCATCTACGCATGAACGCATGGTGTGGACCTTCAGCTTAATCAACATATTTTATAAACTTTAACCTATTTTCCTAATTAATAAAAGTCAAAACCAATTTTAAACGTTTATTTAATTTATAAGTGCCGTCCTTTGACACTAGTTTTTTGTTTCTCCTGTAAAAATGTGGTTACGGCTTTTTGCATTTTCTATGACAATATAAAATCAAAAAAAAATAATTGAGTACACATTATTTTAACTAAAAATAGTTTAAAACTACAATACGAAAACAATTTTGCTAAAACTGCTTTTGCACTATTCCACAAGTCTTGAGATTTTTGCTCTCACAAAATCCAATGATTTTTGGTAATGATTGCCAAAAATCAAATAGAAAACCTTTTTCACTGCATTTTGCGTTGACACTGTAACAATTCAAATAAAAACTCTTTGTAGAATTTAAACAGCTATTCAGAACACTGAACCAAACATTTACCTACACACTGCAAAGTGGGGTGTGAAAATTAAGAAATGCAGATTATCTTACAACTAACAAATTCGTTAGTCAGGTCTACGGACGTTTTTCGTTAAAACATAAATATTTCGTATATAGTTTTAAAGAAGAGCTATTCTTCGATTTAACTTTTTTCCTTTTCGTTATTATACATACATATAACAAAATTGTAGTTAAATTAATTAAAACTTTAGTCAAATTTACGAATTATTTTTATTTTGAAATTTTTATTAACATTAACTAGTTACTGTAGTTTACCTGACAGTTTACATTTAACAATTTAAAAACAAAATTAAAAAAAAAACCAAAATATTTTCGCTTAAGCCCATATTAGGTTAAAATTCATATGAGAGATGTTTGCGCCGAATATTATCTAGATATAAACATCCATATGGGTTTTTGTCTTAAAAAATGCTGAAAAAACTCACTTTGATTTCGAAAATTCTGAATTTGTTTTTTAAAAACCTAAATTTGATTTTGAAAAGGCCATATTTGAAGTTAAATATCCATATCGTTAGCTGAAATGCAAAACCAAGTAACTAAGATTTTCATTATTTTACATTAGGAAGAAAAATGCAAATGTCGCAGATTTACTAAATATTGAACGATTCATCAATTTCTGGTATAAAAATAATAACTAACTACTGTTTTAAAGGGTTATGTTAGTTACGTCTTTTAAACTCGTATTTTCTTTAACAAAACGTAACTACAATGAAATTTTTTAAGTGAAAAAAAAATTAACAACGTTTTTCTGTTGTTATACCCTTCACCTCAGGTGGAAAAGGGTATATATAAGTTTGTCATTCCGTTTGTAATTTCTACAATATTGATCTAAGACCCTATAAAGTATATATATTCTGGGTCCTTATGAGGAGAGAACTTGATTTAACCATGTCCGGAGACTCCAGAAATGATAGCGGCTAGGTTGTTTTACATTTATGTCACATATAGTCCACCATTTCGTGCTATTGAAATTCAGCAAGATCGGTCCACAATTGGCTGAGATATGACCAAAAAACCACGACTGCCTCTATTTTTTTCCAAAAATCTCTTGTTGTTGTATTTTTATCGTTTTTTTCTGCATATCCGGAGAACGGCAAGAGCCATAGTTTCCAAAATAGGTACAAACTTTCAAGTTATAAATACACACCAACCCACAAAATGTGGGCGGGGTTGGATAAGTGGGCGTGGTACCTCCCATACAAAAAATTTCAAAAATTGTATAATAACCTGCATTTTTTGACTGTAATATGACCTATGGTTACGCCTTATATATCAAAACATCGGAAATTTTGAGTAGAAAATATTTTCTGAAAACTCGGTTCAGATGCGAAAAAGTTAATTTTTTTTGAAAAATACCCATTTTCGGGAACCATAGATCTTGCCGAGTCCATATTTTATAACCCAACTAACTGGCAACTTTCTTCTTAAACACGTCGGCATATAAATCTGTCCAAAATGACTGAGTTATAATCAAAATACTGAAATCCCAAAAATTACTCTTTTTATAACCTTCATCTCAGGTGGAAAAGGGTATATATAAGTTTGTCATTCCGTTTGTAATTTCTACAAAATTGATCTAAGACCCTATAAAGTATATATATTCTGGGTCCTTATGAGGAGAGAACTTGATTTAACCATGTGATGTCCCTCTACCCCCCCCCCCCCCCCTTCTTGATTTTCGTTATCACCCTTCTTTATTATTTCATCTATTTAACGAAATAATTTTTACAAATAGAAATTAGGATTTTTTGTGTTTTTTTGCTACTTAAAAACTCGCCAAAAAAGATCAAAGAAAACAAACAAACCCACATTCATGGCACAAACTATTTTGGTGAATATATTTCCCTATTGCGGTGAACAAAAACATCAAAAGTAATTACAACTCAACTTTGTTGAATTTTGTGAACAGTAAACGTACCATATTTCATTTTAATGATATTCGATTAACGTTCCTTCATGGTTCAGTTGTCTAGGGGGTGTGTTAAGTTAGAAACTGAGAGTTCCCTGGTTCGAATCTTGGTTTTTTAAAAAGAAATTTTTTAATATTTTTATTGTTTTTTTTTGTTCTAAAAACGATTTAAAAAAAAATATTTACCAGTTTTCGCTTTTTAAATTTTATTTATAATGAAGTTTTAAGTATTGATAATATGTATGTATATGTAAAAATTATTTAGTTTTTGTCTATAGTTGCTCTGTATTCTGCTCGCACAATGGTGAAGGGTATATAAGATTCGGCACAGCCGAATATAGCACTCTTACTTGTTATTAAATACTTTTGGAGACCCTGCAAAGTCCTATTTTTGAATAATTACATAGCTAGTAGTGCTGGGATACTATCGATATTTATCGATAGTTCAGAATTCACTATCGATATATCGATATAACTATCGACTGAATGTTTTTACTTGTGCAGGAAAACTTTAACTAGTTTTTTATCAGGCTACAGTTCGTTGCTTTTATCACTTTATTGAACGTTTGAGACGTATGTATATACGCACGTTATTTAAGATAAGTTTTTTTAAAATTTATAAGTACCTTTCTAAAGGAACCGAAGTAGCAGACTATAAGATATTCTATTGCCACTTTAAATAATTTTTTTAATTGGTTTTGATTCTCAACCCAAAAAGGTAATCAATCTAGCGGATGGTCGTTCATTGTTTTGTCCTATGCTCGCAATTGAAATTGCATTTGGATTTGCATTTGTTTTTTAAAACATTACACAAATATTTGACATTTCAGCCCCTATATAAACATGTACAAATTTCGACTAAAAGGCCTTTAATTAGCAGTACAAAGATCAGCTAAGCAATCCATACCACTTGCCATTCTTGTTGTTTGTCATTGCTGTAATTCAGCGCGAATTAATAACAGCAAGTAAACATTTGCGGCAAAAAACTGGGTGTGTATAGCTGCTGTTAGATGCCTTCATATCTGAGTTTTAAATAATAATAATATCGATATTGATATTTTTCCTATCGATATTTTAAGCTTAAGTATCTCGGGAGAGGCTTCATCTGGGCCGGTGGCCTTCTTATCTTTGGGGGATCTAATTGCACCCTCCACTTAACTGTGTGTAATTCAAGTTCCTAATATTTGTTGTTGTAACAGCTCGACTTGTATTGGTGTTGCTGGGTTTGGTGCAATTGATGCTCCGAGTCGTTCCGATACGTAGACCCAATTGCCGGGGAATCTCTCGCCTTTAATGTGTTCGGTTTGGCTCGTTAATGTTCGTCCCTTTTGGCTGGTAAAACAAAACATTTTTACAAAAACAAAATACACACACGAAAAAAACATTATAGAACATTAAAATATAATGTTTGTCTACAGTATCACTACAATTGTTCAGTTTTTTAACGAAGAACCGAACATTATATAATGTTCGGTTCTTTCTTGAAAATAGTTACGAACGGTATTAAGGGTTGTGTATGTCTATACAATCACTAAAAAAATAGATATCGTTCCTGGGTGTGTGAGCCGAACGTTAAATAATGTTCTGTTTTTTTTCGAACACTGATATATCCTTCCCAAATTGTCTTCTTCTCTTCAATCTCAAGCACTGCTTTATTGTCTTTGTTGTGAAGAGCTGATGAATTTGTTTTGCGGTATACTCCATATGTTTCTTTGAATTTCTTGCAAATTTGCAATTTGAAGTGCCCATTATGATTGATTGTGAGCATACCACTTTTATTTATTGTGCAAATTTGTCATTTTTCTAAAAATGTATTCTAGCAACACAAAAAACTTCCGGCAGCACTGCATTTGCTTACAATTATACACAATTAAAATTAATTTTATCTTTTTAAATTATTTAAATTTAATTCTCTTTTTTATATTAAAACCCACGAAAATTTTCAATTTATAAGTTTCCTTAAAAACAATATGGCACTTAATATGTCATATGTTATTGTTTATCAGCCATGTCACAATTGTACAATTCCGTTCGGAATTGGAATTCATTCCGTATTTTTGTGCTTCAGAAAATGACGAAAAAATGTTTCGGAATGAAACCATTTTTGTTTTCATGAACGGTATGGGAGTTGTCTGTATCTGAAAGGCCATAAAACTATAAAAATACAGTTTCCATCAACAAAAAAATATGTTTTCTTCAATTCCGAACGGAATCATTCCGAACGGAATTGTACTCTGTGACATGGCCCTATATTTGTTTGCAACTTAGCAAAAATACACTTCTAATTTTGCTCAGGGGTTTTTTAGTGCAAACGAAGTAAAATAGAGCAAATTGCAAATACGTACTTTTTGTTGTTGTGTTGTGCAAATGTGTGTATTTTTGCACGCATTTGCATCGTTTGCACTACCCATCGTGATTTCCCTTAATGTAATTAGATATTCTATAAAATAAATAGGTGTTAATTTTTCACTATCCGTTAATTTTTTGACAGTAGCTTAAGCTGGCACAAGCAAAATTTTGTTAGGTTTTTAATAAATATTTTCTTCTTAATGTTTTAAAATATATCATGAGCGTGCTTGATTGTATGACTTTGAAAATAGTTCTTGAGCGAACGTGCGCGATACCAAAAATGTGTGATCACACAATTTAAAATTCCTTGTGCGTGATTATATTTGCTTCCATTGTGGGCATGCATGACGGTGAGTCAAAAACCACTCACCTGCACAGTTCTGGTTAAAAGTTAAAATTTCGAATGTAATGCCGTAAAACAGAAATATTTATTGGGTGTTTTTTAGTTAATTTACAAAATGCATTCATACTCTCTCCTCCATCGATCTTTTGTTCATCGAATTTTCTGTTTCCTTATTTTCGTATTGCGCCAGCTTGTTAACCCATTAAGGACGGATGGGTATTTAAATACCCAAAAACAGAGCCTTCGTAAAAAAAATCTGGCCAACTTCAGGTAAGAGGTATCGGAAATTGGTTTTTACATATAGATAAAGAAAGGATAAGACTACTTAAACAAATTTTTGAAATTAAATTTTGCCCCCTTTAATTGGGTAAGTTAGCGGCTTACAAGTTACCAATTTTAAATATTTGGAAAAAGTGAACGACAACGGCTCCGGAAAATTGGCAGAGTGGAAAATCGGAAAACCCTCTTGGTGGATTATAGCCTTAGGTGTGCTATGCTTTAGAAAAAAATATTAGCTAAATTGGGCCCATAACGTTGACCACAGGTTTGATTCAATGAGATGGGTATTTAAATACCCACTTCGCTGTCAGAGGGTTCAAAACACATAGTTTTTTTTTAATTTTTGGCAAGTAAAAATGCGATGTTTTATGTAAAATGAACTATTTATAAGTAAAAAATAAAGAAATTATTATCACAACTGTGTTCGATTATTGAGATAATTTTATATTTTTAATGTTTTTTGGGACACCAGCATGAAAATGTGCAAAACAAGCCTTTGGGTGTAACTAAAATTTGCATTTTGTACAACCAAACTCAGTTTTGCTTCACATTGTCCAAAACGGCCAAGCTGAATAATATTGCTTATCATATGGTCAAAGCTCTCCATGCGCTTTGCCATTTCTTGTGCATTTGTGACAACTTTTTCTCTTACACCAATGCTTCAAGAACGCTCACATGAAATAAAATTGACTCATGGTTGGAGATAACTCAGGTTTTCTTAGCATGCAGTGTAAATTCCTGGCGTACACCATAGCAGCATCCAAAGCATTAGTAAGAAGGCTTCGGCTCTTTCGTATAAAATATAAAACATTCCACATTCCACATTCCCTTCTATGACAACAGAGAAGAGAAGGAGTAACATTTTTTGTTATGTTTTTTCGCACAAGCAAAAGCAAAATAATTTTTTTTTGATTCCGTTACCATTCTTATGTAACTGCAAAAGAAGCGAGAGCAATGACAACGTGTGTAAAAAGATATGAGAGTGGAATAAAGCGAGCAAGCCTTGTAAAGGGCCAATGTTGAATGTGAACCTCACCTTATTATGGCTTATTATTAATATGGGCGTTCAAATCGTGCACTTCGTGATTCAGTGATGAGGCACATTTTCACCTCAGTGGATTCGCCAATAAGCAGAGTTGCCGCATTTCGGCGAATGATAATACAAGAGTGATTGTCGAAAAACCAATGCGGTCCCAAGAGTGACTGTTTGGTGCGGCTTATGGGCTGGCGGCATCATCGGGCCGTATTTTTTCCAAAATGTGACCGGTCTGGCAGTTACTGTGAATGGTGTTCGCTATCGTGAGATGATAACGAAATTTTTATGGCCCGAATTGGAAGATATGGATGTGGACGATATGTGCTTTCAACAGGACGGTGCCATACAGCTAACGAACCAATGGCTCTTTTGCGCAACGAATTAAATGGCCGTGTTATATCACGTGGTGTCGATGTCAATTGGCCGCCAAGATCATTTGAGTTGACACCGTTGGTCTGCTTTTTTTGGTGTTATTTGACAGAAAAGGTGTACGTCGATAAGCAAGCAACAATTCAAGATGGATGAGATAATTCGGCCCATTAACGGCATAGAATCTTAATTATGCCTCAGCGTCATCGAACATTTAGACCATCGGATGGAGGTGTAGCGCCGACGTCGCGGCGGCTATTTGGCCGATATTTTGTTCCATACAATATTGAACCATACCAATATTTTCATAAAAATAAATAAAATAAATGACAATTACTTTCTAAATAATTGGTGTTTTATTCAAAATCAACATCGGCCCTTAAAATTTAACCATCCATTTCATTCAAAAGATGGAATACAAAGACCCTCTAGAAGGCATCCGTACTTCTTCCTTTACCCGCTGGGACAGATTCAACGTACATAGTGAAATAAGCACACAACACACCCATCAATGCATGCAATAATTTTTTAACTTTTGGTTTTCAAAAAATCTTGTGTTTTAGAACTCTTTAAGAGCGAGGTGGGTAGAAAAATACCCATGGTCTAGGGGCCAAGGTTTGACAGGTAAAAATAAAAAAAAACGCAATGTCAATATAAATGCCCATAATATCAAATGTGTGAAATTTCATCAAAATCGTAGCACGAAATCGGGGTTCAGTCTTTAATGGGTTAATGTGATTTTGAGTGCGTTTGTAATCGTTTTGTGTTGCAATATTTTCAACACACATTTTAGTCATCCAACTTTATTACCACTACTTTACTTTGCTATATGTATGTATACGTATTACAATGCTACAAGAAGCAAAGAAACAAAAAAAAATATGTATCTATATAAAATAAAATAAGGCCTTTAAAAGCAAGTAACGGTATTTTATAGTACACAAACTGGGTTCTTCGTTTCGTTTCTTTTGCCTCTTGCTTGTAAATTTCATGACGAAAAAACGACAAAGTAGAGTTTTTCTTGGGATTTCCCGTCCCGTAAATTATTTTCAATTCTAACTTACCCGGGAATTAGTAGGGGGAATATCGGGAAATTTTGCACAACTTTTTTTAAACTTAATTAATGAATTAAATTAAATCTATTCAACAACATTTTACCACAATAGAGATATTTGTTGCGGTTTAAGGCTTATTTAGTTGATTTTCAAAAAGGCGCTTTATATAGCCCTATGGTAAATGATAGACCGATCTTCACGAAACTTTTTACTTGTCTTAACATACTGAATAGCGCTAAATTTTGCAACAATATGACTAAGTTTTATTGTTTACGGCATAGTAAAAAGTTTTATGAGAGTGGGTTTTATAAGGGCACTGCTACACGTTCAATAAATATCGTGATATTTGGATCGCGATCCATTTTAAAATATTGATGGATCACGAGCGTATGCTACATGTTCAATATTTATCGCGTCAGTATTTATGTTATTTTTATGTATTTTGTTTATTTTAATAATTTTTGCAGTGCAGTCGCTCTTTTTATTTTGTCGGAATAAGCTTTAGCCGACGAGTCCCATAATTCCGGCAATGCCTCCAAACTAAAAATGAAATCTTTTAAAATAATGTTTTCACTGGTTAATTCCGATTCCACCGGCAGAACCCACTCGATTTCACTGTCTTCTGCCATTACCCTTTATATTTCAATAAACTTTTCACAAATTTTGTCAATTGTTTTACTTTTTATTTGTTTAATTTTTTCCACTGCGTATTTTATTTCCTTTATTTTGACACTTTTTACTGACGTATCATATCAATTATTTTACTTTTTATTTGTTTAATTTTTTCTACTGCGTATTTTATTTTGACACTTTTTACTGACGTATTAATTTTTATAATTATTATTTAATATCATGAAAATGCTACACGTTCAATATTTATCACGCGATCCACGATCCGCGATCTGGATTTCTGGATTTCATATTTTAGGTCATTCTGCGATATGGATCGCGATCCATCAATATTGCATGCTACACGTTCAATAAATATCGTGATACTAGAAATATCATGATATTTATTGAACGTGTAGCAGTGCCCTATGGGGGCGTGAGAATTTATGACTCGAACTTTACAAATTTGTGATTTGAGTCGTATAAAACTGGATCAAATTTCAATACAAAAGCATAATTCGTTACGCTTTTAGCCATACCAACATGATTTCCGAGACCGATCTTAACGAAATTTGGTGAGATATATAATACGAAATTGTTGAAATTTGATGACAAAAGTCGTATTCCGACACCAATTTATGTTAGTTTTTGTCAATTTTTTAAGGAGGTTGTTCAACATTTGGATGCATAATTATTTTCCTACTGAACGGTTTCTACTGGACTCCAATTCCCAACTGCTTAGGAAAGCTAGGAAATATTTGATACCCAAACTCTTTTCTGTTGAGTCGTTCGGAATTAAGCGTAATTTTAAGAGACGTTAATCGTTTAATTGACTAAGAATTACTCAAGGACCCAAATATATGGTGTTTTAGGTGAATTTTAAAAAATGTTAACATGGAATGAATATGAGTATGTGAAATTGTTTCACAATTCCTACTTTGTTCCTATATGCCCTTCCAGAAATTAAATTCCCCTTAAACTTAACACTTTTTAAGTAATTATGAATAATTTAACAATTTTTATACGGACATTAATTTCCCTGATCCAATTGGCATCAAAAATAGTTTTAACTCAACAGCTGTAAGCCAGTGTCCCATGTATTATCTATCTATCTATCTATCTATCTTTATCTATATATATAAAAATGAAAAATGTTTGTATGTTTGTTTGTGTGTTTGTTTGTTTGTTGGCTTAAAGACTCCTAAACTACTGAACCGATTTTCCTGAAATTTTTACAGATACATCACGTGAGCCCTTAAAATAAAATAGGCTACTTATTTTTTCGATAGGGGCAGGGGAATTGGTATCCCCCATAGGATGCCAATATTAATTATCGCATATATTAAGATCCGCTGCACGCATTATGCAGAACTTTTGGTAGTACGATCTTCTGAGCCCCGAAATTGAAATAAAGTAGCAGCGGGGGAAGTGGTACCCACCATAGGACGCCAATGTTTAATATCGCATATCTTAAGAACTGTTGTAGTGAGAATGTTCAAACTTTGTGGAAGTCACTCTTATGGTATACTACACTTTTGAAAATAAAAATAAAACGGGAAGGCGCAGGGGGAAACACCTCCCGTAGGATGCATATATTAAATATTCCTCAACTGAAGAACTATTATAGGGAGAGTCTTCAAACGTGGTTGAAGCTACTATTATGGTAAACTATAAATGTCGATATAAAAATGGGCGGGGTAGACAGAGTAGGAGCAGTACCTCTCATATATAGAAATATTAATAAGAGCCGCTGCACGCATTTTGTTGAACTTTTGGTAGTAGGATCTTCTGAGCGCCAAAATTGAAATAATATAGCAGGTGGGAAAGTGGTACCCCCCATAGAACGACGATGTTTAATATCTCTTATCTTAAGAACTGTTATAGTAAGAATGTTCAAACTTTGTAGAAGTCACTCTTATGGTATACTTCACTTTTGAAAATAAAAATAAATATCTCTCTACTGAAGAACTGTTAAAGGGAGAGTCTTCAAAGGTGGTTAAAGCAGTGTAGCGAAGCGCAACGGGTTAAGCTAGTATGTAGCATAAAATTCAATATGTGGCAGCACTAAGATAAATGTTGTCAAATTCATATGCTCCGTATTGGTTGTGTAAACGCCCAATTTTATGCATTATGCATATGTTTACTGATTTATAGATTTGTTGGTTTAAACACATTTTAAACCAAAAAGAGAGTTTAACTTGTTCCGATTTATTAGCCCTAAGTGTCTTAAAATAGCTTTAATCTTTAAATTATTTTAAGCATGCTAGCCAGTAAAAAATATTGGCGAATTAAGTAAATAAATAAATAAAAAATGTTGGGCGGTAATCCCGGTATCCCGAAAATATGATTTTTATTTCCCGCTTTCCATTAATCCAAAAAAATACAGAAAAACCCCCTACTTATAAGTTTTTGTCATTTATACTTTAGCTTTTGAAAACGAATTAAGTTTAAACATAATTTATGTATATAATTTTTATTGATAAAACAATTAATAACCAAAAAAATAATATAGTGTGACAGTGAAAATTAAATTTTTATATGAAAGAGCGTAGGTAGTATTTCTTTCGAAAATACTATAAAAAATTAAATTTATAAATTTTTTAATAGCTCAGTAAGGAAAAAAAAAATATTTTGAACCAGGTCATTCTTTATCCGACGTTCGAGCTTTGTAATCAGAGAAGTTAAGCTTTCCAAATATATATACATACATACATATCGCACTTAATCGTATCAACTCAAATTTAAAAATGTTCGGTAGAAGTAAAACCATTTTTAATTTAATATTTAAGGCATTTCCGTTATGACCGTTTCATTACCAAACCGGAGACAAAATAGCACGATATTTTTACAGCGGGTATATGTGGAAATTGTGTATCGATGTTTTCCAAAACGTGAAAAAATCAAAATTTCGACTTAATACCCTCTCTATGATCAAGTGCAATATGTAAATGGTTATTGGTTAAACAAAATTTTACAGACGTACATAATTACATCTGTAAATATATTAGCAGAAATATGCATCTAAAGTTTTCATATCGTCGGCCTATCTTCAATACCTGCTATGCACGAATTTTTTTTTTTTTTTGTCATTTTTTTTTTTTATTGAATCTTCATATATTAAATATGAACTAACAATAATTAATCAAATCTTAACCTAATACGTTATTTTATGTCCTGCCAGTGCCAGACAAAATTTTCTTCATCACGGGTTCTGTTCACTTATATAGGTGTTTATCGCTCATCTTATTGGGTAAGTGCTGCAGTGTCTCTTCTTCTTAAGCGAGTGTGGCCGCCATGATTTAAAATATTTCGAGCTAGTGGATTTGGGTGTTGTTCAAGCCTTTTTAAATATTTTATTGCATATTTTGTAATCATAGTTTTAACTAATGGCACATTGAGATCCTTATGAATGTTTGAGTTTTTAACATACCAGGGAGCGGCTGTGATTATTCGAAGAAGTTTATTTTGGCGCCTTTGAATTTTGTCGATATTAGAGGCCGAGGCAGTGCCCCATAGTTGAATACCGTAGCACCAGATAGGCTTTAAGATAAAGTTGTAAAGTAGAAGCTTGCAATCAAGACTAAGGACAGAATTTCTTCCAATAAGCCAATGAATTTGAATGGCTTTTAGTTTCATTTGAGTTAATTTTGCCTCTATATGGCATTTCCACGTTAATCGCCGATCCAGATGTATTCCGAGATATTTTACATGCGAATGTTGAGGAATTATTTGATTATTGATTGTAATAGGGGGGCAAGATTCCCGGCGCAAAGTAAATGTTATATGTACGCATTTTTGCTCATTGACCATTATCCTCCATTGTCTTAACCATATTTCTAGTTGAAATATATGATGCTGTAAGTAACGCGATGCTTCATAACAATTTTGATGGACGCTTAGAAAAGCTGTATCGTCTGCAAATGTTGAAGTTTGTGTGTAGGTGCTTGTTGGCATGTCCGAAGTATAAATTAAGTATAAAAGGGGGCCCAGGATGCTGCCTTGTGGGACTCCAGCGGCAATAGGCTGAGATGAACTTAAGAAATTTCCTTCTTTTATAATAAATTGACGACCGACTAAGTAGCTTTCTAGCAGCTTGTGTGTGTTTGCTGGTAAATTTTGCTTCAATTTATGTAATAAGCCTTCATGCCAGACTTTATCAAAAGCTTGCGAAACATCGATGAAGAGTGCTGAGCAATATTTATTTTCTTCAAATGCTTTTCTTATGACATTTACTATTCGATGAGTCTGTTCGATTGTGCTGTGTTTTCTTCTAAATCCGAACTGATGGTTTGGAATACATCTATTTTCACTTAAAATCGGTGTTAATTTTGAAACTAATAACTTCTCAAACAGCTTTGACATATTTGATAATAAGCTAATAGGCCTATAAGACTCAACTTTTGTATGATCTTTACCTGGCTTTGGTATCATGTTAACTAAGGAAACCTTCCATTTTTGAGGATAGTATTCAAGGCGTAAAATAGCATTAAAAATAAAAAGAATAATTTTCTTTGCTATGCGAGGTAGCTCCAAAAGCATTTTATTACTGATTTTATCAATACCAGGTGCCTTCTTAGTGTTTAAGTCACAAATAGCCTTTTCGATTTCTCTTAATTCAAATCTGAGGGGAATAGCTGCTCTAGCAGCAACAGGTGGTAACTCGACCGCCATATTGTGAGATATATTTGGTGTAAATACGTTTTTCAAGTGACTAACAAACAGATTTCCTTTTTCAATATCGTTTCTTGCCCAACTACCATTCAAGTTTCTTAATGGTGGCTTAGATATAACTGGCCTTTTTAGATTTCTAGCTGCACGCCATAATGAGTAGTCAGATTGTGGAGTTGCATCAAGTTCCTTAAGATATTTTTCTAGAGACGCCGTTTTCTTATTCTGCAGTAACTTTCTTAGCCTTTTTGTGCACTCTTTTAATAAAATCTTTAGTTGCGGGGATCTGTAAAGTTGCCACTCTCTTCGAACTCTCCTTTTTTCAGTTAAGAGCCGCTCGACATCTGAAGAATATATTTTATTATTTTTAATTTTTTTGGGGGTAACGCTGGAATGTTGAACAGCTAGTTTTAGATAACTGTCAAAGTTAACAATAGAGAGATCTACATTCTCCGGTGTACTAAGCGGAATATTTTCTGTGCAATGGGCACTGAGAAATTTTTTATATTTTAACCAATTTATTTGTGTGGCTGGCGCCGCTAAGTAACCTCACGGAAATACAATTATATTTGGGTTCGATAAAGTAATAATTTCTTTAAAATCACTTTTTATTGGAAACGGCTCGCCGATGACAGTAGGTTAGACAGATTTAAAATTAGGAAAAACAGTACACCTTCTACAAAAAACGGTTCAAATAAGGAAAAACAGTACACTCTTTTAACAAAACATAACAATATATTCAATATATTCAAGCGACAATAATATAAAGAGATACACCTGAAAAATATAAGATTAAAGAAAATATTTTACATTTTATGGCGTTTTATATGCGAACATAGTAGGATTTTCTCTAACCCTTTTATGCAGATTTTTTAAAACTAATATCTGAAATCTTAATGTAAATTTTTATTAAACAAAATATGTATTACAAAAAATGTTGTAGTCCCTTACTTAAGCATTGCTTTCGCCCCAAAGATGAAAGCGATTAAACCATCACACACATATACTACGTTTAAACGTAGTCTATTCGCAAATAAAAATTTTTTTCGATTAACTTAGTTACGGCTCTTGCTGCTCTCTTACGAAAATTTTTAATGTTTGTATGGGAAGTGCCACGCCCACTTGTCCAATCCCGACCACATTTTGTCGGATGTAGTGTGTTGATACCAAGATGCTTGTTTGTAATTTGGAAAATTTGGCTCCAACAAGGGGTTTTTGGATAAAATTCGAGGCAGTCGTGTTTTTGCTCATATGACAGCAATTTGTGGACTGATCAGGCTAAATTTCAATACCAAACAATTCCAGACTATATGTGACAAGAATGTATAACTACCCAGTCTCAAATCCGGGGCCTTCGGCAAATCCATTTCAGCGGACACACGGACATCGTTAAACAACCTCGCTCCTCATAAGGACCCAGAATATGTATACAGACTTTATAGGGTATACGATCAATATTATAGAAATTATAAACGGAGTGATAACCTTATATATGGGTATTTTCAAAGTGTTGATGCATTAACTTTTTAAACAACAAATATTTTTACGTTCTGTTAACCCTTAAATTAAAGCACTAAGAAAGCACTGTTATCTATGCTAAAGTTTATGGAGGGCGCGATTCTAGTTCAAAGATAATGGCAAAAGAAGTAGCGGTTCGAACGTGAAAAAAACAGAAGTAGTTTTTGTGGCCATGTATAAAAAGGCGTAGTTCAGCGAAACTTGGCACAATTTTTTAGTCACACTACTTTCAGAATTTTGCGTAGCAATATTAAAATGTTTGATTCCAAAATCTTCTGTATTTTTTTTTAGCCAAAATCGGTCGATACGTGACATTTCGAACGTGAAATTTTTTCCATAATAATTTAACTGAATAATGATTAAAACAAAATAAAAATTTACCATTAATCCGAATAACATATTTCTCTTTGAACTCTTCCTTAGATTACAGACCATGTAAGAAAATTTTTTTGGAATAATTTTTGTAAAATATCACCTCTTTTAAAATAGATAATATTAAAGAAAACATACAATAAAACTTTCTCACAAATAAGAAATTACGTTTGCACAACTTTGCAGTCTGATTATTCATCCAAGTGAACAAATTAATGGGTAAATTTATAAAAGTAGTAAAATCTTTTTAATCCAAATTTTTAATATTTTTAATTAGGCTTAAGTTCATTAAATTTAATTTTCATTAAATTATTTTTATGAAGAAAGGAATTTTACAACATGAAAATTAATTAAAATTTATTGATAATTTTTCATTCTTGACTCAATCTGGGCTCGAACCCAGGTGTTTACGGACAGGTTACCCTGACATGTTTCGATTGCAACCACTCAATCTCCTCAGAGGGCTTGCCGTTTCACACTCGCAGCCATCGACGACTGCTGACGTCATTAGTCAAACATCAATCCTTAAACCAAATTGTATTCAACCTTTGGTAGATCGAAATTTGCTTTGAATGATTATCTATTTTAATTTATTTTAACATGTTATTCCTTTACTTCTGTTTTTTCGTACTTTTGTCAAGAATTCTTCTTGAAGTTCAAAGTACATATTTTTTGTTTTTTAATTTTTTGTCTTTCTTATTCTTGTTGACCTTTTCAGCACAACTTGAAGGACAAATGCAAACATAGAGCTCGTGCCTTAGCTTTAACAATAATTAAGTATTGTGGTTATTTTATTGAACTATTTATGGTTTTTAATCCAAATTTTTAATATTTTTAATTAGGCTTAAGTTCATTAAATTTTATTTTTATGAAGAAAGGAATTTTACAACATGAAAATTAATTAAAATTTATTGATAATTTTTCATTCTTGACTCAATCTGGGCTCGAACCCAGGTGTTTACGGACAGGTTACCCTAGCATGTTTCGATTGCAACCACTCAATCTCCTCAGAGGGCTTGCCGTTTCACACTCGCAGCCATCGACGACTGCTGACGTCATTAGTCAAACATCAATCCTTAAACCAAATTGTATTCAACCTTTGGTAGATCGAAATTTGCTTTGAATGATTATCTATTTTAATTTATTTTAACATGTTATTCCTTTACTTCTGTTTTTTCGTACTTTTGTCAAGAATTCTTCTTGAAGTTCAAAGTACATATTTTTTGTTTTTTAATTTTTTGTCTTTCTTATTCTTGTTGACCTTTTCAGCACAACTTGAAGGACAAATGCAAACATAGAGCTCGTGCCTTAGCTTTAACAATAATTAAGTATTGTGGTTATTTTATTGAACTATTTATGGTTTTTAATCCAAATTTTTAATATTTTTAATTAGGCTTAAGTTCATTAAATTTTATTTTTATGAAGAAAGGAATTTTACAACATGAAAATTAATTAAAATTTATTGATAATTTTTCATTCTTGACTCAATCTGGGCTCGAACCCAGGTGTTTACGGACAGGTTACCCTGACATGTTTCGATTGCAACCACTCAATCTCCTCAGAGGGCTTGCCGTTTCACACTCGCAGCCATCGACGACTGCTGACGTCATTAGTCAAACATCAATCCTTAAACCAAATTGTATTCAACCTTTGGTAGATCGAAATTTGCTTTGAATGATTATCTATTTTAATTTATTTTAACATGTTATTCCTTTACTTCTGTTTTTTCGTACTTTTGTCAAGAATTCTTCTTGAAGTTCAAAGTACATATTTTTTGTTTTTTAATTTTTTGTCTTTCTTATTCTTGTTGACCTTTTCAGCACAACTTGAAGGACAAATGCAAACATAGAGCTCGTGCCTTAGCTTTAACAATAATTAAGTATTGTGGTTATTTTATTGAACTATTTATGGTTTTTAATCCAAATTTTTAATATTTTTAATTAGGCTTAAGTTCATTAAATTTAATTTTCATTAAATTATTTTTATGAAGAAAGGAATTTTACAACATGAAAATTAATTAAAATTTATTGATAATTTTTCATTCTTGACTCAATCTGGGCTCGAACCCAGGTGTTTACGGACAGGTTACCCTGACATGTTTCGATTGCAACCACTCAATCTCCTCAGAGGGCTTGCCGTTTAACACTCGCAGCCATCGACGACTGCTGACGTCATTAGTCAAACATCAAAATAAAAAATCTAAATATTTCTCTATAACAATATCGTAAAATAATCAGCTTTTCATAACTTTTAAATTTTCGGTCACGGCGGACCTTGTGACGGAAATGCCCATATACCCTTTAACCTTCGGTTAAGGTATATATCAGTGTATAATCAGTGAAACCATCAAATGCAATTGCATGTTTTTCCTTGTGCAGCCATTGAAGGCAGAAATAGTATATTTATCCGTTTTAGAGCTTTTTATGAATTTTGGCATCGATTTGTTAGTGCATACTTTTGCATATTTTACCGTTTGCAGCATTTTTTTTTGCATAGTTTAGTTAATAGAGCGTTTGTGCAGTTTATAAGTTTTTAGCGCATATTTTGCATTTTTGAGGTATATTTAGATCCATGTTAAATTTGTTTTGCCGCCATTTTATGTTTTCTTTTTTAAATATGTATCTGTATACCCAACGTGTTGCATCGCCATCTATATTTAATTTTTACTCGCAAATTGTCAGATAAAGCAGGTTGTCATTAAAGATAAATGTTATTGCAAACTTAAAAATTGTATATATATTAACAAAAATAAGCCAAAACGCAATTAAATACGTTTTTGGCGATGTTGTTAATACAAATAAATCTTGACCAATCTTCTAGTATACCGATCGATTTAGAATAATTATGTAAATTGATCTAACGATAACTATTCGTCCATCAGGCTGGTTGCCTGTCAATGTTCATTTTGTGCGCAAAGTACAAGTTGAAATCTTGTAGATAATTTGATCAAATTTGGGACATACATACATTTGAAGCTAACTGAGGACGAAGTCTATGTAAAAGGTGAGAATTGGTCCATAATTTTACATATTCCCCATAAAAACTTCTTTTCAAATTAGACCCTTTGTGTCCGTAAACCATCTAATTATATTTGTATTTAGATCAGTGATAACCAAGCCCCGAACTAAAAAAAGCCCCGAACGCACGCACACAAATATATTATGTGCTTGTGTGCGGTCGCAGAGACTGATGATAGTCTGATGTTTTGAAACGAACAAAGTTGTAATATACATGTGAATTGCCGACCGTGTCTGTGTGAAAATTACGATTGTTGACTGGCTCGCGAGTCTATGGAGTGGTTATCACTGATTTAGATTAAATTCGCCCAAAAAATATTTTAATGCAAATTAAATTCTTTTCGAATCAGTTCAAATTTGCCCAAAGCTCCCATCTATAAATAGTTTTTATCCTAGGATTACACGTGAAAGTAAATTTCTTGAAAGTCGCAATACACTTACACTTTTTCACTAACAGACACATAACTTTGGTACTTTTAGCCAATCGGCTGTTTCTTCGACTTTTCGTTGATAATACGTATACTCTACTTGCAAGAAAGTACTTTCACGTGTAAAGGCCAGGTAACTTCCTTTAAAATGTTAACATTATGCCCCTATTGCGGTTCTCCACTCAACTCAGTTTGGTCGTGTTGGAGTCAACCCAACTTATGCACAACCAAACTGATTATAGGTATTGTGATACCCAACTGTTTTTAGTTGAGTTTGCTATAAAGTTGCCAACTTAAAATATCGATTTGCCAACTTTAAATATAACGTTTGACAAGTGAAAATTTTATAAAATTGTAAAATTTTTGTAAACTAAAAGGTTTTTAATTGTTCTGTTGAATAAAAAGTATTTATAATTAATATTAGTGTCGATTTATTTTATGATGATGAAAAGGAAAACTCTTGTATAGATGCGCTACGTAAAAGAAGACAAATTCGTGATGATTCTAACCCTCTTGAACTTCCCGGTGCCAAGTATGTAAGAACTTATAATAAGTAACGAAACTTTATTGTGCATGATGAGTTCTTCTTCTGGTTGGGGTAGCTATTGGCCAATCGGCTGGTTGTATTATTGGTTCAACTGACTCAGTAAAATTGTCAATTGAAATATTTTCAACACCAAATACTTGGCCGGACTTGCAATACAAGAGCTGCGAAACAATATCCTCAATGCTATTTAATGGAACTTCTTTGATAGCCCTCCCCCTGTCGCTTGAGTGGTTCTTTTATTTTTGGCAAGTTTTTTCTTTATACTTGGCTTGTAGTGTATCCAAACCTGTGCCAATAATATTATAATTAGATTAAGAAGATTATAAGTGTTTAAAAGAAGTTCTTGTCGTGGTCCCAAACTATTTAACTCCACTATAAACTCTTCGCATAACTCCTTATATGAATTTTTCATCATACCAAACTTTGGCGTGTTCCGCGAACAATTTCTAAGTTTCTCTAAATAAGCTGGACGAGCCGCTCAAATTTAGCTCTCGTTTTTATTTTCAAACTAATAAAATAAAAAAAAAAAAAAAACGAAAAAGTTATTACAAAAATTTATACATACGATTTCTCCATTTTGTTTTTGATTTTAACCAAATTTAAAAAAAAAAAAATAAACTTAACTGCCAATAACACAACTACTTTTTAGCAGTTGTGTGTATTTAACATTTTTGTCGACCAAACTTTTACAAAGTTGAAAACGGCAATACCACTAAACAAACAGATACACAACTGAATAGCCAACTGCCAGTAGAGTTGAGAATGGCAATCTGAATTTATCAAAGACAACCAAACTGTTACAAAAGTGGAGAACCGCAATAGGGGCATTAATAAACAATTTAGCGACCGTTCCTAAAATCCCTTTTAAGACAAAAAATCTCATATGGCTGTTTATATCTAGATAATATTCGGCACAAATAACTCCTATATGAATGGTAACCTTTAAACATAACTTTGTTTTTGTGAGCCGATGACTGCCCATCGTTTCTAAATAGGGTAAAATCTCGAAATTTCGTCTTTAAATATGGTGTTTGGACTTTACCGATTATAATTTGAGGATTGTTTTTATTAAATGGAACTGTTATTGAATTGTTGAATATTTTGTTATCAAATTAGCAATTTTTGAATTTTTGGGGCATGTTTCTAATAATTTTCAGGGCATATTTTCTGCATATTTAATGCGCATAAAACGTGTTTTTTAGAGCATATTTCTGTTTTCCCTGGTTATAATAATGTTTAAAATATTTCAGCTGGCACACTTTTTACAGATTTTTAAATTCGCATGAGTTTTGGGTGTTATTTTTGTATTTTGTATTTATGTTTTTCTTTATTTAATGTTAACATGTCATTTCTGTTACCGTTATAAGCATTCAGAGTTAAACCTATACAAAAATCACAGAAATGCATGTTAATTTGACATTTAGTTTTTAGATAGTGTTGCCAATTTACTTTTTAAAAAACCTTTTTTTTTATTTTTGTCGTCCTAAATTCAAACACTGCAACGGGCTGATGGTCCAAGTTACTTTTGCTCGGTTAACTAACTAAGAATAACATTTTAAATTGTATTTGTATTGTAACTGTTAATCAGTGATGCCAATAGTTGGGAATTGTCTCTTATTGTAAGGTTTTTTCAGAAAATTTCAAGTGTAGGGGAAAAAGGACAGATATTTTATTTTAAGGCGAGTGTAGGGAATTTTCAAAATAATATTTAATTTTTTATGTATTATGCAAAAATGCTTAAATATTATTATTATTTTTAATTTAAAATTAAAATTTTTCATATACAATAGCAATTAAGTAGAAATGTAGAATATTTTAACAGAAACCCTATACTATGAGTCCCAACAGCCTGAAGCAAAACCATTCAGATATATTAGTGGTCGGCGAACACTCGGGCTGACTAACTATTCGCTTACTTTTGCTGTTTGCCACCAAATTCGTCAATTCTAAATAGCAATTAATATTGTACCGAGTAAAAAACAATCACACCTTCTTTATCTTTTGTTCATGGTAACTGAAGCAAATATCTTTTTAAAATTCTATACATATTAAAAAAAAAATTTTTTAATAAGTATTCTTGAAAAATATTAAGTCTTTTAAAAAGGAGACACGATGAGGAAATGAAAAATCAAGCACGCAGGTCCCATACAAGATGCGACCAGTCTAATGTACATATTTGTTTGGGATTTTTGTTTTATACACATAGGGATTTTTTAAATTTATACTGGCATCACTGCTGTTAATAAATAAAAACATTAATAAACGTAGAATGATTGCGTTTTGTGATGCGACTTTAAAATTAATTGTTTTGCTCTTGTTTTTGTTTTACTCACTGCAAAGAACAAAACAAAACGAAAGCAAACGTTTCGTTTTGTTTGTTTTCGTACTCTGCTTACAATACACTTACTAGAAGTCAAAAAATATATTTTTATTTATTTATTTGTCGTTCCATACACAAGACTAATGGCCATTTTCTCATTAGGCGATTATCTTTTTTCCCAACGAAAAACTGCACATTAAAGAAATTTGGTTTTCTCAATGTCTCATTTGCTTCGTTTTAATCGCAAAGCTAACCGGCACTCATCTGCCAATTATTTATTTTCCTTTTATTTGCCGTACAGATAAATTCAATCAGCTGACTCCCATCTTTTACATGTATTTTGAGTGGCGTTGCCAGCTGAAAACTTTGTTTTTTGTCAGTATATTGAGAAACCCAAAATCGTTAACGGACAGTTTATCGGTCCAATAGATTTATGTTGACATTAAGTAACAGACAGTTTGTCGATACATTGAGAAAATGGCCATAAGAGTCTCATATTGCAGTACAGAACTAATAATTCGCAAAATTTTGTAATGCAAAATCTTAAAACTAGTTACAAAAATCAACAATTTATAAAAATAAAGAAATAAATTAATAACATTAATCAAAAAAGAATTTAATTTTATAAAAATCAAAAATTAATTATTATTAATCAAATTGATGTGGAAAACAAATTAATGATTGACTTTTTGAACTCTAGTGCGTTACATAAAAGTTGAGAACAATTTGGAATTGAGTTCCAGAGATAAATGGCATGGATAAAGAATTGCCACAATGATATAAGGCTATAGTGTCTAAATGGTATTAGTATTTTTCCTCTACTTTCGATATTTGAGAAATTAAGTTTTACATACAGATGTTCAGGCTGTTTCATGTAGATGATTTTGTGCAGAAAAATTAAGATACGCGTTTTTAGCAGATCTTTAAAACAAATGCCATATTATTTAATTGCAAATGTTGAAATTTGTGTTCCACGTTTTAATCCATAGACATAACGAATAATATTATTAAATGTTACATTAAGTTTATTTTCACTTATTGTGTCACAACTTGCAAAAAGTTCACACCCATACAACAAAATTGGTATTAAATACGTTTTAGCGAGTAATATTCGGATTTTGATTGGTGTGCAATATTGAGTACGCCAAAGTGTTCTTACCATGAAAAACGTTCGACCACATGCATATTTTATATGGTCAGACCATGTAAGTGTGTTATTAAAAATAAATCCAAGGTTTTTTGCTGTATTAACAATTTCTATGCATTGTTTACACAAGGCAACAAAATCGAAAAAATTTTAAAGGCTTGAAAACCCACTATACAATTTTGATGTATTGTGGTTCCAGTAGTACAAATAATGTCCAAATTTTAAATTCTATTCACGAATTTATCCATGGATTTTCATGAAACAAAATTTATTTTATTTCTATTATAGGCAGCTTTATGAAAAAATAATTAAAGTAAAGGATTAAAAAAAATTATGTGTAATAAAAGGGTAAAACTTTGTGATATTTAACTCTACACAAATTAGCGATAAAAAAAGGTCAAAACTAGGTACTTTCAGTTTATCGGTAATAAAACAGGTATTTATCCATGGATTTTTATGAAATAAAATGTATTTTACTTCTAATGCATGCAGCTTTAAGCTTAAGTACTAAAACTGGTAAGTATTTGTTGATTTAAATTTTTTATGAATTTTTTGAAATCAAAAATTTTATAAAAAAACAAAAAAAGAATTTTTTTTGCCACTTCTCGGCCTTAATAACTCCAAAAGTAATGGCTAAATTAAAAAATGATCTTAAAAAAACTTAAATCAGGCGTAACTTAAAATGTTTTGAGGGATTGGATAACAAAATCAGGTACGTCGTTCAAAAGCTACGATAAGATGTATGGAGCAGCCTCTTCAAAAATCTCAAATTTTAGAAAAAAAAATTTAAAAAAAACCTTACCATAGAATTTTAAAAATTATGTTTTTTGCAGTTAGGTGACTATAGCGGATCCAGCCCTTTTTTGCTGTTGACCTGAATGGAAATATTGGGCATAAAGTTTAAGTTAATTTTTGCCAGACGTTTGCGTATAACAATACATTTAGATTTTTGGGGGTTAATTCCAAGACCGTTTGCCATTGTCCACAAATAAATTCTATGTAGTTCATTATTCAAATTACTGACACACTGATTTAGCGAGGCTTCATTACAACTGATGTAGAGTTGAACGTCATCTGCATACATTCTCATCCCACAGTGCGTGAGTACATTAGGGAGATCGTTTGAGTACATTGCAAACAGTAGTGGGCCTAATATTGATCCCTCTGGAACACCTCATGTAACGGGTAGTGATTCAGGTTTGAACATACTGATATCTATTACTGAGATATTTTGACAAAAGGCAAATTGCGGGTGACGAAAAATTAAACATTCTTTCCAGTTTAAGGCACAATATGCCTTGGTCAACAGTATCAAACGCCTTAGAATGATCCAGCAAAACTAAAAACGTAACACTACCTCTATCCTAATCATTTGTTTTCGCCCACGTTGACTCCTTTTCCAGAAATCTGGATTCATCCCCTAGAGAATTCAAAAGAGTAAATTGGCCATAAGTCGGTCCAACTCGCTCTGTTAAAAATTCTGGGGATGGAAAACGATGGAGAATAGTATTGTCCACAAATCCTAATCATTTGTTTTCGCCCACGTTGACTCCTTTTCCAGAAATCTGGATTCATCCCCTAGAGAATTCAAAAGAGTAAATTGGCCATAAGTCGATCCAACTCGCTCTGTTAAAAATTCTGGGGATGGAAAACGATGGAGAATAGTATTGCCCACAAATCCTAATCATTTTTTTTCGCCCACGTTGACTTCTTTTCCAGAAATCTGGACTTATCCATTATTACAGCATTAACATTAGGTCTGTTAAGTGGTTAACATTGTTCTGTAAACATAACAGAATGTGTCTAGGGTTATAAATTTTAAAATTTAACTTCACACTTTAACTTCATATTATTTCGAATGTGTATTCCAAGTCAGATTACAATTTATAAAGCTTTCATACTGAAATAGTCTTATTCCTTCAATATTTCCCTTGATTAATGTAAAACACAACCTGTGTGCTTTAACTAATTATTTACAGTTTAAGTACAAGAAATGACTCACTCGTTAACGAAAACGCTGTACACAATAAGGCCGATTTTTTTAGCATATTAATTTTAAACAGAACTTTTTTCTATAGTTTGCTGCTATGAAAACAGCTGATTAACTAAGTGATTTTGGTAGTTAATTTTGCAAACTGATTAATTAAATACATACGTTTAATGTATGCTATGCAGTTTTTTATTTTAAAGATTTTCTACCTTCTTGTTCTTTAATGGAATTCTGTTACGAATAAAAATGATCATCGTATTTCCATAATAAACTATTCAATCAGCAAAAAAGAAAAAACATTATTTTTAACTTTCTTCGACTATGTCGAATCTTGTATGCCCTTCACCATGGTGCGATAAGAACAGAATTTATATAAATACCGTTCTTTATATACATTAGGGTGGTTCACTGATGTATGAGAAAAAAATAAAAGTTCTCGAATCATGTTCTAATAGCAATATTTTTTTTGTCTTACGTCAAAACAAATAAAAACTGCAAAAAAAATTAAAAAAAATCACATTTCCAGCCCGCGCAAGAGGGCCAAAAAATTAAGTATATGTAAGAAAAGTAAATTTTTTAAATTAAATATTTTATTTACTATCAATTATTATTAATTAAAACTGAAAACATTTTGAATTTAACTTAAAAAAACTTTGGTTTTTATACAACAGAAAACAATAAAATCATTTTTTGGTCACAAAATCTTGTTTACTGTAAAATCTAGGCATCTCTCGTCTTGATTCAAATTTCGTCTTTGTTAAACCTTATCTTAATTTTTTATTGCATATAGTCATGGATGCTACTGATACTATTTTTACGAACTTACTGCAATGCAATGCTTTTGTTGTTATATTTAAAATTTAACAAAATTGAAGGTCAAAGCGCGGGCTGTTGCACTAAAAATAAATTAATAATATTTTACAGGGGTCTAGTGCAGACAAAAATACAACATATTTACGCTATCAGAAGTCGATAAGAGAAAAAAATTTATTCGACCCACCCTAATATACATATAGCTTTGGCTTTGCCGTTCTCCAGATATAGAAGCAACGAGGGAATTATGAGTAAAATTAGCGGCAGTCGTGGTTTTTAGCTTACATCTCCTTTTTGTGAACCGACCTGGGTAAATTTCAACAGCAAACTTTAACGGAGTATATGTGACAAAAGTTGAGCGGATCTTGACTAAAAAAAAGAAGAGTTCACAGAGAGCGGCATGGTATATATCTAGATCGTCGATTAACTTGCCATATGGAAGCAAAATTAACTCAAATGAAACTAAAAGCCATTCAAATTCATTGGCTTATTGGAAGAAATTCTGGCCTTAGTCTCGATTGTAAGCTTCTACTTTACAACTCTATCTTAAAGCCTATCTGGTTCTATGGTATTCAACTATGGGACACTGCGTCGGCCTCTAATAAAAAATTCAAAGGCGCCAAAATAAACTCCTTCGAATTATCACAGCAGCTCCCTGGTATGTTAAAAACTCAAACTTCCAAGGGGATGATATAATTAAAAGCTAGTGGATTTGGATGTATCCACTAGCTCGAAATATTTTAAATTATGGCGGCTTAAGGAGAAGAGACACTGCAGCGCTCATCCAATCGGAAGAGCGATAAACACCTATGTACATATGTGAACAGAAACCGTGATGACGAAATTTTTTGTCGGGCACTGGCAGGACATTATATAAAGTATAAGGATTAGATTTGATTAATAACACTGTGCTAGTTGAAAAACAGACAAGCCGGGCACCTGGCGTTTTAATCTAATTCGGGTACAGATTGGTCATACATTTTACCCGTCTAGGAGCCACCTTCACACGGCAGGGGCCGCTAAGCAAACACCGCTAAGTTTATTCTGATAAAATTACCATACAGAGAGTTTTGCAGGAGTATTGAATAACTACCCAGTAATTGCGCGTAACTTACGGAGTTTTGTACGAGATTGATAATGGCTTAGGAAAGCATTTAAAAAACAAATAAAATGGCGGCTTTTAGAGAATTTTTATTTTTTTTAACTTACCGGTGTTTGCAAGTGGGCTACTTATATAAAGATTTAATTAATAAATATGAAAAAAATATGTGACATAAATATATGTACAACAACCTAGTAAATCTCGATCATTTCTGGGATCTTCGGAAACCCCATTTCAAGACACGCACTGATAGACGAATAGACGGACAGCTTTAAATCAACTTTGCTACCCATAAGGACCAGAAATATAACTACTTTTTAGGCTCCTATATCAATATTGCAGAAACTACAAACGGAATGACAAACTTATTACACCCTTCCACTTGTGGTGAAGGGTAAAAAAACTAAACATATACTTGATTGGCGATAGATAGACATATTGACAGAATGTCACTGCAGTGTTTGTATATATTTTTAAAATATTTTTCTTTTATTTTTGTACTTGTTATCCAAAAAGGGAGTTTCCTGTTGTTTTTTTTATTAATACATAAATATTTTTTAAAAAACTAAAGTTTTTTAAGTATATTTTCATATGAGGTTTAGAGTTAAAAGCTTTCAAATCAACATTAATATCAGAGATCTGCGATGAAATCTTTTCTAAGTAACATGAAATAAAACAGGCAAATGCTGGTCTTTATATTATTTACATAAACTTCTTTTAAATGTGATCTTTTGATTTTCGATGTATACTTCGTTTTAAGGCGCCATTCAGAGTGAAATGGTTCGATTAAAATGAAAGGCTTCCAATTACTCGTCGTACGTATTGTAATAATGGACTGTAACATTTGTCTTATCGAGACAAAAACTTTGATATATCATACTTTAAGATCCGACTATAAATAACGAAAAACTTAAAAGGGTGACCCCTACGTTCGGCAAAAAAATTTTTTTTTGACACTGGCTTGCAAAAATACTTTATATTTGGGTGAAACCGCGTTGACAATCTCCTATGCACTGTCAGTAAACGATAAAGGCCTTGAGCAATCCTTAGCCTCAATTTATTTATAGGGTTTTCCATTGCAAAAGCGTGTAATAGAACAAGACAATAATAGGTCTATGTTAGAAAATGTACATGTTATTGTTTATTTAAGTTAAACAAATGTAATCGAAATTAAAAAAAAGACTCAATAAAATAATTGACTTACTTACTTGAGTGAAACCGCCTTCCAAAAATGCTTTATAATTTTTTAGCTATTATCTTTTTGGCAACACTGGTTTAAACAGCTGACGCACGTTTCGTGTTTTGTTTTACTGTCAAACTTCTTCAGTTTGGTCTATAATTCAACCATGAATCGTCTTACAAACGAACAACGCTTGCAAATTATTGAATTTTATTATCAAAATGCGTGATCTGTTAAGAAAGTTCATCGCGCGCTTCTTGTGTTCAGCGACGAGGCTCATTTTTGGCTCAATGGATACGTTAATAAGCAGAATTGTCGACTTTGGAGTAAAGATCAGCCAGAAGCATTGCAAGAGCTACCAATGCATCCAGAAAAAGTCACAGTTTGGTGCGGTTTATGGCAGGTGACATCAATGGACCGTACTTCTTCAAAGATGATGCGAATCGTAACTTAACTGTGAATGGTGAGCGCTACCGTGAGATGATATCCAACTTTTGTTTGCACAAAATGCAAGAGCTTGACTTGCATGACATGTGGTTTCAACAAGACGGTGCCACATGCCACAAAGCACGCTTAACAATGGACTTATTGAGAGGCGAGTTCGGTGAACATTTTATTTCACGTTCGGGACCGGTCAATTGGCCGCCTATACTATTTTTTGTGGGGCGATGTTAAAGCTCATGTCTATACACACATGCCCGCTCCAATTGACGCATTGGAAGACAACATTGAAGCATTCATTCATAAGATACCGGCCGAAATGTTGGAAAGAGTATGCCAAAATTGGACTAAGCGGGTGGACCATTTGAAGCGCAGTCACGATCAACATTTGCATGAAATAATCTTCAAACATTAAATTATATGGACCGTACTATCGATTCAAATAAAGATTTCATAAATTTTTCTGAATTTTATGTGTTTTTTTTTAAACTTTTCTATAGCTCTTAAAAAATCACCCTATATTTCTACTGCGCTCATCATTAGTTGTTCCAAACCCTGGTTTTAATATATCAACAAGTGTATATATACAGCTGTCTCTTCAATTCATCAGTTATACAGATATTTATTTCTTTTCTGAAAAGCGCCATTGTCCTCTACACTGCGAATCTGCCGTTTCTTCATTTTAATGGGATATATGGATTATTATTATTTGTTGCTTTTACGCCATATCGTGGGCGCATAGTGCCAATAATTAGTTTCATTGACAGTTGTGATTTAGGAACAGTTGGTTGTTAACCCACGGCTCTTAGACTTTTGATTGGGCTGCCATTTTCGATATGGTTGAAAAGGCACAGCATTTCTTATCTTAGCCGCTCGCTACGAGACAGACGCTGAACAGTACCAAAAACGAGGATTTATTAAAAAATTAAGTTAGTTTTTATAAATATTTGGTACCATATAAAAGTAGATAAAATTCAACACTAAAAACTGTAAAAATTATAAATCTATGTTTACTTTTTTTGGTTTACGCTGTCAAAGTTGAAAAATCTATTACATACATATATAAAAACGTTTGGGCCGTGTATATGCTGCTCAAACTCAAGAACCGCTGGACCGATTGACACTAAACTTGGACAATAAATTTGTTTAGTCCGGAGCCAAGTTTCTCTTAAGTTTAATACCGATTTAAGCCTAGTACTCTGTTCAAATTTGTGAAAAATGTTGAGCAACATTTATTATTCCACACGAAAATTTTGACATTTATCAATGTTACCAATCTTGCGAGCTTGCACAATTTGACGTTTTTATTCCTTCAAAGTATGCGACATTGTTTCGTGTATGTAAACAAACCCCACATGTATTTTACTAAAATTATTTTTTTTTAATAGAAAATTTGATAAAAAAGAAAGTAAATATGAATAAAAAACTGTTACCGGTTGTTTTATTTCAATTTTTTATTTCTTATTTAATATTAAGTTCATGCTTTTTTGCTTTTGCTTAAAATTACACGTGAAATAAAGGCAGCTAACATTATTTCGCAGTTGTAAAAAAATGTTGCCAGACACATTTTGGAACTTTTTCACAAAATGAACAGAGTACAACTCTATCAACATTATTTCATAGATATTCCGCACTTGTTTTTGTTCATATCAAAAGAAACTATTTTTTAAATCATTGTCGTAAAAGTCTCGGCTTGTTTTTTTACATAAAAGAAAAAAGACTAATGCTGCGAAAAAATAAAATTTCGATTAATCGATTAATGGACATTAATTATTCGAATTATTCATTAAAAGAAAATAAGCAATTTTAAATTATTCGAACAGTAAATCGCTCAAAAATTTTCGATTAATCGAACAACGGTTAATCGTTTAAAAACCCTAATAAAGAGGCAATATTCATAGCATTTTTCTTTTGGTTTCAGGGTGGTAACTTTGCTCGGATCATTCATTATTTAAGGTGTAGCTCCACTAATTCTACAAAATTTCATTGATGAGTTGTAAATTGCGCCGAAAGCTTTACCATCACACTTACATAATATCGAGCCTTTGCTGCAATAGAGCCATAGTTTTCTAGTTCTAGCACCTTAAAATTTAATTCTTCTCTATAGAGTTAAGAATATAAGATATTTTTATGAAATTTTTACACAATATGAAGAAAATATATGGCGACTAACTCCTAGTAGGCGCTTTTTAGTTTAATAACAACTTGTTTCGGATGCAAATTACAACAAAAGCATATAGAAGTACAAGCAAGTGGGAACATTTAAAACTGATGTGTACCTAGAAAAACTAATGCAAGTCTCCGCAGCTAACTTTTTAAACAATATTACTCTATAATATCTGTATTAGATTTCACTTATACTCAGATATACTTTTTTTGTATCTCTGCCAAGATTTAGAAAAGTTTTCGAAAAAAGTTTAATACTTACACTTCTGAACCTTATTTTAAATAGCAAATATGCATCTAGAGTTGCTGGTTTGTCGGCATAAACCAATGACTAAACAAAGCTCAATAAAAAGTAATCCACAGGCGTTCAATCGCACGAACGAGGGGGCCAGTTAACTGGACCACTTCTGGAAATAAGATTGTCACCAAATTGATTTTGCAATAAATTTATTGTTAAGCGCGCTGTAGGCCAAGTTTGGAAACAAAAATTCAGTCAGCATAGCTCGATAGCGCCTGCCATTCGCCGTAAATGGAGCCCCATGCTCATTTCGAAATAGCGTGTAAACCGCACCAAACAGTAAATTTTAATTGTTGAATGGAGATTCGTTAACGGCTAGAGGATTGTCTTCGTTCCGAACACGGCAATTTTTCTAATTGACGTACACGGAGAGAATTTCAAATGTCTTTATTTCAAAGTACAAGTGCTTAATAACTAATATTATATATACACATATTAAAATAAAATAATTCATATACTTCAGTATTAACATGTTTATTTTATATCATTTATAAAGTCATTAATTTAAAAAATATAAGTTAATTAAAATATTAATTAATACCTTCTAAATTTGTAGAAAACATAAATCCACTGCTTTGTTGACCTGCGATGTTTTCCATATTTAGCACTTCAATAGATGTTTTCCTGCAAAACACAAACAAAAAGTACCCAGTCAGAAAAACAATTGGCTGTATCAGTTCTCTTTGTTCTGTGATAAATATATGATAATAACTTAATACTTACCTCTGGTTTTCTTAATTTGCACAATTATATATTTCTAAATAATATTCACTTCACTTCAACTCCTGTCGCTTCTAAACACAACCGGCACTCTTAAAACAAAGAACATAAGTAAAACTAACTTGCAATTAATGCATACTCATTATCCAAATGTGTACGCATTGTTCATAATCTATGCATAAATGGGCACAACTTATGAACAAGATACACACATATCAAAATGTTGGGTAAAATCTATGCACAAGTAACATAACTCATGCACAATGTTCATATATTTTGATCAATTGTGTTTAGATTTCAAATAACTAAGCTATGAACAATGTTCACAAACTGGGCACATTTTTTGTGTATAACTTATGCACAATTTTAAAAGATTGTGCAAAATTTATCATTATTAGGCATACTTTATGCGCAAAGTATGCCTAAACATTTTATAGTTATGAAAAGCTAGTGCATAAATAATGCACAACAGTTTTCTCCGTGTAGCCATTTAACCAGTAACGAGCTGCATGAAATGGACGAAGTGCCCTAAGAACTTAGCAAACAGTTTTTTGAACAGTTTTGAAGTAAATTTAAACATTTTGGAAGCGTTGTTAAAGCGTTATACGATTCATGATGACTTGCCAAAACTTACTGAGCTGAAATATCAACACTGCTTGCATTCTTAGCTGCCAAACTATAATTTCAATATCGAAAGTTATAAGATTTTATCAAATTACAAAACACAGTGTTTCTTATTAATACGATTTCCCTATGACGTGCTTAATTCCCAATTTTTCATATTTGATAAATACACTGAAATTCATTGTTGAGGGAAAGCTAGCTTCTATGCGCATTTCACTGGTTGCTAAGGCCAGCTCATCAGGAACCCTTTTCCAAAGATTTTAGAAAAGCGAAAAATATTAATCAAATAAAACCCTAAAGCGAATAAGAATTATAAACACTCTAAAGGCCTAGTTAGGCGAACGTTGCTGTACCCGTAATGTACCGCACCGTACTGTAAGCACGTTGGTGCACTTATAGAACATTTAAAAACGTGGTTTATGTTTTTTCTATACATAAACAAAAAACAATAGTATACATAAAGCAAATCACACAGTGATTGGAATCAAAAATGTTTTAAAAAGTACCAAGTGATTTAAATGGTATTAAAAAAGGATTTTGTGTATGTAAAAAACGTTAATAGTTTAATGTTTATATTATAGATTTTCATTAAACAAATTTGTATTTTAGCATATATATTATAACAATAGATATATTGTATTGTGGTGTATGCACCAAACAAGGTTTTGCTACCATTTAAAGCCTTTTATTCTTTTCACATTTCCATTGTATGTGTATATGCATTTGTTTATATGTATTGTACATCTAAACATAAATATATTTATTTATATGGAAATATGTTGTATATTAAGTTGTTTTGTCTCAATTCCATAGCTTAACTGAAAAAAGTACCAAAAACGAGCAAAAATACCCGCATTCAATTTAACATACAAGCAGCCCATCACTGCTTTACAACTGTCACGTAACAACGGTATACAAATCTGTTTAATACAGATCGAGACGTTCCGTCAACGTGACATTTAAATTCAGTAAGCATTTGCATTGTTTGCAAATGACAAAACGAACCAGACGTTCCATTAGGGGACGTGAACGCTAGGCTAACTCTGCCTTAAGTCTCACTTGTAACAATATCAAAGCTTAAACATAATACCAACAATAAAAAGTGAGTTTATCTTTTCTTACATCCCCCTACAACTGGTTGGGTTCTTTCCGACTCGAATTGTAGTTGGGTTAAAAGAAAAAACAAAATTAAAAAACAAACTGCTTCATTCTATTATCTTCGTTAGAAAACAACAAAAAAACCAATTTGTCAATGCAAGGGCACATGCAATTATATTATCAAAGTTATTTTCGGGAATACAAAGTTTATTATTAATACGATTTCCGTATGACGTGCTTAATTCCCAATTTTTAATATTTGATAAATACACTGAAATTCAATGTTGAGGGAAAGCTAGCTTCTATGTTCCTAATTGTGTTCCTAATGTATGAGCGTCTAGTGTATTAAATTCTGCTATTAGTTTCCCCTTGTTCTAGTCATTGTTCACTGTTTTTGCTTTAAACCGAATGGTTTGTAACAGCAAAATATTTATACACCAAATGTTTTACTTATTTATTTTATTTTTTATTATTTGTTTTAAATTTATGTAGAAACATTTTAGGTTTTTCAATGACCAAAATCACACTAGTAAATGTTGATTTTACTAGATATTATTAATGTATGCAGCGTTACCGTTGGTGCTGCTTGAATACTTATTTGCTTCTTTTACAAAATGCACCCAAATGCTATATTTTTTGTAATTCTTGCCACTATTTTGATACTTTTTTGTACTTTCTGTTTTATTAAAACTCCAAGCTTTAATGTATGTTAGTTATACGGTTTAAATAGAAATGTAAGTAGGCTTGTTTGAAATATTTTTTCTAGTCATGCGTGGTTAGCTTATGATTACTTTTTGAATAAATAATATTTGCAAACTTGCTTTTATGCGAATAGTTATGCCTGTTTGAATCAGGGCTGTCAAATTTTTTCACCTTCGTGTCCAAATTATACAGCGAAAATCGTCAAAATTCGAACAATTTAATTTTGTTAAGAAAAACCAATTTGATTTTATTAAACACTGCGTTTCAATATGAATTGTGAATAATTAAAATCAACATTTTCCAACCAAATGGCTAATAGAAAATTAGTTTTCTACTCATTCGCTGTTTATTGTATCTAAAACGGACAAATCGTTTTCAAGTCCTGACGAAGTGTATAAGCCTAGCCGCCTTAATTCGGGTGAAATATTAGCCAGGCCCACAATAATGAATAATACATAAAATTAACATTTGTCCACCGGTTTTTCTGACATATGCCTTGTTTTATTCGTTATATACTTGGCTTTTAGATAAATGATAAAAACGTAAAATTCTTAAAACAAAAATAGTACTTATTGCAAAAAATGTATCGCTAATAATTTCTCAATAAATCAGAATCAGTTTAAAATAATGTTATTTGGATGACGCGGAGGAAATTTTATTCCTATAAGTATTTTGATAAAAATCGGACATATCGTTCTTAAGTTATGAAAAAATGCATACGTCTATTCGGGAGAAATATTGGTCCAGACCATAACAAACAGACGTGATAGAACCGATCTGCGAACAGATTTAGGTTCATGCTCCCGACGTTTTTTAGTTTATTTTTCGCCGACCACTGTTATTATACGATGTATCTGTTATGTGTTCATACCATTTTTAAAATGTTATCATAGCAACAACAAAGAGTGTAAACTTCAAGAGCGACGTAGAGTGTTCGTGTGCCAATAACTACAGAGGCTTAAAGGCTCAGTTAGCCGGGACTAACAGTATGTAAAGCAATTAGAACGATTCTAGTTATCAGCAGGGTCCCAGTTTTATTTTAAGCCTTATCCCCAATTTGCAATTTTTCATCCCCAAAAATCCCCAAAATAGATATTTTCTTATCCCCAAAAATCCCCACATTTTCTTAAAAATAAAATACATAATATTATTTCAATGGAAAAATATGCATGCATTGGTTTATAAAAATATGCATGCATTGGTTTATTGAAATATCCATTTGTGTAATATTATTAGAACTAATGTTATTTATTCTTTGAGTTCTATGTATCTACATATGTACACATGTATAGTATGTAACAAGGGTAACGTAAAAACGCAAAAGAAAAATAATTATGCGTCAATATTTATCATTTCAAAAACTAGGGAATCTAAATCTTCTGATTCATTAGCCAGTGCAATTTTGTTTTAGACATTGTTTATTAAAAAGTGCATTTGAAATGATTGAATAAATTTGTCACAGCAAGCTGCATTATTTTAAAGTGTGTATTTATTTTTATTAATTCTAATAACTTATATTGCATTCTGTTATAAATATTGATTTTGGTTGTATTCATAACAGAAAAAGACTAGTTCAACAGAAGAAACGCTAGTTGGTACAAAAAGCATATTTAAAACTATTTCAACAAGTTCTTGAAAAAGTTTATTCGCAAAAAATACTCAAATTTGTACCTACATCTTGACCAAATCGGTTTTGCCATTGCAAAAATGGAATTTATAATAATATATTTTTCCCAAAAATCCTCAGCGAAAAAAGTGATTTTTACAAAATTTGTATCCCCAATTACAAAAAAAATCCCCAATTTGGGGATAAATCCCCAAAACTGGGAACACTGGTTATCAGTAAGATGTAACCACAGTTGCCATAGTTGGTAACATTCTACCAAAATTGGTAATTTTTTTTAGGGTTGGTAACTTGGTAACTTTGTGTTTGTTTTGGTAACTTTTTTTAAGGCTTGACAAACTATCAAATTATTGATTTTCTTTTGTCATTTGTCCGCATTACTCAAAACTGAGAAAAAAAATCATAAAAAACAACTGTGTGAATGTGCGCCAAATTGTTCAACGGCGTAATATGCAAATGTCATAGTTAGATGCTTTTGTTCTCATCGGCTTTGATGTTATGTTTGTTTATTTGTAATAAGTTTGAGTTAGGTGTAAAAATTTGGGAAAAATATTCTTCATCTTGTTTTCTGTATGGATAAGTAAGTATAAACATTACTGTTTTATGACAAATATATTGAAATATTTATTCGTTTTTTCGTTTAGATTTATCATCAAAAAGTGCAAGGTGGCGGAGGAGCAGCGACGATGAACATGGAACTTCCAAAGAAAATCGGTAAAATAAATATTGAATGCACAATGCATAAAACCAAATATTTGACAAGTTGTATATTTCTTACAGAAATGAAGAGGAAATTACAAAGCGAACCAGGAAGTTTCGTTCGGAGTGGAAGCAACAGTTTCCTTGGCTTTTGGAAAAAGCAGGTCAATGTTACTGTTCAGTCTGCGAAAAGACATTAGTTAATCATTTGTCACATGTAAAGAATCACGCAGCAAAAAGTGCACATGTCCAACGCTTAGAACAGAAGAAAAATCAAGTTCAACTTGACCAGTTTTTTACTGAGGAGCAGAGATCTCTGGATAAACAAGTAATGCAGGCGGAATTGACATTAGTCATGTTTTGCATTTTCCACAACCTACCCTTCCTTTTAATGGATTTTTTGCCTTTTCTACTACGGGAATGTTGTCCAGATTCTCGTATTGCGAAATTGATTAAATGTGGTCGTACTAAAGCTACTCAATTAGCTGACACATTAGGAGGAAAAGCCCGTGAAAACATAACATCAACAATGCAGTCCTCCAAGTTGTCCCTTATTGTTGATGAAACAACTGACGTATCAGATCGTAAATGCTTGGTATTGGTCGTGAGGTACTTCGACAGAATTTCTAAATCAATCAAGGACAGATTTTTATCTTTATTGGAATTGGTTCAAGCTGACGCCAAATCCATATACGAAACAATCAAAGCATTTTTTGATAAGAATAATATTCCCATAGAAAACCTAATTGGTTTGGCAACGGATGGAGCGAGCACAATGGCTGGAGAATTAAATGGCTTAAAAACGAAACTTAAACGCGACACAGATTTCTTCTATATAAGGTGTACATGCCATTCATTGCATTTGTGTTCAAGCTATGCGTGCAAAAAACTGCCACTGGATGTTGAAAATCTATGCAGAAAGGTTTACAATTTTTTCGCGCATAGTTCTAAAAGAATCCATGAACTTAAAGAATTTCAAGAGTATTGTCACTCTGAGCCGCACAAAATGCTGGGACTTTCCGTAACTAGATGGTTAGCGTTAGAAGCGGTCGTTTCAAGAATAATTGAGCAGTGGAAGCCCCTACAGCTGTATTTTCTATCATGTGCACTGGAGGTAAGCCAATTGAAATTTCAAATTTATTGGCAAATGAAGAAATAAGGGTTTATATGATGTTTTTGTCATACATATTGAAAATTATTAACAACCTAAATAAAGAATTTCAATCGGAAACGGTCCGTTTGCCTTATTTGTATCAGCAACTAGATATTAATTTAAAGCTTGTTGCTTTCAATTATATTAAAAGCAGTTATAAAAAAAGCATCGAATATTTAAACAATTTTGTAACCAATAATTCCGAAAACTTTTTACCTCCACTGGAAGTATTTATTGGTAGTGAAGCGGAAAAGTATTTAAAAGACAAAAATTTTTTGGAATCTTAACAAATAGAAATTAAGGTATGCTGTAGGAAGTTTTATATAGAATTTCTCGATCAATTAAAGAAGAGATTCGATTTTAGTAGAACCGATTAAAAATCGTTGTCTATTATAACACCAAATAACATTATCAATCAAACCAAAGACTCTTTTTTACAACCTTTAAATGAATTTTCATATTTAAATAACTATAATAATGATACAATAATTACACAATGGAGACATCTTACTCTATTAGAAAATGATCTCAATCAAGCAGATGATATTTTATCATTCTGGCAAAACATAAGTTCTATAAAAAATGGACTTAATGAATATAGCTTTAAGGAACTGACTGATTTTATATTTAATTTAATGTGCCTTCCACATAGCTCAGCAGCTGCAGAAAGAAAGTTTTTTAGTCTAAGTTTAATAAAAACCAAATTGAGAAACAGGTTAGAATTCAATTCTTTAAACAACATGATGCTAGCTAAAGAATTGACTTTAGGTAATGGCCAGCATTATGTTTGGTCAGCAAAAGATTATTTTAAATGACTGCAATATTAAATATTTTATTTAAATTAAATACGGAATTCGTAGGTATAATGAATTGAAATATTTATTTATGTTCTAAATGAATTAAAACGTTTTATGTTATGTTTTTTATTAATAAAAGTTGTTGTTTTTATTTTAATTAAAATAAAGATTTTTGTTTTTATTAAAAAAAATTTTGGTAACTTTTTGGTAACATGTTCGGAAAATTTTGGTAGACAATTTTTTTACTCAGTGGCAACCGTGGATGTAACGTCTCAATCTGTAAGAAATATATTTTTCTACTTTTTTACGGCAAGGTTTAGTTACTGTTACTCCCGCCTTACTGAGCCTTTAGTAAACAAGATCAAACTGCAATATGGATTTTAAGTCTAGTGCAAGTCGAGATGTTGTGTTTAACTAACAGAGTTTTAAGTTTTTGTGTTTATAAGAATTCACTGTGAGTGTGTATGTATACATTTTGTAAACGTACAATTTAAAAAAAAAACTAAATCAATGTGGTTTTTGTCCATATATGTTGTTGTTTTTTTATGTTTGTATTAATGATGAAATGATGAAAAAATACGTGAAAACACAATTTGGTGCATTTATTTTGATTTAAAAAGAGGTGCCTATATTTTTTCTTTTAATCCCCTTTTTGGTGCCACTTTTTTATAGTTAGCCCCTTTTTTGTACCTTTTAAAAACATCCAACGGTAACGCGGAATGTTTAATTTGACTAATGCGTGTAATGTCAATACCCCGTGAATGTCGTACTGACAATCTGCCGATTTTAGATTTAATGTCTGACCGCATTTGTACAGAAAACTGTTAAGGGAGTTGACAAGAAATCAAAACTTATTGCCTTTTTATGAATCCACTTTACAATAGTGGAGAGGGTATTGTGCGTTTGTGCTGATGTGTGTAACATTTATAAATATTGAGGCTAGACCTACCTTTAAGTATATCGGTATATAAATATCAATTTATCAGGCCTGTCATAGAATTCCATTCCGATCGAAAGTGGTTTTAATTCCGTATTTTGCTTCTTCAGAAAACGAAAAATTTTTTCGGAATGAAACCACTTTTGGGTTTCTAAGTGGAATTGATTGTTTCAGTATTTTATAACCGAAAAAAACTACTTAAAACTATTTTTTAGGGATAAATAAAGGCTTTTTATGATATAGATTGAAGAAATAACACACTTTTGATTTATTTATTTTACTTTATATTGATTTTATTAAAAACATAATAAATTCTTTACCGTTGCGTTGCTACCTTTTTTTTCCTCACAAACCACTTTTTTCATTTCTACGCCGAACATTGCCATACTTAACACAAAAATCATATGGTTTTTATGTAAAGTTGCCATATCCAATTGTAAAACCAGAGTTGTTATAAAAAACACACATTTAGCAAAATCGATCGGAATCTGAAGAAGCTAAAACTAAATCGATCGGAATTGAACACACGGAATTAAACCATTCCGATCGGAATTTGTGACATGCCTGTATGTTTTATTTTAATTTTTTATGTCAAATAAAATTATGTATGTGTATGAAAAACTATATTTAAATATGAATTGGTATTTAAATACAATTGGTGAAATAGGCCATTAGAATCACTTTTTGAATCGATGTGAATCAGTCCATCCGGCATCGCAAATTTACTGATAATTTTTGACATTTGGCACGTGGGATTTAGTTTTCATAAGGACCAAGCTTATTAAAAAGGTTTGGAATCGGTCTTTATTTTCACATGGCCCTAATTTAATTTTCTTTTGCATTCGATTTGCATTTTTTTTTATTTTAAATGTATTTAATAAATATGTTTACATTCTATTTAAAACTTCTTTAACTTTTATTTGAGTCGTCGCGAAATATCAAGACAATTCTACTCGATCTCGACTAATATACGCCTTAGAAAATATCAAGTGACTCAATGGTTATCGATTATTTTCAATAACGACTAAGAAAATAAAATTACTGTTCCGGTGGCGTCGACTTTCATAGTAGGGGTGATTGTTTCTTTTTTCATTGGTCGCATAAGGAAAAACATGCATTTTCATATTTACGGCTTCCCTCGTCATACCCTAATAACTTTGACGAATTTTTCTTAGATTATTATAAAAATGATCTTGTTGTACCTTGTTAACATTGATGCCCCTCTCATATTCTTATCAAAGATTTTTAACAGCTATTGTCTATATTATTTGGGAGTATTTATATCGCCGCACGCTGTAAAATTCTAACGCCTTTTTTACGGCTTATGATTTGCTTTTACTATGTATATTAAAGGGAATTAAAAGTTTTTAATTTTATTATGTAGTTTTGTCTTTATTAATAATATTTTGGAAATAAAAAATTAATGGTTTTCTTATTTGTATATATTTTAGGGTGACTGGTGGTTGGCACGTAGTAAGAAGACACGACAAGAAGGATATATACCCTCCAATTATGTTGCCAAACTAAAATCGATAGAAGCTGAACCGTAAGTTTAAATGATAATTTATATTTTTGCTTGCACGTCCCGCTTTGCTGGACCATACCCGTAGTGCATTGGGCGATAAATCAGCATCAACTGATTTTTAATGGCTTCCTTTAACTATTTAATTGTAACAGACTACCAATTGAAACAAATTAAGAATATACTTTTAAGTGTAGACGCCCTCTGCCACTTATCTAGAAAAATTATTAAGTTGAAGGTGTTTTGAAAATGTGAAACATGCATTTACACTAGAGTTTTTCTTTTCCCGGACTTTTTCATTTCCCGGAAAACTGGGATTTATTTTTAAATTTCTCGGGATCCCGGGAACTCCCGCTCCATACAAATCGATGCATAATATTATTTAATTTAATTTATTTGAACAAAGAACAATTCCTAAGATCAATTAAATAAGTTTATAAATGCATTCAAATTTTCTATTCTGTGGCAAAAATTAAAAAGTGCTTAATGTCAGTTTAAGATCTTCATGTTCAAAAGTGCACATGGGCAAAATTTTAATTATTTTGAAGGATTTTAGATTAAGTTATAGCAAAATTACTTTTTGGTTATCTTTTTTGAATGTGCAATAACATTTGGAATTATAAAAACTTCTGATATGTGACATTAGGAGTGTTAGTGTTTCTGATGATTATATTAAATTAAGAGTAAATTTCAAAAAGTCGAATTTTTATCAAGAAAAATTCTATGAGAAAAATACATTTCCTTTCTACGGGTGTTTGCCTTTATTTAAGGTGCTGTCCTCTATAAAATTTGTGTCCTCTTTTATCATCTTTTTTTCATAATCTGTCATCTTTGTCCTCTTTATTTTTAAAAGCATGACCAATATTTGCTTTTATTTTTATAAATTAAAATCAAAATTTTATTTTACGGTGATCAACGGTTTTTTCTGTGCAATCGTATGGAAAATGTTGTGCCATGCTTGTTCTGTTCATACTCCTACTGGACTCTCATACACTTGCAGTATAAAATTTTGCATAATTTTTTGCAATGATTATTAAAGTTTAGTTGTTTTTTTTTTGTAACTAATTTTACTTAAGTAAATGTAAATTTTTATACATCGTCGGCTTAATATGCAAACCTGCTAACTCCCTTTCAACAAATTTTACAGGAAAAACTTTTTATTTTTCCTATTTACTGCTTGAGAGGAGAACCAAAAATATAGTTGATTTGACACACTTCAAGACTCAAAATGAAGAATAACTACATGCTGGTCGACGAGGCATACTTATTTCTCTACCACACGACATCAAATCTCAATTTACTTAAAAAGTGGATTTCGCAGGTCTGCATATTAAGTCGACGATATGTAATTCTTTTTAAATTTTCTTTACATTTATTAATATGTGAATGTAAATTTGTCTGTAAAATATGTAAAAAAAATCTTGAAGTCAAAAAATTTTTTTACTTTTTTTCTTTATGTCCTCTATTTTTATTTTCAAAATCTGGTCGCCTTACTTTATTGTCAAAGGAACATTATAAAATCTCTAGACTTTTTTAGTTTTTAAGAAATTCCTTCAGAACTTGTAATTCCTTTAAAAAAAAAATATATATTTTCTTCGAATCGAATAAACGTTCTCTTTATTAATAACTTTTGTCATCATCTCTTTAAGAATCTAATCGGAAAAATATTTTATGCAGCTGATCTGCATATAAAATTATTAAGGCCCCAATTATGTAAAACGCAACGCAACGCCAAAGAATTACACAGAAATTCACATTGCCTTTAAAAATTTCAAACGCCTCATAACTTGTGGCGTTGAACATTTTAAAACGGTACATGAATTTCTGTAGTTATTTTGTGTATTTTATAAACTTTTTTCCTAAGAGCAGATGATAACGATTAGAAGGAGTTGTGCTAGACTAAAGTTATTTAAACCAAACAAAAGATAGAAAAAATTTAATTAAAGCCAATGACTTAAGACCTTTTTGCCTAACGGCTAAGATCTTTTTCATGAGACAATTTATTTACAATTACATATTATATAATTATTATTATATATAAGTTGGCATAATTAAATTAAAAACATCCCGGAAAACCTCTGCACAAATTTCCAGGGAATTTTTCCCGCAAAATGTGCGGGATCCTGGAATTTTTTTCCCGGGAAATCCCGTATGAAAAACACTTATTCACACTTAAGGATAACATTTTTTTTTAATAAGTTTTGGTACACTAAACGGTATAACAATTTTTATAACAATTTTTCTTGTAAAAAAGAGCACAGAATGCAAACTAAAGATAAAAATTTTATGATTTATTGCGAACATCAGTGAAGAAAGAAAAAATTCTTTCGCTATCTGTATTCACATGTGGCAGTGATAAATCAAAGATAGCTAATTTCGAGTAAAGGGGGGAAAATGAATTTTTCATTAAAAATTTTCATTTTGTTGACCTTAATCTAAAACTTTTTGATGCCCATATTTTTACAAATGATATATTTCTTGCTCTGGAAAATTAAGTTCAAAATATCTCCAAAAGGGATTTTCACAAATTTACGTTTAAATCGAAGCTGAAATGAAGGCAAGCAAGGACTCAAAGAAATTTAACAATTCGTAATGTTGCCGTATTAACAAAAAAAAGTATCGATACTTAAGCTATGGTCACACTTGTCAAATATTTGACGGAAAAGACGGGACCAACAAGCAAATTAAATAATCTTTTCTTTTAATTCCAATATTTATTTTGATTAAAATACTATTCCTACAAAAAACAGTTTTTGCTATGTCTGGAAGTATAATTAGTTTATTTTGTGATATAAAGACGATGTTAAATCTTATTAACTATTAACAAAAGTAGTGGTTACGCTTATTTGGTCAAATATTTAATAAGTGTGACCGTAGCTTTAGTTACTTGTATGGGTACTTGTATCGGTTTGCATTATAAAAGAATAGAAAGCAGCATTTAAAAACGTTCTTATTAGTGTTTTATTACTATACAATAAAACAAGAACTTCGACCTTTTGTGCAAAACGATAAGTGTAAAGATTGAGACCACTTTTAGTTACCACCTAGTACCAATTTCCTTTCGAAAAATCTTTTTTATCTTAGGAAACAAAATTTTATATAACGTTCAGGATAACAACCTTCATTCACCTTTTATTCCAGAAATCAACAATGTCACTGTGAATGTATCTTAAATGTAAATATGTATTTTATTTCCTTTCAATAATTTCTCAAGCTCAAGGTCCGTTTTATATAAAGAATATTTATTTAAAATTTATCCAATATTTCGCTATCTCAATGGATAGCTTCTTCAGGGATTTTTTGTTTTTTTATATTTCAAAAAAATTTTTTAAAAAAAGGAAATAATATTAAGAAGGTCGAAGAAATTAAGCTTAATTAACTGGTATACGTTAAAACTGATGGATTAAAAAAACACGGAATTTTATATGAGATAAAAATATTGTCGATCCACAAAATCCTTAATAAAAACTTTATTTTTCAAATTACGCTTAAAATGTTGGTAATTAAATATACTATTTGGTTAAGAAATAAAACGTTCCAGATATTTAATATAACGTAGTAAAAAAACGAAATAAAAATCAAAAATTTTGAAAAAAACGTAAAAAATAGAAATTTTTTGAACTTTGAGGTGCCATTACTCAGCCATTTCTTATCAAATCGAAATTTGTAGCATATCGATGGAAAAGGCATTCGATTACCTTTCTAACGATATGCCACTTATTTCGACCGGACTTCTTGGTTGGGCTCCACAAGGGTTTGAGTGGGAACATACACCGAAAAACGCAAAAGTACCGTTATCTTAAAAAACGGTACTTAGGAAAAAAAAATTACAGCGATTTTCGTGTTCAGGAGGTCCCAATTAACTTATCTAGGCATGTGGTGTTCTTGGTATTTTTCCAAATTAAAAATTTGTAAAGCAGTGTAATTTATGTAATTTATTTTTAATTTGATAAATATATAATAAAGGGTGGTAAAACCATAATCCATGATGTTAATTGTGAGTCACACCTTAACGTCAAGTTTTTTGCGCAACTTAAATTGACCTATCTTTGTTTCAGTATTTGACAACTTCGATTATTGAGAGGTACACAATTGAGCAGCGCGTTAAGATAAATAAAGCCTTTTACGAAAATGGGCGTTCAATCAAAATGCATTTAATGCACATCGTGATTTTTTGGTCAGTATAATCGACCAAATGTTTCCAAAATCGTTAGAATTGCGCTTAAATTTCAGCAAACCGTGCCTGTAGGAAATGGGAAAATATGCATGCATGCTCCGCAGTTAGTTCTGCGGCTGGCGGCGTATTCGAAAATGAGGTCGGCCAAGCAATTATCGAGAATGGTGTTCGCTATCGCGGGATGATAACAGACTTCCTATAGCCAGAAATTGAGGAAATGAAGCTAGACGATATGTGGTTTATATGTGTAGACTAGGGATGCCAAACGGGACCATGTTTTTTGAAACCCGGGATTCGGGATTTTTAGTTGAAAAAAGGGATCCCGGGACGGATCGGGATTTTTCGGGATTTCATATATAAAAGCCAATTTTAAAATTTATGTAATTATAATTTAATGTTTGTGTATAAGAATTAAAACAAATTAATTCATCAAGAAAATTAAACTCATTAAAAAATATGTAAAAATGTTTAATGTATTCTTTTAAATTAATATGGAAGTATTATGTATTAAAACTTATATTTAAAAAGATTCTTAAACAAATTAATGACGTCAGATAATTGATACCTTATTTTATCGCAAACATATGCTGCCGACGAAACCAATATTCGCATTCAACACTTCTGGGTGGTATCGTAAATAAATAACTACATATATGCTATATGACAATATTTAATTTATTTTATCTCAATTATATATATGCAAGTATTAATCTAATAAAATAAACTTATATGTGTCAAAAGACTTTTGGTAGAACCCCCTAGAGTTGTTAACACCTTTTTGCACAACTTGCATTTTGCGTGCGCAGTTCTTTATACCCACTTAGAAAAAATACCCACCATCTGATTTTGTTTTCGTGGTACATAATGCATTGCATGTAACATTTATTCACTTGTGGCTTTTTTTGTAACCAGTTTAAAATTAGATTCATGGCCAGTATGATTTAATACTGAATTTTTACTAAGCCCAAAATCTCGGGATTTTTATATCAAACCCCGGAATTCGGGACTTAAATTTTTAGAATAATCCCGGTTTTTCGGTATTCGGGATTGGCATCCCTAGTGTTGACTTACTGGTCAAACGGTTTCTTGATACCGTTACTGCTGCTCCAGCTTTGGAAAATAATCAAAAATTTAAGATTAATTTCAATACCAAAGTTAAACGATTACTTTTGAACGATACCGAGTATTTTTTTACCGATACTACTTGGTACTTGGTTGCTAAGTATCGATTACAAAAATACTTGGTACTTATATAAAAGTATCGAATATGTACTTGTATTTACTCGTATCGTTTCATCCGTACGTATAATATCACTGATTTCAGTAATAGTTCTAGCGAAATTTAATTTTTTAAGGTTTGTGTATTTGCTTTTTAAGTTTACTGCCTTAAAGTATGCTTCATATTTTATTTGTTGGTGTTTAATTCACCACACATATGTTTTTGAACAGGGTTGTCAGATCTATTTCTCGCCAAAATTAATATGTATTATTTACAAAATGTTTATTTTTATTTTGTTATTTTTATGTGTGAAATTTGAAGCATTCATATGTATGGAATTAACTGCCTTTTTCAGATGTGCGGAAGAATTCTTTCCTTCGTACAACTACAATTAAAACAAAGTTTTAAGAATTTGCTTTAAATGTAATTGTTCGTAAAGGCTACATTACACTATCTCACAAGTCTTACGTATTCCATAACACTTTGTGAAATAGAAATCTAATTAGTTTTTTTGCTCTTGAAAGAATTATAAAATTGAATTCCTGAAAACATGAAAATGTTTAAAGTTAACGAAAATTTTTATATTACAAAATGGGAAAATTTAATATCATTAAAAATCGTGTTTTTTTTAATGATATTTAAAAGATATGAGTGTTTATGAAATACAGCGGACAAAATGTAAGTCTGTTAATTAGAAAGATTATTTAAATGATGATATTCCATATAATATAAATCATTTTTGGTCAAAAGCTTATAGCTATAAGGATACAACAGGTACATACCATTTTTAAAAAAACTTAATCTGGACTGAATTATATGCTGGTAATGCCTGTGTTGAATGATAATTTTCAATAATGAATTCCACTTAAACTCGAATTCAAAATATTATATAAATGTTAACAGCACATGTTGGTTGCATTTCTTTTGTAACTTCGCAAGATATGCTAAAAATTTAATTCCCTTACAATTAGTCGAGTTGTTTATAGTGGTTTATACTACATTGTTCTAGCGCTAGCTTTTACTTTTCAGTACTAGAGAGCCAACTCAAAATTTTTCACTTTTTGCAAGAAATCGATGAACAGTGGTCATATCTATCCACTGTTAAAATCTTACATCATTTTCTCTACACTTTCGCAAAAAAAGAAATACAGTTGTATCCCACTTCGTGATATGTATATCTTCTCCAGAGTCAACTAAAGAGAAATACTTTGAGTTGTCCCAAATGTAAGCTGAATTCATATCAGTTTTTTTTTTTCTACTGAACATATGTAAATTTTGAGTTGACTCTTTAGATGAACCGATGATAATCAGAGTTGCCGAACATCGTCTTTTCCAAATTTGGTCGGATATTTTTCGTTCTGTCTGATGGTAGGCCAAACCTATCTAATATTGGTCGGTTTGAGAAAATGTACTACATACATTTATTTCAACAAATGGACTCCAAAATCGATTTTCGATTTTTCGATCGACTTTTTTTATTTCGGTTTTTGAAATCGATTATTGGAACCTCAAAATCGATTTTAAAATCGATTTCAAAATCGTTTAAGATTAATTTGCAAACTTATAAATTATATCACAAAGGCAAACTACTACTACTAGAGAAATAAAAATTAGATTTTTACAGTGGGTAGATACTTTTTATAATTCTGTAAAAAGTGAAAATGTGTAAATTTTGAGATGGCCTTCAGAGGAACAAGTGCATGTACATTTCACATAATAAAATTGTATTCTTGTGTAGTCAATCAGGCCTGCCACATAAATTAATTCCGATCGAAAGTGGAAGTGATTTCGTATCTTGCTTGATATAAAACGAAATCACTTTTGATCGGAATTAATTTCTGTGACAAGCCTGAATGTATGGATAGTATTTCAAAGGATTATGACAATAGTTCCTGATCGGTGGCGACTGTTTCTTTGCTAAGTTACTATTAAGATAGTTTAAGAAAACAAACGTTTGCATGTCATTGATTTCAGAAAGATGCAGAGGTATTTCGTATTTGATAGGATAAATTACATACTTTTTGTTTTTTCACTCTGCTTAAAACTAAACTGGTTTGTTTAAATATTAGCGTATTTCCACAGGAATGAAATGTTGTCACCTGTTGTGTTTCTATAATATGTTGATTTTCACGAAGCTGACTTTCAGTGCTTGGTTCGGTACGATATATTTAGGACTGTTTTGTTCACTGTCCATGTCCATGATGACTTTAATTTCTGAATAACAAGAGCCCTTATATTAAAGTTGGAAGTTGGTATACTTCTAATAGATTAATACGTAAAACTACAACTTTAGAATTGGGAAACTGCATAAGAATACCTACAGACGCACAAACAAATAAGTTTTATTGTGCATGCCCATAATTTATCGATTTAGTTAAGATTAAAATTAAAAATTGGCAAAATTTTGATAAAAATAAAAAAATCGATTTTAAAAGCCCAATAATCGAATTCATTATAAAATCGCATACGTAAATTCGATTGCAAAAAATCGATTTTTTATATAACAAAATCGATTTTCGATTGGAATCGAAATCGATTTACCATTCCCTATCACAAAGCATATCTTTTTTACAAAACACAATTTTTTTTTTTTATTGTATGGCTGACTTCCAAAACGTCAAATGCTTTGTATAAGAACAAAGTATAATATTTCATTACAATATATATGCAATGCAAACCCTTCCAAAACATCAATGGTAAGTATTTGTAACGCAGCAAAAAACAATCAGAGCATCGGTTTTAAAGTTGATGCTTTGTGATATTTGCCATTAGTTTGCAAGCAATACATATTTATTTTAATATTATGCATTGCATCACTTTCGTTTTAAAACTTTTAAATAAACAGAACACATAGTTGCATTGTTTCGGTACTTTGTACATGAGCATAGTTAAAATACAGTAGTAAAACTGTATACAAAATTTGTATTAGTACGTTTTGGAAGTCAGCCTATATGAAACTTTGGATGTGGCAATGAAATGAAATGTATTACGTATGTAGCAAGTTACTTTACTTTACGGTGTTAGTTTTATAAAGGATAGTTTAGTCACTAGACTGGTCGCATCTTGTATGGGATTTTTTTTTTAAATTTAAATGTTTGCGCTGCTTTAAATATGAGGTTTGGTGTAAGAAATCAAGTCCTAATTTTTCAGCTCAATCCGACGGTGCCTAGCCGTGCCGGGTGGGGCCCAAAGTTCCCCATTTTATAAAAAAAAACATCTTTTCTATCAGATCTTTATAGTTATACTAGTTGAAAAGCCGAAAATCAAAAATATGACTACGCTACGATCTTCGGCAGAGAAAGTACTTCAAGTGTGCCAAATTTCAGCTTCCTATGTCATCAGATGGCTTCAGAAAGTTGCGAAAAGAATAGGACATACATGCAAACATCCTGACATACTAAGAAATTATATATTGTATAGATAGATTAAAGTATTTGCAGTTTAATATTTTAGTATGATACGAACGAAAGATTTTTAACTAATTTTAACTAATTCGGGGTCGCACCACTGGGCTAGCCGTTTTTTTAGGTTAGCTTTAGTTTTCGAGATATACCGTTATTTCGAAAATTAAGGATGTTGCACAACATATGTTCGCGCAACTCAAAAACGCTTTAGCTTATTGAAAAACTAAAAAAGCCGAAATTCCGCAATAAAATTTACTTTAAGAAAGTTAAAACTTTTTTCTTCATATTGGCTTTGGTTTTCGAGATATACCATTTCGAAAATTAAAGAGGGTGCACAACAAATGTTCGCGTAACTCAAAAACGCTTTAGCTTATTGAAAAACTTATCGAAAATTAAAGAGGTTGCACAACAAATGTTCGCGTAACTCAAAAACGCTTTAGCTTATTGAAAAACTAAAAAAACCGAAATTCCGCAATAAAATTTACTTTAAGAAAGGTAAAACGTTTTTCTTATATGCGCAGTCGTTTTAGAAACATAATTTTTTTTTCTGGAAAAAAAAATAATTTTTTTATTAAAATTTCGGAATTTTTGTTTTTAAAAATTCATAAAAAATTGAAAAATGGAGCTATGCTTCTAATTTTATAGAGTCATATAAAAAACAATATTGCAAACAAAACAAGCTAAAAATTATTAAAATCTGTTCACAACTTTTGATTTTATGTATTCACAAAAGACGAAAAATTTTAATTAATTTAAGAATTTTATTAAACCGCCATATTTGTATAATTGAAATTCTTATATTTGGCCCGTATAGTGCCTAGGATGCCTCAAGAAGGGTCAAATGTATGACCAACTCCACTTTATTTTTCATCTCCATCATTTATTTCTAAAATACCTACCTGCTATCTCCATTCATTAAGGGGCTCCCATTCAAAATTTTAACTACTGCCAAGGAGTCAGACCTAGGGGAAGAGAATGTATGACCGACCTCAATTAGTTGTTTGTCCTAAACATTTTCTCGAGACATACTTGCCCTTTACCTTTACTTTTTAGGGGGGCTCTCATACAAATTCATTTAAAATTGGAAAATGCAGCTATGCTTCTACAATAATTTTTTTAATGAAAATTTCGAAATTTCAAAAAAAAGTGTAAATTTATTTGATTGATTTTATTAAGTTGATAAATTTAAAAGAGAAGATTTGTTGTGGGACGGATATAAATGACGATAGTGCTCAACAACTTGGAGTAGGTACTGCTTATCTGTCTCATCGTAAGTTAACGATTTATTGTAATCCGTGATGAGTTTAATTGCTCTTTCTGCCGCATCATTTATAACGTTCAAATGTTGACAGACAGCGCAATAATCATCCCTCTGCTGCCATTGAGAAGGTTCCGATTTTAAAAATTTTGGGCTTATGGCTAATCAAGAAAAACATGTCTTTGTCAATGGAGAAACAAAATCCTAGGCACTACACGGGCCAAATATAAAAATTTCAATTATACAAATATGGCGGTTTAATAAAATTAATTAAAATTTTTCGTCTTTTGTGAATACATAAAATCAAAAGTTGTGAACAGATTTTAATCATTTATAGCTTGTTTTGTTTGCAATATTGTTTTTTATATGACTCTATAAAATTAGAAGCATAGCTCCATTTTTCAATTTTTTATGAATTTTTAAAAACAAAAATTCCGAAATTTTAATAAAACAATTATTTTTTTTTCCATAAAAAAAATTATGTTTCTAAAACGACTGCGCATATAAGAAAAACGTTTTACCTTTCTCAAAGTAAATTTTATTGCGGAATTTCGTTTTTTTTTAGTTTTTCAATAAACTAAAGCGTTTTTGAGTTACGCGAACATATGTTGGGCAACCTCCTTAATTTTCGAAATAACGGTATATCTCGAAAACCAAAGCCAATATGAAGAAAAAAGTTTTAACTTTCTTAAAGTAAATTTTATTGCCGAATTTCGGTTTTTTTTAGTTTTTCAATAAGCTAAAGCGTTTTTGAGTTGCGCGAACATATGTTGTGCAACATCCTTAATTTTCGAAATAACGGTATATCTCGAAAACTAAAGCTAACCTAAAAAACGGCTAGCACCACTGGATTCAGCGACCCCGAATTAGTTAAAAATCTTTCGTTCGTATCATACTAAAATATTAAACTGCAAATACTTTAATCTATCTATACAATATATAATTTCTTAGTATGTCAGGATGTTTGCATGTATGTCCTATTCTTTCCGCAACTTTCTGAAGCCATCTGATGACATAGGAAGCTGAAATTTGGCACACTTGAAGTACTTTCTCTGCCGAAGATCGTAGCGTAGTCATATTTTTGATTTTCGGCTTTTCAACTAGTATTACTATAAAGATCTGATAGAAAAGATGTTTTTTTTATCATATGGGGTACTTTGGGCCCCACTTGGCACGACTAGGCACCGTCGGATTGAGCTGAAAAATTAGGACTTGATTTCTTACACCAAACCTCATATTTTAAGCAGCGCAATCATGTAAATTAAAAAAAAAAAAAAAATTCCGACCAGTCTATTAGTCACCTTATTTGAACTTACAAAGAAAGATGCCCTTTAAATTTTTCTTCTTACAAAAACTTTTTATCAATAAACAATATTCCTTAAAAAAAATTTTTAAGCATTCTAGAATGCAACATTGAAGAATTTTACATTGTTATCGGACCCAAAGTGCACCAAAAAAGTTATCAACGCGTAAACAATAAGCAAACTATGCATTGTTCAACTCTTTAAAATACTACGTTTGAAAAATTGTACAAACTAAAGTTAACAAATTGTGATTAATTTTTTATATGTATTTTTGTATATCGAGCCCTAATAGCAAAAATGGTGTAACCAACAACATTTTAGATTTTTGTTTTTCTATGAAAATCGATAATTTTTGATCATTTGCATAATCTCAAAAAATCTCATATCTCTGAGAAGTACCATTACGAAGTAAGAGCAAAAGCAATTTTAAAAGAAATCCTAGACTTGAAGCAAAAATATTTAAAAAAACTTTCTCCTGTAAAATTGTATTATTGTTGGTTACATCATTTTTGCTATAAGGGCTCGACATGTTCATTGAATAATTCTAGTTTTAGTTTGGTTTTTGTTTTGTTTTTATTATTAATTGCATATTACAAAAATATATTTATTAATAGCTTTCAAACAAATTTTCAGGAGAAAAAATTTAATAAAAATTCAACTATTGTGATGACAACAACGATTTTTGAATTAATGATGCTATCCTGAAAAGAAGCTTTGTATTAAGTTTCTTATCGCTACTGAAATATTTTTAAAATTATGATATTTAAAAATTTGGTAGGGTTCAAAGGAAATAGTAGGTTTTACAGACAATTTTGGTATAACAAATATTTTTAAAAATTTAAAAAAATAGAAAGTGGGAATTATTTCCTTCCGAAGGTTACTTTATATTATATTCAACATATTTCATTTTTCGAATTTATTCTTTGAGCTAAATTTCAGTTATGTATTTTATAAAGCTTTTTTGTAATAGTTCTATTCCTTCAATTTTTCAGAAAAAAAAAAAAAATAAAATACATAACTGAAATTTAGCTCATAGAATAAATTAGAAAAATGAAAAATTTTAAATATAATTTAAAAAAATATATATTTTATTGTCAAAAACTAAAAAAGAAAGGCTTTGGCGATTTTTGACGTTGGATTCGGCGAAATAGGTCAAAATAAATCTGACAACCCTGTTTTTGAAATGGATAATTTTACTAGGGTACGGCGAATATTCGGATTCGCATTTGCGAACTATTCGCTTATCTTTGTGCTATTTGCAAAGAATTCCTTTTATAAGAAGAAGAAAAAAACAAAAATACGTTCTAGATTTGCTGTAGACTAAACTAAAGGCAAAATTGAATTAATCTATTATTTTACATTTTTAAAAAATTTGGACTCGTCACAACTTGATACTCGGAATACTACCTCCCAAAAATTTTCAATATTTTGCTCTTTCCATCATAAATGATGTTTTAAACTTGTTGAATATCAGTTAAACCTACCGAATTTGTTGGCAAAATGGAACATAATTGAGTAATATGTACTTGTATTACACAAGTGGTCGTTAATAAAATCGAACTTTTTTTAGCAGACGATTAAAAAGTTCTACATTTAGTCCGTTTCATCCTATTCAGATAACTTATATGAATCTAGTGCTAAATATACTTCAGCACCTACAAATATATATTTGAGATTTTAAAGAAACGAATGAGTAAACACAATAGGTGCGTTTGAGAACTTTTACAGTAAAATGAGTAAACTAAAAAAGTTGCTCTCACAAAAAGCTGTCGTACAAAAAAGTACGCGAACTAATTACTAATTTTTAGCGGGTTAAATTATTTAAAAGAACATGAATCATTTCTTTGCTATTGATTACTTAAGTACCCAAATACTTCACACTTTTACAACTCTAAAAAATTAACATAACGAAAAAAATTTCAAAAGTTTGTATTTAGCCAAATAACTGCTTCACAAACAAGTTTAATAATTAATATTTATTCACTTTTTGTTTTGGTTTAATTTTTATTTAAACTTTTCTTTTATTTAATAATTTTTGCACAATTTGTATGCTTTTTATTTGTTACTTTTGTTTGTTTACCTTTTGAAACATATGTTTTTTTTTTGATTTTCTAAATTTTACTGCAAAAATTTCTGCAGTAAAAATTTGTAAATACTCAGACAAGAACTGTCACTTTACGCTCTCAATTTGTGTTCTCATTTAATGTAATTTTTCTAATTTAAAATCTCTTTGCATTTCAAAAACTTTATTTGAACAAATTACATTTCCTGAGATCAATAACATAAATTTATAAATGCATTCAACTTTCTCAAATTTTTGTGGCAAAAAAGAAAAAGTGCTTAAGGCCGGGAGTCACTATCCTACACAATAGTACGATTTATTCACGCGAAAATCGGATGGAATTCTATTCGACACAAAAAAATTTCTGCAAAATCCCACACTATCCCACAAAAATTATGCCATCTCAAATGACTCAGCTACTTTACAAGAAAATGCAACTCTGATCGCATACAAACCATAATTTTATGAAAATTTTCATAAACATTTCACAAACATTTGCAAGTCGGACAGTCTTGTCAAAAAATCTGTCACTTAGTTAATTTTTAAGCCAAACCATCCTACTTTATGAGCACACACGATTTTTTTTGACAAATCGTACGACTGAATAGGATAGTGTATAAGTCGGCTTTAATAGCGCTTTGAGATCTTCGTGGGTAAAATTTCAATTATTTTGTGGGATTAGTAGTGTTTAAGAATAAGAACTTAAAAAACTTTAGCCGCAGAGAACAGATGATTATATTAAAATCGGATAAAATTTGGAAAAGTTTAAAACTAAACAAATAGAATTAAGCACTTATTGCTGCATAATCATTATACCCACACCACAATAGTGGAGAGGGTATTATGCATTTGTGCTGATGTATGTAACGCCTTAAAATATTGGTCCTAGACCCACCTTAAAGTATACCGATCGACTCAGAATCACTTTCTGAGTCGATCTAACGATGTCCGTCCGGCTGGCTGGCAGGCTGGCTGGCTGGCTGGCTGGCTGGATATCCATGTAACCTTGTGCGCAAAGTACAGGTCGCAATTTTGGAGATAATTTGATAAAATTTGGGACATAGGTTCTTATTGACTCAAGGACCAAGCCTATCAAAAATGGGCCAAATCGTAGGACCACGAGGGAAGATAGGGGGAAATTTCTTCCTCTCAGAAACTATCAAACCGATTTTAATAAGATTTAAAACATAGATAGAACCATATCTATATGGACACAGAATGTATGCATTTTTTTAAAAATAGGACCACGAAGGGAGATAGGGGCAATTTCTGCCTCTCAAACCGATTTTAATGATATTGAAAACATAGATAGATCCATATCTATATGGACACATAAGCTGTACAGTTTTTCAAAAATAGGACCACAAGGGAAAGTAAGGGGCAATTTCTGCCCCTCACAAACTTTTAACCCGATTTTAATAAGTTTTATAAACATAGATAAATCCATATTTATATGGACATATAAGCATAATGTGTTTTTTAATACTGTGGTGTAGGGTATCATATGGTCGGGCCAGACCGACTATACTTTCTTACTTGTTTCATTTGTATTTATATAAAACCAAAAAAGTTAAATTATTTAAACATATTGGGGGTATTCACGTCACAAGTTGCACCCTTCCAAAAAAGGAAAAGTGCAAAAATATAACAACAACCACAAAGACAATTATTTACGCACAACTAATTATTTCTTTTAAAATAGGATTTAAGTTCAAAATAAGCACTTACAGAATCGTTTGAAAGCCTATTTCTAATTTGTATCAAGAAGATACAAATACGATACACGATACGTTTCCTTTCTACGGATGTTTGCCTTTATAGTCAAAGGAACCTCTAGACACTTTCAATTTTCTTAGCACTTCCTTCAAAACTTGTAGTTCTTTTTTAAAAAAATAGTTTTTTCGAATCGAATAAGCGTTTTCTTTATTAATAACTTTTGTCATAATTTTTTACAGAATCTAATCCGAAAAATCTTTTATACAGATTCTCTGCATGTAAAATATTTTTTGAAGCAAGGGGTACAACATTGCCTTACTTATCGGTTATGAATTGACATCTCTTTGCCGTTTGGCAAAACTGTCTTAAGTCAAAAACTGTAATTTTTCGTTATGTTATATTGAAAAATATTTATTTGGTGTATTTCATTGACTTTTTTCCTAAGAGCAGATGACAACGATTAGAAGGAGTTGTGATGGACTAAAGTGATTTAAAACAAACAAAAGAGAATTAAAAAGATTGAATTAAAGCCAATCAAAAACTCAAAATGACCTAACCCTTTTTGCCTATCTCTAAAATTTGCCATAATTATAGAAAAAAAGAAATAAATCCCGGGAAGTTTGTGCGGGATTTCCCACTAGTGTGAAGCTAAATACGTCAGTTAATTACGTCCTACACTTATGCTTAATACGTTCCACACGTTGTTAAACTAATTGCTAAAACAAAAACATTTTCTTTTTGGAAACAAAAACAATATATTTATTAAAACGCTTCCAATAAAATTTTGTAGCATGAATTAGATTGCAATAAAATAATTTCAGGCCAAATTGAATCGAAATGCCAACAAAATAAAATTCTCTAAAGGCACAAAGTCTCTATTCCAAAAAAAACTTGTACGTACGGGGCCTATATGAAATTATGGACCAATTGCCGCCATTTTCAATAGGCTTGGTCCTTGTGTCAATTAGAACCTATGTAGTAGGGTATTCATACGGTTAACCGTCAATCGTTTTACCGATTAATTACTACCCGATTAACTGATCGGTTAATTTCAAATTGGCTTTTTTCGATTAACGACAACAAAAAATTTCAATATTTTGTAGTACATATAATATATTTTTTGTGTTTTTAATTATTTGTTTCGTCTCATAAGCCTAGTACTCTGTTCGAACCTGCGAAAAATGTTGAGCAACATTGATTATTTCACACGAAAATTTTGTCATGTATCAATGTTATCTATCCTGCAAGTATGCAACATTATTTTTGAATGTAAGCAAAAACCATAGATGGGGGTAGTACAATAAAGGTTGACTTAAATCAACATTGCACTCTCACTAAATAAAACGGCAATAAATTATTTTTTACAAATTTGTACCTTGCAATCAAAAAGCTGTACGAAAACATAATATCACTAAAATTTAAAAAAATTTAATTTTGTACTTGCATTTTTGATTTTTCCGATGATATGCCTAATCATAGAAAATTAAACTAAATGAAATTCTGTCAATAACGGAATAATTCTTGGATTGAATCATGCAAACACAAGTTTTGTATTTTAAATTGTGTGCAAAATTTTTAGTCAAATAAGTGAAGAAAAAAAAATTGCAATAAACTGATGATTGCTTGATTTAAAATCAAACTATTTTTTTATCACAAAATGTTTTAACATTATAGTCACTTATGTGTAATAAGATTGAAAATTTTTAGTTCATCACTTAACATTAACAAAATTATTACAATAATTTTAAACAAGTGCACTACCCCCATCTATGACAAAACCATGTGTCTTGAAAAATGTCATTAAAAAAAGTAAAACAATTTTATTTTAATTATTTTCTATAGTAAAAACCAAAAAAATTTCATTTGATTGTTAATTTTTGCACTTTTCTACATTTTTATTTCTGAAACGCTTGTTATAAACTCCACTTTACAAAAACAAAATAAAAAATTACAAGAAATGATTAAATGTGTTATATTAATATTATTCGGCTTGAGGTCTGTTTCATAAATTATAATAAAAATAAAAACTCTTGTTCTGTTTTAATTTTTAATTATTTATTTTATTCCAATATTCCAAGAAATGATTAGTTATTGCTTAAAATTCCGTGCGAAATAAGAGGAGCTGCACTTGTTTCGCACGAAAAATAAAAATGTTGCTAGAAACATTTCGCATGTTTTTCGTATATAAACAGAGTACAACTCTAACAACATTTTTTCGTTTGTATTTCACAGAAATTTTTTTTATATTGAGTTTGAAAACATTTCGCACGAAATACTGAACAGAGTACCAGGCTATATACAAAATTTATATTTTATACAAACAAAGAAGGTGTTCAGTGACCTTCATTTTAACCCATTTTCCGCCGACCGGCGACTAAAATTACAATGTTTTTCAATTGTTTTATGTTCATCATCGATCAGCAGGAATGTGGCGAAAAATGGATTAAATGTTTGATTGTCAACACCTTTTTTGTTTCACGTTTCTCATACATATCTTCGTATATCAGTCTTTAGGAATCAATAGGAAGTGTTAAAAATTTTAAAAAACTCTAATGGCATAATGGAGTATTTTATATTTTAGAGAAATCCTGGAAAAGAACTGAGAAATTAGATCTACGATAAGTAAAAGTATTTTTTCCAAGTCAAGTTTTGTCAAAACTAAGAAAAAATCGCTTTAATCCTAACCATTTAAACCTAATTACTTCTCTAAAAGATTATTTTATAAGATCTCCTTTAACTATTGAAATAACTAATAAAATTATCTCAGTTTATTTTTTTATAAATACATATTTGGGGGATTCACAAGGTAGTCATAAAGTCTTATGTCTTAAAATAATTACAATAAATATATATGTATCGTCGGCTTAATATGCAAACAGGCTTAATCCACTTTTTATGTAAATTGAGATGTTGATGCCGTGTGGTAGAGAAATTTACGCCTCGTCGCATGTGATTTTTTTTTCTATTTAAGTCTTGAAGTGTGTAAAACTAACTGTATTTTTAATTTTCTATTAAGCTGCAAATAGGGAAAATAAAAAGTTTTTTGTCTCTCCTGTAAAATGCGCTGAAAGTGAGTTAGCAGTTTTAGTTCAAGAATTGTTATGTTTTGTATGTTATTGTTTTTTTTTTACTTATAAACTCCAAATAATAAACACATAATGCATTTTAATATGCTGAAATAATCATATTTATAAAAAACTTTATTAATCGGTTAACCGATCAAAAACAAAATTTACCGATTATTAACCGATTAAACCAAAACCTCGGTTAATTAATCGAGCGATTAACCGATTAAAGCAAAAATTCGATTAAATGAATACCCTACTATGTAGCAAATTTCATTATATTTAATGTATCTTTAAACTTTGCCTGTACTTTGCGCACAGCCAGCCAGATGGACAGACATCGTTATATAGACTCAGAAAAGGATTTTAAGTGGATCAGTGTACAAAATGCTGGGTCTAGGAGCAATATTTTAGGGTGTTACAAACATCAGCATAAACGCATAATACCCTCTCCACTATTGTTTTATGAGTATAACACGTTTTTTCATCAGATGAATTTATGCAAATATTTTAAAACTTTGATTTCAAAATTCGTATGAATGTAAAAATTTTGTGTTTTTATAAAAAAAAATCCAATAACTATAATTTCTATTGAAAATTTCTAATATTTTTTTTATTAATTAAATAATAAGTAATAGATGTTCATATAATAGCAAATATATTTACATTAATATTTTTGTACTTTATAATTATTTTTTTCTTTATTTTGGTTTAAGTAATTATAAATTTTACAAATTGAAATTAATATTCTTATGACTAAATAAAATAAACAATTGTTATTGAGATTTAACTGCATGCATTCATATCTTTGAATATATTTGTTTATTGAATGTATAAATTATAATGAAATTAAGTATGTGTTAGGGGTTTTTTGTTTGATTTCTGTTGTTGTTGTTTTTTTTTAATTTTATTATTTTATGGTTGAAAAAAAAAGTAATAAAAAGTGTCACTTTAATAAAAATAACATATCGTTACCTTAATATAGAAAGGCCTTAACTCGTTTTTTAATCGATTTGTTTTGACTATTTCGATAGATGATCCCCTTATACACCACTGGTTGAGCTCCGACTAAAATTAGTTAATTGTACATACGGTAATTTCGTGTAAATCAATTTCGCGTAAAACAAGGTTCAGGAATGGTACAAATTCCGTTTATGGGACCAGAATTTTAACATATCGCGTAAATCAAAACATGAGATACATACAAAATTTCATTTTGGGGCCTTAAAACCGTGTTAAATCAAGAACATAGAACTGTATATATTTTACTTTAAAAAAATTAAAGGTTATTTCTTTATAACGATATGTATAAAGCTTTGTTGTTATATCTTTATAAAACAATTGAATTAAAAAAGAATAAAAAAAAAATAATTGAAACATACGAAATATAAGAAAATGATGAAAATTGTAAAATACTCAAAAACAAACTAAACCAAGACAAATTGAATTAAAAACCAGTAAAATGTTACTGGTTACTGAAATAATGGCAATATTCAGTAAATTTTTACTGATCACTAAAAAAATCAGTATTCACTTTTTAAAAGATTTTTAATAAAAAAAAGTTATATTGTAAGCATTGTCAATTAATTTTTAGACTTTTTCAGGTAAAATATATTTGTTTGCATATGTTTCAGAAAAGGGAAATTAGCTTAGTACTGCATTATTTCAGTAACTTGTAAAAGTTTGCTGAATACTGTAATTTTTTCAGTAAACAGTAAAAATTTACTGGTAGCTGAACAAACTGCCATCATTTTTTGAGCGTGTTTTGTTAAAACGCGTAAAAAAGCGCGTATTTCAAAAAAAGGTTACTATTATTGGTCCGTGTTATATCTAAATCGCGTAAATGAAGTACCGTGTAAATCAAGGGATACCTGTATACATAGTTAAAAAATATTTATCAAAGTACGTGCATGTCACAACTACATAGTTGGTTGCATGATGTGACATAAACTTAGGCTTGCCAGATTATAATTTGCAAAATTCTTTACATTTACTAAAAAATTCTTGATTTTGAAAAGAACTCTTGTCAATTAAAAACTTTCTTAGATAATCTTTTGTAAATATAACGCAATTAAAAGCTAAAAAAATAGAAGTAAATGAATTCACTGACTATTTGTACAAAAAATTTCTGTACGGCTTTCTCTTACTGACAGCCACACGATCAAATTTTGCCTTTCAATTTGCAATACTCTGACTTTTTTACTAACATACTCAAGCTTTTTAAATTGACCACGAGATGGCTTTCAATTTCACCTTCAATTTACATGTTTGTCTTTATAAATTATGTTTTTGTTGACATCTTGAAAGTAAATTGCTTACAAATTGAGTGCAGCCTACGTCACAGCTTTCAATATATGTAAATTTGACAAGCAGTACATGTAGAAGACTAAGGAACAACTTGAACGTGAGGCTGCATGTTTAAGTTAAGCGCCAATTAGACGATCATACTTGGTATGTGAGGTAATGGTATGCCATCATACGCGTGTAATAGCGAAAACTTCGTATATGTCAGTTCGGCATGATGGAAATCAAAAGATTAAGATATAAATACTCTCTCTTTTTACACTAGTTTGATGAAGTAGTGGACGATATATGTACATCGATGTTTTAAGAACACTTGATGTAAGGTATCGATACATCGAAACAATCCGAGGTTTTTTTTACTCATGAACATCGAATGGACATCGATGTTTTTTTTTCGATGCATCGATGAGAAGTTTGTTGTATGAATTTCAATATTACTTCAGTTGTTGTAGAAGAACTTGTGGCAAAAGATGTGAAAGAGATGAACAAAAGGATGGGTTCCATAGAACACGTAACTTTTATTGCCCTCGATTACAAAAAAATGCATTAAAATGGTGCAATAGCTTGTAGCGGCCATATGCTCCCCATAGGAGTAAAAGGAACAAATGTATATATAAAATAGCTTGTAGCACTGCCGTGTAGAAAATCAAGGAATTGTTGAAAATTAATTTGAGGAAAAGTGACGTTGAGTATGACTCTGCAAATTCTGATAAAAGAGAAGACACCTATTCATCATAGACGAACCATTAAAAACTGGTACATCGGAATAGAAAGAGTAATAAATTTGAAGTTATAGTGTGTAATGAACTTTCATTTTATTTGAAGACTCCTCTGGGAAGACTGAACGAAAATCCGTTGGAAATTTGAAAGGAATATAAAACTTAGTTTTTAAAACTACATAAAATAGCTTTTCAACATCTAACGATAATGGGAACATCGGATCGGATCCTTCTTTTTACAAAGTATGATCAGAAGTATTAGGATATATATATACCCTTATTCTGCATTTCGATTACGTTTCCGCATTTTGTAATGCATCAATCGAAAAAAAGGTATTCCAACAAAAAACTAAATCGAAAGAAAAGTTAGAGGATAAGATTACAGTTTTGCTATGAATCGTATGAAATCGGAACAGTTAAAAGATAAAAAGTTAAATTTAGTGCAAGAAAACAGTGATACATATATAAACAAATAAAAAAAAAAAACAAAATTAAAACATTTATAGTGAAAAAGTTTTCGTCCTGTTCAGGTGCAGTTGCTTTGGACCTACAATTAATTAAAAAATACTTTTAAATTTAAGTAAAATGAATTAATATTTTATCAAAAAACACAGTTTTTCAAACGAATTAAACAAAAAATCGAATCCGTTAATCAATAAACAACTTGGTAAAACGTAGCAACGATCGTAATGCAGAATACATACAATCGAAAGAAAAAATTTAAGCGGAACGCAGAATACCAAAGTTGCCAAACGGAGAAAATTTCGATCCGAATCAAAATGCAGAATAAAGGCGATAATATATTTTTATATTTTTTTAGCCATATGTTTGTAACTATAATCGAAATATTGGAATTGTAAGAAAAAAAAGAAAAAAAAAAACTAAACATATTAATAAAACTAAAATCGTTTTTTCAGTTGCAATAACTATTTCCTTAAGCCAGATTATAATTCCATGTATAAAACTGAGAAAAGGTAAAGAAAATCAATTATTTATTTTATTATTGGAAACGTAAAAATGCTTTTTGTGATTAAATTTTTTAAACCAACTTTAATATATCTGTTATGCTACAAAAAACAATCGATGTATAGAAAACATCGATGTATTTTGGCGAAATATCGATTAAATATCGATGCCTGTATAAAAAAGATATCGATGTCTTTTTCAATGTCCGTCACTAGTTTGATGGTATGTAGACATACCAATCTCACATACCACGTATGACCGTCGAGTAACTTAAAAAAATGGTTTGAACCACTAGATTCACCGTACTCGAATGAGGTTTACCCGCCGGGTTTCTGCTGGTTTCAAAAAAAGTTTTCCATTCAAGCAGTGTTATTAGTGTTTTGCATAGAGGGAAAACAAGTGATGATACGTGTTTCCGTTTCAAATCAGCATCTCAGTGTTGTCAATTTATTAGTGTGGAATAAAGCAAACATAGTTTTGATATATTTTTGAACAAATACACTAAAACAAAACGGTTAAATATTTATTTGCTTTTAACAGAGCAATAAAAAAAAAATAATATAACAAAGCAAAAATTAAAAATTAATGTTTGCACGAAATATGTCGATGGCTTAATATAAAAATAGGCGAAACTCGATTTTTTTAAAAAGCTTTTTTGTTTATTCCAATAGCTAATGCCACATTTATCTTGAAAGTTTTAAAGGGCTGAAGTACAACATTTGTTGGATATTTTTTATTAAAAATTGCATTATACCTTTTTTTTATCTAAAATTTTACGGATTTTATTAAGTAGAAACTGGGAATTATTTCCTTCCGAAGGTTACATTATATTATATTCAACATTTTTCATTTTTCGAATTTATTCTATGAGCTAAAAAGCTTTATAAAATACATAACTGAAATTTAGCTCATAGAATAAATTCGAAAAATGAAAAATTTTGGATTTTATTAAGTTGTTTTCTTCCCCTGTAAATAAACAGAAAAATCGAGTTAAGCCTTTTTTATATTAAGCCATCGATGTTTGTGTTGTTTATTGGCGAACACTAAACGGATGCAAAGTGTATGTTTGCCGAGTAACTTTCGTAGTTTATTTTGACCTTTAGAAAATTTTTATTAACTTCATCATTAGTGTGACCATTTTGACATTTTTGTGGCTAAATTTAGCATTTAACATTTTTATTTAGCTCTAAAATATTCATATGATAATTAACCTCACAACTTGTAACACTTCTTTTTATTCCACTATATAATTTTCATTTATCCTTATTTTTATTGTTTTTTTTTTTTTTGGTATAATAAAAAGCACTCATTTGCAATAACTTTTAAAATATTAACACACAAATAGCGCTATCAAACCAAATTAAAAAAAAGAAAAATATAAAATTAAAAGAATTGTTACAGCATTTAATTGCTTAGAGAATTTAATAAAAAAATCGTGACGACAAAACTATAAATTTTATTAATTTTTTTCTTCTCCTGTAAAGTAAGGAAAACGTTAGTTAGGGCTTTTATAGATTAAGCTAACGATATTTAAATTTTAAACAATAAATACATATTCACTACTTTAAAGGGCATTTCGAAGTGTATAAATTTATTATTAAAACAATCAATTACAAGGTAAAAAAAAAATGTATTCTAAATTCAACACGTGTCCGGCCCTTCAACCGTCGCTGTTTTCAATGCCAACTCCGATTAATAAAACAAAAAATATTGTTCTATTATTGATAATAACTGTTTCTGGAAAAGCTTTAAGCTTCAAGTATTTCATTATCAAATTTTACTTTTGATCAAATACTTTCAGACGGATTTTGGTAAATTTTTAAATAAAACTTCAATATTTTTTAAGAATGTATTGAAGAAACAGAGAATTTTATAATATGAACATTTAATTTTTGGAAACAGTCTTGTATGTAAAAAGAACAAACGACGTATTTTCGATAAATATTAAATTGTACCAAATGTGGGGCGGAAGTACCACTGTACTCATAAAGTTCAAAATGTACCAAAGTAATTTTCTTTTAATAATAATTTAAATCTACTATTTAGTTTGTTGCGGGACCAGATAACAAAAGAACAGAGGTCTCATCATCGTATTTGATATCGAGTTAACTATCGCATTGAGTATTATTTCGATACGTGTCGAGCGGGCAAATTATTGCAGCTGTTCCCAAAGCTTATCAGCTATTCTTCATCCTTGGCCACAATTTGGAAAATAGTTCTCGGCCAAATATTTCCTATAAAATTGATCATTGTTTTAGTTTTGCGCATTTTATTGATTAAACTTCATATTTTTCCATGTGTTTATAAAATAAACTTGAAGAATATATTTTGTTGCAAAGAACGTTATTATTATGTTTGTATTTATACCAGGGACCGTAACAGTAATTAATTTTTTCATTACTCCCATTAAGGCCCTGTGTTGCGTTTTCGCAACGTTCACTTAAACCTCCCCTCAGGCATTTTGTTGTTACGTGATATTGTTATACACAGAAAAAATTATTGCCGAATTATTTTCAAACAAACGCTTGTTTGAAAATTTTTTTGATTTCTACAAATTTTTTTACTGATTCAATCAATATTTTTGTTTGATTTTTATTTAACCAACAAAAATGTGGACAACTCTTCAAAAATTTAATAAGCGCGCTATTGGTTTGAAGTTTTCATAATTTTGTATGAAATATTTAACGCTCTTTAAGGTTGTCGTCTTTTTGCATTTTTTTTATTGATTGTAAGCAACACTTCTTTATGTGAAATATAAGAACTACAACAAAAAACACATGCAGCCTATTTTTGGACGCTTTAAAAAAGTACAGCAATAAGAAAAATGATAAAACAGCGTGACGAGGTTTGTAGTAAAAAAACAACAAAAACAATAGCAGGTAAAAAAACGTTTCATTTTTTTTAAACAACAGAAAAAACACATTTATAAGAAACAAAATAAATTTGTGGTTGGTTTCAAAGTTGGTAAAAAAAAAACAAAATCCCGTATTCAATTTTTTCAAATAGTTTGTTTAAATACATCAAATACAAAAATAGAATGATGGCGGAAAACATATCGAGTCGGTCTGCCGCCGTTTTTGGTTACATTACTTCTTCATTAGCAAAGGAAAGGATAAAGCAACAGTGAGTGAAGAAAAACACTGTGAGTATAAATATGACTTCGTTCAAAAATTATTCCAACAAAAAAATGTGTATCAAAGCCAGCCGGCCGCTCTGCTCAGCAAAATTATTTGTTTGAAATTTATATGAATTTCAGTAAACTTTTTGTTTGATTCTGTAAAATTATTTGTTTGAAAAAGTCGGCGTTTTTTTTTCAATAAACAAAATGCAAATAAATTGTTTGAATATGCGAATTTGTTTGTAGGACCGATTTTAGACAAAAAATTGTTTGATTCTACAAATTTTTTGTTTGAATTGGAAAAATATTTTTTTCTGTGTAAAGCACAGAGAAATAAAATTTAACTTAATATCTAATCGACCTGTTTTTGGATTTGTGTCATACATAAGTTTTTTTTATAAAAATGTTTAATTTAAATTTTTAATTTTTCCTGTTTTTTGGGTACTTTTGGAAAAAGTTTAAAAAAGTAAAGTAATATATAATATACCTATCTGAAACTTCTGAAGGAGATAGCTAACATATGAACATTATTATTTCTACTCAAAAATCCAATCATCGTAGACATTTGAGACTTTTTTTTATGATTGGATACATCCGTGATGCGAAAACGCAACGCTGGGCCTAAACCATAATATACAAATTACATAAAATTATCAAATAAAATTATACAATCACTTGCTATTTAAATAAAACATGTATACATGTAAATTATAAGTTGTTGTTATTACGCAGTAGGTAAATTCTCTATGTTAAGTGTGCTATTTTCCTAAAGGGAAGCGAACTTCCACCAAAGTAGTCCCGTGATAGGTCTTTGGGGGAAGAGACCGGTTCTAGTTCTAACAGTTTATATGAATAAGATCTATTACTTTTACATGGGTTTGTCATTGGTTAATTGACACCATTTGACCAGTCACACATCTATTCTCAATGAACGTGTTAAGTGTTAGTTAGAACAATGTAAGATTATTTCGATACAATGTAGTAAGTGCCGTAATTCATTACTTTTTTTACCTTCTTGCTCTTTATGCACCAGTTAGATGATTAGTTCTCCTTTCACTGGTCATGAGTTCTGTCTTTTTGAACTTGTTCTATTTTCACAAATCCAGGAACAATTGACACACATTTCCAGCAGGGTTACTTCAATATTTGATACCATCCACTGACAGCTAGGATATTTCAGGAGTGGGCATTATATTGAACCTGTGGTAAATTATGAACCGATCTTTACGAAAGTTGACAGTGTGATTTCTAGTCATTTAAAACTGTGACAGAACAAAATTTATAACAATAGAATTATTTTTTATGGTTTTAGGCGTACCAAAGTGTTTTTCGAGAGTGGATTTTATATGGGTCCTATGGTAAATTATGGACCCATCAATTAACAAATGTGAAAAAAGTGACGTAGCAGTGCACCCAAAGTGCCTTGGAGCATATCATAATTGAATTAAAAATAAAATTTAAATGAATATATTTTTTAATTTTTTTCCTAAAGACGTGAATAAAATATTTTAATTTAAAATTTTTACAAATGCGCTTAATTTGTATATCGTTAAGGCCCAACGTTGCGTTTTCGCAACGGGAGTTATCTGGGCTCCCACGTATCCGATTTGCCCAAAATTTGTTTTCTTTCATATTTAGGTATAAACAATTAAATTGTAAAAGTTTCATCATTATAGCTCAATGGGATCATGGTTCGGGCCTTAATGGGTTAAAGTCATAACAGTTTTTTTTCTTTTCGAGCAAAAATAAAAGTTATTCTTCTTTTCGAGCAAAAATAAAAGTTATTCTCTAAAGAAATGTACGTTGTTTAATAATTTAGTTGACTTTAAATAATTTAGTTGACTTTATATTTTAATTTGCATAAGAAATCCCAATGATGATCACACATTTAAATAAATATTTAAAGTCAACTAATTAATTATAACACGTACATTTCTTTTTTTCAAGATATGGTTTGTAGCTCCAAGTATTCTCTTTAAAATGACATTAAAATCATCTTCGTATGTACAGTAGTTTTCGAGATATTAAAGAAATAACCTCAACACATTCGGCTAATTCGGCGAAATTATGACATTTAGAATATGACATAACTTTTGAAAAAATTTTAAATATTTTTTCATTCATATGCATATGTACATACGTTCCTTATAGGATAAAAGGAATTTTCTCACCAAATTTCATTAAAATCGAAAGGGGTCGGGTCCCACTCTTGGTCGATTTGACATGAATTACCCATATACTTTCTGTTCTTATCGCACCGTGGTAAAGGGTATATAAGATTCGGAATAGCTGATTGCAGCACTACTCCTTGTTTCGTTTGAATTTTGTTAAAGCGATATCTTTCTATTTTCTTAATAAATAATTTTCCAAGTTTCGGTAGTGGGTATTATACATCTTCGCTGTTTCGACTTCTTGGTCTAACTAGACAGGAAAACATGTTAGAAATCACTTTTTAATTATACTGAAAACGAAATTTTTGGTTTTAAATCGTTTTCTATCACATAACTGAATAAATTTTAGTGCCAATCGCTAACAACGTTATTGTTATTTTAATAACAAAAATATTTTTGAGTCCTTTTTAATTTCTATTTACTTGCAAAATTCAGTTAGAATATCCCTCCCGATTTCGTCTATCATTATAAGGATCGGTTCAAGGCAGCAGAATTTTATCGAAATATCGCACGTAATTTTAAACCGATTTAAACTTAACTTAAACAATTTAATCGGGTGATAAACAGAAGAGTAAGGCGAGCATTTTAATATTTTTCTTGTCCGATATGTTCTACATTGAGACGCTATAGTGAGACTCACATATACTTTTGGACCTGCTCCACTGTGCAGTTTAATTTCAGTTTAATTTTTTTGCATTCCTGCTGCTTTATGTGGCGAGTGTCTCTGGTTGCTTTTAATGTCGTCAATCATGCTAATTGTCGTCATTGTCGAAATTATCAAGCAGACAGAAGTTTTAACCTTATTTTAAGAAAGTTTTTTGCTTTCCATAACATCTTTGTTGTTTTTTCTTCCTTTTTTTTAACAATTTGTTTTCATTTTAAAGAAATTTAAAAACAAGAACAACAAAAAGTTCGAAATATCCAATCGTAAATTAAAAAAAAAAAAAAAAAATAATAATAATAATAACTCAGCTCAGCTCCAGCGAAACGTTGGTATCCTTTTTTCAAAAATCGAAAACTGCAACAAGTAGAGAGGTAAAATTCAAAAAAATGAGACCACGTCGACGTAGGGGAAGGAGAAGAATAAAATTAGTCGTCATCATATATCACAAGTAAGATTAAATATTGCTTTTGTTGTCGTTTAATTTTTCTTTTTTCAGTATTTTGGTTTTTATTTTGGCGCGCGATGTATTCAGATCTTTTTTGTTTCTTAAATACGTTAACTGTTTGAGTGTTTAAGGAGAAATGAATTGTTTTTATTGTTTATTTGCAATCTGTATGTTATTGTTAGTATTTTGACTGCTGTTGTTGTTATAAATGATAATGGCCAAATCGAATTGGCTAATTTATAATTGAACATAAATAAAATAAAAGATAGTTGAATTTACCAGAAATGACGGTATTTTTATTATTTTATAGTGTGAATAACGCTATAAAATTAAATGTTCAAAATTATGTTAAAAAATAAGTTTTCAATTCAGCTTTCTGGGTCCATCAGTTTTGAAAGAACTGCAGTCGAAAGCAAAAACTGTCGAACAGAAAAACGAAAATTTGTGTACAACTTTTCGCTTTTTGAGTTGGTTTGACAACGACTGTTTACAATTAATGAATCAGAAGTAAAGGCAACAGTTTTTTTTTGGGGCTATGACAAATGAAGAAGTGGAAGAAACGGCAGTTTTTCTACTTTGATTGCAGTTTTTTAAACGCTGGTGTCTATTTCTTATTGTACTTAAGTTCGAAATTTAGTTTTTTCCATTTACAATCAATTCCTCAGATTTAACAAAAAGTTTTTGTTTTTGTGAAAAATTGTGGAAAATAAATTACAAACGTAGAAATTATTAGAATATTCAATAATTAGCACCACTTATCCAGAAGGATTGAGTCATCAGCATTTTTACTATGGAATTATTTGTTAAAGGGTTTTTTTTAAGCCCAATAGAACTTGAAATTTTAAAAAGTAACACAAAAAGTTTTAATTTAATTTAAAAAAAGTTATATTCGAAAGACCAATACACGGCATTCAACAATTAAAAATGATTTCGGGCGGATGGGCGTCTAATCTGCTATTAAGGAAGCGCATTTTGTACGTGTTATTTTATTTTAATTTTTGAAGAAATAGGTCCAAAGCAGAGAACTTCAAAATCCACTATTTTTGTTGATTTACTCATACGCTGTAATTAACATTAACTCTGTGCCTGCAAAACAAAGTTCAACGTTGGTAATTTTGACATCGTTATGTACACATTTGATTTGTGCATGTGTGAGTTTTTTATTGAAAGTGCTTTGTTTGCATTTATTGTTGCGCACGCAATAACACAATTTCATAAAGTCAAACGGCATTTATTCTTTTGCTTTTGCATTTAAAGCCTAGATTACACTATCTCACAAGTTTTACGTATTCCATAATACTTTGTGAGATAGAAATCTAATGAGTTTTGTTACGACTGTCAAAAAATCTAATGTAACATGACAGTTTGTGTTCAGACCATCACACAAAGTATCAACACTCACACATGCAATAAAATGCAACCCTGATCTAATGAAAAGTATTATTGTTTAGAAATTTTTCAACAAACGATCAAGTCGTATGGGATGACAAACTTTTTTCTTAATACTTGTCATTTTCGTGACACATTGCATTCACACTATCACACTTTGTCATATTACTTGAGTTTTTGACATGTATTAATACAAAGTATAATAGTGTAATCTAGCCTTAAGTAGTCATTGTCCACTCGATAACACAACGACGAACGTAAATTGGTATGAATACGAGTCGCTTTGTTGGTATGATTGTTGTAGCCATAAGTTCAAATAAACTAGTTGTAAACTAGTAATATTGGCCCACCTGATTTTGATCAAATGGACTACTCATTGGGCTAGTCCGATGTAATGCAAGCATAGACCATGTCATATTTAAAAAGTGTTTGTAGTGAGACGACATGTCTTCGTTTTTTAACGAAATGTGTTCGTTTTTAAACGACTTCGAAACTAATTCTCTTGAGTATACCGTGGAGTAGTTTTAATACTACTCCTTTGTAATCCAAAGCTGGGTTATATGGTCCTGCCCTAGGACATCGTAATGTTAAATAGACCATATTTTTTCCATACGTTTGGGTTACTTTTGGACTTGTCCAACAATTTTTATATGCGCTGAATAATGCGCTTTATGTGTCAAAAATGTATTGCTTCAAAGTGGGAACTCGCCATATAAAATGCATGCCTTCCATAAGCGCAATGGTAATCGAAACGTTTATGTTTCTCCCTTACAAACCTGCTTCGTTGGAAGCTCCATTTTTTATTAGGTAGGGTCTGTTGTTGATTGGTCTCACTTCATATGCAGCAATTTTATTTGTTTCCTTTAAACCAAAAATGAGCCGCTCGCCATCAAAACCACGAAATCGTCTAGAAGCTACGCGAATCGATGACTAATTTTCAAAGTTAATTTAATTCAATTAAAGTTCAGCCGTTAATCTATTCATGATGATTTGCCAAAGTATACAGTTCGTTTGACAGCTTACCCAGTCCTATCGATCGTAAAAAAACACCCTTTATAAACGCGTTAAATGCACATGAATTTAATCATTTTTATGCAAATTAATTGTTTTATAAGTAAACTATCTTTTTACGTTTGGCTTTGCATCTCAATGTCAGCTGATGGGAATACCTTAATTCCCTATCATCTGTATATGGCATATTTAAAAAATTAATCAAATTATTTACTTGTAAAAATGATAAACAACTTTTTTTAAGTCATTAAGTTATTCACAACAAACATTTAATTTTTGCCCAAGGTAATCAATCGTTAGGGAAGCCAATACCAAAATCCCGATCCCGAAACTTTTTACTAATTTATTTTTGTTTTATCTTTTTTTTAAAAAAACAAATTCTTCTTGTCTTTCCCCGATGAGTAGAAAGGGAACAAAATATGGATATTTTTATGTATTTGATCAACTCTGTTAATAATGTCCTTAAAGACGAAAATTTAATTGTTAGCAGAGCTGAAAATAGTTTTAAAAAATGTGTTCTGAAATGCACAAAACAAAAATACCAAAATTGAGTAGTGTAAATTATACATATTTTCTACTACCATGAGCTATTGCTCATATAGAATTTTTATAGTTAACTAAGCAAAATTATCAATTTTACATATTCGAGGTGCCATAGAAACCAATCTTATCGGTATTGGATTTGAAACCGACAATACAAAAACAAAATATGTATGAATATGTCAAGAAATATAATGTTGTCGGTTTTTAGTTCGAACTAAAATTATTGTCGGTCGGAAACCAAACAGCAGCTTTACAGCTCTTGTTTTTATACCCTCCACCACAATTAGTTGTGAAGAGGGTATATTAAGTTTGTCATTCCGTGTGAAACTTTTTTATTATTCATCTCAGACCCTATAAAGTATATATATTCTGCGTCCTTGAGTAATTTTAAGTCGATTTAGCCATGTCCGTCTGTCTGTCCGTCTGTCCGTCTGTTGAAAACACGCTCACTTTCGAAAAACTCAAAAGAAATAAACAAACTTGGTGTCAAATTGCTTGTAGTTATCCTAAGCAGTTTGGGATTGAAATCCAGCAAAATCCGTTCAATAGGATCTGAGCTATGAATCAAAATGTGGAACCACCACCTAAAAAAAATGGATAATTTTGTTACAAAAACTAACATAAATGGTCGAAAAATGCACAGAATGATATAAGATTACGCAACAGTTCGTTTTATTTAACTGGAAATCACGCTGTAAAATTTCTTGAAGATCCGTCCATGATTTACCCTAGGCCCCATATAAGCCCTACTCCCGGAAAACCGTATAGTAAGCCTAAAACCCTAACTAATAATGCTATCATAACAAATTTTGGCACGTCACAGTTTAATAGGACTAGAAATGAAACTATTAAGTTTCGTGAACATCGGTCCATAATTTACCATAGGCCCCATATAAAACCTACTTCCAGAAAAAAGTTTAGTACGCCTAAATCCGTAAAAAATAATGCTATCATAACAAAATTTGGTACATCAAAATTTTTTAGAACTAGAAATAAGACTGTGAAATTTCGTGAAGATCGGTCCATAATTTACCATAGGCCCCATATAAACCTTACTCCCGGAAAACAGCTTAGTCAACCTAAATACGTAAAAAATAATGCTATCATAACAAAATTTGGTACATCACAGTTTTATTGAACGAGAAATAAGACTTTAAAATTTTGTGAAGAACGGTCCATCATTTACCATAGGCCCCATATAAACCTTACTCCCGGACACAGCTTAGTCAACCTAAATACGTAAAAAATAATGCTATCATAACAAAATTTGGAACATATAAGTTTTACAGGACTAGAAATAAGACTGTGAAATTTCGTGAAGATCAGTTCATAATTTACCCTAGGCCCCATATAAACCTTACTCCCGGAAAACAGCTTAGTACGCCTAAAAACGTAAAAAATAATGCTATCATAACAAAATTTGGTACATCACAGTTTTATTGAACGAGAAATAAGACTTTAAAATTTTGTGAAGAACGGTCCATCATTTACCATAGGCCCCATATAAACCTTACTCCCGGACACAGCTTAGTCAACCTAAATACGTAAAAAATAATGCTATCATAACAAAATTTGGAACATATAAGTTTTACAGGACTAGAAATAAGACTGTGAAATTTCGTGAAGATCAGTTCATAATTTACCCTAGGCCCCATATAAACCTTACTCCCGGAAAACAGCTTAGTACGCCTAAAAACGTAAAAAATAATGCTATCATAACAAAATTTGGTACATCACAGTTTTATTGAACGAGAAATAAGACTTTAAAATTTTGTGAAGAACGGTCCATCATTTACCATAGGCCCCATATAAACCTTACTCCCGGACACAGCTTAGTCAACCTAAATACGTAAAAAATAATGCTATCATAACAAAATTTGGAACATATAAGTTTTACAGGACTAGAAATAAGACTGTGAAATTTCGTGAAGATCAGTTCATAATTTACCCTAGGCCCCATATAAACCTTACTCCCGGAAAACAGCTTAGTACGCCTAAAAACGTAAAAAATAACGCTATCATAACAAAATTTGATACATCACAGTTTTATAGAACTAGAAATGACACTGTGAAATTTGGTGAAGATCGGTGCATAACTTACCATAGGCCTCATATAAAGCCCACTCTGGTAAAATAATTAAATACGCGGTAAACTTTCTTCCAGTTTAGCTTCATATGGCCAGAAAAAATTTTATTCAATTTTGTTATATACGGTCCATAATTTTCCTTAGATTCCATTTTAGCAGCCTTCTGAAATTTACTGCAAACGCTTAAACTAATTGCACCGCTGTATTGAAATTTATGTTTTTTAATACCAGAAATCGTTCTCAGAATTTGGGATGATTGGTTCATAGCTTACCATGGCTTTTATATAATTTATTCTCCTGAAAATCATTTAAGTTCAGCTTAAACTGATATTCTACTCAAGCTTTTTAAAATTGATTCTGATTGTCAGTTAATAATTTTATATAGGACTAAACCGCAACAAATTTTAATGCAGATGTCTGTTTTTACAAAGATTATAAAATTAAATAGACATCATACAGATATTACTTCTAAAACATTCGAAGTGTCGGTGGAGGGTATCAAAGATTCGGCACAGCTGAATATAGCACTCTAACTTGTTTTTATTGGAATTGTTAAAAGCTTAATTTATTATTTTATTTTTTCAACAGTTAGATTTTTTCCACAGATAGAAGTTAATAAAAGTGATACATTGCCAAAATAGTAATTTTTGTAGTCTCCGGCAGCAGGCTGCTGGAAACTCGCAAAAGTCTTCTCTCTTTTTCTGATCACAGCAAATGTTGTGCAACAACAGCAGTGGTCATTTTACTTATTTATAATGTTAAACAACAGATTTGTTTATATTTTTAATAAACTCGCTTTAACTTCAACTTTGTTCGAAAAATTCAAATAATTGTTTTTGTTCGGTCGATCAAACCATTAAATCTAAAATTTATTCGATTAATCGATGAGAATAACGAATAAAAAAACTTTTATTATATTGAATGTGAAAATTATTTCTTTTTTTAAGTTATTTGTATTATATGAACCATGATTATTTTTCGAATGTGTGCAAGGAATCCAATTTCAATACATTAAGCTTTCTTGCAATATTCCTATTCCTTCAATATTTCACATACTTTTTGCTTAAGCCAACCTTTGAATAACATTGAAGCTATAGATACTAATTAGTAGGGATGCGATTTCCATGCAAATGCATGTTTTTTGTCGATAGTCTAAGAACGATGACGACCAATTATCTTTCCGAATCATAAAATTTGCGTTAAAATGGCATCGATTTGTTTTTGCATATTGTTGCATATTTTGGTTTTAAATGCATATTTGTGCATTTGAGTGATATATTTTTAAATATCCATATTATGTAAAACAAGTAAGAGTGCTATATTCGGCTGTGCCGAATCTTATATACCCTTCACCGTTGTGGAAGCAGAATACAGGGCAACTAGACAAAAACTAAATAATTTTTACATATGTATACATACATATTAACAATATGTACTTTAAACTTCATTATAAATTAAATTTAAAAAGCGAAAACTGGTAAATATTTTTTTAAATCGTTTTTAGAACATAAAAAAAATAAAAATTAAAAAAAAAATTTTCTTTAAAAAAAAAAAACAAGATTCGAACCAGAGAACTCACAGTTTCTAACTTAACACACCCCCTAGACAACTAAACCATGAAGGAACGTTGTTTGAATATCATTAAAATGAAATATGGCCCGTTTAATGTTCACTGTGTTGAGTTGTAATTACTTTTGGTATTTTTTGTTCATAAGTCATATCATATAGCAGCCCTAAAATTTAGGTTTTTGTTAAAAATACTACTTAGTTATAATTACTTATTGTTATATATTACAAACCTAATCTTAGTAGGCTTTGAATTTTTATTTTTAATCGTAGCAACCTTTGCTTTATACATAAAAATACATTTGTATATTCTTTCTTTTTTCATTCCTTAATAAAACTTTAAATCGTTTAGAAGTGGTACGGGTTTTATTTACAATATTTCTTACAGTTTTTATACAATTTTTAATTTTTTTTTGTACGGGAGGTACCACGCCCACTTCTAAAATCCCGCCCACATTTTGTAGGATGGTGTGTATTGGCAACCTAAATGTGTGTACCTAATTTGGAAACTTTGGCTTTTGCCGTTCCCCAGATATACAGAAATAAAAAAAATACAGCAACAACAAGGGATTTTTGGAAAAATTTAGAGGTAGTCGTGGTTTTTTGCTCATATCTCCGCCATTTTTAGACCGATCTGGCTGAATTTCAATAGCAAACTTAAACGGAGTATATGTGACATAAATATACATCAACCTAGTCCACATCATTTCTGGGGTTTTCGGAAAACCCATTTCAACATACACACGGAAAGACGGACAGACGGACAACCGGATTTGAACTTCGCTTTTCATAAGGACCCAGAATATATATACTTTATAGTGTGTAGGATCAATATTGTGGAACATACAAACGGAATGAAAAAGTTATATATACCCTCTTACCTTCGGTGAAGGGTATAAAAAAGTTCTTCACAAAAAAAAAAAAAAAACAACACCAAAAATTTTAAATCATTAAATAAATTTTCTTGGAGCTCTACTTAAAATACAAGTTTTTTCAAACCAAAGATCCTTCTCGTTTTAACCGATGCAGCACCTAACATGGTTAAGACTGCCAATGGGCTTAAAATGTTTTATCCAAAACTGTTACATGTTAGTTACTTTCTTGGCACATGGGTTACACCGAGTTGCAGAGGAAATTAGAAGCCAATTTGATAACATTGGTTTATTGGTTTCATAGTTGCAGTTTTTTACAATAATAAAAATGTATCCCTTGGCACCTCGATCACCTCATCCAGTTTGAACAAGATGGGGAACCTTGCTAGATGCTAAAGAATACTATTCAAAAAACTTGCAGCTAATGCAATTAAAAAAGTAAACGAAATATTAAATTTAAATAACATCGAAAGTCGTTTAGCATTTTTTTTCCAACTACGGATATATTGGTGAAACAATAAATAAACTGGAGGGATTACTTAAGTTCACCTAATAGTCAGCATAAATTAATTGATATTGAAGAAAGTTAAATAACCAAATGTGGAGGAAGAATTACACAAGAAATAAAAAAAATGATCTTGAATCAAATGTGAGATCTGAATTAGAAAATGAATATTCTACAGGTACAAATGAATTTACATCCTTCAAGCATGCTACTATAACTTCGGTTAACGTTGAGAGATAATTTTCCATGCACAACAAAGGTTAACTTTTGATATAAAACAGTATTTTTTTGTTTATGCAAACAAAAATTTAAAAGTTTTAAAAAATATTGTACCTTTGAATAACGATAGATTGAATTTTTTATTTATTTTGTTTTAAATAAAATTTAAAAAAAACAAGTAAGAGTGCTATATTCGGCTGTGCCGAATCTTATATACCCTTCACCATTGTGCGAGCAGAATACAGAGCAACTAGACAAAAACAAAAAAAAAATGGTAAACATTTTTTTAAAATAAGAGACAACCGGTTTTGAACTTCGCTTTTCATAAGGGCCCAGAATATATATACTTTATAGGGTGTGGGATCAATATTGTAGAAATTACAGTTTTTTTCCTTCGGTGAAGGGTATAAAAAGAGTAATTTTCGGGAATTCAGGGGTCTAATCACCGCATTCGATACTACCGTATCGAATAAACTATTGAATTTTTTGCATACGATAGACACTGGCGTATCGAATGAAAACTCGATAAATGTAATGTCGAGTTACTCGATGTCGAATGCTATTATTTCAAATTCAATACATTTCATTCGATATCGAGTTTCAAAGTAAATAATTTCGATGAATTTTGCTCGATATGGTATGCGGTGATTAGACCCAAGTATTTCGGTTATAACTCATACAAATTTCCGACATTTTGGTATATAAGTCATATACATAGGACATATGGCAGCCCTAAAATTTAGGTTTTTATAAAAATTTTGATGTTTTTTAGCCCATTTGTATAGTGTTTTTCTCATAAATTACCGATTTGATATTTTCATATACCGACGTGTTAAGGAAGAATTTTACCATTTACTTAAGTTATATTTATATATAAACATTTATAAAAACTTGTAAATATATATTTTAACAAAGTTAATTATAACAAGTAAGAGGGCTATATTCGGCTATGCCGAATCTTATAAACCCTTCACCATGGTTTGGAAAGAACAGAAGTTTATATATATGGATATCTAAATATATGTATATATACATGTATATTATATAATATGTATTGTTTAGTTTCATTTAATTATTTGCACATGCTTGCGTGCTATTAAATATATTAAGAGTTTAAGTATAGTTAGTTTAGTTTTGATCAAATTTTAGAATTTGGTCATAACTCGGCCATTTTGTAACAGATTTGACAGATTTTTATACCGACATCTTAAAGTATAAAATTACCATTTACTTTGGTAATAAAACTTGGAGTCGGGAAGATCTATGGTTCCCGAAAAAAGGTATTTAAAAAAAGCTATATATTTGCCATATCATTTTTTTCCCCGATTTTCCGATATTTTGATATCTAAAACGTATGAATAGGTCATATTACAGCTCTAAAATTTTAGTTTTTATAATAAAAATTTTAATGTTTTTTAGTGCTTTTTTTGAGTATTTTGCCCATAACTTAACCATTTTTAACCGATTTAGCAGATTTATATACCAACGTGCTTAAGAATAATATTACCATTAAATTGGGTTATAGGTATATATATATATACTTACATATATGTATACATATTTAAACAAACTTAATTATAAACAAGTAAGAGTGCTATATTCGGCTATGCCGAATCTTATATACCCTTCACCATGGTTTGGAAAGAACAGAAGTTTATATATATATTTAAATATATGTATATATATATGTACATATATTTATAAAATATATATAGTTTAGTTTTATTTAATTATTTGCACATGATTGCGTGCTATTAAATATATTAAAAGTTTAATTAATATATAGCACGTTAAGTTTTGATCGAATTTCAGTATTTGGTCATACCGACATCTTAAAGTATAAAATTACCATTTACTTTGGTGATAAAACTTGTAGTCGGGAAATTCTATGGTTCACGAAAATAGGTATTAAAAAAAAACTATATTTTTGACATTACTTTTTTTCTAAGTTTCCGAGTTTTTCTAAAGATTTCCGATATTTTGATATCTAAAACGTATGAATAGGTCATAATACAGCTCTAAAATTTTAGCTTTTATAAAAATGTTAATGTTTTTAGTCCTTTTTTGGAGTATTTTGCACATAACTTAACCATTTTTAACCGATTTGGCAGATTTATATACCAACGTGCTTAAAAATAATATTTCCATTAAATTGGCTTTTAGGCATATATATATATACCTACATATGTGTACATATATTTAAGCAAACTTAATTATAAAAAAAAACAAACTTAATTATAAAAAGAGTAACTTTTGGGATTTCAGTATTTTGATTATAACTCATCCATTTTTAAACCGATTTGACAGATTTATATACCGACGTGTTTAGCAAGAAATTTAACATTTATTTGTGTTATAAAACTTGGACTCGGGAAGATCCATGGTTACCGAAAATGGGTATTTAAAAAAAAAAAATTAATTTTGGTCATAACTTTTTTGTATCTGAACCGATTTTCCCGAGTTCTTTATAAAATATGTTCTACTAAAAATTTCCGATATTTTGGTATATAAGTCATATCCATAGGACATATGACAGCCCTAAAATTTAGGTTTTTATACAATTTTTAATTTTTTTTGTACGGGAGGTACCACGCCCACTTCTCCAATCCCGCCCACATTTTGTAGGGTGGTGTGTATTGACAACCTTAATGTTTGTACCTAATTTGGAAACTTTGGCTCTTGCCGTTCTCCAGATATACAGAAAAAAGCAATAAAAATACAACAACAACAAGGGATTTTTGGAAAAAATTAGAGGCAGTCGTGGTTTTTTGATCATATCTCAGCCATTTGTGGACCGATCTTGCTGAATTTCAATAGCAAGAAATGGTGGACTATATGTGACATAAATGTAAAACAACCTAGCCGCTATCATGTCTGGATTATCCGGAAAACACATATCAAACGTAAGACGGACATCGTTAAATCAACTTCTCTTCTCATATGGACCCAGAATATATATACTTTATGGGGTCTAAAATCAATATTGTGGAAATTACAAACGTTATGACAAACTTATATATACCCTTTTACACCTGCGGTGAAGGGTATAAAAAAGTAATTTTTGGGATTGCAGTATTTTGGTCATAACTCTGCTATTTCTTAACCGATTTGACAGATTTATATATCGACGTGTTAAAGAAGAAATTTGCCAGTTATTTTGATTATAAAACTTGGACTCGGGAAGATCTAGGGTTCCCGAAAAAAAAAATTATATTTTGGTCATAACTTTTTCGTATCTGAACCGATTTTCCCGAGTGTTTCAGGTTTTTCTACAATTTTTAATAATTTTTGTACGGGAGGTACCACGCCCACTTCTCCAATCCCGCCCGCATTTTGTGGGATACTGTATCTGCATAATCTAAATGTTTGTACCAAATTTAGAAACTTTGGCTCTTGTCGTCCTCAAGATATACAGATATAAAAAAATACAACAACAACAAGGGATTTTTGGGCAAAATCAGAGGCAGTCGTGGTTTTTTGCTCATATCTCCGTCATTTTTGGACCGATCTGGCTGAAATTCAATAGCAAACTTAAACGGAGTATATGTGATATAAACATACATCAACCTAGTCCACATCATTTCTGGGGTTTTTGGAAAACCCATTTCAACATACACACGGACAGACGGACAGACGGACAACCGGATTTGAACTTCGCTTTTTATAAGGACCCAGAATATATATACATTATAGGGTGTAGGATCAATATTGTGGAACATACAAACGGAATGACAAAGTTATATATACCCTCTTTCCTTCGGTGAAGGGTATAAAAAAGTTCTTCACAAAAAAAAAAAAAAAACAACACCAAAAATTTTAAATCATTAAATAAATTTTCTTGGAGCTCTACTTAAAATACAAGTTTTTTCAAACCAAAGATCCTTCTCGTTTTAACCGATGCAGCACCTAACATGGTTAAGACTGCCAATGGGCTTAAAATGTTTTATCCAAAACTGTTACATGTTAGTTACTTTCTTGGCACATGGGTTACACCGAGTTGCAGAGGAAATTAGAAGCCAATTTGATAACATTGGTTTATTGGTTTCATAGTTGCAGTTTTTTACAATAATAAAAATGTATCCCTTGGCACCTCGATCACCTCATCCAGTTTGAACAAGATGGGGAACCTTGCTAGATGCTAAAGAATACTATTCAAAAAACTTGCAGCTAATGCAATTAAAAAAGTAAACGAAATATTAAATTTAAATAACATCGAAAGTCGTTTAGCATTTTTTTTCCAACTACGGATATATTGGTGAAACAATAAATAAACTGGAGGGATTACTTAAGTTCACCTAATAGTCAGCATAAATTAATTGATATTGAAGAAAGTTAAATAACCAAATGTGGAGGAAGAATTACACAAGAAATAAAAAAAATGATCTTGAATCAAATGTGAGATCTGAATTAGAAAATGAATATTCTACAGGTACAAATGAATTTACATCCTTCAAGCATGCTACTATAACTTCGGTTAACGTTGAGAGATAATTTTCCATGCACAACAAAGGTTAACTTTTGATATAAAACAGTATTTTTTTGTTTATGCAAACAAAAATTTAAAAGTTTTAAAAAATATTGTACCTTTGAATAACGATAGATTGAATTTTTTTATTTATTTTGTTTTAAATAAAATTTAAAAAAAACAAGTAAGAGTGCTATATTCGGCTGTGCCGAATCTTATATACCCTTCACCATTGTGCGAGCAGAATACAGAGCAACTAGACAAAAACAAAAAAAAATGGTAAACATTTTTTTAAAATAAGAGACAACCGGTTTTGAACTTCGCTTTTCATAAGGGCCCAGAATATATATACTTTATAGGGTGTGGGATCAATATTGTAGAAATTACAGTTTTTTTCCTTCGGTGAAGGGTATAAAAAGAGTAATTTTCGGGAATTCAGGGGTCTAATCACCGCATTCGATACTACCGTATCGAATAAACTATTGAATTTTTTGCATACGATAGACACTGGCGTATCGAATGAAAACTCGATAAATGTAATGTCGAGTTACTCGATGTCGAATGCTATTATTTCAAATTCAATACATTTCATTCGATATCGAGTTTCAAAGTAAATAATTTCGATGAATTTTGCTCGATATGGTATGCGGTGATTAGACCCAAGTATTTCGGTTATAACTCATACAAATTTCCGACATTTTGGTATATAAATCATATACATAGGACATATGGCAGCCCTAAAATTTAGGTTTTTATAAAAATTTTGATGTTTTTTAGCCCATTTGTATAGTGTTTTTCTCATAAATTACCGATTTGATATTTTCATATACCGACGTGTTAAGGAAGAATTTTACCATTTACTTAAGTTATATTTATATATAAACATTTATAAAAACTTGTAAATATATATTTTAACAAAGTTAATTATAACAAGTAAGAGGGCTATATTCGGCTATGCCGAATCTTATAAACCCTTCACCATGGTTTGGAAAGAACAGAAGTTTATATATATGGATATCTAAATATATGTATATATACATGTATATTATATAATATGTATTGTTTAGTTTCATTTAATTATTTGCACATGCTTGCGTGCTATTAAATATATTAAGAGTTTAAGTATAGTTAGTTTAGTTTTGATCAAATTTTAGAATTTGGTCATAACTCGGCCATTTTGTAACAGATTTGACAGATTTTTATACCGACATCTTAAAGTATAAAATTACCATTTACTTTGGTAATAAAACTTGGAGTCGGGAAGATCTATGGTTCCCGAAAATAGGTATTTAAAAAAAGCTATATATTTGCCATATCATTTTTTTCCCCGATTTTCCGATATTTTGATATCTAAAACGTATGAATAGGTCATATTACAGCTCTAAAATTTTAGTTTTTATAATAAAAATTTTAATGTTTTTTAGTGCTTTTTTTGAGTATTTTGCCCATAACTTAACCATTTTTAACCGATTTAGCAGATTTATATACCAACGTGCTTAAGAATAATATTACCATTAAATTGGGTTATAGGTATATATATATATACTTACATATATGTATACATATTTAAACAAACTTAATTATAAAAAAAGTAATTTTTGGGATTGCAGTATTTTGGTCATAACTCTGCTATTTCTTAACCGATTTGACAGATTTATATATCGACGTGTTAAAGAAGAAATTTGCCAGTTATTTTGATTATAAAACTTGGACTCGGGAAGATCTACGGTTCCCGAAAAAAAAATTATATTTTGGTCATAACTTTTTCGTATCTGAACCGATTTTCCCGAGTGTTTCAGGTTTTTCTACAATTTTTAATAATTTTTGTACGGGAGGTACCACGCCCACTTCTCCAATCCCGCCCGCATTTTGTGGGATACTGTATCTGCATAATCTAAATGTTTGTACCAAATTTAGAAACTTTGGCTCTTGTCGTTCTCAAGATATACAGAAATAAAAAAATACAACAACAACAAGGGATTTTTGGGCAAAATCAGAGGCAGTCGTGGTTTTTTGCTCATATCTCCGTCATTTTTGGACCGATCTGGCTGAAATTCAATAGCAAACTTAAACGGAGTATATGTGATATAAACATACATCAACCTAGTCCACATCATTTCTGGGGTTTTTGGAAAACCCATTTCAACATACACACGGACAGACGGACAGACGGACAGACGGACAACCGGATTTGAACTTCGCTTTTTATAAGGACCCAGAATATATATACATTATAGGGTGTAGGATCAATATTGTGGAACATACAAACGGAATGACAAAGTTATATATACCCTCTTACCTTCGGTGAAGGGTATAAAAAAGACATATTTTTTTGAATTTCAGTACTTTGGACATAACTCAGTCTTTTATTAACCGATTTGAAAGATTTATATACCGATGTCTTTAGGAATAAATTTACCATTTACTTTGTGATAAAACGTGGACTCAGAAAGACCTATGGCTCCCGTAAATGGGTATTTTTTAAAAAAAATTATATTTTGGTCATAACTTTTTTGTATCTGAACCGATTTTTCCAAAATTTTCAGAAAATATTTTCTACTAAAGATTTTCGATCTTTTGATATATAAGGCGTAGCCATAGGTCATATGACAGTCCAAAAATTCAGGTTTATATACAATTTTTGATTTTTTTTGTATGGGAGGTACCACGCCCACTTTTCCAATCCCGCCCATATTTTGTTGGATACTGTATATTGATAATCTAAATGTTTGTACCCAATCTGGAAACTTTGGCTCTTGCCGTTCTCAAGATATACAGAAATAAATAAAATACAACAACAACAAGGGATTTTTGGGCAAAATCAGAGGCAGTCGTGGTTTTTTGCTCATATCTCCGTCATTTTTGGACCGATCTGGCTGAAATTCAATAGCAAACTTAAACGGAGTATATGTGATATAAACATACATCAACCTAGTCCACATCATTTCTGGGGTTTTTGGAAAACCCATTTCAACATACACACGGACAGACGGACAGACGGACAACCGGATTTGAACTTCGCTTTTCATAAGGACCCAGAATATATATACATTATAGGGTGTAGGATCAATATTGTGGAACATACAAACGGAATGACAAAGTTATATATACCCTCTTACCTTCGGTGAAGGGTATAATAAAAAGAGTAATTTTTGGGATTTCAGTATTTTGATTATAACTCAGCCATTTTTTAACCGATTTGACAGATTTATATACCGACGTGTTTAAGAAGAAATTTACCATTTACTTGTGTTATAAAGCTTGGACTCGGGAAGATCCATGGTTACCGAAAATTTTGGTCATAACTTTTTTGTATCTGAACCGATTGTTCCGAAATTTTCAGAAAATATTTTCTACTAAAGATTTCCGATCTTTTGATATATAAGGCGTAGCCATAGGTCATATTAAAGTCAAAAAATTCAGCTTTTTATACAATTTTTGATATTTTTTGTATGGGAGGTACCACGCCCACTTCTTCAATCCCGCCCACATTTTGTGGGATGGTGTGCATTTATAACCTGAATTTTTGTACCTAATTTGGAATTTTTGGCTTTTGCCGTTCTCAAGATATACAGAAATAAAAAAAATACAACAACAAGGGATTTTTGGAAAAATTTAGAGGTAGTCGTGGTTTTTTGCTCATATCTCCGTAATTTTTGGACCGATCTGGCTGAATTTCAATAGCAAACTTGAACGGAGTATATGTGACATAAATATACATCAACCTAGTCCACATCATTTCTGGGGTTTTCGGAAAACCCATTTCAACATACACACGGACAGACGGTCAGACGGACAGACGGACAACCGGATTTGAACTTCGCTTTTCATAAGGACCCAGAATATATATACTTTATAGGGTCTAGGATCAATATTGTGGAACATACAAACGGAATGACAAAGTTATATATACCCTCTTACCTTCGGTGAAGGGTATAAAAAACTTTTTTTATTGAAAATTTTCAAGTTTTTAATGCATATTTTTTTATTTTTTAAATACATATTTTGGGGGTTTTAGTGCATATCTTATGCGCATATTTTGGATTTTTTAGTGCATAAAAATCTCATCCCTAACAATTAGGAATGATTCTATTCTCCATGTTACATGTTTTACCTTTGGTTAGCAATGAAGTGAATTTTGTATGTACAGAAAATTTTACAAATTTAATGCATTTACTGGGCTGCCACTGCTTTGCAAGAAAACTTTATAAATTGAAATTTGATTTATGGAACACATTCGAAAATAAAAATGGATTATATTATATTGTTGTTGACAAAAAAATGCATATAAAAACCAAAAAACTTAAAAATTAAATTTCTTTTAACTGATGTATTTCGATTTTAATAACTGTAGCGGAATAATTCAAATACAGCCAAAATTCAAAATTCAGCCAAAATCATTTGATTATTTTTTTGTTAATGGTGTTTTCTTTTCTACAAAAAAATGTGACATTTTATTTAAAAAAATGCAATTTGGTATTTATTTCTTAAAAATTTTGCTCCCGAAAAGGGCGGGTTATTTTACTCTAAAAAACTCACCCTTTTCGGGAGCAAAATTTTTAAGAAACAGACATCAAATTGCATTTTTTTAAAATAAAATATCACACTTTTTGTAGAAAAGAAAACACCATAAATCAGTTAAGCTGGATTTTGGATAGTTCATTGACCGTTCTAAGGAAAATCTTAAATTTTCGGCTTTATTTTTTTTCAACTCCGCTATAACTTCTACGCAGACATACCAACATCAGCCAAACTTCTGCGACAATTTCTTTTCTAAAGAACAGCCGGTGTCTCTCTTAATGCTATTTTCTATTGGACCAAGTTCGGCATATTTAAAAGTCGTTGGATTATCTTCTGCTATATCGTTTTCAATGGTAATATTGTGACACGTACGCAAATGTTAAAGAAGAGAGGATGTTGATTTTTTTAATTTTGGTTCTTGGTAAAATAATTCAAACCGAGCCAATTCTTAAGATAATTATATAATTAAAAAATATAATACAATTACAACTTGTTAACTTATATATATAATATGAATTATATAAATCAATAGTTCAACTAATTCACCCGAGAGTGAAAAAAATTCGTATTTAAAAAGAATATAAAATACATTTTTGAAATTCTAAACATTGAGATTAATTACAATCAGGGCTATAGCTTCATTATTTTTAACTTTCCTACATTTTGTATTAAATCATTAAAAACGTATGAGAATAGATTAAATTCTAAGCTTTTATTGTTCGATTAATTGTCAGTAAATAATCGATTTATTTGTTATTCGAAAATGTTCGTTATAAAATTATTAGAACAAGAGTTTGGTTTTGTTTGATCGATTAATCGAATAATTCTTAATTGGTTGACAACTCTATTACCTACATATTTTTACAAAACAATAAAATTTCACAAATGAAAACAACAAAAGCAACGCAAGTAATACAACGATGGAACTTATTTCATACGTTTACTGTATTACCACTTCTTATTTTCTTTTCTATTAGAGTTTGCTAAAAACCGTAAAAATGTGAAACCGCGGTTTCGGTTTTAAAATGATTAAAACCGGTCGGTTTCGGTTCGGTTTTCGGTTTTGAAAAATATCCAAATAAAACTACATAAACCTATAAATATATTTTGTATGTTATACAATTTTTTTATTTGTTTCAACCCACCTAGCATTAAAGTGATAGTTTCTTGTAAAAATCACCTTAATGAGTTTTCTGTGATCACTTTTGATGATTACAAACTGATTTATCACTTGAGCGATTGAAAATAATTTCCTATGGGATTTAATCATATGAAATCATTGAAAATAATCATTGATTCATTTATATTCTCAAAAAGGAATCAGAAAATTGTATCCCAATCAGTGTTGCTAGTGGATATTTTGAAAAAAATACCTACACATGAAAAAAAGTCCGATTTTTCCCTACACGTTGATAAAATTTCCCCTACAAAAGTCCCTACGTAATATTGTCATTAAAACAGAAGAAAAAACAATAGTTATAAAAAATAAATTTTATTCGAAAATGTGCTTTGGCAAAAAATAATAAATATGTGTGTACTTTTAATAAATTCAATTAAATCTTTCAACATTGAATAATATCCCAGTGGTGTTAGAACGAACCATTGCCATTAGCGACTAGTGAAATGGTTGGCATTTTCACTCTATACACCAATGGCACTAGTAATATTGTGTACCTCAGTGTACATATATACATATCTATTTCTTCAGACAAGCTGTAACAATTGATACCCACTATTCGTTAGCTTCTTCGCTAACCCTAAGTAATGCAGGAAAGATATTTTTTGTAAGACAAATTCTTTGTTGGTCACTAAGTCACTGATGTCGATTTCAGCAAACAGTTGTTAAGAAGCCCCACCAATTTGTATTTTAAGATATCTTACAAAAAACAAATATATACATTTAAGTGTCGCCAACTTTTTAACTTCAAACAACTCTTGAAATATATTTTAAGCAATTTTAGGGAAAATATTACTAAAAATACGTTTTTTTTCTGCATTTATTGCATAAATAATGCGATATGACGAAAAATCCCTACATATTGGAGATTATTAAAAATCTGCACGATTTTCCCTACGCTTTTTTTTTAGTATCAAAAATACCTACTTGTAGGGATTTTCCCCTACTTCTGGCAACACTGATCCCAACTAATTCTTCGAGGTGATTCATCGGTAGGGAACCATTTTCTCACAAGGAGTGTATCATCTATTATCGAAAATTTAGCTCATATGCACTTTTTTTGTTCGTGAAGCTGATTCCTCAAATATTAAACTATGATACATTATTAATCATATTCGAGTCTTTTTGACTCTTCAGCGCGATTAAAAAACCAGAATATGCGCTCAATTTTTGAATAAAAAGATACATTTGCAGGGAGAAAATTGTACCCTACCCGCGACTCTTATTGATGAGTCATTTTTGATTCGCTTTCTACTTTTCTTATCTTGAAGAACGAGTATTATGTAAATATAATTTGCAATTTCTTTAAGTATAAATTTATTTTTAAAGTAAAAGCTTAAAACCGAGGTTTTTTTTGTCGGTTTTCGGTTTCGGTTTATAGGCATTAAAAACCGCGGTTTCGATTTCGGTTAAAACCGAACAGCAATCCCTATTTTCTATACCTTTACCCTAGGTCTACACTAAAGATAAATATCTCAGCCAGTTGGCAATAACGTCGGCAGAATAACAAAGCAATATTGCTTATTGCTCAGCTTTTATGTTAAAGGCATGGGAAAACGTATTTATGTTAACTCATAATTTGAAAAACATCAAGGAACAAGGTGCAATGTAAAAACTGGCGCTTTCAAATGCAAAAATTATTTTTATTGATATAAATTCTTTAACCAAAAAAAAAAAAAAAAAATTAATAAAATTTATATTTTCATATAAAAAAGTACTCAAAATTAAACAAATTAATATAAATTTAAATAATAAAGGTCGAATAAGAAAAAAATTATAATAATAAAAATAATTTTTGTAATTTTATTTTAGTGTTTATTAAATTCATTAATTTAGTTCTTTTACTACAATTTTAATTTGCTACCATTTCACAAATTTAATTTCTTTCCACACAATTTGCTTTTATATTTTTCTGTTTTGCTTCTTTTTTCTCAATTGATAACCAAATTTGACGTTTTATGTAAGCAATAATTGTCAACGAAAATGGACTAACAATTATTGCAACATAAATTGTTGGCAATAAATATGTACAAAAAATTGCTGTCTACATTAAAGATAACATAATTTTGACATTTACTGCAATATTTGTCGCAATATTTATCTCTGGTATAGACGGGCAGTTACCTTTAATTAAAAACACAGGCTTAAACAACATTTTAACGCAAAAACATAATTTACAAAATTTTTAAACAAAAATTTCATTTAAAGCTGTAAACACATGAGCCAACACATTAAACAGACGATTCGAATATCGGTTTTATTTGTATTTGAAAATAACAACTCCTACTAGTTTTCATGACACCAAATGAAACCAATATTGGTTTGCAAAACCGACTTGGATTCTATGACACCCCTAATTAATTCACTTTTTTTTTTTTTATATTGAATAAAATATAGGTTTTGTGTAAATAATTTTTTTTAATTGAATCAGTTAACACGTTGTTTAAAATAGCACAGGTTTTTGATCATATTATTTATTCATAATTATAGATTCAGCAAAAATTTATAATTTTCAATTTTTAAAAATTTTAGTAATCAATATAATTATTTTGCAAAATATTTTTAATTTATTTAGCTGTACTTAATATTCTTTGTTATATTTCAATTTAAGTAATGGGTGATTTTTTAAGAGCTATAGGAAAGTTAAAAAAAAAACACATAAAATTCAGAAAAATGCATGAAATCTTTATTTGAATCGATAGTACGGTCCATATAATTTAATGTTTGAAGCAGTGTTTAAAAATGCTTGACTATTTTTAATGCTTTTGTAATTGCTTAACTTAACTTAAGAAAAAGAACACAGTAAAAGCAAAAAGCAAAAGCAGAAAAAGTGAGAGTTAATAATGTATTTACTGTCACTATGTGTATGTTCTCAGCTTAAAGTTTAAACATTCAGTCAAGCAACCACTAAAAAAAATGCTGTTGCTGTAAGTAATATGTTTTTGTTTTTTTTTTTATGTAGTTGCTTGGCTGGCTGTTTAACATTTTTTTGACTTGATCGCTGTTGCAGAAATTTGTTTTGAAAAAATCTTTGACGGTAAGAACTAAGAATTATGGCGCCGCGTGTAAATCGAAGAATAATTGAAAAATATTTTTATTTTGATAATGACCAAGCTATGTGTAAAATTTGCTCACATACATACATATGTATGTATGTTTAAAAGTGATAGAGTTTTTAATCTAACATGTGAAGTTTTATTTATTTTCATATGTAGGTACATACATATGTATTTTCGTATTTATTGAGAAAACATACTAAAAACATTAAAGAAATAGGTACCTACCTAAAAATATGGTTTTGCGTAACTCACTTAATAAAAGAACAAAAATTAGTTTTTTCGCAAAAAAAAAAACATCTAACGGTAATGATCTTTAAACATTCTTTCTGCAAAAATACTAAGAAATTCAAAATATTCAAAATATATGTATGAAGTGCCAGCCAGCAACAGCAAAGAAGTTAACTTGCTGACTTTAAGCGCATGAAAAGCCAAAAAAAAACTTAAACAAAATTTATTACTTACTTAAGTTGTTGCGTTGCTGACTGATTAAGCAAAGAACATACACATAGCGAGACTAAAAAAATTATTTACTCTCTCTTTTTCTGCTTTTGCTTTTTTGCTTTTGCTTACTCTCTATCAAAGTAATAAAAGGCATTGAAAAATACAGTTTTTTAATTTGCAGCAAAAAATGTAAACAAAGCAAAAATTTCGGTGCTGTTGCTATTTTAAAGCAAGCAATTTAAACACTGGTTTGAAGATTATTTCATGCAAATGTTGATCGTGACTGCGCCTCAAATGGTCCATCCGCTTAGTCCAATTTTGGCATACTCTTTCCAACATTTCGGCCGGCATCTCATGAATAAATGCTTCAATGTATGTATAGACATGAGCTTTAACATAGCCCCACAAAAAATATTCTAAATGCGTTAAATCGCACGATCAAGGCGGTCAATTAACCGGTCCCGAACGTGAAATAAAATGTTCACCGAACTCGCCTCTCAATAAGTCCATTGTTAAGCGTGCTGTGTGGCATGTGGCACCGTCTTGTTGAAACCACATGTCATGCAAGTCAAGCTCTTGCATTTTGGGCAAATAAAAGTTGGATATCATCTCACGGTAGCGCTCTCCATTCACAGTTACGTTACGATTCGCATCATCTTTGATGAAGTACGGTCCAATGATGCCACCTGGCCATAAACCGCACCAAACTGTGACTTTTTCTGGATGCATTGGTAGCTCTTGCAATGCTTCTAGCTGATCTTTACTACAAAGTCGACAATTCTGCTTATTAACGTACCCATTGAGATTGTCGCTAAACACAAGAAGCGCGCGATGAACTTTCTTAACAGAGCACGCATTTTGATAATAAAATTCAATAATTTGCAAGCGTTGTTCGTTTGTAAGACGATTCATGGTTAAATTTGACAGTGAAACAAAACACGAAACGTGCGTCAGCTGTTTAATCCAGTGTTGCCAAAAAGATAATAGCTAAAAAATCACCCGATATATTCGTTTACGTAAAAATATACAAATTAATTTTATGTAACGTTGTGCTGTTAAATCAGTTATACAACTTATGTTTGTAAACTTCTTTGGAAAGATGATTTAAGGTACAATAAAATAATTTTGGGCAACATTTTATCCAAATATTATAAGATGGTTTATGGGCACGAAGACTATATTCCGGAAAGAACTTTATTTATATGGGGACAATATCTTCAAAATTACGACCCGTACTTTGCGCATAATATTACATGGACAATTAAACATCTAGCCATGCATCCGAATGGACTAACAACGTTTGATCAACTCAGAAAATGACTCCAACATTTTGTATGTGTTACACACACTCTTTTCCCACTCTTTTGATTATTTTAATAGCTCCATTTTTCATTTCATTCATTAACTGCGACACATGGGTCTGCAATCAGAACTGTTTCACACATCAGCACAAACCCCACGACCCTACACTAGTTAAAAATGGAAAAGTTAAAGTTCTGTGATATAAACATTAACTTTGACTTATTATTCGGTGTTTGTGTTGTATTTTATTTATTAACTAGCATTTAACCCGCAACTTCGTTAGCGTCTCCTTTTTCTTCGTGGAGATATTTTTATGCCAAAGTTTATTTTTCTAGGTTTAAACTTGCTTAAATTCTAGCATTTAACTCACTACTTTGTAGCCGGGCCTTTCCTTTGATGAACATATTTATATGCCAAAGTATATGTATCTAGGTGTTAGCGAAAAAATTCCAACATTTTTTTTTTCTCATAGGTTGATATGCACACAGAACTTTGTACCTATAATATTGTGTTTCTAAGTTCAATATTATAGAAATTTCAAAAAGTACCACACGACACAAAAGCATAGAAAGAAAGTTATTTTCCGGTATTATCCTTTTTGATACTTTTTCTCCCCATTCATGTATCAAAAATTTCAGTGTTGTTATGGGATCCAATAATTTATTACATTTGTGTCATAAAATGAAGAAAATGTTTTGGTTTCAAAGATAGATGGAATGACAAAAAGGTTCCAAAATATGTACAGGTCGTACGCGTTTACTCCCCAAAAGGACCAAATTTCAAAAAAGTACCAGGCACCTGTTCCCTTATTTTTTTTAATGAACAACAATTAGTGTTAAATTTGTTGGATCTCTTTAATTTTTGAGGTTAGCGGGATCGATTTGGCGAGAGGCAAACCTCTGGTCCAAAAGTCAGCTTTTTAGCTTCAGGAGTTAAGGATGTGCGATGATGAATCAGTCAGTTACTTTACAAATTTATATTATATAGAGATGGAGAAAAATGTTGTGAAAAAAGTAACAAAATTAGGAACGATTTTCACACCTTAAACGTTTGAATTTCAAAAAAGGTCCAAATCTGTTTTGTATTTTTTAGATAAGCTGAAAATGTGATACAATATTTATTTACCCTTTTACATCCCAAAAAGGCCGTACTTCAAAAAAGTACCAGACACCTGTCCGTTTATTTTTTAATGAACAATAATTAGTATTCAATTTTTTGTATCTCTTTTTGTTTAGGAGATATAAGGTTAGCGAATTTTTGATGTTTTTTAGATTTACTACCTAAAACGACCAAATTTCGTAAAAGTACCAGACACCAATTTGCTTTTTTATTTAATGCACAAAAATAAATATTAACTTAAAAAAAGTACCAGTTTATTTAAAAAAAATAAAATTTAGAGAACGAAAAAGTAGCAAAAAATCCCTTTTACAGATTTTCATTCACTCAGGAACTTGCATGTTTAATTTTATGTTGCTAGATCCAATAAATACGGAAATATAGAAGGTACCAGTTAAAGAACAAAATAGTACCAAAAAGCCCTCTTACACTCAGGACCTTGTATGTTTAATTTTATGTTTCTAGGTCCAATACAAACGGAAATTCAAAAAGTAACAGTTAAAGAACAAAGAAGTACCAAAAACTTCCCTCTTATAGATTCTTATCCACTTAGGGCATTGTATATTTAATTTTATGTTTCTCAGTCCAATAATAACGGATATTCAAAAAGTACCAGTTTAATAACTAAGAAGTACCAATAAGCGCTTTTAGAGATTCTCATTCACTCAGGACCATGCAGGTTTAATTTTATGTTCATTAGACCAACATTAGCGAAAATTTAAAAAAAGTACCATTTAAAAAACGAAAAAGTACCAAAAACATCTCTCTTACAGATTGTCATTCACTCAAGAGGTTCCATGTTTAATTTTATGTTTCTAGGCCCAATACTAACGGAAATTCAAAAAGTATCAGCTAACGAATAAAAAGTACCAATAAGATCCCACTAAAAGATTCTCATTTACACAGGATAGTGCATGTTTAATTTTATGTTTCTAGGTCCAATACTGACGGAAATTCAAAAAGTACCAGTAAATGAACAAAAAAGTACCAACAACTTCCCTCTTATGGATTCTTATCTACTCAGGACCTTGCATTTTTAATTTTATCTTTCTAGGTCCAATACCAACTGAAATTCAAAAAGTACCAATCAAAGAATAAAAAAGTACCAAAAAGTTCATTCTTATAGATTCTCATCCATCCAGGACATTGCATATTGAATTTTATGTTTCTAGGTCCAATACTAAAGGAAATTCAAAAAGTACCAGTTAAAGAACAAAAAAGTACCAAAAAGTTCCGTCATAGATTCTTATCCACTCACGACATTGCATGTTGAATCTTATGTTTTTAGGTCCAACATAACGATAATTTAAAAAATACCAAAAAGTTAAGTAAAATATCAAATTTCCTGTATTCCCCCATTTTGGTACTATTTTTCACCCCATTAAAGTATAAAAAATTTCACGTATTATAGTGGCAGCCCATAATTTAGTACGAATATTTCAAAAAATGGAGAAAAATGTTTTTTAAAAAAAGTACCAAAAATAATTACGATTTTTACCCCTTAAATGATCGAATTTCGAAAAAGTACCAAATTTATATTCGTATTTTTTTGATAAGTTTCGAATGCGGTATTGACTTTGTTTCTATGTTTATTGGTTCAAAAGATAGATGGGGTGTCAAAAAAGTACTAAAATTCAGATTTTACACGTTTACTCCCAAATAGGGCCGAATTTCAAAAAAGTACCAGACACCTGTCCGCTTATTTTTCTAAAGAACTACGATAGGTATTAAATTTTTTTTGTATCTCTTTTAGTTTTGGAGATATAAGGTTACCGAATTTTCCCGTTTTTACCCTTTTTTACCCCCTAAACATTCGAATTTCCAAAAATCCCGTCTTAGTGGATCGATTTGGGGAGTGACCAATCTCTGGTCCAAATTTCAAGTGTCTAGCTTCAGGCGTTTAGGCTGTGCGATGATGAATCAGTGAGTCAGTGAGTCAGTGAGTCAGTCAGTAACGTTACAATTTTATATATATAGATTGCTTATTTATTTATTTCTGTGTCTTGTAGTCCAGTTTTTGCCAGAAATATATGAATATGCGACGCGCAAAATAGAAAGGGACCTAAGGGTAAAAACCGGTTTTGTTCAAGAGAGCCGTTTTAAAGATTTAAATACGTGTATCTTTGGTGTACCATCACTGAGCGTGTTGGTATTGGTACCGTTCTCCACCTAGCGCGCTGTTTCCATGAGTTTGATATAAATTTTGCTCGAGTTTTTTCGAATCCAGGTTTATTTTCTGAAATTATTAATTGTGAATTATAATAAATACTCATTTATAATTCTTTTAAATCGTAAATATCAGACAATTTGCGCCAATATCAGACAATCGATCAAATCCTCACTGAATGTACTTTATATTGCTCCAAAAGCCCATTCACTATTTTGTGTTTTATTAAACACCTAAATGTACTAAATCCATTCGCTTAATTAAGTAATATGCATTTTCTTATATCGAAATTTATTTATTTTATTTATTTGTTTATTATATATTCAATTCCTGTACAACAAGATTTAATCTTATGTTTAAAGTACAGGAAAGCAGTTTCATAAATTACATTAAGAGATCATCACATACAATTGAATTGAATTAAATAAAATTAAATTAAATTAAACTATAAATTTATTGTTGTAGTTGTTTCTTTGGCCAGAGTGATGAATTTATGAATATTATTTTTGTCAAGCTAATAGGGCCTAAATTTCTTCAATGTAAATAAAATTCAATTTTTAATTACAATATTTTGTTCCCGACGTTTCGTCGATTGTTTGTCGACTTTTTCAAGGGATTGTCTATTTAAAATTATAAAAACAATAAAATAAATACAATAATGTACCACATAAACAATAAAGACTTACAATATGAAATTTAATCACATCAAAAAGTTTTAGATGTACTCAGGATCATACAAATATAAAAATTCATTTTAATATTTAAAAGAATACATATTACTTTAAACTTTAAATATATCACAGCTCAAGTAATGGCAACAATATAGCTCGCATTTATTTTGATCGTGTCTTCCTTCAAATTCATTGTTCTATTAATTTGTTGTTGGATTCTTAGGCTTTCAATTGTGTACCTCTTTCTTTCTTTATTTTCTTTATCTAGAATTTTTACATAATCGAAACTAATTGTGTGACCAGTATGTAGGATGTGTTGTGCTAGTGCTGTTGTCTCTTTTCTCCGCATTATGTCCATCTTGTGTTCTCCCATTCTTGTCTCCAGTGTACGTTTTGTTGTTCCTATATAAATTAGCTCGCATGGCTGTTTGTCATTTCCAATGTTACTTTGTTTATTAATTGGCGCCTTAACTCTAGAAAAAATTGTACTTAATGTCAAATTGGGTTTGTATGCAAAACAGATGTTTTTTGTTTTTATTGACGACCGTATATTATTATTATTATCGGTTCTCTTTTTTTTCTATGTTTGCAGATTTGTTGTGGTTATTTTTGTCCTTATCCAATTGTTTAATCGTATTGTCTATCAATGTAGATGTGACTTGGTGGGGAAGCTATTGTTTTTAAAAATGTTTGTTATAATGTGTTTGTTTTTATTATGAAATTGTGTATCACTTATGTTGTATACCCTAGAAATAAAATTTTTTGCTGTGTTTATAATTTGATTTTTGGGTTGTGTAGCGTGGTAATTCATTAACCTTCCTGAAGATGTTTCTTTAGTGTACCAATCAAACAGAATCTTATTATTTTTGCGTATAATTTTTGAGTCTAAGTACGCGATATCTCCGTTTTTCTCAATCTCAGTAGTAAATTGTATTTTAGGGTGCTGTTTGTTAAGAATGGACAGAATTGTGTCCTTGTCTTCTATGCGAGTTATCGCCAAAATGTCGTCTACATATTTGGCGATATATATAATGTACATATTTTTATTTTCTAGTTCAGTAATTGCATCGTCAAGTAGGTTGTCAAGTATGATATCCGCTATAGTGGGTGCTAGTGGGTTCCCCATTAGCATACCAAAGATTTGAGTATAAATATTTTCACCAAACATAAAATAATTATTGTCATTTAGACAAAATTTGAGTATTGTTAAAAATTGTGAGCTGGACATCTTAGTATGATTTTTAATAATATTCCATTTTTTCATGATTGTGTTTATTGCCGACTGAATTGGGATGTTCGTGAATAGTGAAATCACGTCGAACGATATCATAGTTTCATTATTGTTAATTTTCACGCCGCTCAGGTGCTCCTTTACCCGTAAAGAATTTTTTTAACATTATATTTGTCAGAAATTATGACTTTAAGAATATTACCAACGTATTTTGATAATTGGTAACATGGTACTTGAACTGACGACACAATAGTTCGTAAGGGTGTCCCCTTCCTTATGTATTTTGGGTAAGCCGTATATTCTAGGTGCAGTAGCCGCAGAACAAAGAAGTTTAGGTTTTTCCCCTGTATTAATAATATTTTTTTTTTTTGTAGAGATCAGAAATAATGGTATTGTTTTGTTTCTGAAGTTTGTCAGTTGGATCTGCTCTTGAAATTCTGTAAGTGTTTTTGTCTCCTATAAGTGCTTGCATTTTCCCCTCATACTCATTTTTATACATAGCTACCGTCTTATTTCCTTTGTCCGCCTGTATAATAATTATGTCGTTATATTTTCTTAAAAGTTTCTTAGTTTTCTCAAAAATTGTCAGGATAAACTTATTCTTTTTAGTATTTTTTTATTTTTATATAATATTATAACAGTTATCTACTGCGGTGCAAAGTATTTAAATAAGAAGTTTTTAAAGCTACTTACGTTGCTATTAAGTTGCTGGACTTGAGGAAGACAATTCCATAGACGTGACGCATGTATTAAAAAATTCTGTTCAGATACAAGAAGGCTATGCAAGGGAATTATAATTCTTTTATCTCTAAGTGATCTGGCAAACCTAATTTTATCGCCAAGATAACGTGGAGTCTCCGAATAGATAATTTTATGTAATAGTAAGAGTACACGAATGTTTAAAAGATTGTCAAATGAAACGCCGTGTAGTTTTAAATAGGCACGTGACACATGATCATATCTACCAAGGCCAAACACATATCTTACAATATTATTATATAAGACATTTAGCTTCCTTCTACTAGTGAATCAAAAATTGCAAAAAGTTCACAACCATACATTAAACCTGGAAGAAGATAAGATTTTGCAATCATTAATCTAATATTAAACCCAGCAAACAATATGAGTCCTAAAAGAGTCTTTTAGGACTCCTTTTTATGAGCAAAACGCTCATAAAAAAGATCCTAAGACCCTCAGATATGAGCGTGGTTTCCTATGAAACCGTCAAAAAAATTTTGTACTGAATATGAGCGTTTTAGGACTCCCAAATTTAACGATTTGTACGGAAAATTGTGAGCCTTTTTGCTCACAAATCAATCATAACAACCTCTTAAAAGAGTCATAGAAGAGGGATTTCGGAGCGAAAAAAGAGTAATATAGGGCATTCATTTTATTTGTAAATTTATGCTTGTTAGCTTTTAATGGAAAAGTTTTATTAATATATGTTTTGTGCATTGAAATAATAATCATTTTAAACAAATTTCAACGGACAAAACCACCTAATTTTCTTTTAACAAAGGTTTAAAATTGATAGTTTTGTTTAATTAAAAGATTTACAAGGACAATGTTTAGTCAACTATTCACACATAAAGTACACAAAAAACATTAGTGAAAAAGTTAACAAATAAATAACATAAATGAATAATAAGCATTTGTTCAGGGCATATACTCGTACTTATTAGGTTTAAATGGACTAGGTTACTTCTTTTTCATGTTTATGTATTTAATACGATCATTTGCAGTCTGAAACCATTAACTGGACACCGTAATAAATATCTTTTCCCCGAAAGAGAATTTTCGAATAAATGCACCTGGAATAGAGAAAATTTTAAATACACATATTTATTGAAATAACTTGTTTTTATTCTATTTTTATTTCATTAATTATTTGGGCTGAACGTCTCTTTTCGCCAGTTGTTAGATACATTTTCTCTTTTTATTTAAAAACACAGAAATAAACTTACTTTTTGCACAATTTCTCAAAAATTTTATCAAAATCACAACCGAACAGCGCAAAATGATCACAATAATGACAGACAAACGCAAAATATTGAAATTATCAAGAATAAGAAAACAAAATACCGTTGCCCCTCAGAAAACCCTCATAAATAAGAGTTTTCTAGGAGTGTGCTCCTAAATTGCTCATAAAAATGAGTCTTTTCGGAGTCCTAAATTCTACAGGCTCCGAAATCAATCAGAACTGCTCATAAATTGGGAGGGTAATCATAAAACCCTCAAGAAAAGGAATCTTTTAAGAGTCATATTTAGGAGCGCTCCGATAATTGTTTGGTGGGAAAGGAGTATAGTGTTGTGTCGACCAAAGGCACCTTAACTTTATATAAGTTTGACCAGCAAGTGTGTTGACATGATTTGTCCAAGTAAGACTGTCATTGAAAATTAAATTTAAATTTTTGGCCGCATTCACAATATTGATTTTTTCCCCATTAATTAAAATATCAAGACCGATATTAGAAGCAAGTGATCTCTTACGTATTATTATGCACTTCGACTTATTAGGGTTAAAACAAAGTCCGTTAGACGTTGCCCAACGATAAATTTTATCCAGATCATCATTGAGTCTCATGATGTTTTGAGAAACAGATTGTACAACTGCACATCATCTGCGTACATATGTATATTTCAGTGAACGAGATGTTTTGGCAAGTCGTTTATATGAAGCGTAAAAAGCAATGGTCCGAGAATTGACCCTTGAGGTACAACTCTAGATAAACGTAATTGTTAACAAAAACTAAAAAAATGACATCGGGTTATCGTCCATATTATGAAACATTTGCTGCAAAAACTTTATTTAATTCTCTTTCGAAACTGCATTTGTGTCCATAGAATGAAATTTTGGGTTTGCCGCACTTAAAGGAGCATGTACACGACATGTTATTTTAAAATCTGACTTGTCAACTTTTCAAGTCACATCTAATTGTGCATGTCTGTGAAAATTGCTGTTTTAAGGTTTATAATATTCGGTCACAAACGTTCATATGTAATTTGCTTCTGACAGCTATGATTTTTCTTTAAAGTATTCTTTAAAAATAATCTCGTTATGTTAAAACAGCATTAGTAATTAATCATTCCATGGGATAATTGTGATTTTGTGCGCGTTATTTTTTTGGATATGTGAAGTGATTGTGAATTACTTTAAAAATATATAAAACCTAAAATAAGCCATATTTAAAGAGACCATAACAAAAAAGGTGGGGCTAGGGGAGGCTAAGTGATAATTGTATCTAGTACTGTTGAGTATCAAGAGTAAGTACTATACATTTCAGCTGCCACCACCTGCCACTCTAGTAACCAGATAATTTTTAGTGATTTCATATATTTTTATTATAAGATTAGCGTGACTGACTGGGTGATCATCGCCCAACCCAAACAACTTAAGCAAGACACTTGAAATTTTGTATGTAGACTCCCCTCCCAATGTGTAAATAAAAAAAGTAGAGACTTTTGGAAATTCAATTCATAAGGGGTTAGAAATGGGTAAACACGGGTAAAATCAGTAACATTATATCTCGTGATCTAACAGAGGTAGACGCAAAATTCAAAAAATACCATTATTGAATCGAAAATTGAATTGTTATGTGTTTGGTACTTTTTTAAAATTTGCACATTTTGGGTATAAAAAAGGGCAAAAATATAATTTTGGTACTTTTTTGGTAAACAATTTATCCTCTTAATTAATAAAGATAAAAATAAAATTTAAATTGTGTTCTCTTCTCTTTAAAAGCTCTCATATAAATGTTGGCACCATTAGAAAATCGAATTATAAACATCGTTGGTAATTTTTTCTATTAAACTATTTATTTATTTTATTTTTATACTGAATATATGCCCAATATTTGAATGCCAAATTTCAGCTATTTACTTAAAGAACAGATATTTTTTATATAAAGTTATGCAGTCGCAAGTACTGGGGAAGAAAAATGAATTGGTACTCATCCCAGCCCACCTCAACCCCCACCCACCTTCAACGGGAAAATATATACCATTTCTGGTCTTTCCAAAATAAATTTTGCGTAATGGTATTTTTCAGTTGATGGTTCCTAAACAATCGCCCCCCTCACCCATCCCACAGAACCTTAAGTCGGATCCACGTCTGAGTTATTGAAAGATTTATATGTGTTTATTGTATATAATCACATAAGATTACATATTATATTATAACCATATATGATTATATCTAATTTTATTTGCTCAAGTAGGCAAAAAGATGGGGACAGGAGATGTGCACATATAAATATTCCACAAACTATTAATATAATCGCAACAAATTTTATATTTTATTACAACTCCAAAGCCCTTTTATAATGTTGTTCGATACTTTTGAGTATCAATGATTGCCTAGCCAACCCCTGTATGTACGTGTCCAAAATTTTACCTAGGGATCAAATCTGCTATTCTTAAGTTACATACCAAATTTCAGCCATTTTCGTAAAGAAATAAAGAAGCAATGGATTTTTGGCCGGAATTTCCCAGTGTGCATTGTTTCTGTTTTTCGCATAGTTATTTCAGAAACCAAAGTAGTTTTCGGTTTCAAAATTTCGGGCTGCCGTAAAATAATTCAGCCATCTTAATAATACCAATTTAGGATATTATAATGAAACGTTTTTTATATACTTATTTATTTATGTACATAATTCCAATTTAATGGTGAAATGATCATACATTTATCGGTATTGGAAAATATTCACCCTTATTGTGTTTGGCGTATTTAAAATACGCCTACGACTGTTTGGTAATAGATTAAAGAGAACGTGAACTTTTTTCCTTTAATCTATTACCTAACTGTCGTAGGCGTATTTTAAATACGCCAAACACAATAAGGGTGATTAACTTCAGCCTGTTTCTTTCCGGAGCAGATTATTGACACAGCTGCACGCAGAGAAAAAATATGGTTGGGCATGGTTACGGCAACAACACTATGTTTAATGTAACAACATATTGTTGTCGTGCACAAATAATTGTTATTTTTTTATTTAATATCAACAATATTATAGTTACTGTAAACATATCAATGTTTATCGCCATTATGAACTTGAGTATTGTTGACCGAAAAATAATTATTTTTCTAACAACTTAATTATGATAACTTTCTAAACATATTATATTTCTCACAACCATATCATGATATTTAATAGCCATAACATGATAACTTTCTATACATTTATCATATTATGTTAAAGATGCAATCAAACTATTTTTACTCTAATAATATTATGTTAGCGCCATTTGTAAAATAATTTTGAATCAGTTGTGTCGTTTTTTTTATTTGTGAACGGTTAAACAATTAAAATATAAAATTCCATAAAAAAAAAAGTTTAAAGAAATTAAAAAATTTTAATATTAGCGGAGTTCATTCAAGTATTAGTGATTTAATAGTGCAAATGGAAAATATCATAGTTTTTTTGTAAAACCCAACAACAAAACACATAGAGATTTCGTTATATTGTACAAAAGTGCTACGATATTTCTGTGGTTTTCATGGGCAACCGCGTATGTCTTAAAACAAATTTTTCAGGCAAGCCGAAAAACAATTCTAGATCAAACTATGGGCTAGGTATTGCACTTCTTAAACTTTGTCATTACGTTAAAAAATCGGAATTGAACCATATTTTAAAAAAAAAGGTAAAGAGCGTTCAAAACTAGGCAATATGGCATCAACATTTTAAAATCGAAAAAATGGACATACGCGGTTGCCCATGAACACCACAGACTTTTAATTTTTTCTTTTGCAAGCCTTATATTGAACTCCGCTATTTGATAAACATTAAGAAAAATTGTTAAAAGCCACAAAATAAAAAATCGATGCAAAAATATTTTAATTTATTTTGTATTTTAATGACATCTATGAAAGGTGCTGTATCATAATATGATTGCTTCTTAATTTATTATGATTAACATGATGATAATATGATTAGTTCTTAACTTATTATGATTAGCATGACAGTAATTTGATTACTTCTTAACTTAGTATGATTAACAGAATAATAATATGATTAAGGGAAAAATATTATGATGTAATAGTACGAGCATATTTAGTCATAATATGATTCAATAATAATCTTAATATGGTGACTACAATCATAATTCTTATCATAATATGTTACTCTTAGAATATGTTTACCACAACCATGTTTTTTCTTTGCGTGTGACGTCAAATGGTTTGTCTGAAGAAAATAGAGCGAGCTCTAATTAAATTTTATTTTTTTTTTTTTTTTTTATTTTTTTATTATCATTAATTCAAAATTACAATTTTACAATTATGATGAGGTCTCAGCGCCCCTAGGGCTTTGTTGAGACTTCGTTGGCAAAAAAATACAATTTGTGTATGATTTTTTTTTAAATTATTTTTAAATTATTACTAAAAAAAAAAAAAAAATAAAAAATAAATAAAAATAAAAATACACACAGAAAACAAATTGGTTGGGAAACGGTTGCAGTAATAAAATATTGATCAAGTAACATGATTTATTATTGCAACTATTAAAAATGTATAGTTCTAACTGATTTTTAATTCTCTTGATTATAAAAATGATGTTCCAACTGAAATATGATTCCTTCAATACTTTTATTAGTTATGATAACTAATTTAATTAAGTTCTAAAAATTAGTACAAATGGTTAGAACCACAACCGAATTTAATATAGGGCAATACTGAATATTGGTCATTGCAATCAATAATTTGCTGTCGTCAATAAATTTTGTAATATAAATGATTATTCATTTATTGCAGCTAATTATTGATTGTTGGAATAGATTCAATTCGAGTACAACAAACGAAAATATAATTATTCGGAACTCACAACCAAAAAATAGTTAAAAGCCCCAATTGCTTACTAAATTTTCTGTCAAAACATTTGATAGATTAAATTAATTTTTAATATTTTATTTAAAAAATATCTTTGCGGTCAAAAATGGAAAATGTGAAAAATTTAAAAAATAGGGGTAAGTAATTTACGTATTCTTATAGGTATGAACATATACACGTACATTCATATGTATGTATGAATGTATGTATTATTTTTTATACCATGAAAATTATATTGGACTTCTTGATCCTGGACTGATCCAATGTAGTGCAAGTATGGACCATTTCATTATTAAAAAGACATGTCTTCGTTTTTTAACGACATGTTTTCGTTTTGAAACGATTTCAAAGCTAATCCTCTGGTGTATACCATGGAGTAGTTTTAAGACTTCTCCTTTGTAATGCAAGCTGGGTTATATGGTGCTGCCCGAGGACATCGTACTGTAAAATAAGCCATTTTTTCCATTCATTGGACAAGTCCTTGCCCCTTATGGGCTACATTTGACCGGTTAAAAAAAATATGTTGATAACGACAATCGAATATCTTGTTATGAACACCAATTATGTGTTAATTCAGTTGCAGCTATCATTTATTCGGGTATAAGCACAATTTTGTTTCTAATAATCATACTAACAACCAACAATATCTGTTGTTATGACTGATAGTGTACTAAAATTCAAATGTTGCTATCAAAACTAATATGCTAAGCAACGAAATTTTCAGTAATTGGAACCGAATTGTGTGATAGTACATGCAACCGACGAAATTCGATTGGCGCCAAATTCGGTTGTGATCACGAATCTGTTTTCTCTGTGTAGGTAAATTACACTACATTAAAAGCATTTCAACATTATTAGGATAAAAATCTTTTAGCTTTTTCTTAAATACTGTTACTGATGTACAATTTTTTAGAAATTGTGGCAAATTATTGTATTTTAAACCACCTGAGTATTCCATTCTTTGTTTAGTGATTTCTAGACGACATCTAGGAATCCTTAAATTCGAAATTTTGCCAGATGACTTTGCATCTGACTTACACAAAAGCAATATTATAAAGGTAACACACGATATGTACATATTTTGCAGTGGGAAATTTGACAAGTCAGATGTTAAAATCATGTTGTGTAAAGCTAAGATCCCACTATCGGCGCAATGTACCAATTTTTGTCTTTTTTCATGTGCCGATAGTGTGAACGGTGAATATTTTTTAATTTGCGACAATCTGTGCCGAAATTGTGCTGACTGTGGACAATCAAAATTAACCTTGATGCGCCGATAATGTGAACACTCTTTTGCACAATGTGGAGCAATCAAATTGTTTTATATGTACCGATTTTTATCGGCCACTTGTGTGCCGATCACAGTCGCCAATCAGCGCCGATACAAGGGATGGCAAAACGAATTTTTTTAAAGTGCACCAACTGGCTACTAAAATTTTACTTTTTTGAGCTTAATTGTACCAAAATTACATTTGTTTTATCTATTATTTATGTATTAAAAAGTTAAATAGTACATTTGTACTGTTAAATGAAAGAAAACAATTTGCTTTAACGAAAACATTGCTGTTGTATCGATGTTGCCATCCCTGCTTTGTAAACATCTGTTTACAGAACAACAATTACAAAAAAAAAAAAACAAATGCAGTAAGTATGAATAAAATTGAATACATTTTTAATTTTATATTAATATATTATTTAAAATTGCTAGGAAACTAATAAAGGAATATTCAAACGGAGAATTTTGCGAATTTTTAAAGTAAAATTATGTCGCCAGCAAACAAATAAACCAAAACATATGATTAAATTGGCCCAAATAACACGATAGTGTGACCGCATTGTACCGATTATTGTCGCAATTGAGTTTTGGCCGATATGAACCGAAAAAAATTCTCACAATGTGCGACGATAATGGGACCACCCAAGAATAAATTGTGCAATGTTTTTTAATGTGCGCCGATACAGCACAATAAAAATCGTCATAGATTGTGCTATTTGAGCCGATAGTGGGATCTTAGCTTAAATGAAGCTTAAGTATTTTGTATGCCTTCTGTTTTTCTTCTTCCTCCTCTCAATACCAAACTCTCAAAAACTGCATGTACACGAAACAAACTTCACTTTTCCATTAGTCTTTCCCCTTTCATTATTAAACTCAAATGTTTCGCATCAAATGCTTCATAATATGGACGAGGGCTTAAAAATGCCAAAATAAAATAAAAAGATTTTAATGCTCGTATGTTAAGAGATAACTGAAGAAGTTTAAAAGTGTATTGTTCCGTTCTGTTTTGTTTGCTTTACATGGAAGGTTATCCGTCATAGAAGACTTAAAAGAAAAAGTTCTAAATATTAAGTTAGTGAAAACTTAACAAAGTTATTAATCGAAATGGTAAGGTCCAAATGTAATATGCTGGCTTAAGCTACTGTCAAAAATGAACGAAAAGATTGTCAAATTCATTCATTCCGTACGGAATGTGCGGATAAGTGCGATAAGATAAGCAATTTGCATAAGCAAATTATAGTTTGATAAATCTTAACACAAGTTTTCATTACGTTCAAAGCACAGTTACTTTAACCTGCTGATGGACATTATGGTTGGGCCTTTGATCTTCCAACGTTGACCAAGTTAAAAAACAACATATATTTTAATAAAAGTGAAACCGACTGATGTTGAACACATATTTTCAATATATTCTACCTGTACGGCTTTGTGTGACAGCCGAAGATAATTTCAATTTATAAATTAAAAAAAAGACATGATTATATTTTGTAATAATCATTTATTCAAATAAAACTTATTAAATTAAATTAGTTTGTGTATTTGCGTGCATATTTTTAAGTTTTTTTTCGGCATTTTAAACATTTAAGATTCAGGTTAAGATTTATATACAAGTTAGTTCTGGAACTACTATCACAAAAATTGTCACGGTATAGTAGCTGTTAAAACAGTTATTGTCGCCAAATTGAATATTAATTCCAACGAAGTTTCGGCAAAGAAAGCTATTTGAATGGGACCATACCAAAAATGGACCAATTCCAATAAAATGTGGTGAAATGATTTAGGTTGCAATAATATACTTTTTGGCCAAATTCTATCTTAATGCAAACAACAGTGTTACAGGTTAACCTGAATTCGAGTGACATGCTTTTTGAGATGTCAAATAGGATTTGCAACACCGGGCGGATAGAAACTCCGAGCTTGTTTTTGATATAACAAAAACAGAAAATTGTTTGTCTTGGAGCTGTGCGAAATAGTGGACTGATTCTCATCATTAAGCAAATAAAACATGTGTTTGTACCAAATTTCAGTATATTTTCTCCAAAATTGCAAATTGTGAATTTATTTCTATACAGTTTAAGAAAAAAATATATGATTAGTTTTAGGACATTTTAAGGTAATAACTGAAGAAAACTCAGATACGAACCACAAGTTCAACAATTCTAACTATAATTCTTCTTACAGAAATGTCCCTTTTGGCACTCAAACTTGTTAAAGGATTAAGCGCTTCCTATATTTTTATCTTGTACATATTGAAAGTCGCTGTAGTCCTTGGCTTATTCGCATAAAAAAAATCTTACGGTGTGAAATCGCATAATCTCGGGGCCGTTAACTTCACTTTTCCATGAGATGGCCAAGTCCTCAAATCGCTCGTGAAAAATGTTATTCAAAAATCGGTTAAATTTATTTTTTGTTTTATTAAAAAAACTGTTTTTAATTTCAAATTGTCTTACTTTTTTTAAAGTTTTTTTGTTTAAAGTTGATCAAAAATCGCAATGAAATAGGTTTTAAAGGATTCTGCCTCTGTTTATTAAAAGGTAAAAGCTCCGAAATTTGAAATGATACTATTTTATAACTTGTTGCTCCTTTGCCACACGCAATAACGCCTGCAAAAACAAACACAGAAAGCATCTTGGGCAACTTTGGCCCCAAAATCCCGTCTTACATTATGTTCCGTCTTACATTATGATGCCTGCAGAACACACATTGTTTCCCTATACTTCTTCATTCCTCTGTCAGTATCGTAGAATAGAATTATTTTACAAAAATAATCCTGTATTATTTCATTAAACAAGAGCGTCCGCAATTATTTCCTAGTTGGCTGTATTAAAACCATTTTTAAAATCAAGCGTCACAACTACAGAATACTCCTTTGCTTTATTTGTCCAGCATTTCCCCTTAATAGCCCTTGCGCGGTTTCTCCAACTGCGTTCATGACATTTACAATTGATCCAGCTTTTCTGAAGCCAAATTATAGCTTTAATGTAAGTCTCTAGTGTTTTGCTGATAAGAAGTTTCCCGCTGGCATATATCATGCAGAGCCAAAGAAGGACCAGTTTCTGCTTTTTCTACATTGATGGAAAGGTTTCTTGTCCCAAATACGTATTTAACATGGCTGTAAATTGATCTGTGCAAAAGTGATGTTGTGAATATCAGTTTTTAATATATTCGAAATATTCTGTCGTTGGGGGTATCAAAGACTCGGCACAGCTTTTACTTGTAAAAAATTCATTTTGTTTGTTTTTTTCTTAACTAAAATAAGATTTTCTATTTTGCGTTTTTTTTTTAAATAAAAATGATAAAATTATTAATATTTTTGTTTCATTTTATTATTTCTTTTACAATTTAGCTTTTTTTACCGTTACGCAAAATAATCGCGAAAAATTCGCTTAAATTTGGCGAATACGAATGTCATTTAATATTAATATTTTATTATTTCTTTTACAATTTAGCTTTTTTTACCGTTACGCAAAATAATCGCGAAAAATTCGCTTAAATTTGGCGAATACGAATGTTATTTAATAGTCGAATATCCGGCGATACGAATACGAATATTCGTAGCATCGCAACTGTGTGTGTATCTACATGTTGAAACTATTTCAAATTAATTATTTCTGAAACAAAACTTTCTTTTTTTAATTGTCTAATTCAAACATTTTTGGGGAGTGAATTGGAATCAATCATTTTATTTTGTTTTAAATAATAAATTGGCTATTTGTATTTGTGTTTAAATTTTTGTTTTTGTATGTTTCAAAACATTCCTCACCAGATCAGATGCATTACTGTTTAAAAGTATTTGGGCATCTTTTTATTGGGTCACAAATGCTTTTTCTTTCTTGTTTCTTACTTCTTTGTTTGTTTTTCTTGCTGCTGGTGTGGCTGCTTGTAAACTTTAAATCTCATCTCCCCGTACATTAATAACCGGACCGTATATTTATCTGTCTGCTGACGTCAAACATCAACCTGTGCTTTTTTTAAATTTTTTCTTGAAAAAAAAAAAGGTAAATAAATCCAGTTTAAAAGTCTCTCATAGATTTCTTTTAATTTATTTCTACAGATTTTTTTTTTTTTTGTTTTAATTTTTCTTAATAAAATTAAAACTCAGAATTTGAAAAAATTCTGCGAATTAAAACGTAACATACTCCTACATATGTATTTGTTTAATTTTATATATTTTTTTGCTACCATTATGAAAAAATGCCCTTCACAATACGTAATAAGTAGTTCAAAGAGGCTGCACATCCCAATAAAAGTATGTTATTCAAATGTTTTTTAATTATACCCTACACCACTTTTGGTAATATGCTTTTTCTGCTGATATGAGCCTACTAATCAAAATCTGAATTTATTGGTGAGAGGGGATGATAACATGCTTTTCTTCTCTCCTCTCCCACCTATAAACTCAGACTTTCTGAAAGAAAACTTTCATACTGCGAACCCAGACTTTAGGAAAAGTGAAGACTTAAATAACAATAATATGAAACAGGGGGGTTACCGCGTATTTCGATTCGAAAGAAATAATTTACGAGTTCGAACAATTTGTACTGTGTATTACGATTTTCGTACAATTTGCTTCGAATGAACGGAAGTTGTAAATACCTTTTCGAAAACAAAAAGTCCTTTTCGTAACGGCAACTCTATATTACGAACCATAAAAATCCTTTTCGAAACTCCAACTCCGTATTACGAAAACGAACGTTAGGATATTGTTCGAAAGCTAATTTGTTAGTGACTAAGTGCAAATGACAAAGTTCAAGATAAATAATAGTGTAAAACAAACAAATTAAACCTAATAATATTATAATTGATATAAAATAAATGTTTACTAACGTTATTATTGAAAATGTTTTAAAATTTGTGATCCTGAAATTTAAAAAAACATTTAAAAAAAAATTAGGCTCCGTGCAATAACTCCCAGGTGCAATAAGTCCCAGTGCAATAGCTCCCAATGAATTAAATCCCAAAATAAATGAAATAAGTCCCAAACTGGAAAAAAGAAATAAATCCCAAAAAAATGAAATAATTTCCAAGTCTTAAATGAAACAAACCCCAACTTTTGGGAGTTATTTCATAATGAAATAACTCTTAAAGACATTAATGAAATAACTTCCAAAAACAGTCCATCGAAAAGAAATGAAATAAGACCCAAAAAAAATGAAACAACTCCAAAGAAATTTATTATATATGTATTCGTTTTACTTGAATATTTACATATTAGGTTACCAAAAAACTAACATTGAGTCCTCGACATTTTGACAACAAATGGGGCATTTTATTATATCCTGACCTCCAGCAATAGCAACTGCCTGCAGTATAAGCACGCCGGGTACAAGAATTACCTCCTCTATGGTATAACAAACATCGGCTTCGCTAACTAAAGCAAACACCGGCTTCGCTAACTAAAGCTTCTCTGCATAGCCGGCCTTCGGCCGGGCGCAAGGATTTTGTACTCTATGGTATAACAAACACCGGCTTCGCTAACTAAAGCTTCTCTGCATAGCCGGCCTTCGGCCGGGCGCATGGATTTTCTCCTCTATGGTATAACAAACACCGGCTTCGCTTACTAAAGCTTCACTGCATAGCCGTAACACTGCAATTGCAATTAGCAAAATTTTCTTCTTTGATAAACTTAAGTCATTTTATTCAAATAGTTTGAAATATCCCGTTATAAATACCGTTTAAAATTTTAAACAATTTTAAGAAATTGCAAATAATTGAAAATGAAAAAACTCCCACAAAAAATGAAATAACTCCCACAGCAAATGAAATAACACCGGAAACCAAAATAAAATGAAATAACTTCCACGTTAATTTTTTCAAGGACTTATTTCATTTGGATTTTATTTCATTATGAAATAACTCCCAGGCAAAAAATGAAATAGCTTCCAAAAAAATGAAATAAAACCGAGAGGGCTGGGAGCTATTTCATAATGAAATTACTCCCACATTTGTATGAAAAATTTTTGGGTCTAATTTCATTTTTTTATTGGGACTTATTGCACCTAGGAGTTATTGCACGGAGCCAAAAATTACATTTAAAAACAATATTTATATATGGATTGCTCAGAGCTGAAGCGAACCAAGTCAAAAATAAAAATTCGATAATATTTTGAGTTTGAATATGTGAATTTCCATTAATTTCTGGAGCCATTGACATGGGTTTATTACCGTTACCTTTGGAACGAAAAACTTTTTGATTTAGTCCGTTACAGAACTCGATAGAGTTAAACTTTGCGAAGAATTTCACACCAGTTTTGAAATACATATATGCATTCGGTTCAGCTTTGAACCCTCCATATATGTATAATTTTTTTTTTAATAAAAAAATACAATTATAATATTTTTCACACATTGAATAGTATTTATTATTTGTTTTGTTGTGGGATATTTTCGTCCATTTTGGTATTTTAATAGCAGTGCTACCAACTTTTAATCAAATTCCCCTTTTGTTTATAAATACAACTCTGTCATCGTTTCGAACGAGTTACGCAGTACGGTTTAACTTTCGCATCGGAAATTGCTTTCGAAAAATTTTGCTCTTCGAATCGAAATACGCGGTAGCCTCCCAGTATTAGAAATAACCTGGTGGTTTTTTATTCTCCACGTTTTATAGAAAAGTTCGAATAAAGTATTTTTATATGGTAGGGGACATCGTAAAACCGTTTTGTACTGACTGCGCGTTTAAAATTTTACCATGGGTTCGTTCTTTTCGTTGAAAAACTTAGCGACCATGGTAACCACAAGTGACACATACTTTATCGCACATTGACTTTGAATTTTAAGTTATATTTATTAATTTTTTTTTTTTTTTTTTTGAAAAGGGGGAAATCCATTCAGATTTTAGTTTAACATAACTTTTTTTCTGTTTAATTTCATGCCAGTATTTTAAAAATGATTCACACTTAATTTTGGTAGATTATATGAAAACTAACGAGTTAACCCATTTACGCCCAAACAAAAATCACCTGGAATAAAAATTTCCAAAGAAATATAATTGTTTTTTTATTTTATAATTAAATTCATTACATTTAAACAAAAAAATAAGAAAAAAAAAAATAAAAATATTATATTTCTTTGGAAATTAAAGGGGCGCAATGGTCCCTTATGTGAGAAAAATTTTTAAACAACACTTTTTAATTTCAAGTGTTTTCTTGCATATCAATTCGCCTATTCGTAAACCACTAAGGCTTTAAGACGGTGGGAGGGCAGAATATTTTTGGACCAATGTCTTTATATGGGGGTCTACTCTTTATTGCGATGCGAAAACAATTTCGATGCGTAGGCTCAATGCCAACTTGGTATTCTCTATCACTTTCGCAAAATTTTCTGAAAATGAAGCAATAGTGGCAATAAAAATTAAAGATGGCTCGGATTTAGAGTAATGAAATGCCAAAGTGCGTAAAAATATTTGAAATTGGAAAATTTAAATAAAATAAAGTTATGATTTACGAAAGAAAAAAAAAATTAAAAGATGCGAAAGACACATGCGCAAACGTATTAAAGAGTACCAATCGCTAGATTTGCTACAATTTTCTTTCGCATCATAATAGAGAGTAGCCCCCCTGGACATTACTTTTGACACTTCTTCAACTCCGATATCTTCATCCAGTTACCAATTCATCTTTTCACTTGGTATTTAGTAAAGGGTCTGTGTTTTTTATAGAGTGATACAAGTTCAAATCATAACAAAACATAGTACAGTATAATCCCGATAATTCGTAATCGCAAGGGCCGGTGATTTCTTACGAATTATAGGGGTTTTCGATTTAGCGGGGTTTCGATTTAACGGGGTTAAAATAAAATAAATACGAATTAACGGGGTTTTTCAATTTATTAACTAAAACGATAAAAAAAATCATAAAAAACAATTGTTAAAAATAAAATATATAAAAATAATTCATGTAACAAACTGATCTTAAGAAAATAGCCACACACACAAGCAAAAACCCACGCAAAAAAAAAATAGCGGTAAGCAAAAATCATTCTTTCCATGTTTCTGCTGTTTTTATTACGAATTATAAGTGGTAGTTAGCAAACAATTACGATTTATAAGAGGTAAAGAAGACTTTATTTGAAAAAAAATTACGAATTAGCGAGGGGACCAAACTGTATGGAAATTTTACGAATTAACGAGATTTTTTCAAGGGACCGACAGTTTATTACGAATTATCGGGAATTACGATTTATCGGGGTACGAATTATCGGGATTTGACTGTAATATATTTTTGATATCAATGAAACGGTCTTTATTGGATAGAAAATTTTATGACATTAATGTTTAAATATGATTTCTGCTATGCGACCGCCACGGCTGGCGCGTAAAAGGCGCAATTTGAAACACAAATTATCAACAACTTTTCGCATTCTGACCATCATCGTTTTTGACACCGCCAGCCCATAAAGCACACCAAACAGTACTTTTCTGTGGTTATAATGGTGTTTCGACAAATGCTTGTAGACTCTCCTCACTCCATATGCGACAATTCTGCTTATTTTGGTACACACTAATTGGCACATTAATATTTCAAGGACTATAAAATCATACAAAACAAAGATATCACGTTCAAAAAACTTGTAAATATTTTTTAATTTACTAAATTTATTAACAAAAACATAATTTGGCCGATGTTCACTTTGTATAAAAAAATTATGTTCGGAAAAGCATACCTACCTCCACAGATGCCTTTTTTAGGAAATTTTAAAGATTTTTACCATAAAATCACGTAATGCAATAAATTTTTTTTACAGTAATATCTCATGTCTAAACTCTCAGTTAATCAATAATGCAAATATATATTGAATAATGCCAAAACCTTTGTCGTATGCCACCATTAATGAAGTCACTTCATTGAAGGGTTCCCAAATTGGCACAGCGGGCGTAAATGGGCTAAGCAAATACAGTTAAAAACGAAACGTTTTATTTAATCCGCATAAATTGTAGTTTTAAATTTTGTCTAGTCTGTTTTTCTCACTAATAACATTAATATGTATGTATATGTATAGATATTTTCTCAGTTCTCAGCAACCAGGGTTGCCGTTTGAAAAATTTTTATCCGACCAAAATTGTCTGCAAAACCTACTAAAAACCTTTGAAACCGACCAAATTTTTGAAATATTTAAAAACAATTATATCGTCATAAAAATGCAAAAGGGCCTATCATAATTTTTAAAAAATGTTCAGTAGCGATACGACTGAGATTACGAAAACAGTTTTTCAGGATAGTGTCAATCATGCGTAATGTGGTAACGATATTTACCAGAAAACCCTGTTGTTATAACCACAATTGCTGCCTTTTTATTAAGTCTCTTTTTCTTAAAATGAACATAGGCCCTTTTGGATTTTATATGACGATATGTACGTATATGTATTTTTAATAAAAAGTATAATTTTTATTGGATATAGCTATAAATCTACATATTATTTTTTTTTTTTTGTAATATGCAATTATAGTAAAAACAAAGAGTAAGCCTATGTGCACACCTATTAAATATTTAACTTCCTACACGTAACCCCTATAGTCTTATTAAAAGTTTATTTGCTGGTAACGTTTAACTTAAACAAAATGTATGTATATATACAAATTCATTTAATAACGCTTATTAACTGGAATAATTCATTGATCGTATGCAATAACACATATAGACCACTAATAAAATATGAATCAAATTTTATTAACTTAAGTTTGTAGAATTTAAAAAAAAAGTATTAAACTTTATAAGACAAAGGCTGAGCTCCAATACATCCTAATACCTTGCAGAGAACGTACAAAATGTATCAAAGAGTTTAACAATGCATAGTTGGCTTATTGTATACGCGTTGATAACTTGCTCTGTTTTGGAACTCATCCATATTTTATGCAAGTTCAGTTCTTATACCATTGCCTTTATAAAACTATACAGTATCAAAGCATCCCGCTGTTCAACGATTCTTACAACATCTTTAAGAAGTTCATCTTGTATAAGAAACACCTAATACAGAACAGTATTCCTGAAATTCTTTTATTTATGTTATTCTTTTAGGACTATGTGAAAAAACTGTAAATATTACCACAAAGAACCTTAATATTTTTTACATTACTAAGTAAGATTAACTGCCTGTTCATCTATTTCCGAACGAAGACTTCGTTCGATTAACTTACATTTAAAACGAAAACAAATTATACAATATTGTCTTTGTTTTACATGTAATTTAAGCGAACGAAGTCTACGTTTGACATCGATGAGTAGGCTATAAGCTTACCAACAGTTCCAGTCATGGCGTGAGCGCCGTTTGTTGCCAATCCGATCAAATTTTGTATAGGAATATTGTTTGTTGATAAAAAGTTTTTTATAAGAAGAAAAATTTAAACGGCATCTGACTTGGTTAGCTCGAATAAGATGACAAAGCTATCCTTTATAAAACTAACACCGTCAAAGTAACTTGCTCCTAACGTAATATCAATGCCATATCCATAGTTTCATCAACAATCAAAAAAAAAATTTTGTGTTTGGTAAAAAAGCTATGAGATTTGTAATTGTCTACTATCCGTCCAATTTTCTAAAACCGACCAAAATTAGGTTTGTCCTACCATCCGACCAAACCAAAAATATCCGACCAAATTTGGTCGGAAAATACCATGTTCGGCAACCCTGTCAGCAACATTAGCAGAAGCTGTTAATTGTTTGATAACGGAATGCTTAAACATATGGGTCACTGCTTAAGAAATCAAAATGTGTTTTTAAATAAAATGTATACATACAATATCATTGATGCAATTGATGGCTGCTGCTCGTAATGCATCTTTCCTTTTCGAGGATATAAAAATATAAAAAGTATAAAAATGAATTGCTTGTTCCCCTCATGCAAAGAAAACACAACTGGATCGTAGGTGTGACGTAACGCTGGAAATTTCTAAAACACGCTAAATTAACTCACAATTCCGTCGTTAACGTATTTTGTTTTCCTTTGAAAATTAAATCGTTAACTTCAGTCGTAAAAGAGCTAAGGCCTATTTAATCAATTTTACAGGAGGGAGAAAAAACATCCAAAAATTTTAAGCTCTTAATAAATTTTAAATCAGTAAATGCAGCAGCTTCGTTTTTATTTAACTTATTTTGTTATAAAATTTCATATTAAAAGGGGACGTACCAATTTTTCTTTAACATTACTGGACTTTGCACTTTTACGTACAATTGCAAAACAACAAATAAAACAGTATTTTTTTGCAAATTGTGTTATTTGGTTCACTCTCCTTTTATCTTGTTTTTAAATATACATACATATATTCAATATTCAAATAATATCATTTAAAGTTTTTTTTTTTTTTTTTTTTTTTTTTTTTTATGAATTGCCGTAATGTCGTATGAAATAGAAATAGAATTCGTACGGCGTAGATACGCTTTTACGTTTGCGACAGCTATTGTCTGCTTTTGTAGAAAATATCATTCGTTTTGATTTGACAACGTATTTACTTACTCCGTACTACATTTTGTCAAACACTAATGGTGTTTTCTTTTCTAAAAAATAATAATAATAAAATATTTGTGTAATATATTTAACAGGTTACACGTACCCTTACAAAGTGATACATTTTTCTAAATTACAATGGAACTAAATAATAGCTACGTTTTACACTCAACACTAATCTGTATTTAGCGTGTTAAATATTGAAAGCAAAGTTTGTACTAAAAGCGATATTCACCACGCTTGTAGCAATTTTCAACATTAAATTTTCTTTGAATTCCATAAGCGTTAACAGCATTGATTTTCAATAATTAATGTCAGCTGTTGTTAAAAATTTTGCGCCAAAAAAAAAAAAAAATATAATTATGAATGAAAAACAAAAAGTTTTAATATCCATCACAATATAACTAAAAATCACAATATAACGCGAATTGTGTGAAAACACAAGAAAAAACTTAATAAAAAAATACTTGCTTGCATAAAATAGTACTTTACGCAGATGCAAAAAAGGGTATTATCTCACACTCAATTATAACTGCGGGTAAGAAATGAAACAAATGCCATTTATTGTTGCAACATATTTAGAAAGGAAAACGACAATTTTTCACATTTTTGCATATATTTTTAGAATAGAACAAAAACTCGCGCGAATGGTAGCATATATGGAACATTATTGTCAGAAAAGAAAACACCATAATTCCCAGAGAATATTTGTATTCTGTTATGTAACACTTATTTCATCCAAATTCAGTACAAACTTCATTAATAATACAATATTTAAAAAAAAAAAAAAAATTGATCTACTAAAAGAATTTTAGAACTAAGCAAATTAATACTAGTAATTTTTTAACCATAAATCATGTCAATATGTAGTTTATTCCACCCAGCTCACATTGAACATTGAAGGGAATTTGGTAGATCGTTTTACAATTTGAAGGATCTAAAACCAATTTATACAGTACTATACGCTTAACATTCTTAAAAATATCGGATAAATATATCAAGTATGTATATAAAAGTAATTTTTTAGTTGCTTTGATACACAGAAAGCAAAAACTCGTTCTAAATTTAAGTTTTCTTTTACTGACTTTAAAACAATCCAAAAAGGGATAACTTTCGAAAACCAATATGCATCCATACGCTTTTGCTCGTTATTTGTTAAAATTATTTAGTTACATAAAATTTTCATAGACGAATAACTACGAAACCGTATTGGGCGTGCTTCTGGTGTCTTATGCTGGGTACACACAGTGCAACCTACATGCAATCTGTTTCAATGCAACCTCAAAATATCAAAGCGTTTTGATGTTAATGCAACCTGGAATGAATGAAAATGAATTTAATTCACTAGATTGCGTAAATGTGTTGCATAGTGTGTACCCAGCATTATAATTGAAAATTCTTCTATAAGCAAAGGGCGGAATACAACAAAAGTGAAATAAACATGTGTAATACTGGGTACACACTATGCAACGCATTTACGCAATCTAGTGAATTAAATTCATTTTCATTCATTCCAGATTGCATCAACATCAAAACGCTTTGATATTTTGAGGTTGCATTGAAACAGATTGCATGTAGGTTGCACTGTGTGTACCCAGCATTACGGGTAAGTAAAATTATGATATTCTCTCTGGTTCTGTGGGGTAAGTGTTAAGGTCAGAATCAATATAATCTCACTCTCGGATTATTCCAAGTACGAATCGAGATTAAACAATCTTAGAAACTCTTGAATCGGCTTGATTTAAGTACGGATGGATTGATTTGTTCAGTGTAAGAAAACATTGAATCGTCGTTGTAAAGTTTGTTATTCCAGCAACATTTTTTAAATCACCTTATCGGAAATTTCTATTAAAATCTAACGAGTTTATGCAATCTTATTTAATTATTATGTTCAAAAACATTTTTGTTACACCTCAAGAAATTTTTTGATACACATACATGATTGGTAATTGAACGCTCAGACGACATTTTATGTTTTATTAATTCGCCCAGCTATAACGTCACGAATTTGGCGAAAAGAAGAGAGTTTTAAAATTTTAAGAGAATAGAACACGTAATTTCAATGGTGTTGCGCCATATTATAATAAATAATATGAATTTAAATTTGAATTTAAATTATAATCTATATATAAATCGGCTAAGCCAAAACAGTTAAGAACACCTTCCTCCTCTGTATGTCAACCGATTTGAACAAAATATACACCATTTGAAAGATATTTACTTACAGAAGTGCACAATATATATTTTATTAAAATCTGTTCAATAATTTCAGAGTTATAGACGTTCAAATTTCAATTCATTATCAAATAATAAAAAAATAGGGTTGTCGATTATTCAATATTTTTTAGAAACCGGTTTTCGAATATTTCGACTATATAAAGTCGGAAAATGGAATGTGATCATTTTGAAATTTTCTATAATATTGAACTTTGAAACGTTATGTTATAGGTGCATCGCACAGTGGTATTTCTTCATACATCTAACTGCAAAAAAATAGAAGGAGTGATCCTACAACGATGAAATTTCGCACGCATGTTTAAATTTAAGTAGAAAAGAAAAATACAAAAAAATTTTAAAATCCGGCGACTCCTTGGGGTACCTCCCTTGGAACGCCATTTTTTCACGAATTTTTGTCCTCAATGTATAGGTCGCAATTCTTTATAGAATTTTACGAAATTTGACACACATCTATAAGTTGATCCAAGAAAGAGCACTACAAATTTTGGTTGAAATCCGTCGACTCCTTGGACCCCCATTTTTTTGCTTATTTTTCTTCTCAACGTATGGGCCGCAATTCGCAACGGAATTTGATAAAGTTTAGCAGATGTCCATAGGTTAATCTAAAAAAGAGCACTACAAATTTTGGTTGAAATCCGTCGACTGCTAGGGGTACCTCCCTTGGACCCCCATTTTTTTGCCTAATTTTCTTCTCAACGTATGGGCCGCAATTCGCAACGGAATTTGATAAAATTTAGCAGATGTCCATAAGTTGATCTAAAAAAAAGCACTACAAATATTGGTTGAAATCCGTCGACTCCTAGGTACCTCCCATGGACCCCCATTATTCCACGTAATTTTCTTTTCAATGTATAGGGCGCAATTGTCAATAGAATTTTATTAAATTTGGCACACGCGTATTAATTGATAAAAGAAAAAACTAACAATTTTGGTTAAAATGCGTCGTCTTTTATGTAACCTGAATGAAAAAATTTCGTATAAATATAATTCTCATTGAAAATACTAATAATATTTAATTAAAAAAATGCATTTTATTCATCAACTATCATATCTTTAACTACAATTCTAAAATATTCTTATGAGGTTGACGTCTTAAGCTATTAATATATGGATCGGACGACTCAAGCAAACGATGAAAAACGATGAAAAAAAATTTTTCATAATATTCAAAATGAATTATTTTTAATTCATTTATTTTTTAAATATGTATTTACTTTCTAACCAAGTCGCGCTTCTCCCCAACGATTTAAAAAATGACCAAAAACCTCTTTTGAACTGCCTTTTTCACTATTTCAATTTCATCAATAGTAAGCACCGAATTTTCCTGTTTTATAAAATTTGTTAACAAATTGACATTGCTACTACAATCAATAAGTTCCGGGCACAATTCACTATATGACACAGAAAATAAAATCATTTTTAGAATTATATTTTAAATTTTATTTCAATATTTATTATTATTTTTTATTTATTAACGTTAACTATTTACTGGTTGCAAATTTTGTTTTCAATTTAAGCGGTTTTCTTCTATACATTTTCTTTTAATAAAACATATTATTTTATTTTTTTTTTTAATCTTATTCACTTTTAAAAACAGCTGTCAACAATTTATTAAGAAATTGTTGTTATAATTAATAACTCAAATTTCTTTAAACCGTTAAGTCTAAAGGTATGCAAAACTTTTTTATTACAAATACTAGGGTGCAATATTCGTGACTTTTTTTTTTTACTAAATTTGGCTTTTTTTTTAAATATTGACAAAAGTTGGTGAATTTTTTTGACTATTTAGAAAGAAGAGCCTTTTACCTTTCATTTCGTTATACTGAGAGCACGGAGGTAAACCGAGCTAACTGACTTTTTCTCCAACGAAAACAGCCAATGCTGAATTTTTAAGGACAATTTTGATGCACTCATATCTCCCAAACTATGTATGCAATAACTTTTTATTTTCCTTTAAATTAAAAACAAGGCTTTGGACTTAAATAAAGTCGACACTCAGATTTTTCCGCTCGAAACATCTTCGATATATAAATCTCTGAATTTGAACAAAATTACCATATATTTCCCTTTCACAACATTAACCTGATTTCAACCGATCTTTTCTAAGAATATATATACATATATCTTAAAAGAAATGCAGTTTTTGGATTGCCAGACTCTTCTCTATAAAATAGCATCATTCGATTTTTTAAAAGTAATAGTCAAAAAATGCCTTTTTTGCAGCAGAAATCCCATAGTGCATCGCCCTGAGTGAATGAAACCCTATGAGATTAAAAATGTTGGTACTATTTATTTTTTCTGTGGTATGTTTTGAATCTTTGTTAATATTCGACCTATAAAGATAAAATTAAAAATGCATGGTCCTGGGGGAATAAGAACATGAAAGGGGAGCTTTTTGGTACTTTCGTTCAACATCTGGTACATTGATTAATTTTCGTTAATATTAGACATTAAAAAATAAAATTAAACTTGCAATGTCCAGATTGACAATCTATTAAGGAGATTTTTGCTACTTTTTTTGTTTTATCAATTCTGATGATATTGAACTTATAAAATAAAATTCTCTCTCGTGGAAGTTAAAATATGAAAAAGAGGTTGGTCCCTCGCCAAATCGATGCACTAAGACGGAAAAAATGAACGAAACATGTAAATTCGTATATACATAGATGTACTCTGTTTTCTTCTTATGAACATGAAAATGTATGGTCGAATTTTGACCATTAGGCGGACACTAGTAATAATAATAAAAATAATAATTATAATAAAAATAATAATAATAATAATAACAAAAATAATAATACTAAAACTGAATTGTATAATACTTACCAAATAATACCTACTTAATTAATTTTAATATTTGTAAACTCTAGCTTTAGCTGAATATGTTAAAACTAACGTAGTGCTGAACTTAAATAGATACAACAAGTAAGAAAGTATAGTCGGTCAAGCCCGACTATATGATACCCTACACCACAGTATTTAAAAACATATCATGCTTATGTGCCCATACAAATATGGATTTATCTATGTTTATAAACTTCATGAAAATTGGTTTGAAAGTTTGTGAGAGGCAGAAATTGCCCCCTACCTCCCCTTGTGGTCCTACTTTTTAAAAACTGTATACCTAATCTGTCCCTATAGATATGGATCTATATATGTTTTGAATTTCATTAAAATTGGTTTGAGAGGCAGAAATTGCCCCTATCTCCCCTTGTGGTCCGATTTTTTTAAAAATTTATACATTTTGTGTCCATATAGATATGGTTCTATCTATGTTTTAAATTTCATTAAAATCGGTTTGATAGTTTCCGAGAGGAAGAAATTTCCCCCTATCTTCCCTCGTGGTCCTATGATTCGGCCCATTTTCAATAGGCTTGGTCCTTGTGCCAATAAGAACCTATGACCCAAATTTTATCAAATTATCTCCAAAATTGCGACCTGTACTTTGCGCACAAGGTTACATGGACGGCCAGCCAGCCAGCCGGACGGACATCGTTAGTTCGACTCAGAAAGTGATTCTGAGTAGATCGGTATACTTTAAGGTGGGTCTAGGACCAATATTTTAAGGCGTTACACACATCAGCACAAATGTATAATACCCTCTCCACTATTGTGGTGTGGGTATAAAAAGTTGGCATCTTTTATATATAATAATAAATAAATAGATTACATACTTGCAAAGTGAAGTTCAAGGTGATCAATTGTGTTTCATTTAGTGCTTTATTTAGCAAAGTTTTTAAAGTGCCCAAATAAATTTTAAATTCAGTTAATTATCTTAAAAAATAGAAACTAGGAATTATTTCCTTCCGAAGGTTACTTTATATTATATTCAACAAAATAATAGTCTGGTAGTATATAAAGTCATTTCTGAAAAATGGAAGGCATAGAACTTTTACAAAAAAGCTTTATAAAATACATATCTGAAATTTAACTCATATAATAAATTCGAAAAATGAAAAATGTTTAATATAATATAAAGTAACCTTCGGAAGGAAATAATTCCCAGTTTCTATTTGTTAAAATAGTTGAGTTAAATACATTCAATTTATAAAGTAACACTATCCAGTGAGACACAAAGAATGCTGACGAAGGCCGTAGCGGGCCAGAAAATGCATTACATTCTGCTGGTGTCCAATAATTGTAATTTTTCTGTACATACAATATACCTTTTTTTTTTTTTTTTAAAGGAAGTTTTTTTTTTTTTTTTTTTTTTTTTTTTTTAATTCCCTACGCTAATCCCGCGAAGCTCTACGCTTGTCTGCAGGAAAGAAACCAGAGTCTCTGGCGGGAATCGAACCCGCAACCCCGGCGCGGATAGACAAGCTCTCTACCAGCTAGTCTACCGGGGCACTCATTGCTTTCCAAAGGAAGGCTAAGGTAAAATGTAAAAGAAGAAAATACAATTTAATAGTCTGGTAGTGTATAAAGTCATTTCTGAAAAATTGAAGGAATAGAACTTTTACAAAAAAGCTTTATAAAATACATAACTGAAATTTAGCTCATAGAATAAAGTTTTGGATTTTATTGTTTCTGCCTTCATTGGTCGCACAACCAAAATATGAATTGCATATTTAAGGCTTCTTTGATTTTTATAAGAAAACCTTAAAACATATTAGTTAATTAAGCTAATTCTCAAGTTTTATTGCAGTTTGATTACTGTATAGTAAGTTGAAAAGCTTTTGACAAAGACAAAAAGATTTAACACAAGTAAAAAGCACTATATCTAATTATCTACTTTAAAATAACTGTTTAACCTTTGTCCCCTCCGAGATATCTTTACTTGAAATTTGAAAAAATCCAAATTTTCGCTATGTTCATTTTCGCCATTTTTGTTAATTGCTATAATTATTTATGTGTGTTATTTGATAAGTATCGTTTAGAATTAAATTATTATTTAAATTGTCTGTAAGAACTACAATGCAATAGACAAATAGTTAAAGATAAATAAAACAATGAACCTTTTTTTTTGTTGCAATGGGGTCATGACTGCCTATGGGCTTCAAACAGGATACAATCTCAAAAATTTGTTTGTAAATACTGTAGTGCATGGTGTGGCATGTAAAAGGATATATACACAGCCCAATAATGAATACAAATTCCCCGGAAGTTTTTACAATTGAATTTACATAGGAAAAATGGAAGAAGGGGAAAACTCCCGGGGAATTTTTATTCATAATTGGGATGATAAACTTGTAAATCAGTTTGTAATATATATTCTAGATCGTTATGAGAAGAGAAGTTCAAATTCGGTTGACCCGGTTGGCTATTAGTCTGTGTTTTGAAATGAGTTTTCCGAAGACCCCTGATGTGATGGGGAGTTCGGTCCAAAAATAACTGAGATATGAAAAAAACCACGGTTGTCTCTTATTTTACCCATAAATCCCTTGTTGTTGTTTTTTTTTCTTTTTTTGTATATCTGGATAACGGCAAGATCCAAAGTTTGCAAATTATGTACAACCATCTTGGTTGTCAAAACAATGACTCGCCAAAAAAAAAAAAAAAAAAATTACCGGGGTAAGAGAAGTGGGCGTGGCACTTTCCATAGAAACACATTATAAATTTCTTTATATCTGGAGAAGGAAAAAACCCAAAGTTTCCAAATAAGATACAAGCACCTTGGTTATCAATACACAGCATCCGACAAAATGTGGGCGGGATTGGGAAAAATAGGAAATGGATTGGAAAAATCGATTTTTTATATGTATCTTAAGAACGTTAAGAGAAATATTGTCCAAATTTGGTAAAAAATATCTGGTTTGTTAATATACAAGCTCTTTTAAAATATATGCGGAATTGGAGAAGTGGGCGTGGCCCCACCCATTTAAAGACATTATAGATTGCTGTTTTTTTTTGGAGAACGACAAGAGCCAAAATTTCCAATTAGGTACAACCATCTTTGTTATCTATACACAACATCCGACAAAATGTAGGCTTTGTAGGGATTGGAAAGTAGGCGTGCCACAAAATAGATTTATCTATATCTAAAGAACGTTATTTATTTATATAACTTTCTGCTCTTAACGTACCATGGTGAAGGGTGTATGTATAAAATTTGTCAAAATTACAATTAATCGTCAAATATGGCAGCCGTGCTTGGTTATTCGATTTAATTAAAACACACGAAGGTCAAGTGCGTATAAAAAACATATTTTTCTTTTACTGCACATCTGTACACTTTTGTGAGTTGTCAGTTGTGAGTGTGCGTAAATAATTGTAGACATGCTAAAAAATTATATAAAATTTGCATTTCAAATATATTAAAAATACTACTCTAACCGGTGACTACAAATTTATTTAATTGGAAGTAGTTTCATAAAATCGGAAGTAAAACATTTATTTATCGCGTTCAATATTTTTATCACATGATTTTGCAAATCGTCTTGGGTTTTTTTTCTTATTATTTTGGCAAAATAAAGTCACTGAACTTAAAAATTATATAATTTAATAGTTGTTTTCTTAATTTTTCAATCAAAACAAATACGAACATGAGTTTACAAATACAATGTACTTTTAATTTATACAAGTTTAAAATAAAAGAATTTTTTGTTTCGAACTGACACAATTTTAAAATTTCCAATTTAATTCAAATGAGTTGACACAAAGTGCCGATTTAATTGTTGATAAAACGGAAATTCTATCATAAATTAAATTTGCTCATCCGTATTTTGCTGTATATAAATATTTTTGAAATTTAAAAAAATTATCGTGTCTTGCGAGGTTTACAAAATGCGATAAATATTTTCTAATAAATTGTTGTAATTGAATTTTGTTACTGGTGCTTTTATGAAAGTACAGAGACAAACTTCTGCAAAGAGAACCCATTACGACCGATTTAATTCTGACCTTCTGATATATACAGTTATACCCCATCCCATACTTATATACATATCTAAGCCTCTTTCAATGCTTCTATAGTTAAAGCCCTTGGGGAAGCTTGTTGAAGGCCTGAGAAAAGCCTTTGTAAACTTTATTTAAAAACTTTAAGAATGCACCCTGATTTAATTTTTATTTATCTATTATAATTGTTGTTTCAAAATATTCAAAAAAACAATAACAACTTATAGTGCCAAAGTTGTATTTTCCTCAAAATACGATAGACTTGTGTGATAGTGTAAAGTACCCATTAATGTTATTATATTTTAATTAATAAAAGGTGGTAAAATCACTCTTGGATTACCATTCGCCCAAATGCGGCAATTCTGCTTATTGACGAATCCACTCAGGTAAAAATGTGCCTAATCACGCCCATTTTCATAATAAGCCTGAATAACTTTAACGCGTTGCTCGATTGTGTATCTTCACACAGAAAAAAATCAAGTTAAAAACGTCGAAAACAAGGTTGATTGAACAACATTTTTTTCTTTTAAAATAACTATAATTCATGTTAATTTAACATTGCAGTAAAGTTACAGCAAAATGTCATTTATATTGAAATACAATCCGAATCACGTTGAATAAAAGTTCTTTCAAGTTGAAACAACGTGAATTTCATGTAGAATCAAATTGGTTTGAGTATGAAATAACGGTGTGAAGAAGCTTCAGAGCAACATATGCATTTATTTAAGAATAATTCAAAACAATTAACATCGTAACAAATGTTTCACTTATTTTGTATTCTCCTTTGTTAGCAGCAGCATCAGCAGAGTCGCCCGATGTGGTTTTCGCCATCATTCTACTTTGAAAACTTCATGTACTATTTAACTTCTTTTTATAACATATTTTAAACATGAAAATAAAAAAATGTACATACTTAAGTATGTATGCATGTTAATTTAACAAGATAAACTTTTGATTTTAATATAAAACAGGTGTTTATGGATTCAATATTGAACAATGTTACTTTAACAGTGAATAATATTAAATAAACGTGATTAAAGGTTATTTTAATATTTTTCATTTAAAATTAATATGAAATAATGATAAATTTAAATAAAGGGCATACTTTTGCATAAATTTACTATGATTCTCAATCAACATTTCGCCATGTTATTTTAACATTGGTATTCTTTTCTGTGTGTTTCCATGGTTCAAATTGAGTTTGTCTGAAATTGAGAAATGTCAAATGAAATGCATAAAAAAAACTTGACGTTTAGGTGTGGTTCGCAACCACCCTTTAGTATGGGTGAGTATCAAAGCGACAACACAAAAATTTCGCATTTTGAATTGCAATCGTGTACAATTTTTCAACAGTGGTTTAGGGTTTGGTGCGTTTTAGGTTGCAACTGTTTGTTATTCCAAAAATATTATTACTGACAGTGAGCGGTATTTTAAGCAACTTTGCAATGCTAGACGCAAATAAGGTAACAGCTAAATACAGAATTATTGCTCGTGAAAATTTGCCTTAAGGTATTTTGTGTTTTAAAATGCCACATAACAGTACAAAGAAAATATATCGTAGCAGAAAGCTATATAGGTACTGTCTTATATATAAAAAAAAACAGATTAATAAAGGGCTTATTAAACAAATTTTCATACAAAATCCGTTTTATAAACCATTTATTAACCTGTTTTATTTGTTAAAAATAAGGTAGTTTAAGTATTGCGCATAAGCAATGATGTGAAAATTGCAAATATGTGTATTTTATTGTTGGATTGCAAACAAAAGCACTTTCGCAAGACCATTTGCATCAAACACTGAACTCCGCTAATGTTATCTGTCTCAAAGTACACCAATTAAGTTATCGATGCGTACACAATAAGCAAACTGTGCATCGTTAAACTTGATGATACATTTTTGGCCTAGACTGCAAAATATTATGATGTTTTGGAACTCATTTTATGAATCACAAATAATTTGTTGCCCAAATATTTCGATTTTATTAATTTGTATACCTTAAACCACAGGCGGAAAGTTTGCCATTCAGTATGTTATTTCTACAATATTGATCATAGACCTAATAAAGTATATACTGTATCTTTTTGAGTATCGAAGTTGAATAAACGGTGTCCGTCTGTCTGTCTGTTGGTTGAAATGGGGCTTCCGAAGGCTACAGATATTATGGGGACTTGGTTGTAATATATTTACTTCACACGCACTCCGGAAAAGTTTGCTATTGAAATTTAGCTGGATCGGTTCAAAAATGGCTAAGATGTGAGCAAAAATACCACGGCAAATAAATGAAAAATAAAACAAACCACTTTACAAAAAAAAAAAAAAAATCAATGACAAAAGTAAAACAAATTAGGAACTCTAATATGAATCCCACAACTCAAAGATTTATTCCCGCATCAACCAACTGGGATAGTAAATACTAACCCTCGTATTCAGTAACGATTATTTAATTTAACAAACGCTAATAACTTTAAAATTAAAAATATTTTAATGAATACCGACATTAAAATTTCAATTAATTTTGTTTGCGGAAGGAATTTATTACACAAATTTAGTTGACAACATTTATTTTAATTTTTTTATATTAATATTTTATATTATTTATTTACAACGAACTAAACAAATTAATTACATAATTTATGTAATTATTAAAAAATAATTAACTAAATTCAATGTCGCTTTAATTCTAAATCACATTTTGCATATTAAATTTTTATAATTGTATTCGATAATAATGGGCTTGTTTGTGTTTGTGAATTGTTTTCAATTATTTGTATTTGTAAAATGTAATTGTCTGTTCTTTATTCGTCCCGCTTACTCCCTCACTTCTCGATAATTTGATTGATCGCTTAGTAAAGTACACGTGAGTCTAAAGAAGGTCGTTGTTTGTTGTTGCTGTAGCTGCACTGCGAACCACTTTAATAAGGAATTTAATTTTATTAATTTTGGACGAATATTAATATTGTACATACTCTAGTGTGCCCCGGTAGGCAATTTGGTGGTAGGCTAGAACTAGTGCGAGGGTTGCAGACTCGACTCCTGACCTTCTGGTCTGTTTCACTTCAACGGACAAGATGCGGGTTTTTTTTACTATTGCTTGGTAAATTGACTTAAAATATAACACTGTACAACGATTTTTTTAAAAATGACGGGGTTCTTCGGTGGATTCTGGTAGAGGATACTAAAAAAATATAAACATGTATCGGCGTTTTGAAAAGTCACAACCGAACTTTATTTCCTCCTTTTGGCCAATTCACGCTACATGATCGGTATATGAAACTATGTGTTTCTTACATCTGAGTTATTAGGTATTTTCAGCAACTTTATAACGGCCATTTATGGCTCTTTTCTGACAAATCGTTATAGACTGGGCAGAAGTGAAATGTCGTACAAAAAATGTTTGCCAATAAATTTCACTACATATCGAGCCATTGCCGCGAAAATAACGTAAGCGCCAAAAATTAAATTTTACAGGAGAGAGTTTGTCGCTTACGATAAAATTGTCTATGACATTTTAGGAGATGACGCAAGTGTTATCAATAAATTCATTTTATAAAAAAAACCGAAAATTGAAAATGATGTCGCTTACGTTATGTTCGCGGTTAGGGCTCGATATGTTGGAACACAGAAAAGCCAAAAACTTAACACAAACAGCAAACTACAGCCAATCTAAAGAGTCAATAAAACTACGACAATCGGCTGGGTTGTACTGTACTGTTAATGATATTTTACAACTGAATATATTGCTCAATGAACTAATAACACTGGTCTACAAATTTGTAAAAAATTGACTGCAGAAACGAAGCATGTTTTTTAACTAATCTGGGTGCGCTGAATCTGGCATAAAAATTGGGCTATCACGTCTTGTTCATTTTTATCGCATGCTGGCAATACTTCAAAACAGTCAATACTGACACTACAATTTTACAATTATTAATTTGACTGAAGCCCACATTCATTTTAAATCTTCATAATAGTAGCGTTTTAGGGAGATCGTGTGTTACTGCTTCAAGCTAATTTTGCTTTGTGTGTGGTGAATATTTGGTTAGAAGAAAAGAATATGCATTAAAATATGCATAATTACATTATTTTGGTTTTGCAGTCAGAAACATGGATATTGCATTGAGCGCGAACAAGGGGGGCGTGCTCACCAAGATTTTGATGAAAATTTAAAGAATTTATAAAGGATTTTGAGACAAAATCTATTGCTGGACTATAATACGTGAAACCGAACCAACAAAATACAAACGACGCACACTGGTTCATATTTTGAGAAGGCGGCCAAAATTATTTTTTTTTTATGTTCTCCGATTTTAAATTGTTTTTATTCATTTGAAAGTAAATACTAGTGAACCTGGGGAGCCAAAAAATTTCAACCCTATTTCAACTATTCCATTGAGAACAGGGTGGTCCGAAATGGACTTTCTCAATATTTGGTAATAGTTTTGAATTTCTGAATCAATTTTTAAAGTTGAAATGCTCATAACTTTTTTGTTTTTTAAGATTTATTGACAGAATAAGTTTTGTGAATTAGTTTATTTTATTAGCTACACGTGGTTTAAAGGATTAAACTCTGCGAAATCTAAAACTATTTAATTTTTTTTTTTTTTTTAATGTCTAAATTTCCCGGAAATTTCCTACTTTTTAGAGCATAAGTCCTGCCCGTCAAAACGCGTCAAAAAAAAATCTATACTCTCTTGTAGTCCAGAATCTAACCTACATTTCTATACCCCATTGTACACACGTCTGGATACGACCTTGAGAACTACAGCAATTTCTGTGACCCAAGGTAAGATATTCGGTTCAAAAAATAAGTCCTGCAAGTATACATTACTGAAATTAAAGAAGATGAGTCTTAAAGAATTTTCGACAAAAAAAGCAGTTCAGGCCACATAAATTATCTAGCACGTCAGGTTATCATTATATTTATCATTTAATTACCTGAAAATTGCAACTTAATTTAAATAAATGGAAGAGCAGGTAAATGGTAAAAAAACCAGCACGCAGTTAAATTTTACATGAAAATTACCTACATGTTACATGTTAATTTATTGCCGGTATGTTATCCTTTTAAAAAGTGTGAAAACAGGGGTTTTTATGTTTCAAAGAAATGCTAATAAAATATTAAATTTGTATTTAAAAAAGGGGTTTTATGTTTCAAATAAGTGGTAACAAAAGATCATTTAAAAAAACTTCTATCAAGAGTATAAAAATGCATGCATTCATAATTTTACCTTCAATATTGTTTAAACAATGGCTAAGTTCAGTTATAAAGTTCTCGCAGATATATATTTTCAACAGAAAGATGAAAAAGATTTTGTGTTACACATAATGAATAATCCATTCTTTAAATTATGCAGCGAACAAGAAATCAAAATACATACGATAAAAATTAAAAGTTTTTCAATTACATTAAGAAAACGGTACCTTAAATTTTCTAGAAACAAGAAAAAGTTTTACTTACGCAACGAAAAATGGCTAACAAATGATCTGATTTTTAAGAAGATGTCAATAACCGCTAAGCAAACTGGAAAAGTGGGTCAGCCCGCAAAACAAATTGACAATTGCAGTGAAAGATCACGAAGACGCAAGCTTGCAAATATCAATGAAGAAATTCTCATAGTATGATAAGGGATTCATTTCTGCATTAAATTCAACCAACGCAAAATAAGAAAATAAAAATTGCAATAATTGAAAAAATAGTGGAAGCGAGCCCTAAACGCACAAAGAGGATTTTAAAAAGTATGCCTACACCAACTGAAGAAATGAAATTTTCTCCAGAAGAAGCATTTGCACTATTTTTGGATTTAAAACTGACAAAAAATTAGTATACAAAACTGTGAAAGCGAACCAATGAAAAAAATTGTGGAATCTTTCCAGCATATCGAGATTTAGTTTCTGTCAAAAAAGAGTGCTTACCTTCACAAACGGCTATTAGTGTAACTTCAAGTTCAGCAGAAGTAAAATTGCAGGCTCTTCACGAACACACTGCAGAACGATTATTAAATACACTTAATGCTGACTGTTTAAAAAAACTTAAAATTGCAGCATCACTTTATTTTCTAAATGGGGATGTGATGGAAGCTCTGGTCAGAAACAATACAAGCAATGTAATGCAGAAAACTCATCTGATGCTAACTTATTCATGGTATCCTTAGTTCCATTACGTTTAAGAAAAACTTATATTGGCTTAGAGCCGTCAACCAGTAGAGTTACAGATATGGATGTATGGAAAAATGAAATTCCCTCTTCAACAAAGTATTGCAGACCAATAAAGTTTGTTTACAAAAAGGAAACTAAAGATGTCATAACTGAAGAAGTTCGAAAAATAAAAGATCAAATTAAAGAACTTCAACCGGCAATATTTAAATTTGATGACCAATGCATTGAAATTAATTTTCAAATGTTCCTTACAATGATCGATGGAAAAGTTGCACAAGCATTAACCGAAACAAAGTCTTCGTCAAGCTGTACCATATGCAAAAAGACATCAAGTCAATTAAGCCAACCCCCATCACAAGACAATAGTTTCAATGAAGCATACGAATTTGGAATGCCCCCTCTTCATACCAGAATTCGTTTTATGGAGCATATTCTTAAATTGGGCTTTGATTTGGAATTTGAGAAAAAACAAAGAAAATGTGGAAAAAAACAAATTCAAGAAAAATACCTTCACCTAGGCCTTATAATTGATCAGCCAAAACAAGGAGAAGGAAATTTAAATGATGGAAACTTTGCAAGGAGATTCTCTTCCGATCCAGAAACTGCAGCATCTATCACAGGAGTACATTTTGAATTAATAAGACGATTCCAGATCATTTTACAAGTTATATCATGTAGCAGAAAGATAAATGCAAAAAAATTTGGCCAGTATGCAAATGAAACAACAATTCTTTATAACAAAAAATACTCTTGGAGACCACAGTTCATAAAATTTTATACCATGGGGAACAAATAGTTCAACACAATATGCTACCAATTGGAGATCTATCTGAAGAAGCGCAAGAAAAAAGAAACAAAGACTACAGATTCTTCCGCGAGCATAACACAAGAAAAATGTCCAGATGTTGTACTAATGAAGATCTTATTACTATTTTGTTGTGCACATCAGATCCATATATGTCCAGTATTCGACAAAAATGGAAATCAACCTCAATCGAATTAGAGGAAGAAGCTAAACAACTTCTGGAAAATGAAACCCAAAGCTATTTAGAAGAAATTTTTACTAATATTGTTTAATTTAAAATTGTTCATAGATTATAATTGGTTTTTGATTTAAGTATACATATATTTGTATTAATATATAAAAATAAAATACACATACATCTCAAACCAAAAATAAAAGTTGAATTACCTAAAATGTTATCGATAGCCAAGAATGCTATTTGTTTTTAAAAAAGCCAACCTTTGGCCCCTGTGAATATTCGGACTAAAAAATTGACAGGGGCCAAATATTCGCATTTTCTGACAGGATCTAAGTTCGACAATAAAAAAATAAGTATCAGTTGTAAAATACAATAGAAATAATGATAAATTATAAAAAAATCATATTTGAAATATTCAACTTTTACACCGAAACTCAACAAAAAAATTAAAATGCATTTTGAACTCCCCATAACTTTTGCTCCTATCAGTCGAACGTTTTATAGCGTAAATTAAAGCCTAACATCGCACCTATCGAGCAAAAAAAATCGCATAAAAAAATACTGTTCCAGTCAAAAGTTATAGAATTTTGACCGCCTTCTCGTAAAATTTCCCACTGTGCGACGTTCAAATAACGCATTAACTTTTTGAAATTCATTGATTTTTAAATAAACTATTGATTTTTTTATGAAAGAAACGAATAAAAACCTTTTTTTTATCTCGAAAACCTGACATGATTGAGAAAAACCAATTACAGATTCGACCCTAGAGGGAAGCGAACTGACACCAAAGTCGTGCCGTGATAGGGGTTTGGTGGTAGAGATCGGTTCTAGCTTTACCACTATCTATGAATAAGACCTATCAGTTTTTCATGGGGTTGTCATTGGAGGGGGTCAATTGACACCATTTTACCAGTCACACATCTATTCCCAATGGACGTGTTTAGTGACAGTTACTACAATGTAGTATTATTTCAATAAAACAAGTCCTAGAATAAAATTCAAGAGCCAACTTTTAGTCTCAAAATCTCAGTTTACTTATAAAGTGGATTTAGCAGATTTTCAAATTAAGCCGACGATATGTTGTATGTTATCACAAATGATTTCTAACTTTTACAAATAAATACTGTTACCTAGAAAAACTTTGCATATCATGCTCTATTGCCTTTTGTTAAGACATTTTTGAAAGATTCAACATGAAACCGGAGGCAGAAAATTAAATCCGATTTTGCCAAACTTTGTGACATTAAAATATTCATAACTTGGCAACTTTTTGTAATCGTGCCCATAAAAAAAACTTTAAGAAAAAATTTCTTCATACACGTGTGACTGACCCACCCTAATGCACTCAAAATATTATGTAGGTAAATTCAAACAAAAATTCATTTCAAACAGATGAAAATTCATTTCAAAATCGGATTATTTACATTTAATTCAAAATAAATGAATTTTACATTAATTTTAAAATTTGTTTTTATTAAACAGCATATTCCGTAAAATTTAATAGTTGTTACTTTTCAAAAATATATTTTCACCGATAAAAAATCAAACTACATACCAGTATAAGTACGGATAACAAACATAAATAAATTACACTATTTGACAGTTTTTTGACCAAATGTATTTGACACCTTATCTTTATGGAATCACTAGCAATCCATTGTTATTTAAGTAATTTTATTATTTTTCATTAAAAAAAAGAAACACATAATCTGTTTAATATTTTTGAAGATATTTGCGTTTTTTAAAAACAAAAATAACGGTTATTTTGGAATATTTCGCAAACTGTTCTACTTTTGATCATTTTAACGAAAACGAATTTAATAACCCACAATCAGTTACTGTAATAATTTCCCAGCAAAAACTTGGTAATGACTTGCCATTACTGAACAACTTACTTTTCAATGACTACTTCATACCATCTGCATTACATAGAAGTAGTTTGGTAATGGCTGACATATAATCTGATACCTAAGTACTTGTGTATGAGTTGATTAACGAAATTTATAATTCATTCGTAATAAAATGCATCTACGGTTGAAGTTTTTTCAAATCTAATACAAATTGATTTAAAATATTTGTTCTTACAATTTGTTTTTTTTTTTTATTATAAATAAAAACAATTTGTAATAAATTTGAATATGAAAAATTATGCTGTACAGAAATTTTATAGTCATGACATGTTAGTTGTAATTTTGGTGACATCGGAGTAATAAGTTATTTAAATCCCTATTTGTAAGCGAATGTGGTAATGACTTATTTAACTCCCTATTTGTAAGCGAATGTGGTAATGACTTATTTAACTCCCTATTTGTAAGCGAGGGTGGTAAGTAGTTGCCTCCAATAATTTAATCTCATATTTACGCTCTTAATTGAGTAAAAAATATCGTTTTTTTATACAAAAACTACACTGCCCCGGTAGGCTAGCTGGCAGTGAGCTAGTCTATCAGCACCGAGGTTGCGCGATCGAATCCCGCCAGAGACAGAAAAAAAAATAAAACAAAGTAAAATAAAATAAGAAAAAATAGAAAAAAAAAACATAAAGTAAAGTAAAATAAAATAAGAAAAAATAGAAAAAAAAATAATTTAAAAAAATAATAAAAAAAATTTTTTTTTTAAAGTCATGACATGTTAGTTGTAATTTTGGTGACATCGGAGTAATAACTTATTTAAGTCCCTATTTGTAAGCGAATGTGGTAATGACTTATTTAACTCCCTATTTGTAAGCGAGGGTGGTAAGTACTTGCCTCCAATGACATCACCGTGTTAAAATAATGAGTTAAAATGCCAATGTATAAGTAGTGAAGAGTCCTTATATTAGCTTTTTAACTCATTACTTTGCAATGTAAGTTTTTGCTGGGTTTACTCGAAAACTATTAGTTTTCGCAACTTTTGCCACTTCATATTTTCTTCTTATTTTAAAATTTTATTTGGAGCTGCATCCTTAGCAATATTTAAGTCTATTTTTTTATCTATCGGCCATGTTCTGACAATCGCAAAACGCCACATTGATTTTATGGTGTTCTGAAACTCGTGCGTTTTGCTTGCGATTTGGCATAGCTTCTTAAAGTTCCCTTGAGCATACTTTTGCAATTTAAAGTCACCAAACTTCTTGCGATTGCGATTTACATTACACGTTTTATGCAATTTCAAGTCAAGATCGCAAATGTTAAGATTGTCAGAACATGCCCGTATACGAGATTATTTCGCCGTAAATTAAATTTTATAAATAGATGAATAGACGATCAAGTTTTGGATTTCTAGTTTTAATAACCTCAAAATTTTTTTTGGAATTGACTCATACTTTTTGAAATTGGTTTCAGTTTCTCTTTCATGTTGAGTGTTTCAATTTGATGACATCTTGAAAAAAAAAATTGCTTGCAGCATATGTCACAGCTTTTAATTTTTGCGACTTTTGACAAGCAGTTTGTATAAAATACTTGAAAGCAACATTTGATTGTGTGACTGCACACACAAAGAAAAAACATGGTTGTGGTAAACATATTCTAAGAGGAACATATTATGATAAGAATTATGATTTTAGTCACCATATGAATCATATTATGACTAAATATACTCGTACTATTACATTATAATATTTTTCCCTTAATCATATTATTATTCTGTTAATCATACTAAGTTAAGAAGTAATCAAATTATTGTCATGTAAATCATAATAAGCTAAGAAATTAATCATATTATTGTCATGTTAATCATAATAAGCTAAGAAGTAATCATATTATCATCATGTTAATCATAATAAATTTAGAAGCAATCATAGCTGTCATAAAAATACATAATAAATTAAAATATTTTTGCATCGATTTTTTATTTTGTGGCTTTTTACAATTTTTCTTAAGTTATTCAAATAGCGGAGTTCAATAAAGGCTTGCAAAAGAGCAAATGGAAAATCTGTCGTTTTCATGGGCAACCGCGTGTGTCCGTTTTTTCGATTTTAAGATGTTGATGAAATATCGTAGCACTTTTATAAAATATAACGAAATCTCTGTGTGTTTTGTTGTTGGATTTTACAAAAAAACTATGATATTTTGCATTTGCACTATTACATCACTAATACTTAAATGAACTCCGCTAATATTTTAATTTTTTAATCTCTTTAAACTTATTTTTTTTATGGAATTTTATATTTTAATTGTTTAACCGCTCACAAATAAAAAAAACGACACAACTGATTCAAAATTTTTTTACAAATGGCTCTAACATAATATGATTAGAGTAAAAATAGTTTGATTGCATCTTTAACATAATATGATAAATGTATAGAAAGTTATCATGTTATGGCTATTGAATATCATGATATGGTTGTGAGAAATATAATATGTTTAGAAAGTTATCATAATTAAGTTGTTAGAAAAATAATTATTTTTCGGTCAACAATACTCAAATTCATAATTGCGATAAACATTGATATGTTTACAGTAACTATAATATTGTTGATATTAAATAAAAATAACAATTATTTGTGTACGACAAAATTATGTTGTTACATTAAACATAGTGTTGTTGTCGTAACCATGCCCAACCATAATTTTTCTCTGCGTGCAGGGTTAGTAGTAGTGCTGGGAATCTATCGATAGACTATCGATATTATCGATAGTCTTAAAATATCGAAAATATCGATTGGAAAAATATAAATATCGATATTTTTATTATTTAAAATACAGCTATGAAGACATCTAACAGCAGCTATACACACACAGTTTTTTGCCGAAAATTTTTAGTTGGAATTATTAATTCGTGCTGAATTACAGCAATGAATACAAACACAAGAATGGCAAGTGGTATGAATTGCTTAGCAGTGCTTTTTACTGCTCATTAAAGGCCTTTAAGTCGAAATTTGTACATGTTTTAATAGGGACTGAAGTGTCAAATATTTTTGTAATGTTGTAAAAAAATGCAAATCCAAATGCAATTGCAAGCATAGGACAAAACAATGAACGACCATTAGAGGATAAGTCTGCTATATTGATTACCTTTTTGGGTTTAGAATTTAGAAAATTTTTTAAAGTTGCAATAGAATATCTTATAATCCCTGTTACTTCGGTTCCTTCAGAAAGGTACTTATCAATTTTTAAAAAAACTGTCATCTAAAATAACGTGCGTATATACATCAGAGAACTGCAAAATCACTATTTTTCTTGATTTATTCATACGCTAAAATTTACATTCACTCTTTGCTTGCAAAACAAAGTTCAATGTTGGTAATTTTTACATCGTTTCGTACACATTTGATTTTGCATTTATTCGTTTTTTATTGAAAGTGCTTTATTTGCATTTTTGTTGCGCACGCAATATAACACAACTTTGTAAATTCAAAAGAACACATTCTTATACTTTTGCATTCAAGTAGTCATTGTCCACGCTTTGTTAACATTAACAACAATAACAACAATAAACCACTCGATGAGACGCTTTGTTAAAATTAACAACAATAACAAGAATACATTGTACCTACATACAGAACTACTGTACTTTTTATGATGAAAAAAAAGTCTGTTTCTATGGAAATTGTTTGTACATATGTGCGTTAAGTTTCCCGGTGGCGAACGTCATAGTGATTCAGCGTGACAAACGCTGACAATATTAAATCATCGATGACAATTGTTGATTTTACTTTGGTGTCATATATGAATTTTTAAAGTATTTGTCCAAACTGTCATAGATGACCAATGTTGATTTTGTCTTGTAGGCGTCCATTTGTTTGTGAGTCTTAACAGACAATATCATTAACTTTCATTAGTGAATTTTTTCAGGTAGAGTGACAAGGAAAACACAGAATAAACTCAAGTAATAAATGGAACAGAAGAAACAGAAAAAAGAAACGGTCCGTTATTTTCTGATTTATTCATTGACGGAGACATGTTGCAGGCAAAGTCCTGCAGCGCTCACTTCGTGATCTATTCATAACAGACAATGCCGCTAAGTTTATTTCTTTTAAGGGAACAGTGACATTGCAAAGCCATTGTCATGCATAACTCCCTAAATATCAATTCATTTAAATTTTTTTTGTGCTACATAGTAACTGCTGAATGAATACATTACTCATGATTGCTTGATTTCTGGCTTTTTTGTTTGTATTTTTTTTTTCTTTACCAAAACAATCATTGTCGCACCGAACACACAAACATCTTTATTAAAAAAAGAAGCTAACGATTGTATAAATAACAAAGCACGATGTGCATTATTTGAATGACTGCAAACCAGCAGCGAATATTTGCGGTTGCGCAAGTTTGATTGTGTGACCGCAAGTGAGTGTATTTGTTGCTGTTCATTTAATGCGATTTTTTTTACAATTGCACAAAGCCGTTCTCTGATATACATACGTCTCGTACATTCAATAAAGTGATAAAAACAACGGACTGTAGCCTTATAAAAAATTATTAAAGTTTTCCTGCACAAGTACAAATATTCAGTCGATAGTAATATCGATATATCGATAGTGAAATCTGAACTATCGATAAATATCAATAGTAGAAAATATCGATAGTATCCCAGCACTAGTAAGTAGTACAGTTACCTGCTCCGATTTTCTGGGTTCTAATCACCGCCAAATAAGCTATATATACTTTGAAGTGTAAATAACCACTATCTGGGGTATTATTTTCTCTACTCCTACCGAGGCTATATGATACCTGGTAATGTTCCTAGATTTATAGTCTGTTGATTCTTCAAAAGTTCCAAAGACGAAAGTAAGTATTAGCATTGCTTGGGAGGTGGCAATTCCACTAAAAACTTCGACAAATTATAAAACCTATTGTACCTTCCAGACCATCAGTTACATACTGCCAAGCTTTAAAACAATTATCGATCCAGAGGTTAAAGTGTCTAATTTTTTAACTGAAGTGCAAATAAAATAGTATTTTTAATGCATATTCATATTTTGGTTACATCATTTTTTTTTGGTCTTGGAAACACTGATCCTGACTAGAGTCTCTGGCGTGAATCGAACCCTCACACTTAAAGACTAACTGCCTAAATAAAAGAATAAATGTTTTCGCTATGCTCATGATTTCCCGTTAGATGACGTAGTTTGTGCGTGTCAATGGCTGCCGAGCGTGAAAGTCCCTAAGATGCACAAATTAGTATATTAAAAATTTGTGCACTTTGTAAGAGGTGGCAACCTCGCATTTAAACAACAACTATCTAAAGTTTTCCAGCTTGAAATTATTACCCAATAGGAATGCAGTTCGTGCGTTGTAATTTCTGTTACATGCGCAGAAGATTATAACTTTTGTTTTTGCGATGTCGCAGGGTTAATAAAGTTGGTACAATTGTACTTTTTTAGGTACAATTCAAAACTAAAAAGTACGCTGGTACCCCCGTGACTCATTTGGTACTATTTCCAAATTTTTCAAACCTATTTATAATTGATATAAAATTGCAACTCGTATTTAATACAAGCGGAGTTTAGTATTTGTTTCAAATAGACTTGCGAAAATGTCGTAGCTTTTTTTATGATATCTAAGGGAAACTCTATTTTTTGTACTGGATTTAACAAAACAGCTATAATATTTTGCATTTGCTCTTTTGCAAGACCATTTGCACCAAACAATGAACTCCGCTATTGTGAATATACAATTTTTGCACTTGTTCATTGAACGATTGCTTATGCCACATTCTAAATTTAATAATATATGCTGCCATTAGCGTGCATTTTCTGATGATATCCACAAGTTTTTTAAAAAGATAGGAAACCACTTCTGCAAAAGTTCTACATAGTAGAAGAGAGTACTTCTTCTAAATTCAAGATTATTTTGCAACGAACTCATAATATTTTCAAATATTCGTCAACAAGATGGTTGTAACGTCAAGAAGTAATCAACAGAATTTTGGAAGAGTGGGCGCCCATCCATTTTTTTTTTACTCCGAATTATTTTAAAGGAGATTTTACAAGCGCTAAATTAAATTTTATTATATTCGGACTTTCCACTCCATTCCTGTTTCCATATTGAAAATTGTAAACACAATAAGTTTGGAAATGCAATGCGAAGACGCTCGTATGCACATATTTTTAGAACGGTTAAAAATTTTATTTTCGTTTAAAATTCGAGATTACATTTTGAGAAATATTCGTAAATTTTCACCAAAAAAACACGATAAATTCTAAAAAGTGTACGAAAACGCTCTCTGGTGGCAATCAAAAAAAAAAAAAAAAAAAAACAAGTAGTGATTACCTACACCACAGTATTTAAAAACACTGTATAGCTAATGTGTCCCTATAGATATGGATCTATCTATGTTTTAAATTTCATTAAAATCGGTTTGATAGTTTCTGAGGCTGTAGGAAAAATCGCCCAAAGAAAAATGGCAAAAAAAAAAATGAAAAATCGCCCAAATGAAGAATCGTCCAAAAGAACATGAAAATTACCCAAAAAGTTTAATATGAAATTTTGCCCAAAAGAAACGAAAAAGGGCCCAAAATAAAAATAAAAAATTACCCAAAAGGAAAAAAAAAATTAAATTACCCAATTTGCAAAACAGTGTTTATTATTCATATAAATTTAGTAACATACGAATGTAAGTTTTATGTAAAAAATTGCATTGTATCTTCGACAGCTGCGCGGAATTATGGACAGTAATACCTCCGCCCTCCGCCAAACTTTGTGCACTATTCAATAGTTAAATATTAATTAATCACTGCATAGTTATAATCAATTACTCAAAACAGAATATAGCTTTTTGCAAGGTGGCATGTCATAAAGTCCATGGACACTGCGACACTTTTAAAAATGTCATAACGTCCATGGGCATTAAGATACTTTGCAAATGGACATTATGTCATTTTAAAAAATGTCATAAGGTCCAGAATTACTAAAGATTTTAATACAAAAAAAGATCTACATACACGCAGAGAAACGCCTGTTTTATTATGGTCACAACCAACAAAACTATTTTTAAAGAAACTTATTTTACCATAATATGGTTGTCGGTTACAATGATATGGTTAAATTAAACATATCATTGTAAATTCTTTGCGTGCATATATTAAACATATAACGAAAACACTTTTGGGCGCAAGGATTTTCTCCCTTATGGTTAAACAAATACCGGCAGCGCTTACTAAAGCGTCTCGGCATAGCCGGCGTCTCTATGGTATAACAAAAACCGGCTTCGCTAACTAAAGCTTCTCTGCATTGGCGGCCTTCGGCCGGACGCAAGGATTTTCTCCTTTATGATATAACAAAGACCGGCTTCGCTAACTTAAGCTTCTCTGCGCAGACGGCCTTTGGGTGGGCGCAAGGATTTTTTGCTTTATGGTATAACAAGTACCGGTTTCGCTTAGTAAAACTTCTAAAATCTGCCTTGTTTCCGAACGAAGGCCGACTTCGCAGATAAGCTTTAGTTAGCGAAGCCAGTATTTGTTATACCATAGAGAACAAAATCCTTCCGCCCGGCCGAAGGCAGGCTATGCAGAGAAGCTTTAGTTAGCGAAGCCGATTTTTGTTATACCATAGAAGAGAAAATCCTTGCCCCCGGCCGAAGACCGGCTGTGCAGAGAAGCTTTAGTTAGCGAAGCCGGTACTTGTTTTATCATAGAAGAGAAAACCCTTTTATCCGGCCGAAGGCCGGCTATGCTTTCGAGTTTGTCCACGGACACTATGACACTGGACGTTACGACATGCCACCTTTTTGCAATATGTCCCGTTATTTTTATAAATAACATTTAGGCATTCGACGTATAGTAATAATGAATGATTATACAAATAGTATGTAAGATTTTGACGAAATTTTAAAAATGAAAAATGGGCTATTTTTCATATAATATTTTTTATATATATTCATAATGAGAAATCACCAAATTTAAAAAACGAAAATTCACCCAATAATAACGAAAAATAGCCCAAAAACTTTGGGTCATTTTTCATATGAATTCAGGCCCAATTTTACATGGAATTTTTTTGAGCGATTTTTCATTTATTTTTTTGCGCCATTTTTCTTTGGGCGATATTTCCTACAGCCAGTTTCTGAGAGGAAGAAATTTCCCCATATCTTCCCTCGTGGTCTTACGATTTGGCCCATTTTCAATAGGCTTGGTCCTTGTGACAATAAGAACGTATGTCCCAAATTTTATCAAATTATCTCTAAAATTGCGACCTGTACTTTGCGCACAAGGTTACAAGGTTATTTTAAGGCGTTACACACATCAGCACAAATGCATAATACCCTCTCCACTATTGTGATGTGGGTATAAATATATGGATTTTTCGACCCTAAAAACCACATGATACAAGGTTGGCTAGACCAAATACAACTTGTTTTCCTCTATTCTTGAATATTTTGGAAAACTAACTATTTTGAAAAATCCGGGGCTTGAAATTTATTTTTGACCTATGGTTTCTTTGGCAAAGTTTCTTGGGATGACTAATAGAACAATAATCGCGATGCGGACGCGAAAAAATTTTACCACCATATTGTTATGTATAATTAATGATCATGTATTTTTTGCTATCTATACTTTACATGTAGAAATGAATTTTAAGTACCCTTTGTTCTTGTTAATACAACAATTTTTGTTTTTAAAAATTATATTTGAAAATATTGAAGGAATAAGACTATTAAAGTATAAAAGCTTTTGAGGATTGTAATTTGACTTAGAATAACCTTTCGAATAATATGAAAATTTATATAATAAAAGTTACTCACCATGAGAAATAAATTCCCAGATTCTATTTGATAAAATGAAAAAATTAAAAAAAAAACAAGTAAGAAAGTATAGTCGGTCAAGCCCGACCATATGATACCCTACACCACAGTATTAAAAAACACATCATGCTTATATATCCATATAAATATGGATTTATTTATGTTTATAAACATCATTAAAATCGGTTTAAAAGTTTGTGAGAGGCAGAAATTGTCCCTACCTCCCCTTGGGGGCCTATTTTTGAAAAACTGTATAGCTTATGTGTCCATATATATATATGGATCTATCTATGTTTTGAATTTCATTAAAATCGGGTTGAGAGGCAGAAATTGACCCTATCTCCCCTCGTGGTCCTATTTTTTAAAAAATGCATCCCTTTTGTGTCCATAAATATATGGTTGTATCCATGTTTTAAATTTCATTAAAATCGGCTTGATAGTTTCTGACAGGCAGAAATTTCCTCCTATCTTCCCTCGTGGTCCTACGATTTGGCCCATTTTCAATAGGCTTGGTCCTTGTGCCAATAAGAACCTATGTCCCAAATTTTATCAAATTATGCAAATGCATAATACCCCTGTAGTTTTTTCGTGACAATTCACCCCAAAAGTGGCAGTACTATACACTGTAGACTGGTTATAAAACTATCCACATTGATTTTATATTCGGAGGATTGGTTCTAAAACTGTGGAAAATTTTACTGTCACTTTGTACTGGCACTTAGCTGTCTTTTTGTGTCGCAGATGGTGGATAGTAAAAAATGTATGTCATTGAGCATTTTGTTCATTTTATGAGAGAGATAGAGAGAGAAACAGAACGTATGACAACACAATCAGAAAAGCAGATTTATGGTTGGTATAAAGAGACAGCTAAGGGTAAGCCAAGCCTCTTAGTGACAATTTACCCCCTCGTAGGACATCCCCTTGTTAAAGTGGCCAGTCATATGGCTAGCATTCGGACTGGTTGTGTCATAGAGGGGCTAGTATTATAGCCAGCTCGGAGACGGCCACATGAACTACAGGAACCCTCTCCATTATTGTGGTGTGGGTATAAAAATGATTCAAGTACTATTGAGGCCGAAAAAGTACGATTGTCGTAATCTTTATTTCTATTATTCTTGCTCACTACCAACTATCCAACCGCGGCGGCCCCTTTTGCAGAAAATAAGAAAATAAGAACTCAAATGAAAAAAAAAATTATTAAAACTTGAAACTAATTAACATTTCGTTTAAGTGATAACGAACGTTTCATCAGAATATTTTTTTCCTTATAAATATTTTTAATATTTTATTGCAATAAGTATTAAAAACGAAATAAATAAATTAATAAATGGGTTTTTCAAATAGTTTGTGATTTATTACTTTAATTAAGTTATAACTATTTAAATTGGATTTTTCTTCTTACTATTTCTTAATGCGTCTGAAAAAGTCCGGTCACAAAGTAGGACACCTTGAACATGTAAAATCGTCGTTTATTGTCCGCTTTTAATTTAATTAAAATAATTAAATTTTCTAACACACTTGTGTGTGCTACTTATCTTTTATAGTACAGTTTGCAAATTTTATTCCATTGATATTTAAAATTTTGTATTCTTTTATAATCTAGGCCGAATATTTGACACAATTTAATTGTTATTTTTTTCGAATTTATCAAAAACTTTATTGAAAACTGGGAATTATTACCTTTTCGTAGGTTACTTTATATTATATACAATAAAATCCAAAACTTTATTCTATGAGCTAAATCTCAGTTATGTATTTTATAAAGCTTTTTTGTATAAAAAATCAGTAGGTATTTAAAATATTTTTAAATTCTAATCCTTGAATTAATAAGTTAAATTAGATCTTACCTGACTATTTTCCATTTTTTAGACGCAAATCACAAATAAATTTTACTTTGTTTGTTTACCAAACATCAGAGTCCGATCTAAATTGACGCCGCAAGTGTTTTGTTGCAAAAATTGCTAGCCGTAGGTTAAATTCGGATATTAGCCGGATAAAACTATACCATTACCGGCGACGGTTACAAAAACTCAGCGCTGGTCTCTTCTGATTAATTACGACAGCACAATAAACATAGCAAGCAAAGTTCTATTAATTTAAGACACTTTTTGTTTACAAAGCAACAATAATATTTGTAAACCATTGTAAAATGTTAAAACATTATGGCAATATCACATAATAGCACACCTTGTGAATACCCCAAATGAACAAAACTTCATCATATGCAACTTTTTAATTGTACTAAACATGCCTTTGGAGTACATCAGTACTTTTGCAGTGCTAATAGTACTGAAAAAAGTACAATTGTACTTACTTTATCATCCCTGGGCCCAATTATATTATGCATAAGTTTGCTTAAACTAATGTCAAAAATTAACAAAAAATCTCTCAAATACATTTAAAAAAATGTATTTGTTCCGTACTTTGCTTAAGCAAACGACAGTTTCATAAAATTTAACAAAAAGTTTTCTTAAGTTCAATATGGTTTCTCGCATATGAATCACGTATATTCGAACATTTGCTTTGAAAGTGCTAAACTGGCAAGCCTGGACAGACACCTGTCCGCATGTTTTTCTAATGAGAGAGAGAGAAAGAGAGAATATTATTATTATTTATTTACCCCGTTACACACGCAGGGCTGCCAGGTACTTTTTTTCCTTGTCCCCAAAATATTAAAAAAATATCCCCAAAAATCCCCAAATTAAGAAAAAAAACCTTAATAAGTAAGTATTTTTCTGTTTGTTTTTTTTCTGACCAAATTTAAATTTTTTTTTTTTTTTTAAAAGTAAAAATAGTAAGAAAAATTTTAATTAGAAATCCCCAAATAAAAATTTTTTGTAAAAAAATTATTTTATTTTGTTTGTACCCTGAAGGAAAAATAACACTAATTTATAAAGTACCTTTAACACTACCTTTTAACTAAAATGGTAATCTTAATAAGGACCTTTTACACCGTATAAGTTGTTGATAAGAGTAAGATAAAAGTTTTGCTACTTTTTTTTCATCTTTTTAATACGAGACAAAGAAAAATAAGCATAAATAATAAAAGGGAAAATATATTTAAAGAGTGTAAAATCCCCAAATTTTTTTTTAAATCCCCAAAAAATCCCCAATCCCCAAATGACTTTCTTTGTCCTTTTTGCTCGCATAAAATCCCAAACTTTGGGGATAAATCCCCAAGTCTGACAGCCCTGTACACACGTTTGTTCTACTTTTGTTGTACTGATCCCGTTGTTTACAGAAGAACTCTCAATTATAAGACACCAGCAGCATGACCGATATCTTTTCGCAATTATTTTACTTGAAAAATTTTATGTATTTAACTAAATTATTTTAACAAATAGAAAATGGGAATTTATTACACAAAACAAGCAAATCGTTTTTAAAAGATCATTAAAAAGTTATTTTTCGTAATTAAATTACATAAAATACCTGAATATTCCTTTCCTTTGTTTTTGCGAAATATGTAGTTAATTTTTTGATAGTTAATTTATATAAAATAACTGAATATTTATTTTTTTTTTACGGAATTCGCATTTGAATTTTGACAGTAAAAATTAAATGAACTTTTCGTTATTTTGAATTTCATTTTCATTTAATTTTACATAAAGAAGAATTTAACTTAATCAACGGGCAATATTAAAATCCGTATTAATATGCACTTAGTTTTTTGAATAAATGTTAGAATCAGTTAAAAATAAATTTGCTTGGAATTTTAAATGTTTATTTATTTATTAAAAAATTACTGAACGGAATACTTCTTAAATTAACTACAGTCCGTTACTGTAATAATATTGTGAGTGTACGTGAAGAGGTTCTTTTCATAACTTGACTATTCAACTTTTTGTGTTTTTGAACAATTTGAGAAAACAGTTTTGAAATGGAATAATCTGCTTCTGACGAAATTATGTTTTTTTCTGATGTAATTATAAAGTTTGGGTCCAATTTTATTTTCACAAATTTTTTTTTTTCAAAGTTCCAAATAAAAATCAGTTCTGTCGAAATTGGAATAGTAAAGTTTTGAATAAAACCTCCTAATTTAGTATTTAAAATTTGAATTGATATATTTTCTAATTATTTTTTTTTTTTCTTCTTTTCAGGTAAGTACTTTGCATTTACTACATACCTAAATAAAAAAGAACACAAAAAATGTAATTTAATGTAAGTACATAATGGTTAACAAATTCAAATACATGCCACTAATTTATATTCGTTATATTGAAACTAAAGAGCTCGAGCTAATGATTTATTTATTTTATAAATTCTTAAACAAGTATAACTGTAAACTGCAAATATATTTTATTAAAATACCAGTATTTCACCCTGATATAAGGAAATGTATTCACTGAACTAGACGTGCTCGTCTTCAAACTTTTTTAGGCTTTTGGGTGAAGATTAATGTCTCTAGTCTCAAATTTATTTTACAAATAATACAATAGCCAAAATAAAATAATAAAAATAAACATAAATATTTTTATATAAACAAACAATTAAGCTTAAAACATTAAGGGTATTCATAAAATCGTTCTCGCAATCTGTGCATTTTTAAGCCCTCGCAAATTAACTGTAAAAAAATTTATGAGAATTTATTTAATATATATCAAACTTGGACAATAAATTAGATTAGTCTGACGCCGGATTTCTAGTAAGTTTAATCCCGATAGGTGGCGCTGTTGTCGTGACATTTATTTTTTTTTTATATATGGTAAGCTTTGGCTGAAAATCCGAAAAAAAAAATTTATTAAAAAAAAATATGTTTCATGATAAAATTTTGACCCGGTAGAAAGCGCTGGGATCAAGTTATTATCAAAATTCTCCAGTATTTAATTTTTTATTTTTATTTAAAAAATCCCGAGCAGCGCTATAAAAAGTAAAAAAAAATTTACCTTAAACCAACAATATTTGTAAATAATAATAAAAATAAAATGTTAAAAAAATCTTATGACAATTGATTTGTGATTTTTGACAAATTTACACGAACAAAATAAAAATTATCGAATCGATAAACCAGCGGCAATAGCAAGTTCAATAACGTTCATTCATTCCTCCGTTCATTTAAAAACTATAATAATTTATTTGAATACATACATTTTTTTTTCTTTTTACGTTGTACGTTTTTAATAACGAACGCATTTAACCTTTTTTATGGGAATGAGTTTTTATTATTAATTTTTTATTTCAGTAAAAAATGTCTATTAAAGGTTTATGATACTTGCTATTTTTTGTATCGGATTTTTTTTAGAATTGACTGAAGGAAACAACAAATGCGAGAAAGAAAAAGAAATACAATATGTAAACAAACCCTTTTTTTCTGATTGACATTTCTCACACAGAAAAAAATATTTTTCCAATTCAAATAAAAAATTTGTAGAATCAAACAATTTTTTGTCTAAAATCGGTCCTACAAACAAATTCGCATATTCAAACAATTTATTTGCATTTTGTTTATTGAAAAAAACGCCGATTTTTTCAAACAAATAATTTTACAGAATCAAACAAAAAGTTTACTGAAATTCATATAAATTTCAACAAATAATTTTGCTGAATCAAACAAAAAAGTTTTGGCACAAGCAATGACGCGCACACAAGCAAGCACTGTTTGCGAAGATGAAGCAGAGCAGAGCGGCCGGCTGGCTTTGAGACACATTTTTTTGTTGGAATAATTTTTGAACGAAGTCATATTTATACTCACAGTGTTTTTCTTCATCACTCACTGTCGCTTTATCCTTTCCTTTGCTAATGAAGAAGAAATGTAACAAAAAAACGGCGGCAGACCGACTCGATATGTTTTCCGCCATCATTATATTTTTGCATTTGATGTATTTAAACAAACTATTTGAAAAAATTGAATACGGGATTTTGTTTTTTTTTTACCAACTTTGAAACCAACCACAAATTTATTTTGTTTCTTATAAATGTGTTTTTTCTGTTGTTTAAAAAAATGAAACGTTTTTTTTACCTGCTATTGTTTTTGTTGTTTTTTTACTGTACTTGCTGTACTTTTTTAAAGCGTCCAAAAATAGACTGCATGTGTTTTTTGTTGTAGTTCTTATATTTCACATAAAGAAGTGTTGCTTACAATCAATAAAAAAATGCAAAAAGACGACAACATTAAAGAGCGTTAAATATTTCATACAAAATTATGAAAACTTCAAACCAATAGCGCGCTTATTAAATTTTTGAAGAGTTGTCCACATTTTGGTTGGTTAAATAAAAATCAAACAAAAATATTGATTGAATCAGTAAAAAAATTTGTAGAAATCAAAAAAAATTTCAAACAAGCGTTTGTTTGAAAATAATTCGGCAATAATTTTTTCTGTGTGTCAGATAATTAAGACCCGCAATTGGATAATTACAGCAGAAACATGTTAAAATATAAATAAACAAACAGAATAAAAAAAGAAATTGAGGTTAAATAAAAAAAATCAAATTTCGACGTGATCTAAGCAGTTTCTTCACACTTAAACTTTTTTGCAAATATAGAAGGAAATTTTGTTAACTAAAAATTAGTTAAGAAAAAGCTTTCTGCTCAAATATATTGATTTATTCCAAATATTTTATAAGTGGCAATCTATCTTTTTCTTATGGAATTCCTCAAATATGTATTTGTTCAATAAATTTCTGAAATTAAATATCATACTGACAATTAACGTTTGAACAACTGTTTTGTAACTATTAAGAAATAAAGATTTAGTTTAATTTCTCAAGTAGGCACAAATTTGACGTCATTAAAATTAAATAGCATCACAAACTACAAGTGCAATATTTTGTTAGAGTTTTGACATTTTAAGAATTTGTGCTCAATAGAATAAATAATCTTAAATACGTATTCATTTATGAATTAAATGGCAAATTATATTTCTTTCCTGCATTTTGAAAATGTCAACGAATGAAAATATTGTCATGTTCGATAAAATTGTTACTGAAATATACAACTGTTTCTCTCTCATTAGTTACTATAAAATCCAGATGTATTTTTTTGTTAGTTGGTATATTTTTTTTGTGCTTCAAAGTTAGTTAATACTTTACGAAAGTCATCCTAATGATGAACTTGTGTTTTTGTCTCGTTTATGCTACCTCGCTTTATTGCAGCTACATAAAAGAAATTTTCACTTATCAACGAGATCATACTCTTAATTAACTTATTAGAGTTTTTCTCTCCGAGATATATCGAGGGTGGCTAAGACGATTTGATGACATTTGGCGCTTCAGAGAATTCATCATACAGAATTGAAAAACGATTTTGGGAACTTATTATAGCAGTTTCGCCATCTTAAAATACTTTTGGGGCTGAAGAGGTAGGGCTGCGACCCCGTTTAAGCACTATTATGTACCTATCAATACCGACTTCTACTTGAGGCTTTCGATAATTTTTTACTTGTGGTACTGAGTTTTTCATTGTGTCTGTTTTTGGATAAATCACTTATTAAGCTTGTTTTAACCGCTGTGGCAACACTTGCAGTCTCAAGTTGCAGTTAAATATTTTTAGTGTTTTGCTAACGACTGTATTTGTAAACACAGAAGGTGAGAGTTAACGCGTGGGAGTAATAGCTTTAACCGTATTTGCTATCATCAATTCGTATTCTTTATTACTGCATTGTATTCTTTAACATTCACTGTCACATATGACGCACAGTGCTTTGTCAGAAATTTTTGAAATTTCACACACTAGCATAAAATAGCTTGGTTAAGAAAAATATGAATTTTTGGAAAAATCGGTTCAAGGACACGCCTACCTCCCATGTGTCCTAAAATGGAAAAATTAATTTTAGCTTCAATAATGCCCACAAAACTACAAAAACTGTTCAGGCTAATACACACACAACTAGCAACGTGTGTGCAAATTTTCATTTAAATCTGAACAAGGACTCAAGGTCCTGCCATATATCCTTTTTCTTAAAAATGCTATAACACTTTCAAAAATTATCCAATCGTAATAAAATTTGGTATGGAAATTGATATTTGTTAGATATATGTATATGTGTGCCGAATTTTGGTAGAATCGGATTATAATGTGAAAAATACAAAAACATCATTTAATGAAAAATGAGTTAAAAACGCTTAAAATGCTCTTGCAAAAATAACAAGTAAGAAAGTATAATCGGTCAAGCCCGACCATGTGATACCCTATAGTATAGTATTTAAGAACAAATTTCCTAGAGTGTAATCTATTTGGGACCCATGGGCAATCATCGACCCGCCAGAACAAAATTATGTTATGAGGTTAAGATTCGTTTAAAAGTTCTTTCTCCCGAATATTGTTTAGATATCTTAAGCTCCGCATATGAGTTTTTTGGATGAGGGTTTATATGGAACCTATAGTTTATTTTGGACCTATCTGGACAACATTTTGTAGCTATCGTAAAAGTCATTGTCGCCAATTTGTATGTAAATACTAATATTTTTAAGGAAGCTGGCATTAATAGCTTTTTCGGGAGAATGATTTGTATGGGAGCTATGTTCAAAAATAGAAAGATTCCAATACAATTTGATAAGCTGATTTTGATTGCAATAAAATTAGTTTGGTTTGGACCAAATTTAATCTTGCCGATGTAATAAGATGACTTTTGTAAAATTATGGACCGATTCGTTCCATTTTTAATAGGCTTGGTCCTTGTACCAGTCAGAGCCTCTGGGACAAATTTCATCAAATTGTCTCCGAATTTGCGATCTGTATGCACAAGGTTGCATACAGATACCGGCCGGACGGACATCGTAAGATCGACTCAGAAAGTGATTCTGAGCCGATCTTATGAATTATTTGGAATTATTTCTTATTATATTCCTAATTTATTTTCTTTAAACTAATTTATTTGTTATTTACATATGTATGTTCATATTTTTTAATAACAATAAATCATCTTCAGTACTGAATTCTTCCAAAAAAATATTGCCGCTCAACGAAACATTTGTTTCGTCATCTTTAACTGGTACATTTTCTTAACTTCTTCAAAAAATATATTTTTTTTAGTCTTTGGATTCCTTTTTGAAGATAACAACGGATCTAAGGAAAGTATTAAATGAGTCATTAAATCTTTATGAGTGTCGTTTTTTCTCACGATTTTGTGGTTGGCTTCCAATGCTTCTTCGGACAAGCACCCTGAAATTTATTTTAGTTATTAGTTACGTTTCATTATACTTACATAAAACCACTTTAATACCTTAATATTTCTTATTATGTTCCTAGTTTATTTTTTTTAAACTAATTCAATCTATGAAAATTTGAGCGAAAATCACGAAAATAGCATTTTTTTTTAAATAAATATTTTTTCAAGTTGTGGTAAAATTTTTTAAATTTGTTTTCTTGTAGTTATTAGAAAACAGTCTAAATATTCGAAATCAGAAAAACCCCCATAGACGGTATTTTTCTTTTTTTTTTAATATTCCATCAAAGTTAGGAACTTTTTAGAGCTTAAGTAAATAATAAGCATTTTTCAAACCAATAAAAAAACACTTATGAGAAAATAAATCAATAAAAATTTTTTACAGTTAGTTCTAAATATAGTAAGCTACTACAGAAAAAAATTTCAATCTCGTGCTTTAAAAAACAACAGTTTTACAACAGTTTTCCTAAAGCATGTAAAACTCAAGTAGTTGTTTGGCCATTTTTACTATAAATTCTCAAACTTTGGCGCCCTCTAGCGCCGCCAAAAAGAGTTAAATCTTAAAAATTCTTCAAAATTCATTTTAATTATTTTGTTATCTATCGATCTGTACATTTTTAAGCACAATATAAGACTTGTTTTTTTTTGATTTATGTCTATGGGCCAAAGCACTGTGCGACGCAGGTATTTTTAAGTCAAGTGCTTGATTTGTTCATCATATCTAGCCTCCGGATGAGAATCCTACCTCTTGTGCTCTGAACAACTTCTCCGAACTTCACCTATAATTCCATGTGTAAACTCAATTTAAGAAAAAGGCACTAAAACCCCTTGTGCTTTAAGCCCCTCATATATATTTCTTTCGTTCTGTCTTATACTCTTTTCATTATTTAAATTCATAAAGTTCTTAACTTTACTGTTTAACAATAAACCGTGCTCTTTTTATTATTTTATTTTTTTATTTTTTTTGTTTAGAACACCGAAAATAAAAAACAAAAACAAAAAATGCTGAATGAAGTTTCTAAAACATGAAATTTTTTTTGCCACGCCCCCAAATACAGCCCTTTTGGTTATTTATATGTTGCGCAGCCAATTACAGTCCGATCTAATCATATCGTTGTTCATGGATTGACAGTGACTTCATTTTTGCCTTTGGTGACTTTTTAATCCGAAATCAAATTCTGGGCGCCACTGATGCCATCTTGGATCCTTCCCCAAAATGTCCAATTTTTTTTTTCATGTGCCAAGAAACCCCTTCTACTACTTAGTATGTATAGCTTATTTAGTGCGTCCATTCGCTTGTAAATTGATATGTAATATAAAAACAAATTTATGTAAAAAAAAATCGAATGCGGAGTTAAAAAAACACGTCTGTTATTAACGAGCACGACCGACCGACCGAGTGATATGATACATAATTTTGTATGACCTCAGCGCCATTAAGTCATTATCGAGGCAAGTTGGCTAACTTATACTACGTTTATACGCACCACTTATTCGCAAATAAATATATTGCAAGTAGAGAATTTTGCCGCATAAACAGTTAATTAAATTTTTATTTGCGAATAGCTAACTCATAAAAACGATTCCTGATTAACGACACTATCTGTAAATAAGATTTTAAGCATTGCCACACTTTTAACCGTTTTACGTTTTTATTTCGATGTGTCACATTCATATGACAACAAAGTAAAATTAAATAAAAAATGAGCAAATAAATTTAAAAATAAACAATTTTCATTTAAATAATAAAAAGTTTAAATACATACATACATTGCTATTAAATTAATAAATTTTCCATCTGGTATCACTTAAATATAAGAAATTTCATTAAGAAAGTTTACATATAAATAGTAAGTTAGTTAATCGCAAATAATTTTTATTGCGAGTAGGCTTCGTATAAACGTTATATTACATATACTTTATAAAATATACATAAGTTTTTGATTAATTGTTTTATTATCTAATAATTCCAAATTCTAAATAAGTTTTCTTAATAAAGATAATTAGGTACTAATATCTATATACAAAAGTAATTTTTATAAATGAGGGGTATAGATGCAAAATCTGCAATCTCCACTTTTTTCACAAACGTAACTAATAATATCTCTTAGTTGTATTTAGTGAATGCTTCCGATTAGTGAATATGACATTACCCGATACACGTTTATCCCACAAAAAAGTATGATCAAAAATTAAGAATTGATGCAAAAACGGCAATGTCCATTGGAGATTGTCGTTTTTGCAATGGTCACAGCTTGTTAAGCTCCTTTTCTCTCAACTATTTTCGAAAATGCATGCTATTTTTTCAAATTGTTTCTTTTTTGCAAAAAATAACCAAAAAGAAATTAAAAAATATAACAAATTATTTTTTAAATCAAACAGTTAGTTTTATTGTTCATTTTATAACCTTGTCGTTAGTCGTAATTATAAAGCTAAGTTTTTATGAAGTTCCTCCAAATCAATCAAAAAAAAAAAACTAAGCCTTTGTTAAGTTTAAGAATTTTATTACTACATACAGTTTTTTTTAAAGTACTTGCCCATGCTAAAAAAGCAGCAATGTCCATTTGATTAGAGCAAACACAGCAATCTCCAATTTTATTATTATAATTGTCAGCAAACCGCTATATCGATTTCGTTTAAACTTGCGTCATATCTTTATCATATTCATATTTACTCAAAAGTATAACATACAATAAATAACTATGAATATATTTCGAGCTAGAGGTTTTTCCTATTTATTACGAAAACTATAATGTAACGTGACGTTACAAACTAACCCTGCATTTAATTACAATATACCCTTTTCTTTCCTAACATCATAAAGTATAAGTAACCAACACCTTGAATACCCTTACTATTTTACGTACAACTATGAATGCCCTTACTGTTTACTAAAATAACTTTTTCCCCTCATAACTCCCAGTTAGTTTATTTTATTTTTGAATAAATAGATTAAGTTTGTACAAAACAAACAGAGTAGAAACTGATGCTAACCCCAGTCACAGAATCAGTGTGACCACAACTAAAAAAAATTGGATGCTAAATGGGGATTAAAACAATGCTAAAGCTGTTATGATACTTGCTATTTTTTGTATTTTTTCTATATTGGAGAACAGTGCAAAAATATTTCCATAGGAAAACTGACTAAGTGTAAAGAGTACAAATATACATGTGTTATCGATAAATAATCTAAGACTGTCAAAAAAAATATAAAAACTTTTAACTTAAAATTTACATTTCCAGCCAGCGTTACCGTTGTGATACTAAAGTATCATTTTGACCCTTTTTCGACGGTGTTGATACCTTTTATGACCCTTTTTTTAAATTATACTTTTGTATCATTATCACCTACTTTGTGACACTTTTTGACCCTTTTATGGAAATAGCTCTCACATTTTGTTTTTTGTCAACACTGCGGAACAGAAGTGCTAAACAAATGTTTTCGAAATAAGATATGGAACAGACTCAAAGTATAAACTTACAATTCCATGCTTTCTTCTCCTTGATTTTTGATAGTAAAGTACAATTTCCCTAAAAGCAAACATAACTAATATAAATATTTGTTATTTTTTACGGTGGTTTCTTTTCAAGACAAAAATTTGACATTTTATTAAAAAAAATGCAATTTGGTGTTTTGCTCTCTTAAAGAGTAGTATGTTCTATTCAAAAAAATTCGCCCTTAATAATGGCAAAAGGTATTGAACTTTTTGCCTTCTTTTGAATCGAAGTGTTGAGAGTGCCCTAACAGGAATGAAAACAAGAGGTAAAAATTGCTAAATTAGCGGAAATTCCCATATATATGATAGCAAAGTCTTATATTTATTAAAAATCGTAAAAGCTTTAAAAAATCTGACACTTACAGGAAAAAATCGCTTATCGGTTACAATTTGCGAACGATTGCAAAATTTAAAACAACCACTAAAAATTTTTGACATCACTAAATCGGAAAATTACATAAAAAATATAAAAAAATTAGCTATGTATAATGATAAAGAATAAACATTTTGTCAGGTGTTTAAAATAGGACAGAGCATTCCATAAAAAAAATTAAGGCCCTGAATTTGTAAAACGCAACGCAATCCCAAAAATAACATTGAAAGCAAAAACAATGTCAAAAATTTTTCAAAATTTTGTTGTTGCTTTCTACAGAAATACATATTGCGTTTAAAAATTATCAACGCCACAAGATATGCAGCGTTTAAAATTTAAAAATTCAATATTCATTTCTATAGAAAACAACAACAAAATTATGAAATATTTTCGATTTTGTTTTTGCTTTCAATATAATTTTTGGCGTTGCTTTTGCGTTTTACAAATTTAGGGCCTAAGTTTTTTGAGCTCTTCCTACCTGAAATATTGTTTGTTTGTTTGCTTATAAAAAAACTTGATCTTATTATGTTCATTAAAATGGGAAATACTGCTTATAAAAAACTTGACCCTTTTTTTATTGAAATACCCTTTTTTGACCCCTTTTTCTGGAAAATACCCTTTTTGTGACCCTTTTCGAAAATTTCCAACGGTAACCCTGTTTCCAGCAGGGTTGTGAACTATTTCTAATTAAAAAGCGCCGTGGCCCCAATCAAAAAGCGCTAAAAAGCGCTAAATAAAAAACTTAATGAAATGTTTAAGAAATAAGTTTAATTAATTACACTGGCCGTCAAAAAAATCGTTTGAAATAAAAATATATAAAATACACAAGTATAACAATCCGTTCAATCCGTTTTCAGTTTTTCCTATCATGTCGAGTTTTTTATGGGCTAGACTAATATTTCGACCGAAATAAGGCATTTATGCTACACTAGATGATCCGTGCGAATATTTCGCACCGTTAGTTGTCATTTTTGTAACATGAAATGAAAATAATTAATAGAAATTTTAGTAACTTCAATACATTTTATTAAAAGTATCATATATATTATTTCTAAAGCACTTTTTTTGTCGGTTGCAAATATCTCCCATACCACCGCATCAAATTTAATGAATGATATCTCATTTTAAAGCTTATTTCTAACACTAATGACGAAAAATAATTAGAAATTGAAAAATTAATATTTTCATTGATAAAAATTACGGTGCGAAATATTCGCACGGGTCATCTGGTAATAATATTAGAAATCATAATATATATCATACATATTTACATACATACATACATATGCTTAAATGCTTTTATAATACTTCTTTGAATACAATGTTAGTGGTAATGACATGATCATCGTTAACTTTTTGCCCGTACGAATCCTTTATCAATGAAAATATTATTTTGTCAATTTCTAATTATTTTTCGTCATTAGTGTTAGAAATAAGCTTTAAAATGAGATATCATTCATTAAATTTGATGCGGTGGTATGGGAGATATTTGCAACCGACAAAAAAAAGTGCTTTAGAAATAATAAATATATAGATACATTTTATCATAGCTTGAGAACGATTTGTGCGATTTTGATCTTTTACAACTGATTATTTTCGACCATATGGCGACCATTTTTTCATGCAAATTAGTATGCACACTTTTTTTTATCAATTATCAGAAATCCAGGTACATTATGAATAAAAAAAGGCGAGAAATCATGAAGATCAGTAAACAAAATGTTAACTAGACGTGATTGAATGACTATTTGGACTCAGCACGTTAAAGTCAATTAAAATCGCATAATCAAGTTCTTTACCCCGACTTTTTGTTTGTTTTTTGCAGTGCAATGTTAATAAAACATTAACATTTTTAAAAAGCCTTTTCTGATAATTTCAAATATACCCGGAAAGAATTATTAACTAAATCACCAGAAAATATGTCTTAAGCCAAGAAAATTTTGCACCCTTCTCGTCAAGCCAAAAATTTCTTATTGTAAGCCTGAAATTTTTTCATAAAAACGTGTAGTTTAAGAAAACTTAATATAAAAATAAGAAACTTTTGATTGATATGTTAACATGTCGATCTAATTAAAAATTAATTGAATCAAACCAAGTTTTCTTGAGCATTTTCTGAAAAGTTTAAAGAAATCGGTAGCATTTCTTGATGCAAGAAATTCCATTCTATTAAAATATCAATTAAATCAGACTAATTTAAATAAATGCTGAATGAAATTTTTGATCAAATACCAAAAATGTGAACTTTTGATCATGAGAAAATTTTTCTTTATTTTAGAAAGTTTTACTTAATACGAACAAAAAAAAGTTAATGGATTACTTTAGAAAATAAACTTCTTTCCTTGTATAGTATGCATTTCAGAGTAAAGTATGTATTTAAAAAACGGAAACAAATTTTGGTTTTTTGTGTCTTGATTTAAATGTTTGCAAATAAAAGTACAAAAATTTTGGGTATCAATAAAAGCGCTAATTTAGCGCTCTTTTTAAAAAAAGCGCTAAGGAAAAAATATGCGCCTTTTCGACACTTAAAAAGCGCTAAATCTAGCGCCAAAGGCGCTAAATTGGCAACTCTGATTTCCAGATTAATTGTTAGCACTGTTGCCAATTTTTTTAGTTTTTGATCGAAAGAAACGCTTTTTAACTTTTTTTTAGCTTTTTTGAAGGGTTTTTGTGGGAAAAAAACGTGGGCAATATTGTTTGTTTTGTTTACATTTTATTTTGAAGTCACAAACAATTTTTTTTTATAAACAATAAAATTAAATGCAAATAATGTAAAATATTACGAGTTACATCGGGGTATATTCTTTAATTGAACATTTCTGATTTGAAATCCCATATGAAGGGCACCTGCTTCATTTCTCTTATCAAAAACAAAATAGTTTCATCTGCCCAAGCTTTTACCATTTTTTTTTTGTGTTAGGCAAAGAAACAAAATAAACATGAGAAATGTCAATCAGAAAAAAGGGTTTGTTTATCAAATTGTATTTCTTGTTCTTTCTCGCATTTGTTGTTTCATTCAGTCAATCCTAAAAAATCCAATACAAAAAATAGCAAGTATCATAACACCTTAAAAATGCTAAAAATTAAATTTGAAAATGCTAAAAAATGCTATATTTTTTTAAATAACACTATGGAACATTTTTGGGATTATTGTCTGGGGGGTGAGAAATTCCAAGTCAGGGTGATGGTACTAGGTCAGTATAGTAAAACCCTCAATTTAAATTTTTTCCTTATTTTGATGTTTTTTTGTTTAACATAACTCGAGAACCACTTGTCCGATTTTGCTAAAACAAACAAAGAATTACAATTTCTTTAATCGTTAACGTTTTCTTTATAATCAACAGTTTTGCCGGTAAAAATAAATTTGTGGAGAAAAAAAAATGTTTTTTTGCCTAAAAATTAAAATTTTTTTTTTTTAAATTCATAAAAAATCCAAAACGGAAAAAAGGATCAAGTGTAAAGTCACATAACCTATAAACAAAATGCGACATAGATCATAGAAATCGATTAACGCGTTCTGCTTTTATTTACAATTAAGTGAAGGTATCCCATTTTGACAAGAATATTGATATTTGTTTTTATTCAAAAAAGTGTCATTTATCGCCTTTTTTATAAATTTTCCCCAATAACTCCAGACTTCTGGCCATAAACTACTAAAAAAATTAAGTAAACATTTTTATAATTTTTTATTTTATTTATTTATTTTTATTTATTTTAATAAATATTGCCTAGACTTTTTCGATGGTGGTTGTTCGGGACTAGTGGCATCGCTATCATCAGTTTCTGAACCACACATAATGTCAATGTGTGACTCCACTGTTGGCCCTTCTGCATCTCCTGAAAATTCTTTATCATCAAGATCATCCTTGTCTTGCCACACAAGCTTACTCCACCAGCAAATTTCCGCAATTATTGCACTCGGCGACTTTTTGCCTCTATATCTATAAGTTTTTGTTTTATTAAAATGAGTTTGAAAAAATAAAAAATCAGTATTACCTCATTTCAAATGGCATAGCAACTTGATGATAGCGTTCACCTTGTTCATCAGATTCATATGGGGGATCATCACGTGCATGATATGTCGGAGCAGTCGTAGACGAGAAAATATCTGGGCTAGAAGCTTTTGGCACAGGAATGTGGTCCGAATGAGGCAATGGTGTTGCGGCACTTGCAACACCAACGTAATTATACGATTTTCTTATCCTTTTTGTGGCTCCTTTATTCGCACATGCATAGCAATTCAATGGATTGTGACCTTTGCCAGGATTAGTCCAAGTCATTGGGATACCGAATGGCATACTTTCAAGTCTTATATTTTTCCAATCCATTAGACGGTTGGAGCAGCTTTTACACACCATATTTGGTACCCAATTTTCGTTCACTATAACATTTTGGTTGAAGTACATCTTGTATGTTTGAACAAAATCAGTACTGAAATTTCCCCTTTTTTTGTGTTGAGACATATTGACCACAGCAGTAGCAAAAGCTATTTATATCTGGCTTGCACAGTTCCATATTCTGTTCTCTTTTGTTCACTTTTAAAAAACTGGAGAAAAATCACTTTTACTGTTCGCGTTCGTCGGCACTTGTTGAATGACAAAAATCGATAAATGAACACCTATAAATACTACGTATTTTTCAATATTTTACTGACAGGTACGTTCCAAAACAGATGTGGGTGGAATTTCTGTAAAAAAATCATACAGGTAGCCAACGGAAAACCCCAAATAATTAAAAAAGTGCACTTTCCTTTTTTCCTTTCAATTGTCCACGCACATTTATTACCGCTTATTACTTTGCTACCGCAATCATAAAAATCAAATAACCTTTTGTTTATTACTTTTATTTTTTGAATTCTAAGAATCACAAAAAAAGTCATAAATGTTTTTGCAAAGAATTTTGTGCATATCTCGAGCAAATTTTTGAAATGTATACCTTCACTTAATTGTTAATAAAAGCGAAACGCGTTCATCGATTTTCATGATTTATGTCTCATTTATTTCATAGGTTATGTGACTTCACGTGAAAGTAATAGGACTTGAAACTTTTTTTACTGTTTTGGATTTTTTATGAATTAAAAATAAAAAATTTAAATTTTTTGGGCAAAAAATATATTTTTTCTTCATACATTTATTTATAACTGTTGCTTATGTAGCAAAATGTTTTATAAACAGATGAAAGTAATTGTAATTCTTGATTTGTCTAAATTTTTTTCAGCAAAATCCGACTAGTGGTTCTCGAGTTATGTTAAACAAAAGAGCCTTATCAGAATTGAGTCCCGAATCAATCAGCTGAAAAATGTTGTACTGTGTAATGCAACAAATTGAGAGGTGGCACCTGGTGGCACTTGAAAAGTATTAATAATGTTAAAACAGATATAAGACAATGTATTAGTAGTGATTTCAAACTAAAGAAAAGTAAAGATCAAATTGCAGGTCCAAATGTTTGGAGAAAAATGGGATTTTTGTTATATGTTCATAAAAATACACAACAAAAAAAAAAAAAAAAAAAATTAAGTCTCTGCAGATTTTTTCAATTTTAGTATACTGAAATATACTACTTTAAATAGAAAAAAAAAGAAAAACGTTAGCTCACATAGTAAAAAAATATTCGCATTTAAATTCTTAGGTTTAAATTAAGCTGGTTCGGTAAAACACACAAGTTCTGAGTTTGAGACGGATATAAAAAAAAACTGGCAGTCAGATCGGAGTAATTCTTTTTGATTTGATTGTACCATTTAGTCTAAAATTGCAACATATCACTGCATATTGCTTGAAGACTATGTTGACAATTTGACTTTTTTCCGCGAAATCCCCAGTGTGCGGCGTTGATGGGGGCCATTTTCATTTAAGATTAAATAATAAATAATAATAAACAGATTTACATTTGTATATAAACATGTTTAAATGTTTTATTGTTATCTTCAATAAAAATAATATAGTCCAAATCATTTGGAGTTTAAATTGGCCATAAAACAGTTTTAAAGTAATACATATGTATGTTTGTATTCTGATACATTGTCAAACCTTTTTGCAATAGCACTAGAGGTAGAAGTGCACGACACGCGGTTACCAGGAGACTAGGGTCGTGCGTTTGAAAAGTAAAGCGCATTTAAATGGCAGGTTACACAGCGCTCGTTAAAAAAGCATTTTCTGTCAGCTGTTTTTAATTTCTTTAACACTTTGATTACCAAGTTACCGCCCTGCAAGCAACTCAGTTAACTTAAAGCTAACTTTAAATTAATTTTTTTTAAGCTAGTTGTGGTTGATGCCTCGATTATTTTTAATGGAGTCAACTGACTATTTTAACATTGGCATGTCGTAGGAAGTAGTCAATTGTCCGACTCTGCATGACTTTTCAGTAAGTTAGTAAGGTAGTAGTTTGCTTTTAGCTAACTTTATGTTAATACACCATAAGCTTAAAAAGGAAAAGATTTTATATTTAATTATTAAAAACTATTTTATTTTAGTATTTTTCTTTTTATTTTGAATTCAGTTTTGTAAATATTTAAAGTATTTTTACTTCTATTTTTTATGCATTCTGCTTGGACTTTTCGTTTTTTTATAAACTTAAAGGTATTTCTAATGTCCGTATCTTCGTCATTTGAGACAAATTATCGGCAGGCGTCATGACGCGTCACTGCGATACTAAATTTTTGCAAATACAAAACAATAAACAGTTTTAAAAATCCAAATCGAAATCAAAATCGAAATAACAAAAGAAAACAAAGATAAGAAACAAACGAAAATAAAAAAAATTAAAAATGCGTTATTTTTGTAGTCGACTACCAAATTGCTTGCGGGGCGCTCTTTTTTGTTTTTAAAGACTTTGCATTCTTTTATACGGTTTCCGACTGCATGATTTTTAACTTTTCAAAACGTTTTTTCTACATGACTCAAAATCGTTGTTCATTTTTCAATTCACAATTGCCAATATTTTTCAAGCCATTTTCAATTTTTGAAACAGTGTCTACATATTTAAAAAAATGTTTACCGAAAACAAATACATCGTTTTTATTACGATAAGAAGTGCAAGGTTTTGTAAAATGTCCAAATTAAGAGGAAGCCTAGCTCTAACCTCGTAAATAAAGTTTTTAGTAAAACCAATGCAACTTTCTTTTATCCTTTGACATCTTAAAATCTTTACAGGCCTTCTCAAAATTGTACCCCAAATAGCAAATCAAATCTAAATCATCCTCTATATAATCGATATTTTAAAAAATGGTAGAAAAAAAATAAAAATTGTAAAAAGCACTAAAGGCACTAACGAAAAATTGAAAAAGCACCAAGTTAGTGCTTTTCCTTAGTTTGGCACAATGGATAAAATTTTGGCGTTTTGAGCCATCAAAAAGCACCATAAATAGTGCCAAAAGCACTAAGTTGGCATCACTGGTTGTGGTGAACTTAAAAGTTAATTTTTACAACAGTTTTGTAAGTAAATCTTAACTAAATAAATTTGTGTTAATTGTATTGCGGCATAGAATATGATGAAAAGAGAAATGCAAAAGGGCAGCTTTCTTTGAAAGAGACAAAAAAAAAACGCAAAATCTTCCGTCTCGAGACAGTTCTGTGTATTCTGTGCCCCAGTGTTTACTCTTACTGAGCTACCTAAATAAGAGCGGAAGCGTTTTTTGTGTGTCAAAACTTCTCATTTGCATACAATTTATACGAAACAAACCATTAGAATGCAAATTAGAAACCACCCGGCTGATAAATCTTATTTGACAGATCGCTATGTCGGTTTGCTTTATTGAAATTGTACTTAAATAAAATTTTCATGTTTAAAAAAACGCTTGCCGCTTTTGTTTAGGTTGTTCAGTTAGTAGCTTGCATTATTTAACCGTAGTTAGTCGTATTGAGCCGACCGCCAGCGCCTCCGAATTTCGTTGGTAACCGACTTGATCCGAACCCGAATTTATTGTACTTTGCCCGAACACCAGCGCCTCCGCATTTCGTTGGTATTCGTAACAGTAGTTAGTCGCATTGAGCCGACCGCCAGCGTCTCCGAATTTCGTTGGTAGCCGACGTGATTCGAACACATATTTATCGTATTTTGCCCGAACACTAGCGCTTCCGTATTTCGTTGGTATTCGTAACCGTAGTTAGTCGTATTGAGCCGACCGCCAGCGCCTCCGAATTTCGTTGGTAACCGACTTGATCCGAACCCGAAATTATTGTACTTTGCCCGAACACCAGCGCCTCCGCATTTCGTTGGTATTCGTAACAGTAGTAAGTCGCATTGAGCCGACCGCCAGCGCCTCCGAATTTCGTTGGTAGCCGACTTGATCCGAACACATATTTATTGTATTTTTCCCGAACGCCAGCGCTCCCGCATTTCGTTGGTATTCGTAACCGTAGTCAGTCGGATTGAGCCGACCGGCAGCGCCTCCGAATTTCGTTGGTAGCCGACTTGATCCGAACCCGTTTTAGTGTATTTTGCCCAAACACCAGCGCCTCCGCATTTCGTTGGTATTCGTAACCGTAGTTAGCCGCATTGAGCCGACTGCCAGCGCCTCCGAATTTCGTTTGTATTCGCAACCGTAGTTAATCAGCCGAACCCCTCGGTCAACTTAAACCTTATATCTAGAGCCACTTACCAGTCTCTTTACCAGATCGTCACCGTCGCAGTCCAGCACCACATCCGCCCGCCCGTTTGCGCACTCCCACAACCTCTACAATCCAGCTCACCACCAGCCACGCGCCTCAGCATCCGTTCCCGCTTACAGCTGCGCAGAACCAACAGAAAGCCGTCATAGATTTAAGTATATTACGTAGATTAAGGTTTCGTAAATAAAGCTTTGTTCAAATTATTGTTAACGAACATACACGAAAACACCCCGTGTTTAATTTCAAAGGAAGCAGACCTTCGAATTGACCCTGGACAGACTGAGTAATACCTCAGCTGAGAAAATAAACTGCGTTACAATAAATGTTGAGATTGCAGTCTTTGCATCTACACCCCTCATATGTAATATTCTTTAGATTTTTTAATACAATAAAAGTTTCTAGTTTTTGAAATATATATTCTTTTAGTTCTGTTTTAAATGTCGATATCCTGCTCTGTCGTTTTAGCTGTTCATGCAACTCAATATAATTAAAACAACCCGTACATTCAATACGTTGTTTTTTTCTAGTCTCACCTTGAAAATCTAAGATTTTGCTGATTTCTCCTATATCTTCCTACCGCTTCGTTTAATCTTAATAAATATGAAAATCTTTGTGATTTTTGCACGGGTCTCTGCAAATGAATCTGGAGAGCATTTTTTTAATCTTCAACATTACTTGTTATACTGTGTATATAATATTTTATATTTAAATGCAAGATATTATTATAATTTTCCTTTTTTTTATATTTCTATGATGTGAACCTTAAACAAGAATTAAAAAGATAGAAGAATTAAGAAAATGTTGATAAGAAAACAAAGAAGTAGAAAGAAAAAATACCAACAGAATTTTATATAAAAATGCTGACTTCTGTAACACGACATTGTCATGAACTGCAGTCATAACTAAGTAACCAGCAGTGTTACCATTTTGGTATTTTTGCAGCTGAATTTAGCATTAACATTTTTTTTATAAAGCAGCAAAATTTTTTTCCAGCATTTGAAAAAATTGGAGGAATAGTTTAATTAATTAAACATTAGTTTTTTTTTAAAGAAATTATAAACGAAAAAGAAATTTAGTTTGAAAATGGATAATTCTTAATTTGTAATGAAATGATCCTTATCATGTTAATCGTAGAAATTATTATCCATTTAATTGTAAAAATTAAATTATCATTGAAACTTAAAAATTTAATTTATATAGTCGCTTTCAATAGTTCTTGTTAATTCAACTTAGCGAAATATTGGAAAAAAATTTTGCAATAAACTGCGAAAAAAAATTTAAAACTCGAACTTTTCTTAAAATATAAGAAATAAACTTGTCCAAAAAATCTTTTTATAATCAGTTAAATCGGAATAAAGTAAAGAACTAAAATTGTTTGTATTTGTATATTTGCTTATATATACTAAGCTGGTGAGGCCTAACTCTATTTGTGAAAATAAAAATGCTTGTAACAGAGGTCTTGCAGGCCACGCCGTAAGGAGGGAGATGAACGGTTATTATTTGTCCGGTTTTCGATTTTTTTTTAATTTTGCTCAAGCCGGTAATTTTCAAGTGGCAACCGAGTAAACCGGTTATTTTAAAAATGTGCAATTATTCATATTTTTGTTGTAAATATTCCCGTAATTTAAGGCTTTCTTGTAAGCAGGGCTGCCAGATGTGGCGATTTAAACCTATTTGGCGATTAAATTCGGTTTTTGGCGACATGGCGATTTTTCGGCGATATTTAAAAAAGTTGCCGATTTCTATGATTTGAAATGCATTTTAAGAAAAATTTGTGTGAAAATTTTGTCTTAAAACACATTTCAAAGTTATATTCGGCCATATTCCCGTTGGCGTTGTCGTTTAAAAACGACAATTTGGCATCACCGTTGGCGTTATCGACACTTATCGGAATTCAAACGGCATTCTCTAATTTGAAACGAAAATAAAAACGACAAAGGAACATTTAGTTTTTGTCGTCACCATTTTAAGCGTCGAAATTAAAACGACTGTGATTAAAAGAAAAGAAAAATGAAGATAACTTCGTTGAAGCAGTTTGAAATTTTAGTTGCTGAAATGGAGAAAGAACCTGCTTATGCTAAGGGTTTTCGGAAGGGCATAAAACCATTAAATTTCGAAAGCTTTTGGAGAGAAATTTCAGAAAAATTTAATCCGCTAGGACCTCCAGTTCGTGACGGTGACGGTTGGCACAAAGTAAGTAAGAATAAAAACAACAGCAATGATTAATTACAATTTTGGTAACAAAATTGTTTAATACAATTCAAAGGTGTGGAAGGACTTGAAATTCAAAGTGAAAAAGAAGCTGGCAAACAACAAAGCTGAAGCTAAAGCAACAGGAGGAGGAGTTTATAAGCAGGTTCCGTTGTCTCCATTGGAAGAAGCTGTTGCTAATTTATTAGAATTTGATAAACAAGTGAACCCGGCCGGTGATGAATTAGGATTCGGAGAAGAAGTACAGTTTGCGGCGTACCCAATCGAAAACGAAGCTCCCAATACTACTTCGGAAAATTTAGTTATGACTTCATCCGAAACAAACCTCAATCATGATTTGCCTACTGCTTCAACAAGGGTACGGTCCACATCCAATTCCAAGACTGCTGAAAAGGAACGGGTGATATTATTAAGGATGCAAACCGAAGTGCTACAAGAGCGATGCAGTCACTCCAAATCTATCAAGGGATATTTAAAAGATATCTCTATTTATCAGAAGAAGAGACTGCAAATAGAAGACGAACGACTTAAAATATATAAAAGAAAAACAGAAAAAGAAGAAAAGCTAATGGAACTTGATGCCTCCATAAAGAAGAAGAAACTAGAATTATTGGAAAGACAATTAAATCCTAATAATTAATTTACTTTTATTGAGATTTTTGTTTATTTATATTTTTGTTTGAAATACATACATATGATAATTTAATAAATTTTACTTAAGCTAAATTAAACTGTTACAAAAAAGAGTTTTTAATGGAATCTCTTATTCTGGTAGCTTCGGTAGAATCAGCCCTTTCATTTTCATTACTCATAGCATTCGTTACCCTTTCCTCTGAAGGAATTTGTGCATCACTATCGGGAAACGATGTATTGCTGACTTACGCATATTGCATTTAAGTTTTGGCCGGATTTCTTCCAACACATATTTGAAGTCAGTTTTGTTGAGCCTAAATGTATCCACAAACCTGAAAATATACATAATTATATTTATATATAAAAATGTTTTAATTAAAATAAATTTTATTACACAGAATCAGGAATTGAGAAGATGTCAACTTGCTGACGCAACATCCTTCGATGTGTATTCATATTAATTATTTCTTCATCTTCACTTGAACCTGAAAAATAAAATTCAGTGCTCGACATTTTTTTGTTTTGTCAAATAAAATTTTTAAATTAAAGGAAAAAACTTTCAAAAATTTGAGAAACTATAAACAATAATAAAGTAAAACTTGGCAGCACTGTAATGGTGCTGCCAAATTTTTTATTTGTTTTCGATAACTCCTCGTCTTCGTTTCGATATACTTCAAGAATGCCAACTTAAAAACGAAGCGGCGATAAAAACGACAACGACATAGAAACAACAATAAGGACGACAACGCCAACGGGAATATGGCCGATTATTTTTTATGAGTATGGTAGTATATCATTTTGTTTTCAATCATCGGCTCTACGGAAAAACTAGTAAATTTTTTTATTTATTTTGGCAAATAAAATCGTTTTCGATTGCATATGAAGAAGTAGAATTTTCAAAATTATAACAATAATAACCATAGTTGAATTAATAAATTTATACCGAAATAGATCGAAATTTCCATTGATATGAGGTTCTATAAAATGTTATCGGCAAATCCATATGAACGGTATTTACAGGTGAATTTTCGAGATTTTACCCTATAAAGCCTGGTACTCTGTTCAACATTTCACGTGAAATGATGTCAAAACGCATATGAAAAAATACTTGTGCGGAATATCTATGAAATAATGTTGATAGAGTTGTACTCTGTTCATTTTGTGAAAAAGTTCCGAAATGTTTCTGGCAACATCTTTTACAACTGCGAAATAACGTAAGCTGCAACTATTTCACGTGGAATTTTAAGCAAAACAATATGAACTGATTATTAAATAAGAAATAAAAAATTTAAACAACACAACCAGTAACAGTATTTTATCCATATTTACTTTATTTTTTATTAAAAAAAATTATTTTTAGTAAAATACATGTGGGGTTTATTTACATACGCAAAACAATGTCGCATACTTTGCAGGAATAGAAACGTGAAATCGTACAAACTCGCAAGATAGGTAACATTGATACAAGTCAAAATTTTCGTATGAAATAATCAATGTTGCTCAACATTTTTCACAAATTTGAACAGAGTACTAGGCTTTAGGAAACGAATATTGTCTAGATATTAATATCCATATAAGATTTTATATCTTAAAGAGACGGTCACTAAATTTTTTATTAATGTTAACATTTAAAAGGAAGTTAAAGCTGTTTATAGATGAGAGCTTTGGGCAAATGTGAACCGATTCGAAAATAATTGAATTTGCATTAAACTATTTTTGGGGCGAAGTTAATCTAAGTACCAATAAAATAAGATAGTTTACGGACACAAAGAGTCTAACTTGGAAAGAAGTTTTTATGGGGAATATGTAAAATATTTTTTGTGTATTAGCTTCGAAAGCTCTTTAAGGCATCTAAAAAAATTCAACATGTATCAAAATAATCCTCAAATAGGCAAAATATGCGCTATAAACTTAAAAAATACTGCAAAAAGGCTGTTTTAACTAAATTATGCAAAAAATGCTGCAAACGGTAAATAATGCATAAATGAGCACTGACAAATCCATGCCAAAATTCATAAAAAGCTCTAAAACGGAAAAAAATATTGTTTCTGCCTTCATTGGTCGCACAAGACAAAACATGCAATTGAATATTTATGGTTTCCCTGGAGGCTTATTCTGAATTGCGATGCGAAAATCAATGCGATGCGCAAATGAAATGCGATGCGAAAGAAAATTGGTATTCTGTTAGACTTTCGCAATCGTATTCGCAATTTATTTCAAATCATGGCAATGCTTCTCAAATATACGCCAGTGTTTGGCTGTGAAAATTGTTTAAAAAATATATTTAGGACATTCTGTAATACAAAATATAATAAAAATGGATTTTGTGGCATTGTGGTTCGACGACGAAGAAAATGAAAATGTTTTGTGTGTACTTTAAAATCGGCGCAAGCCTTTTTTCATCCTGCAGCTTCTCAATAGGTGGTCCATTTATATTTATTTCTTCAGTTAACGTTTGCCACAAAGTATTTGCCGACTGACGTGCATTTGGTGCTTATTCATAAATTCTATCATAATTTCAAATTGACGTGGTTTGGTGGTCTTATTGCTTGCTTCCCTAAATTAAATAATAAATATATGATGAATAAATAAATAAAATAATATCTTTCACTAACATGTTTGTACTTTGCGAATGCTATTTTGTTGTCGAATAAATTTTGCGAATTTGACATTTGCTTTCGCAATGTAGAATACCGACTTGTCACCTTTTCGCATTTGAAATGCGATTAAAAAAAAACTTTGCGAATATCGCAATACAGAATAGCAATTGTTCGAATTTATGCATTTTCGCATCGCATTGATTTTCGCATCGCAATTCAGAATAAGCCTCCAGGTCATAACTCTAAATTTTGTTGGTTCCTTACCTTTGTGAATTGTTTCGTTTTTATTCAAATTACCTTTTTTATATCAATAATTAATTTGATTTTAATTTTATTTTTTATTTCAATTAAACCGCTTAAACGCTTAACCGATAACACGTTTATTTTAAGTAGCAACTATTCGGAGTAACCGAAACCCGAGTTTTGAAAATAGACAAACAATCGATCTCCCTAAGACATACAAACATAATTATTGTAAGCTCTAAGCTTTGGATGTCTAATGTTTTATCAAACTCTACCTACTTGTTTAAATATTACCACTTGCTTCAATTCATTAAAATTATTATTATTATTTTTTTTTTTTTTTTCAAATAAAATTTCATATTATGAATACATTTAAATAAATCTTGAAATAAATTTTTAAATAAATTTTAGTATTTAAAAAAATTATTTCTTGCAATTTTTGGGCCTTATGCTAGATTAGCTGTAAAAAATTTAAAGATCTGGTCACACTGGTAGCCACTGCCAATCCTATGCCATTGTCCAAACCATTGATGCCAACTTAGTGCTTTTGGCACTATTTATAGTGCTTTTTGATGCTTAAAAACGCCAAAATTTTATCCTAGTGCCAAACTAAAAAAAAAGCACTAACTTGGTGCTTTTTCAATTTTTCGTTAGTGCCTTTAGTGCTTTTTACAATTCTGTATTTTTTTACTAACATTTTTTAAAACTTCGATTATAAAGAGGATGATTTAGATGGGATTTGCTATTTTAAGCTGTATTCCTTTAAAACTGTTTTATGGTCAATTCAAACTCAGCTGATGATGCTGATATTATTTTTACTTATATATATTTATTATAAAATTTTAAATGAAATTGGTCCACAATAAACGCCGTAGCCTTTTTTAAACTTGTTTTGTGTTTAATTAAATTGAAAAAAGGGCTTAGTGCTTTTTTACGCTTATTTTTGTTGGAAATAGTGCTTTTTTAAATTCTAAAGTGCTTTTTGCCCTCAAAAAGTTGGCATCACTGGTCCAAACCATTTTCTTTCTTGGGGAATTTTCCGAATGTGTTTGTTTTCTGCGCTCTCCATTAGCCAGCAAACGACAACTCAATCTACATATCTGCACCAGTGATGTTAACTTTTATTTTTTCATTACCGTACGGCCCTCTAAAAATTACCGTTTTTGAGAAGAAATTACCGTACGCAAAGGTTTTTTAATTTAAACATTCACAGCAGTAATCCAAAACAATTTATTTAAATTTTAAATGTGTTTTATGAAAAATTTTAATGAAAATCTTTGTTTGAAACATATTTTAAACCAAAATTATTGTATTTTTCATCAATATGAAAGTAAAAGCATCAAATAACTAAAATTTTAACGTTACTGACAGACTTATTCATCATCGCACAGACTAAGCGACTGAAGCTAAAAAGTTTAAATTTGAATCGGAGTTGGTATCGTTCAACTAAGAAAATAAAATTCGAATATCGCAAGAGAATACTAACTCAATATTTTTTTTTTACGTTTTGGATTTACACGCAATATCCATATCTACCCGCTGTAAAATATAGTGCTATTTTGTCATCTTATGATGGAACGATTGGTTTAAAAGTTCTTTTTCATATGCCTTTAATACAAAATTAAAACATAGTAGTTTAGCTTCAACTAAAAAGTTTTAATATTTAAGCTTCGTGCAGACGGTGGTCAGATCTTACAATGTTGTCACTAAATTCGCCTAAAAAGTATTGCAACTGTGTTAACATTGTAAGCTCATTTTCATTTGGCAGATGTGTAAAATTAATGCATCTGACAATGACGCCATTGTGAGAAAAAGGACTACATTGTAAGATCTGACCACCGTCTGTACGAAGATTTACTATAGTTAATTGCATCACATTACGGCTACATTAAATGCTTAAAAAATTGTTGATTTTGAAACAAACAAAAAGTTTAAAATAAAATTAATAATATAACTACAATGAGTTATTTAATTTTTCATATTTTACACTTATCACTGTAACCTAAGCATTTGCCGAAACATAACATTCTTAATTTTTTGTATAACATTCATCTATTTCTTAAACTGGTTGGAAATCACCTCTCAAAAGTTAAAATCATAAAGCCTTCATATGTAAGTATGTAGTATATAAATATCAAAAAACCCAAATCTTAATATTGCCGTATTTTAAATGAAATTACCTTGCTACCTTTTGGGGCTCAAAATTACCGTAAAAAACGGTAATTACGGTACGGTTAACATCACTGATCTGCACTAACAATAACTTAAAGATTTACTCATTTACGTTGTTTGCCGCTCAGTTCAAATAAGCCCGGCTCATAGCGAGAAAACTTAAATATTGAGTATTAAAAACAAGCTAAAATTGTTACCAGAGCAAACTTAAAAGCCAGTTTAACTCTCCTATAAAGTTTCGAAAACGATTCAGTTGTCTGCGATACGGTGAAGAAAACGGACGTGTAACTCGGAGAAAACTTTTCAATCCTAAAAAATAAGAATTCGAAAACACAAAAAAAAATTATAAATAATAGAAAAAAATTCTGAAAACAATCTGCTTAAAAGAAATATGTTGCTTTCTTATTCAAAAAGTGAATTTTAAGAATTAAAATAAAAGTAAAAATTTAATTCATTTAAAAGTGTTTAAAATATAAATTGTTTAATTTCAAAATCATTAAGAATATAAAACAAATACCAAATTAAAAAAATGGGAAAATGTGTTTTTCCTTTTAACTTGCACGGAAATTCGCATGACTGTGTTTTTTTTTTTAATTTTTTACGGTTACTAAACTATTTCCGTTGATTGAATAGTTAAAAAAAACATAATAAATGAAAAAATAAATATATTTACATCAAAACAAATACACGCTCATAAACACATACATACATACATACATACCTACAAAAAGCTCACTTACACATGGAGAATTTTATGAATTGTTGCTGTTGAATTTTGCCATTATTTGTTTTTTTTTTTTTAATTGTATTTAATTTTTACAAACGCGATCACGAACGAATCTCTATAAATACGTTTGTTTTATTTTTGTCATAATTTTGCTGCCGTTTGTTTTTATGCATCAGAAAACTTTAAAGAATCAATTCATTAATTCAATTGTTTTTAAATACATACATTTTAAATATTCTTTTGTTAAGTGACAATGAATTTTTCAAAGTGAATTGATCTCAATTCCGATTTAAGATTGACTTTTTTACAAACGAATGGCAATAAATTGTGCTTTCTTTAACTGAAAATACAACGAAATTTGATTTTAATTTCCAAAGTGTCTGATATACATATACAAATGTTATATAATGTCCGAAACTAAAATGGTATTTAAAGAACTCTTGATTACATAAGTCAAGTACAAATTTTTTAGATATTTCTGATATTTACAGGTCATTAAAAAGTTTATTTGAATTTCAAAACCATTTTTGTTAATTACTTTCATAGTCGACAATTAATTGCCGTTTTAGTGTTGTTCTTTTTTACCATTTTTATAAAGTTTGTCGTTGTTTATTGTTTTTTAAACGTTAACGTTTGCATAGAAATTCCTTTGAAAACACTCAGTTTTTAAAATATTTTTCAAAAGATTTTGTTATTCGTGCTTAATTCCCAGTTTTTATTATTGATGAAAACACTTGAAATTTATTGTTGAATGGGGAATGTAACATGAGATAAACCCACTGTTTATTGTTGATGTGTTTTGTTTAAACTTTGATATTATTACAAGTAGAACTGTTGCTATAAGTCTTATACGTTTAACAGTTTTATTTGGTTTAAAATCTTTAGTTTTTCTAAAATCTTTATGGATGAAGTTTCCTGATGATCTGGCCTAAGCAACCAGTGAAATGCGCATAGGAATAGCTTATCCCATCAACAATAAATTTCAAGTGTTTTTATCAAGAATAAAAACTGGGAATTAAGGACGAATAACAAAATCTTTTGAAATTAAAATTTTGTATTCCCAAAAATTTAAATTACTTTTTGATAATATTCTTCATATTTAAAATTATACGAACGCTTTCGTTATTGAACATACAGTTTGTTTTTATTTTTTCAAGTATTGAATTTGAAAACAAAAATATCACTTACAAATAAAATGTCGCAATTCTTCTCAGAGGTGCATAAATTGTCATAGAAATTGTCTATTGTACGAGTACCATAATTAATTAAAACTAAAAAAAAAGTTTTCAAATAATTTTTTTTGGATTAGCAAAACTATTTCTGTTCTTCGTGATGTTTAAAGTAAAAAAGGCTTTTAAAATATATTCAAAAACATAAAAATCTTTTTAAAAATACATACTTTAAGTACTTATCGAATTATTCATTAAAAAAAATATTTTAAATATTAAAAAAAACTTTATGAAACAAATTTTAATTGAAACTTAAATAAATGTGATGAACAAACCAATAAATATTTCCAATTTTGTAATTTTTTGTGTTTTCTGTCAAAGTCAAATACGAATACAGTTAAAAACAAAGGAAAAAGAACAATGAAAACTATCTGGCTTTCACTTTATTATTTTAAGCATTTAACAAACATTAAAAAAAAATACATTTATTAAAATTTTACTCAAATTTGACTTTAAGACAAAGAAAGCGTTAAATGACAAAGTAGAGAATACTTAAATAAATAATTCTTTTGACATTTATTAAGACACATAAATCTTTTTCTATTACAAATGATCTTCTAATATTATTTACGGGGAACTAAACATTGATAGATTGGTTAACTTAGTCCCAATTCACACGTTGCAAGTCTTATTGATCAGCTTGCTACTTTATAACGAGAGTGAAGAGAGGAAAATAAACGTTTCTCTCTCACTCTCTCTCGCCTATAAGGTAGCAAGCTGATCAATAATACTTGCAACGTGTGAATTGGCACTTAGTACCAGATATCCTGCCCGGACACCAAAACACGATTTACTGAATTTGCGTGGTGCTTAAAAACAATTATTTTGTTTGTATTTAATGATCTTGCTTTTTGATAAAATTGAAACAAATTTTATGCATATAAATTTATATAACCTCAATTCTAAAAGTTTTTAAAATTAGCTTTCCTGCATTTTGCAAAAAAAAAAACACTCATTTAAGTCACTGCCACATACCACATTAATTTACAAAGATTGATGGCTGCAAATGCTCGGTTTTGTCTTTTGTTAAAATTGTTTCTTTTTTAAACTCTGTTTTCGTTGTGCCTTTTATTTTGTATGCAAGATTTGCCAAAGGTAACAAACAAGTTTTGCTGTCTTTGTATAATTTTCTGTGTTAAAATGTTGTACATATCAGATGGTGAATAAAAAACACAATTGTCATATTCACAATCTTGTACAAATGTTCTTGCATCGTAGCATTGCAAAATAGTATAGAATATTTTTACTTCACAGCAACAAAATATAAAGCAATGCTACTTTTTTGTAAATATGCAACACTTAAAACCTGTAGTAATATTTACTCGACGTATACAACACTTATGGTGTTTTCTTTTCTGACAATAATGTTCCATATATGTTCCATTCGTGCGCGTTTTTGTTCCATTCTAAAAATATATGCAAAAATGTGAGAAGTTATCGTTTTCCTTTCTAAACATGTTGCAACAATAAGTGGCAAATTTGTTTCATTTCTTACCCGCAGTTATAACTGAGTGTGAGATAATACCTTTTTTTTTTGCATCTGCGTAAAGTACTTTTTTATGCAAGCAAGTATTTTTTATTAGGGCTTTTCTTGTGTTTTCGTACAATTTGCGTTAAATTGTGATTTTTAGTTATATTGTGATGGATATAAAAACTTTTTGTTTTTCGTTGGTTTTACTTTTATTTAATAATTATATTTTTTTTGTCGCAAAATTTTTAACAACAGCTGACATTAATTATTGAAAATCAGTGCTGTTAACGCTTATTGGAATTGTAGGAAAATTTAATGTTTAAAATTGCTACAAGCGTGGTGAATATCGCTTTAAGTACAAACTTTGCATTCAATATTTAAAACGCTAAATACACATTAGTGTTGAGTGTAAAACGTAACTATTATTTTGTTCCATTGTAATTTAGAAAAATGTAACAGTTTGTAAGGGTTCGTGTAACCTGATAAATATATTACACAAATATAATGCATCATTTTTTTTAGAAAAGAAAACACCATTAATTGCAACCCGACAGCTGACACTCAGTGAACTATTTATCAATGAGCTGTGAATTTCGTGTTTTGCAACATGCCTTGTAAACTAAGCCAAAGATAGAAAATATTCAGAGTTGCATAAATTTGCAATCTCAAATCCTCAAGATTGTGAATTCGGCTAGTGTTTTTTTTTTTCTTGACCACAAATTCATTTCATAAACTGGGTGTTTTTATTGTACTGATCAAGTAAACAAACAAATAAACAGCAAAAAATAAAAGTGGCTAAAAAAGCATAAAAAACAAGCAAACAAACCGAGATACACTCTCCCAAACACATACAAATGAACATAAAAAATTGAAAAAAATACAAGCTACAATAACAACTTGAAGCCTGTTACCAAGGGCTTTAAGCCATCTTTCATATTCACTCTTACTGCAGTCAGTCATAATCTTAGCCAAGAAATAAACGAAGAACAGATGAAAAAACAAAACAAAACAGAATATGATGGCTAAAAAATAAAATAACAAGTCAAAATGTGTGTTGTTAGCAATCTCCATCCAGTTAACACAACTCTCCTGAAGTTTTTGTTGCAACTTAATGTGTTTTTATTGTTGGTTGTTATCGTTTGTTACGAAAAACAAAGTTACACATTTCGGAAATATCAAAACATTACAGGAAAACAGAACAACAAACCAAAATTTGGAATTCGGAAATTTAAATGAAAACAAACCAACAAATCAGATAATAACAAACTGTCACACCAATAAATACAACAATAAACAAACGTGTCTTAAAATTTCCTTTTTATAATGTCTTTCCATTACAGTGATCGCAAAAGTTTATCTTACTCGTATTCGTATATTTAAATGTATGTGTTTATGAAGTGCAAATGAAACGTTTTGTGTACGAAAATTACTAAAAAAAAAAAAACAACAAAATCTTTTAATGATGCAGCCAGCAACAAAATCTTTTCAACAAGTGACTTAATAAAAAGCAAAAAAAAAAAATAATAAAAATTTGTAAAAAAAAAGGAAAAATTATTTATACAAAAAAACACAATTTATAGTTTGTGCTAAAATAAACAAATATTGTATCTAATATTGCAGCAAAGTGGTTTGTGCAGCAGCAACGCAATATAAAGCGCCATCGAATAAAGTAAAGCAAAATTAAACAAAAATTTTACTAGTTAAACAATTTATTTTTTTCTGTTCTAAACCTGTCGTTTTCTGCATTCCACCACTATTCTTTATCATCGTGCAATTTATTTTTCTTCAAAAGAAACCAAGGTAAACTATTATTTTGTTTTTACTTGTGTTTTAATTATTATTATTATTCATTTTTTTATAATCTCTCTCGCTCTGTGTGTCTGAGGTTACACCAAAGGTCAAAATAATAAATACACCATCCAATACATTTACAATGCCTTAAGAATTTTGGCATATTAATTTGCTAAGGCCAGCACAGGTTTTGCTGACATCATAAATTTTTATGTTTTGTTCTGTAAAATTTTTCCACTTTTTCTTTTTTGAAATTATAAAGAAATTTTGTGAAAAATTTATGGACATATGACTTGTTTTTAATAGTGATATGTAAACATAATATTTATCCGTAGGAAACCTTTGTTACGCGAGTTCAAAGTGATACCACACTTTGGGGGTATAAAATGTTTTTTTTTTTCATTCCTGGAAATTTCCTGTATTTTTTTTTTCATTAGAAATACAGCTGTGGGGAATTTTGCCGAGAATTAAAATTCAATACTGTACATTTTCTAAGGTGTGATAAATCTGGAAAGATTAAAGGGGAAAATAAAAGTCAACGTATCGTGTAGTAAAACTGCCAGCTTTTAAAACGCGATTGCAAAAGTGACTCATTTAACCAACATTTAAAATAACATTTCAAGATTTGTTAGTTTTGTCTGAGTTCCCAAACATCATTATACTTATACTTTGCAGTCAAAGTAAAAAATTTATCAAATTTAACGATGCGTACATGGTTTGCTTGGTTTGTACGTACCGATTACTTTTTAAGTGCGCTGTATAGCTTTTTTTGCTTCGTGTATTGCGTGTGCATCCCAGATAATCGAACAGCTGACATTTGAAAACAATAATTTGGAATCGTCAAACAAATTTACAAATGCTTTGATAATATTTTTTTTCCGACTTGCCTGAAACTTGCCTGAAACTTTCCACATTTTTTGATTATATCAAAAACAAGATGGTGGGCGAGTTTTTAACTTTAACATATCCAACTTTAAATATAAAAACCATTATATTTTGCATGCTAATGTCATTATCTTTGGCGCTTACGTGGTTCTCAAAATGGCTTAAATTTTTTTCATACAAAGTTGTTAACATGAGTGTGCAATGTTATTTTCTACTATTAAAACAAATATACATCTACAAACGCCTCAGTTCGACATTTCGAACTTTCAAATTAATAAACATATACTTTCATAGAAAGAATTTATTGTTTAAAAAAATCAATTAAATAATCTGTTTAATACATACAAAAAAACTCTTTTTTGAAAATTCTGAGCACAGAATACACAGAACTGTAAAAAGTGACGTGTGAAAAAGGCCCAAATCAGTTGCGAGGGCAGCTTTCGAAGAAAGAGACAGTAAGCTTTTTTTGGTAGTAAGGTGGCAAGGTGTAAAAACAGGCAACAACAATCAACACAAATGGCGTGATCAAAACAAAAATAACAAAACACAAACCACGTTAAACAAATGCATTAGTTCAACAAACGTTGTTTTTTGTGCAAAAAAATGTATTTAGTAATATTGTTTTGTTTTATAATGTTATTTGCTTACCTTAATATTATTTACTCGTGTTGTGGTGATCTTAAAAGTTAACTTTTACAACAGTTTTGGAAATAAATCTTAACTAAATAAAGTTGTGTTCATTGTTTTGCGGCATAGAAGATGATGAAAAAGAAATGCAAAAGGGCAGCTTTCTTTGAAAGAGACAAAAAAAGAAAAAAAACGCAAAATCTTGCGTCTCGTGCCAGTTCTGTAGTATTCTGTGATTCTGAGGCTTAAACATCAGTTTAGAAGTTGTGTGGTTTGTTCACCATTTTATCTAATCTATACGCTCTGATCATAGTTTTTACTTTAAACAAATCCGATCTAGTGTATATTTTATTATTTGGAGGGAAAACTGAAAAATAATTAATATTTTCTCCCAAAATAAAAATAAGCCAAAGCCTGTAATTCAAATTTCATTATCCCTACTGCGAAATTTATGGATTGATGACAGACATACTTGCCTTGTTGGGGATACATATTTTGAATTTAAGCTTTGGCTTCAGAAAAAAGGAATAGCGGATGTGTATTTATTATTTTGACCTCCAGTGCTTATGTTAAGTTAAAATTTTTAAACATACAAACAACGAACGTATTTTTTTTACCAATGTTTCTGTTTTATTCAATTTTATTGCTTAAAATTGTAATTGGAAAACGAAAGCAAAAATCAACTATAAATTTGAATAAATTATTTATACAAACACAGTTATTTAATTAAATACTTAATGTTACCTTAAATGCAAAAATCTATAATAAAATCAGTAATAAAGTTTTCTTGGCGTTTGACTTCTACTTAAGTCGTAGTTTAAGTCCGAAAAGTTTCGAGAGCATGTAGTTGCGTCTGTTTTCAATTAAAATTACGATAAGTTAATATAGAAGGCTCAGAGCTGAAGCGAACCAAGTCAAAAAAGAAAATTCTAAAATATTTTTTATTTTAAGTAAGTGAACTGAAAAGCCTTGACGTGGGTTTCTTACCGTTACTTATGAACGAAACACTTGTTGATTTCTTCTGTTACAGACCTGGATAGAATGAAATCTTGCGGAGAATTTCGCACCAGTCTTGAAGTACATATGTGTTCATATCTTTTATATCTTATGACTTGGTTCGGTTCAGCTTTGAAGCCTCCATAAGTAATACCTCAAGGTGCAATTGTGTATACACCTATATACATATATATATATATATATATATATATATATATATATATATATATATATATAGGTGTATACACAATTGCACCTTGAGGTATTACTTATGGAGGCTTCAAAGCTGAACCGAACCAAGTCATAAGATATATATATATATATATATATATATATATATGTATATAGATATATACACAATTGCACCTTGAGGTATTACTTATGGAGGCTTCAAAGCTGAACCGAACCAAGTCATAATGTACGTATGTATATATACATATGTATAAATATATGAAAACGAAATTTTCTTAATACTGTTAATCAAATTCGAGCCTTTCTTTACTTCCGTCGAAATGACTGTTCTTTTGGGAGAAAATGGTACACAACCCGCGACCCTTCTAGAAGAGTCTCGTATGACTCATTTTCGAGACAGTTCACGTTTCGATTATCTGCATGAGCAATTTATTATTGCGCAGATTCTAGAAATTCTGTTTTTTTTCAACAAGTCACTTTGTAAGCAATTGTGGGACTAATTTTCGATTCTTGTTTCAAGCGCACAACTGATTAATCAGTTTGTGATTATCTTTATAAAAAATGCGCACCGGCAGGCTTTTTGGTCTTGACCTAGTCTATCAGTGGAATGGGTTGTTGCTAGACCTGGCAAACTATCGATAGTCGTACCATTCGATATTTTCGATGGTTTGTTGACAAACTATCGATAATTTCGATAGAATCGAACTCCTTGTAGAATTCTTAAATTTAATTTTTAAGTAATAACCGTTCGTTTCCATGTAGCAATTTAAAGAAATACAACTTTCCAAATTTGGAATAATGTTTAATCTTTTTAGATTTTCCGCCATTTCCCTTATCACACGCTATAAGTTTTTCAAATATGGATTAAAATATACACATAGTATGCAATAATTCGGATTAATATAATTTTTATAACAATCTTCGGATCTTCACATTGGTATCACGTTCTATATAAACGTATTTTTAAAGTTGTGTGCAGAGTCGCAATATACATTCTGACTTGATTTTTTTTATTACTTAGAATTTTTTTAAAAAAAATTAAATATTTCCTTAACACTTTTGAAAACCCTGCTTTTATATAGAATCAAAAGCGCATCTGTGTTAGAGGCTAGTTTTTAAAAATAATTCATATACATACTCGTAATTGAATTGTTTATAAGACTGTGTTGAATTGAAATATATTTCCTGCGAAGTTAAATTAATATCAAACTAGAATACAACTTTTATGTAATTTATTCTTTACTGTATTTATTGTCGAACATTACATTAAGTTTCAATGGCAATCGAACATTTAATTTGATAATATTTCGAGTTATTTTCACACATAGTTAACCACGTTTATAAAAAGTCTTAAGTCAAAATTCAATTTACAGATCTCACAAGTTCTTAGTTTAAAGATATTTATTTTAAAACGTTAAAAATATTATAATATAAAAACACTACTAGAATAAGGCTAACTGCCTGTTTTTCAAAATAAAATAAACATTTTCGTTTGGGAAAATATATTGAAACAACAATAAAACAACTCAACTTTGTTTTTGCTTTCAATACAAATTTCTAAACGAAAATTTGTATTTTAGTTTCAAAAACATTAGGTAACATAGAAAACTTTAATAAAGGTAAAATTACTTTAGAACTTTGACTGTTGTATTGTTGTACTCTATTTTGAGCGACTATTATAAACACCAATTCTATTTCTTCCCAAAACATAAGGAAAGTTATAAAACTCACATTCATATCATATTATGGGTTTTTTCAATAAATAAACCGTTAAGAAACTATATTTCTTTTTTTCTTTTCCATAAATACGAACGAATTTATTATTATTTTAAATTTTTCGTTGAAAAAAAATAAGTGCATTTAAAGTTCACTACGCATACAGTGAAAAAACAGAACACGTCCCCTACAAGTTCACTACGCGTTTACTAAAAAATACAGAACGCGACCCTTAAAAACACTTCACGTACACTAAAACAAGATCGGTAAGTTATCCTAGTTTTTGTGTTCGTCAGCTGCTCAAAATCCTTGTGTACCGTATTTTGTTTGTGTACAAATTCAAAAACACGAAAAAGTTTTGGAGTTTGTGTTTTAAAAAAATGTATTACATTAGTGTACAGTTTTTTTCGAACTCTGAAAATTTGTCCAATAGTGTAACTTTTACTTAAAGATCCAATTGTTGTTTTTGTGATAACTTAATGAAAATACAGCTAATACAGTGCAATCTCCCTTAAAAGACAGACACCTTCCTTAAGCATACACCACCTTTCTACAAACACTGTTTACCGTTCCCTACAATGTTTTATAAGTATATCATGTGGTTCTCTTGTGAGGACGGACATCCCCTTTCTATGGCCATATTTAAATAGCCCCTTCGATGTACGGTCATAAGAGATTCCACTGTATATGACATGGAAATCAATTTCATACATTTGTTTAAAAAAGGCAATTATAATTTCGATATATATATATATATATTTGCCTTAATTCATTGGTGCTCAAAAATGTTTTGCATATGTGTTGAGAGAAAATTTTAAAGTACAGAGATACGCAAAACTATGCGCACCAGTTTTATATAAATTTAATAGAAAGAAATTGTTTTGGTTGTAAAACATTTATAATAATACAGTCAAAACTAAATTTTCTATTTTTTTGGCTTTTAAAATTGTAACTTTTTAAAAATTTTAAAAAACAGTAAGAATTAGAAGTTTTTCAATTTTACTAAAAAACAAATTCAGTGTGAACTGCGAGCATGTTTGTAGGTATATTAAAAGTAAGAATTATATCCAAAAAAAAAACTGCACTAAAATCTTGTACATTTATGCTTTTATGACAGTTTCGTAAAAGCATTAAAAATTTTTTTGAATTTTATAACTTATCCTATACACTGTATTTGAAACAAGATCAACTCATCTTCCGTACATGTCCAACTAAAATAATGAGCGTAAAAAACAAAGGGGTGCGGCTTCTAAACAATTGTTTGCTTGAATGAGCATCACTGCCAGGGCTACCAGATAAATTTATGAGAAAATCGTCAGTTTGCTGAGAAAAAATAAAAAAATCGTCTTTATCGTTTCGAAAAATCGTCAAAAAATCGGACAACTTAAAATTTAGTTGTTTTTAAAGAATTTTTTTTCGAATTCTATAAAAAAAAACATTCAAACAAAAACATAATTACTTTATACCCAGCTAGCATTTTCAAACGTGTAAGAGCTACTGTGAGTCTCATAAAGAGCGTCTTTAATCAATGACAGCATTTTTTAATCGCAGAAGATTTCTCACACGGGAAAAACTGTACCACGAGTCAGATTCTTCCATAGCACGAGAAAGACGCTTCTTCAATCGTTGTGGGAATCGTTGAAGAGGTGGGTAAAGATAACACTGCGTCACAAATTTCCACCCAAGTCGTGACCAAATGAATCTAACACCTAATCTTGTTGTAAAATTGTCCGCTGTATTCGAATATAAAAAAAAATTGCAAAAAATCATCAAATTTATAATGAATTTTGATATTTTGTCCACTATAACTCTGCCATTTATTGACTCATCTTCACAAACGGCCCATGGTTATTTTAGAAATTTTATAGCCTTTCACGAAATAGAAAGAAAGACATAAACTTTTGAAGATATTTGAATTTCAGTCACATAATCTTTTTTTTTTAAACACAAATAACGGTTATTTTGGAATATCTCAAAAACTGTTCTACTTTTGACAAGTCAGATTCAGCGGACAATTTTACATAAAGATTAGGTATCAGATTAATTTAGTCATAAAACTGTCAAGTAGTGTAATCTAGCGAGACTTTCATGTCAAGAATCGTTTGAGACTCATGTAGATATTCTCTTACAACTCGTGAAATGCTTGCCGTATAATTGTTGAAAATCTGATTTATACAGAGAACCGTAAAAGGCTCATTCGATGATGGTTTTGACGAAAGATAAGCAAAGCGTAACATTGTTGTTCTTGTAATCTGAAAATAATCAAAGATTTTCTTAAGACTTGCATATTACAGCCGTAACTAAACAAAAGCGGTACGAGTTTTCTAGTTTTTGAAAAGAGCGGCCTGAACACTTTGCCATAAGAAACACCGATGTTGACAGCTCGTTTAGTAGTGAAGTTTGCCGCTATTTTTAATTAAAAATGGCAATTCAGCTATTTTTTGGCCAATCTAGCGTTTTTATCTCTATTTTTATTTATAATTTGTGGGTTTTATTAAACAAGAAAGCAATCACTTCTGTTCGTGATACAACGTTGACGCTCTCGCTTTGGTATGGCATATCATTTCCGCCTTCCGCTCTTATTAAGATACAGATGTTAAACATTCCAAGATTAAAAAACGAAATTGTAAGAAAATAAGTGTTTTATTCAGACTTTGGAGACTGAAAAAATCGTCACTTTTTAGACAAAAATCAGCAAATCGGCACTTTGCTAGTTTCGGAACAAAAAATCGTCAAAATGACGATAAATCGTCAAATCTGGCAGCCCTGATCACTGCCTTAATTTAAACTAAGTTTGCCCGTATAGGGTGTACAAAAGCCGACACATACACATTTTAAGCTCTCAATATTTTTTGCATAATGGCAGACACAGTCTTTGTTTACTGTTGGCGGTAAAAGTTCTTTATGTTAAACTATTTTTTTTTATGCAAATACAAGTGTTTCAGACTTAAGGTTTTTGTTTGTTGTTTGTATTTTCTGTTTATATAAATATTTGTTTAAAACAATTTCAAGTTGTAGCTGTGGGTTTTGATTTTTTTAAAAACGACTTTTGGATGTTGGTTATCTTTAAACCAAGATCGTTAATATAAATTTTACACACAGAACTTTCTATTTTATTTTCCCATGTTTTGTTGGTCTGTCTTGCAGTTACGCTCGTCGGCGTCATCATCACTCTTCGCAACATATTCGGGTTTTTCGTTCTATTTTAGATGCACTATTAATATGATGGATGGATGGCTTTTTAATATTTTTCCTATTTGATTTGTGAAGGTGTTTAATGTTTTTGTTTCCAACAATTCGCAGATTTTACAGTTGGAACTAAAATTTATAATAATTTTGTAGCTAAAGTTATTTGATTTTATTTTTTGTTGTGTGAATACAAATTAAAAACAAAATAAAAAAAGAATAATTAAATAGAAAAAGTACAAAACAAATTAACAAGAATTTTTGTGTATGCTCGTTGGTAGTGACGAATAAAAGTACAATTGTTTGGATTTGTTTGCTAATTATGTGAGAACAAAAATTTAATTACATTTAAACGTTTTTTTTTAACTCATTTTGTTTGCCAGTTTAATGAGGCCAACCATTGAATAACTTAAATTTCACAGAAAATTCTTCATTTATTTATTGTTTTTTTTTTTTATTATTATTTCTCGTAACTAGAAATAATATTTTCTAGTTAGCAGAATGACTGGATTTTGTGCAATCAGCTGTCACGCTTAATGGTCTGCCAGTCAGCCAGGTTTTTTCTGTCGTAATAATTTTAAACCTTTTTTTGATTTTGTGCTTTTGAATTGAATTCTTAATAAATACGTGTATTAAAATAAAATTTAAAATAAAAAATAACGAACATTGAAATAAAGCAGAAAAGAATAGAATATTAAAATAATTGTTAACGCTACTTTGCATGGACTGTGCTTTAAATGAGTATTAGAGTCATGTTTAAAATTTTTATCAGAATCTAACCATGAATGCGGTAATTATTTTTGAATATTTTTTGTTTTATTTTTATTAAAACTTTTCGTATTTGTTTTAATTAAGTTTTTTTATAAGGTCGACCGTTACATTGTCTCTTCTATTAAATTTATGTAATATTTTTTTAAGTGACTGTTGTAGACAAAAGTTCTGCTGACATAGTTCCATTTTGTATTGAACAAATGTTTTCTTCTCAAAAACGTGAAAGAATCATTAATTAAGAGATTCAGAACAACTTTCTTCTAGTGTGTGTGTTTGTGAAACGGTACCAAAGTACTCTTGGAAGTAAAATTTTGACTCGTTGACTGTTGAGGTGAATAAAATTTCACTAGCCCTGGGTGCTTGTATAAATTTTGGCATTAGCGTATAAATTCTTGATAATTTTAATCCACCATAGAACTTTGCTACCGTTTCACACACACCCTGACTTATAAAAATCTAAATTTTCAAATCTAAATGGTTCTTCATTGGTCAGAACATGGCCATAGACAAATTATAATTATTTAAGTTCTACTTGAATACCTGTAGGAAATACCTTGTCAATATTGAATCATATATAGGCCATAGACAAATTATAATTATTTAAGTTCTACTTGAATACCTGTAGGAAATACCTTGTCAATATTGAATCATATAATCTATTTTGATTAACAGCCTTCTAAGTGCGGCGACGGTTATCTTTTTAAGTATTGCTTTATTAGTAAGAGGAAATAAACGGCTAAGGAATATCCTTTTTCGACTTTTTAAAATTATTAAATTAAATACTAAAAATATTTTTATTAGAAATTCAAGGTTTTCCTCGTATCACTCGTATCAATATTATTATTAATAGGATTACTATTGTTCTTTTTCTTATTTTCATCTTTGAGAAATCCACCTAATTATTTTTTTACTTTTGGCATTATGCGCATTAGAAAATTTTACGAAGACAAATATGCATATGGGTCAAATGTCTTTTTTTATTTTTTTTTTTTTTTTATTTATTATTTAAGGTCTACGGAATAAATCCTTACAGACCAATTATAAAAAAAAAATTTTACATAATATACAAAATAATAAAAAGAAAAATGATTTAAACATCCATTTAATTACACTGATTTAGGTGCATAATAATATAACGTTTAATGACATTAACATTAACAGAAAAATCAATAAGAAAATAAAAATCATTATAATGTTTACACAATTTTCTTAGAGGATCAGAATTAGCATAATTAGTTTGTAAAACTTGTAAATATATTGGAATGTAGAAACGAGTTGATCGATGAGGTACATTAAAATTTATGTTGCTGAGTAGGAAGTCAGAACAGACTGCACCATTTATTAGGTTGAATAAAAATGAAACGCTAAGCATAGTTCTTCTGCTCTCCAACGTTGGTAATTTTATAAATGCAAGCCTTGTAGTATAAGGAGGAATAATGACGTTAGGATTCCATGTTGAATTACCCAAGCAAAAAAGAAGGAATTGTTTTTGGACTGATTCAATAATGTTTTTCAGATAATCCGCACTCGGATCCCAAATAACAGATTCCAAGATTGGTCTGACTAAAGATGTATATAACCGCTTAGTAATGATTGGTTCAGTAAACTCCTTAGCCCATCGTTTTATAAAAGCTAACATACCACGAGCTTTGTTTACCATCATATATATGTGTTTCTTGCCTGCAAAATGTGTTCAATGTTAAGAATAATTTACTGTATGGAAATTCATTATGAGGAGATCAAAATAAACTCTAATGGGAAGCTGTGTTTTCAGAATCAAGTTCACTGTAAAGACGTTTGACTGTATAACATTTATAAAAATTGTATGTACAAGATTTTTTTGTCGTGCTTAATTCCCAATTTGTATTTTTGATAAAAACACTGAAATTTATTGTTCAAGGGATAAGCTATTCCTATTCGTATTTCACTGGTTGCTAAGGCCAGATCATCAGTAAACTTCCTCTCAAGATTTTCGGAAAACTAAAGATATTAGATAATTAAAACTGTTAAGCGAATAAGAATTATAAGCACCAGTTTTACTTGTAACAATATCAAAGCTTAAACAAAAACAACAACAATAAACAGTGAGTTTACACGCAGAGAAAAAATATGGTTGGGCATGGTTACGGTAACAACACTATGTTTAATGTACCAATATATTGTTGTCGTACACAAATAATTGTTATTTTTATTTAATATCAACAATATTATAGTTACTGTAAACATATCAATGTTTATCGCCATTATGAACTTGAGTATTGTTGACCGAAAAATAATTATTTTTCTAACAACTTAATTATGATAACTTTCTAAACATATTATATTTCTCACAACCATATCATGATATTTAATAGCCATAACATGATAACTTTCTATACATTTATCATATTATGTTAAAGATGCAATCAAACTATTTTTACTCTAATCATATTATGTTAGCGCCATTTGTAAAATAATTTTGAATCAGTTGTGTCGTTTTTTTTATTTGTGAACGGTTAAACAATTAAAATATAAAATTCCATAAAAAAAAAAGTTTAAAGAAATTAAAAAATTTTAATATTAGCGGAGTTCATTCAAGTATTAGTGATTTAATAGTGCAAATGCAAAATATCATAGTTTTTTTGTAAAATCCAACAACAAAACAAACAGAGATTTCGTTATATTTTATAAAAGTGCTACGATATTTCTGTGGTTTTCATGGGCAACCGCGTTTGTCTTAAAACAAATTGTTCAGGAAAGCCGAAAAACCATTCTAGATCAAACTATGGGCTAGGTATTGCACATTTTAAACTTTGTCATTACGTTAAAAAATCGGAATTGATCCATCTTTTTTAAAAAAAATGCAAAGAGCGTTCAAAATTAGGCAATATGGCATCAACATCTTAAAATCGAAAAAATGGACACACGCGGTTGCCCATGAAAACCACAGATTTTTCATTTGCTCTTTTGCAAGCCTTATATTGAACTCCACTATTTGATTAACATTAAGAAAAATTGTAAAAAGCCACAAAATAAAAAATCGATTCAAAAATATTTAAATTTATTTTGTATTTTTATGACAGCTATGAAAGGTGCTGTATCATAATATGATTGCTTCTAAATTTATTATGATTAACATGATGATAATATGATTACTTCTTAGCTTATTATGATTAACATGACAATAATATGATTATTTCTTAACTTAGTATGATTAACAGAATAATAATATGATTAAGGGAAAAATATTATGATGTAATAGTACGAGTATATTTAGTCATAATATGATTCAATAATAATCTTAATATGGTGACTACAATCATAATTCTTATCATAATATGTTGCTCTTAGAATATGTTTACCACAACCATGTTTTTTCTTTGCGTGTATCTTTTCTTACATTCCCCACTTTTTTATGTTGTTGTTTTTGTTTAAGCTTTGATACACTGATATTAAGCTTCCTTGTTGAAATAACCGAAAGCTAAATAAAATTACAACTTGATTTAAAAAGCTGATTGAAGTAGATTGAAAAAATTTCCTAATAATTTACCATAATTATGGTTTTGTGGTATCATAATATGGTTATATACCATATATGATCACCAGCATCATGCCCATGACTTAAGTACAAATAACTACAACGACATAATCCAACAGTACAGGTAGTATATTTCTTTTAGATTATGGTAATACATTCAACCACAATTTAGGTTTCTTAAAGATTTCCATATTTTACTAATGGCGATTTCTTTTCTGAGAAATCGCCATAAGATTACACTTTAGCCACTGTAAAAATCGTATGTACATCGTTTCCTCTTTTGCCTCTAATTAGACCAGAGGTCTGCAAAACCCGGCACATGTGGGAATACTCTCAGACTAATAAAGAGAGCATGAGAAAATAATTTGTATTTTTTACACAAGGTAAACTCGTTGGCCCATATGTTTGTCAGCTGATAACCCCTAGTTGGAACCCAAACATCAAATTTCGTTCATATGGGCGAAAATGTGTACATGTTCTACCATGGATACCACTGATAACACAAATCTACCTTGGCTAACACTGAACAAACAGAAACAATTACGGTCAAAAATAAACAACCAAGAGAAAGAAGAAATGTGAATGTATGTGTTTGGCGGACTCTGAACTCTGAACGTCTTTGAGACATCCTCGAAGACGGATGCACGACAATGTTAATTTCTGCACGACATGTGAGGGACAGCGGGAACAAATCGTCAACGACATTTTCGAACAAGTGTCGCGAAAATCGTGAACGACATAAAGAAAGACAATGTCGCCTTCTTTCTCATTAACGACTACCTTAGGGCTGCCAGATGTTTGAACCTCTCAACCAGGACAAATGGAAAAAATGGATAAAAAATAACACCAACAGAAAAGTTTATTTTTAATACATATGGGCATTTCCTGGGGTCACGAACGTACGTTCGTACGCTTTTGATGTACAAATAATATAGAAAACAAAACTTTTTCTAGCATTTTTTTTCGATTCGATAGCATTTGGGTAGCTCTATGTTAAGTGCAAAAGGTGGATTTCATCGAGTTTAAGTTTTCATAATAAGAGTTATAAACGTGTGGGCACGAACGTACGCAAAATAGAACTTTGGCTGACAGTAGTGAAATGTAAAAATCTGCGCAATGGAACGGAATATACAAAAGTGATTAATTTATTTTAAAAGTGTATTAATGTAGGTCTCCATCCAGTTTTTACAAAATAAAATATCTCTCTTGGTTTTTGTTTAATTTGCTTATTTACCGGTCGCGAACGTACGGATGAAGAATGAGTGTAAACATAACATATTTTTTGCATGTAAAATAAGCAGTCAAATCCCGATAATTCGTACCCCGATAAATCGTAATTCCCGGTAATTCGTAATAAACTGTCGGTCCCTTGAAAAAATCTCGTTAATTCGTAAAATTTCCATACATTTTGGTCCCCTCGCTAATTCGTAATTTTTTTTTACAAATAAAATATTCTTTGCCTCTTATAAATCGAAATTGTTTGCCAACTACCACTAATAATTCGTAATAAAAACAACAGAACCATGGAAAGAATGATTTTTTTGTTTACCGCTTTTTTTTGCGTGGGTTTTTGGTTTTGCTTGTGTGTGTGTTTATTTTAATAAGATCAGTTTGTTACATGAATAATTTTTATATTTTATTTTTAACAATTGTTTTTATGTTTTTTTTCATCGTTTAAGTAAATATGTTGAAAACCCCGTTAATTCGTATTTATTTTATTTTAACCCCGTTAAATCGAAACCCCGCTAAACCGAAAACCCCTATAATTCGTAAGAAATGGCTGGTCCCTTGCGATTACGAATTATCGGGATTCTACTGTATATAAAAATGTCTTTAGAATTAGAAAATACAGAACAATATAAAATTTTCCAGTTTCCAGCCCAATTTCCTCATGTAAAACTGCTGAGATATGCTATGAACCCATTCTTTTATAAGAACAAAGACTTTTTTTATAATAAAAAGCAATAAAAGACGATGATAATCAACATTTTATTTTTTCATCCTGGTAGACCATTCTGGGGAAATGCCCATATGTGTGTAGTATATCGCACCCTAAATACTAAAGGGTCACTCGAAATTTTTCAAAAATGACTTTTTTCATAAATAAGTTCTCAAAAGGCATAGCAAAACTTTCTTCAAATTGTACTTTTTTAATAAGGGAACTAATTTTTTTTTAAATATTATCACCATTTTTACATAAACTGTTTTTTGGCTCTCCTGAAAATTTAAGAATTTTGAGTTGTTACCTTTTAGTATTTAGGGTGGGATATGTAAAAAACCAGTTTTTATTTTTAAATCCAACAATATATAGAAAAAAAATTAACGTGTACTTCATGTACATAAATACGATGAAAAATAATAAAAAGTTGAGCTTAAAATGTTCTAAACTAAAATAATTTTCAGAAGATTGCACTTTTTCTAGAACTGCATTACGGTCTTTGATATACATAGTTATAAAACAGGCAGCATGTCATATTAAAATCAAACTTACATTGAATAATACTCTCCAGTGTTTCAGTCTTTAACGAGTTTCTTTCCTTTGTCCATTGAGCAGACTAAGTACTCAACTTGAAAAAAATCAAACTCTTTTGATTTTTCTTCAACCAACTGGACAACTGTCAAACTAATCATTTGAAAAAGCCATACACGCTTTGATTTGGACAACGACCGACTTAGTTGACAATTGAATTAAACGTGTATGGGCTGCCTTACTGAGCTACCTAAATAAGAGCGGCAAGCGTCTGTTTTATGTCAAAACTTATCATTTTCATACAGTTTATACGAAACGAACCTTTAGAATACGAATTTAACACCACCCGGCTGGAAAATCTTATTTGATAGTTCGCTTGGTAGTTTTATTTTATTGAAAATGCATTGGCAACAGCGTTGCCACGACCAAAAAAATTTGTAACCAAAATGTAAAAATAAAGTAACCAAAACCGAAAAAAAGTAACCAAAATTATTTTGTATCAAAAGTACTTATTCATTTGCACTTCTATTTAAAAATTGTGTGCCTAAAGAAAAAATAGTGTTTGTTGTAGGCTCATAAGCCGCTGGACCGATATTTTTTATGTTTTGACAGTATATTGCAGATTGTCGGGAAAGAACAATAAATAGGCTACATAATTTTTCGAAATTTTTTAGTAAAGTTGCGCCTCTATACAAATTTAAAACTTATTTTTGTCAATTTTAAAAAATGTTTGAGCTAGAGCTTTCAACTTTTAAAGTCTTATGGTATCAAAATGCAAAATTTAACCTAATTATGCTGTAGATCTTTTATATATATGCAGATGATTTTTGCCCGGTGGAAATATTATCATTGACCATATCGTTTATATAGAAAAGTGTTTCAGTTAGACCTTTAAATCATTAAGAATAGCAGATAATAGCCATTTACACTTCAAAGTATATACCTTATGTTGTGCAGTTAAAGTTTAAGCTTCTAAGAAAAATAAAATTTGAGTAGATGAAAAATGTATTGTTTTAAGCGGAGCGGGTAGTTCTTGTTCCAAAACAAAAAATTGGTTATTTTTGTGTTGAACAAAAGTAACCAAAATGGGAAAAAAGTACACAAGTACACATTGGAAAATAAAGTAACCAATTTTGGTTAAAAGTAACCAAAACGGCAACGTTGATTGGCAATAGAATTTGCATGTGTAAAAAAACGCTTGCCGCTCTTGTTTAGGTAGCTCTGTTAGAGAAAGCAATTTGTTATCGGGTTTCGATTACTTATAAAAGTTGTTTACACGGTATTACTTTTTACAGTAACTAGTTGAAACAAAATTTGAAAGAGGATTTACTATCTTCTAATATTATTGAAAGCTTTTACCAGCTTTACACCAGATAACAGTTGAATTTTATTAAAGTTCTTTATACATACTACGTTTATACGCACCACTTATTCGCAAATAAATATATTGCAAGTAGAGAATATTGCCGCATAAACAGTGAATTCAATTTTTATTTGCGAATAGCTAACTCATGAAAACAATTCCTGATTAACGACACTATTTGCAAATAAGATTTTAAGCATTGCCACACTTTTAACCGTTTTACGTTTTTATTTCGATGTGGCACATTCATATGACAACAAAAGTAAAATTAAATAAATAATGTGCACTTAAAAATAAGAATTTTCATTAAGAAATAGACATATAAACAGTAAGTTAGTTAATCGCAAATAATTTTTATTCGCGAATAGGCTACGTATAAACGTAGTAACAATTACCTTATGTTAGCAGTGTTATAACAGAAATCTTAACCTTTACAACCTTAACAACTAAAGTGAAAAACAAATTTGTTTGTCTTGACCTGTACAAAAAAACCAGGACAATATAATAGTGGACCAGGACACCAGGACAAGTAGTCTAAAACCAGGACAATCCTGGAAAACCAGGACGTATGGCAGGCCTAGACTACCTGCATAACAATGTCGTCTATTTCGACGTCCACGACAAAAATTATTATATGGTTATCTAATTCAGACAGTTTTTTAGTATAGTTGGAATTTTAATTTCTGTTATACATATGTTTTATATTCGACTCCTATAAGCAATCCTAAAGTTGACAGTGAAGTACTAACTGCACGTAATCCATTTTCCAGCCCGCGAATAATTTCATCATCATTTTCGCTCATACTGTCCCACATAGAGTTTAATAGAGGACAACTTTTAAGACAAAGTCGCCATACTGTTCCATATAAAGCTAAATAGAAGACAAATGACAAGACAACGTCGCTCAAACTGTCGTGCACAACGATTCCCTGTAAATTGTATGGGTACAGGCAAAGGATTAACCCTTATTAAATCTAAAAAAAAAAAATCAAATAAAATGTGCATTTAAAATTGTATGAAACCTCGATTTTTTATAAAATCGAAAACGAATATGGGTTAGAAGTTTATTGGTAAAAATAATCATGTAATGAAATTGTTGAGAAAACTGAGTTGACTTCAAATATTGGATATTGGAATTTTTTTGCGAAGTCTAATTAATATCCAATTTGAATACAACTTTTATGATATACATACATATGTACACACAGAAAACAAATTGGTTGGGAAAAGGTTGCAGTAATAAAATATTGATCAAGTAACATGATTTATTATTGCAACTATTAAAAATGTATAGTTCTAACTGATTTTTAATTCTCTTGATTATAAAAATTATGTTCCAACTGAAATATGATTCCTTCAATTCTTTTATAAGTTATGATAACTAATTTAATTAAGTTCTAAAAATTAGTACAAATGGTTAGAATCGCAACCGAATTTAATATAGGGCAATACTGAATATTGGTCATTGCAATCAATAATTTGCTTTCGTCAATAAATTTTGTAATATAAATGATTATTCATTTATTGCAGCTAAAAATTGATTGTTGGAATAGATTCAATTCGAGTACAACAAATGAAAATATAATTATTCGGGATTCACAACCAAAAAATTGTTAAAAGCCCCAATTGCTTACTAAATTTTCTGTCAAAACATTTGATAGATTAAATTAATTTTTAATATTATATTTAAAAAATATATTTGCGGTCAAAAATGGAAAATGTGAAAAACTTAATAAATAGGGGTAAGTAATTTACGTATTCTTATAGGTACCCAGCGGTAACTAGAATGAGTAAAGAGACCTAAAAGAAGGCCTTATTTAGCAGTCACAAGCAGTCAGAAGCCCTTCTCGCCGCATTCCATACTTATTTATTTTTCACACAGGTTGTCATTGGGTGCAAGGCCTTCCACACTTCCTTTAAAAACAACTTCGATCCCTTCCCAAAGAAGGGAGTAAGGAAGGTCACTAAAAATAGAAAGTCAATAAAACTGAACACCTTTCTTTCTCCCTTCTCAAAGAAGGGAGTAGCGAATGTGTACTGAATATTTCAGAAGGTCTTTTAAAAAGAAGTTTATGCCTTCTAGAAGGCATACTTCTGAAGGCAGGATATCATGCGAAGCGAATCTTTTAGAAAGGAGTATAGAGGCCTTAAAAAAGGCCTGCCACTTGCGGTCCTTTCAATATTTACCGCTGGGTATGAACATATACACGTACATACATATGCATGTATGAATGTATGTATAATGTTTTATACCCTGCAAATTATATTGGACTTCTTGATCCATTTTGATCCTGAACTGGTCCAATGGACCATGTCATTATTAAAAAGAGTTTGCAGTGAAACGACATGTCTTCCTTTTTATCGACATGTTTTCGTTTTGAAACGATTTCAAAGCTAATCCTCTGAAGTATACCATGGAGTAGTTTTAAGACGTCCCCTTTGTAATGCAAGCTGGGTTATATGGTCCTGCCCTAGGACATCGTACTGTAAAATAACCCATTTTTCCATTCATTGAGATTACCTTTGGACAAGTCCTTGCCCCTTATGGGCTACATCTGACCGGTTAAAAAAAATATATTGATAACGACAATCAAATCTCTTGTTATGAACACCAATTATGTGTTAATTCAGTTGCACCTATCATTTATTCGGGTATAAGCACAATTTTGTTTCTAATAATCATACAAACAACTAACAATATCTGTTGTTATGACTGATAGTGTACTAAAATTCAAATGTTGCTATCAAAAATATTATTCTAAGCAACGAATTTTTCAGTTATTGGAACCGAATTGTCTGAAAGTACATGCAACCGACGAAATTCGATTGGCGCCAAATTCGGTTGTGATCACGAATCTGTTTTCTCTGTGTATATGCTTTACTTCATATCTTGTCGAACGTTACATTGTGTTTCGATTGAAATCAAAACATACCATGATGAGTTTACAGCCCCGATATAAACACACTATTGGATAGGCTAATGGCCATTTTCTCATTAGGCGATTTACTTTTTCCCCAACGAAAAACTGCACATTAAAGAAATTTGGTTAACCGGCACTCATCTGCCAATTATTTATTTTCCTTTTATTTGCCTTACCGATAAATTCAATCAGCTGACTCCCAACTTTACATCTATTTTGAGTGGCGTTGCCAGCTGAACACTTTGTTTTTTGTCGGTATATTGAGAAACCCAAAATCGTTAACGGACAGTTTATCGGTCCAATAAATTTATGTTGACATTAAGTAACAGACAGTTTGTCGATACATTGAGAAAATGGCCATAAAACTTTCATTTGGCGATTTTCGGCCAATTTTTTTTTACCAAAAATCTTAAAAAATAAAATTTTTGCGACTATTTGGCGATGGAGGTGAAAATGGCAAAAAGTGGTCGTCCAAAAAATTAAAAAAAAAAAAAAAAACTATAATACATCCATAGCTAAGGAATGGACATGTAAAATTCTTATTTTTAATCTGATTTAAAGGATCTTTCAAAATATGAAGTATGATATTTGTATTTGTTTTACAATTGACTTATCCGAATTGTTTTAGATAATCGCCCACTGTGCATTATAACCATTATGAATTGAACAAGCTTTTTCATATCATAAGAAGCAATTACTAAATTAACGATACAAAATAATTGTCTGTAGCTTTGTACTTTAATACAGTGGAATCCCGATTATTCGTAATCGCAAGGGACCGGCCATTTCTTACGAATTAAAGGTGTTTTAAATTTAGCGGGGTTTCGATTTAACGGGGTAAAAATAAAATAAACACGAATTAACGGGGTTTTTCAATTTATTTACTAAAACGATAAAAAAAAACATAAAAAACATTTGTTAAAAATAAAATATATAAAAATTATTCATGTATTATTTAGCTGAATTTCTTCGACCTTCTTCAGCTATCCATTGAGATAGCGAAATATTGGATAAATTTTAAATAAATAATTTTTATATAAAACGGACCTTGAGCTTGAAAAATTATTGAAAGGAAATTATTCATGAAACAAACTGATCTTAATAAAATAAACACACATACAAGCAAAAACCCACGCAAAAAAATAGCGGTTTACAAAAATCATTCTTTCCATGTTTCTGTTGTTTTTATTACGAATTAAAAGTGGTAGTTAGCAAACAATTACGATTTATAAGAGGTAAAGAAGATTTTATTTGAAAAAAAAAAATTAGCGAGTGGACCAAAATATATGAAAATTTTACGAATCAACGAGATCTTTCCAAGGTACCGACAGTTTATTACGAATTTTCGGGAATTACGATTTATCGGGGTACGAATTATCGGGATTTGACTGTACATACTTTAATTGTTTCTATATTCACCCATTTGTGTTGTAGTGTAGATCCGCTTAAACAAAGCAAATAAACCGGGTTATTGAATAAAAGTTCAATTTATAGATAAAAGCAAAATAAAATTTGATATCAGATTTTGGCTAACGACTACTAACATTTTTATTACAATTATTTTTGTTTTAGATTTAAAAAAGCCATTAAATATAAATGGGTCGTTGGTACTTTCTCTCCGGTACATTTTAAAAGCAAATTAGTGGAAACATCGAAAATGTTTTAAATTTTATTTTTTTTTTATTTCGAATTGAAAGAGTTTAATTGCCACCAATTTTGTATGAAATTTTACTTAGTTTTATTCTTTAATAAGTATTTTTATGAAAATATTTTAATTGTAAATTACAATTTTTGATTAATTTTAATTTTTATGTTTGAAATACTGCGAGATTATTGATATATTAAGATTTATTAATAATAATGTAATATTTTAAGAATAAAAAAATCATTAGCATACACAATATAACAAATATTTGTTAAATATTGTTGTGTCATGCATTCATTCATTCATTCATTTATTTTTGCAAATTAATTAATTTGCGGCTACAAATATTTAGGTCATTGAACAAAAAGTAACAAGATCAGTCGAAATTGCAAGTTTTACTTTATAGAAAATTTTAATATACGAAGATTGCAACAAAAGTTGTTAAAACAGACTTTGAAATCTTAAAAATGTTATAATTTTTAGATTTCATAATGGATTTAATTAGATTTCATAAAAAACTTGGGCCTATATGCAAAAAATAAAAATTTATTTCAATAAAAAAATTTGTGGTTTTAATTAAAAAATTAAGTAAATTTGCACCAGTAAACAAATTAATAGTATCAATTAAATATTAAATTTACTTGATTAAGCGTTTAATTCACTTGTTTTAATTCTTAATAAAAATACAAACAATTGGTAAAAAAATTTTGGAGAATTTTTTTCTGTAAAGTTAAAAACACATGGATGAAAAATATACTTCCTATAAATTTGACAGTTTACTTTTGAGAATGGAGTACGACGTTATTAACAAGGTTTCGTTTAAATGTGCTAAATCTTCATTTCACACTATTGATAAACTGAAATTTATTGTTGAAGGGATAAGCTATTCCTATGCATATTTTACTGGTTGCTAAGGCCAGATCATCAGGACACTTCATCCCAGAGTTCCCAGTTTTATTTTAAGCCTTATCCCCAATTTGCGATTTTTCATCCCCAAAAATCCCCAAAATAGCCATTTTCTTGTCCCCAAAAATCCCCAAATGTTCATAAAAATAAAATACATACACTCAAAATATTATGTGGTTAAATTCAAACGAAAATTCATTTTAAACAAATTAAAATTCATTTAAAAAACGGATCATTTACATTTCATTTAAAACAAATCATTATTTCATTCATTTCAAAATTTTTTATTTATTGAACTTCATACTCCTTAAAATTGAATAGTTTTTACTTTTAAAAAATATATTTTAACCGACAAAAATCAAACTACATAACAAAATAAATACGGAAAAACATTATTTTTTTTGTAAAATAACTATATTTTTATTTTATTTTAACAGAACGGAAAACGAATTTAATAATCCACAATCAGTTACTGTAATAATTTTATGAGTGTAATACCTATTATGTCAATGGAAAAATATGCATACATCCATTTATTTAAATAAATCCATTTGTGTAATATATTATTAAAACTAATGTTATGTTATACAAGGGTAACGTAAAAACGCAAAAGAAAAAAAATAATTATGCGTCAATACATATTTATAATTTCCAAAACTAGGGAATCATAATCTTCTAATTCATAAGCCAATGCAATTTTGTGTTACATGTTATTTGTTTAAAAAATGCATTTGAGATTATTGAATAAATTTGTCACAGCAAGCTGCATTATTTTAAAGTGTGTATTTATTCTAAGAAGAGCTCCTAATAGCTCATATTGCATTCTGTTGCAAATATTGATTTTGGTTGTATTCATTACAGAAAAAAGCTAGTTCAACAGAAGTAAGGCTAGTTGGTATGGCATATTTAAAACTATTTCAACAAGTTCTTGAAATAGTTTTAAACCGCAAAAAATACTAAAATTTGTACCCACATCTTGACCAAATCGGTCTTGCCATTGCAAAAATGAAATGAAATTTTTTGCTAAAAAATCCCCTGGGGATTTTCACGAAATTTTTATCCCCAATTACAAAAAAAATCCCCAATTTGGGGATAAATCTCCAAAACTGGGAACACTGCTTCATCCAAATATTTGAGAAAAACTAATGATATTAAACAAATAAAACTGTTAATCGAATAAGAATTATAATTTCCAGTTTACCTGTAACAATATCAAAGCTTAAACAAAAGCAACAACAATAAACAGTAGCGGAGTTCAGTGTTTAATGCGAATGGTCTTACGAAAGTGCAAATGCAAAATATTGTAGCTTTTGCTTGCAATCCAACAACAAAATATACAGAATTGCAATTGTCACATCATTGCTTTTGCGCAACACTAAAACTGTTTAGTTTTTTTGCTACATGTATTGCATTTACGTAACTGATACTCGAACAGCTGACATTTGTAAACAATAATTTAGAATAGTTAAACAAAATTTAAGATATGGAGCCGACAACTCTAAATAAAAAATTAAAAAGAGAAAAACCCAACAAAAAGTGGGCGGCAGATGAAATAAAAATTGTTTTGGATTATTTGGAGCAGTCAAAAAACATAGAGGTTAGTATTTAAGAGAAGTCCGTAATTTTTCAAAAGCAATTTCTTTATTATTATTATTATTTAGACACCAACAGCTCAAATGTTTTATAAAAAATTTATTGAAAAAAGCGGTATCGATGCAACCTGGGATATTATAAGGTGGAAGGTACGATACCTTAAGGCATCTTTTAAAAAGGCCAACGATTGGCGTAGTTCTACTAATGCTTCGAAAATATTTTCTTTTGCACTGCTTCGTGGCATTTTAAATCAATTTCACAAAATAATCAAACACCTTTTTGTAAATTTTCACGACCAATAATCAGGGACCGTAACAGTTATACCTTTTTTCATTAAAGTCAGATGAAAACAGTTATTTTTTGATATTTATATTTTCGATCAAAAATAACAGTTATTTTTTGATTTTTATTTTTTTGAACAAAAATAACTGTTATTTTTTGAATTTTATTTTTTCGATCAAAAGTAACAGTTATTTTTTGATTTTTATTTTTCCGAGCAAAAATAAAAGTTATTCTCTAAAGAAATGTACGTGTTTTAATAATTTAGATGACTTTTAATAATTATTTTAATGTGCATAAGAAATTCTAATGATTATTACACATTTAAATAAAAATTTTAATTCAACTAAATTATTAAATCACGTACATTTCTTTAGAGAATAACTTTTATTTTTGCTCGAAAAAATAAAAATCAAAAAATAACTGTTACTTTAGATCGAAAAAATAAAAATCAAAATATAACTGTTATTTTTGTTCAAAAAAATAAAAATCAAAATATAACTGTTATTTTTGTCCAAAAAAATAAAAATCAAAAAATAACTGTTATTTTTGATTGAAAAAATAAAAATTTAAAAAAATCAATATATTTTATCATTGACAAGTGCATAAGGAACAATATGGTATACTTGAATCAGTTTTTCGACGTTTACTTCTGTGTGCTTTTTTTGTTTTAAAATTCCAATATAACTGTTATTTTCGGTCCCTGCCAATAATTCCGTAAAACAGCTGTTACCTAATTTGCATCTAGCATTGCGAAGTTGCTTAAAATACCGCTCACTGTCAATGATAAAATTATTGCACTACTAAACCGTTGCAACCTTAAACGCATTTATTTTTTCTTACAGTCCCGACTAAGATTGGTTGGTTTTTTGTCAACTCTAAATGTAGTTGTAAGTGGGTAAAGAAAAAACAAAAAGAAACCAAATTACTTTATTTCAGTTTTATTTACACTGCCACATGCATATTAGTTATCAAAGTTTTCTTGGGATTCAAACAGTGATGCCAACTAAGTGCTTTTGGCACTATTTATGGTGCTTTTTGATGCTTCAAAACGCCAAAATTTTATCCATAGTGCCAAACTAAAAAAAAGCACTAACTTGGTGCTTTTTCAATTTTTCGTTAGTGCCTTTAGTGCTTTTTACAATTTTGTATTTTTTACTAACATTTTTTAAAACTTCGATTATAAAGAGGATGATTTAGATGGGATTTGCTATTTTAAGTACAGTTTTGAGAAGGCCTGTAAAGATTTTAAGATTTCAAATGATAAAAAGAAGTGATAAAAGAAAGTTGCATTCGTTTTTCCAAAACCTTTATTTACGAGGTTAGAGCTAGGCTTCCTAGCAAGTTGTAAATTTTACAAAACGTTGCACTTTTTAGCGATGACAACATATTTAGTACTCGTAATAAAAAACGATGTATTTTTTTTTTCAAAAATAGAAAATGGCTTGAAAAATATTAGGAATTGTGATTGGAAAAATAAACAAAGATTTTGAGTCATGTAGAAAAAACGTTTTGAAAAGTTAAAAAACATGCAGTCGGAAACCATACAAAAGAACGCAAAGACTTTAAAAACAAACAAAAACCGTAATATAGTATGTATAAGCAAAGTGTTAAATAAATTAAAAACAGCTGACAGAAAATGCTTTTATAACGAGCGTTTGTAACCTGCCATTTTCATGCGCTTTAGTTTCCAAACGCACGACACTCGTCTCCAAATAACAGCGTGTTGTGCACTTCTTCCTTTAGTGCTATTGTAAAAAGGTATGACTAAGTATCAGAGTACAAACATACATGTTTTTTCTATTTTATGCCTTATGTGTGTTCTTTATTCAGAAGCGTACATAGGTTAAAATAATTAGGTAACATCATACGCCAATTGTTTTATTAAACTTTGCACGATTTTAATTTAGATTTATTTATTATAACGATAAAATATATGTTTTTTTTTCAAACAAGGGATGTCATTAAGTTTAATAAAATATGGTCGCTCATTGCAAATTTTCGGTAATTGCAACAGGCCAGATTTTTTCGAGCTACGAAAATCGAGCAAGCACTGTATTCCTTTAAAACTGTTTTATCGTCAATTCAAACTCAGCTGATGATGCTGATATTATTTTTACTGATGATAATATTTAAACATTTAAAAATGTTTATATACAAATGTAAATATATTTATCATAAAATTTTAAATCAAATTGGTCCACAATAAACGCCGTAGCCTTTTTTAAATTTTGAAGGTATTTAATATTCGGCATAGCAACTTGTTTTGTGTTTAATTAAATTGGAAAAATGGCTTAGTGTTTTTTTACGCTATTTTTGTTGGAAATAGTGCTTTTTTAAATTTTAAAGTGCTTTTTACTCTCAAAAAGTTGGCATCACTGGATTCAAATTGTAATTTGTAATTGATGTATGTAATTTGACAACACATTGTCCTTTTTTGGCAACTCCAATTTTACAAAGTCTAAAACAAATGCGAACCAACCTTGATCGAAATTGATCAGAATTCTGCTCTGTTTTTTTTTTACCCAAATAAAAAACTAAAAAAACTGATCTGCAATGAAATCCCTCTTTAAATAAAAATATAATTAATACGTAGAGTTTAATATGCTGAACACGGATCTGCTTCATTTTTCTTCTATAACGTACAGGGCATTTCTATTTGTACCTCTAAAAACAAGGCATACATATTTTACGAAAACTCGAGAACAAATTATCCAATATGGATAAATAGAAATTATAAAGATTTGCCTTTATATTTTCTTCAATTTATGTTTTCCCAAATTAAGTTTGAAAATTTGACTGCTTTATTACAATTATTATCGAACATACGTCGGACTTTAGCAATAGATCATCATTCCGAAGATATTTTTTCGGTTCGGTATATCAGGAGTTGTAGGCTTTAAAGATTGTTATTAATACATAGAAACAACTCACGTGTGTGCAAAATAATAAAAACATACAAAAACAAAACAGTTTTATGCAAAGTAAAAAAAAAAACAACAACATATAAATATTTCTTATATGCTCTAAAATTTGAGGACTGTTTTTAAAATTGATGTAAGGGAGGCGGTTAATACTGGACGTACCAGCACAAAATTCACAAAGTAACATTTATAAATTTTATATTAATGCACAGCATTTCTAAAGGAGGTTGGTATTATCAGAAGAGGTGTTTTTGATGTGTACAATAATTAAATATATTGGTTCTATACAGCGTTGCCATTTGTCAAGTTTTCCCTCTTTTTGCAAGTTTTTTGAGATGCAAAAAAGTATTTAATTCATATAAAGTTTTTTAAAAACGCATACTGCATATTTAAAGAATATTAAGGCAAATTTTCGTGCGAGAAATGATATTGAAAACATCAATAAAATACGATTTTTTCCATTTCTCACACGATATTTTATTTTAATTTTCTAAAAACAGGCAGTTCATTTCAAATTTGCAGTATATTAGATGAACATATAAAAGAATGTTTAAATGCAACTAAACGATCTTGTATTTTCTCTGTCCTTAATTATTGCAGCAGTGTTTAATTGTGTTATATCCTTATTATATCCTGATTCATAAACGTTATCTGAAGAAGATGAAATGTAGTTTTGATTTATTTTTTTTTTTTAAGTTTTATGTAGAACTTTGAAATAGACTTTTAAAAAAGTTTCATTTTGATAACGACTTTCTTAAACACGCTCAAGTTTTAGTACCTTTCAGTGTAATAAACTATAAATAATTGTATACTTAGTTGTTCTGCTTTTTTATCTTTGATGTGGTTGTGGTTTTGACAGAGGATAGATATCACCATATCTATAATATAAAATGTTAATAAATACCCAGCAAAAACTTTGCTTACCTGTTAAGTTAGCATGTAATATTGGAAACAGATAAACAACACTTATTTTTCGGCTGAATTACTACTTATTTTTGTTCGAGTTGTCCACAGAATTCAGTTCAATAGTAACAACATCTAGTTACTATTGAACTATCAGTAAGTTGAATTGTAAGTACTTACAATATACTTACTAGAAGAAAGTATAAACAAAAACTATAATTTGTATATAAAATATGATTTCCATAGATTTTTACTATGGAGCTATAAAAGAAATTAAGACTATTGTTCATATAAAAAATATCCGGTTTTACGCTAAGTTAATAAATTAGTTAATAGACCTACCCAGTAAAAAATGGAGCTTCCAACGAAGCAGGTTTGTAAGGGAGAAACATAAGAGTTGCGCTTACCATTGCGCATACGGAAGACATGAATTTTATATGGCGAGTTCCCACTATGAAGCAATACATTTTTGACACATGAAGCGCATTATTCAGCTCATAAAAAAATTGTTGGATGTAACGATCAGCTTTACACACTGAATGTCTTGACACAGTTATTTTTTAGTACTCTCCCTTACAAACCTGCTTCGTAGTAAGGGAACGACGTAGCACTTGAAATGTTATTTTTTTTTTTATAAAGGTTGTTGAGAGTTTTTTCACTTACTTTACTGCATTTCTGTATGTCTTTTTGCGTAGCACATAATTGTGCGCTTATTTTGTTAAATTAGTGCTTCGCAAAATGATAAAATTTTTTATTGGGTAATAAGTAGTTATTGAGCTCGTTATCAGTAAGTAAATATTCAGTTCAGTTGAGCGGATTATAAGTAAGCAAATATTCAGTAGTGGAAGTGGAAAGTTGTTACTGACCAGGTAACCTGTGGAAGAAGTACTACTACCTATCACCAAAATTCAAAAAGTTTTTCATGGGTACTTTTGTTTCCGACAAAAATGCATTTGTTGGCTACCTGTGTGGCTGAATGACAAGCGTCACCATCTTGTTAAAGTCTCACTGTAATTCGGCGCAGTTTTTTTACATCTACCGGTTTGGTAGCAGCATTCATCAGCCACCCTGTAGATAAAAAATATGTAAATCCGTATCGTAAAATTTGTAATTTAACCAAATCGTTTAACTCGTGCTCGAGTCTAAAGCTATGTTCACACTAGGGCTTCCAATCGGGATTGGTTTTTCTGAATCTCGGGATTCGGGATTGAAGAAAATATTTCGGAATTCCGATTTCGGGATCCCGGGATTTTCGGGATATTTTGGACTCCGGGTTCCACGGGATTTTCAAAAAATTTTCGGGATATTTCGGGTTTTTAAATTTTTTTTTAACTGCATAAAAAGCAACTTTATTTTCGTCACATTTCGTTGTAGCTAATAGGCAGGATGTTCTCGATGTGACATTGGTCAGCTCGGAACACTCCGACTTAGTAAGTAACTGGGCGGTCTTAAATGACTGTTCTTTTTCGGACCACGGGTATGTTGAGTTTCAATTAGGTCCACCTCCCTTAGGGGTGTGTACTTTTGTGAATAAAAGAAGAACGAGGTGGGACTACAAGGCTAGTCTACTCGCTGATTCTCTGGGCTCAGTCCCTGTCATTAGTGGCATTACGGAGACTGAAATGGCAGTGGAATTCCTATCGGGGGCACTGCGTAAGGCAACGGCACTGTAGGCCAGTGATTAGGAAGAAGGGGGGCAAGCCACCATGTTGGAGCCCTGAGAGTCTCGCAGAGACTGTCGTAGGTTATTCAATATGGCTAAACGTCTGGGAAACTGGGCGGATTATAAGTCGGCATTGAATAGGTTTAAGAATTTGCTTAGATCGGCGAAACGGAATGCATGGAGGAACTTCTGCAGCGGCATGGAAGGCTCCTCTGAGACAAACAGATTGCGCAAAATACTGGGTTCTTGCCCGTATGTCCCTAGCTACATTCAGAAAGCTGATGGTAGCTGGACTACGAATAGTCAGGAGACGCTGGAGGTGTTAATTGACACACACTTTCCTGGCAATTCCCTTCCAACACCACGGAAGATCAACTGCTTATCAGAGCCTGGACCCGTGTCCATTTCTCTGTGCTATGATAGGCTCAATTGGGCGATAAGGAGCTTTGACTCCTTTAAGGCTCCTGGTCCGGACGGTATTATTCCGGCCGACCTTCAAAAGAACGCGGGGCTTCTGATTCCTTGGCTGTCCGCTATTTATACGGAATGTATTAGATTCTCGTACGTTCCCATCCGATGGACTAGATGTAGGGTTGTTTTCATTCCAAAGGGAGGTAAAGCATCCCACACCAGACCTAAGGACTACAGGCCAATCAGCCTGTTGTTATTTCTTCTCAAGACCCTTGAAAGGGTCATTGATATTCATCTGAGGATGTCTTTTCCTAGACATTTGCTCTCTTCATCGCAGCATGCCTACACCAAGGGCAAGTCTGTAGAGACGGCGCTGCACTCACAGGTCGGCTACATTGAGATATCCCTTGAATTTCGGGAATACCCGCTTATGGCCTTTTTGGACATTGAGGGAGCTTTCAATAATGTCGAACCCAACTCCATCTTGGAGTCGATGAGGGAGGTGGGGGTTGACGATGTAATTTGTAGATTTATTGGTAATCTACTCGACAATAGGATCATTGAATCCACGATGGGTGCTACTATGCTACTATGTTACTATGCTGAACTGGTTGCCGATTGACATCATGGCCGATCAACAGGCCCTGACTTTCGCTATGAGACTGGGGGCGGTGGGCCTATGGTCTACGCGGAGCTATGGTCATGCCAGGGTCACGCTTCACGCGTCAAACGACCCGGCGCGGCTGGACTATTGCACTCCAGAACCGTTTTTCGGTGCTTTGTTCGCGGTTCATCATGGTAATTATGATGAGCTGCTCGATAATACGCGATCTCTGGAACCGACTCTACGGGTCTACACCGATGGTTCCAGGATGGGCGACAGAGTGGGTGGAGGTTTCTTCATCGAGGAATTGGACATCAGGATCTCTTTTAGGCTGCCAGATGGTAGTAGTGCAGGCGGAAATCTCTTCCATAAGGCGGGCGGCAAACTTGCTGAGGTACTATCGTATATCGAGGGATATATGTATATTTACGGACAGCAAGGCTGCCATTGCAGCTCTGGCTGGTGTCTTTACGACATCTATGTTAACAGTGGAATGCCGGATGTCTCTAAATGAGATCGCGAAACATTCCAGTGTAACGCTGACATGGGTACCAGGACACAGTGGGTTCCTGGGCAACCATACTGCGGACAGTCTGGCCAAACAGGGCTGTCTCTTGGACGACATGTTCGTCGACGGCCTGATTGGCACTTCAATGGCCCGCTGCAGGACTCTCATCAGACGGGAGTCGTACAGAAGGGCTCAGGGGAGATGGCAGGGGGAGCATACCTGTTTGATGGCCAGGACTCTATGGCCTGGCAATGACGCGGCGAGAACGCGCGTACTATTCGGTCTCGGCAGGGACCGGATAAGGACAGTGATATCGGTTATCACGGGTCACTGGGCGATAGGGACTCATGTTAGGAGGATGGGTCTTGCGTATAATGACTACTGTAGGAGTCGTCATGATGAGGAGGAGGAGGAGACGGTGTTTCACTTCCTCTGGCAATGCCCCGGTCTGGCGGACATTAGGTTTAGGCATTTTGGGAGACCAGAATTGCCATGTCTGGACGATTTGTCCAATGCGGGACTGAAATCGATCTCCTTGTTCTGCAGGGAATCGGGCTGGTTCAATACTGCAGTGACCTCTGGGGAATAATCTGGTGGATACTGGCTGACTCTTGTCACTGGCTAGGGGTATCACATAGGGACCGCTATAAGGACCCAAGTGAGTCGTCGTCGTGACGGCTACCCATTTAACCTAACCTACACATTTCAAGAACGTATATTTAGGGGATTCACAAGGTAGTCGTAAAGTTGTAAAGTCATATGTCTTAAAATAATTACTAGAAATATATATGACTGCTGTGGGCAACCGCTTATAGCTTAGATTTTTACTGTTCGGTTATGACGAATCAATGAACACAGAATTAAAAAATGTATTTTGTTTGAAATACAACAGTATTTTTCTTAAACAATTGTTAAATATTGTTTAGGACATTATGACGATATGACTAAATAGCACACCTACTGAATCCCCCAATTATTTATTTGTAAAAATATAATAAAAACAAACTTTTGTTATTAATTGATCAAAATTCCGAAAGATAAAATTTTACAAATGAATTTTAAATTGTCCAAATATATTTTTAAGTTTTCTCAGGCCGGGTTTTTGAGATTTGGATTAAGTTTAAATTTAGTTTAACGTTGTATAAAACTCTGATTTTTCCGGCGAAAAGTAATTTTTTTTTTATTATTTTTGCCCCTATCATTGTTTACAACTCAACTCAGTTGAGTTGAAATTAAACAACTGCTAGTGATGAGTTGTAAATTTTTCATGGCTTTGTTAACCGCACTAACATAAAGTTGTAAACCATAATACAAAAACTGCAAAATTTCAACTGAACTAGAGTTGAGTTGTATCAAAGACCAACATTTTAATTAAGCAAAACTAAACTGTTTCGTCAAAATTATGTATACAAACTTTGTAATGGCGGCACAAATATGTTTTCTGATTAACTAAACCTAGTTTAACTGACATCTCAAAAACCCAGCCTAAATGTATTTTGAAATTATCCAAACATTTTGAATTTGTCAAATCCCTGTAGGAAGTCAAACACATTTATAACTAACTTCAAACTGGTTTTTTTATAACCACATCTAGTTGATTAACTGACTTTTTTCCTTGTCGACGACTCACTATTTTAACATAGGCATGTCATAGGCAGTAGTCAATTGGCCATCTTTGCATGACTTTTAACTGACTACTTACTACTTATTTTTCAACCTATTTGTAATTGATTAAAAGTATTGTCAGTTTATAATAAATTATTTAAATTTTAAATAATTTTTGTCAAAAAAATATATGTACATATGAACATGCATACATACATATGTATCAAAATATATAAAGTTTGATATAGAAATAATTATTTATGAAAATTTTGCATTAAACTGCCCTAAATGATGATGTATAATAGTCCTGAAATAAATACGCCACATTATTGCTAGTACATAAACAGATTTGTATTGATTTAATTTTTAATTATTTTAAAATGTTTGTATGTATATATTTTTTTCATTTGATTTCATGGCATGCTTGTTTTACTTATTTTGCTTTTATTTGTGTTTTACGTGTGCCTTTTTGGTTGATATCTACATGAGATTTAAACCAATTTGTAGTCATTTAAAAAAAAGTTAATTTATAGTTAGCGTTTTTTGCAACTCACTATTTTATTTACTACAGGGATATGTTATAAAACTAATACCATTGAAAATTTTCCATATGTATTTTAAATCTATTCAAATGTATTTTAAACTTTTTTTGTCAACAAAAACACGTATCTTAATGCAAGTTTTTAAAAAAATGTAAAAATAATAAAGATTATAAAAAAATCGGGATCCCGAAAATCCCGGGATTAGAAATCAGAAATCCCGAGATACGGGATACATTTGACGTTCTACACGTAACCACTAGTTTAATTAAGAATTTATTTGCTTTTGCAAGATGTTTGGCTAGAGAAATATAATTTCTAAATTACATTATGCAACTATCTTCTTACATGTAAAGTTTAGTAAATCAACAGAAATTGTAAAAAATAGAGCCCAAGTTTGATTTATTTAATGGTCACGCTTTTTCGTCAAATATTTGCTAGGTCTAAACATACCTTAAGTAAGTATGTGGAGAAACCTCTTTTTTGGTTTTTTAGAGATGCAGCCAATAAAGTCCTTAAACGACAGATATGTATTTAGCTACTTTCATTTCTATGTTTTTATTAAATATTTGTCTAAAATAGAACAGAAAATAATTTTAAGTTTTGCTAGCGAGAGTTATACGTATGTATGAATCAAAGTATTTTTATACCAAGTACATGCAAGTCTACAACAAATCAACAATAAAAAAAAACAACATTAATATTGTTTGTGTAAAAACATTTGATACTATCAAACAGCCAAACATAAAGAAAACAAAAAAAAATCATGGCGCACTAAAATGTAAGCAAATTTTGACAATATCGATAATAAAACAACTGAACAGCTGATCAGTTGCATGTACTTGTAATAAATATACTTTGGTATGAATATTATATTCTTTGTCTAAACATGTAAAATACATTCGTAGAAACTGAAATTTATAAAAGTTTCTTCGTTATTAGAGTGTGAAAAATTGTTTTTAATACTTATACTTTGAATAAGACAAGTTAGATTGTTAACGAAAAAGTCAGTTACCTACATAAATAAAGTTACAACAGAAGGGGTTGAATGAACTTAAAGGCCATGCTACAACTTTACGTATGGGTAGGTATGACGAGAATGACTTCATACCATGCGGATGAACGGACGTAAAAACAACTATACAAACAAGTCAATGGGGGAGAACATCAAATATTGTGCACTATAAGCAGACAATTTACTTATATGTATTCAAGTGTATGTTTATAATGTATTCTGCATATTTGTATCTAGCATTTCAACTCCCCTTATAACCCCCTTAGTTCTTTTGATTTAAAGCGGATAAAGCAATCTTAATAATAGTTTGTATGGCTTAATAAAACTGATTTTGTAGTGTGATCAAGTTTAATGTTATAAAATTATGTTTAAAATTGTGACCTGTTCACTGATCAAAACACACAAGCCGATGCCATCACTTACAATTCAACAATATCTGAGATCATTTTCTTTTCCGGTGTTGTTTCCACAATCTCAGATGAATATTAAAGATGACTTAAGGGGCCTATACACGACTAGGGATGAAACGATACCTCTAAGGTATCGATACTTTAACTCGATGTGGCATCGCTCGTAAAGTATCGATACCTACTTAAAATCGAAAAAAATTATCGACACTTCGTTACTTGTATGAGTACTTGCATCGGTTTGTATGATAAAAGCGAGCAGCATTTAAAAACGTTCTTATTAGTGTTTTATTACTATACAATAAAATAAGAACTACGACCTATTAGAATTTTTGTGCAAAACGATAAGTTTAAAGATTGAGACCACTTTTAGTTACCACCTAGTACCAATTTCCTTTCGAAAAATCTTTTTTATCTTAGGAAACAAAATTTTATAGAACGTTCAGGATAACAACCTTGATGCACCTTTTATTCCAGAAATCAACAATGTCACTGTGAATTTATCTTAAATGTAAATATGTATTTTATTTCCTTTCAATAATTTCTCAAGCTCAAGGTCCGTTTTATATAAAGAATATTTATTTAAAATTTATCCAATATTTCGCTATCTCAATGGATAGCTTCTTCAGGGATTTTTTGGTTTTTTTTATATATCAAACAAATTTAAAAAAAAAAGGAAATAATATTAAGAAGTTCGAAGAAATTAAGCTAAATAACACTGCTTTACAAATTTTAAGTTTTGAAAAGTACCAAGAACGCCACATGCCTAGATAAGTTAATTGGGACCTCCTGAACACAAAAAACGCTGTAATTTTTTAGATAACGGTACTGTTGTGTTTTTCGGTGTATGGTCCCACTCAAACCCTTCTGGAGCCCAACCAAAAACTCCGATCGAAATAAATGGCACATCGTTGGAAAGTTAATTGAATGCCTTTTCCGTCGATATGCACCTCAAAGTTCAAAATTTGCCTATTTTTACGTTTTTTTTCAAAATTTTTCATTTTTATTTCATTTTTTTTCTACGTTATATTAAATATCTGGAATGTTTTATTTTTTAACCAAATAGTATATTTAATTACCAACATTTAAAGCGTAATTTAAAAAAAATCGGATGAAAAATAAAGTTTTTATTAAGTATTTTGTGGAACGACAATATTTTCATCTCATATAAAATTCCGTTATTTACTATTTGGTTAAAAAATAAAACATTCCAGATATTTAATAAAACGAAATAAAAATGAAAAATTTTGAAAAAAACGTAAAAAATAGGCAAATTTTGAACTTTGAGGTAGGTGCCATTGCTAGTCAGATAGAAATTTTCAGCATATCGACAGAAAAGGCATTCAATTAACTTTCCAACGATATGCCATTTATTTCGATTGGACTTTTTGGTTGGGCTCCACAACACAAAAGTAACGTTATCTGAAAAACTGTACTTAGGAAAAAAAATTACAGCGTTTTTCGTGTTCAGGAGGTCTCAATTAACTAATCTAGGCATGTGGCGTTCTTGGTATTTTTTTGGCTGTAAACCAGTGTAATTTATGTATTTTATTTTTAAATTGATAAATATATAATAAAGGGTGGTAAAAACATAATCCATGATGTTAATTGTGAGTCACACGTCATGTTTTTTGCGCAACTTAAATTGAACTTTCTTTGCTTCAGTATTTGACAACTTCTACCATTGAGAGGTACACAATTGAGCAGCGCGTTAAGATTGTTAAAGGCTTTTACGAAAATGGGCGTTCAATCAAAATGCATTTTATGCACATCGTGATTTTTTTGGTCAGTATAATCAACCGTGTTTTCACAATCGGGAGAATTGCGCGTAAATTTCAGCAAACCGGGTCTGTAGGAAATGGGAAAATATATGTGCATGCTCCCCAGTTAGTTCTGCGGTTGGCGGCGTCTTCGAAAATGAGGTCGGCCAAGCAATTATCGTGAATGGTGTTCGCTATCGCGGGATGATAACGGACTTCCTAAAGCCAGAAATTGAGAAAATGGACCTAGACAATATGTGGTTTATAGGTGTGGACTAGGGATGCCAAACGGGACCAGGTTTTTTGAAACCCGGGATTTCATATATAAAAGCCAATTTTAAAATTCGTATAATTATAATTTAATGTTTATGTATAAGAATTAAAACAAATTAATTCATCAAGAAAATTAAACTCATTAAAAAATATGTAAAAATGTTTAATGTATTCTTTTAAAGTAATATGGAAGTATTATGTATTAAAACTTATATTTAAAAAGATTCTTAAACAAATTAATGACGTCAGATAATTGATACCTTATTTTATCGCAAACATATGCTGCCGACGAAACCAATATTCGCATTCAACACTTCTGGGTGGTGTCGTAAATAAACAACTACAAATATGCTATATGACAATATTTGATTTATTTTATCTCAATTATATATATGCAAGTATTAATCTAATAAAATAAACTTATATGTGTCAAAAGACTTTTGGTAGAACCCCCTAGAGTTGTTAACACCTTTTTGCACAACTTGCATTTTGCGTGCGCAGTTCTTTATACCCACTTAGAAAAAATACCCACCATCTGATTTTGTTTTCGTGGTACATAATGCATTGCATGTAACATTTATTCACTTGTGGCTATTTTTGTAACCAGTTAAAAATTAGATTCATGGCCAGTATGATTTAATATTGAATTTTTACTAAGCCCAAAATCTCGGGATTTTTATATCAAACCCCGGGATTCGGGACTTAAATTTTTAGAATTATCCCGGGTTTTCGGTATTGGGGATTGGCATCCCTAGTGTTTACTGGTCAAACGGTTTCTTGATACCGTTACTGCTGCTCCAGCCTTGGAAAATAATCAAAAATTTAAGATTAATTTCAATACCAAAGTTAAACGATTACTTTTGACCGATACCGAGTATTTTTTTACCGATACTACTTGGTACTTGGTTGCTAAGTATCGATTACAAAAATACTTGGTACTTATATAAAAGTATCGAATATGTACTTGTATTTACTCGTATCGTTTCATCCCTATACACGACTACAGCAGTGGTTTAATCGTGCATGCGAATTGTGTGTGATTTTACGCTTTGCTGTAGCGATGTCAAACAGAGTTTGATTTTGTGCTGTTGGCACCAGGTTGTGGTATTGTGTACGGTGCATTTATCTCTCTTGCACACAAGGTTAGGCATTTGGTCCACTTTACATCTCAGCCACCGTAAATGGATTTTAACATTTGCACTTAGAACTTTTTAAAGCAATTTTGACGAAAAATTATAAGTCACTGATTTGACACATTTTGGATATTATTAAATTATTTTTAAAACAAAAAAACTACAATAAAAATTCAATAAATCATAAATAAAGAAATTAAGCAAGGCGAATTCATACAAGGTGGTCTGATTTTGAAAACGTTTTACAACACTGTAAAATATTTTAACGTTGTGTCAAAAATTCAAGCAAATATTTGATTTGGTTTTTATATTAAATTGGGTTTTTTTGAAATGTTATAACTTAAAAAAGTTTTGAATTTCACAATTTTAATCGAAAACTATAGAATTTAGTTAAGATTCCCCAGAACCAACATCACATGGTTAAATCAAGTTCTCTCCTCATAAGGACCCAGAATATATATACTTTATAGTGTCTTAGATCAATATTGTAGAAATTACAAACGGAATGACAAACTTATATATACCCTTTTCCACCTGAGGTGAAGGGTATAAAAATCGTCCAAATTGATCAAGCCGTTCTCAAGTTGTGCGCTAAATAGACAAAGTGGGCGTAAAAGTAGGCGTGGTACATTTTTCTTTCGGTGAAAACGTAAAATGGATTAATACGAACATTTAAAAGAAAAATTAGTCAAATCGATGGAGCCGTTTTTTGATTTTAGTTAATTTAAAAAAAGTGGGCGGGGAAAAATTTTCTATTCGTATAAATAAAATAAACATAAATAAAAAAAATCTTCCAAATCGGTCAAGCCGTTCTCAATTTATGCGCTTAATAGAAAAAGTGGGCGTAAAAGCAGGCGTGGTAAATTTTTCTTTCGATGAAAACTTAAAATGGATTAATACGAACATTTAAAAGAAAAATTAGTCAAATCGATGGAGCCGTGGTATACCATTTTGACACAAGGTTAGTAATCAGCTGTTGCTTAAGTAGCAAGATAAGTTCACCTGGTGTAAATTCGCCTTGAAATTACGGAAAACAAAACAATTTCACACAAAGAAATTAACCCATTTGTCATTATTTTCGTTATGTGGATAATATTTTTAGATCCATTGAAAATGCAACAGTTTTAAAAAAGTGACGAACTGATAAAATGTCTGCTCTGCTCTGCGTCTGTGAGTCATAATCAGGAAATTTGTTTAGTTTGCTTTAATTTTAGTACAAATGAATTTTCTTTTGGCTACATTGTTATTTATTCGTTGAATATATGTATACGAAAAAAAGTTTCATTATGGCGAGAACAAGTGCGTTTATTGTGCATGCACGAAATTTGCTAAATTTGTAAACAAATTTGATTTTAGATCGACAAAACAAAGGATTGTCAATAAAGACTTTTACACCACTACCTCAAAAGATATCAATACAAGTAGAAAGATGAGAACGTAAGTGTAAAAACTGTTTAACGGCCGATACGGTATGGAAAGGAAATGGCTAAAAATTATTATTGCTCTTTAGAAAAAATAAGTTGGGCTTCCATTCACTAGAAATTTTTTTAATAATTCAAGCAAAAAAAAAACATAAAATAACCATGAACCATCCCAGTAAAAACTTCGCCTTTTTTAAAAAAAATTAAAAGCTTCTTTTACTCATTTCGTCTATACAACTACTAAAACTACTTCTATAACTACTTATTTTTCAGATGTATGTAGGTTAAAAATAATGACTTACATTTACTTATGCATTTAATTCATTTTGGGACATCTCTTGTAAAATTCATTGGTTCTTTCAGTAGAATTGGAAATTGTTCTTTTACTTTTTCCTGATTACTTAACACATTATTTTCTAGGCGAAGTTTTTACTGGGATGCAACATATGAATATATTTAGGACAAAGTTAATATCGTTACTATTGATTTTAACTAAAATCCCTGCAGAAGATTAAGAGTTAATTGTCTAAATGCCACTAATACAATTACTAGAACAAGAAGTACAAGTGCTAACGGGTTAAGAGTTTTTTTTATAAAAATACTAGTGAATATGAGTACCAGTACTTGATGTACTTCATGGCACAGAGCACAGAGAGTCGTCACGAGACAGAACATTTTGGGTTTTTTTTTGTCTTTTTCATCGAAATTGGCCTTTTTTGCATTTTTGTTTTGATCACGCGATTTGTGTTGATTGTAGCGGCCTGTTTTTACACATTGCCACTTCACTAACAAAAAACACGTTCTTTCCCTTTTTTCAAAATCTGCCCTCACAAATCATTTGGGCATTCTTCTTACGTCACTTTTTTCATCTCTGTATGCTCTGTGGTACAAGGCCACTCACTACTTGTAGACTGATGGAATTTTTTGTAACAAAACTAAAATTCCAGTACATATTTCTATTTTAATACTGCTTCTTAATTGGATTTCAAAACATTTATTTATGGCATTTTTATTAAAAAAAATGTTCAACATTTTTATTTTTTCGAATTTATTCTATGAGCTAAATTTCGGTTATGTATTTTATAAAGCTTTTTTGTAATAGTTCTATTCCTTCAATTTTTCAGAAATGACTTTATACACTACCAGACTATTAAATTGTATTTTCTTTTTAAATTTTACCTTAGCCTTCCTTTGGAAAGCAATGAGGTATATTGTATGTACAGAAAAATTTACAATTATTAGACACCAGCAGAATGTAATGCATTTTCTGGCCCGCTACGGTCTTCGTCAGCATTCTTTGTGTCTCACTGGAATAGAACTATTACAAAAAAGCTTTATAAAATACATAACTGAAATTTAGCTCATAGAATAAATTCGAAAAATTAAAAATGTTGAATATAATATACAGTAACCTTCGGAAGGAAATAATTCCCACTTTCTATTTGTTAAATAAAATGTTACAATTCAAAATGCTAACGCAAAAAGCACCCAATGCGGTCCAAGTGTGCTAGTACACGTCTTGAACCAATTGTACTAGTGATGTTCCAAGCACACTCGATGCTAATTTGAGCATTAAGATGGTATAGAAAAGTTTACAGTTGAGAACTAGTACTGAAAATTTTTGTACTAATTAGGTACTTGTTCAATCTCCGGCAGGAAAAGTTTTTATTTGATTAATAAAGTCCAAAATATTCTTTTAATGCCAACTTTTTACAACTTAAACTTTAGGTCCTAAAGTAACTAAATTTCTAGCAAAAAATTCTCTTAAAAAAATGGCTAAAGCCGGCGATTGATTCCCTTTCCTATTCAGGCGTATGGTTTGCCATAAAAAATTGTGTATGTGCTCATAAAGTATGATAGATTGACCTAAAAATGAAGTTGAGTGACAGATTTTGTGCAAATATTTATAAAAATTTTCATAAAATTATAGATTCTATGCGATTAGAGTTGCATTTTCTTGTAAATCTTTTTTGTGCGATAGTCTGTCATTGACAACATGTTTTGCAGACATTGGCGCATATTTAGAAATCATTACCGAAGTCGGAACTAATAAAATAGAAACTAAAAATAGTTTATAGATGTAGCTGATAGAAGAAATGCAACCCCGCATATTGACATGAAGAGAAAATAAAATGTCGTAAATATTTTAAACGAAAAATCTTTAATTAATTAAAGGGCTTATGAAAAAAAAAATACAAATCCCGAAAAAGCTAGTTCTTGTTTAAAGTTTGTATATAAATCGATTAAAATAAGTGCCTGTAAAAATAAAGTTAATCAATAGAATTTTGTTGGTCAACACATCTTTAGTTTATTATATTTTTTTGTATGGATGTTTTTGGGACGCAGTAAAAGTGTGTGTGTGTTTATTATTTAGGAAATTGTAAGAGTATTTTTTGTTTTGTGTATTTTGGAGAAGCATAACCCACCTGAACAAGACTTTCGTTAATGATATTGCCATCGAATATATCTCGAACATTTACTGTGTAAATCTTTCGAGATCGACAATCAAAAACGAATTGAAAATTGTTTACATGTCGCTCAGTTTGGTCCCAAAAATCTATCGATTTCGAAGGTTCGATAAAGAATTAGAAACAAAGATTAAGCAATTTGAAAATTCCTTTGCTAATGTTTCGATGGTGGTATTGAAAAGTGTTTGCCAGAACATCTTATTCAATATTGCGAAATGTTTACGAAAGATAACTTTGACGATATCGAGAAACATTATCTGGAGATATTGTTACCAGTCAAATATCGATATCGCTAAGTATTCGTCAGTACTATCGTTAGTAATACTTCGATATCGATTGATTATTGTTACGATTCAATTTCATTTTGGTCCAAATCAAACAATTTTTATCGTTTTAATGTTTAATAAATTTATTTCAAATAAATATTTGTTTAATGTCACTTTTTCAAATTAATAAATTAAATTAATTAATAAATTTAAATAAAAATTAAATTAAATTTTTGAATTTCGTTGAGTGCGAATAAATAATCAAGTATGGGCACCACTACATTGAAAGCTTTGCATGTGTGGCATTGTATTAGTTTGTTTACGTTTGCATTTGTTGGTTTTATGCTCTTTTTCTCTTTGTTTTTTGTGTATGTATACACATCGTTCGCTCTTTTAGCATTTTGATTTTGCATTTGCCCATAGCTGTAAATAATAGAAAATTATTTTGCTTATTTTTTGGCTAAGAGGTCATCACCTCTCCTCAAAGTTTCTGCCCTTTTTTATTGAACATTTTTGTTTCGAAAACTCTTCGCCTGTGTAAGCTTTTAATATTTTCGAATCTCAGGTCGGCTGGGAAATTATAAATTTAAATCAATCAGCTGTTTTTTGAAGGTATTAGTTTGTTAGCATTTAGCTACAGCCTTAAGCTATGTTCACATTATGTGTATTTGTCATGTGGATTGTCACTTTTTCACATGTGAAATTTGTACATATCGTCTGAACCCCTCCAAAGAATATCATGTGTAATTTCTCTGTGTACAGTACATATGACATTTTTGATTTAGAACGAGTTCTATTTTCAAGTGACAAGCATCTGACATCAGCCGTTTTTTTATTAACAAATTTTTTGTGGCGGCAAAAATTAATTAAAATTTTAATAAATTATAATATGTAGTAAATAAATAATACAAAAGATACAAAAACACACAAATTTATTATTGAGAATGTATTTTTTTTATTTTTGATAGGTTATGTCAAATGTACGTTACATACCAACATGTGAACATGTAGATTATAAACCTTATGTAAATCTCAAGTTTTGATATACACATGAAATCACATGTGGGCAGAAAAGTGGCATACCACATAACAAATGCACATAATGTGAACATATCCAATAAAAAATTTTATCATTTTGCGAAGCACTAATGGTACATTTAAAAAATAAGCGCACAATTATGCGCTACGCAATAAGACATACAGAAATGCAGTAAAGTAAGTGAAAGAACTCTCAACAACTTTAATAAAAAAAAAAAACATTTAAAGTGCTACGGCATTCCCTTACTACGAAGCAGGTTTGTAAGGGTTAGCATCAAAAATAACTGTAACAAGTAAGAGGGCTATATTCGGCTATGCCGAATCTTATAAACCCTTCACCATGGTTTGGAAAGAACAGAAGTTTATATATATGGATATCTAAATATATGTATATATACATGTATATTATATAATATGTATTGTTTAGTTTTATTTAATTATTTGCACATGCTTGCGTGCTATTAAATATATTAAGAGTTTAAGTATAGTTAGTTTAGTTTTGATCAAATTTTAGAATTTGGTCATAACTCGGCCATTTTGTAACAGATTTGACAGATTTTTATACCGACATCTTAAAGTATAAAATTACCATTTACTTTGGTAATAAAACTTGGAGTCGGGAAGATCTATGGTTCCCGAAAATAGGTATTTAAAAAAAGCTATATATTTGCCATATCATTTTTTTCCCCGATTTTCCGATATTTTGATATCTAAAACGTATGAATAGGTCATATTACAGCTCTAAAATTTTAGTTTTTATAATAAAAATTTTAATGTTTTTTAGTGCTTTTTTTGAGTATTTTGCCCATAACTTAACCATTTTTAACCGATTTAGCAGATTTATATACCAACGTGCTTAAGAATAATATTACCATTAAATTGGGTTATAGGTATATATATATATACTTACATATATGTATACATATTTAAACAAACTTAATTATAAAAAAAGTAATTTTTGGGATTGCAGTATTTTGGTCATAACTCTGCTATTTCTTAACCGATTTGACAGATTTATATATCGACGTGTTAAAGAAGAAATTTGCCAGTTATTTTGATTATAAAACTTGGACTCGGGAAGATCTATGGTTCCCGAAAAAAAAAATTATATTTTGGTCATAACTTTTTCGTATCTGAACCGATTTTCCCGAGTGTTTCAGGTTTTTCTACAATTTTTAATAATTTTTGTACGGGAGGTACCACGCCCACTTCTCCAATCCCGCCCGCATTTTGTGGGATACTGTATCTGCATAATCTAAATGTTTGTACCAAATTTAGAAACTTTGGCTCTTGTCGTTCTCAAGATATACAGAAATAAAAAAATACAACAACAACAAGGGATTTTTGGGCAAAATCAGAGGCAGTCGTGGTTTTTTGCTCATATCTCCGTCATTTTTGGACCGATCTGGCTGAAATTCAAAAGCAAACTTAAACGGAGTATATGTGATATAAACATACATCAACCTAGTCCACATCATTTCTGGGGTTTTTGGAAAACCCATTTCAACATACACACGGACAGACGGACAACCGGATTTGAACTTCGCTTTTCATAAGGACCCAGAATATATATACATTATAGGGTGTAGGATCAATATTGTGGAACATACAAACGGAATGACAAAGTTATATATACCCTCTTACCTTCGGTGAAGGGTATAAAAAAAGACATATTTTTTTGGATTTCAGTACTTTGGACATAACTCAGTCTTTTATTAACCGATTTGAAAGATTTATATACCGATGTCTTTAGGAATAAATTTACCATTTACTTTGTGATAAAACGTGGACTCAGAAAGACCTATGGCTCCCGTAAATGGGTATTTTTTAAAAAAAATTATATTTTGGTCATAACTTTTTGGTATCTGAACCGATTTTTCCAAAATTTTCAGAAAATATTTTCTACTAAAGATTTTCGATCTTTTGATATATAAGGCGTAGCCATAGGTCATATGACAGTCCAAAAATTCAGGTTTATATACAATTTTTGATTTTTTTTGTATGGGAGGTACCACGCCCACTTTTCCAATCCCGCCCATATTTTGTTGGATACTGTATATTGATAATCTAAATGTTTGTACCCAATCTGGAAACTTTGGCTCTTGCCGTTCTCAAGATATACAGAAATAAATAAAATACAACAACAACAAGGGATTTTTGGGCAAAATCAGAGGCAGTCGTGGTTTTTTGCTCATATCTCCGTCATTTTTGGACCGATCTGGCTGAAATTCAATAGCAAACTTAAACGGACTATATGTGATATAAACATACATCAACCTAGTCCACATCATTTCTGGGGTTTTTGGAAAACCCATTTCAACATACACACGGACAGACGGACAGACGGACAACCGGATTTGAACTTCGCTTTTCATAAGGACCCAGAATATGTATACATTATAGGGTGTAGGATCAATATTGTGGAACATACAAACGGAATGACAAAGTTATATATACCCTCTTACCTTCGGTGAAGGGTATAAAAAAAGACATATTTTTTTGGATTTCAGTACTTTGGACATAACTCAGTCTTTTATTAACCGATTTGAAAGATTTATATACCGATGTCTTTAGGAATAAATTTACCATTTACTTTGTGATAAAACTTGGACTCAGAAAGACCTATGGCTCCCGTAAATGGGTATTTTTTAAAAAAAATTATATTTTGGTCATAACTTTTTGGTATCTGAACCGGTTTTTCCAAAATTTTCAGAAAATATTTTCTACTAAAGATTTTCGATCTTTTGATATATAAGGCGTAGCCATAGGTCATATGACAGTCCAAAAATTCAGGTTTATATACAATTTTTGATTTTTTTTGTATGGGAGGTACCACGCCCACTTTTCCAATCCCGCCCATATTTTGTTGGATACTGTATATTGATATTGATTTTTGGGCAAAATCAGAGGCAGTCGTGGTTTTTTGCTCATATCTCCGTCATTTTTGGACCGATCTGGCTGAAATTCAATAGCAAACTTAAACGGAGTATATGTGATATAAACATACATCAACCTAGTCCACATCATTTCTGGGGTTTTTGGAAAACCCATTTCAACATACACACGGACAGACGGACAACCGGATTTGAACTTCACTTTTCATAAGGACCCAGAATATGTATACATTATAGGGTGTAGGATCAATATTGTGGAACATACAAACGGAATGACAAAGTTATATATACCCTCTTACCTTCGGTGAAGGGTATAAAAAAACAGTCAGTGTATTAAGCTGATCGTTATATTCAACAATTTGTATATGCGCTGAATAATGTGCTTATTGTGTCAAAAATGTATTGCTTCAAAGTGGGAACTCGCCATATAAAATTCATGTCTTCCGTAAGCGCTATGGTAAGCGAAACTTTTATGTTTCTCCCTTACAAACCTGCTTCGTTGGAAGCTCCATTTTTTATTGCTATAGCTTTACCTATAAACTGCGAAAAACTTAAATAGGTTCTTAAACAAGTTAACACTTAGTGATCGTTTCTGAATATGCGCCATTTTTTATGTCGGATAGAATTCTGTCAGATTATCGTAAAATTGTATAGAATAGTGAATCTAGGGCCCTGTTTCTCAAAACTACAAGTTACAAATATACAAGTAAAATATATTTTAAACAAAAATTGTAAAATTGTTGCTTTGTAATGATTTGTAAGTTGCAGTTTTGAGAAACAGGGCCCTGGCCTTAAACAATAATTATCAAAAAAACTGAAAGGACCAGTTTTTTTACAATCAAAATGTAGATGATTAAAAATTAAAAAATTATTTTTTTTTAGAAGAATTTATTTTTTTATCTAAATCATAACTACAATTGTATTTTTAAAATTTTGTATTTTTTTTATAGAATTATTAAATCGATCTACTTAATAAATAATCTGGAAACACTGATTAAATCAAACTTTGGCGGTTGTAGTTTTTTACAGAAACATAATTTTAATTAAACATCCAAGTTTGTAATCCTTTTGAGTGTTTCGTGAAAAAAGTAAAATCGACTAGAAAGAAACTCTGGCCTAGAATAAATTTAATAGATTTAACTAAAAAAAATAATCTATTATTTTCGAAACAATAATAATGCATTCATGGGAATCGAGAAGGTAATTTTATTGACACAATAATTATGATTTGATTACCACGTACATCTATTCTCACATTTGCAGAACAAGGAATGTATTGTTTCTGTTCGTAAAAATGTTTCTTGTTTTTTCTTCTGTTCGTGACAATTATTCGTATTTTTTAGAATTATTTAAGTCATTCCCAGTATACATTTAAATAATTTATTACAATCCTAGGACATGTTCTGCAAATGTGAGAATATACGTCGTAATCAAATCAAAAATATTGTGTCAATAAAATTGTCTTCTCGATTCCCATGAATGCATTATTATTCTTTCGAAAATAATACATTATTATATTAGTTATTTATGTAATCAATTCCTTATTTTCCCGCTGGGAATGAATTACATTTCATTAATTTCTATCGAGGCTGTTCTAAATTAAATTCTTCTCTCTAGAGCAATGGTTTTCAACCGGTGGGTCGCGACCTCCTGGTGGGTCACGGCCATCTTTCTCGGGGGCCGCGAGCTAATCTAAATAAAATACATCGATTTTTTTAATTTAATTTTTTTTATTCAAAAACACAAAAAAAATTTAATTCAAAAACATAAAAGTACTGGATACACTCAGAATATTATTACAGTAACGGACTGTAGTTTATTTAAGAAATATTCCGTTCAGTCATTTTTAAATAAATAAACATTTAAAATTCCAAGCAAATTTATTTTTAACTGATTCTAACAGTTATTCAAAAAACTAAGTGCATATTGATACGGATTTTCGGTTGCAGTTAAGGTGCAAGTAGACGACATGTTTTTTACATCTGACTTGTCAACTTTTCAAGTCACATGTAATTGTGCATGTCTGTCAAAATGGCTGTTTTACAGAAGGTTTATAATATTCGGTCACAAACGTACATGTAATTTGCATCTGACATAGTTGTTGCAAAAACCAAAATAAAAATGCCGCCACGAAAATGTTTATTTACGCCGTAAAATAATTTAGCCATCTTAACATATTTTTCTATTAATTCAAAGATACCAATTTAAGATATTATAATGAAACGGGTTTTATATATATATTTACATAAATTCTATTCAATAGTGCGATTGATCGTACATATCTCGATATTGTAAAATATTAACTTCAGCCGGCTAATGATTCCGTCAATAGTGGACGCCGCTGCCGGTTTCCTCTCGGCATAGATTTCTGATGTCAGATGGTTTGTCAGAAGAAAATAGAGCACGCTCTAATTGAAATTTTGTCAGATGACTTTGCATCTGACTTTTACAAAAGCAAAGTTTAAAAGGTAACACACGACATGTATGAATTTTGCAGTGGGAAATTTGGCATGTCAGATGACAAAAACATGTCGTGTACTTTCGCCTTTAATATTGTCCGTTGATTGAGTTAAATTCGTCTTTATGATAAATTAAATAAAAATGTAATTTAAAGCAACGAAAAGTTCATTTAATTTTTACTGTCAAAAATTCAACCGCGAATTCCGTAAAAACAAATGAATATTTAGTTATCTTATATAAATTAATTGTCAAAAAATTAACTACATATTCCGTAAAAACATATAAATATGCAGTTATTTTATAAAATTTTATTGTCAAAAATTCAACACCATATTCAGTAAAAACAATTAAATATTCAGTTATTTTATATACATAATATAACTACCAAAAATTAATTTTTACTTATCTATAAAAAATGAATTGCTTGTTTTGTGTAAGCAATTTCCATTTTCTATTTGTTAATATAATTTAGTTAAATACATCATATTTGAAAAGTGAAATAATTGCGAAGCCATATCGGTCATGCTGCTGGTGTCTTATAATTGAGAGTTCTTCTATAAACAACGTGGTCAGTACAACAAAAGTAAAACAAACGTGTGTAACAGGGTAAGTAAATAATAATATTCTCCCTCTCTCGCTTATAAGAAAAACAAGCGGACTTGTGTCTGTCTGGTATTTTTAGAAATTCGGCTCTTTTGTGGAGTTAACGAAAATTACTGAATTTAATAAAATAACTGAATATTTAATTGTTTTTACTGAATATGGGGTCAATTTTTTGACAGTAAAATTTTAAAAAATAACTGAATAGGTATTTATTTGATTAAAAGGAATATGGGGCGAGTGTAAGACGGCAAATCCATCTGAGGAGATTGATTGGTTGCAATCGAAACATGTCATGGTAACCTGCCGGCCGGGGTTCGAGCCCCAGCCACGTCAAGAATGAAAGATTATCAATAACAATTTTGATTAATTTTCATGTTGTAAAATTCCTTTCTTCATAAAAATAATTTAATGAAAAATTAAATTTCATGAACTTAAGCCTAATTAAGAATATTAAAAATTTGGATTAAATAACTGAATATTTAATTGTTTTGACAGAATATGGTGTTGAGTTTTTGACAGTAAAGTTTTACAAAACAACTGAATAGGTATTTATTTGATTTAAAGGAATATGGTGTTGAATTTTTGACAGTAAAAATTTAATTAACTTTTTGTTAAAAATAAATGAAAAATAAGTAGTCCGGTCTTTAATTGAATTTTCATTTATTTTATATTACAATTTCAGTTAATTTTACGTACAGAATATTGTGAGTGTATTAATGCGAACGATGGGCTTGCTTATTTTTAAATTAAATGCGAAAACGTGGTTGCAATTGTGACACCTAAACAACCAAATCATTTGCTAAATTAAATTTATTTCTTTTTTTTTTCGCACATTTAATATGTTGAAAATAATTGAGTCATAACTCCGTGTTCAATGAGTTAAGGAAACTTTTACTTAGCAATTTAAAGAATTCAAAAATTGGTTCGAAAAAATTTTGGTATTCGCGATTCATGAGTTTTAGTTTTAATTTCATATTAAGGATTTTTGCATTTAAAAATTAAAGTGACGGCAAAAAAAGGGAGTTGTGTTTTTTCAATAATTTTTTTTTTTTGCATCATGTTCACAACATGAGCTTTAAAACGTAACAATTTTTTATTTTATTTAAAAATTTCACATTTTTCTATATAAATTTACAAAACAAAAAAGTTCTTTAGGAAATACAAATAATAAAAATTAAATTTTCATGCATCCAAACGAGCACAAAACCAGTACATTTGTAGCTAAATTTAAAATTGTTTTAAGTCACGTAAAATTTGATTGCATTCGGGAAATATACAGTTTGGAAAACTAGACACCAATAAAAATAAATATTTACTTCACAGATACAACAATTTTATGCAACACGAGAAAAAAAGATTTTTAATTTTAAGAATTTGTTTGTATAAATTCTGAATAAATCGAAAAATATTTAATCAGTATATTAGGGAATGGTCAACAAGTCACAAAATCGAATTTTCATTTAGGGATCAGTATTTTTTCTTTGACTTTTTTGATAACTGACTCTTGAAAATGGTTTCTTGATAATCTGGCCTAAGTAACCAGTGCGCGTAGGAACCAGTGATGTTATACACTTTTTAGAAAAACCCTCACGTAGACCGAACAAATCACTATTTTTCAACGTTTAAATGATAATATCGGGGTTTTCAACAAGAACTTTTTTTTCTAAAACAAAATAAAACAAAAAATTTGGATGAAGATGATTCAAAGTTTTATTGTATTACGAAGAGAAAAGTTCGGCGATTATGAATGGAAAATTATATCTGGCAAATGTCCATCACGAGCACGCTGCCAGATGTCGTCGATTCTTTCATCAAAGTCTTAAATGACTTCTTGGCAAAATGGCTGGTCTATTTCGTTAATAACATTACGGATTTTAAGTTTTAAAGCTGCAATCAATTCGATTGGCTTCGAATGGACTCTGTACTTAACAAACCCCCACAACAATTAATCCAGTGGTGTTAAATCACACGATCTGGCTGGCCACGAAATAGCTGATGTTCGTGAAATTATGCGATCGGGAAATTTGGTTTGCAATAAATTGGTCGCTTCATTGACTGTGTCACTGTAACTTAAAAAGAACCACCATTTTCATAGTGGACTTAGTTATTTTAATGCGATTTTCGATCGAAATTGAATTCATTGTAACAATTGCCAATGCATCTACTAAATTTACGTCAACCCCTTAATATCAATACAAATAAGACTATTTCTATTAATGTGTATAAATGTTATTTAAAATTGTTCTCAGCTAGAATTTGGGTGATAATATTTTTTAAAAAACACCTAAATTAGTCTTCTCAGATCACTTTCTTTGATTAAAAACTGTCTTATCACTTGAGCGATTGAAAAAAGGATTCATAAAGAATTCATTGCCGAAGAAATAAAAAGATTGGTTAAAAAACAAGGCTTAAAAATATTGCCAACTAATGAATGAATAAATGAAACTGCAAAAGGTTTCGTCTTTTCTTACCGAGTTTGTTTGGTTGAAAATAAAATTTGTACAAATAATCAAGAGCCATAATGGCGCTGCTCTTATTGGACAAAACATTAAAAACATGACGATTAAGAAATGATTTAAAATATGTATAATCAAAAACTATTTAATTAATGATTGAAAAATAAGACGAAAAAACTTAAAAATTATTATAAAAACTAAATAAAATACTGAAAAGCACCCATATTTTAATGACATCCAAAAAATTTGTATTTTTCCTTAAGGCCATTGTTTTAGAATTGGTAGATTGGAATTTGCTTTGAATGATTATCGATTTTAATGGATTTACACGTTCTTCCTTACTTCTGTTTTTTCGTACCTTTTTTCAAGAATTCTTCTCAAAGTCCAAAGTACATTTTTCTGTTTTTCATTTCAAAAGTTTAACTTTACTTAAAGGTAATTTTATTGCGGAACAGTTTTTGAGTAAGGCGAATATATGCTGTGCAACCCTCCTCCATTTTATAATTCATTTAAATAACGGTAAATCTCGAAAACAAGAGATAACCTAAAAAAAAAACGGTTGGCACTACTAGATTCATCGTACTCAAATTATGTTAACCCGCCGGGTGCCACGCTTGACAGAAAAGAAGAGTGTCAAATTCGAGCCCAATGTAATCGTATCTTTTCAACGATTCTTCAAAAGGTGGAAAAACAAAAATTTGTAATACCCAGGGGTACCACCTACCTATAAAATCTTTGTTATTTATGTACATACACATGATTGTATGTACATATGTTCGCATATATATTATGGAACAGCAACAACGACAAAATCTTTAATACAATTTCAGATTATTTATGATGATTTTACATGAAAGAATTATTTATAATAATATTTAGAAGGAAGGAGTAGCAAAACTGATGCTAAATCCCAAGAAAAAGAAGATAAAGAAGAAGAAACTGAAGACGCTTAAGATACGAGTACACAATCCAACCAACTTGTTTAGGTTTACTGACCTTTCAACATTTGTGTGTAGATATGTTTCGCACACGAGCAACAGAGTGACTAAGTATGTGTTTTGTAATACTCGTATTGTGCTGGTTCGACAAAAACAAAAACCTATTGTGCTAAAAAACCACACACACAAATATAAATACAAACATACATAATAACATAAATTTACACATAAATAAATCTAAAAAAACAAAAAAATGTTGTACTCCTAACAAGTAAATAGGGGCACTGTAGCACCAGCCCCAAGTCTAACTCTTTCTTACAAACATACATACTTAAACACCAGCGAGGCACAATTGATACCAAGTGAGTTTTAGCTACCTACATAGTTTTCAAAAACTTTTTTAACTTTAAAAACAAAACATTTTCTGTTCCCAACACAAGAAACCCAATAAGAAATACAAACACAATAAAGAAGAAGAAAAAAACAGTGAATTAAAATGAACACAAACAGAGAAGAAAAAACATTTTTATCTAACATTGTAAAGTGAAGATACTTTTTACATTTAAATTTTAAAACATATTTGTAAAGATCAGATACATATTTGGTTACATATTCATACACATGCATCCATGCATAGGAACACATTTGTGTCTGTGCACACAGAAATGCATGAATGTTTGATTGTGTCGCAGTGCAGAAATATATTTTTTATTTATAAATACGATACTAAATACATACATATTTGTACATCACATGCATGCATATACTTTTCATCAATACAATGTATGTAGCATGTGACACGTTTCATTATGCGATGATTGTATGTACAGTGAGCATTAAAATAAAGTGTACAATTTGTTTTTAATATAAAAAGTGTTACTAAAAGTAATAAAAAATTTTAAATTTCTACAATGCGAAATTTGATTAGACTTGAAGCTTGCTGTCATCCGTGGCCAATACGTTGCTCAAAACGTGATGAAAGCAGGTTGAACAAAAAAAGAACCTGGTAAAAGGTATAAATAAGATATTCAACGAAACCAATATTGTAACTATAGAGAAGCGTGATGGGGTTGGTTGCTGTATTACGTCCCACAGTGGCTGAAAATCGTTTTTCATTGGCCAAAAATCTGTAACTTTTGACGAAGGAGATATTTTAGTGAAATTTTTTTTAATCGACAGATAGATTCTTAAACTTTCTCCACTTTAAATTTCATTAAAATAGGTTGAGTAGTTATTGCGGAATTTAAGGGCAAAGTGGAACTTTATATTTTTTTTTACTTTAGCGTGCAATATGGTTTTTTTATTTCTTTTAATTATTTAAAAATGTAATTTTTAGATTTAAATAATAATCATTAACATTTTCTGTAATAATGGGACACTTAAAATATTAAATGTTTACACCAGTGAAAACCAAGCCCCGAACTAAGAAACAGGGTTGTGAACTATTTCTAATCAATAAGCGCCGTCTCCCCAATCAAAAAGCGCTAAAAAGCGCTAAATAAAATTGAAATAAAAAACTTAATGAAATGTGTAATAACCAAGTTTTATTAATTTCACTGGCCGTCAAAAAAAATCGTTTTAAATAAAAATATATGAAAAACAAAGATACTACTGCGCTTAATTTTCAGTTGTTTCTATCATGTCTTGTTTTTTTATGGGCTACATACATTTTATCATAACTTGAGAACGATATTGATCTTTTACAAATAATTATTTTCAAAATTGTTTCTTAACTAGTGGCGGCCATTTTTCCATGCAAATTAGTATTTTTATCATTTATCAGAAATCCAGGTATATAATGAATAAAATAAGACAAAAAATCAGTAAACAAAATGTTAACTAGACGTGATTGAATAAACTATTTGGATTCAGCACGCTAAAGCGAATTAAAATCACATAATCAAGTTCTCTAGATCGACTTTTTTTTGTTTTTTGCCGAGCAGTGTTAATAAAACATTAATATTTTAAAAAAGCCTTTTCTGATATTTCAGGAAAATTAAAGTAATATAATATCAAATATACCAGAAAATATGTCTTGAACCACGAAAATGTTGCACTATTCTCGTCCAAGCCAAAAATTTCTTATTGCATATAAACACGTGTTTGCCTGGTTTAAGCAAAAAGTTATGACTCAACGCGAACTAAAATTTTCTAAAATACAGCTAAAAAAAATTTATTTTAATTCTATAGTTACTTAAATCAAGTTTTCTTTGCTTTTTATTTTACAAAATCAAAAGAAAACCCTTAATTTTTTTCATAAAAACGTATAGCACTAGTTAGTTTAAAACAAAAACTTTGTTTCTTGATTCTATTTTAAAAGCAGACTAATATTAAATAAATGCTTCTTGAAATTTTTGATCATATACCAAAAACGTTAATTTTTTAATCATGAGAAAATGTTTCTTTATTTAAGAAACTTTTACTTAATACGAAGAAAACAAGTTAAAATCAGTTATTTATTTTTGGATTTTCTTGTTTTTAGAAACGAAATGGATTTCTTTGGAAAATAAACTTCTTTCCTTGTATTCTAGCTTTTCAGAGTAAAGTATTTACAAAACAGAAACAAATTTTGGTTTAATGTGTCTTGATTTTAATGTATGCTAATAAAAGTAAAAAATTTTGGGTATCAATAAAAGCGCTAATTTAGCGCTCTTTTTAAAAAAAGCGCTAAGGAAAAAATATGCGCCTTTTCGACAGTTGAAAAGCGCTAAATCTAGCGCCAAAGGCGCTAAATTGGCAACTCTGCTAAGAAAGCCTCGAACGCACGCACACAAAGATAGTATGTGCTTGTGTGCGGTCGAAGAGACCGATGATAGTCTGATGTTTTGAAACGAACAAAGTTGTAATATACGTGTGAATTGCCGACCGTGTCCGTGTGAAAAATACGATTATTGACTGGCCTGCGAGTCTATGGAGTGGTTATCATTGGTTTACACCATAAAAAAAATTTTAACATTTAAAAAAATAGTAAACTCCACTGGAAATTTTGCTATTATTGCTGAAAAATAAAGAATTTTTGCTTTCAAATTTGTTTACACTTATTTATTCTTATTTATTTATTTATTAAAACATTTCATACATATGTGGATAAAAAAACCTTTTGAAAATAATAGCAGCAATAGATTTTTTAATAGCTTTTGTAACAATGTGAGTTTCTGTTTATTATTATTTTTTACTAATACAATATCTGTCTTAGATCTAATGAATTATAATTATTGTTCATTTAATTGAAAGATTGATTGCAAATATTCCATATTCTGTTCTGTGTTATTTCTGTTCTTTAGTAGTTTTTTGACTTCTTCATCTAAATCCCGATGTTCCACTTTCTATTGATTTCGAATACTGGAGATGAACGGATCTGACGTTGCCAACAATATATTAAATATATCTTCATTAGTGGAATTTCGTGAAATTTTTCTAGTATTGTGCTCTCTATAAAATCTTATTCCTTTTTTCCTGAGCTTCCTCTGATAATAAAATTTGTTATTACTCACTCAACTTTTCTTATGGCCATTTTCTCATTAGGCGATTATTTTTTTCCCCAACGAAAAACTGCACATTAAAAAAATTTGATTTTCTAAATGTCTCATTTGATTCGATTTTATCGCAAAGCTAACCGGCACTCATCTGCCAATTATTTATTTTCCTTTTGTTTGCCGTACAGATAAATTCAATCAGCTGACTCCCAACTTTTGCATGTATTTTGAGTGGTGTTGCCAACTGAAAACAATGTTTTTTGTCGGTATATTGAGAAACCCAAAATCGTTTATGGACAGTTTATCGGTCCAATAAATTTATGTTGACATTAAGTAACAGACAGTATGTCGTTACATTGAGAAAATGGCTATTAGTATTTTAAAACTGTAACCTTTTTGACGCGTGAATAAAATAACGCTTTTTATATTGGAAAACTAGTTGTGTTCTTTATTTTGACACCCACAGTATGTCTTCATGATGCCTGAATGTAATACGGATTCATCATTTTTTAAACCGGTTGGTTTATAATGTTCCATATTTATGTTGTTTTAGTTGTAATATTTACTTTTTCAAATGACTTGTAGCCCATGTTTGCTCTTATTTCAAAAAATAAGTGCGTATGTATGTATGAATATACAACAAGCAACATAAAACAATATGTAGTTGAATAAAATGTAACAAAATTGTTTGTAAGTAGAACAGGAACCAGCGTTGCCGTTGGTAATTTTCCAAAAAGGGGTTTTTCAAAAAAGGGGTCACAAAAAGAAAGTAAGAAAGGGCCAGGTTTTTTATAAGCAGTATTTACTAGGGTATTCAATTAACCGATGTTTTGTATCAATCGATTAATCGCGCGAATAATTATTCGATGTAAAAATTTAATCGAACAGTTTAATTAATTCGTTTAATCGAATAATTTTAATTTTGTCTAGCTTAGAAGTTTAGAAGTTTAAAAATAAGACCAAAAATTATATTTTTTAACGTAAAAAAAGTTCCCAACAAACACGAAGTCAAACCTTTGATATGAAATGACTTTATCGTTTGACATCAAACACAATTCTCAAACGTTTTTCAATTGTTTGATTTAACATTTATATTCAAATTGATAATGATTTGAAAATAAACATTTGATATCATATGTTTTATCAATTTAATGTCAAATGTTTTTCAAATGTTAAATTCAAATCAAAAATAAACTTGTCAACACTAAAGGGAAAAAGCATTAAAAATGGCGATTAAAGTTACATTTACTTTGTGGTTACATGTGTTTTACTATTAAAAATAAATTTTAATATAAAGTGAACAGTTTATTTCTTGTGAAAATTAAAAATTATTTGTGAGTTATTCCAATGATTAAGAATACAAAAAAAAGGAAAATAAAACGGGAAAGTAAAGAAAGTTTGTTGAACGATCGCGGTGCTACAATCCTCAAAATAAAGGGAGCAAATGTTGTCTTTGCAAAAATTAGAGGACGGAAAGAACCTCATTTCATCCTTTATATATGTTGCCGAATGTTTATCTCACAGTTTATTTAAATAAATAATGAATTTAAATTAAAAAAATAAAATATTTTTATTTATGTTCCACATTGTATTAATGTCCACATTTGAAAAACATTTGAGAATTACGTTTGAAAGCAAGTTGAAAATAAAGGCATTTTTCAACTTGATAATAATTTCCCCTTTTTGTTGAGAATGCTATGATTTTCAAATGATTTTCAAATCATTATCAAACGTTTGTCGTTTGAGAAAACGTTTGATTTCAAATCGTTTTCAAATTGAAATCAAAGCTCCGTGTTTGTTGGGTTTATACAAAAAGTAACAACAGTTTACCAAAAGGTACTTCATGTAATAAAAGAGGAAAACTTATTAAACAAAAAATAGCATCAATATTTAAGCTAATCTTCCAAAATAATCTTTCAAAAAGGAAATACAGTTTAAATGTTTATGTTTGAAACGATTTCTTTCTTTTGTTTTGATGAAACTTGATTTAGAAAAGATTCTTTCACTTATTGTTGATGTTGGAGAGATTGAAAGTAAAGCGTTTAAAAGCATATCCAATTTCTCTGTTCTTTTTCTTGTTTTTTCTAAAATGAGTAGTCTTCCATTATTGAGGTCTGGTAGAACATTGCTCTTATTCGTCTCAAAAATCATTATGCCAAAAGTATGTTCGTTCTAAACATTCTTAAAAATAAATTATTCCTAAACTCTTTGGTTCATTCTTTGTACCATACTTTATTAAAAAATGTTTAACTCAAAGTTCATGTTATTAAGTTAAGAAACAAAAAAGGTCATTTAAAACGTACCGGCTTGTTATTTTACATTAAAGAAAAAAATTAATCTTCTAAGACACTTGTTTATAAAAATTTAAAAAAAAATCAAGAGGGCCACTTTCCACGTTTAGTACCGTATAATAATGCAGATCGGACATTGGAGTTGAAGATATTTAGTTTATTACGCCGAGAGAGAGAGAGTTCAATATCTTATTAAGTTGGCCATAATCTTGCATTTTTTGTTCTGCGCCCGAACCGGCTGATGTTGTGATGACTGGGCCGAGGTTACAAAACATGTTAAAAATTAATATCTTTACATGGAAGGGATTTTTAAATGACATTCTGATTTAGAGTATCGAATGCTTTTTCGAAAACAATGAACATTAGATATAGAGGAGACCACCATTCGACCGACTGTTCCACTAATATTCTTGGTGTATTCACATGATCAATGTAAGTGCCATTTCTAAAAAGGTTCGAAAAGTGGCACGAAATTGTTAAAATTTATACAAAAGGGTTATTTATTAAAAAGGTCATAAAAGGGATCAACATCGTCGAAAATGTGTCAAATTAATACTTTAGCATCATCATAGCCGTAACGCTGATATTTACAACAACAAAGGAAATTTTTTTGTTTTTGTAAGATCTTCTAGACTTATTTAAATTTTTCAATTTACCAAATTATTTATGATATTTCGTAAGCTTAAATGCAAAAAAGCTTAACTAAAAAAATATAATTTTACAGGACAAGCAAAACACTTTGTTAAATGGAAACTATAATCATGTCAGAAAATAATGGATTAATAAGTCGTCCATGGAATTCTTCAAACAATTTTCAAAGAAAACACTTTCATTACATTTTGTTAGAAACAAAATGTATAATTACGTCGTCTTCCCGCATTGGAAGATATGGATGTGGACGATATGTGGTTTCAACAGGACGGTGCCACTTGCCACACAGCTTACGAAACAATGGCCGCCAAGATCATGTGATTTGACACCGTTGGACTTCTTTCTTTGGGGTTATTTGAAAAAAAGCGTGTACGTCGATAAGCCAGCAACAATTCAAGAGCTAAAGGATGATATAATTCTGCCCATTAACGGCATAGAACCTCAATTATGCCTCAGCGTCATCGAAAATTTGGACCACCGGATGGAGGTGTGCCGCCGAAGTCGCGGCGGCCATTTGGCCGATATTTTGTTCCATTCATAATTGAACTATACCATAATAATAAAAATAAATTACAATAATTTCCTAAATAACACAACGTGACAAAATTTCAACAATGTCGTGAACAAATGAATCTGAAGGCTAATCTTTTTGTAAAATTTTCCGCTGAATCCGAATATGAAGTCAGAATTGTCAAAAGTTAACAGTTTTTGAGATATTCCAAAATAACCGTTATTTGTGTTTTTAAAAAAGATGAAATGACTGAAATGCAAATATCTTCAAAATTTTAAACGGATTATGTATTTCTTTCTTTTTAGTGAAAGGTTATAAAAGTTACATAATTATGTGTCAAATTAATTTGATCAAAAAACTGTCACGTAGTGTAATTTGTGTTTTATTCAAAATCAACATCGACCCTTAAAATTAAACGACCCTTTATTTACAATTTCAAAAAAATCAACTAAAAGTTGTAACGTACAAAGGAGCAATATGATGGATATGTTGTTGTGTTTCCAAAAAACGAAAAACTTTTTGATCTGATATCCCTTCAAGAATTCTCGGATTTTAAGTAATTAGCCCGTTACATGAGTATTAAGCCACGAAGGCTCCTAAGAATGATTTTTCGTAAATCTAAAAACAATTAAAATTTTTTTATTTGATATTTAAAACTAATGCCGAGAAAAAAACATTTTACACGACCATGTTCTACAAATCGCAATTAAGTGGAATTGAAATCAAGTTTTTTTGTTTTTAGAAAATGCATTTTTATTGTTCCCTTAATTGGACAATATTTAACTATTTGAAACAAAGGTAATTATTGACAATTAATAGAAGTATTTCCAATATTGGGTTTTTTTTTCTTTCATAAATTAATGGATGTTTGTTTCTTTGTTGTCGTCGCCATACTTGTATTTTTTATTATATGGGAAAGTTTTTTGTATGCACAAAAAATAAAAATTGTAAAAGCAAAAAATAGGCTTAAAAAATACGATATTCATAAAAATAGAAATTATTCAATCAAAACAAAATTAAATAACTTTTCACATAAAGACATAAATGTTAATTAAGAGATACAGTAAAACTTCGGTACAGAAAAATTCTTTATAATAAAAAACATAAAAAAAATTTTTTTTTTTTTTATTTATTTATTGAATCTTCATATACTATGAATATACTATGAACTAACAATAGTCAATCAAATCTTATCCTAATACTTTGTTTTGTGTCCCGCCAGTGCCAGACAACAAATTTCGTCATCACGGTTTCTGTTCACATATGTACATAGGTGTTTATCGTTCTTCTGATTGGGTGAGTGCTGCAGTGTCTCTTCTTCTTAAGCTAGTGTGGCCGCCATGATTTAAAATATTTCGAGCTAGTGGATTTGGGTGTTGTTCAAGTCTTTTTAAATAAATAAAAAACCAACATAACAAATTTTTTGCTGAGGTGCATGAACTGAGCTCGATTTTCGACTAAAATTGAAATAGCAGGTCAAACGAATTTTCATTTGGTATTTTAGCGCACTTTCGATAAAAAAAAAGCGCATTTGTTAGTTTTACTAATGTAATTTATGCTAAGAGCTTATAAATCAGAGCAAGTTAAACTCTCTTTTTAGTTTAAAATGTGTTTAAACCAACAAATCTATAAATCAGTAAACATATAAACCATATTTAAACGCATAAAATTGGGCGTTAAAACTACCAATACAGACCATATGAATTTGACAAGATTTATCGTAGTGCTGCCACATGTTATTTTTTTTAACTACATATAATACATGGGACTCTGATTGACAGTTGTTGAGTTTAAACTACATATAAATTTAAGTTAAGTTTAACGAAACCAGCGTGCATTAGCCGTAAGTAGTGGATTTCTATCAGCTGGTATTTCAAACAAAACATTTTGTTTATAAACTTGAAAAATTAAATTAAAATTTGACATGACCACGCCGGAATAATGGTTCCAGGATTTGACCTTAAGATCAACGCTAACTGTTACTTTTCAGAAGCTGTAAAGCTGGAAAAGGAAACCGCTTTGTAAGTTAATCCCAAGTATATATGGCAACATTTTTGAGCTCAGGAAAGGGATCTAAACATAGTTTCAAACTAATGAATTTTTTTTTCCTTTTTACCTCGATATAGAAAAATTCTTCCCAATCGTAGGTAGCGACGCAAATCGGAATTATAACGACGCAAATCGAAACGATGCAAATCGGGGCTCTTGAGCAGTGATAACCAAGCCCCGAACTAACCAAGCCCCGAACGCACGCAAACAAAAATATTATGTACTTGGGTGCGGTCGCAGAGACTGATGATAGCCTGATGTTTTGAAACGAACAAAGTTGTTGTATACATGTGAATTGCCGACCGTCTCTGTGTGAAAAATACGATTATTAACTTACTCGCAAGCCTATGGAGTGGTTATCACTGCTCTAGAGTATATTTTTTGCAGTATCGATGATATTCATATAATTGTAGAATTCTAATTACTAATGAAAGACACCTGGTTGGTGATGGGGGAAGAATTTTTTTGGACAGTTCCCAAAATAATTGTAAATATTTCTTGTAAATGTTTTCTTGGTGCCAGAAAATCGTCATAACACTATAACTTTTAGTAAAAAATTCGTCAATCGTCCTTTACTCATTTACATACTGTATTTTCTCAAAAAATCGTCACATCTAACAACCCTGGTGACGAAGAACATATTTTCTCAGCACGTGTGGTTAGGAGAGTTTGTTATAAGCGAAGTGGTTTGTATGAAATATATTGTTTTTGACATGAAAATGTGTTCACTATAAGCTCGTTAGTTCGTTATAAACGTTGAATGTCATGTATATGAATTTTTCAAGTAAACTCAACCAGAAACTATTGTTCGTTTTTGACCAAGTTCGTTATACATATCTTGCGAAATTTGCAAAAACTTGTTTTTAAAACAAAAAGCCTGAAATACTTGCCCTGTTTATTATTGTTGTTTTAGAAAACAAAAAAAAAAAAAAAACAAACAAAACACAATAAAAACCATACCAGTTGGACTGGTTCCAATTGTATTTAGAATCTGTTGCAGCAGCGACGGCCACAACAGTGAGAGTTAAGGTAGAGCCAGAGGAATTGTTAAATGCTGTTGCAGTTGCTGTTAAGTTTTTTTAATGTCATTGTAGTTGTTGCTGTTTTTTTTAACAGTAAATAGCAACAGCTAAACAGCTGTTCTTTGTAATTTTCTGTTGTATTGTCTCAAATTTCCATTTTTTGTTTGTTATTAATTTTTTTATTTTTAAATTTTTGATTTCTTAAATAAAAGTATTGTTTTATTTGTATTGCAAGTGTGTGTGTGTTTGTGGTAAGCAACGTGTACTGATATCTATGTACCAGTAGCCAAACTGTTTTATTTTTTTTTTTTATTTGCATTGTTTTCTTTTTTACATGTCCCTGTATTTTGAGGTTTTTTTTTATTCTGAATTTCTAAAATTTGTTCAGGTTTTCTTGTGTGTGTTTTATGTAAAATAGTTTAAATTTTTATAAAAAAAAAACAAATAATTTTCACACAATTTAAAAACAAGGTGAGTTTTTATTCAAGATTTAGCTTTCGGTTCAGTTGGAATATTTTTATATTCTTAAAGGTAACCACTTCATTATGAATAAATATGTTAATACATAAATAAATATTTTCACTTTTATCTTGTTGTTTTATTTATTTATATGATTATTATGGTAATAGGTATTTACTTTGTTTTTTATTTTGACATTGACATTTAGCTGACAATGTATTCGATTCAAACTTAGAAATATGTATGCACGTGTGTATGTATATTAGGGATGCCAATCGGGATTGATTTTAGAAAATCCCGGGATTCGGGATTTTGAAATCCCGATCTAGAAATTCCGGGATTTCTGGATCCCGGGATTTTTCGGGATTTTTTTTAAATAAACAACACTTTTTGTTTATTTATGAGTTTTGAAAAGGTATTATATATATAACATATATTTTTAAAAAAGAAAAATAAGAATTATAAAAATAAAAAATACAACTGAAATACAATTTTTAAAATATTTTTTTGTATAGAATATAAAAATTCAATAAAAACGAACATTGTTGTACAAAAAAGTTGATATATTAAAAATCCCTAAAAAATCCCGGGATTAATAAAAATAAATCCCGGAACTCGGGATTTGTCAATCCCGAAAAATCCCGGGATTTTGGGATTTCCCGTTTGGCATCCCTAATGTATATGTACCAAACAAAATGTTTATTTGTGTGAGTTACATTAAGTTTGTTGGACCATTCCCAGCTAGCATTTTCGATCGTAGAAGAATCGTACGCGACCGGAGCAAGCAATTAAACTAATCGTTCGCGATATTGTACACCGATCGCGCAAGTTCAGTACAACGGGAGAAATTGTGTCCTGGTGGCGACTCCTACATATGACTTTTTATGTAAGACTTTCTTATTCCTACTTCAAATGAACCTTTAATAAATCGCTAGAATGAGTCTTCTACGATGTGCCAAAAATAATCGTGTAAGACTCTTAAAGTCCTACTTTAAAAGAATCTTGAAACTAATTTGATTATTTTAATTATTACATACATATTTTAATACTATGTATTAGGCTCCTTAAACCTTTTTGGTTAGGTTCCCTTTTCGAAATCGGTTGCAATATATTATTTATACCCGCATCGCCAGCTTTGGGAAATTTCGAATGTCCGCCATATTTGAAAAGAAAAACCATTTAAATTTTGTAGGAGCATGCGATAAAAAGCACTTACCTGTAATAATTTGCTTAATTTTATTGAATGCTGGGCTTCATCGTTCAGAACTAATGCGTCTTTAAGTCCATCTTAAACATAAAGTCAATAAGAAAATGTTTTTGTATTGTGAAAATAGCTTGTTGTGTGACTCTTAATCATAAAAAAGACTAGTTGTATTCTTGCTTTTTGGTTACGTTCTTTTATTAAGTTAAAATAATAGTGCATTTACACCTACGCCATAAACAGGTTATAAGTTGTTTATGATGATAAACTAGTTTGAGAAACTTGTTTATCCATACAAATTATAAACACGTTTGTAACTAGCTTTTGAGATAAACTAGTTACAAACAACCAGTTTTTGTTAATGCAACTCTGTTTTTCAAATTTTGTTCTGGCAATGCTAGTGATATTTGACATTTCCTCAAAAATAAAAAAAAATCAAGTGAAAAAAAATTTACTTTTATCTGTAAAAAAAAGCCAAAACAATAGTAAGAAAAATAATATAAACAAAAAAAATGTTTAAAAAATTCCAAATGTATAAGAAATGTTAGTTTTTTTACATATTTTCTTTTAGATGGACAACGGAAATCAAAGGTTTGTTAATATGTTCGTATGTATGTATGTGCATCAACGTTTTTTTTATTATTGGGGCTAAGAACTTGTCAAAGATAAACAACTTAACTGTCAAAAATGCTGATGTAAACGGTATAGTTTATGAAAGTAGTTTACGATCGTAAACTAGTTTGAAAATTACAAGTGTAAATGCACTATAACACTTTTAATCAAGAGAAACCACTTTTATTAAAATAAACACTTTTTTCTCATTCTTCACGTCTGCTTTAATCAATAACTGATTTTAAAAAAATTAAAAATTTTCTTGCCAAATTTAAAAAAAAAGTCGTCAATGGTCGCCAAAATGTCTGAACATCGATAAACTCGTTAAAAAATCGTCAAAATGACTCGCAAAAGCATCGTTTGGAAGCGTTAAATGTATTTTTACTCCAACAATCGTCTAGACGATTAAAAAAAGAACCGCAAAATGATCGCGCTCCTCAAATAATCTTTCAAATTCTAGATCATTTATCTGCAAATTGATCTTTAATGATTTTTATTTTCATTGCGATCTTTTCCTTGTGAAGTTATTTTCTTTTTAGTTTATTCCATAAAATGTTATAAAATTTACGAAATATTGCTTAACTATATATCAGTTTAAGAATCGTCAGACCATAATAAGTCTCACAATTTTTTTTTACGAGTATGGAATTTTCAAAATTTATAACAAATAGACAGAAATGTCAAAATTGTTACGGTCCTGCTTATTTGTGTTAATTTTTTTATAAGAAAATAAAAAATAATGCGTTAAAATTTTCAAAGTTAGCGGTAATGCAATAATTTTACATTTCCATTGTTTTTGATTTAACGTAAAACAATTATCAATGTATGTATAGGAATATTAGTGCATTTGTCCCAGGTCTGCAAATAATATATGATTTTGGCCATTTCGTTTTTATCTTCCGTATAGATCTTTTTCATCTAACCTGCGTCTCACGGTCACAGAACAAATTCGAATTCCTAGCTTAGTTTCAAAAGCTGCATTGGATTTAATAAAAAGGTATCGGGTTAGGAAAAACCCGTTGCCGCTTAGAATTTCATTATACTTGTTAATAAAAAATATTTATAATAACGTCATTATTATCCTATTTTATTGTCTGTAACTGTATATATTTGTTATAATAATTTTAATGACTTTTTTTAAATACGTTTATCGATGACGTAATATAGATTCATATTTATAATTAAAAACTTATAAAACAATTGTTGCTTATAATTATACCCACAGAGAGGGTCCCAGCGGGAAAACTCAGAAGACCATCTTACTTCAGGCCTTTTTAAAGGACTGCTTAAACATTTTTTGATTTAATTACTATTCTTACGTAACTACTAAAGAATACCTCATAGAAGGCCTCGGCTCTTTGGTATAAAAGAAGCGAGAAAAGAAGGAGTAACATTTTTTGTTTTGTTTTTTTGCGCAAGCAAAAGAATTCAGATCCCTTTACAAAAACAAAGTAACATATGTTGTAAATCGTTTTAGTTGAAGCTGAAAAGAGAAAGAGTAAAATTTTTTGTTTTGTTTTTTTCGCCAAAGCGAAAGAATTCAGATCCCGTTATAAAAACAAAGTAACAAAGTAGGTACATATTAAAATACAAAATAAAAACAATAACGTAAATCATTTTAGTTGAGTTTTGTTCATTAAGGAAGATAGGTACTTGTGCTTAAAAGTTTTTTTTTCATTATATACCTACTTTTATTTACAATCTATTTTACAATATTTAGCAAATTTGATTATTTCAATAAAAAAATATCACATGTGTTATTAAACTACAATAAGTTTAATAACATATATAAACATACGTTTGTAAAATAGGTATATATAAAATGTTAAGTGTTGTTTAATGTTCTGTATTGGAGATCTAATATGTACATGAAACCTATGCAGTCTTCTAATTTCATTTGTAAGGAAATATTCCTTAATGTCTTAGACTGATATCCCTTCAATATGACCTTTAATCAAAGGCATTTGTATAAGGATGGTCTGAAAGGCCTTTTATGAGCCATTAATTGAAAGGCCTTTTAACATACCTTTCTTAAAAACCCTTCAAGATAACCTTTTTTCTAAGGCCTTTTGACAGTCATTCTCTGAAAAGCCTTCTAAGAGCCATTTATTTGAATGCCTTTAGCCTCTAAAGACCCGAGCATTAACCCATTGAATTTTTACATTTCTTATATATTGTTTACACCTTTTGGGGAGGAAATAAGAAAACTGTATATTTTTTTTTTTAAATTTTTATTTGAATTCTTAGAAATTAAGGGGGCACATATGTGTACCTCAGGTCTTAAAATATGAAAAATTTCAACATAAATTCTAAATTTCTTAAGATCAGGGGGCAAATTATGGCAGTCGTTATCGAATACTTTTTAGATTCGAAGGCAATGTTATTTCAGTTGATACTGAACGAATCGTTATTATTTTTTCAGTGTTGTAAAACTAAAATAAATGCTATACAATACTAAAAAAATTATTTCGATCCGTTCAGTATAGACAGAGAGAATTAGAAATAAAATTGCTTTCGAATCGAAAAAGTATTCGATCACGACTGTCGTAATTTGCCCCCAGAACTGAACCGGTTAAGTAAAGGGCTTATTAACTATTTGTGTTATCTTATGAGGTGTAATTTAAATTTCGGTTTTTATTATTTTTTTAATTTTTTTATTTAAACTGCTAGAAAAAGAGGTTCACATATGTATACTTCAGGTCTTATCGATTAGTTATTGAGGAAAAACATCCCAACAGTATGGTTTTTTCAAACAGTTAAATTCAGATGTAAAAATAATGGCTAAAACTTCTAAACCCTGCCATCTTTTGATATTGTTTTGAAGCGCAGTAGCTTAAAGCAAGTAATTAAACTGTTTCTATTGGTCACACGATGTCGCTAGTCTTTAAAACTTGTAATATTTTAAGGTGCACATATGTGTACCCATGGTCTGAAGAGGATAAGAAGCTCTGGCGAAAGAAAGGAAAGCGGAAGGCCTTCTCCGCAATGACAACGCGTGTAAACAAGATATGAGTATGGAATGGAGCGAGAAGGCCTTGTTTATCCAAAAGAAGGGGTACAGAGGCCTTCTAGAAGGCCTTCGTACTCCTTCTTTTTCCCGCTGGGGTATTATGCATTTGAGCTGATGTGTGTAACGCCTTAAAATATTGGTCCTAGAACCACCTTAAAGTATACCGATCGACTCAGAATCACTTACTGAGTCGAACTAACGATGTCCGTCCGGCTGGCAGGCTGGCTGGCTGGTCCATGTAACCTTCTGCGCAATGTACAGGTTTTGGAGATAATTTGATAAAATTTGGGACATGGGTTCTTATTGGCACAAGGACCAAGCCTATTGAAAATGGGCCAAATCGTAGGACCACGAGGGACGATAGGGGAAAGGTTCTTCCTCTCAGAAACTATCAAACCGATTTCAATGAAATTTAAAACATAGATAAAACCATATCTATATGGACACAAAATGTATGCATTTTTAAAAAAATATGACCACGAGGGGATATAGGGGCAATTTCTGCCTCTCACAAACTTTGAAACCGATTTTCATGAAGTTTATAAGCATAGATAAATCTATATTTATATGGACACATAAGCATGTGTTTTTTAATACTGTGGTGTAGGGTATCATATGGTCGGGCTTGACCTACTTTACTTTCTTACTTGTTTTTTATTTGAATTGTTTGCTAAGCTCTCTCTCTGTACAAAACGTTAATTGTTGGAAGTTTAAATTAAAATTTCATAATCTACAAAATTTCAGAAAAATGTTTTAAGTCACAAGTTCCTAGAAATTTTTAATATAAGAATCTACTTGCACTTGTTGCTGTTATGAAATTCATAATTTGAACGTCTTTAAGTGCTTTTAAGCGAGAAATCCATAAAAAAAACTCGCTTATTTGCACATCTGCATCATGTATAAAAACTTTTTCAAAATTTAAAATCAATGTTAAAATAAAATCCAACTTATAACACTACGTGACAAAATTTCAACAAAGTTGTGACCAAATGAATCTAACACCTCATCTGAATGAATCCGAATATGAAGTCAGAATTGTCAAAAGTAGAACAGTTTTTGAGATATTCCAAAATAACCGTTATTTGTGTTTTTAAAAAAGATGATGTGACTGAAATGCAAATATCTTCAAAAATTTTAAACGGATTATGTATTTCTTTTTTTTTTTAGTGAAAAGTTATAAAATTTCTAAAATAACCATGGGTCGTTTGTAAAGATGAGTCAAAAACAATTTTACATAGAGATAAAGTGTCAGATTCATTTGGTCAAAAAACTGTCACGTAGTGTAATTTTTAGTACAGTTTATTAACGACTCAAATTTCCAACAATCGTATGATTTATATCGTGATGTATAAATGCGGTATATAAGCGAAATGTCTGTACACAATATACACAAGTTGAAACAAAGGTTTATAACCGATGTGGATTCAAGCGGTATATAGTTTATATATGAGCTTTTTATCGAAAAATAAAAACAAACAAAAATCACCAACTAAGAAATATTTATTAATTACACTTTTCTAATGAATCATTTAGAATGGTTTTGTTTTTCAAATAAATAAAATATTTTTATGTTATTTATGGCCAATTTTTAAATCTTTTAAACTTAAATTGATAAATAAATTAGTGAAATTGGCCATTAATGTTACAAAAATTATTATTTGTCGTTAGTCGTTTAAAATTTTTACACCTACAAAATGTCTGGGTCTATTTAACACTTTTTCTACCTAAGAAAAAAAGAAGACAAAAAACTAACAAACAGAAAAGTGTACTTTGGACTTCAAGAAGAATTCTTGACAAAATGAATGAAGAACAGACTAATGATACCATTTGGTTTAAGATTAACGTTTGACTAGTGACTGCCAGCCGTCGCACAGTGGGAAATTTTACGAGAAGGCGGTCAAAATTCTATAACTTTTGACTGGATCGGTATTTTTTTATGCGATTTTTTTTGCTCGATAGGTGCGATGTTAGTTAGGCTTTAATTTGCGCTATTAAACGTAAAATTCGACTGATAGGAGCAAAAGTTATGGGGAGTTCAAAATGCATTTTCATTTTTTTGTTGAGTTTCGGTGTAAAAGTTAAATATTTCAAATATGATTTTTTTATAATTTATCATTATTTCTCTTGTATTTTACAACTGATACTTATTTTTTTATTGGCGAACTTAGATCCTGTCAGAAAATGCGAATATTTGGCCCATGTCAATTTTTTAGTCCGAATATTCACAGGGGCCAAAGGTTGGCTTTTTTGGGACGAGACGAGTTGTTATAAGGATAAAACTGAAAAGGAATATTTTGAAAAATGCCTAAATAGCATTCTTGGCTATCGATAACATTTTAGGTAATTCAACTTTTATTTTTGGTTTGAGATGTATGTGTATTTTATTTTTATATATTAATACAAATATATGTATACTTAAATCAAAAACCAATTATAATCTATGAACAATTTTAAATTAAACAATATTAGTAAAAATTTCTTCTAAATAGCTTTGGGTTTCATTTTCCAGAAGTTGTTTAGCTTCTTCCTCTAATTCGATTGAGGTTGATTTCCATTTTTGTCGAATACTGGACATATATGGATCTGATGTGCACAACAAAATAGTAATAAGATCTTCATTAGTACAACATCTGGACATTTTTCTTGTGTTATGCTCGCGGAAGAATCTGTAGTCTTTGTTTCTTTTTTCTTGCGCTTCTTCAGATAGATCTCCAATTGGTAGCATATTGTGTTGAACTATTTGTTCCCCATGGTATAAAATTTTATGAACTGTGGTTGGCATATGTCTCCAAGAGTATTTTTTGTTATAAAGAATTGTTGTTTCATTTGCATACTGGCCAAATTTTTTTGCATTTATCTTTCTGCTACATGATATAACTTGTAAAATGATCTGGAATCGTCTTATTAATTCAAAATGTACTCCTGTGATAGATGCTGCAGTTTCTGGATCGGAAGAGAATCTCCTTGCAAAGTTTCCATCATTTAAATTTCCTTCTCCTTGTTTTGGCTGATCAATTATAAGGCCTAGGTGAAGGTATTTTTCTTGAATTTGTTTTTTTCCACATTTTCTTTGTTTTTTCTCAAATTCCAAATCAAAGCCCAATTTAAGAATATGCTCCATAAAACGAATTCTGGTATGAAGAGGGGGCATTCCAAATTCGTATGCTTCATTGAAACTATTGTCTTGTGATGGGGGTTGGCTTAATTGACTTGATGTCTTTTTGCATATGGTACAGCTTGACGAAGACTTTGTTTCGGTTAATGCTTGTGCAACTTTTCCATCGATCATTGTAAGGAACATTTGAAAATTAATTTCAATGCATTGGTCATCAAATTTAAATATTGCCGGTTGAAGTTCTTTAATTTGATCTTTTATTTTTCGAACTTCTTCAGTTATGACATCTTTAGTTTCCTTTTTGTAAACAAACTTTATTGGTCTGCAATACTTTGTTGAAGAGGGAATTTCATTTTTCCATACATCCATATCTGTAACTCTACTGGTTGACGGCTCTAAGCCAATATAAGTTTTTCTTAAACGTAATGGAACTAAGGATACCATGAATAAGTTAGCATCAGATGAGTTTTCTGCATTACATTGCTTGTATTGTTTCTGACCAGAGCTTCCATCACATCCCCATTTAGAAAATAAAGTGATGCTGCAATTTTAAGTTTTTTTAAACAGTCAGCATTAAGTGTATTTAATAATCGTTCTGCAGTGTGTTCGTGAAGAGCCTGCAATTTTACTTCTGCTGAACTTGAAGTTACACTAATAGCCGTTTGTGAAGGTAAGCACTCTTTTTTGACAGAAACTAAATCTCGATATGCTGGAAAGATTCCACAATTTTTTTCATTGGTTCGCTTTCACAGTTTTGTATACTAATTTTTTGTCAGTTTTAAATCCAAAAATAGTGCAAATGCTTCTTCTGGAGAAAATTTCATTTCTTCAGTTGGTGTAGGCATACTTTTTAAAATCCTCTTTGTGCGTTTAGGGCTCGCTTCCACTATTTTTTCAATTATTGCAATTTTTATTTTCTTATTTTGCGTTGGTTGAATTTAATGCAGAAATGAATCCCTTATCATACTATGAGAATTTCTTCATTGATATTTGCAAGCTTGCGTCTTCGTGATCTTTCACTGCAATTGTCAATTTGTTTTGCGGGCTGACCCACTTTTCCAGTTTGCTTAGCGGTTATTGACATCTTCTTAAAAATCAGATCATTTGTTAGCCATTTTTCGTTGCGTAAGTAAAACTTTTTCTTGTTTCTAGAACATTTAAGGTACCGTTTTCTTAATGTAATTGAAAAACTTTTAATTTTTATCGTATGTATTTTGATTTCTTGTTCGCTGCATAATTTAAAGAATGGATTATTCATTATGTGTAACACAAAATCTTTTTCATCTTTCTGTTGAAAATATATATCTGCGAGAACTTTATAACTGAACTTAGCCATTGTTTAAACAATATTGAAGGTAAAATTATGAATGCATGCATTTTTATACTCTTGATAGAAGTTTTTTTAAATGATCTTTTGTTACCACTTATTTGAAACATAAAACCCCTTTTTTAAATACAAATTTAATATTTTATTAGCATTTCTTTGAAACATAAAAACCCCTGTTTTCACACTTTTTAAAAGGATAACATACCGGCAATAAATTAACATGTAACATGTAGGTAATTTTCATGTAAAATTTAACTGCGTGCTGGTTTTTTTACCATTTACCTGCTCTTCCATTTATTTAAATTAAGTTGCAATTTTCAGGTAATTAAACTATGTAGTTTATGTTGCGGCTATTTACTAATGTTTAACCTTTTAACTTACTCAAAAATCTAACGTGTTAGTCTATTTATGTCGCCTATTCGTTTTGAAGCATCCGTTCACCCGAAATAAGTTCATAACAATGGCAATACATTTACCTTCTCCAAATTAAATGATAACCTGACGTGCTAGATAATTTATTTTTTGAACCGAATATCTTACCTTGGGTCACAGAAATTGCTGTAGTTCTCAAGGTCGTATCCAGACGTGTGTACAATGGGGTATAGAAATGTAGGTTAGATTCTGGACTACAAGAGAGTATAGATTTTTTTGACTTATGCTCTATAAAGTAGAAATTTAGACATTAAAAAAAAAAAATTAAATAGTTTTAGATTTCGCAGAGTTTAATCCTTTGAACCACGTGTAGCTAATAAAATAAACTAATTCACAAAACTTATTCTGTCAAAAAATCTTAAAAAACAAAAAAGTTATGAGCATTTCAACTTTAAAAATTGACTCAGAAATTCAAAACTATAACCAAATATTGAGAAAGTCCATTTCGGACCACCCTGTTCTCAATGAAATAGTTGAAATAGGGTTGAAATTTTTTGGCTCCCGAGGTTCACTAGTATTTACTTTCACATGCATAAAAAAAATTTTAAATCGGAGAAAATACGTCGTCGTCGAAGGTGGTGAGTGTCAAACGGCAAAGATTTCTGAAGAGATAGTGTTGTTACTTTTGAAACAGGTCAACAAATCAACCTGTCCGTTAACGTGGGTTCGATTCCCGCGGCAATAAATTTTCATTTCATTTTATAAAATTCTTTTTTTCAAAAAAATTATTAAATGAAAATTTAATTTAATATACTTTAGCCTGATTAGAAAACAGTGTTATAAAACAACCACGATACTTGTAACTTAAATTTTCTTTATTTTCAACTAAGGAGCAGCTTAAAGGGTAACATGTGTTAACTAGTGAAATATAAAAGAGAACATTCTGGTAGTTTCTTGAAATATGCATTCTAATAAAAATTTACATACATATGCATATCGAGCGTAATTGCTCAGGAATACTTTGAACTAGTGCTGGGATACTATCGATATTTTCTACTAGCATTTCCGCCATATTGGGTTCAAGGCAGTTTCTCCTGTTATTTAATATTAGCGGATATCCGGCTTCCCCCTTCTTTCAGTCTCATTTTTTGAAAACTTTCATAGCTTCTGTGTCTATCTAAATAGGGATATATCCAGGGCTGCCAGATTTGACGATTTTTGTTCCGAAATTAGCAAAGTGCCGATTTGCTGATTTTTTTCTAAAAATTACGATTTTTTCAGTCTCCTAAATAAAATATAACATTTTCTGACACGTTCGTTTTTTTATCTTAGAATCAGTGCTGCCAGATAAATTTGTGAGGAAATCGTCAATTTCCTGAGATAAAATAAAAAAAATCGTACTTAACGTTTCGAAAAGTCGTCAAAAAAAATCTGATAACTTAAAATTTTGTTTTTTTTAACACTTATTGTTCGATTTTCATAAAAAGAAACATGACAGCAAAAACATAATTACTTCATACCCAGCTAGCAGTTTCAATCGTATAAGAGCTACTGGGAGTCTCATGAAAAGCGTCTTTGATCGTCGATGACAGCATTTTTTAATCGTAGAAGATTCCTTACACGGGAAAAACTGTAACACGAGTGAGATTCTTCCATAGCACATAGATTATGTAACGAGTCTTTCATGTCATGTATCGTATGAGACTCATGTACACTCACAATATTCTGTACGTAAAATTAACTGAAATTGTAATATAAAATAAATGAAACTTCAATTAAAAACCGGTCTACTTATTTTTCATTTATTTTTAACAAAAAGTTCATTTAATTTTTACTGTCAAAAATTCAACACCATATTCCGTAATATCAAATAAATATTCAGTTATTTTGTAAAATTTTACTGTCAAAAATTCAACACCATATTTGGTAAAAACAATTAAATATTCAGTTATTTTGTAAAATTTTACTGTCAAAAATTAAACACCATATTCAGTAAAAACAATAAAATATTCAGTAATTTCATTAAATTTTCGTTTACTCCACAAAAGAGCCGAATTTCTAAAAAATTCCAGACAGACACCTGTCCGCTTGTTTTTCTTATAAGCGAGAGAGGGAGAATATTATTATTTACTTACCCTGATACACAAGTTTGTTTTACTTTTGTTGTACTGACCACGTTGTTTACAGAAGAACTCTCAGTTATAAGACACCAGCAGCATGACCGATATGGCTTCGCAATTATTTTACTTTTAAAATTTGATGTAGGTATTTAACTAAATTATATTAACAAATAGAAAATGGGTATTGCTTACACAAAACAAGTAAATAAGTAAAAATTAATTTTTGGTAGTGTTGAGAGTTCTATGAGAATTTATCATAAAGAAGAATTTAACTCAATCAACGGACAATATTAACTGCAACTGAAAATCAGTATTAATATGTACTTAGTTTTTTGAATAACTGTTAGAATCAGTTAAAAATAAATTTGCTTGGAATTTTAAATGTTTATTTATTTAAAAATGACTGAACGGAGTATATCTTAAATAAACTACAGTCCCCCAGTAAAAAATGTGCTCCAAAAGGAACAGGTTTTGCGTATGAATTCATAACACAAATCGCTTCAGACCTGCTGATGGGATGCCTGATTTTTGTATGGGGTGTTCCCGGTTTGGAGGACTATTTTCTGCTGACAATAAGCGCTTCTTTTAACATGCAAACAAAGCACTCCTAAAGAGCTTTTTAGGGGCTAACTATAGTAACATATTCATTAATGTTTTGCTTTTACTTTTGTTTAAATGCCTTTTTCAGATATTTTCGCATATTTTTATTTTTTTTCGGTTTGCAACCTTCTTCGCTGTCAGCACTAAAATAGCAGCTTTTTTGTATATTTTATTCTATACCATTTACTGCTTTATAAAAGCTCTTTTATTGAAGCGCTCGATTATGCGCTTTTTCTCTGAAGTGCTTCAAAAAACCCAAATTTTGTTTACTGGGACGTTACTGTAATAATATTGTGAGTGTAGATATTATCTTACAACTCGTACAACGCTCGCCGTATAATTGTTAAAAATATGATTTATACAGAGAGTCGTAAAAGGTTCAATAGATGATGTTTTGACGAAAGATAAACAAAGTGTTGTTTTTGTACTCTGAAAATAATCATTTAAAGCGGCACGCGTTTTCAAATCTTGTCATGACCATAAAATTTGTATAAAGCATACCTAAATAGTGCGGCGTCAACCCCGATTTGCCAGCTCGTTTGATAGTAGTATTGTTAATAAATAATGGGAATTTAGCTGCTTTTAGTTGAAGCGAGCTGTTTTTGTCCATTTTTATTTCTATTGTGTTTTATTAAACAAGAAAGTTAACACTACTGTTTGTGACATAACGTTGACGCTCTTGTTTAGGTATGGCATATCAGCGTAAAAGCAAAATGAAAACGTTCCGCTTTCCGTTCTTGTTTAGGTACGGCTGTTAGGCATAGCAGCGTTAGATCTAAGAAAGAAAGAAAACGTTTCGTCTTCCGCTCTTGTTAAAGTACGGCTGTTAAACATTGTAAGCAGGGCTGCCAGATTTGACAATTTATCGTAATTTTGACTATTTTTTGTTCAGCGAACCGATTTGCTGATTTTTTTTTCTAAAAAGTGACGATTTTATTCAGTCTCCAATAAAATAAAACTTAAATATGTTGAGTGATGCATTTCTTAGTGTGATCAAAACATTAAACGTTTACCGCAGTTTTCTGCCGATGAAGAGGGAATTTAAAGTCAAGTCAATTTAAACCAAACAACAAGCTAAAGTGCAATATACGGCTGTGTCGAATCTTATATACCTTTCACAATTGTATTTAAGGTCGTACCAAAACCTTTAATTCAAGGTTGCAAACCAAGTGAAATAACGGACCGAGCTCTTTATATAATACTCCTTATATAGAAAAAAAATGTGGGCCGAATTCGATCGCCCTAGCACAAATTAACGCTTTTGTGCCAAATTCTAAATATATATTTTTCTAAAACTCGGTCATTAATGAACCGATTTTCTTAATTTTCACTATCAGGACTTAACAAAAATTGTTTCAGGTGAAAAATAAGATATAAATGTTATAGATTACAAGTAGACATCAAAAAGTTTATGCTTATAGGTTAACATTAGAAATGTATGGATAACACTTAAAAGCAATCGTGATCATTTGCTAATACCTCAACCACTTGTGGAGCGATCTAATTAATAGCAAACTATTCCAGACTATATATGATATAATAATATAAGAACCTACTTACCATCATATGGGGTCTTCGGAAAACCCACTCCCCATAGTTAATATTGTAGAAGTTACAAACGGAATGATGAACTTTTTTATTATTTTGATTTTGATCTCGTTTGACAAATTAAATATGTAAATACTTAGCTGGGTAGGATGTTTGTTAGACGATTGGTTGATTATACAACACGATTGAAAATGCTAGCTGGGCATGAAGTAATTATGTTTGTTTTGATTGTTTTTTTTTTAATCGACAAAGTAAAACTTTAACAAAAAATTTTAAAAACCTAAATTTTAAGTAGTCAGATTTATTGACGATTTTTCTGACAGCCCTGTTTCTACTCTATTTATCGAGTTACGCCCTTATTACGGTATACAACTCATTAATTGAAGGGTTAATTTTTAATCTTTTTAATATTAGCCGTGTGGCTAATTTAGCTTTTTAGTGGCTCGATTTAGCTTTCTGTAATCTTGTTTAAATTGAGCATGTGGTCACACTTGTTCAGCCTGATTAAATATTTGCCCAAATAAGCGAAACCACTTCTTTTGTGAATAGTAAGTGTGATTAAAATTTGTCTTAATATCACAAAATAAAACTAATTACACATAGTCATCGTCCAGACTTGCAATTTTTGTTGCATCAATTCTTGAGTTTATTGGTAAAGGGGGTGAAAAGATCGGGAAGGGGGCATTCAGTTTCATGTACTCTGCAATTCTATTATGCTTTGTTGGCTGTAGGTGTTTTTGTATTTATATACAAAGAAGAGGAAAGACAAGATAAATATTCAAAATTGCAAACCAATAATTTCATAATCCGGACAATAATTAACATTAGTATGCCATGCAAAGGTAGCAACACTTAATGCTATAAATGCTTTTTTCTATTTAACGATATTTGTTAGATGTCGAATAAACAAATTTACTTACTTTTAAAATGTGACTGCTGAAATTAGAGATATGTAAATACTTTAATTTTAATGTTTCCTCCAACTACAATAATTTCGCAGGAAACTTGGAAATGTTCGCTATGTACTCATATAGATCTATTTTGGTATCAAATGAATTTTAAGGTAAATGACATTTAAAATTAATTTCATTCATTATAATTCACAAAAACTGAAGCCGTAATTCATGTTGCCAAATACTAAAGGAAAAATGCACAAAAATAAATTTTAAAACCAAGTTACACATATTAATAAACAATAATGCATAACTACTACGTGACGCATGCGTACTCAAAAGTGTGATGAAAATTAAGATTTTTATTAGTTTTTTTTGCAATTTAGCGCATGTCTATTGGACTTTATTTCCCCCAATGAAAATTTTAAATCTTGACGATTTTAACGTCTTTTGTTTAAGTATATGTATGTCTGTGTGTGTGTAAAAAGAAGAAGAAGAAGTTACAATCTCATCAAATATGTCGAGTTAAAAAAATTAATATACATACATATGTATACAATTTTTAAATTAAATGCAACCTTGATATCAACAAAAATTCAAATTGGTATCATTTAAATTGCGTTGGTATCATTTACATTTACATTACCATAAACCGCGTTACTTTTTTCTAATTGTCAAAAAAAACATACATTCATACAAGATACAAAACTGTAAATTGTTCAATTTATTATAAAAACAAAATCGAAAAGAGCATAAAATGATCATTAAAATAGTTTTAAAACGTTCAACAAAAGACGAACCAAATAAATGATAAAAAGTGTGGGGGATCGGACTGACTGCCTTTAACATGTTTTTGGTTTTTTTTTTTTAACAAAGTTTGTTTTGGATTTTTTTTTTTTTTTTTTTGCAAATATTTGTGTCATTTAAAACAACTGAATACACATTCAGTGATGGGATCTATGACACAATTGGGCCATTTTTGGCACTATTGAATTTTGCTTGGCCCTTTCGCTCCTTTTGGCATTTTTTAGAATTACATTTAATTTCGTCGATTAGTTTTGCCACAAAAGGAGTATAAAAGAAATCACTCATTTAACACATTAAAAAAAAAGAAACAATGCCCTGCAAATAATTCGACTAGTCCATACACGTATGTAATATATAGCCCATAAGGGACTAGTACTATTCCAAAAGTTACCCAAATGTATTGAAAAACATGCTCTATTTAACATTACGATTTCCTAGGGCTGGACTTTGCATTACAACGGAGTAGTCTTAAAACTACTCCATGTTCATACATACTCCAAGTGGGCAAGTTTTGAAACTACTCCATGGTGTACTAAAGAGGATTAGTTTTGAAATCGATTAAAAACGAACACATTTCGCTTAAAAACGGAAACTTGTTGTTTAACTATAAACTCTTTTTTAACAAGGCTAATGTCCATGCTCTTGCATTACATTGGACCATGTCGTAAGTAGTCCACTTTATCTAAAATGGATCAAGTAGTCCAATATTATTTGCAAGGTGATTTTTGAATTTTATAGCATTTTAATGTAAAATCAAATTACTTTTAACCATAGTATAATAAGTACCAGGTATGTTCATTAGTTCATTTATACCTTGTGCTTATTCTACCATGCTTTTAACAACATTTATATGTACACCAGAGATCAGCAATGAATCGTTTTTTCGCTACTTATACTGACTCATGCAATTGTAAGTATAAGTGCGTAGAAATCATTTAAACTAAACTACTCTGATTCACTCATGCTCACAAGAGAAATATTTATGAGTGCGACGTCGACATTATACGCATACTCATTAATGACCTCAGCTTGATTTATAATTTCAAGAAAATACTTACAATACTCACAATGATTCAAATCATTTAGCTTATCCATTTACCGTTTTAACACAACAGAGAAAACACACAACTTAATAATCAGCGCTGCCAGACTAATTTGCCGAAAAATCGTCTACTTCATACATGTAACTTTAGTAAACTGTAATTTCGGGAACAAATCTGGCAGCCTCGCATTTTGCTTCGCCTATACACATTGATTTGAGTAGATTCTAAATCAAACACTACAAATGTTGGTAGGTATGAGTACGATGAATAAAATGAAACTTTTGAGTGAATATGAGTTTGAATCACATTGGAATAAGTATGAGTGCGTATGAGTACAAGAATTTATGAGTCATGATTTAGCTCTACTCACTTTTTTACTTCTCATTGCTGATCTCTGATGTACACGTATGTATGTATATTCGAAGACAAGTCAATTATTTTATAAAAATTACAACATACATATTCCTTTATGGAAAATTTTATTCTCGTTTAAAATTTTACGCTCATTGAAATCATACATTTTGTTATTTTTTTTATTTTTATTAATATTATATAATACAATAAATGACACTATATAACAGTGATGTTAACTTATATTTTTTCATTACCTTATGGCCCTCTAAAAATTACCGTTTTTGAGAAGAAATTACCGTACGCAAAGTTTTTTATCAAAACATTACTGTGCTGTTTCCAAATGACTGGCGATTGATTGTGAAGTAAAATTTGTATGAAAAGCACTCAGTCCATCGTCTGTCATTTGGAAATAGCACATAAGAGCAGTATTCATAAGCCATTTATATATTTAAATTTAAAATAATTTAATGAAAATTAAATTTAATGAACTTTAGCCTAATAAAAAATATTAAAAATTTGGATTAAAAACCATAAATAGTTCAACAAAATAACCACAATACTGATTATACAAGAGAAATTTAATTTTTCTTATTTTGCACTTATAGGTGTTACGAAAACCTTTGGAGAAACTTAATGTTCTTAAATTTTTGTTTAACATTTATCTATTTTTAAATCCAAAATCGTCTTTCAAAAGTTAAAATTATAAAACATACAAAAATTCAAATTTCTTTAAATTACCGTATTTTAAATAAAATTACCTTGCTACCTTTTGTGGCCCAAAATTACCCTAAAAAAGGGTAATTACCGTACGGTTAACATCACTGCTATATAATATGAGTTTGGAGTGCTAGCTACTATGGCCTTCGACTCCATGAAATCATACAATTTTTTGTTATAAATTTGCCACTTTCAGAAACGAAGAAGAAATAAAATTTAACAATAAAAAAATTCAACCTGGGCTTAGATTAACTTGTTGGATTGCAAAAATTTAATTTATCGAAAACTTCATATAGTCCTTATTTAAAGCAAAAATAAACAAATAATACATACATATGAAATTTACAAATTTACAAATCGTTTTATACAAGTATGTATCTTATTTAATGAAATGTAAATACTTAAAAAAAAAATTTTAATTAAAAAATTAAAAATATGTAAATGCACTATCAAAACTTAAGCCTGACCTTTTTCTGCTTTTAAGTGTTAAAATAATTTTTTCCTTAAAAGCATCTATTGGCGTATACGCCAGAGTCGTTTTTGTAGTAGATTAAAGAACGAAGATTGTGTGTTACTTTAATCTATTACAAAAAACGACTTAGTCGTTTACGCCAACGCCAATCTTAATCAGGCTGATTATAAAATAAACGGTCATGTTCTGACAATCGCACGATTTGAAAACGCAAAACGACAGATTTATTTTATGGTTTTCTGAAACTCGTGTATTTTGAATGCGACTTTTCCTAGTTTTTATAAAATATTCTAGTTCCCTTGCAATTCCCTAGTTTTGCAATTTGAAGCCGTCAAACTCATTGCGTTTGCGATTTACATAAGACCAATTATGCGATTTCAAGTCAGAATCGCAAATGTAAAGCGGTATGTGATTGTCAGAACAGGCAGGATAATAAATATCCATTAAAAATGCAATATTCAGACTAAACTTTCAAGATTTCCTCTTTTCAGTTAATTTGGCCCGTTTTCGTTACAATTTTGGCACAAAATTAAAATTTTCAAATTCCATCACTGTGCACATCGCTTATAAACACACACACACACGAAACAAATAAATAAATATTATTTAACATTGTTGAAATACACAAATTTCATTCATAAGGTTTTTATATACTTAATTTTATATTATTTTGCATTGTTAATTAGATCGCCCATTGATCCTTCAAAATTAATAGTGATTACAGTCATCCCTCGATTATAATGTTTAGTTCACTTTATTGACACCATTTTGAATACTTTCGTCTTAAAAACGTGAAAATTTAAATAGACATACATACATACATAAGTCATCATAATAAATATAAACATTTTTCAATTATAAGTAGATAAGATTTTTTAAAATACAGTGAAGTCATTTTTATCTTTTATAAAAAATAAAATTTATAAAAAAAAATTTCATTTGATTTCTAAAAATTTCCTAAAGTTTATAATTATTCCCATACAAGTTGAATGAATTTCTCTTAAAAGTACTATTTGTTTAGTTTCAAATCAAAAAAAAAAAAAAAGCGGACGTTCGTTGTTAACAGAAACATTGGTAAAATGCATTAATATTATTTTTTACTAAAACTAAGTACATTATATCTCCCTTTTTTTTCTTTTTTACCAAAACTTTTAGTTTTCTTAATAAAATCCTTCGAATCTACTTTCTGCTTACTCTGCTTACAAGCTGGTCAGAGAGTACTTACAAAACAGCAGAGAATAAAAAGTTAATTATAAACTTAAATCAACAATTCATAAGACTGTCAAATGAGCTTGCTTGCCTCCCTTATTACCTCGTTCCACGACCTCGGATAAGAAGAATTAAAATTTATTGTTTTAAACAAAATTTAACGTTTTAAATATGGCAACAATGCCAGTCGTTTGGTGTACCGACCCCAATTCGGTCAACAATAAACCCACAGCATTCGCCCTTCATGGAATTCAACTGCAGGGAAATGTCACCGAAAAACAAGTCTTAGCTTTGCGAGAATTAGTAAATGCTGCTGCCGAAGGCCGCTTAATACTTCCATCAGATGGTACATTTATGCTGCTGGATAGTGGTATTAGTATTGAAAGTTCTATTGTTAATAATGGCAGTGGTACTACAACGCCATCAACAACAAAAGTTGCATCAGCATCAGAAGCGGCACTATCATCGTCCACTTCATTGCTCATTGATGACAAAGAAAATATTGATCAAAATCGAAATAAAAAACAAAGTAGCGACACAAATCATGGCAGTGGTTATCATCGACAGCTAAAAAACACCTATATTTTAATGCCGGTTAAAACGACTGCTCAGAAGAATGCCACCGCTAACTTACCAACATTTACTCCACCTACTTCAATGGCTACCACACCAACTTTTGAGTTGGTAGGACCACCAGATTTTGAATTGGAACCAAGATATTCCACTTTTACGCCGCTGGCTTCAACGGCCGGAGACGACGATATCCTCTATGAGTTCTTATGCTGTGCGAAATGCATGAACGACCCCAAAAACTCGCGTTGTTACAGAAGCGCAACAACAGTTGCACAGCAACGCAAATCCCAATCACAAGAGATGCTACAGCGTTTGCTGAAGTCACGGGAACGATCTTCTTTGACTCGCCAGAGTGCAGAAACTTGCAATGTGCATGTACGCGGGTGGAATAACGGCAAAGTCAACGAACCGCATCAGCTGCATGATCCGACATACATTATTGCCAATAAATACACGCGTCGATATCAACGCAAACACTGCAATATGTCGGCCGCCACAATTGCACGTAATCGTCATCACAACAATCGTCACAAATTACCGATGCAAAGAGTTAAAATCTTTCACAATCGCCACCACGCGTGTAGTAATGGCAGTAGTGGTAATAGTGCTGGTAACAGTGCCAGTTGCGGCAGTGGTGTTTTAACAAAATCCACCACTACAACGACGAGCGGTTTTGTTAGTGGTGACACTAGCGGTAACAGTCACAGTTACCGTAGCGGCAATAGTGTTAGTGATTGTTGTGTAGGTAAGCCAGCAACAGTCATGACAAACAAACCATTAGTAGTCGATCAGCAATCATCGTTAACGCTTTCACAGCTGCCTCTGTATGCAACGGTTAATAAAGCTAACGGTAAAACTAAAATGACAATGGAATTGGATGCATTAAAACAAGCTACCTCCGGAAAGGTGATTTCGGTTAGCGCGGTCGTGCATGAACCTCCGTTAAGTAAAACGACTGAACAACAGAAAAGTGTTTCAGATGCAGCTGAGCCCACGGTACGCCATCGCAAACTAGGTGCAGTGCATGGCAGCCTTAAAGATACGGTTCAAATTGAACTGGAGAGTTTCGCAGAGAAAATGCAAAGCTTTCATAACCAGCAAATAAACTGTGATATTGTAATGGACACTTTACCAGAGGTAAAGGATTTAATAAGTTTTGATGATGATGACGTTGTTAAAGATACCGATAAAATTTTTATGTCCAATACTTGTGATAACAATAGTCAAATTATAGATTTACTTTCACAACCTATTGTGGATTTACCTCCCTTAGTAGAGAAAGAGTTGAATGTGTCTAAAGACTTGATAGAAAATTTCCCTGCCAATAAATCTCCACCTCCGGCACGAAGCAATGCGTCAAGCCGAAAGACCAGCTTTGATTCAACATGCACTATTAGTTCAATGGATTCTGGATTTATTGAAATGCAAAACAAACTGGAAAATCCGAACCAATTATCATCCGCACATCAGCATCCCCCTTTGACAAGCATTTTTACTGACTTGGCACCAGCTTTAAATGCGACAACACGCGATGATTCTAGAGGTCACATGCAAGGAGGCGAGAAAATCGCTCGTCTCAACTACAAAGAGTGCCTAACACAGTCTCGCAACCGTCGTAAATCCTATGAAGAATTTAAAGCCATGTTTGCAAACTCAAATGCTAACTTGGAATCATCAACTTCGTGTTCCTCATCCATAGACACTGGCATTACAAGTGAGAACAAAATACAAATAAGACGCAAAATCTATCAAGATCTTAAAAAGTCATACGAAAAAGGCACGCAATGTGACTCTGCTCCCCATCAGTCGGCTACAACTGGCAACCAGTTGCAGAAAGAACAAAAAACTCAAACGGAAATAACAGCAGTAGCTGCAGCAATAACCAATGTCTTAGAATCAATATCAGAACAAGAATGTTCGACAACGTTGCCCTCATCGTCGTCTGAAATGACGCTAGACATAGACAATAGAATTGGACAAACAACTCTTGTAGACTTAAATGCTGCCTCTGTTGCTAGATGTCATAATGTTGGTGCTGGTAGCGTTGTTGATATTTGTACTGGTATTGTTGGTAGTAATAATAAACCGGCTTTTCCAAACGAGTTTGCTGTTAATACCGTACCAGGTACAACAAATGAAATGAATACTGCTACACAATGTGCTGGTGGTGGTTATGACGATCGTGTTGTTGATAATGATGATGTCAAAATCAATACATGTTGTCTAGCATTAAACAAAGCTGACAAACACAAAAACTGTGCGACTCACGCCAATATTGATTGTAGTCATTCCAGCAACTCAACCACCACAGACATACTTCGCAAAAATTCTGATTTTCTATCGAAAATTCTCGACCGTCAGTTGATGACAAAAGAAAAAGAAAAAGCTCACATGCGTCGAAAATCATATGAGGAATTTAAACGTCTTGTACGTGAATGTGAAACGGGCACTGGTAACCCGTCTGTTATCCCCACAGATGCAGCAGTGGCTGCAACAACCCCATTTAAACGACAAAACTCGAAGCATCGAAAAAGTTATGCCTCATTTCTGTTGATGCGGAGAAATTCGAATGCGAAAGATCAAAACAATGAACGATTGAAAAAGATAAATTCAGCAAATGAAACAAAAAATGACTCGAACAAAATAAAACTGGAATTACAACAAGTAACTGGTATAATGCCCGAATCCATTGGAAACAGTACAAGCAGCAGTTATCGGCACAATTTCAAAATCTACGATAAATTAGTTTACGGGACCATATACGATATAATACAACGCAAAAACGATATTTATAACTTGACATGCCAACGATATGACAAATATATGACCTATGGCACCATCTATGAAATACTTCATCGCAAATCATCCCAGTCAACACTCACATCTTCTAATAGTTACAGTGGCTCGAGCAGCGAAAAACTATTTCAACGAAAAAGTTTGTCAGCAATTTTGGAAAGGGACTGCTTCTTTTCAACGGATAAGGAAAATAAAAATGATTTTGATAAAATAAAAAAATCTGATGGAATGATTTATGATATTATCCAAAAACAGAATCAACAACACGAAGAATTGGATCTAAGCACGACCATTAAAAATGTATCAAACATACAAGGAAAAGTATTTGATAAAAATCAGCCATTGAATACACCTTCTATAGCTGATATAAATGTTGCTGATAAACAAAATGTTTTAAATGTTGTGACTACAAACATCACATACAAATATGGTACTATTTATGACATCCTACAAGGAGAAAAATTGGATACCAACAGTGAAGCTGCAACAACAACATCACAACTACTGCAGCAGCAGCAGCAGCAGCGACAATCAAAATGTATTGTTAACAATCGTTTTGTTGTTAGTAAAATCGACGAACCATTAAATGCGATTGAAGTGAAGAAAAACAAAGAACAACGTTCAACGAAGCAGGATGAAGAAAAGGCAGGAGATAATAAAAATGTAGTACTTAAAGCAACAAAACCAAATAAAATGAGAAGACTGTCAAATATGTTAAGCTATAAGGCAGTCGACTCAAAATCATTATCAACTGAAAAACCCAAACTAAGCCCTGATCATAAAAATACGGAACAGTTAGAAAACGGTAAAGATCAGTCCAAAGACATAATAAAACATACTAATCTTATTCCGCTCGATAGCGAAGAATTATATTCTCGAATTGTAGCGAAAAATCGTGAAAATGCTTTAGCTGTGAGTGGAAATCCCATACAAAAATCAAATTCCTTAGATGCAATATCGACATCGGTAACAATATCGCCGCCTGCTTCACCTTCCCCTCCTAGACCTCGTCGTAGTTTAAAGCAGCACCACTGTTTGTTGCGCGATGAACATAAGCCAAAACAATTGCAATTGGTTAAAAAACTGTCGCTCGATAACTCTACAAATTCTGGGGACGGCAACGAATCCAATCACCCAACAACGAAAGACAAGGAAGTGAAACTTCGCCGTTGGTCCAATCAAATGCCCCTTAAATGCAACTGTGATGTTTCATTCTTATCGAATGGTAACGATAACTTTAGAACTAGTCAAGATCTCTGCAATTCATGGGAGTTATCTATTAAAATGACATCAAAATGCAACTGCATCGAAGCGCCCTCTTCAAGCCTTAATGCTACGCAATCGCAACTGCATGCCACTATTGCAGCTAGTAGTGCTGAAATTTCGCCCAATAATAACCTCTGCTCCCCTTCCTCCTCTGCCATCTCATCCGCACCAACCGCCCAGTTAACGCGCAATACGTGTTCAATTCATTTAGACGCATCGTGTCTGTGTTTGGCAAGCAGAAACACCACAAATTTACTAACGACAACAACAACAACGCCAGCTGCGACGCCTAATGGCAATTGCAATAGCAAAACACCGGCCAAGAAAGGTAAATCACGGCGACTGTCGGAATTTACGCGGGGAGAATTTTTAAATGAAAAACCGTAAGTCTTTTTATTTGTTTTAATTATTTTTTTTATAATAAGGGTATTCATTTCAGTTTTTTTATTTGTTGGAAAAATGGAAAAGTGGAAAAAAGTAATTTTTGTTACAACAAACACAAGGAAAAACTTTTCCACCGAAAGTTGCAATTTAAACAAGTTTTAACCAAGTGTAAAAAAATAAGATTGGAAAATTACAATTTTACAATTTTTAAAGAGTTGGCAATTCACAAACGTCCAATTGAGTGTGGTTGCCACCATATTAAAAATGTTGTTATTTTTCACAAAAAGCACTAATATTTACATCTCTTTTTAAGATAATCAACTATGATTCTTTAAACTCTATTTTTATTAAATAAAATTTTACTTTTTGAAAACGTCGTTTTTCAAAACTAAATTAAAATTAAATTCTATACAAAAACAATATAAAAAATTACGTGACAATTAAATAATCAATTAATTCAATTTTAACTCTTTTATTTGGCATCTTGAGAAATATCTATTACTTCCAAGAATTATATGACAGATTTTTGTTTTTGACAGTTTTGTGCCTTTAACTAAAAAAAAAATACCGTTAACGTCAATAAGGTGTAATTTTCCTTTTTTCCATTTTTCCAACCAAAAAAATTTTGAAATGAATACCCATAATGATTTTTTTTTTTTTGTATCGGCTGATTTATAAAGTTTAATTACATTTGCATTTTTCTTTCGAACACTAAACCAAACAAATCCGTCGTTAGTCAAAGTTTGGGCCAACGAAATAATACTTAACGTGAGCTAAAAATTACCGTGAAGTGCAAATGTGTCTATTAATATTTCTTTTTTTCGTCTTTATTTCTTGTTTAATTCGAAATGAAAGTGCGAGTTTTTCTACTTTAGTCAGCAGCAATCGACTGTGGAACGACGCATAATGCCAAATAGGGATATTCAAGGGAAGCAAACGAGTTTATTTCTGGTCGCATTACCACTAAAACGTTTTTTTTTTTTTTTTGTTTTTTGCGGCTAAATATGTTTGTTGTATATATTTGGAAAACCACAAATTGAAAGTTTTCTTAAATCATTTCTGAAACATAACTCTTTTACAGGAAGTAAAAAAATTATACATTTTTAAACACGGCAAAGCTTGGAACTAAAGCTTAAAGATGTCACTGCTATTTCTCTTTATTACTATAAATTTTAATTATAAAAAGTGATTTTGAAACTCGTATCTTAGGATATTGGGCAAAAAAAGTTTAATGATATTTAAACATGTATAAAACATGACGGCAGGAGTGCCAACAACTGCACCTTTTTGAACAACGACATCGACGTAGGCTAATTCTTCCTCTTTGTCATACAAATTGAATTTTTTCTTCGGTCTTTGAAAACTGACACTCTTTTAAGTCAACCACATTATTTTTTAGTAGTATAAAGACATACAAGCAAGTACTATGAGTTTGACAACCAAGTTGGGCCAAGGTTTTTAATTGTATAACCTATTATATATACATTAGAGCGACTCAAGTTGTATGGAAGCAAAATTCGTGCTCGATGTACCCTCCTACACGCAGAGAAAAAACATGATTAATGAGTGGTCACTACAACCATTTTTGTTCATATTTGCCTAATATGTTTACCGTAATAATTTTTTTATAGTCCTAGTATAACTTGAAAAAATATTTTTTGTCCTTAACATTTTTAAATTCACTATAATAATATTATATGGTGTTTTACACCTTAAAAGTTACTCTGATCTAGCTAAACATATTTAATTATGTGAAATGTTTTCAACTATAAAATTATAATAATAATATTAGTTGCCCATAAAAGGTATGTTTAATACCATAATTTTTGTTTGTTTAAAAATACATTCTCTAAAGAAGCAAACATTTATTGTAATTTATTGCAAACAGTGTGTGTTGATACGTCATTTTCGGGAAACATGAATTACAAAATAATTTAAACGTTGCCTTGCAAAACTTAGGAAATAAATTAGTTATTATACGTTTGTTTAGACAGGTAAGTTATATTTATATATACACAATTATATAAATGTATAAATAATCAATTGCATTGTCTTTCTTGCAGCCAAAAAAAACCAACATCATTGAAACCGGCATCGAAATTTTGACACAAATTTTTATCATTAGCCCCGAATTTTTTTAATTTCTGTTCTACTTTATACTGATACAGATGAAGGTATGTTTGTTTTATCCTTTATTTTATTTTACTTTTCTTAAATGTTTGTATATAAGTTTATTTTTTAATATACATGTGCTACATTTTATTTATTAATATTAGCATATATTTAATATATTTTAATAAAACATAAATTTTTGAAACTAAATATGTTTTTTGTTTTATTCTGAGAACCATATAACATGTTGAAATAGACATGTTGCATGGTGTTGGGAAAAATAGAAACATGGTTTGAATCATCGTTTTTGTATTTCTTTTGAACATAATAATATGTTTGTGACAATAATTAACTACAGACTTTATTTTTGAACATATATTGTTACTTAAGACGTGTTTGACACAATCATAACCACAAACATTAATGATAGTTTGCGTTTGTGATTGTATCAAACATGTTTTTTCTTTGCGTGTAAAAATGAACCTTGGACTTTTTTAAGATGACATTTTAAATATTTCGGCTCCAGCTTTGACCTCTCGTGAGCTGGTCCAGTTTGAAAAAGGGTATATTTTTGCATGATTTGTTAATTTGAGAATCTGTTTCCTTACCAACATATGCATATTGGGTATCCTAAAGGTGTTATGATACTTGCTATTTTTTGTATTGGATTTTTTTAGGATTGAGTGAATGAAACAACAAATGCGAGAAAGAACAAGAAATACAATTTGTTAAACAAACCCTTTTTTCTGATTGACATTTCTCATGTTTATTTTGTTTCTTTGCCAAAAACAAAAAATATGGCAAAAGCTTGGACGGATGAAACTATTTTGTTTTTGATAAATGAAATGAAGCAGGTGCCCTTCATATGGGATTTCAAATCATAAATTTTCAATTAAAGAATATATCCCGATGTAATTTGTAATACATTACATTATTGGCATTAAATTTTATTGTATATAAAAAAATTGTTTGTGATTCCAAAATAAAATGTAAACAAAACAAACAATATTGCCCACGTTTTTTTCCCCACAAAAACCCGTCATAAAAGTTAAAAACCGCTACTTTCAATCAAAAACTAAAAAAATTTACAGTCTAATGACCATTTTCTCAATGTATCGACAAACTGTCTGTTACTTAATGTCAACATAAATTTATTGAACCGATAAACTGTCCGTTAACGATTTTGGGTTTCTCAATACACCGACAAAAAACATTGTTTTTTAGCTGGCAACGCCACTCAAAATACATGTAAAAGTTGGGAGTCAGCTGATTGAATTTATCTGTACGGCAAATAAAAGGAAAATAAATAATTGGCAGATGAGTGCCGGTTAGCTTTGCGATAAAATCGAAGCAAATGAGACATTGAGAAAACCAGATTTCTTTAATGTGCATTTTTTCGTTGGGAAAAAAGATAATCGCCTAATGAGAAAATGGCCATTAGATTTTTTATAGATAACACATGTATATTTGTTTGACATTTCAAGATTTTTTATGATATAATCATACTTTTTACACTTAGTCAGTTTTCCTATGTAAATATATTTGCACTGTTCTCCAATATAGAAAAAATACAAAAAAAAGCAAGTAGCATAACAGCTTAAGAAAGGGTTTTTTAAGGCGCGTCCAACTGTATATACAATTTGTCCAAGGACGATCATCCATGTCCTTTTTTTAATGATTTTCTGTAAAAAAACGGTTTTTGAATTTTTTGTTCGGGTTTGTTTGTAATTAAAGTGCCAAAATAACATATTTTAATCTTTAGTCGATTTAATTAAATACGTGTCTCAGCTTTTTTTGAAATTCGTGCTAGTTCGCGATTTGACAAAAATGCAATGGGGTGGTAACCCTTCGTTTTAAATAGGGCAAATTGTATATACAGTTGGACGCGCCTTAAAAACCCTTTCTTACGATACCCAATTTGTATTTGTTGGTAAGGAAACAGATTCTCATATTTACAAAACATGCAAAAAAAAACCTTTTTCAAACTGGTCCAGCTCACGAGAGGTCAAAGCTGGAGCCAAAATATTTAAAATGTCATCTTAACTTAGCTCTTTTTTTGGTGAGTCGCTCTAATATACATACATACATATGTATATATAAATATCCTTTAAGAATTATAGGACCATGACAAATCTGTTCCACTGGCTTCTGTCCACATCTGGTGCTTTACTCTCGATCTAGCTTAGATTGTTTCTGGCAGCTTCCATTTCTATTTGACGGTGCCAAGTCTTCGCAAGGCATGTCAAACGAGTGACACTTTTTTCTTAGCATTTCAATATTTATTGAAGTTTGTTGCGTTTCTCTCCAAAGTCTCTAATTTGAAATAGTATGCGGCAAGAAAGTTCTTAAGATTCTTTGCAGGCAGCTGTTCATAAAAAGTTGAAGGGATTTTATGTCTGGTGGAGCTGCATTCCAAGATTCGCATTCGTAAAGCAGTACGGACTAGATGCAGGAGTTAAATATTTGGATTTATGGATATATGTGGAGACCAGAGAACGGCTTTGTGCAATTGTAAAAAAAATCGCAATAAATCAACAGCAACAAATACACTCACTTGCGCAACCGCAAATATTCGCTGCTGGTTTGCAGTCATTCAAATAATGCACATCGCGCTTTGTTATTTATACAATCGTTAGCTTCGTTTTTTAATAAAGATGTTTGTGTGTTCGGAGCGACAATGATTGTTTTGGTAAAGAAAAAAAAATACAAACAAAAAAGCCAGAAATCAAGCAATCATTACTCATGTATTCATTCAGCATTATCTAGGTATATAGTACAAGAAAAAAAATTGAAATGAAACTAAACGCACATATGTAGGTACATACAAACAATTTCAATAGAAACGGATTTTTTTTTTTTTTACTTTTTAAAAGTACAGTAGTTCTGTATGTAGGTACCAGATAATGACAACAAGTACCCATAAGAATAATATACATAGGTATTTACCCACGCTTTTCGTTATTGTGTATACACATATTTATAACGCAAAAAGTATGGTTATTACCAGTGTTTAAAAATGCTTGACTATTTTTAATGCTTTTGTAATTGCTTAACTTAACTTAAGATAAAGAACACAGTAAAAGCAAAAAGCAAAAGCAGAAAAAGTGAGAGTTAATAATGTATTTACTGTCACTATGTGTATGTTCTCAGCTTAAAGTTTAAACATTCAGTCAAGCAACCACTAAAAAAAATGCTGTTGCTGTAAGTAATATGTTTTTGTTTTTTTTTTATGTAGTTGCTTGGCTGGCTGTTTAACATTTTTTTGACTTGATCGCTGTTGCAGAAATTTGTTTTGAAAAAATCTTTGACGGTAAGAACTAAGAATTATGGCGCCGCGTGTAAATCGAAGAATAATTGAAAAATATTTTTATTTTGATAATGACCAAGCTATGTGTAAAATTTGCTCACATACACATACATATGTTTAAAAGTGATAGAGTTTTTAATCTAACATGTGAAGTTTTATTTATTTTCATATGTATGTACATATAAAATATGATTTTGCGTAACTCACTAAATAAAAGAACAAAAATTAGTTTTTTTCGCAAAAAAAAACATCTAACGGTAATGATCTTTAAACATTATTTCTGCAAAAATACTAAGAAATTCAAAATATTCAAAATATATGTATGAAGTGCCAGCCAGCAACAGCAAAGAAGTTAACTTGCTGACTTTAAGCGCATGAAAAGCCAAAAAAAAACTTGAACAAAATTTATTACTTACTTAAGTTGTTGCGTTGCTGACTGATTAAGCAAAGAACATACACATAGCGAGACTAAAAAAATTATTTATTCTCTCTTTTTCTGCTTTTGCTTTTTTGCTTTTGCTTACTCTCTATCAAAGTAATAAAAGGCATTGAAAAATACAGTTTTTTAATTTGCAGCAAAAAATGTAAACAAAGCAAAAATTTCGGTGCTGTTGCTATTTTAAAGCAAGCAATTTAAACACTGGTTATTACTTATACTTATGCACGGCAATATCTTCACGCAACCACATTCAGTAAACAAAAATACATGAATATTATGCAGATGTTATTCAATACCCATGAATATCCATGTTTAAAAATATACCTTCAGTATTTTTGGCACTTCTGTGTAAAAATTAAAAAAAAAAAATTTACCAAAAATGTGCTTTGTCACTAGGCAGGTATGGGACTATGTACATATTATTTATGATATTTAAAATAAATTTGTCCGTAACATCAGCAGTACCTATGTAAAACTACACAAAAGCTATACATTTTTATAAAAAAATAGGACCTCGAGGGGTGGGAAGGAGCAATTTCTGCTCTCCGAAGCTATCTGACAGATTTTAATGAAATTTAAAACAGATATATTCATATTTATATACACACTTGAGCTATGTATTTATTTAAAAAATAGGATAACGAGGGGAGATAGGGAGCAATTTATTCCACTCCAAAACTATCCAACAGATCTTAATGAAATTTAAAACATAGATAGATCCATATTTACATAGACACATAATCTATATATATGACTAAAAGGGTTATAGGGGGCAATTTCTGCCTCTCCGAAACTATTTAATAGATTTCAATAAAATTTAAAAAATATAAAGGTTTTTATTTATTTGGACACATTAGCTATGTATTTTTTTTCAAACTATGACCACGAGGGGCAAATTACATGTACGTTTTTGATCGAATATTCACCCTTATTGTGTTTGGCGTATTTAAAATACGCCTACGACTATTTGGTTATAGATTAAAGAGAACGTGAATTTGTTTTCTTTAATCTATTACCAAACAGTCGTAGTCGTATTTTAAATACGCCAAACACAATAACAATAATTAAAAAAAACTTTGTTAAACAGCAATTGCAACACACATGCACAGCAACATGTGACATGAAAAGTTGACAAGTCAGATGTAAAAAACATGTCGTGTACATGTATCTTAAGCAAATGCTATAAATAAATATGTAGTGAGTGGTTGTTTCACTCTTTCTTATTAGCACAACATACAAATCAATACTTACATGCATACATAAAAAACAATATCTTCCATCTCGTGTCGTCTACCTATGCTATGTGCGTGTGCAGGCATATGCAAATACACATTGGCAGCGTATACCTTACATATTCAACTTTAGCTTCCCGGTGGCGAACGTCATAGTGATTCAGCGTGACAAACGCTGACAATATTAAATCATCGATGACAAGTGTTGATTTTACTTTGGTGTCATATATGAATTTTTAAAGTATTTGTCCAAACTGTCATAGATGACCAATGTTGATTTTGTCTTGTAGGCGTCCATTTGTTTGTGAGTCGTAACAGACAATATCATCAACTTGCATTAGTGAATTTTTTCAGGAAAAGTGACAAGGAAAACACAGAATAAACTCAAGTAATAAATGGAACAGAAAAAAGAAACGGTCCGTTATTTTCTGATTTATTCATTGAAGGAGACATGTAGCAGTCAAAGTCCCGCAGCGCTCACTTCGTGATCTATTCATAACAGACAATGCCGCTAAGTTTTTCCTTTTAAGGGAACAGTGACATTGCAAAGCCGTTGTCATGCATAACTACCTAAATATCAACTTGTTTCTGACTCTGGTGCGATTATTCATCGATGAAAATGTCATAAAGACAATGTCGCTCATAAACGCCACCGGGTTGTAATGGGTATTGGTACGTATGTGTATGGTTTTGATCTTTACCCATACATGTCCGTACATGTTTTCTCACTAATATTGAAAGAGTACTTAAAATGATACTTTTGTCATTCTCTGGTAGGTACAATGTATTCTTGTTATTGTTGTTTTTATTGTTGTTAATTTAAAAAAAACCGTCTCTTCGAGTGGTTTATTGTTGTTATTGTTGTTTACCATTAACAACCACCACCGAGTGGACAATGACTACTACAAATAATAGGACCAGTCCAAACACGCGTGTAAAGAGTAGTCCACAAGGGACCAGGACTAGTCCAAAACTAACCCAAACGTATGGAAAAAACCTGGTCTATTTAACATTACCATGTCCTAGGAGAGGACCATATAACCCACCTTTGAACCACTAAGGAGTAGTTTTAAAACTACTCCATGGTATACTCAAGAGGATTAGTTTTGAAGTCGTTTAAAAACGAAAGCATGTCGTTAAAAAACGAAGACATGTCGTCTCACTACAAACACTTTTTAACAATGACATGGTCCATGCTTGCATTACATCGGACCAGTCCATGGAGTAGTCCATTTTATCAAAATGGATCAGGTGGTCCAATTTTATTTGCAGGGTACTTGAATGCAAAAGTATAAGAATGTGTTCCTTTGAATTCACACATGTGTGTTATATTGCATGCAGTGTGACCCTTTTAGCATTTTCACTGCTAAATTTAGCATTATTTATTTTGATTTAGCAGCGAATTTTTCAAATAGCATTTAGCATTATTTTCAGCATTTTAGTAATATTTTTTTAGCATTATTTAGCATTTTTTAATCTTAAGAATTTTATACCTATATTGCTATTTCACAGTATAACTTATCAGTTCTGTCAATCTCTATAACTGTATTTTGTCATTTATACGTTTATACAAATGTATAATAAGAGCAACCCTGTAAACACCAAAGAAATTAAAGAAGAAATGGTAGATTTTACTACAGAAAAAAAAAACGGTTTTGGAATAGCAATGGCAAAAGCTATTGAATTCTGGATAGGTGTTTAGAATATGATGAAAACAGATCATATTCTAATGGTATTTTTACCAACACTTTGGAAATTAAGGAAAACTATTCATATAATGCTGTGTTTAATGCGTAATTAAATTTACTGAAAATGCTGTTGAATAGTCTTTTATGTTTTCAATGACAATTTTTATTTTACATATAATGGCTTAAGTTGACTAAAGTGCTTTTTAATTTTATTACATATTCTTATTATCTTCTTCAAGATCTATGATGCAGCTAAATTTCAAGTATAAAATATCATTATTTATAAAACTACACACAATTCATTTTCGACAAAACCCTTAATATCATTAAACTGTTTATAATTTATTTTTCTTCTACTTTTCTTGTAACACCTTAAGTCTCTCAAATGTATTTAAAAAAAAAAACAAAAACAAAATCAAAAAACATTTGATTCTGTACGGTATGTGCGATCCGTTTCGGACTTTGCGTAAGCAAATAACAGCTTCATAAAACTTAACAAAAATTTTCTTTAAGTTCAGTATGGTTTGCCTCATATGATTTACATGTATTCGCACATTTGCTTAAGCCAACTTAATCACATTATGGTTGCGCCTTATCTGCTTTTTTGACAGTTAACAATGTTGCATATTTTGCAAACTGTAGGTTAGGACTTAAGGCGTTTATCATGTAATATTTTTTAGATAGGGCCTTTTGTTTTTTTGGTTAGAAAATCGCTAGCTTTTGTCAAACTACTGTTTTTATTAAATAAATCCCCAGTAAAAAATGGAGCTTCCAACGAAGCAGGTTTGTAAGGGAGAAACATAAAAGTTGCGCTTACCATTGCGCATACGGAAGGCATGAATTTTATATGGCGAGTTCCCACTTTGAAGCAATACATTTTTGACACATGAAGCGCATTATTCAGCTCATAAAAAAATTATTGGATGTAACGATCAGCTTTACACACTGAATGTCTTGACACAGTTATTTTTTAGTACTCTCCCTTACAAACCTGCTTCGTAGTAAGGGAATGCCGTAGCACTTGAAATGTTATTTTTTTTTTTTTTATAAAAGTTGTTGAGAGTTTCTTCACTTACTTTACTGCATTTCTGTATGTCTTATTGCGTAGCGCATAATTGTGCGCTTATTTTGTTAAATGTACCATTAGTGCTTCGCGAAATGATGAAATTTTTTTTTTGGGTCTATGTATGTATATAATTTTTTTTATGTTAACTTTATTTTATTTTAAAGAAATATAATATTTTCAGGTAAATTAATGTATAATCCATTCATTTAAATGATACAATTATTTAAGAAAATTCAGCATTTTTTTAGCATTTTCAAATTTTATTTTTAGCATTGTTTAAATCCCCATTTAGCATCCATTTTTTTTTTTAGTTGTGGTCACACTGATTGCATGCGCAACAAAAATGCAAATAAAGCACTTTCAATAAAAAATGAATAAATGCAAAAATCAAATGTGAACGAAACGATGTAAAAATTACCAACGAGGAACTTTGTTTTGCAAGCAAAGATTGAATGTAAATTTTAGCGTATGAATAAATCAAGAAAAATAGTGATTTTGCAGTTCTCTGGTGGAGACCGTCAGATGCGATTTAGGAGACCAAAAGAATAATTGTGAAGCGATTTTTAACATAATCGCTGGAGCCCGAGTTTCTGTTAGGAGACTGCCCGAGTAGCAAAATTTGGTAACATTATCTTTTTTAGCTCCGTTTCGTGAGAATGTTTTGTTGGTAGACGGACTGACTCATTTGCATCACCTTGGCTTTGGCTATATTTATCTTTATACCGGATTTTGCTGCTTCGTTTTAATAGTACTTATGGTGTTTTATTTTCTAAAAAATAATGATGCATTATAGTTGTGTAATATATTTATTAGGTTACACGAAGCCTTAGAAAGTGATACATTTTTCTAAATTACAATAGAACAAAATAATAGCTACGTTTTACACTCAACACTAATGTGTATTTTGCATGTTAAATATTGAATGCAAAGTTTGTATTTAAAGCGATATTCACCACGCTTGTAGCAATTTTCAACATTAAGTTTTCTTTGAATTCCATAAGCGTTAACAGCACTGATTTTCTATAATTAATGTCAGCTGTTGTTAAAAATTTTGCGACAAAAAAAAATATAATTATTAAATAATAATTAGTATTGTGGTTATTTTGTTGAACTATTTATGGTTTTTAATCCAAATTTTTAATATTTTTAATTAGGCTTAAGTTCATCAAATTTAATTTTCATTAAATTATTTTTTATGAAGAAAGGAATTTTACAACATGAAAATTAATTAAAATTTACTGATAATTTTTCATTCATTGAGTCAAGAATGAAAAATTATCAGTAAATTTTAATTAATTTTCATGTTGTAAAATTCCTTTCTTCATAAAAAATAATTTAATGAAAATTAAATTTGATGAACTTAAGCCTAATTAAAAATATTAAAAATTATTAAATAAAACTAAAAAAAAAAAAAATGAAAAACAAAAAGTTTTTATATCCATCACAATATAACGCAAATTGTACGCAAACACAAGAAAAAACTTAATAAAAAATACTTGCTTGCAAAAAAAAGTACTTTACGCAGATGCAAAAAAGGGTAGTATCTCACACTCAATTATAACTGCGGATAAGAAATGGAACAAATTTGTCATTTATTGTTGCAACATATTTAGAAAGGAAAACGACCACTTTTCACATTTTTGCATATATTTTTAGAAGAGAACAAAAACCCGTGCGAATGGTAGCATACATGGAACATTTTTGTCAGAAAAGAAAACACCATTAATCTTTTCTGCCATGTCATTGTAGTTGTGGGATAGCAAATAGATGTCATCAGCCTAATCGAGATCCACCAACCTTCTAATAAATACCCATATCCCTCTTTCCTCATGGGTTGCTAGTGTCATAGCTACCTTCTTACTGACACCTTTTGCATAATACAAATTTCAAACTTTTCTTTTTTTGTATTAATATTTATGTTTATGTATGAATTAGTTTAAATTTAAATAAAGAAAAACTTATTGTTAGCTCTAATTTGATAATCTGATAAATATAGCTCCTTAATACGGCTATATTTATCAAAGACAAATATACATATTTATATATATTGAATATTATGTCTTGAAAATTAGACAACAATTGGCGGCGACACGGGCACTACAGCATAAGGAGCATTATTAATGGGCGTGGCAATAATTTTAAAACGTTAGTACAACGGCTTTTAGCTACTTCTCCCTCGGCCTCAGTTTTGTTGCTTTACGAAAAGTAATAACAAAGTTTCAGGGTTTTTTCCGAAATCTCCCACTTTGATGTGATGTAAATTAAAAATAAAAATGGATGTAAACTAGTCATTTTACTCTTTTAACATTCCTGAAGTTTTTTTACTATAATCTAGAATTTTTATTGGCTTTTAACAGTTTTTATTTAATTCGGATGGAAAAATATTTTCTTGTTTTAATTCAAAGTTCTTGACTTTACAACTGCAATGACAAATTTTTTTGTTTAAACATAAAACCAGTTAAATACGCCGCTATAAATACATTTCAATTTGGCCATTGAATTTTTAATGATGACAATAATAATTGTCAAGAAAATTATATTGGCGCAATTCACTCACAATCTTGTGCAAATGCATTACATAATAGTTCTATAAAAATATACTTAACCATTTTGCAAAGCAATGATGCAAATGCATTCACACAAGATTGTGAATTGCGTTTAAATCTTAAAAACATTTTATAGCAATTTAATGTTTTTCCACATTTCCTGATCTATAACAAAAATTAACCTTTCTTTAATATTGTACTTTTATTGAAAGATTCCCATTAAAGTTTCAAGTTGCGAAATTACTTTCAGGAAGAAACTGCGAAAAAAAACTATAAAATGTGAATTTTTTTTATTTAATTGTTTTTGTTCATTTGAAAAATATCGGTAAAGACATGTACAAATAAAAAGCAACAATAACCACATGAAGTACATACATACATATTTTGTTTGTGCAATAGAATATAGAATTTCTGCACTGTTTTCCTCAATTGTCACGTTCAAATGCCGAGAATACGTTTTTAATTTCATATGTTATTCAAAAACTTAATAGATTTAAAAAAAATTCAATTCTATTGTTATATGTATATGTTTGTATGTATGTTTATAAGTTTTTTTTATGATTAAAAGCAAAAAGAAATATTTTAATTTTTACAAAAGCCCATTTCCATTTTTATTAAAACTTTTTAAAAATAATTAGTATTGTGGTTATTTTGTTGAACTATTTATGGTTTTTAATCCAAATTTTTTTTTTTAATATTTTTAATTAGGCTTAAGTTCATGAAATTTAATTTTTCATTAAATTATTTTTTTATGAAGAAAGGAATTTTACAACATGAAAATTAATTAAAATTTTATTGATTATCTTTCATCCTTGACGTGGCTGGGGCTCGAACCCCGGCCGGCAGGTTACCATGACATGTTTCGATTGCAACCACTCAATCTCCTCAGGTGGATTTGCCGTCTTACACTCGCAGCCATCGACGACTGCTGACGTCAATAGTCAAACATCAATCCTTAAACCAAATTGTATTCTAACATTTAGTAGATCGAAATTGGCTCTCCTGAATGATTATCCATTTTAATTGATTTAACATGTTTTTTCCTTACTTCTGTTTTTTCGTATTTTTGTCAAGAATTTTTCTTGAAGTCCAAGTACATTTTTTGTTTTTTCATTTTGTCTTTTTCTTTTCTGTTGACCTTTTTCAGCACAACTTGAAGGACAAATGTACACATAGAGCTCGTGCCTTAGCTTTAACAATAATTAGTATTGTGGTTATTTTGTTGAACTATTTATGGTTTTTAATCCAAATTTTTAATATTTTTAATTAGGCTTAAGTTCATGAAATTTAATTTTTCATTAAATTATTTTTATGAAGAAAGGAATTTTACTACATGAAAATTAATTAAAATTGTTATTGACAATCTTTCATTCTTGACGTGGCTGGGGCTCGAACCCCGGCCGGCAGGTTACCATGACATGTTTCGATCGCAACCACTCAATCTCCTCAGATGGATTTGCCGTCTTACACTCGCATAAAAATAATTTAATGAAAAATTAAATTTCATGAACTTAAGCCTAATTAAAAATATTAAAAATTTGGATTTGGATGGCTTGAAAAATATTGGCAATTGTGAATTGAAAAATGAACAACGATTTTGAGTCATGTAGAAAAAACGTTTTGAAAAGTTTAAAATCATGCAGTCGGAAACCGTATAAAAGAATGCAAAGTCTTTAAAAACAAAAAAGAGCGCCCTGCAAGCAATTTGGTAGTCGTCTACAAAAATAACGCATTTCTAATTAACTTTTTAACAACTAACTACAAGCTAACTATAAATAAATGCAGAAATTTCCCGAAATCAATGCGAGTGAATTCTGTGCGGCAATTTTTTTTATTTTCGTTTGTTTCTTATCTTTGTTTTCTTTTGTTATTTTGATTTGGATTTTTAAAACTGTTTATTGTTTTGTATTTGCAAAAATTTAGTATCGCAGTGACGCGTCATGACGCCTGCCGATAATTTGTCTCAAATGAGGAAGATACGGACATTAGAAATACCTTTAAGTTTATAAAAAAACGAAAAGTCCATGCAGAATGCATAAAAAATGGAAGTAAAAATACTTTAAATATTTACAAAACTGAATTCAAAATAAAAAGAAAAATACTAAAATAAAATAGTTTTTAATAATTAAATATAAAATCTTTTCCTTTTTAAGCTTATGGTGTATTAACATAAAGTTAGCTAAAAGCAAACTACTACCTTACTAACTTACTGAAAAGTCATGCAGAGACGGACAATTGACTACTTCCTACGACATGCCAATGTTAAAATAGTCAGTTGACTCCATTAAAAATAATCCAGGCATCAACCACAACTAGCTTAAAAAAAATTAATTTAAAGTTAGCTCTGAGTTGCTTGCAGTGCGGTAACTTGGTAAGCGGTAACTTGGTAAGATTATCAATAACAATTTTAATTAATTTTCATGTTGTAAAATTCCTTTCTTCATAAAAAAATAATTTAATGAAAAATTAAATTTCATGAACTTAAGCCTAATTAAAAATATAAAAAAAAAAAATTTGGATTAAAACTTTTTATTTCACAGAATGAGGATTTGTTATATGTAGTTTGGAATTAAAATTACCATAAAAAATTTGGACTTTTCAGTTAACAACTACACAAACATATTTATTCCACTTTTTTAAATATCCTGCCTATCGTTTCTAGTTTCCTTTTCCGGGAACGCAGACAATTTATTGGCAATCAATCGCAATTTAAAGCAATAAAACGTGCTTAATCAGTAAAAACTAAATCGATTATATTGTTTGGAATATATTTAGGATATTAGAGTTCAAAAAAAGTCTCTCAAGTCATCGTACTTAAAACTTATCAAACACAAATCGGGATTAAAATTACTGGAATTTATTTTGAAAAACATTCGAGTTGATTTCATATAGCATTTGGTTGAAATTAGATGATTTATCATCATTATATTTATAATGGTTAACATTTTATAAAATTCTGCACACAGAAAAACATCAATGTAAAATCGACGATAAAAAGGGTAATGTTACATTTTTGCTTTGTAGTTACTTTATGTTAATTTAACATGATTAACAACATTTTTTCTTTAAAAATTACTATACACAGAAATATAATATTTTCAATTCGAACAAGGAATTTGTAGAATTAAAAATTTTTTGATGATTGATCAGAAAATCTTTAAAACAAATTTATTAAATTTTTTTATGTAGATAATTTAGAAAAAACTATAACAATTAATAGTTAGTATTGTGATTATTTTGTTAAACAGTTTATGGTTTTTAATCCTAATTTTGATTAGGCAAAAGTTCATCAAATTTTCATTAAATTATTTTTTGTGAAGAAAGTAATTTTACAACATGAAATAAATTAAAAATCATAGTAAATAATTTTAACAAAAAGTGCTTAGGAATTTATCTTTATGAATTCAATATTGAAAAATGTTATTTAAGCATTTTTAATTTTTAAATAATATTGAACAATAATAATTTTAAATTAAGTCCATTCCTTTGCAGAAATTTTTAATCAGAATTGCGCCATGTTAATTTGACATTGATATTGTTTAAGTCGGCGATGTACTTTCCAATTCAGTCGCACGATTTGTCAAAAAATCGTGTTTGCTCATAAAGTAGGATAGTGTGGCTTAAAAATAAATTTTGTGGCATATTTTTTTGAAAAGTCTGTCCGACCTGCAAATGCTTATGAAAATTTTCTTATAATAAAAAATTCTAAGCGATCAGAGTTGCATTTACTTGTAAAGTAGTTGAGTCATATGATTGCATAATTTTTGTGGGATAGTGTGGCATTGACAGCAGATTTTGCAGACTTTTTTTTATGTCGGACAGAATTCCGTACGATTTTCGTGAGAATAAACCGTACGATTGTGTAGGATAGTAAATCCCGGCCTTTACTTTGTGCGTCAGACATTTTTCCTTTTAATTTGTTGGAATATATGTATTTTCGTACGTTTTCCCATTTCCATGTTTCTGATAAGCTGCTGAAATGCTCTGTAAATTATTTTTAAAAACTAGACACTTTTTTGAAAAATTACCAGTTGCTCAAGTTGCGTAAGAGTCCTTTCCTCCTTTCCTTTGCTTCTTTCGGCATTAATAAACTAACAGAAAGCGCAATTTATGGCCTATTTCTCCAATTTTTTTAAATATCAATTTATGTTTCAAATTCCTTTTTCATGAAAAAAAAATCAAATTATATGAAAAACAATTTTAAATATGAATCGATATTTAAATAGAATTGGTGATATTGGCCATTAATGTTACAAAAACTTAAATTTAATTCGAATATTTCCGTCTATAAATTCCTGAGGACTTTAAACATTTTTCCAGGGAAATGGCGAGTATCTTCCGGAAGAACACCCTATTATATTAATTCGTGCAAATATTGTTAAGGAAAAAACCAAACAGCTTCCAAAATATCAGCGCATATCTTTTGGATACAAAAAGGATATTATTTTTAAATAAATTAAATTTTTATGTTTTTTTAGAGGTTATAACAATCAATTTTCCAACTAATTTAGCTAAGTTAAAAAAATTTATTTTTTTGTCGAGGTCATCAAATAGGTACATACATATTTGTGAGATAATTTCGTCGTTAGAGTCAAATCTCTTTCCGCCGAGCCATTTCTTTAGGTTTGGAAACAAGAAATAGTCACTCGGGGAAAGTGTTTTCTATAGAATTTTCGGGGAAATTTGTGCGGGAGTTCCCAAGATTTTTTATATGATTTGGGCAACTTTAAATGCAGTCTACAACTGACATGAAATAGTTAACATTTACAATAATATGATGTTAGTGTTAAGTATAGACTCATCATGTTAGAGGCATTGATGCCAACTTAGTGCTTTTGGCACTATTTATGGTGCTTTTTGATGCCTCAAAACGCCAAAATTTTATCCATAGTGCCAAACTAGCACTAGCTTGGTGCTTTTTAAATTTTTCGTTAGTGCCTTTAGTGCTTTTTACAATTTTGTATTTTTTTCTAACATTTTTAAAAACTTCGATTATAAAGAGGATGGATGATTAAGTTCAACTTTGCTATTTGGGGTACAATTTTGAGAAGGCTAGTAAAGATTTTAAGATTTCAAATGATAAAAAAGTGATAAAAGAAAGTTACATTCGTTTTACCAAGAATTTTATTTACGAGGTTAGAGCTAGGCTTCCTAGCAATTTGGAAATTTTACGAAACGTTGCACTTTTAAGCGTGCATAGAAACGATGTATTTCGGCAAACATTTTTTTAAAGATTTAGACACTGTTTCAAAAATAGAATATGGATTGGAAAATATTGGGAATTGTTAAAAAACATGCAGTTGGAAACCGTGCAAAAAAAACGCAAAGACTTAAAAAACAAAAAAAGAGCCTAGCCTGGTATATGCAAAGTTAAATAAATTAAAAACAGCTGAAAGAAAATACTTTTAAAACGAGCGTTGTGTTACCTGCCATTTTTCTCGCGCTTGAGTTTTCCACGTGTTTTGCACTTTTACCTCTAGTGCTATTGAAAAAAGGTTTGACTAAGTATCAGAATGCAAACATACATATTTTTTCTATTTTACGCCTTATGTGTGTTCTTTATTCAGAAGCGTACATATTTAAAAATAATTGGATAATATCTTAAGCCAATTGTTTTATTTAAACGATAAAATATAAGGATGTCTATTTAAATATATGCTGTCATTAAGTTTTATAAACAACTAGCTTAACCCGGTGCGCTTCGCTACACTGCTTTAACCACGTTTGAAAACTCTCCCCTTAATAGTTCTTTAGTTGAGAGATATTTAATATATGTATCCCATGGGAGGTATTTCCGCGTCTCTTATTAATATTTCTATCTATGGGGGGTACTGCTCCTCCTCTGTCTACCCCGCCCATTTTTATATTAAAATGTATAGTTTACCACAATAGTAGCTTCAACCACGTTTGAAGACTCTCCCTTCAATAGTTCTTCAGTTGAGCGATATTTATTATATGCATCCTATGGGAGGTATTTCCCCCCGTGCACCTACCCGCTTTATTTTTATTTCCAGAAGTGAAGTATACCATGAGAGTGACTTCTACAAAGTTTGAACATTCTCACTATTTCAGTTCTTAAGATATGCGGTATTAAACACTGGCGTCCTATGGGGGGTACCACTTTCCCTGCTGCTATTTTATTTCAATTTTGGGACTCAGAAGATCCTTCTACCAAAAGTTCAACAAAATGAGTGCAGCGGCTCTTAAGATATGCGATACTTAATATTGCCATCCTATGGGGATACCAATTCCCCTGCCCCTATCGAAAAAATAATAATAAATAAGTAGCCTATTTTATTTTTAATTTTATATTTTTATATATTCAGGGCTCACGTGATGTTACTGTCAAAATTTCAAGAAAATCGGTTCAATAGTTTAGGAGTCTATAAGCCAACAAACAAACAGACAAACAAACATACGAACATTTTTCATTTTTTTATATGTATATAGATGGTCGGTCAATGCAAATTTTCAGTAATTGCAACAGGACAGATTTTTTCGAGTTACGAAAATCGAGCTCGCACTGTATTACTTTAAAACTGTTTTATGGCCAATTTAAACTCCAAATGATTTGGATTATATTATTTTTATTGAAGATAACAATAAAACATTTAAACATGTTTATATACAAATGTAAATCTGTTTATTATTATTTATTATTTAATCTTAAATGAAAATGGCCCCCATCAACGCCGCACACTGGGGATTTCGCGGAAAAAAGTCAAATTGTCAACATAGTCTTCAAGCAATATGCAGTGATATGTTGCAATTTTAGACTAAATGGTACAATCAAATCAAAAAGAATTACTCCGATCTGACTGCCAGTTTTTTTTTATATCCGTCTCAAACTCAGAACTTGTGTGTTTTACCGAACCAACTTAATTTAAACCTAAGAATTTAAATGCGAATATTTTTTTACTATGTGAGCTAACGTTTTTCTTTTTTTTTCTATTTAAAGTAGTATATTTCAGTATACTAAAATTGAAAAAATCTGCAGAGACTTAATTTTTTTTTTTTTTTTTTTTGTTGTGTATTTTTATGAACATATAACAAAAATCCCATTTTTCTCCAAACATTTGGACCTGCAATTTGATCTTTACTTTTCTTTAGTTTGAAATCACTACTAATACATTGTCTTATATCTGTTTTAACATTATTAATACTTTTCAAGTGCCACCAGGTGCCACCTCTCAATTTGTTGCATTACACAGTACAACATTTTTCAGCTGATTGATTCGGGACTCAATTCTGATAAGGCTCTTTTGTTTAACATAACTCGAGAACCACTAGTCGGATTTTGCTGAAAAAAATTTAGACAAATCAAGAATCACAATTACTTTCATCTGTTTATAAAACATTTTGCTACATAAGCAACAGTTATAAATAAATGTATGAAGAAAAAATATATTTTTTGCCCAAAAAATTTAAATTTTTTATTTTTAATTCATAAAAAATCGAAAACAGTAAAAAAAGTTTCAAGTCCTATTACTTTCACGTGAAGTCACATAACCTATGAAATAAATGAGACATAAATCATGAAAATCGATGAACGCGTTTCGCTTTTATTAACAATTAAGTGAAGGTATACATTTCAAAAATTTGCTCGAGATATGCACAAAATTCTTTGCAAAAACATTTATGACTTTTTTTATGATTCTTAGAATTCAAAAAAAAAGTAATAAACAAAAGGTTATTTGATTTTTATGATTGCGGTAGCAAAGTAATAAGCGGTAATAAATGTGGGTGGACAATTGAAAGGAAAAAAGGAAAGTGCACTTTTTTAATTATTTGGGGTTTTCCGTTGGCTACCTGTATGATTTTTTTACAGAAATTCCACCCACATCTATTAGTGCTCATGTTTTGGAACGTACCTGTCAGTAAAATATTGAAAAATACGTAGTATTTATAGGTGTTCATTTATCGATTTTTGTCCTTCAACAAGTGCTGACGAACGCGAAAAGCACAACCGATTTTTCTCCGTTTTTTTAATTATAACTGAAACTAAGGACCAAGAGTTTTACGGCAATGGAAAGTTTTTCTATTTCTCATGGGGTTTTATGCTCGAAGCTTCTGGAATTTGACAAAGACAGAACAAAATTAAAACAGTTTTTGCAACAATTGCACGTTGGCTTAAACGATACTAGAGCATGTGAAATTTTGGATAAAATATATAAAAACTTTTACTGTAACTTCAAACAAAGATGGCAGAATTCTAACCGTACGAAGTCGCGATTTGAAAAAAAGAACGCAAATTGGCTTGAAGGCACATTTACAATTAAGTTTACTGAGGCTGAATGTTCTACCAGTTCTGCACTTGGTCGGCCACGCAAATCGTTTGAGGAGTGCTGTGATCGCGCCAAACGATACAAAAGGGATGAAGTACGTTCTATGTTTCCTCAAGAAGTAATTGATTTTTCTTCTAGTATTTCAAAAACCAACCACAAAATTTGTACATTAAAAACTTTGGGGATGTTTACAAAGCTTGAACTTACAAAATAAAAATACGAGTATCTAATGCATTGGTTACAAAATGAAGGATATAACATACTCGTACCATACAAACAACTCACGAAAGAAAAAACTAACAGTTATCCTCTAGAAATTTCTATTACTGAAAGTTCAGGCAGTGTACCTCTGCAAAATCTGTTGGATCATACTGCTAAAAGAGTCCTAGAGACCAAATCAGTAAAGGAAATAAATAAAATTGAAAGCGATAATCTTACAATGGACTATAAATGGGGATGTGATGGCGCATCTGGTCAAAGCGAATACCAACAGAGGTTTTCAGATGATCAAATTTCTGACTCTCATTTATATATGACATCAGTTGTACCACTAAAATTATCATTGAGTGATGACATAAATAAATTAGTATGGAACAACAATAAACCTTCTTCCACACAGTATTGTAGAACACTACAGTTTGCATACGTTAAAGAGACACCTCAAGTTATACGAGAAGAAAAGAGAAGAGTCGATGAGGAGATATATCAACTAAAAGAATTTGAGTTAACAGTAATTAATCGTAACTTTAAAGTAAAACATGAATTATATTTTACAATGATTGACGGCAAGACAGCACAATCAGTAACAGAGACACCAGCAGCATCTTCTTGTTTTATTTGTGGAGCAACAACATCCAAAATGAATAAAATCGAAGAAGTTCAAGCTATGCCCGTAAATGAACAAGCACTGCAATTTGGTATGTCACCACTTCATGCGCGTATTAAGCTGATGGAGTGTCATTTGCATGTAGCTTACAATATTGAATTTAAAAGTGGAAGAGTCGACTCAAATACTCGTCCGATAAGAGAAGCCCGAAAATGTTTGATAAAGCGTGAAATTAAAGAGAAAATTGGAATACAGGTTGATACTGTTAAACAAGGCTCTGGTACGATAAATTCAGGAAATACGTCACGAAGATTCTTTGCTAATCCTGCTTTGATTTCCGCAATCACTGGTCTAGATGAAGACATAATCAAGAGGTTTTCAACAATTCTCGAAGCTATAACCATTACCGAGGCACTAGATTCGAAAAAATTTGGTGATTTTTGTCTGGAGACGGCAAAAAAGTTTGTTGCACTGTACGAGTGGTACAATATGCCACCAACACTCCACAAAATTCTGATTCATGGAAAATATATAATTGAAAAGTGTATTTTTCCTGTAGGCTTGTTATCCGAAGAGGCTCAGGAAAGTCGTAACAAAGACTATAAAAAATATCGCCTTAGACACTCCAGAAAATGCAGTCGAATTGTCACGAACGAATATTATGCACCGAATGATGGTAACATCAGATCCCATGATCTCACACTTGACTCCTTCATTTAGCCAGAAAAAGCATAGTGATATAAGCGACGAAGTTAAGGCTCTTTTAGAATAATAAATTAAAAAGTAGATTTAAAATAAATAATGAATTAAAAATTAAAAAAAAATCTTTTAAATTTTTTTGTTAGTTAGGGTTTTTTACATTGTAGGTAACGATATACATTTCTCTAACTTTCTTTATTTTGATTACTTTTGTGTATTACTATATAAATAAAACTTAATTTGTGATGAAATCATTATATTTTTTGACAAATATATTTTTTTCCTCACCTCCATACAAAAATCCCCAGTGTGCGCCGTGGCCTTTTTTTAATTTGGGAGGTATACAATATTCGGCACAACCGAATGCAACTTGTTTTGTGTTTAATTAAATTGTAAAAATGGCTTAGTGCTTTTTTACTCTTTTTGTTGCTCGAAATAGTGCTTTTTTCAAATTTTAAAGTGCTTTTTGCTTTCAAAAAGTTGGCATCACTGATTGAATGATATCTTTGAAAAAACATTTACATACAAACGTTTTAGGGTCGCTTACTTTTAAGCGACAAGCAACTCTGGAAATAATAATATCAAAAAATAACAACAATTCCGGTGCTAGGCCACTAGTATCATTGTCATAAATATTAATTTGAATTTTTCCTTATTATGGCTGGCAGATTTCGTCTGGATTTTTGCAACATACGTGGACTGAGGGCAAATTTCATCTTTGTATATGCTCACATTCGATTTCATCGGCTGGATATTTTCGCCTTATGTGAAACTAAGGTAGGAGGAGATGCTGATCCACAGGATTTCCAAATACCTGGGTATCAATTTATATCCCTTTTTGTTCCTCATCGGGGCCTTGCATTGTACATTCGTGAAAATGTTGTGTTCCAACTTCAGCCCCATCTGGGATGTAGTGATGCGGAATTTAACTCCCTTTGGGTTAAATTCCAAATCAGGACACACTTATTACACTTCGGGTTCATCTATAGGAGCCCAAACTTAGACACGGTAAACTCGAACAACTGTTTTGACTCCGTATCCGATTCCATTACTGGAATCCTTGGGGTCTGTCAGAATAGTGAAATTGTCGTTGCCGGAGACTTCAACGTGCATAATTCGTCATGGCTTCGCCATTCAAGCCTTACGACCCCTGAGGGCTCATATGTTGAGCTCTTCGCTGCACATAACCACCTTGTGCAACTTGTGAATGAGCCAACACACATTCCGTGTGTTGAAGGGCAGTTTCGTAATACCCTCGACCTTTTTCTCAATTCGCATCCTGACAAATACGAAGTTGAGCTACTTGCGCCTCTCGGAAACGCATCCTTTTCATTTTCGGACCTTCGTAGCGCTTCAAAACCAGCGACGAAGCGCTCTATTTTTGCCTATGAAAAGGCTCGTTGGGCTGAGCTTAATGACGTCTTTCAGCATTTTAACTGGAAACTATGTTTTCTTGATGACAATGCTAACGCTGCGGCAGAAATGATGGTAAATGTGATAAAGCTGGGAATGAAATTATTCATTCCATCCAAGCTAATTTCGACTAAACCTGGACATAAGTGCTGGTTTAATCAGACGTGCAGATATGCAGTCAGATCCAGAGAGGATACTTTCAATAATTGGCGTAATGACAAAAACCCAGTTACTGACGCGTTACACAAACGGACGAGAAACGAATGTGCCAGACGTGAAAAACTTCTTTACGAACAGCGTCTGCGTGCTAAGGTCCTTGCTGCACCTCGGGGTAGTAAGACCTTTTGGTCATTTGTTAAAAGGGTAAGGAATGGTACTAGTTCATCCATTCCAACCCTTATAATGAATGATCAAATATTCACGGACCCTGTTGATAAGGCCAACCTTTTTGCTGACATGTTTGCAAAAAATGCATACCTGCCGGAGGGCAATCAACACTGCCCGAACTCGAAAGGGTATGCGTTACTATGTCCAATATATTTTTTCGAGCGCGTGCAGTTAAAAGGGTCCTTGAGGATCTCAACGTAAATAAGTCCCCGGGGCCGGATGGTGTTACGGCTTTAGTCTTGAAAAAGTGTGCATTGTCATTGTCTCGTCCTTTAGCAAAATTGTTTAGCTACTCGTACCGGGTGGGAGTTTTTCCTTCTTGCTGGAAGGTAGCCAACGTCCAGCCAATCCCAAAAAAGGGTGAGGCTACAAACCCCGAAAACTACCGACCAATAGCAATTTGCTCTACGCTCTCGAAGGTCATGGAGAGCATGATCAATCACCACTTGGTAAATTATCTAGAGTCCAATTCACCTTTGTGTGATAGACAGTATGGCTTTCGTAGAAGTCGTTCTACGGGAGACCTGTTAGCGTTTCTTTCGGAACGTTGGAGTCGTTCTATTCACCAATTTGGAGAAAGCAAAGTGGTTGCTCTGGATATTTCCAAAGCGTTTGACCGTGTGTGGCACGGTGCACTCGTTTCAAAGCTTATTGCGTTTGGTGTTGGTAGTGATTTCTCTCGATTTATATCGAGCTTTCTCAAGGACCGCTCTATACGGGTTGTTATAGATGGGTTCTCATCGGAGGAGTTTCATTTGAATTCAGGTGTACCGCAGGGCTCCGTTCTTTTTCCTACACTTTTTCTTATTTTTCTTAACGACCTCCTTTGTCTAACTTCCAATCCTATCTATTCTTTCGCAGATGACAGCAGCATTTGTCATTCATTTTCCTTTGATCATAGACCAAGCCTTACTGAGGTGGAAGCTATGAGACGGAATATGAATGACACACTCAATCTTGACCTAACGACCATCTCCGAGTGGGGTATTGCGAATAGGGTCGATTTTAATGCTCGTAAGACTCAATGTTGCATGTTGACCCACAGACGTCTTGTGGAGTCAGCGTCATCTGTATCCATGGGAGGTATAACTATTGAAGAATCAGACACTCTTGATGTTCTGGGCATGAAAATTCAATGTGATGTTCGTTGGAACCAACATGTCTTTCAAGTGTCGAAAGAAGCATTCAAGTGTATCCGACCGAAAATGGAATACAACTCCCATATCTGGGCAGGTGCTCCAAGCTCTATCTTGAAGCTTCTGGATCGGGTGCAAAGAAGTGCGTTGAAGCTCATCAATGACAGTAGGGTACCCAGCTCTATTGACTCTTTGGAGCATCGTCGGAATGTGGGTTGTGTGGCATTGTTCTATCGATATTACCACGGAAGATGTTCAGCTGAGATGGGCGAACTCATCCCTGAGACGCGGGTGCATGCCCGTAGCACTCGCCTTTCCAGCAGAGCACATCCGTTTGTTGTCGACTGTCCAATGCATCGCACAACGCATTACAGAGAAAATTCGTTTCTTGGTCGAACTAGCCGTGTGTGGAATGGACTCCCGGCAGAAGTCTTCCCAGTCGGATACAATTTGGAAAAATTCAAATGAAATGTCCACAAACACTACTCACTCTTTCCTTCTCCCCATAACCTATTTTTCTAATTCAAACACAATGCATTGCATTAGTAGGGGGCATCCCCTGAGTGTTGGATAATAATAAAAAAAAATATGACGAAAATTCCCTAAATTTTGGAGATTATAAAAAATCTGTCCGATTTTCCCTACGCTGCTATTTTAGTATCAAAAATACGTACATGTTGGGATTTTCCCCTAACTTCTGGCAACACTGGGCAATGCTTAATTGTGATGCTCTGACATTTCGAACGAGTAAAAAAAGAAAAGTTAAAACAACCATAATTTGAAATTTTTTTAAAAACCCCAGATTTATTTATTAAAAACGTAAAAAAGTTGCTGCCTCTTGCCTCAAAAAATTATATGATATATTATAGCTGCATAAAAGACTTCTTGGATTAGATTCTAAAATGCGGCAAATACTATTTCTGGGCGGCTACTCTCTGTTGAGATGCGAACAAAATTTCGATTGGTACTCTCTATTACTTTCTCAAAATTTTTTGAAAATATAGCAATACTGGCAATAGAAATTTAAGATGGCGTAGACAAATGCGCAAACTCATTAAAGAGTACCAATAACTAGATTTGCTTCCATTTTCTTTCGCATCGCAATCGAGAGTAGCCCCTCTATTAGATATGATGATATTTAAGGTAATTTTAAATGCCGCAATTAGTAAAGAAAACAAACGCTGATTCGATTCAAAGAAAATCTTTAAAAAAATGTAAAGTGTCCTGAGATGATATAATGATCCTTTGTCTCTAAAGGCAAACATCCTTAGAAAGGGAACTTGTTTTCTTATTGACAGGACTCTCATTGATTAAAATTAGAAATAGGCTGTCAAGCAATTATGTAAACTCTTATTCTGTATTTAAATCCTATTCAAAATTAATATTTTATAATGCTCTGCATAAAAAGAACTGAAATATTAATTGTTATTCAATTTTTTAAATTAAATTAAATTATATGTTGCATTCCCCGGGAAATTGAAAAATCAAACACGCTTTTCCGAGAGATGAAATAGTCCAGGAAAAGAAAGACTCTACTCGGGGAAAATAAAGAAGCAAGTTGTATACTATAGTATAATTCTTGAATTTTTGCCAGCTTATTTTTTTTTTTACTTCAAATCGTCGATTACATAATAAGTTGGAATAACATTCACCATTGATTTATTGATGTTTACTAGTGATGCACACAGAAAAAAATCAATGTAAAATCGTCGAAAACAAGGTTGATTTTTACCATTTTCGGTAGTGATTTTGCTTCGTGTTCATTTAACATGATTTTACATTAACTTGCGAACAAAATTTTTTTCTTTTAAAATAATTATAATTCATGTTAATTTAACATTGCAGTAAAGTAAGAGCAAAATGTCATTTATATTGAAATAACAATCCGAATCACGTTGAATGAAAGTTATTTCAAGTTGAAACAACGTGAATTTAATGTAGAATCAAATTGGTTAGAGTGTGTTTTAACAGTGTGAAGAAGCTTCAGAGACATTATATGCATTTATTTAAGAATAATTCAAAACACTTACCCCTGTAACACATGTTTCACTTATTTTATATTCTCCTTTGTTAACAGAAGCATCAGCAGAATGGCCCGATATGGTTTTCGTCATCATTCTACTTTGAGAACTTCATGTACTACACAGTACAACACATGATTTGCCAACTCAATTCTGTGAACTGTATGTGAAATTAGACCCAAAAAGAAGAATTTCTGCATCATTCGTTTTGTCTTCTTACCTGCGATTTGGAGTTAGTATCGATTTGAAGTTAGTACTATCGTATAGGGGAATTTATCACGTTTTAGGCCCTGTTGTTTGACATAGCTCGACAACCACTAGCCCAATTTAGTTGAAATAAATTTTAAAAAATTAAGAATTACAATTCCCTTAATCTGTTTATATATTGTTTTCCTATACAAGTAACACTTTCGAAGTTAAAAATGAATGTATGAAGGGAAAAAATTATTTTTTGCCTAAAAATTTACATTTTTTTTTTTTAAAATACATAAAAAATCCAAAATGGAAAAAAGTTTCAAGTCTAGTTATTTTTTCGCAAAGTCACATAACCTATGAGCAAAATGAGATCGATGCACGCGTTTGTCATTTATTCACAATTAAGTAAATGTATGAATTTCAAAAATTTGCTCGAGATATGCACAACATTATTTGGAGAAAACATTGACACCTTTTTCATGATTCTGAGAATTAAAAAAAAAGGAATAAACAAAAGGTTATTTGATTTTTATGATTGCGGTAATAAATGTTCGTGGACAATTAAACGGAAAGTGGACCTTTTTATTATTTGGGTTTTTCCGGTGGCTACCTATATGATTTTTTTTACAGAAATTGCACCCACATTTAAGGGTGGCCATTATTTGGAAAGTTTTGCACAGTTTGAAACGTACAAGTGCTGAATCAGGTATATAGCCAGCCGCCCTTAAAATATGCGCCCATTTATAAGTACCTGGCAGTAAAATATTCAAAAATACGTAGTATTTATAGGTGTGCATTGATCGATTTTTGGCATTCAGCCAGTGCCGACGAACGCGAACAGTAAAAGTGATTTTTCTCCAGTTTTTTAAAAGTGAATAACAACAAAACATAAAATATATCAATATGGAAAACAACAAGTGCCCATATTTGGATGAATATTGTTACGTTTGTGGTCATATCGTCCGAAAAATACAGAAAAAAGATCGAAAAAATTTGTTTACTGAGCAATTCAAAACCGCGTATTGTAATTATTTCGATGAAGCAGATTTAAGTGGTGCAAATTTTACGCCGAACACAGTGTGCAACAGTTGTTATACTACCCTTCTAATATGGATTCACGGAAAAAGTAGAAAGTTATCTTTTATGAAGCCAGTAATTTGGGTGGAAGACACAACTGGACATGATGAATCCAGGTGCTATGCATGCATAAATTTTCGTCCTGGATTAAACAGACAACAATTGAAAACAAAATTATACACTGCTGCATTTACTGCCACACTTCCAGTGCAACGCCCTGCTGATACCGATGCACCTAAACCTCCGAGTGCGGATACTGTGTCCCTGCTAGCCGAAACCGTTTTCACCAATCCGACCGATTTGGATGATGCTGATTGGATACCCGATATTGAAAATAGTGCACCACAACCGCTACCACAAATCGAAATGGATTACATTGTGGCCAAGCTGGGACTATCACAACACGACTCCGAATGGCTGACATCATTTTTGAAGAGAAGAAAACTCACACAGCAAAATGTCAGCGCAACATCATACCGACAACGCCAAGCTGATTTTCAGAAATTTTATTCCGTTGACGAAGCAAATACGTTCACGTACTGCCATGATATCCCAGGTTTAGTGAAAAAATTGGGAATGGATTATATCGCTGGCGACTGGCGTTTATTCATCGATGGTTCAGTTACTAGTTTGAAGGCTGTGCTGCTGCACAAAAAAAATAAAAAACCATGCATTCCATTGGGATTCAGCACAACTATGAAGTAAACGTATGAAGCATTGGGCGAAATTTTGAAGAAAATCAAATACGATGAACACAAATGGAACATTTGTTGCGATCTGAAGGTGGTCAACATACTACAAGGGATTATAGAAAAGGGCGGATATCCAAAATACTTCTGCTTCCTTAGTAATTGGGATTCACGGTACAAAGGAAATCAATATCAATGTAAAGATTGGAAAGGAAGAACTCCCGAGCTCAACAAACAATTAAAATTACGCAATGAACCTATGATAAAGGACCTGGATGATATTTTGTTGCCACCGCTCCACATGAAACTGGGAATAGCTGGGAAATTCGTTGAAGTGGTGGTCAAAAAAGTTAACGGCGCCTTTGACTGTTTGAAATCCATCTTTCCGAAACTCAGTGATGAGAAAATTAAAAACGGTACGTATCGTACTCTGTATTTCAATATTGTCATATCTAAATTTGTTAATTTCTATACATTCGCATTACCAATAATTTTTTCGTTTTTCTTATGTATTTAAAACAGGTATTCTCAATGGACCTGATATTCGGAAATTGATCAAAAGTGATTCTTTCACACATTTGCTTTCAGAGCATCACGACCACCAACATGCATGGAACGCATTGAAAGAAGTAATAGAAGGCGTTCTAGGAAAGAACCGTGTCCAGCGAGAAGAGATACATCAACGAGTGGACAGGTTGCAGTTTTATTTCGAAAAAATCGGTGCATCCATGACGCTGAAATTGCATTTCTTGCACCACCACCTCGATACTTTTTTGGCACAATCACCTCAGGAATCAGACGAACAAGGAGAGAGGTTCCACCAGGTGACCATGCCATTTGAAAAGCGGTTCAAAAGCAAAAAATTGGATGCATTGCTTGCGGAGGTTTGTTGGTGGAGTTCCACAATTATGCAGTTTGAAGAAAGCACCGAAGATGAAGACATTGAAATTGGTGGACACAGTGAAAGAAACACGCCCTTGAATAGTATGTGTATCTCGGATGACGATACAGACTCAGACCATGAATATGAACAACCTACGAAGAAAACAAGATCATCAGAACCACAAGCGTCAACTTCTACAAGGATGGATATTGCCAATAATTGAAAAAAATGTTCTAAATTTTGTTTTTATGCATATTATAATTGCGTATTAATTGCATATTATTTTATTTTCATTAAGTTTTTATAAATAAAGTTTTTTTTTGCATGATAATTTTTTAATTTATATTTTTATTTTAAGGGTGGTGGCTATAACTGATTTTTGAAATTCATACCTTTACTCAATTGCGAATAAAAGCGAAACGCGTGCATCGATTTTTATGATCTTTGTCTCATTTTGCTCATAGGTTATGTGACTTTGCGAAAAAATAACTAGACTTGAAACTTTTTTCCATTTTGGATTTTTTATGTATTTAAAAAAAAAAAATTTAAATTTTTAGGCAAAAAATAATTTTTTCCCTTCATACATTCATTTTTAACTTCGAAAGTGTTACTTGTATAGGAAAACAATATATGAACAGATTAAGGGAATTGTAATTCTTAATTTTTTAAAATTTATTTCAACAAAATTGGGTTAGTGGTTGTCGAGCTATGTCAAACAACAGGGCCTAAAACGTGATAAATTCCCCTATACGATAGTACTAACTTCAAATCGATACTAACTTCAAATCGCAGGTAAGAAGACAAAACGAATGATGCAGAAATTCTTCTTTTTGGGTCTAATTTCACATACAGTTCACAGAATTGAGTTGGCAATCAATTAACTGAAAAATGTTGTACTGTGCTATTTAACTAAATAATTTTAATTAAAAGAATACGGGAATTGTCTTCTTTTTATAACATATTTTAAACATGAAAATAAAAAAATTTATATACTTAAGTATGTATGCATGTTAATTTAACAAGATAAACTTTTGATTTTAATATAAAACAGGTTTTTGTGGATTCAATATTGAACAATGTTATTTTAACAGTGAAAACTATTAATTAAACGTGATTTAAGGTTATTTTAATATTTTTCATTTAAAATTAATATGAAATAATGATAAATTTAAATAACATTTCACCATGTTAATGTAACATTGGTATTTTTTTCGGTGTGTGAAATTCGGGAATTCAACAATCAAATCTTAGGAACCCGGGATTTATCGGGATCTCAGGATTTTACGGGAATATTTTGACAGGAGTCATAAACATAATAAGTTGCAGAGTTGCCCTTCACGGTCTTATTGACCCGCTTCCGTAGCAGTGGCAAAATAATCCTAAAATCACTGCTTTCATTTATCTTACGACTACAACTAACGTCATGAAGAAGTCAAGGCAGCAGTAGTTAGTAGTAGTAATAATCGTAATAATATGGCTCGAAGTTCTATACACTTTGAAACTAGACTACTGATATATTTTCATTGTTATTGCTACTTTGTTGTCTATAATTTTTTTTTTTTTTTTTTTTTTTTTTCAAACAAATGAGTGAAAAGAAATTGCTTAAAATAATAACATGTAATTTTGTTTGTGTATAAAAAACCAGCAAATACAAATTGTAAATTATGCAAGTATCTATTTTTATTTTGAAAATTTTAAATATAATTGGTTTTTCTCTTTTTGTTTGTTAAAACAATACAATAAAATTAATGATTGTCATTATACTGCTGCGACTTGTTTATCAAGTTAAAGACGTTGTTAACACAAATATTTTGTTATAAAATGGACATAGTGGTTGTTGTCGGTAAAAGTTGTTTATTTTTAGTTCATATATAATCTATCTATCACAAAATATGTGTAACATGGCGCCATCATCAATTTACTTTTTAAAAGTATCATTCATTCACTCTTTTAGAGAAGAAACACATATTCCATCATCATTTTATACCCACACAACACTAATGGAGAGGGTATTATGCATTTGTGTTGATGTATTGATATTAATATTGGTCCTAGACCCATCTTAAAGTATACCGATTTACTCTAAATCGTCAGCGCAAAGTACAGGTCGCAATTTCGAAGAGATTTGGATGAAATTTGTAACATATGTTTAAATTTGTGCAAGGACCAATTCTATTTAAATTGGGGAGAATCGGTTAATAATTTCGCATAGCCCCCGTACAAGATTCTTTTGGGAAAAGGGTCTTTATACCCATAAAGCCTCGTTTTGTGATGGTATTTACAATAAATTCGGTCCAAATTTATTTTATTGCAATCAAAATCTTCTTACCAAATTTTATTGGAATCGGTCAATTTATGACTATAGCTCCTATACAAATACTACTCCCAAAAATTGCTTTTAATGACATACCTTCCTAAAGCCCTTATGACACTACATTTTTTATTCATTAATTGATATTGAATTGATAGAAAGAAACAGTAAATGCTAGAAAGAGCAAACTATAAAAAATTTAAACAAAGTTTTTTTTTTCTCTTGTTATGGTTTCGTTTCAGGGACGGCGTTGAGAATTTTTAAAATTGTACCAACAACCTTTAAAAATTGTACCTAATTGTACTAAAAGATTTTTTTCATTGAAATTAATTTTATTTATGTTCTTAAAAAACACCACAAAAAGGTATTATAAATCTTAGTTTAAAAAGTATCAACAAAAAAAGTACAATTGAAACAACTTAGCCATCCCTGTTCTGTTAATTTTATTAAATGTTGCCAACTTTTTGTTTATGAGAAACCTAAAAACAAAAGGCGGTAAATCGCTGAATTTGCCCATAAACCGCTGATTCTGCAACACTTTTAATATTTCAAGCTTGAAATGTAAATTTTAAGTTGAACAATTTTACATTTTTTTTAAATAACTTCATTTTTTATCGATAACTTTAGTAAAATATTTGACAGCTTGCCATTTATCTTAATACAGCTGAACCCTTCGCACTTGGTAAATTTTTCTATTACTTTATTATACTTGAACAATGCATTAAAAATGTAGTGTCATAAGGGATTTATAAATGTTAGTATATACATAAAAACATAAAAATTGGCAACAATGACTTTTGCGATAGCTGCTATATCATGACAAAATGTTGTGTTTGTGGGTCCAATATTAAACAAGGGTCCCATATAAACCCCCTTCCCAAAATCACTTAGGCTCAAATTAACAGTCATTAGTTAATTATTTGTAAACTAAAATTATAACTATTGGCTCACTAACATTTTATATTTACAGTACATTGGTTACCTAAAAAAAAATACCAAATTTCAATGTTGCAGTGTTTTTCTATTTCTAGTTTTATTATTTCTTAATATAAAAGAAAAAAAAACCGAAATGTCATAGAAAACAAAAAAAAGTAGCAGTGTAACTGCTAAAAAAAAGGAATATGCGAGGAAGAGTTTGTGTACAATTTATAATAGTCATTTTCTACAAAAAAACAAATGTAAGTAATAATTTTCAACGGAAGAGCTGTTGTCTAATTAGTGGTTTACCAATAACATTTGATAGTTTAACTAATGGTTAACAAAAAGCTGGAAATAAAATTTAATTGGTTAAACCATTGCTATTAGTTAACTAATGACTGTAAATTTGGGCCTTTAAGGGAAACAAAATTTGCTATAGATAAAGACGTCTAGATAATGTTCGCCACAAATAACTTTTTTAAGAATCCAGCATTTTTTATTTTTCGAATTTATTCTATGAGCTAAATTTCAGTTATGTATTTTATAAAGCTTTTTTGTAATAGTCCTATTCCTTCAATTTTTCAGAAATGACTTTATACACTACCAGACTATTAGAATATAAATATAATATATAATAAATATATAATATAAAGTAACCTTCGACGGAAATAATTCCCAGTTTCTATTTTTTAAGAATCTTTAATCTAAATTACATAATTTTGTTTTGGCGGGTCCATGATTGCTCATGGGTCCCAAATAGTGTTCAAATAAAAGTTTTTTGACCTAAAATTTTATTTTTAACAAACTGTGTTGTTAAAAATGTTCTTTTAGACAAACTTTTTTTTCTGTGTAATGTTACCAAAAAGAAAAATAAAATAAATTTTGTCGTAAGTGAAAAAAAACTCCAACTCCTCTTTTATAAACCTTTTTTCCAAACGACACAACTCATCTTTTTCCTTTATTTGCGCATCCGGTATTCGAATATGAGCGATCATGCAATGGGTTCAAAGTTTTTTTTTTAAGTTATTTGTTATTTTTTCCATTTTTCCAATTAAAGTACAAAATTTGATGGCGAATTTCGTTGAGTTGGTTGGTAATTAGTTTCGTGCTATACACTGAAAGTATTTTCTTCACAGATCTAATGGTTGTTTATAAAATCGATGAAAATATTCCATTTACCAAATGCAAGAAATTTTTTTAAGACTGCGACTTTTTGTCATCACATTAATGAATCATTTCAATAACATAACTTCGTTTCTATATTCCTGTTACATCATCTTATGTTAACTTTAAAAAGTTAAACTTTAAGATAATTACATTTATTTAATTTTTCAGCTCTCGACGACTTTTAATTTGACTGCTTCTTATACCCACGCCACAATAGTGGAGAGGGTATTATGCATTTGTGCTGATGTGTGTAACGCCTTAAAATATTTGTCCTAGACCCACCTTAAAATATACCGATCGACTCAGATCGTCCATGTAACCTTGTGCGCAAAGTACAGGTCGCAATTTTGGAGATAATTTGATAAAATTTGGGATACAGGTTCTTATTGGCACAAGGACAAAGCATATTCCAAATCATAGGACCACGAGGGAAGATAGGGGGAAATTTCTTCCTCTCAGAAACTATCAAACCGATTTCAATGAAATTTAAAACATACATAGAATCATATCTTTATGGACACAAAAGGGATGCATTTTTTAAAAAAATAGGACCACGAGGGGAGATAGGGTCAATTTCTGCCTCTCAAACCGATTTTAATGAAATTCAAAACTTAGATAGATCCATATCTATATGGACACATAAGCTATACAGTTTTTCAAAAATAGGACCACAAGGGGAGGTAGGGGGCAATTTCTGCCTCTCACAAACTTTTAAACCGATTTAAATGACTTTTATAAACATAGATAAATCCATATTTATATGACATATAAGCACGATGTGTTTTTTAATACTGTGGTGTAGGGTATCATATGGTCGGGCTTAACCGACTATATTTTCTTACTTGTTACTTCTACGTAAATTGGGTATTTAAATTCACAATTAAAAGAAAAAGAATGTGAGAAGTTTTTGCTTTGGTTTTTTCTTTTTTGTTGTTGTTTTTCCGAACCTTTTTTTAACACTTAGCTTTAGTCACTATTTCGTTATCAAAATGAATTTTTTCCGTTTATATTGTTTCACAAATTTGTTTATCTACTGCCAAAAATTAATTTAAAAAAAAAGTTTTTAAACAGTTCTAGTTTCCAATGAAAATTTTTAACATTATGATTGATTTTTATTATTTGTATTTTACGTATAAGAAATTTTGTTAAAGAAAAGAAAAATAATTAAATAAATAATTTTTTTGCTTAAAAAAGACCTGGAGCTTAAAAAAAATCAATCATAATATTATTGGTAAATGTCAAATAAAACTAAATATGAAAATTTTTAACGGAATTACGAAATTTAATTTCGCAGTGTTAATAAAATTGCTTCATTAAATTTTAAAGATTGGAAAAAAATTAATGTAATTGATTCATTAGATGTATGAAGCATAACTCTTTCAGTGTAGTTACGATTGCATGTTTTCCAAGCTGGTTTATTATTATTTTGGCAAGTCGTGATTATATTTCTATTATAGTTTATTTTTATAGAAATTGTTTTTGCTGGTTATTACATATGAATATGTATATATACATTTATTTGTTTTTAAAGGAAATTTAAATACAATTAGCTATAATCAAAAGCAAACTGTAGTTATTTGCCGGTGCGGCTATTAGAAACTTGGTTATGATTGTTTATTCATAATTAAGTTTCCAGGGATGGAAAAGAAGAAAATTATATTTCCGAAAATGCATTTTTATTTTAAAAGTTTTTACATTTTGTATATTTATAAATTCAATTCATATAGAACCGATTTCCATAGCGGTGAAAAATATGTGGCTTTTAAACATTAATTTCGAAAAGCGCTCCATATTTATTAATAATATATAATATGTGTGTTTGAGTTAGAATTGAAAAAAACTTTGGATTCAAAGTAAAAATAAAAACTTCAATTACAAATGAAAATGTCTGCACTAAAATTGCAAATAGTTCGTAAACCGCGTTTAACGCGAGTTGAGATATGTCATCAGGGTTTCGAAAGGGAGGGACTTTAAAGCAGTGTTCGAAAATAAACAGTACATTATTTAACGTTCGTCTCACACACTCAGGAACGGTATCTATTTTTTTAGTGATTGTGTAGACATACACAACCCTTAATACCGTTCGTAACTATTTTCAAGAAAGAACCGAACATTATAAAATGTTCGTAATATTTTTGTGTTCGAAAGATGACTAACAGGGAAACGTTATTTTTTTAATGATTTTCTACACAAACACTATAAGCGTTTGTGTTTTCCAAAAATCTACCGAACCGAACATTAAGAAACGATGTTTAGTGTTTATTTTCGAACACTGCTTATAAGTAATTCTTCAACTAACTTCCTAATGATAAATGGCCATATTCATAAAAAGTTCTTATTTTAAGCCTAAAGTATGTTATAACCAGGACAAGTTTGAGAAGGCACGAACAATGGACCGAAAAAGTATAAAAAAATGCTATGAAAAATTGCACATCTTGGCAAAAATAAACATGTTGCTATTTAAGAAACATTTATTTTAAGTTTTGATTGTATGGTACAATATCATGTTTCTTCAAATTATCAAAAATAAATAATCTCCTGTTATCGCATAATACAGTTCATAAAATGGAAAACACTATTCCAACAGCGCAAGATGTAACTGGAGCATATTTGAAATTCATCCGTCTCACATTCATTAAAATATGAGTAGTTCACTTGCAAACACCGCTAAGTTAAAAAAAAAAAAACAAAGTTCATAAAAATTGAAATGCCAAACCATATATAGAGTTTTGCAAGAGTATTGAATAATTAACCACAAATTGCGCGTATTTTACGGAGTTTTGTATGAGATTGATAATAAGTTACGGAGGCGTTACAAAAAAAAATTCAAATGAGGGCTTTTACAGAATTTTTATATTTTTAACTTAGCGGTGTTTGCAAGTGGACTTCTCACGTAACTATTTCCTTTTTAAATTAGTCTTGTAATCCGGTATTACGATTGAAAACTTTTTTTCAAGGTTTCTACCAAATCTTTTTTACTGGCCTCTTTAATATTTTCCTTAGCACTGTCAATTAAGTCTAAGCTTTCATTTATGGAAGCCCTTTTGTTTGTAAATTCAAGAGACTTGGGCAGACGCATCGAAAGTGCTGTGCACTTCGAATAGATTCTGCCTCATATACGCTAAACTTATATAAAAATTTCTTCTAGGTTGCAAAAAAGGTATTTTTTAGCAAGCCTGGTGTAGCTTAACTTTTTAACGAAATAATTAAAGAAATGGCAAAAATGGTATATGGGCACTTCCAAGATTGTAAACGGGTCATTCGCAAACGTTTATATTGACAAAACTGTAAAAAACAACCTGATTCTTTTAACTCTCAATTAGCTCTTTAATTTCCGCAAATGAAATTTTTCGCTTACTGTCGTGGTTTCCGAGATAATTGCAAAAAACCAGTGATTGTAAACGGGCAAAAAAACGGAAGTGGGTTTTAAGGGGTAACCGTTTAAACAGTGATTTCTGCGAAACCTGACAATATTTTATTGGGATTAATTTTAAAATGTTGCGTACTAATGTGCCCTAAAAATGGTTTCGATTTCAAAATAAAATATGAATTATATATTTTAAATAAATTGTTAAAGAAATTGTTAACGGGACAATTTCTCCACCATGATTTAAAATTTTTTTATGTTGCTATTTATAATCCTTTATATAAGAAACTTAATAAAAAATGTTTTTCAGATCATAAATATGCCTTAGATTAGAGTATTGTTGTTCCAAATGCATATTTTCTAATATACACAAGTATGTGCTAAAAGTTGTAGTACTTCGTTTACCATTTATCTTTTTTTTCGAATCAATTAATTTATACGCATATATTAAAAAAATATAAGCAATTCTCTAAATAAATCTTGAAAAGAAAAAAATTTTTTTTCCATTTTTTGTGGTTGACATTTTTTTGGAAATAGCCATATGCCATAAAAACTTGCCTTGGTAATAACCAGGGAATATGCAATTGCATGTTTTTCCTTGTGCGACTAATGAAACCATATGGAGAAACAATATATTTATCCGTTTTAGAGCTTTTTATGAATTTTGGCATCGATTTGTTAGTGCATATTTTACCGTTTGCAGAATTTTTTGGCATATTTTAGTTAAAAGAGTCTTTTTGCAGCATTTTTTAGGTTTATAGCGCATATTTTGCCTTTTTAATGCATATTATGATACATATTAAATTTTTTAGATGCCTACAATAGCTTTTGCAGCAAAAAAAAAATTTTTCTTTTTGAAAATCTGTTACTTCAATTTCGACATCTACATTTAAGTTTTTCTCTAAAATGTAAGACAAAGCAGGTTGTCATAAGGTAAAAGTTAAGCGATTTGATTCTAGGCCACGTGCCCAAATATTTTACTTCATATTAAATTATTTTCAAATCGGTTCACATTTGCTCAAAGCTACCATCCTTAACTAGCCTTAAATTCCGTTTTAATGTTAACATTTGTTAACAATTTAGCGACCGTACCTAAAATCCCTTTAAGACAAAAACCCATATGGATGTTAATATCTAGATAATATTTAGCGCAAACATCTCTTATATAAGTTTTATATTTTTTTTTATATTTTGTTATTAAATTGTTGAATATTGTGTCTTCAAATGAGCAATTTTCAATTTTAAGGGCATATTTTTAACATTTTTCAGGGCATATTTGCCAGTTTTATGCATATTTAATGCGCATAAAACGTGTTTTTTAGAGCATATTTCTGGTTTCCCTGGTAATAACTATCAAACACTTTTTTCCTATTAACCTCATATAAAATTTTGTATTCTTAAACGTACATTAGCAGCTTTTTAATTATTAACTGTTTGTAAATACAACTTTAAATAAAATAAAAAAAAATTAACTTAATAAGTACAAAAGTACTTTTCGCTTATAGTCACGCTAATGCGACTATAAGGCTAAGTCACATATATGCCACTATAAGGCATATAACCGAATTCGAATATAATCAAGTTATGTGAATAAGAAATTAAAAAGTTTATATAAATTACAGCGACATCAGGCTTTTTGTTTTGCAACGGAGTTACATACTAGTATATAAAAATAGTTAAAATAATAACAAAATATTTCATATTACGAGTAGAGAGTTGATGACATAAATTAAACGATTTAATTCATTCTTTCTTTGGATGGATTGAGAATTCGATTAGGTATAGATACATTCTATCCTTATTTATTATCATCTATTCAATGGAGTGCGATTTGACCATGCAGTTAACTAATTTATTTATGGGATGCCCTGGTAGGCTAGTTGGTGGTGCACTCGTCTATCAGTGTAGAGGTTTCGGGTTCGATTCCCGTCAGAGACTGGTCTACTGCATAAAACTATAAATTGGCATTGTTAAAATCTTTTTTTTTTTTTTGTTTTTTTTTTTTGGGAGTGAAATAAGCCCTTTTCTAATAATAACAATTAAAACCACTTTCATATTGCAATTTTTAATTGATTATAATGACTGCGTTTTAGCAGTGACAAATTATTAAAAACAACAATTTTTATGTTTCTATAATAATTTTCTATATATGAAAATGAAATTAACTCTTAATAAACTTGGTTTATCGTATATTTTAATGTCTTCATGGTAACTATTTCGTTTTCAAAACGATCGTTTTTAGCAGATGTGATGAATTTCGACCGATTGAAAAAAAATTTCGGAATTGAAGTTTAATTTACATATGGGGATTTCATGTCAAGTGACCCAATTTTGAAATTGAAAAAAATTTTTTCAAAAGATTGATCAAATAGCTATCAAAGCTACTTGGGACAAATTTTGCATACACCAATAGGTAATAAGTTACATGAATGAGAAAGAACACCTGTATGGCCAAAATGACAAACTTTGACCCCCTCTTACTCGGAAACCGATCTTGTTGAAAATTTGTGTCTAAACTACTATACAATAGGACTAACCTTGGTGCAAATTGCATCCAAAGCGGAAGACTTCAATTTCAAAATTGGGTCACTTGACATGAAATCACCCATACATATATAATATATGGGTCATTCTACGTTAAGAGGTTATCTGATATTAGGAATGGCGGCATGATAAAAATATTTAAAATAATAACTTTTTTCAATATAATCGTATTTAATCAGGTAGTATGAATGCGTGTTTAATAATGGCCAGTCAAGTAATCTAATTTTACCGGTATTTTAAGTGACCAGGGGAGATACTCTACACAGGGTAAAGACATGAAGGCCAGGACAGGATACCTTACTTTACAGGGGAAAGATAAATTAAATAAAACAAACCTTATTTTCTTAAGAATCAACTTTATTTACTCAATATTTGGTGATAGCTTAAAACAAAAAAAAAATTAGACTAAAATTTCCATACAGTCTAAAGTATTCTAAAGTATCTATCGAAAAGAGACAAAAGCAGTTACATAAACTCATGTAGTAAAAAAATGTGATATATAGAATCCGTTATCCTGCACAGTGATGTTAACTTTTATTTTTTCATAACCGTACGGCCCTCTAAAAATTACCTTTTCTGATAAGAAATTACCGTACGCAAAGGTTTTTTAATTTATTCAAATTTTAAATGTGTTTTATAAAATTTTTTTTGAAAATCATTGTTTTAAAATACATTTTAAACCAAAATTGTTGTATTTTTTATCAATACAAAAAAAAAAAGCATCAAATAAATAAAATTCTTACGTTACTGACAGACTGACTGATTCATGATCGCACAGCCTAAACGACTGAAGCAAAAACGTTTAAATTTTGACCGGAGGTTGGTTTTTTGCCAAATCGTTTAACTAAGACAGAATTTTTTAAAATTCGAATATCGCAAGAGAATATTAACTCAAAATTTTTTATTTTTTTACATTCATCTTCTTATGATGAAACCATTGGTTTAAAAGTTCTTTTTTATATGCCTTTAATACAAAATTAATATGTAATATTTTTGCATCTACTGAAAAGTTTTAATAATTACTATAGTTAAATGCATCACATAACGGCTATTTTAAATGCTTAAAAAATTGTTGACTTTGAAACAACCGTAAAGTTAAAAATACAATTAATAATATACAATGAGTTATTTAATTTTTCATATTTTACACTTATCACTGTAACCTAAGCATTTGCAGAAACATAACGTTCTATTTCTAAACCTGCCGTTGAAAATCACCTCTCAAAAGTTTAAATCATAAAGCCTTCATATGCAAGTATGTATGTATGTATATTAATATCAAAAACCCAAATCTTGATATTACCGTATTTTAAATGAAATTACCTTGCTACCTTTTGTGGCTCAAAATTACCGTAAAAAAGGGTAATTACCGTACGGTTAACATCACTGATCATGCATTCCAAAGGCACACTCTCATCTACGATAATAAGTCTACCCTACGTAATAAAGTTACTCTTACACCCTGCTCATATAAAATAAGGCACAAATACTTAAATTTTTAAAGCGTTAAAACACGTATAACGTGTATAGTGGATATGTGTTGTTTTAACGTAAAATGATATACGTGAAATACTAAGAAAGAAGTAATATCGCACTTCCTTTATTTACCCTGGACGCAAAATCTCTACCCTGGCATCAGATGAAGCAGGGGAAATACGGCAGGGGAGAGATTTTTTCATAAAAAACTAGCACAATCAGCAACATATGTATTGTAACGAAAAAGCAAACTAACACAGTAAATTATACTGATATTCAAATAAAAAAACATTACAAACAAACTAAAACCACAAATTACATGCGAATAAAACTCACCAGGGGAGATACATCAATCACTGACACGTGCGAGCGATCCGAGTGGTGTGGTCGAATTATCGGCCCAATAAGAGCACACTAGTGGCTCGCGCGGTTTTTATTGTTAAATCCACTTCGAAACAAATGTTTTGCTATTTAAATTTGCAGCGTCAATGCATTTTAGCGGCATTTTTAAACGGTCGAAAAATGTGCAGGGGAGGAGACTTAAAATACGAGGGACAAAACTTGTGTAATTTTTTTTAATAGAATATGAAAGTAATTTGAAAGTTAATGCAAATGACTATCATTGTTATTTATACTACTTTATGTTATAAATAACGATTAGATGTTTAATGAATTAGTAATGTGTTAAATTTCAAAGATTTTGTTACAGAAAAGTAAAGGGACATGCCAGGGTAGATACTTTTTTCTAGGTAAACATAAAATTATGAATAAACTAAGGTAATTTAGGTATTGCAATTTATTGTCAAAAAAGTATTCTTTATTTATTATTAAACACGTTTGATATTTCCACAAATTTTCAATTTATATATGATTTTTTAATGTAGCCGTCGATAGTACCTTTTAACGTAGAATGACCCATATACTTGCTTTAAAAGAATAAAGACAGGAAAAAAGTGGAAAATGTATTAGAAAATTTATTTTTAAGGATACTGAAAACAACATTATAGATTTCAAATCGTTTTGTTTTCAAAATCATTTTTAACTTTTTTTAATACATAATTAATTAAATTTTTTTCCTCTTTTTCAGGTAAGTTTTTTAACTATAAATTTAATATGGAAATAATGAAGATAAGTACTTTAATTTAATAATTAAAAAATTAAAAGAAACATCTTATAGATGTTTTTAATTTAGTTTAGAATTATATTTCAGGATTTTTCAATTATTGATAGAATAATCAAGTTTCACAATAAGACTTTTAAAATACTAAAGGCCGAGTCAAAAAATCCGTTGTACTTTATACGTCGCCTTTTTATTTAAATACGAAGTCAAAACTTGCCTTAAGGCTAATTGTCTTTAAAACATTTACGTCCAATTTCACAAAGTTTAGTTCTAACTAACTATTACTTTAACTTCCAGTTAACAATATGTTTTTGACAGTTAAAACTGATAGTTAGTTATAACGGAACTTGCTGAAATTGGCCGTTAAACTTCTAATTCAACAATTAAAAAAAAAGGAAATACATACATACATACATAGGTATGTAAAAAGAATTGCTGAAATAGATTTTATATTAAAACGCATTATGCGTTAGATACGTAAAATCAATTAAATATTCTTAAATATAACAAAACTAACTCACCAAATGTAAGAAAAATTAGGTTTTTGATAACTCAGTTCGAGTCAATCAATCATAAAAATATAATATAAAAAAATGGTCATCATTTGTCCATAAGTATTTGATTAAGCTGTTAAAATAATTTTTAAAGCCACCTCAAAAGTGCTAAAAGGAAAACATCGTAAATTGTGTTTGTGTGAAACGTATTTTTTTTTTATATGTCGGCAAATATTAAATTAATTTATTACTTCATTTGTATGACCAATACATCCGACTTAAAAAAAAATTTTGAAACGTCATACATGTTTTTAAGTTGAGCCGTTTGTCAACATTTCTCTACTCTTCGCACGTGAATCATCATCATCGCTGTCGATAAGTCCAATTTATTAGAAATCCAATGCAAAATGTATTGATAATTAAAGCGAATTAAACATTGTTGTTGGTATATCTTTTTTATTCATATTAAAAAATATATAAACAGTTAATTTATATTTTCATGGACATTAAGGCGCTAACAAATTCTTAGAGTTGTTTATTTGTGATTTAGTAACATATCTGAGTGTATTTGTTCATAATAATAATCTTTTCAGTAATACAAAGTTTTTGCACCAAAATGTATCGTTTGATTTAATTCAAATAGAGGCCTCAAAATATAATAGTTAAATACATATCGTCGGTTGATTATTTAATTGTCGTATGTGGATACAAATTACATACGACAAACGACAATTAAATAATCAACCGACGATATATTGACTAGCATTGAACCGATACTAAATATTCCATATTTGTCTTATATAAGTACATACAAACATAATACACATATTAGAGAGAAAGCGGGAGATAAAAATATTATTCCCGGGATTCTTGCCAAAAATGTTTTATTTATTTACTTTATGCTCCAATAAAACTTATATTTCGTACTGGATAGCAAAATATATATGTGTTGGTATATCGAATATATCGATAGGAAAAATATCGATATCGATGTTATTATTATTTGAAATACAGCTATGAAGACATATTACAGAAACTATACAAACACAGTTTTTTGCCGCAAGTTTTTACTTGATATTATTAATCGTACAGAATTACAGCAATGAATACAAACAAAAAGAGTGGCAGGTGGTATGAATTGCTTAGCTGTGCTTTTTTTACTGCTAACTAAACCCCCTTATGCCGAAATTTTTATATGTTACATAGGGACTGAAATGTCTGATATTTTTATAATGTAAAAAAAAATCCAATAAAAATGCAATTGCAATTGCGAGCATAGGATAAAACAATGAACGACCATTAGAGGAAAAGTCCGCTAGATTGATTACACGGTGAGACAGTCCAAAAAACCTGGGACCGGATATCATTTTTCTTGTAGGGCTTATCGAGTAAAACAAGATTCCAATAGTGAAATATGCCGGACACCTCAAAAATCGGGATTTACGGTTAAAAACCCGGTTTTTGTACCTTTGCGCACTTATAAGCTTGTAATTTTGTTGATAATGATCCGATTTTCAATTTCATACTAGATTTGGAAAATCTTTCGAACGATATATAATTTGATTAAGGAAACTGGAGAAATTTGGGTGTTATTGTCGAGCAAACACAAATTTTGTAGATTTTTCAAAAAAATTTAAAATTTGGACTGTATACAAACATTCGAGAACAAGGAACAACAGGAAACATCAAGAACAAAACTTATAACATTAATAGACGATCACTTGAACAAAACAAAATTAATCCAAAGAGAGAAAATAATACTGGACACAGTGGGACAAACAAGAAAATTTTTTAAAGAAAATAATGACATACTCATACTTAGTGCCGATAAGGGGAATAAAACGGTTGCAATGAATAAAAGTGACTATGATATAAAAATGAAGGATATATTAAAGGACTTTTGCACGTATAGAAGAATGAAGAAAGACCCAACCTCAGGGTTACAAACAAAAAAAAATATTTTAATAGACAAATTATTTAATCAAAACCTCATAACCGAAGCAGAGAAAAATAGAATGATTAATAGAATAGCCACTTCACCACGTATTTATGGACTTCCAAAAATCCATAAGGCTGAAATGCCTTTACGACCAATTTGTTCGTCAATAAATTCACCATCGTATGGACTATGTAAATATATTATTAATATTCTGAAGAATTTGACTACTGACTCACAATACAATGTTAAATACGCTAAGGAATTCAAATCTAAAATAAACAATACGCCCATAGAAAACGATGAAATTCTCATATCTTTTGACGTAATTTCGCTGTTTCCCAGCATACCGGTTAACTTAGCTTTAAGGACGATTGAAAGAAAATGGGACATACTGGAGAAACATACAACAATACCTAAAGATTTATTTATTCAAATACTTAGTTTTTGTATAAAGGACACCAGATATTTTAAATTTGAAGAACAATTTTATGAACAATTAAAAGGAATGCCAATGGGATCTCCGGCATCACCTGTGATTGCAGACATAGTTATGGAGGAGCTATTGGACACGACTATGGAGCTAATGGATGCAAAGCCCAGATGTCTTACCAAATATGTTGACGATTTATTTGGAATCATAAAAAAGGACAAAGTTGATGAAACACTAAAAATCTTAAACTCATATAACCGACAAATTCAATTTACCATGGAGAAAGAATGTGACAGTAAACTACCGTACTTGGACTCAATAATAATAAGACAAGGAAATCTGCTAAAACTGGATTGGTACCAGAAACCATCGTCGTCGGGTAGATTAATAAATTTCTATTCGAAACATCCAAAACGAATTATTATAAATACGGCAACCAATTTCATCAACAGGGTTATAGATATAAGTGACAATCAGTTTCACAAGAAAAATTTTTATAAAATCAAGGAAACTTTAAGAATGAATGACTTCCCTAAAAAGACGATTAACGATTTGATAAAACGCGTAAGAAATAAGCGTCCCATGGTCAATACTAGAGAATCAGACGACAAAATCTTTAAATCAATCAGTTATATACCGAACTTTTCTGAAAGAATGAAAAATTCTTATATAATAAGGACAAGTTCCAGTTGGCCTTTAAATGTAACAATACTGTTAATAAATTATTCAGCAAAACCAAATCAAAATTGAAAACTGAGGAAAACCCAAACGTAGTATACAAAATCAATTGTAAGGGTGACAATACCAACATATGTCAGAAGGCATACGTAGATACAACTAAAACGAAACTAAAAACCAGACTCTCATCACATAAATCGGATTTAAAAGCAATTTACAAACCATTGGAGCAAAAAACAGCACTCGCGGCTCACTGTGCAATGACTGGACATACACCAAACTTCGATGATGTTAAAATATAAGTAGAGGAGAGCAATTATTATAGGAGATTTACTTTGTGCTACACATACTTAACTTAGACACAAATGAGAGATTAAACTACAAACTTGATGCAGAAAACAAATCAGCTCACACATACAAACACACGATACACAAGAACAGAAAGAAACCAAAATAGAATGTGGAAAACATTAGTTGACAAAAGCTTACGGTTGAACAACAGCTCGAGTGAATTTATTTATTGTTTACATTTTTTGTTTTCGTTTATTTATTTTTAAATGATATATATTGTATTTGTTTTGAAATGCTTTGTGTAATTTTTGTAATACATATATTTTTGTATTTTTTATATAGAACCCCTGAAGATGGTCAACAAAGTTGACCGAAATATTGGGATATAAAATAAAATAAAATAGAATTTTTAAAACAAAATATGTTTATATTTTTTATTTAAAAATTTGTTTTAACTCATGACCTTATGCCGAACAAAATTAACAAACATTTTATAAAAATTTTATTAATCAATTAATCAATGTTATCCTAAACACAAAAAAAATTTGTAATGAGAGTTTAAGTCATTCAAAAATATTGTTTTTTTTTCGTGTTCTTTTTACGCACATTCTTTAAAATTACAAATCACTGTTAGCCTAAACACAACTTAGATTTACAACAAATATTTGTAATGAGAGCTTTACTCATGTAAAATTATTGTTTTTTTTTAATATGACGTTTTGTTAATGTCTTCTTTTTCACTTTGAATCTGTGTATTAAAAAAAAAAAAAGTTTGCAATTTAATAAAAATCGTGTGCAATTTTAATTAAAATTATATACAAAATGTGTGACAATTGTAACAAATTTTTGGCTTATTTACTGATATCAGTCACCGGCGTGATTTAAAAAACCATACAGTTTTAAAACACGCAAAAACATTAAGTACGCAAATGTTGTAACTGTTACAAAACCGATAGCTGTAAGTTATGATCTACCGACAACGAGCAAATCTGTCGATATAACAGAAAAAGATTTTGAACAAAGAAAGTTCCTTCCATCCAGGTCTACAACAACGGAGCGGCATATTTTGTCAAATGCTGATTTCTACGATCTTGTTCGCGAACTACACTTGTCAAAGCGGCAATCTGAAGTCCTTAGGTCGCGATCAAAGCAGTAGAATTTGGTGGAAAAGGATTTCGTTATAACATCTGGTAGAACAAGTTACCGGACTTGGTTACTTGAAGAAAGATGTAAGACTATTTCCAATGACAGTGATCTCGTGTATTGCGTTGATGTACCGAAACTATTTTCGGCATTAAATCACAATTATAATGCAGATGAATGGCGACTTTAAAAGTAAATTTTCTTATAAAAATTTATGACTTTATTTTTATTAATTTAAGATTTGTAATGTAATATGTCGTGCGCCGAATCGTTATGATCGCAAACTATGGCCATCTCGCGAGTCACATAGAAAAGGCAGCAAACCCATTTTAAATTACCAATTAGTTAAAGTTAAGGACGTTATTCTGGCACCACTGCATGCATCTTAAACTGGGATACATGAAACAATTTGTCAAAAATTAGATGTAAACGGCGATGTTTTTTGTCATCTTTGTCATAATTTTAATTTAAATGGCACACGATTTTTATTAAATTGCAAACGTTTTTTTAAATACACAGATTCAAAGTGAAAAAGAAGACATTAACAAAACGTCATATAAAAAAAAAAACAATAATTTTACATGAGTAAAGCTCTCATTACAAATATTTGTTGTAAATCTAAGTTGTGTTTAGGCTAATAGTGATTTGTAATTTTAAAGAAAGTGCGTAAAAACAACACGAAAAAAAACAATATTTTTGAATGACTTATTGCCTATTTCACGATGTCACTCGAACGTTTACGTTCGCACAAATAACATATAAAACAAAAACAAAGTTTTAAAATTTGTTTTTGTTTTATATGTTATTTGTGCGAACGTAAACGTTCGAGTGACATCGGTAAATAGGCAGTTAAACTCTCATTACAAATTTTTTTTGTGTTTAGGATAACATTGATTAATTGATAAATAAAATTTTTATAAAATGTTTAAAAGTTAATTTTAATGAAAAGTTAAATAACTCAGTCAATTACTTATCTATTTTTAAAAATATGCGTTGTAATCGTTAATAAACGTACTTTTTGAATAAACTTAATAGTATTATAGTTTCTTAAGAAAATAATGTATAAAAACGTCACCAAATTTAAAATTTTTGAAAAATCTACAAAATTTGTGTTTGCTCGACAATAACACCCAAATTTCTCCAGTTTTCTTAAATAAATTATACATTGTTCGAAAGATCTCAGTTTCTTCTTTCCAAATCTAGTAAGAAATTGAAAATCGGATCATTATCAACAAAATTACAGGCTTATAAGTGCGCAAAGGTACAAAAACCGGGTTTTTACCCGTAAATCCGGATTTTGGAGGTGTCCGGTATATTTCACTATTGGAATCTTGTTTTAGTTGACAAGCCCTACAAGAAAAATAATATCCGGTCCCAGGTTTTTCTATTTCATTCAATTTTGTAACACTGTGTTACCTTTTGGTTTGAGAATCAAATCCAATTTAGAAAATTATCTGAAGTTACAATAAAATATCTTATAGTCCCTGTTACTTTGGTTCCTTCAGAAAGGTGCTTATCAGCATCCCAATTTTTAAAAACTTACATCTAAAATAACGTGCGTACATAGAAACGTCTCAAACCTTCAATAAAGTGATAAAAACAGCGAACTTTATTTAGCCTGATAAAAAAACTAGTTAAAGTTTTCCTACTTGAGTACAAACATTCAGTCGAATGTAATATCGTTATATCGATATTGAAATCTGAACTATCGATTAATATCGATAGTATCGCAGCACTAATACATAGCAAAAACGAAAGAATGCAAGATTAAAGTTATTTTAAGACACTAAAGAGGCTATTTTTGATGCTTATAAGCTGAAAGTATTGAAGTCTTAGGGGAAAATAATTTTTGGAAGGGCGAATAGGAACGGAAAGCTAAACATTACGAAGTAGGAATAAGAAAATAATTTCACAGTTTAAAAAATTCAGCATGAAGGAGAAATTAAGTTTACCATAATCAACAACATATTTTTTAAAGTTTTATACCCTTAATCAGCATTTGTATATGAAGGTATACTAAGTTTGTCATTCAATGTGAATCTCTTTTAATTTTAATATTCATCTAAGATCCCAGAAATTATATGTATGTATATTCTGGGTTCTTCTGTAATTCTAAGTCGATTTTTGGCTACAAATTGTTTCTAGTTCTCCTAGGTTAGTATGGCTAAAAACGTAACGAATAATGCTTTTGTGGTGCAATTTAGCATAATCTACTTTCATAAGACTCGAAATCACACCACAAGATTTTTTGAAGATCGAGTCTTAATTTATCATGCGCCCCATATAATACACACTCGCAGAAAACCCTTTAGCCCACTAGAATTTGCTAAAGCCCTTATGACACTGCATTTTTAATGATTTGTTTAAGTTTTGGTGAACAGTGCAAATATAATGTAAAAGAAAAATTTACCAAGTGCAAAGAGATTAGCTGTATTTCGATTAATAGCAAACTCAACAATTTTTAAAAAGTTATCGAAAAAAATGAAGTTATGTCAAAAAAAATAGTATTAGTTTGGGCTTTGTTGTTATACAGACGTGGATTTTTAACCCCGCATACGATTTGAACTATTAATTAATCATATCTGATTTTGACATATATCAGCAGCGAATGGACGCTTAAAATAAATAATATATTTTGTTATTTAAATTATTAAACATAATAGTGAACAATTAAAACGATAAAATTAAATAAAATAAAAAAGTAAAAATATATACATACGTATGAATGTTCATACATGTATGTATGTATACATATTCTGAACAAAAACATTTAAGCTTTAATTTCTTATTTTTTGTGTTGTTGTAATACAATAAATAATGAAAATATTAAAAGCAAAGCAAAACGGTGAAAAACAAAAACAACTCTTTGCATGAGTACGAACAGTGAAACAACACTAAGATAAAATGAAAGAAACGTTTACGTTTTAGTTAATGCAGATGAAAATAATGCAGAAATAAATAAAACAAAACAAAACAATTTAAACTATTTAACACGTTCCCTATCACCCTCGGTGTTTACAAAAACAGTGGATAGTGACTCATTAAAAAAACTACAACTAGATTTGGTGACAAGTGTTGCCAGGCCAGCAAGTATTGCCGTGACGTCAAAAACAAATTTAGTGGGAAATGATACCATGAACTCAAACACAAATGCAATGGAAAACCCCCCTGTAAAAAGTTGTCAAAAGCCTACAGTACAAGTTGGTATGGACAGGTACATAACAGTGCTTAAACGGGGACGCAGCCCTACCTCTGCAGCAGTTGCTTCGGCCTCAAAAGTGCCATCTTTTGAAAAAATAAATACTCAAAATCGTTTTGCAATTATGGAGGATGAATCCTCTGAAGCACCAAACGTCATTAAACCATCCAAGCCTCCCCCGATATATCTTAGGGAGCAAAATTCAAATGAGCTCATAAAGAGTTTGATATCGTTGATAGGTGAAAATTCGTTTTACGTAGCGGCTATCAAGCGTGGAAGTATAAACGAGACAAAAATACAAGTCAATCATGAGAACGATTTTCGCAAAATAGTAAACAACTTTGAAACACTTAAAAAAAAACTTTTATACCTACCAACTGAAAAGCAGTAAAGGTCTACAGGTAGTGATTAAGGGTATTGACTCATGTGTGGACCCAGAAGAGGTTAAAACATTCCTAGAAGAAAAAGGCTTCAAGGTAAAACATGTTGTAAATATTAAAAATAGAGAAAAAATTCCCCAACCACTTTTTCGAGTGTAGTTTGAACCCGGCGACGTAAAACTTAAAAAAAACGAAACACATCATATTTACAATTTAAAATTTATTAGTGTTATTCACACCGAACTTGTTAATTTGTTACTCGGTAGTTTGTTAATTTGCTAAAGTTACCAACTGTGAACGACCCCCTTTTTAAAACTTTGTTAGTCTGGTAAATTTAAAATAAAAAAATCATTTAATTAACATACTTACTCTCACTGTACACGAAAATTGCCGAAACGCAAATATTTTTTTATATTTATTATATTTATTTAGAAACTGCAATGCTGATTGTGAGTTACCATCTAACAACTATTTTATCAGGGGTGCCGTGTCGTTAATTTGTTAAATGTTAATCCGGTAGCGCGTTAAATATAAAAAAAAACAAAACGCGTATAAATAAGTAACGATTAACGACTAACAAACTAACAAGCTTGGTGTCAGAAGAATAACTATAGAAGAGCCGCACAAAAAAATGGACCTGTTCAGTGCTTAAACTGCCAAGAATTTGGCCATACCAAGGCATACTGCTACTTACCCCCTGTCTGCGTAGTATGTGGTGAACTACACGGTACAGTTTCTTGCAATAAGTCTAAAACCGACCCCAACGTAAAAAAAATGTAGCAACTGTGGCGGTAATCACACTGCCAATTATAGAGGATGCCCTGTATATAATATCGTCAAGCAGACGGTTGCACCGAAAACAAATACCCCTCAAATGCAGGTTGCAAATCAAGTAAACACAAATGCAATTCAAGCCCCCCAACCTAGTAATAACAGAACCTCTTACGCTAACGTCCTAAAATCAAACCATCAGCCAATGCAAGGTGCCTCGCGAAGTAATGATGAAACTCCGGTTTCTAATTTAAGTCGTTTAGAAAAAACCATGGAAACATTAGTGCAAACAGTAAATAATTTTACGAACACAATGGGTAATATGATGCAGGAAATGCTTAGAATGCAATCGATGTTATTGCAAGCTGTACTTAACAAACCATGAACTGTTTAAAAATTTGTTTTTGGAACGGCATCCGCCAACATAAAAATGAATTAGAATACTTTCTTAAAAATAAACAAATTGATGTCATGATGATTTCTGAAACTCATTTGACCTCAAGAAATACGTTTAAAATAAATGGTTATATACTATATGATACCAAGGACCCACGAGATAGAGCTTGTGGAGGTTCTGCCATTTTAATAAAAACCCGAGTTAAACACTACCTAATGTGTGATCATCGTGAAGATAATCTCCAAGCAACGAACATTTGCGTTGAGGAATTAAATAGAAACCTAGTAATTTCATCGTTATACTCCCCGCCTAGATTTTCAATATCGGAGGGCCAATATTATAAATATTTTAAATCATTAGGACCGTGTTTTCTAGCCGCTGACGATTATAACGCTAAACATACCTTCTGGGGGTCGCGACTTATAACACCAAAGGGTCGTGTTTTATTTAACACAATTTCTAAATGGTGGTAGCGAGCGGACAACCAACATATTGGCCCACTGATCATCAAAAAATACCAGATGTCATCGATTTCGGCGTGGTTAAAAACATTCCCATAGAAACGATTCATGTTGAAGCTTCCCTAGAATTATCTTCCGACCACACACCTACAATTGTTACTATAAGGAACCCCAATAGAATTGTACCTCCGACTGGTTACACAGCGACGACAGCTACGCAAATTAATTAGTTAAAATATAAAAAATATCTCAGTACCCATTGCACAGAAAATATTCCGCTCAGTACATCGGATTATGTAGATCGCTCTATTGACAATTTTGACAGTTTTCTCAAACTAGCTGTTCAACATTCCAGCGATACCCCCAAAAAAATTAAAAATAATAAAATATATTCTTCAGATGTCGAGCGGCTCTTGACTGAAAAAAGGAGAGTTCGAAGAGAATGGCAACTTTACAGATCCCCGCAACTTAAGATTTTATTAAAAGATTGCACAAACAGGCTAAGAAAGTTACTGCAGAATCAGAAAACGGCTTCTCTTGATGCAACTCCACAATCTGACTACTCATTATGGCGTGCAGCTAGAAATCTAAAAAGGCCAGTTATATCTAAGCCACCATTAAGAAACTTGAATGGTAGTTGGGCAAGAAACGATATTGAAAAAGGAAATCTGTTTGTTAGTCACTTGAAAAACGTATTTACACCAAATATATCTCACAATATTGCGGTCGAGTTACCACCTGTTGCTGCTAGAGCAGCTATTCCCCTCAGATTTGAGTTAAGAGAAATCGAAAACGCTATTTGTGACTTAAACACTAAGAAGGCACCTGGTATTGATAAAATCAATAATAAAATGCTTTTGGAGCTACCTCGCATAGCAAAGAAAATTATTCTTTTTATTTTTAATGCTATTTTACGCCTTGAATACTATCCTCAAAAATGGAAGGTTTCCTTAGTTACCATGATACCAAAGCCAGGTAAAGATCATACAAAAGTTGAGTCTTATAGGCCTATTAGCTTATTATCAAATATGTCAAAGCTGTTTGAGAAGTTATTAGTTTCAAAATTAACACCGATTTTAAGTGAAAATAGATGTATTCCAAACCATCAGTTCGGATTTAGAAGAAAACACAGCACAATCGAACAGACTCATCGAATAGTAAATGTCATAAGAAAAGCATTTGAAGAAAAGAAATATTGCTCAGCACTCTTCATCGATGTTTCGCAAGCTTTTGATAAAGTCTGGCATGAAGGCTTATTACATAAATTGAAGCAAAATTTACCAGCAAACACACACAAGCTGCTAGAAAGCTACGTAGTCGGTCGTCAATTTATTATTAAAGAAGGAAATTTCTTGAGTTCACCTCAGCCCATTGCCGCTGGAGTCCCACAAGGCAGCATCCTGGGCCCCCTATTATACTTAATTTATACTTCGGACATGCCAACAAGCAACTATACAAAAACTTCAACATTTGCAGACGATACAGCTTTTCTAAGCGTCCACGAAAATCGTTATGAAGCATCGCGTTACTTACAGCATCATATATTTCAACTAGAAATATGGTTACGACAATGGAGGATAATGGTCAATGAGCAAAAATGCGTACATATAACATTCACTTTGCGCCGGGAATCTTGCCCCTCTATTACAATCAATATTCAAATAATTCCTCAACATTCGCATGTTTAATATCTCGGTATACATCTGGATCGGCGATTAACGTGGAAATGCCATATAGAGGCAAAATTAACTCAAATGAAACTAAAAGCCATTAAAATTCATTGGCTTATTGGAGGAAATTCTGTCCTTAGTCTCGATTGCAAGCTTCTACTTTACAACTCTATCTTAAAGCCTTTCTGGTGCTACGGTATTCAACTATGGGGCACTGCCTCGGCCTCTAATATCGACAAAATTCAAAGGCGCCAAAATAAACTTCTTCGAATAATCACAGCAGCTCCCTGGTATGTTAAAAACTCAATCATTCATAAGGATCTCAATGTGCCATTAATTAAAACTATGATTACAAAATATGCAATAAAATATTTAAAAAGGCTTGAACAACCAGGGTTGTGAACTATTTCTAATTAAAAAGCGCCGTGGCCCCAATCAAAAAGCGCTAAAAAGCGCTAAATAAAATTTAAATAAAAAACTAAATGAAATGTTAAAGAAACAAGTTTAATTAATTACACTGGCCGTCAAAAAATATCGTTTGAAATAAACATATATAAAATGAGATTTGTGCGATTTTGATCTTTTACAATGATTATTTTTGACCATATGGCGACCATTTGTTCATGCAAATTAGTATGTACACTTTTTTTTTTATTAATTATCAGAAATCTAGGTATATTATGAATACAATAAGGCGAGAAATCATGAAGATCAGTAAAATCAGCACGCTAAAGTCAATTAAAATCGCATAATCAAGTTCTCTAACCCGACTTTTTTTGTTTTTTGCAGTGCAGTGTTAATGAAACATTAACATTTTAAAAAGGCTTTTCTGATATTTCAGGAAAAGTAAAGTAATATAATTTCAAATATACCCGGAAAAAATTATTTACTAAATCACCATTCTCGTCAAGCCAAAAATTTCTTATTGTAAGCCTGAAATTTTTTCATAAAAAAGTGTAGTTTAAGAAAACTTAATAAAAAAATGAGAAACTTTTGATTGATATGTTAACATGTCGATCTAAATAAAAATTAATTGAATCAACCCAAGTTTTCTTGAGCATTTTCTGAAAAGTTTTAAGAAATCGGTAGCATTTGTTTCTTGATGCAAGAAATTCGATCCTATTAAAATATCAAGAAAATGAGACTAATATTAAATAAATGCTGAATGCAGTTTTTGATCATATACCAAAAACATGAACTTTTGATCATGACAAAATGTTTCTTTATTTAAGAAAGTTTTACTTAATACAAACAAAAAAGTTAATGGATTACTTTAGAAAATAAACTTCTTTCCTTGTATAGTATGCATTTCAGAATAAAGTATGTATTTAAAAAACGGAAACAAATTTTGGTTTTTTGTGTCTTGATTTAAATGTTTGCAAATAAAAGTACAAAAATTTTGGGTATCAATAAAAGCGCTAATTTAGCGCTCTTTTTTAAAAAAGCGCAAAGGAAAAAATATGCGCATTTTCGACAGTTAAAAAGCGCTAAATCTAAAATGGCAACTCTGTGAACAACACCCAAATCCACTAGCTCGAAATATTTTAAATCATGATGGCCACACTCGCTTAAGAAGAAGAGACACTGCAGCACTTACATTAAGATTTGATTAATTATTGTTAGGTCCAGGCGCGGATTCAGGGGGGGAATAAGGAAATCCCCCCCCCCCCCCCCCGTAAATTATAAAAATATGTTTTGTTAATTTCGATAATACAAGAATTCCCAATAATAATATTTTTTTTAAATTAAAAAATTTTTGGAAATCCCAGCAAGGTTTTTTTGTTTTTTTTTTTTTTTATGAAGTCTCTAACGAAATTTTCAATAAGTATTTTTTTTTTTTATTGAATCTCTTACGATTTTCGATAAGTATCCACATCTTAATCCTAATAGTTATTTATTAGATATTTCCAATGAAACCTCTAGTTTACCGTATTCAATTACTTATTATTGCACATTCAATCCCAGCAGGTGCCATCTATATCCAAAGACTAAACGTTTGACTTGATAATGCGTGCGGTTGAATTATTAAAAAGCCTTAGTATTTGCAATATGTATGTATGTGTGTGTTATATGAATCAAAATTTTATTCGATAATTTTTGGCGAAAGCAGTGATTTGTCAGGGAAAAGCCAGATTTCCTTATCTTTAAGATATTTCAACATACAACAAAAAGTTTTTAGGAAATAATTTATTGGCTTTGTTGGAAACGCAAGAGGCTTCAAAAGATATTGATGAAGTTGATGTGTCAATTGATGCGAAGGCACTATCATCAATAGTTCTTAAAGCTTTGACAAATTTTGGTCCTGACCTAAAAAATTGTGTAGGAGATGGAACAGATGGGTGTCCTCTGATGTCAGCAGAAAATGGAGCTGTTCAAAATTTCTGGAAAAGCGACACAGGCGAAACAAACGCCTTGCTATTCCCATAAATCGAACAACTCAATTTCCAAAAGCAATAAAGTGCCATTAACTTAAAAAGAAACGACAAAATTTTTTAAATATAATCATCCCAAGCGAAAAACAGTTTAAGCAAAGCATTTGGGAGACAAACTCTCTTCATTATGCGGCTTTGCAACAAGTGCACATCATATAGTAGAAGCTTTGGAAAAAATATCTGAGTGGAAAGGTAGTATGTCTACCTTTATATTAAGGAACTCACTTAGTACTTTTAAATTTATTTGCGGAATATACATATTAATGGCCATTTTCTCAATGTATCGACAAACTGCCTGTTACTTAATGTCAACGTAAATTTATTGGACCGATAAACTGTCCGTTAACGATTTTGGGTTTCTTAATATAACGACAAAAAACATTGTTTTCAGCTGGCAACGCCACTCAAAATACATGTAAAAGTTGTGAGTCAGCTGATTGAATTTATCTGTACGGCAAATAAAAGGAAAATAAATAATTGGCAGATGAGTGCCAGTTAGCTTTGCGATAAAATCGAAGCAAAGGACACATTGAGAAAACCAAATTTCTTTAATGTGCAGTTTTTTGTTGGGAAAAGAGATAATTGCCTAATAAGAAAATGGCCATAAGTGTGATACCTATTGTAACACAGCCACTAAGTATCCTTTTACAAATGCAAGATATAGATATTCAAAAAGGATCAAGCCTTATCAAAATTTTAATCAAAAGTTAAAGTAATTTGCGTTCAAATCGAGGAACCTCGAAAAGACAAGGTTTGAACGAAATAATCCCATCCAAAATGATTAAGATTACTACCGAGTTGTAGGTTACATTCCTCTTATTAAATTTATTTTAGAAGGGCTCATAACAACTTTCCCAATAGATATCCCAAATGTATTGAACATACCTAAACTTCTACCTCAAAGTGTAATCAAGTCATATACAGATACAAAACTGTTAAAACCACAACTAGCTGATGAGCTGATTAGATTTGATAAAAGAGATAAACACCTACTAAGATCTAAACTTGAGCCTGATCTATCAGATAACGTTGTATATGATTTAATAAACTGTGATGAAGATATCTACCCAAATCTAATATAAAACTGGGCCCTATTCCACAAAACAACTTATCAACTTTTCACTTTGCACTTATCAAATTGCATTTTTTGGCAAAGTGAAAAGTGTTTCTGTTCCACAACATTCCTTGCAAATCTCACTTTGCACAAAGCTCGTTTTTGCAAAGACTTTGCTTTCTTTGCGAAAACTTTGCTCTGTTTGCAAAGTCTTTGCGCTCTCTTGCAAAGTCTTTGCGCTCTTTTGCAAAGTGAATGCGCAAAGTGTTCCACAAAGGATTTAATCATCTTTGCATTTCTGTCACCTTTCACTTTGCATTTCTTAATATAAATTATTAAAATGAGCTAAAAAGTAAAAATGGAATATGTACTTGCAGTGTTACATGTTATTTAAGAAAAAAAAAGATATTTTATCTTCTAGTAAGTTTTTTTTTTTATAAAATTATTGAAAATAGCATGTGAGAATTATTTCTTTTTAAAAGTTATTTTTATTATATAAACCAACTTTATTTTCGAATGTGTTCAATGAATCAAGTTTCAATTTATAAAGCTTCCTTGCAATAGTCTTATTCCATCATTTGTTCACATATTTTTGCTTATGCAAACCTTTGCTTAACATTGAAGCTATAGATATGTACATATGCATATAACTTATAAATTGAAATCATTGAACCCATTCGAAAAATTAAAATGGTTTATATAATAGAAAATATCTTATAAAAAGAAATAATACATAAAATGTATTAAGTATATCTATAAACATTCTGCAGGCGTCTTATAATTGTAAAAATGTATACACAAAATTTACTTCATTTAGTAGTTTAAAAAAAATATGGAACATTTCCTAATTCCTAATAATATGTATATATCTATAGCTTAAATTTTTACCAAAGGATGGCTTAAGCATAAAATATGTGAATTATTAAAGGAATAGGACTATTGCAAGAAAGCTTTAACATTTAATTTTAAAGGTTAATAAATTATAAAAACAGGCTTCCTGGGAGGAAGTTTTGAAAAAAGCCCAATCTTTGCAACTGGCGTTTGTCCAATAAACATGGGCATATGCGTCTACTATAACATCGACAACTCTATGGATGGTTCTGTAAACTGCTGATTTTGCAACACCATGCATAGCTGCAACTCTATGGTACTGGCAACCATTTCCGAGCAGAAGCACACAGTAGCAGTTGATTTTCAGTTTACAAACTACGCTTTTAATTGTGCTCTAATTCTTCTTTAATTATTAAAATTTTGTAGTCCCGAAAAATTAATTCGGGCTCTATAATTTCTTATTATACCCACGTCTCTACTATTGTAGACCAAAAACTCGCGTCTTAACATTTTGAAAGCTTCACTAGCTATAACAATATGAATTTGCAAAGAGATCGTTTACCTTGCAAATTTTTGACAAACTTATCAAAATTTGCTTTGCAAAAATAGAATTTAGAGTTTTTGTGGAACGAAACAGCATAATTAATTGCAAAGTCTTTGCAAATTACACTTTGCAATAATAACTTTGCACTTTGCACAAGAGAACGTACGTGGAACAGAAATTGAAAAGAGAATAAAAAAATTGCAAAGACTTTGCAAATTTCACTTATCAATTTCAACTTATCACTTAGCAAATTAAATGGTTCTGTGGAACATAAAGTGAAAAGTTGATAAGTTGGTTTGTGGAATAGGGCCCTGATCTTATATTTTATTAAACCTTTTTGTTGAGTTTTTTTTAATTAGGGCAATGACTTTTTTTGGAAAAAATTGCTTCATCCCACCACGCGATGGGCAATTTAGTATTGATAATGAAAATAATTTTTTTAGGCCATTTTGGCCAAAAAAGTTTCCGCACCAAATGCAATTTCTAAAGCTCCTCAAAAAAATTTTTTTTTTTTTAAATTTCCATACACATTATATATGGTACATTTATTGTTTATATATGCTATTTAAGTTTAAAGTGCGAGTTGATTTACATAATGGAAAAATATCTTGTGCAACTTTAATAGCTCGTTCCGCGCTGCTGAAAATTATCACTGTTTCATATATCCGCCAAATAACTCATCTATCACAACATCTATCATTTGCCATTAAAATTTAGTTTATTAAAAAAACCGCGAAATAGAGTCGCGATTTTTTTTGCGCCCTTCTTCCGTACAAATGGTAAGATCTTGTTATATTCATGAAATTGTTAGAAAATACTAAAAACTTTGTAATTAAATGTTAATTTTGTATAGTAAGGAGAAAAATTGAAATTCAAAACTTTATCGCGTTTGGTGCGGAAACTTTCTTCACGATCGCGAAAAAGTAATACATAATTTCTTAATATTTTTTCACGGTCTATACGGCTATGCGATGAAGAATTTGATATTCGCAAAAAATGCAAAAAGGACTTACCCAAACACACATATTGTTTTTAATAAACTTTAATAAACTTTAATAAACCCCCCCCCCCCCTAAGGCTCAGGTGGATCCGCGCCTGGTTAGTTCATATTTAATATATGAAGATTCAATAAAAAATAATGACAAAAAAAAAATTTTCAAAAAAAATGTAAAATTGTTCAACTTAAAATTTACATTCCAAGCTTGAAATATTAAAAGTGTTGCTGAATCAGCGGTTTAGGGGCAAATTCAGCTATTTGCCGCTTTTTGTTTGTTATGTTTTATGTATCTCGTAAGCAAAAAGTTGTTAAAGTAATAAAATGAACAAAATCATAACAAAAAAAAATGTTTGTTTACATTTTTTATAGTTTGCTCTTTCTAACATTTACTGTTTCTTTCTATCAATTCTATTCTATATAATTTCAATGAATTAAAAATGTAGTGTCATAACTGCCCGTCTATACCAGAGATAAATGTCAAATGTTGTCAAAATTATGTTATCTTTAATGTAGACAGCACTTTTTTAAACATATTTATTGCCGGAAATTTATTTTTCAATAATTGAAGCACAGCCGCGAATAACGTTGTAAACGCCACATTTTGCAAAAACTGTTTTTTTGCAGATAACCGTTGACCTTACTCTCTTACAGAGTTTAAACATCAAATCAAGCAAAACTATGCACTTTAACGCCTTCAAAATGGCGTACAAAGTGTCAGCCAGTGGCAGAACATTGCAAGTTACCAACAAAATGATGAAACCGAAATGGTTTTGCAGTGCGGAATAATGTTTTAAATGCCTTTTGCATAAAAGTTTTTATTATCATTATTTTTAATAATAGAAAAAAAAAATTTTAAAACAAATAATGCTGCCTGTCAAAAAACGGTTTTTTGCTCTCCTGAAAAATTATTATTTTGTAACTTAAAACGTTATTCGCGGCTGTGCTTCAATTGTTAATCAATTTTCTTTGACAATTATTGCTAACATAAAACGCCATATTTTGTTGTCAATTGAAAAAAGAAGCAAAAAGAAAAAAATAGAAGCAAATTGTGTGTCAAAGAAATTAAGTTTATTAACCCTAGAAAGATAACGTTATTTTTTTGTACTGAAAAGATAACGATACGTCTGAAAGACGTATGCTTGTGTATATCCTTTAAAGGATATCACCGAAAATAATATTGATGAATTTTATTGTTGAAATCATTTATTTATTCTATTTCTTTTAAAAAAATTTCGTTTTTAAATAGAAAATTATTATAAAAATAAAATTAAAAATAAAATTCAATTAGCATTATCAAAAATTAAAGAGTTTTTATAAAGGTCTTCAGTTCGGTTCAAAAAACTTAAATAAATATTTTATTTCTACTTTATGTAGATACTGTTATCTGTGTTAACTTATATAAGCCAAAAAAAAAAATAATTTGAATAACATTATGTGCAAGATTAACAAATTTAAATTTTGTGGTCGCCACATACAGGTACACCGCACTTGACACATACCATTTTAGACATAAGCTTCAGTTCTGATGGACAGAAGCCACCGTATTATCACTTTTTTGATTCACGCTGTTCTCCACTACAGCCTCAATCATTACTTACTGCATCTGGTAAAATTTGTTCAATGTTGTCGGTTAAAGTTTTCGATAAAATAGCGGTTTCTAGCCTTAAAATTGAAAAATTTATGGAAATTTCGGCACTGGTCCATTAAAAAATTTCCGAAATTATTTCGGTAGTAAAAAATATTGAAGCATGAAATTAGGTCGTACAGTGATTTGAATTCCCGAGTAGGTCCTCTTGCCGTACGAACTATATCCATTGAAGAAACTCGGCCATCACTTTGACCCTTCGATGTAGCTCACTTACTTTTATTTCTTAAAGTGGGTCGAGATATCGAAATAACGCAGCTATCGGAAGAAGTAGTAAAATGTTCAGGTTCTTAAGGATTTTCCTGAATCGGTGGTATATTCTCGTCAGGCTCAAGGATGTCAAAAGCTCATCTTCTACATCACTTTTAAGAATATCCTCAAATAATGTATCTTCCGATTCGCTCACACTTTCCAGTGAAACCGAGTCCTCTAACACGCTTTGCAAATAGCGCCAATTTCTGCGTCGCCCAAGCCGCGCTTACAACACATTTTTAAAACAATACCTTAAAATTTAACCAAAACACAAAGTTATCTTCGCTACAAAAGTAACACTAAAGATAACGATACGTCTCTCAGACATATGTTGTGTTTATTTGTGTTTATTTCTCAAAAAATACATAACTTACAACAAAAAAACTGCCACCACCAACTAGGTGCTGCTAACAACTGAGATTATTGAACGTGAGAAAGTTGTATGTTAACAAATGTGAAAGTAAGAGCACAAAATTGAAAAGGGGTACGTCTCGCAGACGTACCTTATCTTTCTAGGGTTAAACGGTAGCAAATTATAATTGAAGGAAATGAATTAAAACAAAAAATTAAATAAACACTTAAATAAAATTGCAAAAGTAATTATTATCTATATATAAATCGGCTGAGGCAAAACAGTTAAGAACACTTACTTCCTCTGTATGTCAACGGATTTGAACAAAATATACAGCATTTGAGAGGTATTTACTCAAAGAAGTGCACAACGTATATTTTATTAAAATCTGTTCAATCACTTCAGAGTTATAAGCGTTCAAAAGTGCTACTAACACAAATGCAAAATAATCAATTATCAAATAATAAAAAAATTAGGGTGATCGATTATTCGTCATTTTTCAGAAACCGGTTTTCGAATATTTCGACTATATAAATCAGACCAGGCAAAACAGTTAAGAACGCTTTCTTCCTTGTTTGTCAGTCGAACTTCCATGGGGAGAAAAAAGGGGAAATACGGGAAACAAAATTTCTTTTTTTTACTGTGCTTCATCTGGTAATTTTTAAATTTTCTATAATATTGATCTTGGAAACATAATATTATAGGTGTAGGATCCTGAGTGAATGATAACCTATAACATAAAAAATGCTGGTATTATTTGTTTTTCATCTGAAACTTTTTGAATTTTCGTTAATATTCGACCTATAAAGATAAAATTATACATTAAACTGGGTGAATAAGAACATGTAAGGGGAGCTTTTTGGTACTTTTTCGTTGAACATCTGGTACTTTGATTTATTTTCGTTAATATTAGACATAGAAACATAAAATTAAACGTGCAACGTCCTGAGTGGATCACAATATATAAAGGAGACTTTTTGATATTTTTTTTGTTTTTCAATTGGTTTTTTTTTATACTGAACCTACAAAATTAAGGCCCTAAATTTGTAAAACGCAAACGCAATGCCAAAAATAATATTGAAAGCAAAAACAATATCAAAAATTTGTCAAAATTTTGTTGTTGCTTTCTACAGAAATACATATGTGACGCGCAAAATAGAAAGGGAACTAAGGGTTTTGCCATTTTAAAGATTTAAATACGTGTACCATCACTGGGCGTGTTGGTATTGGTCTCATTTGAAAGTGACACATCTCAACCTTATTGGTCAACCTTGAAAACGCGCATAGGTCGTCGCTACCTTTTGTTTTGTGTAGTTGGTTTTTACTGTTCCCTTTACATTTCTGGTCTCTTTCTCTATGCGCTGTCACATATTGCGTTTTAAAATTATCAACGTCGCAAGATATGCAGCATTTAAAATTTAAAAATTCAATATACTTTCTATAGAAAATTATGAAATATTTTCGATTTTGTTTTTGCTTTCAATATAATTTTTGGCGTTGCGTTTGCGTTTTACGAATTTAGGGCCTAAATTAACTCACGTAGAAGATAAAATATGAACCGGAGGTTGGTCCCACGCCAAATCGATCCATTTTGAAGGAAAAAATAAATGCTCGAAACAAATAAATTCATATATACTTAGATCAATTATGTTTTCTTCATATTTACAAAAAAAATTTTGGTCGAATTTTAACCATAAGGCGAATACTAATTAATATAATTTGTTTCTTATTCGATCTTTATTATTTAAATTTATATTAATTTGTATAAGTTTGAGTTATTTTTTGTATAAAAATACTAATATTTTTTAACAAAAAAAAATTAATTTAATAAAAATTAATATTTTTATAAAAAATTGACCTCAAGCTCAACAAATTTATATACTTTTAAATAATAAAGTCGACCAAGAATGAATTGATATTAATAAAAATAATTTTTGCAAGATGGCGTCAGTTTTTAAACTGTGCCTTCTTTCCTTGACTTTTTTCAAATTATGAGTTAACATTAGAGTTCCTATGGCGGAAAGAATTCCCAGGACATTTTTTTTTTAATTAATCCCTGGACATTTTTTCCGGGAATTTCAAAATAAATTTTTTGAAATTTTAATTTGTTAGCAAAACAAGATAAGATTCTTTAACTTCAAAATACTTAAAACTAAAAAATGTTCTTCCTATAACTGTTGTGAAAACGTTTTTTTAATTCAATTTTTAGCGATAGACATGAACAAATTGTAAATGTTAATGTTTCAAAACATTAGTGAAAAAAAAATCATTACGATAACGAAATACTGATTTTTGCAAGAGCAATAAATTCTCACATTCTGTTTTCTTTAATTGTTAATTTAAATACATAAAATTTACGCAGTAGTACAAGCCAGAAAAATGGAAAGAAGGCAGATGAAGGTCGTTGCGGGCTGGAAAATGAATTAAGTACAATTTACTTAAATGTTCGCTTATGACCAAAACAATTTTTAAAATTTGTTTTTTTTTTTTTTTCTGTATTTTTCTATGCGAACGTTAACGTGTGACATCGTGGGCCTGGCTGTTAATGTAAAATTTTTCATTGGATTAAAGCCAAAATCCATTGGATCTGTGGAGAAAATTCTTTCAGTGTAGCACTTACGAGAATTCAGGTCATATCTAGTTGCTTTTGACTAGATTTCCCATTCAAAACAAAATCTTTTACGTGACTAGCTTTTGACGAAATCTACTCAAAATCTAGTCGTACCTAGTAATGCATCTATGGGTTTCTCCATAAAGTATTAAAAATACTTCCCTGTACAAAAATAAGGATTATATTATAACAAAATCTGGCTTATGTCAAAAAATTCCAATGTAAATGCACTAGACTTGGAAGAAAGGATATTATCCCTTAATGCAAACTATATTAATAACCTCATTAGAAATTTATTTATAAATTTTTTACGTTTTTTACTTCAGAGTTATTCAGGTCTTAAAAGAAGACTTGGTTTGCCCATTTACCATTTTAAATAGAACAAGAATCATTGTTTATTAAAAACAAGTAAGAGAGCTATATTCGGCTGTGCCGAATCTTATATACCCTTCACCATTGTGGGAGCAGAATACAGAGCAACTAGACAAAAACTAAATAATTTTTACATATTGTTACGTTTTTCCTTTAATAAACGCGTTCGGTTTACTCCCTTTATAATAAACCGTTGAGTTCTTTTAATTGCAAATAAAAATAAATACACGCACTTATTCAACTTTACAAACTTTATTGAAATTAATTATTTTGTTCACAATTGTTAGTTACGAACAGAACCGTTTTTGAAAACAAACTAAACTTAATTTTACATGAGTCACCCCTTTTTATATTTCATAATTATTTCTAGATTTTTCCTGAACCTTCCCGTAAAAACTTTTATTATGTTCTATAACCATTTCTAGAAATTACTGGGAAATTTATATAGGAACTATTTTTAAAATAACAGTTGTGTTGAAAATTATACATGACAATTTTAAGTAACATAAAACTATAACTTACAAGATAACTTATAACTATAACTATAAATAATTCTTTTTAACTTTCGTAACACTGCCCTCCACTTAAGCCTGTTCGTCCCGAATAGGCTCAGATTCTCCTTTTCCATAATGGGCTAGTCGTTCTAGATGTACCACTTTCATTTTTGATCTTGGGCTCTTATATTTCTGGATCCGATACACCACGTCATTCAATTTCTTTATTACTTTATATGGGCCATCCCAATGAGTCTGCAGCTTTGGAGATAGTCCTTTCTTTCGTTGCGGATTAAAAAGTAAAACCAACTGGCCGTCTTTGAAGCCTTCCGAATTTGCCGCTCGATCATATCTGGCTTTCATCTGGTCATTTGATGAATTAACGCGCCTTCGTCTTAACTCGTTTTTCTGCTCTTGGGTAGAGCCATTATTATTCGCTGGTACGGATAGTTCACCAAAGTTGTACTGCTGGGCCGGATTTCTACTTTCTCCAATCAGACCTTTGTCTGCAACGCACTGCGGGCATGTAATTGCGCAATCAATCACGGCTTGCTTGCAACCGACCAAATAGTAGCTTGATTTTAACTTCTTTATGGTTCTCGTAACGCTAAGATGCCCACCACCAGTACCTTCGTGGAATTTCTTCACAACTTCACATACTTTAGAAGTCGGTACTACAATAAGGTTTTTAACAGTTTTGCCATCAGTACTTTCCCATGTACGGTATAGGCAACCATTTATCATCCGCAGACTACTCCACTGCGCCCAATACGCCTTCATTAGTGGACCCTCCAATCTAATTTCTTCATGAGTCGGCTTTTCACCTTCTTTCTTAGCCTTCATAATTTGCGCTAATATGGGGTCACTTTTCTGCGCCGTTGACCAGTCTTCGCTGGGTTCCACATCTAATAAGCGAATCTCATTTATGCGTTTCTTGTTGTTAGACTCTGTACAGTGCTTGCTTTTATGTTTACTGGGCTGTCTTGAATATGTGCTTGCTTTCCCACGTTTTTCATCGCCTCTTCGAGATGACAATTTCTTATGATCACTAGTGACTAGCTGTCTTACAAGAGCTTCACTTTCATTCCCAACGTTAAGGGGTACTTCTAGACCATACCAATTCATAATTTGTCGTCCCATGTCTAGACTAATGCCTTGACGAATCATAAAATCTGCTCCAATTATGACCTCGTCCATAATTTCAGCCACAATAAACTCATCAAAAACTATCATATCGGCCATTCTTATTTCCACTCTTGCTTTGCCATAGACAATAACAGGCTCTCCCGTAGCTGTTCGCAAGTTTACACCACTTAGCGGCTCGACAGCTCCCTTTATCAAATCAGCTCTTATAATGGAATGTCCTGCACCAGTGTCGATAGTCAAAATGCGGATTGCACCATTTATGTAACCACAGGTCGTAATATTTCTGTTACTCGTTTTCACTACTAAATTGATCGTAAGATCTTCAGTTTCCTCTGCACTGCTAGCTCTTCTCAGCTTTAGCGGTGGCTCCCGTGATGATTGTTGACTTGCTCTTCGTTTGTTCCTTTGCGGCGAAGCAGATCTCAATCGTTGTTTGGGTGCTTTGCAGTTTCGCTGAATGTGGCCAATCTTACCACAATTATAGCATTTTGCCTTGTTTTTACCTTGTTTCTCGCTCAAAGCTCGCAAAACTGCCTCCTTCATGCTTCTCATTTCCTTTAAAATATCTCTTCCTTCTTCAGCAGCAAAATCAAGTTTCCGCACCATATACGTTTGTGGCTTTGAAATTATCCTTGCGGTTTCTTGTGCTAGGGCAAATGATACCGTTTCTGCAAATGATGGCTTCTGTGATGCACATACCGCTAGTTTTACATCAGCATCCCGTATACCGTTTACAAATGCCTCGGTCTTAAAATGATCTAGCAATGGATGACTTTCACCTGGATAAGTAAGCTGCACCAAGCGCTCAATCTCTAATGCAAAATCCTGTAGCGTCTCGTTTGGCTTTTGTACTCTACCCCGTAATTCCATTCTGAATATTTATTTTCTATGTTCACCACCATACTTGCGTTGCAGTGCTACCATAATGTCATCATAATTATTTCTGCAACTTACTGGTACACTTTCTAGAATTTCAGCCGTAGTTCCTTTTAAAGCCAGAATCAGCTCTATGGCTTTTTCTTCATTGTTCCAAGCATTTTTATAGGCAACTGTGTCAAACTGGAACTTAAACACATTCAATGGTGAGCTGCCGTCAAAACTTGGAGCTCTTATTCTATTCGAGACTTCTGGAAAAACTCGCACCACTCCCTCTTGGCACTGAAGACTATTAACTCTTTCTTCCAGATGATGAAGTTTTCCATCAAAAACCGTGACTTGTGTTTTCACATTAGTGACTTGAGTTTTTACATCAGTGACTTGTGTTTTTACATCAGACAATTCTATTTTCATATCGTCTACTCTTTCGTTTATAACAGTAGAAATCTCTTGAAGCTTCTCAAGTTTTTCATTAGTAGCCTGAAGTTTCTCGTTTGTCACTTTAGAATTTTCTTGAATTTCGGCTAAGATGGTGCTTGCATTTTCTACGATAGCTTTTGAATTTTCTTCCATTTTTCTAGAGGTTACAGCCGAATTTTCTTTTACCATTTCCTCCATTTTTCTAGAATTTTCTTCCATTTTTTCCATTTTCTCCATCATAGCAGCAAACATTGTACCAAGATCCATGTTGCTTGTGACTGCACGGGTAGCAACTTCTATTTCTTCTTTTTCTTCAAATTCATAAGTTGCGATGTCAATATTGCGTCGCTTAAATTCATCGATTAATCTTTTCTGCAGCTCAGCTTTATTTCCAGCAGTAGGCAGATCCAACTTGCCCAACTCTTTCTTCAGCTGTTCAACTTTTAGCTCATCGAATTTCATTGTTGTTTGTATAGTTTTTTTTTTTATTATTTTATTTTTTTTTTTTTTTATTGCAATTTCACTTCTGACACCAATTGTTACGTTTTTCCTTTAATAAACGCGTTCGGTTTACTCCCTTTATAATAAACCGTTGAGTTCTTTTAATTGCAAATAAAAATAAATACACGCACTTATTCAACTTTACAAACTTTATTGAAATTAATTATTTTGTTCACAATTGTTAGTTACGAACAGAACCGTTTTTGAAAACAAACTAAACTTAATTTTACATGAGTCACCCCTTTTTATATTTCATAATTATTTCTAGATTTTTCCTGAACCTTCCCGTAAAAACTTTTATTATGTTCTATAACCATTTCTAGAAATTACTGGGAAATTTATATAGGAACTATTTTTAAAATAACAGTTGTGTTGAAAATTATACATGACAATTTTAAGTAACATAAAACTATAACTTACAAGATAACTTATAACTATAACTATAAATAATTCTTAGATAATTTAACTTTCGTAACAATATGTATACATACATAATTATAATACTTTAAACTCCATTATAAATTAAATTTAAAAAGCGAAAACTGGTAAATATTTTTTTTAAATCGTTTTTAGAACATAAAAAAATAAAAATTAAAAAAAAATTTTCTTTTAAAAAAACCAGATTCGAACCAGAGAACTCACAGTTTCTAACTTAACCCCCTAGACAACTAAACTATGAAGGAACGTTGTTTGAATATCATTAAAATGAAATATGGCCCGTTTTATGTTCACTGTGTAGGGTTGTAATTACTTTTGTTCACCACAATAGCGAAGTTGTAAACCATAAAACTTATTTGAGTTGAGAACTGAAATATGGAAACATATTCACCAAAATAGTTTGTGGCATGTAAGTATGCGTGTTTGTTTTCTTTTATCATTTTGTGGAGTTTTTAAGTAGCAAAAAAACACACAAAAATTCCTAGTTTCGATTTGTTAAAATAATTTGGATAAATAGATGAAATAATATAGAAGGATGATAACGAAAATCATATTGAGCGTTATGCTAGTATATGTAAACAATTGAAAGGGGGGGGGGGGGGGGGGGGGGGTAGAGGGACAACCGGATTTGAACTTCGCTTTTCATAAGGACCCAGAATATATCTACTTTATAGGGTGTAGGATCAATATTGTAGAAATTACAAACGGAATGACAAAGTTATATATACCCTTTTACCTTCGGTGAAGGGTATAAAAAAAATAATTTTTGGGATTGCTGTATTTTGATCATAACTTAGCCATTTTTAAACCGATTTGAAAGATTTAAATACCGACGTGCTTAGGAAGAATTTTACCATTTACTTGACTTAAAAAGTTTGGACTCGGGAAGATCTATGATTCCCAAAAATGGATATTTTAATAAAAAACATTTTATTTTGGCCATAACTTTTTTGTGTCTGAACCGATTTTCCCGAGTCGGGGGGGGGGGGGGGGGGGTAGAGGGACAACCGGATTTGAACTTCGCTTTTCATAAGGACCCAGAATATATCTACTTTATAGGGTGTAGGATCAATATTGTAGAAATTACAAACGGAATGACAAAGTTATATATACCCTTTTACCTTCGGTGAAGGGTATAAAAAAAATAATTTTTGGGATTGCAGTATTTTGATCATAACTTAGCCATTTTTAAACCGATTTGAAAGATTTAAATACCGACGTGCTTAGGAAGAATTTTACCATTTACTTGACTTAAAAAGTTTGGACTCGGGAAGATCTATGATTCCCAAAAATGGATATTTTAATAAAAAACATTTTATTTTGGCCATAACTTTTTTGTGTCTGAACCGATTTTCCCGAGTCGGGGGGGGGGGGGGGGTAGAGGGACAACCGGAGGGACAACCGGATTTGAACTTCGCTTTTCATAAGGACCCAGAATATATCTACTTTATAGGGTGTAGGATCAATATTGTAGAAATTACAAACGGAATGACAAAGTTATATATACCCTTTACCTTCGGTGAAGGGTATAAAAAAAATAATTTTGGGATTGCAGTATTTTGATCATAACTTAGCCATTTTTAAACCGATTTGAAAGATTTAAATACCGACGTGCTTAGGAAGAATTTTACCATTTACTTGACTTAAAAAGTTTGGACTCGGGAAGATCTATGATTCCCAAAAATGGATATTTTAATAAAAAACATTTTATTTTGGCCATAACTTTTTTGTGTCTGAACCGATTTTCCCGAGTCTTGTGTAAAATATGTTCTACTAAAAATTTCCAATATTTTGGTATGTAAGTCATATCCATAGGACATATGGTAGCCTTAAAATTTAGGTTTTTATACAATTTTTAATTTTTTTTTGTACGGGAGGTACCACGCCCACTTCTCCAATCCCGCCACATTTTGTAGGATGGTGTGTATTGGCAACCTAATTTTGTGTACCTAGTTTGGAAGATTTGGCTTTTTCCGTTCACCAGATATACAGCAAAAAGTAATAAAAATACAACAACCACAAGGGATTTTGGGAAAAATTAGAGGTAGTCGTGGTTTTTTGCTCATATCTCAGCCATTTGTGGACCGATCTGGCTGAATTTCAATAGCAAAATTATAATAAGAATACCTGACAGAAAGATACCCCAACGAAGCTCCCATCATATCTGGGGGCTTCGGAAAACCCATTTCAACAGACAGACGGACAGACGGACAACCGGATTTGAACTTCGCTTTCATAAGGACCCAGAATATATCTACTTTATAGGGTGTAGGATCAATATTGTAGAAATTACAAACGGAATGACAAAGTTATATATACCCTTTTACCTTCGGTGAAGGGTATAAAAAAAATAATTTTTGGGATTGCAGTATTTTGATCATAACTTAGCCATTTTTAAACCGATTTGAAAGATTTAAATACCGACGTGCTTAGGAAGAATTTTACCATTTACTTGACTTAAAAAGTTTGGACTCGGGAAGATCTATGATTCCCAAAAATGGATATTTTAATAAAAAACATTTTATTTTGGCCATAACTTTTTTGTGTCTGAACCGATTTTCCCGAGTCGGGGGGGGGGGGGTAGAGGGACAACCGGATTTGAACTTCGCTTTTCATAAGGACCCAGAATATATCTACTTTATAGGGTGTAGGATCAATATTGTAGAAATTACAAACGGAATGACAAGTTATATATACCCTTTTACCTTCGGTGAAGGGTATAAAAAAAATAATTTTTGGGATTGCAGTATTTTGATCATAACTTAGCCATTTTAAACCGATTTGAAAGATTTAAATACCGACGTGCTTAGGAAGAATTTACCATTTACTTGACTTAAAAAGTTTGGACTCGGGAAGATCTATGATTCCCAAAAATGGATATTTTAATAAAAAACATTTTATTTTGGCCATAACTTTTTTGTGTCTGAACCGATTTTCCCGAGTCTTGTGTAAAATATGTTCTACTAAAAATTTCCAATATTTTGGTATGTAAGTCATATCCATAGGACATATGGTAGCCTTAAAATTTAGGTTTTTATACAATTTTTAATTTTTTTTGTACGGGAGGTACCACGCCCACTTCTCCAATCCCGCCCACATTTTGTAGGATGGTGTGTATTGGCAACCTAATTTTGTGTACCTAGTTTGGAAGATTTGGCTTTTTCCGTTCACCAGATATACAGCAAAAAGTAATAAAATACAACAACCACAAGGGATTTTTGGGAAAAATTAGAGGTAGTCGTGGTTTTTTGCTCATATCTCAGCCATTTGTGGACCGATCTGGCTGAATTTCAATAGCAAAATTATAATAAGAATACCTGACAGAAAGATACCCCAACGAAGCTCCCATCATATCTGGGGGCTTCGGAAAACCCATTTCAACAGACAGACGGACAGACGGACAACCGGATTTGAACTTCGCTTTTCATAAGGACCCAGAATATATCTACTTTATAGGGTGTAGGATCAATATTGTAGAAATTACAAACGGAATGACAAAGTTATATATACCCTTTTACCTTCGGTGAAGGGTATAAAAAAAATAATTTTTGGGATTGCAGTATTTTGATCATAACTTAGCCATTTTTAAACCGATTTGAAAGATTTAAATACCGACGTGCTTAGGAAGAATTTTACCATTTACTTGACTTAAAAAGTTTGGACTCGGGAAGATCTATGATTCCCAAAAATGGATATTTTAATAAAAAACATTTTATTTTGGCCATAACTTTTTTGTGTCTGAACCGATTTTCCCGAGTCGGGGGGGGGGGGGGGGGTAGAGGGACAACCGGATTTGAACTTCGCTTTTCATAAGGACCCAGAATATATCTACTTTATAGGGTGTAGGATCAATATTGTAGAAATTACAAACGGAATGACAAAGTTATATATACCCTTTTACCTTCGGTGAAGGGTATAAAAAAAATAATTTTTGGGATTGCAGTATTTTGATCATAACTTAGCCATTTTTAAACCGATTTGAAAGATTTAAATACCGACGTGCTTAGGAAGAATTTTACCATTTACTTGACTTAAAAAGTTTGGACTCGGGAAGATCTATGATTCCCAAAAATGGATATTTTAATAAAAAACATTTTATTTTGGCCATAACTTTTTTGTGTCTGAACCGATTTTCCCGAGTCTTGTGTAAAATATGTTCTACTAAAAATTTCCAATATTTTGGTATGTAAGTCATATCCATAGGACATATGGTAGCCTTAAAATTTAGGTTTTTATACAATTTTTAATTTTTTTTGTACGGGAGGTACCACGCCCACTTCTCCAATCCCGCCCACATTTTGTAGGATGGTGTGTATTGGCAACCTAATTTTGTGTACCTAGTTTGGAAGATTTGGCTTTTTCCGTTCACCAGATATACAGCAAAAAGTAATAAAAATACAACAACCACAAGGGATTTTTGGGAAAAATTAGAGGTAGTCGTGGTTTTTTGCTCATATCTCAGCCATTTGTGGACCGATCTGGCTGAATTTCAATAGCAAAATTATAATAAGAATACCTGACAGAAAGATACCCCAACGAAGCTCCCATCATATCTGGGGGCTTCGGAAAACCCATTTCAACAGACAGACGGACAGACGGACAACCGGATTTGAACTTCGCTTTTCATAAGGACCCAGAATATATCTACTTTATAGGGTGTAGGATCAATATTGTAGAAATTACAAACGGAATGACAAAGTTATATATACCCTTTTACCTTCGGTGAAGGGTATAAAAAAAATAATTTTTGGGATTGCAGTATTTTGATCATAACTTAGCCATTTTTAAACCGATTTGAAAGATTTAAATACCGACGTGCTTAGGAAGAATTTTACCATTTACTTGACTTAAAAAGTTTGGACTCGGGAAGATCTATGATTCCCAAAAATGGATATTTTAATAAAAAACATTTTATTTTGGCCATAACTTTTTTGTGTCTGAACCGATTTTCCCGAGTCGGGGGGGGGGGGGGGGTAGAGGGACAACCGGATTTGAACTTCGCTTTTCATAAGGACCCAGAATATATCTACTTTATAGGGTGTAGGATCAATATTGTAGAAATTACAAACGGAATGACAAAGTTATATATACCCTTTTACCTTCGGTGAAGGGTATAAAAAAAATAATTTTTGGGATTGCAGTATTTTGATCATAACTTAGCCATTTTTAAACCGATTTGAAAGATTTAAATACCGACGTGCTTAGGAAGAATTTTACCATTTACTTGACTTAAAAAGTTTGGACTCGGGAAGATCTATGATTCCCAAAAATGGATATTTTAATAAAAAACATTTTATTTTGGCCATAACTTTTTTGTGTCTGAACCGATTTTCCCGAGTCTTGTGTAAAATATGTTCTACTAAAAATTTCCAATATTTTGGTATGTAAGTCATATCCATAGGACATATGGTAGCCTTAAAATTTAGGTTTTTATACAATTTTTAATTTTTTTTGTACGGGAGGTACCACGCCCACTTCTCCAATCCCGCCCACATTTTGTAGGATGGTGTGTATTGGCAACCTAATTTTGTGTACCTAGTTTGGAAGATTTGGCTTTTTCCGTTCACCAGATATACAGCAAAAAGTAATAAAAATACAACAACCACAAGGGATTTTTGGGAAAAATTAGAGGTAGTCGTGGTTTTTTGCTCATATCTCAGCCATTTGTGGACCGATCTGGCTGAATTTCAATAGCAAAATTATAATAAGAATACCTGACAGAAAGATACCCCAACGAAGCTCCCATCATATCTGGGGGCTTCGGAAAACCCATTTCAACAGACAGACGGACAGACGGACAACCGGATTTGAACTTCGCTTTTCATAAGGACCCAGAATATATCTACTTTATAGGGTGTAGGATCAATATTGTAGAAATTACAAACGGAATGACAAAGTTATATATACCCTTTTACCTTCGGTGAAGGGTATAAAAAAAATAATTTTTGGGATTGCAGTATTTTGATCATAACTTAGCCATTTTTAAACCGATTTGAAAGATTTAAATACCGACGTGCTTAGGAAGAATTTTACCATTTACTTGACTTAAAAAGTTTGGACTCGGGAAGATCTATGATTCCCAAAAATGGATATTTTAATAAAAAACATTTTATTTTGGCCATAACTTTTTTGTGTCTGAACCGATTTTCCCGAGTCGGGGGGGGGGGGGGGGGGGTAGAGGGACAACCGGATTTGAACTTCGCTTTTCATAAGGACCCAGAATATATCTACTTTATAGGGTGTAGGATCAATATTGTAGAAATTACAAACGGAATGACAAAGTTATATATACCCTTTTACCTTCGGTGAAGGGTATAAAAAAAATAATTTTTGGGATTGCAGTATTTTGATCATAACTTAGCCATTTTTAAACCGATTTGAAAGATTTAAATACCGACGTGCTTAGGAAGAATTTTACCATTTACTTGACTTAAAAAGTTTGGACTCGGGAAGATCTATGATTCCCAAAAATGGATATTTTAATAAAAAACATTTTATTTTGGCCATAACTTTTTTGTGTCTGAACCGATTTTCCCGAGTCGGGGGGGGGGGGGGGTAGAGGGACAACCGGATTTGAACTTCGCTTTTCATAAGGACCCAGAATATATCTACTTTATAGGGTGTAGGATCAATATTGTAGAAATTACAAACGGAATGACAAAGTTATATATACCCTTTTACCTTCGGTGAAGGGTATAAAAAAAATAATTTTTGGGATTGCAGTATTTTGATCATAACTTAGCCATTTTTAAACCGATTTGAAAGATTTAAATACCGACGTGCTTAGGAAGAATTTTACCATTTACTTGACTTAAAAAGTTTGGACTCGGGAAGATCTATGATTCCCAAAAATGGATATTTTAATAAAAAACATTTTATTTTGGCCATAACTTTTTTGTGTCTGAACCGATTTTCCCGAGTCGGGGGGGGGGGGGGGGTAGAGGGACAACCGGATTTGAACTTCGCTTTTCATAAGGACCCAGAATATATCTACTTTATAGGGTGTAGGATCAATATTGTAGAAATTACAAACGGAATGACAAAGTTATATATACCCTTTTACCTTCGGTGAAGGGTATAAAAAAAATAATTTTTGGGATTGCAGTATTTTGATCATAACTTAGCCATTTTTAAACCGATTTGAAAGATTTAAATACCGACGTGCTTAGGAAGAATTTTACCATTTACTTGACTTAAAAAGTTTGGACTCGGGAAGATCTATGATTCCCAAAAATGGATATTTTAATAAAAAACATTTTATTTTGGCCATAACTTTTTTGTGTCTGAACCGATTTTCCCGAGTCTTGTGTAAAATATGTTCTACTAAAAATTTCCAATATTTTGGTATGTAAGTCATATCCATAGGACATATGGTAGCCTTAAAATTTAGGTTTTTATACAATTTTTAATTTTTTTTGTACGGGAGGTACCACGCCCACTTCTCCAATCCCGCCCACATTTTGTAGGATGGTGTGTATTGGCAACCTAATTTTGTGTACCTAGTTTGGAAGATTTGGCTTTTTCCGTTCACCAGATATACAGCAAAAAGTAATAAAAATACAACAACCACAAGGGATTTTTGGGAAAAATTAGAGGTAGTCGTGGTTTTTTGCTCATATCTCAGCCATTTGTGGACCGATCTGGCTGAATTTCAATAGCAAAATTATAATAAGAATACCTGACAGAAAGATACCCCAACGAAGCTCCCATCATATCTGGGGGCTTCGGAAAACCCATTTCAACAGACAGACGGACAGACGGACAACCGGATTTGAACTTCGCTTTTCATAAGGACCCAGAATATATCTACTTTATAGGGTGTAGGATCAATATTGTAGAAATTACAAACGGAATGACAAAGTTATATATACCCTTTTACCTTCGGTGAAGGGTATAAAAAAAATAATTTTTGGGATTGCAGTATTTTGATCATAACTTAGCCATTTTTAAACCGATTTGAAAGATTTAAATACCGACGTGCTTAGGAAGAATTTTACCATTTACTTGACTTAAAAAGTTTGGACTCGGGAAGATCTATGATTCCCAAAAATGGATATTTTAATAAAAAACATTTTATTTTGGCCATAACTTTTTTGTGTCTGAACCGATTTTCCCGAGTCGGGGGGGGGGGGGGGGGTAGAGGGACAACCGGATTTGAACTTCGCTTTTCATAAGGACCCAGAATATATCTACTTTATAGGGTGTAGGATCAATATTGTAGAAATTACAAACGGAATGACAAAGTTATATATACCCTTTTACCTTCGGTGAAGGGTATAAAAAAAATAATTTTTGGGATTGCAGTATTTTGATCATAACTTAGCCATTTTTAAACCGATTTGAAAGATTTAAATACCGACGTGCTTAGGAAGAATTTTACCATTTACTTGACTTAAAAAGTTTGGACTCGGGAAGATCTATGATTCCCAAAAATGGATATTTTAATAAAAAACATTTTATTTTGGCCATAACTTTTTTGTGTCTGAACCGATTTTCCCGAGTCTTGTGTAAAATATGTTCTACTAAAAATTTCCAATATTTTGGTATGTAAGTCATATCCATAGGACATATGGTAGCCTTAAAATTTAGGTTTTTATACAATTTTTAATTTTTTTTGTACGGGAGGTACCACGCCCAATTCTCCAATCCCGCCCACATTTTGTAGGATGGTGTGTATTGGCAACCTAATTTTGTGTACCTAGTTTGGAAGATTTGGCTTTTTCCGTTCACCAGATATACAGCAAAAAGTAATAAAAATACAACAACCACAAGGGATTTTTGGGAAAAATTAGAGGTAGTCGTGGTTTTTTGCTCATATCTCAGCCATTTGTGGACCGATCTGGCTGAATTTCAATAGCAAAATTATAATAAGAATACCTGACAGAAAGATACCCCAACGAAGCTCCCATCATATCTGGGGGCTTCGGAAAACCCATTTCAACAGACAGACGGACAGACGGACAACCGGATTTGAACTTCGCTTTTCATAAGGACCCAGAATATATCTACTTTATAGGGTGTAGGATCAATATTGTAGAAATTACAAACGGAATGACAAAGTTATATATACCCTTTTACCTTCGGTGAAGGGTATAAAAAAAATAATTTTTGGGATTGCAGTATTTTGATCATAACTTAGCCATTTTTAAACCGATTTGAAAGATTTAAATACCGACGTGCTTAGGAAGAATTTTACCATTTACTTGACTTAAAAAGTTTGGACTCGGGAAGATCTATGATTCCCAAAAATGGATATTTTAATAAAAAACATTTTATTTTGGCCATAACTTTTTTGTGTCTGAACCGATTTTCCCGAGTCGGGGGGGGGGGGGGGGGTAGAGGGACAACCGGATTTGAACTTCGCTTTTCATAAGGACCCAGAATATATCTACTTTATAGGGTGTAGGATCAATATTGTAGAAATTACAAACGGAATGACAAAGTTATATATACCCTTTTACCTTCGGTGAAGGGTATAAAAAAAATAATTTTTGGGATTGCAGTATTTTGATCATAACTTAGCCATTTTTAAACCGATTTGAAAGATTTAAATACCGACGTGCTTAGGAAGAATTTTACCATTTACTTGACTTAAAAAGTTTGGACTCGGGAAGATCTATGATTCCCAAAAATGGATATTTTAATAAAAAACATTTTATTTTGGCCATAACTTTTTTGTGTCTGAACCGATTTTCCCGAGTCTTGTGTAAAATATGTTCTACTAAAAATTTCCAATATTTTGGTATGTAAGTCATATCCATAGGACATATGGTAGCCTTAAAATTTAGGTTTTTATACAATTTTTAATTTTTTTTGTACGGGAGGTACCACGCCCACTTCTCCAATCCCGCCCACATTTTGTAGGATGGTGTGTATTGGCAACCTAATTTTGTGTACCTAGTTTGGAAGATTTGGCTTTTTCCGTTCACCAGATATACAGCAAAAAGTAATAAAAATACAACAACCACAAGGGATTTTTGGGAAAAATTAGAGGTAGTCGTGGTTTTTTGCTCATATCTCAGCCATTTGTGGACCGATCTGGCTGAATTTCAATAGCAAAATTATAATAAGAATACCTGACAGAAAGATACCCCAACGAAGCTCCCATCATATCTGGGGGCTTCGGAAAACCCATTTCAACAGACAGACGGACAGACGGACAACCGGATTTGAACTTCGCTTTTCATAAGGACCCAGAATATATCTACTTTATAGGGTGTAGGATCAATATTGTAGAAATTACAAACGGAATGACAAAGTTATATATACCCTTTTACCTTCGGTGAAGGGTATAAAAAAAATAATTTTTGGGATTGCAGTATTTTGATCATAACTTAGCCATTTTTAAACCGATTTGAAAGATTTAAATACCGACGTGCTTAGGAAGAATTTTACCATTTACTTGACTTAAAAAGTTTGGACTCGGGAAGATCTATGATTCCCAAAAATGGATATTTTAATAAAAAACATTTTATTTTGGCCATAACTTTTTTGTGTCTGAACCGATTTTCCCGAGTCGGGGGGGGGGGGGGGTAGAGGGACAACCGGATTTGAACTTCGCTTTTCATAAGGACCCAGAATATATCTACTTTATAGGGTGTAGGATCAATATTGTAGAAATTACAAACGGAATGACAAAGTTATATATACCCTTTTACCTTCGGTGAAGGGTATAAAAAAAATAATTTTTGGGATTGCTGTATTTTGATCATAACTTAGCCATTTTTAAACCGATTTGAAAGATTTAAATACCGACGTGCTTAGGAAGAATTTTACCATTTACTTGACTTAAAAAGTTTGGACTCGGGAAGATCTATGATTCCCAAAAATGGATATTTTAATAAAAAACATTTTATTTTGGCCATAACTTTTTTGTGTCTGAACCGATTTTCCCGAGTCTTGTGTAAAATATGTTCTACTAAAAATTTCCAATATTTTGGTATGTAAGTCATATCCATAGGACATATGGTAGCCTTAAAATTTAGGTTTTTATACAATTTTTAATTTTTTTTGTACGGGAGGTACCACGCCCACTTCTCCAATCCCGCCCACATTTTGTAGGATGGTGTGTATTGGCAACCTAATTTTGTGTACCTAGTTTGGAAGATTTGGCTTTTTCCGTTCACCAGATATACAGCAAAAAGTAATAAAAATACAACAACCACAAGGGATTTTTGGGAAAAATTAGAGGTAGTCGTGGTTTTTTGCTCATATCTCAGCCATTTGTGGACCGATCTGGCTGAATTTCAATAGCAAAATTATAATAAGAATACCTGACAGAAAGATACCCCAACGAAGCTCCCATCATATCTGGGGGCTTCGGAAAACCCATTTCAACAGACAGACGGACAGACGGACAACCGGATTTGAACTTCGCTTTTCATAAGGACCCAGAATATATCTACTTTATAGGGTGTAGGATCAATATTGTAGAAATTACAAACGGAATGACAAAGTTATATATACCCTTTTACCTTCGGTGAAGGGTATAAAAACAGTTCCAGTTTATTGTTTTGTGTTGACAGCCGCTTGCAGTTAGTAGTACTATTAAAAACACTCCACATACTCAACACAAATTGCAACAACAACAACAACGACGCATTCGCACCGTTTTTACGTTTTAGTGTTGTTACCTAAGGATGCTAAAGTTTTCGGTTAGATTTTCAACATAAAAGTTAAACACACACAAAATAAAGTTTGTATTATCATCATTTACTACTACATTCTCATAATATTTTTCGTATGGTATTTGTTTATGTTTGTTTTTGAAAAAAAAAAAAAAAAAAAAAAAAAATATTTTTTTATTCAGAACGGATTTGGGTTAGGTAAACGGCGTTTGTTGCCACAAAATGTGGAGCTTGTGGGTGTCAATCACAACATGAAAAAAAATCATTGTTTGGTGCTGTTTTTACTGCTGCCTTTTTTACAGAAAAAACTGCTGACACATATAACACAAATGTGGAAAAATGGGTTAAATGTTATTCAAACTCACATTTAAGAATTCAGTGAAGTAACTTGTGTTTTTGTATTTGTCCGTGAGATTTGGGTCTACAGCAGGATTGTCGAATTTTTTTTTTATTTAAATCCATAAATTTTTATGTTTTAAATAAAAAATTTATAATAATCCCAGGTCACTTTAATGTATAAGAAATTAATGTTTTATTGCTTTATTTATGTTGTTTAATAATATACGGTTAGAACTCAGGCGTGGATTTTGATGCAAATGCATGTTTTTCCTCGAAGGTTTAAATATTAAAATAACTTATAACTTATTCCATTTATCCGAATCGCAATTTTTGCTGAAAAATGGTATCGATTTATTAGTGCATATTTTATATTTGATGCATTTTTTGTCATATACTGTTTAAGAATGTAAATAAATTTGCATATGACGTAAGTTTTAATTGAAATGATTTTTAGTGTTATCAAAACCAAACAATTGTAGCACGCAAAAATTTAATAAACTATAGAACAAATTGAGGGACAATAAATGACCCTGCTAAAATTGCCGAAGTGCAAAATCACCGTTCGACGTATATCTGCTGTGTTAATTTTATGATTTTTTAAGAAGTTTTTGTGTCTGACAAAATCTGTGCCCATGTTCTGTAACTCTCGCGTCGAGAATCTTTTCGATTGAAATGTGTGAAATGAAACAAAAATGCCATATATTGAAACAAACAGCTATTTTTCTCACTAAATTGTGTCTGTAACTTTTTTGGCGAGTAATAGCTGTCACGTAAGGAAATTACTCGCCAATTTACAGAAAAAGTGTGTCTGTAACATTTTTGTGAGAAAAGTTCCCGCTTTGAACTGTCAAATAAACTCACGAAAAAAATGGGGCGAGAAACAATTTTAACACTAAAAACTATTAAAAATGCAAAATGCATAGAATAATAATAATAATATTTTGTTCATGGCACATTTTTTCATTGTTCAATTATTTGGCTTTTAACATTTTTATAAAATATACGAATGTTTTCAAAGCTCATTTGCAAACAACAAATATTAAAGTCGCACTTAACATTATTTGGTATAGCCGACGGTTGTTTTTTCGACGCCGTCGTTAAAATTGTTTCAATTTTAGTAAATTTTGATCGCCGTCAACGATATGTGTGACTGGCGTTCTCAACGTCTGCAATTTCACATCGGCTTCGAGTGTAATATTATGACATTTATGACGTAACGACGTAATCTTTTTTGATAGTTTTCGACATGAGTTACAGACACACTTTTTTCTGACTTTTCGAGAAATGATGAAATATTTTGTTTCACATCTTTTCGATGCAAGAAGTTCTTACTAAAGTTACAGAACATGTGTACTGGTATCTCAATTTATAAAGTGTCAACAAACAACCTGCAATTGGTTCCAGAAAGAGAAAATGCATGGCATGAAAGTCCTTGAAAAATAATTGAATTTTTTTTTTAATAAGACAAATTGTAAGGAGAAACTTGTTTTGATTGAATTGTTGTTGTTTTTAAAAGTTAATTGTTCGAAAAATAAAAATTTGTTGTATATTTGTTTTTACTTTTTAGTACAGCCAATAAAAATTCAGTTTACTTTTTTAAAGTTTGACGTTCAAAATGTATGTCAAAATAGTGCCCAGTAAAAAAGTTGACTTCGTTTTATTAAAATAAAGTTTTATAAAATAAAGCTACGCTCAAATTCGGAAAAATTTGCACAAATAGCGAAAATTCGCGAAAATGTTTAATATTTCAAATAAGCCCTTCTAACATTTATTAAAAGTTCCCTAAAACTATAAGGAATGAAAAAAATTCGGGAAAACTTGCAAGATTAGTGGAAATTTGCATAAATTTGTTAACAGCGGCGTGAGAGCAACAAAGTCTTATACATGCATTTTTATGCAAAATATTGCAAAATTGGGAAGAGACTTTAAAATTTATTTGAAATCGCTAAATCAGTTTAATACATGGGCATTTCCCCAGAATGGTCTACCAGGATGAAAAATAAAAAGTTGATTGTCATCGTCTTTAATTGTTTATTATTATAAAAAAGTCTTTGTTTTTATAAAAGAATGGTTTCATAGCATATCTCAGCTGTTTTATTGAGGAAACTGGGCTGGAAACTGGAAAATTTTATGTTTTTCTGTATTTTCTACTTCTAAAGACATTTTTATATACTTATTTTACATGCAAGAAATATGTTATGTTTACACGCTTTCTTCATAATCGCTCCATTACTATCAATTGCAAAAGGAGTATAAAGTTTTTTTTGTTAAGGAAATTTTAAGACATTTATGGGAAAATAAATGCGTGGTGATAATAATAAAAAAACATATGGAAAAATCGTACGTTCGCGATCCGTACGTTCGCGACCGGTAAATAAGCCAATTAAACAAAAACCAAGAGAGATATTTTATTTTGTAAATACTGGATGGAGATCTACATTAATACACTCTTAAAATAAATTAATCACTTTTGAATATTCCGTTCCATTACGCAGATTTTTACATTACACTACTGTCAGCCAAAGTTGACTTCTATTTTGCGTACGTTCGTGACCACACGTTTAAAACTATTATTATGAAAACTTTAACTCGATTAATATCTTTCTTTTGCACTAAACATAGAGCTACCCAAATGCTTTCGAATCGAAAAAAAAAATGCTAGGAAAAGTTTTGTTTTCTATATTATTTGTACATCAAAGGCGTACAAACGTACGTTCGTGACCCCAGGAAATGCCCACATGCAACTTTTCTAAACAGACAGTTTTTCTTTTAATAATAAATGCTTATTTTATTTATTTTTAAAGCAAATTTTGAATTTTTTAAACCATGTTTTATGAGCATATTATCCAATTATAAATGCATTAAATTGCCGCCTTTGTTATGATAAACTGGAAGGGAGTTTGTTTCAAAACTCTGGTCCAAATCAGTTAATAATGTATTCATTCATATGCATTCCTATACGCTCTATCTATCTTCAGCAGTAGACCTGCACTTAATCGATAATTTTTTAGATTTCATATACTATTCAATTTCGTTATATCGTTGAACAGATTTTATAATATTTCCTTATCATATTAATCAAAGTAATATGTATAAGCCGTTACGTCAATTACCGGATACCGGATAAAATAGCTATTAATGAAAATAAAATAAAAAATGTGAATAAAGTTAAACAATATAATTCCGATAACCACGATTGGCCTTATAAGGAACTGCTTAAATGGCCTATTGCTATGTTGATACGACAATATAAACAACGACTGGTTTCGCTTTCTGAAACTAGATTTCCAAACATGATGTTTATTTTGACATTTTGTTTGTGTGATTTTTTTTTTAAATACATAGATAAAAAGTAAGTAAAAATTAAAAATACTTTAATTAATATTATCTATATACATATATAAAAACGTTTGAGCCATGTATGTGCTCCTAAGAAACGCTGGACCGATTGACAAAAAACTTTTCAATCAATTATTTTAGTCGAAAGCGCTGTTGTCGTGATATTTAAATTTTCTTCATTTATGTTATGATTTAGCTGCAATTCACAAAATTTTAAACCCGGTAGATAGCGCTGTGGTTGTTATTATAATTATCATTTTATTTTATTAAACATGAATTTTTATTTTGTTTTTACCTTTGTTTTGATTTTTTTTAGAGCTAGTTCAGATAAACTTAAGATAATTGTTATCAAAATTTTTCCTGTTTCGCAGAAAATTAAACGACCTGTTTCGCTCTCAAAACTTTGTATGGCAAAATATGTTGTTTCTGTCATGTTTGGGGACGCGAAACAGGAATGGGAGAGCGAATCACGAATATTGCTGTCCGTGTGACATGGTATATGATAGAAGCCGTAAGGGATGATTCTTATGAATAGTTTAATATTTCAGATAATTCAAATCAATAACACAAATTTTGTAATTCTTTGGGCGCTAACATTCGAAAACTCTACGAGATCAGAATATAAAACTTGCATTTCTGAATATCCGTAATTACCAACACTGTTTGACTTGATTATCTCAAAATGAATGTTTTGAAGTATTTATCGCTCTTAGCGATTCATTTATTTTATATAGATTAATTTTGTTAATTTTAAAAATTTTTTAAACGGAACGACTGTAAATAAAATAAAGCTAATATAATAATGGCCATTTTCTCATTAGGCGGTTATCTTTTTTCCCAACGAAAAAGTGCACATTAAAGAAATTTGGTTTTCTCAATGTCTCATTTGCTTCGATTTTATCGCAAAGCTAACCGACACTCATCCGCCAATTGTTTAATTTCCTTTTATTTGCCGAACAGATAAATTCAATTAGCTGACTTCGAACTTTTACATATATTTTGAGTGTTGTTGCCAACTAAAAACACTTTGTTTTTTGTCGGTATATTGAGAAACCCAAAATCGTTAACGGACAGTTTATCGGTCCAATAAATTTATGTTGACATTAAGTAACAGACAGTTTGTCGATACATTGAGAAAATGGCCATTAGAGTAATTTTTAATATTCTTGCTTTTTGTTTGCAACTGTGTTTTGCGGTATTTGAAAAAATGCAATATGGAATATTAATAATATTCTTTTAACTGAAATAGCAGAGAGGGAGCAGTTGAAAGTCTTATCTCCAACTTTAAATAAATTAATTAGCGAGTTAGAGTTATTTATCATCTATAATGCAAAATGGCGATTTTATTAATCTTATTTCGATATATTGTTCATATGTATGTACATTAGACCGACTCAAAAAAAAAAAAGTTGTTGATGTACCCCCCTCAAAACTAACTTTGACATGTCTTATGAAGATTTCCAAATATTTTTGCTCTAGCGATAATCTCTCGTGAGCTTAACCTTAATCGCATCAAAACGGGTCCAAAATGGTATTTTTCATGAATACATAGTTCGGTATAACTTTTTCCCCAATAAATGACCAAATGTAATAGACATTTAAAAATATCTCACGACAGGCTCGAGATGGCGAGGTGTTTATCTCAGTTTTTTGATGATTTTCAATTCGATTTTAATGAAAGGTGTTTACTAACGCTTGAGATTCAATCAACACTTACCTGCATATCTTACCTTTTTATAGCATTCATTTAGATATTACTTAAATAAAACCCATTTTATAACCACAAAAAGTATATATTTGTCCAGGAACCACGTTTTATAAATATATTAAGCAACTATTCACGACAAAATTGCCGTAGTTTTTAATTTAATATTAAAGGCATTTTTAAAACTACCCGTTTCATTACCAAAAAGTAGACAAATAGCATGATATTTTTACAGCGGGTAAATATGAATATTACGTGTCGTTTTTTTCCAAAAGGCGTTAAAATTAAAATTTTGAGTTAATACAGTGTTGTTGAAAAAGTGCGATAGGAATGTTAAAGAAACAAATGTTTGCATACATAAGCACTTATGAAGAGGGAAGAAAATCAAAAGCTTAAACAAGCTGCCATTAGTTTTTATGAAAAAGGGTTTCTAATGATCTATTGATACTGATACACAGAAAGCAAAACACTCGGGAGAAATCAAGCTTTTTACGATTACTTTAAGTGGACGTAAGTCCAAAATTGGGATTAATTTCAAAAATCAATCCCGGAATTTCTTGAAATAAGTATAAAATTCTTAAATCAAGTAAAAAAAGCTTAAACTTTTCGTTGTGTTTAACCCTCCGGCTTACGCATGTTTTGATTTTCCATACACATTGAATAAAGGTCTGGCGCATTTAGAGCTTGATTCAATCTTAGTTTTACTTAAATCAATTTCATTTTCTGATTATTTTAAGTACGAATTCGGATTAAAACAATTTTTTTAATTCATGAATCAAGCGCATTTTGAGATTGATTCAATCTTAGTTTTACTTAACTCAATCTCATTTCGGATTATTTCAAGTACGAAATCGGGATTGAATATGGATAATTTAAGTATTTTGCGATTAAGAATCCGTACTTTAATCAATATTTCTGTACTTGATTCAAAAAATTACGTACTCACCGTACTATTAATACCGCTTCGAATTGATTTGAGTACGGATGGATTGATTTTTGTTTTGAGTATACCTTTCTTATATCGTTAAAAATCCCAATCAAAGGGCTTAATAAAAGAATATAGAGAAAAGACGCTACCCAACTTAATTAATTAATAAGATGGGGTTGGGTTGACTACAGCTGCAATAACAGCTTTAGCAGAAACAAGAATGACTGCAGCAGCCTTAACGATGCAATGTATTTATACATTCTAATAAGTATGAATATGTATGAATACGTGTATCTATTTTAGAGTAAGATCAAACAAGTTCAAACAGATTGCCAGTCAGTTGTCGTCCGTCTATGGACGTACATATATATGTATGTATATAATAATGTATTTGCGATATTTTTAGAAAAACCACATTTGGTGTTGTTTAAAAATAGTTTATTGGTATAAAAAAGATAAATAAAAAACCAAAAATCGAAAACAGCCAAAGCGCTTCCAAACTTAAAATAGAAATAATAGCAGTACGATTAGTATGTTGTTAAAAATATGTACACTATTTTTTCTTTTGCAAACAACTAGTGTTTTAGTTTTAAGCAAAGACTTGTATGTTTGTTGTACTTGAACGTACTCGCATGTACACATGAATATCGATCCACGCCGATCCATTTGTCCATACCTGTACAAGTGATGGAATTTGAAAATTTTCATTTTATGTCAAAATTTTAACGAAAACGGGCCAAATTAACTGAAAAGGGGCCAAAAACCCCTTATTATAGAAATGAATGATGCTTTTAAGGTAAAAATGGGTTTAGCAACAAAAAGCAGAAAAAGGTCAGGCTAAAGTTTTGATTGTGCATTTATTTTTCATTTCTAAATTTTTTTTTTTTTTTTTTTTAATTTTACATTTCATTGAATCAAAGCCAGTCTTGCTTATAACGATTTTTAAATTTGTATTACATATCGTTACTTTAATATAGAAAAGCCCTAACTAACGTTTTCCTTACTTTACAGGAGAAGGAAAAAACTTAATAAAAATTATAGTCTTGTAGTCGCGATTTTTTTTTTTAAACGCAGTTTTTTATTAAATTCTTCAAGCAATCGCAACAATTTGTATTAAGTTTAGAATTAAGTTTAGAATTAAGTAAGGAAAATGTTAGTTAGGGCTTTTCTATATTAAGGTAACTATATGAATGTTTTATTTGTTTTTTTTTTTAATAAATACACATATTTGCTTTAAATTAGGACTAGATGAAGTTAACGATAAATTTATTTATTTTTAATAATCAAGTTTACACTAATCAAACCCTGGTTGAACTTTTTTAAATCTAAAATTACATTTCTTCTTCGTATAAGAAAGTTGCAAACTTGTAACAAAAAATGGGGATAAAATTTAATACGAGGATAAAATTTTCCATAAAGGAATGTGTATGTTTTAATTTTTATGATGTGATTGTCTTCGAATCAATGATGTTATTCACTTCTTTGAAAAGTCCAGCCCGAAAAAATCTCTATTTTTCCCTACGCGGTAAAATATTGTCCTTACAACTTTTAAATGATAATTATTACCATTTGTATTAATGTATATAAATTTTTTTTAAAGTTGTTCCCAGCTAGAACTTGTGGGATAATTTTTTGTAAAATTCACCTAAATTAGTCTTCTCACTTGAGCGACTGAAAAACGATTCACTGCTATGTTAAAAAAGTGATTTTTAATTTTGTTGAATTGTTGTTAATTTTTCACACCAAATTAAAAAAAAAACTTTCGCGTCAGCCGAAAAAATAAAATGATTTTGGCCAAAAAAAGAAGCCCAAAAATTATAAAAGCAAATAAATGTAAGTGCAAAAATGGTGATTTTCTTTTCTTTGCGAGAACCCGTCAGCCAAATCGTAACATAAATTAAAAAAAAAAAAATTTATATCGCGACAACAGCATCACCTATCGGGATTAAACTTAAGCGAACCCTGGCTCCAGACTTAACTAATTTATCGTCTAAGTTTGGTGTCAATCGGTCCAGCGGTTCTTGAGTTTAATGAGCACATACACGGCACAAATGTTTTTATATTTATAGAAGATACACTATTTTAGTATATGAACTATTAAATCAATTCTTTATACAAACTAAAATCTAAATAAACAAACCATAAAAAGCAATTGATATAAATTCACTTAAAATCACATTTATGTACTTTTGGATACTAGAAAAATTAATTGTTTGATTGTAGCAATTTTGAATGGTGATTTCATAACAATCGTACAGGTATAAGGATAAATTTTTTTTAATAAGTTTCGGAACACTGGAAGGCTTAATGATCTTTACATTCGTCTTGTAAAAAAGAGCGGACAATGCAAATTGAAGATAACATTTTATTACTTCGCTCAATTTATTCTTAGGGCGGACATCAGTGATGAAGAAAAAAAAAACCTTTTGCTATCTGTATTGGCATGTGGCAGTGATAAAATAAAGATAGCAAATTTCGACTAAAGGGGGAAAATTAAATGTTAATTAAAATTTTATATTTTGGCGACTTTGCTCCAAAACTTTTTGATGCCTATCTCTTACAAATTATCTTTTTCTTGCTCTGGAAAATTAAGTTCGTAAGTTTTCCGTTCTTTTAAAGGAGATTTTCACAAATTTACCTTAAAATCAAAGCTGAAATGACGGCTAGCAATGACTCAAAGAAATTTAACAATTTTTAATGTTGCCTTATTAAAAATTTTATTAGTATGCTATCACAAATCGAAAAAGGTTGCCAAATTTATGCAGTTTTCGAACATTAGTCAAAAGTCCATACATTTTGTAGCTTTGAAGAAGTCCCTGCCTCTTTTCCTACAGCCATTTTTAGAAGAAAATCTCTACGAAAAGCGATTCTTCCGTACATATAATATCAGAGTTTCGAATATACATAAATATACTTATAAATCATGGCCCAATTAGTAGGTCTTCTCGAAACGCCTGCTGATTTTTTTGCCAACATTAAAAAGCCAAAGAATTATGCTTTACGTTTCATTTCTTGTAAATCCTTTAAACGCAAATGTTTTATCAGATTTTCTTTTAAGTAAAAAATTATTGAACGTTCCTCAACGCACATAAAGATTCAATTAACCACTTTATGTTAAAACTTTTAGAACAAGCTACGAGATGGCAGACCCGTTTAGGAAATTATGTTTTTGTTTTAATGAAATGTTTTATTTTATAGATTTTTCTATAAATGTTGATGTTATTAAACGTAATATTATTTTAAGTTTAAACATGAAACTGCAGTTATATTAAGAAAAATTGTTAAATTTGATATTTAGTCTGTAAGGACTTATGGTGTTTTCTTTTTTACAAAAAAATGTGACATTTTATTTAAAAAAATCCAATTTGATTGTTTAAAATAAAACAAGCCACCCTTTTCGGGAGCAAAATTTTTAAGAAACAGACACGAAATTGCGTTTTTTTTAAATAAAATGTCACATTTTTTTGTAAAAAAGAAAACACTATTAATTAAATAAATAAATTAATGGGCAAAATGTTAAAACTTGTTTACATTTTTTTACGCCATTGTGTTTATTTGTAAATTGTTTACTGAGCAACCTAAATAAGAGCGGAAGCGTTTTTTGTATGTCAAAACTTCTCATTTGTATACAATTTATACGAAACAAACCATTAGAATGCGAATTAGAAACCACCCGGCTGATAAATCTTATTTGACAGATCGCTATGTCGGTTTGTTTTATTGAAATTGTGTTTAAATAAAATTTTCATGTTTAAAAAAACGCTTGCCGCTTTTGTTTAGGTTGTTCAGTTACTTTTTTAATATGATTTTTGATTTCAAAAAATTATTTTTCTTATTGTGAAAATAGAAGTAAAATTTAATAATTGTGACAAACACTGTGAACAAAAATTATAATAATAAAAAAATATACATAACTAATAAATAAAAAACTCTAAGGCGGACACAAGGGAGAACATTAATCGTCTCCTCTCTAGTGATGAACAGCAGCGCCAAAGTATTTCTCATTTGATGCCGAAAGTGACATGACCACAGCATGTTACAAACTCTATTTGGTATGAACGATTCAATAAACAAAAATTAATCTGGAGATAATCATTTGAACAGCACATTTAAGACTGCTTACTTTCCTCCGCCGCCTGCATATGGGTGTGAAGAAAATCATTTATATCAATATTTATGCAAAACACATACATACTTACATATGTACAGCGATATGTATGTAGCGATCTGGAGGGCGACGGAGGTGATACTGGATCACATCGTGGGTGGATCTGAGGTGACAATTTACGTCGATAGTCAGGCGGCGCTTCGGGCATTGAAGAACTATACGGTGCGATCGTGCCTGGTCGCGCGGTGTAGGAACGCTCTTAGGGAACTCATGGGGGCATTCAACGTGAGGCTGTGTTGGGTACCAGGACACTGCATGGTTGATGGGAATGAGGTGGCGGACGAACTCGCGAGAGGGGGTTCGAGTCTCGACTTAGTGGTAAGGGACAGGGGGGTAAAGCCCCCCCATGTTACTACTATGGGGTGAAACGGGAGAAATTCCGTGATGACGTTGACCGATCCCGGAGGGACAGAATGGATTGCAGGGTGTCTAGGGCACTATGGCCCAGATTGGACGCGGGGGCAACTGTTCTACTGGGATTGGAAAGGGTTTGCCTTAGAACACTTATGGTGTTCTTGACGGGTCACTGTCCTGTTAGGGCTTTAACGAGCAAATGGGACAACACCATACCGGACTTCTGCAGGTTATGCAAGGATTCGGAGGAGTTAGAGACGATCGATCATGTACTGTGCCATTGTCCTAGGATGCATGGTCTCAGACAGAAGTGGCTAGGAGATAGGTTTCACAAGGAACTGGGGTGCATAGCTGGATGTAATCCGGCCGATCTACTGGGGTTTGTCAGGGAAATAACGCGGCTGTTTCTGTTGAGGGGACTGTAAGGGGGTATTGGTCCTACTTTCTAATTTTCCGTCTATCTCATATTTCCTTTTCTCTACTTTTCACTTCCTCTTATCTTATCTCATATTTCATTGAAGGGATTCACAATGGACCGTATTGGTCTCCGAGTGGAGGTGTGCCCGTGGGCACACAACCCTTCTTAACCTAACCTAACCTACATATGTACATATTTCTTGACAGCTGATAACTTTTTGACATTTTTACAATTTTTGTACCCAAACAAAACGGGTGTTGTTTTTTCTATCGTTGCATTGTTGTAGTTGTGCGCAGATATAAATGTTGTTAGAAGTTATTTGATTTAATGCTATAAAATTCAATTAACATTGTTTTTGATTAAAGTAGTATTTCACAATGTTGTATTCTACAAAAATATATGTGTATCTAAAAGGGCAAAAAAGAGCAAATGGCTATAGGGCGAAGCAAAACCAAATAGTGCCAAAAATGGCCCAGTTGTGCCATAGATCCCATCGCTGGTACAATTTGCAAAGAGTGGTGAGGAGTGATTACATTTGTTGATCGTAGCTCGTTGGTCGCTTCTTGGTCTGCACTTTTGGTATAAATAATCAATATGAATGCATGAGCGCCTGCGCATTAGTATGCATTAAATTTTTGTTAAATAAAAACATAAAAAGACGTTCAAACTAAAGGTCGCCATATAAACATTTTATGTACCTACATATGTATGTATGTATTTTTGTGTCGTACGTACAGGTGAATATATCTTAGAGTATGAATGTGTGTATAAATTTATATGAGCATTTGTTAGCTAGTTAGTTTCTGTTGTTGTTGTTGTTGTTAGTCGTATGTGTTGTTCATTGCTATCTAAAAATATCGACAAAATACCAACATAAATAAACATGGTTTTTTTCTCGAAATGTCTATGAAGAAAATAAAATTTGTGTTCAAACCAAAGTGCAAACAGCAGTTACAACAACAGCATTAAAATTATATGGCCAAAAAAACAACAACTACGACAACATCAAAAGCAACAAACCACAACCACTGAATTCGTAACACATCTCAGATGTGGCGCCAAAAATCCATCTATACAAACGCGCGCTTACACACATTTATCAGACAGATATCCAAAGAATCACTTTGTAAGTTATCGTGTATTGAAGAGGTTTTGTTAAAATAGATACATATCGCACTTGATCAACAAGAGTGTATTAACTCGAAATTTTTCCACTTTTTGAAAAAAATCGACGCGTAATACTCAATTCGTACTTTATTTTTTACTTTTTGGTAAAAAAAAACGGCCTTTAAAATAAAATTAAAATTATTTTTGCTTCTACTGAAAATTTTTGAATTTTGCGTTAACACCCTCTTGTTGATTAAGTGCGATATATGTAAATGTAAATTAATGGCGTTTTTTCTGACACATATTGCTGTATTTGCTATATTTTTATTAATGTCAGATTCATAAAATTATAGCATATGCAAAAATATGACACAATAGAAACAATAATTATTTATTTCTTTTTTTTTTTTATTAAATGTATGGTATACCATTTAACATTTTTTTATTATCAGGCAACATTATTTGAAAAGAACGTGTTATACGCCTACAATATTACATTTTTCTTAGAAATGAACACACAGAAGGGCCAAAGGCAGAATGAAGGCAACCTTAAGATATGTCAGAAAAGAAAACTTTATAATTCAATTTCCTCCTTCCCATTGCGCAGTGGGTGACTTCGGCAAAAACCCTATAAATTTGTTATTTTTCTCGCAAAGCAATAAAACTTAGTACTAAGGTAAAGAAGCTAAAGGCCGTTGTACTAATGTTTTAAAATTGTTTTTTACCACGACTATTTGTTGTCCAATATTCAAGATATGGTAATTTCCGTCAAAAGGCCCACCGTTATTGTTATAGAGAAATATTTAGATTTAACTAATTTTATTAATTTACCCATAAATTTGTTCACTTATGGTGTTTTCTTTTCTGACAATAATGTTCCATATATGCTACCATTCGTGCGAGTTTTTGTTCCATTCTAAAAATATATGCAAAAATGTGAGGAGTTGTCGTTTTCCTTTCTAAACATGTTGCAACAATAAATGGCAAATTTGTTCCATTTCTTACCCGCAGTTTTAACTGAGTGTGAGATAATACCCTTTTTTGCATCTGCGTAAAGTACTTTTTTATGCAAGCAAGTATTTTTTTTCATGCGTTTGCGGACAATTTGCGTTATATTGTGATTTTTAGTTATATTGTGATGGATATAAAAACTTTTTGTTTTTCGTTTGTTTTACTTTAATTAAATAATTATATTTTTTTTGTCGCAAAATTTTTAACAACAGCTGACTTTAATTATTGAAAATCAGTGTTGTTAACGCTTATTGGAATTGTAAGAAAATGTAATGCTTAAAATTGCTACAAGCGTGGTGAATATCGCTTTTAGTACAAACTTTGCATTCAATATTTAACACGCTAAATACACATTAGTGTTGAGTGTAAAACGTAGCTATTATTTTGTTCTATTGTAATTTAGAAAAATGTATCACTTTCTAAGGCTTCGTGTAACCTTATAAATATATTACACAACTATAATGCATCATTATTTTTTAGAAAAGAAAACACCATTAGATGAACAATCAGACTGCAAATTTGTGCAAAAGTAATTTCTTATTTGTGAGAATGTTTTATTGTATGTTTTCTTTAAAATTATCTTCCTTAACCCTTTGACGACCATAGGCAAACATACTTGCCCAGGCGATTTTGCATTATATAATTGTTCACGTAAGAGATAGAGTAAATATGTTCAAAACGGATTTGTAGCGGAAGGTTGGGGCAACAAAAATGTGGTAGGTGGTAGGGGCCTCTCTGGCCCCATTTGCCCGATAGGAGGCCTCAAATTTGGCCAAAAAGTCGCCTTACTTCAGGGGTGTGCTATGGGGATAGCGTAGGGCGCACCTGGCTAAAACTCGGGTATATTTTGGAGGCACCTCTTACCTTTCAAAATATATATTGGGGAAGTATGTGTAAATTTCAACATGCCCACATTTACCCCAAATATGTTTGGCAAGTATGTTTGCCTGTGGGTTGAAACGGAAAAAACGCACCTTAAAATACTCTAAATATTTTTTTGTTATTTTCATCATTGTATGTATGTGTGTATATACATAGTTTTACGTTGTTTTTTTTTTAAGGCAATGGAACAAAACGCATCTTGTCTGTTATTGTTTTAAGTTTTTTTTTGCGCTGATTGTTTGTTTGTTTTTATTCATTTATTATTCGAAATCAATCAGAGCATACGTCTTTTACTATTTGAAAGTGTATTATTGTTGTATTCCGAGTGTTATTTTTGATCAAACAGTGTAATATTATGTGGTTATTATAAATAAAAAAATTAATATGAGTGGATCAGTCCGTGATCGTTTTCTTGTCCTTAATTCGGAAGAAATTGAGCAACTTTGGTTTGGCGACACCAGTGACAATGAGGAAGAAGCTGCAGCATACATATATGGATGAAGAGGACATCGTTTTTCTAGAAAATTACGCTTTGGAAATCCAAGAGGATGAGCCCATAGAAGTTGTTAGTGAAGGAACTCATCCTATAGAATCTCCTGTAAATAAAAAGGCTCGCGTTGGTCGTAAAGCTGTACAAGTTGCTGTAGAGGATGAGCCAATAGCATCGACCTCAAAAGCTGCAGTAATACCAGAAAAGCCGGCTCTTTTTATCCCACTAGAGAAGACTTTCTGGTTCAGAGAGACGCTTGCCTATAAAAACCCCGTTTTCACCGGATTTCAGGAGAATTGCATATATGAACATTCGCAAGTTCTAAAACCCATTGTAAATGCACATGTGGAAATGCAGCAAGCGTATGATGTGTTCAATGCTGTGTGTAATTTTCAAGGTAAGTTTTTATAATTGCAAGTTTTTATATTGCAATAGAAGTTACTATTTTTCTATACTTTTTTTTGGTTTCAGAAATGTGCATAATGATAGTGCAGCAGTCCATCCCAACAACCCAACTGTGGTGTACAAAGTGAAGCGGCGTGTTGCAGGACAAGCAGTTCTTGGATATTTAAGCATTTTTGAAGCACTTTTTTAATTTTCTAGTGCATATTTGACCTTTTTGATACTTGTTGAATCTTGTATATGCTTCCTTACAAAAGCTTTCGCAGCGAAAAAAAATGTTTTTATTCAGGTTATCAGATGGCTTTTCTGTTTAAACTATCTATCAGTATTTCCAACGTGTTTCTTCAATTATACAAACTTCTTTTCAAAATAGAGTCTTTGTTTCCATAAACCATCTAGTAACTGTCGTATTTAGACTAAATTCGGCCAGAAAATGTTTAACTGCAAACTATAATCCTTTTTCTTCGACCTTTTTTATTAAATTTTATACTTTATTAAATTATTTAAGCTTCAGGTCACTTTTTTAAAAAATGAATTAAAATGTTTTTATTCAATATTTCGATTTCCGTTGGAAATCTTCTTCAGGAAATTTTTTTTTTAAATAAAATAAAATTTGACAATAAATGGAAAAATAAAATATGGAAAAATAAATTTTAAAATTTCAAAAAACAAAATTATCATAATAAATTTAAAATTCCATTCTACAAACTTATCTACTTCCTTTCCTAATCACCAATATGTCCAAATATGGAATTGATCAGAATATTAAGTTCACTATTGAAAGGGAATTGAATTTTTCAATTCCATATTTGGACACATTGGTGATTAGGAAAGGAAGTAGATTATTGGTAGATTGGTATCAAAAACCAACCTCATCAGGTAAAATTTTAAATTATTATTCTAAACCCCCAAAGAGAATTATCATTAACACAGCTAGGAATCTAATAGACAGGATATTAACAATTAGTGATAATAGATTTCATAGGAAAAATAAGGAAATTATTGGGAATATTTTGAAGCATAATAGTATTCCCAACAAATTGATTTGCAAATTAATAAGACAATACAATATAGATAGATCTCGTAATATTGATGAGATTTCGGCACCACGTATTTATAAGTCATTAACTTATGTACCTGGGTTTTCAGAAAGATTAGAAAACTCGAATATATATGATAAAGGGAAATACAGAATGGCACATAAGGTGATTAATAATGTAGGGAAATTATTCACAAAAACTAAGGATAGATTACTAAAGTCAGATAGGTCGAATTTAGTTTATAAGATTCATTGTTGTGACAATGATAATGAACAATGTAGGAAAATATATGTAGGAACAACTGGGACAAAACTGAAAATTAGATTAGCTGGACATAAACATGACTAAAAATATAGGAATTATAATTCAGCCCATGGAACGGCGTTATCAACTCATTGTAGGGATTTTAATCATTATCCTGATTTTGAAAACACATCAATTTTGAATACGGAAAGTTTTAAGAAACGTAGATATATGTTAGAAATGTTGCAGATAAATAATGTTCCATTTGAGAAAAGGATTAATTTTAAAAAAGATACTGAGGGCTTAGCTCAAATTTATAGACATTTATTGAATAAAAATAAATAGGTTGATGTAGGATAATTATAAATAGGTATTTGTCCTTGATTGTTTATAAAATAAATTTCAGATGGCAAAGCTTATTATTTACGGAAAGGGACATTAAAATAGGTTTTAGGCTTTGAATAAATTTAAAATTTTTTTTTTTTTTTTTTTTTTTTTTTTGTTTGTCTTTTTTTTTAAAGTTTGTAGAATGGAATTTTAAATTTATTATGATAATTTTGTTTTTGGAAATTTTAAAATTTATTTTTCCATATTTTATTTTTCCATTTATTGTCAAATTTTATTTTATTTAAAAAAAAAAAAAAAAAATTCCTGTACCTCAATTCTGTAACTTTTTGAATTTAACTACCGATATCGTTAATTAACGAGAAATCTCGGTTACTTTAACGAATTTGTTATTCTGTATTTTAAATAAACAAATATTTTTGTTTAGAAATATTGACGACAAATATCGGTAAAAATATAAGAACGTCAAAGTGAAAATTTTTTGAAATTAATAAAAAATACAAAATAAATTTGCTTTATTGCATTTATTTTAACAAAACATGAATGAAAACGTGTAAATATTGATTATATTTCTAAACAAATATGTTGGTTTAAATTCTTTTTATACATAGGGAAAAATTTCCAGATGACTGAGCCACTCTAGCACAACATTCTGCTCTTACTTTTTATACCTGCACTACTGTATGTGAAAAGGGTATTATGTGTTTGTACGAATGTGTGTAACACATTTAAATAAAGGTTCTGGGCCTGCCTTTTAGTATACCGATTGACTCAGAATCAATGTCAGAATCCATTTAACGAAGCCCGTCCTTCTATCATGATGGCTGGTTGTCTGTCCAAGATAACCTTGTGTTCAAACTACAGGTCGCAGTTTTAAAAATAATTTTTTAAAATTTGGCGCATATGAGTTTATTGTCACAAGGTCGAAGCATTCTTATAATGGTGAGAAGCAGTTATTTAATTTGTATAGCCAACATGAAAACTTCTTTCCGGAATAGGGTTTTGTGCGTATTAATAGCCATCTTGTTTTATAGACATTTGAGTTGAATAAGATCCAAAAATATTTTGTCGCAACCTACATTAATCACCAGAACAAATTTTTTTAGAATCGGTCCATATTTGACCACAGCTTCCATACGAATACACTAATAATGGTAGATACTTAGATAATATTTGGCACAAAAAGGTGAATAATAATTATGTGAATAATAACCTCACGATTTTGGCGGAAACATGATCGCCCAAATACTGCAATGTAGAGTCGGACTTGATCGACTATACTTTCTTACTTTTTTTGTGTTAAAAATTGGCTACTTTACTCTATATTTTTAATCTGTTAACAGTACATTTATTGTCGTTATTATTAAACAAGAACTTTTTTTGTGTCGTTAGCTACCGACATTTTTGGCCGATAAAAATTGTTAAAATTTCATTACAGAATAGCTCTTAACGACAACTTTTGTTAGCTAACGAATTTTGACTACTTAACGACAATTTTTTGTCGTTAAAAAGTTACAGAATTTCAGTACTGTACCTCAATTCTGTAACTTTTTGCATTTTACTACCGATATCGTTAATTAACGAGAAATCCCGGTTACTTTAACGAATTTGTTATTCTGTATTTTAAATAAACAAATATTTTTGTTTAGAAATATTGACGACAAATATCGGTAAAAATATAAGAACGTCAAAGTGAAAATTTTTTAAAATTAATAAAAAATACAAAATAAATTTGCTTTATTGCATTTATTTTAACAAAACATGAATGAAAACGTGTAAATATTGATTATATTTCTAAACAAATATGTTGGTTTTAAATCTTTTTATACATAGGGAAACATTTCCAGATGACTGAGCCACTCTAGCACAACATTCTGCTCTTACTTTTTATACCTGCACTACTGTATGTGAAGAGGGTATTATGTGTTTGTACGAATGTGTGTAACACATTTAAAAAAAGGTTCTGGGCCTGCCTTTTAGTATACCGATTGACTCAGAATCAATGTCAGAATCCATTTAACGAAGCCCGTTCTTCTATCAGGATGGCTGGTTGTCTGTCTAAGATAACCTTGTGCGCAAATTACAGTTCGCAATTTTAAAAATAATTTTTTAAAATTTGGCACATATGCGTTTATTGTCACAAGGTCGAAACCTTTTTATAATGGTGAGAAGCAGTTATTTAATTTTTATAGCCCACATGAAAACTACTTTCCGGAATAGGGGTTTGTGCCTATTAATAGCCATCTTGTTTTATAGACATTTGAGTTGAATAAGATCCAAATTTAATTAGGATCGGTCCATATTTGACCACAGCTCCCATACGAATACACTAATAATGGTAGTAGATACTTAGATAATATTTGGAACAAAAATGTCTTATGTGAATATTAACCTCACAACATACTCTTTTTGGCGGAAACATGATCACCCAAATACTGCAATGTAGAGTCGGACTTGATCGACTATACTTTCTTACTTTTTTCGTGTTAAAAATTGGCTACTTTACTCTATATTTTTAATCTGTTAACAGTACATTTATTGTCGTTATTATTAAACAAGAACTTTTTTTGTGTCGTTAGCTACCGACATTTTTTGCCGATAAAAATTGTTAAAATTTCATTACAGAATAGCTCTTAACGACAACTTTCGTTAGCTAACGAATTTTGACTACTTAACGACAATTTTTTGTCGTTAAAAAGTTACAGAATTTCAGTACTGAAGAAGATTTCCAACGGAAATCGAAATATTGAATAAAAACATTTTAATTAATTTTTTAAAAAAGTGACCTGAAGCTTAAATAATTTAATAAAGTATAAAATTTAACTGCAAACAAAATTTTATTGCAATCGATAGCATTTGACTGGCTTTTTATATGCGAATATTATTAAATTGTTGTGTTTTTTGATTTTTGTTGTATAATTTAAACAATTTTTATGGCATCTTTTTAAGTCTTAACTGCATATTTAATGCGCATAAAGCACTGTTTTAAGAGCATATTTCCGGTTTCCTTACACACAGAAAAAAATCAAGTTAAAAACGTAGAAAACAAGGTTGATTTAAAATATTTCGGTGGTGATTTTGCTTCATACGTTTTTCATGTTAATTCAACCTGATATGGTTTTCGTCATCATTCTACTTTGAAAACTTGATGTACTATTTAACTAAATAATTTTAATTAAAAGAATACGGGAATTGTCTTCTTTTTATAACATATATTAAAAATGAAAATAAAAAATGTACATACTTAAGTATGTATGCATGTTAATTTAACAAGATAAACTTTTGATTTTAATATAAAACAGGTTTTTATGGATTCAATATTAAATCCATATTTATATTTTAATATTTTTTTTAATATTTTTTTAACAGTGAATAATGTTTGGCCACATTCCATTAATTGTGGCAAAATATACTTTGATATAAATATCATCATATATAGTATACTAAGAATATTTCTTCCACAAAAAAAATCAACAAAAAAAAAAAACAGTGAATAATATTAAATAAACGTAATTTAAGGTTATTTTAATATTTTTCATTTAAAATTAATAAGAAATAATGATAAATTTAAGTAAGGGCATACTTTTGCTGAAATTTACTATGATTCTCAATCAACATTTGTCCATGTTAATTTTACATTGGTATTTTTTTCTGTGTGTTGCTAAGAATGAAATATGATAACTTTCCGGTAATCCTGCAGTCAAAGTAGGCTGTACATTGTGCTCGAAATTTGTAACTCTATAGAGTTCTAATATTGCATCAATTTAAAAATAAATTTTAAGGTTTTGCCGAAAAATACCTCTATACATTGATGTAACCAGCAATAATTCCTGATTAGAAACGGTTTTTACTTGCAAACGATTTTTTTAGATTTTTTTTTACATATGGATATCACTTTTCTTCTAGATTGCGCGATATGACTCGATATCACCATCCATTATTTAAAACCTACTGAGTATTATTATTTAAATCGATGTTTTCAATAGGATTTTCCCCACATATTGCAAAATTTCTTAGATAATAATGATGCCAAATCCGTCAAAGATTTATCATCTTCTTTCAGACCGATAAGCCTACTTCCTTGTCTGTCGAAACTATTCGAAAGAAACTTTAAATGACTAAAAAAGATATTCTAGTCCGCCAATTCGGTTTCCGTGAACATGACGTTAAAATGGAAAAAGTTTATTTTGAAATATTATTTAGCAGTTTTCTTATGTTGCTCGGGCTATTGGCCAGGTCTGGTTTTTAAAATTAAGACATTTACAATTAAACATCCATAAACTACTTAGAGTTATTTATAATACCGTTTATTTAGGGTACGTAACAAAGAATATGTGACAAGAGAATATGAGATAAAAGCCACGTGGAGTAGGAAGAAGAACTATATATTTAATGTACACCTTCGATTTGTTCAAACTGCGAAAAACTCACCATTTCCACATTTGCAAAAAAAAAATTCTCAATATGTGCTGATCAACTGAAAACGTATTTTATAGGGTATTCATTTAATCGGGCTTTTGCTTTAATCGGTTAATCGCTCGATTAATTAACCGAGGTTTTGGTTTAACCGGTTAATAATCGGTTAATATTGCTATTGATCGGTTAACCGATTAATAAAGTTTTGTTATAAATAAAGTAATTTCAATAAATAAAAATGCAAAAATTATTTATTATTTGGAGTTTATTAGTGAAAAAAAAAAAAACAATAACATAACAAACAAAACAATTCTTGGACTAAAATGAGCAAACAAAGAAAAATTCAATACTAATTAATACATATGGGCATTCCCACAGAATGTTCTACCAGGATGAAAGAATAGAATGTTGGTAAGCATCGTCTTTCATTGTTTATTATTATAAAAAAGTATGTTTTTATAAAAGAATGGTTTTTATAGCATATCTCAACTGTTTACTTGAGGAAATTGGGCTGGAAACTGGAAAACTTTATATTTTTTTATTTTACATGCAAAAAAAAATTTTATGTTTGGACTTTTTCTTCACAATCTCTCCATTACAATCAATTGTAAATTGAGTATTAGGTTTTTGTTAAGGAAATTTTAAGATATTTTTGGGAAAGTTCATGGTGATAATAATAAAAAGACATATGAAAAAATCGTAAGTTCGCGACCCCGAACGTTCGAAAAATAATTTGGTTTAAATGTTTAGCATTTAAGCGATTATTTTCTTTACATTTGTTAAATCTTGACTTGGAGAAAAATTCTTGCATATATCGAAGATGTTAGAGAAATCCAAAGCAATCCATAATACAGAATATCTAATTTCTCAGTCTTTTTCCTGGATTTCTCTAAACATATAAAATCTTCCATTATGCCATTATAGTACTGTTTTAATTTTTTAAAATTTTGATCACTTCTAATTGTTTCGGTTACTATCGAGAGTTTCTTCTGTTGTCAGGCCATCATCTGGCATAGCTCAGCACCGCACATTCTGCAAAAAAGTTTATTTCCGAATGCCTTAGTTTTTGTACTGTATCTTAAGAATGTATTGCTAGAAGAAAATATATTGTATGAAAAAATATTTTCTGAACACATACCTTTTGAATGAGACGAAACAAATAATAAAAAACACAAACAAATTTTTTATAATACTATAAAAAATTCAAAATTTTGTTATATCGGTTAATCGGTTAATCGACTGAAATTAACCCGTTTAATCGTTAATCGAAAAAACGCAATTTTAAATTAACCGATCAGTTAATCGGGTAGTAATTAATCGGTTAACCGGCTAACGGTTAACCGAATGAATACCCTAGTATTTTAACAAATTACGCAGAGAAACCATGTTATCATTTTAAACTAAGGAACTAACATTTTACGTATTCGAAATCAACTTGAATTTCTTTTTATTTCTTTGTTTTAGAACACACCAATGGCAAGTCAGCTTCGTACACCGCATTCTTTAAAATCTCTGTTTTTTACAACAACAAATTTTAACATCGTCGCACAAACATATTTAAATTTTAAATGGAATAAAAACAAGCTGCCTTAAAAATAGTTTAGACAAAAAGTATTAAATTTAAAGGGATATCAAAGCTTTATTTATTCGATTAAGATTCACAAATAAACTATTCAAGATTTGTGTTATTATTCTCATAAATTTAACAATTTCTTGAATGTATTCAGCATTTAACCCGCTACTTGCCTAACAAACACGAAGTCAAACCTTTGATATGAAATGACTATATCATTTGACATCAAACACAATTCTCTTACGTTTTTCAATTGTTTGATTTAACATTTAAATTCAAATTGATTATGATTTGAAAATGAACATTTCATATCAAATGTTTTATCAATTTGATGTCAAATGTTTGTCAAATGTTAAATTCAAATCAAAAATAAACTTGGCAATACTAAAGCGAAAAATATGTACATGTGTTTTACTTTAAAAATAAATTTTAATATTAAGTGAACAGCTTATTTCTTGTGAAAAATAAAAATTATTTGTGAGTAATTACAATGATTAAAAATACAAAAAAAAAAGGAAAATAAAACGGGAAAGTGGAGAAAGTTTGTTGAACGATCGCTGTGCTACAATCCTCAAAATAGAAGGGAGCCAAGTAGTTTGTCTTTCCAAGAATTAGAGAACGAAAAGAACATTATTTCTGAAAAATTGAAGGAACAGAACTATTACAAAAAAGCTTTATAAAATACATAACTGAAATTTAGCTCATAGAATAAATTCGAAAAATGAAAAAATGTTAAAAATAAAATATTTTTATTTATATTCCACATTGTATTATAATCCACATTTGAAAAACATTTGAGAATTACGAATTGAGTTGAAAATGAAGGCATTTTTTCAATTTGAAAATAATTTCCCCTTTTTGTTGAGAACGCTATGATTTTTAAATGATTTTCAAATCATTATCAAACGTTTGTCGTTTGAGAAAATGTTTGATTTCAAATCATTTTCAATTTGAAATCAAACCTCCGTGTTTGTTGGGTGGTTAGCGTGACCCTTTCTTTTGTGGACATATTTATATGCCAAAGTTTATGTTTCAAGCATTTAACAAAAAAGCACCAACTTACATTGAGTCTGCGTTTACGAGTTTTTACCCATATCAAATTTCATATTTATCTGTTTATTGTGACCAACCATTATTGATTGATGAAAAATGTTCATTTGTTTTACGTTTTTATTATGCATTGGATTTTAGACTCCGGGAAATTTTCTAAAAAAAATCTGTAATGAATGAAACTACAATAATATGGTTATAACTAGGGATGAGATTTTCATGCACTAAAAAATCAAAAATGTGCGCATAAAATATGCACTAAAACATCCAAAATATTCATTAAAAAATAAAAAATATGCACTAAAAACTTGAAAATTTTCCATAAAAACTGTTTTTAAATTTTACTAAAAACAAAAGAATATAAAAAATTCAGTTTATTGTTATTAAAATATCTTTAAAAACTTATATAACTAATTTAAATTTTTGTTTGTTTAAATAAATAAGAACTGTTTTATTAAAAGTAAAAATGTCTTGTACTAGAAGAATGCCAATGCATTTTGAAAAAATGTATTTTCAGATCCCACTTTGATTCCAGATCAGATCAAAAATATTTGAATTTTTTGTTTTTTGAAATCCTTAAATTTTTTTTTGCAAAACGTGTTGGATTTTTTTTTTTTAAGTTGTCGGGCTATTCTTCCTTCCACATATTTAATTTTACTTTTCGCAATATCAATTAATTCGACTTGCGTATTTAGTGCACTAAATCCCTCCTAATTAGTTATTTTTCACCAATATATCCGTAATTGGAAAATTAAATTGCTAATTGACTTCTGATGTTTTTGAAATTAAATATTTCTTTTGCTTTTTTAATTGCACAATCATCGGCATCAACAAGCTCTCCTAACATTCTTAAATTACTCGTAGTTTTTTGAATAGGTTCTTGAAGCATCTAGCCAGGCCTCCATTTTGCTTTTATTGGCTGCGGTGGCAGTTTGCATTTCATTAAAAATTGCAATATTATCGAATTGGCTTTTAAATTATCTGCAACGCGGTATAACCCATGTTCCAAGCAAGTAGCTTGTAACAGTTTTGGATAAAAAATTTTAGACCCATTGAAAGCCTTAACTATGTAAGGAGCTGCATCGGTTTAAAATATAAGCATCTTTTGTCGAAATCTTGTATTTCAAGCAAAGCTCCAAAAGAATTTATTTATTATTTAAAAATTTTTTTGGGAGGTTTTTTTGTGTATTTAAAATTTTTTTAAGAACTTTTTTGTTATATGAACATTAAAAAAACCCATAAAAATTACAAAACATGCAAAAATATGCATTTAAAATCTAAATATGCAAAAATATGCATTTTCACAAAAATATGCAACAATATGCAAAAACAAATCGATGCCATTTTATCGCAAATTTAGTGAATCGGAAAAATAATTGGTCGGCATCGTTCTTAGACTATCGACAAAAATCATGCATTTGCATGGAAATCGCATCCCTAGTTATAACAATAACCACAAATTGTGTTCTTAATGAGGTATTAATAGCTAAGTGATAAAATGATGACATCCTTGCTGTTCAACGAGGTTCCTGTAAGCGAATGATGTAACATCAAATATCAAAACAGGGCCTACAAGAGAATATATATTCGTCTCCGTAGTCAAAAACCTAAAAATTGTTTGCTGGGTTATTGTATTGCGTATCGTGTATTTAAATATGACTTAGCAATTTTATGGAGATATATGTATGTAGTTATGTCCTTTAAAATTCAAATTTCCGCAACTTTATCAATTTTTCCATTTAATTTAATTTTTAACTTCAATATACATATATTGAATATCAAATTCAATTGCATATGCTGCGATTCTTTCTTTTGTAATAATGCTCAACTAAATGCGAAAATTGATTTACATAGGAATGATATTGAGATATATTTATTACCCCCCGAAACCAAAACGCATTCAAGATTTTTTTAAGAAGAGAACAATTTAATTCAAATCTTTTTTCGATCTGTAATACATACCTTCAGAGATATATTATGTAAAAAGAAAACACCAAAATTAAATTTTAACCCGTTTTACCCTTTATGCCCGTAAGTTCTTAAATAGATATCTGGCTGTTTATAGATATCTATGGTGTAACGAATTGTTCATAATTTTAACACGTATGTTTTACCTACTGGTTAAACTGAAGTGTATTTTGCACCGTCGATTTTTGACAAAAAAAATCAATAGAAATACAATACAAGGGATGTCCCAAAATGAGCGCTTTTTAATGTAAGTCATTATTTTGTATTTTTTTAGTAGTTATAGAAGTAATTATAGTAGTTATATAGAAGAAAGCTACTAAATAATGAGTGAAAGAAGCTATTTCTGCATATAGTGAAACAAATCAGTTCCGATTGTTTTTAGTTTAATAGCAAAAAAAAAAAATTTTAAAATTGAGCTCGGAATCAAAAGTTCAAGGGCCACGAAAACACAAATTTAAAAAAGTGGATACTAAGTTTTTTTACTGCTTATTTCCATTACTCTTTCTCTTATATTCCCTACTGTGGGATGTGTTTGATATACATTTTATTAGGAATAAAAAAATATCAACTTGTCTACCAAAACCATAAATAAGTAATGTGGTAACATTTTTGGAATAAAAGAAAATAAATGTATATTGACAACGTTTGGGACGATCTTAATGGTTAGTAGTTGTATGGTCAATGTTTAAAATTAAAAATACATTTGTAGTTAATTATAAGAAAGTTTTTTATTTGTAAAATGTTGCAATTTACGTACGCCAGATGTTTTTTTAAAAAGTTTAACAAGAATGAATGGTCAATCATTGTGACGGCTATAAATGCAATCATAAATCAATCCAATAGAAACATAATTTAAGTTAAGTCTAACAGTTATTTTATACTTTTCTCAATGGATAAATAAAAACATCTAGTCATACCTGCTACCGCACCTCCATCCGTTAGTTGATTTATGCTCTATTAATACATACATACTTATAAACGAGACAACTGATTTCTTCAATTTATCTTTGAAGATGATCTATTTATGACTCTGTTCTGACCAATAGAAAAACAATGGAAACAACGTTTTAAAAGAGGATGAAGCTTATTTCTATTCCGACAATTTATTCACGAAAAATTAAAAGGAAACCGATAAATTTACTTGTAGATTTAAATTTAATATTTATTTCACATTCACATTTTCCAAGAACGCTCTTACAAAAAATTACTGTATGTAAAAATTCCAAACTTGCAAATATGGTTTATCGAAAGCATACTCAAGTTTCTGTTCAATAACTAGTAACTAGCTTTGCAATACTGAAATCACCGAAATTCGAGCCTTCGATTTTGCTTTTCCATGATTTTTTTTCATAAATAAAATCACGAGTTAATGTAGTGTTTAAAAAATGCGTTTCCACAAAAATATAATTTTGTTAGTTCTTAATTCTGATACTTTTTTTGTATTACCATACCTAAAAAAAAGAAAGAGGAGGTAGTACACTTCACTAACAAGAATTGTCCCCAAATGAGTATTATAAGTAATTCATTTCATGTTGTAAATTCCTTCCTTCACTAAAAATAGTTTAACAAAAATTAAATTTAATGAACTGTAGCCTAACTAAAATATCTAAAACTTCAATTAAAAACAAACAGTGAAAAATCACAATTGTTATAATTTTTTTTTTTTTACCATCAATTTAATATTAGAGCTAAGACATCAAAACATGTTATTTCAAATTCAGATCACAATATGCACACACTACACTGATAGAAAAGGTTTCATAACGCTGATGTATTTTGACATCAGTATTATGAGAAGTGTCTTCGTTTTTGACCCCATGACACTTTTCATCATAATGATGTCAACCTTAAAATCACTTGGTTCAAAATGAAATTATGTTATCAATGGAATGACACATCGGCATCACAGAAATGCGAAAATGATGACGTAGTAACATCGAAGATAGGACACATTAGCATCAATTTAATGGCAGTTTTTCATTAAGTCAAAGTCATTGGAATTGACTTAAGTCAATGTGAGAGAATATTATTATTTACTTACACGTAACATTAGTTTGTTTCACTTTGTTGAATTACGACCTTTGTTTACAGCAATAAGACATTTGTCAATAATAAGACATCAGCACCATGCCTCATATGGTTTTCGTAATCGTTCTACTTTAAAAATTTGATGTATTTAACTACATAATTTAAAAAAATAGAATATAGGAATTTTCCCTTCTTATAAAACATTGTAATCATGAAAATAATGGTAATAATATACAAAATGTGACACTATAGTCATAAAATAGATGACACGTAAAAAATTACAAAATTTTACGAAGACGTTAGTCATTGGATTGATGTTACTTTCTGCATCATTGATGCCATTTGTAGTAACATTGATAACACAATTCTGATGTCGACACCTTTGCGCGAAATTATCGTATGTTACAAAAACCAAATTTTACAGAACAGCCATTTTTCTACTTTTCTCTGCTTTCGCTTGCAATATCAAAATGAAAATATACATTCAATTTTTGAAGCAACGAAGTGGAATTCTCCTACAATATTTTGTCAGGCGACGTCTCTTTGAATGTAGAACAAGATTGCATCATAAACCCAATTTCAAAAAAATTGGCATATACGATTATTTCGCGCAAAGGGGTCGATGTAAGGGCATCATCAATATGAAGATGCATTTTTCTATCAGTGTACTTTGACTGTATGAATGCTGGAAAGTTAGCATATATCGTTACATTTTAGTTTTTAATACAATTATTTTTCTTTTTTATTCAAGGTAGCCTAATTTTTGATATTATGCATATAAATTAAATATCTTTTCGGTCTTTGAAAACTGACACTATTTTAAGTTAAGTAAGCGCTATGCGTTCCACAACCAAGTAAGGCCATTCTCTTTTTAGTGATTCCTGTTATTACAAATTCAAAATTGTTCAATTCGTGGAAAACACATAAAAATAAAACTATTTTTGATGTAGCAACAGCAATTATTGAAAACATCGAGCAAATCTAAAAAAAAATAAAAACGTTAGTACAACAGCCTTCAGCTACTTCAACCACGTACTTAGTCTTATTGCCTTAGGAAAAGCAATAATAAAATTATAGGGGTTTGGCCAAAATTTGCCACTGTGCATAGTAGTGAGATATTCTTTGTTTCCAAATATTTTTTGTATTTCTTCGTTTCAAGTTTTTTGTGCCAGTTTTCATTAAAGAAAAATTGAAATATACCTTAGAAAATATTTCTAGAACCGCAGATTCGCTTGTTTACTGTCGCAATGACATGTTATACCCAAACTTGAATAAACTGGCACAGAAATACTTAAGTTTTCAAATGATTTCTGTCGCATGTAGAAACTATTTTCTACTGTAGTTCTGGCTCAAACGGATTTACGAAATCGTCTATCTCCCCAAAAGTTAATAATAATAATAATGTTTTTTAAATAAAAATCTTATAAATATCAATTATAAATATTTTAAATCTCTCTCATTGTTTTTAAAATATGAATTGAAACTAAATTTTTTTTTAATCTTTTAATATCAATTTAAAATATTAATAATATCTTACGATGTTATTGTTTGACTATCGACTGCCAGCCGTCGTTTGACTATTGACTGCCAGCCGGCGAGTGTTAAACGGCAAAGATTTCTAAAGAGATAGTGTGATTGCTATCGAAACATGTCAAATCAACCAGCCCGTGGGTTCAATCCCGCATTCAGTCAAGAATGAAAAATTATCAATAAATTTAAATAGTTGGGGGTAGTGCACTAAATATTGAGTTAAATCAACAGTGCACTATCACTAAATAAAACTGCCAAAAAATTAGTTTACTACCACTTAAAAAATTGCAAATTTTTTCACTATCACTAAACGAAGATTGAATGCAAAAATCTGCACTCAATTCAAATATTGCGAAATTTGGACTTGCAATCAAAAAAGCTGCATACAAATATTGTCTAACTAAAATTTTAAAAAATGTAACTTTGTATGTGCATGTTTGTTGTTTTAACATATCATCTAGACTAAAGCTTTGCACAAACGATGGTCAGATCTAATAATAATGTCAGTAAACTGTGATAAAAATATCTTGCAACCATGTGAACTGGCGATTTTTATATGACAACGTTTTATTTTAATACTTTATAAAAACAAGTATGTGAGTTAGTGCAATATATATATATGTTCCTTTAACTCCCACTGGAGCATAGGGCGCCAAAAAATTGCGTGCATAAATATTTATAATGCCTCCAAGTCAAGTTTGGCATTATTTTAAAAAAGTGGACAAAGGTAGAAGTACGCAGTGCTCAATTTGTAAAAAACAACTAGTGTATTGCGGAAGCACATCTTCGCTAGCAGGGCACCTTGTAAAATGCCACAAAATAAGTATATCAAAACAAAATTATAAAGCGGCTGAAATATCCGAAAAAGCAAGCTCCGATACCCACACTTAAAGAAAACGCTGCATTCCAGATATGAATTTCGTCATTGGATCAATGAATTTTTTCATTGAAAGTGAACCTATGAAGCTTTTCATTGTATCAATGAAGAACATTCATTATGCTTCGTATATTGAATGAAAGGATTTTAAAGCTATACTATGAAACTCTTTCATTAATGGAATGAAATGATTTATTGATGCAACGACAATATTTCATTGATAACATGAAATATATTCATTGCGTAAATGATTAAAAAACTTAGTTACATTAATATAATGAAATTGTTACATTCATTAAATGAAAAAGTTTCATTACTTTCATGAAATTGCTTCATTAGTCTAATGAAAGTTTTCATTATCTCTATGAAAGCGTTGTCATTAAGCTAATGAAACAATATCATTAGATTAATGACATGTTTCATATAATATATGAAATTCCCCCCCCCCCCCCCCCCCCCCCTTTTAAAACCACTAAAATTAAATAAAATAATTTTAATTTAATTATAAAAATTTCACAATATATACATATTTATATATATACCCCTTTTTATAAACAATGAAACAGGCTTATTAAACAAATTTTCAAAGAAAAAACGGTTTATAATCCTGTTTTATTTTTTATTAATAAGGCCGGTATAATATATATATTTATATATTACGATTAAAACTACTGTAAGTATATGTACATATGTATAATTAAATAAAAATTATTTTTTATTTTTATGATTTTAAACAAATTCTATAAATGAAAATAGTTTTAAGATACATATACGTATTTATGTTTATAAAAATAATTTTATTAAACGTTTAAGCAAAAAGAAGTTTGTATACAATTTTGTAAAAAAAAATTAATTTCAATAAATACTTAAACACATATTTCATAAGCTATTCAAAACATAGGTTGTTGGGTTTTTAAAAAATTCAATAAATGCTGTGTGTAGGGTATAAAAAATATAATTCAATACTGGCTTATTGGCAATAATTGGCTTACAAGAATTTCATCATTTAAATTGTTGTGGTATTAAACAATTAACTTAAATAACTTTAAGAAGTAGTTAACAATTTTTACATATAAATATATATAATTTCAATTCACATATTTAATGAATCATTTTCATAAAAAAAAATGCCTTGGGTAAATGAAAATGTTCATTGTCTAAATGGAATTTCATAGTTATAATGAAATATTTTCGTAAAAATCGCTTCATTGGATTTCGTAATTACGTTGAAAATTTTCATTGGATATATGAAAACTTAAGTTTGTCCAAGTTAAACAAAGAATTTTAGTTGGGAACATAAAAAAACAATATACAAACAACTATATTCATAAATTAATACAAAATTATAGTTTTCTTCAAAAATGTTTAATTGTTAATTAAAAAATGTAAGATTTAATAATTTCGTACCTCTAATGTTACATGTATGCCATTAAATTTATGAAAGCAAAAAATTTTTTTAGAAAAGCAACATATTTCAATAATTGCCTTCATAAATTTTCATTATGACAATAAAAATGTCATTATAACAATGAAACAAAAACTTTCAATCCACTTTCAATCAACGTTGTTATTTTTATTATTGACAATTTAATCTCATATTTACGCTCTTAATTGAGTAAAATACATAGTTTTTTTATCCAAAAACTACACAGCCCCAGTAGACTATCTGGTAGTGAACTAGTCTATCAGCACCGAGGTTGCGCGATCGAATCCCGCCAGAGACAGAAAAAAAAATAAAAAATAAAATAAAGTAAAATAAAATAAGAAAAAAAAAAAAAAATTTTTTTTACTTTATTGAAAGTATTCATCCAATGAATAATATTCATAGATCTAATGTCATGTTTCATTAAATCCTTTTTATGAAACAGGTTTCATTGATCCAACGAAGCGCTGCATATGTTCCTTTTTAATGCAATTTTTCATGGGATTAATGTCAAAATTCATTGGTATTGCGAAGAAAATTCTTTCAGTGTAGAAGTACATTACTTTTTTGAGTGCAATAATTCACTAACCAGAAACTTTGGTGTTTCTGTTTATAGTTGTTTTGTTTATGTTATAAATAAAACTTTCAACAAAGCACCAAAAATTTGAACATGCTATAGGATACTCTACATTAAATACATGAAATGATTTAAAACATATATCAAATGCTCTACAAAAATCGTTAAATTCAATCATAATTGTATCTAACTAAACATAATATTTTTATATGTTAAAATTTTAAGGATCCCCCAATGCCAAATTGAAGGCTGTATTGGCTCATTTCTGGTCAATAAAAAGTCAACGTGGTCTTGGGAATTCTTGACGGTAAATTTTCAAAATTCTTTTTACCATAACTGCTTTTTCTTAAAAATTGAGGTAGAGACAGTAATGAAGACTCCATAATATTTTAAGAAAAAATGTATTTTTATCTGTTATCTAGAAAGAAGAAAAATAATTACAAAATAGTTTATAGTGCACATAAAAACTTTAAATATGTATTACCTTTCTGGATTTGTTCCCACTCTAAGCTGTCCACAACTTTTGTCACTATTTTTTTATAAAATGATAACTTTTTAAATGTTTAAAATAATTTCAAAAGATTTTGTTATTCGTGCTTAATTCTCAGTTTTTATTCTTGATAAAAAACACTTGAAATTTATTGTTGATGGGATAAGCTATTCCTATGCATTTCACTGGTTGCTTAGGCCAGATCATCAGGAAACTTCATCCATAAAGATTTTAGACAAACTAAAGATATTAAACCAAATAAAACTGTTAAACGTATAAGACTTATAGCAACAGTTTTACTTGTAACAATATCAAAGCTTGAACAAAATACATCAACAATAAAAAAGTGGGTTTATCTTTCTTATCTTACACTCCCCACCACAATTAGTTGAAATTCTCTCAACATTAATTGTAGTTGTAAGTAGGTTAAGAAAAACAAAATAAAAAACAAACAACAACTTACAAAAGATGTTGTCAATTAAGTGTTTTTTTAGGCCGTGCACTTGCCTGTTTATTATCAAAAAGTAATTTCAATTTTTGGGAATACAAAATGTTAATTTCAAAAGATTTTGTTATTCGTGCTTAATTCCCAGTTTTTATTCTTGATAAAAACACTTGAAATTTATTGTTGATGGGATAAGCTATTCCTGGGGAGTGTAAGATGAGATAAACCCACTTTTTTATTGTTGATGTATTTTGTTCAAGCTTTGATATTGTTACAAGTAAAACTGTTGCTATAAGTCTTATACGTTTAACAGTTTTATTTGGTTTAATATCTTTAGTTTGTCTAAAATCTTTATGGATGAAGTTTCCTGATGATCTGGCCTAAGCAACCAGTGAAATGCATAGGAATAGCTTATCCCATCAACAATAAATTTCAAGTGTTTTTATCAAGAATAAAAACTGGGAATTAAGCACGAATAACAAAATCTTTTGAAATTAACATTTTGTATTCCCAAAAATTGAAATTACTTTTTGTTTAAAATAATTATTATTTTCTTCAAAACTTTGGTTACATAAAAACACTTCGTATCTTTTTGTTAACTTGAAGTCTATAATTTTTTTATTTTATTTTTTATCAAACTCTTATTTTATCACAAGTTTTACTTAATTTTTTTTTTAATATATTTAAATATATTATTTCTTTTACATTTTTTTAAGTTCCTTTTTTTAAATAGCACACGCACGCACAGAGCACACAGAGGCGTCACGAGACAGAAAATATTGTATTTTTTCTGTCTTTTTCTTCGAAAGCTGCCCTTTTTGCATTTTTTGTTTTGATTACGCAATTTGTGTTGATAGTATCGGCTTGTTTTTACACATTGCCAATTCACTACCAAAAAACCTTTTCTTTCTCTTTCTTCGAAAGCTGCCCTCGCAAATGATTTAGTCCTTTTTCATACGTCACTTTTTTCATATCTGTATGCTTTGTGACGCACGTCTTTATATTTCAAATTTAGAAACGCAAATAAAAAGGTGGTTGATTTTGCCTTACTCTCAATTTTCTACATAAGGTGACCACTTTATGCGTTTAACATAGAAATAAAGATGTATAGAAAACAAAGACACATAGTCATACAACTCATGGTAACCTTATGTTGATCTTCTCATTTTTTTTCTTTAAAGTTTACAGTTAGTTTCAAGATGCTCAACTAAGCATTCTTGTTTAAAACAACAAAATACGTGTTTTATTAATGAAAAATGTTCATTGAATACATGCAACTTTTTCATTTATATTATTAGAGAAACACAAATATTGGAGAGAGAATGAAGAGCATACATACGACTTTTTATGTAGCACCTATGAAGAATATTCGTTGTATTCATGACACATCTTCATTATATAAACGAATATAGATATATGCGAGAGTATTTTTATTTAAAACAACAAAATACACACTTTGTTAATGAAGAATGTTTCATTAAATACATGAAACGTTTATGTTAATGTTATTAACTCGTAAACGATAAACACAGGAGATGACACACAAAAGTGGGGTGAGGGTGTAAACAAATTGCACACACACATATGTAAATTTTGCAAAAAAGTTTAAAAAAGTTTCATTACAATTATGAAGTAGCTTCATTGTATTAATGTCTTGGTTTCATTAATTTTTTTATAATATTAGAAAATTGATAAATAAATCAGTTTATAAACCAAAATTTATTTAACAACATACAAAACTTATTTTATATGTTGCATCTTACAAAAGAAAGTCAACTTATGTCTTTATTTATTCAAAATTTGCAATAAATGAAACTTCATTAAAACACTGTAAAGCTTTTCACTAAAACAATGAAATAATAATTAATGAAAAATTTCATTTAGCCAATGAAGAATTATTAATGAAGCTGTTTCATTGTTTAAACGAACGATTTTTCTCTTAGTGCAGTTAGGTACATGACCAAAAATAAAAGAGAATTCCTGTTTATGGTACATACTTTAAAAAATATATAAATGTGTGTACATACATAATTTTTTTAATATTTCAGGCAAGTAGTAGTCAAGAATCTCTTGCCCTGGTGACTGAAAGTCCCAGCGTAAAAGCGTTTCAAAATGTTGCAGCCTACTCCGGTAAAAAAGTTTTAAAACAAAAAATCATGTGTATATACATACCTACATATAAATGGTTTATATTTGTTTAATTTAGGCGAAGGAGAAAAAACTAACAAAATAAAAGATGCTTTGCTGTTTATGATAGCCGCAGACAATATGACATTCTGCGCACCAGAAAAACGGGGATTTCAAAAATTTATCAAAATTATTCAACCATTATATAAACCTCCAAATCTTAAAACGCGACAAAAGCTTTTTGACTCCAAATATACCTTTTTAAAATCAAAAATGTTAAATAGATTGAGCAATGCTGCAAAAAGAACAATTACTACTGTTCTGTGGACAGAAACAATGAATGTAAAATGTTTTTTGGGAATAACAGCCCATTACTTAGATGGTAAGATTTGTATATATACATTAGGGTGTCCCAAAAAAATTTTTCTTTCTGATTTTCATAGGTACTCAATTAAAATTTAATTTATTTATTTTTATTTATTTATTTTTGGTTTTTTTTTTAAGAATTTTCGAAATAGGTTTAGAGGTCGCGCAAATGGAGTTTTCTTAAAAAAAACGGAATTTTCGGCCTTTTTTTACCTTTACTCATAACTTGGTTAATACCACGATTTTCTTCACTGCTGAGGAAACAGTTTTAAAGAAAAATATCCAAGCTTTATTCCTGTGTGAAAAAATTATAAGTTTTGGTGATGAGTTTACTCATTTAGATACCCTTAATTACAATTTTTCGTAATTTTTAAAAAAAAAATTTTGTAATAACGCTTTACAACTTTTTAAGTTTAAATGAAAACCAAAAAACTTAATGATGCAGTTTGAAAGACAAATTAATTCTTATTAATATGAATAAACAATTTTTAAATTTGTTCTTACCGTTCCTGAGTTATACCCGTTTTTTTCTTTATACCCAGTATGTGTTATTATAAGCTGTTTGCCAGTTCACCAATCTTACCCAATCAACAAAAAAAAAAAAACTTTTCTTTTGCTCTGTGAAATGAATCACGTATTGAGGTTCTTGCGATGTAGTTCTATACCTTGCAATAAATTCTGGTAATCAGTTTCAGAAGTTGTGACATTAATATAAGTATTAGCCAAAGCCACACCTCGTTCTGCCACATCATTTACTACTTGTTATTGTTGAACTTTTTTCTTTGCCTCTTGAAATGACTTGTTGGCTTTCCCATTCTGTGGATCTATTTTAAAAAAATCGATTGAAATATTGCAAGCTTCAAAAAAAGTTAGACCGGCTTTTGAAATGAATTGTTGAATTTCTTTATTTCTAAAGTTTTCTTCTGTTAAAGTTACATTTGCTACTTCATAATCGCTGCATGGAGTATCTGCAAGTTTTTTTGTCATTAAGTGCTAAATTTTGGTGTCGATACGTTCATCAAAAAATGCTGGGGCAGCCAATTTCGGAGTAAAGTACCACTGATGACCTAGAAAATTAAAAGCGAGGCTTTTGCAACTGCTTTATTAATAATTTTATAACTATCCAATTCCTTTAATAGGCTCAGATCATTGAGAGGAGCGTATCGATGGCACTGGAAGAGGTACCAATATTTGATATTTATTCTTAAAATAAATGAACTAAATTCAAGCAAGGCATCAACTGTTGATTTGTCTATATAAGAATGCAACTGGTTTCGGAAAATGCATATTTTCAAAGAATAGATAATTTTCATTATCCAGCGAGCCAGATTGATAGCTCCTGGAGCACACATAAAATAGAAAGTGAAAATGACAGCGTGTAACGGTTTAAATCAATAAATGTCAGAAGTTAATGACAGTTAAAACGTAACTATAAAAATTAATGGAATTATACAATAATTATAACGAACAAAGTATCACCATTTTTAAGGTACAAACTATAAAAATAGTGTAACTCGGAAACTGTAGGACAAAATTCCATTTTTGTTTTCCTTAATTGTTTAGAACTTATCGGTATTCAAAATCGCGTCACTAGTTTTTATACGTTTCATATAAATTTGAAAAGTAATAAACCGTTTTTTTACAGAATTTGTTAAAAAATTACAAAAGAACTTAATATGTGGAATCGTAATGGACAAAAATATTGCCGGAACTTAAAGTTTTTGCATATGGAAATAAAGTTTGGGAAATTTTCTTTACAAATATTCGGTCAAAAAATTAAATGAACGTGGTTATTGACAAAGTTATGAGTCAAGTTTGAAAAAAGGCCGAAAAACCAGATTTTTAACAAAGACTTGATTTGCGCGACCTCTAAACCTCTTCCTTAAAATCTAATAAAAAAATTCAAAAATACTGTAACCTATAAGCTTTCAAATTATGCTTGAGCCTCTGACAAAAAAAATTTTGGGACACCCTAATATACATATGTAAATTTTTTTTTTCAAAATTTAAACTTTTTTTAAGGCATTGTAATCAAATCCGTCGACATTGGAGCAAGCCAAATCACAGACCAAAAACAATTGCTAATTTAAAGGAAGCTTTGTTAGAAAACTGCAAGTCGTGGAACATCACTAGAAACAAAATAGCAGCAATTGTTACCGATAATGGTCCGAACATAGTCGGAGCAAGTAAAGAGGTTTTTGGCCCACAAAAACATATTCCGTGTTTCGCTCATACGCTTAATCTTGTTGTTACAAGATCCATCGATTTCTATAATATAAGACCAGGTGCAGAGCTACCTGTCGATATAGACTCGGATAATGATGATATTGATGATGAAACTGAATCCTCTGAATTAAAAGTTGTTATAAAAAAGTTGAAAAAAATAGTATCGTTTTTTAAAAGATCTGAGTCAGCTAGCACCGCCCTAAATGAAATTCAAAAACGGGAAACTAACCATGAAGGTAAAAGGCTTATTCAAGAAGTAAGGACTAGATGGAATTCTTTATATCAAATTTTTAGAAAAGATAGAGAACGTTGTGAAAAAGTATGGGATAAAAAGCAATCCGAGGAAAAACAATCTGATAAAAAAAATGGTGGTGGTGTATTAATTGCTGTTTTAAGTGAGTTTTCATCTGAAGAAATTATTTTATATGATTTTTTGCATATTGAAATCATATGTGTTTTAACAAAAATTAATAATAAATCTATATATATTATTTGCTCGTATATTCCGCCTCATTCGGATTCCTCAATATATGAAGATCATCTGAAAGCTGTTGATATAATTTTAAGAAAATTAAAATCGTCTGATTTAATTGTCGTAATTGGTGACTTCAATATGCCATCTGTAGATTGGATTGGTGCTCCGGATTCTAATCATTTAGTTCCAGTTCGCTCTTCGGGTTCATCAGCAGAGTTTATCAATAGTTTGTTTAATAATTGTCTTTTTCAAATCAACTCGATTAAAAATTCATATGATAGAATGTTGGATCTTATTTTTGTGAACGATTCATCTGACTTTTCTATACTGCGCCATCCCCCAATTTCTAACCCTGAGGATATATATCACCCAACAATTGAAATATCGTGCTTATACTCCTATCCTATCCAGAAGAAAAACACATCTCAGCGCAATAAAATATTTTGTTTTAAACGTACAAATTACGAGAACCTTCAATGTCAAATGTCTCAAATTGATTGGATAGATGTACTAAACAACTGTAAAAATGATTTGGACCTCTGTTTAGAGACATTTTACCATATACTTACTGAATGTTTTTTGGCATCTGTACCTAGAGTATTTCCTTCTAAAGCTAATGGTCCTCCCTGGAACACAAAATTTATATCTCGGCTTAAAAACAAGAAAAATCAATTGTATAAAAGTTATAAAAAATATGGAACGTTGTTGTGTTATGCAAAGTACTCAATATCAAGATCTGAATATACTATTGCTAATCAATTAGCTTATAAAAACTATTTAGATAAAATAAGACATAATTTCAAAAAGGATCCAAAATCATTTTATAAATTCGTTAATTCTAAAAGACGATCGGCTGAATATCCTTCGATTATGAAATATGGTGATTCAGAATCTTCGGATGATAAGTCCATTAGTAATATGTTTGCTGACTTTTTTGCATCAACTTACTCTTCGTCATCCTTTAACTATCAATATTCGTACACAATCCTTGAATCCACAACTTTTTCTATACCATCCATTAGCCAACAAACCGTCTTAAACGCCCTAGCTAAGCTAAAATCGTCAAATGTTGCTGGCCCTGACGGCGTTCCCAGCTGTATTTTAAAGCAATGCTCACAAATATTATACATTCCATTGACTCACATATATAATATATCTCTTAAGACGGGTTACTTTCCTTCAATTTGGAAAGAATCGTTTATAATTCCACTGTTTAAATCTGGATCTAAAGCTAATATTTTAAATTATAGAGGCATAGCTAAATTAAGTGTTATACCAAAATTATTTGAAAAACTTATGTATATATGATACACTGTCGCATCACGCATCATCTATATTATCTCCAACGCAACATGGATTTCGTAAATCATGCTCTACAGCTACGAATCTTCTAGAGTTGACAACTTGGGTAAATGAAGGGTTTGTTAATGGCATGTAATCGGATGTTATATATAACGATTTTAGTAAGGCGTTTGATAAAGTTAATCATGATCTTTTGCTGTTTAAACTTGATATGATGGGTTTTAGTTTATCGCTTCTTAAATGGCTTGGTTCATACTTAAAAGGCAGAACACAATCTGTTAAATTTCGTCATTCATATTCAAATTGTATAAATGTAATATCAGGTGTTCCTCAAGGTAGTCACCTAGGGCCCCTCCTATTTACACTATTTATAAATGATCTTCCTTCTGCAATTAAACACTCAAAAACTTTAATGTATGCAGATGATGTAAAACTATTTATTTCCTTCAACAACTCTGATCAGCAAGTTCTTTTGCAGAATGATATTAATAATTTAACTACCTGGCATGAACTTAATGGATTTTAATGCGAAAAAATGTAAATATATGATTTTTACAAGATCAAGTCCAATAAAGGGTAGCTATATTATGAATAATATAGTTCTAGATTTGGTTGAAAATTTTAATGATCTTGGCGTACTTTTGCATACACAATTAGACTTTAAAAGTCACATATTGTTAACAGTCAATAAGGCTACTAAGGAGTTTTCCGATCCATATACAACAAAGCAACTGTTTACTACCCTAGTTAGACCAATTCTTGAATATGGATCTGTTGTTTCGGACCCTCAACATCAAGTACACTCTAACAAAATTGAGTCAGTTCAGAAACAGTTTCTGTTGTTTTGTCTTCGCGGTTTGCGTTGGAACCCTAACATAAGGTTGCCATCATACGAACATCGCCTCGCCCTTATTAAGTTGCCGACATTAAAAAGTCGTAGACATATGTTAAATGTTACTTTTTTGTTAAAATTAATGAGCGGTAGTCTTCATTCCGAATTTCTTCTGAGCAAAATAAATTTACATATTCCTCTTCGATCGTTAAGAAATTATAATATCCTAAGCGTAAAATATTACAGCACAAACTATGCTAATTTTGATCCATTTCGTAGAATTTGTGATGAATTCAATTTATTGTATCCATTTATAGATTTTAATAAAAGTTTGGAAATCGTGAAAAGAGATATTATAATACACTTAAATACAATTACCTAAAAAAATTTATTATATTTTAATTTTCATATGTAAAAATGTCATAATGTCATATATTTGTATTTTTGTTAAATTATTTGTAATTTCTTAATTATGTTTTGTATAAATTGTATTTAAATTAGTCTGTAAGGATTATTCCATAGACTTTAATAAATAAATAAATAAATAAAAAATATTTATATAGACACATATATAGACATGAAATGATATCAAGATATTTAGAAATAAATGATTTTGTAAGCGGCGCTCTAAGAAAAATTTCAACAGAAAAATCATTCAAACAAAAACCACCTCAAGATTTAACAACGGAGGAAATAAATAGTTTGATAGAGGTGCAAAAACTCCTAAAACCATTTTTTAGCAACCCAAGAGCTTTGTTCGCAAAAACATATAACGGTGAGCAAAGTAATACCCCTTAAAAGATGCTTAACAAAGTAAGTATTTATCTTGAAATCTTAAAAACATATACATGTATACAAATATATATTTTTTTAATTTTTTAGAGTATTGAACATTTTCTGCCGATTGATTCAGCTGCATTTGAGTTAAGAGGAAAGCTCATTTTCAATCTTCAAGAGAAATTCAAAAATGTCGAAAAAAATTCTATATTGTGTATAGCAACTGTTTTGGACCCCCGTTTCAAAAAACTTCACTTCAGTAACGATGAAATCGTAGTAACTATAGTTTCAAAAATTGGTAAATATTTTAAATTCTTATATACTTGTGCTTTTTCTGACCCAACTTTATGATAGGTGCGCTTATTCTCCAGAAGTTAGAGTCATCAATAGACAGTGAACAAAACAGTCATGAACGGATTCGTACCGAGCCTAATATTGAAAGTGGGCTTTGGGAAATCCATGATAATATTGTAGAAACACAGAAGATGAAATCAAACCATGACTTAATCAATGGTATTCCTGTTGAATTACGACAATATTTAAACAGACCAGTATGTGATCGAAATTTAAATCCACTAGAAGAGTGGGAAAAACACAAAGCAATATATCCGAACATCTATGACATTGCAAGAGAATATTTGTGCATCCTTGCGACATCAATGCCATGTGAGCGTTTGTTTTCTAAAGCTGGCTTAATAGTTACTCAGCAAAGAAACAGGCTAAGCAGTCATCACATAAACCAACAACTTTTTCTACAAAATCTTAGCGAACAAGATTGGTTTGATAACTAATGTAGTTAGTAAAATGTGATTTTAACAAATAAAATTTCCAAAATACTGCAATTTATAATAATTTTAATTTTATAACATAATTACAATATATATGTTATATACAGACATGTACCTTTTAGAAATAGTTTTTTTTTTTTTTTTGTTTTTGTGTCAATTTTTATTGTATGTTAATTTAATTTGCATCAATTTTTATGAATAAAGTTTTTTTTTTTGTGTAAAAGTTTGAAAATTTATTTTAAACGATTTTAAAATCGATTTTTAGGTACGATTAATCGATTTCGAAAATCGATTTTGGAGTCATTTTACCATTCCCTAGTTTATGTAATTAGAAATTTCCAGTTAACAATAATATCTATCTCCGTTTCTAACAAATTGCTGGCACCTTTTTTCTCCTAAATTTCCAGTACATCTAATTTTGTTCGTTATTTTATTAACATGAAAAAATGCACATCACCCATACATGCATTGCAAACAATTAACATTGAGAAAGTGCTTGCAAAGTTAAAAAAAAAGGTAAATTTACTGATAAATTTATTAAGTTATTAACGTATTATATTTTTTTAATTTGTTTTGTTAAAATGGAAATTAACAAAAATCTATTAAGGTAAAAAAAAAAAAAATATTTGAAAACAATTCATTTTTCGGCAATGAAAATTGTTTACAGTAAAATTAGGAAATTTCCAAACCTATTAGAGAATTTAAATTTAAAATTAAAATTTATCAGAAGCTATTTAAAATAATCATTTTGGTTTTTAACACGATTTACAATCGAATACAGTCGCTGATCCAAGGGGAAAGGAGGAAATGGCTAGATTAGTCGATTATAAATTGAATTTGAGGAGAGGAGAGCCTCACTAAATTTCGAGCACTGAAAAAGAGCAAAATTGAACAAAATCATAAAATTTTTTATGAAGTTTAAACTTTTGTCCACTGTAAATATGTCATTTGAAGCAGAGCCGCGAATAACGTTGTAAAAGCCACTTTTTGCAAAAACTGTTTTTTGTTCAGATAACCGTTAACATTACTCTCGTACACTGTTTAAACCTCAAATCACCCAAAATTATGCACATTAAAACCTTTTAAAAGGGCATACAAAGAGTCAGCTAGTGGAAGAACGTTGTAAGTTACTTAAAAATGATACAAAGTAAATGGTTTTAAACGTGGAATAACGTTTTAAAAGCCATCAGTCATGATGCTTTGTGTAGTGGAAGAACGTTTTAAATGACATCGTGATTGTGGATATGAAACGTTTTTCCACTAAAAAAAGGTATAAACTGTAAATTTGCATGTAATTTAAGTTTTAAATTTGTTGATATTTTGCATCAAAATTTTTATTATCATTTTAATAATCTAAAAAAAAATAAAAAATTAATAAACTTGCCTGTTAAAAACGTTTTTTTTTTTGCTCTCCTGAAAAAAAATTATTTTGTAACTTAAAACGTTATTCGCAGCTGTGCTTCATTTGTTGACTTATCTTAACAAACGACCCATGGTTATTTTAGTAATTTTATTATCTTTCACTAAAAAAAAGAAATACATAATCCGTTAAAAATTTTAAAGATATTTGCATTTAAGTCATATCATCTTTTTTAAAATCACAAATAACGGTTATTTTAGAATATCTCAAAAACAGTTCTACTTTTGACAATTCGGATTCAGCATACAATTTTACATAAAGATTAGTTGTCAGATTCGTTTGGTCACGACTTTGTTGGAAATTTGTGGAGCAGTTTAATTAACACACGAGTTTTTTTTTTTTGTTTCTTTTTTGACCAAGAAACTAGAAGTTTCCATAAGTCGAACATTTTTTTGGAATAATGGTGATTCGAGTTATGGAATTGCATGTATGTTTATACATTTGAGCTGGCCGATTTTTTATATAAAGATTCAATAAATAAATATTGAGAGAAACTGAAGTGCGTTCGAAAGGTCTGCATTGTTGCATTTAAAAATTTAAAGGAAATTTTATATAATGCCTATCTTCAACACACAAAACAATTGGCAGATCTTTTCTTAAAAATAAAATACCACCTGTTTTACGACCACCTTTTAAACTGCTTGTGAAAGTTAGTAAAAATTATAATTAACTAAAAATTATTTAAAAAATGGAATTGTTTGTGGTAAAAAGATGGTGCTCCATATCTTACTTTCTTACTATTACTCCTCCCTTCAATTTATCCAGCAGATCAGCTACTCTTTCCTCAAATGGCGTTAGAGAACAATATTTACTTGGTCCTCCTTTATTCCTTTTTCCACATTTTTACCTCATGTGAAGGTGGACCTGCAGCATTTAAATCTGGCGATAACCTTTTCCACAATCCACCTGCCAAATTCGAATGCAAACTCATAAATTCGGCCATTATCTCATGTTGTCTTGGTTTTGCGAGACTTTTTTGTGTTTAGTTTTTCAAACATTTTAAAAACTGCAAGACCCCTTTCACACTCGTCAAGTTACTTGCGCAACTCTTGGTTTATAGACGTCAGCGGTTAGGTCGGGGTATGGAAAAAAAATTAGTACAGACTTTGTTGTACTCGGCAAGTAACTTGCGCAACTACCTTGCCGAGTCTGAAAGGGGTCTAACCAAAATGTTAAAATAAAGTGACCAAAAACGAAAAAAATAACCAAAATTATTTTGTATTAAATGTACATACAATTTTATTCGCACTTCAGTTGAATAATATGTCTAAAAAAGTAATTGTGTTTGTTTATATTTTGTAGACTCGTAAACCGCTGGACCGACTATTATAAATTTTAACAGTATATTACCGATGGACTGGAAAGAACAAAAGGCTATATAATTTGTCGAAATTTTTAGTGGACCTGTAACTTCTATACAAAATGAACACTTTTCGTCCATTTTAAAAACTTTATGAGGTAGAGCTTTCAACCTTTTTATATAAAAAGCTCTTGTGCGTAAAACTTTTTAACAAAATTATGCGGTAGATCTTTTATATATATATGTACGTCGATGCTCTTTGCCCGGTAGAATAGAATCGTATTAAAAGGGATGGGATCGGAAGAGCCTTTCCCTTATCGTTTATCTAAAAAAGAGCTTCAGTTAGACCCATGAAGAATTAAAAGTAGCAGATAATGGCCATCTTCACTTCATACCTCATATGGTAAAGTTGATAGTCTGTTTAAGTTTAAGCTTTTTTTAAGTAGATGAAAAAAATATTGGTGTTGGTTGCACAAATGCTACACACAATTTTTCAGAGTCAAAAAAGCGGAGCGGGTAATTCTTCTTCCAAAACAAAATATTGGTTATTTTTGTGTCGAAAAAAGTAGCCGAAATGGAAAAAAGTTCCCAAGTTCCCATTGGAAAAAAAGTTACCAATTTTGGTTAAAAGCAGAGTACCGAAACGTTCGCTCATTTTTCAGTCATGAGCGAGCGTAAAAATTTAAAATTTTACTGTTTTTTCACATTCATGAGGGTGAGGAAAAATATATTTTGAATTTCCTCATTCATGAAAAATTAGCAAACCTAAAAATTCATATGTGAATTTGTCAGATATGAAAAAATTAAAATAATTCACATTCAAATTCCTCATAATGAAAAAACGCGATTTGCCTGACCATTAACAGCGGGAAAATGAAGTAGCAAGAAGGCCTTTTTACCCATATTAAGTTTTCCAGTCGCATTCCAACTGTATTAGAACAACAAGGTTCTATCTTACATGTTGTTTAGGTGCATATAGATCCTTGTTGTCCTAAGGTCGCAAATTGTTGTTGATAATAACGCGAAGTGAGTAAATTAATAACTTAACTTGCTACACATTCCAACATTACTGCTAATAAAACTATTTCGACAGGCCTTATCTTAGAAAAGATAATTTGAATTTGTAAAATATTTCATAAAACCCATTTTAAAAGACCTTTTCGAAGAAGGCAGAGCGGAATAAGTAAAAGTTTATTGAAAATGTAGTTGTAAACCTTCTTTAAGGAGTGAAAAGTCAAAGCGCTCGCAATTTTTCCCGCTAGGCAGCACGATAGCCTGTTTGGTGTTGTAAAATTATTTGTTGGCTGGTAAACTAAAATGTGTTTTTTTTTTATTTTGTAAAATATTTTGTGATGCCTCTAAAAGGGTCTGTTTTTTTCGTTTAAAAGACATAAAGGCAAAAAAATATTGAAAAAAAAATTACTACCTGCAAGAATTGAAGACATGTATTTGGTCTCGTGAAAAAAATTTTGTTTGTGGACCAAGCGAAACGGTGTTGAAAACACTACATTCAATTTACAATAACTGGCATAATTTGGCGCGAAACAATAAAATTACATTAATGCCGCAACAATAAAACAAATTTTCTTACCCATCAACCATACTTACTGTCGCTTTGCTTGTGGCGAAACAAACAAGAATTTGTTAGTGTTTTCCAAATAACTTTACCTACGTAAGAAAAGTGTTTTCGGCAATAAAAACCCATCGTTGCGATTGGAACAGAAACCAAAATATTTTTACAAACACAAAATACCAACAACTTCTTGTGTCTATTTTTTTCAATAATTTCTGCATAAAGATACGTCTTTTTAACGAAAGAAAAAGTGACCTTTTTTAAAGGCACTAAAGAATTGTTTACACAAAAAAAAAACATATCGTCAGCTTATATCCAAACATTATTAGAAAATTTTAAATTGATTTGTTTTGTTGGTTACGATTCACATTACATATTTTTATAAAATTTTAAACTGCTACCTAAAAAATATCCAGGTTATTTACAAAATTAAAAATTACGTTTCATCAAAAATACAATTTTTTTTAACAAATAATGTATAATCACACCCAAGAAAAAAATTAGCAGAGTTTTTAATTCTTTTTATAAGAACACATTAATATTTTAAAACGTCAAAACTGGGTAATTTGTTTTATAACTGCTACCAGGGTGTTAGTGGAATTAGTGATCAGACTAAAAATTATTGCAGAAGAAAAAGTAATAAAAGTGCTGTAAAATTATAAAAGCCGAATCCATATACGTATGTATTACAAAATTTATAATAAGTGTGACTATCAGCTTCTCCCTTATAGGACTGTTAGAAATTTTGCAGCCTACCCCATTGCACTTCCAAACGCTAAAAATTTCTAAGAATAAATGGCAACATCTGCAGTTCCTCAGATTTTTGTTTCCATCAGACTGTTATCATTATTATGATAGTATCTAGGGTATTCATTTAATCGACCTTTTGCTTTAATCGGTTAATCGCTCGATTAATTAGCCGAGGTTTTGGTTTAACCGGTTAATAATCGGTTAATTTAGTTTTTGATCGGTTAACCGATTAATAAATTTCTTTTATAAATTAAGTAATTTCAATATATAAAAATGCATTAATTGCTTATTATTTGGAGTTTATAAGCAAAAAAAAACAATAACATACCAAACATAACAATTCTTGAACTAAAACGAGCAAGCAAAAAAAAAACAATTCATAAATATGTAATATGCATTTTCCAATTAATGCACAAGGTGTTGCATCAAGTCATATCGTCATAATATCCTTAATAAAATTTTAAATTGTTTAAAGTAAATATTGTTGTGTTTCAAACAAAATAAAAATTGTAATACTGCGTTCATTGATTCGTCATAACTGTATAGTAGAAATCTAATTTATAAGCTGTAGCTTACAACAGTCATATCGTTGGCTTAATATGCAAACCTGCTAACTCACTTTCAGCACATTTTACAGGAAAGAAAATAAACTTTTTATTTTTCCTATTTGAAGCTTGATAGAAAATTAAAATTACAGTCAGTTTTACACACTTCAAGACTTAAATAGAAGAACAACTACATGCTGGTCGACGAGGCGTATTTTTCTCTACCACACGGCATCAAAATCTCAATTTACATAAAAAGTGGATTTAGCCGGTTGGCATATTAAACCGACGATATATATTTCCTGTAGTTATATTAAGACATAAGACTTTATGACTACCTTGTGAATCCCCCAAATATTTACATATTTATACAAAAATAAACTGAGATAATTTTATTAGTTATTTCAATCGTTAAAGGAGATCTTATATAATGATCATTAAGAAAAGTTATTTATTTTAAATGTTTAGGATTAAAGCGACTCTTTTCTTTAGTTTAACAAAATTTGACTTGGAAAATATTATTTCACTTATCGAAGATGAATGTCTAATTTTTCAGTCCTTTTCCAGGATTTCTCTTAACATATAAAAAATACTCCATTATGCCATTAAAGTTGTTTTAAATTTTTAACACCTCTAATTGTTTCGGTTAATTCTGTTAAAAGACTGATATGAGAAGAAACAAATAACTAAACACATACATATAAAAATTACGTGAAACAAAAAAAGGTGTTGGCAATCAAATATTTAACCCATTTTTCGCCACATTCCTGTTGATCGATGATGAAGATAAAAAAACATTGAAAAACATTGTAATTTTAGTCATCGGTCGGCGGAAAATGGGTTAAAGTTAAGATAACTGAACACCTTCTTTGTTTGTATGAAAAAATATTTACTAAACAAATACATTTTGTATATGAGACGAAACAAATAAATAAAAACACAAAAAAAATATGTTATAATACTACAAAATATTGAAAATTTTGTTACTTCGGTTAATCGGTTAACCGACTGAAATCAACCGGTTTAATCGTTAATCGAAAAAAACCAATTTGAAATTAACCGATCAGTTAATCGGGTAGTAATTAATGAATTCCCTAAAAATATCCTTATGAGTTATAATATCTCGGTATTCCTTTTTAATAAATTTAAATAAAGTCGGACTTCCCTATAATGAATCTGTATGGGACCATAAAATTTCTTAATTGTAATATAAAAAGTTTATAATACAAAAGAAATATTTTTAATCCAAATTTTAATATTTTTAATCAGGCTTAAGTTCATCAAATTTAATTTTTAATTAATTTTCATGTTGTAAAATTCCTTTCTTCATGAAAATAATTTAATAAAAAATTAAATTTGACGAAGTTAAGCCTGATTAAAAATATTAAAATTTGGATTAGAAAACCATAAATTGTTCGACAAAAATAACCACAAAACTAATTATTCAAAAGAAATATTTTTATTAGTTTATTTAAAATAATCTGTTTTTTATTAGGATTGCATTCTTCCAAGTGGCCCTTCATCAATTTCCTGGAAAAGACAGTTATTCTTAATTTTTGGAATAATTGCCTTTTTTATTTTTTTATAAAGTAGTGGAATATAGACTATTTAGCTTTATTTTGTGTTAATCCTTTAGAATTATTAAATTGTAATAATGACCGCATTTAGACTATGCAATTAACGCCGAGTTTTTTGTTTTCTATTTTCTTTTAAAGAAGTTGCTACGAAACTCTTTTCACATTTACATTTACATTTTTTCAACTTTTTCAACCCCGTTTTCTTCCCTTCACCTCTTGCTAACAACCAAAAAGTTGCATGCGAAAGTTGCGGCATTAATTGCATAATGTAAGTATGGTAAATATCTTTCTTTGGAGAAGTACTACTTTGTCCAACATTTATGTTACCTTAATATGGGAGCTGCTATCAACACTACGCTTTCCTTCTTCTTATTACTTTTCAGAAATTACCTAATTAAAATTTACTTTTTGCAACGTAAATAGCGTTGTAAGAATGCGATACGAAGTTCTTTTGAAATAATTCGATATATATATGTTATGTTATATGAGTCAAATTTTTATTTGCTAAATTTGTTCATTGTAAAAAAAAATCATTTTAAGGAGATCAAAATACTTTTTAATTATAATGAAAAATATGGCTTTTTAAAATCAATTCATAGCTAAATTAAATTAAGTTACATTTTCTAATTTAAACCACTACTTATTAGTAATAAAATCAATAAAAAATTATCATATATATATATATTTTTCCGGTAATTTAACACAAATATTTAATTATTTAATATTTTAAATGTTTGTTTTACTTAATACTACAGTTCTTTTCGCTTATAGTCCATTTCGCTTAAAGGCCAAAAACAGATTATAGCCAAAACTGTCATATTCACTTGCACATTTTTTCGAATTTCAAACAAATTTTTTGTTCTAAGGTCGATTTCGCTTGTAGTCCATTTTCGTTTAAAAGCCACATTTTCTTAGCACGCATTTATAATTCTTTATGCAAAAATGGTCGCTTATAGTCCACTCTGCTTTTTATATTTTTTAATCAACAGGCAACATGTTTTTATTTACCTTTCTCGCAACTATTATTTTTAACAATTTATGTCAATTAAATCAATATTTGGGTATGTTTTAAATAAACTTTTCTTTTGTTTAAAAATAATGGTTTTATTGAAGAGAATAATATTTATATAGTCCAAAATGTGGATTATAATAGATTTCACTTATTATCCATAAAATGGCTTATAAAAAAAATCGGTTATAGTCCAAATTCGCTTATAGTCCACAAAAGTTGTGCAACTAGAATAGTGGAATATAAGCGAAAAGAACTGTAATATGTATACTTTCGTTGATGATACGTCTTTTTGTTTCTGAAAAGTACAAATTTATATAAGGCAACATACACAACTTAAAAAATAATAATAAATTTAATATTTTTTCCTTAAAAATATATCGGTTATCGCATTTTTAGCTGAAATATTTAAAATTGCTTATAAATCTCATAAACATTTTACAAAGTTTTCTGCTTTGCATGTAAAATTATGAAATGCGATGTTACATTATTCTGCATTTAATATGACGGACGATATGTGCACTTCTTTTAATTTTTTTTCAATAATGTTTTCTTACAAAAAATCCAACAGACACTTTGGCTGGTTGCCTATACCAAAAATATTTTACACAAACAAATACACACAGTCATTTCGAGCTGTGGTCATGCAAACTGTCAAGCAACAACAACATTACTAGTGAGGATCGTTTCTAAAACTTTTTTTTCCTCATTCTTCATGACTGAAGAAAGGCAAAATTAGATTTTTCCTCAAAAACATGAATGAATTTGGCGAAATATTAACAACCTATTTATGACTGTGAAAAAAAGTTACATATTTTACATTTTTCATTTATGAAAAAAATTCAAGAATGGTTGAATATGAGCGATCACATTTGAATTACTCTGAACTCTGGTTAAAAGTAACCAAAACAGCAACGCTGTTTGTAATACAAAATTCCCGTAATCGCATTTTTCCCGATTCAAATCGAATAACATAATAACCCTCTGGCTGTGCTACTTCGCGAATTTTGTGTATTTAAATCGAGAAATAAAAGAATACGAATTTTTGAATTGAAGCATTCGGAGAACAAAACAACAAAAATTTTTTCTAGCTGATCCTTTTTTAAATTTTCCATAAATAACGATAAATGCAATAAATCGTCACAATAGTAGATAATATTAAAAACAACAATAGTTAGTTAAATTTATTTATTTTTAGCCATGTTAACCATGTTTTTTTACGTGTACATGTGTATTATACATATAATTTACAATTAATAAAAATATTTAATCAAATGTATTTTTTTCTTCTTTTTATTGCAGTTGGTACTTCCGTAAAATCAAACGTATTGAGGCTGAAAAGAAATTATTACTGCCAGAAAATGAGCATGGAGCATTTTTAATTAGAGACTCTGAGAGTCGTCATAATGATTATTCACTATCTGGTAAATATGTGTATATGAAATTAAAAAAAACACAGTGCACAAAATGATTTATTTAAAAAGTAAATCAATGCTTTGTGTATATTTAAATTGAGAGGGTTTCTTCACGAAAAAAATATTTTTGAAACTTCCACGAATTTTTGACGGGAAATTTTGTAAACTTCTTTAAACATTTTTAACCTAAATTTTAGTTGTAGTTACATTAAATGTCACGAAATGGCAGTTTATTAGTGGCGAAAAGAAAATGATAACACATTTTACCGCAATTTGAGAGGCAAAACTTTGTTATTAAATTGTCATGACGGGGTCTTGTTATTAGGAATACAGGGGTCAGGGATAGAAATTATGATACAATTGTATATTTTTTAAGTATTTTAGAAGTTGTTGGTCCGTGGTACTTTCGTGACTTATGTAGCATATACATTAAATATTTTTAAATTTTTATCGAAAAAAACTCTAATTTTATAAAAAGCTAAACAAATCTGTAGCTAATTAAAGAATATTTGAACAACAGAATTGGATTTTATTAATAAAGTACTTTATTATTAATTTTTAAATATCAAATTTCTGAATGAACATTGAAATTGAAATTTGAAAGTGTAAAAACGTACAGACTGCTACATTCGGCTATGCCGAATCTTGATTAACTTTCGCGATAATGCGATAAGAACAGAAAGTTCTATAAATACATATAACTGGGGGATTTCATGTCATGCACCATGGTCGGTCAAAAAGTTTCTAAGTGAAGGGGTCAAAGTTTGACATTTTGGGCAAACCAGTTGTTCTTTCTCATCCATGTAACTTATAACCTATTGGTGTTATTAATTTTTTTAGTTCGTGATGGGGATACAGTTAAGCATTATCGTATTCGACAACTAGACGAAGGTGGTTTCTTTATAGCTAGACGCACAACATTCAGGCAAGTAAACCTTCCTTTAGAAAACTTATAAATTATATAACATAAAAATCATTTTTCAGAACTCTGCAAGAACTGGTTGAACACTATTCCAAGGATTCCGATGGTCTGTGTGTTAATTTATGCAAACCATGTGTACAGGTAACAAAAACTCACATATGTATATTAAGGCAATATTTTCAATTAAAAAAATGTTTTATTTACGTTCGTTAGAGTGGAATTCGTTTTTAAACACATGGCAAACATAATTATTATAGCATTAATGGCTAATGTGCCTTGTAAACATTAACTTAATAGCCTGTTCGTCGATTTCGAACGAAAACTTCGTTCGCTTAACTTTTATTTTATTTATATAAATGAATTGATATTGAACATATCGCTTAATTATATAAAAGTTAATTTTGAACATAGGGCGTCTGTGCAAAACAAAAACAATATTTTATAATTTGTTTTTGTTTTGCATGTAAGTAAAGCGAACGAAGTCTTCGTTCGAAATCGGCGAATGTGATATGAAATGAATTAAACACGTCTTGAGACAATAAACAGAGTTTAGATTTTTTCTTTTGTGAACGCTAAAAACACAAATTTTTAATATATCTATGAATAAGAAAGCTAAAATTTGTTATTTCTTTTTCATTCCAATATGAAGAATAAAAAATATGTTGATTTTGTTCATTCATGTACATATTAGTGATGTTGCGAATATTTGTATTCGAAATGCCGAATATTCTCGCCTATTTTTCGACACTCGTATTGTTATCCGCCGAATTCAAGCGAATGTTTCACGAATATTGTGGTAATACATTCCAAAAAGAAAATAAAAAATGTGTACAGAAATGTCAAAAATATATAAAATTAAACAAAAAATATTAATTCAATTTTATTATTAAACGACCATTAAATTTAACAAACGTTTAATATAAAATTTGCTTTGGCAACCTTCTATTACATTTAAAAAATGTTTGTGAATAAAGGCGTTTGTCTTGAGCGTAAAATAAAATCTTCTTTTAGTAAGGTAAAAAACATTAGAAGGATTGTGACGCCACAAAAGAAAATACATATGTTAAGCATTTGTAGTTAGATATACGAAAATTATCGAAAATTGTAAAGGGTCAATGAAATCTCAAGATAATTCCAATGCCAATACACAAATTGGAAATGCGTTCGCTTCGGTGGAATGAACAATTAAATTGACATTAATATTGTTAAAAATAACTGAAATGCATGATCATGTAAAGAAACTCAGTGAGATCATTTCATTCTGCTTATTACATAATAATTAAGGGTGGGAAGCTTAACAGTTTGATATTAATTAAGGTGCTATCAGACGGGATGTATTTTACATATGTGCTGTCAAATTTTCCATCTGTACACACATCGTGTGATACATATGAAACTTTGCATGTGTAAAATATATGTGGAAATACATATGTAACTTTTTCGATTAGAACACGCTCTATTTTCCTGTGGCAAACATAAACAACTTTTGTTTACATTTATAGGTTATGTCATAAGGAAAAACATAAGCAGGTGTGATAGCAAAAATTATGAATCGTATGTAAAATGGAAATTTTGACATACATACGGAATTACATATGGGTAAGAAAAGTTACAGTAAAATACATCCCGTCTGATAGCACCTTTATTAAGCTCTGTGAGAAACGAAGTTAGTCAAAATAACGAAAGTCCTAAATTACTACCCGTCTCCACTATCCATCAACTTGGATGTCGCACATGAATTCTACTCGTGTAGACTGTTTATGTTCACGTGAAGAGTGAGAAAAACTTTATCTGAATGTATTTGAGTATACATAAGTACAATCATTGTGACCATTTTTGCAGTTAAATTAAGTATATAAAATTTTGGCTTAACTGCAAGATTTTTATTTAGCATATTATTAAGCATTTTTATAAAATGTGTTCAGCTATTTTTTAGCTTTATTTTAAAAATTTGGAGAAATAGTTTTATTGATTAAATTTTTGACAACAAATAGTTGCACTTAAGTTGAAAATAGATAACTTTTATCTTAACAAACGTCTTGTATGTTCTGTTAAGAAAATTAAACATTTAGAGAATCTTAGAAATGCCCCAATTATACTGATTAAAAAAATTATTTTCGTATTACACAGAAAAAATTATTTTTCCAATTCAAACAAAAAATTTGTAGAATCAAACAATTTTTTGTCTAAAATCGGTCCTACAAACAAATTCGCATATTCAAACAATTTATTTGCATTTTGTTTATTGAAAAAAAACGCCGATTTTTTCAAACAAATAATTTTACAGAATCAAAACAAAAAGTTTACCGAAATTCATATAAATTTCAAACAAATAATTTGCTGAATCAAACAAAAAAGTTTTGGCACAAGCAATGACGCGAACACAAGCAAGCACTGTTTGCGAAGATGAAGCAGAGCAGAGCGGCCGGCTGGCTTTGAGACACATTTTTTTTGTTGGAATAATTTTTGAACGAAGTCATATTTATACTCACAGTGTTTTTCTTCATCACTCACTGTTACTTTATCCTTTCCTTTGCTAATGAAGAAGAAATGTAACCAAAAACGGCGGCAGACCGACTCGATATGTTTTCTGCCATCATTCTATTTTTGTATTTGATGTATTTAAACAAACTGTTTGAAAAAATTGAATACGGGATTTTGTTTTTCTTTTACCAACTTTGAAACCAACCAAAAATTAATTTTGTTTCTTATAATGTGTTTTTTCTGTTGTTTAAAAAAAATGAAACGTTTTTTTTTACCTGCTATTGTTTTTGTTGTTTTTTTACTACAAACCTCGTCACGCTATTTTATCATTTTTCTTATTGCTGTACTTTTTTAAAGCGTCCAAAAATAGACTGCATGTGTTTTTTTGTTGTAGTTCTTATATTTCACATAAAGAAAATGCAAAAAGACGACAACATTAAAGAGCGTTAAATATTTCATACAAAATTATGAAAACTTCAAACCAATAGCACGCTTATTAAATTTTTGAAGAGTTGTCCACATTTTTGTTGGTTAAATAAAAATCAAACAAAAATATTGATTGAATGAATCAGTAAAAAAAATTTGTAGAAATCAAACAAATTTTCAAACAAGCGTTTGTTTGAAAATAATTCGGCAATAATTTTTTCTGTGTAAAGAATAACGAAATTTTGCATTAGCGGAATTCACACCGAGTTTGTTAGTCGTTCTTCGTTACTTTTTTACACGCATTTTGTTTTTGTATATTTAACGCGCTACCTTATTAACATTTAACAAATTAACGACACGGCACCCCTGATAAAATAGTTGTTAGTTGGTAACTCACTACTTACCGTCAGCAAACGTTATTTCTGCCAAAGCATGAGTAATTAAATGGTTGACAATTGTTTTTTTTTACACTTTCTCGTGGCATGTTTTATTTTTTTCAGAATAATAAATTGTGTCAGAATAATAAATCAGTTGTTTTACTACGAAAGTTACCAGACTAACAAAGTTTTAAAAAGGGGGTCGTTCACAGTTGGTAACTTTAACAAATTAACAAACTACCGAGTAACAAATTAACAAGTTCGGTGTGAATACCACTATTGTAATGTAAAAATTTTTAGAGGTCCTAAGGGCCGCCTAAATTTGTTAAAATATTAACAGTTATTTTAATTTGGTTAAAATTAGTTATTAAAATTTGTTTTGTTTTTAATAGAATTTCATAATGGTAATAAGTTTTTAACAAAAATTTTAGCATTTTTTTAAGTAATTTGAAGCATTTTCTGGCCTTGTTTAATGCAAGATTTAGCTGTAAACAATTTTAAGGTCAGGTCACACTGATAAATATGATCTAGGTGAAGTATCTCTCACCGTGTAGAATAATTGGTTTTTTTATGTAGCATAAATCTACTTCAGAAAACAATTGCACCTTTGTATAATAATAATAATAATAATAATAATAATAATAATAATAATAATAATAGCAATAATGTAATAATAATTGAAAAATATTTTGTAGTGGAGCTGCGAAATTGATCATTTCAAATTCAGTCATCGGAACATCATAATGTTAAAAACATTTGGTAGTGCTTCAGTTTTTTTTTCGAATTAATTGTAATAAACAAGAATGGGCGTTAAACTTTCAATTGGATATTTGTATTCGGCGAATATTCAAAATTTATATTTGTAATATCACTAGTACATATGGGATCAGGGCTACCGTTGGGATTTTCTAAAAAGTGGCACAAAATGTTGTTTTATAAAAAAAGTCGCACAAAAAAGTCACTTTAGAAAATTATAGTCGCGAACCTTTTTTAATGACTTTTAATTATAAAAACATAACATTAATCATAATAAACATAAAAGGAATCCAACAAAACAAAAAATATCTAACGTTTTTGATATTTTCTGACTCAAATGATAAGTTTTCTAAATGTTTGATGCTTTTAAATCACATTTTGCAAAAAATATTATACCTATATGTATTTTTTTTTTTTTTTTTTTGTCGGACTTTTTTTATCCATGTCGGACATTGTTGCGAGATAATATAAAATATAATTAGTATTGTGGTAATTTTGTTGAACTATTTATAGTTTTTAATCCAAATTTTCAATACATATTTTTAATCAGGCTTAAGTTCATCAAATTTAATTATTTTTATGAAGAAAGGAATTTTACAACATGAAAATTAATTAAAATTGTTATTTATAATCATTCATTCTTGACTGACCCGCCTGGGTTCGAATCTCAGGTCAGTCAAGAATGAATGATTATCAATAACAATTTTAATTAATTTTCATGTTGTAAAATTCCTTTCTTCATAAAAATAATTTAATGAAAATTAAATTTGATTAACTTAAGCCTGATCAAAAATATTGAAAATTTGGATTTTATAAAATATGTTAAAAATATAATAATATTACTTAAGCTGTTATGATACTTGCTATTTTTTGTATTTTTTCTATATTGGAGAACAGTGCAAATATATTTGCATAGGAAAACTGACTAAGTGTAAAGAGTATGATTATATCATAAAAAATCTTGAAATGTCAAACAAATATACATGTGTTATCGATAAATAATCTAAGACTGTCAAAAAAAATATAAAAACTTTTAACTTAAAATTAACATTTCCAGATTAATTGTTAGCACTGTTGGCAATTTTTTTAGTTTTTGATCGAAAGTAGCGGTTTTTACTTTTTTTTTTTAGATTTTTAGCTTATAACGGGGTTTTGTGGGAAAAAAAACGTGGGCAGTATTGTTTGTTTTGTTTACATTTTATTTTGGAATCACAAACATTTTTTTTTTTTATAAACAATAAAATTTAATGCAAATAATGTAAAATATTACGAGTTACATCGGGGTATATTCTTTAATTGAAAATTTCTGATTTGAAATCCCATATGAAGGGCACCTGCTTCATTTCACTTATCAAAAACAAAATAGTTTTATCTGCCCAAGCTTTTACCATTTTTTTTTGCTTTAGTCAAAGAAAAAAATAAACATAAGAGATGTCAATCAAAAAAAGGGTTTGTTTATCATATTGTATTTCTTGTTCTTTCTCGCATTTGTTGTTTCATTCAGTCAATCCTAAAAAAATCCAATACAAAAAATAGCAAGTATCATAACACCTTTAAGCTACGGTCACACTTGTCAAATATTTGATGAAAAAAACGGGACCAACAAGCAGACTAAAATAATAGTTTCCTTTAATTACAATATTTATTTTGATTATAACACCACATCTTATAAAAAACAGTATTTTGCTATGTCTTGCAATGTAATTAGTTATTTTGTGATTTAAGACCATGCTCAATCTCACTAACTATTAACAAAAGTCGTGGTTACGTGTAATAAAAAGCGCTTTCTTTTTATTATGTATAAATAAAACTCTTTCAGTCTGTTAAGATAAAAGTTTTTATTTCTTTAAAAGGCGACCTCTTGGTGTAAATACAATATGGCGAACTTAGTATTTTATAAAATAACGAGCCAACTTATCTAATTACTTTTAGCTAATTACATATGTACTAGTGGTTACTTAAAGTAATGGTGTTGACAATATAGCGATTTTGCATACATATTTACACGCTTTTTTTTTTTTTTTTTTTTTAATAATAAAATATTATAATAAGTTTTTAGTAAGATTTATTAAAATAAGTGGCTAACATGTGGACAAAGAATCAACCCCATAATCTCTACCAAATCTTAGTGGCGGTCTCACAGTCCGACCACTTCTGGTTATTGTAGGCCCGCTGGAATTCCCACGGTCGGCCCTATCGCTACTAATGTGGGAACTAGTGATTTCAGGATTCATTTCGACAGGGGCAGAGGCCCCCCTTGAAACAACTGGCTCGTTTATGCTACTTTGACCCTCAGATGTACCATTGTCACAAACCTCCCCTGATGATGGTCCGACGTCTGTAATTTTCTCCCCCGATCCCGTACCACCTTCTTCATATAACAAATCAGAAGCATTAAAATCATCATTCTTTGTTCTCACAATAAATCGTCTATTCCGCCTAAAATGATTGTCAAAGTTATCCTTAACAATATATGATCTATCATTGTAAGCCGACACTATCCTACCATAGTGCCATTCCTTCCCATCCTTTTTAAATAGAACTAGTTCATTGTCCTGCAACCTTGACAAAGGCTTAGCATTCCTATCATAATAGTACCTTTGCTTTTCCCTTTTGTTCTCAATTCTGTGTCTAATTTCCCGTTGATTCATGTTGTTCGGTTTAAGAAGTGAACCAGCAATTGGTAATTTTGTTTTAACAAGTCTTCCAAAAAATAATTCAGATGGGGTAACACGCATATCTGCCAATGGGGTTGTGTTGTATTCTAGGAGTCGATACTGAAATTGGTTTTCCTCCCCTGTAATAAGTGTGACCCCCTTAATTTTCCCCTGAGTGAAATAAAACTCCCTAAATGGGCAACTCTGATGTCAATCTATCAAAAATATATAAAATGAGGTTGCCAAACGAAAATAATCTGATGATTGATTTTAATAATATGACGACGATGCCAAACTATATCGCTGTTCTGCATTTTGACGATTTGTTTTTTATATAGCCAAAACTTAAAAAAGTCGCAAAATTAGATGAACAGCCTGGCCGCCGATGTCGATCGACAACTTAAGCGACAGACAACAAGTCACTCATTATCGTTCTCTTAAGCAGCCCACTAAATATGCAACTATTTAAAAAAAATTGTCCGGACAAAAATTTTGTTCGGAAAAAATGCGTGGGTGGGGTTAATCAATCTAGCTTCAATGTTTTATCTCATCTGTCATTTAGTGGTATGTTGACTTAAAAAAACATATTAAAATATTTACTAAACATGTGTAGGTAAAAAAATAATTAAAAGTTGTCCAACACGTGAAATATAATGCTATAATAATTGCAAGTGTTGCAATTTGGTTTAAAACCTTCTTGTTATCTACCTTAACCACTCTAATTTGAAAATAAAACAATTTTTATACACTTTTCCATATTTTAAACATACTGTATATGAAAAACCAAATCATTAATATTGGATAAACCCTCCATCATTTTTTATTTTTTTTTTTTTTTTTTTTTTGTAATCTCAAACTTATTTATTTATATACATACATATTAATTAATTGACAACTGAGTGGTGGAGGGGATAAAAATTAAAATAAACTTCAAATATTCTTTATGTTTAATTTTATTATTATTATTTAACAATTGTATTTATTACTAACCTTTAACTAACAATATTATGTTTGTTATTATTGTAATTATTATAATTAAAAAATACTTACACAAAACAAAAAGACCAGTCAATTTGCGGGTATATTCGAGGTAGGATTGTTCAAACATAAATAAGTATAATTGTCGTTGTAATACTTTTCTTTTTTACTTTTTGTAACCACAATCTGCAGCCACAAATCACAAATACTTATTGTCATCCATGCATACCTCCATTGCCACAAATAACACTATCTGTACCTGTAATTCTGCTAGATAATTTCAATTCCAAACAGCTTCCATTTCTTTAGTAATAAATTCGCTCTTACATATTATGTATGTAATAGTATATACATTATTTGTTTAAATACATTTAGAATAAATACCGTTAAATTTATGAAGTAATGTACACGAAAAAACGAAGAGTGCTGCCAATTTTTATAGAATACGATCGTAAGAATTTCATTTGCAATGTTAAAGTAAGCAGAATTTTTTAAACCTTTTTCGAACTTTCATAAAAAATGGCAGTTGTTTTATTTAACTTTCAAGTTTACATGTATTTGTAATTTTCATATTGCAAATCTGTATTGCTTACGATTCTATCTGAATTCAAGGTTTTTTTTTAAAATTTAAGGAATTATTTTCTAAACATTTTATTTAAACTATTTATTGTTTTACTGTTAATAAGAAAAAATATTGAAAACAATTTTAAATATTACGATTCGCTTTCATTACAACTCCATTAACGTTAGGCTTTAAAGAAAAAATTATATAATTATCAGAGTGATTATAATAACACGCAATCAAAAACATCCATGAACAACTTTTTGTTTTGATAATTTATTCATTGATAATATAGAATATTAGTTTTTTATTAAAATATCAATTTTTCCACTTAAACTTTGCCCGAATTTTATTAATGATCCTTATATAGCCCTTTTTTATTCATGAAATCATGTTTTAATGATTAATATGATCAGCCGATCACGTGAAAACGCTTTATCCTGTCAAAATAGGGACATTTGATTAGGGGGACAGATTATCTAATATGTTAGTTTTCTATATCAAAAATATATATTGTTGGTCTCACGTGGAAAGGCCCATAATTACATAATTGCAACTTTGCAGCAAAAGGATAATACATAGAAACTAAATGTATTAAAATGTAAAATTTCTTGTTCAACTGTTTATTGCGTTATTAATGATACTATTGCATTAAATTTTTTTTGACGACGGGTATTTCTATGAAATGTATTTGAATCGTTAAAAACTTATGGCGATTTCTTTTCTGAGAAAAATGTTGCATTAATGTTACATGTTCTACATTTTTGTGTTCGTTTGTACAAAAAATACAACTGTGGGAAAAATTTTCAAGTTCTTTTGTGAATATGTTGATGAAAAACATGCAAAACATGTTGCATCTTTTACCCTTACTTTAACTTAAGGTGTTCATACTGCCCTGTTCTAAAACTTTGGTGCTTACTACTTTGTTTGTACAACAAATGTTTTATTTTGTTCGTCATAATTCATACCGCTCATAATTTTGTTAAAAATTGATTTTAAAACAAAATATAAAAATATTTACAAATTAAAATCAAAAAAAAGTCTATATAATAATCGTTTTAATTTTTATAAGCCATTAGTGATGTTAATATTTGTTTCCAACCCGTAATAGCATGCAGAAACTGCTTAAATAGCTTTAAAAATCGCTTATTATGTACATGAATGATGAAAGTGTAATAGTTGTAAATAAAAGCACTAATTGTGTTCTATTGAGATTGCACAACATGTAACACTTCGAGTGATTTTATGTAACATTAGAAAATGTTACATGTATGTACTGTAACATATTTTTCTCAGAAAAGAAATCGCCATTAATTTCGATTGGGTCGTTTCTACATTTTGTGCCGAAATAATTTTTCACTGTTCTAAAGTCTAGATGAAATGAAAATCTATAAATTGATCTTTGTACATTTTCAAAAACAAAAACCTGTAAAGAGTGAAGCTTATCTTGAGTGAAAAATATCATGTGAAAGTAGGTTTATAAGAATATCATTTTATCTTCCCCAAAACTTTAAAATGATAGATATCATGGTCTCGCAACATTTAAATGTACATACATTAATCTTAGTTATCAAACAGCACAATAAAACATTTACTAAAAACGTTAATACTTTAACTTAAAATTTAGATAATAATGCTTTAGAAACTAAGAAGTGTTTTATTAATTTATTTCATATTTCTAATATAGATTGAAAAACCGGTCACAGAAGGATTGTCCCATCGAACTCGCGACCAGTGGGAAATTGATAGAACGTCTCTTAAATTTGTACGTAAATTGGGTTCTGGACAGTTTGGTGAGGTTTGGGAGGGTCTTTGGAATAATACCACATCGGTAGCTATAAAGACTCTTAAATCAGGTAAGTTGCATAATATAAACTAGAAATAATAGTACATTAACAACATTTCTCTTTTTTTTAGGCACAATGGATCCAAAAGACTTTTTAGCTGAAGCTCAAATTATGAAAAAACTTCGCCACAATAAACTCATACAGCTGTATGCGGTATGTACAGTTGAGGAACCAATTTATATTATAACCGAATTGATGAAGCACGGATCTTTACTGGAATATTTACAAGGTAAATTTTAAATTACGCTAATTACAAAAATAAATTAAAACCGTCTCTAAATTTTAACATTTTGGCAAGTCACCTTTGTATATTGTCTATTATTACATTTCAATATTATCGAAATCAACTAAAGCAATGATGATCATTGACCAATTATCAAAGAAAGACGAGATTCATGCTAAAATCGTCCACAATCCTCATTGTCAATTAGACTGCTGTAACTGAAAGGCAGACTCGTACATACATACATACATACATACATATAAACATACATATGTATAAACATAGAAATCCATATGTACATAAGAAGATTGTTGGTCTATTTTTATTTTACAACATTTCATTTCACTCATTTCTCCATTTGTCATGTAAAATTTTTACAGTTTAATTTCAATTGTTCAGCTATTGCAGGCAAAGGTCGCAGTCTTAAGATGCCGGTGCTAATTGATATGGCTGCTCAAATAGCTGCTGGTATGGCTTATTTGGAATCACAAAATTACATTCACAGAGATTTGGCTGCACGAAATGTATTAGTTGGAGATAATAACATTGTAAAAATAGCTGATTTCGGTTTGGCAAGGTAAGACTACGAAACACAACTTATAATTATAATATCGCACTGGTTCCTCTATAGGTGATTAACTCAAAATTTATAAATTTTCAGTAGAGGCAAAAAAAGTTTTTTTTTATTATTTTATGTCAGGGTTGGCTGCCCACTGGGTAACCCAGAAAAACCCACCCGGGTTTTAATGGGTATTATGTTTTAAAAAACCCAAGCTGATTTCGGTTTGGCAAGGTAAGACTACGAAACAACTAATAATTATAATATCGCACTGGTTCCTCTATAGGTGATTAACTCAAAATTTATAAATTTTCAATAGAGGCAAAAAAAGATTTTTTTTTTTTTTTTTATTTATTTTTTTTATTATTTTATGTCAGGGTTGGCTGCCCACTGGGTAACCCAGAAAAAACCCACCCGGGTTTTAATGGGTATTTTGTTTTAAAAACCCCAAGCGGGTTTTTTTCTTTATATTCATTTATACAAAGATGGTATAATTTTCAAATTTTTTTTATAGAAAAATAAAAGAAAATGATTATAAAATGCATACAAAGTGTTTATATGCCCATTTGTCCGTATGTTAATTTAACGTTAGTGGGCTTTTCTCTATTTATTAATTGAAACATAGATAGTATACCACTAAGGGCCATTATTATAACTTGGCGTTAGCTGTTATCCGACAGTTAACAGACGCTTTTTGACAGATAACACATTATTATCTGTCAATTTAATCTTAACTTTAGTTAACTTCAAGTTGTAATAATGGCCCTTAAAGGTATTTAACTTCAAATTCGGCCTTTTCTAAATCTAATTCCTTTTAAAAATCAAAATCAGGCTTTTTAAAATGAATTTGATTTGAAAATGCGGAATAAGATTTGTAAAATACTCAATTGGATTACGAAAATTCTGAATTTGTTTTTTAAAAACCTGAATTTGATTTTGAAAAGGCTGAAATTGAACTTAAAATCCTATACATAAAAAGTGGCTCAGATTTTAAATGTCGATAGATGTAAACAAGAGCTTATGCTTTTTCCAACCCAATACTATTTCTATGGTTATTCTATATTAAACAATAAGGGGGAAAAAATGTTTTCTATTGATGCTGAACTAGCAGGGAAATTTATTACTGAAGCGAAAAAATCGTCATCTTATTATTACGTATTTAATGGAAATAGATTAAAAATATGAAAATAATGTTAAATGGAAAAAAACTGCAATGTTGCAACTTGTAAACCTGATTGCTTACACTTGGTTTAAGGCTCTTTAAGTTGCAGCTTTTAATTTAAATAGTTTTCCTTGTGTGTATTTTCCATTTTTTCAATCAAATAAAATCTGAAATGAATACCGTAATTGTGAAAAATATTCTGCAACTTAAATTTTAAATGCCAAACAGGGTGCAAGAAATGAGAGGTGCTTTTGACTTATCCATTCTTCTGCTATCTGCGTTTTCTTGACTTATTAGTTTGTATACATACATACTTTTGTACATATTTAGGATGCATCACATTCGCCAAATAATCACCCCTATCGCAAACAACTACTCCCATGAAAATATTCCCATATTTTTTTATTTCGTATTGTGAATGATTCCCATAACAAATTTTTTGGGAATAAATTCCCAAACTTAAAAAATTTGGCATCGCCAATGTTTACTCCCGCGAATTTTTTTATTTACTCCCAAAATATTTGCGATACCGATTTGTTGGGGATGGGATTATAGGTTTGCTCCCATATAAAATATTCCCATAACATTCACGATAGGGGTGAATGAGTTGGAGTAAGTACGCGTTTCAACAAAATTCCGTTTTGACAGTAGTATATCATTGTTCAACAAATTACATCAATGGCAGTTGCAATTGTAGCGGAGTCACTTTGTACAGCATTTAGATCTTTTTGAACTTTGAGTAACATTTGTTGGATATTTAAAGCTTCTTTATACAACTGAACGTTATTTAAAATTCTATGAATGTCATTGTTAGATTCACTTATATGTTCCGATCTTATTTGGGCATAAAAGTTCAAAAAGTAATCACTTGACAGTTGAGGCATATATGTAAGGAGTTATTTAAGCCTAGCTTTTCTTTTAACCATCGATGCATTTGATGATGATGCCATTAAAAAAAAATATTGAAGATTTTCTTGCTAAATCTATACCGAAAAGAGCTGAGTTGGCAACATTGCTTATATTATTATTATACCATTACACGAAAAACAACAAAACCCATGAAAAAACCCACTGGGTTAGGATTTTTTTAAAAACCCGGGTTTTTGCCAGCCCTGTTTTATGTAGTATAACTGTAGCTTGGTGCTAAAAGGGTCAATGTCAAACTATTTTCTTTTAAGAAAATTGCAATTGAAGTTTTTACAAAGAATTGTTTAATTACAGCTGAAAAAAAATCCTTTCAGGTACCAAAAAATTTACAATTTTTAAGAAATATTCTAAAAAATTGCTCATAATTATGATGTATAATGAACATAAATATTTTTTAAACATAACCAGGGAAACCATAAATATGCAATTGCATGTTATTCCCTGTGCGACCAATGAAGGAACAAACAATATATATATCCGTTTTAGAGCCTTTTATACATTTTGGCATCGATTTGTTAGTGCATATTTTTGCATATTTTACCGTTTGCAGCATTTTGTGCATAATTTAGTTAAACGACCATTTTTGCATCATATTTTTAGCTTGATACACGTTCAATTTTTTTTAAATGCGTTTTCTTGACTTATTAGTTTGTATACATACATACTTTTGTACATATTTAGGATGCATCACATTCGCCAAATAATCACCCCTATCGCAAACAACTACTCCCATGAAAATATTCCCATATTTTTTTATTTCGTATTGTGAATGATTCCCATAACAAATTTTTTGGGAATAAATTCCCAAACTTAAAAAATTTGGCATCGCCAATGTTTACTCCCGCGAATTTTTTTATTTACTCCCAAAATATTTGCGATACCGATTTGTTGGGGATGGGATTATAGGTTTGCTCCCATATAAAATATTCCCATAACATTCACGATAGGGGTGAATGAGTTGGAGTAAGTACGCGTTTCAACAAAATTCCGTTTTGACAGTAGTATATCATTGTTCAACAAATTACATCAATGGCAGTTGCAATTGTAGCGGAGTCACTTTGTACAGCATTTAGATCTTTTTGAACTTTGAGTAACATTTGTTGGATATTTAAAGCTTCTTTATACAACTGAACGTTATTTAAAATTCTATGAATGTCATTGTTAGATTCACTTATATGTTCCGATCTTATTTGGGCATAAAAGTTCAAAAAGTAATCACTTGACAGTTGAGGCATATATGTAAGGAGTTATTTAAGCCTAGCTTTTCTTTTAACCATCGATGCATTTGATGATGATGCCATTAAAAAAAAATATTGAAGATTTTCTTGCTAAATCTATACCGAAAAGAGCTGAGTTGGCAACATTGCTTATATTATTATTATACCATTACACGAAAAACAACAAAACCCATGAAAAAACCCACTGGGTTAGGATTTTTTTAAAAACCCGGGTTTTTGCCAGCCCTGTTTTATGTAGTATAACTGTAGCTTGGTGCTAAAAGGGTCAATGTCAAACTATTTTCTTTTAAGAAAATTGCAATTGAAGTTTTTACAAAGAATTGTTTAATTACAGCTGAAAAAAATCCTTTCAGGTACCAAAAAATTTACAATTTTTAAGAAATATTCTAAAAAATTGCTCATAATTATGATGTATAATGAACATAAATATTTTTTAAACATAACCAGGGAAACCATAAATATGCAATTGCATGTTATTCCCTGTGCGACCAATGAAGGAACAAACAATATATATATCCGTTTTAGAGCCTTTTATACATTTTGGCATCGATTTGTTAGTGCATATTTTTGCATATTTTACCGTTTGCAGCATTTTGTGCATAATTTAGTTAAACGACCATTTTTGCATCATATTTTTAGCTTGATACACGTTAAATTTTTTTTAAATGCTTATAGGAGGAGCTTTCGCAAAAAAAAAAATTTTTTTTTTCGAAATTCTTTTCCCCCAATTTCGCCATCTACATTTAATTTTTACTCTCAAATTGTAAGACAAAGCAGGTTGTCATTAAGGATAAATGTTATGCGATGTGTATAATACCTAGAAATGTAGACCAATCTTTTATTATACCGATCGACTCAAAATCACTTTTTAAAGTCCATGTTCACCTTGAGCGCAAAGTACAAGTTCCCATTTTGTAGATAATTTCATCAAATATGGATGAGTTCTGTGTAAATGGTGAGAATCAGTTTATAATTTTTCATATGTATACCCCATTAAAATTTCTTTTCAAATAAGACTCTTTGTGTCAGTAAGCCATCTAATTATGATGGTTTTTAAATTAAATTCGCCCAAAAAATATTTTACTGCAAATTAAACTATTTTCCAGTACTTTCACATTTGCAAAAAGCTCCCATCCTTAAATACTTTCATTTCCTTTAAATGTTAACATTTGTTAACAATTTAGCGACCGTGCCTAAAATCCCTTTAAGACAAAAACCCATATGGATGTTAATATCTAGATAATATTCGGGGCAAGGTAGGTAGGTAGGTAGAAAGGCCGGTGTGAAGTTTCCTTCACACCTTCACCCAGAGACCAATATGGTCCATTGTGACGCCTTAATTAGAGGTAGCCAAGAAGGCATAAGTAGGTGAAATAAGCAGCAGAAGCATAAGACAGATCCGAAAGATGGGTAGAAAAGAAAGGAAGGAAAAGAAGGTAAAGGACCAACCCCGAGAGAAATCCCTTAAACCAAATCCGCCCTACGAGCGGTTAGCACCCAGTCTCCCCTCGCGCAGCCAGGCCATCCCCATTACGAATCCTATCAGATTCTCGAGCCCGCAACCCGAGACATCCCCTAATTCGCCCAGGAATCTACTGCCCAGCCACCTCAACCTGCTACCCTGCAGCCTGGGACAGTGGCACAGAAGGTGCTCAACTGACTCCAACTCCTCAGGGTCCTCGCACAACCTGCATATATCCGACAAGTCGGATCCCATCCTCACCGCCATCCTGCCTATCATACAGTGGCCCGTGATAATTCCTATCATGGTCCTAACGCAGACCCTGCTCCTGCCCAACAGCGACACCGAATCGGACTTCCTAAGCACCGGCCACAGTGTCCGCGATACCCGACAGTCCGTTCGGCTCCCCCAGGCCCGATTGGTCACGCTCGTTATCCATTCCCTAATTCTACTAAAATAGAAGCCCAATGGAGGCCTAACCGCCTCCACACAGTCAGGATCCTCCAACTCTGAGCCCTGTCTTGCCAACTCATCAGCAATCTCGTTGCCGCCTATATCGCAATGACCCGGCACCCAGCATAACCTTAGCAGATACTCCCCTAAGGCTCCCCTCAGAGCCCTCCTACACTCATCAACCAGCTTGGAGTTCACATAACAGCCCCTTACGGCCATAAGAGCCGCCTGGCTGTCCACGTATATAGTGACCTCCGAGCCCCTATCAATGTTGTCCCTCATCAGTTCCACGGCCCTCCAGACCCCCAGAACCTCCGCCTGAAAAACACTGCAGTCGCCAGGAAGCCTATATGACCTTCTTATGTTCAGATCCTCAATGTAGACCCCTGCACCCGTGCCCCTCATCTTTGAGCCATCAGTGAAAATAGCAAATCCACCAAATAATCTGCTCCTGCCCGACCAGCTCTCCCTAGAGGGCATTATTACCTCTGGCAACCGACCAAAATCCAAACTGGTGCCAACATAATCAGTGGATCCCGGCGGTCCCAGGCAATAGCCACCAGCCTCAATCTCACCCAGGATCCGTGAGTGACCCTGAGTGTCATTCCTCGTAAGTCCTAACTCCCTCAGTCTAAGGATGCTCCTGGCCGCCATTCCCATCACATACTGCTCAATAGGCAGAAGATGTAGAATGACATCCAGGGCAGCCTGAGGAGTACTTCTCATGGCACCTGTCATGCCCATTGAAGCACACCTCTGAGCCTTAGAAAGAAGTTTTCTACGACTTGCCAATCTCAATGATTCCCACCAAACACAGCATCCATACGTAAGAATGGGTCTAACCACCGAAGTGTACAGCCATCCCACCACTGACGGCCGGAGTCCCCAGCTCCTACCTATCGATGATCTGCAAGCATAGTAAGCATTGAGACCCCTTTTGAGTCTCTCTTGAGTATTCCTACCCCATGACAGCTTGCTGTCCAGAAAAACCCCCAGATACTTAGCACTATCAGATAGTCCAAGCTCCACTCCTCCCAGTACCGGCAGTCTAAACTCCTCCACCTTGTACCTCCTAGTGAAAAGAACCAACTCCGTCTTCTCCGGGTTTACTCCCAGTCCCTTGTCACTTGCCCATGCCGCCAGTTCGCCCAGCGCCCCTTGCATGATGTCGCTAATTGTCGGCAGAAACTTGCCCGACACCAATATCACCACATCATCCGCGTAGGCTACGACCTTCTGACCCATTCTGTCAAAACGTCTCAGAACGACATTGACGGCCAAGAGCCACAATAAGGGAGAGAGAACTCCCCCCTGTGGGGTCCCTCTAGTCACCGATTTCCTTAAGCGTTCGTTTCCCCAGTCCGAGTGAATAACTCTGCTGCTAAGCATCATAGTTATCCATTCGACCAAGAACAACGGAACCCTTAGGTCAATCAGTGCCTGTCTTATGGCCTCTATCCTCAAATTGTTAAAGGCGCCCTCTATGTCAAGGAATGCCGCCAGGGTGTATTCCCTGGTTCGCAAACCCCGCTCCACATAACCAACCACATCATGCAACGCACTCTCAACAGATCTACCTTTAAGGTAGGCGTGTTGAGCGCCGCTGACGATGCCGGCGTCAATCTTCGTCCTCAGATGTAGATCAATCAGTCTTTCCAACGTCTTCAAGAGAAAAGACGACAAGCTGATTGGTCTAAAATCCTTGGGTTTAGAGTGACCGGTTCTACCCGCTTTGGGAATAAAAACTACCCTAACCTCCCTCCACCTCCTAGGAATGTACCCGTTCAGCACACATACCCTAAACAGTTCCACCAACAACCGGAGTGACGATTTCCCGATATTCTGTAACATCGCCGGAAATATACCATCTGGCCCCGCCGATTTGTAGGACCCAAAGGTATTTACCGCCCATGTTACCTTATCCAAGGTAATCATATCCCCCACCGTCTCCCTTTCCTCACCGCCTGAGCCCGAACCAGAGAAGGGGTCACCACATACAGCCTGTTCCCCCGACCCAGGATCAACACACCCCGGAAAGTGAGTCTCCATAAGCAGACAGAGAGATTCAGAGCCAGATTCCGTCCATGAGTCGTCCGATCTCTGAATAAATCCAGGGACTACAGGGTCCTTAGATAAAATTCTCCTGAACCTAGACATCTCATTCACGGATTCAACTGACTCGCTAAACTTAATCCACGAGTCCCTTTTCGCCCTTCTAATATCTCCCTTATACCTCCCGTAACTCAACCTGAAGTTACTCCAATCCTCATCCCTGCGCGTATACTTCGCCCTATTGAACAGCCTTCTGACGGTGGACCTTTGAGTTTTCAACTCGTCTGTCCACCATCTTGGCTGTGTACGCCTGCCCGGAAAATTTAACGGACAAGATCGCTCATAGCTACTGGTCAATACCCCCGTGAAGGTGTTTACCAGTTGCTCCACACCGGCCGGAGTCGACCCCCAGTTCCGTGTAACCCTAAGGTTCCGTTGCACTAGTCCCGAAAACGAATCCCAATCCGTCCTTCTCGGATTCCTATATGGACACCTTTTCGACCTCTCAAACATTAGACTAAAGGACAGGCGACTATGATCAGAGAAGGAAAAATCCAAAGCCACCCTCCAGTCCTCCACTAATTCCCTACAGTTCGTCAATGTCATATCTATCACTGCCTCTCTATCCCTAGTTCTGAACGTTGGCGTATTCCCCCTATTACAGATAAAAAGATTGCTGGCAACAATAAAATCAAACATAGACTCACCTCTTTTGTTGATGTCGGCACTACCCCATTGGGAATGGTGTGCATTGGCGTCACATCCTAGTACCAGCCTCGAGCCGCTTCTGCCCGAGTGCTCCACCAACTCTCGCACTCCCTCACCAGGTGGATCGGCAGCTTCATATGGTAAGTATGCCGATGCCAGTGCCAGGACCGTTTTGTCCTTGGCTTCTCCTGTCACAACCGTGAGGTCTCCATTACTGAAAGAGTTAGAAATCATGAATTTATGTTCAGTCTTCGCCAGTATACAAGTCCGTACCTTCTCATCAGAGCGGGATACGAACAAGGTATACCCCGTGATCTTTAATCCAACTACCCGGTTTTTGTTAATCCAGGGCTCTTGGATTAAAGCCACGTCCACATTGTTGTCAATGAGGTGGGTTACCAATTCGGTTGAGGCCGCTTCACAGTGGTGCAAGTTTATCTGCACCACTCTCAGCCTCTTAGGGTTTATCATTTTTAGGAAACCTAAATCTGATAGACCCTAACCCGAATATAGCAACCCCTCCCATTGACTTCAGTTTTTTCAGAGATTCCCGGTCTACTGCGAACCTGAAATCTCTTCCTTGGTTATCCTTGCAACCCAGTGAAGCTATCATCTTCCACTGGCCTGTAAAGAGTCCATTGTTCTGATTGGCCAGTAACCCCAGTATGACCTCCACCGGTTTTATAGGTGGAGGAATCCATACAGTGACCACCGGCCTCAATGGCAACTCAGACGCGAGTATGACGTCCAATCTGGCTTCAGGATAAGCGCTGCCACACCTGCCGATTGCAGCCTTTAAAAACTCAAAGGTTTTTTGATTGCCGCAACTGACAGTTTTGACACCTCTTATCCAGTCAGCCCCTTTGAACGATACTTCGTCCGGCCTTCCTTTGACGCTAAAGATTTCGTCGAGTAGTTTGTTTTCTAGCACCTGCCATTTCTCGACACTGATCCTTCCATCGGGATCCATACGATCAATGACAGCTGCTAGAATACCGTCCTTACTTAACGACTCCCTTAGCTTCTTTGACGTAGAGGGTTGTTCCTCTCTGGAACCAGCCCTCTTAGTGATCTCCTTTCGGGGATCCTTCCTTTTGGCCGCTGGGGATTTCTGGTCATCACCAGACCTAACTCTCTTAAAAGCCCCCTTTTTGGGGGCCTTAGTAGAGCTCTGTCGGCGATCACCCGATTTCCCTGCAGATGTTGGCTGGCCTTTCTCAGTAATCCCCTTTGTGACCTCCCTTAGGGGGGGGGGGTCGGAGATTATCAAGACTTTACCAGTCCTCATCGCGCAGCTAGTAGAGGGTGGTACTTCATCAGGCTTGGTTCCCTTATCCGTGACCGTACTGTCTCGGTTTAGAGAACCAGGTGTTGATTCTGCACCCCCCTTCTTACTTCCCGTTCCATTATTGGAGGACTCATCAGCAGGGGTTACTGAGGGTTTCTTGTCCATACTGACATTTGAGCCCTCAGCAGCCCTTGCTGTGTATCCCGCAGGATAGGGAATGCCTAGGATATCACCGACAGATCCGTGGATTCGTTCGAATCTGGCAACGTTCTTCCGGTGCTTCCTCAGCAAGTGCCTATCCCGCCCATCGTGTAGTGAGGAGTCTTTCTTAGCTATCTTTTCTAGAAAGGCTAAGGAGGCCCTTACACCACTCTTGGCTTTTTCAAGACTCGTTCGGCCTTCTGATGCGACCTGTTCTGTCGCATCCTGCCGAACAATGGGTTTTGATCCACCCACTACTCCGCTCCCTATCTCGAGTGTGACCTCAGGAGCCGATGGCCCGGCCCTATGGTCCTGATCATGAGCCGAAATCATTGTTATTTCATGCTCATCATCAGATCCCAGAGCTAGACCATCGAGTCTTTCCGAGACCCCTGTTCGAGACGGGGAACCGACTGGGGGGTCGCTCGTCCCGCTTGTCTCTGTCAGTTCTGTCAATAACTGACCTTCTTGCTCAAGAATATCTCTGTAGATACTCAGCCAATCGGCGTCTGGATCTGACACCGAAACTGCCGAGTTGTCAGAGATATTCCCTGCATCGACTCTTAGAGTCGCGTCCTTGATTTTTTTCTGTAAATTTGTCCAGTTTTTTGGTCCCACGAGTAAGCCGTAAAGAAAAGGACCGTCTCGCGCAGTGACGGCTTGCACGGACTAGGCCAAGTTACAACTGACCCTTGCCATCGGCGCCAGAGGGAAGCTGTTCGCGACCAGTTTCTTTACCCACTAACCAGCCATTCAGGTCCTCGGCACTGCTATCAACCACCTTGACCTTAAAAGTGGGGGAAATGGGAAATAAAGGGGGATTGATAGGATCATAGGTAATGGGATGGGGGATGGGAGGATGGATAACCCTTAGTCGTGCTGGCCTTAAAGCAAATACCTTCCAACTTGTCCCGGCTAGAATTTGCCGACTCAAGTTACAAGACATTCACTACAGCCAGCATTTAAGCCACCACATCGCGGCAAGATAGTTATCCATGGTGGTGGATATTCGGGGCAAACATCTCTTATATTTTTTTTTTTTTTTTTCATTATTTATTTATTGAATCTTCATATATTAAATATGAACTAACAATAATTAATCAAATCTTAACCTAATATTATTTTTTGTCCTGCCAGTGCCAGACAAAAATTTTGTTCATCGCGGGTTCTGTTCACTTTTATAGGTGTTTATCGCTCATCTAATTGGACAAGTGCCGCAGTGTCTCTTCTTCTTAAGCGAGTGTGGCCGCTATCATTTAAAATATTTCGTGCTAGTGGGTTCGGGTGCAATTCGAGCCTTTTTAAGTATTTTACTGCATATTTCGTAATCATAGTTTTAACTAATGGAACATTGAGATCCTTGTGAATATTTGAGTTTTTAACATACCAAGGGGCAGCTGTGATTATTCGAAGTAGTTTATTTTGGCGCCTTTGAATTTTTTCGATATTAGAGGCCGAGGCAGTGCCCCATAACTGAATACCATAGCACCAGATTGGCTTTAAGATGGAGTTGTAAAGAAGAAGTTTGCAGTCGATACTAAGGACAGAGTTTCTTCCAATAAGCCAATGAATTTGGATGGCTTTTAGTTTCATTTGAGTTAATTTTGCCTCTATATGGCTTTTCCACGTTAAACGGCGATCTAGATGAATACCGAGGTATTTTACATGCGAATTTTGAGGTATTATTTGATTATTGATTTTAATAGGGGGGCATGATTCCCGACGCAAGGTGAATGTTATATGTACGCATTTTTTCTCATTGACCTCTATCCTCCATTGCTTTAACCATAGTTCGAGTTGAAATATATGATCCTGTAGGTATCGAGATGCTTCTTGACGGTTTTCGTGCACGCTCAAAAAAGCTGTATCATCAGCAAATGTTGAAGTTTGTGTGTAGTTGTTTGTTGGCATATCCGAGGTATATATTAAGTACAAAAGTGGGCCCAGGATGCTTCCCTGAGGGACTCCAGCGTCAATTTGCTGAGGAGAGCTTAAATAATCACCTTCTTTAATAATAAACTTTCGACCGACTAAGTAGCTTTCTAACAGCTTGTGTGTGTTTACTGGTAAGTTTAGCTTCAATTTATGTAATAAGCCTTCATGCCAGACTTTATCGAAAGCTTGAGAAACATCGATGAAGAGAGCGGAACAATATTTTTTTTCTTCAAAGGCTTTTCTTATTGCGTTTACTATACGATGGGTTTGCTCAATTGTGCTGTGTTCTCTTCTAAAGCCGAATTGGTGGTTAGGAATACATCTATTATCATTTAAAATTGGGGTTAATTTTGACGCTAACAGCTTCTCAAACAGCTTTGATATATTAGAAAGTAAGCTTATAGGCCTATATGACTCAACTTTTGTGTGATCCTTTCCAGGTTTAGGTATCATGGTGACTAAGGAGACCTTCCACTTTTGGGGATAGTATTCAAGGCGTAAAATAGCATTAAAAATTAAAAGAATAATTTTCTTTGCTATGCTGGGTAGCTCCAAAAGCATTTTGTTGCTGATCTTGTCAAAACCAGGAACCTTCTTGGGGTTTAAATCACAAATAGCCTTTTCGATTTCTCTTATCTCAAATCTTAGCGGAACAGCTGCTCTAGCAGCAACAGGTGGTAACTCGACCGCAATATCGTGAGATATATTTGGGGTAAATACGTTTTTTGAATGATTGACAAACAGATTTCCTTTTTCAACATCATTTCTTGCCCAACTTCCATTCAAGTTTCTTAATGGTGGTTTAGAGACAACTGGCCTTTTGAGATTTCTAGCTGCACGCCATAATGAGTAGTCTGATTGTGGGGTTGCATCAAGTTCCTTAAGATATTTTTCCAGAGAAGCCGTTTTCTTAGTCTGCAGTAACTTTCTTAGTCTTTTTGTACACTCTTTAAGTAAGTTCTTAAGTTGAGGGGATCTGTGCAATTGCCACTCTCTTCGAGCCCTCCTTTTTTCAGACAAAAGATGCTCGACATCTGTGGAATATATTTTAATAGTTTTTGTTTTTTTGGGGGCAATATTGGAATGTTGAACAGCTAGTTTCAGAAAACTGTCAAAATTGTCAAAAGAGCGATCTACATAATCCGGTGTACTGAGCGGAATATTTTCTGTGCAATGGGTACTGAGATATTTTTTATATTTCAACCAATTAATTTGCGTAGCTGTCGTCGGAGGTATTTTCATATTGTAAAAATTCCTTTCTTCACAGAAATAATTTAATAAAAATTAAATTTCATGAACTTAAGCCTAATTAAAAAAAAACATTAAAAATTTGGATTAAAAACCATAAATAGTTCAACAAAAATAACCACAATACTAATTATTGTTAAAGCTAAGGCACGAGCTCTATGTGTACATTTGTCCTTCAAGTTGTGCTGAAAAAGGTCAACAGAAAAGAGAAAGACAAAGTGAAAAAACAAAAAATGTACTTGGACTTCAAGAAAAATTCTTGACGAAAGTACGAAAAAACAGAAGTAAAGGAAAAAACATGTAAGGTCAATTAAAATGGATAATCATTCAGGAAAGCAAATTTCGATCTACCAAATGTTAAAATACAATTTGGTTTAAGGATTGATGTTTGACTAGTGACGTCAGCAGTCATCGATGGCTGCGAGTGTAAGACGGCAAATCCATCTGAGGAGATCGAGTGGTTGCGATCGAAACATGTCATGGTAACCTGCCGGCCAGGGTTCGAGCCCGAGCCACGTCAAGAATGAATGAACAATTTTAATTGATTTTCATGTTGTAAAAATTCCTTTCTTCACAGAAATAATTTAATAAAAATTAAATTTCATGAACTTAAGCCTAATTAAAAAAAAAATAATAATAATTGTTCTTAATAAATAAAATATAAATTTATTCGTAATAATTATTCGCAATTTTAATCGAATAAAAGTCATAACTAGTAAGTCATTGTTTACAATGTATTTTCTTTGGTAAAGGTGAAGAGAAAATGATGTAAAATGTTTGCCGTGGCTAGTGGTCACTGTATATTGTTTTCCTTCAAAAAGTTAAAATTTGTAAATTTTGAGTTGAACACCTTTAGAGGACCCTGTGCGATATGTAATCAGACAAATATGCTGAAAAATATGCAAAACAAAAGTAAATACATACATCTGAGATCGGACGGCTATTATTCGACCGGTTTTAACCGGTTATTTTAGTTTTGCCCAAACCGGTTATTTTAAAATGTCTATTTTTGAATATCGAATAAACCGGTTATTTTGATATAATAAACCGGTTGTTTTATTAATGTGTAGCTTGTATACGTTTACCTTACTTTTGTTGTAAATGTTCCCGTAATTAAAGTATTTTTCTGATTGTAATATTGGGAAAACTTAAACTTCTTGGGAATAATGTCAAAACAAAATGTAGGTAAAAGTCAAAAAACATTTTGAACGATGTGAATACAAATTGCCTTTAAAAGCGTGTGTTCTTGTAAAAAAAAAAACTAAAAACAATTCAAAATACTACAAAAAAATGTTCAGTTAAAAAGGTTAATAACAATTTGTGTTAGACTATTCTTTATACTGAATATATTTTCATACAGTTGTCATATCTGGAGATATTTCGAAAGTGATGTAATTGACAAAGATGCTTGAAGCGCCCTGAAATGATAACTTGCAAAGGTTCTTCGACGTCTCGACTTATTAATCAACCTTAGTTAGTCCATTAGCTTGACGAAAATGTGCGCCAAATAAAATTTGACCCTATTCCAAGTAAATCTTAAGAGATTATACAATAATACATTACGCTCACTATATTGCTCACTTTAGTTTAAAGCAAAGTTGTTATTGCGAACAACTTTTTATACGTGTTACAAAATACTTCCTTTAACTGTCTGCAATTTGTAATAATGGGCCTTAGTAGTTTCAGCATATCTTAATGCTATGAACTACAACATTCCGGCGGAGTCAACGATAGGGGAAAAATTCAACAATTTTATTAATAAAACACTAAAAATAATGTCATGGAAGGTTTTTAATTGTGATAAAATGCTGAAACAAACCCATTTGAAAAATATAATCCTGGCTAGGAGGTTTTATTTGTAATTTTATTATTAAATTCAACTGCGTTATATAGATATTCTTAGCCGCCGACAAATAAAAACTTATTTGTTAAAAATTAATTTGAAGAATATCTCAAATAATAAATTAATCAAATGCTTATAATTTTTCAAAACCAAAGTTCTTCAAAAATTTACCTTAAGAACTGTTTTGTTTATATTCGAACTAACTTTGTATTTCAAAAACTTATTTGGTTTTGGTGTTTTTTTTTTTTTTTTTTTTAATTAAAACCGGTTAACCGGTTATTCTTTACATGCTTAACCGAACCCCATTTTTTTTTTGTTGGTTTGAGTTTTATTAAAAGACTAAAACTAATAAGAATACAATACAATATAGAGAGAGAGTAAAAACAGAGTTGTGTTACAGAGTAATAAGTTTTAGTACTACAATGTATGTACTAAGGTAAGGTACAAGGGAAATAGGAATTGCAGTTCATTTATTCACAACACTTCACCTGAATGACGTATCTCAATTTCAATATTCATATTTCCCATGTACATAAATCAATTTTCAAAATAAGCAAGTAAATAATAACATTTCAATTTAAAAAAGTATTAGCTAATAAAGTCCAAATTTGCCAGCAAAAGATTGCATCTTTTGGGGGGTTACAGCCTTGGTGAGTACATCAGCAATCATCTCGTCTGTGTTTAGATACTGCAAAATAATTTGGCCTCCCTCAATTTTCTGTTGGATAAACTTGGCTTTTATGTCAACGTGTTTCGTCCTATGTGAGTAGTTGTTGTTTTGAGCGACCTGAATTGCGCCTTTGTTGTCGCAAAATAAAACCATACTGCTATTGGAGTCTGAGCACAGTTCACCTTCCAAGCGTTTCAGCCATACTGATTCTTGGATTGCTGCAGTCACAGACATGAATTCGGCTTCCGTCGAAGACAATGCCACAGTTTTCTGTTTCCTAGTTGCCCATGCTATGGCACCAGCTTGGTACATAAAAACATAGCCGGTTGTTGACTTGCGGTCGTCCACATTTCCGGCCCAATCAGCATCACAATAGCCCTTTATTTGGTCGTCTACTTGTTTTCTATACACAATCCCTTTGCCAATTGTGCCTTTTAGATACCTTTTAACAGCTTCCCAATGAGGCTTACCTGGGTTTGATCCAAATCGACTTAGTAGGTTGACAGCATAGCATATGTCTGGTCTTGAGATTTGTGCAGCAAACAGCAAGCACCCTATAGCCTGCATATATGGTATGTTTGACATCTTTTGCTTTGCTTCATCATCCTTTGGGCTCATGGTTGCAGATAATTTTTGATTGTAGTCAATAGGCGTTGACGCAGGATTGCAATCATCCATTTTAAAACGAGTTAGTACATCAGATAAGTACTGTGATTGATCAATTTTTATTGACTCTTTCTTACGGGTTACCCTTAAACCGAGGACAGAAGATATTTCACCAATGTCCTTCATTCTAAATATAGACGCCAGCTTCTTCTTCAATAACTCTGTGGACGTGAGGTCATTCGAAAATATTATGACATCGTCTACATATATGGCCACGTACATCATTTGCCCATTGGATATTTTGTAGTAGATACACTGATCCACTTCGCCTCTACTAAGCCCCATCTTGACAAATTCATTGTTGATTGTTTCGTTCCACACTCTACCGGATTGCTTCAGACCATATATTGACTTCACCAGTTTGCAAACCCTTCCCGTACCATCATTAAACATTTCGGGTTGTTCCATGAAAACATTCTCCTTTAAGTTTCCATTTAAGTATGCACTTACTGCGTCCATTTGATGAATGTGCATGTCATGTTTTACTGCCAACGAAAATAAATACCTGAGTGACTCATACCTCACAACTGGAGCGAAAGTTTCATTGAAATCTATCCCCCTGCGCTGCGAAAACCCTTTGGCTACCAATCTTGCTTTAAAACGTGGTTGATTACCGTTTCCAGCCGTTTTTGTTTTGAACACCCATTTTGATCTAATCGCCTTTTCTCCCTGTGGTAGTTCCGTTAGCACCCACGTACTATTAGCTATTAGTGAGTCGTACTCCTGTTGCATTGCATTTTTCCACTTGGCGGAGTTGGCTGTTGATACGGCTTCTTCCACGCTAACTGGGTCGCCAGAAACAAATTGCATAGCACAAAATAGTTGAGAATGCGGAGCTTTGTTTGCAATACGCTCTGATCGACGAACATCTTCACCTACGCGTATATTTCGCAGCTCATAACTGTTTGGAACCCAATCTTCCTCAGAATTTTCGGCAGGTGGCTGGGCCAACGACCATTCGTCTGAATCATAGGTACTTCCACTACTACTGCTGTCGTTTTCATCCGTCTGTTGATTGTAGTCCTCAGATGTCAATTCACTACTATTATTCTCCCCGGGATTGACATTATTTTCACTTTCAAGCAATTCAACACATACGTTTCCATTAGCTGTTTTGAGGTTTGCTTTCTTCTCTTCTAAAAACACCACGTCACGACCTATTATGATGTTTTCATCTTTAGGGTTAAACAACCTGTATGCCTTGCACTCTGAGCTGTATCCTACCATAATGCACTCAATAGATTTTGAATCCAACTTGCGACGTTTTTCCTTCGGAATGTGTACAAGAGCTGGGCAGCCAAACGTTTTTAAATGTTTTAAATTTGGACGACGGCCAGACCACTTTTCTTCTGGAGTACAATTTTCACCTCTGCACGGAATTCTGTTAATTAAATAACAAGCTGTGTTTGCCGCTTCAGCCCAGAACCGGTGGTCTAAATCACTGTCGATTAGCATACATCTTATTCGCTCTACTAGTGTGCGGTTTATTCTTTCCGCTACACCATTCTGCTCTGGAGTATATGGGCACGTTTTTTGATGTAAAAAACTATGGTTTTTCAAGAAACTGGAAAATTTGTTGCTCAAGTACTCTCCACCATTATCAGTACGTAAAGTTTTAATTTTTGTGGAACACTGGTTTTCAACCATTTGCTTAAAAGCAACAAAAACATCAAAAACTTCAGATTTCATTTTTAGAGGGTAAACAAAAACTTTTCTGGAGAAATCGTCCACAAACGTGACCAAAAATCTTGCGCCAGAGAACGAGTGTGTGCTCAACGGACCTAAAACATCAGAATGCACCAGTTGTAGCAACTCCGTGGCTCTTGTGCCAATCTCCTTATTAGGCCTTCTGGTTTGCTTACCCTTTACACACGTTACGCAGCGTCCATCACCATTTGCGCTAAAATTTATGCCTGTGTTTACTGACTTCACATCGTGCAAACTTTTGTCACATATATGACCCATTCGCCTATGCCACAAGTTAAAATTTTCCTTAGCCAGAAAAATCTTTTCATTCAAGTGAGCTTTACTATCTAAACGATAAAGATCGTTGTATGCCGTAGCAGTTGCGATGAGTTTTTTGTTTGCATCAAAAATTTTGCATTTTTTATTTTCAAAAACGATTTTTTTACCACTTTCTGTCATTTGTTTAACAGACAACAGATTTGCGCACAAGTGTGGTACAAACTCGACGTTTTTTATGGTTATCTTTTTGTTCATTTTTTCACATACTATTGTAAGATCAACGTCGCCAGAGCTTTCTACACAAAGTTCACTGTTGTTTGCTATAAGTACTTTTTTGTTTTCCACCTTGCGTTTGTTGTACATGTACTTATTTTCACACATCATGTGGTTGCTGGCGCCGCTGTCAACGTACCAGCAAACAGAATCTGTTTCTCTGTCTTTTTCTGCTGCTTCTTTTTCAACACACACATGCATACTTTTGCCTGCCTTTGCTATAAGTGTAGTTGCGACATTTTTTTTATGTTTCTCACCTCTTTTAACCAAACCGTTATCACTGTTGCTACATTTGCTTCTATTCTGGCAATTCCTTGCAATATGGCCAAATTCTTTGCAATTGTAGCACTGTACTGGTTTTTTACCCTTTTTGGGGTTTTTCAAATACAAAGCGGCTTCGTTTTCCGATTTTCTGTCAAACTTGGCATCTTGCAAAAGTAGATTCTTCACTGCATCGACCGTTAATTTTTCTTTGGAGTTTTCCACTGCCATTACCAATGGCTTAAATTCGTCAGGCAACCCGGCTAACATTAACGATGCTGTTAACTCGTCGTCTATATTGAGACCAGCATTTTTTACCTTTAGCGCTATAATGACTAATTCATTTACATAGGCTTGCATGGAACTGTACTTCTCAAATTTAATGTTCACTAAGTGCTTTAGTAGGTCAACCTTTCTGGTTAAACCAGTATCCTCGTACGCATTCATAAGAGCGTCCCACGCTTCCTTTGCCGTTTTTGCCGTTGCAATATGACCATAATTACTTGGGTCTATCATCAGTGTGAGTTCAGCCAATGCACACTCATCTAGTTTTGTATCATCGGCTCCGACAATACCATTTGCCACCACTGACCAGCATTTCTTAATCACCAGACATGATTTTGCTTGTCTTTTCCAGACGTCAAAATTTTCCCGTCCGCGTAATTGCTCCATCGAAAATATTCCTGGTGTGTGCGCCATTTTGAATTCTTTTTTTTTTATTTTAACCGAAAAAAAAACTGTCTAATTACTCGCGCGTCATGTGGCCCATAACCTGTTGGTTTGAGTTTTATTAAAAGACTAAAACTAATAAGAATACAATACAATATAGAGAGAGAGTAAAAACAGAGTTGTGTTACAGAGTAATAAGTTTTAGTACTACAATGTATGTACTAAGGTAAGGTACAAGGGAAATAGGAATTGCAGTTCATTTATTCACAACATTTTTAATAGCAACTATTCGGAATATTCGACAATTTTTTTGAAAAAAGTCGAATAATCGATCTCCCTAATACATATACATATACCAAAGTTTTTGTTATTGTAAATATTTCAGTAAATTACTAAAAGAAGAAAATGATTTCTTATTGTTTTTGAATTTAATTTTCAGTTTTTGTCCTGATCAGTAGAAAATATAAAAAATAAAAACAACCGTTTCATTACAAAAAAGGAGATAAAATAAAACGATATTTTTAAAGCGGGTAGAGATTTATATTACGTGTCGATTTTTTCGAAAAAGTGAAAAAATAAAAATTTTGAGTTTATACCCTCTTGTTGATCAAGTGCGATATATCTTTGTTATGAAACCACTCCGCATAAGATATTTAAAAAACACTAAGGTCCTATGGAAATAATTTTAAACCAAGATGAAATCATTGTTTAGTTTGGTTCGCGTCGATATTTTCAATTTATTTAATAAAATAATAAAATCAAAACTATAATATACATACTTATCAAGGGATTATTGTAATACATAACATCATATCCTATAAGCACTCAAAACTAAAATTTCAAGTGCTTTTAATTTAACTTGAGTTCAAAGGTTTTTTTAAATGCTATTCAAGTTTCGAAATATTTTACTAATGTTTACTATATTTCAAATTCCCATTTTACTGGAGAATGCTATTGAAATAAGGTGTAACAAAAGTATATCTCAACCCTTGAAAATTGAAATTCGAACTTGAATACCAATTGTTTTGCACTTGATTCCCAGCAAAATTGCTTATTGAGATGCCACAAAAAATATTATAATAATCGGTGAAACTTATTGTCTGCAATTAAACTTTATTATTCATGTTAAATAATTTTAAATCATATTTTGCAGCAAAAACAAATAAGGTTTTTTTGTACAATAACGTCATAAGCCTCCAAAATTAACCATATCTCACTGATTTTTGAGATTTGTTCACCGGTCATCATAATTTTTTTGAAATTCAAAATTTTGTTTCTAGCTTTAAAAGTTTGTGTGGCTTATGATGTTATTACGAAAGAAAATTAAATAAATGTTAATAGTCAATTATCGTCAAAATCGGAAACTTATTGGGAAGCTCAAATCTTTTGAGAGAATGTTGGGAGGGTTTAATTAATAGAAAAAACTCATAAACCCAGTTTTTCAAATCGGGTGACTTATGTTGTTATAACAATAAGCCCTTCATATGTATTTGCTATGTCGTTGAAGGATTGTGATTGGATAAAATAAATTTAAAACAGTTGGTTTTTATTTTTTGTTGTCAATGTACATACCCAGGCAGAAAAAGACAATTAGCACGACGTTGTGCCGACGTCAAGGGGGCACTATCAACATTAGTACAACGTACTGCTTACAAAATTTACAATAGGTGCGTTCGAGTACTTTTAACCCTCTTCGTCGTTACTCTTCGACGAATCGACGAAGCTCATTTACTTTTTATCATATAACTTTTGTTATCAGTGTTCCAATAACGCCCTTTTTTCAACAACGTTAGCTGATGTCAAAAGCTTGTAGTGAGCAGACGTACGCTGAATCCTGATTTGTTTAAAGTTGAAATTCAGAGGTGTGTTCTCGTCACATTGACGAAGAGTAACTTTAGTGTAAGTTTTTGTGTCTATTTTTTGGACTTTTAAATATTGCATTTGTCAACAACTACGTCATATATGCTCACAATCAGGCCAGTTTAGCACTTTTAGTGCTAGATTTAGAACATTTTTATCTGATTTAGCTTTAAGAATTCAAAAAAAGTGCTAAGTGCTAGTTTAGCACATTTTTAAAATTATTTAGCATTTTTAGCACTTTTTTTAGATCTCAAAACCACTTAAAAACTCACATAATCAATTCAAGTCAAGTAATTATTCTTTAAGTGAATCAAGAAAAGTCCAAACATATTAGGCATATAACTTTTTACAATTTTTGCAAATAGGAAAAATGGCATAGCATAGTCGAATAGAGCATATTTTTTTTTTAAATCACATAAAACTTTTCGCATTAAACGCAATTACTTTTTTTATAAGATCATATAGCCATTTAATTTATCATTAAATTTTAATAAATTTTATTTGTGAAGAAATACATGTTTCAAAAAGTGACATAAGTGTGACATGCAATACTTACTGATATGAATTGGCCAAATTTAAATACCTTTAAAAATTATTATTTTCCCTATAATATAATTATAGCATTGCCAGCTATCAATAATGCTCGTTGGAATTCTGGCACTTTTGTCTTTTATTCTTATTCCGGAATATCAATTGCAATTATTTGCTATTTTTAAATTTGTATGTGATGTTTAGAGTGAAGTTTGGTTTTCTGATCATACTATCAACAAAAATAATTTCGCTACACTACAAAAGTCATTGTCCGGCTTTAGAGAAGCAAATTAATGTTTTCTCAGACATTGGGACAAAAAACCATCAGCTATTCAGAAAGTTCAGCGAGGCAACCTCCTACTGGACCCAACACCTATTTGATAGACCTTGCTAAGAACTAGAATGAAAACAGAACTGTTATGTTCAGTTATACGCATAAGAGAAGGTGCAAAATTAGACAACGTTTGTTGCCACACTTTAAACATATCGGATGATATAGTAAAAAAACTGATCATCTGAAAAATACCAAAATCAGTTGGTATATGAGAAAGATGAAAATTTTAAACAGTTGTAACAACTTTATTTAATGGCGATTTATTTTCTGAGAAAATATGTTACAGAAAATACATGTAACACTTTCTAATGTTACCTATAATCATTCGAAGTGTTACATGTTGTGCAACTTCAACAGAACATAATTAGCTAATTTTATTTACACCTATTACACTTTTATCATTCATGTACTTCATTAACCATTTTTATGGCTATTTTAGCGGTTTCTGCATGCTATTACGGTTTGGCAACGAATATTGACATCACTAATGGCTTAGAAAAATTAAAAAGCGATTATAATAAACAGTATATTATATACATAGACTTTTTTTCATTTTAATATGTAAATATTTTGTTTTAAAACCATCTTTTTACAAAATTATGAGCGGAATGACAAAGAAAATAAAACATTGGTTCTACAAACAAAGTAAGCACCGAAGTTGTATAACAGGGCTGTATGAACACCTTAAATAAATGTAAGGGTAAACTATACAACTTGAAAATTTTTCCCACAGTTGTATTTTTTGAACAAACGAGCACAAAAATGTAGAACATACAACATTAATGCAACATATTTCTCAGAAAAGAATTCGCACATTATAATAAGTGTTTATAATAAACAAAATTAATATGTAAAAAAAATTTTTCAAATGTAAATTTTTTATTTTATATTCATAAAAATCAATGTTACAGAAGTAGAACTTTTGTTTTTCACTGTAGAACAATTTAGCACTTTTTTGTTGTCGATTTAGCACTTTTTATTTGAATTCTTCTGGCAAGCCTGCTCACAATATGTTGCATAAATAGGTGCGTTTGAGTACTTTTACAGTAAAATGCAGTAAATGAGTAAACTAAAAAATTTTCGCTCACAAAAAGCTGTTGTCCAAAAAAGTACGCGAACGCAAAATTTGTAAAAATTCGTAAAATAAAGGCAACAGCTGTTGGCAAATAATTGAAGTATTGACACATTTTTGGAAAATACAAACAAACTATTTTATGTACTCTTTCATATTTGTTTGTTTTTTATTTTATTTAATTTTACTAATTTGTAGCGGGTTAAATTATTTAAAAGAACATGATTAATTTTTTTGCTATTGATTACTTAAGTACCCAAATACTTACACTTTTACAACTCTAAAAAATTAACACAACAAAAAAAAAATTTCAAAAGTTTGTATTTAGCTAAATAAATGCTTCACAAACAAGTTTAATTAATTAATATTTATTCACTTTTTGTTTTGGTTTAATTTTTATTTCAACTTTTATCTTATTTAACAATTTTTTCACAATTTGTATGCTTTTTTTTTTTATGTTTTTTAGATTTAATAAATTTTACTGCAAAAATTTCTGCAGTAAAAATTTGTTAATACTCAGACAAGAACTGTCACGTTTCGCTCTCAATTTATGTTCTCATTTACTGCATTTTGTGTACTCGAACGCAATTTCGTAAAATGCAGTAAAGTTTAGTAAAAAATAGTAAAAACTTTTGTGTTCTCGAACGAAACTAATATCGAAAACCCAAAAACCGACGACAGTACCTGAAAAATCTTCATTTCCCTCTCGTGGCTCCCTATTTAAGAGGCAGATTGGAGACACCTGCCTTGCTGACCCTAATAACGGGAAAAATTCAAAATAAAATACCTAGTCGACAAGAATCCGTCGAAAATGTTGTCAAACGACCAAAAGAGCATGCAATTTGTCACCTCTGTCCCTATAGCAAACGCAGAACGACGAAAAGTACATGTAATATATATATGTTACGAACATAAAGTTGAACTTTAACTTAACTTAATATTTTTTTTTTTTTCTTTTGTATTATTTGACTGATTACCGTTAAAGGCTGAGTAAGAAAAAAAATATTTTTTTTACATTTTAAGGTTTTGTTGTTTTAAAAAGGTAGTTTATTTAAAAAACAAAAAAAAGGAGTTAAAATTCGCATTTTATAGGGAAAGTAAGTGCAGTAAATGAGTAATAATTGTAAATATTGTAAATATTTGATGCTTTGAATTTAATTTTTCAGAGCAATAAAAAGATGATTTGCTAAAGATGGGAATCAAAAAGTTTTGAAAAGTCACCGTTGTAATGAAAACTTCATTTTCCGCCTTTAGTCAAAATTAGCTACATATCTTTGACAATTAGTTGTGAAGCGGGTATACTAAGTTTATAATTCCGTGTGAAACTTTTTTATTATTCATCTTTTTTATTATTCATCTTAGTATATATACTCGCTCCTTGAGTAATTCTAAGTCGCTTTAGCCATGGCCGTATATCTGTTGAAAACGCGCTCACTTTCAAAAAATTCAAAAGAAATGAACAAACTTGGTGTCCAATTAATTGCTTGTAGTTATCCTAAGCAGTTTGGGATTGAAATATAGCAAAATCGGTTCACAAAGATCAGAGCTATGAATCAAAATGTGGAACCACCACCTTAAAAAATTGATAATTTTGATACAAAAACTAACATAAATGGTGGAACAATGCACGGAATGATAAAAACAATGTTGCAAAAATTCGTTTTATTCGAATGGAAATTACACTGTAAAATTTCGTTAAGATCCGTCCATAATTTACCCTAGGCCCCATTTAAACCCTACTCCCGGAAAACAGTTTAATATTGGCTAAAACCGTTGTAAATAATGCTATCATAATAGAAATTGGTACGTCACAGTTTTATTGGACGATTATAATTAATATATTTTTGGTATCAAAAATATTTCATTTATTTAACATTAATTATGAACTCAGAATTCAAATATATTAACCAATTTTTTATCAAAAACATATGTGTAAATCAAAGTCAATAGATTTTAAACAAAACCCTATGAAATCCAGTTTATTCATTAACAAAGAATCAAACATATCAATAATATATTTCTTATATAGTATGATTTTTGGTTTCGCATAAAAAACTAACTTCTGAATAGCTCCGAAACAAATAAAAATATAAAAAAATGTTATTTGGATGATTTAATGGAAATTTTATTGCTTATCATTTGTAAATTTTGTTCTCAATCATTGAATCAAAATCGGACAAATCATTTTTCAGTTATTGTGAAATATATTAGCATCACCAGCCCATAAAAAAGAAACATTGTGGTACGTTCCCTGGACAAAAACAGTCACGGAAATTAAAAACCTTAATATATATTAAAAAAAAGTCGTATGCCTTTTAAAAAGTACCCTATATTGCTTGTACATTTTGCAAAATGTTGAGATTTTAGCGATATGTTAAAACATTTTACTCTAAATAAAAAATTTTGCGGCTTCTAGCGGTTTTTTACGTACGATTTGACGGTAAGTCTTCAAAAAAAAGTTGCCAACTATGCTGATCGAACGAATTTTCATTTGGTATTTTGGCGCGCATTCGATAAAAATTTGCTATTGTGATTTTATTAATTCACAGTAGTACATTTTCGATCCGCTGTCACTTAAAATAAAAAAATGTTTGTTTACAAATTTAAAAAATAACATTTAAGTTAAACGTGATCACGGTGGAATTATGGTTGTTTTCAAATAATTTAGCTTCAGTGGGATTTCATCCCACTTTTTTACATGCTGAACTTTGCTGCAAAAAATTTGGTCAAAATAGAATTCTGTTTCATAAGGAATATGAGCGTTTCCAATTGCTGTTTACGACGTTGGACTTGCATTAAATGAATAAAACTGATAAAGAATATGGTATTTGGTATACGAACACAAAAAAATTTACAAATAGTTATATTTTCAACAAGTTTATTACATTTATTTGCACCGTCGAAAGCAAATTTGTTTTCGTTGAAAAATTCGATGCAAAATTTTTGACAGTGCTGCCAACTCATAATACCAAATTAACATTTGATAGTCGATGTTCGATAGCCAGCGAAAATCGTTTATCGAAAGTAACTCATAATAGGGGCCTTAAACTTTCTGATTGTCGGTCAATAATTTAATATAGGTCTTAACCGCAACCAATTTTAATGCTGATGTCTGTTTTTGTAAAGATAAATTAATAATAAATACATATATCATATAGATATCACTCCTGAAATATTCGAAATGTCGGTGGAGGGTATCAAAGATTCGGCACAGTCGAATATAGCACTCTAACTTGTTTTTTCTATCATTGATGTTCATTTGTGGGCTTCTTTTTTAGCCAATCTAGCTGGGAACAACTATAAATAAAATATATATGTATATCGCACTTAATCAACAAGAGGTTACTATCTCAAAATTTTAAAATTTTCAATTAAAACAAAACAATTTTTAATTATACATAAAAATACAAATTTTGAGTTATTACCATCTTGTTAATCAATGTACATTAATTCAAACTAGTGTTCGCCTTATGGTCAAAATTCGACCATAACTTTTTTTTGTAAATATGAAGAAAACATAATATGAGCATTTATATCCACTCAGGACTTTGCACGTTTAATTTTGTTTCTATGTCTTATATTAACGAAAATTAATCAAATTACCAGATGTACAACGTAAAAGTACCAAAAAGCTCCCCTTACATGTTCTTATTCACCCAGTTTAATGTATAATTTTATCTTTATAGGTCGAATATTAAGGAAAATTCAAAAAGTTCCAGATGAAAAACAAAAAATAACCTATTATGTTTCTAAGTTCTATATTATAGAAAATTTAAAAATTATCACATGAAGCACAGAAAAGAAAAAAAAAGAAATTTAATTTCCCATATTTCCCCTTTTTTCTCCCCATAGAGGTTCGGTTGACAAATTAAGGAAGAAAGCGTTCTTAACTGTTTTGCCTGGTCTGATTTATATAGTCGAAATATTCGAAAACCGGTTTCTGAAAAATGTCGAATAATCGATCACCCTAATTTGTTATTATTTGATAACTGAAAATAAATTTGTATTTATTTATATTGCATTTGTGTTAGTAACAATTTTGAACGCTTCCCAGCGGTAAATATTGAAAGGACCGCAATTGACAGGCCTTTTTGAAGGCCTCTATACTCCTTTCTAAAAGATTCGCTTCGCATGATATCCTGCCTTCAGAAGTACGCCTTCTAGAAGGCATAAACTTCTTTTAAAAAAAGACCTTCTGAAATATTCAGTACACATTCGCTACTCCCTCCTTTGAGAAGGGAGAAAGGAAGGTGTTTAGTTTTATTTACTTTTTATTTTTAGTGACCTTCCTTACTCCCTTCTTTGGGAAGGGATCGAAGTTGTTTTTAAAGGAAGTGTGGAAGGCCTTGCACCCAATGACAACCTGTGTAAAAAATTAATAAGTATGGAATGCGGCAAGAAGGGCTTATGACTGCTTGTGACTGCTAAATAAGGCCTTCTATTAGACCTCTTTACTCATTCCAGTTACCGCTGGGTTATAACTCTGAAATTATTGAACAGATTTTAATAAAATATACATTGTGCACTTCTTTGAGTAAATACCTCTTTAATGGTGTATATTTTGTTCAAATCGGTTGACATACAGAGGAGGAAAGTGTTCTTAACTGTTTTGTCTTAGCCGATTTATTTATAGAAGATGGTTTAATTCATATTAATATATGATGAAAATTGTAGGGTTTTTTGACGGGACAATTTTTTTAACACGTAGGAAAAAAGAGGGGTATTTTCAAAAATTTTTTGTTGGTGGACTGTTTCTGGGATTTGCCAATAAGTATGTAACTATGTACATAAATCCTTTTAAAAAAACAAGCAAAATTTCGCATTAAATTTTTATATTTTTCTTAACTAAAATAATTTCTTAAATTCTAATTAGGCACTAGTAAATTAAGACTATATTTTTGTATATGCAGCGTTGTATCGTTATAGAATTATTGTTATTATTTTGTATATAAAATTTTGTAGCGGTGTAGTTTTATAGTAAATACGACATTACTAAACTCAAGTCGTATATTTGTATGTATTTAGGCTGTTGTATCAGTGTAGAATTTTTGTAAAAAGAGTATTAAAAAACTAAGGTAGATAAAGCCTAGAAAGTTTGACATGACAAATAATTGTTCAATTTCGATCAATCTTTAAGTTAACCACATTTATGGTGTTTTCTTTTCTGACAATAATGTTCCATATATGCTACCATTCGTGCGGGTTTTTGTTCCATTCTTAAAATATACGCAAAAATGTGAGAAGTTGTCGTTTTCCTTTCTAAACATGTTGCAACAATAAATGGCAAATTTGTTCCATTTCTTACCCGCAGTTATAACTGAGTGTGAGGTAATACCCTTTTTTGCATCTGCGTAAAGTACTTTTTTATGCAAGCAAGTATTTTTTTTCCTTGTGTATGCGGACAATTTGCGTTATATTGTGATTTTTGTTATATTGTGATGAATATAAAAACTTTTTGTTTTTCGCTTGTTTTACTTTTATTATATTTTTTTCCGCAAAATTTTTAACAACAGCTGACATTAATTATTGAAAATCAGTGTTGTTAACGCTTATTGGAATTATAAGAAAATTTGATGTTGAAAATTGCTACAAGCGTGGTGAATATCGCTTTTAGTACAAACTTTGCATTCAATATCTAACACGCTAAATACACATTAGTGTTGAGTGTAAAACGTAGCAATTATTTTGTTCCATTGTAATATAGAAAAATGTATCACTTTGTAAGGGTTCGTGTAACCTCATAAATATATTACACAACTATAATGTATCATTATTTTTTAGAAAAGAAAACACCATTAATGGAACATATTTTTTTTTAAGACTTATTAAGGAAGATGAGTATGAAGCCCGAGTCGGTGCTAGATTTCCAATAAAGTGGACTGCTCCAGAAGCTGCAAACTACTCCAAATTCTCTATTAAATCCGACGTCTGGAGTTTCGGTATCTTACTTACTGAATTGGTAACATATGGACGTATTCCATATCCAGGTAAGGTTTTTCTTTTTAATATCCCTGTCCAATAAAATACATATATGTATGTACATATATTAAACACTAAAACATCAAAAATTTTATTTTACTTTAGGAATGACGAACGCTGAAGTATTAACCCAGGTCGAACATGGGTATCGCATGCCACAACCACCCAATTGCGATCAAAGACTTTATGAGATTATGTTGGAATGTTGGCACAAAGATCCCATGAGACGACCAACATTTGAAACTTTACAGTGGAAATTAGAGGATTTCTTTACATCAGACCAGAGTGATTATAAAGAGGCGCAAGCCTATTGATAAATGCTATATGCTGCTTCCAAACAACAAGCAACCAATAAACTACGAACCCATATTAAAACCACGATGTCATCTCCAAAATTAACGACAACAATAACAAAAGCAAAACCAACTACATCACCAACTTCTATGAAATCTACCGCAACATCAGTAAAAAAATGCTACAAATGAACAAAAATTAACTTGCAATGTAAATTATTTACTATTCAAATGGACAATTAACTACCCTGGCGTTTACACGTGCAAGTGCAACTTCGAAAACTCAATGCACTCACACAAGGCGAATTCAAAAACAGGTGGTGTCGAAACGCCAAATTAATTTGTCAGTTCGAGCTAATTTGTTTTGATTTGTTATTATTATTTTTGGATTATTGTAGTTCCGAAACCACCTGTAGCCTTGCACTCACACATTTTCCTCAACACAATCACATTTTTCGTACTTGCAATACATTTCTTAAGACAGTAATTTTTTGACGCTTACAGCATGTCATTGTCAAAAATAAAAACAGTGTTGCTAAATTTACTTGATTGCGAAAACAATAATTATAGTTTTAACTGTTTTTAAGTATATTTAAAAATATTTTTTGATATTTTTTCAAATATACATAAAGAGACAATTGATGTAATTATAAATCATCAATCTTAGTGCTGGTTCGCACACGTCATGTTTAAGTTTTTAGGAAAGAGGGGAAAAGAAATGTCATTCTCTTTTCCCTTCTCTCCTAAAAGCTCAAGACTTGACAAGTCAAACTTGGCGTGTGTGAACCGGCACTTATAAAAAAAGTAATACAAATTATGCTAACTGTTTACTCAGAAATTAAGCTCTGTTTCTCGCTTGGTAACTGATTAGTCCCCGTTTACGTTATACGATTTTTGTCGTTGCGATTCTTACCTTATATAGGCGAGAGATAATTTAAAAGGGGTTCACAAGCGAGTGTACTCGTTGTTCTCTCATTTGACGAAAAATGTATTAAAGTTCGGTGGCACAGAAACAGTTGTAACGACAAGAATCGAAAAATGTAAATATCAGACCGACTTCAAAGAAGAAACGACAATAATCGTAACGACAAAAATCGTATAATGTAAATTGGGACTTTATAATGAACTTTCAGTTGACCGTGTAAACATTAATGTAACTTGCATAACATTCGATATATTCGATGTTAATGCGTACACTCTATTTGCAAGTTAATACTTGCATGTGTAACAACACACAGTTAAATTTAAAATAATTCCAAACACTAAACTATTTTAACGGACTACCAATTAACCAACACTTAAAAAAAGTTATTGAAATTCATTTCAAAAAAGATGAGTACTAATAAAGTAAATAAAAAATTCTAGTATAAGTTATATACATACAAATAAATATACAAATAATAATGTATGGAAAACGCTTTTTGGAAACACAAACAAAACAATAACAATTATAAAATGAAGAGAATCAAAAGCGTTCATGAAAAATATTAAAATTAAAAAACTATTTTAAAGCATAAGCAAATAAGAAACTGAGAAAACGGAGGCGTTAAATATTTTCAAATCAAATATAAATGTTATAAAGTATTTATATAGCACACTTACATACATACACAGTCACATATAAATATTTTTGATTTATAAATATATAAGGGTATTCATTTCAATTTTTTTTTGGTTGGAAAAGTGGAAAAAAGAAAAATTACACTCTTATTGACGTGAACGGGGTTTTTTTTTTTTTACAAACTGTCAAAAAAATCTGTCAAACAATTCGTGGAAGTAATTGATATTTTTCAAGATGCCCAACAAAAGTGTTTAAAGTGAATATATTGATTATTAAATTTAAAACGAAGTGATTGGTGTTATTTTCATCATAATATTCGACTACAAAAAGTAACTCAAAATGGCGATTGTCTGCCAAAAAGTCGAGTATTTTATTAACTTCAGCTTCTGTCAATTTTTTTTGACCCCATTTCTTTTTTTTTTTTAATTCTTTTTTAATAAGTTTTTTCATTGAACACAATTTAATATGAATTTTTTCTTTTTGAAAGATTAAATGAAAAAGAAATGTAACTATAAAAAATAATTTTTAAAATCAGAGTTGTACAATTCAAGAGTTTATAAAAAGAGATGCAATTTTTCGTACTTTGTATAAAAAATTAGCAATTTTTTATGAATGGCAACATCATTTCGTTTGACGTTTAAAGCGGAAAATTACATCTTCCCTACAAGAAGACTACCGGTCATTTTACTAGTTATATGACCGGTAGTGTTGACCAATATATTGGTTAAAGTTTCTATTAGTTTATTAAGAGCAAAATGAAAAAACTAACCGAAACTCTTGTGTACATGTGTCTTTGCCTCTCTCTCTAACCAATTTGTTCCACTCGACTACTGAACATATATCTGTACTACTTACTCTACTGCTTTTTATTAGTCAATGATAACGTAAATATTGGTTAGCACTAACTAGTTATTAATAACGTAAAGATTGGTTAGCACTAACTAGTTATTCATAACGTAAATATTGGTTAGTACTAACCTTTATAAAATAATACATTTTTAATTTTCATTTTAAATTAAAATTTTTATTAAATAAATTCTAATTGGATACAAAATACATATGTATGTCTCATATTTGTAAATCTGTTAGCTGCAAACTCTAGCAACGGCCGGGTGTTCCAAAAACTAATTCAACTCCACTTTCTGAATTATTGCGTACATACACATGTGAACCAAGATAATCCGCCACTTCTTTATCTGTTGAGCCAATTCTCTGCATGGGTCTGGATCTCGTTATAGAATCTTTTTTATAAAAGTTCATTTTAAATGGAGGTATGCGTATTTGTGACCAATTAGTTTCTCGTAGATCTAAAAAAGCCATTTTATTTTATTAACAACTTGTGGCCAAAAACCTAATACATACATACCTACTTGGAAAGTCATCAGTTGTTTTAATATCAGGTATTATTTACTCCTTTATTGCCACCACCAAATCTTGGACGAGTATCTTGGCCACAGCCATCACCCGAATGACCGCCACCTGTTGGAAGACTGATCCTTTCCACACGACCGCTTCGTATATTACCTCCACTATTTCAAGAGAATACTCTGGATTTTTTTTTTCTTACACCAATAGCAAATAATATTTTGCATTATTTAATTTAAGCATATACGTTAGAGTGGTACAACTAATGTAAAATTTTTGCAAATGTGTTAGTAAAATTTTTTTTTTTTTAGTTTTGGTTATGCATTTCTTGTAGGGTTTTTATCCTGACTTTTTTACACTTGGTTTTAGTCTGATAAAAATGTAACTTTTGGTGGAATTTTTTTTCTTGTGGTTGTTGTAACAAAAATTACATTTTTCCACTTTTTCATTTTTCCAACAAATAAAAAAACTGAAATGAATACCCTTTATATATATATTCGCATACATATACATATATAAAAAAGAAGAAATCTTATACATAAAACATACATAAACAGACACGCCACAATTATGTATTTCGACTACACGTTATTGTTTCTTTTTTTATACATGTTCTCGTTAAGCAAAACTTTTCTACATTTATTTAATCACAATGTTAACTGTAATAAGTTAAATTCGATTTATTTACATATTTTTTTTTTTTTTTTTTTTTTTTGTTTGTCTAACTAGTATATTAAAGATAATGTATTATTTATAAATATACATAGTATACATTTATACATACATAAATAATATTTAATAATTATTAAATTAAAATATATGTATTTTTCATTTTAGAGTCACCCGTTTTTTTAGTTATTAATATGTATATTATACATACATATATTATAAAAAAATAACTATTATATTCATATACAAACATTCATCATTTATATGGTAAACGATATTCTCATATTCATTTATATATATTAGCAATTTATTTAAATTTTGATATAAAACATAAATTAAAAACAAATAAAAACGATTTATAACTGTGTAATTATTTTTTTTAATTGTTTACCTTATTTTAATTTTTTATATTTTTAAATTAACTGTAATCCGTTTATTTATGAACCATAGAGGACTTATACCTAAACCTTTCTGCAAATAACTCTCATCGCTTTGATTTTTGCTTAAGTTAAAAAAAATTAAACCGTTTTTTGTAATTAGTAAAAATCCTTGAATCCGGCCAGAATTATGTTATTCAAAAACTTTGACTGACCCAACAAACACGAAGTCAAACCTTTGATATGAAATGACTTTGTCATTTGACATCAAACACAATTCTCAAACGTTTTTCAATTGTTTGATTTAACATTTAAATTCAAATTGATAATGATTTCAAAATAAACATTTGATATCAAATGTTTTATCAATTTGATGTCAAATGTTAAATCAAATCAAAAATAAACTTGGCAATACTAAAGCGGAAAATAAATGTAATCATTAAAAATGGCGATTAAAGTTAAATTTTTTACTTTGCGGTTGCATGTGTTTTACTATTAAAAATAAATTTTAATATAAAGTGAACAGCTTATTTCTTGTGAAAAATAAAAATTATTTGTGAGTAATTTCAATGATTAAAAATACGAAAAAAAAAGGAAAATAAAACGGGAAAGTGAAGAAAGTTTGTTGAACGATCGCGGTGCTACAATCCTCAAAATAAAAGGGAGCCAAGTAGTTTGTCTTTCCAAGAATTAGAGGACATTATTTAATCTTAAAGCTATGGTGCCGAATGTTTATCTCACAGTTTATTTAAATAAATAATAAATTTATATTAAAAAAAAATAAAATATTTTTTAATACAATGTGGAATGTATTATAATCCACATTTGAAAAACATTTGAGAATTACGTTTGAAAGCAAGTTGAAAATAAAGGAATTTTTCAATTTGAAAATATTTCCCCTTTTCGTTGAGAACGCTATGATTTTCAAATGATTTTCAAATTATTATCAAACGTTTGTCGTTTGAGAAAATGTTTGATTTCAAATCATTTTCACTTTGAAATCAAACCTTCGTGTTTGTTGGGGAGCGAAGTTACAGTTCGACCCAAACAGTGAAAAAAGCACTTGCGGCTGCTTAAGACCATCTATGAAAATGATTCATATTTTGTCGAAATAATGGCAGTCTTCGAAAACGTTAATTTTTCGGGACTTCATATGTATATAAAAGACAATTTTTAAAATTCATATAATTTGTAATTTAATGTTTATGTATACATAAGTATTAAAACAAATTATTTCATGAAGAAAATTAAACTTCCCTGCAAGCAATTTGGTAGTCGACTACAAAAATAACGCATTTATAATTAACTTTTTAACAACTAACTACAAGCTAACTATAAATAATTGCAGAAATTCCCCGAAACCAATGCGAGTGAATTCTGTGCGGCAATTTCTATATATTTTCGTTTGTTTCTTGTCTTTGTTTTCTTTTTTTATTTCGAATTTGGATTTTTATAACTGTTTATTGTTTTGTAAATGCAAAATTTATGCGTCGCAGTGACGCCTGCCGATCAAATGTCTCAAACAAGGGAGATACGGACATTAGAAACGAAAAGTCCATGCAGAATGCATAAAAAATAGAAAAAAATAGAAGTGGAAATCCTTAAAATATGAACATAACTGAATTCAAAATAAAAAGAAATATATAAAAATAAACAAGTAAGAAAGTAAAGTCGGTCAAGCCCGACCATATGATACCCTACACCACAGTATTTAAAATCACATCATGCTTATGTGTCCATTTAAATAGGGATTTATCTATGTTTATAAACTTCATGAAAATCGGTTTGAAAGTTTGTGAAAGTTGCAGAAATTGCCCCCTGCCTCCCCTTGTGGTCCTTTTTTTAAAAAAACTGTATAGCTAATGTGTCCCTATAAATATTTATCTGTCTATGTTTTAAATTTCATTAAAATCGGTTTGAGAGGCAGAAATTGCCTCTATCTCCTCTCGTGGTCCGATTTTTTTAAAAATTTATACATTTTGTGTCCATATAGATATGGTTCTATCTATGTTTTAAATTTCATTAAAATCGGTTTGATAGTTTCCGAGAGGAAGAAATTTCCCCCTATCTTCCCTCGTGGTCCTATGATTCATCCCATTTTCAATAGGCTTGGTCCTTGTGCCAATAAGAACCTATGACCCAAATTTTTTCAAATTATCTCCAAAATTGCGACCTGTACTTTGCGCACAAGGTTACATGGACATCCAGCCAGCCGGACGGACGGACATCGTTAGTTCGACTCAGAAAGTGACATAGGTTAGGTTAGATTCCATGGGCAGCTATCAAGAGACAGCTCACTTGGGTCCTTTATTGGTCCCTTTATGATACCCAGCGCCAATGCCCATCCTATAGAGCAGTTACTTAGATGGCGTCACTGCAGAATCCAGCCACTTCGTCCTCCTAATGAAGAGAATCAGCGATATCAGTTCTATCCTGGATAGATCCTCTAGGCAGGCAAATACCGGTTTCCCCAGGCATTCCTCTCTAGTACCCCGCAACCCAGGGCATTGACGGAGAAAGTGAAGCACAGTCCCCTCCTCCTCCTCATCCTGACAACTTCTGCAGTAGTCATTAAACTCCAGACCCATTCTTTCAGCATGAGTCCCCACCGGCCAGTGCCGAGTCACAACCGATACAACTGTCCTAATCTGGTCCCTTTTGAACCTAAGTAGAGAGCTTGTTCTCCTTTCATCATAACCAGGCCATAATAGCCTGGATATCGAGCAGGTGGACTCACTAGTCCAGCGCATCTGCGCAACTCTATAAGACTCGCGCCTTATAAGTAATTAACAGTGAGCCATTGGAAGACCCACAAATTTATCGATGAATATGTCATCCATGCGACCACCTTGTTTGGCCAGCCCTTCTGCCACTAGATTACTCGGGCACTCCGAGTGACCCGGAATCCATATTAGCGTTACCCTTGAATGTTTCGCAATCTCATTCAAATACATCCGACATTCTACAGTTAACCTAGATGTCGTATAGACACCCGCTAGGGAAGCAAGGGCAGCCTTGCTGTCAGTAAATCCCCCTTATTGTGGTTGGCGTATTTAAAATACGCCTACGACAGTTTGGTAATAGATTAAAGGAAAAAAGTTCACGTTCTCTTTAATCTATTACCAAACAGTCGTAGGCGTATTTAAAATACGCCAAACACAATAAGGGTGAATATCTCCCGATATGCGATGATACCTCAGCCAATTTACCGCCCGCCTTATAGCCGAGATCTCCGCCTGCAGGACACTACATCCATCCGGCAGACGAAAGGAAACCCTCACATCCAGTTCCTCTATGTAGAAACCTCCGCCAGCTCTTTCACCCTTCCTTGAACCATCAGTATAAACCCCTAGGCTCAGTTCGTGGTGAGTACCTGACAGCGCATGCGCCATCACAAACCCCGCGCCAGTGAAAGGCACCGGGGTGCAATAGTCCACACTATCAGGGACAGTCGAACTTTTGGTTATCCCGGCGGGTCCATAGTCACGGGCCGACCAACAGAGCGCCGCGTTTAGCCGTGTCGCCGAGAAAATAGCCATCTGTCTGGCCATGATGTCCACCGGGAGCCAATTCAGTATCGTAAACAGCGCCCTCGTGGGAGTAGATCGCATTGGTCACGTGATCATCAACGCGACAAGTCTATGTACCTTCTTAAGCATTGCCCTGTACCTGGCTCTTATCCAACGCAGGGCACCATACCACGACCCAATAATACAGAGTCGGCTTTACTACAGCCTCAAAGATCCAATTGACACACCACGGGCTCATGCCCCAGTTTCTGCCGATTACACCCCTACACGCATATATGGCGTTTTGTCCCCATGACAGCTTACTTTCCAGAACCACGCCCAGATAATTGGCACTGCGAGAGATCTGAAGATCGGTTCCATTTAACCTCGGAAGCCTAAAGTCTCCGGTCCTGTACTTCCTCGTAAAGAGTACCAGTTCCGTCTTGGACGGATTAACACCCAGCCCGCATGATGCGCTCCAGGTGCTAAGTACCTTCAGCGCAGCCTCCATACACTGAGACATTATGTTCAGATGTCTCCCAGTGATGGCTACCGCAACATCATCAGCATACGCCACTGTTTTGATCCTCATGTTGCCCATCTTCGTCAACATGGTATTCATAGTCAGGTTCCACAATAGTGGGGATAGAACCCCCCTTGGGGAGTACCTCTGTTCACCAGTCTTTGAACACTGGTCTCCCCTATCGTAGAGCAAATGACCCTATTCCTGAGTAGATTGTCCACAAATCTACATATGCCTAGGGATGAAACGATACCTCTAAGGTATCGATACTTTTACTCGATGTGGTATCGCTCGAAAAGTATCGATACTTTTACTCGATGTGGTATCGCTCGAAAAGTATCGATACTTTTACTCGATGTGGTATCGCTCGAAAAGTATCGATACCTACTTAGAATCGAAAAAAAAGTATCGATACTTAGTTACTTGTATGGGTACTTGTATCGGTTTGTATGATAAAAGAATAGAAAGCAGCATTTAAAAGCGTTCTTATTAGTGTTTTATTACTATGCAATAAAATAAGAACTTCGACCTATTAGAATTTTTGTGAGAAACGATAACTGTAAAGATTGAGACCACTTTTAGTTACAACCAAGTACCAATTTTCTTTCGAAAAATCTTTTTTATCTTAGTAAACAAGATTTTAAAAAACGTTCAGGATAACAACCTTCATTCACCTTTTATTGCAGAAATCAACAATGTCACTATGAATTTATCTTATATATAAATATGTATTTTATATCCTTTCAATAATTTCTCAAGCTCAAGGTCCGTTTTATATAAAGAATATTTATTTAAAATTTATCCAATATTTCGCTATCTCAATGGATAGCTTCTTCAGGGATTTTTTGGTTTTTTTATATTTCAAACAAATTTTTTAAAAAAAGTAAATAATATTTAGAAGTTCGAAGAAATTAAGCTAAATAATTTATGTATTTTATTTTTAAATTGATAAATATATAATAAAGGGTGGTAAAACCATAATCCATGACCTATCTTTGTTTCAGTATTTGACAACTTCGATTATTGAGAGGTACACAATTGAGCAGCGCGTTAAGATTAATAAAGCCTTTTACGAAAATGGGCGTTCAATCAAAATGCATTTAATGCACATTGTGATTTTTGGTCAGTATAATCGACCAAATGTTTCCACAATCGGGAGAATTGCGCGTAAATTTCAGCAAACCGGGTCTGTAGGAAATGGGATAATATATGTGCATGCTACCCAGTTAGTTCTGCGGCTGGCGGCATCTTCGAAAATGAGGTCGGCCAAGCAATTATCGTGAATGCAGTTCGCTATCGCGGGATGACAACGGACTTCCTATAGCCAGAAATTGAGGAAATGGACCTAGACGATATGTGGTTTATAGGTGTGGACTAGGGATGCCAAACGGGACCAGGTTTTTTGAAACCCGGGATTCGGGATTTTTAATTCAAAAAAAGGGATCCCGGGACGGATCGGGATTTCATATATAAAAGCCAATTTTAAAATTCATATAATTTAATGTTTATGTATAAGAATTAAAACAAATTAATTCATGAAGAAAATTAAACTCATTACAAAATAAAACTGTTTAATGTATTCTTTTAAAGTAATATGGAAGTATTATGTATTAAAACTTATATTTTAAAAAGATTCTTAAACAAATTAATGATGTCAGATAATTGATACCTTATTTTATCGCAAACATATGCTGCCGACGAAACCAATATTCGCATTCAACACTTCTGGGTGGTATCTTAAATAAATAACTTCATATATGCTATATGACAATATTTAATTTATTTTATCTCAATTATATATATGCAAGTATTAATCTAATAAAATAAACTTATATGTGTCAAAAGACCTTTGGTAGAACTCCCTTAAGTTGTTAACACCTTTTTGCACAACTTGCATTCTATTATCAGTTATATGGCAACTATTGCCCTTTCCACTCTCATCTGGACATTTTGTCCCCATGACAGCTTACTATCCAGAACCACGCCCAGATACTTGGCACTGCGAGAGATCTGAAGCTCGGTTCCATTTAACCTCGGAAGCCTAACGTCTCCGGTCCTGTACTTCCTCGTAAAGAGTACCAGTTCCGTCTTGGACGGATTAACACCCAGTCCGCATGATGCGCAGTTCTATTATCATCAACTTAAAAAAAAGACCCACCATCTGATTTTGTTTTCGTGGTACATAATGCATTGCATGCAGTGTTGCCACTTTGTGGGTAATTGCCCGAATTTGGTATAATTTTTACGGTCGTGGGTAGAGCGTGGGTAATTTCTCTTAGGTGTAATTCAGGTGTAATTAGAAATTCTTACTTCAGATACCCAAATAAAATTAGGATTAGATTTCAGTGATGACCAGTGCTGCCATTAGGATACGAAAGATAAATTTTTCGTATCTTTTGATGGCTTCACGTACCATGAATAATCCTAACATTTTTCGTATCTCTTGAATCTGTATGCAAAATGTACTGAAATTTATTAAGACTGATCGCCGTAACCGACTCAATACTTATACAATAGCAGCGTTTATACTTGTGAAAAAAAGCATTAAGGATGTTTCAACATACCATTCACCTAAATCGAAGAATTCAAGTAGTGCGGAGTTGTTCGGAGGAAATATGAACATCTTTTATTTTCAGGAAATTTTTATAAAATTTTTGATATCATCTTGGTATGTATTAACGACTTAACTCGTATATTATTTTTTACAAAAATGAATTTGTTTTGATAACATCCAAAGATAGTTAGATATAATTAATTTTAATGTTTGCTTTTATTGTATTTTTAAAAATTACATACCTAATATTTACGACTAAAATAAGTACAAAAATTAATTTAAATATATGATATAATTTTCTCTACAATATTCATTTAATATGAAATAAAAATGTAATGTTAATGAATGTTAATCGTTAAAAATTAGCTTTTGGTATCTTTTTGGAAAAAAGTGTATCTTTTTGGAAACTAAAATGTATCTTTCTCGAAATTTCACTGGCAACACTGGTGATGACATTTATTTCTTTTTAAATATTGTTGCTAAAAAATGCACAGCCTGCTGAACCAAAGGCTCGGTCTCTTTTTAAGAAACGACTTCAATAATTGAACATACATATATTCTCAAATGTTTGGTAATGAATGTCACAAGATGGACCCTTAGATTTGGATAAAGATGCCTATCATAGTGATTTAGAACCTGAAGTTTATTAAAAAAAGTTATTCAAACTAAAAACTTGCCTCTTTCCAATATACACTTTCCATCTACAAAATATATAGCTAATTTTATTTCTATCTTGCTACTTTTTATTGCTTTAGTTTGAAGAATATTTAACACCCTTTAGAATTGTAAAACTGAATAATACCGTGTTCAGATATGCACCTTAATTGAGTTTTACGCAATAAATGCCATTATTGAGCTCAATTTTCCATACAAAATTGCAATTTAGGTATTGCTTAATTAATACGAAATTGTTATAAATATTGTGTAAAATTAAAATGCGACACTGTAACAAGTGTGTTTATTAAGCAAAACACAACTTACTTAACAGTGTTTTGACATTTGTCAATTGAAATTACAGCAAAAAAAAGGCCCATCCATTTGGTCTGCGCAAAAACCAGATGTTTATTCCTTAAAGATGTCAAAAGTTGTTTACATTTTCTTATACATGTACTTTTTTGTTTACGTTGAATGTTGTATGTAGTAGTAATATAAATTGAGTTAGCTAAATTGTGTATATGTGAACAGAAAGATAATTATGTCAATTAACCGAATATTGACTCAATAAAAAAGGTATATCTGAACACGGTATTACGAAAGGGACAGTTGTATAAAACTCTGCAGGCATTTTGTTTTCTAAATAAGGTACAAAGGGTATTTTTTTTAAGACCATGAAACTTTGGTAGACAACACAAAAAAAAGTTAATTTTAATCGCAGATTGATACACGGCATTACCATTTGAAACTGATTTTAAACAAATAGGCACGTCCAATTTTGTTTCTCTTTTTCGAATAAAATGTACAATGTTGACCTCCAAGACACCGATTGTTGCTGGTTTATCAGCATTAACCAGTGACTTCACAGCCCTACGGAAAACAATCAATAAGTGTCACATCGCACGGCCTTGAAGTCTAATTGACAGTTTATTTTCTCTAAATCAACACATCGCCTTTATTTGTGAAAAAAAGTTGCGTCATTTAAATCATGAAGTCACCTTTAAGTTGCGAAAATCGATGGCTGATTTTCAAAGTATATTTGGATAATTTGGTGGCGTTGTTCAAGCATGAATCTATTCATGATGATGTGCCCAATCAAAAAGTGAAAACAGTATGACAGTTCGTTTGACAGCTAACCTTTCGTAACCTAACCTTCTATTCCCTAGATATATGCAACCAAACGTGGAAGTTAAACTCATTATTTTAGCAGTTTTATTTTATGTTTTTTTTTAAGTCTTTCATGTTATTTTTGTTAATTTAAATAAAATTAACAGTTTGACTAATATTGATCTTCTTTTAATGAGTTATTTGTGTTTTTGCTTCTTTGTAAATGTATTTTTATTAAATAAAACTTCAATTTTATATCAGGTGTAATTATATTTGAATCGGGTTATTTTGCCTCATCTCAAGTGTAATTTTGAATCTTGCTGGTGGTAACACTGATTGCATGTAACATTTATTCACTTGTGACTTTTTTGTAACCAGTTAAAAATTAGATTTATGGCCAGTATGATTAAATGTTGAATTTTTACTAAGCCCAAAGACTTAAATTTTAAGAATAATCCGGGGGTTTCGGTATTTTGGATTGGCATCCCTAGTGTTTACTGGTCAAACGGTTTCTTGATACCGTTACTGCTGCTCCAGCTTTGGAAAATAATCAAAATTTAAGATTAATTTCAATACCAAAGTTAAACGATTACTTTTGACCGATACCGAGTATTTTTTTACCGATACTACTTGGTACTCGGTTGCAAAGTATTGATTACAAAAATACTTGGTACTTATGTAAAAGTATTGAATATGTACTTGTATTTACACGTATCGTTTCATCCCTACATATGCCAACGTCGATCCCCAGGCTCCTCATGGACGACACAATAGAGTCCGGGTTGACATTGTTGAATGCCCACTCAATATCGAGAAAGGCCACTAGTGTGTACTCCTTAAATTCGAGCGATCTCTCAATAGTTCCCACTAGAGAGTGAAGAGCCGTCTCAACAGATCTGCCCTTTGTGTAGGCATGTTGGGAGGCAGAGAGTAAACTTCTTGGGATGGTCATCCTAAGATGTATATCAATTACTATTTCAAGAGTCTTAAGAAGAAAGGATGCAAGACTAGTCGGTCTGTAGTTCTTCGGTTCAGTGTGAGAAGCCTTACCTCCTTTGGGTATAAAGACCACTCTACACAAGGTCCAACTTACCGGGAGATACGAAAATCCAGCGCACCCCCTGTATATGGCCATCAGCCAGGATAAGATCAGGGTCGAATTCATCTGCAGGTCCGCCGGAATTATACCATCCATACCCGGAGATTTATATGGGCTGTAGCTATCGACAGCCCACTTGATCATATCATAATCCAAAGGAATGGACATAGAAATGGGTGTCGCTCCCTTGGGAATTTCCAGGAAAGTGAGTGTCAATCAACACCTCAAGTGTTTCCCGACTATTTGTAGTCCAACAACCATCCGATTTCCGGACATAGGTTGGGACAACCGGGCTCGAAGCCATAATTTTACGTAAACGGTTCGTCTCAGAGGATCCCTCCACGCCGCTACAGATTTTTTTCCAAGCGTTCCTTTTCGCCGATCTAAACAAGTTTCTGAACCTATTCAATGATGACTTGTAGTCCACCCAACTACCAAGGCGCTTAGCCACATTGAACAACCTACGACAGGCACTTCTTACCTGCGCAATTTCAGGATACCACCACGGTGGCCGATCCTTACCCCTGCGAATTATTGGCTTACACGCCAAGGAATTCGCCAATTGCAGTGAGTTCGAAAGCAGATCCACTGCCGCGTCGATCGCACTGATATCATTGACATCAGGAGGATCCGATAGAGTCCGAACTAGAGAGGAATGTTGAATCCCCCAATTCGTACGTCTCCTGTTTACTATAGCCATCGGTCCTGGGGACCTAAGCACTAAATCAAATTCCACATACCTATGATCAGAGAGCGAAAAGTCATTAGACACCATCCAATTCTCAATCATATCAACGTGGTTTATACTAACCAGCGTGACAACAAGAACCTCACACCTATTCGCAACAACAAACGTAGGCTCACAGCCCCTATTAACGACTCCTAAATTATAATTAATAATAAAGGAGAATAGTGAATCACCTCTTACATTCGTGTCAGTACTACCCCAGATAGTGTGGTGCGCATTAGCATCGGCACAGATTACAATTGGCGTTCCAGTGCCCGCAGTCTTTGTTACAGCATTACGGATGAGCCTATTGGGTGGGTGTCTGTCCGTGATTGTGCGCCATATAGCCCGAGACCATCCAGACTATTCCGCCTAGTGTCTCCAGAGCGACCGTTGTTGTGTCTTCATCACTGTAATCAGAAAGAATGACGATATTCAACGAGTTTTTAGCTAAGACACAAGATCTTATGTTACCTGTACCTTTCGCATATAATAGCTTGTAGCCTTTTAGTTTTAGTCCGCAAACCCGATTCTTGTGAATCCATGGTTCTTGGACCATTACGAGCTCCTCCCCTTTTACCGCCAGTCGGAGGAGCAGTGCAGCGGATGCTGCTTTAGAGTGGTGGAGGTTGATTTGTGTCACCCTCACCAAGTGATCCATGTTGGCGATTACTGTGACGTCGACGTCCTCATGGTTGGATTCCAGGAGTACGTCGTCGTCACCCATTTCACTTATGTGTTCAAAGAAGTCACACACCAGACCGGAGACCGACTGAGTGTCATCTTTGTCGCTTGAGCTAACGGCATCACCACAAGCCATACTGTCATCAGTATGTGCAGCCTCATTTACCGAAGGAGCTGGATTGCCCATGTTTCACTTCGGTAGATTCGGAGCAAGATCGTACTAAAACCATAATAGATCTTACCCTGTTTCTCCCTCAGTGGTTCCAAGGATTGCTGGTTTATTACCACAATCGCCGTCCTTGATGATCCTTCAATAGCTGAAACCTTCACTACCCTCCAATCATGTGTGGGTAGTTGGGGATTGCAGCACTGAATGATCTTCAAGATCTCCTCAGGTTTCGATGGTTCGGCGGGAATGGTTGCAATCGACCTAGGCCTACGCGGTATCTCGCTCACCAACACCACATCGAGCCTTGCACCTTCCCAAGCCTCTCCTATTGATTGGATGGCAAGCTTCAGTAACGACGCTGAGCGCTCATCTACGCAAGCCATCAACTTCACATGGCCCTGATACCAGCCAGCATCATCACATTGAGGAGACCTGGATTCTCCTTAAGGATCGTCCAGAACACGCCCATCAATTTCTGTGTAACCAGATCCCACTTGGTATGGGAAATGGCACCGTTTTCAGCACCTCTGTCGATGACAGCCCGCACTAGGTGACCTTTGGCCACCTCACTGAAGGACTTGTTCATCGGCTTCGGTGCTAATTTAGGACGCTTAGTCCCTGGTTGCTGTTTTACGGCTGATGCTTCTTCCTCAGAACGTTGCCGTTTAGGCATTGTCACCTTTCCAGTGACAGGAGGTGAAACACTTTGCAGCCCAGCTTTAAAGACATACATAAAAGCATATTTTTGAGTATAAAATGTTTAATAAAACTAAACATAAAGGAATGAATTTAAGTATGTAATTCTTAAAAATTTTCCAAATAAACAAATTTACTTACTTTTTTATATAGAGCCATTATGTTGGAATTGTCTCTTATATATTTTCTTTGGACTCTTTCTGGTTAAGCCTCATCGTCACTATCACTCATCCACAGATAAACCATTTTTAAATATGTAAATTTTTAAATTGTTCTTTTTAACTCAAACGTTTTGATAAAAAATAACATTTAAAAAATTGACATATAAAAAAGTGCCTCCAAGATTGTTTTTTTTTTTTTATCTATTTTGACACTTGACATTAAGTGCACCCAAGTATTTGCTACTGTTATTTATTCAAATTATGTTTTGTTACTTGTTATTAATTCACTTGATTTACTTGTTCAATTTATTGTCTAGTATTCTTTTTAAATAATTGTAATCAAAAACTGAAAAATATATATAAGTCTATTATAAAACTTTGAAACAATAAAAATTCAAACTTCAATATATATTAACTACAAAAATATAAAAGATTATGGGCTCAGAAGATACAACAGGAATACCACAATTTAGTGAACAAAACTTTGAAAACTGAAAGTTCCGAGTCAAACGACATTTGGTGTCAGCCGATTGCTTGGACGCTGTTAAAGGGTCAGATCCAGTAACCGAAGCTGGAAATGGTACTAACAATTCCAATGCAGATTGGAACAGGAAAGATTTAGAAACCCAAAATATTATAATTTTATTTATGCATGATGATTGCTTAGAATGCATTCTAATGAATCTACTGCTAAAGGCCAATTTACATGGTAATACAATGTATTACGACTTGTCGAAAGATTATGTAGAATGAGAAAAATCTTATCATGTAAAAGCAAAATGTATTGAGTAAGAAGAATACGTATACAAAATCTAGCAAGCGGTCGGTAAATGGTTTTTTTCTAAACCATTTTAGAAACTTATGTATTCTATTTACACCAGAGGTGTATTTTAACAGAGTATATTGAAGGTGATAGCATTTTTATACGATTACAAAAACATGTGACGGCCACTGTGGTTGATTTTGTGAATTTTGTGTGATGTGTACGCGAGTGAAAAAAATGTTTGTGAAAGCTTTTGACGTAAATCAAAATCTCAACTTCGCTTCGCGATGGACAGTGGCACGCTGGTGTTTGGGCTGAAGCTCGCCGGAAATGGGGGGTTCGTGTCCATCTACTCACACATGCACAATTTAATTCGTGCCAAAAAAACGAATGCTGTTGATAGACCGAAGCGATAAAAAAAACAAAAAAAACATTGAACAAAGACCGATTGTTGATTGAAGCTACCGAAAATTTTACCGCAGTTTTTTTTTTACAAGATTGTCTCGAGTCATCAGGACCGGATGTTTTCGTCCTGGACAGGCTGCCCACCCCATATGACATTTAACTGTCATCCGTGGCACTACTCATTGCCTGAAAATTAAATTTTTGGGAGTAATGCCCCAAATCGTAACTTACCATTTCTTCATACGCCCGTTACCTTTCAACCATTCTAAATAAATTAATTGTTTTCGAACATTTCAAAAAAAATATACAATAATTGTTTATTTACTTAACTAATCTACTTAAGATTAACAATTGTAACAGGATCAATAGTATTACTAGTATGTAATAAATAAATTCATAAGTACATGTTCATTAGTCTGAATCCTAAAAAACTTGAATTCCCAAATTTGATGTCTGATAAATAAATCCTTTCTTTAATAATATCGATGAAGGACACTTTATAGTATCAAAAGGGATACTTGCTATGTTTTCGCAAAAAAAAAATTAACTGTCAATAACTTCTTCGTCAAGTTTGGAAACTCAAGGTTTTCAAATTCAATTATTGTTTAATTTATATACTTAACAAGTTTTATTTTTCTCTTGAAAGAAATGGCATTGTGGCAACCCACAAATCCTACGTACAAATACATTTCTTCATACGCATACAAGAATTAACATCGCTGCTCATAAAATGACAGGCAAGAAATATGAACATGTTCTAGAACATTCTCGTCACAACCGTCGTCATGTGCACATTTAAACATTTAATATCATTCTTATTCAATTGTAGCGTGTCTTTTATATTAACATTGCTTGCACACATAATTTCAGTAACATGCAATGAACCCGGCGCATGTAATACGAATAAGCCACTTGAGTGTTGTGCGCTGTGTGTGTGTGTATGAGTACAATACTAGCAGTACACACAGTCGTCAATAGTAATACTATCACCACTCTTACTATTGGACAAGTGTCTGCGAGATTGTAAGTAAATGCTGAGCAAACCGCTATACCTTCCACTGTAATGAAAATGCTTAATAAGCATTTATTATGTATAAAAGTCGAGCTAATTAGCAATTAAAATCAATTCTTATACCAAGTACAAACAGTGCGTACTAGCCGCACTAAATAAAGAATTCAATTTTATTAAGAAATAAAAAGGCTTTTAATTACATGGCGATCCTGCCAGTTCTTTGGAGTGCTTCCTTGTAGAGCACCCAAAGTAAACAAAAAAAAAAAAAATATAATAAATAAGAAAAAAAAAAATTACACTTGCTCGAGCAACACCACGGGTTGCTCGCAAGAATAAAAAAAAAAAAAAAAAAAAAAAAAAAAACATTTTTCTATTAATAATAATTTTGTCCTGACGGATCAGCCGAAAAATATCCGTCAGCTGCGTCAAAGAAGAACCGCCTGGCCAAAAGGCAATTTGGACATAAGGAATTTTATCTATCTTCAATGAAAGAGGGACCACAGCCCATAACCCTGGAGGAATACAGGGCACGCCAGAACAAACAAAAGGAAACCCTTACGTCATCAACACCACCTAAAACCAAAAAGCCTAGAAGAAGAGGAGGCTACACTCAAAAACTAAAGAGGGAGAAAGCTATCCTATTGAGGGAACTAAACCAACAACCACCACCACCTTGGGAACGAGCAACCAAAATTTGGGAACGAATTTCCAAATTAGAATTTCTAATGGAAAGTAGAAAAACAATGAATTAAATTTTTTTTTACTATAAAACAGATGTGCGGGCCTTATTATCTGCACTCTTAGGGCCTATAAGCGAACAAATCGCTCGAGGCAAAACCTGAGGAAAAATATTTTAATAATAATAATATACAAAATCATTTTTTCTTGAAAGACATTTTTAAACCTATACACTTTTAATTAATTTTCTTTAGAAAAATAAGACATTTAGATAATTTTACTCTTACATAATTTTACTCTTACATTTTATTAAAATATATTTGATGTAAATTTCAAACTTAAAATCTATTTTTTTTAATTTTTAATTTCAGAAGGGATTTTTTTTTTTAATTTTTAATTTCATAAGGGATTCTTACGTTAATTTTTCTATGTGTAAATCAGAAACAAAATTTGACAGGCCCAAGGCCAATGTCATCAATGAAGTAGAAGTAGTTGAGGGAAAAACAAATTTGTTAACTATAGAAATCTATCTATTAATAATAAAAGTAATCATAATAATAAATTTTATAATTCGTATTTACCAAATGCACAATAGAAGACTCAAGAAAAAATATGTTAGCAGAGCAGATAATCTAGATAAAATATAATAGAACCAATGATTTAGAAAAGTTTAGATGGAATGGAAAGATATATTGAATAAGGTTAGGTTAATTAAAGAGCACTTCGATCGTTCTTATAAGTGCCTGAATGTTGAAAGACCAACTAAGGAAGAGACCATTCAACATCACTTCCAAATCCTACTTAATAGACTTGAGGAAATAAGAATTATATTTAATGTAAACTATAATCGGTTGACACTTAGTCACAAGATTGCAGCAGAGGGATTCTTTTTGGATTTAAAAACCAAAGTCTTAAAAATAGCCGCTTTAAAAAATATACAGATTAAACTACCTGAGACTCTACACGAAACAGTAAATTTAACAACAGCCAATAAAACAGATACTAAAATGACACAAACATTGGTAGAATTCCTAAATACAGCTTCAAAGCTGATTACGGAATTTGATGGAAAATCAGAAAATTTGCAGTCATTCATAGACTCCTTACAATTAGTTAATTTAATAAAGGGTATACACGAATCTTCTGCAATATCGCTAATTAAAACAAAGCTTAAGGGAAATGCTAGAAATCTCATAGGTGATGAATCTACAATAGAAGAAATTATCACTAAGCTCAAAGTAACCGTTAAAGGTGAATCAGTGCATGTTTTGTCAGCTAAACTGATGAGCATAAAACAAAACAATAAAACACCAACTGCATACTGTACTGAAATAGAAAATCTCACAAAGTCACTTGAAACGGCATATATATCTGATGGTTTATCTTGTGAACTAGCTAACAAATACTCTACACAAGTTGCAGTAAAAGCTATTACAAAAAACTGCTCTAATGAAAAAGTAAAACTTATCATGGAAGCAGGCCAATTCAATGATATGAATGAAGCCGTGAGTAAATTTGTAAGCAGTTGCACTGAAGCAACAGGGCAACAGAACTCCGTATTATATTTCAGTCAAAGACCCACTTATTATCGTGGAAATAACAGAAGATTTCGTGGGAGAAACAATTATCCCCGAAATAATAACAATATTAATAGTAACAACGGAAATAACAACAATAACAATTACAATAATAGAAACAGACAAAGACCTGACAATAATCGTCGTAATAGACACTACGTACGAGCAATGGACTCAAATGAAAATGGTTCGGAAAACTCCGACCATCCCCTAAGATCAGAACAGTAAATAATAAAGTGTATAACTTGAACCTCAACTTATGTAATTTCATTCAGATTAATATAAATAATAGTAACACAGCAGTAACACTACTAGTTGATACAGGTGCCGACATTTCACTCATAAAATCCAAACATTTTGATCTAAAGAAAATAAATACTAACAAAATCACAACATTAAGTGGAATAGGACAAGGTGAAATTAAATCTAAAGGTAGTATATTTTTTGATTTGAAATTTAAAAATTATCTAATACCACACAATTTTCAAGTAGTAGACAATAATTTCCCAATACCAAGCGATGGAATCATTGGTATGGATTTTATTAAGAAATATAATTGTATATTAGATTTTAATCAGGATTATGACTACCTAGTCCTACGACCATTCAATATACCACAACCTATAGAAATACCAATTTCTAACAACAGCGATAATCTTATATTGCCGCCAAGATCAGAAGTAATACGTAAAGTAAATTTTATTGATTGCGATAATGAAATACTAATACCAAATCAAGAACTTGAACCAGGAGTCTTTATCGCGAACACATTGGTAAAATCTAATAAAGCATACATTCGTATTCTAAATACAAATAACACTATCACATCAGTTAATAAAAGTAAAATAAAAACCGAAAATCTTTCTGAATATGAAATAGTCGAACAAAATCCGACCAAAAATACACATAGAAAATCAGAAATATTAAAACTTTTACAGAAAAATTTTCCAGAACAATTTAAAAATACATTAACGGAACTTTGCACATCATACAGCGATATTTTCGGTTTAGAATCAGAAACAATAACAATTAATAATTTCTATGAACAAAAGTTGAGAGTAAGAGATTCACAACCGGTGTACATTAAGAATTACCGGATACCACATACACACAAAGAAGAGATAGATAGACAGGTGAAAAAATTAATAGACGACAGAATAGTGGAACCATCAAATTCTGAGTACAACAGTCCAATTCTGCTGGTACCGAAGAAATCACTTCCAAGTTCAGAAACAAAAAGATGGAGACTCGTAGTGGATTATAGACAACTAAATAAGAAATTGATAGCAGACAAATTTCCATTACCTAGAATAGATGACATTTTAGACCAACTCGGTAGAGCCAAATATTTTTCATGTCTAGATTTAATGTCCGGTTTTCACCAAATTGGACTAGAAAAAATCTCTAGAGATCTAACTTCATTTTCAACAGCAAGTGGATCTTATAGATTTACTAGATTGCCCTATGGTTTAAAAATAGCGCCCAATTCTTTTCAAAGAATGATGACACTCGCTTTTACTGGTTTGCGACCAGAACAAGCATTTCTTTATATGGATGACTTAGTTGTTTTAGGATGTTCGGAAAAGCATATGCTTTCTAATTTAACAAATGTGTTTGAATTATGTCGAAAACGCAATCTTAAGTTACATCCCGAAAAATGTTCATTTTTCATGAGGGAAGTTACATACCTAGGACATAAATGCACTGATAAAGGAATACTGCCTGACGATAGTAAATATTCGGTAATCGAAAATTATCCACAACCAAAAGATGCGGATAGTGCAAGAAGATTTGTAGCATTTTGCAACTACTATCGCAGATTTATCAAAAATTTTTCAGAGTATTCTAGACATCTTACAAGATTGTCCAAAAAAGGTTTGCAGTTCGAATGGACTAAAGATTGTGATTCAGCATTAAAATATCTTAAAAAAGCATTAATGAGTCCAACATTACTTCAATATCCAGATTTCACAAAAGAGTTTTGTATAACAACAGATGCAAGCAAACATGCTTGTGGAGCTATACTAACTCAAGAACATGAGGGAAAACATCTACCAATAGCATACGCATCCAAAATATTTACAAAAGGCGAGAGTAACAAATCAACAATTGAACAAAAATTAACCGCTATACACTGGGCCATCACACATTTTAGACCATATATTTATGGTAAATATTTTCTTGCCCGCACTGATCACAGACCTCTGTCATACCTCTTTTCCATGAAAAATCCAAGCTCAAAACTAACTAGAATGAGACTGGACTTGGAAGAATATGATTTCACTGTAGAATATCTTAGGGGAAAAGATAATTATGTGGCCGACGCTTTGTCGCGCATTACAATAAATGATTTAAAAGAAATAAATAATAAAAACAGCAATGTATACAAAGTAACAACTCGAGCAATGACAAACAATGCACTTAAAAAGAAATATCCAATTACACCAAATAAACGGCATTTAAATAATGAAAATGAGAAGCCCAATGTATTTGAACCAATTATTAATTCTGACGTCAGAAAATTTTGTAAGCTAAAGATTACACCACTAAAAGTTTATATTAAACGTGGCAAATCTATAATAGCATGTATAAATATAGATGAATTGTTTACTAACGGGAAATTTGACTTAGGACAATTTTTCCCTAGGCTCGAAGAAGTGGCCGGTAAATTAAATATTCATAAAGTACAAGTGGCACCCAGTGAGAAAATTTTCGAATTTATCTCTATTAATGAATTTAAAGAAATGGGCAATAAATTATTAAAATTATTAAAAGTAGCGCTACTTAATGAGGTGATCCACGTAACAAATGCCAAATTAATAACAGAGATAATGAAACGATACCACGATGACCCCGCAGAGGGAGGACATTCCGGTGTTTCAAGAACTCTAAATAAAATAAAAAGATACTACTATTGGAAAAATATGACTCGAGATATAACAAAATACGTTAAAATATGCCAAAAATGTCAAACAGCTAAAATAACAAAACATACAAAAATACCACTGACATTGACAAATACACCAAATTAACCTTTTGATACGGTAATTGTGGATACTATAGGTCCACTACCAAAATCATATTTCGGAAATGAATATGCCGTCACCATAATATGTGACATGACAAAATATCTTGTAACGGTACCTATACAAGATAAAAGCGCAAAATCCATTGCGAAAGCAATATTTGAAAATTTTATTCTTACCTATGGTCCAATGAAGACGTTCATTTCAGACATGGGTACAGAATATAAAAACTCAATACTTACTGAATTGTGTAACCTTTTGAATATTGAAAAAATAACATCAACAGCTTACCATCACCAGACTCTAGGAACTGTGGAAAGAAGTCACAGAACTTTTAACGAATATGTAAGATCATACATATCCATTGACAAAACCGATTGGGATGAATGGCTTAAATATTTCACGTACTGTTTTAACACTACGCCATCTTCCGTTCATGACTATTGTCCTTATGAGTTAGTTTTTGGTAAACTTCCAAAGGGGTTTCAACAGTTCAATAGTATTCAAGAAATAACACCATTATATAATATAGAAAATTATGCTAAGGAAGTTAAATTTAGGTTAGAAATAGCACATAAGAGAGCGCGCACTATGATAGATAGGTCTAAACTTAAACAAAAATCAAATTATGATAGGTCATTATTAGAAGTAGATTTCAGAGTAGGAGACTTAGTTTTAATGAAAAATGAAGTAGGACACAAATTAGATAATAGGTATAAAGGTCCTTATGAAATTAAAAATATAGATTTAAAAAATAATGTAATCATAGTTGATAAGAAAAATAATAAAGAACATATAGTACATAAGAATAGACTTAAATCTTACCATAATGAATAAAATATTAAATTCACCTAATTATAATAAATGTTATTGGTATTCAAGTAACAAAATTGTTTCCACAAAATTAAGTATAATACATAATTGTTAAAGAATGTCCATAAAACTTTCAGTTATATGAACATTCTTCCGTAAAAGGGAGGTGTAGCGTGTCTTTTATATAACATTGCTTGCACACATAATTTCAGTTACATGCAATGAACCCGGCGCATGTAATACGAATAAGCCACTTGAGTGTTGTGCGCTGTGTGTGTGTGTATGAGTACAATACTAGCAGTACACACAGTCGTCAATAGTAATACTATCACCACTCTTACTATTGGACAAGTGTCTGCGAGATTGTAAGTAAATGCTGAGCAAACCGCTATACCTTCCACTGTAATGAAAATGCTTAATAAGCATTTATTATGTATAAAAGTCGAGCTAATTAGCAATTAAAATCAATTCTTATACCAAGTACAAACAGTGCGTACTAGCCGCACTAAATAAAGAATTCAATTTTATTAAGAAATAAAAAGGCTTTTAATTACACAATTAAATTTTAAGCTAGTATATGTAAATTTGAAGTAATAAATATTTAATTTGTATTGGGCACTTGTTTTATTTCTACCGACAAACACCCAAATTGGTGACCCCGACGTTCAAAAAGGATTTCGCAAAATTTACCAAGATGCCAAACGACGACGCAACAGGCAGCCAAGCCACGGCGCCTAGCACAATCGAACCCTCCATACAACGAGTGTCAGTGAAGGTTCCACCATTTTGGCCCGAACGGCCAGAAATATGGTTCGCACAAGTGGAGGCGCAGTTCGATATGGCAAATATCTCGCGAGACCTTTCGAAGTTTAACACCGTTGTTGCAGCGGTAGAGTCCAACGTGTTGGCTCAAATTTCTGACGCAGTATTGCAGCCACCCGAAACTGGAAAATACGATAACCTTAAAAAATGCATTATAGAACGTTTCAGTGACAGCGAGCAAAAGAAAACACAGAAACTTCTTTCTGATATGGAACTGGGCGACCGCCGGCCTAGTCAGCTACTCAACGAGTTGCGCGACCTGTCCAAAGACAAGGTTAGCGAAGATTTTTTAAAATCGTTGTGGCTCCAACGGCTTCCGCCAAACGTAAGAGCCATCCTTCAGGCTTCTGAAGCCAAGTTGATGGAGCTGGCAAAACTGGCCGACAAGGTCATGGAGGTCAGCGATTACCGGCAGGTTTGTGCTGTTGAAACGCCCCCAGCTGGAGCGGCAATCTCTGAGATTAATCAACGTATGTCAAGGCTTGAGAAAAACTTCGAAAAATTTTTCAACACAAATCGCAACCGATCATCCAGCCGAGTACGCCGTAACAGCCAGCCGGCTGTAGCAACAGGCTCGTCTCCATCAGATTTGTGCTGGTATCATCATAAACACGGAAGTAAGGCTCAAAAATGTCGTCCACCATGTAAGTTTGACAAACAAAAAAACTAACCTGCACGTCTGGCCTGTCTAGCAGCAGTTCAGACGTGCCCTCTAATACAATTACGCGCCTAATGATTTTCGACAACAACACAAAAACAAAATTTTTAGTCGACACCGGAGCCGACATTTCCGTTTTACCACCACGACCATCAGATAAATTTAATAAATCGTATTCGACCCAGTTGTATGCAGCAAACGGATCAAGTATAAAAACCTTCGGCGAACGGCGCATTAATGTATCCTTAGGCCTTCGGCGAGAATTCGACTGGAATTTCGTTATTGCTGACGTGAGCGACCCGATAATTGGTACCGATTTCTTAAAGAAATTTGACTTATTAGTCGACGTGAAAAGAAAGCTTTTGATCGATAGAAAAAGGCTTTTAGGGGTAAGTGGTGATGCTATTGGCACAAGTGTTTTATCCATCTTGTTATACAACAACACGAGTAAGTACGCGACTATTCTGCACGAGTACAGAGACTTAGCGATTTTTGACCGCAAGCAAGAGTCGACGTCAAGCAATGTGACACATCATATAGTGACAAGCGGTAGCCCAGTCTTCGCACGCGCGAGGAAATTAACTGGATCTAAGTTGCAGGCGGCTAAGGCAGAATTTCAGTATATGCTCGATAATAACATTTGTCAGCCTTCGAATAGCTGCTGGGCAAGTCCTCTGCATATGGTAAAAAAGTCCAACGGGGACTGGAGGCCATGCGGTGATTATCGCGCATTAAATGCCATCACTATGCCTGGCCGGTACCCGATACCATTTATACAGATTTGTCCGGTTTAACGTGATCATCGTCCGAAGACCTTTCCTCACGGTGCTCTTAACACAGGGTCCTTCGCCACAAACTGTGGCACCAGAGCAAGGGTACCGACTTCGAATCCGTGCATTTGGACACTTCATCCCCCTCGGTGAAGGGCGGAGCCTATCTAACACTCCTACCATTTTATGGTCAAATGGCAACCGGTTGCAATGCAACTCCACACCGAGCAATAAATTACTCTACCCGCGATATGGGTATTAAACCACAACCACCACGTTACTCCCCCAAAGGGGCCTCACCATAACCAGGTTGGGACCGAGGTCCCAAGGGCACCCTGGTTCCCGTGGTACCAGATAAAGACTCCGGTCAGCTTCGTAGCCTAAACTACTACCAGTTGGACCCCAAACGGTACCGGGACTGGTGACCCTCAGCAGACTGCACAACGACAGCAACCAGCAACCAGCAACACAGCAACACTGCAAACAGCAACTGGGACTGTACCTCCGCAAATTGCGGAAAACCACAAACATCTACATAAAGGGACTATACTTCACCAATAGACGATACAACAACACAATAAACAGCCGCTCTCACGAGCGACACTTCGGTCACGTCGCGTGACACCAGCAATGGACATCACGCACAAACAATGACAACAAAAACACAACAATAAACGCAGCTGTCCTCACGGACAGGCCCATGGTCAAACTCGACCAACCGCAACAAACGACGCACAAAAGAGAACAGGAACCCAGCAGGGGGCCGTTCCGGAAATCAGCCGACAGCATGCCGCTACTCCACCAAGACACTCCCATCTCCAGCCCCAAGGGACCAGAGACACAAGTGTCCCAGCACAAGCAACAGCAGCACCGACAAATCACCAGACACCAACACGACGAGGTTCCACCAAAAACAGCAAACCGACCTCCGCGCACGAAGCAATGCGCAGAGCGGACAGTTCGACGATATGCGCGAGCGTCGGTTCGCAAATGACTGCGAACGAGCTCACCTCCACTATCTCCGTCTTCTCCTAGTAAACACTTCCTGGGCAAATTGCCCCAGCCTCCCCATCGTCCGATCGTCCTCTAAGGCCCTACTATAATCCCAACCCGCCCCAGTATGAGTGATGCCCATACTATCTAAGTCCCTAATGTCATCATAGTAATGACACTCAGCAATAACGTGCCATACGTCCTCGGTCCCCCTCCCACACCCACAGTCCGAAGTGTCCGACAAGGCTCTCTTATGCAAAAATGCATTGAGTGAGCCATGTCCCGTCAGTAAGAACCCCAGACTAAGGCCGAAGCCAAAATCTGGGCGCCCGCGTACGAAGGGCGCATCCCGTATAAAAGCATACGTGACACGACCCTTGTCAGAGTCCGTCCAGCGCGTCCTCCACCTAGAATCCAGGTGATCGGCTAACATCACCTTGATTTCCCTACTCTCCCTATTTACCACGTCAACAGCAGAAAGCCAATCATGCGCAAGAAGTGGCAGCCCCTTCTTAATCTTATAGGCGATAGCACGGCGTATCACCTCTAAGTCAAGGGGGGCCGTACCCAGCAAGACCTGAAGAGCATCAGTAGAAACAGTCCGACAGACCGGCATGCAAGCAAGCATAGCAACCCTCTGACAAGTAAGCACCTTTTTGCGACCAACAACAGTCATAACTGTCTCGTACCATACAGGCGCACCATACGCTGCACATGCAACGAACAGCCCGCCATAAATGGTTCGAACAGCACGCCTGCTGAGGCCCCAGTCACTCCTCAGTATGCGTTTGACCTTACCAACGACAGCAGTCAGCTTCTCCCTTACATGAGCAAGATGAACCAAAAAGTTCATCCGCTCACCCATCATTATTCCCAGATACTTGACCTGAGTCACATATCTGAGACTAACGATACCAGACTTAATGACAGGAGGGCATGCACTAGACAATCTGCCCTTGAGCAGCATTATCACAGTCTTGTCAAGATTAATCTCAACACCGACTTGTGCACCCCATTCATTAACTATGCGCATGACCTGCTCACCTTTCGCCTCCAGAACAGCACGAGACTGTCCCTCAAGCAAAACGAGCAAATCATCTGCATATGCGCACAGATTGCAGAGACGGCTCAGACGTGCCAACAACGGATCCATCATGAGGTTCCATATAACAGGACCACAGACAGAACCCTGCGGGCACCCCCGAGTTACGTCCCTCCAAGCCGCGCCGCTGGCACCAACCACACAAGCTTTTCTGCAGCTAAAGTAACTTCTCCACAAGTCAAGCTCACGACAACCTACACTACGTAGTCTGTCATGAACCGCATTCCAGTGGAGATGGTCAAACGCACCCTTGAAGTCGACAAACACTCCCAGCACATACTTATCAGAAGCATTACTAACGCACTGCTTAACATGCAGCCACGCAGTTTCTACAGATCTCCCCTCCCTAAATCCAAACTGGTACTCAGAAGTCGGCTCAGTGCTATTCTCCTTCAGTCGCGTCACCATTATCCTCTCAAGCACTTTTCCAAGTACTGGGAGGAGACTGATGCCCCGATAAGAGCGAGGATCATTCCTCACTCTATCAGGAGACTTCAGGAGAATAACAACACGAGCAGACTTCCAAGCCCTAGGGAAATAGCCCTCACTCAGACACTTCCCAAAGATCGACTCCAAGTATTCCGGTATGGCCTTCCATATGGCCTTAGCCATCTCTCCAGTCATACCATCAATACCCGGCGATTTCCTACTCCTGACACGGCAAATACTGTCCGAAACTTCCGACCTTTCCAAGTCGGGAGGGCCGACCGAATCCCGTATAACAGGGGCACGATCAACTACCTCCGTCCCTGGGAAGAAAACCCCCAACAGTGTGTCAGCGCATTCCCTCCAAGAGGACAATTCAACATTGTCAACCCGGAGGCAAGCAAGGTCAGCTACTTTTTTCCTACCCCTGCAAATACGGTAAACCGTACCCCTAGGGTCATCCCTGTTGTCCTGTACGAATCTCCTCCAATCGTCCTCCTTTATCCTAAGAATCATGTCCTTGTACGTCTTTAGGGCAGACAAATAAGTGGACTTGCGCAAAGCGAGATCGTCAGAACCGGCACGTCTGGCCCTCTTGGCAACCCTGCACTGAAACGTCAAACAACAAACTATTTTTTTGCGCTCTGTAAATTTATTTATATTTTCATTTTATTTTTTATTTAAACAATAACAAAGTGCCTAATATACAAAATAATTTTAAATTGTGCTATAATAGTGATTATTAATAAATAACTAATAATAATAAACATCACAAAAGATACAATATTTTCACAACAACTACAGTGCTTTCTAACCTAACATTTTATGAATGCACAAAAAAGAAATTTGCAGCAGACGTCGCCTGATTTTTCTTCGGACAATATATCAAAGAAACATACTGCAATCAACATGATGGCGACAACTTCCGTGGATCCAGCTAATCCTGCTGTCAGTAGTAATGTCTCTGTGGCTGGCCGAAGTGACATTGCTATTCCATCCGTAGTGCCGCCTTCTGCTGCTGATTGTTTTTCTTGGGCTGTTTTTGACCAAAAACTTAATAATGCGCTGGACGCAAAGCTGGAAAGTGTAGTAAAGAAGGATGATTTAGCTTACATTTCTACAGAGATACAGCAACTACGTAGTGATAACACCCGCTTACAGAATGAACTGCAAATAATGAAAAACAGACTGGAACAAGTGGATAAGGCAAGCAGGCGAAACAATATTGTTGTAAATGGCCTCGTAAGCAAAACTGTGCCTAAGGCTCTTGAGGAATTCAACAAATTGTGCAAGACCACACTTAAAGCTAACGTGAATGTCACTGAGGCCCACAAAATTGCTGGGGGAAAATCCTTTTTGCTAACGCTCAATTCTGCCATGGAAGTAAATGCAATTATTGCTGGTAGACGTTTTCTTGCTGGTACACATATCTTCATTGATAAAGATTACACAGCTGATGTACGCAACAAAAGATATTACTTAAGACAGATTGGTAATAACGCAAAAAATGTAAACAAACATTTGAAAGTCCGATATGGTGACCTACGCATCTTTATAGATGACAAACCTTTTTATTATGCAGATGAAAAGATCATTGCAAATAATAACGCAGATGCTGACTTTTTACGCGATTTGATGTCTAAAGCTAATTTCGTATGCAACATTGATGCAAAAAAACCGCAAAATATCAACTCTGTGCCAACCGCTGCTACTTCAAATATTGTGCCTGCAACTGCTGCCGCTGTCCCTATCGCTGCTGCTACAAGTTCAACAACCACCAACTAGCAATCAGAAGTGTGTCGATTGGTATCGTATAATGTTGCAAACCTTAATAGTAAACTTAAATTTGGAAATTTCTTTACATATATTAACAAATTTGATATTTTTTTTCTTTTCGAGACGCATGTTCTTGCTGATAACAGAATACATTTTTCAAGTTTTTTCAAAAATTATGTTCTTTACTGGGTGGACGCCACTAAAAACCACTCATCGGGTCGCGCCATTGGCGGTGGTCTGTATGGTTTTAAAAAAACCATACAAAAGAAATACTTTTTAAAATTTTGTGAGTTTCCCAATGGTGTTACTCTATCTGCTAAATTTAATGATGTTTTTTTCCACTTCATTCCAAGATATATTAATTGCACTAGCTGGTCTAGTGACTTTGATAAATTTGAAGATTTTATATACAGTTTTAATGGCGCATCATTCTGTATTGTTGGCGATCTGAACGCTAGGGTGTCTGATGCTCAAATTCTTGATGAGACCATGTTAATTGATACGCCTTTGATCTCCCAGTGTCGTATATCCAAGGATAAAATTTTAGATAGTAAAGGGAAGAAATTGTTGGCGCTTGTGGAGAATGTGGGTGGTATTATTGTTAATGGCCGAATGGCAGGTGATGTTAAAGGGGAATATACTTTTTGTGGGGTTATGGGAAGTTCAATAATTGATTATTGTATTTGTTCACTGGATGTTTTGAAATTGCTATTTGACTTCCATATCCCTAGTAAACCTTTTTCTGACCACATGCCATGTACAGTTTCACTGTGTTCTAAGAATCCCCTTACGAAAGAACTGTCACTTCCCCGAAAGCTTACATGGTTACCCAGAAATCTGTTGAGGTATACTGACTCCCTGACCAGACTTGCTAACTCTGAATATTTGCATTCTTCGCTGAGTATTCAGGAAAAAGTTTTTATATGCACTAACAAAATTCATACACCTAATGGTAACAATTGTTTTAAGACACGCTTTGACCCCAGGAACAAATGGTTTGATTCTCAGTGTGAAAATGCTCGTAGGAGTATGCTGGATAAACTTGATAAATATCGTAAATCAAATACGGAAATCAGACGAAGATGCTATATAGACAGTAGATCCAGATATGCACGGTTATGTGACGAGAAAAAGTTAGGGTTTAAAATGAATAACATATTAAAGCTGAATGGGGTTAGGAACAGTAGTGAATGGTGGAAGCTTGCTAATTCGTTACGAAATTGTAAACCAAAGGTAGGAAACAATTTGAGCATATCTCATTTTTGTGAATATTTCAACTCACTTTTATCTCAAGAGGATTTTGATTGTGATATTTTATTATCCTCGGTCAACATTATAGACCCTTTTCTTGATTCCCCATTGGAGATGAGAGAACTTGATTTAGTCATAAAAGCAGCCAAATTAAATAAGGCCCCTGGTCAAGACAGAATTAGTTATGAATTCTTAAAAAATTCCCCTTTATGTTTTTTAAATGAAGTTTTATCGCTTTTTAACGTTATTTTCCTAAAGGAAGATATCCCAGACTCTTTTCGTAATTCGGTTATTACCCCATTATTTAAAAAAGGAGATATTAATGTTGTTTCAAATTATAGAGGACTGTCTCTTCTCGATACTATTTACAAACTTTTTACAGGCATACTACTTAATCGTATTAACAGCTGGATTGCCTGTCATAATATCATCAACGAGTATCAAGCGGGATTTCGCAAGAGTTATTCTACTGTAGACAATTTGTTCAATTTAATCAGTATTGTAAATTTAAACTTAAGTCAAAAAAAGAACACGTACGCATTTTTTATTGATTTTTCCGCAGCCTTTGATTTAATTCCAAGAAACGCTTTGTTTTATAAGTTATGTCGTACGGGTTTGTCTAGTAAAATAGTACGTATTTTACGGAAACTGTACAACAATACCACTAGCCAGGTTTGGGATGGTAACACCCTTTCTGACCCCTTCACTGTCACCCAAGGTGTAAAACAGGGGTGCTTACTAAGCCCAGTTTTGTTCTCCCTCTACCTAAACGACCTTCATGACCACCTTCCGGGTGGTATTGATGTTGCTGGAATTGTTGTGAAAGTTTTACTATACGCCGATGACATTGTTCTCCTTTCAGACTCTCCAAAGGTACTGCAAAATATGATTGATTCATTGTATGTTTATTGTACTCAGTGGTGTTTAAGAATTAATCTCGATAAATCAAAGATAATGGTATTCAGAAGTGGTACAAGGGTCAGCCAGGGTCTGTATTGGAAATTCGGTGACAATATTATTGATGTAGTAAACGAATACAAGTACCTTGGCATCAATTTGACTTACAATTTATCTTTTAGAAAACACCTCGAATCTAAACTTGCTTTATCTAAAACAGCGATAAATACTACTTGGTTAAGCTATATTCATCACCCCAAGATAAATTTTTCTAACAAACTTAAAATTTTCCATTCTGCAGCCAAATCGATTATGTTTTATGGTGCACAGGTTTGGGGTTATCTTAGCTTCGATGAAGTTGAAAAATTATTGCGCTATTTTTTGAAAAAAATTTTATACCTCCCCGAAAATACACCCAATTATATGTTACATATTGAAACTGGCCTTAACTCGCTTTTTTTAGAGACACTAAATTTACATTTCAGTTACGTCAGAAAGGTTTTAAACCTGCCAGTCAATAGACTACCTCGACTACTTGCTGATGAGACCTTACGACAAAACACTTTTTGGCTTCCTCATTGGAATTCATTATGCAGTGAAATCGGTATAAATCATGACATTGAAGTTTGGAGAACAAATATTCAATTCTTTCACAAGCGCGTTCTTGAATCTTTAAGAATCACTGAATATGAGAAATTCGTCGTAAGGGCCAGAGGCTCTAGATTTCATGATATGTACCCTACATTACAGTATGATACTCAGCCTTACTTTTGTGATAGTAATTCAGCACATGCCGTTAGCTTGATACTTAAAGCTAGAGGTGGCCTTCTTAACTTAAACGCTCGTGCATTCAGTGGAAACAATGATAATATGTGTACACTCTGTAACTGTAATGAACAGGAAAACACACATCATTTGATAGGCAGATGTCCTATTTTTGTTAGTTACCGTTTAAACTTTTTTGGTAAAAGACTTCTATGTTCTGAAGAAGTATATGAATTATTAAACGGCAAGGATTACATGCGTCTTTACAAATATTTACGAATTTGTTTAAAATACAGGGATCTAATTATATCTGAATTTAATTAAATGTTATTTAATTTTTATACTATTAATAAGTAGTTTTTATTTTTTATTTTATTTTTTATATTTTGCCAATTAGACACACAACATTTCATGTTATGTCTTATTATGATTTATTTTTTAAGAAAAATTATTTAACATTATATTTATAATCTGATATTGTTATTTTTATTTTTTCAATAAATCATATTCATTCATTCATTCATTCATTCACAACCTCCTGAGGTGCCTGACGGACCTTTTCGTCCGCTCTAACTCGCCCGTCCACCATTTGACCTTGCTAGGCGTCGTTCGAACACAACGACCCAGCACGGCATCATTAACGGTTAATAACCACCGATTAATCATGCTGACCTGGTCATCTATCGTCAGTGCCCTATAGTCACTCAGCGGGCGCGTTAGCGCCGCCGCCCTAAATTCCCTAGCATAATTGTCCCAGTCCACACCGTTACTCCGCCATCTAAGAGGCGGAGGCGTCTCCCTCGTTCGTTCTCGTAAGGTGACCATAATCTCGATCGGATTATGATCACTTACTCCCCAATCGTCGCAAACCCTCCACCTAAGTTCAAAAATCCTCAAAGCCGCGCTATTCGCGAGCGTTACGTCAATGTCACTAACTCCATTTGGACCATCAAAAGTATACAGCTCACTCGGCTCATTGACAACAATGAGACACTTTGTGACCAGCCATTCGCTAAGCACTACTCCTCGCATATAGTTCGGATGGCCAGAAACATTTCTGGGCATCTTGGAGAACCACATACGAGAGCATGCATTTGCGTCAAGTCCGAGGATAACAGGAATACTACTTCCAGAGAGTAGTACCGTATCCATATAACCTAAGTATGCATCCAAAGGTTCCCTACCTACACAGTAGATGCTAGCCAACAACATCTTCCCAAAATCGCACTCCACAGAAATGCAAACACCCCATTGGCTACTGCTAACTATCATAATGTCCGCGTCCGATTTATCCACTACTATAGCCGAGTTTCCCCCGCTGTCCGTATAAACTCGCATCCCCCCCGGCAAACCCCTTACACAGCCATTCGCGATGTACGGTTCCTGCAAAAGCGCAAAAGGAACTCCACGACGCCGCATCGCCTGTCCCAACTCGCACATAACAGCGTAAGCACCTTGGCAATTAAACTGGATTATTGGGAATCCCTCCATATTTAATGTCTTGCGTTCGCCCTTGCAACTGCGGCCGCATAGACCGGACACACCATCGACATCATCAAGTGGTTCGAGGGCAAGCCCTTAAACGCACAATTCCGGCAACGCAGCTCATTTGGACACCTAGCAGCTCCATGGCCGGGAATTCCGCACCTACGGCACACCTCATCAACCATTCGGCAATCCCGCACGCGGTGATCAAAGCCCAGGCACCTGAAACAGGAGAACACCGGGTCTTGAATCCGCACCAAGAAACGGAACCACTTTACATATACTCCAGTGGCCCTTAGGTGCTCAGCAACCCTCGGGGTACACTCCAGCGCAACGTTAACCGGCCCTCCATCCGCCCTCCATGGCTTACTCGCCAGCCGCACGCCTCTCCGGTAGGCTTCCGGTGACATTATTTCCTTCAAGTTCATCTCGAACAGTTCCTCCATAAATTCGTCAGGGGTGATTTCTCCGTGCACCCTCTGCACTGTCACCTTGGGGCCCAATTTGTCGGCCGCCGTCACCTCAAGCCCTACCTCCTGGAACGTCTTGTTCTCCACTATGCGCTTGCGCTCCGCCACCGAGGGGGTACGGATCACCGCTCCTCCATCCCGCGTAGGCCGCACCTCGTGCACACGGACACCCAACGTTGGGCCCACCTGCTTCACCACCTTCTCCATGACCTCCTTAGATGTCGTGGGGACACCTTTCCCCTTCACCACCGCCGACCAAGTCTCAACCGGCTTGGTTGCATACGGCAACTTAGGGGCCGCTACCACCGCCTCAGGCGCCTTAGGCACCGCAAAAACCGCACCTGTACTCGCAGGGGCCACCTTAGAGGGCCCAGCCGCCACACTACCCTCGAGCCGGCCCTTCAGCCGCTCATTCTCCGCCATCAGCCTGATGAGCACCTCCTCATACCGCGCCGCACAATCAAGCACCTCCTTTGCCAGCTTCGCCGCAACGCTTTCATTCACCACCACCTCGGTCAACGCCTTGGTGATTTCTTTCATTGCAGCAACCTCACCACCACACGATCCAGCAGCAGCCCTTCGCCTCGCCTTCAATCGCCGAGGAGCAGCAAACGAAGTGGCATCAGTTGACATAATGACCTCCACCTCATCGTCAATTACCGCAGCAGCACCAGAACCAGCAGCAACACCAGCACCAACAGCACCACCAGAAGCACCAGACACAGCAACACCAGCACCGGCACCAACAGCAGCAGCAGCAGCAGCAGCAGCTCCAGCAGCAGCAGCAGCAGCACGTTTAGCCTGTGGCGAGCCAGGCTTAAACTTCTTCTGCTGCACATCTTCATCAGCGCTCGACAACTCACTGTCAGTGTGTCGAATTTTCGGCACACTGGCAGGCGGGACGCTGTACACACCGTCGGTCGTAACGTCCGACGCGTCACCCTTCGGCTTCCTCTTGCCCTTAGCAGGAGGCATCACAACACCAAAAACACCAAGTTCAAATCAAAATCAAAGTCACTAACCTTTTGTACTGCCAAGTTCGTCGCCAAAAATCGTATTCACCAACCTCAAGTTGCAGTGTATAGTACACTACTAACCGCCAGATGGCCTTCAGCCAAAATCAAAACCGGAATTCAATCGAGATAGTCCAACAACACGCGCGATCCGTCAACACTATTTTCACAATTACCACTCTGGTAATACCACAAAGAGTCTCTGTCTCTACCTAACCTCACTTTCGGCCGGAGGTTTGTTTACAAATAAACTCAACGGAGCACCCGCCAGCGGAGTCTCACAATTTATTTATAACTAACCAACAACACTTTCAAACACTCAGAGTCCAACAACAATGTACTTCACAACCGAATCACAAAGATTTTTCACTAGTATTCCGCACACGTCTTCACACCACGAGAGTTCAACTGAGAGTGAGTGATTTATACAAGATGTTCGATCGATTTCGCATAATAAAACAATTTTTTCAGTAATCGACCTACAACGAGCATACCACCAAATTCCGATCGAACCCGCCGATGTCCCGAAAACCGCTATCATCACACAATTCGGGTTGTTCGAGTTTAAGCGGATGACATTTGGTCTGCGAAACGCTGCCCAAACGTTCCAGCGGCACATGAATGACATTTTTCGTGACATTAACTACGTTTTTATATACATCGACGATATCCTAGTAGCATCGGAATCCGAACAACAACACGAACACCATTTGCGTACCGTTTTTGAACGGCTTCGCAAGCACGCCCTGACGGTTAATTTCGAAAAGTCGGTATTTGGGAAAACTCATATCGATTTTTTGGGCCATACGATATCAGCCGAAGGAATCCGACCAAAATACGAAAGAGTTCAGGCAGTGAACGAATTTCCTGTACCTAAATTGGCAAACGGGTTGAAAAGGTTTCTAGGAATGTTAAATTTTTATCGCTCGTTCATACCTAATGCAGCTGCCGGGCAAAAATTGTTGCAGGGTCTAATATCAGGCAACAAAAAAAACGACACTTCTATGATAGAGTGGAGCGAACAAACACTACAAGCTTTTCAAGCATGCAAGGACGCTCTTGCCAACGCGACGCTGCTTTGCCATTTTGCGAGTGACGCACCACTTTCCCTTACTGTAGACGCATCAACGGAGGCTGTAGGTGCTGTAGTGCATCAGATTGTTGAGGGCAAAAGACAACCGTTGGGTTTCTACTCAAAAAAACTCACACCGACACAGCAAGCATACAGCACGTACGACCGTGAGCTACTTGCTATTTATCAGGGTGTCCAGCATTTTCTGTATCTATTAGAAGGGAGGGTATTTACCATTTTTACCGACCACAAACCACTTGTGTATGCCTTTGGACAAAAGCGGGACAAAATATCTCCCAGGAGAATCCGCCAACTCGATTACATAAGCCAGTTTTCCACCGACGTACGCCACATAGAAGGAACCAGCAACAACACGGCCGACTTTCTCTCCCGAATCAGCAGCATTGAGACAGACGTTGATTTTGAAGCGTTGGCAGAGGAGCAGACACACGATTCAGAACTAAATGCATTTTTAAGCCCCGATATGGATCACTCGCTGTTGTTAAAAAACTGCCCGTTCTAGATTCTGATCGCTCAATTTATTGCGATACAAGCAGAAACTTGGTTAGACCTTTTGTGCCCGTGTCACTAAGACACCAGATACTGAAGAAACTACACAGCCTATCGCACCCTGGGGTTAGAGCAACCTATAAACTAGTGTCGAAACGTTTTGTATGGCCATCGATGTCGAAAGATGTATCGAACTTCGTCCGGTCCTGTTTGAGCTGCCAAAGAAATAAGGTATGAAGATACAATAAGTCTCCCCTAGGTGATTTTGGACCAACCGATCAACGCTTTGATCACATCCACATTGACATCATTGGTCCTCTTCCGCTGTCCAGAGGGTATCGTTATTGCCTGACTTGCATCGATCGATTTTCGCGATGGCCAGTGGCCATTCCAATACCGGATATAACAGCCGAAACAATCGCATTCGCTTTAATCAACGGATGGATCTCAACTTATGGCGTCCCAATTCGTATCACGAGCGATTTAGGCCGCCAGTTTGAATCGCAACTTTTTGCAGAACTTATGCAGATTCTGGGCGTACACCACCTAAAGACGACAGCCTATCACCCGCAAGCAAATGGCATGGTCGAGAGGTGGCATCGCACTGTAAAAACCGCAATAAAGTGTCACGCCACAGAAGACTGGTGTTTTGTATTACCTATAGTTTTACTAGGACTACGGGCAACAGTTAAAGAAGACAGCAAAACCAGCCCAGCCGAAATGGTTTTTGGAAGTCCCTTACGTATTTCCGGCGAATTTTTTCACGAGTCGAAAATAAATGACCACAGAACCGAGTTCGTCAAGCTACTACGACGTAAAATTCAGTCATTTAAGCCAAATTGTGCTTCCCGTCACCACGTTGGTAAATATTTCTTACAGCCAAGTCTAAAGGACTGTAATTACGTTTTTGTCCGAGGCGACCACGTTCGTGCCCCGTTGGAATCACCATACACGGGCCCATTCGAGGTGATTGCGAAAAGTGATAAGTATTTTAAGGTGCAACTGCAACAACGCAGAGTCAACATTTCTATCGACAGACTAAAAGCAGCCTACGTTTCACCTGATCACAATCATTGTAATAGTAAAAGCCTATCCCGTACATCACCTGACTCAACGGACTACTCTACTGTGGAACAACGACCAGTGTCACTACCAAGCAACCTTGAGAACCAATGCGGTATAAATACAGCGGAATTGAGTGGTCAAGAGGAGGTTAAGAAAACAACTCGGTCCGGAAGACATGTACGATTTCCAACTCGCTACCTATGACCTATGTTCTTAGGGGGGGAGCCCTGTGGCAACCCACAAATCCTACGTACAAATACATTTCTTCATACGCATACGAGAATTAACATCGCTGCTCATAAAATGACAGGCAAGAAATATGAACATGTTCTAGAACATTCTCGTCACAACCGTCGCCATGTGCACATTTAAACATTTAATATCATTCTTATTCAATTAAATTTTAAGCTAGTATATGTAAATTTGAAGTAATAAATATTTAATTTGTATTGGGCACTTGTTTTATTTCTACCGACAAACACCCAAAGCATCATTGATAAAGATAATATAGATAAAGATAATTATCAGCAAAAAAAAAATTTAAAAAAAATTTAATGGCAACTTTGAAAATCCCATATGATTTGTCCAAGGACAAAAAGAAGTTAAATGGCAACTTTGGCCAGATTTTGGTTCCCGTATTTTTTTCTCTTTTATCCCAGTACACAATAATCAGTTAAGGTGCTATCAGACGGGATGTATTTTACATATGTACTGTCACTTTTCTTTCACATATGTAATTCCGTATGTATGTCAAAATTTCCATTTTACATACGATTCATAATTTTTGCTATCACACCTGCTTATGTTTTTCCTTATGACATAACCTATAAATGTAAACAAAAGCTGACTTTTGTTTACGTTTCAAAGCAAACCAGCTGTTTTGTTTATGTTTGCCACAGGAAAATAGAGCGTGTTCTAATCGAAAAATTTACATATGTATTTCCACATGTTTTTTACACATGCAAAGTTTCATATGTATCACACGATGTGTACAACTTTTACAGATGGAAAATTTGACAGTACATATGTAAAATACATCCCGTCTGATAGCACCTTTAGATATTAAAGAATATGTGCCTTGAAACAAAATCCATAGTGCTGGTTCACACAGGTCAAGTTCACTTGAACAGTTTTATTTAATTTTTCTTTTGAACTTGCGTTCACGTTCATGCACAAAATTAATTTTTGTTTTCTTTTCCTTCAACTTTGTAGCTTTTTATTATATTACGGATGAAAAAAGAAAAGAAAAATACAAAACTGACTCGTACGGTCAAGTATGTACCCCTTTCCATTCTCTTTACCCCTCTCTCCTTAAAGCTCGAGACTTGAAGAGTCAAACTTGACCTGTGTGAACCAGCACTTACAAACTTCGAATTTAATCGCCGTATTTTGAATTTTGGTAAAATTCAATTTAAATATTTAAAATTTAGATTAACTGTTTAAACCCAGCTCAAATGTTTAAATGTAATTTAAATATTTAAATTTAGTTTAAACATTCGGAATTGACTTTTAGATTACGTGAGGCAATATAATTTTAGTTGAAGATTAGTTTACGCCTTTTTAATAGGATCTAGTTTTTAAATAGAAATTAAACTTATAGATTCAAAAATCAAAATCAGACCCAAATACAATAATTCAAACTGCGTAATAAAATTTAGTTTGAATATATATAAATTTTATTAAGTTTACGAATCAAACCTTCCAGCCCAGAACAAGCCGGTCGAATTAGTTTAGCTTCTTTTTTAGATTATATATAGAATTTCGGATTCAAATTCAGTTTACTTGATTAACTTAAATTCAAAGTTAGCATTTACGTTCACCCTTAGTAAAAGTATTTAACCCAGGATTTAACTAAAGCATCCCAAATTTTATTTAAAATCTAATTCTAGATTTGGACTGTCGAGCATAAGTTTAGTTCGTGAATTCTAACGAATTTTAGAGGTCAAAATACGATTTAATTATCTTAAATTAAAATTTTAAATTATTAATTATTTTAAATTAAAAGTTAGTTAGCTTAAACATTTGCATTGGGGTTCTAAATTTACGTTTTGGCTATAATTAAACTCTTCATTCAATTTAATTCATTGGTGTCCAGCCCATACCACAATTGTGGAAATAAATTCACACACATTCTTCACACGCATTCTTACGCTCTTTCATTTAGTCCACGAGAGTACACAATTCAGTCGTCGATTACCAAGCGACAAGTGCACATGCGGCGGATGCTTACATAGTTTTTGTATTTTTATTAAGAATATTTGTCTCTTTATTCACTAATACTAATAAAAAGCAATACAACCACAATTTAAATTTTGGACGTCACCGATTTAATTTATCCTAAAATTGGGTTCCCCCCAAGCGATTCAAATATAATTCAGGTATTTCAGTCAAAGTTTTAAGCTCCCGAAATAGTTTTCAATTCCTAAATTCAATTTTCAGTTCTCCAGTAATACTATGTTTCCACTTTGAGCAAAACAACTTGTTTTGAGCAAAACGTGTCAAAGTGTTTCCATTATGTAAAACTGGGCTTGGTTTTCAAATTTTCGAAATCAATTTGACATATATGTTGTAAACAAATATGAAAGCCAAAAAAAATATGTGTTGGAAAAAAAATATTTTTCTTTAACATGAAATTTTCTTGTTTGTTTTTTAATACACAGATATACATATATGTACGTATATAAAAGCACATAATTTACTACCTTTTTATTATATTATTTTATTATTTTTACGCTGCAAACAAATAAATCAGCTGGGGAGTTGCATACACCTATTTACTAAGTCTTGATATTTTCGTAAATATGTCACTTTTTTCGAAATTGTCAATCACCAATAATGGATAACCCAGAGTTGTATTCATGGCTTTCGACATGTTTTGGAGCAAAACTAGTTTTTGTTTGAGTTTTCGAACATGAAAAATGTATAGGAAAACAAGTAGCAAAACACTTGTTTTGCTGCAAAACTAGTTTTGTGGCCCAAAACATGTAAGTGGAAACGTACTATTAGGTTCAATTAGTTTTAGACCCATTATTTGGTTTGAAGTGACTAATTATTTGGTTAGTGGTGACTAATTGTTTGGTTAGCAGTGACAAATTATATGGTTAGTGGTGACTAGTTATATGGTTAGTGGTGACTAATTATATGGTTAGCACTGACTATTAATTTAGTATTTTATTTATTAAATGATTTATTTATTTTATCCATCGACCTATTAATATATTAAATTATTAATTAACTTATTTATTTAATTATTTAGGTACCTATTTAGCTATTTATTGTTGATGTGTTTTTTTTAGAAAATTATTTATTTATTTAATTATTTATTAAATCATTTGTTTATTAAATTCTTCAGGTCCTTACTCATTAAAAATCAGTATTCAAGTATTGCAACGCTAATTCTAGATAATTGAGTATCCATTCAATCAGTGATTCATTCAAGTTTCAGTCTAATAAGGTCCAAGTTTAAATATCAAATTCGCCCCAAATACTTAAATCCGGCTTAAGTTCCAAAATTTAATAAAGTCCTCAACTAAATACTTAACTCTACACACGTGTTAAAAGGGGGACATGTATACTTTATTCAATCCTTGAACTGAATTAATTGCCATAAGGTCAGATTAAGGTTTATGGGGTTCACTTCAAATCCAGAACTCAAGTTCAAAACCGGAATAAACACCAAAACCGAATTTAGGATTTGAATCCAAATTTCAAATCAATCATCCAGATTTAGATTCAATTCGAATAAACCGCGTTGATTCCAGTTTATGAATTTTGAGTTCGCAATCCCCTTTTCTGCCCGGTGTTAACAACGGAATCCAATATAATTTGATAATTATCAATGTTTATTAAAAAAAAACAATGTTAATATTGCTTATATCCATACGTGCATACGTATGTAAGCTTAAAAGGAATTGGTTTTAAAAGAATTTAACTATCAAGGTGACCAAAGTTTAGCAATATTAAATAATGTGTTAGAAAATAGTGTAAAGTTTTATATAAAGGATTATGATTAAAAATAGTTGTGGTTAGTAATAAGTATAATAATAGTGGTATTATAAGAATATGTAGTATATATTTACTTAAGTTTTAAAAACCTTAGTGGTAATTTACGAAATAAGTGTACTATTAATTAAGTAAAAAGAATAATTTTAGAGCTAGTTCACGATATAGGTAATTTAATAATCTGGGTATTAATAATTCCGGTTGGAATTAAAGATATATGTATAATGTTGATTTAGGATTAATAATTTTAGATGTAGATTAAAATATAAAGATAGTAATGATGTTATTTGTAATTTAATTAAATTAATATATGTTAATTGACGACGAATAATTTTGGAGGTAGGTGAAGATATAGTTATAATTATAATCTTTGTGTTATCTTAAGATACGGGTATAGAAAAGTTCAAGTACGAATTAATATCATCTGTTTGGTTTTCCTTTTGTTCCTCCTGTAGCAATCGGTGTAAAAAAAATAGTTTTACTATGAAACAAAGTAATGGGGATATCGAAACTACTTTGTTTTTCTATAATCTCCTCTGAATAAACGAGGTTAAATTAACATTTAGAATTCAGGTTCACATTACGCTTCATTGCCCCGGTTATAATGATTTCACTTGATCAAATATAGTTGCTCTAAAAGAGTAACTAACTAAGACTATATCGAATATACATAAAGGCTAGATATTTTACCCGCCTATCTATCAAAAAAAAACATGGCTCTTAAGCCGATATTATTCATTAGACATCCGGGGCAAAAAAAAATACTTCCATACGACGGTTACAGGTGTTGAAGGATATCCGATTCGATCCCCAAGTTTCGGACTACTTTATTATTTTACGAAATTACCTGTTACATTCCCGGCGGTATAGAGTTACCATAGGTAGGTATACGGTAGTTGATTTATTTCAGGTATGTATGTAGATGTTTCTCCAGGTAAGTATTTAAGATGGTTTATTGCAGGTGTGTGTAAAGCTGTCTCCGCAGGTAAGTATTTAAGTTGATTAATTTCGGGTTTGTATTTAGATGTTTCTCCAGGTAAGTATTTAAGTTGATTTGTTTCAGGTATGTAGGTAGCTGTTTCCTTTAACGATTTTGCGGCTGAGTCCTGCTGACGTTGCTGGGCTTATTTGTTCTGGCCACCGCTCCAATCCTTTAACGCTAATTTTAACCAATTTTCTTTTTGTAATCTTGTCAATGAGCAGGGGCTAGTTTTGCTTGTTCATTTTTTTCCTTCCCTTAGTGGTGACAAATTTTCCACTCATATAAACAACATTAGTACTTACTTAGTTCTTCCTTAAAACCCACGTTTTGTAAATACCGTTAGATATAATTTCCGACCACGAGTACTACCACCTGCTTTGTTCACCGCCTTTGCTATAACCCAACAAACACGGAGGTTTGATTTCAAATTAAGAATGATTTGAAATCAAACGTTTTCTCAAACGACAAACGTTTGATAATGATTTGAAAATCATAGTGTTCTCAACAAAAAGGGGAAATTATTTTCAAATTGAAAAATGCCTTTATTTTCAACTTGCTTTCAAATGTAATTCTCAAATGTTTTTCAAATGTGGATTATAATACAATGTGGAACATAAATAAAAATATTGTATTTTTTTAATTTAAATTCATTATTTATTTAAATAAAATGTGAGATAAACATTCGGCACCATAGCTTAAATATGAAATAATGTTCTTTCCGTCCTCTAATTCTTGCAAAGACGAAATAATTGGCACCTTTTTATTTTGAGGATTGTAGCACCGTGATCATTCAATGAACTTATAATTTCTTCAATTTCCCGTTTTATTTTTTTAGTTCATATTTTTAATCATTTTAATGACAAATAATTTTTATTTTTCACAAAAAATAAATAGTTCACTTGTAAAACACATTTAACCACGAAGTAAAAATTTTACTTTAATCGCCATTTTTAATGTATACATTTATTTTTCGCTTAAGTATTGCCAAGTTTAGTTTTGATTTGAATTTAACATTTGATACCAATTTGACATCAAATTGATAAAACATTTGAAGTCAAATGTTTATTTTCAAATCATTATCAATTTGAATTTAAATGTTAAATCAAACAATTGAAAAACGTTTGAGAATTGTGTTTGATGTCAAATGATAAAGTCATTTCATATCAAAGGTTTGACTTCGTGTTTGTTGGGAAAGACTTTTTTCTCAATTCTGTGTATACCCTGCAAATAATAGGACCAGTCCAAACACGCGTGTAAAGAGTAGTCCACAAGGGACCAGGACTAGTCCAAAATTAACCCAAACGTATGGAAAAAACCTGGTCTATTTAACATTACGATGTCCTAGGAGAGGACCATATTACCCACCTTTGGACCACTAAGGAGTAGTTTTAAAACTATTCCATGGTATATAACCCACCTTTGGACCACTAAGGAGTAGTTTTAAAACTACTCCATGGTATACTCAAGGGGATTAGTTTTGAAGTCGTTTAAAAACGAAAGCATGTCGTTAAAAAACGAAGACATGTCGTCTCACTACAAACACTTTTTAACAATGAAATGGTCCATGCTTGCATTACATCGGACTAGTCCATGGAGTAGTCCATTTTATCAAAATGGGTCAGGTGGTCCAATTTTATTTGCATGGTACCAGTGATGTCAATTATGATTGTGTTGGTGAGATTACTCTTATCTCTTACATGCCCAGCGGGCGAAATATGCGGTTGCGAGGCCTATTGCGAGTCCTTATTAAAGACCTTTTCTAAGGGTCATCTATGTTCGATTAAATTGTTGGGAATCAGGTAAGGTATTAAAACTTACAAAACATTTTCATGAAAGGGCGATGCAACACCAGGGCCAGCATTATGCGAGGAAATATAGTTCATGCTTTCCATTCATTTTTCATCAGACCATTTAAAGTTAACTTACATTTATTGCTATGAAGACTTAAAAGCAATAAATAATAATACAATTATCGAAAAATGTTGAGTTATGGACAGACACAATCAGTTATTATTTAAATAAATTTAATTTGGAACCTCAGAAACTTTGCTTATTTTTTGGAAAAATTGCGCAGTTCACAATATTTGAAGTCTTTTTACAACCTAATACAATTCTTTCCAATATTTTTCGTTTTTTGCTCAACATACCTTTGTGAATTCTAACAATGAAAATTCATTTGCTCATACTAATGCAAATATTAGGTTTAAAAATATTCTGTAAGTATTTACCACCATTATAAAAAGAGAAGATTTTACTAGCCTATAATAAATACTTTTATTTACCAATAATATCTTCTAAATTTATATTGAAGTTTCGTAACAACAAAACATTTTTTAGGTTTGCGGATGTTAATTTATTGCGTTGTTTTGAGCAAATGTATTTCAAATCGGAAAATATTTGTTCGCAAAGATATGTTGAGGAGAAAAGCGACAAACATTTGAAAGAATTTTTTTTAATATAGGATATAGCGCCCCGTCTAAATTTTTCCAGAACTCAATAATATTTTCCCTGTCTGGAGGATTAATTTCGCTCCTAAGTATGATTAGTTCCGACTGGATGCTGAATTCATAACTCGCAATGTCGCACTTAAAGGGATTTTGGAATATGTTAAGTAGTGGTTTTATATCCTCAAAATCTTGAAAACGATCTTGAAAGTTGTAAAAAAGGTTTTCAAAAATTGCCAAATACTCAGATTTTTTCAAATATTTCTCCTTGTCATAAATAAGCAAAGTTTTAGGAAAGTTGGAAAAATCTTCATTATTTATTTCATTTGTTAATAAAAATAAAAACTCATACTTCAAACATCTGTGCATACATTTTAATTCTAGCTAATGGTATATCATAACTTTTTACAAAATACCAAATGCGCACCTGAGTTTGCCTGCAAAAATGTATAAAGTCATTATAACAGGTCAAAGTTACGTTAAATAAATACCATAAAGTAGTAAGGTTTACTCTTTAGACTCGGTCATATAATTGTAGCATAAAAAAGTAAGCAATAAAAAAAGTGCGAAACAATAAAGTTTCATTAATACATCAATAAAACACATCTTCTTACCCAAAAATTTTACCTGCTGTCACATTTGCTTTTATGTGTATAGGTTTACACATAAATTGTAGCAAAACAAGACTTTTTTAACTTGTTTTTTAAATATTTTTACCTACTTAAGAAAGAGTTTTCAAAAAAAAAACCTACCGACGCGATTGGTACAGAAACAAAAATATTTTTACAATCACAAAATACCAACAAATTCTTGTGGCTTTTTCTTTTCTTAATAATTTCTGCATTTAGGTACGTCTTTTTAACGAAAGCAAAAGGGACCCTGTTACAGGCATCAACGAATTTTTTTCACGAACAAAACACATATCGTTAGCTTAAATGCAAAACAATTATTTTGAAAATTTGAAATTTTTGTTGATTAGGATTCACTTTACATATATATTTTTATAAAATTATCAAAAAGTAATTTCAATTTTTGGGAATAAAAAATTTTAATTTCAAAAGATTTTGTTATTTGTGCTTAATTCCCAGTTTTTATTCTTGATAAAAACACTTGAAATTTATTGTTGATGGGATAAGCTATTCCTATGCATTTCACTGGTTGCTTAGGCCAGATCATCAGGAAACTTCATCCATAAAGATTTTAGACAAACTAAAGATATTAAACCAAATAAAACTGTTAAACGTATAAGACTTATAGCAACAGTTTTACTTGTAACAATATCAAAGCTTGAACAAAATACATCAACAATAAAAAAGTGGGTTTATCTCGTCTTACACTCCCCACTACAATTAGTTGAAATTCTCTCAACATTAATTGTAGTTGTAAGTAGGTTAAGAAAAACAAAATAAAAAACAAACAACAACTTACAAAAGATGTTGTCAATTAAGTGTTTTTTTAGGCCGTGCACTTGCCTGTTTATTATCAAAAAGTAATTTCAATTTTTGGGAATAAAAAATTTTAATTTCAAAAGATTTTGTTATTTGTGCTTAATTAATTTTTATTTTGTTTTTCTTAACCTACTTACAACTACAATTAATGTTGAGAGAATTTCAACTAATTGTAGTGGGGAGTGTAAGACGAGATAAACCCACTTTTTTATTGTTGATGTATTTTGTTCAAGCTTTGATATTGTTACAAGTAAAACTGTTGCTATAAGTCTTATACGTTTAACAGTTTTATTTGGTTTAATATCTTTAGTTTGTCTAAAATCTTTATGGATGAAGTTTCCTGATGATCTGGCCTAAGCAACCAGTGAAATGCATAGGAATAGCTTATCCCATCAACAATAAATTTCAAGTGTTTTTATCAAGAATAAAAACTGGGAATTAAGCACAAATAACAAAATCTTTTGAAATTAAAATTTTTTATTCCCAAAAATTGAAATTACTTTTTGATAATAAACAGGCAAGTGCACGGCCTAAAAAAACACTTAATTGACAACATCTTTTGTAAGTTGTTGTTTGTTTTTTATTTTGTTTTTCTTAACCTACTTACAACTACAATTAATGTTGAGAGAATTTCAACTAATTGTAGTGGGGAGTGTAAGACGAGATAAACCCACTTTTTTTATTGTTGATGTATTTTGTTCAAGCTTTGATATTGTTACAAGTAAAACTGTTGCTATAAGTCTTATACGTTTAACAGTTTTATTTGGTTTAATATCTTTAGTTTGTCTAAAATCTTTATGGATGAAGTTTCCTGATGATCTGGCCTAAGCAACCAGTGAAATGCATAGGAATAGCTTATCCCATCAACAATAAATTTCAAGTGTTTTTATCAAGAATAAAAACTGGGAATTAAGCACAAATAACAAAATATTTTGAAATTAAAATTTTTTATTCCCAAAAATTGAAATTACTTTTTGATAATAAACAGGTAAGTGCACGCAGCGTTACCGTTGTGATACTAAAGTATCAATTTGACCCTTTTTCGACGGTGTTGATACCTTTTATGACCCTTTTTTTAAATTATACTTTTGTATCATTATCACCTATTTTGTGACACTTTTTGACCCTTTTATGGAAATAGCTCTCACATTTTGTTTTTTGTCAACACTGCGGAACAGAAGTGCTAAACAAATGTTTTTGAAATAAGCATTGCTTGATATGGAACAGACTCAAAGTATAAACTTACAATTCCATGCTTTCTTCTCCTTGATTTTTGATAGTAAAGTACAGTTTTCCTAAAAGCAAACATATGTAGCTCATATAAATATTTGTTATTTTTTACGGTGGTTTCTTTTCAAAACAAAAATTTTACATTTTATAAAAAAAAAATGCAATTTGGTGTTTTGCTCTCTTAAAGAGTAGCATGTTTTATTCAAAAAAATTCGCCCTTAATAATGGCAAAAGGTATTGAACTTTTCGCCATCTTTTGAATCGACAGTGTTGAGAGTGCGCTAACAGGAATGAAAACAAGAGGTAAAAATTGCTAAATTAGCGGAAATTCCCATATATTTGGTAGCAGCGGTATGATAGCCAAGTCTTATATTTATTAAAAATCGTAACTTTAACAAATCTGACACTTACAGGAAAAAATCGCTTTAATCGAGAAAATGGTTACAATTTGCGAACGATTGCAAAATTTAAAACAAACACTAAAATATTTTGACATCACTAAATCGGAAAATTACATAAAAAAGATTAAAAAATTAGCTATGTATACACGCAGAGAAAAAACATGATTAATGAGTGGTCACTACAACCATTTTTGTTCATATTTGCCTAATATGTTTACCGTAATAATTTTTTTATAGTCCTAGTATAACTTGAAAAAATATTTTTTGTCCTTAACATTTTTAAATTCACTATAATAATATTATATGGTGTTTTACACCTTAAAAGTTACTCTGATCTAGCTAAACATATTTAATTATGTGAAATGTTTTCAACTATAAAATTATAATAATAATATTAGTTGCCCATAAAAGGTATGTTTAATACCATAATTTTTGTTTGTTTAAAAATACATTCTCTAAAGAAGCAAACATTTATTGTAATTTATTGCAAACAGTGTGTGTTGATACGTCATTTTCGGGAAACATGAATTACAAAATAATTTAAACGTTGCCTTGCAAAACTTAGGAAATAAATTAGTTATTATACGTTTGTTTAGACAGGTAAGTTATATTTATATATACACAATTATATAAATGTATAAATAATCAATTGCATTGTCTTTCTTGCAGCCAAAAAAAACCAACATCATTGAAACCGGCATCGAAATTTTGACACAAATTTTTATCATTAGCCCCGAATTTTTTTAATTTCTGTTCTACTTTATACTGATACAGATGAAGGTATGTTTGTTTTATCCTTTATTTTATTTTACTTTTCTTAAATGTTTGTATATAAGTTTATTTTTTAATATACATGTGCTACATTTTATTTATTAATATTAGCATATATTTAATATATTTTAATAAAACATAAATTTTTGAAACTAAATATGTTTTTTGTTTTATTCTGAGAACCATATAACATGTTGAAATAGACATGTTGCATGGTGTTGGGAAAAATAGAAACATGGTTTGAATCATCGTTTTTGTATTTCTTTTGAACATAATAATATGTTTGTGACAATAATTAACTACAGACTTTATTTTTGAACATATATTGTTACTTAAGACGTGTTTGACACAATCATAACCACAAACATTAATGATAGTTTGCGTTTGTGATTGTATCAAACATGTTTTTTCTTTGCGTGTAATGATAAAGAATAAACATTTTGTCAGGTGTTTAAAATAGGACAGAGCATTCCATAAAAAAATTAAGTTTTTTGAGCTCTTCCTACCTGAAATATTATTGGTTTGTTTGCTTATAAAAAAACTTGATCTTATTCAGCCCAATTATGAATAAAAATTCCCCGGGAGTTTTTTCCCTTTTCCCATTTTTACCATTGAATTAACATAGGAAAAATGGGAAAAGGGAGAAAACTCCCGGGGAATTTTTATTCATAATTGGGCTGATTATGTTCATTAAAATGGGAAATACTGCTAATAAAAAACTTGACCCTTTTTTTATTGAAATACCCTTTTTTTGACCCCTTTTTCTGGAAAATACCCTTTTTGTGACCCTTTTCGAAAATTTCGAACGGTAACCCTGAGTGCACGGCCTAAAAAAACACTTAATTGACAACATCTTTTGTAAGTTGTTGTTTGTTTTTTATTTTGTTTTTCTTAACCTACTTACAACTACAATTAATGTTGAGAGAATTTCAACTAATTGTAGTGGGGAGTGTAAGACGAGATAAACCCACTTTTTTATTGTTGATGTATTTTGTTCAAGCTTTGATATTGTTACAAGTAAAACTGTTGCTATAAGTCTTATACGTTTAACAGTTTTATTTGGTTTAATATCTTTAGTTTGTCTAAAATCTTTATGGATGAAGTTTCCTGATGATCTGGCCTAAGCAACCAGTGAAATGCATAGGAATAGCTTATCCCATCAACAATAAATTTCAAGTGTTTTTATCAAGAATAAAAACTGGGAATTAAGCACAAATAACAAAATCTTTTGAAATTAAAATTTTTTATTCCCAAAAATTGAAATTACTTTTTGATAATAAACAGGCAAGTGCACGGCCTAAAAAAACACTTAATTGACAACATCTTTTGTAAGTTGTTGTTTGTTTTTTTATTTTGTTTTTCTTAACCTACTTACAACTACAATTAATGTTGAGAGAATTTCAACTAATTGTAGTGGGGAGTGTAAGACGAGATAAACCCACTTTTTTATTGTTGATGTATTTTGTTCAAGCTTTGATATTGTTACAAGTAAAACTGTTGCTATAAGTCTTATACGTTTAACAGTTTTATTTGGTTTAATATCTTTAGTTTGTCTAAAATCTTTATGGATGAAGTTTCCTGATGATCTGGCCTAAGCAACCAGTGAAATGCATAGGAATAGCTTATCCCATCAACAATAAATTTCAAGTGGTTTTATCAAGAATAAAAACTGGGAATTAAGCACAAATAACAAAATCTTTTGAAATTAAAATTTTTTATTCCCAAAAATTGAAATTACTTTTTGATAATAAACAGGCAAGTGCACGGCCTAAAAAAACACTTAATTGACAACATCTTTTGTAAGTTGTTGTTTGTTTTTTATTTTGTTTTTCTTAACCTACTTACAACTACAATTAATGTTGAGAGAATTTCAACTAATTGTAGTGGGGAGTGTAAGACGAGATAAACCCACTTTTTTATTGTTGATGTATTTTGTTCAAGCTTTGATATTGTTACAAGTAAAACTGTTGCTATAAGTCTTATACGTTTAACAGTTTTATTTGGTTTAATATCTTTAGTTTGTCTAAAATCTTTATGGATGAAGTTTCCTGATGATCTGGCCTAAGCAACCAGTGAAATGCATAGGAATAGCTTATCCCATCAACAATAAATTTCAAGTGTTTTTATCAAGAATAAAAACTGGGAATTAAGCACAAATAACAAAATCTTTTGAAATTAATATTTTTATAAAATTTTAAAATGCTATCTTAAAAAATAACCACAATTGCACAATTGTGCAAAGAAATGGAAATCCCTGTTTTAAAATCATTGCACAATGTCAAAAACAGAAATAAAACAAAACAAAAACATAGATAATAAATAAAATAAAAAAGATAATAAAACAAAAAAAAAAAGATGTACCTACATACAGTTATTGTATATTTATTTATATACATAAATATATTTAGAGGCCTCAAAACAGGCCTTGCAATATTTGCGATATTTCCCGCTGAATGAGAGTGTTTCTCAGTAAACAATTATATTTTACGCTCGCAAAATAAAAGAGCGTAAGCGTACATGTGAATTAATTTGCACAATTGTGCAAGGCGCTGACATCCCTGTTGTAGAGTTGCACTTACCTGTTATAAATTCACCTTGGTGATTTACTATAAGTGCCGGTTCACACAGGTCAAGTTTACTTTTACAGTTTTATTTAAATTTTCTTTTGAACTTGCGTTCACGTTCATGCACAAAATTAATTTTTGTTTTCTTTTCCTTCAACTTTGTAGCTTTTTATTATATTACATGGCGTATTTTAGGCGATTTAGAAAATAGTTGGCTATTTTTGATGCGCCACGAATTTGTTTCAATATGAGAAAGTAATACATATTTTTTTATTCTAGTATTTTTAGGCATGAAATATCAGGCAAGTATTCGAAACTCAATAATGTAATGTTGAAGTGAAGTGAAGATATTGAAAATCTTCGATAAAATAGTTTTTCAAATTTAAAGAGAATGTCTACATGAGTTAGATTATCATTTCCCACGTCTTAAACAATTCCTACAACGATTGAAGTAGCGTCATTCGCTGTGCTATGGAAGAATCTCACTCGTGTGGCAGTTCTTCCCGTGTGAGGAATCTTCTACGATTAAAAAATGCGGCATCGACGATCAAAGACGCTCTTCATGAGACTCCCAGTAGCTCTTACATGATTCAAATTGCTAGCAGTGTATGAAATAATTATGTTTTTGTTTAAATGTTTTTTTTTATATAAAAATCGAACAAAAATAGTTTAAAAAAACTAAATTTTAAGTTGTCCCATTTTTTCGAAACGTGAAAGACGATTTTTTATTTTTTGTCAGGAAATTGCAAGGTTTAGAGAAAGTTTGTGTAGCTTCGTGGAGCTGAATAAACACAAATTATATTATTTTCTTATACCCACACCACAGTTGTGGAGATAGATGGTATTATGTGTGCTGATATTTGTAACACCTTAAAATATTGGACCTGGACCCACCTTTAAGTATATCGTTTGTCTCAGAATCACTTACTGAGTCGATATACCGTTGACTGGGCAACTGGCTCGATGGCTGGCTGGCTGTCCACCTTGTGCGCAAAGTACCAAGCCTTTTGAAAATGGGGCGAATTGGTCAATTATTTTAGATAGCCCCCATACAAGCTTATTTCCAGAAAAGGGTCTTTGTGCCAATAAATCATCATTATTTTGGTATTAAGATTAAATTTGGGCTAAACTCATTTTATTTCAATCAAAATCATCTTAAATTTTTTTATTTGATTTGGTCTAAATTTGAAACTAGCTCCCATACAAATACTACTGCTGAAAATAGCTTTTAATGCCATAAGTTCCTTATAAAGTTTGGTATTAACAAAAAAGTGACGATAAAACCTTTTACGATAACTACTTTGTCATGACAAAATGTCCTGGTAGGTCTAAAATTGACCCTAGGTCAATGAATTTATCTAAATAATATTCGGAACAAAGAACTTTTATATGAATCTTAAACTCATTTATGTACATTATTTTGTTCTGGCATGTCCATGATTACCCATGGGTCCCTAATAGGGCAAACTTGCAAAAATTTGTTCTTATATACTGCTTGACTAAGGCCCAGAACAGACGGTAAAACGCAACTGCAATGAAACCCTTTAGATATTATTGTTTTGAAACCAGTTTCAATCGTTTTCCACACACGCTGCAACCTAAATTGTACAAGAATTTTTTCTTTGAGAACAGATGAAACGCAAAGACGAGTTTCCTGCACGCCGGTTTCAATGCAACTGATTTCCAATGCATTTTAAACCGGTCTCAAAATGGTCGGGTCGTGTGTGGTCCCTCAAAGGAGTCTATGGCATAAACTCGAATGAAACTCGAAAATAACTAGAAGTTGCAGTTTCGTTGCAGTTGCGTTTCACCGTCTGTTCCGGGACTTACTAGTTGTAATTACCGCATATAAAGGACAGCCAAAGTAAAGTCCATGAAATTGTACGTACCTGCCGTATACTTGTAGCTTAAAAATGTTGGCCTAAACTTATTTAGTTATCTTTCCAATAAACCAACGCTAATTTTTTTCATTGTGTTTCATAAACGTCCAAAGGTATGATAGGATTCATAAAAATCTTTAAAATATCACTAACAACAACGTGATAATAAATTGCCACATACGTAATGTGAAAATGTTCAAGTTTTAATATAAAAAACACTTTTCTAGAAGATTTTCATTAACTTCATCAGGGGTCTAATCACCGCATACGGTATCGAGCTAAATTGATCGAAATTATTTATTTTGGTATCATGAAACTCGATATCAAATGAAATGTATTGCATTTGAAATAATAGCATTCGATGTCGAGTAACTCGACATTACATTTATCGAGTTTTCATTCGATACGTCCGTGCCTATCGTATGCAAAACAATTCGATAGTTTATTCGATACGATAGTATCGAATGCGGTGATTAGACCCCAGCCATTTGAACATACCTTCAAATACCTGTCATACAAATGATTGCCTGAACTTTCATTCATAAAAATACGAGAATTAAAATAATATTATTGAATTTAACGAATTTTAAAACAAATTCATAGGTCATCAAAAATAGCCAGTTGGCGATTTTAACTATTTTATATATCGCCATGTCGCCAAATCAAAAATTAGGTCGCCAAACATGTTTGAAAATCGCCACGTTTGGCGAGAAATCGCCACATCTGACAACCCTGTATGTGACCACGTCGTGTGTACGTTTGAAAAATGCATTTATTTTTGATATGCACTTGTGCGCCACTTTCTTTAAACCTCCAAAGGACTTGTAGTGAAAAAAAAGTGGAAAAACAATTGTTTTTAATTCAAAAAACATTAAAATTTTAAGTATGAATCTGTAAGTAATTTTTCATAATATTTTTCGTTTTATTTGTTGCATGTCAGCGTTGCCACTGAAAATTTTCTATGCGACCAAAATTGTTATACAAAATCCTTTGGACTCGACCAGTTTTCTATTTATGTTCTAGTTATGATACATTTAACGGCTAATTTCAGCAAGATCTGTTATAATTAACTACCATTATAGCTGTTAGTTTTTATACCCTCCACCACAATTAGTTTTGAAGAGGGTATATTAAGTTTGTCATTCCGTGTGAAACTTTTTTATTATTCATCTCAAACCCCATAAAGTATATATATTCTGGATCCTTGAGTAATTCTAAGTCGATTTAGCCATGTGCGTCTGTCCGTATGTTGAAAACACGCTCACTTTCGAACAACTCAAAAGAAATGAACAAACTTGGTGCCAAATTGCTTGTAGTTATCCTAAGCAGTTTGGGATGGAAATCCAGCAAAATCGGTTTAGTAGGGCCAGAGCTATGAATCAAAATGTGGAACCACCACCTAAAAAAATTGATAATTTTGTTACAAAAAATAACATAAATGCTGGAACAAGGCACGGAATGAGATAAGATTTTGCAAATATTTGTTGTATTTGCCTGGAAATCACGCTGTTCAATTTCGTGAAGATCCGTCCATAATTTACCCTAAGCCCTATATAAACACTACTCCTGGAAAACAGTTTAGCACGCCTAAGACCGTAAAAATAGAAATAACACTGTGAAATTTCTTGACGATCGGTCCATAATTTACCTTAGGCCCCATATAAACCCTACTACCGGAAAACAGTTAAGTACGCCTAAAACCGTAAAAAATAATGCAATCATAACAAATTTTGGCTCGTCACAGTTTTATAGGACTATAAATGATACTGTGGAATTTCGTGAAGATCAGTACATAATTTACCCTAGGCCCCATAGAAACCCTACTCCCAGAAAACAGTTTAGTACACCTAAAACCATAATTAATAATGATATCATAACAGAAATTGGTACGTCACAGCTAAAGGACCAGAAATGACGCTGTGAAATTTCGTGATGATCGGTCCATAATTTACCCTAGGCCCCATATCAACCCTACTACTGGAAAACAGTTTAGTCGCCTAAAACCATAATTAATAACAAACCGTCACAGTTTAAGATAATAATAACATCATACAGATATTAATCCTTAAACATTCGAACTGTCGGTGGAGGGTATCAAAGATTCGGCACAGCCGAATAAAGCACTCTAACTTGTTTTATATACCTTTAATATAAAATTAAAAATTATTTTGCTTCTTAAGAAAATTTTTAAATTTTGAGTTAACATGGGGCCGTAGGTAAATTATGAACCGACCTTCACCATATTTGGTGTCATAAAAAGGTTTTTTTTGAAATGCCGCAACAAATTTATGCTAGTTTTTAGGAAGGTGGTTTCACATTTAGGAGCTTAACTCTTTTTCTAATAAAAACATCTTTGAAGAACTAGAAACCATTTGAAACCCAAACGACTAAATCAACTTAGAAGACCCAGAATATACATATGTATATACTTTATGAGATCTTCGATTAATTAAAAAAAAAGATTCACATAGAATGATAAAGGTAGTGTCCCCTCATACACCATACGAAATTGGTTCAGAATTCCTACTTCGTAATGCTTAGCTTTCTGTTTCTATTCGCCCTTCCAGAAATAACATTCCCCTTAGACTTCAATATTTTCATTCTCATTAAGCAATGTTTATACGCGTATTGATTTCTCTGATCCTTTTAGCATCAAAAATTACTACCTTAATATCTTAAAATAGCTTTTCGATTTTGTTATATATGAGGGGTATAGATGCAAAGACTGCAATAATACCTCTTAGTTGTATTTAATGAATGCTTCCAATTAGGGAATATTACATAACCAGAAACACTTTTACCTTATAAAAAAGTATGTTCAAAAATTAAAAATTGATGCAAAGACGGCGATGTCCATTGGAGATTGTCGGTTTTGCAATGATCACAGTTTGTTAAGCTCTTTTTTCGAAAATGCATGCTATTTTTATACCCTTCACCTCAGGTGGAAAAGGGTATATATAAGTTTGTCATAACGTTTGTAATTTCCACAATATTGATTTTAGACCCCATAAAGTATATATATTCTGGGACCTTATGAGGAGAGAACTTGATTTAACGATGTCCGTCTGACCGTCTGTCCGTCTTACGTTTGATATGTGTTTTCCGGATAATCCAGACATGATAGCGGCTAGGTTGTTTTACATTTATGTTACATACAGTCCACCATTTCTTGCTATTGAAATTCAGCCAGATCGGTCCAAAAATGACGTAGATATGAGCAAAAAACCACGACTACCTCTAAATTTTTCCAAAAATCCCTTGTTGTTGTATTTTTTGAATTTCTGTATATCTTGAGAACGGCAAGAGCCAAAGTTTCCAAATTAGGTACACACATTTACGTTGCCAATACACACCATCCTACAAAATGTGGGCGGGATTGGAGAAGTGGGCGTGGTACCTCCCGTACAAAAAAAATTAAAAATTTTATAAAAACCTAAATTTAAGGGCTGCCATATGTCCTATGGATATGACTTATATATCAAAATATCGGAAATTTTTAGTAGAACATATTTTATAAAAAACTCGGGAAAATCGGTTCAGATACAAAAAAGTTATGACCAACTAACTGGCAAATTTCTTCTTAAACACGTCGGTATATAAATCTGTCAAATCGGTTAAAAAATGGCTGAGTTATAATAATAATAATAAGCGTACATGTGAATTAATTTGCACAATTGTGCAAGGCGCTGACATCCCTGGTGTATACCCACGCTGAATTGACAAGATTACATCTCCGTGAACATAACAAAGTAGTTAACAAAGTAAATCTTGTTTCACTCAAAAGAAAGAGAGCAACAAAATATGTCTCTCTTCTCCTCATTAAAATTGAGCATTTCTGGCCAAGCAGAACTAAACTTAGGTGCGGCCAAGTTAAAATAGCGAAATATTGTGAATAGATATGGCAACTTTAGCCATTTTATAGAGAATAATATCTTCTTCTTGTTTTCGGTGTATGGGAGAGAATTTCGGCTTTTAACAAAGATAACAAAGTAAAACCGGAAATGTTATTTATAAAATAACTAGCTTAACCCGTGCGCTTCGCTACACTGCTTTAACCACTTCTTCAGTTGAGAGATACTTAATATATGCATCCTATGGGAGGTATTTCCCCCTGTGCCTACCGGCTTTATTTTTATTTTCAAAAGTGTAGCATACCATAAGAGTGACTTTTACAAAGTTTGAACATTCTCACTTAACAGTTCTTAAGATATGCGATATTAAACATTGGTGTCCCATGGGGGGTAACACTTCCCCCGCTGCTATTTTATTTCAGTTTTGGGGCTCTGAAGATCCTACTATCAAAAGTTCAACAAAATCCGTGCAGTGGCTCTTAATTATATTTCTATCTATGAGGGGTACTGCTCCTTCTCTGTCAACCCCGCCCATTTTTATATTGAAATTTAAAGTTAACCATAATAGTAGCTTTAACCACGTTTGAAGACTCTCCCTTTAATAGTTCTTCAGTTGAGTGATATTTAATATATGCATCCTATGGGAGGTATTTCCCCCCCTGCGCCTACCCGCTTTATTTTTATTTTCAATAGTGTAGTATACCATAAGAGTGACTTCTACAAAGTTTGAACATTCTCACTATAACAGTTCTTAAGATATGCGATATTAAACATTGGTGTCCTTTTGGGGGTAACACTTCCCCCGCTACTATTTTATTTCAGTTTTGGGGCTCTGAAGATCCTACTATCAAAAGTTCAACAAAATGCATGCAGCGGCTCTTAATTATATTTCTATCTATGAGGGGTACTGCTCCTCCCCTGTCAACCCCGCCCATTTTTATATTGAAATTTTCATTTTACCATAATAGTAGCTTTAACCACGTTTGAAGGCTGTCCCTTAAATAGTTCTTCAGTTGAGCTATATTTAATATATGCATCCTATGGGAGGTATTTCCCCCCTGCGCCTACCGCTTTATTTTTATTCTCAATAGAGTAGTATACCATAAGAGTGACTTCTACAAAGTTTGAACATTCTCACTGTAACAGTTCTTAAGATATGCTATATTAAACATTGGCGTCCTATGGGGGGAACCACTTCCCCCGCTACTGTTTTATTTAAATTTTGGGGCTTAGAAGATCCTACTACCAAAAGTTCAACAAAATGCGTGCAGCGGGTCTTAAGATATGCGATATTAAATATTGGCATCCTATGGGGGGTACCAATTCCCCTGCCCCGATTTTGGATTTCAAAATCAACTAACCATCATCACTCCTCCCTGTACCTTCCCTAAAAATTTTATGGCAATCGGTCGAGCCGTTCTCGAGTTATGGAGTGACAATCAAAATGTACACTTCTTTTTATATATATAGATAAATAATTAAAATATTGCGACAAATTATTAGAAAAACTAATATATTTAAATTAGTTTACAAATGTTTGTGTTGGATTCCTTAAAAATATATATTTTAAGTTTAAAAAAAATAAATTTCTATTAAACTTCACTTATAAATTTCTATTGAACTTCACTCATTTTACTTTTTTGGCCCTGGGGCCAAATTTAGGACTTCTGACTAACTTCTGTGAATTGGGCGTTGTAGCGGGCCACCTTATCTACAATTTGACATACATTTCATTTTGGGCGCTAGTTTTTTGTAGAACAAAGTTTTCAAAAAAGTATTTCTAGCCAATTCACTCATTTTACTTATTTGGCGCTGGGGCCAAATTTAGGACTTCTGACTAACTTCTGTGAATTGGGCGTTGTAGCGGGCCACCTTATCTACAATTTGACATACATTTCATTTTGGGCGCTAGTTTTTTGTAGAACAAAGTTTTCAAAAAAGTATTTCTAGCCAATTCACTCATTTTACTTATTTGGCGCTGGGGCCAAATTTAGGACTTCTGACTAACTTCTGTGAATTGGGCGTTGTAGCGGGCCACCTTATCTACAATTTGACATACATTACATTTTGGGCGCTAGTTTTTTGTAGAACAAAGTTTTCAAAAAAGTATTTCTAGCCAATTCACTCATTTTACTTATTTGGCGCTGGGGCCAAATTTAGGACTTCTGACTAACTTCTGTGAATTGGGCGTTGTAGCGGGCCACCTTATCTACAATTTGACATACATTTCATTTTGGGCGCTAGTTTTTTGTAAAACAAAGTTTTCAAAAAAGTATTTCTAGCCAATTCACTCATTTTACTTATTTGGCGCTGGGGCCAAATTTAGGACTTCTGACTAACTTCTGTGAATTGGGCGTTGTAGCGGGCCACCTTATCTACAATTTGACATACATTTCATTTTGGGCGCTAGTTTTTTGTAGAACAAAGTTTTCAAAAAAGTATTTCTAGCCAATTCACTCATTTTACTTATTTGGCGCTGGGGCCAAATTTAGGACTTCTGACTAACTTCTGTGAATTGGGCGTTGTAGCGGGCCACCTTATCTACAATTTGACATACATTTCATTTTGGGCGCTAGTTTTTTGTAGAACAAAGTTTTCAAAAAAGTATTTCTAGCCAATTCACTCATTTTACTTATTTGGCGCTGGGGCCAAATTTAGGACTTCTGACTAACTTCTGTGAATTGGGCGTTGTAGCGGACCACCTTATCTACAATTTGACATACATTTCATTTTGGGCGCTAGTTTTTTGTAGAACAAAGTTTTCAAAAAAGTATTTCTAGCCAATTCACTCATTTTACTTATTTGGCGCTGGGGCCAAATTTAGGACTTCTGACTAACTTCTGTGAATTGGGCGTTGTAGCGGGCCACCTTATCTACAATTTGACATACATTTCATTTTGGGCGCTAGTTTTTTGTAGAACAAAGTTTTCAAAAAAGTATTTCTAGCCAATTCACTCATTTTACTTATTTGGCGCTGGGGCCAAATTTAGGACTTCTGACTAACTTCTGTGAATTGGGCGTTGTAGCGGGCCACCTTATCTACAATTTGACATACATTTCATTTTGGGCGCTAGTTTTTTGTAGAACAAAGTTTTCAAAAAAGTATTTCTAGCCAATTCACTCATTTTACTTATTTGGCGCTGGGGCCAAATTTAGGACTTCTGACTAACTTCTGTGAATTGGGCGTTGTAGCGGACCACCTTATCTACAATTTGACATACATTTCATTTTGGGCGCTAGTTTTTTGTAGAACAAAGTTTTCAAAAAAGTATTTCTAGCCAATTCACTCATTTTACTTATTTGGCGCTGGGGCCAAATTTAGGACTTCTGACTAACTTCTGTGAATTGGGCGTTGTAGCGGGCCACCTTATCTACAATTTGACATACATTTCATTTTGGGCGCTAGTTTTTTGTAGAACAAAGTTTTCAAAAAAGTATTTCTAGCCAATTCACTCATTTTACTTATTTGGCGCTGGGGCCAAATTTAGGACTTCTGACTAACTTCTGTGAATTGGGCGTTGTAGCGGGCCACCTTATCTACAATTTGACATACATTTCATTTTGGGCGCTAGTTTTTTGTAGAACAAAGTTTTCAAAAAAGTATTTCTAGCCAATTCACTCCTTTTACTTATTTGGCGCTGGGGCCAAATTTAGGACTTCTGACTAACTTCTGTGAATTGGGCGTTGTAGCGGACCACCTTATCTACAATTTGACATACATTTCATTTTGGGCGCTAGTTTTTTGTAGAACAAAGTTTTCAAAAAAGTATTTCTAGCCAATTCACTCATTTTACTTATTTGGCGCTGGGGCCAAATTTAGGACTTCTGACTAACTTCTGTGAATTGGGCGTTGTAGCGGGCCACCTTATCTACAATTTGACATACATTTCATTTTGGGCGCTAGTTTTTTGTAGAACAAAGTTTTCAAAAAAGTATTTCTAGCCAATTCACTCATTTTACTTATTTGGCGCTGGGGCCAAATTTAGGACTTCTGACTAACTTCTGTGAATTGGGCGTTGTAGCGGGCCACCTTATCTACAATTTGACATACATTTCATTTTGGGCGCTAGTTTTTTGCAGAACAAAGTTTTCAAAAAAGTATTTCTAGCCAATTCACTCATTTTACTTATTTGGCGCTGGGGCCAAATTTAGGACTTCTGACTAACTTCTGTGAATTGGGCGTTGTAGCGGGCCACCTTATCTACAATTTGACATACATTACATTTTGGGCGCTAGTTTTTTGTAGAACAAAGTTTTCAAAAAAGTATTTCTAGCCAATTCACTCATTTTACTTATTTGGCGCTGGGGCCAAATTTAGGACTTCTGACTAACTTCTGTGAATTGGGCGTTGTAGCGGGCCACCTTATCTACAATTTGACATACATTTCATTTTGGGCGCTAGTTTTTTGTAAAACAAAGTTTTCAAAAAAGTATTTCTAGCCAATTCACTCATTTTACTTATTTGGCGCTGGGGCCAAATTTAGGACTTCTGACTAACTTCTGTGAATTGGGCGTTGTAGCGGGCCACCTTATCTACAATTTGACATACATTTCATTTTGGGCGCTAGTTTTTTGTAGAACAAAGTTTTCAAAAAAGTATTTCTAGCCAATTCACTCATTTTACTTATTTGGCGCTGGGGCCAAATTTAGGACTTCTGACTAACTTCTGTGAATTGGGCGTTGTAGCGGGCCACCTTATCTACAATTTGACATACATTTCATTTTGGGCGCTAGTTTTTTGTAGAACAAAGTTTTCAAAAAAGTATTTCTAGCCAATTCACTCATTTTACTTATTTGGCGCTGGGGCCAAATTTAGGACTTCTGACTAACTTCTGTGAATTGGGCGTTGTAGCGGGCCACCTTATCTACAATTTGACATACATTTCATTTTGGGCGCTAGTTTTTTGTAGAACAAAGTTTTCAAAAAAGTATTTCTAGCCAATTCACTAATTTTACTTATTTGGCGCTGGGGCCAAATTTAGGACTTCTGACTAACTTCTGTGAATTGGGCGTTGTAGCGGGCCACCTTATCTACAATTTGACATACATTTCATTTTGGGCGCTAGTTTTTTGTAGAACAAAGTTTTCAAAAAAGTATTTCTGTGAAATTGATTAGTTTTTCTGTTCTGTTGCGGTTCAGTTTGTTAAAATCAAAAACAGTTATTGTAAGTGACAGCAACATAAATAATAAAAAATACATATTTATGTTGAAATAAACTATTTTTTGATTTTAAAAATTCATAAAATTTAATTTCTTCAAATTTATTTGCATTAAAATGATTGAAATAAAACATTAGACGGTGCAAAACTAATAAATATGTCATAAATGGCTGATAAGTTGCTACAGAAAAAGTAACTATTACAATTTCGAAGCAGAACGGCACGGAACAGAACAGAAACAGAAAGTAAAGACTAATTATGCCTTTAGTGTTTTTTCCCTGTAATAATGCCTATATGGTAGTATATAACAAAAAATGCAAGATTTATAAACTTAAAATTTTATTAAAAAAAAAAATTTCAATTCGATAAATATGTACATACGTACATTAATATATTAAAAAAAATTAAAATAAAAAATTTCATTCGAAAAATAAAATTATGAGTTTAAAAAAGGGATATTCTTCAATGTAGTATTGGCCACATTTGGTTTTAATAAAACAATTGCCGTATGATATTATCCAACTATTTTAACATATGTAGGCTTCTGAATAAAGAACACACATAAGGTGTAAAAAAGAAAAAAAAATGTATGTTTGCATTCTGATACTTCAAACCTTTTTGCAATAGCACTAGAGGTAGAAGTGAACAACACGTGAAAAACTAAAGCGCATGAAAAATGGCAGGTTACACAACAATATATTTTATCATAGACAAGTTCAGGATTTACTTTTTTTTACATACATATATCGTCATCTTAAAGGCCTAATAACCTATCTGCAAAAATTTCAAAATTGAGTTTCTTATGGATTTTTATTCCCTATATCATAACGCATATGTGTGCAAAATTACGTGCGTTATTAATTACGGTTTTAGTCGTTTACATTGTTTTCCGAGATTAGGCTTTATATGTGTTCAATGGTAAATTAAGGACCAAACTTAAAGAAATTTGACAGTGTGTACTCTAGTCCTATAAAACTGTGACATACCAAATATTATTATTGTGACATACCAAATAATTAAAAAGAGTGAATTGGCTAGAAATACTTTTTTGAAAACTTTGTTCTACAAAAAACTAGCGCCCAAAATGAAATGTATGTCAAATTGTAGCTAAAGTGGCCCGCTACAACGCCCAATTCACAGAAGTTAGTCAGAGGTCCTAAATTTGGACCCAGGACCAAAAAAGTAAAATGAGTGAATTGGCTAGAAATACTTTTTTGAAAACTTTGTTCTACAAAAAACTAGCGTCCAAAATGAAATGTATATCAAATTGTAGCTAGGGTGTCCCGCTACAACGCCCAATTCACAGAAGTTAGTCAGAAGTCCTAAATTTGGCCCCAGGGCCAAAAAAGTAAAATGAGTGAATTGTCTAGAAATACTTTTTTGAAAACTTTGTTCTACAAAAAACTAGCGCCCAAAATGAAATGTATGCTAAATTGTAGCTAAGGTGGCCCGCTACAACGCCCAATTCACAGAAGTTAGTCAGAAGTCCTAAATTTGGACCCAGGACCAAAAAAGTAAAATGAGTGAATTGGCTAGAAATAGTTTTTTGAAAACTTTGTTCTACAAAAAACTAGCGCCCAAAATGAAATATATGTCAAATTGCAGCTAAAGTGGCCCGCTACAACGCCCAATTCACAGAAGTTAGTCAGAAGTCCTAAATTTGGCCCCAGGGCCAAATAAGTAAAATGAGTGAAGTTCAATAGAAATTTATGAGTGAAGTTTAATAGAAATTTATTTTTTTTTAAACATAAAATATATATTTTTAAGGAATCCAACACAAACATTTGTAAACTAATTTAAATATATTAGTTTTTCTAATAGTTTGTCGCAATATATTAATTATTTATTATTTTATAAATAACATTTCCGGTTTTACTTTGTTATCTTGCCGAAATACTCTCCCATACACCGAAAACAAGAAGAAGATATTATTCTCTATAAAATGGCTAAAGTTGCCATATCTATTCACAATATTTCGCTATTTTAGCTTGGCCGCACCAAAGTTCAGTTCTGCTCGGCAGGGCTGTCAGATATGGCGATTTCTCACCAAACATGGCGATTTTGAAACGTGTCTGGCGATGGGATTTCCCATTTGGCGACTGGCGACTTTTATGGCGATTTCTGATATAACTGGCGATTAACTTGGCTATTTTTAGCATTTATATTATTTCGGCGATTTTGTTTAACAACTTGTCATTTTTTGTTATCATTACTAATATAAAAAAACATATTAAGTGAATTTTATATTCAGTCACTATTTAATTCTATAAGTATGTAGGTCAAAACTCCAGTAATGAAATCGGTGAGGCTTAAGTGTACGATATTATAGACTTGTGTACTTAATTTAAGTTTTTAGCTGAATACATATGAATATAATCTCCATTTTATTTAATTTAAAAAAAAAAATACAGAAACAAAACAAAATTTACTTCGGCGACTTTTTTGTATTTTTTCTTAGTTTTTGGCGATTTTTGACTGAAAAATTATCGTGGGGTGTCACAAAGCCATAGGACATAAAGCCATATGGCGTCAAGTCCCATTCCATTGAGACATAAGGGCATATGCCATTAAGTCTCAATATAATGGGACTTAACGCCATAAATTTTTTCCGTAAAATGAGACATAAAGCCATATTTTTGATAATGATTGTATTTCACCCTATTTCATGTAGAAAATGCTTTGTTGTTTCATGTCGCCCTGTTTTATGTCAAAAATGGCAGTATGAACTAACTCCCCAAACCCAAAATGAACTAAGCCCCTAAATTTGGGGACGTCGTTCATATATGGAAAAAACCCGAAAAAGCTACACTAGCAAGTGCTTCTCTGCATAGCCGGCCTTTGGCCGGACGCAATGATTTTCTCCTCTATGGTATAACAAACACCGGCTTCGCTAACTAAAGCTTCTCTGCGTAAACGGCCTTCGTTCGGAAACAAGACAGATTTTAGAAGCTTTACTTAGCGAAATCGGTACTTGTTATACCATAAAGGAGAAAATTCTTGCGTCCGCCAAAAGGCCGGCTATGCAGAGAAGCACTTGCTAGTGTAGCTTTTTCGGGTTTTTTCCATATATGAACGACGTCCCCAAATTTAGCGTTTTTTGTATGCAAAATTTAATTTAAAAAAAAAGAAAAATTTACAAAAACTGAACCAAATCGGCGTTTGGCGATTTTTGGCAATTTCTGACATCCGGTTTGGCGATGGAGCTCAAAAAAATCTGACAGCCCTGTTGACAACCAAATAGCCAATAATATTTTGTGCTGCCAAGTTTAACATAGTTTTTACATTTTCTGCGCATTGCCAGATTAATGCGTGTTGCCAGATTAGTTAATTTATGCCATAAATAATTTTTGTTAAATTTTGTTTTTAAAAATTCAATAGTTTTTTTAATAGTATTCTCTGTACAGTGCGAGAATTATCTGTAATTTTTGTTATTTTCCAATAAATACTGGAATGGTATGAGAAAAAGTTTTTTGCAACAGTGGTATGTAAGGAGTTTTGGAACAAATCTAGTTTACAAATGCACCTCCAAATACATACAAAACTTAAAAATAAAAGTAATCGTGGCTATTCTGAAATACGCTTTTCGAAAATTTTGTTTTGTTTTCCTGTAAATGTACACCGAAGTTTTCAGATATACACATGTATATGCAATTTTCCACTACAATTCTGAACTTGTGGCCAATATTAGTATCATTTGAAAGCTTTAAAGTAGGGATTTAAAGAGACGTCTTTTTGCCGATACCTATACACAAAAGAAAATATCGGCGATACCGATACGAACATAAAATTTAAGTTTAAGGTAAAATTAACAAATCTCATGTAGAGTAATTTCTTTATTATAAGACTACTGTGTAAGTATAAATATTTAAAATTGATAATAATATTTTAAAAACTACGAACTGAATTTTAATTCATGGTAAAATTACCAAAAGTGTTAGAGATTATTATTTAAAGTTAATATTAATAAGAATTTTGTTTTTGTATCTCAGATACGACAGAACTGATTTCTGCACCATGTTCTTAAATTTTGGGTATAACAATTCATTCCGTTAGTAAACAAGCGAAAATGCATCTCTAGAAAATCTAAGGTATCTTGAGACTTCTTCTTTCTTATAACATTTTCACAAACACTCCAAAGTTAGTTCTGGTAGACTTATCAGAACTTTTACTAGGTGTTGCGGTGACCGTGTCTGCAACACTTTCGGAATGCAGAGGCATGTTAAGTAGCTTATTAAGCAAATTTTTCAATATATTGTCCTTGAAATATTTGACATTTGTGTCTCAAATCGTTCATTTATTGAAATTGGCGAGTTATTGAGTCGCTTAAGTTCCGTTTTCGCTTAATTTAACAGCTCCCGATATTTTCTTTGGAGTTACCTTAAGGGTAAGGTGCTTGTCAATAAGTTAAGAACTATCCAAGTGAAATTAAAAAAAGTTATTGGAAATGCACATCAGGTCGAAGCAATTAATGGCCACCATTTTAAAGATATAATCTTCAAAACATAATGTGAACATATTTTCAAGCTTAAATCTAAATTTTAATAAACGCCGACGTTTGAGAAAATCAGAAAAAAAGTTACAGTAGTTTTGACTTAACTGCCTTTTGTTTACGTGCACTTTTGACTTAACTGCACAAAATTGTTAATTTTTATATTTCCATGCAAATTCCTTTTTTAAGTGAACTTTCTATACCTGCACATTTAAGATAAATGCACAAAATTTTTGGCATTTTAAAATTATTTTCATACAAAAAATCAAAGTTAGCTGCACTTTGACTTAACTGCCCAAAATACATATTTTCTGGAATTATTCTTCAAATCCTTCTTTACGTGCATTTTGTATACCTGCACATTTTTCATATTTTTGGGCAGCTTTAAAATATTTTCATACAAAACATCAAAGTTAGCTGCACACATAAAAATATTTGGTAGCCAAATTTTTTCCATAAATTTTTATGTTCTTTGTGAATTCTCATTGTTTTTGTTAATGTTTCCTTCATATTAAATAAACATACATACATGTATAAAATGATCTGTTATTTCCCAGCTAGCATAGGCTGTTTGTTAGACGATTATGTTTAATATACAACTCCTAAAATAATCTTCTCATGATTATCTGACGAGTAACAAAACAAAAACATCTAAATCTTATTGTAATTTATTATTTATTTTTTGACTCGCTCGTCCTTAAATCTTGGAATGAACCTTTTGGGACTCTCTGTTAGAGTCGTATAACAGTTACTAAGCTACCTAAATAAGACCGTTTTTGAAGTATGAAAATGCTATTGCCAATTCAATTTTAATAAAACAAACCGGCCTAAGGATCTGTAAAAACGGATTTTCCGACAGGATGGTGTTAATTTCGCGACCTTAAGGTTTATTTTATAGAAATTGTATGAAAATTAGAAGTTTTAGCATGAAAAATACGCTTGATGCCCTTATTAAGGTAGCTCAGTCATACGGCTGAGCATTTCACGAGTTGTAAAATAATACCTACATGAGTCTTAAACTACTCTTGGCATGCTTTTTGAAAGACTCGTTAGATAATCTCTACATACATCATAAACGATTCCCTTTACGATTAATATAAGCGTTTTTCGTTGCGTTATGGTAGAATCTCTCATAGGAATCAGCACGTGTAACAGTTTCTTCCGTGCGAGGAATTGTCTACAATCAAAAAATGAGCTTGTCGACGATCAAAAACACTCTTTGTGAGATTCCCAGTGGACTCCTATACGATTGAAAATGCTAGCTCGGTTGAAATAAAATTTTAATAATATATAAATTTATGTAGTAATAAAATAATTTTTTTAATCTACTTTTAAATCAAACATTTTACTTAAGCTGCATTTTTGAGCAGGTAACCACATCTACTGTATTCTTTAAATATATCATTACGATACTTATGCGCCACCCTGTATTTTGTATGGTCATTAGCATTTTTGTATATGCTAGACACAGAAGACAAAAATGTAAAGTGTGTAAAAGCAATAAATAAGGTCATACAAAACTTTATGGTTTTAAAAAGTTACTGCTTTAAAAACTGTAGAAAAATTGTGTTGCTTGAACAAACATACTTAAAGTAAAATTTTCTCGTTTCTAAGGTGCTGTTTTTAAGTGACAGGCGATTGATTGTATTGTAAAATTAATATGAAAAACGCTCAGTTTTTTAGTCTTTGGAAACAGCTCATAAGTTCTTCTCAAATGATTTTCTATTTGAGGAAAATTATATTTTGGTAAAAAAAAATTATCAAAAATATGATAAAATCATTTTTCTGGCAACGCTGATGTTCATTATGTTAGGTTCTAAAAATAATTTACCTTGGTAGCACTTCTTGAAAAAGCACTCAATTTTAAATAGCCATATTTGAGTCACTCTCCTTAAAATGAGAGGACTTTTTTTATTACTCTCTTCAAATTGAGTACTTTGATAACTTACTTTGTTATCTTCTCGGCCGCCAAGATTACATTATCAAGGCGATCTCCGTGAACATAACAAAGTAGTTAACAAAGTAAATCTTGTTTCACTCAAAAGAACAAAAGCAACAAAATATGTCTCTCTTCTCCTCATTAAAATTGAGCATTTCTAGCCGAGCAGAACTAAACTTAGGTGCAGCCAAGTTAAAATAGCGAAATATTGTGAATAGATATGGCAACTTTAGCCATTGTATAGAGAATAATATCTTCTTCTTGTTTTCGGTGTATGGGAGAGTATTTCGGCAAGATAACAAAGTAAAACCGGAAATGTTATTTATAAAATAATAAATATATTGCGACAAACTATTAGAAAAACTAATATATATTTAAATTAGTTTACAAATGTTTGTGTTGGATTCCTTAAAAATATATATTTTAAGTTTAAAAAAAAAATAAATTTCTATTAAACTTCACTCATAAATTTCTATTGAACTTCACTCATTTTACTTATTTGGCCCTGGGGCCAAATTTAGGACTTCTGACTAACTTCTGTGAATTGGGCGTTGTAGCGGGCCACCTTAGCTGCAATTTGACATACATTTCATTTTGGGCGCTAGTTTTTTGTAGAACAAAGTTTTCAAAAAACTATTTCTAGCCAATTCACTCATTTTACTTTTTTGGTCCTGGGTCCAAATTTAGGACTTCTGACTAACTTCTGTGAATTGGGCGTATTAGCGGGCCACCTTAGCTACAATTTGACATACATTTCATTTTGGGCGCTAGTTTTTTGTAGAACAAAGTTTTCAAAAAAGTATTTCTAGATAATTCACTCATTTTACTTATTTGGCCCTGGGACCAAATTTAGGACTTCTGACTAACTTCTGTGAATTGGGCGTTGTAGCGGGCCACCTTAGCTACAATTTGACATACATTTCATTTCGGGCGCTAGTTTTTTGTAGAACAAAGTTTTCAAAAAAGTATTTCTAGATAATTCACTCATTTTACTTATTTGGCCCTGGGGCCAAATTTAGGACTTCTGACTAACTTCTGTGAATTGGGCGTTGTAGCGGGCCACCTTAGCTGCAATTTGACATACATTTCATTTTGGGCGCTAGTTTTTTGTAGAAGAACGTTTTCAAAAAAGTATTTCTAGCCAATTCACTCATTTTACTTATTTGGCCCTGGGGCCAAATTTAGGACTTCCGACTAACTTCAGTGAATTGGGCGTTTTAGCGGGCCACCTTAGCTACAATTTGATATACATTTCATTTTGGGCGCTAATTTTTTGTAGAACAAAGTTTTCAAAAAAGTATTTCTAGCCAATTCACTCATTTTACTTTTTTGGTCCTGGGGCCAAATTTAGGACTTCTGACTAACTTCTGTGAATTGGGCATTGTAGCGGGCCACCTTAGCTACAATTTGATAAACATTTCATTTTGGGCGCTAGTTTTTTGTAGAACAAAGTTTTCAAAAAAGTATTTCTAGATAATTCACTCATTTTACTTATTTGGCCCTGGGGCCAAATTTAGGACTTCTGACTAACTTCTGTGAATTGGGCGTTGTAGCGGGCCACCTTAGCTGCAATTTGACATACATTTCATTTTGGGCGCTAGTTTTTTGTAGAACAAAGTTTTCAAAAAAGTATTTCTAGATAATTTACTCATTTTACTTATTTGGCCCTGGGGCCAAATTTAGGCCTTCTGACTAACTTCTGTGAATTGGGCGTTGTAGCGGGCCGCCTTAGCTACAATTTGACATACATTTCATTTTGGGCGCTAGTTTTTTGTAGAACAAAGTTTTCAAAAAAGTATTTCTAGATAATTCACTCATTTTACTTATTTGGCCCTGGGGCCAAATTTAGGACTTCTGACTAACTTCTGTGAATTGGGCGTTGTAGCGGGCCACCTTAGCTGCAATTTGACATACATTTAATTTTGGGCGCTAGTTTTTTGTAGAACAAAGTTTTCAAAAAACTATTTCTAGCCAATTCACTCATTTTACTTTTTTGGCCCTGGGTCCAAATTTAGGACCTCTGACTAACTTCTGTGAATTGGGCGTTGTAGCGGGCCACCTTAGCTACAATTTGACATACATTTAATTTTGGGCGCTAGTTTTTTGTAGAACAAAGTTTTCAAAAAAGTATTTCTAGCCAATTCACTCATTTTACTTATTTGGCCCTGGGGCCAAATTTAGGACTTCTGACTAACTTCTGTGAATTGGGCATTGTAGCGGGCCACCTTAGCTACAATTTGATATACATTTCATTTTGGGCGCTAGTTTTTTGTAGAACAAAGTTTTCAAAAAAGTATTTCTAGCCAATTCACTCATTTTACTTTTTTGGTCCTGGGGCCAAATTTAGGACTTCTGACTAACTTCATTTCTCTACATTTCTCTACATTTCATTTTGGGCGCTAGTTTTTTGTAGAACAAAGTTTTCAAAAAAGTATTTCTAGATAATTCACTCATTTTACTTATTTGGCCCTGGGGCCAAATTTAGGACTTCTGACTAACTTCTGTAAATTGGGCGTTGTAGCGGGCCACCTTAGCTGCAATTTGACATACATTTCATTTTGGGCGCTAGTTTTTTGTAGAACAAAGTTTTCAAAAAAGTATTTCTAGATAATTCACTCATTCTACTTATTTGGCCCTGGGGCCAAATTTAGGACTTCTGACTAACTTCTGTGAATTGGGCGTTGTAGCGGGCCACCTTAGCTACAATTTGACATACATTTCATTTTGGGCGCTAGTTTTTTGTAGAACAAAGTTTTCAAAAAAGTATTTCTAGCCAATTCACTCATTTTACTTATTTGGCCCTGGGGCCAACTTTAGGACTTCTGACTAACTTCAGTGAATTGGGCGTTGTAGCGGGCCACCTTAGCTACAATTTGGCATACATTTAATTTTGGGCGCTAGTTTTTTGTAGAACAAAGTTTTCAAAAAACTATTTCTAGCCAATTCACTCATTTTACTTTTTTGGCCCTGGGGCCAAATTTAGGACTGCAGAAGTGATTCTAAGACTTGTAAATTAACTGAACAAAAAATTTTTGTTTAGTCTTAATTAAAAAGTAATTTTGAACAACAATGACAAATACCTTCTGTTTTTTATTTTTTTGAAAAAAATAACAATTATTTTTTGATTTTTGTTTTTTTGATCAAAAGTAAGTTATTTTTTAACTCTTATTTTTTTGAACAAAAATAACAGTTATTTTTTAATTTTTATTTTTTCGATCAAAATTAATAGTTTTTATTGAATTTTAATTTTTTCGAGCAAAAATAAAAGTTATTATCTAAAGAAATGTATGTAGGTGTTATAATAATTTAGTTGACTTTAAATATTTATTTTAATGTACATAAAAACTTTTAATGATGATCACGCATTAAAAAAAAAACATTTAAAGTCAACTAAGTTATTATAACACCTACATTTCTTTAGAGAATAACTTTTATTTTTGCTCGAAAAAATTAAAATCCAATATTAACTATTAATTCTGATCGAAAAAATAAAAATTTGAAAAACAATATATTTTATCATAGACAAGTTCAGGATTTACTTTTTTTTATATACATATATCGTCATCTTAAAGGCCTAATAACCTATCTGCAAAAATTTCAAAATTGAGTTTCTTATGGATTTTTATTCCCTATATCATAACGCATATGTGTGCAAAATTACGTGCGTTATTAATTACGGTTTTAGTCGTTTACATTGTTTTCCGAGATTAGGCTTTATATGTGGTCAATGGTAAATTAAGGACCAAACTTAAAGAAATTTGACAGTGTGTACTCTAGTCCTATAAAACTGTGACATACCAAATACTATTATTGTGACATACCAAATAATTAAAAAGAGTGAATTGGCTAGAAATACTTTTTTGAAAACTTTGTTCTACAAAAAACTAGCGCCCAAAATTAAATGTATGTCAAATTGCAGCTAAGGTGGCCCGCTACAACGCCCAAGGGCTGTCAGATATGGCGATTTCTCGCCAAACGTGGCGATTTTGAAACGTGTCTGGCGATGGGATTTCCCATTTGGCGACTGGCGACTTTTATGGCGATTTCTGATATAACTGGCGATTAACTTAGCTATTTTTAGCATTTATATTATTTCGGCGATTTTGTTTAACAACTTGTCATTTTTTGTTATCATTACTAATATAAAAAAAACATATTAAGTGAATTTTATATTCAGTCACTATTTAATTCTATAAGTATGTAGGTCAAAACTCCAGTAATGAAATCGGTGAGGCTTAAGTGTACGATATTATAGACTTGTGTACTTAATTTAAGTTTTTAGCTGAATACATATGAATATAATCTCCATTTTATTTAATTTAAAAAAAAATTACAGAAACAAAACAAAATTTACTTCGGCGTCTTTTTTGTATTTTTTCTTAGTTTTTGGCAATTTTTTACTGAAAAATTATCGTGGGGTGTCACAAAGCCATAGGACATAAAGCCATATGGCATCAAGTCCCATTCCATTGAGACATAAGGGCATATGCCATTAAGTCTCAATATAATGGGACTTAACGCCATAAATTTTTTCCGTAAAATGAGACATAAAGCCATATTTTTGATAATGATTGTATTTCACCCTATTTCATGTAGAAAATGCTTTGTTGTTTCATGTCGCCCTGTTTTATGTCAAAAATGGCGGTATGAACTAAGTCCCCAATGAATTAACTCCCCAAACCCAAAATGAACTAAGCCCCTAAATTTGGGGACGTCGTTCATATATGGAAAAAACCCGAAAAAGCTACACTAGAAGTGCTTCTCTGCATAGCCGGCCTTCGGCCGAACGCAATGATTTTCTCCTCTATGGTATAACAAACACCGGCTTCGCTAACTAAAGCTTCTCTGCGTAAACGGCCTTCGTTCGGAAACAAGACAGATTTTAGAAGCTTTACTTAGCGAAATCGGTACTTGTTATACCATAAAGGAGAAAATTCTTGCGTCCGCCAAAAGGCCGGCTATGCAGAGAAGCACTTGCTAGTGTAGCTTCTTCGGGTTTTTCCATATATGAACGACGTCCCCAAATTTAGCGTTTTTTGTATGCAAAATTTAATTTAAAAAAGAGAAAATTTACAAAAACTGAACCAAATCGACGTTTGGCGATTTTTGGCAATTTCTGACATCCGGTTTGGCGATGGAGCTCAAAAAAATCTGACAGCCCTGTTGACAACCAAATAGCCAATAATATTTTGTGCTGCCAAGTTTAACATAGTTTTTACATTTTCAGCGCATTGCCAGATTAATGCGTGCTGCCAGATTAGCTAATTTATGCCATAAATAATTTTTGTTAAATTTTGTTTTTTAAAACTTCAATAGTTTTTTTAATAGTATTCTCTGTACAGTGCGAGAATTATCTATAATTTTTGTTATTTTCCAATAAATACTGGAATGGTATGAGAAAAAGTTTTTTGCAACAGTGGTATGTAAGGAGTTTTGGAACAAATCTAGTTTACAAATGCACCTCCAAATACATACAAAACTTAAAAATAAAAGTAATCGTGGCTATTCTGAAATACGCTTCGAATAAGTGAACATTTACATGAAAACAAAACCAAATTGACAAAAATGGTTTTTGTTTATCATACAAAATTAACAGTTTTAAAAGAGAAAACAAAAATGGTTTTTGTTTATCATACAAAATTTACAGTTTTTAAAAGAGAAAGAAACGCATTATACCTCTCGCGTTAATTTGATTTTAGAAGTGTATAGATAACAAAAATAATTTTCGAAAATTTTGTTTTGTTTTCCTGTAAATGTTTTCAGATATACACATGTATATGCAATTTTCCACTACAATTCTGAACTTGTGGCCAATATTAGTATCATTTGAAAGCTTTAAAGTAGGGATTTAAAGAGACGTCTTTTTACCGATACCTATACACAAAAGAAAATATCGGTGATACCGATACGAACATAAAATTTAAGTTTAAGGTAAAATTAACAAATCTCATGTAGAGTAATTTCTTTATTATAAGACTACTGTGTAAGTATAAATATTTAAAATTGATAATAATATTTTAAAAACTACGAACTGAATTTTAATTCATGGTAAAATTACCAAAAGTTTTATTATTTCTTAAACAAGAAAAGTGTTAGAGATTATTATTTAAAGTTAATATTAATAAGAATTTTGTTTATGTATCTCAGATGCGACAGAACTGATTTCTGCGCCATGTTCTTAAATTTTGGGTATAACAATTCATTCCGTTAGTAAACAAGCGAAAATGCATCTCTAGAAAATCTAAGGTATCTTGAGACTTCTTCTTTCTTATAACATTTTCACAAACACTCCAAAGTTAGTTCTGGTAGACTTATCAGAACTTTTACTAGATGTTGCGGTGACCGTGTCTGCAACACTTTCGGAATGCAGAGGCATGTTAAGTAGCTTATTAAGCAAATTTTTCAATATATTGTCCTTGAAATATTTGACATTTGTGTCTCAAATCGTTCATTTATTGAAATTGGCGACTTATTGAGTCGCTTAAGTTCCGCTTTCGCTTAATTTAACAGCCCCCGATATTTTCTTTGGAGTTACCTTAAGGGTAAGGTGCTTGTCAATAAGTTAAGAACTATCAAAGTGAAATTAAAAAAAGTTATTGGAATGCACATCAGGTCGAAGCAATTAATGGCCACCATTTTAAAGATATAATCTTCAAAACATAATGTGAACATATTTTCAAGCTTAAATCTAAATTTTAATAAATGCCGACGTTTGAGAAAATCAGAAAAAAAGTTACAGTAGTTTTGACTTAACTGCCTTTTGTTTACGTGCACTTTTGACTTAACTGCACAAAATTGTTAATTTTTTGAATTATTCTTTATATTTCCATGCAAATTCCTTTTTTAAGTGAACTTTCTATACCTGCACATTTAAGATAAATGCACAAAATTTTTGGCATTTTAAAATTATTTTCATACAAAAAATCAAAGTTAGCTGCACTTTGACTTAACTGCCCAAAATACATATTTTCTGGAATTATTCTTCAAATCCTTTTTTACGTGCATTTTGTATACCTGCAATTTTTCATATTTTTGGGCAGCTTTAAAGTATTTTCATACAAAACATCAAAGTTAGCTGCACACATAAAAATATTTGGTAGCCAAATTTTTTCCATAAATTTTTATGTTCTTTGTGAATTCTCATTGTTTTTGTTAATGTTTCTTTCATATTAAATAAACATACATACATGTATAAAATGATCTGTTATTTCCCAGCTAGCATAGGCTGTTTGTTAGACGATTATGTTTAATATACAACTCCTAAAATAATCTTCTCATGATTATCTGACGAGTAACAAAACAAAAACATCTAAATCTTATTGTAATTTATTATTTATTTTTTGACTCGCTCGTCCTTAAATCTTGGAATGAACCTTTTGGGACTCTCTGTAAGAGTCGTTACAGTTACTGAGCTACCTAAATAAGACCGTTTTTGAAGTATGAAAATGCTATTGCCAATACAATTTTAATAAAACAAACCGGCCTAAGGATCTGTAAAAACGGATTTTCCGACAGGATGGTGATAATTTCGCGACCTTAAGGTTTATTTTATAGAAATTTTATGAAAATTAGAAGTTTTAGCATGAAAAATACGCTTGATGCCCTTATTAAGGTAGCTCAGTCATACGGCTGAGCATTTCACGAGTTGTAAAATAATACCTACATGAGTCTTAAACTACTCTTGGCATGCTTTTTGAAAGACTCGTTAGATAATCTCTACATACATCATAAACGATTCCCTTTACAATTAATATAAGCATTTTTCGTTGCGTTATGGTAGAATCTCTCATAGGAATCAGCACGTGTAACAGTTTCTTCCGTGCGAGGAATTGTCTACAATCAAAAATGAGCTTGTCGACGATCAAAAACACTCTTTGTGAGATTCCCAGTGGACTCCTATACGATTGAAAATGCTAGCTCGGTTGAAATAAAATTTTAATAATATATAAATTAATGTAGTAATAAAATAATTTTTTTAATCTACTTTTAAATCAAACATTTTACTTAAGCTGCACTTTTGAGCAGGTAACCACAACTACTGTATTCTTTAAATATATCATTACGATACTTATGCGCCACCCTGTATTTTGTATGGTCATTAGCATTTTTGTATATGCTAGACACAGAAGACAAAAATGTAAAGTGTGTAAAAGCAATAAATAAGGTCATACAAAACTGTATGGTTTTAAAAAGTTACTGCTTTTAAAAACTGTAGAAAAATTGTGTTGCTTGAACAAACATACTTAAAGTAAAATTTTCTCGTTTCTAAGGTGCTGTTTTTAAGTGACAGTGTATTGTAAAATTTATATGAAAAACGCTCAGTTTTTTAGTCTTTGGAAACAGCTCATAAGTTCTTCTCAAATGATTTTCTATTTGAGGAAAATTATATTTTGGTAAAAAAAAATTATCAAAAATATGATAAAATCATTTTTCTGGCAACGCTGATGTTCATTATGTTACATGGCGTTTACATTTGCCAGTACTGGCAAGACAGTAGCAATACATGCAAACTTTTTTACTAATACATGCACACTTTTCCAACTGTCTTGTCTACTGTCTAGCAAATTTTGCAGACAGTAAAATTGGACAGTTATTTGACATTTGCTAACAGTAATCGGAAGTTTTGTTAGCAAAAGAGGAAAAAAAATCAAAATGTAAAGAAAATTAAACATATTTTGCTTTGATTTTTTATATTTTAGTTAAGTGTTATGTTTGTAAACACATTTTAAGCTGTTTTTAAGTTTGTTTAGTTCATGTAAAACACATTTAGCTGGACTTGAACAGCAACATTCACGTTTGACTAATTTTTAAAAGTGAACTGTCTTAACTACTGTCTGGACGCCTACGTCACGAAGACAGCTAGTAGTGTTTTTGGAAACTAATATGTATGTTCTTACTGTCTTGCCAGTACTGTCAAATGTAAACGTACTGTTAGGTTCTAAAAATAATTTACCTTGGTAGCACTTCTTGAAAAAGCACTCAATTTTAAATAGCCATATTTGAGTCACTCTCCTTAAAATGAGAGGACTTTTTTATTACTCTCTTCAAATTAAGTACTTTGATATAAGTAAAATCTAAAATATTGACTTAATGTAGCTAATGCATAGCAAATCAGGTGATTAAAATTCAGGTTAATCTCAACAAGCAAAAAACACTGGGACTTGGGCAGGAGGTAGTGTCACCAAAAAAAGCCCGAAAGCACCTCCCCACTTAAAATTTATTCAATATGTGGGATTAGAGGTCAGGTTCATGTTGGCCTCCTCCAGAAAGTGGTTTCTCATATACGAAGCAGAGGGCTTATTTTTAAAAGAATGATAGTGGAACAGGGTAAAAACAGAGTAACAAGTTCAAAAAATATTGTCTTGGAGAGTAAATTTCTTTTGGATTTGGTATCCCTCTAAAAGCCCTTATGCCGCGTTGGATTGTTCTTAAAAAAATCAAGCTAAAAATTCTTCCCCTGAATGCAATAATGAAGTATTCATATATGTACTTCATACTATTTAAACGATGTATTATAAGAAACACAATAATCATTTTATAATTTTTCAAGGAAATTAAAGTCCGATTTATGTAGCAAATCAGTTTTTGATAAACTTGTACATAGCGTAACGCTATAAATTAAAGTAACGGTAAGTTTTTTGTTAATTTAAAACTTAGCAGCAAGATTCATTAGACTGTTGTTTATATGTATTTTGTCATAATATTTTTGAAAGAGATTTCTATGCTTTCTTTTTATTAAATTATGTATGAAATGATATGTTCCACACTCGCCGACATTTGGCAATTCTACTGATATTTGGAAACCAATTTTTATTAATTTTATTTTTCAGTTTTCCAACCCTAGACCAAAAAACTTCAATGTTAAATGTTAAAATATTTTAAATTGTACTAAACATGTTATTGGAGTACTTCAGTTCTTTTGCAATGATAATAGTACTGAAAAAGTACAATTGTACTAACTTTATCATCCCTGATTCTCTACGTAAGTTTTTTTTCGGTATATTTGCTTATCGTAGGGTAATGGGCCTCATTGCATAAAACCTTAAGGCCTTATTAATAAAATATTTCCGCTTTATAAAAGATTATCAGAAGTATTTTTTTCATTTAAGAATTATTCAATTAACAAGATTTGGATTTTCGTGCTTAATTCCCAATATTTATTCTTGATAAAAACACTGAAATTTATTGTTGATGGGATAAGCTATGTGCAGAAATATTGTAAAAAAAAAGGTTTAATTATGTATTATTTGGGTATGCTCGTAAATGCATCACTGCGCTGCATCAGTAAATTCGAATGTTTATATGTATATGTATTAGTAAAGAAGATGTGGAGCGAAAAATTGTCTAATATTACTTTAAAAAATAATGGTCACACATTAAAATGAATTATACAGAACAATTATAAATAAAAATATATCCGGGGAGTTTTTCCCTTCTTCCATTTTATTCCTTATTTAAATTAAATTGAAAAAAACCCTGGAAGAATTTTTATTTATATTTGAAAAATCAAAAGACTTTAATTTTTTCCAAGTTGACTACTTAGTCTTTCAATTTGATTGTACTCTGTGTGCTCGAGTCACTTTAGTTGCGTTCGAGAACATAAATGTTTTTACTATTTTTTACTAAACTTTACTGCATTTTACGAAATTGCGTTCGAGTACACAAAATGCAGTTAATGAGAACATAAATTGAGAGCGGAAAGTGACAGTTCATGTCTGAGTATTTACAAATTTTTACTGCAGAAATTTTTGTAGTAAAATTTAGTAAATCAAAGAACATATGTTTCAAAAGGTAAACAAACAAAAATAACAAATAAAAAGCATACAAATTGTAAAAACATTGTTAAATAAAAGAAAAGTTGAAATTAAAATTAAGCCAAAACAAAAAAGTGAATAAATATTAATTAATTAAACTTCTTTGTGAAGCATTTATTTGGCTAAATACAAACTTTTGAAATTTTTTTTATTATGTTAATTTTTTAAGAGTTGTAAAAGTGTGAAGTATTTGGGTACTTAAGTAATCAATAGCAAACAAATTATTCATGTTCTTTTGAATAAATAAAACCGCCACAAATTAGTAAAACCAAATAAAATAAAAAACAAACAAATTGGAAAGATTACATAAAATAATTTGTTTATATTTTCAAAAAATGTTCGTGTTATAAAAAGTATTTAACCGAGTACCGGTAAGAAAACGAGTTAAGTAGTCAAAAGTGTCAATATTTTTCAGCACTTCAATTATTTGCCATCAGCTGTTGCCTTTATTTTACGAATTTTTACAAATTTTGCGTTCGCGTACTTTTTTCGACAACGGCTTTTAGTGAGAGCAAATTTTTCAGTTTACTCATTTACTGCATTTTACTGTAAAAGTACTCAAACGCACCTTTTATTAGCTGTCAAAATTAATGTTTGTTGTTGTAGTTGTTTCTTTGGCCAGAGTGATGAATTTATGAATGCTTTTTTTTCTCAAGCTAATAGGGCCTTAATTTCTTCAATGTAAATAAAATTAATTACAATATTTTGTTCCCAAATTAAAAATTGAATTAAATTTAGGCCCTATTAGCTTAACAAAAATATCCTTCATTAATGTTTGTAGTTTTCTTTTGTAAAAAAGTTAAGTATTTTAAAAATTGTCTTTTATTTCATTAAATTTTAGAATTAATTTAAAATCTTTCAATTCAGTTGATGAAGTCTGTGACCAAGCATCGATTCAGTTGAAAACTGAATTGAACATTTATGGGGCGCATAAGACCTTAAGGTTTTATGAAATAAGGCTCATTACCCTGTGATACGCCAATGTCTACTGAAAAAAAATTTTGCGTGGAGCAACCTAGAGGAAACTACTTTCGGTTGGATGCCAACATGAAGCTAAGACCTCTAATCCCGCATACATATACATGCTTAATGTGCAGGGGCTTTCGGGCTACTTTTAGAGACTCTACCTCCGGCCCGAGTCACAGTATTTTTTTGTTTATTGAGATTTAGCTGAAATAAAGAAACCAAATAACATTAATTTATAATTAAACCATACAATAAAAACGATACATATATATTTAACTTTAAATCTTACCTTTGTATGTCCGCATAACTTCTAAAAAAACCTGAAAAAAGAAAATTTAAAATTTATTTTAATAACTTGAGGGTTACACGATCAAGTTTTGGCTATCAAGTTTTAATACACTCACACTTTTTTACCAATACACTCATACTTTTAAAAATTGATATGAACTTGCCTATAAAATTCTCTTGCCAGTGAGTGTATCAATTTTCGTTTAAGAAAACATCTTATTACAAATCTTTTGAAGTTGTTTTTTTTCACAAATATTTTGCCGGCAAAAGCTGAAGTTCTTTTTTTTTTACAAATTGTTGCGGGAATTTTAAAATTTTAACTAAAAACCTAAAAAATAGTGAAATATGTTTATTAATAAAATTTATTTATAAAATTAATAAGCAAAATGATGTTCTGCGATTCATAGAGCTGTACAGAAGCCATGAAATTGTATGAATCTTTCATCATATAAGCGAAATGATTTGAAAATAAAAGCCTACGAGTATATAGCTTCTGAAACAAAAATACCAGTGGAAGAAGTAAAGAAAAAATAAAGTCCCTTCGAACAGCCTACAGTGCAGAAAAATCAAAAGTGGAAAATAGCAAAACAGTTTGAGTTGTTTTCTCGGCGACGACATCTTGAAAAAGTAAATTGCTTTCAACTTGCGTGCAGCCTACGTCACAGCTGTCAACTTTTGCATATTTTGACAATCAGTATATGTAAAAGACTATCAAGAAAATCTTGATCGTGTGGCTGCACTGTAATTGTAATAAATAAACTTGCCATGCTTTATTCCTTCTGCTGTTTGTTTACTTTTTGTTTAGAGAGCTGCCAGATTTGCAGAAATGGATACAAGTACAATTGGAATTGAAAATTAAATGGAATTATTTTAAAGTAATTTTTAATGCTTTTATGTAGTTTAAAGCGATTATTTAATAAAATTGTTTGGTTTTTCTATTTTAAATACGATAGAAATGTTAAATTCAAACAATTTAGAGTAAAATGTTGAGATTAAAAAAAATATTATATAAATTGATTTTAATTTTGTGGTAGCAACTTTCTTCTTTCAAATGTCTTATTTTGCATAAAGAATTTTGTGAGTTTTGTTAAAAAAACAAAATTTTATTTGATTTTAGTATTTCTTCTGCCTTGCATTTTAAATTGAATATATTTCTTCAAAATTTTAAACATTTTAACTTTCTAAAATTTGAGCTAGTGCTACACTCAATTTACATGATGAATTTTATGACGTCCAATTTTGGACGTTATTTTTTTGTTTGGAAGCAAGCGGTGTAGAGAAGAAAGAGAAGTAGAAAATAGATATGATTTCTGTTTTCTCTTCCTCTTTCTTCTCTACACCGCTTGCTACCAAACAAAAAATTACGTCTAAAATTGGACGTCATAAAATTCATCATGTAAATTGAGTGTTTGAAATATTTTTATTTTTTTAATTTTGAATATTTTAAATTCTGTGATTTTTTAATACGATTGGGTGGTTATTACTATATTTAACCCTTTTTATGCATATGTACATTATTTTGTCTGGAACCAAATATTCACAATGAAAAGACATTCCTTTTTGGATTTATTTTTTAAAGAAACTTCCAAAAACATGTTGAATTTTTGCAATGTTTTTTTAGTCAGAGTTGATTTTTTCTGATTTCCTTGGTTCCTTATTCATATGAAAATATTTAAAATTTCGTTATTTCACATAATTTTGATATGTATTAAATTTTATAAACATTTTTTTTTTTTTTATTTTTCTATATTTAAATAAACACTTGTCACTTTGAAAGAAGAATAAAACATAAATCAAAAAACACAAATGAGTGCAAGAGGAGTGTCAAAAAAGAATCACAGAAAATACGATTCATGTCTTACTTACACCGGCTTACTTCTCTACTCCGCTCGCTATCAAACGAAAATAGACATGATTTAAATATAGGGCAAAATCATCGTAAAATTTCGTTAAGGGATTAAACATTTTTTGGTAAATAGGCTATAAATGGGTAATTTTTCGAAAGTTATCACCTCATTTTTCGATTCATACGATCTTTTTACATAGAAAACCGGTTTCAATTTTTTTGCACCACGAAATTTATTGGTATTAAACAGTTACAAGCTAGTTTTTAATTTAAAATCGTCAATTTTTAAAGAAATTTTGTGTTTATATTTAAAAACAAGCAAACAAACAAATGTTTAACATACGGTATTTTTTACATAAATATTTTTAAATATACAAACATTTTTTAAATTAAGGCCCTGAATTTGTAAAACGCAACGCAATCCTAAAAATAACATTGAAAGCAAAAACAATGTCGAAAATTTTTCAAAATTTTGTTGTTGCTTTCTACAGAAATACAAATTGCGTTTAAAAATTATCAACGCCACAAGATATGCAGCGTTTAAAATTTAAAAATTCAATATTCATTTCTATAGAAAACAACAACAAAATTATGAAATATTTTCGATTTTGTTTTTGCTTTCAATATAATTTTTGGCGTTGCTTTTGCGTTTTACAAATTTAGGGCCTAGCAAAGACAAATATATATTTTATTGTATATATAAGCCTATCGTGAATTAAAAGTAAACAGAACTTCCCTTTAAGGTTTAGCTTTTGCCCATAAAATTATTAGGAAAAAGAGAACAAACATATTTTATTCACAATCAGTGTTTTCATATTTTTCTTTTTTTTTCAAAAATCTTTAAACTTCTGAAATAAAACTTTGTTTCTAACAAAAATATTTTTTTTTACACATCGTCAAAAAATCACAAGAACTGCATGTATTTTATGAATATTTATTAAACAATATAATATACATACATATGGGGGATTTGATGTCAAGTGACCCAATTTTTAAATCGATATCTTCCGATTTGGGTGAAATTAGCAGCAAGCTTAGTCCTATTAAATAGTAGCTAAGACATAAATTTTCAACAAGATCGGTCAAAAAGTTTCTGAGATAAAGGGCGTCAAAGTTTGACATTTTGGCCATACAGGTGTTCTTTCTTAGCCATGTAACTTATTACCTATTGGTGTTAGCAAAATTTGTCCCAAGTTGCTTAGATAGCTATTTGATCAATCTTTTTAAAAATATATTTTTATTTTCGCAAAATCTTTGAAATTAAGGTTTTGCACAAAAAAATATTCTTTTTGACAATAAACAAAATTCGAAGAAGATACCTAACTCAATTAGAAGTATTAACAAAAAGCTAAGACATTTCTTATTGTATAAATTACCAATTATCGCGGCATGTCGTAGGTAAATAAACTTAGTTTTTTGTTTTAACACAAAAATAAATTACCAATGCACCCCTTGGTTAAAATTCCTAGACAAACTTTTTGTGTGTGTCTATGAAAACTTAGCTAAAAATTTAATTCATCCATTTGTTTTATAACACGTATTAAATCCTTATATTTTTAAATGAACTAATATTGTCTAATTTTATAGACTGAATAAAATCGTCACTTTTTAGAAAAAAAATTAGAAAATCGGCATTTGGCTATTTTTGGAACAAAAAATCGTCGAAATTACGATAACTCTGCCAATCTGGCAGCCTTATGTTTATTTTCCACATATTATTACCAAGAAACGCAGTGGGAACGAAAATACATACTTTTTTTTTACTACATTTGGCACTAAGTCCTAAATACCTTTTTTTACAACTCTGAAAAAAAGTATGTTAAAAAAGCATGTTTTGTTCACACCGATTTCTTATTTTACACTGCGGCCACACGATCAAGTTCTTGATGGTCTTTAAATATACTGTGCCCATGTTCTGTAACTCTCGCGTCGAGAAAGTTTTCAATTGAAATGTGTGAAATGAAACAAAAATTCCATATATTGAAACAAACAGCTGTTTTTCTCACTTAAATGTGTCTGTAACTTTTTTTGGCGAGTACAAGCTGTCACGTAATACCCTTTGTACACTTGCATACATTTCGGAGGAACGCATGGAAGATGTTGAAAAAGTGAAATACGAGTTCACACTTGAAACATCTAACATTTACCATTAACAAAAAATGTCACCATTTCTGAAAAAAAAACTCTTATTTTTATACCCTTCACCACAGGTGTAAAAGGGTATATATAAGTTTGTCATAACGTTTGTAATTTCCACAATATTGATTTTAGACCCCATAAAGTATATATATTCTGGGTCCATATGAGAAGAGAAGTTGATTTAACGATGTCCGTCTGTCCGTCTGTCCGTCTTACGTTTGATATGTGTTTTCCGGATAATCCAGACATGATAGCGGCTAGGTTGTTTTACATTTATGTCACATATAGTCCACCATTTCTTGCTATTGAAATTCAGCAAGATCGGTCCACAAATGGCTGAGATATGATCAAAAAACCACGACTGCCTCTAATTTTTTCCAAAAATCCCCTGTTGTTGTTGTATTTTTATTGCTTTTTTCTGTATATCTGGAGAACGGTAAGAGCCGAAGTTTCCAAATTGGGTACACACATTTTGGTTGTCAATACACACCACCCTACAAAATGTGGGCGGGATGGGAGAAGTGGGCGTGGTACTTCCCGTACAAAAAAAAGTAAAACTTGTATAAAAACCTTAATTTTAGGGCTGTCATATGTCCTATGGATATGACTTATATACCAAAATATCGGAAATTTTTAGTAGAACATATTTTATAAAGAACTCGGGAAAATCGGTTCAGATACAAAAAAGTTATGACCAAAATTATTTTTTTTTTTTTTAAATACCAATTTTCGGTAACCATGGATCTTCCCGAGTCCAAGTTTTATAACACAAATAAATGGTAAATTTCTTGCTCAACACGTCGGTATATAAATCTGTCAAATCGGTTAAAAAATAGCTGAGTTATAATCAAAATACTGAAATCCCAAAAGTTACTCTTTTTATACCCTTCACCACAGGTGTAAAAGGGTATATATAAGTTTGTCATAACGTTTGTAATTTCCACAATATTGATTTTAGACCCCATAAAGTATATATATTCTGGGTCCATATGAGAAGAGAAGTTGATTTAACGATGTCCGTCTGTCCGTCTGTCCGTCTTACGTTTGATATGTGTTTTCCGGATAATCCAGACATGATAGCGGCTAGGTTGTTTTACATTTATGTCACATATAGTCCACCATTTCTTGCTATTGAAATTCAGCAAGATCGGTCCACAAATGGCTGAGATATGATCAAAAAACCACGACTGCCTCTAATTTTTTCCAAAAATCCCTTGTTGTTGTTGTATTTTTATTGCTTTTTTCTGTATATCTGGAGAACGGCAAGAGCCAAAGTTTCCAAATTAGGTACAAACATTAAGGTTGTCAATACACACCACCCTACAAAATATGGGCGGGATTGGAGAAGTGGGCGTGGTACCTCCCGTACAAAAAAAATTAAAAATTGTATAAAAACCTAAATTTTAGGGCTGTCATATGTCCTATGGATATGACTTACATACCAAAATATCGGAAATTTTTAGTAGAACATATTTTATAAAAAACTCGGGAAAATCGGTTCAGATACGAAAAATTTATGACCAAAATATTAATTTTTTTTTGAAAAATACCCATTCTCAGGAACCATAGATCTTCCCGAGTCCAAGTTTTATAGCCAAAATAACTCATATAGTCCACCGTTTCTTGCTATTGAATTTCAGCAAGATCGGTCCACAAATGGCTGAGATATGATCAAAAAACCACGACTGCCTCTAATTTTTCCAAAAAAAAACCCTTGTGGTTGTTGTTTTTTTGTTTTTTTATTTGAAACATGTACACATGCTTGTACATGATTGTTCGCTTTAATTGAAAAATACATACCTACAAATTAAACTAATAATATGACGAAGTATATTCTATTATAATGCTTTATTATTAACAAGGTTAATAGCTCAATGGTCTGGGCGGTTGCCCAAGAAGGTTTGTTTGTTATATTGCCGGGGTTCAAATCTCGGCATCTCCACCTTTACCAAACAAAATTTTTTTAACTTTTTCCATAAATATTTCTATAAACGATTTTAAAATTATTCAGCGATTTTTGATTTTTTCATTTTATTGACAATATAAATATGCATCGTTCGCCTTACATGTGAAACAAAAAACATATTTTACAATTTGTTTTTGGCTTAAATTTAAATACCTAAGTATGTACGAATATGCAAAAGTTATTTATGTGTATTGGTAGGCATTGTTTTCATGATTGTTGCTTTTTTTCAGTTATAGAGACGGATTGTCTCTTCTTACATTTCAATTCAAAAATCTTACACGTGTTGCCATATTATTTTTAAAAAATATTATTATTTCTAAAAAAAATCCCATTTGTTATTTGAAAACAAAACATTCAACAATAAGTATTTGCGTACGTAAATGTTTAATTTAATCAAAAAGCTAGAAACATTTAAGTTAGGATAATTTTATTGACGAACCCAATGACATAGAAACAGATCTTAAAATTTGTTCACAGCTTACTCTGACATTAGGCAAGGCAAAGAAATGCTAAAAATTATTTTGAAAACGCTACAAATAATTCTTAAAGTTGTTCATTATATTGTTTTAAATCCTTATACATTTAAGTGACTCATTTTAAACAAAATAAAAATAAATGGTAATATTTAAACAAGTATTTAGGTAGATTTGATAAAGCATCAGATATAAATACCACAATTGGTTAACCTTGAAATTGGAAGGCCCTCTAATAAAAACAAAATACAAACGGTTTTATAGCTATTTTGATTTAAAAGAATTTACAGACATATTTAGACCAGATTATTTTTTTTATATTTTAAAAAAACAGTCATCATTAATTGCGTAAAAGTTAGTTTATAACAATTTATTTTAGTTTTAATCGCTAAAGCGGATCATACACTTGCAATAAAATTGTTCAATTTTACGTATTGTACAATTATATAGCCAATGTGTATGCGATATTCGATGGTAGCACAATATATTGGCAACAATCAAAAGACTTTTGATTTTTATTGCACAACGAAAAGAAAGTGAAATGTGTTGGCAACATTGTATAATGCTGTTTATGCTATTCCTATAGTTTATGTTCACCTTTTTATTGAATGAATGAAACCATTGTGCGACTTATTGCATAATATAGGACAAAATTTAAATAATATGGCGAATATCATATACAGTAATATTGCAAGTGTATGGGCCGCTTAAGACTATTTCATCCAACTTTAAAAATTAATCAAAAGAAGCTTAAAACATTTTTCTAAAAAGCTAATAAAATGCCAAATGGAAATTTTACAGCTAAATCTAAGTTTTTTGTGCTGAATTTACTTTCAAAAATAAAAAATTTACACACTACTTAAAAGTCTTCATTAAAAATCGCCCAAACATGCAGGCTTATCGTCTTGTAAAAAAATAAAATGAAAATTTTTTTACAATAAAATAAGAATTTTTAGTAGAACATATTTTATAAAAAACTCGGGAAAATCGGTTCAGATACGAAAAATTTATGACCAAAATATTAATTTTTTTTTGAAAAATACCCATTCTCAGGAACCATAGATCTTCCCGAGTCCAAGTTTTATAGCCAAAATAACTCATATAGTCCACCGTTTCTTGCTATTGAATTTCAGCAAGATCGGTCCACAAATGGCTGAGATATGATCAAAAAACCACGACTGCCTCTAATTTTTCCAAAAAAAAACCCTTGTGGTTGTTGTTTTTTTGTTTTTTTATTTGAAACATGTACACATGCTTGTACATGATTGTTCGCTTTAATTGAAAAATACATACCTACAAATTAAACTAATAATATGACGAAGTATATTCTATTATAATGCTTTATTATTAACAAGGTTAATAGCTCAATGGTCTGGGCGGTTGCCCAAGAAGGTTTGTTTGTTATATTGCCGGGGTTCAAATCTCGGCATCTCCACCTTTACCAAACAAAATTTTTTTAACTTTTTCCATAAATATTTCTATAAACGATTTTAAAATTATTCAGCGATTTTTGATTTTTTCATTTTATTGACAATATAAATATGCATCGTTCGCCTTACATGTGAAACAAAAAACATATTTTACAATTTGTTTTTGGCTTAAATTTAAATACCTAAGTATGTACGAATATGCAAAAGTTATTTATGTGTATTGGTAGGCATTGTTTTCATGATTGTTGCTTTTTTTCAGTTATAGAGACGGATTGTCTCTTCTTACATTTCAATTCAAAAATCTTACACGTGTTGCCATATTATTTTTAAAAAATATTATTATTTCTAAAAAAAATCCCATTTGTTATTTGAAAACAAAACATTCAACAATAAGTATTTGCGTACGTAAATGTTTAATTTAATCAAAAAGCTAGAAACATTTAAGTTAGGATAATTTTATTGACGAACCCAATGACATAGAAACAGATCTTAAAATTTGTTCACAGCTTACTCTGACATTAGGCAAGGCAAAGAAATGCTAAAAATTATTTTGAAAACGCTACAAATAATTCTTAAAGTTGTTCATTATATTGTTTTAAATCCTTATACATTTAAGTGACTCATTTTAAACAAAATAAAAATAAATGGTAATATTTAAACAAGTATTTAGGTAGATTTGATAAAGCATCAGATATAAATACCACAATTGGTTAACCTTGAAATTGGAAGGCCCTCTAATAAAAACAAAATACAAACGGTTTTATAGCTATTTTGATTTAAAAGAATTTACAGACATATTTAGACCAGATTATTTTTTTTATATTTTAAAAAAACAGTCATCATTAATTGCGTAAAAGTTAGTTTATAACAATTTATTTTAGTTTTAATCGCTAAAGCGGATCATACACTTGCAATAAAATTGTTCAATTTTACGTATTGTACAATTATATAGCCAATGTGTATGCGATATTCGATGGTAGCACAATATATTGGCAACAATCAAAAGACTTTTGATTTTTATTGCACAACGAAAAGAAAGTGAAATGTGTTGGCAACATTGTATAATGCTGTTTATGCTATTCCTATAGTTTATGTTCACCTTTTTATTGAATGAATGAAACCATTGTGCGACTTATTGCATAATATAGGACAAAATTTAAATAATATGGCGAATATCATATACAGTAATATTGCAAGTGTATGGGCCGCTTAAGACTATTTCATCCAACTTTAAAAATTAATCAAAAGAAGCTTAAAACATTTTTCTAAAAAGCTAATAAAATGCCAAATGGAAATTTTACAGCTAAATCTAAGTTTTTTGTGCTGAATTTACTTTCAAAAATAAAAAATTTACACACTACTTAAAAGTCTTCATTAAAAATCGCCCAAACATGCAGGCTTATCGTCTTGTAAAAAAATAAAATGAAAATTTTTTTACAATAAAATAAGAATTATCCATTTCCATACGAAATTTCATTTTGACTACAACTATTTTTTTTAGTCAAAATTTATTATAATTTATTATAATACATAAAAAACTTAAGTTATATTAATACCTATTCTTCAATTTTTAAAATAATTCTAAAAAAGCTAGAAACATTCAATTAAAATGCTTAAAAAAATGCGAAGCGCTTAATGAAAGTATTTTAGCTAAATTAAAATTTTTAATCTAAGTAAAGCTGCAAAATTGCCAAAATGGTCACACTGCTTAAAAACCATACAAACAAGCAGGGTTATCCACTCTAAAAAAAATTGTATTTAGGGAATATTAGAAATGCCCTCATCATATAATTTTACGACTACAAAAAACCGCTAACATAACGAACAGTCATCTAGTGTCGTCAAAATATTAAAAGCAATCTTTGCCTTTTTATTGCTGACATTGATAACATATTAGTCACTTTTTTAGACAATTTATACAAAAATATATTCATATATACCTATATACGGGCCTGTTCTGAAATCACACCTGCGACTTTGTGGTGTTTTGAAAGTCATACCGTTGTTGTGTTTCTTGGTGTGCTTTCTGCAATTGAAGATCACACAAAAACGGGACGCTAAAATATCACACGTGTGATTTCAGTAGGCACATGTGATTTCAAATCACGTGATTTGAGTTAAAGTGATTTTCAGAACAGGCCTGATAATATCTTCTGCACAAAAGCGATTTAAAAGCATACACAATTTAAGCAATTTCTTGGTATGTTTATGTTGTATTATTGATAAATAAAAAACATTTAAATTGGTTTGCGACTTTTATTAACCAAAACGAAAGTTTACGTTTCAAAACGGTTAATGGTAACCCTGTAAAATAGTTGTTTTTTTTGTGGTTTTTTTCATTTAAAATACTTGCGGTAAACTTCTTTTTTTTTTTTATTTAATATTACCTTCTGTATTACACACAAACAACAAACACATACATACTTTAATTTAATATAAATAATTATGGATATCAAATACTCAAATCAACAACGACTTCTCATGCGGTTCGATGGTCGAACGGTCTAAACGGTCTGCCTCTTAACAATGTCTTATTGGTTTACTGGTTCGAATCCCATTCATTCCATTCTTTTTTTTGTTTTTTATTTTTTGTTTTTTTATTTTATAAATCTTTTTATCTAAAAAGAAATTGGTCAGTTTTTCACTTTTTAAAATTTTTTAAATATATTTATGAACTTCATATACGTATATTTTATACATATTTACGCCTTTTAATTTACCCTTTTTATACCCTTATTTTTATACCCTTCACCACAGGTGTAAAAGGGTATATATAAGTTTGTCATAACGTTTGTAATTTCCACAATATTGATTTTAGACCCCATAAAGTATATATATTCTGGGTCCATATGAGAAGAGAAGTTGATTTAACGATGTCCGTCCACCATTTCTTGCTATTGAAATTCAGCAAGATCGGTCCACAAATGGCTGAGATATGATCAAAAAACCACGACTGCCTCTAATTTTTTCCAAAAATCCCTTGTTGTTGTATTTTTATTGCTTTTTTCTGTATATCTGGAGAACGGTAAGAGCCAAAGTTTCCAAATTTGGTACACACATTTTGGTTGTCAATACACACCACCCTACAAAATGTGGGCGGGATGGGAGAAGTGGGCGTGGTACCTCCCGTACAAAAAAAAGTAAAAATTGTATAAAAACCTTAATTTTAGGGCTGTCATATGTCCTATGGATATGACTTATATACCAAAATATCGGAAATTTTTAGTAGAACATATTTTATAAAGAACTCGGGAAAATCGGTTCAGATACAAAAAGGTTATGACCAAAATTATTTTTTTTTTTTTTAAATACCAATTTTCGGTAACCATGGATCTTCCCGAGTCCAAGTTTTATAACACAAATAAATGGTAAATTTCTTGCTCAATACGTCGGTATATAAATCTGTCAAATCGGTTAAAAAATGGCTGAGTTATAATCAAAATACTGAAATCCCAAAAGTTACTCTTTTTTATAATTAAGTTTGTTTTTTTTATAATTAAGTTTGCTTAAATATATGTACACATATGTAGGTATATATATATATATATATATATATATATATATATATATATATATATATATATGCCTAAAAGCCAATTTAATGGAAATGTTATTTTTAAGCACGTTGGTATATAAATCTGCCAAATCGGTTAAAAATGGTTAAGTTATGTGCAAAATACTCCAAAAAAGGACTAAAAACATTAACATTTTTATAAAAACTAAAATTTTAGAGCTGTATTATGACCTATTCATACGTTTTAGATATCAAAATATCGGAAATCTTTAGAAAAACTCGGAATATCGGTAAAAAAAAAGTAATGTCAAAAATATAGTTTTTTTTTAATACCTATTTTCGTGAACCATAGAACTTCCCGACTACAAGTTTTATCACCAAAGTAAATGGTAATTTTATACTTTAAGATGTCGGCATGACCAAATACTGAAATTCGATCAAAACTTAACGTGCTATATATTAATTAAACTTTTAATATATTTAATAGCACGCAATCATGTGCAAATAATTAAATAAAACTAAACGATATATATTTTATAAATATACATGTATTAAAATATATATATAAACTTCTGTTCTTTCCAAACCATGGTGAAGGGTATATAAGATTCGGCATAGCCGAATATAGCACTCTTACTTGTTTTTAAATACTTTTTTTCTACAAAAGTAACAACATTTTAAGAGATAACACCAAAATGTATTTCTAATTCATTTTGTTTAATAATTTAAGCAAAATTAAGCAAAATAAGGCTTGCAAAAAAGGAAAAACTTGAGAAATGGTAACGCTGCTTTCAAAGCAACTGCCATTTTGTCAGTGATGCCACAATAATAACAGAATTTATTGCCACTTTTCTAGTGATTACACTAAAATAATCGAAATATGTAAAAGGGGACAAAATGAGATAGTAACATTCTGTAAAAATGTTGATTTTTAGCCCTATGTATTTCTTATGGGAAAATTCCAACATTTTCGCAAATTGATGTTAAATGTTGACAAGTGTGAAAAGGCTATAAGGAAATTACTCGCCAATTTACAGAAAAGTGTGTCTGTAGTATTTTGGTGAGAAAAGTTCCCGCTTTGAACTGTCAAATAAACTCACGAATAAAAATGGGGCGAGAAAAAATGTTAACACTAAAAAACAATCAAAAATGCAAAATGCGAAGAATAATAAAAATAATATTTTGTTCTTGGCACATTTTTCATTGTTTTATTGTTTTGCTTTTAACATTTTTATAAAATATACGAACTTCTTCAAAGCTCGTTTGCAAAAAAACAAACATTAAAGTTGCTCTTTACACAATTTGGTATAGCCGACGTTGTTTTACATTTTCGCCGCCGTCGTTGAAAAATGTTCAATTTTAGTAAATTTCGGGTCGCCGTCAACGATATGTGTTACTGGCGTTCTGAACGTCTGCAATGTCACATCGGCTTTGAGTGCAATATTATGACATAAATAACATAATGACGTTATCTCTTTTAATAGTTTTCGACATGAGTTACAAACACACATTTTTCTCACTTTTCGAAAAACGATGGAATATTTTGTTTCACACCTTTTCGATTCAAGAAGTTCACACTAAAGCTGCCATCGGCAAAATCAGGGCACCGCGCTTTCTCTTTTCTCTTTTATTCTCTTGTATGCTCTTTTATTGCGTACATGTGCACACACATTGCAGAGAATTTAACAACATTAACAACAACATATGTAAAATTCGTACAACGCATATAATCGCAAAATGTAATAGTATATGTTGCCGATGGCAGCACTAAAGTTACAGAACATGGGTACTGTTTGTCAAAGTTTTCAAAAATTGAAAGCTGTGACGTAGGCTGCACTCAATTTGTAAGCAATTTACTTTCAAGATGTCATTAGGAAAACAATTTATAAAGACAAACATGTAATCAGCTGTTAAATTGAAAGTAAAATTGCCAAACAGATGGAAAGGTGAAATTGAAAGCAATCTCATGATTAATTTAAAAGGTGTGAAAAAGTAAGTAAAAAAGTAAGAGTGTATTGCAAATTGAAAGGCACAACTTTATCGTGTGGCCACGAAGTTAATTACATATAGTCTACAACAGAGAAAAGCTTTATGCAATTGAAAAAAAATCGCATTTAATCAACAACAACAAATACACTCGCTTGCGGTCATACAATCAAACTTGCGCAACCTCAAATATTCGCTGCTGGTTTGCAGTCATTCAAATAATGCACATCGTGCTTTGTTATTTATACAATCGTTAGTTTCGTTTTTTAATAAAGATGTTTGTGTGTTCGGTGCGACAATGATTGTTTTGGTAAAGAAAAAAAAAAAAAATACAAACAAAAAAGCCAGAAATGAAGCAATTATTACTCATGTATTTATTCAGCATTAACTACGTAGTACAAGAAAAAAAAAAAATTAAATGAATGGCACATATGGGTAATTCCAAAGTGTTGAACGTGACAGTCGCACGCATCAAAAATGCAATAAAATTTTAAACAAAAAATATTTTACGTTCTCTTATCCCGTAAAGTATAGCACTAAGAAAGCTCTGTTAGCTATGCTTAAGTTTATGGCGGGCGCGATTCTAGGTCAAAGATAATGGCAAAAGAAGTAGCAGTTCGAACGTGAAAAAAACAGAAGTAGTTTTTGTAGCCATGTATGAAAAGGCGTAATTCAGCGAAAACTGGCACAATTTTTTAGTCAAACTGCTTTTAGAATTTAACGCAGCAATGCAACATTAAAATGTCTTGGTTTGATTCCAAAATCTTCTATATATTGTTTTTTTAAGCCAAAATCTGAGTCGATACGTGACATTTCGAACGTGAAATTTTTTACGTAATAATTTAACTTAATAATGATTAAAATAAAACAAAAATTTACCGTTAATCCGAATAACATTTTTCTCTTTGAACTCTTTCTTACATTACAGACCATGTAAGAAAATTTTTTTGGAATAATTTTTATCAAATATCACCTCTTTTAAGAAAGATAAATATTAAAGAAAACATACAATAAAACAATCTCACATATAATAAATTACGTTTGCACAACTTTGCAGTTAAGTGAACAAATTTATGGGTAAATTTATAAAATTAGTAAAATCTAAATATTTCTCTATAACAATATCGTAAAGTAATCATCTTTTAATAACTTTTAAATTTTCGGTCACGGTGGACCTTTTGACGGAAATGCCCATATGTAGGTACATACATACAAACAATTTCCATAGAAACAGACTTTTTTTTCATCTTAAAAAGTACAGTAGTTCTGTATGTAGGTACAATTTATTCTTGTTATTGTTGTTTTTATTGTTGTTAATTTTAACAAAGCGTCTCATCGAGTGGTTTATTGTTGTTATTGTTGTTAATGTTAACAAAGCGTCGAGTCGAGTCGAACAATGACTACTTGAATGCAAAAGTATAAGTATGACTGTTTTCCTAAACGCCTGTTGCATTGTAGTAATACATGGCAACAAGTTCTTAAATGCAACCATAAAAATTTTGACACTGCATTTAGTTCCGCAATGCAAATTTGTAGTTGTCACTGCGCAGAGAAAAGCAAATAAAGCAGTTAAAATAATGTAGATGCAAACCATATTCATATACAATGCAAAGTAGGTGAAAATTTAAGTACACAATGCATCAACACGGTATTGATACATTGTAAACACACGTTTAGGAAAACAGCCTATGTGTTCCTTTGAATTTACACATTTGTGTTATATTGCATGCGCAACAAAAATGCAAATAAAGCACTTTCAATAAAAAATGAATAAATGCAAAAAGCAAATGTGAACGAAACGATGTAAAAATTACCAACGTGGAACTTTGTTTTGCAAGCAAAGAGTGAATGTAAATTTTAGCGTATGAATAAATCAAGAAAAATTGTGATTTTGCAGTTCTCTGGTCTACAACTGACATGAAATGTTAACATTACCACTAAAATGATGTTAGTGTTAAGTATAGACTCATCATGTTAGAGGTTTTCTCATGTTCTAACACGGTGGTTAATGCAAATGTTTTAACAACGCTTTTATAACATCATGTTATAACAGCAAATCATGTCAGTTGTAGACGGGGAGTAACTTTTTCACTGAGGATGACCAACAAAGTTGGTCGAAATATTGGAATAAACAATAATAATAAAAATTAAAACAAAACAAGAGTTTTAATTTTTATTCTTTTTTATGAAACAGACCACAAGTGAAAAGGGGTTCATATACACAGAACAAAAAACGTATTTTTTGTTTGTTTATAAAAAACTTGGTCTTATAATGTTCATTAAAATGAGAAATACTGCTTAAGGCCAGTTTATAAGGTAATATAATGTATTACGACATATCGAAAGATTATGTAGAATGAGAAAAATCTTATCATGTAAAAGCAAAATTTATTGAGTAAGAGAGAATACGGATACAAAATCTGGTAAATGGTTTTTTTCTAAACCATTTTAGAAACCTATGTATTCTCATCACACCAGAGGTGTATTTTAACAGAGTATATTGAAGGTGATAGCATTTTTATACGATTACAAAAACAACTAAAATCAACTCAGGAAATTTTCATGTTGTTTTTGCAAATATTTAAAACTGCAACCATCTAATTTTTATACCCTTCACCACAGGTGGAAGAGGGTATATATAAGTTTGTCATTCCGTTTGTAATTTCTACAATATTGATCTTAGACCCTATAAAGTATATATATTATGGGTAGTTATGAGGAGAGAAGTTGATTTAACGATATCCGTCCGTCCGTCTGTCCGTCTTACGTGTGATATGTGTTTTCCGGAGACTCCAGACCAGGGTTTCCGTTGGAAATTTTCGAAAAGGGTCACAAAAAGGGTATTTTCCAGAAAAAGGGGTCAAAAAAAGGGTATTTCAATAAAAAAAAGGGTCAAGTTTTTTATTAGCAGTATTTCCCATTTTAATGAACATAATAAGATCAAGTTTTTTTATAAGCAAGCAAACAAATAATATTTCAGGTAGGAAGAGCTCAAAAAACTTAATTTTTTTATGGAATGCTCTGTCCTATTTTAAACACCTGACAAAATGTTTATTCTTTATCATACATAGCTAATTTTTTAATATTTTTTATGTAATTTTCCGATTTAGTGATGTCAAAAAATGTTAGTGTTTGTTTTTTTAATTTTGCAATCGTTCGCAAATTGTAACCATTTTCTCAATTTAAGCGATTTTTTTCCTGTGTCAGATTTTTTAAAGCTTTTACAATTTTTAATAAATATAAGACTTTTCTATCATACCGTTGTTACCAAATACATGGGAATTTCCGCTAATTTAGCAATTTTTACCTCTTGTTTTCATTCCTGTTAGGGCACTCTCAACACTGTCGATTCAAAAGAAGGCGAAAAGCTCAATACCTTTTGCCATTATTAAGGGCGAATTTTTTTGAATAAAACATGCTACTCTTTAAGAGAGCAAAACACCAAATTACATTTTTTTAATAAAATGTAAAATTTTTGTTTTGAAAAGCAACCACCGTAAAAAATAACAAATATTTATATGAGTTATGTTTGCTTTTAGGGAAATTGTACTTTACTATCAAAAATCAAGGAGAAGAAAGCATGGAATTGTAAGTTTATACTTTAAGTCTGTTCCATATCAAGCAATGCTTATTTCGAAAACATTTGTTTAGCACTTCTGTTCCGCAGTGTTGACAAAAAACAAAATGTAAGAGCTATTTCCATAAAAGGGTCAAAAAGTGTCACAAAATAGGTGATAATGATACAAAAGTATAATTTAAAAAAAGGGTCATAAAAGGTATCAACACCGTCGAAAAGGGGTCAAATTGATACTTTAGTATCACAACGGTAACGCTGCTCCAGACATGATAGCGGCTACGTTGTTTTACATTTATGTCACATATAGTCCACCATTTCTTGCTATTGAAATTCAGCCAGATCGGTCCAACAATGGCTGAGATATGACCAAAAAACCACGACTGCCCCTAATTTTTCCAAAAAATCCCTTGTGGTTGATGTATTTTTATTACATAAACAACATTTAGGTTATAAATACACACCATCCTACAAAATGTGGGCGGGATTGGAGAAGTAGGCGTGGTACCTCTCATACAAAAAGTATTAAAAATTGTATAAAAACCTGAATTTTTTGACTGTAATATGACCTGTGGTTACGCCTTATATATCAGAAGATCGGAAATTTTTAATAGAAAATATTTTCTGAAAAACTCTGGAAAATCGGTTCAGATACGAAAAAGTTATGAACAAAATATTAATTTTTTTTTAAAAAATACCCATTTTCAGGAACCATAGATCTTCCCGAGTCCAAGTTTTATAGCCAGAATAACTGGCAAATTTCTTCTTTAACACGTCGGTATATAAATCTGTCAAATCGATTAAGAAATAGCAGAGTTATGACCAAAATACTGAAATCCCAAAAATTACTCTTTTTTATAATAAAGTATATATATTGGGTTCTTATGCAAAGTGAAGGTCAAATCCGGTTGTCGTCTCTTCTTCCAATCTCCTCACCCCCTTTCGTATTTGTTTACATATACTAGCATAATGACCATATATGATTTTCGTTATCACCCTTCTTTATTATTTCATATATTTAACGAAATAATTTTAACAAATAGAAACTAAAAACGATTTTAAAAAAATATTTACCAGTTTTCGCTTTTTAAATTTCATTTATAATGAAGTTTTAAGTATTGTAAATATGTATGTATATGTATATGTAAAAATTATTTAGTTGCTCTATATTCTACGCGCACAATGGTGAAGGGTATATAAGATTCGGCACAGCGGAAAATAGCACTCTTACTTGTTTGTTATTATTTTGGATTTTACTTATACCATCCGTGTAAACATGAATTAAATTTTTTGTATTTTATTGAAATACCATATTCTTAACCCCTTTTTCTGGAAAATCCTCTTTTTATGACCCTTTTCGGAAATTTCCAAAGGTAGCCCTGGTGCTGCCACCTTTTAACCAAGGTATATTTACACAAGGTAGACTCATTTAGGAGTGTATACATGCTGCTCTATAAAAGGAACCAAATTGTCAAAATTGTCTCCATATAAAACCAAAACAATTTAACGCACACATGTACAAATTTTTTCTCATATACACGAAATTTGACGTTAAGGCTCCAACTAGGGGTAATCAGCTGACAAACATATGGGCCAACGAGTTTACCTTGTGTAAATACACCTTGCCAAGGTATATTTACACAAGGTAAACTCGTTGGCCCATATGTTTGTCAGCTGCTTACCCCAGTTGGTACCCAAACGTCAAATTTCGTGTACATGAGCCAAAATTTGTACATGTGTGCATGTGTTTTATATGAAAACAATTTTGACAACTCGGTTCCACTCGCTTATTTTTATAGAGCAGCATGTCTACACTCCCCGATGAGTCTACCTTGTGTTAATGTACCTTGCACCTTGCTTTTAACAAAGTGTTCCATAGTGGAGAATCACAATAAGACATGGTATTATTGTGACTTATCAAACAGTTTCTTATTTTAATTAAGAAAATTAATTTTAACCCAGACATAATTTGTGATATTAACAGAAGGTATAATTTGTGGTATAATTTGTGTAGAAGGAGAACTAGCAAATGTACTGCTTTAGTAGATGTATTTAGTAAATAAATCTTTTATAAAAACTCAATTAAAAAACGTGGTTCTAAAATTTATAAAAAATGAAGTCTGCTATAAGTTACGCTTTGGTTCTTTTTTGGTTGGGATACTTAATTTCATCCGGGGTATATTTATTCTCTCGAGGTTTTCTTTTATCACGCGTTTCAAAAACTGAAGTTAGCAGTTGCCGGCATTTGTCATTAGATCCAAATGACGTAAGTACTTCTTTTATTTGCACTTTAATTTACTATTCCCGTTAATGATATACATATGTTTGTATGTCTGTAGGAATATTATTTGACTGAGGATGTCGTCCGAGAAATATTTAAAGATGTAAATGCCTCTGCCAATTTGTGCCTGCCGCAAAAATCAAAAGTAATAATAGTGCTTATTGATGCTTTAAAATACGAATTTGGGGTCTATAAAAAGAATCTCACGCAATCTTTGCCATATGAGAATAAACTTACTGTTTTGCATGAACTGCTGGAGCATATGCCAGAGCAGTCGCGAATAATGCGTTTTAAAGCTGATCCTCCAACGACTACTTTACAACGACTTAAGGGTTTAACAACTGGCAGCCTACCAACATTTGTTGATATGGGTTCAAATTTTGCTTCGCCGGAAATAAATGAAGACAACATTATTGACCAAATGGTCAAAAATCATTTGCCTATTGTGTTTATGGGGGATAATACATGGACTGATTTATATCCTCGACGTTTTAAAAGATCCTACGCATATCCCAGTTTTGATATATTCGATCTAGATACAGTTGATCATAAAATAGAAAAGCATTTGCCTAAAGAAATGCAAAAAACCGATTGGCAAGTGTTAATTGCTCACTTTTTGGGAGTTGACCATTGTGGTCATAAGTATGGACCACTTCATGAGGAAATGTCACGCAAGCTTAATGAAATGAATGATGTTATTAGGTATAATCAATTTAACTTAAAAATAGTTTTGCAATTTTCTACCCTATAATTGTCTTAGAAATGTTGTAGCTGAAATGGATGACAAAACTACATTGTTTGTTATGGGTGATCATGGAATGACTGTTTCTGGTGATCACGGAGGTGAAACGGACGATGAAACCAATGCTCTTCTGTTTGCATACACAAAACAGGGTAAATTTTTAAAAAACGAATTTAATTCTGACAACACTACACTGCAGCAGGTATGTACATAAAAATATTAGTAGGTATATACTATTTAACTTATATAAGATACATACATAAATATAAATATTGGTTAAATCTGCCGTTATCTATCATTTTAGAAAAAGTCGTAAATTCTTATAAAGTCAGTTTAGTATTGTTTGTTTAAACGACTTCTGATTATTTATTTTTGTTTATAAATCATGGTGATGTGAAAAATAATACAGTCACATTAAAATTCAAAAGGGCATATCTATGTCTATGTAAACAATGTGCATAAAGTACAGGTCGCAATTTTGAAGATAATTTGATAAAATTTAAAACAAGAACCATGCCTTTTGGAAATGGGGCCAATCGGTCCATAATTTCCAATAGCCCCTAAAACCTTCTTTCCGGAATAGACTATGTGTGTCCATAAAACATATTATTTTGTTGGTTTTTACAAGGAATTTGGTGCAAACTTATTGTATTGCAATCTAAATCATCCTACCAAATTTTATTGGAATCGGTCTATATTTGACCATAGCTTCCATACAAATACTACTCCCGAAAATAGCTTTTAATGTCATAACTTCCTTATAAAAGTTGGTATTAATATAAAAATTGGCGATAATAACTTTTACGCTAGCTACTAAGTCATGACAAAACTTTTACATGATAGGTCCAATATTAACCATAGGTCCCATATAAACCCCCATCCTAAAATTTCGTATAGATGAAGATATTTAAATAATATTCGGCACAAAGAACGTTTACATGAATCTAACCTCATATCATAATTTTTTAGGCGGGTCCATGATTGAAAATTGGTTCCACACAGGGTACACTACCATAAGATTCATAGTTATTGTGTCGTTTTAAACGTTGACCTACTATATATGTATGTAGTAAATTTAAAATTTAAAAAAGTATAAGCACTAGTGCTGGCTGTTCCTTTTTTTTTTTGTAGTTTTATATGTCTTCTAAATGACAAATTTATGTTACGAAGTTAAACATATGTATAAACTACGTACAAACACAGGGGCAGCTACATAACTCCTCTTCTAGTGCATATACATACATACATACCTTGCTATTTAAATGTTACTTCAACTATATGTACGCGTATGTATGTGTGTAAGCAGTGTTGGGCAAAATACATTGTTTGCGGTATTTAAAATACAAAATACTTACTGGTCATGTATTTAAAATACAAAATACTTACACATCTGTATGTATTTAAAATACAATATTAAATTGGGCTAAGGTTATATGTCTTATAAATGAATGAATAAAAAAAAAGTAAAAAAGTATAGTCGGTCAAGCCCGACCATATGATACCCTACACCACAGTATTTAAAAACACATCATTCTTATGTGTCCATATAAATATCGATTTATCTATGTTTATAAACTTCATTAAAATCGGGTAGAAAGTTTGTAAGAGGCAGAAATTGCCCCCTACCTCCCTTGTGGTCCTATTTTTGAAAAACTGTATAGCTTATGTGTCAATATAGATATGGATCTATCTATCAATGTTTTAAATTTCATTAAAATCGGTTTGAGAGGCAGAAATTGGCAATATCTCCCCTCGTGGTGCTATTTTTTAAAAAATGCACACCTTTTGTGTCCTTATAGATATGGTTCTATCTATTTCCAAAATGTCAACCTTTACTTTGCGCGCAAGGTTACATGGACAGCCAGCCAGCCTGCCATCGTTAGTTCGACTCAGAAATGACACGTCAGCACAAATGCATAATACCCTCTCCACTATTGTGGTGTGGGTATAATAAATAAAAAAAATACAAAATAGATATTTCCATTGTAAGTATTTACAATCTATATACATAAAAGAGTTCCGTGAGTGACTGACTCATTAATCATCGCCCAGCCCAAACCGCTGACCCTAGAAACTTGAAATTTGGACTAGCGATTGGTCACTCCCCAAACTGGAAAATTCGGTAACCTTATATATCCAAAGCTAAAAGAGATGCAAAATAAAGGTAATACTTATCGTTGTTCTTTAAAAAAATTAGAGGACAGGTGTCTGGTATTTTATTGAAATTCGCCCCTATTAGGGAGCAAAGGGGTAATATCTAAATTTTAGTACTTTTTGCCATCTTTTGAACCAATAAACATAGAAACAAAGTTAATACCACATTCGAAACTTTTTTAAAATTCCTTCATTCATTGACATATTCGTACTAAATTATGGGCTACCACTACAATACTAAAATTTTTGATACCTTAATGGGGGAAAAATATAGTACCCAAAAAAGGAAATACGGGAAATTTGACATTTTTCTTTAGCTTTTTGGTTCTACTAAAGTAGCGGGTTAAATGCTAGAATTTAAACAAGTTTAAACGTAGAAAATATATAAATAAACTTTGGCATAAAAATATGTTCACGAAGAAAAAGGAGAGCTAACGAAGTAGCGGGTGTATGCTAGTACAAAATACTTCCACGTCATGTACATGTATGTATTTAAAATACGAAACACACTATTTTTTCAAACCAAAAAATATATTAGATAAAACTAATTAACAAAACAATTGTTTCCTTTCATAAATATCAGGTTTTTGAATTAAGCATCGGACAAACAGTTTCTTGTTGGAGAATAAATAAAACCTGCTGAAGAAAGTAATCTTTCTACAGGTCCTGATGAGCACAAACTTGAATTAAATTCTATGAATACGATTTTTATATTTGGATAGCTGTCAAGAGTGATAATGTCTTTGCTATTGTCACTGAGGAAACTGACAATTTCCAACTCCAAATTTGATGTCCTTGATTCACCATCATCCTCATCTACGAAAACAACAAAATCATCGTCTTCTTTATTAGTGCTTCTTCTTCTGATATTTCCAGGTGTAATTTTAAATTTTTGTAATTTTCCTCTAGAGTATAAATTGCAAGTTCTTATTGTATTATTATGTATTAAAAATACAATATACAAACTACTTAATTTTATTGCATATATTTAAAATACAAAATACTTCCTGGACATGTATTTAAAATACAAAATACTTGCACGTCATGTATTTAAATACATGAATTTCAAATACTGCCCAGCTCTGTGTGTAAGCAACGAAATTTTGGCAGAATTTGAGGATTCTTCGTTTGAAATACACGAATTGAGCATTTGTTAACAATTTGGTCATTCAACCAGTGAAGCCAGAAGTGCAGATTTATCTGCGTTTTTTAGATTTTATATCCCAAAATTGCCAAAATGCAGATTTGAATATTTTTGGTTTGAAATTGCAGATTCTGAGCCTGAGTACTTAGATTTGTATAGATATTTTTAATGTAAATATGTATATGGGCAAATCCTGCGTAACGAACGCTTCATTTTCACGAGTTTTCTGATTGATATATAAACAATTTTTGGTCTTTCAAAAGAGATAGCTTCAACTTATACATATTTAGTGACATTAATATGTACTTACTTATCATAATTTCTTTGCAGGTATTTGTTGTGAAATAATTGATCACAAAGTTTTGTGACGCACGCCACAAAAAGTGAAAGTTACTATAAAAGTTGAAGTGTGTTTTCCTAATTTTTAGCGAATTTTGTATCATAAGGTATACAAAATCTAAGGCTTAAATCTAGTTTACCGACGCAGCTCCAAATAAAAAAAAAGTACCTAGATAGATAGAAAATTAAAAAATAAGAAGAAAAAATAAAATAAAAAAGTTGGCGGAAACGCTTAGTTTTCGAGTTATGGACGTTTTAAGTTTTTATATAAAAGCGTGATTTTCCACTAAATTTTTATTTTTATATGGTCAATATTGGTATCATTTTAAAGCTTTTGACTTAGCGAAGCCGGTACTTACTATCCCAAAGAGGAGCAAAGTCTTGCGCCCGGCGGAAGGCCTGCTATGCAGAGAAGCTTTACTTAGCGAAGCCGGTTCTTGCTATACCATAGAGGAGAAAATCCTATACTTACTATCTCAAAGAGGAGCAAAGTCTTGCGCCCGGCCGAAGTGCTGCTATGCAGAGAAGCTTTACTTAGCGAAGCCGGTTCTTGCTATACCATAGAGGAGAAAATCCTTGCGCCCGGCCGAAGGCCGGCTATGTAGAGAAGCTTTAGTTAGCGAAGCCGGTATTTGTCATATCCAAGAGGAGCAAATCTTTGCGCCCGGCCGAAGGCCGGCTATGCAGAGAAGCTTTACTTAGCGAAGCCGGTTTTTGCTATACTATAGAGGAGAAAATCCTTGCGCCCGGCCGAAGGTCGGCTATGCAGGAGTGTTTTCGTTTGCGACGCCCATGTTTATAATTTGATTACGTTTGTATTACACTTTTATTTAAATAAACTACATACTTACCTGGTGCACTTCTGTAATATTTTGATGTAAAATGCAAAAAGAATGTAATGTGAGGTAAAGAGATAGTAATTTTCAAATAAATTTTGTATATCTAAAAAGATATGGTCAAAAGCTTTGAAATGATACCAATATTGGCCATATAACGATAAAAATGTAGTGGAAAATCGGACCTTTATATAAAAACTTAAAACGTCCATAACTTGAGAACTAAGCGTTTCCGCCAACTTTTTTATTTTATTTTTTCTTCTTATTTTTCAATTTTCTATCACCCTGTGTACTTTTTTTTTTATTTGGAGCTGCGTCGGTAAACTAGATTTGTTCCAAATCTAATTCAAAAATGAATATGGGTATTTCCATTTTGACGTGCCGTGATATTTGTTCCACAAAATTAAAAAAATGCCATAATGAGTAGTCAGATTGTGTAGTTGCATCAAGTTCCTTAAGATATTTTTCTAGAGAAGCCGTTTTCTGATTCTGCAGTAACTTTCTTAGCCTTTTTGTGCACTCTTTTAATAAAATCTTAAGTTGCGGGGATCTGTAAAGTTGCCACTCTCTTCGAACTCTCCTTTTTTCAGTCAAGAGCCGCTCGACATCTGAAGAATATATTTTATGATTTTTAATTTTTTTGTGGGTAACGCTGGAATATTGAACAGATAGTTTAAGATAACTGTCAAAGTTAACAATAGAGATTTCCACATTCTCCGGTTTACTAAAGGTGCTATCAGACGGGATGTATTTTACATATGTATTGTCACTTTTCTTTCCCATATGTAATTCCGTATGCATGTCAAAATTTCCATTTTACATACGATTCATTATTTTTGCTATCACACCTGCTTATGTTTTTCCTTATGACATAACCTATAAATGTAAACAAAAGCTGACTGTTGTTTACGTTTCAAAACAAACCAGCTGTTTTGTTTATGTTTGCCACAGGAAAATAGAGCGTGTTCTAATCGAAAAATTTACATATGTATTTCCACATGTATTTTACACATGCAAAGTTTCATATGTATCACACGATGTGTACAACTTTTACAGATGCAAAATTTGACAGTGCATATGTAAAATACATACCGTCTGATAGCACCTTAAGCGGAATATTTTCTGTGCAATGGGCACTGAGAAATTTTTTATATTTTAACCAATTTATTTGTATTGTGGTTATTTTATTGAACTTATTTATGGTTTTTAATCCAAATTTTTAATATTTTTAATTAGGCTTAAGTTCATTAAATTTAATTTTCATTAAATTATTTTTATGAAGAAAGGAATTTTACAACATGAAAATTAATTAAAATTTATTGATAATTTTTCATTCTTGACTCAATCTGGGCTCGAACCCAGGTGTTTACGGACAGGTTACCCTGACATGTTTCGATTGCAACCACTCAATCTCCTCAGAGGGCTTGCCGTTTAACACTCGCAGCCATCGACGACTGCTGACGTCATTAGTCAAACATCAATCCTTAAACCAAATTGTATTCAACCTTTGGTAGATCGAAATTTGCTTTGAATGATTATCTATTTTAATTTATTTTAACATGTTATTCCTTTACTTCTGTTTTTTTGTACTTTTGTCAAGAATTCTTCTTGAAGTTCAAAGTACATATTTTTTGTTTTTTCATTTTTTGTCTTTCTTATTCCTGTTGACCTTTTCAGCACAACTTGAAGGACAAATGCAAACATAGAGCTCGTGCCTTAGCCTTAACAATTATTAGAATTGTGGTTATTTTATTGAACTTATTTATGGTTTTTAATCCAAATTTTTAATATTTTTAATTAGGCTTAAGTTCATTAAATTTAATTTTCATTAAATTATTTTTATGAAGAAAGGAATTTTACAACATGAAAATTAATTAAAATTTATTGATAATTTTTCATTCTTGACTCAATCTGGGCTCGAACCCAGGTGTTTACGGACAGGTTACCCTGACATGTTTCGATTGCAACCAGTCAATCTCCTCAGAGGGCTTGCCGTTTAACACTCGCAGCCATCGACGACTGCTGACGTCATTAGTCAAACATCAATCCTTAAACCAAATTGTATTCAACCTTTGGTAGATCGAAATTTGCTTTGAATGATTATCTATTTTAATTTATTTTAACGTGTTATTCCTTTACTTCTGTTTTTTTGTACTTTTGTCAAGAATTCTTCTTGAAGTTCAAAGTACATATTTTTTGTTTTTTCATTTTTTGTCTTTCTTATTCTTGTTGACCTTTTCAGCACAACTTGAAGGACAAATGCAAACATAGAGCTCGTGCCTTAGCTTTAACAATTATTAGTATTGTGGTTATTTTACTGAACTTATTTATGGTTTTTAATCCAAATTTTTAATATTTTTAATTAGGCTTAAGTTCATTAAATTTAATTTTCATTAAATTATTTTTATGAAGAAAGGAATTTTACAACATGAAAATTAATTAAAATTTATTGATAATTTTTCATTCTTGACTCAATCTGGGCTCGAACCCAGGTGTTTACGGACAGGTTACCCTGACATGTTTCGATTGCAACCACTCAATCTCCTCAGGGTAACCTGTCCGTAAACACCTGGGTTCGAGCCCAGATTGAGTCAAGAATGAAAAATTATCAATAAATTTTAATTAATTTTCATGTTGTAAAATTCCTTTCTTCATAAAAATAATTTAATGAAAATTAAATTTAATTAACTTAAGCCTAATTAAAAATATTAAAAATTTGGATTATTAACCAATTTATTTGTGTGGCTAGCGTCGCTAAGTAACCTGGCGGAAATACAATTCTATTTGGGTTCGATATAGTAACAATTGTAGGTGTGTGGTCGGATGATAATTCTAAGGAAGCTTCAACATGAATCTTTTCTGTGGGGATGTTTTTAACCACGCCAAAGTCGATAACATCTGGAATTTTTTGCTGATCAGTAGGTCAATATGTTGGTTGCCCGCTCGCGACCACATTTAAACCCATTTTTGAGATTTTGTTAAACAAAACACGACCTTTTGGTGTTATAAGTCGTGACCCCCAGAAGGTATATTTAGCGTTATAACCGCCAGCGGCCAGGAAACAGGGTCCTAATGATTTATAATATTGGCCTTCTGATATGGAAAATCTAGGTGGAGAGTATAACGATGAAATTACTAAGTTTCTATTTAATTTCTCAACGCAATAAGTGGCTCTACGATATTTTTATTTTTGCATGTAAAAACCCTTTACGCATCCGCACAATTTTTTTGCACTTATCGCTGTCACACACGCAAAGCATAGGTAGACGACACGAGATGGAAGATATTGTTTTTTATGTATGCATGAAAGTATTGATTTGTATGTTGTGTTAATAAGAAAGAGTGTAACCGCCACTTAATACATTTAGCGCTTGCTTAGACGCCTTTCTGTAACGTTTTAAAATTCAAACATTTATTTTTAATAAGTTTTAAAGAAGAGTTTTTCTTTAAAAATTTCATCCAGTGTATGTATGTATGTAGCATATGAAAAATTATAAATTTAAAGTATGAAAAATAATCAAGAAATTTTAGAGAAAATAAATGATTTTGGAGAGGCATAAGTCGCCCCCTATCTCCCCTCGTTATTCTAATTTTTTTAAAAATACATAGCTTATGTGTCTACACAAATATGTATCTATCAGGGGTGTGCTGGAAATCGCAAACGCAAAACGCAAGAATTTTAAAAGTCGTTTTTTAGTAAGATTTCTGTAATAAAAGAATTTTATGACAATTATTATACAAATATTTCTCTATTAAACTGAATTTTATAACAAAAATTATAAAAATTTGATAAAAAGTGTATTATAAACAGCCTCCAAGTTATTGCGTTTTGCGTTTAAGATTTCCAGCACACCCCCCTATCTATGTTTTAAATATCATTAAAATCTGTTAGGTAGGCAAAAAATACCCTCGAGCTTCCCTCGGGGTCCTATTTTAAAAAAAATATATAAAGCTTGTGTGTTCATATTAATATGGATATATCTATGTTTGAAATTTTATTAAGATCTGTTAGATAGTTTCGGAGAAGCAGAAATTGCCGCCAACCGCCAATCGTTGTTCTAATAAAATAGGCTTACCGCCTTAGTCAAATGTTAAAAAGCTTTAAAATTATCATGATATTTTTCTGAATAACAACACAAAAAATGTTTGCCTAGTTTCAACATTTTTAAAATTGCATTTGCCATCTCTGCTCTCTCTCGCGCTCTGTATATTTACGTTATACTTACGGTAATACACATACTTATATGGGTATTGCAGATAGATATCAGAAATTTTATTTATATCTGCATGTACATTCAAAAAGAAGAATGAATATGCAAATACACATTGGCAGCGTATACATATACATATTCAACTTTAGCTTGCAATGGGTATTGGTACGTATGTGTATGGTTTTGATCTTTACCCATACATGTCCGTACATGTTTTCTCACTAACATTGAAAGAGTACTTAAAATGATACTTTTGTCATTCTCTGCTATGTACATGTTTTACCTTGAAGCCTTTTTCTTCTAGGAATGTTTTTACCTCTTCTGGGTCCACACATGAGTCAATACCCTTAATCACTACCTGTAGACCTTTACTGCTTTTCAGTTGGTAGGTACAAAAGTTTTTTTTAATTGTTTCAAATTTGGTAATTAGCTTGCGAAAATCATTCTCATGATTGACTTGTATTTTTGTCTCGTTTATACTTCCACGCTTGATAGCCGCTACGTAAAACGAATTTTCACCTATCACCGGTATAAAACTCTTTATGAGCTCATTTGAATTTTGCTCCCTAAGATATATCGGGGGAGGCTTGGACGATTTTATGACGTTTGGTGCTTCAGAGGATTCACTTTTGAGGCCGAAGCAACTGCTGCAAAGGTAGGGCTGCGTCCCCGTTTAAGCACTGCTATGTACCTGTCCATACCAACTTGTACTGTAGGCTTATGACAACTTTTTACAGGGGGGTTTTCCATTGCATTTGTGTTTGAGTTCACGGTATCATTTCCCACTAAATTTGTTTTTGACGTCACGGCAATACTTGCTGGCCTGGCAACACTTGTCACCAAATCTAGTTGTAGTTTTTTTAATGAGTCACTATCCACGGTTTTTGTAAACACCGAGGGTGATAGGGAACGTGTTCGAGTAATTGGCTTAGCCGTTAAATAGTTTATATTGTTTTGTTTTGTTTTATTTATTTCTGCATTAATTTCATTTGCATTAACTAAAAAGTAAACGTTTCTTTCATTTTGTCTTAGTGTTGTTTCACTGTTCGTACTCATGCAAAGAGCTGTTTTTGTTTTTCACCATTTTGCTTTGCTTTTAATATTTATTGTATTACAACAACACAAAAAATGAGAAATTTAAGCTTAAATGTTTTTGTTCAGAATATGTATACATACATACATGTATGAACATTCATACGTATGTATATATTTTTACTTTTTTATTTTATTTAATTTTATCGTTTTAATTGTTCACTATTATGTTAAATAATTTAAATAACAAAATATATCATTTATTTTTAAGCGTCAATTCGCTGCTGATATATGTATGTCAAAATCAAATGTGATTAATTAATAGTTCAAATCGTATGCGGGGTTAAAAATATTGAAACTTGGCAACTCTTAACAACATGTACGTTCTTCTTCTTTTACTTTGTTCATACTCTTTTGCTTTGATGCGTTTTTCTTTTTCAACTCTGTATTTTTAGTTCTTAAGTATCGTTCAATAAAGTAACATTAACACAGGTTATGGGCCGCAGTGTTCGCGGAAAAGAAAGAAAAGACTAAAAGTATACATAAAAAAAAGATGAATTCCTCGCTATATGGAATAGAGAAGCTGGATGGCGAAAACTACGACTCCTGGACTATCCAAATGCGAAGCGTGCTGGTGCACAATGGATATTGGAGGATAGTAAAAGGTGAGCTCAAAGTGGAAGAAGGCATGGACGCAGCTAAGGTCGAGAAGATTAAAAATGATGACGAAAAAGCCCTGGCCACCATATGTCTTGGCGTGAAGCCGAATCAATTAAACTACATTAAGGCCTGTGAGTCAAGTGCTGACGCTTGGAAGAAGTTGGAGGAAGTCTACAGACCAAGCGGCCCGATACAGAAGGTAACATTGTACAAAAAATTAATGAATTTGGCTATGGCGGACAGCGGTGATATGGTGAAACATATAAATATGTTTACTGAGGTCTCGGATAAATTGGCTGAAATTGGCATTTCTCTCCCGGATGAGCTATTTTCCATTATTTTGTTGTCAAGCCTACCACAACAATACGAAAATTTTGTAGTGGCCATGGAAACAAGAGATAGTTTGCCAAAATTAATTTCGCTTAAGCAAAAGCTTCTAGAAGAAGGCGAAAGAAGAAAGAGCGAGAAGAAAGATGACGCGAGTCAGAATGCCTTTGGCATACGATCGAAAAGCGAAAGGAAATATGCAAAGGAAACAAGAACTGGCAACAGACAGAAATTTAACGGCAAATGTTTTACGTGTGGTAAGACTGGCCATTACGCCAACAAGTGCGAAATGAAAAAACAGCAAAAACAACAAAAACAGCAGTAACAGTCTTTTTCAATATTAACAGTAGCTGATACTTTACAGAGGAAACAATGGTACGTTGACAGCGGCGCCACGGCGCATATGTGTAATGATCGTAAAATGTTTATGCATTTTTGTGCACATGAGGAGAAAATTTCTTTGGCTGGCAACAAATTCATAACGGCAACTGGTAAAGGTGATGTTGCAATAAAGTCGAATAATGGTGATGTTGTGCTGCGTAATGTGTTGTATTCCCCGGAATTACAGGCGAATTTTGTTTCAATTAGTAAGGCTGTAGAACGTGATACGGTCATTTGAACAGCTTAAGCCTTGATATGCTATCGAAGGAGGGAATGGTTAATGGTATGAATTTAGGAGGCGACGTTACTGTTGCGAAGTGTAGAACTTGTATGTTGAGTAAAGTTCATGTATGTCCATTTCCAAAGGAATCTACAACATCAACGGATGATTTTTAGAATTGGTACACAGTGATGTGTGTGGACCGATGAAAGTTAGATCTATTGGCGGTGCAAAATATTTCTTAACCTTTATTGACGATAAATCCCGGAGAATATTTATTTATTTTTTGAAGCAAAAATCCGAGGTACTGGAAAAATTTAAAACCTTTAAGGTGCAAGTAGAGCGTCAAACCGGTAAGAAAATCAAGTCAATTCGTAGCAACAATGGGGGTGAGTACCGAAGTGATGATGATCATGTGATGACAGCAACAACTGGAAGGCGGTTATGAGAGCTGAACTTAGTGCCCTAGAGAAAAACAACACCTGGAGCCTGGTTGACTTACCAACAGGTCACAGGGCTATAGGTTGCAGATGGGTTTTCGCCATTAAACGTGATAAGAATGGTGGGATAGAGCGTTTTAAGGCACGCCTAGTGGCAAAAGGTTGTAGCCAAAAGTTTGGAATAAATTACACAGAAACATTTTCACCTGTGGTACGATATGCTACAATACGTATGTTGTTGGCAATTGATGTGCAGGAGAAAATGCACCTACATCAAGTCGATATAAGCACTGCATACTTGAATGGAGACCTCCACGACGAGATATATATGCAACAACGGGAGGGTTTTGTAAATCGTAACGATTCGTCAAAAGTTCTTAAATTAAACAAAGCTTTATATGGTCTGAAGCAATCTGGAAGAAACTGGAATGAGAAACTTGACAGCGTTTTACAAGGAATGGGGTTCAGGTCGTGTGATAATGAACCATGCTTATATAGGGCAACATTTGGTAATGATATGATGTTGGTGGCTGTTTACGTCGATGATCTCATAATCGCTGGTAAGAATAAGGAGAAGATTATAAAGTTTAAGGCACATTTATCAGAAGTATTTTAAGTTTCTGATAAGGGAGTTCTAAGTCATTTTCTTGGAATGAATATAACACGTGAAGGTGACGTTGGTGCCATTAAAGTGTCTCAAGATCATTATATAATCGATATTTTGAAGCAGTATAAGATGGGGGATTGTAAATCCGTATCCATACCCCTTGATCCAGGTTTGCAGACCCATTGTCCTTATGATTGCGAAAGGATAAATAAAGAGGAATATCAGTCTATTATTGGTGCTTTGACATATCTTGCGATAACAACTAGGCCTGACACACAACACTCTATATCGAAGCTAGCACAACACAATCAAGACCCACATGTTGAGCACATGGCTGCGGCTAAGCATGTATTACGTTATCTGAAGGGTACTACTAATTTAGGATTGGTTTATAAAACTGGTGATGCCTCTGTTAAAGGTTATGCAGATTCCGATTGGGGAAGCAACGCTATGGATCGTAAATCTTATACGGGGTATATATTCTTTCTTGGCGAGTGTCTTATCTCATGGGAATCGAAGAAACAACCTACGGTAGCCCTAAATTCTACAGAAGCAGAATATATGGCTATGTCCAATGCTTGCAAGGAAGCCATATATCTCACACGTTTACTCAATGAAATTGGTTTTGGTAATGGTGAATCTACACTACTTAACGTGGACAATCAGGGTGCGATGAAGCTGGCTTTAAATCCTATTTATCACAACCGTACAAAGCATATTGATATTAAATATCATCATGTCCGTGAGGTGGTCCGTAATCAGGAAGTCTCTTTGAAGTATTGCCCAACTGGTGAGATGATAGCAGATATTTTAACGAAGAATCTTCCTCGAATAAAACACATGTATTTTATAGATTAAATGAATATGAAATGAATTTATTTTTGATAAAATTTTAATATTTTTTATGTAAAAGGACATCCATGTTGAGGAGGAGTATTGAAACTTGGCAACTCTTAACAACATGTACGTTCTTCTTCTTTTACTTTGTTCATACTCTTTTGCTTTGATGCGTTTTTCTTTTTCAACTCTGTATTTTTAGTTCTTAAGTATCGTTCAATAAAGTAACATTAAAACAAAAAATACACGTCTGTATCACAACAAAGCACAAACCGAACTTCATTTTAATAGTAACTTACAACGTTCTTCAACTGGCTGACACTTTGTATGCCATTTTGAAGGCGTTAAGGTGATTTGGTGATTTGATGTTTAAACTGTGTAATAGAGTAAGGTTAACGGTTATCCGCTTAAAAACAGTTTTTGCAAAATGTGGCGTTTACAACGTTATTCGCGGCTGTGCTTCAGTTATAGATCTTATTCACAATTCATAACTAACGTAGTAACAGCTCTCAGCTGATAGAAGAAATACAACCATGCATATTGGCATGTAGAGAAAATTAAATGTCGATAATATTTTGAACGATATATTCTGTAATTAATGGTCAATGAGCAAAAATGCGTACATATAACATTCACTTTGCGCCTGGAATCTTGCCCCCTTTTAACAATCAATAATCAAATAATTCCTCAACATTCGCATGTAAAATATCTTGGTTTACATCTGGATCGGCGATTAACGTGGAAATGCCTAATAGAGGCAAAATTAACTCAAATGAAACTAAAAGCCATTCAAATTCATTGGCTTATTGGAAGAAATTCTGTCCTTAGTCTCGATTGCAAGCTTCTACTTTACAACTCTATCTTCAAGCCTATCTGGAGCTACGGTATTCAACTATGGCCGAGGCCTCTAATATCGACAAAATTCAAAGGCGCCAAAATAAACTTCTTCGAATAATCACAGCCGCTCTCTGGTATGTTAAAAACTCAAACATTCATAAGGATCTCAATGTGCCATTAGTTAAAACTATGATTACAAAATATGCAATAAAATATTTAAAAAGGCTTGAACAACATTCGTAAAACTGCTCTCGGCGGAGAAGCAGCTCGCGCGTCATTTGCATTATTTCTTAAAGCTAATCAGGCCGTCCTTGTTTGTCTGTCGCTGTTGCGTTTTACGTCTCACCTGCCTTGGTTAATGGTTTGGCGTCGGATAACTGTACCGCGTTACGGTTTTTTCGGGGTTCGACATTAACCTTGTGATTTTGTAGACATTTTGAAAATATAATTTCTATAATTGGTGGAATTCCACTTGAAGTATAATTGAACGACGCTAGTATATTCTAGCGGGAATTGGCGATGGCGTTATGTACTAATATGTACCGGAAACTTAAATCGAAACAAACAAACAAGGCTTGAACAACACCCAAATCCACTAGCTCGAAATATTTTAAATCATGGCGTCCACACTCGCTTAAATAGAAACGAAAAATTTTGTAAATGGTACACAAAATTTTTAAATAAACTTCCATTAATTTTGTACTATTTACAAATAATTTTTTGTACTGAAACAAAAATTTTGTAAATTGTACAAAAAAAAGAGTACTACAACATTTACAAAATAACATTTCTGTGGCCGTATGGAAAAACTAGATAACTCCAATTTTTGAAAACACGAGAAAAACACACTTAAAGTTTTAAACATGTTTTGCTAATTAATTAATTTGAATTTATGTTACTTTGCATGCGCATTGAACAAAACATAATTTTAAATTATGTTTAACATTTTTGGTTCCATTAAACTTATTTTTGGACATTAAAACCGAAAATCAATGTCACTTATCTTGTTTTTTCGAAAAATGCAGTTATCTAGTTTTTCCGAAAAATTTTTTTTTTCATAAATTATATTGATATTTTACGGAATTAAGGCAACTTAAGTAATGATTTGTGGAAAAACATTAATTTTTTGACTCATCACGTTAATTTACCCGTTTTTTCTACGAATAAATGGAGTTATCCAGTTTTTCCAAAAAATATTTTTTTTCTTTTATGCTTATATATCAAAAAATAAATTGAGTTTTTGTCTGTTTTTATGCATAAACATAATTAAAAGGTTTACCCTTCTTGATTTTATGAATTTAATCGGCCATTTTTTGAGACGTGGATTAACGTTATACTCGTTTTAACATAGGTTGAACCTTAACAACAGTTATTCACTTTGTGGTTAATTTTATTTAAATAAATACTTAAATTTTAAACAAAAGGTGTTCCGTTAAATTTTTATACTAAACTTGGTAATAAGATCGTTTTTAGCTTTTTAGTTTAGCTGACCAAAAACAATGTCTTAGGCTTCTATTTAGTTTTTTATGTTTTTCATAAAATATAAAAGATTTTATCATCCGTGCTTAATTCCCAATTTTTATTCTTTATAAAAACACTGAAAATTTATTGTTGATGGGATAAGCTATTCCCATGCGCATTTCACTGGTTGCTTAGGCCAAATCATCAGGAAACTTCATCCATAAAGATCTTAGAAAAACTAAAGATATTAAACCAAATAAAACTGTCAAGCGTATAAGAATTATAGCAACAGTTCTACTTGTAACAATATCAAAGTTTTAACAAAAACATAAAAGTAAACGTAATAGTTACACGTGCGTGCAAAAAAATGTAAAAATCAACTCAAGAAAATCAACAATCCGGAAGCAAAACGCGATCGAGAAAACGGACGAAGAACTCGTAAATTTAGAAATAAATACTTCAGAAAACAAACTGAAATCAAGCCGGAAAAAGCTCAAGAGAAGTTTTATTGATGAACATTTAACATTGAGAAGATCGTCAATATTGCAGAAAAAAACAATTTTATAATATAAAAATTTTATTAGTATTAAATATCGTATAGTGATAAAAATATAAATATATGTTCTTAGATTAATTTAAACCTAAAGAAATTTACATTTCTTTTTGTTTTCAATATAAATATACGAAAGAAATGTTCTTGTCGACATCATGGGCCAGGCAGTTAATTTGTTTTTATTTTAAGAAATCTGGGGCCGTATATAAAAACTAGGTAACTCCATTTTTGAATAAAGTTTGTTTGTCTTCCAGATTCAAATTTTATATTTATTCATAGAAAAAAAAAACTGTATAAAATGGTTTTTATTATTTTTGTACGTAAAAACACCTTGCTATTATCTTTGCGACAGAAAAAAATAAGTAAGTTAAAACCTTTTTCAAAGTTACTGTACCACAGAGGGTACAATATGGGCTAAAAACTATTACTCGGAAAGATTTTGGGTGTTTGGAAGTCATATTCTATGAATCAAAGAAAATGTATAATATACTTATTAAGAATGCAAAAATATATTCTTTGAATTCTCTATATAAATATATTTAAGTAGGCAATTTAAGTTTAAGTATTTATTTATTTTAAAGTTAGGTTGAGTTAACAATATTCAGGGTTTAATTAAGTAGGTGGAAGATGAATGCAAGTTGTTACCGCTGTTGCTAAGGGCCAATTGAAAGAATAAAAAATGTCTAACCTAGAATTTACCAACATCTTCGGTTTACGGATAACCGAAGACGGCTGGAATAATTCATAATAACGAAATTCATAATTAACTCTATTTATCCTTTTCCCTCTAAACTAGCGCTAAAATACCAACGCCCTCTCTAATTTAATTTACTTAACTTATTTTGAAAATTCATTAAGGATGTACAAATTAATATATTCAAAATAAGTTAATTAAATACAATAAAATTCAAGTAAAAATAAGTAATACGTAATAGCATAATAAATTCATAATAATTTCTACAATAATACATTTAATTCAAAATAATGGGCCATGTCACAGAGTACAATTCCGTTCGGAATGATTCCGTTCGGAATTGAAGAAAACATATTTGTTTGTTGATGGAAAGTGTATTTTGATAGTTTTATGGCCTTTCAGATACAGACAACTCCCATACCGTTCATGAAAACAAAAATGGTTTCATTCCGAAACATTTTTTCGTCATTTTCTGAAGCACCAAAATACGGAATGAATTCCGTTTCCGAACGGAATTGTACTCTGTGACATGACTGAATAATTCATTTATAAGTATAATAATAATAGTGTCTAAACTTGCTTAGACATGGCGCCGGCCCAGGCCGTTGCCTGAAGATTATGGGTTGTATTTAACACACAACACGTTGGCCAGCGACTTAATGGCCTCGGCCAATAGTTGCCCATCTACACGGGGTTCTGGCATACTGGCTGGTTGTGCTGCTAGTTGTTGAGTGTGTCGTTGATGCTGATGTTGTTGACGGCGCTGTTGTTGTCGACGACGCTGTTGTTGTTGGCTACGTTGTTGTTGTTGGCGACGTTGAGGTTGTTGGCGACGTTGAGGTTGTTGCTGGTTACGTTGTCGTTGCCTCACTATGTGGGTGGATCTGCTAGGGGTTCTGCTTGGGGTGCTTCTTGAGGCAATTGCTTTGTCAGGTGTGGTTCTCATGACCACCGTGGCTTCTTGCTGTCGCAGTTGGCGAGTTGACATATGCAGCATCGTGTGATGCTTGGTTGCACCGTCTGCACGCTTCTTCTGAGGTGCACGAATTTAACGAATGGCTTCTGGCCAAGCAATTGAAGCAATAACGCAAGTTGCTGACCACTTCACGCCGCCTTTCTACGGACATCTTTTGAAACCTCCTGCAGTATTTTAATCCGTGATACCCCCGGCAGATCACACAGTAAAATACCTCTAAGTCTCGAGGCTGACTCCGCTCGCCACCAGGGCTCCGTCTTGGGCTTGGCACTCGTGTGGCTGTTAATCTGCGATTGGAACTGATACTAAAGAGAAGACACAGAAAAGAAACATATAACATTAAGTTTATAAATGATGCAAATTTCGAATGGAATGGGAAATGGGTGTGTTGTATTAATAAATACGGGGAATTTAGAGGCTGGATGGGAGAAATGGTGAGTTAATAAAGTTTGAGTAAATGTTATTAATATAGGAAGTAAAAATTTATGTGAATACATCGATCATTCTGAATTATATGAGAAAGATTAGCGTAACGACAAGGTATGAGCGCGATATGGACAAACCGTACAACGTAACATCAGTTATCCAAAAACGACAAATAGCATAGCTTTAATATGGGTCTCTTCACTAGCCCAGAGGATGTGCGTACCTCTGCTATACGAGCGTTCTTATCAATACCACTAAAGGTCCTTTCAATCCTCCCTAGACGCCATTCGTGGGGAGGTAACAAGTCGTGAATTACGACTACTAAATCGCCTACCTGCCGGTTTGGAGCTGAGTTCTGCCATTTATAGCGCTTATGTAAGGATTTCAAATAATCCTCCCCGTTGTCCGATGTTACCCTTCGGGGAAGGCCCCGCCTCCCGACGAAACGAGCAAATGTGGCTTGAAATGCCTTTGAAGAAAGCTCTGAGCATGCTTCTAAATGGACCGCTTTTGTACTTTCAACTCAATCGGCCCAGCAAAGTCAACTCCTGTTGTTTCAAATGGTGGTGATAGAGTGCACCGTTCAGGTGGCAAGGGCGCCATAATCTGAGAACATGCTTGCTGTTTTTGTATAATGCAAATCTTACATTTTCGAATTATGCTTTTTACTCGTGGTTTAAGCCTTGCTACAAAATACTCAGATTGTATGATCCTGCACATTTGGCTGCATTCAGCATGATAGAGGAAGGTGTGCAAGTATTGTAAATACAGCTGACAAAATTGCGAATTACCTGGTAGTATTATAGGGTACCGCTCATTGTATGGGAGAGTTGACTGGACTAGTCTGCCATTTGCCCTAATAATTGAATATGAATCCAAAAATGGGTTTAAAGGTTTTAGAGGGCTTTTATTTAGCACCCTACAAGAAGACTACCGGTCATTTTACTAGTTATATGACCGGTAGTGTTGACCAATATATTGGTTAAAGTTTCTATTTTATTATTAAGAGCAAAATGAAAAAACTAACCGAAACTCTTGTGTACATGTGACTTTGCCTCTCTCTCTAACCAATTTGTTCCACTCGACTACTGAACATATATCTGTACTACTTACTCTGCTGCTTTTTATTTTATTTTATATTTATTCATAGAAAAAAAAAAAACTGTATAAAATGGTTTTTATTATTTTTGTACGTAAAAACACCTTGCTATTATCTTTGCGACAGAAAAAAATTAGTAAGTTAAAACCTTTTTCAAAGTTACTGTACCACAGAGGGTACAATATGGGCTAAAAACTATTACTCGGAAAGATTTTGGGTGTTTGGAAGTCATATTCTATGAATCAAAGAAAATATATAATATACTTATTAAGAATGCAAAAATATATTCTTTGAATTCTCTATAGTTGCAATTTTTAGGCTCAACATTTTGACCCGAATTTATTCTATATCGCTCTTTGTCTCTAAGTTTTCGAGACAACACCATTTTAAACTTCTAATTTGTCTGTTTTCTAAGAGACTATGGAGTTAACTTGTTTTTTCAAAAAATGCATGGAGTTATCTAGTTTTTACATAAAAATTGATATGTTTCTGATTTTTGTTTTTCAAATAACTATTAAATGAGAAACTATATCGAAATTTCGATTTGACAGAGTGATAGTAAATGAAACACGCTTTCTATTTTTGGTGTTATCTTAATTTTCACAAAAAGTGGAGTTAACTACTTTTTCCATACGGCCACAGATTTGTACATATTACAAAATGTTTTTTTTTGAAAAACAAACGTTACAAAAAGTAGACTTTTCGCTGGAACTGCCCATGTATAAGAATTCGAAACTTATTCGTAGCCAAAAAATGTTGTGATTTTTGACAAAACCCGTGAACCGCACGCCTCACAACGCACGCCACAGTTTTCCAGTTGTATATAATGTTGGAGTATTTCCCTAAAATACAACTCTGCACATTTTTCGCATTACTCTTTAACTTTATATTCGTTTAGCATAGTAGGCTTTGTACTTTTAAAATGAGCGTTGCTCGCATTGTATTTAATTATTCTTTTTCTAATAAACATTGAAACAACAGGTTATGGAACCAGCGGAAAAAATAGAATAATCTAGAGAAGTTTTTTAAATAAAAAGTAAATTTAAGCGTGTGTCGCGAATAGTAAAATATAAATCAAATAAGATGATGAGTTCGTCAATGTACCAAATAGACAAATTAGGTGCCGACAATTACGACACATGGTCTGTGCAGATGAGATGCATTTTGGTGCACTTCGAATTGTGGTCCATTGTAAGTGGAGCGACGGTTCAACCAGCAGAAGCGGCAGAAGCAGCTAAATGGGTGCAAAAGGATGAAAAAGCCCTTGCTGCAATTACGTTATCAATGAAGCCATCGCAATTAAATTATGTGAAAAGCTGTAAGAAATCCTTAGAGGCATGGGAAAAACTTGCCAGTATTTTGTAGTTCTGTGCCTAAGGGAGCCACACAGAACTTTAACCAATCGTCACCTTTAATATAGAGATGCTGGGTACCTTTGTTTTGAGAAATGGTAAAGTGCTGATTGGAATTATAATCACTCACAAGAGTTTTCCAATCTTAGCGAGTGGGCGCTTTGTTCACACTGGTAAGTATATATCTCTTCCTTGTAGGGGGTTAGTTAGGTAATTATTTAAAATTTAAGTTAAATATATTTAAGTAGGCAATTTAAGTTTAAGTATTTATTTATTTTAAAGTTAGGTTAAGTTAACAATATTCAGGGTTTAATTAAGTAGGTGGAAGATGAATGCAAGTTGTTACCGCTGTTGCTAAGGGCCAATTGAAAGAATAAAAAATGTCTAACCTAGAATTTACCAACATCTTCGGTTTACGGATAACCGAAGACGGCTGGAATAATTCATAATAACGAAATTCATAATTAACTCTATTTATCCTTTTCCCTCTAAACTAGCGCTAAAATACCAACGCCCTCTCTAATTTAATTTACTTAACTTATTTTGAAAATTCATTAAGGATGTACAAATTAATATATTCAAAATAAGTTAATTAAATACAATAAAATTCAAGTAAAAATAAGTAATACGTAATAGCATAATAAATTCATAATAATTTCTACAATAATACATTTAATTCAAAATAATAATTCATTTATAAGTATAATAATAATAGTGTCTAAACTTGCTTAGACATGGCGCCGGCCCAGGCCGTTGCCTGAAGATTATGGGTTGTATTTAACACACAACACGTTGGCCAGCGACTTAATGGCCTCGGCCAATAGTTGCCCATCTACACGGGGTTCTGGCATACTGGCTAGTTGTGCTGCTAGTTGTTGAGTGTGTCGTTGATGCTGATGTTGTTGACGGTGCTGTTGTTGTCGACGACGCTGTTGTTGTTGGCTACGTTGTTGTTGTTGGCGACGTTGAGGTTGTTGGCGACGTTGAGGTTGTTGCTGGTTACGTTGTCGTTGCCTCACTATGTGGGTGGATCTGCTAGGGGTTCTGCTTGGGGTGCTTCTTGAGGCAATTGCTTTGTCAGGTGTGGTTCTCATGACCACCGTGGCTTCTTGCTGTCGCAGTTGGCGAGTTGACATATGCAGCATCGTGTGATGCTTGGTTGCACCGTCTGCACGCTTCTTCTGAGGTGCACGAATTTAACGAATGGCTTCTGGCCAAGCAATTGAAGCAATAACGCAAGTTGCTGACCACTTCACGCCGCCTTTCTACGGACATCTTTTGAAACCTCCTGCAGTATTTTAATCCGTGATACCCCCGGCAGATCACACAGTAAAATACCTCTAAGTCTCGAGGCTGACTCCGCTCGCCACCAGGGCTCCGTCTTGGGCTTGGCACTCGTGTGGCTGTTAATCTGCGATTGGACCTGATACTAAAGAGAAGACACAGAAAAGAAACATATAACATTAAGTTTATAAATGATGCAAATTTCGAATGGAATGGGAAATGGGTGTGTTGTATTAATAAATACGGGGAATTTAGAGGCTGGATGGGAGAAATGGTGAGTTAATAAAGTTTGAGTAAATGTTATTAATATAGGAAGTAAAAATTTATGTGAATACATCGATCATTCTGAATTATATGAGAAAGATTAGCGTAACGACAAGGTATGAGCGCGATATGGACAAACCGTACAACGTAACATCAGTTATCCAAAAACGACAAATAGCATAGCTTTAATATGGGTCTCTTCACTAGCCCAGAGGATGTGCGTACCTCTGCTATACGAGCGTTCTTATCAATACCACTAAAGGTCCTTTCAATCCTCCCTAGACGCCATTCGTGGGGAGGTAACAAGTCGTGAATTACGACTACTAAATCGCCTACCTGCCGGTTTGGAGCTGAGTTCTGCCATTTATAGCGCTTATGTAAGGATTTCAAATAATCCTCCCCGTTGTCCGATGTTACCCTTCGGGGAAGGCCCCGCCTCCCGACGAAACGAGCAAATGTGGCTTGAAATGCCTTTGAAGAAAGCTCTGAGCATGCTTCTAAATGGACCGCTTTTGTACTAAAGCAGACGAATACGCACACGTATCCTTTAACGTAAGAGGATTTGCGTAAAGGCGATATTTTCAACTCAAACGGCCCAGCAAAGTCAACTCCTGTTGTTTCAAATGGTGGTGATAGTGTGCACCGTTCAGGTGGCAAGGGCGCCATAATCTGAGAACATGCTTGCTGTTTTTGTATAATGCAAATCTTACATTTTCGAATTATGCTTTTTACTCGTGGTTTAAGCCTTGCTACAAAATACTCAGATTGTAGGATCCTGCACATTTGGCTGCATTCAGCATGATAGAGGAAGGTGTGCAAGTGTTGTAAATACAGCTGACAAAATTGCGAATCACCTGGTAGCATTATAGGGTACCGCTCATTGTATGGGAGAGTTGACTGGACTAGTCTGCCATTTGCCCTAATAATTGAATATGAATCCAAAAATGGGTTTAAAGGTTTTAGAGGGCTTTTATTTAGCACCCTACAAGAAGACTACCGGTCATTTTACTAGTTATATGACCGGTAGTGTTGACCAATATATTGGTTAAAGTTTCTATTAGTTTATTAAGAGCAAAATGAAAAAACTAACCGAAACTCTTGTGTACATGTGACTTTGCCTCTCTCTCTAACCAATTTGTTCCACTCGACTACTGAACATATATCTGTACTACTTACTCTGCTGCTTTTTATTAGTCAATGATAACGTAAATATTGGTTAGCACTAACTAGTTATTAATAACGTAAAGATTGGTTAGCACAAACTAGTTATTCATAACGTAAATATTGGTTAGTACTAACCTTTATAAAATAATACATTTTTAATTTTCATTTTAAATTAAAATTTTTATTAAATAAATTCTAATTGGATACAAAATACATATGTATGTCTCATATTTGTAAATCTGTTAGCTGCAAACTCTAGCAACGGCCGGGTGTTCCAAAAACTACCCTGTAGTAAATAAAATAGTCAGTTGCAAAAAACACTAACTATAAATTAACTATTTTTCAAATAACTACAAATTGGTTTAAATCTCATGCAGATATCAACCAAACATTTTGCATAGAGGCACACGTAAAACACAAACAAAAGAAAAAAAGTAAAACAAGCATGCCATGAAGTCAAATGAAAAAATATATACAAACATATTTAAATAATAATAATTATTGAAAATAATTAAAAATGAACGCAAAACAAATCTGTTTATGAACAAAAAATTATGTAGCGTATTTATTTCAGAACTATTATTTCATCATCATTTAATGCAATTTCATGCAAAATTTTGTTAAATAATTATTTCTATATAAAAATATACACAGATATACATACATATGTACATAAATTCATACATACATATATTTTTTTGACAAAAATTATTTAAAATTTAAATAATTTATTATAAACTGACTATACTATTAATTAACTATAAATAGGTTGAAAAATAAGTAGTTAGTAGTCAGTTTAAAAGTCATGCAAAGATGGCCAATTGACTATTGCCTATGACATGCCTATGTTAAAATAATGAGTCGTCGACAAGGAAAAAAGTCACTTAATCAACTAGTTGTAGTTATAAAAAAACCAGTTTGAAGTTACTTACAAATGGGTTTGACTTCCTACAGGGTAATTCAACTCCACTTTCTGAATTATTGCGTACATACACATATGAACCAAGATAATCCGCCACTTCTTTATCTGTTGAGCCAATTCTCTGCATGGGTCTGGATCTCGTTATAGAATCTTCTTTATAAAAGTTCATTTTAAATGGAGGTATGCGTATTTGTGACCAATTAGTTTCTCGTAGATCTAAAAAAGCCATTTTATTTTATTAACAACTTGTGGCCAAAAAACCTAATACATACATACCTACTTGAAAAGTCCTCAGTTGTTTTAATATCAGGTATTATTTACTCCTTTATTGCCACCACCAAATCTTGGACGAGTATCTTGGCCACAGTCATCACCCGAATGACCGCCACCTGTTGGAAGACTAATCCTTTCCACACGACCGCTTCGTATATTACCTTCACTATTTCAAGAGAATACTCTGGATTCTTTTTTTCTTACACCAATAGCAAATAATATTTTGCATTATTCAATTTAAACATTTGACAAATTTTCACAAGAATCAGCTAGTGAAGCGTAGGACAAAAATATACTTAAAAATTGTCATTTTTTAGGAAGGGTTTTAAGTTGTTCTGCTCTCGCATATACGTTAGAGTGGTACAACTAATGTAAAATTTTTGCAAATGTGTTAGTAAAAAAATTTTTTTTTTTTAGTTTTGATTATGCATTTCTTGTAGGGCACATTCTCACCGGCTTGCAGACATTTGTACTCTTCACTGTAAAAATTTTCTTGAGCCAAGGCAATCAGGCGCAATTTTGTAAATTTCATATCATCATGTGTTAGATTTATTAGATTCTGTGACTGAGACCTTACCCCTTTAGATTCCTTGCATTTTTTATAAAACCTGAATAAATAACATACAACGCGTAAAGCCTTGCTATAAGAAGAGAATCTACTCAGGATGTCGTCATCCTGAACTTCAGTATGCAGCGCTTGGGTTAAATTTGTAGGTACCTCTGAAGGTTTGAGGGGATTTCTTCTTGGCCATTCTGTTGCGGGTTTAGTCAGCCATGCTGGTCCATGCCACCAAAGGGAATTGTGTACCAAGTCTTGAGGTCTACAGCCTCTTGTTCCTATATCGGCAGGATTATCGTGAGTAGGGACGTGTCGCCACGTCGCATCTGGTACTAAACTTTGAATCCGAGAGATTCTATTCGCGACGTAGGTTTCCCATGCAGAGGGAGGCTTTGACAACCAACCTAGCGTTATGGACGAGTCTGTCCATAAATATATTTGCTTTGTTTCTAGCTTTAACGATGCCATGACGTACTTAACCAGGTTTGCAAGCAATACTGCACCTGTGAGCTCTAACCGTGGTAGTGAAATTGTCTGTATCGGGGCGACTTTGCTTTTAGCTACTATTAAATTAGAGAACGTATTGTGTTTACTGTTCTCACAACGCATGTATACCGTGGCACAGTATGCCGCTTTGGAAGCGTCTAAGAACCCGTGAATTTCTATGGTGTCAGAGGGCAAATACTGTAACCACCTTGAGATAGAAATTAGTTCAACTTGGGATAGATCCTGGACTAGGGTGTTCCAGGTTTGCAGTGACTCAAAAGAAACTTCGTCATCCCAATCTAGGCCTTCTAGCCATAATTTTTGGATGAGAGTTTTTGCCCTTATTACTATTGGCGTGATCCATCCTGCTGGATCAAAGAGTTTTGCCACTGAAGACAGAATCTGACGTTTGATATTTTTCGTGGAATGTTCAAATGGTGAAAAAGTGTAAGTAAATGTGTCTGTTAGGGCATTCCATTTAAAAAATCCTCTGAAACGGTGTATCAGCAGGATGTAAACGTATCTGGCGATACATTTTTGTCGACATTAAAAACATATTTATATCTTCTCCAATTGAGAATTATTGAGATTAAATCGCTTTGCAGTGTAGGCCCCGTATATAAAACGTTATTTAGCGAAAATTAAGATTTTGTTTTCCTAGAGGCATTAAATACAACTCTAAGTTTTGTTGTTTTGTGATCAGGGCGCACTACACCATGGTGAGGTAAATAAAATGACCCATATTTACCGTCAGAGTTAATTTCACCAGGTGATGTTTCATCCATATGACCAAGAGTGATATACTCGTTTATAACAGCCTTGTATTGAGACTGAAGGTCGGGATTTCTGGCCAGTGATTTTTCCATGCTCGAGTACTGAGCCAAAGCTATGAATCGAAATGACCCTAGAAATATTTTGTCTGGAAAATCAGGTCTGAATGGTAATCGAACGACGTATCTATCATTTTCATCTCGAGTTGTTGTTTCGCTATAAAATTTTTCACAAAATTCATCTTCCACTGACGTTGAGGGAGTTATCGGAATTTCTTCCTGCTCCCAAAACTTTTTTAAAAGCGCATTTAGCTCGGAAGTTTCATCTTTAACAACTGTCGTTGTGAACGTCTGAATCGATTGAGTTTTCATGGGACCACTCAGCACCCAGCCAAAGATCGTATTGTAGGCCGATGTTTGACCACAAATGTTTTTCTTTATACCTTCAATGTTTAAGTAGTGTTCATAATCATTTCCCAAAATTAAATCTATCTGAAGATTTATTAAACGTTGGATCTGCTAGATCTAATTCAGCCAAATCGGTTGAGTAAGGTATATCAAAAGTGCATGCTAGAAGTCTTTTTGTAACTTTTGGCAGCACAATGGCTTTAATAGGGACTCTCAAGTCATACCTTCTGGCTTATAAAACAAATGTGCATTCTTTATTTGCCTTTTGCTTTTGCCCGCCAATATCGATTATTTCGAAATGAGAGTTTTCGAAGGGTAGCTGTAACCGATTACGAACTCTTTCCGTTAAAAAGGTTCTTTGAGAACCGGGATCAATTAGTGCCCTAATAGTAAAAAGTTCACCTCTGCTTTCTATTTGCATTAACGCAGTTCGCAGTAAGATATTTTCACTGCTCATAGCGCAATTGGCTTGAAATTGACTGGAGGTGCTAGCAACATTGTCCCGGTTATTTAAACTAGAGCTTTGCATACTATCGTGGGTGTTTGTTCTAGAAATTTGAGTGTTATCTCGGGACACATTTTGACGCATTTGTGCGTTTTTGGCCGATTGAGTGGGATTTTGTACTCTTTGTCTCATTGTAAGCACGTATGTTTGCTTTTGCAATTAGACTTAAGGTGAGACGAGGCCAAACAGTTATTGCAAAATTTGTGTTTAAATAGATTATGTATTTAACTCTTTGCTGTACCGTAAAGGCTCGAAATTTTGGACATATTCTTAAAGAGTGATTTTCCTTGCATAACTTACAAGATAAGCTTAAGTTCTCTTGCGACATGTACGTTTGTATATCAAGATTGGGTGTATCTGATAGCGTGAAACAATCTTTAGAGGCTTTAATGCTATTGAGACGTTCTACCGCTTCATATCTGTCTACCAGGAACTGGGACATTTGGGTCCACTTGGGAAGCTCACGTGGTGAAGTGAGAGATTGCTCCCATAACGATAATGTTAAATGTGGAAGTTTAGTAGATATAAGACGAATCAGAATAGGGTCCCAGCTCTCCACGTCGACGCCAAGCGTTCTGAGAGTTGCTAGGGAATCATTAACTGAAGATTGAATTCTCCAAATTGATTCGCTTTCTTCCGTTTTTGCCGAGGGTATATCAAATAAAATCTTGATTTGGTTGTCCACCAAAACTCTTTTGTTCTCATAGCGTGTTGTAAGAGCTTTCCATGCTAATTCAAAATTTTCATTAGAAAGAGGATATCTTTTAACTATTGCCCCAGCCTCCCCTCTTGTTTTATTTCTGAGGTGATACAGTTTCGTAACTGGTGTAAGCTTAGGATGGCTTATGTACACGGCCGTGAACATGTCACGAAACGAAGGCCATTGTTTATATTTGTTCCTTTAAAAGTTTCTGTATTACAAGGTGGCAGTTTAATAAACGATGTATCGTCAACAAAGTTTTGAGTGGAAGCCCGCTGGGGTATAGAAAATGGTGCCGTTGTATTGAAGCCTTGAATATGGGAAGTGTCGCATCGAAATGTTTTCACCAAATCTATGATTTGTGAGTTGCAATGATAATAAGCTTCAGTACACGCATCAAAGTTTGATCTGGCTATATTTTTAAACTCTGGGTCTATTACATTTTCAGCAGCTGTCATTACCTCCTGATAGGAAGATTCTAGCTTGGCCCATCTTGAGTCCAAGTCTTTTAACTTGACCCCGAGAACAGATTCAGTCTGATCTTCAACATTAATCGTACAAAATTTTTGGCAAAACTGGAGTAAATGATCACAATTAAATACAAATTGATCTTTTTGAGCAGGGTAAGAGGTATTGTGCTCGGTTGTATTAATCTTGAGAACTGGGATTTTGACAAATATTGGTTTGGCAATATAAACTTAGGACTCTTATGGTTAGTGTGAGGGGCTATATAATAGCACTAGATACTATTAATATTGTTTATCTAGTTTCAACTGTAGGCGTACTTTAAACCGGCCTATTAAATTTTGTAGGGATCAGTGGTTACGAATTGTACTAGATATTAATACTCTTCTTTAATTATAAGAATAAATAGGGTGCCATGGGCTAGGGTTCATACTTGCTTTATAGAGCTAAGGGCTAGAGCATACTCTAGTTATGTTGTTTAAATTTACTGTAAAAATTACAACAATCAATAAAACAGTGATGAAATCAGAATGCAAATCTTCAGTTATTGTTGAAGGCTTCTAAATGCAAAAATGGTAACCTTGATTATTCAAGGTATAAAAAATTTGGGTATTATAAATTTGACATATACGATTTGATCCTAATATGTGAATATCTAGCTTTTATGTATGAAATTTAAGGAGGAATTAATTGTTTTTAACAATTCGGGCTATCTGAGTATAGTACTAGACTTCAAATTCTCCTTAAATATTTACGGGCTATGGGATTATAGCAACTCTGGTAATTTGTAATTAAAAATGGGAGGAAAAACCAATTTTGAGTTTAATATTAGGTATTCAATAGGGCCTAATGATATTAGGGAGTTATTTTATTTGAATAAAAAAGGAATTTATAAGTTGACATAAAAAAATTGTTTTCCGATATTAATGTACTCTATTATAATTTATTCTGAAACAAGTAACTTTTTTTCGATCAGTTATTTCTGTAAACGTTAGTACTTATTGAAACACAAAATTAGAATTATTTTTTTTTCAAACTTTATTTTATTTATTATATAATTAGCATTGGGTTTTAATTTAATTAAATTTCATTAAAAAAATATAACATTTCAATTAATTATAATTCACTATTCACTTATCCAATATCTCCAGGTTTAGTACAGAGCAAAGTTTTCCCACAAATTCTTAGTTATTTGTGTATTTAGTCCTTTTATTTGTGAAGGGCTGTATTTGTTTTCCTTTTCGTATCTCGACAGATCAATCACTTTGAATAAGGTTTTGAGTTAGAGTTTGGATTCAACCCTTTTCTTTTCTTATTTTTTCCTTTTTTATAGAGATCTTTATTATAAATCCGTAGAACCTGAACACAACTAAATATTTTGTTGTATATGAGAAAGCTATTAATTTTTTTTTTTTATTCTTTTTTTCACTTTTTAATAAACCGTTTTAAAGTTTATGATTCAAACAACTTTAAATTTATTTTCAATTTACTCTGTATTTAATTTTATTAAAGTTGAAAATTTAAACAACAATTTGTTGTTAAAATTTTTAGAGACCGCTATTAAAAATCTTTTTTCATTTTATATGTATATTATCTCAAGAGTGTGCCATAAAAAGTGCAAGCGAGTGTATGACAATCTTTTATTTATGGGAAATAATTTGTGTACATTCCATGAAACTTCCCAACAACCGGTCTGTTCATACGCTAAGAATGCACAATCGAGTTTATCCTAATTTTTTCCAAATTTTGAGTTTTTTGTTTCTTCTTTAGTTATGTCCACTGGTTGAACAAGTCGAAGGACCATGTAGTTCTGTGCCTAAGGGAGCTACACAGAACTTTAACCAAATGTCACCTTTAATATAGAGATGTTGGGTACCTTTGTTTTGAGAAATGGTAAAGTGCCGATTGGAATTATAATCACTCACAAGAGTGATTATAATTGTAGAGTGAAGGGAAAAGAAATAAATGACAATTAGAGAATCGTCTAAGTGTAGGGATTTACACAGATTGTTACCTTCGGTTTCCAATCTTAGCGAGTGGGCGCTTTGTTCACACTGGTAAGTATATATCTCTTCCTTGTAGGGGGTTAGTTAGGTAATTATTTAAAATTTAAGTTAAATATATTTAAGTAGGCAATTTAAGTTTAAGTATTTATTTATTTTAAAGTTAGGTTAAGTTAACAATATTCAGGGTTTAATTAAGTAGGTGGAAGATGAATGCAAGTTGTTACCGCTGTTGCTAAGGGCCAATTGAAAGAATAAAAAATGTCTAACCTAGAATTTACCAACATCTTCGGTTTACGGATAACCGAAGACGGCTGGAATAATTCATAATAACGAAATTCATAATTAACTCTATTTATCCTTTTCCCTCTAAACTAGCGCTAAAATACCAACGCCCTCTCTAATTTAATTTACTTAACTTATTTTGAAAATTCATTAAGGATGTACAAATTAATATATTCAAAATAAGTTAATTAAATACAATAAAATTCAAGTAAAAATAAGTAATACGTAATAGCATAATAAATTCATAATAATTTCTACAATAATACATTTAATTCAAAATAATAATTCATTTATAAGTATAATAATAATAGTGTCTAAACTTGTTTAGACATATTTATAAACCAAGTGGCCCTCTACGTAAAGTAAGTCTTTATAAGAAACTACTTAGTCTTCGAATGTCTGATACCACAACTATGATGGAATACCTTAATTCCTTCACTGAAACGTCGGACAAACTGGCTGAAGTTGAAATTGTGCTGGGTGATGAGTTATTGGTAATAAGTTTGTTGTCGAGTCTTCCTAAGGAGTTCGAAAATTTTGTCATAGCAATGGAAACTCGAGACAATTTACCCACCCTCAACGTACTCAAGTTAAAATTAATTGAGGAAGATAATCGTAGAACACAACAAAATGAAAATGGTGAAGAAGCTGTCGTACATCAACAGGCTTTTGTGGCACAGGCATATAAATGCAACAACAACAACAAAGGTTACAACAATCATGCAGCCAACAGTAGAAATAAATAAGTCAACGACAACAACAATGGTAACGGCCATAAATTCAAATGCTACAACTGCGGTAAGCGTGGCCATTTCGCAAAAAATTGTAAGAGTGCGACGAAAAATGAAGGGGAAAAGAAAGAGCAGCATCGTTCGTTCGCTATGCTTGCAGCCTGCAACAAAAATAGTTTTGATCGCAATTCTTGGTGCGTTGACAGCGGCGCTACAGCACATATGTGTTGCAAACGTGAATTATTTTCAACATTCGTAGAAAGGAAAGAGAAAATCATGTTAGTGTGCGACAAATTCATTGAAGCTGAAGGTAAAGGAGGCGTAAAAATCAAGACAGAACATGATGAAATTATTTTGCGCGACGTTCTCTATGTACCTGCAATGGTTGGAAACTTTATGTCAGTGGTCAAGGCAATAGAAAATGGTTTTATCGTAAAATTTAAAGATGACACGGCGAATATTGAAGATGAAAAGGGTGAAGTTATTTTAACAGCAAAGAAAAAATTGAATTTGTTTATATTTTCAGAAAAACCCCACTTGAATTTTTGTTTATCAATTTATCCGGTACGGACACCTCAATTTTAGAGGGTTAAGCGATTTAGTATGCAAAAATGCTGTGAACGGTCTTGAAATGAAAACAGTGCCAAATGACATTGCTTGTAAGACATGCATGAAATCTAAAATCACTTCGCAACCCTTTTCGCCTGCTAGTCAAAAAAGAGCTGATAATATTGGATTTAATCCATACGGACGTCTGTGGACCAACGAACACACCATCAATTGGAGGTTCACGTTACTTCGTTTCATTTATTGATGACCATTCACGAAGAATATTTGTATATTTTATGAAAAACAAAAGTGAGGTTTTTGAAAAGTTCAAACTATTTAAGACAATGGTAGAAAATCAGCATGAACGTAAAATCAAGGCCATTAGAAGTGACAACGGCGGAGAGTATGTTAATACTCAATTTAACAAATTTTTAGAAGATAATGGCACACAAAGGCAGTTGACTGTTCCATACACTCCACAGCAGAATGGTATCGCTAAGCGAGCCAATAGAACAATAGTGGAGATGGCACGTAGTATGATGGTTTATGCAGGTGTTGATGATGCATTGTGGTCTAAAGCTGTTCATACAGCCGTTTATATTAGAAATCGATCCATTACAAAAGTTTTGAAGGACAAGACTCCATATGAGATCTGGTGCGGTACGAAACCAAATGTTGGTCACTTTCGTATTTTTGGTTCACCTGCAGTGGCACTCGATAAGACCCAATCAAGAAAATTCTCAGCAAAGGGCAAGGAATATATATTTGTTGGTTATTCCTTAACTGCAAAAGCGTATAGATTGTATGATGATGAGCTAAAGCGAGTTGTTGAAAAAAGAGACGTCATATTCTGCGAGAACATTTTCCAGAATACAGATGTAACAGATGCTGTAGATTTTTACGGTTTTACAAACGACGATTCCAACTCTGATGATAATGTATTAAACTCCAATGGGGAAACTGCAATCGAACTTCAGAGTGATGATGATGCACAGTATGAATTTAGCTCTGAATATGGCTTTCATGGTTTTGAATCCGAAGGTGTTGTGTCACAAAGTACTCAACGTGAAGATGATGATCCACAGCCCCATGGTAGTAAAGCCAGAAGTCGTGGTAGACCAAAACTGATTCGTTCAGGTAAAGTTGGCCGCCCTAAGAAGGTTTACAACACACTCAAATTTGCAGATGACAATGATGATGTTCCTATACCACAATCATTCCAGGATGCAATTAGTGGCGACCAGTCTGGTAAGTGGAAAAATGCAATGAAAATTGAAACAAAACGAAACGTGGTCATTAGTTGATCTACCCAATGGTAAAAAGACAATTGGTAGTAAATGGGTATTCAACCTTAAGAAGGATGAAATGGGCAATATTGAACGTTTTAAGGCTCGCCTAGTTGCTAAGGGGTGTAGTCAGGAGTTTGGTGTTAACTACAGTGAGACGTTTTCACCAGTCGTTCGTTATTCGACCATACGTATGATGCTTGCATTAGCCGCTGAAAAAGAACTTTACTTACATCATGTTGATGTTTCAACTGCATATTTGAATAGTGAGTTGAATTAGGAGGTGTATATGAGACAACCCGACGGATTTGTGGATGAAAATAACCCAAATCAAGTTTTACGTTTGAAAAAGGCTATCTATGGACATAAACAGTCTGGTCGAGCCTGGAATACGACATTAGATCGTGCAATCCGTGATATTGGTTTTAAGCCTTGCGAAAGTGAACCCTCCTTATACAGCATGCACCAAGATGGTAAATTCAACCTAATTGCGGTATATGTCGATGACATACGGATTGCCTGTTCGGATATTGAAGACGTAAATGCATTAAAAGAATTGATTTCTAGAAGATTCAAGTTGGTAGATAACGGACCAGTGAAGCATTTCCTTGGTATAATTGATCGTAATGGAGGAACTGGTAAGATTTGTGTAGGTCACAAACAGTATATTACTAATCTCCTACGGCAATATCAAATGGAGAACTGTAGACCAGCCTCTACTCCACTTGATAAATGTGAACGTGTAGACCAAAATTGGTAAGAATCCATAGTTGGAACATTAATGTATTTGGCAATAAGTACTAGACCGGATATTCTGCATTCCGTTTGTAAACTTGCTCAGAGGAATCAGGATCCGCATAGTGAACATGAACAAGCTGTGAAACATGTACTACGTTACTTGTCTGCTACAAAAGATTTGAAGTTACAATATTCCAAAACTGGTAAGCTTCCAGAAGGTTTTGTCGATGCAGATTGGGCCAGTTGCTCAGAGGATAGAAAATCGTATACTGGTTTTTCATTCTCCCTAGCGGGTTGCACATTCAGTTGAGAAAGTAAGAAACAGTCGAACATAGCACTCAGTAGCACAGAAGCTGAGCTTGTGACTTTTTCAACAGCTGCGAAAGAAGCAGTATATTTAAAGTGACTTTTAACTGAAGTAAAATGTTATCCGATGACAGTCCAATGATAATTTATGGCGACAATCTTGGAGCTCAACATTTAGCAAAGAATCCTGTTCTACATGGAAGATGTAAACACATAGATGTTAAGTATCAACATGTACGGGAAGTCGTAAGATCCAACCAGATTGAAATTCGTTATATCTAACAAATAGTATGACATCAGATATATTTACTAAGAATTTATCTAAAACAAAACATGTAAAATTTGTAGAATGTTTAGGATTGGAATGAATTGTTTGTCAGTATATATATAATTTTATATATAATTTTATATCGAAAGATATGCAGATTTGAGGGGGTGTGTTGGAGTATTTCCCTAAAATACAACTCTGCACATTTTTCGCTTTACTCTTTAACTTTATATTCGTTTAGCATAGTAGGCTTTGTATTTACATTGAAACAACATACAATAAACCCAATTTTATTTATTTTAACAAAACAAATTATATTTTTATGAATTGCATTTCTTAAACTAATTTTGTGATTATCAATGAATTTTTTTTTTAAACGAAATTTATATTTTGATGAGTTTGCTGTAATTGCTATTTTAAGCACATAAAGCACCTAAAATAATGTTAAATTCATGTATAATTTATTTATTTAGTTTGCAATTTCGGATACAACAAGATATAATATCTTATAATTTACAGTATCAGAATCCGAAAGTTAAATCAATAAAATTTTCATAGTTTTAAACATTATGTTGATAAAAAATTATAATAATATGAAATGTAATAATTAAAGATAGAGGGGAAAAAAGAAACATATGAAAAAGAAACACAAAAAAAAAAAATAAAAATAGATGAAAAAGAAACATAAGAAAAAATACTGTGAGATGTTCACATAAGTTACTACTGTTTTGCAGCAGATTAAATTCGGTAAAAATGTTGAAGTAATTGTTTGAATTTATTTGCGTTGCCAATAGTACGAAAGTTTGGGGGAAGTTGGTTCCAGAGACGGATAGTTAATATAAAAAAGTGTCTCTCAGATGCTGTGTCCCGATGTCGAATTTGCATGATGCCATTTCCCCTTGCAGACCTCATAAATATTAAGCGATCATGAAGATATTTCGGTTGTTCCGATGTTACAATTTTATGTAGGAAAACGAGGTTTTTTATCTTTAAGTAGTTCATAAAGGTGACATTAAATATGCGACTGGAGTATTGAGAAACAGGATCAAATCCCCTCAAGGAGAATATGTGACGTACAATGTTGTTGAACGTTGTGTTTAGTTTAGCAGTGTCTTTTGAGTTACAGCCGCAGAAGATTTCTGATGAATACATCAAAGCTGGTAGTTAGTATGTTTTAGAAGTAGTCTTATTTTTAGTGGTGTGCAATACTGTGTTGCCCATAAACACCTTAACATACTATACACTCTTCCAAATGATTGGTTGATGTGATCTGACCAAGTAAGTGTACTGTTGAAAACAACACCAAGATTTCTGGCAGACTTAACAATATCAATTTAGCCACCAAAAAATGAATTGCAATTCATTTCCAACTCATTTGAATTGATTTTGAATTAATTCAACTGAGTTAATGCTCATGCTGATAGGATTTTCGCAGCTTCCTACTAATTCAAGTCATATTCTGCCGTTACCTGCTAATTATAGTACATCATTGGAATTTATATTCTTATTATTTTTTATGCCTTTCGACGATTATCTCGTACTAGGTGATATCCGAAATGAGTGTACCTCAGGTCTCGTTTTATGCGTTTTTTTTATGCGGATTCAAATTTATGCGTTTTTTAAAATAATGATTTTTTTAAATTTTTACCGTTTTTGAAATTTTAGATGTTTTTTTAAGCTTTTTTACCGTTTTTAAATTAAACCAAGTTTGCATCACGATATACTCGTTATTGTTTGTTTTATTTTGTGTTTTTATATTCATAGCCGATACGTATGTAATTATGAGTGTTTTAAAACTAATGAAGAACACATAATATTAGTTTTACACCGAAGGCTAATTTCGGTAAAAATTTCAATTTAAACTCGTTCTTTCCTCTCTTTTACGGTACAACATTGTAATAAATACATGTACGAGTGTAAAGAAATTTGCATTACTTTTAAACTACAAGAGGTCCCATAATAAAACTTTTACAATATGATTACAAAAAAAGTTGAATTTTTTTTTATTTAAAGATCACCTAAATTTTTCTTTTGTTTGATTAGTTTTTATATTTGTTGATTTTTTTATGCGATTTTGTTTTGATTTTTTAATTAAAATTTGAATTTATGCGGTTTTTCAGAATTTTGGAACGAATCATTAGTTTTTATATGAAGCTAGTGTATCGTTTTATGCGATTTTTTTGGAACGCATCTATCGCATAAAACGAGACCTGAGTGTAATGCTGTCTGATATAATAAAATGAGTTGGATAACAAAACGGGAGTAATGCTTCTTCACATTTACTTACAGTAGTCTTTTTTCAAAATCAATTCAAATGAATTGGAAATGAATTGCAATTCATTTTTTCTAACTCATTTGAATTAATTCAAATTTCGAATTTCATTCAATTCATTCAATTCGTAATGAATTAAAATCAAAAATGAATGATTCATTTACTTCTCTGTTTGAAACCCATTATTGAGTGGTGAACCGTATCAAAGGCCTTTGATTGATCGAGCAAGACTAAAAATGAAATTCTATCATTATCTAAGTTGTTTCTTATGGCTTCGATTACATCAGTTAGGGCGGTTAAACTGCTATGCTGAGATCTAAAACCTGATTGACGATCAGCTAATAAACTGAACTGATTTTATATTCAACGATTTATTTATGTATAAGTCGTTCAAAAACGTTTGAAAGCTATGGTAATATGGATTTCGGGCGGTATTCATTGTTTGTTTTTGGTACTGGAATGGTTTTGGTATATTTCCACTCCGTCGAAAAGGTACTTGTGGTTATAATTGTGTTATAGAGATGTTTGATAGGGTGTATTATCCCTGGTAGTATTAGCTTTATGAACCTTGGGTTAATATCATCTTCATTTAGATTCAGGAACTTAAAACTAAACTAAGCAACGAATGGATCAAATGGCAGCGTTTGAGTATAAAAACCAGGGTTTACTGTTGGCAATGGGATATTTACGAAAGATTCGTTAAGCGAGTTAACATCAACATGATCTTCACGTTTGGTTGTCTTACCAATTCCAATATCACGTATTATTTTCCACGTCTTTTTTTGTTTTAACAGCGCTTTATTGAATTTATTGGAATAATATACAGATTTATCGTGTCTTATTTTAGTCACAACAGCTTTCCTAGCTAGACGATACTGCTCACGATATTTTGGTGTCCTGTATCGTTTCCATATATGATACATATTATCCCGACGCTGTATTAACGATTTTGTATCATTATTAAACCATGGCCGCACACTGTTCCTAATTGTCTTAGTTTTTAGGGGAACATGTGTCAAGTTAGAAACACCCTGTCAAATAAACGTATAAAACAACTCTGTCTTATAGTCACTAAACATACGGCATAGAAGACGTCGTATGTTTCTTTTAAAAACAAACGGTCATTCGTAGTCACGCATTAGAACGAGCTAGAAGCTAAACAACATATTTTATAAACTTAATCTATTTTCTTAATTAATAAAAGTCAAAACCAATTTTAAAAACGTTTACTTAATTTACAAGTGCTATCCTTTGACATATCAGAATTAGGATCAGAATTTTTCGCGTCTTGTTTTGATTTTTTACGATGGAGAATATACACACACTAACCGTGAAGAAACTGCAGGCTAAATGCAGGGAAATGGGAATATCGTGTTCTGGGAACAAAAAGCAGTTAATTGATCGTATTGAGAATTCCAACGAATTGAATTCTCAGAAATTACTGGAATTATCACCCCATGGTGTGACGCAACGAATACTAACACTGGAGAATCAAGTTGCCAACACGCGTTCGTTTGTCGAAAGATACAGAGCATCGGAGTTCGACTCAGTGGATGCATCATCGCCATTACAAGAGTTCTTGTCAACGGAAGGGGATACCTCCCATACGTTCCCAGGCACACGAAAATGCAGTAACGTCCGCCGCACCAGTAAAATCTCGTTATGTTTCTATTGTGCAAGACCGCCCATTGGAGACATCGAACACTGTCTCACCGTACTATTACGTACCACAAATATCGTCAACCACATCTCACGGTAGGCAAATTCCACAAACAACGTCTGTTTTGCCGCAATACACCGTACATCACGAACCGCACACGTCTAATTATATGTATAATGTTCCGGCGGTAACAAACCACAACGCACGCCACGTACAGCCAACGAATATTTACGTAGATAATATTCCGGCTACAACAAAAACCATACCGTCATGCTATGATGCACCACTTCCACATCAAGTAAATACTTACGCCCAAAGTATTCCGTTAAGCACTACTTTTTCGCAACATGTAAATCCAACTTTCGTTCAAGCTGGAGTACCAACCAGCGGTTGTTTTCAACAAATGCATCAACCACCAATTTATGCGCAATGTGAACCAACGTACGTTCAACACCAATTTACAACGCCCATCACGACAAATGTAATGTCAACATCATTTTCATCAACGCAACCTGTTTTTCAACAAAATCAACAAATGTTCAATCCGTATGGCAACAAGTCTGTATATTCAACACAGTTTGTTAAACGGGTTGAGCTGATAAAATCAGCTTATCGATGGGACGATCGTTCTGTTGTATTTGCAGTACAACAGAAAATGAAAGGAACCGCTAAATATTGGGTCGATTCGTTACAGGAAGTATTTTTATCTTGCCCACAGTTTACTAATAAATTCGTTTCAGATTTTCCCCACATTGAAAACGCGGCTGATGTTCATATAAAAATGACAGCCATGACACGTTATGCACACGAGACTCCCCAGGAGTATTACTATAGAATGTAGGCGTTTGGGAAAAAAGGCTATCTGGGCGATTCAGCCATAGCACGACATATTGTTAATGGTATTAACGACCACAATTTGAAGAGGAAAATTTCAAACGAATATGCATCGTGCAACCAGCTTCTTAACGATATAACAAGTTATTGCAACTATAATGACATAAAAATGACAACAATGATTAACAACAACAAGACGAAGGTGCATACGACTGAGAACAATGCCCACACCGCACGGGCGAAGAGGGTCGATAGTTATCCATTGGGTAAAATTAAATGTTTAAATTGCTCCAACTACGGACATTATTCAGTTAAGTGTCCCGAACCTCAGAAAAAACCTCGTTGTGATATTTGCCACCGAACTTCTCATAAAACGAGTGATTGTAAGTCTAGACAAAACGAATCTGCAAATGTAAACAAAATCATACACGAAACTTCAGAGTCGATGAAAAGACTTTCTAAAGCCGTTAAAATAAACAATGTTGTAACTAGAGCGTTTATTGATTCTGGTAGTGACCGTTGCCTTATAAGAAAAACATTTTCTGTTCTGTGAAGTGCGAAATTGTTTTGAAAGGGTTTGCAGGAGGTGAACACATATGTACTTCAAAAATAAATGCAGACGTCTTAATGGACGACACAACATGTAAAACGGAACTTCTTGTTGTTGAAGATTTGATGATTCCTGAAAATGTACTAATTGGTCGTGACCTGCTGTGCCGTAAAGGGAAACGTACAATTATAGAAGAGGGCAAGTGCTGGCTACAAAATATTAATGCGATAGAGTCTCAGGGAATTTCTACGCCTGATGAGGGCGAGCAGTTAAAAATTATTCTAAACACGCATAAGCAGTTTTTCGCTGGAAGTATAAACGAATTGGGCAAGTGTAATTTAGTGCAAATGGAGATAAAATTAACCACTGGGGAACCGGTATGTACAAAACCGTATAAAATACCATTTGCAAAACGTCCTGTTGAGGCCAATATCGTTAAGGAACTTTTCGAGAATCGCATAATCCGTAAATCTGATTCACCATACGCCTCCGGAGTAGTTCTTTTGGACAAGAAAAATGGTTAACATCGTATGTGTGTAGATTACCGACAATTAAATAAGATAACCGTTAAAACACCGTACCCTATTCCGGTAATGGACGAACAATTCGCCCAACTTTCCGGGAATTATTATTTTACAATACTGGATTTGCGAATGGGTTACCATCAAATTGAGATTCAGGAGGAATCTAAAAAGTTTACAGCTTGCGTCACCTCTGATGGCCACTACGAGTATAATCGGATGCCTTTTGGTTTGGTAAATGCCCCTGCTGTTTTTCAAACGGTTATGAATCGTTTATGAACCCAGGTGAAGTATTGGCGCACCTCGACGATGCTGTAATTCCTAGCAAAACTGTAAAAGAGGGAATAGAACGATTAGATAAGTTCTTGGATATACTAGCACACTGTGGACTTACCTTGCGTTTGGACAAATGTAAATTTTTGGCGAGCGAGATATCATACTTGGGACACACGGTGAATAGAAATGGTATTACGCCCGGAGTCAAGAAGATCAGTGCTATTTAAAATTCAAGGTGCCAACGAATATTACAGAATTGCGTCGTTTCCTAGGCCTTACTGGATTTTTTCGGAAATTTGTAGAAAACTACTCTATAATTTCACGACCACTCACGGAGCTTTAACGTAAAAATGAGTCCAACGATTTCAAATGGGGCGAGTCGCAGCATAAATCATTTGAAAGCTTAATCGAAATCCTTTGCAGTAAGCCTGTTCTTGCAATATATAATGTATCGGCACAACACGAAGTACATACGGACGATAGCTGTTTAGGATTGGCTGGTGTTCTGTTGCAGTCAAACGGTGATGGTAAGTGGCAACCCGTATTTTATTTTAGTAGACATTGCTCTGACACTGAGGCTAAGTATGATAGCTATGAATTGGAAGTACTAGCTGTCGTAGATACTTTGGAGCGTTTTCGTATTTATTTATTGGGAAAACATTTTCGTGTGGTAACGGATTGCGCAGCAATTTCGAGAACTAAGACGACGAGGGAGCTACAACCGAAAGCTGCACGGTGGCTGTTAAAATTATTGGAATTTGATTGCGAGTTTCTTCATCGGGAGGGTTCTCGTATGGCTCACGTTGACGCCTTAAGTAGATCACCTAATTTGCCAGCTGTTAAAACCGAACCTGCGGGTTTTATAATGAGCGTGAAAGTGGGTGGTGACGACTGGATATTCACGATGCAAATTAAAGATGAGGAACTTATGAACATTGTTAAGATCCTGCGTAGGGAGGTAGAATCTGAGTAGTATCCTCAAGTCCAATCGGACTACGTTTTCAGAAACAATCGTTTATATCGCGAAACGCAACTGGGACCGAGACTGGTTATACCAAAAGCTGTACGATGGCGAATTGCGAAATATTGCCATGATGATGTGGGAAAAGTCTTGAGCACATTCAGCAATATTTTTGGTTTGCACGTATGCGGAAATATATGAAGGAGTATATAGCAGCGTGCGTGGAGTGTTGTTATATCAAATCGAAAGGCGGTAAGCCCGATGGATGTTTACATTATAGCGATTTGGAACCACTACCTTTCCGCCAAATACATGTGGACCATCTGGGACCGTTCATTAAAAGTAAACGGGGCAACACTCACATTTTGGTTATCTCTGATGCTTTTACCAAGTATGCCGTCATAAAAGCTGTACGAAATACGAAATCTGTTCCAGTTATTACTTATTTGAATGAGCTGTCTAGTTATTTTGGGTTACCTACCGTGGCACAGCTTTCACGTCAAAGATTTTTGAACAGTATTGCAATGATAACTCTATACAACACATTAAGAATGCTGTACGTACCCCCAATGGACAGGTTGAACGAGGCTGTAGGAAAACTCGCCCAAAAAAAAAAAATGGCCCAAAAAAATAAATGAAAAATTGTCAAAAAAAATTCCATGTAAAATTGGGCCTGAATTCATATGAAAAGTGACCCAAAATTTTTGGTCTATTTTTCGTTATTATTGGGTAATTTTTCGTTTTTTAAATTTGGTGATTTTTCATTATGAAAAATAGCCCATTTTTCGGGCCATTTTTAATTTTTAAAATTTCGTCAAAATCTTACATACTATTTGTCTCAATCATTCATTATTACTATACGTCGAATTCCTAAATGTTATTTATAAATATAACGGGACATATTGCAAAAAGTTGGCATGTCATAACGTCCAATGTCATAGTGTCCGTGGACAAACACGAAAGCATAGCTTACAAACTCGAAAGCATAGCTTACAAACTCGAAAGCATAGCAGGCCTTCGGCCGGGTGCAAGGATTTTCTCCTCTTTGATAAAACAAGTACCGGCTTCACTAACTAAAGCTTCTCTGCACAGATGGAGAAAATCCTTGCGCCCGGCCAAAGGCCGGCTATGCAGAGAAGCTTTAGTTAGCGAAGCCGGTTTTTGTTATACCAAAGAGAAGAAAATCCTTGCGCCCGGCCGAATTCCGGCTATGCCGAGACGCTTTAGTAAGCGCTTCCGGTATTTGTTACACCATAGGGGAAAAAATCCTTCTCCCAAAAGTGTTTTCGTTATATGTTTAATATATGCACCCAGAGAAAAAACAACATAACCATTTTTAAAAAAATGTTGACCATATTATGTTTTATTTAACCAAATCATTGTCACCGACAACCATATTATGGTAAAATAAGTTTCTCTAAAAATAGTTTTGTTGGTTGTGACCATAATAAAACATGTTTTTCTCTGCGTGTATGTAATCTTTCTTTGTATTTAACATCTTAAGTAATTATGGACCTTATGACTTTTTTAAAAATGACATAATGTCCATTTGCAAAGTGTCCTAATGCCCACGGACATTATGACATCTTCAAAAGTATCACAGTGTCCATGGACACTACGACACTGGACGTTATGACATGCCACCTTGCAAAAAGCTATATTCTGTTTTGAGTAATTGATTATTACTAGGGTATTCATTTAATCGACCTTTTGCTTTAATCGGTTAATCGCTCGATTAATTAACCGAGGTTTTGGTTTAATCGGTTAATAATCGGTTAATTTTGTTTTTGATCGGTTAACCGATTAATAAAGTTTTTTATAAATTAAGTAATTTCAATATATAAAAATGCATTAATTAATAAGTAAAAAAAAAACAATAACATACCAAACATAACAATTCTTGAACTAAAACGAGCAAGCAAAAAAAAAAAACAATTCATAAATATGTAATATGCATTTTTCAATTAATGCGCAAGGTGTGGTATCAAGTCATATCGTCATAATATCCTAAAAAATAAACTGAAAAATATTTAAATTTGTTTAAAATAAATATTGTTATGTTTCAAACAAAATAAAAATAGTAATGCTGTGTTCATTGATTCTTCATAACTGTATAGTAGAAATCTATATTATAAGCGGTAGCTTACAACAGTCATAATGTTGGCTAAATATGCAAACCTGCTAACTCACTTTCAGCACATTTTACAGGAGAGACGAAAAACTGTTTATTTTTCCTATTAGAAGCTTGACAGAAAATTAAAATTACAGTCAGTTTTACACACTTCAAGATATTAATAGAAGAAAAACTACATGCTGGTTGACGAGGCGTATTTTTCTCTACCACACGGCATCAAAATCTCAATTTAAATAAAAAGTGGTTTGCATATTAAGCCGACGATATATATTTCCTGTAATTATTTTAAGACATAAGACTTTATGACTACCTTGTGAATCCAGAAAATATTTACGTATTTATTCAAAAATAAACTGAGATAATTTTATTAGTTATTTCAATAGTTAAAGGACATCTTATACAATAATCATTTAGAAAAATAATTTGGTTTAAATGTTTAGGATTAAAGCGATTCTTTTCTTTAGTTTTGACAAAAGTTGACTTGGACACAATTCTTTCACTTATCGTAGATGAATATCTAATATCTCAGTACTTTTCAGGATTTTTCTTAACATATAAAATACTCCATTATGCCATTAGAGTTTTTAAAAATTTTTAACACTACTAATTGTTTCGTTTAATTTTGTTAAAAGACTGATATGAGAAGATATGATAAAAAACAAATACCTAAACACAAATATATAAAAAGTTCGTGAAACAAAAAAAAGGTATTGGCAATCATATATTTAACCCATTTTTCGCCACATTCCTGTTGATCAACGAAGAAGACAAAAAAACATTGAAAAACAATGTAATGTAAGTCATTGGTCGGCGGAAAATGGGTTAAAATGAAAATCACTGAACACCTTCTTTGTTTGTATGAAAAAATATTTTCTAAACAAATACGTTTTGTATATGAGACAAAACAAATAATTAAAAACAGACAAAAAAATATGTTATAATACTACAAAATATTGTAAATTTTGTTACTTCGGTTAATCGGTTAATCGACTGAAAATAACCGGTTTAATCGTTAATCGAAAAAAGCCAATTTGAAATTAACCGATCAGTTAATCGGGTAGTAATTAATCGGTTGACGGTTAACCGAATGAATACCCTAATTGTAACTATGCAGTGATTAATTAATATTTAACTATTGAAGAGTGCACAAAGTTTGGCGGAGGGCTCAAATATGTATTACTGTCCATACTGCCGCAATTTTGGCTGTAGGAAAAATCGCCCAAAGAAAAATCGCCCAAAAAAAAAAATGAAAAATCGCCCAAATGAAGAATCGCCCAAAAGAACATGAAAAATGACCCAAAAAGTTAAATATGAAATTTTGCCCAAAAGAAATGAAAAAGGGCCCAAAATAAAAAAGGAAAAATGACCCAAAAAGAAAAAAATAATTTTTTCCCAAAAAAAAAAAAAATTTTAAAATTACCCAATTGGAAAAACAGTGTTTATTATTTATATAAATTTAGTAACATACAAATGTAAGTTTTATGTAAAAAATTGCATTGTATCTTCGACAGCTGCGCGGCAGTGTGGACATTAATACCTATTTGAGCCCTCCGCCAAACTTTATGCACCATTCAATAGTTAAATATTAATTAATCACTGCATAGTTATAATCAAATACTCAAAACAGAATATAGCTTTTTGCAAGGTGGCATGTCATAAAGTCCAGTGTCGTAATGTCCATGGACACTGTGACACTTTTGAAAATGTCATAACGTCCGTGGGCATTAAGACACTTTGCAAATGGACATTATGTCATTTTTAAAAAAGTCATAAGGTCCATAATTACTTAAGATGTTAAATACAAAGAAAGATTACATACACGCAGAGAAAAACATGTTTTATTATGGTCACAACCAACAAAACTATTTTTAGAGAAACTTATTTTACCATAACATGGTTGTCGGTGACAATGATTTGGTTAAATAAAACATAATATGGTCAACATTTTTTTAAAAATGGTTATGTTGTTTTTTCTCTGGGTGCATATATTAAACATATAACGAAAACACTTTTGGGAGAAGGATTTTTTCCCCTATGGTGTAACAAATGCCGGCAGCGCTTACTAAAGCGACTCGGCATAGCCGGCCTTCGGCCGGGCGCAAGGATTTTATACTCTATGGTATAACAAAAACCGGCTTCGCTAACTAAAGCTTCTCTGCATAGCCGGCCTTCGGCCGGGCGCAAGGATTTTCTCCTCTATGATATAACAAAGACCGGCTTCGCTAACTAAAGCTTCTCTGCCCAGACGGCCTTTGGGCGGGCGCATGGATTTTTTCCTTTATGGTATAACAAGTACCGGTTTCGCTAAGTGAAGCTTCTAAAATCTGCCTTGTTTTCGAAAGAAGGCCGACTTCGCAGAGAAGCTTTAGTTAGCGAAGCCAGTATTTGTTATACCATAGATAAGAAAATCCTTGCGCACGGCCGAAGGCCTGCTATGAAGAGAAGCTTTAGTTAGCGAAGCCGGTACTTGTTTTATCAAAGAGGAGAAAATCCTTGCGCCCGGCCGAAGGCCGGCTATGCTTTCGAGTTTGTAAGCATGTTGTGGATATTATGAGACTTTACAAAGTGACATAACGTCCACGGACTTTATGACTTTATGACGGACACTATGACACTGGACGTTATGACATGCCACATTTTTGGAATATGTCCCGTTATTTTTAAAAATAACATTTAGGAATTCCATGTATAATGATAATGAATGATTTAGACAAATAGTATGTAAGATTTAGACGAAATTTTAAAAATGAAAGATGGCCCGAAAAATGGGCTATTTTTCATACAATATTTTTTTTTTTTGGGCGATTTTTCCTACAGCCGTTGAACGAGTCAACCACACTATCTTGTCGTTTCTGCGTACGACTACCGAGGATTCAAGAGATTGGGACGTGGCATTGTACAGACTACAATGGTCAATTAACTCCCAAAAGAATTCAACATCGGGTTTTACGCCGAATGAGCTAATTTTTTACTATAAACTGATTGACGTGATTCAGAACCGTATTTTAGCAGCTATACAAGATGATGAATGCCCTGAAACGATTATACCCATGAGTGAGAAAAGGCAAGAGGCCGTGGACAACATCGATCGAGAACGACAACAGTGGAAGACAAGGTTTGATGGGAAGCACCGTCGACCTACCTCATATAATGAAGACGATTTAGTGCTGATTGAGAATGAAGCCCAGGCAACCGCGAAAACTTCTTCCTAAGTACCGAGGTCCTTATATCGTTAAGCGATTGATTGGAAATGATCGATATCTAATTGAAGACGTACCAGGAGTTCAGATAAAGACTCGAAAGTTTTGTTCCGTTTTTAGTTCGGACAAAATGAAAAGATGGTGTGATGGTTCACCCGAACTTGGTGATGATCATAATGAAGCCGAGGACGACTTGGGGTCAGGAAAGGCCGAACTGTCAAGTTAGAAACACCCTGTCAAATAAACGTATAAAACAACTTTGTCTTAAAGTCACTAAACATACGGCATAGAAGACGCCGTATGTTTGTTTTAAAAACAAACGGTCGTTCGTAGTCACGCATTAGAACGAGCTAGAAGCTAAACAACATATTTTATAAACTTATGGTGTTTTCTTTTCTAAAAAAAATAATAATGCATTATATTTGTATTTAACAGGTTACACGTTCCCTTACAAAGTGATACATTTTTCTAAATTACAATGGAACAAAATAATAGCTACGTTTTACACTCGAGACTAATGTGTATTTAGCGTGTTAAATATTGAATGCAAAGTTTGTACTAAAACCAATATTCACCACGCTTGTAGCAATTTTCAACATTAAATTTTCTTTGAATTTCATAAGCGTTAACAGCACTGATTTTCAATTGTTAATGCCAGCTGTTGTTAAAAATTTTGCGCAAAAAAAAATATAATTATTAAATAAAAGTAAAACAAACGAAAAACAAAAAGTTTTTATGACCATCTCAATATAACTAAAAATCAAAATATAACGCAAATTATACGAAAACACAAGAAAAAACTTAATAAAAAAATACTTGCTTCGGTAAAAAAGTATTTACGCAGATGCAAAAAAGGGTATTATCTCACACTCAGTTATAACTGCGGGTAAGAAATGAAACAAATTTGCCGTTTATTGTAGCAACATATTTAGAAAGGAAAACGACAACTTTTCACATTTTTGCATATATTTTTAGAATAGAACAAAAACCTGCGCGAATGGTAGCATACATGGAACATTTTTGTCAGAAAAGAAAACACCATTAATCTATTTTCTTAATTAATAAAAGTCAAAACCAATTTTAAAAACGTTTACTTAATTTACAAGTGATATCCTTTGACACATGTTTGTTATAAAGGTGCAAGATATTGGAATTTATAAACGATACTTGTTCATCAACTGACGACGTGCAATACATTTGATCCTATAGATTATTGCTAAGGTCTGATTCCAAGTCCAAGATATTAATATTTCTGAAATCACGGTAAGTAAATGTTGTTGCAATCTTCTCTTTGGCATGAGATCATGCTTAGAAGAGGCTGGTGCCGTTAGTTGATCATAGTGTAGAACCTTTTTTTCATTACTGACGAAGAATAGGTCAAGTAAGGTGTTATTAGTATTTGTAAAGTGGGTAGGTCTAGATCTGTTAACGGGGAAAAGGTTAAATGATGACATCACAGTAGTGAGACTAGCATCAACGAGCAGATTGCTGTTAAAATCACTAGCTATTCTTACTTCAGGATATGACGTTGATAAAAGCTCTAGTTGATTAACAAATCTATGATATTTTATAGTTTTTACCGGTCTATATACACAAACAAGAAGCAGTGTGGTTCCATTGTGGTTAACATCAATAAATACATATCCAACATCATTCGGTTCATTCACGGAGAGAATTGTGTGCAGAAGTTATGCGCTATGGGCACAACTTATGCACAAATTGTTCACGAAAAATGCCCAAGAACAGTTGTTCATAATCTATGCACACTTGTTCATAATCTAAGTTCAGCCCTATGAGCATGTTTTATGAACAACTGTGCATAGGTTATGAACATCATTTTCATAGATTCTGACCAACTGGGAAAATACTATGAACAACTGTGCATAGGTTATGAGCAACATTTTGATAGATTGTGAACAAAAAGAAAAATATTTTACACCTCCTGCTAATATTAAAGAAACAAAATTTCATTTTTTTTTCAAATGTCTTTATTTCAAAGTACAAGTGCTTAATAACTAATAAAATATACACACATATTAAAATAAATCATATACATTAGACTGCCATTAGCGCATATGGGATTTTTTGTTTATGTGAATTAATCTTGCAGTTCCCCACAGATCGGTTCCTTTTCCCAAAAAAGTAATTGTTGCAAAATTTTATTCAATTCGGTTGGGGGGAAATGGCGCCTCAAAGCCCCCAAAGTTTACTAAAATCAGCATTTTTGCACAAAAGTTGACTTTGGGCTTGAATAACTCAGCTATTACCCATTACTCATTAAAATGACATATTACTAAAATGAAGGAAATTTAACGCTGAATAATTTTGCCAAAGAAAGTTTTTGATTATCTCCAACCGTTTTCGATTTATTCCACCCCAAACAAGATTTGCGCCTTCAATAAGTTAATTTGCAAAACGTTAAATTTTGTGTTATTTATTGTATTACGTATGTAGGTAGGCTAATAAGCAGATATATGTATATCCCCTTAAAATCTGTAAACACAAAGAATTTACAAAAGTGTTTTGATGTTTGAACTTACCTACGCTGCCGATTACGGTACTTTGTTTTTGCAAAAGTGCTTTTGTGCTTTACTTGATAACGGAACTTTATTTTTGCGACAATAAATGAATTTGAGTATTTCATATTTATAACTAGTTATTATTTTGATCGTTGTGCTAACATGTCTATGTGTTTACGTGAGCGAATATATTTGATTGGAAATTATTCCAATAGTTTGGTTGGTTCTAAATTGCCATCTGTTAAAGAAGTCATGAAAGTGATTTTTTTCAATACGCGTGTTGTTAAGCTGAACTTGAGAGAAAGTGCCCGTTTAACAATAAAAGAAGTGCAAATAATTTGGAAAAAGGCAAGAATTCCTACAAGAGAAGAAATGAACTGTATTAGAAAATTAGAAAACCTCTATAATGAGTGGCGAAATCTGCAAAAGAACTCAGCTAGAAAGACAAAACAACAAGAGAAAAAAGAAACTGTGTTTACCCAAAAAATGGAAAACTTATTTGATATAGCTCATGCAAATGCAAATGCGTGGCCAAAAATAAATGTCAAAAACATTAGCAGTGGCATTAGTGACAAAAGAATTGAGAAAAAATTCTGTGCAAGTGAAATAGAAATCATAATTTCAAATTTGGAGAAATTTTTAAATGCCGAACAGCCCCGTGCCGATTATAGGGAATTTCTTGAACTTATAATAATATTCTTGGGGAAAACACCAAGTCGTGGTTTAAAAATTAAAGCTCCAGGAGCTATGCATCATGCCAGATGGATGTCAAAGGCCATATACAGTTTGAAAATATTTTTATTTAGAAATGAATTTGAGCTTACCAAGAAAGATGAAAAGGCTTTATGCGAAATTTCTATCTTTCTTATAAAAATTTATGCTGATGCATGGTTCACATCTCCTTTACCAATAAAAGCACCTTTTTGTGATTTTAATTTTTTAATTAAGCTTCACGAATATGCAAAATATGATAGCGAAATCTCAAAAATAGCGTCTGAAAAATTTTGTAGGCATCTTTGGTATTTAGGTTCAGAGGCTGTCGCCTTTGCCTTTTTTGATTCAAGCGTAAATTCGGAGACTAAGGCGAAAATGGTGGAAAGATTAAATAGAGAATCATCGTCTAAACAAAATGATAAAAAGGCAAATGTAACAATTTCTGAAATCCTGGAAGAGGGCATCGAACAGTTTGTTTCGAAAACAACATTAAATTTTTTTTACCAGATTTAATATAAATATAAACTTTTTAAAAAAGCCACCCTCTGTGTGGGAAGTAGATGAAAATTATAAAGAGGCAATAGAAAAAATTAAAACGATAAAAGTTGTGAATGATGCGGCAGAAAGGGGGGTTAAATTGATACAAGATTATAATTCCATACTATCAACAAATGAAGAACAAAAACAATATATACTACAAGTAGTTCAAGATAATCGCCGCAGGTTTCCTGACTGTAACAAATACACTTTACTCAATACAAACTATTAATACATTGTTATAAAACCTACATACGTAATACAATAAATAACTCAAAATTTAACGTTTTGCAAATTAACTTATTGAAGGCGAAAATCTTGTTTGGGGGGGTATAAATCGAAAACGGTTGGAGATAATCAAAAACTTTCTTTGGCAATTTATTATTCAATTATTCAGCGCTAAATTTCCTTCATTTCAGTAATATGTCATTTTAATGAGTAATGGGTAATAGCTGAGTTATTCAAGCCCAAAGTCAACTTTTGTGCAAAAATGCTGATTTTAGTAAACTTTGGGGGCTTTGAGGCGCCATTTCCCCCCAACCGAATTGAATAAAATTTTGCAACAATTACTTTTTTGGGAAAAGGAACCGATCTGTGGGGAACATTACATTTCTCTTTTAACTTTTTCTGTTTACGTTTTATTCTTTTTCTTACTTTGAAGTGTGTGGTTGAAAATACAGTGAGACCTCGATTATCGATAATAGACGGGATCGGCAGAATTCTTGATTATTTATTTTTTTTGGTGTGTTTCTTATTTTATGTAAATATATAACGTTTTATTATGTAAACATGAGGAAACAAGTAAATTTGGCAGAACTTGCTTCCACACCGTTAAGATATTCTCTTTCTTCGTTTATTTAAATTTCTTTTGATTGTTCAAAATTTAACGAAAAAAAGATAATTTGTTTATAATTTCGGATAATAGAGGCAATTTAAATCAGTGCAAAAAAATGTTTGTTTTCCATTTTATTGAAGCTGCCGGTTAATCGAATGACGGGTAATCAAGGCCATACTGTAAATAAAAAAAAGACATGCAACCAAAAATCATCGTATGAACGCAAAGAGATTTTGGAAGTTGCTTTAAAAGGGAATCAAGATAAAACGACGTCGTAAAAGCCCTCATGTAAATTGAGTGATAGTCTAGTGCTTAATATTGGATAAAGCTCAAAGGGTTTAGACAATTCAATTTCTGTAATGGATTTTAATACATAATTTTCCGTTCTTTCCCCAATAATATAAGCATAATCCATGTTCTGTAACTCCCGCCTTGAGAAACTTTTCGATTGAAATGTGAGAACTGAAACAAAAATACCATAAATTGAAACAAACATGTTTTTCTCACTTAACTGCTACTGTAACATTTTTCGCGAGTAATTTCCTTACGTTACAGCTATTATCCGAATCGAAACGCAGAATAGGGGGGAATAATGCAAATCAAAATTTTCAATTTGGTATTCATTAAGTAATTAATATATGCCGTCTTCTAATCAAATTATATCGACAATACTATAAACAAACTTCTTCTTAAAATATAATACCCAATTTTGTAAACTGTTTCTTTGTAACTTATAGAATATATTATCGAACATAGCATAATTCATGGCACGTCTTTCTCTAAATGATCTCTGACTATGTTTGTCATCAAAGTCTCTCTGTCTGATGCACCCAATTCATTGTTTGCGTTGTAATTAGCGCAAATTTTTATTCCAATTTGGGGAATCCAAGAAATTATGTTAACTCCGAAATATTAACAATTTGTTATATATACGATATTTGTGAGAGGAAAAAAGTGTTATACAAATTTGTATGTAGAGCTATTCGGTTAAAACCGACTCTGAAAATGAAGAAATCCGAATGATTGAATGAGCCACTAACTAAAAATTGGTCTGAATGTTTGCAACAACATGTTGAAAAAAAATTCAATATCTTATACTTTAATTCATATAAAATTAGCTTTCTCACCTTTGCAAGTCGCCAGTCATTGACTAGGCCACGAAACTTTAGGCGAGTGCCAATTTCATCATTAAAAATCTCTTTATGTCAGCTTCTTTCATGGCCTTGAAGCAATCGATATTTATTTTGGCATTTGTTAAGGACTCTTCAAGTCCATATTTAGTTAATAGATTGAAAAATTCAGAGTCTACATCTATAGTGACAATGTCAGCGGCTAACAAATCTGAATTTAAAGGAAAAAAATAAACAGAAATGTATTAAAACAAGTTAGAGTGCTATATTTGGCTGTGCCGAATCTTTGATACCCTCCATCGACAGTTCGAATGTTTTATGAGTAGTATCTATATGATGTATATTTATTATTAATTTATTTAAAAAAAAACCAGACAACTGCATTAAAATTGGTTGAGGTTGAGACATATATATATTAAATAATTGACTGACAATCAGAAAGTTTTATGACTTTTTTTTTAACAAATTTTACTAGCTCGAGTAAAAAATCATGATTCGTAACAGTTTAAGTCGAACTTAAATGATTTTCAGGAAAGAATTTATATTGGAGCCATAGTAAGCTATGAACCAATCATCCCAAAATTCTGCAGAGTGATTTCTGGTGTTAACCCATTAGTGGACGAAGTTTCCTGGCCACTTTCCCCCAATTATTTTAACCAATAATTAATAAAAATGATGTGATTAATTCGGTTCAAAAACATTTTTTGAAAATAACTTATAGTTTTGGAGTTATGGACCGTCCCTTTTAAGGGACACTGCGCAGTAGGTACACTTGGCGTATGTTTAATTTTAAATCATTCCAAGGCCCGTTTTCAGATTTATTGCAAATGAAGTTTGTTTTTTCCGCAATGTCGACTTCGTTTATCAGTTTTTGAATATTCAATAAGGTGGTTTCTGCCATCATATCCTGTTTCTGCCATCACTTTGTTAGTGCATGAACCTCTTATAAATGGAGTACCATACGTTTCAAGGTAGGATGTAGCAAGATTTCGGCGAAAAATAAGAGACGCACTTGTCGGATCATTGGGATCTAACTTCTTCATCCGCAGTCATGCATTAACGAATGAGGCATCAATGAGATATGCACAGATTGGCCACCACCATTTCTTTTGTCTGATTCGCGAGCGGTAGTCTTCATATCCACATTATATCGATAAAACACATTTGGTTTGAAAATACATACAGCATCCGTTCCTTTAACGAATCGTTGGCAGGATCCTATTTCATTGACATCAAAATGTGTTGCATTGTGACCACATTTCATCGTGTGATAAATATGCTTCTATTTTTTTGTAAATCTGTGATCTACAGGTCCCATTTCTTGTTTTTTCATTACCGGCATTGAGCGAAGAGGACATTTTTCTCTTCGCCCTTCTCGTATCGTGCCTGAAGTACATATTCCGATATATGATAAGTGTCGCAGTAATTTCTTCACATTCCGTAAATAATAATGTTGGACTGAAATGATCAAGATTTGTTTATGCCTATAATTTTTGAAAGTGCTACAGTAGAATATTCGAGTGTCTCTTATAATGAGTTAAAAGACATAAATTTCAATACAGCGCAGATATTAGTTTTAGCGTTTGCAGTGAATTTCAGAAGGCTGCTTTAAATGGATCTAAGGGTTATTATGGACCGTATATCACAAAATTGCATCACATTTTTTCTGGCCATATTAAGCTAAGTTGGAAGAAAGTTTACCCCAATATATCTACATCTGCTACGGTTTTAGGCGTATTTAATTATTTTACCAGAGTGGGCTTATATGAGGTCTATAGTAAATTATGGACCGATCACCAGGAAATTTATTAGTGTTATTTTTAGTAATATAAAACTGTGATTTACCAAATTTTGTTATGATAGCATTATTAATTATGATTTTAGGCGCACTTAACTGTTTTCCGGTAGTAGGGTTTATATGGGGACCGATCTTCACGAAATTTTACAAAAAATTTTCTAGTCCCATAAAACTATGATGTACAAAATTTAGTTATGATAGCATTATTAATTATGATTTTAGGCGTACTAAACTGTTTTCCGGTAGTAGGGTTTATATGGGGCTTAGGGTAAATTATGGACCGATCTTCACGAAATTTTACAAAATTGTTTCTAGTCCCATAAAACTATGATGTACAAAATTAAGTTATGATATCATTATTATTTATGATGTTAGGCGCACTAAACTGTTTTCCGGTAGTATGGTTTATATGGGTCCTAGGGTAAATTATGGACCAATCTTCACGAAATTTTACAGACTTGTTTTTAGTCCTATAAAACTGTGACGTAACAAATTTTGTTATGATAGCATTATTAATTATGATTTTAGGCGTACCAAACTGTTTTCCGGTAGTAGGGTTTATATGGGGCCTAGGGTAAATTATGGACCGATCTTCACGAAATTTTACTGTTTTATTTCTAGTCCTATAAAACTGTTAAATGCCAAAAGCGTCATTAATTAGGGTTTTAGGCGTTCTATACGGTTTTCCGGGAGTAGGGCTGATATGGGGCCTAGGGTAAATTATGGACGGATCTTCGCGAAACTCTACACCGTGATTTCCAGTCGAATGAAACGAATTTTTGCAAAATCTCATATCATTCCGTGCATTTTTCCACCATTTATGCTACTTTTTGTAACCAAATTATCAATTTTTTTTAGGTGCTGGTTCCACATTTAGATTCACAGCTCTGATCCTACCTTACCGATTTTGCTGGATTTTAATCCTAAACTGCTTAGGATAACTACAAGCAATTTGACAAGCGGTAGTAGGGTTTATATGGGGCCTAGGGTAAATTATGGACCGATCTTCACGAAGTTTTACAGACTTGTTTCTAGTCCTATAAGACTGTGACATACCAAATTTTGTTATGATAGCATTATTAATTCTGATTTTAGGCGTACCAAACTGTTTTCCGGTAGTAGGGTTTATATGGGGCCTAGGGTAAATTATTGACCGATCTTCACGAAATTTTACAAAATTGTTTCTTGTCCCATAAAACTAAGATGATAGCATTATTAATTATGATTTTAGGCGTACTAAACTGTTTTCCGGTAGTAGGGTCTATATGTAGCTTTGGGTAAATTATGGACCAATCTTCACGAAATTTTACAAAATTGTTTCTAGTCCCATAAAACTATGATGTACAAAATTTAGTTATGATAGCATTATTATTTATGATGTTAGGCGCATTAAACTGTTTTCCGGTAGTATGGTTTATATGGGTCCTAGGGTAAATTATGGACCAATCTTCACGAAATTTTACAGACTTGTTTTTAGTCCTATAAAACTGTGTCGTACCAAATTTTGTTATGATAGCATTATTAATTATGATTTTAGGCGTACCAAACTGTTTGCCGGTAGTAGGGTTTATATGGGGCCTAGGGTAAATTATGGACCGATCTTCACGAAATTTTACAAAATTGTTTCTTGTCCCATAAAACTAAGATGATAGCATTATTAATTATGATGTTAGGCGTACTAAACTGTTTTCCTGGTAGTAGGGTTTATATTGGGCTTAGGGTAAATTATGGACCGTGTAATGCAATTAAACTCTGCATGTTTTCATTATTTTAGAGACCTGCACACAAACACTTGAAACTGGCACTTGTTGTCGTTGGTCAGTTCAACACAATTAACTGATGTGCAGCGTCAGCAATTTAATAAATGTGCAGAGTTTATGCGGCATACGGTAAATATTTATATTGCATGGGAACCAATTATTATGCATGGATCATATTGCGTTAACGGTTCTCATGCATTAGTTAGCAAGTATTTTAATGTTAGGCTAATCATTATTTTCATAAGTAGTATATAAGCGTTAATAATTGTCAAAATAAGAAAATAATAAAAATTACACTTGCTCGAGCAACACCACGGGTTGCTCGCAAGAAGAAACAAATAACATTTTTCATTACATACTACATGGCGATCCTGCCAGTTCTTTGGTAATAATATATAATCAAAAGGTAATTTAAATTTTTGGGAATACAAAATTTTAATTTCAAAAGATTTTGTTATTCGTGCTTAGTTCTCAGTTCATTCAAGCTTGCTGTCGTCTGTGAAAAATAAGTTGCTCCAAAAAGTGACAAAAGCAAGTTGGACAACAAAAAAAAAAAACGTGATAAAAGGTAGAAATAAGAAATTCAACGGAAAAATATAGTCTCTAAAGTGAAGCGTGATAGGGTTAGCTTTTGTACAACGTCCTAAAACAGATGGATCAACCCAATAATAACTCGATATCAACTCAAGTAAACATCTGGAAACATTTGGACAGACAAATTAGAAAAAAACATTAGCAGCAAGCACTCTCTGAATAAAATTCTGCAGGAAGAGTAGTTAAAATTGTCTACTGAGCTAACATTAAAACGGGTGAAATTGATGCCAAAGAGACTAGAAGCCGTCCTAAAAGCAAAAATAAATCAATCAAAGTATTAGCCACTTCACTTTTCTTAGTATTTTAAAACTGTACACTTTTTTTTGATGCGTTTAAAAAGGAGTATATTAGTTTTTTTATTGTACTGTTTTTGTTGTTTTTGAAGTATTTCAAATTTTTAATTTTAAATTGTAATAACATTGTCCAAAGTTTTGTAAGTGATAATAAACTTCTACAATTCGGACATAGGAGTTTTATTTTTCTTCAATGAAAGAAGGACCGCAGCCCATAACCCTTGAGGAATACAGGGCACGCCAGAACAAAAACAAGGCAACCCTTACGTCATCAGCACCACCTTGGGAACGAGCGACCAAAATTTCCAAACTAGAATTTCTAATGGAAAATAGAAAAACCATGAATTAATTTTTTTTTTTTTGATTATTATAAAACAGACGTGCGGGCCTTATTCTCTGCACTCTTAGAGCCTATAAGCGAACAAATCGCTCGAGGCAAAGAATTTTTTTTTAAAATTAACCAAATAATGCGAGACAGTTAAAAAAAAATAAATAAAAAAACAAAAAAAATTTTTTTTTTAATATATGTAAATAAATAAATATGGGAAAACCAAATTCAAAAATACAGGATACAAACGAAAATGTTGTAAATAATGTAGAAATTGTCGATCACACTGAAGAATTAAACTCCATATGGATGTTAACATTAATTTAAGTAATAGTATCAATAACTAATTTGCTGCTTAAAGTCTATATTTTGCATAAAAGGTCACTTAGAAAGAGATACCTTAGTAAGGCTAATGATTTGGACAAAGTTTAAGTTTTCTGTATGGATTGGAAAAGTATTTTAGAAAGGTGTAGAGACATGAAGGAAAAATTTAATCAATCATACAAATGTATTAATGTAGACAGACCAATTAAGAAAGAAACACTTCATAAACACTTAGGAATATTATTAAACCAATTAGAAGAAATTAGAATACTCTTAAATGTAAATTACAGCAGACTCACGACAAATCACAAAATAGCAGCTAAAGCTTTCTTCAATGACAAGGTACAGATTAATTAATATAGCAATTAAGAAAGGATTTGACTTAAAATTACCAACTACACAGAAAAAATTATTGCCGAATTATTTTCAAACAAACGCTTGTTTGAAAATGTTTTTAATTTCTATTAATTTTTTTACTGATTCAAACAATATTTTTGTTTATTTTTATTTAACCAACAAAAATGTGGACAACTCTTCAAACATATAATAAACGCGTTATTGGTGTCAAGTTTTCATAATTTTGTATGAAATATTTAACGCTCTTAAATGTTGTCGTCTTTTTGCATTTTTTTATTTGATCGTAAGCAACACTTCTTTTTGTGAAATATAAGAACAACAACAAAAATCACACACAGTCTATTTTTGAACGCTTTAAAAAGTGCAACTATAAGAAAAACAATAGCAGAAACAACATTACAAGAAACATAATCCCGTATTCAATTTTTTAAAACTGTTTGGTTAAATATGTACATCAAATACAAAAATAGAATGATGACGAAAAACATATCGAGTCGGTCTGCTGCCGTTTTTGGTTACATTTCTTCTTTAGCAAAGGAAAGGATACAGCAACAGAGAGTGATAAAGAAAAACATTGTGTTGTGTGTATAAATAAGACTTCGTTCAAAAATTATTCCAACAAAAAAAAAATGTGTCTCAAAGCCAGCCGGCGCGCCGCGGCGGCTCTGCTCTGCCGTCACCTTCTCATGCAGTGCTTACTTCTGTGGTTTTCATAGGCAACCGCGTATGTCTATTTTTTCAATTTTGAAATGTTAATACTATATTGCTTAATTTTAAGCGCTCTTTACATTTTTTAAAAAAGTATTAAAAACAGATAGACCCATTCCGATGTTTTAACTCAATTACAAACTTCAAAAGATGCAATATCTAACCCATAGTTTAATCTAGAATGGTTTTTCGGCTCTCCTGAAAAATTTTATTCTAAGACATACGCGGTTGCCCATGAAAACCACAGACTTGTGTGCGCGTCATTGCTTGTGCAAAAACTTTTTTTTTTTATTTTGAAATTTAGTATGTGAATTTCAGTAAACTTTTTGTTTGATTCAGTTAAATTATTTGTTTGAAAAAATCAGTGTTTTTTTTTTAATAAACAAAATGCAAATAAATTGTTTGAATATGCAAATTTGTTTATAGGACCGATTTCAGACAAAAAATTTTTTGATTCTACAAATTTTTTGTTTGAATTGGAAAAAAAAATTTTTCTGTGTACACTCCATGAAAAAATAAATTTTTAACAATTCCCATCATTACAAGAAAAAGACACGAAAATGGCGCAAACTGTTGTAGAATTTCTTAATACAGCTTCCTAACTAATAACTGAATTTGACGGTAAAGCTGAAAATCTCGGTTCATTCGTAGATTCATTAAAATTAGTAGATCTGATAAAAGGTTCTCATGAAGCAAGAAACTTAATAAATAACGAAAGCACAATAACAGAAATTGTAACTAAGCTACAAAAAACAGTTAAAGGCGAATCAGTAGAAGTTATAACTGCCAAAATAATGAATATAAAACAGAATACTAAAACAGCTAATACTTATTGCAATGAAATAGAGACGCTAACCAAATCATAGGAAAATGCTTACATTACAGACGGCCTATCCAGTGAATTGGCTACCGAATATGCTACTAATGTGGCTATAAAAGCCTTCACTAAGAACTGCACCATAGATAAGGTAAAGCTTATCATGGAAGCAGGACAGTTTAACTCTTTTAATGATGCTATTAGTAAATTCATAAATAGCTGCACTGAAGCTACGGGACAACAAAATACCGTACTCCAGTATAGGCAAAACACAAATAATTATCGTAGAGATAACAACAAATTTCTCCCACGAGGTAATTATCCAAGAAGTTATTATCAGAGAAATAATAATCCCCGAAATAGTAATTACAACAATTTTAATACTAGTAACAAAAACTATAACAGTAATGGTAGAAACACTAACCTTAATCAACAAAGACACAACAATCGTAGAAACCATGTACACGCAACAGAAAGTAATAATAGAGATTCGGAAAACTCGAATCATCCCCTAGGATTGAATCAATAAGAATAAAAGTATATAACCTTAATCTTAACTTTGGTTTCTTCATTAACCCATTTCTTACCGCCGTGTGTTTGAACACACGTTTATAATTTCTTAACTTTGAGGAATTATAAATCACAGATAAGTATAATAAACTTAATGTGTGTGGCGTGTATATTAAAGTTTGGTGTCTTACCAACAAAAAAAATATTTTTGAAAATTTTTGCAAGCTTCCCCCCTTTCACAAGAGGGGGTTTAAAAAGTGTCCAAAAATAGGCTCTTTTTAAATCAATTATATTATATATATAAAATAATCTGAATTATTATATATGTATTGCCGTGTGTTACGATATCTCCAAAAAGCAACCTAAGGCCATTTGCCCATCAAACTGGTTGATATATGTGCCGCTAGGCGGCAGTAAATACCAGCGTGTGTTTCACCACACGTTGGTACTGAAAGTGAGATTGATTCGACAAAGATTTTCTTTGTGTGACTGCATTTTATGTTGTTTTTTTTCCAATTGTCCTTAATACTTATTCTTCTAATTTGAAATTGATATTGTAATTAAAAATTGAATTTTATTTACATTGAAGAAATTTAGGCCTTATTAGCTTGACAAAAATAACATTTATAAATTCATCACTCTGGCCAAAGAAACAACTACAGCAATTGAAATTATTTAATTTGTTTTGTAATTAAGAGTCAGATTGGCTAAAATGTCACGCGAAGAGTACCCTACTGGAGCAATGATGAACATGAACATCAAGGTGAAAGAGCGTTCGCGTTTGAAACTGCTATTTATTTGTCCCCCGATAATACTGTCGGTGATTCGGATACGTGAAAAACAATCCGTTTCGGATATAAACTGTGGGCGATTTGCTTGAACATTGGCTATATGTTTCCTTTTGTTCCATACTCGTGTATCCGTTTTTTTTTTTTCAATAAAACTTTTAGACTCGATGCATCCGCCATAATAGAACTATTTTCACATTGTGAACATAAAATGCAAAGCAATTCTAGTTTGTCATTTTTTGTTTACCTCCTATTACTTGCTGTACTTGTTGAAAGGGAGAGGATTCCGCGCAAGCGGCACAGTTCGACCCAACCAGGGTACCGGCGCCCCTTCAAAATTGGTTAAAAAAAAAGCCTTGAAAAAATACAATTCCCGACTTTGCATTCGATATACGAAATAACGCTCTGGTAATTCGTTGGACGGACAATTCTAAGCTACACTCGCAAATAATTATTACGCAATCGATCCAGTAGTAGCAGTTCGTGTTTAACAGCCCCTCGCTATCAAAAATTACAACGGGCATATGGGTGGCGTGGATTTACATGGCAATGCGGTCACAAAGTATACAGAGATGAAAAAAGTGACATATGAAAAATGCCTAAATCATTTGCGCGGGCAGCTTTCGAAGAAAAAGAAAGAAAACGTTTTTTGTTAGTGAAGTGACAATGCGTAAAAACAGGCCGCAACTATCTACACAAATTGCATAATCAAAACAAAAAACGCAAAAAGGGCAGCTTTCAAAGAAAAAGACAGAAAAAAACACAATATTTTCTGTCTCGTGACGCCTCTGTATACTCTGTGATGCGGTTGCCAATTACTCTATCGTCATTCGTAGCAAAAAGTGATAGTGGCCGTTCTAAGTCTTATGCATGGGTAGCGCTGTGGTCAATTCGTGGAAACTGCATTTCTTTATAGCAGCTTCGCAAAACGCGAATCCTATCTTACAGTTTGACTTCAATAACTCGGTGTCCAAGTCTCTGCTGCTTTCGTCGGAGGATGCAATAGACGGAATCGAACCTTCGCCTGCAGAGGATTCATTCACTAATTGTTAGCAACAAAACTTTTCGATGGTAGACAGCTTGCTCGTTCCTTTCAAAAGCAGCAGTCGTCGCCGTTGCGTTATGTGTACAGCAAAAGTCACCATATTTTAGTGTGAGAAGTGCAACGACCACATACACCTATACAATTGTTCCACAAAGTCAAAAAATTTTATTTACAACACCGTTCCACACGTTCAAGGAATACGTACCATAAAAAACATAAATAACTAAACAAATTTGTACACAACAAAAGATTGCAAAACACTTAACAGTACCAGCGTGTGGTCAAACACACGGCAATTTTCGGAAAAACTACTCGTCGAAAAAAAAAATTTTTTTCAGAAAATGTTAAAAATGGTATTATAAGACGTTCCTGATATTTTCAATAAAAAATTTCAACGTTTAAATTGTTGGTAATTAACCGGTTAAAACTTACACATGTAACACTAATACCAACCTAACATTATTAGTAGACACAGGAGCAGACATTGTTTAGTTAAATCAAAATATTTTAAACGTACCAAAATACATACAAATAAGACTACATCAATAAGTGGAATAGGAAAAGGTGAAACTAAATCCATAGGTACTATATTATTTGAATTAAGGAATCAAAATTTTTTAATACCCCATATTTTTCATGTTGTAAATGATAATTTTCCTATTACATGCGACGGAATTATTGGAATGGATTTTATAATGAAATACAATTGTGTATTAGGCTTTAACAATGACTACGACTACCTAATTCTTAGACCTGTCAACATTACACATGATATAAAAATACCACTAACAAACAATAGCGAAAACATTATGCTACCAGCCAGATCAGAGTTAATACGTAAAGTACACTTTGGAATGGCTGACGAGGACATATTGGTACCCAATCAGGAAATAGCTCCAGGTGTATTAATTGCAAACACACTCGTGAAAACTAATAACGCCTACATACGTCTATTAAATACTAATGATACTACAACCACAGTACAAACAAATAATATAGTAACAGAGAACATTAATAACTACAATTGTATAACAAAAAGAAATAGTAACAATCATGACAGAAAATCTGAAATATTAGAAAAATTACAGAAGAATTTTCCCAAACCATTCGAGAAAATATTAACCGAACTTTGCTCTGAATTTCATGACATATTTGGAATTGAGACAGAACCAATTAGCACTAACAATTTTTATAAGCAAAAGTTAAGAACAAATGATTCAACACCGGTATACATAAAGAACTATAGAATACCTTATACCCACAAAGAAGAAATAGACAAGCAAGTAAATCAGTTGATAAATGATGAATTAGTAGAACAATCATATTCTGAGTATAACAGTCCAATTCTGTTAGTTCCAAAGAAATCTTTGCCGAACTCTGAATAGAAAAGATTGAGACTTGTGGTCGATTACCGACAAATAAATAAAAAACTAATAGCTGATAAATTTCCTTTACCAAGAATCGATGATAAACTAGACCAACTTGGTAGAGCAAAATATTTTTCTTGTTCAGATCTGATGTCTGGATTTCATCAAATCGAATTAGATGACCAATCTCGAGACTTAACATCATTTTCTACCAATAAAGGTTCATATAGATTTACAAGATTACCCTATGGTGTCAAGGTAGCTCCTAACTCCTTTCAAAAAATGATGACACTAGCTTTTAGCGGCTTAAAACCAAATCAAGCATTCCTGTATATGGACGACTTGGTTGTATTAGGATGCTCGGACAAACATATGCTAGCAATCTTAAGGGAAGTATTTCAATTATGCAGAAAAAGCAATCTAAAGTTGCACCCGGAAAAATTTTCATTCTTTATGAAGGAAGTAACATACCTTAGGTCACAAGTGCACTGACAAAGGTATTCTGCCAGATGATACTAAATATTCTGTTATTAAAAATTATCCAACACCAACGGACGCAGATAGTGCGAAAAGATACGTAGCTTTTTGCAATTACTATCGTAGATTTATTAAACATTTTCCAGAATATTTGAGACATTTGACGAAACTATCGAAAAAGGGCGCAAAGTTTGAATGGACAAAAGAATGCAATCAGGCATTTGAATATTTAAACAAGTTAGAGTGCTATATTCGGCTGTGCCGAATCTTTGATACCCTCCACCGACACTTCGAATGTTTTAGGAGTAATATATGTATGATTATTTATTGTTATAATCTTTGTAAAAACAGACATCTGCATTAAAATTTGTTGCGGTTTAGACCTATATAAAATTATTGACCGACAATCAGAATCAATTTTAAAAAGCTTGAGTAGAATATCAGTTTAAGATGAACTTAAATGATTTTCAAGAGAACAAATTATATAAAAGCCATGGTAAACTATGAACCAAATTCTGCAGAACGATTTCTGGTATTAAAAAACATAAATTTCAATACAGCGGTGCAATTAGTTTAAGCGTTTGCAGGAAATTTTAGAAGGCTGCTAAAATGGAATCTAAGTAAAATTATGGACCGTATATCACAATATTGCATAACATTTTTTCTGGCCATATGAAGCTAAAATGGAAGAAAGTTTACCGCGTATTTAATTATTTTACCATAGTGGGCTTTATATGAGGCCTATGGTAAGTTATGCACCGATCTTCACCAAATTTCACATTGTCATTTCTAGTTCTATAAAACTGTGATGTACCAAAATTTGTTATGATAGCATTATTTTTACGTTTTTAGGCGTACTAAGCTGTTTTCCGGGAGTAAGGTTTATATGGGGCCTAGGGTAAATTATGAACTGATCTTCACGAAATTTCACAGTCTTATTTCTAGTCCTGTAAAACTTATATGTTATGGAGCAATTCCATATGAAAACGATCAAAATTGGCAAATTTTTGGACGACCCCTCTCCGATTTTAAAATAAATAGTCTCAATCGATTGCCCAGCAAAAAATAATGTACCTACATATTTTTTTTTTTTTTTTATAGTGACTGGTTTAGTGGTGGTGTACACCACTGTCATGTGACAAAATTGAAGAATTCTTCATAAGGAAACTACTAAAGCGATCGCAACGAGTGATAGCTCGTTGGAAAGGTATTGAATCAGGCTTTAATTGAAAAATAAAATTTTCCTAATTTTTCTTAGAAATTTACCTTTAAATTTTCCCATGAAAATTAAATTTTCCGATTTTCCACAGAAGCTCCTAAATTTTCCGGTTAATTTTTTTTTTTTTGGATTCCTCATAATTTTTGCTTTAAGAATCAGCAATAAAAAAATGGGCCCCGACTCCTTGTTTGGACAGGAGAAGAGCATTTAAGAGACCACCTTGTTAAAAATACATTTTAAAAATTATTTTACAGTTAAAAATACATTTATGAAGAAAAAATCTTTCTTATTTTGCTGCTTATACTTAATTACAATATTTATTAAAAATTTCAATTGTCTTGGCATCATTATAAAATTAAAGTAACTTTAAATTTAGCACGTCGGCAGACGAAGAGTACCGCTTTACATTAATTGACATATCAGAAATATTTGGTATGAAGCAATGAAACTTTTGCGTTCCAGTTATAGTTTTGACAAAATTATATCTGTTTTGAATTCGTCGCTCCATGGCATCGTGTTCTTTTTGAGTGCATAAAACTGTGTTAATGGCAATTTCCTTGCTTTGAATCCACGAAAACAAATGTTGTACATTTAAGATCTGGTCAGTATATGGCCTTTGCAAACTTGCCTTAGTCGCCATGCGTTTTAGGGTTCCCCCTAACGCATCGCATGGGCCCTTACCGTGGGACGTCGCGAAAAAGTGCAACTCGACCTTGCAGTTTGGTTCTTCTTCAATTATGCAAAGATTGTAAAAATTATTTTTATTCTTGTACTGAGAAGCCGCGCCGTCTGAGAAAAACGTTACTTTGTCGATTGCATCGAATTTTGATCTTAAGAATTCAAACAGTTTCATTTGAAATAAATAAACGGACACATAACTATGAGCTAAACTCTCCGCGACAACAACAAGGCTTACGGTCTGTAGTTGGTTATCTTCGTTTTTGAAATAAATGCAAAAAGGATGCACCGTGCACTGGTCGTTTGCCCAGTGATAAGCCTGAAAGTTCATCCTGAACGAGAAAAGTGTAATTCTCGGCAAAGTCGCTTATCACAATGAATTCATTTTGGACTAATTTCTCCTTACTTTCCTTTAGAAATTTCGATTGCATCTCAGATATGAAATGGTGCGCCTTCAGTTCATTCAACTTGAATCCGAATTCCTCGATGAATTCCGGAATCTGCTTTACCACGGTCTCAAGGGAACATCTGCCGCTGCTAATTATCCACTGTTTGAAATGCACCTCCTGAATTAACAGCTGTTTAAACTTTTCCGCAAATATTGCTCTAGCTAGTCAATCTGCGGACAATTGTCGCATTTGGACAGATGACAATTTTCCGTGGGGTATGCGCACAACGACTTCGACAGGAGGTCCCTATATGTTTCAATTTCACCGTGAAATACTTTCAATTTCTTGCATGGAAAGAAAATTAATTTGATGTTTTGATGAAACATGCAAACGCAGACTAAATGCGTTCCGTGCCTGTCTAATGCCAGCACGCATTCTTTTGGTCGTAGGATGGCAAACTTAGAAAATCCCACTTTTTCTGCTGGGTATTTCTCATTGAACTGATGGTATGCTTCGGATAGATTACTTAATAATAATCTGCGCTGCTTGTGTACTTTTTCTCCATCTTCACGTGTGATAACATAGTCACGTGTACCTGGGCAGGCGCGGCTGTTGTCATCATTGCAGTAAAAATCTTGAATCAATTTCACCGTTGCTTCGCTGAGGGTCCTTGAGCCAAATTTCTTGGTGGGAGTCGCCAATATGCCCTTCTGTCGAACTAATTCTTTGCTTCTTCTCGCGATGTAAAAAGATGTTTGAAACTGTTCAGAAATCTTGCGTATAGACCATGATTGAGGCAGCACAGATAAAATGAGATATTTCTCCGGAAAAGTGGTCGCTAAATTGAATTTTCTTTTCAACTGCTCAATCATTTGTTTGCCGTCATCAACGTCATCTGCTTGATTGCATTCGTTATCAGAGCCTTCATCAAATATTGTCGCGATTGCACTCATAACCTTGCCTTTTTTCTCTTTCCTGTATGTTTCACTTCGCAACTTTCTTTTTCTAATAGGCGTTTCACCTAAAGTGGTAATAGCCTCATTCAAAGGACTCAAAGACATATTGACCATCGGAATGTCTGCCTCACTATCAGATGAAACATTTTGTTCACTTGTCATTTCACTCTCGGATTGTGGCTGCATTTGTTTCAATGCATTTGCTTGTTGAGACAAATCGATTTTACACTTGGGGCAAATGAATTCTGCTTCTTCACCGTATTGTATATTTAATTCATTCATGTATCGCTTCGAAACACCAGTTAATTTTAATACTTTTATCTTTTTCGAACGATGTCCACTCTTGTTAAACGGATTGCAGCAAAATTTATTCATTTTACTTTAAATTGTCTTTACAGCTTCACTCTTTACTTTACAAAAAAAAAAAAAACACTTTAACACTTTCACGTTTAGTATTCATTCAACTGAAATTTGACTCAGAGTGTGTGAAGTATTTATATTTATTTTTTGGTAAAAAATAGGTAAAAAAAATAAGCGATATTTGCTTTTCTTTAATAGGAAAATTTGCGTGAACTACTGGTCATAAAATGTTTTTTAAAGAGGGACTTAATTGGTTACTGCCAATAAGCCGACCACAGGTCATAAAATGTTTTGCAAATTTTTTAAATTACCAGGTAATAAATATTTCGCCATATTTATGGAAAATCCGTGTTTTATGACTTGTTTCTGCACGTGTCATTTTAGGCGAAATATTTATTACCTGGTAATTTAAAAAATTTACAAAACATTTTATGACCTGTAGCCTCAGTCGGGTTTGGTGTGCCATTACATGCCACTGCTGCTATTATCCATGGATTTATGGCCGATCTTGTGAAGGCAGGCAGACCATATTCACTACACACTCAACTTGGGACTCTTAAAAAAAAATAGATTTTTTGTTCATAAATGTATTTTTAACTGTAAAATAATTTTTAAAATGTATTTTTAACAAGGTGGTCTCTTAAATGCTCTTCTCCTGTCCAAACAAGGAGTCGGGGCCCATTTTTTTTATTGCTGATTCTTAAAGCAAAAATTATGAGGAATCCAAAAAAAAAAAAAAAAATTAGCCGGAAAATTTAGGAGCTTCAGTGGAAAATCGGAAAATTTAATTTTCATGGGAAAAATTAGGAAAATTTTATTTTTCAATTAAAGCCTGATTCAATACCTTTCCAACGAGCTGTCACTCGTTGCGATCGCTTTAGTAGTTTTTTTTGAACTTTCAATGAGGTCCCTTATGAAGAATTCTTCAATTTTGTCACATGACAGTGGTGTACACCACCACTAAACCAGTCACTATAAAAAAAAAAAAATATGTAGGTACATTATTTTTTGCTGGGCAATCGATTGAGACTATTTATTTTAAAATCGGAGAGGGGTCGTCCAAAAGGTGATCGCTTTCATATGGAATTGCTCTATGATAGCATTGTTTTTTACGCATTTAGGTTTACTAAGCTGTTTTCCGGGAGTAAGGTTTATATGGGGCCTATGGTAAATGATTTACCGTTCTTCACAAAATTTAAAAGTCTTATTTCTCGTTCAATAAAATTGTGATGTACCAAATTTTGTTATGATAGCATTCTTTTTTACGTTTTTAGTCGTACTAAGCTGTTTTCCGGAAATAAGGTTTATATGGGGCCTATGGTAAATTATGGACTGATCTTCACGAAATTTCACAGTCTTATTTTTAGTTCTAAAAAATTTTGATGTACCAAATTTTGTTATGATAGCATTATTTCTTACGGATTTAGGCGTACTAAACTGTTTTCTGGAAGTAGGTTTTATATGGGGCCTATAGTAAATTATGGACTGATCTTGACGAAACTTAATAGTTTCATTTCTAGTCCTATGTTACTGTGACGTGCCAAAATTTGTTATGATAGCATTGTTAGTTAGGGTTTTAGGCTTAATATACTGTTTTCCGGGAGTAGGGCTTATATGGGGCCTAGGGTAAATCATGGACGGATCTTCAAGAAATTTTACAGCGTAATTTCCAGCCAAATAAAACGAACTGTTGCGTAATCTTATATCATTCTGTGCATTTTTCCACCATTTATGTTAGTTTTTGTAACAAAATTATCAATTTTTTTTAGGTGGTGGTTCCACATTTTGATTCATAGCTCAGATCATATTGAACCGATTTAGCTGGATTTCAATCCCAAACTGCTTAGGATAACTTCAAGCAATTTAACACCAAGTTTGTTTATTTCTTTTGAGATTTTCGAAAGTGAGCGTGTTTTCAACAGACGGACAGACAGACGGACATGGCTAAATCGACTTAAAATTACTCAAGGACCCAGAATATATATACTTTATAGGGTCTGAGATGAATAATAAAAAAGTTTCACACGGAATGACAAACTTAGTATACCCTCTTCACAACTAATTGTGGTGGAGGGTATAAAAAGGCTTTAATGAGCCCGACATTACTTCAATATCCTGACTTCGCAAAAGAATTTTGTATAACAACAGACGCAAGCAAACAAGCTTGTGTCGCTGTACTAACACAGGAATATAAAGGTAAACAACTTCCAATTGCATATGCTTCGAAAACTTTTACTAAAGGTGAAAGTAATAAATCCACTATCGAACAAGAGTTAACAGCTATTCATTGGGCTATAAATTACTTCAGGCCTTATATATGTATATGGAAAACACTTTCTCGTCCGCTCTGACCACAGACAGTTGACAAACCTATTTTCCATTAAAAATCCAAGCTCCAAATTAACAAGAATGAGGTTAGACTTAGAAGAATATGACTTCACAATAGAATATCTTAGGGGAAAAGATAATTATATCGCAGATGCATTATCACGCATTACCATTAATGACTTGAAAGATATGAATGACAAGATTTGTTCTGTATTGAGAGCTACAACAAGATCAATGAAAAATAAAGAAAGGACGGAAAATCAGAAGAATCCAGTAAAAACCAATATTCAACAAAGTATAAACAAAACTAAAGAGCCCAGTATATATGTACCACTAAATAACACTGACGTCAGAAAATACTATAAACTAAAGATTTCCCCCAGAAGATGTTACATCAAAAAGGAAAAATCTATAGTAACATATATACATATTATTGATTTGTTTACTAATGGGAATCTTGACTACGGACAATTTTACCCTAGGCTCGAAAATGTGGCCGGTAAGCACAATATTCATAATTTAAAAATGGCACCTAGTGAGAAAATTTTCGAATTTATCTCCATTAATGATTTTAAAATAATGGGCAATAAGATATTAAATAAAATTAAAATAGCGCTATTAAATGAGGTGACCTAAATTGATAATAGAAATGCCAAGACAATTCTTGATATTTTGTTGAAGTATCACGATGATCCGGTAGAAGGAGGACATTATGGAATCTATAGGACAACAGAAAATAAAAAGGTATTACTACTGGAAAAATATGTCCAAGGACATATCTAAATATATCAAATCCTGTCACAAATGCCAAACAGCAAAAATTATTAAGAATACAAAATGTCCTATGACTATGTATCTACATGACATAGTTTATGTAGATACAATAGGACCATTTCCAAGATCGCTACAAGGAAATGAATATGCAATAACACTTATATGTGATTTAACCAAATACTTAGTAACAATACCAATACAAGACAAACATGACAAGACAATCGCTAAAGCGATATTTGAAAATTTCGTACTCACCTATGGTCCAATGAGAACTTTCGTATCAGATATAGGCACGGAATATAAAAATTCTGTTTTGACAGAACTGTGTAACGTACTACATATTGAAAAAATAACTTCAGCAGCGCACCACCATCAAACATTAGGGACAATAGAAAGAAGTCACAGAACATTTAACGAATACGTACGATCTTACATTTCTGTAGACAAAACAGACTGGGATGATTGGTTAAAGTATTTCACATACTGTTTTAACACTACACCCTCTACAGTTCATAATTACTGCCCCTATGAGCTAATTTTTTCAAAATGTCCAAATAAGTTTGAACAGGAAGTCAACATTGATAGAATTTCACCTCTATACAACATAGATGACTATGCAAAAGAGGCAAATACTTCTAGAAAATTGTAAACATAAGAAAAACTTAACTATGTTAAGAAAACATTAGCATATAATTTTAGAAGTAAAGATTTAGTATTACTTAAAAATGAAACAGGCCATAAACTTGATCCAAATTATAGAGGGCCGTATGAAATAATAAACATAGATTTAAGAAATAATGTTACAATACTTGATAAGCTAACCAATAAAACACAAGTAGTACATAAGAATAGGCTTAAAAGATATCATATTGTATAAAACTAAAAATTTTAAACTATAATAAAAATAATAATAAATTGTTAATTTAAGTAAAAGAATGTTCAAAAAAAAAAAATATGAACATTCTTGTGAAAATGGAGGTGTAATGCAATTAAACTCTGCATGTTTGTATTATTTTAGAGACCTGCACACAAACACTTGAAACTGGCTCTTGTTGTCAGAGTTTATGCGGCATACGGTAAATATTTATATTGCATGGGAACCAATTATTATGCATGGATCATATTGCGTTAACGGTTCTCATGCATTAGTTAGTAAGTATTTTAATGTTAGGCTAATCATTATTTATATAACACCACGGGTTGCTCGCAAGAAGACACAAAAAACATTTTTCATTAAATACTACAACAGATCTTCACGAAATTTTACAGACTTGTTTCTAGTCCTATAAAACTGTGATGTATTAAATTTTGTTATGATAGCATTATTAATTATGATTTATGGCGCACTAAACTGTTTTCCGGTAGTATGGTTTATATGGTGCCTAGGGTAAATTATTGACCAACTTTCACGAAATTTTACAGACTTGTTTCTAGTCCTATAAAACTGTGATGTGCCAAATTTTGTTATGATAGCATTATTAATTATGATTTTAGGAGTACTAAACTGTTTTCCGGTAGTAGGGTTTGTATGGGGCCTAGGGTAAATTATGGACCGATCTTCACGAAATTTTACTGTTTTATTTCTAGTCCTATAAAACTGTGAAATGCCAAAATTTGTATTGATTAGGCGTTCTATACGGTTTTCCGGGAGTAGGGCGTATATGGGCCCTGGGGTAAATTATGGACGGATCTTCGCGAAACTCTACAGCGAGATTTCCAGTGGAATGAAATTAATTTTTGCCAAATCTCATATCATTCCGTGCATTTTTCCACCATTTATGCTACTTTTTGTAACCAAATTATCAATTTTTTTTAGGTGCTGGTTTCACATTTTGATTCGCAGCTCTGATCCTACCTTACCGATTTTGCTGGATTTTAATCCTAAACTGCTTAGGATAACTACAAGCAATTTGACACCAATTTTCTTTTGAGTTTTTCGAAAGTGAGCGTGTTTTCAACAGACGGACAGACAGACGGACATGGCTAAATCAACTTAGAATTACTCAAGGACCCAGAATATATATACTTTATGGGGTCTGAGATGAATAAAAAAAAAGTTTCACACAGAATGACAAACTTTGTATACCCTCTTCACAACTAATTGTGGTGGAGGGTATAAAAACCAACCCGTACATAACAAATATACAACAGGTATACAGAAATAACAGCAAATTAAATTAAAATATAAATTATTATTTTATATTCGTCAATTACATAACCGAGCCTTTAGGGCCTTTTATGGTTAATAAAAGCTACTAATTAGACAACAAACTTCAGTTATTAATAAAAAAAATGTATAATAAACAATAAAAGAATATTACTTATGTATATTAAATTTAACGTAACTATATTACAAACGAAAAAGAAAACTTAAGTTAAAAAAAATATTTTGAATTTCCTCATTCATGAAAAATGAGCAAACAAAAAAATTCATGTGAATTTGTCAGATATGAAAAATTTAAAAAAATTCACTTTCAAATTCCTCAATGAAAAAAACGCGATTTGCCTGACCATTAACAGCGGGAAAATGTAGTAGTAACGAGGCCTTAAAGAAGGCCTTTTTACCCATATTAAGTTTTCCAGTCGCATTCCAACTGTATTAGAACAACAAGGTTCTATCTTACATGTTGTTTAGGTGCATATAGATCCTTGTTGTCCTAAGGTCGCAAATTGTTGTTGATAATAACGCGAAGTGAGTAAATTAATAACTTAACTTGCTACACATTCCAACATTACTGCTAATAAAACTATTTCGACAGGCCTTATCTCAGAAAAGTTAATTTGAATTTGTAAAATATTTCATAAAACCCATTCTAAAAGACCTTTTCGAAGAAGGCAGAGCGGAATAAGTAAAAGTTTATTGAAAATCTAGTTGTTAACCGTCTTTAAGGCCTAAAAAGTCAAACCGCTCGCAATTTTTCCCGCTAGGCAGCACGATAGCCTGTTTCTGTTTTGTAAAATTATTTGTTGGCTGGTAAACTAAAATGTGTTTTTTTTTTTTTTTTTTTTTGTAAAATATTTTGTGATGCCTCTAAAAGGGTCTGTTTTTTTCTTTTAAAAGACATAAAGGCAAAAAAATATTGAAAAAAATTACTACCTGCAAGAATTGAAGACATGTATTTGGTCTCGTGAAAAAAATTTTGTTTGTGGACCAAGCGCAACGGTGTTGAAAACACTACATTGAATTTACAATAACTAGCATAATTTGGCGCGAAAGAATAAAATTACATTAATGCAACAATAAAACAAATTTTCTTACCCATCAACCATACTTACTGTCGTTTTGCTTGTGGCGAAACAAGAATTTGTTAGTGTTTTCCAAATAACTTTACCAACGTAAGAAAAGTGTTTTTAGCAATAAAAACGCATCGTCGAGATTGGAACAGAAACCAAAATATTTTTACAAACACAAAATACCAACAACTTCTTGTGTCTATGTTTTTTCTCAATAATTTCTGCATAAAGGTACGTCTTTTTAACGAAAGAAAAAGTGACCTTTTTTAAAGGCACCAAAGAATTGTTTACACATATTTAAAATTGCTTATAAATCTCAAACATTTTACAACGCTTTCTGCTTTGCATGTAAAATTATGAAATGTGATTCTGCATTAAAGATGACGGACGATATGTGCAGTTTTTTTAATTTTTTTCAATAATGTTTTCTTACAAAAAATCCAACAGACACTTTGGCTGGTTGCCTATACCAAAAATATTTTACACAAACAAATACACACAGTCATTTCGAGCTGTGGTCATGCAAACTGTCAAGCAACAACAACATTACTAGTGAGGATCATTTCTAAAACTTTTTTTCCTCATTTTTCATGACTGAAGAAAGGCACAATTGGATTTTTCCTCAAAAACATGAATGAATTTGGCGAAATATTAACAATTCATTTATGACTGTGAAAAAAAGTTACATATTTTACATTTTTCATTTATGAAAAAAATTCAAGAATGGTTGAATATGAGCGATCACATTTGAATTTCTCTGAATTCTGATATATTCTATTTCCATATTACGCAGAAAGAAAGCTGGAACATTAGCAATTATTCGTTTTAGTGAATTGACAAGTTATTTAGCGCTGAAAATTCTAACAACTTAGATTTAAAGAAGTGCAGCGAATATGAAAATTTTATTAGTGCTCTTGGCATAGTATTCCAGATTTTTGAAACCCGAATCTGATAAGATTGTTCAAAAGTGTTCAAAAGTCTAATAGGAAATATAATTTGAGGATTGCTTGTTGACCGAGAGAAATTAAAATTTTCAACAATTAATACCTTCTAAATTTGTAGAAGACATATGTATATTCACTGCTTTGTTGACCTGCGAAGTTTTCCATATTTTGCACTTCAGTGGATGTTTTTCTGCAAAACACAAACAAAAAGTAAACAAAATCAGCTGCAGCAGAACGCCAAAAATAGTTCGTCAAGCAACTACCAAGTCAGAAAAACAATTGGCTGTATCAGTTTTCTTTGTTCTATAATAAATATATGATAATAACTCAATACTTACCTCTGGTTTTCTTAATTCGTACAATTATATATTTATAAATAATATTCACTTCACTTCAACTACTGTCGCTTCTAAACACAACCGGCACTCTTAAAACAAAGAACGTAAGTGAAACTAACTTGCAATTAATGCATACTCATTATCCATATGTGTACGCATTGTTCATAATCTATGCATAAATGGGCACAACTTATGAACAAGATACACACATATCAAAATATGTACAAGTAGATTTTGTTATTCGTGCTTAATTCCCAGTTTTTATTCTTAATAAAAACACTTGAAATTTATTTTTGATGGGATAAGCTATTCCTTTGCATTTCACTGGTTGCTTAGGCCAGATCATCAGGAAACTTCATCCATAAAGATTTTAGACAAACTAAAGATATTAAACCAAATAAAACTGTTAAACGTATAAGACTTATAGCAACAGTTTTACTTGTAACAATATCAAAGCTTGAACAAAATACATCAACAATAAAAAAGTGGGTTTATCTTATCTTACACTCCCCACCACAATTAGTTGAAATTCTCTCAACATTAATTGTAGTTGTAAGTAGGTTAAGAAAAACAAAATAAAAAACAAACAACAACTTACAAAAGATGTTGTCAATTAAGTGTTTTTTTAGGCCGTGCACTTGCCTGTTTATTATCAAAAAGTAATTTCAATTTTTGGGAATACAAAATTTTAATTTCAAAAGATTTTGTTATTCGTGCTTAATTCCCAGTTTTTATTCTTGATAAAAACACTTGAAATTTATTGTTGATGGGATAAGCTATTCCTATGCATTTCACTGGTTGCTTAGGCCAGATCATCAGGAAACTTCATCCATAAAGATTTTAGACAAACTAAAGATATTAAACCAAATAAAACGTTTAAACGTATAAGACTTATAGCAACAGTTTTACTTGTAACAATATCAAAGCTTGAACAAAATACATCAACAATAAAAAAGTGGGTTTATCTTTCTTATCTTACACTCCCCACCACAATTAGTTGAAATTCTCTCAACATTAATTGTAGTTGTTAGTAGGTTAAGAAAAACAAAATAAAAAACAAACAACAACTTACAAAAGATGTTGTCAATTAAGTGTTTTTTTAGGCCGTGCACTTGCCTGCTATAAGTCTTATACGTTTAACAGTTTTATTTGGTTTAATATCTTTAGTTTGTCTAAAATCTTTATGGATGAAGTTTCCTGATGATCTGGCCTAAGCAACCAGTGAAATGCATAGGAATAGCTTATCCCATCAACAATAAATTTCAAGTGTTTTTATCAAGAATAAAAACTGGGAATTAAGCACGAATAACAAAATCTTTTGAAATTAAAATTTTGTATTCCCAAAAATTGAAATTACTTTTTGATAATAAACAGGCAAGTGCACTGCCTAAAAAAACACTTAATTGACAACATCTTTTGTAAGTTGTTGTTTGTTTTTTATTTTGTTTTTCTTAACCTACTTACAACTACAATTAATGTTGAGAGAATTTCAACTAATTGTGGTGGGGACTGTAAGATAAGATAAACCCACTTTTTTATTGTTGATGTATTTTGTTCAAGCTTTGATATTGTTACACGTAAAACTGTTGCTATAAGTCTTATACGTTTAACAGTTTTATTTGGTTTAATATCTTTAGTTTGTCTAAAATCTTTATGGATGAAGTTTCCTGATGATCTGGCCTAAGCAACCAGTGAAATGCATAGGAATAGCTTATCCCATCAACAATAAATTTCAAGTGTTTTTATCAAGAATAAAAACTGGGAATTAAGCACGAATAACAAAATCTTTTGAAATTAAAATTTTGTATTCCCAAAAATTGAAATTACTTTTTGATAATAAACAGGCAAGTGCACGGCCTAAAAAAACACTTAATTGACAACATCTTTTGTAAGTTGTTGTTTGTTTTTTATTTTGTTTTTCTTAACCTACTTACAACTACAATTAATGTTGAGAGAATTTCAACTAATTGTGGTGGGGAGTGTAAGATAAGATAAACCCACTTTTTTATTGTTGATGTATTTTGTTCAAGCTTTGATATTGTTACAAGTAAAACTGTTGCTATAAGTCTTATACGTTTAACAGTTTTATTTGGTTTAATATCTTTAGTTTGTCTAAAATCTTTATGGATGAAGTTTCCTGATGATCTGGCCTAAGCAACCAGTGAAATGCATAGGAATAGCTTATCCCATCAACAATAAATTTCAAGTGTTTTTATCAAGAATAAAAACTGGGAATTAAGCACGAATAACAAAATCTTTTGAAATTAAAATTTTGTATTCCCAAAAATTGAAATTACTTTTTGATAATATGTACAAGTAGGTATAACTCTGAACAGTAAGTGTTAATAGTCGTTCATGCACAATGTTCATATATTATGATCAATTGGGTTTAATTTTCAAATAATTAAGCTATGAACAATGTTCACAAACTGTGCACATTTTTTGTGTTAACTTATGCACAATTTTAATAGATTGTGCAGAATTTATGATTATTAGGCATAATTTATGCGCAAAGTTGTATATTCAAAAATGTACCTAAACATTTTATATTTATGAACAGCTTGTGCATAAATAATGCACAACAGTTTCAGTTGTAGATTGAATTAATTTTACATGATTTATTATTTCTTACAACCATATATAGCAATTCCACCGGTATGTTTATATCTGTCAGACCGAAAAACACGGTATCCGTTAACACCATAAAAGTTATCGCTCATTTTGTTAGAAACCCAGGTTTCGGAAACATATATTGCATCAATTCCAGAGTTTTCGAATAAATAACGAAATTCATACAACTTATTGCCTAAGCTTTGGGCATTAATGTGACATATGCTAAAACCCTTTTTTTGTTTAGCTAAGATTCTAAGCATAATAAAGTTACTATCTCTAGAACCAAGTTGTTCATACGTGATATATAACTTTTATACCTATTAGCGCAACGCAACTAAATATACATCCATCATCTACATTTAATATTTTATGGTTACGACAGAAAAAACAAATCATCATTAAACACATGTTTAAGGCAGATAATATAAGACAGGAATAAAAAAATAAAGACTAGGGATACATAATAAAATTAAATAGAAAAATGCAATTATGATTGTCGATTATACAACACATTGCACAGCTAGTACTATTTACGAAAAAGATTTGTTAGTTCTTCAGGAAATTCAACTAAAATAGGTTTATCAGACTGGTGTTTCTTTATATATGTATACGGGACCTCGCAGTGTGAAACTAGATTTAATCTTTTTTTTTTCTTGATGTTGAGTGCTGCTTTGAATATACGATGGTTATGTGGTGTAAGGTTTTCGTTGACATAAATTTGCTGATTACTGTCAAACCCAGCATTTTTTAATCATAATGTAGTTTTATTCAGGGTTTAAAAAGCTGCAGTCAAAATCAAAAAATTGCTTTTTCTTCCACTTTCTGATTTTTCAATAGACAAAAATAAACCGTTGTGTTGTATTTCCCGGAATAATTATACACGCTTTTTCAATTATTAATATGCTTATTTTTTATAACTAAATTAAATCTGTTAATAAAAGCACGTTGATGTTAAAAAGAAAAAGACAATTGAAAAAGGATATAAAAGAATGATGATGCAAAAATATACAGTGCTGATCAATATAATAGGCGGTTACTAAGAGAAAAAGTTTGTTCTTAAATTGTTCTTATTTACATTTTTTCTCTTGAGATCAAATATTACCGTTAGATTTGTATATGTCTTCTCTAATAATTGTTGCATTTTTGTGGAATTTATTTTTTGAGTTTCAAGTGTAGGTGGTAAAAACATAATTTAGTGCAATTGTAACTGTTCAATATAATAGACCTTTTTGGAACAACTTTCTTGTATCAAGGAATTTTTTATAACTTTTTTCTTGTTCTGTGCAAGATAGCTTAATAAAAAGTAAGTAAACAAATATTTAACAAAACACATTTAAATTTATTTAAAATATTTGCTTAAGATGGGGCGAAAAAAACATTGCACTATTGAGGAACGCCGCGTTGCTAAAAATCTAAGAAGTGAAGGGAAAAGTATAGATTTCATTGCTAGAGCACTTGCAAGATCCGAACACTGTATTAGAAATGCTTTAAAGTGGAAAAAAACCAAAGAAACACGTGGTAGACCACGAAAAACGTCGTCAACTACTGATTTCCGTATAGTACTCTTGGCAAAAAAAAATCCATTTATATCATCAAAAAAAATTTCTGCTGAAATTAATAATGAAATTAGTGCTCCGTCAGTGCGCCGAAGACTTCTTGAAAATAATTTGCCTGGAAGAGTCGCCCGAAAGGTTCCTCTATTAAGTGCCAAGAACAAAAAAGCTCGTATTCAATTTGCTAAAAAATACCAAAATCGGTCTCTTGATGATTTCAAGAAAATTTTGTGGAGCGATGAAACTAAAATAAATTTATTTGGCTCAGATAGTCGCCGTAACGTCAGAAGACCAAAAGGTAAAGAGCTGGATGACCGGTATACCAAAAAAACGGTCAAACATGGTGGAGGCAATATTATGGTGTGGGGCGCATTTTCATGGTATGGTGTAGGACCTTTACACCAGATCACTGAAATCATGAATAAAAAAATCTACTGCGATATTTTAAAGGATGTGATGCTACCATATGCAAACAACCATATGCCACCAAATTGGTACTTCCAACAGGACAATGATCCTAAACACTCGTCAAAATTGGTTAAATCTTGGCTGAGTGAACACGAAGTATCCTCTTTGGAATGGCCCTCTCAATCTCCTGATCTCAACCCGATTGAGAACTTGTGGACGGAACTAAAGAGAAGCATATAGGGAAAAGTTTTTACGAATAAATCGCAACTTTGGGAAAGTGTGAAAAGCAGTTGGGAAGGCATTCCAATTGAAAAATGTCGAAAATTAATTGAGTCAATGCCCAACCGGATTCGAGCTGTGCTAGATAACAATGGTGGTCACTCTGGTTACTAAAATAGCAAAAAATAATAAGTCTTAAATATTATATTACATACTTTTAATTTAGTACTTTACTCTAATAAAAAAAAACGTAAGACCTCTTACGATAATTAAAATAAGTCTATTACTTTGAGCAGCAAAAAAGTGAATTATTTATTTTTTTATGTTAATAAAGATATTAAAAAGAAAAAAATTTTGCTTCAACTTTAGTATTTAGATTGTGTATTAAAACTAAACTAGAAATAAAATTAATTCCTTTAGCAATTTCAAAAAAATTAAAAAAAATAAAAAGGTCTATTTTTTTGATCAGCACTGTATATGGTGGTGTTGCTATATTAACACTTTGTAAAGAGTATGGATATTTAGAGACTTCAACTCGATCATAACAATTCTACCTCACTTAATCAATGTCGCATATAACTGCTAAAATAACTGGGTGGTCTCTTTTGTCGACTAGATGTTCGTCGGCTTGGTGTCAATTCAGCTTCAGTGTTCTGTGAAGTGGACGGCTGCGGTTGCTCTTGCGGTGGTTCTGTAGTTGTAGGAGTAGAAGGCAATGTCAAGTCATCGCGCAATACCTGAGCCGGAATTTTATGCGCTAAAGCATATTGAAGAATTTGTTGATCCATAATTGGACCGTTGTCTGACTCAGTGTCAGGCGGTTGACTTGTTGCAGGTAAATGTACATTAGTGGCGCGTAATTGGTTGAAGTGACGTTTAAATATGAACCCATTGTCAAGACGAACAAGGTAATGTCACCAAGTTTTTTAGTGATGATACCAAGTTTCCATGCAGGGTTATAAACGTTGTAATATCTTGCTTAAACGCGGTCTCCCTCACTTAGCTGTCTGACCGTTATATCTGGAGTGGAATTTTTACAATACTTTGGAGGCTTTAAAGCATCTAGTTGGATTCTAATTTGCCTTCCGCTCACTGCTCTGATGGCGATTTCCCATTTTGCAGAGGTGTCGCCCCGAATCGGAAAAGTATCTCTGGAACCTTTTTAGGTATGGGGGATATATCGTCTGACATAGCTGCCAGTCGTTTCTTTAAAGTCTGGACATTCTTTACGGCCAGTCCGTTTGTTGCCGGATGACCCGGAGCAATAAATTTTTGAAAAATACCAGAGTTGCGGCAAAATTGAATTAACTCGTCACTTTTGAAGATGGTTGCGTTGTCAGATACCATAACATATGAAAATCCATTCCTAGCGAAGATGTTAGATAACATTTCGATGGTTGATGCTGACGTTGGTGCCGATGAGCACACGCCCACTTCTGCCCATTTAGATTTAGAGTCGATGACTACCAGAAATTGATGTCCCTGATAGGGCCCTGCGTAGTCAATGTGTAAACGTTGCCAATTTTATTGTGGTTCATCCCACGGATGTAAAATAGCTTTTGGAGGATTATTTTGAACAGAGGCACAAGTAGCACACGAACGAACCCACCTCTCGATATCCTTGTCTATTGAAGACCAGAATACGACCCTCCTTGCCAGTTGCTTCATTTTGGTTATACCAATGTGTGTGTAATGGAGTGCATTTAGTACCGCTTGTTGTAGTGAACTAGGAATCATGACCCTTTTTCCCCTGAATAAAATATCGGAATCAATGGTATACTCCGTATCGATTACGTCTGAACTACGCAATTCCTTCATGATTTTTGAAAGTTGTGCATCTCTTTTTGTAGCATTGCGAATTGAATTGTAATTTAATTCTAACGAATTTATTTGTAACAAAGTGGAATCGCAACACTCTATTTGCTCATCCATAAAATTGATACAAGACATACCTGTGGGTAAAGGGGATCTTGACAAGAATCGGCATTAACATTTTCCTCGTTTTTTTTTTGTAGTAACCTCGTAGTTGTAGCCGGTCAGGAAAGCAGCATACCTTTGAAGCCTAGATGAAGTCATTTGCGGTAATTTTGAATTTTGGTGAAAAATCCGGGATAGAGGCTGGTTGTCCGTAATAAGTTTGAAAAGTCTACCATAGACATATTCATGGAAATGTTGCACAGAATACACTATCGCCAAAGCCTCACGGTCAAGTTGAGAGTAATTCCGTTTGGCAGCAGTTAACGACCTTGATGTAAACGCAATTGGCCTTTCCTCATCTTCCACGATATGAGACAAAACGCCTGCTATCCCTGTGGGACTAGCGTCACACGCAAGTTGAACCTTTAAATTCGGATTGAACGGCATTAGCACTCTCTCACTGGCAATCTCTTTTTTCAGTTCATTGAATGATTTTTGACAACTGAAGTTCCATTTAAAAATTGCATTTTTACGTAATAACATATGTAACGGAGTAGTTAACGTAGAAGCATTGGGTATAAACCTGGAGTAGTATGTGACCATGCCAAGGAATCGACGGACATCCTCCACACTTTTTAGTTGTGGCATCTCAACAATGGCCTTTACTTTATATACTCCACGGTATGACCCAAAAATTCAATTTATTTTTGATAGAACGTACATTTGGTAAGATTCAAGTGAAGGTCGTACTTTTTGAGTTGAGACAAACAAGATTTTAGATTAGCTTTGCACTCGGCTAAAGACTCACCATGGACCACAATGTCATCGAAATAGGATTCTGTCTTTGGAATTTCACGCAATATTTGATCTACGATTCTATTGAATTCAGCAGGAGCCGTTTTAATACCGAAAGACAACCGGTTCATACGAATTGTACCTTTATGCGTGGAAATTGTTTGAATTTCAGATGAAAGTTCATCAACGGGAACGTGCAAATAAGCCTTGAAAAGATCGAGGCGACAGTAAAATCTCGAATCCTTGAGGCTGTTGAAAATTTGATCTATTTTGCGTATTGGGTAATGTGCGTCTACCAACCTTTGATTTACGTCAGCTTTAGGGATGACCACTAAGGGTGAACCCCAGTCACCGTTTGCCACTTTAGTGATGATTCCCTCTTTTTCCAAATCTTCGAGATCTTTGTTGACACGTTCTGCCAACGCGTATCGAATTTGGTGGTCTTTGGTGTAGCTAGGTTTGACATTTTCACGCAATTGCAATGAAACCTTGTAGTTAGGGATACACCCAATTTTCTGTTCAAAGACAGATGCAAATTCGATCATTAAATCTTGAATTTGGTTCGAATCTGTAATAGAATTGGTAACAGACATATCTGAATTAATTTGATCTAATTCATTTAGGTTAATATTTAGGCGGCGTATCCAGGTTCGGCCTATTAAGGCTGTACAACCGTCTGGTACAACATAAATGTCATCAAAAATCGAAATATTGTTGAATTTAATGAGCACCCGTACTTTGCCGTCAGCTGTAAATGTGTTTTGTGTATAGGAGCGGAAAACTATATTTGTAGGCGTTATTTCGTTAGACAACTTTAATGATTTAAATACGCTTCGGGGCAAAAATGAATAGCCAGAGTCCACTTCAAATTTAACAATTTTTCCCTCTATAGAAATGTTGGCGTAATAGCGTTCAGAATTTCTATTTGTGTAATCATTGCGGTAAACATCAACAATTTTGTAAATTCCGTAATTAGAATTATCGACACGCACTTGATTTGTTGAATTTCCCCGTGTACTGGGTTTATTTTTAGGTCCGGCATTAGGACTAACCGCCAAAAAAAAAGCAATGCAGACTTTAGCTATGTACATGCCCGTGCTTTGCGCACAAATCGCATTTTAGTTTTGGACTGGAGCGACACTCCTTCGCAAAATGATCATTTTTACCACATCATAAACATAACCCCGCAATACCCAATTGCTCATAATTTATTTTTCGTTTGTGTTGGGGTTGTTGAGGTCTAGTACGATTATTAGTTTTTCTTTTATTGAAAATTTTATTTAAAGTTGCACTGGATGAATTTGTCGCAGCATGTGACAATTCATATTTCATATTTTGCTGCTTCGAATTTTGAAGATTCAGATTGAAGCAGTTGCTCACGCATTCCGTTGTCAATAATACCACGGATAAATTGTGCCCTCAAAAACACATCAGCAATTGAACTTTTGCACTTGCACTCTGACACAAATTCGCAATCGATAATATCAGTGCGAAGTGTCGCCACAAAATCTGCCACTGACTGTCCTTCACCCTGATATCTTGATAGAAATCTGTGTTGTGCCACAAGCACATTTCTTTTTGGGGCCAAATAATTTTCCAACAGCTTCAACAACTCATCGTACTGTAGCTCTGCTGCTACTTTTGGTGCCGCTAATGCGGTCACCCTATCAAAATGCTTAGCACCAATCGAATTTAAAAGGAGCTTCGTACAGTACTCCTTATTACCATCAGCGCCTTTCATGTTTACGTAATTTTGGAACCGCTGAATGTAATTATGGTACGTCTCCTTTGCCGGATCAAAAGCTTCGAAATTAGGAACCAACGCCGCACTATGCTTCGACACATAGACAAAAATCAAAAAAAAATTTTTGTCTCAAATTGTTTTTAAATACAGATTTTTTGAAAGATAATAAGGTATCTCAAATAAATGTTAACAAAAAAAATTTTCTGATTGCTTTTGCCACCACGAGAGGGCGTTAAAAGCAGATAATTTCTTGCAAAAATTATTTAACAGAAAAATTAGTTTTAGTTGTTTCACAATAATAATTCTGAAAAATTCATTTTTTTAAAAAGTCGCTCGAAATTTGGTTTTCAAGTACTTTGATATATTTGCAATGAAATTAAAATTTATAATTTAGTATTTAGTATTTATTTACAAAATAACTTTTTATATTGCTCTGAAAAACACATTTTTTTTTGTTGAAAATCCAAAAATTACTTAAGTTTGATGGAGTATAAAAAAAATTATATAAAATTAGATATTTTTTTATTTCTGTTTTAGTAAGTTTATACTCTTAGCTAACAGGGTATTCAAAAATTAGTGCCTATTTTTTACCACAACTTAAAAAAAATGCGTTTTTTGAAATGCCTTATTTTATGATTTTTACTCAAATATCAGGCATTTAAGAGTGTTTAATATCATTGCGCAACACGAATTTATATTTTGAATGTTAAAAAATAAAAGAAATAAATTATATCATTAGAAGACCAAAACCACTGAAGTTTTTAATTTTTTTTTAAAAGGCGTTTTGAGTAAGTCAAAAAAAATGTATTAAATCTAATTCTGAGCTAAATAAGGTTAATAGATAATTTTAATAAAATTTGATGACGGTTCTTTTCATAGAACTATCAGCCATTTTTAGGGGTCATTTCAGCCCCTCCTCATAGAACACCACTAACACGTACGTTTAAAGGGTTAAAATATTCTACAACAATTTTCTGCATCGAATTTCACTAGGGGTTGTAAGTTCGTGTGATATAAGCATAATGCTTAAAACAGTAAAGTTGTAAATTATCATATATTATTATCAAATTGTGTTTCAGCAAAGTCGTATGAAATAAATCGAAAAAATGTAATAAATCTACTTCTGAGCTCAACATATTATCTAACCCTCTATCTCCCATTTTTAGGATTAAATGACTCCTATTTTTAGGAGTCATTTAAGTCTCTTTTTTAAATATTCTTATTGAAAACCTTTAAAACGTGTGTTTAAAGGATTAAAAAGTTCTACAAACATTAAATAGTTTTTCTTTACACATTCCAAACACCTTTAAAAAAATTAAAAAGTTCAGTGGGCCATAAAAAAATAACTCGAGCTAAGTTTTTAAAAACCTTCGGTGTTTTTAATTTAATGACATATTTGTTGTTGTCTTCAGATCCCGTATTATCATCAAAGAGAAACATTAAGATTAAAAATAAAATAATAGATGCTAAAATTGGGAAATATATTCTTGGAGAAAATGTTGAAATCGAAGATGAGATAATAGAAGACGAGATGAGTTCTTCGTTAAGCGAAAATTGGTTTTGGGAAGAATCAAGTAGCGATGATGCTTTGTTATAAGTTTGTCTTTATATGTTTTTTTTAACGTTTTTTATTTTAGGAGTGATAAAAATAATTATTAAGTTAAGCTATTATAATTTTTAAGAAATTATGAAATTTTGGCGCCCATGCTCCAGTGGCAGTGGCAGTGTTTCAAAATCCAAAATTTTAATTTGTTTATGAATATATAATGCACTTAATCAACAGGAGGGTATTAACTCAAAATGTTCAGTAGAAGCAAAACAATTTTAAATTTAATATTAAAGGCATATGAAAATTAATTTTTAAACCAACCATTTCACTACCAAAAAGTAGGCAAAATAGCACGCTATTTTTACAGCGGAAAGTGGAAAAATAAAAATTTTGATGGATCAAGTGCGATATGATTTTTTTATCATTTTTTAATGACGTTAACATTGCTAGTTTTCCTCTTTAATTTTTTCATTTATGTTATCTTTCCAATATCCTTATAGTTTTGTTTTTGCAAGAGCATTTTAACCGTTTTAGCCTTTTTTTCAATTAATGATGTTCTTGTATTTTCCACATTGATAATCCGATTTTACCCAAATTTTTTTGTAGGAGTGATAGCGTTTTTAAGAAAGAGGATATATTACAGGACCTTGAATCCTTAGCCCGATTTAAATAAATATTTACACACACGTTGCAAGTTGCATTTGTTTGTATCAGCATGACCACTTTTTGTAATTTTGTGGGCTTTATTGAAGCTAAAATTACATTTTTCAATTTCAGGACACATGGGAGGTAGGCGTGTCCTTGGGCCGATTTTTCCAAAAATTCTAATTTTTCTTAACTAAGCTTTTTTATGCTAGTGTACCAAATTTCAAAAATATCTGACAACTCCTTCTATTTTTGTCCCTTCGTTATATGGGAACGAAGCATAGTGCGCCGTGTTGATGTTGGTATTGCCTTGCACTGCACTTGAAGTACCAGCAGACAACCTCGACATTTGTATTATTAAGTCCTGTTGAACTTTCATATACTGTGAAAATTGTTTGGCATCCATTTTGTCTTGTAAGCTTGCACTTGCTTCAACAAGAAAAAAAAAGTATTATTAATTGTACAAAAAAAATTAATAATTGAAACGAATCCCATCCTCGTCGCCAACTGTTGTATTTCCCGGAATAATTATACACGCTTTTTCAATTATTAATATGCTTATTTATTATAACTAAATTAAATCTATTAATGAAAGCACGTTCATGTTAAAAAGAAAAAGACAATTGAAAAAGGATATAAAAGAATGATGATGTAAAAATATATATGGTGGTATTGCCATATTAACACTTTGTAAAGAGTATGGATATTTAGAGACTTCAACTCGATCATAACACATTGCTTTTACTTCTGATTCATTAAATGAAAACAGTTGCAGTGAAGGCAAAAGAAAAAAACGAAAAGTTGCACACAACAAAGAACATCGGCAGCCGACATGTTCGAAAATGTTTGGTTTGACAGTGTAACGCAGTTTACTTTCCCAGCTGAGGTATGACTCAGTCTGTCCAGGGTCAATTCGAAGGTCTGCTTCCTTTGAAATGAAACACGGGATGTTTTCGTGGATGTTCGCTTACAATAATTTTAACAAAGCTTTATTTATGAAATCTTAATCTACTCTAAACACTTAGAACTACGACGGCCTTCGACTGATTCGGCGTGGCTGTAGACGGGAACGGGTGCTGAGGAAGCGTAATTCCGTGCACGTACGGCTGATGACGTTACGAAACGGCTAGATGTTGCTGCCAGTAGGCACGTACGGTGGCGTTCCGTGGAGCATCGTTTAGTTACTGAGTATTCGATCTGGCAGAGAAGATAATAAACGGGTTTCGGCTATGATTGTTAGTATCTACATCTACGATCGAAACTATGCCGTGTACGGAGCATTCGGTGCGCCCCGTAGTTGGCTGTACACACGACTAACTACTTTGACTAGTTAGGCCGAGCGCTTCGAACACAAGAGGATCTCGCAACCTCGGGTGCTCGGCTAACTGCGGCCTCGCATAGGTCGGTGGCTGACGGTTGTCTGGCCATGGTGCGACTAACTACGGTCTTAAATACTAAAAATTACTTAAAAATACTTCGGACACCAAGTTATTTCGGAGGCCTTGGCGTTCGGCTAACTACGGTTCTGGTTAATCAGGTTCGGTTAAATACGGTTCGGTTAAATACTGGTAGAATACTGCGGGTACCATGCTAAATACGGTTCTGGTTTATCAGGTTCGGTTAAATACTGGTAGAATACTTCGGGGACCATACTAAGTACGGTTCTGGTTTATCAGGTTCGGTTAAATACGGTTCGGTTAAATACTGGTAGAATACTTCGGGTACCATACTAAATACGGTTCTGGTTTATCAGGTTCGGTTAAATACGGTTCGGTTAAATACTGGTAGAATACTTCGGGTACCATACTAAATACGGTTCTGGTTTATCAGGTTCGGTTAAATACGGTTGGTATTAAGTCGGCTGCCGAATGGAATTCGGCGGTCGGCTTAATACGACTAACTACGGGTTGAGTGCTGGTTCGTATTCACTACTGGTAAGAATGCGTGGACTACTGGTTTAACTACTCGGGCACCAACGGAATGCTAGAGCGTGGTGTACGACTAAATACTGGTTCGGTTTTACTCGGGCACCTACGGAATTCGAGAGCGAGGTGTTCGGGTAAATACGACTAACTACTGGTTTAACTACTCGGCACCAACGGAATGCGAGAGCGTGGTGTACGACTAAATACTGGTTCGGTTTTACTCGGGCACTTACGGAATTCGAAAGCGAGGTGTTCGGGTAAATACGACTAACTACTGGTTTTAACTACTCGGGCACCAACGGAATGCGAGAGCGTGGTGTACGGCTAAATACTGGTTCGGTATTACTCGGGCACCAACGGAATTCGAGAGCGAGGTGTTCGGATAAAACGACTAACTACGGGTTAAACTACTCCACAGAGTATACAGAGGCGTTACGAGACAGAAAATATTGTGTTTTTTTCTGTCTTTTTCTTCGAAAGCTGCCCTTTTTGCGTTTTTTGTTTTGATTATGCAATTTGTGTAGATAGTAGCGGCCTGTTTTTACGCATTGTCACTTCACTAACAAAAAACGTTTTCTTTCTCTTTCTTCGAAAGCTGCCCTCGCAAATGATTTTGGAATTTTTCATACGTCACTTTTTTCATCTCTGTATACTTTGTGACTACTCGGACACCAACGGAATTCGAGAGCGAGGTGTTCGGCTAATATACGATTAAATACTGGTTCGGTTTACTCGGGCACCAACGGAATTCGAGAGCGAGGTGTTCGGGTAAAACGACTAACTACAGGTTAAACTACTCGGACACCAACGGAATTCGAGAGCGAGGTGTTCGGCTAATATACGACTAAATACTGGTTCGGTTTACTCGGGCACTAACGGAATTCGAGAGCGAGGTGTTCGGGTAAAACGACTAACTACGGTTACTACTAACTACCGAGAGTAAATACTGGGGCAATATCTACTCTGTTTGTTCTGAGCAGGGTTACCGTTGGAAATTTTCGAAAAGGGTCACAAAAAGGGGATTTTCCAGAAAAAGGGGTCAAAAAAAGGGTATTTCAATAAAAAAAAGGGTCAAGTTTTTTATAAGCAGTATTTCCCATTTAAATTAACAAAATAAGACCAAGGTTTTTTTTAAGCAAACAAAAAAAATAATATTTCAGGTAGGAAGAGCTCAAAAAACTTAATTTTTTTATGGAATGCTCTGTCCTGTTTTTAACACCTGACAAAAAGTTTATTCTTTATCATTATAGCAAATTTTTTAATACTTTTTATGTAATTTTCCGATTTAGCGATCTCAAATAAATTTTAGTGTTTGTTTTAAATTTTGCAATCGGTTCGCGAATTGTAACCATCTTCTCGATTAAAGCGATTTTTTCCTGTAAGTGTCAGATTTTTTTAAGCTTTTACGATTTTTAATAAATTTGAGACTTTGCTTTCATACCGCTGTTACCAAATATTTGGGAATTTTCGCTAATTTAGCAATTTTAACCTCTTGTTTTCATGCCTGTTAGGGCACTCTCAACACTGTCGATTCAAAAGGGGGCGAAAAGTTCAATACCTTTTGCCATTATTAAGGGCGAATTTTTTTTGAATAAAACATGCTACTCTTTAAGAGAGCAAAACACCAAATTGCATATTTTTAATAAAATGACAAATTTTTGTTTTGAAAAGAAACCATCGTAAAAAATAACAAATATGTATATGAGTTATGTTTGCTTTTAGGGAAATTGTACTTTACTATCAAAAATCAATGAGAAGAAAGCATGGAATTGTAATTTTATACTTTGAGCCTGTTCCATATCAAGCAATGCTTATTTCGAAAACATTTGTTTAGCACTTCTGTTCCGTAGTGTTGACAAAAAACAAAATGTGAGCAGGGTTGTCAGATCGATTTTGACCTTTTTCGCCAAATTCAATGTCAAAAATCGCCAAAATCGCCAAAGCCTTTATTTTTACCTTTTTGACAATAAAATATAGATAATTTAAATTAATAAAAATATTTTTTATAAATCTTATAAAATAAATTTTATTCCAAGTCGCTAAAATCCGCCAAAAATTTAAAAAAAGTCGCCATAATATATATTCTGTTTAGTTTTTTTTTTAGAAGAAAGTAAAAATGATTAGTGAAGACAAAAAGGAAATTGCACTATTAAATAATTAATAGTAGTTAACTAAAAGCAGCAAAGAAAGAATTTTTGTGTTTAGTTTTAAACAAATATTGGATTTATGTATGTATGAAGTTGGAGTTCTACTATATATCTACACTTCAGCGCCAAAACTCTCTTTGATCTTCTTTTTTGAAATACATTGTAAGTGAATTAAATTTTTTCAACGAAGGTACAAAAGAAGTGCATCATGTAGTATTAACATTCATATAGAGTAGACGCTCGCTTATATGATTAATTTAGACAGGGCCTGTTCAGTAAATGGAAAAGTTCACATAATCGAGACAATATAAAATAAGTATTTCAAATCAATTTTAATATGTGTACATACATAACCTTTATTAAGTTTTTATTTTATATTAGTTTGTTAATAATAAATGCACATGAAAGTAGTCGGTTATATTTTTTTTGCTTTAAAAGATTTCTGTAATGCCTTGTCCCTGCATTTTCACAATGCCAAATATCATTATCAGATATATTATTTTCACTCCAAGCAATAACTTTACATATGCCAACCATCTTATAAATTTTCCTTTGCATTCGTATAAACACATTTACTAGCTTTTTTTTGGGGAAGAACAGATTTATAATAAAGAGTGTTTTTTATAGAGTGACACAAGTTTAAATCAAAATAAAAAAAGGAAATATATTTTTAATATCAATTAAACGGGCTTTATTGGAAAGAAAATTTTATGAAATTTAAATATGATTCCTGTCATATGGCTGGCGTGTAGAAGGCGCCAATTTTCAACAACTTTTCTCATTTTGATTATCATCGTTTTTGAAGACATGTGGGCCAATGACTCCGCCAGCCCATAAAGCGCACCAAACAGTAATATTTGCGGATTTAATGGTCTTTCGACAAAAGCTTGTAGATTCTACTCACTCCAAATGCGTCAATTCTGCTTATTTACTTACCCATTCAACCAGATATTGGCTTAGTCGGAAAATACAATTTTGAGTGGAGATTCAAAATCAATATCAATTTGTACTTCAGCCCATTCGCCGAATTATTTGATTAAAAATGTCAAATATTTGCGCGTTGCTCGATAAGTCGATTCATAATGAAATTTCAAAGCAAACTAAACAAAAAGCAACTATCAGCTGTTAAATGGGTGCTCAAATATAGCAGTGATGCCAACTCAAAGTTGTGTTACTTAAAAAAAAAACACCCTTTACAACAAATAGTTTCAAAAAAATCAACGGTTGCAAGTTGTTCATAAAGCAGAGATAGGTCGTGTTTACTCTTTAGAACCTCATGTGTAAAAATTTTGTTGTTCACTATTCTGGCTGTTCATATAACTGGGTATTCATATAACCGAGCGTCCACTGTAATTTATAACTCGTAACAACGCGTCAAGAACTGCATTCTACTTAGAAGGAGAGTTTTAGTGAAGTTCATTATTGAAAATACATTTTTAGCACAGTCATTACTAGTTGGATTTAGCACCATATAATGAACAGCCAAAGCAAGTTCTTTAAAATGGTACATACCTGACGTGTCCTAATAGCATAAGATTTTGGCCAAAACTGATTTAAATAAGATGAAGTATCATCCAATTACAAACGGTCATTTTGTCCATTGTGTTTTATAAACATCCAAAAGTACGTTACGATTCATTAATATCTTTAATAACAACGAATTTGGTTGTGATAATAATTTGCAACATTTTATAATGGAGAAATGTTCGTAAACTTGAAATCGCTATATTCATGCTTTATTAATTCTTTTTTAAATATGAAAAACAATTTTCTCCTGGATTTTAAATATATTCATCAGCCATTTCAACATAACATAATTTAGTTTCAAATACATACTGACCATAAAAGCCTTAAATGTCATACATAAAAATACTAGAATAAAAATAATATAATTTTTTCGTATTGAATTTAACGAGTTTTAAAACAAATGCATGGCTCACCAAAAATAGCCAACAAAATCGCCAACTATTTTAAAATATCGCCAAAAAATCGCCATGTCGCCAAATCGAAAATTAGGTCGCCAATCAAGTTTGAAAATCGCCACGTTTGGCGAGAAATCGCCACATCTGACAACCCTGAATGTGAGAGCTATTTCCAAAAAAGGGTCAAAAAGTGTCACAAAATAGGTGATAATGATACAAAAGTATAATTTAAAAAGAGGGTCATAAAAGGTATCAACACCGTCGAAAAAGGGTCAAATTGATACTTTAGTATCACAACGGTAACGCTGGTTCTGAGGCAAACCTTGTCTATTTATTAAAAAATAAAATGAACTAAATGAGAATTATACGGTAAAAAGGTTATGTAGGTAAATAGTAAGGGTATTCATAGTAGTAAGTAAAATAATAAGGGTATTCAAGGTGTTGGGTTACTTATACTTTATGATGTAAGTATTAAAATGTAAGGATTAAATGTAAATGTAGGGTAGGTTTGTAATGTCACTAGGGTGATCGATTATTCGACTTTTTTCAATAACCGGTTTTCGAATATTCCGAATAGTTGCTATTTTAAAAAAACCGGTTTTCGGTTAATCATTTTGAAAATAACCGGTTAACCGGTTTTAATTCGAATTCATAAAAATACAAAAATCAAATTATTTTTTTTAATAAAAAGTTAATTTGAATAAAAACAAAACAATTCACGAAGGTACGGAACCTACAAAATACATACATAAGTAGATATGACTTAAGGTATGCTCAGACCTAAAAAATATTTGACGATAAAACAAAAAAAGCGTGACCAGTAAATTGATAATACTTAAGCTTTATTTTTAACAATTTCTATTTATTTGCTAATATTTATGTCAAATATGATAATTGTACTTATGTATAATGTAGTTAAGAAAAGTTAAATAATGTTTGCTCTAGCCAAACGTTGTGCAAAAGCAAACAATTCTTTAAGAAAATTAGTGGTTACGTGTAGGACATCAAATATTTAATAGGTGTGAACATAGCTGTATAAATTTTGAAAAACTTTGGTTTTAAAAAATTATAGGAATTTAATTAATTTATTATAAGAGATATTCACAAAAATGTATTTTAAATAAGTTAATTTGTTGATGGTTAAGCATGTCTATACGAATCAGTAAACTTGAGCCATATTTTTGAAAAGTTGCAAACAAAACCTGTTATCCAGGATTATATTTTTAAATTTTTTTTGTTTCAGCATTATAGAAACGAATATTAATATGAACATGCTTTTTGTGACATATCTGTCAATTCGTCGATCACTATTTAAACCCTTCCATTAGATTGCTTGATTCCTTCAATTTTGTTTTAAGTTCTTAGTAATTTAAAAAATAAAACTGAAGAATTTTTCCATATCGTTGATTTCGCCGGTATGGTGTAGTTTTAAGCCTGAAGATATGCTAGAACTACTGAAGAGTTTTTCATTCATTATTGGCAGCATATTTTAGTAAAGTATTATTTCCAGTCTCATAAAAACTACTTGAAAAAGAGTCATGTTTTATTTGGCATATATTTATCTCAAGATTGTAGACTAATTAAAAGTGATTAATTAATAAGTCGTGACGTTGAAGAACGTTTACAACTTATTATTTTAGGGCCGTTTAAGCACCATTGCCTTTTATATCAGTTCGATATTATCACCAGAGATGACATCTTTCAAATATCAAATTGCTGATTACTTTTTCAGCTGAACTTTTTTTGTAGTGCTCTGAATTGTTTTTGGTTTTTGTTACAAGAACACACGCTTAAATAAGCGATTTGTATTTACATTGCTCATAATGTTTTTTGGTCTTTTGTTACATTTTGTATTGACATTCTTTATTAAAAGTTTAAGTTTGCCAAATATTCAATTAGAAAAATCCTTCAATTACGGGTACATTTATAAAAAAATAAGGAAAACGAATATAAATTATACATTACTAAAATAACCGGTTTATTTTACTAAAATAACCGGTTTATTCGATATTCGAAAAATGGACTTTTTAAAATATTCGACTTGGGCAAAACTAAAATAACCGGTTAAAACCGGTCGAATACTATTCGATCGATCACCCTAAATGTCACGTTACAACAGACTGAAACTTTTAATAAATCCCGAAGTTAACGAAGATGGGACGTTGTATTCATTGTATGTATATGAAAGCGATAATGTTATTTAAAGTTTTATTTAATTTCAAAAATTAAAAAGATTTGTTAAGCTTAAAAATAAATATGTATGTACATATTTATGTACGCATGTATTATTTAAAAAAAATATGGAAAACAAAAACACAAACGCAACGTCCCATCTTCGTTCACTACGGGATTAAATTAAAAGTTTCAGTCGGTCAAACCAAACACTTCCAAACATGTTGACTGCCGATGTTCTTTGTTGTGTACAACATTTCGTTTTTTGCTTTTGCCTTCACTGCGACTGTTTTCATTTAATGAATCAGAAGTAAAGGCAACAGTTTATTTTGTCCAATGACAAATGAAGATGTCGAAGTTACAGCACTGACTTTTACTATCTCAACTGCAGCTTTTTAAACGCTGGTTTTATTATCCCGTCGATATTTGGAAATTGACTTGAGAACAAAATTTTTCTCAAACGGCGACTTCATCCGTTGGTTCATATGGTCTATTGTTTTTTATTTATTTTTTTGAGTCTGTAAATATTTTCAATTCTTGGTGTTTTTATTTGTAAAGATGTACATATGTTACTAAATATCTTGCTGAGGTCTTCATTTTCATAGCAGGGTACACCACCAATTCGTATACCACTAGCAACAACAGAGTTTTCTTGCCTCAGCATTTTTCTCTTCATATCAATTAATTCATCGTTCATTTGGTCGACTCTTAAACTCTTACCCCCGTATTCATAAACGATTATTAAATTTAACAAACGTTTATTAAGAACAATTTTCTTAGTAAATTTGTTCTTAAAACCTTTATTAAATTAGTTTTTAAATCCAAATCCAAATATGCATGCTTCTACGGTACTAACTGCTAATGTTGATGTTATTTCATATAGCGATGACAGCCATGATTATTTGATTAGTTTTCTCGCGATGAGACTAATTTCGCAACAATTCATAAGCGGATCAGATGCTTATCAATTTGTGATTCCCATTATATGTAATATTTTACTTATGTATGTGTTTTAAAAATATTTTTTTGTTTGTTTCTAGTTCGTATTTTATTTGTTTATTCATATGTATTTTTTAACTTAACTCACTTGCAATTACTTTATTTATTTTTTAACTTTTATAAAACTGGTTTAATCAGATAAATGTGTTAAAATATATGCCTCCACCCCCCATCCCCCCTTGTTATGTGCTTATATTAAATAAATAAATTGTTTTTGGTTAATTTTTTATTTGATAACTAAAAATTAAGCGGTTTTAAAACTTTTCGGAATGAATCAAACATTTTGGGTTAAAATTGAGTCTTTTTATGCGGATTTCCTTTATGCGGTTTTCATTGGAACACATCTACCGCATATTAACAGACCTAAGTTTACTGTGGTGTAGGGTATCATATGGTCAGGCTTAACCGACTATACTTTCTTACTTGCTTACCACTAGTAAATGTTGAACTTTGTTCTTTACATCTTGAAATTACTTGTTTGCTTCCCAATTTTCTGGTTCTGAAACTGATGTTCAGAACTTATTGCAGGGCATAGACTACATCATAAGAACACCAATAAATGATTTTTAAAGCAATCAAAATAAAACGTTTGATTTTTATTTGTAAGTTAGGTATGTGTGGTAAACTGGCAAACAGCTTATAATGATATTAACTGGGTACAAAGCTAAAAACCGGTATAACACAGGAACGGTTAGAGTCAATTCAAAAACTTTTGTTTATTACACTGGTTTACAGCCAAAAAATACCAAGAACGCCACATGCCTAGATAAGTTAATTGGGACCTCCTGAACACGAAAACGCTGTAATTTTTTTTCTTAGTATGTACCGTTTTTTAAATAACGGTACTTTTGTGTGTTTTCCGTGTATGGTCCCACTCAAACCCTCGCACAGTGGTTCAGCTTCATACGATTGACGGCATTAAATATAAGGAAACATGGTAGAGCCTTGAATTTCGGTACGGACAATATTTTCTTTTGATAAAAAAATGCTGCAAAAATGAAGAAAATCCGAGCACAACCACGCCTACTTCCCATATAACACAAAAGTTAAAAATCATTATAGAGTCACAATTTTTCGTTCAGAGCCTTGAATTTCGGCATGGACTAATATTTGGTTGTGATAAAAGAACACTGCAAATATGAAGAAAATCCGAGCACAACCACGCCTACTTCCCATATAACACAAAAGTTAAAAATCATTATAGAGTCACAATTTTTCGTTCAGAGCCTTGAATTTCGGCATGGACTAATATTTGGTTGTGATAAAAGAATACTGCAAATATGAAGAAAATCCGAGCACAACCACGCCTACTTCCCATATAACACAAACGTTAAAAATCATTGTAGAGTCACAATTTTTTTTTGTTCAGAGCCTTGAATTTCGGCATGGACTAATATTTGGTTGTGATAAAAGAACACTGCATATATGAAGAAAATCCGAGCACAACCACGCCTACTTCCCATATAACACAAAAGTTAAAAATCATTATAGAGTCACAATTTTTCGTTCAGAGCCTTGAATTTCGGCATGGACTAATATTTGGTTGTGATAAAAGAATACTGCAAATATGAAGAAAATCCGAGCACAACCACGCCTACTTCCCATATAACACAAACGTTAAAAATCATTGTAGAGTCACAATTTTTTGTTCAGAGCCTTGAATTTCGGCATGGACTAATATTTGGTTGTAATAAAATAATACTGCAAATATGAAGAAAATCCGAGCACAACCACGCCTACTTCCCATATAACACAAAAGTTAAAAATCATTGTAGAGTCACAAGTTTTTGTTCAGAGCCTTGAATTTCGGCATGGACTAATATTTGGTTGTAATAAAAGAATACTGCAAATATGAAGAAAATCCGAGCACAACGACGCCTACTTCCCATATAACACAAAAGTTAAAAAACATTGTTGAGTCACAATTTTTTGCTCATTGCAATTTTATCAAAAATCTGCTAACAACCACGCCTACCTCTCACACAAAATGACCACAAAAAATCCAATATTTTCCTTATTAGCAAAGCTAGATCGATTAAAACAGCTACACAGGTTTAAATTTTCGTGTTTTTTATTTGATTAAATATAATGCGCCTATTGCGGTTCTCCACTCAACTCAGTTTGGTCGTGTTGGAGTCAACCCAACTTATGCACAACCAAACTCATTTTAGGTATTGTGATACTCAACTGTTTTTGATTGAGTTTGCTTTAAAGTTGCCAACTTAAAATATCGATTTGCCAACTTTAAATATAACGTTTAACAAGTGAAAATTTTATAAAATTAAATAATTTTTTAAACTAAAAGTATTTCTAATTGTTGTGTTGAATAAAAAGTATTTATAATTGATATTAGTGTCAACTTATTTATGTTGATGAAAAAGAAAACTGTTCTATGAATGCTCTACATACAAGAAGACAAATTCGTGATTAGTCCAACCCTCTTGAACTTTCCAGTGCCAAGTAAGAATTCCTAATAAGTAACGAAACTTTCTTGTGCCGGATGAGTTCCTCTTCTGGTTGGGGTAGCTGTTGGCGAATCTTCTGGCTGTATTATTGGTTAAACTGACTCAGTAAAATTGTCACTTGATGGTGGAGTATTTTCAACACCAAATACTTGGCCGGACTTGCAATACAAGAGCTGCGAAACAGTATCCTTAAGGCTATTTAATAAAACTTCTTGTGATAGCCCTCCCCCGTCGCTTGAGTGTTTCTTTTATTTTTGGCAAGTTTTTTCTTTATACTTGCCTTGTAGTGTATCCAAACCTGTGCCAAGAATATTATAATTAGATTAAGAACATTATAAGTGTTTAAAAGAAGTTTTTGTCGTGGTCCCAAACTATTTAACTCCACTATAAACTCTTCCCATAACTGCTTACATGAATTTTTCATCATACCACACTGGTGTTTTCCGCGACCAATTTCTAATTTTCTCTTGACGAGACGCTCAAATTGAGCTTTCGTTTTTATTTTCAAACTAATAAAAGTTTTTAAAAAAACCGAAATAATTATTACAAAAATTTATACATACGATTTCTCCATTTTGTTTTCGATTTTCACCGAAATTAAATAAAATAAACTTTAACTGCCAATAACACAACTACTTTTTAGCAGTTGTGTGTATTTAACATTTTTGTCGACCAAACTTTTACAAAGTTGAAAACGGCAATACCACGAAACAAACAGATACACAACTGAATAGCCAACTGCCAGTTTAGTTGAGAATGGCAATGTGAATTTATCAAAGACAACCAAACTGTTACAAAAGTGGAGAACCGCAATAGGGGCATAAATAAAATGCAGCAACAGGCACGCCCATATTCAATGAAAATATCTGTAAATAAATAAAAGAAAATATTAAAACAAAATTTTAAAAACAACGTAATTGGTGTACCTTTACTAACATAACAAATTTTTTACTTCATGAGGAAATTCCAATATATCCTTCTCGCAAGTAACATATGCATGACATCTTCAATCGTCTACACAGAAAGAAAAACACTCCAGATAAATTAATCTTTTTATACTTACTTCAATCACGAATCGTACTTAAAAATTCATGTACGATTAACACTAAAACGTACTTAAATCAAACCTAAATGGGATTACTTTAAAAAATCAATCCCGATATTTATTGAAATAAGTATAAAATGCTTAAATCAAGTACAAAAAAGATTAAACTTTTTGTTGAAAGTGCCACTCTGAGAGTAAAATTACAAAATGAGGGTTTTATCTCATAAAACTTATTAGTCTCATCTCTCAGCATTGCATTTTTTATGCGTGCTTACGTGTGTGTTTTTCAAAATTTGTTGTACAATTATTTTGTTTGTTGTAACAACAAAAACAACAGAACAAGAAGAAAAACATATACATATATATGTATGTATTATTTTTATGTTTAACCCTCCGGCTTACGCATGCTTTGATTATCTATACACATTAAACAAAGGCCCGGCCAGACTCATGTGTACCACGAACGGTTAAAAAGTAAATTTGAAATTTGCGTCTCATTTAGTTTATATTTTAAGTTAAATATGTACATAAGATTTTTAAAGTAAAAACCATATCGGGCATGATGTTGGTGTTTTATCATTCTTTAATGTGTAAAACGGGTAAGTAAATCAATCATAATAATTTTTTCTGTCTAATCTCTTTTTTGGTTTTTTTCAAGAACAAATTGGAGATAAAATCAACTTTATAATACTTGAATCAAGCGCATTTTGAGATTAATTCAAACTTACTTTTACCTAAATCTATCTCATTTTCGGATTATATTAAGTACAAGTTCGGATTAAAACAATTTTATAATTCTTGAATCAAGCGCATTTTGAGATTGATTCAATCTTAGTTTTACTTAAATCAATCTCATTTTCGGATTACTTTAAGTACGAAATCGGGATTGAATATGGATAATTTAAGTATTTTGGGATTGAAAATCCGTACTTGAATCAATCTTTCTGTACTTGATTCAAGAAAATCCGTACTCACCGTACTATCAATACCGCTTCGGATTGATTTGAGTACGTTTGGATTGATTTTTTTTTTGAGTGTAGAGGTATTGCCTTCGTTCGTTGAGCCGATTCATTGTTTAAATATGTCCATATTTATGCCTAGAACCAATTTCAAATTCCTTTGGATTTCCGCTTTTGATACTTCTCTTTCATGTTTTGTATCTTTTGATACTCTCCACTTTGAAAAACTTTTGTTGTATGCTATATGCAATATGCACTCCATATATTTTATTCTCGCATGTAAAGGGAAACTCCAAACTGAAGCTCTTCTTCCGAAACTGGGTTTGTCCTTAATACATCCAAATTGTTCATTTCGCTTGGCTTAGCTTGACATATAAAACATACAGCCATTCCTGATGTTTGTATGATTGTATTCGAAACTTTTCCATCAATCAAGGTTAAAACAGGAGTATGTCAAATTTCAAAACTTTTGTCATAAATGTTAACAACAGTTTTTTTCAAATCTTTAATTTCATTTTGCACTCTTTCAACTTCTTCAGAAATAACATTTGCCGTTTTTTTTTACAAATTCAAATTTTATTGGCCTACAAAAAGTTGTTGAAGATGGCCTTGTTTTTCGCCAGTAATCATTTGTGCCATCAATACATTCATCAAAGTATTCACCATGTTTTTTTTTTAAATATCGGCGATATTTATCGATTTTTTTTAAATATTGATATTTTTGCCCATTCCTATGCGCAATACCATGCTTGTGAATGAAATTTGTCCTAATTTTTTTGGTTTTTTACACCGGAGTTGCTTAGGGACAAAAATGGGCAGCTGAACTTTTGAGTATCGTTAGCTGAGACTTCAAGCTTTAATTTTATATAAGTCTCAGGCTAGAGGTCGTTGGAGATCAATATATGCAAGCCATAGAAGTTGGAGAAAATAAATATTTTTGGACAATTTATAGTAGTAAAAGAATTTGTTTTTTTAATTTCCAAAATTTTTTTTATTTGCATATATATAATTTATAACATCCAATTGTAAAAAAAAAAATTATTGTAGTGTTGTTACAAGAGTATTTTAAAAGCATGAAGCGATATAAAGTAGCATATATTATACGGCCATTTCAAACGCATTTACTTAGGTCAACTTTGAATGTCTCTGGACAAAAAAGTAATAAAGCTATAAGCCTAATATTTTGGATACATGATAATTAGAGTGTTTATTACAAACTGTGGAGGTAGATCAGCCGACATGAAAAAAATTAATTAATGCCACCCTTGAACCAGTGTGCCTCGTTGAGCCAACCGAAAAGTCCGATCAATATAAATGGCATATCGTTGGAAAGGTTGAAAAATAAAGTTTTTATTAAGAATTTTGTGGAACAACAATATTTTCATATTCATTGCACACACACTATATTCGGCGTCCATCATTATTTAACAAAAAACGGAATTGTATATAAGATGAAAATACTGTCGTTCCACAAAATCCTTAAAAAAAACTTTATTTTTCATCCGATTTTTTTTAAATCGCGCTTAAAATGTTGGTAATTAAATAAACTATTTGGTAAAAAAATAACACATTCCAGATCTTTCATGTGCTATTTATCGTAGCAATTTTATTCATGATTTCTTTTTTGCATTTGTTGAGTATGAAAATATTGTCGTTCCACTAATTCCTTAATAAAAACTTTATTTTTCATCCGATTTTTTTAAATCACGCTTACAATGTTGGTTATTAAATAAACTATTTGGTTAAAAAATAAAACATTCCAGTTCTTTACTATAACGTAGAAAAAAAAACAAAATAAAAATGAAAAATTTTGAAAAAAACGTAAATAAGAACATTTAAAAAAAATTTTTTAAGAAACGCTTTTCTTTAAAAAGAACATTTAAAAAAAATTTTGCCCTCCCCCTAGATTTTATCCTGGCTACGCCCATGTATTCGTGTATTGTCATCGGGAATATGCATGCCTGCAAAGTTTCATCCATTTGCATTAAGTAAAAGGCGGTCAAAAAAGAATTTTACCAAAAAAAAAAAATTATCGTTATCTAAAAAACGGTACTTAGAAAAAAAATTACAGCGTTTTTCGTGTTCAGGAGGTCCCAAATTACTTATCTAGGCATGTGGCGTTCTTGGTATTTTTCCAAATTAATCATTTGTAAAGCAGTGTTATTAAGAATTAATTGATCTTTTAAACTGCAATGTTAGTTTTTTTTTCATTTTCATAAACATTTTAAAATTTAAAAGCGTTATTTACAAAATTTATGGAAAAATTACGAAAAATTATAATGCAGGATACCTAAATAAGCAAATTCATTGCAAAAACTTATAGCTTTTGCACGCAAAAATAAAAAAAAAGTTTGGTCATTCATCCTTATCGTGGTTGGCGAATTTAAAATACGTCTGCGACTGTTTGGTAATAGATTAAAGGAAATAATTTTCAGTTATCTTTAATCTATTACCAAACAGTCGCAGGCGTATTTTAAAACCGCCAACCACGATAAGGGTGATTATTCATTTCAATTTTGAAGAAAATTGTGGTTTTTGACAAATTTATTAAGAAAACTTAAAAACGGACCGGCAAACCCGATTTTTGTCAAAAATTCGACTTGTGCGACCTTTAAACCTCTTCCGAAAAATCTCAAAAATATTTGACCCTATCTATAAGATTTAAAATTATGCTTGAGCACCCAAGAAAATCAAAAAAAAAATTTTTTTGGGACACATATATATTTCACACGTGTACATATTTTCTATTTCATGGTATTGCAAAATATTAACTTTAGCCGGCTTTTGATTCCGTCAATAGTGGAACACTGCTGCCGGGTTCCTCACGGCACGCTCTAATTTTTTGAGTATTCTTACAACATATTCGCGTCGTTTGCTTAGCCGCAATTTACAATATGGGCATTTCTTGCCGGACAGAAAAAGTTTGTGAGCGAGAGAGGCAAGAAGTAAAGTTTGTCAAGCATACAGCGTCGCCCCTTACCAAAAAACTTTTTCTGTCTGGGAAGAAATGTCCATAGTGTAAATTGCGACTTATGACTAACATATTTTTCATCTTTGATAAATTGTTGAATTAGAAATCATTAAAAAGTAAACGTCCCTGATATTAACATGAATGTACAATGTTTTAAAATATATACTTATGTCTCTTTTTTTTAATGTTTAAATAGTGTTAAAGATATCAACAATTTTTTTTTTTCTTTTTATTTTAGATTGACTTTGTGCCAACACTTGCTACAATTCTTGGAATACCAATACCATATTCTAATTTAGGTTTGGTTAATTTCAATATTATTCCTGATATAACCATTCCGCACTTAACTAAAGTTCAGACTATAATTTTACACGCCTGGCAAAATGCACAACAAATATATAATTACTTTTTCAATTACGCGTTAGAAAATAAACGCACGTTTAGCGTTGACAGAATGGAGAGCATAGACACTGACTTTATTGTGTTAACACATCGAGTGAAAACGATCTACAATGAAGCTGCTTTTAAGTCGTTTGTTTTAGACTTAAATAACAATCTGAGACAAATATTAAGTACTTGCCGCGAGATATGGGTGAGGTTTGATGCAACCCAAATGTCGCAAGGGCTACTTGCGACGATCTTACCCGTATTTTTCTCTTTCATTTTAATCAACAATACGAAATCCACAGACTTTTACAAAATTTTCTATTTAAAAGAAGTTGCTTACACATACCTTTTGAATTTTGCAGCAGGAGTATTTGGATATCGGTATTATAAAAACTTTGCATTCAAAACGGAAGAACATGCAATAATATTTTGTACTAGCATAATAAGTACTTTAATTATGGTATTTCACACTGTACAAAACTGGCCAACAATTGCGAATAATTTGTCAAAGGTTAAAAGGCCTGGTAATTTTGTCACACGGTTAATACTGGTGATTTTAGTTTGTGTGTTTTTCTCAAATAGTTTCATCATTGAAGAAGGCAAGATTTTGTCATACCTTTTAGTAGCTGTAATTTTCCTTATGGTTTACGAACTTTTGCAGAAAAGTGTTCGAGTTGATTTTAGAAATAAATTTAAATTTCAACCATTCTTAAATTCAACTGCATTTAAACTATTTTTGGCAAGTTTTCTTGCTATTGCATTGATTCGCTTTGCAACATCTCTGTTCCGTTGTCGCGAAGAGCAAGGCAATTGTGCAGACTTTACGAACAACGGCAACTTAGATGGGTTTTCACTTAAAAAACCAGCAAGTGCTAAAACATATATATTATCAGTTGTCATGATAGTTTTGTACACTACGCTAAGTCGTATCTACCTGCGTTCCTGTGGAAATTTGACTGGAAATTGTGTGAACGTCCTGGTAGCACGATATGGACCTACAGTAGCAAGTATTTGTGCAGGGGGTCACATTCTTTTATCGAACAGTACAATCAAGAATATACAAAGAACTCATATTGACGCAATGGCTATAGTTATTTACGCTCTTTTTATCCTTCAAATCATTATAGTCACAGTTTCACCTTTAATGGTTTATGTATTACCCCCTAAAAGTGCCTCTAGAATCGTTATCAGTCGCACAGAAAGTGTTATACCAGAGATTTTCAAAAAAATGAAACGTATGTATGAAGGAAATAATGAAGAACGTCGCAATGAAATTCCAGTAGTTTACGGATTAGCTACAGTGTACTCATCAGTTATAATATCGTTTGGCTCATTTTTAGTAATGGTTCTTATAGTTTTATTAGAACCGAGATCTTCCATGGGCATAGTTACGTGTATATCTGTAGGTGCTATTATACTTTTGCTTCATGCTATTTTGCGATATAGGACTGCAATAAATTTTGGTAAGTGTACTTATTTTATATAAATATATTTTTTTTATGTATTATTAACTATGTTTTGGAAATCGAAATTATGTGAAATTGAAATCAATGGAGACTCAATCCATTTTTTTTTTTTTTCAAAAATAAACGTAGGTTTTCCTTATCTCAAAAGTATTTCTGGTAAAGATAAGTGGTTTCTTAAAACAAGAAAATCAAAAATAATTTCTTGATTTTAACTTATTTCGTTCGTATTTAGTAAAATTTTCTTTAATTAACAATTTGCTTAAACCAATCCACACATACATATATTTAGAATTGGTAACTTTTGGCTTGGGCGGTATCATGCAAATTTTCTAGTTTGAAGCCATATTTTCTAGTGTTAGTGCCGGTTCACACACGTCAAGTTTGACTCATCAAGTTTTGAGTTTTTAGGAGAGAGGGAAAAATAAATGGCATTCTCTTTTCCCTTCTCTCCTAAAAGCTCAAGACTTGCCGAGTCAAACTTGACATGTGTGAACCGGTACATAGTAAATAATTCAAATAATAATTCTAAAGTAACCAATTTCGTTTCCTGAAACAAGAAAGTCCAAAATCCTAAAATATTTTTCTTGATTTTAACTTATTTCGTTCGTATTTAGTAAAATTTTCTTAAATAAAGCAACAATTTGCTTAAACCAAGCCACACATATACAATTTAGAATAAGTAATTTTTGGTTTGGGCGAGATCATGTAAAATTTTCTTGATTCAAGCTATATTTTCTGGTTGTTTAGAAAATAATTCCCCCGCGTATCAGGGAATATTTTTATAACCTTTGAACACTTGATAGTTTTCGTTTTCACTCGAATTCGATTTCAAGAATATGTCTGTATCAGTGATGTTAACCGTACGGTAATTACCCTTTTTTACGGTAATTTTGGGCCGCAAAAGGTAGCAAGGTAATTTTATTTAAAATACGGTAATTTAAAGAAATTTGGAGTTTTGAAATACATACACTTACATATGTAGGTTTTATCCCAGCTAGCATTTGGCTGATTATTTTTTGTAAAAATCACCCAAATGATTCTTTTCAGATCAGTTTTGTAGATTAAAAACTGATTTATCACCTGAGTGATTAAAAAGGATTCATATATGATTCATTTATATGTTTAAAAAATGATTTTTAAATATTTTGAATTTTTGTTTTTGCCAAATGAAAAAATATAAAAATGGAAACTTTCGTGTCAGCCAAACAAAAAAAAAAGCTTGGCTAAAAAAGAAGCCCAACAATTATGGACAATTTATAAACTTAAATGTTTGTGCAAATTGTTTCTTATCTTCTTTGCGAAAAACCAATTACTTTTGTTTAGTTCAAAAGCTATAATGGAGCTGATTTTTCGGAGAAAATTTAAAAAAAACATGACAATTAAAAAATGATATGAAATACATACTAATGTACATTTAATCAAAAACTATATAATTAACGATTAAAAAATGAGACAAAAACGATATAATAATGATTAGAAAAACTAACATAAAAATGATCAAAAAGGAATCAGAAAATTGTATCACAAATGATTCTTTCAGGTGATTCATCGGTAGGGTTCCATTTTCTCACAACGAGAGTATCATTTATGATTGAAAAATGAGATGAGCTCATATACGGGTACTTTGCCCTTGAAGCTGATTCCTAAATGATTACATTGTGATACAAAATGCTAGCTGGGATTATAGATATTCATATAACAAAAAGTTAAGAACATTATATTTCTGCAAATGTTTTCGTAACACCGATAAGTGCAAAATACATATGAAAAATTAAATTACATTAAAAAAAATTTTTGTTTAATGTTCTTCACATACATCCATATGTACGTTAAGAGTATTAAATAAAAATATTTTCAGTTGAATGAATATACATACATATATGTAAATACCTATTTTATTCAGAATTAATTTGCAGAATTAATTTCCATATAAATTTTTCTTATCTGCTGTTTCCAAATGACAGGCGGTGGACTGAGTGCTTTTCGTATAAATTTTTCTACACAATCAATCGCCTGTCATTTGGAAACATCACATTAATGCTTTGATTAAAAACCTTTGCGTCCGGTAATTTCGTCTCAAAAACGGTAATTTTTAGAGGTCCGGAAGGTAATGCAAAAATAAAAGTTAACATCACTGGGCTGTATGTATAAATATTATAAATAAACAGTTTAAAGTAGGCAGTTCAGTCACGCCGTTTTTGTGCTTTTAAGAATTTTCGAAGCAAAAAATTCTTTTGTCAGTGGTCGTCGTTTTTTTTTTTTTTAATTTTCAGAGATTTTGTCTATTTTCGAATCGAATCTAATTATTCACAAAACTTTTTGAAGTGTAACAACAACGTTTTTGTACATAATAAATTGGGTTGCCAGTTTAATTTTTTGAAGCAGCGAGACAAATTTTAAAACCATTAAAAACGCATATTATTTGAAAATTTCCAAACAAATAAAAAATTTAAAAATTATTAATAGGCCGTTTGCACTAGTAACGAAATCTAGTACTTACGAGATTTCGAGCCAAATCTAGATGATTTTGATATGGCGGCTTGTTAATACGAAATGGTAATAAAATTAAAAAGATTAATAAAAATTATAAAATAAATAAAGTAATGCCCCTATTGCGGTTCTCCACTCAACTCAGTTTGGTCGTGTTGGAGTCAACCCAACTTATGCACAACCAAACTCATTTTAGGTATTGTGATACTCAACTGTTTTTAGTTGAGTTTGCTTTAAAGTTGCCAACTTAAAATATCGATTTGCCAACTTTAAATATAACGTTTGACAAGTGAAAATTTTATAAAATTAAATAATTTTTTAAACTAAAAGTATTTCTAATTGTTGTGTTGAATAAAAAGTATTTATAATTGATATTAGTGTCAATTTATGTATTTATGTTGATGAAAAAGAAAACTCTTGTATGAATGCTCTACATACAAGAAGACAAATTCGTGATTAGTCCAACCCTCTTGAACTTTCCAGTGCCAAGTAAGAATTCCTAATAAGTAACGAAACTTTCTTGTGCCGGATGAGTTCCTCTTCTGGTTGGGGTAGCTGTTGGCGAATCTTCTGGCTGTATTATTGGTTAAACTGACTCAGTAAAATTGTCACTTAATGGTGGAATATTTTCAACACCAAATACTTGGCCGGACTTGCAATACAAGAGCTGCGAAACAGTATCCTTAAGGCTATTTAATAAAACTTCTTGTGATAGCCCTCCCCCGTCGCTTGAGTGTTTCTTTTATTTTTGGCAAGTTTTTTCTTTATACTTGCCTTGTAGTGTATCCAAACCTGTGCCAAGAATATTATAATTAGATTAAGAAGATTATAAGTGTTTAAAAGAAGTTTTTGTCGTGGTCCCAAACTATTTAACTCCACTATAAACTCTTCCCATAACTGCTTACATGAATTTTTCATCATACCAAACTGGTGTTTTCCGCGAACAATTTCTAAGTTTCTCTTGACGAGACGCTCAAATTGAGCTTTCGTTTTTATTTTCAAACTAATAAAAGTTTTTAAAAAAACCGAAATAGTTATTACAAAAATTTATACATACGATTTCTCCATTTTGTTTTCGATTTTCACCGAAATTAAATAAAATAAACTTTAACTGCCAATTACACAACTACTTTTTAGCAGTTGTGTGTATTTAGCATTTTTGTCGACCAAACTTTTACAAAGTTGAAAACGGCAATACCACGAAACAAACAGATACACAACTGAATAGCCAACTGACAGTTTAGTTGAGAATGGCAATGTGAATTTATCAAAGACAACCAAACTGTTACAAAAGTGGAGAACCGCAATAGGGGCATTAATCTATATATATAAAAGAAAGTCGTGTTAGTTACACCACTTATAACTACAGAACGGCAGAACAGATTTGGCTGAAAATTGGTAGGGAGGTAGCTTAGAGCCAGGAGACGGACATAGGATACTTTTGCCCCGCCCACTTTTACGCCCACTTTTTTCGATTTACCTAAAATCAAAAAACTGCTCCATCGAGTTGACTAATTTTTCTTTCAAATCTTCGTATTAATCCATTTTAAGTTTTCATCGATATAAAAATTTACCACGCCTACTTTTACGCCCACTTTTTCTATTAAGCGCATAAATTGAGAACGGCTTGACCGATTTGGACGATTTTGATTTGACTAATTTATCTTTCAAATGTTCGTATTAATCCGTTTTAAGTTTTCATCGATAGAAAAATTTACCACGCCTACTTTTACGCCCACTTTTTCTATTAAGCGCATAACTGGAGAACGACTTGACCGATTTGGACGATTTTTTCTTCAAAATGATCGCCATGGTTTAACTTAGGTTTTTACGGAAAGAAAATTTTGCCCCGCTCACTTTTACGCCCACTTTTTTCGATTTACCTAAAATCAAAAAACTACTCCATCGATTTGACTAATTTTTCTTTTAACTGTTCGTATTAATTTATTTTACGTTTTCATCGAAAGAAAAAATTACCACGCCTACTTTTACGCCCACTTTTTCTATTAAGAGCATGATTTGAGAACGGCTTGACCGATTTGGACGATTTTTTCTTTAAAATTATCGCCATGGTCCAACTTATTCTTTTTTGATTGAGCCCATATCCACACCATATGTAAGTTATTTTTTAAAAAAAATTTATGATAGGTATTCCATGGATTTTTATTTTAAAGGCCGTAAATTTCGTTAAATACTCAATTTAAATCGTGTGGTAATACAAAACTAATGTTTACTTAGGGCCAGCCACGTAGACCGGGTCAGCTAGTTATAAATAAAAAGTAACGCCAAAGTTTTTGCCTATTTTTGCATATGCATGTATGTATGTATTACACAAAAAACTTTCAGTCAGCTGTTTTGGTTATGGAAACAAAATCTAGCTTATGTCAAAAAATTGTAATGTAAACGCACTAGACTTCGAAGAAGGTTTTTAATAAATTCTACAAGATTTCTGCATAATGCAAATGGGCTATAAAATGCTTATAAAAAGAAATAAAAAATTTCATACGTACACTGTGAAAATTTTTGTACAATGTACGAAACATAATGCGAAAAAAAAGAAAAGTTTCAGCACAATGTATCGTTAAGACAGCCAACATAAAATATAAGTTGTTATGGAATTTTTATTCTCTTTAGTACGTCTTCAAGCAAATGCATACATAAATTTAAACTTTGTTACATAACCGCTATTGCGAAGTAAACTTCACACCCTCACCCATGGACCAATATGGTCCATTGTGACGCCTTAGCTAGAAAAAGAATTCGCCAACTCAGCAGCTATCCCGTTGCCGGTGGTTTTGCATTGAGAGCCTTCCTGCAATCATCCTTTAGCTTGGAGTTCACATAAGAGCCCATCAAGGCCCTAAGAGCCACCTGGCTGCCCACATATATAATGACCTCCGCGGCCCTGAAATTCCCCAAAACTTCCGCCTGAAATACACTGCAGACGTCAGGAAGTCTTTATGTCCTTCTTCGAGCCATTAGTTTAAATAGCTTATCTTCATACGATCTGCGCTGACCTGAACGGCTCTCCCTAGATGGCAATAATACCTCTGTCAAACGCCCAAAATCGAGTGGCCCTCCGTGAATTCCCATCACATACTGCTCTATAAGCAGAATTTGTAGAATAACATCCAGGGCCTCATGAGGCGTATTCTCATGGCCCCTGTTATGCCGATCAAGGCACACCTCTGAGCCTAAGACAGAAGGTCCCATTGAGACCCCTCCTTAGTTTCTCCTGAACATTCCTCTTCTAGGACAGCTTTCTATCCAGAAAAACTCCTAGATACTTTGCACTATCAGATAGCATAAGCTCTACTCCCCTAGTACCGGCAGCCCAAAATACTCCACATTGTACTTAAAATAACTAACTCTGTGTTCTCCGGATTGACTTCCAGACACTTATCAGTTCGCCCAGCGCCTCTTGCATGACTTCGCAAATTATCGGCAAAAACTGGCTAGGAATGTAGAAGTTTAGCAAACATACCCTAAATAGTAGTTCTACTGCAGATTTGTACGACCCAAAAGTATTAACCGCTTATCCAAGGTGATAATATCCCCCACCGCTTCCTTTACCTCAACTCCCGAGCCTGACCAAGAGAAGCGTTTACCGCAATGGCCGAAGTCGAGCCCAAATCGTGTGTAATTCTAAGGTAACTATTCACCAGTCCCAGTTATTTATTTTTGGATTTCCGTGTGTAACTCTAAGGTTACTATTCACCAGTCCCAGCTCTTTATTTTTGGATTCTTACATGAACACATTTTTGAACAAGCTAGAACCAGCCTCGTGCTCCACCAATTACGCCCTTTCACACCAGGCGGATCGGTAGCCTCCTATGTACAATGTATACCCCGTGACCTTTAATCCAACTACCCGGTCTCACGCCCACGTTGTTATCGATTGGTATCGAGGTGGCTTACTTATTCTGTTGAAGCTGCTTCACAGTGATGCTGGTTTAGCTGAACCTCTTTCAGCCCCTTATGGCAAATAAAGTAATGAATGTTTAAACGCTGGTTTAGTTGAACTAAACTTATATGCAATTAAAACTCAATAACTATAAATTAGTGTCCGATGTATAATATATAGTTAAAAAAATAACATGTGGCAGCACTACGATAAATCTTGTAAAATTCATGTGGTCTGCATTGGTAGTTTAAACGCCCAAATTTATGTGTTTGAAGATGGATATGTTTACTGATTTATATATTTGTTGGTTAAGACACATTTTAAACCAAAAAGAGAGTTTAACTTGCTCTTATTTATTAGCCCAGCCCAAATATCGCAACCCCACTCAGCGATTTAAACTTGTTGAAAGTTTCTGCCCTGGTTCTCTTAACAACCCAGTGAATCTAGCAGCTTCCACTGGCTCGTATCGAGTCCCCGTTCTGATGGGCAAGTACCTCCAGTATGATCTCCACCGGTTTTAGGGGTGGAGGTATTCATACCGTGACTACCGGCTTCAGTGGCAACTCATACACAAGTATAATGTCCAATATGCCTTTAGGACAAGCGCTGCCACACCTGTCAATGGCGGCCTTTAAAAACTCAAAGCTTTTTTGATTGCCGCGACTCACAGTTTTGACAACTTTTGCCCGTCAGCCCCTTTGAACGCTTCTTCGTCCGGACCCTCTTGAACTGTTACCCCCCCCCCCCCCCCCCCCCCCTTCCGTATGCCAACTTCCTTGTTTGAGGATACGACAGCAGAGTCTAATGAGGATCTTTGTCCTTACTCAAAATTGTTGATTCCCCAGCAGCCTTTGATGTGTGTCCCGCAGGATAGGGACGCCCTAGGATGGCACTGACAGAACCGTGGATTCGCAACGTTTTTCTGGTGCTTCCTCAGCAGATGCCTATTCCTCCCATCGTGCAATGATGAGTCTTCTTTAGCTATCTTTTCTAGAAAGGCTAAGGAGACTCATACCACTCATGGCTTTTTCGAAATTCGATCGGCTCTCCGATGTGACCTGTTCTGTCGCATCCTGCCAAACAATGGGGAGTCCACGCAGTTGGTCTCTGTCAGTTCTTTCACTAACTAAGTTTCCTGCAGTAGAATATCCCTGTGCATATCCAGCAGATCCGAGTCTAAGTCTGACAACGATCCTGTTGAGTTTTCAGTGATATTCACTTCACAACGTCCGTTTCTTGTGGTTTTTTAAAGTTGTCGAATTTTTAAGTCCAAAGAGTAAGCACGTATAAAAAGGACCATCTCGTGAAGTTACGGCTTGCACGGACTAGGCTAGAATTATAACTAACCTTTGTCATCAGGGAAGCTGTTAGCGACTACTTTCTTAAACCACTAGCTAGCTATGCAGGTCCTCGGCACTGCTGTCAACACCCTTGTCCTTAAAAGTGGGGGAAATGGGATTGAGGGGGTGGATAGTATTATCGGTGATGGGAATAGGATAAGGAATGGATTACCCTTAGTCATTCTGGCCGTAAATCATATGCCCTCTAACTTGTTCCGACTGCACTGTTCAGATACAAGTTCCCAGGCAGACACTACAGCCGACACTTAATCCACCACATCGCGGTAAAATAGTTATCCAGGTGGTGGAGGTTAGGTTGTAATTTGACCTTGAGTTTTCTGAAATCGGGTTATATTTCGATAGCGCAGTACGAATTAATTCCGTTAAATGCTCATTTGTGTATTGGGAACGGTGATTTGGTTATATAAACTTTTAGAAATTGACTCACAATAATATGAAGTGTCGAATATGGATAGTAATCTGCAAGCAGCTTCTTTTTTAATTGGGGTACTTTGTACCCCGTGACCCCCGTGACCATTAATCCAACTACCCGGTTTCTGTTGTACCAGGGCTCTTGGATTAAAGCCACGCCCACGTTGTTATTGATTAGGTGGCTTACTAATTCTGTTGAAGCTGCTTCACAGTGATGTTGGTTTATCTGAACCTCTTTCAGAACCGTGGATTCGCAACGTTTTTCTGGTGCTTCCTCAGCAGATGCCTATTCCTCCCATCGTGCAATGAGGAGTCTTCCTTAGCTATATTTTCTAGAAAGGCTAAGGAGACTCATACCACTCATGGCTTTTTCGAAATTCGATCGGCTCTCCGATGTGACCTGTTCTGTCGCATCCTGCCAAACAATGGGGAGTCCACGCAGTTGGTCTCTGTCAGTTCTTTCACTAACTAAGTTTCCTGCAGTAGAATATCCCTGTGCATATCCAGCAGATCCGAGTCTAAGTCTGACAACGATCCTGTTGAGTTTTCAGTGATATTCACTTCACAACGTCCGTTTCTTGTGGTTTTTTAAAGTTGTCGAATTTTTAAGTCCAAAGAGTAAGCACGTATAAAAAGGACCATCTCGTGAAGTTACGGCTTGCACGGACTAGGCTAGAATTATAACTAACCTTTGTCATCAGGGAAGCTGTTAGCGACTACTTTCTTAAACCACTAGCTAGCTATGCAGGTCCTCGGCACTGCTGTCAACACCCTTGTCCTTAAAAGTGGGGGAAATGGGATTGAGGGGGTGGATAGTATTATCGGTGATGGGAATAGGATAAGGAATGGATTACCCTTAGTCATTCTGGCCGTAAATCATATGCCCTCTAACTTGTTCCGACTGCACTGTTCAGATACAAGTTCCCAGGCAGACACTACAGCCGACACTTAATCCACCACATCGCGGTAAAATAGTTATCCAGGTGGTGGAGGTTAGGTTGTAATTTGACCTTGAGTTTTCTGAAATCGGGTTATATTTCGATTGCGCGGTACGAATTAATTCCGTTAAATGCTCATTTGTGTATTGGGAAGTGTGATTAGCAGGGAAACCAGAAATATGCTCTAAAAACACGTTTTATGCGCATTAAATATGCAGTAAAAACTGGAAAATATGCCCTGAAAAATGTTAAAAATATGCCCTAAAAATTAAAATTGCTCATTTTAAGACACAATATTCAATAATTTAATAACAAAATCTAAAAAAAAAACCTAAAAAAGGTTAAAATTCATATAAGAGATGTTTGCGCCGAATATTATCTAGATATTAACATCCATATGGGTTTTTGTCTTAAAGGGATTTTAGGTACGGTCGCTAAATTGTTAACAAATGTTAACATATAAAAGGAATTTAAAGCTAGTTAAGGACGGGAGCTTTGAGCAAATGTGAACCGATTCGAAAATAATTTAATTTGAAGTAAAAGATTTTTGGCACGAATTTAATTTAAATACCATCCTAATTAGATAGCTTGCGGACACAAAGAGTCTTATTTGGATGTGAAATTATAGACCGATTCTCACCACTTGCATAGACTTCGTTCATATTTGATCAAATTATCTACAAAATTGGAAATTGTACTCTGCGCACAAGGCTAACATGGACAGACAACCAGCCAGGCGGATGGATGGACATCGTTAGATCACTTTAAAAGGTGACTCTGAGTCAATCGGAATACTAAAAGATTGGTCTAGATACAAATCGCATAACATTTATTCTTAATGACAACCTGCTTTGTCTTACAATTTAAGAGTAAAAATTGAATGTAGATGTCGAAATTAAAGTAACAGATTTTCGAAAAAAAAAAATTTTTTTTATTTGCTGCGAAAGCTATTGTAGGCATCTAAAAAAATTGAATATGTATCAAAATATGCATTAAAAAGGCAAAATATGCGCTATAAACCTAAAAAATTCTGCAAAAAGGCTCTTTTAACTAAAATATGCTGCAAATGGTAAAATATGCAAAAATATGCACTAACAAATCGATGCCAAAATTCATAAAAAGCTCTAAAACGGATAAATATATTGTTTTGCCTTCATTAGTCGCACAAGGAAAAACATGCAATTGCATATTTTTGGTTTCCCTGGTGATTAGGTTTTCTAAACTTTTAGAAATTGACTCTCAATAATATAAAGTGTCGAATATGGATAGTAATCTGCAAACAGCTTTTTTAATTGGGGTACTTTGTTTCCAAAACTCCTGCGCAGATTGTGTTGACTTGTGTTGCATTTTAAGACTGTGATCCTCTTGAAGTTCTTATAATTATTAGAATTATAATTCAATTTCTGCTTTGAAACGTCATTCAAAATAAAATTAGGGAATTGATAATCCATCTTTAATAACGTCAATCTCGATTGGATTTACAAGAAAATATAGAGAAATCTTTTATATATTCACATTGTCAAATCGCTAGTGAAAGTCTTAATAATTCTTCTAATTTATTTATGTATTTAATTAAGTCTATGGATACAATACTTACTAATTTTCACCCTTATTGTGTTTGGCGTATTTTAAATATAATAAGGGTGATTAAAGTACACAATTTTTCTTAATAAGTATCAAGACAGTTACTTGTTAAACATAAACCTAGCTGGTTTTTGAGATGGATTTCCCCCAAAGAATTTTGGAAATGTAGACTTCAATCCAAAAACTTATCAGTTCTTTCCTTATTTTTCCATTTTTTGTAATGTTAGATTCTTTAGGGAAATTTCTGTTTTTTTTATAAGAGAAGAATAGAATCATCAATGAAATTTTGTAAAAATTTAAAAAAACTAGTAGGAGATATTCACCCTTATTGTGTTTGGCGTAGTCAAAATACGACAGGTGTCTTAGTTGCAGGCGTATTTACAATTTTATGTTACCGTCTAAAATTTTAGACTAGCAAAATTTTGTAAAAGAATCACAATGTAAATGAATACACTTAATTAAATTATTTTGAAACACCCTGTTAAAGTTCTGCCAAACAAGTGTTTGAATTAAAAATAATACGCATAGTAAAATTGTTGGTAAAATTTTTGTATTCACCATTATCGTGTTTGGCATTGGCGTTTTTCGACTATTGGCTATTTCTAGTCGATTTTAAAATTGAGTTGTACTATCGTGTAAAATTTTCGCCTAGGAATATTTTTTAAAAGTCATATTGTAACAGATGGCCTATTTTATTTAATTATGAAACATCCTGTAATGGAATCTGTCAAAAATTCAATCGTTTTTAGAAAATTTAAAATACATCAATAGATATAAATACTTATTAAAATTACTTTTCAAGTTGGTTTTTCATTTAAAATGTTAAGTGTTTATTTTTATTCATCTTCTGAAGAAGTGACATATGATGAACAAGAAATAAATCATTTAAAAAAACAATTAAGACAGCAAAGCAATATATTTTCGTTATCTAACAAAAAGTAAGTTCACATTTTTTTATTTTTTGTTTTAATAAAACCTAAGTTATTTTTTTTATAGATTTGTTACTTATTTTAGATTAAACAAAGACGCCTTTAATTACGTGTTAAACAGAATATCAGCCAAATTAAAACAACCCCAAAAAAAAACTGGTGTATCAAAACTGCTAAAATTAACAGTAACAATGAGGATACTTGCTGAAGACAGTTACCAGAAAGGGGCAGGAAATGATGGTTTTGTAAATCTTTGCCAGTCCTCGGTTAGTGACGCGTTCCACGAATGCATTGTAGCCATGTATACCGAACTTTGTCCAACATGGATATCGTTTGAAATGCACGAAGAAGAAAAAAATGCTATTAAAAAACATTTCTACAAAAAAACAGGATTTCCCGGTGTAATAGGCTGCATTGACGGAACGCATATTGCGATTATACCACCTGCTGTCCATGAACGTTTTAAATACCTAAATAGAAAGGGTTTTTATAGTTTGAACGCAATGGTGGTAACTGTTAAAACTCAAAAAAATTTATACATATGTGTACGAATTTTAAAATGTAAAAAATGTTGTAGGTGTGTGATAATAAACTTGGTACATTCAATCTCATTCCCCTGGAAAGTCCCATGATTCTCTGATTTGGAATGTTAGTGATTTAAAACATTACCTCAAAGAGAAATATGATGACGGCGAAAGGAATACCTGGCTGTTAGGTAAATATGCACCTCAACTTTGGTATTTTCATTTTTAACTTCAATTCTTTTAATGGACTAATATTTATTGACAGGAGATGCTGGTTATCCTTTGGAACCATACATCATAACACCTTTCCGGACAGCACAAGATAGTTCACCAGAGAGTAAGTTTAACGAAATACATTCCAAAACCAGACAGAACCATTGGGGTTTTAAAAAACAGATTTCGTTGTTTGCTGGGAGCAAGACAGCTCCACTATACGGCTGAGTTTGCTGGAAAAATTACTTCAGTTTGTGCCGCTTTGCATAATATATGTATGCACTACAAATTCGAATGGCCTGAAACACACATGGAAGAGGAAGTGAATTTAGCCGACTATGGTGATGATAACAATTTAAATGCATCAAACATAAGACTTAGATTAATGCAACAACTAACTAATTAAAATTTATTTTTTAAAAAACAAAAGAAAAATTTTTTATGTAGTAAAATAATGTTTTAAAACAATAAAATAACAACGTTTTACATATTCTTTTTGAATAATTCTAGTTCGATTGTTTGTTTTTTTATTTCAAGTTCCGCTTTTCAGATTTCTAGCAATGCTCTTCTATGTTCATCTTTTTTTTAATTCGGCTTTGTATAGCTTCAACTTTTCTTCTTTTATTTTGAATGATTTTCGAGAATAAATCTCTATTTCCGACAAATTTTTATTTAATACAGCGCATAATTCTCCTTGAAATTTTACTTGCTTCTCTAAAAGAGAAATCTTTTGATTTTCCTTGTTGTGTTTAGCCTTCTTCACTAAAGCAGAGGTATTGGGCTCCACGTTTTCATCTAAACTAGTATCACCAGTAACTTCTTTTCCATCATTTTCTTTAGTTGTTACTGTTGGCTCTGGAGAAATACGTCGAGGTCTCTTAAGTCCAAATGGGTCTTTATGACTAACGACAGAGTTCATATCTAAAAGATTGACAACAGCCTCTTCGATTGGTGACAAAGTAAACTGCTTAAAGGAGCCTCCACCCGTTGCATGGCTCTCTGCTTTGTTGTTTGCTAGTTTCCTTTTTAGTTTGCGATTTAGGTCAGACCACACTTTTATCCAGCCTTCGCCATTGCGTGAAGGAGGGCCAATGCTATTTGATTCATCAGCAATCTCGTTCCATTCTTCCTTTATAATAATTTTATTTAAAGTTTTATGGTAGCCTTTTGCTAAGTAGGGTTTTCTCTCCATTATTTCGACCAGTTTTGCAAACTGTGCTGGTGTAGTTATTTTTATCCTTAAATGTAAGAAACAAACGAAAAAATTACCAAATTATATAAATAAAATATTCAGAGTCTAAATAAATGGTATACTTACAATTTATTTCCATCCATTTCAGTTATGTACCAGGTTTTTTAATTGGCGGTTATAAAAAACTTAGCGACAATTTTCGCCGCTTTGACAGGCAAATATGCCAAACACGATACTGTTTTTGTAATAGATTTTCAAACAGTGTCGTATTCATCATATTTAAAAAACGCATAACTATGGCCACAAAAATGCCAACCACGATAAGGGTGAATATTTTACTTGTGAAAATGTTAAGTTTTTATTCATCTCTATTCACTATGAGCTGAAACTACAATTTTAAAAGGATAGTTTTGCGTTTTTATTTATTTTAACATTAACATTTATGTTAATAGTTCTTTTTACATGATCATTATTAGATTAATTAAAATAACATAAAAATTAAATCATTTTACTTTTTATTAACTCTTAAAGTTCAAGTTTTTTTTTTTAATTTCTAGTTCGGTTTTGCGTATTTCTAAATGAGCTTTTCTATTTTTCTCTTTGCTTAAGAGTTCCGTCTTATATAAACCGATTTCTCCTCTTTAGCATTCTTCGTGTGTAACGTTCCAATTCCGATAATTTATTTTTCAAATGCAAGCATAACTCTTTTTGCAGTTTTACTTGTTGTTCTAAAAGCCCTAGTTTCGCTTGGTTTTTATTTTTTCTAAGCGGAGGTATAACAGGTGAAGTACACGGGCTTTCAATTTCGGTAATGTCAGTAATTGTGTCTAAATTTGGCTCGGGGTGTGGTAGGATTTCACCACTTTCTCTTAATTCCAAATGGATCTTTATGTTCGACAATAGCACGCATCTTTAATAGATCAATTGCTGCTTCTTCGAAAGCTGAAAATTTATTTTGTTTAAACCGCCCACCACCTGTTGCATAGCTTTCAGCTTTGTTATGAGTGAGTTTTTTCTTCAATTTAAATTTCAAATCGGCTTATAACTTCATCTCACTCTCGTCGGAATGGGATGGGGGAACAATGCAATTTAAATCTTCGGAAACGGTGTTCCACTCCTCTTTAGTATTCGTTTTGCTTAAACTTTTTTGGAAGGCCTTTGCCAAAATAGGTTTTTGCTCCATTATTGCTATTTTCTTCGCAAATTGTGCGGCAGTTGTGACCTTTATCCCAAAATATTACCAGAGTTACACTCAATTTACATGATGAATTTTATGACGTCGAATTTTGGACGTCATTTTTTGTTTGGCAGCAAGCGGTGTAGAGAAGAATGAGGGGTAGAAAAATGACATGATTTCTGTTTTCTCTTCCTCTTTCTTCTCTACACCGCTTGCTCCCAAACAAAAAATGACGTCTAAAATTGGACGTCATAAAATTCATCATGTAAATTGAGTGTTAGGTACACAAGCACATAAAAACTAAATTATATTTCAATGATATTAAATTTTTTGCATGTTTACATTTTATTTCCTTCCATTGAAATTATTTCTCAAATAATTTTAATAACGTCGTGATCAAAATGTTTAACGACAATTTTTTACACTTTTGACAGACAAATACGCCAAACACGGTACTGTTTTGACGTCGTTTTTGCAATAGATTTGAAAAGTGTCGTATTCATTGGCGTTTTTCGCCAATCACGGTACCGTTTTTAAAAAACGACTAGTTAACGCCGCAAAAACGCCAAAGACAATAAGGGCAATTTTTTTTTTTTGCAAAAAAGTCGTAAATTACAAAAACCCAAATCATATGTTTGTAAAAAAAGCACTAAAAGTGCTAAAAAGGGTATTCGAAAAAAATTAAAGGTTAACGAGACCCAAAAAGCTTCATAAAATACCCGAAAAGCGTAAAATTGTCAACACTTGCATGCTCACGCCATTCTTTTTAAAAATATTAAGGTCAATTACGAATTTTCCACGGAAAATACTTTAATGAAAATTAAATTTGATGAACTCAAGCCTAATTAAAGAATATCAAAAATTATTTTTTTTTTATTTTATATTTTATTTTTGCTGACACACAACACAGAAAATAAATTTAAAACAAACTAATTGCTTTCAACAACTCAACTTACATTAAAGCTCGATTCACCCATGCGTACCGAACAAAATTTTTGTCCGGACAAAATTTTTTTTATATTGAGTTTGACGTTTTACTTTTGAGAGAGAGAGAGCAATGAATTTGTTCGGAACGTTTTTCTTGAATTGGTTTAATTTTAATTCTTGTGCCGAACAAAATGAACTGAGATGCCACTTTTTTTCAATTTGTACATAAAAGTTGAAAGAGAATGTATTTATTATATGGGAAATCGTTCATATAAAAATACTTACTTAAACAAAATATATGGACGAAAATAGAAAAATCTATTGGAATTGGTCGTAAGTAAATTTTAAATGGTAAATTTTAATATTTTTTAACATAATGTTTACCAATTACACAGTACAACAGCCAATCTGGGGGGTGAGAAATTCCAAGTCAGGGTGATGTTACTAGGTCAGTATAGTAAAACCCTCAAAGGGTTTGGCGTTCGTATTTGTCAGTTTTTTTTTAATTAAGAATTACAATTTCTCTAATCCGTTTCTATACCGTTTTCCTATATGTGCAACACTTTCGAAGTTAAAAATGAATGTATGAAGGGAAAAAAGTATTTTTTGCCTAAAAATTTAAATATTTTTTTTTTTTTTAAATTCATAAAAAATCCAAAATGGAAAAAAGTGTCAAAACTAATTACTTTCGCGTAAAGTCACATAACTCATGAGCAAAAAAAGGCATAGATCATGAGAATCGATGCACGCGTTTCTCATTTATTCACAATTAGGTAAATGTATGAATTTCAAAAATTTGCTCCAGATATGCACAACATTATTTGGAGAAAACATTGACACTCACAGGCCGAACTCTCTCTCTTGTTTTTCTACTGTACTAAAAGAGAAATATTAATGTGGCAACACTGGTTCTGTAATGTTCACATAAAACATGCATTGTCATTATACTTCTTCTCTTTCTCACACTGGTTCTGTGATTTTTGTCATTCAACAAGTGCCGACGAACGCGAACAGTAAAAGTGATTTTTCTCCAGTTTTTTAAAAGTGAACAAAAGAGAACAGAATATGGAACTGTGCAAGGCAGATATAAATAGCTTTTGCTACTGTTGTGGTCAATATGTCTTAACACATAAAAAAGGGGAAATTTCAGTACTGATTTTGTTCAAACATACGAGATGTACTTCAACCAAAATGTTATAGTGAACGAAAATTGGGTACCAAATATGGTGTGTAAAAGCTGCTCCAACCGTCTAATGGATTGGAAAAATATAAGACTTGAAAGTATGCCATTCGGTATCCCAATGACTTGGACTAATCCTGGCGAAGGTCACAATCCATTGAATTGCTATGCATGTGCGAATAAAGAAGCCGCAAAAAGGATAAGAAAATCGTATAATTACGTTGGTGTTGCAAGTGCCGCAACACCATTGCCTCATTCGGACCACATTCCTGTGCCAAAAGCTTCTAGCCCAGATATTTTCTCGTCTACGACTGCTCCGACATATCATGCACGTGATGATCCCCCATATGAATCTGATGAACAAGGTGAACGCTATCATCAAGTTGCTATGCCATTTGAAATGAGGTAATACTGATTTTTTATTTTTTCAAACTCATTTTAATAAAACAAAAACTTATAGATATAGAGGCAAAAAGTCGCCGAGTGCAATAATTGCGGAAATTTGCTGGTGGAGTAAGCTTGTGTGGCAAGACAAGGATGATCTTGATGATAAAGAATTTTCAGGAGATGCAGAAGGGCCAACAGTGGAGTCACACATTGACATTATGTGTGGTTCAGAAACTGATGATAGCGATTAATGCGATGCCACTAGTCCCGAACAACCACCATCGAAAAAGTCTAGGCAATATTTATTAAAATAAATAAAAATAAATAAATAAAATAAAAATAAAAAATTATAAAAATGTTTACTTAATTTTTTTAGTAGTTTATGGCCAGAAGTCTGGAGTTATTGGGGAAAATTTATAAAAAAGGCGATAAATGACACTTGTTTGAATAAAAACACTTAATTGTAAAGAAAAGCAGAACGATCATAGAATCGATTTCTATGATCTATGTCGCATTTTGTTTATAGGTTATGTGACTTTACATGAAATTAATAACACTTGATCCTTTTTTCCGTTTTGGATTTTTTATGAATTTAAAAAAAAAAATTTTTAGGCAAAAAAATATTTTTTTTTTTCTCCACAAATTTATTTTTACCGGCAAAACTGTTGATTATAAAGAAAACATTATATGAACGGATTAAAGAAATTGTAATTCTAAATTTTTTTGAGTTTGTTTTAGCAAAATCGGACAAGTGGTTCTCGAGTTATGTTAAACAAAAAAACATCAAGATAAGGAAAAAATTTTAAATGTCATAAAAAAAAAACTGACACATACGAACGCCAAACCCTTTGAGGGTTTTACTATACTGACCTAGTACCATCACCCTGACTTGGAATTTCTCACCCCCCAGACAATAATCCCAAAAATGTTCCATAGTGTTATTGTAGGAAGCGAATGTTAATTATTTATAAACGATTCCACGTCATGAAAGCGCATCTCAGGAACAAGTGTGTGGAAAACACTGCTATTCTTTTTACTTTCAACCTTTTTTGATAAATTTGTTTTGCTAGTAAATGGGTTTTATGTAGGGTATTCATTTAACCGGGCTTTTGAATTAATCGGTTAATCGCTCGATTAATTAACCGAGGGTTTTGTTTAATCGGTTAGTTTTGTAATTGATCGGTTAACCGATTAATAAAGTATTTTTTTTTGATTATGTAATTTCAATTAATAAAAATTATTTATTATTTGCAGTTTAGTAGTAAAAAAAAACAATAACATAACAATACGTGAACTAAAACGAGCAAAAAAAAAAATAATTCATAATACCGTGTTCAGATATAACTTTTTTATTGAGTCAATATTTGGTTAATTGACATAATTATCTTTCTGTTCACATATACACAATTAAGCTAACTCAATTTATATTACTACTACATACCAGAGAACAGCTTTATACGATTGAAAAAAAATCGCATTTAATCAACTACAACAAATACACTCGCTTACGGTCATACAGTCAAACTTGCGCAACCGTAAATATTCGCTGCTGGTTTGCAGTCATTCAAATAACGCACATCGTGCTTTGTTATTTATACAAACGTTACCTTCGTTATTTAATAAAGATGTTTGTGTGTTCGGTCGACAATGATTGTTTTGGTAAAGAAAAAACAATACAAACAAAAAAGCTTGAAATGAAACCATCATTACTCATGAATATATTCAGCAGCAACTATGTAGTAAAAGAAAAAAAAATTGAAATGAAACTAAACACACATACTTATGTAGGTACACACAATTTCCATAGAAACAGACTTTTTTTCATTTTAAAAAGTACAGTAGTAGTAGGTATGTACAATGTATTCTTGTTATTGTTGTTAATTTGGAAAAAGCGTCTCATCGACTGGTTTATTGTTGTTGTTAATGTAAACAAAAGTATAAGAATGTGTTCTTTTGAATTTACTCAGTTGTGTTATATTGCGTGAGCAACAAAAATGCAAATAAAGCACTTTCAATAAAAAACGAATAAATGCAAAAATAAAATGTGTACGAAAGGATGTAAAAATTACCAACGTTGAACTTTGTTTTGCAAGCAAAGAATGAATGTAAATTTTAGCGTATGAATAAATCAAGAAAAATAGTGAATTTTGAGGTTCTCTGCTATATACAACATTCAACGTAAACAAAAATGTACATGTATAAGAAAATGTAAACAACTTTTGACATCTTTAAGAAATAAACATCTGGTTTTGGCGCAGACCAAATGGATCGGCCTTTTTTTTGTTGTAATTTCAATTGCCAAATGGCAAAACACTGTTTAGTTAGTTGTGTTTTGCTTAATAAACACACTTGTTACAGTGTCGCATTTTAATTTTACTCAATATTTATAATCTTTATCTTTATCTGACTTTGGACAGGTTTCTTGTGGAGTACCTCAAGGTTCAATTCTGGCACCTCATTTATATAACATTTTTATTAACGATTTTCCCCATAAGTTTTTAAACTCAACTGGTATTTTGTATGCGGATGATTCTTTATTATATGCTCACCACAAATCTCCTACACAAGCACTTCATATTGTATCTCGACATTTGCATAAAGTTAAAGATTTTTATGATTTTTGGGGAATAACTATAAATGCTTCAAAAAGTGAGGCAATTTGTTTAAGAAATGCCTCCGGTAAATGTCCTTATTTTGTTGTTCCCGAAAGTTAAAAACTTAAATTATTTTTAAATAATATAGAAATTCCATTTCGAGATGAAATTAAATACCTTGGTATTACTTAATCAGCTATTTAAATTTAATGTTCATGGAAGATTTGTTTAATAAAGTTAATAAAGTCAAACAAATTTTAGGAAGAATTTTATCTCATAAATCATTACCTATTAAAACAAAATTATTAATTTATAAGACATGTTTAAGACCGGTATTATTGTATGGTTTTCCAGTTTGGTTTTTTATTTAACCTTCTTTAATGAACAAATTTGAAATGTTTGAAAGAAAGATATTACGATCGTGCATAGGCAAAAATTTTGTTTCAAGGACGAAACGATTTTCAAATTCTGTAATTTATAAAGAGTCTAAGGTTACAGCTATGAGTAATTATGTAATGGACATTTTAAGGAGGTATAATACTAGATTACAATTTCATGAAAACTCTATTCTTAAAGAAATAATAGATTCTCAAGTTGATTTCAATTGGACTAACACTTCTTATTTGTCACCTCTTGGTTTACAAAATGAAATTGTTGCTTTTACTATGGCTAATTCTTCATCGGATTTCTTTAAGAAAATTGTACCTGGCTCTCATCGCGGTTAATATATTTTTTTTTATATATATTTAAATTTTAGTTTATAAGCTTTAATTATAAGCATATTATTATATTTATTTATTTTTTATATAAGAGATATACACTCATGATATTGTTTTGCCTCGGGAGCAAGGGCAATTTCAACATTTTTGTTAAAAAAAAACATATATGTGGTGCTCAAAGTATGAGGTAATAAAAGAAATAATTTCATCAACTTTAAACACAGGATAAAATTAAAAACTTTTTTATTTTCAATTTTACGTGATTTCGAATTCCAGAACAAGGCCGATTATGTATTTATTAAAAAATAAACTTTGAGATCATGTGTGTGAGCCACACACCCATAGAAGGAAATATATTGTATACAAAAATAATTCTGAACACAACTATTTTGGTGGAGTTTTGGAGAATTTTGGTACGGATAACGTTGTGAAATTGTTAATGGTTGCACTGTAGAATGTATTTTAAAAAGCGAGTTGCTTCGTAACCGACGTTTTGGAACTCACCCATTGTTTAAAACACAAAAAAATATGGTTTAATACTGCAAAAAATTATAATTTTTGTTACAACGGTTAATCGACTGAAATTAACCAGTTTAATCGTTAATCGAAAAAAGCCAATTTTAAAGTAACCGATCAGTTAATCGAATAGTAATTAATCGGTTAACCGAATGAATACCCTAGTTTTATGCAATTCAATTAAAAATAATAAAATTAATTTTCTTCTTTCTTCCATTTTCACACACTTTTATAAAAAAAACTAATAGTTTGCTAACTGTGCTGCCACTTTGTATAATAGTTTACATCTGTAAACCATATGGTAGCTTTGTTTGTCCGGACAAATTTTCCGAGATGGGTGAATCGTTCTGCAGAACACTCTGTAAAAAAATTATTGTCCGGTCAAAAATATTGTTCGGAACGCATGGGTGAATCGAGCTTAACAGTTGCCCATCTTTACTTTGCGTTAACGAAGCCATAAGATATGGGACAAAGCTCATAAGATAACCTGTATATCAACTTAGTTGATTATGTATGAAACATACATAATATTAAAAATCAAATAAAGTTAATCCTTGATCTGTATCTAATTATTAACAGAGTTTTTATTAGTTTTACTTATATTTCAATCCTTATAGTGTTAATTTGTATCCTTATTTTTTTAGAAACTTGTATACAACCTACATTTACAGCAGTGGTCGCCTGGTTTTTATTAGCTCATTTCTGCTTTTTCGCAACTTCGCATCAAACAACATTATCGCAAATAGATTGGCGAGCTGCATTTGTTGGCCGAGCTACTTACATAGGTCACTCGAATTTTATATCCGGCATATTGATAATACTAAATACATTCTGTGGCCATGTTCTATTTCTTTGCATGTATGGTTTATTAGCTACTGAGACATTTTCTGTATTTGCACTCTTTCCAAATCTCATAAAAACTAACTACAATCCTGAACAACGAAAATCGGAAAGTTCGGGTTTTGCGCGACCGCCTAGTGCTGCTGCGTCTTTAAACGAACGTTCACTAAATGACATCTCTAACGAATGTGTTGGCTTTGACATGACTCGTGGGGAGTTGGTATTGTATGAACACGAGGCTACATTTATCGGTACTGCTTTCAAGTTGGCTACTCAATTTTATATGTTGCAAGGGATAAAGGTAAGTGGTGTTTAAAACAAAAAAAAACAGTAACAAGTACATCAAACTGATCTTTTTTTTTAGGTGTTCTGTTCTATGCTGTCGTGTACTATACATGCTCGTCATTTAATGGTTTGGAAAATTTTTGCTCCTCGTTTTATCTACGAAGGCATTGCAACATTTGTTAGTATGCCTGCCATTATTATGGGGTTTCTACTAATAATTCGTATACACAAAGGAGTTGACACTTTAATTTGCAAAATCAATAAAATGAAGTAGATTGAATTTTTATTTTTGTTTTTTTAACCAGTCTATTAAAATGTGTTAAAACTGTATTTGTTTACATGTAATTTATTTTGTTTCATAACTTATGTACATGATAATACTTTTTTGTAGTATTTGTTATCGAATTTTCCCACAAGGAAACTTAGTTTCTGTTGCGAATAACCTTGATTTCAAACGCAATGTTGCATGTTTTAAAAGTTTATCATGCATGTAATAATCTTTCCGACTCCTGTCTCGTCGGCCAACGGTGAAGGTAATTTATTTGCTAAATTCAATTTTATATCGGCTACAGCTAACTTTATTGTAATTTGCAGGCTTCAGTAGAAAAATAAAAAGAACAGAAGAAAACAAGACAGAAGAGAAAAAAATTTTCTAAGATAATCAAGAGCAAAGGCTGACAGTAAAGCGAATATATTGGAACCATAATTGGTACGATCCTAACCATGTATCGTAACATGGGGTCTTCACCTGACAATATTTAGTCATACCAAACGTCAAAGTCCATATAAAAAAACTTTAAAATTTTTGTCAGCGTTTTTTTTTTATATGAAGTTTGACGTTTGGTATGACAAAAAATTGTCAGGTGAGGTGAAGACCCTATGTAACGCACGGAAAGAAATTGTCCAACATGATCCCTGACAGGGATGATAAAGTCAGTACAATTGTACTTTTTCCCGTTTTAAACAGCGTTGCAACTTTTTATAGCCAAAACGCGCTGGTCCCCTTCTCAAACCGCGCTTAATTTCTATTAATATCTCTTTTTACTGATAAAACTTTATATTAGTGGTATTCACACCGAACTTGTTAATTTGTTACTCTGTAGTTTGTAAATTTGTTAAAGTTACCAACTGTGAACGTCCCCCGTTTTAAAACTTTGTTAGTCTGGTAACTTTAAAATTAAAAAATCACTTAATTAAAATACTTACTCTCAATGTACACGAAAATTGCCAAAACACAAATATTTTTTAGAAATGTATCACAAATGACTTTTTTATTTGTAGTAATTACCAAGGCAAACTTCGTTTGTGGACACAAATAAATCGAGGTAGACTTTTTTATGTTTCTTAAATTTTTTCCTTTATTACCTTTTTCGGAAACCGCCACATACAAAGTGAACTCTCTGCTCATTCTTATCTAACTTGGCGTCCACACGATCAAGTTTTGCCTTTCAATTCCTTTCAATTTGCAATACAGTCTTACTTTTTTACTAACACACTCACACTTTTTAAATTGATCACGAGATGGCTTTCAGTTTCACCTTTCCATTTGTTTGGCAATTTTATTTCAATTTAACAGCTGTGTACAAGTTTGTCTCTATAAATTGTGTTGTTGTTGACAACTTAGAAGTAAATTGGTAACAAATTGACTGCAGCCTACGTCACACTGTGTCGCGATTTCATACAACGGGTGGCCAAAAATAGAAGCAGCTAGAGTAGGGAGGTGAAATTTGGCATGAATGTTTTTCTTAGGAAAAGAAGTATTTATGCGAAATTTGGAAAAAGTGTAACAAGTGCCACGCCCACCTCCCATACAACCTAAATTTAAAAATTGTTAAAACTTGGAAATTAGTAATCAGATAAGAGCGACAGTTTGCATGTGAATATATTTATTAATATTTTAACATATTTCCAATTTTCAAAAAAATCGGGCAAGCGCCACGCCCACCTCCCATACAACCCAAATAAAAAAATTATTATAATTTGTAAATAAGTGATCAGATAAGAGCAAAATTTTACAAAAGTAAATTTAGTACGTAAGTCCTTGCCGCTCAGTAAAAACAAATTTAGAAACATAAATTTTATTTATTTAACATAACATATTTAACATACAGACATAAAATATATATAAGTATTACAGGCAATCAAAGTATATTAACAATTATCACTGTAATCACTTTCAGATTCTACCAATGATTCATTCGCTGTTTTTATGTCGTTAAATCTTTTCTTTTCAACTTAATATCCTTTCAGATCATTTAAATCACTTTTTCTTAAAAGTATTTTCTTACTATGCATCGAAATTGATGGCTCTGACTGCAAAATAAGATAATTTATGAGGTCTCTCATGGAGGCAATCCTACTTATTTTTCTCGTATGTCTTAATCTTGCATTTCTTATAATTTTGTGACTTGATTCTATTGCTTCTTCTGATAACATTCCAATGGGAATGGTAGAATATTTAATAAAATCTATACCATGAACTAAAATTTTGTGCACAGTTGAAGGCATATAGTACCAAGAATATAATTCGAAGTATAAAAGTGCAGTATATTTTAAAAGCTTTTCAAAACTTGATATATGTATATAATGACCACTTGAAAGTGTTCTTAAAATAATGGAAAATTTTTTTATTAACCTTATCAACTATAAGACCCATTTCAGACTTAAATTTGGCTTGAATATTTCTCTTTTGCTCAGCAACCTGATCTTTATTTTCTTTTCCTACCACTTTCCATTTCTTTATATGCTGTTTGTAAGAAATATGCAAAATGCATTCAAAACATTTGATCCATGCATGTAATGTCGACAATCCATACTGATAGCACTGCTCATTCACAGGCCTTTCGAAAACCGATAAGCTGTTCATTTCAGATGGCTTAGCTCGACATAAAGCACAAGTTGAACTACTACTGTTTCCACTTAATACATTTAAAACTGCACCATCTATCATCGTCAACTGCATTTTATAATGAACGTTAAGATTTTTGTTTTTTGAAATGTATTTATATGTATCTAGACCTTCAATTTCTGAATTTATGCTAAAAATAATTTTAAGTGGTCTACATAACCTCCAAGATGAGTGTTTTTCATTTTCCCAAACTACTTGATCATCTGCCCAATCCAACAAGCGTAAAGGAACGAAAGAAGTAACAAACATAAATTCATCACTAGCTTCCTCATTTTCAAATTTTTGTTTGTATACACTATGACCACTGCTGCCTTCAACTCCCCACTTGCATTCCAAAACTATATCATTTTCGGTATCAATATCATGAACATCTAAACTGCTTCTTACAGCTTTGTCTAAAATTTTTTGTAAGGGAACCTCTGCAGAAGTTTCTGTTACTTGAATGTCATCAGGCAAAATCTTTTTTTTTAGCATCTGCAATCATATACAGTATTTATCGGATATAAGAAACTTAAAAAATCCAGGAAAAAAGTTTCTTATAAGCGTTTCTTTCTTATATACAACTATTTTATATAAGAAACTTATTTCTTATAAAAGTAGCTATGGCCATAAGACTTTCATATTTTGGTTTTCTGTCTCTTTTTTGTTACATAAGGTCTTCACCTGACAATTTTTTGTTATAATAAACGTCAAACTTCATATAAAAAAAAAAAAACGCTGACAAAAATTTTAAAGTTATTTTTATATGGACTTTGACGTTTGGTAGGTATGACAAAAAATTGTCAGGTGAAGACCCCATGTTAACGTTTTTTACTTTTAAATAATTATTGTCTATGTCTTTTGAGTTTTTCACTATTTTAGATAACGTTGAAAGTCCAATATTATATGGAGGGCTCAGAGCTGAAGCGAACCAAGTCAAAAATGAAAATTCGATAATATTTTGAGTTTGAGTAAGTGAATTTCTGGAGCCATTGACATGGGTTTATTACCGTTACCTTTGGAACGAAAATCTCTTTGATTTAGTCCGTTACAGAACTCGATAGAGTTAAACTTTGCGAAGAATTTCACAACAGTTTTGAAATACATATATTAATTTTATTTTATGACTTGGTTCGGTTCATCTTTGAACCCTCCATATTTTTTTGCAATTTCGCTTCTTTTTATCCCGTTTTGTATTTCTTTTAAAATTTTAACTTTTGTTTTTATTGTCAAAAAACACAAAGCTTAATGAGTACCAGTCGCTTATCTAAAACTAAAAGTAAAAAAAAACTTTGTTCTTGTTGTAAAACTGTCAGAAAACAGAGTTGTCCATGCAAACTACATAAATTCTGTGTTGCCGTTGGAAGTTTCTTATATAAATTCTTTTTCTATACATTTTGTGATTTTGATGTTTAAGAAAAATGTTCTTTTATCAGTTTTTTTCTTATAAGCGTTTTTCTTATATGAAACCTTTTTTGTAAGAAAAATCATAAAAAAGACATGGTGTTTTTGAAAATTTTTCTTATAAGCGTTTTGTTCTTATATGAGATGTTCTTATATCCGATAAATACTGTAGTATGACGGAAAGCAATCTTCGTGAAGAGCATTAACTACTTTTCTCATCATATTGTACTGCCTCATAGATAAATCCATATCAATGTATAATGCTAGAGCACTTTCAACAGAAATTTTCTTATTAGTATTTGAACCTGTTACCCTTTCTGCGGCTTTTTTAAGAGCTTCAGATGAAGTAGAAGCGACAAGTTCTTCCACTCGCCTCCTTTTTGTTCCCATTGAACCCTCCTCGTAGGAAACATTCGGCCGGCCTCTACCACTTGTATTTGCTTCCTAATATAGTATAACACAATTCAGTTTTATTGCAAAACCAAAACTTTATACGAAAACTTACATTACAAATGAATTCACCAAATAATTCTCTATCTAGCCAGTCCCTCAACTCAGTTTCAAATCTATCTCTCATGCGATGATATTTAGACCAATTGTTAGAAAATTTTAAAAGAGTAAGCCTTATTTTCTGTTGTTCCCTTTCTAATAATACTCGTTTAAAATGATTTTCTACAAAATCTTTAACATAACGCATAACATCGCAGGGTCTGTTTTGGCTTATCTCTAGCCACAGTTGAAAAATAGTACGAATCCGCAACGAGGTTGACACTAAAAAACAATCACAAAAAGAATTCGGGTAATATCGGGCAGCTGAACTTTAAATATATTAAAATACATACTTGCAGCTAAAAAATACAAAAAAACAGGAAAAGTGTTATTTCTACTTTCTTTTAAATTCTCTACGAAAGTTCACGGTTGCTGAAAAATCTTGACAATGCCTCACCACTATTTTTTTCTAACGGTATCTGACATATGATCAATATTTGTAAACAAACACAGTGTTGTAATTATAACTAGAAGCATCACTTACAACCCTGTTACAAATTTTGGTAGCCGTTATATTCAAATACTTAAATTCTTAGTATTATAAATGAACATTAAATTTGGGATTTTTCCATAAATTTCGTATGCTGTAAAAAAATCTTAACTTTGAACCACTATAACTTTACAATTTGTAAACATTTTAAGATGATATTTTAGATATCATCTAACCAGAGTGTTAAAAAAAAATAAATAAAAAAAAACGTTCAAATTCTAACATTGACTTTAACCATTTTTGGCCACCCTCGTGACACAGTGCGTCACAGGTTTCAATTTATGTAAATTTTGACAAGCAGTATATGTAAAAGACTATCAAGAACAAACTGAACATGTGGCCGCAGGCTTAGTGTTACCAAATCTTATATGCTAGTGTTACCAGAACTTATGTAATAATTTTAGCAGATCCTATGTTACTACAATCTCGGCCGACCTGGCAATTCAATCGACCTCAATTGACACTAATTCATTAAAATTCCTCATCTAAAAATTCGTAATCCTCATATTCAAAATCACTACTACCCTTATACAAATATTCATAATCCTTGCTTTCGTAAGTGTTGCCTTTAGAGTTCTCTAAAATGCTACTATTAACATTCCTACATAAGTTCCAACCAATTTTTCAAACAACTTGAATCTACTATGCCAACATATGGCATTTGCGTTACTTGACAATTCTCAACATCCGTTATTTCATACCGGTCGTTACCCAGTTGCTTCTGAACAATATATGGCCCTCTATATTTTGGTATGAGCTTCTTGTTTACACCGGTCACTGTATCAACATTTTTTAAAACTACCAAATCCCCCACACTGAAGGTTTTTGGCTTTTTATAATGCTCGTTAAAATATTTCAGGTTGTATGATTGAGACTTCTTAATAGTCTGAGAAGCCCGTTCTCTAATCCCTATTAGTGTCGCCATAAACGTCCTGCAAATATTCAGTCAACTCGTCCAATGTCTCGCCGCGTTGTTCAACCCCAAATAGCATCATGCTCGGGGTTTGCCCTATCGAACGGTGGAGGGTGTTGTTAATAGCGAATTCTACCTTAGATAATTTTTCCACCCAATCGCTGTGTTTGATTGGTTTAGTTATTTTAGCTAGCATTGCACTTAGATCCCTATTTACCATCTCCACTTGACCACTAGATTGTGGCAATGCTCGATGGCATTTAACATGAATTATATTACGATCAGATACAAATTTCCCAAATTCATTAAATGTCACTTATTATTCGTCTGGGCCTGCTGTTTTTTTTTTTTTTTTTTAATATTTCTCCAACGCACATAAGACCTCTTTTGTCGTTGCAGAGTTTACTGAGAACAGTTTTACAAATTTTGTAAAAGCGTCGACAACCACTAGGATATATTTCCTCTTTGACTTCATCGACAGCAATGGCCCGTAATGGTCGATGTGTACAGTGCAGTGTTGCCAGTGAAATTTCGAGAAAGATACATTTTAGTTGCCAAAAAGATACACTTTTTCCCAAAAAGATACATATTGAAATTTTTTTTTTTTTTTGCATTATTTATTTATTGAATCTTAATAAATTAAATATGAAATCAAATCTTAACCTAATACGTTATTTTATGTCCTGCCAGTGCCAGACAAAAATTTTCTTCATCACGGGTTCTGTTCACTTATATAGGTGGTTATCGCTCATCTAATTGGATAAGTGCTGCAGTGTCTCTTCTTCTTTCGTGCTAGTGGGTTCTGGTGCAATTCGAGCCTTTTTCAGTATTTTACTGCATATTTCATAATCATAGTTTTAACTAATGGAACTTTGAGATCCTTGTGAATATTTGAGTTTTTAACATACCAAGGGTCAGCTGTGATTATTCGAAGTAGTTTATTTTTGCGCCTTTAAATTTTTTCGATATTAGAGGCCGAGGCAGTTCCCCATAACTGAATACCATAGCACCAGATTGGCTTTAAGATGGAGTTGTAAAGAAGAAGTTTGCAATCGAGACTAAGGACAGAGTTTCTTCCAATAAGCCAATGAATTTGGATGACTTTTAGTTTCATTTGAGTTAATTTTGCCTCTATATGGCTTTTCCACGTTAAACAGCGATCTAGATGAATACCGAGGTATTTTACATGCGAATTTTGAGGTATTATTTGATAATTGATTTTAATAGGGCGGCATGATTCCCGACCCAAGGCGAATGTTATATGTACGCATTTTTGCTCATTGACCTTTATCCTCCATTGCTTTAACCATAGTTCGAGTTGAAATACATATATGATCCTGTAGGTATCGAGATGCTTCTTGACTGTTTTCGTGCACGCTTAGAAAAGCTGTATCATCAGGAAATGTTGAAGTTTGGATGTAGTTGTTTGTTGGCATGTCAGAGGTATATATTAAGTATAAAAGTGGGCCCAGGCTGCTTCCCTGAGGGACTCCAGCGTCAATTTGCTGGTGAGAACTTAAATAATAACCTTCTTTAATAATAAACTTTCGTAGTAGCTTTCTAACAGCTTGTGTGTGTTTACTGGTAAGTTTAGCTTCAATTTATGTAATAAGCCTTCATGCCAGACTTTATCAAAAGCTTGAGAAACATCGATGAAGAGAGCGGAACAATATTTTCTTTCTTCAAAGGCTTTTCTTTTTGCGTTTACTATACGATGGGTTTGATCAATTGAACTGAATTGGTGGTTAGGAATACATCAATTTTCATTTAAAATTGTGGTTAATTTTGACGTTAACAGCTTCTCAAACAGCTTTGATATATTAGAAAGTAAGCTTATAGGCCTATATGACTCAACTTTTGTGAGATCCTTTCCTGATTTAGGTATCATGGTGACTAAGGAAACCTTCCACTTTTGAGGATAGTATTCAAGGCGTAAAAAAGCATTAAAAATTAAAAGAATAATTTTCTTTGCTATGCTGGGTAGCTCCAAAAGCATTTTGTTGCTGATCTTATCAAAACCAGGGGCCGTCTTGGGGTTTAAATCACAAATAGCCTTCTCGATTTCTCTTAACTCAAATCTTAGGGGAACAGCTGCTCTAGCTGCAACAGGTGGTAACGCGACCGCAATATCGTGAGATCTATTTGGGGTAAATACGTTTTTTAAATGATTGACAAAAAGTTTTAATTTTTCAACATCATTTCTTGCCCAACTTCCATTCAAGTTTCTTAATGGTGGTTTAGAGACAACTGGCCTTTTGAGATTTCTAGCTGCACGCCATAATGAGTAGTCTGATTGAGGGGTTGCATTAAGTTCCTTAAGATATTTTTCCAGAGAAGCCGTTTTCTGAGTCTGCAGAGTGGCAATTGCCACTCTCTTCGAGCCCTCCTTTTTTCAGACAAAAGATGCTCGACATCTGCGGAATATATTTTAATAGTTTTTGTTTTTTTGGGGGCAATATTGGAATGTTGAACAGCTAGTTTCAGAAAAATGTCAAAATTGTCAATAGAGCGATCTACATAATCCGGTGAAAATAATTCATAAATTGGTGTTCTCAAATCCACATGTTTTTGTGTATTCGAAGTTTTTGTTCGAAAAAAACTTTAGTTGAACTAAAGATCGCTGATTTACTAACCGCAGCATCATAGCATCATCAAAGTCTTATATTTATTAAAAAATCGTGAAAACTGTTAAGAATCACAGGAAAAACTCTTCTATCGCGAATATGGCTAAAATTCGCGAAAAATTGCAAACTTTTAAACAAATACTAAAATTAATTTAAAATCGCTAAATGGGTTAAAAAAAGAAAATGTTTAATATTTCGCCATAAAATTTCATATTTCGCCATAAAATTCATTTTAAGTCCCTAAAACAATAAGGAATAGCAAAAATTCGTTAAAAATTACTAAATAAGCGGAAATTAGCAAAGTATACTCTCTATTATTAATCGTTGTAAATAATAAGAAAACTTACAGGAACAAATTGCGTTTATCGCTATCATGGCTAAAGTTCGCGAAACGTTCCAAAATTTAAAACAAACTCAAAAACTAGTTTAAGATCGCTTAATCGATTAAAAAAACAACTTGTCGGAAAATAACATAAAAAGTGTTAAAAAAAATTAGTTATAATTACATCAAAATTAATAAAAAAGTTGATTTTAAATTTTGGGTTAGTTGGGGCCTTTTGCGATTTAGGTAACGAAAATACCCGGGATCCATATAAATTCATTTTTATAATTATTTAAGTCATAAATATTAAGTACCCAGCGGGAAAATGGAATTAATAGGAATCGAGAAAGCAATACATATCTTGTATGATATTTGATTCCAGAATTCATTATTCTTAACACAGACCATGTCCTAGGATTGTAATAAATTATTTTAATGTATCCTGCGAATGAATTACATAATTCATTCTTTGGAATAAATTATATTATTCAAAAGTCTTATAATAAAAGTCTTCTCCAATGCCGTTTGGAATACATTTTTTAATACCTGTTTACTTTAAATAACTTTGACCCACAGACATATAATTTGTGCTTTGACCGTACGCTTTCAAACACAAACTGCGACTAAAATAAAAATTATAAGTAGGCGACATAAAGGCAGCAAAAAATAACGGATTTTTATTAAGGAAATATGTATGTAAAGCAAAAACACGAATAATTGTTACTAACAGAAACAATACATTCCTTGTTCTGCAAATGTAGGAATATACGTGGTAATCAGTGCTTAAATTTTGTGTCTGATGAAATTACCTTCCCGATTCCAATGAATACATTATTATTCTTTCGAAAATAATGCATTATTTTTTTAATTATTTATGTAATCAATTCCTCATTTTCCCGCTGGGTATGTTTTTACTAAGGCGATTATATCAAAAACTTCATATAAATTTCCTGAAAACAAAAAAGATGTTCATATTTCTTCAGAACAACTTGACACTACTAGTAATCATCGATTTAGGTGGATCGTACGTTTAAACATCATTTATGCTTTCTTTCTTCATAATTAAAGCTGCTATTGTATTAGTATTGAGTCGGCAACGATGATCAGTCTTCTAATATTTTATTTCTGTACATTTTGCGTACAGATTTAAAAGATACGAAAAATGTCAGGATTATACATGGTACTTGAAGTCATCAAAAGATACGAAAAATGTATCTTTCGTATCCTAATGGCAACACTGGTACCGTGTCAAAGGGCACAGGTTCTTTCTTTATGTTATATAAATTTCTTTCATTCATTCCACTAGGTGCAGAATAGTATATGCACTTGAGGCAGTTTTTTATGAATTGATTAATCATTTCATTTTTGGGAACCAATAATACTTTCTCAAATTTTTAATCCAAATTTTTATAATTAGGCTTAAGTTCATCAAATTTAATTTTCATTAAATTATTTTATGAAGAAAGGAATTTTACAAACATGAAAATTAATTAAAATTGTTATTGATATTGGCTTCGAGCTTGACTATTTTTTTACTTATTTAAAATTCGAAAGGTCGAATAAGAATAACTTTGATTAACTTGAACGTAGAGCACGCCGTAATAATAACATCCAAAATGGTTTACAATAAACTTAATAAGAACACAAACATCAAAACAAACATCAACAAATACAAGTCAATAAGAGACAAGCACATAAAGTTAAAAGCATCGATAACTTTTCTGGTTCGCTGTAGAAAAACAGGTATAGTTCCAACTTTCTTAGTAAATTCCACTAAGAATATATATAACATTTTTGATACGAAAATAAATACAAAATCTACGACTCGACAAACACTATCTAAGTATGTACAGAATTTCCACAATAAACTACTAAATTTGCTACTAAAACAGAAACATGAACTTTTAAAACACAACGAGAAATATCAGGAGAATATTAAAATATTGTTAAACAGACAACTAACGGAAGAAGACTCACTCGCACTGTGGGACAGCGAGAACATTCTTAGAAAATCATTGGATGAAAAAATTAAAAATAAACATAAGGAGAAATTTGAAAAATTGAAGAAACAAAACAAATGTACTTTTGACTTCAAGAAGAATGCTTGTCAAAAGTACGAGAAAACAGAAGTAAAGGAAAAAAAAACACGTAAAGTCAATTAAAAATGGATAATCATTCAGAAAAGCAAATTTTGATCTACCAAAGGTTAAAATACAATTTGGTTTAAGGATTGATGTTTGACTATTGACGTCAGCGGTCGTCGATGGCTGCGAGTGTAAGACGGCAAATCCATCTGAGGAGATCGAGTGGTTGCGATCGAAACATGTCATGGTAACCTGCCGGCCGGAGTTCGAGCCCCAGCCACGTCAAGAATGAGAGATTATCAATAACAATTTTAATTAATTTTCATGTTTGTAAAATTCCTTTCTTCATAAAAATAATTTAATGAAAATTAAATTTGATGAACTTAAGCCTAATTATAAAAATTTGGATTAAAAACCATAAATAGTTCAAAAAAATAACCACAATACTTTCTCAAATTATTAAAATATTTTTCGACTCCAGAATGGCCGTATTTTTTATGCATCACACGTATTATATTTTCCTCCATTTCTAAAGGTACGTATAATTGTCTGCGATTTTGTTCTGCACACCTAAATACCAATCCGTAACCCTATACGTTTTCCTACCCTAACTTTTCCCGAGTATTGCGTATGTATATTATCGTCCCTATTTTGAGTAATCTGAATATTTAAATCTACATCATACGCTTCAATTGCGGCAACAATCGGCGCCCAACTTAAAGCATCGAAATGAGTCATTAACTCCCCTTTCCAATGTCGGATTTTATAATCAAAGTTTTCCAATTCTAAGGCCCACCTTGCGATTCTAGGGTTTATCAATTTCTTGTTCAACGTCAAAGTAAGTGATTTACAATCCGTCACAATGGTAAATGGAATGCCCTCCAGATATACCCGAAACCGTCTTAGAGCATATATTATAGCTAGAGTTTCCAGTTCGAAACTGTGATAATTAGCCTCTGCCTTCGAGGTACATTTCGAAAAGTAAGCTATTGGGTGGAATCTTTTATCCTCCTGTTTCTGCAAGAGTACTGCACCGTAACCTTTAGCGCTCGCGTCCGTATGTAGTTCTGTCTCATGAGAGAGATTGTATACCGCTAAGACAGGAGGATTAATTAATTTTCCCTTAAAGACATAAATGCTTCCATACAATCATTGTTCCACGTAAAACTTTGTTTTCTTAGCTCTGTTAACGGTTTAGCTATTCTCGAAAAATTCGGGACAAATCTCCGGAAAAAAGATAATAATCCTATGAACCTTTCAACCTAATCGTTGTTTCTGCGCACTGGATAGCCCCGAATCGTTTCTATATGATCCCCATTCGGACGAGTACCATGCCTTTTAACTCTATACCCTAAATAATCGAGTTCCCTAAATGCAAATTTGCACTTCTCGAAATTCAGTCTCAACCCCGCCTTTCCCAACAAACTTAATACGTCAGCCAGGACCTCTAAATGTCCCTCAAATGTTTTTGTCGCTATACTTATATCGTCCAGATATACTACTATTTTTCCTTTGTCATTAATATCATTTTTTATTTCGAGCCAGCTCTTGACGAGTACGGACGTGTATCAGTGAGTAGGTAGGTAGGTAGGTAGAAAGGCCGGTGTGAAGTTTCCTTCACACCTTCACCCAGAGACCAATATGGTCCATTGTGACGCCTTAATTAGAGATAGCCAAGAAGGCATAAGTAGGTGAAATAAGCAGCAGCAGCATAAGACAGATCCGAAGGATGGGTAGAAAAGAAAGGAAGGAAAAGAAGGTAAAGGACCAACCCCGAGAGAAATCCCTTAAACCAAATCCGCCCTACGAGCGGTTAGCACCCAGTCTCCCCTCGCGCAGCCAGGCCATCCCCATTACGAATCCTATCAGATTCTCGAGTCCGCAACCCGAGACATCCCCTAATTCGCCCAGGAATCTACTGCCCAGCCACCTCAACCTGCTACCCTGCAGCCTGGGACAGTGGCACAGAAGGTGCTCAACTGACTCCAACTCCTCAGGGTCCTCGCACAACCTGCATATATCCGACAAGTCGGATCCCATCCTCACCGCCATCCTGCCTATCATACAGTGGCCCGTGATAATTCCTATCATGGTCCTAACGCAGACCCTGCTCCTGCCCAACAGCGACACCGAATCGGACTTCCTAAGCACCGGCCACAGTGTCCGCGATACCCGACAGTCCGTTCGGCTCCCCCAGGCCCGATTGGTCACGCTCGTTATCCATTCCCTAATTCTACTAAAATAGAAGCCCAATGGAGGCCTAACCGCCTCCACACAGTCAGGATCCTCCAACTCTGAGCCCTGTCTTGCCAACTCATCAGCAATCTCGTTGCCGCCTATATCGCAATGACCCGGCACCCAGCATAACCTTAGCAGATACTCCCCTAAGGCTCCCCTCAGAGCCCTCCTACACTCATCAACCAGCTTGGAGTTCACATAACAGCCCCTTACGGCCATAAGAGCCGCCTGGCTGTCCACGTATATAGTGACCTCCGAGCCCCTATCAATGTTGTCCCTCATCAGTTCCACGGCCCTCCAGACCCCCAGAACCTCCGCCTGAAAAACACTGCAGTCGCCAGGAAGCCTATATGACCTTCTTATGTTCAGATCCTCAATGTAGACCCCTGCACCTGTGCCCCTCATCTTTGAGCCATCAGTGAAAATAGCAAATCCACCAAATAATCTGCTCCTGCCCGACCAGCTCTCCCTAGAGGGCATTATTACCTCTGGCAACCGACCAAAATCCAAACTGGTGCCAACATAATCAGTGGATCCCGGCGGTCCCAGGCAATAGCCACCAGCCTCAATCTCACCCAGGATCCGTGAGTGACCCTGAGTGTCATTCCTCGTAAGTCCTAACTCCCTCAGTCTAAGGATGCTCCTGGCCGCCATTCCCATCACATACTGCTCAATAGGCAGAAGATGTAGAATGAAATCCAGGGCAGCCTGAGGAGTACTTCTCATGGCACCTGTCATGCCAATTGAAGCACACCTCTGAGCCTTAGAAAGAAGTTTTCTACGACTTGCCAATCTCAATGATTCCCACCAAACACAGCATCCATACGTAAGAATGGGTCTAACCACCGAAGTGTACAGCCATCCCACCACTGACGGCCGGAGTCCCCAGCTCCTACCTATCGATGATCTGCAAGCATAGTAAGCATTGAGACCCCTTTTGAGTCTCTCTTGAGTATTCCTACCCCATGACAGCTTGCTGTCCAGAAAAACCCCCAGATACTTAGCACTATCAGATAGTCCAAGCTCCACTCCTCCCAGTACCGGCAGTCTAAACTCCTCCACCTTGTACCTCCTAGTGAAAAGAACCAACTCCGTCTTCTCCGGGTTTACTCCCAGTCCCTTGTCACTTGCCCATGCCGCCAGTTCGCCCAGCGCCCCTTGCATGATGTCGCTAATTGTCGGCAGAAACTTGCCCGACACCAATATCACCACATCATCCGCGTAGGCTACGACCTTCTGACCCATTCTGTCAAAACGTCTCAGAACGACATTGACGGCCAAGAGCCACAATAAGGGAGAGAGAACTCCCCCCTGTGGGGTCCCTCTAGTCACCGATTTCCTTAAGCGTTCGTTTCCCCAGTCCGAGTGAATAACTCTGCTGCTAAGCATCATAGTTATCCATTCGACCAAGAACAACGGAACCCTTAGATCAATCAGTGCCTGTCTTATGGCCTCTATCCTCAAATTGTTAAAGGCGCCCTCTATGTCAAGGAATGCCGCCAGGGTGTATTCCCTGGTTCGCAAACCCCGCTCCACATAACCAACCACATCATGCAACGCACTCTCAACAGATCTACCTTTAAGGTAGGCGTGTTGAGCGCCGCTGACGATGCCGGCGTCAATCTTCGTCCTCAGATGTAGATCAATCAGTCTTTCCAACGTCTTCAAGAGAAAAGACGACAAGCTGATTGGTCTAAAATCCTTGGGTTTAGAGTGACCGGTTCTACCCGCTTTGGGAATAAAAACTACCCTAACCTCCCTCCACCTCCAAGGAATGTACCCGTTCAGCACACATACCCTAAACAGTTCCACCAACAACAGGAGTGACGATTTCCCGATATTCTGTAACATCGCCGGAAATATACCATCTGGCCCCGCGGATTTGTAGGACCCAAAGGTATTTACCGCCCATGTTACCTTATCCAAGGTAATCATATCCCCCACCGTCTCCCTTTCCTCACCGCCTGAGCCCGAACCAGAGAAGGGGTCACCACATACAGCCTGTTCCCCCGACCCAGGATCTACACACCCCGGAAAGTGAGTCTCCATAAGCAGACAGAGAGATTCAGAGCCAGATTCCGTCCATGAGTCGTCCGATCTCTGAATAAATCCAGGGACTACAGGGTCCTTAGATAAAATTCTCCTGAACCTAGACATCTCATTCACGGATTCAACTGACTCGCTAAACTTAATCCACGAGTCCCTTTTCGCCCTTCTAATATCTCCCTTATACCTCCCGTAACTCAACCTGAAGTTACTCCAATCCTCATCCCTGCGCGTATACTTCGCCCTATTGAACAGCCTTCTGACGGTGGACCTTTGAGTTTTCAACTCGTCTGTCCACCATCTTGGCTGTGTACGCCTGCCCGGAAAATTTAACGGACAAGATCGCTCATAGCTACTGGTCAATACCCCCGTGAAGGTGTTTACCAGTTGCTCCACACCGGCCGGAGTCGACCCCCAGTTCCGTGTAACCCTAAGGTTCCGTTGCACTAGTCCCGAAAACGAATCCCAATCCGTCCTTCTCGGATTCCTATATGGACACCTTTTCGACCTCTCAAACATTAGACTAAAGGACAGGCGACTATGATCAGAGAAGGAAAAATCCAAAGCCACCCTCCAGTCCTCCACTAATTCCCTACAGTTCGTCAATGTCATATCTATCACTGCCTCTCTATCCCTAGTTCTGAACGTTGGCGTATTCCCCCTATTACAGATAAAAAGATTGCTGGCAACAATAAAATCAAACATAGACTCACCTCTTTTGTTGATGTCGGCACTACCCCATTGGGAATGGTGTGCATTGGCGTCACATCCTAGTACCAGCCTCGAGCCGCTTCTGCCCGAGTACTCCACCAACTCTCGCACTCCCTCACCAGGTGGATCGGCAGCTTCATATGGTAAGTATGCCGATGCCAGTGCCAGGACCGTTCTGTCCTTGGCTTCTCCTGTCACAACCGTGAGGTCTCCATTACTGAAAGAATTAGAAATCATGAATTTATGTTCAGTCTTCGCCAGTATACAAGTCCGTACCTTCTCATCAGAGCGGGATACGAACAAGGTATACCCCGTGATCTTTAATCCAACTACCCGGTTTTTGTTAATCCAGGGCTCTTGGATTAAAGCCACGTCCACATTGTTGTCAATGAGGTGGGTTACTAATTCGGTTGAGGCCGCTTCACAGTGGTGCAAGTTTATCTGCACCACTCTCAGCCTCTTAGGGTTTATCATTTTTAGGAAACCTAAATCTGATAGACCCTAACCCGAATATAGCAACCCCTCCCATTGACTTCAGTTTTTTCAGAGATTCCCGGTCTACTGCGAACCTGAAATCTCTTCCTTGGTTATCCTTGCAACCCAGTGAAGCTATCATCTTCCACTGGCCTGTAAAGAGTCCATTGTTCTGATTGGCCAGTAACCCCAGTATGACCTCCACCGGTTTTATAGGTGGAGGAATCCATACAGTGACCACCGGCCTCAATGGCAACTCAGACGCGAGTATGACGTCCAATCTGGCTTCAGGATAAGCGCTGCCACACCTGCCGATTGCAGCCTTTAAAAACTCAAAGGTTTTTTGATTGCCGCAACTGACAGTTTTGACACCTCTTATCCAGTCAGCCCCTTTGAACGATACTTCGTCCGGCCTTCCTTTGACGCTAAAGATTTCGTCGAGTAGTTTGTTTTCTAGCACCTGCCATTTCTCGACACTGATCCTTCCATCGGGATCCATACGATCAATGACAGCTGCTAGAATACCGTCCTTACTTAACGACTCCCTTAGCTTCTTTGACGTAGAGGGTTGTTCCTCTCTGGAACCAGCCCTCTTAGTGATCTCCTTTCGGGGATCCTTCCTTTTGGCCGCTGGGGATTTCTGGTCATCACCAGACCTAACTCTCTTAAAAACCCCCTTTTTGGGGGCCTTAGTAGAGCTCTGTCGGTGATCACCCGATTTCCCTGCAGATGTTGGCTGGCCTTTCTCAGTAATCCCCTTTGTGACCTCCCTTAGGGGGGGGGGGGGGGTCGGAGATTATCAAGACTTTACCAGTCCTCATCGCGCAGCTAGTAGAGGGTGGTACTTCATCAGGCTTGGTTCCCTTATCCGTGACCGTACTGTCTCGGTTTAGAGAACCAGGTGTTGATTCTGCACCCCCCTTCTTACTTCCCGTTCCATTATTGGAGGACTCATCAGCAGGGGTTACTGAGGGTTTCTTGTCCATACTGACATTTGAGCCCTCAGCAGCCCTTGCTGTGTATCCCGCAGGATAGGGAATGCCTAGGATATTACCGACAGATCCGTGGATTCGTTCGAATCTGGCAACGTTCTTCCGGTGCTTCCTCAGCAAGTGCCTATCCCGCCCATCGTGTAGTGAGGAGTCTTTCTTAGCTATCTTTCCTAGAAAGGCTAAGGAGGCCCTTACACCACTCTTGGCTTTTTCAAGACTCGTTCGGCCTTCTGATGCGACCTGTTCTGTCGCATCCTGCCGAACAATGGGTTTTGATCCACCCACTACTCCGCTCCCTATCTCGAGTGTGACCTCAGGAGCCGATGGCCCGGCCCTATGGTCCTGATCATGAGCCGAAATCATTGTTATTTCATGCTCATCATCAGATCCCAGAGCTAGACCATCGAGTCTTTCCGAGACCCCAGTTCGAGACGGGGAACCGACTGGGGGGTCGCTCGTCCCGCTTGTCTCTGTCAGTTCTGTCAATAACTGACCTTCTTGCTCAAGAATATCTCTGTAGATACTCAGCCAATCGGCGTCTGGATCTGACACCGAAACTGCCGAGTTGTCAGAGATATTCCCTGCATCGACTCTTAGAGTCGCGTCCTTGTTTTTTACAGTAAAGTTGTCCAGTTTTTTGGTCCCACGAGTACGCCGTAAAGAAAAGGACCGTCTCGCGCAGTGACGGCTTGCACGGACTAGGCTAAGTTACAACTGACCCTTGCCATCGGCGCCAGAGGGAAGCTGTTCGCGACCAGTTTCTTTAACCACTAACCAGCCATTCAAGTCCTCGGCACTGCTATCAACCACCTTGACCTTAAAAGTGGGGGAAATGGGAAATAAAGGGGGATTGATAGGATCATAGGTAATGGGATAGGGGATGGGAGGATGGATAACCCTTAGTCGTGCTGGCCTTAAAGCAAATACCTTCCAACTTGTCCCGGCTAGAATTTGCCGACTCAAGTTACAAGACATTCACTACAGCCAGCATTTAAGCCACCACATCGCGGCAAGATAGTTATCCATGGTGAGTAAGAAAAATAAAAAAAAAATAAAAAAATTCGAAGTGAAAAAAATATTTGTAATAGGTGAAAAAAAAAATATTTGTAATAGCTAAAAAAAAGAACAGTAACTAAGGTGCCCGAAGAGATTTGTGAATGAGCCTCACAAATACTCCCAATAAGGAGAGTAGGCCCAGCACAAATAGCAGAAATGCGTATATTGTGGTAAGCTCCCCGAGCGTGAGCAATGAAAACATTCGATACCCAGAATTAAATAAAAATTATTTAAGTGCAAAAATTGCCAGCGCAACTGGTTTTCCATACAGCAATTTAAGTGCAAGTGTGCCCAACCTGAGCAAGTGTGTTGATCCGACCGTAAATGTGGTTCAAAGTGTGAAGTCGTCTGACCAGAGGAATAATAACGAAAAACCTGGAACATCACGATTAGCATTAATAAATACAGGAGCTGTGCCAAAAAGTACTAAAGTGCAAACAGGCATGGACAGATATATTACAATAACTAAGAGAAAGGCTAGCCCTAGGTCCACCCAACAGGAACGCATGGCCAAACAATACAAAGGCTCTAACGTAGTCCCTTTGCCAACAAATGGTAACAGATTCTCTGTACTATCCATACCTGACGATGAAGAAGCAGAATCAGCACATGGAACAGCCACTAAAGAAGTTAAACCGCCCCCTATCTATCTGCGGGAGCAAACATCAAATAGCATAGTCAACATGTTGATTCAACTGGTAGGTAAGAATAATTTATACGTCGTTTCTATACGACGCGGGCAAATTCAAGAAACCAAAATTCAAGCCAGTACAGAAACGAACTTTCGTATTATATCAAGACACCTGGACGCAGAAAATAAAAGTTACTATACATATCAATTAAAAAGTGCTAAGGGATTGATTATTGTCATAAAAGGCATAGATAGTTCTGTTCCTACAGAGGAAATAAAATCTGCCATAGAGCTAGAGGGGTATGAGGTAAAATCTGTTCATAACATTTTGAACAGGAATAAAGTTCCTCAACCAATGCACCGCGTTGAAATATCGTTTGATTCATCGGTTCTCAAAACCAAAAATTCAGTTCATCCCATATACAACTTGCGCTACCTACTCAACAGAAGAATAACTGTTGAGGAGCCATTAAAACGAAAGAGTCCCTCCCAATGCACAAACTGTCAGGAATATGGGCATACAAAATCATATTGTAAATTGCCTCACGTATGTGTGGTTTGTGGCGACGCTCATAAAACCGCCGAATGTAATCGTTCTAAAGCTGACCCGAATGTTAAGAAATGCAGCAACTGTGGCGAAAATCACACGGCAAACTATAGGGGTTGTAGAGTCTTCTTGCATTTAAAAAAACCTGCTTTAGTTCAAAAATATACTCACTCCCAATATGGTCCGTCACATGCGCCCAGCCAAGCCGCTGGCTCTATTACTAGTACTTCACAAACAAACAATCAAAACCAATCATATGCCCAAGTCTTAAAAGGAAACCCTAATGCGAAAAATCCCCCGAGTACTTCTAACGCAAAGCAACCTCCAAACGCTAATGTTCCTAGGGAAGGTCTACAAATGCCTTCTGGAAATATGCCTACCTCAATTGAAAATTTAATTCAAACTATGAATAACTTCATGGTCACTATGCAGAACATGTTTCAGGAAAAGATGCGAAACCAGAACATGCTCCTGCAAGTTCTACTCAACAAAAAATGAACCAGTTAAAAATATGTTTCTGGAATGCAAACGGGTTATCCCAACATAAACACGAAGTTGCAAACTTTCTTCATAGGCATGAAATCGACGTACTTCTTGTCTCTGAAACACACTTTACTCATAAAAACTGCTTTAGGGTAAATGGATACCTTACGTATGACACAAAACATCCCAGCGGACGAGCCTGTGGTGGCACAGCCATAATTGTGCACAAACACATCAGACACTTGCCATTGCCAGAGTACGAAGAATATTGTATCCAGGCCACATCTATAAATCTTACTGATTTCAATCTAACGTTAACATCCGTTTATTGTCCCCCGAGGCACAAAATTGTAAACGATAAATTTCTCAACTTCTTCTCCACATTGGGCCAGAAATTCATTGCTGCTGGCGACTACAAAGCTAAACATACATATTGGGGCTCCAGACTTATTAGTCCTAGAGGTAATCAGCTATACAATACCGTAACTGCAAATAATTTTGATGTGGTATCGAGTGGTAAGCCTACCTATTGGCCAACCGACTTCAATAAGCTACCAGACCTTTTTGACTTTGCTGTAATTAAAAACATCAAGCGCGATCAGGTACTAGTTAGTTCCTCCTATGATCTTTCGTCTGATCATTCACCTTCAATCCTCATTTTAAAAGGTAACTCTGACGCTGCAGCTGCAAACTTTATTTCCTATCCAAACAGAAACACAAATTGGTTAAAGTATAATATGTATGTGAACTCTCACCTATCACAGTGCATTCCCCTAAAAAATTCATCTGACATCCAAATAGCTGTCGACCGATTTACAGAAGTCTTGGATACTGCAGCAAGAAATGCAACCCCAATCAAGCGGACAATTAAACGTGCTCCTTACAATACATCGACGGATATAGAGGCCCTTATCAGAGAAAAAAGGAAGTTAAGAAGACAATGGCAAAACAGTCGTTCCCCAACCACTAAGGCCCAATTACAATTATACCTGACCACACTTCGCAACAAATTGAGACAGAACCACGAGTCCGCAATAGAAGGCTATCTAAACAGCCTAGACGCCACAAAAAACACCAATTATAGCTTATGGAAGGCTGTACGGCATATGAAATGCCCTATAACCCAAGAATCTCCATTAAGACTGGAAAACCGCACTTGGGCCAAAAACACACATGAAAAATTAAACGCTTTCACGGGCCACCTTGAGAAAGTTTTCACGCCACATGATGCACATACTTGTTCCTGTCGTCCAATCATTCCTGATAAGGTAAACCATCCATTAAAATTTAACATAACTCAAGTAAAATCTGCAATAGAAAAAGTGAATATTAGAAAATCTCCCGGACCTGACCGCATCACAGGGTCAATGATAAGAAACCTACCATCGTCTGCTTCCAGAATCTTGCTGCTCATTTTTAACGCTATATTAAGAGTCGGATACTTCCCATCCTCATGGAAGAGGTCTATAATTGTTATGATTCCCAAGCCAGGAAAAGATGCTAGCCAGGTTGCGTCGTACAGACCGATAAGCTTATTGTCAATCCTATCGAAGCTTTTCGAAAAAATATTCGTTTTAAGTATAACTCCTCATCTAAATGAACACGACATCATCCCGGACCACCAGTTCGGATTCAGAGCGAAACATGGTACAATAGAACAAGTGCATAGAATTGTCACCCTTATTAGATCGGCGTTTGAGAAAAAGCAATACTGCTCAGCCCTGTTTATAGACAAAGTTTGGCATGATGGGCTACTCATCAAAATAACACGAATGCTTCCTCAAAACACTCACAAGCTTCTGGAGAGCTATCTAACAGGCAGAACATTCATAGTAAGGTCGCAAGATAAATACTCCCCCCTCAAGAAAATTTCTGCTGGTGTTCCCCAAGGCAGCATATTAGGACCGACACAGTATTTATTAGTGTTAACCATGACCCAAAAGTCGCATCGCAAAATCTGCAGTCCCACATCAATGAACTAGAGGCCTGGCTAGAAAAATGGAGAATAAAGGTTAACCCGGCTAAATGTGCTCACTTAACTTTCACGCTCAGAAGACAAACGTGCCCAGCTGTAAAAATAAATAACATCACTGTTCCGGTAGAAAAATGTTAAGTACTTGGGAATTCATATAGATAGACGCTTGACCTGGTCGCGTCATATTGAAGCGAAAATAACGGCTATGAAACTTAAAGCAGCTCAACTACATTGGCTTCTCAGTCGAAACTCAAACTTGTCCTTAGACAACAAAATTCTCTTATACAAGTCCATCATAAAACCAATATGGACATATGGCATCAAATTATGGGGTACCTACTGCATGCGCATCTAACATCCAAAAGCTTCAAAGAAGACAGTCTAGAATATTACGACAAATTGTCTGCGCCCCATGGCATATACGTAATGAAATTATCCACAAAGATCTCAACGTCCCCACTATCCAGGAGGAAATTAAAAAATATTCAATAAGCTACATCGATAAACTAATGGTCCACCCTAACTACCTCGCTCGGGGTTTGCTTCAGTTCGAAGGTCACCAGAGGCTAAAAAGAACCGATACTTTGAGCCTTACTAGAAGACATTTTTAAAATTTGAATACAGCAGTTAGTGGTTACACTGGTAACAACTAATAAACAACAAGTAGAATTAAGATTTGAATACATATTGTAAATTTCGATAAGAAAGATTCAATAATAAAAATAAATTTAAAAAAAAAAAAAAAAAAAAAAAAAAAATATCATGTTAATAAATCGCTGAAAAACCGCACCTGCATTTTTAAGGCCGAATGGTATATAACAAAACTCAAATCGTCCCAATGGCGTTACAAAAGCCGTATACTGAATGGAATCCTCATGCATCGGGACCTGGTGGAAGCTATTCTTTAAGTCCAGAGTTGAGAAACAATTTTATTACCTAAATAATCAAGACAGTCTTCAATAATTGGCAAGAGATAATTATCCCTTACAGTAATTCTATTAATCGAGCAGTAACCCACGCACATTCTCAAATCACCATTTTTCCTTTTAACTAATACTATAGGGGACGCATAGGGTGATTCACTTGGTCGGATTATACCCATTTCAAAGAGTTCCTTAAGTTTTAATTTTACCTCATCACGTTCGATGCGAAAGTCGGAGGGGACCACTATATATAGGGACATCGTTCGTCAATTTAATCTTTATACTAAAACCTCCAATGTTTGCAGTCGTATTCAATTTTCCAAAGTAATTATTGTCTATCACTGACTTCAAAGCGAGAGCCTCTGTAGCCGTCAAACTGGCTTCAGTTTTTTCAATCAAACAAACTGAATGTACTAAGGGTACGCATTCCTGATATTTGGCGATTATGTCTAATTCACTTATCAATAGCTCAGTAGGTCTTTCCATGGTGAAATAAACAGGTGGCAGCACTACGCCAGATGACGATTTTTTGCTCTTGCCTTGTTTGTTTAGGTTTATGTCAAAGTTTTGTTTATGTTTACAAAAAGTCCACGTTTTGTGCTGTGTATATTGTATTTTATTAAAGTTTTTGATAATTTTAAGTTAATTATTTAAAATTGATTAAGCTTGAGGACCTTCTTGTCCTTAGGTCACGATATACATATTAGTTTGTAATAATGAAAATAAGTTTAATTATGTATGTATGTAGTTTGTAATAATGAAAATAAGTTTAATTATGTATGTAAGATAAGATAAAAATAAGTTTAGTTTTTAAAAAATCTTTATTTTATAGGAATTTTCATTAGCCAAAATATTTTTTTATTATTGTAAATTTGGTTTTCGAATTAGGTTTATAGATAGGAAATTTTTTCAGTTTATATGAATTGTTATACTTTAGTTAAATTTTATTTTTTGTTATAATGGTTTTTGACAAATAGGTTTTTGAATTTAATTTTTTGACAAATTTTTTTCATTATTTTGTTATCGTTTTTTGTTTTTATTAAACTTTGTTAATTTCCTGAAGATACTAACCAAAGGCTAGCGAAATATTGAAAAACAATTAAATATAATATAATTTTTTATAAAAAGACCTCAAGCTTAATCAATTTTAAATAATTATAATAAAAAGGTCAAGTAATACTAAATAAAATTTTAAGTTAAAATAAATAAGATATTGACCAAAATTAAATAATAATTGGCTTAAAGTGTATTTATTTCATCACGTTCAGCGGCACGCTTTGATTTTGTATAAAGTATTTTTTGACGTAAACGGTGATATAGTTTCCATTTTTGTTGTAAAGTTGTATTTGTTGCCGTAACGATGCCACCTGCTTATTCCACCATGGGTCTTTCTAGTTCAGAAGCAAGTGTGTCGACTTTTACTAATTTAATGTTATTAATCTTAACATATTTACAAAAATTGGCGTGATCTATCAAACAAATATTTTGAACATCTGGGACTTCATTTTCAACATTTGGAACTCTATAAAGATTAAACGATACAAGCGCACTGATTGTTTTATAATTCAACATGTTTTTTATTTTATTTTTATTTAAATTCAACATTTCATTTCTTCCGTATTTTATTTTAATTTTACATAAGCTTGCATTAAATTTTGACATTAGATCGCGTCTGATCAATATTGGTACAACAGTCTCTTCATCTGGCAAAACTAAAAATTCATGGTTAATACTTCTATTTGCAAATACAATATCACCCCGGACACGACCTACTATATTAATTTTCTTATTCCCCATACCACGGTATGACGTTTTCAAAGTAGGATTATTTGTATTAAAGGGCACGAGAGATTCACGAACGCAGCTAATGGGGCTACCCGAATCAAATAGGGAAATTAATTCTGTTAATTCAGTGCGCGTATTTTGTTTAAAGAAGGCAACACTTACCTGTTGATATACATCTAAAACCTCATTTCTCGGCTTCTATTATGGCAGCAGATAGCGTCTTCTTTTTCGGGCAATTCTGATGAAAATGCCCCACCTATGCACAGACAAAACACGAGTTTGGTGAACGTCTTGGCTTCTGGCACTGGGACTGGTAATGTCCAAACTGAGAGCAGTTATAGCAGCGGACCTCGGTATCGGGTAAGTTATTGGCGTTACTTTCACTTGCATTAAACACCTTCTGCTTGATATTTGTTGCCTGAGCTTTTGCTGTGCGCGTATGCTTACGTCGGTATTCATATCGGTCCATTCGAACTATCAATTCATCGATGGTTTAGCACCATAAAAATATGTAACCGCATTGCTGCTGTCCGGTATACCATCCACGATCATATCTACGAGCTCTACCTCGGAGATATCTGCTTTCGATGCTATTGATTGCATGGATACCAAATAGCTCAAGCACGATTCGTTGGCCCGTAAAGTACGTAAGCGTAGTTGGCGTACACTTCCTGCCGCGATACCGTTCGCTTAAACATTTTCACAAGCTTCGTTCTCAACCCATGATACTCCAATAGGCCTTAGTTGTCAGCGTACTTCTTTGCTGTTCCCTCAAGCCGACGTCGTACACCCACATATTTATCCTTCAGTGTGTAATTACATGCAAATTCGTCATATGTTGCGAACCACTTTACGATATCGTAGTGGTCGTCCCCAGAAAACGCTGGCACCGCTGAGTCGAGCTGCGCCAATTCCATGTGATATATTTTCTGCATTTCTGAAAGCTGCATTTGTTGTTGTAATTTCAAAATTTTTAAACGAAGTTGTAGGCTTTTAAGCTCCCTTTCGGCGGACTCGTCATGGGCTCTAGTATCTTGTGCCATGTTGACATTGTCTTCGGCGGCTGCGGACTAGTACATCGGTGTCATTACCGCAGATGTTCTAGGGGCGGCAGAAGTTTGGGCATTATTGACTTCGGGCACGTGAACAGCAGGTTTAAACCTCTAACCGGCGAGCCTGCCTTTAGACGGTGTATAATAAATACGTTGCTATACAGCACTATTTCTTAAAAGCATTTTTGATTTGATTGCAAACTGTTGAGTGCTTAGGTCATTTTTGTGACACAGTGTGTAAAATAATTATTTGTGTATCAAGTGAAGTTTTGAAAAAACTATAAAATCTTGTGATTTTATAATTTGCGTCTAAAAAAATTATTTTCATACAGGTAAATATATATTCTTTTGTCTTTAGAGTTTTAAATATGAAGTTTTTAGCAAAACTAAGCTTTTAGCCGTTAAAAATTGGACACCGTCTAAAGGCGGACCTGCCGGTTACAAGCTACTATTGCATACATATTGCTCTTTTTCTTAGTGTTTTTTGTTTCATTTTTCTTAAAACATTTTTCGGTTTCAAACATTCTAGGAAGGAATTAATCGTTTGAAATGTTTTCGCAAAGAAAAAATTTAAATTTTTTGAAATTAACTGATAAGGAAATTGAAGCACTCATGGCTGAATCAGTGGATGGCGCAGATTCAGAAGACGATTTTAACTTTGACGACGATGATGATTTGGCAGACCCTGACTTTCAACTACCAAACGTAGACTTTACTACATTAGAAGAAGAGTGGAATAATGCAGACAACAACAATTTTCTTTCTGATATCATGAAAATCTCGCAAAATTCAGAAAAACATCTGCCAGAAGTGAACGACAACGTGGAGCATTGCGAAGAGTCTTTACCATCAACAACTGGGAAAACAAAAACAAAGAGGGCAAGATCTCCTCTACCAGAAGTCGAAGCTGGTGAAAGTGCAGTAGTTTCCAATGCGGGGGGGCTTAGCGGAAATGTAAAAGATATTTCACCCCAAAACCCAGAGTTCAAAAAGAGAAAAAAACTTCCTTGAACTGGAAAAAAACAATGTTGTTTTTCAAGGTGACAAGGCCACAACAATTCAAAGAATTAACCACACCATTCCGTTGCTTTTCTTATTATTTTAACGATGACTTGCTGAATGAAATTGTGTATCAGAGCAATCTGTATGCAAAACAGCATGATGTTTCCAAAAATTTTAATCTCACGACGTGTAAATTAAAAAAATATATCGGAATTTTGATTTATATATCTGTGTACCGGTATCTCAATGTTGAGAGTTACTGGTCCAAACATTCCTTCGAGCCAATTAGAAACACCATGACTTCCAAACCGTTTTTTTTTTTTTCAATAAGGAAATATCTTCACTTTAACGACACCACGAAAATGAAAAAACCGCAGGAAGCAGGATATGATGAGCTGTACAAAATTCTTCCAATTATTGACAGACTCAATATGCAATTTGATGCTGTGCCAAAAACACCTCGGCTATGTATTGATGAACAAATGTGTTCAACAAAAATGTTGACAAAATTTCGGCAATATATGCCCGCAAAGCCTCACAAATATGGCATGAAACTTGTTGTCCTTTGTGACTCTGAAGGCTTTTCGTACATATTTGAAGTATACAAAGGAGCTGGAGATAATGAAGTTATACCTAACACCCCTGATAAAGGAGCAACATCTAATGTGGTCATTAGGTTGTCAAACATAATTCCAGATTTCAAAAATCATATCTTGTACTTTGATAATTTTTATTCATCTGTGCCACTTCTTGTTTATTTACGGAGCAGAGGAATTTATGCATTAGGAACCGTCCGATCTAACAGGATACCCAACTGCAAGCTGTCAAAGGAAGTGGAATTAAAAGATAAGGAACGTGGACACTCAGAGGAGTTTGCTGGCCGTGCCTTTGGAGTGGGCATATCTTGTGTTCAATGGAAGGATACAAAATATGTACGATTGGTATCCACCTATTCTGGAATAAAGCCTTTTAAAACACTAAATGACAATTCACAACCATTAAAAATATGCCGCTATGATCGAAAAAATAAGTCCTTCGTTGGTGTAGACTGTAGTTAATGTAAATTAAATCTTTGTTTATCAAACAATAAAAAATGTTTCCAAATTTATCACACAAACCAATAAAAAAACTGAATAAAATTTGAAGTCAAATCATCCCTTAATTAAATTTTTTTATTACGTTACCAGGCAGGTCCGCCTTTTGGCGGTCAACAAATTTTCTCACCTGGAAGGTAAGTTTTACATTTTTTTCAACTTTTAGCATTAACGTATGTTTTATTTATCCGAAAACTATCAATAAATAATTTTTTTTAATCGGAAAAAATTGGCCGGTTAAAGGGTTAATAGCTTCAGGCCAATTTCTGTTCTGGACCTCGGCATCAGCTTAATCGATAGTAGTATTTACCATAGTCGTTATGTTATTACATATTTCGCCCGCAGTAGAGTTTTGTTGCTTGATAACCTACCCTCGGACACATTCATAACCGTAGTCTGTTGCTTATGCTCAGCAAATTCATCATTATGTTCAAGATTTTCTATGAGCACATTTTCCGTCGGATTTACTTCCGCATGTAATACTCTTAGTTGGCTCAATGTGGCCGACTCGAGCATTCGACCCCTGCCAATGTCAAAGCTACCATTAATGTCTAATGTCTAATTTGTCTACCAGGGGTCTAATCACCGCATTCGATACTATCGTATCGAATAAACTATCGAATTTTTTTGCAAACGATAGACACTGACGTATCGAATGAAAACTCGATAAATGTAATGTCGAGTTACTCGATATCAAATGCTATTATTTCAAAATCAATACATTTCATTCGATATCGAGTTTTATGATACCAAAATAAATAATTTCGATCAATTTTGCTCGATATCGAATGCGGTGATTAGACCCCAGAATTCGTGAGGAGCTTAAGATGCACCCCACATCTGATATTTGTAGTAATTACCAAGGCAAACTTCGTTTGTGGACACAAATAAATCGAGATAGACTTTTTTATATTTCTTTAATTTTTTCCTTTATTACCTTTTTCGGAAACCGCCATACACAAAGTGAAGTCAGTTGCAGTTTCTCTGCTCATTCTTATCTTAGTCTGGGTTCACACTACGAAAGTTTTCTTTCAGAAAGTCTGAGTTTATGGATGAGAGAGGCGAGAATAAAAGCATGTTATCTTCCCCTCTCACCAATAAACTCAGACTTTCTGAAAGAAAACTTTCATAGTGTGATCCCAGACTTAGTGTTACCAAATCTTATATGCCAGTGTTACAAGAACTTATGTAGGGTGGTGTGATGGAAATCGCAAACGCAAAACGCAAAAATTTGGAGGCTGTTTATAATACACTTTTAATAAAATTTTTATAATTTTTGTTATAAAATTCTGTTTAATAGATAAATGTTTGTATAATATTTGTCATAAAATTCTTTTATTACAGAAATCTTACTAAAAAACGACTTTTTAAATTCTTGCGTTTTGCGTTTGCGATTTCCAGCACACCCCTGGTAATAATGTTACCAGATCCTATATTACCACATCTTATATTTATTTAGAAACTGCAACAGCTGATTGTGAGTTAACAACTATTGTTTCAGGGGTGCCGTGTCGTTAATTTGTTAAATGTTAATCCGGTAGCGCGTTAAAAATACAAAAACAAAATGCGTGTAAAATGTGTGAATGCCACTATTATTTAGGCCCAAATTTACAGTCATTAGTTAATTATTAGTAAACTAAAATAATAACTATTACTTAATTAAAGTATCATTCATTACAATAATTGGTGAATTAAATATAGTTTACTGATATGTTTTTACTTGTTTAATAAGTTTATAAAAACAACATATTATTCCATGAACTGTTATTTGAAAAATATTTTCTAAAAATATATTAGTTAATTAAAAATTTTGCAATAAAGATACAACAATTTTTTTTTTATAAATAAAATATTGTTTGTTATCAAAGGATCAAACATTTTATTGGCGACGAGGATAATTTATTTGAAGATAGTAGCAGGGTTTAAAAATACTAATATATAAGTCATAAATATGCATATCTTTAAACACAAGCTAACAGAAAACCTAAAAATATTAAATAATCAACTTCCGTAATATATTTAAATGCATCGCTGTATTAATATAATTTCTAATATTAAGCCTGGTACTCTGTTTAACATTTTTCGTGAAATGCTGTCAAAACGCATATGAAAAAACTTGTGCGGAATATCTATGAAATAATTCCGAAATGTTTCTGGCAACATTTTTTTACAACTGCGAAATAATGTAAGTTGCACTTATTTCACGTGGAATTTTAAGTAAAAGCAAAAAAATATGAAATAATTATTGAATAAGAAATAAAAAATTAATATAACACCACCGGTAACAGTTTTTAACCATATTTACTTTCTTTTTTATTAAAAAAATAAATTTATGGCGATTTCTTTTCTGAGAAAAATATGTTACAGTTAATCGTCGGTCTCATGTAGAAAGGCCCTAACTCGATTTTTTCGAAATTGAGTTTTTTAGTGATTCCAATACGTTTCCCACAAATACACTTCGTCCCAAAAATTTGATACTATAGCATCAAAAATATCAGTTTAACAAGCAATTGAAGCAGCCCTTTTACATTATGATACATACAGTTTCTATTATGTTTTTACCTACTCCTGTAAAGTTGCATTTATGTGAAATAGGGTCTTTCTACATAAGACCAACGTTATACATGTAACATTTTCTAATGTTACCTATAATCAGTCGAAGTGTTACATGTTGTGCAATTTCAATAGAACACAATTAGTGCTTTTATTTACAACTATTACACTTTCATCATAAATGTACTTAATGAGCGATTCTTAAAGCTATTTAAGCGGTTTCTGCACGCTATTACGGGTTGGAAACAAATATTAACAAAACTAATAGCTTATAAAAATTAAAACGATTATAATATAAATAGACTTTTTTTGATTTTAATTTGTAAATTATTTTATATATTGTTTTAAAACAAATTTTGTAAATTTTGTACAAACAAAGTAGTAAGTACCAAAGTTATAGAACATGGCAATGAACACCTTAAATTAAAGTAAGGGTACAATATGCAACATGTTTTGCATGTTTTTCATCAACATATTCGCAAAAGAACTTGAAAATTTTTCCCACAGTTGTATTTTTTGTACAAACGAACACAAAAATGTAGAACATGTAACATTAATGCAACATTTTTCTCAGAAAAGAAATCGCCATTAGTAAAATACATGTGGGCTTTGTTTACATACGCAAAACAATGTCGCATACTTTTCAAGAATAAAAACGTCATATTGTACAAACTCGCAAGATAGGTAACATTGATACATGTCAATATTTTCGTGTGAAATAATAAAGCTGCGTTCACAATCAAAAAAACATTTTCACTTGGTGTTCATAATAGAGCAACAATTTCTTTTGTTACTACACACATTTTGCATCAAGAAACCGTTTGCAAATTTAAGCCACAACAATATTATGCATTTATTTTTGCTTTTGTAAACATTTTGTTAAAATTTTCATTCAAAACTAAACAAAATAATTTTAAACGTCATAAACAATTTCATACAAATTGTTGCTGAAGTTCTAGTTGACTCAACTTTAGTTACATTTTTAAAAAAATTTTAGTTAGGTACATTTTTGTTCTAAAAATGAAAGGAAAATATATGAAATACTTTGGGAAGAAAAAAGATAGAAGAAAAAACGAAATTGTTTTTTTGATTGTGAATGTAGCTTAAATGTTGCTCAACATTTTTTACAAATTTGAACAGAGTACTAGCAAAGACTATAAATACATATATAAATCTATAGTCTTTGGTACTAGGCTTTACACAAAAATATTTAACCAGTAGCAACTTTTTAATATTGCAATGCGCAAAATATTAAATATTTCGCCGTACAAATATATTTTCTATGGAAATATTCAAATATTTTTAGTCACCATAAATATTGTGTGTCTTCAATATCAATATATTACTGCCACTCATCACAAACTGCCGAAGTTTATGCAAAATGTACGAATATAAATAACAAAACAAAATATGCCGTCTTGTTGATCATCGACTGCCAAAATATGCGACTATTACACACGAAATATTTAAATATTTCAGTGTGAATAGTAAACATATTATTAGTCGAAAAATGAACTAATAATAGTCACAATATGAAGAACAAAATATTTTTGTGTGTACATACATATGATTGAAAGGTGAGTTTTATAATTTGAATGCAAAAATATAAAAAGGATTGAAAAATTAACTAATGTTTTAAGAAAACATATACATACATAGTAAGTATTTATAAAAATATTACAACAGTCAAATTAAATTTTATAAGGGGAAACATTTTTATGCGTAAGTGTGTAGATCATAGTTTTATGATATATGCATTTTGTTTTTTGTTTGGCTTATTTAATTGTTGATGATAATGGATGAATTCAAAATAGAACAACCAATCGCGGTATTGTAATAGAAGCTCAAAAAATAGGATGTAGTGTAAATGAAAGTAGGAAGCTGCTTATATGATATGTTAGAGAAAAGAACATTTGAAGCAATGATCATTAACAAGATCAGTTGAAAAGGCTATGCATATACATATAATTTCAACTAATTGTAGTGGGGAATGTAAGATGTGATAAACCCACTGTGTAATAATCTTGCTTCGAAGCTTATATGAACTGTTCATTTAATTGAACAAATCGACGATTTAAACGCAAACGTTTTATTTACTAATACTTTTCTTCAAGAACTTCAAAGAATTTCCAACTCGTCCGGTAAACTAGTACTAAACAAAGTTGTTGTTTGGTTGAAGGCAGAAAGCAAAGTGACTTTATTCATGCATTTGGTGCTGTTTTTACGCGTGTGAACAAATCAATATTTGAAATCAACCGCAAAATCAATATTTTGTTTATGTTGAACACGTGCTATTGTTATTGTTTTGAAAACAACAACACGTGCGTGACAAACAATAACAATACAACCAAAAATATATCAGGAAACATTACGAGTGCTATATTAAACATAAAAAGTAAAGAAATTAATAAAAATATGAAAAAAATCTTAAATCTTTGCGGCTTAAAATGTTTGAAAAATTTTCCAAAAAGTTGTTAGTTGAATAAAATCTGTAAATTTATATGTTTCTCAAATCTGATAAGTGAATTCGAAAGCCCTCAACCAGGGCTATAAAAGCCACCAGCTGTCACTTTCGGGAAATTAAAAGTTTAGGGGGCGTTCTGTATTAAAGTCAAAAAATTCAAAAATTTTCCAAAAAGTTGTTAGTTAAATAAAATCTGTAAATTTATATGTTTCTCAAATCTGATAAGTGAATTCGAAAGCCCTCAACCAGGGCTATAAAAGCCACCAGCTGTCACTTTCGGGAAATTAAAAGTTTAGGGGGCGTTTAGGGTACCTAATTCGGAAACTTTGGCTTTTGCCGTTCCCCAGATATACAGCAAAAAGTAATAAAAATACAACAACCACAAGGAATTTTTGGAAAAAATTAGAGGTAGTCGTGGTTTATTGCTCATAACTCAGCCATTTTTTAACCGATTTGACAGATTTATATACCGACGTGTTGAAAAAGAAATTTACCATTTACTTGTGTTATAAAGCTTGGACTCGGGGAGATCTATGGTTCCCGAAAGTGGGTATTTAAAAAAAATACCCCATAAAATTTCTTCTTCTAAAAATTTCCGATATTTATGTAGATAAGTCATATCCATAGGACATATGGCAGCCGTAAAATTTAGGTTTTTATACAATTTTTATATTTTTTTTTGTACGGGAGGTACCACGTCCACTTCTCCAATCCCGCCCACATTTTGTAGGATGGCGTGTATTGGCAACCTAAATGTGTGCACCTAATTCGGAAACTTTGGCTTTTGCCGTTCCCCAGATATACAGCAAAAAGTAATAAAAATACAACAACCACAAGGGATTTTTGGGAAAAATTAGAGGTAGTCGTGGTTTTTTGCTCATATCTCAGCCATTTGTTGACCGATCTGGCTGAATTTCAATAGAAAAATTATAATAAGAATACCTGACATAAAGATACCCCAACCAAGTCCCCATCATATCTGGGGGCTTCGGAAAACCCATTTCAACAGACAGACGGACAACCGGTTCTTAACTTCGCTTTTCATAAGGACCCAGAATATAAATACTTTATAGGGTGTAGGATCAATATTGTAGAAATTACAAACGGAATGACAAAGTTATATATATCCTTTCTACCTTCGGTGAAGGGTATAAAAAAAAACATTTTTATGACTTTTCTTGTTTTTTATAAGTATATAATTTGGAAAAGAAATGTTTTTCAGAGTATTGCGGTTTTTTTTATTTGTACCTACTTATGATAAATATTTTTTAAGGTAAAACATTTGTTTGCTACATGCACTTGCGTAGACATTTTTTAATTAAGCAATAATTATGACGCCAACATTAACGAAACCCAAATTTTCACGCAAGTAGCGTTTCTTTTTTTATGAACTTTTTTTTACTTATTTTATACACTTGTGACCTTTTCATTTGTTGTTGCATATACATACATACATATGACAAACAAACGCAACAACACCTTGTGATACCATAGACAAATTTATTATGTTTGCTTTTTTTTGTTTTTTAGCTGAAAATAAGGGTTATTTATTTTTTCACTTGTTTTTTTACAACAGGAATAGGAAAAAAATATGAATAATTATGACGCCAACATTTACACAGAAAAAGAATTGTACACACCATCTGAGGCAAGTGATGCGCATATATAATCAGGGGTGTGCTGGAAATCGCAAACGCAAAACGCAAGAATTTTAAAAGTTGTTTTTTAGTAAGATTTCTGTAATAAAAGAATTTTATGACAAATATTATACAAACATTTCTTTATTAAACAGAATTTTATAACAAAAATTATAAAAATTTGATTAAAAGTGTATTATAAACAGCTTCCAAATTCTTGCGTTTTATGTTTGCGATTTCCAGCACACCCCCCAATATATCGTCATATTAAATGCAAACGGACATAACTACACAAAATTTCGAAATGGAGTTTTTTATCGATTATGGTTCGTTTTATCAAAATACATATTCAAGCAAAATTTTAGAATCCTACGATCAAAAATGGCGATTTTATTAACGAAATTTAAACGCCAATTACACCTTGTTGTTATTGATTTTGTAAAGTTTTTTGCTTCTCCTGTAAAAAATTAAAAAGTTTAGTTACGTCCGTTTGCATTTAATATGACGATATGTACATACTTATATGCATGAAGAACCTTTTTAATAATAATTGTTTAATTGTGCTTTATATTTAATTGTGCTTTATGTCATGTGCTTTAATCGGCTCCACGAAAAGACTCCCAATGAAATAACGCCCAAACGAGAAATGAAATATTCCCCAATTTTTTTTCATACATTTTTGGGTGTTATTTCATATGAAAAAACTCCCAATTTTTTTGGGCCGTTTTTCATTTTTTTTGGGAATTATTTCATTCTTCATTTGGGGTTTTCAAATTATGAAATAATCTCCAATGAAATAACACCAAACAAATTTTTAAAATTCGGGGCTTGTTTCATAGCGTGTTTAATTTGGGTGTTATTTCATTTTTAATTCGGAGGTTATTTCATTTTTAACACTAAAGTTAAGTATTGAAATCTGGCTTCGCATACTAAAGTTTTTCTGCGTGACAGCCTGCGGCCGTGCTTAGGGATTTTTTCCTCCAGTAGGACGCGGCAGGTGGCTTCGCTGAATGAAGTTTTCCTGCGTGCGTCACAAGAATAAAAAAATGTTTTTCAATGATAACTAAGGATTTTCCCTTTTACAGAATGTTGACACCATGCGTAACACTATTCTGGAAAAGTATGGCTTTGTCTCTCATTTGTGAAAAAAAATATGGCTATATCTCTTATTTCGCAAAATTTTAAATATGACCTTACTTCTCACTGATTGGGCGATAAGACCATAACGGCTTTTTCTCCCATTCAATTGAGCAATAAAGCCATTATGGCCTTACCTCCCATGGTTAAAAAGCACCCCCCCCCCCTTTAAAGGCCAAACGTAGAAGGCAAATTGTCTTCCGAACTGCAAAAATAGAGCAGGGCTACAAGGATCTACGGGCGGGTAAAATAACTACAGCAATATTTTTGAACCGAATATATCCTTATTATTAAGAAGACGCCTGCGGGCCTCCACACGATTCATTTCAATAATTTTGCGACTTTGCTGTTGGTCCATATTGACTTCATGAAATCCTTGGTGAAACTGACTCTTTTATGAATTTTGGGCATAGTTTCATTTTTGTTGCTGATGGGGTTAATTTCATTGGGGGTTATTTCATTTTCATCATTGGGTGTTATTTCATATGAAATAACATCAAAATATTGGGGGTTGTTTCGTTTTGGGGTTTATTTCATTTATTTTTCGATGTTATTTCATGTTTGGGGATTATTTCAGTGGGGGCTATTTCCTGTGCGTTATTTCATTGGGGGGCTTTTCGTGGAGCCCTTTAATCAAATTATTAAATACAACTGAACCTGAGCATATCGTGTCTCTCGTTATTAAGCGAAACGTTTGTTTTATAAGAAACCTATTTTTACCTACATACATATGTATATACAATTCACAAAGTGTTATTGATATTGATTCTTTTTTGGGCACTGCTACACGTTCAATAAATATCGTGATATTTCTAGTATCACGATATTTATTGAACGTGTAGCAGTGTCCTTTAGAAAAGACAGTGCAACAGTACGACAGTAAATTACAGTACTGTAGATATAAAGCTATACATTTGTGGCACAATAAAATAAAATGAAAATAAAACATATAAATAAATTATCAAAAAGTAATTTCAATTTTTGGGAATACAAAATTTTAATTTCAAAAGATTTTGTTATTCGTGCTTAATTCCCAGTTTTTATTATTGATAAAAACACTTGAAATTTATTGTTGATGGGATAAGCTATTCCTATGCATTTCACTGGTTGCTTAGGCCAGATCATCAGGAAACTTCATCCATAAAGGTTTTAGACAAACTAAAGATATTAAACCAAATAAAACTGTTAAACGTATAAGAATTATAGCAACAGTTCTACTTGTAACAATATCAAAGTTTAAACAAAACACATCAACAATAAACAACAGTGGGTTCATCTCATCTTACATTTCCCCACTACAATTAGTTGAAATTCTCTCAACATTAATTGTAGTTGTAAGTAGGTTAAGAAAAACAAAATGAAAAAAAACAACAACTTACAAAAGATGTTGTCAATTAAGTGTTTTTTAGGCCGTGCACTGCCTGTTTATTATCAAAAAGTAATTTCAATTTTTGGGAATACAAAATTTTAATTTCAAAAGATTTTGTTATTCGTGCTTAATTCCCAGTTTTTATTATTGATAAAAACACTTGAAATTTATTGTTGATGGGATAAGCTATTCCTATGCATTTCACTGGTTGCTTAGGCCAGATCATCAGGAAACTTCATCCATAAAGGTTTTAGACAAACTAAAGATATTAAACCAAATAAAACTGTTAAACGTATAAGAATTATAGCAACAGTTCTACTTGTAACAATATCAAAGTTTAAACAAAACACATCAACAATAAACAACAGTGGGTTCATCTCATCTTACATTTCCTTATCCCATCAACAATAAATTTCAAGTGTTTTTATCAATAATAAAAACTGGGAATTAAGCACGAATAACAAAATCTTTTGACATATAAATAAATAATAATTATTACAAATAAGTAAACAAATATAAAAAATCAGTATTAATAAATATTAAATTAAAGATTTATGCCTGTATTCATAAAAATATTTTAAATTTAAAAAGGCTTACATATCAAATTGTCTATGAAAATTTTCCTCAATAAACGTTTAATAAATTCGTTCGATAATCGTTTATGAATACGGGGTTAAAAATTTAAAATATAACAAATTAGAGTGATATATTCGGCTGTGCCGAATCTTTGATACCCTCCACCGACAGCTCGAATGTTTTAGGAGTAATATCTGTATGTGCTGGTTCACACAGGTCAAGTTTGACTCTTCAAGTCTTGAGCTTTTAGGAGAGAGGGGTAAAGAGAATGGAAAGGGGTACATACTTGACCGTACCAGTCAGTTTTGTATTTTTCTTTTCTTTTTTCATCCGTAATATAATAAATAGCTACAAAGTTGAAGGAAAAGAAAACAAAAATTAATTTTGTGCATGAACGTGAACGCAAGTTCAAAAGAAAATTTAAATAAAACTGTTCAAGTAAACTTGACCTGTGTGAACCAGCACTATGATGCCTATTTTTTACACTGTGCAACAAAAAAAAACCAGCCTCAACACTTGCAACGCGAAATGAAGGTAGACTATTAGTAGAGCAAACCTGCCAAAGGGTCTTGAAAAGTTAGCTCATTTTTTTGAATTTTTTGAAAAGGCGTTGGGTATAAGTCAAAAAAAATGTACTTCAGATGTCTTCAGTAGAATCATAAGGCGATTTTTTTCTTCGAATTTATTAACCCTCTAACTCTCATTTTAAGCGGTCATTTTTGTCCCTTTTCCCAACTCTTACACAAAAGTATACTAAAACGGCACTTTTAAGGGTTAACATTTTCTACGAATATTTTTTGCATCAAATTTCACTAGGGGTCTTCTAAGACCAAAAGTTCGTTCAATGAATCTAAAACGAATTCTCGAAATTCCGGGCCTTGAATTTTTTTAATATTTCGATAAAGTAAATATGAAAGAAATTCCAGGGTGCATTGGTATTGTGTAATTTTATTGTTTTGTAAAAATTAAATTTATTAAAAATCTAAACAAATTTGTTGTTTAACTTTATAAATAAACTAGCAAACCCGGCGAACTCCGTTTCGCCACCAGATGGCTTCGTTTTATGTAACATTTCGTTTGGTGATTAAAAGATGAAGAAAAATTTTTTTTTGTTTTATATTTGAAAAGGAAAAATTTTATTTCATTTCACAACAGTAATGAATTCATTTCGATTACAAAAATGAAGTGTTATTTAGTTGAACTTCTCTAAGTAAATGGCGTTAAAATTGAATGCCATGTCGGTTGGAATCATTGGGATCCGAGGTATAAAAACATTTTCTCCCTTGTACTTTCCTTAAAGCATTGTTGCTTCGATGACGTTATTCATCAGTTTTTTTTACCGTAAGTCGAATGCCATTACAAAGACGTGGTTGGTTTATATTTCGTAACATTATGGTTACCGATACAACTTTTAGTTTGAATTTATTAGGAGGTAATCCGGGTAATCCCAGGGAGTTCGATTGGATAGTTGACGACATTGTTCTGAGAAGTAATGGAATCTACCGATTTGTACGTCTCCAATTTGCCAGCGATTTCACTTTAATCTTTAAATTCAGTTCGTCGACATCAACGTAGCTAATATAGCACGTTCGCTCAACAAATCATGATTTCTGTAATTTTGTGTAATGTTTGAAAACACCTTTCGGATGAGTTCGGACTTTGATTCGGTGAACCGGCAGAAATTGAAATATCCACCGGGATTTTGTCGTTTCCTATGTCCAGCAATTGTTTGGAAAATACGTCTCGAGATTGATTGTTTTGCAGTTCGACCCGCATTTTCAGAGTCAATTTGAGCTTCCTAACGTGTTTCCACAAAGCAGACGACTTCAAACATGCATTTAATTCATCGGCGGGCGTTGATCGTGGTATCACTGGAAGTGTTTGCCAAAAATCACCTGCCAACAAATCATCGTACCTCCATATCGGATTTGATTGTTTCGTAGTAGGCGTAAAAGTAGGCGTGGTAAATTTTTCTTTCGATGGAAACTTAAAATGCATTGATACGAACATTTGAAAGAAAAATTAGTCAAATCGATGGAGCCGTTTTCTGATTTTAGGTAAATCGAAAAAAGTGGGCGTAAAAGTGGGCGGGGAACAATTTTCTTTCCGTCCAAAATCGTCCAAATCGGTCAAGCCGTCCTCAAGTTGTGCTTAATAGAAAAAGTGGGCGGGGAACAATTTTATATGCTATAAACCTCACGGAGCCCGAGACCTTTCCAACGAATGCAAAACCATGGAAATCGGTTCGTGCGTTCTGGAGTTATAGCGTCAGGAAGGAAAACCCAACTTATTTTTATATAATAGAAGAAAATATAATGACCACTGCTGTTGTTGCATATTTGCTGTTTGCAGAAAAAGTCAGAAGAAGACTTGCGAATTTGCAGTGGCCCACTGCCGGAGACTACCGCAAACATGCAAAATATTCTATTTTACCAATTAATCAATTTTATTTGCTTCTATCTGTGGAAAAAATTTAACTGGAAAAAATAGAAAAATTAAGCTTTTAACAACTTGATTTAACTATATAATAAAAATGAAATGTTGTCTGTTGCTGATCGCATAACTTGAGAACGGCTTGAAAATTATCGCCATAGTCCAACTTAGGTTTTTACGGAAAGAAAATTGTGCCCGCCCACTTTTTTCGATTTACCTAATATCCGAAAACTGCTCCATCGATTTGACTAATTTTTTTTTTCAAATATTCGTATTAATCCATTTTAAGTTTTCATCGAAAGAAAAATTTTACGCCCACTTTTTCTATTTATTTTACCGATTTGAACGATGTTTTCTTTAAAATAATCGCCATGGTCCAACTTAGGTTTTTACGTAAAGAAAATATTGACCCGCCCACTTTTTTCTATTTACTTAAAATCAGCGAGGCGGGGTGACCAGCTAGTTTCCAATAAAAAACAAGACCTGTAAGCTTATTGGTTTATTTTCAATAAAAACCGATAACATTGGTTTCTGTGACACCTAAAACCGACACTAATTGTAGTTCGAACAAAAAACCGACAACACTCGATTTCATGACACCAACGTATTTTTTTTTGTCGGTTTCAAATCCAATACCGATAAGATTGGTTTCTATGACACCCCTGTATATATTTAAGTCCATAATGGTATAAATATTCTTTTCACAAAACCAGATATATAAAGATCTGATAAAATTGCGAAAAACTTTTTGTCAAGTTCAACAAATTGGTAGATATGTACAATAAAAACTGAAATAATATTAGTCCTGAGCAAATGAAATAGTGTTTGTTTTTATTAAAGAAATTGTTTTGGTTTTAATTATAATTTAGTATTACATATTATTAATTGTATAGAAACTGAAAACTATTTAAGCATATTTAAAGATATTTTAATTTTAATCATTATTCTTAGGCACAGCTATATTTTTTTCAAAATGATTCTTAAAATATTTTCAAAAGCTTAAAAACAGCATATTACGGTCATAATTACTATTACATAACTACATAATTCGATAATTATGAGATATTGTTTATTTGATCTTTGTTATTTCAAATTAGAGTACAATTTCTTTAAACAAATTGTTTATATTTATTTTGCGATTTTTTAATTCTTATTTTTCTAAAATAAATTTAGAAAGTATTTATAATATCACTTAAACTTCATAGATAGGAAACTAATGCAGTACCAAGATCTACTGGTCCACATTTCCTGTATAAACATTCACACCAAAGATGAGCATTATCTTTAGTTTGCAAAATTAATTTTTATTTATAATAACCAATATTAAAAACGCTATAACTATTAAAGTAAAATATTTAAAAATATGTATGTATTAATGAAAGTGTTAATTTAATAGTATTTTGTAAATCATTCACACAATGAAAAAATTAACATGATGCCCGTTTGTTTTTCGTTAAGGCTTATGGTTGCACTTATTTAATTTGTAAATAAAATGAAAACAGTAAAAGTTATTAATTATAAAACAGATGGCAAATAATCTATAAATAACTTCAAACAATAATCGAAAATACTACTCAACGATGTATATTCTAATCGATATGAAGGCGCATTCTTTTGGAAATAGTGCTAAATAGGGATGAAGGCGATGGTTCATCTGGCTCGTCCGACATGTGTTTTTCATTATTTTCCTGCAGAGGCGGTAACCTATTTACATACCGGTCTGGAATACCAGCCCGAAGTAAAGTGCTTCGGTCAAAACGATGCAAATCGTTGTTGTAATAAGAAATGGCATCCCAACAAATATCACTAAGCTTTGGTATTGTCATCCACATTTTAAATATATCATTGCGACGGTACATATCCTTTTCACTATATTCTATTCCTCCAAAGATGTACATACAACCGTTCCCAGGATGTGCAGCAGAATGAAAGTAAAGAGGCCGTGGAAGGGAGGCGCTGTGTATTTTGTACCATTGTTTAGTCCGCAAGTTTATTTTCCATATGTCATTGAAATACGTTGTAAAATCGCCCTAGAATAAAACGTAATAAATAATCAAGGCGGATAAAAATTAATAAAATTACATACCTGTAAGCCACCAGTGATAAAAGCCTCTATATCACCATTTGATAACGTATGTTGAACGCAGGAGAGACATTTCCGAGCCCTTGGATAACCGGGATCTTCCGAAGTCAAAGCGGTTCGGTCGGGTAAGGTTTCAAAATAATCCCATCGTGTTTTTTCTAAATTAAATGCAGGTATACGTTGCATGTCGTACACAGTTTGTGCTGTTCCACCTCCTAACACATAAATATGACGTCCGTCATAAACTACTTCATGTCTATACCGGCCCTCAGGATCATCACGCATTTCAGGACGGCATATGTAAACATTTTCCCAAACTCTAGTTATTAAATTAAGGCGATATACATCACATGAATAATCGAAGCCAGTTGTTCCGCCAATTGTATAAAGATAATCTTTATGTATCACAACTCCTGGTCCGTACTGCGCTGCAGGTAAATCTCCACTTACTTTTAGGAGGATAACTTGTGGATTTTCTCCAGTTGTGTAAACATAACAATCATTTGAACATGTTTCTCCAAATGGAAAACCTGTACCACCATGTGACTATAAATAAATGCAGAAAATAGAATAGAAGTTTTCATATTTAAATTTTTTTTTATTGTATTAAATATTTTTTCGAATGTGTTTCTAAGAGTCAATTTTCAATTTAAAAAGCTTTTTACAATAGTCCTTTTCCCCTTAATATTTTACATACTTTTTGCCAACCTTTGGTTAACATTGAAGCTATAGATCAGGGTAGGAAAAAATTCAACTCGCGAGCGAAATTCGAGACAATTCTCTCGTTTTCAAATTTGTGCTTACCTTTAAACGGGCAACGATTTTTAAATTTGAATGTCGGAAAATAAAAATATATGAGTCCAAAGCTTCCTAAAAAAGTTTTGCTCAATTCGCTGTCTTATGCAATTGTGTAATGCAAGTCCAAACCCACTTCTGTTTTTTGTAACGTCACGCTAGCGCATATTTTTGCTTATATCGCTCCTGTATTGCAACATAGTCATATCTCCAAAAATCAAAAATTTAAAGTTACTTAAGCAAAAGTGTTCATTCATACCATCTTTATATGTAAAAAAATCAGTATTTTATCTTAAACTTAGCCGAAGTTACAGCAAAATATATTTTATTAAATGTGTATATAAAAAGTTCATTTTGAAATTTTGAATCGCATTTTGCAAAGTTAAATTTTTTTTGAGATATGACTATGTTGTTTTATAGGAGCGATATCTTTAAATCCTTAACGTCGATTGTCCTTAATTGTTTTTCTGTGCTAATTCATCACTTTGTTAATATAAAAACTATTTCAAATTTGACTTATTCATTTAATTTTTTACATTTTGTCGGTCGAATATCACGTCACGTCAAAATGGTAATGCCCATATTGATATAAGATTTTGCACAAATTCGTTCTATATGACTAGAAATCACTCTGTAAATTTTCGTGATTATCAGTCCATAATTTATCATAGGCCCCATATAAAGCCCACTTTCGGAAAACAGCTAAGTACGCCTAAAACAGTAACAAATAATGATATTGTAATACATTTTGGTATGTTATAGGAGATCGGTCCAAAACTTGCCATTGGCCACATATAAAGCCTTCTCTCAAATCTGTGTTTTATTATACATAATAAAATTTGGTCAGCCATAGTTTTATGAGACTATAAATTACATTTTCAAATTTCGGGGAGATTGGCCCATAATTTACCATAAGTCCCATATAAACACCACTCCCAAAATTGTCTAACTGTAGGTGTAGGGTATCATTTGGCACAGCCGAATACATCACTAGCTTTTTTTTGGTATTTTATTAATAGGAAAGTTGGAAACCTGAGTATGCAACGTAATTTGAGAGTCGTATACCGATGAAAAAGCAACCTATATCTAGATTAATTAAAAAAATGGTTATGTTTTAGCGGTATAAATAAATTCCCGCCAAATTAATGCCCCTATTGCGGTTCTCCACTTTTGTAACTGTTCACATTGCCATTCTCAACTCAACTGGCAGTTGGCTATTCAGTTGTGTATCTGTTTGTTTCGTGATATTGCCGTTTTCAACTTTGTAAAAGTTTGGTCGACAAAAATGTTAAATACACACAACTGCTAAAAAGTAGTTGTGTTATTGGCAGTTAAAGTTTATTTTTTTTTAATTCGGTGAAAATCGAAAACAAAATGGAGCAGTCAATCGTACGTATAAATTTTTGTAATAACTTTTATTAGTTTGAAAATAAAATTTGAGCGGCTCGTTTATTTAGAGAAACTTAGAAATTGTTTGCGGAAAACACCAATGTGTAGTTTATAAAACACGAGCGCCTAACTCGTCCGTTCAACTTACATTTAAAACAAAAACAAATTTCGAAATTTTGTTTTTGTTTTCAATGTAAGTTGAACGGACGAGTAAGGCGCTCGTGTTCTATAAACACCACACAAAGTTTGGTATGATGAAAAATGCATATAAGCAGTTATGGGAAGAGTTTATAGTGGAGTTAAATAGTCTGGGACCACGACAAAAACTTCTTTTAATCTAATTATAATATTCTTGGCACAGGTTTGGATGCACTACAAGGCAAGTATAAAGAAAAAACTTCCCAACAATAAAAGAAACACTCAAGGATATGGGGAGGGCTATCACAAGAAGTTCTATTAAATAGCCTTTAGGATACTGTTTTGTAGCTCTTGTATTGTAAGACCGGCCAAGTATTTGGTGTTGAAAATATTCCACCATCAAGTGACAATTTTACTGAGTCAGTTGAACCAATAATACAACCAGCATATTGGCCAATAGCTACCCCAACCAGAAGGCACAATAAAGTTTCTTTACTTTTTAGAAGTTGTTACTTGGCACTGGAAAGTTCGGATGGAATCATCACGAATTTGTCTTCTTGTACGTAGCGCATCTATACAAGAGTTTTGCTTTTCACCATCATAAAATAAATCGACACTAACATCAGTTATAAATACTTTCTATTCAACACAGCAATTAAAAATACTTTTAGTTTAAAAAATTATACAATTTTATAAAATTTTCGCTTGTCAAACATTACATTTAAAGTTGGCAAATCGATATTTTAAGTTGGCAACTTTATAGCAAACTCAACTAAAAACAATTGGGTATCACAATACCTAAAATGAGTTTGGTTGACTCCAACACGACCAAACTGAGTTGAGTGGAGAACCGCAATAGGGGCATAAATATTGAGCGGTTTCTAGCGGGTTTAATGTCCGATTTGGCGGGAAGTGTTCAAAAAAAGTTGGGAACAGTTCTTATCGTCCACCGATTTTTTTTTATGAAATATATGTATATTGTTTTAAAGATTTTTGTGTGTATATATGCACATTTTTTACATTTTGTTTTTCTCTTAAAATGTGTATTTTTTTTTTTTTTTTTTTTTTTTGTAAAACGCACTGGTTCTCTCGAAAGTATTTTTTTGTCAAGTACATATTAACAAAGGCGAATTCAACTACAGGTGTTGTCGAAAATACAACAATCCAAAAACAACATAGGGTTTTTTGCATTGCATTGTTAGTGCTTATAGCTCGAAATGTCAACCATTTTTATCAAAACACTAACAAATCAAAACAAATAAGCTCGAACTGTCAAAATCAGATGCCGTTTCGACACCACCTGTAGGTAATTCGCCTTTAAATTAACAAATTAATAGCTCTGTTTCATTACTCTACTTTGGGATCCCTCGGGATCCCAATTTGCACGAAAAGCGCTCCCGTACTTTTAATTTGTGTAAATGAGAGCGGATTTGAGAGAATAAAATTCTTCTTCTTCTTGCACGAAACAGCCAAGACTTTTTCTTCGTGCAAATTGTGTAAATTTGCAAACAGCTGTAAAACATTAACAAAACAATGAAATTCAAAGGAAAAAAATCGTGAACCAAATTTTGGAAAACGTGTTGTGGAGTAAAATAATGTACTAAAATATAAAGTTTTATGTTGAAATATTAGGAAATCATAATTTTAGTTATTGTAAAAGTGTTTGTTTTGTATAATTTTTTAAAAGTGGCATAAACTTTTATTGTTTTGTAAGGACTGTCATTTTATTTTGTGCTTAAAATTTGGATTTTTCTGTTCCCGTACTTTTGTCTCTTAATGAGAGAAATTTATGCTTGCTCTCATTTTCACGAACTTTACCTAAAAAGTAAAGAAACAGAGCTAATGTTTACTTGTGCGAAGTTAAGTATGTATGTATGTATATTTTGTAATAAAAAGAAGGACTGGCAAGACGTGTGGGAAAGGGTATACAGCAGGTCCAAAAAGTGTCACAGTGTCCATGGACTTTGTGACACTTTGTAGCTTTAGTTAGCGAAGCCGGTCTTTGTTATACCATAGAATAGAAAATCCTTGCGCCCGGCCGAAGGCCGGCTATGCAGGGAAGCTTTAATTAGCGCAGCCGGTGTTTGTTATACCAGAAAGGAGAAAATCCGGCGAAGGCCGGCTGTGCAGAGAAGCTTTAGTTAGCGAAGCCGGTCTGTGTTATACCACAGAGTAGAAAATCCTTGCGCCCGGCCGAAGGCCGGCTATGCCGATATTTGTTACACTATAGGGGAGAAAATCCTTGCGCCCAAAAGTGTTTCTGTTATATATTTAATATATGTACCCAACAAAAAAAACAACAAAACCATTTTTTAAATTTTTTTACCCAAATTATGTTTTATTTTACCAAATCATTGTCACCGACACCTTATCATGGTTAAATAAGTTTCTTTAAAAATAGTTTTGTTGGTTGTAACCATAATAAAACATGTTTTTCTCTGCTTGTATGTACATAGATCTTTTTATTGGATTTAACGTCTTTGGTAATTATAAGGCGCGGATCCAGCTTAAGCCTTAGGGGGGGGGGGGGGGGGGAGGTGGGGAATTTTGTATGATACAAAAAAGTAAAAAATTTATTTTTAAAAGTTTTTAAAAACAATATGTGTATTAGGGTAAGTACTTTTTGCAATTTTTGCGAATATCAAATTCTTCATCGCATAGCCGTATAGACCGTGAAAAAATATTAAGAAATTATGTATTACTTTTTCGCGATCGTGAAGAAAGTTTCCGCACCAAACGCGATAAAGTTTTGAATTTAAATTTTTCTCCTTACTATACAAAATTAACATTTAATTACAAAAGTTTAAGTATTTTCTAATAATAATTAGTATTGTGGTTATTTTGTTGAACTATTTATGGTTTTTAATCCAAATTTTTTAATATTTTTAATTAGGCTTAAGTTCATGAAATTTAATTTTTATTAAATTATTTTTGTGAAGAAAGGAATTTTACAACATGAAAATTAATTAAAATTGTTATTGATAATCTTTCATTCTTGACGTGGCTCGGGCTCGAACCCTGGCCGGCAGGTTACCATGACATGTTTCGATCGCAACCACTCGATCTCCTCAGATGGATTTGCCGTCTTACACTCGCAGCCATCGACGACTGCTGACGTCACTAGTCAAACATCAATCCTTAAACCAAATTGTATTTTAACATTTGGTAGATCGAAATTTGCTGTCCTGAATGATTATCCATTTTAATTGACTTTACATGTTTTTTTCTTTACTTCTGTTTTTTCGTACTTTCGTCAAGAATTTTTCTTGAAGTCCAAGTACATTTTTTTTGTTTTTTCACTTTGTCTTTCTCTTTTCTGTTGACCTTTTTCAGCACAACTTGAAGGACAAATTTACACATAGAGCTCGTGCCTTAGCTTTAACAATAATTAGTATTGTGGTTATTTTGTTGAACTATTTATGGTTTTTAATCCAAATTTTTTAATATTTTTAATTAGGCTTAAGTTCATGAAATTTAATTTTTATTAAATTATTTTTGTGAAGAAAGGAATTTTACAACATGAAAATTAATTAAAATTGTTATTGATAATCTTTCATTCTTGACGTGGCTCGGGCTCGAACCCTGGCCGGCAGGTTACCATGACATGTTTCGATCGCAACCACTCGATCTCCTCAGATGGATTTGTCGTCTTACACTCGCAGCCATCGACGACTGCTGACGTCACTAGTCAAACATCAATCCTTAAACCAAATTGTATTTTAACATTTGGTAGATCGAAATTTGCTGTCCTGAATGATTATCCATTTTAATTGACTTTACATGTTTTTTCCTTTACTTCTGTTTTTTCGTACTTTCGTCAAGAATTTTTCTTGAAGTCCAAGTACATTTTTTTTGTTTTTTCACTTTGTCTTTCTCTTTTCTGTTGACCTTTTTCAGCACAACTTGAAGGACAAATTTACACATAGAGCTCGTGCCTTAGCTTTAACAATAATTAGTATTGTGGTTATTTTGTTGAACTATTTATGGTTTTTAATCCAAATTTTTTAATATTTTTAATTAGGCTTAAGTTCATGAAATTTAATTTTTATTAAATTATTTTTGTGAAGAAAGGAATTTTACAACATGAAAATTAATTAAAATTGTTATTGATAATCTTTCATTCTTGACGTGGCTCGGGCTCGAACCCTGGCCGGCAGGTTACCATGACATGTTTCGATCGCAACCACTCGATCTCCTCAGATGGATTTGCCGTCTTACACTCGCAGCCATCGACGACTGCTGACGTCACTAGTCAAACATCAATCCTTAAACCAAATTGTATTTTAACATTTGGTAGATCGAAATTTGCTGTCCTGAATGATTATCCATTTTAATTGACTTTACATGTTTTTTGTTAGTACGAAAAAACAGAAGTAAAGGAAAAAACATGTAAAGTGTAAGACGGCAAATCCATCTGAGGAGATCGAGTGGTTGCGATCGAAACATGTCATGGTAACCTGCCGGCCAGGGTTCGAGCCCGAGCCACGTCAAGAATGAAAGATTATCAAGAACAATTTTAATTAATTTTCATGTTGTAAAAAATTCCTTTCTTCATAAAAATAATTTAATAAAAATTAAATTTCATGAACTTAAGCCTAATTAAAAATATTAAAAATTTGGATTAAAAACCATAAATAGTTCAACAAAATAACCACAATACTAATTATTTTATGAAAAAATATAAAAATAAATAAAAAACTTAAATGCGGACAGAATAGAGAACATTTATCGTCTCCTCCTCAGTGATGATATACCAGCGCCAATGTATTTATCATTTGATGCCGAAAGTGCTAGTTCAAAGCATGTTACAAACTATATTTAGAATGAACGGATTAATAAACAAAATCAACTCTGGAGATAATCATTTGAGCAGCACACTGAAGACTGCTTACTTTTCTCCACCGCCTGCATATGGGTGTGAAGAAAACAACGGAAATGCTTTACCAGATATAAAAGAACTATCGCCTTGGTCAACATGTTCGTCTTTGGAAATTTCTCTTCTGTTATTGAAATAAAAATGTTGACACTGATGTTGTTCTTTTCATTTTCTTCATCACTGGGGAGGAGACGATAAATGTTCTCCATTGTGTCCCCCTTTTAGTTTTTTATATATTACTTATATTTTCTTATTTTTGTTCACAATTTTTGTCACTATTATTAAATTTTTTTTTCTATTTTCACAATAAGAAAAATAATTTTTTTAAATCAAAAATCAATTTTCAAATAAACACAATGACGTTCAAAAATGTAAACAACTTTTGACATTTTGGCCATTTATGCCTATGTATTATTATTAAGAACACAACTCTGCAAAAAATCAGCAGGCGTTTCGAGCAGACCTACTAATTGGGCCATGGAATAAATATTTGAGTTTCAATTAAGTTTATTTTATTTATGTGCGTGAACAGTTGTGAATAAGAATTAGTAAAATGGACTCGAAGTAAATTTAACGAAAAAAGACGCGAATATCGCCAATCTGAAAAAATAAAAAGCAAAAAAAAAAACAAACAAATCGCAAATTGGTGTAAGAAAGTCAGTTAAGTATTCGGTTTTAAATAACAATAATAATAATCAGCCTTATTCCGGTTGTCGTTGTCGTAATCGATCAAGTAATTTTTTGTAAGAGATTAAAGTAACACACAACCAGTGTTCTTTAATCTATTACAAAAAACGACTTGATCGATTACGACAACGACAACCGGAATAAGGCTGAATAATAAAAACAATGCTATGAAAACAAAAAATCGCGGATTAAAAACAATTGAAAACGGCTTAGAATCTATCACTGAAACCCAAGATTTAACTTACAAAACGTCAGTTACAGCTTCTAATTTGCAGAACAATTTTAATTGCAAAGAATGTGGAAAATCTTGTGAATGTTTGAAGGTAACAAGCCGGGTTCGGAAAGCGCATAATGTTTGCTAGCCCGGGAAACTGCATTAGGAAGAAAAACTGAACAGATGGAAAAAACTATTGAGGACAATAAAACTCGCGTAAGGTATTGGAAACAAAAATTTAAAAAAATATCAAAACTAACTGAAACCACTCCCGAAAAAAATGTAAAAAAATTTATGAAACAAGGACACAGTGCGATGAAAAAGCGAGTGAGGTTTTAGAAAAACAATTGGTTAAAAATAAACAAAATATAGTAACTCATAAAGAAAAATCTATGTACTCCAAAATCATTTCTGGAAAAGTGCTAAAGAAATATAAAAGCCGTAAAACTTTATATCACATAGTTATTCGTTATCAACAAAATAAAAATTCTAAAACTCTCCAAGAAAATAGAGGTTGTAAGGAGAACACTATAAAACATTTAATTGAACAGTTTTTACAAAAAGATCAAATCTCTGGTATATGTCCAGGAAAAAGGGCCCTATCGCGAATGTTATGGGAATATGATATAAAAGTTCTATTGTGAATTATTTGTCAGTGCTTTGTAAACAAAAGTCTTTATTGTGAGTTACTTGTCAGTGCTTGTATTGTGAAAGAAAAATGTAAAAAATAAAATACTAATAAAAATATAATAAAATAAATAAGGTTTATCTTAATTTTCTTTATGTACACTCCTTCAATAAAGGGAAAAAGTAATTTAATCCTACTTAAGAATACAAATTAAAATTTACATGTTCCCTTCTCGTTCACATCAACACTTGTTGGGAATTTACTTATTTTTTTTTTTTTTTGCTTTCTTAAACTAACATTTTTTTGGCGAACTATATATAGTTATATTGCCAGGGTATCACACAAATTTTAGGAGCCTCAACCGCAAAGTCCTCGTTCGACCTAAACCTTCGTAAAGGAAGGCGAGAGCTTCCAGAATCCGCTCCAGAGTATTGTGGTATCCACCAGTAATATTCTGAGTTATTTCCTTGGTACTCCACCAGTAAAACGTCTGAGTTATATTTGGTTCTCCACCAGTCACATTAAGTTATTAATGGTTCTCCACCAGACAAAACCTCAAATTGAGGTTAAAAACGATTGCATATAGTTAACGCAGATACCGCAAAAACTGTAACTTGGTACAGTTATACGACGCCGAAACCACAAAGTATACAGAGATGAAAAAAGTGACGTATGAAAAATGCCTAAATCATTTGCGAGGGCAGCTTTCGAAGAAAGAGAAAGAAAACTTTTTTGTTAGTGAAGTGACAATGCGTAAAAACAGGCCGCTACTATCTACACAAATTGCATAATCAAAACAAAAAACGCAAAAAGGGCAGCTTTCGAAGAAAAAGACAGAAAAAAACACAATATTTTCTGTCTCGTGACGCCTCTGTATACTCTGTGGCCGAAACACTAACCAATGCGGGGTGACACCGCAAAACGCAACAAAAGCAGACAAACAAAAACGACCTGTTTGCCCTTAAGAAATAATGACAAAAAGCGCGAGCTGCTTCTCCACTCAGAGCAGTTTTACGAGTGGAATTTACTTAGTAAAAAAATTCGGGGAGTAAACATTGGCGATGCCAAATTTTTTAAGTTTGGGAATTCATTCCCAAAAAATTTGTTATGGGAATCATTCACAATACGAAATAAAAAAAATTTGGGAATATTTTCATAGCAGTAGTTGTTTGCGAAAGGGGTGATTATAAGGAAAAATGGGAAGGAATTTCGAAAATGATATCTTCAAGATACTTTTACTAATCTGCACCAAAAGTTTTGCAAAGAAACTAAACTCTTGCTATATACAAGCCCTTTTGGATAATTAAAAGTTAAATGTCTGCTCGAAATACATGGTTGTGTAAAACACACATTAACTTTGATTTAATGCTGCAAAAGTTGTACCGATTAAAGGTTTTATCTTCAACTAGCTCATATAACTTTATTTCAATGGTAGCATGTAACTTAAGGTGGAAGTACATAACACGCGTTAGTGCGCGCGCGCTCTGTCGTCTTCTGTCAAAAAAAGTTAAACTAGTGTATTTTCATAGAACAAGCTACATGCAAAATATTTTGACGCGTTTGCGCCAGAAAGTTGGTTAACTTTGAACTTTTTAACGCGTTGTGTATTTTTGACAAGTAATCAGCTGACATTAAAAAAAATAATTTAACAAATTTGTGAATCATGATAGAAAAATTTATTAAAGAGCTTAAAAAACATACAATATTAATGTAAAAAGAATAAATTCAATAAAATAACAAAATCTTGATATAAATTCGAACCCGTTTTTAATGCACAAATAAGTAAACAAATAAAAAACAGCTGACAGGAATGGCTTTTGCAACGCGTGTTGTGTAACTTGCAATTTTTTACGCGCTAAAGTTTTTAAACTCACGATACTCGTCGACGAACTAACGCGTGTTATGTACTTCCACCTTTAGATCCGAAATCTTGTATGTATAGAGAATGCAAAGTTTGCAATAAAGAAGAAATTCCGGAGGCTGAAAATGATTTAGAAGAGACTTTTTACTTAAAGTGGTGTCAGAAAACAATTGACCGAAAGGGTGCTAAAGTCACGTCAAAAGAAGCTATAAAATGCAATGTTAACGAGTTAGTTGTGCTATTAAATACCCAAACACCATTTTATTTAAAGCACAATACAGACCACCAATTGAAATTCGTCCAAATTTTAAAAAACACTTTAAAGGAAGGTGATGTTCTTGTAGTCGTTGATTTTTCGGAGAATTACTTTTGTAAATATGCGACCGAAATTCAGAGCGTACACTTCGGAGCGTCAAAAAAACAAGTATCTTTACATACCGGTGCATTTTTTCCGCGAACCTTTAGAAAACACTATAACGTGTGTTTCTTTTTGTACTATTTCTGAGTGCCTTCGCCACGATGCAGCATCCATTTAGGCCCATATGAAACTAGTGCTAAATCTCATTTAAGAACATGTACCTCGTGTCAAAATAATTTATTTTCAAAGCGATGGCCCTGCAACCCAATATAATCTATCTATATATATAAAAATGAAAAATGTTTGTATGTTTGTGTGTTTGTTTGTTTGTTTGTTGGCTTATAGACTCCGAAACTACTGAACCGATTTTCTTGAAATTTTTACAGTAACATCACGTGAGCCCTAAAAATAAAATAGGCTACTTATTTTTTCGATAGGGGCAGGGGAATTGGTACCCCCCATAGGATGCCAATATTTATTATCGCATATCTTAAGAGCCGCTGGACGCATTTTGCTGAACTTTTTGTAGTAGGATCTTCTGAGCCCCGAAATTGAAATAAAATAGCAGCGGGGGTATTTGAATCCCCCATAGGACTCCAATGTTTAACATCGCATATCTTAAGAACTGTTATAGTGAGAATGTTCAAACTTTCTAGAAGTCACTCTTATGGTATACTACACTTTTGAAAATAAAAATAAAGCGGGTAGGCGCAGGGGGGGAAATACCTCCCATAGGATGCATATATTAAATATCGCTCAACTGAAGAACTATTAAAGGGAGAGTCTTCAAACGTGGGTTAAGCTACTATTATAGTAAACTATAAATTTTCAATATAAAAATGGGCGGGAGAGACAGGGGAGGAGCAGTACCCCTCATAGATAGAAATATTAATAAGAGCCACTGCACGCATTTTGTTGAAATTTTGGTAGTAGGATCTTCTGAGTCCCAAAATTGAAATAAAGTAGCAGCGGGGGAAGTGGTTTTCCCCATAGGACGCCAATGTTTAATATCGCATATCTTAAGAACTGTTATAGTGAGAATGTTCAAACTTTGTAGAAGTCACTCATATGGTATACTACACTATTGAAAATAAAAATAAAGCGGATAGGCGCAGGGGGGGAAATACCTTCCATAGGATCCATACATTAAATATCGCTCAACTGAAGAACTATTAAAGTAGGGTCTTCAAACGTAGTTAAAACTACTATTATGGCAAACTTTAAATTTCAATATAGTAATGGGCGGGGTAGACAGAGGAGGAGCAGTTCCCCTCATAGATAGAAATGTAATGAAGAGCCGCTGCAAGCAATTTGTTGAACTTTTGGTAGTAGGATCTTCTGAGCCCCAAAATTGAAGCAAAATAGCAGCGGGGGAAGTGTTACCCCCCATAGGATGCCAATGTTTAATATCGGATATCTTAAAAACTGTTATAGTAAGAATGTTCAAACTTTGTAGAAGTCACAGTTATGGTATACTACACTTTTGAAAACAGAAATAAAGCGGGTATGCGCAGGGGGAAATATCTTTCATAGGATGCATATATTCAATATCGCTCAACTTAAGAACTATTGAAGGCAGAGTCTTCAAACGTGGTTAAAGCTTCTATTATGGTAAACTATAAATGTCAATATAGAAATGGGCGGGGTAGCCAGCGGAGGAGCAGTACCACTCATAGATAGCATTATTAATAAGAGCCGCTGCAAGCAATTTGTTGAACTTTTGGTAGTAGGATCATCTGAGCCCCAAAATCGAAACCCCCATAGGACGCCAATGTGAAATATCGCATATCTTAAGAACTGTTAAAGTAAGAATGTTCAAACTTAGTAGAAGTCACTCCTATGGTATACTACACTTTTGAAAATAAAGCGGGAATGCGCAGGGGAAAAAACATTCCATAGGACGCATATATTAAATATCTCTCAACTGAAGAAGTGGTTAAAGCAGTGTAGCGAAGCGCACCGGGTTAAGCTAGTATATATATAAAAATGAAAAATGTTTGTATGTTTGTTTGTTTGTATGTTGGCTTATAGACTCCTAAAATACTGAACCGATTTTTCTGAAATTTTTACAGTAGCATCACGTGAGCCCTTAAAATAAAATAGGCTACTTATTTTTTCGATAGGGGCAGGGGATTGGTACTCCCCATTGGATGCCAATATTAAATATCGCATATCTTAAGAGCCGCTTCACGCATTTTGTTGATCTTCTGAGCCCCAAAATTGAAATAAAGTAGCAGCGGGGAAAGTGGATTCCGCATAGGACGCCAATGTTTATTATCGCATATCTTAAGAACTGTTATAGTGAGAATGTTCAAACTTTGTAGAAGTCACTCTTATGATATACTGCACTTTTGAAAATAGAAATAAAGCGGGTAGGCGTAGGAGGCGAAATACCTCCCATAGGATCCATATATTAAATATCGCTCAACTGAAGAACAATTAAAGGGATAGTCTTCAAACGTGGTTAAAGCTACTATTATGGTAAACTATAAATTTCAATATAGAAATGGGTGGGGTAGCCAGAGGAGGAGCAGTACCCCTCATAGATAGAAATGTTTATAAGAGCCGCTGCAAGCAATTTGATGAATTTTTTAGTAGGATCTTCTGAGCCCCAAAATTGAAATAAAATAGCAGCGGGGGAAGTGTTACCTTCTATAGGATGCATATATTAAATATCTCTCAACCGATAAATTGGTTAAAGCAGTGTAGCGAAGCGCACCGGGTTAAGCTAGAAATAAATATAATTACAATATCTTATTTCATCATTGCACAGTACCCCTCATATATAGAAATGTTAATAAGAGCCGCTGCAAGCAATTTGTTGAATTTTTTTAGTAGGATCTTCTGAGCCCCAACATTGAAATAAAATAGCAGCGGGGGAAGTGTTACCTTCCATAGGATGCATATATTAAATATCTCTCAACCGATAAATTGGTTAAAGCAGTGTGGCGAAGCGCACCGGGTTAAGCTAGTAATAAATATAATTACTATTTCTTATTTCATCATTGCACAATTTTAAAACTTCAAGAGCCAACATGGAATTTTTCAACTTCAGGCCACGGTAAAAGTGTTGCAGATGGTATAAGAGGCACCGTGAAAGGATTATGTGATGGAGCTGCATTGCACGGAAGAGATATTATCTCTGCACAAGATATTTTCGCCGTAATATCCAAATCGAACGTGAATGGCTACTTAGTACACGAAAATTATATAATATACTATGATAAACTTTTAAAAATTGACATAAAGCCTGCACCGAACTCAATGAAGATCCATCCATCAAGTCATTTGAAGTAATAACCAAAGTAATAAATTATTTATTAACAACTTGTTATGCAATATATGTTATACAGAACCACCTTGTTATCGTTACAATCTAAGCCCTGATAATTATAATAAAATTGCCGAAATAAAAATTAAAAGACAACGAAAGAAATAGTTGCTATCTGTCATTTAATTAATTAACTTATGTTGTATATTATTTACTTTCTAATTAAGTATGTACTTTTATGGTTTGTTACCTTTTATGTTGAAATATTTTTAATTCTGTAAATATTACTCTCCATATTAAAACCTGCAGTATTTTATAGATCTTGATACTATATCTTAATTTGTAACACATTTCATATTTTAAATAAAAATAATTAATAAAAAATAATTGAAATATTCCTTTTGGTATTTTATTTTGTTCAAAAAAATTAAAAAAATAAATGTTTTTGGAAATAAGAATAAATATCGCAGTAAGTATTGACAAATATATTAATACTACACTAAACTCAGAAAAACTAACCATTCTAAAGGTATTAGTGATCTTAATATATAATTTGGTAAAAAAAAATCATGAGGTAAAGTTTAAATGGTTATATCTCTTAAACCATTACCGATAGCCAAATACATAGTTTTTTTTTCCAAAATATTGCAAATTATGTCTTATACTAGCCGTAATTTATATCCATACACGATCATAAAAAAAAAAAAAATGTTATTTTTTTTTCAGTGTATTTTAAAGAACGCCCTTAAGGGGTATTATCCACACGCGTTATCCTTTTTCAATTTTAACAAAAACTGTAATTTTTATATTTTTGTAGTGGCCATCCTGGCTGGTAGAATCTGGCAGTGCTGTTTTTATGAGACTGGCGTTTTGACAGCAGCCACATATACAATACAATGACACAGATTTGAATAAAACGCTTTTTTACTGTCTTGCTTTTGGCAGTGGTCAATTTAAGTTAGTAGTAGTTAAGCCTAGATTACACTATCTCATAAGTCTTACGTATTCCATAATACTTTGAGAGATAGAAATCTAATGAGTTTTGTTGCGACTCACGTTGGGTTGAAATTCCCAATAATGGCTCTTAATTGAAAATTCATATTTTTAAAAAGTAATCAATTACAGGTTATAATAAACAAAATTGTGCATCACTAACCATCTTTTTCATTTTCCTTTGTTATTTACTTTTCGAGTTGTGCGTTGTTAAAGTTGAAAATTTTTTAAGTTTTTGAAAACAGTGGTAAAAATTAAAAAAAAATTTTTTTTAATAAAATTTGTATATTTTAATAGCATAAAAGTAATATTTTTACAATGGAACCTTCAACCTCAGGTATTTGGAAACTCAAATATAAGTATATCCCAGTTAAATATTTTAGTTGTAGAAATATTTTTAATATTTTTTTGAAAATTGGTCTAAAAAACAATCATTTTTTACTTTTAAGTAGAAATTCAAATTCGGTTTGGGCAAGCTTGGATAAAAAAATTTTTTTTATAGTTTTCTATGATATGTCTACTTACAAATCATATAAAAACATTTTGCGGGTTTTTTGCGATAATAACGAAAAAAAAATAGTTTTTCAATTTAACATCAAAGAAAAATTCGTGTATGCATGTAAGTGTGTACATACCAGGCGCGGATCCAGCTTGAGCATTAGGGGGGGAAAATTGTATATGATACAAAAAAGTAAAAAATTTGTTTTTCAAAGTTTATTAAAAAGAATATGTGTATTAGAGTAAGTACTTTTTGTAATTTTTGCGAATATCAAAGTCTTCATCGCATAGCCGTATAGACCGTGAAAAAATATTAAGAAATTATGTATTACTTTTCGCGATAAAGTTTTGAATTTCAATTTGTCTCCTTACTATACAAAATTAACATTTAATTACAAAATGTTAAGTATTTTCTAATAATTTCATGAATATAACAAGATCTTACCATTTGTAAGGAAGAAGGGTGCAAAAAAATCGGGACTCTTTTTCGCGGTTTTTTTTTAATAAACTAAATTTTAATGGCAAATGTTGTGATAGATGAGTTGTTTGGCGATTATGTATATGAAACAGTGATAATTTTCGGCAGCGTAGGAATATATGCGCGGAACGAGCTATTAAAGTTGCACAATATATTTTTCCATTATGTAAATCAACTTTAAACTTAAAATTTATTTTATTAAACCCAAAAAAATAGCTTTACATTTTTGTTATACAGTTTCTTATTTTATGTATTTATGCCTGTATTCATAAAAATATTTTAAATTTAATTAAGGCTTGAAAACCAAATTTTCTATGAAAATTTTATTATCATTTATGAATATGGGGGTTAAAATATATAGCATATATAAACAATAAATGTACCATATAAATATTTCTATACACATTAGAAATTAAAAAAAAATATTTTTTTTGAGGAGTTTTAGAAATTGCATTTGGTGCGGAAACTTTTTTGGACAAAATTACCTAAAAAATTATTTTCATTATCAATACTAAATTACCCATCGCGTGTTGGGATGAAGAAATTTTGTCCAAAAAAGTCATCACCCTAATTAAAAAAAAACTCAAAGACGCATAATGAAGAGAGTTTGGCTCCCAAATACTTTGCTAAAACTGTTTTTCGCTTGGGATGATTATATTTGAAAAATGTTGTCGTTTCTTTAACAAATGATACAACTTTTTGAATTAATGGCACTTTATTGCTTTTAGAAATTGAGTTGTTCGATTTATGGGAATAGCAAGGCGTTTGTTTCGCATTTGTCGCTTTTCCAGAAATTTTGAACAGCTCCATTTTCTGCTGACATCAGAGGACACCCATCTGTTCCATATCCTACACAATTTTTAAGGTCAAGACCAAAATTTGTCAAAGCTTTAAGAAGTATTAATGATAGTGCCTTCGTATCAATTGACACATCAACTTATTGAAAATCGTTAGAGATTCAATAAAAAATGAATAAAAAAAATACTTATAGAAAATTTCGTTAAAGATTCCATAAAAAATAACACAATAAAAACCTTGCTGGGATTTCCAAAAATTTTGTACATTAAAAAAAATATTATTATTGGGAATTCTTGTATTATCGAAATTAACAAAACATATTTTTATAATTTACAGGGGCGGAAATTTCCTTATTTCCCCCCCCCCCCCCCCCTGAATCCGCGCCTGGTACATACATATGTTTTGTATGTAGTTTTGTTATTGTTTATTTTTGTTAATTTTCTCATTATCAACATTCCTATTTTTAATATTATTACCCAGTAGTAGTAAAAAAATTCGGGGAGTAAACATTGGCGATGCCAAATTTGTTAAGTTTGGGAATTCATTCCCAAAAAATTTGTTTTGGGAATCATTCACAATACGAAATAAAAAAAATTTGGGAATATTTTCATAGCAGTAGTTGTTTGCGAAAGGGGTGATTATAAGGAAAAATGGGAAGGAATTTCGAAAATGATATCTTCAAGATACTTTTACTAATCTGCACCAAAAGTTTTGCAAAGAAACTAAACTCTTGCTATATACAAGCCCTTTTGGATAATAAAAAGTTAAATGTCTGCTCGAAATACATGGTTGTGTAAAACACACATTAACTTTGATTTAATGCTGCGAAAGTTGTACCGATTAAAGGTTTTATCTTCAACTAGCTCATATAACTTTATTTCAATGGTAGCATGTAACTTAGATCCAAAATCTTGTATGTATAGAGAATGCAAAGTTTGCAATAAAGAAGAAATTCCGGAGGCTGAAAATGATTTAGAAGAGACTTTTTACTTAAAGTGGTGTCAGAAAACAATTGACCGAAAGGGTGCTAAAGTCACGTCAAAAGAAGCTATAAAATGCAATGTTAACGAGTTAGTTGTGCTATTAAATACCCAAACACCATTTTATTTAAAGCACAATACAGACCACCAATTGAAATTCGTCCAAATTTTAAAAAACACTTTAAAGGAAGGTGATGTTCTTGTAGTCGTTGATTTTTCGGAGAATTACTTTTGTAAATATGCGACCGAAATTCAGAGCGTACACTTCGGAGCGTCAAAAAAACAAGTATCTTTACATACCGGTGCATTTTTTCCGCGAACCTTTAGAAAACACTATAACGTGTGTTTCTTTTTGTACTATTTCTGAGTGCCTTCGCCACGATGCAGCATCCATTTAGGCCCATATGAAACTAGTGCTAAATCTCATTTAAGAACATGTACCTCGTGTCAAAATAATTTATTTTCAAAGCGATGGCCCTGCAACCCAATATAATCTATCTATATATATAAAAATGAAAAATGTTTGTATGTTTGTGTGTTTGTGTGTTTGTTTGTTGGCTTATAGACTCCGAAACTACTGAACCGATTTTCTTGAAATTTTTACAGTAACATCACGTGAGCCCTAAAAATAAAATAGGCTACTTATTTTTTCGATAGGGGCAGGGGAATTGGTACCCCCCATAGGATGCCAATATTTATTATCGCATATCTTAAGAGCCGCTGGACGCATTTTGCTGAACTTTTTGTAGTAGGATCTTCTGAGCCCCGAAATTGAAATAAAATAGCAGCGGGGGTATTTGAATCCCCCATAGGACGCCAATGTTTAACATCGCATATCTTAAGAACTGTAGTGAGAATGTTCAAACTTTCTAGAAGTCACTCTTATGGTATACTACACTTTTGAAAATAAAAATAAAGCGGGTAGGCGCAGGGGGGGAAATACCTCCCATAGGATGCATATATTAAATATCGCTCAACTGAAGAACTATTAAAGGGAGAGTCTTCAAACGTGGGTTAAGCTACTATTATAGTAAACTATAAATTTTCAATATAAAAATGGGCGGGAGAGACAGGGGAGGAGCAGTACCCCTCATAGATAGAAATATTAATAAGAGCCACTGCACGCATTTTGTTGAAATTTTGGTAGTAGGATCTTCTGAGTCCCAAAATTGAAATAAAGTAGCAGCGGGGGAAGTGGTTTTCCCCATAGGACGCCAATGTTTAATATCGCATATCTTAAGAACTGTTATAGTGAGAATGTTCAAACTTTGTAGAAGTCACTCATATGGTATACTACACTATTGAAAATAAAAATAAAGCGGATAGGCGCAGGGGGGGAAATACCTCCCATAGGATCCATACATTAAATATCGCTCAACTGAAGAACTATTAAAGGGAGGGTCTTCAAACGTAGTTAAAACTACTATTATGGCAAACTTTAAATTTCAATATAGTAATGGGCGGGGTAGACAGAGGAGGAGCAGTTCCCCTCATAGATAGAAATGTAATGAAGAGCCGCTGCAAGCAATTTGTTGAACTTTTGGTAGTAGGATCTTCTGAGCCCCAAAATTGAAGCAAAATAGCAGCGGGGGAAGTGTTACCCCCCATAGGATGCCAATGTTTAATATCGGATATCTTAAAAACTGTTATAGTAAGAATGTTCAAACTTTGTAGAAGTCACAGTTATGGTATACTACACTTTTGAAAACAGAAATAAAGCGGGTATGCGCAGGGGGAAATATCTTCCATAGGATGCATATATTCAATATCGCTCAACTTAAGAACTATTGAAGGCAGAGTCTTCAAACGTGGTTAAAGCTTCTATTATGGTAAACTATAAATGTCAATATAGAAATGGGCGGGGTAGCCAGAGGAGGAGCAGTACCACTCATAGATAGCATTATTAATAAGAGCCGCTGCAAGCAATTTGTTGAACTTTTGGTAGTAGGATCATCTGAGCCCCAAAATCGAAACCCCCATAGGACGCCAATGTTAAATATCGCATATCTTAAGAACTGTTAAAGTAAGAATGTTCAAACTTAGTAGAAGTCACTCCTATGGTATACTACACTTTTGAAAATAAAGCGGGAATGCGCAGGGGAAAAAACATTCCATAGGACGCATATATTAAATATCTCTCAACTGAAGAAGTGGTTAAAGCAGTGTAGCGAAGCGCACCGGGTTAAGCTAGTATATATATAAAAATGAAAAATGTTTGTATGTTTGTTTGTTTGTATGTTGGCTTATAGACTCCTAAAATACTGAACCGATTTTTCTGAAATTTTTACAGTAGCATCACGTGAGCCCTTAAAATAAAATAGGCTACTTATTTTTTCGATAGGGGCAGGGGATTGGTACTCCCCATTGGATGCCAATATTAAATATCGCATATCTTAAGAGCCGCTTCACGCATTTTGTTGATCTTCTGAGCCCCAAAATTGAAATAAAGTAGCAGCGGGGAAAGTGGATTCCGCATAGGACGCCAATGTTTATTATCGCATATCTTAAGAACTGTTATAGTGAGAATGTTCAAACTTTGTAGAAGTCACTCTTATGATATACTGCACTTTTGAAAATAGAAATAAAGCGGGTAGGCGTAGGAGGCGAAATACCTCCCATAGGATCCATATATTAAATATCGCTCAACTGAAGAACAATTAAAGGGATAGTCTTCAAACGTGGTTAAAGCTACTATTATGGTAAACTATAAATTTCAATATAGAAATGGGTGGGGTAGCCAGAGGAGGAGCAGTACCCCTCATAGATAGAAATGTTTTTAAGAGCCGCTGCAAGCAATTTGATGAATTTTTTAGTAGGATCTTCTGAGCCCCAAAATTTAAATAAAATAGCAGCGGGGGAAGTGTTACCTTCTATAGGATGCATATATTAAATATCTCTCAACCGATAAATTGGTTAAAGCAGTGTAGCGAAGCGCACCGGGTTAAGCTAGAAATAAATATAATTACAATATCTTATTTCATCATTGCACAGTACCCCTCATATATAGAAATGTTAATAAGAGCCGCTGCAAGCAATTTGTTGAATTTTTTTAGTAGGATCTTCTGAGCCCCAACATTGAAAAAAAATAGCAGCGGGGGAAGTGTTACCTTCCATAGGATGCATATATTAAATATCTCTCAACCGATAAATTGGTTAAAGCAGTGTAGCGAAGCGCACCGGGTTAAGCTAGTAATAAATATAATTACTATTTCTTATTTCATCATTGCACAATTTTAAAACTTCAAGAGCCAACATCGAATTTTTCAACTTCAGGCCACGGTAAAAGTGTTGCAGATGGTATTAGAGGCACCGTGAAAGGATTATGTGATGGAGCTGCATTGCACGGAAGAGATATTATCTCTGCACAAGATATTTTCGCCGTAATATCCAAATCGAACGTGAATGGCTACTTAGTACACGAAAATTATATAATATACTATGATAAACTTTTAAAAATTGACATAAAGCCTGCACCGAACTCAATGAAGATCCATCCATCAAGTCATTTGAAGTAATAACCAAAGTAATAAATTATTTATTAACAACTTGTTATGCAATATATGTTATACAGAACCACCTTGTTATCGTTACAATCTAAGCCCTGATAATTATAATAAAATTGCCGAAATAAAAATTAAAAGACAACGAAAGAAATAGTTGCTATCTGTCATTTAATTAATTAACTTATGTTGTATATTATTTACTTTCTAATTAAGTATGTACTTTTATGGTTTGTTACCTTTTATGTTGAAATATTTTTAATTCTGTAAATATTACTCTCCATATTAAAACCTGCAGTATTTTATAGATCTTGATACTATATCTTAATTTGTAACACATTTCATATTTTAAATAAAAATAATTAATAAAAAATAATTGAAATATTCCTTTTGGTATTTTATTTTGTTCAAAAAAATTAAAAAAATAAATGTTTTTGGAAATAAGAATAAATATCGCAGTAAGTATTGACAAATATATTAATACTACACTAAACTCAGAAAAACTAACCATTCTAAAGGTATTAGTGATCTTAATATATAATTTGGTAAAAAAAAATCATGAGGTAAAGTTTAAATGGTTATATCTCTTAAACCATTACCGATAGCCAAATACATAGTTTTTTTTTCCAAAATATTGCAAATTATGTCTTATACTAGCCGTAATTTATATCCATACACGATCATAAAAAAAAAAAAAATGTTATTTTTTTTTCAGTGTATTTTAAAGAACGCCCTTAAGGGGTATTATCCACACGCGTTATCCTTTTTCAATTTTAACAAAAACTGTAATTTTTATATTTTTGTAGTGGCCATCCTGGCTGGTAGAATCTGGCAGTGCTGTTTTTATGAGACTGGCGTTTTGACAGCAGCCACATATACAATACAATGACACAGATTTGAATAAAACGCTTTTTTACTGTCTTGCTTTTGGCAGTGGTCAATTTAAGTTAGTAGTAGTTAAGCCTAGATTACACTATCTCATAAGTCTTACGTATTCCATAATACTTTGAGAGATAGAAATCTAATGAGTTTTGTTGCGACTCACGTTGGGTTGAAATTCCCAATAATGGCTCTTAATTGAAAATTCATATTTTTAAAAAGTAATCAATTACAGGTTATAATAAACAAAATTGTGCATCACTAACCATCTTTTTCATTTTCCTTTGTTATTTACTTTTCGAGTTGTGCGTTGTTAAAGTTGAAAATTTTTTAAGTTTTTGAAAACAGTGGTAAAAATTAAAAAAAAATTTTTTTTAATAAAATTTGTATATTTTAATAGCATAAAAGTAATATTTTTACAATGGAACCTTCAACCTCAGGTATTTGGAAACTCAAATATAAGTATATCCCAGTTAAATATTTTAGTTGTAGAAATATTTTTAATATTTTTTTGAAAATTGGTCTAAAAAACAATCATTTTTTACTTTTAAGTAGAAATTCAAATTCGGTTTGGGCAAGCTTGGATAAAAAAATTTTTTTTATAGTTTTCTATGATATGTCTACTTACAAATCATATAAAAACATTTTGCGGGTTTTTTGCGATAATAACGAAAAAAAAATAGTTTTTCAATTTAACATCAAAGAAAAATTCGTGTATGCATGTAAGTGTGTACATACCAGGCGCGGATCCAGCTTGAGCATTAGGGGGGGAAAATTGTATATGATACAAAAAAGTAAAAAATTTGTTTTTCAAAGTTTATTAAAAAGAATATGTGTATTAGAGTAAGTACTTTTTGTAATTTTTGCGAATATCAAAGTCTTCATCGCATAGCCGTATAGACCGTGAAAAAATATTAAGAAATTATGTATTACTTTTCGCGATAAAGTTTTGAATTTCAATTTGTCTCCTTACTATACAAAATTAACATTTAATTACAAAATGTTAAGTATTTTCTAATAATTTCATGAATATAACAAGATCTTACCATTTGTAAGGAAGAAGGGTGCAAAAAAATCGGGACTCTTTTTCGCGGTTTTTTTTTAATAAACTAAATTTTAATGGCAAATGTTGTGATAGATGAGTTGTTTGGCGATTATGTATATGAAACAGTGATAATTTTCGGCAGCGTAGGAATATATGCGCGGAACGAGCTATTAAAGTTGCACAATATATTTTTCCATTATGTAAATCAACTTTAAACTTAAAATTTATTTTATTAAACCCAAAAAAATAGCTTTACATTTTTGTTATACAGTTTCTTATTTTATGTATTTATGCCTGTATTCATAAAAATATTTTAAATTTAATTAAGGCTTGAAAACCAAATTTTCTATGAAAATTTTATTATCATTTATGAATATGGGGGTTAAAATATATAGCATATATAAACAATAAATGTACCATTTAAATATTTCTATACACATTAGAAATTAAAAAAAAAATATTTTTTTTGAGGAGTTTTAGAAATTGCATTTGGTGCGGAAACTTTTTTGGCCAAAATGACCTAAAAAATTATTTTCATTATCAATACTAAATTACCCATCGCGTGTTGGGATGAAGAAATTTTGTCCAAAAAAGTCATCACCCTAATTAAAAAAAAACTCAAAGACGCATAATGAAGAGAGTTTGGCTCCCAAATACTTTGCTAAAACTGTTTTTCGCTTGGGATGATTATATTTGAAAAATGTTGTCGTTTCTTTAACAAATGATACAACTTTTTGAATTAATGGCACTTTATTGCTTTTAGAAATTGAGTTGTTCGATTTATGGGAATAGCAAGGCGTTTGTTTCGCATTTGTCGCTTTTCCAGAAATTTTGAACAGCTCCATTTTCTGCTGACATCAGAGGACACCCATCTGTTCCATATCCTACACAATTTTTAAGGTCAAGACCAAAATTTGTCAAAGCTTTAAGAAGTATTAATGATAGTGCCTTCGTATCAATTGACACATCAACTTATTGAAAATCGTTAGAGATTCAATAAAAAATGAATAAAAACAAGTAAGAGTGCTATATTCGGCTATGCCGAATCTTATATACCCTTCACCATGGTTTGGAAAGAACATATATCGTTTAGTTTTATTTAATTATTTGCACATGATTGCGTGCTATTAAATATATTAAAACTTGTAGTCAGGAAGTTCTATGGTTCACGAAAATAGGTATTAAAAAAAAACTATATTTTTGACATTACTTTTTTTTTTACCGATATTCCGAGTTTTTCTAAAGATTTCCGATATTTTGATATCTAAAACGTATGAATAGGTCATAATACAGCTCTAAAATTTTAGTTTTTATAAAAATGTTAATGTTTTTAGTCCTTTTTTGGAGTATTTTGCACATAACTTAACCATTTTTAACCGATTTGGCAGATTTATATACCAATGTGCTTAAAAATAATATTTCCATTAAATTGGCTTATAGGCATATATATATATACCTACATATTTGTACATATATTTAAGCAAACTTAATTATAAAAAAAACAAACTTAATTATAAAAAAGAGTAACTTTTGGGATTTCAGTATTTTGACTATAACTCAGCCATTTTTTAACCGATTTGACAGATTTATATACCGACGTGTTTAGCAAGAAATTTACCATTTATTTGTGTTATAAAACTTGGACTCGGGAAGATCCATGGCTACCGAAAATGGGTATTTAAAAAAAAACCGGTTTTCCCGAGTTCTTTATAAAATATGTTCTACTTAAAATTTCCGATATTTTGGTATATAAGTCATTTCCATAGGACATATGACAGCCCTAAAATTTAGGTTTTTATACAATTTTTAAAACGTATGAATAGGTCATAATACAGCTGTAAAATTTTAGTTTTTATAAAAATGTTAATGTTTTTAGTCCTTTTTTGGAGTATTTTGCACATAACTTAACCATTTTTAACCGATTTGGCAGATTTATATACCAACGTGCTTAAAAATAACATTTCCATTAAATTGGCTTTTAGGCATATATATATATATATATATATATATATATATATATATATATATATATATATATATATATATATACCTACATATGTGTACATATATTTAAGCAAACTTAATTATAAAAAAAACAAACTTAATTATAAAAAAGAGTAACTTTTGGGATTTCAGTATTTTGATTATAACTCAGCCATTTTTTAACCGATTTGACAGATTTATATACCGACGTGTTAAGCAAGAAATTTACCATTTATTTGTGTTATAAAACTTGGACTCGGGAAGATCCATGGCTACCGAAAATTGGTATTTAAAAAAAAAAAAAAATAATTTTGGTCATAACTTTTTTGTATCTGAACCGATTTTCCCGAGTTCTTTATAAAATATGTTCTACTAAAAATTTCCGATATTTTGGTATATAAGTCATATCCATAGGACATATGACAGCCCTAAAATTAAGGTTTTTATACAATTTTTACTTTTTTTTGTACGGGAGGTACCACGCCCACTTCTCCCATCCCGCCCACATTTTGTAGGGTGGTGTGTATTGACAACCAAAATGTGTGTACCCAATTTGGAAACTTTGGCTCTTACCGTTCTCCAGATATACAGAAAAAAGCAATAAAAATACAACAACAACAAGGGATTTTTGGAAAAAATTAGAGGCAGTCGTGGTTTTTTGATCATATCTCAGCCATTTGTGGACCGATCTTGCTGAATTTCAATAGCAAGAAATGGTGGACTATATGTGACATAAATGTAAAACAACCTAGCCGCTATCATGTCTGGATTATCCGGAAAACACATATCAAACGTAAGACGGACAGACGGACAGACGGACATCGTTAAATCAACTTCTCTTCTCATATGAACCCAGAATATATATACTTTATGGGGTCTAAAATCAATATTGTGGAAATTACAAACGTTATGACAAACTTATATATACCCTTTTACACCTGTGGTGAAGGGTATAAAAATACTTATAGAAAATTTCGTTAAAGATTCCATAAAAAATAACACAAAAAAAACCTTGCTGGGATTTCCAAAAATTTTGTACATTAAAAAAAATATTATTATTGGGAATTCTTGTATTATCGAAATTAACAAAACATATTTTTATAATTTACAGGGGCGGAAATTTCCTTATTTCCCCCCCCCCCCCCCCTGAATCCGCGCCTGGTACATACATATGTTTTGTATGTAGTTTTGTTATTGTTTATTTTTGTTAATTTTCTCATTATCAACATATCAACATTCCTATTTTTAATATTATTACCCAGCAGTTCCAAACTGAAGGTCCGTCTCCAATACTGGTAAAATAACATAGGACTTTAACATGTTCTTGTCATTGGATAGGCTAATATGTTCTTTTGAAGCAACAGCGAACAGGTTCTTGACTTTGCAAAAGCACATGTTGAAATATCTAGCCTTTTAATAAGTATTGGAGATGGTCCTCCAAGTTTGAACTGTTGGGTATGTATAATTGTTAGTACTTTTAACATAGTTGGAAACGTGAATAATTGTTTTTTTTAACTTTCTTTTTGTTTGTTTCAATTGTGACTGTTTTTTTTTTTTTTTTTTGAAACTGTGGTGTTATTGTCTAAAAGTGATGTGAACAAACACTACTCGTTACTCGGTACAGAAAAAAAATACCATTACTTTTAACTTCTTATTTTAGGAACAAATTCGGGTATTTACATTTCCCGAAGAGAGCTTTATAATATAATGAAAAACGCAAACTCTATAAGAATTTATAATAAAATAAAGTTTTGTAGTCTGAATTAATTAAAAGGTACAATCCTCAAGATATGAAACCTTTTAGAAACAGGTTTTATATTTTTTGCAATGATTTTAAAAGTCGATGGTTTAAAAGTTGCAGAAAAGAGAACGATTTGTTAAAAAATAACGAAAGTTGGCTTAATAACGAAATTTCGTTCATATCAGAAACAAAACGAGGAAGAACACACCTTTCATTTGAAGAATGCAGCAAAAAAACTATGGCAAAAAAAAACAAAAAAATTAAGAGAATCAAATTCTTTGGCTATTTTGGCTTATGCAACCCAAATTTGCTTGAGAGCTTCTGGACAAATTGATGCATCAAAAATTGTTCAAGATATAACAATTTCCCCAACAAAAGCAAAGAAATATAGAGAAAGTTTTGGGAAAGAAGAATCCAAAAAATTAACTGCTGAAGAAGCTCTTGCTATATTAATAGATGCAAAATTGTCAAGATATCAATACAATATCATTCGAAGAGTTGCTCCAGAAAAATTTCCGCCATATACAGATATACAAAATGCAAAAAAAAAGTGCTATCCTAAACGTGAATGCATAAAAATTTGTGAAACTTCATCTGAAGTAAGTCTTCAAGGACTTTTAAACCATACTGTTGAGCGGTTAACAATTTTAAAGGAAAAAGAAGTTGGCAATCTGACTGATGAAGAATTACGTAACATTAAATTGTATACAAAGTGGGGCTTCGATGGCAGTTCAGGACACAGTTCTTACAAACAGGCATTTCATGGTTCTGATGCCGATGATTCTGCAGTATTTATTACATCTGTCGTCCCTTTAAAGTTAGTAGCCAATGATAAAATTATTTGGGAAAATCCTCGTCCATCTTCAACAAGATTTTGCAGGCCGCTAAAAATAGAGTTTAAGAAAGAGACAGCAAATGTTGCGAAACTTGAAAAAGAAAGAGTAGATATAGAAATTAAATCACTTGTAAATTCACCTGCTTTTAGGAGAGAGGAACGTCCAAGTAAAACATGAACTTATGTTAGTAATGATCGATGGAAAGGTATGTAATTCTATAACAGAAACAAAATCAACTCAAAAATGTTATACATATATGGGGTGCCACGAGTAAAGAGTTCACTTCAATCGATAGCATGATCCAAAGAAAAGTTGAGAATAATACTCTGCAGTTTGGTTTATCCATTCTGCATGGTTGGATAAGATTTTTCGAGTGCCTTCTTCACTTGCCATATAAAATTCCAATCAAAAAATGGCAAGCAAGGGCCGAAGCAGAAAAAAAAATAGTGAATGAAACCAGATCAAAAATACAGGTCGAGTTCAGACAAAAAACCGGACTTATAGTTGACCAGCCAAAACCAGGGTTAGGAAACTCAAATGACGGGAATACAGCCAGACGTTTTTTCCAAAATCCCGAAGTTTCAGCGGAAATTACAAAAATCGACGTTGAACTGATCAAAAAGTTGCATACTATTTTAGTTGCTGTATCGTGTGGTCATCAGATTAATGTTGAAAAATTTAGAAATTTTACTTTATCGACCGCAAAATACTTTGATGAAAAATACCCATGGTATAACATGTCTCCCACTTTACATACATTTTTAATACATGGTTCGGAGATTATTACTCATGCACTGTTACCTATTGGTCAGTTATCGGAGGAAGCGCAGGAAGCTCGTAATAAAGATTTTAAATCATACAGAAAACATTTTTCACGGAAATGCAGTCGCGAAAAGTCCAATGAAGATATTTTCAATAGATTTTTAATAAGTTCTGATCCTATTATTAGCAATATGAGCAAACATTACAAAAAGAAAAGTAGCGTGTTGCCACAGCAGGTATTGGACCTTCTTATGTTACCTAAAATTTCTGAAGAAAATAATTCCGATGATATTTATTTTAGTGACAGCAAATATGAAGATAAATAATATCAAAACTAAAATGTAAATTTATTATATATACCTAGTAGGGACATAAATACTGTTACTAATATGTTGGGCTATAAAAATGAAAAATGTTTGTATGTTTGTTTGTTTGTCGCCTTATAGACTCCGAAACTACTGAACCGATTTTCCTGAAATTTTTACAGTAACATCACGTGAGCCCTAAAAATAAAATAGGCTTCTTATTTTTTCGATAGGGGCAGGGGAATTGGTACCCCCATAGGATGCCAATATTAATTATCGCATATCTTAAGAGCCGCTGGACGCATGTTGCTGAACTTTTTGTAGTAGGATCTTCTGAGCCCCGAAATTTAAATAAAATAGCAGCGGGGGTATTGGAATCCCCCATAGGACGCCAATGTTTAACATCGCATATCTTAAGAACTGTAATAGTAAGAATGTTCAAACTTTCTAGAAGTCACTCTTATGGTATACTACACTTTTGAAAATAAAAATAAAGCGGGTAGGCGCAGGGGGGAAATACCTCCCAGAGGATGCATACATTAAATATCGCTCAACTGAAGAACTTTTAAAGGGAGAGTCTTAAAACGTGGTTAAAGCTATTATTATAGTAAACTATAAATTTCAATATAAAAATGGGCGGGAGAGACAGGGGAGGAGCAGTGCCCCTCATAGATAGAAATATTAATAAGAACCACTGAACGCATTTTGTTGAACTTTTGGTAGTACGATCTTCTGAGCCCCGAAATTGAAATAAAGTAGCAGCGGGGGAAGTGATTTTCCCCATGGGACGCCAATGTTTAACATCGCATATCTTAAGAACTGTAATAGTGAGAATGTTCAAACTTTCCAGAAGTCACTCTTATGGTATACTACACTTTTGAAAATAAAAATAAAGCGGGTAGGCGCAGGGGGGAAATACCTCCCAGAGGACGCACACATTAAATATCGCTCAACTGAAGAACTTTTAAAGGGAGATTCTTAAAACGTGGTTAAAGCTACTATTATAGTAAACTATAAATTTCAATATAAAAATGTGCGGGAGAGACAGGGGAGGAGCAGTACCCCTCATAGAAGACATATTAATAAGAGCCGCTGCAAGCAATTTGTTGAACTTTTGGTAGTAGGATCTTCTGAGCCCCAAAATTTAAATAAGATAGCAGCGGGGGAAGTGGAATCCCCCATAGGACGCCAATGTTTAACATCGCATATCTTAAGAACTGTAATAGTGAGAATGTTCAAACTTTGTAGAAGTCACTCTTATGGTATACCACACTTTTGAAAATAAAAATAAAGCGGGTAGACGCAGGGGGCGAAATGCCTTCCATAGGATGCATATATTAAATATCGCTCAACTGAAAAACTATTAAAGGGAGAGTCTTCAAACGTGGTTAAAGCTGCTATTAGGGTAAACTATAAATTTCAATATAAAAATGGGCGGGGTAGACAGGGGAGGAGCAGTACCCCTCATAGATAGAAATATTAATAAGAGCCACTGCACGCATTTTGTTGAACTTTTAGTAGTAGGATCTCCTGAGCCCCAAAGTTGAAATAAAATAGAAGCGGGGGAAGTGGTACCCACCATAGGACACCAATGTTTAATATCGCATATCTTAAGAACTGTTGTAGTGAGAATGTTCAAACTTTGTGGAAGTCACTCTTATGGTATGCTACACTTTTGAAAATAAAAATAAAGCGGGTAGGCGCATGGGGGAAACATCTCCCATAGTATGCATATATTAAATATCGCTCAACTGAAGAACTATTAAAGAGAAAGTCTTCAAACGTGGTAACAGCTACTATTAGGGTTAACTATAAATTTCAATATAAAAATAGGCGGGGTAGACAGGGGAGGAGCAGTATCCCTCACAGATAGAAATATTAATAAGAGCCACTGCACGCATTTTGTTGGACCTTTGGTAGTATGATCATCTGAGCCCCAAAATTTAAACAAAATAGCAGCGGGGGAAGTGGTACCCACCATAGGACGCCAATGTTTAATATCGCATATCTTAAGAACTGTTGTAGTGAGAATGTTCAAACTTTGTTGAAGTCACTCTAATGGTGTACTACACTTTTGAAAATAAAAATAAAGCGGGAAGGCGCAGGGGGAAACACCTCCCGTAGGATGCATATATTAAATATTGCTCAACTGAAGAAATATTAAAGGGACAGCCTTCAAACGTGGTTAGAGCTACTTTTATGGTAAACTATAAATTTCAATATAAAAATGGGCTGGGTAGACAGAGTAGGAGCAGTACCCCTCATTAACAGAAATATTAATAAGAGCCGCTGCACGCATTTTGTTGAACTTTTGGTAGTAAGATCTTCTGAGCGCAAAATTCAAATAATATATTAGCGGGGGAAGTGGTACCCCCATAGAACGACGATGTTTAATATCTCTTATCTTAAGAACTGTTATAGTAAGAATGTTCAAACTTTGTAGAAATCACTCTTATGGTATACTACACTTTTGAAAATAAAAATAAATATCTCTCTACTGAAGAACTATTTAAGGGAGAGTCTTCAAAGTTGGCTAAAGCATTGTAGCGAAGCGCAACGGGTTAAGCTAGTGTTGGGCTAGAAAACAAAAACTAGTGAATGGTTTTGGACCAATTTTTGTTTGTATATTTATCGATATGTATTGTATACAAAAATCTTAGTTTTATTCAAAATGTCCGCCCTTAGCCTTCACACACGCCTTAAGTCGCATTGGCCAGTCATCAATAGCTGCACGCACCTCATCCATTGGAAAATTGGCTACAGCGCGAACCAGAGCTGTCTTAAGGGAATCAATGTTAGGGTATCTTTTGTGGCAGACCATATCCTCTAAAACCGTCCACAATTTGTAATCCAAAGGGTTCAAATCAGGGCTGCCAGATGGCCAATGTTCAGAGCATATAAAAGCTGGCACAACTGCTTCCAAAACGGTTTCTTGGTAAACTTTGGCCGATGTTTTGACCCCTTGTTCACAGAAATGCAAGTCAGTCACCCCATCGTAAGAGACACCCCACCAAACCATGACTGCAGCTGGATGATGACCCTTTTCGACCCGTGGAATGAGTTCTGATGCTTCTTTAGATGACCGAGCATAAGCCCTATCATTTTGTTTGTTAAACTTTTCCAGCACGGTAAATATTTTTTCATCCGTTAACAATATTTTTCTATGAAAGTTATCCGCGTACTTCACTAAAAGACGTTTCAATTTTTGTATTCTGAGTTACTAACCTAAAAAAATCATATGCGTCAAATTTCATTCATTTATCTTTAAAAATGGAGTTTGCAAAGCAATATAAATATTCATACGGGCAGACAAACGGATATCCCTGGAGTTAAAAAAAATTTTTTTTTTCAAAACTGATTTTTTTTAACTACTAATGACCCATTTAATACTACGAAACGAAAAAATAAGTGTTATCTGTAACGCCTGAATTAAGAGCCATTTTTAGCAATTTCAACCCAATGTGCGACTGTCAAAAAATCTAATGTAACATTACAGTTTGTGTTCACATCATCACACAAAGTATAAACACTCACACATGAAATAAAATGCAACCCTGATCCAATGAAAAGTATTATTGTTTAGAAACTTTTCAAAAAACGATGAAGTCGTATGGGATGTCAAACTTTTTTCTTAATACTTGTCATTTTCGTGACACATTGCATTCACACTATCACACTTTGTCATATTACTTGAGTTTTTGACATGTATTAATACAAAGTATAATAGTGTAATCTAGCCTTTAGTGTGAATCAGAACAATAAAAGACACGGCAGCTTGTTTAATATTAAATACGAAGCGTTTTAGTTTTACACACTAAAGTGGTGAAAATTTTGAATGCGAATGAAAACAATTTGGCAGTACAAGTGTCCCGAGTGGCAGTACAACCCCCCCCATTTTGGAAGCCCGATCCAAAGCTTTGGTTTTTACAGGTGGAGGGACAGTTTGCAAGAGCGGGAATTACAACGGACGACACAAAATATTTTACCCTGGTTGCCGAAATAGATTCTTCAATATTAAAGTGCGCATCGGACATTTTATTGGCCCTGCCAGCAGTGTTGAAAATAAATGGCATATCGTTGGAAAGGTAATTGAATACCTTTTCCGTCGATTTCTATCTCATAAGAAATGGTTGAGTAATGGCAAGGATTTTGTGGAACGACAATATTTTCATCTCATACAAAATTCCGTTTTTTTTAAATACGTTAAAACTGATGGACGCCGAATATAGTGTGTGAGCAATGAAGATAAAAAATATTGTCGTTCCACAAAATCCTTAATAAAAACTTTATTTTTCTTCCGATTTTTTTCAAATTACGCTTAAAATGTTGGTAATTAAATAAACTATTTGGTTCAAAAATAAAACATTCCAGATCTTCACCATAACGTAGAAAAAAAAACGAAATAAAAATTAAGTTTTGAAAAAAACGTAATAAATAGGCAAATTTTGAGATAGCATATCGACGGAAAAGGTATTCAATTACCTTTCCAACGATATGTCATTTATTTCGATCGGACTTTTTGGTTGGGCTCCACAAGGGTTTGTGTGGGACCATAAACCGAAAAACACAAAAGTACCGTTATCTAAAAAAAGTACCAATTAACTTATCTAGGCATGTGGCGTTCTTGGTATTTTTCCAAATTAAAAATTTGTAAAGCAGTGTAATGAATTTTGAAGTTTTATCCACTACAACTCTGCCATTTAATGACTCATCTCTTCAAACGATAGTAATGATCGATGGAAAGGTATGTAATTCTATAACAGAAACAAAATCAACTCAAAAATGTTATACATAATGGGGTGCCACGAGTAAAGAGTTCACTTCAATCGATAGCATGATCCAAAGAAAAGTTGAGAATAATACTCTGCAGTTTGGTTTATCCATTCTGCATGGTTGGATAAGATTTTTCGAGTGCCTTCTTCACTTGTCATATAAAATTCCAATCAAAAAATGGCAAGCAAGGTCCGAAGCAGAAAAAAAAATAGTGAATGAAACCAGATCAAAAATACAGGTCGAGTTCAGACAAAAAACCGGACTTGTAGTTGACCAGCCAAAACCAGGGTTAGGAAACTCAAATGACGGGAATACAGCCAGACGTTTTTTCCAAAATCCCGAAGTTTCAGCGGAAATTACAAAAATCGACGTTGAACTGATCAAAAAGTTGCATACTATTTTAGTTGCTGTATCGTGTGGTCATCAGATTAATGTTGAAAAATTTAGAAATTTTACTTTATCGACCGCAAAATACTTTGATGAAAAATACCCATGGTATAACATGTCTCCCCCTTTACATAAATTTTTAATACATGGTTCGGAGATTATTACTCATGCACTGTTACCTATTGGTCAGTTATCGGAGGAAGCGCAGGAAGCTCGTAATAAAGATTTTAAATCATACAGAGAACATTTTTCACGGAAATGCAGTCGCGAAAAGTCCAATGAAGATATTTTCAATAGATTTTTAATAAGTTCTGATCCTATTATTAGCAATATGAGCAAACATTACAAAAAGAAAAGTAGCGTGTTGCCACAGCAGGTATTGGACCTTCTTATGTTACCTAAAATTTCTGAAGAAAATAATTCCGATGATATTTATTTTAGTGACAGCAAATATGAAGATAAATAATATCAAAACTAAAATGTAAATTTATTATATATACCTAGTAGGGACATAAATACTGTTACTAATATGTTGGGCTATAAAAATGAAAAATGTTTGTATGTTTGTTTGTTTGTCGCCTTATAGACTCCGAAACTACTGAACCGATTTTCCTGAAATTTTTACAGTAACATCACGTGAGCCCTAAAAATAAAATAGGCTACTTATTTTTTCGATAGGGGCAGGGGAATTGGTACCCCCATAGGATGCCAATATTAATTATCGCATATCTTAAGAGCCGCTGGACGCATGTTGCTGAACTTTTTGTAGTAGGATCTTCTGAGCCCCGAAATTGAAATAAAATAGCAGCGGGGGTATTGGAATCCCCCATAGGACGCCAATGTTTAACATCGCATATCTTAAGAACTGTAATAGTAAGAATGTTCAAACTTTCTAGAAGTCACTCTTATGGTATACTACACTTTTGAAAATAAAAATAAAGCGGGTAGGCGCAGGGGGGAAATACCTCCCAGAGGATGCATACATTAAATATCGCTCAACTGAAGAACTTTTAAAGGGAGAGTCTTAAAACGTGGTTAAAGCTATTATTATAGTAAACTATAAATTTCAATATAAAAATGGGCGGGAGAGACAGGGGAGGAGCAGTGCCCCTCATAGATAGAAATATTAATAAGAACCACTGAACGCATTTTGTTGAACTTTTGGTAGTACGATCTTCTGAGCCCCGAAATTGAAATAAACTAGCAGCGGGGGAAGTGATTTTCCCCATGGGACGCCAATGTTTAACATCGCATATCTTAAGAACTGTAATAGTGAGAATGTTCAAACTTTCCAGAAGTCACTCTTATGGTATACTACACTTTTGAAAATAAAAATAAAGCGGGTAGGCGCAGGGGGGAAATACCTCCCAGAGGACGCACACATTAAATATCGCTCAACTGAAGAACTTTTAAAGGGAGATTCTTAAAACGTGGTTAAAGCTACTATTATAGTAAACTATAAATTTCAATATAAAAATGTGCGGGAGAGACAGGGGAGGAGCAGTACCCCTCATAGAAGACATATTAATAAGAGCCGCTGCAAGCAATTTGTTGAACTTTTGGTAGTAGGATCTTCTGAGCCCCAAAATTTAAATAAGATAGCAGCGGGGGAAGTGGAATCCCCCATAGGACGCCAATGTTTAACATCGCATATCTTAAGAACTGTAATAGTGAGAATGTTCAAACTTTGTAGAAGTCACTCTTATGGTATACCACACTTTTGAAAATAAAAATAAAGCGGGTAGACGCAGGGGGCGAAATGCCTTCCATAGGATGCATATATTAAATATCGCTCAACTGAAAAACTATTAAAGGGAGAGTCTTCAAACGTGGTTAAAGCTGCTATTAGGGTAAACTATAAATTTCAATATAAAAATGGGCGGGGTAGACAGGGGAGGAGCAGTACCCCTCATAGATAGAAATATTAATAAGAGCCACTGCACGCATTTTGTTGAACTTTTAGTAGTAGGATCTCCTGAGCCCCAAAGTTGAAATAAAATAGAAGCGGGGGAAGTGGTACCCACCATAGGACACCAATGTTTAATATCGCATATCTTAAGAACTGTTGTAGTGAGAATGTTCAAACTTTGTGGAAGTCACTCTTATGGTATGCTACACTTTTGAAAATAAAAATAAAGCGGGTAGGCGCATGGGGGAAACATCTCCCATAGTATGCATATATTAAATATCGCTCAACTGAAGAACTATTAATGAGAAAGTCTTCAAACGTGGTAACAGCTACTACTAGGGTAAACTATAAATTTCAATATAAAAATAGGCGGGGTAGACAGGGGAGGAGCAGTATCCCTCACAGATAGAAATATTAATAAGAGCCACTGCACGCATTTTGTTGGACCTTTGGTAGTATGATCATCTGAGCCCCAAAATTTAAACAAAATAGCAGCGGGGGAAGTGGTACCCACCATAGGACGCCAATGTTTAATATCGCATATCTTAAGAACTGTTGTAGTGAGAATGTTCAAACTTTGTTGAAGTCACTCTAATGGTGTACTACACTTTTGAAAATAAAAATAAAGCGGGAAGGCGCAGGGGGAAACACCTCCCGTAGGATGCATATATTAAATATTGCTCAACTGAAGAAATATTAAAGGGACAGCCTTCAAACGTGGTTAGAGCTACTTTTATGGTAAACTATAAATTTCAATATAAAAATGGGCTGGGTAGACAGAGTAGGAGCAGTACCCCTCATTTACAGAAATATTAATAAGAGCCGCTGCACGCATTTTGTTGGACTTTTGGTAGTAAGATCTTCTGAGCGCAAAATTCAAATAATATATTAGCGGGGGAAGTGGTACCCCCATAGAACGACGATGTTTAATATCTCTTATCTTAAGAACTGTTATAGTAAGAATGTTCAAACTTTGTAGAAATCACTCTTATGGTATACTACACTTTTGAAAATAAAAATAAATATCTCTCTACTGAAGAACTATTTAAGGGAGAGTCTTCAAAGTTGGCTAAAGCATTGTAGCGAAGCGCAACGGGTTAAGCTAGTGTTGGGCTAGAAAACAAAAACTAGTGAATGGTTTTGGACCAATTTTTGTTTGTATATTTATCGATATGTATTGTATACAAAAATCTTAGTTTTATTCAAAATGTCCGCCCTTAGCCTTCACACACGCCTTAAGTCGCATTGGCCAGTCATCAATAGCTGCACGCACCTCATCCATTAGAAAATTGGCTACAGCGCGAACCAGAGCTGTCTTAAGGGAATCAATGTTAGGGTATCTTTTGTGGCAGACCATATCCTCTAAAACCGTCCACAATTTGTAATCCAAAGGGTTCAAATCAGGGCTGCCAGATGGCCAATGTTCAGAGCATATAAAAGCTGGCACAACTGCTTCCAAAACGGTTTCTAGGTAAACTTTGGCCGATGTTTTGACCCCTTGTTCACAGAAATGCAAGTCAGTCACCCCATCGTAAGAGACACCCCACCAAACCATGACTGCAGCTGGATGATGACCCTTTTCGACCCGTGGAATGAGTTCTGATGCTTCTTTAGATGACCGAGCATAAGCCCTATCATTTTGTTTGTTAAACTTTTCCAGCACGGTAAATATTTTTTCATCCGTTAACAATATTTTTCTATGAAAGTTATCCGCGTACTTCACTAAAAGACGTTTCAATTTTTGTATTCTGAGTTACTAACCTAAAAAAATCATATGCGTCAAATTTCATTCATTTATCTTTAAAAATGGAGTTTGCAAAGCAATATAAATATTCATACGGGCAGACAAACGGATATCCCTGGAGTTAAAAAAAATTTTTTTTTTCAAAACTGATTTTTTTTAACTACTAATGACCCATTTAATACTACGAAACGAAAAAATAAGTGTTATCTGTAACGCCTGAATTAAGAGCCATTTTTAGCAATTTCAACCCAATGTGCGACTGTCAAAAAATCTAATGTAACATTACAGTTTGTGTTCACATCATCACACAAAGTATAAACACTCACACATGAAATAAAATGCAACCCTGATCCAATGAAAAGTATTATTGTTTAGAAACTTTTCAAAAAACGATGAAGTCGTATGGGATGTCAAACTTTTTTCTTAATACTTGTCATTTTCGTGACACATTGCATTCACACTATCACACTTTGTCATATTACTTGAGTTTTTGACATGTATTAATACAAAGTATAATAGTGTAATCTAGCCTTTAGTGTGAATCAGAACAATAAAAGACACGGCAGCTTGTTTAATATTAAATACGAAGCGTTTTAGTTTTACACACTAAAGTGGTGAAAATTTTGAATGCGAATGAAAACAATTTGGCAGTACAAGTGTCCCGAGTGGCAGTACAACCCCCCCCATTTTGGAAGCCCGATCCAAAGCTTTGGTTTTTACAGGTGGAGGGACAGTTTGCAAGAGCGGGAATTACAACGGACGACACAAAATATTTTACCCTGGTTGCCGAAATAGATTCTTCAATATTAAAGTGCGCATCGGACATTTTATTGGCCCTGCCAGCAGTGTTGAAAATAAATGGCATATCGTTGGAAAGGTAATTGAATACCTTTTCCGTCGATTTCTATCTCATAAGAAATGGTTGAGTAATGGCAAGGATTTTGTGGAACGACAATATTTTCATCTCATACAAAATTCCGTTTTTTTTAAATACGTTAAAACTGATGGACGCCGAATATAGTGTGTGAGCAATGAAGATAAAAAATATTGTCGTTCCACAAAATCCTTAATAAAAACTTTATTTTCTTCCGATTTTTTTCAAATTACGCTTAAAATGTTGGTAATTAAATAAACTATTTGGTTCAAAAATAAAACATTCCAGATCTTCACCATAACGTAGAAAAAAAAAACGAAATAAAAATGAAGTTTTGAAAAAAACGTAATAAATAGGCAAATTTTGAGATAGCATATCGACGGAAAAGGTATTCAATTACCTTTCCAACGATATGTCATTTATTTCGATCGGACTTTTTGGTTGGGCTCCACAAGGGTTTGTGTGGGACCATAAACCGAAAAACACAAAAGTACCGTTATCTAAAAAAAGTACCAATTAACTTATCTAGGCATGTGGCGTTCTTGGTATTTTTCCAAATTAAAAATTTGTAAAGCAGTGTAATGAATTTTGAAGTTTTGTCCACTACAACTCTGCCATTTAATGACTCATCTCTTCAAACGACCCATGGTTATTTAATTAATTTTATAACCTCTCAATAAAAAGAAAGAAATACATAGTCCGTTCAAAATTGTTGAAGACATTTGTATTTCAGTCACATCATCTTTTTTAAAAACACAAATAACTGTTATTTTGGAATATCTGTTGTAAACTGTTGTAGTTTTGACAATTCTGACTTTATATTCGGATTCAGGGGAAAGTTTTACATAAAGATTAGCTGTCAGAACCATTTGGTCACGACTCTATTGAAAATTTGTCACGTAGTGTAATCACCAGGCAAAGAATGCGAAGATATGGGAAAATTTCGGTGTTATTTTTTAATTTGGGTTTTTCTGGATTAAATATTCATGTTAAAGAAAACTAACACAGAGCAACATTGTTCATAAGATATAGCCCTTGAATATTTGTAAATAAGGTTTTTCTCTAAAATAAATATTACGGAATCTATCAACAATTAAAGCGACCCATAGTGAGAAAAATGCATTTTAGCAAACTTTGTGGGCTCAAGGCACGGCCAACGATCTAAAATTTTATATATATATTTTTTTTCTAATTTGGAATCATTCTAAGCGGTTTGCCAAGTGCAAATACGAAAAAAAAATAACGGACACCCTAGTGTTACAAACATCAGCACAAACGCATCGTACCCTCTCCACTATTGTGGTGCTGGTATAAATATTTTATTGATAAAATCGAATTAACGGTTGCTTAATGTATCCTTTTTCTCAAATTACTTTAAACGATGTTTACTTGGGTAAATACCCTCTCTACTTCATCATTATACCATGCAACTGAGAGCAACTATATAGCTCATTATGAAATTTGTAAAAAAAAAATTGTTTGCCGCCTGCATCTCTTGATTGAAATACTTGCAACCAGAAAGAAACACCGATGTTTGTGTTGATCCATTTTATAAATTTAATATTGGACTATTATTGCTTTATTTTGAAAGATGTTTCATCATCATAGTTTTTAGCGATTTCCAACATTTGTAAAAGTTGTGATTTAAATGAAATGAGTTTGAATTGTTAAAAATGTTTATTTTACTTTAATACATTTTTATAAGAAATTGAAAATTATTATTTTAAGAGAAAAACCGCAAAAAAAATTTATGGCTTAATAAGTTGAAAAATGGCTAAAAAAAAAATGGCTAATGGCTAAACTTATTTTTTAATGGCTAAACAGGATGAAAAATGGCTAAATCTAGCAACTAAATGACTAAATTGGCAACACTTCCCGCCAGCGACCGAAAAATATGAGACGCTGGAACAGAGACTCAAAAGACACTCGTTTTAAACGTCTTTTTGACAATATTGCCACAGAGGGAAAGAAACCCCCAGCAGTGTTGCGCGAAATTAGGGAATTGTCCAGCAATAAGCTGGATCCGGAAATTTTAATATCCTTGTGGCTACGACAATTACCAATACAAACACAACAAGTTTTGGCATCACTGGAAGGTGATATAAATATACTAGCTAAAAAAGCCGACAGCATTACGGAGATACGGAATCAACCTAAAGAAAATGCAGTAAATGAAGGAATGGACATTCAAAACGCAATTATGGAGTTTTCAAAAAGATTTGAAAGGGCGAGCCGAAGTCCAGAGGAGACACGCCGTTCACATCGACACACACGATCACCCCAACGCGAAAATGCATCACGTCCACGGGCAGCACGGTCGACATCGAATGGAATTTGCTGGTATCACCGAAAATTCAAGGAAGAGGCAACCAAATGTCGATCGCCTTGTAGTTTTAGACCCGGGTTTTCGGAAAACTAGTTAGCCCTCCGTTTTCGACGGCGAAAGAATCGGGGCACAACAACAACACACGCTGTCTATATATTAAAGATAAAAACTCGAATTTACAGTTCTTAATACATACGGGCGCGGAAGTGTCGGTCATTCCTAGGCCAACGAATGTAGAATCGCAACCATTGTTAATAAAATTACTCGCAGCAAATAACACCGAAATCAACACGTACGGCAAGAAATCCCTGACACTGGACATTGGGTTACGAAGACAATTTAAATGGCTTTTCACCGTGGCGGACGAAACACACGCCATAATCGGTGCTGATTTTTTACAGAACTTTAACATTTTGGTGGACATGGAAGGCAAGTCCCTAGTGGATGGAACAACATAACTGCGTCACGTTTGTCAACTGACAGAATGCGCTACAACGGGCGTAACGGTTCGTATATCGGATGGCAAGTTCCACGGGCTGCTGGCACAGTTTATCGACCTAACAGACGACTGTCGCATCCTGGCAAGGGGACCATCAGACGTGAAGCATTTTATTCAGACGAGAGGTCCCCCAGTATCGCAGAAGGTTAGACGGTTATCAACCGAAAAATTGGAAATAGCAAAGAATGAGTTTGTATATTTGCTTGGCCACGGCATTTGCGTAAGATCGGAAAGCCAGCGTGCCAGTCCCCTGCACCTGGTAAAAAATCCAAATGGATCATGGCGTCCGTGAGGTGATTTTAGACTCTTGAATGCAAAGACAATACACCACAGCCATCAGGTCCGACATATTCAGGATTTCGGCTGCGAACTGAATGGTAACACAATATTTTCAGTAATATATTGCAAGAAGGCGTACCAACACATAGCTGTAAACCCCGATGACGTCGAAAAAACAGCAGTCATAACACCTTTTGGACTGTTTGAATTCAGGTATATGACGTTTGGTTCGAGAAACGCGGCGCAGGCATTTCAACGATTTATGGATGATATCTTGATTTTGTATATCCGTATTTAGACGACGTTCTGGTAGTATCGACCTCAGTGGAAGAACACTTGGACCATTTACGGCAACTTTTTGAAATTTATCAAAAAAAGGGTTAATTATTAACATCGAAAAATGCCAACTGGGCCAACACGAAGTCGAATTTTTGGGGCATAAAATCGCCGAAAATGGCGTCAGACCGCTCGCTCGAAAAGTGGAGGCAATCATAACACGTAAGAAACCGGAAGAGGTACAAAACCTACGAAGTTTCTTAGGAGCTGTCAATTTCTACAGAAAATTCCTCCCGCATGCCGCCGAAATAGAGCTCCCGCTGCAAAAAATGCTTGGACCATGCAGGAAACGCGATCGAACGAAATTAAAATGGTCAACGGAAGCTGAAGAGGCGTTCGAGAAAATTAAGTCCGAACTTGCGAACGCAACATTGTTAGCATTTCCACGCAGGGGGGCAGAGATCGCGCTGATGACCGGGCAAGCCCCGCCCCTATGTCCCGAAGACAGTACGTGCACTGGTTTTTGAGGCTTTGCACGGCATGTTCCACCCGGGGGTCAAAGCAACGACAATGTTAATATCAAGAAGCTTTGTGTGGAATAAGATGAACGCGGAAATTGGGACCCTGGTAAAAAATTGTCAACAATGCCAACGCAACAAGATAATTCGGCACACCAAAAGCGAGTTAAAAACGTTTGTGGTACCAGACAAGAGATTTGAACATATAAGTAACGATTTAGTCGGGCCACCACCGATATCAAACGGATACACATACTGCTTAACATGTGTAGACAGGTATCACGGCCGAAACGACGGCTAAGGGTTTGATAAGTGGCTGGATATCACGATTTGGGATACCTAAAAATATAACAACTGACCAAGGTCGGCAATTCGAGAGAAACCTTTTCGCACACCTTACGAAAATGTTGGGCATTAAACGTATTAAAAAAACACCTTATAAATGCAGGCAAATGGTCTGATAGAACGTTGGCACCGCGTGTTAAAAACCGCGTTAAAATGTCATGATAGTAACGCAGATTGGACCGATGTACTGCATATAGTAATGCTAGGCCTGAGAACGGCAGTCAAGGATGACTTGGGTGCATCGGTAGCTGAAATGATATACGGACAGGCAATCAGACTACCGGGCGAATTTTTAATGGAAGAACCAAATACCCATATCGGCGAAGGCGAATTCCTGGCGAAACTACGACAACATTTTGAAAACTTTAGTCCAACCGCAACAACCCAACATGGAAAAAAACAGTATACGTCCCCAAAGACCTGCGATTTTGTGAGTATGTTTTTTTAAGAGACGATACTGTATATGGTCCACTTAGAGCCAGTTTTTGACTTAAAGATCAGCGATTAAATTATAATTAATCTCAGAAAGTCGTTTTGTTAATGCCGGTTGGTGATACCAATGGAGTGTCGAAGTCGACGGTCTCAAAAGTCGTTGGTCGCGTGACACATTGTATTGCTTTGCTAAAAGATAATTTTGTTAAGTTTTCAAAATATGGAACTGAACGTCTTCAAGCAAAAAAAGATTTTTTTAAAATTGCAAAATTTCCAAGAGTTATAGCAGCAATTGACTGCACTCACATAAAAATTATATCTCCTGGAGGCAATAATGCTGAAATATATAGAAATCGAAAAGGATTTTTATCATTGTTCAAACAACTTGCGATGCGACTTCAAAAACAACAAATATTGTTGCTCGTTGGCCAGGCTCTACACATGATTCAAATATATTTAGAAACTCTAAACTCTTTTCAGAATTCGAGAATGGCGATTTTGATAATGCATTAATAATGGGAGATAGTGGTTATCCTAATAGGAAATATATGATGACTCCATTATCAAAACCAAAATCACCAGAAGAGACTTTATATAATGAATCGTAAATAAGAACGCGATCCTGTGTCGAGAGTTCTTACGGTATGGAAAAGGCGTTTCCCGATTCTATCGTTGGGAATTCATTTAAACATAAACAAAGTACAAGGTATAATTGTAGCAACAGCTATTCTTCACAATATTTGTTGCATGAATAATGAAATGGAATTGCCCGATTTGCCAGCCAACTTACAAGAAGCAATTGATTTTGTTTCATCCGTGCCAAGTAATAGATGCAATCAAGATAACAATAACTTGGTTCGGCAAGTTCTTGTAAATCATTACTTCAAAAAATTGTTATAAACATAAGAACACAATTTTTTTTATAACTAAGATATTCGTATCCATAGCTGATACATTGGATGGTGGTTTCGGACCGCCTCCAGTTTTATAAACTTCTTTTTTGTCCAATGCGGAATTTCTTTTTGCAGTTTTTTTTTAAATTTTCATATTTTATTTTCAGAGTTTTATGTGATCTATAGCCACTAAACTGGCAATTGAAAATATTTTCAAGTTGACACCAACATTTCGCCTTTTCTTCAGCAGGTGTGCGGTCCGTTCTCTTACATTCAATGGTGTCTTTGTATTCATCAACAAGTTTCAATAAAAACTGCACCTCGTCAGATGAAAAATTGGTAGAACGTTTAATTTATTTTTCCATTTATTTTTTTTACACAAAATTTACCACCTTTTCTTCTTCTTTTTTCACGTTACAAGCAAAGATTTGATGACAATTTTTGACATTTGTTTAAAATTGCCACACTTACACAAAAAATATGGTCAATTCATATGGCAATACTAATAACTTTAATCTTTAACTCAAAAACGCCAAAGAGGATTAAGGCTAGATTAATTTTATTATAAGATTAACAAACTATTGATCCTGGTTTAAACTCTAAGTAAAAAAACCCGCTCTTAAGGCACCATATGATGGCCACTACGAGGTACTAGAAAGACATCCCAAAACATAAACCATACGCATTGGAACGAGGTCGAGAACAGTATACATAGACAGATTGAAATCAGCATACATTCCCGTGGAAGTGTTGGAATTAGAAGAGACATGCTGCAAACCACGTAAGGTTATATTTGCAGACCAGTTTTCGGGCGATGCGGACGGAAGATCTGGAAGGGGGGTGGTGTAGTGGCCACACTGGCTGGTAGAATCTGGCAATGCTGTTTTTATGAGACTGGCGTTTTGACAGCAGACACATATACAATGACACAGATTTGAATAAAACGATTTTTTACTTTCTTGCTTTTGGCAGTGGTCAAGTTAAGTTAGTAGTAGTTAGTGTGAATCAGTGCCCATGTTCTGTAATTCTCGCTCTAAAAATCTTTTCGATTGAAATGTCTGAAATGAAAAAAATGCCATATATTAAAACACACAGCTGTTTTTCTCTCTAAACTGTGTCTGTAACTTTTTGTGTTGAGTACTACACTGCAAATAATAAGACCAGTCCAAACACGCGTGTAAAGAGTAGTCCACTAACCCAAACGTATGGAAACAACCTGGTCTATTTAACATTACGATGTCCAAGGAGAGGACCATATAACCCACCTTTGGACCACTAAGGAGTAGTCTTAAAACTACTCCATGGTATACTCAAAAGGATTAGTTTTGAAGCCGTTTAAAAACGAAAGCATGTCGTAAAAAAACGAAGACATGTCGTCTCACTACAAACACTTTTCAACAATGACATAGTCCATGCTTGCATTACATCGGACCAGTCCATGGAGTAGTCCATTTTATCAAAATGGATCAGGTAGTCCAATTTTATTTGCAGGGTAGCTGTCGCGTAAGGAAATTACTTTCCAATTTACAGAAAACGTGTGTCTCAAGGCGAATTGACAAGAAGGTGAGGTCAACTCTACAACTACAATGCGTCTGTGGTCGGGTTGTCAAAAAAATTGCTAGAAAAAAAAAACAGGTTTGTTTACATAAAAAACTAGTTTGTATACAAACTTTGACAAGTCGACCACCGAAAAAAAAGACAATAATATTGATGCTTTTGGAGAGTGCAGACGTATTTTTTGTATCCTCTGTGGTGTTTACTAATTTAATTTAATAAACTGTGATTTAATAAAAATTTAAAAAATATAAAAAGACTATCTTAATACAACTAAAACATATAAAAATTTCTAAATAGTTCAACTTGAAATAACAATATTAATATGTATAAAATATAAAACAATATAAAAATTTATTATTTACCAATTACACCAAAAAAAAATCTCTTTAACTTTTAAGAGTATACTTTTATTTTTTTTTTTTTTCTTTCTTTTGAAACCTAATCTAAACTCAAACCACAAAAATCCAAATAATAAATACATAAAAAAATATACCACACAAACTAAAAAAAAAAAAACGCGCGAAAAACCTCTTTGCTATTAAGAGTTTATTTTAAAAATAAAACAATACTAAAAGCAACTCATTTTGAAAATTTTTAATAATATAAAAGCAAAAAACAAACAAATAATTTAACATACACACAAACCAATAATTTGCTAACCCATTAAAATAAAAACATCAACAAGTACCTAACTAAAAATATGGAAACAAGAAGTGAATCCACTGCTAAGAGAGCAAGAGAATCTCAACAAAATTTAAGACAAGACTCATCTGTTGAACAATTTGAAAATTATGCTAAAGTACCTCGTTTGTCAAATAATGATAAAGCGTTCTTTCGAGAACTAATAAGAGAAAGTGAATATATAAAAGCTGAAGTTATTAAAAGTTCTATAAAAGATAGTGAAGAAAAACACTTTGATTTTATAAAAAACCTAATAAAAGAAAGTGAAGAGAGAATTCTTACTGTTATTGAGAATAAAATTGATAATGTAAAACTTGAACTTAATACAATAAGTGGAAGAGTAACTCAATTAGAGTTGAAGAGCTCAGAAGCTCTTCCTATAAAAGAAGAAATGATTGAATTAAAGAGAAAAATACTTAAACAAGAAAACTCTGTTGTGGCCAGCAGTATACGAATTGCTGGTGTACCCTACCTTGCTAATGAAAACTTAAATACCATCTTTGAAGATATCTGTAATAGCCTTGAAATACCTACACCTCAAATTGAAAATATTTATAGACTTAAAAAAATCTACAAAGATAATAAACCATATAATCCCACTGATGAAGTGATAGTGGTAAAATTAAATTCCCCTTTTGATAAAAACTTTCTATTAAAAACAATATCTAAATACTGTCGCGATAATAAAACGACTTTATGTCTAAATCAAGCAGGCTTCGATAGTAATGAACCGTTTTATTTATATGAAAATCTTACACCACATAATCATCGCATATTTAAAAAAGCGCTAAGCATGAGAAAAGAGCGACAAACAAAATCAACTTTTACTTTGCGTGGCATGGTGTATGTGAAGAAAAACGATTCAGATGATCCAATACTGATCGAGTTTATTGAAAAACTAGATAATCTTTTTCGTGAATAATGCTTGGAAACATATCAGTAACTCCACTAACTGTGATGCCATATTTTTTCACTTATATATTTTTAAATTTGTTTTATATTTTTATCATTTTAAAAACAATAATTCTTGCATTTTTCTTTTATTTTCTATAAAAATAAATACTTTTTTCTATATATTTTTTAGTTTACAATATTTTTTTAAAATATATTGCGTTGCGTTAGCTTACCAATATGATAAATTTATCTATTGATAGCCCTGGTTCTAGAGATGGCAACTATAATATGGCTCGTATCTTGGCTAAAAAACAGGGTTTTACTATTTGTCACATCAATGCTCAGAGTCTGTTACCTAAGCTTAGGGTTGCCATACGTACTGTTTTAAGCAGTACATGTACTGATTTTTTGCAATTGTACTGTTTTATGCACAACTCCTAAAACAGTACGCAAATGTACTGTTTTTTACACTTTGTACTGTTTTTTGTACTGTTTTTTTTGCTCAGTCTATATTTAACAGAACTGGCTTACAAAAAATTATGTTGTGTTAAAAAAAAAGTTCTAACATAATAAGAGTTTTTACGCTGTGGTCATTGTTTTTTCATAAATACACAGTAGAAATCTAAATTATAATGGGTGGCTCGTAGCAGTGATATATTTTCGTGTTGTTATGATTTTATGGCTACCTCTTCCAATAGTCTTTCCCTTTCCACACCAGAGAAAGACAAAAATAAAATCTAAATTTTTTTAAGTACTAAAAAATACTTATTCCAAAACAGTTATCGTTAATTTTTAGAACTTTTTTAATTTTCGGGCATGTTCTGGAAATCGAAATCACGTAAAATTGAAAACAAACAAATTTGGAAAATTATCCGTGTTAAAAATTTATAAAAATACCTAATACCTTTGAGGTACACGTTTCTTTACCTAAACAACTGAAATAAGAAAAAAATAAGTAAATTTTTACAAAAATTTTTTTTAAAATATTCATCGTTTTCAATTGCACTTGATTTTAAATATTTTCAGATTTTGTGAAATAAAAATAAACCAAACTATTTTTTTTGGATTTTATAGATTAATGGCCAATTTCACCAAGTTCAGGGGGAAAATTATGGCAGTCGTGATCGAATAATTTTTCGATTCGAAGGCAATTTTATTTCTAATTCTCTCTGTCTATACTGAACGGATCGAAATTATTTTTTTAGTATTGTAAAGCATTTATTTTAGTTTTCACAACACTGAAAAAATAATAACGATTCGTTCAGTATCAACTGAAATAACATTGCCTTCGAATCTAAAAAGTATTCGATAACCGCTGCCATAACTTGCCCCCAGGTTTAATTAACTTTCACTATAAAAGTCAAAAAACCTATTGTTTTAGTAATAGTTAATTATAGCTGAACTTGGTAAAATTAGCCGTAAATAATTTAAAAATTATTTAAAATTGGAAAATTAAATTAGGAAACAAAGATTTTCTCAAATTCTATATGATTTGTGCAACTATGTGTGTAGTGAAAATTGCTTTAAATACGAATATGTTTAAAGAAAATCGTACTTACAAAATCAATGAGTTGATTGTTTTGAGCTAAGTAAGGCTTTTCTCCTTTCTTATATGGCTTACAGCAATGTTATTGTTTTCCTGGCCAAATGCTTCGTTTGTGGTGTTTGCTTTTTAAACGCAAATGGAGTAATTTCATATGTATATTTATGAAATGCCATAAACTGGAAATAATTCCTTTGACGTTACACATTTTAAGTGTATTTCTTTCTTTATATAATTGTTGTTGCATATTCAATCAAAAGTTTAAAATATTTACCCCAATTTCACCAAGTTCAGTTAAAACTAACTATTACTTTAACTTCCAGCTTACAATATGTTTTGACAGCTTGAACTGATAGTTTATTATAGCTGAACTTGGTGAAATTGGGGGTTACTTATTAAAACAAATGGTAATGTTGTCGTCAAAAAAAATGTACTGTTTTTTTCTTGATTGTACTGTTTTTATGTATTCAATGTACTGTTTTTCCGAATTTAAAATCTGGCTACCCTACCTAAGCTTGATGAATTTCGGTTTTTATTTGAGAATTCAGGCATCGATGCTGTATGTGTCTCAGAAACATGGTTTATAAGGGAAATTAATGACGATATATAGGAATTAAAAGGATATCGTATCTTTCGATCTGATAGATGTACTCATGCCGGAGGTGTTGCAATCTATATTAGGGATACCATTTCAAGCAGACTTATTAGTTCGTATAATGTTACCGATGAAGTTGAATATGTGTTTATTGATGTTAATTATCATGGTGAGAGGATGATGCTTGGTTGCGTATATAGACCGGATAAGTATATGAAAATTGACACTTTCATCACTGAATTAGAACTCCTTTCGGTTTCGTACTCTGAAATTGTAATAGCTAGCGATTTTAATAGCAATTTGATTGACAACATAACGGATGTTACTAATGCTTTGTCAATATTTGATTTGTATCCAGTTAATACAACTATACCCACACATTTCACAACCACAAATAGTAGCTTGCTGGACTTATTTTTTGTTAGCAATTTGAGAAGGGTCTTAAGTTATGAACAACTGGCAGCACCTGCTTTTTCACATCATGATCTTATTTTTATTTCCTATGACTTTGCTAATAAAGGTAGAACCAAAAAGTTTACTTTTCGGGACTTTAAGAATATTGATTTTTTAGCCCTAAAATATGACCTTGATAATATCGCTTTTGATAACATTTTATTTTTACCATTGGTAGATGAACAATTGACCTTTATTAATCGGCATGTTTTACAGCTTTTCAACAAACATGTTCCCGTCAGGAACAAAGTTATCAGAGGCAGGGTACGACCTAAGTTCACGGAAGAAACAAAATTATTAATTAATCGTCGTGATAGACTTTACAATAGGTGGAAGCGTTACAAGACTTCAGAGCTCAAACAGAAATATCGTATGGCTAGAAAAGCTGTTGTCTCAAAAATAAGGCGGGACAAGTCTACTTATTATACTGATAAATTTAACGCAGCAGCTGACAGTAAGAAGACATGGAAACAGATCCATGACATTGGTAGATCAAATCGGCATACAGTAGATGCTGACGTTGATTTACTAAATAATAACTTTGTAAATATTCCTCTTCCAAGTGTACAATTGGACTTCTATGATCGATACCTACCTTCGGATTCAATGGATGATCAATTTATGCCCCTATTGCGGTTCTCCACTCAACTCAGTTTGGTCGTGTTAGAGTCAACCCAACTTATGCACAACCAAACTGATTTTAGGTATTGTGATACCCAACTGTTTTTAGTTGAATTTGCTATAAAGTTGCCAACTTAAAATATCGATTTGCCAACTTTAAATATAACGTTTGACAAGTGAAAATTTTATAAAACTGTAAAATTTTTGTAAACTAAAACAGAAATTTTTCTGTTGAATAAAAAGTATTTATAATTGATATTAGTGTCGATTTATTTTATGATGATGAAATGGAAAACTCTTGTATAGATGCGCTACGTAAAAGAAGACAAATTCGTGATGATTCCAACCCTCTTGAACTTCCCGGTGCCAAGTAAGAACTTATAATAAGTAACGAAACTTTCTTGTGCATGATGAGTTCTTCTTCTAGTTGGGGTAGCTGTTGGCCAATCGGCTGGTTGTATTATTGGTTCAACTGACTCAGTAAAATTGTCAATTGAAATATTTTCAACACCAAAAACTTGGCCGGATTTGCAATACAAGAGCTGCGAAACAATATCCTCAATGCTATTTAATGGAACTTCTTTGATAGCCCTCCCCCTGTCGCTTGAGTGCTTCTTTTATTTTTGGCAAGTTTTTTTTCTTTATACTTGTCTTGTAGTGTATCCAAACCTGTGCCAATAATATTATAATTAGATTAAGAAGATTACAAGTGTTTAAAAGAAGTTCTTGTCGCGGTCCCAAACTATTTAACTCCACTATAAACTCTTCGCATAACTCCTTATATGAATTTTTCATCATACCAAACTTTGGTGTTTTCCGCGAACAATTTCTAAGTTTCTCTAAATAAGCTGGACGAACCGCTCAAATTGAGCTCTCGTTTTTATTTTCAAACTAATAAAATTTAAAAAAAAACGAAAAAGTTATTACAAAAATTTATACATACGATTTCTCCATTTTGTTTTTGATTTTAACCAAATTTAAAAAAAATAAACTTAACTGCCAATAACACAACTACTTTTTAGCAGTTGTGTTTATTTAACATTTTTGTCGACCAAACTTTTACAAAGTTGAAAACGGCAATACCACTAAACAAACAGATACACAACTGTATAGCCAACTGCCAGTTGAGTTGAGAATGGCAATGTGAATTTATCAAAGACAACCAAACTGTTACAAAAGTGGAGAACCGCAATAGGGGCATTAATTTCCAATGCTTTAATGCCTTGGACGTTGCCGCAGGTTTTGCTGTGGTCAAGTCTAATGCAGTTGGCTTGGATGACATAAATCCTAGGTTCGTGAAAATAGTTTTGCCTTGGATAATTCAAACTATTACGTATCTTTTCAATACTATCATTACTACCAACACTTATCCAATCTACTGGAAATATGCCAAAATTGTTCCTGTACCAAAATCGGATAAAGAATACCGTCCAATTGCAATTTTGCCTTACTTATCCAAAGTCTTTGAACATTTGGTACATAAACAAATTTATCAGTTTGTTAATGACAACAACCTTCTGACTGATCGTCAATCTGGATTTAGGCCCCAACGTAGCTGTGTCACAGCCTTAACAGACGTAGTAGAAGATATTTGAGGCAAACTGGATAGTGGGAAGATATCGTTTCTGGTCTTACTAGACCACTCAAAAGCTTTTGACACAGTGCACCATTCAGTTCTTTGCCTTAAGCTAGCTAAATTTTTTAACTTTTCTTCGCCCTCTATTAAATTAATGTCGTCCTACTTGTCTAATCGATTTCAATCTGTTGCCAATGATGGATCTGTTTCGCAACCATTATTGGTCTCAAGGGGTGTTCTACAGGGTTCCATTATTGGTCCACTGCTATATTCCTTATATGCAAATGATCTTCCACTACAGATAAACTTTTCTAAGATTCAAATGTATGCTGATGATGTACAGTTGTATCTCAGTAGTTCTAAGGATACTATTGCTTCTAAAGTTCAAAAATGAAACTATGACCTAGGAAAAATATTTACTTGGGCCTCGGCAAATGGTTTGAGGCTGAATCCGAAGAAATCGAAGTGCATAATTATATCGAAAAAGTCGGTGGTAATAGAGGATGATATAAATATTTTTCTTGGCGGCGAAAAAATTGATGTAGTTGATACAGTAAAAAACCTTGGTGTTACATTTAACAGAAATCTTACCTGGACCAATCATATTAACCAATCTTGCGGCAGAATTTATGGTATGATACGAAGTCTTTGGGCACACACAATATTTCACTCCGCCAAGAGTAAGATTACTTTTGGCAAAAACGTATTTATTACCGACTCTATTATACGCTTCCGAGCTCTTTACTGGATGTGACACGAAGGATAACAGTAAACTCTCCACGACTTTCAATAACATTATACGTTACATTTTTAGCCTTGGAAAATTTGATCTCGTGTCCCTGTTCTCTTGTCGTGTATTAAAAATTCCCTTTAGTAATTACCTTAAATTCAAAAATCTTATCCTTTTTAACAAGATTGTTATGACGAAAGAACCAAATTATCTTTTTGAACGTTTACAGTTTGCAATGTCGAATAGAGGAAACTACGTTATACAAATCCGTCACCGCGACCATGCTTCTCAGCGTCAATTTTTTATTTTTACCATTCGTCTCTGGAACCAACTACATAGGGATACTCAACGCACAAGCAACGCAATACATTTTAGGGATTTGTTGTTTAAACATTTTTCGTAATTTTTTTTTTTTTTTTTTGTTTGTTTTAATTTTTGTCTTAATTATTATTAAATGCTTATTTTTTGTTTTTTATGATTTTAATATTGTTCAAAGCCTTTTGATTCTCAAATTTGTAGTTTAATTTAATTTAGTTTTAAGTAGAATTAAGTTATTAATTTGCAATGTTCTGTTTAACTTGCCTGATTCGAATACTGTAATTTATAAGATATTGTATCTTGTTGTATTAGAAATTCAAATTAATAAATACAAATACAAATACAAAAAAACACCATATGTTGACTTGACCCCACCTTCTAGTCAATTCGCCTCGGTGTGTCTGTAACTTTTTCGTAAGAAAACTTCCCGCTTTGAACTGTTAAATAAACTCACGAATAAAATTGGGACTAGAGAAAATTTCAACACTAAAAAAAAACAATTAAAAATGCAAAATACAAAACACAAAGAACAATAATAATAATATTTTGTTTATTTTTTTTTTGTTTTTTATTTTTTTATTGTTAAATTATTTTGCTTTTAACATTTTTATAAAATATACGAATTTTTCAAAGCTCGTTTGCAAACTACAAACATTAAAGTCGCACTTTACATTATTTGGTACAGCGAACGGTTGTATTTTCGCCGCCGTCGTTGAAAAACTTTAAATTTTAGTCAATTTTGGCAGCCGTCAACGATATGTGTGACTGGCGTTCTCAACGACGTAATCTCCTTTGATAGTTTTCGTCATGAGTTACAGACACAATTTTTTCTCACTTTTCGAGAAACGATGGAATATTTTGTTTCACATCTTTACGATGCGAGAAGTTCTCACTATAATTACAGGGGGGTTATTATGTAATACGATTCGAAAGGAAAGATTTACGAATTCGTACAAATTGTATTATGTAGTACGTTTTTCGAAAATTTATTTTCGAACGTTCGGAAATATTTTATTTTTGGGGGATTTGTTCACCCCTTTTCGTAAATTTAAAATTACCCTTTTACAATTGCAACTATGTAATACGAAAGCAAATGTCAGTTCATTTAAATTGTTCGTAAATTATTCGAAAGTGGCTGTGCTTGCGAAAACGATAAAAAATTTAAAAATGTAAGTAAGTAAATAAAACTTTTAACAAAAACTGTAAAATACAATTAAAAACATAAGATATCCTCTATATTTAGAACTGTGAGTGTCTTGAAATCACAATTTATACCATGTGTTTGTTGTCACAACTCTTTTTGTTTTTAGTCTGAAAATTTTTATACATAGCAATTTGTTTAAATGCTTTAGGGAAAGCTCAAACAAAGCAATGTTTAGAAAACCAATACAGTATGAGGTGATGGTTGATTTTATGGTTGCACATGCAGATTTAGCAAAGGGCCACCTAAATGTTGCAAATGCTAAAAGCAAGTCGAAGGATTTGTGGCAAAGACTGTCAAAGGGTTAAGATGCGGTTGGTCCACCGTATAGTGAATTGAAAAAAAGTGAGTTTTCATTTAATCGATTTTGTGTTAACTATTTTTACAAATGTGCTTTGTTACTAGGTATGGGAAGACTATAAACAACACGTTAAAGTTAAATGTCTGTTTTCGGTTGAAGTATAAATGCTCATCGTAACTTGGCCTTATTACTTGAATGTGAGTGCCGTCTGCTGCTCCAATTACTCCAAGTATTCCACATTAATTAAAAAAAAATCTTTTCGCCTTCTTTTTTTTCTTCAGTCATTTCATTTCATTGATTTGGGCAAAGATTTGGTTCGATTATTTCGCGTACCTCAGATAAGCATATGGAAATTGATGGGTGTGAAAGTCCCACAAGGCGATCTTGGCCAATCTGATGTTGGTATCCAACTAGTGCCAAACATTTTAATGTGGCAGCTAATTTTTTCAAAGGTGCAATGACTGTCGATCTTTCAGGTGGCTCTAAATCGCATTTTATTCAATTGTAGATATACATAAATGAATTTTTATTAAGCCGAAAGTTTTTCACGAAACTAAAAGTAGTATTTTTATGATTAAATTTCATAATTAAAAAAATCTTTCTTACTCTTTCTGCAATTGCATCACTTTCTTTATCGCTATCTTCCAACCACAATGCAACAGAATCCATGTTCTTAAACCGTTATTTTTTTATTAATAATTTTTTGTTATTTTATTTTGTTTGGAAGTTTTCATTTATATATACGTTTTGCGGAAAATTTAACGTTTTTTTTTAACGCTTGTTTTCCAAAAAAAGTTCTGTCAATATTGACAGGTACTGTCAAATTTATTGTGTATAAATTTGGCAGCACTTGGTTTTTCCCTTTTTTTAACAAATACAAATCTGTGGTGCTTTCGAACGGATTAGAAAATACCATTTAATTTTCGATACGGAAATTTCTTTCGAAGGTATTTTCGTTTCAAATCGAATTACATAATAACCCCCCAGAACATGGGTACAGAACAATAAAAGACACGGCAGCTTGTTTAATATTAAATACGAAGCGTTTTATTTTTACACACTAAATTTTTTTAAATTTTTAACTTTAAACCGCAGTAAAATTTGCGCCGTTTAATAAAAATGATAAACGCGAACGGATTTCACATACTCAAATATCGGTTTATACGCACGCAAATCAACAGTGATGTTAGAAAAAAACCAGAATATATATACTTTATAGGGTGTAGGATCAATATTGTAGAAATTACAAACGGAATGACAAAGTTATATATACCCTTTTACCTTCGGTGAAGGGTATAAAAAACATTAAAAACAAAATTTCTAGGTGCCGTAAATTTTTGAAGTTGCCCATATACTTTTATATGTGCGAGTTTAGACGAGCGAACATTTGGAAGGAAAACATCTGGAATTCTCTTTTGTTTTTTCATTCGCGGTCACGCAGACGAACATGTTGCCGGAAACATTCTGTTAATATTGTTGTTTTTTTTTTTTCTCAAAAAGCAAAGTAAATGTCAACAAAGAAAATGAGAACAAAGCGTGTCGCCGAGTACCGAACACAAAAACCATTCTCTCTTCCCCACCAGAGACCTGCGCCTTAACGGCTTAAGCCGGCTGAGCGCCACCGCCGATTATTTTTAACAGCCGCCGCTGCCGAAAATTTATCGACTTAAGTCGGCTTAAAATCAGCCGCCGGTCACAGTCATTTAAACGAATATTCCCTACAAGAAATGCATAACCAAAACCAAAAAAAAATTTTTTCCATTATTTTTATTTTTAATAAAAACATTTTTTTTTTTTTTTTTAATAAATAAAAATGTTAATGAGTAAGATATAGTCCTTGTATACATATTTTTAAAGGTCTTGCGGTAAAAATTTAAAATCTCTTTAAGGAATAGATAATAGTCCACAAGCATTAAAATAAGTAAATATGCAAATTAATTTTATTATTCAAACTAAAATATGAAAGTTGGTAAAAAATAATTAGTATTGTGGTTATTTTGTTGAACTATTTATGGTTTTTAATCCAAATTTTTAATATTTTAATTAGGCTTAAGTTCATCAAATTTAATTTTCATTAAATTATTTTTATTTTTATTTTCGGTTTGTGCTTTGTTGTGATACAGACGTGTATTTTTAACCCCGCATACGTTTTGAACTATTAATTAATCATATTTGATTTTGTAATATACGCAGCGAATGGACGCTTAAAAATAAATTATATATTTTGTTATTTAAATTATTTAACATAATAGTGAACAATTCAAGCGATAAAATTAAATAAAGAAAAATAGTAAAAATATATACATACGTATGAATGTTCACACATGTGTATGCATACATACTCTCAACAAAAACATTTTTTTTGGTGTTGTTGTAAAAACAATAAATAATACAAATATTTAAAGCACAGCAAACGGTGAAAAACAAAAACAACTCTTTGCATGAGTAAGAACAGTGAAACAACGCTAAGGCAAAATGAAAGAAATGTTTATGTGACCGTTCAGGCAAACGAAAATAATGCTGAAATAAATAAAACAAAACAAAACAATATTAACTATCTAACGGCTAAGCCTATTATTCGAACACGTTCTCTTTCACCCTCGGTGTTCACAAAAACGGTGGATAGTGATACATTAAAAAATATTAATCTGTCTTTGGGGACAAGTGTTGTAGCGTCCGCAAGTATTACCGCGGCGGAAAAAACAATCTTAGTAAGAAATGATACCATAAACTCAAATACAGACGCAATGGAGAACCCTTTAGTGAAAAATTGTCAAAAGCCTCAAATACAAGTTGGTATGGACAGGTATATAACAGTGCTTAAACGGGGTCGCAGCCCTACCTCTTCAGCAGTTGCTTCGGCCTCAAAAGTAACCGTTTTGCAATTCTTGAGGACGAATCCCCAGAGGCACCAAACGTCATAAAATCTTCTAAGCCACCCCCAATATATCTTAGGGAGCAAAACTCAAGTGAGTTAATAAAGAGCGTGATCTCGGTAATAGGTGAAAATTCTTTTTACGTAGCGGCAATCAAGCGTGGTAATAAAAACGAGACAAAAATACAGGTTAATCATGAGAATGATTTTCGCAAACTAACAAACCAATTTGAATCCCTTAAAAAAAGCTTTTATACATATCAGCTGAAGAGCAGCAAAGGCCTTCAGGTAGTGATCAAGGGCATAGACTCGAGCGTGGAACCTGAAGAAATTAAAACCTTTTTGGAAGAGAAAGGCTTTAAAATAAAAAACGTTACAAATATCAAAAATAGGGAAAAAAATCCCCAACCGCTATTTCGAGTGGAGCTAGAACCTGGCGACGTTAAGCTTAAAAAAAATGAAACGCATCCTATTTACAATTTAAAATATATTCTCTACAGAAGAATAACTATAGAGGAGCCGCACAAAAGAAATGGTCCCGTTCAATGTCTCAACTGCCAAGAATTTGGCCATACTAAGGCCTACTGCTATTTACCCCCTGTTTGCGTAGTATGTGGTGAATTACATGGTACAGTCCAGTGCGATAAGTCTAAAAATTACCCCAATGTAAAAAAATGTAGCAACTGTGGCGGCAATCACACTGCCAATTATAGAGGATGTCCTGTATATACTATCGTCAAGCAGTCGGCTGGACCGAAAACTAATCCCCCTCAAATGCAGGTACCAAATCAAGCAAACACTAATGACACTCAGGCTCCGCAGCCTAGTAATAACAGAACCTCTTATGCTAACGTCCTAAAATCAAACCATGTGCCAATGCAAGGTGCTTCGCCAAGTAATGATGAAACTCCAGTTTCTAATTTAAGTCGTCTAAAAAAAACCATGGAAACTTTAGTGCAAACAGTAAATAATTTTACAAACACAATGGGTAATATGATGCAGGAGATCCTTAGAATGCAATCGATGTTATTGCAAGCTGTACTTAACAAACCATGAACTGTTTAAAAATTTGTTTTTGGAACGCAAACGGCATCCGCCAACATAAAAATGAATTAGAATACTTTCTTAAAAATAAACAAATTGATGTCATGATGGTTTCTGAAACTCATTTGACCTCAAGAAATACGTTTAAAATCAATGGTTATACACTATATGATACCAAGGACCCTCGAGATAGAGCTTGTGGAGGTTCTGCCATTTTGATAAAAACCCGAATCAAACACTACCTGATGTGTGATCATCGTGAAGATTATCTCCAAGCAACGAACATTTGTATTAAAGAGCTGAATCGAAACATAGTAATCTCATCCTTATACTCACCACCTAGATTTGCAATATCAGAAAGCCAATATTATAAATATTATAAGTCATTGGGGCCCTGTTTCCTGGCTGCTGGCGATTATAACGCTAAACATACCTTCTGGGGTTCACGACTAATAACACCAAAGGGTCGTGTTTTGTATAATACAATCTCTAAAATGAATTTAAATGTCGTCGCTAGCGGACAACCAACATATTGGCCTGCTGATCCGCAAAAAATTCCAGATGTCATCGATTTCGTAGTGGTTAAAAACATCCCCACAGAAAAGATTCAAGTTGAACCTTCGTTAGAATTATCCTCTGATCACACACCTACAATAGTTACTATAACAAACACCAATAGAATCGTATCTCCCTCTGGTTACATAGCGACAACAGCTACACAAATAAACTGGTTAAAATATATAAAATATCTCAGTACCCATTGCACAGAAAATATTCCGCTTAGCACACCGGAAAATGTGGATCTCTCCATTGTCAATTTTGACAGTTATCTTAAACTAGCTGTTCAACATTCCAGCAAAACCCTCAAAAAAACCAATTATAACAAAATATATTTTGCAGATGTCGGACGCCTCTTGAATGAAAAAAGGAGAGTGCGAAGAGAATGGCAATTGCAAAGATCCCCTCAACTTAAAAATGAATTAAAAGAGTGTACAAAAAGGCTAAGAAAATTACTGCAGACTCAGAAAACGGCTTCCGTAGAAAAATATCTTAAGGACTTGGATGCAACTCCACAATCAGGCTACTCATTATGGCGGGCAGCTAGAAACCTCAAAAGACCAGTTATCTCGAAAGCACCATTAAGAAACTGAATGGAAGTTGGGCAAGAAATGATAATGAAAAAGAAAACCTGTTTGTAAATCATTTGAAAAACGTATTTACCCAAAATATACCTGACGATACAGCGCACGAGTTGCCGCCTGTTAATGTTAGAGCAGCTATCCCCCTAAGATTTGAGATAAGGGAATTAGAAAGGGCTATTTGTGAATTAAACACCAAGAAGGCACCTCGTATTGATAAAATCAGTAACAAAATGCTTTTGGAGCTACCTCGCATAGCAAAGAAAATTATTCTTATATTTTTAATGCTATTTTACGACTTGAATACTACCCTCAAGAATGGAAGGTCTCCTTAATAACGATGATACCAAAGCCAGGAAAAGATCACACAAAAGTTGAGTCATATAGGCCTATTAGCTTATTATCTAATATATCAAAGCTGTTTGAGAAGCTCTTAGCGTCAAAATTAACCCCAATTTTAAATGACAATGGGTGTATACCCAATCATCAATTCGGCTTCAGAAGAGAGCATAGCACAATTGAACAAACCCATCGGATAGTAAACGCCATAAGAAAAGCCTTTGAAGAAAGAAAATATTGCTCCGCTCTTTTCATAGATGTTTCTCAAGCTTTTGACAAAGGGTGGCATTTAGGCTTGTTACATAAGTTGAAGCTAAACCTACCGGTTAATACACACAAGCTGTTAGAAAGCTACCTGGTCGGTCGAAAATTTATTATTAAAGAAGGCGATTTTTTAAGTTCTCCTCAGCCAATTGAAGCTGGAGTCCCTCAGGGAAGCATCCTGGGCCCACTTTTTTACCTTATATATACCACGGACATGCCAACAAACAATCACACCCTCACCTCAACTTTTGCTGATGATACAGCTTTTCTAAGCGTACACGAGAACAGTCGTGAAGCATCTCGATACCTGCAGAATCATATATTTCAACTAGAACTGTGGTTTAAACAATGGAGAATAAAGGTCAATGAGCAAAAATGCGTATATATAACATTTACCTTGCGTCGGGAAACATGTCCCCCTATTAAAATCAATAATCAACTAGTGCCTCAACAATCGCATGTCAAATATCTCGGTATTCATCTAGATCGGCGTTTAACATGGAAATGCCATATAGAAGCAAAATTAACCCAAATGAAACTAAAAGCAATTCAAATTAACTGGCTTATTGGAAGAAATTCTGTTCTTAGTCTCGACTGCAAACTACTACTTTACAACGCTATTTTAAAGCCAATATGGTGCTACGGTATTCAACTATGGGGCACTGCCTCGGCCTCATATATCGAAAAAATTCAAAGGCGCCAAAATAAACTTCTTCGAATAATTACAGCTGCCCCTTGGTATGTTAAAAACTCAAATATCCACAAGGATCTCAATGTGCCACTGGTAAGGACTATTATTACGAAGTATGCGGTAAAATATTTGAAAAGGTTAGAGTTGCACCCAAATCCACTAGCACGAAATATTTTAAATGATAGCGGCCACTCTCGCCTAAGAAGAAGAGACACTGCAGCACTTACCCATTAAGATGAGCGATAAACACCTACATATGTGAACAGAACCCGTTATGAAGAAAATTTTTGTCTAGCACTGGCAGGACATAAAATAAAGCATTAGGTTAAGATTTGATTAATTATTGTTAGTTCATATTTAATATATGAAGATTCAATAAATAAATAATGAAAAAAAAAAAAACAAAAAAAAAAAATTATTTTTATGAAGAAAGGAATTTTTTTCAACATGAAAATTAATTAAAATTTACTGATAATTTTTCATTCTTGACTCAATCTGGGCTCGAACCCAGGCGCTCCCACGGACAGACCACCCTGACAAGCCCCGATTGCAACCACTCAATCTCCTCAGAGGGCCTGCCGTCTAACACTCGCAGCCATCGACGACTGCTGACGTCATTAGTCAAACATCAATCCTTAAACCAAATTGTATTTAACCTTTGGTAGATCGAAATTTACTTTGAATGATTATCTATTTTAATTTATTTTACATGTTCTTCCTTTACTTCTGTTTTTTCGTACTTTTGTCAAGAATTCTTCTTGAAGTTCAAAGTACATATTTTGTTTTGTTTTTTCATTTTTGTGTCTTTTTTTTTCTTGCTGACCTTTTCAGCACAACTTGAAGGACAAATGCAAACATAGAGCTCGTGCCTTAGCTTTAACAATAATTAGTATTGTGGTTATTTTGTTGTACTATTTGTGGTTTTTCATCCAAATTTTTAATATTTTTAATTAGGCTTAAGTTCATCAAATTTAATTTTCATTAAATTATTTTTATGAAGAAAGGAATTTTTTTCAACATGAAAATTAATTAAAATTTACTGATAATTTTTCATTCTTGACTCAATCTGGGCTCGAACCCAGGCGCTCCCACGGACAGGCCACCCTGACATGCCCCGATTGCAACCACTCAATCTCCTCAGAGGGCCTGCCGTCTAACACTCGCAGCCATCGATGACTGCTGACGTCATTAGTCAAACATCAATCCTTAAACCAAATTTTATTTAACCTTTGGTAGATCGAAATTTGCTTTGAATGATTATCTATTTTAATTTATTTTACATGTTCTTCCTTTACTTCTGTTTTTTCGTACTTTTGTCAAGAATTCTTCTTGAAGTTCAAAGTACATATTTTGTTTTGTTTTTTCATTTTTTTGTCTTTCTTTTTCTTGCTGACCTTTTCAGCACAACTTGAAGGACAAATGCAAACATAGAGCTAGTGCCTTAGCTTTAACAATAATTAGTATTGTGGTTATTTTGTTGAACTATTTATGGTTTTTAATCCAAATTTTTAATATTTTTAATAAAGCTTAAGTTCATCAAATTTAATTTTCATTAAGTTATTTTTATGAAGAAAGGAATTTTTTTTTTCAACATGAAAATTAATTAAAATTTACTGATAATTTTTCATTCTTGACTCAATCTGGGCTCGAACCCAGGCGAAAGACAAAAAAATGAAAAAACAAAACAAAATATGTACTTTGAACTTCAAGAAGAATTCTTGACAAAAGTACGAAAAAACAGAAGTAAAGGAAGAACATGTAAAATAAATTAAAATAGATAATCATTCAAAGCAAATTTCGATCTACCAAAGGTTAAATACAATTTGGTTGAAGGATTGATGTTTGACTAATGACGTCAGCAGTCGTCGATGGCTGCGAGTGTTAGACGGCAGGCCCTCTGAGGAGATTGAGTGGTTGCAATCGGGGCATGTCAGGGTGGCCTGTCCGTGGGAGCGCCTGGGTTCGAGCCCAGATTGAGTCAAGAATGAAAAATTATCAGTAAATTTTAATTAATTTTCATGTTGAAAAAAATTCCTTTCTTCATAAAAATAATTTAATGAAAATTAAATTTGATGAACTTAAGCCTAATTAAAAATATTAAAAAGTTGGTAAAAAAATAATTTTTAAATTGGCCTAAGTTTAAGTCGGCTTAAGCCAGCTTTGAGCCGCCGCCGTCAATATTTTTGCAAAACGCCGCCGACAACAAAATTTGACGGCGCAGGTCTCTGTCCCCCACCCGTAATTTGCTACCAAACAAAATGTTTCCCTTCCAAATGTTTCCCTGTCTAAATGGGCACTATGTATGTAGGTTTTATGATTTTAGCTTTTGAGAGGTGATTTCAATTTAAAAATAGATAAATGTTATAACAAAACATGTTTCTGCATTTATTAAAAATTAAATTACTCTTTTTCAAAATTTTTCATTTTTCGAATTTATTCTATGAGCTAAATTTCAGTTATGTATTTTATAAAGCTTTTTTGTAATAGTTCTATTCCTTCAATTTTTCAGAAATGACTTTATACACTACCAGACTATTATATTGTATTTTCTTTTTACATTTTACCTTAGCCTTCCTTTGGAAAGCAATAAGGTGTATTGAATGTACAGAAAAATTTACAATTATTAGACACCAGCAGAATGTAATGCATTTTCTGGCCCGCTACAGCCTTCGTCAGCATTCTTTGTGTCTCACTGGATAGTGTTACTTTATAAATTGAATGTATTTAACTCAACTATTTTAACAAATAGAAACTGGGAATTATTTCCTTCCGAAGGCTACAATCAATTATAAAGTAACACTATCCAGTGAGACACAAAGAATGCTGACGAAGGCTGTAGCGGGCCAGAAAATGCATTACATTCTGCTGGTGTCTAATAATTGTAAATTTTTCTGTACATTCAATATACCTCATTGCTTTCCAAAGGAAGGCTAAGGTAAAATGTAAAAAGAAAATACAATATAATAGTCTGGTAGTGTATAAAGTCATTTCTGAAAAATTGAAGGAATAGAACTATTACAAAAAAGCTTTGTAAAATACATAACTGAAATTTAGCTCTTAGAATAAATTCGAAAAATTAAAAATTTTGAATATAATATAAAGTAACCTTCGGAAGGAAATAATTCCCAGTTTCTATTTGTTAAAATAGTTGAGTTAAATACATTCAATTTATAAAGTAACACTATCCAGTGAGACACAAAGAATGCTGACGAAGGCCGTAGCGGGCCAGAAAATGCATTACATTCTGCTGGTGTCTAATAATTGTAAATTTTTCTGTACATTCAATATACCTCATTGCTTTCCAAAGGAATTCTAAGGTAAAATGTAAAAAGAAAATACAATATAATAGTCTGGTAGTGTATAAAGTCATTTCTGAAGAATTGAAGGAATAGAACTATTACAAAAAAGCTTTATAAAATACATAACTGAAATTTAGCTCATAGAATAAATTCGAAAAATGAAAAATTTTGAATATAATATAAAGTAACTTTCGGAAGGAAATAATTCCCAGTTTCTATTTACTCTTTTTTCAATAATTATTCATTGAATCTTCATATATTAAATATGAACTAACAGTAATTAATCAAATCTTATCCTAATACTTTGTTTTGTGTCCTGCCAGTACCAGACAACAAATTTCGTCATCACGGTTTCTGTTCACATATCGTTAGCTGAAATACAAAACCACGTAACTAACAAAACATGCAAAATCGGGGGCTTGATTGATTATGATGCATATTAACGAGCTCCATGTCCTCTCCAATTTTTCATGTCATATAATAAAAATTAGACACATTATTAGCGAAAATTTAAAGCAAGTAACTACAAGTGCAAGTGTTGCTTGAAAATAGTAACTTTCACATATTCATTTATTAATTCATAGTAGGTTTTGAATTTTTAAATTGCACTAGCGGATAGTGCTACTATGCTCCCCTCTCCTCGTAGTCCTATTTTTTTACTCTAAAATTTTTGCTTTGCTAATTATAATAAATTTTAATCATGTTTTCACTGCTTTTACTCTGAAGAAATACATTCCATATATATGTTAAACTTGTTTTTCGTTATATGTGTGTAACTATTAACATGATTCAGGTATTAGCCTATGATCCGTCAGGAGTTATTTATTTTAAAGTAAAAGCAACAGATGAGTATAAGGAACTTCCGCAAAGAATTGGAATCAAATTAAAACCGTTTGAACATTAGAAATTACATTTACAACGAATTAAAATGTCAAGCAACAAATGGAAACATCTTCAGGGCCTAAAGCCGTTTTTTCCAACGATTGCCATTCTTATTGCAATAAAATTCCATTTGACAAGTAGTTAAAGTTCTATTTTTTCTTTTATTTGCATTGTAGTTATTGTTGTGAATTATCTTTCGTTTTTGCAAACCATTTTTGACTTTCATATTTAGCAAAAAATAATAATTTTCAATATTTTTAATCAGGCTTACTGCCCGTCTACAACTGACATCATTTGCTGTTATAACTTAAGTTATAAAAGCGTTGTTAAAACATTTGCAATAACAACCGTGTTATAACATGAGAAAACTTCCAACATGATGAGTCTATACCTAACACTAACATCATATTAGTGTTAAAGTTAAGCCTTTCGTGTCAGTTGTAGACTGCATGTTAAGTTCATCAAATTTAATTTTCATTAAATTATTTTTATGAAGAAAGACATTTTTGCAACATTAAACTACACAGTGTAGTATTTGGTGCTGAAACGTGAAGAGCTATTACTCCTTTATTGTGGTTAATATAAATTTTAATTAAACATTCCCTGATGATGATATTCAAAGAATATCGAAATATCGGAAAAAAAATAAAGAAAAATTGTACATACAACTGACCTCGAGCTTAAGCATTTTAGCTTAATATTGAATTTTAAAGGTCGACTAAAAATACAACTTAAGAAAAATTAATTAAAATTGTTATTGATAATCCTTCATTCTTGACTGACCTGAGATTGGAACCCAGGCGGCTGGTTACCCTGACATGTGTCGATCGCTACCACTCGATCTCCTCAGAGGGATTTGCCGTCTTACACTCGCAGCCATCGACGACTGCTGACGTCAATAGTCAAACATCAATCCTTAAACCAAATTGTATTTTAACCTTTGGTAGATCGAAATTTGCTTTTCTGAATGATTATCCATTTTAATTGATTTTACGTATTTTTTCCTTACTTCTGTTTTCTCGTACTTTTGTCAAGAATTCTTCTTGAAGTCCAAATTACATTTTTGTTTTTTCATGTTTGTCTTTCTTTTTCATGTTGACCTTTGACATTAAATAAGGCATACATACATTTTTGAAGCGTTAAAACCAGGGTTTAAAATGCTATCGCCATATTAGCAAAAGCAGCCAAATTTTGCCTTTTTCCTATTAAAAAAAAATCAAAAATAAAAAGCCGACAAGTTCCACTGCTAAAAAAGCCCACACTTTTCAAAAGCAGCAGCAAAATAAACACACTGTTTTTGAAAAGTAACCTTTTAATGGACACTGCTTTTTCCAACTATTGCTTTTTTAACAATAGCAAAAATTTCTTATTTGATGGAACTCAAAAAGCAACGGCAATTACTTTTCTGTTGTAGGAGAAAATATGTAGGAAAGAGAATGAAACAAAAAGACTCTGTCAAACAGCCGCCAAATCAAAAACCACTGCATGCTAATAGCCGCAAAATAGGAGATAAAAGCAGCGCAAAGGTTGCTGAAAGGCACATGATCGACGAAGACAAGTGATATTTTTCAATCTGCCTTTTTGCAGAGCTAATAGCTCTGCTCAGACTGCTTTTAGCACACACTTCAGCGGCTTTTTGTCCAGCCAGAGAAGAATTTTTGTTCTTTGAACTTTAAATTTTTTTTTTGGTTTGTCTTTTTTAACTAGCTCTTCTTTCAGGAAAAAGTAAAAAAGCAAAAGGCGAAATAATTTTTTTTAGCTTTTGCTTTTTATGTGGTTGTCTATTTTTGTCGCTGGCTGGTAAAAAAGCAGTTGTCAGAAAATAAAAATATTCAAAATAGGAGATTTGCTTTTTTGCACAAACTAAAAACAAAACATTGGCTATTGGAAAAAAAATTAAAAATTTCAAAAGCAGTGGCAAAAGCAAAAATAAAAAGCAGCCAGCTGATGGGTGCTTTTAAACCCTGGTTAAAACACGTATAACGTATATAGTGGAAATGTGTTGGTTTAACGTTAAATACTAAGAAAGTAATAATTTCTCACTTCCTTATCTACCCTGGACGCAAAATCTCTACCCTGGCATCTGATGAAGCAGGGGAAATACGGCAGGGGAGAGATGTTTTCATTAAAAAACTAGCACAATCGGAAAAATACGTACATATTGTAACGAAAAATCAAACTAACACAGTAAATTATACTGAAATTAAAAAAAAATAAATCTTACAAACAAACTAAAACCACAAATAACAAGAGAATAAAACTCTCCAGTGGAATACATTAATCACTAACACGTGCGAGCAACCCGAGTGGTTTGGTCGAATTATTGGCCCAATAACAACACGCTAGTGGCTCGCGCGACTTTTATTGTTAAATTCACTTCGAAACAAATGTTCTGCTATTTAAATTTGCAGCGTCAACGCATTTTAGCGGCATTTTTAAACGATCGAAAAATGTGCAGGGGAAGAGACTTAAAATACGAGGGACAAAAAATATGTAATTTTTTTCAATAACATATGAGAGTATTTTGAAAGTTTTTTTAAATGATTACCATTGTTATTTATACTATTTTATGTAATAACTAACGATTAAATGTTTTTTAAATTAGTAATGTGTTTCTGGCGAAAATTGTCGACCGGTCTGAATGCTGGAGTATAAGGACGCTCTTAGGGTGTATAAGCGCGACGTGCGAAGGGCTAAACGAGCTTCGTGGAAAAGTTTCTGCGATAATATAGAGAAGACAACCGAAACGGCAAGACTGCGGAGGATGCTAGTGGGCAGTCCGGTAATGCCAAGTACGGTTTGTAGGGAAAACGGAGAATGGACAGGGAGCAGCGCGGAAACGTTGGAGGTGCTTGTGGATACACACTTTCCGGGCTGCTCTGATGATCCCATTCCAACTGATGAAACTTCTGTTCTGGCAGATGGTGATAGCGGAATTATCACCTATGAGGGGGTGGAATGGGCAATCGATTCGTTCCAGCCATATAAGTCGCCTGGTCTTGACGGAATTATCCCGGCGCAACTACAGCGGGGTAGACAACGGATAGTACCATGGCTGATGGAAATTTTTAAAGGATGTCTGAGGATAAACTATGTGCCTAAATCTTGGAGGATATCTAAGATTGTATATCTGCCGAAATCGGGCAGGAGCAATCATATGTACCCAAAAGATTTTAGACCTATAAGTCTCACATCCTTCCTGCTGAAAACGTTGGAGAGAATTTTGGACTATCATGTCAAGGGTAACATGAGGCCGACCATTCTCTCTGTCAATCAACATGCGTACACGAAGGGTAAATCAACTGAGACGGCACTTCATTCAGTTGTCTCGCTGATTGAGAAGACCCTGAGCTATAAGGACTTCGCTATGGGTGTGTTCCTGGATATCGCGGGAGCATTCAATAATGTGTCCACAGAGGCAATTTTGGCCAGCTTATCTCGCACAGGGGCACATCCGCATGCTAAAAACTTGATTGGTAACCTGCTACGGTGTAGAACTACATCCGCGGCGTGGGGCAACTCCAGGATAACAAGGAAGGCACACCGGGGAACCCCCCAGGGAGGGGTTCTCTCGCCGATGCTATGGACGCTTGTCGTCAACGAACTTCTCAATAGACTTCGGGACGGGGCAGCAAAGATGACCGCATACGCGGATGATGTGGCGGTGATAGTTACTGGCAAGGATCTGAATACTATTAGTTCTGTAATGGAGGCTACATTGGCGATAATCAACCAGTGGGCAGCCGGAGTAGGACTGGGAGTAAATCCCGAGAAGACGGACCTAGTACTATTTACGAAAAGGTATAAAGTTGGTCCATGGAGGAGACCTAAACTAAAACTAAACTAAACTTAAACACCACACTAAGTATCTGGGAGTAATACTGGATAGCAAACTGTCGTGGAGACTGAATGTGGAGGAGAGGGTGAAAAAGGCAACGATTGCGATCTACGCATGTAAGAGAATGCTAGGCAAAACGTGGGGTCTAACCCCTGCTCTTACACATTGGGTATACACAGCGGTGGCGAGACCAATCTTACTCTACGGGATACTTGTGTAGTGGACGGCCTTGGATAAGATATCGTACCGGAATATGCTAACGGGCGTACAGAGACTCGCCGAATTTAGTATCACCGGTGCTCTGCGTAGTACACCGACTGCGGCAGTGGATGTGATCCTGGACTTGCAGCCGATTCATCTAGTGGCAGAAGGAACTGCAAGAAGGTCTGCGATCCGCTTAAAGGCGACGGGACAATTTGCATATGGACTCTATGGTCACGGTAGTATAATAAGGGGAATAGATTGTAGCAGTGACTACACCATTCCGAGACTGACACTTGGAAGGAAACCGCGAGTTACCCTAGAGGACGGTTGGTTGGTTGGACTCCGATCTGGCCAAGGGACCTTCAGATTCTACACTGATGGTTCCAAAATGGAGGACGGAGTTGGAGCTGCAGTCTACTGCCAGGAACTGGGTATTCGGGAATCGTATAAGCTTCCCGATTACTGCAGCGTTTTCCAGGCGGAGGTTTTTGCAGCCAAAATGGCTGCCGATTTGGCACGTGTTCCCGGCACCGAGAACTCGCAGGTAAACTTTTTCATTGATAGTCAGGCGGCGATCAAGACTATAACCGCGGAATACTCATACTCCTCTGTCGTCCAGGAGTGTAGGGACTCGATAGATAGACTCTGTGTCAATAGGATAGTGCATATCTACTGGGTTCGCGGTCACCAGGGCATAGAGGGCAACGAAGAGGTGGACGAATTGGCGAAACGGGGGGCCCGTTTACCACACGATAGGATGGTGGTCATCCCGGCTCCAATTCAGAATATAAGGAGAGATACGGACTCTGCTATACGGAGGAGATCAGAGGCGTTTTGGGAAAACACAAGAACGTGCAGGGTTTCCAAGGTAATGTGGGGATCCTACGATCCGGAGTCGTCGAGAATTCTTCTGTCGCTATCGAGAAGGGACTGCAGACTTCTGATAGGTTTAAACGGGTCATTGTTGGACTGAGGTATACGCCTATAGGGCGGGGCGCTTGAATAGTGACAATTGTAGATTTTGTGGGGTACCAGGGGAAAAGGAGACGGTAGAGCACTTGCTATGCTACTGTCCGGCACTCGTGCGCTCCAGGGCGAACTGTCTGGGAGATCATTATCTCCAAGATCTCGGGGAAGTCTCTGGAATTGGGTTAATGAGACTCCTGGCATTCGTCAAGAGAGTGTGGGGTACTCTGGATACCATCACATCTGACTGACCTTTTTACTTTCTTCTGTGGGTTATCGTACAATTGTGGTAACGCTAGGGACCTATTTGGTCTATGCGGGGTCTTTGTGACCGGCCACTCTAACCTAACCTAATGTGATAAATTTCAAAGATATTGTTACAGAATACTAAAGGGACAGGCCAGGGTAGATACTTTTTTCTAGGTAAACATGAAGTTATGACTAAACTAAGGTAATTTAGGTATTGCAATTTATTGGTAAAAAAGTATACTGTATTTATTATTAAACACGTTTGATATTTCCACAAATTTAAAAATTATATATGATTTTTTAATGTAGCCGTCGCACATATGGGTTTTTTGCCAATCTAGCCGGACATTACTTTTTGTTTTAGCTTATATTGCTTCTTAAAAGTTATTGAGTGCCCCTAGATCGATGAAACTTGTCAGAAATATGTGATATTGTCATAGGCAGGTAAACCTCAAAAATAAATAAAATCGGACCAAGGAGGAAAAGGTTCCCCTAGAAGAACTAATCCAACCTCTGAAAAATGCAATTTTTTTTTAAGTTTTCCCATACTTTCGTTTGGCAAATGCAACTTTTAACGTCGGCGAAAGTTAAAAAACTTAAAATTAGACCTATGAGATCGTAAAATTAAGCTTTTCGCCGTGCCCCCTTTTGAGGTCGGTTACATAAAATAATATTAAAAAAAAAATGTAAATATGAAAAGAAATAGATTACTAACGCCTTAATACTATTAGCATTAAATTTTTGAACTTTTATGGGTAGGGGGAGGTATCCCTCCAAACCCCCCCCCCCTCCCCCGGAACGACCCTGTAAAAAAAATTATTTTTTTTTGCTAATTTCCAAACATATTAATTTTTAAGATTTTATATGACTTTTATGTATTTTATAGTATTTAATTTATCTGAAAATAATTAATATATTCGTAATTATAACTTATTTATAATAGTAACAGCAAATTTTATTTAAAATAACTTCTCTTTTGCACTAAGATGATGATGAGTGCCATGGTTCTTCTTCGTCTGCTTCTTCAACATCCTCTTCTGAATCTGATTTCTCTTCAGAGCCAAGAACAGTTGGAAGCATAAAAGAAATTGCTTCTTTCGTAAAGGGTACTAGTAATCAGTGGGTCAGAACTGAGCAAAAGTCTATTTATAATATCTTTGTTACACTGAACCCTCGAAAACTTTCTAGCAAAATTCTGCCTGTAAAGCCGAAAATGTTTATTTCGTGCCTCAGACGCTTCTTCTAATAATAGCCCGATAGGCAACAATGCCTCACTCATTACAGTTGCGCCATGTATTATACACTTTTTCCATTTTACTCTCAAAGCTTCAAAATGGTTCTGATAACAATTTTATGCTATAACCACAATATATATTAAAAAAAACTAAGTACCTAGAACCCAGATTTGATTTTTTATTATATATTATTTTTGTTGTTAATGATTTTAAAAGTTATGCAAAACAGGTACATTTATTTTGCTCCATAAAATAACGTCATTTAGCGGCCGCACAGGTGGTTAAAACCCGTTACTTACTGTTTCGCACATCCTTTTTTTACACAGGTAATATTAGTCTTAGATGTAATAATTTAAATAAAAAACATCTACGTACAACGAAAACATTTTATGACTGACGAAAGGGTGTCTATCATATGTACCTATGCAAGATGAGCAAAAACAGAAAAAATTGAAATTTTCAAAAAATCATAAAAAAAAAATGGCGCAACAACGTGCAACGTTTTTTTTAATTTAAAAGTAGAGATTTCAAATTTTATCGTGATGTATAACATTTTTTTTTTGAAGGATCTGAACATAAGAAGGTCATATAGGCTTCCTGACGACTGCAGTGTTTTTCAAGAGGAGGTTCTGGGGGTCTGGAGGGCCGTGGAACTGATGAGGGACAACATCGATAGGGTCTCGGAGGTCACTATATATGTGGACAGCCAGGCGGCTCTTATGGCCGTAAGGGGCTGTTATGTGAACTCCAGGCTAGTTGATGAGTGTAGGAGGGCTCTGAGGGGAGCCTTAGGGGAGTATCTGCTAAGGTTATGCTGGGTGCCGGGTCATTGCGATATAGGCGGCAATGAGATTGCTGATGAGTTGGCAAGACAGGGCTCAGAGATGGAGGATCCTGACTGTGTGGAGGCGGTTAGGCCTCCATTGGGCTTCTATTTTGGTAGAATTAGGGAATGGATACTGAGCGTGACCAATCGGGCCTGGGGGAGACGAACGGACTGTCGGGTATCACGGACACTGTGGCCGGTGCTTAGGAAGTCCGATTCGGTGTCGCTGTTGGGCAGGAGCAGGGTCTGCGTTAGGACCATGATAGGAATTATCACGGGCCACTGTATGATAGGCAGGATGGCGGTGAGGATGGGATCCGACTTGTCGGATATATGCAGGTTGTGCGAGGACCCTGAGGACTTGGAGTCAGTTGAGCACTTTCTGTGCCACTGTCCCAGGTTGCAGGATAGCAGGTTGAGGTGGCTGGGCAGTAGATTCCAGGGCGAATTAGGGGATGTCTCGGGTTGCGGACTCGAGAATCTGATAGGATTCGTAATGGGGATGGCCTGGCTGCGCGAGGGGAGACTGGGTGCTAACCGCACGTAGGGCGGATTTGGTTAAAGTGGGATTTCTCTCGGGGTTGGTCCTTTACCTTCTTTTCTTTCCTTTCTTTTCTACCTATCTTTCGGATCTGTCTTATGCTTTTGCTGCTTACTTCACCTACTTTATACCTTCTTAGCTATCTCTAATTAAGGCGTCACAATGGACCATATTGGTCTCTGGGTGAAGGTGTGAAGGAAACTTCACACCGGCCTTTCTACCTACCTACCTACCTATAACATTTTTAAGAGCTCAGCGGGCTTCACCTTCAAAAACCTTTTAAATTTTTTTTTTTTTCAAAAAAGTGAACAAAAAAATCGATTTTTTTTTTTTTAATTTCGAACTAATTTTTTTATCATAAAAACTTCTAATAAAATTTTTCTAAAAATTTTCATAATTAGCTGTTTTATAGTCTTTCACAGAAAAAAAAATCAATGTAAAATCTTCATTCGTTTATCTACAAAAAAATATATTGTAAACCTCCCAAAACCGTAAAAAGTCAATGAACACGCATGCAATTTAGTCAACTTTACTGGTTTTAACAGTGTCCCAAAACCACAAATCTCAAACAAAAGACTTGAAAATTCACTATACGAGCTGCGTACTTAAATTTTTCCATTTCTTAAATTTAATTGTTTGCTTAATGTCCGGCTAGATTGGCAAAAAACCCCTATGTGCGTCGATAGTACCTATTAACGTAGAAACACCCATATGAGACTGGTCCTTATTTGAATTTAAACTATGTTTTTTATGCAGTACCTTTTAAATGGTTAAATATAGCAAGAAAAGGATTCAGTAAAATTTTCCAATCAATAATTTAAATATTGCATCGTATATAAAAGTATATATCGTTAGTCTAATTCGCAAATGTGTTAAGTCCCTTTTTCAAATTTTACAGGAGACACAAAAAACATTGTAGCTTTTTCAGTTTTTTAAATTTGTAAACTTTTTCAACGCCAATTGGGAGGGAAATTCACACTTCTTGGAGTTAGCATTTTGCTTTGTAAACTTATTCGTTTTATTGTGGACTACAATCAGTTTTAATTTTAAAATATCTTTGATTAAATTTTCTTTATTAATTTTATTAAAAAAAAAAAAACAGAAACTTTAGACTCAGTTTAATAATTTACCATCTGTGATATAGTTTGACAAAATTTTATAATTTATCATTAATTTTTTAATAGTAATAGTTTGTTTTCATTTGTGTTGTTAATAAAAAATTTATGTTTTATGTTGTGTGTATAAAACTGAATTTGTAAATTAACGTAAAATTAAAACAATTGACGAAAAGATTATAGATCAATAAAAATATCTCCCTGAAGATGTTGGGAATCTCCAACGAAACGTCGGAAGAAAAAATTATGTTATAATCTTTTTATTTTCATAAAACACAAGACCTTAATAAGCCCGTTTAGAGTTTTCTAAAAAACATAACAATAAAATTTGGAAAAGGTCGATAATAATTAAAATTATATTTAGACTAGCTCAGTTCATATTGATTAAAAAGATACAATAATATAACTATATACATTTTTAAGGTTGATTTGAAAAATTGTAATGCCTGTATTCATAAAAAAATTTTAAAATATATAAAGGTTTACAAAAGAAATTTTCTATGAAAATTTTCCTTAATAAACGTTTGGCAAATTTAACAATCGTTTATGAATACGGTGATAAGTCTTCATACTTTCTTGCAATAATTTTTCTTATTCCTTGATAAAGTTGCTGACAATGTTCAAAGTCTGTAGGATCAATTTTATCATCAATTTTCTGCGGTTATATTTTCCATACATCAGAAATTTTAAAATATATTTCTTTGCTTGGGGTGTACTTCATAGTTCTTATGTCTGTCATTTACTATCACCTTTATTACGCCCAGGTCTGATAGTCTGATACTCTTAAGAAATTGAACGTTATCAAATGTTTTGAAAAAATTATGATTATGGGCACATTTGCAAATCCTATGTATGCGTGCATAGGAATAAAAATGCTGCTTGTGTGACGTGGACACATGTACACTATAAACTTCTTTGTGTTGTCTGTGACAATGAACGCTCGGCTGTTGCTTTATTATTTCGTCAACACAAGCTTAAATGTGATAGTATGTGTGTGCCCTTCACTGATCTTAATACATAACATCATAGGGTCTAGGGTTTTTTCGAGCATCTTTACAAACATCATGTATTCTGAAGGTACGTTAATTACTCTTTTTTCATAGCTCCTTCTATTGTGGAATTTAAGCTATCTGCCATCATTGCTCATACCACAATTTTTATTTTGATACGTACAGCCATCGCTATAAAAGATTATTTTTTTTAGATTATAGTTTCCAGAAAGAACTTTGTTTTCTATAAAATGAACCCAACTACTTGCGAAATCTTCAAAACTCAGACCGCCTTTCACTTCACTCCACACCTTCATTCCTTACCTTTTTAAAAAGACGCTAAGGGTATTCATTTCAAAATTTTTTTGGTTGGAAAAATGGAAAAAAGGAAAATTACACCTTGTTGATGTGAACGGTATTTTTTTAGTTAAAGGTACAAAACTGTCAAAAACAAAAATCTGTCATATAATTCTTGGAAGTAATTTATATTTTTCAAGATGCCAAATAAAATAGTTAAAATTGAATTAATTGATTATTTAAATGTCACGTCATTTTTAAGTTATTTTTTTTGTATAGAATTCATTTTTAATTTAGTTTTGAAAAACGACGTTTTAAAAAAGTAAAATTTGATTTAATAAAAATGGAGTTTAAAGAATCATAGTTGATTATCTTAAAAAGAGATGTAAATTTTAGTGCTTTTTGTGAAAAATAACAACATTTTTAATATGGTGGCAACCACACTCAATTGGAAGTTTGTGAATTGCCAACTCTTTAAAAATTGTAAAATTGTAATTTTCCAATCTGATTTGTTTACACTTGGTTTAAGCTTGTTTAAATTGCAACTTTCGGTGGAAAAGTTTTTCCTTGTGTTTGTTGTAACAAAAATTACATTTTTCCACTTTTCCATTTTTCCAAAAAAAAAAAAAACTGAAATGAATACCCTTGCTATGTATTTATTTTTATACCCTCCACCACAATTAGTTGTGAAGAGGGTATATTAAGTTTGTCATTCCGTGTGAAACTTTTTTATTATTCATCTCAGACCCCTAAAGTATATATATTCTGGGTCCTTGAGTAATTCTAAGTCGATTTAGCCATGTCCGTCTGTTGAAAACACGCTCACTTTCGAACAACTCAAAAGAATTGAACAAACTTGATGCCAAATTGCTTGTAGTTATCCTAAGCAGTTTGGGATTGAAATCCAGCAAAATCGGATCAGTAGGACCAGAGCTGTGAATCAAAATGTGGAACCACCACCTAAAAAAATTTATAATTTTGTTACAAAAAATAACATAAATGCTGGAACAAGGCACGGAATGAGATAAGATTTTGCAAAAATTTGTTTTATTTGACTGGAAATCACGCTGTTAAATTTCGTGAAGATCCGTCCATAATTTACCCAAGCCCCATATAAACACTACTCCCGGAAAACAGTTTAGTACGCCTAAAACCGTAAAAAATAACGGTAGCGTAGCAAAATTTGGTACGTCACAGTTTTTTAGGACTAGAAATAAGACTGTGAAATTTCGTGAAGATCGGTACATAATTTACCCTAGGCCCCATAGAAACCCTACTCCCAGAAAACAGTTTAGTACACCTAAAACCATAATTAATAACAAATCGTCACAGTTTAAGATAAGAAAGATTCGGCACAGCCGAATATAGCACTCTAACTTGTTTCTTTTTAGACCTCCACTTTTCACGGCTTTAGAGAAATAGAACAAAAAACACAAAATACAATTAAACAAATTAATACCTATTCGCGGAGTTAGCTCGTGCTTTTAATATTTTTCGTAGTTTTGTGGACTTTGTGGGCATTTTTGCAAACCACAAAATTACAATAACTTTAAACTACATAATGACATTTTTTCTTGTCTTAAAATATGTATTTTGTATAGTATTACCGTTTTGCATTAAAATATCAATTTTGGAAAAAAGTGGACTTAGCGTCTTTGCGAATTATACTAACGATATGCTTGTTGGTATATTTTAATTTAAAACAAAAAAAATTGTGTATGTATTTTATTTATATGTTTGAAAAAAAGTACAGAAATGTTGAAAAAAGTGCTCTTTTGCTTGGTGGTCTAAATTTTTCAATTTTCCATCACTGGTAAAAATTGTGCTAATATTTAAAAAAAATTAGTTCCCTTATGAAAAAGTCCAATTTAAAGAAAGTTTTGCTATGCCTTTTTCAATTTAAGTAGCTAGAGATGTGAAGTGAGAATTAATTTATGAAAAAAAAGCCATTTTTGAAAAATTTTGAGTTGTGACGCTTTAGTGTTTAGGGTGCGATATGTATATATGTAAGTATATGTACATAAATATTATTTTACTTTTTTACCAAAAAAATTAAGTTACGAAAAAACCTCGAGGAAAAAGCATATAAAAGTATTGAAAGGTTAAGGTCCAAGTTATTTTGATACAAATTTAAAGCGGATAACATGGACTGACAGGTATCTACTTTCAGTCTATTTGACAATTTATTTTTTAATAATGCTAACTTAGAAAAAATCCGCTCAGCGGATGCACTACTATGTGGTAAAGTAAAAACATACGAAGCAAATTTAAACAAGTTTGGATATAATGTCACCTAGTTTTTTAAATTGTCAATTTCGTTCCAAAATGTTTCAGGCTAAGATATTTTAAAAATTGCTTCATTGCTTTTATCGTTTGATCTGTTTTCTAAAAGTTTAAACTCTTTTACAAAATCCTCTGGGTTAGTAATTATATCAATAAAAACGGAATTAATAAATACTGGATGTAAAACCTTTAATGAACTCAGTCTCTTATCGCTAATATTAAAAGTGGCACACAAAACTACAAAATTATACAAAAGGGGATTTAAAACAAAGGGGCCAAAAAAGTGGAACGGCAGTCAAAAAGGGTCAAAAATGCGACTTTAGTCGCATAACGGTAACGATGGCCACAGTCAAGAATAGATAATTATCAATAACAATTTTAATTAATTTTCATGTTGTAAAATTCCTTTCTTCATAAAAAAATAAGTTAATGAAAATTAAATTTGATGAACTTAATCCTAATTAAAAAATATTACAAATTTGGATTAAAAAATTATGGTTTGTTAAAATGTTTTATTTATAAATTTTAAAGTAGGTATTTAGTTGGAATTTCTTTGGATGAAATTACAAATTTTTTGGAGATTTTTGGGAATAAAAGTTTAGTATTTGGGGATGAAATTTGAAAACCATCTGACAATCCGGACGGGAAGTTACTGTGGACAAAAACAAAGCTAAACAATAACTTGATTTTGTATTATTTCAACTTTCCTACTATTTTACACATTCATAAATTTACACACAATCTAGCATGCGTCATATAGCTATGTGCATAAGCATGATACATACATAGATACATAATACATATGGGCCATGTTAAGCAGCTGTTTTTATTGATGTAATATCTTGTATGTTAAGCGAGTAAACAAAACTTGATGATAGAGTCAATATGAGTATGTATAATAAAATGTGTTCGTTTTCGTCACTACTACGTAGTTAGGGCTAGTTTATTATTGGGCATTGGTTGAACCATTTTTTTTTTTTTTTTTTTTTTTTTTTTTTGTTTGTTTAGAATATCGTTGCAGAGCGTATCGAAAATATGAACTTTTTTTAGTCTAAAAAAACTACGCGCCACAAATTTTTTACAAAATACATATGTTAAAACAGAACTAACAGCCTGTTTTCAGAAAATGAAAACAAAATTTCGTGTGAGAAATTATATTGAAAACAAAAACAAATTTATGTATTTTACTATTATTTTAAATATAATTTCTTACATAAAATTTAGTTTTCATTTTAAAAAAACAGGCAGTATGAACATAAAACATATATATATGTATGTATATAGACGAGAATGGAATCGTTATACATTTTTATTATGTACATTATATTTAAACTCTCATTTTACTATTTTTTACTTATCTGACATGTATTATTAATTTATTTTTAAAGTTTATAGAATTCGGTAATATGTACTAAGTAGGAAAATTTAACATGTAATCCTCAAATTCAAACATTTAAATTTAGTATGAAGGTATTTATGTATATAGATATGTATGTGAATTTGTTAATTATAATTTTTGTTTACTATATATAGTTTGTTAATATACAATACGTCCCGGTTACACGATTTTTTTGCCAAGTAAAGAGATATATGCCGTAATAGTACTTGTTATTACGCGTTAACAAAAATCTCAGTTTTGCAAGGGTCGTAATAAGGTACAGTATTTAATTTTTTTTAAATAAGTGATATATTTTGTTTATAACGATATTTTTACGGAGCTACCGAAAATAGTATTTTTTTAATTTATTGCTTTATTGAAGTAAATGGGCAAAAAATTAAATGTACCTACATATGTAGTTATAAAGGATTAAACTGTTTGTGCAATAATTGTAAATTACTATACGTAGGTACAAACCTATATAAATATGTAGGTAGTTATTAAAATTGTATTACATACTTACGCACAAAAGTACTTACAATCAAAACATTATTATAAATGGCCAACGCGTTTGAAGCTAATTCTCTTGGCATATCAGAATTGTCTGCATTTTGAAGAAGTTTCCACCGATTTGTGGCAAAATTGTATGCCCATAATTCCTGAAATAGCATGCATGTACCGCGATGCATTGCGTTTGTTCTACTTTTTGGATTGTATCCACCCAAAGAATAAAGATGAGATTCTGAAGCGATTATACGATGGCCACTGCGTGCTATCGGATACGTACAGGAATCATGACGATTTTTGTAAAAGCATTGAATGAGTCGTAATGGTTGAAAAGAGTACGCAGGTTTTTTTAGCTCCTGGTGTCGTCTTATAAGCATTTTGTGCATGCGTCTAAAATTACGGACCGCGTATTCTGGATCCATTTCAGATATGTCGTACTCGTCGGATGACACACTGTCTTGATCCATTATTTCATCTAGTTCGTTATAATTGTTAATATCATCTTCGTCGTCGTCTTCATCATCAACAGCCACGCTATTGTCACTCTCCTCATCGCTTTCATTTGAACTATCATCAACGACGTCCATTCCTACATATTCCACATTGACACCAATGTCCTCTAGAGCCAAATTTTGTAAAGGCTCATATGGATGCTGGTTAGCGTTCCGTTCGAGTAAATTCTCCTGTTCTATATGCTCTTCTTCCTGCATGTTTTCTTCGTTCTGATCCATATTTATGAGATTGATTAAGCTTCTAAAATTTGTGTACGTATGCTGTATAAAATAATTTTTTATTATTTTAAGATTATTCAAAAAATTTAGCATGAACGAAATTGCTAAATTTAATATTTTCATAACAATTGATTTAACAATATAGGTACACAAACACACACGCACAATATTTTTCAAACAAAGAAGAATCGCCCAAAAAGATTAAAAAATTAATTTTCTTTTTTAATTTACAAAAGATATTTATCTAAAAAAAACTGATAATTTATTTATTTTATTAGCTGTCTTCTTTGTAAAATTTTTTTTATTTCTTTTAGCAATATTTTCTAAAACGAATTAAATTGCACCAGCTGATAATTGTGATAAAATCAAATAGGAGCTGTCATTTTGACATTGTTTCTTTACCTTATTATGTATTATTTTCTTTGGTGTTGTGGCTTATTCGTCTCTTCCAAACACGTTCCTCGTTTAACAATTTTTTAAGTTTTTTTTTCTTCTGCACTGATAATAAAAATAGAAACTATTGACAATATCTTTGGCAAGTTATCTACACGTCGTCTAACAGATTGACCTTCATAATTTAGCACTTATTTCTTTTAACTTTTTAATTAATTACCACCAATTATAATTTTTTATTCATTTATTTAAATAAAAAAAATTTAAAGATAAATATTTTTACCACAAACAAAGCAAAATACGTAACTTTTCTACTTGATTACCAATTCAGTGATGGAAAATTCAGTACTTCGGTACTTTTTCATCCCAAATATACCACGGTACCCCCTCATCAGTTTTAGTACTCTTTCCTTGTTATGTTATGGAATTACAGACAAAATTGTAGACGTTTTGAGGAAAAGCAATATTCCTCTGTAAAAATTATTGGGCTTACGGCTGATAATTGCAATGTCATGATGGGGCAATTAAGTGGTGTTCAGGCTAGATTAAAAGAATTGTTACCAAATTTCTTCGTAAATGGCTTTGAATGCCACAATTTAAACTTAGCTTGCTTCGTCTGCAGCTTACTTACACCTGTCTACCTACAAAAATTGATGCATTTATGAAGGAAATAATTTTTTACTTTTGTAATAGCTCAAGCCGAAAGGAAGAACTTCAACATTTTCAGGACTATTTTGGAACAGAAGTTCACGTTATTTTAAGGTACGCCCAAACTAGATGGCTTTCGAGACAGGCTGTGGTTGAAAGATTTTTGGAACAATGGAAAGCGATAACGTATTTTTTTAATTACAAAACTCTGAAAGCGGACATAAAAATGAAAGCCTTACATTTTTTGGAACTTAAATTTTAAACGTTGAAACAAAGATGTATTTTTTAATTCCCAGAAATAAAACATTTAAAAAATTTATTTATTTATTTTATTTATTTATTTTATTCATCAGTTAGGTAATACAAAGCCCATGTGGGCCATTAAAATATATTACCCAGTCTTAATACCTAAGTAATCAAAAACTAAAGACAAAACATTTTTATTCTATATACCTACATACTTACCTACATACTTTATTCTATATACATATTAAGATATTTCGATTTTTTGGAAAAATGTAAGCCAAATTACGAACGAAATGGACGAACTTATGTTTCCTGATATTTCACGTATTGCTATCGAAATATTGCCAATAACCTATTTATCGGCAGTAGTTAAGAAAGAAAGAAATCGTTTGCAAGTAAAAACTCTTTCAAATTTAATTAAAACTAAAGATTTAATAAAATCAGCTGATTCTTGTTGTTACAATTATAATACATATTACTAATGATATCATTGAGTAAATTGAACAAAATTCCTAATAGTCGTAGTCACCGAAATGTGCGTACCTTCCCAGCTTACATTTTCAATCGTCTAGAAGTCTACTGGGAATCTCATAAAGAGTGTTTTTGACCGTCGACCAGCTCATTTTTTTATTGTAGACGATTCCGAAAGACGCACAAATTAATCATAAAGGGAATTGTTTATGATGTATGTAGAGCTTATCAAACGAGTCTTTCAAAAAACACGCCAAGAGTCGTATGAGACTCATATTGGGATTATTTTACAACTTGTGAAATGCTTAGCCGTATAACTGAGCTACCTAAAGAAGGTCATCAAGCGTATTTTACATGCCAAAACTTCTAATTTTTATACAATTTATATAAAACAAACCTTAAGTTCGCGAAATCTACACCATCCTGTCGGAAAATCCTTTTCACAAATCCTTAGGCCCGTTTGTTTTATTGAAATTGTTTCAAAAACGCTCTTATTTAGGTAGCTCAGTAATTGTTATACGACTCATACAGTGAGTCCGAAAAGGTTCATTCCAAGATAAAAAGACGATCGTGTCAAAAAAATCAATAAAAAAGTAATAAATAAAAAAAAATGTAGATGTTTTTGTTACTAGTCAGAAAATCATCAGAAGATTCTTTTAGCAGTTGTATATTAAACATAATCGTCTAACAAACAGCCTATGTTAGCTGGGTTACATTAAATCATAAGCAAATACATAGTATGTATGCAAATACATACATACGCATTTACATAATTGTTTATTTCAAAAATTAAATTATTTTTAGTTTCTTAACCAAAATATTTTATATTTTTTTTTATTAAAATTAATAAGTTTTTTATTTTATGTATTTTTGTTTATTATTTTCAAGTTTGTTTTTCAATAAATATGTGTTTGAAAAAAGTACCAAAATATTGACAAAACTACTACTTTGCTTGGTGCTCAGTACCATCTCGATTTTTCAATTTTCCATCACTGGTTTAAATTAAAATGATCTGAAACAAGGCGAATTATAAATTCGCCTTGATATGAAACAAAAACAAAACCAAGGCGAATTCAACTACAGGCATGGCTGCCAGATAAATTTGTGAAAAAAACGTAAATTTCCTGACTTGGTGGCCACACGATCAAGTTTTGCCTTTCAATTCCATTCAATTTGCAATACACACTCATTTTTTTACTAACACACTCACACTTTTTAAATTGACCATGAGATGGCTTTCAATTTCACCTTTCCATTCGTTCGGCAATTTTACTTTCAATTTAACAGCTGATTACATGTTCGTCTTTATAAATTGTTGTCTTGGTTAGTGCCGATTCACACACGGCAAGTTTGACTCATCAAATCTTGAGCTTTATGAGGAGAAGGGAAAAGAGGATGCCATATCTTTTCCCCTCTCTCCAAAAACTCAAGACTTGACGAGTTAAACTTGACGTGTGTGAACCAGCACTTAACTCTTGAAAGTAAATTGCTTAGTGCTGGTTCACACAGGTCAAGTTTACTTGAACAGTTTTATTTAAATTTTCTTTTGAACTTGCGTTCACGTTCATGCACAAAATTAATTTTTGTTTTCTTTTCCTTCAACTTTGTAGCTTTTTATTATATTACGGATGAAAAAAGAAAAGAAAAATACAAAACTGACTGGTACGGTCAAGTATGTACCCCTTTCCATTCTCTTTACCCCTCTCTCCTAAAAGCTCGAGACTTGAAGAGTCAAACTTGACCTGTGTGAACCAGCATTACAAATTGAGTGCAGCCTACGTCACAGCTTTCAATTTATGTAAGTTTCGACAAGCAGTATATGTAAAATACTATCAAGAACAACTTGATCGTGTTGCCGCAGGGTGAGAAAAAATATTAAAATCGTCTTTCTCGCTTTGAAAAATCGTCAAAAAAAAATCGGACAACTTAAAATTTCTTTTTTAATTTTTGATATTCTTTAATTAGGCTTGAGTTCATCAAATTTAATTTTCACTGAGGGAAGGAATTTTTAAGACTTGGAATTTTTATTAAAATTTATTGATAATTTTTCTTGGCTGAGCTGGGATTCGAACCGGGTTGATCTTTACATGTTTCAAGAATCACCACATTCTATCGTTGGAAGATCTTTGAGTTCTACCCACTGCACCACTGCGGTGCCCGTTAAGCCAATAGTCAAACATCAATCTTTAACCAGTAGTACTGGTGATTCGAAATTTGCTGTTATTATCACCTAAATTTTAAATTACATGTTGCCTCCTTTCCTCTATTTTTTCGTATTCTTTCTGTCAAGACTTTGTCTTGAAAACCTGAATACATTTGTTTATTATGTTTTTTTGTCCACTTTCGTCGACATTTTTTTTTTTTTATTTGTACAAATTGAAGTACAAATGTAAACATTAGAGCATTCATTTTCATTCATTCTAGATTGCATCAACATCAAAACGCTTTGATATTTTGAAGTTGCATTGAAACAGATTGCTGTAGATTGCACTGTGTGTACCCAGCATTAAAGTAAATCAACTTAGAGTATTATACAGATGATTCACCAGAAGATTTGCACGATTTGTCCTAATGCAATAATTTCTTGCCACTTAGGCGAATATTCAAATTGCCCGGAAACAACATTCATCAAAGAGAATTTAATTAATTAAGAATGTATTGAGGAGGTAAAATTTGAATCTTATTGTTTTTTTATATATAATCCACTCACATCCCAAAAAGCGACCAAACTACCTTAAAGGAAACGACATAAGCTTCCTTTTGAGCAAAAAAAAAAAAACAAAAAACATTCCGGATTATACAAAAATAAAAAAAAAAAATTAATTTAAAAAAAAATATTTTAAATTTAAAAAAAATGTTTTTAAAAAAAACAAAAAAAAATTTCAAAATATTGATCAAATAGCTATCGAAGCTACTTGGTAAAAATTTTGCTAACACCAATAGGTAATACGTTACATAGATGAGAAAGAACACTGCATATGCTAAAAATTGAAAAACCCTCGTCTAGAGTTAGTGTCGGTTCACACACGTCAAGTTTGACTCTTCAAGTCTTGAGTATTTAGGAGAGAGGGGAAAATAAATGGCATTCTCTTTTCCCTTCTCTCCTAAAAGCTCAAGACTTGAAGAGTCAAACTTGACGTGTGTGAACCAGCACTTAGAAATTATTTTGTTTTTATACATAAGCCGCTCGCATCCCAAAAATACCTTAGAGGAAAAGACATAAGCTTTCTTTTGAGCAAAAAAAAAAAAAAAAAAGTTTTAAATATAAAAAATTTTTTAAAAAAACAAAAAAAATTTTTCAAAGGATGGATCAAATAGCTATCGATGCAACTTGGGATAAATTTTGCTTACACCAATAGGTAATAAGTTACATGGATAAGAAAGAACACCTGTATGGCCAAAATGTCAAACTTTGACCCCAACTCAACATCCAACAAATTGGGCATACTAAGTCATACTGCCACTTACCCCCCGTTTGCGTAGTATGTCGTAAATAACATGGTACAGTTCTTTGCGATAAGTCTAAAAACGAACCCAACGTTAAAAAATGTAGCGATTGTGGCGGTAATCACACTGCCAATTATAGAGGATGCCGTGTATACACCATCGTCAAGCAGTCGCTTGGACCGAAAACTAATCCCCCTCAAATGCAATTAAACACTAATGACATTCAGGTTCCGCAGCCTAGTAATAACAGAACCCCCTACGCTAACATCCTAAAATCAAACCATGTGCCAATGCAAAGTGCTTCGCCAATTAATGAAAAAACTCCTGTTTCTAATTTTGTCTTGTTGTCTTGAAAAAAAACATGGAAACATAAGTGCAAACAGTTAATAATTTTACGAACACAATGGGTAATATGATGCAGGAAATTCTTAGAATGCAATCGATGTTATTGCAAGCTGTACTTAACAACCCATGAATTGTTTAAAAATCTATTTTTGGAACGCAAACGGCATCCGCCAACATAAAAATTAATTAGAATACTTTCTAAAAAATAAACAAATTGATGTCATGTTGGTTTCTGAAACTCACTTGACCTCAAGAAATACGTTTAAAATTAATGGTTATACGATACTAAGGACCCTCGAGAGCTTGTGGAGGCTCTACCATTTTGATAAAAGCCCGAACAAAACACTACTTAATGTTTGATCATTGTGAAGATTATCTGCAAGCAACGAATATTTGTGTTGAAGAGCTAAATCGAAACAAAGTTATTTCTTCTTTATACTCTCCACCTAGATTTTTCATATCAGAAAGCCAATATTATAAATATTTTAAATCGTGGCCCTGTTTTCCGGCCGCTGGCGATTATAAAGCTAAACATACCTTCTGGAGGTCACGACTTATAACACCAAAAGGTCGTGTTTTGTTTAACACAATATCTAAAATGGGTTTAAATGTTGGCGCGAGCGGACAACCAACATTTTGCTGATCAGTAGGCCAGATCAGCAAAAAATTCCAGATGTAATCGACTTTGGCGTGGTTAAAAACATCCCTACAGAAACGATTCATGTTGAAGCTACCTTAGAACTATCATCCGACCACACACCTGCAATTGTTACTATATCGAACCCAAATAGAATTGTATCTCCGTCAGGTTACTTAAGGCCAGTTTACACGGTAATACAATGTATTACGACTTTGTAGAATCAAAATAATATGAAATTCTCTCCGTGTTTAAAAGAGAAAAATAAAAGTCTGTTGAGAGTATACTTTATGCTGGGTACACACTATGCAACACATTTACGCAATCTAGTGAATAAATTCATTTTCATTCATTCCAGATTGCATCAACATCAAAACGCTTTGATATTTTGAGGTTGCATTGAAACAGATTGCATGTAGGTTGCACTGTGTGTACCCAGCATTATGTTTACGCGGATGGTATAAGTTAAATCAAAAATAATAACAAAAAAGCAGATGGTTGCAGTTTTACAATATTTACAAAAACAACATGAAAATTACCTGAGTTAATTTCGATTGTCTTTGCAATTGTATAAAAATGCTACCACCTTCAATATACTCCGTTAAAATGCACCTCCGGTGTGATGAAAATACGTAAGTTTCTAAAATGGTTTATACTACATTAGGCCGAAATCTTGTAGATTTGATTTACATTGCAGCCACACGATCAAGTTTTTCTTGATAGTCTTTTACATATACTGTTTGTCAAAATATGCAAAAATTGGCAGCTGTGACGTAGGCTGCACGCAAGTTGTAAGCAATTTACTTTCAAGATGTCATTAAAAAAAAAAAATTTATAAAGAGAAACGAAAAATTTGCTCACTTACCTTGAAATCAGCTGTTTTCTTGAACGTAAATTGAAACACTCACTGGCAAGAGAATTTTAAAGGCAAGTTCGTATCAATTTTTAAAAGTATGAGTGTATTGGTAAAAAAGTGTGAGTGTATTAAAAATTGATAGGCAAAACTTGATCGTGTAACCCTCAAGTAAGGGGTTCATATTGCCCTGTTCTACAACTTTGGTACTTACTACTTTGTTTGTACAACAAATGTTTTGTTTGTCATAATAATTACCGCTCATAATTTTGTAAAAAAAAATGTTTTAAAACAAAATATAAAAATATTTACACATGAAAATCAAAAAAAGTGTATTTATATAATAATCGTTTTAATTTTTATAAGCCTTTAGTGATGTTAATATTTGTTTCCAACCCGTAATAGCGCGCAGAAACCGCTTAAGGCGCCCGTACACGACATGTATTTGTCATCTGATATGTCAAATTTTCAAGTAACATGCAATTGTTCATGTCTGTCAAAATTGCTGTTTTACATAAGGTTTATAATATTCGGTCACAAACGTACATGTTATTTGCTTCTGACATTCACCCTTATTGTGTTTGGCGTATTTTAAATACGCCTACCACTGTTTGGTAATAGATTAAAGAGAACGTGAACTTTTTTTCTTTAATCTATTACCAAACTGTCGTAGACGTATCTTAAATACGCCAAACACAATAAGGGTGATTGTCTCTTTTTTTTTTTTTTTTGTTATTGCAGAAACCAAAGTAGTTCTCGGTTTCAAAATAGCTTGCTGCCGCCACGAAAATATTTATTTGCGCCGTAAAATAATTTAGCCATCTTAACATTTTTTCTTTTATTTTAAAGATACCAATTTAGAATTTTATAATTAAACGGTTTTTATGTTTATATTTACATAAACTCTATTCAATGGTGAGATGAGCATACATATCTTGGTATTGTAAAATATTAACTTCAGCCGGCTAATGATTCCGTCAATAGTTGACGCCGCTGCCAGTTTCTTCTCGGCATAGATTTCTGATGTCAGATGGTTTGTCAGAAGAAAATAGAGCACGCTCTAATTCAAATTTTGTCAGATGAGTTTGCGTCTGACTTTTACACACAAAGTATACAGAGATGAAAAAAGTGACGTATGAAAAATGCCTAAATCATTTGCGAGGGCAGCTTTCGAAGAAAGAGAAAGAAAACGTTTTTTGTTAGTGAAGTGACAATGCGTAAAAACAGGCCGCTACTATCTACACAAATTGCATAATCAAAACAAAAAACGCAAAAAGGGCAGCTTTCGAAGAAAAAGACAGAAAAACACAATATTTTCTGTCTCGTGACGCCTCTGTATACTCTGTGCTTTTACAGAAGCAAAGTTAAAAAGGTAACACACGACATGTATGTGTTTTGCAGTAGGAAATTTGACATGTCAGATGACAAAAACATGTCGTCTATATGCTCCTTTAAATAGCTTTAAAAATCGCTCATTAAGTACATTAATGACGAAAGTGTAATAGTTGCAAATAAAAGCACTAATTGCGTTCTATTGAAATTGCACAACATGTAACATAGCGTCTTAACCTGACAATTTTTTGTCATACCAAACGTCAAACTTCATATTAAAAAAACGCTGACAAAAATTTTCGAGTTTTTTTTATATAGACTTTGACGTTTGGTAAGACAAAAAATTGTCAGGTGAAGACGCTATGTAACACTTCGAGTAATTATAGGTAACATAAGAAAATGTTACATGTATATACTGTAACAAATTTTTCTCAGAAAAATATGGCAATCGCCATAAAAAATACCAAAAATTAATTTTCTTTAATATTACAAAAATTATCAAAGTAATTTTTGGGAATACAAAATTTTAATTCAAAAGATTTTGTTAAATTTTTGTAAATTTCAGTGTTTTTATCAAGAATAAAAATTGGGAATTAATCACGAATAACAAAATCTTTTAAATTTTTAATTTGTATACTACGTACATAACTCGTTAATCTATTTTACCGCGTCTTTTTTTCACAAACCTATAACGTCAAACAAACTTAATAAAGTTTTTGCAAAAAAAATAAATAATTTTTAGCCACATTTTAAAATTTTAGTTTTTTTAAAATTCATCAAAAATTGGAAAATGCAGCTATGCTTATAACTTTTTGCAGACAGATTAAAAACAAAGCTGCAAACAAAACAAGCCATAAATGATTAAAATCTGCTACCAACTTTTGATTTTATTCCTTGGCATTTATGTGGCTTTTTCTTCAATATATTTCTTATATGTATTGCCTATTTTGTATCGGAGCCCCCTTAATGAATGGAGATAGCGGGTAGGTATGTATGTTACCCTGGGTCTCCACGTAGCAATTTTTATTGCTAAGTACAAGCAATAACGTCGGCAGAACAATGGAGCAATAATTGCTAATTATATTGCTGGAGAACACTTAAAATTGCTTTGCCATAACTTTGCAATTTTCACCGCGAGTAGTTGTATAAAGTTTTGTGGCTGTATTTATAACGAATGTTTTATGTTGTGTTTTGAAGTGGTTGTTAATTTTTTTTTTAATTAATAAATTATATTAATATAATAATTAATTGTAATTGTCGTAGCTGTGTTTTGTATTACTTTTTTGTTTATTTGCGTTTGCTTTTGTTGATATTGACGTGTATTTACAAATATAATATATGGGCATTTCCTGCGGCACGAACGTACGTTCGTACGCTTTTGATGTACAAATAATATAGAAAACAAAACTTTTCCTATCATTTTTTCTCGATTCGATAGCATTTGGGTAGCTCTATGTTTAGTACAAAAGATGGATTTCATCGAGTTTAACTTTTCATAATAAGAGTTATAAGCGTGTGGTCACGAACGTACGCAAAATAGAAGTCAACTTCGGCTGACAGTAGTGAAATGTAAAAATCTGCGTAATGAAACGAAATTTTCAAAAGTGATTAATTTATTTTAAAAGTGTATTAATGTAGGTCTCCATCCAGTTTTTACAACATAAAATATCTCTCTTGGTTTTTATTTAATTGGCTTATGTACCGGTCGCGAACGTACGGATCGCGAACGTACGATTTTTCCATATGTTTTTTTTTATTATATGAATAAATGTCTTAAAATTTCCTTAACAAAAAAACTTAATACTCCTTTTACAATAGATTGTAATGGAGAGATTATGAAGAAAAAGTGTAAACATAACATATTTTTTGCATGTAAAATAAGTATATAAAAATGTCTTTAGAAGTAGAATATACAGGAAATTATAAAATTTTCAAGTTTTCAGCCCAATTTTCTCAAGTAAAACAGCTCAGATATGCTAGGAAACCATTCTTTTATAAGAGCATAGACTTTTTTTTCTAATAATAAACAATAAAAGACGATGATAATAAATATTTTATTTTTTCATCCTGGTAGACCATTCTGGGGAAATGCCCATATAAAAACTTTTTCTGTATTTTGTTGAAGTATTTTTTCACTTGGCGGCTTTTTCTTAAGAAAACAATCAGTTGATTGTTTTTTAATAAATAAACACACTTATAAATAAACAACCGTACAGAGAAATGAAATTTCAGATAAATTACAACTGATTTGACAGCAGATTGCTAAGCAATAAGAAGAGCAATCATTGCACAATGGATTGCAACTCATGGCAATTTGCAGTCTATACGTCGCAAATTTAATGGAGCAATCAAATTTGACGTTTGCCGCAATAAATATTGCTACGTGGAGACCCGGGGTTAGAAATCAATGATTGAGATGAAAAATAAAGTGGGGTTAGTTATACATTTGATCCATCTAGGAGCATCCTAAGCGCTGTACCGGCTAAATTTAAGAATTTAAACCATACAAATATGGCCGTTGAATGAAATTCTTAAATTCGGCCCCTGAAGCGCCTAGGAAGCCCCTAGATGGGTCAAATGTAAGTCCAACCCCACTTAATTTTTCATCTCAGACTAGAAATATATTGAAGAAAAAGTCCCATAAATGCCCAGGAGTCGTCCTTATTTATTTATTTATTTATTAAATTAAGTCTATGGATACAATCCTTACAGACAAATATTAAATTTAAAAATTTTTCTCAATATAACTGCAGTAACATGTTTAAACTTAAAATAATATTACGTTTAATTACATCAACATTTAAAGAAAAATCTACAAAATTAAACATTTCATTAAAACAACAACATAATTTCCTAAACGGGTCTGCCATCTCGTAGTTTGTTCTAAAAGTTTTAACATATAGTGGTTGATTAAATCTTAATGTGCGTTGAGGAACATTCAATGATATTTTAGTCTAGGTTCACACTATGAAAGTTTTCTTTCAGAAAGTCTGAGTTTATGGGTGAGAGAGGAGAGATGAAAAGCATGTTCTCTTCCCCTCTCACCAATAAACTCAGACTTTCTGCAAGAAAACTTTCATAGTGTGATCCCAGACTTACTTAAAAGAAAATCTGATAAAACATTTCCGTTTAAAAGATTTACAAGAAATGAAATGAGATATGATGCCTGACCGACCTCGATTAAATTTGTCCTTAACATTTTTTCGAGACTTACTTGCCCCTTATCTACACTTCTTAGGGTGCTCCCTTACAAATATTGCGTTTTATGAAATTCTTAAATTAATAAAAAAATTCGACTTTTGTGAATAAAATCAAAAGTTGCAGATTTTAATCATTTATGGCTTGTTTTGTTTTTTATATGTATGTCTGCAAAAAATTAGATGCCTAGTTGCGTTTTCCAATTTTATATGAATTATTGTGATTTTAGTTGAACTGTTAATTTTTAATTTTTGATATTTTTAGTTCATCAAATTTAATTTTCATTAAATTATTTTTACTGAAGGAAGGAATTTGTTCCAACATGAAATTTTATTAAAATTTATTGATAATTTTCTTGGCTGAGCTGGGGCTCGAATCTGGGGACTGAATTTACATGTTTCAAGAATCACCACATTCTATCGTCAGAATTTTATGAATTTAAAAAAAAAACAAAAAATTCGATATTTTTATAAAAAATAATTTTGTATAAATTTTATTTTATTTAACCTTTATTTATTAAATTCATTAACAGCCCACTGTGCCAGTTTAAATCACTCTCCGGACTTTGGGAATGTATCAGTTTAAAACACAGAAAAAAATTATAAACGACGTTTAATGCTAGAAATGTTGCAAATCATTAAAGTACCAGAATTGTTTAGAACTAATTTTAAATCAGACACGGAAAATGAAGCACAAAATTATAGATAGATATTTAGTGTATAAAAACAATACAGGAAATTAAAAAATTTTTTAGAATGTAATAGATTATTTGTATAAAAATTTTTCTAATTGTAAATAATTTTTTCTATTGTGACAATTGTTATTATTTTTTCATTATTTTTTGTGAACGTTATTTTTATTGTATAATTATTTCCCTGACGATGATATACATTGCTGTATCGAAATATTGGAATTTTAATAAAATAAATGTTATCTAATTTTTTATATAAAAAAGAAAAACCTCAAGCTTAATAAATAAGATTGGAATCTAAAAAATAATTTTTTTTCAAAGAAAAAAAAAATTATGTTTCTAAAACGACTGCGCATATTAGAAAAAAGTTTTTTTCTCTTCAAGGAAATTTTCGATTTTTTTAGTTTTTTCAATAAGCTTAATCGTTTTTGAGTTACGAGAACATATGCTTTTTTTGCTTTTTCGAAATAACCGTAAACATATCTCGAAAACCAGAGCTAATCCAAAAAAACGGTTAGCACCACTGGATTCAGCGTGGTGTCCAGCATGTCTCAAAAAAAAGTGTCAATTACTTGCATGTGTATTTAACCCATAACACAGCGTTTACATTTGACAGTACTGGCAAAACAGTCAGAAAATACATATTAGTTGCCAAAAACACTACTAAAGGCCAGTTTACACGGTAATATAATGTATTACGACATGTCGAAAGATTATGTAGAATGAGAAAAATCTTATCATGTAAAAGCAAAATGTATTGAGTAAGAGAGAATACGGATACAAAATCTGACAAGCGGTCGGTAAATGGTTTTTTTCTAAACCATTTTAGAAACTTATGTATTCACATCACACCAGAGGTGTATTTTAAAGCAGTACATTAAAGGTGATAGCATTTTTTTACAATTACAAAAACAACTAAAATCAACTCAGGAAATTTTCATGTTGTTTTTGTAAATATTTAAAACTGCAACCATCTGCTTTTTTGTTATTTTTTTTTGATTTTACTTATACCATCCGTGTAAACATGAATTATACTTACAAAAGATTTTTATTTTTTTCTTTTAAACACGGAGAGAATTTCGTAATATTTTGATTCTACAAAGTCGTAATACATTGTATTACCGTGTAAACTGGCCTTAAAGGCCAGTTTACACGGTAATACATTGTATTACGACATAATTTATAATGAGAGAAATCATATCATGTAAAAGCAAAATGCATTGAGTAAGAGAGAATACGAATACAAAATCTGACAAGCGGTCGGTAATAGTGGAAGGCCAATGTACGCGGCATGCGGCTGCGGGCGGCGATCAGCTGTTTAGATTTTCGCTTAAAATTTTTTTGTAAGGCAAATGAAAGCGGTACGTTTTAAAGCGGCAAATGTTGAATAAGCTGTAAAAAATTGTTCAATCTATAAAAAAAACGATTTATTTGAACATAATAAGAATTTACTTATCAAATTGGATTTTTTTTCCACTTCAATTGTAATGTTTTTTAAATTTCTTTTGTTAAATGATTATGTGTGTGTATGGCAACGTCTACTTCATGCGGCTTAAAACAAAAGTTGAAAAAATTCAACTTTGCCGCGCGGCATATTTTCCAAGTAATACCAAGTCTTAATTTTTGTGATGTCTTCTTTTTTTTGTATGAAGATTTTTGTCAACAATGCTAACATTTTTACAATGGCAATGCTATTATCGCCCGCAGCCGCATGCCGCGTACATTGGCCTTCCACTATAAGTGCTGGTTCACACAGGTCAAGTTTGACTCTTCAAGTCTTGAGCTTTTAGGAGAGAGGGGTAAAGAGAATGGAAAGGGGTACATACTTGACCGTACCAGTCAGTTTTGTATTTTTCTTTTCTTTTTTCATCCGTATTATAATAAAAAGCTACAAAGTATAAGGAAAAGAAAACAAAAATTAATTTTGTGCATGAACGTGAACGCAAGTTCAAAAGAAAATTTAAATAAAACTGTTCAAGTAAACTTGACCTGTGTGAACCAGAACTAAATGGTTTTTTTCTAAACCATTTTAGAAACTTATGTATTTTTATCACACCAGAGGTGTATTTTAACGGAGTATATTGAAGGTGGTAGCATTTTTATACAATTACAAAAACAAGTCAGGAAATTTTTATGTTGTTTTTGTAAAAATTTAATACTGCAACCATCTGTTTCGTTGTTATTATTTTTAATTTTACTTATACGATCCGTGTAACCATGAATTATACTTACAACAGATTTTTATTTTTTTTCTTTTAAACACGGAGAGAATTTGATTCTACAAAGTCGTAATACATTGTATTAACGTGTAATGCTGGGTACACACTATGCAACACGTTTACGCAATCTAGTGAATTTAATTCATTTTCATTCATTTCAGATTGCATCAACATCTAAACGCTTTGATATTTTGAGGTTGCATTGAAACAGATTGCATGTAGGTTGCACTGTGTGTACCCAGCATAAACTGGCCTTAAGTGCCGGTTCACACACGTCAAGTTTGTCTCGTCAAGTCATGAGTTTTTAGGAGAGAAGGGAAAAGAGAATGCCATTTCTTTTCCCCTAAATAAAATTGGACCACCTGATCCATTTTGATCAAATGGACTACTCCATGGACTGGTCCGATGTAATGCAAGCATGGACCATGTCATTGTTAAATGGCGTTTCTAGTGAGACCACATGTCTTCGGTTTATAACGACGTGCTTTCGTTTTTAAACAACTTAACGACGTATATACCATGGAGTAGTTTTAAAACTACTCCTTAAGCCTAGATTACAATATTGAAAAAAAAGGCGACGGTATTGATGTGGGACCATTTTCATTTAAAATTAAATAATAAATATATTAACATTTGTATATAAACATTTTTAAATGTATACATTGAAGATACTAATATAATGTATTATTATCTTCAAACAAATAATATCATACAAATCATCATCAGCTGAGTTTGATTTCGGTCATAAAACAGTTTTAAAGTAATATTTATTTTGATTTTTTCTGTGTTTCATCGGAAGAAAGATCTTTACAGACATTAGATGGTTGACTGTATTCATTACAGCATAAATTATGCCGACGAAGTCCACATATAACGTGAAGAATTGAATTAACAGATTTAAGGATAATCGGTTTCCGTTTTTGGATGTACTGTAGTTCATCGAACTAAATGTTCTTTCAACGCCCAACGTTAGAGTATGGAAAACTTAAAATTCAAAACACAAAATTGGACAATTAAATCGTTGACTTCTATCTAAAAAAGATATGTTCTTTGTTTATTTTTCCATTCACAATTCCTAATATTCCTAATATAAGAAGTTAGTGCTGGTTCACACAGGTCAAGTTTGACTCTTCAAGTCTCGAGCTTTTAGGAGAGAGGGGTAAAGAGAATGGAAAGGGGTACATACTTGACCGTACCAGTCAGTTTTGTATTTTTCTTTTCTTTTTTCATCCGTAATATAATAAAAAGCTACAAAGTTGAAGGAAAAGAAAACAAAAATTAATTTTGTGCATGAACGTGAACGCAAGTTCAAAAGAAAATTTAAATAAAACTGTTCAAGTAAACTTGACCTGTGTGAACCAGCACTTAGTGCTTTTTCTTACCTAGGGTTTACACTTGCAAGTGCAAGTTCGAAAAACTCAATACACTCGCACATTTTTACTAACACCATCACATTTTTCGTACTTGCAGCCCAACTTGCAAGAGAATTTGCTTGCAAGTAAATTTTTGACACTTGCTGCAAGTAAAATGACAAATGAAGAAAATGTGTTACCACTGATGACTTTTGTATAAATTTACTAGCGGATTTTCTGTGTATTTATAAAAAATACCACGTAAAAAAGAGAACAACTATACAACAATCCATCTCAATGGTAATTTTATCATAAATTTTAAGCATTTTGAAAAAAAATTGTTAATCAAAATATTTTCTCAGTAATATTATGAAATGGCCACTACGGCAATACTGGAGTCAGATATTTTATAAATTTTATAAATAAACATAATTTTTTCATCAAGATGGACCGAAAATTAAATAAAGAAGGAATTATTAAATTTATTTTGTTATAACTTGTTAATATTTTAAGCATGGTAATGTTGTTAAACCGAAAAACAAAGTTTTTTTATAGGATGTTTTCGCTTCGAGAACATTTGAAAAATGAACTTACAACTGACTGTGTAAACACTCAAGCTACTTGCAAAACTTTCGGCTTTTTCGTTGATAATACGTATATACTACTTGCAAGTAATAACTTGCATGTGTAAAGGCAGGGTTAGTTTGGAACTAAGGATAAAATTTTGGCGTTTGAGGCATAAAAAAGCACCTAAATAGTGACAAAAGCACTAAGTTGGCATCGCTGATTGACAACATCTTTTGTAAGTTGTTGTTGTTTTTATTTTGTTTTTCTTAACTTGAGGGTTACACGATCAAGTTTTGGCTATCAAGTTTTAATACACTCACACTTTTTTACCAATACACTCATACTTTTAAAAATTGATACGAACTTGCCTCTAAAATTCTCTTGCCAGTGAGTGTATCAATTTTCGTTCAAGAAAACATCTTATTACAAATCTTTTGAAGTTGTTTTTGTTTTTTTTCACAAATATTTTGCCGGCAAAAGCTGAAGTTCTTTTTTTTACAAATTGTTGCGGGAATTTTAAAATTTTAACTAAAAACCTAAAAAAAATAGTGAAATATGTTTATTAATAAAATTTATTTATAAAATTAATAAGCAAAATGATGTTCTGCGATTCATAGAGCTGTACAGAAGCCATGAAATTTTATGAATCTTTCATCATATGGGCGAAATGGTTTGAAAATAAAAGCCTACGAGTCTATAGCTTCTGAAACAAAAATGCCAGTGGAAGAAGTAAAGAAAAAATAAAGTCCCTTCGAACAGCCTACAGTGCAGAAAAATCAAAAGTGGAAAATAGCAAAACATTTTGAGTTGTTTTATTGGCGACGACATCTTGAAAAAGTAAATTGCTTTCAACTTGCGTGCAGCCTACGTCACAGCTGTCAACTTTTGCATATTTTGACAACCAGTATATGTTAAAGACTATCAAGAAAATCTTGATCGTGTGGCTGCACTGTAAACTACTTACTTACACAGCGTTTACATTTGCCAGTACTGGCAAGACAGTAATAGCCTTTTCACACTTGTCAACATTTAACATTTAACATCAATTTGCGAAAATGTTGGAATTTTCCCATAAGAAATACATAGGGCTAAAAATCAACATTTTTAGAGAATGTTACTATCTCATTTTGTTCCCTTTTACATTTTTCGATTATTTTAGTGTAATCACTAGAAAAGTGGCAATAAATTCCTTTTTTGCAAGCCTTATTTTGCCAAATTTTGCTTAAATTATTAAACAAAATGAATTAGAAATACATTTTGGTGTTATCTCTTAAAATGTTGGTACTTTTGTAGAAAAAAAGAATTTTTTTTCAGAAATGGTGACATTTTTTGTTAATGGTAAATGTTAGATGTTTCAAGTGTGAACGCGTATTTCACATTTTCAACATCTTCCATGCGTTCCTCCGAAATGTATGCAAGTGTACAAAGGGTATAAGCATATACATATTAGTTGGCAAAACAATGCAAAAACAAAATAGCTGTAAAAGTGTTTATGTATTAGTGAAAAAGTTTGAATGAATTGCTACTGTCTTGCCAGTACTGGCAAATGTAAACGCTATGTTACTTAATAGGTGCGTTTGAGAACTTTTACAGTAAAATGCAGTAAATGAGTAAACTGAAAAATTTGCTCTCACAAAAAGCTGTTGTCCAAAAAAGTACGCGAACGCAAAATTTGTAAAAATTCGTAAAATAAAGGCAACAGCTGATGGCAAATAATTAAAGTGTTGAAAAATATTGACACTTTTGACTACTTAACTCGTTTTCTTATCGGTACTCGATTAAATACTTTTTATAACACGAACATTTTTGGAAAATACAAACAAACTATTTTATGTAATCTTTAATATTTGTTTGTTTTTTATTTTATTTGATTTTACTAATTTGTAGCGGTTTAAATTATTTAAAAGAACATGAATAATTTTTTTGCCTTTGATTACTTAAGTACCCAAATACTTCACACTTTTACAACTCTAAAAAATTAACATAATAAAAAAAATTTCAAAAGTTTGTATTTAACCAAATAAATGCTTCACAAACAAGTTTAATTAATTAATATTTATTCACTTTTTGTTTTAGTTTAATTTTTATTTCAACTTTTCCCACTGTTTATTGTTAATGTTTTTTGTTTAAGCTTTGATATTGTTACAAGTAGAACTGTTGCTTATAAGTCTTATACGTTTAACAGTTTTATTTGGTTTAATATCTTTAGTTTTTCTAAAATCTTTATGGATGAAGTTTCCTGATGATCTGGCCTAAGCAACCAGTGAAATGCGCATAGGAATAGCTTATCCCATCAACAATAAATATCAAGTGTTTTTATCAATAATAAAAACTGGGAATTAAGCACGAATAGCAAAATCTTTTGAAATTAAAATTTTGTATTCCCAAAAATTGAAATTACTTTTTGAAAATAAAAAAATAATATGGAAGCAGGACTAGTGGCAAAAAAAAAAAAAAATTAAAAAGAATTATACAAGATATAAATATTTAACTATGTATAAGCTTTTTTGGCCAAACTTTTTGTAAAAATTGTTAATTACGAATTGTCAGAACGAATTCATCAAATAGTTGGGACGATCTCATTTCCAACATAATTGAAATATTATTGGTAAACGTTTGTTTAATTTATTCATTTTCACAAAACTATTTGTAATTGTTTTTTTCTTTGTCAAAATTTTACGTTGTCAAAAGTGTTACAATTTCACACAGCACAAATATGAAAATTTTCTACCACAAACAAATTTCATTTCACCATAGAACTTTGCTATCGTTTCACACACACCCTACATTTAAAATATTTTTTTCACAAAATGTAAACGAAGCTTGACATTCAGTATACACAGAAAAAAATAAACAATAAACATATGACTCGAAAATGTCACCTTTATGAATTCGCCTTGGTGTGAACATAGAATAAGACAACTCTGTTTAAAAGTATTCGGTTTTTGACATTTGTTTTGCTTAATCTTTCTTTTTTTTTAAAGTGAATTACAACTCTGTGGTGCCTGTCAACATTTTATTTTTTTGTTTCAGAACCTTGCCAAAAGTGATTTATTCTTGTTTTAGAAATTCTCAAAGAAGTGCATAATTTATTTAAATCCGTTGTTGTTGAATTGTGTCCACCAATATATCTCTATGAGTGCTATTCAAATTGTTATGAAAAATAAAAAAAAACTTGTTATAAAATGTTTTTATCACAGTTAAAAAACTGACAACATTGCAAGTTTGTTACCGTTCATGTAACTAAAAAAATTCACAGCGTGTGTTAATTATATATTTTTGTTATTACATGTGCTCCATGCGGTTTGTGGTTTTTGTCGAAAGGTTAAAGAAAAATATAAGTAAATTCATCGAAAACAAAATTTTCTCAAGCTTTATAATTCAAACATTTACGTATTACTATCCTTAAAAACGTGTTAGAACATTCGAATTAACCACTCTAAGTATAGAAATCAACACAACAGATAAGAAACGGCTATAGCGGCAATTAAAAAATTCAACTGTTGGAATTGGCAACTACATACTTCTATTGAAAATTAAAATCATGGAAAACTCGACTGGTAGGAAGAATGATTCCGATATATTGGAAAATCTCGAAAAGAAATCTAATACTCCTTTAGATGGAACGTCCGTAGTGGATATACCACGTCTTAAGAAAATTAACAATGAGCATCAGGCTAAACGAATGTACAAAGTAGTTCTCACTGGAGGTAATTTTTTACATTGAATTATTGTAGTTATAATATAGTTAAAGCTACCTTTATGGGATTAAATAGACATGCAGTAAAAAGTTTTAAAATTATATATTTTTACTTGTTTGCAATTGATACTAACAAGATATTTGCATACACACATCTGAAGGTAAATTTGTATGTGTATGTACATACATATATATGTTTATATTCATATGTACACAAGTGATATATATACATATATATATTTATAGTTTTTCACGCAATCTCTTGTTCAATATACATATTTTTCAATGTCAAGGTCGTTTCTTTTCTTCCCTACCCATTGCTTTGGTTTTGACGTGGCCTGTCTTTTTGTGTTCTTGATATAGTACCTATTATGTGATTTAAATTTTAGTGCAATGTACAAACATGCATAAAAATACATATTATTACAATGAATTCATTAGCGAATCGATACAAATTTATAATTTTGCAATAGAATTAGTTTTTTTGTAATAAATTTCATATTTATTTAGCTTCAAATTACATAACCAAGCCCATAGGGCCATATTTTTTTTTTTGTCAAAAAACTGGCTAATTTGCTTCTATGACAGCTCCATTCGTAAACATTCTAAGTCAAAAAGCTAGTTTTGAGAAAAACGCATTCAAAGTTGTTTGTTGATATCTCGAGATCGGTATAAGATACATAGATCCTTAAACTTTGTGTTCATATTATAATTATAACAGAATTTTTGTAATATATTTTAACTTTATAAACCTGTCGTAGATCATGCTTAAAAGTGCCATACAATGATTGCGCATGTATGTACTCAAATTTATTATTTAGCCGCTTAGGTGGACTTAGCATCTTTTTCGTGGTCTTTTCTAACTTGCATTGATCATCTAAGTACAGATAGCATTATTTAGTTTGGAAAAAATTCAAAACTTTAATTTTTTTAATGTTCTTAATACGAAAATTGTTTTAAAATACTAAAATTATTAAAGGCAGATAATTTTTCTATATCATTTATTAATAAAAAATGGAAATTATAGCAATTCAGTTCATATACAAAAAAATAAAATGCAAAAATCTTTAATCGTCACATTCGGAGTTGACAACATACTCGTCTCCAGAAACTCTTTTCAGGTTTCGGTAGAAGTTTTGGTAAAATTTTGGAATTAGGTTTTGGTCGCATAAATAGAGCAGAACCTTATGTTTTGCTTCTGTTATTGGAAAAGTTGATGTATATGCTCTCGGTATGTCTTGAGGCAGTAAATTTGTCTTTCTACGCCTTTTGGTTTCGTCATAAAGCTTTATTTCTTTAAAATCTTCATCGAATTTATATTTATAAAATAACTAGCTGGCCCGGCAAACGTTGTTTTGCCATATAACTTATTTCTTTCAGATGTTACAGTCTCTACATGCTAAATTTTAAGAAAATCGCTTGATAAGTTAAGAATATATAGGGAAGGGAGCTTTTTCCCATCCTGCTTCACGCCCTAAATAATTAAAACTATAGGCTATAGTACTTTCCAGCTGTAAGACTATTTGGCTGCGAATTTTCAAGAAGATATTGGGAGGGGGAGCTTTTACCCTTCTTGCACTATTTCAAATCCTATTCCCTATTTCCTTTCAGATGTTACAGTGTCTGCATGCAAAATTTTACGAAAACAACGCTCATTAGTTTAAAAGATGTAGGGAAGGGGAGCTTTTACCGCTATTGCCCTATCTTACGCCCTATTCTCTATTTCCTTTCAAATGTTACAGTGCTTGCATGCCAAATTTTAAGAAACCCGGTTGATTAATTTAAAAGATTGGGTAGAGGGAGGGGGAGCTTTTATCTCTATTGCCCTATTTCACGCCCTAAATAATAAAAATTTGAGGCTATTGTTCTTTCCAGATGTTACACTATTTTCCTGCAAAATTTCAAGAAAATCAGTCGATTTGTTAAGCAGATATAGGGAGGGGGAGCTTTTACTCCTCTTGCCCTATTTCACGCCCTATTCCTATTTTCTTTCAGATGTTACAGTGCCTGCATGCCAAATTTTAAGAAAACAGGTTGATTAGCTAAGAAGATATAGGGAGGGGGAGGTTATGCCCTATTTTGCGCCCTCTAGCGATATAAAATATACTCTACGACCTATTCTCATACCTAACAAAAACACACACAAAATTTCATAAAAATCAGTCAAGCCGTTTCTAAGGAAATCAAAATGGAGGGCATTTTGTTGATATTTGTATGGGAATATACATATAGGAAAATCGAAATGACATATTTCCGGAACCACTGGGCCGATTTCATGCAAATTTTACATAAACCATCTACATACTATCCCCAACGTACCCCAACGTTTTTGCTTAAATCGGTCTACCCGTTTTCGCAGTTAGTGGTGACATCAAAGTGTACACTTTTTTTTATATATATAGATAGATTTACATATTTTTTTTTTCTTTATACACTCTAATATCTCTGATTTTGGATACACTTACTTTTCATTTATTGTATTTTTTGAACACTGTAAAGCATATCTAAATTCCTTGAAATCCAAACAATCTTCATTTTAATAAACTAAATAAATGTACATATTATATTTGATCATAGAAATTACCGAAATCTATTAAACTGTTCTCAGTTTCACTACAATCCATATTGTACGATATTTTATTTGATATGATAGGTGAAATTCCAGATAATTTAAAATTGGATGCAGAAATATGTTCCACATCATTTTCTATTAAAATTTGTTTTTTAATTTTGTTTTTTCTTTTAACCCACTTACAACTACAATTCGAGTCGGAAAGAACCAAACCAATTGTAGGGGGATATAAGAAAAGATAAACTCACTGCTTATTGTTGGTGTTTTGTTTAAGCTTTGATATTGTTGCAAGCAAGACTTAAGGCAGAATAAGTCTTTACTTTCTGTTCTGTTCCGTGCCGTTCTGTTACGAAATTGTAATAAGTCCTTTTTCTGTAGCAACTTAGCCATTTATGACAAATTTATTGGTTTTGCACCGTTAAATGTAAATTTTATGAATTCTTAAAATCAAAAAATAGTTTATTTCAACATAAATATGTATGTATTTTTTATTATTTATTTTGCTGTCACTTACAATAACTTAACAAGTTTTTGATTTTAACAAACTGAACCTCAACATAACAGAAAAACTAATCATATAATTTCACAGATTTTTTAATAACAAAAACAAATCAGCTGATTCGAAACAGAACAGAAAAGAACAGAGTAAAGACTAACCCCCATATTTATAAACGATTATTAAATTTAACAAACGTTTATTAAGGAGAATTTTCATATAAGATTTGTTATGTAAACCTTTTTTAAATTTAAATTTTTTTTATAAATACAGCCGTAATTCTGCCTTAACTGAGCCTTTAGAGTGTTTATAATTCCTATTCGCTTTAGGGTTATATTTGTTTAATATTTTATGTGTGTGAAGTTAGCTCCGTCAGTTAGCTTCGTTTTTTTGCCTATCAAGTTTCCTGTACACAAGCAACTTCTGTTACCATAGTTCATACTCAAAGACTGTTAAGACAACAGAATGGATGTTTTTTGCCAAAAATAAATAATTTGAGACAAAAATAAATTTAAAAACGTTAATTCAGAAATATTAATAAAACATTTATTTTGTATTTAAACAATTTGGCCCGGAAATGAATTACAATTAACAAAAGTCCTTCTTTCAGAACCCGAAAATGGGTCAAAATCGAAATGGTGCTCTAATATGGACTAATAGGGTTGATAGTTTAGGTATTCTAGATTTCAGAACTATATAGTTTTTATTCAGAATTTGTATAGATTTTTTGTAATAGAGCATAGCTGAAAGTGTATTTATGAGATTTCTACTAAAAAAAAGTCATACTTTCAGAACCCGAAAATGGGTCAAAATCGAAATGGTGCTCTAATATGGACCAATAGGGTTGATAGTTTAGGTATTCTAGATTTCAGAACTATATAGTTTTTATTCAGAATTTGTATAGATTTTTTGTAATAGAGCATAGCTGAAAGTGTATTTATGAGATTTCTACTAAAAAAAGTCCTACTTTCAGAACCCGAAAATGGGTCAAAATCGAAATGGTGCTCTAATATGGACTAATAGGGTTGATAGTTTAGGTATTCTAGATTTCAGAACTATATAGTTTTTATTCAGAATTTGTATAGATTTTTTGTAATAGAGCATAGCTGAAAGTGTATTTATGAGATTTCTACTAAAAAAAAGTCCTACTTTCAGAACCCGAAAATGGGTCAAAATCGAAATGGTGCTATAATATGGACTAATAGGGTTGATAGTTTAGGTATTCTAGATTTCAGAACTATATAGTTTTTATTTAGAATTTGTATAGATTTTTTGTAATAGAGCCTAGTTGAAAGTGAATTTATGAGATTTCTACTAAAAAAAGTCCTACTTTCAGAACCCGAAAATGGGTTCTGAAATCTAGAATACCTAAACTATCAACCCTATTAGTCCATATTAGAGCACCATTTCGATTTTGACCCATTTTCGGGTTCTGAAAGTATGACTTTTTTTTAGTAGAAATCTCATAAATACACTTTCAGCTATGCTCTATTACAAAAAATCTATACAAATTCTGAATAAAAACTATATAGTTCTGAAATCTAGAATACCTAAACTATCAACCCAATTAGTCCATATTAGAGCACCATTTCGATTTTGACCCATTTTCGGGTTCTGAAAGAAGGACTTTTTTAATTGTAATTCATTTCCGGGCCAAATTGTTTAAATAAAAAATAAATGTTTTATTAATAATTCTGAATTAACGGTTTTAAATTTATTTTTGTCTCAAATTATTTATTTTTGGCAAAAAACATCCATTCTGTTGTCTTAACAGTCTTTGAGTATGAACTATGTTAACAGAAGTTGCTTGTGTACAGGAAACTTGATAGGCAAAAAAACGAAGCTAACTGACGGAGCTAACTTCACACACATTAATATTTTTGGCTTTTCTAAAATCTTTGGAAAAGGTTTCCTGATGAGCTGGCCTAGGTTGGGGTTAGGTTAAGAAGGGTTATGCGCCCAAGGGCACACTTCCACTCGAAGACCAATATGGTCCATTGTGAATCCCTTCAATTAAGGAAAAAAAAAATATGTATGAGATGGATAGAATCAAGAAAGATAGAAAGTTAGTAAGTTGTAAGATCCCGCGTAGAACTATTGACCCCTCTACAGTCCCCTCAACTGAAACAATCGCACTATTTCCCCGACAAACCCCAGTAGATCCGCCGGACTACATCCAGCGATGCACCCCAGTATGTCGTGAAACCTATCTCCTAGCCACTTCTGCCTGAGACCCTGCATCCTGGGACAATGCCACAGTACATGCTCGATCGTCTCCAGCTCCTCTGAATCATCGCATAATCTGCAGAAGTCCGGTATGGCATTGTCCCATCTGTCAAGAACCCTATAAGCGTTCTAAGACTACCCCTATCCAATCCCAGTAGAACCCTGGTTGCCCCCGCGTCCAATCTTGGCCATAGTGCCCTGGACACCCTGCAATCCGTTCTGTCCCCCCAGGATCGGTTAACGTTATCACGGAATTTCTCCCGTATCACCTCATAGTAGTAACATAGGGGGGCTTAACCCCCCTGCCCCTTACCGCTAAGTCCAGATTAGAACCCCCTCTCGGGAGTTTGTCAGCCACCTCATTTCCATCAACCATGCAGTGTCCATGTACCCAACACCCTTACATTGAATGTCTCCATGAGTTCACCAAGAGCATTCCTACACCGAGCGACCAGGCACGATCGCACCGTATAATTTGTCAATGCCCTCATCGCCGCCTGACTATCGACGTAAATTGTCACCACAGAACCACCCACGATGTGTTCCATTATTACCTCCGTAGCCCTCCAGATCGCTAGGATCTCAGCCTGGAAGACACTGCACTCATCGGGAAGTCTGAACGACCTTCTCACCTCGGTGTCCGCGATATATACACCGGCACCAGTGCCGGTTTCCATCTTGGATCCATCCGTAAATACTGCCCACCCCTCAAACAGTCCATTGGATTCACTCCAAATTTCCCTATCCGGGAACTCCACTGGTGGTGTTGCACCGAAGTCCAGGGTCATAGTCTTATGATCCGAAATTTCCTCGAGAATAATACCCTGATCAAGCAGACGCATCTCGTACAAAATTCTCGTGTGATCATCCCGCCTAGGTCTAACTAGAGAAGACTCGTAAAGTCTAAGTAAGTTCCTAGCTGCCACACTCCTCACATAATGCTCAATAGGGGATAGATATAGTACGATGTCCAGCGCTGCCTGCGGAGTGCTTCTCCTTGCGCCTGTGATGCAAAGAGATGCACTTCTTTGAACCTTGCTGAGCATCTTCCTATAGCTATCCACTCCCAACGCACCCCACCAAACAGTGCATCCATAGGTAAGTATAGGCCTAACAACCGATGGGTAAATTCAGTTTACCATATCAGGCTTCAGACCCCAGTTCTTACCAATGGAGTTCCTGCATGTGTAGTATGCATTGAGTCTCATCCTCTCCTGAGTTTTTCTCTTCCAAGACAGTTTGCAGTCCAGAAAGTTACCCAAGTACTTTGTTCCGTCCGATAGAGGCAACTCGACGCCATCTAGCACTGGCCCCCTAAATCCCTCTATCCTATACCTTCTGGTAAATAGCACCAGCTCAGTCTTCGCAGGGTTAACACCCAGTCCCCTATCCTTTGCCCATGCCGAGAGTTCGCCTAGCATCACCTGCATAATTTCCCCGATCGTGGACAGAAATTTTCCCCTGACCAGCAGAACTATGTCGTACGCATAGGCAACAACTTTCCTGCCCATGGAATCAAATGACCCAAGAATCCCGTTAATCGCAAGCAATCACAATAGAGGTGATAGAACCCCCCCTTGTGGTGTCCACCTGGTAACCCTCCTCCTTATCACATGATCCCCCAGGCTCGAGTTTATAATCCTACTGCCAAGCATGCAGATTAGCATAGAAGCTAGCTTTCCCTCAACAATAAATTTCAGTGTATTTATCAAATATGAAAAATTGGGAATTTAGCACGTCATACGGAAATCGTATTAATTATTATACAATACTTTGCTAAGTTAACAATACTTTGCAAAGATTTTGTCGAATTACTTACCAATGTGTTGTAGATGTATTTTTGATTCCAATTCTTCTTTATCTTAAAGAAACCGGGTTAATTATTTTATAATGTTTTATATAAATTGAAAATAAATAGTATTTAAATTGCTTATGGCCAACACCAGCATTTATTTTTCTTGCGCGAGAACTCATTGTTTTAAAAAAAGAAGACAATTATGTGTACCTATTCGCTCAGCAAGAGCGAATACGAATACAAAATCCGACAAGCGGTCGGTAAATGGTTTTTTTCTAAACCATTTTAGAAACTTATGTATTTTCATCACACCAGAGGTGCATTTTAACGAAGTATATTGAAGGTCGTAGTATTTTTATACAATTACAAAAACAACTATAATCAACTCAGGAAATTTTCATGTTGTTTTTGTAAAAATTGTAAAACTGCAACCATCTGCTTTTTTGTTATTATTTTTGATTTTACTTATACCAAGGTATACTTATAGCAGGTAGTCTCGGAAAGCCAGTTGGTTATTTTTTATTTGCTTGTTTTGCGATACAAACTGTCAAATGTTGTATAGTAAACAAGTAAACAAAGTTTTTTGTCTCTTTTCAACCGCTTTGCTATTTGACAGTTCGTATCACAAAACAACAATAAAAAGCCCTGTTGTTTGTTTTATTGTACAATTGTTGTAATCTCGCGGCAAGTGGGTGAAGATAAATACGCCGAGTTAAATATGTTTTATGACGTAAAACGTTACGTTATTAAAAACGTAGCCGAGCTACGCGTAGCTGATTAAAAACGTAGCTGAGCTACGCGTAGCTGATTAAAAACGTAGCTCAGCTACGAATATTTCAGCTAAACGTAGCTCAGCTACGTTTTTATTTAATTTTTTTCTTAATTTTGAGCGGTGTGTATGGGAGAGATTTTTTAAATTGCGACCGAACCAAAAGAGATTACGGAACGGGAGCAGCACCAAATTAGAGGTAATTAACTCTTCTTTCGTAATCTGTAATCAACATTTAAGAAATATAAATTTTTCTATTTTTAAAAAATTCTTCAAATTTTGGCTAGTGTATCTGGGAGAGATTTTTTTAAGTTGCGACCGAACGAAAAAAGATTACGGAACGGGAGTAGCACCAAATTATAGGTAATCAACTCTACTTTCGTAATCTGTAATCAAAATTTAAGAAATATAAATTTTTCTATTTTTAAAAAATTCTTCAAATTTCGGCTAGTGTATCTGGGAGAGATTTTTTTAAGTTGCGACCGAACGAAAAAAGATTACGGAACGGGAGTAGCACCAAATTAGAGGTAATCAACTCTACTTTCGTAATCTTTAATCAAAATAAGTTGTGACCGAACGAAAAAAGATTACGGAACGGGAGTAGCACCAAATTAGAGGTAATCAACTCTACTTTCGTAATCTGTAATCAAAATTTAAGAAATATAAATTTTTCTATTTTTAAAAAATTCTTCAAATTTTGGCTAGTGTATCTGGGAGAGATTTTTTTAAGTTGCGACCGAACGAAAAAAGATTACGGAACGGGAGTAGCACCAAATTATAGGTAATCAACTCTACTTTCGTAATCTGTAATCAAAATTTAAGAAATATAAATTTTTCTATTTTTAAAAAATTCTTCAAATTTCGGCTAGTGTATCTGGGAGAGATTTTTTTAAGTTGCGACCGAACGAAAAAAGATTACGGAACGGGAGTAGCACCAAATTAGAGGTAATCAACTCTACTTTCGTAATCTTTAACCAAAATTTAAGAAATATAAATTTTTATATTTTTAAAAAATTCTTCAAATTTTGGCTAGTGTATCTGGGAGATATTTTTTTAAGTTGTGACCGAACGAAAAAAGATTACGGAACGGGAGTAGCACCAAATTAGAGGTAATCAACTCTACTTTCGTAATCTGTAATCAAAATTTAAGAAATATAAATTTTTCTATTCTTAAAAAATTCTTCAAATTTTGGCTAGTGTATCTGGGAGATATTTTTTTAAGTTGTGACCGAACGAAAAAAGATTACGGAACGGGAGTAGCACCAAATTAGAGGTAATCAACTCTACTTTCGTAATCTTTAATCAAAATTTAAGAAATATAAATTTTTCTATTTTTAAAAAATTCTTCAAATTTTGGCTAGTGTATCTGGGAGAGATTTTTTTAAGTTGCGACCGAACGAAAAAAGATTACGGAACGGGAGTAGCACCAAATTAGAGGTAATCAACTCTACTTTCGTAATCTGTAATCAAAATTTAAGAAATATAAATTTTTCTATTTTTAAAAAATTCTTCAAATTTCGGCTAGTGTATCTGGGAGAGATTTTTTTAAGTTGCGACCGAACGAAAAAAGATTACGGAACGGGAGTAGCACCAAATTAGAGGTAATCAACTCTACTTTCGTAATCTGTAATCAAAATTTAAGAAATATAAATTTTTCTATTTTTAAAAAATTCTTCAAATTTTGGCTAGTGTATCTGGGAGAGATTTTTTTAAGTTGTGACCGAACCAAAAAAGATTACGGAACGGGAGTAGCACCAAATTAGAGGTAATCAACTCTACTTTCGTAATCTTTAATCAAAATTTAAGAAATATAAATTTTGATTAAAGATTACGAAAGTAGAGTTGATTACCTCTAATTTGGTGCTACTCCCGTTCCGTAATCTTTTTTGGTTCGGTCACAACTTAAAAAAATCTCTTTCAGATACACTAGCCAAAATTTGAAGAATTTTTTAAGAATAGAAAAATTTATATTTCTTAAATTTTGATTACAGATTACGAAAGTAGAGTTGATTACCTCTAATTTGGTGCTACTCCCGTTCCGTAATCTTTTTTCGTTCGGTCACAACTTAAAAAAATATCTCCCAGATACACTAGCCAAAATTTGAAGAATTTTTTAAAAATAGAAAAATTTATATTTCTTAAATTTTGATTAAAGATTACGAAAGTAGAGTTGATTACCTCTAATTTGGTGCTGCTCCCGTTCCGTAATCTTTTTTCGTTCGGTCGCAACTTAAAAAAATCTCTCCCAGATACACTAGCCAAAATTTGAAGAATTTTTTAAAAATAGAAAAATTTATATTTCTTAAATTTTGATTACAGATTACGAAAGTAGAGTTGATTACCTCTAATTTGGTGCTACTCCCGTTCCGTAATCTTTTTTCGTTCGGTCGCAACTTAAAAAAATCTCTCCCAGATACACTAGCCGAAATTTGAAGAATTTTTTAAAAATAGAAAAATTTATATTTCTTAAATTTTGATTACAGATTACGAAAGTAGAGTTGATTACCTCTAATTTGGTGCTACTCCCGTTCCGTAATCTTTTTTCGTTCGGTCACAACTTAAAAAAATATCTCCCAGATACACTAGCCAAAATTTGAAGAATTTTTTAAAAATAGAAAAATTTATATTTCTTAAATTTTGATTACAGATTACGAAAGTATAGTTGATTACCTCTAATTTGGTGCTACTCCCGTTCCGTAATCTTTTTTCGTTCGGTCACAACTTAAAAAAATATCTCCCAGATACACTAGCCAAAATTTGAAGAATTTTTTAAAAATAGAAAAATTTATATTTCTTAAATTTTGATTAAAGATTACGAAAGTAGAGTTGATTACCTCTAATTTGGTGCTACTCCCGTTCCGTAATCTTTTTTCGTTCGGTCGCAACTTAAAAAAATCTCTCCCAGATACACTAGCCGAAATTTGAAGAATTTTTTAAAAATAGAAAAATTTATATTTCTTAAATTTTGATTACAGATTACGAAAGTAGAGTTGATTACCTCTAATTTGGTGCTACTCCCGTTCCGTAATCTTTTTTCGTTCGGTCACAACTTAAAAAAATATCTCCCAGATACACTAGCCAAAATTTGAAGAATTTTTTAAAAATAGAAAAATTTATATTTCTTAAATTTTGGTTAAAGATTACGAAAGTAGAGTTGATTACCTCTAATTTGGTGCTACTCCCGTTCCGTAATCTTTTTTCGTTCGGTCACAACTTAAAAAAATATCTCCCAGATACACTAGCCAAAATTTGAAGAATTTTTTAAGAATAGAAAAATTTATATTTCTTAAATTTCGATTAAAGATTACGAAAGTAGAGTTGATTACCTCTAATTTGGTGCTACTCCCGTTCCGTAATCTTTTTTCGTTCGGTCACAACTTAAAAAAATATCTCCCAGATACACTAGCCAAAATTTGAAGAATTTTTTAAGAATAGAAAAATTTATATTTCTTAAATTTTGATTACAGATTACGAAAGTAGAGTTGATTACCTCTAATTTGGTGCTACTCCCGTTCCGTAATCTTTTTTCGTTCGGTCGCAACTTAAAAAAATCTCTCCCAGATACACTAGCCGAAATTTAAAGAATTTTTTAAAAATAGAAAAATTTATATTTCTTAAATTTTGATTACAGATTACGAAAGTAGAGTTGATTACCTCTAATTTGGTGCTACTCCCGTTCCGTAATCTTTTTTCGTTCGGTCACAACTTAAAAAAATATACTAGCCAAAATTTGAAGAATTTTTTAAAAATAGAAAAATTTATATTTCTTAAATTTTGATTAAAGATTACGAAAGTAGAGTTGATTACCTCTAATTTGGTGCTACTCCCGTTCCGTAATCTTTTTTCGTTCGGTCACAACTTAAAAAAATATCTCCCAGATACACTAGCCAAAATTTGAAGAATTTTTTAAAAATAGAAAAATTTATATTTCTTAAATTTTGATTAAAGATTACGAAAGTAGAGTTGATTACCTCTAATTTGGTGCTACTCCCGTTCCGTAATCTTTTTTCGTTCGGTCACAACTTAAAAAAATATCTCCCAGATACACTAGCCGAAATTTAAAGAATTTTTTAAAAATAGAAAAATTTATATTTCTTAAATGTTGATTACAGATTACGAAAGAAGAGTTAATTACCTCTAATTTGGTGCTACTCCCGTTCCGTAATCTCTTTTGGTTCGGTCGCAATTTAAAAAATCTCTCCCATACACACCGCTCAAAATTAAGAAAAAAATTAAATAAAAACGTAGCTGAGCTACGTTTAGCTGAAATATTCGTAGCTGAGCTACGTTCTTAATCAGCTACGCGTAGCTCAGCTACGTTTTTAATAACGTAACGTTTTACGTCATAAAACATATTTAACTCGGCGTATTTATCTTCACCCACTTTCTCGCGGCTACCTGCTATAAATATACCTTGACTTATACCATCCGTGTAAACATAAAGTATACTCTCAACAGACTTTTATTTTTTTCTTTTAAACACGGAGAGAATTTCATAATATTTTGATTCTACAAAGTCGTAATACATTGTATTACCGTGTAAACTGGCCTTAATGGAATCACAACCGTAAATAAGACTAGGAATCAGAATGGCCTTTGCAAGAAGCTGCCTTATTTTTAGTGGCGTGAAGTGTTGTGTCACCCATAGCGTTCGAAGTTTGACATACGTTTGAACTACGATGGTATTTGTGTGGCTTGACCTGGCAAAGTTGTTGTTGAACACTATCCCTAAGTTTTTAACTCTTTGCACCATGTCGATTTTTTGATTATTTATTAAAATGTCATGTTCAATAAGTGGTGTAATGGATTTTAATGAATTACTAAGCATATCGAATTTTGTGGATTAAGACAAAGGCCATTTGCAACTGCCCAGCAATGTATTTTGTTCAGATCATAATTAAGTTTATCGACATTTTCCCTAATAGAGTTTGCCGAACTACTTAAGTACAACTGAACATCACCCGCATACATATGGGCATGACGTGATGGAAAATTTAAAAGTTATTAAAAGCTGACTATTTTACGATATTGTTATCGAGAAATATTTAGATTTTACTAATTTTATAAATTTACTCATAAATTTGTTCACTTAGATGAACAATCAGACTGCAAAGTTGTGCAAACGTAATTTCTTATATGTGAGAATGTTTTATTGTATGTTTTCTTTAATATTTATCTTTCTTAAAAGAGGTGATATTTGATAAAAATTATTCCAAAAAAATTTTCTTACATGGTCTGTAATCTAAGGAAGAGTTCAAAGAGAAATATGTTGTTGGGATTAACGATAAATTTTTATTTTATTTTGACCATTATTCAGTTAAATTATTACGGAAAAAATTTCACGTTCGAAATGGCACGTATCGGCCCAGTTTTTGGCTTAAAAAAATAACATACAGAAGATTTAGGAATCAAACCAAGAAATTTTTATTTATTTATTTATTTATTTATTAGTTATCATAACTTATAAAAACATTAGGACAACTTATTAGAGCAATGGCTACTAAGGCCTTCAGCTAGATATGTTACAGAATACTTTATAAACTATAATTAATCTAAACAATATTTACAAAATATATACACTTAGGCGATATACATTTGATACACAATTGAAGATAAACTTTTTTTTATATGTCTTTGTATATTTTAATTGTTTTTAAATATTTTAGGATAGTGTTGATGTTAGTTGGTGAGGGATTGGAGATGTATTGTAATGGATTAGATTTAAAAATGTGGTATCTCATTGCTGAAAATTTCGTGCAATATGATAAAATATGAGTAATGGAAATGATACTTGTGTTGCAATATGGACATTGGTCCGATGAGTTAGGCTCCATTAGGTGTTTCTTTGTAATTAAAGTATGACCTAGCCTGAGTCTGATGAATTTAGAATAATCTTGGGTGCTAATAGCCTTATTGGTGTTAAAGTTGATATAGTCTCTAATATTTATTTTTTTTCTATTAATTTCTCTATACCAATCCGATGTTTTTAACCATAGGTCCGTTTGTTGGATCAGTGAATTACGTATATAGCCGAGTATGTCGTTAGTATTTATGTTATTAGTCAGGTAAAGAGGAGATCGGAGTGCAGCCTTTGCGGCAGAGTCCGCGAATGCATTGCCCGGAATTAAGCAGTGTCCAGGAATCCATAATAACAAGATCCTGGGATAGTTGTTTATTAAAAAATTCCTTATGTTCGTGGCATAAAAATCATTGTTGTGGATGTTCTTTATGGCATGGATGGCCGAGAGTGAGTCAGTGCAGATAATATTGTTACTTGTTAGGTTTTTTATATGTTTTATTGCTTCAAATATTGCTATTATTTCCGCAGAAAAGACTGTGGAATAGGAGGGGAGTATGGAAGCTTTAATAATGGTGTTTTCGGTCGTAACGCTATATGAAAGGATTTGCTCGCTTTTCGAGCCGTCCGTATATAACAAATTATAATTTGTATACCTGTTGATAATTTCCTGAAAGCATTTTCTATAAATAATTGGCGGAGTAGTATCTTTAGGGTATTGGCTTAGAGAGGTAATGAAACAGTTGGACTGTAAATACCATGGTGGCCGAGATGAGATAATAATTTTGTTTTTAGGTGTTATTGGTAAGTTGTTAACTCTTCCAAAGTTAAAAATTCTACTAATAGTAGATTGGATTCTGTTTGAGTTAGATTTTTTTGCAAGTTGTTGTGTTATTTTGTGAATAGGTGAGTCTGAACTGTTGAGTACATTACGTAAAAGTTTAAAGGTGTAAATATCCCTACTTGTTTCAAGTGGAATGAAACCCGCTTCAAAAAGCATATTGTGGACTGGTGTGGTCCGAAACGCTTTGAGAGAAATTCTGAGGGAAGAATTAATAACAGTTTTGACCTTTTGCAATGAAGATTTAGGTGTCCAACCATACAAATAAATACCATAATGGATTTTCGATAATAGTAGAGCTTTAATAGCAGATATTACCGTGTAAGTGTTGCAATAAAATTTTTTGTTCGATAGGCATTTTATTATGTTAAGTCTACGGGTTAAATCATTTGTAATGTAAAGAATGTGGTCGTTCCAATTGTATTTCGAATTGAATATTAGACCTAAGATTTTTAAAGAAGTAGTATTTTCTATTGTAAATGTGCCTGAGGATACGTTTGGTTGACAGGATCTTTTCCTGCAAATGTGCAAGTGTTTACATTTAGATAAGGATAGTTCCGCACCTGAATAATTACACCAGTTTTTTATATGGTTTATCAGTGATTCAATATTAATGGTTTGATTTTTTTCTTTTGAAAGGGTTTTTATAATGTAAAAATCATCAGCGTAAGCACAAAATTTGTATTCTTTAAGCGATAGTAAATGTTCGCTAAGTTTGTTGTAGGATATAAGGAATAAAATTACCGAGAGTGGCGACCCCTGTGGGATCCCATTGTGTAATGGGTATAGTTTGGAATATTGATTGCCTAGCTTTATTCTGATTTGCCTATTTGAAAGAAAGTTAACGATATACCGTATAATGTTGGGTCCTAATCTCCATTCAATTAATTGTTGTATTATTGTATGCCTGCCTATCTTGTCAAAAGCTTTTGAAAAGTCTAATGATATAATTGAGATATGATTTTTGTGTGAAAGTGAATTTGTAATTATGTGATCAATGAATAGGTGGGCATCTGTTACGGATTTTCCCTTCCTAAACCCTAGCTGGTGTGCGCAAAGAAAGTTGTTAGTAGTAACATACCACCAAAGGCGGTTAGCTATTATTTTATCTAGGAGTTTCGAGATACATAGATTCAAAGAGATAGGTCTGTACGATTTTATTTGAGTTTTGTCTAAGTTAGGTTTCGGAATGGGGGCAATCGTACTAGTCTTGTAAAAATGAGGAATGTAGCTAGATAAAATTAGGTTGTAGAGATGAATAAGTCTGTGTTTTGTTTTATCATTGAGGTTTTTTATCATAGGGTATGAAATTCTATCAATACCGGGGGTTTTACCTCTCAACTTGCCGAGAGCAAATTCCAACTCAGTGATAGTAATATTACCCTCAATTGCAATAGCCTCTTCGGTGAGGTTAGATACAGTACCCATATCCAATATAGAATATTTATTTGATCTAAATTCATTTGAAAAATTCTGGTCATTTGATTCTGAGGACCAGTATTGTCCGAATTCTTCAGCTATAGATTGTTTGTCAGATAAAGATTGATTTGGGTTCGAGACTGAGTGAAGGGTATGAATTGTTTGTGGTAGGTTGAGGCCACAGAAAGTTCTGATATTTGACCATATTTTGTTGGTTGGGGTTTCCGGATTAATTTCTGCAGTAAAGTTTGAAATTGACGTGCTTTTAGCAACTTTTAATTCTCTTTTAAATTTGGCCACTGCCCTTTTAAAGTTTACGATATTAACTGTGTTAATATTTCGTTTAAGTATGCGCCATAAACTGTTTTTTTCCCTTTTTAGTTCATTAAGATGATTGTTCCACCAAGGAACCGTTTTTTTAATGGAAGAATTTATTTGTGGAATGGAGTTGTTAGCGCTTTGAAGAATGATTTTTTGAATATTTGCAGCTTCTTGATTAATGTTGTTGCTAATAGGACGATTTTCGTCAAATTGCAATGAGAGGTCTTTGAACTTTTCCCAATCTGCTTTACTTGTGATAAATTTTGGTCTAGGTTTAGAAGAGTTGACTTGAGGTGAAATGAAAAGCTTAATGATTATAGGAAAATGATCACTTCCATGAAGGTCATCTTCTGTTTTCCAATTAGATTGTATTTTTAAGTAGGGAGAACCAAATGTTAAATCTATGTGTGTGAGGGAATGATGCGTACTGTAGTGTGTTGGTGAGCCATCGTTAAAAACTACACAATTTGATTGGGTGATATAATCAGTTAAGATGTTACCCCTGGCGTTATTTGCGGCAGACCCCCATAGGGAATGCCAACTGTTAAAATCCCCCGTTATAAGGACGTTATTGTCAAATTGGTCAAACATATTTTTTAATGTTGTTATATTGAAATTAATTGAAGGAGGAATGTATGTATTAATGATTGTAAATTTGTTTTTGGCTTGAATAGTAGCACCAACAGCATCAATGTCGTTAGGTAGGGTAAGAGGGGAGTATTGAAGGGAGTTGTGTATTAAAAGGGCAACTCCACCATACGAATGGGTTGCAGAATTTTTGAAAAATATTTTGTAGTTTAGTGGTATTGGAAGGCCTGACAGGGAGTGAAAGTGGGTTTCTTGGAGTGATATTACTTTTGGATTATATTTTTTTATAAGTAACTGAAGTTCATTATAGTTGTTCGTATATCCTTTGATGTTCCATTGAATTATGGGAATGCTCATGCTGAAGGAAATTTTAAATGTAGATAGAATTAACAACAATTAAAATTAATAAAAAGAAAAAAAAAAAAAAAAATTATAGAAAAGAGAAATAGAATAGTATAGTAGTAAGAAAGAAAATCAGTGTATTTAGGAGAACTAACAAGAGAAACTGCATGCAATGACCACGTCCCCCAGGTTTCCCCCGAGACCAACCACGAAAATACTCCCATAGAGCTTGAGAAAAAAAACTCCATGGAAGCAGCCCGCACCAGTCCCGGGGCCCGCGGGGCGGACCAAAACAATACAATCACTCTCGCATCATGTTCTCATCGTCGCTGATATCAATTTTATCATTATTTAAATTACTCTTAAGATTAAGTTTACTTGTGGTTTTTAGCTTAGTTTTTAATTGTGCTTTTAGCCGATTAGATGTATTTCTAGGAAGTATTTTGGTTGATCCCCCCGATCTTAAAGAGTAGGAGGATTGATCAATATGTTCCAGAATAATGGATTGTGGTTGAGTGCTGGTGGAAGTATTTTTTTGTGGGTTATTGTTGATAGTAGTTATAGTTGCAGCAGGTTTAGGAGTAGTTTTGGTATTTTTAGAGTTTTCTGAGGACTTCAGAATGGGATCATCATAGCTTACCAGTTTAGAACGACCGGACGTTGTATTATTGGAGCTGGTAACCATTGCAAAAGAAGTATTTTTGGTTGATTGTCTTTTATTGTAAATACGTTCAGCGTTTCCAAGGCCAGTTTTTTCAAGGACTCTGATAGCTTGAATTTCCTTATGTTTTAGAAAGATTGGACAATTTTTATCCTTAGCAGTGTGTTTATACTCAGTAAAGTTATTTTCTTTGCAATTGATGCAGTAAATTTCATTTTCACATATTTCCTCGGTGTCGGGAGTAATGTGGCTTATGTTGCCACAGGAGTAGCATATTTTTTGATTTTGACAAGTTTTCTGAACGTGCCCGTAATGAAGGCAGTTGTTACATCTCATTGGTGGAGGAATGTATGGACGGATATAAATTTTTTGATAGCCTAAGTAAATGTATTCTGGTAGATCAATAGCCGAGAAAGTCAGTACTAAAAGACCAGTTTCTTTTAGGTTTTTGTTTTCCATTCGCAAAATTTTTTTAACCTCGGTCACTTTTTGGCGTGCTAGGTTTGATTGGATTTCGTCTTCCGGAATATCAAAAAGATCCACTGAATAAATTACACCTTTCGAATAGTTTAATTTGTGTTCAGTTACTTCAACCTTAATATCTGCATTAATAGCCGTCAATTTAATAAGCTTATTAGCTTGAATTGAGTTTTTGGTTTTAATAAGCAATGTGCCATTACGTAATTTTTTGCATTCGGATACTTTGCCTTCACAGACAGAATCGATCACTTTTTTAATTAGAAATGGGGACACATTTGAAAGGGTCTTATCACTACCTACTCGACTAACCGAAAGGTAAGTAGAACCGCTAAGATTAGCTGGGATTCTTTTAGAAAAATCAAAATTTAAGCCGTGGCTCAATTGATTTTTTTTTATTGTAACGTCAGGTGGTTTGTTCATGTTTTTTTCCGGTATGAGATAAACATGTACAATATGTTTTTTTTTTCCTTTTTTTAGTTGATTCCGTTAGTTTAAATATAACAGAACAATTTGTTATTGTTTTAGTTTTTAAAAAGAACAAAGAGCAAATACGATGCGATCACTTTTGTATGATGTTGATAGTTCAAAGCAAATGTGACAACTGTGAAGAAATTTTAATGTTACATTGCTACGTAAAATTCTGAAAGTAGTTTGACTAAAAAATTGTGCCAGGTTGCGCTGAATTACGCCTTTTTATACATGGCCAAAAAAACTACTTCTGTTTTTTTCACGTTCGACCCGCTTCTTCTTTTGCCATTATCTTTGACCTAGAATCGCGCCCTCCATAAACTTTAGCATAGATAACAGTGCTTACTTAGTGCTTTAATTTAAGGGTAAAGAAAACGTAAAAATATTTTTTGCTTAAAATGTTATTGCATTTTTGATGCGTACGACTGTCACGTTCAACACTTTGGAATTACCCATATGCATTTTACAATAAGTAAGTTGCTGTGGTAAATCATTAGCATAAACTGAAAAAAGGAGGGGTTCTAGAATCGATCCCTGTGGCACACCTTTTGTGAGTGTTATTGGATTTGAAATAGTGTTATTAACGTGTACGGATTGACTTCTATCAGAAAGATATAACGATATTAATTTAGTTGATGAGGATGAAAAGTTGAAAAAATGTCTCAATTTCATGCATAAAGTTTCATGGTTTACAGTGTCAAATGCCTTGGAATGGTCGAGAAGTATCAAGAAATTAGTTTTACCATTATCGAGTTCGCGTCTTATATTCTCAGGCACGTCAATCAGTGCAGTTACACAGCTGTGGCTGGGACGAAACCCCAATTGTTTATCGGATATTAAACGATTTCCATGTAAGTAGGCACTCATTTGCAAATGCAAAATCTTTTCCATAATTTTTGAAAGCAAACTTAGAATTGCTATTGGACGATATTCCGTGATAGACTTTGATAGTGGTTTAACCTTTGCGTGCTTCCGTTTTGTAGAAAAGGAACTAGAAGTTATAATTGAATTAAAAAGGTGAGTTATGAATGGCAGTAGTAATGGTAAGAGAATTTTAATAAAATAAGGATGTATATTGTCGAAACCCACAGCATTGGATTTAACCAATGAAAAGCAAGACAAAACCTCAACCTAGCCAGAAAACACAAGAAAACTGGAAAGAATTTTCTTTAGAACTCGAGTTATTATTAAAAGTAGTAATGTTTGGTATCACATTATTTGCAGAAACCGATGGTATATTGGTGAATATATTATTGAGTTCATCAGCATCGATGGTACACCTATTAGTTTTAACAGCTTTTCCGAAACCAATGTCTCCAATGGTTTTCCATTTGTTTCTAGAGTCAATGGCAGAACTAAACCGTTTAGTATAATAGTTGGACTTAGCCAGTCTTATTTGATTATTTACATTTCTTCTAGCAGAGCGGAATTTATCCCTAATGCCTGCTGATCTAAAACGTTTCCATCTAGAGTAAGCCAAATCCCTACGTTGTATGGATTGCTCAATGTTTTTAATGAACCTCTGTTTGTTCTTACATGTAAATTTTTTCGTTATTAAAGGCACAGTTTCATCATATAGGGATAGAATATTGTTTTCTAAAAATGCTAGATGATCATCAACAGAACTCATAAAGTAAATTCTATTCCAATTAAAAGAAAATAAACTTTCATATAGCAAGTCGTAGTTTACGTTTTTAAAATCCCGGTAATGATCCTCCTGTTGTAGCAAAAAATCATACATTAAAAATACCAAATCATGTTTGGAAAATCACGAAGCAGAGATTTGATCATATAAAGCGGCTTTAGATGGGTCACTCACAAATATATTATCAATCAATGTACTATTAAGAGTTGTAAAATGTGTTGGCATTGAAAGATTGGTAGGCGAAAGTCCTATTGATTCCATACTTTCCCTAAGAGTCGATTCTTTGAGAAGATTTGGATTGAAGTCACCTAATATCACTTTGTACGGCAAGTCACCTAATATCACTTTGTACGGGCATGGTCAAAATTTCGATAAAATTGTCAAAAGGTATGTTAAATTTGGGTCTATTAACGCATCCAACTAGTAATTTTCTTCCAAATAATGAGATTTCGGTAAAAATATATTCAATAATGTCGGTTTGTTTTGCCTTAAAACAGTGATGTTCAAAATGTAAATTGTGGTTCTATTGCTTTTTATTAGTATCAGTTAATAAAGAGACAAGTATTCTTAACAAAAATACAAAAACTATGTAAGCATCCGCCGCATGTGCACTCGTCGCTTGATTATCGAGGACTGAATTGTGTACTCTCGTGGACTAAATGAAAGAACGCAAGAATGCGTGTGAAGAATGTGTGTGAATTGATTTTCACAATTGTGGACACCAATGCCTTAAAACAAAATTCGCATGTGATACTATTTTTTACAAATATAGCCACTCCACCTGCACCACACCTGCTCCTATTAAATCTAAATACTTTATAGCCATGAAGGGTTATCAGACTATCTGGAATTGATTCAGTGAGCCAGGTCTCAGAAACACACACAAGGTCAACATTGGAATTTTCGCAAATAAATCGAAATTCATCAATTTTACACAATAAACTTTGTGCGTTTATATGGCAGATTTGTACACCTTGCTTTTGTCTTGCCAATATTTTAACCATATTAAACGTCGCATCTTTGGAATTTTGTCTTATGCTAACAAAATTGTTCATCGAAATAGCAATTTAAATAAAAACCAAACCTAACAGCAACGCAATCTGATTTATCAATTGAAAGATTGGAAGAAAAAATAAATCATTAAAAAAAAAAGATAATTAATAGAGAAGAAAAAAATAAAGCTATATAAAGTTTAAAAAATAAAATAAACATGCTAAAATTATGCTAAGTACATTTTTGTTTATAACTTTTGATGGGATAGTCCGATTACCATCAAAATTTGACAGAATCTAAATTTGCAAACAATGAATTTAGAAATGTTATTCCTAGTAAAACATGCTATGTCGACTTAGCATGTTATAGAATGGGACCGTCGATTTGAATTTTAAGTACCTATATTCCCAAAAAAATTTTTAGGTACCTATTTTCCATTTTAAATACCTGTAGCACAAGTATTTGCTTATTATTATTATTTTTAAGTAGTATTAAAAATACTATGTAGTACTCTTCAACATATGAGTCGTTCAGTGGATAAAGGGAATGAGTCCAAAAATTTGAAATGGAGAAATACGACAGAACAGTTGACGTTGACTTTAAAATTACCCAGGCTGAAAAAGACAATCACCACGACGCTGTGTCGACGTTGCAGGGGGTACTATCAACATCAATACAACGTACTGTTTACCAAATTTACAATGTTGTCACAATATTAAAATGATAACGCCAAATGTGCGTCTTCCGACTCTTCTTTTTAGTGTTGTCACAGTACTGTAAATTTAAATTTACAATGTTGGATTCACAAATTAACAACGTAGTCACAACCGTCTTCCGACTGTTATTTTCAATATTGTTACAAATATAAATTCGCTAAATAAACAAGCAAAAATTTGTATATTTTCTAACCTAAAATAGTTTTTGTGTTTTCATTTTAATACGACACTATTAACCCTTTCAGACCCAAGCTTTAAATTGCTTTCAAATTAACCTAAATCATTAAAATCAAACAAAATATTTTTGTATTTTGTATAAGATAGACCCATAAAATATTCCTACAGGGTCCTTTTTGGTAAACAGGACATCGCACAATTGTGCGGTCTAGGTCAATATCTGCAAAGAATCTTCGAAATGATAAAACATAGCTTGGAACTTTTCTAGCGGTTATTAAACTTAAAAAATGCAGATACTTTACTACCTTATAAGAAATAAAGAATTTAATCAAAGGAGTTTCAAGTTTTTGTTCTATCTACTAATTTTTCTTATAGGATCCTTTCCACATTTACTTTTTTCCCCCTATGCTAATCCCGAGGAGCCCTACGCTTGTCTGCAGGAGACCAGTCTCCGGCGGGAATTTAAATCGCAACCCCCGCACTGATAGCATATCTCACTACTAGCAATTTTACTGACTATCACTGCCTATGTGTCCTTCCATTTCAAAACAGCTTCAATTTCGATATTGGTAAATTGGGATATTCGCCCCGACTCATTTCTTTGTCCAAAGAGAATGTTACACTATATTTGCTAACTTGTACCTGTTGCTACCAACCCATCTGGTGTAATGCTTCAAACAGTAGTATTTGTGTAAAAAGTCGGTCCGAAATATATATTAATGGATATAAACGGTACATCATCAATACCCCAATCTTTAATCTACAATATTTAAAAGTTCACTAAGCCAACTCTTGTAGTAGCACATACAAGATTTCTCAGCCCAACGGATTGTGGTTTGGCTTAATTACTTCAAGTACAAGATATCTTCCCAAAAAAATATAATCTGCCCATCAATTAAGTAATTCGAGATTTCTGTTGCCAATTCATAACACCATATTTTGGTTGAACTCTCCAAAACTTATTTGTCGAGTGTGGTGTGGAGTTATCTTCAAAATGTGCATATGAACGGAGCTGTGAAAAATTATCGCGGGACATGGAGTTATAAACAGCAGTAATTTTGCTTCCACTCGCCCAGTACATTCTTATCGCTGGTACGTAACGCCATGACCAGTTTACTCAACACATACATACATTTTAGTTTGTTTCACAACTTCCTCGGTATATTTTTGGAAATAAGCTTTCAAAATATTGTAATGGTGTTATGAAAGTTATCGGAAATGATAAACTTTTCAATATAACGTGCCTGTTTGTTATTTTGGATCCAAAAACTGATGATAGTTACGCTGTATCTGGGTGGTCGGAAGAGTATGATTGCTTAACTGGTGTACTTGTTTGGTCATTCGTGTTAGGGAAAGTGTTTGGATTACATGAGCTTTCATAACTTTCTTGTGCATCTGTATTCACATTGCAAGGGATCCATGTTTCATTAGTAACATTATCATCAACACTGATGTCAGCATCAGAATCGTTAAAAAATTTTAAAACTGCCCCAACATCATAATTCCCCTGTAAAATTATTAGGTAGCACAAACGTGAGCATAAATCAAAATGTCATGTTGTGTCTGATCATCACAATTGTGCTATCTGTATTTTCTTGAGCGCTAACTCCTTGTTACTATGCACAATATCAACACTAAAGAGCCTAATTGTTGCAAATACTCATTATACAGTTACCACTACTAAAACTAAAAACGTATTTCAATATTATTTTACAAAAACACTTTACTTGTGAACGCATGTTTACACTTGTGGAAAGACACAATAAAACATAAGCTGAAGTTTTTTATTTCTGCTGGTTAGTTTTTTTCTTTTTATTTTTTTTTAAACAGAAACAAGAACTCACAATCATTGCTTGCCGGTAAATAGACAAAAAATTATTATTTCATGTAATTTGAGTTTAGTTTAATTTAATTTTTTTTGTTTATTTATGAATATTATTTTTGTCAAGCTAATAGGGCCTAAATTTCTTCAATGTAAATAAAATTCAATTTTTAATTACAATATTTTGTTCCCGACGTTTCGTCGATTGTTTGTCGACTTTTTCAAGGGATTGTCTATTTAAAAATTATAAAAACAATAAAATAAATACAATAATGTACCACATAAACATTAAAGACTTACAATATGAAAATTTAATCACATTAAAAAGTTTTAGATGTACTCAGGATCATACAAATATAAAAATTTTTTGTTTATGTTTTTATGTTTTTTGTTTCCAATTTGAAAATATTTTAAATTGATAATAAATATGTAATATTTTTATTTTATTAGTTTTTAAGTTTTTAATAACAAAACCTGCAATTTTACAAAAGCTCAGTTCTGTACTGCAATATGAGATTCTAAGTCTTGTGCACGGAACATCAAATAAATAAATAAATAAAATAAAATAAAAATAAAGTATAGGACCTCTGTACAGTGACACCAATTTCGCGATAGGATTTTCCTTGTGCGTAAACATTTATTATAATTTTGAGGACTTCTATGGAAATTTCTAACCGATTTCTCATTTTACTGTTTTTGCCAGAAATACAATATTGAGAATAATTTTTTTCATTTTAAACTCTGCTACTGTGAAATTAACTTGTACAGAAAATGAACTAACACATAACAAAGAAAAAAATAACGGGTTTAAAAGCAAACAATGTCATACATACAGTATGCGCTTAAACTTTTTTATGAGGATAAAAATATATCTTATAATATTTTTAAGTAAAGCGGATCTAAATCGCGTCTACAACTAACATGATTTGCTATTATAACATGATGTTATAAAAGTGTTGTTAAAACATTTGCATTAACAACCATGTTATAACATGAGAAAACCTCTAAAGGCTAGATTACACTATTATACTTTGTATTAATACATGTCAAAAACTCAAGTAATATTACAAAGTGTGATAGTGTGAATGCAATGTGTCACGAAAATGACAAGTATTAAGAAAAAAGTTTGACATCCCATACGACTTCATCGTTTTTTGAAAAATTTCAAAACAATAATACTTTTCATTGGATCAGGGTTGCATTTTATTTCATGTGTGAGTGTTTATACTTTGTGAGATGGTGTGAACACGAACTGTCATGTTACATTAGATTTTTTGACAGTCGCAACAAAACTCATTAGATTTCTATCTCACAAAGTATTATGGAATACGTAAGGCTTGTGAGATAGTGTAATCTAGGCTTAACATGATGAATCTTTACTTAACACTAACATCATATTACTGTTAATGTTAAGCATTTCATGTCTGTTGTAGACTGTGTGTTATGTTGAGTACACACAGTGCAACCCATGGTGGAATAAACAGGTGGCAGCACTAAGCCAGATGACGATTTTTTGCACTTGCATTGTTTGTCTAGGTTTATGTCAAAGTTTTGTTTATGTTTACAAAAAGTCCCCGTTTTGTGCTGTGATTATTGTATTTTATTAAAGTTTCTGGTAATTTTAAATTAAAATAAATAAGATATTGACCATAATTAAATAAAAATTGGCCAAAAATGTATTTATTTCATCACGTTCAGCGGCACGCTTTGATTTTTGTTTAAACTATTTTTTGACGTAAATGGTGATATAATTTCCATATTTGTTGTAATGTTGTATTTGTTGCCGTAACGATGCCACCTGCTTATTCCACCATGGTGCAACCTACATGCAATCTGTTTCAATGCAACCTCAAAATATCAAAGCGTTTTGATGTTGATGCAATCTGAAATGAATGAAAATGAATCAAATTCACTAGATTGCGTAAACGTGTTGCATAGTGTGTACCCAGCATTAGGTATTGATAAATCTGCTTTTATTCATGTTGTGCTTCATCTTTATAAAGTAACTGTATATCATGTTTATTAAAAAAAATGTTCAAGCAAATTTGACTTATTTTTTTTTTATTAATTTTAAAAACTTTAAACTTTAACGAAAATAATTAGTATTGTGGTTATTTTGTTGAACTATTTACGGTTTTTAATCCAAATTTTTAATATTTCTAATTAGGCTTAATTTTTTGCTTAAAATAAAGAATAATAACAAAAAAATAACATATTCTTAAAATGAACCGAGATTTCTTGTCACTTAAAGATATTAATATTAAAATTAAAAATGTTTACAAAATTTTGTTACAGGATCGCTCGACAAATTTTAAATTACTAGTTTTTGTATTATCCATGGTATAATAAGTACAAGGTATAGTCATAAGAAATTTTGTTCTCAATTTCAAAACCCATATAACGTCAAACAAAAGAAAATATGGAAAAAATTAAAAAAGCGTCAAAAATCAAATAAATTAATTTGACATTACATGGGTAAATTAAGTAAACTTTCCCTTATGAAAAAACCTGGCTGGTTCTTACTATACTATGGTACAATCGATTTTATTTTATTATTATTTTTGTTTAGAGACAATAAGTAAAATAATAAAGGCTTACTTACGTATTCCATAGTACTTTGTCTCTAATCTTATTTAACATGACAGTTTGTGTTCACACCATCACACATGAAATTATTGTTTAGAAATTTTTCAAAAAACGATAAAGTCGTATGGGATGTCATACTTTTTTCATAATACTTGTCATTTTCGTGACACATTGCATTCACACTTTCTCATCTTACTTGAGTTTTTGAAATGTATTAATACAAAGAATAACAGTGTTATCCAGCCTTAAGCAAGTTAGCCGGAAGCTTCATTCATAAAATAAGTCTTAAATAAAACAAGTAAGAATACCCTCAACCGAAAATTAGATTTATTTTTAAAGTTGACTTTACATCTTATATTTTTAAAATCTGACCTCCAAGTATTATTAATATTAATTACGGTTTGAGAGGTATTAGGCATACGCTTTACATTCGGCTTATGGTATATTATGGGTCACTCATAACAAAATTTTATGGTATAGCTCTCGTCATATAAATCTAAGTTGGATCAAGCCGGTGAAAAATTTGTTTAATGGAATAATAATATGTCTTTATGGTAAACTAAAAAAAATATTTTGCCAAAAAGTAGAAACTGTGTAAACAAAATACAAATATTTAGTATTGTGGTTATTTTGTTGAACTATTTATGGTTTTCTAATCCAAAATTTTTAATATTTTTAATTAGCTTAAGTTCATCAAATTTAATTTTCATTAAATTATTTTTAATTTAATTAATTAAAATTGTTATTGATAATCTTTCATTCTTGACCGTGGCCGGGGCTCGAACCCTGGCCGGCAGGTTACCATGACATGTTTCGATCGCAACCACTCGATCTCCTCAGATGGATTTGCCGTCTTACACCCGCAGCCATCGACGACTGCTGACGTCAATAGCCAAACATCAATCCTTAAACCAAATTGTATTTTAACCTTTAGTAGATCGAAATTCGCTTTTCATGAATGATTATCCATTTTAATTGATTTTACATGTTTTTTCCTTCCACTGTTTTCTCGTACTTTTGTCAAGAATTCTTCTTGAATCCAAAGTATGTTTTTGTGGAAATATAAATTTTTTATTTTGGGGAGGTTGGTTCAAATAAGGTTGCATAATTCTTTTCCTACTGTACCGTTTTGGCTGGATTTCAATCCCACACTGCTTTAGATACACTCTGACACCAAGATGTAAGCATGATTATAACAGACGGACATGGCTAAATCGAACTGCTTAGGAGAACTAGAAACAATCAAAATAAACGGGCTTTCAACAGACATCGGCTTAAAATACTTAACGATCCATCATATAAACATTTTAGATATTTCAAGTAATGACAAAATTAGTAAACCCGCACTCATTTATCGTAGTGAAGGGTATTAAAATACTAAAAAATAGGTTATGAAAAATGCCAGAAGAACCTACTGGAATACTTACAAGTTTTATCTTAAGATTATTGAAAAACCTTTACATTACTTTTTCTTCTTTTTTGTGGCACTTAGAACAGATTTTATTAGAAAATTAATACAAATCGTCTAAATCAGTTTTATATAAGAAATTATCAATTTTGCTATTGTTGATTTTGTTTAACTGTTACAACTATCTGAACAACTGGTCAAACAAACTACAATTGAAAAATTAATTTTTTAAGACTATAATGCGATTCCTAAGTTATCTGCACTTCAAAATCTTCTGTATAACTACTAAAAGTGACGAAGAAGTAAAATTATGGTAAACATTAAAAAAAATTCTCTTAGTGCTTCGGGGGACATATTTTTTTGTCTGTCTTGTGTTCTCACAACGATACTTCTTGTTCTTCTTTGCAATTTGTTGTGGGGTTTCGGCTTAAAATAAAGATTACTAAAAAAGGAATAGCAATAATAAACAAAAAATTAATACAAGCACAAAGCGCTTTTAAAGGAGCTAGTTTGTTTGAAAAATTCAAAAATATCTTGAAACGAAACCGAAAAATCCTTAAAATTGCTAGACTGATACTTGACAAATAAATTTTTTTCTATTGACGTTTGTAATGATAAAAAAGGATTTGACATGATGTAGCATGATAATACCGCAAGATAGTAAACTTTTTAATTTACGGATGCTTCTATTGCTTGGAATCCGATTCCAAGCTTATTGTTCCACATAAGGCGTCCATCTTTTCCTTTGTGTTTGTCAAATCATAATGATTCTCGTTTTCCAAGATAAAAAAATGCGATCAAAATCTGAATTATTGATGAGACCCTACAGGAAATCGTAATGGTTTGCCAACGCTGCGGTCTACAATTCGAAAAATGGTTTGCTAATGCTTTTAAACACTAGAAAGATAATTTGCGTAGATATTTAGATTTCTTTAAATTACACGAAAATAATTATTTACTAAATCACCCGAAAATATGGCCTGAACCATGTGTGGCATGGTTTCACCGAAAATTTATGACTTAAAGCGAACAAAAATTTACTTAGGTACAGCTTAAAACAAAATTTATTTAATTCTATAGTTACTTAAATTAAGTTTTCGTTGCTTAGGGCCACTTTCGCCAGTTCTATTTAAATATCAATTCTTATTCAAATAAGCTGCCTGTTTATCTATTTGCGAACAAAGACTTCGGTCGCTTAACTCACATTTAAAACAAAAACAAAGAATAAAATACTGTTTTTATTTTACATGTTAGTTAAGCGATCGAAGTCTTTGTTCGAAATCAATGAACAAGGCGATAGTTTGTCATATAATTTTATTTTTATTTGACATGAAAAACGAATTTTTAACATAAATTGATATTGAAATAAATTGGTGAAATCGGCCATTAATATTTCAAAAATTACAAAGAAAGCCTTAATGTTTAAATAAAATCGTCTGGAATTAGTTAGTTAAAAAAAATTTTATAAAAAAAAAAACAAGAAACTTTGTATTGATTCGCTTAACATATCGATTGAAAAAAAAAATGAATTGAATTATTAAATCAAGTTTTCTTAGCATTTGTTTCTTGATGCAAGACCTTCGATTCTTTTTAAAAATCAGGAAAATCAGACTTATATTGATTTAATACAGCTTGAACTCAGAAATATTATTTTTAATAAAAACAAGCTTCCTTTGTGTTTCTTGTTTTAAGAAATTTTTGATCATACCAATACGTGAATTTTTTGATCATGAGAAAATCTTTCTGTAATTAAAATAATTTTACTAAATACGAACAAAATAAGTTAAAATCAAGATATTATTTTTGGATTTTAAATTTTCTTTAGACAAAAAACAATTTGGTCACTCTGAATCCAGTAGTGCTAACCGTGTTTTAAGGTTAGCTTTTGTTTTTAAGATAAACCGTTATTTCCGAAATGGAGGACGTTGCACAACATATATTGGCGTAACTCAAAATTGGTTTAGTTTTTGAAAACACAAACAAAAATCCGAAATTCCGCAATAAATTTAATTTTAAGCAAAATTAAATTTTTTTCTAATATGTGCAGTCGTTTAAGAAACATAATTATTTTGGCAAACAAAAAAAAATTTTAAAGCAAAGTTTAAAAAGTTTTGTGGGTTAAAACTTCATAAAAAATTTAAAAATGCAGCTATGCTTTTAATTTTTTTATTACATGTAAAAAACGAAATTGCAAACAAAACAAGCCATAAATGATAAAAATATGTTTAAAACTAAGAATTTCATAAAACCCCATATTTGTCTTGGAGCCCCCCTAAGAGGTGAAGACAAAGGGCAAATATGTTTTGAGAAAACGTTAAGAAAAAAAACCAAGTCAGGTCCATCATACCTACATTTTATTCCCCAGGGGGCGACTCCTTTTTTCCCTAAATATATTTCTAGTCTGCAATTAAAATTTTGTATGGGAGCCCCCTAAGGAATGGTGATAGCGGGCAGGTATGCTAGAAACAAATGATGGAATAAAAAATCAAGTGGGGTTGGTCATTCATTCGACCCGTCTAGGTGCATCCTACGCGATTCAGAAGCCAACTTTAGGAATTTCATTACACCGCCATATTTGTATGGTTATAATTCTTTAATTTGGCTTAAAAATTGTTTTTTTGTTTGCCAAAAAAATTATTTTTCTAAATCGCCTGCGCATATTAGAAAGTTTAGTTTTTTATTAAAAGACTAGCATTTAACCCGCTACTTCGTTAGCGTCTCCTTTTTCTTCGTGGACATATTTTTATGCCAAAGTTTATTTTCAAAAAAGTACCAGGCACCTGTCCCCTTATTTTTTTTAACGAACAACAATAAGTGTTAAATTTTTTGGATCTCTTTAATTTTGGATTTTTTTGGTTAGCGGAATCGATTTGGCGAGAGGACAACCTTCGGTCCAAAAGTCAGCTTTTTAGCTTCAAGAGTTTAGGATGTGCGATGATGAATCCGTCAGTTACTTTACAAATTTATATTATATAGAGATGGAGAAAAATGTTGAGAAAACAGTAACAAAATTAGGAACGATTTTCACACCTTAAACGTTTGAATTTCAAAAAAGGGGCAAACCTGTTTTGTATTTTTTAGATAAGCTAAAAATGTGATACAATATTTATTTACCCTTTTACACCCCAAAAAGGTCTTCCTTCAAAAAAGTACCAGACACCTCTCCGTTTATTTTTTTTAATGAACAATAATTAGTATTAAATTTTTTGTATCTCTTTTTGTTTAGGAAATATACGGTTAGCGAATTGCTGATGTTTTTTATCTCTTTTAGTTTAGGAGGTATGAGGTTCGCGGGATCGATATATATAGGTACAATTTTCACCCCTGAAACGTTCGAATTTCGAAAAAGTACCAAATTCGCATTTGTATTTTTTAGATAAGTAACAAATGTTATTTAATTTTTATTTCTATACGTATTGGCTTAAAAGCTAGATTTACTACCTAAAACGACCGAATTTCGTTAAAGTACCAGACACCAATTTGCTTTTTTATTTAATGCACAAAAATAAATATTAAATTAAAAAAATTACCAGTTTATTTAAAAAAAAATCCCTCTTACAGATTCTCATTCACTCAGGAGCTTGCATGTTTAATTTTATGTTTCTAGATCCAATAAATACGGATATATAAAAGGTACCAGTTAAAGAACAAAATAGTACCAAAAGCCTTCTTACAGATTTTCATTCACTCAGGACCTTGCATGTTTAATTTTATGTTTCTAGGTCCAATACTAACGGAAATTCAAAAAGTACCAGTTAAAGAACAAAGAAGTACCAAAAACTTCCCTCTTATATATTCTTATCCACTTAGGGCATTGCATCTTGAATTTTATGTTTCTAAGTCCAATAATAACGGATATTCAAAAAGTACCAGTTTAATAACTAAAAAGTACCTATAAGCGCTTTTAGAGATTTTCATTCACTCAGGACCATGCACGTTTAATTTTATTTTCATTAGACCAACATTAGCGAAAATTTAAAAAAAGGACCAGTTAAAAAACGAAAAAGCACCAAAAAGATCTCTCTAACAGATTGTCATTCACTCAAGACCTTCCATGTTTAATTGCATGTTTCTGGGTCCAATACTAACGGAAATTCAAAAAGTACCAGCTAACGAATAAAAAAGTACCAATAAGATCCCACTTAAAGATTCTCATTTACACAGTATCGTGCATGCTTAATTCAGCTAGGTCTGAAAGGGATAAATTAATTAGACAACATTTTTGTATATACAGCGTTGTAGCGGTATAGAATTATTATAAACACGGTATTAGAAAATTAAGGTTTAATTCTTGTATATACAGTAGGGATGCCAAACAGGAATCCCGAATCCCGGAATTTTTCGGGATTTTTAATATATCAACTTTTGTGCACAAAAATGTTCGTTTTTATTGAATTTTTATACACTATACAAAAAAAAAAAAATTATTAAAAATTATATTTCAGTTGTATTTTTTATTTTTCTTTTTTAAAATTTATGTTATATATCTGTGGCATTTTGACAAAACATCTTAAGTCGAGATAAGATAGCAAAAAAGTTTTTAAAAAATCTCGGTGAAAAAATAAGTTTAATCTAAAAATAGGTAGGTAGGTAGAAAGGCCGGTGTGAAGTCTCCATCACACCTTCACCCAGAGACCAATATGGTCTATTGTGACGCCTTAATTAGAGATAGCTATATGAAGGTAGAAAGTAGGTGAAATAAACAGCGATATCACAAGACAGATCCAAAATATAGGTAGAAAAGAAAGGAAAGAAAAGAAGGTTACGGACCAACCCCGAGAGAAATCTTACTCAAACCAAATTCGCCCTACGTGCGGTTAGCACCCAGCAGCGTTGCCAGAATTAAGATTTAATCTTATTTTTGAAGATTTTTTGAACAAAATAAGATTTGAAGATCTTTTTTCTAAAATTAAGATTTTTTTTTAATTTTAGAAATAAAGATTTTTAACTTTAAGTTTGTATAGAAAAACACTGAGATGTTTTATTAAGTTTAAGAATAAAATCCAATTCGTTTATTTAATTATTCAGGTTAATATATGTAAGAAAAAATGTGTGTTATTAAAAAGGAAATAAAACCCGAAAAAAGAAAGATAAAAAGTAATGTCAAATGTCAATTTACATTGTATGATAAGGTCAAAGCATTAAACATCTGTTTTAATTATGACAATTATGGCCATTTTCTCATTAGGCGATTATCTTTTTTCCCAACGAAAAACTGCACATTAAAGAAATTTGGTTTTCTCAATGTCTCATTTGCTTCGATTTTATAGCAAAGCTAACCGGCACTCATCTGCCAATTATTTATTTTCCTTTTATTTGCCGTACAGATAAATTCAATCAGCTGACTCCCAACTTTTACATGTATTTTGAGTGGAGTTGACAGCTGAAAACTTTGTTTTTTGTCGGTATATTGAGAAAACCAAAATCGTTAACAGACAGTTTATCGGTCCAATAAATTTATGTTGACATTAAGTAACAGACAGTTTGTCGATACATTGAGAAAATTGCCATTAGAATGTCAGGTTGTATATGAGCTACATTAATATTTCAACACCCCTTCTCATTCTAAATTGTCTATAATTTTAAGTGCTGACCTCAAGTCTTTAATCTTTTGTGGCGGAAGTGGCTTCGTTAACAAATCTGCTTGCATTTCATCTGTTGGACAGTATTGACACCTGATGACATTGTTTAAAACGTAGTCCTTGACAAAATGGTATTTTATGTCGATATGTTTTGTCCTGTTATTAAACTTAAAACCTTCCATGATTTTTATGCAACTTTGGTTGTCTTCATTTATGGTAATGGGTTTGTTGATTTGCACACCAAAATCCATTAATAGCTCCTTTAGCCATAGTGCCTCCTTTCATGCTTCAGCAAGCGCAATAAACTCAGCTTCAGTAGAAGAAAGCGCCACACATGTTTGCTTACGACAAGCCCAAGAAACGACAGCTCCATAAATTTTAAATAAATAGCCGCTATTTGATTTTCTATTGGTTCTGTTTTCACCCCAATTGGCGTCAGAGTAGCCAAGCAGAATTTCGTCATTGTCAGGTATGAAGTGTAACCTCAAATCAATTGTTCCTTTTAAATACCTTACAACTCTTTTAAGCCCTGTCCAGTCTTCTTCGTTAGGATTGCTGGTTTTTTGGCTTAACATGTTAACTGCAGCTGTCACATCGGGTCTTGAATTTAAAGTTATATACAATAAGCTTCCTATAAGCTTTTTATAGTTCTTGTTGTTATTTAAAAGAGTTTGTTCTTTACCAGATTTACCAAAAGAAACTATAATTGGAACTGAAGATGATTTCGAGTCTTGAAGACCATTTTCCTTTAATATTTTTTCAATATATTCCGATTGACAAATTGAACAAAAACCTTCTTTAGATCTGTATACTTGCAGGCCAAGGTAATTTTTAACTAGTCCAAGATCAGAAATTTCAAAAACATTTTTAAAAATACCTTTTACTTTACAAATTGTTGATTCATGCTTTGAGTAAATGAGTTTATCGTCGACGTAGATCAACACGACTGTCAATTCAACCCCTTCTAAACGCGTATACAAGCATGGATCCATTTTACTTTGTTGAAAACTAGATTTTTCTAAAACATTATGAATTGTCTGATTCCACGATCTGGCCGATTGTTTTAGTCCGTATACAGATTTTTTTAAGAGACATACCTTATCTTTAAAATTTTTAGAAATAAATCCCTTTGGCTGCTCTAGGTTACTGTTAAGGAAAGCTGTTTTGCAATCGATATGATGTATTAGTAGATTTTGCTTACCACTTATTGCAAACAATGTCCTTAATGTTGTGTGAGAAACGACTGGTGCAAAAACTTCTTCAAAATCAACGCCATATTGTTGTAAAAATCCTCGCGCAACTAGCCGTGCTTTGTATTTATTTATTTATTTATTTACTCAATGTTACACACAAACCGAGCCCAGAGGGCCATATATGGTTTAAAAATACTACTCAACAAACAATATGAATATAAAAATTAACTTTAAAATATAACCATTACAAAACAATTTTTTTTTTCCTCTTTACTTCCCTTTCTTTATGATATGATGAAAAGCGATAAATTTCAAAACGAAGATAATAAGACTGAAAAAATTGTCAATGTATTAGAAAACAACTGCAAACGACATTACCGATTTCAATCGTTTTGTTTTAAAATCATTTTCCATCACATACTTGATTAGTAAAAAAAGAAGTTAAGTTATCAATTGAAATAATCCTGATATAAGATAAAGCTAAAATTTATAACTAAATTAGGGTACCTTAGAGAAATGTGTATAAACAATCTCAACAACATTAGTGGCACAAGCCATAATTAAAGAGAGTCCTGAAAAGAGGCTTACATCTCATCCCGCTGAATGTGCCTCAGCAATTTACGTTTATAAGTAGAACTAGAATACTCAAAGGACTTAAGTGTTCTTGGTAATTGATTGAAAATTCGTGCAACCCTTGCATGAAACGATCTCTCCACTAGGGAAGTTAGCTTAGGAATCAAAATTTGACAATTGCGTCTAGACCTACTAAATGAAAACAATGCAATCATATATTCAATAGTTCCCCTTTTAAACATATTGTAAAAGCAAAGCAAAAGCCTGATTTTTACATAATCATAAAATGAACAGCCAAGAAACTTTGAAACATACATAGAAACATGATTTTGAAGTCTTAAGCAATAGAGATATCTTATAACTCTATTAAATAGCACCAAAAGTTTCTTCATATGACACCCAAGTGTACCAGTATAAACTTCAATACCATACAAAAATATAGGCATAACCAGGGAATGAATAATTGTAGTTTTGATCAGAGAACCTCAAAATTCAATTGAAAAAAAATCGCATTTAATTAACAGCAACAAATACACTCGCTTGCGGTCATACAATGAAATTTCCTCAACCGCAAATATTCGCTGCTGGTTTGCAGTCATTCAAATAACGCACATCGTGCTTTGTTATTTATACAATCGTTAGCTTCGTTTTTTAATAAAGATGTTTTTGTGTTCGGTTCGAAAATGATTGTTTTGGTACAGAAAAAAAAATACAAAAAAAAAAGCCGGAAATCAAGCAATCTTACTCATGGATTTATTCAGCATTAACTATGTAGTACAAGAAAAAAAATTTAAATCAAACTAAACACACATACATATGTAGGTACACACAATTTCCATAGAAACAGACTTTTTTTTCATTTTAAAAAGTACAGTAGTAGTAGTAGTAGGTATGTATACATATATGTATATTAGAGCGGGTCGATTTTTTTTTCGAAAAATCGCATATGCGGAAAATGTTCTACGGATCATTTTGAGAAACTTTGCTTAAGAAAGTATGGGTCTAAAACCGATTTGGATGCCGCGATTTTTAAGGGGAAATTTAGTTTTAGGTAGTATAAAAAATTGTATCAAATATGTTTACATAGAAGTAAATTACATGTACAAAACTTATATTTTTAGCTTTTTGACAATAATTGGAAGGTTTAATTTTTTGAAAAGTGGTACAGTGGTTTCCCGGTATTACGAACGATATGACACATTCGATTTTTACGATCGTAACATCAGTGCAATCAGCGAGTAAAAACCTTGAAGAGTGTAAAAAAAAAATTTCCTCTGTATATTAAATTAATGAAATTTTCGCATTTGAAAACGCAAAAATGTAATATTTATCAATTCGCAAACTTTAAGAGTACTTTTATTTTGAAATAAAATTTTACACATGTTTTTTCTTTAAAGAAATTGAAAAACTTTTTTGAAAACTATTCTGAAGTTTTAAAAAAGAAATCGCTTCCAGCGTTAACGAAAAGTAAGACCAGAGTAGAAAAAAATTTAAGAAAAAAGTGTTAATAGATAGGCTCGTTCGTTAAATTAAAAAATCGCTTGAACAAGTGGTGCCTTTTTAACGTTTTTATTTTTATTAAAAACAGTGCAGTTGCAATTTTTTTCTAACAGTCTAGTTTTCGTTGATAAAATTTTTTAATTTTTATTCAGTAAATTTTTAAATTCATAAATAAGTTTTTATAATCAATAAACGTTTGAATCTTTAAATTTATATTCAATAAAAGGAAAACAAAACATTGTGATAAGTACTAAGATTTGTGTGATTTAAGTTCAACTACGCGAGTGAAAAAATAAAACGTTCCGCTGTTCGGCTTTTTTATTGGCTATTCCATTTTGCATTTTAAATTTATAATCTAGTAAAATGGAAAATAATTTTTCATCTTCTTCATATGAATCTACCATATCTCATATGGCTTCCCCAGATATTTGCATTTTTGGACCACCAGCAGATTTTAGTGGCCTTAACTTACCAAGCAAGCGTGATGTATTAAAGTATTATTTCTTCTTGGGTTACCAGGCAAAAAAAGAAGGAAAAAAGTGTGCTTACAAGAACTTCACTGCTGACGTGTTAAATAAATTAACTGAAATATGGAATCGACTTTTTATTGATCTTATGAATGAAAAAAGCATTTTACTAAAACTAAACCAGTTCATTGAAAAGTACCAAAGAGAAATAAAAAGTAAAAGTAAATTAAATCGTTTTGTGGAATCGATTGATGATTTGTTTTTCATTGGAAAATGCAAATGTAATTTAAAAGTACATGAATGCAAATGTGGAGAAATTCCAAAAAGGTTGACATTTTTTATGCTAGATCAACACAATGATAGAAAACTGACTATTCCAGAGAATCATTCTGACCAAGTATCAACAATAGCAACCTTCCTACCAGTGAGTCATGATTCGACATATCAACCAAGCCAGTTAAACATGGAGGTGGAGGAGCTTATAGAGCTAAGTGCACCATCTGAGGATGTATTAATTTCACCGAAACCACGAGCTTATACCAAAAGGTACTCGGCTTTAAATTTCGCGATGATGTGCGACAGATTCGGCATATCTGACAGAGTAGCTTCAGGTTTAGCGACAGCTCTATTTAAGGATATTGACTATAGAGATGAAACTGGAGACCTAATAATTATGGATAAAAATAAAGTCGCCAGAGAAAAGATGAAGGGACGGGAAGCAGTACGCAAGAGTCAAGCAGGAGACACCAACCTATGCTACTTTTCATTTGATGGCAGAAAAGATGACGCATTAACAATGGAAAAAATTGACGGCAAATACCACCAAAGCATGGTTAAAGAAGCACATTTAGTCGTCCTTAAAGAGCCGAACTCGAAACTATTAGGATATGTTACAGTTCAAGCTGAAGATGCTTTAACAAAGCAAAGGCAGCTTAGCGAGTTTTTCAGCAAAAAAGGTTTCAGTTTTAATAATTTAATTGGTATTTGTAGTGATGGAGAAAACACTAACACAGGCGTTTCAAATGGCATAATACGGCGTTTCGAGATCGCATTGGGAAGACCATTGCATTGGTTTATATGTCTCCTACATTTTAATGAATTGCCTTTTCGTCACCTATTCGAATTTCTGGATAATTCGAAAACGAGCGGACCAAGAACTGCCAGCGGCTTAATTAGTAAACAAATTACGTGCTGTGAGAAAATGGTGGGAAAATAATTTTTCCAGAATATTTTTTTTAACATTTATTAAAAAAAGTTTAAAATTTTTTCAGAGGGTTGTTGAATTTACAGCCATTCCGCTAGAGAACATGCCACCTTCTTCATCAGACGAATGGAAGCTTGATTTATCTAATGACGTAAAGTATTTGCTTCAAATGGCTTCAGCAATATCGAATGGTTTTATTTCTGTTGACTTAGCTAACATAAAGCCTGGACCTGTAGCGCACTCCCGTTGGTTAACCAAGGCCAGCAGAATTTTACGATTGTACGTCGCAACAAGTTCACCCACTAGTTACTTAAAAACTCTAGCAGAGTACGTAATAAGAGTTTATGTTCCCATGTACTTTAACATCAAATACTACAATTCTGTTATTTACGGCAGTACGCTTTTATTTAAGTTTATTCGCCTCACACAGTTTCTTCCCTTGAATGTGCGGCAAATTGTTTACTCTGTAGTTCAAAATAACTCATACTTTGCTCATCCAGAAAATGTTATGCTTTCAATGCTTTACGATGATCGTAAATCAATACGCGACCAGGCAATACAAAAAATTTTGTACTACCGTAACAAACTTTGCGATGCAGAAAAACTTAGAGAGTACAAAAAATGTAAAATTAATTTTGACTGCTGCAATTATTTCAATATGATAGATTTAGATGATGACAGTATTTTATCAGAACCACCAATTACAAGAGATATTCCGTATGACTATTTGAAGGAATATTTAGAATTTCAAGATCCACCACTTCCTGACCCACAAGTTCCATGCCACATTCAAGGAACTGAACGATGCGTTAAACTTTTAACCAGTGTTTCTCGGCGCGTAACGGAAAAAAATCGTGAAAGTATTATGGCTGTGACTGATGTTAGTCGAAAAAAAAATCCACGCTTGGAAAGCAGGCAGGACTTAAAAACTTAGTTATTTAGTTCTTTTTTCAAATCTAGAAACTAACTTTGTATTAATAACAATACACTTAAAATTTATTTTATTCTTTCTGATTTTATTGCTAAATTAATAACTGCAAATAAAACAATAAATCGTAGAAAACTTAAAGGATAATTTTAGTTTTATTTCAATATATGGTCAACAAACAAAAGTATACCTTTCCCTCGATTAACACCTTAAAAAAAGTATTGTGTAAATCGAGGGATAAGTGTACTTTAAAAATAAGAAGTAAAAACAAAGGGTTTAGAAGAAAACTTAGCGTTTTTTTAACCTCAGTGGGTCCCTCACACTCATAAATAAGCTATCTGTTTAAGTTTTTCTAACAAAATTTTCTATAACCTGAATATGAAACTTCCCTTTAAAAATCGCGGCATCCGAATCGATTTTACACACATAGTTTCTTAGGCAAATTTTCTTAGAATTGTTCGTAGATTACTTCCCGCATATGCGATTTTTTCATTTTTTCCGTCCCATACAAATTGACCCGCTCTAATGTATATATATACAATGTATTTTTGTTATTGTTGTTTTAATTGTAGTTAATTTGGAAAAAGCGTCTCATCGAGTGGTTTATTGTTGTTGTAAATGTAAACAAAAGTATAAGAATGTGTTCTTCTGAATTTACTCAGTTGTGTTATATTGCGTAAGAAACAAAAATGCAAATAAAGCACTTTCAATAAAAAACGAATAAATGCAAAAATAAAATGTGTACGAAAGGATGTAAAAATTACCAACGTTGAACTTTGTTTTGCATGTATAGAGTTATTGTAAATTTTAGCGTATGAATAAATGCACAAAAATAGTGAGTTTTGAGGTTCTCTGGTTTTGATATGCATTGGTAAGCATAAGTTGACGTTATAAAGTCTACGTAATGAATAATTAACTCTAGAAGTAACAAAATTAATATGTCTTTCAAATGTTAATTTATTATCCAACCATAGGCCCAGACAGTACATATGGTCTACAAATTCAATTTTCCTACGATGAATATCAATATCCAAGTTTGGAACGGAAGAACCAAAAAACATAGCCTTTGTCTTAAGAGCATTAATATAAAGTCTATTACGCACCATCCAGTTTGATAAATTGGAAATACAAAAATTTATCATTTGTTGCAAAACATCCTCAAATTGTCTCTCACCACTAAATAAAAACATTAAATCATCTGCATAAGCAAATGGTATACATGACGTCATATTAAAATCCGCGAAAATGTCGTTAATATACATATTAAAAAGTAAAGGCCCAAGCACTGAGCCTTGAGGCACCCCACTTTTAACCGGTAAGACACCTGAAAATCTCCTTCCAATAGAAACGTATTGAAGTCTATCTTTGAGATAAGATGAAAAGAGTTTACATGCCGTAGACGAAAGTCCAAAATTATTAATAAGCTTGGTCAATAAAATTCTATGATTCACCTTGTCAAAAGCTTTTTTAAGATCAATAGTTAAGAGTACGTTAAGACGTTTCCTACCTAGAGACTGACGAATGGTATCAGTTACTCCCAAGAGAAGTGATGTTGTATTTCTACCACATCTAAATCCATATTGACAATTACTTAACAATGATTTTCTACTAATGTGCGCAAGTAGCTGATCTTTTAGCAAAATTTCAACAACCTTCGACAGAGCTGGCAGTATATTGATTATGTGCAATATGAAAATAATATACCTGTGATAGAAAGCAAATTTAAATTTCGTGCAATAAATTTAGCATATTTAAAAGTTATATGTAAGGATATAAACAACAGACTGGACTATAATAAAATAAGTAATAAATTAATATTAGATAATTGGGACATAGTTGGCAATAGAATTCTTAATATAGTAAACAAATCTCTTGAAACTGGAATATTTCCAAATAATTGGAAAGAATCAGTTATTACTCCAATAGAAAAAGTAAAAAATACGGTGAAGTGCCTATAAACAGCCTAAAAACATGTGAAAAAATTTTGGAAAAAATTGTTCAAAATCAGCTGGAAGAATATATAGAACAAAATAAAATTCTTTCAAAATATCAGTCAGGATTCAGAAGAAGACACTCATGTGAGACTGCTGTGAATTATGTCATAAATAGATGGAAATACATGAAGCAGAATAATAAAATTGTGGCAATATTTCTAGATTTCAAAAGGGCATTCGAAACAATTGACCGAGATATTATGTTAGAAAAACTAAAAGAATATGGAATACAGGATAATGAATTAAAATGGTTTCAATCCTACTTAACCAATAGAAGACAAATGACAAAAGTTAACAATGTAAAATCAGTGGAGAAAGAAAATTATTTTGGTGTACCTCAGGGCTCCATTCTAGGTGCTCTTTTATTTATTATATACATATATTAATGACATGGAAAAAGTTTTAGAAAATTGTGAAATAGTTCTTTATGCCGACGATACCCTGATTTTCACAGAAGCCCAAACAGAGGATATGTGTTATGAAAAATTAAAAACAGATATGCATAAAATAAATAAATGGCTAAAAATGAACAAATTAAAATTAAATGAAAATAAATCCAAAGTAATGGAAATAAACATGAACAGTGATAAAGACTTCAAGATTAATGATGTAATAATTGAAAAAGTAAATAAAATAAAATATCTGGGATTTTTTATAGATAAAGAATTAAATTTTAAAGAACATTTGGAATATATTTGCAAAAAAATTGAAAAAAAGATCGGATTTTTCAAGCGTGTAAGAAATAAAGTGTCTATTATTACGGCAATAAACATTTATAATACTATTATAAAACCACATTTTGAATACGGGTCAACAATTCTGTATACATGTTGCACGGATAATCAAATAAATAGATTACAAAAATTGCAAAATAAAGCAATGCGGTCTATATTAAAATTCAATCGTTTTACATCAATAAGATATATGTTAGATACCCTAAGATGGATGAACATACACCAAAGACTGGAATTTAACACATTAATTTTTATTAAAAAAATGAAGATGGGAGAAGCACCAGAATACTTGATAGAGCAACTTAGATATGTGGGAGATGTTCAGCCGTATAATCTACGAAATAATCAGAATTTCAGATTGCAACGATCAAATACTAGTGGTACACAACGATCGTTATTTTACAAAGGACTGAGAACGTACAATATGATGCCAAACAACATAAAAAATGAAACAAACAATACTATTTTTAGAAAAAAAGTTGTTGATTTTATTAAAAATGGTAATGAAAATTAGAGTTTAAAAAGAAAAATATGATGAAAATGTACTTAAGTGAAATGTAATGAAAGTATTAAATACTACTAATAAATAAAATAAAAAAAAAAAATTTGTCTTAACAGATTCAACTGCAATTATCAATTCGTAGAGGTCAACCGATCGAAATGAAAACCCCTCAACCCCATTGAGTTGAATATCATCTGTTAAATCATCCTCCTGATTAGATAAAAAGTACTGGTTTAAAGCCCCAACATTGGTTTCCTCCACCAACGACATGTCATCACCAAACCCATTCAAACGTAATATATTCCAGATTTGCTTGGAAGTTTTCCCTACGTTTTGCATTACGAATGACAGTTTTGGCATGATTTCTGAAACGACAAAACTTTCTCCAATTAGGACGAGTCTTGTTAGTAAGATAAAGCTGATAAGCAGCATCACGATTTGCCAGAGCACTCTTAACCTCATTTGAATTAATCCAAGCATTATCACTAAATTTGTTAACTTGTTTTTTCCTTAAAGGAACAGCATTATGCATGTTACATAAAAAGGTAAATAAAGCTTCTGCCTGTTCATCAACATTAGCCGAATTAAGAACGCTATCGAAGCTACAAGACGCCGCAATTCTCTCCAAACAAATCATATCGACATTATTATAGTCATAATATTCAACAACTTCATTAACATGATTTATTTGCGCATCAAAAGATGCATAAATAAGAGAGTGACGCGAAATTCCAGGAATTTGAATTTGAACAGATAAACGGACTGACATGGAGGGATATACTAAAAAAAATCGATTAACGAGGTTCTGCCAGATTTTACAAAAAGATGCGTGGGTAGGGAATTATGATGACAAGTTACATTCAATCTATTACACATTACTCTCAAACGATAGGCGCAGGAAGTGCTAAACATATTATTGTTGAAATCACCAACAATAATTACATTATTATATTTTACTAAAATTTCCGAAACTTTCCTCTCGAACATTTTCAAATCTTTCTTAGCTCCGCGAGGAAAATAAACCACTCCAATTAAAACTTTACGCCCAGAATTATTAATTTCAATAAAAAGAGATTCAACTAAACCATAATCATCACCAACGTGAACAATTTTAAACTTCATCCTACTTGACACATAAAAGGCAACACCGCCCCTCGGCGATTAGGGCGATAATTACGACATAAAACATAACCCGGAAACCGAACAATATTTGAAGAAATATCTCCCTTTAACCAGGTTTTCGTTATTCCTACTACATCAAACAACCCTTTACCAAGAACATTAATTAACTCATCCAATTTACTTGATGAGCTGCCAAGTTTAAAACTTTGTATATTTATATGTCCAACATTCAAATTATTGGCATAAAGGCGCAATTGAGATTCTAAATATGAACTATCACTAACCACGGTATCCAAATTATAATTTAAAACCATTTAAAATAGTATAAAAAAGCAAAATCTATTATATGTATATAAGCAATTATAGTTGCAAAAAAGGAAAACAAAATTTAATTTGACTAAGATCACAGTTCTCTCATAAACAATTAATAATAACCTTTTTTTTTTTTTTTTTTTTTTTTTTTAATAATTTATTTTTATTATTGAATCTTTCTTATCGAAATTTACAATATGTATTCAAATCTTAATTCTACTTGTTGTTTATTAGTTGTTACCTGTGTAACCACTAACTGCTGTATTCAAATTTTTAAGACTGTCTTCTAGTAAGGCTCAAAGTATCGGTTCTTTTTAGCCTCTGGTGACCTTCAAACTGAAGCAAACCCCGAGCGAGGTAGTTAGGGTGAACCATTAGTTTATCGATGTAGCTTATTGAATATTTTTTAATTTCCTCCTGGATAGTGGGGACGTTGAGATCTCTGTGGATAATATCATTACGTATATACCATGGGGCGCAGACAATTTGTCGTAATATTCTAGACTGTCTTCTTTGAAGCTTTTGGATGTTAGATGCGCATGCAGTACCCCATAATTGGATGCCATATGTCCATATTGGTTTTATGATGGACTTGTATAGAAGAACTTTGTTGTCTAAAGACAAGTTTGAGTTTCTACCGAGAAGCCAATGTAGTTGAGCTGCTTTAAGTTTCATAGCCGTTATTTTCGCTTCGATATGACGAGACCAGGTCAAACGTCTATCTATATGAACTCCCAAGTACTTTACATGGTTTTCTACCGGAACAGTGATGTTATTTATTTTTACTGCTGGGCACGTTTGTCTTCTGAGCGTGAAAGTTAAGTGAGCACATTTAGCCGGGTTAACCTTTATTCTCCATTTTTCTAGCCATGCCTCTAGTTCATTGATGTGGGACTGCAGATTTTGCGATGCGACTTTTGGGTCATGATTAACGCTAATAAATGCTGTGTCGTCTGCAAATGTAGAGGTATGCGTGCTCAGGTTTGTTGGCATATCCGCTGTGTATATTATATATAGAAGCGGTCCTAATATGCTGCCTTGGGGAACACCAGCAGTAATTTTCTTGAGGGGGGAGTATTTATCTTGCGACCTTACTATGAATGTTCTGCCTGTTAGATAGCTCTCCAGAAGCTTGTGAGTGTTTTGAGGAAGCATTCGTGTTATTTTGATGAGTAGCCCATCATGCCAAACTTTGTCAAATGCTTGGGAAATGTCTATAAACAGGGCTGAGCAGTATTGCTTTTTCTCAAACGCCGATCTAATAAGGGTGACAATTCTATGCACTTGCTCTATTGTACCATGTTTCGCTCTGAATCCGAACTGGTGATCCGGGATGATGTCGTGTTCATTTAGATGAGGAGTTATACTTAAAATGAATATTTTTTCGAAAAGCTTTGATAGGATTGATAATAAGCTTATCGGTCTGTACGACGCAACCTGGCTAGCATCTTTTCCTGGCTTGGGAATCATAACAATTATAGACTTCTTCCATGAGGATGGGAAGTATCCGACTCTTAATATAGCGTTAAAAATGAACAGCAAGATTCTGGAAGCAGACGAAGGTAAGTTTCTTATCATTGACCCTGTGATACGGTCAAGTCCGGGAGATTTTCTAATATTCACTTTTTCTATTGCAGATTTTACTTGAGTAATGTTAAATTTTAATGGATGGTTTACCTTATCAGGAATGGTTGGACGACAGGAACAAGTATGTGTATCATGTGGCGTGAAAACTTTCTCAAGATGGCCCGCGAAAGCGTTTAATTTTTCATCTGTGTTTTTCGCCCAAGTGCGGTTTTCCAGTCTTAATGGAGATTCTTGGGTTATAGGGCATTTCATATGTCGTACAGCCTTCCATAAGCTATAATTGGAGTTTTTTGTGGCATCTAGGCTGTTTAGATAGCCTTCTATTGCAGACTCGTGGTTCTGTCTCAATTTGTTGCGAAGAGTTGTCAGGCATAATTGTAGTTGGGCCTTAGTGGTTGGGGAACGACTGTTTTGCCATTGTCTTCTTAACTTCCTTTTTTCTCTGATAAGGGTCTCTATATCCGTCGATGTATTGTAAGGAGCACGTTTAATTTTCCGCTTGATTGGGGTTGCATTTCTTGCTGCAGCATCCAAGACTTCTGTAAATCGGTCGACAGTTATTTGGATGTCAGATGAATTTTTTAGGGGAATGCACTGTGATAGGTGAGAGCTCACATACATTTTATACTTTAACCAATTTGTGTTTCTGTTTGGATAGGAAAACCAGTTTGCAGCTGCGGCGTCAGAGTTACAAATGAGGATTGAAGGTGAATGATCAGACGAAAGATCATAGGAGGAACTAACTAGTACCTGATCGCGCTTGATGTTTTTGATTACAGCAAAGTCAATAAGGTCTGGTAGCTTGTTGAAGTCGGTTGGCCAATAGGTAGGCTCACCACTCGATACCACATCAAAGTTATTTGCAGTTACGGTATTATTTAGCTGATTACCTCTAGGACTAATAAGTCTGGAGCCCCAATATGTATGTTTAGCGTTGTAGTCGCCAGCAGCAATGAATTTCTGGCCCAATGTGGAGAAGAAGTTGAGAAATTTATCGTGTAGAATTTTGTGCCTCGGGGGACAATAAACGGATGTTAACGTTAGTTTGAAATCAGTCAGATTTATAGATGTGGCCTGGATACAATCTTCTTCGAACTCTGGCAATGGTAAGTGTCTGATGTGTTTGTGCACAATTATGGCTGTGCCACCACAAGCTCGTCCGCTGGGATGTTTTGTGTCATACGTAAGGTAACCATTTACCCTAAAGCAGTTTTTATGAGTAAAGTGTGTTTCAGAGACAAGAAGTACGTCGATTTCATGCCTATGAAGAAAGTTTGCAACTTCGTGTTTATGTTGGGATAACCCGTTTGCATTCCAGAAACATATTTTTAACTGGTTCATTTTTTGTTGAGTAGAACTTGCAGGAGCATGTTCTGGTTTCGCATCATTTCCTGAAACATGCTCTGCATAGTGGCCATGAAGTTATTCATAGTTTGAATTAAATTTTCAATTGAGGTAGGCATTTGTAGACCTTCCCTAGGAACATTAGCGTATGGAGGTTGCTTTGCGTTGGAAGTACTCGGGGGATTTTTCGCATTAGGGTTTCCTTTTAGGACTTGGGCATATGATTGGTTTTGTTTGTTTGTTTGTGTAGTACTAGCAATAGAGCCAGCGGCTTGGCTGGGCGCATGTGATGGACCATATTGGGAGTGAGTATATTTTTGAACTAAAGCTGGTTTTTTTAAATGCAAGAAGACTTTACAACCCCTATAGTTTGCCGTGTGATTTTCGCCACAGTTGCTGCATTTCTTGACATTTGGGTCAACTTTAGAACGATTACATTCGGCGGTTTTATGAGCGTCGCCACAAACCACACATACGTGAGGCAATTTACAATATGATTTTGTATGCCCATATTCCTGACAGTTTGTGCATTGGGAGGGACCCTTTCGTTTTATTGGCTCCTCAACAGTTATTCTTCTGTTGAGTAGGTAGCGCAAGTTGTATATGGGATGAACTGAATTTTTGGTTTTGAGAACCGATGAATCAAACGATATCTCAATGCGGTGCAGTGGTTGGGGAACTTTGTTCCTGTTCAAAATGTTATGAACCGATTTTACCTCGTACCCCTCTTGCTCTACGGCAGATTTTATTTCATCTGTAGGAACGGAACTATCTATGCCTTTTATGACAATAATCAATCCCTTAGCACTTTTTAATTGGTATGTATAGTAGCTTTTATTTTCTGCGTCCAGGTGTCTTGATATAATACGAAAGTTCGTTTATGTACTGGCTTGAATTTTGGTCTCTTGAATTTGTCCGCGTCGTATAGAAACGACGTAGAAATTGTTCTTACCTACAAGTTGAGTCAACAAGTTGACTATGCTATTTGATGTTTGCTCCCGCAGATAGATAGGTGGCGGTTTAACTTCTTTAGTGGCTGTCCCATTAGCTAATTCTGCTTCTTCATCGTCAGGTATGGATAGTACAGAGAATCTGTTACCATTTGTTGGCAAAGAGACTACGTTAGAGCCTTTGTATTGTTTGGCCACGCGTTCCTGTTGGGTGGACCTAGGGCTAGCCTTTCTCTTAGTTATTGTTATATATCTGTCCATGCCTGTTTGCACTTTAGTACTTTTTGGTACAGGTCCTGTATTTGTTAATGCAAATCGTGATGTTCCAGGTTTTTCGTTATTATTCCTCTGGTCAGACGGCTTCACACTTTGAACCACATTTACGGTCGGATCAACACACTTGCTCAGGTTGGGCACACTTGAACTTAAATTTCTGTATGGAAAACCAGTTGCGCTGGCAATTTTTGCACTTAAAAGATGTTTGTTTAATTCAGGGTATCGAATGTTTTCATTGCTCACGCTCGGGGAGCTTACCACAATATACGCATTTCTGCTATTTGTGCTGGGCCTACTCTCCTTATTGGGAGTATTTGTGAGGCTCATTCACAAATCTCTTCGGGCACACTAGTTATTGTTCTTTTTTTTTTTTTCACCTATTACAAATATTTTTTTTTTTTCACCTACGGTAAATATTTTTTCACTTTTTTTTTTTTTATTATATTATTTTTTTTTTTTTTTTGTATTTTTGTTACTCACTGATACACGTCCGTACTCGTCAAGAGCTAGTTCGCAAAAAATAATAATAACCTGACAACAATTAATTCAGCATATTTGCTAAGCAAAAAATTGACGATATATGTAAAAAAATAACTTAATTGAAACGATAATATAAGGCTGTATTCCACTCTACGTAAGAAAACAAATGTTCGATATCAGAGAAAAATTCAGTAAGTAAAAGAAAACAGAGACATCCATCCATGTCCCGCTTCTTTCCCACGCATTAAGGACGATGCCATGCAGCAACGTAGAGAAATTATATTATCAACAGAATTTCTCTACATTTCCACATAACATTAAGAACAATGCGCAAGAGAAAAAAAAAACAAAACGCGAACTAAAAGCCTTCACCCTCCCTCACCCACTGAATCCCATAACATCCAACAGACATATCCACGCAAAGAATAACACAGCATAAACTTTAAGAGCACTGGCTACATTCACAGAACTCCAAAAATATACGTTTTCTAGAAGCTAAATGGCTCCCTTATTTAACAAACGAATGTTTAGAATTCTGTGCATGAAGAAAGCACCCAACCAAACAAAATGAACTAGAAAAATACTTAAATCTGATCTAATTCCACTCCATCCAACGACCGTCTACAAGGAAGATAATTATCACCACTATTAGACACACCTCCATTTAAGCTATCAGGACTTTGATTGACTCGATTTGCCAACCCACCAGCAGGGGCATCATACACGAAGTTATCCAAAATATCCACACATTGTTCAGCATTTAAAACCTTTTGAACATTATTTGGGAACGATATCCTCACTTTAGGAATGTCAGTATTTATAAATTTGTACCTTATAATTTGTCTATTTTGTCGTAATTTCATACATATGCTAACCAGATTCGCCGCAGCGCGCGTAAAATGGTCATGAAGAAATACTTTTGCTTCAGAATCACCACCTTCAATATCCTTCTTTCGCAGAAATTTAAGTTGGGAAAAACTACTCTTAATTTCATCTCGAGTTTGTACAGAATTTAGTTTAACTAAAACTGCATTACCGCTACTAAAGTACGTGATGTGCTGTATATCCTAATTCGATAAAGATTTGTTACATAATGATGCAATTTTAAGAAACATTTCCCTAAGGTGCTTTGTTTTTGGACAGACCCCTTATTACTATATTGGATCTATTTAAACGTCTCTGTAGGATGTTGTTCTGAGTTTCCAAACTCAACACCCGCCTACAAGCCTCATTATCAACCTGCTTTAAAATATTATAGTTATGAGCCACATCATTTTTTATGTTCTTCACAACATCCATTTGTTCTGTACGGAACTTTTCAAAAAGTTCAACCATTTTCGCATCCAGAGCAGCAATACTTGCGTAAACCTGTCGTTCGAATGTACGACTATGCTCCTCAAATTGTTTTTCCAAATCAGTTGTTAAACTGTGCAAACTTTGATTTAACTCATGTTGAGCATTTGATTGATTTAACTCATGTTGAGCATTTGACCCAGCATCTGCTAAATTATCTTCACGGTTTAGCTTACATTCCTCACAAATATATGAAAATTTTATTTTTAAGAAAGGGGTTATGTTGATCTTTTGGAACTCCAACGCACTTTATATGAAAATACTCCCCACATAAGGCACACCAAACACTATTTTGCGATTTGGTGACATTTTTATTGCAGGAACAAGTCCAAGTGTCATGCTTTTTTTTGATTGTCCTTGGAGGCATGTTTCATCAATTTGATTCTTTTTTTTCACAAGTCAACACCAGCAGCAGCAACAACAATGTATTACATAATAATTTAAATTAATGGCGGCAATCTTAAGAAGGCAGAACAAAAACACAAGCAAGACGCTGCAAAGTTTAAATTTACTATTCTCCAATCAAAAATACAGTTTTCATTAACAAAACATTAAAACTGATAAGTTTTAAATTATATTGAATTTATTCCACTTAAAAACAATTATTTTTTTTTAATTTATAACAAAATTTTTGCTTAGCAAGGAATATGCACGTTTATTCACATTCCATGGCGTTGCCAGCTTATTTTATTTTTGTTTCCTTGTAGCATTGTTTTTTCTTAAATATCCATTTGCAGTCTATCACGTTATAATTCGTTGGCCTATTTACTAATACCCAAGTATTATTAGCCTTCATTGAATCAATTTCGTTCTTCATGGCCTCAATCCAATTTTTACGTTCGTCACATGTAACTGCTTCTTCATAAGTTATAGGTGCATCACCTTTTATCAAATTTAAATATCTTTCTGGTACTTTACCTTTTGTTGTACGTTGCGATTTTCTCAAAACTAGATCATCATCTATATTATGTTCTGCATCAGTTTCGAAACCTTTAAAACCTGATTCCTCATTCACGTCAAGATCTGTGGTGTCATGAAATTCATCATCAGAGTCATTTAATTCTCGTTCATTTAACTCTTGTTTTTTTACAGTTACTTCAACTTCATTATTCGAGTCTGAAGAATTTTCGTTTTTTATAAAAGAATCAACTTTTCCGGTAAATTTAACATCTCTCGATATGTAGATTTTATAGTCCTTGTCCAGCATACGATAGGCCTTGGAATTTTGATCATATCCAACAAACAACATTGGATATGTGTACTGCGCTTGAATACCCTCATACTTCAAAAAATTTGCTATTTCTCTATTTACGTACTCTTTGCCACGATCTGATCTGATTATTTAAGGCTTTTTACCAAAATTATTAGCTATTAACAAAACATAATTTTTTAATATATTGGCCACTTCAGATTTATTCTTAATATTGCAATATCGACTGTAGTCATCAATAAAGGTAAGAATATATCTATTACCACTAGGTGTAGATGTTTCCATGGGTCCACATAACTCTGTGTGAATCAGTTCAAATGTTTCCTTTGTACTTATACCAGTTTTGTTAGGGAATGGTTCTCGAGATGATTTTCCGAATGGACAAATTTCACAATAATCATTATTACCACATGATTTTATATTAAGACCTGATGTCAGTTGCTTTGTGTCCATAACTTTTATAGCATCATTATGGCGATGACCTAACACTCTATGCCAATAATGTATACACTTGTTTCCACATACATTTGAAATATTTAAACGATCACTGATTTTGCATATATTTAAGCCTGATTCACTTTTAGAAAGAAATACCGTATTGCCATCTTTATATACCAGACACCTGTCTTTATGAAAATCAACTCGGCAGCCCTTCTCAGTTAGTTGTTTTAGGCCCGTTTTCACAACTTACCGATAGCTAAAAGTAGACTTTAAACGGCCTTATAAAAAGTATTATTATTAAAACTTAACTTTAACCTAAAGTGAACGATAGTGTATATTAAGGTTTATCCTACCTGGCGGTTAAAACAAAGTTGTAACAAAGGAAAACTTTTTAGACGGCCGATAAAATTCTACCTTTAGCTATCGGTAAGTTGTGAAAACGGGCCTTACAGATATTATATTGGCATTTACACTTGGGGCAAATAAAACGGTTTAAGTGTAATGTTGTTATATTCATTATCATTATTCTTTAGTTGAATTTGTATTGTACCTTCTCCACTTGATACCACCATTTCGTTATTTGCAAGAATTATTGGCTTTTTTATTGTTGTATCCAAATTTACAAATACGTTTTTATCATTGCAAATGTGGCAAGACGCACCAGAATCGACAATCCACCTTTCGATACCATCTGTTGTGACGAAATACGAATCATTGGTTGTTGTAATAAAGCAAAAATTACCACTTGAAGCTGTGTTTACATTTTGTTGTGGTTGTTTCTTTTTCTAATCAATATAACGTGTGCAATTTTTCTTGAGATGTCCCCTTTTGTGACAGAAATAACATTCAACGTCTTTTATTTGTGACCATCATTGCTTTTTGCGTATCGCATTTTTCACCTTTACGTCTAGTATACTCTTCAATTAGTTTTGACTCTACATATGCAATAGTTAGTTCTTCCGCAGTGCGGCACTCAAACGCGGTGATCAAACTATTATAACTTGTTGGTAGACTGCTTAGGAGCATAGCTATGTTCCATTTTTCATCAAACGCATTTTCGCCTAAATTCTGCAATTTTAAAAATAAATCTCACATTAAACCAACGTGAGCCTTAACATCTTCACTTTAATCTATTTTCATGTTGCAGATCTGCCTCATCACGCTTACTTTGTTACTTAATGTTTTTCTTTCATGGTAGTTCTGTAAATTCTGCCACATTTTTGCCGCCGTATTACATTGCCTTATCAGATGTAACTGGTCATCCTCGACCGATAATGATATTGTTGCTCTTGCTATATTATCATTCCTTATCCAAATACCTGCATCTTTCTCCGGCTTTTCACTACTCAAAACATCCCATACGCCCTCTTTTATTAGCAGCATCTCTAGTAGAGAACCTCAAAATTCACTATTTTTGTTGATTTATTCATACGCTAAAATTTACAATAACTCTATACATGCAAAACAAAGTTCAACGTTGGTAATTTTTACATCCTTTCGTACACATTTTATTTTTGCATTTATTCGTTTTTTATTGAAAGTGCTTTATTTGCATTTTTGTTGCTTACGCAATATAACACAACTGAGTAAATTCAAAAGAACACATTCTTATACTTTTGTTTACATTAACAACAACAATAAACCACTCGATGAGACGCTTTTTCCAAATTAACAACAATAACAAAAATACATTGTACATTAGAGTGGGTCAATTTGTTCGGGCCCAAAAAAAGTGACAAAGCGTATAGCAAAATCGTAATCTACGCAAAATTTTAAGAACTTTTCCTAAAGAAATCATGGTTCTAAAATCAAAATCGAGCTTCCGGTTTTTGACTTAAAAGTTTGGTGCTCAGAAAATCTGAAAAAAATAATACTTTTTTTGGAAATATTTATTGAAATTGGTGAATAGTTGGCCTGTATCGCTGAAAGAGGGCTTGTTTAAAAGAAAATTCTCTCAGCTTTCTTTATCTGTGCTAAGTTTTAGAAAATTCTGTACATAGTTAATTGATTAGGAGATTTTTGTCAAAATGTTCATAGTCAAGCTGGTTAAATTAAAAAAAATTTATTTTATTTTTTTTAACCCAATTTTCTATTTTAAATTCACTACCTTTTAAAAAAAGAAACTAAATGAAAAAAATAAAATAAAATTACCCAATAAAAATTTTCCTCATTTTGCGAAGCACTAATGGTAGGTACAATTAAAATAATAAGCGCAATGTTATGCGCTACGCAATAAGACATACAGAAATGGAATAAAGTATGTAAGTGAAAGAGCTCTCAACAACTTAAAAAAAATAACATTTCAAGTGTTACGGCATTCCCTTACTACGAAGCAGGTTTGTAAGGAAGAATACTAAAAAGTAACTGTATCAGTGTGTAAAGCTGATCGTTACATCTAATAATTTTTATATGCTTTATGTGTCATAAATGTATTGCTTCAAAGTGGGAACTCGCCATATAAAATTCATGTCTTCCTTACAAACCTGCTTCGTTCGAAGCTCCATTTTTTATTGGGTTAGGACTTCAATTGAATTGTATTTATAAGAAAAAATACTGGCCAAACCAGAAATTAAACCATTACATCCTGGGTCACAAGGCCCAACATAACCTTTAAACCATAACAGCACTTATTAACTTATGCGCTTAATACGAGTTCTTGTACATTTTTTTAAATATTGCTGGCTATTCTTGAAAACGCGTCAAAAAAGTGAAAGTTGTATTAAAAAAAAATACTTTTGTTTACCATACATTTCTAAAATGGAATAAACGTGAGAATTTAAATTGTGTGAACGATAGAATTACAAACTTTTCATTTTCTCATTACCTATGTATTTTTGTTTTTAAATTATGGCCCTTGTTATGTAAAACGCAACGCCAAAGCATTGAAAGCAAAACAAATTCATAAATATTTTGTTGTTGCTTTCTACAAAAATTACTGTGCCGTTTTCAAATTTTCAACGCCACAAGTAATTAGGCTTTTAAAATTTTAAAACGCAAAAAGAATTTCTGTAGAAAGCAACAACAAAATTACAAACTATTTATGAAAACATCTTAAGTCAAAATTAAAAAGTTGAAAAAAATTGTGTTAATCGTACGAATTTTCATTAAAAACCATTTTTGCTTACGTTTTTAAAATTTTGTATTATGAACAAATTTTTTCTTTAATTTCGGTTTATTTCATTTTTTAACAAAAATGTTTTTTTCACCGAGTTTTTTTTAAATCTTTTTTGATCTCTTATCTCCACTTAAGATGTTTTGTCAAAATGCAGCAGAATTATTTTATTTTAATCAACTTTGAATTAAAATCTAGTTAAATTATTTTATTTAACTTTTATGTATCAAAATTGTAGCAGTTTTAGGTTTCTTATCAGCTTGACTATGATTATTTTGACAAAAACCTCTTAACCAATTATTGATGTACAGATTTTTCTAAAAATGAGCACAGATATAGAAAGCTGAGAGAATTTTCTTTTAAACAAGCCCTCTTTCAGCGATACAGGCCAACTATTCACCAATTGCAATAAATATTTTCAAAAAAGTATTATTTTTTTCAGATTTTCTGAGCACCAAACTTTTAAGTCAAAAACCGGAAGCTCGATTTTGATTTTAGAACCATGGTTTCTTTAGGGAAAGTTCTTAGAATTTTGCGTAGATTACGATTTTGCTATACGCTTGGTGGGCAAAAAAATTGACCCACTCTATTGTACATACCTACTACTACTACTGTACTTTTTAAAATGAAAAAAAAGTCTGCCCAGTTGGCCATGTCTTCAAGACAACGTCGAGGACGCGTACAAGACCCATAGTAAATCCCTGACGACATGTTGGCGACAGCCCATGCAAATCGTCGACGACTTTTTCGAACAAAGGGCACTTAAGTCGTAAACGACAATGTGAGCGACATTATTATGCATATTGTCGTTAATGATCATATGGGTAACAATGTGGTTAAAGTTGTCACTGGCAATATAGTCGCCAGTGACAACTTTTTCCTCATAAAGTCGTTAATGCCCGATTAGCGACATTACCTTAATAGTGTCGTTGATGACAATATTGTTGCCACTATCTACGATTTAGTCGCCGATAGGTAAGTGACAATTAGGGATTAAATGAACACCAATACTGATATATTGGCGATACTTCAGATTTGCCGATATATCCAGAATAAGGGGAAGGGGTAAATGGGCATACCTCGAGGATATATTTACTAAAATTTCTTAGGGTCTTGATGGGCTGTGAATTTTAACTAGTGAATTCCAGGGCCTTGATGGGCTGTGAATGGCCGATGAGTTTGAGAGACTGTGCTCGAAAATAGTGGATACTGGATGTGTGGAGACAGTCAGACCTCCAATAGGCTTTAGATTAATAAGGGAATGGGTTCTGAACTTAACATATCGTCGACATAACATGCAAACCTGCTAACTTCCAATAATTTTTAATGGAAACAACAAACTTTTTATATTTCATAAGCGCAGCTTGAGAGAAACCCTAAAAATATAGATGGTTTAACACACTTTAATACTCAATTTGAAGAAAAGCTACATGCTGGTCGACGAGGTTTATCTTTCTCTCCCTTACGGCATTAAAATCTCAATTTACCTAAAAAGTGGATTTAGGAGGTTTGCATATTGAGGTTACGTTATGGCAATGTAGTCAGCAGGAACATTCACTTTTTGTGGTTCTTGTCCTATCCATTCACGTATTCCAATTGCACAATTGAAACACAGCCGCGAATAACGTTATTAGTTACAAAATAATTATATTTAACAGGCAGGATTATTTATTTTTTAATTTTTTTTATTATCAAAAATATTGATAATAAACGCAAAACATCAAGAAATTTTAATTTTAAATTACATAAAAATTTAAAGTTTTGAATTTTTTTTTAGTAGAGGACAACGTAAGCGACCATTGCATGCATATTGTCGTCAAAGTGGTTCGAAACACGACAAAATGCATGCAATGGTCGCCTAAGTTGTCCTCAATAAAGTCTAATTGAAGACAAGATGGGCGACAATTGCATGTATTGTGTCGTCAGTGTGGTTTGAAACACGACAAAATGCATGCAATGGTTACTTACGTTGTCCTCAATAAATTATTATTCAAGACAAATTTAAAAAAATGTCTCCAAAAAAGTCGTAAATACGATTTTTAACACGACAATATACACGTTTTCTTACTTAAGTTGTCGCCATCAATGTTATATAGGCGACAAATTCAAAAATGTTTGGAAGACATCGTTGACGACATTTTCGTCTATGACCATTTGGCCAACTGGGTGTTTCTATGGAAATTGTGTGTACCTACATATGTATGTGTGTTTAGTTTGATTTCAATTTTTTTTCTTGTACTACATAGTTAATGCTGAATAAATCCATGAGTAAGATTGCTTGATTTCTGGCTTTTTTGTTTGTATTTTTTTTTTTCTGTACCAAAACAATCATTTTCGAACCGAACACAAAAACATCTTTATTAAAAAACGAAGCTAACGATTGTATAAATAACAAAGCACGATGTGCGTTATTTGAATGACTGCAAACCAGCAGCGAATATTTGCGGTTGAGGAAATTTCATTGTATGACCGCAAGCGAGTGAATTTGTTGCTGTTGATTAAATGCGATTTTTTTTTCAATTGCATAAAGCTGTTCTCTGATCTCTACCTTAAATTTCCATGTGAAATAATTTTCGCCGTTTAACTTGGCAATTGCTGCTTTGATTTCTGCTGACATTTTCTTTATATTTCCTTTATTGATGACTTTAATACAATTTAACTGTGGTGTCTGGGCCCATAACCTATAGAAAAACACCGGGATGTTTTATTAAGTTTAAGAATAAAATCCAATTCGTTTATTAAATTATTCAGGTTAATATAAGAAAAAATGTGTGTTATTAAAAAGGAAATAAAACCCGAAAAAAGAAAGATAAAAAGTAATGTCAAATGTCAAATTACATTGTATGATAAGGTCAAAGCATTAAACATCTGTTTTAATTATGACAATTAGTATGTCAGGTTGTATATGAGCTACATTAATATTTCAGCAGTTTGTACAACATACATAATTTATATCAGCTTGTTGTCTATTGATTTTGCACACTTGTACTTTTGTACTTAAAAGCATAATTATTTCTGGGCATCAAAACATTAAAAAAGCATCATAGATTTGCGGTTGTTCATTTTGGGAAAATTGATGAAAAACAATTATTTGTGAAAAGAAAAAAATTTATTTTTATTAAGATTAATCTATTAAAGAACAAAAAATTCATGTATTTAGTACAAAAAGGTAAAACTAATGGAACTTAACCCTAGGACTACCGTCTTGGACTGGCCAGACCAAATTTGTGTTTTCCTTGCAATATTTTTCGAGTATTATAAAAAAACAGGGGCGTGAGTTCTATAAATGATACGTGCTGAATCGAATAAAACTAATTTGGATTCGATTGGAGCAAACTAATGGGGTGAAATTCTATTTTTATGTAAAATTACCCTCTTGTTTTCTTGCAATATGTTTCAAATAGGACAAAATATCAAAAAAAAACAGAAACGTTAATTCTATAAATGATATGTTCTGAATTGAATGAATCAAGTTTGAATCAAATGTGGGGTAGATGCGAAAAAGCAATGTGCAAAATTAAGGACTACATATTCGATGACTTTACTGTAATATAAAATAATAAAATTATATAATAAATTCGTATAATCTAGCGTAATAAGCATACGTTCAATAAAAAATATATTTCTTTACTTTTTATTTAATTGGGTTTCTTCTCCAAGAGGAGAACTTAGTGGTAAAAAGTAACCGATGATCCTAGGGCTAAGAAGCTTTTGGTATGAAAATTCCACATTCCATGTTTATGATAATTTTTAAACAAAGTATATATACACAAGTGCTAAAGAATATCTTTTAAAAAGTGTACCAATATTATTTTAATAAAAATTCTCTTAGGAATATAGTTAGGAAAATCCATATTTTTATGCAATGCAATTCGCAATAACAACGGTATCAAAAAATATAATATTAAATTGAGAACCCATAAGATTTCATATGATGTATGAGCTAAAGACCTGCACGAGTGTATCAGTAAGTATTGTTGAAACAGATACACCAGATATATATCTGTTACTACTGATATAAATGAGAGAATGAGTGTAACTGATATTCTATGGTTTTGCTTTTGCCCACTGATTGAGTGTGTCATAACATTTTTTCTTGCTTACAAATATCTGTTGTCACCATAAGTATTTCTACAATATCTGTGGTAATCTGTTGTATTTTTTAATATTGTTGGCGAGTTGATGAAAATAAGAGAGTTTGTAAAAATTTGTATAAGATCTCAACCAGGGGTGCCAGATGGTTTTAGTAAAAAATCGGCAAATTAAGAAAAAACGGCAAATTAATATTACTGTTTTAAACACAATAAAACATATTTTTAATGACAAAAACAACAAAGCAAAACCATTAACCATTGCATAATGCTTAAAAAAAATAAATAAAAATAAATGTTTTATAAATAAATTTTATTTATTTAAAAAAATATTGACACAAAGTTTTATTAAAAGCATTGAACGGTAGAATGGAAATGCGGATTTTATTTTTTAAAGAGTATGTCATCCACATGTCTTTTGTCGACTTGAACACACTGTTCAAAACGGAGCCTTGTTTTTCGAGAATTTAAAAAAAAAATGACCCAATTTTCTCATGCGTGGATAAGGCACACCAAACATTTACCCTGGGGCAATGTAAAGGTATTTAATGTTTCAATCAAGGGTTGGAGGTTCTTGGAGACCAGTAACAGTAGATTTGTTTGTTGACGTGGGGATGAAAATGAACTTTGAACAAAATTGTCGACGAGCAATTACGTAAGAATCATAACCCTTAAAAAATGTCTCCTCAGCGAACGCGCGATGCTCACTCGACTACTGTGACTGACAAATCCTCCCAATCGATAATTCCAACGGCGCCAACCTCCCTCCGCACCGTTTATTACTTTTTGAAATAATCACATTTTAAAAATCTATGAATAGATTTTACTTAAGGGTAAATTGCAGGGACCGTTAATAAAAGTGATCCATATAATTTTAGCTTGAAAATTCTCCATATTAGAGTCAGCGGAGACCTATACTGTCTTATACCAATAGGTTCGTCTCTTTAAGAACCTATGGTGAACTAGAATAAACGATCTTATCTCCACAGTTAAAAATCATTTTTCAACGAAAAAATAAAAGTAGGTATGGATGAACTCTTGAAAAGAGAGTTTTATTTCGCAGTCATAAAATTGTCGGCCTAAAATTCTTCTTCTTCTTTTTAATGACAATTAGTTTAATTGCAAGCTGATTAGATAACACTGCTTTACAAATTGTAGTGATCTGACCAGCTACAAGCTTTGGGTGTCCATGTAGAAAAAATGAATTTAATTAAATGTCGGTTAAAATCAAACTCCTGAAATGAATTTTAATTTATGACGGCTTAATAAAACTCTTTTTTTACAAACAAGTTACCCAAAATTAATAATTTGTATAAAACAAACCAAAAATTACCGTGCTGTAAGTGCTTATCAAAAAATAGGCACTTTGATAATTTAGAGGAAAAAAATCGTCAAAATACAGATTTATCGGTAAATATAGTAGGCCTGAATACAACGCTTCCTGCTAGTTTTTATTTTTTACAAACACAAAGTATGTACACGTGTTTAGTTCTTTCAGAGTTTTTTTTTCAATAATTTTTGTCTACTTGGCACTTGAACGAAGAAAACGCAACCTTTCAATTTCATGAAAGAATTTTTTACACAAACAAAATACATATCTTTTTTTTAATATTTTTAATTAGGCTTAAGTTCATGAAATTTAATTTTTATTAAATTATTTTTGTGAAGAAAGGAATTTTTACAACATGAAAATTAATTAAAATTGTTATTGACAATCTTTCATTCTTGACGTGGCTCGGGCTCGAACCCTGGCCGGCAGGTTACCATGACATGTTTCGATCGCAACCACTCGATCTCCTCAGATGGATTTGCCGTCTTACACTCGCAGCCATCGACGACTGCTGACGTCACTAGTCAAACATCAATCCTTAAACCAAATTGTATTTTAACATTTGGTAGATCGAAATTTGCTTTCCTGAATGATTATCCATTTTTAATTGATTTTACATGTTTTTTCCTTTACTTCTGTTTTTTCGTACTTTCGTCAAGAATTTTTCTTGAAGTCCAAGTACATTTTTTGTTTTTTCACTTTGTCTTTCTCTTTTCTGTTGACCTTTTTCAGCACAACTTGAAGGACAAATGTACACATAGAGCTCGTGCCTTAAATACAAAATACAAGATTTTTTTTTCGTCAAAAGAAGATTTTCCCTCCAAATCTTCTGGCAACGCTGGCACCCAGTCTCTTCTCGCGCAGCCAGGCCATCCCCATTACGAATCCTATCAGATTCTCAAGTCCACAACCCGAGACATCCCCTTATTCGCCCAGGAATCTACTGCTCAGCCGCCTTAGCCTGCTACCCTGCAACCTGGGACAGTGGCACAGAAAGTGCTCAACTGTCTCCAACTCCTCGGGGTCCTCGCACAACCTGCATATATCCGACAAGTCGGATCCAATCCTCAACGCCATCCTGCCTATCATACAGTGGCCCGTGATCATTCCAATCATGGTCCTAAAGCAGACCCTGCTCCTGCCTAATCTAATAATAAAATAAACCAAATTTAAAGAAAAATTTTGTTAATAATACAAAATTTTAAAAAATGTCTACAAAAATGTTTTTTTATTGAAAATACGCATGATTAACAACATTTTTTTCAACTTTTAAATTTGACTTAAGATGTTTTGTCAAAAGGCCACAGATATAAAATACCTTTTGAAAATTTGTAAATAAACAAAAACAAAAAATAAGTGTTGTTTATTTAAAAAAAAGTCCCGAAAAATCTCGAAATCCCGGGATTTTCTAAAATCAATCCCGATTGGCATCCCTAATATACAGTGTTGTAGCGGCATAGTTTTATGGTAAATACGACTTTAAAAAACTAAAGTCGTATATTTGTATTTAGGGTGTTGTACCGGCGCACTGTGGCTGAAAATTGAATTTCATCGGCCAAAAGTCCAATTTTTTGTCATCGCCGATTTCAAAAATTTTAATGCCATTCGATAGCAAACATATTAGAACTAAGGTATCCAAAAAACTAGATTAAAATATTGATAATTGTGGCTGTGGCATGCTGCTGGAAACAAATATTTTATGTTGTTTTAGAAAAAAATTAATTTTTGTAAATTTGATCAGAACTAAATTATGATTTCTCGCAAACCGTTATCAATAATGGGTCGAAATTTTTTTTGTTATATTAGTGGGATAGTAGTCTTTAAAAAGTGGTTCATTACATCACCGTATCATTTATACCTCATGTGTTATTAAATGTTTCCCCAGGTTCTATATTTTAGTTAAATCCGAATTTTAAAGGAGTAGAACTTGTTAGGGTCAAAATGGGTTAAAGAGATTTTAGTACCATCAGAAAGCTGAAAGTTTAACCCCATATATACTTGTTCAACTGTTTGGAACTGTCTGTTGAACACTTTTTTCATTTTAATGAAATTACTCGCAACATTTTTTTTTTTGCTATTTTTATTTAAGCTGCTCATATGACTGAAATATAACACAAGGGTTTACGAACGTTTTGTTTTGAAAAATTATTTTGCTTCTTATGAACGGCTGAACATATTTGAATGAAATTTTAAACTGTTATAGCCGGATAGCTTTTGAGTTGAATTGAAAGAATGGAGGGTCGGGAGTGTGACTTGCGGACCTCTAAAATTGGTAACCTCGGAAATTCAAACTTTTAAAAAATTCAGCAAAAATATTTTATGGATTTCAAAAAAATTTAAATTTAAAGTGTGCTACAAAAAATTTTTTTAAATTTTTAGGTTATCTCCTTTGCCTTTGGTGATATTCGGATAAAACGGATTTTTTGGCTTGATTTTATAACGGTTTCTAGTTTTTTAATCGGATGGATTATGTTTTATGTCAAACTCTTATCAATAGTGGGTTCAACATTTTTTATATTGGTAGTAAAGCAGTCTTCAAACAATGTTATGTTGTATTACTGTACCGATTATACCTGCTGTGTTATTAAATATTTTTTCAGGTTCTATATTGTAGTCAAATTGAAATTCAGAAGTATAGAATTTATGAGGGTCAAAAGGGGTTAGAGAGATTTTACTAGCTGTAGGAAGGTGAAAGTTTGGACCAGCCTATAGAACACTTTTTTAGTTTGTGTAAAATTATTCGCAACATTTATTTTGCTCTTTTTATTTTACCTATTCATATGACTGGAATATAAATGCACCAAGCCAAGTTGTGCTATGTATTTTATATTATATAATTACCAATACTTGTGGGATTTTAAGCGTATCCTACTTTAGCCCAATTTAGTTTTTTATTCTACCTTATTTGCTACCTAGGAACACAGTATAACGCAAGCTATGTATAAAAGCCAGTGGTATTCGAATAAAATCTCAGTTGTTAAAATATATCTAAGCAATAACAATCTAATTTTTAATATCTATAAAAATGGAGAGCTTCAGCTATAAAGAATTATCCCAAGAGTATTTTAAAAATAAAAAGGAGGAAGATGTTTTAAGTTACATTGAAGGAAAACTCAATTTATATTCCTGCAGCACTGAAATACGATCGAAACTGCAAAATAAAATAATCGATTTCGTCAAAAACTTAAAAAAGCGGTTCAAACAAGTTGGATGGAGTAAACCTAGATTTTACAACAGTTTTGCAAACTGGTTAGATAGATATCTTCAGAAGGTACAAATGAAAAGAACCTTGGGAGGCCAAAGAAATCACTTGAGAACTGTAGCGATAGATGTAAAAGGCGGAAGCTTAAGGATATCAACGAAGAAATCGGAGATACAAGTATTTAAGAAGCTTTGCTATATAAACTGCGATCACAAAAAGAACTCACAAAAGTCGATATTATTGAAAAAGTTTTTATCGCTAGTCCCAAGAGAACAAAACGGATTCTTAAGAGTATTCCAACGCCAAGCGATGAAAAACAGTTTTCAAATGAAGAGGCATTAGCATAATTTTTAGATTTGAACTTAACAAAAGAGCAATATATTCAGCTCAGAGTGCGTGCAATTGAAAAAGGTTCAAATCTGTATCATGCTTATCATCACATAACTGCTGCTAACTGGTGGAACTGGTTCCAGTTGAACCTGTTGTAGAGTTGATAATGTAGAAACCCATTCACAAAATGATCATAGGTATTATTACATGCCTATACATTTTTTTAAAGGTATAGTAGCATATACGAGGCGAATGTATATGCATATAAAGTTAATATGAATACGAATTTCTCCAGAAATATATAAAAATGTTTATATTTTTCAAAAGAAAACATTAAGTGTATGCTTGTAGAAGCAATTTATAGTCAGTTTGACATTTTTACTCCCATATGCCCTATTCCAAATCAAATTTTTCAAACAAAAAAAAAATTATTTGAGTAAAAAATTCTAACAATTCAGCACACCAATTTTTATACATTTAGAACAGTAATGTTTTCTAATATGTCCATTATTTTCTAGAAAATTCTGAGCAATATCGAATGGTAAATTATATTGCCTTTATTGAACAAAACAAAATTTAAAGCCGTTTTCCGGGATTGGGAATTTGGGTATTTGTTTATCAAAAATGGGGATGTTTTTCAGTCCACTGTTTTAAGAACTTTTTAATCTACATAACTGCCAAAATTCATTATGATACCTTTATTCATGTTAGATTTATAGAATGTCAAACATTAAAATTATTAAAATATAGTGTAAATGAATAAAAGGGCTTTCAATATGAGTAAAAAATAATATTTTTAAGGTTTGACATTCTATAAATCTGACATGAACAAAGATATGCTAACGAAATTCGGCAGTTATGTAGATTAAAAAGTTCTTAAAACAGTGGGCTGAAAAAAATCCCACTTTTTTAATAAAAAAATACCATAGTTCTCAATCTCAATCATTAGCATTTTCATACTAAATGCTAAAAAACATCAAAAGTTCAACTTTGACCTTAAATTTCTCAACAACTACTGAACGGATTTTAACAAAATTAAAACTGTAAAAAAGTTCAAGAAGTCTTCTCTCCTGCAAAAAAAAAAAAATTGCAAAATTATCTCTATCGGTTCAAAAGTTACAGATTTTTGGCCGATGAAAAAAGATTTTCAGCCACTGTGCGGCGTTGAATCTTATTTAAAAACGGTAATAAAAAACTAAGGTTGTAATTTTGTATCTAAAGTGTTGTGATGGTACCATATTTTTGGTAGAGTTTGTATTTACAAGGTTGTGGCGGTACATAATATTTAAAAGAGTCGTAATTTCTGCCTGGGTAGTTGTTACAACAAAACTCAAAACTAAAATTGCAAAATTAATTATTAGGGCTTCTTTTACAATTTATAAATTTACTAGCTTAACCCGGTGCGCTTCGCAACACTGCTTTAACCACTTTATCGATTGAGAGATATTTAATATATGCATCCTATGGAAGGTATTTCTCCCCTGCGGCTACCCGCTTAATTTTTATTTTTAAAAGTGTAGTATACCATAAGAGTGACTTCTACAAAGTTTGAACATTCTCACTTTAACAGTTTTTAAGATATCCGATATTAAGCATTGGCGTCCTATAGGGTGTAACACTTCCCCCGCTGCTATTTTATTTCAATTTTGGGGCTCAGAGGATCCTACTACCAAAAGTTCAACAAAATGCTTGCAGCGGCTCTTATTAATATTTCTATCTATGAGGGGAACTGCTCCTCCTCTGTCTACCCCGCCCATTACTATATTGAAATTTAAAGTTTGCCATAATAGTAGTTTTAACTACGTTTGAAGACTTGCCCTTTAATAGTTCTTCAGTTGAGCGATATTTAATATATGCATCCTATGAGAGGTATTTCCCCCCTGCGCCTACCCGCTCTATTTGTATTTTCAATAGTGTAGTATACCATATGAGTGACTTCTACAAAGTTTGAACATTCTCACTATAACAGTTCTTAAGATATGCGATATTAAACATTGGAGTCCTATGGCGAAAACCACTTCCCCCGCTGCTACTTTATTTCAATTTCGGGGCTCAGAAGATCCTACTACAAAAAGATCAGCAAAATGCGTCCAGCGGCTCTTAAGATATGCGATAATAAATATTGGCATCCTATGGGGGGTACCAATTCCCCTGCCCCTATCGAAAAAATAAGTAGCCTATTTTATTTTTAGGGCTCACGTGATGTTACTGTAAAAATTTCAGGAAAATCGGTTCAGTAGTTTCGGAGTCTATAAGCCAACAAACAAACAAACAAACAAACAAACACACAAACATACAAACATTTTTCATTTTTATATATATAGATAAAGATAATGTTAGTATGTGTTCACAAAAGCTGTTAATATGATACAAATACGTTTTTATGGATAAGAGTTTCAGTGGCAAAAGGGAATAAGTCCACCAAATGTTTTGTTGTTAAAATCGATAGCGTAAAAATGCAAATTATGTTTTGACTTTGAGCATTCGTTCGGAAATAAAAACAAAAAGAAAAATTGAGTATATTTTGGAAAGAGTACATTTTTTATAATTTTGCAAAAAGGCTGCAGATAACACAGTGTTACAAAATTGAATGAAATAGAAAAACCTGGGACCGGATATTATTTTTCTTGTAGGGCTTGTCGACTAAAACAAGATTCCAATAGTGAAATATACCGGACACCTCCAAAATCCGGATTTACGGGTAAAAAACCGGTTTTTGTGCCTTTGCGCACTTATAAGCCTGTAATTTTGTTGATAATGATCCGATTTTCAATTTCTTTCTAGATTTGGAAAGAAGAAACTGATCTTTCGAATACTGTATAATTTATTTAAGAAAACTGGAGAAATTTGGATGTTATTGTCGAGCAAACACAAATTTTGTAGATTTTTCAAAAAAATTTCAAATTTAGTGACGTTTTTATACATTATTTTCTTAAGAAACTATAATACTATTGAGTTTATTCAAAAAGTACGTTTATTAACGATTACAACGCATATTTGGGTTTAAAAATAGATAAGTGATTGACTGAGTTATTTAACTTTTCATGAAAATAAACTTTTAAACATTTTATAAAAATTTTATTAATCAATTAATCAATGCGATCTTAAACACAAAAAAAATTTGTAATGAGAGTTTAAGTCATTCAAAAATATTGTTTTTTTTCGTGTTCTTTTTACGCACTTTCTTTAAAATTACAAATCACTGTTAGCCTAAACACAACTTAGATTTACAACAAATATTAGTAATGAGAGCTTTACTCATGTAAAATTATTGTTTTTTTTTTAATATGACGTTTTGTTAATGTCTTCTTTTTCACTTTGAATCTGTGTATTAAAAAAAAACGTTTGCAATTTAATAAAAATCGTGTGCAATTTAAATTAAAATTGTATACAAAATGTGTGACAATTGTAACAAATTTTTGGCTTATTTACTGATATCAGTCACCGGCGTGATTTTAAAAACAAAACAGTTTTAAAACACGCAAAAACATTAAGAACGCAAATGTTGTAACTGTTACAAAACCGATACCTGTAAGTAATGATCTACCGACAACGAGCAAATCTGTCGATATAACAGAAAAAGATTTTGAACAAAGAAAGTTCCTTCCATCCAGGTCTACAACAACGGAGCGGCATATTTTGTCAAATGCTGATTTCTACGATCTTGTTCGCGAATTACACTTGTCAAAGCGGCAATCTGAAGTCCTTTGGTCGCGATTAAAGCAGTAGAATTTTGTGGAAAAGGATTTCGTTATAACATCTAGTAGAACAAGTTACCGGACTTGGTTACTTGAAGAAAGATTTAAGACTATTTCCAATGACAGTGATCTCGTGTATTGCGTTGATGTACCGAAACTATTTTCGGCATTAAATCACAATTATAATGCAGATGAATGGCGACTTTTTATTGATGGTTCTTTTAAAAATAAATTTTCTTATAAAAATTTATGACTTTATTTTTTATTAATTTAAGATTTGTAATGTAATATGTCGTGCGCCGAATCGTTATGATCGCAAACTATGGCCAACTCGCGAGTCACATAGAAAAGGCAGCAAAAACATTTTAAATTACCAATTAGTTAAAGTTAAGGACGTTATTATGGCACCACTGCATCTTAAACTGGGAAACATGAAACAATTTGTAAAAAATTAGATGTAAACGGCGATGCTTTTTGTCATCTTTGTCACAATTTTAATTTAAATTGCACACGATTTTTATTAAATTGCAAACGTTTTTTTAAATACACAGATTCAAAGTGAAAAAGAAGACATTAACAAAACGTCATATTAAAAAAAACAATAATTTTACACGAGTAAACCTCTCGAAAAAAAACAATATTTTTGAATGACTTAAACTCTCATTACAAATTGTGTTTAGGATAACATTGATTAATTGATTAATAAAATTTTTATAAAATAATTAGTATTGTGGTTATTTTGTTGAACTATTTATGGTTTTTAATCCAAATTTTTTTAATATTTTTAATTAGGCTTAAGTTCATGAAATTTAATTTTTATTAAATTATTTTTGTGAAGAAAGGAATTTTACAACATGAAAATTAATTAAAATTGTTATTGATAATCTTTCATTCTTGACGTGGCTCGGGCTCGAACCCTGGCCGGCAGGTTACCATGACATGTTTCGATCGCAACCACTCGATCTCCTCAGATGGATTTGCCGTCTTACACTCGCAGCCATCGACGACTGCTGACGTCACTAGTCAAACATCAATCCTTAAACCAAATTGTATTTTAACATTTGGTAGATCGAAATTTGCTTTCCTGAATGATTATCCACTTTAAGTGATTTTACATGTTTTTCCTTTACTTCTGTTTTTTCGTACTTTCGTCAAGAATTTTTCTTGAAGTCCAAGTACATTTTTTGTTTTTTCACTTTGTCTTTCTCTTTTCTGTCTTGACGAAAGTACGAAAAAACAGAAGTAAAGGAAAAAACATGTAAAATCAATTAAAATGGATAATCATTCAGGAAAGCAAATTTCGATCTACCAAATGTTAAAATACAATTTGGTTTAAGGATTGATGTTTGACTAGTGACGTCAGCAGTCGTCGATGGCTGCGAGTGTAAGACGGCAAATCCATCTGAGGAGATCGAGTGGTTGCGATCGAAACATGTCATGGTAACCTGCCGGCCAGGGTTCGAGCCCGAGCCACGTCAAGAATGAAAGATTATCAATAACAATTTTAATTAATTTTCATGTTGTAAAATTCCTTTCTTCACAAAAATAATTTAATAAAAATTAAATTTCATGAACTTAAGCCTAATTAAAAATATTAAAAAAAATTTGGATTAAAAATTTTTATAAAATGTTTAAAAGTTTATTTTCATGAAAAGTTAAATAACTCAGTCAATTACTTATCTATTTTTAAACCCAAATATGCGTTGTAATCGTTAATAAACGTACTTTTTGAATAAACTCAATAGTATTATAGTTTCTTAAGAAAATAATGTATAAAAACGTCACTAAATTTGAAATTTTTTTGAAAAATCTACAAAATTTGTGTTTGCTCGACAATAACATCCAAATTTCTCCAGTTTTCTTAAATAAATTATACATTGTTCGAAAGATCTCAGTTTCTTCTTTCCAAATCTAGTAAGAAATTGAAAATCGGATCATTATCAACAAAATTACAGGCTTATAAGTGCGCAAAGGCACAAAAACCGGTTTTTTTCCCGTAAATCCGGATTTTGGAGGTGTCCGGTATATTTCACTATTGGAATCTTGTTTTACTCGACAAGCCCTACAAGAAAAATGATATCCGGTCCCAGGTTTTTTGGACTGTCTCACCGTGTAATTTGTTTTTTAGTTTAGTGCATTCGCACAGTTTTATTTTTAATGAACCTAAAAACATAACATAAAAAATTTCTCCTTTTTTAAACAAAAAATAACATAAAATATTTGTTCTTTGTATGACAAATTTAACAAAATAATAGTCTTCTTCAGAATAATCTTTCTGACTTGATACTGTTTTTAAGTTTTTATAGAAATTATGGTATAAAGTATGGTTAATAAATCAATCATATCCTTTTTCTTTTGTTATATATTTAGTTTCAGGATACAATAGACTTTGATTCACGCTATTCAATAACATTACTTTAAATAAATTAAAACTTAACGAAAATAAAAAAAAAAAAAATTTAAATAAATATGAGTACTGAAGCAATATTTAAAATTAATGATAAAATAATAGAAAAAGTTGAACATATTAAATATCTCGGATTTATAGTATATAAATAGTTAAAATTTAAAGAACATATAAATTATACATGTAAAAAAATAGGCAAAAAAATTCGATTTTTTAAAACAATAAGAAATAAAATAAGTTCGCTGCTTGTTCATCTAAAACACAAGTCAACAAAGTTTCACAACTTGTAAAAAAACTACATGCGATGAACTTGTTGTAGCGACGCATCGGAAGTTGTATCCATGCTACATTCTGATTCCGAGGTTGCAGCAAAAATTAAAAAAACTATTGCTTCAGAAGCCAAAAATGCTATTGCATACAGTCCTGATGAAGCTTTGACTCTTTACAGGGATGGGGATTTTACAAAGCACTCGTATAAATTGATCCAAGCTGGTGAAAAAGTAAGAAATTCAAACATATATCCAGCATATGATGCATTGCTCTTAGCAAAAAAGAAATACTACCCTGTTGGAGTCCAAATTACTGAAGTGTCTCTACAGAACTTGGTTGATCATACAGCAACAAGAATCGTCGAAACACAGAAGGAAGTTTTCGTCAGCCTCAATGAAGATGCTATTACATCGATATACAAATGGTGATGTGATGGCAGTAGCGGACATTCAACTTACCGCCAAAGCTTTTCTGAACCTGAATCGGACAGGATCGATGAAAACTTATTTGCCGTATGCATTGTGCTACTGCAAGTGAAAATGGGAAGTGTCATTTTGTGGGAGAATTCTCGGTCTTCTTCAACGCGATTTTGTAGACCAATAAAATTGATTTACGCAATAGAATCTTCTGAGTTGGTTAGTGCTGAAGTTGATAAAGTGAAACAGGAAATAACTGAAATTATTCCAACACAATTTGAGTCTTTTCAAATTAATCACCAATTTTTCATGACAATGATCGATGGCAAAGTTTTCAGTGTAATTTCAGAATCCTCGTCACAAACTTGTGGAATTTGCGGAGCCACACCAAAAATTATGAATGACTTGAATGCCATTAATAATCTGCCGGTAAAAAGAAATATGTATGAGTATCGCTGGTCAGCAATACATGCTTGGATAAGGTGTTTTGAGTGCATTTTACATATTGCGTACAGCATCCCAATAAAAAGGTGGCAAATTAGATACACAAGATAAGTTAAGAAACGAAATGTCTTTTTAAGTTGATATTCCTAAGTCCGGATCGGAAAAAACTAATAACGGAAATACGGATAGAAGATTTTTTCAACAACCAAAATTGGCAGAACTTTTAACTGGAGTCAGTGAGGACTTTATCAGTAGATTAAGCATTATTTTACTCGCTATGGCTTGCGGGTACAAAATTAATACACATGCGTTTAAAACATTTTGCTGGCAAATAGCGGAAATATTTGTAATCAAATATGCATGGTTCTATATGCCATCTTCTGTACACAAAATATTAATTTACGGTGCTGAAATCATAAATAATGTCTCTCTTCCAATTGGCATGATGTCAGAAGAAGCACAGGAATCGCGAAATAAGGATTTGAGAAATTCAAGAGATCATCATACACGTAAAAATACAAAAAAAAACACAATGGAGGATTTAATGCACTCACTTCTTTTCTCATCAGATCCTCTCATATCCACGCTCTCCAAACGACCTTCTATCTTTAAGAAATTTGTATTAATTATATTAACAACACTCAAAATAATATGTCTGTAATTTAACAGAAATATTTCTAATTTTGTTGGCTAACTTTAACAAAAAAAGTGGTGGAATTTAACAAATTTTGTTATAGGCTGAAAATTATAAATATTTGTATTAAATTATAGACATACTATTTTCTCTGTATTTCTATTTAAAGCTCTGAAATAATGAAAATTGTTTAAAGTTTAATTTATTATGCATTTCATAGTCGAAATTAAGCATCAGGCTTTGTTTTTATTCATTTGCTAATTAAATGCCGCCAGATTCGGTATATCGAGAAAATTGCATCAATCAGAATAAAATTTTATATTAATGAAGTATCTAGAATTGTAAAAAAGAGTTTTAGCTACCCCCCAAAATGCAGTCCTTTTTGGTTTTTATATAAACCTTTTAAAGTCCGTATCGCATATTGTTGTTTATGGCTTGAATGGTACTTAATTTTTGCTTCTGCGAAATTTAGTGACCACCTTAGTGCATAAGAATGTGAGCTGGAGTGATAGGGTGTGTAGCCAAAGGCGATACAGGATGATTGTCATCAGTTGAGTTAAGAGAAGCAGCAGTTGAATAATGTGTAATATAAGGTACAGCAGGAGGCTTAAAATCAGAATTCTTCCTCTTGGGCGAATAAAGGTGTTGCGCGCATGCAAACTTATTCAAGTTATAAACCTTTTTTTGGCTTGCGATGCATTGAGCTCTACATGAAAAGTAAAGGCGAAAGAACGGTTTTAGATCTGGCTTTTCCATACAAAAACTCAGGAAGAAATTTAACTACTGGTACTTTTTTTCTTATCTCCCAATCGTAGGTCAAATCTGCAATACAGAGTGTGCATGGAAAAGATTTTGAAGTCAAGCATTTCTGGCTTGCAAAAAAATAATAAAAGCCGCCGTACTTTTGTAGCAGGGAGTTGTCACAATATGTGTTCGCAACTACCAGGCGCGGATCCAGCTTGAGCCTTGTATGATACAAACAAGTAAAAAATTTGTTTTTCAAAGTTTATTAAAAACAATATGTGTATTAGGGTAAGAAGTACTTTTTGCAATTTTTGCGAATATCAAATTCTTCATCGCAAAGCCGTATAGACCGTGAAAAAATATTAAGAAATTATGTATAACTTTTTCGCGATCGTGAAGAAAGTTTTCGCACTAAACGCGATAAAGTTTTGAATTTAAATTTTTCTCCTTACTATACAAAATTAACATTTAATTACAAAATTTTAAGTAGTTTCTAATAATTTCATGAACATAAGAAGATCTTACCATTTGTAAGGAAGAAGGGCGCAAAAAATCGCGACTCTATTTCCCTGAATCAGCTAAAATCAGTTGATTAGCTAGTTTGAATTATGAATAAGATCTCTAACTATAGTTGTAAGATAGTAAGAGATCTTATTCATAATTCAAACTTGCTAATCAACTGCTTTCAGCTGATTCAAGAAATGAATCGATGCATATTGGCATGTAGAGAAAACAAAATGTTGACAATATTTATTTAGTTTCTGTTTTATTAGTTGCGACTTTGGCTATGATTTCTGAATATGCGCCATTATTATTATATGTTCATTTAAGGATTATTACAAATAAATAAAAAATTTAATTTGTCAACATTTTTATTGAAAACAAGTAAGAAAGTATAGTCGGTCAAGCCCGACCATACGATACCCTACACCACAGTATTTAAAAACACATTCGAGAGTGCTGCCAATTCGGGACCCATGGAGAATCAAGTTTATGTGTCCATATAAATATAGATCTGTCTATGTTTCAAATTTCATTAAAATCGGTTTGAAAGTTTGTGAGAGGCAGAAATTGCCCCTATTCCCTCGTGGTCCTACGATGGTCCATTTTCAATAGGCTTGATCCTTGTGCCAATAAGTACTGAAAAAAGTACTAAAGTACTGATTTGGTAACCAAAGCAAAGATAAGACTATAAGAATAATTTGTTGACATAATCAGTGTAGTTTTTGATGCTGAAACGTGAAGAGCTATTACTCCTTTATTGTGATTAATTTAAATTTTAATGTGAGTGATAATGTTTTTTGTCGATCTACATTACATTGTTTTAATATTTAATACTGAGCCCGAGCCACGTCAAGAATGAAAGATTATCAATAACAATTTTAATTAATTTTCATGTTGTAAAATTCCTTTCTTCACAAAAATAATTTAATGAAAATTAAATTTCATGAACTTAAGCCTAATTAAAAATATTAAAAATTTGGATTAAAAACCATAAATAGTTCAACAAAATAACCACAATACTAATTATTGTTAAAGCTAAGGCACGAGCTCTATGTGTACATTTGTCCTTCAAGTTGTGCTGAAAAAGGTCAACAGAAAGGAGAAAAGACAAAGTGAAAAAACAAAAAATGTACTTGGACTTCAAGAAAAATTCTTGACGAAAGTACGAAAAAACAGAAGTAAAGGAAAAAACATGTAAAATCAATTAAAATGGATAATCATTCAGGAAAGCAAATTTCGATCTACCAAATGTTAAAATACAATTTGGTTTAAGGATGGATGTTTGACTAGTGACGTCAGCAGTCGTCGATGGCTGCGAGTGTAAGACGGCAAATCCATCTGAGGAGATCGAGTGGTTGCGATCGAAACATGTCATGGTAACCTGCCGGCCAGGGTTCGAGCCCGAGCCACGTCAAGAATGAAAGATTATCAATAACAATTTTAATTAATTTTCATGTTGTAAAATTCCTTTCTTCACAAAAATAATTTAATGAAAATTAAATTTCATGAACTTAAGCCTAATTAAAAATATTAAAAATTTGGATTAAAAACCATAAATAGTTCAACAAAATAACCACAATACTAATTATTGTTATTATATTTTTAATATTTTTTTTTTAAGTAGAAGTTTGTAACCGGCTAAGGCCAAAAGGCTAGGTTATTGAAAATGAAAAAATAAATAAAAAAAGCATTCCCTGATGATGATATTCAAAGAATATCGAAATTAAGCATTTTAAGTCTTGAGTTCATACGGCTAATGTCTTATTGACAAGATTCTTCCATTTTCTTTTTTGAACATGAATTGGCGTTCAAACGATTCATGTCATGTTGACGAAATGTTTTTTATTTTGTAAAGTCGTGCGTATGCATGTGTGCTTTTTTGATATTGAAAACAATAACAAAATTAAACAACGAATGAAAAAGCAAATCGTAAAGACAGTACATGCATCTGTGTACTCGTTTCTTTTCTCCTCGTCCCTCTCGCCTATAAAGTAGCAATCATGTCAATAAGACATGAGCCGTATGAACACAGACTAACTTAATACATAATACATTTTAATAAAATTTCATGGGTGGGGTGTCACAAAGCCATAGGACATAAAGCCATAATGACTTTATGTCTCAATCCAAACGGACATAAAGCCATAATTTTGATATGGCCTTAAGTCTCATATCAATTTTAGTGGAATGGGACATAAAGCCATTATAGTGTTATGTCCCATTTGATGTGTTGCGTTACAAATGCTTATATGGTATAACAAAGACCTGCTTCGCTAACTAAAGCTTCGCTGTATAGACGGCCTTCGGCCGGGCGCAAGGATTTTCTCCTCCATGGTATAACAAACACCGGCTTCGCTTACTAAAGCTTCTCTGTATAGCCGGCCTTTTGGCGGACGCAAGAATTTTCTCCTTTATGGTATAACAAGTACCGATTTCGCTAAGTAAAGCTTCTAAAATCTGTCTTGTTTTCGAACGAAGGCCGTTTACGCAGAGAAGCTTTAGTTAGCGAAGCCGGTGTTTGTTATACCATAGAGGAGAAAATCACTGCGTCGGGCCGAAGGCCGGCTATGCAGAGAAGCACTTGTTAGCGTAGCTTTTTCGGGTTTTTTCCATATATGAACGACGTCCCCAAATTTAGGGGCTTAGTTCATTTTGGGTTTGGGGAGTTAATTTATTGGGGACTTAGTTCATACCGCCATTTTCGACATAAAACAGGGCGACATGAAACAACAAAGCATTTTCTACATGAAAATCATTATCAAAATATGGCTTTATGTCTCATTTTACGGAAAAAATTTATGGCGTTAAGTCCCATTATATTGAGACTTAATGACATATGCCCTTATGTCTCAATGGAATGGGACTTGACGCCATATGGCTTTATGTCCTATGGCTTTGTGACACCCCACCAATTTCATGTTGATAAAATTCCTTCCTTCAGTAAAAATAATTTAATGAAAATTAAATTTGATAAACTCAAGCCTAACTAAAAATATCAAAAATTAAAAATTAACAGTTCAACTAAAAATCACAATTTATTTAAATTTTAAAAACTTTTTAAAATTTTTATATGTGGGTGAACAAAATGACACAACCAACGATGATTATTGCAAAACTTGTTGCATTTTTGAGTAATATAAAGTGGCATCATTAAAATTCAGAGTTGATTTATTAAAAGTAAGCAGATGGAGAAAAGTTTGGTATGAATTAACTCTGTGCTAATAAACTGCTTAGCTTTATCTGCATTCTAGTGACTCAAGAGGAAAACGAACTGACACTGAAGTAGTCCCGTGATAGTTTCTTTGTTGGTAGGGAACGGTCCTAGTTGTAACACTTTATATGAATGGAACCTATCACTTTTACTTGGGGTTGTCATTTGAGGGGGTTAGTTGGCACCTTACAGCTACCATTTGACCAGTCACACATTCATTCTCAATGAACGTGTTTAGTGTTAGCTACTATAATGAAAGTCCTTAGTTCCAATAAACAAGCTTAGAACTACTATTATTTTTTTTTTTGTCATTATTTTTTATTGAATCTTCATATATTAAATATGAACTAACAATAATTAATCAAATCTTAACCTAATACGTTATTTTATCTCCTGCCAGTGCCAGACAAAATTTTCTTCATCACGGGTTATGTTCACTTTTATAGGTGTTTATCGCTCATCTAATTGGGTAAGTTCTGCAGTGTCTCTTCTTCTTAAGCGAGTGTGGCCGCCATGATTTAAAATATTTCGAGCTAGTGGATTTGGGTGTTGTTCAAGCCTTTTTAAATATTTTATTGCATATTTTGTAATCATAGATTTCACTAATGGCACATTGAGATCCTTATGAATGTTTGAGTTTTTAACATACCAGGGAGCGGCTGTGATTATTCGAAGAAGTTTATTTTGGCGCCTTTGAATTTTGTCGATATTAGAGGCCGAGGCAGTGCCCCATAGTTGAATACCGTAGCACCAGATAGGCTTTAAGATAGAGTTGTAAAGTAGAAGCTTGCAATCGAGACTAAGGACAGAATTTCTTCCAATAAGCCAATGAATTTGAATGGCTTTTAGTTTCATTTGAGTTAATTTTGCCTCTATATGGCATTTCCACGTTAATCGCCGATCCAGATGTATACCGAAATATTTAACATGCGAATGTTGAGGAATTATTTGATTATTGATTGTAATAGGGGGGCAAGATTCCCGGCGCAAAGTGAATGTTATATGTACGCATTTTTGCTCATTTACCATTATCCTCCATTGTCTTAACCATATTTCTAGTTGAAATATATGATGCTGTAAGTAACGCGATGCTTCATAACGATTTTCGTGGACGCTTAGAAAAGCTGTATCGTCTGCAAATGTTGAAGTTTGTGTGTAGTTGCTTGTTGGCATGTCCGAAGTATAAATTAAGTATAATAGGGGGCCCAGGATGCTGCCTTGTGGGACTCCAGCGGCAATGGGCTGAGGTGAACTTAAGAAATTTCCTTGTTTAATAATAAATTGACGACCGACTAAGTAGCTTTCTAGCAGCTTGTGTGTGTTTGCTGGTAAATTTTGCTTCAATTTATGTAATAAGCCTTCATGCCAGACTTTATCAAAAGCTTGCGAAACAACGATGAAGAGTGCTGAGCAATATTTCTTTTCTTCAAATGCTTTTCTTATGACATTTACTATTCGATGAGTCTGTTCGATTGTGCTGTGTTTTCTTCTAAATCCGAACTGATGGTTTGGAATACATCTATTTTCACTTAAAATTGGTGTTAATTTTGAAACTAATAATTTCTCAAACAGCTTTGACATATTTGATAATAAGCTAATAGGCCTATAAGACTCAACTTTTGTATGATCTTTACCTGGCTTTGGTATCATGGTAACTAAGGAAACCTTCCATTTTTCAGGATAGTATTCAAGGCCTAATATAGCATTAAAAATAAAAAGAATAATTTTCTTTGCTATGCGAGGTAGCTCCAAAAGCATTTTATTACTGATTTTATCAATACCAGGTGCCTTCTTAGTGTTTAAGTCACAAATAGCCTTTTCGATTTCTCTTAACTCAAATCTGAGGGGAATAGCTGCTCTAGCAGCAACAGGTGGTAACTCGACCGCAATATTGTGAAATATATTTGGTGTAAATACGTTTTTCAAGTGACTAACAAACAGATTTCCTTTTTCAATATCGTTTCTTGCCCAATTACCATTCAAGTTTCTTAATGGTGGCTTAGATATAACTGGCCTTTTTAGATTTCTAGCTGCACGCCATAATGAGTAGTCAGATTGTGGAGTTGCATCAAGTTCCTTAAGATATTTTTCTAGAGAAGCCGTTTTCTGATTCTGCAGTAACTTTCTTAGCTTTTTTGTGCACTCTTTTAATAAAATCTTAAGTTGCGGGGATCTGTAAAGTTGCCACTCTCTTCGAACTCTCCTTTTTTCAGTCAAGAGCCGCTCGACATCTGAAGAATATATTTTAGTATTTTTAATTTTTTTGGGGGTATCGCTGGAATGTTGAACAGCTAGTTTCAGAAAACTGTGAAAATTGTCAATAGAGCGATCTACATACTCCGGTGTACTGAGCGGAATATTTTCTGTGCAATGGGTACTGAGATATTTTTTATATTTTAACCAATTAATTTGCGTAGCTGTCGTCGCTATGTATCCAGTCGGAGGTACAATTCTATTGGGGTTCATTATAGTAACAATTGTAGGTGTGTGGTCGGAAGATAATTCTAGGGAGGCTTCAACATGAATCGTTTCTATGGGAATGTTTTTAACAACGCCGAAATCGATGACATCTGGTATTTTTTGATGATCAGTGGGCCAATATGTTGGTTGTCCGCTCGCTACCACATTTAAATCCATTTTTGAAATTGTGTTAAATAAAACACGACCCTTTGGCGTTATAAGTCGCGACCCCCAGAAGGTATGTTTAGCGTTATAATCGCCAGCGGCTAGGAAACACGGTCCTAATGATTTAGAATATTTATAATATTGGTCCTCCGATATTGAAAATCTAAGCGGAGAGTATAACGATGAAATTACTAGGTATCTATTTAATTCCTCAACGCAAATGTTCGTTGCTTGGAGATAATCTTCACGATGATCACACATTAGGTAGTGTTTGACTCGGGTTTTTATTAAAATGGCAGAACCTCCACAAGCTCTATCTCGTGGGTCCTTGGTATCATATAGTATATAACCATTTATTTTAAACGTATTTCTTGAGGTCAAATGAGTTTCAGAAATCATCATGACATCAATTTGTTTATTTTTAAGAAAGTATTCTAATTCATTTTTATATTGGCGGATGCCGTTTGCGTTCCAAAAACAAATTTTTAAACAGTTCATGGTTTGTTAAGTACAGCTTGCAATAACATCGATTGCATTCTAAGCATTTCCTGCATCATATTACCCATTGTGTTCGTAAAACTATTTAATGTTTGCACTTATGTTTCCATGGTTTTTTCTAAACGACTTAAATTAGAAACCGGAGTTTCATCATTACTTGGCGAGGCACCTTACATTGGCTGATGGTTTGATTTTAGGACGTTAGCGTAAGAGGTTCTGTTATTACTAGGCTGGGGGGCTTGAATTGCATTTGTGTTTACCTGATTTGCAACCTGCATTTGAGGGGTATTTGTTTTCGGTCCAACCGTCTGCTTGACAATTTTATATACTGGGCATCCTCTATAATTGGCAGTGTGATTACCGCCACAGTTGCTACATTTTTTTACGTTGGGGTCGGTTTTAGACTTATCACAAGAAACTGTACCGTGTAGTTCACCACATACTACGCAGACAGGGGGTAAGTAGCAGTATGCCTTAGTATGGCCAAATTCTTGGCAGTTTAAGCACTGAACAGGTCCGTTTTTTTTGTGCGGCTCCTCAATTGTGATTTTTCTGTATAGAATATATTTCACACTATAAATGGGATGCGTTTCGTTTTTTTTTAACTTAATGTCGCCGGGCTCTAATTCTACTCGAAAAAGTGGTTGTGGAATTTTGTCCCTATTTCTAATATTTACCACATGTTTTATCTTGAAGCCTTTTTCTTCCAAGAAAGTTTTAATTTCCTCTGGGTCTACGCATGAATCAATTCCCTTAATCACCACCTGGAGACCTTTACTGCTCTTGAGTTGGTATGTGTAAAAACTTTTTTTAAGTGCCTCAAATTTGCTTATTATTTTGCGAAAGTCATTTTCATGATTTACTTGAATTTTAGTTTCATTTATACTACCTCGCTTTATTGCAGCAACATAAAAAGAATTTTCACCAATCAACGAAATTAAACTCTTTATTAGATCATTTGAGTTATGCTCCCTAAGATATATTGGGGGAGACTTGGACGATTTAAGACGTTTGGGGCTTCAGAGGGTTCATCCTCCAGAATTGCAAAGCGATTTTGGGAATTTATTTTATCAAAAGATGGCACTTTGGATGCCGAAGCAACAGCTGCAGAGGTAGGGCTGCGTCCCCGTTTAAGCACTGTTATGTACCTGTCAATACCAACTTGTACTGTAGGCTTTTGACAATTTTTTACAGGGGGGTTTTCCATTTCATTTGTGTTTAAGTTGGTATCATTTCCCACTAAATTTGATTTTGACGTCACGGCCATACTTGCTGACCTGGCAACACTTGTCACCAAATCTAGTTGTAGTTTTTTTAATGAGTCACTATCCACTGTTTTTGTAAACACCGAGGGTGATAGGGAACGTGTTCGAATAATTGGCTTAGCCGTTAAATAGTTTATATTGTTTTGTTTTGTTTTATTTATTTCTACATTATTATCGTTTGCCTGAACTAAAACGTAAACGTTTCTTTCATTTTGTCTTAGTGTTGTTTCACTGTTCGTAATCATGCAAAGAGTTGTTTTTGTTTTTCACCGTTTTGCTTTGCTTTAATATTTTTATTATTTATTGTATTTTACAACAACAAAAAAAAAAACAAGAAATTTAAATGTTTTTGTTCAGAATATGTATACACATGTATGAACATTCATACGTACATACATATATATTTTTACTGTTTTATTTTATTTAATTTTGTCGTTTTAAATTGTTCACTATTATGTTAAATAATTTAAATAACAAAATATATTCTTTTTTTTTTAAGCGTCCATTCGCTGCTTATATTTATGTATTACAAAATCAAATGTGATTAATTAATAGTTCAAATCGTATGCGGGGCTAAAAATACACATCTGTATCACAACAAAGCACAAACCGAACTGACCGAACTGAACTACTATTATGAAACAATTTTTAAATAGTCCCACAGAAATGTATCCACAACCGGCGAACACTGAGCTCGTTACAAAAACAGTTTTATAAAGAAGTACAAAAGCTTACATATTAAAATACAGTTTCTGCCTTCTTAATATAAAAAAGGCCTAACTCGATTTTTTTGTTTGTTTACATAGGAAGAAAAAAATTTAATAAAATCCGTAAAATTTTAAATAAAAAAGTTATACATAATGCAATTTTTAATAAAAATATCCAATAAATTGTGTACTACAGCCCCTTAAAAATTTTAAATCAAGATACATGTGGCATTAGCTTCCAGAATAAACAAAAAAGCTGTTTTTTAAAAAAATCGAGTTGCGCCTTTTTTATTTTAAGCCATCGATATATATCAGTTAAGTGATTAGTTCTGCTTTCTTTTTGTTCTCATTCTATTTCCAACAATCCCAGGACCAGTTCTGTTGGAACAATTGAGACAAGTAGCAGCTTGTTGTACGTAGTGTAAAACCAGTGGCTAACTTTTTGTTATGCATACGGCTGCCTTTCTTTAAACATTTCCTTGAGTTCCTTATTGGTCCTAACCGTATACACGCTTTTGTTTTCAGTGACGCTTTGCAACACTGCATTTATGAAGTATTTTGGAATAGACTGAAAGGTGTAAACAAACTACCTTTAACCGCAATAAAGTATGTACAAAATACTGTAGTAGCGTTGGATAAATTTTTTTTTATAAAAACTCATATTCGGATGTTTTTACTAAATATTAATTTCGTTTTTTATCCGCTTATAAAAATTTAAGATATGAGCTCACACTTAGGGTTTTAAACGCGTTTAAGCAAAATGTTGATTTAGCTAATCAAAGCCGTTCACATTACATTTGAGATGATTAAGATGACAGATGATTAAGAAAAAAAACACACAAAAAAACAACAAACAAATTTATATTTCTTTAAAGTATTAAAAATGGATAAAAACACTTTTATTAAGTTATCAGAAGATTATTTTAATCATTTTAATAATGAAATTGAGAAAATTTATGAATTATTTAAGGAAAAAATAAAAACAATAAGCAGAAATCTTGGCCGGTTGTACACGATATGTTGGCGATTCTACATTATTAGGTATGTTCAGTGGATTCTATGTGGTTTATGAAGTGATTTAGTTGTAATCATGTCGATTTGAAGTGATTAACAAGTCACTTCAATGTATGGGTAATCATCTCGATTTTGAAGTGATTAGAGCTTAATCACGTTCGAGCTGCTTAAACGCGTTTAAGAACCCAAGTGTGAACATAGTATAAATTCGTCTTCAGCAGGCCCAATTTAACTTGAAAATCATCTTATTTTTGAGGTTAATTTTTTGTGGCATATTGTACTCTATGCACAGTGTATTTAATATGTATGTAATATTAAAATCCCACAATAAACATTTTTTAGTTTCAATAATTTTTTATTTTCATATATGTTAATGTAATTCAACAAAATTCTTAATTGTTTTAAAGGTCCTTGTGGTGGAAAAACGACTGGACAGTCACGTTTGTGCACATTTTTTGAAAATCTGGGATGGAAGGTAAGGTTATTATTAATATGAAAAATAAATCCTCATTCGTACCATAAAAGCGAAATTCACGGTTTGCTATTAAAGCCCTTTACATATTGTAGCTTTGGTAAATCTTGATAAATTTAAAACACGACAACATCAACAACCATCTACAATACTTAAAACTGTAGTAAATATAGTAACTGTACTTATTTGCAATTGTGATACCGCTGGCATGTTTGGCGCCATAATGTATTTTGCTTTTAATAACCACACAAGCAACTTGTGATCTCTTACACAGCGTTAACATTTTACAGTACTGGCATGACAATAGGTAATAGTGATGTTACGAACAGTGCGGCCGATTGCCAAAAAGCTGCCCAAAATTCAAAAATTCATGTAATTCACTCTAAACAGGAATCTTGGGGGTTTTTGGGGTCGCTGATTACAAATTTTATGTCAAATGTGCGGAAATTCACCCCTTCACCCCTAATCAACCATCCCCTGGGGTATTATATCATGTATTATTTATCATAATCAAGTTACATATCATTTTTGAGGGGTTTGGGGTAGCTTATTACGAATTTTCTGTCAGAATTATTAAATTCGAAATGGAAAATACAAGATTGTTTTGTATTAATATTTTTGGAATTTTTTTATCATCTTTTTTTAACTTAATAGTCTTCCTCAACCAATCATAATTTTTTCTTATAAATTTTTCTTCAGTCCTTTTACTTGAATCCCATCTTGTTTTTATCCAAACACCAAATCTGATATTTCCCGTTTCTCGTTTTCTGATAAATAATAAGTCATATTTTGGTTTTCAGACAAAAATTTTTCAATCCTTTCATAAATCACGTTGATATCATCCTTCAAAATATCTTTTATTACTTAAAATAATTGTAACCTTGGTAAATCACCAGTAGTGGACATACTGCAACCTAAAAATAAGATTATTTTTATAGTTGAGAGATAATTCTGAAAAAATTCGAATTGTTTAAGAAAGATAATAGTTTATCGCAAAAATTGTTGAATAATTTTTTGTTTAAACAATTTATTAATAACTTTTGGGCAACACTTTCATTGATAATTGTTGTTTAAGGCATTCTAAATGTTTCTAAATTTTTTGAAGTACGAAAATTTCAATAAGATTAAATTTTTTACTGGGAGGTTTTGACAAAGCATCCTTAGAAAAAACCCATAACAATTTAAGGGGCAGGAGTGGACAGCTGAATTTTGGCTTAATCGATAGTTAATACTTTTCCAAGTAACCTCCAAATGGTTAGAAGACAGCATTTGGCGCGTTTTATTGTCATTTGATTTGAAAACTGACATTTACAAAATTTTTTACTAACCTTCAAACGTACAATCCATTATGATTAGATTATGAATTAGATTTTCTTTGCTGCACGCGCTATTACACGTGTAAAGGCTTTTCCGAATGACTTCACAATATTGCATTTGAAAAAAAGGCAAAACTCCAAACTGAAAATAATGAAAGATTTTGGGGTAAAGGACGTTACTTTTAACAATTATTACTTCTTATAGGATCCCTCAAGCCAACTTCATGTTAAAAAATCTTATCTAGACACTTATTTTTCGAGTTTTGGCCAGCTTTTTGGCAATCGGCCGCACTGTGAGGCGGCCCAAATTATTTTTTTATGTATTTTAATTTTAAAATTATTTTATTTATTTGAAAGTTAATGCAGGTAAACACTTTTATGTTGAAGTTGTAAGGAAATAAAAAAAAATTATTTTCTTTTGTTTTCAACTTTATTTATTACTTTTAAAAACTTATTGGTTAAAACTTAAACTAATTAAGACCGTTCCCAATTGACACTTGACTGACTCTCTTTCATCTTTTCCAACTTTGCTTATATTAATTTATTATGTTTATCTTGCTTATTTGGTCAGTTGTTTTGGTATTTTAGAACAGTGATAACCACTCCATAGACTCGCGAGCCAGTCAATAATCGTATTTTTCACACGGACACGGTCGGCAATTCACATGTACATTACAACTTTGTTCGTTTCAAAACATCAGACTATTATCAGTCTCTGCGACCGCACGCACACAAATATATTATGTGCGGTCGCAGAAACTGATGATAGTCTGATGTTTTGAAACGATCAAAGAATCGAGATATTGGCGTGTGCCGGAAATTCAACTAAGTAAGTTTAAAACAATTTTAAAGAACTGCTTTGTATTAAAAGGTATTGGCATATTCGTAAAACAATTCCAAAGAATTGTTTTGTATAAAAAATGCAAACTTGATAAATTTGTGAAATATTTCAACGAATTGTTTTATATAAAAATTGCAAATTAATAAATTTATTATTTGTAAAATAATTCCAAAGAATTATTATTTTGTATTAAAATTGCAAATTAATAAATTTATTATTTGTGAAATAATTCCAAGGAATTATTTTGTATTAAAATTTATTGTCATGTGCCGGAAGTGTAGCAGGTTTAGTAGATTCATATTATGTTGAGTTTAGTTTATATTATGTTAAGTTTATATTACATTAAGTGGTTTAAGGGGTTTTGATATAACAGTAAACCTCGGGAGCCAAACAATTTTAACCATATTTCAACTATTTCACTGAGAACTGGGTGGTCCAAAATGGAATTTCTTAGTATTTGGTTAGTTATGAATTTCTTAGTAAATTTTTCAAGTTAAAATGCTCATAACTTTTTTGTTTTTAAAAGTTTTTTTTTACAAAATAAGTTTAGTGTATTATTTTATCTTCTTAACTATAAGCGGTTTAAAGCATTTAACTCTGCGACATGTAGAACAATTCAATATTTTTATTTTTTTTTTAAATGTCAAAATTTCCCTGACACCTGTTATTTAATAGAGCATAAGTCCTGAGCGTCAAAATATGTAAAAAAAAAATTATACTCACTTCTAGTCCGGACTCTAACCTACAATTCTATACCCAATTATAATTAACCTACAGCAATTTCTGTAACTCATTGTAAGATATTCGGTTAAAACAGTTTCGGCCAAAACAGTTCTAGCGCGTCAGGCTATTAATTAATTAATTTGGAAAAGGTAAAAATTGCTTTTATTGCCATTTTTATGAATTTATTGTGGGTGAACGACTGCTGCACAACGAATAGGCGACATAAATTGACAAACAGTTTAAAGCTAAAAGGTAAAACATTAGTAAATAGCCGCAACATAAACTCAGTAGTTTAAATATGTAACTTAAAAATTCAATTTAATTTAAAAAAAATGCAAGTATTAGGTAAATGTACGGAGATCGAACGAATAGTATTCGCCCGGTTTTTTTTAGTTTTGCCCAAGTCGGATATTTTAAAATGTCAATTTTTCGAATATCGAATAAACCGTTTATTTTGATAAAAATATACCGTTTTCCTTACTTTTGTTATAAATGTACCCGTAATTTAAGTATTTTTCTTTTTTAATATTGGGCAAACTGTAACTTTTTATGAGGAATGTCAAAACAAAATATAACAGAAGTAAATAAACAAAAAGCGTGTGTTCTTGTAAATAAACCAAAAACAATTCAAAATACTACAATAAAATGTTTAGCTTAAAAAGTAATTATATATACATATGTATGTATATTTTTTTTGATAAAGATGTCATATTTGGTTATATTTCGAACTGGTTTAAAATACAATGGTGCTTTAAGGGCCCTAACATGATAAGATGGAAAGGTTCTTTAACGTCACTCCATATTAATCACGTTTTATTAGTCCACAAGCATGACATAAATGTACGCCAAGTAAACTTGACGCTGGTCCAAGTAGTTCTTAACATACTGAAAATAATACTTTACTTAAATATGCTGCCATAAATAGTTGAAAAACTCTTAAGTAGTTCTAGCATATCTTCATGCTTAGAACTAAATCATACCGGCGGAATCAACGATATGGGCAAATTCATCAGTTTTAATTATTAAAACACCAAGAACTTAAAACAAAATTGAAGGAATCAAACAATGTCATGGAAGGTTTTAAATTGTAATCGACGAATTGACAGATATTTCATACAAAAACCATGTTCATATTTCTATTGGTTTCTATAATGTGAAACAATATCATTTGAAATATATTATCCTGGCTAACACCTAATTTTCACGATGATTTAAAAGACATGTCTTTTTTGTAGTTCTTTTTTAAAGAAACAAAATTAAATGCAAAGAGGAATGTCAAAAAAAACACAGAAAATACGATTCATGTCTTTTTTTCTACCCTGCTTACTTCTCTCCCCCGCTCGCTATCAAACTAAAAAAGACATGTTTCAAAAATAGGGGAAAAAATCATCGTGAAAATTGAGTGTAAGAGGTTTTGCTTGCAACTTTTCAAAAATACGGCTAAAGTCTACTGATTCATATAGACATGCTTAGCTACCAACAAATCAAAACTCATTTAAAATAAATTTGGGGGAATATCTCAAATAATAAATATATTTAATTCCTGTATATTTTTAAAACGAAAGTTTTTCAAAAATTCTAAAGCTATGATCTATCTATTAAATATTTGACGTCCTACACGTAACCACGAGTGCCCCTGTAGGCTAGCTGGTAGTAAGCTAGTCTATCAGCGCCGGGGTTGCGGGTTCGATTCCCGCCAGAGACTCTGGTTTCCTGCAGACAAGCGAAAAGCTTCTCGCGAGTAGCTTAGGGAATTAAAAAAAAAAAAAATAAAACTATTTTACTTAAAGGTGTTATGATACTTGCTATTTTTTGTATTGGATTTTTTTAAGATTGACTGAATGAAACAACAAATGCGAGAAAGAACAAGAAATACAATTTGATAAAATGTAAACAAAACAAACAATACTGCCCACGTTTTTCCCCCACAAAAACCGTCATAAAAGCTAAAAATCGCAAAAAAAAAAAAGTTAAAACCCGTTTCTTTCGATCAAAAACTAAAAAAATTTACAACAGTGCTAACAATTAATCTGGAAATGCCAATTTTAAGTTAAAAAATTTTATATTTTTTTGACAGTCTTAGATTATTTATCGATAACACATGTATTTTTGTTTGACATTTCAAGATTTTTTATGATATAATCATACTCTTTACACTTAGTCAGTTTTCCTATGCAAATATATTTGCACTGTTCTCCAATATAGAAAAAATACAAAAAATAGCAAGTATCATAACAGCTTAAAGAATTGTTTGATTTTGCAAAACGTTTGAATAGAGCAAACATTATTTAACAGTTTCTAAATTATATTATGCAACTATCATCTTAGAAATCCCGGGATTAGGTGAATCCCGAATCTCGGGATTTTTGATTTTTAATCCCGGGATTTTCGGGATCCCAATTTTTTTTTTATATTTTGTATTATTTAAAAATTTTTTTTTTAATAATTTGAATAAATATTTATTTGTTGGCGTATTTGTTGACAAAAAAGTTTTCGATAAACCCTGTTGTTCAAAAATAAACAAAACATACCAAAACAAAAACTATGCTACCTTTCATTTGAGAAAAAAATAATTACAATAGGTGCGTTTAAGTACTTTTACAGTAAAATGCAGTAAATGAGTAAACTAAAAAATTTTCTCTCACAAAAAGCTGTTGGCCAAAAAAGTACGCGAACGCAAAAGTTGTAAAAGTTCGTAAAATAAAGCCAACAGCTGATGGCAAATAATTGAAGTGTTGAAAAATATTGACACTTTTGACTACTTAACTCGTTTTCCTATCGGTACTCGATTAAATACTTTTTATAACACGAACATTTTTGGAAAATACAAACAAACCATTTTATGTAATCTTTCATATTTGTTTTTTCTTATTTTATTTGATTTTACTAATTTGCAGCGGGTTAAATTATTTAAAAGAACATGAATAATTTTTTTTCTATTGATTACTTGTACCGAAATACTTTTCACTTTTACAACTCTAAAACATTAACATAACAAAAAAAAATTTCAAAAGTTTGTATTTAGCCAAATAAATGCTTCACAAACAAGTTTAATCAATTAATATTTATTCACTTTTTGTTTTGGTGTAATTTTATTTCAACTTTTCTTTAATTTAACAATTTTTTGTTTTGTTACTTTTGTTTGTTTACTTTTTGAAACATATGTTTTTTTGATTTACTAAATTTTACCGCAAAAATTTGTAAAGACTGACACAAGAACTGTCACTTTTCGCTCTCAATTTATGTTCTCATTTACTGCATTTTGTGTACTCGAACGCAATTTCGTAAATTGCAGTAAAGTTTAGTAAAAAATAGTAAAAACTTTTGTGTTCTCGAACGCAACTAATGTGTACAATTTATTAATAACAAAAAGTTATGTTTTAAATATATTGATTAAATAAGTTGAATGGATTTTTATTAAATTTTCCATTTGTTTTTTTGTTGAAATTGTGCAATTGTATTTTAAAATTGTCCAAATATTTTCCTGTACACAATTTTTTAAATACATTTCGAAATGGTGTGATTATTATATCAATAATCAAATATTGATAAAAAATAAAATTTGTATGGTTTTTTGTTACGTTTTTATTACATTATCTTTATGAATTGCGATCAATTATTACTTTAAGTTTGTTTTATTATATTTTTTACAAATAAATAATACCTAAGTATATGTTCATGAAATATGAGTATTTACTGGAAAATTAAGTTTTTTTCATGCAGTTGAAAAAGTATTTATTATATTTGGTATAAAACAAATAAATCCCGAAAAATCCCGAAAATTTTTTAAAAATCCCGTGAATCCCGGGATTCAAAATATTCCGAAAATTCCGGGATCCCGAAAACGAAATATTTTCTTTAATCCCGATCCCGGGATTAAAAAAAACCAATCCCGATTGGAAGCCCTAGAAGAAATTGTAAAAAATAAAGCTTAAGTTTGATAAATTTATTGGTCACGCGTTTTTTAGATTCTATTGTCAAATATTTGTTAGGTTTAAACATACCTTAAGTCATATCCATGTATTTTGTTGGTTCCTTACAATCTTCAATTGTTTTTATACCCTTCACCTCACGTGGAAAAGGGTATATATAAGTTTGTCATAACGTTTGTAATTTCCACAATATTGATTTTAGACCCCATAAAGTATATATATTCTGGGACCTTATGAGGAGAGAACTTGATTTAACCATGTGATGTCCCTCTACCCCCCCCCCCCCCCCCCCTTTCAATTGCTTACATATACTAGCATAATGCCCAATATGATTTTCGTTATCACCCTTCTTTATTATTTCATCATTTAACGAAAATATTTTTACAAATAGAAACTAGGAATTTTTGTGTTTTTTGCTACTTAAAAACTCGCCAAAAAAGATAAAAGAAAACAAACAAACACACATACATGGCGCAAACTATTTTGGTGAATATATTTCCCAACTTTGTGGTGAACAAAAACATCAGAAGTAATTACAACAAAACTTTGTTGAATTTTGTGAACAGTCAACGTGCCATATTTCATTTTAATGATATTCGATTAACGTTCCTTCATGGTTCAGTTGTCTAGGGGGTTTGTTAGAAACTGAGAGTTCCCGGTTCGATTCTTGGTTTTTTAAAAAGAAATTTTTTTTTTAATATTTTTATTTTTTTTATGTTCTAAAAAAGATTTAAAAAAAATATTTACCAGTTTTCGCTTTTTAAATTTTATTTATAATGAAGTTTGAGGTATTGCAAATATGTATGTATATGTAAAAATTATTTAGTTTTTGTCTTGTTGCTCTGTATTCTGCTCGCACAATTGTGAAGGGTATATAAGATTCGGCACAGCCGAATATAGCACTCTTACTTGTTTTTTTTCAAATTAACTTTTTATTATAAAACCTTATTTGATTTTTGTATTTTTATGTATTCGAGTTAAAACCGGTTAACCGGTTATTTTTAAAATGCTTAACCGAAAACAGGTTTTTTTAAAATTCGAAAACAAGCTTGTGAAAAAGTCGAATAATCGATATCCCAAAGTAAATGGTACTGCCACCTCCGTCGACTTACCCTTCTGGTAGGCAAACTGTGTCCGGTGCAAAGGTGCCGAAGCCTGCAGTTTGTCTCTGATATGCAGGTGCAGTAGCCGCTAAACAGTCTTGTGCAGAAATGATGTGAGGCTAAGGTCTGTAGGATTTTGGCTTCTCCAGCGGCCTATTGCCAGCTTTGGGAATAAATACGCCTCGGCATCCATGTGCCCAGTACCTGTAGCAGGGTTTTCAAAGTTTCCCTGCGATTTGTCGTGAAGGAACCATCTGTTCTCTCCACTAGGCGCACTCTATTTGAGTGTCCTTTGGCGATTACCCTGTGAATCCTTGCCGCGTCAGGGAGGTTTTTGATGCTCAGCAAAAGTTCCTCCATGAATCACTTTTGGATTTGCGTAAGGATTTGTTATATTCCGTCAGAGCATCTTTGTACGCCTGCGAGTTCCTGGTCCGTTTCGCCTACGGCTGGAGCTGAAGGATCGCAATATCGTAATCTCTCGAAAGAAGGAGAGCAATGTTTCTTCAACAAGGTTGGCCTCTAGCTCAATCTCATCGACAGACTCGATTTTGGTTGACAAGGGTCTTGAACTCATTTCAGTCCGTTCGTCTGGGATCGTATGCGCCTTTGCGCAGATCCCCCCTTTCCGGTATGTCAAAACTTATATATGATGGTCTGACAGCGAGTAACCCTCCAGTTACGAACTGAATCGCGCAAAGCGCTGCTAACCAGTGTGTGCTCTAGTACCTCCTCTCTGATCGCATAATTAAAGGTTGGCTTGCAGCCGACGTTATCTATGTCCAAGTTTGTACCTACCAGATATTCTAGTAATAACTCACCTCTTTTATTGATGTCACTGCTACTCCACACGGTATGATGGGCATTGGCATCGCAGCCCAGGAAAAACCGATTGCCACGCATACTGCAGTGAAGCACCAGGTCCGCTACCTCCTTCGGTGGGGCTTTTTCATCTTCGCCGGCTGTGTGTCCTGAAAATAAAATTAGGCAATGGAAATATTTCAACACACTTGTCAACAAGCAACGCGGCGCGCGGCTTTTCCACTGACCGATCATAAATCTGCTTACTGATTGGGACAGTAGTCCCCGGACCATGCCACTACTGATCCATGGCTCCTGCAGAAGCAAAAATCTTGCACAACGTGGCCGACGCCCCTTTGGCGTGGTGCTGGTTTGCCTGTAGCACACTAACGGTGCCCATCACTATCCTTGATGGATAGCTGCACTTAGTCCCCCAACCGATTACGTTGGGGTCCCTTCCCTCGTGACCCTGGTCGGTTTCTCGGAGTGTGCTCCTTTTGGCCGGAGATTGATTCCTTCAGGCGCTTTTAGCCACTCTCTCTTCTGCCCGTTTCTTCTCGCGAACACTAGCTGCTCTGCTGGTAGACTGGTCATCTTCAAGGGCGGGGTCACTCCCCATTAATTGAGGTAGTTCCACGGCTTTCTCTTGCGCATCCTTAGCCGGCTTCTCGCCTTTATCGCCACCATTATTCGAACCAGTGTTTGTGAGGTGAAGCCTTACTTGCCCAAAGCAGTAACTAATCTTACCTTCCAGCTTTACAAGCTGCTGGTAAGAGCAACTATCAACAAAAATATCTCGCAACACAAAGGCCTGAAACTGATGCAATTCTTGAAACTGTCAAAGCAGGGCAGCTTTTGAGTTGATTTGAAAGAACACGGGTCCATAGAGGGTCGTGAGAGTGACTTGTGGTACTCTAAAATTGGTAGCCTCGGATTTTCAAGTTTTTAAAAATTCGACAAAAATATATGTATTTATGGATTTAAAAAAAATTAGACATAAGCTGACCTACAAAAAATATGCTTAATTCTTAAGGTATCTCCTTTGCCTTTAGAGATATTCGGATAAAACGGATTTTTTGGGTTGTATTTTTTTAAACCATTTTTAATCGGGTGGATTATGTTAAATATCAAACTGTTATCAATAGTGTGTTAAACATTTTTTATATTGGTAGGAAAGTACACTTTAAGTATGTTATACTGTTAAATGCTTATGCATTTTTCTAAAAATATAGTGGTATAAACGAGGCGAATGTATGTGCGTATAAAGGGAATATATATGAATACTCATTTTTACTATTTCACCAAAAGATGGCTATGTTCTTTCGCTGATAAAACAATATTTTCCCCAGAAATAAATAAAAATTGTATATTTTTCGGAAGAAAACTTTTTTGGGTATGCTTGAAGAAGCAATTTTAAGTCAATTTGACATTTGTTTCTCCCACATGCCCAACCAAAAAAAAAAATTAATTTTTGGAACAAAAAAAATTTTTATGTAAAAAGAATTAAGAATTTTAAATTTTATATGTAAAATTTTAAATATTTTTGTGAATACAGGCATAAATATTTAATTTAATATTCATACTCATTTTTTTATATTTGTTTACTTATTTTAATACAAATATTATTATTATTTATTTATGTGTTTAATTTTCATTTTATTTTATTGTGCCACATATGTATAACATTAATTCTACACTACTGTAATATACGACACCGTTCTTGTTGTACTGTCTTATCTTATAAAGAATCAATTACATTGTTCTAAAAAAGTTCTAGTAATTAAAAACTCTGATTTTTATAAAATTAGAATAGTAATAATGAAGATTTCTGTATGCGTGCTAAGTTCCCATTTTTTCATATTTGATAAATACACTAAGATTTATTGTTGAGGGAAAGCTAGCTTCTATGCGCATTTCACTGGGTGCTTAGGCAAGCTCATCAGGAAACCTTTTCCAAAGATTTTAGAAAAGCCAAAAATATTATACAAATAAAACCCTAAAAGCGAATAAGTCTTACTTGTACAAATATCAAAGCTTAAACAAAACACCAACAATAAACAGTGAGTTTATCTTTTCTTAAATTCCCCCACCAATTGGTGGGCTTTTTTCCGACTTGAATTATAGTTGTAAGTAAGTAAAAAGAAAAAACAAATAGCTTCATTTCATTGTCTTCGTAAGCAAACAACAACAAAACAATTTGCCAGTTCAAAGTTATGTTTGGGAATACAAAATTTATTATTAAAAAGATTTCTGTATGACGTGCTAAGTTCCCATTTTTTCATATTTGATAAATACACTAAGGGCCATTATTACAACTTGAAGTTAGCTAAAGTTAAGATTAAATTGACAGGTAATAATGTGTTATCTGTCAAAAAGCGTCTGTTAACTGTCGGATAACAGCTAACGCCAAGTTATAATAATGGCCCTAAGATTTATTGTTGATGGAAAGCAGAGTAAAGGCAGACAGCCAGCGTCGCCCCCTTAAAGCTAGATTACACTATCTCACAAGTCTTACGTATGGGATGTCAAACTTTTTTCATAATACTTGTCATTTTCGTGACACATTGCATTCACACTATCACACTTTGTCATATTACTTAAGTTTTTGGAATGTATTAATACAAAGTATAATAGTGTAATATAGCCTTTACCAACAAACTTCGTCTGTCTGCCTTTCACTTTTCACATTGTAAAAGGGGACTAAGCACTCTATACACCACAATACTAGTCGCATATTCAAGCGCTCATTACATTAACGATTTGTTGTACAACATAAATGCAATGAAAAGGACTTCAAAAAGGAGGAACTATGACAAATTTTTAAATTGAGTCATTAAAATGAGTGACGGTAGTACCAAGGCACTTAAGAAGGTCAAAATGTACCAAAAAAAAGTACAATTGTACCAACTTTAACATCACTGTTTTGTGGTAGTTTATTAAAAAAAAAACACGCAGTACTGATGTTTCGATTTTAGTAAAAACTGAAACATGATAGTAATACATGTTTTAACTAATGTTGCCATGTCTGTGGGCACCATTTGCTGATACAGAGATCTTAAAACTGCTGTAGAAATTATCATTATTTGTTAAATGTCATTAAAAACATATTTGGGGGATTCACAAGGGATCCTAATATTTTACAAAAGTTTGAAAAAATTATTGTTGTGTTTCATACAAAAAAAGTCCTAAAATAATAAGACTTTTTATGCTGTGTACATATATTATTTTGTCATAACTACTCAGTAGAAATCTAAATTATAACGGTTGCTCACAGCACTTATACTTTTTTCTTATTATTTTAAGATATATGACTCCCTTTTGAATCCCTCAATTGATACTTCAGTGTTGTTAAAACTCACAACTAAAAAATTAATGTAACTGAGAACAGTTATTTTTTTATTAAAAAACTCATGTCAGTAATTTAAATCAAAATTATAAAATATTTTCAGGTTTTTCGTGTGCCGGAAACTGCAACCGTACTTCTCAGGTAAAAAATCTTTTATTCTTACAATGTTGATTACATTAGGCAATTTTTAAGTACATATGTACATAAACGTATTCTTTTAATTGAACACCTTTACAAATATATTTTTGTTGTATTTTTTCATTTAGTGGTGGAGTAAAATTTTCTGACCTAACAGAAAAAGAAGGTAATTTTTAAAACCAAGATTATTATATACAGCTACTCACACTTTAGGTTAGGGTTTGCACTTAATCGCAAATTTTCATGATCGCGATTACGATTTAAAATGGCTTAATCGCGATCATCGATGAATCGCATATTTAGTATTTCATAATTGAACATCTTTATTTTAAACAAGAAGCTGAACAAAAAGTTCTACATATGGGGGATTTCATGTCAAGTGACCCAACATTTACACCAAGGTTAGACCTAATGGATAGTAGTTTAGACACACATTTTTAACAAGATCGGTCAAAAAGTTTCTAAGTTAGAGGGGGTCTAAATTTGACATTTTGGCCAAACAGGTGTTCTTTCTCATCCATGTAACATATTAGGTATTGGTGTTAGCAAAATTTTTCCCAAGTAGCCAAGATAGCTATTTTCAATCCTAAACATTTTTTTTTTGTTATTCCTAATTTTTTTGTTTATTTTTAAATTTAAAACTTTTTTTATTTTTTTTTTAAATGGGTACTTTTTTGCTCAATTGCGTATTGTCTTTTAAGGTAGTTTTGGTCGCTTAGTGGACTATGTATTGGAAAAAAAATAATTTCTAACTCAAGACGAGGGTTTTTTAGGATATGCACTATTTAAGTGTTTATAAAACCATAAAAATAAAACTTATGCTGAGAAACTAGACAAATTAACCTATCCGACGGTATGTAACATACCCAAATTGGCAAGACTGGTTGGATGTGACTTTGAACATGAGTGGTGTTAAATTAAAGAAGCAGTTCGTACAAATTTAATCATATGGAATTTTTAAATTGTACTAAATATGTCATTGGAGTACTTCAGTACTTTTACAATGCTAATAGTACAAAAAAAGTACAATTGTACTAACTTTATCATCCCTGTGCTACATTGAAATAAAAAATTAAATGAAGCAATATAACGAAAAAGAAGAATGTGTGCAAACAAAAATATAAAAAAGACAAAGAGAACAGAAAATTTAATTTTTTTCTCTACCCCTCTTGCTTCTCTTCACCATTCGCCGGCAAATACCAAAAATCATGTCTTAAAAAACATGGAAAACATCACTGTCTGAATTGCATGTTAATATGTATGTAATAAGAGCGTACGCCATTGAGAGAAAATACGGTTGAAAATTTTGCAGTCGTACGGATCTCTGTTTTAAGAAATCTTTCAAAAACATCACTCTTTATTGAGCGCATATTAGACGGTAATACTTGGTATGCATGTGAGAATGGTACGTCATCATAATATCATTCGAATGTTATAGCGAAAAATTCGTGTATGTCACTTTAAAATGTTGAAATCCAAAGATTTTGATACAAGTCCTCTCTCTCAATATACCAAGTATGACCATCTAATAGGCGCTTTAGAACAGAAAAGCAATTTTATGTAAATAAATAAAACATGTTAAGGAAAACATAAGTATGTGAACAGTTCAAATAAAAAAGGCGCGAAAAAAACAATAATGCCAGTGACTTGGGTTTAAACCAATAGTGTAAACGAAAGAAAAAAAAATCTCTCGTAAGGTTTTTACTTTTATTTTGAAGATTACAGTTAAGTGAGATGTTACTTTTTTACGGTAAAGTTAACGCGCCTATTGCGGTTCTCCACTCAACTTAGTTTGGTCGTGTGAGGGTAAACCCAACTTATGCACAACCAAACTAATTTTAGGTATTGTGATACCACACTGTTTTTAGTTGAGTTTGCTATGAAGTTGACAACTTAAAATATCGATCTGCCAACTTTAAGTATCACGTTTAATAAGTGAAAATGTTAAAAAATTTAATAATTTTTTTAAACTATTTACTTAAACTATGTATTTAGCGGAATAAGGCTGATTGTGCCGAAAAAAGTGTTTATAATTGATAGTAGGTCGATTTATTTAATGATGATGAAAATTAAAACTAGTATAGAGGTGCTACGTACAAGAAGAAAAATTCTTTCCAAGTACCAACTTCTAATAAGTAACGAAACGTTCTCGTGCTAGATGAGTTCTTCTTCTGGTTGGGGTAGCTGTTGGCAAATCTGCTGGTTATATTATTGGTTCAACTGACTCAGTACAATTGTCCCTTGATGGTGAAATATTTTCTACAACAAATACTTGGCCTTGCAATGACAAGAGCTGCGAAACAATGTCCTCAAGGCTATTAAACGAAACTCCTTGTGATGGGTTTCCCCCTGTCGCTTGAGGGCTTCTGTTATTGTTGGCAAGTTTTATCTTTATACTTCATGCCAAGTAGATTATAATTGTCCAATGTTGTATTATTGACACACTTACACGTTGCCATTCAACTATTTAACTCTACTGCAAACTCTTGCATGCATTTTCGTGTTACTAAACTTTGGTTTTCCGGGAGCAATTTCCTGGTTTCTCCTAATAAGCTAGACAAGCCGCTTAAATTGAATCACAGAATACACAGAACTGTCACGAAACGGAAGATTTTGCGTTTTTTGTCTCTTTCAAAGAAAGCTGCCCTTTTGCATTTCTCTTTTCATCATATTCTATGCCGCAATATAATGAACTCAAATTTATTTAGTTAAGATTTATTTACAAACCTGTTGTAAAAATTAACTTTTAAGTTCACCACAACACGAGTAAATAATATTTAAGTAAGTAAATAACATTATAACACAAAACAATATTACTAAATACATTTTTTTGCACAAAAAACAACGTTTGTTGAACTAATGCATTTGTTTAACGTGGTTTGTGTTTTGTTATTTTTGTTTTGATCACGCCATTTGTGTTGATTGTTGCGGCCTGTTTTTACACCTTGCCACTTCACTAACAAAAAAAGCTTTCTGTCTCTTTCTTCGAAAGCTGCCCTCGCAACTGATTTGGGCCTTTTTCACACGTCACTTTTTACAGTTCTGATTCAACTGCCAGTTACCAAAGACAACCAAATTGTTACTAAAGTGGAGAACCTTAAACTACCCTTTAAAGACTGGTCAGCTAAACGAGATCGTATTTTTGTACAAAAATTGTCGTCTATAGAAAATGCTCTTTCGTATTCCGTTCCAGGCGACTTTACAGTTTGAATTGCAATAAAGAAATACATATGTTTTTTTATTGTTATAATTATTTTTAAGACTAGGCTCAACGAACCCTCTTTTAATTTCGATTTGCAATGTTTTTTAATTTCTAAAATCATGTAATCAAAGTTAATTAAATCTTTTTTTGCTGTGTATTTGGATTTACGTACATATGTACATACCCAATAAAAAATTAAGCTTTAAACGAAGTAGGTTTGTATGGGAGAAATGTAAGAGTTTCGCTTACCATCTCGTTTACGAGAGGCCTGAATTTTATATGGTGGTTCCCACTTTGAAGCAATACATTTTTGACACAAAAAGCGCTTTATTCAACGCATAAAAAAACTAGTGAACGTAGCGTTCAGTTTTCAACACTGAATGTTTTTTACAGTTATTTTTTAGTATTCTCCTTTACAAACCTGCTTCGTAGTAAGGGAGTGTGGTAGCACACTAAATGTTATTTTTTTCTTTTATATAACATGTTAAGAGTTCCTTCACTTAATTTACTGCATCTCTGTATGTCTTATTGCGTAGCGCATAACTGTGCTTCGCAAAATGTAAAAATTTTTTATTGGGTACAAAAATATGGCCAAATTTATAAGATTTTTATTTTGCCTTTGTTGCATCTTATTGTTCCAACTTTTTATGAAAGCGCACATTCGGCTTATATTTGTGTCTGATCTACCAAGCACAGAAGTACAAAGCGAGTTCTGGCATCTAATAATAACAAAGTTCCTTTTTCTGTATGTTTTTTTTTTTTAAATAATTTTGCAAATTAAATTATCTATTGCTACGAATACGGGTCCACTCATTCTTAGTAGGTCTATATTTTTCGTAATTGCTTAATTTATTACGGACAATTTTAAGAAATAACTCGCGTATTTATATGTTTTTAAGTTAAATTTTAAAAGAAACAGAGTTAATATTAAAAATGTACAATTTTTCAATCGTATTCGCGTGAAATATTATGATGAGATAACGATTAGGATTAAACGGTGCGATTGTAAAAATCGTGCAAACCCTACTTTAAGTGGAACATGTTGAAAAAGCCTTATGTTGCTACGTTTGGAACTTTAAATAAAAGCCTTAAGCTAGTTTTATTAAAAAAAATTTTGCTTTTGGAAAACGTTTGCTAGATCATACATCATTCTTTCACATACATTTTGTTAAAAATATAGCTAAAGATAGATCAATTTACTGGTCTCGCTTTTTTAAATATTCTGGTCAATAGTTGTTAGATCTAAACATACCTTTGGTTTAATTTAATCATTTTCATTAAATATTTATATTTAATATTTAAAATTATAACTCATATTAACATATAAAAACAATTAACAAAAGGTATTTTAATGAGGTGTTCCACTTATAGTGTGAGTAGCTGTTAGTTGTTAAAAAATGTAAATAATGTTTGCAAGCAAATTTAAAAGACAGAAAGCAGAAATATTGATACTGAATCGATCGTATTTCTACTCGTTAGTTAATAAATAACAAATTAACTTTTGCTTTTTTATATTGCGTGTTTTACACCGAACCGTTTATTGCCAATTAGTGAAAACATTTTAAATAAATATATTTGAAAAAATAATAAATTAATTTTTAACTGTTAGGAACTAAATTCCTCATAACTTAAAAAGGCCTCATAAAAAAGTATAAGTGTTAATTTCAAAAATGTTGACTTAAGCTTTGTTCACAATGAGAGCAACAATTTCTTTTTCTTCTATCTTATTTCTCAAAGTTTTTCTTATTTGTATTTTCCTTTAATTTTTATTTCTTAAAATAAGAACTTTTTATGAATATGGCTGCGACGATCCGGTAAAAATATTTTCTCTGGCGGGAATCGAAACCGCAACCTCGGCGCTGATAAACTAGCTCACTACCAGCTAGCCTACCGGGAGAATGCAACCAAACTCGAGCTATGTTGTAGGAAGAAATTGCCGGATATTCTGAAAAATCTAACCATGCGTTGGCAAATAAATGAAGTTAAAAAAAAAAAACGGTACAGAAATACATACGTAGCACATATGACAGCAGTCAAATATGTGAAAAAACCAGAGTACCGAAACGTTCACCCATTTTTCAGTCATGAGCGAGCGTGAAAACTTTAAAATTTTACTGTGTTTTCACATTCATGAGGGTGAGAAAAAAGTATATTTTGAATTTCCTCATTCATGAAAAATGAGCAAACAAAAAAAAATTCATATCTGAATTTGTCAGATATGAACAATTTTAAAAAAAAATTCAGATCCAAATTTCTCATAATGAAAAAAACGCGATTTTCCCGACCATTAACGGCGGGAAAATGAAGTAGTAAAAAGGCCTTATAGAAGGCCTTTTTGCCGATATAAAGTTTTCCAATCGCATTCCAACTGTATTTCTAATTTACACAGAGTGTCATTAAAGACCAAAGCCTTGCCTTCTCGCATCTAAATAATTAAGAATAAAGTTGTATCCAGTGTATTTTGCGACCTTAGTACAACAATGTTCCATCTTACATGCTGTTTAGGTGCATATGGGCATATCTGTCAAAAGGTCCACCGTGACCCAAAATTTTAAAGTTATTAAAAGCTGATTATTTTACGATATTGTTATAGAGAAATATTTAGATTTTACTAATTTTATAAATTTACTTATAACTTTGTTCACTTAGATGAACAATCAGACTGCAAAGTTGTGCAAACGTAATTTATTATTTGTGAGAATGTTTTATTGTGTTTTCTTTAATATTATCTTTCTGAAAAGAGGTGATATTTGATAAAAATTATTCCAAAAAAATTTTCTTACATGGTCTGTAATCTAAGGAAGAGTTCAAAGAGAAATATGTTATTCGGATTAACGGTAAATTTTTATTTTATTTATTTCACGTTCAAAATGTCACGTATCGACCTAGATTTTGGCTTAAAAAAAGAAAATACAGAAGATTTTGAAATCAAACCAAAAACATTTTAATGTTACATTGCTACGTAAAATTCTGAAAGTAGTTTGACTAAAAAATTGTGTCAGGTTTCGCTGAATTACGCCTTTTTATACATGGCCACAAATACTACTTCTATTTTTTAAACGTTCGAACCGCTACTTCTTTTGCCATTATCTTTGACCTAGGATAGCGCCCTTCATAATCTTTAGCATGGATAACAGTGCTTTCTTAGTGCTATAGTTTAAGGGTTAAGAGAACGTTAAAATATTTGTGTTTAAAATGTTATTCCATTTTTGATGCGTACGACTGTCACGTTCAACACTTTGGATTTACTCATATAGAACTTTGTTGTCTTTAATTCGCAAATTGTTGTTGCTACTAACGCGAAGTTAGTAAATTAATGACTAAACTTGCTACACATTCTAACATAACTGCTAATAAAACTATTTCGACAGGCCTTTTCTCAGAAAAGATAATTTGAATTTGTAAAATATTTTATAAAGCCCATTCTAAAAGACCTTTTCGAAGAAGGCAGAGCGGAATAAGTAAAAGTTTATTAAAAATCTAGTTGTAAACCAGAAGTGGGCACAACTAAAACTGTGCTTGTATTGATACTTATTAGTATTAGTGAGATGGCAGAAGTACCCACCAAACACAAAGCCAAGCATTTGAAATAAATGGTGCATTATATTTCCTTATTTTATATGTTACGCATTTGAAGTAATATAAAACATTTTTTAATAGTTTAAATTATAAAGATTTACTGTTCACAGAAAAAAGTAACAGTAAAAACAGTACAGTAAATTATTTTTCGCATAACATCATTTATTTGAAAAAAAAATACAAAAAAAATAGGAAAATGTGTCTCATCAAAAACTAAATTAAAGAGGCTATGAAAACGTGTAAAATCTCTCAGCACAATTGTGCTATGGAGCGCCCACCATTGTTGTAAACCTTCTTTAAGGCCTGAAAAGTCAAAGGGCTCGCAATTTTTCCCGCTACGAAGCACGATAGCCTGTGTGTGCTTTGTAAAATTATTTATTGGCTGGTAAACTAAAATTTGTTTTGATGCGTTTCTGGACACAAAATTACATAGGGCGGAAGATACAATAATATTTGACTGGTTTACAAAAGAGACCTCATCAGGCAGGATAATGAATTATTACACTACTCAACCAATGAATCAAATAATAAATACAGCAAAAAGTTTTATTAAGAGAGTTCTAAATATAAGCGATGAAGTATTTCACGACAAAAATATTGAAATTATCCGTAAAAAATAACTGTTTTCCCAATAACTTAACCAAATGTCTGATTAAAAATACAATAACACAATTAAAACAAAATAACGGAACTAACTTAATTACGGAAGAACCACCAAAAGTTTTTTACAGTGTACCATATGTTCCACACCTTATTGATAATGCGAACATAAGAAACACAATAAAGACAAAAAACACTTGTTTTGCTTATAAACCAAATAGAACGATTTACAAGAACAAAAACACCCATCGACAAACAACAAATAAGTAACGTTGTATACGAAATACAATGTTAAGGTAATAATGACGAACCATGCGACCAGCGTTACCGTTGTGATACTAAAGTATTAATTTGACCCTTTTTCGACGGTCTTGATACCTTTTATGACCCTTTCTTTAAATTATACTTTTGTATCATTTTCACCTATTTTGTGCCACTTTTTGACCCTTTTTGGAAATAGCACTCACATTTTGTTGTTTTGTCAACACAGCTGAACGTTAGTGCTAAACAAATGTTTTGGAAATAAGCGGAGATAGAGGAATGAACTTCAAGTGAAGATTTAATACCAAAATATAGAACGCAAATTCCTTAAAAGTAGTTAGTATTCGTAAAAAGTTTGTGTTAATAAATTTGTTATGACTTCTAAATTAGATTTTCGATAGTAAAGTACAAATTAAGTACAATTTCCCTAATAGCAAACATAACTCATAACGAATTTAGTATTTTTTTTATTTATTGAATAACTTATGGTGGTTTCTTTTCAAAAAAAAAAAAAAAAAAAAATGTGACATTTTATTTAAAAAAAATGCAATTATGTGTTTGTTTCTTAAACATGTGTTGGTCTCTTAAAGAGAAGCAAGTTTTATGATAAAAAATTCACCCTTAATAATGGCATAAAACTTTTCACCCCATTTTAAATCGACAATGTTAAGAGGGTCCTGTAAAATAGGTGACTTCGGTTTATTATTGGGGCTATTTTTACAACGGCGACGATTGCCTTAAATAACAAAAATTTAAAAACTCAAAAAATAGATAGCGCCATAAAATTGATTAAAAGTCTCTTAAACTAACAGAAATGAAAAAAAAATTGGTAAAAATTGCTGAAATTTTAAAGTATTTGTTAACAGAGGTATGATAGCTAAGTCGAGTATTTATAAAAAATTGTAAAAACTTTATTTAAGAATCAGAAAACTTACAGGAAAAAATCTCTTCAATCCTGAACAGCACTAAAATTCGCGAATGATTGCAAAATTGGAAACAATCCCTAAAATTTATTTGAAATCGCTAAATCGGTAAAAAAAAGAAAATGTGGGAACATAACATAGGTATAAGGTATTAAAAAATGAGTTATAATGATGAAGAACAAACCTTTGGTCAGGTGTTAAAAACAGGAAAGGGCATTCCATAAAAAAATGTACTTTTTTAAGCACTGCCTACCTGAAATAAATATTATTTGTTTGTTTATAAAAAACTTGGTCTTATTTTATTTATTCGAATGGAAAATACTGCTTTTAAAAAACTTGACTCCTTTTTTATTGAAATACCCTTTTTTTGACCCCTTTTTTTTGGAAAATCCACTTTTTGTGACCCTTTTCGAAAATTTCCAACGGTAACCCTGCATGCGACCTCATATACATTGGTACAACAAAACGAAGTTTACAGACGAGAATGGGATAACACAAAACAGACATAACAAAAAACAAAGAAACAACAGCACTAGCACAACATATTTTACACCATGGTCATACTGCTGATTTTGAAAACGTCAAAATATTGGATAGAGAGAATGTTGAAAAAAGAGATATACGATTGAAAGTTTACGTATCCAACAGAAAATAAATAAGACGATGAATCTGAAAGAAGACACAGACAACATCAACATTAATTACAGGGTTGTTTTAAATTGATAAACAAATTTAAAAAGTTTTTCACTGTGATACTAGAAAGAGATGTGGTTGAAAATTATTATTGTTAATTGTTTTTTGTTTTTACAAATAAAGTATTTAAAAATGTAATATAATCAAAAAAATTTGTAAGTTATATACATGGTTTAAAAAAAACTGTATTATAATCAGCTATGGGCACCACCACATTGAAAGCTTTGCATGTGTGGCATTGTATTGTTTTGTTTACGATTGCATTTGTTGGTTTTATGCTCTTTTGCTCTTTGTTTTTTGTGTATGTATACTAGGGTGTCCCTTATTTTTCGACGTCATTTTTTTTTTGCGCATACCCGCTAAAAAGTTTCGAAATGACCTAAAAAGCCACCAAGAAAAATTTTATTTTGATCTAAGAATGGTAACCTGTGGCGACTTGCGATGTATTTTAATGTTATTAATATGTGCCAGTAATATGCATAAACAGCTGTGGCTCAACGATTAAATGATTTAATGTTAACAACAATGAACTAAATTCAGGATACGTTGCATTATTTCTATATTAATTAAGTCGGAGAATATTATTTTTTGTATTAAGGTTAAAAAAACAATATATCGTAACTAAGCAATATACACACAAAGTTACATCCTCTTGTTATTAACGAAATAAAATTAGCAGCAACTATTTTTAAACTAAACTGTAACTTTAAACTTAAAACAGCAACTATGTATATTTGATATACATAGGTATTTTAATTTTATGTGGCATTCTTAAAAGCTCTAATTATTAAAAGCTTTCGTCTACATACCTTTTAATAAAAAGTGAGCTTTCATATACCATACATATATCCATCTAAAAAGGTGATTCCCCTTTCTACTCAACTGCTAAATTAATGTTGTGTTGTTTTCGATGTTGATTTGTCATTTCAATAGTGTGTTTCATAAAGTGCAGTATCTTAATTAAAAAAATGTGTGTCGAATTACGAAGTGAAAAGCAACCAATTTTTCTCATCGGAATGCCTTGTCATCAAATTAATGGTGCTAAACTACCATCTAATCGACAAGTTCTCGCTGTATATTTTTACAATATTCGTGAAGTCAAGCTCAGTGTTAGAGAAAGTGCAAATCTAGCAATAAGGGAATGCGTAATCTTTTGGGAGAAAGCAAAAATACCCATAAAGGCAATTCCGAACTGTGTGAAGAAACTTTTAGATAAATATACACTTTGGAAAAAGTTGCAAAAAAATTGTAAGAAGAGTCTCGATATTTATAGAACCCGTGAAAATGATTTTGCAAATGATCTTGATAATCTATTTGATATTGCTCATGCCGATGCCCTTGTTATTATGAAAATAGAAGAGGATAAAATATTTTTGAAGCTACAGAGAGAGCCGGGTAGACCGGGTTGCTTAGCTGGTATAGACAAAAATATCACAAACAAAGAAGAAAGATCCAGAAAAAGACTATCACACGAAGAAATAAGAAAATTGAGGCAAAAAGAATTATCCACAGTAGCATCGACTTCTAGATCAAATGTTGAACACAGGCAAGTTTCAGACGAGGACGAAATATATAATTCAGATACGGAAGATCCACCATATTCACACGAGCACGAAATCCTGCCAGAGACAAGCCCAAGTTGCAGCGTGACAGTTCTAAAAGAGGAAGAAAAAATCTGATAACACCTAAGGTAGTCGCAGTTTTAGACAGGTGCCAGCTAAGGATAAGAGATTCAGTGTATATTATTCAGGCTATCCTAGAGGCACTGGATCTGAGATGCGATGAATATTCGATAAATAAATCATCAATTCAACGAATTCGTACACAAATGAGAAAATCAAGGGCAGAAACTTTTAAAACTGACTTTAAGAACAATGTACCTAATGTTGTAACCATCCATTGGGATGGCAAACTTTTACCAGGCTTAGATGTGAGAAGCCGAAAAGAAGAGCGGCTACCAATTGTAATTTCTTATAGCGACAAGGAACAACTTCTTGCAGTACCAAAATTAGAGAGTTCATCTGGCAAAGACCAAGAAAAGGCTATAAGAACAGTCCTATATGACTGGAATCTCATTGACAAGGTACAAATAATCTGTTGTGATACAACTTCAACGAATACTGGTCGTTTTAATGGTGCTTGTGCTCTTTTGGAGCAAAGTTTAGAGAGAGACTTGGTGCTTTTCGCTTGTCGTCATCATGTTTATGAGCTGGTGCTTAAAAATGTATTTGAAGCCAAGATTAAGCAAAATATTGGATCTCCAGAAATACAAATTTTTAAAAAAATCAGAGACAACTGGAAAAACATCGATTCAAATAAGATTGAACCATGCATCGATTTTGTTAGAAATCACATTTCTGATGAAAAAATTTTATCCAGCTTAATGTTTTATAAAGCAGCACTGAAAAAAACCTTTATAAGGGACGATTATTGTGAATTAATCGAACTATGCGTTTTGTTTTTGGATGGCGATTCAGAGAAGAAATTAAAAATCAAGCCCCCCGGAGCATTACACAAAGCACGATGGATGGCCAGAGCGATTTATTCATTAAAAATATGTTTGCTCCGGTCCCAGGTCACCATAGCTGCAAATGATAAAAGTGCTCTGCGCGACATTTGCTTATTTGTTGCGATAGTTTATGTTAAGCCATGGCTCGAATGTACAGAAGCTGTAAAAGCACCTAATCAGGATTTGCGTTTTTTAAAAGAAGTGAAAGGCTACAATGAAATAGACGAAACAATTTCGAATGCTGCTGTAAGTAAGTTTTGTAATCATTTATGGTATTTAAGTGAAGAGGCAGTCATTTTATCACTTTTTGATGACGAGGTGGATAATGAAACAAAAACAAATATCATTGTAAACTTAAACAGGGGAAACATATCGGATTTTAACAAACGTTATATTCCAACGAACGATGAAATGTCAAAAACGTTGTTTGGTGAGTCACAATTATGTTTATAAAAATGTTATTATTGTATTAAATAAAAATTTTCAAAAAATTAAAACTGGATATTTATAAAACAATTTTTAATATAACCTTTCTTTGTTTCAGATAAAACGCTGGATAGTTTTGTGTCAAATAAGAGCACAGTATTTTTTACTCGATTACAGATCGATGAGAGTTTTCTTCGCACAAATGTGGCATCTTGGATAGATAACGCTGCATTTCTAGAAGCTAAGAGAAAAATAAGTCTTTTGCGAGTAGTAAATGATACTGCTGAAAGAGCAGTCAAATTAGTGCAAGATTTTCACGGACTTATTACTGCAGATGAAGAGCAAAAACAGTTTTTATTGCGCTGTGTTGAGGAACACAGAAATTTGTTTCCAGACTGCAGAAAAAATACACTTAAAAGAAGTTATCCCATCTAATTTTGAAAATTAAATAATTTTTAATAAAACAAGTTCTTTTATGAATTTTTTTTTTTTGTTTTTATTTATTGCATTTTGCAAAACTTCTTGGCTTACTCGCCACGGGTTGCAATCATGATAGAATAACAAAATTTAATATAAAGATATAATTTTCCATATATAAAAAAATTAGAGGGTATGCGTTTCGAAATTCCAAAAAAAATTTTTTTTTGCTTTATAAGGGACACACTAATGTATACACATCGTTCGCTCTTTTTGCATTTTCATTTTGCATTTGCCCATAGCTGATTATAATCAGGGTTACCGTTGGAATTTTTCGAAAAGGTTCACAAAAAGGGAATTTTCCAGAAAAAGGGGTCAAAAAAAGGGTATTTCAATAAAAAAAGGGTCAAGTTTTTTATAAGCATAATAATGAACATAATAAGAACAAGTTTTTTTTATAAGCAAACAAAAAAATAATATTTCAGGTAGGAAGAGCTCAAAAAACTTTATTTTTTTATGGAATGCTCTGTCCTGTTTTAAACACCTGACAAAAAGTTTATTCTTTATCATTATAGCTAATTTTTTCATACTTTTTATGTTATTTTTCGATTTAGCGATGTCAAATAAATTTTAGTGTTTGTTTTAATTTTTGCTATCGTTCGCGAATTGTAACCATTTTCTCGATTAATGCGATATTTTCCTGTAAGTGTCAGATTTTTTAAAGCTTTTCTTTCATACCGCTTTTACCAAATATTTGGGAATTTCCGCCAATTGACCAATTTTTACCTCTTTTGTTTTCATTCCTGTAACGGCACTCTCAACACTGTACATTCAAAAGGGGGCGAAAAGTTCAATACCTTTTGCCATTATTAAGGGCGAATTTTTTTGAATAAAACATGCTACTGTTTAAGAGAGCAAAACACCAAATTGCTTTTTTTAAATAAAATGTCAAATTTTTGTTTTAAAAAGAAACCACCGTAAAAAATAACAAATATTTATATGAGTTATGTTTGCTTTTTTTTGTACTTTACTATCAAAAATCAAGGAGAAGAAAGCATGGAATTGTAAGTTTATACTTTGAGTCTGTTCCATATCAAGCAATGCTTATTTCGAAAACATTTGTTTAGCACTTCTGTTCCGCAGTGTTGACAAAAAACAAAATGTGAGAGTTATTTCCAAAAAAGGGTCAAAAAGTGTCACAAAAAAGGTGATAATGATACAAAAGTATAATTTAAAAAAGGGTCATAAAAGGTATCAACACCGTCGAAAAGGGGTCAAATTGATACTTTAGTATCACAACGGTAACGCTGATTATAATGTACGTTTTTACACATATTTAAATAGACACCCCCTGAAGAAGTAGAAAAATACTCTACGAAACGTTGGGAAAAACTGTAATAAAATTGATGTTTTATTTACATTGAAGCTCCAGGCTTAAAATGTGTTTTGATTTTGTAAAAAATTTGTTTTTTTCGTTTAAAAGACATAAAGGCAAAAATGTTTGAAAAAAAATTACTACCTGCAAGAACTGTAGACAACTGAAGATGAAGTCTTGTGAAAAAATTTTGTTTCTGGACCAAGCGCAACGGTGTTTAAAACACTACATTGAACTTTCAAAAACTGGCATAATTTGGCGCGAAACAATAAAATTACATTAATGCAACAATAAAACAAGTTTTCTTACCCATCAACTATACCTACTGTCGCTTTGCTTGTGCCGAAACAAGACTTTGTTAGTGTTGTCCAAATAACTTTACCAATGTAAGAAAAGTGTTTTTAGCAATAAAAACGCATCGTCGCGATTGGAACAGAAACAAAAATATTTTTACAAACACAAAATACCAACAACTTCTTGTGTCTATTTTTTTTTCTCAATAATTTCTGCATAAAGGTACGTCTTTTTAACGAAAGAAAAAGTGACCCTTTTTAAAGGCACCAAAGAATTGTTGACACAAACAAAAAACATATCGTTAGCTTATATGCAAAACATTATTAGAACATTTTAAATTAGTTTGTTTTGTTGATTACGATTCACATAATTTGCTTTCAGTGCCAACATATCGTATAGACACCAAATTTTTTCAACAAACGTATGCTTATCAACATATGACAGGCATTTGTTAACGATGTCAGCAAACTTTTGTTCACAATTATAGCATATCGTCTAGACACAATATTTTTTACTTTTCAGCAAATTTTCTACGTATGTTGACAAATATGTTATTTGTTGAAAGTCGTATGTAAGCTTTTCAGCATACAGCAAATTTGGTAGCATATGAATAATATAAAAATTGGTATTCCCTTAATACTTGATTAATTTTTTACATAACCCCGGAACTTATCCAGATTTCTAGCTCATCGGCAAACAAGGAACAAAAATTGCACATATAAGTGCTTTGAAAATAGAAATGTTTGTCAAAGAACTTTGTTTTAGAGTTATAGCCCATAAAAGTTGATCAATTCTTAACCAATATTTCTTGAAGTATAAATTGAATCACATCAATATGGGTATCGCTAAAGGGTGTTTCTAAATACCTTTCACATGGTATATAAAACATGCCGAATAATTAACCTATTAAAAACCAATTTAAAAAAATATTTTAATTTACTAATGCATTTTATCAAAATGGCTCTAATCTCAAAATGTTATCGATATAAGGGCACTGCTACACGTTCAATAAATATCGTGATATTTCTAGTATCACGATATTTATTGAACGTGTAGCATGCAATATTGATGGATCGCGATCCATATCGCAGAATGGCCTAAAATATGAAATCCAGAAATCCAGATCGCGGATCGTGGATCGCGTGATAAATATTGAACGTGTAGCATTTTCATGATATAAAATAATATTAATAAGAACAAATAAAAAGTAAAATAATTGACATGATACATCAGTAAAAAGTGTCAAAATAAAAGAAATAAAATACGAATGAAAAGTTTATTGAAATAAAGGGTAATGGCAGAAGACAGTGAAATCGAGCAAAATAGCTAAACAGGCTTTCTTTTGGTTTTCTCGCGAATTTGATAAACGACCCGCACAGCACAAAAATAACATAAATACTGACGCGATAAATATTGAACATGTAGCATACGCTCGTGCAGGGCTGCCAGCTTTGGGGTTTTGACCCCCAATAAGAGGTTTTCTTGTTGCTAAAAGGGACAAAAAATTTGATTTGGGGTTTTCATTGGGGATTTATAAAAAAAACAAGTAAGAGTGCTATATTCCGCTGTGCCGAAACTTATATACCCTTCACCATTGTGCGAGTAGAATAGAGAGCAACTAAATAATTTTTACATATACATATACATACATATTTACAATTCTTACAACTTCATTATAAATGAAATTTAAAAAGCGATAACTGGTAAATATTTTTTATTATGAAATAATAAAGAAGGGTGATAATGAAAATCATATTGGGCATTATGCTAGTATATGTAAACAAATACGAAGGGGGAGTGAGGGGATAGGAAGAAGAGACGACAACCGGATTTGAACTTCGCTTTGCATAAGGACCCAGAATATATATACTTTATAGGGTGTAGGACCTTCGGTGAAGGGTATTAAAAACAATCTTAATTATAAAAAAGAGTAATTTTTGGGATTTCAGTATTTTGGTCATAACTCTGCTATTTCTTAACCGATTTGACAGATTTATATACCGACGTGTTAAAGAAGAAATGGACTCGGGAAGATCTTTGGTTCCTGAAAATGAGTATTTTTCAAAAAAAAAATTAATATTTTGGTCATAACTTTTTCGTATCTGAACCGATTTTCCCGAGTTTTTCAGAAAATATTTTCTATTAAAAATCTTCTTCTGATCTTCTGATATATAAGGCGTAACCATAGGTCATATTACAGTCAACAAATTCAGGTTTTTATACAATTTTTAATACTTTTTGTATGAGAGGTACCACGCCTACTTCTCCAATCCCGCCCACATTTTGTAGGATGGTGTATATTTATAACCTAAATGTTTGTACCTAATTTTAAAGCTTTGGCTCTTGCCGTTCTGCAGATATACAGATACAATAATAATACAAATACAACAACCACAAGGGATTTTTTGGAAAAATTAGAGGCAGTCGTGGTTTTTTGGTCATATCTCAGCCATTGTTTGACCGATCTGGCTGAATTTCAATAGCAAGAAATGGTGGACTATATGTGACATAAATGTAAAACAACGTAGCCGCTATCATGTCTGGAGTCTCCGGAAAACACATATCAAACGTAAGACGGACAGACGGACGGACGGATGGACGGACGGACGGATATCGTTAAATCAACTTCTCTCCTCATAAGGACCCAGAATATATATACTTTATAGGGTCTAAGATCAATATTGTAGAAATTACAAACGGAATGACAAACTTATATATACCCTTTTCCACCTGTGGTGAAGGGTATAATAACATTTCCACCTGTAATAAATTTAAATAAAAAAAAAAAAAATAAAAAAAAAAAACACAAATAAGAGTGCTATATTCGGCTATGCCGTATCGTATGTAAGAACAACAAAAAGTTATACATATAAATGAGCCGTTTATTTTGAAAGTGGCATTAGTCACTTTTTCAAAAAAAATCGAGTTAATCATAAATAATAATAATAAATAATAATAATAATACTGAGAAAAATATCATTATCATGATGTATCAAATACAAGTGAATCTTCTCGAAAGTTAGCATCCATATTTTTAAACGTGTTAAAACGCAAACCCTTAAATATCTCGACTTAAAAACCGAAATGACTTATGCCACTTTCAAAATAAACGGCTCAAATATTGTTCTTTAGATATAAATAAATATAAATTGAGCACCGCCAACTTTTCATTTCGTCATGCCGAAGAATATGACAAAATCAAAAAATTATGTATATATCTAAGTCCGTTTCCTCTTTTGCCAAAGTTGATGTTTGAAATTCGTTATATAAATTTTTATTTAATCTTAAAATCGTGTATAAAAAAATTTAATAAAAATAAAAAAAAATTTATTTTTGAGACTTGAACTCGCAATCTTACGAGCCTTAAGCGAGAACTTAGACAACTCAGCTACGAATGGTTTTATTGAAGAAGCGTTAAATTAAAATATATTGAGAGAATTTTATGAACATACATACATGTGTATGCGTAAAAAACACATTAAAATCCACCACTTGTGGTGAAGATTATAAAAAGAAAAAACAAAAAAACCGCAACCAAGAGAAATGCAAGAAGATATCAACGTAGCAACAGCTTATTAGACGAAACACAATAACAACAATTACGAAAGCAATGCCTTTATACATAAATAACTTTTGCTCATTCATACATTTTCATGTGCATACATACATATGTATGTCTTTGCAATAGCTAGGTTAACCTACTAGTTAGTATGGATTTAATTAAATTACATATAACTTTTTTTGTACATATGTATATGCTTGCCGAAATAAAATAAAACACTGTGTCATTGCCAATAACATGAAAATATCGAAAAGCTTTATAGGTAATTTTAAAGTCGTTTTTAGGACATAAACAAATTAAATAAAAAAAAAAAATCACCTGTGGTGAAGGGTACTAATAAAAATTTTTTTTAAAACTGGGGCAATCAAGAGTCTTAGCCTGCAAGTTACACAACTCGACTACGAACGCTTTTACTGAAGAAGCGTTAAATTAAAATATATTGAGTCTACTTGTTTGTTTCTTTATTCTGTTAATGGGCTTGTATGTGTTAAATTAAACGCATTAAAATAAATAATAAAAAAAAAAACAACAACCACAAGGGATTTTTTTGGAAAAATTAGAGGCAGTCGTGGCTTTTTCGTCATATCTCAGCTACTCGTGGACCGATCTATCTGAATTTCAATAGGACGAAATGGTAGACTATATGTGACATAAATGTAAAACAACCTAGCCGCTATCATGTCTGGAGTCTCCGGAAAACACATATCAAACGTAAGACGGACAGACGGACGGACGGACGGATATCGTTAAATCAACTTCTCTCCTCATAAGGACCCAGAATATATATACTTTATAGGGTCTAAGATCAATATTGTAGAAATTACAAACGGAATGACAAACTTATATATACCCTTTTCCACCTGAGGTGAAGGGTATAAAAATAGGATTTTTTGGGGAAATACACGGAAGGAATTATTTACTAAAGCACCACAAAATATGGCTTGAACTAAAATTATTTTGCACCATTCTCGTTATAACCAAAATTTTCTTATTTTAAATTTATGTGTGGCTTGGTTTAAGCAAAAATTTATGACCCAAAGCGAACTATATTTATATACAGCTAAAAAAAATTAAGTATTCGTTGCTTATGGCTAATTTCAACAATTCAATTTAAATATCAATTCATATTTTAATAAAGTTGTTCCTATAATTTTATTTTTATTTGACATGAAAAACTAACTAACAAAATACGAAAAAAGCCTGAATTTTTAAATCTGAAAAGTTTGAAGCTAATTTCTTAATAATATGATTATGTATAATAAGTACAAAATTTGTATTTTCCTAGTGAAGTTCATGTATGTACACATAAACTTAATAGAGATGATAAAAAAATTAAAATGAACTCTTAAGTCAATGAATGGGCTAATTTTGTTTCCTTGTATATAAAAAAAAAATTATGAAGTTTGGTGACGAATGGGTAAAGCAAAGTCGATTGATAAGTTGAAAAGTGAATACAAAGCGAAAAAATCTCTTATTTTAGTTTTTCTCAATTTTTTAAATGTCGTAAACTTCTCTTCTAGATGATAAAGTAATCAAAGTGTAGATACAATTATGTTTTCAATGCAGATTCATTATAGGGAAGTTCGACTGTATATACATATTTATAAACTATATATGTGACAGCGCATAGAGAAAGGGACCAGTAAGGTAAAGGGACCAGTAAAAACCAACTACACAAAACAAGAGGTAGGGACGACCTACGCGCGTATCAAGGTTGACCAACAAGGTCGCTTTCAAATGAAACCAATACCAACACGCTCAGTGATGGTACACCAAAGATACACGTATTTAAATCTTTAAAATGGCAAAACCCTTAGGTCCCTTTCTATTTTTCGCGTCACATATGTTTTTAATACAACTACATATTTCCCTACAATAAAAATTATCTCTTGTAGAACATCCCTGCAAATAAAATTGGACCACCTGATCCATTTTGATAAAATGGACTACTCCATGGACTGGTCCGATGTAATGCAAGCATGGACCATGTCATTGTTAAAAAGTGTTTGTAGTGAGACGACATGTCTTCGTTTTTTAACGACATGTTTTCGTTTTTAAACGACTTCAAAACTAATCCTCTTGAGTATACCATGGAGTAGTTTTAAAACTACTCCTTAGTGGTCCAAAGGTGGGTTATATGGTCCTCTCCTAGGACATCGTAATGATAAATAGACCAGGTTTTTTACATACGTTTGGGTTAGTCCTGGTCCCTTGTGGACTACTCTTTACACGCGTGTTTGGACTGGTCCTATTATTTGCAGGGATAGTATAAGTAAAACTCAAATAAATATTTAAATTATCCGTTAAAAATTGTGTATTTTTTACAGGGGTTTATTTTTGGGGATTTTCTCTTTTATTGCGGAATTTTTTTTTAAGTTTGGGGAGGACGAAAAAAAGTACCTGGCAGCCCTGCGCTCGTGATCCATCAATATTTTAAAACGGATCGTGATCCAAACATCACGATATTTATTGAACGTGTAGCAGTGCCCTTAAAGGCACCCGTACACGACATGTATTTGTCATCTGACATGTCAAATTTTCAAGTCACATGCAGGGATGTCAGATGTGACGATTTTACGTCATTTTGACGATTTTTTTCGCAGAATTTACCAAAATGACGATTGACGATTTTGAATGTAGAGTTACTTAGGTGTTGACGATTTAATCCCGTCAATAAATTTAGTTTAAACTTTAATCTTTCATCAAATTTTTAACACTTTAATCTGTCAAGTAAAGTTTTTTTCTTACCGAACGTTTCCACATGCAAGTAATTACTTGCAAGTAGTGTATACGTATTATCAACAAAAATTTGAGGAAACAGCCGATTGGCTGAATGAACAAAAATTGTGTGAATGTGAAAAAGTGTCAGTGTATTGAGTTTTTCGAACTTGCACTTGCATGTGGAAACGGGGGGTTAGTTAATATATATATATAGAGGCGAATATATATTTATATCTACTAGCGGACTCGACGAACTTCGCCTCGTCCCAATTTTAAGCCTTCAGACAAACTTTAGAGTAATAATACAACACAAATATTAAAATTTTTAATATGATTTATTTGAATGGAATCAGTAGAGAGCGATTTGATGTACAAAAATCTATAAATCACTAAATATATAAACCATCTTTAAACGCATAAAATTCGGCGTTTAAACCACCAACACAGACCATATGAATTTGATAAGATTTATCGTAGGGCTATCACATGTTATTTTTTTACCACATATAACACATGGGAGAATGATTTATAGTTGCTGAGTTTAAACTACATATAAATTCAAGTTTAGTTCAACTTAACCAGCGTTTAAACCATCAGTGGTTTATTAGCCATTATTGTACAAGTGTTTTTTTAGAAAAACTAAAAAACAACTAGTTAATATTAGTCAGGGCCATTTTTTGATGTTTTTTTTATATTGGCAGGACGATTTTTCGAAAAAAAAAAAAATAATCTGACAGCACTATTTCACTTGTTTGTTTTATTTGAGTACAATAACTGCCTGCTTTTAAAACACGAGTGCAAAACTCCTTCAAATTACTGCCTGCTTTTAGATCGCGAGCACAAAAGTGACTCGTTTAACTAATATTTAAAACAAAATTTAAAAATGTCCATTCCTTAAGGGGTTCCCATACAAAAAGTTTAATACAGACTAGAAATATATTGAAGAAAACGGAGTCTCCTTAACAATTTTCGTTTTTTTAAGTATGTAATTACAATAAACTGAACCGTTTTTGAACCGGTATTGGATTCAGCGTACCCGAAAAAGGTTTAAGCACCAGTTGCCAAATTCTAGCATAGTGTAATTGTTTGATAAAATTTGCGAAAAGCAATAAAAAACATTTTTAAATATAACAATAAAAAGAAATTAATTGGACTTTATATTTATACTGTGTACTTTTTTTCTTAACCTTTAATAATCAATGTACTTTAATTGCAACAAAAAAAGTTGGGAACCCTTTATGTAGTTGTCCTGCGATTTAACTTTGAATAATTAAGTTTAAGTTATCGACGTCCTTATTCTTCGCTGCTATTATTGCCCGTTCACCAATCCAATCGAGATTTTTGTAGTTTTGTGCAATGTCGGGGAACACTTTGCTGATGAGCTCCTCCTTGGACGATGTGAATTCACAAAAATTTTCAGGGAACGATATCAATCCATTCGAAACATCAATAGGAATTTGGCCGTTGCCAAGCTCCAGCAGTTGTCTCGAGAATTCAGCAGCCGATGGGTCGTTCTGCAACACGACTCTTATGTTTGCGGTCAATTGCAACTTCTGGACATGCCACCACAAAGACGACGATTTCAGGCAGGCGTTAAGTTCAGCTGCAGCAGAAGATTTGGGGATGACGGGAATTGTTTGACGAAAATCTCCGGAGAGCAATATCAAAGCCGCACCAAATCGTCTTTAGTATTAAAAATTCTATATTTTTTGGATTTGTATGATTTTATACTTAATATTTTTTTATGTTTTAATAGAGTGATATATCCGTGTTTATAAAAAAACGATTTTTTTATATGACGATTTTTTGACGGTTTTTTTTTCAAAACTACTGACGATTTTGACGATTTTTTTTTTAAATTTTGACGATATTTCGAAAAAAACATCTAACATCACTGGTCACATGTAATTGTTCATGTCTGTCAAAATTGCTGTTTTACATAAGGTTTATAATATTCGGTCACAAACGTACATGTAATTTGCTTCTGACATTGTCTCTGTTTTTTTTCGCATTGTTATTGCAGAAACCAAAGTAGTTCTTGGTTTCAAAATAGCTTGCTGCCGGCACGAAAATATTTATTTGCGCCGTTAAACAATTTAGCCATCTTAACATTTTTTTCTTTTATGTTAAAGATACCAATTTAGAATTTTAAAATGAAACGATTTTATGTATATATTTACATAAATTATATTCAATGGTGATATGAGCATACATATCTTGGTATTGTAAAATATTAACTTCAGCCGGCTAATGATTCCGTCAATAGTTGACGCCGCTGCCAGTTTCTTCCCGGCATAGATTTCTGATGTCAGATGGTTTTTCAGAAGAAAATAGAGCACGCTCTAATTGAAATTTTGTCAGATGACTTTGCGTCTGACTTTTACAGAAGCAAAGTTAAAAAGGTAACACACGACATGTATGTGTTTTGCAGTGCTCCTTAACTAAAAATTCTAGATGGCAATTATGATATCTTGGATTCTTCCCCTCTGATGTCTATTTTTTTCACGTGTTTAAGAAAGTGCCTCTAAAACTTAGTATGTCTAGCTTTTAATATACTCGCCATGCTCCAACTTGAGTCACCTTGAGTCTAGCTAAGAATTATATACACCTACTGCCCAATTTTTAATTTTTCGCATATATGTTTTGAGGCATTAATTTTTATGCATTTCAATTATTTTGTATTTTTTCATTTTTAGAATTCTGCTGTTTCTTTATAATTTTTTAATTCTTGTTTTAACTTTGTATCATGGTCTCATATTTTACATTATGTTTGCTTTTACAAATGTCTTAATTAAGATTTTTAATTTGTAGTAATTAAATAAATAAAAAAAATACGGAAAAACAGTGCCAGAAGAGTTTCACAGTCCAGCAAAAAAAAAAAAAATGGCACGAAAAATGGCACAAAATATGAAAACTGACAAAAAAACGCTAGTAGTCCAGATGGAGAAAGCTTGTCAATAAATTCATCCGTCTCACTTTCATTAAAATATGAGTAAAATATGCAAACACCGCTAAGTGCAAAAAAAAAAACAAAGGCTAAGAAACAGTTTTTAAAAATTGAAATGCCAAGCCATAGAGAGTGGTTTTCAGGATTATTGAGTAATTAACCAAAAATCGCGCGTAACTTATAGAGTTTTGTACGAGATTGATAATGGTTAAGGGAGCCATTAAAAAAAATAAAATGCGGTTTTTACAGAATTTTTATTTTGCTATATGTCTAAAACAAAAAGGGCTATAATTTAGGGCGTGGCAAAAATTTTTTTTTTAAGTTCTTAAAACTTAATAAATATACCTTTTATTCTAGGGCGTGACTGATGAACATTTTTTTGGTTTGTATTGGCTTCTACTTGCTTTAATGTAGTATGTATGTGAAAAAGAAAAAAGGGGCTTAATTTGGAGGCGTCTCATAAAAGTGAGCATATTAAAATCTATACATACGTAGTTTTATAAGGACTTTCTTGGACCTTCAAAAAAATTGGGGGAATAATCCGAGATGGCATAAGTGGCGCTCAGAATTTCAGGTCGGATTGAAAAGTCACCAAAGACAAAAATGAAGCCACTATCAAGCTATGAACAACGATATGCGATATGATGAAATCGGACTTTAAATGGCAAAAGTGCTGTATTGGGGCGTGGCAAAAAAATTTTTTTTCCTGTTTTAGAAACTTCATTGACATATCTTTCATGCTAGGGGGTGACTGGCACAATTTTTTTTTTCGACCCACCCTAGTATACATGTGGTAATAGTTTATATACTCTACGTATTATTTAATTATAGTATGCCAAATACCGGCTTTGCTAAATAAAATCGTTCTTTTATGTTGGTTTTCGACTGGACATAAGGGTACTTAATTTTATGTTATATCAAGCACCGGCTTCGCTCAGCTGAGTTAATTTTCTTTATTTAAACCCTGCAAAATGTCTATTTCTATTAAAGAAATTAACAAAAATTGGCGACAAACTGAACCGATTGTTATTTACAAAAGAACTCGTTTTCTATGACTAGATTTTACACTACGATGATCGGTCTATAATTTACCATAGGTCGCATGTAAAACCCATTCTCGGATATACTTTAGCATGCCTTAGACGTACCAAATAACGCTATTATAGCGGAATTTGTTATTTCATAGTTTCATAAAGCTAGAAATCATTTACCATAAGCTCCATTCGAGCATTTCAATTTTCCGTTTTTTTTAATAACTTTAGTGGCAAAACTTGCATCATCTTTATAAAAATTTGATAACTGTATTGAAATTTGGTCCAGTTTATGTTTTTTAATACTAAAATTACTCAGCCGAATTTTGTAATTATCGACCCAAAAATCCCGTTAATACGGCTAAACTGATACAAATCATGATAGTTTATTCAAATTTGGTCAAATTAAGTTATATATATTATTATTGAGGTTTTTTGTTTTCCTCACGGGCTAATATGATCAATCTTTTTTTTTTTTTTTTACCAAATGTAATTAAAAAACATTTATGGTTAATGTATTTTCTTTTCCCAACATTTCGTTCGCTTTTTTCGAACTTCATCAGGGGTTATTTTTATTCCATAAAAATCTAGACAATTAGATAATAATTATAATAAATTTTTGAACTTTAATAATATCACAGCTTAACTTACAAATTAGGGTTTACATTTGTATTGCACTTTTTAACTATTTTATATTAAAAACTGGACTACACGACACAGAAATAAATAAATAATTAATAAGTAAAATACAACACAAACACCGAATAAAAGTCAAACTTAATGTAAATATCACAGAACTATAACTAATTATAATCATTAACTATTGCAGCGGAGTATTGCAGTTTTGTATTGTCCTTGTCTTCTTTCGTATTCATTATATTTTTGATTTTCTCTTGGATTCGTAAGCTTTCGAGAGTGTAACGTTTGTTCTCTCTCCGCCCTCTGTCTAATATTTTTATATTGTCGAAGTTCATGTTGTGATTGCACTCTTTTACATGCAGAGATAGTGCCGTCGCTATTTTGCCTTTTTTGATGTCTGTTTTGTGTTCATGAATTCTCTTCTCTAACCTTCTTTTTGTTGTTCCAATGTAAACCTTATTACACCTATCCCTTTCGTTTCCATCACATTTTATTTCATAAACTACATTATCTATTTTACATATGTCCAGTTTGGTTTTGTTATATGTAAACAAATGCCTTAGTGTCTTGTTTGATTTATGTGCAATTGTTGTTGTTTTTTCTGTGATCAAGTTCTTTAGTGTTTTTGTCTCCGTTAATTTTGGGATGTAGGTATTAAAGCCCTGCACGAATGCATTTGAAAGCCGTTTCGAATCATTCGTTTGTTTTTCAACTCGTGATTGTCGATTGCATTTTGCTAACGAATCAAACTCTGTATTGTGAAAAACACATAAAGCACGAAAAGAATATAAACACACAAATGCAAATGAATTTAAATTTGTGTGTTATAAACGACCAAATACGAAGTGTAAAGAGCACGAAATTTACTCCATGAAACAACGAATCAAACGAATAACACAAACTACACCAACTCAAACGAATCGCACGAATCAAACGAATCAAACGATTCAAACCAAACAACAGTTACAAAATAGATGATAAGAATTATCTTTTTTTTATTATTAGGTATGACTAGTAAATTTGTATTGAGCAAAAAAAAACAAATGAAGATGCAAGATATTTTTATACAATGTTTAAGTTTTTATTTTAAATTATTTTATTCAAAAGTTACAAAAATATATTTTGAAATATTTTATTAAAAGTAAAAAAGAAATGAAAAGCTAAATTCAATTAATTGCAAAATTAAGATAAAAATAATATAATGAGCAAAATGGTTTAAAATATATATTAATTTGTACAGTTTAAAAGTTCATAAGTTCATAGGTAGATAAATGTAGACAAAAAATTTAAAAAAATTAAATTTAAATAAGCCAAATATTTTTAACACTAAAAAAGTATTACGTATGGAGGTATGGATGTATATTAAATTACCTTTTCCTAATTTCTTTTTCCACTTTTGTGCATAGAAATGCATTTCCCTGGTCTATTTATTCAAAAAAAAAATAATCTAAATGAGAATTATAACGTGAAAAAGTTATTTTAGTAAACAGTTAGGATATTCATAGTGATAAGTAAAATAGTAATGGTATTCACGGTGTTGGGTTACTTATACTTCAAACATCTATGCATACATTTTAATTATATCATAACATTTTACAAAATACCAAATGCGCACCTGAGTTTGCCTGCAAAAATGTATAAAGTCATTATAACAGGTCAAAGTTTCGTTAAATAGTTACCATAAATAGGTAAGGTTAACTCTTTGGGCTCGGTCATATAATTGTAGCATAAAAAGTATGCAGTAAAAATAGTGCGAAACAATAAAGTTTCATTAATACATCAATGAAACACATCTTTCTACCCAAACATGTTACCTACTGTCACATTTGCTATTATGTATATAGGTTATTTACACTTAAATTGTAGCAAAACAATCCTTTTTTTAACTTGTTTTTTTTTACTTACTTAAGAAAAGTGTTTTCTAAGAAAAAATAGCCGAACCGACGCGATTGGTACAGAAACCAAAATATTTTTACAAGCACAAAATACCAACAAATTCTTGTGGCTATTTTTTTCTTAATAATTTCTGTATTTAGGTACGTCTTTTTATCGTAGGAAAAAGGAACCCTTTTACAGGTATCAAAGAATTTTTTTTTTGTCATCATAAAGTTTTTTTCTGTCAAGATGAAGCAAAATAACATAGCATCCGCTAGACATGTAACTTGTCGAAGTCACATCGACGACTGAATTGATGATCATAAAAATATGTGTTAGTAGTGGTACGCACAATTGGGCAGAGAAATGGAATTCCCTGTTATAGACTCACAATTGTAGTGTGTTATGTTTTCTTTCACATCGAATTATACATTGAGTTGATTTGTTTTTTTTAAATCAAACTACTGCTTAACAACGAGTTGTTTGAAACGAGCTACTGTTAAAAGTTGATTCGGTTTTTCATTGTGTATCATTCGAATTGATTTTAAAAAAAGAACTCAGTATTTGACACAACAATGAGTTGGTGTGGAGAAATGTGAAAAAGAAACGAATGCATTCGTGCAGGGCTTTAGTAGGTATGGTACACTGTAAAAATATTTTTCTGTTTCCGATTCTTTCTTTTTCTCAAGTCACCAGTCAGTTGTTATTCTACCGTTTTCTCGGATAATGTTGATGTCCAAATATGGTATTGTCATATTCTTTTCACGTTCGATAGTAAAACGGATCTTATTGTGGTAAGAATTAAGCGTTTTTAGAATTATTTCCTCGTCAGATTTTCTTATGATTGCAAAAAGGTCATCTACATATTTTGTTATAAACTTGATTTCTATATTCTTCGATCTGAGTTCGTCTATTGCATCGTCGAGTAGTGCGTCCAGTACTATATCAGCAATTATCTCACATTTGACAAGTGATCAAAGTTTATTTATACCAAGTACATGCAAGTCTACAACAAATCAACAATAAAAAGAATAACATTCATTTTGTTTGTGTAAAAACATTTGATACTGTCAAACAGCCAAGCATAAAGAAAACAAAAAAAAAAAAAAAAAAAATCATGGCGCACTAAAATGCAAGCAAATTTTTACAATATCGAAAATAAAACAACTGAACAGCTGATCACTTGCATGTACTTGTAATAAATATACTTTGGCTGTAATATTATTAAAGTTCAAAAATTTATTATTATCTAATTGTCTAGATTTTTATGGAATAAAAATAACCCCTGATGAAGTTCGAAAAAAGCGAACGAAACGTTGGGAAAAGAAAATAAATTAACCATAAATGTTTTTTAATTACATTTGGTAAAAAAAAAAAAAAACGATTGATCATATTAGCCCGTGAGAAAAACAAAAAACCTCAATAATAATATTATATAAAACATTGATCATAAAACAAAAATATATATATAAAGTTATATATGATTAATAAGTCGGTTAAGTCCGACCATATAATAACTTATACCACAGAATATACAGCTAAATATTTGAGGGTGTACCTAATTTGGGACTCATGGGCAATCATGGACCCAATAGAACAAATAAGGTTATAGTCGCCAAATTTTGTATTAATACTAAAATTTTTAAGGATGTTATGGTATTGGTAATATATTGTATAGGAACTATATATTGAGAATATAAAGTTTAATCTTAATACCAAGATAAAAAAAATGGTTTATTGGCACAAAGATTCTAATCTGAAAAGTAGAAAGTTTCTTTGAGAAATTATAGACCGTTCCTCACCGTTTTCAATAACAATAAATATTTAGTACCAATGTACCAAATTTTATCAAATAATTGCGACCTGTACTTTGCACACTACAAAGTAAGCAGCCAGCCAGTCGGCCGGACAGACATCGTTGTATCGACTCAAGATAGTGATTGAGTCGATCGGGATACTATAAAATGGTTTTAGGAGCAATAATTTTAAGTTTTACAGACACTATGGTGGTGTAGGTATCAAAATTAAAAACATACTGCTGGCCGGCCCATAACTTACCATAACGGTAGAACTGTAACCAATTATAAAACTGTGAGGCTTTATAAATAACTAGATGACCCGTGCGAATATTTCGCACCGTTAGTTGTCATTTTTGTAACATAAAATTAAAATAATTAATAGAAATTTTAGAAACTTCAATACATTTTATTAAAAGTATAAAAATCTTAGAAATCATAATATATATCATACATATTTACATACATACATACATTTGTTTAAATGCTTTTATAACATAGCGTCTTCACCTGACAATTTTTTGTCATACCAAATGTCAAACTTCATATCAGAAAAACGCTGACAAAAATTTTCGAGTTTTTTTTATATAGACTTTGACGTTTGGTATGACAAAAAATTGTCAGGTGAAGACGCTATGTAATACTTCTTTGAATACAATGTTAGAGGTAATGACATGATCATCGTTAACTTTTTGCCCGTACGAATCCTTTATCAATGAAAATATTAATTTTTCAATTTCTTATTATTTTTCGTCATTAGTGTTAGACATAAGCTTTAAAATGAGATATCATTCATTAAATTTGATGTGGTGGTATTTGAGATATTTGCAACCGACAAAAAAAAGTGCTTTAGAAATAATATATATGATTTTTAGAACAATCCAGTTCATATATTTTAACTACATATTTGCGGATTTGACCCAGCCCAATAAATCTTTCTTACTTATTGAGTATTAATATGCATACATAAAACTATTAATTTTTGCACTAAAGGCGATAATTTATAACAAATTTTAAATAAAAAAATTAAAATAATAAAAAAAGAGAATTGTCAAATTTATTTGAAATTTTTAAACAAAGTATACTAAGTAACACGACTCTTTGACAATCCCTCTCAGCAGGTACCTAGTAGTACATAACTCAAATATGTGTTCGTGAAAAAAATGTACATGTATTGATACATTTTTATTTTTCACCAGACATACAGGGTTTCATTAAATATGTTAAAATTTTATTTGTTTTATTAAGTACTTTTTTTGCAAAAATATTTTCAAATCGCATTGATTAAGTTTGAAATATGTACGTATATGCATATGATTTATGTAAAACGTAGAAATTTAACAGAAAACCGTATTTTAATGTACATGTATACAAAAATCGTTTTATAGTAAATATTATTTTAAAAAAATGTACCGTAAAAAAAAAAATTTGTTACCTTTAATATCATCTTTAAGAATACATTTTATCACCTTTTTTTACCTCGATGTCGAAACCAAATTTAAAAAGTAAAGTTTTAAAACTATTATAGTGCATTAAAAAGGTGTTTTTAAAACTATTTTTAATTATATTAATTTAATTACTGGTGGTGTTCTGTAAAAAAGCCAATTCATATACCTTTTGCTGATGAGTTATTAAATGCAATTTAAGTTTTTTGATAATTTTACGTTACATTATTTTATAAAAAAAAATATTTTGTTAATTTATATACCCTGTTACAAAACTACATCAAATTACTTTAAAGTACTTTATACACTGATGTAACATTAACACTCAGGCAGTCAACTAGTTCAACGGACAAGATTAGATAGAGTTATAGAAATGTTACTCTGCAATAAAAGAAATTCCTTTGCAATTCATGGCGATACAGAACCCAGTAAAAACTTCGCCTACAAAATAATCTGTTAAGTAATCAGAAAAAAGTTACTTACAATTCAACTAAAAGAACCAATGAATTCTACTGAAAGAACCAATGAATTTTACAAGGGAAGTCCAAAATGAATGCATTAATAAGTAAGCCATTATTATACCCTTCACCGCAGGTGGTGAAAAAGGATATGTAGGGGAGACCGGGGCACCTTCGGCACTGGGGTAGATTCGTCAATGACGTTTTCGATATGACGCACTTATTTTTCATCACTAACTATTTATTTAAATTTATCGAAAATCAAAATAAATAACTCCCGCAAAGTTTGTCATCTCTAGCTTACCAACTGAAAAAGCTACCGTGTTTAAGTTTTTTTCCAAGTGTTTTTGTAATATTTTGATTCTATTTAGTAAGTATTTTGTATTTGAAAATTATCAATATTTAAAATAAAAATTACAAACCAACTTAATTAATTGTGCTAGTTTCCTAAAAAATAAGTTGAATCTAAATCTTTGTTGAAGAATAATAGAAAAAAAAAAATAAAATAGTGTAAATACAGTATTCCACGGATAATTACCTCGACAAAAATGCCAATATTTTTGGGTAATTATGCGGGGTAAGCATTTAAACGAATACGCTTAACTACCTCGTTGAGGTATTTATAAGAATACGTTTAACTACCTCATTGAGGTAATTAAGCGAATTCGTTTAAATACCTCAGTGAGGTAATTAGACGTATTTATTTACAAGATAACTTAACTTTGATGTATGAAAAAATTTAAGACAGGAATTTTTACATGCATCAGCTAAATCTTAAGAGATAGCAAGTAAAAAAAAAACAATGGGATTTGTTGTCTTATATTTTTTCTGTAGTGCTTTTTGAGTTGACCTGTCATACCCTACTACTACTCATGGAACCCGTAAATATTCAGTTGCATGGTTTTCCTTGTGCGACCAATGAATGCAGAAACAATATATTTATGCGATTAGAGTTTTTAATGAATTTTGGGATCGATTTGTTTGTAAATAATTTAGTACATGTTTTAGCCATTGCTGCATTTTTATTGCAGACATATTTTAAGTTATTAAAACATATTTTAATACATGGACCACATTTACGTTATGCAATTAATGCCTCAACTTTCGCATGCAACTTTTTGTTTGTTAGCAAAAGGTATAGGGAAGAAAACGGCGTTGAAAAAGTTGAAAAAATGCATGAAAAAAATGTAAATGTAAATGTGAAAAGAGTTTCGTAGCAACTTCTTTAAAAGAAAATAGAAAAAAAACTTGGCGATTATTGCATAGTCTAAATGCGGTCATGTTCAGCAAATAAAAAAAATTGCTTAAAATTCTAGTTAACAGATGAATTTTCTGTTGCTTTAATTTCGCCAACCACATAAAATTTGTACAATTTTAAACCAAAGCAAGTTTTTGTTGAAAATTAATTTTTTTCGCAACTTAAAACATAGAAACCTAGACGCATCGTTTAGTAAACGATCGAATCAGATACACTTTTTTAAGTAATCTTTTCGTGTCCGTCCCTCCATCTTACTGGTTGTATGTCCATGTAAACCTTGTGCGACAAGTTAAGGTGGCAGTTTTTAGATAATTTTATAAAAATGGGTAAATACGTTTAATTGTCATAAGAACGAAACCTATGTAAATTGTAAGAATCGGTCTATAATATCACATAGTCCCCATGCAAACATCAAACTTTAATCTCTTTAAGACAAAATATCTCATAAATTTGGTGTATCTAGATAATATATAACTCTTATATGAATCTTGACCTCATAACATAACTTTTATTGCAAATATTAATTTGTTAAATATTTTGTTTTAATCAAGCCAAATTTTGTTTTTATGCATATTTTTTAAAAAAAAATTTAGTGCATATTTTCAAATTATTAACATGTAAAACTTGGTAGAATTACTTGCTGTGTTTTTGTGAAATAGTACTGAGGCAATTAAACGAATGAAATTTAGGTATAATTTTGTTTTGGGAGTTAAATTTTTAAGGCAATTATCCGAATCGGGTAATTAAGCGTATGGCAATTAAACGTGGATTTTTGATTAAAAAATGGAAGAAAAAAACGGGGATTTAAAACTCTAGGTAAATAAGCGTGAAAGGCATTTAAGCGTGGGGTAATTAACCGGGTTATACTGTAGTGCTTTCGGGGTAGATTCGGCATTTTCAATTGGGGCACATTCGTCCAAGTAAAACTTGGTCGATATAGTAATAAGCCAATTTATCAAGTTACTGAGATTACTTAAACTCTTGACGACTTCATTTCAATAACAAACTTCCTTAGCATGCTTGATATCTTTTTAATCTCTATTTGTTAAGCCTGAAAATGAAAATATTTCGCTAGTTCTATGAGCCGAAATAAAACTTAAGTTCAACTGTATCCATCTTATAAAAAATGCTTAATCCGTTTATAGCTGGCATCTAATTTTATTTTTTATAGAGTTTTTAATGAACAACTACCTTTAAGAATATAGTCGACGAATGTGCCCCGTCAAATGCCGAAGCTACCCCGGCGTGGGGCACATTCAGCGAAAATGACTTTTTTTACTTATTCTTAAAAAAATATAACAAATACTCAGTATTCATAAAATTTTGTACCAATATATTATTATTCAATATCAAAGGACAACAACAAGCGATAAAATTTATAAATCTGTTGAATACATTCTTAGATTCAGGGCTTCAAAAAAAAAAGTGCCGAAGCTGCCCCGGTCTCCCCTATGCATATGTATGCATTTAAGTTTGTCATTCCGTTTGTAATTTCTACAATATTGATCTTAGGCACTATAAAGTATATATGTTCTGGGTCCTTATGATAAGCGAAGTTGATGTCCGTCTGTGTGTTTTTGTGAAATAAGAGTTACACATTTCAATAACCATAGGTTTGTTTTCGAAATTATGTTTTGAACAATGTAATTTAAGCATTTAAAAGGTTTATGTAAACTTTGTCAATTTTTATTTTTTATCCCTTTTTTTCAATGCATTAATACTAAAATTAGCAACTCTGATAAACTAATTTAAAATCTACCATAAAAAAATTTTACTTCAAAAATTATATTTTTTATTTTTTTATTTGTGCTTATAAGAACTAATTTTATTTGTTAAAATGTGAAAAATTTTTATAAAAAATTAAAATAATTAGATGTTTTGTGATAAAAATGTGGAACAATCCCAGTTTTCCGAAATATTTGACGAAAAAATTCGTGAAATTTCTTTTGTTTTTGTTTCTCTCAAGTGTGTTGAATTCACACAGGACATGTACATGTGAGAGAATAAAATTTAAAAAAAGGGTCGTGTTACTTGTTATACTTTGTTTTTAAACAAATGTTCTCTTTACTCAACCTACATAACAACATACGAAATTCAACATATCGTGTAGACAATTGTATGCTAACTTATTTGTTGAAATATCATTTGCTAGCATATGATGAACTTGAAAAATTTAGTATTTTCAGCATATCGTTTAGACACCTAGCATATGGGCATTTCCTGGGGTCACGAACGTACGTTCGTACGCTTTGTATGTACAAATAATATAATATAAAAAAAAAAAAAAAAAAAAAAAAAAAAAACTTTTCCCAGAATTTTTTTTTGCGATTCGATAGCATTTGGGTAGCTCTATGTTTAGTGTAAAAGATGGATTTCATCGATTTTAAGTTTTCATAATAATAGCTATAAACATGTGGTCACGAACGTACGCAAAATAAAAGTCAACTTTGGCTGACAGTAGTGAAATCTAAAAATCTGGAAAATGGAACGAAATATTCAAAAGTGTTTAATTTATTTTAAAAGTGTATTAATGTAGGTCTCCTTCCAGTATTTACAAAATAAAATATCTCTCTTGGTTTTTGTTTAATTGGCTTATTTACCGGTCGCGTTTTTTTATTATTATTACCACGCATTTTCCCATGAATGTCTTAAAATTTGCTTAACAAAAAAACTTAATACTCCTTTTACAATTGATTGTAATGGAGAGATTATGAAGAAAGATTGTAAACATAACATATTTCTTGCATGTAAAATAAGTATATAAAAATGTCTTTAAAAGTAGAAAATACAGAAAAATATAAAATTTTCCAGTTTCCAGCCCAATTTGCTCAAGTAAAACAGCTCAGATATGCTAGGAAACCATTATTTTATAAGAACATATAATTTTTTTCTAATAATAAACAATAAAAGACGATGATTATCAACATTTTATTTTTTCATCCTGGTAGACCATTCTGTGGAAATGCCCATATTGCATATGCTTATAGAGACATTTGTTATTATTTTTAAGCATATGAGTATAAGTATACATTTGCTGATTCAACATATCGTCTAGACTAAGCTTTACATACACTGAAAGAATTTTCTTCGCAATACCAATGAATTTTGACATTAATCCCATGAAAAATTGCATTATAAAGGAACCTATGCAGCGCTTCGTTGGATCGATGAAACCTGTTTCATTAAAAGGATTTAATGAAACATTACATTAGATCTATGAATATTATTCATTGGATGAATACTTTAAATAAAGTAAAAAATTTTTATTTTTTTTAATTATTTTATTTTTATTTTTTTTTAATATTTTTTTATCTTTTCTTTTTTTTATTTTACTTTATTTTTTTTTTAAATTATTTTTTCTGTCTCTGGCGGGATTCGATCTCGGTGCTGATAGACTAGCTCGCTACCAGCTAGTCTACCGGGGCAGTGTAGTTTTCATATTAAAAAACTATGTTTTTTACTCAATTAAGAGCGTAAATATGAGATTAAATTGTCCATAATAACAATAACAACGTTGATTGGAAGTGGATTGAAAGTTTTTGTTTCATTACTATAATGACCTTTTTATTGTCATAATGAAAATTTAAATTTATGAAGGCAATTATTGAAATATGTTGCTTTTATAAAAATTTTTTTTGATTTCATAAATTTAATGGCATACATGTAACATTCGATGTATGAAATTATTAAATCTTACCTTTTTTAATTAACAATTAAACATTTTTTTAAGGAAACTATAATTTTGTATTAATTTATGAATATTTTTATGTGTGTATATTGTTTTTTTATGTTCCCAATTAAAATTTTTTGTTTAACTTGGGCAAACTTTAGTTTTCATATATCCAATAAAAATTTTTAACTTAATTACGAAATCCAATGAAGCGATTTTAACGAAAATACTTCATTAAAACTATGAATTTCCATTTAGACAATGAACATTTTCATTTACCCAAGGAAATTTGTTTTTATGAAAATGATTCATTAAATATATGAAGCATTTTTCTTTCAGTGTATTTTTATAAAATTTTAAATTGCTACCTTAAAAAAATATCCAAGTTATTTACAAAATTAAAAATTACGTTTCATCAAAAATATAATTTTTTTTTAACAACATAATGTATAATCACACTCAAGGAAAAAATTAGCAGAGTTTTTAATTCTTTTTATAAGAACACATTAATATTTTTAAACGTCAAAACTGGGTAATTTGTTTTATAACTGTTACATAGCGTCTTCACCTGACATACCAAACGTCAAAGTCAATATAAAAAAAACTCGAAAATTTTTGTCAGTATTTTTTTAATATGAAGTTTGACGTTTGGTATGACAAAAAATTGTCAGGTGAAGACGCTATGTTACCAGGGTGTTAGTGGAATTAGTGATCAGACTAAAAATTATTGCATAAGAAAAAGTAATAAAAGTGCTGTAAAATTATAAAAGCCGAATCCATATACGTATGTATTACAAAATTTATAATAAGTGTGACTATCAGCTTCTCCCTTATAGGACTGTTAGAAATTTTGCAGCCTACCCCATTGCAATTCCAAACGCTAAGAATTTCTAAGAATAAATGGCAACATCTGCAGGTCCTCAGATTTTTGTTTCCCTCAGACTGTCATCATTATTCTGATAGTATACTATCATATACATACTTATAAGCAGAGTTCAGGGAAATTCATATGTGATCGCTCATATTCAACCATTCTTGAATTTTTTTCATAAATGAAAAACGTAAAATATATAACTTTTTTCACAGTCATAAATGAATTATAAATATTTCGCCAAATTCATTCATGTTTTTGAGGAAAAATCCAATTTTGCCTTTCTTCAGTCATGAAAAAAGAGGAAAAAAAAAGTTTTAAAAACGATCCTCACTAGTAGTGTTGTTGTTGCTCGACAGTTTGCATGACCCCAGCTCGAAATGCCTGTATGTGTATTTGTTTGTGTAAAATATTTTTGGTATAGGCAACCATCCAAAGTAGGAAAAAATTATTGAAAACAAATTAAAAGAACTGCACATATCGTCCGTCATCTTAAATGCAGAATAATGTAACATCACATTTCATAAGTTTACATGCAAAGCAAAAAACTTTGTTAAATTTTAATTATTTGAGATTTAAAAGCAATTTTGAATATTTCAGCTAAAAATGCGTTTAGGCCCAACCAGAATGTGCATAAACAAACTTAAACTACTGTCAAAAATAAACAAAAAAGCCTCTTAAATACATTTAAAAAAACAAAAACAAAATAAAAAACATTTGATTCCGTACGGAATGTGCGATTAGTTTCGCACTTTACTTAAGCAACTTACAGTTTCATAAAATTTAACAAAAAGTTCCCTTAAGTTCAACATGGTTTTACACATATGATTTAGATGTATTCGCTCAGTTGCTTAAGCCACGTTATTCACATTCTGGTTAGGCCTTTAACCGATATATTCTTGAGAAAAAAATATTGTTTTTATTATTTTTTTTAAGTTGAATATGTTACGTTATATAAATTTGTAATTTTCAGAAACAAAAAGACGTATCATCAACGAAAGTATATTAGTACTTAGTGAAACTAACATTTAAAATATTAAATAATTAAATATTTGTGTTAAATTACCGGAAAAATAGAATATATGTATATGATAATCACACGATTAATATGCAGCATCATTTGGTTTGCGTCGACCTGGTAAAATTAGTTTGCTTTTCTGATGCAGCGCATTTAACAATGTGAAGAATTTATATTATTATAGATATTATAATATACCTATTACGTATAATTTTTTATTGATTTTAATTACTAATAAGTAGTGGTTTAAACTAAAAAATGTACTTCATTAAATTTAGCTATGAATTGATTTTAAAAAGCTTTCTTTTTCATTCTAATTTAAAAGTATTTTAATCTCTTTAAAATATTTCTTTTGTATTATAAACTTTTTATATGATGAAGAAATTTTGTGGTCCCATTATATTTTGATGAACAGTAATTTTTAATTTTGTAAATAACTTGGATTTTTTTTTAGGTAGCAGTTTAAAATTTTTTTTAAAATATATAATGTGAATCGTTATTAACAAAACAAATCAATTTAAAATGTTTTGCATATAAGCTAACGATATGTTTTTTTTTTTGTGTAAACAATTCTTTGGTGCCTTTAAAAAGGGTCACTTTTTCTTTCGTTAAGAAGACGTACCTTTATGCAGAAATTATTGAGAAAAAAATAGACACAAGAAGTTGTTGGTATTTTATGTTTGTAAAAATATTTTGGTTTCTGTTCCAATCGCGACGATGGGTTTTTATTAAAGCCCTGCACGAATGCATTTGTTTCTTTTTCACATTTCTCCACACCAAGTTATTGTTGTGTCAAACACTGAGTTCATTTTTTAAAATCAATTCGAATGATACACAATGAAAAAGCGAATCAATTTTAAACAGTAGTTGGTTTCAAACAACTCGTTGTTAGGCAGTAGTTTGATTTAAACTACTTGATGGGAAAGAAAACATAACACACAACAATTGTGAGTTTATTACAGGAATTTCCATTTCTTTGCACAATTGTTTGTACCACTACTCATGGTGGAATAAGCAGGTGGCATCGTTACGGCAACAAATACAACATTACAACAAAAATGGAAATTATATCGCCATTTACGTCAAAAAATAGTTTAAACAAAAATCAAAACGTGCCGCTAAACGTGATGAAATAAATACATTTTTAGCCAATTTTTATTTAATTATGGGCAATATCTTATTTATTTTAATTTACAATTATCAAAAACTTTAATAAAATACAATAATCACAGCACAAATCGTGGACTTTTTGTTAACATAAACAAAACTTTGACATAAACCTAGACAAACAATGCAAGAGCAAAAAATCGTCATCTGGCGTAGTGCTGCCACCTGTTTATTCCACCATGCCACTACTAACACATATTTTTATGCTCATCAATTCAGTCGTCGATGCGACTTCGACAAGTGTACGTGTTTCATCTTAACAGAAAAAAACTTTATGACAAAAAAAAAAAAAAATTCTTTAAAATTTTTAAACTGTACAAATTAATTTTTATTTTAAGCCATTTTGCTCATTATTCCTATTATTTTTATCTTTATTTTGCAATAATTTGAATTTAGCTTTTCATTTCTTTTTTACTTCTAATTAAATATTTTAAAATATATTTTTGTAACTTTTGAATAAAATAAATTAAAACTTAAACATTGTATAAAAATATCTTGCATCTTCATTTGTTTTTTTTTTTGCTCAATACAAATTTACTAGTCATACCTAATAATAAAAAAATAAGACTATTCATATCACCTAATTTGTTACAGTTGTTTGGTGTGATTCGTTTTATTCGATTGATTCGTTTGATTCGTGCAATTCGTTTTATTTGGTGTAGTTTGTGTTATTCGTTTGTTTCGTTGTTTTGTGGAGTATATATCGTGCTCTTTAAACTTCGTATTTGGTCGTTTATAACACATACATTTAAATTCATTTGCATTTGGGTGTTTATATTCTTTTCGTGCTTTCGGGTTTTTCACAATACAGAATTTGATTCGTTAGCAAAATGCAATCGACAATCAGTAGTTGAAAAACAAACGAATGTTTTGAAACGGCATTCAAATGCATTCGTGCAGGGCTTTAGTTTTTATTGCTAAAAACACTTTTCTTACGTTGGTAAAGTTATTTGGAAAACACTAACGAAGTCTTGTTTCGCCACAAACAAAGCGACAGTAAATATAGTTGATGGGTAAGAAAATTTGTTTTATTGTTGCATTAATGTAATTTTATTGTTTCGCGCCAAATTATGCCAGTTTTTGAAAGTTCAATGTAGTGTTTTAAACACCGTTGCGCTTGGTCCAGAAACAAAATTTTTTTCACAAGACTTCATCTTCTGTTGTCTTCAGTTCATGCAGGTAATAATTTTTTTTCAATTATTTTTGCCTTTATGGCTTTTAAACAAAAAAAAACAAAAAAACAGACCCTTTTAGAGGCATCAGCAAATTTTTTACAAAATCAAAACACATTTTAGTTTACCAGCCAACAAATAATTTTACAAAGCACACACAGGCTATCGTGCTGCATAGCGGGAAAAATTGCGAGCACTTTGACTTTTCTGGCCTTAAAGAAGGTTTACAACTATAATTTTAATACACTTTTACTTATTCCGCTCTGCCTTTTTCGAAAAGGTCTTTTAGAATGGGTTTTATGAAATATTTTACAAATTCAAATTATCTTTTCTGAGGTAAGGCCTGTCGAAATAGTTTTATTAGCATTTATGTTAGAATGTGTAGCAAGTAAAGTTATTAATTTACTAACTTCGCATTAGTAGCAACAACAATTTGCGACCTTAGGACAACAAGGTTCTATATGCACCTAAACAGCATGTAAGATAGAACCTTGTTGTCCTAAGGTCGCGAAATACACTGGAAACAACTTTATTCTTAATTCTAAATTATTTTTTGAAGGCCTTACAGAAGCCTTTAAAGTATATGCGAGAAGACAAGGCTTTGGTCTTAAATGACACTCTGTGTAAATTAGAAATACAGTTGGAATGCGACTGGAAAACTTTATATCGGCAAAAAGGGGTTCTATAAGGCATCTTTACTGCTTCATTTTCCCGCTGTTAATGGTCGGGCAAATCGCGTTTTTTTTTCATTATGAGAAATTTGAATGTGAATTTTTTTAAATTTTTCATATCTGACAAATTCACATATGCATTTTTTTGTTTGCTCATTTTTCATGAATGAGGAAATTCAAAATATATTTTTCCTTACCCTCATGAATGTGAAAAAGCAGCAACATTTTAAATTTTTCACGCTCGCTCATGACTGAAAAATGAGTGAACGTTTCGGTACTCTGCTTATAAGGTATATTATATGCCTTATGAGTTATAATATCTATGTTTGTATTTCCTTTTTATTAAATTTAAATAAAGTCGAACTTTCCTATAATCTGTATGGGACCATAAAATTGCTTCATTATAACATAAAAAGTTTATAATACAAAAAAAATATTTTTATTAGTTTATTTAAAATAATCTGTTTTTTTTTATTAGGATTGCATTCTTCCAAGTGGCCCTTCATCAATATCCTCAAAAAGACAGTTATTCTTAATTTTTGGAATAATTGCCTTTTTTATTTTTTTTATAAAGTAGTGGAATATATACTGTTTAGCTTTATTTCGTGTTTATCCTTTAGAATTATTAAATTGTAATAATATCTTTCTTTGGAGAAGAACTACTTTGTCCATCATTTATGTTAACTTAATATGGGAGCTGCTATCAACACTACGCTTTCCTTCTTCTTATTATTTTTCAGAAATTACCTAATTAAAATTAAATTTTTGCAACGTACATAGTGTTGTAAGAATGCGATACGGAGTTCTTTTGAAATAATTCGATATATACATGTTATGTTATATGAGTCAAATTTTTATTTGCTAACTTTGTTCATTGTAAAAAAAATAATTTTAAGGAGATCAAAATACTTTTTAATTTGAATGAAAAATATGGCTTTTTAAAATCAATTCATAGCTAAATTAAATGTAGTTACATTGTCTAGTTTAAACCACTACTTATTAGTAATAAAATCAATAAAAAATTGTCATATATATATCCTATTTTTCCGGTAATTTAACACAAATATTTAATTATTTAATATTTTAAATGTTTGTTTCACTTAATACTAATATACTTTCGTTGATGATACGTCTTTTTGTTTCTGAAAATTACAAATTTATATAACGTAACACACACAACTTAAAAAATAATAATAAATTTAATATTTTTTCCTTAAAAATATATCGGTTATCGCATTTTTAGCTGAAATATTTAAAATTGCTTATAAATCTCTAATAATAAACATTTTACAAAGTTTTCTGCTTTGTATGTAAACTTATGAAATGTGATGTTAGTCTGCATATAAAATGACGATATGTGCAGTTTTTTTAATTTTTTTTTCAATATTTTTTTCCTTCAAAAAATCCAACAGACACTTTGGCTGGTTGCCTTTACCAAAAATATTTTACACAAACAAATACAGACAGGCATTTCGAGCTGTGATCATGCAAACTGTCAAGCAACAACAACATTACTAGTGAGGATTTCTAAAACTTTTTTTCCTCATTTTTCATGACTGAAGAAAGGCAAAAATGGGGTTTTCCTCAAAAACATGGATGAATTTGGCGAAATATTAACAATTCATTTATGACTGTGAAAAAAGTTACATAAATTACATTTTTCATTTATGAAAAAAATTCAAGAATGGTTGAATATGAGCGATCGCATATGAATTTCTCTGAACTGTGGAAAAAACCCGTTCACGCTTCTCACTAGTAGTATTGTTGTTTCTTGTCAATTTGCACCACTACAGGACGAATATCGTGCAGGGTTGTCAAGTCGGTGCGTTTTGCACCATTCTGGGTGCGTTTTTAAATTTTTGTGCGCGAAAAATTCCTTTGTTGGTGTGCTTTTTTTTAATTTCGGTGCGTTTTTTAATTTTTGGTGTCACCAAAGCAAATTTAATGTTATTTGGAATTTTCGCAATTTCAAATAAAAACCTCTCATTTTCAACTAGAATTTTCTCAATTTCATTTGGAATTTTCTCAATTTCAAGTTGATTTTCTCAATTTTAATTGGAATATTCTCAATATTAAATTGAAATTCTCCATTTTCAATTTCGATTTTAAATTCTCATTTTCATTAGGAATTATCTCAATTTCAATGAAAAATGGTGTAGTTCAAATGAATACAAACAAGGCGAATTCATACAAGGTGGTCTTATTTTGAAAACGTTTTACAACACTGTAAAATATTTTAACGTTGTGTAAAAATTCAAACAAATATATGATTTTGTTTTTATATTAAATTGTGTTTTTTTGAAATATTATAACTTAAAAAAGTTTTAAATTACACAATTTCAATCGAAAATTATAGAATTTAGTCAAGATTCCCCAGAAACAACAGGACGGTATACCATTTTGACACAAGGTTAGTAATCAGCTGTTGCTTACGTAGCAAGACAAGTTCACCTGGTGTAAATTCGCCTTGAATACAAACAAATTTGTTTATTTTTTTTTAGTGTTGTTAAGTTGTTTTTTTTTCAAAACCCTGAACTGTTAAAGACTTTTTTGCTGTTATACATACATATCGTTACCTAAAACGCAAAAGGCCCTAACTAACAAAAAATTTAAAATCGACTTTTTCAATAACTTTGATGAATTGCATCAACACTAATGTCCACAATCAATTTTGGAGTCTTTCAACCAAAATTAGAGATTTTATTAACAAAAAACAAACGGCCCTATCTACAAAAGATTATATGATACGCGCTAAAAGACCTAACTAACAGTTTGCATAATATGCAACATTGTCAATTGTCAAAACAACTGTTAGGTTTTACAATAAAAATAGAAGAAAAATAAATTATAAACAGTTTAAGGCAATTTATCGATTACCATTTTTAATAGTAATTTGCTTCTCCTGTAAAATTTTCAAAATGTTAGATAGGGCGTTTTGCGTTTTAGGTAACGATATGTATTTTCAATAATGAAAATTATACTTCTTATGCTAAATTAACTCAATAAACATTTTAAATAAAAAATTTGGTGCGTTTATCTTTTTTCTCCGTTTTGGTGCGTTTTGAAATTTCATAGTTGACAACGCTAAAAAAAAAACAGAATGCAATTTGTTGAATAGGATATAGTTAGCCGGGAGTAACAGTAACGTTGCAAATCAGCTGTTTCAATTTGTTAAAGAAATAGATTGATCTTACTTTTTTACGGTAAGGTCAAGTTACTCCCGGCTAACTGAGCCTTAAGTATCTACAGTGTAATTTTTGTGCTCGAAGATCACAAACAGAGAAACTTTTTTTTTTAATGATTTACTACACAAACAGATCACTAAAGAACATTGTAATTTTTATTAATCATTTGTTGTTGTCAGCAGTTCTGTGTGCGAAGCGTTGTTCTTTTTTAATACGCTTGCTAAAATTACATTAACAACATTAACATAACTGCATCGATTTGTCATTGTTAATGTTTAAAAATTTTCTGAAATTGTGAAACATTTTTAAATTGAAAAAGGTTTCATCGATCGAAAATGGTTTGTGCCTAAAAAATGCCTAAACAATTTTTTAAATTAATTTTAAGATTTTAGTGTAAGGGAGAAACGTAAAAGTTTCGCTTACCATATCGCTTAATGCATTTTATTTGTGTAATATATTTAACAGGTTACACGTACCCTTACAAAGTGATAAATTTTTCTAAATTACAATGGAACAAAATAATAGCTACGTTTTACACTCAACACTAATGTGAATTTAGCGTGTTAAATATTGAATGCTAAGTTTGTACTAAAAGCGTTATTCACCACGCTTGTAGCAATTTTAACATTAAATTTTCTTTAAATTCCATAAGCGTTAATAGCTCTGATTTTCAATAGTTAATGTCAGCTGTTGTTAAAAATTTTGCGCAAAAAAAAAAAATATAATTATTAAATCAAAGTAAAGCAAACGAAAAACAAAAAGTTTTTATGTCCATCACAATATAACTAAAAATCACAATACATATAACGCAAATTGTACGAAAACACAAGAAAAAACTTAATAAAAAAAATACTTGCTTCCATAAAAAAGTACTTTACGCAGATGCAAAAAAAGGTATTATCTCACGCTCATGCATTAAACACATTCACCACAGCAGCATACACGAACACAAGACTACAAATGCTGCTGGGTGCAATTATAGTCGTGTAGTAAGCTACTGAATTATATTGAAGACGGCAGCTACAATTGAAAAAATATAAACAGCTGATTTTTTTTTACTGTCTGTTTATATTTCAGTGGTAGGTAGGTAGGTTAAATGGGTAGCCGTCACGAAGACGACTCACTTGGGTCCTTATAGCGGTCCCTTTGTGATACCCCTAGCCAGTGACAAGGGTCAGCCAGTATCCACCAGACTATTCCCCAGAGGTCACCGCAGTCTCGAACCACCCCGATTCCCTGCAGAACAGGGAGATCGATTTCAGTCCCGCATGGCAATTCCGGTCTCCCAAAATGCCTCACCCTAACGCCCGCCAGACCGGGGCATTGGCAGAGGAAGTTCTCACTCCTCCTCCTCATCATGACAACTCCTGCAGTAGTCATTATACGCAAGACCCATCCTCCTAGCATGAGTTTCTATCACCCAGTGACCCGTGATAACCGATATCACTGTCCTTATCCGGTCCCTGCCGAGACCGAGTAGTACGCGCGTTCTCGCCGCGTCATAGCCAGGGCATAGAGTCCTGGCCATCAAACAGGTATGCTCGCCCTGCCATCTCCCCTGAGCCCTTCTGTACGACTCTCGTCTGATGTGAGTCCTGCAGCGGGCCATTGAAGTGCCAATCAGGCCGTCGACGAACATGTCGTCCAACAGACAGCCTTGTTTGGCTAGACTGTCCGCAGTATGGTTGCCCAGGATCCCACTGTGTCCTGGTACCCATGTCAGCGTTACACTGGAATGTTACGCGATCTCATTTAGAGCGGAGTGATCCCGTGATCATCAGCGCAGCCAACCTATATACTTTCTCAAGCATCCTGCAGTACCGTCCCCTTTCCATGGCAGGCCACCACACTATGACCCCATAGAAGAGAATCGGTTTTACCACCGCTTCAAAGATCCATTCGACACCCCTGGGGCCCAGGCCCCAGCTCCTGCCCAAGGATCTCTTGCAGGTGTATAAGGCCACAATAGCCCTATCAACCCTCGTCCGAACGTTGAGTTCCCATGATAGTTTGCTATCGAGAATTACGCCCAAATATTTGGCACTGTTCGAGAGCCTCAGCTCCGTGCCGTTTAGCCTAGGAAGCCTAAAGTTGCCAACCTTGTACTTCCTGGTAAAGAGTACCAACTCAATATTTCAGTGGTGCCACTATCACTTTTTGCTTTTATAAAATGAAAAACATGCATAATTGCAGACTTTTATACAAACTTAATTTAAGATAATAAATATATAAATACTTATTTATAATACATTTTATAACGTAAAAACAATTGAATTTATTACAAAACATAATAAATATTATAATTTTGATGTTTTTGGAAGCAATAACCAATATAATCTTAACGGCAGATAAAATAAAAAAATACATATATACTTTATAAAAAAAAAAAATCCGTCAACGAGCGTGGTATAGGTCGTAAAAGTTTCAGAACACTTTGGGTACGTACGTTATAATGCATGAAAACTATTTATCATTGCTGTAATGATTCAAAATGTTGTTGCTGATGCGTAATTACCAGTTGCAGTTGTGATGCTGATACTTTTTTACTGCACAACACACAAGAAAAATAAAACGATTTCTTTTATGTCAAAAGTTATTGCTTCAGAAAATTAACTGCAGCAATAATTGCCAAAATTTGCTGCAGAGCTGCTGCATCACTGCGTAAAAAAATGCTTGACACATAAAAGAGGCTTATTCTGACTGCGATACGAAAATCAATGCGTTGCGAAAATGCATTAATGCGAACAATTGCTGTATTGCGATATTCGCAAAGTTTTTTTTTAATCGCATTTCAAATGCGAAAAGGTGACAAGTCGGTATTCTACATTGCGAAAACAAATGTCAAATTCGCAAAATTTATTCGACAACAAAATAGCATTCGCAAAGTACAAACATGTTAGTGAAAGATAATATTTTATTTATTTATTCATCATATATTTATTATTTAATTCAGGGAAGCAAGCAACAAGACCACCAAACCGCGTCAATTTGAAATAATGATAGAATTTATGAATAAGCACAAAATGCACGTCAGTCGGCAAATACTTTGTGGCAAACTTTAACTGAAGAACTAAATATCAATGGACCACCTATTAGAGAAGCTGCAGGATGGAAAAAGTATGAAATATATCAACCAGTTAAAAATATTTGACTTCAACTTTAATTTTAATAGGTTTGGGCCTATTTATTATTTTTATTACAGAATGTCCTAAACATATTTTTTAAAAAATTTTCACAGCCAAACACAAACAATTTATTTATTATTAATTATAATTAATTTGACATTTATTGACACTGACGCAAATTTGAGCAGCGTTGCCACGATTCGAAATAAATTGCGAATGCGATTGCGAAAGTCTAACAGAATACCAATTTTATTTCGCATCGCATTTCATTTGCGCATCGCATTGATTTTCGTATCGCAATTCAGAATAAGCCTCCAGGTTTCTTAAAAGTGATGTTTTTTCGAACATTAAACTTTACTTCTGCGCAAGTGAAAGATCTTCTACAAAACTTAAAATTTTGTTAATATATTTATTAAAACATAACCTGCCGTATTCATAAAAAATTAAATAAGTTTTAAATGTGTTTTGAGGCAAAATTTTCTTGAAATACAATTCAAAAGACTATGTTTAGGGAAGAATACTTTATGATTTTATAAACCATATTTTTAGTCCATCATATAGAATTGTATACCTATAAAGCTTTCAATTATTTTATTTTGGAAAATTTCTCAATTAATTTATAAGTTTGAGTAAAAAATATATGTGGTAATAATTTATGTACTTGTTCCATATTTAATTATTGTTATATGTACATAATTAATTAATTAAGTGTTCCGCAAGGCCGAAAGCCCACAATACAGAAAAAGCTTATTAAACAAATATCTAAGGGTTAAATAAATAAATATCGACATAAATTAAAGATAAAGCCAATTTTGTGAAAAAAAATGTAAGCCACGGAGTATGAATATATAATATTACCTCTTAAATGGAAAATTGGCATCCTTTGAACGCCATTTAAAACACATTTTGAAGATTTTTCAAATGATGACAGGGGTCTAATCACCGCATTCGATACTATCGTATCGAATAAACTATCGAACACTGACGTATCGAATGAAAACTCGATAAATGAAATGTTAAGTAACTCGATAACGAATGCTATTATTTCAAATTCAATACATTTCATTCGATATCCAGTTTCATAATACCAAAATAAGTAATTTCGATCAATTTTGCTCGATATCGTATGCGGTGATTAGACCCCAGTATTTTATAGGTCCATTTTTTACCTAAATAGATATGGATAAAGTATTTTGCAACTTTTACGACCTTAACTCCTTAACTAGGAGCGTTGGCGCGAACAACATGTTCCTATAGAACTTCTTTCAAGAATACTAAAAAATTATAAAAATATCAATTTGGTGTTGAGCCGAGTTAATATTCTTGTTTCAAGCCGATTCTTTTCTGTTAACAAAAAAAAAAATTTTTTTTTTAAGCACTCATTCTTTAAATATATTTTTTTTTTAGCAACACTTTTTCTGTTTTGTAGTAGGTAAAAATAGAAATTAGTTTAATTTGACTACAACGACAAAATAAGCACAGACAACAACCTGCAGCCATGTAGCCGTGTCCAGGGTTTAAAAGCATCCATCAGCTGAATGCTTTTAATTTTTGCTTTTGCCACTGCTATTGAAATTTGTAATTTTTTTTCCAACAGCCAATGTTTTGTTTTTCGTTTGTGCAAAAAAGCAAATCTCCTATTTTGTATATTTTTATTTTCTGACAACTGCTTTTTTACCAGCCAGCGACAAAAATGGACAACCACATAAAAAGCAAAAGCTAAAAAAAATTATTTCGCCTTTTGCTTTTTTACTTTTTCCTGAAAGAAGAGCTAGTTAAAAAAGACAAACCAAAAAAAAAATCTAAAATTCAAAGAACAAAAATTCTTCTCTGGCTGGTTATAACAAAAAGCCGATTCAATAAAATGAAAAGCAGCGGAAGTGTGTGCTAAAAGCAGTCTGAGCAGAGCTATTAGCTCTGCAAAAAGGCAGATTACAACGAAAAAATACTGATCAGTGTACAAGCAACATGGTTTTTTTATGGTGATGAGGAAAAATAAATTTTTGCCTTTCTTCAGTAATGTTGTAGTAATGTTGTTGTTGCTCGCCAAACAAATAAAAAATTCTTGTTGTGTTTGTTTTGCATGAAAAATATCACTTGTCGTCGTCGAGTATTTTTTTTCGCAATCATGTGCCTTTGCAACCTTTTTTGCTGCTTTTATCTCCTATTTTGCGGCTATTAGCATGCATTGGTTTTTGATTTGGCGGCTGTTTGACAGAAGCTGTTTGTTTCATTCTTTTTCCTACCTATTTTTTCCTACAACATAAAAGTAATTGCCGTTGCTTTTTGAGTTCCATCAAATTGTTAAAAAAGCAAAAGCTGAAAAAAGCCAGTGCCAATTATTTTGTGTGTTTATTTTGCTGCTGCTTTTGAAAAGTGTGGGCTTTTTTAGCAGTGGAACTTGTCGGCTTTTTAATTTTGATTTTTTTTTTTAATAGGAAAAAGGCAAAATTTGGCTGCTTTTGCTAATATGGCGATAGCATTTTAAACCCTGGCCGTGTCGTCGTGAAAATAACCGTACACACACATGTATTCTATTTTTGAAATATTGAAGTCGGTAGCTTGCTGTCTCGAATGTGTTTAAAGCATCAATTATAATTGCGGGTAAGAAATGGAACAAATTTGCCATTTATTGTTGAAAGCTATTTAGAAAGGCAAACGACAACTTTTCACATTTTTGCACACATTTTTAGAATAGAACAAAAACCTGCAAGAATGGTAGCATACATGGAACATTTTTGTCAGAAAAGAAAACACCATTATTTAATTTTTTATTAATTTTTTTATTAAAACTATTCAATTTAAGAAAATATTATTAATACATCTTAAAGTTTTAAATTAAAACTAAAATAACACAAGCATTTTAATTAGAAAAATAAAAATTTTAAAATAATTAACGTAAAACTATAGAATTTAAAATAATGAAATTTACTTTGTAGGAAATTGCACATACATATTAATTAATTATTAAAAAAAAAATTTATGTATATACATATCGTTAGTATAATTCGCAAATACGCTAAGTCCACTTTTTTCCAAAGTTGAGATTTCAATGCAAAACGGCAAACCCCTCTGAAGAGATTGAGTGGTTGCAATCGAAACATGTAACGGTAACCTGTCCGTAAAAACGTCTGGGTTCGAGCCCAGATTCAGTCAAGAAGGAAAAACTACCCACTAAAAACTTCGCTTACTTTTTCAAAATTAATAGCTTCTATAACTCATTATTTAGTAGCTTTTTTTCACAAACTGCTTCTATAACTACTTTTTTCTGGATGTATTAAGGTAAAAAAATAATGACTTACCTTTGAATGCGTTTATTTTGGGACATCCCTTGTAAAATTCATTGTTTCTTTCAGTAGAATTGTAAGTCGTGCTTTAATGTTTTTCTGATTACTCAACACATTATTTTGTAGGCGAAGTTTTTACTAGGTATCAATAAATTTTAATTAATTTCATCTTGTAAAATTCCTTTTTTCATAAAAATAATTAAATGAAAATTAAATTTGATGAACTTTGGCCTAATAAAATATTAAACTTTGGGTTATGTATTTAGATCATAATTTTTTCAAAACATTTGATAACGTTCAATTTCTTAAGAATATCAGACCTGGGCGTAATAAAGGCGATAGAAAAGTGACAGACATAAGAACTATAAAGTACACCCCAAGCAAAGAAATATATTTTATAATTTCTGATGTATGGAAAATATCACCGCAGAAAGTTGATGAATTGATCCTACAGACTTTGAACATTGGCAGCAACTTTATCAAGGAAGAAGACAAATTATTGCAAATAAACCTTAAAAGTGTATAAAGTTATATTTTTGTATCTTTTTATTAAAAATTAACTGAGCTAGTCTAAAGTTTCTGTTTTTTTTAATAAAATTAATAAGAAAAAATCAAATTAACAAAGTTATTTTAAAATTAAAACTGGTTGTAGGAAAATGTGCTAAGTCCACAATAAAACGAATAAGTTTACAAAGCAAAAATGCTAAGTCCGAAAAGTGTGAATTTCCCTCCCAAGATTTTGTGGAAATCGATTTTTGATCAAGGTCATTTAAAGAGAAAGTTTACAAATTTAAAAAACTGAAAAAGCTACAATGTTTTTTGTGTCTCCTGTAAGTTTGAAAAAAGGGACTTAACACATTTGCGAATTAGACTAACGATATGTATTTTAATTAGCTTTTTGATTAAAATAAATTACATAACAAAACAATAATATTTTTCGTAACTAAAGTTATTAATTTTTCAATACATACTTAATAAAAAATTTGATTCACAAAAAAGCAACACGTTGTACAATTTATGTAAATAAAAAAATTCGCAGAAAATTTATCGAAACAAAGATATTTCCACATGGATCCAAAAGAAATGCACATATGTAGTAGGGCTTTATTCTCAGAATTCCTTTCTTTTTATTTCCTTTAACTGCCTGTTTTTAGAAAACGTAAGCAAGTGAGTGAGTGAGAAATTATATTGAAAACAAAAACAAATTTTCGTTTTTTATTGTTGTTTTCAATATAATTTCTCACTCACTCACTTGCTTACGTTTTCTAAAAACAGGCAGTAAGTTAACAAATATTTTTTCCATTAGCACAAGTGTTAAAACTTAACAATAACTATTTTAAATATTTATATAATGTTTAATAGCGAAACGAATGTACCGGTATAATACCAGTATAAAGGTAAACGGTATATGTACCAGAGATCAGCAATGAGTAGTGAAAAAGTGAGTAGAGCTAAATCATGACTCATAAATTCTTGTACTTATACGCACTCATACTTATTCCAATGTTATTCAAACTCATATTCACTCAAAAGTTTCATCGTACTCATACTTAGCAACATTTGTAGTGTTTGATTTAGAATCTACTCAACTCAATGTGTATAGGCGAAGCAAAATGCGAGGCTGCCAGATTTGTCCCCGAAATAGCAAAGTGACGATTTGGCAATTACAGTTTATTAAAGTTACATGTATGAAGTGGACGATTTTTTGGCAAATTTATCTGGCAGCGCTGATTATTGAGTTGTGTATTTTATCTGTTGTGTTAAAACGGTAAATGGATGAGCTAAATGATTTGAATCATTGTGAGTATTGTAAGTATTTTCTTGAAATTAGAAATCAAGCTGAGGTCATTTATGAGTATGCGTATAATGTCGACGTCGCACTCATAAATATTTCTCTTGTGAGTATAAGTGAATCAGAGTAGTTTCCCAGCCAGCAAAATAATCCGACGTCGTTCAGATATCTGAGAGAAACGTCGGCAAAAAAGTCGGAATCGTATACGAATTCTGTCAGATTTCTGACCCAAAAACGTATGAAGTGGTTGACACGAATTCTGACAGATATGTCGTGGAAAATTTTGGTTTTTTGTCGGCATTTCTGATAGATATCTGACAGAAATCTAATGAAAAAGGCATGGGAAATTCGGATATTTTAGCCGACATTCTTATTGTTTTCTGATAGATAGCTGATCGACTAATCGCACAGACTTCTTACAGAAATCTAAGAGATGTCTTGTAGAAATTTGATCAAAAGTTAAACGAGATTATTATAAATTGTTTTTCTTTTTATTAAGTTTTTTCAATCCTATCCAATAAAGGGACAGACTTTGATGCATAGTACAGCTATTCTTTGGTTCATACATAAATAAAATTAATTTTCTTTAAATTTACTTTTTTTAAGTCTTTATAGCGCTTTTCATCTTTTCTTGGATATGTTGAACAAATTTTTTGTCGATGCCATCCAAGGAGCAGATTCTTGTTCTTGATACTTTCTCTAAACAAATATTAAGAGAAGTATAAAAACTAAAAAACAAATATGTTTTAGTTACATTACAAAATGTAATTTTTAGAACACAGATATTTCACATTACCTTGCGATTCTTAGGACTGCTCCACGTTATGTTATTAAAGAATACCAGCCAAAATTTGATGTGTTTATTTTAAACTTGCTGAACAAAAGAAAGATTTTTCCGATTCCCATGAATTTTTTTGAGTCTTAGAAAATCCGAGACATCTCTACCTATGTATGTTTTTTTAAAAAAAAAAGACTATAATTCTATTGCAAAATAAGACTATATAATTGACAATTTTACACGTACGTACCATTTCTTAAACTTTTTTTGAACAATAAAATAATATGAAAATTATTTTCAATTTAATGACAATTGCCATTTATAAAAAAGTACCGATGGACACATCTTTATGAATTCCGTCAGAAATCTATTAGACATATCAGTTGATAAATTCCCCCCGATATATCCATGCGAAATCGACCAGAAAGCGGCCAGACAGCACGTATATTCAGTGTCTGACAGAAATCTGTACGAAGTCTCTAAGAATGAAGTCAGACATTTGCAAGAAATGTCTGATTCAGACAACGTCGGAGTATTTTGTTGGCTGGGTTAGTTTAAATGATTTCTACGCACTTATACTTACAATTGCATGAGTCAGTATGAGTAGCGAAAAAACGATTCATTGCTGATCTCTGATATGTACACCAATATTTTAAGGAAAAATAATAATTTTGGTGTCGGTATCAATACTGGTATTCAAATTTATCGGTATTTAAACGGTATCGTCATAGGATGCCAACCCTGTTATTTTTTGCACTTTATATTATCATAAAAGAGGGCCAATATAAAATTTTTAGTTGAGGGCTAAACATTTTTTATCACGTTTCAGGTACTTTAAAAAGGGCTAAGTTGCCATCACTGTGTAGCCCCGTATTCATAAACGATTATCAAATGTAACAAACGTTTATTTAGTAAATTTTTTAAAGAAAATTTGATTTGTAAACCTTTTTTAAATTGAAAATATTTTTATGAACAGGCATTAGTATAAACTAACTTGTATTATTTATTATGTTTATTTATAACTTAATGGTAAAAACATTTTATATGAGTACTTAGCTCCACCAACACCAACCACATTTACGTATAAAAGTCTTCCCTTTGCGGCTCCGGAACATAGTCTTATCGACTTGACTGCATCCTGTCCACGTTGCTTAGCGAATGCTGCCTCTAAGCCTAATGGCAGCGAAGGTGAGTGAGTCTGTGCTCTCTGTTTGGAAAAATGTTAATAATAAAAATAAAAATTGCATTCTATTAAACATTTTTGAATATAAATGCTTCTACTCCATTTTACATAATTGAGTACTTCATTGTCCAAAACTTTGCAGCCATAATAACGCCATAATTTCTTATTAACAGGGAAACCAGAAATATGCTCTAAAAAAAGCGTTTTATGCGCATTAAATATGCAATAAAAAAATTTAAAATATGTCCTAAAAATTGTTAACAATATGCATCAAAAAACCAAAATGGCTTATTTAAATACCAGACATTCAACAATTTAATAATATTTGCATTTAAAAAATGTATAATTTGCGCCGAATATTCAGCCAGGCGGCATGAAATAACCCCCCAAAAAAATAATGAAATAACCCCCCAAAGCGTGGGGCCTTATTTCATATGCAAGAAAGCACCAATTTCGAAAATGAAATTAGCTTCCAACGAAAAGAAATAATGCCCCAAACATAAATGAAATAATTCCCTAATTTTTGGGGGCTTATTTCATATGAAATAAAACCCCAATTTCTGAAATGAAATAAGAGCCCAATATATGTAATACAATCAATTATACAGTTTTGCTTTAAAGAATCACGCGATATATAGCATGGTATTATATGCCAAACACAAGCTTCGCCAACTAAGGCTCTTCTGCATGGCCGGCCTTTGGCCGGGCGCAATGACTTTTTCCTCTATGGTATAACAAACACCGGCTTCGCTAACTAAAGCTTCTCTGCATAGCGCCAGGATTTTCTCCTCTATAGTATAAAAAAACCGACTCGACCCGGCTACGCAGAGAAGCTTTAGTTAGCGAAGCCGATGTTTGGTATACCATATAGAAGAAAACCATTGCGCCCGGCCGAAGGCCGGTTATGCAGGGCAGCTTTATTTATCGAAACCGGTGTTCTGTATACCAAAGTGGATAAATCCTTGCGCCCAAAAACTTTTTCATTATAAATTTGAAAATGAAATAATCCCCCAAAAACTATATTGGGGCTTTATTTCATAATGATTTATTGGGGGATAATTTCATATGAAATAATACCCCAATTAAAAAATTGAAATAACACCCCAAACAAAATGAAATAACACCCCAAAAATCGTTTTTGTTGTTCTCTGTACAAACCTTTGGGGGATTATTTCATTCACCCTTATTCCGTTTAGCGTCGTCGTCATCGTCATCAATTTAATATCAAAATCAATTTTTATCGACATCGTCATCAATTCGATACAAAACTTGTATGCCATAACAGCAATGTAACGATGTCGATTGTTTATCGTTTTTTAAACCACATCTCTAATAATTTAGACAGTTGGTTTGTTTTGTTTACAGTTTTTATTAAACATTTTTCTTGATATTTTTAAACAACTAAAATGTTTTTTGTTCCTATTTGTAATTCTGATCCGAATGATGAGGAAAATAAGAAAAACTTGGTGTTGCAAAGAAGATTTATAAGGCAGAAATCAAACATATTTCAATTACCAGATGATAAGTAAGTAATAAATTAAGTGTTCTTTCTATTTGCCAGGAGGTAATTTCTTATTTGTTTGAAAGGTTCGAAAGTTGTTTTCGCTTAAATAAAGATGCATTTAAGTATGTGCTGGATACTATTACACCACATTTAAAAGTGGGAGTCAGGTCGACACACATTTCAAATACCATAAAATTTGCGGCAACGTTAAGGTTTTTAGCGCAAGGATCCTACCAGTTTAGTGTCGCTAATGATTTTAACTTAGGATTATCGCAGCCAGTAGTGTCTAAGATAATTTCGGAGATTCTGAATGTTTTGGAAAGGAAAATTTGTCCACAATGGATAAAATTTGTTATGACAGACGAAGAAAAAACTGAATCAAAACTGCATTTTTTTCAAAAATCTGACTTTCCTGGTGTCGTTGGGTGTGTGGATGGTACCCACATAAAAATATTGACTCCAAAGGCATTTAGTATTATTGAAATTCTTTCCCACTGCTCTTTAAAATCAAAAGGAACACTGCCTTTTTGAAAACCTTTGGCAAGTGCAGGATTTTTTTCCATCTCCTGGACTAACATATCAAATTGGCGAGTATTTGTAATTTTTTTTTCTTTTTCCATTTTTTAAAATCAAGATTATTGTTAAAAACAAAATTAAAAAGGAATAAAACTGTTTCGACACCAATAAGACTGACGACAAAATCAGAGTCAATTTTAATCGATGCCGCCGTTAACGTTTCGTACGGCATACCAAAAATACATCGACGCTTATCGATAAAACTTGATATTGACAATGGGCATACCAATTTCCAAGAATCGACACAAAACGTTATCGTTTCGTATTGATGACGCTAAATGGAATAAGGGTGGTTATTTTTTTTTGGGGGGTTATATTTTGGGCGGTTATTTCATGCCGCCATTCAGCCATGTCATCATCATCATCATGTGAGCTTTGGCTTCTACAATTTTCCTCCTTGTGTTGCGATCTTCTGCAATCTGTCTCCAGTCACTAATACCAAGCTTTCTGGCGTCAGCCTTCACGCAATCTTACCATCTTATTCTAGGTCTTCCGGGTCGTCTTTCGGTTGTTGGTTTGTAATCAGTAATACTTTTCTGCGGTATATTCTCCTTCATCTGTGTTATATCTTAAGCGTTTAGATTTGCAGAATTTTATTATATCTTCTCGATTGCATAGCTTCAGTAATTCTTCATGTGTTCTTTGTATACAAGTTCCATTATCATCAACTTTAGCTCCAAATATTTTCCAAAGGATCTTCCTCTCGGCTATGCGTAAGCTGTTTTCTTCTGCATTTGTCAAGGTCCATATTTCACAGCCATATGTCATTATCGGTCTTAATTTCGATATATATATGGTCATTTTACAGCTGTTTGACAAAAGACGGGAATTTTAAACAAGTTTAAATGTGCAAAATAGGCTCTATTTGCAGCTAAGCCATTCGGAATGAAACCATTTTTGTTTTCATGAGCTTGATGGGAGTTTTCTGTATCTGAAAGGCCAAAAAATATCAAAATACACTTTCTATCAATAAACAAATATGTTTTCTTCGATTCCAAACGAATCATTCCGTACGGAATTGTATTCCGTGAAATGGCTGATTATATAGATATACCATCTATGTATATGAGGTTTTTTGTCTTAAATGGATTTTTAGGGATAGTCGCTGAATTTTATATAAGTATTAACATTTAAAAGAACGTTAAAGCTTTTTACGGATGGGCCAAATCTTAACCGATTCCAAAAAAAAAAATTAATTGCAGTTACTAAAATATTTTTCAGGCAAATAAGGTTTAAATACGAGCACAATTAAATGGTTTTTGAACACAATCTTTTACGGAATTTTAGACCGATTCTTACCATTTACACAGGTTTGTCCTTATGTCCTTAGTGCAATGAAAATGTTTTTACCAAATTTTATCAAATTATCAACAAATTTGCAACTTTCGCACAAGGTTTACATGGACAAACAATCACCCAGAAGGACGGATGGACACCGTTAGATCACCTTAAAAAGATATTTTGTGTCGATCGGTATGCTTAAAGATGGGTCTAGATTTTGGTTTTTCCTCAATTTTTGCTTATGTATAAAATTTGTTAGTTTAAAATAACATTTATCTTTAAAGACAACCTGCTTTGGCTTACACTTCTAGAATGAAAATAAAATGTATATGGTGAAATTGAGGCAATAAGTTAGGTTAGGTTAGGTTAGGTTAAGAAGGGTTGTGTTCCCAAGGGCACACTTCCAATCGGAGACCAATGCGGTCCATTGTGAATAGAGGCAATAAGTAACAAAAAAGTCGTCTGTTAACAAAATTTAAAAAAAAAAATATGCATCAAAATGGTGCAAAGGCTAAAATATGCACCAACAAATCGATGCCAAAATTTATAAATACCTATAAAATGGATAAATATGTTGTTAGTGTGTTCATTTGTCGCACAAGGTATAACATGCAAATGCATATTTATGGGTTCCCTGCTTATTACACTATTGCTTAATATGTATCATGTTTCATATTTTGTTAAAATCATACATGTTTAAAATTGATCATAATTTTTTATGTTTAATGTTGCATTTGCTTATATAATTAATTAAGAACTTATGAAATTACTTTTTGTAAATTTTGTTTTAATTCACTAAATTAAGGACGGTTGCATGTGAATATACTTTTAAAACCGTTTTTATGATTCAGCCATGTTCGGGAAATTAAATTCATGTGAATATGAAATCAAATCAATTTTGAAAAATGTCCTCTGTTTGAAAAATTTCCTCTGTTTAAAGTTTATTAAGTGTTAAAATGGTTAAATTTTAAGGGCCGATATTGATTTTGAATAAAACACAAATTATGTAGAAAATTATTGTCATTTCTTTGTATTATGATAATGTTGGTATGGTTCAATTATGTATGGAACAAAATATCGGCCAAATTGCCGCCGCGACCTGGGCGGCACACATCTATCCGGAGAGACAAACAACTTTTTATTTTTCCTCTTTGCTGCTTGAGAGGAAAACCAAAAATATTGTTGATTTGACACACTTCAGGACTCAAATTGAAGAAATACTACATGCTGGTCGACGAGGCATATCTTTCTCTACCATACGGCATTAAAATTTCAATTTACTTAAAAAGTGGATTTAGCAGGTTTACACTCTAAGCCGACGACATGATCTGGGCATCTAATTGACATCGCCACCACGTGAGATAACGGCCATTGAATTTGTCGCGCAAAAGGGCCATTGTTTCGTTAGCTGTGTGGCAAGTGGCACTGTCCTGTTTAAACCACATATCGTCCACATCCATAACTTCCAATTCGGGCCAAAAAAGTTCGTTATCGTCTCACGAAATATGGTCTGATGATGCCACCAGTCCATAAACCGCACCAAACAGCCACTCTTTGTGGGTGCATTGGTTTTTCGACAAATACTCTTGGATTATCATTCGCCCAAATGCGGCAATTCTGCTTATTGACAAATCCACTAAGGTGAAAATCATTGAAGATGATTTTCTTGAAAATTTATCATCCACTGTTGCCATTTCTTGCTAACATTCTGACTGAGTTAGTCTGAAATTGAGAAATGCAGAAAAAAACTTGACGTTTGGGTGTGGTTCACATTCAATATCGACCCTTAAACCCTTTATATACTTTATCAATTACTGGGTTAATTTAGTTTGAACATTATTTGCAATTGTATTAGTAACTCTTAATAAATTAAAAATATATCAACAATCCATCAATCAATCCGTTAGCATCCCATGTGGTTAAATGCCAAAAATAATGAACGCTATTTTTCGATATTCTTCACTAACAACAGCACATAACAAACTTCATTCAGTTGTTTTTTCGGAGGGAACCATTATATGGTTGCGGCTTCTTGATGGATAACTACTTTAACCATAGTATGATTGCCGGTGACTTTATTATGGTTAATAATCAACAAAATGTTAAAAATTTTTCTAGTAATAATTTTATTGGAAGTGACCATACTGTGAAATATGTTTGCTCTGGGTGCACTAAGAAACTGGAAATAGGAGGATCAAAATATACCTATAGAAGTCTGCAATCACGCAAAAAAATATATGCATAAAGATAACCACGCATTTTATGATAATTTAAATCATTTGCTCTCAATTTACTATTTTATATAATTTTTAATGTTCTGTTTTTTAAATACTAAATACATTCCTTTTGGTTCTTTTCCCAAAATTAATTAGCATTAACCCATTATTAGCCAGAACTTTTTTTGGAATTGTGGAATGAAACACATTGTCCAAAAAACATACTTTGTTCAGCGACTTCGCGGATACAATTTGGTAATTCGTGTTTTCACCCGGCAACTTAAGATGCAAGTGGGCATTCAGCTGTGTTTTACTTCTTAACTTCAATTCCATGGAAACACAATTTTCGTACAACGATTTAGAAGCTCTTTTAGTAAGCTTACGTTTGCGAATAATCATTGTTGCCAACTTTTTTTGAAGACTTACCGTCAAATCGTGCTTCAAAAACCGCTAGAAACCGCTAACTGTTTTATTTAGCGTAAAATGTTTAAAATATCGCTAAAATCTCAATATTTTGCAAAATGTATATGCAAATCAAGATATAGGGTGCTTTTTCAAAGGTATACGACTTTTTGTTAAAATTATATAGTAATGTGAAATCAATTAAAATGGATAATCTTTAAAAAAAAAGCAAATTTCGATCTACCAAGGGTTAAAGTACAATTTGGTTTAAGGATTGATGTTTGACTATTGACGTCAGCAGTCATCGATGGCTGCGAGTGTAAGACGGCAAATCCCTCTGAAGAGATCAAGTGGTTATGATCGAAACATGTCAGGGTAACCAGCCGCCTGGGTTCGAATCTCAGGCCATCCGCCTGTGTTCGAATCTCAGGTCAGTGAAGAATGAAAAATTATCAATAACAATTTTAATTAATTTTCATGTTGTAAAATTCCTTTCTTCATAAAAATAATTTAATGAAAAATTAATTTTGATGAACTTAAGCCTGATTAAAAATATAAAAATTTGGATTAAAAAACCATAAATAGTTCGACAAGAAATACACAATACTAATTATTATATGGTAAGGTTTTTAATTTCCCTGACTTTTTTAGTCCCGGGAACGACCAAGAATGATTCTTTTAAAAAAGTGCCTAAAAGTTGTTAAAATATGTTTAATAAAAAGGGTTTAAATTCAAATCCGTTTTAAGTCTTTTTCTATCACGTCTAGTTTTTATTATGGGCTGGTGATGCTAATATTTTTCTTCATAACTGGAAAATGATTTCTCCGATTTTGATCCATTGATTAAGAACAAAATTTACAAATGATTATGAATAAAATTTCCTTTAAATCATCATCCAAATTACATTTTTTTTTTATTTTTAACTGTTTCGAAGCTATTCAGCAGTAAGTTGCGATAAATTTGGTGTTAATGCAAAGCAAACAATTTAAACAAATAATAGTATTATTTTTTGTTTTCAGAAATGTATAAAAAAAATTTTATATGGCAGATATATAAAGCTGAGAAAATTTCCTTTTTAACTAGCCCTCTTTCAGCGATACAGGCCAACTATTCACGTATTGCAATAAATATTTCCAAAAAAGTATTATTTTTTCAGATTTTCTGAGCACCAAACTTTCAAGTCAAAAACCGGAAGCTCGATTTTGATTTTAGAACCATGGTTTCTTTAGAAAAAGTTCTTAGAATTTTCCGTAGATTAAGTTTTTGCTATACGCTTTGCCACTTTTTTTGGGCCCGAACAAATTGACCCACTCCAATGTACATACCTATCTAGGTATATATAACTATTGATATGTTGATAATTTGATCATAACATCAAATTAAACAAAAGCTAAATTTCATACAAACGAAACAAAACTTACAAAAATACTCAAGTATTTTAGTAAATGGTTTAAGAACTTCTTGTCTTAAGTCCAAACATGTGCATGTACATATGTACTGGTTTTTATTTTGCTTACTTCTTACCATGCTTAAGACTTGCTTTATTTATTTTTTACAGGAACAATATTTATTGTGTTTGTTTCTTATAAAAGAGAACAGCAATTTTCTCTGTAAAGAGAAGGTACAACAAAACAAATACACGAAAAAAAGAGAATGTGTTTAAGTATTTGTTTTTTGTACTTTTGCAAAAGCCTAGTGTATACACAATAGCGTGGGTAAATACCTCTGTATATTATTCTTATGGGTACTTGTTGTCATTCTCTGATATACATGTAACATTTTCTAATGTTACCTATAATCACTGGAAGTGTTACATGTTGTGCAATTTCAATAGAACACAATTAGCTGCTTTTATTTACAACTATTACACTTTCATCATTAATGTACTTCATGAGCGATTTTTAAGGGTATTTGAGCGGTTTCTGAACGCAATTATGGCTTGAAAACAAATATTGACATCACTCATGGCTTAGAAAAATTTTAACGATTATAATATAAATAGACTTTTTTTGATTTTAATGTGTAAATATATTATATTTTATTTTAAATAATTTTTTTACAAAATTATGAGCGGTATGAATTATGACAAACAAAATAAAACATTGGTTGTAGGTACAAACAAAGTAGTAAGTACCAAAGTTGTAAGACAGGGCAGTATGTACACCTTAAGTAAAAGTAAGGGTAAAACATGCAACATATTTTGCATGTTTTTTATCAACATATTCACAAAAGAACTTGAAAATTTTTCCCACAGTTGTATTTTTTGTACAAACGAACACAAAAATGTAGAACATGTAACATTAATGCAACATATTTCTCAGAAAAGAAATCGCCATACGATTCACATTACATATTTTTTTAAAATTTTAAACTGCTATCTAAAAAATATCCAAGTTATTTGCAAAATTAAAAATTACTGTTCATCAAAATATAATGGGACCACAAAAGTTCTTCATCATATAAAAAGTTTATAATACAAAAGAAATATTTTAAAGAGATTAAAATACTTTGAAATTAGAATGAAAAAGAAAGCTTTTTAAAATCAATTCATAGCTAAATTTAATGAAGTACATTTTTTAGTTTAAACCACTACTTATTAGTAATTAAAATTAATAAAAAATTATACGTAATAGGTAGGTATATCATAATATCTATAATAATATAAATTCTCCACATTGTTAAATGCAGTACTGCCTGCGCTGCGTCAGAAAAGCAAACTAATTTGACCATGTCGACGCAAACCTAATGATGCTGCATATTAATCGTGTGATTATCATATACATATATTCTATTTTTCCGGTAATTTAACACAAATATTTAATTATTTAATATTTTAAATGTTAGTTTCACTTAGTACTAATATACTTTCGTTGATAAAACGTCTTTTTGTTTCTGAAAATTACAAATTTATATAATGTAACACACTCAACTTAAAAAAAATAATAAAAATAATATTTTTTTCTCAAGAATATATCGGTTAACGCATTTTTAGCTGAAATATTCAAAATTGCTTTTAAATCTCAAATAATTAATATTTTACAAAGTTTTTTGCTTTACATGTAAACTTATGATTTAAAATGACGGACGATATGTGCAGTTCTTTTAATTTTTTTTCAATAATTTTTCCCTACAAAAAATCCAACAGACATTTTGGCTGGTTGCCTATACCAAAAATATTTTACACAAACAAATACACACACAGGCATTTCGAGCTGTCCCAGCGGGAAAAAGAAGGAGTACGGAGGCCTTCCAGAAGGCCTTTAAAATCTGTTAGATAGTTTTGTAGAGGCAGAAAATACCCTCGAGCTTCCCTCGGGGTCCTATTTTTAAAAAATATATAAAGCTTGTGTGTTCATATTAATATGGATATATCTATGTTTGAAATTTTATTAAGATCTGTTAGATAGTTTCGGAGAAGCAGAAATTTGCCGCCAACCGCCTCTCGTTGTTCTAATAAAATAAGCTTACCGCCTTAGTCAAATGTTAAAAAGCTTTAAAATTATCTTGATATTTTTCTGAATAACAACACAAAAAAATTTTGCCTAGTTTCAACATTTTCAAAATTGCATTTGCCATCTCTGCTCTCTCTCGCGCTCTGTATATTTACGTTATACTTACCCTGCAAATAATATTGGACCACCTGATCCATTTTGATAAAATGGACTACTCCATGGACTAGTCCGATGTAATGCAAGCATGGACCATGTCATTGTTAAAAAGTGTTTGTAGTGAGACGACATGTCCTCGTTTTTTAACGACATGCTTTCGTTTTTATACGACTTCAAAACGAATCCTCTTGAGTATACCATGGAGTAGTTTTAAAACTACTCCTTAGTGGTCCAAAGGTGGGTCCTCTCCTAGGACATCGCAATGTTAAATAGACCAGGTTTTTTCCATACGTTTGGGTTAGTTTTGGACTAGTCCTGGTCCCTTGTGGACTACTCTTTACACTCGTGTTTGGACTGGTTATATTATTTGCTGGGTACGGTAATACACATACTTATATGGGTATTGCAGATAGCTAACAGAAATTTTATTTATATCTGCATGTACATAATTGGTGCTCAAAAATGTTTTGCATACGTATTGAGAGAGAATCTTAAAATACAGAGATAAGCAAAACTATGCGCACCAGATTTATTTAAATTAAATAGAAAGAAATTGTGTTGGTTGTAACACATTTATAATAATGCAGTCAAAACTAAATTTTCTAATTTTTTTTTTGGCTTTTAAAATTGTAACTTTTTAAAAATTTTAAAAAACAGTAAGAATTGGAAGTTTTCCAATGTTACTATAAAAAAAAAATTTAGTGTGAACTGCGAGCATGTTTGTATATTAAAAGTAAGAATTATATCTAAAAAAAACTGCACTAAAATCTTGTAAATTTATGCTTTTATGAAAGTTTCGTAAAACCATTAAAAAATTTTTTTAAAGTTTATTATGTACTTATAATTTTATATTTAATTTATAACTTTTGAGCCTAAGTTCTTTTTTTATAAAAAACTTTTAACTTTTATTCAATAAATGACAAATTAAAAAATTTTTCTAATTCAAAAACAAAATAAAATATTTTTCAAATCAAACTTGATCTATTACAATATAAATAAACTTTTAAATTCCGTTTCTATTTTGATAAATTAAGTGTCTATAATTTTGTGCTACATTTTCAGTGTCTGACTTGAAATTAATTCTAGAAATTGACGGAACCATTATAATTTGTAACATTTCTAACATAAATCTACGTTTATAATTATTTTCTGTATTTTAAACAGTTGTATTTTCAAAATCTGGATAATGGTTTAGATTAGCACAATGAGTTGATAAAGCTGTTTTTTTTTGTGATGAAATATTTCTATATTTTTGATCTGATTTATGTCCTGCTATCCTAGTTTTTAGTTTATTTTTTGTTGTACCTATATATACTTTATTACACTGTCCACTATCATTACCCTTACATGGTATTTTATAAACTATATTTGACATATCTATCCTCTTTACTTTGTTTTTCATTTTAGTAAATAGTTTACCTACTGTGTTAAAAGATTTATGAGCTATTTTGTATATTTTGCTATCATATATATTTGATTTTTCTAATCTTTCTGAAAATTTTGGTATATATGTTACCGACTTAAAAATCCTCTGTTCTGTAATACTATATCGGTTTTTTAATCTACAATTATTATGTTGTATTAATAAATCTGTTATTAATTGTTTAGGAAAGCTATTATCAGTTAAAATACCTGAAATCTTCCTTTTATTATCTCTATGAAATTCTGAATCACTTATTTTTAGAACTCTTTCTATAAAATTTTTAGCTGTATTAATAATTATTCTCTTTGGATGTTTCGAGAAATAATTAATAATTCTGCCAGAAGATGTTGGTTTTTGATACCAATCTATTAATATCATATTTCCTCTTCTAATTATCTAGGTGTCTAAATATGATATTCTTGAATTATATTCCCTTTCAATTGTAAATTTAATGTCTGAATGAAAAGAGTTAAAAATATCTAACATTTGCTCTATTCCTGATTCAGAAATTATACAAAATAAGTCATCAACAAAAATATAGAAATATTTCATCACAAAAACAGCTTTATCAACTCATTGTGCTAATTTAAACCATTATCCAGATTTTGAAAATACAACTGTTTTAAATACAGAAAATAATTATAAACGTAGATTTATGTTAGAAATGTTACAAATTATAAAGGTTCCGTCAATTTCTAGAATTAATTTCAAGTCAGACACTGAAAATGTAGCACAAAATTATAGACACTTAATTTATAAAAATAGAAACGGAAGTTAAAAGTTTATTTATATTGTAATAGATCAAGTTTGATTTGAAAAATATTTTATTTTGTTTTTGATTTAGAAAAATTTTTTAATTTGTCATTTATTGTTACATTTGTGTTAAATAATTTATGAAATAAGGAAAGAAAAAATAACCCAGAAGAAGGCACTCAAGGAAGTGCCGAAATATTGGATTTAAAATAAAAGTTAAAAGTTTTTTATAAAAAAAGACCTAAGGCTCAAAAGTTTATTAAAAATAATTAGTATTGTGGTTATTTTGTTGAACTATTTATGGTTTTTAATCCAAATTTTTAATATTTTTAATTAGGCTTAAGTTCATCAAATTTAATTTTCATTAAATTATTTTTATGAAGAAAGGAATTTTACAACATGAAAATTAATTAAAATTTACTGATAATTTTTCATTCTTGACTCAATATGGGCTCGAACCCAGGCGTTTTTACGGACAGGTTACCCTGACATGTTTCGATTGCAACCACTCAATCTCCTCAGAGGGCTTGCCGTTTAACACTCGCAGCCATCGACGACTGCTGACGTCATTAGTCAAACATCAATCCTTAAACCAAATTGTATTTAACCTTTGGTAGATCGAAATTTGCTTTGAATGATTATCTATTTTAATTTATTTTACATGTTCTTCCTTTACTTCTGTTTTTTCGTACTTTTGTCAAGAATTCTTCTTGAAGTTCAAAGTACATATTTTGCTTTGTTTTTTTCATTTTTTTTTTTTTTTTTTTGTCTTTCTTTTTCTTGCTGACATTTTCAGCACAACTTGAAGGACAAATGCAAACATAGAGCTCGTGCCTAAGCTTTAACAATAATTAGTATTGTGGTTATTTTGTTGAACTATTTATGGTTTTTAATCCAAATTTTTAATATTTTTAATTAGGCTTAAGTTCATCAAATTTAATTTTCATTAAATTATTCTTATGAAGAAAGGAATTTTACAACATGAAAATTAATTAAAATTTGCTGATAATTTTTCATTCTTGACTCAATATGGGCTCGAACCCAGGCGTTTTTACGGACAGGTTACCCTGACATGTTTCGATTGCAACCACTCAATCTCCTCAGAGGGCTTGCCGTTTAACACTCGCAGCCATCGACGACTGCTGACGTCATTAGTCAAACATCAATCCTTAAACCAAATTGTATTTAACCTTTGATAGATCGAAATTTGCTTTGAATGATTATCTATTTTAATTTATTTTACATGTTCTTCCTTTACTTCTGTTTTTTCGTACTTTTGTCAAGAATTCTTCTTGAAGTTCAAAGTACATATTTTGCTTTGTTTTTTTCATTTTTTTTTTTTTTTTTGTCTTTCTTTTTCTTGCTGACATTTTCAGCACAACTTGAAGGACAAATGCAAACATAGAGCTCGTGCCTTAGCTTTAACAATAATTAGTATTGTGGTTATTTTGTTGAACTATTTATGGTTTTTAATCCAAATTTTTTAATATTTTTAATTAGGCTTAAGTTCATCAAATTTAATTTTCATTAAATTATTTTTATGAAGAAAGGAATTTTACAACATGAAAATTAATTAAAATTTACTGATAATTTTTCATTCTTGACTCAATATGGGCTCGAACCCAGGCGTTTTTACGGACAGGTTACCCTGACATGTTTCGATTGCAACCACTCAATCTCCTCAGAGGGCTTGCCGTTTAACACTCGCAGCCATCGACGACTGCTGACGTCATTAGTCAAACATCAATCCTTAAACCAAATTGTATTTAACCTTTGGTAGATCGAAATTTGCTTTGAATGATTATCTATTTTAATTTATTTTACATGTTCTTCCTTTACTTCTGTTTTTTCGTACTTTTGTCAAGAATTCTTCTTGAAGTTCAAAGTACATATTTTGCTTTGTTTTTTTAATTTTTTTTTTTTTTTGTCTTTCTTTTTCTTGCTGACATTTTCAGCACAACTTGAAGGACAAATGCAAACATAGAGCTCGTGCCTTAGCTTTAACAATAATTAGTATTGTGGTTATTTTGTTGAACTATTTATGGTTTTTAATCCAAATTTTTAATATTTTTAATTAGGCTTAAGTTCATCAAATTTAATTTTCATTAAATTATTTTTATGAAGAAAGGAATTTTACAACATGAAAATTAATTAAAATTTACTGATAATTTTTCATTCTTGACTCAATATGGGCTCGAACCCAGGCGTTTTTACGGACAGGTTACCCTGACATGTTTCGATTGCAACCACTCAATCTCCTCAGAGGGCTTGCCGTTTAACACTCGCAGCCATCGACGACTGCTGACGTCATTAGTCAAACATCAATCCTTAAACCAAATTGTATTTAACCTTTGGTAGATCGAAATTTGCTTTGAATGATTATCTATTTTAATTTATTTTACATGTTCTTCCTTTACTTCTGTTTTTTCGTACTTTTGTCAAGAATTCTTCTTGAAGTTCAAAGTACATATTTTGCTTTGTTTTTTTCATTTTTTTTTTTTTTTTTGTCTTTCTTTTTCTTGCTGACATTTTCAGCACAACTTGAAGGACAAATGCAAACATAGAGCTCGTGCCTTAGCTTTAACAATAATTAGTATTGTGGTTATTTTGTTGAACTATTTATGGTTTTTAATCCAAATTTTTTAATATTTTTAATTAGGCTTAAGTTCATCAAATTTAATTTTCATTAAATTATTTTTATGAAGAAAGGAATTTTACAACATGAAAATTAATTAAAATTTACTGATAATTTTTCATTCTTGACTCAATATGGGCTCGAACCCAGGCGTTTTTACGGACAGGTTACCCTGACATGTTTCGATTGCAACCACTCAATCTCCTCAGAGGGCTTGCCGTTTAACACTCGCAGCCATCGACGACTGCTGACGTCATTAGTCAAACATCAATCCTTAAACCAAATTGTATTTAACCTTTGGTAGATCGAAATTTGCTTTGAATGATTATCTATTTTAATTTATTTTACATGTTCTTCCTTTACTTCTGGTTTTTCGTACTTTTGTCAAGAATTCTTCTTGAAGTTCAAAGTACATATTTTGCTTTGTTTTTTTCATTTTTTTTTTTTTTTGTCTTTCTTTTTCTTGCTGACATTTTCAGCACAACTTGAAGGACAAATGCAAACATAGAGCTCGTGCCTTAGCTTTAACAATAATTAGTATTGTGGTTATTTTGTTGAACTATTTATGGTTTTTAATCCAAATTTTTTAATATTTTTAATTAGGCTTAAGTTCATCAAACTTAATTTTCATTAAATTATTTTTATGAAGAAAGGAATTTTACAACATGAAAATTAATTAAAATTTACTGATAATTTTTCATTCTTGACTCAATATGGGCTCGAACCCAGGCGTTTTTACGGACAGGTTACCCTGACATGTTTCGATTGCAACCACTCAATCTCCTCAGAGGGCTTGCCGTTTAACACTCGCAGCCATCGACGACTGCTGACGTCATTAGTCAAACATCAATCCTTAAACCAAATTGTATTTAACCTTTGGTAGATCGAAATTTGCTTTGAATGATTATCTATTTTAATTTATTTTACATGTTCTTCCTTTACTTCTGTTTTTTCGTACTTTTGTCAAGAATTCTTCTTGAAGTTCAAAGTACATATTTTGCTTTGTTTTTTTCATTTTTTTTTTTTTTTTTTTTTTTTTTTGTCTTTCTTTTTCTTGCTGACATTTTCAGCACAACTTGAAGGACAAATGCAAACATAGAGCTCGTGCCTTAGCTTTAACAATAATTAGTATTGTGGTTATTTTGTTGAACTATTTATGGTTTTTAATCCAAATTTTTAATATTTTTAATTAGGCTTAAGTTCATCAAATTTAATTTTCATTAAATTATTTTTATGAAGAAAGGAATTTTACAACATGAAAATTAATTAAAATTTACTGATAATTTTTCATTCTTGACTCAATATGGGCTCGAACCTAGGCGTTTTTACGGACAGGTTACCCTGACATGTTTCGATTGCAACCACTCAATCTCCTCAGAGGGCTTGCCGTTTAACACTCGCAGCCATCGACGACTGCTGACGTCATTAGTCAAACATCAATCCTTAAACCAAATTGTATTTAACCTTTGGTAGATCGAAATTTGCTTTGAATGATTATCTATTTTAATTTATTTTACATGTTCTTCCTTTACTTCTGTTTTTTCGTACTTTTGTCAAGAATTCTTCTTGAAGTTCAAAGTACATATTTTGCTTTGTTTTTTTAATTTTTTTTTTTTTTTTGTCTTTCTTTTTCTTGCTGACATTTTCAGCACAACTTGAAGGACAAATGCAAACATAGAGCTCGTGCCTTAGCTTTAACAATAATTAGTATTGTGGTTATTTTGTTGAACTATTTATGGTTTTTAATCCAAATTTTTTAATATTTTTAATTAGGCTTAAGTTCATCAAACTTAATTTTCATTAAATTATTTTTATGAAGAAAGGAATTTTACAACATGAAAATTAATTAAAATTTACTGATAATTTTTCATTCTTGACTCAATATGGGCTCGAACCCAGGCGTTTTTACGGACAGGTTACCCTGACATGTTTCGATTGCAACCACTCAATCTCCTCAGAGGGCTTGCCGTTTAACACTCGCAGCCATCGACGACTGCTGATGTCATTAGTCAAACATCAATCCTTAAACCAAATTGTATTTAACCTTTGGTAGATCGAAATTTGCTTTGAATGATTATCTATTTTAATTTATTTTACATGTTCTTCCTTTACTTCTGTTTTTTCGTACTTTTGTCAAGAATTCTTCTTGAAGTTCAAAGTACATATTTTGCTTTGTTTTTTTAATTTTTTTTTTTTTTTTTTGTCTTTCTTTTTCTTGCTGACATTTTCAGCACAACTTGAAGGACAAATGCAAACATAGAGCTCGTGCCTTAGCTTTAACAATAATTAGTATTGTGGTTATTTTGTTGAACTATTTATGGTTTTTAATCCAAATTTTTAATATTTTTAATTAGGCTTAAGTTCATCAAATTTAATTTTCATTAAATTATTTTTATGAAGAAAGGAATTTTACAACATGAAAATTAATTAAAATTTACTGATAATTTTTCATTCTTGGCTCAATATGGGCTCGAACCTAGGCGTTTTTACGGACAGGTTACCCTGACATGTTTCGATTGCAACCACTCAATCTCCTCAGAGGGCTTGCCGTTTAACACTCGCAGCCATCGACGACTGCTGACGTCATTAGTCAAACATCAATCCTTAAACCAAATTGTATTTAACCTTTGGTAGATCGAAATTTGCTTTGAATGATTATCTATTTTAATTTATTTTACATGTTCTTCCTTTACTTCTGTTTTTTCGTACTTTTGTCAAGAATTCTTCTTGAAGTTCAAAGTACATATTTTGCTTTGTTTTTTTAATTTTTTTTTTTTTTTGTCTTTCTTTTTCTTGCTGACATTTTCAGCACAACTTGAAGGACAAATGCAAACATAGAGCTCGTGCCTTAGCTTTAACAATAATTAGTATTGTGGTTATTTTGTTGAACTATTTATGGTTTTTAATCCAAATTTTTTAATATTTTTAATTAGGCTTAAGTTCATCAAACTTAATTTTCATTAAATTATTTTTATGAAGAAAGGAATTTTACAACATGAAAATTAATTAAAATTTACTGATAATTTTTCATTCTTGACTCAATATGGGCTCGAACCCAGGCGTTTTTACGGACAGGTTACCCTGACATGTTTCGATTGCAACCACTCAATCTCCTCAGAGGGCTTGCCGTTTAACACTCGCAGCCATCGACGACTGCTGATGTCATTAGTCAAACATCAATCCTTAAACCAAATTGTATTTAACCTTTGGTAGATCGAAATTTGCTTTGAATGATTATCTATTTTAATTTATTTTACATGTTCTTCCTTTACTTCTGTTTTTTCGTACTTTTGTCAAGAATTCTTCTTGAAGTTCAAAGTACATATTTTGCTTTGTTTTTTTAATTTTTTTTTTTTTTTTTTGTCTTTCTTTTTCTTGCTGACATTTTCAGCACAACTTGAAGGACAAATGCAAACATAGAGCTCGTGCCTTAGCTTTAACAATAATTAGTATTGTGGTTATTTTGTTGAACTATTTATGGTTTTTAATCCAAATTTTTAATATTTTTAATTAGGCTTAAGTTCATCAAATTTAATTTTCATTAAATTATTTTTATGAAGAAAGGAATTTTACAACATGAAAATTAATTAAAATTTACTGATAATTTTTCATTCTTGACTCAATATGGGCTCGAACCCAGGCGTTTTTACGGACAGGTTACCCTGACATGTTTCGATTGCAACCACTCAATCTCCTCAGAGGGCTTGCCGTTTAACACTCGCAGCCATCGACGACTGCTGACGTCATTAGTCAAACATCAATCCTTAAACTTTTGACACATAAAAGTCACGCCAGATTTCTTTAAAATTATGTTTTTCGATCATTAAACTTTATTTCTGCGCAAGTGTTACCCAACAACTGCATTTTAGGTGAAAACTGGATCAAAGAAGTACTAGTATTAATAGAAACTACTTCGAAATATCTTTCACATGATGTGTTAAAAATTCCGTTAAGAGCCAATTTCCAAATTAAATATTTCTTGAAAGATTTCTCTACAAAACTTAAAATGTTGTTAGTATTAAAACATAATCTGCCGTATTTATAAAAAATAAAATAAGTTTGAGATGTGTTTTGAGGCAAAATTTTCATACAAATTTTACTTAAAATACAATTCAAAAGACTATTTTTAGGAAAGAAAACTTCAAGCTTTTATAAATCATATTTTTAGTAACTCCATCATATAGAATTTTATATTTATTAAGCTTTGAAAAATTTTATTTTGGAAAATTTCTCAATTTATTTATGTTTGAGTAAAAAAAAAAAAATATATATATATATATGGGGGATTTCATGTCAAGTGACCCAATTTTGAAATCGATGTCTTTCGATTTGGATGAAATTTGCACCAAGGTTAGTCCTATTGGATAGTAGTTTAGACACAAATTTTCAGCAAGATCGGTCTAAAAGTTTCTGAGTTAGTGGGGGTCAAAATTTGACATTTTGGCCATACAGGTGTTCTTTCTTATCCATGTTACTTATTACCTATTGGTGTTAGCAAAATTTGTCCCAAGTAGCTTCGATAGCTAGTTGATCCATCTTTTGAAAAAAAATTTTTTTGTTTTTGATGTCTGATGTCTTTTCCTTTAAGGTAGTTTTGGTCCCTTTTTGGGATGCATGCGGCTTATGTATAAAAAAAAATAATTTCTAACTCTAGACGAGGGTTTTTCAATTTTTAGCATATGCAGTGTTCTTTCCCATCCATGTAACTTATTACGTATTGGTGTTAGCAAAATTTGTCCCAAGTAACTTCGATAGCAATTTGATCAATATTTTGAAAAATAAAATTTTTGTTTTTTTAAAAAATTTTTTTTAAATTTAAAATTTTTTTTTTTAATGTAAAATTTTTTTTTATATTTTTTTTTATCCGGAATGTTTTTTTTTTTTTTTTTTTTTGCCTCAAAAGAAAGCTTATGTCTTTTCCTTTAAGGTAGTTTTGGTCGCTTTTTGGGATGCGAGTGGCTTATGTATAAAAAAAAATAATTTCTAACTCTAGACGAGGGTTTTTCAATTTTTAGCATATGCAGTGTTCTTTTCCATCCATGTAACTTATTACGTATTGGTGTTAGCAAAATTTGTCCCAAGTAACTTCGATAGCAATTTGATCAATATTTTGAAAAATAAAATTTTTGTTTTTTTAAAAAATTTTTTAAAACTTTTTTTTTAAATTTAAAAATTTTTTTTAATGTAAAATTTTTTTTTTATATTTTTTTTTTTTATCCGGAATGTTTTTTTTTTTTTGCTCAAAAGAAAGCTTATGTCTTTTCCTTTAAGGTAGTTTTGGTCGCTTTTTGGGATGCGAGTGGCTTATGTATAAAAAAAAATAATTTCTAACTCTAGACGAGGGTTTTTCAATTTTTAGCATATGCAGTGTTCTTTTCCATCCATGTAACTTATTACGTATTGGTGTTAGCAAAATTTGTTTTTTAAAACTTTTTTTTTAAATTTAAAATTTTTTTTTAATGTAAAATTTTTTTTTTATATATTTTTTTTATCCGGAATGTTTTTTTTTTTTTTTTTTTGCTTAAAAGAAAGCTTATGTCTTTTCCTTTAAGGTAGTTTTGGTCGCTTTTTGGGATGCGAGTGGCTTATGTATAAAAAAAAATAATTTCTAACTCTAGACGAGGGTTTTTAAATTTTTAGCATATGCAGTGTTCTTTTCCATCCATGTAACTTATTACGTATTGGTGTTAGCAAAATTTGTCCCAAGTAACTTCGATAGCAATTTGATCAATATTTTGAAAAATAAAATTTTTGTTTTTTTAAAAAATTTTTTAAAACTTTTTTTTTAAATTTAAAATTTTTTTTTTTAATGTAAAATTTTTTTTTTATCCGGAATGTTTTTTTTTTTTTTTTGCCTCAAAAGAAAGCTTATGTCTTTTCCTTTAAGGTAGTTTTGGTCGCTTTTTGGGATGCGAGTGGCTTATGTATAAAAAAAAATAATTTCTAACTCTAGACGAGGGTTTTTCAATTTTTAGCATATGCAGTGTTCTTTCCCATCCATGTAACTTATTACGTATTGGTGTTAGCAAAATTTGTCCCAAGTAACTTCGATAGCAATTTGATCAATATTTTGAAAAATAAAATTTTTGTTTTTTTAAAAAATTTTTTTTAAATTTAAAATTTTTTTTTTAATGTAAAATTTTTTTAATTTCAAAAGATTTTGTTATTCGTGCTTAATTCCCAGTTTTTATTATTGATAAAAACACTTGAAATTTATTGTTGATGGGATAAGCTATTCCTATGCATTTCACTGGTTGCTTAGGCCAGATCATCAGGAAACTTCATCCATAAAGGTTTTAGACAAACTAAAGATATTAAACCAAATAAAACTGTTAAACGTATAAGAATTATAGCAACAGTTCTACTTGTAACAATATCAAAGTTTAAACAAAACACATCAACAATAAACAACAGTGGGTTCATCTCATCTTACATTTCCCCACTACAATTAGTTGAAATTCTCTCAACATTAATTGTAGTTGTAAGTAGGTTAAGAAAAACAAAATGAAAAAAACAACAACTTACAAAAGATGTTGTCAATTAAGTGTTTTTTAGGCCGTGCACTGCCTGTTTATTATCAAAAAGTAATTTCAATTTTTGGGAATACAAAATTTTAATTTCAAAAGATTTTGTTATTCGTGCTTAATTCCCAGTTTTTATTATTGATAAAAACACTTGAAATTTATTGTTGATGGGATAAGCTATTCCTATGCATTTCACTGGTTGCTTAGGCCAGATCATCAGGAAACTTCATCCATAAAGGTTTTAGACAAACTAAAGATATTAAACCAAATAAAACTGTTAAACGTATAAGAATTACAGCAACAGTTCTACTTGTAACAATATCAAAGTTTAAACAAAACACATCAACAATAAACAACAGTGGGTTCATCTCATCTTACATTTCCCCACTACAATTAGTTGAAATTCTCTCAACATTAATTGTAGTTGTAAGTAGGTTAAGAAAAACAAAATGAAAAAAACAACAACTTACAAAAGATGTTGTCAATTAAGTGTTTTTTAGGCCGTGCACTGCCTGTTTATTATCAAAAAGTAATTTCAATTTTTGGGAATACAAAATTTTAATTTCAAAAGATTTTGTTATTCGTGCTTAATTCCCAGTTTTTATTATTGATAAAAACACTTGAAATTTATTGTTGATGGGATAAGCTATTCCTATGCATTTCACTGGTTGCTTAGGCCAGATCATCAGGAAACTTCATCCATAAAGGTTTTAGACAAACTAAAGATATTAAACCAAATAAAACTGTTAAACGTATAAGAATTACAGCAACAGTTCTACTTGTAACAATATCAAAGTTTAAACAAAACACATCAACAATAAACAACAGTGGGTTCATCTCATCTTACATTTCCCCACTACAATTAGTTGAAATTCTCTCAACATTAATTGTAGTTGTAAGTAGGTTAAGAAAAACAAAATGAAAAAAAACAACAACTTACAAAAGATGTTGTCAATTAAGTGTTTTTTAGGCCGTGCACTGCCTGTTTATTATCAAAAAGTAATTTCAATTTTTGGGAATACAAAATTTTAATTTCAAAAGATTTTGTTATTCGTGCTTAATTCCCAGTTTTTATTATTGATAAAAACACTTGAAATTTATTGTTGATGGGATAAGCTATTCCTATGCATTTCACTGGTTGCTTAGGCCAGATCATCAGGAAACTTCATCCATAAAGGTTTTAGACAAACTAAAGATATTAAACCAAATAAAACTGTTAAACGTATAAGAATTACAGCAACAGTTCTACTTGTAACAATATCAAAGTTTAAACAAAACACATCAACAATAAACAACAGTGGGTTCATCTCATCTTACATTTCCCCACTACAATTAGTTGAAATTCTCTCAACATTAATTGTAGTTGTAAGTAGGTTAAGAAAAACAAAATGAAAAAAACAACAACTTACAAAAGATGTTGTCAATTAAGTGTTTTTTAGGCCGTGCACTGCCTGTTTATTATCAAAAAGTAATTTCAATTTTTGGGAATACAAAATTTTAATTTCAAAAGATTTTGTTATTCGTGCTTAATTCCCAGTTTTTATTATTGATAAAAACACTTGAAATTTATTGTTGATGGGATAAGCTATTCCTATGCATTTCACTGGTTGCTTAGGCCAGATCATCAGGAAACTTCATCCATAAAGGTTTTAGACAAACTAAAGATATTAAACCAAATAAAACTGTTAAACGTATAAGAATTACAGCAACAGTTCTACTTGTAACAATATCAAAGTTTAAACAAAACACATCAACAATAAACAACAGTGGGTTCATCTCATCTTACATTTCCCCACTACAATTAGTTGAAATTCTCTCAACATTAATTGTAGTTGTAAGTAGGTTAAGAAAAACAAAATGAAAAAAAACAACAACTTACAAAAGATGTTGTCAATTAAGTGTTTTTTAGGCCGTGCACTGCCTGTTTATTATCAAAAAGTAATTTCAATTTTTGGGAATACAAAATTTTAATTTCAAAAGATTTTGTTATTCGTGCTTAATTCCCAGTTTTTATTATTGATAAAAACACTTGAAATTTATTGTTGATGGGATAAGCTATTCCTATGCATTTCACTGGTTGCTTAGGCCAGATCATCAGGAAACTTCATCCATAAAGGTTTTAGACAAACTAAAGATATTAAACCAAATAAAACTGTTAAACGTATAAGAATTACAGCAACAGTTCTACTTGTAACAATATCAAAGTTTAAACAAAACACATCAACAATAAACAACAGTGGGTTCATCTCATCTTACATTTCCCCACTACAATTAGTTGAAATTCTCTCAACATTAATTGTAGTTGTAAGTAGGTTAAGAAAAACAAAATGAAAAAAAACAACAACTTACAAAAGATGTTGTCAATTAAGTGTTTTTTAGGCCGTGCACTGCCTGTTTATTATCAAAAAGTAATTTCAATTTTTGGGAATACAAAATTTTAATTTCAAAAGATTTTGTTATTCGTGCTTAATTCCCAGTTTTTATTATTGATAAAAACACTTGAAATTTATTGTTGATGGGATAATTGAAATTACTTTTTGATAATAAACAGGCAGTGCACGGCCTAAAAAACACTTAATTGACAACATCTTTTGTAAGTTGTTGTTTTTTTCATTTTGTTTTTCTTAACCTACTTACAACTACAATTAATGTTGAGAGAATTTCAACTAATTGTAGTGGGGAAATGTAAGATGAGATGAACCCACTGTTGTTTATTGTTGATGTGTTTTGTTTAAACTTTGATATTGTTACAAGTAGAACTGTTGCTGTAATTCTTATACGTTTAACAGTTTTATTTGGTTTAATATCTTTAGTTTGTCTAAAACCTTTATGGATGAAGTTTCCTGATGATCTGGCCTAAGCAACCAGTGAAATGCATAGGAATAGCTTATCCCATCAACAATAAATTTCAAGTGTTTTTATCAATAATAAAAACTGGGAATTAGGCACGAATAACAAAATCTTTTGAAATTAAAATTTTGTATTCCCAAAAATTGAAATTACTTTTTGATAATAAACAGGCAGTGCACGGCCTAAAAAACACTTAATTGACAACATCTTTTGTAAGTTGTTGTTTTTTTCATTTTGTTTTTCTTAACCTACTTACAACTACAATTAATGTTGAGAGAATTTCAACTAATTGTAGTGGGGAAATGTAAGATGAGATGAACCCACTGTTGTTTATTGTTGATGTGTTTTGTTTAAACTTTGATATTGTTACAAGTAGAACTGTTGCTGTAATTCTTATACGTTTAACAGTTTTATTTGGTTTAATATCTTTAGTTTGTCTAAAACCTTTATGGATGAAGTTTCCTGATGATCTGGCCTAAGCAACCAGTGAAATGCATAGGAATAGCTTATCCCATCAACAATAAATTTCAAGTGTTTTTATCAATAATAAAAACTGGGAATTAAGCACGAATAACAAAATCTTTTGAAATTAAAATTTTGTATTCCCAAAAATTGAAATTACTTTTTGATAATAAACAGGCAGTGCACGGCCTAAAAAACACTTAATTGACAACATCTTTTGTAAGTTGTTGTTTTTTTCATTTTGTTTTTCTTAACCTACTTACAACTACAATTAATGTTGAGAGAATTTCAACTAATTGTAGTGGGGAAATGTAAGATGAGATGAACCCACTGTTGTTTATTGTTGATGTGTTTTGTTTAAACTTTGATATTGTTACAAGTAGAACTGTTGCTGTAATTCTTATACGTTTAACAGTTTTATTTGGTTTAATATCTTTAGTTTGTCTAAAACCTTTATGGATGAAGTTTCCTGATGATCTGGCCTAAGCAACCAGTGAAATGCATAGGAATAGCTTATCCCATCAACAATAAATTTCAAGTGTTTTTATCAATAATAAAAACTGGGAATTAAGCACGAATAACAAAATCTTTTGAAATTAAAATTTTGTATTCCCAAAAATTGAAATTACTTTTTGATAATAAACAGGCAGTGCACGGCCTAAAAAACACTTAATTGACAACATCTTTTGTAAGTTGTTGTTTTTTTCATTTTGTTTTTCTTAACCTACTTACAACTACAATTAATGTTGAGAGAATTTCAACTAATTGTAGTGGGGAAATGTAAGATGAGATGAACCCACTGTTGTTTATTGTTGATGTGTTTTGTTTAAACTTTGATATTGTTACAAGTAGAACTGTTGCTGTAATTCTTATACGTTTAACAGTTTTATTTGGTTTAATATCTTTAGTTTGTCTAAAACCTTTATGGATGAAATTTCCTGATGATCTGGCCTAAGCAACCAGTGAAATGCATAGGAATAGCTTATCCCATCAACAATAAATTTCAAGTGTTTTTATCAATAATAAAAACTGGGAATTAAGCACGAATAACAAAATCTTTTGAAATTAAAATTTTGTATTCCCAAAAATTGAAATTACTTTTTGATAATAAACAGGCAGTGCACGGCCTAAAAAACACTTAATTGACAACATCTTTTGTAAGTTGTTGTTTTTTTCATTTTGTTTTTCTTAACCTACTTACAACTACAATTAATGTTGAGAGAATTTCAACTAATTGTAGTGGGGAAATGTAAGATGAGATGAACCCACTGTTGTTTATTGTTGATGTGTTTTGTTTAAACTTTGATATTGTTACAAGTAGAACTGTTGCTGTAATTCTTATACGTTTAACAGTTTTATTTGGTTTAATATCTTTAGTTTGTCTAAAACCTTTATGGATGAAGTTTCCTGATGATCTGGCCTAAGCAACCAGTGAAATGCATAGGAATAGCTTATCCCATCAACAATAAATTTCAAGTGTTTTTATCAATAATAAAAACTGGGAATTAAGCACGAATAACAAAATCTTTTGAAATTAAAAAAATTTTACATTAAAAAAATAAAATATAAAAAAAATATAAAAAAAAAATTTTACATTAAAAAAAAAAAATTTAAATTTAAAAAAAAATTTTTAAAAAAACAAAAATTTTATTTTTCAAAATATTGATCAAATTGCTATCGAAGTTACTTGGGACAAATTTTGCTAACACCAATACGTAATAAGTTACATGGATGGGAAAGAACACTGCATATGCTAAAAATTGAAAAACCCTCGTCTAGAGTTAGAAATTATTTTTTTTTATACATAAGCCACTCGCATCCCAAAAAGCGACCAAAACTACCTTAAAGGAAAAGACATAAGCTTTCTTTTGAGGCAAAAAAAAAAAAAAAAAAAAACATTCCGGATAAAAAAAAATATAAAAAAAAATTTTACATTAAAAAAAAAAATTTTAAATTTAAAAAAAATTTTTTAAAAAAACAAAAATTTTATTTTTCAAAATATTGATCAAATTGCTATCGAAGTTACTTGGGACAAATTTTGCTAACACCAATACGTAATAAGTTACATGGATGGGAAAGAACACTGCATATGCTAAAAATTGAAAAACCCTCGTCTAGAGTTAGAAATTATTTTTTTTTATACATAAGCCGCATGCATCCCAAAAAGGGACCAAAACTACCTTAAAGGAAAAGACATCAGACATCAAAAACAAAAAAATTTTTTTTCAAAAGATGGATCAACTAGCTATCGAAGCTACTTGGGACAAATTTTGCTAACACCAATAGGTAATAAGTAACATGGATAAGAAAGAACACCTGTATGGCCAAAATGCCAAATTTTGACCCCCACTAACTCAGAAACTTTTAGACCGATCTTGCTGAAAATTTGTGTCTAAACTACTATCCAATAGGACTAACCTTGGTGCAAATTTCATCCAAATCGGAAGACATCGATTTCAAAATTGGGTCACTTGACATGAAATCCCCCATATATATATATATATATATATTTATATATATATATATATATGTATATATGTAGTAATAATTTATGTACTTGCTACATATTTAATTATTGTAATATGCACATAATTAATTAAGTGTTTCGCAAGGCCGAAAACCCGTAATAAAGAAAAAATTTATTAAGTAAATATCTAGGGTTAAATAAATAAATATCGACATAATTTAAAGATAAATCCAATTTTATAAAAAAAAAAAATGGCAGCCACGGAGTATGAACATATAATATTACCTCTTAATTGGTAAATCGGTATGCTTAAAACGCCATGTAAAACACATTTTTATGCATTTTCCACTGATTCCCATATTTTATAGATTCATTTTTCACCTAAATAGATATGGATAAAGTATTTTGCAACTTTTAATAAAAATAGAAAATCAAATGTATTTAAAAGTTTTTCTTATGAATTTCTTGTTTCGAACATGAAAAATTAATAAAAAATATAAGGAAATTTGAACTTTTACGACCTATAACTGCTTAACTATGAGCGTTGGCGCGAACAACATGTTCCTATAGAACTTCTTTCAAGAATACTAAAAAATTATATAAATATCAATTTAATGTTGAGCCGAGTTAATATTCTTGTATCAAGCCGGTTATTTTCTGTTAAACAAAAAAAAAAAAAAAAAAAAATTTATGCACTCATTCTTTAAATATCTTATATATTATTTCTAAAGCACTTTTTTTTTGTCGGTTGCAAATATCTCCCATACCACCGCATCAAATTTAATGAATGATATCTCATTTTAAAGCTTATTTCTTCTAACACTAATAACGAAAATAACTAGAAATTGAAAAATTAATATTTTCATTGATAAAAATTATATTTTAAAATGTATTGAAGTTACTAAAATTTCTATTAATTATTTTCATTTTATGTTACAAAAATGACAACTAACGGTGCGAAATATTCGCACGGGTCATCTAGTTTTTTTTATTAGCAACACTTTTTCTGTTTTGTAGTGGACAAAAATAGAAATTAGTTTAATTTGGCTACAACGACAAAATAAGCACAGACAACAACCTGCAGCCATGTAGCCGTGTCGTCCTGAAAATAACACTGTGCATGAAATTGACACTTTTTTTTCGTGACAAGCCGGGCACATGGCGTTTTAACATAATTCGAGGACGCTGAATCCAGTGGTGCCCGCGGTTTTTTCAGATTGGCTCTGGTTTTCGAGATATACCGTTATTTCGAAAATGGAGGAGGTTGCACAACATATGTTCGCGTAACTCAAAAACGGTTTAGTTTATTGAAATTACTAAAAATATCGAAATTCCGCAATAAAATTTCATTTCAGAAAAGTTAAACTCTTTTTCTAATATGAGTAGTCGTTATTGAAACATAATTTTTTTTTTTGAAAAAAAAATATTTTTTTTTATCAAAATTTCGAAATTTTTGTTTTTTAAAAATTCATAAAAAATTAAAAAATGCAGCTAGGCTTCTAAGTTTTTGCAGACTTATAAAAAACGAAGCTACAAACAAAAAAACCGCGGCCACCACTGGATTCAGCGTCCCCGAATTATGTTAAAACGCCATGTGCCCGGCTTGTCTGTTTTTTCAACTAGCATAGTGTAATCATTGCCATATACACACATGTATTCTATTTTTGACATATGGTATTCGGTAGCTTGCTGTCTTGAATGTGTTTATAGCATAAGAGCCCAGTGGTATAAAAAGAAGCAATCGCCACTAATGACAGGCGAAATAGTTAGCACTTTTATTCAATCTGTACTACTGACTACTGATGTGGCATTCAAATCATACTTACATCTTTCCCTGGTCACCAATATCTAGTGTTGACATGTTAAAATAGGTACCCACGTTTCGCTAGCTAATTCTTTAGCTCCAAGTAATGCAGAAAACTGTTTTTTTTTCAACGACAAGTCAAAAAAATGTGTATCCGAAATAGATCCCGTTACTGGAACAACAACAAAATCGCTTGCTTTTGCTATCACGTTTTGTAGATATAAGTAGTTAACCCTTATGGTAGGTAGAGGTTATGCAGAGAGGGGTCAATTGTCACCTCCAATGACATCACCATGTTAAATTCGCCACTCGAAAGCATGTGAGGTAGATTGTGGCGGGACTAGCGGTAGTTCTTAAAGGGCTAGCGAATTTAGACGTACAGAACTAGCACGGTGTACCACTGGGAGTTAAGCTTACACATACATACATAATGTTTTGGTACTAGTGCTGGGATACTATCGATATTTTCTACTATCGATAGTTCAGATTTCACTATCGATATATCGATATTACTATCGACTGAATGTTTGTACTTGTGCAGAAAAACATAAATTATTTTTTATAAGGCTGAAGTTCGTTGTTTTTATCACTTTAGTCAACTTATGAGACGTATGTATATACGCACGTTATTTTAGATGGCAGTTTTTTAAAAATTGATAATAACCTTTCTGAAGGAACCGAAGTAGGGACTATAAGATATTCCATTGCAACTTTAAAAAATTTTCTAAATTCTAAACTTTATGTCTTTGTTCTAGACCCAAAAAGGTTATCAATCTAGCAAACTTATCTCTAATGGTCGTCATTGTTTTGTCCTATGATTGCAATTGCATTTGGATTTGCATTTTTTTTTTCAACATTACAAAAATATTGGACATTTCAGTCCCTTTGTAAACATGTAAAAATTTCGACTAAAAGGCCTTTAATTAGCAGTAAAAAGCACTGCTAATCAATCCATACCTCTTGCCATTCTTGTTGTTTGCATTCATTGCTGTAATTCAGCGCGAATTAATAATAGCAAGTAAAAATTTGCGCCAAAAACTGTCTTCATATCTGTATTTTAAATAATAAAAATATCGATATTGATATTTTTCCTATCGATATTTTCGATATTTTCAGACTATCGATAATATCGATAGTCTATCGATAGTTTCCCAGCACTAGTTGGTACAGATATTTTATATTCAAATTATATTTGAATATTTAACTCATTTGATTTGAGTTGACTGAATTGAATGAGATTTTATTTGTTTTGTCTTTGGTTATTCTCCCATTTGTTTCGTTATTATTGGGTGCTCGACACATTGTAGTTAAAAACAAATGAGTGTGTTGAAATTACTTTTTATTTATTCTTGCAGACCTCTAGTACATACTGTACATACAACCTTTAGTGGTACACTTTTCGCTTATAGTCCACTCCTATAGTTGCACAACTTTTGTGGACTATAAGCGAATTTGGACTATAACCGATTTTTTTTATAAGCCATTTTATAGATAATAAGTGAAACCTTTTATAATCCACATTTTGGACTATATAAAAATGATTTTCTTCCAAATATTTATTTATTTTAAATAAATAGTTAAAACAAAAACTTCAGTTTGTCAATAGTATGAAATGGGAATTTAGCACATTATAACGAAACCATGATAAAAAATCTTTTTTATTAATAATTCAAATGCTTTATAAGATTTCAATATAAACAAATGAGTTTGAGATTAATTTTAATTCTTTGGATGACGAAATCAAACACAACATAAATATCATTTTCATAGGATTTTTACCTGACAATTGATTGTTATACCAAACGTCAATGTCTATATGAAAAAACTCTAATATTTTTATTATCGTTTTTTTCTATGAAGTTTAACTGTTGCCAGTTGATTATAAAAATTATAGAAACAGAGTGGACTATTTTTTTTTTTTTTTTTTTAATAATTTATTTTTATTATTGAATCTTTCTTATCGAAATTTACAATATGTATTCAAATCTTAATTCTACTTGTTGTTTATTAGTTGTTACCTGTGTAACCACTAACTGCTGTATTCAAATTTTTAAGACTGTCTTCTAGTAAGGCTCAAAGTATCGGTTCTTTTTAGCCTCTGGTGACCTTCAAACTGAAGCAAACCCCGAGCGAGGTAGTTAGGGTGAACCATTAGTTTATCGATGTAGCTTATTGAATATTTTTTAATTTCCTCCTGGATAGTGGGGACGTTGAGATCTCTGTGGATAATATCATTACGTATATACCATGGGGCGCAGACAATTTGTCGTAATATTCTAGACTGTCTTCTTTGAAGCTTTTGGATGTTAGATGCGCATGCAGTACCCCATAATTGGATGCCATATGTCCATATTGGTTTTATGATGGACTTGTATAGAAGAACTTTGTTGTCTAAAGACAAGTTTGAGTTTCTACCGAGAAGCCAATGTAGTTGAGCTGCTTTAAGTTTCATAGCCGTTATTTTCGCTTCGATATGACGAGACCAGGTCAAACGTCTATCTATATGAACTCCCAAGTACTTTACATGGTTTTCTACCGGAACAGTGATGTTATTTATTTTTACTGCTGGGCACGTTTGTCTTCTGAGCGTGAAAGTTAAGTGAGCACATTTAGCCGGGTTAACCTTTATCCTCCATTTTTCTAGCCATGCCTCTAGTTCATTGATGTGGGACTGCAGATTTTGCGATGCGACTTTTGGGTCATGGTTAACGCTAATAAATGCTGTGTCGTCTGCAAATGTAGAGGTATGCGTGCTCAGGTTTGTTGGCATATCCGCTGTGTATATTATATATAGAAGCGGTCCTAATATGCTGCCTTGGGGAACACCAGCAGTAATTTTCTTGAGGGGGGAGTATTTATCTTGCGACCTTACTATGAATGTTCTGCCTGTTAGATAGCTCTCCAGAAGCTTGTGAGTGTTTTGAGGAAGCATTCGTGTTATTTTGATGAGTAGCCCATCATGCCAAACTTTGTCAAATGCTTGGGAAATGTCTATAAACAGGGCTGAGCAGTATTGCTTTTTCTCAAACGCCGATCTAATAAGGGTGACAATTCTATGCACTTGCTCTATTGTACCATGTTTCGCTCTGAATCCGAACTGGTGATCCGGGATGATGTCGTGTTCATTTAGATGAGGAGTTATACTTAAAATGAATATTTTTTCGAAAAGCTTTGATAGGATTGATAATAAGCTTATCGGTCTGTACGACGCAACCTGGCTAGCATCTTTTCCTGGCTTGGGAATCATAACAATTATAGACTTCTTCCATGAGGATGGGAAGTATCCGACTCTTAATATAGCGTTAAAAATGAACAGCAAGATTCTGGAAGCAGACGAAGGTAAGTTTCTTATCTTGACCCTGTGATACGGTCAAGTCCGGGAGATTTTCTAATATTCACTTTTTCTATTGCAGATTTTACTTGAGTAATGTTAAATTTTAATGGATGGTTTACCTTATCAGGAATGGTTGGACGACAGGAACAAGTATGTGTATCATGTGGCGTGAAAACTTTCTCAAGATGGCCCGCGAAAGCGTTTAATTTTTCATCTGTGTTTTTCGCCCAAGTGCGGTTTTCCAGTCTTAATGGAGATTCTTGGGTTATAGGGCATTTCATATGCCGTACAGCCTTCCATAAGCTATAATTGGAGTTTTTTGTGGCATCTAGGCTGTTTAGATAGCCTTCTATTGCAGACTCGTGGTTCTGTCTCAATTTGTTGCGAAGAGTTGTGAGGCATAATTGTAGTTGGGCCTTAGTGGTTGGGGAACGACTGTTTTGCCATTGTCTTCTTAACTTCCTTTTTTCTCTGATAAGGGTCTCTATATCCGTCGATGTATTGTAAGGAGCACGTTTAATTGTCCGCTTGATTGGGGTTGCATTTCTTGCTGCAGCATCCAAGACTTCTGTAAATCGGTCGACAGCTATTTGGATGTCAGATGAATTTTTTAGGGGAATGCACTGTGATAGGTGAGAGCTCACATACATTTTATACTTTAACCAATTTGTGTTTCTGTTTGGATAGGAAAACCAGTTTGCAGCTGCGGCGTCAGAGTTACATTTTAAAATGAGGATTGAAGGTGAATGATCAGACGAAAGATCATAGGAGGAACTAACTAGTACCTGATCGCGCTTGATGTTTTTGATTACAGCAAAGTCAATAAGGTCTGGTAGCTTGTTGAAGTCGGTTGGCCAATAGGTAGGCTCACCACTCGATACCACATCAAAGTTATTTGCAGTTACGGTATTATATAGCTGATTACCTCTAGGACTAATAAGTCTGGAGCCCCAATATGTATTTTTAGCGTTGTAGTCGCCAGCAGCAATGAATTTCTGGCCCAATGTGGAGAAGAAGTTGAGAAATTTATCGTGTAGAATTTTGTGCCTCGGGGGACAATAAACGGATGTTAACGTTAGTTTGAAATCAGTCAGATTTATAGATGTGGCCTGGATACAATCTTCTTCGAACTCTGGCAATGGTAAGTGTCTGATGTGTTTGTGCACAATTATGGCTGTGCCACCACAAGCTCGTCCGCTGGGATGTTTTGTGTCATACGTAAGGTAACCATTTACCCTAAAGCAGTTTTTATGAGTAAAGTGTGTTTCAGAGACAAGAAGTACGTCGATTTCATGCCTATGAAGAAAGTTTGCAACTTCGTGTTTATGTTGGGATAACCCGTTTGCATTCCAGAAACATATTTTTAACTGGTTCATTTTTTGTTGAGTAGAACTTGCAGGAGCATGTTCTGGTTTCGCATCATTTCCTGAAACATGCTCTGCATAGTGGCCATGAAGTTATTCATAGTTTGAATTAAATTTTCAATTGAGGTAGGCATTTGTAGACCTTCCCTAGGAACATTAGCGTATGGAGGTTGCTTTGCGTTGGAAGTACTCGGGGGATTTTTCGCATTAGGGATTCCTTTTAGGACTTGGGCATATGATTGGTTTTGTTTGTTTGTTTGTGTAGTACTAGCAATAGAGCCAGCGGCTTGGCTGGGCGCATGTGATGGACCATATTGGGAGTGAGTATATTTTTGAACTAAAGCTGGTTTTTTTAAATGCAAGAAGACTTTACAACCCCTATAGTTTGCCGGTTGATTTTCGCCACAGTTGCTGCATTTCTTGACATTTGGGTCAACTTTAGAACGATTACATTCGGCGGTTTTATGCGCGTCGCCACAAACCACACATACGTGAGGCAATTTACAATATGATTTTGTATGCCCATATTCCTGACAGTTTGTGCATTGGGAGGGACCCTTTCGTTTTATTGGCTCCTCAACAGTTATTCTTCTGTTGAGTAGGTAGCGCAAGTTGTATATGGGATGAACTGAATTTTTGGTTTTGAGAACCGATGAATCAAACGATATCTCAATGCGGTGCAGTGGTTGGGGAACTTTGTTCCTGTTCAAAATGTTATGAACCGATTTTACCTCGTACCCCTCTTGCTCTACGGCAGATTTTATTTCATCTGTAGGAACGGAACTATCTATGCCTTTTATGACAATAATCAATCCCTTAGCACTTTTTAATTGGTATGTATAGTAGCTTTTATTTTCTGCGTCCAGGTGTCTTGATATAATACGAAAGTTCGTTTCTGTACTGGCTTGAATTTTGGTCTCTTGAATTTGTCCGCGTCGTATAGAAACGACGTAGAAATTGTTCTTACCTACAAGTTGAGTCAACATGTTGACTATGCTATTTGATGTTTGCTCCCGCAGATAGATAGGTGGCGGTTTAACTTATTTAGTGGCTGTCCCATTAGCTAATTCTGCTTCTTCATCGTCAGGTATGGATAGTACAGAGAATCTGTTACCATTTGTTGGCAAAGAGACTACGTTAGAGCCTTTGTATTGTTTGGCCACGCGTTCCTGTTGGGTGGACCTAGGGCTAGCCTTTCTCTTAGTTATTGTTATATATCTGTCCATGCCTGTTTGCACTTTAGTACTTTTTGGTACAGCTCCTGTATTTGTTAATGCAAATCGTGATGTTCCAGGTTTTTCGTTATTATTCCTCTGGTCAGACGGCTTCACACTTTGAACCACATTTACGGTCGGATCAACACACTTGCTCAGGTTGGGCACACTTGAACTTAAATTTCTGTATGGAAAACCAGTTGCGCTGGCAATTTTTGCACTTAAAAGATGTTTGTTTAATTCAGGGTATCGAATGTTTTCATTGCTCACGCTCGGGGAGCTTACCACAATATACGCATTTCTGCTATTTGTGCTGGGCCTACTCTCCTTATTGGGAGTATTTGTGAGGCTCATTCACAAATCTCTTCGGGCACACTAGTTATTGTTCTTTTTTTTTTCACCTATTACAAATATTTTTTTTTCACCTACGGTAAATATTTTTTCACTTTTTTTTTTTTTTTTATTATATTATTTTTTTTTTTTTTTTTTTTGTATTTTTGTTACTCACTGATACACGTCCGTACTCGTCAAGAGCTAGTTCGCAACTAGAGTGGACTATAAGCGAAAATTTTTACATGAAGAATTATATACGCATGCTAAGAAAATGTAGCTTTTAAACGAAAATGGACTAAAAGCGAAATGGACCTTAGAACAAATAATTTGTATGAAATTCGAAAAAACCTGCGTGTGAATAGGACAGTTTTGGCTTATATCCGTTTTTGGCCTTTAAGCGGAATGGACTATAAGCGAAAAGTACTGTAGTGACAAAATTGCAATCCCGTTACATTTTTTTAGTTCTAGTGCAAAAATATCAATCAACATAAAGCTGGTAAAAAAAGTGCAAACTAACATTTTGCAGTGTTATTTAGGGATAACGCAATGCTTGAGTTCACTACCCCCCAACTTTGTAATAAAAGCATAGAAATCGCGTCCATAATGCGTATATATTTTTATTTAAATTGGTTAACATGTTAGTGGCTGTTTCCCTGTTGTAAAATTGCGTCATGCTTGTTTTATTGATTTACTGTGTTGAATTGACATTCAAACTAATTAAATTAAAATCGTGTTCTTATCTTAAACTAAAAAAAAAAACAGAAAAATTAAATTGATTTTGTATAGCAATATATATTTAATTTTTGAATGTCAATGCATTTATAAAAATATTATAGCTTTGAAAATAACACATAATAATAGTTTTTTTTTTGTAGAAATTAATATCGCCACCTTAAATGCAAAATAACGGTTTTATAACTTTACAGGAGAAGCAAAAAACATTGTGAAATAGAAAATATTTGAGATATAAAAGCAATTTTTTATATATAATTTTAAAATGCGATAGACGATCCATTTTCGAAGAAAAAAATTTTATATCTATTGTTATTTTTTAAGTTATGTGTGTAAAGTTATTTAGGTTTGTAATTTTATGAAGATTTAAAATATATAAATGAAATTTATAGTCGGTAAAGCCCGACCATATGATACCCTACACCACAGTACTTTAAAACACATCATGCTTATGTGTCCATATTAATATGAATTTATCTATGTTTAAAAACTTCATTAAAACCGGTTTTAAAGTTTGTGAGAAGCAGAAATTTTCAAAAGGCTTGGTCCTTGTGCCAACAAGAACCTTTGTCCTAAATTTTAACAAATTATCTTCAAAATTGCGACCAGTACTTTGCGCACAATGTTACATGGACAGTAGGGGTGGAATAGTGCTCGACTTTTTGATTTTGATACGCTAGAACCCACAGTCTTGCGAAGTTTTTAAAAAAACGCATGAGCCAAAAAACTAGGGGTGTGGGATGGGGGTAAATGGCTCCTCATCGGGATCAAAGCTAGGGGAAAACGATACAAAAGCCAAAAATAGCTTCACAACTGTCCCTGAGTCGCTCATAGAGGAGTAAAATGTAAGACTGACTCCCACTAATATTTCCTCCCCCTACATTTCTTATTAACATACTAACCGCCTATCTATGCTCCTTAAGGGGGCTCCCATACTTAGGGATGAAACGATACCTCTAAGGTATCGATACTTTTACTCGATGTGGTATCGCTCGTAAAGTATCGATACCTACTTAGAATCGAAAAAAAAGTATCGATTCTTAGTTACTTGTATAGGTACTTGTATCGGTTTGTATGATAAAAGAATAGAAAGCAGCATTTAAAAACGTTCTTATTAGTGTTTTATTACTATACGTAAAGTGTAAAGATTGAGACCACTTTTAGTTACCACCTAGTACCAATTTCCTTTCGAAAAATCTTTTTATCTTAGGAAACAAGTTTTATAGAACGTTCAGGATAACATCCTTCATTCACCTTTTACTCCAGAAATCAACAATGTCACTATGAATTTATCTTAAATGTAAAGATGTATTTTATTTCCTTTCAATAATTTCTCAAGCTCAAGGTCCGTTTTATATAAAGAATATTTATTTAAAATTTATCCAATATTTCGCTATATCAATGGATAGCTTCATGGATTTTTTGGTTATTTTATATTTCAAACAAATGTTTTAAAAAAAGGAAATAATATTAAGAAGGTCGAAGAAATTAAGCTAAATAATTTATGTATTTTATTTTTAAATTGATAAATATATAATTAAGGGTGGTAACACCATAATCCATTATGTTAATTGTGAGTCACACCTTAACGTCAAGTTTTTTGTTTCAATATTTGACAACTTCGATTATTGAAAGGTACAAAATTGAGCAGCGCGTTAAGATTAATAAAGCCTTTTACGAAAATGGGCGTTCAATCAAAATGCATTTAATGCACATCGTGATTTTTTTGGTCAGTATAATCGACCAAATGTTTCCACAATCGGGAGAATTGCGCGTAAATTTCAGCAAACCGGGTCTGTAGGAAATGGGATAATATATGTGCATGCTCCCCAGTTAGTTCTGCGGCTAGCGGCGTCTTCGAAAATGAGGTCGGCCAAGCAATTATCGTGAATGGTGTTCGCTATCGCGGGATGATAACGGACTTCCTATATCCAAAAATTGAGGAAATGGACCTAGACGATATGTGGTTTATAGGTGTGGTCTAGGGATGCCAAACGGGACCAGATCGGGATCATATATAGAAGCCAATTTAAAAATTCATTTAATTATAATTTAATGTTTATGTATAAGAATTAAAACAAATTAATTCATGAAGAAAATTAAACTCATTACAAAATAAAACTGTTTAATGTATTCTTTTAAAGTAATATGGAAGTATTATGTATTAAAACTTATATTTTAAAAAGATTCTTAAACAAATTAATGACGTCAGATAATTGATACCTTATTTTATCGCAAACATATGCTGCCGACGAAACCAATATTCGCATTCAACACTTCTGGATGGTATCGTAAATAAATAACTACATATATGCTATATGACAATATTTAATTTATTTTATCTCAATTATATATATGCAAGTATTAATCTAATAAAATAAACTTATATGTGTCAAAAGACTTTTGGTAGAACCCAACTTGCATTTTGCGTGCGCAGTTCTATTATCATCCACTTAGAAAAAAGACCCACCATCTGATTTTGTTTTCGTGGTACATAATGCATTGCATGTAAAATTTATTCACTTATGACTTTTTTGTAACCAGTTCAAAATTAGATTCATGGCCAGTATGTTTTAATATTGAATTTTTACTTAGCCCAAAATCTCGGGATTTTTATATCAAACCCCGGGATTCGGGACTTAAATTTTTAGAATAATCCCGGGTTTTCGGTATTCGGGATTGGCATCCCTAGTGTTTACTGGTCAAACGACTTCTTGATACCGTTACTGCTGCTCCAGCTTTGGAAAATAATCAAAAATTTAAGATTAATTTCAATACCAAAGTTAAACGATTACTTTTGACCGATACTGAGTATTTTTTTACCGATACTACTTGGTACTCGGTTGCTAAGTATCGATTACAAAAATACTTTGTACTTATATAAAAGTATCGAATTTGTACTTGTATTTACTCGTATCGTTTCATCCCTACCCATACTAAATATAATTTTTTATAAAATTACCCGCCACCGCCCTAGAGGAGTCAAATATATGATTGACCCCCAATATTTTTTCTACCCAAGCATTTTTTCACAACATACCTAGTCTCCATATTTAATCATTAGGATGGTCCCCATACAAAAATTTCGAAAATGGCGGAGTTGCACAACATATGTTCGCATAACTCAAAAACGCTTGCGTTATGAAATTCTTAAATAAATTAAAGTTTTTCGACTTGTGAATAAAATCAAAAGTTGCTTACAGATTTTAATCAGTTATGGCTAGTTTTGTTTGTAATTTCGTTTTTTATACGTCTGAAAAACAAAAATTTCGAAATTTTAATAAAAAATTTTTTTTTCCAAAAAAATTCAGGAAAATCTGAGAATTGATAAAAATCTATTTTTGGAAAAATTTGAAGTGATACAGACATTTCCACGAGTCTGCCTGCAAAAATTCAGCTCGATTGGATCACGGAAAAAGAGTTAAAAATCGATCCAAAGTCTAGCAAAACGTCATTAAATAAATCATGAAAAATCATGTATTATTGAGGGAAGCATTATTATTTGAACTAGGTTGGCCCCGTGGCCAAAATTCGACCACTTAAAATTTACTTAAAAAAAAACAGTGTTAATACATGTAAAATAAACGATATCCTTAAAATATCCTTAAAAATCAACTTCAAAAAAATTGTTCCCCTATTTATATGTAAAATTTTGGATTTTGAAATAAGAATTATAATAGATTATCTTAATTTCACATCTAAAATAAAAGCGTTAAAAAAAACATGTACATACATATAATTGATTAATTTATTTTTAAAACCTTGTTTACATTACAAATAGGCAGCGTGGCCATTTTAGCATTTTTGCAGCTAGATTTAGCATTTTTTTGTCTGATTTAGCTGCAAATTTTTCATTTAGGAGTTAGCATTTTTTTTTTGCATTTTTCAACTACATATTTAGCATTTTTTGGCATTATTTAATTTAAGAATATTCAAGATATCCTTTTTAAAAATCTACCACAATTTTTGTTGAATGCACATACAAATTCCTTCACTTTTGCTATAGAAACTGTACAATCTTTTAAAAGATCTTTCATATCAAATTGTGTTAAAATTTGATCAGTTTGATCCATTTAATTCATGTTAAGCTGATTTTTTCTCTCAATTACGATTTTGAAAAATTTTTGGAAACGAAAGGAGATACCATAACTTTTGAAATAGAAAAACAAATACGAATTATATGCCGAGATTTTAAACCTCAATTAATATGTCAACTTAGACAACGATTGCCAAACAATTTTCATAATTTAACAAATACTCACTTTTTTGTGTTGAAAACAGTTTAAAAACTAATAAATGAAAATTAAGCGATCATTTTAAAGAAAAAATAATTGATTTCACTGTATAAGAAATAACAACTTTGGAACATCAGTGGCAGAAACTAAATTCATATGAATTGTTAAATAAGAACTCAACTGTTGATTTCTGTATAAATGTATGTAAATGGATATAAAATGCATTAAACTTCATTGCTTCTTTTGCAATGAAGTTCTTAGTTTTGCCATTTAGCAACACGGAAGTTAAAATAGGTTTTTAGTGGTATAAATCTCTTAATAACGAAAATTCGAAAAAGAATGACGTTAAAGACTATAAATTCGCTACTTCATATTTGGTGTGGTTTAAAATGTTGCGATAGTCTTAAAAAAATGTACGATCTCATTTAAAAATACGATTAGAACATACATATAGTGATATCTCGATCGATCTTCAGAAGCTGAAAACGAGTATTCATTTGATGACGTATTTAATTTATAAAATGAAATTGTTTATTAAACATGTTGTATAAATTTTATTGAAATACTATATAAAAGCCATTTATGGGTCAAGTTTCTTTGATTTTTTGTTATGGTATGGACTGAAATATATTTCTTTTATAGTTTAAAGACTTTTTATGTTTAATAAATATTTAATTGTTATTTTTTAATCAGTTTGTTCTATTGATATTATGTAAGTTTATAGGGAAGAATTATGTAAAATAAATCATGTATTGAGGTATATTAACTTAAATAAAAAAAAATAATACATACAATTTAAATTTTAGCATTATGTTTTGGCAGTTTAGGATTTTTTTTTAGCATTTTTTAGCATTATTTTAAAGCCAATTTAGCATTAAAATATTTTTGGATATGGCCACACTGCAAATAGGGATGGACTCGTTAGTATTTTGACACACTACCACTCGCAATCCCTCATGTTAAAGGCAATTAAATTTGTATCAGTTAAGTTTGCAAAACATTTTTATAAAATTTCTCTCGCATTTCCAAAAACTTAATAAATATAAGCGTACTAGCGCTAGTGAAACATAGTTGCTATCACGAACGTGTATTATAACTTAAAAACAAATGCGTCATCTCTAATTGGAAAACTAAAATTTATATAATGAAGCAATACAAAAATATGAAACAAACAAAAAACTTATATTCTTACGTTATTTTTCTATTTCGTTTTCACCCAGCAAAAACTTGGTAATGACTTGCCATTACTGAACAACTTACTTTTCAATGACTACTTCATACCATCTGCATTACATAGAAGTAGTTTGGTAATGGCTGACATATAACCTGATACCTAAGTACTTGTGTATGAGTTGATTAACGAAATTTATAATTCATTCGTAATAAAATGCATCTACGGTTGAAGTTTTTTCAAATCTAATACAAATTGATTTAAAATATTTGTTCTTACAATTTGTTTTTTTTTATTATAAATAAAAAACAATTTGTAATAAATTTGAATATGAAAAATTATGCTGTACTGAAATTTTATAGTCATGACATGTTAGTTGTAATTTTGGTGACATCGGAGTAATAAGTTATTTAAGTCCCTATTTGTAAGCGAATGTGGTAATGACTTATTTAACTCCCTATTTGTAAGCGAGGGTGGTAAGTAGTTGCCTCCAATAATTTAATCTCATATTTACGCTCTTAATTGAGTAAAAAACATCGTTTTTTTATACAAAAACTGCACTGCCCCGGTAGACTAGCTGGTAGTGAGCTAGTCTATCAGCACCGAGGTTGCGAGATCAAATCCCACCAGAGACAGAAAAAAAATAAAAAATAAAACAAAGTAAAATAAAATAAGAAACAATAGAAAAAAAAATAATAATTTCAAAAGATTTTGTTATTCGTGCTTAATTCCCAGTTTTTATTCTTGATAAAAACACTTGAAATTTATTGTTGATGGGATAAGCTATTCCTATGCATTTCACTGGTTGCTTAGGCCAGATCATCAGGAAACTTCATCCATAAAGATTTTAGAAAAACTAAAGATATTAAACCAAATAAAACTGTTAAACGTATAAGACTTATAGCAACAGTTTTACTTGTAACAATATCAAAGCTTTAACAAAACACATCAACAATAAAAAAGTGGGTTTATCTCATCTTACATTCCCCCCTACAATTAGTTGAAATTCTCTCAACATTAATTGTAGTTGTAAGTAGGTTAAGAAAAACAAAATTAAAAACAAACAAACAACAACTTACAAAAGATGTTGTCAATTAAGTGTTATGGATGTTTATGGATGAAGTTTCCTGATGATCTGGCCTAAGCAACCAGTGAAATGCATAGGAATAGCTTATCCCATCAACAATAAATTTCAAGTGTTTTTATCAAGAATAAAAACTGGGAATTAAGCACGAATAACAAAATCTTTTGAAATTAAAATTTTGTATTCCCAAAAATTGAAATTACTTTTTGATAAGAAAAAAAATAATTAAAAAAAAAATAATAAAAAAAATTTTTTTTTAAAGTCATGATATGTTAGATGTAATTTTGGTGACATCGGAGTAATAACTTATTTATGTCCCTATTTGTAAGCGAATGTGGTCATGACTTATTTAACTCCCTATTTGTAAGCGAGGGTGGTAAGTACTTGCCTCCAATGACATCACCGTGTTAAAATAATGAGTTAAAATGCCAATGTATAAGTAGTGAAGAGTCGTTATATTAGCTTTTTAACTCATTACTTTGCAATGTAAGTTTTTGCTGGGCAATACCTAAAAGTGCTTAATTTGAAAATCGTTCCTGAAACATTGCACTTTTCTTTTCCATTTTGCATTTTAGCATTTCAAAATTTAATTGTTTGTATATGTATATGTTTTTAGACAAATTCTTTAGTACAAGTGCTTCGGCTTTCATGGAATCACAATCAATTTGCAAAACATTTTTGTAATTAATAATGAATTCGTCAGCGCCTCCCAAATCAAATTGAAAGAAATTGTTTGCCACTATAGCTGGAAGGTTTTCTATTCAGTATTCCATAAGAAATTGATTAATGTATAATTTAAATTTAACTTCTAATAATCAAGTGAAGGAATATCATCAGACAGATTCAGAAATTTGCTTTAACCTTAAGTTGATTCTATATAAAAATCTTTATTACAAATGTTTCTTTTTATCTTTTCTTAACTTGCATTTCTTCCAATGATGTATTATTTTCTTTTGAAACATTTTTAATATCGCACCAAATCTCATCAAATTTATGACGATTATCTTTAAATATTCCAAGGGTATCGGTAGTTGTCCAAGTGTCACATTTTCTGTTTGAAAATATTTGTTCAAAAGGTTAATTTTGTTATAGTTCGGTGAACCGATTAATACAGTTTTTTATAAATAATAACATAACAAACAAAAATATTCTTGAACTAAAGCGAGCAAACAAAAAAATTATTTATAATTGATACATATGGGCATTTCCATTTTGACGTGTCGTGATATTCGTACCACAAAATGTAAAAAAATTAAATGAAAAGTCAAATTTGTAAAATGGGTTTTTATATATATAAAGTTATGAAGTAGCACTATATTCAGAAAAAAAATTACAGCACTCGACGCTAAGGATTTGCAGATATAAGCAAAAATATGCGCTGGCGGGCATTAAAAAAACGGAAGTGGATTTTGACTTGCGTTACAAAACTTAATAAAACTGCGAATTGAGCAAGACGTTTTGAATAAAACCTTTTTAGTAAGCTTTGGACTTATATAGATTTATTTTTCAAGCTACCAAATTTAAAAATATTTGCTCGTTTAAAGGCACATATGGGCATTTTGAGCGAAAAGTCTACTTTAGGACCATGTTGTTCAACCGTTATCCCTTTTGTTACTAAATGTAGAGCTAGTTGCGCTTTACACCACAATATAAAAATGTAAACTATACATACACAATTTTTTGAGAAATAATTTAAATTATTTCTGGCGTTACGTTACAAAAAGTAGACTTTTCGCTGGAACTGCCCATATTGTTTAATTAACAATAATAATATTATGTATTTAGTACCTGTCTGCACAGAAAAAAATATTTTTCCAATTCAAACAAAAAATTTGTAGAATCAAACAATTTTTTGTCTGAAATCGGTCCTATAAACAAATTCGCATATTCAAACAATTTATTTGCATTTTGTTTATTGAAAAAAAACACTGATTTTTTCAAACAAATAATTTAAAAGTTTACTGAAATTCATATACTAAATTTCAAAATCAAAAAAAAAACGTTTTTTTTTTTGCACAAGCAATGATGCGCACACAAGCAGGCACTGTATAGAAGATGATGGCAGAGAGAGCTGGCTTTGAGACACATTTTTTTGTTGGAATAATTTTTGAACGAAGTCTTTTTTTATACACACAATGTTTTTCGTCATCACTCACTGTTGCTGTATCCTTTCCTTTGCTAATGAAGAAGAAATGTAACCCAAAAACGGCGACAGACCGGCTCGATATGTTTTTCGTCATCATTATATTTTTGTATTTGATGTATTTAAGCAAACAGTTTGAAAAAATTGAATACGGGATTTTGTTTTTTTTTTAACCAACTTTGAAACCAACCAAAAATTTATTTTGTTTCTTATAATGTTGTTGTTGTTTCTGTTGTTTAAAAAGAGTGAAACGTTTTTTTACCTGCTATTTTTTTTTTTTTTTTTTTTTTACTTCAACCTCTTCATCTTTCTTATTGTTGTACTTTTTTAAAGTGTCCAAAAATAGACTGCATGTGTTTTTTGTTGTAGTTCTTATATTTCACATTAGGAAGTGTTGCTTACGATCAAATAAAAAAATGCAAAAAGACGACAACATTAAAAAGCGTTAAATATTTCATACAAAATTATGAAAACTTGAAACCAATAACGCGTGTATTATATTTTTGAATGGTTGTCAAGATTTTTGTTGGTTAAATAAAAATCAAACACAAATTTCAATTGAATCCGTAAAAAAATTTGTAGAAATTAAAAAAATTTTCAAACAAGCGTTTGTTTGAAAATATTTCGGCAATAATTTTTTCTGTGTGGTAGGCTTAGCTAGCAGTCCTATCACCAGACTAGGATGCTTAAGCCTAATCCACTATTTATCCGAAGTTTATATGATTAATGAAACCGTAATGAATGATACGGTCCTAAGCTCCTTATAGTAACAACAAGAATTAATATATATGTATCATAGCTGTAAAATATGAATTAAATACTTTTTTTTAATTTTAATTTCTATTTTATAAAGTAAAACAAAACCAATTTTAGTTTAAGATTTTTTGTTAAAATATTTGTGGTATAAGTTTTTATAAAATCGAATAAAATTCTGATATATTTAGATATTTTTAATTAAAATGTACTATAAAAAAAAAATTATTCGAACTTTTTAATATTAAATAAGTTGGATTCTCAAAAATTTTCTATAATTCTTTTTATATTCAAATATTCTAAGCTGAATATATTCAAATAAATTTAATTCAAATAAAAAAAAAAATTGATTTGTAGCTTTAGAATTTTTATTCAACAAAATTGGTAGAAAATAAAATTATTCAAACAAAAAAATTTTAAATACAAAAATTTCTATTAATTTGTTTTAAATTTTTTCTTGAAAAATGAGGAAGACAATGTAATAAATACTGGGATAAAAAAAGTTCAGCTCCATTTTAAAATACAAGTATTAAAAGTAAGACAATATCGTATTTGAAAATTTAAAAAATTAACGATATTATACAGCAACTGGTTACTTAAGACATAAATTCGGCGGAAAACTAACTGCCCAGAAACTAAAAGCAATATTATATTCCTTGAATTTTGGTAAAGTGCAATTTGTGAGGTTGTTTTGAGGTTGAATTGCTCGAAGCGAATGGTTGTAAGACCATGGACTGAGCTCTAATCACTTTGAAATAAAACTTCCTTGACATTGTTTTTCAAATAGAAACGTACAGTTATGTGCTAGAAATCAATTTAAATACCACTCTTACTTACTATATAAATTTTTTTTTCAATTTTGTAATAAAAAAAAAAAAACATAATAATTCTAATACCGAAGAACAGATTATGAGTAATACCGCATTCAGAATATGCAATTAACGCCGAGTTTTTTTTCTACTTTCTTTTAAAGTAGTTACTACGAAACCCTTTTCACATTTACATTTACATTTTTTTCAAGCATTTTTTCAACTTTATCAACACCGTTTTCTTCCCTACATCTCTTGCTAACATACAAAAAGTTGCATGCGAAAGTTGCGGCGTTAATTGCGTTATTTTTGTTGAATTAAAATATTTAGGCATTTCTTTTTTATATTATAAAATTTTTTCATACGAAGTCTGAGATTTTTTTATTCAATAAGTTTTATACAAATTTATTTTATTTGTTTCTTCTAAATTAAATTTTTTTCAAACTAATTTGTGTGCTTTTCTATTGATTTGAATATATTTTTAATATATTAATTTGAATAATATAAATTCAAATAATAGTGAATTTAACTTCCAAGAGAAGAAATAATTATCGTAAAATATTTGAAACTGATTTATATTTAATTTAAAGAAGTATTAAATAAATTTAACATATTTTAATTTTTGAAAAACAGTTACAAATTGTAAATAAGTCATTTTGAGCCAATATTTAGAAGGAAATTATTTACAATTATTTACTGTTCAGCTATGATATGTATTTATAAAAAAATAAACTGTGAGTTAATTTTATTAGTATGTTCAATAGTTTAAGGAGATCTTATAAAATTATCTTTTTGAAAAATAATTTGGTTTAAATGTTTAGGATTTAAGCGATTCCTTTTTTTAGTTTTGACAAAAGTTTCCTTCTTTCACTTATCGTAGATGTTGGAGAAATCGAAAGCAACCCAAAATACAGAAAATCTAATTTCTCAGTACTCTTCCTGGATTTCTCTTAACATATAAAAATTCTTTTATGCCATTAGAGCCCTGTCTTAATTTTTTATAACTTTAATAACTTCTATTTTTTTTTTTTTTTTTTGTTAAAAAATAGTTTGTGTTACTATCGAGAGTTTCTTCTGTTGTCAGGTTATCATCTGACTCATCCTGGCAAAGCTTAGAAGCGAACATTCCTCGAAAAAGCTTATTTTCTAATTCCTAAGTTTCTGTACTGTATTTAAAGAATGTATTGCAAGAAGGAAATATATTTTATGAAAAACACATTCCTTTTGTAAATGAGATGAAACAATTAATTAAGAACATAAAAAATATCTTATATGTTGTTACTTCGGTTAATAATAATGAAATTAACCGATTTAATCGTTAATCGAAAATAGCCAATTTTAAATTAACCGATCAGTTAATCGGGTAGCAATTAATCGGTTAACCGTTAATCGTTAAAGAATAACCTAATACAAACCAAATAAGTGGGTCGATTATGGATGACAACTGAACCAGTGTTGCCAATTTGTGGGTAATTACCCGAATTTGGTATAATTTTTACTGTCGTGGGTAGAGCGGGGTGAAATTCAGGTGTTATTTGAAATTCTTACTTCAGATACCCAAATAAAATCATGATTCGATTTCAATGATGACATTTATTTCTTTTTAAATATTGTTGCTAAAAAATGCCAAGTCTTCTTAACCAAAGTCTGGTTTTTTTTTTAAGAAAAGACTTCACTCATTAAATATTTATTTCAAAAGTTTGGTAATGAATGTCGCAAGATGGATCCTAAGACTGGATAAAGATGCTTATCATTGATTTAGAACCAGAAGTTTATTGAAAAAAGTTATTCAAACTAAAAACTAGCCTGAGGGAAGATATGTTTCCAATATTCCAACATATAATTAATTTTATCTTTATCTTGCAACGCATTGGTTGGAAAAACATTTAAAGCCTTTTACAGTTATAAAACGCCATTACGAAGGGACAGTTGTATAAAACCCTGCAGGCATTTTGTTTACAAAATAAGGTATAAAGGTTTTTTTTTAAGACCATGAAAACTAAAATGGTAGATAACACAAAAAAAAAAAATAATTTTTTTACTCTTTTTCGAGCATTGCTGGCTGCATGTCACGAATAAAATGAACAATGTTGACCTCCAAGACGTCAATTATTGCTGGTTTATCAGCATAAATAAACAGCCCTACGGAAAACAATCAAATCGTACGATCTTGAAGTCTAATTGACCGTTTCTCTAAATCAACATATCGCCTTCATTTCTTAAAAAATAGGTTACGTCAGTTTAATCATGAAGTCGCCTTTAAGTTGTGAAATCGATGGCTGATTTTCAAAGTAAATTTGAATGATTTGGTGGGGTTGTTCAAGCATGAATCTATTCATGATGATGTGCCTGAGCAAAAAGTGAAAGCAGTATGACAGTTCGTTTGACTGCTAACCTTTTTAAGTTCTATGGGGCTTAAAAAACACCCATTATAAAGGAATGGCAATGAACATTTTGTACCTTCCCTAGATATATGCAACCAAATGTGGAAGTTAAACTCATCATTTTAGGAGTTTTATTTTATGTTTTAATTGTTTTAAGTCTTTAATGTTATTTTGGTTAATTTATGTAAAATTACAATAAGAATCTTAACAGTTTAACTAATATTGATCTTTAATGAGTTTGTTGTGTTTTTGCTTCTTTGTAAATGTCATTTTATTAAATAAAACTACAATTTTATATCAAGTGTAATTTCATTTAAATCGGGTAATTTTGCTTCATGTCAAGTGCAATTTAGAATTTTTCTGGTGGTAACACTGAACTGAACTAAAGTTGAATTGCCAGCAATGAAATAAGGCAATGCCGCTTATGTCAAAATATAAAATAAAAAACTTCAACTTCATTTTTGTTGCCATCCGTAATCGACCCATAATCTTAAATTCCAAAGACGTAATCGGTCCCGTTATAATGTACAAATGTTTTGGAATTGTATTTTTTTAAATAATTTATTTATCTCTATTTGTTTCGTATGCAATTATGCTTCGGACTTTAACAAGTCGCTTTTTTAATATTAATATAAGTATATATATAAACGTTTTGCCTTTTTTAAGCCTGGTACTCTGTTAAACATTTCACGTGAAATGCTGTCAAAACGCATATGAAAAAAACTTGTGCGCAATATCTATGAAATAATGTTGATAGAGTTGTACTCTGTTCATTTTGTGAAAAAGTTCCGAAATGTTTTTACTACTGCGAAATAAAGTAAGCTGCACTTATTTCACGTGGAATTTTAAGCAAAAGCAAAAAAGGATGAACTGATTATTTAATAAGAAATAAAAAAATAATATAACACAGCCGGTAACAGTTTTTTATCCATATTTACTTTCTTTTTTATTAAATTTTTTAGTAAAATACATGTGGGGTTCGTTTACATACGCAAAATAATGTCGCATACTTTGCAGGAATAAAATCGGCAAATTGTACAAACTCGCATGATAGGTAACATCGATACATGTCAAAATTTTCGTGTGAAATAATAAATGTTGCTCAACATTTTTCACAAATTTGAGCAGAGTACTAGGCTTTAAAGTAAATTTTATTGCGGAATTTCTTTTTTTTTTAGTTTTTCAATAAACTAAAGCGTTTTTGAGTTACGCGAACATATGTTGTGCAACCTCCTTAATTTTCGAAATAACGGTATATCTCGAAAACCAAAGCCAATATAAAGAAAAAAAGTTTTAATTTTCTTAAAGTAAATTTTATTGCGGAATTTCGGTTTTTTTTTAGTTTTTCAATAAGCTAAATCGTTTTTGAGTTGCGCGAACATATGTTGTGCAACATCCTTAATTTTCAAAATAACGATATATCTCGAAAACTAAAGCTGACCTAAAAAAACGGCTAGCACCACTGGATTCAGCGACCCCGAATTAGTTAAAATTAGTTAAAAATCTTTCGTTCGTATCATACTAAAATATTAAACTGTAAATACTTTAATCTTTCTATACAATATATAATTTCTTAGTATGTCAGGATGTTTGCATGTATGTCCTATTCTTTCCGCAACTTTCTGAAGCCATCTGATGACATAGGAAGCTGAAATTTGGCACACGTGAAGTACTTTCTCTGCGGAATATCGTAACGAAGCCATATTTTTGATTTTCGGCTTTTCAACTAGTATAACTATAAAGATCTGATAGAAAATATGTTTTTTTTTTATAATATGGGGAACTTTGGGCCCCACCCGGCACGGCTAGGCACCGTCGGATTGACCTGAAAAATTAGATCATGATTTCTTACACCAAACCTCATATTTTAAGCAGCGCAAACAATTAAATTAAACAAAAAAAAAAAAATTGCGACCAGTCTAATATACATATGTAAATACATTTAATTTTAATATGTATTTAAATTTGTTATATTGCGTATATCAACCTATCCAATAGGTCTGCTTACCTCTACAACAATACAAAAAACAACAGGCATTTTGTTTGTGTAAAATTTACCCGCCGTTGTCAAAATCTAACTACTACATAGGGAAAACAAAAGGAAAAATGTAATTTATAATTCATTCCCATAATACATATAAAAATTAATATAGAGGCACCAATGAAAATACTTATTAAAACCATTAAAGATTCATTGCTTTTCATTCACATTTCAGTTAATATTCCAGATCAATGAAAACCCCGATATAATCACTGAACTTTCATTGGTTCTAAGCAATATTTTTAATGACGAGCCATTTACCTAAATGTGAACCCATGCTCGCCAACGACACGCTAATGTTAAAATAATGCATGTTTCACCTAAAAAGAACCAGTGCATTATCCGCGGAACCCATGCATTTACTACTTCTTTTGCATGTATTTTTTTGCTGGGATATTAAAGATAAATTGCTATTTCTGAGGAAATTCCTGTCATGCCTATACGCAAAACTAATTAACAACTGAAATCAATGTAATGTTTACATGTATCAATAACTCTCGTGTTACTTGTGTTAAGTTTTCTTAAAATATTAATTTTAAAAAATTATACAGTAAAAACAAAAAGCCAGGGACCTAGTTCTGGCAGTCGTGATCGAGTACTTTCTCGATTCGAAAGCAGTTTTATTTCTAGTTCTTTCAGTCGATACTGAACGAATCGAATTGAAACTCAAATAAATGCTTTACAACACTGAAATAATAATTTAGATTCGTTCAGTATTGACTGAAAGAATTAGGTATTAAATTGTGTTTAAATCGAGAAAGTACTCGATCACAACTGCCAGAATTAGGCCCCTGATATTAAAATATTTTGTTAGTGTATAAAAGTTTATTGTGTTCTTCTTTTAATTTGCTTGCAAAAGTTTATTTCGGATTTAACGTTTAATCTTAATAAAGATATTAACTATTTACATAAATAAAACAAAATTACTTTTTATTTTTATCTTGCAGCGTATAAATTTCAGGAAAATTTGATTCGCACCATGATTCAAATCGAGAATACATATTTCGAATTGGGAAAATCCAGTACGCGAAACTGTTTGATTATTTGTGATCGAGGTGTTATGGACGCAAGTGCCTGTATGTTGTATGCAAAATATTTAAATTTTGCTATATACTCATATTATTATTGTTATTATTATTTTTAGATATTTCAAAGAAAAAATGGGAGAAAATGATGGCTTCAAACAATTGGAACCCAATTGAAATGCGTGATAATCGATATAATCAAATATTGCATTTGGTATCAGCTGCCAATGGGGCAGAAGATTTTTATTCAACTGAGGTAAGTCTTAAACTTTTTCAAAAAAAGTTAAAATTGTTGTCGTCTTTAGATAAATTTGCAAAAATGCAAAGCTGTTAGAATTCAGTCCTCATGTTCCTTATTTCAGTGGGTTTGAAAAATAGAATACAAAAAAGAAGAGAAAAACATAGAAGTTAAATATTCGCATTGTCAAACTAATGAATGGTGTTTTCTTTTCTACAAAAAATTGGAACATTTTATTTAAAAAAATGCAATTTGGTGTTCGTTTCTTTAAAATTTTACTCCCGAAAAGGGTAAGTTTTTTAGAATAAAGCAAGCCACCCTTTACGGGAGCAAAATTTTTAAGAAACATCCACCAAATTGCATTTTTTTTTTAAATGAAATGTCACATTTTTTTTAGAAAAGAAAACACCATAAGTTGCATTTGTATGTGCACCTTACAATTCAACACTCCTCCTCAATGGCGATATTTCGTGATAAATTTTTTGCATAGTTATTTATTTTTTTTTTAACATTTTTACACAAACAATACCACCTAAAATTTTTGAATTGAACGATAAAACTGCTATATGATACTTATAGGGTTTCTAATTTCCCGGACTTTTTCTATTCCCGGGAAACAAAACCAAAAATATCTTATTCCCGGGAATGCCGGTATTCTTTTAATAAAACAATGATTTCATTAAATGAATTTAAGACAAACGTTTTTACTTTTTTAAAGAATATACACATATAAATTTAAATAAAACGATTAAAATTTTCTTTTATTTAAATTTTAACGTTTATTATTCGATTTGAGTTTTAAGACTGAACTTAAAAACTAATTGCAGTTGGTTATATTCAATTTGGCTTTTGGCTCATATTGAATATAAACAAATGATGATAAAAAAAAATAAAACTTACTAAAAATATAACCTGCACAATATTGTTTTTATTTTACTCATATTACAAGAAGTGTAAGTATGGTGTGAGTAATTATTTATAAACATAAATAATTACTTGCGATTCGTATTTCAAGAATTAGAATCACAGGGTATTCATATTACGACTGGATATTTGGTCATAATTATGTCGTTGGGTAAAACTCCCCCCGACGAAGATTGGGTTCCAATTTCTGAATGACATTTGGGAAACGATATAATAGTTTTATTTATTGTTTTTTAGATTTGAATTTAATTATTAGATACCCAATGATAAGAATTGTTGCAATTACGATTACAATATAAAAGGCTATGTTAATTGTTTTTTGATTGTATTTAAGTTCTTCTATGTATCTTATATTTCTAATGTGCTGGTAAGTTAAGTTTTTTATTGGTAATTCCTCTTCAAAATTTATCTGTATTTCTTTAGGAAAATTAGGTATTATTATACTTTTACCGTATGATTTTCTATCATACCATTTTTCAAGAATCTTAATTTTACATTCTTCAATTTTTATGAGATAGTGTCCAGTTAAAGTTATAGGAATTTGATTACAGGTTTGGTTTATAGTTACATTATTCATATTTATGGCAAAAATCAAATTAGAATTTACTTCTATTACATTTATAAATGGATTTTTCCGATAATTACATTGCATTTTTTTATAATTTAGTATATTTTCGATACAGTTATCTTTAATCATGGTTAAATTCTTCTTATGATTGGTTTCAAAATATATAATATTATCTTTTGTGATATATGTATGCAATTTTTCACTTAACTCTAAATTTTTGTTATTTGGAATGGGTTGGATAAATAGGGTTTCATAAAATTCAGGTGTTAGCTGGGGAATTTGGATTATAATCAGGATATTTCGTTCATTTGTTGCTACGGCTATTCTAATATTTTGCAACTTTTCAAAAGTTATGTCATGTTCTTCTATTTCCTCATCGGTTAATATATTTTGGCTAAGATGCCCTAGGCTTGATGTCAAAAGGATTCCTTCAACCTTGTCAATTATCTTTTCTAGTTTTGCTATCTGGAAGGTGACCTTTGTCTTTTGTATTTCTAATTTATCCTTTTCATATGCATAATTAATCGTTGCGTATTCTAAATACATCTTTTTACTTTCCATTTCATATATTATTTATTATTTATTTATTTATTTAATAGATAATATAAACATAATTACAAATTTTAAATATAGAAATACTTGCAATCTATAAATGGCTTAACATATTGGTTGTTGGTTGTGTTGGTTGTTGGCCAGACTGGCAAAATAGGGATATAAAGAAAAAAATAAAAATATAAGCAACAAATAAAATTCATAAACAAGGGAATGTCTTATGTACATATATAAATAATGACATTTTACATGCAGTAAGTAGTTACATATTAATATTATTCAAATTCATTTATTATGGGTGAGTTCCAAAACATCAGTTGCAAAGCAACTCGCTTTTTTAAGTGCTTTCTACCAAGCAACCGTGAAAAATTTTACAATGTTATCTGTACCAAAGTTCACTAAAAACAATATCGATGCGTACACAATAATCAAACTAGATATAGTTAAACTCTATGATACTTTTTTGACTTTGACTGCAAAGTATTATGATGTTTAGGAACTCAGCCTATTAATCTTCTGTATCTTAAACAAGTCTCTAAATAGTTAGCAAGGATGTCAAAAGAAAATGTTAGGCCGTTGAGAATATCCAACACCTCCGCTAGACTCAGTTGGCATTTATTAAAGAACCTTAGTCTATATCCATTGAAAATAGGACAACATCCAATAAAATGTAGGGTGTTTTCCGTTGCATCGAGGTTGCAAACGGTGCAAAGACCTACTGTATTGCTTCTAAACGGTCTTGAATTTATATCCAATAGGCAGCCTCTAGCTCTTATGAGAAGGCTTATAGCACGAGCAGTTAGAGTTGAGTCTGTTATATCTAACAAATTGTAGTTTAACTGCGAGTAAAGATCATGGAATTGGGAGCTACTTGCAGCAGAGGCAAAATTTTCATTTTCATATACAATAACTAAAGGTAATATTAGCTTGACATATTTGCTAATTGGATTGGAATTATTTGGTGGATCGAAATTTATTGTGGAACACAGATTTGACCATTCCTAAGCCCAAAAAGTGTGTTTTTCAATTACAGTTTCAGCAAGCTTACGAGGCAGCCTATTGTTCGGCATGTTAAGTATTTTTTTTATGTAGTCAAAATGTAGTTTTAGCGTTTCCACAAATAACGAGTTAAGACCCGTTTCCAGGAAGAGCATGTAGTTTGGAGTGTTACTAGGTAAGAACAGCATCTTTTTTATAAAGAAACGAAGAAGTTTTTCGACGACATCATATTTTTTGTAACCCCATATTTGAGCACCATAGAACATAATAGAGCGGGCAGCAGATCTGAAGATTCTTAGCTTATTTATGTTTGAAATTTTGGGATGGTTAATATATTTAGCCCAGTACGATGAGATTGCCAATTTAGATGTTAAAAGTTTGTTTTCCAAATGAACGCGGAAGGATAAATTGTAACAAAGGTTCATCCCCAGATACTTATATGAGTTTACAGTTTCAATTCTGTCTTCACCATATGACCAGCTTACATTTCTGGGAATCCTTGAGCCACTACGAAAAACTAAAATCTTGGATTTAGACATGTTAACTTTTAATTGCCATAAGTTGCAGTATGCCTGCAAGGAATTAATCATATTCTGCAAGCCGTCTGGGGAGTCAGATAAAATGGCAATGTCATCCGCATACATTAGTGTTTTTACTGAGAGATTCACAACTTCTACACCGCCAGGGAGAGCATCAGCTAGATCGTTCATGTAGAGAGCAAACAATATTGGACTTAAGATACATCCTTGCTTAACGCCAAGATTAACATTAAAAGCATTGGAGAGGGTGTTATTGAAAAGGATTTTGCTTGTAGCGTCTGCATACGATTTCATAAGAATTCTTATTATTTTTGATGATAGTCCCATACTCGACAGTTTGTAGAACAAAGAATTTCTTGGTATCAAATCAAAAGCGGAGGAAAAGTCAACAAAAAATGCATATGTCTTCTTTCCATTAAGTTGGGTTAAATGAATAATATTAGTAAGATTAAAAATATTATCAATGGTCGAATAATTTTTCCTAAAACCAGCTTGATATTCATTCAGAATACTGTATTTATTTGTCCAGGCTGTAATACGATTTAACAGAATGCTGTTGAAGATCTTGCAGGTTGTATCCATTAGTGACAAACCACGATAATTCGTGGGACAGTTGGGGTCATTTCATATATTTTAGATAATTTGGTCAACTGGTCATCAAAATGTTGGTTTATATTAATTTGACTATTGGATTGTTCAATTGTATTATGGGTATTAGTTTCCATCATTCTCAACCTATTCTCAATTTCTAGTCTGTCGTCATTGTCCATTGTACCGGATAAGTATTTTAATCCCGTTCCCAAAACATTAATAAGTCCTCGTTTCTGTCTATGTGAAATAAGCATTTTCAGGGATGCTTTCAAATGCCGTAATTCCTGATTTATGTAATCATCATCCCAATTTGTGGTACTATTTTCTAATTTCTGTATATATTCTTCATATTTTGAAACATTGAATATATGTACGATGTGATGATATTCTTTAATGTCTTTTCCCTAAATTTACGATAGCAAATCCGTTTCCTGTTCTCAGGTCTGTAAATTCAATTTTCTGAGCGTGTGTCTCGTAAAGTGTGAACATTGTCGGTAACGCCAACCAGAACATCTTCCGAGAGTAGATCATTAGTGTGTTCATCGCTATGGTCAACCAAAACCTCCATTGAGCTGAAAGTATTTTTGGCTCGAATTAACTGATCTTTATAAACATTTTGATTTCTATATCTTTTGTCAGTAATTTTTTCTAAAATTATCTTTTCCTGCCTAGTATCTGTTTTATGCGCCCTAAAATCTTTTTTGAAGTTTTCGTTTACTGGCTGATCCCTTCGATTCTTATTAAGGTACGCTAAATTTTTCCTTTTCCTCAATTCAATTATTTCGCTAATTTTTTGGTTTTCTACAGAATTGTTTTGAAAATGAATTTCTATTGGTTTTCTCCGAGTTGTTAGGTGGAGTGTATTATTATAAATAAAATTTGCTTGAGTAGGCAAATCTATGTTATAAGCTATGTCAGATGTTTCCTCTCTTTTTCTTAAAATCCTTATATTCTCATTAAGGCTACTGTGAAATCTTTCAACGTCTGAATTTCCTGTGTGACGATAAGGAGTAGTAAAATGATATTCCACATTTGTTTTCTCTAGAAAATCTTTAAAAAAAGAGCTGAATTAAGCCCAGGTTCATTGTCTATAATCAATTTTTTGGGGGTTCTCATTAAATTAAAAAGAATAGTGAAATGTTTTATAAATTTTAATGGAGTTCTCTCTTCAATTTTTTGTACCAAAGCATACTTGGAAAATTTATCAATCATCGTTATGTAGGCGTCCTTTGTGTCTAAGAACCATATATCGGCATGATATATCCTATATGGTCCACTAGGCGTTTCTGTCCTTTCAAAAGGAAGTTTAACCGGATGCCTTTCTATTTTGTAATTACAAATCTCACAATTATTTATGACTCTAGATATTTCCTTTTTAATATTCGGGTAATAGTATTTTTCCTTTAATTCTAAATATGTTTTGTCGATACCACACAGAAAAAATTATTTTTCCAATTCAAACAAAAAATTTGTAGAATCAAACAATTTTTTGTCTGAAATTGGTCCTATAAACAAATTTGCATATTCAAACAATTTATTTGCATATTGCTTATTGAAAAAAACACTGATTTTTTCAAACAAATAATTTAACTGAATCAAACAAAAAGTTTACTGAAATTCATATATAAAATTTCAAAATCAAAAAAAAAAAAAAGTTTTTGCACAAGCAATGACGCGCACACAAGTAAGCACTGTATGAGAAGATGACGGCAGAGCGGCTGGCTTTGAGACACATTTTTTTTGTTGGAATAATTTTTGAACGAACTCTTATTTATACACACAACACGCACAATGCTTTTCTTTATCACTCACTCACTGTTGCTGCATCCTTTCGTTTACTAATGAGGAAGAAATGTAACCAAAAACGGCGGCAGACCGACTCGATATGTTTTTCGTCATCATTCTATTTTTGTATTTGATGTATTTAAGCAAACAGTTTGAAAAAATTGAATACGGGATTTTGTTTCTTGTAATGTTGTTTCTGCTATTGTTTTTCTTATAGTTGCACTTTTTTAAAGCGTCCAAAAATAGCCTGTGTGTGTTTTTTGTTGTTGTTCTTATATTTCACATAAAGAAGTGCTGCTTACGATCAAATAAAAAAATGCAAAAAGACGACAACATTAAGGAGCGTAAAATATTTCGTACAAAATTATGAAAACTTGAAACCAATAACGCGTTTATTATATTTTTGAAGAGTTGTTCACATTTTTGTTGGTTAAATAAAAATCAAACAAAAATATTTATTGAATCAGTAAAAAAATTTATAGAAATTAAAAAAATTTTCAAACAAGCATTTGTTTGAAAATAATTCGGCAATAATTTTTTCTGTGCAGGGTGATTATTTTCATACTTATGGTGCTTCATTATAATTTCAAACAATTTCTCTTTTTCTACGTTCTCCAGTAATATATATGTTCTATAAACTCTAAACTCTTTTATATTCTTTAACTTAATTACTTCATCCTGAATCATAGTGTATAATTCCTCAATGTTGCAATAAATTACCACGTTTTCTTCTTCTTTGATTATTTTAAGTATTTTCTCTCAAATCATTCTGTAGTCATCTGCATTGACTCCGAATTTGTACAGTTTCTTTTTAAATTTAATTTTCTCTTCGTATGAGTCTTCTTCTTGTTTTTCAATTAGTATTTGTTTACTTGCAAACTGTAGAGGATTTCCTGTCACCTGAATATGATCTAACCCATCATCCTGAGCGCTATGTACTGTTGGTACAGGCGAGATCTGTATTTTTCTTCTTCTATGCTTTCGTAAGAAATGCCTTTTTAAACCTACTTTGCTTTCAAATACACCATTACAAAACTGATATTGGAAAATGTGAGCACCGTGCTTGTGTTTTACATGTTGGTTTAAAACCTCTTTTCTTTTGTAAGCTTTATGACACGTTTCGCACTCAAATAGATTACCCTCCGCACTTGTTATCCTTGATAAGGCATCTGCCACTTTATTTTCCTTACCTTGTACATGGCTTATATCAAACTCATATTCGTTGAGCTTAATTTTCCATCGAATCATCTTTGAATTAGGTTCCCTTAAACTAGCTAACCAAACTAGTGGTTTATGATCTGTATGTAATCTAAATTTTCTTCCATATAAATAATGTCTATACTGACCACAAGCCCAAACTATAGCAAGTAATTCTTTTTCAATTACGCTATAATTAATGTCATGCTTGTTAAGCGTTCTTGAAGCGAACGCTATAGGACCATTGGCTTGGGATAGCACAGCACCCAAAGCGTAGTTACTAGCATCCGTGGTAAGTAAAAATTCCTTTTCGAAATCAGGGTACCTTAATACCATATCTGAAGTCAGTATTTGTCTCAACTTGTCGAAAGATTCTTTAAAGTCGGTGTCATTTTCGTTGATCTGACCGTCCTTTTTTAACCTCAAAGTAAGCGGCTTGGCTATTTTAGCATAATCTGGAATAAATTTCCTGTAATATCCACTTAATCCTAAAAATGCTTGTAGCTCTTTTACAGTCTTCGGTATAGGAAAATTAGTCTCTGATTTCAAAAACTCACTTTTATTTAGCGACACTTTTAAATTAGCTTCTCTTAACGTCCGAAATATTTTTATCAAATTGTCAATATGTTCCTGAAGGGATGTCCCAAACACCAAAATGTCATCCATATAGATAACACATATTTTCTTAATGTATCTCCTAAGTATATTGTTCATCATTCTCTGGAATGATGCCGGGGCATTTTTTAGCCCAAATGGCATACGTTTGAATTCGTAATGGCCATCGCTTGTAGAAAATGCAGTTTTTTCCTGATCATTCTCGTCTACTTCTATCTGATAGAATCCTTTGGTTAAATCTAACGAAGAAAAATAGTTAGCTCTCCCTAGCTTGTCTAAAACTTCGTCAATAATTGGTATGGGATATTTATCCTCTCTTGTTTCAGCATTTAGTCTCCTATAATCTATGACTATTCTCCAATCCTTATGTCCTAATTTATCCTCCTTCTTCGGAACCACCCATATTGGGGAATTATATGGAGAGTCACTCGGAGTGATTATACCCTGCTCCAACATTTCGGATATTTGTTTTTTAACTTCTTCCCTATGCACTTCTGGATACCTATATGATTTTGTGTATATTGGTCTATCATTGTTAGTAGGCATTTTATGTTTGACTTCGTTAGTAAAGGTTAAGTCATCTCCCTGTTTATAAAATATGTCTGAAAAGTCATTTAAAAGGTTTTTAATTTTAATTTGTTCTTCTTTATTTAGATGTTCTAATCTCAACTGTTCTTCTACTCCCAATTCATCCAGATGATGTAATTCGGGTAGGTTTTCTATATCACTGATTTCGCGTTTAATTAATATTTTATGTCCCTTTTCGTTTTGTCCCTCGAAATACAAGGGCAATTCCTGATTGTTAATTATTATACTTTTTTTTCTCATAGTCTATAATAGAATTATTGTCACGCAGTAATTTTGTTCCGAAGATTCCATTAAAAGTGGGATGCAAATTAAAAATTTTAAAAGTTAAGGCTCAGTTAGTCTTTACTTTCTGTTCTGTTACGAATCAGCTGATTTGTTTTTGTTATTAAAAAACCTGTGAAATTGATTAGTTTTTCTGTTCTGTTGCGGTTCAGTTTGTTAAAATCAAAAAAATGTTAAGTTATTGAAGTGACAGCAAAATAAATAATAAAAAATACATATTTATGTTGAAATAAAGTATTTTTGGATTTAAAGAATTCATAAAATTTAATTTCTTCAAATTTATTTGCATTAAAGTGATTGAAATGAAACACTGGACGGTACAAAACTAATAAATTTGTTATAAATGGCTGATAAGTTGCTACAGAAAAAGTAACTATTACAATTTCGAAACAGAACGGCACGGAACAGAACAGAAACAGAAAGTAAAGACTAATTCTGCCTTTATATATTTTTTTAAAACAATTTGAAGATCACCTTTTTTTTTTTTTTGCTTCTTCTTTTATTTCTAAATATCCTGAGGCAGTTCTTATTTGTAAAGCAGTTTTTAATGTATAAATAAAATTTTTTGGGCAATGATCCCTTTGAATTAAGTTCTCTGTAGAACCGGTATCTATTAAGATTCTTGTTGCCCGTTGGTTCTGTTCAAACAGAATATAGGGTAATTTGAGTTCGGTGGCTCCCTCGCCTGGGAGGCCATAAATTGAAAATTTTGAGATGTTGAAGGTTGTTGTTCATAATATGATAGTTTTGTCTAGTCTGTTCACTTATGTCCATAGGTTCTGTGACATTTTGTCTATTTCTGTTCTGATTATAAAAATTTATATTAAAACTGGCTTTATGGGAAAAATTTGGATTTGTGTTAGGGTTATTATAGGGATTAGGATTTTTAAAAGTTTGAACAAAACTATTATTATAATTATTGGAACAACCTTCATGATTTTTCGTTTTATTTTCGGAATTAGAATTTTGGAAATAACTTTGATTTTTAAAATTGTTACTATTATTATTATTCTTTGGTTTTTCATTTGACAAGAGATTCGCCTGTCCAAGCTCGTGAAGAGCTACTTCTAAAGAATTTGGTTTGAGGGCACAGAGGACCGTTCTTAAGTTGAGTGGCAACTTATTTACGAAGACCTTTAATGCTACCCTATTATTATGGTTGATTTCAGATTGACTTCCGTCCAATCTATGTCATGGATTAAGTAAAGACAGTTTTGCTTGAATATAATTATAGAATTTTACTACGTTACCCCTATACTGGGCACCTTTCAATTCTTCGTATAAAAGTTCAGTGGAGGCTAAACCTCCAAAATTAAGTTCTAATAGATTCTTTATCTCAATCCATCTAGACAAGTGGGGATGTATTTCCAAAACTGTTCTTGCCTTACCTTTTTCCCTTTTATTATGGATAAAAACATTCTCTGGGAAGTGGGGCTGTACTCATCCATCGATGAGATGACGTTATCAATACTCTCCAGGAAGGGGTACAAGTCTTCTTTTCTTCCATCAAAATCCTGAACTAAGCCAAGAAATTTTAATGGATCAATGTCCCTAGCCATTGCTTGCTGAGGATACGGTTGCTGCACTTGCTGGAGCTGCGCCTGCTGTTGTAGCAATTGTTGTTCCATTATTGACTTCTCCCGGTTGTTGTCGAATACTGCTTCTCTCCAGTAGTGCGATTCACTAACTTTTAAAACGATAATCGAATCGTTAAAATAAGTATAACGAAAATTTATCGAATATGCTATTCTGTAAAATTTTTAACGATATTCGCTGTCGTTTAAAGTCAGCTGTTACTTTAAGCAATTTTTTTGTCGTTATCTTAGCGACAATAATTTAGTTTGTGTTTATTTTATCGATAAAATGTTTTTTATGTTTAAAATAGCTTACATACATACAAAGATACATTCATATGTATATGTATGAACAAAAACAAAAAAATAAATTTAAAATTTGCAAAAAGAAAGCAAATTAAGAACAAAAATAAAATTCTAAATGTAAAATTCACAAAAAAAAAAATATAAAACCACAAATTAACCCTTCGTCTTACTTATGAGTCTGGCCAGACCTTTTTCAGTGCATTTTAAATGAAAAAATATGTGTAACAAGGGGGTTAAGAACAATTTCATATGTTTTTATTTTATTCTCTTTTGTGCTTTTCGTTTTTTTTTTTAACATTTTGTAGACAGAGATGTTACAAAAAAAAACAGCTGTGTACTATCGTTAAAAAAAATTACAGAATCACACTATCGTTACTGCAAGCGAATATAAATGTCGACAAATATTACGATTGTCGGATCGTTAAAAGTTAGTGAATCGCACCACAGGATTTATTTCTTTTGCTATCCACGTTATTATATTTTTTTTTTTTTTATACAGCTGCCCAAACAATATCGTTGCCTGGTGACACTTTATCTCACAACTTCACAATACGAATTTTATTCTTCTGCTATCCGCTTTATTATAGCTGTCCAAACAATTTCGATGCTTGGTGACACTTGTTTCACAATACGAACTTTATTCTTCTGATATCCACTTTATTTTATTTTTTTTCTTTTTTGTTTTATTTTTATTTGATAGGTTAGTTCATTTAAGGATCTTCTTCATAGATCCTACACATTTGAACTTTTAAATTATTAAAATTATATTTTTTAGGGAAAAATATTTTGTGTCCTTTTAAATAGGATTATAAAACCCGATTTTATTTTATTTTTATTTGACTCCTTTTCGTGGAGTATTTTAAAAATATTTTATCCTTTTTCGTATGATCTTTTTTACAGGATAGATAAATCTTTTTTTTTTATCTATCCTACCGACTGCGCCAATTTAAATAAAACGATTAAAATTTTCTTTTATTTAAATTTTAACGTTTATTATTCGATTTGAGTTTTAAGACTGAACTTAAAAACTAATTGCAGTTGGTTATATTCAATTTGGCTTTTGGCTCATATTGAATATAAACAACTGATGATAAAAAAAAAAAAAATAAAACTTACTAAAAATATAACCTGCACAATATGTATTGTTTTTATTTTACTCATATTACAAGAAGTGTAAGTATGGTGTGAGTAATTATTTATAAACATAAATAATTACTTGCGATTCGCATTTCAAGAATTAGAATCACAGGGTATTCATATTACGACTGGATATTTGGTCATAATTATGTCGTTGGGTAAAACTTATACATACAACAGTCCAAAAAAAATTAGCTTTATTAATTCCACAGAAAACCAAAACAAACCCAAATAAATTGTAACATTCAAATGTACATTAGAGCGGGTCGACCTTCATAAAAAAAAAGTTGTGCCAGACACCAGTATGTCAATGAAGTTTCTCAAACATAAATTTTTTTTTTTTGCAACGGCCCAAAATACAGCCCTTTTGATTTTTTAAAAGTAGCGCTGCCATTTAAAGTCCGATCTCATCATATCGCATATCGTTGTTCATGGCTTGATAGTAGCTTCATGTTTGCCTTTGGTGACTTTTCAATCCGACCTCAAATTCTGGGCGCCACTTATACCATCTCAGATCCTTCCTGGAGGCGTGTCAAAAAAGTGAGCATATTAAAATCTATGCATACGTAGATTTAGAAGGACTTTCTTGGCACGTTAATAAAATTGGACATTTGGGGGAAGGATCTGAGATGGTATAAGCGGCGCTCAGAATTTGAGGTCGGTTTAAAAAACCACCAAAGGCAAAAATAAAGCCACTATCAAGCCAGAAAAAACGATATGCGATGTGATGTGGGGTGACCGGCACAACTTTTTTATATAGATATCTGTGGCATTTTGACAAAACAAATTAAGTTTTAAACAAAAAAATGTTTAAAACAAACTCGGTGAAAAAATAATTTTAATCAAATAATAAAATAAACCGAAATTAAAGAAAAATTGTAAAATCGTAAATAAAAATGTTTTTTTGAAGGAAAATTCGTATAATTAACAGCATTTTTTCAACTTTTTAAATTTGACTTAAGATGTTTTTTCAAAAGGCAACAGATATAGATATAAGTTTTTTTTTATTTTTTTTGGGAGATCTCGAATTATTGAAACTTATAATTATTTAGTAGTTATTATTAACAGCAACTTGGTAAAATAAATTTTATTTTAAGCCAGAAATTTTTTTTATTATTAAAGCATTTAAAAGCTCATAAGAGATTATATTTCTAATCCTGGTTGATATGTAAATTGCCTGCTACCGAAGACGTGCTCTTCTTTCTACAGACGTTGGTTTTATAGTAAGAAGGGCATCATAGAAAGATTTATAAATATTTTGGCCTGTTACACCCTTGACTTCATAGACGTCAAATTCTTTTTTTAAGATATTTTCAGGTTTTTGTATTTTCTTTACATTTATTTTTTTTAAATTTGTAAAAGGTTCATCATCTGGTGTTGGTGATGGTATATCGTGTACATTGTCATTTTCTAATTCAAGAAGCTTTTTAGACATTTCATCAGCAATTAAAAAGACCGTAGATTTATTGGCCTAGGAAAAATAGTTCGATTTGTAGGTAGTTTTTAGTAATTTTAGTAAATTAAAATTTTAATTAAGCGCGGTTGCATTTCCTTTTTAGATTTTCTTAAAGACTAAAAAGCGTATCGACACCAAATTTTTTACTGATAAAGTGGCCTTTTTTTTAAATATAGCAAAAAAAAAAAATCATTTTCTATTAAAGCGAAAGCAAAACTTTAAGCTTACGAGGGAGGATTCAAAGCTGTCAATGAGCGAAATATTAAAAAAAAATCGGTAAAAGGGCATACCCATACACCACAATATTTAAAGACGAATTTTTGAGATTGTACCCTATTTGGAACCAAACCAAAGTTTTCTTTTGAACTTCCAAAAAAATTTAATTTTCATTAAAATATTTTTGGGGCAAATTTAATCTAAATACGCCCATAATTAAATTGTTTGGGACACAAAGAATGTATTTTAAAAAAGAAGTTTATTTGGGACTATGTGAATTTATAGACCGATTCTCACAATAGGCTTAGTTCTTAGTACAATTTAAACGTATTTACCAAATTGTCTACTAAAGTGCAACTTGTACTATGTGCACATGATTTACATGGACAGCCAACCAGCCAGATTGACATCGTTAAGTGATTCTGAGTCGAGCGGTATACTAGAAAATGGGTCTAAATTTCAAAATATGTATGTATATGAATTTTATACGCAATAACTAGTCGATGCCAAAATGCATAAAAATTTCTAAAACGGATAAATACACTGTTACTGCCTTCAATGGTCGCATAAAAAAAACATGTAATTGCATATTTTTGGTTTCAATCAAGGACCGGAAAATGTTTTTTTATTTTGTTTCTAAAAAAATATTTATTGTGCAAGTTTAAAAAATTCTACATTTTACAGAAAATAAAAAATTTCTAATTAGGCTTGAGTTCATCAAATTTAATTTTCATTAAATTATTTTTATGAAGAAAGGAATTTTACAACATGAAAATTAATTAAAATTTACTGAAAATTTTTCATTCTTGACTCAATCTGGGCTCGAACCCAGGCGTTTTTACGGACAGGTTACCTGTCCCCAGAAGTTGGGACCAATTGGCAAAAAAACACAATTTATTTGGTTTTAAAAATTATGGTTTAATAACACTTTTAATTCTTTGGCTATGAAAACACTTGTAACTTATAACTTCTTTGTTATAGGATTAGATATGGAAAAACACTTTTAAATTAATTTGCACCGTAAAGGCCCAAATACACTTGTCAAATGCTTGTCCAGCCGGCGAATTCATCGTGTACGTGTGATTGCCGTAATATTCGCCGTAATATCTAAATTTTTTGATTTTCCATCCAGCATCGTCGGTGTGACACATACAAACATATTTTCACTAATACTACCACAATGCTTGATGAGTATTTTGATCAATGTATTTGGGCCTTAAGACAATTTTAATAGGTCATGAAAACATATGTACTGTTCTGTTCGATGTCGCTACTTAAAATGACAAAAAATTAATAAAAGGGAATATACCAAAAACCACTCAACAGCGTGCGTGTTGATGTTAAGAAAAGAAGTTTCTTAAAAGGAAAAAAACACGACGAGTAAAAGTACTTGCTATTGCGACTCATGTAGGGTTTTCATGCCTTGCAAAACATGTAGGGTTCTCGTGCCTTAACAGGGCTTTTATGCCTCAAATTACAGTGTCATTGTTGTTGCCCTTCTCCCTTATTTCTTCCTTTTAGACATTTTACTGGTGACTTGGTAGCCCATTGTTGTTGTGCTACTTAGTGACGAAGGTATACACACTGGTTACTATTTAGCAAAAAATAACAGCAATTCCGGTGCTAGGCCACTAGTATCATTGTCATGAATATTAATTTGAATTTATCCTCATTATGGCTGGCAGATTTCGTTTGGATTTTTGCCATACGTGGACTGAGGGCAAATTTCATCTTTGTATATGCTCACATTCGATTTCATCGGCCGGATGTTTTCGCCTTATGTGAAACCCAGGTAGGAGGAGATGCTGATCCACAGGATTTCCAAATACTTGGGTATCAATTTCTATCCCTTTTTGTTCCTCATCGGGGCCTTTGCACCATTGTACATTCGTGAAAATGATGTGTTCCAACTTCAGCCCCATCTGGGCTGCAATGATGCGGAATTTAACTCCCTTTGGGTTAAATTCCAAATCAAGACACATTTATTACACTTCGGGTTCATCTATAGGAGCCCAAACTTAGACACGGTAAGCTCGTATAACTGTTTTGACTCCGTATCCGATGCCATTACTGGAATCCTTGGGGTCTGTCCGAATAGTGAAATTGTCGTTGCCGGAGACTTCAACGTGCATAATTCGTCATGGCTGCGCCATTCAAGCCATACGACCCCTGAGGGCTCATATGTTGAGCTCTTCGATGCACACAACCACCTTGTGCAACTTGTCAATGAGCCAACACACATTCCGTGTGTTGAAGGGCAGTTTCGTAATACCCTCGACCTTTTTCTCACTTCGCATTCCAACAAATACGAAGTTTAGCTACTTGCGCCTCTCGGAAACGCGGATCATAATCTCATTTCTGCATCCTTTTCATTTTCGGACCTTCGCAGCGCTTCAAAACCAGCGACGAAGCGCTCTATTTTTGCCTATGAAAAGGCTCGTTGGACTGAGCTTAATGACTTCTTTCAGCATTTTAACTGGAAACTCTGTTTTCTTGATGACAATGTTAACGCTGCGGCAGAAATGATGGTAGGTGTGATAAAGCTGGGAATGAAATTATTCATTCCATCCTAGCTAATTTCGACTAAACCTGGACATAAGTGCTGGTTTAATCAGACGTGCAGATATGCAGTCAGATCCAGAGAGGATACGTTCAATAATTGGCGTAATGACAAAAACCCAGTTACGGACGCGTTACGCAAACGGTCGAGAAACGAATGTGCCAGAGTACTCAGACGTGAAAAACTTCTTTACGAACAGCGTCTGCGTGCTAAGGTCCTTGCTGCACCTCGGGGTAGTAAGACCTTTTGGTCATTTGTTAAAAGCGTAAGGAGTAGTACTAGTTCATCCATTACAACCCTTATAATGAATGATCAAATATTCACAGACCCTGTTGATAAGGCCAACCTTTTTGCTGACATGTTTTCAAAGAATGCATACCTGCCAGAGGGCAATCAACCGCTGCCCGAACTCGAAAGGGTATCCGTTACTATGTCCAATATATTTTTTCGAGTGTGTGCAGTTAAAAGGGTCCTTGAGGATCTCAACGTAAACAAGTCCCCGGGGCCGGATGGTGTTACGGCTTTAGTCTTGAAGAAGTGTGCATTGTCATTGTCTCGTCCTTTAGCAAAATTGCTACTCGCACCGGGTAGGAGTTTTTCCTTCTTGCTGGAAGGTAGCCAACGTCCAGCCAATCCCAAAAAAGGGTGAGGCTACAAACCCCAAAAACTACCGACCAATAGCAATTTGCTCTACGCTCTCGAAGGTCATGGAGAGCATGATCAATCACCACTTGGTAAATTATCTGGAGTCCAATTCACTTTTGTGTGATAGACAGTATGGCTTTCGTAGAAGTCGTTCTACGGGAGACCTGTTAGCGATTCTTTCGGAACGTTGGAGTCGTTCTATTTACCAATTTGGAGAAAGCAAAGTGCTTGCTCTGGATATTTCCAAAGCGTTTGATCGTGTGTGGCACGGTGCACTCGTTTCAAAGCTTATTGCGTTTGGTGTTGGTAGTGATTTCTCTCGATTTATATCGAGCTTTCTCAAGGACCGCTCTATACGTGTTGTTATAGATGGGTTCTCATCGGAGGAGTTTCATTTGAATTCAGGTGTACCGCAGGGCTCCGTTCTTTCTTAACGACCTCCTTTGTCTAACTTCCAATCCTATCTATTCTTTCGCAGATGATCTCTTCACTATTTATACCGCCTATATCCGACCGAAAATGGAATACAACTCCCATATCTGGACAGGTGCTTCAAGGTCTATCTTGAAGCTTCTGGATCGGGTGCAAAGGAGTGCGTTACAGCTCATCAATGACAGTAGGGTATCCAGCTCGATTGACTCTTTGGAGCATCGTCGGAATGTGGGTTGTGTGGCATTGTTCTATCGATATTACCACGGAAGATGTTCAGCTGAGATGGGCGAACTCATCCCTGAGACGCGGGTGCATGTCCGTAGTACTCGTCTTTCCAGCAGATCACATCCGTTTGTTGTCGACTGTCCAATGCATCGCACAACGCATTACAGAGAAAATTCGTTTCTTGGTCGAACTAGCCGTATGTGGAATAGATTCCCGGCAGAATTCTTCCCAGTCGGATACAATTTGGAAAAATTCAAATTAAATGTCCACAAACACTACTCCCTCTTTCCTTCTCCCCATAACCTATTTTCCTAATTCAAACACAATGCATTGCAGTAGTAGAAGGCATCCCCTGAGTGTTGAATCATAGTAAAAAAAAAAAAAATTTTTGTAGCAGCTCTGGTAAAAAACACGATGAGTAAATTTAAAAACCCGAAAACTTCGTTTTTCAGGCAAACCAGTGCCCGCCGGACCGATAATTTTTAGTGTTACAAACATCAGAACAAACGCATAATGCCCTCTCCACTATTATGGTGTGGGTACAAAAACATTTTATGTAGTAATATACCTAACATGTATTATACGTTTTAGTTCTGAAGTACATATGTACCTACATATTGATTGTTTTGTTGTAATTTTTATTAAATAAATAATTTAAAAAAAAACCGAAAACCCGATTATTCGAAACCGGGTTTTTGTTACAAAACCGAAAAACCGATTTTATCAGAAGTCGGTTTTTTGAAGTATTCGAAAACCTGTTTTTTGGAATATAAAACTCTAGTTATTATCTCCTTTGTATCGTTATTATTTGGTGCTCGACACATTGTAGTTAAAAAACAAATGAGTGTGTTGAAAATGCTTTTTATTTATTCTTTCAGACCTCTAGTGTGAACACAAATAATTTTAGCCATGTTACCTATAGAAGCAATTTTTCTTGTAAGTTTTCGGATTCTTTACAGTTTTAAAGATTTTTTATAATTATTAGACTTTGCTTTCATGCCGGTATTGGCAAATTTTTGCGAATTTCCGCTAATTCAGCAATTTAAATAGAATTTTTGCCATTCCTTATAGTTTTAAGTTTTATGGTTTTGTTTGAAATGTTTTCCCCGACATTTTGTATTTTAGGGTTTGTTTCCAAGTTTGCAATTTTTCGCGGACTTTAGTCATGTTCGTGATAGAAGCGATTTCTTTCTGTGATCTTCTGCAGATTTAACGATTTAATAGCAATCATGCCGCTATTAGCAAATTTTGGCAAATTTCCGCTAATTTGGCAATTTTTACCGAACTTTTGCCATTGCTTATACTTTTAGGGCCATTATTACAACTTGAAGTTAGCTAAAGTTAAGATTAAATTGACAGATAATAATGTGTTATCTGTCAAAAAGCGTCTGTTAACTGTCGGATAACAGCTAACGCCAAGTTATAATAATGACCCTTAGGGTCTTTAAATCAATTTCGCGAATTTTGGCTTATTTTGCAAAAAAATGTTTTTTTTTTTTTGCTATTTCCCGACAATTTGTTTTTATAAACGATTTCAAATAAATTTTAGGGTTTGTTTCCAAGTTTGCAATTTTTCGCGAATTTTAGCCTTGTTCGCGAAGAAGCGATTTTTCCCTGTGAATCTTTACAGCTTTAACGATTTTAAATAACTTTTAGGCTTTGCTATCATACCGCTAATAGCAAATTTTTGCAAATTTCCTCTAATTTGGCAAGTTTTACTATTTGTGAAATATATTTTAATTTTTGAACACTTTCATTTAATAATTATTTGATGCAAATATTTGCCTAAGTCTGAACGCATGGCAAACATGATTTTATTTATTTTATTTGACACAATTTGCCAACTGTTTTAACAAACAAAAATTGTCAAATATTTGAGCTTAGTGTGAACATTAAACAAAATATTTTTTTGTTTCACACAGTTTGAAGAATATATCAGAACAAATAGTTTTGTCAATTATTTCATTAGTCTAAACGTACCTTAATACAGTAGTTCCCGCTTAAGTGCGCATCGAAAAATGTTCAGTTTTCTACGCATTTAAACGGGGAATCATTTAACCGATAACCCGGATAAATGCGCAATCAACGCATTTATAAAAACCTCGCTTAAAAAACTTAATAATCATTTAAAAGTACTTCTTTAGTTACATATAAGGGAAAATAAAATTTATTATAGGTACATAGTTCTCATACGAAATTAAATACATATAATATTAAAACTAATTCAATAAACATTCTTACATAAATACTTATGGACATACATTTTTATTAAAAATATAAATATGTTTTGTTTATAATATGTATTTTATTCGACCTTTATTATTTTCAAGTATTAATAGGTCTTTAGGTCTTTTTTAAAAAACTTACCCCCATATTTATAAACGATTATTAAATTTAACAAACGTTTATTAAGGAGAATTTTCATACAAAATTTGTTTTGTAAACCTTTATTAAATTTAAAATTTTTTATAAATACAGGCGTAAATGTTTATTTGAACCCATATTTAGGCTCCAACTTATTCACTCTTTCCTCTTCTTCATCATCGGAAGATTCCGATAACTCTTTAAAATTATTCTCTATAATTTTTGAAATTCAAGAGAAAATTTACTTTTTTACTTCAACTGCTTTTTTAAATGTTTTTGTTGCCATCATATAAGTACAAAAATACTTTTACTAACTTTATAAATGCCTTGATGAATATTTAAAAAAATTTCAAGTTTTTTTGGTTACGCATTTAAGTGATTTACTTTGTTCAAATTTATGTAATATCGGACAAAAATAATGAATCATTAAAACGGGGAACGCTTGCCAGAACATTTTGCGCATTTAAGAGGGTACTTACAACCTCGTTCCTGGAATATATGGGGGTAGTGTTTTAATTTTGCATTCTCAATCGCACTTATTAATATTTATATACTAATTTACTTTATTTAAAACTGAATTAAATTATATAGCATATAAAACAATTGTAAAAAGTTCTTAGTGAACATAGAGCATCGAAAAGCCTTGGAAAAGTGTGCTCTTTTTTTAAATTTGTGCTCTTTTTATTAACCAAATGTGCTCTTTTTAACTCTTTATTATCTGGCATCCTTACGAAAAAGCGGTGTAGATTAAACAAAGCTGAGCTTTCATGAGGACTACTTTTGTATTGAATTCTGTTAAAATTTAATATTAATTAATTGTATTTTTTTTTTAAGAGATTGAAAAAGTATTTTGAGGTAATAATAATATTATTTTATGTTATTAGAATTTCGGCGATTATTGCTACATATTAATTTTTATTGGTTTTGTTAGTTTACGCTTCACTATTTAAAATATTTTGTGATTTGTCATAATTTTGTAATCATTATAATAATTTTAGGAGCATGCTTGTCGTTCTGAAGGAGTTGGTTTGGCTCGTGAGCTTGATTATAAGTCCGCAGCAGCTTGGGTAGGTCACCCATATTTTGATGTTATTGATAATTCAACAAATTTTGAAACCAAGATGAACCGGATGATTGAGTCTGTTTGTCAAAAACTTGGTATCGATATTGGTGATCGTTTATTGGCAACTTCAAGAAAACTAAAGTTTTTGGGTAAGTACATTTTTTAAATTCGTTACATATTGTAGTATATAGTTAATGCTCTGCTCAATAATTTGCTCTTCCATAGTTGCTTCATTGCCGCCAGACTCGGAATTTCCGCCTTTCCAAGATTTCGAGGTTGAACATCATTATTTGCAATCGTCAGGTCCTAAAGTTCAAGCACGTCTACGTAAACGAGGTCAAAATAATAATTACAGCTATATACACACTATTCGCCGTCCTAATGTACACGGCCAGTCCCGAATTGAAGTAAAGACTCAATTAACTCAACGCGACTACATTAATCTTTTGGCTCAGCGCGATGACGCTCATTTTACAATTTATAAAAAACGTAGATGCTTTTTAGTAAACAATCAATATTTCCAATTGGATATTTATAAAGAACCCACTCATCCCAGGTAAAGTTATTACATACATGATTAAAAATCGATAATAATAATAAATCGTATATAAAAAGCAATTCACCAAAATTTTAGTTTTTTTATATTTTTAATAACTGTTTCCACATACAAATATATAGTGCAAGCTCGGTATTCGCGACTACCCATTATCGCGACGGCCCACAGTGGCTGAAAATCGTTTTTCATTGGCCAAAAATCTGTAACTTTTGAACCGAAGGAGATATTTAGTTAATCGACAGTTAGATTCTTAAACTTTCTTTACTTTAAATTTCATTAAAATCGGTTGAGTAGTTATTGAGGAATTTAAGGTCAAAGTGGAACTTTAAATTTTTTTTTTAATTTAGCGTGCAATATGGTTTTTTTTTAATTCTTTTAATTATTTAAAAATGTAATTTTTTGATTTAAATAATAATCATTAACATTTTTTGTAATAATGGGACACTCAAAAAATTAAATGCTTACTATAAAAAAAATTTTAACATAAAAAAAAATAGTAAAATCCACTGGAAATTTTGCTATTATTGCTGAAAAATAAACAATTTTTTGCTTTCAAATTTGTTTACAATTATTTATTCTTATTTATTAAAACATTTCATACATATGTGGATAATGTATGAATAATAGCAGCAATAGATTTTAATAGCTTTTGTAACAACGTGAGCTTCTATTTATTATTATTTTTTACTAATACAATGTCTGTCTTTGATCTAATGAATTATAATTATTGTTCATTTAATTGAAAGATTGATTGCAAATATTCCATATTTAGTTCTGTGTTATTTCTGTTCTTAAGTAGTTGTTTGACTTCTTCATCTAAATCCATTCTTCATCTTTCCATTGATTTCGAATACTGGAGATAAACGGATCTGACGTTGCCAATAATATATTAAATAGATCTTGATTAGTGGAATTTCGTGAAATTTTTCTAGTATTGTGCTCTCTATAAAATCTGTAATCCTTATTCCTGAGCTTCCTCTGATAAATCTCCAAGTGACACCAACTGATATTTAATGACATCTTCTCCATGATAAAGGATTTTGTGAACTGTAGCAGACATATTTCTCCATGGGTACTTGGTTGTATATATTTTTGCAGTTTCCTTAGCAAAATCTCCAAATTTTCTAGAGTCAATTTCTTCATTGCACGCAAGTACTTCTAGGATTATTTTAAATCTAAAAATTAGGTTAAAATCAACACCTGTTATTTCAGATGCTGTTTCTGGATCTGAAAAGAATCTTCTTGCGGTATTGCCATCATTTGTATTGCCTGACCCTTGTTTCGGCTGATCTATAATAAACCCAAATTTGCGATATTCATCTTGAACATGTTTCCTTTTTGAACTTCTTAACTCCTTGTTGGTTTCGTTGTTTCTTATTGATCCTGAAGATCCGAAATCCAAATCATAACTGATTTTAAGTATGTGTTCCATAAGTCGTATTCTTGCATGTAGTGGTGATAATCCAAATTCATATGCATCAGTATTATCTAATGATTTTGACTTGGTTTAATTGGCTTGATGTTGCATGGCATATGATGCAGCTGGATGCAGCCTTCGTGTTAGTCAAAGCCTGGCCTACTTTTCCATCTATCATTGTTAGCACTAACTGGTAGCTAACTTCAATTTGCTGCCCATCTTAATCTTACTGTAATGGCTGTAGCATTGCAATTTGGGCCTTGATATCACTAACTTCTTTATTAATGGCATCATGAGTTTCTTTTTTGAATTCAAATTTTATAGGTCTGCAATATTTCGTAGAAGATGGTGTCTCATTTTTCCAAATATCCTTTGTTTGCGTTGTACTTGTCGAAGGCTCTGAATCTTCCAAAATCTTTTTTAATCGCAATGGCACAAATGATACCATGAACATATCTGAGTCCGAAATATTTTCACATAAATACTACTTGTTTGTATTGTTTTTGTCCGGAAGAACCATCACATCCCCATTTACAAAAAAGAATTAACTTTGTGTTTCCATATTTCTTTAACTCATTTCCTTTTATTGATTGTAGCAAGCGTTCGGATGTGTGATCAAGTAGAGAATGTAGTTGTACCTCTGCCGAAATTGATGTGATTGTAATAGTGTCCTTTAATGGCAAACAGTCCATTTTAGCAGATGTTATGTGATGATATGCTGGATACAGATTTGAGCCTTTTTCAATCGCACGCAATCTGAGCTGTATATATTGCTGTTTTGTTAATTTCAAATCCAGAAATAATGCTAATGCCTCCTCATTTGTGAATTGTTTTGCATCGCTTGGAGTTGGTATACTTTTAAGAATCCGTTTTGTTCTCAATGGACTAGCTTTAACAACTTTTTCAATGATATCCACTTTTGTCAATTGTTTCTGTGATCGCAATTGATGTAGGAAAGTATCTTGAATATTTGCATATCCGATTTCTTCATTTATATCCTTAAGCTTCCGCCTCTTGGATCTATCGCTACAGTTGTCCAGCGATTTTTGTGGTCTCCCACGTGTGTTTTGATTTGAAGTTTCTGAAGCGATCTGGACAGAAAGTTCGTTCTCTAACCAGTTTGCAAAGCTCTTATAAAATCTATCTTTGCTGTAATCAACTTTCCTGTATCGCTGTTTTAAATGTTTGATGAAAACATATAATTTATTTTCTAAGTCCGATTGTATTTCAGTGCTATAGGAATTTAAGTTTCCTTTTTTTCGAATGTAATTTTTAACATCTTCCTCGTTTTTGTTTCTAAAATACTCTCCGGCCAATTCTTTATAGCTGAAGCTCTACATGTTTATGAAAAACGTTGTTATTGCTCAGATCTATTATATCCACTGAGTTTGCATCCGAATGTCACTTGCTTTTAAACCTTTTCATACTTTTTTTCATACCAAGTACAGGTAGAATAAAAAGGATTAAAAAACTTAAAATCCTTTTATTTATATACTATAAAATACCTGACACAAATTTAACAACGCATTGCATAGCTATAGGGTCATGGACTATTATTAGAGTCATAAAAACAGATAAAATAAAAAGACCAAACAAATTTAAAAAGCCCTTCTAAGGTGGGAGTCACAATATACCTTTATTCTGCTATAGAATACGCTAGTGTAAACGTAGTGTAACGGATAAGGATGAATCAGGGTAGCTATACGTTTTTCTGAATGTGTAACATTAATAAAATTTTTTATATGTACTACCTGTATTATGTTCGATCGCGATCAATTTTCCCTATATCATAAATTGTTTTTGAAGACAATAGCACATGATTTCTGTTACTTCTGCAAACATTTTTGCGGAATAAAAAAAATTGTAAAAAACAATTTAAAAAATTTTTTTTTCTGAGTAATTTCATTAAAATTACCTTTCTATCAGTGGTTTTACCTTCTTAATCCCTTTTGGGCCGCAAAAGTTCTATTCTTCTAAAGTTGAAATATGACAAAAATATAGTAATTTAGAAATTTTTTTTGAGTAATTTCATTAAAATTAAAAAATGGGTACAAGAGTATATACAGGGTAAAAGAAAACACTTTCACCTTTCTATCAGTGGTTTCACCTTCTTGGTCCCTTTTGGGCCGCAAAAGTTCTATTGTACTAAAGTTGAAATTTGACGAAAATATAGTAGTTTAGAAATTTTTTTTTTGAGTAATTTCATTAAAATTAAAAAAGTGTTAAACAGACGGGTCCAAACGGGTACAAGAGTATATACAGGGTAAAAGAAAACACTTTCACCTTTCTATCAGTGGTTTCACCTTCTTGGTCCCTTTTGGGCCGCAAAAGTTCTATTGTACTAAAGTTGAAATTTGACAAAAATATAGTAGTTTAGAAATTTTTTTTGAGTAATTTCATTTAAATTAAAAAAGTGTTAAACAGACGGGTACAAGAGTATATACAGGGTAAAAGAAAACACTTTCACCTTTCTATCAGTGGTTTCACCTTATTGGTCCCTTTTGGGCCGCAAAAGTTCTATTGTACTAAAGTTGAAATTTGACAAAAATATAGTAGTTTAGAAATTTTTTTTGGAGTAATTTCATTAAAATTAAAAAAGTGTTAAACAGACGGGTCCAAACGGGTACAAGAGTATATATAGGGTAAAAGAAAACACTTTCACCTTTCTATCAGTGGTTTCACCTTCTTGGTCGCTTTTGGGCCGCAAAAGTTCTATTGTATTAAAGTTGAAATTTGACAAAAATATAGTAGTTTAGAAATTTTTTTTTGAGTAATTTCATTAATATTAAAAAAGTGTTAAACAGACGGGTCCAAACGGGTACAAGAGTATATACAGGGTAAAAGAAAACACTTTCACCTTTCTATCAGTGGTTTCACCTTCTTGGTCCCTTTTGGGCCGCAAAAGTTCTATTGTACTAAAGTTGAAATTTGACAAAAATATAGTAGTTTAGAAAATATGTCCTAGCATCTCAAATATAAATAACACAACAGAATATTACAAATATTACCTTTTTACAGATAACAAGACTACCAACCTAGCAGAAAAGCAAGCAGGTCATTATCGCTTATAGTTTTTGTGCAATGATAATTTCTTTCGGATTAAATATTAAAAAGAAATACTTTTTTCTGAATTAAAAAAAAAAAGTTGTGTTTAACAACATGTCACACCCACAATTACCAATATTTTGACAAAATTTTTTGGCTACCTTAGTTTTAATATGTTTACTATTAAATCAAATTAAAATTTTTGAAATCGGTGACAAACAAAAATTGGACTTTTGGACAATGAAATAAAATTTTCAGCCACTGTGCGGCCCGGTTATTGCGACAGGTTATTTTTAACATTGCAGATTCTATAATCGCGACAGTTAACAAAAAGCAATGTTCTATTTTTTCGACTTTTATCCAGTGTTTAAAAAACTAGACTCCAAGTAGCGGTAGTAACGAAAAAACACAAAATAGTCTAGTTAAAAAATGTTCAAAACTTATAGTCATTTATTTACTATTACTACCGCTACCATAACATTTTAGTAGCGTTAGTTGTAGTAGTAGCACAATATGAAAATAATTGGAGCAGCATAGTTAACAACTTTTAACTGCTCTCGCTACCTTTTATAAAGTAGTTTATTTTTAAAATGTTTACTACCACCTACTTTAGTAGTTATGGAAGGAGCAGGTAACCTAGTATTTGAAGCAGCAGAAGAATAACATTGATGTAGTTGTTGAATAACATTGAAGCAATTTTAGTATAACATTGAAGTATTTTGTTATTAACATTGAAGAAGTCATAAAATAACATTTTGGTAGCAGCAGAAGTAATCAAACAAAAACGTGTTTTTTATAATCAGTGTTGCCAGAAAACCCATAAAACCATTTGAAAACATAAATCTCCAATTTGTTAAGTTAATAATAGAACAAAAATGGTAAACTTTAATTTAAAAGATTTTGTTATTCGTGTTTAATTCCCAATTTTTATTCTTGATAAAAACACTGAAATTTATTGTTGAAGGGATAAGCTATTCCTATGCGCATTTCACTGGTTGCTTAGGGCAGATCGTCAGGAAACTTCATCCAAAGATTTAAGAAAAACTAAAGATAGTAAACCAAATAAAACTGTTAAGCGTTTAAGAATTAAATGCAACAGTTCTACTTGTAATAATATCAAAGTTTAAACAAAAACATTAACAATAAGCACTGAGTTTATCTTTTCTTACATTCCCCACTACAATTGGTTGAAATTCTTCCAACATTAATTGTAGTTGTAAATAGGTTAAGAAAAAACAAAATAAAAAAAACAACCTGCTTTAAATAATAAAATGTTGCCAGTTTTAGTTTTTTTTTAAGCCGTGCACTTGCCTGTTTATTATCAAAGTAATTTTTGGGAATACAAAATTTTAATTTAAAAGATTTTGTTATTCGTGCTTAATTCCCAATTTTTTTCTTGATAAAAAAACTTTAATTTCATTTATCAATTTATAATTTTTGAAATTAAAATGATTTTATATAAAATATTGCGATTATAAATTCTTTTTTAAGTGGCAAAATGAGCTGTACAACTATTATTCAAGATAATTTTCACTAAATACAACATCTTTATTATCCATAATTTTCTTCAATAATTTTCTTTAAAGAGAGGAAAATAAATAAATAAATAAATATTTAAATAATTTTGATATTATATTGTTTAAAGCTGCGTATAAGCCTAAGCAAAGGAATAAATTAAAAATTTATATTATATAACATAATTGAACTCTTTTTTAGTTGATGGGAATATCGCACACACATTGCCACATCGTCATAACTACGATATAATAATAATAGCTGAATTCCAAAACAATATAATACTTTGCAGTCAAAGTCAAAAATGTATCATCAAGCTGTGCATTATCAGTTTGCTTTTTGTATACGCATCGATAACTTTTTTGGAGCATTTCGGGACTGATAACATTATAAATTCCACGCTGTTGCATTGTAGAATGCATTCAAAAAATCATGTTGCATTGCGACTGACTTTTTGGAGCTCACCCAATATGTCATGGCGAGAAAACATTGTGTATAAAAATATGGAAATCACATGACGATAGTTGGAACAGAAATGTGTGAAACAATCTAAAGCGCATATTGTTTATAAACAGCGCTTATTTGTTTGTAAAAAATAGTTCTAATCTATTTTAAATTTCACAAAGCAAAAAATCCAAAAAAATGCTTATTAAAAAGTCAATAAGACCATATTTACATTATGCAATTAACGCCGCAACTTGCCGCAACTTTCGCATGCAACTTTTTGTTTGTTAGCAAGAGGTGTAGGGAAGAAAACGGGGTTGACAAAGTTGAAAAAATGCTTGAAAAAAATGTAAATGTGAAAAAAGTTTCGTAGCAACTACTTTAAAAGAAAATACAAAAAAACTCGGCGTTTATTGCATAGATCTAAATGCGGTCTAAGTTAAATTTTTTAGTATTATGGCTTTATTGAAAATTTTCTTTTTCTATATTTGAGGCCGTCAGCTCAAAAGTGGTGTAAGCCACATTACATTTATTTCAAATTTGTCTAGCCAATGGCAACACAAACTTTTCCAACGCTTTCTGTTAGTGATTGGTAAAACAAGCGATAAACTTGTTTCTTATTTTATTTTCGCAGTTTTATTCAATTTGGCGTAGACAAGTCAGGGTATAAAAATTGAGGCTTACACCACTTTTACCCTGACGGCATCATTTTATGAATATGGACGTCATTTTTATACCCACACCACAATAGTGGAGAGGGTATTATGCATTTGTGCTGATGTGTGTAACGCCTTAAAATATTGGCCCTAGACCCACCTTAAAGTATACCGATCGACTTAGAATCACTTTCTGAGTCGAACTTACGATGTCCGTCCGGCTGGCTGGCTGGCTGTCCATGTAACCTTGTGCGCAAAGTACAGGTCGCAATTTTGAAGATAATTTGATAAAATTTGGGTCAAAGGTTCTTATTGGCACAAGGACCAAGCCTATTGAAAATGGGCCGAATCGTAGGACCACGAGAGAAGAGAGGGGGAAGTTTCTTCCTCTCAGAAACCATCAAACCGATTTTAATAAAATGTAAAACATAGATAGATCCATATTTGTACGGACATATAAGCTATGCATTTTTAAGAAAATAGGACCATGAGGGGATATAGGGGCAATTTCTGCCTCTCAAACCGATTTTAATGAAATTTAAAACATAGATAGATCCATATCTATATGGACACATAAGCTATACAGTTTTTCAAAAATAGGACCACAAGGGGAGGTAGGGGGCAATTTCTGCCTCTCACAAACTTTCAAACCGATTTGAATGAAGTTTAAAAACATAGATAAATTCATATTAATATGGACACATAAGCATGATGTGTTATTAAATTTTGTGGTGTAGGGTATCATATGGTCGGGCTTGACCGACTATACTTTCTTAATTGTTTAAATTAACTTAAAAGTGCGTTAGAAATAGGCAAATTTGCGGTTTTTTAAAACCAAATTTCATAAAATAAATGTTAATCGATATGAGTACAATAACTTCTAAATTATTGTTTGGATTTATTCACAACATTATCTGCGAAGATAAGCAGTCGAAAGTTTTCCGCATAAAAAATTTTAAAAAGCGACGAGTTAACGCTGTTTATAAATCATTCAAACAACAATGTCACATAAGTACTCATTGTTGGTTTCTTGTTTTGCCTATTATTTTAGTTTTTAACTACATCAATGTTATTATATTACTACTTTTATGTTATTAACATACTACTTTAATGTTATTCAACTACTACCTCAATGTTAATAAATTACTACCTCAAAATGTTCTAGTCATAAGAAAAGCTCCAAATGTAGTAGTAGTTATAAAACGAAACCCTGAATCAAACCAACAGAAAACTATTTATTTTTTTTTAAATGCTACTTCATTTTTGTTTTTATTGCTGCTACCCCATTTTCTGGCTTTATATTTTGCATGTAACAGTAGTTTTAAAAAGGTAATGCTACAAAACAAGACAACTTCTATTTTGCCGCTACTTGTAATTGTTTAGAGTACTAGTTATAGTAATATTAAAAAAATGTTTAGGTAATGGAGTTTTTTCAACACTGCTTTTATCTTTATTTTTTAATTTTAACAGGAATATTAACTTTTATTAATATTCTAATAACATATAACGCTTAATAATAATAAAAAATTAGGGAAATCTACATCTTCTGGTATATTAACCTTTTTGGATGATTTTGACAATTTTGTCACTTTATTCGAAAAGTTCAAAACATTTAAAAGCAAACTATTTCTCAAAAATTAGAGATTTTAAAAAAATTTTAAAGTGGAGTTTTCATAAATTCAATTTGTTTAAAATTAAGGGCGAGAAATTGACTTCTAAACCTCATCTTACTGATCCATTTATGAAAACGTTTAAGAATTACGTTGATGAGCATGGGTTAACTTTTCACCAAATCTACAATGCCGCCGAATCCGGTTTATATTAATAGGACGCTTCCAAATCACACTCTTGCCACATGTAATGAGAAAACAACTCCCGGAAGAAAAATATGTAAAGAGCGAATAACTTTTTTTCCTGTTCAAATGCGAATGACACAGACAAACTGAAATTGTTGGTTGTTGGAAAATTGAAAACCCCACTCGCCATTAAATGCTTTATCAATATTCCTGTAATTTACAACTCCAGTAATAACATCATTTGCATTCAAGTACTGGTTCCATAATGAATTTGTTCTCCATGCAAGTTAAATGTAACCAATTAGTAAAAATAAGTTGTTCATAAGTAAAACTTTTTAAGATCCGAGAATGTTTGGCTTCAAAAGGTGTGCCGCAAAAAGAAGTTTCGCTTTTAGATAACACGGCTAGTCATCCAGTGTAGGAACTAAAATGTGATGACGGTTTAATTAAAGCAATGAATCTGCCACCAAATTGCACTGCGCTTATTCAACCGTTAGGTCAAAAAAATTATCAACTTGGTCAAATGAAATTATAAAAAACAACTGATCACCCTCTTGCTTGGCGAGAAGGGAACAAATTTGGAGCTCAGACTAAAAAACTTCAATCTCGAAAATGCAGTTCAGATTCTAGCTACGTCCTGGGGTAAAATATCAGTGTCCAATATCCAAAAATCTTGGAACGCCTTGCTCGAAATCGGTAGTGATGGGAGTGAAGGGGATTTTACAAAATAAAATTCAGGAAGAAAATGAAGATCGTTCAACTATTGGTACACTTGTAGAGCTCAAATTGGTACGGAACATCTTTTCACGAATGCTGACATAAACAACTGGATTCAAGAAGTTATGAGGAGCAAATGGAGTTATCAGACCAGTGGTCATGAAGAAAACAAAATTAATGTAGACGATTGCATAACATCGATAAACATATCAAGCCCTAACAGCGAAAATAACGTAAGCGACATGATTTTCAATTTTCGTTTTTTTGTTTTAATAAATGACAAAAAAGCTCTCTTATTTTCGCGGTTAGGGATAGATATGCATACAATGGGCTTTGGTATAAGATAAGCCGACAGCAGCACTATATGAACAACGTGATTCAGCTGTTATTAAAAAAAAATAATTTGCCAAAAAAGCAACTCAAAATCTCCAATTTCTTCAAAAATGTTGAAAAAACATCATTAAATTCTAAGTTCTGTTTTCGCAAAAATTCAGTTTTCGCATCAGGTCTGGTTTTTTATTAGTCGCGATAATTGAGCTTGTACTGTAATTGGTTTTGGTTTGAACCGTTTTTAGTAATTTTAGATTTAAATATTCTGCATTTATTATTAAAAAAAATAATATTTTTATTGTACATAATTTAATTTTTAGATGCAAGGGTTTGATACTTTTAGAAACGTATTCATCATTATCTGGAGAGGCTTTAATGAATTGTATGCCAAAGTTCTTAAACATAGTCAAAGAAGTCACTGGTGATGCCGACTACTCCATGTTTAACTTGTCGTTAAAAGAAGATTGGAGCATAACAAAAAAATTTTGCCATTCATTGCATGGTAAGGAAAAATGCAATCATATAAATCAGTGCCAGTAATTATCCTAACTAAACGACAAGCCAAAAACTACATTAAACCAAAAATATAGATATAAATAATTAACTCAGCACTGTTGAACATAGTATGTATGTGTGTACGTTAAATATTGTAGTTAATGGTTATGATGTGTTAAAGTATAGAAATGCAATTTCGATATAAAAACAAAAGTATTTTAAGCAAAAACTATAATAATTCAAATGGTTGATTTACCCACAATCCCAAAGAGAATATGAAATATGACACTTATGTTTACTTTTAATTTTTAGGTTATCAGGTATGTGATGAAAATCGATCGATTTCAAAACGAACGTTTTCAAAAGGTGTGATGAATTTCGAGGGATTTTTAAATCCATTTCTGAATTATAGTCTTCAATTTTCGTTCAGAATACACTTCAGATAACGCATATTATATAAAATTTAAAAGTATAAAGGCTGAAAATAAAAGAAACATGAATTTAAAATCCATTTTAAAAGATAATGAAAACGATATTTTCGGTTTCAAATCGTTTCGTGTTTAAAATCGATTTCCATCACATACCTGTATGTATGTATGTATGTGATCCACTCAAAAACCAATGATATCTAAGTCTGAGTTCATACGGCTCATGTCTTATTGACAAGATTCTTCTTTTTTCTTCTTTGAACATGAATTGGCGTTCAAATGATTCATGTCATGTTGACGACATGTGCTTTTTGATATTGAAAACAATAACAAAATTAAACAACGAATGAAAAAGCAAAACGTAAAGACAGTACATGAATCTGTGTACTCGTTTCTTTTCCCCTCGTCCCTCTCGCCTATAAAGAAGCAAACTTGTCAATAAGGCATGAGCCGTATGAACTCACAGACTAAACATATCATTATTTTAGTAATATCATATAATAAGCACTTAACTTTGATAATATAAGCCCTTATGTAAATTTCAACAATTACATTGTTCTAGTCCAAAAATGTAAAAAGCGGGGCATCCGGCGGTTTTACCTAATTCGAGGACGATTTAGTGGTGCTTGCCATTTTCAGATTAGTTTTGGTTGTTTTGAAAATAATTAAGATTGAATATTGCTATTATCGATATAATAACACATGTAAACATTTTAAAAGATTTTTTAACTATTCCAGCTAATTCTTTTTTTGGCATGCTCAAGCCGATGATGAGCTCAATGTTCTCCAATTACATCACAATTATCAGATAACAAATACATATGTATTTATGTATGTGTTATTCGCTGTGTACTCTTCTTTCAGCTACCTTCCAGAGTTAAAGTCTTGTTCAATTAAAATTAATTACTTAAATCTTGTTGCATGTATTATAGAATTTTTATGGGTCGATTACGGATGGCAACAATACTGAAGTTGTGTTACCGTTTGCCAAATTTATACTACGTATGACAACTGTCAACTAAAAACGATTTCGTGGTTTTTGTTAGTTGCGTAGTTTTGCATTTCAGCAATAACTTGCTTGCACAAGAAACTCTTTTGTTAGAATCGTTGGTAAAAAATTCTCTTATAAGCATCGCTTTAAACTTTAGTCAATTTTCATGGAAAATTCGTTTTATAAACCTTAAATATTGTTTATGAACAAGTCTTGCATATCCGTATAAAGTAAAATGGCTTTTAATAAGATTTTTGTATGACGTGCTTAATTCCTAATTTTTTCATATTTTGCAACATAGTCTTATCTCAAAAAATCAAGAATTTTAGGTTACTCACGTGTTCCTTCATAGCTTCTTTATATGGGCATTTCCTGGGGTCACGAACGTACGTTCGTACACTTTTGATGTGCAAATAATCTAGAACACAAAACTTTTCCTAGTATTTTTTTTTGCGATTCGATAGCATTTGGGTAGCTCTGTTTAGTGCAAAAGATGGATTTCATCGAGTTTAAGTTTTCTTAATTATAAATAGTTATAAACATGTGGTCACGAACGTCAGTAGTGAAATGTAAAAATCTGCGTAATGGAACAGAATATTCAAAACTTATTAATTTATTTTAAAATTGTATTAATGTAGGTCTCCATCCAGTATTCACAAAATAAAATATCTCTCTTGGTTTTTGTTTATTTGGCTCATTTACAGGTCACGAACGTACGATTTTTCCATATGTTTTTTTATTATTATCACCATGCATTTTCCCATAAATATCTTAAAATGTCCTTAACAAAAATCTTAATAGAGTGAATCCATGTCAAACCATCATGTCGTTCGGCATCATCACCTCCGATTTGAATGAAATTCAACACAAATGTTGTATGTTATTAGACTTTAACAAATCATACATTTTCAGACCCCAGATTCTTTCGGCTTCCGAAATATGATGTCATAAAAGATGTGAAAAGTTAAAAAAAAAAACACAAAAGTCTCCTTACAAAAGGGGATAGAACTTTTGAACTACGCTAGATAATATAAATACGCAATAATTTAGGAGAACGGCAAGAGCCAAAGTTTCCAAATTAGGTACACACATTTAGGTTATCAATACACACCATCCCACAAAATGTGGACGAGATTGGAGAAGTGGGCGTGGTACCTCCCGTACAAAAAATATCAAAAATTGTATAAAAACCTGAATTGTTGGACTGTCATATGACCTTTGGTTACGCCGTATATATCCAAAGATTGGAAATCTTTAGTAGAAAATATTCTCTGAAAAACTCAGAAAAATCTGTTCAGATACAAAAAATTTTTGATATTTTTTGTGCGGGAGGTACCACGCCCACTTTTTCAATCTTGCCCACATTTTGTGGGATGGTGTGTATTAATAACCTAAATGTGTGTACCTAATTTGGAAACTTTGGCTCTTGCCGTTCTCCAGATATACTGAAAAAAGTAATAAAAATACAACAACAACAAGAAATTTTTTGAACACAAAACATATTTAGAATCACGTTCTGGTCTATAACTCTGACTCCAATCGAGTCTCTACCTTAAAATTTTTTGCAAATGTATAAGAGGGTCTAATACTTGACATACATTTTTTTAAGAATTTTAAAAAATATACTTTTCCAGATATGGACCTTGGAACTCAAGACCCCAAAAATTGACCTTTTACCTTTTCTTAAAAAAAACACAATATGCATATCTTTTTAAAGGGTGCACTTTTATCTTGCGTAGTTCAAAAGTTCTATCCCCTTTTGTAAGGAGACTTTTGTGTTTTTTAACATTTTTCACATCTTTTATGACGTCACATTTCGGAAGTAGAAAGAATTGTTAAAGTCCAATAACATACAACATGTTTTGAATTTCATTCATTTCATTCAGAGTGCAAACATAACATATTTTTTGCATGTAAAATAGGTATATAAAAATGTCTTCAGAAGTAGAAAATATAAGAAAAAATCAAATTTTCCAGTTTCCAGCGAAATTTGCTCAATTAAAACAGCTGAGGTATGCTATGAAACCATTCTTTTTTAAAAACATAGACTATTTTTATAATAATAAAAAGTGTCCGACCAAACGCACTTTTTGAGACCGAACCCGAACTTCGGTAAATTTTGACAAGTTCGGCTGAACCCGAACTTTTTGTTATTAAATCTGAACAATTGTACTTTTTTTAATGTATTTATTTAAAACAAAATAAAATTTCCGGAAATTATTACATTTACACTTTTGGAAAGATGCAACATGAAAAGATAAATTGCACTTTATAGTAGTCAAAACTATTTTATAGTTAAAAAGTAATAAATAATTGCTTTTTTTGAAAGACAAAAATTAAAAAAAAGTTCAAGTTTAATACAGTATACATATTAGTACTCAAACCTCTGCATTGTATTTTTTTAATTCTTTGGGGTGCATTTTCTCTAAGTGGTGTTTAATATTGGCCGTACCCAGCAAAAACTTTGCTTATAAAAAAGCAGAAAAATAATGAGAATTTGACGAGCCGTCTACTTACTTTTCTACTAGAAAAAGTACTTATTTTTGTTCGAGATGTCCCAAAAGTAATCCTGTATAATTTAGCCTATTATAATCTAAAAAAAAAATATGTTTTTTTTATACTAAAATTTTTTATAAAAATATATAGTTACACAAAGTCAATAAAGTAAAAATTTTTGTTTTTTAATTTTTTTTTTTTTTTTAATTATTTTATTTTTATTTTTTCTTATTCTATTTTACTTTATTTTATTTTTTATTTTTTTTTCTGTCTCTGGCGGGATTTGATCCCGCAACCTCGGTGCTGATAGACTAGCTCTCTACCAGCTAGTCTACCGGGGCAGTGTAGTTTTTGTATTAAAAAACAATGGCCCATAATCATAGTCAAAAATAAAGTATACTTTAAGAAAACTAAAGTCGACTTTACTTAAGAGCCGACTTTAGGTCTTTCATAAACAAGTTAAAGTATACTTTTGACGTTAAAGTTGACTTTATATATAAAACTAGATGAAGCTGTTTTTAACTCATTTAACAACAGCATCAGCTGTTTTTCGCCAAATAAAAAAGTACTTGCAAAAAGTTAAAAATGTTTATGTTACAAGATATTGGCCGATATTTTGCAATTATAAATGATTTGGAGGAAAACTTTTATGGAAAGAAACACAAAATACATATGTGTGGGCCCTTATTGTGCAAAACGCTAGGCCAAAATTACATTGAAAGCAAAAACAAAGCCAAAATGTTTTGTAATTTTGTTGTTGCTTTCTACATAAATTCATATGTCGCGTTAAAAATTTTTCAACCCCACAAGATATGCAGTGTTTTATTTATATTTTAAGTTTCAATGTCGGCTGCTTAAAGTTGCCACTTGCTTATATTTTGTTGTATGTTGTATGAAAAATTTTCTACATTTGAGTTGGCACCCAGTTAAAGTCGGTTCAATTTAAAACATACTTTAGTTTCGACTATAGTAGCAAAATAATTAAAAGTATGTTTTTATTTTAAAGTTGTTTTTAAATAGAACCGACTTTAGCGTTTGACTATGATTATGGGCCTATGTTTTTTGACTATAATGACTATAATGACATTTTTATTGTCATAATGAAAATATAAATTTTTCTGTATATTTAAGATATAATAATAAAGTTATTATTTAATATATAACTAATAATCCAAAAAGTGGCGAATAAACCTACAAAGTAATGAATTCTTGAAGTCATTAAAAGTAGGATTGTAAGTAAAGTTTTTGCTGGGTAGTTTGTTTGCTTGGCAAATAACTCCTCACTGACATTTGTTTGGCGCAACATTTGCATTTAGCGCTTGCTCAATTTTTTTCAAAAAATACTCCAAAATGGATTGGATAAAGTTTGGTTTGTGGTTCACCCAAAACTATAGATTATCTTACCATTCGCAGAATATAAACAGAGACCCTACAAGAAATAAATGAGCGAGTAGTCACAATTTTCACGTTTGTGTTAAGAAAATGATACAGTATTCCACGGATAATTACCTCGACAAAAATGCCAATATTTTTGGGTAATTATGCGGGGTAAGCATTTAAACGAATACGCTTAACTACCTCGTTGAGGTAATTATAAGAATACGTTTAACTACCTCATTGAGGTAATTAAGCGCATTCGTTTAAATACCTCAGCGAGGTAATTAGACGTATTTATTTACAAGATAACTTAACTTTGATGTATGAAAAAATTTAAGACAGGAATTTTTACATGCATCAGCTAAATCTTAAGAGATAGCAAGTAAAAACAATGGGATTTGTTGTCTTATATTTTTTCTGTAGTGCTTTTTGAGATGACCTGTCATACCCTACTACTACTCATGGAACCCGTAAATATTCAATTGCATGCTTTTTCTTGTGCGACCAATGAATGCAGAAACAATATATTCATGCGTTTAGAGCTTTTAATGAATTTTGGTATCGATTTGTTTGTAAATAATTTAGTACATGTTTTAGCCATTTTATTTGCAGACATATTTTAAGTTATTAAAACATATCAAATAAAAAAATTGCTTAAAATTCTAGTTAACAGATGAATTTTCTGTTGCTTTAATTTAAAATATAACTCTTATATGAATCTTGACCTCATAACATAACTTTAAATGCAAATATTAATTTGTTAAATATTTTGTTTTAATCAAGCCATATTTTGTTTTTAGGCATATTTTTTTTAAAAAAATTTACTGCATATTTTCAAATTATTAACATGTAAAAGTTGGTAGCATTACTTGCTGTGTTTTTGTGAAATAGTACTGAGGCAATTAAACAAATGAAATTTAGGTATAATTTTGTTTTGGGAGTTAAATTTTTAAGGCAATTATCCGAATCGGGTAATTAAGCGTATGGCAATTAAACGTGGATTTTTGTTTAAAAAATGGAAGAAAAAAACGGGCATTTAAAACTCTAGGTAAATAAGCGTGAAAGGCATTTAAGCGTGGGGTAATTAACCGGGTTATACTGTAGATAGAAACGAATGAAAATTTGATTTCTGTCATTTCTTTCTATAATTTTCTTAACACCAACGTGAAAAAAATTACTACTCGCTCTATCATTTTCTTAACACCAAAATGAAAAATGTGACTACTCGCTCATTCATTTCTTGTAGTGGAGTATTTTTTTTGCCAAATAAAATTTAACCGTTTTTTTTGTTGTATTTTTAACCGTCTTCTAAAGACATTCTAAAGACATTTTTATACACTTAAGCATTTTATTTAGTGGTCGCTGTATTTTTTCGAACTTATAATCATAGAGAAAAATAGTTGTATTTATTTCGTATTATTTTCATAAACAATGGTGCCAAATTATAATTTGAAATTATAATAAATATGTTATTTCATAAAACATAATTTTTTGCCGAACTCCGTAACCAAACCCGAACGTTCGGTCGGACACTAATAATAAATAATAAAAGACGATGATTATCAACATTTTAATTTTTTCATCCTGGTAGAACATTCTTGGGAAATCTGAAACTGAACCGAAGTTATAGCAAAATATAATTTATTAAATCTGTATATGGGTAATTCCATAGTGTTGAACGTAACAGTCGTACGCATAAAAAATGCAATTACATTTTAAACAACAAATATTTTAACGTTCTTTAAACTCTTAAATTATACCACTTAGAAAGCACTCGAACGTGAAAAAAATAGAAGTAGTTTTTGCGGCCATGTATAGAAAGACGAATTTCAGCGAAACCTGGCGCAATTTTAAAGTCAAACTACTTTAAGAAATTTACGTACATAACGATGTAACATTAAAATATCTTTGGATTGATTTCAAAGTCTTCTGTATTTTTTTAATAACGTGAAATTTTTTCCATAATAATTTAACAGAATAATGATTAAAACAAAATAAAAATTTACCGTTAATTCGAATAAAATATTTCTCTTCGAACTCTTCCTTAGATTACAGACCATGTAAGGAACTTTTTTAGAAAAATTGTTACCATATATCACCTCTTTTCATAGATGGGCATTTTTCAGTACCAGTACTTTTTCAGTATTTTCTTTTTTTACTGATTACTGAAAAAAAAAAATTCAGTATTCAGTTAAAAGTACTGATTACTGAAAACAAAAATCAATATTCAGTAAAAAGTACTGATTACTGAAAAAATCAGTATCCAGTAAAAAGTACTGATTACAGTACTCAGTAAATTTTACTGATTTGTGTAAAAAAATGCAGTAATCAGTAAATGATTGATAGTAGATACTGTATGTTTTCAAAATGATATGTACAGATTGCGCACTTGCATGAATAGTGGCATAACACAAAAACTGCATTTCGAGAAAAATAGCTTTTTGTGTGTTTCACCTTTTTAACTATTTAAAAACGAAATGTGTTACCCAATAAAAACTGATTTATATAGCTGAGACTTCGAATTATTTCATTTTTTCACTATTTGAAATTTTATAAAAACGAAATACTATGTTTTATAAATTTTTTAATAAGATGTTTTTGATATTTCTGTTACTTCATTTACTATCACTCTGTCAGATCGAAATTTCGATATAGTTTCTCATTTAAAAGTTATTTGAAAAACAAAAATCAGAAAAATACCAATTTTTATGTAAAAACCTGATAGCTCCATGCATTTTTTGAAAAAACCAGTTAACTCTATAATGTCTTAGAAAACAGAAAAATAAGAAGTTTAAAACGGTGTTGTCTCGTAAACTAAGAGACAAAGAGCGATATAGAACAAATTCGGGTCAAAATGTTGAGCCTTAAAATTGCAACTCTAGAGAATACAAAGAATATTATATGCATATTATATCTTTTCTGCAGTTTTTCATTCAAAGAATACGACTGTCAAACACCCGAAATCTTTCTGAGTAATAGTTTTTAGCCCATATAGATCTACCGTACCCTATGTGGTACAAAAACTTTGAAAAAGGTTTGAACCTACCCATTAATATTTTTTGTTTTGGTTGCAAAAATAATATTAAGGTTTTTTTACGTACTAAAATAATAAAAACTATTTTTATCCAGTTTTTTTTAACGAATAATTTTTTTAATCTGGAAGACAAACAAACTTTATTAAAAAATGGAGCTACTAGTTTTTATATACGGCCACAGATTTCTTAAAATAAAAACAAATTAACTGAACAGCTTTTATTTAAAATTTTAATATTTATTGAAATAAAAGTAACCATAAAGTCAATAGCTGTTTTTTCAGTCCCAAAAACTGGCCAATAAATTTCATAAAATCAAGAAGGGTAAACCTTTTAATTATGTTTGTGCATAAAAGCAGACTGAAACTAGGCTTATTTTTTAATATATAAAAATAAAGGGAAACAATATTTAAAACTCCATTTTTCGAAAAAAAAAAAAAAAAAAACAAGATAAGTGACATTGATTTTAGGTTTTAATGTCCAAAATTTAGCTTAATGCAGTGTTGCCAGTGGGTTTTCGAAAAAATACCAACACATGCTAAAAAAAAAATCCGATTTTTCCGTACACGTTAAAAAAATTTCCCCTACAAAAATCCCTACGCATTATTGTCATTAAAATAGGAGAAAACATAAGTAATAAAAAATAAATTTTGTTCAAATATGCATGGTAAAACTTTGACAAAAAATATGTACAAAAATTAAAAAAAATTATACATATCGGATTTATTCAACAATACTGTATTGACTCAAAATGTTAAAATTTCCATTAGAAGCAAAACAATTTATAATTAAATATGAAAGGCATATGAAAAGGTATTTTTAAACCAACCGTTTCTTTACCAAAAGGTAGACAAAATAGCTCGATATTTTTACAGTGGGTAGATATGATTATGTCGATTATTTCCAAAAAGTGAAAAACTTAAAATTTTGGGTTATTACCCAGTAAAAACTTCGCCTTCAAAATAATGTGTTGAGTAATCAGAAAAACATAAGAGCACTACTTACAATTCTACTGAAAGAACCAATGAATTTTGCAAGGCATGTCCCAAATGAACGCATTCAAAAGTAAGTCATTATTTTTTTGCCTACATACATCCAGAAAAAAGTAGTTATTGAAGTTGTTATAGATGTAGTTATAGAAGAAAGCTGCAAAATAATGAGTTAAAGAAGCTATTCAGTTTGAAAAAGTAGGCGAAGTTTTTACTGGGTACAGTATTTAAAAATTCAATTAAGTGATATCTTAGAAAAAATATACACATGCATATTAATGTCGCCCACTTTTTAAATATATTTTTAAGCGATTTTAGTGAAAAAAAAATTCCAACCGTTTTGGAAAAGAAAATATCACTAACAAAACGTTTTTCTGTATTTATATTATAAATAATGCGATATGACGAAAAATCCCTACAATTTGGTGATAATAAAAAATCTGTCCGATTTTCCCTACGCTTCGATTTTAGTGTCAAAAATACCTACATGTAGGGATTTTTCCCTACTTCTGGCAACACTGGTTTAATGTTTAACATTATTTAAAATTATGTTTTGTTAAATGCGCATGCATAGTAACATAAATTCAAATTAAATAATTAGCAAAATATGTTTACTCGACAAAAAAGTTTCTCGACGCGAGAGTTACAGAGCATGGGCAGTGGTTAGTGTTTAAGCCGCTTATCCTTAGGATCGGTGGTTCGAATCCGGCTTTGGTAGACAAGATATTTTCTTTTTTATATTTTAAATTTAAAAAAAAAAATTTTTTTTAAATATTTTTAAAAATAAAAAAAAGAAACTTTTTTTCGGCTCGGTCGGCTGGAAAATTTTTTTCATTGTAAATTAAAATAACTCGTTGTTTTAACAATGTAAATAAATTTTTTTTACCCAATAACACATTTCCTTTTTAAATAATTTAAAAAAGTGAAATCACGCCACTATTCTTACAATGTGTATTTTTAAAGCAGACAGTACCTACTATCAATCATTTACTGATTATTGCATTTTTTTTACACAAATCAGTAAAACTTACTGAATACTGATTTTTGTTTTCAGTAATCAGTACTTTTTACTGAATACTAATTTTTGTTTTCAGTAAGCAGTAAAATTTACTGAATACTGATTTTTTTTTTTCAGTAATCAGTACTCTTTACTGATTACTGAAACGCGTAATGCAGTAAAAAAGTAATGCAGTATGCCCATGTATGCCTCTTTTAAAGAAGATATTATTAAAGAAACAAACATACATACTTTCTCACAAATAAGATGTTACGTTTTTTTTTTTTTTAAGAAAATTAATTTTACCAAGTTGGTATTAATAATATAACTACTTAGTATTAATAAGTTTTAATAACTCGTGATCTCAAAAAAAAAAAAATATATATATATATATATATATATATATATTTATGAACATATATGCATGTGTAATATGTATGTACATATGAATGTTACAATTTATTTGGTTTTGTTTTGGTTTCTGTGGAATTAATAAAGCAAATTTTTTTGGACTTTTGTGTATATGTATATTTTTTTAAAAACGTAAAAACTAATGTCTTTAACTCATTTAATGAAACCATTGTTTTATTCTAAGAATCCCGGGATTCCCGCGAATAAGATTTTTTTGTTTCGTTTCCCGGGAATAGAAAAAGTTCTAAAATACAGTTCTGAATCAGTGATGCCCACAGTAGAGAATTTTCCCTTTTTGTATGGATATTTTTGGAAAATTTCGAGCGTAGGGAAAAAAGGACAGATTTTTTATTTTAAGGCACATGAAGAGAATTTTCAAAATATCTCATTTTCTATATATATTGTCCAAAAAATACGTGAATAACCGTCTTATTTTCTTTAAACATGAAAATGGACCAAAGTCCGCACCTAACAGTGACTAGTTTTGGGTGCATCGGCTTTTCAATGTATGCGTGCGGGTTTTCTGAGCCCCAAATGCGACAATTTTGCTTGTTTACATACCCGCCAAGATCAAAATGAGCTTCATCTGAAAAGATGATTTTTTTTTTTGGCAAAATCGGCATCTTCTTTGTTAAATATTTTATTCAACATTTTTCATTTTTCGAATTTATTCTATGAGCTAAATTTCAGTTATGTATTTTATAAAGCTTTTTTGTAATAGTTCTATTCCTTCAATTTTTCAGAAATGGCTTTATACACTACCAGACTATTATATTGTATTTTCTTGTTACATTTTACCTTAGCTCTCCTTTGGACAGCAATATAGTATATTGTATGTACAGAAAAATTTACAATTATTTGACACCAGCAGAATGTAATGCATTTTCTGGACCGCTACGGCCTTCTAAGGTAAAATGTAACAAGAAAATACAATATAATAGTCTGGTAGTGTATAAAGTCATTTCTAAAGAATTGAAGGAATAGAACTATTACAAAAAAGCTTTATAAAATACATAACTGAAATTTAGCTCATAGAATAAATTGGAAAAATGAAAAATGTTGAATATAATATAAAGCAACCTCCGGAAGGAAATAATTCCCAGTTTCTATTTAAATATTTAAAATTTAACTTTATTTTACAGCTTTATACTATTTCACACTCACTCACCACCGACTATAATGAAATTTAAGTAAAAACTGCCATAACTTAGGCAAATTGCTTTTGTACTTGGTATTCACTTTTTATCTTCAAATCGTTGCGAAGAAGACAATATAACATGGGCATTGTTAATTATTGCTGCTGTTGCAATTTAATAACTGTTACAATTATCTGAACAACTTTTTGTTGTTGTTGCTTTATTCCGCAAAATCTACTGTTTAACTACCAAATGGGACGAAGTAGTTCAAATTTTGTTGATAATCGAAAATTACTCTGCCAATTGCTTGGAGGGTAATTCAATTTCATTTGCATTTGTGTGTTTATATTTTTTTTTGTGCTTTATGTGTTTTCACAACATAGTAGCGGAGTTCAGTGTTTGGTGCGAATGGTCTTGCGAAAGTGCAAATGCAGAATACTGTAGCTTTTGTTTGCAATCCAACAACAAAATGTACAGAATTGCAATTGTCACATCATTGCTTTTGCGCAACACTAAAACTGTTTAGCTTTTTTTGCTACATGTATTGCATTTACATTTTTGATACTCGAACAGCTGACATTTGTAAACAATAATTTAGAATCGTGAAACAAAATTTAAGATATGGAGCCGAAAAACCCAACAAAAAGTGTACGGCATATGAAATAAAAACTATTTTGGATTATTTGGAGGAGTCAGAAAACATAGAGGTTATTATATAAGAGAAGTCCGTAATTTTTCAAAAGCAATTTTTTTATTATTATTATTTAGACACCAACAGCTCAAATGTTTTATAATTTTATAATTTATTTATTTAAAAAAAAAGCGGTATCGATGCAACCTGGGATATTACAGTTCAATACTCGAGTTAGCCAACTGTTTGTATCCAAAACAGATGACGTTAGAAACATAGTATTTGCACGGGCCGTTACAACCAAGTACTATAGTGCAAGAGTAGTGTTAACTCCTCATTATCTCATAATAAGTAGCCTGGGGTTACCACTTCTCCGTTGATAGCCTCATTTGATCTTCTTAGCTTTTATGGACACTTGTGCCAAAAAAATTATTTCGCCAAGAAAAAAATAAATATTTGTCCATAACCCATTCATTTATGAACCGACTTTGTTTTTCTTAACTACCAGTGCCTCTCGCGTCGAGAAACAAAAATGCCATATATTGAAACAAACATCTGTTTTTCTCACTAAACTGTGTCTGTAACTTTTTTTGGCGAGCACTAGCTGTCACGTAAGAAAATTATTCACCAATTTACAGAAAAAGTGTGTCTGTAACATTTTGGTGAGAAAAGTTCCCGCTTTGAACTGTCAAATAAACTCACGAATAAAAATGGGGCGAGAAAAAATTTTAACACTAAAAAAAATTAAAAATACAAAGAATAATAATATTTTGTTCTTGGCACATTTTTTCATTCTTATATACGAATGTTTTCAAAGCTCGTTTGCAAACAACAAACATTAAAGTCGCACTTTACATTATTTGGTATAGCCAAAAAAAGTACATTCTGCAGCCGTATTCTGTAAAAAATCTCGATCGCTAAATTGCCTTAGAGAATACAAAATTGAAAAATTTTAGCGATGACATTAAAAGCTACAATTGCGTCAAATTAAATGTTGATGGCATTGCCAATTTTAACAATGCACGTTACATATCGCATTCGTAGCCAAAAATTGCTAAACCAACTTCATAGATTTTTAGCGTTAGAGATTAAGCTTAAGCGAATTACAGAATACGGCCACTGGTCGCCGTCAACGATATGTGTTAGTGGCGTTCTCAACGTCTGCAATGTCTTATCGGCCTCTAGCAGGGTTGTCAGATGTGGCGATTTTTCGCCAAACGTGGCGATTTTCAAACTTGATTGGCGACCTAATATTCGACATGGCGATATTTCAAAATAGTTGGCGATTTTGTTGGCTATTTTTGGTGAGCCATGCATTTGTTTTGAAACTCGTTAAATTCAATACGAAAAATTATATTATTTTTATTCTAGTATTTTTATGAATGAAATTTTGGGATTTTATAGTCAGTATGTATTTGAAACTATATTATGTTATTGCTGTAGTTGTTTCTTTGGCCAGGGTGATGAATTTATGAATGTTATTTTTGTCAAGCTAATAGGGCCTTAATTTCTTCAATGTATAAATATTCAATTTTTAATTACAATAATTTGTTCCCGACGTTTCGTCGATTATTTGTCGACTTTTTCAGGGGATTATCTATTTAAAAATTATAAAACAATTAAATAAGTACAATAGTGTAACACATAAACAATAAAGGCTTAAGCTGTTATGATACTTGCTATTTTTTGTATTTTTTCTATATTGGAGAACAGTGCAAATATATTTGCATAGGAAAACTGACTAAGTGTTAAGAGTATGATTATATTATAAAAAATCTTGAAATGTCAAACAAATATACATGTGTTATTGATAAATAATCTAAGACTGTAAAAAAAAATATAAAATTTTTTAACTTGAAATTGACATTTCCAGATTAATTGTTAGCACTGTTGCCAATTTTTTTTAGTTTTTGATCGAAAGAAACGGTTTTTAACTTTTTTTTGCGATTTTTAGCTTTTATGACGGTTTTTTGTGGGGAAAAAACATGGGCAGTATTGTTTGTTTTGTTTACATTTTATCAAATTGTATTTCTTGTTCTTTCTCGCATTTGTTGTTTCATTCAGTCAATCCTAAAAAAATCCAATACAAAAAATAGCAAGTATCATAACACCTTTACAATATGAAATTTAATCACATTAAAAAGTTTTTGATGTACTCAGGATCATACAAATATAAAACATAATTTTTATGTTATGTTGAAATGTCTGACGAATATATTGAAAATGCAGAAAAAAATAATTTTTCATTAAAAAAAAAAAAATTAATAAAGCATGAATATACCTATTTCAAGTTAACGAACCTTTCTCAATGTGGCAAATTATTATCACAAACAAAATTCGTTGTTATTTAAGATATTAATGAAACGTAACGTACTTTTGGATGTTTATGAAACACAATGGGCAAAATGACCGTTTATAATTGGATGATATTCCATCTTATTTTAATCAGTTTTGGCCAAAAGTCTATAGCTATTAGGATACGTCAGGTACATACCATTTTAAAGTACTTGCTTTGGCTGTTCATTATATGGTGCTAAATCCAACTAGTAATGACTGTGTTGAAAATGTAATTTCAAAAACGAACTTCACTAAAACTCTCCTTTTAAATAGAATGCAGTTCTTGACGCGGTGTTAGAAGTTATAAATTACTATATGAATGGTAATACTACATGATGCACTTCTTTTGTACCTTCGTTAAAAAAAATTAATTCACTTACAATGTATTTCAGAAAGAAGACAAAAGGGAGTTTTGGCGCTGAAGTGTATAGCGTTTTAGATATATAACACTGTACAACATTTTTCAGGTGATTGATTCGGGACTCAATTCTGATAATTGGTTATGAAAGTAGACCCAAAAAGAAGAACTTCTGCATCATTAGTTTGGTCATGGTACATTAAATAATAGTTTAAAAATTAATTTGAAGTTAGTAATATTGTATAGGGGAATTTGTCACGTTTTAGGCTCTTTTGTTCGATAACTCATAACTCGAGAACCACTAGTCCGAATTGTCTGAAACAAATTGAAACAAATTAAGAATTACAATTCCTTTAATCTGTTCATACAACGTTCCGCTACCTAAGCAACAGTTTCGCAGGTATAAATAAATGTATGAAGAAAAAAAATATTTTTTGCCCAAAAATTAAAATTTTTTATTTTTCATTCATAAATAATCCAAAACGGTCAAGTCCTATTACTTTCATGCGATTTGTATATCTTATCTATGCATGGAAACAAAATTTAGAACATTTTCAATTATGTATTGTCACTATCCATCCTCGTTGAAGTTGAAGCTTGTGGTTCTGATGACCTTATTTTCTTCGTAGGTTGTTCATATTCATGTACAGAGTCTGCATCATCATCCGAGATAGACGTAATATTCAAGGGCATGTTTTGTTCAGTGTGTCCACAAATTTCAAACTGCATAATTTTAGAACTCCACCAACAAACCTCCGCAAGCAATGCATCCAATTTTATGCCTTTGAATCGCTTTTCCATTGGCATGGTCACCTGGTGGAACCTCTCTCCTTGTTCGTCCGATTCCTGAGGTAATTGTGCCAAAAAGGTTTCAAGGTGGAAATGCAAGAAATGTAATTTTAACGTCATGGATGCATTGATTTTCTCAAAATAATACAGCAAGTTGTCCACTCGTGTCTGTATGTCATCTCGATGTACACGGTTCTTTCCTAAAACGCCTTCGATGACTTGTTTCAAGGCGTCCCATGCACATAGGTGGTTATAATGGTTCGAAAGCATATTTGTGAAAGATTCGCTTTTCATTAATTTTCGTATATCCGGTCCATTGAGAATACCTGTTTTAAATATAAAAAAAAAACATTTACGAAAAAATTATTGGTAATGCGAATATATCGATATATCAATAAAAAAGTCATCACTGTTTTTTCCAAAGAATTTTGTGGATATCTAGAGCAAATTTTTGAAATTCATACTTTTACTGTGAATTGTGAATAAAAGCGAAACGCGTTCATCGATTTTCATGATTTATGTGTCATTTTGTTCATAGGTTATGCGACTTTACGTGAAAGTAATAGGACTTGACACTTTTTTTACCGTTTTTTATTTTTATGAATGAAAAATAAAAAATTTTAATTTTTTTGGTAAAGTTAGTTAAAGAGTTATGAACAAAGTTATCGAACAAAAGAGCCTAAAACGTGACAAATTCCCCTATACAATATTACTAACTTCAAATTTATTTTTAAACTATTATTTGATGTACCATGACCAAACTTATGATGCAGAAGTTCTTCTTTTTGGGTCTACTTTCATAACCAATTATCAGAATTGTGTCCCGAAATCATGTGTTGTACTGTGGAATAGAACTCCACTACATACATACATATATCCAATATTTGTTTAATACTAACTAGTGCTTGGATAATATCGATATTTATCGATAGTTCAGATTTCACTATCGATATATCGATATAACTATCGACTGAATGTTTGTACTTGTGCAGGAAACTTTAATTGTTTTTTTATATTCGTTGTTTTATGTATGTATATACGCAAGTTATTTTAGGTGACTGTTTTTTAAAAATTGATAAGTACCTTTCTGAAGGAACCGAAGTAACAGGGACTATAAGATATTCCATTGCAACTTTAAAAAATTTTCTAAATTCTAAACCCAAAAAGGTAATCAATCTAGCAGACTTATCCTCTAATGGTCGTTCATTGTTTTGTCTTATGCTTGCAATTGCATTTGGATTTGCATTTTTTTTTTTTACAACATTACAAAAATATTTGACATTTCCGTCCCTATGTAAAAATGAAAAAATTTCGACTTAAAGGCCTTAAATTAGCAGTAAAAAGCACTGCTAAGCAATCCATACCACTTGCCATTCTTGTTGTTTGTATTCATTGCTGTAATTCAGGGCGAATCAATAATAGCAAGTTAAAATTTGCGGCAAAAAACTGTGTGTGTATAGCTGCTGTTAGATGTCTTCATAGCTGCATTTTAAATAATAAAAATATCGATATTTATATTTTTCCTATCGATATTTTAAGACTATCGAATATCGATACTCTATCGATAGTTTCCCAGCACTAATACTAACCACAAAAATTCTTTCTTTGCTGCTTTTAGTAGACTACTATTAACTATTTAATAGTGCAATGTTCCTTTTTCTCTTTTAATAGTTTTCTACATGAGTAACAGACAAATTTTTTTCTCACTTCGAGAAACGATGGAATATTTTGTTTAACTTCTTTTCGATGCGAAAAGTTCTTACTTAAGTAACAGAACATGGGTAGTACAGGTATTTTATTAAGTATATTTCAGGTAAAAAAAAGAAATAGATTATAAGAATAGGTAAACAAATTATAAACTTATTACATCAGATTTTCGTGTTTATGAATCGTACGATTGTGTAGGATAGTAAATCCCGGCCTTAAAGGAGGTTGTAGAAACCGTGACCAACTAATGAACTTGAAAAGTAATAGTTGCGTTCGAGAACACAAAAGTTTTTACAATTTTCTACTAACCTTTACTGCATTTTACGAAATTGCGTTCGAGTACACAAAATGCAGTAAATGAGAATATAAATTGAGAGCGAAAAGTGACAGTTCTTGTCTAAGTATTTACAAATTTTTACTGCAGAAATTTTTGCAGTAAAATTTAGTAAATCAAAAAAACATATGTTTCAAAAGGTAAACAAACAAAAGTAACAAATAAAAAGCATACAAATTGTGAAAATATTGTTAAATAAAAGAAAAGTTGAAATAAAAATTAAACCAAAACAAAAAGTGAATAAATATTAATTAATTAAACTTGTTTGTGAAGCATTTATTTGGCTAAATACATTATTTGGATAAATACAAACTTTTGAAATTTTTTTTTGTTATGTTAATTGGCTAAATACAAACTTTTGAAATTTTTTTTGTAATGTTAATTTTTTAGAGTTGTAAAAGTGTGAAGTATTTGGGTACTTAAGTAATCAATAGCAAAAAAATTATTCATGTCCTTTTAAATAATTTAACCCGCTACAAATAATAAAATCAAATAAAATAAAAAATAAACAAATATGAAAGCTTACATTAAATAATTTGTTTGTATTTTCCAAAAATGTTCGTATTATAAAAAGTATTTAATCGAGTACCGATAAGAAAACGAGTTAAGTAATCAAAAGTGTAAACATTTTTCAACACTTCAATTATTTGCCATCAGCTGTTGCCTTTATTTTACGAATTTTTACAAATTTTCCGTTCGCGTACTTTTTTGTACGACAGCTTTTTGTGAGAGCAAATTTTTTAGTTTACTCATTTACTGCATTTTACTGCAAAAGTTCTCAAACGCACCTAATATACTGCCGTACACGATTTGATATTGAAGTACATTTGCACATAACAATTATTTATAAATTCAACCAGAATCCGTAAATTTTCGGATGGATTTTCCGTTGTCACATATAATCATAATAATCCAGCGGTTTTGGTGAGCCGGCGAGAATTTACAATTTCCCTGGTTTGATGTAACCTAGATCCACTGAAACCACACCGCTAGTAATTGCATAGGCAATGTCCTATAAGTACCAGAGAACGGCTTTGTGCAGTTGCAAAAAAATCGCATTAAATGAACAGCAACAAATACACTCGCTTGCGGTCATACAATCAAACTTGCGCCACCGCAAACATTCGCTGCTGGTTTGCAGTCATTCAAATAATGCACATCGTGCTTTGTTATTTATACAATCGTTAGCTTCGTTTTTTAATAAAGATGTTTGTGTGTTCGGTGTGACAATGATTGTTTTGGTAAAGATAAAAAAAATACAAACAAAAAAGCCAGAAATCAAGCAATTCCCAGCAAAAACTTTGCTTACAAAATAAGCAGAAAAATAATGAGAATTTGACGAGCCGTCTACTTACTTTTCTACTAGAAAAAGTAATTATTTTTGTTCGAGATGTCCCAAAAGTAATCCTTTATAATTTAGCCTATTATAATCTAAAAAATAATATGTTTTTTTTATACTTAAAATTTTTATAAAAATATATAGTTACACAAAGTCAATAAAGTAAAAATTTTTTTATTTTTTTTAATTATTTTATTTTTATTTTTTCTTATTCTATTTTACCTATTTTTTTTTTTTATTTTTTTTCTGTCTCTGGCGGGATTTGATCCCGCAACCTCGGTGCTGATAGACTAGCTCTCTACCAGCTAGTCTACCGGGGCAGTGTAGTTTTTGTATTAAAAAACTATGTTTTTTGACTATAATGACATTTTTATTGTCATAATGAAAATATAAATTTTTCTGTATATTTAAGATATAATAATAAAGTTATTATTTAATATATAACTAATAATCCAAAAAGTGGCGAATAAAGCTACAAAGTAATGAATTCTTGAAGACATTAAAAGTAGGATTGTAAGTAAAGTTTTTGCTGGGTTATTACTCATGTAGGCATTCTCATGGGCATTTCCATGAGAATGTCAACCACGACTCAAAAAATTAAAACGCTTGAAACTTTTTTTCAAATATATAGTTTTTGGAACGCAAACGGCATCCGCCAACATAAAAATGAACTAGAATACTTTCTTAAAAATAAACAAATTGATGTCATGATGATTTCTGAAACTCATTTGACCTCAAGAAATACGTTTAAAATAAATGGTTATATACTATATGATACCAAGGACCCTCGAGATAGAGCTTGTGGAGGTTCTGCCATTTTAATAAAAACCCGAGTGAAACACTACCTAATGTGTGATCATCGTGAAGATTATCTCCAAGCAACGAACATTTGCGTTGAGGAATTAAATAGAAACCTAGTAATTTCTTCGTTATACTCCCCGCCTAGATTTTCAATATCGGAGAACCAATATTATAAATATTTTAAATCATTAGGACCCTGTTTCCTAGCCGCTGGCGATTATAACGCTAAACATACCTTCTGGGGGTCGCGACTTATAACACCAAAGAGTCGTGTTTTATTTAACACAATTTCTAAAATGGATTTAAATGTGGTAGCGAGCGGACAACCAACATATTGGCCCACTGATCATCAAAAAATTCAAGATGTCATCGATTTCGGCGTGGTTAAAAACATCCCCACAGAAACGATTCATGTTGAAGCTTCCTTAGAATTATCATCCGACCACACACCAACAATTGTTACTATATCGAACCCAAATAGAATTGTATTTCCGTCAGGTTACATAGCGACGCCAGCCACACAAATAAATTGGTTAAAATATAAAAAATTTCTCAGTGCCCATTGCACAGAAAATATTCCGCTTAGTACACCGAAGAATGTGGATCTCTCTATTGTTAACTTTGACAGTTATCTTAAACTAGCTGTTCAACATTCCAGCGTTACCACCAAAAAAATTAAAAATAATAAAATATATTCTTCAGATGTCGAGCGGCTCTTGACTGAAAAAAGGAGAGTTCGAAGAGAGTGGCAACTTTACAGATCCCCGCAACTTAAGATTTTATTAAAAGAGTGCACAAAAAGGCTAAGAAAGTTACTGCAGAATCAGAAAACGGCTTCTCTAGAAAAATATCTTAAGGAACTTGATGCAACTCCACAATCTGACTACTCATTATGGCGTGCAGCTAGAAATCTTAAAAGGCCAGTTATATCTAAGCCACCATTAAGAAACTTGAATGGTAGTTGGGCAAGAAACGATATTGAAAAAGGAAATCTGTTTGTTAGTCACTTGAAAAACGTATTTACACCAAATATATCTCACAATATTGCGGTCGAGTTACCACCTGTTGCTGCTAGAGCAGCTATTCCCCTCGGATTTGAGATAAGAGAAATCGAAAAGGCTATTTGTGACTTAAACACTAAGATAAAATCAGTAATAAAATGCTTTTGGAGCTACCTGGCATAGCAAAGAAAATTATTCTTTTTATTTTTAATGCTATTTTACGCCTTGAATACTATCCTCAAAAATGGAAGGTTTCCTTAGTTACCATGATACCAAAGCCAGGGAAAGATCATACAAAAGTTGAGTCTTATAGGCCTATTAGCTTATTATCAAATATGTCAAAGCTGTTTGAGAAATTATTAGTTTCAAAATTAACACCGATTTTAAGTGAAAATAGATGTATTCCAAACCATCAGTTCGGATTTAGAAGAAAACACAGCACAATCGAACAGACTCATCGAATAGTAAATGTCATAAGAAAAGCATTTGAAGAAAAGAAATATTGCTCAGCACTCTTCATCGTTGTTTCGCAAGCTTTTGATAAAGTCTGGCATGAAGGCTTATTACATAAATTGAAGCAAAATTTACCAGCAAACACACACAAGCTGCTAAAAAGCTACTTAGTCGGTCGTCAATTTATTATTAAAGAAGGAAATTTCTTAAGTTCACCTCAGCCCATTGCCGCTGGAGTCCCACAAGGCAGCATCCTGGGCCCCCTATTATACTTAATTTATACTTCGGACATGCCAACAAGCAACTACACACAAACTTCAACATTTGCAGAATCGTTATGAAGCATCGCGTTACTTACAGCATCATATATTTCAACTAGAAATATGGTTAAGACAATGGAGGATAATGGTCAATGAGCAAAAATGCGTACATATAACATTCACTTTGCCCTCCTATTACAATCAATAATCAAATAATTCCTCAACATTCGCATGTAAAATATCTCGGTATACATCTGGATCGGCGATTAACGTGGAAATGCCATATATAGGCAAAATTAACTCAAATGAAACTAAAAGCCATTCAAATTCATTGGCTTATTGGAAGAAATTCTGCCCTTAGTCTCGATTGCAAGCTTCTACTTTACAACTCTATCTTAAAGCCTATCTGGTGCTACGGTATTCAACTATGGGGCACTGCCTCGGCCTCTAATATCGACAAAATTCAAAGGCGCCAAAATAAACTTCTTCAAATAATCACAGCAGCTCCCTGGTATGTTAAAAACTCAAACATTCATAAGGATCTCAATGTGCCAATAGTTAAAACTATGATTACAAAATATGCAATAAAATATTTAAAAAGGCTTGAACAACACCCAAATCCACTAGCTCGAAATATTTTAAATCATGGCGGCCACACTCGCTTAAGAAGAAGAGACACTGCAGCACTTACCCAATTAGATGAGCGATAAACATAAGTTTATTTATAAGCGAAATATATAAGTGAACAGAACCCGTGATGAAGCAAATTTTGTCTGGCACTGGCAGGACATAAAATAACGTATTAGGTTAAGATTTGATTAATTATTGTTAGTTCATATTTAATATATGAAGATTTAATAAAAAATAATGACAAAAAAAAAAATATAGGAGAAAGGAAAAAACACCCAAACTTTACTATGCCGAGGTACTTATTGCTTATTACAATTTTTAAAAAGCAAAAAATAAAAGTTTTAACTCACTATCTCATTAATTAATTTTTAGTTACTGCAATTGACAATTTTCAATATTCTGCCGAATAAATACAGATACTGGCAACCCTATAATTATGCTTTGAAATTAATGTTACAACAACAATGAACAAGATCCACGAGGAAAGACCAAATATATAGTTCGATTAGCGGTATATTTTTGTGTTTGTTTTGGATGCTATTCTAAAGTCACGTACGTGGTGCAAAAACATCATTTGTCTTTATCATTTGAAATTGATCAGTCTTAGGAGTTTTAAAATAAAAGTTCAAAGCAAGATTTTGTTGCAAAAAATATTGATCGAAATTTATTTTAAATTGGTATAATAAAAATTTTATAAGATTTTAAAGTTCGTCACGTACGATATTGTAAGTACTAAAATGCAACTAAATGCGGCATCTTATTATGTTGTTATTTAGTTAAAATTTGGTCAAACCTTATTTTATTACAATCAATATCATCTTACCAAATTTTATTGGAATCGGCCCATATTTGACCATAGCTCCCATACAAGTACTACTTCCGAAAATAGCTTTTAATGCCATTTCCTTAAAAATGTTGGTATTTACATAAAAATTGGCGACAATGACTTTTACGGTAGGTACTATGTCATGACAAAATGTTGTGCTGTTAGATCCAAAATTAACCATAGGTCCCAAATAAACCCCCTTCCTTAAATCGGTTAGGGGCAAACCAATCTCATATAGATGAAGACAACTAAATAATATTCGGCACAAATAACTTTTATATAATTCTTAACCTCATAGCATAATTCTGTTTTAGCGACCTTGATTGGCCATAGGTCCCAAATAGGGTACCCTCTCAAAAATTTTTTTTTAAATATAATGGTGTAGGGTATCATATGTTCGGACTATACTTTCTAACTTTTTTGTATTAAGTTTTAATATACATATATTTACAAAAAAAATATTTCATACCTTGTAAATACTATAAGAGAAAAATCTATCACGTACGGTATGTCACGAACGATATTACATTTGGTTCATTATAAAACCATCCAAAAAAAATTTTTTTTTCCAATTATGGATTATAAAAAAAAAAATACGTGGTTTTATGTATGAAATTAAAAAAAGGAGAAAAACCTCCCACAATTCGCAGATTTTCGTATTATTTTACATTTACCCAAATATCACTTCCGTTTTACGTCACGTACGATATGCACTTATTTTGCCCGATATTTCGGACAACAAGGTTCCGAATATGAAAATTTTTTTTGTTCATATAAAGTTCCCTCCAAATGAAACATAATGATAAAAAAAATTTTCCAGTTACTACTTTTTTTACAAAATATCTATCGCTCTGAAGGCGTACAAATGTCACGTACGATGACATGGAAATGCCCATATGTAGGTACAAACAATTTCCATAGAAACAGAAGTTTTTTTTTATCATCTTAAAAAGTACAGTAGGTCTGTATGTACAATGTATTTTTGTTATTGTTGTTAATTTTAACAAAGCGTCTCATCGAGTGGTTTATTGTTGTTAATGTTAACAAAGCATCTCATCGAGTGGACAATGACTACTTGAATGCAAAAGTATAAGAATGTGTTCCTTTTGAATTTACACAGTTGTGTTATATTGCGTGCGCAACAAAAATGCAAACAAAGCACTTTCAATAAAAAACGAATACATGCAAAAATCAAATGTGTACGAAACGATGTAAAAATTACCAACGTTGAACTTTGTTTTGCAGGCAAAGAGTAAATGTAAATTTGAGCGTATGAATAAATCAAGAAAAATTGTGATTTTGCAGTTCTCTGATAAGTACTTCGAATCGGTGAAAAATTTAATTTTTTTCTTGAGCATTTTTTAACGCAATTTTCTCAAAGCCGTCCACCACCTGAAAATAATAAAGTAAAGTAGTCAAATAATTAAAAACGGTTGAAAATTATAATAAATGAGTGTAAGCAATTACTTACCGGAAGAATTTCACAAGTTTCGATTTGATTTCTCAGTTTTCAGATTGCCGATCTTGGTCCAGTGTTGGTTGATTTATACAAAGCTTGAAACAAATGCCGAAACGAAAGTTCGTTGAAGTATAGAAGGCAAATGAACCAATGCAATGGTCTTTTTAACAGCAATTCAAATCGTCGTATAATTCAAAATAACAAGATGCGGCTCTTTTACCATCCTAGTATGATACTTCCCATCAATTTTATCTCTCGTTACAGTATCATCTTTTCTACTATCGAATGAAAACGCTAACAAATTGGAATCGCCTAACCGTTTGCGAAGCACTTTTCGTTTGCATTTGTCTTTTTCTCTGCGAACTTTCGATTTATCCATAAAGAGCGGTTTCCAATGCTGATGCTACTCTATCAGGCACACCAAATCTGTCACACATCAAGGCAAAGTTAAAACAATCGTATCTTTCTGTGTATTGTGAACGTATGTTGAATCATCGGGAAGCATTGTTGGCATTGATGACATAACCGTTGCTCCTTGCTCCTCATTTTCCATCACAAATGCATCGACTGTTAGTCTTCTCTGATTATGTTGATCGTGCATAAACTCTTTGAGGCGTTCTGGAACCAATCCGCATGTAAAGGGTGGTTAAATTTTAAGGGCCGATGTTGATTTTAAATAAAACACAAGTTATTTAGGAAATTATTATCATTTTATTATGATAGTATTGATTCAATTATGTATGGAGCAAAATATCGGCCAAATTGACCTAATTTTTGATGACGCTGAGGCATAATTGAGGCGCTCAGCACCAAAACGGCCTAAGCCCAAAAAAATGGTTCTGAGAAAAAAGAAGTTAAAGGAAAATATGTTTTTAATATATTTTTTTTTTTTTTTTAATCGTAAATAAATATTAGTTGTAATATTTGTTTTAGGTTAATTATAAGGTCTTATTTTGGAATTCATTGATATATTGATAAGAACTGAGGGTTAGGCCATTTTGGCTCCATGTATTAAAACATACAAAATTTCTTCAGATAAATAATAAAAATAATTGTTAGCGTTTAAAATTATACAAATTAATAATAATAATTATTCGTCTTCTTCCAGAATATCTTCTTCTTTGGCTCTCGAATTTGTTTTTAAATTATTATAAAATGCATGGTTTATAGGAGGTATGAACTCTTTGAGTTCCTGTAAATCCTTAAACTTTGCAGCTTCAATGAACCTTCCAGGACAAAGCGGTTCCAAATCCAAGTTTACGAATTTTTATTTTTTATTTAGATTTATTAGTAGTATTTATAATACTTTTTCATTACATTGTCTTTTAAAAATTTAACAAAATTACATAAGCTTCAATTTACATTTTTATTTCTTATAAAATCTACAATTTTTTTTCTGAATATATTATTGTTCATTTCATTCTTTATATCATTTGGCATCATGTTATACATCTTTAATCCTTTGTAGAATAACGATTTTTGCCTAGTATTCGTATCCGAACGTTGTAGTCTAAAGTCTTGTCCATTTCGTAGGTTATAAGGTTGAACATCCCCAACATATCTTAATTGTTCTATCAGGTAATCTGGTGCATCTCCCATTTTCATTTTTTTATAAAATTTATTGTATTATACTCTAGTCTTTGTTGTATGTTCATCCATTTTAGGGTATCCAACATAAGTTTTATTGAGGTATATCTATTGCATTTTAATATTGATCGCATCGCTTTATTTTGTAATTTTTGTAGTCTAGCTATTTGATTATCCGAGCAGCATGTGAATAGCACCGTTGATCCGAATTCAAAATGTGGTTTTATTATCGTATTATATATATTTATTGATGTGATAATTGATACTTTATATCTTAAACGTTAAAAAAACCCGATTTTTTCCAATTTTTTTTGCATATATATACAATATGTTCTTTAAAATTTAAGTCTTTGCCTATTAAAAAACCCAAATATTTGATATTATTAACTTTTTCTATTATTACGTTATTGATTTTAAATGTTATGTTATTGTTCATATTAATTTCCATAAGTTTGGTTTTTTTTCATTTAATTTTAGTTTATTCATGTTTAACCATCCGTTTAAGTTATCTATATCTATTTTTAAGTTTTCGTAACATATGTCATCCGTTGATGCTTCTGTGAATATCAGTGTGTCATCCGCATATAGTACTATTTCGCATTTTTCTAATACTCTCTCCATATCATATATATATATATAATTGATCCTTGTGGTACTCCATAATTGTTTTCTATTGCTGTTGATTTTGCATTATTTACTTTTGTTATTTGTTTTCGCTTTGTTAAGTAGGACTCAAACCATTTTAATTCTGTGTCTTGTATACCGTATTTATGTAATTTTTTTAACAGGATATCTCGATCAATTGTTTCAAATGCTCTTTTGAAATCTAGAAATATGGCCAATATTTTGTTATTCTTTTTTTTTTTGTATTTACACTTATTTACAACATAGTTGACTGCTGTTTCGCATGAGAATTTTTTTCTAAATCCCTATTGATATTTTGACAATAACTTGTGTTTTTCTATGTAGTTTTCTAGTTGATTTTTTACTATTTTTTCAATAATTTTTTCGAATGTTTTTAGACCATTAATTGTCCTGTATTCTTCACATGTTCGTGTATTTTTTACTTTCTCAATCGGTGTAATTATCTATTCCTTCCAGTTATTAGGGAAAATTCCTGTTTCCAGAGATTTATTTATTATACTAAGCATATTATTGCCTACAATGTCCCAGTTATCTAATATTAATTTGTTACTTATTTTATTGTAGTCAGGTTTGCTTTTTATATTCTTACATATTATTTTTAACTCTTATAACGTTATTTTACGGAACTTAAATTTAAAATCTATCACAGCTATTTTGTTTTTATATTGCACATAATTTATGGATTGATTGATCTCCTTAATACTATTTACGAAAAATGTATTAAAATGTTCAGCTATTTGTAAATTGTCATTATACTCTATTTGGTTAAAAATCACAGTTTTTATCACATTTCTGGGTTTTCTTAGTACTAGTTCTTTTATTTTACTCCACATTTCTTTTTGTTATTAGTACTGCTTATTTTATTATTTATGAACTTGTTTTTTTTGTTTTCAATTTTTACTTTATATAAATTTCTAATCGGTTTATAATTGTTCCATGCCTCAGCCGTGTTTTCATTTATTGCACTTTGGTATTTAAAAACTTTCATCCTTTTTATATTTCTCAGCTCATTGCTGTACCAATTATTATTTATTTTTTCGTTCAATTTCTTTTTTATAGTAAATTTTTTAATTATACTTTCGAAACATAAATCAAAATTATTAACATAACAGTTTAGAAAACTTATTTTATCACATTGTTTTATTGCACCTAGTTCATTTCTAAATCTGTTTTTATTATATTTAAAAATTTCCATTTCCGCTATTTGTTCTACCTGTTCTATATTTTCGTTGCTAATACATATATCTATAGATTCATGGTCTGCTATTTAATTATTTATGTTCGTTTTTGCTAAAATTGTTTCATTATTTGTTATAATATAGTCTATTAATGTTTTTGAATTTTGTGTTATCCTAGTATATTCGTTCATTATTTGTTTTAGGCCGTTATCATTTAATATACTTTCTATTTTATTTTTATAAAAGTCTTTAAACCAGTCTACGTTAAAATCTGCAACTATTATTATATCAAAGCTTTTTTCACTTATTTCTTCCAATATCTCTTGAAAATCTTCACAAAATTCCGGTTTCTGACTACTTGGAGATCTATATACTATTACAATTATAAATGAAGTCTTTTCATATTTTGCTTTATAAATACTTATCCAATATTTTGAATCTTTTACGCAATCTTTAATTTTATCTATATTCCATTGTTTTTTGAAATAAGCAATTACTCCACCAGTTTTATTTGAGTTTGAAAAAGTTATATAATGATCATATTGTTTCAGTTCAATTTTCGTTTCATCTACTGCTTTTGTCAGATGGTTTTCAGAAAGAATAATGAATTCTGGTTTGTTGGTTTCAACTATTATTTCCAATTGGTTGAAGTTATTGACCAATCCTTGTATGTTAGTATACATTCCATATATATATTTCTTTGATTGCTAGGCTAAAAAACCTATCCTTCTCTTTTTTATGATAAGTTTATTTTGATATACCGGACATTCTCGGTTATTAGTGACGTGATTTTCATCCAATCCTAAATTAAGTCTTTTATTTTCTTTTATACAGTTAAAACATTTGGTTATTACTTCTTTATTGCATTCTTTAGCTTTATGGTTTCCATGGCATTTGTAGCATATCTCTTGATTTTTACATTCCGAAGATTTGTGGTTATAACCTTGACATTTAAAACATTGTAATATATTCGTGCCATCAAAAACTCTACATCTTTTCCATCCGACATTAATTTTTTGACTAGCCATAATTTTTGAATATGATTCATTATCAATTTTTATTTTTATTATATTAAATATTATGTTGTTACGTCTTTTTGTTTCAAACAGCTTCACCAGTTCTATTCCACTATATATTTCGTTTTGTTTTTTCAATTTCTCAACTAATTCTTTTTCCGTCATTTTAAAATTCATATCCGTGATTATTATGTATTTGCATATCTACTTGTTTTGGAATTTTTATTTCATAATTTTCACTAATCTCATTTTGTATAGCCTCCTTCATTTTTTCTCTTTCCTCGATGTTTTCGCTTTGAATAACTAAAGTACCATTTTTTCTATTTTCAACATTTGTTATCTTAAAATGGATTGGGTCTACTTTTTCGTTTAATTCCGCTTTTGTTTTTGCAACACTTTGTTTCTCCTTTGGTTTTACAATTAATGGGACATTTTTTGATACATCTGGCATCACTGTGTTATTTGCCAATTTCTGAGCATATGTCATTTTCGTTTTGACGTTTGTATCGTTGATCACTTTCTTTATCTCATTATACATTTTCATATTACTTTTTTCAATTGTTTCATACATATCTTTGTTTTTATTTTGCAATTCATTTACATTTCCATATAAGTTTTGTACTTCTATCACATTTTTTTCACAATTTTTGAATTTTATCTATTTTCTTAAATCTCTCATCATATCGTCTTTCTATAGCTTCTAATAATGATTTTATTTCACTTTCGTTTTGTTTCAAGGAGCTTTCAAATTCGTTTTATATTCCATCAACGCTTGTTTGTTTTTATTAACTCCGTCTTGTACATCTCTTAAAACAATGTCTACATTTTGTATATACTGCATGCAATCATCGCACATATAGCGTACAAAATTATCCTCATCTATAATTTTTGCCGAATATTGATCTATCCCGGCGCACTTTTTCGTATAGTGATAAACTTTATCACATATACCATTGCATCTAATGCCACTTTCACCCCTGATTGCTGACTTCCATTTACTGCATTCAGCCATTTTCAGGTTTGTTTTACACGAAATTTAATTTTCCAGTAAAATAAGTCCTTTTTTTATATAACTTTATTTTATTTTTGATATTTATTATCTTTTTTATGTTTTTAATAGTCTCTATCTATTTTTAAAACACTTTTTGATAATATTTAAAATTTTTTTATATTGAGCTTAAATATTCTGCTTGTTAATTCTTCTTATTCATCTTCTTTTTTCTCGAATTTGCTGGAGTTCCTCTTTGAAATATCAACTTCTTGAAATAAAACATCTATGTATGTTATTTGAATATTTGTACTGAATTATAAATTACTTCACATTTTGGAATCGAAGCCATAGAATCTTAAGCCATTCAACTTTTGAAGTCTTGTCTGTGGAGATTTTTCTGTTTGTCACTAGTTTCTCGGTTAAGAATATGCTTTTAATATAATCTGTCTTCATCTTTACCAAGTGAAATGTTCATTTTTTTGCCGTGATGATTACACGATCCCAATCATCAGGCGTAAAAATGTCCTTATAATATTTTTTTCCTTTTCAATGAAACCAAAATCTTTATCGCATGGTTGGAATGAGTGGTCTTGTAAACTCATGGAGTAAGCATCAGACATGTTTATTCACGTACTATTTGTTTCTTGCTAATACATTTTCTATTAAAAAAACTGATAACACACTTCAAAAGATCTTATGAACTTACCTTTGATAAACTAGTGGATTTATTATTTAACCAAGAATAACTATTTAAAAAGCTATTCAAAATTACAGTTTGACATTTAATGGGTAGAAGCAAAAATCAAAACAAACTATGAAACCAAGGTTGATTAAAATGCATTTTGGAACAAAATTGCAACAGGTGATGGCGTAATTAAACTTTATTACTTAAACTATGGTTTTTACTTTAACATACGTTTTTGGCCTAACCCACACATATTTTTTATATCTAGGATTCGATTTGGCCGTAGCGGCTTAGGCCATTATGGCATCCACATTTTTGTGAACTTTGCGTAGAGGAAAAACAGTTTTCAGCAGGTAGTTTTTTTAGTATTTATTTCAGAGCTTTTTAAGTATTTATTTCAGAAGGTTCCGGTTACATCAGCATAGTCAGTTTGAGTTTTTTTGAAAATGAGGGTTAGGCCGTTTTGGCGCTGAGCGCCTCAATTGAGGTTCTATGCCGTTAATGTGCCGAATTATCTCATCCTTTAGCTCTTGAATTGTTGCTGGATTATCGATGTACACCTTTTCTTTCAAATAACTCCAAAGAAATAAGTCCAACGGTGTCATCCGATTGGCATTGCCACCACGTGAGATTACACGGCCATTGAATTTGTCCTTCATATGTTCATATTTAACATTGGCCCTTAAAATTGAACCATTCTTTACATACAGATGCCTTCAAATCGCATTTACATTTTCAAATGTAAAAATTTTTTCAGAGATTTTACAAACTCTGGAAATAGGTTATAGTATATTTTCTTGCCTTCGGCTTGATATTTGTTGAACAATATATTTAAATTAATCAATACACTATTTTTCGGCGTTTTTTTCTTAATTCCAATCAACTTATTTGTACCAACTAGCGGCCTCACTGATTTCATTCCTGGAGTTTTGAACTGTATACATACTATTAGAATTAAATAGTGACTGAATATAAAATTCACTTAAACTAATAACAAAACAAAAATCATGTGGAAAAAAATTGCAAGTTTTTTTATATAAGTAATGATAACAAAAAATAACAAGTTAAACAAAATCGCCGAAATAATATAAATGGTGAAAATAGTCAAGTTAATCGCCAGTTATATCAGAAATCGTCACAAAAGTCGCCAGTCGCCAAATAGGAAATCCCATCGCCAATCACGTTTCAAAATCGCCACGTTTGGCGAGAAATCGCCATATCTGACAGCCCTGGATCCCAGCTTTATGGTTTACAATTTTGCTATATTGCAGTGAACACAATCAAAAATTACAACTGATCCCAACCAGTTGTCTCAATAACAACTCAACTGAGTTGAGTTGTAAACTGTAATAGGGGCCTAAAACAGTATTTATTCAGTTCAAGGAAAAATTTTATTGAAAGTTATTTACTTTGATAATTTTTAACAATTTACAAATTTTGTCTTTAGATATAAATCATATAAAAATATAAGAGTTTTAAAGACACTAATGCTGAGCTCATCCAGATTTCGACAGAACTGATAGATAAAATTCAGGTAACAAGTTTTTGTGTGTAGTAGTTAAAAGAAATATAATTTTAGCATTAACCTCATACATACATGCATACATATGTACATAATTGCACCATGTGATAAAAAATATACATAGTTGTGTACACTTTCGTTCAATTGTTTTATATGCTTTTTGGCGTTTTAAAGGCAAAAGTTTTATAAAATTTAATTTGTAATTAATTGCACATACTAAAATAATATATATGAATAATTATATATAAAATGATTTAATAAACTTTAAATAAATGCCTAAAATTGGCATTAGGTGTGTTCATTTACTAAAAACAACAATTGTTACTAGTAAATTTCTTTTAACATGTACTTTTAACATTTACTTGTAACAATTGTTACAAATTTGTAACAATTTTTAGTAAATGAACACAGCTATTGTATGTGGAGTTTTGATACATACATAGTGTAATTGTAGAACTTGCAAAATTCTTGTAATAATTAAATTTAAGTGAAATATAAAGTTGTGCTAATTTTTTGCGATATTTATGTTTATGCTTTGAAAGTAAACAAAATTAAGATGTATTTTTTTGTTATACATTTTAGTATACATTTACTTTTTTTTAAAAAATTTTTTTAGATCATATTTAGGACTATTATTTTTTCTATGTTTTTATTATAGATGAATGTGCTGGATACAAAACTAAACAAGGCAATGAAGTTTCGACCAAACAATTGGTTCTGAATGGTCATGCCAAGGGTTAGTTTAAATTGACATATTAATAAAGAAAACTTAAAATAATTTATGAATACTATTCTAAAAATTTATATATTTTTTAAAAATTTTTGAATGCGCTTGACATGAACCAAATCTAATGCGTATACAGACATACTTATTCTAGTTTTAATATTGTAAATTTGGTTATGTCAATAATAATAGTTATGTACTTACTTTTCGTACCCACGCCACAATAGTGGAGAGGGTTTTATGCATTTTTGCTGATGTTTGTCGATCTGTCCATGTAAATCTTGTGCGCAAAGTACAGGTCACAATTTTGGAGATAATTTGATAAAATTTGGAACATAGGTTTTATTTGGCACAAGGACCAAGCCTGTTGAAAAAATGGTGCTCGGTCCATAATTTACATACAAATTGGCGACAATGACTTTTACAATAGCTTCTATGTCATGACAAATGTTGTGCAGGTCGGTAATGAATTAATCATATGTATGTCCCATTTAAACCCCCCTTCCTAAAGTCACTCAAAGGCAAACAAATTTCATATAGATGAAGATATGTATCTAAATAATATTCGGCATAAAATCACATAATTTTGTTCTGACGGGTCCATGATTTCCCATGGGTCCCAAATAGGATACGTTTGCAAAAATGTGTTCTAATATACTGTGGTGTAGGGTACCATATGGTCGGGCTTGGCCGACTATACTTTCTTACTTGTTATAAATAAAATAATAAACTAATTGAGATAGCTCTTTTTTTAATTATGTATTTTTTATTTTAATAATTTCTTTCTGTACCAGAGGCCTGCAACAGCACCACTTACATATGGGGGATTTCATTCAAGTGACCCAATTTTTAAATCGATGTCTTCCGATTTGGGTGAAATTAGCACCAAGCTTAGTCCTATTAAATAGTAGTTTAGACACAAATTTTCTGAGTAAGAGGGGGCCAAAGTTTGGCATTTTGTCCATACAGGTGTTGTTTCTCATCCATGTTACTTATTACCTATTGGTGTTAGACAAATTTGTCCCAAGTAGCTTCGGTAGCTATTTGATCAATCTTTAAAAAAAAAATATTTTTTTTTTTTTTTAAATTTTTTTTTTTAATTTAAAACTTTTTTTACTTTTTTTTTAGCGGAAATGATTTTTTTTTTTTTTTTTTTTTTGCTCAAAAGAAAGCTTATGTCTTTTCCTTTAAGGTAGTTTTGGTCGCTTTTTGGGATACGAGTGGCTTATGTATAAAAAATAATAATTTTAAATTTTTAGCATATGCAGTGCTCTTTCTCAACCATGTAACTTATTACCTATTGGAGTTAGCAAAATTTGTCCCAAGTAGCTTCCATAGCTATTTGATCAATCTTTTTAAAAAAAAAATTTTGTTTTTTTTTTATTTTTTAAAATTTTTTTTTTTTATCCGGAATGTTTTTTTTTTTTTGCTCAAAAGAAAGCTATTTGATCAATCTTTTAAAAAAAAATATTTTTGTTTCTTTAAAAAAAATTTTAAGTTTTTTTTTTTAAATTTCAATCTTTTTTTATTTTAGCGGAAATGTTTTTTTGTTTTTTTTTTTTTGCTCAAAAGAACGCTTATGTATTTTCCTTTAAGGTAGATCTGGTCTTTTAGGAAAAAATTCAAAATAGTGCTGCATAGACCAAAACAACCGTAAAGGAAAATACATAAGCTTTATTCTGAGCAAAAAAAAAAAAAAAAAACATTCCGGATAATAAAAAAAAAAGTTTTAAATTTAAAAAAAAAATTTTCAAAAATTAAAAAAAAACAAAAATTTTTTTTTTTAAAAAGATGGTCAAATAGCTATCGAAGCTACTTGGGACAAATTTGTCTAACACCAATAGGTTATAAGTTACATGGATGAGAAACAACACCTGTATGGACAAAATGCCAAACTTTGGCCCCCTCTAACTCAGAAACTTTTTGACCGATCTTGTTAAAAAATTTGTGTCTAAGCTACTATTTAATAGGACTAAGCTTTCTGCTAATTTCACCCAAATCGGAAGACATCGATTTAAAAATTGGGTCACTTGACATGAAATCCCCCATATACATAATTTCAATTCTTGCTTACAATTAGTTGAAATTTTGAATTTTTTTATGTTTAAAAATGTGACTATGACTGAAGATACATAACAAACAAAGAAATGAAAACACAAAACAAAACACAAGTCCTCAAATGGTTTGAAACAAAATTCCATCTCATTTTAGTCATTGATGGCGAGAGTTGAAATGATTTTTAGGTGGTCTTGTTGAATGCCTCTAGTCTGTACCACGAAATTAAAACTGCATCTCTGGACCAGCTTAAAATTAGTTATAAACATTTTAAATACTTATGCTTATGTAATTTTGTAAAAACTGCAACTTAAAAAAAATTTTAATTTGGCCACTGTACTTAAATAAGAATTGAGTTATTTTTTTACCTATTTGATTTTGAAAAAACTGTTATAGCAATAAATAATTTTTTTTTTAATTAAAATTTTCATAATCAAAATGTTTTAATGTGTTAAGTTATGATTAATGTTAACTAGATTATATTGAAGAAAGAAAGAAGCTGAAAATACAATTGTAATTAATAAGTCCTATATTTTAGAAAATCTATTTTAATTTTATAAGTAATAAAATGAAATACCTAATAAGATGCTAAAAACCAAAAAAAAAATGTATTCCAACTTTGTGTTTTATTGGGCTAGAGTACAAGATATTCGGGGGTGTGCTGTAAATGGGAAACGATTAACGGAAGAATTTTACAAGTCGTTTTTTAATAAGATTTCTGTAATAAAAGATTTTTATGACAAATATTATATAAATATTTCTCTATTAAACAGAATTTTATTACAAAAATTAGTAGTGGGGAATGTAAGATGAGATAAACCCTCTGTTGTTTATTGTTGATGTGTTTTGTTTAAGCTTTGATATTGTTACAAGTAGAACTGTTGCTATAATTCTTATACGTTTAACAGTTTTATTTGGTTTAATATCTTTAGTTTTTCTAAAATCTTTATGGATGAAGTTTCCTGATGATCTGGCCTAAGCAACCAGTGAAATGCATATGAATAGCTTATCCCATCAACAATAAATTTCAAGTGTTTTTGTCAAGAATAAAAACTGGGAATTAAGCACGAATAACAAAATCTTTTGAAAAAAAAAAAAAAAAAAAAAAAAAAATTATAAAAATTATATTAAAAGTGTATTAAAAACAACTTCCAATTTTTGGCGTTTTACGTTTACGATTTCCAGCACACCCCTGATTGGCTCAATTAAGATTAAGAGATTTCATTAAAATAAACTACAAATAAACGAATCGCCCTCTAAATCAATAACAGTCGCAACTTAAAATTCACACATGTTCAGAAGAGACAAAAAAAAAACTGTTTTGAAAAACATGGTTGTACTCAAGGTAAACTCGTTAGCCCATATGTCTGTCAGCTATTTACCCCAGTTAGAACCCAAACGTCAAATTTCGTGTATATGAGCCAACATTTTTAGATGTGTGCGTTAAATTGGTTTTGTTTTATATGAGTACAATTTTGACAACTCGGTTCTTTTTATAGAGCGGCATGTCTACACTCCTAAATGATTCTACCTTGGTTGTACTCATGGTAGAATACGTACAAGGTATCGTCCATGGTGGAATAAGCAGGTGGCATCGTTACGGCAACAAATACAACATTACAACAAAAATTGAAATTATATCACCGTTTACGTCAAAAAATACTTTAAACAAAAATCAAAGCATTCCGCTGAACGTGATTAAATAAATAAATTTTAAGCCAATTTTTATTTAACTATGGTCAATATCTTATTTATTTTAATTTAAAATTATCAAAAACTGTAATAAAATACAATAATCACAGCACAAAACGTGGACTTTTTGTAAACATAAATAAAACTTTGACATAAACCTAGACAAACAATGCAAGATCATGGTATCGTCATTACAAATTTTGTTCTCAATTTCAAAACCCATATAACGTCAAACAAAAGAAAAAAAGGAAAAAATTAAAAAAATAATTAAAAATCAAATAAATTATTTTGACATTACGTGGGTAAACAATTTTTTTTTTTTTTTTTTTTTTTTTTAATTAATTTTTTTTTTATTATTGAATCTTTCTTATCGAAATTTACAATATGTATTCAAATCTTAATTCTACTTGTTGTTTATTAGTTGTTACCAGTGTAACCACTAACTGCTGTATTCAAATTTTAAGACTGTCTTCTAGTTAGTTTCAAAGTATCGGTTCTTTTTAGCCTCTGGTGACCTTCGAACTGAAGCAAACCCCGAGCGAGGTAGTTAGGGTGGACCATTAGTTTATCGATGTAGCTTATTGAATATTTTTTAATTTCCTCCTGGATAGTGGGGACATTGAGATCTCTGTGGATAATTTCATTACGTATATACCATGGGGCGCAGACAATTTGTCGTAATATTCTAGACTGTCTTCTTTGAAGCTTTTGGATGTTAGATGCGCATGCAGTACCCCATAATTGGATGCCATATGTCCATATTGGTTTTATGATGGACTTGTATAGAAGAATTTTGTTGTCTAAAGACAAGTTTGAGTTTCCACCGAGAAGCCAATGTAGTTGAGCTGCTTTAAGTTTCATATCCGTTATTTTCGCTTCGATATGACGAGACCAGGTCAAGCGTCTATCTATATGAATTCCCAAGTACTTTACATGGTTTTCTACCGGAACAGTGATGTTATTTATTTTTACTTCTGAGCGTGAAAGTTAAGTGAGCACATTTAGCCGGGTTAACCTTTATTCTCCATTTTTCTAGCCATGCCTCTAGTTCATTGATGTGGGACTGCAGATTTTGCGATGCGACTTTTGGGTCGTGGTTAACGCTAATAAATGCTGTGTCGTCTGCAAATGTAGAGGTATGCGTGCTCAGGTTTGTTGGCATATCCGCTGTGTATATTATATATAGAAGCGGTCCTAATATGCTGCCTTGGGGAACACCAGCAGTAATTTTCTTGAGGGGGGAGTATTTATCTTGCGACCTTACTATGAATGTTCTGCCTGTTAGATAGCTCTCCAGAAGCTTGTGAGTGTTTTGAGGAAGCAGTCGTGTTATTTTGATGAGTAGCCCATCATGCCAAACTTTGTCAAATACTTGGGAAATGTCTATAAACAGGGCTGAGCAGTATTGCTCTTTCTCAAACGCCGATCTAATAAGGGTGACAATTCTATGCACTTGTTCTATTGTACCATGTTTCGCTCTGAATCCGAACTGGTGATCCGGGATAATGTCGTGTTCATTTAGATGAGGAGTTATACTTAAAATGAATATTTTTTCGAAAAGCTTCGATAGGATTGATAATAAGCTTATCGGTCTGTACGACGCAACCTTGCTAGCATCTTTTCCTGGCTTGGGAATCATAACAATTATAGACCTCTTCCATGAGGATGGGAAGTATCCGACTCTTAATATAGCGTTAAAAATGAGTAGCAAGATTCTGGAAGCAGACGATGGTAAGTAAAAATGAAAATTCTCCCTAATGAACGTACCTGGTACTTTTTATACTAGCGGATTTCACCCTTGATGGTAAAGTTAACCTCGTGAATCTTATTAATTTAGTTAAAGGACTAAGATTTACAACACTGCAACAACAAAATGTATTAGCCCAAAATGTACTACGCTGTAGTAAACACGTCTGTTAAATAACCCAGAATAAAACATTTGAAGAAACTATATCTGTCTCTCTCCTTCACTTAGCAACTTCATTAATTTACAATACTTACGAAAAAGACACTCACGCTTTGTAGTATAAAATCGTTTTAAGTAAAACAGAGTTGTATACTTAATACAAAGGGTGAAAACTGCTCCTATATACTTATATTGACCAATTGAGATCCGCATTAAAGGTATTTTTCAGTTAAAGAAGACTGTGACGCAAACGCAATTGTCGTGGCTCTTAGAGATTTGATTTGTGAACTGGTGGGTTACCGCGTAATTTGATTCGAAAGAAATAATTACTGAGTTCGAACACTTGTGTTACGATTATCTTATTACTTGTTTCAAATGGGCTGAAGTTGTTTATACTTTATCGAAACTAAAAATCCTTTTCAAAACAGCAACTCTCTATTACGAACCAAGGCGAATTCACTAGAAGGTGGGGTCAAGTCAACATATGGTGTTTTTTTTTCGGTGGTCGACTTGTCAAAGTTTGTATACCTACAAACCAGTTTTTAATGTAAACAAATCTATTTTTTACTAGCAATATTTTTGACAACCCGACCACAGAAGCAGTGTTGTTGTAGAGTTGACCTTACCTTCTAGCCAATCCGCCTTGTAAGTCTGAGTTCATACGGCTCATGTCTTATTGACATGATTCTTCCTTTTTCGTCTTTGAACATGAATTGGCGTTCAAATGATTCATGTCATGTTGACAACATGTTTTTTATTTTGTTTTATTTGATATTGAAAACAAAAACAAAATTAAACAACGAATAAGAAAGCCTTGAATACTATCCTCAAAACTGGAAGGTTTCCTTAGTTACCATGATACCAAAGCCAGGTTAAGATCATACAAAAGTTGAGTCATATAGGCCTATTAGGTTATTATCAAATGTCAAAGCTGTTTGAGAAATTATTCGTTCCAAAATTCCAAACCATCAGTTTGCATTTAGAAGAAAACACAGCACAATCGAACAGACTTATCGAATAGTAAATGTCATAAGAAAAGCATTTGAAGAAAAGAAATATTGCTCAGCACTCTTCATCAATGTTTCGCAAGCTTTTAATAAGGTCTGGTATGAAGGCTTATTACATAAATTGAAGCGAAATTTACCAGCAAACACACACAAGCTGCCAGAAAGCTACTTAATCGGTCGTCAATTTATTATTAAAGAAGGAAATTTCTTCAGTTCACCTCAGCCCATTGGTGCTGGAGTCCCACAAGGCAGCATTCTGGGCCCTCTATTATACTTAATTTATACTTCGGACATGCCACCAAGCAACTACACACAAACTTCAACATTTGCAGACGATGCAGCTCTTCTAAGCGTCCACGAAAACCGTTATGAAGCAACTTGTTACTTACAGCATCATATATTTCAACTAGAAATATGGTTAAGGCATTGGAGGATAATGGTCAATGAGCAAAAATGCGTACATATAACATTCACCTTGCGCTGGGAATCTTGCCCCTCCCCCTATGATAATCAATAATCAAATAATTCCTCAACATTCGCATGTAAAATATCTCGGTATATGTACATCTGGATCGGCGATTAACGGTGAAATGCCATATAGAGGCAAAATTAACTCAAATGAAACTAAAAGCCATTCAAATTCATTGGCTTATTCGAAGAAATTCTGTCCTTAGTCTCGATTGCAAGCTTCTACTTTACAACTCTATCTTAAAGCCTATCTAGTGCTACGGTATTCAACTATGGGGCACTGCCTCGGTCTCTAATATCGAAAAAATTCAAAGGCGCCAAAATAAACTTCTTCGAATAATCACAGCCGCTCCCTTATATGTTGAAAACTCAAACATTCATAAGGATCTCAATGTGCCATTAGTAAAACTATGATTACAAAATATGCAGTAAACTATTTAAAAAGGCTTGAACAACACCCAAATCCACTAGCTCGAAATATTTTAAATCATGGCGGCCACACTCGCTTAAGAAGAAGAGTCACTGCAGCACTTACCAATTAGATGAGCGATAAACACCTATGTAGGGTTGCCATCCGTCCTCTTTTCCCCGGACACCGTCCTCTTTTTTTTTTGGGTATCCGGTGCAGTCCTACTTCTTTTTCATCAAGTATCCGGGGTTGTCTGGCTTTTTACACCTTTATTAAAAATTTGTTCCTGCATTTAAACTTTAACTCACAGGTCACAAAATTCATTTAAAAAAAGATTTAGGTGCTCTGGTTTTTTTTAAGATAGGTATGATTTAATTTTTGGGGACGTAACGTGACAAAAAGAGTACTTTTCTTTGAAAATAGAGCTCCCAAAAAAAAATTATAATTAAGCAACCTTATCAATATCGTTACTTTTGTTCAAATAAATACTTATTGCTCAAATTACCATATTAAAATTTTATTTTAAGATTATTTTTGGAAAGAAATAGAAAATCATATCCTAAAAAAAGTACATCCTCCAAAGTTTCAGGATTTTGAAGGAACAGTTTGAAGTACAGTACTTTTCGCTTATAGTCCATTCCGCTTAAAGGCCAAAAACGGATTAAAGCCAAAACTGTCATATTCACTTGCACATTTTTTCGAATTTCATACAAATTATTTGTTCTAAGGTCCATTTCGCTTGTAGTCCATTTTCGTTTAAAAGCCACATTTTCTTAGCACGCATTTATAATTCTTTATGCAAAAATGGTCGCTTATAGTCCACTCTTTTTTTTATATTTTTTAATCAACAGGCAACATGTTTTTATTTACCTTTCCCGCAACTATTATTTTTAACAATTTATGGAGGGTGTGATGGAAATCGCAAACGCGAAACGCAAGAATTTGGAGGCTGTTTATAATACACTTTTAATCAAATTTTTATAATTTTTGTTATAAAATTCTGTTTAATAGATAAATGTTTGTATAATATTTGTCATAAAATTCTTTTATTACAGAAATCTTACTAAAAAACGACTTTTTAAATTCTTGCGTTTTGCGTTTGCGATTTCCAGCACACCCCTGTATATCAATTAAATCAATATTTGGTTATGTTTTAAATAAACTTTTCTTTTGTTTAAAAATAATGGTTTTATTGAAGAAAATAATATTTATATAGTCCAAAATGTGGATTATAATAGATTTCATTTATTATCCATAAAATGGCTTATAAAAAAATCGGTTATAGTCCAAATTCGCTTATAGATCACAAAAGTTGTGCAACTAGAGTAGTGGACTATATGCGAAAAGTACTGTATTATCAAATCCGCAAAAAAATAATAAGTCCATTTTTAAAATTTAATATTTTGCAAAGACATTTTTTTCAATATATTTGTTGTAGCCTCAAGAATTCTCTTTAAACGGACAAAAATCATCTTCGTATGTAAAGTAGTTTTCGAGATATTAAAAAAAAATCAACACATTCGGCTTATTCGGCGAAATTATGACATTTTGAATATGACACAACTTTTAAAAAAAATTTAAAAATAGTTTTTCGTTTCTTTATGGGATAAAAGAAACCCTCTCGACAAATTTCATTCAAATGAAAGGAGTCAAGTCCCACTCTAGGTCGATTTGACATGGAATTACCCAAATTTAGTTTTTGTGTAAAAACAAATTTAGGTTGTTAATTTTTATGCCGTCGTTAATTTTATTAAAATTAGGTTGTTTAGAAAGTGCCCTCTGTTTTCAAGCAAATGTCCTACATTTTTTATTCTGGCGTCCTCTTTTTCTCAAAATATAGATGGCAAGCCTATATACATATATGTGACCAGAACCCGTGATAAAGAAAATTTTTGTCTGCCACTGGTAGGACATAAATAAAGTATTAGGATAAGATTTGATTTATTATTGTTAGTTCATATTTAATATATCGCTCATTTGCTTCAAGACCGGCATAACTCAAAAAAATCCAGATAAACGCATTTAAAGTTTTTGATTTGCTCTAACTGGGAAAGTATAAAAGATATAAAGATGAATTTAATACACAATATAAAGAAAAACAAAACGAACAATTCTGCATTTTTAACTCCAAAATTTCATTTTTTGAGTTATGCCGGTCTTGCAGCAAATGAGCGATATGAAGATTTTATATAAAAAAATGAGAAAAAAAATTATAATAGACCTGTAAATATATATATATATATATATATTTTATTAAAAATTTGTTATTTATATTTCTAAAAGTACTTACAAGCATTACATTTAAACTATAGTACCCTTTCATGTAAGAATACAAATGCTTATTATTAGAGGGAGAAATAATACGGACATGCGTCCCGTCAACGCATCCTGTAACACTAGGAATGCCGTGGTTTACATACATAGCCAAAGAAATTTTTCGTTTTTCTTCTTGAGTTTAAGGAAAAGTAATCCACTTTGTGCATAAATGCTCTTCAAATATTTCAATGACTTCTGTTAAGACTTTGCTCAGAATACATTGGGCTAGGGACACGTCACAATGTTTCCCTATGCCTGTTTGGTAACCCCCTTTGGCAAAGAAACGTAAAGTTGCACTAAGTTTCACAAGTTGGGATACTGCAACTTCATTTTTGGCTGACAATTGGACGTTAACACGTCCAGTAGATACTTAAAGGCTGGCTTATTAACCCTGTAATATTTTTCAAACCTTTTAAAGAAACAGTTCTCATTACTAAAATGAAAAAAAGTATAATAAAATCTTCATATACTTACAACGTTTGCGGCAACTCAAGTGGGTTTGCATTATCACTCTCTCCTAGCAACTCTTTGCTCGTTTTTTAAATGTTGCTGATTTTCTGCTTCTTCAGCTACCATCCTAAATGCTACACAAAACATTTTCTTTTGTTTTTTATTAAAAATTGTTTTATTTTTATTTTTTTAAGTCAACACAATCACCCCTATCGTGAATAATTTTTCCCTCGTAATTTTGCCCCTTTTCACATATTTGCGATCATGAAAAACTCCCATGAAAAAAGGTAATTCAAAGGAGAACAATAACGTGAAAAAATATGTACGGGAAAAATTCCCCTTATCGTGAAAAGTTTGTTCCCTCGTAATTTGTTCACATTTCCCTTAGATTTGTTCACTTTATTTTTGGTAGGGAACAGAACATGTATGTAAGTAGTTCCTCCTATAAATCGAATATTAAGGACTAGATCCGTTAATAAGGCACGAACCGATACATTGGTTGCAAAACGACAGGTCGATTGCCTGCGGATTTGTGTAGCTTTCGAAAGACGTGGTGGCAGAATTTTGGAAAATATATTATTACTACATACATAAAATTTAAAAAGTTCAAAAAACTAACTTTTTAGTCAAACTATCCCTTCAATACTAAATATTTTGCTTAATTGTTTTAACTTTTCATTAATATATGAGCCGTTTATTTTGAAAGTGGCATAAGTCATTTCGGTTTTTAAGTCGAGATATTTCAGGGTTTGCGTTTTAACACGTTTAAAAATATGGATGCTAACTTTCGAGAAGATTCACTTGTATTTGATACATCATGATAATGATATTTTTCTCAGTATTTATTATTATTATATTTATTATTAACTCGATTTTTTTTGAAAAAGTGACTAATGCCACTTTCAAAATAAACGGCTCATATAAAGGTGTATATTTTTGAGCAAAAATTTTTTAAAAATTGACTTTTAATCTTTAAACTTTATTCTTTTTTTACATTCACTGGAACTGATAGCGTTCCCTTCAAGGGGAATGAATAAATTTTTCACTTGTTCGCTTGTTTTTTTTTGCAAAATTTTATTCTCCCCGTCTATTTAGAATAGGGGAATTTTATTCCCGGGAAAACCCCAATTCCCATGGAGCTCATTTCCCCGGGAATATTTATAATTGGACTGATTATCTTCAAATTCGTAATTGATAACACTACAGACAGTTTTTTGACCAAATGAATTTGACACCTAATCTTTATGTAAAATATTCCGCCGAAGCCAAATCTGAGTCAGAATTGTCAAAAGTAGAACAGTTTTTAGATATTCCAAAATAACCGTTCTGAAAATCTTCTGGCACCCCTGCTTACAAAGAAAATACTTGCTCTCCAAAACAGTGATGTTAACTTTTATTTTTTCATTTCCGTACGGCACTCTAAAAATTAATGTTTTTGAGAAGAAATTAGTGCACGCAAAGGTTTTTTAATTTAAACATGTGTTATATTTTTCATATTTAATTTAAATTTGGACCGGAGTTGGTATCGTTCAACTAAAAGACAGAATTTTTTAAAATTCTTTTTGAAAAAAATTGACACGCAGAATTCATATCTACCCACTGTTAAATATAGTACAATTTTGTCATCTTCTTATGATGAAACGATTGGTTTAAAAGTTCTTTTTTATATACCTTCAATACAAAATTAATATATAACAGTTTTGCTTCTAATGAAAAGTTTTAATATATTACTAGTTAAATGCTTACAAATTTTTGATTTTGAAACAAACAAAAAGTTTAAAATAAAATTAATAAAATACAATGAGTTATTTAATATTTCATATTTTACACTTATCACTGTAACCTAAGCATTTGCAGAAACATAACATTCTTAATTTTTTCTATAGCATTCATCTATTTTTAAAATTGCCGTTAAAAATCACCCTCAAAAGTTAAAATCATAAAGCCTTCATATGTAAGTATGTATGATAATATCAAAAACCCAAATCTTGATATTATCGTTTTTTAAATGAAATTACCTTGCTACCTTTTGGGGCTCAAAATTACCGTAAAAAGGTTAATTACCGTACGGTTAATATCACTGCTCCAAAATAAAAAATTTTGCGTTACAAAGTACAATTTTTTTCTTTTGTTTAAAAAACAAATGTTTGTTTCTGTTTCAAATTTTACGTAATTTTTGTAAAGTTGACATCAAAATGCCCATTTAATTGGAAATATGAATATATGAAGTATTTATTTTTTGTTTGTTTTATGGAAACAATCGAATTTACTTTGTTTTATTAAAATATTGTTGTTTTATTAATAAAAATGTATTAAAAAAAACTTCGGGATTTAACTAATTTTTCGATATAATGAAAGGTCCTGACAATATATAATTCGTTAAACCGGGATACCACTGTAATATGATTAGTTGCGTTCGAGAACACAAAAGTTTTTACTATTTTTTACTAAACTTTACTGCATTTTACGAAATTGCGTTCGAGTAAACAAAATGCAGTAAATGAGAACATAAATAATGCAAGAAGCATTACAAGAAGTCGGTTGTGTTTTTAATAAGCTGTGATTTATTTTAAAATTAAAAATAAATATTGTGTTTAAATAATAGTAAATACACACTAAAATATTCAGTATAAAATTCTCTATCAAAAAGTATATTTAAAAAGAAAAACATTAGAAGAAGAATTTAAAATATTAATAAAAGTGTCTATTGTAAAATTTTTGGAAATCAATTTAAATACCTACCTACAAATAAACAAGGGAAACCAAAAATAATAAACCAAACAAAATAAAGAAATAAAAAAAAAAAAAAACACAAACAAACCAAAACATAACAACGAGGAATTGTTTGAAAACAACATAAAGTTATGGAAACGAGGAGTGAGTCGTCAGCCAAGCGGGCAAGAGAATCGTTTGATAGACATAATAATATAAAAGTTCAACAATTATCAAGTATAGATAAAGCTTTTTTGAAAGATCTTATTACAGAGAGTGAGAACATTACATCAGAGGTAATAAAAAACTCAATAGCACAAAGTGAAAGAAAACATTTTGATTTCATTAAAAATTTTATAAAAGAAAGCGAAGAGAGGATTCTCTCTGTTATTGAAAGTAAACTAGGCTCTGTGAAAGTACAATGCTATTAGTGAAAGAGTTGAAAAGTTAGAGATGAAGAGTTCCGAAACAAACGACATGAAGAAGGAAATAATAGAACTAAAAAGAAAAGTATTAAAACATGAAAACTCAGTTGTCGCAGGTAGTGTCCGCATTTCTGGTATCCCCTACTATGAAAATGAAAATATATACACTATTTTTAAAAATATATGCGACAATATGAAAATACCTGTCCCCCAGATAGATAACATATACAGACTAAAAAAAATTTATAAGAACAACAAACCATATACCCCGAAGGATGAAGTCATTGTTGCAAAACTGCGATCTCCGTTTGAAAAAAATTTTCTTTTAAAATCAATCGCTAAATTTCGAAGGGAAAACCAAACCAATCTTCGGTTAAGCCATGCAGGATTTGAAAGCGATTAAAACATTTATATAAATGAGGATCTAACACCTCATAATCACCAGATATTTAAAGCGGCACTTAATATGAAAAAAAATAAAGAAATAAAATCAACATTTACCCTGCGCGGTCTAGTGTATGTCAAAAAATTTGATACAGATGACCCATTCTTGGTGGAATTTATTGAGGATCTTAATAACCTTTTTCGGGAATAATTATTTTAAAATTTTATTTTATACTATCAATTACAAACCTTTTTATATATCTGTAACTTTCCTGTTTAAACATGTAAAATCTCCTTTTAAATGTTGCGTTGTATTAGGTCGTTTAATTAATGAATGCATTATTTAATCAAATTGATTCCAGAGATGGGAATTATAACATGGTCAGACTTTTGTCTAATCGACAGAAGGGTTTCAGTATATTTCATATAAATGCTCAGAGCTTATTACCAAAGATGGATGAATTCCGTTACATTTTTGAAAATTCTGGCGTTGATTCCGTCTGTGTATCGGAAACGTGGTTTAAGGCTGAAATAGGTGATAACATGTATGGAATGGTGGGTTATCGTCTTTATCGGTCAGACAGACTAGGAAATGGTGGTGGTGTTGCAATATACCTTAAAAATAATGTTTCGAGCAAATTTATTTGCAAGTGTAATGATAGTAATGATATTGAATATATTTTTGCTGAGGTAAGCTGTCAAGGTAATAGGATGATTTTAGGATGTGTTTATAGGCCAGATAGGTACAGGAAACTTGATTTACTATTAGACAAACTACAACTCTTGTCGGCAACATATTCTGATGTTGTCATCGCAGGGGATTTTAACAGTAATATTCTAGTCACTACCGAACTTTCTACTGCTATGTCAGTCTTTGATCTCTTTCCGGTTAACGTTTCTCGGCCAACACATTTTACATCTACCTCTTCCACGCTTCTGGATTTGTTTTTTGTAAGTAAAAGACATAGGGTATTACATTATGAACAATTAGCTTTGACTGCTTTTTCGAGGCATGATGCTGTTTTTATATCTTATAACTTTGCGTTTATGCAACGGGAAAAAATATTTAGCTATCGTGATTTCAATAACATTAATTATTTGTCTCTGAAACATGATCTTGAACATATTGAGTGGGAGCAGATGTACTATTTACCATCTGTTGATAGCAAAGTAACATTTTTGAATGACGCTATTATTTACATGTATAACAAAAGTGTTCCAATTAGAAGAAACAAACTCAGAAGGGATACAAAGCCATGGTTTACGAACGAGGTTAAATTGCTTATACAGCGACGTGACAATTGTTATAAAATGTGGAAACGATACAAAGTAACAAGTCTTCATACTACTTCGACAAATTTAACGCTGCTACAGACAGCAAGAAAACATGGAAGCATAAAGGAGAAATTGGTATTGGAAAATCGACGATTCGGTCATTTGATGTCGACGTTAATTCGTTGAATGAGAATTTTGTCATTAATCAACATCCCACTATTCGGATGAATTTTTATGATAATCTCTTACCTCTTGGTGATTCTGTGGTTGAATTTAATTTTCAGTGTGTTGATGTACTAGAAGTAGTTGAGGCTTTTTATGCTGTTAAATCAAATTCCATAGGCTTAGATGAAATTGACCCCAGATTTGTAAAACTCATTTTGCCTTGGATAGTTCATTTCGTAACACATATTTTTAACAACATTATTATGACCAATATATTTCCAACTATATGGAAGTATGCAAAAATTGTTCCAATACCGAAAACCAATAGCGAATATCGTCCCATAGCTATTCTAGCATATTTCAGTAAAGTTTTTGAACGTTTATTACATAAACAAATATATAAACACGTGAATGACAACAGACTGTTTACTGATCGCCAATCTGGTTTCAGACCAAAGCATGGTTGCATTACCGCACTCACTGATGTTGTAGAAGAAATTCGTGGCAATTTAGATAACAGCAGAATTTCTATATTGGTTCTATTGGATCATTCTAAGGCATTCGACAGCGTGCATCATTCCATTCTTTGCATGAAACTGATGAAATTTTTTGGGTTTTCGGCACTTGCAGCTAGTTTGATTCAGTCCTATTTATCTGATAGAAGTCAATCTGTGGTGAATAATGAATTAACTTCTCGTCCGTTAACAGTAAATAGAGGTGTTCCACAGGGATCAATTCTTGGACCCTTGTTATACTCAATGTATGCTAATGATCTTCCGCAGCAATTGCGATACTCTTGTGTTCAAATGTATGCTGATGATGTTCAGTTATACCATAGTTGTACAAGGGACGTATTACTAACAGGGTTAGATCACATAAATTTTGACTTGAATCAAATATTTTCCTGGGCATCAGCTAACGGTTTGAGAATCAACCCGAGTAAATCAAAATGTTTAATTATATCCAAGAAAAGTGTAAGAGTTGAGACAGATGTGAATGTTGTTATTGGTGGCTCAAGAATTGAGATTGTGAATACAGCTAGAAATCTCGGAGTGACGTTTAAAAGCACCTTAACTTGGACCGATCATATAAATCAGGCTTGTGGTAGAATATATGGTATGCTGCGCGCTTTATGGCCAACACAGCACTTAACACCACTAAATATAAGAGTTCGTCTGGCTAAGGCATATCTTCTACCAACACTATTATATGCAGCGGAAGTTTTTGGTGCCAGTAACTTCCTCGATGTAAGGAAACTCAACACAACTTACAATAACATTTTCCGATATACTTATAGCCTAAGGAGGTTTGATAGAATATCATCATATTCTCACCGGCTTACTGGCATTTCTTTTATAAACATTTTAAAGTTTAGAAGTTTAATTTTTCTTCACAAAATAATTGTAACAAAAGAACCAGTGTATCTATATGAGCGTTTAAGATTTGCAAGATCGAGAAGGGGGAGATATCTAATACAATTGCGATACCGCACCCATTTTTCAGAATGTCAATTCTTTATTTCGAGCATACGTCTCTGGAATCAACTCCCTAGTTATTTGCAGTGCACCGACAACGCAATAAAATTTAGGAGATTACTTATTGAGTACCTTAAATAAAACCTTCAACATAATGTACACATATGTTTTATTTTTAATTACTTAATATATATATTATTATTTTTTTTTTTTTTTCTCTTTACAAGTATTTAAAATATTAGTATTTTCTTTTTATTTTTTCTTATTTTTTATATCCCTTTTAAGAATTTGTCACATGTTATCTTTTGTATATGTAACTTGTCTAATTCTAATACTGTAAATTATAAGATATGTTTGTCTTGTTGTATTAGAAAATCAATGAAAGAAATAAATAAATAAATAAGTAAATAAATAAATTGAGAGCGAAAAGTGACAGTTCTTGTCTGAGTACTTACAAATTTTTACTGCAGAAATTTTTGCAGTAAAATTTAGTAAATCAAAAAAACATATGTTTCAAAAGGTAAACAAACAAAAGTAACAAATAAAAAGCATACAAATTGTAAAAAAATTGTTAAATAAAAGAAAAGTTGAAATAAACATTAAACCAAAACAAAAAGTGAATAAATATTAATTAATTAAACTTGTTTGTGAAGCATTTATTTGGCTAAATACAAACTTTTGAAATTTTTTTTTTTATGTTAATTTTTTAGAGTTGTAAAAGTGTGAAGTATTTGGGTACTTAAGTAATCAATAGCTAAAAAAAATTATTCATGTTCTTTTAAATAATTTCACCCGCTAAACATTAGTAAAATCAAATAAAAGTCAAAAACAAACAAATATGAAAAGATTACATAAAATAGTTAGTTTGTATTTTTTATTAAAATCTAAAGTCGAGTGTAGACGTGTTTTGTTAGCGCTCCGCAGTGATGTTAACCGTACGGTAATTACCCTTTTTTAGGGTTATTTTGCGCCGCAAAAGGTAGCAAGGTAATTTTTTTTAAAATACGGTAATTTAAAGAAATTTGGATTTTTGGTATACTTATACTTACATAAGTAGGTTTTATAATTTTAACTTTTGCGAGGTGATTTTCATAGAAAAATTTTATAACAAAAAATTAAGAACTTTTATTATGTTTCTGCAAATTTTTTCGTAAAACCGATAAGACAAGTATAGAAATAGTATTTTATTTTTTGATATCAGATTTTTACCGTGCGTAGATATGACCACTGTTCATCGATTTCTTGCAAAAAGTAAAAATTTAAAAATTTGAGCTGACTCTCTTTAGAGCAACCAGTGCGATATGTACGCTAAGCGTATTAAATAAAAATATTTTGAGTTGAATGAATATACATATGGGCATATCCGTCAAAAGGTCCACTGTGGCCGAAAATTTAAAAGTTATTAAAAGCTGATTATTTTACGATATTGTTATAAAGAAATATTTAGATTTTACTAATTTTATAAATTTACTCATAAATTTGTTCACTTAGATGAACAATCAGACTGCAAATTTGTGCAAACGTAATTTCTTATATGTGAGAATGTTTTATTGTATGTTTCCTTTAATATTTATCTTTATTAAAAGAGGTGATATTTGATAAAAATTATTCCAAAAAAAATTTCTTACATGGTCTGTAATCTAAGGAAAAGTTCGAAGGGAAATATGTTATTCGGATTAACGGTAAATTTTTATTTTATTTTAATCATTATTCAGTTAAATTATTACGGAAAAAATTTCACGTTCGAAAGGTCACGTATCGACCCAGATTTTGGCTTAAAAAAAAAGAAACTACAGAAGATTTTGGAATCAAACCAAGACATTTTAATGTTACATTGCTACGTAAAATTCTGAAAGTAGTTTGACTAAAAAATTGTGCCAGGTTTCGCTGAATTACGCCTTTTTATACATGGCCACAAAAACTACTTCTGTTTTTTTCACGTTCGAACCGCTACTTTTATTGCCAATATCTTTAAACTAAAATCGCGCCCTCCATCAACTTTAACATAGATAACAGTGCTCTCTAAGTGCTATAATTTTAGGGTTAAAAGAACGTAAAAATATTTGTTGTTTAAAATGTTATTGCATTTTTGATGCGTACGACTGTTACGTTCAACACTTTGGATTTATCCATATATGTACCTATTCTATTCAAAATTATTTTACTTCCTTATTCATAAAAAAAAATTTGTTAAAAATTTATTTTAACACAAAACTTTCTATTGAAATTTTTCTTAAAACACATTTAACAGGCGATGGACCTATTGCTTTTAATATAAATTTTACTACACAATCAATCGCCTGTCATTTGGAAACAGCATATTAATGTTTTGATAAAAAAAATCTTTGCGTAAGGTAATTTCTTCTTAAAAAAGGTAATTTTAAGAGGTCCGCAAGGTAATGAAAAAATAAAAGTTAACATCACTGGCGCTCCGTCTTAATCAAAATTTTTTGCACAATAAACAAAATAATAAAACTTGGAACATAAAAATCGACAGAAAAAACGTGAATATTCGAAGTGTTTATAAAAGCAAGTGTCTATTTGTGATCATAATTAACAAATTTCTAAGTAAAAACTTGTTAATATTGCAAAAAAAAAAAAAAATTGCTAAATACATATACAAAAACAAAAAAAACAAAATAAACCTCTGTGAACAGCTGATAAGTGTATGTTGCCGGTTACTTTGCTTTCAACATTTAGTGTCAAAGTATAAAAACAAACCAAAAGCTTTATTCATTGAAACTTTTAATATACGCTTTTGAATCTAAAGCTCAGCTTTCTAATTTGTTTCAAAACCTTTGGTTATTGGTGCTGCTTTATATTTATTGAATTAAAAATTGTAGCATACCTTAGGGCGGCATTAAAATTAAATAAAGTTAATTTACACCATTTCCAATTACTATTGTTTAAATTACAAACACATAACAACGATATGAATAACACATCGCAGCTAGAAGTATCTCCTACTCAAGAAAAAACGTCTCCTGTCGTTAATACCAAAGCACCTAAACGTGAACGTGCTGAACTCCAAAAAAACATTTATGAGAACATATGTAAAACTCCGCGTCTTTCTAATATCGACTCTCCATTCCGTTTACTACAGTTGCTAGACTCGAGATTTGAAAAACAAACGGAAGCATTCACCAAGTTAATGAAAACGTTAGTGATGGAGAGCGAGCATCGAATATTAAGCAAAATTTAACAAATTGAGGATAATATGATTGAGCTCAAAAAAAGCTTAATTGATGTCACCACAAGAGTATCCAAATTAGAAAGTGTATCGGATGAAATAACATCACTAAAATCCGACTTGAACGAACTTAAATTACAGCACCTTAGACAGGAAAACTCCCTAGTTGCTTGTGACCTACGTATTAATGGTATCCCATTTTATGATAATGAAGATCTACCGGGAATCTTTGATGACATTTGTTACACTTTGGATATTAAAACCCCCTCTGTAAAGGCCATCTATCGTTTACAAAACAGAAACAATAAAAACAGAAGCAATTCACCTGATGCTGTTATTATTGTGAAACTTATGTCTCCATACGATAAAAATTTTTTATTAAAATCTTTAGCTGGATTTAGAAAAGCTAATCGGTGTTCTTTAATGCTCAAGCATATTGGCTTTAAGTCGGGTAACTCTGAGCGATATAAATCTGATGATCCTATTTACATCAACGAAAACCTTACTTCAACGAACTACAGCATCTTTATATCAGCTTTACGGCTCAAGAGGAGTAATCACCTTAGATCAGTTTTCACTATGCGTGGATTAGTTTATGTTAAAAATGATAATACTGAACAACCTATTCGTATAGACAACCTCCAACAGCTGAATGAGTTTTTTCTTCCAGCTAACAATGTACCACATAGCAACGATTCTTTCAATATGTATTCTAACAAAACTTCTCAATAGTATATTTTATTCTCATTGTATCATTAGTTATTTTTATTTTTATTTAAATGTTAACTTTTTAAATTTAATTTGTTATGCAATTATTTTAGAAATATTGATAATTTTTTCATCTATAAAACATTTTGTATTTATCTTCGTTGTTGTTTGTTTGCTATCTAAACCACAAAATCATACTAAACTTACAACATTACATTCGTACTAGTTCCAATGATGGATCAATGAATATGTTACATGTTCTAACCAAAATTAAAAATGGTATTCACATATCTCATATCAATGCTCAAAGTTTAAACAATAAAATTGACGAGTTCAGATTATTCTTCGAAAACTCATCTGTAGATGTTATTTGCGTATCGGAAACTTGGCTTAATGAAACTACACCTAACAGCTTTATAAATCTTGATGGATACAGAACGTTTAGAGCTGACCGAATAACGCGTGGTGGCGGTGTTGCAATTTTTATAAAAAATAATATTAAATGTCGTTTTATATCCTCCAGCATATCCCTGAATAGAAATAACAACCTGTCTAATGCAGACAAAATTGAATATATATTTATTGAAATTACATCAAATGGTAACAAATTACTGCTAGGATGTGTATACCGACCTCATTGTAATGTGCCCACCGATACTTTTCTTAACTATCTAGGAGAACTTTCTCTCTCATATGCTGATACTGTTATTGCCGGTGATTTTAATGCAAACTTACTAACTGAAACAACTTTTCCTAACGTTCTGTACCTACTCATTTTTCTCCGTCGTCAAACACGCTGCTCGACTTGTTTCTTGTTTGTAATAAATCCAAAGTTCTGTTATATGATCAGCTATCTGTTCCTTGTTTCTCGAAGCATGATCTTATTTTTACCACATATGACTTCAGCCTAAACCACTTTGATCAAAAATTTACGTATCGTGACTTCAAACATGTTAATTATCAAGCTCTGCATGAACATTTTTCAAATATTACCTGGAACTCTATTTACCACATGGCATCTGTAAATGAACAAATATCATTTTTCGAAGATAAAATTACCTATTTGTAAGATTTATTTATACCGCAAAAAACAAAAATCATAAATCAAGGCACTCGACCATGGTTCTGCACAGCAATAAGCAACCGGATAAAGCAAAGAGATTTATCTTACTCTCGATGGAAACGTTTTAAAATCCCACAGCTATATAACGACTACCGAAGACTTAGAGCTGAAGTAACTCGAGAAATAAGAAAAGCTAAAATTCGATTTTATGCTGAAAGATTCCAAAATGCTGCAACTAGCAAAAAGACATGGCAAGCAATTCATGATATCGGAATTGGCAAAAAATATATTAACATTCAACACAACTTAACACCAATTCAATCTGGATTCCGATCGAAGCATAATTGTGTTACTGCTTTAATTAACCTGTGTGAAGATATTCGTATGGACATTGATATGGGAAAGTTAAATATTCTTGTACTACTGGATCACTCAAAAGCTTTCGACACTGTTGACCACTCCATGTTGAGTATTAAACTACAAAAATTGTTTCGATTTTCCTCAACATCTAACAGATTACTCAAATCGTATTTATCAAATAGACGCCAATCGGTATTCTTAAATAATGGATATTCATCTTTCATCCCAGTTTCTAAAGGAGTTCCACAAGGATCAATTTTGGGGCCACTATTGTTCTCAATGTATGTAAATGACTTACCACAATGTCTTAAATATACAAAGGTCCACATGTATGCAGATGATGTGCAAATATACATTGATAGTACGGTACAGCTTATTGAAGAAAATGTAGAAAAGTTGAATACTGATTTGAACAACATCTACAACTGGGCCACAGCCAACAAACTTTTAATTAATCCTCATAAGTCAAAATGCCTTATTATACACAAAAAAACCACTCGGGTAAACTCGAACTTTGATATTTTGCTAAATAACCAGAAGGTTGAATGTGTATCATCTGCAAAAAATATTGGTGTCATTTTTAACAACAACTTGGATTGGTCAAGCCACATCAGAAAAGCCGCTGCAAATACATACCTAAGGTTACGAGAATTATGGCCTTCACAATTTTTTACACCTCTTGATACTATAATTTTGATAGCAAAAACATATTTAATACCTCAATTAGTATATGGTAGTGAAATTTTCACTAGCTGTGACTCTGCAAGTAATAACATACTACACAAAACATATAATAACATTATAAGATATGTATACGGTTTACGCAGATATGATCACATATCGTCATTTTCAAACAAACTTTACAAAATATCTTTTAAAAATTTTATGGATATGAAAATACTTGTCATGATGCACAAAATCATATATACAAAGGAACCATCTTATTTATACAATCGAATAGTAGGTATTTGCAAGATCCAATAGAAGCAACAAACTTATTCCATTTAGTCATCGTAGTCTTGTCTCTGAGTACCAATTTTTCGTATATTCTATCCGTCTCACTCGAACTCACTTCCTAATTCTCTCCAAGCAAACAACAACGCTAGAGATTTAAAAAAAGTTTTACTTGCACATTTTACTTAAAAACCATTAATTTTAATTATTCCCAATAATATAGTATAATAATTAGTAAACATTGTATTGTTATTTATAATTTTTAATTATTGTATAAATTGGTTTTCACTAATACATTATCTACACAATCTACCTTTTATAACAAACTTAATTCGCATACTATAATTAAAAGATTTTAATCTTGTTGTATGCGATATACAAATAAATAAATAAAATAAAATATTTTCCAAAAATGTTCGTTTTATAAAAAGTATTTAATCGAGTACCGATAAGAAAACGAGTTAAGTAGTCAAAAGTGTAAACATTTTTCAGCACTTCAATTGCCTTTATTTTACGAATTTTTACAAATTTTCCGTTCGCGTACTTTTTTGGACAACAGCTTTTTGTGAGAGCAAATTTTTCAGTTTACTCATTTACTGCATTTTACTGTAAAAGTACTCAAACGCACCTATTATTAAAATGAACATTTTAGGGGTATATAATAGATTGAATTAAATTCTTTACTAAACTGACTTTGTAGAGTACCAGACCATAGAAAAGTTCTGTATTAAACTGACAATGAAGAGTACGCAACTTGAAAAAAAATTAAAGGTGATAAAGAGTGTGTAACAGTTAAACTAATGGTGTTTTCTTTTCTGACAATAATGTTCCATATATGCTACCATTCGTTCCTGGTTTTTGTTCCATTCTAAAAATATATGCAAAAATGTGAAAAGTTGTCGTTTTCCTTTCTAAACATGTTGCAACAATAAATGGCAAATTTGTTCCATTTCTTACCCGCAGTTATAACTGAGTGTGAGTGTACCCTTTTTTGCATCTGCGTAAAGTACTTTTTTATGCAAGCAAGTATTTTTTGTGTTTGCGGACAATTTGCGTTATATTGTGATGGATATAAAAAGTTTTTGTTTTTCGTTTGTTTTACTTTTATTATATTTTTTTTTGTCGCAAAATTTTTAACAACAGCTGACATTAATTATTGAAAATCAGTGCTGTTAACGCTTATTGGAATTGTAAGAAAATTTAATGTTGAAAATTGCTACAAGCGTGGTGAATATCGCTTTTAAGGTAGAAGTACATAACACGCGTTAGTGCGCGCGCGCTCTGTCGTCTTCTGTCAAAAAAAGTTAAACTAGTGTATTTTCATAGAACAAGCTACATGCAAAATATTTTGACGCGTTTGCGCCAGAAAGTTGATTAACTTTGAACTTTTTAACGCGTTGTGTGTTTTTGACAAGTAATCAGCTGACTATAAAAATAATAATTTAACAAATTTGTGAATCATGAAAGAAAAACTTATTGAAGAGCTTAAAAAACATACAATATTTATATAAAAAGAATAAATTTAATAATATAACAAAATCTTGATATACTTTCGAACCCGTTTTTAATGCACAAATAAGTAAACAAATAAAAAAACAGCTGACAGGAATTGCTTTTGTAGCGCGTGTTGTGTAACTTGCAGTTTTTGACGCGTTAAAGTTTATAAACGCACGATACTTGTCGACGAACTAACGCGTGTTATGTACTTCCACCTTTAGTACAAACTTTGAATTCAATATTTAACACGCTAAATACACATTAGTCTTGAGTGTAAAACGTAGCTATTATTTTGTTCCATTGTAATTTAGAAAAATGTATCACTTTGTAAGGGATCGTGTATCCTAATAAATATATTACACAACTATAATGCATCATTATTTTTTAGAAAAGAAAACACCATAACTGTAAATGTCTTAAGAAAATGTTTATTAAGAGTTATCAATATAACTTATTTTTTTACTTAAGTAACCGTGCAATAGTAACTTATAGCTTTAGTATGTTGTAGTGAAACAGACCAGAGTCTATACCCTCATACTGAATTTTGTGATATCAGTATGTATAAGATATAAATAAATAATTAAAGTAGTAAGGTTTAACCCTCCGATGAGTGACAGTTTTGAACTTCACGGCCGTATGAAAAGGTCCCTACGGACCTTTTTTGTAAATCATGTCTTTTTCATATAAACCATATTTTTTTTGATTTTTTATTTGTTTTTATTGTTTATTACTAAATTGTACATAAAAAAATAATTTTTTCAATTTTTTTAATTTTTTTTTTTTTTTTTTTTTTTTGCTTGAATTTTCTTAAGACTTTTATAAAAAAGTTTAAAAATTATTGTTGTTGAGCGTGTACTTCTTGTCCCCCGCCCTGTGCGTAAGTGTTGCAGCGATGTAAAAGTGTGCTATGTATAATGTTTTTCTTACCCTGACATCGAATGTTTCCATCGCATTGCGTATCCTTGGATATGAGGTTATATGGTTGTTCAGGGCACGTTCTTCGATATTTGGTGTGGCCAATTGTTTCGGTAGCAGTAACAAGAACGACCGCCGTCTGTCACTCCTTTTTATAGGCTTCATTTCGTTGTAAATCGTAAAAGCAGCCAATGCAGCGACGTCCAGCATATTATAAAACATGGCCAACGGCCATCGTTGTGTTGCTCTTTTGCAGCTGTAAGTGCCTAGCATTTGATCCATGGTATCAACGCCGCATTTGTTGGCGTTGTAATCTAATATGGCATAGGGCTTCCGCTTCTCGGTTTGCTCGTCAACGAGGCAGGTGTAGTGCATTGTGGAGAGCACATTCACCACTTTATTTTTTTCGGCACGTATGAGCATAACGCTATATCCACTTCGTTGAACCCAAATAATGTACTATTGATGGTGCGCTTCGGGTTCTTCTTGAACTCCTGTGGAATGAATGTTTTGTTGTAGCGCACTGTACCAACATATGCGGTCTTCCTCCTCAACAAAATACGAGCCAAGTCAAGAGTGGTAAAGAAATTATCCGCGTATATAGTACGGCCAGCATCTAAATATTTTCCACAAGATCCAGCACTACGTTCTGCCCTTGGTTTATCTCCCTTTGTTGGTTTGGCAGTTTTCCAGAATATATCATTCCCTTCACAGGATAATAACTCTGTGAGTCGCATAACTACCATACTTTCAAACCATACTTAGCTGGCTTTGACGGAATATATTGTGTGAAGCGGGTGCGGGCTCTGTAAGGGAACAACTGCTCATCAACTGTTAGTGCTTCATGAGGAGTGTAAGCTGCTGCCAAGTTATGTTGCAACATTTGCCAAATATCGTCAATAGCCGCAGTTTTGCTGTTGATGAGTCGCTGTTGTCGAGTATTTCCATTGTCGAATCGAATAAATTGCTTTATACACATGAAGCTATCGTACGACAACGCAGCTTTGTATATTGGGCAACGCGTCGCGCCCCATAATTCCATAGCTGGTTCATGGTTTGATCTTGTGAGTCCAGCATACAAAAGAATAGCTACAAAGGCGTCAAACTCTTTCACTGTCACTGGCTTCCACTCCTTTTTCTTCGTGGGATTCGCCAAATTCCATGCAGCTGTAACCTTTTCTAAGAAAAATTCGAAGACATGAACTTTATTGCTTTCAAGGAAAGGCACAATATTCTAATTTTATACTACTAGCAAAAAACCAGTTCTTAGAATTTTTTGTTAGAATTTTTTGTTTTTATCATCATCCCTAATGTCTTTGAGTTTAGGTCTTTGTGTTCAGAATAAGTAAATTATGTGTTGAAATAATAAAAAAATTATAATGATGTCCAAAAACATGCATTTATTAGTGAAATTCAGTACAAGGTCCATACGGACCTATCCGATCGGCTTGATTGGAATACAGAGTAGTGGCCGAAGTAGGAGTAATTTCAGTTTGAAAAGGCAAAAAGGTCCCTAGGGACCTTCTCACTCATCGGAGGGTTAATTTAAAATATTTTGTTTGTCGTGCTTAGTTCCCAATTTTTATTTTTGTCGGGACTAGTGCTTTTATTAAAATGAAATAGAAAAATTCAGTGACATATGTTATTTTCTTAAATAGAATTCAGTTTATTTTAAACGAATATTATAAAAAGTTATGCTTTTAGACCAATTACACTACGCGACAAAATTTCACAACAGCTAAGCTTTGTGTAAAATTTTCCGCTGAATCCGAATATGAAGTCAGAATTGTCAAAAGTAGAGATATTCCAAAATAACCGTTATTTGGGTTTTTAAAAAAGATGTTGTGACTGAAATGCAAATATCTTAAAAAATTTCAAACAGATTATGTATTTCTTTTTTTTCTGTGAAAGTTTATTTAATTTCTAAAATAACCATGGGTCGTTTGTAAACATTGGTCAAGAAATGACAGAGTTACAGTGGACAAAATTTGAAAATTTATGAAAAATTTTATGATTTTTTGCAATTTTGTTCTTTTGAAGTTATATTTTTTAATGAAACAGCTGAAAAGTTTATTGTTTTATTACATGGGACATTAGTTTATTTTGATACGAACATTTTGCGCCCAACGAGACTAATTTCTGTGCAAAAATAACAAAGCTACAGAAGATTTAGTGAATTAACCCACTTTTCGCTTTTTATCAAATCAAAAACGCAAAGGAAGTAAATACGCAGAATTGGAAAAACGAACGCTGTAAACATTAGAAACATTGAATTTGTAAAAAAAATCACTTAAAAAGTGCTTATGTTAATAAAAATAATGCGCGAGAAAATATTTTTAAGAATGGAAAAGCGTTAAATGTTCCATTCATTAAAGATTTTTGACAGCAACGCCTTTTTTGTTGACATTGCTTTAATTGTCAGATTACAATTGCAAATTATTTGGTAAAAGTTTGGATTTTCTTGTAACGTATAATTCGTGCTTTTATCTGCCAGAACAATCCAAGCAAATTTTGTTATGCTTTTGGAGTTTATAGTTTTGCGCAGCCATCAAATTTTTTAAGGCAATTACAAAATGCATTTTGGCTGTATTTTAAAGTCAATCCGGAAAATATTTCGAAATCTTATACCCCAAATACTTTATGCAATTCATGCAAAACTCGTCGGTAGCAAGGGCCGTCTGATGAGGCGATGTTGGGCGAATATTGTTGGTTCCGTGTTCGAGAAACAGAAAATAATCACAAAAGGCAAAGCAATTCAACAGTTTTAAGCCATTTTTTTTTTTTTTTTTTTTTTTTTTTTTGAAACGTTTATTTAATGAATATGAATATATAATTACAAACTTCAAATAAACAAAAAGTATAAATATAGCTTATTTCTATATACAAAGTCCCATTTTAACGAGCTCTCAAGTATAATTTTTATTAAATAAAGTTATTTTTCTATTAGATAACTATATACCTACATAATACAAGAAAAAATACTAAGATCATAGAAAATGTAAGCAAAAAGGTTTTTTTTTTTTTTTTTTTTTTTTTTTTAATAATAATTTATTTTTATTATTGAATCTTTCTTATCGAAATTTACAATATGTATTCAAATCTTAATTCTACTTGTTGTTTATTAGTTGTTACCTGTGTAACCACTAACTGCTGTATTCAAATTTTTAAGACTGTCTTCTAGTAAGGCTCAAAGTATCGGTTCTTTTTAGCCTCTGGTGACCTTCGAACTGAAGCAAACCCCGAGCGAGGTAGTTAGGGTGAACCATTAGTTTATCGATGTAGCTTATTGAATATTTTTTAATTTCCTCCTGGATAGTGGGGACGTTGAGATCTCTGTGGATAATATCATTACGTATATACCATGGGGCGCAGACAATTTGTCGTAATATTCTAGACTGTCTTCTTTGAAGCTTTTGGATGTTAGATGCGCATGCAGTACCCCATAATTGGATCCCATATGTCCATATTGGTTTTATGATGGACTTGTATAGAAGAACTTTGTTGTCTAAAGACAAGTTTGAGTTTCTACCGAGAAGCCAATGTAGTTGAGCTGCTTTAAGTTTCATAGCCGTTATTTTCGCTTCGATATGACGAGACCAGGTCAAACGTCTATCTATATGAACTCCCAAGTACTTTACATGGTTTTCTACCGGAACAGTGATGTTATTTATTTTTACTGCTGGGCACGTTTGTCTTCTGAGCGTGAAAGTTAAGTGAGCACATTTAGCCGGGTTAACCTTTATTCTCCATTTTTCTAGCCATGCCTCTAGTTCATTGATGTGGGACTGCAGATTTTGCGATGCGACTTTTGGGTCATGGTTAACGCTAATAAATGCTGTGTCGTCTGCAAATGTAGAGGTATGCGTGCTCAGGTTTGTTGGCATATCCGCTGTGTATATTATATATAGAAGCGGTCCTAATATGCTGCCTTGGGGAACACCAGCAGTAATTTTCTTGAGGGGGGAGTATTTATCTTGCGACCTTACTATGAATGTTCTGCCTGTAAGATAGCTCTCCAGAAGCTTGTGAGTGTTTTGAGGAAGCATTCGTGTTATTTTGATGAGTAGCCCATCATGCCAAACTTTGTCAAATGCTTGGGAAATGTCTATAAACAGGGCTGAGCAGTATTGCTTTTTCTCAAACGCCGATCTAATAAGGGTGACAATTCTATGCACTTGCTCTATTGTACCATGTTTCGCTCTGAATCCGAACTGGTGATCCGGGATGATGTCGTGTTCATTAAGATGAGGAGTTATACTTAAAATGAATATTTTTTCGAAAAGCTTTGATAGGATTGATAATAAGCTTATCGGTCTGTACGACGCAACCTGGCTAGCATCTTTTCCTGGCTTGGGAATCATAACAATTATAGACTTCTTCCATGAGGATGGGAAGTATCCGACTCTTAATATAGCGTTAAAAATGAACAGCAAGATTCTGGAAGCAGACGAAGGTAAGTTTCTTATCATTGACCCTGTGATACGGCCAAGTCCGGGAGATTTTCTAATATTCACTTTTTCTATTGCAGATTTTACTTGAGTAATGTTAAATTTTAATGGATGGTTTACCTTATCAGGAATGGTTGGACGACAGGAACAAGTATGTGTATCATGTGGCGTGAAAACTTTCTCAAGATGGCCCGCGAAAGCGTTTAATTTTTCATCTGTGTTTTTCGCCCAAGTGCGGTTTTCCAGTCTTAATGGAGATTCTTGGGTTATAGGGCATTTCATATGCCGTACAGCCTTCCATAAGCTATAATTGGAGTTTTTTGTGGCATCTAGGCTGTTTAGATAGCCTTCTATTGCAGACTCGTGGTTCTGTCTCAATTTGTTGCGAAGAGTTGTCAGGCATAATTGTAGTTGGGCCTTAGTGGTTGGGGAACGACTGTTTTGCCATTGTCTTCTTAACTTCCTTTTTTCTCTGATAAGGGTCTCTATATCCGTCGATGTATTGTAAGGAGCACGTTTAATTGTCCGCTTGATTGGGGTTGCATTTCTTGCTGCAGCATCCAAGACTTCTGTAAATCGGTCGACAGCTATTTGGATGTCAGATGAATTTTTTAGGGGAATGCACTGTGATAGGTGAGAGCTCACATACATTTTATACTTTAACCAATTTGTGTTTCTGTTTGGATAGGAAAAGCAGTTTGCAGCTGCGGCGTCAGAGTTACATTTTAAAATGAGGATTGAAGGTGAATGATCAGACGAAAGATCATAGGAGGAACTAACTAGTACCTGATCGCGCTTGATGTTTTTGATTACAGCAAAGTCAATAAGGTCTGGTAGCTTGTTGAAGTCGGTTGGCCAATAGGTAGGCTCACCCCTCGATACCACATCAAAGTTATTTGCAGTTACGGTATTATATAGCTGATTACCTCTAGGACTAATAAGTCTGGAGCCCCAATATGTATGTTTAGCGTTGTAGTCGCCAGCAGCAATGAATTTCTGGCCCAATGTGGAGAAGAAGTTGAGAAATTTATCGTGTAGAATTTTGTGCCTCGGGGGACAATAAACGGATGTTAACGTTAGTTTGAAATCAGTCAGATTTATAGATGTGGCCTGGATACAATCTTCTTCGAACTCTGGCAATGGTAAGTGTCTGATGTGTTTGTGCACAATTATGGCTGTGCCACCACAAGCTCGTCCGCTGGGATGTTTTGTGTCATACGTAAGGTAACCATTTACCCTAAAGCAGTTTTTATGAGTAACGTGTGTTTCAGAGACAAGAAGTACGTCGATTTCATGCCTATGAAGAAAGTTTGCAACTTCGTGTTTATGTTGGGATAACCCGTTTGCATTCCAGAAACATATTTTTAACTGGTTCATTTTTTGTTGAGTAGAACTTGCAGGAGCATGTTCTGGTTTCGCATCATTTCCTGAAACATGCTCTGCATAGTGGCCATGAAGTTATTCATAGTTTGAATTAAATTTTCAATTGAGGTAGGCATTTGTAGACCTTCCCTAGGAACATTAGCGTATGGAGGTTGCTTTGCGTTGGAAGTACTCGGGGGATTTTTCGCATTAGGGTTTTCTTTTAGGACTTGGGCATATGATTGGTTTTGTTTGTGTAGTACTAGCAATAGAGCCAGCGGCTTGGCTGGGCGCATGTGATGGACCATATTGGGAGTGAGTATATTTTTGAACTAAAGCTGGTTTTTTTAAATGCAAGAAGACTTTACAACCCCTATAGTTTGCCGTGTGATTTTCGCCACAGTTGCTGCATTTCTTGACATTTGGGTCAACTTTAGAACGATTACATTCGGCGGTTTTATGAGCGTCGCCACAAACCACACATACGTGAGGCAATTTACAATATGATTTTGTATGCCCATATTCCTGACAGTTTGTGCATTGGGAGGGACCCTTTCGTTTTATTGGCTCCTCAACAGTTATTCTTCTGTTGAGTAGGTAGCGCAAGTTGTATATGGGATGAACTGAATTTTTGGTTTTGAGAACCGATGAATCAAACGATATCTCAATGCGGTGCAGTGGTTGGGGAACTTTGTTCCTGTTCAAAATGTTATGAACCGATTTTACCTCGTACCCCTCTTGCTCTACGGCAGATTTTATTTCATCTGTAGGAACGGAACTATCTATGCCTTTTATGACAATAATCAATCCCTTAGCACTTTTTAATTGATATGTATAGTAGCTTTTATTTTCTGCGTCCAGGTGTCTTGATATAATACGAAAGTTCGTTTCTGTACTGGCTTGAATTTTGGTCCTTGAATTTGTCCGCGTCGTATAGAAACGACGTAGAAATTGTTCTTACCTACAAGTTGAGTCAACATGTTGACTATGCTATTTGATGTTTGCTCCCGCAGATAGATAGGTGGCGGTTTAACTTCTTTAGTGGCTGTCCCATTAGCTAATTCTGCTTCTTCATCGTCAGGTATGGATAGTACAGAGAATCTGTTACCATTTGTTGGCAAAGAGACTACGTTAGAGCCTTTGTATTGTTTGGCCACGCGTTCCTGTTGGGTGGACCTAGGGCTAGCCTTTCTCTTAGTTATTGTTATATATCTGTCCATGCCTGTTTGCACTTTAGTACTTTTTGGTACAGCTCCTGTATTTGTTAATGCAAATCGTGATGTTCCAGGTTTTTCGTTATTATTCCTCTGGTCAGACGGCTTCACACTTTGAACCACATTTACGGTCGGATCAACACACTTGCTCAGGTTGGGCACACTTGAACTTAAATTTCTGTATGGAAAACCAGTTGCGCTGGCAATTTTTGCACTTAAAAAATGTTTGTTTAATTCAGGGTATCGAATGTTTTCATTGCTCACGCTCGGGGAGCTTACCACAATATACGCATTTCTGCTATTTGTGCTGGGCCTACTCTCCTTATTGGGAGTATTTGTGAGGCTCATTCACAAATCTCTTCGGGCACACTAGTTATTGTTCTTTTTTTTTTTAACCTATTACAAATATTTTTTTTTCACCTACGGTAAATATTTTTTCACTTTTTTTTTTTTTTATTATATTATTTTTTTTTTTTTGTATTTTTGTTACTCACTGATACACGTCCGTACTCGTCAAGAGCTAGTTCGCAACTTGGCAAAAAGGTTAGCAAAAAAACTTACTTTTATATTGGTAAGGATAAAAAGTAGGGTCAAGGGTTAAAATACGAGTACAAAAGATAGCTATTAGGTAAGCCACCAATATTTTTTAAGGTTTAGATTAGGTTTAATATTTTTATCATTAAAATAAATACTTGTGTCAAAACGACAATTTTCAGACGTTAGTTCATTACAATTTATAGCTTTGATATTGGCTCGCCTGTAAATATGATAAAGTATAGGAATACCATCTCTATTTTGGATGAAATCATTTTTATCGAGGAAAAGGAAAGCCTCAGGTGGAACATAACCATTTTGTAATGTTTCAGAAATATAGTCACCAGAAACATAGTAGGGAGCCATGATTAGATTATTTTCGTTAGTATTTACACAGTTTACAATATGGTCTCTTATAATATGAACAATAAAATTATCAAATCTGGATATTTCTGCCTTTTCATAGAGCCTTTGGTTTGATATATATTTTTTGTAATTACTACACTTGGATCTGTATAATGAGGTGCAACACCTGAGGCATTTCCTTTCGAATATCCGTATCTTCTCCATATAAGAAGGGGATATGTTAAACCAAATTTGGCAACCGTATGATAGAATTGGTCTTATTAAAGACTGGTACATGATAATTTTAACCCTTGGCTGTATATATTTAGAAAAAAATAATTTTTTATACATGAAAAATGCTTTTCTTGCCTTTATAAGTTGTTGGGTTATATGGTTGTTAAAGTACAGAAATTTATCTAAATGAATACCTAATAATTTAACAGTTTGTTTTACAGTAATATTAACATTATTACTTGACTTAATACCAAAAGTTTTCCAGTTTCTTCTTATATTGCTGTTACATTTTCCAACTGGTGGCCTGAAGAGAATACATTCGCATTTGTTCAAATTTATTTTCATAAGCCAATCTTTGGAATATTTTTCAATAGCTAAAAACTTATTTTGTAACCCACTATTGATTTTCTCAATTGTGTCATCGGCGTGGAAGATAGTAATGTCGTCTGCGAAAGCAATTATATTGTCTATTTTCTCTAGTATATCAAAAAGGTATAAATTAAATAGTATTGGGGAATTAACGGTTCCCTGTTGTAGCCCATTGACAATTGTGAATCTTTTCGTTCCAACGGTTTCCCCATCATGTACGGAAAAGGTTTTGTTATTCAACATATTATGTAGAAGGATTATAAAATGTAATGGGAATTTAAATTTTAATAATTTATATATTAGACCTGGTATCCAAATACTATCGAAAGCTTTTTCGAAGTCCACTAAACAGGCACCAGTATATAACGATTTATTTAGGTTCCATTGAACATTTGAAACAAGCAAATGAATTGCATGTATCGTTGAATGTTTATACTAAAGGGCTGCGCAAAATATTCTTAATGTTCTATGTTCTACTTCACACAACTATCAATTATATTATTTCACTGTAAACATACATAGCAAAACAAACATAACAACACATTACTTCCACCAAAACAAAACAAGCATAACTTAAAAAGTTTTTCTCCTCTGCTTTGTTAGTGCTTGTATTATCAAAACAAACAGAATATCAACACAAAAACAGACAATGAAATAAAGAAACGGTAAATTATAGTAAAAGCATCGAGTGCACTAGAACATTAAAAAAAATAAAAAAATTGATATTTTTGAATTATTTCCTAAATGTACCTACATATATTTTATTTTAGTCGACCTTTATTATTATATTATGTATAACTAAATTATCAAGCTTGAGGTCTTGTTTTATTTTTATATAAAACTTTAAACGTTTATTTAACCAATATTTCTAATTCTAGTTAAATAATTATTAATATTTTGTTGCTATCAATTTTCCCAAAAAATTGTGAAACACACCATTAGATTTTATTTTTTATATCTATGAAAATAATGAATTCTTCTTAATTTTATTTAAATATTAGACCTAAGTACCTTTATATGTATGTAAATAATAAACAATAAATTTTTGTAAATAAAAATTAATATTACATATAAACTTTTTTAAGCTTTTTCATATTCATTACAAAACGAAAATGTTTCTCACTTTGCAATTCTCTTTGGTATATGTTTTTACAATCAAAACATTCAAACATGCTTGAAATGTTCTATTTCTGTTTTAATGTTCTACTTCATCTTTGTTCTAATTCAGCTTTATTTTAGTTCAGCATTGTTCTAGTGCAGTTTTGTTCTATTCTTCTATATTTTGATCGTAAAACAAAACAATTGTTTTTGGAAGTATGTGTTTTGTAATGAGAGAGTAATAAACACACACTATCTAAATTCAATGAAATTGCTTGTAAGCAATATTTCTTGTGCTTGTGCATCTCTTTAGTTTATACTTGAAGCCGAATTGTCTTTCACTAACTATGTTTCTGTCCTCGCAAAACTTTACAATGTTAATATTGATACAGACTTCAAATACTTTACTGATGTTTGGAAGCAAGCTAATAGCTCGAAGATTTTTCGGATTGCTTGTATCTTTATCCTTTTTAGGTAAAATTATCACCTTCGCTTGCTTCCAAGCACGAGGAAAGTAAGCATTATTCAACATGTTATTAAAAAGTATTCCATACTTAAACATTAAATTTTCTGGTATATTACGCAGAATCATGTTGGGTATATTATCAACTCCAGCTGATAGTTTTGGCCTTAGCTTTTTAAAAATTGATAAAACTTTATCTTTAGGTATAAAAAAATTATCGAGCTGAGATTCTTTTAAATCGTCTGCCCTTTTCGATGCTGAAAATGTCGTTATGGTTGAGCCATTGCATTCGTACCGATTTTTCTCTTCTAAAAATTCAGTGAAACAATGATTTACTTCTATATGTACATTGTTATCTGGATCAATCTCCTTAAAAGAATGAACCGATTCCAGAAATGCACCAATTGTATTTAACTTTTGTACTTCTTCGGTAATTAAGTAATTATTATTGCAATTTTCTTTTTCTAAATCTATAGGGTCAATACCAGCGTTCCTTAATAATCTTTCATCTTCAAAAGGAATTCTGAGAACATTTAACGCAGAAAGCTGTTTCATTTTGAACTGCTTCTTGACTTCATTAAACATGTTAGAGCTGTCTCTTGGACTAATTTTCCTAAGTTTGTCCCGAAAATGCTTGTTTACGGAAATCGCAAAATTATCGTTCAAAAGTTTTTTAATTAGTTTTAGTTTCGCTTTAAGTACATTAAGTTCAGTTTGTGTTAAAAAGGCTTCTAATCTATTAACTCGTTTTAACAAGGTCACAATTTTACTTTTTTCTGACTGAAGTTTCCTAATAATCGAATTGGTGAATTTTTGAGTTGAATCATGTGACTTATACCTCGGGATTGACATATCCATGGCTCTTATAATATAGTCATTCAATTCACGTAAATAAAAGTCTATTTCCGTATTACTCAAGTTTCTGTCACCCGGTATTATGAAATTCTCATTCGTCTCTCTTATTAAAAAATTTTGGAATTTATTCCAATTTGTTTTCCTAAAATTTAATTTAGTTTTATGAGATTCGATGAAGAATGTGATTGGGTGATCATTTTCAACCCCTAATATTTTAATTTTAATAGCGTTGTGGTCGCTGTCATAGTCAAGTTATGGAATCATTGGCCTTATGAATTGCCAGTCTTGAATCAATTATACATACTTCTAAAAACGATCTACACCTTGGATATGAGGGTGTACATGTCGCATATAGTTTGCATCTATATCTTATTTAGTTTTCATCAATCCATTCTTTCAAATGATTGCCTTTAGTATTTGAAATTGAATTTTTCCAACTAGTGTGCTTTCCATTTAGGTCTCCAGCCATGATAAAGTAATTTTCCATACTTTCCAGATTTAGTGATTGAAAAAGTTTTAAGAGTTCCAATTTAAAGAAACCACAGTTATTTCCTGAGGGATAATAGGCTGAGATAACGAAAAGCATCTTATTTGGAAATAATGGTATTTTTATAACAGTTGTTTCCAAGTGCCTAAATAAGGCATTGTTTCTGTTATTGAAATAGCTAAATTTTATACCTTTTCTAACTAGAATCGCTGTCCCTCCCCCCATTTTAGCATCTTTTCTATCATTACGTATAAGAGAATAATTTTCAAAATTCAATTTATGTTTCGAGTTAAGTTTCGTTTCATTAATTAAAACTAAGTCTGGATTATGCGTATTTAAGAATTCACTAAGATTATATCTTCTACTTAATTGAATTAAGGAGTTAACATTTATTTGGATAACATTAATTTCTTTTGCAATTGTTTCAGCTATTATGAGAAAACAAATTTAACCTTCAATCATAGAGAATAGTGTGTCTATTCTAGATGATTGCAATTGTAATTGTTTGTTTAAATTAACCAATTGATTAGCCAAGGCTTGTACAGAGTTATTTAGTTGTTCTAAAATACTATTAATTGCATTATTTGTATTACCACTTTGTGGCGTAAACTGATTTTTTACCATATTAGCATAGCTTAAACTATCATTAACAGTAATTGGGGAATTTCTAATTCTTTTATCGGTTAATAATTGTTTTTTAGCACGTAGCTTTAGCTGTAGTTCCTTATATTTCGGACAACCTTTGTACGAAGCCGGATGCCCGTAGTTATTGCATAGCACACAAAAAAGTTTCTGCCTTTCGTTTTCAGGAACTTCATTAAGGGAACATTCTCCGATTTTGTGGTTATATTTACATTTAACACATCTACTTGGTAGGTAGCAATTTGATGCGCTGTGTTGAAAGCTTTGGCAATTTCTGCATTGTGTTATTTCAGCTTTTCTAAGACCGTCTCAGCGGATACAGCGATATAAAAGCCCCTTAATTGCTTTAAGCTCATTAATTTTACAACCACCACCTATTTGAACCATATAAATTGGTAGATTATACCCGTTAGCATCAGTCCTTTTAGTTGTAAAGGGACTTACTTTGATGAATTTTAGATTATCATTTTCGAATTTTTTTAACTCAGTTAGAATTTTTGTAGTATTCATATTGGCAGTTAAGCCCTTTAGCAAAAAAGTTTTATTTTTTAAATTTTTTGGTGTAAAGGTGTAAAACTTCGTTTTCGCCTCAATCAAATATGCTCTTATTTTGGAGTAGTCCTCTATGCATGAGGTTAGTATTTGAATTTTATTATTACTAAATTCTCTTATCTTAAACTCATTTATATGTAATCCATTTTTCACGAATTCTATAAGAGCGTTTGGGTCTACATCAACCACATACAACGGTGGTGTTTTTTATTTTTGTTTTGATTAACTTCTGTTGAGTTTGCATTGTTGGTATATATATTGTTGGTATTAATATTGTTGTTGTTTTCCCCAATAGGAGAATTAATATCAATCGCATTTTTTGATGTTGTGGGATCTTCTCTCCCTTGCACATGTTTTTTAAATTTTTGTATTATTTCATTATCAAAATTTTTACCATCGGCAAGCAGTGCCCAGTAGTTATTTTTTAAATGTTTAGCCACTGATTCTAGTGTTGTAACATTTTTTCTTTTTAATTAGTATTGTGGTTATTTTGTTGAACTATTTATGGTTTTTAATCCAAATTTTTAATATTTTTAATTAGGCTTAAGTTCATGATTTTTAATTTTTATTAAATTATTTTTGTGAAGAAAGGAATTTTACAACATGAAAATTAATTAAAATTGTTATTGATAATCTTTCATTCTTGACGTGGCTCGGGCTCGAACCCTGGCCGGCAGGTTACCATGACATGTTTCGATCGCAACCACTCGATCTCCTCAGATGGATTTGCCGTCTTACACTCGCAGCCATCGACGACTGCTGACGTCACTAGTCAAACATCAATCCTTAAACCAATTATCAATAACAATTTTAATTAATTTTCATGTTGTAAAATTCCTTTCTTCACAAAAATAATTTAATAAAAATTAAATTTCATGAACTTAAGCCTAATTAAAAATATTAAAAATTTGGATTAAAAACCATAAATAGTTCAACAAAATAACCACAATACTAATTATTGTTAAAGCTAAGGCACGAGCTCTATGTGTACATTTGTCCTTCAAGTTGTGCTGAAAAAGGTCAACAGAAAAGAGAAAGACAAAGTGAAAAAACAAAAAATGTACTTGGACTTCAAGAAAAATTCTTGACGAAAGTACGAAAAAACAGAAGTAAAGGAAAAAACATGTAAAGTCAATTAAAGTGGATAATCATTCAGGAAAGCAAATTTCGATCTACCAAATGTTAAAATACAATTTGGTTTAAGGATTGATGTTTGACTAGTGACGTCAGCAGTCGTCGATGGCTGCGAGTGTAAGACGGCAAATCCATCTGAGGAGATCGAGTGGTTGCGATCGAAACATGTCATGGTAACCTGCCGGCCAGGGTTCGAGCCCGAGCCACGTCAAGAATGAAAGATTATCAATAACAATTTTAATTAATTTTCATGTTGTAAAATTCCTTTCTTCACAAAAATAATTTAATAAAAATTAAATTTCATGAACTTAAGCCTAATTAAAAATATTAAAAATTTAGATTAAAAACCATAAATAGTTCAACAAAATAACCACAATACTAATTATTGTTAAAGCTAAGGCACGAGCTCTATGTGTACATTTGTCCTTCAAGTTGTGCTGAAAAAGGTCAACAGAAAAAGAGAAAGACAAAGTAAAAAAACAAAAAATGTACTTGGACTTCAAGAAAAATTCTTGACGAAAGTACGAAAAAACAGAAGTAAAGGAAAAAACATGTAAAGTCAATTAAAGTGGATAATCATTCAGGAAAGCAAATTTCGATCTACCAAATGTTAAAATACAATTTGGTTTAAGGATTGATGTTTGACTAGTGACGTCAGCAGTCGTCGATGGCTGCGAGTGTAAGACGGCAAATCCATCTGAGGAGATCGAGTGGTTGCGATCGAAACATGTCATGGTAACCTGCCGGCCAGGGTTCGAGCCCGAGCCACGTCAAGAATGAAAGATTATCAATAACAATTTTAATTAATTTTCATGTTGTAAAATTCCTTTCTTCACAAAAATAATTTAATAAAAATTAAATTTCATGAACTTAAGCCTAATTAAAAATATTAAAAATTTGGATTAAAAACCATAAATAGTTCAACAAAATAACCACAATACTAATTATTGTTAAAGCTAAGGCACGAGCTCTATGTGTACATTTGTCCTTCAAGTTGTGCTGAAAAAGGTCAACAGAAAAGAGAAAGACAAAGTGAAAAAACAAAAAATGTACTTGGACTTCAAGAAAAATTCTTGACGAAAGTACGAAAAAACAGAAGTAAAGGAAAAAACATGTAAAGTCAATTAAAGTGGATAATCATTCAGGAAAGCAAATTTCGATCTACCAAATGTTAAAATACAATTTGGTTTAAGGATTGATGTTTGACTAGTGACGTCAGCAGTCGTCGATGGCTGCGAGTGTAAGACGGCAAATCCATCTGAGGAGATCGAGTGGTTGCGATCGAAACATGTCATGGTAACCTGCCGGCCAGGGTTCGAGCCCGAGCCACGTCAAGAATGAAAGATTATCAATAACAATTTTAATTAATTTTCATGTTGTAAAATTCCTTTCTTCACAAAAATAATTTAATAAAAATTAAATTTCATGAACTTAAGCCTAATTAAAAATATTAAAAATTTTTTCTTTTTCTTAAATTGTCTATTGTTGTTGCCTCAATAGACACGTTATTTGTATTATTTTTGTCATTGATTTTTGATGAGTGCAGAGCATTATGCTCACTCATCATTAAATAAGGTTTGGTTTTTGATTTAGAGTCTATTTTTCTTGGAATTTATTAACAAAAAATTTTACACAAAAAAATAAATGTGTAAAAAAAATTGACAAAGAATAAACGATAAAGAAATTTAAACACCGCTATACGTCTATCTATCATGACAGTTCGATCGCGACTTCAGTTTTAAGCCATTTTACATATTAGTTGTTACTACCATTAGCTTTGTATATTTACTGTTCTGTTCTGTTTTTTTTTTTTTTTTTTTTTTTTTGTTTTTATAAAAATCTCAAAGTGGGATAATTGAATTAATCTACTGTAACTTTGCCATTTTTGCACCGATCTAGATCCTATGGGGCACAAAATGTTCGTATCAAAATAAACTAATGTCCCATGTAATAAAACAATAAACTTTTCAGTTGTTTCATTTAAAAAAAAAATAACTTAAAAAGAACAAAATTGCAAAAAATCATAAAATTTTTCATAAATTTTAAAATTTTGTCCACTGTAACTCTGTCATTTCTTGACCAATGTTTACAAACGACCCATGGTTATTTTAGAAATTTTATAACCTTTTACTAAAAAAAAAAGAAATACATAATCTGTTTGAAATTTTTGAAGATATTTGCATTTCAGTCACAGCATCTTTTTTAAAAACACAAATAACGGTTATTTTGGAAATTCAGCGGAAAATTTTACATAAAGATTAGGTGTCAAATTCATTTGGTCAAAAAATTGTCACGTAGTGTTACATGTATTTTTAGGTATGAAAAGGAAAAGTTGGAATTAGTTGAATTAAAAATGCAAATAAGAAGTAGTTCATATATTTTATTATATTGAAGTTCACATTTATATTAAATTGCTTTAATTTTTATAATAATTCAGAAGAAATAAAGACTAATTCACTCTACAGCTAACCATATTCGTCAATATCCCAATCATCTTCCAATTGTACTTCACCTTCAACGTGCAAGTTATTGTAAAAATTATGAAACTCTGCATTTATAAATGGCAGAACGGACTGCAAATCACGTTTTTTATTAGAAGATATTAACAAAGGAGCAGAATAACATTTATTAAATTCGAGATTTGTTATTTTCCGTCGCCGCTGTGTTATGTCTAGTTCCTTGAAGTCCTCGTCCGGCTGTAAAGATAGCTTGTACTGTAAAATTCCCGACTTAGATTTCTCATATTGCGTCCAACGTATTAGCTTCCATTCAAATGTGTCACCTTTTCAAAACAACAAATAAAAATTATACTAGAAATATACAAACATAAGTAGTGTTACACGCACCTAATGTATTAGTATTTCTCCACGTGTATTTGTTCTTTAATAGGCTACTAAAGTCGAAGTATTGATCTTAAACCATCTCGATTGCATTGTATTTGTAATTGCTATTAAAGTAGCCCAGTCATGTGGGTGATGTATGGAATTCTTTTTTTCTATTTGGGAATGAACCGTGTCACATTCCATATGCGTGTGTCCAACAACCAGAAACTTGTGATCAATTAATTCTATAGTTTGATAATCTTCTAAAACCTTTTCAAACATGGCGGAAATATAAGATTCTGGTTTTGCCCTGGAAAGGAGTCGCTGTACAAAATAACATGCTTCACATGTATCGGCAATTTATAATACCACGCTTTGCAATGGTATCATTCCATATATAACAATTCGCTCTGTTTGTTGCTCTGTCATAAATCGTAAAATTAAATGTCCACAGTGGTCGTTTGTAGAAGAATATTTCCGCATTAAAGTGTGGTGTTGGCATTGCTTTTTCATTCCCAGTTAATGCATTTTTTATATCTATTCATAAAGTCTCACTCTTGTTGTATACATCAATATGCGGCATTTTAAACTTAATGTCCAGTTTCTGAAATATTTATCGATACGTTGGAAACGAAACAGGTTGAGAAAATTTGTTTGTGTATAATCTGTATAATTCTGCCGTGCTTAAATTACACTGAAGATATAGTTGTTTTGTATGACGACGGCTGTAATGGCTCACATATTTCGGAAAACTATTTCCGTCGACAGTTTGTGTAGTAGAAAATGTTTTCCTCTTTTATCGCACTGAACAATTTCAACGGAGCTTTCTTTAACTTTACACTTAGTAACAGTTTAATACTTTGAGAAGTTTCGGCATATACTTTCATAAAACTTTGTTTATATACTCTTCTCCTTTGACCGTTAATTTCACAATTATACAAATAATTATATTGTCGATTTCCAACGTTATTTATTGTATGCGTTTTCTTAAATTCAACATCTTTTGCTCCTCAAAATTTAGGTGAGTATTTCACAACTTTCTGCATTTTGAAAATGCTCTAATTTTTTTAGCTGGGGTGATTTTCCTTTTATTGGTGACATATTCTTTTCCTAAGTTTTTGTTACGCCTGTTCTTATTTTTAACTGCTGATGTGGTTGGAAGTTCGAATAGTTGGGTTTCATCAATTTCGGTGAAATCCCAATTACTTACATTGGACTCAATATCTTTAGCCATTTCCTGCGTAGTGGTGTTAAGCTCGGAATCCGTCTCCGGGACAAAATCTGAGTCATCAACATCAGATTCATGGAAAGGATCTTCATCAATATCAATCTCTTCATCAATATCTTGGGCACTTGTGTGGTACATTTTATTTTATTTAAATACAACTTGAATGAAAAACAGAAAGAGAGTACATACTATTCATTTTGTTGTAACTGACATATCTGTCATTGATAGTGTGACTTTTCACAAATGGCTTACTTGGATTCGTTAAGTATTGGCAGTTGAACAAAGGTGCAATTCGTTCGATAAATACGGCACCCTCAGAAAAGTCGAAAATTCTAAAATCATTAAAAATTCCATACAAATTGACAAACTGTTTGGAGCCGTGACGTAGGTACCTTCAAAACAGCTGATAATTATCGTAATCTTGTATATCACTTGCGATAGAGTCAATACTCCTCCAAAACTTTGGAACCTTTGATTTCTGTCTTCCTCTGTGCATTGTTTATGTTTTTCTATATAAGGAAACAGGTGGGGTGTCACAAAGCCATAGGACATAAAGCCATATGGCGTCAAGTCCCATTCCATTGAGTCATAAGGGCATATGCCATTAAGTCTCAATAAAATGGGACTTAACGCCATAAATTTTTTCCGTAAAATGAGACATAAAGCCATATTTTTTGTAGAAAATGCTTTGTGGTTTCATGTCGCCCTGTTTTATGTCAAAAATGGCGGTATGAACTAAGTCCCCAATTAATTAACTCCCCAAACCCAAAATGAACTAAGCCCCTAAATTTGGGGACGTCGTTCATTTATGGAAAAAACCCGAAAAAGCTACGCTAACTAGAGCTTCTCTGCATAGCCGGCCTTCGGCCGGACGCAATGATTTTCTCCTCTATGGTATAACAAAGACGCTAACTAAAGCTTCTCTGCATAGCCGGCCTTCGGCCGGGCGCAAGGATTTTCTCCTCTATGGTATAACAAACACCGGCTTCGCTAACTAAAGCTTCTCTGCGTAAACGGCATTCGTTCGGAAACAAGACAGATTTTAGAAGCTTTACTTAGCGAAATCGGTACTTGTTATACCATAAAGGAGAAAATTCTTGCGTCCGCCAAAAGGCCGGCTATACAGAGAAGCTTTAGTAAGCGAAGCCGGTGTTTGTTATACCATATAAGCATTTGTAACGCAACACATTAAATGGGACATAACACCATAATGGCTTTATGTCCCATTCCACTAAAATTGATATGAGACTTAAGGCCATATCAAAATTATGGCTTTATCTCCTATGGCTTTGTGACACCCCACCAAGGAAACAACATGTTTTCATAAAAAACGTCTTAATTTGTTACACACAGGCGCGGATCCAGCTCGAGCCTTACGGGGGGGAAATTTTGTATGATACAAAAAAGTAAAAAATTTGTTTTTAAAAGTTTATTAAAAACAATATATGTATGTATATTATATAAAAAAAAAACAATAGGGTTAAATAAAATATAAGATCCGTTCAATATAAATTAAAATAAATTAATCTTTTTAAATAAGTAAATTGTGATTTCCTTGTGAGGCAAATTGAGATAGTACAGTCTATCTTCGGTCATTGTTGATCTGAGCCATGTTTTTATTCGACGAAGGGTAGGAAATGATCTCTCGCTTGTAGCATTACTGACGAGCATTGACACGAAAATTTTAAATATTTTTCTTAGATTTGGGAAGATGTCTTCATCACAGTTTATTAAAGCATCTACAATGTTATCTGATAGATTTTCAGATATTTTCCATGTTTGTTGCCAATGCAACAGTTCAGGCTCAAGTTAAAATGTGTTAATCTCGTTTATCAAATATAATCAGCTCATCAGCTAGTTGTGGTTTTAAAATAAATGGTATATGGGCAAATCTCAAAAACAGTCCACAAACCAAAAATTTTTCATATTAATTTTTTTTTTTTTGATGTATAATTTAATTTTTATATTTAAAAATATGTATTTCGACGAACATTAATATAATAATTTTTACCAAATATAACCCCTTCCCTGATCTCTTGATGTTACACATGAATTTAACATTATTTAAGGTGCTTTTTGAGCTTAAAATAGCACTTACAGCCAGCAGACTCATCGCAATATAAATTTCGTTAAAAAAAAGATTGTTATTCATTCATACATTCATTAATGATCACAAAATTAGTTTAAATATAATTTGTTTTGTTAAAATAAATAAAATTGTGTTTATTATATAGTACTAAAAAAACTGTAGCATGCGTTGTAAGGCGTGCGTCACAAAGGGTTCACGCATTTTATCAAAAAATTACAACATTTTTAAGCGAATAAGTGGTTTTAGAGTTCTCTTATATTCATCTTTCTTTTAGGAATAAGACTTTGTATACCTTATGATGTAAAATTCGCTAAAAACTAGAAAACACCCTTCAACTTTTAAAGCTGCTTCTAAGTTTTGTGGCGTGCGTATCAAAACTTTGTGATTAATTATTTCGCAACAAATGCTTGCTAAGAAATTATGATATATGCCATTCGTAAGTACATATTAATGTCACTAAATACTTTATATAAGTTGAAGCTATCTCTTTTGAAAGGCCAAAAAATGGTTATATATCAATCAGAAAACACGAGCGAGTGTAGCGTTCGTTACGCAGGATTTGTCCATATGACTTGATTACACTTTGAGGTTGAAGTTTAGGTATGTTCAATACATTTAGAATATCTATTGGGAAAGATGTTTTGAGATCTTCTAAAGTAAATTCAATAAGAGGAATGTAAGCTACAACTCGGTAGTAATCTTCAACATTTTGGAAGTGATTATTTCGTTCAAATTTTGTCTCGATTTGAACGCAAATAACTTTAACTTTTTTAAAAATCGCTTTAAATTGTTCTTCGGCTTTATTTCTTTTTTCTTCAGGGCACATGATAAAAATTTTGATAAGGCTTGATCCTTTTTGAAGATCTATATCTTGCTTTTGTAAAATGATACTAAGTGGCTGTGTTACAAAAGGTATCACACTTAATATGTATATTCCGCAAATAAATTTACTAAGTGAGCTCCTTAATATAAAGATAGAGATACTACTTCCTTTCCACTCAGATATTTTTTCCAAAGGTTCTACTATATGATGTACACTAGTTGCAAAGACGCATAATGAAGAGAGTTTGGCTCCCAAATACTTTGCTTAAACTGTTTTTCGCTTGGGATGATTATATTTAAAAAATGTTGTCGTTTCTTAACAAATGATACAACTTTTTGCATTAATGGCACTTTATTGCTTTTAGAAATTGAGTTGTTCGATTTATGGGAATAGCAAGGAGTTTTTTTCGCATTTGTCGCTTTTCCAGAAATTTTGAAAAGCTCCATTTTCCGCTGACATCAGAGGACACCCATCTGTTCCATCTCCTACACAATTTTTTAGGTCAAGACCAAAATTTGTCAAAATTTTAAGAACTATTGATGATAGTGCCTTCGCTTCAATTGACACATCAACGTCATCAATATCTTTTGAAGCCTCTTCAAATGCGTTTACAACAAAGCAAATAAATTCTTCCCTAAAAACTTTTTGTTGTATGTTCAAATATTAAAAAGATAAGGAAATCTGGCTTTTCCCCGACAAATCAGTGCTTTCGTCAAAAATTATCGAATAGAATTTTGATTCATATAACACATTTATACATAAATATTGCAAATACTAAGGCTTTTTAATAATTAAGCCGCACGCATTATCAAGTCAAACGTTTAGTCTTTGAATATAGATGGCACCTGCTGGGATTGAATGTAGAATAATAAGTAATTGAATACGGTAAACTAAATGTTTCTTTGGAAATATCTAATAAATAACTATTAGGATTAAGATGTGGATACTTATTGAAAATCGTTAGAGTTTCAATAAAAGAAAATAAAAAAATACTTATTGAAAATTTCGTTAGAGATTCCATAAAAAAAAAAAAAACAAATAAAACATAAAAAACAATAAAAACAAAAATTTAGTACATTAAAAAAATATTATTATGGGAATTCTTGTATTATCGAAATTAACCAAACATATTTTTATAATTTACGGGGGGGAAATTTCCTTATTTCCCCCCCCCCCCTGAATCCACGCCTGGTTACACATATATATATTAGAGCGACTCAAGTTGTATGGAAGCAAAATTCGTGCTCGATGTACCCTCCTAAAAATGAACCTTGGACTTTTTTAAGATGACATTTTAAATATTTCGGCTCCAGCTTTGACTTCTCGTGAGCTGGACCAGTTTGAAAAAGGGTATATTTTTGTATGTTTTGTTACTTTAAGAATCTGTTTCCTTACCAACATATGCAAATTGGGTATCGTAAGAAAGGTTTTTTTAAGGCGCGTCTGTATATACAATTTGTCCAAGGACGATCATCCATGTCCTTTTTTTAAGGATTTTCTGTAAAAAAAAAAAACGGTTTTTGAATTTTTTGTTCGGGGTTGTTTGTAATAAAAGTGCCAAATTAACATATTTTAATCAAATTTTATCTTTTGGCAAGTATATCATCTTTGTATGTAAATAATTTAGATTTTTGCAAATAAGATACATTTTACACGCTGGTCTGGAATATATAAAAATGCAATTTTTTAGTAACTCTAAAATGATAGCGGATTTAGTTTCTAGATCATGTATAGATGAAAATAGGACTAAAGAAAGAAAAAAAGAAATGATCCACGACTTTTTGGCGGCATATTTTTTTTTTTTAAATTCAAGTCGTGGATCATTTCTTTTTTTCTTTCTTTGGTCCTATTTTCATCCATACATGATCTAGAAACATTTTTATATATTCCAGACCAGCGCTGCAGCGTGTAAAATGCATCTAATTTGCAAAAATCTAAATTATTTACATACAAAGATGATATACTTGCCAAAAGATAAAATTTGATGCCCATATTGCCCAATTTAAAACGAAGGGTTACCACCCCATTGCATTTTTGTCAAATCGCGAACTAGCACGAATTTCAAAAAAAGCTGAGACACATTTTTAATTAAATCGACTATAGATTTAAATATGTTAATTTGGCACTTTTATTACAAACAACCCCGAACAAAAAATTCAAAAACTGTGTTTTTTTTACAGAAAATCCTTAAAAAAAGGACATGGATGATCGTCCTTGGACAAATTGTACATACAGTTGGGCGCGCCTTAAAAAACCTTTCTTACGATACCCAATTTGCATATGTTGGTAAGGAAACAGATTCTCAAATTAACAAAACATGCAGAAATATACCCTTTTTCAAACTGGTCCAGCTCACGAGAGGTCAATGCTGGAGCCGAAATATTTAAAATATCATCTTAAAAAAGTCCAACGTTAATTTTTAAGAGGGTACATCGAGCACTTTTTTTGGTGAGTCGCTCTAATATATATATATATATATATCAATATATATATGCACAGCGTTTATTTAGCGAACAGTTTTTGAAGCTAGCGCATAAACTGCGGACAGTTGCATACTTAGCGAACAGTCCGCCAAATGATTACATGCCTAGAGCATATTTACCGGACACGTCAATTTTTCCCCACAAATTTTAATTTTTTTGGTTTATTCTTTTTTTTTACTTTATTTGATTGCACTGTGGTTATATATCAATCAATTACTATTAAAACTTCTATATATACGGTTTAAATGCCTTAATTTTGTATTTTTTTAACAAATTTTAACAAATTTTGTTGCGTAGTATTGCCAAGTACTCTCATATATTTTCCCATTTTTTTTCTCCGTAAAAAATATATACAAGTGATTTCGAGGACACAGAGAAAAAATATAAACATGTGACTTCGAGGACACAAAGGGAAAAAATATATACATGTGACTTCGAGGACAAACCGTTACATTTTTCAGCGTTGCCATTGTAAACAATTTTCCCTTGTTTTTAACAGGTTAATTTACGATGTTTTAAAGTTAATGAAGGTTTTTAGAAATATCCTGCCGTATTCATAAAGAATTACAGTGCATGAACATTTTGCCTTAAAACACGTTTCAAGCTTATTTTATATTTTAAAACGGCTGATATAATGATGAAAATATCTAATGATGATTTTTGGCTACTGACCGATCTTATTTTATCTGTCCAACATACCTTAATTAAGGGTTACAAGATCAAGTTTTGCCTTTCAAGTTTTTTAAACTTTAACCGAATTTGATTTCAAAATTCTCTCTAGAGTGGATTTACCTACAACGTTTAAATTTTTAGGCACATGATTAATGGACAGAGCAAAATAAAGATGTTGCGATGAAGTTTTTCTGAAGTTTTTTTTTCTGAAGTTTTTCCATAATTAAAAAAAAATAAGTTAAACAATTTTGTCGTAACCAAATCTATACCAAATATTAATTTAAACTGAAATTTTGGATTAGTACACTATTGTTGATCAAGAGCGACATGTGTCATTTTAAAGATCTGCTGATTTATTTTATGTTTTTTTTTTTAATAAATAGTTCATCGTATCTTCCTTTTTTAAAGAAAAATATATTTTTTAATTTAATTTTCTTATATGTTTTATTTGGTTGTTCAACTGCTTAAAACTTAAAAACGCCAAGGCTAAATTGGATACTTTCCTCTTCGTGTTTGTTTATAATTGGTACGCAAAGGTTTAGGAAAAGAGAAAAGTCGACAAAACAGGTGGAAAAATTTATTGAAATGGTTGTTTATTTTGTACTTCGTTTATGTTTTTTTTTTTCAAATATTCAATTTGAAAACATTAAAATAATTTAATTTAGATTTTTCTTTTCTATGGCAATGCGGGCGCATCCGGTGTACGAAGTAGAATTATATCTAACACACAATTCATACGAGCGCTTTTGCGGCTTCTTTTTTTCTTAGGACTTTATTGTCTAAACCGCAACGCAACGCAACGCCAAATATTTCATTGAAAGCCAAAACAAAAGACACGTCAAAAAAGCGACGTCGTAAAAATCCCCGTCTGAATTTGATGTAACACGACGCGCTTTTTAGTAACATCTTTTTTTATTTGAGAAAGGGCCTCGATTATCAGTCATTCGATTAACCAGCAACATCAATTATATAGTAAATATACAAAAGTCTTTAATCAACTTAAAATACTTTTGAACAATCATAAAAATGTGAATAAAAGGCGAATTCTCTTGCAAATTACTGGGAAGCATGTTCTGCAAAAATTACATGTTAACTCATATTATTTAAACATGTACATTAGGGGTACAACCAATTTTTTGGCGTATTACCATGAGGCCAACCATGTCCTAGTTGCCACGAAAATCATAATCTTTTGTAATTTTTCTCAAAAAATTTCACGCACCAATTGGTTTTTCTAAACCAATGCTATATTGGATATTCATAATTTTATACGGTGTTTTGTTTTCTTTTTTATTTTTTCTTTTGTTATTAAAGGTTAAAAATACGTTTTCGTTTGCGGAAAAATCTCTTACCATCTCTAAATATTAATGACATTTCATACTTGGGCTATTTTTTCTTTTAAATAAACATATTATTAATTTTTCTTAGCAAAAAAGAAAATCAAAAATTTTCAAAACTTCATCGCGGTTGGTGTGTGAACTTTTTTGACCTTAGCGAAAAAAATAAATATACGTTCCATTATAGTTTTTTATTATCTATCTATTAAAAAATTGTTAAAAAGTTATATCCCTAATGTGCATACGTTAATCTGTATATAAAATCTCTTAATAATTTTAACTAGAAACACACAAAAAACTACTAAAAATTGTTGCTATTGATAACCGAGGTCTTACTGTATTTTAAAACTGATATTTCAAAGTTAGTCAAAGAATAAAACGTAACAAGAAGAAAATAAGTTAAAAGAGAAATTTGAGAAAAAGACATAAAAACACTTACCAAGTATTTTTGTTTACCCCTCTTTCTTCTCTAAACCGTGGCCACCAAACCAAAAGAGACGTCGTAAAAGCCCACGCCTGAATTAACTGTAAGGCGACCTACGTCGTAGATACGCTTTTATATTTGCGCCAGCTATTGTGTGCCTTTGTATACAATATTGTACGTTTTAATTTGGCATCGTATCTACGTCGTACAGTACTACGTTTATATGGTACAATTGTGTTCCTTAAGGCTAGATTACACTATCTCACAAGTCTTACGTATTCCATAATACTTTGTGAGATAGAAATCTAATAAGTTTTGTTGCGACTGTCAAGTAATCTAATTTAACATAACAGTTTGTGTTCACACGATCTCACAAAGTATAAACACTCACACATGTAATAAAATGCATCCCTGATCCAATGAAAAGTATTATTGCTTAGAAATGTAAAATTTTGTTTATAATACTTGTCATTTCTATCACGCATGCATTCACACAAGCAGACTTTTACATATTACTTGAGTTTTTCACAGTATTATTACAAAGTATAAAAGGGTATACTAGCCTTAAACATAGAGACAGCATACAAATATAGTACATTTGAAGAGAAAAATGTAAAAAATTCGTATTTTTTGTGAACAATTTTTTTTAATAATAATTTTGTGCAAGCTTGAAACTTGTGGTATGTATTTAGAACAAGGACAATAAATCAAAAAGCTTACAAACAAACAAATTAAATTTAAGTGGCAAAACAGGGTTCAAATTCGTACTTTTTGTAAAGCGCTATGTTTCTAATCAGTAAGCAATTTGGAATTAAAAAAGTTAGAAGTAAAAATTTTAAAAAATTTTGACCGGGGCGGACAAAACGTGTAAAGTTTTGTACGCTTGTTACTTTTCTTAAAGTAATAATGTTTTTCAAAACAATTTTACATAAACTTTAAAATAGTGTTTCGAGTTCAAAACACAATTAAAGTAGTTCATATAAGAGTTCATATACGAACTTATAAGAGAAAAAAAGCTAAAAAGGGTAAAATAATTTTTTTTATTTTAGTAAAAAGCCATCATGGAACTGAAAATATTATTAATATTACTTTTATAAGAATAATTACACTATGCAACAGATAAAATAAAAGCTCCTTCTCGTGTGGAATTTCTTGAAGTACTTTTCGTAACTTACAAACCCCTATTTGGGTTTTCCTAGTTTATCTGCCGAACTAGTTTTTGGGCCTATTGAAAATTTTGTCTAAAACTTGATTTTTTTTGGAAAAAACATGAATTTTTTCGGAAACCAATAATATCACAGAATACTAAGAGAACTGTCACGAGACGGACGATTTTGCGTTTTTTTTTTTGTCTCTTTCTAAGAAAGCTGCCCTTTTGCATTTCTCTGTTCAACATATTCTTTGCCGCAATGAACACAAATTTATTTAGTTAAGATTTATTTGCAAAACTGTTGTAAAAATTAACTTTTTAGTTCACCACAACACGAGTAAATAATATTTAAGTAAGTAAATAACATTATAATACAAAACAATATTACTAAATACATTTTTTTTTGCACAAAAAACATCGTTTGTTAAACTAATGCATTTGTTTAACGTGGTTTGTGTTTTTTTATTTTGATAACGCCATTTGTGTTGATTGTTGCGGTCTGTTTTTACACCTTGCCACTTCACTACCAAAAATCGCTTTCGGTCTCTTCGAAAGCTGCCCTCGCAACTGTTTTGGGCCTTTTTCACACGTCACTTTTAACAGTTCTGTGTATTCTGTGGTAATATTCAGAAAAAAATTAATTCTTAAATATAATTCAAAATTCTTTAGAACATCATAATTCTTATTTTACCTTTTTCAGCTGTGTTATTATCAAAAATTTGAAATATGTATGTGTCAAAATTACAATTGAATAATTAACTTTTTTTTACTTTTTGCAACATTGTATGCATTTCATAAATATCACGAATTTTCTTTCAAAAATACATCTGGAAAATGTGGAAAATGCATTTTCCGGTAATTATATACATACTTATGTGCATATGAGGAATTATGAATTAGAGAAATATTTTTTCTGAAGATTACCGTTTGGCAGCTACGAGCCAAAAATAGTGCAAAAACTAACCTGTGATATAATTTTTAAGTTTGTGTTTAATTTAATTTTTCATGTTTAATGTTTTTATGTTTGTCTACAACAAATTATTGTTCAATGTAATAAAAAATTAATTTCTCTTTTTACGAATCCCTTGATAAAGTGAACATAACATTCACGAAACGTTGGGAAAATATGGATTAAATGCATTTTAATTGCATATATTTTTATAAACAACTACATTGGCGAACAACAAAAATAATATAGATACAATTTTTGGACTGTGAAATATTTATAAAAATTTTATATTTTCAACATTTTTTATTTTTCGAATTTATTCTATGAGCTTAATTTCAGTTATGTTTAGGACTATAACAGTCGATTTCATCATCTTTAGATACTTCAGCACCTAAAAGAATATATTTGGGATCGTTAAGGTATGAAGTATTAAAGGAGTAAACAGAATTATACAACGTTACAGTAATAAAGCACACATAGAGTCTAATATGGTTTGTTTCATAAAAACTTCACTGCATCCTTTCATTTAATATACTGCAAATTGTAGTTTATTATTATTTATGAAAATCCTTATAAAAATTTTAAATACTAAAAATACTTATAAAATAGAGATTACATGACAAATGGTAACGCTGGTAATATGCAACTCTGTGTGTTTCTTTCCACACTGCTGCCAATTTAGCTATTTTCTTATCAAATCCAGCGATTTTTAATAAAATTTATAGGACAAACTTTTTAACTTTAAATTTTATTTGAAAAGGGTGATTTTTTGCGATTTATAGGTAAATTCACTCATAATTAAAAATTTAGCTATTATTTATTGCGTTTGTTTTATAATAATTTAATAATTTTAGTTCAAAAGGAGTTATTTTTAGCGATTTATAGCTAAATGCACTTATTATTAAAAAAATTTAGCTATAATTTATTGTGTTTGTTTTATAATAATTCATTAATTTTATTTCAAAAAGTGTGATTTTTAGCGATTTATAGCTAAATCCACTTATAATTTCAAAAAAGGTATTTTATTGAGAGTGAAAATTATTATTTTGTGCCGCACACGCCACTTTTCAAAATTTATTTCTACAAAATAAGCTTTTTGTTCCGCAAACATATATTTAATGCTGTATATTGTGATGTTGACAGTTTATCTAACTTCTACTCCTTTTTTACGGCAATGAAGCGAAGCAAGATTAAAATGTATTTTCTTGTCAAATTATCTTGCTTTAACTTCTACAGCATTTGCCAAGCACTGGCTCGTTATGCCAAACAATATTTAATACACTTCAAAAGAGTTGGTATGGAGCAAAATTAATGCTTAATATTCAGAAAGCGGGTAATCAAAATAAATATACCCATACCTTACTAATTTTTCTTAAATGGTCGGCGGGTTAAACCAATAATGAGCTGAAGAAATTCGTTGATTGTCGTTGAAAGACCACATACAAAAAATGTCAATTTATGAACTTTTAACTTTTCTACCAAATACGTTTTATGTCCCATAAATTTGAAAAATTTTTATATTCCATTATAAATGTGTTCAATTGCAGAATTTGCAATTGTTGCCTTTTTCCGATTTCATTCTTCAAAGCTTTTTTTCCGAGAAACATAAAATACCAAAAAATTTTTATATTTAAGAAACCTATTTAAAAAAATACAAATACAAACTTGGTACTTTTTTGAAATTCTAACGATTATGGGTGAAGGTAGTGTACTTAATTACCGTTAATATTGGACCTAGAAACATTAAACTCAACATGCAATATCCAGAGTGATAAGACTCAATGCGGAACTTTTTGGTACGTCTTTAACTGTTACTTTTTTTGAATTTACGTTGGTATTGGACTTAAACTCAAAATTAAACATGCAAGATCCTGAGTAAATGTGAATCTTTAAAGGGATCTATTTGGTACGTTTTCGTTCTTTAACTGGTCCTTTTTTTAATTTTCATAAAATCAAATATGCAATGTCCTGGGTAGATTAGAATCTTTAAGAGGGGCATTTTGGTACTTTTTGGGTCTTTAACTGGTAGTTTTTGAATATTCGTTGGTATTGGACTTAAAACATAAAATTAAACATGCAAGGTCCTTAATGAATGAGAATCTTTTAAGGGATCTATTTGGTACTCTTTCGTTCCTTAACTTGAACTTTTTTCAATTTTTATTATTATTGGACCTAAAAACATAAAATTAGATGCCATGAGTGAATGAGAACATGTAAAAGGGGCTTTTTGGAAATTTTTGGTCTTTAACTGGTTCTTTTTGAATTTGCGTTAGTATTTGGCCTAAAACATAAAATTAATGATTTTACACAACGTTTACTAGATCAAAAAGCATTTCAGACTTTATTAATAACAATTTAAGAAATATTGTTAAGTAAATCCATAAAAACTGTGACAAAGTAAATAGTGGATGAAATTTGTGGGAAAGCTTTTTTCGGATTCTACACGCAGAGAAAAAATATTGTTAGGCATGGTTACAGCAACAATACTATGTTTATTGTAACAATATATTGTTGTCGTACACAAAAAATTTTTATTTTTATTTAATATCAACAATATTATAGTTACTGTAAACATATTATTGTTTATCGCAATTATAAATTTGAGTATTGTTGACCGAAAAATAATTATTTTTCTAACAACTAAATTACGATAACTTTCAAAATATATTATATTACTCACAACCATATCATGATATTTAATAGCCATGACATGATAACTTTCTATACATTTATCATATTATGTTGAAGATGCAATTAAACTATGTTTACTCTAATAATATTGAATCAGTTGTGTCGTTTATTTTATATGTGAGCGGTTAAACAATTTAAAGATAAATTCTCATAAAAAAAAAGTTTAAAGAAATTAAAAAATTTTAAATATTAGCGGTGTTCATTCAGTATTAGTGATGTAAAGCGGCCCATACACTTGCAATATTATTGTGTATGATACTCGCCATAATTTTTCCATTTTGTCCTATATTATGATATAAGTCGCACAAGGTTTTCATTCATTCAATAAAAAGGTGAACATAACCTATAGGAATAACATAAATAGCATTGTACAATGATGCAATCACACTTCTTTTTAATTTCGTTTTGCAATAAAAATCAAAAGTCTTTTGATTGTTGCCAATATATTGTTCCACCTTCGAATATCACATGCACATTGGCAATATAATTTTACTATACGTAAAATTGAACAATTTAATTACAAGTGTATTTTTTGTAAAATTAAACAACAAAACACACAGAGATTTCGTTATATTTGATAAAAGTGTTACGATATTTTTGTGGTTTTCATGGGCAACAGCGTATGTCTTTAAACAAATGTTTCAGGAAAGCCGAAAACCATTCGATATCCAATGCGCTAGGTATTACACTTTTTATACTTTGGCATTAAGTAAAAAATCGGAATTGATTCATATTTTTCCAAAAATGTTCTGAAACATGTAAAGAGTGTTTTAAAATAGGCAATATGGCATCAACATCTTAAAATGGGCAAAATGGACATACGTGGTTGCCCATGAAAACCAAAGATTTTGCATTTGGTCTTTTGCAAGCCTTATTTGAACTCCGCTATTTGATTTACATTAAGAAAAATTTTTTAAAAAGCCACAAAATAAAAAAATCGTTGCAAGAAAATTTTAATTTATTTTGTACTTTTATGACATCTATGAGAGGGGCTTTATGATAATATGATTGCTTCTAAATTTATTATGATTAACATGACAATAATATGATTACTTCTTAACTAATTATGATTAGCATGACAATAATTTGATTACATCTTTACTTAGTATGATAACAGAATAATAATATGATTAAGGGAAAAATATTATGTTGTAATATTACGAGTATATTTAGTCATACTATGATTCAATAATAATCATAATATGGTGACTTCAATCATGCATTTTATCATAGTATGTTGCTCTTAGAATATGTTTACCACAACCATGTTTTTTCTTTGCGTGTATAGTGAAATATTTGATATATGTGAACTAACCTTCGTCGATTTATCCATGTCCGTCTGTAAAAAACTCTTTTTAGAAAATCTGAAAGAAAATAACAATATTGATGTCAAATTGTTTCTAGCTTTCTTAAGCAGTTTGGGGTCGAAATCCAACAAGATCGGTATAGCAGGATAATAGTTATGAATCAAAATGTCTAACAACCAACCTAAAAATTTATAGTTTTGTTATAAACTAACATAATTAGTAGCGGAATGCAATTATTGGTATAAGATTTTGCACATATTCGTTTTGTATAACTTGAATTATTATAAAATTAAGTGAAAATCTGTCAATAATTTACCATAGGCCCATATAAAGCCCACAGTCGGAAATACTATAGAAGCATTAAACCGTAACGACAAATCCTATTATTATGAACTTTTGGTGGTCAGTTTTATATGAATAAAAAATATTCTGTCAACTTTTTATAGATTGGTATATAATTTATAATAGGCCCCATAAAGCCTTGTTTTATACGATTTGAAATCACACTGTAAAATTTCGTGAAGATCAGTACATAATTTATGATAAGCCCCATTTAAACCTTAACATCTCTCTAATTTTCCGTCTCACGCGAAACCACTAGTTTTATTGAAACAAATTTTGCTTTTTCAAAGTTTTTCAGATTTTTTATACACGGTTTATTTTCTTATACATATATTTCTTGCATGTTGGTTTTATTATCGCACAGCAAATCCACAAGTTTCTCTCACTGATTGTGTTAGTTTGACATAAAGCAGTTGATAGCTGTCTTAGAACGCCAAATCAATACATGGAAACATGTATGAGCTTTGTGTAAATTTTGTTTGGTCACATCTTGGGTTAAGTTTATGGTAGAGTCGTGGCTCTACAGCATCTATTGAACTCTATAAAGCACGGAAAACCTTGTTAAGAAACACGCAAAGAGCCCGTAACAAATTAAAAAAGTCTAAAAACCTCTACAAGAGAGAATCAAAAATTAACAAAATCATTAAAATTGGTTTATAAAATTAACAACAACAAAATATAGTAAAACCTACCTGCCAAAACAATATGCATACATACATAGCTTGAGGAGCCTCTGGTGTGCAATGTCCTAGTTCAGAATAACCTTTTGAAAATTAAATTAACTTAATTGTTTAATTTCTATTAAAAAACAAACAAAATTTACCATTTTGTAATGATAATAATTGTTGTTTAAACCCCGCATAAAAGTACAATTTAAATACAGTTATCATTTTCTCGTTTATTATCACGTACAACTATAGCACCAAAACTATTATATTTTACAATAAATTTAAAATAAACAAAAAATGTTCCTTTTTTTTATATTTTTAACAAATATTTTGACATTCACAAACACTTATTTAATAAAACAATTTTAGCGCATAAAAATTCATTTGTGTAAATCTTTTTGCGGGTTTTTTTCAAAAAAAACGCTTCATTGCTGAAAATCGGCTTTGAAAAAAACGTTTTACTGTTTTGACAACACTAATTAAAATTAATGTATAATGCATTAAACACATTCACCACAGCAGGATACACGAACACAAGACTACAAATGCTGCTGGGTGCAATTATAGTCGTGTAGTCAGCTACTGAATTATGTTGAAGACGGCAGCTACAATTGAAAAAATATAAACAGCTGTTTTTTTTAATGTCTGTTTATATTTCAGTGGTGCCACTATCACTTTTTTACTTTTATAAAATGAAAAACATGCATAATTGCAGACTTTTATACAAACTTAATTTAAAATTATAAATATATAAATACTTATTTATAATAAATTTTATAACGTAAAAACAATTGAATTTGTTATAAAATATAATAAATATTATAATTTTGTTGTTTTTGGAAGCAAAAAACAATATACAGCCATGTCACAGAGTACAATTCCGTTCGGAAACGGAATTCATTCCGTATTTTGGTGCTTCAGAAAATAACGAAAAAATGTTTCGGAATGAAACCATTTTTGTTTTCATGAACGGTATGGGAGTTGTCTGTATCTGAAAGGCCATAAAACTATCAAAATACACTTTCCATCAACAAACAAATATGTTTTCTTCAATTCCGAACGGAATCATTCCGAACGGAATTGTACTCTGTGACATGGCCCATAATCTTAACGGCAGATTAAATAAATAAATACATATAAACAGCATACAAATTTCCGTCAACGAGCGTGGTATAGGTCTTAAAAGTTTCAGAACACTTTGGGTACGTACGTTAATGCATGAAAACTATTCATCAATGCTGCAGTGATGCAAAATGATATTGCTGATGCGTAATTACCAGTTGCAGTTGTGATGCTGATACTTTTTTATTGCACAACAGCTGTGCAAAGTGAATTGCAAAGTTTAACTAACAACATAAAATAATAATCAAAACGTTATCAACAATAACGATGTGAAAGTTTATTAAAAATATTGAGCCAACAACTGACCGTTTTATTATAAATGACAAGAAAAAGCATCACAAAAAAAAAATAAAACGATTTCTTTTATGTCAAAAGCTATTGCTTCAGAAAATCAACGGAAACAATAATTGCGAAAATTTGCTGCATAATAAACATAATAAAAACTTTTGACACATAAAAGTCATGCCAAGTTTCTTAAAAGTGATGTTTTTCGAACATTAAACTTTACTTCTGCGCACGTGATACCCAACAACTGCATTTTAGGTAAAAACAGGATCAAAGAAGTACTGGTATTAATAGAAACTACTTCGAAATATCTTTTACATGATGTGTTAAAAATTCCGTTAAGAGCAAATTCCCAAATTAAATATTTCTAGAAAGATTTTTCTACGAAACTTAAAATTTTGTTAAAATATTTATTAAACATAATCTGCCGTATTCATAAAAAATAAAATAAGTTTGAAATGTGTTTTGATGCAAAATTTTCATAAAAATTTTTCCTAAAATACAACTCAAAAGACTATGAATAGGGAAGAATACTTCAAGCTTTTATAAACCATATTTTTAGTAACTCCATCATATAGAATGGCTGAGTTCCTAAACATCATAATACTTTGCAGTCAAAGTCAAAAATGTATCATAGAGTTTAACTATATCTAGTTTGATTATTGTGTACGCATCGATATTGTTTTTAGTGAACTTTGGTACAGATAACATTGTAAAATTTTTCACGGTTGCTTGGTAGAAAGCACTTAAAAAAGCGAGTTACTTTGCAACTGATGTTTTGGAACTCACCCAATTTTATATTTATAAAGATAAAAAAATTTTATTTTGGAAAATTTCTCAATTTATTTATATGTTTGAGTAAAAATATGTATGTATTTAGTAATAATTTATGTACTTGTTACATATTTAATTATTGTTATATGTACATAATTACTTAAGTGTTACGCAAGGCCGAAACCCCGCAATAAAGAAAGTTTATTAAGCAAATATCTAGAGTTAAATAAATAAATATCGACATAATTAAAAGATAAAGCCAATTTTGTTAAAAAAAATGTCAGCCACGGAGTATGAATATATAATATTACCTCAAAATTGGTAAATCTGGATGCTTTAAACTCCATGTAAAACACATTTTGAAGCATTTTCCAATGATTCCCATATTTTATAAATTCATTTTTTACCTAAATAGATATGGATAAAGTATTTTGCAATTTTTACGACCTATAACTCCTTAACTAGGAGCGTTGGCGCGAACAACATGTTCCTATAAAACTTCTTTCAAGAATACTAAAAAATTATATAAATATCAATTTGGTGCTGAGCCGAGTTAATATTCTTTTCTGTTAAACAAAAAAAAAAAAATTTTAAGCACTCATTCTTTAAAAAACTTTTTTTATTAGCAACACTTTTTCTGTTTTATAGTGCACAAAAAAAGAAATTAGTTTAATTTGACTACAACGGCAAAATAAGCACAGACAACAACCTGCAGCATCAAAGTCGGCAAATACAGCGCATATTTGACGAACAGCTGCATACGTTGCGTTTAATTGCCGAAACTTGTATAGGAAATTTAATATTCCCACATTATTATTTGGGAATAATAATGTGGAAACATGGCAACAAAAAATTTCATATACAAGGAGCATATTTTCCAGACAGTTTCGGCAATTAAACGCAACGTATGCACCTGTTCGTCAAATATGCTCTGCCCACAAAAAACGATTTTTAAAAGACTTTTAAGACTTTTAGAAGAAAAATATTGAATTTGTATTTCGAAAATATTGCAATTTATAATATTTCATCAAAAAAAGTAAAGATTTTTTGTGTTCGCATAATATGCCCTGTGCATAAGTATATATATATATATATATATATATATATATATATATATATATAAAGTTACCGTAGTTCCTATAAGGACCATAGGGCCATAACCAGCGCCATTTCCTTTTCCGGATCTCGACATTTACGGGGATTTGCAAGGTTTGGACCCATATCGTAACTGGCCAGAATATTTTTAAAATTCTGCGCAGGCAGCGATTTATGAAAACCTGTAGCGAGATGACATCATTCTGCCTGCATTCGACGATTCACATCCATAGAGAAGAGATGATTTTATGCAGGAGTTAAATATGTTTATCTTTGTCCTTTTCGAGATATGTGCTGATCTCCATATGGAGTAAAGAATGCCAAAGAAGTGCTTCCCAGTTTTTATTCGGTTTCTTACGTCGTAGTCAGAAGACTTCCGAGATAGCAGAACGTTGATACATCTTCAAGATTCTTTCCGTCTATTGCGAATGCTCTGTTGTTAGAAGCATTAATTCTCATTGCCTTAGTTTTGGCAATATTTATTTTCATACCAGCCTAAGCTGCTTCTGTTTGTACTTCATTGTTCTTAGCGTGCATGTTATTGAAGTTGTGGGATAGTAGACATATGTCGTCGGCATAGTTGAGATCTTCTAGCTTTTTGTTGAGTCCCCAAGTTATTCCCCTCTATTCACATGTGGCTCTTCTCATTATATTGTCCAGGACGATATTAAAAAGTAGGGGCGACAGAACACAACCTTGTCTCAGTCTAGTTTTAATTGGGAATGAGACACTAATACAGCCATCATGAAGAATTCGGCAGTCTGCATTGTGATATAGGGCTTTAACAATATCAATTATTTTTGTTGGGGTGCCTTTGCATGCTAACGTACTCTATATGGATGAATGGGAGAGCGCATCGAATGCTTTCTCAAAATCGATGAATATCAAGTAGAGTGGCGTCCTCCACTCAACAGATTGCTCCATTAAAATCCGTAAGCTGTTGACATGGTCAATTAATGATTTGTGGGGCGAAAGCCAGCCTGCTCATTGCGGAGAAGCGGATCAAATGCGACTGATAGCCTTTTGTGGATAACTTGAGAGATAATCTTGTTTGCGATGTTAATAAGGGTTATGCCACGCCAATTCTTGCATTGTTGTAGGTCTCTTTTTTTTGGTATATTAACTATAAGGCCTTCCTTTAAGCCATCGCACAGTGAGTTTGTTATCCAAAGATTTTTTTATAACGTGGTAGATAAACTTGGCGCTGATTTCAGGAGATTCCTTCAATAGTTCAGGAGATAAATTACCCGGTCCAAGAACTTTGTTATTTTTCAGGGGCACTATGGCATCCATTATTTCGGGAGTTTCTGGGCAGTCTGTGGGTATATCATCCCGAGCATTGTGTTCAATGCAATCACATAGGTTGTGACCAATGTTCGATGTGTTCGCTAACATCGAGGAGTAATGCTCTACCCATACATCCATCTGGTCTCTTTTGGATGTGATTAAATCTCCATTATTAGTTTTAAGTGGTTTGTTAGTAGCAAACGATTTCTCGCTTAATTTCTTTGCAATTCTGTATAAATCTTTTGTTCTATGGGTTGCGGCTGCTGTTTCGGCTTCTTTAGCCTGATCGTCAATCCATTTACTTATCATGGCGTGCAATTTTTTTGACACTCTTGTCCAGCGTAAAGTATATTGAGCGCAGATTTGTCTTATGGTGACGGGTTCTAGCGATATTTAATAAGCCTTTTGTGTCTCTTCTTTCGAATATGAGGTTCCAAGTATTGTCAGAGATCCATTACTTTCTTTTATTTTCTTTATAGCCTATATATTCGTCGGCGGCGTTAATGAAACAGGTTTTAATAGTATTCTAGTTAGGCACTGTATTATTTGGAATCGTTAGAAGGGAGGCGTTTAGAGCATCTATGTAGCTATTTTTGGTTGTTGGGTTTTTTAATTTATCGACGTTATAATTTCTTTGGGCCTTATCTACTCTTCTGATGGCTGCTACTTTTAAACGAATTGTGCCAATTAAAAGGTGATGGTCACTGCCGCAGTCCGCACCGCGCTTGTTTCGAACATCTAGCAACGACCCTCTCCATTTTCAGCTAATGGTAATATGGTCGATTTGATTTTCAGTGACGTTATCGGGAGAGATCCATGTCACCTTGTGCACCTTTTTGTGAGGGAAGAACGTTCCACCAATGACCAAGTTGTTGTTCATGCACGTTTCCAGGAAGAGCTCGCCGTTTTCGGTCATTCTACCAAGACCGTGTCGCCCTATTGTTCTCTCAAGGCCAGTATTTATAGGACCTACTTGAGCGTTGAAGTGGTCCGTCAAAAGCATGATGTCTCCGCGGTTTATAGATGCAGTAAGCCTTGTTAAGAGGCCATAGAAATCCTCTTTCACCGGCTGTTCTGCAACATCGGTTGGAGCATAGCAGTGCACACAAGTTACGTTTCTGGCTCGGGTTCGCAAACGGGCAGTGATAATCCTTTCAGAGTGTGGTTTCCATTCGATGAGGGCATCTTTTGCCTCTCTTGCTAAGAGAATGCCTACCCCACTCATTTTCGGTTGATCTGATGGTCGGCCGGAGTATAAGAGAGAGTTAGACGAATTCTCCACATTCAGGCCATCTGTTTTCGCAAAGGCCCATAAAGAGCAAATTATATTTTTTAAATTCTTTACACACTTGTGCAAGACGAGTGGTATCCAAGATCGTACGGATATTCCAGGTTCCAAATCGTGTCAATTTTTTCAAGCTGAAGGTCTTCATCGTTTTAGTCTGTTGGTTATTATTTTCATTTGTTGTGGCTTCTGTAATATTCAAAATTAATGATGAGTAGCTGATTGAGCTAAAGCATCCGATCCTTGAGCTGGGGCTGCCAGCATCGCCTCCAGGAAGACTGTGGACTTGGATTAAATCACCACATCCACGATGCAGTCATGCTTCAGTAAATATTCATGATTATTTACCTACTTGCCTGAGACGTTAAGATGTACTGTAACCATTCAGGCTACTTGACTGAGCGCCTTCTCACATTAGCTAGCTATCAGAGGAATCTGAAATGCCATTGCCCGGGAAATACTTAGTCTAAGGCCGGAAGTAGTGAGCTGCTTGGAAAGTCAGACAAAGGAATCGTTTCTGGTCACTCCCAAGTGAATGCCATTCAGAAAACTTTCCGCACTAGGTGCACCTTTGTAGAAAATCCCATTTCCCAATTTGATACACATGCACACGACAAAAGCACTTGATTTGATATAGATGCCTCTTATTTCGTTAATTCCAGGGTTCGAAAATATTAATGTATGCATACTTAAAATCCAACATACATGATAAACTGACATGAATAAAGCTTGCAAAATTGTTTGTTTTATTCTCGCACTGTGAATGAATTGTTTTTTATTTTCCAGTTTGTACATATGCGCGTATTTGGATAATGATAGGCCAATCGTTGTGTTTTGCTTTATTCGTGTTTAAAAACACAAAAATCTCTTGCTTCCTTTGTTTTTGTTAAAAAGTATTTGTAGCCTTACTTTGTACATGATAAAATTTTTTTTTACGCGTCGTTTATTCATGTTGCTTTTATACATAAAGAAAATAAAAATACTTGCCAAAGTTATTTACGGGAATACAAAATTTATTATCAAGATTTTCGTATGACGTGCTAAATTCCCAATTTTTCACATTTGATAAATACACTGAAAACCTTTCCAAAGATTTTAGAAAAGCTAAAAATATTATACAAATTAAACCCTAAAGCGAATAAGAATTTTAAACACTCAAAGTCTTACTTGTTACAACATCAAAGCCTTAACAAAACACCAACAATAAACAGTGAGTTTATCTTTTCTTACATCCCCCTACAATTGGTTGGGTTCTTTCCGACTCGAATTGTAGTCGTAAGTGTGTAAAAAGAAAAAACAAAATCAAAAAACAAATTGTTTCATTCTATTGTCTTCGCAAGAAAACAACAGAAAAAACCCAATTTGGCAATTCAGTTTTCTCACGGGCACATGCAAGTATATTATCAAAGTTATTTACGGGAATACAAAATTTATTATCAAGATTTTCGTATGACGTGCTAAATTCCCAATTTTTCACATTTGATAAATACACGGAAATTAATTGTCGAGGGAAAGCTAGCTTCTATGCGCATTTCACTGGTTGCTTTGGCCAGATCATCAGGAAACCTTTTCCAAAGATTTTAGAAAAGCTAAAAAAATTATACAAATTAAACCCTAAAGCGAATAAGAATTTTAAACACTCAAAGTCTTACTTGTAACAACATCAAAGCCTAAACAAAACACCAACAATAAACAGTGAGTTTATCTTTTCTTACATCACCCTACAATTGGTTGGGTGCTTTCCGATTGGAATTGTAGTCGTAAGTGGTAAAGGGCTGCGCAAAATATTCTTAATGTTCTATGTTCTACTTCACACAACTATCAATTATATTATTTCACTGTAAACATACATAGCAAAACAAACATAACAACACATTACTTCCACCAAAACAAAACAAGCATAACTTGAAAAGTTTTTCTCTTCTGCTTTGTTAGTGCTTGTATTATCAAAACAAACAGAATATCAACACAAAAACAGACAATGAAATAAAGAAACGGTAAATTATAGTAAAAGCATCGAGTGCACTAGAACATTAAAACAAATAAAAAAATTGATATTTTTGAATTATTTCCTAAATGTACATATATTTTATTTTAGTCGACCTTTATTATTATATTATGTATAACTAAATTATCAATCTTGAGGTCTTGTTTTATTTTTATATAAAACCTTAAACGTTTATTTAACCAATATTTCTAATTCTTGTTAAATAATTATTAATATTTTGTTGCTATCAATTTTCCCAAAAAATTGTGAAACACACCATTAGATTTTATTTTTTATATCTATGAAAATAATGAATTCTTCTTAATTTTATTTAAATATTTGACCTAAGTACCTTAATATGTATGTAAATAATAAACAATAAATTTTTGCAAATAAAAATTAATATTACATATAAACTTTTTTAAGCTTTTTCATATTCATTACAAAACGAAAATGTTTCTCACTTTGCAATTCTCTTTGGTATATGTTTACAATCAAAACATTCAAACATGCTTGGAATGTTCTATTTCTGTTTTAATGTTCTACTTCATCTTTGTTCTAATTCAGCTTTATTTTAGTTCAGCATTGTTCTAGTGCAGTTTTGTTCTATTCTTCTATATTTTGATCGTAAAACAAAACAATTGTTTTTGGAAGTATGTGTTTTGTAATGAGAGAGTAATAAACACACACTATCTAAATTCAATGAAATTGCTTGTAAGCAATATTTCTTGTGCTTGTGCATCTCTTTAGTAAGTGGGTAAAAAGAAAAAACAAAATTAAAAAACAAATTTTTTCATTCTATTGTCTTCGCAAGAAAACAGCAGAAAAAAACCAATTTGGCAATTCAGTTTTCTGCACGGTCACATGCAAGTATATTATCAAAGTTATTTACGAGAATACAAAATTTATTATCAAGATTTTCATATGACGTGCTAAATTCCCAATGTTTCACATTTGATAAAAAAGATAAACCCAATAAACCATAGACCGATATGATAGCGAAAACGATATTATATTTTACGGCGTGTATAATAATATATACTTATATTTAAAACGATATCGTTACGACATCATTTTATCAAAATATTTTTTTCCAATTTAAAAACAAACCTTTGAAAAAAACCTCAAATATTTTTAAACATAATAAATTATTTTAACAAAGAATAATTTAAAAATTAAAAAAAAGTTTTTATTAAAATATGAATGGACATTGTGATCGAATTATCCAATAAATATTACAAAAAACTGTAAGTATTAGCTATTATATTTTAAGAATTTTTCTTTAATTTTTAACATTTTTGTTGCAGAAAAATTTTAATAACACTTTAAACAAAAATTAATTTATTGCGAGATGATAAATCGCTAAGATACATGTTTTTAAACGTATACAATACACATACAAACAGACATATAACTATAAAAATACATATATATGTATATCGATAATAAATATATTTCATATATAAAAATTAAAAATATTTTTATTTTTAAGATGAAAATTTTACCTTGTTATTAGTTTCATATAATTTCATTATCAGTATAATAAAACGATAGTTTTTCGAAAAATTAAAAAATGCGATTTCACTATCGTTATTATTGGAAATTATGACATCGAAAACGATATCATAATTTTATGGAAAAACGATATTATTAGGAAATGTACAATTTAGTCCGTAAAAACTATCGTTTTCGATTCGTAAACGATTATCACTTGTGATACTTTCTATCACCTATATGATATCATTTCGATATCGTTACAATATCGCTTGGTTTACTGGGAACTCATTGTTTATTGTTGGTGTTTTGTTTAGGCTTTGATGTTGTTACAAGTAAAGCCTGGTACTCTGTTCATCATTTCACGTGAAATGCTGTCAAAATGCATATGAAAAAAACTTGTGCGGAATATCTATGAAATAATGTTGATAGAGTTGTACTCTGTTTATTTTGTGAAAAAGTTCCGAAATGTTTCTGGAAACATTTTTTTACAACTGCGAAATAATGTAAGTTGCCTTTATTTCACGTGGAATTTTAAGCAAAAGCAAAAAAGTATGAACTTAATATTAAATAAGAAATAAAAAATTAAAATAACACAACCGGGAACAGTTTTTTATCCTTATTTACTTTTTTTTTATTAAATTTTTTATTAAAAAAAAATAATTTTAGTAAAATACATGTGGCGTTTGTTTACATACATGAAACAATGTAGCATACTTTGAAGGAATAAAAACGTCAAATTGTACAAACTCGCAAGATTGGTAACATTGAGAAATGTCAAAATTTTCGTGTGGAATAATCAATGTTGCTCAACATTTTTCACAAATTTGAACAGAGTACTAGGCTTAAGACTTTGAGTGTTTAAAATTCTTATTCGCTTTAGGGCCATTTTTATAACTTGGCGTTAGCTCTTATCCGACAGTTAACAGACGCTTTTTGACAGATAACACATTATTATCTGTCAATTTAATCTTAACTTTAGCTAACTTCAAGTTGTAATAATGGCCCTTAGGGTTTAATTTGTATAATATTTTTAGCTTTTCTAAAATCTTTGGAAAAGGTTTCCTGATGATCTGGCCTAAGCAACCAGTGAAATGCGCATAGAAGCTAGCTTTCCCTCGACAATAAATTTCAGTGTATTTATCAAATGTGGAAAATTGGGAATTTAGCACGTCATACGAAAATCTTGCAACTTTATTTTAAACAATTGAAAATATGACAACAGTGAAAATTTGATTTTAATTTTTTTTATCTAAATTTATGTACAAATTTGAATATTTAATTTAAACTTTTTGTAAGGAATTATTTATTTCAAGTGTTGCGTTATGCTCTTTAAAAGCTTTAATAAAAAAAATATAAAATAAATTACATATAATTTTTTTTGTTTTTGTTTCTTTAACGTGCAGTAGTTTTACTTAAAAAAAATTTTTTCCCCAAATTTGCCCTAAAAAAAGAAATAAAACAACACTAATTCTTATAATTTGTTTTTTTTTTTCAATGTTAAATTCAAACATTCTTGATAAATAATCTCACTTATTATCTTATGTTTTTTGTAGAAACAAAAAATAATACAAATACACCAATAGATTTTTTGAGTTTTTAAACACGAATAAATCAAAACACAACAGATATAATGATGTAAATACCAAAAGAATATTTGGAAGTATGTGTGAATGCAAGGCGAACAAAAGAAGTTTAAAAAAACAATAATCTCATGTACAAATATAAGAAAAGAAAAATCACTCTTTTTATCTCATGTGTTTTGTAAAAACAAAAAACAATGAAAATACTTTTATACAAGAACGAATATAGCAAAAGTTTTTTGTGTGTTTTTAAACACGAATAAAATAGCACACAACAGTGTATAAAATTTTTTATTCCTGACCATGAGTGAATAGTGAGTGAATATTCGGAACTCTGGTTAATTCCCACTACACTAAAGCACACATGTTAACATAGGTTGTTTTGTCACAATGAATGCTAATGATCAAATAGCTATTAAAAGAACTTAACTTTAGAAGGAAACGTGTTATTTTCGTTTATGCATTTGATAAAAAACAAGTTAGAGTGCTATATTCGGTGCTATATTAAGGAGTAATATCTGTATGATGTTATTATTATCTTAAACTGTGAAGATTTGTTATTTATTATGGTTTAAGGCAACCAAACTATTTTCCGGTAGAAGGGTTTATATGGGGCCTAGGGTAAATTATGGACCGATCATTACGAAATTACACAGTTTTATTTCTTGTCCTATAAAACTTTGATGTACCAAATTTTGTTATGATAGCATTATTTTTTACGTTTTTAGGCGTACTAAGTTGTTTTCCGGGAGTAAAGTTTATATGGGGCCTATGGTAAATTATGAACCGATCTTCACGAAATTTCAAAGATTTATTTTTAGTTCTATAAAACTTTGATGTACCAAATTTTGTTATGATAACATTATTTTTTACGTTTTTAGGCGTACTAAGTTGTTTTCCGGAAGTAGGTTTTATATGGGGCCTATGGTAAATTATGGACCGATCTTCACGAAACTTAACAGTTTAATTTCTAGTCCTATGTAACTGTGACTTGCCAAAATTTGCAATGACAGCATTGTTAGTTAGGGTTTTAGGCTTAATATACTGTTTTCCGGGAGTAGGGCTTATATGGGGCCTAGGGTAAATTATTGACGGATCTTCACGAAATTTCACAGCGTAATTTCCAGTTGAATAAAACGAATTGTTGCGAAATCTTATATCATTCTGTGCATTTTTCCACCATTTATGTTAGTTTTTGTAACAAAATTATCAATTTTTTTTAGGTGGTGGTTCCACATTTTGATTCATAGCTCAGATCCTATTGAACCGATTTTGCTGAATTTCAATCCCAAACTGCTTAGGATAACTACAAGCAATTTGACACCAAGTTTGTTGATTTCTTTTGAGTTTTTCGAAAGTGAGTGTGTTTTCAACAGACGGACAGACGGACAGACAGACGGACATGGCTAAATCGACTTAAAATTACTCAAGGACCCAGAATATATATACTTTATAGGGTCTGAGATGAATAGTAAAAAAGTTTCACACGGAATGACAAACTGAATATACCCTCTTCACAACTAATTGTGGTGGAGGGTATAAAAATCATTTGTGCTAAAAAAAATTAGCTAGTTATAAAATCAAAAAACGTCTGATTTAACAGAAATGTAAATGATTCGTTTTTTAATTCAAATTTCAGTTGTTAACAATTATTTTTTTTAATTGAATTTACCTACACAATACTTTGAGTGTACAAAATGTAAATATTTTTTAAGTTGTCATTATGATGATTAAGCATTATTGGTCGAAAGACGATGAAAAAATACAAGAAACACTCACATAAAACCCATAAAAGAAACTACCTCAACAAACTGGGAAAAACCCAACTGATAATTCATAAAAAAATAAAAGTGGCAAACTTTTTGTTTCGTTCGTTCTCTTTTTTTATCAGCCTGCTTTTGATTTTCAGTTATCGACTAATTTCAGTTTTTATTTGTTTAACAAAAACAGAATTAAAACGAACAATATTCGGCTGTGCCGAATCTTTGATACCCTCCACCGACACTTCGAATGTTTTAGGACTAATATCTGTATGATGTCTATTTATTATTATAATCTTTGTAAAAACAGACATCTGCATTAACATTTGTTGCGGTTTAGACCTATATAAAATTATTGATCGACAATCAGAATCAATTTTAAAAAGTTTGAGTAGAATATCAGTTTAAGATGAACTTAAATGATTTTCAAGAGAACAAATTATATAAAAGCCATGGTAAGCTATGAACCAATCATCCCAAATTCTGCAGAACGATTTCTGGTATTAAAAAACATAAATTTCAATACAGCGGTGCAATTAGTTTAAGCGTTTGCAGTAAATTTCAAAAGGCTGCTAAAATGGAATCTAAGGAAAATTATGGACCGTATATCACAAAATTGCATAATATTTTTTCTGGCCATATGAAGCTAAACTGGAAGAAACATAAATTTCAATACAGCGGTGCAATTAGTTTAAGCGTTTGCAGTAAATTTCAAAAGGCTGCTAAAATGGAATCTAAGGAAAATTATGGACCGTATATCACAAAATTGCATAATATTTTTTCTGGCCATATGAATTAATTATTTTACCAGAGTGGGCTTTATATGAGGCCTATGGTAAGCTATGCACCGATCTTCACCAAATTTCACAGTGTCATTTCTAGTTCTATAAAACTGTGATGTATCAAATTTTGTTATGATAGCGTTAGTTTTTACGTTTTTAGGCGTACTAAGCTGTTTTCCGGGAGTAAGGTTTATATGGGGCCTGGGGTAAATTATGAACTGATCTTCACGAAATTTCACAGTCTTATTTCTAGTCCTGTAAAACTTATATGTTCCAAATTTTGTTATGATAGCATTATTTTTTACGTATTTAGGTTTACTAAGCTGTTTTCCGGGAGTAAGGTTTATATGGGGCCTATGGTAAATGATGGACCGTTCTTCACAAAATTTTAAAGTCTTATTTCTCGTTCAATAAAACTGTGATGTACCAAATTTTGTTATGATAGCATTCTTTTTTACGTTTTTAGGCGTACTAAGCTGTTTTCCCGGGAGTAAGGTTTATATGGGGCCTATGGTAAATTATGGACCGATCTTCATGAAATTTCACAGTCTTATTTTTAGTTCCAAAAAATTTTGATGTACCAAATGTTGTTATGATAGCATTATTTTTTACGGATTTAGGCGTACTAAACTGTTTTCTGTAAGTAGGTTTTATATGGGGCCTATGGTAAATTATGGACCGATCTTCACGAAACTTAACAGTTTCATTTCTAGTCCTATTTAACTGTGACGTGCCAAAATCTGTTATGATAGCATTTTTAGTTAGCGTTTTAGGCTTACTATACTGTTTTCCGGGAGTAGGGCTTATATGGGGCCTAGGGTAAATCATGGACGGATCTTCAAGATATTTTACAGCGTGATTTCCAGTAAAATAAAACGAACTGTTGCGAAATCTTATATCATTCTGTGCATTTTTCCACCATTTATGTTAGTTTTTGTAACAAAATTATCAATTTTTTTTAGGTGGTGGTTCCACATTTTGATTCATAGCTCAGATCCTATTGAACCGATTTTGCTGGATTTCAATCCCAAACTGCTTAGGATAACTACAAGCAATTTGACACCAAGTTTGTTTATTTCTTTTGAGGTTTTCGAAAGTGAGCGTGTTTTCAACAGACGGATAGACGGACAGACAGACGGACATGGCTAAATCGACTTAAAATTACTCAAGGACCCAGAATATATATACTTTATAGGGTCTGAGATGAATAACAAAAAAGTTTCACACGGAATGACAAACTTAATATACCCTCTTCACAACTAATTGTGGTGGAGGGTATAAAAACATAAGTGCAAATAGGTTGTTTTGTCAAAATAATTTTTGTAAACTATTGGAAACCCATATTCAAGTAGGTTCTTTTGTCAAAATTACGTTATGATATTTTTCTTTGTGCCCTGCAGCATATTTCGATATGGGTTCTTTTGTCAAACGCAGATTGTAAAAATTGCGAGATAGGTTGATTTGGGGGGCTTCTATATCTTCAGATCCACACTATCTAGAAACACGCTGAAAAGACAGAAAGATGCGCTTTTAAAACTTATACATATGGTTCAAAAAGTGGGAAATTGTCCGATCTCGAGTTAGGTTCTTATGTCAAAACTCCATAGAATTATATTCGTTTATAATGATTTCAAGAAATTTAAATTTTATTAAAGTCCATCCACTATCACGTTCCTGAAACTCGCTAATTTTTCTTATTAGGATCTCACATTTTTTTTTTTTTTTTTTTTTTTTTTTTTTTATTAAGTCTATGGATTACATCCTTACAGACTATACAATGTGACATAAAAAAAAAATTTACATATGTAGAATAATTAAAAATATACAGTTTTTTGTTTTAAGTGTTTAAATAAATTATTATGTTTCGTTTTACAATTGTAGAGGTTAATGAGAAATCAATTAATTTATACAAGTCATTAAAATCTTTTCCAACTCTCTGCCATGGATCAGCATTAGCGTAATTGCAGCGAAAAAATGGTAATGCTATGGGGCAAAAGTAACGAGTAGGTCTTTGAGGGACATTGAAAGTAATATTTTCCAAAAGAAACTCGGATGAAATATCGCCATTGATTATATTTAACATAAAGGATACATTTAGCATAATTCTTCGGCTTTTTAAAGTTGGTAGTTTAATTAGACTAAGTCTACTTGGATATGATGGTAGATTTATAGACGGATTCCATTGTAAACCTCGCAGACAAAACAGAAGAAATTGTTTTTGAACAGATTCGATATGGTTACTATGAACGTTGTATTGCGGGTCCCAAATTACGGATCCATATTCAAGGATCGGTCTTACAAGCGAGGTATATAGCTGTTTTGTAATATCGGGATCGGTAAACTCCTTTGCCCATCGTTTGATGAAGGCAAGAACACCTCTGGCTTTATTGACGGTCATATGAATATGTTGAACAAAACTCAGTTTTTGATCGAGTAAAACTCCAAGATCTAATTGATTTCCGCTCTTCTGGATCAGCTGCGTAATTAGCATCACAAAAACATTAATTTTCAAATTTTGTTTTTTTCTGAAACGTTAGATAAAAATTCATTGTGCCTTTCAAATATCGCAAATCCCGCTTTGCTGCAACCCAATGTTGTGCTGCAAAGTTGTTGTTAAAACGGCTAAGTAAGTTAACAGCATAACTTTTGTCTGGTCTAGTAGCCTGTGCTAGAAACAATAGACTAGTAGTCCAATTTTTCAACATGCTTTTCCTCGTTTTGTTTGTTTCTTTTGAATTTTTATATTCGGATCCATAGGTGTCATAGCTGGGTTAAAAGAAACCATATCGAAACGTTTCAAAACTTTCTCGATGTAAGACTTTTGTTCAATTTGTAAAGTTTTTCCAAAGTTGTACTTTTGTTTTGCTCCTAAAAAAGATTTTGCGATCCCAAGATAATTAATTTTAAATTCTTCTTTTAAACTTTCAAGTAAAGTGTTTTTTATTGTTTCCATAATACTAACGTGCCGTCTACGTATACAGCCAAAAAAAGTATGTTGTTGCTATTTTCATTTGCAATAAAATCAGATTGATCGGTCTTAAGTTGCCTCAAACCTAAAGATGTTAGTTTTCCGCTTGATCGCTTGTTCCACATCCTGGAGGCCTGTTTTAAAATATAAAGTGATTTGTTTAGTCGCAAAATACTACCATCTGGAACTGATTTGCCTGCCCTCTGGAGCTTCGATTTAAATTTCTTCTTCGAAACTTTCTTGAAGAAATGCTATGCATTCATAGGCCAAGCCTTGTTGAGATTGGGGGCAAAAGGCAAAATATGAATGACACTCTTAATCAGGACCTAGCTGCAATCTCTGAGTGGGGTCAAGCGAATAGGGTCGAATTTAATGCACGCAAGACCAAATGTTGTATGTTGACCCACAGACGGGCCGTGGGACCAACTATGTCATCTGTATTAATGGGTGGCATTGATATTAAGGAATCGGATACTCTTGATGTTCTGGGCATGAGAATACAGTGCGATGTCCGCTGGAATAAACACGTTTTCAAAGTGTCGAAAGAGGCATTCAAGTGTTTAGGTTTTTTAAAACGGTGCAAGAATTACTTCACTTCCTCCGATCTCCTTACTATCTATACCACCTATATCCGACCGAAGATGGAATACAACTCCCATATATGGGCAGGGGCTTCAAAGTCTATTTTGAACCTTCTGGACCGTGTACAAAGGAGGGCGGTGAAGCTCATCAATGACAGTAGGGTATCCAACTCTATTGACTCATTGGGGCATCGTCGGAATGTGGGTTGTGTGACACTTTTCTATCGATATTACCATGGGAGGTGTTCCACTGAGATAAGTGAACTTATTCCACCCGCCCGAGTATTTCTTCGTAATACTCGCTCATCCAGTGGATCACATCCGTTTGTAGTCGATTGTCCTGTGTTTCGCACAACGCATTATAGAGAAAATTCGTTTTTCAGTCGAACTATCCGTATGTGGAATAAACTTCCCGCAGAGGTCTTTCCCGGTACTTATAATTTATTAAGATTCAAGTCAAATGTCCACAAACACTATTCCCTCTTTCCTCCTTCCCAAACCTTATTTTCCTGATCAACACAATGCACTGCATATATAGGGGGCATCCCCTGAGTGTTGGTTTATCGTTAAAAAAAAAAAAAAAAAAAAAAAAATAAAAATGATTTATTTTTAAATCGAAATCCAAAGCAAATGATAACAGATACCGCAATGTATTATATCGCATAACTGGTGAATATATTTCGCTGAAGTCAATACCATTACGCTTGGCATAGTTCCGAGCACCCTATCTTGCTTTATTGTATATGGGTAATGGGAGTTCTACTTCACTTTGGAAAAATGCCATTAAAATGGAGCAAACGCCATTAAATGTGAGCAAAAGCCACTACAAGTGGAAAAAAGTCTTTAAAAATGATTTTAGGGAGCAAAACCCATTAAAAGTGGACCAGAAGCTATTAAAAGTGGATCAAAAGCCATAAAATTTGAAAAATGGGGTCCAAAGGTAATTAAAATTGAAATCGAATAAAAAATGTTTGTGGGGAAAAATACACATTTCTGGTATGCCCTTTTTTTATTTTTGTGTGTGTGTTAATGGGTAGCCAGATGTAGAGATGTTGTTGTTGTTGTTTTGCTTGTTTGGGGATCTACTGTATACAAAAGATTATTGGACAGACAGACCTTGATAGCCTGTTCACACTTGTCAACATTTAACATTTCTTAGGGCCATTATTACAACTTGAAGTTAGCTAAAGTTAAGATTAAATTGACAGATAATAATGTGTTATCTGTCAAAAAACGTCTGTTAACTGTCGGATAACAGCTAACGCCAAGTTATAATAATGGCCCTAAGAGGAATGCGTGGAAGATGTTAAAAATTAAAAAAACTTGTTTACATTTGTAACATCTTTCGTATTCATCATAAAAATATTTATTTTCACGTGTAAGAGCGAATAAAAACTAAATAAATGATATTGCTGTCCTGCTCTTTATATTTTTTTCTAGTGATGGTATATACTTTTTATAGCCTTTTCACACTTGTCAACATTTAACATATAACATTTATTTGCGAAGATGTTGGAATTTTCCCATAAGAAATACATAGCGCTAAAAATCAAAATATTTCAACATCTTTACAGAATGTTACTATCTCATTTTGTTCCCTTTTACATTTTAAGATTCTTTTAGTGTCATCCCTAGAAAAGTGGCAATAAATTCTGTTATTATTGTGGCATCACTGACAAAATGGAAGTTGCTTTGAAAGCAGCGTTACCATTTCTCAAGTTTTTCCTTTTTTGCAAGCCTTATTTTGCTTAATTTTGCTAAAATTATTAAACGAAATGAATTAGAAATACATTTTGGTGTTATCTTTTGAAATGTTGGCACTTTTGTAGAAAAAAAGTATTTAAAAAAAATAAAAGTTTTAGATGTTTCAAGTGGAAAATATTTTTTAAGAAATTGGAAAATATTTTTTTTTTGTGTGTGTTTATGGGAAACCAGATGTTGTTGTTTTGCTTGTTTGGGTAATCGACAGACAGACAGATAGATCTTGTAAAAGAAATTGGAAATTGAAAATATTGCTGATAAGCCTTTCTTTCGTTTTTTCGTTCTAAATTATGTGTTGAAAAAATTAATTGAGCGATGAACATTTTTCTATCTATAAATTATGAATTTATTGAGTTATTAAAATTTTAATAGAAGCAATTGATGTTTAATTTTTTTTTTTGTAGAGGATAAGGAAATATGAAACCATTTAAATAATTTTTTGTTGTGGGTAGATGGATAGACGTATGGACCTTGTAAAAGAAATTGGAAAATATAATTGATAATTTTAATGAATTAGGACAAAAAACATATGTTAAAACCAAGTGTTACCAAAATTGTTTTCTATAAATTGTGAATTTATTTAGTTATTTATTACACTTCATTATAAAATATCAAACGATAAATATAAACGCGGAATTAATTGCTTCATTCAATAAATTAAATATGAAACATATTTTAAGTGTAAAAAATATGGTAGATGGAAAGGACTATCCTATTAAAGGAGCTGAACGGGTAATTACAAAATATGGAGATGTTGTATTGTTGGAATTGGATGGAGCTATGATTTATCTTCCTAAAAGTTTTAATGCCTTGACTGAAAACGATGTTAGGATGCCTATCAACTGGCGCATATATTATGTCAAAGATTCCTTTAGATGACGAAATGGATAGTATTAATTATAAGCAAGAAAATAAGAAGGCTGCTCCTATGAAAGGATATTATCCTTATACTCATTTTAATACATTTAAAGAAAATAATTTTTTCAATAAAAATGATTAAACATTAAAAATGAATTATTATAAATTCTTGTTTTTTTTTGCTTTAATTAGTATACAGATATGTATAATATACATACATGTATATATACATTGTATATACATTGTATATACTATATAATATAGAATTATTAATATCTTTATAAGTTGTAAATGAAATCTTAATGTGGAAAGATGGAGGTTATTGAAGCTTTTCTACAAGAATTTGGATGTGTTATCTTTTAAGAACATTTGGAATTATTATGTGCATTCAAAAGAGAATATACAGATTTTAATGTATATAGTATGCCTTGCTCTCTCAAAAGTACAAGTGGAGATGTCGTGGGTTTGTGTGGATGTTAAGGTGTTATGATACTTGCTATTTTTTGTATTGGATTTTTTTAGGATTGACTGAACGAAACAACAAATGCGTGAAAGAACAAGAAATACAATTTGATAAAAAAAACCCTTTTTTCTGATTGACATTTCTCATGTTTATTTTTTTCTTTGACTAAAACAAAAAAAATGATAAAAGCTTTGGCAGATGAAACTATTTTGTTTTTGATCAGTGAAATAAAGCAGGTGCCCTTCATATGGGATTTCAAATCATAAATTTTCAATTAAAGAAAATACCCCGATGTAATTCGTAATATTTTACACTATTTACATTAAATTTTATTGTTTATTAAAACAAAATTGCTTGTTATTCCAAAATAAAATGTAAACAAAACAAACAATACTGCCCACGTTTTTGCCCACAAAAACCCGTCAAAAAAGGTAAAAATCGCAAAAAAAAAAGTTAAAATCCGCTACTTTCGATCAAAAACTAAAAAAATTGGCAACAGTGCTAACAATTAATCTGGAAATGTCAATTTTAAGTTAAAAATTTTTGTATTTTTTTGACAGTCTTAAGCTTCGTACAGACGATGGTCAGATCTTACAATATTGTAAGCAGGCGTTGCCATCAGCAATATTTTTCTGACAATGGTCCATTGTCAGATGCATTAATTTTGCACTTCTGCAAATACAAATGAGCTTACAATGTTCACACAGTTGTAAGACATTTTAGCCAAATTTAATGCAATTTAAGCAACGCTGCTTACCAATATTGTAAGATCTGACCATCGTCTGTACGAAGCTTTAGATTATTTATCGATAACACATGTATATTGTGTTAAACTATATTTGTAGATGGCATCCTTTTTTACAATGTGTATGCTGTTTCTTTGCTTATTCCTATTTTTTTTATTTTTTGATTTGAATACTCACTCTCATTAAAACCATTGTAAAATTTAAACGTGTATATTTAAAATAAACTCTATTTAGAATTGAAATAAATAAAACACATTAATTTATATCAAACAAATATAAAAATTTTATCAGGTTATGGGCCCAGATGCCAAACATTGTGGTGTTTATTAAATACAATTTAATTAGTGTGTTTGTTTCAAAGAAAATTAAAAACAACGATGAGTGCGCCAGTAATGCAAACTGAAAAGTTGGACGACAACAACTATGACGGTTGGTCTATACAGATGAAGAGCGTGCTGAACCACAGTGGCTTCTGGAAAATTGTCAATGGTCAAATAAAGAAGGTGATGCCAAGATAAAATGGGAGTCAGATGACGAAAAAGCACTTGCGTCTATATGTTTGGGAGTGAAACCAACACAGTTGGACTACATGAGGAATTGTACTTCATCCCATGAAGCATGGACAAAATTGCAACAAGTTCATATGCCAAGAGGACCGCTACAAAAGGTTTCGTTGTATAAGAGATTGGTGAATCTTTCAATGTTAGATGGTGACAATGTGGTACAACATTTGAACGAGTTTGCAGAAGTGTCTGAAAAATTGGCTGAAAGTGGCATACAAATTCAGGAGGAGCTATAAGTATTAATGCTTTTATCCAGTCTTCCAAAAGAATTTGATAACTTCGTGGTAGCCATGGAAACACGAGATGATTTACCAAATTTTTCTTTATTAAAACAGAAACTTCTAGAAGAAGGAAAAAGAAGAAAAGAAAAAACCCAAAAATGAGAAAGCAGCATCTAATTTACAACAACAAGCATTAAGTGCAAGATCATCGTATGTAAAGAAAGACAAAAAGCCTTGTAACAAAAGTAACGGCAAATTTAAAGGCAAATGTTTTTTTTGTGTTGTGTGATGGGTCATTATGCCAGCAAGTGTGAAAAGAGAAGTAAAGGCAACAACAATAGCAACACACAGGCAATGACAATGCTAGCTGCAGCAGAAACAAAATCGTTAAATCTAAAACATTAGTATGTCGACAGCGGCGCTACGTCGCATATGTGTAACAACAGAGAAATGTTTGTACGTTTTCAAGAACACAACGAGATTATTGCGCTAGCCGGCAATAAACATATAAATGCTGTCGGAAAAGGTGACGTATTAATTTACAACAGTAATTTTGAAATTTTACTTCAAAACGTTTTGTATTCTGCCGAGTTGCAGGCAAATTTTATTTCTGTAAATAAAGCCGTCGACTGTGGTTTGTCAGTCAAATTCGATGCTAACAGAGCTGTTATGATGAGACCGAATGGTACTGTTGTACTCAAAGCTTTTCGCAAAGATAATATGTTCGTAGCAGAAAATGAGTGCACAACAGAAAGAGTATATACAGCTTATAATAATATGAATGATGTATGGCATAACAGATATGGTCATCTTAATTATAAAAGTCTGTACGATTTATCAAATAAAAGTATGGTAAAGGGGATGAATGTTAACAACAACAATGCTAACGATCAAGCAAACTGTAAGACTTGTATGTTAAGCAAGATACATGTATTGTCGTTTCCCAAAGAGTCTAATACAAGAACAGAAAAATTATTAGAAATAGTTCACGCTGACGTTTGCGGCCCATTTAGAGTAAAGTCTGTTGGTGGTGCTAAGTACTTCGTAACATTTATTGACGACAAGTCACGAAGAGTTTTTGTATACTTCATTAAGAACAAAAGCGAAGTATTTGATAAATTCAAATTGTACAAAGCACAGGTTGAAAGGCAGACAGGCTGCAAAATGAAATCACTCAGAACAGACAATGGCGGTGAGTTTGTGAACTCTGATTTTGATACATTTTTAGCAGCAGAGGGCATAAGTAGACAGTTGACAGTACCATACACACCCCAGCAAAACGGGGTGGCAGAGAGAGCCAACCGTACTTTAATAGAAATGGCAAGGTCGATGATGATACATGCAGGTGTAAAGCAGTATTTGTGGGCAGAGGCTATAAATACAGCGATATATATTCGAAACAGATGCCCAACAAAGCTATTGGAAAATAAAACACCGTGCAATATAAACGCATTGAAAAATTCGCTCCGTGTTTTTTGTTAATAACTTTTGATAATAATCATTATAAAATCTGTGTTTTATACTAAAAAATCCTGCAAAAAAAAACTCTAATTCGCATAAAAAAAATAAGTGTTTTTAAAACAGTTGTTTTCTAAAAAATATATTCTTTCTTTACACAATAAAATCAACAACAATAAAAAAACTAAATATTCAATTTCTAAACATATTACAACAATAATAAATCTGCTAAGCAATAATATCATTTAACTCAACAGAATAAAGCATAAAAAGAAATAGACAAAAATAACAGCAACAAACAAGAAAAAATAAGTGCCGTACGTTGATTATAATAAGAACATTAATAAAGAGTTGCCAGATATATATATTTTAAAAATTAATCCCATTCGATTATACAAAATTTTCCAAATATGTTTTGTTCTATATTAAACTGCAAAACTAGTGAAGCAAATGCTACAATGATCGATTGCTGGATATGTGATAACTTGTTTCACATAAAATGTATTGACATTCCTGGTCGTGTTGCTGACGTCCTTGCTGGTATATTTCAAATAAACTTGTTGAATACGAAGAAATTTTTAAAAATTTTAAATCATTGGATAAACTTTTTAAATCACCTTCTGAATCGCCAAAGCCTAAGAGGGCATCTAAACGAATCGCTGCTAAATCTAACGAAACGCCCATACAACCCGAATCTGACAAACAAACTGCATCTAACAACCAAACCGCTAAACCTGATGATACCCCAACAATTCAACAAGCATCGAATAATCAAACTGAAATAAAAAATCAAGTTGATAGTCAAATTTTAAATTTAAACCAGTCTGAGTTATCCAATGCAATGGAAACTGAAACTGATTTAAACTTTGCTTCATCATCTATTCAACAACAAAATACTTCACAACAACGTAACATAACCGAACAAAGTACACAATTAAAAATCATTCCTCCAAAAAAATATATATTTATTTCTCGATTTGCATACGATATGTCTGAAGACCAGTACCTCGTTTCTGTATTTCTCGCATCGTAAAATTATGAAGCAAAAAATTCCATCGTTTCTCGATTTATGAGATAAAAGTGTTTCTGTATTTGAATGCGAAAACAGACACAACAAATTCTGTTTATACTGGAATATTTCCAGTAATTAAGTGTCAAATAAAAGCGAAACGTCAACAAAAGAAATAAATATAATAAAAACGGGGCTGCCAGATTTGACGAGTTATTGTCATTTTGACAACTTTTTGTTCCGAAATTAGCAAAGTGACGATTTAATGATTTTTCTAAAAAAGCCAAAACAAAATCAAAAATATTTTATAATTTTGTTGTTACTTTCTATAGAAATTCATATTGAATTTTTAAATTTCAAACACTTCATATTTTGTGGCGTTGAAAATTGAAAAAACAAAATGAATTTTTGTAGAAAGTAACAACAAATTTATAAAATACTTTTGATTTTTTTTTTTTGCTTTCAATGAAATTGTTGGCGTAGCCCCTTAGTCTTCGAAATAAGGGAGTTTTAAATATTTTAATATGTTTGTTTATTAGTGATTAAGTATTAGCATAAACTCCCCAGAATGTTAAATAAGTAATTAAAATTTATGACACACAAAGTTTAAATATTTGTCTAACTCCTTTATTTAAATTATTTTGTCCGCTATCACCAAAGGTTCCAATTAGAATGAATGTTACAAAAATGGTAATTAATATTTTATTCTTAAACAGAATTCCAATAAGAAAAAATATATAAATACCCGTTACTTTTCTTCTATTCCTCTTGTACATCAGTTCTTATTACAAATTTATTAACATACATATCTGTATGTAATTTGTAATTTGTATATTTTAATGTTTATATACATACATATATGTAAGGATGTAACTTGTAGCTTTAAACGAGGTGTATAAGAGAAATTAAGAGAGTGAATTAATACATATCTACATTTACAACGTATGATCATATTAACTTCATTATATTTCAAATATTAATGATATATAACTATTAAACTTAAATAAATACGGTATGGGTGCAATTAATAAGTACATCATATATAAATAAGTTTAGAAAAATTCTTTAATATTTTCCAACATACTGGCCCACAAAAACCACAGTTTTTAATCCATAAAGTATAGAAAAGACGGCCTAACGTTGGGAGTGTTTTGTTTTAGTCTATAGACTTCGCTCTGCTCCGACTCACAGCGGCAGGAACAGGCCCCATCCTTTCAGTTGACGATACATTTTTGTCTTGTGGTGAACATACTTCCGGGGCTGAATCTGTTGGTAAAAAACAAATTTTAGAAACTGGTCGTTTAAAAACTTTATTTCTTGATTGAATTGATACTACCCGAACCCTTCCGTCTCGGCCAGGGTGTACATTAGTTACTCGGCCCAACAGCCATTGTCCAGGGCCACATCTGTCATCAGATATCAAAACAAGGTCACCAATTTTGGCATTTGGTTTCGGTTTAAGCCATTTTGGACGAGCCTGCAGGCGACTTAAGTATTCTAAGTACCAGCGCTTCCAGAAATGTTGCTTTAGTTGTTGAATTAATTTCCATCGTGACAAGCGATTTACATTTATCTCTAGTAAACTTTCTTCTTGGATGCAAATAGTAGGTTCCCCTATCAGAAAATGGGCAGGGGTTAAAGCGTCCAAATCGGCCGGATCAGAAGAAAGTGGGCAAAGAGGGCGCGAGTTCAAACAACTTTCAATCTGACAAAGCAACGTTGACAACTCTTCAAAACTAAGAATTTGATTCTGCATAATTCGTTTCAGATGGTATTTCGTAGACTTCACACCTGCCTCCCAGAGTCCACCGAAGTTTGGTGAGGCAGGTGGAATAAAATGCCATTCCGTGCCAATAGATACTAATGAATTACGTAATTCTTCAGGAATAGATTTTGCATTACGATTAAAAAGAACCTGAAGCTCTTTTGATGCACCTAAAAAATTTGTACCGCAATCCGAATATATATTTGTACAGTTTCCTCTGCGAGAAACAAATCTGCGAAAAGCTGCCAAGAACGAATTTGTTGTAAGGTCGGAAACTGCCTCCAAATGAATGGCTTTTGTCACCATACATACAAAAAGACATATGTATCCTTTGGATATAACAGCAGATCGTACAGTAGAGTTTTTTTCAGATATTGGTCCTGCGTAATCAACGCCGCTATGTTTGAATGGTCTGGTAACATTTAAACGTACAGGTGGAAGATTTCCCATCATTTGGTTGGCGGATTTAGCTGAATATTTGAAACAACTCATGCAACCACCTATAATATTCTTTGCCAACTGATTACCAGAGATTATCCAATATTTTCTATTTACATAGGACATGGTTAAAGTTAACCCACCGTGTAACGTATTCTCATGAGCCTCTCTTATTATCAGACTCGAAAGGGGGTTTGTTTTTGATAAAAGAATTGGGTGTTTAATATCATATGGTAATTTGGCATTATGTAAACGCCCACCTACTCGTATAAAATCATCATTATCAATGAAAGGCGCTAATTTCATAAGAAAGCTTTCACAAGCACCATTTAAAATTCGTTTTCTAACATCTGTCGGAAAATCTATAAGCTGAGTAGCTTTAAGTAACCTCTTAAGGGTGTTATTTATCGTAGCTATATTAAGAGCATTAGTCTCCTTTAGATTCTTATCTACTTGAGAAACAGCAGAATTATACATAAATCTGTAGCAAAGTCACATAACTCTTAGTAAAGTGATTAGTTTGGAGAATTTAAATAGAAATTTTGGATATATATGCTGAGAAACTACAGAAGTCTTTAAAACAGAAATTTTTGGCTTGGACGTTGTTCTTCTCTCTTGAGCAGTGTCAAAAATATGAAGTGATTGAGGCCATAATGATCGTGATTCTAATAAAAATTGAGGGCCATGTCACCAAGTGTGACATTTGACTAGTTCGTGAGGAAAAAGTCCCCTGGAAGCACAATCAACAGGATTCAAACCTGATGGAACATATTTCCATTGTAAAGGGTTGCTAAGACGTTGAATCTCGGCAACTCTATTGGCCACGTACACATTCCAATTAGAAGGCGGTTTTCTTATCCAACTTAAAACAGTGGAGCTATCGCTCCAAAAGAAGACTTCATCAACATTAATATCCGTAAACGACTTCTTGACCTTTGCGGCCAATTTCGCTAAAAGTGTGGCAGCACAAAGCTCAAGTCTGGGTATTGAGACAGTTTTAACTGGGGAAATCTTTGACTTCGCTTGTAAAAGGTTTACGAAAATGCCATTGGAATTAGTTACCCTGGCATAAATAGCGGCAGCAAAAGCGGCTGTCGACGCATCACAGAAGCAGTGAAGTTCTACACTACATCCATTGACGTAGTTTAAATACCTGGGAATTTTTAGATTTGAAAATTCAGAAAGAGTGGATTTATACTGAAGCCAGCTCTGTTCGATTTCCCTAGGGACTTTGTCATCCCAGTCAACACCCTCTTCCCACAGTTTTCTAAATAAAGATTTCGCAATAACGGTACTAGGTGTTAATAAACCCAATGGATCGAACAACCGCGCTGTTTCGGATAAAATAGTTCTTTTTGAAACCGGACCAATGTTATCAATGTTTACCTTAAAAGAAAATGAATCGGTAGTAGTATTCCACTGAATCCCAAGTGTTTTAACTACGTTATCACGATCGAATTTTAAAGTTAAAGAGTTTTCTCTATGTTCCTCGGGAATATTATACAATAAATCTACCGAATTTTAAATCCATTTTCTTAGATTACAACCACCTTTACCCAAGAGTGTACATAAATTTCTCTGCAAATTAATTGCCCTTTCCAAAGTATCTGCGCCTGAGATAATATCGTCGACATATGAATCGGTACTTAAAATGTTCGATTCGTCAAAAAATTCATTTTTATAATCAGAAGCAAGTTGTTGCAAAACACGAATAGAGAGATACGGGGCAGATGTTGTTCCATACGTCACCGTATTTAACTGATATATTGAAATTTCCTCGAGTGGACTATATCTCCACAATATTTGCTGAAATTTGCGATGTTCAGAAGCTACTTCCACCTGCCTAAACATTTTCTCTATATCTGCGCTAAAAGCAATTTTATGTTTTCTCCATCTATTTAAAATTGTCGGAAGATCATTCTGCAGAGCAGGGCCCGGAGAGAGCTCATCATTTAAAGATTTTTTACCTTCAATATGGCTGCTGCCATCAAAAACAACTCTTAATTTTGTGGTAATGCTATCTTCTTTCAAGACGCCATGATGGGGCAAAAAATATGAATCTTCCGTAGCACTGCCTGGGTATGTTCCAATTTTGGACATATGTCCCAAAGATTCGTACTCATGCATAAAATGATTATAATTTTCATAAAACGGCACATGCTTAGAAAATTTGGTTTCAAGTTGCTTAAATCGTTTTAGAGCACCAATCATATTGTTATGGATTTTCGGAATAGAACCCCCTAATAATATTGAGCGAAATGGTAAGTTTACCACATAACGACCCATTGAATTTCGCTTTGTAGTAGTTTTAAAATAATTCTCACAAGCCAATTCTTCATTGGAAAATTCTCGTTTAGAGACAACCTCCTCTTGTTCCCAAAAGGATCTTAAAAGATTCTCCAAATTTGCATTATGTAAACTTATCCGATTAGCAGACACTGATTCCGAAGAACCAGAAAAAACCCATCCAAAATGCGTATTTTGAAAAAACAGATCTTTAAAGACAAATGATTCACCAGGAATTTTAATTTTAGGACAAACGTCAGATCCCAAAATAATATCAATAGGATCAGCCTGGTAATATAAAGGGTCAGCCAACTCGATGTTCTCCAAGTTAGGTAAAGCCATCCCCTTTGCAGAATAATTTGGTTTGTAAGAAGAAATATCTGAAAGAACTAATGCTGCGCATGATAATACCGGTCGGTTTTCACGTGAGATCAACTGAAGGTTGACCATGTGCCTGGAAATATTTTCCCTTCCAGTTCCTACACCTATTACTTTGAAATGAGTCCTTTGTCTAGGAAGACGTAAAAGCTGAGCAGCAGCTTCAGATATTATGGTTCCCTGCGAACCAGGATCCAATAAGGCTCTTAATGGGAAGTAATTACCCTTAGAATTGACGTTAAGACGAATAGTATATAAAAGAATATTATTAAAGGTTTGAGAGTTGTGTTCAGTCACAACTGGCATTGACGAAGCAACATTTGAATTTTGAACCGATACAGATTCCTCATTATGTAATATTGTATGATGAGGCTGTTTACAAGTACCACATCTATTCAAGCTTTTGCAGTTTTGGTAAGAATGTCCGGTAGCAAAGCAATTTCTGCAAATATTTCCACTGCTGAGAAATTCGTCTTTGGACCTTAATGGTAAAGAAAGGAATTTGAAACACTGTGAAAGGTAATGATTCTTTCCACAAAATAAACAAGATATTGGTTTAGATTTAGAAATATTGCCATTATGGGCATAGGTTTGTTTCCTATTCTTAACATTCCCCTTTTGTTGTTTCCTATGTTCACAATGACCTAATTCATTCAATGATTCTAAAGACCTAAAAGTCCTTTCTAGAAATGAAAATATTTCCAAACGGTTGGGTATATCAGTTGATGATTTCAATGAATGCTCCCATTATCTTCTTGTCTGAAGATCAAGTTTTTGGCAAATCAAGAATACCAATATTGGATCCCAAGTAGAAGTGTCAACTTCCAAATTTTCAAGAGAGGAAATGCACTCTTGGGTAGTATCCAATAAAAGTTTAATACTTTGAAAACTGCCGTCAGACTTTGGAATGTTAAACAGATTTTGAATAAGGGTACTTACTATAGCAAGTTTATTATGATACCTTGCCTCTAGAATATTCCAGGCAGTAATATAGTTAGCCTCAGTAGCTGAAATCGTTTTAATAAGAGAAGCCGCTTCCCCAGTAAGAGTGCCCTTTAAATAGTAAAATTTCTGAATCTTAGAAAGAGATGTATTCGTATGAACCAATGAAAGATAAATGTCCCTAAAAGGAATCCAGTCAACATATTCACCCGAGAATTTGGGAAGGGAAATCTTTGGAAGTCGAGCATCTATATTAGCGGTCATATCCACAGTATTAGTTGGCATAGCAAATGTGCTGCTAAACGGAGAACGTTGAGTATCGGTTGGCAGAAAATTCAAAGAAACACTCATCTGCAAGGTATGGTACATCAGAAAAGTTCAGCGATGTTTTCCTAACAACTCTCAATATGTCATCGTGTTGACATTTAAAAGTTTGATAAAACCCATCAAGCTCTGAAATAAGAGCATCAATATAACCACGTGTTTTTTCCGAGTTGTCCTTCAACAAAAAACGTTCATTAAGCCGTTTTACCATGCTTAATAAATCTCGCTGAGTCGCAATAAGTTTATGTAGATCACCCATTTTTCAACAAAGATCACCAGCACAAAAATTGATTAAAATCGAAACCAAAGGTTTACTTTAATGGTATACAGATGTATCAGAGAAATAGCAAATAAAGTAAACTCTTTATCAAAAGCCTTTTAGATAGACAAACACGTCATCAATAAATGGAGTCTAAAGTGTGTATAAATTTTGATATTTCTCCTTATTAATAAATTGGAAATCACAAGAATTCCGGGTTTCGGCACCAATGATTAAGTATTAGCATTAACTCCCCAGAATGTTAAATAAGTAATTAAAATTTATGACACACAAAGTTTAAATATTTGTCTAACTCCTTTATTTAAATAATTTTGTCCGCTATCACCAAAGGTTCCAATTAGAATGAATGTTACAAAAATGGTAATTAATATTTTATTCTTAAACAGAATTCCAATAAGAAAAAATATATAAATACCCGTTACTTTTCTTCTATTCCTCTTGTACATCAGTTCTTATTACAAATTTATTAACATACATATCTGTATGTAATTTGTATATTTTAATGTTTATATACATACATATATGTAAGTATGTAACTTGTAGCTTTAAACGAGGTGTATAAGAGAAATTAAGAGAGTGAATTAATACATATCTACATTTACAACGTATGATCATATTAACTTCATTATATTTCAAATATTAATGATATATAATTATTAAACTTAAATAAATACGGTATGGGTGCAATTAATAAGTACATCATATATAAATAAGTTTAGAAAAATTCTTAAATATTTTCCAACAATTAGTAAAAAAAATATCTTTAAAAACAAGACAGCTTAAATTTTTTTATTTATCCCTTTTATGAAAATTGTCCTCGAAGTTGTTTGCCTCTTCCCTGAAAAATGTATCGGCAAAAGCAAAATTTCGAGGAAAGGAAATGGACCGATTTGGCTTATTTTGAACATTTAATACTTCTTATATACATTAACAAAATATGATTGATATTTGGGTGTATCCAAAGTAACGGCCGTTACTTTATAAATGTGCTGTTTTTAAATGTCTGAAACAAACATCATGTTTTGTAAAATTTTGCACAGGATATGTCAAGTTAAATATCTGATTTAATTCTTTGAACGTAAAGACGTGTACACACGTCTTTACGTTCCGTCCGTTAAATTTGTCCTAATTGTAAAAACAAACAAAAATAAATTAAAATTAGTGCCCGTGCAGTTAAAAAAAAAATATATAAAAATAAACATAAACATAAAAATTAATAAACTTTGCAATAAACTAAAACAAAACAGAAATAAAACAAATTGAACAACAAGCAAACAAAACCAAAATTACAAAATCACTTATTTACAAAATTAACAACAAATCTTGAATAAATAATAAACAAACAAACAACCGTTTTAAAACAATACAACAATTACAACATAACAAAAGCAAGCAATACAATAAACAACAACAACAATAAAAAATAAAAATAATAATTCGTCAGTGATGGCCTTTTTTCAACGATGACCAGATCAGGGCTTTTATGGCCCTTTTTATGGCATTGTTCCTTGTGTTCCGTTGTTAACCGTCCTTTTCATTTTTGTTAGTACGAATGTTCTTGTGTTAATCGTTGTTGAACTGTTTTGGTGATGAAGGTATAACACTGATCACCAAACGGTTTTTTTAACGACTTTTAACATAGCGAATATCGGTACTTTGCGTTTGATTTGAATTTTTTTATGTTGTGATGAGAGGTCGGTTTAGAATCGACTTTTGTAATATACGTGGGCTGAGAGCGAATTTTTTCTCTGTGTATGCTCACGTTTGTCTCCACCGGCCGGATGTTTTCGCCTTATGTGAAACTCAGGTATCTGAAAATTCCGATCCACTTGATTTTCAGATTCCTGGGTATCACCTTCTATCCCTCTTTAATGTTCATCGGGGTCTTGCTATATACATACGCAATGAAGTTGTGTATCAATGCCAGCAATCAATGGGCATGCTTGATGCGGAATTTAACTGTCTTTGGGTTAAATTCAAAATCGATGCACACTATTTGCATTTCGGATTTCTTTACAGAAGTCCAAATGCGGGAAGGGATATTACCTTATCGGGCTTCGACTCCCTTTCCGACTCAATAGCGAAGATTCTTGAGAATTGTCCCGACAGTGAAATCGTTGTTGCTGGTGATTTTAATGTCCACAATTCTTCTTGGCTTCACCACTCGGGCCGTACAACTTATGAAGGCCAATATGTTGAGCTTTTTGCTGCGCACAACCACCTCGTGCAACTGGTGAATGAACCAACACATATTCCGTGTGTTGACGGGCACCAACACAATACCCTTGACCTCTTCCTCTCTTCGCACCCTCAAAAGTACGAAGTTGAGGTTCTAGCACCTCTCGGCAACTCGGATCATTGCACCATTTCCGCCTCTTTTCCGTTCTCCGAACTTCGGAACGTTTCACGACGGGCTACGAAACGATCAATATTTGTTTACGGAAAAGCACGTTGGGCTGAGCTCAATGACTTTTTTCGGCATTTCAATTGGAAACTCTGTTTCCTGGACAATGACGTCAATGCCATGGCGAAAATGGTTGAAAACGTAATAATGCTGGGAATGAAAATCTTCATCCCAGTTAAAAAAGCTTCGAATAAACCTCGATCCAAATCTTGGTTTAATCAGTCGTGCAAATCAGCAGTCAGATCCAGAGAGGAAGCATTCAGAAATTGGCGTAAAAATAAAAACGTTGATACTGAATTGCTACGCAAAATGGCAAGGTCTTCGTGTGCCAAAGTACTTAGACGGGAAAAAACTCTTCACGAGCAACGTCTTCGTGCTGAAGTTCTTGCTGCTCCCCGGGGTAGTAAAAGCTTCTGGTCATTCGTTAAAAGAGTAAGGGTTAATGCTAGTTCTTCAATACCAGCTCTTTTAAAGGATGGCCGATCATTCACGGACCCGGTTGATAAGGCTAATTGTTTTGCCGAATTATTTGCTAATAATTCTTACCTACCAGATAGCAACCAACCACTACCCGAACTCGAAAAAGTATCCGTAACTATGCCTAAAATATTTTTTCGGGGTCGAGCTGTTAAAAGGGTTCTTGCGGATCTCGACATAAACAAGTCTCCTGGGCCGGATGGTATACCTGCACTGGTCTTGAAGCAGTGCTCTTCGACGCTAGCTCGTCCCTTAGCAAATCTTTTCAGCACTTTATACCGTGCCGCGGAATTTCCAGTCTGCTGGAAAGTTGCAAACGTAACGCCAATTCCTAAAAAGGGAACCGCTAATAACCCTGAAAATTACCGCCCAATTGCAATTTGTTCGGCACTTTCCAAAGTTATGGAGAGTATGGTAAATTACCATCTTGTCAAATATTTGGAATCAAACTACCTACTAAGCGACCGCCAGTATGGCTTTCGTAGAGGTCGCTCTACTGGAGACTTACTAGCTCTGTTATCGGAAAAATGGTGCCATTCCATTCACCATTTTGGCGAAAGTAAGGTAATTGCTTTGGATATTTCTAAGGCGTTTGACAGAGTCTGGCATGGTGCACTCTTGTCAAAACTTGCTGCATTTGGTGTCGGTGATAATTTCTCTCGATTTATATCGAGTTTTCTCAGAGATCGCACTATACGAGTTGTTATAGATGGGGTTTCGTCAAACGAGTTCAAGATTCATTCAGGGGTGCCGCAAGGCTCCGTTCTTTCTCCTACTCTATTTCTTATCTTTCTAAACGACCTCCTTTGTCAAACTTACAATCCTATCTACTCTTTTGCAGATGACAGCAACCTTTGCAACTCGTTCTCATTCGAATGTAGACCAAGCGTATCCGATGTCGCTGCTATGAGGCAGAATATGAATGATACGCTTGGCCGAGACCTTGACATAATCTCGGAATGGGGTCGTGCGAATAGGGTCGATTTTAATGCCCGAAAAACCCAATGTTGCGTGCTGACGCATAAACGCGCGACAAATCAAGGTGCCTCATCTGTATATATGGGTGGTATAATTATTGAGGAATCAGAATCTCTTGATGTTCTGGGCATGAGGATACAATGTGATGTCCGATGGACAGAACATATATTCAAGGTGTCGAAAGAAGCATTCAAGTGCCTCGGTTTTCTAAGACGGTGTAAGATATACTTCACTCCATCTGATCTCCTTACTATTTATACCACCTATATCCGACCGCGTATGGAATACAACTCTCATGTGTGGGCCGGTGCTTCAAAGTCTATTTTGGAGCTTCTCGACCGCGTGCAGGAGAGGGCGAAGGTTCTCATTGGTGACAGTAGGGTATCCAATTCTATTGACTCCCTCGAGCACCGTCGCAATGTGGGTTGTATTTGTCTGTTTTATCGTTACTACAATGGGATGTGTTCTGACGAAATTAGGGATCTGGTTCCCGAAACCCGTACGTTTGTTCGTAATACACGTTTTTCCTCAAGAGCCCATCCTTATGTGGTCGATTGGCAGGTGAATCGTACAACGCATTACAGAGAGAATTCATTTTTTTCCCGCACAGTTCGTATGTGGAATAACCTTCCTGCAGAAGTCTTCCCTCTCACTTACAACATGATTAAGTTCAAATCGAATGTTCACAAACACTACTCCCTCTATCCTCCTTCCCACAACCTATTTTCCTAGTTCCAACACAATGCAATGCATTAGTAGGGGTCATCCCCTGAGTGCTGGTCCTAACAGTAAAAAAAAAAAAAAAAAAAAAAAAAAACATTATAAAAATTACAAGTTTTTTGCGTGTGAATTCATTTATTATCGTGACAAAAAAAATATATTTTTGTTAGTATAAATAAAATTAAAGTTAATCTTTAGGAAAATGACACGATACATTTATTTTGTAATATATTTTTGTAAGTATAAATAAAATTAAAGTTAATCTTTAGGAATATGACACGATACATTTATTTTGTATACTAGCGGAAAAATTAATTCAAAATAAAAATTTAATTTTTGAGCTATAAGGGGTCAAGTTCTGTGGAAACACCCTTTTGATATTCTTATCTTATATGGACATTTTTGGGCCAAAACCATTATTTCTTCAAGAAAAAAAGTTGTTTGTCTGTAACACGTTCATTAATGAACCGATTTTTTTAACTAAAACTACCAGCTGTTCTATTAAGTCTATTTCAGGTAAAAAAAAGAAAAAAAATTTATAGGAATAGGTAAATTACAGATTTATATCTCAGCCATTTGTAAACCGATATAGTTAAATTTCAATAATATACTATTTCGGACTACATACGATATAAATATAAAACAACGTTGTCACTATGAATTCTAGGTTTTTCACAAAGCTGATTTAATTAAAAAATTTATCTATTAATCTATATTTATCTATTTTAAATAAGGATATATGTTTATTTTATTAAGCTTGGCTTCTTTTTGCTTTTGTAAAAATATTGGCCCATAATCATAGTCAAACGCTAAAGTCGGTTCTATTTAAAAACAACTTTAAAATAAAAACATTCTTTTAAATATTTTGCTACTATAGTCGAACTAAAGTATGTTTTAAATTGAACCGACTTTAACTGGGTGCCACCTCAAATGTAGCAAATTTTTCATACAACATACAACAAAATATAAGCAAGTGGCAACTTTAAGCAGCCGACATTGAAAATTAAAATATAAATAAAACACTGCATATCTTGTACGGTTGAAACACGCAATATGATTTTATGTAGAAAGCAACAACAAAATTACAAAACTTTGTGTAAAACGCTAGGCCAAACGCTAGGGCCTATACATATATATTTTGTGTTTCTTTCCATAAAAGTTTTCCTGCAAATCATTAATAATTGCAAAATATCAGCCAACATCTTATAACATAAACATTTTTAACTTTTTGCAAGTACTTTTTTATTTGGCGAAAAACAGCTGATGCTGTTGTTAAATGAGTTAAACACAACTTCAGCTGGTTTAAAAATTAACATCGGGTTTAACGTGTAAAGTAGGCTTTTGCTTGTCTATAGTAGATCAAAAGCATATTTTTAATAAAAGTTTACTTTAGAACTCTTAAAGTATGCTTTGTTTATGACTATAGTTATGGGCCATTTATTTTATTTTTTGTTTAATATGATATTTTCTCATGCCTTTGTGTGAATTTTTCAGGGAAAAACAATTTTTAATTGTTATCGGATTAAAGAAAATAAATAGTTTTATAAAAAATTATCCTTCAGCTTAACAAAAGAAATATAAATTTAAAGAAATTATTAAATACCCATGAACTTTAACTTTGTTTTTGTTTGATTATGTTTTAATAAAAGTCGAAACAAATTTGTTTAAAATTTATTTTAAATTACACGATTTTTAAAACAAAAAAGGAGGATCTTTTATATATTTTTCTCAGAAAATTGACGATTTTGACACAAATTTATCTGGCAGCGCTGATTAAAACCAAAACAAGAAAAGGCTAAAAACAAATTTAAAATAACAAAATATAACAATGGTTTTTTGTTTATTTTCATCATATAAATTATGCAGTCATCATTTATATTCCTTCTATTTTTTTATTTATTTAAAAAAAATAGTATATAAACATATTTTAAATTCAAAATATCTACATTTTGTTTTTCTCGCCACCAATTTCAAATGCGACTTATTTTGACAGTTCTTGAAAGAAACTTTTCGCAAACATTGTTATAGACACACTTTTTCTCGTATCCTTCCAATAATTGCTGGAAAATTATTAAAATGACAGATAATTCTCGCCAAGAAAAGATACAGAAACACTTGCGTGAAAAAAACCATTTTTTGTTTCATTTCACACTATTTTTGTTGCAATTCACACGTTTCATGCGGAAAATTTTACGAAGCGAGAAATACAGAAACGAGGTACAGATCAATAGTTATATTACTAATAAGCTGAAATGGGATTCAACAATTTTAATTTAAAAATTTACGTATTCTCAACCTAGAGATATAACATCTTTTAAAATAACTGTTCCCGCTGATCTCTTCGAACAAATTTTGGATTCTAACTTCTGGCCCGATAACGCATTAGTTCGTAAGTATGAACTTAAAGAAAACCCTCGTAGAACTAGAAATAATATTGTTCAATTACCGCTAAATAATCCAACAAATTCAAAAAACTAAGTAATTTACCTGATAACCAACTGTATATCATATATCAAAATGTTCGAGGTTTAAACACCAAACTATCCAAATAATATAAAGAAAGCTTCGATTTTAACTATCATATTATAGTATTTACCGAAACATGGTTAACAGACAACGTTTTTAACATGGAAATACTATGTAACAAATATCAATCGTTATCCAATCGTTTTCATTCAGAACTATTATTGTCTGATTCTACACCAAATTTGGAGTTTATCAGTGTTTTAATAAAACTAAAAAATAAAAACGTCTTTATAACATGCTCATACATTCCACCTAAATCTATACAATCTGTCTATGATGATCACTTACTTGCTATAAAAAATGTTGTACTTGCAGCCAATCATACTGATTCTATTTTTGTTTTTTATGATTTTAACTTACCATCAGTCTCTTGGAATCATTTACCTGACATACCAAACTTGGTTCCAATTTATACAAATTTACATAGTGATAATTTCCTAAATGAGTTATCGGATCTCTGTCTTTTTCAAATGAATTATATACAAAACAATAAAGGCAAAATATTAGACTTAGTATTTGTCAATGATCCAACTGACTGTTCAATAAAAATATCTAGCCCAGTAACAACACCTAAAGATCCTTACCACCCGACTTTGGATATAAGATGTTCTATACAGCTGGGCCCGGAGCCACAAAGTGACAATGATAAAGAGAGAATATTTTGTTTCAAAAAGTCAAACTATAATATGCTTAACAATCTTATTATTAATACAAACTGGCAAGACCTGCTATATTTGTCTAATGCCAGCCATTTGGCTATTGATTTAATGATCGATACTTTTTATAAAACTCTTTTTAATATTATGGATAAATGTGTGCCAAAAAATGTAACTCACAAACAATCTGGTCCCCCTTGGAGCTCCAAGCAACTATCAAAACTTAAAAATAAGAAGAACAAACTCTATAAAAAACACAAACAATCTAATTCACTTATTGATTTTGGAAATTACTCAATCTGCCGTGCGGAATATAATTTGCTGACACATCGCTGTACAACAACTATATAAATAATCTAAAAAACGATTTCAAACTTAATCCTTAATCTTTTTATAATTTTGTGAATTCCAAAAGAAGATGCCAGGAATTTCCACCTGCTATGAAATTTGAAGGTCAAGAATCTGATGATGCTGCTACCATAAGCAACATGTTTGCTGATTTTTTTGCTAAAACCTATACTGATGTCAAATATAACCTATCTGATAATTATCCATATCCTCTGCGTTCAACAAATCAAATATGTTTTCCCTCCATTGAACATTCACTGATTTCTCAAAACTTAAAAAATTTAAAAATTTCTTTTAATCATGGACCTGATGGAGTTCCAAGTTGCATATTAAATAAATGTGCCGAAAGTCTTACCACCCCTTTATCGTACATATTTAACATTTCAATCAAGCACGGTTATTTTCCTAAGCTTTGGAGAAAATCGTATACAATACCATTATTTAAATCAGGATCTAAGTCGAATGTGGTCAATTATAGGGGCATTGCCAAACTTAGTGCTATTCCAAAAGTTTTCGAAAAAATTGTTACAGATTTTTTCTGTCATCAAGTAAAATCTACATTATCACCTTTTCAGCATGGCTTTCGTAAAGGTTGCTCAACAACTACTAACCTTTTGAATCTTACAACACATGTTAATCGAGGATTTGTTAAGGGACAGCAAACGGATGCGGTCTACACTGACTTCAGTGAAGCTTTTGATAAAGTCAATCATAACCTTCTTCTCTGTAAACTGGACTCACTTGGTCTAAATTCGAACAGCCTTAATTGGATCAAAACATACCTGTGTGATCGAACACAGACTGTCCGATTTAAAAATAAATCTTCTAAGATCATACATGCTATTTCTGGAGTACCTGTAGGAAGCCATCTTGGACCTATTCTTTTTATCTTGTTTATTAATGATCTTCCAACAATAATAAAATACTGTAACATTTTATTGTACGCTGATGATGTCAAAATTTTCTTTAGCTATAAAAACCCATACGAACATATTTTTCTTCAAAACGATCTTGATAATTTTTATCAGTGGTGTAATCTTATGGATCTTAATCTAAGATCCATAAGATCTTGGAGTTTTACTCGATCCAAAACTGAGTTTTGTTCCACATATGCATATGACCGTCAATAAAGCCAGAGATGTTCTTGCCTTTATCAAACGATGGGCAGAGGAGTTTACCGATCCCGATATTACAAAACAGCTGTATACCTCACTTGTAAGACCGATCCTTGAATATGGATCCGTAATTTGGGACCCGCAATACAACGTACATAGTAACCATATCGAATCTGTTCAAAAACAATTTCTTCTATTTTGTCTGCGAGGTTTACAATGGAATCCGTCTATATATCTACCATCATATCCAAGTGGACTTATGGCCATTTTCTCATTAGGCGATTATCTTTTTTCCCAACGAAAAACTGCACATTAAAGAAATTTGGTTTTCTCAATGTCTCATTTGCTTCCATTTAATCGCAAAGCTAACCGGCACTCATCTGCCAATTATTTATTTTCCTTTTATTTGCCGTACAGATAAATTCAATCAGCTGACTCCCATCTTTTACATGTATTTTGAGTGGCGTTGCCAGCTGAAAACTTTGCTTTTTGTCGGTATATTGAGAAACCCAAAATCGTTAACGGACAGTTTATCGGTCCAATAAATTTATGTTGACATTAAGTAACAGACAGTTTGTCGATACATTGAGAAAATGGCCATTAGTCTAATTAAACTACCAACTTTAAAAAGCCGAAGAATTATGCTATGTTAAATATAATTAATGGCGATATTTCATCAGAGTTTCTTTTGGAAAATATTACTTTCAATGTCCCTCAAAGACCTACTCGTTACTTTTGCATTACCATTTTTTATTAATTAATTGATTTATCATTAACCTCTACAATTGTAAAACGAAACATAATAATTTATTTAAACTCTTAAAACAAAAAACTGTATATTTTTTTATTTTTCTACATATGTAAATTTTTTTTCTATGTCACATTGTATAGTCTGTAAGGATGTAATCCATAGACTTAATAAATAAATAAAAAAAAAAAAAAAATAATAAAATGAAGTATGGAGCGGCAGAAGGCCCAATGTAGAACATTTTCGGACATTTGGTTCGTATGCCGTTGGTCTTAATAAATCAACAAATAAATCTAAATTTGAAGCCAAAGGCACACAATATATTATGGTGGGTTATTCCACAACATCGAAAGCATATTGTCTCTTCGATACAGAGACACGTAAAGTTGTTGAGCAACGCGATGTACTTTTCGATGAGGACTTCTTTTTTAGTAAAAATAACAACAAAAATGAGTTGAATGGCAAAACAGATGATTATTTAACATTATGTTTTGATGAAAATGAGCAACAATACGATGCAGTAGAAAATAACAACAATGTTATTGTAAATAAACGTAATGATGATGTTCAAGATGAAAGTGGAGATGATGTTGACAGTGATTGCCAACCTTCTGTGCAAAATGATGAACGTGAAGACAGCTTTAATACGGCTGATGATACTGATTCTGATCATATCATGGAGAATGCTGCTGGTCCTGGTCGACCCAGAATAATTCGTAGTGGTAAAGTTGGCAGACCTAGAAAACAATATAATGAAAAACAAAACAACGAATTATGTGTTGCTATTGATGAAAATATACCACAAACTGTTGAAGAAGCATTTTCAGGCGAAAATAAGTGTTTTTGGGAAAAAGCTATGAAAGATGAATATTTTGCTTTAAAGAAAAACAACACATGGTCTTTAGTAGATTTACCAAGTGGACACAAAGCTATTCCATTCAAATGGGTATTTGCACTGAAGAGAAACGTTAATGGAGAAATTGAACGCTATAAAGCACGTTTGGTGGCCAAAGGCTGCAATCAAAGATACGGCATTGATTTTAAAGAAACATTTTCTCCGGTGGTTCGTTATTCCACGATTCGTTTGTTTTGAAATTTTTTTAATTTCTATAAATTTTTTTACTGATTCAAACAATACTTTTGTTTGATTTTTATTTAACCAACAAAAATGTGGACAACTCTTCAAAAATATAATAAACGCGTTATTGGTGTCAAGTTTTCATAATTTTGTATGAAATACTTAACGCTCTTTAATGTTGTCGTCTTTTTGCATTTTTTTATTTGATCGTAAGCAACACTTCTTTATGTGAAATATAAGAACAACAACAAAAACACACACAGTCTATTTTTGGACGCTTTAATAAAGTGCAACTATAAGAAAAACAATAGCAGAAACAACATTACAAGAAACAAAATCCCGTATTCAATTTTTTAAAACTGTTTGGCTAAATACATCAAATACAAAAATAGAATGATGACGAAAAACATATCGAGTCGATCTGCTGCCGTTTTTGGTTACATTTCTTCTTTAGCAAAGGAAAGGATACAGCAACAGAGAGTGATAAAGAAAAACATTGTGTTGTGTGTATAATTAAGACTTCGTTCAAAAATTATTCCAACAAAAAAAATGTGTCTCAAAGCCAGCCGGCGGCTCTGCTCTGCCGTCATCTTCTCATACAGTGCTTACTTGTGTGCGCGTCATTGCTTGTGCAAAAACTTTTTTTTTTTTTTATTTTGAAATTTAGTATATTTCAGTAAACTTTTTGTTTGATTCAGTTAAATTATTTGCTTGAAAAAATCAGTGTTTTTTTTTTCAATAAACAAAATGCAAATAAATTGTTTGAATATGCAAATTTGTTTATAGGACCGATTTCAGACAAAAAATGTTTGATTCTACAAATTTTTTGTTTGAATTGGAAAAACTAATTTTTCTGTGTATACAGGTTTAACTTTCTTCTTTGGTGGTTGCCCCATCTCATGGGAATCCAGAAAACAAACTTCGGTTGCCCTTAGTAGTACCGAAGCCGAATACATGGCAGCTTCAGATGCTGCAAAAGAGGCTATTTATTTAAAACGGATTTTAATAGAAGTCAACAACTGGAAAGGTGGTTCTGTAAAATTAAACATAGATAATCAAGGTGCACAAAAGTTAGCTGAAAATCCTGTTTATCATAAACGCAGTAAACATATCGACATAAAATTTCATCACATAAGAGAGCTGGTCCAAAATCAAGAGGTGAAGCTGATGTATTGTCCCACAGCTAATATGATTGCCGATATATTGACAAAGAATTTACCAAAGGTTAGACACTGTAATTTTGTTAGTATGATGAAACTTAATTGAATTTTTTGTAAAAACAACATCCACATTGAGGAGGAGTGTTGAAATATATTTGTAGATGGCACCCCTTTTTACAATGTGTATGCTGTTTCTTTGCTTATTCCTATTTTTCTTTTGATTTGAATACTCACCCTCATTAAAACCATTGTAAAGTTTAAACGTGTATATTTAAAATAAACTCTATTTAGAATTGAAATAAATAAAACACATTCACCCTTATTCTATTTGGCGTCGGCAATAACAACGGCAATTTTAAGGCAACAGCAATTCTTTTCAAAGACAACATCAATTCTATGTTAAATTGGTATTTTGTAAGAGTATTATGACGCCGTTGACTATTTATCGATAATGTTAATAAAATACAGCACACATCTCTAATATTAAAATCACCTGATTCATTTTGTTTACTGTTTTTTTTTATAAGAAAAAAAAAATTATGTGCTGTTTGTGCAAATTTTAAGTTAAATAAAAATTTTTTTGTAAAAAAATTATGTTTAAATGAAAATTTTTTTGTTATATTAAATTTTCCCAAGTGCCTAATGGATTTTTTTTAACCTTTTTAAGATTTGAAAGTTTTTTTCGGCTGAATAAATTTTCTTTTAAACATATGTTGGAAATAATAGAGCCTCATTTAAAAAAGGGAACGTTTGTTCCAAACACAATATATGTGCAGCAACATTGCGGATCGTACCAGCTCAACGTTGGAAATTATTTCAACTTTTGACTGTCCCAGCCACTAGTTTAAAAATTTTGTCTGAGACTCTGGAAGTCATGAAGAGAGAACTTTGTCCCCAATGGATAAATTAAAGTTGCACTTCTTTGAAAAGCAGCATTTCCAGGTGTAATTGGCTGTGTGGACGGAACCCACATCAAAATGTTAGCTCAAAAAAAAAACACCATCTCTTCTTTAATCGCAAGGGATATTTAATGTATTAGGAAAAGAGACGCTGCATAATCCTCTGGCTAGTGATAGATTTTTTACGAGCTCTTTCACAAGCTTCTCGAACTGGAAGTTAGTTGTTATATTAATTTTTTCAATTAAGTATATCTACAAAAAATATATCAAAAGACAACAGAAATGAAGAAAAAATATATCAAAAGACAACACAAATGAAGAAAAATATCAAAACCGGCGTAGAAATCAAAATTGCAGCCAACCATAACGTAAAATTTTTAAAACACGACACAAAGCAGCACAAGACAACACTAAAAATGCCGACGACAAAATCAAGGGCAATTTAAGGCAACAGCAACGCCAATTTTTCTTAGAAAATACCAAACATATGTTAACAGTCATCGAAATATGGCAATATTGCCAACGGGAATACGAAATTGAAACAAAACATAAAAAACGGCGTTGTTTACTGTTGACGACGCCAAATAGAATAAGGGTGATTAATTTATATAAAACAAAAATATAAATTTTATCATATTGTTTGACATTTCAAGATTTTTTATGATATAATCATACTCTTTACACTTGTAATAATTGTTACTTGAAAAAAAACTATCCAAATTTTTCCAAAAAAAACCTTTTGCTTCGCGATGGATGTTGGCACGCTGGTGTTTTTGGCTGTAGCTCGCCGGGAATGGGAGGTTCGTTTCCATCTAGGACCTAGGGCTACCATTCGTACTGATTTTACCAGTACACGTACTGGTTTTTGTTCAATGTAATGGTTTATGCATAACACCCAAATCAGTACGCAAATGTACTGGTTTTTTTAAATTTTGCCTCCAAATAATTTTACTTGTTTAAAACTGGTTTACTTCCCTTATTACTTTTGATTTGTTATGAATCACCCAGTTAAAATTCAGTCTTACGTTTTATTTTTGTTTACTCTTAACTTACCATATACTTTGTATTAAAATAAATAGAAGTGTCATTAGTGCTTTTCAGAATTCAAAAAACCAAAAATTTTAAGTGGATTTAAAATAACATATAACGTATAACAATATGGCTAGTTAACCTCGTTAATATCCTCATTATATTGACAATAATTTGTATGAATTTTTTGTGCATTTACAACAAATGTGCCGATCAATGACATTACGTCTATCTATTTTTAATAATTTGATGTTTTTATTATATGTATTTTGTTAAGTTCTTGCCTTAATAAATGGAAAAATGTATAATTTTCTAAAACTAATGAATTCAACAAAATTGTTGGTCATTATTTGTGTACTGGTTTTTTTTCGAATGTACTAGTATTTTTCTTACGATGTACTGATTTTTCTAATTTCAAAAATGGCAACCCTAATCTAGGTTATCACAATTACAAACTTTATCCGTGCCAAAATGTAAACGATGTTAAAAAAGAAGCAATAGAAAACGAGCAACGATGTACAAAATACCTAAAGAAAGGAGTAAATACCTATAAAAAAACGGACAGACATTTCGATGACCGAAACTTTCACACGACGATTGTTTGGCAGGACTTGAATCCTTGGGACAAGATGAAATGGTCCCGGTCAGGCTGCCCACCCCATATGACAGGTTAATGTCATCCGTGACATTACCTTTTTGCCTGAATAAAAGAAAATGTAGGTAATGTCCCTATACTTTACTTACCACAATTCTACTTCACTTTAGCTACCTTCAACCATTTCTAGATTAATTAAAACATGTTTGAATTTTCAATATCGAAAGTTATATATACAAAAAAATTTATTAGGAATATTCCGAGATTTATAATAATTAATGTACTAAAGGAACAAGTATTATTTACAACTTAAGTAAAAAGGGGAACGAAATAATGTAATTAATTTTTTTTTTTTTTTTTGATTTTTCTTAAAATATATAATAACGACGCAAAATTTTTCTTTTTCAGTTTTTTTTTTTTTTTTATATATAAAAATTATCTTAGGTATTTTTTTAAAGTTTTGAAATTCTTTCTTTCCATATAATTCGGGAATTCAAGAATAAATGTCCAGTATCCTATACTTCGATTATCTATTGACCTACACAGTACAACATTTTTCAGTTAATTGATTGCCAACTCAATTCTGTGAACTGTATGTGAAATTAGACCCAAAAAGAAGAATTTCTGCATCATTCGTTTTGTCTTCTTACCTGCGATTTGAAGTGAGTATCGATTTGAAGTTAGTACTATCGTATAGGGGAATTTATCACGTTTTAGGCCCTGTTGTTTGACATAGCTCGACAACCACTAGCCCAATTTAGTTGAAATAAATTTTAAAAAATTAAGAATTACAATTCCCTTAATCTGTTCATATATTGTTTTCCTATACAAGTAACACTTTCGAAGTTAAAAATGAATGTATGAAGGGAAAAAATTATTTTTTGCCTAAAAATTAAAATTTTTTTTTTTTAAAATACATAAAAAATCCAAAATGGAAAAAAGTTTCAAGTCTAGTTATTTTTTGGCAAAGTCACATAACCTATGAGCAAAATGAGACAAAGATCATAAAAATCGATGCACGCGTTTCGCTTTTATTCGCAATTGAGTAAAGGTATGAATTTCAAAAATCAGTTATAGCCACCACCCTTAAAATATAAATATAAAATTAAAAAATTATCATGCAAAAAAAAACTTTATTTACAAAAACTTAAGGAAAAAAAAATAATATGCAATTAATACGCAATTATAATATGCATAAAAACAAAATTTAGAACATTTTTTCAATTATTGGCAATATCCATCCTTGTAGAAGTTGACGCTTGTGGTTCTGATGATCTTGTTTTCTTCGTAGGTTGTTCATATTCATGGTCTGAGTCTGTATCGTCATCCGAGATACACATACTATTCAAGGGCGTGTTTCTTTCACTGTGTCCACCAATTTCAATGTCTTCATCTTCGGTGCTTTCTTCAAACTGCATAATTGTGGAACTCCACCAACAAACCTCCGCAAGCAATGCATCCAATTTTTTGCTTTTGAACCGCTTTTCAAATGGCATGGTCACCTGGTGGAACCTCTCTCCTTGTTCGTCTGATTGCTGAGGTGATTGTGCCAAAAAAGTATCGAGGTGGTGGTGCAAGAAACGCAATTTCAGCGTCATGGATGCACCGATTTTTTCGAAATAAAACAGCAACCTGTCCACTCGTTGCTGTATCTCTTCTCGCTGGACACGGTTCTTTCCTAGAACGCCTTCTATTACTTCTTTCAATGCGTTCCATGCATGTTGGTGGTCGTGATGCTCTGAAAGCAAATGTGTGAAAGAATCACTTTTGATCAATTTCCGAATATCAGGTCCATTGAGAATACCTGTTTTAAATACATAAGAAAAACGAAAAAATTATTGGTAATGCGAATGTATAGAAATTAACAAATTTAGATATGACAATATTGAAATACAGAGTACGATACGTACCGTTTTTAATTTTCTCATCACTGAGTTTCGGAAAGATGGATTTCAAACAGTCAAAGGAGCCGTTAACTTTTTTGACCACCACTTCAACGAATTTCCCAGCAACAAAATATCATCCAGGTCCTTTATCATAGGTTCATTGCGTAATTTTAATTGTTTGTTGAGCTCGGGAGTTCTTCCTTTCCAATCTTTACATTGATATTGATTTCCTTTGTATCGTGAATCCCAATTACAAAGGAAGCAGAGGTATTTTGGATATCCGCCCTTTTCTATAATCCCTTGTAGTATGTTGACCACCTTCAGATCGCAACAAATGTTCCATTTGTGTTCATCGTATTTGATTTTCTTCAAAATTTCGCCCAATGCTTCATACGTTTCCTTCATAGTTGTGCTGAATCCCAATGGAATGCATGGTTTTTTATTTTTTTTGTGCAGCAGCACAGCCTTCAAACTAGTAACTGAACCATCGACGAATAAACGCCAGTCGCCAGCGATATAATCCATTCCCAATTTTTTCACTTAACCTGGGATATCATGGCAGTACGTGAACGTATTTGCTTCGTCAACGGAATAAAATTTCTGAAAATCAGCTTGGCGTTGTCGGTATGATGTTGCGCTGACATTTTGCTGTGTGAGTTTTCTTCTCTTCAAAAATGATGTCAGCCATTCGGAGTCGTGTTGTGATAGTCCCAGCTTGGCCACAATGTAATCCATTTCGATTTGTGGTAGCGGTTGTGGTGCACTATTTTCAATATCGGGTATCCAATCAGCATCATCCAAATCGGTCGGATTGGTGAAAACGGTTTCGGCTAGCAGGGACACAGTATCCGCACTCGGAGGTTTAGGTGCATCGGTATCAGCAGGGCGTTGCACTGGAAGTGTGGCAGTAAATGCAGCAGTGTATACTTTTGTTTTCAATTGTTGTCTGTTTAATCCAGGACGAAAATTTATGCATGCATAGCACCTGGATTCATCATGTCCAGTTGTGTCTTCCACCCAAATTACTGGCTTCATAAAAGATAACTTTCTACTTTTTCCGTGAATCCATTTTAGAAGGGTAGTATAACAACTGTTGCACACTGTGTTCGGCGTAAAATTTGCACCACTTAAATCTGCTTCATCGAAATAATTACAATACGCGGTTTTGAATTGCTCAGTAAACAAATTTTTTCGATCTTTTTTCTGTATTTTTCGGACGATATGACCACAAACGTAACAATATTCATCCAAATATGGGCACTTGTTGTTTTCCATATTGATATATTTTATGTTTTGTTGTTATTCACTTTTAAAAAACTGGAGAAAAATCACTTTTACTGTTCGCGTTCGTCGGCACTGGCTGAATGCCAAAAATCGATCAATGCACACCTATAAATACTACGTATTTTTGACTATTTTACTGCCAGGTACTTATAAATGGGCGCATATTTTAAGGGCGGCTGGCTATATACCTGATTCAGCACTTGTACGTTTCAAACTGTGCAAAACTTTCCAAATAATGACCACCCTTAAATGTGGGTGCAATTTCTGTAAAAAAATCATATAGGTAGCCACCGGAAAAACCCAAATAATAAAAAGGTCCACTTTCCGTTTAATTGTCCACGTACATTTATTACCGCAATCATAAAAATCAAATAACCTTTTGTTTATTCCTTTTTTTTAATTCTCAGAATCATGAAAAAGGTGTCAATGTTTTCTCCAAATAATGTTGTGCATATCTCGAGCAAATTTTTGAAATTCATACATTTACTTAATTGTGAATAAATGACAAACGCGTGCATCGATTTTTATGATCTTTGTCTCATTTTGCTCATAGGTTATGTGACTTTGCGAAAAAATAACTAGACTTGAAACTTTTTTCCATTTTGGATTTTTTATGTATTTTAAAAAAAAAAAAATTTAAATTTTTAGGCAAAAAATAATTTTTTCCCTTCATACATTCATTTTTAACTTCGAAAGTGTTACTTGTATAGGAAAACAATATATGAACAGATTAAGGGAATTGTAATTCTTAATTTTTTTAAATTTATTTCAACTAAATTGGGCTAGTGGTTGTCGAGCTATGTCAAACAACAGGGCCTAAAACGTGATAAATTCCCCTATACGATAGTACTAACTTCAAATCGATACTCACTTCAAATCGCAGGTAAGAAGACAAAACGAATGATGCAGAAATTCTTCTTTTTGGGTCTAATTTCACATACAGTTCACAGAATTGAGTTGGCAAATCATGTGTTGTACTGTGCTATTTATTATTTTATTTATCTATTATTTTCTTTTGTATACAATATTGATCATTAAAATATTCACTGGAGTTTCCCGTGGCTATTTACTCAAAATTTTATTCGAATATTTATTCACATATATATACATTTTATATTTCTTAGTTTATATATATGCACAATTTTGATTCGAATACTTGTTCGAACCGTTTTTCGATTTTTTTTTTCGAATCTTTAATAAAATGTTGGTTGTTATATATATTCAACTTTTATTCGAATATTTATTAAAATATTGGTTGGAATGTATGTAATCAAATTTTTATTCAAATATTATCTTAAATATTTGTGAGAATATATATTCAAATTTAATTCAATATTTTCCGGTATATGAAAGCGAATTTCTATTCGAATATTTAGTTAAACACGTGCTTTACTCTGCACTCAAAATGTTATTCGAATATTAATTAAAATATTTGCTGGGATCTAAGTTCCAATTTTCATTCGAATACCAAATTGAACATTTGTCCGAACAGGTATTCAAATTGTTTTTCGAAGATTTTCAATTAAATGTATGTTTGAATATATATTCGAATATTTAATAGAATACTTCATTGTTGCCTATTTATATAAAAAAATAATTTTTTTTTATTTATTTGATTGTATACTTATTTATATCTTTTTATGTTTTATTTTATGTATTCATTCTTTTATTTTAAAGGTTTACTAATTCTTTTATTACTGGATTTACTTATTCTCTGATCCTTTTTGTTAGTTAGGTTATTTGGTTATAGTATAAGTTAACGACGCTAAGTGAACACCCATAATGCAAGTTAACGACGCTAAGTGAACACCCATAATGCAGTATCGAATTATTTCTCGGTTGCGCGTGCAAGTAATATGATAGCACTATTGCCAAATACTTATAATGCAAACTTGCATTCTAGGTTTAATATTTTTTTTGTGTTTTAACTTTTGTAATTATTGATAAATTCTGATTGGTCAATTCATGAATAAATTTTAAATGGGCAAAATTACTTTATCAGCATTTATTTTATTAAGTTTTAACTTTTGTAATTATTGATAAATTCTGATTGGCAAATTCATGAATAATTTTTAAATGGGCAAAATTACTTTATCAGCATTTATTTTATTAAGAACTTTAGTTATAAGTAAATTACTTTAAATAAAACATTCTGTATTGAATCCTAAAGAGGAAAAAGAGACTTTTATTTTAAAAGGTAGCAGGAAAATCCTCATCAACCTAACTGGCGCCTAACGGAAAAAACCTTAAGATTAAAAGCAAAATCTGTGTGTGTTTATTAAATTCAACCGAATCCTGTTGACATTTTGTAATAAGTAAAAATATAATTTTTGAAAATTGTGTTAGTTAAAAAAAAAGAAAAATTAAAAAATTGGAAAGCAAAAGTTAAATATCAAGTTTAAAAAAAAAAAAGATTTTTATAATAAAGTTGTTTGTAAAAGCAAAGCCAAAATATAAATTTAAAATCTTGAGATAAAAAATTTTGTTGTAAAAACAAAAATACAATTTCATTTAAACAAGACAATTGTAAAAAAAAAGAAGAAATATCAAATCTAATAAATAGGGTTTCAATATTAAGTCTAAAAGAGTTTAGTGAAAAATTTTGTTTGTGAAAGCAAAGCTAAAATATAAATTTTAAATTTTGAAAAATTTTTGTTTAAACAAGAGAATTGTAAAAAAAAAGATAGATATCAAATCTAATAAATAGACTCTCTAATCAAAAGGGAGATTTTATAAAATCCTAAGAAAATTGCCCAAGAATAATTAAATATGGAAATAATGTAAGTAATTTTTTTGATTTTAAGCAAATGTGTGTTTCATAAAATAAGTTTCTAAAGAGTTGGTCAATCATTAGAGAAATCGATAAATTTTATAAAGAATTAAATTCTATTTAAAATATTTTTTTGCTGCGGAAGAAGAGAATTGGTACACCCTTACTGAATTACTACGACTCCTAAAGGACCCTCCAGTAGACGGTAATAATTTTTTTTTTTTTTTTTTTTAAAGGTGCAAAACTTATAGTTTTTAACTATAAAGGACCAGGATATATTGATATTTTGTTCTTTTCGTGTTTTAACTATTTACCCTTAAGAGAAATGAGTCTTACCAGGGAAGAAGCAGTAGGTCTGATCAGTGTTACCGTAGAGACGCTGACAGAAGAATTGGCGACAAAAATTGAAGCTTTGACACAAAGATTTGAAAATCTTAGTCCTAGGGTAGAAACTTTCGAACCTGTGTCAATACCGGACAATAGTAGGGGAAATTCATTGGACCTCATTAAATCCTTACCGGAATTTAAGGGCGATGTGCAATCTTACCCGGCGTGGAGAGATGCAGCACATTTCGCAATGAGGTACTATCCAGAAGATACGGAGAACTACTACATAGCGATAGGAGTCTTTAGAAATAAAATAACGGGAATGGCCAATGCCAAACTGGCGTCATTCAATACAGTCCTAAATTTTAGTGCCATCATTGCTAGGCTAGACCAATGCTATGCGGATAAGAGGTCGCTACAAGCGTTGGAAAACGAACTCAGTATATTAAGGCAAGGGGAACTGACAATATCTGAATTTTACGACTTAGTGGACGAGCATTTGACCCTTATTATTAACAAGAACAAAATGACTTATTCCAGTAACGAAGAGGTAGCAACAGCACTTAACGAACGTGCAAGGGACAACGCCTTACGAGTCTTCATATGTGGTTTGCGCCGCCCATTGAGTAACATTTTATTTTCTGCCAGGCCGGTGGATTTGCCAACGGCTTTAGCTACTGCCCAAGAATTGGAGTCAGATCAAAAACGACAGCAGTTCGCGAGAATTTTTGCAGCAGGAGACTCTGCAAGGTCAAGTCAGTATCAGATTAAGAAATTTGGTGGCTTTCCGGCTACACACCCGTCATACAGACCTAAACGCGAGCAGGATCTTAGACCGAAAAATGGCGAAAGTACAAATCCGACACCAATGGACGTGGACCGCGGGTCATCAGTATTTAGACGACCGACAGCTTATGCGGCTGAACAACAACCTCGAGTAACAACAAACCAAAACGGACAGCAACATTCACAGGGTAATGTAATTAAACGCAGATATGAAAATTCAGGAAGATATGCTCCTGCCCCTAAAGCATAGAGGGTAAATTATATAGAAGTAGAGAATTCCGAGGAGCAGGAGGACATAGACTCCGTATTTGAATATGAGCAAGAGGACGAAGAGGATGAGATTGTCGAAGAACATCTAAATTTTTTAGGGTAAAATCCCTCTTACCTTTTGTTAAAAAAACAATAAAATGTAGGGAATTAAAACTTTTAATTGACACGGGCACGACAAAAAACTTCATACAGCCAATAGACTCTTTAGTAGGTGTAACCTCATTAGAACAACCGTTCAACGTAAATTCAGTAAATGGGATAACTTTCATAAATAGAAAATGTAAAATGGTAATCTTCGGCTATATGACCACATTTTACATTCTACCAAGACTTCAACAGTTCGACGGAATAATTGGTTGTGACTTTCTTAAAGAAATTCAAGCAACTATAGATTTAGGAAATGACGTACTGAAATTTAGAAAAGGGAATACACACTCGATATATGGGGAAAAAGATAAAATAAATTTTATGACGATAGACAAAGCGGACATACCATCGGACATTGTGGCGGAATTTGAGGAAGCTATATCCGCAAATACCAACGCATTCGCTGACCCAAACAGGTCCTTACCATTTAACACATCGGTAAAAGCGACAATAGATACCTGTACTGACGAACCAATTTACAGTAGATCATATCCATACCCAATATCAGTTGGAGATTTTGTAAACAGGGAAATTGAATCACTACTTAAAGATGGTATCATTAGAAAGTCATCTTCACCATATAACTCTCCAGTGCATGTGGTGGGAAAAAAAAGGTACTGACGAACTTGGAAATCCCAAACACAGGATGGTAATCGACTTTAGAAAATTAAATTAAAAAACGATTGGTGATAGATACCCTATGCCGGACATTTCGGTAATCCTGTCAAACTTGGGAAAATCTAAATATTTCACTACCCTGGACCTGAAATCTGGATTTCACCAGATTCAATTGTCTGAGAGTGACAGAAGAAAGACTGCCTTTAGCGTTAATAACGGCAAATACGAATTTTGTAGGTTGCCATTTGGCTTTAAAAATGCTCCGAGTATATTCCAGAGAGCCATAGACGACATTCTGCGAGATGATATAGGGAAAAGGTGTCAGGTCTACATGGATGACATTATTATCTACTCACCCAACAAACATGAACACGTAAGGGACATTGAAACTATTTTACGGAAGTTAGAAATTGCGGGAATGAGAGTTTCATCCGAAAAATCTAAATTCTTTAAAACCGAAGTACAGTTTCTAGGATTCATCGTAACTAGGGAAGGCATTAAGGCATGTCCAGAGAAAGTAAAAGCTATAGTAGACTTCAAAACTCCACAAAACCTAAAATCCCTTAGATCATTCCTTGGGTTGTCGGGATACTATAGGAAATTTATTAAGGACTACGCGCGTATTGCTAAGCCACCAACAAAGTATTTAAGAGGAGAAAATGGCCATACAGCAGCAAGTAGCTCAAGAAACATTAAAATCACTTTAGACAATGAGGCAATAATAGCTTTCGACAAGCTGAAAAGAATATTAGCATCGGATGACGTATTACTGGTATATTCTGATTATAAGAAAACATTCGAACTAACAACCGACGCCTCAGGGGTGGCACTTGGAGCAGTATTGTCACAAAACGGGAAACCCATTACAATGATCTCGAGGACACTCTCAAGCGCCGAATCTAATTATGCTACAAATGAGAGAGAACTACTGGCTATCGTATGGGCACTCAAAACTCTCAGGCATTACTTATATGGCATTACTGGAATTCATATTTTTACAGACCACCAGCCACTAATTTTTGCTATGTCCGACAAAAATCCAAACGCTAAATTGAAGAGATGGCGAGCCTTTATAGAGGAGTTTTCGACAAAATTCTTCTACAAACCCGGAAAGGAAAATGTAGTTGCAGACGCTCTTTCGCGACAATACATAAATCAAATCGACGATGGAAGTGATCAGACTGTACATAGTGAGATATCGCTTTCAAATACGATTCAATCCATTAAGTTTCCCGTAAATCAGTTCAAGAATCAATTTATAATATCAAAATCTGATATCTTTTCAACTAATAAGAAAATAATATTCAGACAATTTATACGTCATACAATAAATTATGATACAGTTGATAAGCTTTTGGCATATTTAAAAAACAATGTGGATTCAACAGGCACGAATGTCTGTCATTGCGACCTGCCAACATTAGCAGAATTCCAGGATGGTCTTCTTCGATTGTTTCCATCTACAAAGTTTGTTCATACTGAAAAATTCGTTATGGATGTGATACGGGAAGACGATCAGTGGGATATAGCGACCACTGAACATAACAGAGCGCATAGATCGCTTCAGGAGAACTTTCGTCAGATCATAAACGAGTACTACTTTCCTGGTGTAAAGAAGATGCTGAAATATGTCATAACAAACTGTAAAATATGCAAAGAAAATAAGTATCAGCGAAAACCTCCTAATGTAGGAATTGCAGCAACCCCTATACCCTCCTATCCTGGGGAAGTGCTTCATATGGATATTTTAATCACCAATAAATTAAATTTTCTTACATGCCTCGATAAATTTTCCAAATTTGCAATTGTTTTGCCTATAAATTCTAGATCCTCCATAGATACTAAAATAGGTTTGCTTCAGGTTTTAAATAGGTTCAAGAGAGTAAAAACAATCGTTTCTGATAATGAAAGAGCATTTTGTTCAAATGCACTCGGCATTTTTTTGAGAGACCATTTAGATGTGCAACAATTTTTCGTTCCACCAATGCATAGCAAGAGCAATGGCCAGGTAGAAAGATTCCACTCGACACTTTTGGAAATTGCGCGGTGCATCAAGGTCCAGCAAAACATAGACGAAACGACTGAATTGCTGTTACTCTCAACACTCAAATATAATGACACAATCCATTCTGTAACAGGCAGAAAACCCATAGACATAATTAACGGTTTTGAAAAGAATTCCCTAGTAGATATAAGAAAACAACTTCAGACTGCACAGGACAAATCTTTGAATCAGAATAATAAGAATACGTCAAACAAGGTATACCACCCAGGGGAAATTGTATTCGTCAGAAGGAACAAAAGGTTAGGGAATAAATTTGATAAGGTATTCGAACAAGAGGCAATAGAAAGGGATCTAGGGACAGTTATGATAAAAGGAAAAAAGGTTCATAAGGAAAATCTTAGATAAAAAAAAAAAAAAACTTTCAAGCTGACTTCTGATAGTTTCTTTTTTATTATAGAATGATTCTTGTCTGCTTGCCTTGGGTATCGGCGAAGATTATGGACTATTCGGGTGCGCATTTTATTGCTACAACAGAAGGTGACGTTGCCACATTTACTGATTACGACTACCTGGTACATAAGACGAACCTTTCAGAATATGAGTCAATAATACGAGAAACTGACTATATTTTAAAAACGATGTCGGACGCAAGAATGAGTGCATTAATAAAGGAACAGATAAGAGAAATAGAAAGATTGCTGACAATCTTGCAAGCTAACAGAAGGCATGCTAGATCATTAGATTTTTTGGGATCCGCTCTAAAATTTGTTGCAGGCACTCCAGACCATAGTGATTTAGAAGTCTTAACAGCGAATGAAGAGGCCCTAACAGAAAATAACAACAAACAAGCAGTAATAAATTCCATGTTGCAGGAGAGAATTAATGACATAACTGATAGGGTCAACAATATTATTGAAAGGAAAGGCAGTAATTCAGGTAGGAGGAAGAACTAATTCTCTTTGAGCTGATTATTGAAAGAAACGGAAACACTATATCCTTTCTAAACGGTCTCGCACTCTCAGTTGTCCTGGCAAAGGAAAATATTATAAACCCGGTAATTTTTGATAACATTGAAAACACAGATATGCTAAAATCAAGAAAGATACCCATTAGTATAAGTAACATTCTGAAATGTAGTAATATAAGTATTTTTCAAAATAATAGCATAATTATTCAAATTATAAAGTATCCAGTGTTGACCAATCTTTGTAAATTTTTAAAAATTTATCCTGTAATTCAAAATAACTCTATGTAAAAGCTAGACATAAACCGAGCCTCCAAGTGTGATGAATGGGCTATTCCGGTAAAAGACTGCACAAGTATGGGCTCATAAATATTTGATACGTGCTTGTTCCAGCTGTTAAATAATAATACTGCATCCTGTCTAACACAATCCGCTGATCCTATCCCGCCTGTTCAAAGAATCTCAGAAGAATCAATACTTTTGAATGATGTCCTTAACACAAGCATTTCCGAGACAGACACAATTACGGTAAATGGTACTGTACTGATAACGTTCTTGGAGAGTGTGGCCATCAATGGAACAATTTATTACAACAAGGAGAAGAAACAAAGACAATTTATTAAGCCTCATCAAAAAAAAAATTATGAGTTGATATCCAACCTACAAGAAAATATCGTTGCGCATCGGGCAACTTTGATAATAGTTGCAATGTCTATACCAATCCTATTATGCCTGGTATGCTATTTTCGCAGGAAGAAAAGGCAGGACACTACCAATATAGAGGATATAATTCAGAAGATAAGGTCGAAACAGGGACGCTCCGACACTTAAAAGGGGGAGGAGTTAACGACGCTAAGTGAACACCCATAATGCAAGTTAACGACGCTAAGTGAACACCCATAATGCAGTATCGAATTATTTCTCGGTTGCGCGTGCAAGTAATATGATAGCACTATTGCCAAATACTTATAATGCAAACTTGCATTCTAGGTTTAATATTTTTTTTGTGTTTTTAACTTTTGTAATTATTGATAAATTCTGATTGGTCAATTCATGAATAAATTTTAAATGGGCAAAATTACTTTATCAGCATTTATTTTATTAAGTTTTAACTTTTGTAATTATTGATAAATTCTGATTGGCAAATTCATGAATAATTTTTAAATGGGCAAAATTACTTTATCAGCATTTATTTTATTAAGAACTTTAGTTATAAGTAAATTACTTTAAATAAAACATTCTGTATTGAATCCTAAAGAGGAAAAGTGTCTTTTATTTTAAAAGGTAGCAGGAAAATCCTCATCAACCTAACTTATATATTAATTCATTTAGTTAGTTTTAGTTACCTACTTAGTTAGAGTTAGATATTTACTTTAGTTTTAGTCATTATTAAGTTAACTAATAATCTACGTATCTAACCATTTAGTAATCTATTTATCAAATTATTTATTAGATTCCCTTTTTTTAAATTCCGTATAGGATTATTTATTAAATTATTTTTGAAATTATTTAATAAAATTTGTAAAAAAAATTATTTAATAAAATTATCAAAAGAAAATTATTTGTTAACTTATTTTTGAAATTATTTAATTAATTTTATTTAAAAAAAATTATTTTTGAAATCATTTATTAAAAAAAATCATTTATTAAACCATTCTTTTAAATTATTCAATAAAATTATTAAAAAAATTATTTATCTTTGGAATTATTTAATAAAATTATCAAAAAAAAATATAATTTTTTTAAATTATTTAATGAAATGATTAAAAAAAAGTATTTATTAAATTATCTTTGAAATTATTTAATAAAATTATCAAAAAAAAAATCATTTATTAAATAATTTTTTGAAATTATTTAATAATTTAATTAAAAAAAATTATTTATTAAGTCCTTTATATCCTTATTATTTAATTTAGATATTACCAGTATTGGATTACTTATTCATTTAAATGTTTTTATTTTCTTTGTCTTTTCTAAATTTGGTCTAGGTATTGAAGTTTTGAATTTATTCTAAATGGTTAAGTTTCGTATTTGAATTTTGATTTATAAAGATAGTATGTTGATTTTGTTTAAATTTTCCAAATCAAATCTTGTAAAAGGGAGTTGAAGTTTAGATATTGATCAAATATTAACATTCAAATTTGGAATCTAATTCGAGGTACGGAAATCCAATTCAAATCCAGAGTTAACTTAACAATTTATTTTACTGAGTGAAAATTATAATTTCAAGTTACGGCTAGATATTTAAATTCTGGATGTAGTTAAGTCAATTAAACAGAAATATGGAATTTAAGTAAAAAAAAAAAAATAGGTATCAGAATATTTAAGAATCCCTTAACTCAGTTAAAAAAAATTTCAATTTATTCTTTGTGTTTGGATTAAAGTTAATAAAATATTTGAAACATATTATTGAAAAGAACTGTAACATAGTTTTAGGCAAAAAAAAAAACGATTCATAAAACGACAGGGGTGTAAAGAGACTTACTTGATTCTCAAGAATTCAAATTGTTCTATTTACAAGTTAACCTGTTGCCTTCCTTGGGGTATTTTTACTTGGTCACCTTGTTGCCATGATGTTACCGGTTATTCCATATTTCACAACCGGGTTGTTTTTGTTTATATATTGCAGGTAATCATTGAGTCTGATGTTGATGATGTAGTTTCAGGTAAGTATGTTGATTTTTCTTTAGGATCTGAAGTAGGGTGTTGATGATATAGTTCCAGGTAAGTATGTTGATATTTTAAGAATTTTGGTGTAGGGTATTGATGATATAGTTCCAGGTTAGTATGTTGATATTTTTAGAACTTTGGTGTAGGGTATTGATGATATAGTTCCAGGTAAGTATGTTCATATTTTTAGAATTTTGGTGTAGGGTATTGATGATATAGTTCCAGGTTAGTATGTTGATATTTTTTGAATTTTGGTGTAGGGTATTGATGATATAGTTCCAGGTAAGTATGTTCATATTTTTAGAATTTTGGTATAGGGTATTGATAATATAGTTCCAGGTAAGTATGTTGATATTTTTAGAATTTTGGTGTAGGGTATTGATAATATAGTTCCAGGTAAGTGTTGAGGTTAGGTTGAAATTACGTTGTATAGTTGCAGGTGGGCGAAGTGGGGTTTAAGTAGACGTATGTGAGTTTTTAGTGAAGCACACGGCGTTTGTTGAAACACATGGCGTTTTGTTAAAACACATGTCGTTTTGTTAAAACACGTGTCGTTTTGTTGAAACACATGGCTCTTGCTAAAGCACATGGCTTTTATTCTACGTTAAGTAATGTATCTTTCTTATCACTATACGCTATTTAGTCGGTTTTATGTAGGTTTAGAATTTACGTATTTTTTTACTCAATGCCTACAGTTCCACTACGCTCCGCTATACGTTTAACTTGTCCACGTCTGCAACCTAGTGTGGTTTGGTGTTTCTAAGGTGGTTGCAAACACACGAAAACTAATCCCTTTTGGTATTTGCACAGGTCGGACACGTTTTAAGGTGATTTTCACTAAAAATTACACGTGCTTAAATAAATGTTCTTTTGTTAAAATTTTATTTAATCGGTGCCATTCACTCACTTACTGTGTTTTATTTTTTTATAGAGGTTCCTTGTGGTTAATTCCAAGCGTTTTTTCTATAGTCTTCTGCGCTGAAAAATTATCCACAACGAGCAACGTTTTTTTCCAGGAAAATCCTTTGGGCAATTTTTTCACTTGGTGGGTAAAAGAAAACTTATTAAAAAAAAACTTCAACACTTATCCGATTTTAACTTTACACGGTTACTGCCACTTAATGAATGAATTTTTCGCCGCCAGACCTGCAATGACCTGTTTTTACCAATTGTGTGTATACCCACGCCATGGCCCAATTAGTAGGTCTGCGCACAACTACAACAATGCAACAACAGAAAAAACAACATGCGTTTTGTTTGTGTATACAACAGAGAACCTCAAAATTCACTATTTTTGTTGATTTATTCATACGCTAAAATTTACAATAACTCTATACATGCAAAACAAAGTTCAACGTTGCACAGTAGCGCCCGTAGAGCAAACGAGGTTGCAAAAATCAAAATTTTCATGAGCACCGACGAAGTTTTGAATAAACTCATGTTATAGGAAACTTTTCAACGATTTCAAATCTGCCACTCTTAATAATATCACATTTTTAGTTTAGAAGATATAGCCGTTCAAAGTTGACCGACTTTCGGTTTTCAAAAAAACACACAATTTTTAGTAAATTTGTTGCGATTTCAGGTGTAATATCACGAAAAATAGGTAACGAATCGCCTTATTTTTTGTTTGTATTGATTGATGCATTTATTAAATGTGTAATGATAAAAAAAAAATGAACTGTTTGCTTTGTGTTTCTCCTGGTAAATCACTATTTAAAAACTATCCGTTTTTTCACTATTTTTCAACTTTGACGGAAAATAACAAAAATCTATATTTTTCTATATTTGCCATATTTGCAAAATCTGTTCTTTGATTATTTCTTTACATAATTCAAAAATTTTATCTGCCCGTACGTGCCCGTTTGGCTTCTAGAGGTAAAAAAGGTTAAAAAGACATGGTTGCAGAAATTGTATGACAGTAGTTTGATCTAAAATCTAAAAAAACTACTCATTGAAATTAGCAGGTACGTACCTCACTTAAACAATACTTTGGCGTACAAATGGTCAAGAACAATATTGACTACAGGTAGGCACAAATCTTATTTGGACACGTGCATAATATCAAAATTGCATTATTCAGCCTAATTCCATTTGTATGCAGGGAACAGGTAAATTTTTCGGCATGGTAGCATAAGCCTATATATTGCAAATGGTCAAGAACAATATTGACTACAGGTAGGCACAAATCTTATTTGGACACGTGCATAATATAAAAATGCATTATTCAGCCTAAATCCATATGTATGTAGGGAACAGGTACATTTTTCGGCATGGTAGCATAAGCCTATATATTGCAAAATAAGCATAATGCCTGGATTAGTCTACGACTGAAAGTTGGCGCAACAATTACTGAAACCATTAAACAATTTAAGTACTGAAAACATGGCGTTGAACAATTTTAAATTATTTGAACTGTTTAGAAAGTCAACCACACCAAATTTTTTCACGGAAGCTGCTTTAGAAGAACTTGATAGCTTATACGGAAATATTGAGAGAAGCGAAATTATAAAAAATAATTTTTATCTGATATATGCAAATATTAAGGCAAAATGGGTGAAATCTAATCGAACCATTCAGAACTTCAACTCCAAATACGAGGACTGGCTTAATGAAGATACCATCCTGGATATATTGGCAGTAGATAAACCCACCACATCAACCAGAGGAGCAAAAGGAAGGCCAAAAAAAAGTATTGAGGAGTGTTCAATTTTCACAAGAAAGAGGAAACTTGCCGATGCCACCAATGACTTGACCACGAAGCAATTATCGGAAGCGCTGTCTATTAAATTTACAAAGGATAGTGAAAGAGTTAGGTCGCACATAACCAAATCTGTTGCTGATGCAAGCCCACTGCGACTAAAAAGGATTAAGGAAAGCATTCCCACGCCCACAAACGCACACATTAAAAAGTATGGTTCCGAAGAAGCCTTGGCCTTGTTTATGGACTTAGAACTTTCCAAAGAGAAATATGAGAAACTACGGGCATCTTTAACGCGACACGGCGCTGACGTTTTACCCGGATACAAGCATATTACGCAAGCCAAAATAAATTCACGACCACTGCATACGGAATTTACGGAAGTCTCTGCGAAAGCCAATCTGCAGGATCTCATGGGCCATACAGCAAAACGGTTGTTGGAGAGTCTTCCTGAAAATGAGGTGAAAATTCTTCCTGAGAAGTTGACATTGATCAGCAAATGGGGCTGCGATGGATCATCCGGACAAAGCGTTTATAAGCAAAGGATATCTTCCGATGACGCTACAATATCGGACGGAAATATGTTTATGGCATCTGTTGTTCCTTTGCGGCTTAAATCGGATGTTTCCCTTCACTGGAAAAATCCACGTCCGTCATCAGTGCATTATTGCCGACCAATAATGTTTCAGTTTGCAAGGGAATCGGCAGAACTCATAAGGACCACGGTGAAGGACATTGAAGAACAAATAAGCAAGATTAAGCCTACAAAGCTGCAAATTGGAGAAGGAAAATATATTGAATGCAATTACGAGTTCCATCTGACCATGGTTGACGGAAAAGTCGTAAACGAACTGACAGGAACAACCTCAACAATGTCATGCCCGATTTGCAAAAAGAGTCAGAAGAACTTTGGTAATTTAAACGATTCTACAAATGAGGAGAATTACGAATATGGAATGTCACCATTGCACGCAAGGATAAGGTGTATGGAATTCTTGCTAAAACTGGCGTATACCCTACCACAAGAGGAGGAAAACTTCGATGAAAATACATCAATAAAGGATAAGGAAAAGATCAGAAAGAAGCAAATACAGGATGCTTTTTTTAAACAAGTTGGACTAAAAGTAGACTGTCCCAAGCACGGATACGGTAACTCAAACGATGGAAACACTTCTAGGAGATTTTTTGAAAATGATGAGGCAGTAACTAGAATCACTGGAATTGACAATCAAATCGTGAAAAGATTGGGAACGATCTTGGATGTTTTAAACTGCAAAGAAAATGTCAATTCTACAAAATATGGAGAATATGCGTCGAAAACTGCATCTCTTTTAGCAGAAATGTATCCACAGAAGAAGTTGACCCCGACCGTCCATAAAATATTGGCGCATGGCAAAGATATAATTGAGTACCAGTCTTTGCCAATTGGAGAGCTTTCTGAAGAAGCACAGGAGTCTCTTAACAAATTTTATAAAAAATATAGATTGCAGAACACATTCAAAGCATCAAGGGTAAGGCAAAATGAGGACCTCTTCAACATGTTGGCAGCATCTTCCGATCCACTTATATCTTCCCTGCGGCATGTGAAGTCACGAATAGAGTTAGAAAATAATTATAGTTTAGAAATGGTTAGTCTTTTAGATATACCTTCTCTTACGAACTGTGATGAATATTTTACAGAAAATTGAAAAAATAAATTTAAAAAAAAATAATTTTTTTTTTAATTTGTTGGGTAATAATTTAAAACATAAAAACCTAAAGAAAAAAAATAAAAACAATCTAAAAATGTAAAAATAATTTTTTTTAGTTACCATAAAATTGATTTTTCTACTAATTTTAACTTTGATAACCCATAATTAGGCCCCTACAGAGCGTAGCACCCTTTCCAAACGCTCATTTCATAGGCTGAACAGTTATCTATCATATGCTGTTTAAACTGTTCAATTATCTTATTCGGTTCAAAAGATATGATTTTTGCAACGAAAAAACTCAAATGGCGCCACTGTGCGTTGGTAATTTTTACATCCTTTCGTACACATTTTATTTTTGCATTTATTCGTTTTTTATTGAAAGTGCTTTATTTGCATTTTTGTTGCTTGCGCGAAATAACACAACTGAGTAAATTCAAAAGAACACATTCTTATACTTTTGTTTACATTAACAACAACAATAAACCACTCGATGAGACGCTTTTTCCAAATTAACAACAATAAAAACAACAATAACAAGAATACATTGTACATACCTACTACTACTACTACTACTACTACTGTACTTTTTAAAATGAAAAAAAGTCTGTTTCAATGGAAATTGTGTGTACCTACATATGTATGTGTGTTTAGTTTGATTTAAATTTTTTTCCTTGTACTACATAGTTAATGCTGAATAAATCCATGAGTAAGATTGCTTGATTTCTGGCTTTTTTGTTTGTATTTTTTTTTCTGTACCAAAACAATCATTTTCGAACCGAACACAAAAACATCTTTATTAAAAAACGAAGCTAACGATTGTATAAATAACAAAGCACGATGTGCGTTATTTGAATGACTGCAAACCAGCAGCGAATATTTGCGGTTGAGGAAATTTCATTGTATGACCGCAAGCGAGTGTATTTGTTGCTGTTGATTAAATGCGATTTTTTTTTTAATTGCATAAAGCTGTTCTCTGGTATACAAATGGTAAAAATGTCAAAAAGTTGTCAGCTGTCAAGAAATATGTGCTTTTTATTTTTCATGTTTTTTTTTTTTGAACGAAAAATTTTCAATCGAAATTTTCTTAAAATATGTTTATTTTGAAAAAAAGTGCTTAGAACTAATTAGGCGGTATAGAATCAATATAAATGAAATGAATTTTTACATTTTGCAACATACAACCAGTATTTGCTGTTTGGGATTTAAAATTTTATAAAATATAAATAAAAAACTAAAAGGCGGACAGAATGGAGAATATTTATCATTTCCTCCTCCGTTGTGATTCAGCATCGCCAATGTATTTATCATTTATTGCCGAAAGTGCCATGTCCAAATCATGTTACAAACAAAAATTAATCTGAATATAATCATTTGAACTTACTTACTAAAGAAGGTAGGTAACCACCTCCGCCTGCATATGGTTGTAAAGAAAACAACCGAAATGCTTTACCCGAAATAAAAGAAGTGTCCCCTTGGTCATCATGTTCGTCTGTGTAAATTTCTCTTCTGTTTTTTAATTAAAAATGTTGATACTGATGTTTTCTTCACACCATATACAGGCATATACAGGCGGCGGAGGAAAGTAAGCAGTCTTCAATGAGCAGTTCAAATTCTTATCCCCAGATTAATTTTTGTTTATTCAATCGTTCATACCAAATAAAGAAATTATAAATACATTGGCGCTGCTGCATCATTCCTGAGAAGGAGACGATTAATTTTATCCATTGTGTCCGCCTTTAAGTTTTTTTTATTTATTTCTTATATATTTTTATTATTATACATAATTATTTAAAACTTTTGTTCACAATTATTGAGTTTAATTTCTAATATCACAATAAGAAAACTAATTTTTCATATTAAAAAAGTAAAAAATTTTTAAAAAAACACAATGGCGTTAAAAAATGTAAACAACTTTAGATATTTTGCCCATTTATGCCTATGTATTATTCCCTTCCTATTGGTCCATGACCCACGCTGAATTTGCAGACAAGGCGAATTCAAAGACAATCTTGTCTTCAAGGCGAATTAAATTCGCCTTGCTTGTCTTTTAATTCTTTCGCTCTAGTAGAGTGGTATTTGTTCCGTATGTTGTAGAGATGTATTTGTTTGTAATTTTAACAATGATGGCACTCAGGGATGGAGATCCCAATTGTTATGTAGGCATGAAAAAAACGCTTAATTTAAAATCGACCACGGTAATCGTCACATACTTAGTCAGTTTTCCTATGCAAATACATATATTTGCACTGTTCTCCAATATAGAAAAAATACAAAAAATAGCAATTATGGCTGTTTTCCTAAACGTGTGTTCACAATGTATCAATACCGTGTTGATGCATTGTGTACTTAAATTTTCACCTACTTTGTATTGTATATCAATATGGTTTGCATCTACATTATTTTAACTGCTTTATTTGCTTTTCTCTGCGCAGTGACAACTACAAAAATGCATTTCGGAACTAAATGCATTGTCAAAATTTTTATGGTTGCATTTAAGAACATGTTGCCATGTATTACTACAATGCAACAGGCGTTTAGGAAAACAGCCTATCATAACAGCTTTACCTTTTCTTTAACAGAAAAAAGGAGGTTATGAGAATTATAGAAAACTATAAAAAAATATTAAAATATTTTAAATGTCTTAATTTATGTGCAAGAAAACAAAATAATAAATAGGTTAGGTTAGGTTCCATTGGCAGCCGTGATCAAGCACAGCTCACGTGGGTCCATTAATTAGTTCCCGTTGTGTTACCATGTCACACCGCCTCCCATGGGTCCTATGTTGTCTGGCTGCTAGTGCTCCCACGCAGCCATCCGGTCGATTCAGTAAAGGAGTGGATCCTGTTTACATCAACATCAGAGAGACAAGTTTTGTCCCCAAGGGCTCTTCGACCAAACATTTTGAGTCTTAGATCTCCGAATGCCGGGCAATTACAGAGAAGATGTTCCGTTGACTCTTCCTCCTCCTCCTCGCCGCCCCAGCCTCTGGGCGTGCCTCCAAATGGGTCTGGACAGCTGTAATGCCCGCCGTGTCCTTTTTTCATCTATGATGGGCCAGATTTTCCTGGTTTCCCCACAGGTAGTTTCAACGAGCCACCTCTGACTGGCGATGATATGAAACTTGTGCGCAATGAGTTGCTTACTCCTTGGGAGTGAAACACCTACATTATATGTCGAGCCGTCTCGATTCAAGGTGGTACCTGCATACGCCAACGAATCCGCCATGCAGTTCCCCGGTATGTCCCTGTGTCCGGGGACCCAATTAAGGGTGACCAGTGAATGTCTCGCTATCTCCTCCAGAGACATCCGGCATTCTCGGACAATTCTCGATGTGATGAACACATTCTCCAGGGATCTTATGGCCGCCTTGCTATCGGTAATAATGTGAATATCCCTTCCAGATATATCACCGTACCGGATGCGTCTCGCGGCTGTGTAGATGGCCATTATCTCGGCCTGGATGACACTGCAGTGGTCCGGCAGCCTTATAGGAATGCTCCAGTTTAGCTGCTCGGAGTATATGCCAGAACCGACACCACACAGTGTTTTAGCCCCGTCTGTGAAAATTTGAATCGCGTTCGCGGGAATTTGTAGGTCATCATAGTGAACCACATTATCCAAAATGCTTACCGTAAAGCCAGGATCAAAGATTGGCTCGGGTGTGACATAATCAACATCCATGTTCCAATTAATTTCGTTCAGAATATTAGCATGTCCGATATTGTAATCCCTCCATGCTCCGGTGGCCCTTAGTCTTACCGCCGCGTTCGCAGCTAAACTTTTCGCCAAAATGTCTGGTGGTAACCAGTTTAAAATCGTAAGCAGCGCCTTAGAGGGGGTTGTTCTAATGGCACCTGTTACCGCTATCGCCACCCTTCTCATTGTACGTTCAAACCTAATTTGATGACTCTTCACCTCGAGTGCCGGCCACCAAACAGCTGCCCCGTAGAATAGAATGGGTTTAATGACACATTCGTATAGCCAATATACATTTCTCGGGTTAATTCCCCAGTTTATGCCAATGGCCCCTTTGCAGCAATATAATGCAGTTGCCGCCTTATTAGTCCTGGAAATGGTGTTCAACCTCCAGTTTAGTTTGCTGTCCAATATTAGCCCAAGATACTTGGCGCTGTCAGACAGTTCCAGCGAGATCCCCTTTATCCTCGGGGTATCAAATTTGAGAATTTTGTATCTCCTTGTGAAAAGTACCAGTTCCGTTTTGGAAGGATTTACATCCAGTCCACATCCCTGGCACCATTTTGTTAGGACGTCTAATGCGGACTCCATTAGTTCAGACAATAGTCTGGGATCTTTACCCAGAGCCACAACTGCAACGTCATCCGCATAAGCAACTGTTCTGCAGCACGTCCTTTCCATGGCCCTGAGTAGGGTATTCATATTCAGATTCCAAAGAAATGGTGAGAGTACACCGCCTTGCGGGGTGCCCCTAGTCGCAACCTTGGAGATGTTCGACAAATTGAATAATCGCCGGGTCGATTTCCAAATGTCTCATTGCGTTAATAACCGATTCAGGTTCAACGTTATTGAAAGCGCCCTCAATATCTAGGAATGCAACTAAGGCAAATTCCTTGTAGTGCAGGGATCTCTCTATGTGGCCCACCAATGAGTGAAGCGCAGTTTCCGTGGTCCTTCCCTTCGTGTAGGCGTGTTGAGCCAGTGACAAGGAATTGTGTCCTAACGATGATCTAATATGACTATCCAAAATCCTCTCCAGTGTTTTCAGTAGAAAGGAGGATAAACTAATTGGTCTAAAGTCCATAGCCATAGTGTGAGATGTCTTCCCACTCTTGGGGATGAAGACGATCTTATATGTTGTCCAAGCTGATGGGACATATGAGAGACTCAGGCAGGCTCTAAAAATTGCCAAGAGCCATGGCATCAATATTCCCAGGTTCTTTTGTAGATCCGCTGGGATAATGCCATCCGGACCTGGAGATTTAAAGGGATGGAAGCTTTTGACCGCCCATTCCACACGATGGCGAGTTATCGGAATATTAGAGATATCCCGAGTGCCAGTAAATGTTACCTCCCTAGGCACATCATCAGTGCAACCTGGGAAATGTGTATTCATCAGGACCTCAAGGGAGTCCCGACTGTTTGTGGTCCAGGATCCGTTAATCTTCCGTATATACGATGGAATAGCTGGTTTAGAGGATAAAATCTTACGTAGCCGACTTGTCTCCGAGGAGTTTTCCACGTCGCTGCAGAAATTCCTCCATGACTGTCTCTTGGCCTTCCTTATAAGATTTTTGAATCCATTTACTGAGGACTTGTAACTGTTCCAAACACCATTACGTTTTGCCTCATTAAAGAGTTTCCTGCTTTCTTTGCGTTTTTCAGCAATCTCCGCATTCCACCATATGGGCTCAGCTTTGCCCTTCCTATCGATTCTTTTACAGGATTCGTTCGTTGCCTCAGTTAAGACACCAGTCAAAGACTCCACTGCGGAGTCGAGCATGGACACACTGTCTATGAGAACCGGGCTCATAGGCAGCTTGTCCTCGAGTACACTCGCATAGATAGACCAGTTGGTCCTTCTTCTATTCGTGTAGGGCTTAGCTAAATCAACTCTAAAGGAGAAATTGAAATCAATATACATGTGATCAGAGAAGGAACAGTCCTTTGACACATTCCAATCGCTAATCATATCCGCGAACTTATCACTAATAAGCGTAACATCAAAAACCTCCCTTCTGTTAGTTACAATAAAGGTGGACTCACTACCCCTATTAACTACTGTTAGTTCATTTTCTACTATGAAGTCCAAAAGCGACTCACCTCGTGGATTGACATCCGAGCTTCCCCAGATGGTATGATGTGCATTAGCATCAGCACATATTATTAGGGGGATGTTGCGCCTGCGGGCATACGACATCGCCTTCCTGGTTGTGGAGTTTGGTGGATTAGCACCCTGATCGTGTGCCATGTAGCAGCTCATAAACCAAACTGTTCTGGTTCTGCATTCTACTGCGACAGTGCAGGTGTCCTTATCGCTAAAATCAGAAAGAATGAAAGCTTTAAGGATGTTTTTGACCATAACGCAAGCCCTGGTCTTACCTTGATCGGCTGCGTACAGAGTACTATAGCCGTCTAAACTGAGTCCGCAAACCCTGTCTCTATACAACAATGGTTCTTGGATACATATAAGCTCCTCCGTGCCTGAAGCCAATCGGAGGAGAAGGGCAGCTGACGCCGCTTTAGAGTGATGAAGGTTGATTTGTGTAACCTTCATCATAGTTCATCGCTATGGACGACTGTGACGTTGGCATCCTCTGGGTCGTCGTCCGATTCCAGAAGGATGTCCTCATCGTCCGCCACTTCCATCTTGCCAAAGAAGTCACCCACAAGTCCACTGACCGATTGAGTGTCTTCATTGGCCGATGACGTAGCGGAATCGTCTTCCATATGCTCCGTTGATGCTGTTGCTGTTGTGGTAGTCACCGGAGCTTGAGGCTTCCCTTTGTCATCACCTTTGTAGACTCGGAGGAAGATAGTTCCAAATCCATAGAATATCTTCCCCTGTGTCCTCCGAAGTGACGGCAGAGAGTCACTGTTTATTATAACAGTGGCCTTCCTGGACTCTTCAACAGATTCAGAAACCCTCACTACTTTCCAGTCCTGTGTGGGTAGCTGGGGGTTACTGATCTGTATAATTTCCAGGATCTCCTTGGGGTCGGATGGCTCAGCGGGGATCTTGGCAATAGATCTGGGCCTTTGCGGTACATCGGCCAGAGGTATTGCCTCAATCTTAGCGCCCTGCCAAACTTCCCCCAGGGACTCCACGGCAGCCTTGTACAGCAGCGCTGAACGCTCATCTGCACACGCTATCAGTTTAATGTGACCTTGATACCAGCCGGCATCTTCACATTGTGGTGGTGGTCCAGGGTTACCCCTTAAGACATTTAGGAACGCCCTACTAAGTGCGACGACAACCAGCTTCCAGTTCTTGGATGAAATGGTGCCGTCACTGGCGTTGCGGTCAATGATCGCCCAAATGAGGTGGTCTTTAGCCACATCTTTGTACGACCTGTTTTGCGGCCGTTGAGGCGTATATTTGGACCGTTTAGTCCCAGGAAGTGTGTCCTCCCCTGGCCGTTGCCGTTTAGGCGCTGCTTCGATTGGCTTCCGTTCAGGATTGCCTTCCTCTGCAGAGCGAGGTCCACGTTTTAAACCCTCAATATGGGTTTTTGCACACTGAAGAGAAGTTTTCTCCTGCTCAGTGAGCTCACCAACCGGTTTTTCACCAAGTCGGCTAATGATTTTGTAGGCGGAGCGCCTGGTTGTGAAGGCCCGTTTAGATGCATTTATGTGCCTTTGGGGTTTTTTGGTAAGTGCCGTAGAGGCTAAGGGAGTTGCATCAGAGAGCATCGAATCATTCTTCGTGTGCTCTCTTTGCACAGGTTTCGGCACATGGGAAACTGGATTTCTGGCAGACTGAGTCTGTACCGTCAAGCCAGTACTCGAGGAAGGGGTTTTGACAGGTTTTTCTCCCGTCCGGACCTGGGAAGCCTTAGAGGTACCTGGTTTCGAAGAACCCTGCACCAAGCTTGGTTTACGACCGCCTGACGGCTTAGTCGTGTGTTTTTGCGCACTAGTAGCTAACCGTCTAGCAAGGTGGTTGCGCCAGGCTCTGCATTCAACATACTACAGCCTGATACCGACGCTGTAGTAGTAGGGTCTCCGGGGATTATGAAGCCCTTTGCCGGATACTTAGGGCATGAATTTTCGGACATTTCGGGGGGGATGAATTGGGGTTGCATTTTATGCCTAACTGCCAGGCGAAAGAATACCTGCCGCTCCTCTGGAGACAGACGCAGACCATCAGCAGCTCAATATGAGAACAGACGCTGATGGATTTTATTGCGGACCGACGGCCTTCAGGAGGCCTAACAGTTGACCGTAAAAGGCCAGCGGACGCATAGTCATTAGCCGCTCCAACTAGGAGAAAACAGACGCTAATAGACAGGGGGGTAGTTCTTGGTTCGTACTCGGCTTAGACCCTTCTGGCATGGGAGGCCCTACCGGTCTTGACTGACGTCACTACCGCCAGCATGACTCTAAACGTCCTTGTACTTAAGCCCTCGCATCGCGGCAAGATGACTACCCATTCGCGAGGGAAATAATAAATATGATTAAACTTTTTTTTATCAGAGATTTTCAAAGCAAACATATTATTAGTTTACATATAAAATTCATCGAGAATGTTTCATCTGAAGAGAGAACCTCAAATACACGATATGGTGTTTGAAATAGAGTATTTTCTAAATTTAAAGTTAAAAGTTGCATGCGGTTTTTAACATCCCTTGGTTTTAAGTCTTTGGTTTGGGTGCATTATAAGGATAGGAACTTCATTGGATTATACCGGGATGAATGGATAAACCTTATGAGCTATAAGGAATATATTAAGGCAACACTGAATCAATGTGAATTCCTAGATTGGATGAATCTAATTTATAAGGAAGAAAAGAGGGATGTCCAATATACATTACAATATAGGAATAGTATTTGCTTTCTCATCCTACAACAAGGAAACCATAAAATTAAAATTAATCCTGAGACTTGGAAATCTCTAACCCAAATCGGAATATTCTTGACGACATTTTTAAGCTGGAATACAATTCTTCCCAAGAAAATTTTATATTTTTATTATGAACATTGTATTCCAAATTGCTCTATTTTAAATAAAACAAACGTACAATATTATGAAATTAAAGGTATAAATGAAAGAGATATAGAAACTTATTTAACCAGACTTTGTTATGAGTTTGGAAAAAAATGCTAAATAAAATTAACACAGATGTTAAAATCTATAGATTATTATTAAGAATGGATAATAAATAAAACAAACAAAAAAATATATAAACAAACAAATATTTGAGTTTTTTATTAGTTCTTTATTTTGATATTTATTAAAAATTTTAAACATATATGACCACAAATAAATGTATAAGATCTTTGATATCTTAAAAAGTTATATACATATAATGTTTTTACCAAAGTATCTTAAAACTTCTATAGGTGGTTGGAGATTACAAACACTATCAAAATATTCTACATTATCATTATTTTTATAAAATGCTACCTAATGTGTTCCATATCCTCTATTTGAGTCCAAGTTTATAATTCTATTCTCTATTCGGTGTGGAGTTTTAGGAAGTTTATCCCTCAAATCCTCTAAAATAAGTATATTCCTTATATTCTTCCCAAATGTTCTCAAGTCAACATCTGGTAGTGGTCTATTAGGTAGCTGTTTCAATAGTTTTTTGATGAGGTATAAAATATTCAATAGCCTTTTTTATAAGGTTTAAGATATAGACCTTTACCCATAACTATTGACTCTAATGTTTTGTTATGACGCTTACTTTCTTCCAGAGTATGAAAACAAACAAAACATTTCGCAAACGTTTGCAAAATGTACAAAACTATTCAAAATTTTTAAATTGTATTGCACATAAGCAAAACCAAAACAAAAACTTTTCAAGTGTCAAAGAGAGAAAACGAAACAATTGGCTTTCCGCTTGTAACGTAGATTTATTTATACCCCCCGAAATCTACGCCACATATAATTATATTCTATCTTTTCTAAGTGAAAGGAAATCGTATAATTATATTGTTTAGGCACGGAAACCCTACATATCTTGCAACGTTTTGCAAGGCATGAAAACCCAAAATTTTTTAATAACGAGTACGTTGACTCGTCATGTTTTTTTCCCGCTATATATTCCATTTTTATTAATTTTGGCATTCAAGTAATAAACTCTGATTAGTGAAGTTCTTATTCTGCAGTGTCTTAAATAAATAAATAGAAAATAAATTTTTCCTTTGATTTGCAATTGAAATAGCTACATACAGAAAGTGTTATTCTATATATAAATAAACCCCAATTTAAATATAATTGTTATATTTGAATTGTACAGTAATACTCAAATAAAAAAGTGTTGTTTTTTTTTGATAGTTCGAATCCAATCTGAAAAAAGCATAAAAGTAAAGTGTTCTCGGTTCTTATGAAATATTTTGTGCAATTTTTTTTAAGAAACCCCAAAGGAAAAAGACGAACCAAAGGGTTCATCATATTCGAATCGTGATAACGTGCGTGAATACGTGTGTGTTATAGGCCTTTCGTTCCAGTAACGACCACGCCATCCACTATCGCATCAATAACAGCTCCAAAGGAAACCTCTCCACGTTAAAGGCTGGAACAGCCCCAACAGTAGCGTTACGTACCACCACCTCGCTTACACCGCACAACCGGGCCTCACCAACTCGGCCTCAAAGGTTTGATTTCGTCCAACACCTAACCTCATCCACCAGCCGGCGACAGTAGAATCTCAACAACTTCTACCAGCACCGGTAAGTACCCCCAATTGTGTTTTTTTCAACCCAATATATCTTTACCCCCGTGTACTCATACATTTTGGTCCTTCGAACCGGATCCGGGTCATCCATAACCCGGAAAACCCCTAATATAAATATTACCCCCCTCGCAATACCCGGTCCAAGTCAATGCGTAGATACTTACCTCCATAAGTATACGTATAATACTCATAACCGCCCTCGTGGCATAATGTGCGAAATTTAATTTATACATACTTACATATGTATGTACATACGTACCTACCGTTTTCGCGCGGTTTCCAAAAAATAATATAAAACCCGAATTATTGTTCCCCCCTCGTGACTACCTATCATGTGCCATGCTTTTTTTAAATCATCATACGAAAAAGTAACGGTTACCCAAAAACATAAGCAGAAATAATATAAAAATAACTACATACATACATACTAATGTACATACCTATTCGCGGTTGTTTTTCATAAACCAAAAAACCACCACCAAAAATTACATACATACATCCATCTAAGTGCAAACAAAGAATTTACGAAACCAGTTTGTACCGCAACAAACAAAATAACAAAATCTGCCGGCAATTACCATCCCCCCGCAGCTTTTTAACATTGTCAACTTCATAACCATCAACACAACAAGTTGATGAGCGAAAAAACCCACAAAAGAAAAGAAGACATAAATAAGAGAAAAAATCAAAATTGCATTGCATTATACTGTCTGATATTCAAGGTTAATATTAGTCGGCATCTCTTGTTTTTTTTTTGTAATCGTCAACTGCACTAGTTCCCTCTGCTATTAACATCTCATAATTTTACGCAGTCGATCAACTCGTTGGTTTTTTTGATTTTTGGTGAGAGAGCAAAATATCAACGAACCAGACAAAATAAATGTATGTATCTACGGTGTAATATAAGGAAAAAATAACTAGGTCACTGGGACAAATTGAATTGTATATAAGACATTATATACTAACAGCTGGTTACGAGGGCAGTGCGAAAAGTCATCGGAGATATCATAGAATTACTATTACATTATTTATTGAATATTCACTATCACTATCGGTCGCTTTTACAAAGCTCCTCTGAAAATTTCTTTAAATTTTTTCAATAATAAATTTATTAAAAATTAATCATTAAAGTTTCTTCAAACTTTATCAACAAATTTTCATCGGTCGCTCTTACGAAGCACCTCTGAAAATTTCTTAAAAAAAAAAATTTTTTTTAACAAATTTATTTTAAAATTTATCATCACCGGTTCTTGAAATTTTTTTTGTCAACTATTTTCATCGGTCGCTTTTACGAAGCACCTTTGAAAATCTAATTTAAAATTTTTACCCCAACAATTTTCATTGGCCGCTTTTATGAAGCACCTCTGAGAATTTCGTTAAATTTTCCAACGATAAATTTCTCAAATTTTTTACCATAATTTCATTAGGTAGCTTTTACGAAGCACCTTCGAAAATTTCTTTAAATTTTCTTCAATAATTTTCTTCGGTCGCTTTGAAAATTTCTTAAAATTTTTTGCCCATATTTTTCCTTGGTCGCTTTCACGAAGCACCTTTGGAAATTTCTTTAAATTTGTTTTCAATAATCTTCATCGGTCGCTTTTACGAAGCACCTTTGAAAATTTATTTAAATTTTTTTCACCACAATTTTTTCATCTGTCGCCTTTACGAGGCACCTTTGAAAATTTCTTAAAATATATTTAAACATTTACCCAAATAATTTTCAGCGATCGCTTTTACGAAGCACCTCTGAAAAGTTCATTCAAGTTTTCGAAAAATATTTTTCATATATTAATAAACACGAGTCGCTTTCACGAAGCACCATCGAAAATTTACCTAAATTTTCTTAAAATAAAAGTTCTTAAAATTTTTCAAATCGTATAAAACTCAATCACTTGAAAGAATGGCATCGGTAAAAAATGTCATACGTTATTCGGATCGTGTGGTCGAATTTAAAACCTACTTTGACGGTCTAATAGTAGTGTCGCACACGCGACACACCCTCGAGGCCCACGAAAAACAAATCGATCGTCTCTGATCAAGTTTCGAATCATGTTATGAAGATGTGATGGACAACTATGAAGTTATTAAAGACGAGATCGATCTAGAGACCCTAAAAGGACGGTTTTACTCTACCTTCGGCAGCCACACAGCTCTGGTGGCAAAGATTCACGAACTCCGTGAGGCTCTTCAAGCCAACGTTCAAACCGCGTCCCCCTCGAGTGATAGCGCACGCGATATGACCCCACACATTTCTTTACCCCCATGCGATACCGAAGTCTTTCATGGTGACTATAAATCATGGCCAACTTTCCGTGACATGTTCACGGCCCTATACCGCAACAATAAGCGTCTGTCACCAGTAGAGAACATGTGCCATCTGGTCAAGAAAACCCAGGGTGAAGCGTGAGAGCTTTTAAGGACATGCCCTATGACCAATGATGATTTTAATATGGCCTGGCAAAATTTAGTTCATCGCTATGAAAACAAGCGAATATTAGTGAACGCCCAACTTAAGTCGCTGCCTGGGGACATCGCACGGAGCTAAGAATTGCCAAAGTAAATTCACCTGCAAAGTATGTAAGGGAAAACATCATTCCCTGCTTCATCGCGTAGATGGGAAGAAGACTCCAGCTAATAACAACACCGGGAAAAATAACCAAGTTCATCAAAATATTAACCCCCTTCCCGCTTTAGATGTGACCCCTTCCACTTCGTCCCAAGCAGCAAATAGAACGCTGTAATCGTTTTCAACTCACCTTGAACCCACCACACAATCTGTCATACTCGGTACAGCGTTAGTCGACGTCTACAATAACGACCTCAAATGTACTGTTCGTGCCCTAATCGACTCTGCCTCGGAGGCGACATTTATTTCGAAAAAATTGCAAAGGCAACTTGGTATTTATACTCGGCCATCAGCAGCCCAAGTCCACGGGTTAAGTGACTCCGTCACTGCAACTTCCACCCAAAGCTGCCACGTGAAAATCGGATCCCCGGTTGACAAATCGTTTGAAGTCTTTTCGGATGCCTTTATCATCAATAGACTTACCGGTCACCTTCCCTTTTACCCCTCATCGGCAATAAAAGATAGCGAGTTCTCCAATTTGCGATTGGCTGATACTTATCGTCATAGCTGTCGTGAGATAGATTTACTGCTTGGTGCAGATGTTTACCCAAAAATTATTCTGGACGGTCTACAAAGAGACTCACATCAATCCTTGCTTGCCCAAAATACAGTTTTCGGGTGGATTATTACGGGAAAGGTACCCGCACACCCGTGCGGAAAGGCGGTTTTATCATTTTTTAGCTCCATAGAATTGAATAGTCAACTTCGGCGGTTTTGGGAGCTCGAGGATATCCCGAGGGTGAAAACGTCCTCCCCGGAGGACACATACTGCGAAAATTTGTACACATCCACTACGTTCCGAAATAAGGAAGGTCGATACGTCGTTTCACTCCCCTTTAAAAAAGATTACCCTGAAAAATAAAATATTGGCCCCTCTCGAAAAATAGCTTTCTCCCAGTTTCTACGAAACGAGGCGAGATTAATCAAAAACCCCCAACTTAAAACTGAATACGATAAGGTAATCACAGAGTACTCTACTCTGGGTCAAATGACCAGAGTAACCCCCATAAATGGTGACAGCGGCACTTACTATTTGCCCCACCATGCTGTTTTCAAACCCGACATCACCACAACCAAATTGCGCGTGGTATTTAATGCCTCCAGCCCCTCATCCAATGGTATAAGCCTCAATGATCTGCTACATCCTGGCCCAGTTCTGCAGTCAGATTTAATGATTTTGCTTTTAAGATGGAGATTCTACCGCTACGTGTTTAACGCGGATGCCGAAAAAATGTACCGCCAATTCTTGGTGCACCCCAAGCACACCCCTTTTCAACGAATTTTGCATCGTGATTCCCCGAATGAGTTAACCCAGGACTTTGAGTTGAACACAGTCACCTTCGGTGTGAACTGTGCGCCCTATCTAGCCATAAGAACGATGCTAGAACTCGCAAAAGAAAGCGAATCCACTTCCCCTCAAGCATGCGAAATCTTGCGAAATCACATGTATGTTGATGATGTCCTTTCGGGTGCCCATACCATATCGTCGGCAATAAAATTTCGCAATGAGCTTATAGCAGTTCTCAAAACAGCGGGTTTTGCGCTACGAAAATGGACGTCTAACAACGAAATGTTGCTGCAAGTTCTGCCTTCAACACACTTGCTAGGTGAAGAATTCCTTCAACTGTCTGAGTCCAGTATTACGAAAACGTTAGGGCTCAGGTGGGATGCTGGTAACGACCAATTTTATTTCAAGCTCAAAGCTGAACCGAAACTTGAATTAACCACAAAGAGATGTGTGCTTTCTGAAATTGCCAAGTTATTCGACCCAGCTGGATGGTTATCTCCCAAAATTATAATGGCAAAAATAATCATGCAGCAAATATGGAAAGATGGTACTGATTGGGATGAAGATTTGAACCCCCTTACTATGAACAAATGGCGCGAATTTCTCGATGACTACATAAAGATCGAGGAAGTCAGAATACCCCGTTTTATAGATTACGATCCTGCTTACAAAGTCGTGTTGCACGGGTTTTGCGACGCGTCGGAAAAGGCGTACGCAGCCGCCATCTATATTCGCTCTGAGAATGAAGGATTTGTCACTAGCCACCTTTTGGCAGCAAAATCGAAAGTTGCCCCCGTCAAATTTGTTTCCCTACCACGAAAGGAATTATGTGGAGCAGAATTGCTGGCGAATATGATCGATTCTATTCAAGCGCAGCTCAATCTCAAAGACTACAACATTTTCCTGTGGACAGATTCCACCATTGTGTTGGCGTGGTTGAGAAAAACGGCTCATAAGTGGAAAATGTTCGTCGAAAATCGAGTTTCGTCTATAATCGAAAAGGTAGGCAAGGATTCGTGGTCTCATGTCGAATCAAAAAGTAACCCCGCTGACTTGGCCTCACGTGGCATTTCAGTACGTGACTTATCATCTAGTGAGTTGTGGTGGCGTGGACCCGCTTGGCTAAGACGTCCTCATTCAGACTGGCCATCGCGAGAAAAGGAGTTTGACACAGAAGAAGAAATTAGAACAATTCGTACACATACAACCTTAATAAAGCAAGACGATATTCTTGAGAACTTTTCAGACCTACCTCGAGCGCTAAGAGTAATAGGTCATATTTTTCGATTTTACAAACGCGCAAGAGCCAAGTTGACAGCGGAAGATAAAAGTCACAAAGAGCTGTCAGCCAAGGAAATAATTTCCGTAAAAAATCGTCTAATAGTCGCCTGTCAAAAATCCCACTTTAGCGAAGAATACTCACAGCTATCTGAAAGAAAACCACTGTCCCGAAAAAGCTCGCTTCTAACTTTTAACCCCTTTCTCGATTCCAACGGAATCATGCGAATAAATGGTCGGCTGGTAGACTCCCTTACCTTGCGCTATGATGAACGTTACCCCATTGTATTGCCTTATCATGCGCGCTTCACCAGGTTGTTTCTCATGTATTTACACAAACACACTCTACATGGTCAAAATGCGCTCTTACATCACTTGACAAGACTCCGTTACTACGTCCCTAAACTTAAAATGCTGATAAAAACTATTTTATCCCATTGCGTAACATGGGTGAGACATAAACGCCAAATTGGTCAACAGATCATGGCCGCTTTGCCCCCCGAACGTGTAAGTTTATCACGCTCTTTTTGTCACACTGGCGTCGACTTCGCGGGGCCCTTTGACATAAAATCTTATGCGGGTCGTGGCTGTAGAGTCACCAAAGGATACGTGTTGGTCTTCGTATGCTTTTCAAAAAAAGCGATCCATCTCGAAGCTACCGGCGATATATCCACACAAGCCTTTCTTGCCGCCTTTGCTCGATTCTTTTCGCGACGAGGCACCCCCCATGATATGTACTCCGACAATGGCACCGCCTTTGTCGGCGCTGCTAATGTCCTCCATGGCGATCAACAACATTTCTTGTCTAAGATTCAAAAGGGTCTTCTCTCTCAGGATGGATTTACTCCCGTCGACTGGCACTTCATCCCCCCTGGCGCTCCCCATATGGGTGGCCTCTGGAAGGCAGGGGTCAAAAGTTTCAAGGCCCATTTCAAGAAACTGTGCCACAGTCAAAGTTTTACTTATGAAGAATTCAGCACCATGCTAGCACGAATTGAGGCGTGCTTAAATTCAAGACCATTAAGCCCTATGAATGAGGACCCAAAAGACTTATGCGCCCTGACGCCAGGTCATTTTCTCGTCGGAACCCCACTATTATCTCCCCCCGAACCTGACTTGTCCAGCCATTCCCTCAGCTATGTCAATCGTTGGCAAAAGCTAAAAATTCTTCACCATCACTTGGCACGTAGATGGAAAGAAGAATATCTCACCGAACTTCACAAGCGAAATAAATGGAAACACCCTCAGCGAGACTTTGTTATCGGCGATCTGGTAGTTGTCCGGCAAGATAACTTACCCCCAAATCAATGGCATCTCGGTCGCATTGAGAAAATCTTTACTGGTCCCGATAGCCGAGTTAGAGTTTCTGAAATCTAATGGCCTCATAACCCGTCCGATTGTAAAACTTGTGCTACTGCCACCCCCGTCAAAGGCATGACAATTAATTTTCCCCCCTTATTTTTTCCTCATTACAGTAACTATGCACCACCGCAGCCGCTAAGTTTCTCCCGTCGAAGAGCGCCTATGCCGTAAGGGCCATCCGCTCCGCAAGTGCAGCAAATTTTTGCGAATGACCGTCTCTGACAGAAAGGACATCGTTAAGCGTCACCAGTACTGCCGAAACTGCCTCGCCCACTCCCATTGTCTTAAAAACTGTCGCAGCAGTGAGCACTGTCACGACTGCAATGGGCAACACCATACTCTACTTCATCAGCCTGAAATCACCAGAGCAAACGAGCAACTGAGTCGAGCAGATGACACCACCGTGGTCCCTACAGTAATACTGCAAATTCGGTTAGACAATGAGTGGAGCATGGTCCGCGGCCTTCTAAATCCGTGCGCAACTACAAGTTCCATCGCACTATTTATTGTTGAACGGTACCACCACCACAATGGTGTCAATTGACGTTTCGGACCGGTTTGAAGAAGAACATGGGACATTTACTGTAAGGGCCAAGGTTTCCAGCGAGTTGCCCTTAAAGCCACCAGCTAAACATCTCGATCAAATCCCGGTGTTCCGCAGGGAAGTCATCTGGGCCCAATTTTATTTCTACTTTTCATCAACGATTTGCCTGAAGCAATAAATTATTCTAATATACTGATGTTCGCAGACGATGTTAAAATATTTTTAAGCCTCAAGCATTTACCAGATAATAATTATCTCCAAAAGGACTTGGATAATTTTTATAATTGGTGTAACATTAATTTAATGGAACTTAACCTCAAAAAATGCAAGCACATGACTTTTTCGAGAAGGCGTGACGCTCTTGGTCACTATTATATCAGTGGTCACAAACTGGAATCAGTAAACGTAATTATGGATCTTGGTGTTTTGTTGGATGGAAAATTAAACTTTGTACAACATATCATGATGGCTGTTAATAAAGCTCGAGGAATCTTGGCTTTCATCAAACGATGGGCAAAAGAATTTAAGGACCCCTTTATTACCAAAAAATTATTCATGTCACTTGTAAGACCGATTTTAGAGTATGGCTCAATTGTATGGGACCCCTACTATAACGTTCACATTAATCTTATCGAATCTGTTCAGAAACAGTTTTTACTTTTTTGTTTAAGAGATGCTTATAGAGGCTATTATGCGCTTCCATCTTATTCATCACGACTTGCTTTGATTCGACTGCCAACATTAAAAAGCCGAAGAATTATGCTTAACGTTTCATTTCTAGTAAATCTTTTAAACGGAAATGTTTTATCAGATTTTCTTTTAAGTAAAATATCATTGAATGTTCCTCAACGCACATTAAGATTTAATCAACCACTATATGTTAAAACTTTTAGAACAAACTACGAGATGGCAGACCCGTTTAGGAAATTATGTTGTTGTTTTAATGAAATGTTTAATTTTGTAGATTTTTCTTTAAATGTTAATGTTATTAAACGTAATATTATTTTAAGTTTAAACATGTAACTGCAGTTATATTGAGAAAAATTGTTAAATTTAATAGTTAGTCTGTAAGGATTGTATCTATAGACTTAATTTAATAAATAAATAAATAAATCATAGTGTCGCAGACGCTTATCGTAATTTACGGCTGGCTGATCCAGATTTCTTCGAAAGTAACTCCATCAACTTCGTCCTGGGAGCAGATATCTACTCACGAATAATACGCAGCGGAATTCAACTGGCCTCAATTGGCTCTCCAATCGCCCAAGACACTGGACTAGGCTGGGTCATAATCGGAAAATTCGGAGTTTAAAAGACAACATACTTTATCATCAACCAACATTTATACACTTTTTATACCCTCCACCACAATTAGTTGTGAAGAGGGTATATTCAGTTTGTCATTCCGTGTGAAACATTTTTACTATTCATCTCAGACCCTATAAAGTATATATATTCTGGGTCCTTGAGTAATTTTAAGTCGATTTAGCCATGTCCGTCTGTCCGTCTGTTGAAAACACGCTCACTTTCGAAAAACACAAAAGAAATCAACAAACTTGGTGTCAAATTGCTTGTAGTTATCCTAAGCAGTTTGGGATTGAAATTCAGCAAAATCGGTTCAATAGGATCTGAGCTATGAATCAAAATGTGGAACCACCACCTAAAAAAAATTTATAATTTTGTTACAAAAACTAACATAAATGGTGGAAAAATGCACAGAATGATATAAGATTTCGCAGCAATTCGTTTTATTCAACTGGAAATCACGCTGTGAAATTTCGTGAAGATCCGTCAATAATTTACCCTAGGCCCCATATAAGCCCTACTCCCGGAAAACAGTATATTAAGCCTAAAACCCTAACTAACAATGCTATCATTACAAATTTTGGCAAGTCACAGTTACATAGGACTAGAAATTAAACTGTTAAGTTTCGTGAAGATCGGTCCATAATTTACCATAGGCCCCATATAAAACCTACTTCCGAAAAACAACTTAGTACGCCTAAAAACGTAAAAAATAATGCTATCATAACAAAATTTTGTACATCAAAGTTTTATTGGACAAGAAATAAAATTGTGTTGTTTCGTGAAGATCGGTGCATAACTTACCCTGGGCCCCATATAAACCTTACTCCCGGAAAACAGTTTAGTACGCCTAAATCCGTAAAAAATAATGCTATCATAACAAAATTTGGTACATCAAAGTTTTATAGGACAAGAAATAACACTGTGAAATTTCGTGACGATCGGTCCATAATTTACCTTGGGCTCCATATAAACCCTACTACCGGAAAACAGTTTAGTACGCCTAAAACCGTAAAAAATAATGCAATCATAACAAATTTTGGCTCGTCACAGTTTTATAGGACTGTAAATGATACTGTGAAATTTCGTGCAGATCGGTACATAATTTACTCTAGGCCCCATAGAAACCCTACTCCCGGAAAACAGTTCAGTACACCTAAAGCCATAATTAATAATGCTATCATAACAGAAATTGGTACGTCACAGTTTTAAAGGACTAGAAATGACGCTGTGAAATTTCGTGATGATAGGTCCATAATTAACCCTAGGCCCCATATAAACCCTTCTACCGGAAAGCAGTTTGGTTGCCTTAAACCATAATTAATAACAAATCGTCACAGTTTAAGATTATAATAACATCATACAAATATTACTCCTTAAACATTCGAACTGTCGGTGGAGGGTATCAAAGATTCGGCACAGCCGAATATATCACTCTAACTTGTTTTTAATGAAATTATATTGAATTTATCTTGAATTGTACTTGCCCTTATTTTTATATTTACCTTATTACTATTTTATTATTGTATTTATTACATGAATTATTTTTGCAACCTTATTAGAATTGCTGGTCCGTGGATAGGATTTCTAGGCCTGTACAACCTATCCTCGTGGTTATCTTGGGGGGCGGGATGTTTAGGCACGGAAACCCTACATATCTTGCAACGTTTTGCAAGGCATGAAAACCCTACATTTTTCAATAACGAGTACGTTGCCTCGTCATGTTTTTTTCCCCGCTATATATTCCATTTTTATTAATTTTGGCATTGAAGTAATAAACTCTGATTAGTGAAGTTCTTATTCTGCAGTGTCTTAAATAAATAAATAGAAAATAAATTTTTCCTTTGATTTGCAATTGAAATAGCTACATAGCTACATACAGAAAGTGTTATTCTATATATAAATAAACCCCAATTTAAATATAATTGTTATATTTGAATTGTACAGTAATACTCAAATAAAAAAGTGTTGTTTTTTTGATAGTTCGAGTCCAATCTGAAAAAAGCATAAAAGTAAAGTGTTCTCGGTTCTTATGAAATATTTTGTGCAATTTTTTTTTAAGAAACCCCAAAGGAAATAGACGAACCAAAGGGTTCATCATATTCTTATCGTGATAACGTGCGTGAATACGTGTGTGTTATAGGCGTTTCGTTCCAGTAACGACCACGCCATCCACTATCGCATCAACAACAGCTCCAAAGGAAACCTCTCCACGTGAAGGGGTGGAACAGCCCCAACAGTAGCAATACGTACCACCACCTCGCTAACACCGCACAACCGGGCCTCACCAACTCGGCCTCAAAGGTTTGATTTCGTCCAACACCTAACCTCATCCACCAGCCGGCGACAGTAGAATCTCAACAACTTCTACCAGCACCGGTAAGTACCCCCAATTGTGTTTTTTTCAACCCAATATATCTTTACCCCCGTGTACCCATACATAGAAGATAGGAGTTGCATGTTCAGAAGGACGGCCCTAGTGGTATACCTTCAACATGCAACAAAAGCCGATGTATTACCTCCAAGTGGTATCTTCCGGAAACATCCCTCGGGATGGCTAACAATACAAGGCTCTAGCCGAGGCTGGCTAGGAAGTGATGGTGCTAAATTCCGAAAGTCTAGCGTCCTTAAATTTATTTAATGACGTGAAGTATTGACCATAGTACTTAAGGTTATATGGTTTCCTCGGGGATCAGTGGCCCGCAGGTGACTAGCAACACCTGTGCTGATCATTGGTGAGGAATCATTTTTACCTACCATTTGCAATGGAGACTCTTGTAATGTCAAGGGATCTGTGACAGAAAGCCGAAATTTTTGCCAAGTAACACTATTTATGAGGAAAAGGAAGTGGAAGGATGTCGGAGAGTTTGAAGGATGATGAAGGACGTGAAGTATGTTGTTGGACTGACTCGGTATTGCTGGGTTGGTGGTTTGTTGGCGTAGTGAGCTTCCGTTATATAGGAATCAGTAGCCTCCCTTGAAAGCCGCATCAGGTGGAGTGTGAAAATTTCCTATATCTCGGTTGTGACTCTGCGCAGGTACAAGAAGTGTTGGATGATTTGCAGTGCACGACCATAGTGAGTTGATAAGTAAGCCTCCTCAGGCCAGCGATTGAAGGAACGCTTGTCTTCTAGCTTTGGAAGTGTACTGCACATGTGGAGTTCACCATATGTATGGACCAGTAGCACGCCTTTGAAATTAGCTCGTTCACATGGAATCGATATGTGTTCAGGTAAGGGTGTGAAAATTCATACAATTGGTTGTGCCCTACATGGGATGATGATGAAACCAGTAAGATCTTGGTTTGTAGCGAGCTTCCTCATAAAGTAACAGTGTTACCAGTCAAAGACTAGGCTTTCTGGCTCAGAATGCTTTTCTTACAAAGATGTCGGTAAACTTGATTACACGAGGTGGCTGATGGTGATACCCAAACTAACGCGGGTAGATGGTTTCCGAATTGCAACTGAAGCAAGTAGAGTTGCTTGGTTGCGAGGAGGAGCCCCATCTGTGTCCTGTTACTATTTAACAGGAGCCGTTGACAGATAACACACATACGGCAAGAGATTAGATAGCTCGAACTTCCTAGCAAGGAGTTTGAATGTTTTCAGTCCATCAACTGTTAACATATTGCAAGATATGCGAGACTTTGTCAAACTCTGTACTATCGACATTTAGAGAAAAATGTAAAAAACTGAGTGGCTAAAACCCACCATGCAATTAAGTCATAGTGCAGATATGCATGTAAAACATGGACATTTGTACCCATACATATATTATTTCATATCTTTTATCTTAATACATTATTCTTTAGTAAAGTAATACCTGCATGATACGTTATTTAAAATAATATTCCACTTACACATGAAACCCCCTAATGTTATCTACTTACACATGAAACCCCCTAATGTTTCCCTTTTGTTACGAGAATTCTCATTTAGTTTATGAATGAGGTTAAATAAGTAGGTTAGATTTAGAGACAATCGGGGCGATTTCATTGCTACAACGATCTTGCCATTTTAAAGTCGACTTTGTCCCCGCCTTCTGCACGACGGTCGCCGACACTTGTATTAACTCGGGTGTTGCCTTGGACTGCGACTTCGGTTGACAGTTTCGTTACTGTGACTTCGGTCAACAGTTTTTGCACTGTAACTTCGGTTAACAGTTTTTGTACTGTGACTTCGGTCAACAGTTTTTGTACTGTAACTTCGGTTAACAGTTTTTGTACTGTGACTTCGGTCAACAGTTTTTGTACTGTAACTTCGATTAACAGTTTTTGTACTGTAACTTCGGTTAACAGTTTTTGTACTGTGACTTCGGTCAACAGTTTTTGTACTGTAACTTCGGTTAACAGTTTTTTGTACTGTGACTTCGGTCACCAGTTTTTGTACTGTAACTTCGGTTAACAGTTTTTGTACTGTGACTTCTGTCACCAGTTTTTGTACTGTAACTTCGGTTACCAGTTTTTGTACTGTGTCCTCTGTCAACAGTTTTTGTACTGTAACTTCGGTTAACAGTTTTTGTACTGTGTCCTCTGTCAACAGTTTTTGTACTGTAACTTCGGTTAACAGTTTTTGTACTGTGACTTCAGTCAACAGTTTTTGTACTGTAACTTCGGTTAACAGTTTTTTGTACTGTGACTTCGGTCAACAGTTTTTGTACTGTAACTTCGGTTAACAGTTTTTGTACTGTGACTTCGGTCAACAGTTTTTGTACTGTAACTTCGGTTAACAGTTTTTGTACTGTGACTTCGGTCAACAGTTTTTGTACTGTAACTTCGATTAACAGTTTTTGTACTGTGACTTCGGTCAACAGTTTTTGTACTGTAACTTCGGTTAACAGTTTTTGTACTGTGACTTCGGTCAACAGTTTTTGTACTGTAACTTCGGTTAACAGTTTTTTGTACTGTGACTTCGGTCACCAGTTTTTGTACTGTAACTTCGGTTAACAGTTTTTGTACTGTGACTTCGGTCAACAGTTTTTGTACTGTAACTTCGGTTAACAGTTTTTGTACTGTGACCTCGGTCAACAGTTTTTGTACTGTAACTTCGGTTAACAGTTTTTATACTGTGACTTCGGTCAACAGTTTTGTACTGAGACTTCGGTCACCAGTCCTCTCTTAGTAAATCAGTAGTTAGCCTAGTATATAAGGATGAATTGTAGTATTTAGATACCTAGACATAAGAACAAATTGTAACGACCGCTAAGGGCGAGCCGCCTCATCATTGCCGAGCATTAAAAAGAACCGATCCCGACCTCGCACCCGACCCCGACCCGAATATGCTAGCCAAGGAGATTCCGCCGAATTCCTGTCTGTTTGCTGTGCTGCAAGTAATTTTGAATGAAGTTAACAATGTATTGTAATTGAATTGTAAATTTACCAATAAAGTTAAGAGAGTAAGTATTGTTAACCCCGAGGGGGTAAATCATTCGTGTTTCACTTAAGGTTCGTGGATTCCGTAAGTCGACTCTGGACACAGCTGAACTACCCCAGCCAAAGACAAAACCACGTTTCAAATGGCGCCCGAGCAGGGACACGATTCTAAATCGCAACGCGAGAAAAACCCCACCGCCGCCATCGATGAGGAATCGTCCCACAATTACCAACACGGCAAACAGGATAACGCATCTACAAGTAATCAACTAAACACTGATTCGGTTGGATGGACATACCTTTTACACAAGGAACAGCTGATCGAGCAATGCGGGAACTTTGGTATACCGACAATCGGTTTCACGGTGGCACACCTTCGTAAGCAGCTGGCTGAAACCATCCGCACCAAACGGCATAGGGCCTCCTCTGAAAATCTCCTACGGGAGTTGGAAAACGAGGTGACCTCAGGGGAACGAAACATTATACCCGACAATGAACTCACGGTTTCGGTGCCCACACAGCCTGTTCGGACTCACATTTCCGAACTTGAAATAATGAACATCGCCCACAAGTGGGATTTGAAGTTTTCCGGAGAAAACGATTTAATAGAGTTTCTGGAACGCCTCGAGGAGCTGTCGGAATGTCATCAAATACCCCTTAACCGCCTACTCCCCTTCATGCTAGGTATGTTAACCGGCAATGCGCTCTAGTGGTTTAGGGTGAAAAAGGGCACCCTGAACACGTGGCAACAATTTAGACAGGAAATAGAGAAATTCTTCCTACCCCCGCGATATCTATCGCACTTAGAGCAGAACTTTTACAACCGAAAGCAGAACAACCGAGAACGGGCTAAAGATTATGTGCTTAACATGCTGAGTCTCGCCAGACGACATCCAATCCTACGAAAGCAAAACCACCTAGATCGAGTCTACGATGGCCTTCGCACCGAATACCGACATTATGTTCGTCGAAGCGATTTCAGCAGCTTAGATGAGCTAATCAGTATGACGGATAGTACAGTACAAAGCCCTTAAGCGAGAAGAGCGACCCCAGACCTCACACATGATATCCAGTCCGGAATACAACCGTGCGGCGAACTGCTGGAGATGCAAGGGGTTGGGCCACAAGCGAACAACGTGTAACTTTCCCGGTTATATATTCTGTTCGTATTGTGGTCGCGAGGGTGTACTTTCTAGGGCCTGCGGGTGTCGGAGAAACAGCAGGGCTTCGTTAATATGCGAACAACCAACCAACGACAACCGATACTTTGTGTCGGTAGAAATATACGGTCGGCAGGTAATGGCATTAGTCGACACCGGGTCCTCTCGTACTTACATAGGGAAAACCATGAGGGAACATCTGAGAGCTCATAACATCGATCCAGTCAACACCCTGGGTACGGTACAGATGGCCGATCGATCCCTTGCGACATCGCTAGAAGTATTTCTTATCCCCGTAAGATATAATGAAACTACGTTGTCCTTACCGGTGTCAGTAATTGACACCTTTTTCTTGAGCACCTTACAGCTCGAGCTACGGCTATACGGCGAAAGGCTACCTAACCCCGGAACGAAAAAACAAGGTTCCCCCATACCTTCACCACTACATGCCTTAACCACCCGAGACTTCTTAACCGAGGATGAAAATAAAGACCTAGAAGGTATCTTACATAATTACGCGATGAAGTTCGAATTGACTACAGGGCTATGTAACGTTGGCACACATGAGATCCGTCTTCGTCATCAGAAACCCATCAAACAAAGGTATGTGCCGCGAAATCCTGCCATGATGCAGGTGATTAACGAAGAGGTCGACAAACTACTGCGTGAGGGGCGCATTGAACCGTCACCGATAGTAGTAGCCCGAAAGAAACAGGGCGACTGGAGGATGTGCATAGATTACCGACAGTTAAACGCAGCTAGTGAACCGGATGCATACCCGTTGCCACAAATTAATGCCATCCTCAGCCAGCTACGCGAAGCAAAATGTATCTCCTCCCTGGACCTAAAGAACGGGTACTGGCAGATCCCACTGAAACCCTCGTCCGAACCATACACCGCGTTCACGGTCCCTGGCAGGGGGCTCTTTCAGTGGAAAGTTATGCCTTTTGGGCTGCACTCCGCACCGGCAACATTCCAACGTATACTAGACCGTATTATAGGCACCGATCTGTACCCCCGGGTCTTCGTCTATCTGGACGACATTATAATACTTGGCCGAACCTTCAGGGAGCACCTACTTACCCTGGAAGCTGTGTTTATTCGTCTCATACAAGCCCAGATGAAGCTCAATTTTGACAAATGCGAGTTCGTGCGAACAAGTATCCGCTACCTCGGCCATCTAGTTACCACCGAAGGCATCCGTACTGATCCCGACAAGGTCGAGGCCATTCAGCTTCTCCCAGCTCCAGCAAACCTTAAAGAACTACGCCGCATACTCGGCATGGCCTCGTGGTATCGGCGATTCGTGCCCAACTTCTCCGACTTGGTAGCCCCGTTAAACCGCCTACTAAGGAAACACCAGAAATGGGTATGGGGAGAAGAGCAGGCTCAAGCCTTCTCTAACCTCAAGACAGCTCTCACCCACTCGCCAGTGCTTGGGTGCCCAAACTTTGAACACCCGTTTTTCTTGCAGACACATGCCAGCAAGGAAATGTTAGGGGTCGTCCTGTTTCAGCGCCATTCCGATATGGAACGCGTTATAGCTTACGCCAGCCAATCATTAAACGACCTCGAGAAAAAGTACTCCACCACTGAACAGGAGTGCCACGCGATTTTGTAAGGAATTCGAAAAATGAGACCATACCTGGAGGGGTACCACTTTACCGTGATTACCGACCATCACTCATTAAAATGGCTACATAATTTACAGAATCCCTCAGGTCGGCTTGCTTGTTGGGCGTTAGAACTGCAGCAATACGATTTTGATATCGAATACCGGAAGGGGACGTCAAACGTGGTAGCCGACGCTTTATCAAGGTCTCCGTTACCGCACCAGCAGGTGATGGCAACCACGTCGGGAAACTGGCGCGATCGTATGTTTCAAGCCGTCCAGTCCGAAGGAGGGAAGTATCCCGACTTCCGTATCGTCAATCAACAACTCTTCAAGCGTATACCAAGGGCTTCAGCTGTAGACCCGAGGCCTGAATGGAAGCTATGCGTACCTAGGGAAATGCGTCACCAGATCCTCCAAAACTACCACGACTCACCCGAGGCCGGTCACCCAGGGATATTTAAGACCTACCGCAGGATAAAGGAGAAACATTATTGGCCAGGGCTGTACCGTGATACTCTGCAATATGTCCGCTCGTGTGAAGTTTGCGCCCGTTTTAAACCAGAACAAAAGCTACCTGCCGAATTGATGAAATCCATGAGCTGCAAAACCCCTTGGGAGATCGTGGTCGCAGATTTTATTGGTCCCTTACCCCGCTCCACCAACGGGAATACCATGTTACTAGTGCTTATCGACGTCTTCAGCAAATGGGTAGAACTAATCTCATCCCGGCAAGCCGTTGCGAGAGGTGTTGTAAAAGCCATCAGAGAAAGAGTAATTTTTAGATTCGGCTGTACACGAATATTCCTTACGGACAATGGGGTGCCATTTACGAGTCGCATGGTGCAAGATCTCTTAACTGAGCATGGTATTACACACTGCACCACCCCCCTATTCACCGCAAGAGAACCCCACCGAACGGGCGAACCGAATCATTAAAACGATGATCGCTCAGCAGACCGGTTCAGACCATCGGCATTGGGACCGGCGACTACCCGAAATCGCCTTCGCGATAAACACAGCTGTTAGTGAGGTAACGACGTTCACACCAGCGGAGATTATTTACGGTAGAAACCCGAATAGCCCTGCAGACACCAGGCAACATACCGACCGTCCACCAGAGGGGCAGGTCAAGACGGATATGCGCAATTTATGGGGTGAAGTTACGAAGCGTCGACACGATGGCAACCAGCGTCATGCAAAATATTACAACCTCCTTAGACGTTGTTGGGAACCGAAAATAGGCGATGCAGTATGGAAACGGGAACGGCAGCTGTCCTCGGCAGTTAATAACTTTAACCAGAAATTAGCCGAAAAGTACTCCGGTCCATTCACCATCACAATAAAGCTGGCGTCGAACATCTTCGAGCTCAAAGGCCAGAACGGGAACCCTATTAGATCCCACGTGCAGGATCTTAAGCCATATATCAACAGAGACGGCCATCCAGCCTAAAATCCCATAAAACATAATTTTCGGCTTAACTGTCAACCACCGCGTCACAATGACTCGAAATCAGTAAAGTCATCAACCCAGTCATCGTTTACCATTGTTCAGTGAAGCCCATATCCTGGGCATAATTCGTCACAATTCGCCGTATCGCAGCCATCAACCCATTATTCAGCATCGTTAAGCAGAGTCACAACCCCAGCCGAAATTCACCTCAACTCTTGTAGTTCGGCCACCAACCACAAGTAATCGAATAAACCACTACCAGAGAAAGGTGAAAATATCTTTCCCATGCCATAATTCTCATTGAGTTAAGAGATACAGAGTCATAAGTACACAAGAATTGTAGTTGAGGTCATCAGTGCAGTAGTAACATGGATCGTAAACGAACCACTCCTCAACGTATCACACATAACAAGGAAGCGGCATCAAAACCCTTGCCATACAGACCACCTGCAGAGGCTCGGCCTCGAATAATCAGCAACGTGGTCATCCCACTAGAGTCCATAGCACCACCGATCGCTGTTAATGGACCACCTCCACTCGTTTCCTGTCAACCAGGCAAGCCAAGAAGAATGGTCCGAATAACATCTGCTCCGCCGCCAACACTGCTGGATAAATGTCACGCCATAAGAACACCAATCCCATTAGACGAGCCGAACATCATCAGCGAACCATCACCCAAGCCTCCGGGTGACCAACCAAGCGCTCGTCCAGGCCCATCCGACTCCGGTCACGAAGTAGCCATACGAGACCAACGCCGCAAGCCTGCTCGTAAAATAAAATACAACGGGCATCAGTTCACCGAAGATGAAATCTGGAAGGGGATCCACATCCACCCACCACCACACTACACCAAGCACATACAATTTGTCATACGACTTGCTGTTCGGCCCCCGGTCAAGGTGACTGTGCTTAACCAGACCCACGCTCGCCTCCGATGCCTCCATCTACAGAAGATCGTAAAAATGGAGTAAAACGAGCTCATAGTTAGTTAAGTTAGTTATTTAAGTTGCTTATATGTAGTTAGTAAGTTACAAGGCTGTGGAACAGACCAATTTTTTTATTATAGTTCTAAGAAAATAATAAGGCTGTAGAACAGGCCAATTTTTAGGTTAAATACAAGGCTGTAGGACAGACCATTTTAATTCCATAAAAATTAAATACTATTGTTTAATTATAGAAAAGGGCTGAGCCTTTCTCCCATGGGAAAGGTTAATTTTACCCTAGTGGTAGTGTGAGTCCCCTGGACCGAAAACTCGCCCATACGAAACAAAATATTTCGGTGTCAACACAGCCTTCTCCAAAGAAGGGGGGAAATGTAACGTAGATTTATTTATACCCCCGAAATCTACGCCACATATAATTATATTCTATCTTTTCAAGAAATATCTTTTATCTTAATACATTATTCTTTAGTAAAGTAATACCTGCATGATACTTTATTTAAAATAATATTCCACTTACACATGAAACCCCCTTATGTTTCCCTTTTGTTATGAGAATTCTCATTTAGTTTATGAATGAGGTTAAATAAGTAGGTTTGATTTAGAGACAATCGGGGCGATTTCATTGCACCAACGATCTTGCCATTTTAAAGTCGACTTTGTCCCCGCCTTCTGCACGACGGTCGCCGACACTTGTATTAACTCGGGTGTTGCCTTGGACTGCGACTTCGGTTGACAGTTTCGTTACTGTGACTTCGGTCAACAGTTTTTGTACTGTAACTTCGGTTAACAGTTTTTGTACTGTGACTTCAGTCAACCGTTTTTGTACTGTAACTTCGGTTAACAGTTTTTGTACTGTGACTTCGGTCAACAGTTTTTGTACTGTAACTTCGGTTAACAGTTTTTGTACTGTAACTTCGGTTAACAGTTTTTTGTACTGTGACTTCGGTCACCAGTTTTTGTACTGTAACTTCGGTTAACAGTTTTTGTACTGTGACTTCTGTCACCAGTTTTTGTACTGTAACTTCGGTTACCAGTTTCTGTACTGTGACCTCGGTCAACAGTTTTTGTACTGTAACTTCGGTTAACAGTTTTTGTACTGTGACTTCGGTCAGCAGTTTTTGTACTGTAACTTCGGTTAACAGTTTTTGTACTGTGACTTCGGTCAACAGTTTTTGTACTGAAACTTCGGTTAACAGTTTTTGTACTGTGACTTCGGTCAACAGTTTTTGTACTGCAACTTCGGCTAACAGTTTTTTGTACTGTGACTTCGGTCAACAGTTTTTGTACTGTAACTTCGGTTAACAGTTTTTGTACTGTGACTTCGGTCAAAAGTTTTGTACTGAGACTTCGGTCACCAGTCCTCTCTTAGTAAATCAGTAGTTAGCCTAGTATATAAGGATGAATTGTAGTATTTAGATACCTAGACATAAGAACAAATTGTAACGACCGCTAAGGGCGAGCCGCCTCATCATTGCCGAGCGAATACGCTAGTCAAGGAGATTCCGCCGAATTCCTGCCTGTTTGCTGTGCTGCAAGTAATTTTGAATGAAGTTAACAAAGTATTGTAATTGAATTGTAAATTTACCAATAAAGTTAATAGAGTATTGTTAACCCCGAGGGGGTAAATCATTCGTGTTTCACTTAAGGTTCGTGGATTCCGTAAGTCGACCCTGGACACAGCTGAACTACCCCAGCCAACGACAAAACCACGTTACACACTCATCTGCATTATTTAATTTAGCTTTACAATCGTACATCTGAGTACAAAACAGATAGAGAAACGTTTTGTTTTGAGTAATTGATTTAGTTCTTGTTTGGTTTTTGTAGTGGCATAACAAAAGTAAAATCCACAATGCCTCGTTCAAAAAATGATTTGCTACGTTATTTTTTATTTTTTTTCTTTGAATTACTTTTTATTTAATTTTTTTTTTTTTTTAATTACTATGGTAGTCAAAATAAGCATTAATAAAAATGTCGCTGTCACACGCACATAGCATAGGTAAACGGCACGAGATGGAAGATATGGTTTATTATGTATGCATGTAAGTATTGATTTGTATGTTGTGCTAATAAGAAAGAGTGAAACAACCACTCAATACATATGTATTTATAGCGTTTGCTTAAAATACATGTACACGACATGTTTTTTACATCTGACTTGTCAACTTTTCAGGTCACATGTTACTGTGCATGTGTGTTACAATTGCTGTTTAACAATTTTTTTTTAATTATTGTTACTGTGTTTATCGTATTTAAAATATGCCTACGACTGTTTGGTAATAGAATAAATGAAAAAAAAATTCACGTTCTCTTTAATCTATTACCAAACCGTCGTAGGTGTATTTTAAATACGCCAAACACAATAAAACGATCAAAAAAAAGAAAAAGATTATAGAAATAGGTAAATTAAAGATTTTAATAAACCGATATAGTTAAATTTCAATAATATACTATTTCGGACTTCATATGATATAAATATATATCGTATATATCAATTCCATAAAAAAACCATAATATTTATAATACTGTTATCAAAGCTGATTTAATTTAAAAATTTTCCATTTTGATCTCGGTTTTTGTAAATATGTATACAGTACTTTTCGCTTATAGTCACATCCTTTAGTTGCAACCATAACGTGGACTATATCGCTAATGTGACTATAAGGCCAATTCACATATATGCCACTATGTCGCATATAACCGAATTCGAATAAAATTAAGCTATGTGAATAAAGGAAACTAAAAATGCATATAAATTACACCGACATCAGGCTTATGGTTTTACAACAGAGTTACATACTGTACAAAAAATAGTTAATATAATAACAATATATTTCATAACTGATATCAACGGCGAAAACTAATGTTTTACGAGTAGAGAGTTGATGACAAAAATTAAATGATTTAATTCATTCATTCTTTGGATAGATTTTTGATTCGAAAACTAAAAAGAACTTAGAAGGTTTTGCTAATGTGACTATAACGCCATTAATTTGCTGTACTTATCCTATTGATGGCTGTTGATGGATGGCATATATGGCAAATGTGCTTATATCGATAAATGGACTATAACGTTAATACTTTATATTAAATTAACTTACAGCGGCAAAATAAACAGATAAAATGGACTATATCGCTAATGTGACTATAAGCGTTGTGACTATAAACGAAAAGTAGTGTATATCTATTTTAAAAAAGGATGTATGTTTATTTTATTAAGCTTGGTTTCTTTTTGCTTTTGTAAAAATATATATTTTATTTTTTGTTTAAAATTATATTTTCTCATGCCTTTGTGGAATGAAAAAAACAATTTTAAATTGTTATCGGATTAAAGAAAATAAATAATTTTTTAAAAAATAATCCTCCAGCTTGACAAAATAATTATAAGTTTAATGAAATTATTAAATACCCATGAACTTTAACTATGTTTTTGTTTGATTATGTTTTAATAAAAGTCGAAACAAATTTGTTTAAAATTGATTTTAAATTGCACGGTTTTTAAAACAAAAAGACGATCTTTTTAATTTTTTTCTCAGGAAATTGACGATTTTGACACAAATTTTCTGGCAGCACTGATTAAAACCAAAACAAGAAAAGGCTAAAACAAGGCGAATTTATACAAGGTAAGTGCAACTCTACAACTACAAAGCAAGGCGAATTAACTCCATGTATATTGTTTTTGCAATTTTCTTACTTGTTGTCAAACTTCAGTATAAAAACAAAACAATATTTTGACGTTTCATGATTTTTGTGGATACAGCTGATGAACGGCTGACGAGTTGAGTTTACCTTGTTGAATTCGCCTTGGGCTAAAATAAATTTAAAATAACAATATATAACAATTGTTTTTTGTTTATTTTCATCATATAAATTATGCATTCATCATTTATATTCCTCCTATTTTTTTTATTTATTTAAAAAAAAATAGTATATAAACATATTTTAAATTCAAAATATCTACATTTTGTTTTTCTCGCCACCAATTTCAAATGTGACTTATTTTGACAGTTCTTGAAAGAAACTTTTCGCAAAATATTGTTATAGAAACACTTTTTCTCAAAATTATTTAAATGGCAGATAATTCTCGCAAAGAAAAGATACAAAAACACTTGTGTGAGAAAAACCATTTTTTGTTTCATTTCACACTATTTTTGTTGCAATTCACACGTTTCATGCGAAAAGTTTTACGATGTGAGAAATACAGAAACGGGCTACAGAGTGACAATAATTCTTGTCATTGATACATTTGTTCCTCCCAGTGAATAATTTTATCACTGAGTTGCAACAAGTATTTATGTTTTATGTTTCTTTTGTCCAGCCATTCTTATTCAAATGGTTCGCTGATTACTCAAATGTTTGCTTAACCAAAAAGAAATGCATATGATTATGATTTTAAATGGAATGCTTGCTGGGATTTACACAAAAATGGAATATCAAAAAAAAAATTTAAACACTAACGTGTGTTATAGTTTTTAGGTATGCACATTTTAAAATGTATATTGCACTGTTGAATTACTGTGGGCGTTGTAAATATGTATAAAGAGTTTTGACTCTTTGCAAATATTTTATGCCCAGGGTGACAATAATTATTGTCATTGATACATCTGTTCCTCCCAGTGAATAATTGTATCACTGAGTTGCAACAAGTATTTATGTTTATATTTCTTTTGTTCAGCCAAAAGTTTTTTTTTTTTTTTTTTTTTTTAGTTCTTATCAAGTGATCATAGTTCTAAATCAGGCGCGGATTCAGGGGGGGGGGGGGGGGAATAAGGAAATTTTCAGTTCAATCTTCGTTGCAAACGGACGTGTTTTTTAACAGTGCTCTCTTTAAAACCCAAAAAAAAATATACCGAAAATAAAAACAATCTAAAATATTTTAAATATAATAAGAAATTTTCCCCAACGTTTTTTATTATTAACAAAGAAATTTTAAAAATCGAAAAAAAAATAAATATTTTCTTTTCACAAAAACCCCATAATTTAAAAGTGTAACAGAGAAGCAAATTTAAATTCTGCAAAACCAAATTAAATTAAAGAGCATAAAGATGAGTCAAAGTATACTTTGTAATCAGTGCAAAAAAGAAATAACAACAACAAATTATGTGAAGTGTTACAATTGCAGCGCAAATTATCACTTTACCCCTTGCTCTCCGCTATCGGAGGGTACTTACTTAAGTATGTATGGGGACAGAAAAACGTCATGGAAATGTCATATTTGTAAACCAAGAAGCCGATCCCCTAATAACATGTATCAGGCTGTGGTCTTTGATGACAAAAACAATAAGAAACAGGCACGAACCGATGACGATGAAGAGAAAGAAGAAAACGACCAAAATAAAAAATTTAAAGAGTCAATGTCATTGACCTCTGTCAACACAAAACTTAGTTCTGTTCAAAACGACGTCACAGAATTAAAAAGTGACTTAAGAGATGTAAAACGTACAATTGAACAACTCTCAATCAGCGTTAATTCTTCAAATTTGCAAATAAAAGAGGACATACAGACAGCACTTACGACAATTACAAACACACTTACTACATTGGTACCACAAGTGAAAGAGCTTGGCGATAAAGACAAACAGAGAGAACAACAAATTAATGCAATGGAGACTCGTATAAACAACTTGGAACAGAAAATGATTTGCAAAAATATAGAGATAAAAAATGTAAGAGACAAACAAATTTCTGCATACGATGTTGTAAAAACAATTGCTACATCCTTAAATGTGGAGATAAACCAGCTGGATGTAACCAGAGCATATCGTCTAAAAAAACAAGATGAGAAAGTAATCGTGGAGTTCTCTTCTTTAGGAAAAAAGACGGAACTAATGAGTAAAATTGAACGTCACAGAGTAGATGATAGAATCTTTAACAACAATGACAGTAACACCGACAATCCAACGCACTACATCTATATAAACGATGAGTTAACGTTACATAATCGCCGCCTTTTATGGCTGGCTAAAACCAGAAGCAAACTGGAAATTTATCTGGGTACGAAATGGAACTATTTGTGCCCGTAAAAATGAAAACTCTACATTATTTCAAATCAACAACACTGCAGACATTGCTTTAATAATCAACACAATTTAAAAAAAAAAAAAATACCTCCTAATACATATTTTAAATATTTTTATATCCCCACAAATAAGCAAAAAATGATTTCGAATGAAAAACAAACAATTAACAACTTTAGCCAAATAAATACAAATATATTAAGTTATCCCACTTCTCTAGTGTATATGAATATTCGTTCACTGAGACTCAACTTTGCGACTTTTCTGGCAACAATAAATAAAATAATAAAAAGATTAAAGTTCATAATTTTAACTGAAACAAACATAAACGATAGTGAAAATATTTTTTATAATATAGAAGGTTTTAATTCGGTTTTTCTTAATAGAGAAAACAAAGGTGGTGGCATAGCAGTATACATTGCCGAAAACTTAACGTTTAGAAATATTAATGTAAATACAAACTCTTTTGAAAGTGTGCAAATATATGTAAACATAAACAACAAAACAGTTTCTCTTCTGTCCATATACCGTCCTCCCCATCAAAGCATCCCATTATTTACCAATGAACTCGATACAATTATCAATAACATAAAGAAAAAACAAGACATTATTTTAGTGGGTGATGTAAACATTAATATATTAAGAGAAAGTCTTACAACAACAACATATCTTAATATGATAATGAGTAATGGTTTACAATGCATGATAAACGAGAGCACGCGTGAAGATGTAAACAAGAACACAAGCAGCTGTATAGATCATCTCTTTTTAAGAAAAAACAATTCAACAACAAATGCATTTGCTGTAATCGTAACAACAACAATATCAGACCACTACTCAATTTACTGTAGTATTTATGAAGATGTTAACAACCAGGGTATGGAACACAGAGAATGTCAGCAAACGCAATTTAATAATTATAAAATAAATAAAAGTATACGCCTAACAAATTGGAATGCGATTACTAATGAAACATTAAATACAAACAAGATTTATGAAAAAATTTACAATACTTTCAATACAATATACAAAAGTTCAACAAAAATAGAGAAAACAAGTAAAAAAAGATCAGTAAATCCATGGATCAGTGAAGAAATCATTAGATACTGTGATGTTAGGGATAAACTTTTCAAAAAATGGCGACACAATCGCAATAATAAATGTTATGAAAAAGAATTTAAGACTTTTAGAAATTCAGTAAATAAAAAAATAATTTATGAAAAAAACAAGTACTTTAGAAATAAATTTATCGAAAATAGAAATGATATTCGTGTAACATGGCAGTTAATTAACGAGATAATTGGAAAACAAAACTCAAATATAGATAGTGTGATAACAAGAAACTTTAAAAACGAAGATTTAAATAATATCTTAAATAATTTTGCTACAAATTTTAATGCAAACGTAAATAAAATTACACACACATGTAATATAAAAACATTAAACTATATCCATACTTCAGTCCGAAACTCTATATACTTCGAAAGAACAAATGAAGATGAAATCTTTAACATATTAAAGTCTTTAAACGTTAGAAAAGGAGCCGGTGCAGATGGTATACGCGCAAAAGATCTTAAAATAAATGCGAGCTTTTTAACGCCAGTAATAACAAAACTTATCAATTCAAGTTTAGAAAGTGGAATTGTGCCGGAAATGCTCAAAATGTCGATAGTGCGACCGATATATAAGAGTGGAAATAGGACAGATATCAACAACTATAGACCAATAGCTATCTTATGTTTTTTTTTTTTTTTTTTTTTTTTTTCATTATTTGTTTATTGAATCTTCATATATTAAATATGAACTAACAATAATTAATCAAATCTTAACCTAATACGTTATTTTATCTCCTGCCAGTGCCAGACAAAATTTTCTTCATCACGGGTTATGTTCACTTTTATAGGTGTTTATCGCTCATCTAATTGGGTAAGTGCTGCAGTGTCTCTTCTTCTTAAGCGAGTGTGGCCGCCATGATTTAAAATATTTCGAGCTAGTGGATTTGGGTGTTGTTCAAGCCTTTTTAAATATTTTATTGCATATTTTGTAATCATAGATTTCACTAATGGCACATTGAGATCCTTATGAATGTTTGAGTTTTTAACATACCAGGGAGCGGCTGTGATTATTCGAAGAAGTTTATTTTGGCGCCTTTGAATTTTGTCGATATTAGAGGCCGAGGCAGTGCCCCATAGTTGAATACCGTAGCACCAGATTGGCTTTAAGATAGAGTTGTAAAGTAGAAGCTTGCAATCCAGGCTAAGGACAGAATTTCTTCCAATAAGCCAATGAATTTGAATGGCTTTTAGTTTCATTTGAGTTAATTTTGCCTCTATATGGCATTTCCACGTTAATCGCCGATCCAGATGTATACCGAGATATTTAACATGCGAATGTTGAGGAATTATTTGATTATTGATTGTAATAGGGGGGCATGATTACCGGCGCAAAGTGAATGTTATATGTACACATTTTTGCTCATTGACCATTATCCTCCATTGTCTTAACCATATTTCTAGTTGAAATATATGATGCTGTAAGTAACGCGATGCTTCATAACGATTTTCGTGGACGCTTAGAAAAGCTGTATCGTCTGCAAATGTTGAAGTTTGTGTGTAGTTGCTTGTTGGCATGTCCGAAGTATAAATTAAGTATAATAGGGGGCCCAGGATGCTGCCTTGTGGGACTCCAGCGGCAATGGGCTGAGGTGAACTTAAGAAATTTCCTTCTTTAATAATAAATTGACGACCGACTAAGTAGCTTTCTAGCAGCTTGTGTGTGTTTGCTGGTAAATTTTGCTTCAATTTGTGTAATAAAGGAGCGTATAGACGACATGTTTTTGTCATCTGACATGTCAAATTTCCCACTGCAAAACACATACATGTCGTGTGTTACCTTTTTAACTTTGCTTCTGTAAAAGTCAGACGCAAAGTCATCTGACAAAATTTCAATTAGAGCGTGCTCTATTTTCTTCTGACAAACCATCTGACATCAGAAATCTATGCCGGGAAGAAACTGGCAGCGGCGTCAACTATTGACGGAATAATTAGCCGGCTGAAGTTAATATTTTACAATACCAAGATATGTATGCTCATCTTACCATTGAATAGAATTTATGTAAATATATACATAAAAACCGTTTCATTATAAAATTCTAAATTGGTATCTTTAAAATAAAAGAAAAAAATGTTAAGATGGCTAAATTATTTTACGGCGCAAATAAATATTTTCGTGGCGGCAGCAAGCTATTTTGAAACCGAGAACTACTTTGGTTTCTGCAATAACAATGCGAAAAAAACAGAGACAATGTCAGAAGTAAATTACATGTACGTTTGTGACCGAAAATTATAAACCTTATGTAAAACAGCAATTTTGACAGACATGAACAATTACATGTGACTTGAAAATTTGACATGTCAGATGACAAATACATGTCGTGTACGGGCGCCTTAAGCCTTCATGCCAGACTTTGTCAAAAGCTTGCGAAACATCGATGAAGAGTGCTGAGCAATATTTCTTTTCTTCAAATGCTTTTCTTATGACATTTACTATTCGATGAGTCTGCTCGATTGTGCTGTGTTTTCTTCTAAATCCGAACTGATGGTTTGGAATACATCTATTTTCACTTAAAATTGGTGTTAATTTTGAAACTAATAATTTCTCAAACAGCTTTGACATATTTGATAATAAGCTAATAGGTCTATAAGACTCAACTTTTGTATGATCTTTACCTGGCTTTGGTATCATGGTAACTAAGGAAACCTTCCATTTTTCAGGATAGTATTCAAGGCGTAAAATAGCATTAAAAATAAAAAGAATAATTTTCTTTGCTATGCGAGGTAGCTCCAAAAGCATTTTATTACTAATTTTATCAATACCAGGTGCCTTCTTACTGTTTAAGTCACAAATAGCCTTTTCGATTTCTCTTATCTCGAATCTGAGGGGAATAGCTGCTCTAGCATCAACAGGTGGTAACTCGATCGCAATATTGTGAGATATATTTGGTGTAAATACGTTTTTCAAATGATTTACAAACAGGTTTCCTTTTTCATTATCATTTCTTGCCCAGCTACCATTCAAGTTTCTTAATGGTGGCTTAGATATAACTGGCCTTTTTAGATTTCTAGCTGCACGCCATAATGAGTAGTCAGATTGTGGAGTTGCATCAAGTTCCTTAAGATATTTTTCTAGAGAAGCCGTTTTCTGATTCTGTAGCAACTTTCTAAGCCTTTTTGTGCATTCTTTTAGTAAAATCTTAAGTTGCGGGGATCTGTAAAGTTGCCACTCTCTTCGAACTCTCCTTTTTTCAGTCAAGAGCCGCTCGACATCTGAAGAACATATTTTATTATTTTTAATTTTTTTGGGGGTAACGCTGGAGTGTTGAACAGCTAGTTTAAGATAACTGTCAAAGTTAACAAGAGAGAGATCCACATTCTCCGGTGTACTAAGCGGAATATTTTCTGTGCAATGGGCACTGAGAAATTTTTTATATTTTAACCAATTTATTTGTGTGGCTGGCGTCGCTAAGTAACCTGACGGAAATACAATTCTATTTGGGTTCGATATAGTAACAATTGTAGGTGTGTGGTCGGATGATAATTCTAAGGAAGCTTCAACATGAAGCGTTTCTGTGGGGATGTTTTTAACCACGCCAAAGTCGATAACATCTGGAATTTTTTGCTGATCAGTAGGCCAATATGTATGTGTAATAGATAAAATTTTAGAGGAAGTTATAGTTAAAAGACTCACTGATTTTCTTCAAAAATACAAAATTATCAACTCAAATCAATATGGGTTTCAAAAGAACAAAAATATTAACCAACTCTTAGGAAACTTCTCGTCATATATAAATACATGCCTAAGTAATCATATGCACGTCTTAGCACTATTCATCGACTTTAGCAAGGCTTTTGACACTCTCTCGCACACCAAAATGATACAAACACTTGAGAGAATTGGAATAAGAGGAACAATTTTGAACTGGTTTAAGAATTACCTGGAATGTAGATCGTATTGTATAAAAATCAATAACAAATTAAGCAACAAAATTTTGTATGACTGTGGAGTCCCCCAAGGGTCAAAACTTGGTCCAATTTTGTATATAATATACGCGAATGATATGCTAAATTGTCTAAGTAATAGCGAAACTTTTGCATATGCCGACGATACGGCGATAATAGTTGCCAACAAAAATTTACAGTGCAGTAGATAAAATGCAGCAACAATTAGACAATGCAACAAAATAATAATAATAAATAATAAATGCAAATAAAACAAAAGTGATGCACATCAAACCTCCTCACCTTGCAAACTCACAGATTTTTTTAAAATTTCACGATATGAAATGCCTACACAATCAATCTTCAAATATAAACAAATCAAAAGACTCTTGCTCAACCGTCATTGAAACAGTTGAATTTTATAAATATTTAGGTGTATATGTAGATAGCAGCTTCAAATGGAAGAAACATATAGAAGATCTCCAAAAGAAATTACGTAAGTCATCATATATGCTATATCATTTAAGTAACTGTGCTACATATAGCGTTTTACGCCAAGCATACTTTTCATTGGTTGAAACATAACAGGATCAAATATTAAAAATATTATGGAAAAAGTACCAATATACAACAAGAAACAATTTTACCCAGCAACACAATCAAGCAAACTTATTATTGAGCCAAATAATGGCATCGGTGCAACGAACATAAGTCAGCAAACAAACCCTACCAACTCCAACAACGAATCAAATAGTACATCTATTATTGAAACACTCATTAACGTTAACAACAATTACTTGGAAAACAACAACACATCCTCAAGTAACACACGTATGACACACAACAACAACACACATGGTCATAATAATAACATAACTGCAACAATCCTAACTCAACAAACAAACACTGCTCTTACTCGTATTATGGAAACATCTTTAAACGTTGACAACAATTACTTTGAAAACAACAACACATCCTTAATTAACACACGTATTATACATAATAATTACACACAAGGTCATTACAATATTGCACAATCGTTAAACAACAACCCTCGACTGATAACTAACTTTGCCAAAGACTTAAATGTATTAAATATCAAGAATATATATTACTCAACAATATCAAGAGAATTTTATAAAGACTCAAGATATTTACAACATATTGATCACGCTCAAAACACCAGAAGACGTATACAAGGAAGATATAAAGTACAAAGGTTTAGAAATTAATATGGAAGAAACACCCTCTCAGTATCTTTACCAACTATATTAATTAAAATGCCTACTAATATCATTAATTTACGAAATAAATATAAAAGAAATAAACTTATAAAACATTTTTTAATAAGTTTGCAATGAACTAATTTTTAAAGTTCAATTTTTATAATAATTATTAATTATTCTTATTATTATCAATAAATTTTTTTGTTATGTACCAATACCTGCAGACAAGCTTTAAAGCTTTGCGGGTCTAAGTAAATTCAATAAAGATTTAATTAATTAATAAAAAAAAAAAAAAAAAAAAAAAAAAAATTAAAGAGAACCGATCCCGACCTCGCACCCGACCCCGACCCGAATACGCTAGCCAAGGAGATTCCGCCGAATTCCTGCCTGTTTGCTGTGCTGCAAGTAATTTTGAATGAAGTTAACAAAGTATTGTAATTTAATTGTAAATTTACCAATAAAGTTAATAGAGTATTGTTAACCCCGAGGGGGTAAATCATTCGTGTTTCACTTAAGGTTCGTGGATTCCGTAAGTCGACCCTGGACACAGCTGAACTACCCCAGCCAACGACAAAACCACGTTACACACTTATCTGCATTATTTAATTTAGCGTTACAATCGTACATCTGAGTACAAAACAGATAGAGAAACGTTTTGTTTTGAGTAATTGATTTAGTTCTTGTTTGGTTTTTGTAGTGGCATAACAAGAGTAAAATCCACAATGCCTCGTTCAAAAAATGATTTGTTACGTTATTTTTTATTTTTTTTCTTTGAATTACTTTTTATTTAATTTTTTTTTTTTTTTTAATTACTATGGTAGTCAAAATAAGCATTAATAAAAATGTCGCTGTCACACGCACATAGCATAGGTAAACGGCACGAGATGGAAGATATGGTTTATTATGTATGCATGTAAGTATTGATTTGTATGTTGTGCTAATAAGAAATAGTGAAACAACCACTCAATACATATGTATTTATAGCGTTTGCTTAAGATACATGTACACGACATGTTTTTTACATCTGACTTGTCAACTTTTCAGGTCACATGTTACTGTGCATGTGTGTTACAATTGCTGTTTAACAATTTTTTTTTAATTATTGTTACTGTGTTTATCGTATTTAAAATATGCCTACGACTGTTTGGTAATAGAATAAATGAAAAAAAATTCAAGTTCTCTTTAATCTATTACCAAACAGTCGTAGGTGTATTTTAAATACGCCAAACACAATAAAACGATCAAAAAAAAGAAAAAGATTATAGAAATAGGTAAATTAAAGATTTATATAAACCGATATAGTTAAATTTCAATAATATACTATTTCGGACTTCATAGGATATAAATATATATCGTATATATCAATTCCATAAAAAAACCATAATATTTATAATACTGTTATCAAAGCTGATTTAATTTAAAAATTTTCCATTTTGATCTCGGTTTTTGTAAATATGTATACAGTACTTTTCGCTTATAGTCACATCCTTTAGTTGCAACCATAACGTGGACTATATCGCTAATGTGACTATAAGGCCAATTCACATATATGCCACTATGTCGCATATAACCGAATTCGAATAAAATTAAGCTATGTGAATAAAGGAAATTAAAAATGCATATAAATTACACCGACATCAGGCTTATGGTTTTACAACAGTGTTACATACTGTACAAAAAATAGTTAATATAATAACAATATATTTCATAACTGATATCAACGGCAAAAACTAATGTTTTACGAGTAGAGAGTTGATGACAAAAATTAAATGATTTAATTCATTCATTCTTTGGATAGATTTTTGATTCGAAAACTAAAAAGAACTTAGAAGGTTTTGCTAATGTGACTATAACGCCATTAATTTGCTGTACTTATCCTATTGATGGCTGTTGATGGATAGCATATATGGCAAATGTGCTTATATCGATAAATGGACTATAACGTTAATACTTTATATTAAATTAACTTACAGCGGCAAAATAAACAGATAAAATGGACTATATCGCTAATGTGACTATAAGCGTTGTGACTATAAACGAAAAGTAGTGTATATCTATTTTAAAAAAGGATGTATGTTTATTTTATTAAGCTTGGTTTCTTTTTGCTTTTGTAAAAATATATATTTTATTTTTTGTTTAAAATTATATTTTCTCATGCCTTTGTGGAATGAAAAAAACAATTTTAAATTGTTATCGGATTAAAGAAAATAAATAATTTTTTAAAAAATAATCCTCCAGCTTGACAAAATAATTATAAGTTTAATGAAATTATTAAATACCCATGAACTTTAACTATGTTTTTGTTTGATTATGTTTTAATAAAAGTCGAAACAAATTTGTTTAAAATTGATTTTAAATTGCACGGTTTTTAAAACAAAAAGACGATCTTTTTAATTTTTTTCTCAGGAAATTGACGATTTTGACACAAATTTTCTGGCAGCACTGATTAAAACCAAAACAAGAAAAGGCTAAAACAAGGCGAATTTATACAAGGTAAGTGCAACTCTACAACTACAAAGCAAGATGTAACTCCATGTATTTTGTTTTTGCAATTTTCTTACTTGTTGTCAAACTTCAGTATAAAAACAAAACAATATTTTGACGTTTCATGATTTTTGTGGATACAGCTGATGAACGGCTGACGAGTTGAGTTTACCTTGTTGAATTCGCCTTGGGCTAAAATAAATTTAAAATAACAATATAGAACAATTGTTTTTTGTTTATTTTCATCATATAAATTATGCATTCATCATTTATATTCCTCCTATTTTTTTTATTTATTTAAAAAAAAATAGTATATAAACATATTTTAAATTCAAAATATCTACATTTTGTTTTTCTCGCCACCAATTTCAAATGTGACTTATTTTGACAGTTCTTGAAAGAAACTTTTCGCAAAATATTGTTATAGAAACACTTTTTCTCAAAATTATTTAAATGGCAGATAATTCTCGCAAAGAAAAGATACAAAAACACTTGTGTGAGAAAAACCATTTTTTGTTTCATTTCACACTATTTTTGTTGCAATTCACACGTTTCATGCGAAAAGTTTTACGATGTGAGAAATACAGAAACGGGCTACAGAGTGACAATAATTCTTGTCATTGATACATTTGTTCCTCCCAGTGAATAATTTTATCACTGAGTTGCAACAAGTATTTATGTTTTATGTTTCTTTTGTCCAGCCATTCTTATTCAAATGGTTCGCTGATTACTCAAATGTTTGCTTAACCAAAAAGAAATGCATATGATCATGATTTTAAATGGAATGCTTGCTGGGATTTACACAAAAATGGAATATCAAAAAAAAATTTAAACACTAACGTGTGTTATAGTTTTTAGGTATGCACATTTTAAAATGTATATTGCACTGTTGAATTGCTGTGGGCGTTGTAAATATGTATAAAGAGTTTTGACTCTTTGCAAATATTTTATGCCCAGGGTGACAATAATTATTGTCATTGATACATCTGTTCCTCCCAGTGAATAATTGTATCACTGAGATGCAACAAGTATTTATGTTTATGTTTATATTTCTTTTGTTCAGCCAAAAGTTTTTTTTTTTTTTTTTTTTAGTTCTTATCAAGTGATCATAGTTCTAAATCAGGCGCGGATTCAGCGGTGGGGGGGAAATAAGGAAATTTCCCCCCCGTAAATTATAAAAATACGTTTTGGTAATTTTGATAATACAAGAATTCCCAATAATATTATATTTTTACGCGTGTGAACAAATCAATATTTGAAATCAACCGCAAAAACAATATTTTTTTTGTGTTGAACACGTGCTATTGTTATTGTTTTGAAAACAACAACACGTGCTTGACAAACAATAACAATACAACCAAAAATATATCAGGAAACATTACGAGTGCTAATATCATAAAAAGTCAAGAAATTAATAAAAATATGAAAAAAATCTTGAAACTTTGCGGCTTAAAATGTTTGAAAAATTTTCCAAAAAGTAAATTTGTGTGTTTCTAAAATCTGATAAGTGAATTCGAAAGCCCTCAACCAGGGCTATAAAAGCCACCAGCTGTCACTTTCGGGGAATCAAAAGTTTAGGGGGCGTTCTGTATTAAAGTCAAAAAATTTCCAAAAAGTTGTAAGTTGAATAAAATCTGTAAATTTGTGTGTTTCTAAAATCTGATAAGTGAATTCGCAAGCCCTCAACCCGGGGCTATAAAAGCCACCAGCTGTCACTTTCGGAAAATCAAAAGTTTAGGGGGCGTTCTGTATTAAAGTCAAAAAATTCAAAAAATTTCCAAAAAGTTGTTAGTTGCTTTTATAGCCCTGGTTGAGGGCTTTCGAATTCACGTATCAGATTTTAGAAACACACAAATTTACAGATTTTATTCAACTAACAACTTTTTGGAAATTTTTTTAATTTTTTGTTTACTGCTCAAATTAAAAAAAAGGACCAGAAAACAAAATAGAGTTACCGAGTTAATCATAATTGCAAATTTTTGGGAAAATGTTTTCATTTATTTATATTAACATTATTTTAACGATATTTATGCTCTATTATTAACAAACTTGCTTTTATTTATGCGCGTTTTTAAAAAATTAATCATAATAATTCTTTATTAAGTTTAAACTTCAATAACAATTTGACAACAATCCAGTAAATGTGAATTAAATTTTTAACAGGGTAACATTGCTTATCGTTTTGACATTTAGTGGCATGCAAGTGCCAAATTTCCACTCGCACGCAATTTTTGCTGCCACTGGAGCTGCCATTGCGAAAAATGTGAGTGTATTAGTAAAAAAGTGTGAGTGTATTGAGTTTTTCGAACTGACCAAGGTATATTTACACAAGGTAGACTCATTTGGGAGTGTATACATGCTGATCTATAAAAGGAACCGAATTGCCAAAATTGTCTTCATATAAAACAAAAACAATTTAACGCCCACATGTACAAATTTTTTCTCATATACACGAAATTTGACGTTAAGGTTCCATCTAGGGGTAATCAGCTGACAAACATATGGGCCAACGAGATTACCTTGTGTAAATATACCTTGGAACTGGCAGTGGCATGTGTAAATGCTAGGTTAGGTATAGACTCATCATGTTTTCTCATGTTATAACACGGTTGTTAATGCAAATGTTATAACAACGCATTAATAACTTCAAGTAATAACAGCAAATCATGTCAGTTGTAGACGGGCAGTAATAAACTAATAGAAACTTTAACCAAAATATTGGTCAACACTATCGGTCTTATAACTAGTAAAATGACCGGTAGTCTTCTTGTAGGGTACCCTACAAGAAATGGATGACCGAAACTAAAAAAAAAAAATGTTTACTAACACACTTGCAACAATTTTACATTAGTTGTACCACTCTAACATATATGTTAGAGTAGAACAACTGAAAACACCACAAAAATGCCAATTTTTTTTAATTTTTGTTATACATACGCTTTACTGGCTAGTATTTGTGAAAATGTGTGAATTGTTTAAATTAAATACTGCAAAATATTTTAATAATTATTAAAATAAATAAAGAAAATCCAAAGGATTTGGGTAAGTAAGTTATAAAAATGCGAAAAAGAAACACGCGAAGCTGAAGATGCGGAAAAGCCTAAACAAAATTTGGATGAAGCCAAAAAGACTCATATCCGAAGATCCCAGTTGGCCAGCTGCATATTTCAATGTGTCGAAAATTAACAGAAACGTTAAAATCTATGGATGGGCACATCGTTTAAGACGTCAAGGCAAAAGTTTAATTTTTTATTTACATTACGGATTTTTACAATGTTTGGTACACTAAAACCTGTGCCAGAAGGCAATTCGGTAAGTTTCGTTTCGTGAGCAATATTGTAGAAACTCATTTATTTGTTTTATGCACCAGGTGGATACGAATTGCATGTAGATTACTGGGAATTAATTGGTTTGGCTACTGATGGCGGTGCTGAAAGTATTCTCAATGAAGAGGCTCATCCCGATGTTCAGTTGGATAATCTTCATATTATGATTAGAGGCGAAAACAGTTTTCCGTGTTAATTCTTCCACCTGCAGTGAATGGTGTAAACGCATATGTACACTGAACCAAAAAACGCTATTTAAAACAAAATTTTGCGTTTTTATTTTAAAATTGCAGCAATTTTTTTGAAAATATATTAAAAACAAAAATGTTCAATTTTATTTTAAAAAGAAACGGTGTGGTTTTCAAAATTAGGCAATAAAAATCATATTTAAAACAAAAATGTACGTTTTTGTATCAAAAAATATTATTTTTTTACTAAAACTTTTAAGAACAAAAAGGTTTTCTTTTATATTAAAAGGCAACACTTTTGTTTTTACTATAAGAAGCAGAAAAAACATGTTAAAATTTAAAATTTTTCGTTTTTGTTTTAAAAAGTTTAACAATTTGAAAAACGTATTAAAATCAAAACAGGTTTGTACATGAAAATAAAATAAACCTTTTTAATTTTAAAAGTTGACAACTAAGCGTCATTAAAAAAATATAGCTCGGTGCGTGTGTTTTAAAAATTTCAAAAAGTTAAAAAAATATTAATAGCTCGGTTCATTGTGTTTTAAAAAGTATAAAAAGTTAAACAAATATTATATCTCAGTGCAGTGTATTTTAAAAAGTATAAAAAGTTATAAAAATATTAAAAGCTCGGTGCAGTGTGTTTTAAAAAAGTTAAAAAAATATTATAGCTCAAAGAATATTGTAAAAAATTAATGACCACGCTGAAGATTTTTTTAGAGGCATATGACATTAATGATATTTTGCACGAGCCAAATACCGAAGTGGATCTTTTAAAACGTTTTGATTTAATGATTGTAATGTCATTTCTAAAAGGTAAGTTGCAACTTATTATTATAAAGTTAATTTTTTAAGGTTATGTGTTAGTCAAAATGTCGCCAATATTAAAATCTTTCCATTTTTTTAAATCTTTTTAGAGAGTAGTATAACATATCAAGTCTTCAATACTTAAAAAATGAAGATTTGAAAGAAATTAATCCCTTGATAGGCCTTCGAGTGGAATTTAGAGAGAAGTTATTTGCGTGGAGGAAAAAAGAGGTGTTTATAAATAAGTTTATTTAATATTCTTTGCTTTATTTTATAATTTTTTAGTTTGGTATTGATGATGACACTTTATTAGCTCCGTCAAAAGTGCAAGATTGGATGTGTCATTCGCAAACCCAATCATCATCGACCAACTCGGGTGCAGCTGTAGTAAAAGTAAGTTTTTATCTTTGCATTATAAACAAATGAAATAATTTCTGACTTTAATTATAGGATTTAAAAACTTTATTGATGGAGACGGCAAAGAACAAAGCCATTTTAAATTTGTACGAAAAGGCAAATGCTCTTACCAACGTGAACGGAACTTATTAATATAATCGTTGAGGACTCTCTATTTTGCAATAGGTCACTATCTCCAAAGGGTTTTACAAATATTGTTGATGAGATATGTAAAGTTTTTCCCAACGAAAGAAAATATCATGTAAGTATTTGCGAATCAAACTAAGAAATAGACAAGTAAAAGTGCTATATTCGGCTATCTGACAGATTTATTGTTAATGTTCTATTTTGAAATTTTTTTTAGGAATACTACTTTATAACACGGCGTGGTAAAAAAAAATCCTTCTGGAAAATACGTAAATATGAGATTTAAAAGAAAAAAAATTTAAAATACTGCAGAACAAGAACCTATTTCACCTAGAAGTAGCGCAGCCGAATTTGATGAATCCACAGCTAAAGCCTTAAAGGACAATCTTAACGTTGAAAAAGATAATTGGGATGCAATAATCGACAAATGGGAAAAATGTTTTCTTTTGCGGCAAAGAGAGTTAAAGAGTTTAAATATATGTAGCTGAATTCTTAAAAACTTGGCCTAAATTCAAAGATCCAAGGTTTCCAAATTTGGTAAGTATTATCTTATATATATCTTATATATAAAAGATATAAAAGTATTTTCTAGTCCTACAATAAACTTATATGCAAATAATAATGGTAATATATATGTTAGACCAAAATTACTTTAGTTAGTTTTTGAAAAGTATTCCAAAATATGTACATCCAATGAGTTTTTGTAATTATTTTAGCACATAAAAAATAAGTTGTATTATTTTATAATATTAAATATATCTAATAAATTTTTGTAAATATTTTAGAACATAATAATTATTTTTAGATGTTTAAGCTAAAGGTCTTTTTGTTTATAAAATATTATATTTATTTATTTCTATCGATATTTCGCTAACCTTTGGTTTGCATCGGCAGTAACTTAAATTTACAAAATTTTAATATAACAATTACAAAAAGCCATAATAGCAAAAATAATATATAATTAAAGTATTGCTTTTTTTGTGTTATTCATATTAAAATTTTGTAAATTTAATTAACTGACGATGCTAAACAAAGGTCAATAAATAAATATAATATTTTATAAACAAAAATACCTCAATTACAAATTATAATTATAAATCAAATAAGATTAAATAACTTTTAAGTTGTACTAAGCTGTATATTTTTATACTCTAATAAACCTTAAAAATTTAATAATGAGTTAATTACTTATTGCCTGGTGTAAAGGTAAGTATGAAGCAACGTATATCTTCAAAATTAGGTAATTTAATTTAAAATTACACATTTTTAATTTAAAAATATTACATTCTTGATTTAAAAGGGCTATATTCTTGTTTTAAAAACTGTAATTTTTAATACAAAAATGGTATATTTTCTTTTAAAATTGATTTTCACATTAAAAATTAAACATTTTTGATTTAAAATTTTTTTATAAAAATTGTAGTTTTTAAAATAAAAACGAAAACTTTTAAAACAAAAGAAACCCAGCTTGGCTCGATTTCACAGCTGTTATATTTTAAAATAAGATTGTTTCTTTTTGATTTTAAATTTTTTTTTTTTTCTGTGTACAGCAGTCAACTTGATTTGGTTGCATTGTAAGGAGCCAGAGTTATAGTATGGACAAAAAATAATTATTTATTTATTTAATTTATTTTGTAAAACGAACCAATATTGAATTTTATTTAAAATAAAAAACAAAAATATGTACGAGAATTGAATAAAATGAATAGTGTTTTATTTAAGCTAAAAAGTACGTCAACAGTGACGAATATATGCATCAGTACTGACTAGTCAGCTGTAACCGGTATAGGCATCAGTACTGACTAGTCAGCTGTGTCCGGTTTATACATTAGTACTGATATGTAAAGAGTATAAGAGTAAACAGCTCAGATATATGTTTTATCTACCACAAAATTCATAGGTTAAAGAACATACACAAAAGTTTAGGTCATTTTTTCACGTTGGCCTTAAGAAAATGATAGAAGCTTTGTTCAACGCGATGACCGATATCTGTATCAGCAATGTTGGTCATATGATAGGTCAAATGACCGTCACTATTATTGCAGGGTAGTTTTTCTATAAAAGCAGCCCTGCTATAAAAACAAATTTTTTGGAAATTGTCAGTTTTTGTTAAAATAAGTCTGGCAGCCCTGACATGGTACTATTTTCATGTGATTGTATGTTTACATCACAAATTATAGTTTACATTCCGTGGACAAAGTTTTTTTTTGCAAATAATATAAATAAAAATATATTTTATCATAAAATGTTAAAACCAAAAGCGTTAACGCAAGTTCTTAGTCAAGCAAACACCGGCGGTGTTCAAAATACTCTGTAAGTTATTTGCAAAATAAATGTATACACATTTTGTCGAGTCTAAACCAAAATAATAAATTAAGCGACAAAAAGAAAATGTTACAGCTTTTTATACCCACACCACAATAGTGGAGAGGGTATTATGCATTTGTGCTGATGTGTGTAACACCTTAAAATAGTGGTCCTAGACCCACCTTAAAGTATACCGATCTACTCAGACTGGCTGGATGTCCATGTAACCATGCAATTTTGGAGATAATTTGATAGGTTCTTATTGGCACAAGGACCAAGCCTATTGAAAATGGGCCGAATCGTAACTATCAAACCAATTTTAAAGAAATTTAAAACATAGATAGAACCATATCTATATGGACACAAAATGTATAAATTTTTAAAAAAAAATCGGGCTACGAGGGGAGATAGGGGCAACTTCTGCCTCTCACAAACTTTCAAACCAATTTTCATGAAGTTTATAAACATAGATAAATCCATATTTACATGGACACATAAGCATGATGTGTTTTTAAATACTGTGGTGTAGGGTATCATATGGTCGGGCTTGACCGACTATACTTTCTTATTTGTTTTTATTGCATAGGTATATCATGGTTAAATTGAGTGCCCTGGTAGGCTAGCTAGTAGTGAGCTAGTCTATCAACCCCGGGGTTGCGGGTTCGATTCCCGCGAGAGACTCTGGTTTATTTCCTGCAGACAAGCGTAAAGCTTCGCGGGGATTAGCATAGGGAATTAAAAAAAAAAAAAAAAAAATCCAGTTAATACGTACATAGTTTGTATGAATTATGTTTTGCTTAAAGTATGAAATGGATCTAATTTTATTTAGATACAAGACGGATAACAGCCCTTGTGTAGGTATTGTATAAGTATTAGCGGTTTTCACCCTTGATAGTAAAGTCCTTTGTAGACCTTGTGAATCTTATTTATTTAGTTAAAGTACTAAGATTTACAACACCGCAACAAGAAAATGTATAAGACTAAAATTTACTACGCTGTAGTTGAAAAATCCAACAAAAAGCTGTAGTAAACACGTTTGTTAAATAAACCAGAATAAAACTGTTGAAGAAACTATATCCGTCTCTTTCCCTCACTCAGCAACTTCATTAATTTACAAAACTAATGAAAAAGACGCTCACGCTATGTATTATAAAACCGTATTAAGTAAAGCAGAGTTGTACACTTAATACAAAGGGTGAAAACCGCTATTGAGTCGGTTACGATGATCAGTCTTAAGGCTAGTTTACACTATCTCACAAGTCTTACATATTTTTTTTTTTTTTTTTTTTTTTATTAGCGGTTTTCACCCTTGATAGTAAAGTCCTTTGTAGACCTTGTGAATCTTATTTATTTAGTTAAAGTACTAAGATTTGCAACACCGCAACAACAAAATGTATAAGACTAAAATTTACTACGCTGTAGTTGAAAAATCCAACAAAAAGCTGTAGTAAACACGTTTGTTAAATAAACCAGAATAAAACTGTTGAAGAAACTATATCCGTCTCTTTCCCTCACTCAGCAACTTCATTAATTTACAATACTAACGAAAAAGACGCTCACGCTTTGTATTATAAAACCGTATTAAGTAAAGCAGAGTTGTACACTTAATACAAAGGGTGAATACCGCTATTAATTTTATTAGTATTCAAAATACTTTTAAGATTTCAACTATTTTTAAAATAATTAGAAATTGGGAATTATTTCCTTGTGCAGGTTACTTTATATTATTATAAACATTTTTTTTCATTTTTCGAATTTATTCTATGAGTTAAATTTCAGGTCTGTATTTAGTAAAGCTTTTTTGTAATAGTTCTATTCCTTTAATTTTTCAGAAATGACTTTATACACTATCAGACTATTATATTGTATTTTCTTTTTACATTTTACCTTAGCCTTCCTTTGGAAAGCAATGAGGTATATTGAATGTTCAGAAAAATTTACAATTATTAGACACCAGCAGAATGTAATGCATTTTCTGGCCCGCTACGGCCTTCGTCAGCATTCTTTGTGTCTCACTGGATAGTGTTACTTTATAAATTGAATGTATTTAACTCAACTATTTTAACAATTAGAAATTGGGAATTATTTCCTTGTGCAGGTTACTTTATATTATTATAAACATTTTTTTTTTTCATTTTTCGAATTTATTCTATGAGTTAAATTTCAGGTCTGTATTTAGTAAAGCTTTTCTGTAATAGTTCTATTCCTTTAATTTTTCAGAAATGACTTTATACACTATCAGACTATTATATTGTATTTTCTTTTTACATTTTACCTTAGCCTTCCTTTGGAAAGCAATGAGGTATATTGAATGTTCAGAAAAATTTACAATTATTAGACACCAGCAGAATGTAATGCATTTTCTGGCCCGCTACGGCCTTCGTCAGCATTCTTTTTGTCTCACTGGATAGTGTTACTTTATAAATTGAATGTATTTAACTCAACTATTTTAACAATTAGAAATTGGGAATTATTTCCTTGTGCAGGTTACTTTATATTATTATAAACATTTTTTTTTTATTTTTCGAATTTATTCTATGAGTTAAATTTCAGGTCTGTATTTAGTAAAGCTTTTTTGTAATAGTTCTATTCCTTTAATTTTTCAGAAATGACTTTATACACTATCAGACTATTATATTGTATTTTCTTTTTACATTTTACCTTAGCCTTCCTTTGGAAAGCAATGAGGTATATTGAATGTTCAGAAAAATTTACAATTATTAGACACCAGCAGAATGTAATGCATTTTCTGGCCCGCTACGGCCTTCGTCAGCATTCTTTGTGTCTCACTGGATAGTGTTACTTTATAAATTGAATGTATTTAACTCAACTATTTTAACAATTAGAAATTGGGAATTATTTCCTTGTGCAGTTTACTTTATATTATTATAAACATTTTTTTTTTTCATTTTTCGAATTTATTCTATGAGTTAAATTTCAGGTCTGTATTTAGTAAAGCTTTTCTGTAATAGTTCTATTCCTTTAATTTTTCAGAAATGACTTTATACACTATCAGACTATTATATTGTATTTTCTTTTTACATTTTACCTTAGCCTTCCTTTGGAAAGCAATGAGGTATATTGAATGTTCAGAAAAATTTACAATTATTAGACACCAGCAAAATGTAATGCATTTTCTGGCCCGCTACGGCCTTCGTCAGCATTCTTTGTGTCTCACTGGATAGTGTTACTTTATAAATTGAATGTATTTAACTCAACTATTTTAACAATTAGAAATTGGGAATTATTTCCTTGTACAGGTTACTTTATATTATTATAAACATTTTTTTTTTTTTTCATTTTTCGAATTTATTCTATGAGTTAAATTTCAGGTCTGTATTTAGTAAAGCTTTTTTGTAATAGTTCTATTCCTTTAATTTTTCAGAAATGACTTTATACACTATCAGACTATTATATTGTATTTTCTTTTTACATTTTACCTTAGCCTTCCTTTGGAAAGCAATGAGGTATATTGAATGTTCAGAAAAATTTACAATTATTAGACACCAGCAGAATGTAATGCATTTTCTGGCCCGCTACGGCCTTCGTCAGCATTCTTTGTGTCTCACTGGATAGTGTTACTTTATAAATTGAATGTATTTAACTCAACTATTTTAACAATTAGAAATTGGGAATTATTTCCTTGTGCAGGTTACTTTATATTATTATAAACATTTTTTTTCATTTTTCGAATTTATTCTATGAGTTAAATTTCAGGTCTGTATTTAGTAAAGCTTTTTTTTAATAGTTCTATTCCTTTAATTTTTCAGAAATGACTTTATACACTATCAGACTATTATATTGTATTTTCTTTTTACATTTTACCTTAGCCTTCCTTTGGAAAGCAATGAGGTATATTGAATGTTCAGAAAAATTTACAATTATTAGACACCAGCAGAATGTAATGCATTTTCTGGCCCGCTACGGCCTTCGTCAGCATTCTTTGTGTCTCACTGGATAGTGTTACTTTATAAATTGAATGTATTTAACTCAACTATTTTAACAATTAGAAATTGGGAATTATTTCCTTGTGCAGGTTACTTTATATTATTATAAACATTTTTTTTCATTTTTCGAATTTATTCTATGAGTTAAATTTCAGGTCTGTATTTAGTAAAGCTTTTTTGTAATAGTTCTATTCCTTTAATTTTTCAGAAATGACTTTATACACTATCAGACTATTATATTGTATTTTCTTTTTACATTTTACCTTAGCCTTCCTTTGGAAAGCAATGAGGTATATTGAATGTTCAGAAAAATTTACAATTATTAGACACCAGCAGAATGTAATGCATTTTCTGGCCCGCTACGGCCTTCGTCAGCATTCTTTGTGTCTCACTGGATAGTGTTACTTTATAAATTGAATGTATTTAACTCAACTATTTTAACAATTAGAAATTTTGAATTATTTCCTTGTGCAGTTTACTTTATATTATTATAAACATTTTTTTTTCATTTTTCGAATTTATTCTATGAGTTAAATTTCAGGTCTGTATTTAGTAAAGATTTTTTGTAATAGTTCTATTCCTTTAATTTTTCAGAAATGACTTTATACACTATCAGACTATTATATTGTATTTTCTTTTTACATTTTACCTTAGCCTTCCTTTGGAAAGCAATGAGGTAGCGGGCCAGAAAATGCATTACATTCTGCTGGTGTCTAATAATTGTAAATTTTTCTGAACATTCAATATACCTCATTGCTTTCCAAACGAAGGCTAAGGTAAAATGTAAAAAGAAAATACAATATAATAGTCTGATAGTGTATAAAGTCATTTCTGAAAAATTAAAGGAATAGAACTATTACAAAAAAGCTTTACTAAATACAGACCTGAAATTTAACTCATAGAATAAATTCGAAAAATGAAAAAAAATGTTTATAATATTTTTAAAATATTTTTACAAAAATTGTAATTAATTCTATACATTTTCATTGTATCTTATAAAATTTGCACATTTTCTCTTAAATATATTAATATTTTCTTCATGTTTTATATTAAATGGTAAAGCATTGAAAAGGTTGAGTCCTTTGTAAAATAAAGATCGCTGCCTATGTGTTGTCATAACCCTTTGAATTCGAAAATCTCCTGCATTTCTTAGTCCATATGGTTGTACTTCGCTGACATATTTTATTTGTTCGCAAAGATATTCTGGCGCATCTCCTTGTCTCATCTTCTTAATAAAGTTCAATGTGTTGAGTTTCAATCTTTGTTGTACATTCATCCATTTAAGATTTAAAAGCATATCACTTACATGAGTATATCTATTGCATTTTAAAATTGATCTCATTGCCTTGTTTTGTAGTTTTTGCATTCTTTCTATCTGGTTTGCATTACAGCATGTGTATATTATTGTCGATCCGAACTCAAAGTGTGGCTTAATTATAGTGTTATATATATTTACCGCCGTTGTTTTTGATAACTTATTTCTTATTCTTTTAAGAAATCCTATTTTTTTGCCAATCTTTTTACATGTGTATTCTATATGTTCATTAAATTTTAATTTTTTATCTATTATAAAACCAAGATATTTTATTTGTTCTACTTTTTCTATAATTTGATCATTTATTTTTAGTATTTGCTCGGAGTTCATATTTATTTCCATTGCTTTTGTTTTATTTTCATTAAGTTTTAGTTTGTTCATCTTTAACCAAGTATTTATGTTATTTATATCATATTTCATATTTTCTCTACATCTTTCGTCATCATCTCCTTCCGTGTATATTAGTGTGTCATCTGCATTTCACTCCTCTCTAATATATTTGGCATATCATTAATATATAAAATAAATAATAGGGCACCTAAAATAGAACCTTGTGGTACTCCAAAATCATTTTTAATTTCATCGGATATAATGCCATTTACTTTTGTAATTTGTTTTCTATTTTTTAAATACGACTCAAACCATTTTAATTCTATATCTCTTATACCATACATATCGTCGTGCGGGAGTTTATGTGCTCTATATGCCAAAGGTGTATTTTGAGAAAATCGATCTTGAAGTTTTAACATAATTCAGGTTTGAAGGATATAGAACAAAACAGACACTATTTATCTCAGAAACTAGATGAGATAGCCGAAAACGGATTACATATTTGAAAAATTTGGGGTCGAAAACCTAAAGTGGCATAATTAACTCGAAATGTGTAAAATGGCGGATAGAGCACATAAACTCCCGCACGACGATATATAGTTTTTTCACCATTATTTTCTGTCAATTGTTTCGAATGCTCGTTTAAAATCGAGAAATACTGCCATAACTTTCTTTGTTTTTTCAATATTTTTCCATTTGCTTACTACATAGTTTACAGTAGTTTCACATGAGTACTTCTTACGAAAACCCGATTGATATTTTGTCAAAATGCTGTTTTTTTCAATATATACTTCAAGTTGTTCTTTAACGACTTTTTCCAAAATTTTTTCACACGATTTTAATGTATTTATCGGTCGATATTCTTCACATTTATTTGTTTTTGATACTTTTTCTATTGGTGTTATCATAGTTTGTTTCCAACTTTCAGGAAATTCTCCAATTTCTAATGATTTGTTTATAATTTTGAATATTATTTCTCCTGTTATATTCCAAGTATCCAGAATAATTTTATTGGATAATTTATCACAGTCAGATTTATTTTTCATTTGTTTTATTATGTTCTGAAGTTCTAAAATGTTTATTGCACGGAATTTGAAATTGTTGTTTATCACAGTTATATTGTTTTCATATTGCACATTTGTAATTGAGTCTCTTATTGTTTTAATACTATCTACAAAATAATTATTGAAGTTACAAGCTATTTCCTTGTTATCCTTATATTCTACTTGGTTAAATATCACAGATTTTATCACATTTTTGTTCTTTTTTATAACTAGTTCTTTGATCTCTCTCCACATTTGTTTTTGATTTCCTGCATTGTTAATTTTGTTATTGATGTATTTATTTTTTTCGTTTTCAATTTTTACTTTATATACATTTCTTATATTTCTGTAACTTTTCCATGCTTCATTTGTATTTTGCAATTTTGCCATTTGATATTTAATTAACTTTTCTTTCTTCATTGAACGTAATTCATTACTAAACCACTTTTTCACATTATTTTTTTCATTTATTATTTTCTTACTTGTGAATTTTTGTATTGTCTCTTTAAAACATTTATCAAATAAATATACATTTTGATTGAAATTTACATGTTCATCATATTTTATTTTATTGCTTAATTCTGTGTTAAATGTTTCTTTGTTGTACTTAAATACTTCTAGTTCCTTCTTTTCTATTTCATGTTGATTATAATTATCACTGTTTATTAAAATATTCATCATTTCATGATCTGATATTTTATTTTTATAACTGTTTTTTGACGATATATTATAATTATTTGTTATAGCATAGTCAATTATTGTACGGGAGTTATTTGTTACACGAGTATATTCATTTACTATTTGTCTGAGACCGTTATCGTTTAATATACCTTGAATTAAATGTTTATAAGTTGAATTTTTTGACCAGTCAATGTTAAAATCTCCCATTATTATAATATCACAGCTGTTATCACAGATATCTTCTATAACTTCTTCAAAAACTTTACAAAAATCTAACTCTCCAGAACTAGGTGATCTGTATATTGCAGCAATTATCATTTCATTTTTATCACATGTGGCTCTACAGACTAAGACACAGTATTTTACACCTTCTACCTTTTCAATAATTTTAGTTACTTTCCACAGTTTCTTGAAATATATAATATTCCATAATACTTTGTGAGATTAAAATCTAATGAGTTTTGTTGCGACTGTCAGAAAATCTAATTTAACATGACAGTTTTTGTTCAAACCATCACACTCACACATGAAATAAAATGCAACCCTGATCAAATGAAAAGTATTATTGTTTCGAAAAATTTCAAAAAACGATGAAGTCGTAGGGGATGTCAAATTGTTTTTCGTAATACTTGTCATTTTCACAACACGTTCCTTCACACTAACACACTTTCTTATATTGCTTGAGATTTTTATTAATTAGAGTTTCTACGCGGAAAAGAATTCCCGGCAATCCCAGGACATTTTTTTAAATTAATACCGGGAAAATTTTTCCGGGAATTTTAATTTAAAATTTTTTGAAATTTAAAATCATAAACGAGCAATAAAATATACTATTTACTAAAGTTTCTAAAAACTAATTGCTGACGAAATGTCTAAAAAGCTTATTGAAGTAGAAAATGAAAATTTACACGATAGATACACACACCATCACCAAAACCAGATGATGAACTACCCAGTTTTATGGCGTACTAGCTCTGAACGTGTATATTCGCTAGCTCATTAAAAACTACCGCTAGTCCCACTACGATCTACCTCACATGCTTTTGAGTGGCGAATTTAACACGGGGACGTCCTACGAGGTGGCGATGGATCCCTCTCTGCATAATCTCTACCTACCATAAGGGTTAGCTACATACTTATATCTTCAAAGCGTGCTAGCAAAAAGCAATCGATTTTGTTGTTGTTTTAATAACGGGATCTATTGCGGATACACATTTTTTGTGTTGTCGTTGAAAAAAAATTGTTTTTTGCATTACTTGGAGCTATAGAATTAGCTAGCGAAAAGTGGGTACCTATTTTCAAATGTAAACACTAGATATTTGTGTCTAAGGAAAGATTTATGTATGATTTGAATGCCACATCAGTAGACCCTGGTACAAATTGAGTGAAAGTGCTAACTATTTCGCCTGTCATTGGTGGCGATTGCTACTGTTTATACCACTGGGTATTGATGTTGATAGTACCCCCTGCAACGTCGGCACAGCGTCCTGGTGATTGTCTTTTTCTGCCTGGGTAGTTTTACAACGAAGGCTACCCAGGCAGAAAAAGACAATCACCACGACGCTGTGCCGACGTTGCACATTGACAACATCAATACAACGTACAGTTTACCAAATTTACAATGTTGTCGCAATATTAAAATGATAACGCCAAATGTGCGTCTTCAGTGCGTTTTAGTGTTGTCACAGTACTGTAAATTTAAATTTACAATGTTGGATTCACGAATTTACAACGTAGTCACAACCGTCTTCCGACTTTTATTTTCAATATTGTTGCAAATATAAATTCGCTAAATAAACAAGCAAAAATTTTTATATTTTCTAACCTAAAATAGTTTTTGTGTTTTCATTTTAATATGACACTATTAAATTAATAAGACTAAATTTTTGTATATACAGCGTTGTAGCGGTATAGAATTATTATAAACACGGTATTAGGAAATAAAGGTTTAATTCTTGTATGTATATGCAATATTGTAGCGGTATGGTTTTACGGTAAATACGACTTTAAAAAACTAAAGTCGTATATTTGTATTTAGGGTGTTGTACCGGTGTTGAATCTTATTTAAAAACGGTATTAAAAAAATAAGTTTGTTATTTTGTATCTAGTGTTGTGATGGTACCATATTTTTGGTAGAGTCACAATTTTGTATTTACAGGGTTGTGACGGTACATAATATTTAGAAGAGTCGTATTTTCTGCCTGGGTAATTTCGGTAAAAATAGAATCAAAAATGAGGTGGATGTAGGGTTTATAATTTCCCTGACTTTTTCTATTCCCGGGATACGAAACAAAAAAAATCTTATTTCCCGGGATTTTTTGAATAAAACAATGATTTCATTAAATGAGTTTAAGACAAAAGTTTTTACTTTTTTAAAAGAATATACACATATACAACAGTCCAAAAAGAAAAAAATTAGCTATATTAATTCCACAGAAAACCAAAACAAAACCAAATATGTAAATTGCAAAATTCATATATACATGCATATTATACAATATATATGTTTGTATATGGGCATTTCCATCATGTCGAACGTGACCATCGTACACATTTAAAGTTAAAAAAAGTCAAAATAAAACGTATATTTATTTTGGCAATAGATTCAAGTTACAGCTTTTAATTAGCCCTATAATTGGTGCTATTGTTCATTTTGATAAATTGTTTCGTTTTCAAGAAAATTGGAAAAAAAAACAAGGCATTTGCACGGGACGAAAACAGAAGTGGTTTTTGTGGCCATTTTTTATAGAACATAATAAATAGTTTTTACGGGAAGGTTCAGTAAAAATCTAGAAATAATAATAATAAAAAGGGGTGACTCTTGTATAATTAGTTTAGTCTGTTTTGAAAAACGGTTCTGTTCGTAACTAACAATTGTGAACCAAAATAATTAATTTTAATAAAGTTTGTTAAGTTGAATAAGTGTATGTTTTTATTCGGATTTGCAATTAAAAGAACTCAAACGCGTTTATTAAAGGAAAAACGTAACAATTGGTGTCAGAAGTGAAATTGCAATAAAAAAAAAAAGAAAAAAAATTAAAAAAAAAAAATTAAAAAAAAAAAATAAAAATAAAATAAATAAACAAATAAAAAAAGGATAAAAAAAAACTATACAAACAACAATGAAATTCGAGGAGCTAAAAGTTGAACAGCTCAAGAAAGAGTTGGGCAAGTTCGATCTGCCTACTGCAGGAAATAAAGCTGAGCTGCAGAAAAGATTAATCGATGAATTTAAGCGACGCAATATTGACATCGCAACTTATGAATTTGAAGAAAAAGAAGAAATAGAAGTTGCTTCCCGTGCAGCAACAAGCAACATGGATCTTGGTACAATGTTTGCTGCTATGATGGAGAAAATGGAAAAAATGTCGGCAGAAACTTCTAGAAAAATGGAGGAAATGGTAAAAGAAAATTTGGCTGTAACCTCTAGAAAAATGGAAGAAAATTCAAAAGCTATCGTAGCAGAAAATTCTAAAAATATGGAGAAGATGGTAAAGGAAAATGCAGCCGAAATTCAAGAAAATTCTAGAGTGACAAACGAGAAACTTCAGGCTACTAATGAAAAACTTGAGAAGCTTCAAGAGATTTCTACTGTTATAGAATAGAATTGTCTGATGTAAAAACTCAAGTCACGGTGTTCGATGAAAAACTACATCATCTGGCAGTTAAAGTTAATAGTCTTCAGTGCCAAGAGGGAGCGGTTCGAGTTTCACCAGAAGTCTCTAGTAGAATTAAGGCCCCGAGTTTTGACGGCAGTTCACCATTTAGTGTTTTTAAGTTCCAGTTTGACACAGTTGCCAACAAAAATGCATGGAACAATGAAGAAAAAGCCATAGAGCTGATTCTGGCTTTAAAAGCATCTGCGGCTGAAATTCTAGAAAGTGTACCAGTTAGTTGCAGAAACAATTACGATGACATTATGGTAGCACTGCAACGAAAGTATGGTGGTGAACACAGAAAAGAAATATTCAGAATGGAATTACGGGGAAGAGTACAAAAGGCAAACGAGAAGCTACAGGATTTCGCATTAGAGATTGAGCGCTTGGTGCAGCTTATCTATCCAGATGAAAGTCATCCATTGCTAGATCATTTTAAGACCGAGGCATTTGTAAACGGTATACGGGATGCTGATGTGAAACTAGCGGTATGTGCATCACAGAAGCCATCATTTGCCGAAACGGTATAATTTGCCCTAGCCCAAGAAACCGCAAGAATAATTTCAAGGCCGCAAGCGTATAAGGTGCGAAAACTTGATTTTGCCGCTGAAGAAGAAAGAGATATTGTAAAGGACATAAAGGAGGCAGTGATGCAAGCTTTAAGCGAGAAGCAAGGTAAAAACAAAGTAAAATGTTATAATTGCGGTAAGATTGGCCATATTCAGCGAAACTGCAAAGCACCTAGAAGACGATCAAGATCTGTTTCGCCGCAAAGGGACAAACGAAGAGCTAGTCAACAATCATCGCAGGAGCCATCGCTAAAGCTGAGAAGAGCAAGCAGTGCGGAGGAAGCTGAAGATCTCACGATCAATTTAGTAGTGAAAACAAGTAATAGAAATATTACGACCTGTGGTTACATAAATGGCGAAATCCGCATTTTGACTATCGACACTGGTGCAGGACATTCCATTATAAGAGCTGATTTGATAAAGGGAGCTGTCGAGCCGCTAAGTGGTGTAAACCTGAGAACAGCTACGGGAGAGCCTGTTATTGTCTATGGCAAAGCAAGAGTGGAATTAAGAATGGCCGATATGATCGTTTTTGATGAGTTTATTGTGGCTGAAATTATGGACGAGGTCATAATTGGAGCAGATTTTATGATTCGTCAAGGCATTAGTCTAGACATGGGACGACAAATTATGAATTGGTATGGTCTAGAAGTACCCCTTAACGTTGGGAATGGAAGTGAAGCCCTTGTAAGACAGCTAGTCACTAGTGATCATAAGGAATTTTCCTCCCAAAGAAACGATGAAAAACGTGGGAAAGCGAGCACATATTCAAGACGGCCCAGTAAACATAAAAGCAAGCACGGTATAGAGTCTAAAAACAAGAAACGCATAAATGAGATTCGCTTATTAGATGTGGAACCCAGCGAAGACTGGTCAACGGCGCAGAAAAGTGACCCCTTATTAGCGCAAATTATGATGGCTAAGAAAGAAGGTGAAAGGCCGACTCGTGAAGAAATTAAATTGAACGGTCCACTAATGAAAGCGTATTGGGCGCAGTGGAGTAGTCTGCGGATGATAAATGGTTGCCTATACCGTACATGGGAAAGTACTGATGGCAAAACGGTTAAAAACCTTATTGTAGTACCCACTTCTTAAGTATGTGAAGTTGTGAAGAAATTCCACGAAGGCACTGGTGGTGGGCATCTTAGCGTTACGAAAACCATAAAGAAGTTAAAAGCAAGCTACTATTGGGTCGGTTGCAAGCAAGCCGTGATTGATTGCGTAAAAACATGCCCACAGTGCGTTGCAGACGGTGGTCTAATTGGAGAAAGTAGAAATCCGGTCCAGCAGTACAACTTTGGTGAACTATCCGTACCAGCGAATAATAATGACTCTACCCAAGAGCAGAAAAACGAGTTAAGACGAAGGCGTGTTAAGTCATCAAATGACCAGATGAAAGCCAGACACAATGGAGTGGCAAATTCGGAAGGCTTCAAAGAAGGCCAGTTGGTTTTACTTTTTAATCCGCAACGGAAGAAAGGACTATCTCCAAAGGTGCAGACTCATTGGGATGGCCCATATGAAGTAATAACGAAATTGAATGACGTGGTGTATAGGATCCAGAAATATAAGAGCCCAAGATCAAAAATGAAAGTGGTACATCTAGAACGACTTGCCCATTATGGAAAAGGAGAATCTGAGCCTATTCGGGACGAACAGGCTTAAGTGGAGGGTTACGAAAGTTAAATTATCTGAGAATTATTTATAGTTATAGTTATAAGTTATCTTGTAAGTTATAGTTTTATGTTACTTAAAATTGTCATGTATAATTTTCAACATAACTGTTATTTTAAAAATAATTCCTATATAAATTTCCCAGTCATTTCTAGAAATGGTTATAGAACATAATAAATAGTTTTTACGGGAAGGTTCAGGAAAAATCTAGAAATAATTATGAAATATAAAAAGGGGTGACTCATGTATAATTAGTTTAGTCTGTTTTGAAAAACGGTTCTGTTCGTAACTAACAATTGTGAACCAAAATAATTAATTTCAATAAAGTTTGTTAAGTTGAATTAGTGTATGTTTTTATTCGGATTTGCAATTAAAAGAACTCAAACGCGTTTATTAAAGGAAAAACGTAACAATATATAGAATCGTCATTTAAAGTCTAATCTCATCGTATCGTATATCATTGTTAATGGCTAGAATATGGCTTTATTTTTGAATTTAGTGCTTTTTTTGCTCATCTAGATTTGAATGATTGAAATGTATATACATATGTATTAACATAAATAAATCATTTACATATATAAAAAATTATTTTCAAATTATTAATTTTCACACTTACGATGTCGCACGTGAACAACTTTATATAAGTACCAAGATCACAAATCTTGCTATTTTACAGAAATTTTTTTTTATTTTAATATTATAAAAAATCTCTGATTGGCCTGGTAATTTGATGAGCTTTCTACTTTTACTTTCGACGCATTGATAGAAAATTATGTTTTTTAATGTCGCACATGACATCGAAAATGAGATAATACAAAGAAAAAAATTACAGTTATTTGCAATCGCATAGTTTCTTGTGCATTCTATTTTGACTCTTTGTACCTTCCGAAAGGTTTTAGAGAGAAAAGTTCAATGCATAATGTCTCTCTTAAAGAACTGTTATCATACCAAAACGTACAATAGAAATATCCAAATAAGAAAAGTTGCACTTGTTCCACTTTGCATTCATAAATCTGAAAATGTCGAATAATCGATCACCCTAACTTTTTATTATTTGATAATTGAAATTATTTATTATTTTGCATTTGTGTTAGTAGCAATTTTGAACGCTTATAACTCTGAAATTATTGAACATATTTTAATAAAATATACATTGTGCACTTCTTTGAGTAAATACCTCTCAAATGGTGTATACTTTGTTCAAATCGGTTAACATACAGAGGAGGAAAGTGTTCTTAACTGTTTTGCCTTAGCCGATTTATATATAGATGAAGAAAGGAATTTTACAACATGAAAATTAATTAAAATTTATTGATAATTTTTCATTCTTGACTCAATCTAAATAAATAAAAATAGATAATCATTCAAAAGCAAATTTCGATCTACCAAAGGTTGAATACAATTTGGTTTAAGGATTGATGTTTGACTAATGACGTCAGCAGTCGTCGATGGCTGCGAGTGTTAAACGGCAAGCCCTCTGAGGAGATTGAGTGGTTGCAATCGAAACATGTCAGGGTAACCTGCCCGTAAACACCTGGGTTCGAGCCCAGATTGAGTCAAGAATGAAAAATTATCAATAAATTTTAATTAATTTTCATGTTGTAAAATTCCTTTCTTCATAAAAATAATTTAATGAAAATTAAATTTAATGAACTTAAGCCTAATTGAAAATATCAAAAATTTGGATTAAAAACCATAAATAGTTCAATAAAATAACCACAATACTAATAATTGTTAAAGCTAAGGCACGAGCTCTATGTTTGCATTTGTCCTTCAAGTTGTGCTGAAAAGGTCAACAAGAAAAAGAAAGACAAAGAAAAAAAAAAATGAAAAAACAAAAATATGTACTTTGAACTTAAAAAAGAATTCTTGACAAAAGTACGAAAAAACAGAAGTAAAGGGATAACATGTTAAAATAAATTAAAATAGATAATCATTCAAAAGCAAATTTCGATCTACCAAAGGCTGAATACAATTTGGTTGAAGGATTGATGTTTGACTAATGACGTCAGCAGTCGTCGATGGCTGCGAGTGTTAAACGGCAAGCCCTCTGAGGAGATTGAGTGGTTGCAATCGAAACATGTCAGGGTAACCTGTCCGTAAACACCTGGGTTCGAGCCCAGATTGAGTCAAGAATGAAAAATTATCAATAAATTTTAATTAATTTTCATGTTGTAAAATTCCTTTCTTCATAAAAATAATTTAATGAAAATTAAATTTAATGAACTTAAGCCTAATTGAAAATATCAAAAATTTGGATTAAAAACCATAAATAGTTCAATAAAATAACCACAATACTAATAATTGTTAAAGCTAAGGCACGAGCTCTATGTTTGCATTTGTCCTTCAAGTTGTGCTGAAAAGGTCAACAAGAAAAAGAAAGACAAAGAAAAAAAAAATGAAAAAACAAAAATATGTACTTTGAACTTAAAAAAGAATTCTTGACAAAAGTACGAAAAAACAGAAGTAAAGGGATAACATGTTAAAATAAATTAAAATAGATAATCATTCAAAAGCAAATTTCGATCTACCAAAGGCTGAATACAATTTGGTTGAAGGATTGATGTTTGACTAATGACGTCAGCAGTCGTCGATGGCTGCGAGTGTTAAACGGCAAGCCCTCTGAGGAGATTGAGTGGTTGCAATCGAAACATGTCAGGGTAACCTGTCCGTAAACACCTGGGTTCGAGCCCAGATTGAGTCAAGAATGAAAAATTATCAATAAATTTTAATTAATTTTCATGTTGTAAAATTCCTTTCTTCATAAAAATAATTTAATGAAAATTAAATTTAATGAACTTAAGCCTAATTGAAAATATCAAAAATTTGAATTAAAAACCATAAATAGTTCAATAAAATAACCACAATACTAATAAATATAAAATTTTTTTACTTATATTAAATTTGATTGTTTTCCTGTTAAAATATGATAAAACAAAGTCTTTTCAAGAACTTATAATTTTTTTTGTTGCGGTGGACCTTTCGGTGGAAATGCCCATATATACTTCTATATATATAAAAATGAAAAATGTTTGTATGTGTGTTTGTTTGTTTGTTTGTTGGCTTATAGACTCCGAAACTACTGAACCGATTTTCCTGAAATTTTTACAGTAACTTCACGTCAGCCCTAAAAATAAAATAGGCTACTTATTTTTTCGATAGGGGCAGGGGAATTGGTACCCCCCATAGAATGCCAATGTTAATTATCGCATATCTTAAGAGCCGCTGGACGCATTTTGCTGAACTTTTTGTAGTAGGATCTTCTGAGCCCCGAAATTGAAATAAAATAGCAGCGGGGGTATTGGAATCCCCCATAGGACGCCAATGTTTAACATCGCATATCTTAAGAACTGTAATAGCGAGAATGTTCAAACTTTCTAGAAGTCACTCTTATGGTATACTACACTTTTGAAAATAAAAATAAAGCGGGTAGGCGCAGGGGGGGAAATCCCTCCCATAGGATGCATACATTAAATATCGATCAACTGAAGAACTTTTAAAGGGAGAGTCTTCAAACGTGGTTAAAGCTACTATTATAGTAAACTATAAATTTCAATATAAAAATGGGCGGGAGAGACAGGGGAGGAGCAGTACCCCTCATAGATAGAAATATTAATAAGAGCGAGCCACTGCACGCATTTTGTTGAAATTTTGGTAGTAGGATCTTCTGAGTCCCAAAATTGAAATAAAGTAGCAGTGGGGGAAGTGGTTTTCCCCATAGGACGCCAATGTTTAATATCGCATATCTTAAGAACTGTTATAGGGAGAATGTTCAAACTTTGTAGAAGTCACTAATATGGTATTCTACACTATTGAAAATAAAAATAAAGCGGGTAGGCGCAGGGGGGAATACCTCTCATAGGATGTATATATTAAATATCGCTCAACTGAAGAACTATTAAAGGGCGAGTCTTCAAACGTAGTTAAAACTACTATTATGGCAAACTTTAAATTTCAATATAGTAATGGGCGGGGTAGACAGAGGAGGAGCAGTTCCCCTCATAGATAGAAATATTAATAAGAGCCGCTGCAAGCATTTTGTTGAACTTTTGGTAGTAGGATCCTCTGAGTCCCAAAATTTAAATAGCAGCGGGGGAAGTGTTACACTCCATAGGACGCCAATGTTTAATATCGGATATCCTAGAAACTGTTAAAGTGATAATGTTCAAACTTTGTAGAAGTCACTCTTATGGTATACTACACTTTTAAATATAAAAATAAAGCGGGTAGGCGCAGGGGAGAAATACCTTCCATAGGATGCATATATTAAATATCTCTCAATCGATAAAGTGGTTAAAGCAGTGTTGCGAAGCGCACCGGGTTAAGCTAGTATATATATATTTATTATTATTTTTTTTTTTTTTTGGGAGGTCACATAATTCGTGACTTATTAATATTTAGTAGTTATCATTAATAGCAACTTGGTAAAATTCTGTTGGTATTATTACACCATTTAAAAGGTCATCAGGGATTCTATTTCTAATCCTTGTTTATATGTATATCTCCGGCTTTCGAAAACGTGCTCTCGCTTCCTGCAGACGTTGCTTTTATAGTAAGATTTTTTCAGGCTTTTGTATTATCTTTACTTTTATTTTTTTAGAATTTGTAGATGGTTCTGGTGTTGGTGTATCGTGTTCATTTTCTTTTTCGAAAAGCTTTTTAGACATTTCATCAGCAATTAAGAAGACCGTTGATTTTTTGGCTTAGGAAAAATAGTTCGATTTGTAGGTAGTTTTTAGTAATTTTAGTAAAGAATATATTTTTTTTGCTCGTTTTTGATTTTAACGATGCTTTCAAATTAAAATTTCAAAAAATTTAATTTGAAATTCCCGAAAATTCCCGGGATTAATTCAAAAAACAAGTCCCGGGATTCCCGGGAATTCTTTCCCGCGTAGAAACTCTATTTGGAAGTTAGAAAAATTTCAATTTAAACCCGTTCTTTCCTGTCTTACGGTACAACATTGTAGTAACCACATGCACGAGTGTACAGAAATTTGAATAACTTTTAAACTACAAGATAATATAATAAAACTTTTACAATATGATAAGGACAATAAAGGCCAATTTAGATTAAAAAAAAAAAATTAGAACTAAAGCCTGGTACTCTGTTCAATATTTCACGTGAAATGCTGTCAAAACGCATATGAAACAAACTTGTGTGGAATATCTATGAAATAATGTTGATAAAGTTGTACTCTGTTCATTTTGTGAAAAAGTTCCGAAATGTTTCTGGCAACATTTTTTTACAACTGCAAAATAATGTAAGCTGCACTTATTTCATGTGGAATTTTAAGCAAAAGCAAAAAAGGATGAACTGATTATTTAATAAGAAATAAAAAATTAATATAACACAACCGGTAACAGTTTGTTATCCATATTTACTTTCTATTTTATTAAAAAAAATAAATTGTAATAAAATACATGTGGGGTTTGTTTACATACGAAAAACTATGTCGCATACTTTACAGGAATAAAAACGTCAAATTGTACAAACTCGCAAGATAGGTAACATCGATACATGTCAAAATTTTCGTGTGAAATAGTAAATGTTGGTCAACATTTTTCACAAATTTGAACAGAGTACTAGGCTTAAGTTAGAAAAATTTTGATTTAAATTGGTCATTTCCGGTTTTGCAGATAAATTTTTTTTTTTATCAAAAAGTAATTTCTTTGGGAATAAAAAATTTTAATTTCAAAAGATTTTGTTATTCGTGCTTAATTCCCAGTTTTTATTCTTGATAAAAACACTTGAAATTTATTGTTGATGAGTATATGGGTATTGGGTGTTTAGCGCCAATGTGAACAAAAAGCCATTAAAAGATCAACTTCCTATAGGTGTAGTATGGGGGAGAGTAATTAAAGCCATTAAAGGTCATCGTTGTTTTTTAAAGCAATTAAAATGTCATAAATTTTAAAAAAGCAATAAAAATGTCATAAAATTTTTTCTAAAGCAATTAAAATGTCATAAATTTAAAAAAAAAGCGATAAAAATGTCATACAATTTTTAAAAAGCCATAAAAATGTCATAAAATTTTAAAAAAGTCATAAAGCTGAGAATTTGGAAAAATTAGGGGGGAAATTCATGAACACGTGTTAAAGTAGGTCAAATTTTTTAAAAAATTTCAAACCAAAGTCGTAAAAATGTCATAAATTTATAAAAAAAAAGCGATAAAAATGTCATAAAATTTTTAAAAAGCCATAAAAATGTCATAAAATTTTAAAAAAGCCATAAAGCTGAGAATTTGGAAAAATTAGGGGGGAAATTCATGAACACGTGTTAAAGAAGGTCAAATTTTTTAAAAAATTTCAAAACAAAGTCGTTAAATTTTATAGAATAGCAATAAAGCTGAGATTTAGAAAAAATGTTGGGGGAGCAATGCACAAGTGTTGGGTGCATTGTTGAAGCCTTTCCTTTGTTGTGATCGATAGACGTACTTACTGTGCAGATGCACTTGAGAAAGATGTGATTTAGTTTTTGTGGATATGTATGCATGTAGATCAATAGGCAGACAGAAAGACTGTGTACTTGTAGATGCACTTGGTTTTTTTTTTTTTTTTTCATTATTTATTTATTGAATCTTCATATATTAAATATGAACTAACAATAATTAATCAAATCTTAACCTAATGCTTTATTTTATGTCCTGCCAGTGCCAGACAAAAATTTTCTTCATCACGGGTTCTGTTCACATATGTAGGTGTTTATCGCTCATCTTAATGGGTAAGTGCTGCAGTGTCTCTTCTTCTTAAGCGAGAGTGGCCGCTATCATTTAAAATATTTCGTGCTAGTGGATTTGGGTGCAACTCTAGCCTTTTCAAATATTTTACCGCATACTTCGTAATAATAGTCCTTACCAGTGGCACATTGAGATCCTTGTGGATATTTGAGTTTTTAACATACCAAGGGGCAGCTGTAATTATTCGAAGAAGTTTATTTTGGCGCCTTTGAATTTTTTCGATATTTGAGGCCGAGGCAGTGCCCCATAATTGAATACCGTAGCACCATATTGGCTTTAAAATAGCGTTGTAAAGTAGTAGTTTGCAGTCGAGACTAAGAGCAGAATTTCTTCCAATAAGCCAGTTAATTTGAATTGCTTTTAGTTTCATTTGGGTTAATTTTGCTTCTATATGGCATTTCCATGTTAAACGCCGATCTAGATGAATACCGAGATATTTGACATGCGTTTGTTGAGGCACTAGTTGATTATTGATTTTAACAGGGGGACATGTTTCCCGACGCAAGGTAAATGTTATATGTACGCATTTTTGCTCATTGACCTTTATTCTCCATTGTTTAAACCACAGTTCTAGTTGAAATATATGATTCTGCAGGTATCGAGATGCTTCACGACTGTTCTCGTGTAAGTTTAGAAAAGCTGTATCATCAGCAAAAGTTGAGGTTAGGGTGTGATTGTTTGTTGGCATGTCCGAGGTATATATAAGGCAAAAAAGTGGGCCCAGGATGCTTCCCTGAGGGACTCCAGCTTTAATTGGCTGAGGAGAATTTATAAAATCGCCTTCTTTAATAATAAATTTTCGACCGACCAGGTAGCTTTCTAACAGCTTGTGTGTATTAACCGGTAGGTTTAGCTTCAATTTATGTAACAAGCCTACATGTCAGACTTTGTCAAAAGCTTGAGAAACATCTATGAAAAGAGCGGAGCAATATTTTCTTTCTTCAAAGGCTTTTCTTATGGCGTTTACTATCCAATGGGTTTGTTCAATTGTGCTATGCTCGCTTCTGAAGCCGAATTGATGATACACCCATTGTCATTTAAAATAGGGGTTAATTTTGACGCTAAGAGCTTCTCAAACAGCTTTGATATATTAGATAATAAGCCAATAGGCCTATATGACTCAACTTTTGTGTGATCTTTTCCTGGCTTTGGTATCATCGTAATTAAGGAGACCTTCCATTCTTGAGGGTAGTATTCAAGGCGTAAAATAGCATTAAAAATATAAAGAATAATTTTCTTTGCTGTGCGAGGTAGCTCCAAAAGCATTTTGTTACTGATTTTATCAATACCAGGTGCCTTCTTGGTGTTTAATTCACAAATAGCCCTTTAAATTTCCCTTATCTCAAATCTAAGGGGGATAGCTGCTCTAACATTAACAGGCGGCAACTCGTCCGCTATATCGTCAGGTATATTTTGGGTAAATACGTTTTTCAAATGATTTACAAACAGGTTTCCTTTTTCATTATCATTTCTTGCCCAACTTCCATTCAAGTTTCGTAATGGTGGTTTCGAGATAACTGGTCTTTTGAGGTTTCTAGCTGCACGCCATAATGAGTAGCCTGATTGTGGAGTTACATCCAAGTCCTTAAGATATTTTTCTACGGAAGCCGTTCTCTGAGTCTGCAGTAATTTTCTTAGCCTTTTTGTACACTCTTTTAATTCATTTTTAAGTTGAGGGGATCTTTGCAATTGCCATTCTCTTCGCACTCTCCTTTTTTCATTCAAGAGGCGCTCGACATCTGCAAAATATATTTTGTTAAAATTTTTTTTTTGAGGGTTTTGCTGGAATGTTGAACAGCTAGTTTAAGATAACTGTCAAAATTGACAATAGAGAGATCCACATTTTCCGGTGTGCTAAAGGAGCATATAGACGACATGCTTTTGTCATCTGACATGTCAAATTTCCCACTGCAAAACACATACATGTCGTGTGTTACCTTTTTAACTTTGCTTCTGTAAAAGTCAGACGCGAAGTCATCTGACAAAATTTCAATTAGAGCGTGCTCTATTTTCTTCTGACAAACCATCTGACATCAGAAATCTATGCCGGGAAGAAACTGGCAGCGGCGTCTACTATTGACGGAATCATTAGCCGGCTGAAGTTAATATTTTACAATACCAAGATATGTATGCTCATCTCACCATTGAATAGAATTTATGTAAATATAAACATAAAAACCGTTTAATTATAAAATTCTAAATTGGTATCTTTAAAATAAAAGAAAAAATGTTAAGATGGCTAAATTATTTTACGGCGCAAATAAATATTTTCGTGGCGGCAGCAAGCTATTTTGAAACCGAGAACTTCTTTGGTTTCTGCAATAACAATGCGAAAAAAAACAGAGACAATGTCAGAAGCAAATTACATGTACGTTTGTGACCGAATATTATAAACCTTATGTAAAACAGCAATTTTGACAGACATGAACAATTACATGTGACTTGAAAATTTGACATGTCAGATGACAAATACATGTCGTGTACGGGCGCCTTAAGCGGAATATTTTCTGTGCAATGGGTACTGAGATATTTTTTATATTTTAACCAATTTATTTGTGTAGCTGTTGTCGCTATGTAACCAGAGGGAGATACGATTCTATTGGTGTTTGTTATAGTAATTATTGTAGGTGTGTGATCAGAGGATAATTCTAACGAAGCTTCAACTTGAATCTTTTCTGTGGGGATGTTTTTAACCACTCCGAAATCGATGACATCTGGAATTTTTTGCGGATCAGCAGGCCAATATGTTGGTTGTCCGCTCGCGACGACATTTAAATTCATTTTAGAGATTGTATTATACAAAACACGACCCTTTGGTGTTATTAGTCGTGAACCCCAGAAGGTATGTTTAGCGTTATAATCGCCAGCAGCCAGGAAACAGGGCCCCAATGACTTATAATATTTATAATATTGGCTTTCTGATATTGCAAATCTAGGTGGTGAGTATAAGGATGAGATTACTATGTTTCTATTCAGCTCTTTAACAAAAATGTTCGTTGCTTGGAGATAATCTTCACGATGATCACACATCAGGTAGTGTTTGATTCGGGTTTTTATCAAAATGGCAGAACCTCCACAAGCTCTATCTCGAGGGTCCTTGGTATCATATAGAGTATAACCATTGATTTTAAACGTATTTCTTGATTTTGAAAAAATTTTTTGTGGACAATTTTTTCAAAGCGCTGATATTAAAACTAATAATTTATGGGGTGTGAGATGATAAGGGTATTGTATTGGAGTGTGTCTTTAATATGGACAGATACACAGACGGACAGACAGACCTTGAGGAAGAAATTGGAAAAATATTTTTTTTATTTTGTGTGTGTTTATGGATTGTTTGGGAGAAAAGCACACATTTCTGATAAGCCCTTTTTTTGTGTGTTTATGGGTAGCCAGATGGTGAGATGTTGTTGTTGTTGTTTTACTTGTTTGGGTGATCGACTGTATAGATATTTGAAGTGTATATGAGGTTTAAATATATTATTTTCATTTAGTTTCTTAAGTATACTTGCTTAAGAAAGTTAGTGCTTTTAAATATAAAAAAAAGAATTAAAAATTTTAAAATTAATAATGGCTAGTGTAATAATTTGTGAAATATGCCAAAATCTATACAAAAATAAAAACATTTTAAAAAAACATACCACAATTCATATGCCATGTGATATATGTAATCATATATCCATGACATCTATGGAAAAAAAGAAACATGTTGAAATGCATATAGATTTTCTTCGTCAACAACAACAACAACAGCAACAACAACAACAACAACAAGTAGAAGAAATTAATGAATATCCTTCAACATCGGCTGCATCTAGGAAGCGTATATCGATGTTACAATCAAATATACCATGTAAACAACAACAGCCTGAGTTATATGCAGAAACTTTTACTATGTGTGAGGATTGTAATGCTAAAATTCAACCTCAACAATGGATTATTCATTGCTCGCAACCCGAATACAAGAAAAATGTACAGGAAAAAATTTGAAACCGGATTCAACTAATAAAAAATTCATTTAAATCTCGACTTTTGACGTATCGTTTCCCAAAAGGAGATTTGAATTTGAATGAATATTTGAAAAAAGGACAAATATACGTTCAGAAATTATTAAATAATTGTCTGGCTGAGCACATAATTGGGAAATTTAATTTGGAATTGACTCGATATAAGCTACCAGCACATCCTGATAAGCCCGAAACTGATATGTATCACAATACAGAAATGATACGTTTATCAAGGGCAGACAATATAAACTCAGCTCTTACACTTCAATTTGAAAATATTAAAGCAAAGATGTCTGAGTTTCAAGAAAGAGATTCTGGTTGGACGCTTATCCAAATTAAATGTCTGGAAATTAATATTAACAAGGCATCCCCATTATCCGGATCCCAATACATGCCAATACTTATAGAGCTAATACGAAAACGTGCTTGCATTAACGTTCAAAATAATGACGTTTTCTGTTTTAAATGGAGTATTATAGCAGCATTTTATAATGGTGATGACAGTCATGTACACAGACAGACAATTTATAAAATTAATGATATTTCTGAGCATATTATTACGCTTGATTCCGGTACAATACTTAACTTCACTCCAATGAAATTTCCAACTGATGTGAAGGATATAAAGTATTTTGAAAAAAACAATAAGGAAATAAGTATAAATGTGTTCGGGTTCGACCGAAAATTGAAAACGGTGGACCAACCCATACTACATCACAAAAAGTGAAAAGGAAGTACATATTAATTTGCTGCTTTTGGAAAGTGCATGCGGGAGTAAAATGCACTATATTTTAATAAAGAATATTTCTAGGTAATTAGTATAAAATGAACAAAAAACTTTGTAAAAAAAAAATCTATTCTATTAAATTAATTAATTTTTATTTATTTTTAGACTACTAAGATCCCAAATTTCAGCATATAAAGGTGCTTTTTTGCAATAGTTGTCTCTACCACACAACTATACCGGAGAGAATGGTAATTCATAAGGAGAAAGAATGTGGAGCATGCATTCCCAAAATGCCGGAGGGAGAAAAATCTATAATTAAATATCAGCATTATGAAAGGCAGATGGAAGTTCCATTCTTATGGTGTTTTCTTTTCTAAAAAAAAAGTGTGACATTTTATTTAAAAAATGCAATTTGATGTCTGTTTCATAAAAATTTTGCTTCCAAAAAAGGGTGAGTTTTGTAGAATAAAACAACCCACCCTTTTCGGGAGCAAAATTTTTATGAAACAGACTCCAAATTGCATTTTTTTTAAATAAAATGTAACATATTTTGTAGAAAAGAAAACACCATTAGTGTATGCAGATTTGGAATGTGTTCTCGAGGAAGTAGATGTAAGTAGTGTTAATGAAAATAGTAGATGTATAAAAAAAACATATACCATGTGCATATGGTTTTAATATTAAGTGTAATTTTAATGAAAATTTAGATATGTAAGTTTAAAATGTTTAGTAGTAGTGATAGTAGCGGTGTGAATGTAGGACAACATTTTGTAGATAACTTAATAAATGAATGTAGACAAATTTATAAGAATTATTATGAGAAAATTGTCCCCATGCATCCATTAACCCCCTTAGAAGAAGAAAAATTTTTAAAATCTGTCAACTGTCATATTTGCGGTTTAGCACTAGGCGATGAACTAGCTGTGAGAGATCACTGTCACTTATCGGGAAAATATAGAGGGGCTGCACACAATACGTGTAATTTAAATTTTAAAATTCCAAATTTTATTCCTATATTTTTCCACAATTTTTCGAAATATGATTGTCACTTATTTATTAAAGAATTACTTAGTATTAAAGGCGAGACTAATGTAATTCCAATGAATAAAGAATTAAACATTTCTTTGTCGCATACTGTTCGGGTATATACTGATGAAGAAATTGATGAAAAGTGAAGCAAAATATTCCTCAGCATATAATTTCAAAACAACTTGCAAAGGTGCGAGATTATAAAACTTTTAAGATTTATGGCATCTGGCTTGGAATCATTAGCTAGTAACTTCAATGACCAAGATTTAAATGCTATTAGAAAATATTTTCCAGATGCTGAGAAGTTTTCTCTTATGAAGCGAAAGGGTGTTTTTCCTTATGAATATTTAAATTCATTTGGAAAATTAAATGAAAAGCAACTTCCACCAATTGAAGCATTTTACAGTAGGCTAAATGATAAAAAATGCTCAGAAGAAGACTATTTACTAGCACAGAATATATGGACAAAATTTGATTGTGAGACTCTTAGGGATTACATGGAACTGTACTTAAAAACTGACGTATTATTACTTACAGATGTATTTGAAAACTTCAGAAGAATGTAAGAAGATTTAAAATCTAGATCATCCACATTATTATATCATCCCAGGCCTTTCTTGGGATGCAATGCTAAAATATACAAGAATTGAGCTAGAGTTATTAACAGATCTAGAAATGTATAATTTTATTAAACGAGGAATTCGTGGTGGTCTTTCACAATGTAGTAAGAGGTATAGCAAGGCTAATCATACATATCTTAACGATTATAATCCTACGAAACCTTCCGAATAGATTTTATATTTAGACGCAAATAATCTTTATGGTTGGGCAATGTCAGAATCACTACCATATGGAGGCTTCAGTTGGACAAATGACTTCATTCACCCCAAAAATATTCCACATAACTCAGATGTTGGTTATATTTATGAAGTCGATTTATCATACCCGTCCAACTGTCATGATTATCATAATGACCTACCATTCTGTGTGGAAAATAAAATAATAGGTGGCACTAAATATGAAAAATTAATTGCTGACCTATCTGACAAAAATAAATATGTCATACATTATAAAACATTAGATCAATGTTTAAATAATGGATTGGTTTTGGAAAAGTTCACCGAATTTTAAAATTCAATCAAAAACAATGGTTAAAAACATACATAGATTTAAATACTACATACAGAACAGACTTCTATAAATTGCTCAATAATGCTGTGTATGGTAAAACCATGGAAAACGTCGATAAGAGAAAAGACGTTCGATTGATTAGTGAATGGGGTCGTACCAACCGTAACCGATTAGGTGTAGGTGAACTTATAGCAAAACCAAATTTTCATAGCATTTCACAGTTTACCGATAAATTATGGGCTGTACAAATGAAAAAAATTTTGACATACATATTATAATAAACCAATTTATTTAGGCTTTTGTGTACTTGATCTTTCAAAATGGAAAATGTATGATTTCCATTATGAGTACATGAAACCTTAATTACATGGACACTGACTCTTTCATTTATTCAATTAAAACTGACGATTTCAATGACGCTATAAGAGGAGATTTAAAAACACTCTTTGACACATCTGCATATTCAACAATCCATTTAACTTTCCGCAATTAAATAAAAAAGTCATTGGAATGATGAAATATGAAACTGAGGGTAAATTCATCACTGAATATGTAGGCTTAGGACCCAAAGTTTATTCCTTCACAGTTGAAGATGATAGAGATGTGTAATGAACCTACCATTTGGTGTTGTAAGATTTTAGTTAAAACCTAGTAAGCTGGAATTCTACTACAAAAGAACTGAGGGGAGCCATTTATGCAGCTGCTAGCTTCAGCCGGGTTGGGGGGGTTCGTTGTACCTTGTAGCAAAATCAAGTTAATTACAAGAAAAATATTATTATAGACTCCCATAAGTATTAATCAAATTAAACCCCATGGTGACAATCCCTTTTTCTATATTCTGAGCTTGCATTTTAAATAAGACTCAAAGATGTAATAGAGTCATGGCAATAAATTTCCCTCCCTATCCAATGTTTCGATTCTTGCCGTAAGTTTGGTATCGAAACCCCTGACAGAAAATTACCTCAAATGAAATTTAGCTCATTTCGTCAAGAAAACCTGTATTTTACTTTAGAACCGCATAATGTTCGATTTAATTCAATTTAACTTTATTCAATAATTCATTATATAAAAAGAAATAGATTTTAGGTTTTGCATAGAAAATTAGTATTAAACTAAACAAAATAGATTATTTCTCAAACAAAAAATATATATATATATTTATACAACAACAAAAAAAAAATTAATAACAAAACGAAATAAAAATTATTACAGTAATTCCATATTTAATTCATGTCTTCATGAAGGTGCATAAAAATTCGGATTGTATCGTACCGAAATATATGAGATTTAAAAAAAAAATGAGATTGAGATGCTCCGTCGATTCCAAATAAATAGAAACAAACCAAAAGAAAATATGAAAGATTTAGTAACGAGTGGAAGCAAATTTATAAATGAAAAAAAATTATCAAAGTGATCCAACGATTAACCGTGTTAGTTGTTAGTGTAATATTTTGTTTTGGTTTTGTTACTACTATTTGGTTTTATTTTTTTTTCTTTGCTTGTCTCATAAACAATGAAATTGCAAGAGAAAAAAAATATACCTTTTACTTATTTATCAATGAAAAGTGATAATCAATGAAATAAGGAAATCAATGAATTAACACCAAAAAAATACAAAAAAAATACTATGATCACTCACCAGTTTTACTCCGCGTACGATGAAGGCCTTCAGCATATGGGATGCCTGCTAAGTTAAGGGGAATTTAATTTTAAGAGGATTAGATTTATTTTTTTTCTCTGCAGATAATTATTCAAAACGAAGAACGTTTGTTTGCTAAATTAAAAAAAAAAAAAACGGAAAATTATGAAAAACAAATGTCGGAAAAATTTTATGCAACTTCAACAAAAAAAAATACTTAAATAAAGAGTTATCATAACGTGGTGGATCCAATTGTAGATTTATAAAATTTTTGTGAAGGCTTAACTTTAGTATCTGGTTGTATTGTATACATCTATAAAGTGACATAGGTAGAGTGTGTCCAGTATCGCCAGAAATTCTTGATTTCTTTACAAACGCAATAAAAGAGTTGATAGACGACTTCTCTTTGAAAAGGGGTACTGCTGTAAACTACTTGCTTTGTGAGATACTTGAAGAAAATTAAGGTGTTGATCAAGTAACCAAACTGAAATCCAAGTTACTAGGTAATATTTTCACGGAATTATATCCTCTTGATGTTTGAGGGGTTGAGATTCCAGACCACCTTGTCTGGTGTGAGGTTAGGTACACCAGATGATAAGGGTAGTTAGTTTTAGTGATTTTATTAACACTCTTCGGTCTACTTAGTAGGGTTTCTAGGAGGATTGAGTCCCCCGTAAACTTGTTAACCTTTGGTGTCTAATGCGCCTTGGACAGAGTAAATATATAACGTAATTTTTTTTTATCACGTTTATTATTTTATAGTTTATATAATTTTATTTCTGTTCTTTCTTTTTTTTTTATAAACTTGAATTTTGCTTGAACCACTTAATTTCCAATGTCAGCTTATACCCAACAAACACGGAGATTTGATTTCAAATTGAAAATGATTTGAAATCAAACGTTTGATAATGATTTGAAAATCATTTGAAAATCATAGCGTTCTCAACAAAAAGGGGAAATTATTTTCAAATTGAAAAACGCCTTTATTTTCAACTTGCTTTCAAATGTAATTCTCAAATGTTTTTCAAATGTGGATTATAATACAATGTGGAATATAAATAAAAATATTTTATTTTAAGAACAATTTTTGATTTTTAGTTGAACTGTTAATTTTTAATTTTTCGATAGCCAACCAAGAAAAATTAATTTTAATTTTTTTTAATTTAAATTTATTATTTATATAAATAAACTGTGAGATAAACATTCGGCACCATAGCTAAAAGATGAAATAATGTTCTTTCCGTCCTCTAATTCTTGGAAAGACAAACTACTTGGCTCCCTTTTATTTTGAGAATTGTAGCACCCCGATCGTTCAACAAACTTTCTGCACTTTCCCGTTTTATTTTCTTTTTTTCATTGTAATTTTTATTTTTCACAAGAAATAAGCTGTTCAGTTTATATTAAAATTTATTTTTAATAGTAAAACACATGTAACCACAAAGTAAAAAATGTAACTTTAATCGCCATTTTTATTGATTACATTTAAGTATTTTTCGCTTTAGTATTGCCAATTTTATTTTTGATTTGAATTTAACATTTGACAAACATTTGACATCAAATTGATAAAACATTTGATATCAAATGTTTATTTTAAATCATTATCAATTTGAATTGAAATGTTAAATCAAACAATTGAAAAACGTTTGAGAATTGTGTTTGATGTCAAATGATAAAGTCATTTCATATCAAAGGTTTGACTTCGTGTTTGTTGGGTGTGAATACTTTTGCAAATTTTTCAAAACTCTCTTCGCTTTAAAGAAGATGTTCTCCAATCAAACTTTAAAAGTAAAAGAACTTTCTGAAAACTTCGAACGCTACAGGAAACTTTAATCGCATGTTTTATACACAAAAAGGGGAGACAAAAAATACGTACAAAGAAAAGCAAAAATACACGTTTTTATCGACCGGCCACATATCAGACGACCGTTGGCAACGTCTTAAACTTTTCTACTACTAAATAAAATATCCCCTCATTAATACATTATATCAAATAAAAATGTTTGTAAATAAATTTGATAACTTTTCAAAAAGCAAAATATAGAAATGTCCCAAGTTTTAGGTAAATAAAGCATTGTTGATATTTCACTTTATCTTTCATTTTTATACAGGCGTACACAACCTGATCGGATTCAAGACATGAACCAATTTTATAGGTTTAACAGCATTCAATTATGTTAAGTTTTCAGCTCATCACTGGTTTGTTGTTATTAACATTATGTAAAATATTTATCACATTTTGGAAAAAGTAATGCCCCTATTGCGGTTCTCCACTTTTGTAACAGTTTGGTTGTCTTTGATAAATTCACATTGCCATTCTCAACTAAACTGGCAGTTGGCTATTCAGTTGTGTATCTGTTTGTTTCGTGGTATTGCCGTTTTCAACTTTGTAAAAGTTTGGTCGACAAAAATGTTAAATACACACAACTGCTAAAAAGTAGTTGTTAGTTGTGTTATTGGCAGTTAAAGTTTATTTTATTTAATTTCGGTGAAAATCGAAAACAAAATGGAGAAATCGTATGTATAAATTTTTGTAATAACTATTTCGGTTTTTTTAAAAACTTTTATTAGTTTGAAAATAAAAACGAAAGCTCAATTTGAGCGTCTCGTCAAGAGAAACTTAGAAATTGTTCGCGGAAAACACCAGTTTGGTATGATGAAAAATTCATGTAAGCAGTTATGGGAAGAGTTTATAGTGGAGTTAAATAGTTTGGGACCACGACAAAAACTTCTTTTAAACACATATAATCTTCTTAATCTAATTATAATATTCTTGGCACAGTTTTGGATACACTACAAGGCAAGTATAAAGAAAAAACTTCCCAAAAATAAAAGAAACACTCAAGCGACGGGGGAGGGCTTTCACAAGAAGTTTTATTAAAAAGCCTTAAGGATACTGTTTCGCAGCTCTTGTATTGCAAGTCCGGCCAAGTATTTGGTGTTGAAAATATTCCACCATCAAGTGACAATTTTACTGAGTCAGTTTAACCAATAATACAGCCAGAAGATTCGCCAACAGCTACCCCAGCCAGAAGAGGAACCCATCCGGCACAAGAAAGTTTCGTTACTTATCAGGAATCTAATCACGAATTTGTCTTCTTGTATGTAGAGCATTCATACAAGAGTTTTCTTTTTCATCAACATAAATAAATTGACTCTTACATATATCAATTATAAATACTTTTTATTCAACACAACAATTAGAAATACTTTTAGTTTAAAAAATTATTTAATTTTATAAAATTTTCACTTGTCAAACGTTATATTTAAAGTTGGCAAATCGATATTTTAAGTTGGCAATTTTAAAGCAAACTCAACTAAAAACAGTTGAGTATCACAATACCTAAAATGAGTTTGGTTGTGCATAAGTTGGGTTGACTCCAACACGACCAAACTGAGTTGAGTGGAGAACCGCAATAGGGGCATAAAATAAAATGAAAAGCATCATTACAAAACCGAGTAATTTTGACCTTGCGGGTAACAATATTAATCGGCGATGGCTTAGGTTTCGCGTATGGTATATTTAAGAAAAATGTCCGTTAAACTTTAAACAAACAAAATTTGCTAAACAAAGCATCCCCAAGTATTTGTTTAAAATATTTAAATAATATTATTACAAAAAAAAAAAAAAAAAAACAAATAAAATAGTTGTCGTTCCTTGATTTTGACTTATTCCGTGCAATGATGGATTAAATCTATACATTAAATAAAAGGTATTATTCTGTCTAGTATAAATTACATAGACATCTTAATAAAGAATCAGGGGCGAATGTCCTTGGCATGATAAGTTCCTAGGATTTTTCCGTTGTAATCTTCTAAAATATAGTAGTTATTTCCCACTTTCTCTTTAATTTTTGCCTTTAGAAAAAGGGGAGAAAGTTTGGCGTTATAATCCTTTGCGGCGGAACTTTGCGAGAAATTTCTCCTAAGGACTTCTTGACCGACTGTGAATGAAATAGGACGCGTACGTAAGTTATAATGGGCTTGGTTACGTTTATATGCATCGGATATATTTTTTCTGAGTTCTACTCTCAGTAATTTTAGGTTGTCGTCCCTCGACAAAGAAAAACAGGGTTCATCTAAAAGTTGTAACTGGGAGAGCAATTTATATGAATCACCGTGTGTAATCATATTAAAACCGAAGAGTGCATGATATGGGGAGCAATTGATTGATTGGTGTTTCGAATTTCTTAGGGCACAGCTAATAAAACTAAGATCCTCATCCCAACATTTTTGATCACCCTTAAGAAATGCTCGAATTCCACTGATAATTGAACGATTTACGCGTTCCGACGCATTGGATTGAGGTGAATAAATTGCCGTGTACATATGATTAATTCCCAATGACGTCAAAAAGCTATTAAACTCATTCGCTCGAAATTGTGAGCCATTGTCACTCACCAAAATTTCAGGTACACCGTAAATATGAAAACTATTTTTGAGTAGAAAATCCTGAATAACCGAGGACGTAAACTTCTTTAAAGGACAAAGCCAATGAAACTTGGTTAAGTGATCTAGCACAATTAAAATTCCCAGATTACCGCTTTTGCTTCTAGGGTAGGGGCCGATTATGTCTATGAATAATCTTTGAAATGGTCGAATAGAAGTTGTGGATTTTCCCATCTCTGCTTTCATTATAAAATTAGTCGATTTGGTGGTTCTACAAACCTGGCATGTTCTTACATAGTCCCTAACATCCCTAACCAAACCGGGCCAAAAGAAATTACGACGAATTAAATCCAATGTTTTTGTCATTCCACCATGGCAATATACTTTGGCATCGTGAAAATGTGCAATAACTCCCTTTCGTAGCTTTTCCGGAACCCATAGTTTCCAGGCTTGTTCCTCCTGTTCTGCGTTACCGCTATAATGCTCTGTTCTTATATAAATAAACTTGTCAATGATTTTGACATCTAAATACTAGCAGGGATTTGCTGAGATTTTATCTTTTAAAAGTTTATAGTCTTCGTCAAAAAAGTGTGGCGAATTTAAATCAATTTCTGGCTCAGTGATTTCTAACGATGAGATTTCCTCACAATGAATACGGGATAAAGCGTCAGGCACGACATTTTGTTTACCCTTACGATGGCTTATAGTAAATTTGTAGGCTTGTAGCTTAAAAACCCATCGCGCTAGCCTACCACTCAAATCCGGTTGTTTCATAAGCCAAATTAAGCTGGCATGATCGGTAACTACTTCGAATTCCTGAAGCTCCAAGTAGCACTGAAATTTTTTTATTGCTTCCAAGGCTGACAAACATTCGCGTTCTGTTACGCTATAATTCCGCTGGGAGGAATTTAATTTTCTAGACATAAAGGCGATTGGCCTTTCGGCCCCTTCCTTATCTAACTGTATTAAAACTGCTCCGATCCCATAGTCGCTGGCGTCACAGTGAAAGTAAAATTTCTTATCAAAATCAGGGTTGGCTAATACTGGTGCCGAAGTGAGTAGTTTTTTTATATTTTCGAAGTCTTTTTGGGCTGCTTCAGTCCAAACACTACCGTAGAAAAATTATCAATGAAGCGACGATACCACCCAGCTAATCCTAAAAATCCTCTTACTTGCTTTAAGTTCTTAGGGGCCGGCCAGGACAGTATTGAATCGATTTTTTCAGGGTCAGTTTTAATCCCCCCATCTCCTATAACATAACCAAGGTATTTAACCTCTCTAACACAGAACCTACTTTTGGATATATTAAGTGTCAAATTTGCCTTTTGGAACTGTTCCGAAATCCTCACTAGTGTAGACATATGAGAAGAAAAATCTGAAGATACTATAATTAAATCATCAAGGTATCCAAAGACACAGTGTTTCAAATCAGCAGGAATTAATTCATCCATTAAGCGACACATTGTTTGGGGAGCGTTGCACAGTCCAAACGGCATAACCCTGAATTGGTACAGTGGTCGCCCAGGGACGGTGAATGCTGTGAGCGGTTTCGCCTCATCGGCTAGGCCGATTTGCCAATATGCGTCCTTTAAATCGAGTTTAGAAATTAAGTTGGCTTGCGGAAGACGAGAAAATATTCCCTCTATGTTAGGCAACGGATAGGCATCTTTCTTGGTTACAAGATTAAGTTTTCTGGCGTCTAAGCACAGGCGGACTTTGTTTGGTTTGATTACCAAACGCATGGGAGAGCTCTATGAAGAATTTGAAGGTTCTATTACACCTTGGGCCAACATACGATCGATCTCTTCAAACATCAGTTTCTCCACTGCCGGAGAAACTGGATAAAACCTTTGTTTAATCGGCTTGGCATCGCCAATGTCGATTTCATGATGAATCATGTTGGTTTTCCCTAGTCCTTGTTTCTCAAAATTGGGGAAGAGAGCATTAACTGCCTCTAATTGTCTCTGTTGACATAGTGTAAGAGGACACTTTGTATCATCTAAATCGGCAGATTCAGACTTTGCAGACTCTAGTTTTTGGACTTCGGAAGAATTTAATTCAGACAATGTGGACAAGACATTTGACTTATATTCACAGACAGACGAATTAGATACTATTACTGACTCAAAAATGTCAGGCGCAAGTTGAAATGCCTTCCAAAAATCCAAACCTAAAATCAATCTCTGAGATAAAGTTGGGACGACTAATATTTTTATTTGCTGAATTTGATTTTAAAGGACATCTTAGCATCCAGATAATCTAATACCCTTTGATGTCTACCATCGGCAGTTTTAACGACAGATTTTAGACTATGAAATTCAGGAAATCTCGAAAAATCGTAAAGTGCCAAATCTGACCCTATACAACATACGTTTGCGCCAGTGTCCAAAAGACCGAGTTCAGAAAAATGCAGAAACTTAACTTTTGCGTAATAACGCTCATCACAGGGATTTGTAACGATCGAGGAAATTATAAATTTCGAGGCAAATTAACGACACTTAAAATAATTTCTTAATCTAATTGTGGACCTTTTGGGACATGATTTCGGTTTGGTTAAAACGGATACTTCAAAAATTCTATTACGAGCAGAAATATAATCTAGCCATCGTTGATGGTATGGGCGAATTGGGTAAAGATTTTTACCAGACTGGTGAAAATCGAAATATGCCGAATGCTTTGGTTTTATTATTTAAATTTTGGGTGCATAAATTTCCTTAGTTACGGCTCGAGTAGTTTTAGTAGGCTTAGTAGACGAATCTAAAAGTTTAGTGGATGTCATATTACTATCTATATTCGATCCTTGTTCGAATTCGAAACCTGATAGTTTTTTGATTGATTACGTTTTGTAAGACAGAATTGACATTTAGGTTTGTAGGTATTTTTAGCTCCGCAGCCATAACAAAACACAGACCTTTCTTTTTCACAATCTTCCCAGTGATGACCGGGTTCATCGCAGTTCCAACAGACTCTAAGGAATGGTTGTTGAATTGCGTCTACCTTATTATCTGATTTTACCAAATCGTGTATATCATCTTCTAACTCAACTTCTGCGACATTTCTTCGGGGTATAAAACAATTTTTTTGCGTGAACGGCCTTTTAAAGTTATCATCACCTAACAAATTCTCTCTCATTTGTACAAGCTTGTGAAGGTGAGCTAGAGAATAAACAGGCACATATAAGAGCTCGTGTCGGATATCTGGGCAAAGATTTCTGCTCAATATTTCGATAAGTTCTTGTTCCGACATGGGTGAGCTTAATCGGTCTAAATTTATAGAAATTGATTCATAAAATGATTCGAAATTTTCCCCAGGCTTTTGTTTTCTGCTGCGAATTTCCTCCTTTATATCGAAATCCGACTTAAACTCCTTTTACTGATAGCGAATAGCAGCACAAAAATCATCCCAGACAACATTTTGGACTTGTTTATGATATCTCCAAAACCAGTCTCGGGCTTTACCCGAAAGGAGAATATGCAAATTTTTGCAAATCCCATCGAAATCATTATTAAAATTCTCTGCAGTTAAGAAGCGTACTCTATAGAGAAATTCCTCTACATTTAAACCTTTTGTAGACCCATCGAACTAAAGTTACTTTCGTAACAATATATTAGTGTTTTAAGGAATTATATTTATTGATTTTTTCAAGAGCAATTTTATATATAAAAAACACTTTTCTAGAAGATTTTCATTAACTTCATCAGCCATTTAAACATACCTTCAAATACCTATCATACATATACATATCATTCATAAAAATACGAGAATTAAAATAATATTATTTCTTAGTATTGAATTTAACGTATTTCAAAACAAATTCATAGATCATCAAAAATAGCCAGTTGGCGATTTTAATTAACTATTTTATAAATCGCCATGTCGCCAAATCAAAAATTAGGTCGCCAAACATGTTTGAAAATCGCCACGTTTGGCGAGAAATCGCCACATCTGACAACCCTGGTAACTGATCTAAAGAACGGTAAGAGATAATTTGCCCAAATATGGTAGGTTTTTTTATATTTTTCCAATTCGGTGGGTATTGATAAAAAACGATGTGGGAAAATTTTTTAGGGCAATCGGCGACGGCTAAGGCCCCACGCCCGCCAAAGTTTGAGAAAAATCGTTAAGTCCGACTTTTAGGCCTTTTATTTAGGAAAATATTAATTTTACATAAAAGTCGTTTGCTAAGAAGTTGTTGTTTGTTATTTTCTAAAAATTGTATTGCACTTTTATTTAAATAAATTATACACCTAGTGCACAAAAACTGTAGAAGAGCTAAAATATTTTAAAAAATTCTATAAGTATATCCAGAGAGATCTAGTGAAAACCTTCAAAAAATTACCAATATTGGCCATGTACCTTTAGAAATGTAGTGGAAAAATTACATATTTCTATGAAAACTAAAAACTTCCATAACTCGAAAACTAATATTTTTATTTAATTTTTTCTTCTTATTTTTCAATTTTCTTTCACCCTAGGTACTTTGTTTTTATTTGAAGCTGCGTCGGTAAACTAGATTTGCTACCTTATTGTTGTAGTTGTTTCTTTGGCCAGAGTGATGAAAAGCTACTAGGGCCTAAATTTCTTCAATGTAAATAAAATTCAATTTTTAATTACAATATTTTGTTCCTGACGTTTCGTCGATTGTTTGTCGACTTTTTCAAGGGATTTATTTAAAAATTATAAAACAATAAAATAAGTACAATAATGTAACACATAAAAAATAAAATTTTATCACATTAAAAAGTTTTAGATGTACTCAGAAGCATACAAATATAAAACATAATTTTAATAAATAGAAACTGGGAATTATTTCCTTCCGAAGGTTACTTTATATTATATTCAAAATTTTTCATTCGAAAAAAAAAAAATGAAAAATGTTGAATTTAATATAAAGTAACCTTCGGAAGGAAATAATTCCCAGTTTCTATTTGTTAAAATAGTTGAGTTAAATACATTCAATTTATAAAGTAACACTATCCAGTGAGACACAAAGAATGCTGACGAAGGCCGCAGCGGGCCAGAAAATGCATTACATTCTGCTGGTGTCTAATAATTGTAAATTTTTCTGAACATTCAATATACCTCATTGCTTTCCAAAGGAAGGCTAAGGTAAAATGTAAAAAGAAAATACAATAAATAGTCTGGTAGTGTATAAAGTAATTTCTGAAAAATTTAAGGAATAGAACTATTACAAAAAAGCTTTATAAAATACATAACTGAAATTTAGCTCATAGAATAAATTCGAAAAAAAAAATGAAAAATTTTGAACATAATTTTAATATTTATATTACTTTAAACTTTAAATATATCACAGCTCAAGTAATGGCAACAATCAAGGCGAATTCAACTACAGGTGGTGTCGGAACTACAACAATCCAAAAACAACAGAAACAACATACGGTTTTTTGCATTGCATTGTTAGTGCCATTAGCTCGAAATGTCAACCATTATTAGCAAAACACTAACAAATCAAAACAAATAAGCCCGAGCTGTCAAAATCAGATGCCGTTTCGACACCACCTGTAGTTAATTCGCCTTGGGCAACAATATAACTCGCATTTATGTTGTTCGTGTCTTCCTTTAAATTCATTGTTCTCTTAATTTGTTGTTGGATTCTTAGGCTTTCAATTGTGTGCCTCTTACTTTCTTTATTTTCTTTATCTAGAATTTTTACATCATCGAACTTAATTGTGTGACCAGTATGTAGGATGTGTTGCGCTAGTGCTGTTGTCTCTTTTCTCCGCATTATGTCCATCTTGTGTTCTTCCATTATTGTCTCCAGTGTAAGTTTTGTTGTTCCTATATAAATAAGCTCGCATTGCTGTTTGTCATTTCCTTCACATTGTAATTCGTATACAATGTTACTTTGTTTTTGTTTATTAATTGGCGCCTTAACTCTAGAAAAAATTGTACTTAATGTCAAATTGGGTTTGTATGCAAGACAGATGTGTTTGTTTTTATTGACGACCGTATATTATTGTTATCGGTTAACCCAGGTATGTATTTTACACTGTAAAATTTGTTCTCTTCTTTTTCTATGTTTGCAGATTTGTTTTGGTTATTTCTGTCCTTACCAATTGTTTAATCGTATTGTCTATCAATGTAGATGTGAGTTTGGTGGGGAAGCTATTGTTTTTTAAAATCTTTGTTATAATGTGTTTGTTTTTATTATGAAATTGTGTATCACTTATGTTGTATACCCTAGAAATAACATTTTTTGCTGTGTTTATAATTTGATTTTTGGGTTGTGTAGCGTGGTAATTCATTAACCTTCCTGAATTTGTTTCTTTAGTGTACCAATCAAACAGAATCATATTATTTTTGCGTATAATTTTTGAGTCTAAGTACGCGATTTCTCCGTTTTTCTCAATCTGAGTAGTAAATTGTATTTTAGGGAGTTGTTTGTTAAAAGTTGACAGAATTGTGTCCTTGTCTTCTATGCGAGTTATCGCCAAAATGTCGTCTACATAAAAACCATAAATAGTTCAACAAAATAACCACAATACTAATTATTTTCACCAAACATAAAATAATTATTGTCATTTAGACAAAATTTGAGTATTCTTAATTGATGTTAGTGTTGTGTGTTTATTTCACTATGTTCGTGGAATCCGTCCTAACGGGAAAAAGAAGGAGGACGGAAGCCTTCCAGAAGGCCTGCTCGCTCCATTTCATACTCATATCTTATTTACACACGTTGTTATTGCGGGATAGACCTTCCTAGTAACCTAGCATTTACACATGAAAGTGAATTTCTTGAAAGTTTCAATACACTCGCACTTTTTCACCAATACACTCACACTTTTTCACTTAAGCGGCTCATACACTTGCAATAAAATTGTTAAATTTAACGAATTGTACAATTATATCGCCAATGTGTATGTGATATTCGATGATGGATCAATATATTGGCAACAATCAAAAGACTTTTGAATTTTTATTGCACAACGAAAAGAAAATGAAGTATGTTGGCAACATTGTACACTGCTGTTTATGTTATTCCTATAGGTTATGTTCACCTTTTTATTGAATGAATGAAATCATTGTGCGACTTATTGCATAATATAGGACAAAATCGGTATAATATGGCGAATAACATATACAATAATATTGCAAGTGTATGGGCCGCTTTGCACACACATAATTTTTGTACTTTTAGCCAATCGGCTGTTTCTTGGATTTGTCGTTAATAATACGTATACTCAGGGCTGCCAGAAATTTTCGGCAAAAAATCTTAATTTCACCAAAAAAAAATCTTATTTTTGAAGAAAAAATCTTATTTTTAGAATATTTTATTTAATACATAAAATAAACAAAAAAAAAAAACATAACAAAAAATTCAATTTCTTATACTAAATTGTACATTTGTTTCTGCCGTATAATGTTGCAAACAAAATCAAACTGAGCACGTCCTAAAACGTTTTTAACGAGACAAGTCGTTTTTTACTGTCAAAAGAAATTTTCGGGGTTATTTTGAATCTGGTATCGATTGTTTTAAAAACATGGACTACAGGCAAACGGTAAATTATGTTCAGCTATAAAAGCACTTAATTTAATTTTTAAATTTGCACGCACCTTAATTCACCGGTATTTTTTCGAAATTCCTTGTCTATTGTTATTTAGTTGCCACTAATACAACTGGCCTATTCCTTATGCCTTTTTGTATTTTAGTGTTGTATAAGGTCAGACTTACCACCACTTCCTTTAAAGCTAACGTTGCATATTTTACAAAATAGTTCATCCTCACCAGATGAGCTTTTAATTCTTGTCAACCAACTGCTATATTGTTGTAACAACAATGAATTTATTTTTGTTGCCTTTTTAACCAAGAACAAAGGATATTTGACAAATAAAGAAAAATAAATCTAGGAGTTCTAAATAAGAAACAAAATATATAGGCTGACAGAAAATCGAAAAATAAGACGAAAAAATAATTTAAGGATTTGTTTGGCTTTTTTCCCATGTTCTATAATCCTGTACACGTTTTATATTTGGAGTCCCCAAAAATTAGTATCTTACCACAATATCTTCAACATTGCTATTATTTAATTTTTGCAAACCTTAGTCTAACTTGCAATATTTTCTGTTCTGCAAAGAAAAAGCGCGCAAAGCTTACACCTGATTAATGCAATGATGCATTATTAAGTTTAAACATTTGGGAACAAAGAAGGTTTTTTTTAAATTGAACCTTACCTTCGTCTTGACACAGCAAAAAGTCTTGTTTTTGGGGGAAAAATCTTAAAATCTTTTTTCGGTTAAAAAATCTTAAAAAATAAGGTAAAATCTTACTTCTGGCAGCGCTGCGTGTACTCTACTTGCAAGAAGTATTTTCATGTGTAAACCCAGGGTTGTTATGGTTTTTTCTTAAAAAATCGTCAAAATGCTTAACAAAATTCGTCAAAATCGTCACGAATATTAACAAAATCGTCAAATATTTAAGCGTTGCAACCCTGCAAATAATATTGGAACACCTGATCCATTTTGATAAAATGGACTACTCCATGGACTGGTCCGATGTAATGCAAGCATGGACCATGTCATTGTTAAAAAGTGTTTGTAATGAGACATGTCTTCGTTTTTTAACGACGTGCTTTCGTTTTTAAACGACTTCAAAACTAATCCTCTTGAGTATACCATGGAGTAGTTTGTAGTAAAAGCCGGTTTATATTGTCATGCCCTAGGACATCGTAATGTTAAATAGACCATGTTTTTTCATACGTTTAGGTTACTTTTGGACTAGTCCTAGTCCCTTGTGAGCTACACTTTACACTCGTGTTTGGACTGGTCCTAGTATTTGCAGGGAAATCATAGACAATTTATTCACCAATTTTTATTGATTGATATAAATTTTTAGCAAGAAATATTATTTATGATGAAAAAAAGTGATATGGTTACGTTTTATTGTAAGATATAGCAAAAAAATAAGTAAACATATATTTATCATTTGAAAGGAAAGAAATACAGAAGAAAAACTATATTTTCACAAAAACTTATCAAAAATGTATTTATTTTATTTATCCATATTCATAAAAACAAAGAAAATAAATAAAAAGAATCTCATTTGCTATTAACTCGAGCTATCTTTAAATGATTAATTTTTAGCGATATCTCTGTTGCAAATAGTTTTTACTGTTAAAGGTGCTGAGCCAAGTCCATATCAACAGCCTTTTCACCCGACTTGAAACTTTTTAATTCATCCAATTTTAGTTCCAAACTAATAAATTTTTTTTTGCACTCATTTTTTCACACAACTTCTTATTAAGAACTAACTTCTTACTTCCTAATACGCAGCTATGCTAAGAATAACTTACCGATAAGAATTAAATGGTTATTTCCCCTTTTTCCACAAAATAGAAAAATTCTTCCCATGTGATTATGACTTCAGAGAAGAAATCCAATCGTAGGTAGCGAAGCAAAGCGACGCAAATCGGGGCTCTAGTGTATATTTTTTGCAGTATCGATGGTATTCATATAATTGAAGCACAGCCGCGAATAACGTTGTAAACGCCACATTTTGCAAAAATTGTTTTTTTGCAGATAACCGTTGACATCAATCTATTACACGGTTTAAACATCAAATCAACCAAAACTATACACCTTAACGCCTTCAAAATGGCATACAAAGTGTCAGCCAGTGGAAGAACATTGCAAGTTACTAACATAATGATGAAACCGAAATGGTTTTGCAATGCGGAATAATATTTTAAAAGCATATTGCATAAAAGTTTTTATTATCATTATTTTAAATAATAGAAAAAAAAGAATTTTAAAACAAATAATGCTGCCTGTCAAAAAACGTTTTTTTGCTCTCCTGAAAAATTATTATTTTGTAACTTAAAACGTTATTCGCGGCTGTGCTTCAATTGTAGAATTCTTATTACTAATGAAAACCACCTGGTTTGTGATGGGGGAAGAATACTTTTTTGTTTAATTTCCAACAGTTTTTGTATTTCGAAAAATTTATTGTTACGTTTTGGACTGTTCCCAAAATAATTGTAAATATTTCTAGTGTTTTATTGGTGCCAGAAAATCGTCATAACAATATTACTTTTAGTTAAAAATTCGTCAATCGTCATTTTACTCAAAAAAAATCTCAAATCTCAAAAAAATCGTCACATCTAACAACCCTGTGTAAACCCCAGTGCCCATGTTCTGTAACTCTCGCGTCGAGAAAGTTTTCGATTGAAATGTGTGAAATGAAACAAAAATGCCATAAATTGAAACAAACAGCTGTTTTTCTCACTTAACTGTGTCTGTAACTTTTTTGGCGAGTACAAGCTGTCACGTAAGGAAATAACTAGCCAATTTACAGAAAAAGTGTGTCTATAACATTTTGGTGAGAAAAGTTCCCGCTTTGAACTGTCAAATAAACTCACGAATAAAATTGGGACAAGAAAAAATTTTAACACTAAAAAACAATTAAAAATGCAAAGAATAATAATAATAATATTTTATTCTGGCACATTTTTCATTGTTTTATTATTTTGCTTTTAACATTTTTATAAAATATACGAATGTCTTCAAAGCTCGTTTGCAAACAACAAACATTAAAGTCGCTCTTTACACAATTTGGCATAGCCGACGGTTGTGTTTTCGCCGCCGTCGTTGAAAAATTTTAAATTTAAGTAAATGTTGTTCGCCGTCAACGATATGTGTTACTGGCGTTCTGAACGTCTGCAATGTCACACCGGCTTCGAGTGCAATATTATGACATTTATAACGTAACGACGTAATCTCTTTTGATAGTTTTCGACATGAGTTACAGACACACATTTTTCTCACTTTTCGAGAAACGATGGAATATTTTGTTTCACATCTTTTCGATGCAAGAAGTTCTCACTAAAGTTACAGAACATGGGTACAGGTTACAGAAGAATTTTAACGGGATCATAAAAAATATTTCTTTTGCTTTCGCTTGTGCAAAAAAACAAAACAAGAAATCTCCCTTCTTATAAATAAAAACTAAATATATTGCGTAGTCGTCCGCCAATTACTAATCACTTAGCAAAGCAGCAACTATGACCGTCTAATACGCGCTTAATGTATATTTTTTAATGCTTAAACGATTAGGAGAAATATCTTTCCGATTCCAGCCCGATTAATATGATTCTTGCGTACACAGAAAAAATTATTGCCGAATTATTTTCAAACAAACGCTTGTTTGAATTTTTTTTTTTTGATTTCTAGATTTCTACAAATTTTTTTACTGATTCAATCAATATTTTTGTTTGATTTTTATTTAACCAACAAAAATGTGGACAACTCTTCAAAAATATAATAAACGCGCTATTGGTTTCAAGTTTTCATAATTTTGTATGAAATATTTAATGCTCTTTAATGTTGTCGTCCTTTTGCATTTTTTTTATTGATTGTAAGCAACACTTCTTTATGATAAATATAAGAACTACAACAAAAAACACATGCAGTCTATTTTTGGACGCTTTAAAAAAGTACAGTAATAAGAAAAATGATAAAATATCGTGACGAGGTTTGTAGTAAAAAACAAGAAAGACAATAGCAGGTAAAAAAAACGTTTCATTTTTTTTAAACAACAGAAATGACAACATTATAAGAAACAAAATAAATTTTTGGTTGGTTTCAAAGTTGGTAAAAAAAAAACAAAATCCCGTATTCAATTTTTTCAAACAGTTTGTTTAAATACATCAAATACAAAAATAGAATGATGACGAAAAACATATCGAGTCGGTCTGCCGCCGTTTTTTGTTACATTTCTTCTTCATAAGCAAAGGAAAGGATGCAGCAAAAGTGAGTGACGAAGAAAAACATTGTGTGTATAAATAAGACTTCGTTCAAAAATTATTTCAACAAAAAAATGTGTCTCAAAGCCAGCCGGCCGCTCTGCTCTGCTTCATCTTCACCAACAGTGCTTGCTTGTGTGCGTGTCATTGCTTGTGCCAAAACTTTTTTGTTTGATTCAGCAAAATTATTTGTTTAAAATTTATATGAATTTCAGTAAACATTTTGTTTGATTCTGTAAAATTATTTGTTTGAAAAAATCGGCGTTTGTTTTCAATAAACAAAATGCAAATAAATTGTTTGAATATGCGAATTTGTTTGTAGGACCGATTTCAGACAAAAAATTGTTTGATTCTACAAATTTTTTGTTTGAATTGAAAAAATAATTTTTTCTGTGTATGGGCACATACATATACATATATAAAATATTTACCGCATAATTAAGCTAAATTTTGCACTTGTATAAGTTAGGTTGATGAGGATTTTCCTGCTACCTTTTAAAATAAAAGACACTTTTCCTCTTTAGGATGCAATACAGAATGTTTTATTTAAAGTAATTTACTTATAACTAAAGTTCTTAATAAAATAAATGCTGATAAAGTAATTTTGCCCATTTAAAAATTATTCATGAATTTGCCAATCAGAATTTATCAATAATTACAAAAGTTAAAACTTAATAAAATAAATGCTGATAAAGTAATTTTGCCCATTTAAAATTTATTCATGAATTGACCAATCAGAATTTATCAATAATTACAAAAGTTAAAAACACAAAAAAATATTAAACCTAGAATGCAAGTTTGCATTATAAGTATTTGGCAATAGTGCTATCATATTACTTGCACGCGCAACCGAGAAATAATTCGATACTGCATTATGGGTGTTCACTTAGCGTCGTTAACTTGCATTATGGGTGTTCACTTAGCGTCGTTAACTCCTCCCCCTTTTAAGTGTCGGAGCGTCCCTGTTTCGACCTTATCTTCTGAATTATATCCTCTATATTGGTAGTGTCCTGCCTTTTCTTCCTGCGAAAATAGCATACCAGGCATAATAGGATTGGTATAGACATTGCAACTATTATCAAAGTTGTCCGATGCGCAACGATATTTTCTTGTAGGTTGGATATCAACTCATAATTTTTCAGGTTTATTTTGTGTAAATATGGTAACGTGATCTTGGTTTCGTGGCTATTCTTTAAGACATCCAAAATTTTTGGTGGATGAGGCTTAATAAATTGTCTTTGTTTCTTCTCCTTGTTGTAATAAATTGTTCCATTGATGGCCACACTCTCCAAGAACGTTATCAGTACAGTACCATTTACCGTAATTGTGTCTGTCTCGGGAATGCTTGTGTTAAGGACATCATTCAAAAGTATTGATTCTTCTGAGATTCTTTGAACAGGCGGGATATGATCAGCGGATTGTGTTAGACAGGATGCAGTATTATTATTTAACAGCTGGAACAAGCACGTATCATTGGCCTCCCGACAAATATTTGTTGAGCCCATACTTGTGCAGTCTTTTACCGGAATAGCCCATTCATCACACTTGGAGGCTCGGTTTATGTCTAGCTTTAACATAGAGTTATTTTGAATTACAGGATAAATTTTTAAAAATTTACAAAGATTGGTCAACACTGGATACTTTATAATTTGAATAATTATGCTATTATTTTGAAAAATACTTATATTACTACATTTCAGAATGTTACTTATACTAATGGGTATCTTTCTTGATTTTAGCATATCTGTGTTTTCAATGTTATCAAAAATTACCGGGTTTATAATATTTTCCTTTGCCAGGACAACTGAGAGTGCGAGACCGTTTAGAAAGGATATAGTGTTTCCGTTTCTTTCAATAATCAGCTCAAAGAGAATTAGTTCTTCCTCCTACCTGAATTACTGCCTTTCCTTTCAATAATATTGTTGACCCTATCAGTTATGTCATTAATTCTCTCCTGCAACATGGAATTTATTACTGCTTGTTTGTTGTTATTTTCTGTTAGGGCCTCTTCATTCGCTGTTAAGACTTCTAAATCACTATGGTCTGGAGTGCCTGCAACAAATTTTAGAGCGGATTCCAAAAAATCTAATGATCTAGCATGCCTTATGTTAGCTTGTAAGATTGTCAGCAATCTTTCTATTTCTCTTATCTGTTCCTTTATTAATGCACTCATTCTCGCGTCCTACATCGTTTTTAAAATATAGTCAGTTTCTCGTATTATTGACTCATATTCTGAAAGGTTCGTCTTATGTACCAGGTAGTAGTAATCAGTAAATGTAGCAACGTCACCTTCTGTTGTAGCAATAAAATATTTTAAATAGAATTTAATTCTTTATAAAATTTATCGATTTCTCTAATGATTGACCAACTCTTTAGAAACTTATTTTATGAAACACACATTTGCTTAAAATCAAAAAAATTACTTACATTATTTCCATATTTAATTATTCTTGGGCAATTTTCTTAGGATTTTATAAAATCTCCCTTTTCTTTGTAGGCAATGATTAGAGAGTCTATTTATTAGATTTGATATCTATCTTTTTTTTTTACAATTCTCTTGTTTAAACAAAAATTTTTCAAAATTTTAAATTTATATTTTAGCTTTGCTTTCACAAACAAAATTTTTCACTAAACTTTTTTTTAGACTTAATATTGAAAGCCTATTTATTAGATTTGATATCTCTTTTTTTTACAAATGAAATTTTATTTTTGTTTTTACAAAAAAAAATTTTATCTCAAAATTTTAAATTTATATTTTAGCTTTGCTTTCACAAACAAAATTTTTCACTAAACTTTTTTTAGACTTAATATTGAAAGCCTATTTATTAGATTTGATATTTCTTTTTTTTTTTTTACAATTGTCTTGTTTAAATGAAATTGCATTTTTGTTTTTACAACAAAATTTTTTTTATCTCAAGATTTTAAATTTATATTTTGGCTTTGCTTTTACAAACAACTTTATTATAAAAATCTTTTTTTTTTAAACTTGATATTTAACTTTTGCTTTCCAATTTTTTAATTTTTCTTTTTTTTTAACTAACACAATTTTCAAAAATTATATTTTTACTTATTAAAAATGTCTACAGGATTCGGTTGAATTTAATAAACACACACAGATTTTGCTTTTAATCTTAAGGTTTTTTCCGTTGGGCGCCAGTTAGGTTGATGAGGATTTTCCTGCTACCTTTTAAAATAAAAGACACTTTTCCTCTTTAGGATTCAATACAGAAAGTTTTATTTAAAGTAATTTACTTATAACTAAAGTTCTTAATAAAATAAATGCTGATAAAGTAATTTTGCCCATTTAAAAATTATTCATGAATTTGCCAATCAGAATTTATCAATAATTATAAAAGTTAAAACTTAATAAAATAAATGCTGATAAAGTAATTTTGCCCATTTAAAATTTATTCATGAATTGATCAATCGGAATTTATCAATAATTACAAAAGTTAAAAACACAAAAAAAATATTAAACCTAGAATGCAAGTTTTCATTATAAGTATTTGGCAATAGTGCTATCATATTACTTGCACGCGCAACCGAGAAATAATTCGATACTGCATTATGGGTGTTCACTTAGCGTAGTTAACTTGCATATACCATAAAAACACATGAAGACTTAACAGTTATACGTGTAAGAGCTCCTTATATTAAAAGGTTAAAAGCTCTAGCCCAAGTAGTTTTTCAAATTGACGAAAATAAGTGTTAACTTTGTATATGAGTTGCCACGACCACAAAAAACTATATAGCCTACTGTTCGATCCAGAACATCGGTAACATACTGCAAAAATTTTATGAAAATCGGCCCAGCGGCTTAGGCGTCTATAAGGTTAAAACAAACCCAATTTCTTCTTTAGATATATATTTAATACAAAATAATTATGGTTATTTTTATCGCTGTTGGTTACTTTTTGTTTAGATTTTGGTTACAAATTTTTTTGGTCGTGGCAACGCTGTGCACATGTATTCTTTTTTTGACATATTGAAGCCGGTAGCGTCCTGTCTCGAATGTGCTTATAGCATTTATCAGGTAGTATTTAAAAAAAATGAAGTGCCACTAGATTTTGAGTAGATTTCGTCAAAATCTAGTCACGAAGTAGAATTTTTTTGTATGTTAAATCTGGTCCAAAACAATTAGATTTGGCGCGAAATCTCGCAAGTACTAGATTTCGCTCTAGTTTAAACGGGCTATTTTTAACTTGAAAATAATTCAACTAACTTGGAGGCCACACGATCAAGTTTTGACTTTCAATTTGCAATACACTCTTACTTTTTTACTAACACACTCACCTTTCCATTTGTTTGGCAATTTTACTTTCAATTTAACAGCTGATAACATGTTTTTCTTTATAAATTGTTGTTTTGATGACATCTTGAAAGTAAATTGCTTACAAATTGAGTGCAGCCTACGTCACAGCTTTCAATTTATGCAAATTTGACAGACAGTATATGTAAAAGACTATCAAGAACAACTTGAACGTGTGGCTGCAAGGTAAAACAAATATCTGAAATACAGTACTGATCTGTATAATAGGGAACGGACGTTCACCGTATACATCTTTATATCAAAGCATTGTAAAGGGTATATAAGATTCGGCATAGCCGAATATTGCATTATTACTTGTTTTTTATAAATTCATAACGGTACCTTGAGTAGCCATAAAACTTTTAAGAGATGATGCAAGTGTTGGCGATAAATTCATTTATCAAATAAACGAAAATTAAAATTATGTTACTAAAGCTATTTTTGCGGTTACGGCTCGATATGCATTTCTTATTTATTTTCTTTATTTCCATATACAGGCTGCTAAGTCAAGAAGGTGCACTATTGGCCTATTCGGGCTACGGTGATAAGGATAAAGATGCTCGAGTAACTGCGGCAATAGCAAGCAATATTTGGGCTGCCTATGAAAAGCATGGACGCAATGCTTTCCGCGAAGATCGTTTACAATTCGTTCTGTTAGACTGTGAATGTGGTCATGTTGCAATAACTAAGGTACAATATTTTACAGTGTTTTAACATTTTATTTAAATAATAAGAAATAAATCTTAGCGAGCCTTCGATTCTCTCTCCAGTATTTTTTTAGACTCTGTTAATTTTATACATACACTCACAATATTATTACAGTAACGGACTGTAGTTTATGTAGAAGTATTCCGTTCAGTAATTTTTTAATAATTAAACATTTAAAATTCCAAGCAAGTTCGTTCATTAAGTTAAATTTTTCTTTATGTAAAACTAAATGAAAATGTAATTTAGAATAACGAAAAGTTAATTTAATTTTTACTGTCAAAAATCCAACCGCGAATTCCGTAAAAACAAAAGAATATTCAGCTTTTTTATATAAAATAACTTCCAAAAAAATAACTTCATAAAATAAATGAATAGTTCTTTGTTTTACGGAATATTTAGTTAATTTTTTGATAGTTAATATGTATATATAAAAAACTCAATATTCATTTGTTTTTACGGAGCATGGGGTTAAATTTTTGACAGTAAAAATTAAATAAACTTTTCGTTAAATGAAAAATAAGTAGACCGGTTTTTAACTGAATTTTCATTTGTTTTATATTACAATTTCATTTCATTTTACGTACAGAATATTGGGATCTACTAAGGTTAAAATACCATTTGGTTTGGTCAGGGCAAACCTGCCCATGAAAGCCTGTGTTCGATTCCCAAATCAGTCAATAATAAAAAAATTATCAAATAATTTTAATTAATTTCATGTTGTAAAATTCCTTTCTTGATAAAAATAATTAAATGAAAATTAAAGTTGATGAACTTTAGCCTAATTGGCAGATGAGTGCTGGTGAGTTTTGCGTAAGAATAGAAGCAAATGAGACATTGAGAAAACCAAATTTCTTTAATGTGCAATTTGTCATTGTTTTTTGTCGTGCCAACATATACTTTTCCGCATGCGTCAGTTTTGTCTCCATTGCAGTGTATTCTGTAAACTAATTGCGATTTTTCCTCTTTTTCAATCTTAGATTTCATATTGTAAAAAAGTTTTTTTTGTAGTATTTTTTGTTTTAAAAGCTAATTCATATTTTTCCCGATTATTAATGTTGGAATGTTTAATTCGTTCGGAAAAATCTTTTACATATGTTAAGCTTGAAACATTACTAGACGACCATTTATGTAAGAGAAAACTTAATAATAGAGATATGATTACCTACAGACGGTTAAAAAAGGATCCAACATCAATATTTCAAAACAAGAACAACACGTTAATTGAAAAACTTTTCAATATGAATTTAATTAGTACTTTTGACAGGAATAAGATGATAACCAACATAGCGACTGCACCAAGAAAATACGGTCTACCAAAGATCCACAAAACAGGAATGCCGCTACGCTCTATTTGTTCTTCTATCAACTCACCGTCCTACGAATTATGCAAATATTTGACTACAATTTTAAAAATTTTGACAATGGACTCTACATACAATGTAAAAGACTCAATAGAATTTAAGAACAGAGTAAATAATACTTATGTATATATATGAAAATGAATTACTTGTTTCCTTTGACGTAATTTCACTTTTCCCAAGTATTCCAGTTAACATGGCATTAAAAACTATTGAAAGAAAATGGCACTTACTGAAGGAACATACACGAATACCTAAAGATTTATTCTTAGAACTACTAACGTGTTGTATTAAAGAAACAAGATATTTTAAGTAAGAGGATAAATACTATGAACAAAATAAAGGAATGCCCATGGGATCTCCAGCCTCACCAGTCATTGCGGACATAATTATGGAAGAACTATTAAATGTATCAATAGGGAAGATGAAGAGAAAGCCAAGGATTTTTACAAAATATGTGGATAATTTGTTTGGAATCGTTAAGAGAGATGGTATTGAAGAAACCCTGAATACATTGAACGAATTTAATAGACAAATACAATTTATGTTGGAAAAGGAAACAGATAACAAACTAGCGTATTTAGATTCGGTTATAGTTAGACACGAAGACATACTTAAACTAGATTGGTACCAAAAACCGATGGCGTCTGGTCGATAAATAAATTTCTACTCAAAACATCCAAGAAGAACAATTATAAATACAGCGACCAACTTCATTAAGAGAGTTCTAGAAATAAGTGACAAAGTTTTCCACCCAATAAATATCTGCAAAATAAGGAATATATTAAGTAAAAACGATTTTCCAAATAAAACCATTAATGAACTAATTAACAGAGTAAAAACTACGATAGCAAAAGGAACAACTAAAAAGGAACGACCACCAATAATATATAAGACTATGACATAGGTAAAAGATTTTTCCGAACGTACATATATGTTGGCACGACAAAAAAACAAATTAAAAACCAGACTTGCAGCACATAAGTCAGATGAAAAGGCTATTTAAAAACCATTAGAACAGAAAACTGCATTAGCAGCCCACTGTACTGTAACTGGACATAAACCAAATTTTAATAATGTAGACATATTGGAAGAGATTTACTCTTGAGATGCTACATATAATTGATCAAGAGACAGAAAAGACATTAAATTTTAAGAAAGACACAGAAAGATGTGCAAAAATTTATAAACATGCAATAGACAAACACAAATCAAAGAAAGCTTTATCAGTGAAATCAGCTGTTCGCTTTTTGCTTTATGAAAACCAATACAAAAGCTTACCGAAATGCAATGTACCGTAGTTGCAACGTACCAATCTGTATAAAATAGAATTTCATGCCGTTGTTACGTGACATTTCTAAGACAGTGATGAGCGAGCGGCTTGTATGTTACATTGAATGCGGTTAATTTTGGTACTTTTTTCAGTATATCTATGGAATTGCGACAAAACAACTTAAATTACAACATATTTCCATATATACAAATTTTCATATGCTTTGACGTACAAAATAATCATATGCATATACACATACAATGGAAATGAGAAACATATAAAACCCAGCCAGCAAAATTATCCGACGTCGTTCAGATATCTGAGGGAAACGTCGGCAAAAACGACGGAATTGTATACGAATTCTGTCAGATTTCTGACCCAAAAACGTATGGAGTGGTTGACACGAATTCTGACAGACATGTCGTGGGAAATTTTGGTTTTTTGTCGGCATTTCTGATAGATATCTAACAGAAACCTAATGAAAAAGTCATGGGAAGTTCTGATGTGTTAGACGAGAATTTTTTGCAAAATATGTAAAAGTGAATACATAATTAAAAATGTTACACGTACGTACCTTTTTATGCTTTTTATCTTGAACAAATAAAATAAAATTAAAATTGTTTTCAATTGAATGACAATTGTCATTATTTAAAAAAAATAATAAGTCTCGTTAGACAAATCTGAAGGAATTCTGTCGGAATTCTGTTGGACATATCTGAACATAATTTCCCCTTGATATATCCTTGCGAAATCGATTAGAAATCGGCCAGACAGTAGGTAAATTCAATGTCTGACAGAAATCTGAACGAAGTCTCTAAGAATGAAGTCAGGCAATTGCACGAAATGTCTGATTCAGACAATGTCGGAGTATTTTGCTGGCTGGGAAGGCTTTGAATGGTCTCAAAACCTTGTTTGATGTATGCATATTTAAAATATATGTATGCTAAAAATATATATATGCTAAAATACAAAATTTATTTATTGTAAATCTATTATATAAATATAAAATTTTAACATTTTTACATACACAAAATACTGTTTTAATACCATTTAAATCACGTAGTACCTTTTCTGTACAACGGTCACCATTTGAACATTTTTGATTCTCATCACTGTGTGTTTTGTTTTATGTATACTATTGCTTTTTGTTTATTTATGGGAAAACATATGACACGTTTTTAAATGTTCTATAAGTCCACCAACGTGCTTACGGTACGGTGCGGTACATTACGGGTACAGCAACGTTCGCCTAACTGACCCTTTAAATTGGTCCGAGTTTTTAAACTTTTATTATTTATTTATTTAACTGTAAATATTAAATTTGTTTTGCGTAAAATATTTTGTATTTTTAATGGTATTTTTGTTTTTTGTATTTTTAAAAAGATTCCCCTGATGATGGTCAGAGATTTTGACCGAAATATTGGAAAAATATAAAAATAAAATAAAAAGTTTTTTGAATTTATTTATTATTTATGTATGTATATAAGACCTCAAGCCTAAATAATAAAACAACATTTTTACAAGTTTTATTTTTTGCTGCGAAACATTTGAGTTTGTTGATGAAAGGGGAAATACGAATAGAAAAGTGTAATTTGTTTTTGTAAGCTTGTTATTGAAAGAAAGAGAGAAGGCATAGAAAATGACACAATGCTGTAAAACAAAATGTTTATTCTAGTTTTTTTGAGTTTTATTTATTCCTCAAAAAATAAACGTTATTTCTCAGAAATAAAATTTATTTTTTGAAACTTGATTTTTTTCTTGAAAAAGTAATTTTTGAATGGAATAAAATATAGAAAACATAATTTAAAAAATTTGAGTTTTTGCACAGACTCTGGGAATAAATTCGCCCTCAAAACGGTTAATATGTATTAATTTTAGCGCAGAAAGTTACTTTTTTTGTAAGGGAAAAAAGTTAATTAAAAAAGTAACTGTTATTTTCTAAGCAAAAACTGAAACAATTTGTATTTCGTGAGGAATAAATAAAAATCAAAAATATTTTTGTGTTCTGAGGAATACATAAATAAAAATACATAAAAGAAATAACTCAGAAAAAAACTTTTATTTTCTAAGTGAAAATTAAAATTCAAGAAATAATGATTATAAAGTATTTTTTTTTTTAATTAAACTTATAACAGATACGGTCCCTGAAATTAATTATGCACTTAAGGCAAACTTTATCATTAAAAACGCAGTTTCATTTAAATATGTATCTGCATAATAAAAGTTAACTTTTTTAATTCTAAATAGAAAAAATTATAGATTTACTGCTTTATGTACTTGGACTGAAAATTTCCTACCAAGATTGCAGAAAAGTATATGTGAAATGTATTTGGTGGGACATTTTTATTTTAAAAACATAATTAAACTAATTTTTTATACTTCTTAATAAAAAAAAAAAAAACATTTTTTATATCTCACATTTTTGAGTCTTTTGAGTAAAAAAATATATATTTCAGATCAATTTCAAAAATGTTTAAGGTGCGTGCTTGAATTTCTCATTCAAGTTATCACCCCTATTGTGAATAATTTTTCCCTCGTAATTTTTCCCCTTTTCACATATTTGCGATCATAAAAAAGGTAATTCAAAGGAGAATAATAACGTGAAAAAATGTTTACGAAAAAAATTCCCCTTATCGTGAAAAGTTTTTTCCCTCGTAATGTGTTCACATTTCCCTTAGATTTATTCACTTTATTTTTGCTAGGGAACAGAACATGTATGTAAGTAGTTCCTCCTATAAATAGAATATTAAGGACAAGATCCGTTAATAAGGCACAAACCGATATATTGGTCAACAAAATGCAAAACGACAGGTCGATTGCCTACGGATTTGTGAAGCTTTCCACAGACTTAGTGGCCGAATTTTGGAAAATATTTAACTACATAAAATTTAAAAGATTGCAAAAAACTAACGTTGTAATCAAACTATCCTTCCAATACTAAATATTTTCCTTTATTATTTTAACTTTTCTTTTAAATATATACGTGTATATTTTTGAACAAAAATTCATTGATTTTTAATTTTTTTTAATCCCTTCATTTTTTTACATTCACTGGAACTGATAGCATTAACAATTTTTCGCATGATATTAACGATTGGTTTTTTCCCCTTCGAGGGGAATGAAAATTTCATGGGAACAAAAATATATAATTGTATGAACATTTATCATCTAGAATAAAAACCTTTACGACATTTATAAAATATAACAAAATCTTAAAAAAAAATTTGTTCGTCTTCTAATCAACATTTCACTCGCTTTCAGTCATCTCTTAATTTTTTCTTAATCGCTTAACATTTTATATTTCTTAGTTTCGCAAATTTCTAGGGGGTGATACCGAGAATTCAAACACTTTTTTTAAGGACGACCCTAATGTTCATGCAATTTGTCCCTTAAAAAAAGTTGAAAATAGATATGTATTTCTGTTCTGAAAATAAATTAACGTGTTTTTCAGGTTGCCAGTATATTATTATGCCTCTACGCCAAGGAAAATGTTGGTCTCGGTCTTCTCAAACAAAAAGCAATGGCATTGGTTGCCTACCTAGAGGGTCCACTTAAACAAATTGCGGCATCGTAAAATGTAATATATTGTTTATTTAAAATTTATATGAAGTTCTCTTCTTTTTAATTTTATTATTTTATATAATTCAAAATAATATATTTCCTTTGTTAAATTTTAGTTTTAAGTCTCTTGTTTATACAATATAATTCCTTAAACTAATTAAATTTTTTTTTCTCATTATTTTTTATTGAATCTTCATATATTAAATATGAACTAACAATAATAAATCAAATCTTAACCTAATACGTTATTTTATGTCCTGCCAGTGCCATACAAAAATTTTCTTCATCACGGGTTCTGTTCACTTATATAGGTGTTTATCGCTCATCTAATTGGGTAAGTGCTGCAGTGTCTCTTCTTCTTAAGCGAGTGTGGCCGCCATGAATTAAAATATTTCGAGCTAGTGGATTTGGGTGTTGTTCAAGCCTTTTTAAATATTTTACTGCAAATTTTGTAATAATAGTTTTTACTAATGGCACATTGAGATCCTTATGAATGTTTGAGTTTTTAACATACAAGGGAGCGGCTGTGATTATTCGAAGAAGTTTATTTTGGCGCCTTTGAATTTTGTCGATATTAGAGGCCGAGGCAGTGCCCCATAGTTGAATACCGTAGCACCAGATAGGCTTTAAGATAGAGTTGTAAAGTAGAAGCTTGCAATCGAGACTAAGAATAGAATTTCTTCCAATAAGCCAATGAATTTGAATGGCTTTTAGTTTAATTTGAGTTAATATTGCCTCTATATGGCATTTACACGTTAATCGCCGATCCAGATGTATACCGAGATATTTTACATGCGAATGTTGAGGAATTATTTGATTATTGATTGTAATAGGGGGGCAAGATTCCCGGCGCAAGGGGAATGTTATATGCACGCATTTTTGCTCATTGACCATTATCCTCCATTGTCATAACCATATTTCTAGTTGAAACATATGATGCTGTAAGTAACGCGATGCTTCATAACGATTTTCGTGGACGCTTAGAAAAGCTGTATCGTCTGCAAATGTTGAAGTTTGTGTATATTTGGCTTGTTGGCATGTCCGAAGTATAAATAGGGGGCCCAGGATGTTGCCTTGTGGTACTCCAGCGTCAATGGGCTGAGGTGAACTTAAGAAATTTACTTGTTTAATAATAAATTGACGACCGACTAAGTAGCTTTCTAGCAGCTTGTGTGTGTTTGCTAGTAAATGTTGCTTCAATTTATGTAATAAGCCTTCATGCCAGACTTTATCAAAAGCTTGCGAAACATCGGTGAAGAGTGCTGAGCAATATTTCTTTTCTTCAAGTGCTTTTCTTATGATATTTACTATTCGATGAGTCTGTTCGATTGTGCTGTGTTTTCTTCTAAATCCGAACTGATGGTTTGGAATACATCTATTTTCACTTAAAATCGGTGTTAATTTTGAAACTAATAATTTCTCAAAAAGCTTTGACATATTTGATAAGTAGCTAATAGGCCTATAAGACTAAACTTTTGTATTATCTTTACCTGGCTTTGGTATCATGGTAACTAAGGAAAATGACTTAAAAATTACTTAATTAAACCATTTAATCAATTGAATACAGTTTCAGAGTCCTATCCATACTTGTAGATGCAATGTACTGAGCATTTTTGCCAAACCGCTCACCAGTAGCCAGTGCCGTGTGATCATTAAAAATGTTACATCTTGCCATTGTTTACATATACATATAAACTCTAAATAAAAAATAAATTAAGAAACATAATTAATCAGGTATGTGATGGAAAACGATCGTTTTAAAAATGATACTGGTAGTATTATGTTATGAATAACTTTTTTTAACCGATACACATATCCGTTATGGCTACTTAATAAGTAACTTGTTAGTTAACAGCTTTATATATCGACTAGTTAACCGTTATTAATATAGGTTAGTCCTACTGATTATACCAGTTATTATATTCCTAAAAAATGGGTATTTCTACTGCATTACGCTGGGTCTCTACGTCGCAATTTTTATTGCTAAGTACAAGCAATAACGTCGGCAGAACAATGTAGCAATAATTGCTGATTGTATTGCTGGAGAACACTTGTTATTGCTTTGCCATAAATTTGCAATTTTCACCTCGGGTAGCTGTATAAAGTTTTGTGGCTGTATTTATAACAAATGTTTTATGTTGTGTTTTGAAGTGATTGTTAAATTTTCTTTTTTAAATTAATAAATTAAATTAATAAAATAATTAATTGTTATTGTCGTAGCTGTGTTTTGTATTGCTTTTTTGTTTATTTTCGTATGAAAAAAAAACCTAAAACTTGTATTGTTCTATTGAAAAAATAAAAATGTACAAAAAAAACAAATTCGGCGTTTGCTTTTGTTGATATTGACGTTTATTTAAAAATATAATATATAAAAACTGTTTTCTGTATTTTGTTGAAGTATTTTTTCACTTGGCGGCTTTTTCTTGATTGCTTTTTTAATATATAAACACACTAATAAATAATGCTTTTTTAATAGATAAACACACTAATAAATAAACAACCGTACAGAGAAATGAAATGTCAGATAATTTACAACTGATGACAGCAGATTGCTAAGCAATAATTGCTCAAGCAATCAGAAGGGCAATCATTGCGCAATGGATTGCCACTCATGGCAATTTGCGGTCTATACGTCGCAAATTCAATGGTGCAATCAAATTTGACGTTTGCCGCAATAAATATTGCTACGTGGAGACCCTTTTTAATGTTTTCAATTTATTTTATTTTAAGAAAAAGTACATAAAACAATATTAAAAAAGAAAAATAAAAAAAACAATTAATTCATTTAAACAGTAAAAAGTATAATAAAAACCATAAAAAAAGCATTTAATATTGTTTTTGTACATACTTTTTGATTGATTATAGGTCTGTCTGCGAACACATATTTTGCGCAAAATGTTGCAAAATGTTGTCAGGTACTCCAAATCTCTTGCAGCGAGAGAGCCAAAAAGAGAATTTTTTGACAGTTGGAAGTTAGAGAACTTGCAAAATGTTACTGGAGAAATTTCCGCTTGCAAGATTTTGCAAATAGTTTGAACAGCTGTTTGAATTAAATAGTTTTTGTGAAATGAAAATAAAAATTTAAATTTAACAATGACAGAGGTAAGTAGTTAGAATTGTGTTGATTTTTAACGTTTATAATAAATTATAATAAACAAAACATTTTACTTCATGCTAGAAACGTCCAAATATACAGTGCGACCGTGGCGTTAGTGGAGTGGAGATGGCAGAACCGATAGAACCAGCAGAACTTTGTGGGACAAACTTTGCAATTGAAGAGGCGAGTATTTGGAATTGTGTTCCTGGCGAGAACTTCACATCCAAATTATTTTTCTCCGTTGTCAAGCTGTTGGAGGGCACCGTATTGGGCATTTCATTCTTTTTTCCCATTGTAAGCCGGCACTATGTTGGGCAATGTAAGCAAAAGAAGTTTTATACAAAACCCGACAAATAAAACTAAAAACTAAGAAGAAATTGAATTTACCAAATTAATAACAGTGTAATAAACAATTTTTTTTAATTTACAACACTTTTTAAGCTTCACTTTAATAAATAATTTTTTAATTTACCTCGAGAAATATATACTAAATTTCTTTTGCTTTTTTATTTCAATTGTTTACACACCGATCAGCTGTTTTCTTGCAAAATTTCACTGGATACTGTCTGCGTACTTTTTGAGATTTTTTCAGCCGATAGAGTAATATTGGTCTTACTCTCCCAAAAAAATTTACTGAGTATTTGCTACTGGAAAAGTACCCAGACAGACCTTATAATTTACCATAACACATACATGTTCCTGCAAAATTGTATACTCCTACAATTAAAAACAACGTTCTTTTCAACAAAATTCTAAAAGCCCTAATTGCAAGCGAAAAAATTCTTAAAATAAGAATGTAACTTACGCCTTTTGATAAAAAATAAATAACAAACATAAAAGAAGAAAGCAATTTATTTTTAATTAACAGTTAGTTTTCCATTGTTGTGTTGCAATAAAATATCATTGTTTGTTTACTTTTTTTAAACCGCTAAGTAAGTAGGTACCTTATTTCTTGAAGCAAGCAGTTAATCAAAGTAAAGTAAAAAAAACAGGCCCGTTTCTAAAATTAAGCTCATAGAATAAATTCAAAAAATGAAAAATGTTGAATATAATATAAAGTAACATTCGAAAGGAAATAACACAGTGTTAAAAAATTGAATGAAATAGAAAAACCTGGGACCGGATATTATTTTTCTTGTAGGGCTTGTCGACTAAAACAAGATTCCAATAGTGAAATATACCGGACACCTCCAAAATCCGGATTTACGGGTAAAAAACCGGTTTTTGTGCCTTTGCGCACTTATAAGCCTGTAATTTTGTTGATAATGATCCGATTGTCAATTTCTTACTAGATTTGGAAAGAAGAAACTGAGGTCTTTCGAACAATGTATAATTTATTTAAGAAAACTGGAGAAATTTGGATGTTATTGTCGAGCAAACACAAATTTTGTAGATTTTTCAAAAAAATTTCAAATTTAGTGACGTTTTTATACATTATTTTCTTAAGAAACTATAATACTATTGAGTTTATTCAAAAAGTACGTTTATTAACGATTACAACGCATTTTTGGGTTTAAAATTAGATAAGTGATTGACTGAGTTATTTAACTTTTCATGAAAATAAACTTTTAAACATTTTATAAAAATTTTATTAATCAATGCTATCTTAAACACAAAAAAAATTTTTAATGAGAGTTTAAGTCATTCAAAAATATTGTTTTTTTTCGTGTTCTTTTTACGCAGTTTCTTTAAAATTACAAATCACTGTTAGCCTAAACACAACTTAGATTTACAACAAATATTAGTAATGAGAGCTTTACTCATGTAAAATTATTGTTTTTTTTTTAATATGACGTTTTGTTAATGTCTTCTTTTTCACTTTGAATCTGTGTATTAAAAAAAAACGTTTGCAATTTAATAAAAATCGTGTGCAATTTAAATTAAAATTATATACAAAATGTTTGACAATTGTACCAAATTTTTGGCTTATTTACTGATATCAGTCACCGGCGTGATTTTAAAAACAATACAGTTTTAAAACACGCAAAAACATTAAGTACGCAAATGTTGTAACTGTTACAAAACCGATACCTGTAAGTTATGATCTACCGACAACGAACAAATCTGTCGATATAACAGAAAAAGATTTTGAACAAAGAAAGTTCCTTCCATCCAGGTCTACAACAACGGAGCGGCATATTTGGCAAATGCTGATTTCTACGATCTTGTTCGCGAATTACACTTGTCAAAGCGGCAATCTGAAGTCCTTTGGTCGCGATTAAAGCAGTAGAATTTTGTGGAAAAGGATTTCGTTATAACATCCGGTAGAACAAGTTACCGGACTTGGTTACTTGAAGAAAGATTTAAGACTATTTCCAATGACAGTGATCTCGTGAATTGCGTTGATGTACCGAAACTATTTTCGGCATTAAATCACAATTATAATGCAGATGAATGGCGACTTTTTTTTGATGGTTCATTTAAAAGTAAATTTTCTTATAAAAATTTATGACTTTATTTTTATTAATTTAAGATTTGTAATGTAATATGTCGTGCGCCGAATCGTTATGATCGCAAACTATGGCCAACTCGCGAGTCACATAGAAAAGGCAGCAAAAACATTTTAAATTACCAATTAGTTAAAGTTAAGGACGTTATTCTGGCACCACTGCATCTTAAACTGGGATACATGAAACATTTTGTAAAAAATTAGATGTAAACGGCGATGCTTTTTGTCATCTTTGTCATAATTTTAATTTAAATTGTACACGATTTTTATTAAATTGCAAACGTTTTTTTAAATAAACAGATTCAAAGTGAAAAAGAAGACATTAACAAAACGTCATATTAAAAAAAAACAATAATTTTACATAAGTAAAGCTCTCATTACAAATATTTGTTGTAAATCTAATTTGTGTTTAGGCTAACAGCGATTTGTAATTTTAAAGAAAGTGCGTACAAAGAACACGAAAAAAAACAATATTTTTTAATGACTTAAACTCTCATTACAAATTGTGTTTAGGATAACATTGATTAATTGATTAATAAAATTTTTATAAAATGTTTAAAAGTTTATTTTCATGAAAAGTTAAATAACTCAGTCAATTACTTATCTATTTTTAAACCCAAATATGCGTTGTAATCGTTAATAAACGTACTTTTTGAATAAACTCAATAGTATTATAGTTTCTTAAGAAAATAATGTATAAAAACGTCACTAAATTTGAAATTTTTTTGAAAAATCTACAAAATTTGTGTTTGCTCGACAATAACATCCAAATTTCTCCAGTTTTCTTAAATAAATTATACATTGTTCGAAAGATCTCAGTTTCTTCTTTCCAAATCTAGTAAGAAATTTAAAATCGGATCATTATCAACAAAATTACAGGCTTATAAGTGCGCAAAGGCACAAAAACCGGTTTTTTACCCGTAAATCCGGATTTTGGAGGTGTCCGGTATATTTCACTATTGGAATCTTGTTTCACTCGACAAGCCCTACAAGAAAAATGATATCCGGTCCCAGGTTTTTTAGACTGTCTCACCGTGTAATTCCCAGTTTCTTATTGTAAAAATTGTTGAGTTAAATACATTCAATTTATAAAGTATCACTATCCAGTGTGACACAAAGAATGCTGACGAAGGCCGTAGCGGGCCAGAAAATACATTACATTCTGCTAGTGTCTAATAATTGTAAATTTTTCTGTACATACAATATACTCCATTGCTGTCCAAAGGAAAGCTAAGGTAAAATGTAACAAGAAGATACAATATAATAGTCTGGTAGTGTATAAAGTCATTTCTGAAAAATTGAAGGAATAGAACTAATACAAAAAAGCTTTATTAAATACATAACTAAAATTTTGCTCATAGAATAAATTCGAAAAATTAAAATGTTGAAACTAATTTAAACAAATCAGTGAAAAAAGTGAATAAAAAATACGATATTCGAATGTCTGGTAAAATGTATAAAGGAATCAATAAAGGAATTTTGTGCGAAAAAAATCCACGAAAAATGGGGTTAAGATGTCAGTCAGAATTTCGTGATCGATTTTGGAGCATGTCGTGGGATGAAAAAAAGGTGTATGTGAAATGTCAAGTAGACGTAGAAGAAAAGGCACGAAATTGTAAAATATTTTCGAGGAGATCGATATCTAAAAGTTATTATTTAAGAGTTAAAACGTGTCGTACCCAAGTTTGCAGGCAAATGTTTATGTCAACTCTTGGAGTCAATAAAAAATGATAAGAAATTGGGTAGATTTAAACATTTTAGATAATGCGCAACTGGGTAAAGTACTGCCAAAAAGAAAAACCTCGATTAATGGTAAAAAATACGAAAAGCGTCTTAACTTTTAAAATAATTGGTTAAACGATATTCCGAAACTTGAATCCCATTACCGAAGGCAATACTCAAACAAACTTTATTTTCAAACAGATGTTAAATCATACAGTCAATTATATAAATTATATTGTGAAGAATGCATAAAAAACCATGATAATGAAACTTCGGCAGCATCGTATCAAAACTTTAAGCTTAGAATAAAATAAACTATTTCCTTATTTAAACCAAGGAATGATATGTGCGATACTTGCGTATCATATGAAGCAAAAAACAAAACTGTGGAACAATATAGCAATCATCGATTAGAAATTGATGAAATGAGAGTAGAAAAAGCAAATGATGTCGAAAATGTCAAGTCTAAACTGTGTTTATTATTATGCATGGATATTAGTGTGACCGCAAGTTATATGGGCAATTTTTGTTTTCATATTTTCACTTGGCAAACCCCTTAGAATGATTCCAAATTAGAAAAAAATATATACAAAAAATTTTTGATCGTTTGCATAGTTATTAGCCGTGCCTTGACCCCACAAAGTTTGCTAAAATGCTATTATTCTCACTATGGGTAGCTTTTATTGATGATAAGTTCCGTAATATTTATTTTAGAGAAAAACTTATTTACAAATATTCTAGGGCTAAATCTTATGAACAATGTTGCTCTGTATTAGTGTTCTTTAACATGAATATTTTATCCAAAAAAAACCAAATTAAAAAATTACACCGAAATTTTAGAATTTGACAGTTAATCTTTATGTAAAACTTGAATCCGAATATGAAGTCAGAATTGTTAAAAGTATAACAGTTTTTGAGATATTCCAAAATAACCGTTATTTGTGTTTTTAAAAAAGATGATGTGACTGAAATGCAAATATCTTCAACAATTTTGAACGGACTATGTATTTCTTTCTTTTTATTGAGAGGTTATAAAATTTATTAAATAACCATGGGTCGTTTGAAGAGATGAGTCATTAAATGGCAGAGTTAAAGTTGACAAAACTTCAAACTTCATTATAAATTTTATGATTTTGTTAAATTTTGCTCTTTTCAAGTTATTGTTTTTAAACTAATGATTTAAAAATCCTAATGTCTTATTGCATGCGACATTAGATTATTTTAATTTGAACAATTTGCGCCCAACAATGGAAAGTTAATAATAAGAAAATTAATCTTCCTTCTGAAGTCGTTCAGTATGTTAAGGATTCGCGAAAATCTCCATTTCACATTTAAAACTCATCACCTTACACATTCGTTTCTTTTTTTTTTTTGATTACGACTCTCTTCCTAAGCTTTACTCTATTCGTCCAGGTAAAATTATTATTACAAATATTCATGACCTATTCATGCAACTTAAAATTTACAGGAAAGAAAGCAGGAGATCTCACCGTTTACAAAATTCGAGCTTTGGGGTATGATCCTTCTGGAACTGTTTATTTTAAAATAAACAAAAGAAGAATCTGCAATAACTCCACACCGAAGTGCAAAAATAATTCATAACACCGAACTCTTTCCATTACATAGCCAGAGGGTATTTCTAAAAAGAAGTGGGAACATCTAAATGATCTTCATTCCGGAAGATTGGCATATTCGTTTTATATTAATTTACCACATGAAAATGAGTAACACCTGATTTTCACGATGATTTAAAAGACATGTCTTTTTTATAGTTCTTTTTTAAAGAAACTTCCAAAGACATGTTCAATTTTCACAATGTTTCTTATTTTGTTTGATTTTTTTTATTTTCCTTATAAATGTATGTATGTATTGAATTTTTTTGAATTAAATTTGTTTATTTTTTTATATTTTAAAAAGCAATTGTAATTTTGAAATAAAAATACAACATAAATTAAAAAACAAAATTAAATGCAAAGAGGAATGTCAAAAAAAACACAGAAAATACGATTCATGTCTTTTTTTCTACCCTGCTTACTTCACTCCCCCGCTCGCTTTCAAACTAAAAAAGACATGTTTCAAAAATAGGGGAAAAAATCATCATGAAAATTGGGTGTAACTATTATTTTTTAATAATCAGAATTTCCTTTTATTTAATTTTTTTGTTGATAACTTTTAATGCTTTATTAGTAAAAATAAAAAGGAAATAAATTAAAAAATATATATGTATGTATTTTATTTAACTTATGAAGAAAATAAAAAACTTTTCCTCAAGATTACCGAAACCATTTTTTAATTTGATTTACGCCCTTTTCGGTTTCAGAAAAAATAAATTTTCAAGAATTAATAATTGTGGGAAATATGAACATCGATATTTTAAATCAAAATAACACAACATTCAAATATGTGAACATGATATTGTCATACGGTTTGCAGTGCGTAATAAAATAGGTAACAAGGGAAGACATAAACATTAAAACCTGCATTGACCATCCGTTTGTAAGAAATAACAAACAAACGTTACATTTGCACGCAGCCGTAAGTCCCAATTTACAACGTTGAAATTAAAAGGCAGAACTTTTTCTTATTCTCTTTTGAACTTGCCTAAACCTTTCACAATCGCGAAATTAATAGACAGACAGATATTATTGTTTTCCTTTTTTCGTTCTTTTCGCTGTTGACGAAGATGAACATTTAACAGGCATTGATACTAAAATTACATTGGTGTGAGAAAAATTATATGAAGCAACAACATGAAAATGCCGAAAAGTGTAAAAGATAACCAAAAAATGTCCACTACAAATAGTTATGTACTACACACTCTACCTCTACAACCCCTCACCAACAAACTTCGTCTGTCTGCCTTCCACTTGCCTCATTGTAAAAGGTGTAACGTAGATTTACATTCCCTTAAATCTACTTTACATACCTATTAACATATTTTACACTAACCTTACACAGGTAACTGATAATATATTAAAACTATCTTAAGAAAATTAACTCCTATGATCATTTATGAAACCCCTTAATACAGTATACAAGCTTATGAAACCCCCTAATGTTAATTCTACCTACCAATATAAATATTTAGAATGAGAAGTCTCATTTAGTTTATAAATAATGTTAGATAAGTACTCGAGGTTGAGATGTCATCGTGGCGATTTCATTGCACCAACGATCTTGCCATATTAAAGTCGACTTAGTCCCCGCCTTCTGCACGACGGTCGCCGACACTTGAATTCACTTCGGGTGTTGCCTTGCACAGTGACTTAGTCATCTGTTAGACTACTGACGCCTACGGGTTTCAGTTTCATACTGTGACTTCGGTCATCAGTTTCGATACAGCGACTTCGGCCGTCTGTTAAGTTACTACACCTTCGGGGGTTAGTTTGGTACTGCGCCTTCGGGTGTCAGTTTCAATACTGTGACTTCGGTCATTAGTTTCGATACAGCGACTTCGGCCGTCTGTTAAGTTACTGCACCTTCGGGTGCTAGTTTGGTACTGCGCCTTCGGGTGTCAGTTTCAATACTGTGACTTCGGTCATCAGTTTCGATACAGCGACTTCGGCCGTCTGTTAAGTTACTACACCTTCGGGTGCTAGTTTGGTACTGCGCCTTCGGGTGTCAGTTTCAATACTGTGACTTCGGTCATCAGTTTCGATACAGCGACTTCGGCCGTCTGTTAAGTTACTACACCTTCGGGTGCTAGTTTGGTACTGCGCCTTCAGGTGTCAGTTTCAATACTGTGACTTCGGTCATTAGTTTCGATACAGCGACTCCGGCCGCCTGTTAAGTTACTACACCTTCGGGTTCTAGTTTGGTACTGCGCCTTCGGGTGTCAGTTTCAATACTGTGACTTCGGTCATCAGTTTCGATACAGCGACTTCGGCCGTCTGTTAAGTTACTACACCTTCGGGTGCTAGTTTGGTACTGCGCCTTCGGGTGTCAGTTTCAATACTGTGACTTCGGTCATTAGTTTCGATACAGCGACTCCGGCCGCCTGTTAAGTTACTACACCTTCGGGTGCTAGTTTGGTACTGCGCCTTCGGGTGTCAGTTTCAATACTGTGACTTCGGTTATTAGTTTCGATACAGCGACTGCGATCGCCCTTTATTAAAATAAGTACCTAGTTAAGCCTTAAGCAACATTGTAGTATTAGTACCAGTAGTTATAAGAATAAATTTATACAAAATATCAGCTGCTAAGAACGAGCTGCCGCCGTACTGCCGAGTACCCAAAAGATCCGAACCAGCTTCCTCAACCGACTCCGAACCGCATACATCTACCGAAAAGGATCCGCCGTATACCCGCCTGTTTGCCGTGCTGCTTGTGATTTAATCGAGTAAACGAAGTATTGTAAAATTATTAGGAAATCATTGAATAAAGATAAAGATTGTAATAGCCCTGAAAAGGGAAAAATACTCGTGTTTTCACTTAAGGTTCGTGGATTCCGTAAGTTGACCTTGGACATAACTGAGTTACCCCAGCCAACGACAAAACCACGTTACAAATGGCGCCCGAGCAGGGACTCGATTCTAAATCGCAACGCGAGAAAGACCCCACCGCCGCCATCGAGGAGGAATCGTCCCGCAATTACCAACACGGCAAGCAGGATAACGCATCTACGAGTAATCGACTAAACACTGATTCGGTTGGATGGATATACCTTTTACACAAGGAACAACTGATCGAGCAATGCGGGAACTTCGGTATACCGACAATCGGGTTCACTGTGGCACACCTTCGTAAGCAGCTGGCTGAAACCATCCGCACCAAACGGCTGAGGGCCTCCTCTGAAAATCTCCTACGGGAGTTGGAAAACGAGGTGACCTCAGGTGAACGAAACATTATACCCGACAACGAACTCACGGTGTCGGTGCCCCCACAGCCTGTTCGTACCCAGATTTCCGAGCTTGAAATAATGAACATCGCCCACAAGTGGGACTTGAAGTTTTCCGGAGAAAACGATTTAATAGAGTTTCTGGAACGCCTCGAGGAGCTGTCGGAATGTCATCAAATACCCCTTAACCACCTGCTCCCCTTCATGCTAGGCATGTTAACCGGCAATGCACTCAAGTGGTTTAGGGTGAAAAAGGGCACCCTGAACACGTGGCAACAATTTCGACAGGAAATAGAGAAATTCTTCCTACCCCCGCGATATCTATCGCACCTAGAGCAGAATTTTTACAACCGAAAACAGAACAACCGAGAACGGGCTAAAGATTATGTGCTTAGCATGCTGAGTCTTGCCAGACGACATCCAATCCTACGAAAGCAAAACCATCTAGATCGAGTCTACGATGGCCTCCGCACCGAATACCGACATTATGTTCGTCGAAGCGATTTCAGCAGCTTAGATGAGCTAATCAGTATGACAGATGAATACGAAGCCCTCAAGCGGGAAGAACGGCCCCAAACCTCACACATGATATCGAGTCCTGGGTACAACCGAGCGACAAGTTGCTGGAAGTGCAAGGGGTCGGGTCATAAGCGAATGGTTTGTAGCTCGCCCGGTTACCTATTCTGTTCGTATTGTGGTCGCGAGGGTGTACTTTCACGGGCATGTGGGTGTCAGAGGAGTGTTAGGTCTTCCCCAGCATACGACCCGCCAACCAATGAAAACCGGTACTTTGTGCCCGTAACCATACACGGCCTGCAGGTCGCGGCACTAGTCGACACCGGGTCCTCCCGTACCTATATCGGAAAATACCTGAAGCAACACCTAATAACCCTGAACGCCACTCCGGTCAGCACTCTAGGGGCGGTTCAGATGGCCGATCAATCCCTCGCAACCTCACTGGAGGTATTTAACGTCCCCATCGGGTATAAGGAAACTACAGTATCTTTGCCGGTGTCAGTTATTGAAACCCTGGCCGAAAAAATGATACTCGGGATGGACTTCTTGAATACCTTGCGTATCGAGCTGCGGTTACACGGCGAGAGAATATCCAACCCAGGGAGTATAGAACAAGATTCCCCCGGCCATCGACCCTTACATGCCCTGACCACCCGGGATTTCTTAACCGAGGAGGAAAACAAGGACCTGGGAAGTCTTCTCCAAAGTTACGCTGGAAAATTTGAGTCGACAACAGGGTTATGCAACGTCGGTAGGCACGAGATTCGTCTTCGCCATCATAAGCCCATCAAGCAACGATATATGCCGCGAAACCCCGCTATGATGAGGGTAATTAACGAGGAGGTAGACAAGCTACTACGTGAGGGGCGCATCGAACCATCCCGAAGTGCATACAGTTCACCGATAGTACTAGCCCGGAAGAAGCAAGGTGATTGGAGGATGTGCATAGATTATCGGCAGCTCAATGCCGCCAGTGAACCTGACGCATACCCACTCCCGCAAATCAATGCCATTCTCGACCAGTTACGGGAGGCCAAGTTCATCTCCTCCTTGGACCTGAAGAATGGGTACTGGCAGATTCCCCTCGAACCTACGTCCAAACCTTACACCGCGTTCACTGTTCCCGGTAGGGGACTTTTCCAGTGGAAAGTTATGCCCTTCGGGCTGCACTCCGCCCCGGCTACCTTCCAACGTACCCTGGACCAAATCATAGGGACCGACTTGTACCCTCTTGTATTCGTCTACCTGGATGATATAATCATACTGGGAAGGACGTTTAGGGAACACCTCCTGACCCTAAAAGCAGTATTTACTCGACTCATACGGGCCCAGATGAAATTAAATTTCGAGAAGTGCGAGTTCGTCCGAACCAGTCTACGCTACCTCGGCCACCTAGTTACTTCCGATGGCATCCGGACCGACCCAGATAAGATCGAAGCCATTCAACTCATCCCAGCTCCAACGAACCTCAAGGAACTGCGTCGAATACTCGGCGTGGCCTCATGGTATCGGCGCTTTGTGCCGAATTTCTCAGACCTAGTAGCTCCGTTGAACCGCCTACTGAGAAAACACCAAAAATGGGTATGGGGAGAAGAGCAGGATCGGGCCTTCGCTAACCTTAAAACCGCCCTCACGAACTCGCCAGTACTAGGATGCCCAAACTTTGAACGACCCTTTTTCTTGCAGACAGATGCCAGCAAGGAAGGGTTAGGGGTCGTGTTATTTCAGCGCCATTCCGAGATGGAGCATGTGATCGCCTACGCCAGCCGAACGTTAACCGAACTCGAGAAAAAATACTCAACTACGGAGCAAGAATGTCTAGCAATTCTCTACGGGATCCGTAAGATGAGACCATACTTGGAGGGGTACCACTTCACGGTGATCACCGACCATCACTCGCTAAAGTGGTTACACACATTACAGAACCCCTCGGGTCGGCTCGCCCGTTGGGCCTTAGAACTGCAACAATACGACTTCAATATCGAATACCGGAAGGGGACTTCAAACGTGGTAGCCGATGCTTTGTCAAGGGCCCCGTTGCAACAACAGCAGGTAATGGCAACAACATCACCGAACTGGTACGACCGCATGGTTCAATCAGTCCAGTACGATGGGGCGAAATATCCCGACTTCCGAATCATCGAACAACACCTCTATAAGCATATCCCAAGAACTTCTGCGTTGGACCCGCGGCCCGAATGGAAGCTGTGTGTGCCACCGGAGGGCCGCATACAAATCCTCCAGTATTGCCACGATTCACCTGAGGCTGGCCACCTGGGGATATTTAAAACCTACCGCAGGGTAAAGGAGAAACATTATTGGCCAGGACTATACCGTGATGCTCTGCAATATGTTCGGTCGTGTGGGGTTTGCGCCCGCTATAAGCCAGAACAAAGGCTGCCTGCTGGTTTAATGAAATCAATGAGTTGTGAAGCTCCATGGGAAATCGTGGCCGCCGACTTCATAGGGCCTCTACCTCGCTCCACCATCGGAAATACGGTACTACTGGTTATTATCGATGTATTCAGCAAATGGGTCGAATTAATTCCCTCCCGACAAGCCGTGGCTAAGGGTGTTGTGAAGGCCATTAGGGAAAGGGTAATTTATAGATTCGGCTGTCCACGAATATTTCTCACAGACAATGGGGTACAATTTACGAGTCGCATGGTGCAGGATCTCTTAACAGAACATGGTATCACACATTGCACCACCGCCCCCTACTCACCACACGAGAACCCGACGGAAAGGGCAAACCGAACCATTAAGACAATGATAGCCCAACAAACCGGTTCCGATCATCGACACTGGGATCGCCGATTACCCGAAATCGCTTTTGCCATAAATACAGCCGTTAGCGAGGTGACGTCGTTCACGCCAGCAGAGATTATTTACGGCAGGAACCCGAACAGCCCTGCAGATATAAAATGCCTTGCCGACCGTCCACCCGAGAAGCAGGTCGAGAAAAATATGCGTGAATTATGGGGTGAGGTCACGAAGCGTCGAAAGGAGGCCAACCAACGCCACGCAAAATATTATGACCTCCGGAGACGTTTTTGGGAGCCGAAGATTGGCGAAAAGGTATGGAAACGAGATCGACAGCTGTCCTCAGCGGCTAATAACTTCAACCAAAAATTAGCCCAGAAATATTCCGGCCCATATACCGTCACCAAGAAACTGGCGTCTAACATCTTTGAGCTGAATGACCAGAATAACAAGCCAGTTAGATCGCACGTACAAGATTTAAAACCACATACGGAAAGAAAAACATAAGTGCCACCAGGTCACAGCCCCCGCCTGTACCAAAAAAAAAAAAAAAAAAAAAAAAAAGAAAAAAAAAAAAAAGAAAAAGAAGAGGGAAAAAAAAAGTTTTATTTTAAAAACTCTATTTTATGTTTTCAGGAAAACATTTTATTTCAACAACTTTATTTAATTTTTTTTTGACGGGTTTTTTTTTTCCCAAACAATATTTAGAATTTTTTTTTTATTTTTTGTAAAAGGTAGATTTTTTTTTTTTTTTTAAACTTGCACCATAAATATTTTTTTTTTTAAACAAAATAAAAAAAAAAAAAAAAAAAAAGGAAAAAAAAAAGAAAACGGTTCTTGATAAAAACAAAACGATTTAAAAAAAAAAAAAAAAAAAAAAAAAAAAAATAAAAACCCAATACTCGATTTCAGTATTGAATTGCATACATAAATTCGATTACAAAACCTCGATTTTTTTTTTTGGTTACAAAATCGAAATCGATTTACCATCCCCTAAGCTGAGTCCTCAACCTAATCATAATTCACCACTTAGTAGAGCCACAACCCAGACCGTAACTCATCCCAGCTCAGTCATCAACCACTAATATTCAACCCACTTCACCAAATGGTGAGTTACCTTCACCATGTTTACAGAAGTTTCATTAAATGGTGGGTCACCTTGACCATGCTTTTGGAATTCTCATTGAGTTGATAAGTCGGGATAAATAAGTATCCAAGTTTTTAGCATGAAATCATTAGTGCAGTAATGGAGCGGAAAAGAACAACTCCACAACGTATCACACACAACAAAGAGGTGGCAAAGAAGCCTCTACCATACAAGCCACCTGCAGAGGCTCGACCACGGATACTTAGCGACATACCAATTCGACCACCTATCTGCAACATTCTCCCACCGCCTCTGGTTCGCTGTGGCAGTAACGAACCAAAAAGAATGGTGATGTTACCAGCCACCCCCCCTATGGGGCTTGATAGATGTCATGCCATCGCGCCGCCACCGCCACCAGTAAAATCGGAGCCAATCAACAGTAGCCGGCCACCACAACGCCAATCAACACCAGCCGCTCAACCAACACTACCGAGCACGAGCCAAGGAGCAGCCACACCAAGAATACAGAAGAAACGCCACCAGGCCAGCCGGGTGCTAAAATTTAAAAACCGAGCGTTTACCGAGGACGAGATTTGGAAGGGTATTCATATACGCCAGCCCGCACACTACGTGAAGCATCTTCAATTTGTCATCCGTCGTGCTGTCCGGCCCCCGGTCAAGGTGACCTTTCTCACCAAGAACTGCGCTAGGCTTCGTTGCCTTCATTGGGAGAAGAAAATCAACTTCAACTAGTTTTAAGTTTAAATTAGGTTAAGTTATTAGTATAAAGCTGTAGAATAGCAGACCCGGTTTTTTTTTTTCGCTCATTTTGTTATTTTATTACCTTCTAAGCTGTAGAACAGCATATTTAGATTTAATTATGTCTTTTTTTTTATTTTTTTTTTATAGTCTATTTTTATTAATTCTAATTAAAATAAAGCTGTAGAACAGCATTTCTTTAAGGGCTGAGCCTTTCCGTATGGAGAGGTTAATTTTACCTTAATGGTAGTGTGGGTCCCCTGGACCGAAAACTCGCCCATACATAAAGATCATTCAGGTTCATTCACCGTAGCCACTCCCTCTACAAACAAGGGGGGAAATGTAACGTAGATTTACATTCCCTTAAATCTACTTTACATACCTATTAACATATTTTACACTAACCTTACACAGGTAACTGATAATATATTAAAACTATCTTAAGAAAATTAACTCCTATGATCATTTATGAAACCCCTTAATACAGTATACAAGCTTATGAAACCCCCTAATGTTAATTCTACCTACCAATATAAATATTTAGAATGAGAAGTCTCATTTAGTTTATAAATAATGTTAGATAAGTACTCGAGGTTGAGATGTCATCGTGGCGATTTCATTGCACCAACGATCTTGCCATATTAAAGTCGACTTAGTCCCCGCCTTCTGCACGACGGTCGCCGACACTTGAATTCACTTCGGGTGTTGCCTTGCACAGTGACTTAGTCATCTGTTAGACTACTGACGCCTACGGGTTTCAGTTTCATACTGTGACTTCGGTCATCAGTTTCGATACAGCGACTTCGGCCGTCTGTTAAGTTACTACACCTTCGGGGGTTAGTTTGGTACTGCGCCTTCGGGTGTCAGTTTCAATACTGTGACTTCGGTCATTAGTTTCGATACAGCGACTTCGGCCGTCTGTTAAGTTACTGCACCTTCGGGTGCTAGTTTGGTACTGCGCCTTCGGGTGTCAGTTTCAATACTGTGACTTCGGTCATCAGTTTCGATACAGCGACTTCGGCCGTCTGTTAAGTTACTACACCTTCGGGTGCTAGTTTGGTACTGCGCCTTCGGGTGTCAGTTTCAATACTGTGACTTCGGTCATCAGTTTCGATACAGCGACTTCGGCCGTCTGTTAAGTTACTACACCTTCGGGTGCTAGTTTGGTACTGCGCCTTCAGGTGTCAGTTTCAATACTGTGACTTCGGTCATTAGTTTCGATACAGCGACTCCGGCCGCCTGTTAAGTTACTACACCTTCGGGTTCTAGTTTGGTACTGCGCCTTCGGGTGTCAGTTTCAATACTGTGACTTCGGTCATCAGTTTCGATACAGCGACTTCGGCCGTCTGTTAAGTTACTACACCTTCGGGTGCTAGTTTGGTACTGCGCCTTCGGGTGTCAGTTTCAATACTGTGACTTCGGTCATTAGTTTCGATACAGCGACTCCGGCCGCCTGTTAAGTTACTACACCTTCGGGTGCTAGTTTGGTACTGCGCCTTCGGGTGTCAGTTTCAATACTGTGACTTCGGTTATTAGTTTCGATACAGCGACTGCGATCGCCCTTTATTAAAATAAGTACCTAGTTAAGCCTTAAGCAACATTGTAGTATTAGTACCAGTAGTTATAAGAATAAATTTATACAAAATATCAGCTGCTAAGAACGAGCTGCCGCCGTACTGCCGAGTACCCAAAAGATCCGAACCAGCTTCCTCAACCGACTCCGAACCGCATACATCTACCGAAAAGGATCCGCCGTATACCCGCCTGTTTGCCGTGCTGCTTGTGATTTAATCGAGTAAACGAAGTATTGTAAAATTATTAGGAAATCATTGAATAAAGATAAAGATTGTAATAGCCCTGAAAAGGGAAAAATACTCGTGTTTTCACTTAAGGTTCGTGGATTCCGTAAGTTGACCTTGGACATAACTGAGTTACCCCAGCCAACGACAAAACCACGTTACAAAGGGGACTAATCAAAACAACAATATCTGATCACTACTAGGCTTTTGCACTTAGTACCAAGGTATATTTACACAAGGTAAACTCGTTGGCCCATATGTTTGTCAGCTGATTACCCCTAGTTGGAACCTTAACGTCAGATTTCGTGTATATGAGAAAAATTTTGTACATGTGTGCGTTAAATTGTTTTTGTTTTATATGAAGACAATTTTGACAATTCGGTTCCTTTTATAGAGCAGCATGTATACACTCCCAAATGAGTCTACCTTGCAGTGTGACCACAACTAAAAAAAAATTGGATGCTAAATGGGGATTAAATCAATGCTAAAAATAAAATTTGAAAATGCTAAAAATATGCTAAATTTTTTTAAATAATTATATCATTTTAATGAATGAATTATGCATTAATTTACCTTTAAATATTGTATTTCTTTAAAATAAAATGAAATTTATATAAAAACAATTATATACATACATTAATAAAAACAATTCAGTAGTTTGACAAAAGTAAGCGACTTTTTAACCAAAAAAACAAAAGGCCCTATCTACAAAATTACACGATAAACGCTTAAAGCCCTAACCTACAGTTTGCAAAATATGCAACATTGTCAACTGTCAAAAAAACTGTTTAGGTTCAACCATAATGTGCTTAGGTTGGCTTAAGCAAATGTGCGAATACATGTTAATCATATGAAGCAAACCATATTGAACTTAAAGAAAATTTTTGTTAAGTTTTATGAAACTGTCATTTGCTTAAGCAAGTGCGAAACTGATCGCACATACCGTACGGAATCAAATGTTTTTTGATTTTGTTTTTTTAAACACATTTGAGAGACTTTTTGTTAATTTTTGACAGTAGGTTAAGCAAGGCTATGCATATTATGGTTGGGCCTTTAGGTTTAGAAAAGTAGAAGAAAAATAAATTATAAACCGTTTAAGGCGATTAATAAATTTAACATTTTAAATGGTTTTTTGTAAAATTTTCAAAATGCTAGATGGGGTTTTTTGCGTTTTAGGTAACGATATACCTACATATCTGTTGCAATAAATAATAATGGCTAAAGTCGAAATTTCGTGTTTTGAGATATTAAAGGTTTTGTCTAAAATTAATTGTGTGTTGTATTGTGAAATTAAAATATTAATGCGTATAGTTTTATTAATAATGACATTTTATACTTGATATTTAGCTGCGTCATAGATCTTGGCGCCCTATGCTCCGGTGGGAGTTAAAGGAACATATATATATATAAGATCTTGAAGTAGATAATAAGAATATGTAATAAAATTAAAAACACTTAAGTCAACTTAAGCCATTATTATTTATTGCCAGAGATATATATTATTAAATACAAAATATATGTAAGTAAAATTGTCATTGAAAACACAAAAAGTTATATTGTGAAATAACAACTGAAGTTTGTTGTCTAGTTAGTAGCTTTTATTAACCATAAAAGGCCCTAAGGTCTCGGTTATGTAATTGAAGAAAATAAAATAAAAAATAAAACAATATATAAAATTTTTAAGATTAAAAAATGCTAAATAATGCTAAAAAAATATTACAAAAATGCTGAAAATAATGCTAAATGCTATTTGAAAAATTCGCTGCTAAATCAAAATAAATAATGCTAAATTTAGCAGTGAAAATGCTAAAAGGGTCACACTGCTACCTTGTGTAAATATACCTTGCTAAGTACATTTAAATCAGGGATTTCCATTTCTTTGCACAATTGTGCACTTCAATACTTACACATATTTTTATGCTCTTCAATTCAGTCGTCGATGTGACTTCGACAAGTGTACATGTCTAGCGGATGCTATATTATTTTGTTTCAGCTAACACTCAAAAAATATTGTGCGGTCAAAAATGCTTTTGGTAAAATCCAATGCCTTGCGTGCAATTTTTATTTAGAGTTTAAATTTTAAGACTTAAATGTAGAATAATATAACATTTCATAAGTTTACATGCAAAGCAAAGAACTTTGTAAAATTGTAATTATTTGAGATTTAAAAGAAATTGTTAATATTTCAGATAAAAATGCGTTAACCAAAATATTTTTAAGGAAAAAATATTGTATTTTAAGTTGTGTGTGTTACGTTACATTAATTTGTAATTTTCAGAAACAAAAAGACGTATCATCAACGAAAGTATATTAGTATTAAGTAAAACAAACATTTAAAATATTAAATAATTAAACATTTGTGTAAAATTACCGGAAAAATAGAATATGTATATGATAATCACACGATTAATATGTATCATCATTAGGTCTGCGTCGACATGGTAAAATTAGTTTGCTTTTCTGATGCAGCGCGCAGGCAGTACTGCATTTAACAATGTGGAGAATTTATATTATTATAGATATTATGACATACATACTTATTATGTATAATTTTTTATTGATTTTTATTACTAATTAGTAGTGGTCTAAACTAAAAAATGTACTTCATTAAATTTAGCTATGAATCCTGCATATGTTGCCATTTATTCTTGGAAATTCTTAGTGTTTGGGAGTGCAATGCCGTAGGCTGCAAAATTTCAAAATGTCTAACAGTCCTATGTGGAAGAAGCTAATAGTCACACTTATTATAGGTTTTATTTAACATACGAATATGGATTCGGTTCTTATAATTTTACAGCACTTTTTTATTTTTTCTTATGCAATACTAAAAATTATTATTATAAATTATTATCTGATCACTAATTCCACTAAAAAGAATTAAAAACTCTGCTAATTTTTTTCTTGAGTGTGTTTATACATTATGTTGTTAAAAAAGATTATATATATATGTATTTGATGATACGTCATTTTTAATTTTGTAAATAACTTCGTTATTTTTTAAGAAAGCAGTTTAAAATTTTATAAAAATACATATGTAACGTGAATCCTAATCAACAAAAATTTCAAATTTTTAATATCTACATTGTTTTGCATTTAAGCTAACGATATGTGTTTTGTTTGTGAAAAAATTCTTTGATGCCTGTAAAAGGGTCCCTTTTTCTTTCGTTAAAAAGACGTACCTAAATGCAGAAATTATTAAGAAAAATATAGCCACAAGAATTTGTTGGTATTTTGTGCTTGTAAAAATATTTTTGTTTCTGTACCAATCGCGTCGGTGGGTTTTTTTTTCTTTGAAAACACTTTTCTTAAGTAAGTAAAAATATTTAAAAAAGCAAGTTAAAAAAGTTTTGTTTTGCTACAATTTATGTGTAATTCTATACAGATAAAAGCAAATGTGACAGCAGTTTCTAATTTTTTCCCAAATTAAAACTGGTGATTTTTCCAATTCTCCAAAAACTTCACTTGTTTATAGAAATCTCGAAATCGACAAAAGATATGAATATGCCGAAATATTTGAAACAATTTTTTCAATAACTTCCAAGACAGGTTTCAAGATTTTGTAATTTTACAACCGCTATTAAGGTAGAAGTACATAACACGCGTTAGTGCGCGCGTGCTCTGTCGTCTTCTGTCAAACAAATTAAAGCTAGTGTGTTTTCATAGAACAAGCTACATGCAAAATATTTTGATGCGTTTGCGCCAGAAAGTTGGTTAACTTTGAACTTTTTAACGCGTTGTGTGTTTTTGACAAGTAATCAGCTGACAATAAAAATAATAATTTAACAAATTTGTAAATCGTGAAAGAAAAACTTATTGAAGAGCTTAAAACACATACAATATTTATATAAAAAGAATAAATTTAATAAAATAACAAAATCTTGATATACTTTCGAACCCGTTTTTAATCCACAAATAAGTAAACAAATAAAAAACAGCAGACAGGAATGGCTTTTGTAACGCGTGTTGTGTAACTTGCAGTTTTTGACGCGCTAAAGTTTATAAACGCACGATACTTGTCGACGAACTAACGCGTGTTATGTACTTCCACGTTTAGATCTTTTTGAAAACCTTTTTCGTTGCGATGTAAGCAACTTCGAATTTAATATTCAATCAGAACTAATCATACTACGAAGCGAAGTAAGTGCTCTAGACGAAAATAATATTGTAGAGTTCTGGAAAGATTTGGATGGCGAGTTCTATCCTGAAATGAAAAAAAATTTATTTAAGTGCATCTCTTTATTCGGCACTACTTACCTATGCGAACAAATTTTTTCGGATTTAAAATTTATTTGTTCCAAGCAACGTAAATTAAATTAAGTTCATCCCATTTAAAAAGCATTCTGCTATTACAAACCTGCCATAAAAGTATAAATTTAGAAGATTTTATTTTATAAGTTGTATAACACAAGGGAACAAAATTAAACATTTTTTGTGTTGCTAGAAAATGTGTAGCAGTTCTTTACCAATTCAATATCGCTGATTTTAAAACTGTACTTTTTTCTATCAGCTGTGATTTGCGTGCAATATTTATTTTTTATGAATTTTTAAAACATAAAAATCTTAAATTTTTTTACAATTGTTTGATAACATATTTGAAACTGATTTAGAGTCAAAAAGCTTCCGAATAAAAAAAGTGCAGTTTTAAAATCACCGACATTGAATTGGTAAAGAATTGCTACAAATATTTTATCAACACAAAAAATTTTTATCATGTACCTTTGTGTTATACAACTTATAAAATATATTACTAACATTTTATTTCGGCTGTAAATGAAGGCATCCTCTCAATTTTTTAACTCTCTGGTACTCACTAATACACAACCAAAAAATTTTTGGAAATGCCTGATTTAAATCAAGGTATATTTACAGAAGGTAAACTCGTTGGCTCATATGTTTGTCAGCTGTTTACCCCATTTGGAACCCTAGTGTCAAAAGTTATTTATGTTGGTTCCGTTGGTTCCTTGTGTTTGTTTACATACTTATGGTTAGTGCGCGCCATTTTGAATTAAAAAAGTGTAAAATTGTGAAAAACATTTTATTTTTGTGAAATTTTAATTCTTGTGATTACAAAGCAAACAAAATACATTTAAATGCATTATTTTTTGCAATAATACTTTATTTTTATGCTTGAGAATGCACAATATATTAAAAATTGTTTCAGCTTATTATTCTGAACTGCACGTGTTGTTTTTTTTTCAATTTGTGTTTTTATTTTAAAGGCACATTGTTGCGTTTTTTTTTGACACCATGGTTCCAAATACAAAAACAATTTGGCGTGTTGTTTTTGTCTTGTTGTACTTGTTGTAGCAACGAGTTTACCTTGTGTAAATATACCTTGATTTAAATCATTGATGTCAAATTTATTCAAATTCATAGCAGGGCTGCCAGACTTGGGGATTTATCCCCAAAGTTGGGGATTTCATGCTAGAAAAAAGACAAAGAAAGTCATTTGGGGATTGGGGATTTTTTCGGGTATTTAAAAATTAAATTCGGGCATTTTTTTGTGAATCCCTTCTTTTGTTATTAACGCTTATTTTTCTTTGTTTCGTATATAAAATATGAAAAAAGTAGCAAAACTTTGATCTTACTCTTATAAACTTATACGGTGTAAGTGGAGTGTTTAAAAAGAAAAATCTAAAACCGTTACAACACATACAATTTTTGATTTTTTAAAGGCAATTTTCAAGCAAATTGGTCTTCCCCAAAAATAACTAATTATGAAAGACAGTATAACAAAGTTTGGGAAAAAGAATGCTGTGCTATTGGTAAGTACTTATGATTCATCGGAGTATTAAATAAATGACGGATATATGTTTTTTTATTGTTGATTTTAAGGAAGGTAAAAAACACGACGGAACCAGTCGCTACAAACAAAATAAAAAACTTTTTTTACTAAAAATTTTTATTTGGGGATTTCTTGTTAAAATTTTTCTTAATTAAAAGAAGTAATTTTTAAAAAAAATTTAAAATTTGGTAAAAAAAAAATATTATCTTTTTAAGGTTTTGTTTTTTAATTTGGGGATTTTTGTGGATTATTTTTTAATTTTTTGGGGACAAGGAAAAAAAGTACCTGGCAGCCCTGATTCATAGCACTATTGTGCTCAGGGGTGCCAGATAATTTTGATAAAAAATCGGCATATTTTAAAAAAAAATTCGGCATTATCGGCACTTTAATATAAAAAAATCGGCAAATTAAAAATACCTATTTTAAATACAATAAAACCTATTCTTACTTACAAATAAGAACAATTCAGAATTATCTAATGTTTATAACTTATGAAATTTCAAAAGAATCAATCAAAATAAACGTTTTACAAAGAAATTGTAGTTAAATATAAAGTTTTTCTTAACTTTCTTATAATTAAGTATATTCCATATACAAATATTTGAGTTTGACATTTTTATTAAATACGTTTAATTATTAATATCAAAACAGTTTAAATAATTAATTTTTAAATAATCTTTAAAAAACGAATAACTTGCAAAAATAAAATCTGAAATTTTTTGCCAAAAATTTTGCAAATTCATTTAATTTTCCTTACATACGAATTGGCTATTTAATTTATGTACTAACATCGTCCTCAATTGCGTTATAATCTTAAAAAAACATTATTTAATTATCAAAGTAATTATCATTTAAATTATATTCATTGATAGTGAATATAAATTTATCTTACCTTTATTCTTTTGTAAGTATTTATCTATCCATTTTCAAACACAAATATAAAGTGTTTTATATTTTCCTAATAGAAAAAGAAATTTTAACTGAATTATTTTAGGTTTAAAAATTATTTCTTCTTAACTTTGGCCTTTAATTCTTCATAGTGGAATATTTTTCAAATAAAAATGTATTGTATTAACCCAACACACATTACAAACACTGCATTTAATCTATATATATAAAAATGAAAAATGTTTGTATGTTTGTGTGTTTGTGTGTTTGTTTGTTTGTTTGTTTGTTTGTTGGCTTATAGACTCCTAAACTACTGAACCGATTTTCCTGAAATTTTTACAGATACATCACGTGAGCCCTAAAAATAAAATAGGCTACTTATTTTTTCGATAGGGGCAGGGGAATTGGTATCCCCCATAGGATGCCAATATTAATTATCGCATATATTAAGATCCGCTGCACGCATTATGCAGAACTTTTGGTAGTAAGATCTTCTGAGCCCCAAAATTAAAATAAAATAGCAGCGGGGGAAGTGGAATCCCCCATAGGATGCCAATGTTTAACATCGCATATCTTAAGAACTGTTATAGTGAGAATGTTCAAACTTTGTAGAAGTCACTCTTATGGTATACTACACTTTTGAAAATAAAAATAAAGCGGGTAGGCGCAGGGGGGGAAATACCTCCCTTAGGATGCATACATTAAATATCGCTCAACTGAAGAACTATTAAAGGGAGAGTCTTCAAACGTGGTTTAAGCTACTATTATAGTAAACTATAAATTTCCAATATGAAAATGGACGGGAGAGACAGGGGAGGAGCAGTACCCCTCATAGATAGAAATATTAATAAGAGCCATTGAACGCATTTTGTTCAACTTTTGGTAGTACGATCTTCTGAGCCCCGAAATTGAAATAAAGTAGCAGCGGGGGAAGTGGTTTTCCCCATAGGACGCCAATGTTTAATATCGCATATCTTAAGAACTGTTATAGTGAGAATGTTCAAACTTTGTAGAAGTCACTCATATGGTATACTACACTATTGAAAATAAAAATAGAGCGGGTAGGCGCAGGGGGGAAATACCTCTCATAGGATGCATATATTAAATATCGCTCAACTGAAGAACTATTAAAGGGCGAGTCTTCAAACGTAGTTAAAACTACTATTATGGCAAACTTTACATTTCAATATAGTAATGGGCGGGGTAGACAGAGGAGGAGCAGTTCCCCTCATAGATAGAAATATTAATAAGAGTCGCTGCAAGCATTTTGTTGAACTTTTGGTAGTAGGATCCTCTGAGCCCCAAAATTGAAATAAAATAGCAGCGGGGGAAGTGTTACACCCTATAGGACGCCAATGCTTAATATCGGATATCTGAAAAACTGTTAAAGTGAGAATGTTCAAACTTTGTAGAAGTCACTCTTATGGTATACTACACTTTTAAAAATAAAAATTAAGCGGGTAGGCGCAGGGGAGAAATACCTTCCATAGGATGCATATATTAAATATATCTCAATCGATAAAATGGTTAAAGCAGTGTTGCGAAGCGCACCGGGTTAAGCTAGTATTTAATAAAACTAACCCATATTTCTTTAGTAGAAGCGCTGACTTAAAAACAGTTGTCTCTTTTCAATGTTACAACTGTTTCAGTATCGCTTAAAGTTAGTGTATTATTATCAAACAAACAAAAAGTAATCGCCTTTTACGTGTTAGTCAAAAAATCGGCATTTTTGGAGCAAAAATCGGCAAATCGGCACTTTGATAATTTAGGGGCAAAAAAATCGGCAAAATGCCGATAAATCGGCAAAAATTGCAGACCTGATTGTGCTAGCTCAAAAACAGGGCTGTGAACTATTTCTAATCAAAAAGCGCCGTGCCCAAAATCAAAAAGCGCTGAAAAGCGCCAAATAAAAAACTTAATGAAATGTTTAAGAACCAAGTATTATTAAGTACACTGGCCGTCAAAAAAATCGTTTTAAAGCAAAATATATGAAATACAAAGATAAACCAGCGTTAAATTCAACTTCGTTTTCAGTTTTTTCTATCATGTCTAGTTTTTTTATGGGCTAGGCTAATATTTCAACAGAAATAATTAATTTATGTTACATAACTTGAGATGCGAATTTGATCTTTTACAAATGATTATTTTCAAAATAATTTCTTAATTAGTGGCGACTATTTTTTTTATGCAAATTAGTATGTACACATTTTTATCATTTATCATATCCAGTAGTGCGATTCACTATGCTTTTTTAACCACAATTGTTTCGTTTAAAAATTAACCATTTTGCTATTCACTAACAGTTTTGACGACATCTGCTGGTGTTTAAAGCCAGCTGTTTCAGTCAGCTGTTATTTTTAACAAAACAAATTGTGGTTTATTAACACCAACATTTTTGGTGTGGTTAAATCCGCTTAGAAAAGTGTTTATTTATAGTCCATAAATAACATGGATTTGAGGCATTTATCCTTCAATTTATGCACTTCCTGCCACACACCCATTTTCCGCGGAGCTTCTTATTTATTTATCCTAAAGCCAACCAAAAATGTAATTTAATTTTAATTTAATTAATAAAATAAAATAATAAAAATAAGTAATGTTTTACGCACTTTGCATAATATCATTTATCTTCTTTGTTCTTTTATCCTATTTTGATGTTTCTCTTGGCAGAGTTGCCACGATATATCAATTTGAATAGAGATAAATATAAAACTTTTTACCGTGGTTATAAAGAAGTTAGTGAATCACATAGTGATTAGTGCAAACATCAAAATGTGTGGTTAAAGTCAACACTTTTTAATGTTAAAAGTTAGTGAATTGCACTACAGGTATATTATGAATAAAATAAGACATGAAATCATGAAGGTCAGTAAACAAAATGTTTACTAGACGTGATTGAATAAACTTTATCCCATCTTCGTTAACTACGGGATTTTTTAAAAGTTTCAGTCTATCAAACCAAACTCTTCCGAACATGTCGAATGTCGTTGTTCTCTGTTGTGTACAACTTTTCGTTTTTTACTTTTGCCTTGACTGCGACTGTTTTCATTAAATGAATCAGAAGTTAAGGCTACGGTTTATTTTTGTCCAATGACAAATGAAGAAGTCCAAGTTACAGCATAATTTTATAAGTTTTACTATCTCAACTGCAGCTTTTTAAACGCAGCTTAATACCATAGTATAATAAGTTCCAGGTATGTTCATTAGTAATGTCAAATTAATTAATTTGATTTTTAAAGATTGTTTTCATTTTTTTTTATATTTTCTTTTGTTTGACGTTATATGGGTTTTGAAATTGATAACAAAATTTCTAATGACTATACCTTGTACTTATTCTACCATGCTTAATACGAACCAAATAAGTTAAAATCAGAAAATTATTTTTGGATTTTCTTGTTATAAGAAACGAAATAGATTGATTAGTTTAGAAAATAAACTTCTTTCATTGTATAGTATGAACTTCAGAGTAAAGATTTCAAAAACGGAAACAAATTTTGGTTTAGTGTGTCTTGATTTTAATGTATGCAAATAAAAGTACAAAAATTTTTTTTTTTTTTTTTTTTTAATTTATTTTTATTATTGAATCTTTCTTATCGAAATTTACAATATGTATTCAAATCTTAATTCTACTTGTTGTTTATTAGTTGTTACCAGTGTAACCACTAACTGCTGTATTCAAATTTTAAGACTGTCTTCTAGTTAGGCTCAAAGTATCGGTTCTTTTTAGCCTCTGGTGACCTTCGAACTGAAGCAAACCCCGAGCGAGGTAGTTAGGGTGGACCATTAGTTTATCGATGTAGCTTATTGAATATTTTTTAATTTCCTCCTGGATAGTGGGGACGTTGAGATCTCTGTGGATAATATCATTACGTATATACCATGAGGCGCAGACAATTTGTCGTAATATTCTAGACTGTCTTCTTTGAAGCTTTTGGATGTTAGATGCGCATGCAGTACCCCATAATTGGATGCCATATGTCCATATTGGTTTTATGATGGACTTGTATAGAAGAATTTTGTTGTCTAAAGACAAGTTTGAGTTTCCACCGAGAAGCCAATGTAGTTGAGCTGCTTTAAGTTTCATAGCCGTTATTTTCGCTTCGATATGACGTGCAATGTTCTATTATATAAATAAAGAACACAAGCGCAAGCCTTGAATCAAAGTTAATTGATTGATTTTTATTTACAAGTTATTTGTCTTATATACTACTTATGAGAATAAAGATTAACCTAATATTGAGTGACTTTACAAAATTTCACTCAATTACGTACTTTGCACTGCATGATTAATGCATGATTGTTTTCTACTACGAATTCTTTGGTTGACTTTTCTAATATAAATTTCAACTTTCTTGCAAGTTTTATATCTTTTATGGATGTACAATCCCATATTTTGAGTTGATCAGACTCTTCAGGATTTACATTACCATTTTCCTTGGATCGATCTCTTCTCTGTTTGTTTTTCTTTTTATTTTCCTCATTTCTTATTTCCTCATTTTGTATTTCTTCATTTTGTATCATTTTCTTTTTCATATATCTTGTAATCACCAGCGTTTTCTTTATATTTTCGTCAATTGTTTGAGGTACCATTGTTTTTAATATATCTGAGTCTATTTTTGATTGTGTATCTTCTTCCAATTCACTTGTAAATGGTAAAATTATTTCACTTCTTTGTGGTATTCTAATTTCATTTATTTTGTAAGTATTGTCATGTATCGGGATAATTACTGTTTCGTTGTTGATGTTAAATGTTAGCACATATTTATCATAGTCAATATTGCATTTATATTTTATTAAAAAATCTCTGCCAAGAATTCTATCCGTCTTTATTGGAAATTTATTTTCTACTAATTGTATTTTTTGACTAATTACATCGTTATTTATTTTAATTTTTATTTTTGTGGAACCCAGTGATTTAATTACATTTTCTGTGATTCCTGTTAAGTTGCAATAATCACCTTGATTTTCTTCATAAATTTCTAAAAATTGTTCTTTACACAGTGAGACATCCGCTCCTGTATCAATCAAAAACGTAAGGCTGTTCTTAACGCCAACGATATGTAAATTTACATAATTTCTGAGGTTAGATGATATGCTATAGATTCTTTTCGTGTCTAGTTCATTCCCAATGGAGTCTCTGTGCGGGTTGACTCCGGGCTTTGGAAGTTTCCCTGATCTTCCATGTGATTTATATTATAATTTCTGTTGTTTGTGTTTCGGCTTCTTTGGTTGTTGTTATTGCCTCTGTTATTATGATTTCTGTTATTGTTATTACCTCTGTTATTGCTGTTGTTAAAATTTCTGTTATTATTGTTACTGTTGTTGTTATAATTTCTGTTATTATTGTTTCCGTTGTTGTTATGACTTATGTTATTGTTGTTATAATTTCTGTTGTTGGTCAAACACATTTTTGCAAAATGGTTGAACTTGCCACAATTATGACATTTGTTTCCATCTGCGGGGCATCTACCATTATGGTTTCCTCCACATTTTCTACAGTTTCTGTCTGACGAATTTTGATTCTGCTGTGTGTTGTAATGTAGTATCCGTTGTTGTTCTACACGAGATGAAACGCTTTCTGCAATTTTCAAAGCTTCAGAAAATGTCGTTACTTGGCTTGCGTAGATAGTAGATATTATTTGTGGGTCAGTTAATCCATTTAAAAATGCATTGAACGCTATCTTATTGTTTGTGCTTACTATAGTGCTCCTACTAGATTCACCTTGTTCTAATACCTGCACCTCGTTTAGTTCTGTAATGAGTTTCTCTATTTTTGCTGCAAAACCCAATACGTTGTTATCCTTTTGTGATATCCGTGTTATTTCATTAAGCAAAGTGTTTGAGGTCTTTAATGATTTATATGTTGTTTTCAAAATTCTAATTAGTTCTTCTATGGTTGTAGGTACTTGTATTTGTTTAATTCGGTTTTGTACATTTAATCCCAATCTTGATTTGAAAACAAAATTGAAAAAAGAAATACGCTTATCTGATGAAATAGATTCAAATACCATTTCCAAATTTGATAAAAATGTTTGCAATTCATTAGTTTTACCCGAAAATATTGGTATTAACTTTGTGATAGTTGCAAGCTCATTTAAATCTAAGGATGCCATGACTACAACTTGTGTTTTCTGTATTAAAGATTTCCTATCTAAATGTATTTTTAATAAATTGAGTGCTTCTTCTTTTAATTTTTTAAATTCATCTACTATTCCTTCTCCCTCTGAATCCCTTAGGTTGATATTTAAATCTTTTTCAATCTTCTCTATTTCTAGCTTTTTCTCATTAATAGTATCTGTAGTATAGGGTCTTCCTATTGATTTTCTTGCATTAATAATAATCTGATTCAGTTGCTCTATGAATTCCATTTAGAAAAATTTCTTACGACTAATTTCACAAACTTTAATATTTTCATATCCAAAACTATGATTACAGGGGTTAAGATTACAAATATCACTATCCAGCCTATATACTTATTGTACAATTCTTTTAAAACATTCATTATTTATTTTAAACTTAGAACGGTAGTATATTTTTTATTGAGAAAATTCTTTCTATTTGTCTTCCTATAAAATTTTGAATTTCTTGTACATTTCGTTCTATTGCATTAACAATGCTAACTTTAATCCAAAAGCCTACCAGTACTATGACTAATACTATTATAATTATTGTTATTAAAAATTTCCCCATTGTGGTTTTTCAAAAATGCTTCTATCTATTAATAATTCTACTTTTCCTAGCTTATTTGGTTTTTTTTTTTTTTTGGTTTATACATTTGATTTTGTTAATAGTTGTAAAGTAATGTTCTTATTTATACATATTTATATTTATTTTTTTAAAATAATGTTTCCAACATTAGTAATATTGTTTTGGATAGTAACAGAAAACATATTTCAATTAATATTATTATTATTATTAAAATTTTTATCATTTTCTTATTAATTTACATTTTTAGTTTTTCTTTTACATATAATTATTTTTTATTTATTTTTTTTTTCTTATTCTTTAAATTTCTTATTTGAATTTTCGTCTTCTTTATCGCCTCTTCTATTTTTTCTAGGCATTCCCCTTGTTCGTAGGTCTGTTGGTGTTTTAAAACTTCCAGCTGCTTTTTAAGCCTGTTGGTTTCTCCACCTCTTGATTTCCGTGTATTTGGCAAGGGAAATATTTGGTGCTTGGCTTCCTTCTCAACTGTTCTTTTTCTTGGCTTCACTGGTTTCGGCCCCCTTTCCAGTATGGCTGGTTTTTGTTCCGTACTTCCTTCTTCTAGCAGTTTAGCCCAGTGCTCTTCAGCTTCCTTTAGGTTCCGAAGGATCTCCTCCCAGGATTCCGTCATATGTGGGGAAAAAATAAAAAAAAAAATTTTTTTAAACGCTCATAGATCCTGACTAAGCTTAAGCTGTGTCTGTCAAGGATCTATGTTTAATTTAATTTAAGCACTAAGAGATAAGCAATACTGCTGTGTAGTCTCTTAGATGTGCTATGTCTAATTAAATTGAAGGTTAGGCAGGATCGCCATGTAATGTTCTATTATATAAATAAAGAACACAAGCGCAAGCCTTGAATCAAAGTTAATTGATTGATTTTTATTTACAAGTTATTTGTCTTATATACTACTTATGAGAATAAAGATTAACCTAATATTGAGTGACTTTACAAAATTTCACTCAATTACGTACTTAGCACTAACTTACATACAAATATACATACATACAAATATACAAACATACAAATATACAGTATTGTAACAGGCACACATAAATAATTGAGTCATTTTATTATTTTCAATATTATTGTATTTTTGCTTTGAATGGTGTTCAGTGTATCATACAAATTCTTCAAAGTGAAGAATTTGTTAGTTCAGCAGAAATTATTAAAATGTACTTTGACTTATTTTTGTCGATATTTTGTCACTATGAGTAAGCGAGCGTTGACCGTTGTTTATTTAAAATATCATATTGCCCAAAAGAATTTATGCTTGCGACAAAGTAAAAACAATTTGGTTTTTTACTGACCTATCTTAATACTGCAAGTCAATTTGTTTATATTCTGCAAGCGGTACATTTTGTTTAACAAGTAAAAGAATGTGTTTGTTTACTATTGCAAAGAATGTATTAAGTAAAATTGTGTGGATACACTACAGACGAGACCAGGTCAAGCGTCTATCTATATGAATTCCCAAGTACTTTACATGGTTTTCTACCGGAACAGTGATGTTATTTATTTTTACTGCTGGGCACGTTTGTCTTCTGAGCGTGAAAGTTAAGTGAGCACATTTAGCCGGGTTAACCTTTATTCTCCATTTTTCTAGCCATGCCTCTAGTTCATTGATGTGGGACTGCAGATTTTGCGATGCGACTTTTGGGTCATGGTTAACGCTAATAAATGCTGTGTCGTCTGCAAATGTAGAGGTATGCGTGCTCAGGTTTGTTGGCATATCCGCTGTGTATATTATATATAGAAGCGGTCCTAATATGCTGCCTTGGGGAACACCAGCAGTAATTTTCTTGAGGGGGGAGCATTTATCTTGCGACCTTACTATGAATGTTCTGCCTGTTAGATAGCTCTCCAGAAGCTTGTGAGTGTTTTGAGGAAGCATTCGTGTTATTTTGATGAGTAGCCCATCATGCCAAACTTTGTCAAAAGCTTGGGAAATGTCTATAAACAGTGCTGAGCAGTATTGCTTTTTCTCAAACGCCGATCTAATAAGGGTGACAATTCTATGCACTTGTTATATTGTACCATGTTTCGCTCTGAATCCGAACTGGTGATCCGGGATGATGTCGTGTTCATTTAGATGAGGAGTTATACTTAAAACGAATATTTTTTCGAAAACCTTCGATAGGATTGACAATAAGCTTATCGGTCTGTACGACGCAACCTGGCTAGCATCTTTTCCTGGCTTGGGAATCATCACAATTATAGACCTCTTCCATGAGGATGGGAAGTATCCGACTCTTAATATAACGTTAAAAATGAGCAGCAAGATTCTGGAAGCAGACGATGGTAGGTTTCTTATCATTGACCCTGTGATGCGGTCAGGTCCGGGAGATTTTCTAATATTCACTTTTTCTATTGCAGATTTTACTTGAGTTATGTTAAATTTTAATGGATGGTTTACCTTATCAGGAATGATTGGACGACAGGAACAAGTATGTGCATCATGTGGCGTGAAAACTTTCTCAAGGTGGCCCGCGAAAGCGTTTAATTTTTCATGTGTGTTTTTGGCCCAAGTGCGGTTTTCCAGTCTTAATGGAGATTCTTGGGTTATAGGGCATTTCATATGCCGTACAGCCTTCCATAAGCTATAATTGGAGTTTTTTGTGGCGTCTAGGCTGTTTAGATAGCCTTCTATTGCAGACTCGTGGTTCTGTCTCAATTTGTTGCGAAGAGTGGTCAGGCATAATTGTAATTGGGCCTTAGTGGTGTGGGAACGACTGTTTTGCCATTGTCTTCTTAACTTCCTTTTCTCTCTGATAAGGGTCTCTATATCCGTCGATGTATTGTAAGGAGCACGTTTAATTGTCCGCTTGATTGGGGTTGCATTTCTTGCTGCAGTATCCAAGACTTCTGTAAATCGGTCGACAGCTATTTGGATGTCAGATGAATTTTTTAGGGGAATGCAATGTGATAGGTGAGAGCTCACATACATTTTATACTTTAACCAATTTGTGTTTCTATTTGGATAGGAAATAAAGTTTGCAGCTGCAGCGTCAGAGTTACCTTTTAAAATGAGGATTGAAGGTGAATGATCAGACGAAAGATCATAGGAGGAACTAACTAGTACCTGATCGCGCTTGATGTTTTTAATTACAGCAAAGTCAATAAGGTCTGGTAGCTTATTGAAGTCGGTTGGCCAATAGGTAGGCTTACCACTCGATACCACATCAAAATTATTTGCAGTTACGGTATTGTATAGCTGATTACCTCTAGGACTAATAAGTCTGGAGCCCCAATATGTATGTTTAGCGTTGTAGTCGCCAGCAGCAATGAATTTCTGGCCCAATGTGGAGAAGAAGTTGAGAAATTTATCGTTTACAATTTTGTGCCTCGGGGGACAATAAACGGATGTTAACGTTAGATTGAAATCAGTAAGATTTATAGATGTGGCCTGGATACAATCTTCTTCGAACTCTGGCAATGGTAAGTGTCTGATGTTTTTGTGCACAATTATGGCTGTGCCACCACAAGCTCGTCCGCTGGGATGTTTTGTGTCATACGTAAGGTATCCATTTACCCTAAAGCAGTTTTTATGAGTAAAGTGTGTTTCAGAGACAAGAAGTACGTCGATTTCATGCCTATGAAGAAAGTTTGCAACTTCGTGTTTATGTTGGGATAACCCGTTTGCATTCCAGAAACATATTTTTAACTGGTTCATTTTTTGTTGAGTAGAACTTGCAGGAGCATGTTCTGGTTTCGCATCATTTCCTGAAACATGTTCTGCATAGTGGCCATGAAGTTATTCATAGTTTAAATTAAATTTTCAATTGAGCTAGGCATATTTCCAGAAGGCATTTGTAGACCTTCCCTAGGAACATTAGCGTTTGGAGGTTGCTTTGCGTTAGAAGTACTCGGGGGATTTTTCGCATTAGGGTTTCCTTTTAAGACTTGGGCATATGATTGGTTTTGATTGTTTGTTTGTGAAGTACTAGCAATAGAGCCAGCGGCTTGGCTGGGCGCATGTGACGGACCATATTGGGAGTGAGTATATTTTTGAACTTTAGAACGATTACATTCGGCGGTTTTATGAGCGTCGCCACAAACCACACATACGTGAGGCAATTTACAATATGTATGCCCATATTCCTGACAGTTTGTGCATTGGGAGGGACCCTTTCGTTTTAATGGCTCCTCAACAGTTATTCTTTTGTTGAGTAGGTAGCGCAAGTTGTATATGGGATGAACTGAATTTTTGGTTTTGAGAACCGATGAATCAAACGATATTTCAACGCGGTGCATTGGTTGAGGAACTTTATTCCTGTTCAAAATGTTATGAACAGATTTAACCTCATACCCCTCTAGCTCTATGGCAGATTTTATTTCCTCTGTAGGAACAGAACTATCTATGCCTTTTATGACAATAATCAATCCCTTAGCACTTTTTAATTGATATGTATAGTAAATTTTATTTTCTGCGTCCAGGTGTCTTGATATAATACGAAAGTTCGTTTCTGTACTGGCTTGAATTTTGGTTTCTTGAATTTGCCCGCGTCGTATAGAAACGACGTAGAAATTATTCTTACCTACCAGTTGAATCAACATGTTGACTATGCTATTTGATGTTTGCTCCCGCAGATAGATAGGTGGCGGTTTAACTTCTTTAGTGGCTGTTCCATGTGCTGATTCTGCTTCTTCATCTTCAGGTATGGATAGTACAGAGAATCTGTTACCATTTGTTGGCAAAGAGACTACGTTAGAGCCTTTGTATTGTTTGGCCATGCGTTCCTGTTGGGTGGACCTAGGGCTAGCCTTTCTCTTAGTTATTGTTATATATCTGTCCATGCCTGTTTGCACTTTAGTACTTTTTGGCACAGCTCCTGTATTTATTAATGCAAATCGTGATGTTCCAGGTTTTTCGTTATTATTCCTCTGGTCAGACGACTTCACACTTTGAACCACATTTACGGTCGGATCAACACACTTGCTCAGGTTGGGCACACTTGCACTTAAATTGCTGTATGGAAAACCAGTTGCGCTGGCAATTTTTGCACTTAAATAATTTTTATTTAATTCTGGGTATCGAATGTTTTCATTGCTCACGCTCGGGGAGCTTACCACAATATACGCATTTCTGCTATTTGTGCTGGGCCTACTCTCCTTATTGGGAGTATTTGTGAGGCTCATTCGCAAATCTCTTCGGGCACACTAGTTATTATTCTTTTTTTTTCACCTATTACAAATATTTTTTTTTTCACCCACGGCAAATATTTTTTTTCGCTTCCAATTTTTTTTATTTTTTTTACTCACTGATACACGTCCGTACTCGTCAAGAGCTGGTTCGCAACTCGCTTCGGGTATTGGCTGGTTTTCTGTCCGTTGGTTTGCGCGATTTCGGTACGTGTGTAAAATTATTCACTATTGTTTTCTTAGAAACGCCCTTTTAATTAATTTTTAAACCTTTTCCTCTTCTTTTTTTTATATATATATATAAGTTTTGGGATGCCCTGGATTGTACACAAAATACCGATTCTACCATTTCTAAATTAGGCCTGAGCTCACTCCTAACTTGCGCGCACGTCGGGTTTAACGTCCCCCAACGGAATGGCTTCGATTTAAAACGACAGGTATGCCTACATACTTATATACTAGGCCTGCCATACGTCCTGGTTTTCCAGGATTGTCCTGGTTTTAGACTACTTGTCCTGGTCCAATATTAAATTGTCCTGGTTTTTTGCACAGGTCAAGACAAACAAATTAGTTTTTTGCTAGTTTAAGTTGTTAACAACGGTTAAGATTGCTGTTATAACACTGCTAACATAAGGTAATTGTATAAACAACTTTAATTAAATTCAACTGTTTTCTGGTGTAAAGCTGGTAAACGCTTTCAATAATATAAGATGATAGTCAATCCTCTTTCAAATTTTCTTTCAACTAGTTGCTGTAAAAAGTTATACCGTGTAAACAACTTTTATAAGTAATCGAAAACCGATAACAAATTGCTTTCTCTAAGGCAGCCCATACACGTTTAAAGTCAATTGTCAACTGAGTCGGTTGTTGTCCAAATCAAAGTGTATATGGCTTTGTCAATTCATTAGTTTGACAGTTGTCCAACTCGACAACAGAAAAATCAAAAGATTTTGATTTTTTTCAAGTTGGGTACTTAGTCTGCACAATGGACTAAAGAAAGAAACCCGCTAAAGACTGAAGCACTGGAGAGTATTATTCAATGAGAGTTTGATTTTATTATGTCTGTGTTCATACGGCTCATGTCTTATTGACAAGATTGCTACTTTATAGGCAAGAGGGACGAGGGGAAAAGAAACGAGTACACAGATGCATGTACTCAATATCAAATAAAACAAAATAAAAAACAAGTCGTCAACATGACATGCATCATTTGAACGCCAATTCATGTTCAAAGAAGGAAAAGGAAGTATCTTTTCAATAAGACATCAGCCGTATGAAGTCAGACTATGACATGCTGCCTGTTTTATAACTATATCAAAGACCGAAATGAAGTTCTATAAACAGTGCAATCTTTTCTTTTTTTCATAATTTTTATGTACATGAAGTACACGTTAATTTTATTTTATATATATTGTTGGATTTAAAAATAAAAATTCTTAAATTTTTAAAGGAGAGCCAAAAAACTGTTTATGTTAAAATGGTGTTAATATATAACAAAAAAAAATTAGTTCCCTTTTGAAAAAAGTCCAATTTGAAGAAAGTTTTGCTATGCCTTTTTAAATTTTGTAAGTAGCTAGAGATTTGAAATGAGAATTAATTTATGAAAAAAGTAATTTTGAGTTGTGACCCTTTAGTATTTAGGGTGCGATATACTACATACATATGTATAAAAAAAACTTTTCTGTTGGTGCAATTTTTTATCCATTTTTTCCATGTGTCCTGGTTGATAGGTTCAAACTTCTGGCAGCCCTATTATATACGTATATTAAATATATTTAATTCAAACATTTTTTTATTCGGTTTTTTTCTTTCCTTTAAAAAAAATTAGCTAAAAGGGACTGTCGGGTCCGTATAGCCGTACGAGTGAAGGGTGACTTACGAGTGTCGAAAACCAATTTCATACCAGGAGCACCTCAGGAGTGATGGTGCTGAAAAACTTGTCCCTCGTTGGATGGAGTACGTGATGGCGTGGCGTTGGCGGTTTAGTTTTAAGTTTTAGATTTTAATTGTTTCGTTTTATAATTATTTTTACGTTTAAATTGTTATTGAATTATTTTAAACGCAATGTGCTTTATATGAAATTTTTAACTCTGTGATTCTAGTTTTTATTATTTCGATATTCACAAAAAACTTTAATGTTTCTCTTTCGGTTCAATAAAAAACCCAAAACAACCTTTACACTTTCAGTTTTTATTCTTTTAGTTTCTTTTTTTTCAAAAGTTGATCTAAATGTTTACCTTTTTCCATTCAACAAAAAAAATCAAACAAACTTTATTTTAAAACTTTTGGTTTTACTGATACCGCTCAAAAATTCAATTTCTCCGTTGGCCACTTACTCCACCGACATCTTGACACCGCCACAAGAAAAAAACAAAAGGAACGACATTTTAATTTTCCTCGCCCACGAAACCTTCCCCAAGCCATCATGGCTCTTTATTTTTCAGCCATTTAATTTCTTACAAATTTTTTTATGCCTACTTTTTTGTTTACTGTTTACGTTTTTTTTTTGTGTTGTTATATATTTCTTCCAGCTGTCATAATATTTATCCAGCTCTCGCGTTGCCTACTCCTATCCTCTTTTTCTTTTTTTTACATTTTTAAACAACTACAGGGTGCACACGACATACATTTTCGGATGTGACAGATCTGTCGTCTCCAAAGCGTAAAAAAACGTTAAATACATCCCCGACGATTCCATCACTAACCTATTCTACAGTTGTAACTCGTTCAAAGTCTTCTGAAATTAATAATGATAATGCTGTTTCATTTTCGCCTCTAAATTTGATCTCGCCACATGTAGTCAGTACTGACAATAGTAGTTCTAATTATAATTTATTACCGCAATCGTCTGAAAATCAAACTCCAATGGATACGACATTAAATAACCAAATTGTTCGTAACCCACTGCGAGCTGTTCCACCAAAAAGATCAATTTTCATTTTTCGTCTGGCAAGTTCCACTACTTCAGATGATATAGATTATTATATTAAATCTAAAGTTGGATATAATTCTGATGTTTTAATTCATAAATTTAAATACTCTCAGCCAAGGTATATTACATCATTTCAATTAACTGTTTCTGCTGATATTTTCAATCAAGTTCTGGATAAAAACTTCTGGCCTGAAAACACATTAGTTCGCGAGTACATTTATAAGGATAGATTGAATGTTAATAATTTTGGTGTTCTCCCTCAACGTGAACAGAATAATGCAAAAAACTAAGTAAAGCTACTGTTGATTCATTATCTGTTTTTTATCAAAATGTTCGTGGTTAACGATCAAAGCTGTTTAATTTTTATATGCAAAGCTTCAACTTTGATTATGACGTATTAGTTTTTACTGAAACTTGGCTCAATGATAACTTTCTAAATACTGAAATCCTATGTGACAAATACAACATCTTCCGTAGAGATCGTGCTACTTATGGAGGAGGTGTTCTTATTGCAGTCTCTAGCAGTTCTTCTGAACGTTTAGTGGTTGACATATCACTTGATATAGAATTTATATCTGTTATTGTTAAATTAAAATACAAAAAAATAATACTAACGTGTTCATATATTCCTCCATCATCACCGCAGTCTTTATATATCCATCATGGTGAAGCTATTAAGTGTGCTTCTCTCTTTGCTAATAACCATGACTCTATTATAATTATGGGCGACTTTAATATGCCTTCAATATCCTGGAAATATTCGCTTGATGATAAATTCTTCGTCCAAACGAAATTAAGTGCAAATTACATGGACTTTTTTAATATTTTATATGATATGAGCCTTTTCCAAATAAATGGATAACTAAACGATTTTGCTAAAATTCTAGATTTAGTTTTTGTAAATGATATAGATGACTGTTATATTAAACGATCCAACCCTATTACTCTTCCGGAAGATCGATATCATCCTGCTTTTGAAGTTATTGTATCCATTCCTTCGGATTGTGCTGTATCATTAAATGTTAGTACTGAAAAAGTATTTTCTTTCGAACGAGCTAACTACTACATGTTAAATGATCTTATAAGTAATACTGACTGGAGTAACATCTAGGCATATTCTTCAAACTCAAGTGATTTCATGTGTCGTATATTTGATGTGTTTACAACAAGCTGTGATCTTTTATCGATGTGTGCATTCCAAAACGCACATTTAAAGTATTACTGGGACCGCCTTGGAATAACGTGCAGCTTTCTCGAGCAAAGAATAGGAAAAATAAATATTATACAGTAGTTTTGACTTAGCTGCACACTCTCCTTTGCACGATTTTTTGTGCAGGTAAATCAAAAATGCAGTTATCTTAAATGCATTTACCTGCCTTAATGTACAGGTACACAATTGTGATTACCTGCACAAAAGTGCAGCTAAAGTAAAGTTTTTGATTTAAAAGTAGAATAAATAAAAACATAAAATTATATTTTATTAAAACTCTATTTCAATCCAGTTAGCATTTTCAATCGTCTAGGAGCTTACTGGGAATCTCACAAAGAGTCTTTTTGATCGTCGACGAGCTCATTTTTCAATTGCAGACTATTCCTTGCAAGGCAGAAACTGTTACACGTGCTGATTCGTATGAGAGTTTCTTCCATAACGCAGCGAAAAACACTTATGTTAATCGTAAAGGGAATCGTTTAGATGTATGTAGAGATTATCTAACGAGTCCTTCAAAACGCTTGCCAAGAGCCGTATGAGGCTCATGTAGGTATTATTTTACAACTCGTGCAATGCTACAAGGGCATCAGGCGTATTTTTCATGCCAAAACTTCTAATTTTCATATAATTTCTATAAAACAAACCTTAAGGTCGCGAAATCAACACCTTCCTGTCGGATAATTCTTTTTTACAGATCCTTAGGCCGGTTTGTTTTATTAAAATCGTATTGGAAATAGCATTTTCATACTTCAAAAACGGTATTATTTAGGTAGCTCAGTAATTGTTATACGACTCTTACAGAGATTCCCAGAAGGTTCATTTCAAGATTTAAAGCCGAGCGTGTCAAAAAAATATATATTAATCATAATCGTCGAACAAACAGCCTATGCAACTGGGAAATAACAGATCATTTTATACATGTATGTATGTATGTTTATTTAATATAAAAGAAACATTAACAAAAACAATGAGAATTCACAAAGAACCTAAAACCTCATATTTGTATAAACAGCTTAAATTGGCCAACATATATTTTTATGTGTGCAGCTAACTTTGATGTTTTGTATGAAAATATTTTAAAGCTGCCCAAAAATATGAAAAATGTGCAGGTATACAAAATGCACGTAAAAAAGGATTTTGAAGAATAATTCCAGAAAATATGTATTTTGGGCAGTTAAGTCAAAGTGCAGCTAACTTTGATTTTTTGTATGAAAATAATTTTAAAATGCCAAAAATTTTGTGCATTTATCTTAAATGTGCAGGTATAGAAAGTGCACTTAAAAAAGGGATTTGTATGGAATTAGAAAGAATAATTCCAAAAATTATAAATTTTGTGCAGTTAAGTCAAAAGTGTACGTAAACAAAAGGCAGTTAAGTCAAAACTACTGTTAAGCATTCAAGCGATCTGGATCATCTGTAGACTATCTAAGATATTCCGTCAGCAGGGCTGAATATGCTAGTATAAGCAAAATTTGTTTTAATCGTTATTTAAAAAGTGATCCCAAGTCGTTCTATAAATTTATAAACTCAAAGAAAACAAGTTGGAGTGCTATATTCGGCTGTGCCGAATCTTTGATACCCTCCACCGACAGTTCGAATGTTTAAGGGGTAATATCTGTATGATGTTATTATTATCTTAAACTGTGACGATTTGTTATTAATTATGGTTTTAGGCGACTAAACTGTTTTCCGGTAGTAGGGTTTATATGGGGCCTAGGGTAAATTATGGACCGATCATCACGGAATTTCACAGCGTCATTTCTAGTCCTTTAAAACTGTGACGTACCAATTTCTGTTATGCTAGCATTATTAATTATGGTTTTAGGTGTACTAAACTGTTTTCTGGGAGTAGGGTTTCTATGGGGCCTAAGGTAAATTATTTTTATCTCATTCCGTGCCTTGTTCCAGCATTTATGTTATTTTTTGTAACAAAATTATCAATTTTTTTAGGTGGTGGTTCCACATTTTGATTCATAGCTCTGGTCCTACTGAACCGATTTTGCTGGATTTCAATCCCAAACTGCTTAGGATAACTACAAGCAATTTGGCACCAAGTTTGTTCATTTCTTTTGAGTTGTTCGAAAGTGAGCGTGTTTTCAACAGACGGACAGACAGACGGACATGGCTAAATCGAGTTAGAATTACTCAAGGACCCAGAATATATATACTTTATTGGGTCTGAGATGAATAATAAAAAAGTTTCACACGGAATGACAAACTGAATATACCCTTTTCACGACTAATTGTGGTGGAGGGTATAAAAACCCTTGGTTATCCTACGTCAATGACTTATCGACAAATTGAATCTAGCAATGACACAGTTATAAGAAACATGTTTGCTGATTTTTTCTCAAACGCCTACTCGAATTCAACATATGATAACTCAGTCAATTATCCATTTCCCCTGGTGGAAAGCAATACAATATCACTATTGCTTCTTGATGTGTATACGATTACAAATCATCTAAAAAAACTGAAGTTCTCCTACAGTTATGGCCGGGATAAAATTCCTAGCTGTGTGTTAATAAAGTGTGCAGATTCCTTAGCAATCCCTCTGACAATTTTATTCAACGCATCTATTAAATATGCTTATCTGCCTAAATTGTGGAAAGAGTCGTATATTGTTCCTTTGTTTAAGTCGGGTAATAAGTCTCTTATTGAAAATTACAGGGGAATTGCAAAACTGAGTGCTATACCTAAGCTTTTTGATAAAATTATTTCAGAACATTTGAATTATCAAGTTGCAAATATAATATCTCCTTATCAGCATGGATTTCGTAAAGGAAGTTTTACGATTACAAATCTCTTACAGTTTGCTATCGCTGTTAACCGCGGATTTCTTCAAAAAAAAATCAAACCGATGTCATTTACACTGATTTTAGCAAAGCATTCGATAAAGTAAATCATTTGCTTCTTGTAAAGAAACTACAGTTAATTGGTTTTACGAAGCATTGCATAAAATGGATATACTCATATTTATCAGATAGGACGCAAACCGTTTGCTTTAAAAGCAGTTATTCTAAAAATATTAATGTTCTTTCTGGAGTACCTCAAGGAAGCCACCTTGGACCGCTGCTTTTCTCATTGTTTATTAATGACTTGCCTAATGTAATAAAATTCTCGAATATTTTAATGTATGCTGATGATGTCAAAGTTTATCTTACCTATAGCCAACTTTTACACCACCATCGACTTCAAAAGGAAACTCATTTTATGAATGGTGCAACATCAACTTTATGGAGCTGAATTTAAAGAAATGTAAAACAATGCGCTTTGTAAGAAATAACCCGATTGTTGGAATTAGTTGACAGCTTCCAGGATCTTGGTATATTATTTGATCCTAAATTGAGTTTCACTCTGTTATATAAAACATTGGGCTAAAGAGTTTAATGATCCGTATATTGGTAAAACATTATTCATGGTACTAGTTCGACCTATTCTTGAATATGGATCGATAATATTTGGCCCTATTTGCGAAATCCATTCCAATGCCATTGAGTCGGTTCAAAAACAATTCCTGTTGTTTTGTCTTCGTGGATTACGTTTTAACCCCTTAAACTTGCCTTCATATGCTGCTCGACTTGCTCTTATTAAACACTCTACATTAAAATGTCGTAGAACTATGCTTAATTTGTCATTTTTATTCAATGTTATTAATGGTGACATCTGCTGTGGATTTTTGATTAATGATATTTCTCTCAACATTCCTCAACGTCCATCCCGAATTACATACCATTATCAGTTGCATTTGTTAGAGCTAATAATGCTAATGCTGACCCTCTCAGGAGAATGAGCAATGCATTTAACAACTTTTATAGATTTATCGACTTTTCATCAAATCCTAATGCTATAAAAAGGGCAATAATCACATATCTCAACACTTAGTAATTTTTCTTGTTAATTATGTATAATATTTTTATGTGTAACATTTTGTAATCAATTATTTTTTAAATTGTCTGTAAGGAATAAAATTCCATAGACATATATTAATAAATAAATAAATTTAAGTTTAGTTCAACTAAACTAACCAATTCTTAATACCAACTCTTGTGAAATTGAGCAATAGGCTACATAAACTAAGTAGGAAACAGGAGCTGCAACAAGTATCCTCTGCTATTTTGAAAATGGAACAACGGCTAAGACAAAGGTTTCAACCATATATCACGTTGCAGCCTAATGCAAATATCGCGATTGCAACAACAGTATTAACTCAAAGCATCAAAATGAAATGGTTTGAAATGATTAAGCCCTGAATTGCCGGAATTCAAAGATTTATATTAATTTCTCGGGTATGTTTTAGAAATCGAAATGAAGTCAAATTAAAATCGAACGATATTTTAAATTCAGGGGGCAAATCGCGACATTCGATAACAATCGAAATTCCCATGTAAATTGTATTGCAATTTCGATCGATATCGAATGTCGCGATTTGCCCCCAGTTATTTACAAAATGCAAAAATAATAGATACTTAAAGAATGAAGTAGATAAAATGGAATATTTTTATGAACTTTCATTGCAGGGTCGTTTTTAAAATTTGCTCGATTTTAAATCCCCTTTATTTCGAGTTCTAGAACTCGCTCATATTTTTTAACCAAATTGTTCATGCGTTACTCTCTTTAGAATGAGTTTGGTTTAAAAATATTGTACGAAAGATAAATCTAATAATGCTAAATGTAACTGGTGTCCAAAACGGTATTAACGTAAATGTTCTTCAACAACTTTACTAATATACCACTTCACTTGCGTGAGTGAAGGAGATGCTCCTCCAATAAAATCCAATGAATAAATATCTTAAACAAGATACGTCCGTGAAAAGTTTCAAAAAATCCAAAGATATATTGACTCTAATAGGCTTTTTACACTGATCAACATCTACCATCAATGATGTAGAAAATGTGAAACACTCGTTTACATTGCTCACATCTAACATCTACCATCAAACAAAAGTGTAACCATTTTTGAAAAAAAAAATTTTCTTTAAATTAAAAATGTTTTTTTTTCACAGAAGTGCCAAAATTTAAAAAGAAAACTCAAAAATGTAATTGAAGTTCAATTTGTTTAAAAATATAAAAAACGCTTAACAAAAAAACATTGCAATAAAAGATAAAACTTGACAAACGCTGCTTTCAAAACAAACTTCTTTTTGTCAGTGATGCCACAATAATAATAGAACTTATTGCAACTTTTCTAGTGATGACACTAAAATAATCGAAAGATATAGAATGGAATAAAATGAGATAGGAACATCTTTTAAAGAAGTTGGTTTTTAGCCCTATGTATTTCTTATGAAAAGATGTTAACATCTTCGCAAATGGTCGAAAATTGATGGTAGATGTTAGATGTTGATCAGTGTAAAAAGGCTATAAGTGCCCGAAAATGAAGCAATAATTTGTAGCTACATTGACAAGTTTTATTGAAAAAATAATCTTTATTTACTCAAATACTAATTTTTTCTAAAATCGAAACAAAATCTCGTAAGTTATAAAATTTCTGGATTTAGAATTATTCGATTAATCGATTAATTTTAAAATTTTATTCTTTTAATCATATAAGCTAAAAATTGCGAATATCGATTAATCGAACAAAAATAAAACCCGATTAATTGAACACCCTTAACCTGAAAGACGATCCGCTATAAAGCATCAATTCTTAAGCTATCTAAACGATAATTCAAGCGCTGACAAGAATTGTCAAAAATATCATTCGCTAAAGGAAGCATTTATATACTTTAATACTCCCCTAACGTCTTCAGCCCCAGTGGAACACGACTGTTTTCTTTTGTCGGTATCGTCAGCAGTCCAAGGCGACAAGCATTGTCTGATTTTTCCTTTGAAAAATTAGTTTTAATGAAAGCGAATTGTAAAAATATGTAATTATAAATATCCCACCGATTATTCGGCGAATAATCGTTGCGCGACATTTCGACGGCTTAGAGTGTAAACCTGCTAACTCCCTTTTAACAAATTTTACAAGAGAGACAAACAACTTTTTATTTTTCCTATTTGCTGCTTGAGAGGCAAACCAAAAATATTGTTAATTTGACTCACTTCAGTGGTGCGATTCACTAACTTTTAACGATCCGACAATCGTAATATTTGTCGACATTTATATTCGCTTGCAGTAACGATAGTGTGATTCTGTAATTTTTTTAACGATAGTACACAGCTGTTTTTTTTTGTAACATCTCTGTCTACAAAATATTAAAAATAAAACGAAAAGCACAAAAGAGAATAAAATAAAAACATATGAAATTGTTCTTAACCCCCCTTGTTACACATATTTTTTCATTCAAAATGCACTGAAAAAGGTCTGGCCAGACTCATAAGTACGACGAAGGGTTAATTTGTGGTTTTATATTTCTTTTTGTGAATCTTACATTTAGAATTTTATTTTTGTTCTTAATTTGCTTTCTTTTTGCAAATTTTAAATTTATTATTTTGTTTTTGTTCATATGTACATATACATATGAGTATATCTTTGTATGTATGTAAGCTATTTTAAACATAAAAAACATTTTATCGATAAAATAAACACAAACTAAATTATTGTCGCTAAGATAACGACAAAAAATTGCTTAAAGTAACAGCTGACTTTAAACGACAGCGAATATCGTTAAAAATTTTACAGAATAGCATATTCGATAAATTTTCGTTATACTTATTTTAACGATTCGATTATCGTTATAAAAGTTAGTGAATCGCGCTACAGGACTCAAATTGAAGAAAAACTACATGCTGGTCGACGGGGCATATCTTTCTCGACCATACGGCACAAAAATCTCAATTTACTTAAAAAGTGGATTTAGCAGGTTTACACTCTAAGCCGACGATTTGTTAATAATTTTTTTTTGCTTGTTTTTTTAGTACCAAAACTTTATTTAGCTATTTTTATTGATTATGAAAACTTCAAACAGGTTATCAACTGTTTCGAAAAAATTTTAGTGCAAATGAATACACAATTATTGAAAATAATCGAAAAGAATTAAAAATAATAGTTTAAAGTAATCGGATTACTTTTTGATTACTTTTGATATTTTTGATTATATTGTAGTAATCGCCGGTACTTCTGATTATTTTTCGATTACTTGTAATCGTAATCAATTAGTAATCAGAAATTTTTTCTTATAGAGTAATGTAATCATTACGATTCTTTTTGAAAAGTAATCTAATTGATTACTAAATGTAATCGATATTTAACAGATATGGGTCAAATTCTTAACACATACTTACATAAATTTTGTATATGAGACGAAACAAATAATTAAAAACACAAGAAAATACTACAAAATATGGAAAATTTTGTTCCATCGGTTAATCGACTTAAATTAACCGGTTTAATCGTTAATCGAAAAAAGCCAATTTGAAATTAAACCGATTGACGGTTAGCCGAATGAATACCCTAGTTGCGACGCTAATGCACACCACACCCAATTGGAAAGTACCGACATCAACAATATACATATCTGTAATGGAGGAAATACGCCAACGTTCAGAACCAAGTTTAGGGAGGCAGTAACAGATATAACATTTAAGATTTATAGGGACTTAGTAGATGATTAAAGGGTAGCTTTGAGATTTTTCTTCTCTGACCTTTAGTCTTATCTTTGAAAGGTCAAAAAGGTGACCATATAGGAATCAGAGAATGACAACAAGTACCCATAAGAATAATATACAGAGGTATTTACCCACGCTTTTCGTTATTGTGTATACACATATTTATAACGCAAATAATAACAACAGCTATGGTTGTGCGTTGCAAAAAGTATGGTTATTACTTATACTTATGCACGGCAATATCTTCACGCAACCACATTCAGTAAACAAAAATACATGAATATTATGCAGATGTTATTCAATACCCATGAATGTGTTTTGGTTATCTGCCATACAAATAAAATATCCATGTTTAAAAAAATACCTTCAGTATTTTTGGCACTTCTGTGTAAAAATGAAAAGAAATGTACTTTGATTACTAGGCAGGTATGGGACTATGTACATATTAGCTGTTTCTTTACTCTACTTTTTGCACGAAAAGCGTTCCCGTACTTTAAATTTGTGTAAATGAGAGCGGTTTTGAGAGAATAAAATTCTTCTTCTTCTTGCAAACAGCTGTAAAACATAAACAACACAATAAAATGCAAAGGAAAATATCATGAAAAAATTTTTGGAAAAAGAGTTGTGGAGTAAAATAATGTACTTAAATATAAAGTTTTATATTAAAATATTAGGAAAACATAATGTTGGTTATTGAAATGTGTTTGTTTGGTTTTTTAGTAAAAGTAGTTTATTTGCTTAGACAATATACACTTTTTCAAACGTAGCGCAAATTTTTTTTTTGGTGTTGTAAAGACTGTCGAAACACTGAATTTTTATTTCGTGCTTAAAATTGTGTTTTTTCTGTTCCCGTACTTTTGTGTAATTTTGTCTCTTTATGAGAGAAATTTATGCTTGCTCCAACTTTCACGAACTTTACCCAAAAAGTAAAGAAACAGAGCTATTATTTATGATATTTAAAATAAATTTGTCCGTAACATCATGTAAAACTACACATAAGCTATACATTTTTATAAAAAATAGGACCACGAGGGGTGGGAAGGAGCGATTTCTGCTCTCCGAAGCTATCTGACAGATTTTAATGAAATTTAAAACATACACGCAGAGAAAAAAAATGTTTGGGCATGGTTACGGCAACAACACTATGTTTAATGTAACAATATATTGTTGTAGTACACAAATAATTGTTATTTTTATTTTATATCAACAATATTATAGTTACTGTAAACATATCAATGTTTATCGCAATTATGAATTTGAGTATTGTTGACCGAAAAATAATTATTTTTCTAACAACTTAATTAAGATAACTTTCTAAACATATTATATTTCTCACAACCATATCATGATATTTAATAGCCATAACATGATAACTTTCTATACATTTATCATATTATGTTAAAGATGCAATCAAACTATTTTTACTCTAATCATATTATGTAAGCGCCATTTGTAAAATAATTTTGAAGAAGTTGTGTCGTTTTTTTTATTTGTGAGCGGTTAAACAATTAAAAGATAAAATTCCATAAAAAAATAAGTTTAAAGAAATTAAAATATTAGCGGAATTCAGTCAAGTATTAGTGATGTAATAGTGCAAATGCAAAATATCATAGTTTTTTTGTAAAATCCAACAACAAAACACACAGAGATTTCGTTATATTTTATATTTCTGCGGTTTTCATTGGCAACCGCATATGTCTTAAAACAAATTGTTCAGGAAAACCGAAAACCATTCTAGATCAAACTATGGGCTAGGTATTGCACATTTTAAACTTTGTCATTACGTTAAAAAATCGGAATTGATCCATCTTTTTTCAAAAAAATGTAAAGAGCGTTCAAAATTAGGCAATATGGCATCAACATCTTAAAATCGAAAAAATGGACACACGCGGCTGCCCATGAAAACCACAGATTTTTCATTTGCTCTTTTGCAAGCCTGATATTGAACTCCGCTATTTGATTTACATTAAGAAAAATTGTAAAAAGCCACAAAATAAAAAATCGATTCAAAAATATTTAAATTTATTTTGTATTTTTAAGACATTTATGAAAGGTGCTGTATCATAATATGATTGCTTCTAAATTTATTATGATTAACATGATGATAATATGATTACTTCTTAGCTTATTATGATTAACATGACAATAATATGATTAATTTCTTAGCTTATTATGATTAACATGACAATAATTTGATTACTTCTTAACTTAGTATGATTAACAGAATAATAATATGATTAAGGGAAAAATATTATGATGACATATTACGAGTATATTTAGTCATAATATGATTCAATAATAAACTTAATATGGTGACTACAATCATAATTCTTATCATAATATGTTGCTCTTAGAATATGTTTACCACAACCATGTTTTTTATTTGCGTGTAGATAGATTCATATTTATATAGACACTTGAGCTATGTATTTTTTTAAAAAATAGGATAACGAGGGGAGATAGGGGGCAATTTCGCCCTCTCCAAAACTATCCAACAGATCTTAATGAAATTTAATACATAGATAGATCCATATTTACATAGACACATAAGCTATGAATTTTTTAAAAAATATGACTAAAAGGGATATAGGGGGAAATTTCTGCCTCCAAAATTATTTATTTTTCTCCAAAATTTCTTGATTATTTTCCATACTTAAAATTTATAATTTTTCATATATTACATACATATACTGCACTAAGGGTAAACGTTGCTATTTTTGGCATAAATTAATTTTTTTTTGTTGTTTAAAATTTAAAATCTGCTTTCGTTTTTTGACGGTTATATAAACGTTTTTTTTTATAATTTTTATGTTGCACCCTGTTATTTTATGAAATGAAAATGTCAGCTGTTTCATGGTTACATTATGAAGAGAAAATGCGCGCGAAATTTTTACCAACTTTGATCGTGAGTAAAACATTAATTTTAAACACCGTGAAAAAGTTTAAATATGGAAGAAGTTAGACAAAGTATGTAAAACAATTTGTAATATAGTTTAAAAATTAGTTGTGTGTTATTGTCTAGTAATTCAGTGTGTTGTTGGTGTGTTATTATAGGTCAAAACTAACAAACATACGTGTGTTGTGTGGAATATAACTTCTGTGTATAGAAAGGTATTTGCAATATTTTTGACAAAAGTTATTAATCAAATTGTATATAATCAAACATCATAGACACTTTTTGCTCCTTTTTGTTCCTTTTCGGAAAAAACTTCATTTTGTAGTTTCATACGAGTTTTGCCATTCAACACTGCTTGAAGTTTGGATCAGCAAAAATCGACAAGCAGATAGTGTAAAAGAATTTAGTTTTGAAAATATTACACAACAAAACTTATCAGATGAGCAACATCAGTTAATTAAACAAAAAGTCAAGCAATTTATTGCTTTTATAAATTTAAATTTGCCAAAATGCAATCGGATACTTGACCGATTTAAAAAAAAAACATTCGCGTTGGCTTGCATCCAATATAACTATTGAAATAAGTGATTGCGGCTTGCCCGGCAATAAACAAGGTCGGAGGCATTTAGACTATACTGATGCAGGGCCTCGTTTGAAGAGAAAGTTAGCATCTGAGCTTGCCGCAGAACTAAAACATTCAACACCTCTTTTATTGCACGCTGCTTCCGTTTCAGCTTAAAAATCAGACGAATAACAAACTGCATTTGTTTTGAAAAAAGCTGTTAGCAACGAGAACTTAACAGGAATTATAAAGAAACTGGAAAGGAGTGATCCGCTAAGTGCTGATGAGGCATTAGCTTTTTTAATTGAAAATGGCTTTACAAAGCAGGAATACATTAACATCAAAGCATTAAATAAGCAGCACGGATGAGACATTTATCCCCCTTACTTCGAGATTGTAAAATCAAAATCAAAATGCAGACCTAAGGAAATCAGCTATTGTGATCAGTGTTGCCAAAACTTGGTGACCAAAAATGGCTAAATTTACGGAAAAAAATGGCTGAAAATGGGCTAAAAAATGGCTAAAAGCTTTTTTAATTAAAAACATATTAAAATTCAATAACAAAACAGAAATAATTCATTTAAAGTTGTTTACGATGAAATTGTAAGTTAACATCAATTTCTTAAATAAGAATAAACGTAAATAAATAGATGTTGATAGATATTATTAAAAAAAATCATCGATAAATTCGATGTCGTTATTGTTCATCTCATAGGAGTCACTCGTGCTTTTTAGTTTTAAATAATTTGAGGGTAAAACATAACCACGACAGCATTTACCCAACTTTTGAATCCAGATCTACAATAAAAAACAAGTTAGAAAGTATAGTCGGTCAACACCGACACTATGATATCCTACAACACATTACAACCTATGTAACAAATTTTATTAAATTAACTGCAAATTTGCGACCTGTACTTTACGCACAAGGTTTACATGGACAGTCAGCCGGACAAACATAGTTGATTCGACTCAGAAAGTGATTCTGAGTCATTCGGAATGCGTAAAAGTGGGCTTAGGACCAATATTTTAAGGTGTTACAAACATCAGCACAAACGCATAGTACCCTCTCCACTATTGTGGTGTTGGTATAAATATTGTATTGTCATGGTTAAAATATTTACCTATTTGATAAAATGACTAATGGCTAAACTCATTTTTTAATGGCTAAACATGGTGAAAAATGGCTAAATCTAGCCACTAAATGGCTAAATTGGCAACACTGATTGTGATACTAAAACAGAAGTAACAATGCAAAATTTACTGGACCATACAGCTGATCGCATACTTGAAATGCAAAAGGACGTCCTTGAAGTTGCTGCACCAACATATTGCAAATTAATTGTAAGTTATGGGTTCGATGGTTCGACAGGACAGAGTTCATATAAGCAACGTTTTGGACTAGACCATTCACTCTTTGTGACAACCATAGTTCCATTGAAATTAATAGATGAGATAAAAAGAGTTATTTGGCTAAATAAATCTCTACAGTCTGTCAGATTCTGTCGGCCTCTAAAAATAGACACTTCGAATGTTTTAGGAGTAATATCTGTATGATGTCTATTTATTATTATAATCTTTGTAAAAACAGACATCTGCATTAAAATTTGTTGCGGTTTAGACCTATATAAAATTATTGATCGACAATCAGAATCAATTTTAAAAAGTTTGAGTAGAATATCAGTTTAAGATGAACTTAAATGATTTTCAAGAGAACAAATTATATAAAAGCCATGGTAAGCTATGAACCAATCATCCCAAATTCTGCAGAACGATTTCTGGTATTAAAAAACATAAATTTTAATACAGCGGTGCCATTAGTTTAAGCGTTTGCAGTAAATTTCAGAAGGCTGCTAAAATGGAATCTAAGGAAAATTATGGACCGTATATCACAAAATTGCATAACATTTTTTCTGGCCATATGAAGCTAAACTGGAAGAAAGTTTACGGCGTATTTAATTATTTTACCAGAGTGGGCTTTATATGAGGGCTATGGTAAGTTATGCACCGATCTTCACCAAATTTCACAGTGTCATTTCTAGTTCAATAAAACTGTGATGTACCAAATTTTGTTATGATAGCATTCTTTTTTACGTTTTTAGGCGTACTAAGCTGTTTTCCGGGAGTCAGGTTTATATGGGGCCTATGGTAAATTATGGACCGATCTTCACGAAATTTCACAGTCTTATTTTCAGTTCTAAAAAATGTTGATGTACCAAATTTTGTTATGATAGCATTATTTTTTACGGATTTAGGCGTACTAAACTGTTTTCTGGAAGTAGGTTTTATATAAGGCATATGGTAAATTATGGACCGATCTTCAAGAAACTTAATAGTTTCATATCTAGTCCTATTTAACTGTGACGTGGCAAAATTTGTTATGATAGCATTGTTAGTTAGGGTTTTAGGCTTACTATACTGTTTTCCGGGAGTAGGGCTTATATGGGGCCTAGGGTAAATCATGGACGGATCTTCAAGAAATTTTACAGCGTGATTTCCAGTTAAATAAAACGAACTGTTAAGAAATCTTATATCATTCTGTGCATTTTTCCACCATTTATGTTAGTTTTTGTAACAAAATTATAAATTTTTTTTAGGTGGTGGTTCCACATTTTGATTCATAGCTCAGATCCTATTGAACCGATTTTGCTGGATTTCAATCCCAAACTGCTTAGGATAGCTACAATCAATTTGACACCAAGTCTGTTCATTTCTTTTGAGTTTTTCGAAAGTGAGCGTGTTTTCAACAGACGGACATGGCTAAATCGACTTAAAATTACTCAAGGACCCAGAATATATATACTTTATAGGGTCTAAGATGAATTATAAAAAAGTTTCACACGAAATGACAAACTTAATATACCCTCTTCACAACTAATTGTGGTGGAGGGTATAAAAACAACTGAACTTATTTTAAGTGAAAATAGTAAGTTAGATATTCAAATTAAAAACATCCAAGAACACATCTATGTACACAAGGGCAAAAACATTCTTGTTAAAGACGAAGCGCATATATATAGATGGCAAAGTTCTGAATATTTTAACTAGTACCAACTCATGTCAATCCTGCCCACTTTTTAGGTGCTAAGCCAAATCAACTGTTAAAAACCCATGACTACAACTCGAAAATCTTTGGCTTTAAACCAAATAATCTTAAATATTGTGTAAGCCCTTTACATGCATGGATAAGATTTTTTTAATTTGTGTTAAAAACCTCGTGTAGAATGGAATTAGAGATATGGCGTGTTAAAAATCTCTTTGCGAAAACAGCACCTTCAGGAAAGATTGTGTACGGAAATGGGTCTCAATGTAGACAAACCCAAACAAAATGGCAGTGCAAATACCAACGATGGAAATAGAAGAGCATTTAGAAATGCTGTGCTCTTAAATTTCGATTTAAGTATTCTCAAATACTTTTACATTATATTGATTGCCATTTCTTGTGAATATAAGATTGATACAGAAAAATTGAAAAACTTGTGTGGCCAAACATTCAATATTTATTTTGAAAAGTATTCTTGGTATCCAATGTCTCCAACTGTGCGCAAAGTTTTGGTACATGGGCACCAAATAATGGATGCTTCCATACTTCCTGTTGGAGTTCTAGGAGAAAATGCATCAGAAGCAAGAAACAAGCTGTATAAAAGCGACAGGAGATCGCATGCAAGATAATGTAGCCGACTGGATAACATGACAGACGTTTTTAATAGAGCAATGGATTCTTCAGACCCATTAATGTCCACCATAAGTTTAACAAATCTAAAAAATATCAACAAAAAGAAGAGCCTGCCCAGAGAAGTCATTGCCCTTTTCGAAACACCTGGTATTGACTTTTCAGACACATTAGAAGGTGATGAAAATGAAGCAGAAGACGATGGAGCCGACGAAATTTACAGTTTTGGACTGGAGAATATTGAGTTGGAAGAAGAAAATGAAGACGATTAAGTTAGAAGTCTATATTCATAAATGATTTGTAAAATGACAAAGGCATATTAGAATTTGTCTCATATGATTTCTTGTTCAGGGATCATTAGCAGTTTTATATCTTAACAAAAAGGCTGAATGAAGCCTTGTCTATCATCTGAGTCTACCAAAAAAATATAAACACATTGAACTTAAGTGGTTTTATCCAAAAAGTGCGGTTAAGAAATTGTTTTTTTTAGTACTGATCCCTAATGGGTTAATAAAATAAAATATTTTTGGATGCAAACTTACAGATTCTTGAAATAGCTTTCTGGTGACATATATTTCAAAGAACGAAAATAAAATAACGAATTTATGTCAAAACCTGACCTAATGTTTTAATTGGGAGGCGAACGTGGGCGTGGTCCAAATAAAAAAAAAAACAAATTCCATTTTGGTGTTAGTTTAATTCGTGCAAAATTTTAAGTGTCTAGCTTTAAAACTACATTTAATGCCAAAAATATCGCTTTTTTGCCCATAGTGCACTGGATGAAATTTTTAATGAAAACTCTCCTTACGTTACAGAAAGGCGTCTAAGCAAGCGCTAAATGTATTAAATGGCGGTTACACTCTTTCTTATTAGCACAACATACAAATCAATGCTTACATGCATACATAAAAACCCATATTTTCCGTCTCATGATACTTATCTATGCTACATATGTGCGCGTGACAGCGACAAGTGGCTCTATGATATTCTTATTTTTACATGTAAAAAACCTTTCATCCGCACAATTTTTTTGCACTTCTGCACTTGTCGCTGTCTCAAACACATAGGATAGGTAGACGACACGAGATGGAAGATATGTTTTTTTTATGTATGCATGTAGGTATTGATTTGTATGTTGTGCTAATAAGAAAGAGTGTAAGCACCATTTAATACATTAAGCGCTTGCTTAGACGCCTTTCTGTAACGTAAGGAGAGTTTTTCTTTAAAAATTTCATCCAGTGTATGTATGTAGTATATGAAAAATTATAAATTTAAAGTATCGAAAATAATCAAGAAATTTTGGAGAAAAAAAATAATTTTGGAGAGGCATAAGTTGCCCCCTATCTCCCCTCGTTATCCTATTTTTTTAAAAAATACATAGCTTATGTGTCTATATAAATATGAATCTATCTATGTTTTAAATAACATTAAAATAGTTTTTGAGAGGCAGAAAATACCCTCGAGCTGCCCTCGGGGTCCTATTTTTTTAAAAATATATACAGCTTGTGTGTTCATATTAATATGGATCTATCTATGTTTGAAATTTTATTAAGATCTGTTAGATAGTTTCGGAGAAGCAGAACTTGCCGCCAACCGCCCCTCGTTGTCCAAATAAAATAAGCTTACCGCCTTAGTCAAATCTTAAAAAGCTTTAAAACTATCTTGATATTTTTCTGAATAACAACACAAAAAAATGTGGCCTAGTTCCAAAATTTTTAAAATTGCATTTGCCATCTCTGCTCTCTTTCTCACTCTGTATATTTACGTTCTACTTACGTTAATACACATACTTATATGGGTATTGCAGATAGCTAACGGAAATTTTATTTATATCTGCATGAACATTCAAAAAGAAGAATGAATATACAAATACACATTGGCAGCGTATACCTATGCATATTCAACTTTAAATTGTAATGGGTATTGGTACGTATGTGTATAGTTTTGATCTTTACCCATACATGACCATTAGCGTGGCCGTTAGTTGTATGGAGAACTTTTTTTTTTTGATTTCTTATATTCTCCCCCCCCCAAATCGGTTCAGTTTTATGTAAAAAAAAATATAAAAAAATTTCGTAGCGATAAGTTGTGTTTTAGGGGGGGCGTCGGCCCCTCAAAGTTTGCCATCAAGCCATTTATTCAAATGTAATTTGTTTGCATATGACTATCTCTTAAAAACAACATTTTACAAGAACATGGTATATGGCAATATTTTAGCTCTTCTAGTCAACAACATTAGCCTCGAAGAAAGTTTTTTGCTAAAATTAATATTTAAGAAAATAATTAAGAAAATAACAACAAAATTCCAAACATTTTATATACGTTTTATATATATAAAAGAGGGATTTAATGTCAAGTGAACTAATTTTGAAATCGAAATCTTTCGATTTGGATGAAATTTGCACCACCGTTAGTCCCATTGAATAGTAGTTCAGACACAAATTTTCAACAAGATCGGTCAAAAAGTTTCTGAGTTTGGGAGGGTCAAAGTTTGAAATTTTGGCCATACAGGTGTTCTTTCACATCCATGTAACTTATTACCAATTGGGGTTAGCAAAATTTGTCTCAAGCAGCTTAGATAGCTATTTAATCAATCTTTTTAAAAAAAAATTTTTGGTTTTTTTAAAAAATTTTTTAACATATTTTTTTTATATTTAAAACTTTTTTTTTTTTTGCCAAGTTGTAAATTTAAAAAAAAAATTTTAAAAAATTCAAAAAAAAACAAAAAAATTTTTTTTTTAAAGATTGATCAAATAGCTATCTAAGCTGCTTGGGACAAATTTTGCTAACCCCAATTGGTAATAAGTTACATGGATGTGAAAGAACACCTATATGGCCAAAATTTCAAACTTTGACCCCCCAAACTCAGAAACTTTTTGACCGATCTTGTTGAAAATTTGTGTCTAAACTACTATTCAATAGGACTAACGTTGGTGCAAATTTCATCCAAATCGAAAGACATCGATTTCAAAATTAGCTCACTTGACATTAAATCCCTCTTTTATATATATAAAACGTATATAAAATGTTTGGAATTTTGTTGTTATTTTCTTAATTATTTTCTTAAATATTAATTTTAGCAAAAAACTTTCTTCGAGGCTAATGTTGTTGACTAGAAGAGCTAAAATATTGCCATATACCATGTTCTTGTAAAATGTTGTTTTTAAGAGATAGTCATATGCAAACAAATTACATTTGAATAAATGGCTTGATGGCAAACTTTGAGGGGCCGACGCCCCCCCTAAAACACAACTTATCGCTACGAAATTTTTTTGTATTTTTTTTTACATAAAACTGAACCGATTTGGGGGGGGAGAATATAAGAAATCAAAAAAAAGAAAATAACGGCCACCCTAATGCCCATACATGTTTTTTCACTAATATTGAAAGAGTACTTAAAATGATACTTTTGTCATTCTCTGATAGGAATCGGAGGACGAATTGGGATTCTTTTTAGTGATTGGTGAATAGTAACCTTAGAGAAACACACGATTGGAAGTCGTCCCCGACTGGTGTGGAGAAATTGGTAGGCACCATCACGAATGCGGCGACTAGTAGCTATGAGCATTATTGTCCGCTGAACTTTCCGGGCAGGTGGACACACGAGCTAAGGTCTTAAAGGTCCACTGTCAGGTTATTCAATAGGGCGAAGCATACACGAACAAAAAGGGACTCGTGGATAAAATTTGCGATTCAGTGGTTTCTGTAGTTGAGATGTTTAGGTTAAGAAGAATTTTATCCAAGGGCGGAATCTAGCTCTTTTTGCTTATGGAGACACAATTCCCGGGGTGTGTGGATCCTTGGTTGGGGGAACAGATGGGGTGTGGTCACCCCTTCTCAGGGTCAAGTTCGGGAGTTGAGGTTAGGGAAGCGGTTGGGGATATGGCAGGACCAGATGAGATCTTTCCGGCAATGCTAAAGAATATCTATGGATCATCACTCCTATTGATTCTTGAACTATTCAGGGTCTGTTGGCTAAACGGATACATTCCTAGAGGGTGGAGGGAGGTCAGGGTTATTTGCATACCTAAGGCAGGTAAAACCGGTCACTTGAAGCCCAAGAATTTAAGACCTATCGTCTTTTCATTTAAAGACATTAGACAGACTGATTTATCTACATCTGAGGACAAAGATTGACGCCGGCATCAACAGCGGCGCTTAACACGCCATCTTAAGGGTAGGTCTGTTAGAGCGGGGATTGCAAAAAAGGGATGCCACTTTGGCGGCATTCCTTGATATAGAGGGCGCCTTAATAATTTGAGGAAAGTCTATCAGGCAGGTACTGGGTGATTAAGGGGTTCCGCTATTCTTGATTGAATGGATAACTCTGATACTTATCAGCATAACTTAGCTAGCAGTAGAGTTATTAACTAAGAATGGGGAACGCTTAAGGAAACTGGTGACTAGGGGGAATTCTCTCTCCCTTATTATGGCTTTTGGCTGTTAATGTCGTTTTAGGTAATTTTGACAGGATAGGCCAGAAGGTCGTTCACTATGCGGATGATGTAGTGGTATTGATATCGGGCAAGTTTCTGTCGGCAATTAGAGAAATCATGTGAGTGGGGCTAGGCGAACTGAAAAGGGTCTAGGAGTCAAGTCTCGGAGAAGACAGAGTTTATAATTTTAACTAGGACGTACAAGGTGAAACATTTTAGGCTGCCGTTACTAGGGGGAGAAGAGCTTTGGATATCTGATAGTGCTTAAGGCTAGATTACACTATTATACATTGTATTAATACATGTCAAAAACTCAAGTAATATGACAAAGTGTGATAGTATGAATGCAATGTGTCACGAAATTGATAAGTATTAAGAAAAAAGTTCGACATCCCATACGACTTCATCGTTTTTTGAAAAATTTCTAAACAATAATACTTTTCATTGGATCAGGGTTGCATTTTATTTCATGTGCGAGTGTTTATACTTTGTGTGATGGTCTGAACACAAACTGTCATGTTACGTTAGATTTTTTGACAGTCGCAACAAAACTCATTAGATTTCTATCTCACAAAGTATTATGGAATACGTAAGACTTGTGAGATAGTGTAATCTAGCCTTTAGTGTCTAGTGTCTAGGCCAAATTCATTTTATGCAAGTCAAACGTCGTAAACAGCTATTAGCAAGGCTCGTTTTCGGCATGAGAAATTACACATGACTATGTCCCAAATTACACATTTGAAGCAGAATTACACACACAAATGCAAAAAGTACCTCGCTCAAACATAATGAATACGCCTGGTATATGTAAATCATCTTATTCAGCCCAATTACGAATAAAAATTCCCCGGGAGTTTTCTCCCGTGTCCCATTTTTCCTATGTAAATTCAATTGTAAAAATCGGAAAAGGGAAAAAACTCCCGGGGAATTTTTATTCATAATTGGGCTGATTGATATTTCTTGTTTGCAATATAATGGTTGATAAAATAAGAAATATCGTCGGCAGAAGACCAGTACAAAAATGTTGATGTACAAGATAAAGCAACAAAATTTTTTAAAATTTTCTGAGTATGGTTGTGTTTGTATCCTATTTTGCACACTCCGTAGCCTTAAATTAAAATATTAGGAACTTACCACTTTAATTCTTAAATCTATAAAATAATGTCAAAGAAATGACTATTAAATCGGACAATTTATGATTTACTCTATTTTTTGCGGTCCACATATCGCTCCTTTATTGCAACATAGTCATATTTAAAAAAAAAAATCAAATTTTGAAAAATGCGATTTAAGTTTCCAAAATTGACCCTTTTATACAGATTTTAAAATTTATATTTTGCTTTATCTTTGGTTTCAGATATAATTCTGATTTTTTTACATATAAAGAAGCTATAAAGGAACACTTTTGCTTAAGTAACCTTAAATTTTGGATTTTTTTAAGATATGACTATGTAGTAATAAAGGAGCGATATGGCAATATTTCAAAGTTTGTTGCATGTTGCGTTTCTTTATACTTACGTTCGTGTTGGTAAGTAAAAAAAAACCAGTGTGACTGCAATTGAGGCTGAAAAAAATTACAAAATATCAACGTTCGAAAAGAAAAACTTGACTGTCAAAAAATAATGAAAAAATATAACTCAAAGTAAAATTACACATGGAAGGAAAAATTACACACAATATGTGCAATAACACACGGATTGGTAACACTGATGTAGGGCGATTTACACTACTTTCTCTTTTCTTGTGCTTTCATTCTTTATTTCTCGTATTCTTTTCTTAGATAAGCATATTTTTTATACAATAATTGCTTAAGGTTACTTAGAATTAACAATTTAATCAATTGAATATAGCTTCAGAGTCCTATCCATACTTGTAGAAGCAATGTACTGAGCATTTTTGCCAAATCGCACACCAGTAGCGAGTGCCGTGTGATCATTAAAAACTTTTAAATCTTGCCACTGTTTACACATATAGACTCTGTAAATAAAAAAATAAATAAAGAAACATAATTAATGTGTTTTCTCTCGGATTTTGTTCAACAACATATTTTAATATTTTTTTTTTTTTCCTTTATTTGTTTTTAAATCTATCTTATTTCTAACACAGCGGAATAAAATGGAACTTTTTGTGTGTTGATTTTTTATTAATTTTATTAATTAAAAGTTCCAAAAATCATAACTTTACTCTCCATGAAGCGATTTTCAGAATTCTTTTTATAAAGATGTAATTGTTAGCTTTTAAAAACACAAAAATTTTTGCAAATTACAAAAAAATAATGGTTGTTGTTTACGTAAAAAAATACAAAAAATTTAAATTTTTTATTTTTAAAAATCATGAAAAATCCAAAACATAAAAAGTCAAAGTTTTATTACATTCACGTAACCTGTGAACAAAATGAGACATAAACAGATTATACAAATCGATGAACGCGTTTCGCTTTTATTCACAATTAAGTGAAGGTACCTCATTTTCAAGTCAAGCAAAAAACGTCCATAAATATAACTGAAGCAAACACACACACTTAAAAACATTTATTTTTGTATGGAAATAGAGTTCCCAACTTTTTCTGTTGCAATTAAAGTACATTGATTATTAAAGGTTAAGAAAAAAAAGTACACAGTATAAATATAAAGTACAATTAATTTCTTTTTATTGTTATATATAAAAATAATTTATTGCTTTTCGCAAGTTTTATCAAACAATTACACTGTGCTAGAATTTGACAACTGGCAACTGGCGCTTTAACCTAATTCGGGTTCGCTGAATCTAATACCGGTTCAAAAACGGTTCAGTTTATTGAAATTAATAAAACAAGTTAGAGTGCTATATTCGGCTATGCCGAATCTTTGATACCCTCCACCGACACTTCGAATGTTTTAGCAGTAATATCTGTATCATGTCTATTTATTATTATATTCTTTGTAAAAACAGACATCTGCATTAAAATTTGTTGCGGTTTAGACCTATATAAAATTATTGACCGACAATCAGAATCAATTTTAAAAAGCTTGAGTAGAATATCAGTTTAAGCTGGACTTAAATGATTTTCAGGAGAACAAATTATATAAAAGCCATGGTAAGCTATGAACCAATCATCCCAAATTCTGCAGAACGATTTCTGGTATTAAAAAACATAAATTTCAATACAGCGGTACAATTACTTTAAGCGTTTGCAGTGAATTGCAGAAGGCTGCTAAAATGGAATCTTAGGTACATTATGGACCGTATATCACAAAATTGCATAACATTTTTTCTGGCAATATGAAGCTAAACTGGAAGAACGTTTACCGCGTATTTAATTATTTTACCAGAGTGGGCTTTAATTGAGGCATATGGTAAGTTATGCACCGATCTTCACCAAATTTCACAGTGTCATTTCTAGTTCTATAAAACTGTGATGTATTAAATTTTGTTATTATAGCATTATTTAGGCGTACTAAGTTGTTTTCCGGGAGAAAGGTTTACATGGGACCTAGGGTAAATTATGAGCTGATCTTCACGAAATTTCACGGTCTTATTCTAGTCCTATAAAACTTTAATGTTCCAAATTTTGTTATGATAGCATTATGTTTTACGGAATTAGGCGTACTTAACTGTTTTCCGGAAGTAGGGTTGATGTGGGGCCTAGGGTAAATTATGGACCGATCTTCACGAAATTACATAGTTTTATTTCTTTTCCTATAAAACTTTGATGTACCAAATTTTGTTATGATAGCATTATTTTTTACGGTTTTAGGCGTACTAAACTGTTTTCCGGAAGTAAGGTTTATATGGAGCCTAGGGTAATTTATGGACCGATCTTCACGTATCATTTCTAGTCTTATAAAACTGTGACGAGCCAAATTTTGTTATGATAACATTATTAATTATGGTCTTAGGCGTACTAAACTGTTTTCCGGGAGTAGGGTTTATATGGGGCCTAGGGTAAATTATGGACTGATCTGCACGAAATTTAACAGCGTGCTTTCCAGTTGATTAAGACGAATTCTTGCAAAATATTATGTCATTCTGCGCATTAGTCCACCATTTATGTTAGTTTTTGTAACAAAATTATCAATTTTTTTTAGGTGGTGGTTCCACATTTTGATTCATAGCTCAGATCCTATTGAACCGATTTTGCTGGATTTCAATCCCAAACTGCTTAGGATAACTACAAGCAATTTGACACCAAGTTTGTTTAGTTCTTGTGAGTTTTTCGAAAGTGAGCGTGTTTTCAACAGACGGACATGGTTAAATCGACTTAGAATTACTCAAGGACCCAGAATGTATATACTTTATGGGGTCTGAGATGAATAATAAAAAATTTCCACACGGAATGACAAACTTAATATACCCTCTTCACAACTAATTGTGGTGGAGGGTATAAAAATGAAAATCCGAAATAAAATTTCCTTTAAACGTTAAATTTTTTTCTAACATGAGCAGTCGTTTTAGAAACATAATTTTTTTTTGGCAACAAAAATAAGTTTTTAGCAACATTTCGAAATTTTTGTTTGTTAAAAATCTATAAAAAATTACAGCTATGCTTCTAATTTTTTCCAGACATATAAAAAAAAGGTTCAAACAAAACCAGCTATAAATGATTAAAATCTGTTAACATCTTTTGATGTTATTCACAAAAGTTGAAAAATTCCCCTTAAGAAGTGGTGATAAGGGGCAAGTATGTCTCGAGAAATTGTTAAGGCGACTCCTTGGCTGTTATGGTACGTTTTCTTCATTATATTTCTAGTCTGTATTGAACATTTTGTATGGGAGCCCCTTAAGCAGCGTTACCGTTGGTGCCACTAAAGTGCCAATTTGCCACTTTTTCAGCTGCTTGGATACTATTTGGCCATTTTTACAAAATGCTCCCAAATGTGGTACTTTTTGTGATTCTTGCCACTTTTGTGATACTTTTTTTCTTTCTGTTTTATTATAACTCCCAGCTTTAATTTATGCTAAGAAATAAGCGTCCTTGGTGGGTTCAAGTCTTTTTCAACCGCCACAAAATGCTTTAGAAAAGACACTTTTATAAGAATTTTTTTCTTGTCATGCGTGGTTAGCTGAAAATCGGTTGAATAAATTTTCTATTAACCTGTTTTATTTATTATGAATAGGGGGGTAAAGATATCTCGCATATATTGGTCGTGAAGCAGAAACCGAACTGTTGTGTACCGAAAACTTTTCTAAAATTTGTGTAATTGACATTAAAAATCAAAAATTGTGTATTGAATTGATAACAATAATTGATATAAAAAAACAAAAAGCTCAATATATTGAAGTATTTAGACCCATTATTTATAGTGTCTAATGAAGATATAAACTTTTTCGAATTAGTTTCAGAGGTTAAAGTTATTATAACTAATCCAGATGCATTTATACATGAATTTAAACTTCAAGAGAGCAAAGTAAATAACACGAATTATGAACACATATTTAAAATTTCGAATGCTGAAGATTTTTGGCGTGAAATTGGAACATGGATTCAGAAGGAAAAGTACAAGAAATATATTAATAAATGTATTTATAAAACACATTACATAAATATCGTCTATTCGCTGCAACAATGTCATGATCCAAAAAACATGTTTTGGCAGAAAACAAGTTTAACGTTTTTGAATTTCAAAAACATTTAAGTAAATATTTTATAAAAATTACTTCTCCAGACAAATATTTACAAAATATTTATTTTAGTTTTTACATGTCTATTGTCATACGATCAATTATTTTTTAGTGCATATACTTACTATACAATGTTTTTATACCCTCCACCACAATTAGTTGTGAAGAGGGTATATTAAGTTTGTCATTCCGTGTGAAACTTTTTTATTATTCATCTCAGACCCCATAAAGTATATATATTCTTGGTCCTTGAGTAATTCTAAGTCGATTTATCCATGTCCGTCTGTTGAAAACACGCTCACTTTCGAACAACTCAAAAGAAATGAACAAACTTGGTGCCAAATTGCTTGTAGTTATCCTAAGCAGTTTGGGATTGAAATCCAGCAAAATCGGTTCAGTAGGACCAGCAGCCGTATTCCGTAATTCGCTAAAGCTAAATCTCTATCGCTAAAAATCTATAATGTTGATTTAGCAATTTTTGGCTACAAATGTAATTCAGTAACGTGCATTGCTAAATTTGGCAATGTAATACAAATTTAATTTGCCGCAATTTTAGCTTTTAATGTCATCGCTAAAAATTTTTAATTTTGTTTTCTCTAAGGAATTTTAGCGATCGAGATTTAGCTTTAGCTAAGCGAATTACAGAATACGGCAGCAGAGCTATGAATCAAAATGTGGAACCACCACCTAAAAAAATTGATAATTTTGTTACAAAAAATAACATAAATGCCGAAACAAGGCACGGAATAAGATAAGATTTTGCAAAAATTTGTTTTATTTGACTGGAAATTGCGCTGTAAAATTTCGTGATTATCGTTCCATAATTTACTCTAGGCCCCATATAAACCCTACTACCGGAAAACAGTTTAGTCGCCTAAAACCATAATTAATAACAAATCGTCACAGTTTAAAATAATAATAACATCATACAGATATTACTCCTTAAACATTCGAACTGTCGCACAGAGGAGTATTTGGCCTGAAAAGCTGGCCAAAAAGGCAAAACTGAATTTTAAGAAATCTTAAGAACTAAGTGCGCTCGACAGACAACAATATTTTACATTATATTGTAAATTTTGAAGACTTTTAGTTGCGATTTGTAGCTCTGAGCCCCTGCTAAAGTCAGGAAAGTGAAGAAAATTATATGAGATTTAAATGTTTTTTTTTTCGGTTTCTGGATGTTTATATGATATTTTTTTGCGACTAAACGAATAAAGATTTAACAAAGATAATTAGTATTGTGGTTATTTTGTTGAACTATTTATGGGTTTTAATCCAAATTTTTTAATATTTTTAATTAGGCTTAAGTTCATAAAATTTAATTTTTATTAAATTATTTTTGTGAAGAAAGGAATTTTACAACATGAAAATTAATTAAAATTGTTATTGATAATCTTTCATTCTTGACGTGGCTCGGGCTCGAACCCTGGCCGGCAGGTTACCATGACATGTTTCGATCGCAACCACTCGATCTCCTCAGATGGATTTGCCGTCTTACACTCGCAGCCATCGACGACTGCTGACGTCACTAGTCAAACATCAAGCGTTAAACCAAATTGTATTTTAACATTTGGTAGATCGAAATTTGCTTTCCTGAATGATTATCCACTTTAATTGATTTTACATGTTTTTTCCTTTACTTCTGTTTTTTCCGTACTTTCGTCAAGAATTTTTCTTGAAGTCCAAGTACATTTTTTGTTTTTTCACTTTGTCTTTCTCTTTTCTGTTGACCTTTTTCAGCACAACTTGAAGGACAAATGTACACATAGAGCTCGTGCCTTAGCTTTTAACAATAATTAGTATTGTGGTTATTTTGTTGAACTATTTATGGGTTTTAATCCAAATTTTTTAATATTTTTAATTAGGCTTAAGTTCATAAAATTTAATTTTTATTAAATTATTTTTGTGAAGAAAGGAAAGGAAAAAACAGAAGTAAAGGAAAAAACATGTAAAATCAATTAAAGTGGATAATCATTCAGGAAAGCAAATTTCGATCTACCAAATGTTAAAATACAATTTGGTTTAACGCTTGATGTTTGACTAGTGACGTCAGCAGTCGTCGATGGCTGCGAGTGTAAGACGGCAAATCCATCTGAGGAGATCGAGTGGTTGCGATCGAAACATGTCATGGTAACCTGCCGGCCAGGGTTCGAGCCCGAGCCACGTCAAGAATGAAAGATTATCAATAACAATTTTAATTAATTTTCATGTTGTAAAATTCCTTTCTTCACAAAAATAATTTAATAAAAATTAAATTTTATGAACTTAAGCCTAATTAAAAATATTAAAAAATTTGGATTAAAACCCATAAATAGTTCAACAAAATAACCACAATACTAATTATTGTTAAAAGCTAAGGCACGAGCTCTATGTGTACATTTGTCCTTCAAGTTGTGCTGAAAAAGGTCAACAGAAAAGAGAAAGACAAAGTGAAAAAACAAAAAATGTACTTGGACTTCAAGAAAAATTCTTGACGAAAGTACGGAAAAAACAGAAGTAAAGGAAAAAACATGTAAAATCAATTAAAGTGGATAATCATTCAGGAAAGCAAATTTCGATCTACCAAATGTTAAAATACAATTTGGTTTAACGCTTGATGTTTGACTAGTGACGTCAGCAGTCGTCGATGGCTGCGAGTGTAAGACGGCAAATCCATCTGAGGAGATCGAGTGGTTGCGATCGAAACATGTCATGGTAACCTGCCGGCCAGGGTTCGAGCCCGAGCCACGTCAAGAATGAAAGATTATCAATAACAATTTTAATTAATTTTCATGTTGTAAAATTCCTTTCTTCACAAAAATAATTTAATAAAAATTAAATTTTATGAACTTAAGCCTAATTAAAAATATTAAAAAAAAAATAAAAGATTTAACAAAGATTTTTTTTTCTCTGAAAGGTTTGATCAAAAGTTATTTAAAACAGCAAAAAAAATTTAAAATATGTTGAATATTTATGTTGAAACAATTCGTTCAAAGGCTAAAAAAAAAACAAATTATACATTTTTTTTTTGCAAAAAAAAGGAAAAGAAGAGGTTTTTAAAGGTGAGGTTAGCATGTCTACGAATTATGTTTGATACCACAATAAAATTTCGAATCTCTTATTTTAGAATCAAAAAAAAAGTGTGCGCAAGTTTGCGCCATTATTTTTGACGATTTTTTTAAATTTTCACATTTCTTCTATTTTGCTCTTATACTTTTTTTATATCGTCATAAACTTTTATGTATTTTGAATTATTGATTTCAACTGTTATTCACATCACTTTTAACACTTCACAATATTAATACCTGCCTATATGTATTTATAAATTGCAAAAATTCTTAATTATCCAAAATAGTTTTAAGGGAATGTCCCACACATCCCCATAAAATATATTTTTATATACCTGCTCTAAAAAACAAAAATAAGTTTACAAAAAATAAATATAGGCACATAAAAAATACATGGGCACCCAGGTATCTGGCTACCATCCAATTAAGGCATAAAAGCATGCGCTTGAAAATACTTATAAAGGGTTATTGCACCTATTTTTTATCAAAACCGTTTTGTAACTTCGAGAGTCAACATGGAACAAGTTTACACAAGATTACAGCTATTCCAAATAGTGAAAAAATCTAATGCTGGAACCATGGACGAGAAATTGGATTTTTTGGTCAGAAAATTGAGCGAAATTTCAAAATGTCAAGGGGATATATTAGCACTGAAGCAGTGTTTGAAAAATTTTAAAAATTGTTTCAAAAGATATTGGCTTTCGGCACAACGAAAAGAAGACCGCTTTTTAAGGACAAACGCTAAATGGCTGGAAGGAACTGTAACAATACCAGTATTTGGCAGTTCGTCTTCAGGGCGACCACGAAAAGAATTTAATGAAGCTAGTGATAGAACAAAGCGGAGAAAAACTGAAGAAGTTCGTCACCAATTAACAACAGAGGAGATCACATTTGCTGCATCCATGAGTCAAAGAGCAGCGGGACATAATGATGCGGCTAAATTAATACTGGATATAACGAGATCCCCAAGAAAAGCAAGAATTTGCAAGCGATCATTAACAACTTCTGAAGTCAACCCTGTGAATAAACTTTCAGCGGAAGGAGCTTTAGCACTCTTTGTTAATGCAGAGCTCACGAAAAAGCAATATGAAATTGTATACTCGTTACTAAAAAATGCAAAAAAAAATTGTTATCCCAATGAAGATGCCATAACCGTTACTGAAACATTAGCGGAAGTGAAGCTCGAAGCTCTCCTCGACCATACAGCAACACGTTTATGTATATACCTTGAAGAGGTTTTGCAGCAGTTAGACTATGAAGAGCTAAATTTCTTGGAACTTATAACCAAATGGGGCTGTGACGGATCGCACCAATCATGTTATAAGCAGAAATTCGAAAACGAAGATGTTAGTGACGCTAATATATTCCAAAGCAGTTGTGTACCAATTAAACTAATCACAAATACTAATGGAAAAATTAAAACGATATTGCGAAATCAAACATCATCCTCAACTAGGCTGTGTAGACCAATCCGCATCCGTTTTGTGCAGGAAACAACTGACATCACGAAGCAAGAAATAGGACACATAAATAATCATATTGAATTTTTAAAGAAAAGCGAAGTACCGTGTAGTGGAAAAATTGCACAAATTAAACACACGATGGTAATGACAATGGTCGACGGAAAAGTATGCAATGCTGCAACGGACACAAAATCGACAATGAGGTGTTACATTTGCGGTCAAACTTCAAAAGATTTTAACACGTTGCAGAAGAATGTTCGTCTGAACTGTGATGCCATGAGTTTTGGACTATCAACTTTACATGCACGCATACGCTTTTTAGAATCGATACTTCATCTCTCATATAAACTGCCAATTAAAAAGTGGCAAGCAAGGAGCGATGAAGATAAAGCAATTGTTAAAGAGGGGAAGATATTCATCCAAAAAAGACTTTAAGACGAGATAGGAATACTTGTAGATGTTCCAAAACCAGGATACGGTAGCACTAATGATGGCAACACATCAAGAAGATTTTTTTCGGACCCAGCAACTGCATCGAAAATCACTGGAATAAATGAAGAATTAATCAACCGCCTGAAAATAATATTGGAAGCAATAACTAGCGGACACCGAATTAATATTGAGAAATTTGAGGAATATGCACATAAAACTGCCGAAATATATGTGCAACTTTACAACTGGCACCCCATGAGTCCTACGATGCACAAGATTCTTATTCATGGCGGTAGTGTTATAAAGCAAGCAATCTTGCCAATTGGACAATTGTCAGAAGAAGCTGCCGAGGCCAGAAATAAGCACTTACGATTATATCGCACGAATTATTCGAGAAAATTCAGCAGAAGCGATACAAATCGAGATGTCTTGAATAGGTTATTTCTGAGCAGTGATCATTTTATAAGTTGCAGTACGCAAAGAGAACGGAATAATAAAAAAGCTTTTTCATCAGAAACCATCACACTTCTTCTTCCTGACACCGATGATGCAGCTAATGAGGATACACATACGACATAATAATTAGTAAGGAATTTTTATTGGTTTAACTTTCCGTTTATAAAGTATTAAATAATATAAAATAAATATAATAAAGCCTTTTTTCATAAAAAAATACTGTTTTATAAGAGCCTTACAATTTTCAAATTTTTTTTTTAAATTAGACTGTAAATCATATGTATGTATGTACATACAGTCTGTCACGAATGAGTTTAAACCTTTAAAATCAACATTTGTTAATTGAGTTTTGCGATTTATACCAACTTTTATTCCTTAGGAATGTGGCTTTTAGAAAAATCTTAAAAATTTAAAGTTTTTGGTTCTTAAATTTTTTTATTGCATTTTGAAAACAAAAAATTTTACGCATTTTGCATGTAAATTTTTTTTTCGCCATTAAAATTTTAATAACTCCAAAATAGTAATAGATATAAAATAAATGTGTATGGTTAGTTTAAGCAGAATTTTCCGGTGCATCTTCTGATCCTCCTGCTTTTAAAATCGGAGAGTTATGGCAAAATATATAAGGCAACCCAACGATTTAGGGGGTGAAGTATGCCACGCCTTTAAAAGAAAATCCTTACGTACTAGAGAAAAACGGAAAACAGATTTGAATTAAGGGCATCAAAATCCATATAGTCCACATACTTTTATTTCTAGGGTAGAGAAACATTTTTTTGTTGCGCAGTGTACTTTTGTTGCGCAGTGTAATTTTTTCAAAATCTGCCACTAGACTTTTTATATCATACTACACCTAAAACAATCAAAAAACTAAAACTTTTAATTCAAAAAACACGTTTAATAATTTTGGCCAGCTTTTCAGGCCAAATACTCCTCTGTGTGTCGGTGGAGGGTATCAAAGATTCGGCACAGCCGAATATAGCACTCTAACTTGTTTGTTATGTTTTTATACCATTTAAAATTAGAATAAATAGAAAAAGAAGTAAAAAATACATAATGTGGTGTACTTATATTTTTATATAAGATAATTTTAAAAGATGTGCTCATTTATTTAAATCCTCTTTTTGGTGCCACTTTTTTTGTATATCCGACGCACACTGGTTCATATTTTGGGAAGGCGGCCAAAATTATTTTTTTTTATGTTCTCCGATCTTAAAATTTTTTTATTCATGTGAAAGTAAATACTAGTGAACCTCGGGAGCCAAAAAATTTCAACCCTATTTCAACTATTTCATTGAGAACAGGGTGGTCCGAAATGGACTTTCTCAATATTTGGTTATAGTTTTGAATTTCTGAGTAAATTTTTGAAGTTGAAATGCTCATAACTTTTTTGTTTTTTAAGATTTTTTGACAGAATAAGTTTTGTGAATTAGTTTATTTTATTAGCTACACGTGGTTTAAAGCATTAAACTCTGCGACCTATAGAACTATTTAATTTTTTTTTTTTTTTAATGTCAAAATTTCTCGGAAATTTCCTACTTTATAGAGCATAAGTCCTGCCCGTCAAAACGCGTCAAAAAAAAATCTATACTGTCTTGTAGTCCAGAATCTAACCTACATTTCTATACCCCATTGTACACACGTCTGGGCACGACCTTGCGAACTACAGCAATTTCTGTGACTCAAAGTAAGATATTCGGTTAAAAAAATAAGTCCTGCAAGGACACATTACTGAAATTAAAGAAGATGAGTCTTAAAGAATTTTCGACAAATTAAGCAGTTCAGGCCACATAAATTATCACAGGAGTACATTTTAAATTAATAAGACGATTCCAGATAATTTTACAAGTTATATCATGTAGCAGAATGATAAATGCAAAAAAATTTGGCCAGTATGCAAATGAAACAGCAATTCCTTTTAACAAAAAATACTCTTGGAGACATATGCCAACCATAGTTCATAAAATTGTATACCATGGGGAACAAATAGTTCAACACAATATGCTACCAATTGGAGATCTATCTGAAGAAGCGCAAGAAAAAAGAAACAAAGACTACAGATTCTTCCGCGAGCATCTATCTATATTAGGGTGGTCGTTAACTGTATGGATCAAATTTTTTTTCTATTTTTCCATGCTCTAACCCCCCAATTCGGTGGGTATTGATAAAAAAACCACTCAACAAAATTTTTAGGACGATCGGCGAAGGCTAAGCCGTCCCTCAAGCCCGCCAAAGTTTGAGAAAAATCGTAAAGTCCGACTTGTATGACTTATATTTAGGAAAATATTAGTTTTACATAAAAATCGTTTTCTAGGAAGTTGTTGTTAGTAAAGTTTCCAACAACTTTTGCCTTAACAAGTTTTCTCTAAAACTCATATTGAACAAAACCTAATTAAAATAAAAAGTAAACAGCAGCATTGATGCGAATTGTTTCTTTAGAACTGTTTTTTCTTACACACGTCAATTCAGCTTTAATATTTGTGTTTGTGTGCGTTTGCTTTAAAAAAAAAATAGTCAAACGCATATCATTTGTTTCTAACGTACCGCAGTTGATTAAGTTGGTGCAATTGTACTTTTTTGATACAATTCAAAGCCAAAAAGTACGGTGGTACCCTAGGGTGGCCGTTAAAATCAAAAGTTGGATTTATTTAGGTCTCACTAGCCAATTTGGTGGGTATTGATAAAAAAAACAACTCAAAAATTTTTAGGACGATCGGCGAAGGCTAAGCCGTCCCAATGAATTCAGTGGTGCTAACCGTTTTTTAGGTAAGCTCTTGTATTCAAAATTTCGAAAACGGAGGAGGTTGCACAGCGTAACTCAAAAACGGTTTAGTTTATAAAATAAACTAAACAAATGAAATTCCACAATAATATTACCTTTAACCATTGTTATAGGTTTTTCTAACATGCGTAGTCGTTTTTTGGCAATGGGGATAAAACAAATTATGTGAGGTTGGTCATACTTTTGACCCAACTAAGGGCAATCTTGACGCTGCAGTGGCCAAATTTAAGAATTATATTAAACCGGCATATTTGTATGGGAGCCCCCCTAAAGGGTGGAGATACAAGGCAATTATGTTTTAAGAAAATGTTAAGCACAAAAAACCAATGAAGGTCCGTCATATATTTAATCCCCCTTGGGGCGATTCCTTGGCAGTTCTGGGGCTTTTTCTTCAATATATTTCTAGTCTGTGTTGACAATTTTATTTGAGAGCCCCTTAAAGAATAAAGAAAGTGTGCAGGTATGTTACAGGGATGATAAATGAGAAAACCAATATCGTACTTACGAACTTCTACAATCGTACTTTTTCGACCCCAATAGTAATAAATATTTTTTTTTTTTATAAAAGAAAAAGACTTTTGTTTCGGTTACACTTGAAACCATTGGTACATACGGTCTATTTCGTTCCTTTGTTTTTATAATATTTCGCCATGAAGCCTTATATGCTGCCGCTGATACTTGATTTAGAATGTGGCATATGCAATCGTCCAATGATCAAGTGCAAAAATCTATTCACAATAGCGAAGTTTAGTGTTTCGTGCAAATGGTCTTGCAAAGAACAAATGCAAAATATCATAGCTGTTTTGTTAAATCCAACAACAACATACACAGAGTTTATTTCAGATTTCATAAAAACGCTACGAAATTCTGCATTTGCACTTTGGCAAATGCATTGCACAAAAGACTGAAATCAGTTTAAATTCATTGGACAGTAAATACGAGTTGCCATTTTATATCAATTATAAATATTTAGGTTTGAAAAATTTGGAAATAGTACCAAATGAGTCACGGTGGTACCACCGTACTTTTTGGCTTTGAATTGTATCAAAAAAGTACAATTGCACTTTATCAACCGTGGTACGTTAGAAACAAATTATATGCGTTTGACTATTTTTTTTAAGCAAACGCACACAAACACAAATATTAAAGCTGAATTGACGTGTGTAAGAAAAAACAGTTCTAAAGAAAAAATTCGCATTAATGCTGCTGTTTACTTTTTATTTTAATTAGGTTTTGTTCAATATGTGTTTTAGAGAAAACTTGTTAAGGCAAAAGTTGCTGGAAACTTTACTAACAACAACTTCTTAGAAAACGATTTTTATGTAAAATTAACATTTTCCTAAATATAAGTCATACAAGTCGGACTTTACGATTTTTCTCAAACTTTGGCGGGCTTGAGGGACGGTTTAGCCTTCGCCGATCGTCCTAAAAATTTTTGGAGTAGTTTTTTTTATCAATACCCACCAAATTGGCGAGTGAGACCTAAATAAATCAAACTTTTGATTTTAACGGTCACCCTAATCTATATATATAAAAATGAAAAATGTTTGTATGTTTGTGTGTTTGTTTGTTTGTTTGTTTGTTGGCTTATAGACTCCGAAACTACTGAACCGATTTTCCTGAAATTTTTACAGTAACATCACGTGAGCCCTAAAAATAAAATAGGCTACTTATTTTTTCGATAGGGGCAGGGGAATTGGTACCCCCCATAGGATGCCAATATTTATTATCGCATATCTTAAGAGCCGCTGGACGTATTTTGCTGTACTTTTTGTAGTAGGATCTTCTGAGCCCCGAAATTGAAATCAAATAGCAGCGGGGGTATTTGAATCCCCCATAGGACGCCAATGTTTAACATCGCATATCTTAAGAACTGTTATAGTGAGAATGTTCAAACTTTCTAGAAGTCACTCTTATGGTATACTACACTTTTGAAAATAAAAATAAAGCGGGTAGGCGCAGGGGGGAAATACCTCCCATAGGATGCATACATTAAATATCGCTCAACTGAAGAACTATTAAAGGGAGAGTCTTCAAACGTGGTTTAAGCTACTATTATAGTAAACTATAAATTTTCAATATAAAAATGGGCGGGAGAGACAGGGGAGGAGCAGTACCCCTCATAGATAGAAATATTAATAAGAGCCACTGCACGCATTTTGTTGAAATTTTGGTAGTAGGATCTTCTGAGTCCCAAAATTGAAATAAAGTAGCAGCGGGGGAAGTGGTTTTCCCCATAGGACGCCAATGTTTAATATCGCATATCTTAAGAACTGTTATAGTGAGAATGTTCAAACTTTGTAGAAGTCACTCATATGGTATACTACACTATTGAAAATAAAAATAAAGCGGATAGGCGCTCAACTGAAGAACTGTTAAAGGGAGGGTCTTCAAACGTAGTTAAAACTACTATTATGGCAAACTTTAAATTTCAATATAGTAATGGGCGGGGTAGACAGAGGAGGAGCAGTTCCCCTCATAGATAGAAATGTAATGAAGAGCCGCTGCAAGCAATTTGTTGAACTTTTGGTAGTAGGATCTTCTGAGCCCCAAAATTGAAGCAAAATAGCAGCGGGGGAAGTGTTAACCCCCATAGGACGCCAATGTTTAATATCGGATATCTTAAAAACGGTTATAGTGAGAATGTTCAAACTTTGTAGAAGTCACAGTTATGGTATACTACACTTTTGAAAACAGAAATAAAGCGGGTATGCGCAGGGGGAAATATCTTCCATAGGGTGCATATATTCAATATCGCTCAACTTAAGAACTATTGAAGGCAGAGGCTTCAAACGTGGTTAAAGCTTCTATTATGGTAAACTATAAATGTCAATATAGAAATGGGCAGGGTAGCCAGAGGAGGAGCAGTACCACTCATAGATAGCATTATTAATAAGAGCCGCTGCAAGCAATTTGTTGAACTTTTGGTAGTAGGATCATCTGAGCCCCAAAATTGAAACCCCCATAGGACGCCAATGTTAAATATCGCATATCTTAAGAACTGTTAAAGTAAGAATGTTCAAACTTAGTAGAAGTCACTCCTATGGTATACTACACTTTTGAAAATAAAAATAAAGCGGGAATGCGCAGGGGAAAAAACATTCCATAGGATGCATATATTAAATATCTCTCAACTGAAGAAGTGGTTAAAGCAGTGTAGCGAAGCGCACCGGGTTAAGCTAGTATATATATAAAAATGAAAAATGTTTGTATGTTTGTTTGTTTGTTGGCTTATAGACTCCGAAACTACTGAACCGATTTTCCTGAAATTTTTAAAGTAACATCACCTGAGCCCTAAAAATAAAATAGGCTACTTATTTTTTTGATAGGGACAGGGGAATTGGTACCCCCCATAGGATGCCAATATTAATTATTGCTGAACTTTTTGTAGTAGGATCTTCTGAGCCCCAAAATTGAAATAAAATTGCAGCGGGGGAAGTGTCACCCCCATAGGACGCCAATGTTTAATATCGCATATCTTAAGAATTGTTATAGTAAGAATGTTCAAACTTTGTAGAAGTCACTCTTATGGTATACCACACTTTTGAGAAAAAAATAAAGCGGGTAGGCACAGGGGAGGAAATACCTCCCATAGGATGTATATATTAAATATCTCTCATTTCAAGAAGTGGTTAAAGAAGTGTAGCGAAGCTCACCGGGTTAAGCTAGTTAATATATAAAAATAAAATACACATACATCTCAAACCAAAAATAAAAGTTGAATTACCGTAAATGTTATCGATAGCCAAGAATGCTATTTGGGCATTTTTCAAAATATTCCTTTTCAGTTGTATCCTTATAACAACTCGTCTCGTCCCAAAAAAACCAACCTTTGGCCCCTGTGAATATTGGTACTAAAAAATTTACAGGGGCCAAATATTGGCATTTTCTGACAGGATCTAAGTTCGACAATAAAAAAATAAGTATCAGTTGTAAAATACAAGAGAAATAACGATAAATTATAAAAAAATCATATTTGAAATATTCCACTTTTACACCTAAGCTCAACAAAAAAATGAAAATGCATTTTGAACTCCCCATAACTTTTGCTCCTATCTTTCGAACATCGCATCTATCGAGCAAAAAAATCGCATAAAAAATACCGATCCAGTCAAAAGTTATGGAATTTTGACCGCCTTCTCGTAAAATTTCGCACTGTGCGACGGTAACACTGCCCTTAAGGAATGGACATTTTGAAATTTGGTTTTAGTTTGGTTAAGTTAAACGAGTCACTTTTGTGCTCGCGATCTAAAAGCAAGCAGTTATTTGCACTCGTGTTTTAAAAGCAGGCGGTTATTGTACCCAAACAATACAAACAAGTGAAATTGTGCTGTCAGATTATTTTTTTTTTTTCGAAAAGTCGTCCTGCCAATATAAGAAAATATCAACAAATGGCCCTGATAATCAGCGTTACCGCTGTGATACTAAAGTATCAATTTGACCCTTTTTCGACGCTGTTGATACCTTTTATGACCCTTTTTTTTAAATTATACTTTTGTATCATTATCACCTATTTTGTGACACTTTTTGACCCTTTTTTGGAAATAGCTCTCACATTTTGTTTTTTGTCAACACTGCGGAACAGAAGTGCTAAACAAATGTTTTCGAAATAAGCATTGCTTGATATGGAACAGACCCAAAGTATAATCTTACAATTCCATGCTTTCTTCTCCTTGATTTTTGATAGTAAAGTACAATTTCCCTAAAAGCAAACATAACTCATATACACATCATATAAAAAAATGCAATTTGGTGTTTTGCTCTCTTAAAGAGTAGCATGTTTTATTCAAAAAAATTCGACCTTAATAATGGCAAAAGGTATTGAACTTTTCGCCCCCTTTTGAGTCGACAGTGTTGAGAGTGCCCTAACAGGAATGAAAACAAGAGGTAAAAATTGCTAAATTAGCGGAAATTCCCAAATATTTGATAACAGTCTTATATTTATTAAAAATCGTAAAATCTTTAAAAACACTTACACGCTTTAATCGAGAAAATGGTTACAATTCGCGAACGATTGCAAAATTTAAAACAAACACTAATATTTATTTGACATCGCTAAATCGGAAAATAGCACAAAAAGTATTAAAAAATTAGCTATAATGATAAAGAATACACTTTTTGTCAGGTGTTTAAAACAGGACAGAGCATTCCATAAAAAAATAATTTTTTGAGCTCTACCTCAAATATTATTTTTTTGTTTGCTCATAAAAAAACTTGGTCTTATTATGTAAATTTAAATGGGAAATACTGCTTATAAAAAACTTGACTTTTTTATTATTGAAATACCCTTTTTTGACCCCTTTTTCTGGAAAATCCCCTTTTTGTGACCCTTTTCGAAATTTTCCAACCGTAACCCTGCTGATAATTAGTTGTTCTTTAGTTTTTCTAAAAAAGAAACTTGTACAGTAGGGATATAAAACGTTTTGCAATTTTTGCAAATATCAAAAATACCACCTCATATCCGTGTAGGGCATAGAAAAATATAAAAAAATATGGTGTCACTTTTCCTCTTTCGTGAAAAAAGTTTCACCACCGAAAGCGTTGAAGTTTTGTTTTTATTTATTTATTTTCATCATTAAATCAGTTACTCTTGTCTTAAATAAGTTCGTTTTTGTATAAATTCATATATAATCTTCAACATTAAACCATTTTTGATAAGTCTAGTGCAAAATCAAATGGGTTTCAATTTCCAAAAATAAAATTCACACATAATATGGAGTTTAAGGAATTGCTTACGGTGCGGAAACTTTTTTCACCGAATCAGCTTAAAAACTGTTTTTTTTTATTATCAGAACAAAATTCCCCACATGGTGCTGGAGTGGTATTTTGCACTCAAAAAAAGTTATAACCTTATTGTACAGTAAGTATTATAATTTTATGACTAAAAAACCCTGACTAATATAACCTGAATCTATTTTGAATTCTAGATGAATCTAATCTTGCGAAATAAAGTATTTTCGTGTACTTTATTATTCTCATAAAGTATAGAGTACAATTTAGCCTATATAAAAATCGCGATTTTTATTTTATTTTTTTCAATTTAATTGTATCAGTAAATTGTGAATAAAAAGTTGTGCACCGATTTCAATGAAATAAAGCTCATTTCATTCGAAATATGTTAAGCTAACTATTTTTATACCAAAGAAATTGTTTTTTTTTTTTAACTTCAACGATATCTCTGAAACTACACAGAAAAAATTATTTTTTCAATTCAAACAAAAATTTTGTAGAATCAAACAAATTTTTGTCTGAAATCGGTCCTATAAACAAATTCGCGTATTCAAGCAATTTATTTACATTTTGTTTATTGAAAAAACACGGATTTTTTCAAACAAATAACTTAACTGAATCAAACAAAAAGTTTACTGAAATTCATATATTAAATTTCAAAGTAAAAAAAAAAGTTTTTGCACAAGCAATGACATGACGCGCACACAAGTAAGCACTGTATGAGAAGATGACGGCAGAGCAGAGCCGCCGGCTGGCTTTGAGACACATTTTTTTTGTTGGAATAATTTTTGAACGAAGTCTTATTTTATTTATACACACAACCAGAGTTCAGAGAAATTCAAATGTGAACGCTCATATTCAACCATTCTTGAATTTTTTCATAAACGAAAAATATAAAATATGTAACTTTTTTTCACAGTCATGAATGAATTGTTAATATTTCGCCAAATTCATTCATGTTTTTGAGGAAAAATCCAATTTTGCCTTTCTTCAGTCATGAAAAATGAGGAAAAAAAAGTTTTAGAAACGATCCTCACTAGTAATGTTGTTGTTGCTTGACAGTTTGCATGACCACAGCTCGAAATGACTGTGTGTATTTGTTTGTGTAAAATATTTTTGGTATAGGCAACCAGCCGAAGAGTCTGTTGGATTTTTTGTAAGAAAACATTATTGAAAAAAAATTAAAAGAACTGCACATATCGTCCGTCATCTTGAATGCAGAATAATGTAACATCACATTTCATAATTTTACATGCAAAGCAGACAACTTTGTAAAATGTTTATGAGATTTATAAGCAATTTTAAATATTTCAGCTAAAAATGCGATTATTATTATTTTTTAAGTTGTGTATGTTGCGTTATATAAATTTGTAATTTTCAGAAACAAAAAGACGTATCATCAACGAAAGTATACATATTAGTATTAAGTAAAACAAACATTTAAAATATTAAATAATTAAATATTTGTGTTAAATTACCGGAAAAATAGGATATATACAGTCGCACAGAAAACTATACATACCCCTTAAAAATCTGCATTTTGTGTAAAACTGTAAACATTTTATTAACAAAATTTATAGCGCCAAGTTTCATATAAAAAATAAAATTTTTTTTAAAAAAAAATTTAAAAAAAAAAAAAAATTTATTAAAAAAATTAAAGAAATTCAGATTTTAAAACACAAAAAAATATACATACTCCCACTGTTGGTCAACGGTACTTTTCCAATAAAAGCACTTTTTCATGATTGTTTTTCTCCGTTATAATTCTATATTAGTCTTAGTTAATAATTTGAAAGTTTTGTAATCGGTCGATTTTATTTTTTGTAATAATGAGCCCAAAAGTAAAAGAAATTAGTCTAGATATAAGAAATCTAATTGTCCAGCTTAAAAAAAATGGGAAGTCGTTGCGCGAAATTTCTGAAATTGTTGGTAAACCAAAGTCAAGTGTACAAACTGTGTTAAGAAATTATAAAAAGAACAATAGCGTTATTAGTAGACCAAGAAGTGGCCGTCCGCCAAAAATAACTCACCGCATAAAGAGACATATTTTAAATGAAATTGACAAAAACCCGAGAAAAACGGCTGTTGATATAGCAAACGAGATGGAAAATATGTCCATTGTCACAGTCCACCCTGAATCAGTTCGCAGTGTATTGAGAAGTGGAGGTTACCATAGTCGGGTGTCCCGAAAAAAACCTTTCATTAGTGAAATAAACAAAGCCAAGCGATTGGATTTTGCTAAAAAGCACATTAATGATGATGAAAGTTTTTGGAAAAATGTAGTTTTCAGCGATGAAAGTAAGTTTAACTTATTTGGATGCGATGGGAAACAAAAAGTTTGGCGCAAGAAGAATGAGCAGCTCAAAACTAAAAACTTAATCCCCACAGTTAAACATGGAGGCGGTTCCGTTATGGTTTGGGGGTGTATGTCGGCGGCTGGGGTTGGTAATTTAGCTTTTATTGAGACAACGATGGATCGTTTTATGTATATGAACCTATTAAAAGATAATCTCAAGGATTCAGTATCCAAAATGGGCCTGTCTGGATGCTGGGTGTTCCAACAAGATAACGACCCTAAGCATACAGCGGCCATTGTTAAGGAATGGTTACTGTACAATGTACCAAGACAGCTGCATTCTCCACCCCAGTCGCCTGACTTAAATCCAATTGAAAATTTATGGGACGAATTGGACCGTAGAATCAGGAAAACGACGATTAAGAACAAGCAGGACCTAAAAAACGCTTTAATGAAAGAATGGTTCCAAATTTCTTCGGAAACCACCAGTAAGCTCGTATATTCTATGAAAAGACGACTAAATGCTGTGTTAGAGAGTAAAGGAGGTGCAACAAAATATTAATAATTCATTTGTTTTTTATTAAAAAGAGTTTTCATATATAGTGAATGTATACTTTTTTGTGTTTTAAAATCTGAATTTCTTTAATTTTTTTAATAAAAATTTTTTTTTTTAAAAAAATTTTTTTTTTGAAAAATTTAATTTTTTATATGAAACTTGGCGCTATAAATTTTGTTAACAAAATGGTCACAGTTTTACACAAAATGCAGTTTTATAGGGGGTATGTATAGTTTTCTGTGCGACTGTACATACCTATGATAATTTTTTATTGATTTTTTTACTAATAAGTAGTGGTTTAAATTAGAAAATGTATCTTAATTTAATTTAGCTATGATTTGATTTTAAAAAGCCATATTTTTCATTCTAATTAAAAAGTAAAATTATTTTTTTTTTTATGAACAAATTTAGAAAATAAAAATTTGACTCATATAACATAACATGTATATATCGAATTATTTCAAAAGAACTCCGTATCGCATTCTAACAACGCTATGTACGTTGCAAAAAGTAAATTTTAATTAGGTGATTTCTGAAAAATAATAAGAAGACAAAGTAGTACTTCTCCAAAGAAAGATATTATTACAATTTAATAATTCTAAAGGATTAACACAAAATAAAGCTAAACAGTCTACTTTATAAAAAAATAAAAAAGGCAATTATTCAAAAAATTAAGAATAACTGTCTTTTTCAGGATATTTATGAAGGGCCACTTGGAAGAATGCAATCCTCATAAAAAACAGATTATTTTAAATAAACTAATAAAAATATTTCTTTTGAATAATTAGTATTGTGGTTTTTTTTGTCGAACTATTTTTGGGTTTTTAATCCAAATTTTAATATTTTTAATCAGGCTTAAGTTCATCAAATTTAATTTTTCATTAAATTATTATTATAAAGAAAGGAATTTTACAACATGAAAATTATCAATAACAATTTCAACTCATAAGGATACTATCATAATAATGATGACAGTCTGATAGAAACAAAAATCTGAGGATCTGCAGATGTTGCCATTTATTCTTAGAAATTTTAAGCGTTTGGAAGTCCAATGGGGTAGGCTGCAAAATTTAAAAATTTCTGACAGTCCTATATGGAGACGGCTTTTATCATTTTACAGCACTTTTATTATTTTTCTTCTGCAATAATTTTTAGTCTGATCACTAATTCCACTAACACCCTGGTAACAGTTATAAAACAAATTACCCAGTTTTGACTTTTAGGGCCATTATTATAACTTGGCATTAGCTGTTATCCGACAGTTAAAAGACGCTTTTTGACAGATAACACATTATTATCTGTCAATTTAATCTTAACTTTAGCTAACTTCAAGTTGTAATAATGGCCCTTAAAGATATTAATGTGTTCTTATAAAAAGAATTTTTTTCTTCAGTGTGATTATACATTATGTTGTTAAAAAAAATTATATTTTTATGAAACCTAATTTTTAATTTTGTAATTAACTTGGATATTTTTTTAGGTAGCAGTTTAAAATTTTATAAAAACATGTATTTGATGTGAATCGTAATCAACAAAAAAATTCAATTTAAAATTTTCTAATAATTTTTAACCTAACGATATGTTTTTTGTTTGTGTAAACAATTCTTTGGTGCCTTTAAAAAGGGTCACTTTTTCTTTCGTTAAAAAGACGTACCTTTATGCAGATATTATTGAGAAAAAAATAGACACAAGAAGTTGTTGGTATTTTGTGTTTGTAAAAATATTTTGGTTTTTGTTCCAATCGCGACGATGGGTTTTTATTGCTGAAAACAGTTTTCTTACGTAGGTAAAGTTATAAGGAAAACACTAACAAAGTCTTGTTTCGCCACAAGCAAAGCGACAGTAAGTATGGTTAATGAGTAAGAAAATTTGTTTTATTGTTGCATTAATGCAATTTTATTGTTTCGCGCCAAATTATGCCAGTTATTGTAAATTCAATGTAGTGTTTTCAATACCGTTGCGCTTGGACCACAAACAAAATTTTTTTCACGAGACCAAATACATGTCTTCAGTTCTTGCAGGTAGTAATTTTTTTTCAATATTTTTTTGCCTTTATGTCTTTTAAACGAAAAAAACGAGGCATCACAAAATAAAAAAAAACACATTTTAGTTTACCAGCCAACAAATAATTTTACAAGACACAAACAGGCTATCGTGCTGCCTAGCGGGAAAAATTGTGAGGGCTTTGACTTTTCAGGCCTTAAAGAAGGTTTACAACTAGATTTTCAATAAACTTTTACTTATTCCGCTCTGCCTTCTTCGAAAAGGGGTTTTAGAATGGGTTTTATGAAATATTTTTCAAATTCAAATTAACTTTTCTGAGATAAGGCCTGTCGAAATCGTTTTATTAGCAGTAATGTTGGAATGTGTAGCAAGTTTAGTTATTAATTTACTAACTTCGCGTTATTAGCAACAACAATTTGCGACCTTAGGACAACAAGGATCTATATGCACCTAAACAACGTGTAAGATAGAACCTTGTTGTTCTAATACAGTTGGAATGCGACTGGAAAACTTAATATTGGTAAAAAGGCCTTCTTTAAGGCCTCTTTACAACTTCATTTTCCCGCTGTTAATGGTCAGGCAAATCGCGTTTTTTTCATTATGAGGAATTTGAATGTGAATTTTTTAAAATTTTTCATATCTGACAAATTCATATATGAATTTTTTTGTTTGCTCATTTTTCATGAATGAGGAAATTAAAAATATTTTTTTTCCTCACCCTCATGAATGTGAAGAAGCAGTTCAATTTAAAATTTTTCACGCGAGCGTTTCGGTACTATGCACACAACACAATGTTTTTCTTTATCACTCTCCTCTGTTGCTGTATCCTTTCCTTTGCTAAAGAAGAAATGTTACCAAAAACGGCAGCAGACCGACTGAATATGTTTTTCGTCATCATTCTATTTTTGTATTTGATGTATTTAACCAGTTTTAAAAAATTGAATACGGGATTTTGTTTCTTATAATGTTGTTTCTGCTATTGTTTTTCTTATAGTTGCACTTTTTTAAAGCGTCCAAAAATAGGCTGTGTGTGTTTTTTGCTGTTGTTCTTATATTTCACATAAAGAAGTGTTGCTTACGATCAAATAAAAAAAATGCAAAAAGACGGCAACATTAAAGAGCGTTAAATATTTCATACAAAATTATGAAAACTTGACACCAATAACGCGTTTATTAGATTTTTGAAGAGTTGTCCACATTTTTGTTGGTTAAATAAAAATCAAACAAAAATATTGATTGAATCAGTAAAAAAATTTTCAAACAAGCGTTTGTTTGAAAATAATTCGGCAATAATTTTTTCTGTGTACTGGAAAATTATAAACAATGTAAGCGCGGCTTAAAGCTAAAGCGCGGCTTAAAGCTAAAGCTTAAAGCGAATTTTGCAATATATGTAGTGAAAGCGGAAATAGCGGTATATCTCGAAAAGTCGAGCTGATAGAAAAAAACCGAGTGAGATTTGAATTCAGCGTTCCAAATAACTTTTAAAACAACATTCAGTTCTTAGTCCACAAAAACCTTGTTCCCTTGTATTCTGTGAAAAAAAATCTTCATTTGAGAAAAAAAATCTACAAATTTTTTTAGTTTTTTTTTATTTCTAATAAAATTAATATGTAGGAAGTAACAAATAACGATATATCAGCGATATATATAAGATTTTCCGGTATATCGGTATCGGCAATATTTTGCTGTCGATACGACGGTCCTTTTTATATTTTTTGGAGTAATTTTGAACAAATAACACTGTGATAGTTTTTGGCCTGAAAAAAAATTAACTTCGATGAATCCGTTTTTTTGCCTTCTTAACTTTCTTTTTCGGAATATGTTTTGACGTTGCACTAATTTAAACCATTAATGTCGATCAAAAGTAACGATTTTTGACCATTTTTAGCCATGGATACAGCTAAGTCTGCGCGAAGTTTCAAATCTGGTGTTTATTTTTGTCCTTCTTATAAGTCGTTTAACAAAAAATACTCAAAATTTAAAAATAACCGTTACATATCATGCTAATCTTCATACATTTAGAATGAAAATTACTTTTTAACTTTTTAGGCACGTTGTTCAAAAAACGAACTAAAAAAGAGAATGAATTGCCGTTCATTTAAAATATTAAGTTGTTTTATTTTTTCCTTAAAAGAAAATTTATATGTATTTCATATTTTAAAATTTTTATATTTATTATTGTAGTTAGGGATGCAACATCGTACTAAAAAACATCGATATTTAAAAAAATCGATGTTTCCACGATAAGCATCGATACTAAAAAACATCGGTAAGAAACACGATGCATCGATGTTTTAACATCGATATTATAAACTACTTTGCAGTTATACTTACGGACTGCTCAAATTCTTCTTTGCAATTGAAAATCTTAAGGTACAAATATAATATGCATAAGCTTGCTTAAGCTTCTATTAAAAATTAACAAAAACGCTGTCACATATTTTTAAAAACATAATAAAAAAACATTTGATTCCGTACAGAAAGTGCAATCAGTTTCACACTTTGCTTAAGAAAATGACAGATTCATAAAACTTAACAAAAAGTTTTCTTAAGTACAATATGATTTTACACACATGATTTACATGTTTATAATACAGTGGCTTAAGCCGACTTAAGCATTTTATAGTTGGGCCTTCACATTTGCACAGTCTCCAAAATTGTTTTAACATTTTAATTTCAAAAGATTTTGTTATTCGTGCTTAATTCCCAGTTTTTATTCTTGATAAAAACACTTGAAATTTATTGTTGATGGGATAAGCTATTCCTATGCATTTCATTGGTTGCTTAGGCCAGATCATCAGGAAACTTCATCCATAAAGATTTTAGACAAACTAAAGATTTTAAACCAAATAAAACTGTTAAACGTATAAGACTTATAGCAACAGTTTTACTTGTAACAATATCAAAGCTTGAACAAAATACATTAACAATAAAAAAGTGGGTTTATCTCATCTTACACTCCCCACTACAATTAGTTGAAATTCTCTCAACATTAATTGTAGTTGTAAGTAGGTTAAGAAAAACAAAATAAAAAACAAACAACAACTTACAAAAGATGTTGTCAATTAAGTGTTTTTTTTAGGCCGTGCACTTGCCTGTTTATTATCAAAAAGTAATTTCAATTTTTGGGAATACAAAATTTTAATTTCAAAAGATTTTGTTATTCGTGCTTAATTCCCAGTTTTTATTCTTGATAAAAACACTTGAAACTTATTGTTGATGGGATAAGCTATTCCTATGCATTTCACTGGTTGCTTAGGCCAGATCATCAGAAAACTTCATCCATAAAGATTTTAGACAAACTAAAGATATTAAACCAAATAAAACTGTTAAACGTATAAGACTTATAGCAACAGTTTTACTTGTAACAATATCAAAGCTTGAACAAAATACATCAACAATAAAAAAGTGGGTTTATCTCATCTTACACTCCCCACTACAATTAGTTGAAATTCTCTCAACATTAATTGTAGTTGTAAGTACACAGAAAAAATTTTTTTTCCAATTCAAACAAAAAATTCGTAGAACCAAACAATTTTTTGTCTGAAAGCGGTCCTATAAACAAATTCGCATATTCAAACAATTTATTTGCATTTTGTTTATTGAAAAAAAACACTGATTTTTTCAAACAAATAATTTAACTGAATCAAACAAAAAGTTTACTGAAATTCATATACTAAATTTCAAAATCAAAAAAAAAAGGTTTTTGCACAAGCAATGATGCGCACACAAGCAGGCACTGTATTAGAAGAAGATGGCAGAGAGAGTAGAGCGGCCGGCTGGCTTTGAGACACAGTTTTTTGTTGGAATAATTTTTGAACGAAGTCTTTTTTTAAAACACACAATGTTTTTCGTCATCATTCACTGTTTGCTGTAACCTTTCCTTTGCTAATGAAGAAGAAATGTAACCCAAAAACGGCGACAGACCGACTCGATATGTTTTTCGTCATCATTATATTTTTGTATTTGATGTATTTAAGCAAACAGTTTGAAAAAATTGAATACGGAACTTTGAAACCAACCAAAAATTTATTTTGTTTCTTATAATGTTGTTGTTGTTTCTGGTATTTAAAAAGAGTGATACGTTTTTTTACCTGCTATTTTTTTGTTTTTTTTTTACTCAAACCTCTTCATCTCTCTTACTGTTGTACTTTTTTAAAGTGGCCAAAAATAGAGTGTATGTGTTTTTTGTTGTAGTTCTTATATTTCACATTAGGAAGTGTTGCTTACGATCAAATAAAAAAATGCAAAAAGACGACAACATTACAAAGCGTTAAATATTTCATACAAAATTATGAAAACTTGAAACCAATAACGCGTGTATTATATTTTTGAATGGTTGTCAACATTTTTGTTGGTTAAATAAAAATCAAACAAAAATTTTAATTGAATCAGTAAAAAAATTTGTAGAAATTAAAAAAAATTTCAAACAAGCGTTTGTTTGAAATTAATTTGGCAATAATTTTTTCTGTGTAGGTTAAGAAAAACAAAATAAAAAACAAACAACAACTTACAAAAGATGTTGTCAATTAAGTGTTTTTTTAGGCCGTGCACTTGCCTGTTTATTATCAAAAAGTAATTTAAATTTTTGGGAATACAAAATTTTAATTTCAAAAGATTTTGTTATTCGTGCTTAATTCCCAGTTTTTATTCTTGATAAAAACACTTGAAATTTATTGTTGATGGTTTTAACATTTCTTCAGATTATACCCCTTAATACCCCTTATTACATATAGTTATGAAATGCATAGTATGCATGTACATATGGACGTACCTACTTTGTACTACTATGCTTTGAAATACGCTTTTTATATTTTTAAAATAAGGGTTTAGTTGAAAAAATTAAAATTAAAAATGGTAAAAATATTATTAAAAAAATTCAAATAAATGAAAATATTAAATGGATGATGTCGATGTTTTTACTTTTGACGCCTATGTATCGACGATATATCGTCCATCAAAACATCTATGGTTATATCGATGTTTATGAACGATACATCGATGTTTTCTAAACATCGATGCATCGTTTGCATCCCTAATTGTAGTTGGTTGATTTGATAGTAAAAATTTTTAAACAAAAGTTAAAATCAGTAATTTTTATTGTAATTAGTGAGTTATTTTTTAACATTTAAAAATAAACTGATTTTTAGTTTGATTTAAAGGAAAAATGAGTTGACCGGGTGTTAAATGAATTTTCGTTTGTTTTGTATTTCATTTTCCGTTGATTTTACCTACATAATATTTTGAGTGTAGCTATGTCCATGAAAAATGGATATACATATACCGATTTCTCAAAAACTGGAGCCAATCTGCCACTTCCAAATGTACTTTCGCACTTAGGGGACTCCCCCTAATATTTCTAAAAGGATTCATCGAAGTTGATTTTTTCGACTATCACAGTGTAATTTAACTTTCTATCAGCGTTGCCAGAAGATTTTGAAGAAAAATCTTCTTTTGGCGAAAAAAAAAATTATTTTGAAGAGAAAAATCTTAAAATTTTTTAAGACAAGGGTAAAAAAGTAAAAATTATAAATTTTTTTAAAATAACCCAATAAAAAATGTTATCATTTTGCGAAGCACTAATGGTACATTTAAAAAAATAAGCGCACAATTATGCGCTACGAAATAAGACATTCAGAAATGCAGTAAAGTAAGAGAAAGAACTCTTAACAACTTTAATAAAAAGAAAAAAAAAAATAACATTTAAAGTGCTACGGCATTCCCTTACTACGAAGCAGGTTTGTAAGGGAGAGCATCAAAAATAACTGTAAAAAAACAGTCAGTGTATTAAGCTGATCGTTACATTTAACAATTTTTATATGCGCTGAATAATGTGCTTATTGTGTCAAAAATGTATTGCTTCAAAGTGGGAACTCGCCATATAAAATTCATGTCTTCCGTAAGCGCTATGGTAAGCGAAACTTTTAGGTTTCTCCCTTACACACCTGCTTCGTTGGAAGCTCCATTTTTTATTGGGAAACTACTTTTTATAATGGAAACTATTTAAATTGAAATACGTAATTGCGGTATTTATACAAAATTAGATTGTAGGTTTATAATTGTATTTTTAGCCATATTTTCCATACAAATACATTTTAAATGCATTTAATTTCTAATAAATAAGAACGTAAAAAAGTCCATCTATATAAAGAAGTTTTATCGAAAGTATGTAATTAAATTCTAATATTAGAGATGTATACATTTTGGGCAAAAAAATTTAGCTTGGGAGCTATTAAGCTCCAACATCATATGAAATCTTAAGGGTTCTTAATTTAATATTAAATCATTGAAGAATATGGATTTTCCAAATGGAATTTTTATGAAAATAATGTTGGTACACTTTTTAAAAGATATTCTTAAGCACTTTTGTATATATACTTTGTTTAAATATTATCATAGACATGGAATGTGGAATTTTCAAACCAAAATCTTCTTCAACCTAGGATTCTCGGTAACTTTTTACCACTAAGTTCTCTCTTGGTCTAGGCAGACCACAATTAGAACAGCTAAAAACCCAATTAAATAAAAAGTAAATAAATATATTTTTTATTGAACGTATGCTTATAATGCTAGATTGTACGAATCTATATATATAAAAATGGTGTAAAAAATGTATAGTAATTCATAAAATGAGAACGGCTGGGCCGATTTCTGTAAATTGTTTTGTCACTTGTTCGTATTTTCGAAGAGAAGGGTTTTACGGAAGAAAATTTTGGAAAATCCCTCCGAAAAAGTCGGAAAATTGGAAAAATCGAAAATCGAGTTTTTGTATGAAATTTTGTGTGAAATTATTCCTGAATGTCTTCCCAAATCAAACAATAGAAAGTTCTTTGTGTAAATCATGGAAAATTGCGGAAAATTGGAAAATCTCTCCGCAAAAGTCGGAAAATTGGTAAAATTTAAAATTAATTTTTTTGTACGAAATTTTGTGTGTTAGCAACGGCCAAATTCCGGTCGATGTTTCGGCTGGATTGATATCGTTCCCTGAAAATTTTTGTGAATTCAAATCGTTCAAGGAGGAACTCATCAGAAAAGTGTTCCCCGGCATTGCACAAAATTACAAAAATCTCGATTGGATTGGTGAACGGGCCATACTAGCAGCGAAGAATAAGGACGTCGATAGCTTAAACTTAATTATTCAAAATCAAATCGCAGGACAACTGCATACGTACAAATATGTTGACTGCGTGACCGACGAAAATGAAGCGACCAACTACCCAACGGAATTTTTGAACTCGCTTGATGTACCAGGAATTCCGCCGCATAATTTACAGCTGAAGATGGGATCGATCATAATCATGTTGCGGAATCTCAATCCTCCAAAATTGTGCAACGATACGCGGTTGTCCGTCAAAAAGCTAATGAACAATATGATTCAGGCGACAATCATCAACGGCAAATTCAAAGGAGAGGAAGTCCTTATCCCACGAATTCCCATTATTCCAACTGACCTTCCATTCCAATTCAAGCGGATTCAGTTCCCCGTACGATTGGCATTTGCGATGACAATCAATAAAACGCAAGGACAATCACTAGAAGTCTGTGGGATTTATCTCGAATTTCCCTGTTTTTTCCACGGTCAGCTGTACGTTGCATGTTCGCGTGTTGGGAAACCGTCTTCGTTATTTGTTTTTGCGCCGGAAAATAAATCTAAAAACATTGTTCATCAAATCGCTCTCTACTGATTCCATTCAAATAAATCATATTGAAAATTTAAATATTTGTGTTGTATTATTACTCTTAAGTTTGTCTAAAGGGTCCGCTAGTTTATTATATAATTTTATTATTTTATTTTACACGGAAGTCATCGAATATGTAGTCCTTAATTTTGCACATTGCTATTTTGCATCTAAAACACATTTGATTCAAACTTGATTCATTCAATTCAAAACATATCATTTATAGAATGCACGTTTCTGTTTTTTTTTTTTGATATTTTGTCCTATTCGAAAAATATTGCAAGAATTTGGTCTGGCCAAGAGGGTAATTTCATAGACTTTTACATAAAAATAGAATTTCACCCCACTAGTTTGCTCCAATCGAATACAAATTAGTTTCATTCGATTCAGCACGTATCATTTATAGAACTTACGCCCCTGTTTTTTTTTTTTTTTTTTGTTATGTTCGAAAAATATTGCAAGGAAAACACAAATTTGGTCTGGTCAGACCAAGACGGTAATTCTTGGGTTAAGTTCCATCAGTTTTACCTTTTGGTACTAAATGCATTAATTTTTTGTTCATTAATAAATTGATCTTTATAAAAATACATTTTTTATTTTCACAAATATTTGTTTTTTTTTTTTTTCATCAATATTCCTAAAATGAACAACCGCGAATCTATGATGCTTTTTTAATGTTTTGTATGCCCAGAAATAATGATGCATTTAAGTACAAAAGTGTGCAAGACCAATAGCCAACAAGCTGATATAAAACCTCATTGTTTTAAAAATATACTATTTAAATATGTATGTTGTACAAATTTTAAGTTAAAAATCTTTGTTTCTAAAAATAAAAAATCTTAATTTGAGAAAAAAAATCTTCAAATCTTGTTTTGTTCAAAAAATCTTCAAAAATAAGATAAAATCTTAATTCTGGCAACGCTGGTTTCTATGCTTATGTTTTGCAGTGTTGAAAAATTCAGTACTTTTGCATTTTAAAAATACCGCAGTACCCCCGCGTTGTTTTCAGTACTTTCTTATCCTTTGAGCTTTTTAACTGTGATGTGGTCATTTCTATAGCAGGCTAAGGTTATCATGTGTTTATTGCAAAATTTATGTTTTTGTATTTTAAAAATAATTAACGTCAATTAGTATTCTGGTTATTTTGTTGAACTATTTATGGTTCTTAACCTATATTTTAATTAGGCTAAAGTTCCTCAAATTTAATATACATTAAATTATTTTGATGAAGAAAAGAATTTTACAACATGAAAATTAATTAAAATTGTTATTGATAATTTTTCATTCTAGGATTCTTACAACTGGCAAGAAAGTGTATAAAAAGGGATGCATAGGATAATATGTTAGTGGAAAATTTAAATAAAACCCATATTTATAGAAACATGCAATGTTAAGGAAATGGTTTATAAAGTAAAAGAAACTGAGAAATCTTTTTATTCGACAATGTGCGAAACATTAAAAATTAAATTTTGTTTTTCACATAATACCTTAAAAGTGATAATCAGCTTCAATCCAAAAATATTGTTTCCAGAAAAACCATAAGCATAATACTGATGTTATTAATGTTATTTACAAACGATAAAGAAAACTATAATAATATCAATTCTCAATTATGTGTGTTAGCGGATCTTTCAGAAATAAAGCATTTCAGAACTGAATATATTTAAATTTCTTGGAAAAATATAGGCAATATTAAGAACGAAACTAATATTTGCTGACATTTCATATATTGCTTTTGGTATTTTTGAGCATCAATTGAACGCACATTTTCAAATGCAAAATTATGTAAAAAGCAAAGGAAGAAATCGTTTACATGTAGAAACTGTTTCAAGTTTGATAAAAACTAAAGATCTATATAAATCAACTGGTAGTTGCTGTTGTAGTTATAATATTTCTTATGATCTCTTAAAGTAAATTTGCTTTATCTTGTAACACTGAATTAAAACTTTAATTTTTAAACATGAATGTTTTAACTTTTTTTTAGAACTAAGTTCTAAGTATGTAATATATATAAAAGTCTAAATTATGTAACTTTGCAAAAGTATAAATACACGTATTAATTTATGTTGACAAAAATAAAATTTTTAATTTATTTACTTATACACAAATATAAGAAATATTTCAACTATTTTATTTTTAGAAAATACTAAAAAAAGGTTCCGTTCATACACCTGCAATATAACTGTTAAATTTTATCGCCAATGGGTTTGTGATATTCGAAGATGACACAAAATATTGCAGCGTAGGGCAAAAAATATCAAAATCCTCTTTTTTCTTTTTTTTTATAATTTTCTTACAAGTCAAGGGACACGTTTTTGGTATACGGTTTTCCCGGATAGTTCCAGTGGCTGTATATCCACGGGTTTTTAAATATTGAAGAAGAGGTAAACTGGTAAATAAGCTGTCGAAATAAAAGCCAAATGGTAAATTTTGAGTTTCTTCGGGAAAATCATCAATCATATTTATTAAGGGACTGGCACATTTTCCAAAACATTGCTCATATTTCCCAGCAAAAACTTTACTTACAATCCTACTTTTAATGACTTCAAAAATTCATTACTTTGTAGCTTTATTCGCCACTTTTTGGATTATTAGTTATATATTAAATAATAACTTTATTATTATATCTTAAATATACAGAACAATTTATATTTTCATTATGACAATAAAAATGTCATTATAGTCAAAAAACATAGTTTTTTAATACAAAAACTACACTGCCCCGGTAGACTAGCTGGTAGAGAGCTAGTCTATCAGCACCGAGGTTGCGGGATCAAATCCCGCCAGAGACAGAAAAAAATAAAAAATAAAATAAAGTAAAATAGAATAAGAAAAAATAAAAATAAAATAATTAAAACAAAAAAAAAAAAAAAAAAAAAAAAAAAATTAAAAAGAAAAAAAAGAAATTAAAAATAAATAAAAAAATTTTTACTTTGTGTAACTATAAATTTTTATAAAAATTTTAAGTATAAAAAAAACATATTATTTTTTAGATTATAATAGGCTAAATTATAAAGGATTACTTTTGGGACATCTCGAACAAAAATAAGTACTTTTTCTAGTAGAAAAGTAAGTAGACGGCTCGTCAAATTCTCATTATTTTTCTGCTTATTTTGTAAGCAAAGTTTTTGCTGGGTTTGCTATTAACTCGTGGATAATAAATTTGATAAATTTCAAAATTGATAAGATATCCATTTGCCGTGCTTAAGGACCACACTTTATACCCAAATCTTAAAGGTTTTCCTTTTATGTATTGTTTGCATCCATGCTTTCCAAAGTACGAAATCATACTCTCGTCGTATGAAAGGTTTTGCTCTGCATGGAAGTTTCTTATCATATTGTACTTCAAATGGTCGGTTAGTGGTCTGAGCGTCCACATTTTGTCTCCATTAGAATTTTGTGTTCCTGCGTCTACAAAATCAAGAAAACTGCATATCTCAATAAAGCGGGCTGTTGAATACAAGATCAACTTTCAAATCACTATCAGCAGACCACATATCTCGATATCTTGTTGGACCACTATATCCAGTGACTAATAAAATTCCTAAATAAACTCTTAACTCTTCTTTCGATACATTGGGTTTTTGTTTCCTCGTAAGACAGCATATTCATTTGACTTTGCGGCAATATGTTGGATTAAAGCATCGTCAAAAATTTTTTCAAACTGCTCATGTGGCTCGAGAGACCTACAGTCCTCATAATTTGTATTAGGAAATATTTTAGTTGAGCTTGTAGAGCTTTTGTTTTCCCAAGTATACTTCGTTTGTCTATTATCTTGTGGAAAGGCATAATTTACAATTGTGGGTTTTATTTTTTTTTAATGAGACATCGATTCGGAATGTATGCTGCTGTTAAGCAAGTCAATAGATATATTTGCGTCAGAGTTATTAATAACATCTGCTATGGCTTCATCGCAATCAGATACATCAGTGTCATCCGAGGCAAAACTCAGACGTCTTCCACTTATAAAAACGACTTCACAGTCAGATTTAAGCTGCGCGGGACATACATTATCAGGAATTCCACCTTCATTATCTCAAGCATCGTCTTCACTACTAAGATCGCCATCATTCTCAGGGGGTTCAATAAAAATTTTTGCAATTCTTTCGTCTTTGTCACTATCAATTTCATTTAGAAAGTCCAATGCTTCAGTAAGTGTAAGTTTTTTAAACAAAAAAAAAAACCGTATAAGAAACAAATGTTCATTCTCAGAAAATTGACAAAGTAACGAAAAACACAAAAAAAATCTATGTACCGCCTGATGCACCCATATGGTAACGCAAACATATAACGCACGAAAAATACAAGAGATATATATTTTTTTTAAATTTGGATTTATAACAAAATTAAATAGCACTATTATGTTATAAACTTCAAAAAAAAAATTTCTTCTAAGAACAGTAAAAGTAAAAAAAAAAAATAACTTACTTTTGCATGTGATTCATTTTCCACTGTTTGTGTACTTTTTTTTCAAGTTTATTCAAACAACCTCTAGCTTAGAAACACAAATGATCTGCAAAGCTTTTAAAATTATTAACAGGTGCTTATATCATGTAATGCCACTGACTTTCTGTTAAAATTTTTAACATAGGCAATGTTATGTATATTTTTGTTTATATTTTTGGTTAAATATGCACATAAGATTTTTATAGTAAAAACCATATCGGGCATCGTTCTGTAATGTGTTAAGGCCCAAATACATTGATCAAAATACTCATCAAGCATTGCGGTAGTATTAGTGAAAATATGTTTGTAGGTGTCACACCGACGATGCTGGATGGAAAATCAAAAAATTTAGATATGAAGGCGAATATTACGTCAAGCACACGTACACGATGAATTCGCCGGCTGGACAAGCCTTTGACAAGTGAATTTGGGCCTTTATACGTGTAAGTAAATAAATCATAATAACTTTTTCTTTCTAATTTCTTTTTTGGTTTTTTCAAGCACGAATTCAGGATAAAATCAACTTTATAATACTGGAATCAAGCGCATTTTGAGATTGATTTAATATTAGTTTTACTGAAATCAATCTCATTTTCGGCTTATTTTATGTACGAATTCGGATTAAAACCTTTTTATAATTCTTGAATCAAGCGCATTTTGGGATTGATTCAATCTTAGTTTTACTGAAATCAATCTCATTTTCTATTATTTTAAGTACGAATTCGAATTAAAACCTTTTTATAATTCTTGAATCAAGCGCATTTTGGGATTGATTCAATCTTAGTTTTACTTAAATTAATCTCATTTTCGGATTATTTCAAGTACGAATTTGGGATTGAATATGGATAATTCAAGTATTTTGCGATTCAAAATCCGTACTTGAATCAATCTTTCTGTACTTGATTCAAGAAAATCCGTTCTCACCTTACTATTAATACCACTTCGGATTGATTTAAGTACGGATAGATTGATTTTTCTTTTGAGTGTACAATAAATGTTGAAAGAATTCCAACCAATTGTAGTGGGGAATGTAAGAAAAGATAAACTTACTGTTTATTGTTGTTGTTTTTGTTTAAGCTTTAATATTGTTACAAGTAGAACTGTTGCTTATAATTCTTATTCACTTAACAGTTTTACTTGTTTAATATCTTTAGTTTTTTTACAATCTTTGGATGAAGTTTCCCGATGATCTGACCTAAGCAACCAGTGAAATGCGCAGCATCCCATCAACAATAAATTTCAGTGATCTTATCAAGAATAAAAATTGGGAATTAAGCACGACAAACAAAGTCTTGTTAATTGAAAATTTTGTTTTCCCAGAATCACTTTGATAAGTGTTGGATAATAATTGATTTGCATTGATTAAAATTCTTTTGCAACGATATATTATCCGGCATCTTTTATCCGAAATTATAAACAAATTACCTTTTTCCTTTACTTTTGAACAATCAAAAAAGTTTTAATAAACAAAGAAAGGAAATTCCCCAACGTACTGAAGCATGTTCTGCCAATATTACTTTTTTCCTCATATTATTTAAATATTAACATAATAATACTTTATACATTTACATTAAAAAATAAAAAGACAAAAAAAAAAAAAAATTGATAACACTACGTGATAAAAATGAATCTGACAGCTAATCTTTATGTAAAATTGTCCGCTGAATCCGAATATGAAGTCAGAATTGTCAAAAGTAGAACAGTTTTTGAGATATTCCAAAATAACCGTTATTTGTGTTTTTAAAAAAGATGATGTGACTGAAATGTGACAAAAAATTTTACACAAAGACTAGGTGTCAAATTCATTTGGTCAAAAAATTGTCACGTAGTGTAATACAAAAAACACAAATCGAGTATTTTTGTTAACCCCTCTTTTTTCTTCTCTACACCGTTAGCTACCAAACAAGAAGAGACGTCGAAAAAGCGACGTCGTCAAAGCCCCCGTGTGAATTGGCTTTAAGTAGAGAAAATAGTTTGCCTACTTTCAATATGCATATACCCCGTTATATTTCTTTATCAATTTAATTAAATATTTAAAATTTTCAAAAATTGACCTTTGACCTTGTAATTTGAGCTTTGGCGTAATTCGATTTTGACCAAATTTTCAGAATATGTATAGTCTTTGTAGTTTCTGTTATAGGAGTCTGAATAATTAATTGGAACTAAATAAAAATAGATTAACATTACCCTTTTAAATAAAAAAATATATTGCAAAAAAATATATCTTAAAAATGCTCAAGGTGTGGTCTGGGGTTTTATTTATTTCTGGGCTAGTTTTTAGCCGGTTTTGCGTTTTTATACCTTTTTGAAAGTATACATGTATCAACATTTTGATTAATTTAAATTATACATATTATAAATTATAAAACTAACAAGAAGTTATTTTCTCGCCTTGTATTCACTATTAAAATATTCAATCGAATTCCGCCAAATCGACACCAAACTTCATATTAAATGTTTTTATATACAAAGGACGTTGAACACCTCTAATGTACATACGAGGGAGGGTCAGCAAGTCCGTGACTGAACTTTCCACCTCTTACCTAAAAGGTCAACACTGCTCCTTTTAGCAGGCAAATTGAACATTTTAATAAGCCGCATCATTTAGTTTGTGTTTAACAGCCATTGATAGCAGCAGACTACCACGTAGTTTAGGGAGAAAGTGGTAAAAAGTGAATTTCGTGCGCTCATTTAACTATTACGGCTAAAATCTATTGTAGCATAATCCGCCCTTGTTTTCGTATTTAGCACCGAGACTATTTCTTGTTTCCAAACCTGAAGAAATTAAATGAAAGAATTTAAAAAATTTACTCCAGCGAAGAAATCATCTCACAAACAAATACTGATGTGATAATGATCTGACAAACCTTATTTTAAGAAGGGATAAAAATTGGAAAAAATGATGGACAAGTGAAAAGAGCTCAAAGGAGACTGCGTTTTAAAATAAAATCATTTTTATCCCAAAACTCGTACATACACCCCAATAAAAATTGAGCTTCAAACAAAGCAGGTTTTTAAGGTAGAAATGTAAGAGTTCGCTTACCATTTGGCTTACGGAAGGCATGAATTTTATATGGTGAGTTTCCACTTTGAAGCACTACATTCTTGACACAAAAAGCGCTTTATTCAACGCATTTACAAACTAGTGAATGTAGCGTTCAGCTTTACACACTGAATGGTTTTTCAGTTATTTTTTAGTATTCTCCCTTACAAACCTGCTTCGTAGTAAGGGAATAGCGTAGCACTTGAAATGGTTTTTTTTCTTTTATAAAACTTGTGAAGAGTTCCTTCGCTTACTTTACTGCATCTCTGTATGTCTTATTGCGTAGGGCATAATAGTGCGCTTATTTTTATAAATGTACTATTATAAAATTTAGCTTTGTATATTTATTTGTTGTGTTTTTCTTTGATTTGATACAAATCGAAAAGTGGGTTAATTAAAGTAATCTTGTAGTGTACCTTATAAGTGTCCACTGCTTACCCAATAACTACTCTAAAACACATACATACCACCCCAATAATAGTAGGGTAAATACTTTAAACCAAGAATGATAGAAATAAAGATTACGACATCAGGCAGACATAAAATTTTTTTACTGCGCATGTAGGAACTGTGACGTCACACAACCTTCGTTTTCATTGGCTAATATTTTTTAATTTTCAAACTGTTATGTTTATGTGTAAGCATGACAGTGCAACAATTTATTATTTTTCTATTTAAATTATTTAAAAACTGAACAGTTTTTATTCAAATTTTAATTTTTGACTTTCAAAAATATATACTATCTCTATATGAGCTATAGTTTAAAATATAGAAATTTATGTTTGTTCTCTTTTCTGCTCTCTTCTATTTTTGTTTAGATTTTATTTTTCTTAATTATGCTACTTTAACACACGTTTGAACACTTTTAAATCTTTTATTTATTGTAATAATATTTTTAATATAAAATATTAAGCAAAATTCCAAGTTTTTTGACAATTGATATAATCAGTCATGTCACAGAGTACAATTCCGTTCGGAATGATTCCGTTCGGAATTGAAGAAAACATATTTGTTTATTGATAGAAAGTGTATTTTAATAGTTTTTTAGCCTTTCAGATACAGAAAACTCCCATTCCGTGCATGAAAACAAAAATGGTTTCATTCCGAAAATTTTTTCTTCTTTTTCTGAAGCACCAAAATACGGAATGAATTCCGTTTCCGAACGGAATTGTACTCTGTGACATGGCTGAATATTTTTAATTTGAACTCTCTGAGTAATTTAATTGCTGTGTTGCCCACTATCACTTAATACATACATTTTTTGTAAGAAATTGCGATTTTCACATATAAAAGAGGCTTGATAATCTTTACAATGGAACTACTACGTCATCAAACGGTAAAACATGCGCAAGGCGTAATCTTTATTTCTTTCATTCTTGCCTTTAACTAATATCAAATAAAAGCATTTACTCAATATGTTTAAATGATAAAGCAGGTCGATCACTAAGTGTGTCATATAAACTCGGAGTGTCATACATTCTTATTGGCTAAAGCAATATGAATATGAAAAAACCTTGATAATTTTATGGCACTGACAAGGAAAAATAGAGTTAAATAATTAGTAAAATAAGTTAGAATAAGTAGGCAATATTGTAGTAATTAGTATAAAAAGGGCAGTAGTCCACAAATAAGATATATTTTGCATTTGAAAACTTAAAGCGGCACTTGTTGCCTTGTTTGATTCTTTTAGTCTCTAATCTGGCTGTCGTAAGACGCCTAACCATTGAGCTGAACCCCTACTGCTGTTTAAAATTATATTATGCTATAGGGGAAAAAAATAAATATACATATACAGACGACTTCCTACACCGCATGGCGATCCTGCCATTCATCCAACACCACATGGCAATCCTGCCATTCATCCTACACCACAATCTTATGTAAATTTGTCATTTTTGCACCGATCTGGATCATATTGGGCACACAATGTTCGCATTGAAATAGGCTAACGTCGTAAGTGATAAAACTTTATCTTCACAAACGACCAATGGTTATTTTTGAAATTTTAAAGCTTTTCACTAAAAAGAAAGAAATACATAGTCCGTTGAAATTTTTTGAAGATATTTGCATTTCAGTAACATCATCTTTTTTAAAAACACAAATAAAGTTATTTGAGAATGGGTGGTATTATTGATTCCGTTCCGCAAGTGCGGAAAGCAATTTTTGTGCGGAAGTCAAATTTTTAATTATTCATTCCGTTTGTGCAGTATCCTTCCGTTGTTGCGGTATCATCTCTACCTTGACGGTATTGCCATAATATTGATTCCGCCATGTAGATATATTTCTTCATTTTGCTTACGCTTAAATTTCATAACGAAAAGCTAACGGAAAGAACAAAAATGTAAGGAATTGTAAAATTTGTAAGAAAAATTGTTTTAATTTAAATATTTAGATTTTTTATATTTTTATAGGAGTAAAAAAGAAAAATACTCAAGTAATTTGCAAATAGAAGCAATGGTTAATAATGAAAAAATCAAGACATTGCTTGTGGTATTAAACATATAATAGCTTTATCCTGAAATTTTTTTTATTTTTAACATACTCTCTATTCTTCATTTGTAACACATCTTAAGATTTATAGCGTAAAACTTTTCTTTCTAACCGCATGTGCAAGTTATCATCGTCGAATAAAGCAATTTCATCCATATTTTAATTTTACATTAACTGCCTTTTAAAATTTCACATATAATTTACTAAAAACACTTTTTATTTTACTTTTAAATTCCTAATCTTGTCTTGAAATGTCTTTTTTTCCATCAGCTGACACAAAATCAACTCGAAATTAATAAAAATAGGGATGTTAAATTTGCTTCGCAGAAAGTGTATACCGCAGGAATAAATAATTGCAATTTTTATATCGATCGATATTTTTTTCCGCAAAATGTTCCTATCCGTGCGGAATCAATTATACCACCCAATATCTCAAAAGCTTTTCTACTTATGACAGTTCTGACTTCATATTCGGATTCAGCGGATAATTTTAAGTAGTGTTATTAATAAATGTTATGAATTTACATTAAAGAAATGTATATCCAAACTTTTTTCCGTGTGCAAACTGTTTTATTATTATTTTTATTTTCACTAATTCGATAAACCCATGACAACAGTTTAATCAATTTATTAAAGTTCGGTTTTTAATATATGTACATAGTTACCAGCAGGGATGAAACGATACGAGTAAATGCTAGTACATATCCGATACTTTTACATAAGCACAAGAACTTTTGGTATCGATACTTAGCAACCGACTACCAATTAGTATCGGCCAAAAGTAATCGTTTCACTTTGGTATTGAAATTATTCTTAAAGTGAGGCAGTTTTATTAAATATGTAGTTAAAAAAATTATAAAAAGCTGTAAAAATAAAAAGGTGAAAACACAAAATTTCTTAAAAATGGAACCACCAAAATTTGGTTTTTGGATTAGTTACACTATAAAAGTTGAAGAAAGTGATTTATGCAGCTAAAAATAAAGATATTTCAGATTCTTGATGAAACAGAAAATGTTCAAGTAAGAATTTATAACAAAAGGCAATATTTTGTACGTGTAAATAAAATTTTGTCTTCAGATTGATTAAATATTGCTGATCCAATCCAAGCACCCAGTATGTTGTGAACACTCACACAGCCCTGAATAGCAAGAAATTTATTAGTTTTTTAAGTAATTTTTTAAAATGTATTAACATGAATTGTTTTTTTATTAAAAGTTAGCTGTTAAATTAATGTTTTTTTCGAACAGAATGATGCAATTATCGCTTAATTTTAAGTGCCACCTATCGTCATGCATACATTTTCTTTCACTAGAGATGTAGTAGTGTAGGCGGATTGACTTGAAATGTTTACTAAAGTATATGGTTAGCATTTATAATCAACTTATGTAAAGTCAGAAACTTATTTCCCTGTGATTTGCAACCGCTATTGAACTTTAATCCTCATTATTATCATCTGTACGAAAAGGTCGAAAGGTCTAGCTATTTCCTGTGATTTATTGCCTCAAAAACTGATCATTGGCCCCACTGTGCAGTGTAGAAGGAAAACTTTTTGCTCATGTCCCCAATTTAAATTATGAAGTCCCCAAAAATTCCCATTTTAAAATTTAAATTACCAATTTTTTTTTATAAACTCATTAATTTTATATTAAACTAGCATTAACTATCATTAAAATAAAATATTTTTCAATACAGATCGCGTGCATTGTTTATGGAGTTATTTGTACCAAGTTTGAGTATTCTTAACGTTACCATTCACCAGTTGCACGAAAGTCTATATGGTTTTTCTGTGGTTTTTATGGGTAACCGCGTACGTCCTTTTTCGATTTTAAAATGTTTATGCCATATTGCTTATTTCTAAACGCATCTATCTTAAAAAAGATGGACCAGTTCCGATTTCTTAACGTAATAACAGAGTTAAACATGTTCAATACCTGTCCCATACTTTGATCAAAAATGGTTTTACGGGTCCGCTAAAAAATGTATTACCCATTAAAACCACAGATTTGTCTTGAAGTTGTCCCACCTATGTCTAAATTAAGGCGGTGGGCCTTTTACTAATATTGTTTACTTATTGGGAAAACACGTTTAGAAAAACAGCTTATTTAATTAGTGCTGGTTCACACAGGTCAAGTTTACTTGAACAGTTTTATTTAAATTTTCTTTTGAACTTGCGTTCACGTTCATGCACAAAATAAATTTTTGTTTTCTTTTCCTTCAACTTTGTAGCTTTTTATTATATTACGGATGAAAAAAGAAAAGAAAAATACAAAACTGACTGGTACGGTCAAGTATGTACCCCTTTCCATTCTGTTTACCCCTCTCTCCTAAAAGCTCAAGACTTGAAGAGTCAAACTTGACCTGTGTGAACCAGCACTTACAATTTTTTTATTAAAAAAAAAAAGATATTTCTGAAATCAAGCTGAATTTATTTTATATTTGTGTGGTTTTCTTGGTTTTTAAATAGATTCGAATTTCTTGCATCAAGAAAGAAATGCTAGGGATTTCTTTAAATTTTGCAGAAAATGCTCAAGAAAATATGGTTTGATTCCATTAATTTTTATTTGAATCGCCATGTTTAGTAAATCTATAAAAAGTTTCTTATTTATTTATTAAGTTTTCTTAAACTAATAATGTTTCACGTTTTTAAGTAAAAAATTCAGGCTGGTCTTCAAATTTTAAGGAACGAAAACCTAATTTAAGTAGATATAGAATTAAAACAATTTTTTTACTTGTATTCGCTTTGAGTCGAATCTTTTTGCTTAAACCAAGCCACACATATGTTTACAATGATACTGCATTTGCACCTACGAAAAATCTAGGACTTACGAGATTTCGAGCCAAATCTAGTTGTTTTTGACTAGATTTCCCATACAAGACAAAATCTACTTCGTGCCTAGATTTCGACGAAATCTACTCAAAATCTAGTATGTAGTACTTAATGATGCAACTATGGTTTCTTCAATAAAGCACTAAACAATACTTCCCTGCACAAGAAAAAATGACATTTAAAACAAAATTGTTAAAAATTGTTGATTATTAATTAAAGGTAATGCAAATTTTTTAATGTTTGCATGTGTAATGAAAAAACTTTTAGTCAGTTGTTTTGTTATTATAACAAAATCTCGCTAATGACAAAAAAGTATAATGTAAACGCACTAGAATTCGAAGAAGATTTTAAATCAAATCTACAAGATTTCGGCCTAATGTTAATGTAGTATAAGAAATTTCTGGCTTGGACGAGTACGGTGCAAAATTTTCTTGCTTCAAGCCATATTTTATAGTGATTTAGTAAATAATTCTTTTTGTGTTGTATAATACTAAAACGCCCTTATCTGCAACACTAAGAACGTTTTTAAATGCTGCTTTCTATTCTGTTATAAGACAAACTGATACAAGTAATTACCGATACAAGTATCGATAAAAGTCGATACTGAGTAGGTATCGATACTTTACGAACGATACCACATCAAGTAAAAGTATCGATAACTTGGGGTGCTAATAATTCTTCCCTAGTAACCAGCAAATATACATTAGTGTGTAACTCAAGCTTTGGTAAAATTAAAAGTTTAACGATACTGTTTCAGCATACCGTTAACAATAGTTTATGATTAAGTTTTTAATTTAAAATTATAAAGTATATGTATGTACACAAAAAAAAAACACACACTAACATTTAACGTTTTAAATTATGTAAAAGTTCACTTACCTTAATCTAAACATTTAACTAAATTCTTCAAATTTTAACGCTTACAAAAAGTTATACCCCTAATACAATTTAGCATTTAATGTTATTTTTCTGTATGTACTCGTTATAAAACATTCCTTTTAATACAAATATAAAAAAAACATTACAGTCACTATTGAAATATTTTTACATTAATAAATTATTTATTTTTAACTTAAAAATGTATAGAATTTTTAAAAGAAAAAATAAAATATATCGATCGTATGATGGTAAAAATAAATTATTATTTTATTCTATATTACACATTATTTATGTGACTTTTTTACATAGATTATTTTAATAAAAAAGATTTAAAGGATGTTGAAGCACCTCAACTAATAAATTTGACAATTGAAGACTTTAATGCGGTAAGTTTTATAAAAAAAAATGGATTTTTTACTTAACGCGAAGTAAATATTATTCAGAGCGTAGCACCTTACAAGCAAAATAAAAATGCGCCGTTAACAATAGCAATGAGCGATCCTGTGATTTTTAAGAAACATCGTGATTAGTGAACGTGATTTAAAAATCACTGTTCCTTTAAACTGTGATTGTAATCACGGTTTATGAGTTTTAATTTTTGTATACCAATTGCGTTAAAGCCGTATGCACAACGTGCGAGCTTTCACAATAAAGCTTTTGTAAGTACTTTACAAAGAAACAAAAGATATAACGGTATATATTTTTGTGTAATAATATTTAAAACGTTTCTGCTGGAATTATCGAATTCAAAAAAATTCGCCCTTAATAATGGCAAAAGGTATTGAACTTTTCGCCCCCTTTTGAATCGACAGTGTTGAGAGTGCCCTAACAGGAATGAAAACAAGAGGTAAAAATTGCTCAATTTGCGGAAATTCCCAAATATTTGGTCAAAGCGGTATGATAGCAAAGTCTTATATTAATTAAAAATTGTAAAAGCTTTAAAAAATCTGACACAGGAAAAAATCGCTTTAATCGAGAAAATGGTTACAATTCGCGAACGATAGCAAAATTTAAAACAAACACTAAAATTTATTTGACATCGCTAAATCGGAAAATTACATAAAAAGTATGAAAAAATTAGCTATAATGATAATGAATAAACTCTTTGTCAGGTGTTTAAAACAGGACAGAACATACCATAAAAAAATTAAGATTTTTGAGCTCTTCCTACCTGAAATATTATTTTTTGTTTGCTTATAAAAAACTTGGTCTTATTATGTTCATTAAAATAGGAAATACTGCTTATAAAAAACTTGACCCTTTTTTGACCCCTTTTTCTGTGTACACGGCCCTGAAATGAAAATAACTCATAAAAACACACACAATTTTTAGGTGAAAGATGAAAAACAAAAGGAGGAATGAGTTTATGAGAAATTTAATTGTAAGTTTTTTAAGTGTCTTAGGAGTCTGACTACGTGGTTGTTTTTTTTTTCGAAAGATATTAATAACTTGAAAATGAATTAAAGTAAATATAACTAATAACGGTTCACGTTTGTCTCGCTAGTATGTAGAAATTTACTTTGCGAAAAACGTTGCGTCATTGGGTGGAATACAGCGTCAGTCGAACAAATTATGTTTTTACATCATAATATGAAAACGATGGATGTTGATCGTGCTGGATGATGTATATGACACTTTTTTGCCTAGAATTTATCACTTTTATTTTAACCATGAATTGTCTCATTTTTTAGTTCTCAATATAATAATATATATAAATATATATAATAGAAAAGGAAACACCATTAGTGAATGTTTTTGAAAATAAAATTAAATATATTTAATTTTATTGAAAATTTACATTGAAAACAAAAATAAATTTGAGTTTTTATTTCAATATTAATGTATCTCTTAAACTTGTTGCATTTACCCCTCATGGTTATTTCTATTTTTTTTTTTTAACTTTCTTAAGTTTTTATTTTTCTACAACTGGCAACACTGACATTTAAATCATACTGTTTTTCCATGAACTTATTCGAGATTTGTTCAATAGATGTTCTGTTTCATGGTTGTTAATGTTCATATACTCTTGTATAAGCAAATTAACTAATTTTATCTTATTCGTCTCTTAAATATCGAGTGTGCATTGCTTTCATTTCATAGTGTTTCATCTTACTGAATACGAATGAAGCGAACACAAAATTGTAATGAAGGTTTCATGAACATCATTATTAAGTTTCATGCAGATGTTTACTTTGTAGTACGTATCATGGTGAAATTATACAGGTGGCAGCATTGCATTGTTTGTATGATCTAATGTCAAAGTTTTGTTTATGCTCACAAAAATTCACGTTTTGTGCTGTGATTATTGTATTATATTAAAGTTTTTGATAATTTTAAATTAAAAGATATTGACCATTATTAAATAAAAATTGGCTAAGAATTTATTTATTTCATCACGTTTAGCGGAACGCTTTGATTTTTGTTTAAAATATTTTTTGACGTAAGCTGGGACCTAATTTCCATTTTTGTTGAAATGTTGTATTTGTTGCCGTAACGATACCACCTGCTACAAGTTATGATAAAATATATTAGCATAACCGCTTTATTTTGGCCGAAAGATTGGTTTAGCCCACAAATCTCTGAACAGATTTGGATTCAGCACGCTCAAGTGAATTAACCCATTTAAGCCCAAACAGAAACTACCGGACAAAAAATAAAATATTTTTTATTTTATTATGAAATTCATTACATATAAACAAAAAATCAAAAATAAATTGTTTTTTTTTTTGGAAATTAAAGAGGTGTACCAGTGTTGCCAAAACTTGGTGACCAAAAATGGCTAAATTTACGGAAAACAAGTAAGAGTGCTATATTCGGCTGTGCCGAATCTTATATACCCTTCACCATTGTGCGAGCAGAATACAGAGCAACTAGACAAAAACTAAATAATTTTTACATATACATACATATTTGCAATACCTCAAACTTCATTATAAATAAAATTTAAAAAGCGAAAACTAGTAAATATTTTTTTAAAATCTTTTTTAGAACATAAAAAAAATAAAAATATTAAAAAAAAATTTTTCTTTTTAAAAAACCAAGAATCGAACCGGGAACTCTCAGTTTCTAACAAACCCCCTAGGCAACTGAACCATGAAGGAACGTTAACCGAATATCATTAAAATGAAATATGGCACGTTGACTGTTCACAAAATTCAACAAAGTTTTGTTGTAATTACTTCTGATGTTTTTGTTCACCACAAAGTTGGGAAATATATTCACCAAAACATATCATCACATGGTTAAATCAAGTTCTCTCCTCATAAGGTCCCAGAATATATATACTTTATAGGGTCTTAGATCAATATTGTAGAAATTACAAACGGAATGACAAACTTATATATACCCTTTTCCACCTGAGGTGAAGGGTATAAAAAGAGTAATTTTTGGGATTTCAGTATTATAACTCAGCCATTTTTTAACCGATTTGACAGATTTATATACCGACGTGTTTAAGAAGAAATTTGCCAGTTAGTTGGGTTATAAAACTTGGACTCGGGGAGATCTATGGTTCCCGAAAGTTGGGTATTTAAAAAAAAAAATTAATTTTGGTCATAACTTTTTTGTATCTGAACCGATTTTCCCGAGTTTTTTATAAAATATGTTCTACTAAAAATATTTTGATATATAAGTCATATCCATAGGACATATGGCAGCCCTTAAATTTAGGTTTTTATAAAATTTTTAATTTTTTTTGTACGGGAGGTACCACGCCCACTTCTCCAATCCCGCCCACATTTTCTAGGATGGTGTGTATTGGCAACCTAAATGTGTGTACCTAATTTGGAAACTTTGGCTCTTGCCGTTCTCAAGATATACAGAAATAAAAAAAATACAACAACAAGGGATTTTTGGAGGTAGTCGTGGTTTTTTGCTCATATCTACGTCATTTTTGGACCGATCTGGCTGAATTTCAATAGCAAGAAATGGTGGACTGTATGTAACATAAATGTAAAACAACCTAGCCGCTATCATGTCTGGATTATTCGGAAAACACATATCAAACGTAAGACGGACAGACGGACAGACGGACATCGTTAAATCAACTTCTCTTCTCATATGGACCCAGAATATATATACTTTATGGAGTCTAAAATTAATATTGTGGAAATTACAAACGTTATGACAAACTTATACATATATACCCTTTTACACCTGTGGTGAAGGGTATAAAAATGGCTAAAAATGGGCTAAAAAATGGCTAAAAGCTTTAAATAAATAAAAACACATTAAAATTCAATAACAAAAAATAATTAAATTATTTAAAGTTGTTTACGATGAAATTGTGAGTTAAGATTAATTTGTTCAATAAGAATAAACGTAAATTAATATTAAAATAAATTAATATTAAAAAATTAAATCATCGAAAAATTCGATGTCGGTACTGTTCATCTCATAGGAATCACTCATTACCCAGCAAAAACTTTACTTACAATCCTACTTTTAATGACTTCAAGAATTCATTACTTTGTAGCTTTATTCGCCACTTTTTGGATTATTAGTTATATATTAAATAATAACTTTATTATTATATCTTAAATATACAGAAAAATTTATATTTTCATTATGACAATAAAAATGTCATTATAGTCAAAAAACATAGTTTTTTAATACAAAAACTACACTGCCCCGGTAGACTAGCTGGTAGACAGCTAGTCTATCAGCACCGAGGTTGCGGGATCAAATCCCGCCAGAGACAAAAAAAAAAAATAAAAAATAAAATAAAGTAAAATAGAATAAGAAAAAATAAAATAATTAAAAAAAAAAATTAAAAAATTTTTACTTTATTGACTTTGTGTAACTATATATTTTTATAAAAATTTTAAGTATAAAAAAAACAATTATTAGTATTGTGGTTATTTTATTGAACTATTTATGGTTTTTAATCCAAATTTTTTATATTTTTAATTAGGCTTAAGATCATTAAATTTAATTTTCATTAAATTATTTTTATGAAGAAAGGAATTTTACAACATGAAAATCAATTAAAATTTACTGATAATTTTTCATTCTTGACTCAATCTGGGCTCGAACCCAGGTGTTTACGGACAGGTTACCCTGACATGTTTCGATTGCAACCACTCAATCTCCTCAGAGGGCTTGCCGTTTAACACTCGCAGCCATCGACGACTGCTGACGTCATTAGTCAAACATCAATCCTTAAACCAAATTGTATTCAACCTTTTGTCAAGAATTCTTCTTGAAGTTCAAAGTACATATTTTTTCATTTTTTTGTCTTTCTTTTTCTTGTTGACCTTTTCAGCACAACTTGAAGGACAAATGCAAACATAGAGCTCGTGCCTTAGCTTTCTTTTTTGAGGAGATTGAGTGGTTGCAATCGAAACATGTCAGGGTAACCTGTCCGTAAACACCTGGGTTCGGGCCCAGATTGAGTCAAGAATGAAAAATTATCAGTAAATTTTAATTGATTTTCATGTTGTAAAATTCCTTTCTTCATAAAAATAATTTAATGAAAATTAAATTTAATGAACTTAAGCCTAATTAAAAATATTAAAAATTTGGATTAAAAACCATAAATAGTTCAATAAAATAACCACAATACTAATAATTGTTAAAAAGCTAAGGCACGAGCTCTATGTTTGCATTTGTCCTTCAAGTTGTGCTGAAAAGGTCAACAAGAAAAAGAAAGACAAAAAAATGAAAAAATATGTACTTTGAACTGACAAAAGTACGAAAAAACAGAAGTAAAGGAATAACATGTTAAAATGAATTAAAATAGATAATCATTCAAAGCAAATTTCGATCTACCAAAGGTTGAATACAATTTGGTTTAAGGATTGATGTTTGACTAATGACGTCAGCAGTCGTCGATGGCTGCGAGTGTTAAACGGCAAGCCCTCTGAGAAGATTGAGTGGTTGCAATCGAAACATGTCAGGGTAACCTGTCCGTAAACACCTGGGTTCGAGCCCAGATTGAGTCAAGAATGAAAAATTATCAGTAAAATTTAATTGATGTTCATGTTGTAAAATTCCTTTCTTCATAAAAAATAATTTAATGAAAATTAAATTTAATGAACTTAAGCCTGATTAAAAATATTAAAAATTTGGTATAAAAAAAACATATTATTTTTGAGATTATAATAGGCTAAATTATAAAGGATTACTTTTGGGACATCTCGAACAAAAATAAGTACTTTTTCTAGTAGAAAAGTAAGTAGACGGCTCGTCAAATTCTCATTATTTTTCTGCTTATTTTGTAAGCAAAGTTTTTGCTGGGTAGTTTCAAATAATCATAAGTTTTAAATAATATGAAGGTAAATCATAATCACGACAACATTTACCCAACCTTTTGAGTCCAGATCTATAATAAAAAACAAGTAAGAGAGTATAGTCGGTTAAACCCGACTTTATATTAGAACCTTTGTACCAAATTTTATCAAATAATCTCTAAATTGTGACCTGCACTTTGCGCACAAGGTTTACATGGACAGTGAGCCAGCCGGACAAACATCGTGATTCTGAGTTAATCGTTATACGTAACGGTGGGATAAGGACTAATATTTTAAGGTGTTACAGACATCAGCACAAACGCATAGTACCCTCAGCACTATTGTGGTGGTGGTATAAATATTGTATTGTTATGGTAAAAATATTTACCTAGTTGATAAAATCGAATTAACGTTTGCTTAATGTAACCTATTTCTCAAATTACTTTTAACGATGTTTACTTGGCTAAACAGCCTCTCTACTTCAGCATAAGACCATGGAAGTGAGAGCAACTTTATAGTCAATTCAAAGATGTTTCAGCGTCATAGTTTATAGCGATTTTCAACATTTGTAAAAGTTGTGATTTAAATTAAAGGCGTTTTAATTGTTCAAAATGTTAATTTTACTTTTATAAATTTTTATAATAAAATAAAAATTATTCTTTTAAAAGAAAAACGGCAAAAAAATTTTATGGCTAAACAATTTGAATAATGGCTAAAAAAAAATGGCTAATGGCTAAACTCATTTTTTTTAATGGCTAAACAGAGTGAAAAATGGCTAAATCTAGCCACTAAATGGCTAAATTGGCAACAATGAGGTGTACCAAAATTGGCACAGTGGTCACTTTAAAAAAAATAAAAAATTTTTTTGATGTTATAGAAATGTTTGAACTTTTAATTTATCGATTATGAAAACATATATTGAATAATGTCAAAAATTTTGTCATAAGCCGCAAATAATGAAGTGTTCCCAAATTGGCACAGCAAGCGTAAATGGGTTAAAATAAGGCACAAAGAAAGAATTACAAAATTTATTTAACTTTTTTACATATTTTACAGAGAAATTTACATTCACTTATGTATATATGTAAAGTAAAAAAAAAAAAAAAAAATATATATACAAATTTACATTTTCTTATAATAAGTAAAATTAGTTAAAAAAGAAAGAAACTATAATTAGTATTGTTTTTATTTGTTGAACTGTTCATGGGTTTTAATCCAAATTTTGATATTTTACTAAGGCTAAAGTTCATTTAATTATCTTTGTGCTCTATTGTGATACAGACGTGTATTCTTAACCGCGCATACAATTTGAATTATAACAATTGATTTTTAAAATAAACATTTAACATAAAAGTGAACAATTATCAAAAACTAAAATTAAATAAAGAAAACTAACAAAAAATATATATGTACGAATGTACATACATATGGGCAAATCCCAGAAACAGTCCACCAACCAAAAATTTTTCAAATGAATTTTTTTTTTATGGATTATAAGACTAGATGTATAATTTCATTTTTATATTAAAAAATATGTATTCCAATGATCATTAATGCAATAATTTTTACCAAGCCCTACCCCACTACCGATTTCTTAATGTTATACGTGAATTTAGCATTATTTTAGGTGATTTTTGTGCTTAAAATAGCACTTACAGCAGACTTATCAAAATATAAATTTCGTTAAAAAAAAAGTTGATATTCATTGGTTAAGAAATTAGTTTAAGAAATGCAATTCATAAAAATATAATTTGTTTTGTTAAAATAAATAAAATATAATAATAAAATACAACTGGAAAAACTGTAGCGTGCGTTATGTAGCGTGCGTTACAAAGGGTTCACTGCTTTTGTCAAAAAATTACAACATTTTCTGGCTGCGAATAAGTGCGTTTAGAATTCTCTTATAGTCATCTTTCTTTTAGGAATTAGATTTTGTATACCTTACCATGCCAAATTCGCTAAAAATTAGGAAAACGCACTTCAACCTTTGAAGTTACTTCCACTTTTTGTAGCGTGCGTCACAAAACTTTGTGATCAATTATTTCGCAACGAATACTTGCTAAGAAATTATGATATATGCCATTCGTAAGTACATATTAATGTCACTAAATACTATATATAACTTGAACCTATCTTTTTTGAAAGACCAAAAAATGTTTATGTTTCAATCAGAAAACGCGTGCGAATGTAGCGTTCGTCACGCAGGATTTACCCATATGTATGTACACAAAAACATTTGAGTTTAAAAATTTTAATTTTTTGTTATTGTAAATACCTATAATAAAAATATTCAAGCACAGAAAAAAAAGTGATAAAAACAATTTTTTTCATGAGTAAAATCACTGAAACAACAATAAAAATTAATCAAAGAAATGCATATATAACAGTAAATGCTAAAGAATGCAATGCTGAAATAAATAAAATAAAAGAAAACAATAACTACTACCTAACGGCTAAACCAATTGTTCGTACGCGTTCCCTTTTACCCTCTGTCTTTACAAAAACAGTGGATAGTGAGTCCGCAAGTATTGCCGCGACGGTAAAAACAAATTTAGTAGGAAATAATACCATGAATTTAAACACAGTCACTATGGAAAACCCTTTAGTAAAAAGTTGTCAAAAGCCTCAGATGCAAGATGGTATGGATAGGTATATTACAGTGCTTAAACGGGGTCGCAGCCCTACCTCTTCAGCTGTTGCTTCGGCCTCAAAAGTACCATCTATTGAAAGAATAAATTCACAAAATCGTTTTGCAATACTAAAGGATGAATCCTCCGAAGCACCAAACGTGATAAAATCGTCCAAGCTTCCTCCGATATATCTTAGGGAGCAAAACTCAAATGAGCTTATAAAGAGTTTGTTCTCGGTGATAGGTGAAAATTCGTTTTACGTAGCTGCAATCAAGCGTGGTAGTATAAACGAGACAAAAATACAAGCTGATAATGAGAATGATTTTCGCAACCTAATTACCAAATTTGAAAAGGCTTCAAAGTAAAAAACGTAGTAAATATTAAAAATAGGGGAAAAAATCCCCAACCACTATTTCGAATGCAGTTATAACCAGGCGACGTAAAGCTTAAAAAAAAACGAAACGCACCCTATTTACGATTTGGAATATATTCTGTATAGAAGAATAACTATAGAGGAGCCGCACAAAAGAAATGGTCCCGTTCAATGTCTAAACTGACAAGAATTTGGCCATACTAAGGCATACTACTACTTACCCCCCGTTTGCGTAGTATGTCGTGAATTACATGGTACAGTTCTTTGCGATAAAAAAAATGTATCAACTGTGGCGGTTATCACACTGCCAATTATAGAGGATGCCCTGTATACACTATAGTCAAGCAGTCATCTGGACCGAAAACTAATCCCCCTCAAATGCAGGTAGCAAATCAAGTAAACACTAATAGCATTCAGGTTCCGCAGCCTAGTAATAACAGAACATCTTACGCTAACGTCCTAAAATCAAAACATATGCCTATGCAAGGTGCTGCGTCAAGTAATGATGAAACTCCAGTTTCAAATTTAAGTCGTCTAGAAAAAACCATGGAAACATTAGTGCAAACAGTAACTAATTTTACGAACACAATGGGTAATATGATGAAGGAAATTCTTAGAATGCAATCGATGTTATAGCAAGCTGTACTTAACAAGCCATGAACTGTCTAAAAATTTGTTTTTGGAACGCAAACGGCATCCGCCAACATAAAAACGAATTAGAATACTTTCTTAAAAATAAACAAATTGATGTCATGATGGTTTCTAAAACTCATTTGAGCTCAAGAAATACGTTTAAATCAATGGTTATATACTATATGATACCAAGGACCCTCGAGATAGAGCTTGTGGAGGTTCTGCAATTTTGATAAAAAATCGAGTCAAACACTACCTAATGAGTGATCATCGTGAGGATTATCTGCAAACAACGAAAATTTGTGTTGAAGAGCGAAATAGAAACATAGTAATTTGATCTTTATACTCTCCACCTAGATTTTCAATATCAGAAAGCCAATACTGTGAATATTATAAATCACTAGGACCCTGTTTCCTTGCCGCTGGCGATTATAACGCTAAACATACCTTCTAGGGGTCACGACTTATAACACCAAAGGGTCGTGTTCTGTTTAATACAATCTCTAAAATGGATTTAAATGTGGTCGCGAGCGGACAACCTACATATTGGCCTACTGATCAGCAAAAAATTCCAGATGCCATCGATTTCGGCGTGGTTAAAAACATCCCCACAGAAACGATTCACGTTGAAGCTTCTTTAGAATTATCATCTGACCACACACACCTACAATTGTTACTATATCGAACCCAAATAGAATTGTATTTCCGTCAGGTTACTTAGCGACGCCAGCCACACAAATAAATTGGTTAAAATATAAAAAATTTCTCAGTGCCCATTGCACAGAAAATATTCCGCTTAGTACACCGGAGAATGTGGATCTCTCTATTGTTAACTTTGACAGTTATATTAAACATGCTGTTCAACATTCCAGCGTTACCCCCAAACAAATTAAAAATAATAAAATATATTCTTCAGATGTCGAGCGTCTCTTGACTGAGAAAAGGAGAGTTCGAAGAGAGTGGCAACTTTACAGATCCCCACAACTTAAGAATTTATTAAAAGAGTGAACAAAAAGGCTAAAAACGTTACTGAAGAATCAGAAAACGGCTTTTCTAGAAAAATATCTTAAGGAACTTGATGCAACTCCACAATCCGACTACTCATTATGGCGTGCAGCTAGAAATCTAAAAAGGCAAGTTATATCTAAGCCACCATTAAGAAACTTGAATGGTAATTGGGCAAGAAACGATATTGAAAAAGGAAACCTATTTGTTAGTCACTTGAAAAACGTATTTACACCAAATATATCTCACAATATTGCGGTCGAGTTACCACCTGTTGCTGCTAGAGCAGCTATTCCCCTCAGATTTGAGATAAGAGAAATCGAAAAGGCTATTTGTGACTTAAACACTAAGAAGGCACCTGGTATTGATAAGATCAGTAATAAAATGCTTTTAGAGCTACCTCGCATAGCAAAGAAAATTATTCTTTTTATTTTTAATGCTATTTTACGCCTTGAATACTATCCTCAAAAATGGAAGGAAATTTCGAAATTTTGTTTTTGTTTTAAATGTAAGTTGAACGGACGAGTATGGCCGAGGCCACGCAATGAGCGGCTAAGCGTCAAGCGGCTGAGCGATGAGCTTAAAAAAATTAAAACATATGAAATACTATTGAAGTGGCCACGAAATTAGCGGCATGCGAGCGAAATTTTTGAGCGGCTAAGCGGCGTCGCTCAGAAATAAAACTTGTTCTAATTTTTAGTTGTTTTCTGAGCGTCAAAAAATAAACATGGCAAAAGTTAATATGGAGCTTATGATTTCATCCGTACAATGCCGACCGAATTATGGCAAGACAGATTATCAAATTTTAAAAATAAAAATATGACCGAGAAATTATTTTTTTGTTTAACTTTTAGCAACAGCAAATCAAAGCATTTCACAGACATACGGCAGTTTTGTATTGGGTAGATTTGTATTTAAATGGTTTAATTCCCCTTACTTGATAATAATGGACACATTAGCATGATGTGTTTATTAATACTGTGTTGAAGGGTGCCATATGGTAGGGCTTGACCGACTATACTTTCTTACTTGTTTATAATTTGTTTTTGTTTTAAATGTAAATTAAGCGAACGAAGTCTTCGCTCGAAATCGACGAACAGGCTGCAATTTTTTATACCCACACCACAATAGTGGAGAGGGTATTATGCATTTATGCTGATGTGTGTAACGCCTTAAAATATTGGTCCTAGACCCAAGCGAACGAAGTCTTCGCTCGAAATCGACGAACAGGCTGCAATTTTTTATACCCACACCACAATAGTGGAGAGGGTATTATGCATTTGTGCTGATGTGTGTAACGCCTTAAAATATTGGTCCTAGACCATCCTTAAAGTATACCGATGGACTCAGAATCCCTTTCTGAGTCGAACTAACGATGTCCGTCTGGCTGGCTGGCTGTCCATGTGACCTTGTGCGCAAAGTACAGGTTGCCATTTTCGAGATAATTTGATCAAATTTGGGACATAGGTTTTTATTGGCACAAGGACCAAGCCTATTGAAAATGGGCCAAATCGTAGGACCGCGAGGAGAGATAGGGGGACATTTATTTATTTATATTTATAGATAGACCCATATCTTTATGGACACAAAAGGGATGCATTAAAAAAAATAGGACCACGAGGGGAGATAGGGGCAATTTCTGCCTCTCAAACCGATTTTCATGAAATTTAAAACATAGATATTTTCATATCCATATGGACACATAAGCTATATAGTTTTTCAAAATTAGGACCACAAGGGGAGGAAGGGGGCAATTTCTGCCTCTCACAAACTTTCAAACCTTTTTTTTTTTTTTTTTTTTTTTTTTCATTATTTATTTATTGAATCTTCATATATTAAATATGAACTAACAATAATTAATCAAATCTTAACCTAATATTATTTTTTGTCCTGCCAGTGCCAGACAAAAATTTTTTTCATCGCGGGTTCTGTTCACTTTTATAGGTGTTTATCGCTCATCTAATTGGACAAGTGCCGCAGTGTCTCTTCTTCTTAAGCGAGTGTGGCCGCTATCATTTAAAATATTTCGTGCTAGTGGGTTCGGGTGCAATTCGAGCCTTTTTAAGTATTTTACTGCATATTTCGTAATCATAGTTTTAACTAATGGAACATTGAGATCCTTGTGAATATTTGAGTTTTTAACATACCAAGGGGCAGCTGTGATTATTCGAAGTAATTTATTTTGGCGCCTTTGAATTTTTTCGATATTAGAGGCCGAGGCAGTGCCCCATAACTGAATACCATAGCACCAGATTGGCTTTAAGATGGAGTTGTAAAGAAGAAGTTTGCAGTCGAGACTAAGGACAGAGTTTCTTCCAATAAGCCAATGAATTTGGATGGCTTTTAGTTTCATTTGAGTTAATTTTGCCTCTATATGGCTTTTCCACGTTAAACGGCGATCTAGATGAATACCGAGGTATTTTACATGCGAATTTTGAGGTATTATTTGATTATTGATTTTAATAGGGGGGCATGATTCCCGACGCAAGGTGAATGTTATATGTACGCATTTTTGCTCATTGACCTCTATCCTCCATTGCTTTAACCATAGTTCGAGTTGAAATATATGATCCTGTAGGTATCGAGATGCTTCTTGACGGTTTTCGTGCACGCTCAAAAAAGCTGTATCATCAGCAAATGTTGAAGTTTGTGTGTAGTTGTTTGTTGGCATATCCGAGGTATATATTAAGTATAAAAGTGGGCCCAGGATGCTTCCCTGAGGGACTCCAGCGTCAATTTGCTGAGGAGAGCTTAAATAATCACCTTCTTTAATAATAAACTTTCGACCGACTAAGTAGCCTTCTAACAGCTTGTGTGTGTTTATTGGTAAGTTTAGCTTCAATTTATGTAATAAGCCTTCATGCCAGACTTTATCAAAAGCTTGAGAAACATCGATGAAGAGAGCGGAACAATATTTTCTTTCTTCAAAGGCTTTTCTTATCGCGTTTACTATACGATGGGTTTGCTCAATTGTGCTGTGTTCTCTTCTAAAGCCGAATTGGTGGTTAGGAATACATCTATTATCATTTAAAATTGGGGTTAATTTTGACGCTAGAAGCTTCTCAAACAGCTTTGATATATTAGAAAGTAAGCTTATAGGCCTATATGACTCAACTTTTGTGTGATCCTTTCCAGGTTTAGGTATCATGGTGACTAAGGAGACCTTCCACTTTTGAGGATAGTATTCAAGGCGTAAAATAGCATTAAAAATTAAAAGAATAATTTTCTTTGCTATGCTGGGTAGCTCCAAAAGCATTTTGTTGCTGATCTTGTCAAAACCAGGAGCCTTTTTGGGGTTTAAATCACAAATAGCCTTTTCGATTTCTCTTATCTCAAATCTTAGCGGAACAGCTGCTCTAGCAGCAACAGGTGGTAACTCGACCGCAATATCGTGAGATATATTTGGGGTAAATACGTTTTTTAAATGATTGACAAACAGATTTCCTTTTTCAACATCATTTCTTGCCCAACTTCCATTAAAGTTTCTTAATGGTGGTTTAGAGACAACTGGCCTTTTGAGATTTCTAGCTGCACGCCATAATGAGTAGTCTGATTGTGGGGTTGCATCAAGTTCCTTAAGATATTTTTCCAGAGAAGCCGTTTTCTTAGTCTGCAGTAACTTTCTTAGTCTTTTTGTACACTCTTTAAGTAAGTTCTTAAGTTGAGGGGATCTGTGCAATTGCCACTCTCTTCGAGCCCTCCTTTTTTCAGACAAAAGATGCTCGACATCTGTGGAATATATTTTAATAGTTTTTGTTTTTTTGGGGGCAATATTGGAATGTTGAACAGCTAGTTTCAGAAAACTGTCAAAATTGTCAATAGAGCGATCTACATAATCCGGTGTACTGAGCGGAATATTTTCTGTGCAATGGGTACTGAGATATTTTTTATATTTCAACCAATTAATTTGCGTAGCTGTCGTCGGAGGTACAATTCTATTGGGGTTCATTATAGTAACAATTGTAGGTGTGTGGTCGGAAGATAAATCTAGGGAGGCTTCAACTTGAATCGTTTCTATGGGAATGTTTTTAACCACGCCGAAATCTATGACATCTGGAATTTTTTGAAGATCAGTGGGCCAATATGTTGGTTGTCCGCTCGCTACCACATTTAAATCCATTTTAGAAATTATGTTAGATAAAACACGACCCTTTGGTGTTATAAGTCGCGACCCCCAGAGGGTATGTTTAGCGTTATAATCGCCAGCGGCTAGGAAACATGGTCCTAATGATTTAAAATATTTACAATATTGGTCCTCCGATATTGAAAATCTAGGCGGGGAGTATAACGATGAAATTATTAGGTTTCTATTTAATTCCTCAACGCAAATGTTCGTTGCCTGGAGATAATCTTCACGATGATCACACATTAGGTAGTGTTTGACTCGGGCCTTTATTAAAATGGCAGAACCTCCACAAGCTCTATCTCGAGGGTCCTTGGTATCATATAGTATATAACCATTTATTTTAAACGTACTTCTTGAGGTCAAATGAGTTTCAGAAATCATCATGACATCAATTTGTTTATTTTTAAGAAAGTATTCTAATTCATTTTTATGTTGGCGGATGCCGTTTGCGTTCCAAAAACAAATTTTTAAACAGTTCATGGTTTGTTAAGTACAGCTTGCAATAACATCGATTGCATTCTAAGCATTTCCTGCATCATATTACCCATTGTGTTCGTAAAATTATTTACTGTTTGCACTAATGTTTCCATGGTTTTTTCTAAACGACTTAAATTAGAAAATAGAGTTTCATCATTACTTGGCGATGCACCTTGCATTGGCTCATGGTTTGATTTTAGGACGTTAGCGTAAGAGGTTCTGTTATTACTAGGCTGGGGGGCTTGAATTGCATTTGTGTTAACCTGATTTGTTACCTGCATTTGAGGGGGATTAGTTTTCGGTCCGACCGACTGCTTGACGATAGTATATACAGGGCATCCTCTATAATTGGCAGTGTGATTACCGCCACAGTTGCTACATTTTTTTACGTTGGGGTCGGTTTTAGACTTGTCGCAAAGAACTGTTCCATGTAATTCACCACATACTACGCAAACAGGGGGTAAGTAGCAGTATGCCTTAGTATGGCCAAATTCCTGGCAGTTTAGACATTGAACAGGACCATTTCTTTTGTGAGGCTCCTCAATAGTTACCCTTCTGTACAGAATATATTTCAAATTATAAATTGGATGCGTTTCATTTTTTTTGAGCTTAACGTCGCCGGGTTCAAGCTCCACTCGAAATAGTGGTTGGGGATTTTTTTCCCTATTTTTGATATTTGTTACGTTTTTGATTTTAAAGCCCTTCTCTTCCAAAAAAGCTTTAATTTCCCCTGGGTCTACGCATGAGTCTATGCCCTTGACTACTACCTGAAGACCTTTACTGCTCTTCAGTTGATACGTATAAAAGTTTTTATTCAGAGTCTCAAATCTTGTAATTACCTTTCGAAAATCATCCTCGTGATTCACCTGTATTTTAGTCTCGTTAATGATACCGCGCTTTATTGCAGCTACATAAAAGGAATTTTCACCTATCACCGAAATTAAACTTTTTATTAACTCATTAGAGTTTTGCTCTCTAAGGTATATCGGGGGTGGCTTAGACGATTTAATGACGTTTGGTGCTTCAGAGGATTCATCCTCCAGAATCGCGAAACGATTTTGTGTATTTATTTTATCAAAAGATGGTACTTTTGAGGCCGAAGCAACTGCTGCAGAGGTAGGGCTGCGTCCCCGTTTAAGCACTGTTATATACCTGTCCATACCAACTTGTACTGTAGGCTTTTGACAACTTTTTACAGGGGGGTTTTCCATTGCATTTGTGTTTAAGTTCATGGTATCATTGCCCACTAAATTTGTTTTTGACGTCACGGCAATACTTGCTGGCCTGGCAACACTTGTCACCAAATCTTGTTGTAGTTTTTTTAATGAGTCACTATCCACCGTTTGTGTAAATACCGAGGGTGAGAGGGAACGTGTTCGAGTAATTGGCTTAGCCGTTAGGTAGTTAATATTGTTTTGTTTTGTTTTATTTATTTCTGCATTATTTTCATTTGCATTAACTAAAACGTAAACGTTTCTTTCATTTTGTCTTAGTGTTGTTTCACTCTTTGTACTCATGCAAAGAGTTGTTTTTGTTTTTCACCGTTTTGCTTTGCTTTAATATTTTTATTATTTATTGTATTTTACAACAACAAAAGAAAAACCAGAATTTAAATGTTTTGTTCAGAATATGTATACACATGTATGAACATTCATACGTACATATATATTTTTACTGATTTATTTTATTTAATTTGATCGTTTTAAATTGTTCACTATTATGTTAAATAATTTAATTAACAAAATATATTATTTTGTTTTTTTTTTTAAGCGTCCATTCGCTGCTTAGATTACAAAATCAAATGTGATTAATTAATAGTTCAAATCGTATGCGGGGCTAAAATACACGTCTGTATCACAACAAAGCACAAACCGAACTTTCAAACCGATTTTAATTAAGTTTGTAAACATAGATAAATCCATATTTATATGGACTTATAAGCATGATGTGTTTTTTAATACTGTGGTGTAGGGTATCATATGGTCGGGATTGACCGACTATACTCTCTTACTTGTTTTTCTTACAAAACGCATTACATTTTTATGAATACGATTTTCGCGTAATAACATTGAACAAGCCACTCTTTACAATGGCATTTTAACAACTAACCGCTCAGAAGTGACGCTCAGTAATAAGCCACTTGCCGCTCAAACTTGACGCTTTGACGCTCATCGCTCAGCCGCTTGACGCTTAGCCGCTCATTGCGTGGCCTCGGCCTAAGGCGCTCGTGTTCTATAAACTACACATAAGCGTTCAAATCGAGGTTCCTATCGAAAAGACTAGATTTGAACGAAACAATCACATCCAAAATATTGAAGATTACTACCGAGTTGTAGATTACATTCCTCTTATTGAATTTATTTTAGAAGATCTCATAACAACTTTCCCAATAGATATCCCTTGAACATACCTAAACTTCTACCTCAAAGTCATATACAGATACAAAACTGTTAAAACCACAACTAGCTGATGAGCTGATTATATTTGATAAAAGAGATAAGCACCTACTAAGATCTACAAAGACAGAAGATAGACTGTACTGTCTAAATTTGCCTCACAAGGAAATCATAAATTAGTTATTTAAAAAGATTAATGTAAATTGAACTGATCTTATATTTTAATTAACCTTTTTGTTGAGTTTTTTTAATTAGGGTAATGACTTTTTTTGGACAATATTTTGTCATCCCACCACGCGATGGGAAATTTAGTATTGATAATGAAAATAATTTTTTTAGGCCATTTTGGCCAAGAAGTTTCCGCACCAAATGCAATTTCTAAAGCTCCTCAAAAAAAATTTTTTTTTTTTAATTTCCATAAACATTATATATGCTACATTTATTGTTTATATATGCTATATATTTTAGCCCCCATATTCATAAATGATTATAAAATTTAATAAACGTATATTAAGGAAAATTTTCATAGAAAATTTGGTTTTCAAGCTTTTATTAAATTTAAAATATTTGTATGAATACAGGCATAAATACATTAATGAAATAAATTTTAAGTTTAAAGTGCGAGTTGATTTACATAATGGAAAAATATCTTGTGCAACTTTAATAGCTCGTTCCGCGCATATATTTCTACGCTGCTGAAAATTATCACTGTTTCATATATCCGCCAAACAACTCATCTATCGCAACATCTATCATTTGCCATTAAAATTTAGTTTATTAAAAAACCGCGAAATAGAGTCGCTATTTTTTTGCGCCCTTCTTCCGTACAAATGGTAAGATCTTGTTATATTCATGAAATTATTAGAAAATACTTAACATTTTTTAATTAAATGTTAATTTTGTATAGAAAGGAGAAAAATTGAAATTTAAAACTTTATCGCGTTTGGTGCGGAAACTTTCTTCACGATCGCGAAAAAGTAATACATAATTTCTTAATATTTTTTCACGGTCTATACGGCTATGCGATGAAGAATTTGATTTTCGCAAAAATTGCAAAAAGTACTTACCCTAATGCACATATTGTTTTAATAAACTTTTAAAAACAAATTTTTTACTTTTTTGTATCATAAAACATTCCCCCCCCCCTAAGGCTCAAGCTGGATCCGCGCCTGCTTCGAAGCATTAAGATTCATAGATTTGGCGCGAACAGAAAATTCATTGCATGCTGCACCCATCATGGCTTAAAGAGCAAATTTCTTATTATTGGATTATATTTCTCTACAATGTTAGATTTGATAATAATCGTCTGATATTTCATCTTTCACAATAAAAAAGAATAATACAATAAAAGTTTAAAAATTAACAGAGTTTTGTGTTTTTGTGGTATGTCTTATGAAAGTTGGCCAATTTGGTTGCACCCGTCATGCACTTTAAAGCTCTCTCGTGGCTATTTGATCGTTTCATATAAATTCTTGTAAATAGATAACAATAGTATATACAAAAATGGTAAGCCTATAGTACACGGAATGTAACAAGTCACATGCGCATGTTGGTCTAACGTAATTTTGTCGTCATCACAAAACAAGAACATGCTATTGGGGCTATGTAGTGGCGTCAAAATTACGTCAGAACCACATGCGCATTTGGCTTTTTGCATTCCGTGTACTATAGGCTTTACCCCTTCTAGAAATAACTTAATTGCAAATGTGTTTCTTTCTATTAGTAAAAGACGTTTAAAGCGTCTAAATGTTGCACCCGTCAGAATAGAATCGCCCATATATTGTATGTAATACAATTTTTTTTATTTGTTTCAATCAAGCTAGCATTTGGGTGATATTTTTTTGTAAAAATAACCTAAATGAATGTTCTCAGATCAGTTTTGATGATAACAAACTGATTCATCACTTGAAAAAGCATTCATATATTATTCAATCATATGAAGTCATTGAAAAAGGATTGACATATGATTTATTTATATTCTCAAAAAGGAATCAAAAAATTTTTTCACAAATGATTCATCGGTAGGGTTTCATTTCCTCACAACGAGTGTACCATTTATTATCGGAAAATGAGCTCATATGCGTTTATTTTTTATCCGTGAAGCTAATTCCTCAAAGATTCAATTATAATAAATTTTTAATTATATCCGAGTCTTTTTGACACTTCAGCGCGTTTAAAAAATAAGAATATGCGCTCATTTTCTGATTATAAAATATTCTCTTCAAAGGAGAGAAAAGGTACCCTACCGAATAGCAAAGCAGACCAAACAGTTGTAACCAAACATTATTGTGCATGCACGATCAATTAATTTTTTGTGGTTTAATAAAAAAAATACATAATTAAATATAAATTAAATAATTAAGTAGAAAAAGTATATATTTGTTTTATTGAACAAACAAAGATTTTAAGGACAAAACTCCAAGTCTTAAAAAGGATTTCGATTAATTGCGCCGAGAGTTTGTTTTTTACCGTAGAACAAATAACAAAACAAAAACTATTTCCTTATTGTACAAAACAATTCAAACTGTAAAGCCGTTTTTAAAGGAATCCGAAAGCCTTGGTTTTCTTCAAATGTTTTTACTAAAAAAAATAAATAGTAACTACCTATCTACCTAAAAATTTTATAATTGAAGCACAGCCGCGAATAACGTTGTAAACGCCACATTTTGCAAAAACTGTTTTTTTAGCAGATAACAGGTAACTTTACTATCTTACCAGTGTTGCCAATTTAGCCATTTAGTGGCTAGATTTCACTCTGTTTAGCCATTAAAAAATGAGTTTAGCCATTAGCCATTTTTCAAATTGTTTAGCCATAAAATTTTTTTGCCGTTTTTCTTTTAAAAGAATAATTTTTATTTTATTATAAAAATGTATAAAAGTAAAATAAACATTTTGAACAATTAAAACGCCTTTAATTTAAATCACAACTTTTACAAATGTTGAAAATCGCTATAAACTATGACGCTGAAACATCTTTCAAAATAAAGGAACAAACATCGCTGTTTCTTTCTGGTTGCAAGTTTTTCAATAAAGGGATGCAGGCGGTAACAAAATCGTTTTAGAAATTTCAGAATTGACTATAAAGTTGCTCTCACTTCCATGGTCTTATCGATTTTATCAATTAGGTAAATATTTTTACCATAACAATACAATATTTATACCACCACCACAATAGTGGTGAGGGTACTATGCGTTTGTGCTGATGTCTGTAACACCTTAAAATATTAGTCCTTATCCAACCGTTACGTATACCGATTAACTCAGAATCACGATGTTTGTCCGGCTTGCTGACTGTCCATGTAAACCTTGTGCGCAAAGTACAGGTCACAATTTAGAGATTATTTGATAAAATTTGGTACAAAGCAGAGAACCTCAAAATCACTATTTTTCTTGATTTATTCATACACTAAAATTTACATTCATTCTTTGCTTGCAAAACAGAGTTCAACGTTGGTAATTTTTACATCCTTTCGTACACATTTTATTTTTGCATTTATTCGTTTTTTATTGAAAGTGCTTTATTTGCATTTTTGTTGCTCACGCAATATAACACAACTGAGTAAATTCAAAAGAACACATTCTTATACTTTTGTTTACATTAACAACAACAATAAACCAGTCGATGAGACGCTTTTTCCAAATTAACAACAATAAAAACAACAATAACAAGAATACATTGTACATACCTACTACTACTGTACTTTTTAAAATGAAAAAAAAAGTCTGTTTCTATGGAAATTGTGTGTACCTACATAAGTATGTGTGTTTAGTTTCATTTCATTTCAATTTTTTTTTCTTTTACTACATAGTTGCTGCTGAATATATTCATGAGTAATGATTGTTTCATTTCAGGCTTTTTTGTTTGTATTTTTTTTTTCTTTACCAAAACAATCATTGTCGACCGAACACACAAACATCTTTACTAAAAAACGAAGGTAACGATTGTATAAATAACAAAGCACGATGTGCGTTATTTGAATGACTGCAAACCAGCAGCGAATATTTACGGTTGCGCAAGTTTGACTGTATGACCGTAAGCGAGTGTATTTGTTGTCGTTGATTAAATGCGATTTTTTTTCAATCGTATAAAGCTGTTCTCTGGTACAAAGGTTCTAATGTGGTGTAGGGTATCATAAAGTCGGGTTGAACCGACTATACTTTCCTACTTGTTTTTTATTATAGATCTCGACTCAAAAGGTTGGGTAATTGTTGTCGTGATTATGATTTATCTTCATATTATTTAAAACTTATGATTATTTGAAACTAATGAGTGATTCCTATGAGATGAACAGTAACGACATCGAATTTTTCGATGATTTAATTTTTTAATATTAATTTACGTTTATTCTTATTTAACAAATTAATCTTAACTCACAATTTCATCGTAAACAACTTTAAATAATTTAATTATTGCCCCTATTGCGGTTCTCCACTCAACTCAGTTTGGTCGTGTTGGAGTCAACCCAACTTATGCACAACCAAACTCATTTTAGGTATTGTTATACTCAACTGTTTTTGGTTGAGTTTGCTTTAAAGTTGCCAACTTAAAATATCGATTTGCCAACTTTAAATATAACGTTTGACAAGTGAAAATTTTATAAAATTAAATAATTTTTTAGACTAAAAGTATTTCTAATTGTTGTGTTGAATAAGAAGTATTTATAATTGATATTAGTGTCAACTTATTTATGTTGATGAAAAAGAAAACTCTTGTATGAATGCTTTACATACAAGAAGACAAATTCGTGATTAGTCCAACCCTCTTGAACTTTCCAGTGCCAAGTAAGAATTCCTAATAAGTAACGAAACTTTTTTGTGCCGGATGAGTTCCTCTTCTGGTTGGGGTAGCTGTTGGCGAATCTTCTGGCTGTATTATTGGTTAAACTGACTCAGTAAAATTGTCACTTGATGGTGGAATATTTTCAACACCAAATACTTGGCCGGACTTGCAATACAAGAGCTGCGAAACAGTATCCTTAAGGCTATTTAATAAAACTTCTTGTGATAGCCCTCCCCCGTCGCTTGAGTGTTTCTTTTATTTTTGGCAAGTTTTTTCTTTATACATACTTGCCTTGTAGTGTATCCAAATCTGTGCCAAGAATATTATAATTAGATTAAGAAGATTATAAGTGTTTAAAAGAAGTTTTTGTCGTGGTCCCAAACTATTTAACTCCACTATAAACTCTTCCCATAACTGCTTACATGAATTTTTCATCATACCAAACTGGTGTTTTCCGCGAACAATTTCTAAGTTTCTGTTGACGAGACGCTCAAATTGAGCTATCGTTTTTATTTTCAAACTAATAAAAGTTTTTAAAAAAACCGAAATAGTTATTACAAAAATTTACACATACGATTTCTCCATTTTGTTTTCGATTTTCACCGAAATTAAATAAAATAAACTTTAACTGCCAATAACAAAACTACTTTTTAGCAGTTGTGTGTATTTAACATTTTTGTCGACCAAACAAAGTTGAAAACGGCAATACCGCGAAACAAACAGATACACAACTGAATAGCCAACTGCCTGTTTAGTTGAGAATGGCAATGTGAATTTATCAAAGACAACCAAACTGTTACAAAAGTGGAGAACCGCAATAGGGGCATATTTTTTGTTATTGAATTTTAATGGGTTTTTTTTAAAAAAGCTTTTAGCCATTTTTTAGCCCATTTTTAGCCATTTTTTCCGTAAATTTAGCCATTTTTGGTCACCAAGTTTTGGCAACACTGTCTCTTACACAGTTAAAACGCCAAATCACCCAAAATTAGTCACCTTAACGTCTTCAAAACGGCATACAAAGTGTCAGCCAATGAAAGAACGTTGTAAGTTACTATTAAAATTATGTAACCGAAATGGTCTTGCAGTGCGGAATAATCAGCCTTATTCCGGTTGTCGTTGTCGTCATCGAGTGTCGATTTTGTAGAGGATTGTCACTTTAATCTATTACAAAAAACGACACTGTCGATGACGACAACGAAAACCGGAATAAGGCTGAATGTTTTAAAAGCCTTTTGCATAAAAGTTTTTATTATAATTATTTTTAATAATAGAAAAAAACGTTTTTTAAAACAAATCCTGCCAGTCAAAAAACGTTTTTTTGCTCTCCTGAAAAATTACAGTACTTTTCGCTTATAGGGCACTACTCTAGTTGCACCACTATTATGGATAACAATCTTGAAGCGATGTGGTGGCTTAAGCCCTGGCTGTGGTTCGTGTCTTGGCCCGGGTATTTTGCCAGCAACTGGTGATTCCCGAGGTGAAGACAGTGAACTTAAAGGCCTTGGCAACTAAAGGTTATCCATCCCCTAAGCCGGGGTGTCATGTGACCCGTGCCTATCGGTTGGTTTGCAGTCAGGGGTGTCCGACTGTATTATCACGGAGCTTTGCTGATACCTGGGCACCTCAGCAAATAGACCACGCCCTTACCACGTTAATGGGGGCTATGACGTGGCGGACCTTTTCAATTCCCCTACACTCGTGGGACCAACAAGCAAAATGAACTCTCCAAAAAACAAACAAAAACAACAACACCAACAACAACAACAACAAAAACAATTAACTGAAACTGATGACGAACAGGCGAGAATAAGGACAACGATTGACAGTAAGACGACAAAGCCAGGGACTGTAACAGTCCAGGCCACCATGGAAGATCAGCCTAGGCTGATCGGAAGTGGTAAGGCAGCTCGACCGGAAGGCAGCTGCTCCAAAAACGGCGGCGAGGTACCCCTGAACTTCTCTCCAAGTACCTCCAAAGCCGCAAAAGCCCTTTCCGTCTGTGGGACGGATAAAACCCCTGCTTCGGGTGCTGCCAAGTTGGGAATGACAAAGTCGTCCAACAATGCAGCTTCCCATGTGCCCATTGTGCAAGGAGGGATGGTGATGCGAACATCATATCCCAAATCTGCACCTCCCCCCGCCAAAAACGGCGACCGTAAAAAGTCCCCAAGGCATAAGAACCCTACCAAGAGGGCAAAAAATACAAGGCGCGCCGCCTTGCGCTTCATTGAGCTACTTGGCTCCAAAAAAGCTGAAGAGCTTTCCAATGAGCAGAAAGCTAAATTGGAATGGGCTAAGGCCCACACAGCTGGGCTGCAAAGTGTTTCACCTCCTGTCACTGGAAAGGTGACAATGCCTAAACGGCAACGTTCTGAGGAAGAAGCATCAGCCGTAAAACAGCAACCAGGGACTAAGCGTCCTAAATTAGCACCGAAGCCGATGAACAGGTCCTTCAGTGAGGTGGCCAAAGGTCACCTAGTGAGGGCTGTCATTGACAGAGGTGCTGAAAACGGTGCCATTTCCCATACCAAGTGGGATCTGGTTAAACAGAAATTGATGGGCGTGTTCTGGACGATCCTCAAGGAGAATCCAGGTCCTCCCCCTCAATGTGATGACGCTGGCTGGTATCAAGGCCATGTGAAGTTGATGGCTTGTGTGGATGAGCGCTCGGCGTCGTTACTTAAGCTTGCCATCCAATCAATAGGAGAGGTTTGGGAAGGTGCAAGGCTCGATGTGGTGTTGGTGAGCGAGATACCGCGTAGGCCTAGATCGATTGCAACCATTCCTGCCGAACCATCGAAACCTGAGGAGATCTTGAAGATCATTCAGTGCTGTAATCCCCAACTACCCACACATGATTGGAAGGTAGTGAAGGTTTCAGCTATTGAAGGGTCATCAAGGACGGCGATTGTGGTAATAAACCAGCAATCCTTGGAATCACTGAGGGAGAAACAGGGTAAGATCTACTATGGTTTTAGTACGATCTTGCTCCGTGTCTACCGAAGTGATAACAAGGGCAATCCAGCTCCTTCGGTAAATGAGGCTGCACATACTGATGACAGTATGGCTTGTGGTGATGCCGTTAGCTCAAGCGACAAAGATGACACTCAGTCGGTCTCCGAACTGGTGGGTGACTTCTTTGACCACTTGGGCGAAATGGTTGACGAGGACGTACTCCTGGAATCCGACCATGAGGACGTCAACGTGACAGTAATCGCCAACATGGATCATGGTGAGGGTGACACAAATCAACCTACACAACTCTAAAGCAGCATCCGCTGCACTGCTCCTCCGACTGGCGGAAAGAGGGGAGGAGCTCGTAATGGTCCAAGAACCATGGATTCACAAGAATCGGGTTTGCGGACTGAAACTAAAAGGCTACAAGCTATTATATGCGAAAGGTACAGGTAACATAAGATCTTGTGTCTTAGCTAAAAACTCGTTGAATATCTTCATTCTTTCTGATTACAGTGATGAAGACACAACAACGGTCGGTCTGGAAACACCAGACGGAATAGTCTGGATGGTCTCGGGCTATATGGCGCACGGACATGACCCACCCAATAGGCTCATCCGTGATGCTGTAACAAAGGCTGCGGGCACTGGAACGCCAATTTTATTCTGTGCCGATGCTAATGCGCACCACACTATCTGGGGTAGTACTGATACAAATGTAAGAGGTGAGTCACTATTCTCCTTTATTATTAATTATAATCTAGGAATAGTTAATAGGGGCTGTGAGCCTACGTTTGTTGTTGCGAATAGGTGTGAGGTTCTTGATGTCACGCTGGTTAGTATAAACCACGTTCATATGATTGAGAATTGGATGGTGTCTAATGACTGTTCGCTCTCTGATCATAGGTATGTGGAATTTGATTTAGCGCTTAGGTCCCCAGGACCGATGGCTGTGGTAAACAGGAGACGTACGAACTGGGGGATTAAACATTCCTCTCTAGTTCGGACTCTATCTGATCCTCCTGATGTAAATGATATCAGTGGGATCGACGCGGCAGTGGATATGCTTTCGAACTCACTGCAGTTAGCGAATTCCTTGGCGTGTAAGCCAATGATTCGCAGGGGTAGGGATCGGCCACCGTGGTGGGATCCTGAAATTGCGCAGGCAAGAAGTGCCTGTCGTAGGTTGTTCAATGAGGCTAAGCGTCTTGGTAACTGGGTGGACTACAAGTCATCATTGAATAGGTTCAGAAATTTGGTTAGATCGGCGAAAAGGAACGCTTGGAGGAACTTCTGTAGCGGCGTGGAGGGATCCTCTGAGACGAACCGTTTACGTAAAATTATGGCTTCGAGCCCGGTTGTCCCAACCTATGTCCGGAAATCGGATGGTTGTTGGACTACAAATAGTCGGGAAACACTTGAGGTGTTGATTGACACTCACTTTCCTGGAAACTCCCAAGGGAGCTTGCGGGATCGGGTGTGGGAGTCGACACCCATTCCTATGTCCATTCCTTTGGACTATGATATGATCAAGTGGGCTGTCGATAGCTTCAGTCCATATAAATCTCCGGGTATGGATGGTATAATTCCGGCGGACCTGCAGAGGAATTCGACGCTGATCATACCCTGGCTGATGGCCATATACAGGGGGTGCGCTAGATTTTCGTATCTCCCGGTAAGTTGGACCTTGTGCAGAGTGGTCTTTATACCCAAAGGGGGTAAGGCTTCTCACACTGAACCGAAGGACTACAGACCGATTAGTCTTGCATCCTTTCTTCTTAAGACTCTTGAAAGAGTTATTGATATACATCTTAGGATGACCATCCCAAGAAGTTTACTCTCTGCCTCCCAACATGCCTACACAAAGGGCAGATCTGTTGAGACGGCTCTTCACTCTCTAGTGGGAACTATTGAGAGATCGCTCGAATTTAAGGAGTACACACTAGTGGCCTTTCTCGATATTGAGGGGGCTTTCAACAATGTCAACCCGGACTCTATTGTGTCGTCCATGAGGAGCCTGGGGATCGACGTTGGCATATGTAGATTTGTGGACAATCTACTCAGGAATAGGGTCATTTGCTCTACGATAGGTGAGACCAGTTTTCAAAGACTGGTGAACAGGGGTACTCCCCAAGGGGGGGTTCTATCCCCACTATTGTGGAACCTGACTATGAATACCATGTTGACGAAGATGGACAACATGAGGATCAAAACAGTGGCGTATGCTGATGATGTTGCGGTAGCTATCACGGGGAGACATCTGAACATAATGTCTCAGTGTATGGAGGCTGCTCTGAAGGTACTTAGCACCTGGAGCGCATCATGCGGGCTGGGTGTTAATCCGTCCAAGACGGAACTGGTACTCTTTACGAGGAAGTACAGGATTGGGGACTTTAGGCTTCCGAGGTTAAATGGAACCGAGCTTCAGATCTCACGCAGTGCCAAGTATCTGGGCGTGGTTCTGGATAGTAGGCTGTCATGGGGACAAAATGTCCAGATGAGAGTGGAAAAGGCAATAGTTGCCATATATGCGTGTAGGGGTGCAATCGGCAGAAACTGGGGCATGAGCCCGTGGTGTGTCAATTGGATCTTTGAGGCTGTAGTAAAGCCGACTCTGTATTACGGGGTCGTGGTATGGTGGCCTGCGTTGGATAAGAGCAGGTATAGGGCAATGCTTGAGAAGGTATATAGACTTGTCGCGTTGATGATAACAGGATCAATGCGATATACTCCCACGAGGGCGCTGTTCACGATACTGAACTGGCTCCCGGTGGACATCATGGCCAGACAGATGGCTCTTTGCTCGGCGACACGGCTAAACGCGGCGCTTTGTTGGTCGGCCCGTGAATATGGGCATGCCGGGATAACCAGAGGTTCTACCGTCCCTGATAGTGTGGACTATTGCACTCCGGTGCCTTTCACTGGCGCGGGGTTTGTGACAATGATGGCGCATGCCAATGCGCTGTCAAGTACTCACCACGAACTGAGCCTAGGGGTTTATACTGATGGTTCGAGGAAGGGTGTAAGAGCTGGCGGAGGTTTCTACATAGAGGAACTGGATGTGAGAGTTTCCTTTCGTCTGCCGGATGGATGTAGTGTCCTGCAGGCGGAGATCTCGGCTATAAGGCGGGCGGTAAATTGGCTGAGGTATCATCGCATATCGGGAGATATACGTATATTTACTGACAGCAAGGCTGCCCTTGCTTCCCTAGCGGGTGTCTATACGACATCTAGATTAACTGTAGAAATCGGATGTCTTTGAATGAGATTGCGAAACATTCAAGGGTAACGCTAATATGGATTCCGGGTCACTCAGAGTGCCCGGGTAATCTAGTGGCAGATGGGCTGGCCAAACAAGGTGGTCGCATGGATGATATATTCATCGATCAGTTTGTTGGTCTTCCAATGGCTCACTGTAAATTAATTATCAGGCGCGAGTCTTATAGAGTCGCGCAGATGCGGTGGACTAGTGAGTCCACCTGCTTGATATCCAGGCTATTATGGCCTGGTCATGATGAACGGAGGACAAGTTCTTTACTTAGGTTCAGAAGGGACCAGATTAGGACAGTTGTATCGGTCATTACTGGGCACTGGCCGGTGGGGACTCATGCTGAAAGAATGGGTCGGGAATTCAATGACTACTGTAGAAGTTGTCAGGATGAGGAGGAGGAGGAGACTGTGCTTCACTTTCTCTGTCAATGCCCTGGGTTGCGGGGTATTAGGGAGGAATGCCTGGGGAAACCGGCATTTGCCTGCCTAGAGGATCTATCCAAGATAGAACTGAGATCGCTGATTCTCTTCATTAGGAGGACGAAGTGGCTGGATTCTGCAGTGACGCCATCTGAGTAACTGCTCTACAGGATGGGCATTGGCGCTGGGTATCACAAAGGGACCAATAAAGGACCCAAGTGAGCTGTCTGTTGATAGCTGCCCATGGAACCTAACCTAACCTAACCTAGTTGCACAACTTTTGTGGACTATAAGCGAATTTGGACTATAACCGATTTTTTTTATAAGCCATTTTATGGATAATAAGTGAAATCTATTATAATCCACATTTTGGACTATATAAATATTATTTTCTTCAATAAAACCATTATTTTTAAACAAAAGAAAAGTTTATTTAAAACATAACCAAATATTGATTTAATTGAAATAAATTGTTAAAAATAATAGTTGCGAGAAAGGTAAATAAAAACATGTTGCCTGTTGACAAAAAAATATAAAAAAAAAATGGATAAGCGACTATTTTTGCATAAAGAATTATAAATGGTTGCTAAAAAATGTGGCTTTTAAACGAAAATGGACTACAAGCGAAATGGACCTTAGAACAAATAATTTGTATGAAATTCGAAAAAATGTGCAAGTGAATATGACAGTTTTGGCTTTAATCCGTTTTTGGCCTTTAAGCGGAATGGACTATAAGCAAAAAGTACTGTATTATTTTGTAACTTAAAACCAGGGTAGGAAAAAATTCGACTCGCGAGCACAATTCGAGTTTTAAAATTTGTGCTCGCGAGTTTTATTTTTAAACTCGCGAGCACAAATTTTTTCGACTCGTAAGATTTTTGTGCTCGACTCGTAAGCATAAAACGACTCGTTTTAAAATTTGTGCTTACGAGTTGAAAAATAAAACTCGTAAGCACAAATTTTATTCGAGCAGAAAACGAGCACAAACGAGTTGAAATCGAGCAACTCGTATAAAAAAATTATTGTTTGCTTGTGCGAAATAAAAATATTCATACGTATGTATTTGTTAAGAAGAGAAGGAAAGGCAAGACGTGTGGGAAAAGGTTGTTAAAGTAAATGTAAATAAGTATGAATGTATGTTTAAAAATATGTATAGAAGCAAAATGTTTAATGATGTGTAATAAAATGTATGCGTTCTTCAGCGACTTACATAAAAGTGTTTAAGATTGGTAACATATTTCTTTTCATAAAAGCTGCCTTTAAATGTGAATAAAATTAACATTTGTCCACCGATTCTCATGTTTTATGGCTCATTTCATTCGTAATATACCTGGCTTTCTCATTAATGATAAAAAAAAATCGTTATGATTTTTTAGAGTTTAAAAAAAAAGTGTTATTTACTTACTTTGCATGAAAAAAAAGCTTGTCGCCGCTAATTTCTAAATAACTCCGAAACAGTGAAAAACATAAAAAATTTTATTCGTATAACTTAAAGGAAACACTATTCGTACACTCATAAAATTATTACAGTAACTGATTGTGGGTTATTTAATTCGTTTTCTGTACTGTTAAAATTGAATAAATATATTGTTATCCAAATTTTTAATATTTTTAATTAGGCTTAAGTTCATGAAATTTAATTTTCATTAAATTATTTTTGTGAAGAAAGGAATTTTACAACATGAAAATTAATTAAAATTGTTATTGATAATCTTTCATTCTTGACGTGGCTCGGGCTCGAACCCTGGCCGGCAGGTTACCATGACATGTTTCGATCGCAACCACTCGATCTCCTCAGATGGATTTGCCGTCTTACACTCGCAGCCATCGACGACTGCTGACGTCACTAGTCAAACATCAATCCTTAAACCAAATTGTATTTTAACATTTGGTAGATCGAAATTTGCTTTCCTGAATGATTATCCATTTCAATTGATTTTACATGTTTTTTCCTTTACTTCTGTTTTTTTTTCTATTCGAGCCCGAGCCACGTCAAGAATGAAAGATTATCAATAACAATTTTAATTAATTTTCATGTTGTAAAATTCCTTTCTTCACAAAAATAATTTAATGAAAATTAAATTCCATGAACTTAAGCCTAATTAAAAATATTAAAAATTTGGATTAAAAACCATAAATAGTTCAACAAAATAACCACAATACTAATTATATTGTTATTTTACGAATATTTTAGTTTTTTAACATTTATGTTTGTTATTCAAAAAAACAAACTACCAACAAATAATGTTTTTCCGTATTTATTTTGTTATGTAGTTTGATATTTGTCGGTTAAAATATAATTTTCAAAAGTAAAAACTATTCAATTTAAACGAATATGCTGTTCAATAAATAAAAAATTTAAAAATGAATGTAAAAATCATTTGTTTTAAATGAAATGTTTATGATCCGTTTTCTAAATGAATTTTAATTTGTTTAAAATGAATTTTCGTTCGAATTTAACTACATAATATTTTGAGTGTAATCATTTGTAGGTGTTTTAATGAAAATCGGAGAAATCTTTCTCATGTTGTGATGAAATGTATTAGCATAAGCGCCTTATTTCGGGTAAAATATTAGCCAAGCCCATAAAAAATCGAAAACTGCAAACGAATTTAAATTTACCGCTTTAAAATCTTTACATTCTATATAATTTTATTTAAAGGGTTGATTTTTTTTTTTTTTTTTTTTTGCTCTTGCACTGTTGACATTCACATCAACATACATTTAATTTTATTTTTAACTATGTTAATGAACTACATAAGTTCAGTGTATCGCTGACATAACATAATTTAATTTTTTGTTTTATTTTACCTTTTGTTTATAAATAATTGTTGACATATCATTATTTTATTTTGTTTACTTGAAGTTCAATCATCCCAAACAATTTTATTGTTTACTTTTGTTCATAATTGTTAACATAGCATTATTTTATTTTGTTACCTGAATCATAACTTTATACATTGAAATGTTAGTCAGCAATTATGCAAACAATTAATTGGGTCACTTCCGCATTGTGCAATAGTGACATTCAGTTTTTAATTAATTAAATTTTAGTATATAAGACAGAACCAAAATAAAGAAAGTGTTCAATTACTATAAGGCATTTAAGGTGTTTTATTGATTGAATCTATTAGCGTTCTACAAGTTAAAGTGCTTGGAGGACAATCAAGGCAATTAATATATCAGTTCAGATTTATGTGTTTGAACTGAAGCATATTATAGCCGCATTCCAAAATACATTTAATCACATTTATACATTGTGAATTATACATTGGTGACCCCGACAACGTTTTAGACACTGTTTAAGCTTCCCCCCACCAGTGGTAAGGGGCTTTAAACAATCTAAAATCAACACACAACCTCAGTCAGCGGGACAGCAGTCCAACGCTACAACATTTCCACACCAGTGGAGGCGACAACAGACACCATAACATTGGTGATCCCAGAGTCTTTAGAACTACAAGTTTACTCTAAAGACATAACAAGCAGCAATCATCCGGCACCAAATACATTGGTGACCCAAGTTCCAGCCGTTTTGTCGAAGATTGAGGGTCCTAACAGCGTTTAGGGGCTTTTGAACACAAAAGGCACATCGGACCACGCATCATTATTTGACGGTCAACCGGGCGACCGTATTCATCGAGACATCAGTATCCAACAGCCACTAAAAACATTTGGCGACCTCTGAAGAAGCAAGCAATACCAACAGTAGTGAGAGAGCTACAAAAAAAAAATTTTACATAACAAACAACAATAGCAAAGAGCTAGTAAACAAAATGACGACATTAAACGATCTTGTCAAGATACAAGACGGGAAGGCGGAAGAAATAAATCGGGCGATTAGCACCATAGGAGAAAGGAGATCCGTAGAGTATTATCAAAAAAAAGCTAAGGAGCTCGAAGAATTGTGGAAAGGTTTCGAAAAAACAGACAATCGTATCAGAAGTGATTCAACAGTAAAGGAGGACCATCCATACTTCTTACAAAAACTATACGAGGAGACGAGTCAAAGGTTTAGAGAGACTGATGACTACATACAAAGACAAATACAAATTATAAGGGAGCAATCAAAGATGCAAGCAAGCTACTCAGGCATCGCTGGGAAGCAGGCATCGGAGACAACGAAAAACAATTTAATAAATATACAAAACGCCACCATATCAAAAATAATCAACACATTGGACGAAATGATATCCATTGGTGCTCAGTATACAATGCAGCAGATTGATGTGAAACTGAAGGAGGTCGAGTACAACAGGAAAACCATACAGCAATTGCAGGATAAAATATGTACTGATAATATCGAGCACGATATATACCAGTTCCTCGCAAAACAAACAGAGATAACAGAGAAGCTACTGCAAATTGAGGACCTAAAAACGAGTTTGATGCCAGAATCTGTTAATCAAGCAAGAATTAATCAAGATACCCATCCACATCATCTGCCCAAAGTAACAATACCGAAATTCAATGGTGATTATCTGAGCTGGCAACCATTCTATGACCTGTTCAACGAGATGATACACAAAAAAGCAATGCCAACCGTACAAAAAATGTGGTTTCTAAAAACAAATGTAACAGGTGAAGCCGCAAGACTAATACAAAATCTATCTCCAACAGAAACCAATTATGAGACGGCATGGAATACACTTCAACACCGTTTTAACAATCCGAGAATTTTAACAAATAATATCATAAATAAATTGTTAGGCCAGCAAAAATACCGGAAAATCCCTCTGCTGCAGCTATAAAAGGGCTGCAAGAGACGACGCGCGAATCTATTGCAGCACTAAACAATTTAAACATCGATACATCGACTTGGGATCCAATACTAGTCAATATATTGATTAAAAAGCTAGACCAGGGAACCAAATCTTTACCGTCATTAGAAGAGCTATTGGGTTTCCTAGAAACTAGATTCCAGTCACTAGAAGCAGTCGGTCGAATTCAAAACACGCAAAAAAAAACGGTTTCAGCAGCAACCATGTCTCAAGATAACTGCTCCTGCAAATTATGCGAAAATGGAAATCATCAGTTGTATCATTGCAAACAATTCTTATCAAAGCTAGCTTCCGAGCGATTAAAATGGATTCAACAACAGCAATTATGTGTCAACTGTTTCAAGCCTGGCCACATAGCAAGACATTGCACAACAAGTTGCTGTAGAAAATGTCCGAAAAAACACAACACGCTAGTTCACCTGGACTCATATCAACACAACACAAACACTGCACCATCAACATCAAAAAAGGTGTCCACTGTGAGTGTAACACCAGCGACCAATGTACCAGCACCATCAACAGTAGCGTCGGCTCATTTGTCTGGGGCCCGGGAAGGCTACGTCCTGCTAGCAACAGCACGCGTAAAAATCACTGCCAATAATGGGCAATCTGGTATTTTTAAGGCAATATTGGATTCAGGCTCACAAATCAACATTGTGACAACCCGATTAGTAAATAAATTATCCATCAAGCCCACAGAAACATCTCTATGCAGCGAAGGTATCGGCAGTCAATCACGCAGAACAAATCAACGTATTAATGTAGGACTTCATTCCACCTCAACCAACTTCAGCACAAGACTAGAAGCGTTTGTACTTCCCAACATTATTCCAATACAACCCTCCGAGGAATTCAATTGCACATCCTGGTCAATTCCAGAAAATATACCACTAGCTGATCCTGAGTTTAACAAACCCAACAACATTGATGTTCTCTTAGGCGCCGAATACTACCACGATCTGATAACTTCCGGTAAAATTAAGTTATCACCGGAACTACCAAGTCTAATAAATACGAAACTCGGTTGGGTCGTTAGCGGAAGGCTAGGACAAGGCTCCATACTATCAGCAACATGTGCAATAAATACTAAATGCAGCTCAGACACAAACGAACTCATCGAGCGCTTTTGGAAAATAGATGATTTTGAGTCAAATGACACGCTCACGGAAGGAGAAAGGCGATGCGATGCACACTTTATTCAAACCACAAAAAGAAACTCTGAAGGTCGATTCGTAGTACGACTACCATTTCGCGAAGACCCAAGTAGTTTAGGCAGCACAAAGAAACTTGCATTTTCAAGATTTATATCCCTGGAACACCGTCTAGCAAGAAATCAAGACATCAAGGCTCAATATGTTGATTTTATGGACCAATATGAAAGGCTAGGACACATGACTCGCATAGATACTTCTGAAGTCAATGAACCCCATTGCTACATTCCCCATCACTGTGTGCTGAAACCAGAAAGTAAGACCACGAAGCTGCGAGTTGTATTTGATGCGTCAGCAAAATCCTCGACAGGTCTCTCTCTCAACGATATACTCAGCATTGGCCCTCCAACTCAAGGAGATCTCTTTGGCATGTTGTTACGATTTCGATTGCCCAGATTTGTGTTTTGCACTGATATCGAGAAAATGTATCGGCAAATTCTGGTTGATCCGGCTGATCGAAATATGCAACTCATTTATTGGAGACGGGATCCAACTGATACAATGCAAACATACAGGCTTAATACAGTAACTTATGGTACGTCTGCAGCCCCATACTTAGCCACAAAATGCCTACAGCAGCTCGCAGACAAAAATATGGAGAAATATCCTCTGGGCGCTAAAAGTCTAAGATACGATTTTTATGTCGACGATGGCATGAGTGGCTCAGACAGCTTAATAACAGCAGTCGATATGAAAACCCAATTAAATAGTTTGTTACAAGAGGCTGGGTTTAAACTGAGGAAATGGTGCGCAAACCATCCTCAGCTACTGTCCGGAATACACCCTGAAGACGTGGAGCTAAACCTAGACTTCGACGATCAAAGCACAAAAATCTTGGGATTAACATGGAACCCCAAGGCAGACGTATTCTGCCTCAAGGCAGATATCCAAGAAACCCAAAGAATCACAAAGCGAACAGTAACATCAGATGTGGCACGGATATTTGACCCATTGGGCATCGCTGGTCCCGTAGTAGTTGCCGCAAAAATGTTTATCCAACAGCTATGGCAGCTAGAACTATCATGGGATGACGGACTCCCAGAAGAGCTTTATAACTATTGGTGGTCATTCCGACAACACTTAAAACATATAAACAATTGATCTACTAAGAGACATATTTTTGATGGCCAAGTCTCAAAAGACACACAAATACACACTTTTGTAGATGCATCAGAACGAGCTTATGGAGCTGCAGTCTACATACGTTCCAAATTGAAGGATAATCAAATTATAGTCAGATTGTTATGTTCCAAGTCACGAATCGCACCCTTAAAGAAGGTGACCTTACCAAGATTAGAACTATGCGCTGCTCTCCTTGGGACCGAACTTACCAGGAGAGTAAAAAAGGAAATACGAGCTGAAAACACTCCAACATACCTATGGTCGGATTCAGAAATAGTTCTTCACTGGATTACATCGTCAACATCGTCACTTCGTACATTCGTCGCCAATCGGGTAAGCAAAATTCAAGAGCAAACAACAACCAGCCAGTGGAGACATGTTGCCTCGAAACAAAATCCAGCTGACCTAATTTTTCGAGGTATAAGTCCAGAAAAACTGTCTCAATGCAACCTGTGGTTCTTCGGACCAATATTCCTACATGGCAGTGAAAAGGCGTGGCCTAAAGAATTTAATAAATCTCAACCACCTCATTCCGAAGAATTCAAACTAAATCCTGTAACGGCTTTAGCTACCACTTCACCTGGATTGGAAGAGATAATCTACAAAATTAATAATCACGGCTCATTCAAGACTCTTCAAAGGGTGGTAGCATATGCACTTCGTTTCCTCCAAAATGCTAAGACATCCAAGGCCGCTCGACCAAGCAGCAAAACACTCACAACTCACGAACTCACTTCTGCAACTAACCTAATCACTAAAGGAATTCAAGCGTCAGAATTTAAAATTGAACTCAACAAGTTAAAGAAAGGGCATGAAATCGGAAAATCAAGTCAAATAAGTGGTTTGTCTCCCTTTCTGGACGAAAATGACATTATAAGGGTAGGGGGAAGGCTAGAGGCCTCTTGCCTCTCATACAACGCAAAACACCCAATACTCCTTCCATACAATGACCCGATCGCAAGACTTATAATGAAGATGCTACACATCGAAAACCACCACTGCGGTCCACAAACGCTGTTAGCCATCTCAAGACAGCAGTTTTGGATAATCAAGGGTAAGTCGTTAGCCAGAAGCATCGTCCAAAACTGTGTCCGATGTACAAAATCAAGACCAATACTAATGCAGCAAGTTATGGGAGACTTGCCCGCCACTAGAGTGACTCCAACAAGGCCATTCATGATATCAGGTGTAGACTACTGTGGCCCACTCTGGGTGCACTACAAATTAAGGGGAAAGAGGCCCCACAAGGTATACCTAGCAGTCTTTGTTTGCTTTTCAACGAAAGCAATACATTTAGAGGTAGTAAGCGACCTTACAACAGAAGCATTTATTGGGGCTCTCAAAAGATTTATTGCCCGCCGAGGACGCTGCCAAACCATATACTCAGACAACGCTACAAATTTTGTAGGAGCACGAAACCAACTTAAGGAATTGAATGACGTCATCTTTTCTGAGCATTCGCAGGAAACAATCAAAAGGACTTGTAGCAACAGTGGTATTGATTTCAAGTTTATACCCCCAAGGGCACCGCATTTCGGTGGATTATGGGAAGCAGCAGTGAAATCCGCTAAACAGTTACTGGTCAGAAGCATGGCAACAGCTTCACTTACATACGAAGAACTAGAAACTGTCATTGTCGAAATTGAGACAATACTAAACTCGCGACCACTAACGATTATGCAGCCCTAACTCCCGGTCATTTTTTGATCGGAGAACCACTTACGGCACAAATAGATACAAGAACACACAACCCTACCAACCCATCACTATCAAAAAGGTGGAATCTTGTCTCCCAACTGAAACATGAATTTTGGAAACGCTGGTCATTGGAATACCTGCACCACCTCCAAGAGAAACGAAAATGGAAAACGTCATCCGAAAATGCAAGGGAAGGTAAATTAGTCATAATAAAGGAGGATAACCTACCAGTCATGCAATGGCCACTCGGCAGGATTCTTAAAACTTATGAGGGAAACGATGGCAAGGTTCGAGTAGCAGACGTAAAAACAGCATCAGGAATAAAAAGACGGCCAATCCATAATTTAGCCCCACTACTTCCCGAGGAAGAATTAAAGGGAAATGAAGCATCCCACTCTACGCCACACTTGACATCTGATGAAGCAGATATTCCACCAATCAAAAGGCCCAGGACTAACAGTAACCCAATTCTACTTACAACAATTTTAGCGATCCTTCTCATCCCAGCGGTCATAAGCGGTAACATCAATATCACCAACTTTCGCTCTGACCCAGGACTATATTTTGAAGGAATTGGAACTGTAAAACTCGTTACGGCCGAATGGAAACTCATGGTATACTACGACTTAACACCCTTTTCGTCTGAGCTAAGGGTTTTTCAGTCTGGAATATCCACCTTGCAGCAGTTATGCTCATCCATGCAACACCTGTCAACATGCAACACATTGGTAAACAATTTTATTCAAATGAAGGAAGATTTACTAGAGGAGAAGGCACTTTTCGTTACTAGTCGAACAAAAAGAGGCGCATTTAACATTGTAGGAAATGTAGCAAGATCACTGTTTGGTGTTTTGGACTCAGACTACGCAAATGAAATGTCAGATGTCATTAAAAGATCCAAGATCGAAACAGACTATCTTTTCCAGCTACTAAAAAACCAAACGTCCATCATTGATTCTACTGTTAACATCATTAAGCAAGATGAGCTTAATGCACAGAACCAATTAAGAGAAATTGTCCAAACCCTTAACGCAGCAACAAATGAAATAGCAAAGGAATCCGAACAAATCAGTCAAACACAACAAATGTCGCTACTCGCCAACCATTTGACCTTAACCGCCTTAAACCTGCAAAGAATAGAAAGGGAAATAATAGACGTGTTAACCGATGCTCATCATGGAAAAATCAGTCCACTTCTATTAGCTCCTCATCAACTCAGGAATGAATTAACCGTAATAAGGGCACATCTCCCAAGGCAACGTGCACTTCCTGTAGAAGACGATAGTCTGATACAATTTTATAAGCTAATGAAGGCCAGTGGAGCGATAACAAAGAGCGAAGTTATCTTTGAAATTATGTTGCCGCTTGTCGACCAGCAATTCCTAGAACTATTCAATGTAATTCCGGTCCCAACAATAAAAAAAAATCTTCTAATATCTATTAACTCAAAGGAATCTTTTCTAGCAATTAATTCACACAGAGATGAATATATTCCCTTTTTAAATGAAGACGTTACCAACTGCCTAATGCCTAAACCCGATGAATACATATGCCAAAACAAACAAGTCAAGCTCAAGGGGAACACACTTGCCAATTCCTGTGAAATAAACATTTTTAACAACCGGAACACAGCCAACTGCAAACTTATCCGAATTCCATCCAACACAACCTGGACACAATTAAAAAATCCTAACAACTGGATCTTTGCTTCCACCACAGAAGTAGAAATCTCAGCAGTCTGCGGCACAGAAACCTCACAACACTTTATAAGAGGCACTGGCATAATGCAACTAGACCAAACTTGTATAATCAAAACCGATTTCATCACGATTCAAGGTCACTTTAGTGCGTCAAACAGTTTGCACACATCATACGTCCAACTTAAACACATCGACCATGTAAGCAGACCACAGGAAATCAACCAGATTCTTAACACCACAGATAGCCAGTTTGAAACTCACCTTAACCAACTCAATAACCTGCAAAAACAACTTAATGAGTCAACAATCACACGTCTACCACAGCTAATCAAGTCTAACAGTCAACATCATCATATAGTAAGCTACTCCGCGCTTATAATATCCTTGCTCATCGCGGTAACCATAACACTAATTAAAAGAAGCTCAACCCATCAAGAAGAAAGAGGCCACAACTCTCACCAACCAAGACCGCATCCAGTTCCATTACCCCGACCTGTCACCATTGACATCATAGACACCTAAACAACACAGGTTATCATCGACCAGCGGTCGACGCGGGGGAGAATGTTGACATTCACATCAACATACATTTAATTTTAATTTTATTTTTAACTATGTTAATGAACTACATAAGTTCAGTGTATCGCTGACATAACATAATTTCATTTTTTGTTTTATTTTACCTTTTGTTTATAAATAATTGTTGACATATCATTATTTTATTTTGTTTACTTGAAGTTCAATCATCCCAAACAATTTTATTGTTTACTTTTGTTCATAATTGTTAACATAGCATTATTTTATTTTGTTACCTGAATCATAACTTTATACATTGAAATGTTAGTCAGCAATTATGCAAACAATTAATTGGGTCACTTCCGCATTGTGCAATAGTGACATTCAGTTTTTAATTAATTAAATTTTAGTATATAAGACAGAACCAAAATAAAGAAAGTGTTCAATTACTATAAGGCATTTAAGGTGTTTTATTGATTGAATCTATTAGCGTTCTACAAGTTAAAGTGCTTGGAGGACAATCAAGGCAATTAATATATCAGTTCAGATTTATGTGTTTGAACTGAAGCATATTATAGCCGCATTCCAAAATACATTTAATCACATTTATACATTAAGGGTATTCATTTCAATTTTTTTTGGTTGGAAAAGTGGAAAAAAGAAAAATTACACTCTTATTGACGTGAACGGGTTTTTTTTTTTTTTTTTTTTTTTTTTTTTTTTTTTTACAAACTGTCAAAAAAAAATCTGTCAAATAATTCGTGGAAGTAATTGATATTTTTCAAGATGCCGAACAAAAGTGTTTAAAGTGAATAAATTGATTATTAAATTTAAAACGAAGTGATTGGTGTTATTTTCATCATAATATTCGACTACAAAAAGTAACTCAAAATGGCGATTGTCTGCCAAAAAGTCGAGTATTTTATTAACTTCAGCTTCTGTCAATTTTTTTTGACCCCATTTCTTTTTTTTAATTCTTTTTTAATAACTTTTTTCATTGAACACATATTTAATATGAATTTTTTCTTTTTGAAAGATTAAATGAAAAAGAAATGTTGTAACTTAAAAAAATAATTTTTAACATCAGAGTTGTACAATTCAAGAGTTTATAAAAAGAGATGCAATTTTTCGTACTTTGTATAAAAAATTAGCAGTTTTTTATGAATGGCAACATCATTTCGTTTGACGTTTAAAGCGGAAAATTACATCTTTTTATCCTGACTTTTTTACACTTGGTTTTAGTCTGATAAAAATGTAAGTTTTGGTGGAATTTTTTTTCTTGTGGTTGTTGTAACAAAAATTACATTTTTCCACTTTTCCAACAAATAAAAAAACTGAAATGAATACCCTTATTGTGAATTATACATGCACTATTATACTAGTAATAAATGAGTTAAGCGTTTTTTATGGCAACTGGGTCTCAAAGATGTATTGTATTAATATTTATTGTTAAACTGAACACTTTTCTCTATAAAAAGAACGGTTGGCAAGACGTGTGGGAAAGGTTTGTAAAAGAAATGGTTATACCCAAATATAAGGACTAATGTGAATGCTGGTCATAAACATGTAGATAAGTACTATGTACGTAATGATGTGTAATAAAATGTATGCAGTCATCCGTGACTTACAAATAAGTTTTTGCAATTCATAAGAAAATTATCAGCTACCTGTTTCTGTATTGAAAATTTTTGTTTGCGAATTTACATGGAGGAAGACCAATAAAAAAACCTCAAATTTTTTCAATATAGATTCCCGAACGCAAATTTTATTTTTATAACATTAAACAGGCAGTACGAGTTTTTTATGTGCACGGCAGTATACTTTAATTAGGAGTTAAAGGAACCAATGTATGAGATTTTATGGCCACCATATAATTGTTTTGTGACAACCAAAATAGTTGATTCTTATAGAAAACAACAAAAGGTAGGTAGCAATCACTACAATATAAAATGTAATGAAATTTGTTCATCGATCTGTAGTGAGTGATTAAACGTCAGTGCAATGGGTCGCAAAAAGTTATTTGAGTTTGAAAAATATGTTTCAATCGACGAAGAAAGTGATATATCAAAATGCATACTTTGTCAAAAAATCCTCAAGGGAAAAAGAACTGGAAACATCAAACGTCATTATGAAACAATTCACAATATTAAAATTAGTGAAAGTGAAGATGATATACAGCCATCATCATCAATTAATTCTGCGATAAAGAAAAAAACCAACCATGTGTCAGTTTCTTTAAGCAGAAATGAGTTTTTGTTGTGTTGCGTTGGGCTTGTAACAGTGAAAAGTATTCCATTTAGAATATTTGATGACGAAGAATATTTCAAAAAAATTTTACGCCCGTATGAAGATTTGCATGGAACTAATATTAATTCAAAAAACATCGTTTGTAAAATTAACACAGCAGCTGTACAAATTAAAGATAATATTTCAAAATCGGTTTATAAAAATGGTTTGTTTAAAAATCGACGTTGCCACCCGAATGGAAAAAAGTATTCTTGGAGTAAATGTCCAATATATTAAAGACACCAAAATTCAAATCAATACAATTGGTATGATTCAATTGAAAAAAAGGCACACAGCTCAGTTTCTTAAAGAGGAGATAATAAACTGTTTAAAAGAGTATAATATTGGCATATCCCAAATATACGCATGCACTTCTGATAACGGAGCAAATGTAATAAAAACTGCGAAATTATTGCAAGATCTTCAAGAAGAGGCGTTAGCACAAGAAGCTGAATATATAAATAGTGATGACGAAGAATTTGAAAATATTCACTCGTCACTTTCATCCGTTATGGCAGTTGTAAGATGTGCAGCCCATACAATACAGCTTGCAGCTCAAGATGTCTTGAAGACAATTCAATCTGAAGTTGAAGAATGCCGCAAAATTGTAAAAAGTCTATTTAATTCCTTTATTCAAATCTGGAAATAAATCAAATATAATTAATTACAGAGGTATAGCCAAACTTAGCGCAATTCCAAAACTTTTTGAAAAATGCATTTTAGATTCATTGGTTCATCAAGTTTCACCGTTATTAACACCTTTTCAACACGGATTTCGTAAAGAATCATCAACTATGACAAATATTTTAGAACTGACAACTTTGGTAAATGAGGGATTCGTCAACAACCAGCATACCGACGTTATATATACCGACTTCAGTAAGGCATTTGATAAGGTAAATCACAACCTTCTTTTGAGAAAAATTGATATTATGGGTTTCGACAAAACTTATTTAAGCTGGCTAAGGTCATATCTTCTCGGCAGAATACAATGTGTAAAATTTGGGTTTTCAACTTCTAAACCTATATTGGTAAAATCCGGTGTTCCGCAAGGTAGTCACCTTGGCCCACTTTTGTTTCTGCTCTTCATTAACGACATGCCTGATATTATTAAACATTCACATATACTAATGTTCGCAGATGATGTAAAAATTTTTTTAAACTTCACGAACTATTTAGACCATAATTATCTTCAAGAAGACTTGCATACCTTTTATAATTGGTGTAAACATAACCTAATGGATTTAAACCTAATGAAATGTAAACATATGCGCTTTTCTAGAAAACGTAGTATTTTAAATAACTATAAACTCGGTGACTATAAAATCGAGATAGTTGACACAATTATGGATCTTGGCATCTTACTGGATGCAAAATTGGATTTTATTCAACACATAACAATGACTGTCAACAGGGCTCGTTGTACTCTGGCTTTTATTAAACGTTGGGCGAAGGAATTCCAGGATACTTTCGTCACTAAACAACTTTACACATCTCTCGTTAGACCAATCTTGGAATACGGCTCGATTGTATGGGATCCACATTATATGGTTCATAGTGATCATATTGAATCCATTCAAAAACAATTCTTGCTTTTTTGCCTGAGAGATACATATCGAGGATATGATAATCTCCCCTCATATTCTACAAGATTATCTTTAATACGTTTGCCAACACTGAAAAGTCGCAGAGTTATGCTAAATGTCTCATTTGTAATTAACTTAATAAATGGAAAAGTATGCTCGAATTTTTTATTAAGTAGTTTATCATTTAACATTCCACGACGTACGGTACGGTACTATAATCCCTTATTTATAAAAACTTTCCGAACTAACTATGCTATGGCAGATCCATTTAGAAAACTGTGTTGTTGCTTCAATGAAATGTTTGAATTTATTGATTTTTCTCTGGATTTAAATATTGTTAAACGTAATATTATACTTAAGTTAAATACTCATTTGTATTAGGCTGTAAGGATTTATCCATAGACCTAATTATATATTAAATAAATAAATAAATAAATAAATAAATTCCTGATCCTAATTGGAACTTCGTAACAAAATTTGTAAAATCGTTTAGTCCTTTATCAGAATGCACTAATAAATTCCAGTTTGAACAATATATGTATAGTCAGCGATTTCTACAGAGATTGGCTCTGCTGTGAAGTTGAACTAGAAGAGCTGGGATTGCAAGAAAACATTCACGCACAAAGCCTTTTAGATGCTATGAAGAAGCGGAAGCAAAACCTTTTGACAAATGACGGCTTTATTTCAGCAATTTACTTAGATCCACGTTTTAATTTCACAAGAACGCCATTTTTGTCAGAGGAACAGAAGAAAATAGCTATGGTACGTGTACTAATAATATACATACAAACTATTTTTTAATTGCATACAATTATATTTAATTTCACATAACATTTTTAAACGGATATTTTATCATTTAATTTGTTTTTAGAATCACCTCCTTAAAACACATATAATGATAAAACGGTTAGCAGGTCAAAACACCGATATCCAAAACGAATCAGTTTTAAGTAATCCAGCATCTAGATCAACCGGAGCATTTTCAAAACTGGAAGCAAAAATGAATTTGCTAATTCAGCAAACTCCACCAACAAATCAAACAATGAAGCAAAAATTGGAAAACTTGTGCAACTTGTCAAGGCTTAGTTTTGAAACAAACATTTTGGAATACTACAAAAGGATCAAAATTACAGATCCAGAGCTTGGGAAATTATTAGACGTAGCGCTAGCAGTTCCCTCAACACAAGTATCCGTAGAAAGGGCCTTTAGTGCTCTTTTACTAATTTTAACAAAATCGAGGTCCAAATTGTCAAAAGATACAATAAATAACTGGCTTTTAGTTAAACTTAATAAAAATCTAATCCAACAAATAACAATTACTCACGAAAACAGTGAGGATTTGTTACAAACCTAACTTTTAATTTAAATTATTCCTAGTTTTCTCATTTTTAACATACTTTTTTTAGTGTTTACTTTTTCCGTATTTCATATTTACTGTTTAACTCTTTAAAACAGGGTTTCTCAATTAAATGGTACATACTTAAAGTATTTGTATACGCCTTTAAGTTTTGTTGTTATGGAAACTTTAAAAATCTTAGCACTGGATAAAATATGTTTATTTAGGTGTTTTAACTAATTTATTAATAAACAAAAAAAAAAAAAAAATTATAACAAAAAAAAGTTTTTGCTTTTTTAGCTTTTTTTTGTGTGATAAGGCCATTTATAGCCCTTTTAAAATACCGATTTGGATTATTTTTCATTCAGCTTCATTCATCACTGATAGTAACAAACATTTATTTTCATACTTTTTTAGTAAATACTTTCCAATTTAAAATTATAACTATTTTACCATAGTTTTTTTATATTTTCAAAACGTATTACATGATTGCATTCCTTTAAACGAATTCTTTCCTTTGCTATTTCTACTTCATGATTGATTATGCTTGTCACAACATTATTTTTGTTGTATCAATAAAAACATTTTCCTTCTTTTTTTATCCATATGCCATTGTTGTTGTGTGTCTTCGATGATACATTTATTCATACATAGTATGCAGGCACCTTTACCCACGCATACAAACAAATAAACCAGAAAAAAATTTTGTTAAGAAAAAATTTACAACCAAAAATAAAACTCGCGAGCAATTATTTTCAGCTCGACTTACGAATTGAGTTTTATTTTGGACTCTTAAAATTTGAATTCTTTTCGCGAGTTATATTTTTCAACTCTTAAAAATAAAACTCGCTCGCGAGTTTTATTTTTTTTACTCGCGAGCCGAAAAGAAAAATTCTTTTAAATGTGGAAAATAAAACTCGAGCGAGTTCAATTCGAGCACTCTCCGTACTCTGCTTAAAACGTTATTAACGGCTGTGCTTCAATTTTTAACCGATTTTCTTAAAACATCAAATGGTTATCTGTTTTGGGTCTAAAAGTAATCACTTTTAAAATAAAAAATAAAAGAAAAAGATGGAAACAATTTTCCTAAAAACTTTTTTGTAATTTTTACTTGTCTAAATTTTTGTTTTGTTTTCTAATTTATGTATGTGAAAACGTACATATCATAACCTTAAATGCAAACGAACGTAACTACACTTGAATTTTTTTACAAGAGAAGCAAAAAACATTCCAAAATCAATAATTATAAAGTGTTCTTGGAGTTTGAAATTCTTTAATAGTCTTAATTTTTCGTCAGTATGTAGATTGATAAAACGAACCACAATCAATTAAAAACTCCATTTTGAATTATTGTGTAGTTACGGCCGTTTGTATTTAAGGTACGATATATGTATCAAATTATGTTATAATTTTTGAAAGAATTCTCTAAAGGGATACTTAGCCCAGATATGCTGACCGTACTACATGTAGTACACTTGTTATGTTCAGGTTTCTGCGTTTACTGTGCTTTAAATTTTATAATCTACTTGTTGCTGTGCTACAGAATATAACGGTCAACAAACCATGCATTGATATGTTTTGTCTAGTGTAATTGGTTATGTGTATTTTTTTGGATCAAAGATTTCAGTTTTGTGAAATTAGCAAAAGTGTGAAGATGGCACGTAATCGGTGAGAAAAATTCTTATATGCATACATATATTATTATTGTTGCATTTCTATGTTTTTATAATTGTAATAAATGTAAAAGCTAATACGATGCAAAAGTATATGTAAAAAAAAAATTTTATATGTGATTTTAGTTGATGTATTTGTTGACGTACTACATGTAGTACGTTCGGCATTGGTGTGCAAAAAAGGTGAAAAAAAATAATTTTTTTTCTAGATTTTTAACATAAAATGAGATAATAAATGCCTTAGAGGAAAGTGATGAAGAGTTTATGCAAAATTCTTACGAAATCTCAATTGTGCCCACTCAAGGTGCGAACAACTACGTGACAGATGAAGATTCTGGAGAAGAAGATGAAGTGAATTTTGAAAACTTACCACCCCAATTATTGAATGCGGAGGCTGAGCTTTTTCTAAATTCTTATTCTACTGATTCGGATAGTGAAGACGATATTCCACTTGCGTTAGTGCAACAGGCCAAGAACCGTAAAAGTATTAAGCCGTCTGTAAAATGGGTAAAGCATGATCTGGAAGAAATGAAGCCTACTGTTGCAGCATGTGAACAGAAAATTTTACCTACAACTCTTGAGTTGTTTGAAAAATTTTTTGATGGTGACTTGCTGCAAGTTATTACGCAATGTTCAAACGACTATGCGTCCAAACAAAATGCAACTGGAAATATAGCTCCAGACGAAATCAGGTGCTTTATTGGAATTTTTTATGAGTGGCTACAATACTGTTTCGAGACGCCATATGTATTGGCAAAATGATAGGGATACACATAATTCTTTTGTGTCGAACGCAATTAGAAGGGATCGATTTGAGTTTATAATAAGAAACTTGCACTTTGTCGACAACAACAGTCTGGATAAAACAGACAAGTTCGCAAACGTTAGGCCACTTTACAAATGTTGAACAAGAGTTTCCAAAGTAATGCTCCGAAAACTATACAGCATTCAGTGGACGAGCAGATGATATGATAGTCACGGATGTAAGCAATATATCCATGGAAAGCCTATAAGATATGGCTATAAATTTTGGGTTGGAGCAACCTATAAAGGCTACATTATTTGGTTCGAGCCATACCAGGGTGCAGGGACTTTCCCAAGTACTACATACAAGGAAATGGGACTTGGTCCAAGCGTAGTCTTAACTTATTGCGACATATTGTCACAAAGCCAACCCGACATTGCTCACCGATTGCATTTTGATAATTTATTTACAACAATAAATTTATTGGCTGAGTTAGAAGAACGACGCGTAAAAGGCACTGGAACGATTCGTCACAATCGGTTAGGCAACTGTCCTTTGCTAAAAAAAAAGATCTGCAGAAAAAAGAGAAAGGGTGGTATGACCATCGTAAGATTTCTACCAACAATATAATTGTATGTTGTTGGAATGACAGCAGTGCAGAAAATGTAGCCTCAAACGTCCATCCAGTTGAGCCTTCAAAAATATTTCACGTTGGTCTCGAAAAGAGAAAAAGCGTATATATATTCAACAACCACGCCTTATTCATGAATATAATCGCTACATGGGTGGCGTTGATCGAGCAGATGAAAATATAAGCTAATACCGTGTTTCTAATCGGGGTAAAAAATGGTATTTCACAATATTCACACACCTCATTGATCTTGTAGAGCACAATGCGTGGCAACTACATAGAAATATGGGAGGTAAAATGGACCATTTATCTTTTCGTCGGCGCATTGCTACACTGCTAATATCAACTTATAAGAAACCCTCAGCAACGCCTCCATCAGGATGATCGTGCGACATAAGATTTGATCGGAAAGATCACTTACTAACTGAAAACACACGTCAAGCCGATGGAAAATGTAAGCAGCTACGTTGTAATTAGGGTTACCAACTTTTTTTGTTGCAATTAAAGTACATTGATTATTTAAGGTTAAGAAAAAAAAAGTACACAGTATAAATATAAAGTACAATAAATTTCTTTTTATTGTTATATTTAAAAACGTTTCTTTTTATTGCTTTTCGCAAGGTTTATCAAACAATTACACTGTGCTAGAATTTGCTACTTTTTTTAAACAAGCCGGACAACTGGCGCTTTAACCTAACTCGGGTACGCTGAATCCAATACCGGTTCAAAAACGGTTCAGTTTATTGAAATTACTAAAAAAAAAACGAAAATCTGCAACAAAATTTCCTTTAAACGTTAAATTTTATTCTAACATGCGCAGTAGGGTAATAACTTTTTTTTGAGTGCAAAATACCACTCCAGCGCCATGTGGGGAATTTTGATCTGATAATAAAAAACTGTTTTTTTTAAGCTGATTCGGTGAAAAAAGTTCCCGCACCGTAAGCGATTCCTAAAACTCCATATTATGTGTAAATTTAATTTTTGGAAATTGAAACCCTTTTGATTTTGCATTAGACTTATGAAAAATGGTTTAATGTTGAAGATTATATATGAATTTAAACAAAAACGAACTTATTTAAGACAAGAGCCACTGATTTAATGATGAAAATAAAAATTAAAAACAAAACTTCAACGCTTTCGGTGCGGAAACTTTTTTCACGAAAGATATATTTTTTTATATTTTTTTATGCCCCACACGGCCATGAGGTGGTATTTTCGTTGTTTGCAAAAATGGCAAAAAGTTATATCCCTAATGCGCAGTCGTTTTAGAAATATAACTTTTTTTTTGGCAACAAAAATAATAATTTTGAAATTTTTGTTTGCTAAAAATCTATAAAAAATTATAGCTATGCTTCTAATTTTTTTCAGACATATAAAAAACAAACAAAACAATCTATAAAGCCTAGTACTCTGTTCAAATTTGTGAAAAATGTTGAGCAACATTGATTATTCCACACGAAAATTTTGGCATTTATCAATGTTACCAATCTTGCGAGTTTGTACAATTTGACGTTTTTATTCCTTGAAAGTATGCTACATTGTTTCGTGTATGTAAACAAACGCCACATGTATTTTACTAAAATTATTTTTTTTTAATAAAAAAAAAAAATAAATAAGGATAAAAAACTGTTACCGGTTGTGTTATTTTAATTTTTTATTTCTTTTTTAATATTTAGTTCATACTTTTTTGCTTTTGCTTAAAATTCCACGTGAAATAAAGGCAGCTTACATTATTTCGCAGTTGTAAAAAAAATGTTGCCAGAAACATTTCGGAACTTTTTCACAAAATAAACAGAGTACAACTCTATCAACATTATTTCATAGATATTCCGCACAAGTTTTTTTCATATGCATTTTGACAGCATTTCACGTGAAATGTTGAACAGAGTACCAGGCTTAAATGATTAAAACTTTTGATTTTATTCACAAAAGTCGAAAAATTTTAATTAATTTCAAAATTTCAAAAAACGCAATATTTGCATGGGAACCGCCTTAAGAAGTGGTGATAAGGGACAAGTATGTCTCGAGAAATTATTAAGGCGACTCCTTGGCTGTTATGGTAAGTTTTCTTTAATATACTTCTAGTCTTTATTAATCATTTTGTATGGGAGCCCCCTTAAGGAATGGAAATCTTGAAGTTTTGTTTTAAATGTTAGTTAAACGAGTCACTTTTGTGCTCGCGATCTAAAAGCAGGCAGTAATTTAAAAGAGTTTTGCACTCGTTTTTTTTAAAACAGGCAGTTATTGTGCTCAAACAAAACAAACAAGTGAAATAGTGCTGTCAGATTATTTTTTTCTTTTCGAAAAATCGTCCTGCCAATATAAAAAACATCAACAAATGGCCCTGACTAATACCAATTAGTTGTTCTTTAGTTTTTCTAAAAAAAAAATTTTTCAATAAGTAATATAGTTTAATGACTAATAAAACCCTTACTAATATAACCTGAATCTATTTTAAATTCTAGATAAATCTAATCATGCGAAATAAAATATTTCCGCGTACTTTATTTTTCTCATAAAGTATAGAGTACAATTACTCGAAATAACGTACAATACTTTATTATAAAGTACGGTTGGCAAGCCTAGTTGTAATCATTGCCACAATAAGACCACTACACGCTGTATTAAAAGTGATGTGCCGCTCCATGTAAAATGTAATGTTGAGTACCATACCACCAAATAATTGTTTTTTTTTTTATTAATTTGTTTTTCCTTGCGTATGTACACAAAAGTTTCTGAATAATAAACGACTTGAATTAAACCACAAGAAAATACTGCCTTTTGTTCCCATATGTGCCGAGCGTACTACATGTAGTACGGACTCAAAATCCAAGTTAAAAAATATTTTTTTGTATTTTTGTTCAGTTTTGTAATATAATCTGTCAGAACAAAGCTATGTTGAAAAATTACGAAGATTGTTTCGCTAGTATGCCCGTCGGCATATCTGGGTTAGGAAATAAAATCCAAAGCTGGGATCAGAAAAAGGAAGGATACTTTGAAAAGCCTCTATGTTACAAACATACTACAAAAGTATTTTCCCAGTTTTAAACTTCTAAACATATCAGAGAACTGCAAAAATCACTATTTTTCTGGATTTATTCATACGCTCAAATTTACATTCACTCTTTGCCTGCAAAACAAAGTTCAACGTTGGTAACCCAGTTGGCCAGATTGCCGTTGACGACATCGTCGTCAATGATGTATGCACGACGTGTCCCCTGTTGTTTAGGTTTTCTAGAAGACAATTTACGGGAAATCGTCCTGAACGACAGTTTGAGCGACGTTGTCTTGTAAGTTGTCCTATATTAAACTCTATGTGGGACAGTATGAGCGAAACTGTCTTATAAGTGGTCTTGTATTAAAGCTACTGACGACAAAGTTTTCTTGAATGCTATTCAATCACTTGCTTGGTTTTCTTAAAAGTCTCACATTCTTTTTTTTAATTGTTGTTTTAAATAAAAAATTTAACAAATTAGTTCTAAACAGTAAAACCAAAAATGATGATGAAATTATTCGCGGGCTGGAAAATGAATTACATGCAGTTAGTACTTCACTGTCAACTTAAGGATTGCTTATAGGAGTCGAATATTAAACATATAACAGAAATTAAAATTCCAACTATACTTAAAAACTGTCTGAATTTGACCATATAATAATTTTTGTCGTGGACGTCGAAATAGACGACATTGTCATGCAGGTAGTCGTTAATGATAAAGTAGGCGACATTGTCTTTCTTAGTGTCGTGCACAATTTACGCGACAACTGTTCGAAAATGTCGTTGACGATTTGTTCCCGCTGACCCTCACATGTCGAGCAGGAATTAACATTGTCGTGCATCCGTCTTCGAGGATGTCTTAAAGACGTGGCCAACTGGGTTGTTTGCATTTTAAGTCAAAAGACACACATTCTTATACTTTTGCATTCAAGTAGTCGTTGTCCACTCGATGAGACGCTTTGTTAACATTAACAACAATAACAACAAAAAGCCACTCGATGAGACGCTTTGTTACCATTAACAACAAAATAAAACAACAATAACAAGAATATATTGTACATACAGAACTACAGTATTATTCGGATATAAGAACATCTCATATAAGAACAAAACGCTTATAAGAAACATTTTCAAAAACTTTTAATATTTTTAATTAGGCTTAAGTTCATTAAATTTAATTTTCATTAAATTATTTTTATGAAGAAAGGAATTTTACAACATGAAAATTAATTAAAATTTATTGATAAATTTTCATTCTTGACTCAATCTGGGCTCGAACCCAGGTGTTTACGGACAGGTTACCCTGACATGTTTCGATTGCAACCACTCAATCTCCTCAGAGGGCTTGCCGTTTAACACTCGCAGCCATCGACGACTGCTGACGTCATTAGTCAAACATCAATCCTTAAACCAAATTGTATTCAACCTTTGGTAGATCGAAATTTGCTTTGAATGATTATCTATTTTAATTCATTTTAACATGTTATTCCTTTACTTCTGTTTTTTCGTACTTTTGTCAAGAATTCTTCTTGAAGTTCAAAGTACATATTTTTTGTTTTTTTTCCATTTTTTGTCTTTCTTATTCTTGTTGACCTTTTTCAGCACAACTTGAAGGACAAATGCAAACATAGAGCTTGTGCCTTAGCTTTAACAATTATTAGTATTGTGGTTATTTTATTGAACTATTTATGGTTTTTTAATCCAAATTTTTAATATTTTTAATTAGGCTTAAGTTCATTAAATTTAATTTTCATTAAATTATTTTTATGAAGAAAGGATTTTACAACATGAAAATTAATTAAAATTTATTGATAAATTTTCATTCTTGACTCAATCTGGGCTCGAACCCAGGTGTTTACGGACAGGTTACCCTGACATGTTTCGATTGCAACCACTCAATCTCCTCAGAGGGCTTGCCGTTTAACACTCGCAGCCATCGACGACTGCTGACGTCATTAGTCAAACATCAATCCTTAAACCAAATTGTATTCAACCTTTGGTAGATCGAAATTTGCTTTGAATGATTATCTATTTTAATTCATTTTAACATGTTATTCCTTTACTTCTGTTTTTTCGTACTTTTGTCAAGAATTCTTCTTGAAGTTCAAAGTACATATTTTTTGTTTTTATACATATTTTTTGTTTTTTTTTAAACGGCAAGCCCTCTGAGGAGATTGAGTGGTTGCAATCGAAACATGTCAGGGTAACCTGTCCGTAAACACCTGGGTTCGAGCCCAGATTGAGTCAAGAATGAAAATTTATCAATAAATTTTAATTAATTTTCATGTTGTAAAATTCCTTTCTTCATAAAAATAATTTAATGAAAATTAAATTTAATGAACTTAAGCCTAATTAAAAATATTAAAAATTTGGATTAAAAAACCATAAATAGTTCAATAAAATAACCACAATACTAATAATTGTTAAAGCTAAGGCACAAGCTCTATGTTTGCATTTGTCCTTCAAGTTGTGCTGAAAAAGGTCAACAAGAATAAGAAAGACAAAAAATGGAAAAAAAACAAAAAATATGTACTTTGAACTTCAAGAAGAATTCTTGACAAAAGTACGAAAAAACAGAAGTAAAGGAATAACATGTTAAAATGAATTAAAATAGATAATCATTCAAAGCAAATTTCGATCTACCAAAGGTTGAATACAATTTGGTTTAAGGATTGATGTTTGACTAATGACGTCAGCAGTCGTCGATGGCTGCGAGTGTTAAACGGCAAGCCCTCTGAGGAGATTGAGTGGTTGCAATCGAAACATGTCAGGGTAACCTGTCCGTAAACACCTGGGTTCGAGCCCAGATTGAGTCAAGAATGAAAATTTATCAATAAATTTTAATTAATTTTCATGTTGAAAATTCCTTTCTTCATAAAAATAATTTAATGAAAATTAAATTTAATGAACTTAAGCCTAATTAAAAATATTAAAAATTTGGATTAAAAAACCATAAATAGTTCAATAAAATAACCACAATACTAATAATTGTTAAAGCTAAGGCACAAGCTCTATGTTTGCATTTGTCCTTCAAGTTGTGCTGAAAAAGGTCAACAAGAATAAGAAAGACAAAAAATGGAAAAAAAACAAAAAATATGTACTTTGAACTTCAAGAAGAATTCTTGACAAAAGTACGAAAAAACAGAAGTAAAGGAATAACATGTTAAAATGAATTAAAATAGATAATCATTCAAAGCAAATTTCGATCTACCAAAGGTTGAATACAATTTGGTTTAAGGATTGATGTTTGACTAATGACGTCAGCAGTCGTCGATGGCTGCGAGTGTTAAACGGCAAGCCCTCTGAGGAGATTGAGTGGTTGCAATCGAAACATGTCAGGGTAACCTGTCCGTAAACACCTGGGTTCGAGCCCAGATTGAGTCAAGAATTAAAATTTATCAATAAATTTTAATTAATTTTCATGTTGTAAAATTCCTTTCTTCATAAAAATAATTTAATGAAAATTAAATTTAATGAACTTAAGCCTAATTAAAAATATTAAAAATTTGGATTAAAAAACCATAAATAGTTCAATAAAATAACCACAATACTAATAATTTTCAAAAACACCATGTCTTTTTTGCGATTTTTTTAACAAAAAAGGTTTCATATAAGAAAAACGCTTATAAGAAAAAAACTGATAAAAGAACATTTTTCTTAAACACCAAAATCACAAAATGTATAGAAAAAGAATTTATATAAGAAACTTTTAACGGCAACACAGAATTTATGTAGTTTGCATTGACAACTCTGTTTTCTGACAGTTTTACAACAAGAACTAAGTTTTTTTTTTACTTTTAAGCTGGAGGTCCACACCACGCGTTACTCGCTTTTTCGCAGCATACGCAGCTGTCAAAAAAGTAGAATCTGTGTAGTTATACGTAGTAAGTTACATGCACAAAAGCGTAGATGCCTTGAGGCGAAAAGTAGGTTTAGTTTCTACTTTTGTAAGCGTCACAAGCAGCGTTCGAACAAATCAGCTGATTTTGACAAATTTTATTTTTACTTGTGCTGCTGCTGCATAAAAAGCGTTGCATGTAACTTGAAACGTAGAACGCAAGTAAGGTTATAAAAGCATGCGCTGCGTGGAGGCGAAAACGCGTGTTATGGACCTCCAGCTTTAGTTTTAGATGAGCGAGCTGGTACTCATGAGGAGCTTTGTGTTTTTTGTCAATAAAAACAAAAGTTAAAATTAAAAAAAAAAAAAATACAAAACGGTATAAAAAGAAGCGAAATTGCAAAAAATATAATATTGGACTTTCAACGTTTCTTAATTAGTAAAAAACTCAAAAGACATAGACAATAATTATTTAAAAGCTAGAAACGTTAACATGGGGTCTTAACCTGACAAAAATATAGAAAAAAACTTTAAAATTTTTGTCAGCGTTTTTTTTTATGAAGTTTGACGTTTATTATAACAAAAAATTGTCAGGTGATAACCCTATGTAACAAAAAAAAAAAAAAGAAACAGAAAACCAGAATATGAAAGACTTATGGCCATAGCTACTTATATAAGAAATAAGTTTCTTATATAAAATAGTTGTATATAAGAAAGAAACGCTTATAAGAAACTTTTTTCCTGGATTTTTTAAGTTTCTTATATCCGATAAATACTGTACTGTACTTTTTAAGAAATTATAAAAAAGTCTTCTGTTTCTATGGAAATTGTTTGTACCTACATATGTGCGTTTAGTTTCATTTAAATTATTTTTTTGTACTACATAGTAACTGCTGAATGGTACATGAGTAATAATTGCTTGATTTCTGGCTTTTTTGTTTGTATTTTTTTTTCTTTGCGAAAACAATCATTGTCGGACCAAACACACAAACATCATAATTGACAAACGAAGCTAAACGATGGAATAAATAACAAAGCACGATGAGCATTATTTGAATGACTGCAAACCAGCAGCGAATGCAAGTTTGATTGTATAACCGGTAGCGAGTGTATTTGTTGGTGTTCATTTACTGCGATTTTTTTGCAATCGCACAAAGCCGTTCTCTGATACATATATACAAAAAGAAGTGCACACTTAGATGTCACCACTAACTGCGAAATCGATTCGACCGCTTTCAACCAAAATTTAAAGGTACGTTGGAGATAGTCTGTAGATAGTTATGTAAAGCGTGCACGAAATCGGCCCAGTGGTTCCGGAGATATGGCATTTAGATTTTCCTATATCGTCAGCTCATTACTGGTTTGACCTACCGACCATTTAAAAAAAAATGAGTTAGGTATGAGGAATATATTTTTTAATACCCTCTTTCTAAATCAAAAACCTGTTTCGCGAAAATTTTTATGGTTTCTGAGATATAAAGCATTAATTTTGCTGCATATCAACTGTTTCAAAATTTTTCAAGTACTGTTTTGCTCTACAAGCCATTGTTTGGCGATTGCAGCAAATTCTTCATACAAAAACGTACAAAATAAATTTTACTGTTGCTTTGCTGCATTGCCGTAAGAAAAAAAAAGTAGTTACAGCAGAAGTAAAGTAAAATGACAACAAGAAAATAAATTTGTGAAAAATAGTTTTATAATGGACCCAACCAAGTGTACGGTTTGCTATTATTTGTGTTTTTAGCCTACCTAAGGGAAATGCTTCAAAATTTTACTACAAACGAAAATTAAATATGTTTAATCTTGCAGCAACCATTATTATGTCATATAGTATACCAACTTTTACTTATTGTGCCTTTTTGACGGAAGCTCATAGTGGTCGGAGTGGTAACAATATTGCTAGTGCTTAAATTAAAATTTTAAATGAATTAATAAAAGATTGTCCACTTATTAAAACTTTAACATTATGGAGGGATTCTTGCGTACCTCAAAATAAAAATCAAATTAACGCAACCACAATCAAAATGTTCTTTAAACAAAATAATATTGATGCCGTAATACAAAAGTCTTCAGAACCAGAACATTCTTTAATTCAAGAAGTGGACTGTGTCCATGGTGTTATTGACCGGTACTTAAAGAATATTGAAATTCATAGTCCTCTTCATTTACTAAATTTGTTTAAAACAATGCCAAATAATAAAACAAAACTTAAAGTTATGGAAATGCATCCGGAAAATGTTCGCACATACTCGTTGGAAGCAAATAAAATGGACTTTCGAAAAGTCCCTTTTGCTAAAATTAAAGTACTTCTATACAGTTAAAATAATGATTTATGTATATATTATAAAACTTCTACCAGAGAGGAAAAATGCAATTTTGGTTAAGTTTGCATCAAAAAATTGTTTGAAAACTCCTGAGAATTTGTTGACGAATGTTTTGAAAATATCGAAACCATCATTTATTTCCAGCGATAAAAATAGAGACATAAAAGACTTGCTTATATTTCTTCCACGTGTTGATAAAGCTTATTATAAAAATTTACTCAATATTAAGTTTTAAATTTTCTTTTTACTTTTGCATTATTTAAGTTGTTTAATTTTTAGCTTTTTATGTTACTTTTCATAACAGTAGAACTGTTTTTTCTGTTTTTGTAAAGTAAAATCAAATAAAAAAAGTATAAAAAAAAATTCATCTCAACAACAAGTTACTCAATACACAGCAATAAGTATACGTATGCAGCACAAAAAGCCACTTTTTTAATTTTTTTTTTAGAAAAGTGGCGTATGCGGCACAAAACAATATTTTTCATTTTCAAAAAAATACAATTAAATTCTAACTTTATTCAGGAAAGTGCGCAAAAATTTACATTTTTCTTCAAAACATATACCGGAAGCAGTGGTAAAAATATAAAAAAATTCTATCGGGTACATTTTGAGAAATCTTCATGTAAATCTTTTTTGTCGTTTTTCTCCACTCCGACTTTTTGGCATATGCGCCAACCCAATTCTGAGCTGACGATATATTATTCCCATACAAATATTAACATCTATATATATATAAATAAGTTGCATTGTGTTAGTAATTGATGTTCTCTGTAATGCGTGAACCAAGTGACGTCAATACCAAGGTTTTTATGTATCAACGGTCTTCAAATGTGTATTGGTTGAACACTGCATTCATTCCGAAACATGTATTTTTTTGCATGGAAATTTTTTGAATATGACTTAATATTGTGAAAAACTGAAATTCAATTAGTTTTTAAATTCATTACAATTCGATTTTAGTCAAACCATTACTTTAATTTAGCTTCTTTTGTATTGTAAATCGCATTTTCATAAGTTATAGCCATTTAAGTGAACACTGCTTTCATTTCGAAACATGTATTTTTTAGTGCATAAAAATTTTGCAAATTTAAGCATTGCAGCCAGCCACTTTGTTAGATGGTGGTCGCACAGCACATTCTGCTTTGAAATTGCCATTGAATTACCAAGTTAATGAAACTCCCACATGTAACGTTTCAAAAACATCTGGAACGGCAAAACAATTGAAACGTTGCGGTATCATTATTTGGGATGAATGCATTATGGCGAATAAGAAATCTGTTGAAGCATTGGAAAGAACAATGAAAGACCTTCGAGGTCATTCAGAGTTGTTTGATGGTGCCTTGATTTTATAGATCGAAAGCTGCCGATGAAATTAACGCTTGCTTAAAGTCTTCATGCTTATGGAGATTTGTAAAAACAAAACTACTAACGTTCGTGTTCAGTTCCAGAATGATCCATTTGCTGATAAGTTCTCTAAGCAATTGCTGAAAGTTGGGAATGGCGCAATGCCTGTGAATGACACTGGATTAATAACATTGCCACACGATTTTTGCCATTTCGTACAGTCAAAAGAACGTGTGTTCCCTAACATAGCACATAAATACACATGCCGTACATGATTCAGTGGCAGAGCAATTTTAGCGGCAAAGAACAAAGATGTCAGTGAATTAAAGTTGGATATACAATCAAAGATTAATGGCGAATTGGTTTCGTACAAGTCTGTGGATACTGTTACCAATGTAGAAGATGTTGTGAATTATCTAACAGAATTTTTGAATTAGTTGGATTTACCAGTGGCCATATTCTGTAATTCGCTAAAGCTAAATCTCTATCGCTAAAAATCTATAAAGTTGATTTAACGATTTTTGGCTACGAATTCAATACTGTAACGTGCATTGCTAGATTTAACAATGCCATAAAAATTAAATTCGCAGCAATTTTGGCTTTTAATGTCATCGCTAAAAATTTTAATTCTTTCATTCTCTAAGGCATTTTAGCGATCGAGATTAAGCTTTATCTAAGCAAGTTACAGAATACGGCTGCAGGATTGCCGCCGCATTATCTCCAATTGAAAGTTGGAGTGACTATTATTTTATCACAAGACTTGCTATTAAAATGTTATGTAATTGAAGCTACTATTGTACCTGGAACATTCAAAGGAAAAGATGTATTCATTCCACGCATCCCAATGATTCCGTCTGATATGCCATTTGAATTCAAACGACTTCAGTTTCCTGTTCGGCTTGGGTTTACGGTCACTATTAATAAGGCGCAAGGCCAATCATTGGGAAATTTTGGAGTGAATTTAGAGTATCCAGTTTTCTCACGTGGGCAGTTGTATGAAGCCCGTTCGCGCGTTGGCAAACCATCGGTTTTGTATATTTACACCGAAAATGGAAAAACAAGAAATGTTGTGTACAGCATTACAATAAAAACAATTTATCACTGATTGAGCCAATTTAGACTAGACTAGTTTTTAGTCGGATTAACTTTTGTTCTTTCCAAACTACACCAGATTAATTATTCTGGCATAAAATTGTATACGTACACGCAGCTTTGTATGTGTTAGTATTTTTTTGTTTATTTGACGTTTGGTGTTCGTTCGCTGTAAACATAAAAACATTTCGGGCGCCTAACACCAGCAGATGTGCTTAATTTGTGAACAACAAGAAAAATAAAAAAATTGTGAAGTTTTACTGTTTGCATAAATAATTTTGGAACAAAGAAGTAAAATGGCTGGAATAAGCGATGAGGAAATGTTAATACCGTTAGGAGGAATTTCTAGTGCCACCCTCTGTTTTTATATTCATGTTTACACGACGGCGAACAACTAACGATTAAAATCGCTCTGCAAAAAAGAAAACACTGAACCTGTTTTTTCATAAGTATGTATGTATTGGTTTTGTTCTGCTAATGCGGGGTTGAAGCTGGATTAAAAATTATGCCAACCAAAAACGACTCTCTTCACCTCTTTCGCCAACAAACTGTCGTTTTCTGCCAGAACAATTAGTCTAGTCTAAATTGGCTCATTTAAATGAATTCAAATTGATTTCTTATTTTCTTTTTTGCTTACCAAGCCATGTATCGTAATGTCTTATGTTTACAATGGCATTCGGAATTGATCTTAATGTATATTTCATATCGCTAGAGAGCGTAATATGGGGCAAAACGGGTAAACACTCCCCCACCAAATTAACTAATCAACCGACTTTCTTGTAATTTGGCATGCAAACACTGTAATATCTAAAGAAACTTTAAGATATACATTTTTTGGAAATGCCAACAATTTGGGCGTTAGGGTGATTTTAGCAAGGCGTTTGACAAGGTAAACCATAAACTGCTCCTGAGAAAACTTAACACAATTGGATTTTCAAACAACTCTCTTAAATGGATTGAGTCTTATTTATTAAATCGAAAACAATGTGTCCGTTTTAAAAACGTCACATCTAAATCGATAGATGTTTTATCTGGTGTACCACAAGGTAGTCATCTTGGGCCATTGCTGTTTACCCTTTTTATCAATGATCTTCCGAACGTGATAAGATTCTCTAAAGTTTTAATGTATGCGGATGATGTAAAAATTTTTCTCAGTTTTAATAAATATGCAGATCACATTCTACTTCAACAAGACTTTGACTCATTTCAGTCATGGTGTAATTTAAACTTGATGGAGCTTAACTTGAAAAAATGTAAGCATATGTCTTTCTTTAGAGGAAATCATATAAATGTAAGTTATTCTTTGGGGAACTATCAGCTAGAAAATGTTGGTTCAATTTTGGATCTAGGAGTTTTGTTGGACGCTAAGTTGAACTTTATTAAGCATATTTCCATAACTGTTAATAAAGCACGGTGTATTCTTGGTTTTATCAAACGATGGGCTAAAGAATTTAAAGACCCATATGTCACAAAGCAACTTTATGTTTCTCTCGTGAGACCCGTCCTTGAATATGTATCTATAGTTTGGGATCCTTTATATTTGATTCACAGCAATTATATTGAATCCGTACAAAAACAATTTTTGTTATTCTGCCTTCGTGGTCTACAGTGGAACCCATTAGAACTTCCGTCATACACTAGCCGTCTTGCTCTTATCAAACTTCCAACTCTTAAAAGCCGAAGGACTATGTTGAATGTGTCGTTTATATTAAATTTAATTAATGGTTATATTGTTTCTGATTTCCTGCTCGATAGCATTTCATTTAATGTTCCTCATCGTCCATCTCGACACTTCGAATTGCTATCGATTAAATACTTCAGGACAAATTACGCAAATGCTGATCCATTTAGAAGGATGTGCAGTCAATTTAATAAATTTTATAAAGTTGTAGATTTTTCTTCAAATGCAAATATTATAAAACGTAAAATTATCGTCTTATTAAACAATCAATAATTTTGTATTTTATTTGTATTAACTAGTATATGTATTTATATATCGTATATGTTATTATATTGTTTAACTGTCTGTAAGGATATGATATCCATAGGCAAATTTGTAAATAAATAAATAAAAATAAAAAAAAATGGGGCAAAAGGGGTAAAACCTCCCTCTACCCATGATTTCTTATTTAATTATCCGATGGTAGGTTCAAGTCTTAAAAGAACTAAAGGCTATAAGTTTTAACATTTACGGCATAAAATAAAGCAAAGAGGGTAAAAGCATCCCCTTCTATACCTTCTTAATTAATTAACAGATTCTTTTGAAAAGTTCATGCATTTTTTGACAAATTTTTTTCTTCGGTTATTCAACTTCGGAATTTGAAGCCAACACGGCTATGCAATGTTACACGATTGGCCGTTAACAAATTGATGAAAAACGTAATCGAAACTACCATTTTGAATGGTGAATACCGAGACGAATATGTTTTGCAGCCACGAACTCCGATGATTGCCCTAGACGTCCCAATTGAATTCAAATGCGTTTAATTTCTTATAAGATTAGTATTTGCAATGATCATCAATGAGTCGCAAAGCCAGACTATTCCTGTTTGCGGCTTAGATTTGAGCACACCATGTTTTTCAAACGCACAATTGAGGCTATCAGCGCAGAAGTAGTGTAACCCACAATTTAATTTGGTTACGGGTCTGATGTAAGATATGTTCTTTGCCCCGTTCTTTACGGTGCAATAGTCGAGTAAGCCAACTGTTTGTATCCAAAACAGATGGCGCTAGAAACAGTTTTTGCACGGGCAATTTCTCTTTGTTATTCAAATTTATTATCTCGGTTTAATTTTCATACTTCAGGATAAAAAATACATCACTTTATTATGTTTAACCAAGGTCTATCCAATAGGTCTGCGCAAGAAGCCAGATGTTTACTTGGTTTATTCCTCAACGATGTCAAAAGTTGTTTTCATTTTCCTTATACATGTGTATTTTTGCACACAAATCACATTTTTCCTTTTGTTTTCCCTATGTAGTAGTAAGATTTTGACAACGGCGGGGAATTTTACACAAACAAAATACCTGTTGTTTTTTGTATAGTTGTATTGTTGTAGAAGTAAGCAGACCTATTGGATAGGCCTTGTGTTTAACCTTTGAATATGTAACGAACAGAAATAAAGAAATACATAAATGGCTATTGTTTTTTTTTTCATCGCCGATCATGGTATAAACGCTTTATTCCTCTTTCTTTGAATAGAAAAAGCTTTATGGGTCAGCTAGTTCATATATAAAAACTATGGTTGCGATTTCGAAATAACAAATAGTTGAATGCCGAAAACAAAATTCGTTAATTAAACAAAAAAAAAAAAAATATAAAAAAAAATGGAAATGGAAACATTTAAAAAAAAAAAAAAAAAAAAATAAAAAAAACAGACACATTTCAACAAAAAACTGTTTACGAAAAAAATGGGAACAACTAAATTAAAGTATTCTTTTTTTTAATAATAACATTGTGTTGTTTTTTTCAGAAAGGTGAAGTTGCTAATCCTCGTGCCCCATGTGTAGTTACAACAATTGATCCAGAATACAAAAAGGATGCATCATTGCAACGAAGGACAAACAAATTTCGTATGAAAACGTAATTATATTATTTTATTCATTTAAAATGTTTTTAGAATAAAACTAAAGTAACTTCGTTTAGGGGTTTACCTCTTAAATAAGGAATAGTAAATCGATTTCGATTTTTTAATCGATAATTGTAATGTATGTATAATTTTTTAATTTTTTTTTATAATTAATAAGGCCTAATGTTGGCAACCGATACCGATACCAATACCGTTTAAATTGAATTGATGCAAAAAACCAAAGTCAAAGTCTACAATTTGTAAAAAAAAAAAAAACAATTAAAAGAACGAAAGATGAATTAAAAGTGCAGCATAAACTAAAAACTAGTTTTCTAATAGGTATTTTTAAAAAGTAAATTAAATGATTTATAAATAACAGTGCGTTATTTTCAGGGTACCGAATATTAAAAATCAAGTACAGTATTTATCGGATATAAGAACATCTCATATAAGAACAAAACGCTTTTAAGAAACATTTTCAAAAACACCATGTCTTTTTAGTGATTTTTCTAACAAAAAAGGTTTCATATAAGAAAAACGCTTATAAGAAAAAAACTGATTAAAGAACATTTTTCTTAAACACCAAAACCACAAAATGTATAGAAAAAGAATTTATATAAGAAACTTCCAACGGCAACACAGAATTTATGTAGTTTTCATGGACAACGCTGTTTCATGACAGTTTTACAGCTGGTACTCATGAGAAGCTTTGTGTTTTTTGCCAATAAAAACAAAAGTTTAAATTTTTAAAGACACACAAAACGGTATAAAAAGAAGCGAAATTGCAAAAACATATAAAATAATGAAAAACTCAAAAGACATAAAAAATAATTATTTAAAAGCTAGAAATATTAACAAAAAAAGAGACAGAAAACCAAAATATGAAAGTCTTTTGGCCATAGCTACTTGTATAAGAAATAAGTTTCTTATATAAAATAATTGTATATAAGAAAGAAACGCTTATAAGAAACTTTTTTCGTGGATTTTTTAAGTTTCTTATATCCGATAAATACTGTATTCATGTATTTTCGTATGTTATTTAACTTGAAACAAAATTAAAAATCATGCACAAACTAAACAAGTCTAAAAGCTTCCACAGAAGTTCATTTAATAAATAAATTTAACACGAATATTAATTATTATAATGCAATGCATCAGGTACCAAAAACAATATAAACTGGGTAGTCTAAATAACACACACTAAGCTTTTTATTTTTCCGTGCGTTTACTTTTTTGTGCAAGAGCCAGTTTTGAGAGTAAAATTTTCATATTACCCAAAATTAACTCACCTACTGGATTTTCCTGGAAAAGTAAGCAAACGCACCTAATAACTAAAATCAGGAGAAATGACAACAAAACACAACAATTTTTTGAGTGGCTACAAAGTGCAAGTTCATTTTTAAAATGTCGTCACCAAGTTAACTTCTAGCAAAACTTCAATTTTTCAATTATTATCTAAGTGGTTATACAAATGTGATATTAATGTTAAAACTTGCCTTTAAAATGATAATGTATATCGATATCGATGTTTTACTTTTTGTTTTTTAAAGATACATAGAAATTTTTTTTTTTTTTTTTTTTTTGTCATTATTTTTTTTTATTGAATCTTCATATATTAAATATGAACTAACAATAATTAATCAAATCTTAACCTAATACGTTATTTTATCTCCTGCCAGTGCCAGACAAAATTTTCTTCATCGCGGGTTATGTTCACTTTTATAGGTGTTTATCGCTCATCTAATTGGGTAAGTGCTGCAGTGTCTCTTCTTCTTAAGCGAGTGTGGCCGCCATGATTTATAATATTTCGAGCTAGTGGATTTGGGTGTTGTTCAAGCCTTTTTAAATATTTTATTGCATATTTTGTAATCATAGATTTCACTAATGGCACTTTGAGATCCTTATGAATGTTTGAGTTTTTAACATACCAGGGAGCGGCTGTGATTATTCGAAGAAGTTTATTTTGGCGCCTTTGAATTTTGTCGATATTAGAGGCCGAGGCAGTGCCCCATAGTTGAATACCGTAGCACCAGATAGGCTTTAAGATAGAGTTGTAAAGTAGAAGCTTGCAATCGAGACTAAGGACAGAATTTCTTCCAATAAGCCAATGAATTTGAATGGCTTTTAGTTTCATTTGAGTTAATTTTGCCTCTATATGGCATTTCCACGTTAATCGCCGATCCAGATGTATACCGAGATATTTAACATGCGAATGTTGAGGAATTATTTGATTATTGATTGTAATAGGGGGGCAAGATTCCCGGCGCAAAGTGAATGTTATATGTACACATTTTTGCTCATTGACCATTATCCTCCATTGTCTTAACCATATTTCTAGTTGAAATATATGATGCTGTAAGTAACGCGATGCTTCATAACGATTTTCGTGGACGCTTAGAAAAGCTGTATCGTCTGCAAATGTTGAAGTTTGTGTGTAGTTGCTTGTTGGCATGTCCGAAGTATAAATTAAGTATAATAGGGGGCCCAGGATGCTGCCTTGTGGGACTCCAGCGGCAATGGGCTGAGGTGAACTTAAGAAATTTCCTTCTTTAATAATAAATTGACGACCGACTAAGTAGCTTTCTAGCAGCTTGTGTGTGTTTGCTGGTAAATTTTGCTTCAATTTGTGTAATAAGCCTTCATGCCAGACTTTGTCAAAAGCTTGCGAAACATCGATGAAGAGTGCTGAGCAATATTTCTTTTCTTCAAATGCTTTTCTTATGACATTTACTATTCGATGAGTCTGTTCAATTGTGCTGTGTTTTCTTCTAAATCTGAATTGATGGTTTGGAATACATCTATTTTCACTTAAAATCGGTGTTAATTTTGAAACTAATAATTTCTCAAACAGCTTTGACATATTTGATAATAAGCTAATAGGTCTATAAGACTCAACTTTTGTATGATCTTTACCTGGCTTTGGTATCATGGTAACTAAGGAAACCTTCCATTTTTCAGGATAGTATTCAAGGCGTAAAAAAGCATTAAAAATAAAAAGAATAATTTTCTTTGCTATGCGAGGTAGCTCCAAAAGCATTTTATTACTGATTTTATCAATACCAGGTGCCTTCTTAGTGTTTAAGTCACAAATAGCCTTTTCGATTTCTCTTATCTCAAATCTGAGGGGAATAGCTGCTCTAGCATCAACAGGTGGTAACTCGACCGCAATATTGTGAGATATATTTGGTGTAAATACGTTTTTCAAATGATTTACAAACAGGTTTCCTTTTTCATTATCATTTCTTGCCCAACTACATTCAAGTTTCTTAATGGTGGCTTAGATATAACTGGCCTTTTTAGATTTCTAGCTGCACGCCATAATGAGTAGTCAGATTGTGGAGTTGCATCAAGTTCCTTAAGATATTTTTCTAGAGAAGCCGTTTTCTGATTCTGTAGCAACTTTCTTAGCCTTTTTGTGCATTCTTTTAATAAAATCTTAAGTTGCGGGGATCTGTAAAGTTGCCACTCTCTTCGAACTCTCCTTTTTTCAGTCAAGAGCCGCTCGACATCTTAAGAACATATTTTATTATTTTTAATTTTTTTGGGGGTAACGCTGGAGTGTTGAACAGCTAGTTTAAGATAACTGTCAAAGTTAACAAGAGAGAGATCCACATTCTCCGGTGTACTAAGCGGAATATTTTCTGTGCAATGGGCACTGAGAAATTTTTTATATTTTAACCAATTTATTTGTGTGGCTGGCGTCGCTAAGTAACCTGACGGAAATACAATTCTATTTGGGTTCGATATAGTAACAATTGTAGGTGTGTGGTCGGATGATAATTCTAAGGAAGCTTCAACATGAATCGTTTCTGTGGGGATGTTTTTAACCACGCCAAAGTCGATAACATCTGGAATCAACGATAAACATTAATAAAAATAAAAATTTTATTAAGCACTAGTAAATTGACACAAAATTCAACTACGGTTACACTGTTTCTTCATTTGCCATTTTACTTGCAAGTTGAGTTGCAAGTAAGAAAAACGTCAGGGTTTAGTGAAAAAGTGTGAGTGTATTGAGTTTTCGAGCTTGCACTTGCATGTGGCAACGGGGGGTAACATAAAGGCCCCGTTAGCCGACCGTAAATGTAATGTAAACAGCTGATCGTTTCTGTTATATGGAAAGCAATGCAAATGCTTATGCATTAAACACATTCACCACATCAGGCTACACGAACACACGCCTACAAATGCTGGTGGGTGCAATTATAGTCGTGTAGTCAACTAAATTATTTTGATGACGACAGCTACAATTGGAAAATTATAAACAGCTGCTTTTTGTGTTTTGTATTTCTGTGGCCGTATGGAAAAACTAGATAACTCCATTTTTTGAAAACACGAGAAAAACACATTTAAACTTTTAAACATATTTCGCTAATTATTTCATATGAATTTATGTTATTATGCATGCGCAGTAAACAAAACAATATTTTAGATTCAGTTAAAGATTTCTGGTACCATTAAACTGATTTTTGGACATTAAAACCGAAAATCAATGTCACTTATCTTGTTTTTTAGAAAAATGGAGTTATCTAGTTTTCCGAAAAAAATTTTTTTTCTTAAATTATATTAGTATTTTATGGAATTAAGGCAACTTAAGCAATGATTTGTGGAAAAACAATAACTTTTTGACTCAACACGTTAATTTACCCGTTTTTTCTATGAACAAATGGAGATATCCAGTTTTTCCAAAAAATATTTGTTTCTCTTTATGCTTACACATCAAAAAATAAGCTGAGTTTTTGTCTGTTTTTATGCATTAACATAATTAAAAGGTTTACCCTTCTTGATATATCAAAATTTTAAACAAAAGGTGTTCCGTTAAATTTTTATACTAAACTTGGTAATAAGATCGTTTTTAGCTTTTTAGTTTAAAAACAATGTCCTACGCTTCTACTTTGTTTTTTATGTTTTTGATAAAAATAAACGTAATAGTTACACGTGCGTGCAAAAAATATAAAAATCAACACAAGAAAATCAACAATGCGACACACTAACATAAACTTAGATCCTTGACCTCATGCAAATACAGACTACGTTGGAGGAAATTATTCCACAAGGCAGCACGGAAGAAAATAAAAGGAAGCAAAACGTGATCGAGCAATCGGACAAAGAACTCGTAAATTTAGAAATAAATACTTCAGAAAACAAACTGAAATCAAGTCGGAAAAAGCTCAAGCGAAGTTTTATTGATAAACATTTAACATTGAGAAGATCGTCAGGGTTGCAGAAAGAAATAATTTTAAAATTGTATTAGTATTAAATATCGTAAAGTGTAAAAAATATGAATATGTTCTTAGATTAATTTAAAAATAAAGAAATTTACAACCAGGCTCACAATGTCGATAAGAACATTTCTTTCGCATTATATTTTAAACAATAATAAAAAAATAAAATTCTTTTTGTTTTCAATATAAATATACGAAAGAAATGTTCTTGTCGACATCATGAGCCAGGCAGTTAATTTGTTCTTGCTTTAAGAAAACTGTGGCCGTATATAAAAACAAGGTAACTCAATTTTTTAATAAAGTTTGTTTGTCTTCCAGATTCAAAAAATTTATTCTTAGAAGAAAAAAAACTGGATAAAAATAGTTTTTATTATTTTTGTACGTAAAAACACCTTACTATTTATTATCTTTGCAACAGAAACAAATAAAAATAAGTATGATAAAACATTTTTCAAAGTTGCTGTACCACATAGGGTACGGTAGATCTATATGGGCTAAAAACTATTACTCGGAAAGATTTCGGGTACAAAAGATGTAATATGCATATAAAGAATGCATATATATATATATATATATTCTTTGAATTCTCTGGAGTTGCAATTTTTAGGATCAACATTTTGACCCGAATTTGTTCTATATCGCTCTTTGTCTCTTAGTTTTCGAGACAACACAGTTTAAAACTTCTAATTTTTCTGTTTTCTAAGAGACTATGGAGTTAACTTGTTTTTTTCAAAAAATGCATGGAGTTATCTAGTTTTTACATTAAAATTGATATTTTTCTGATTTTTGTTTTTCAAATAACTGTTAAATGAGAAACTATATCAAAATTTCGATCTGACAGAGTGATAGTAAATGAAACTCGCTTTCTATTTTTGGTGTTATCTTAATTTTCGCAAAAAGTGGAGTTAACTAGTTTTTCCATACGGCCACAGATTTATTTTTTAGTGGTGCCACTATCATTTATAATTTTATTTTGCTTTGATCAAATGGAAAAACATCTTGAATTACTCGTATAACGTAAAAACAAGTGATTTTAATAAAAAAAATGTAAGCTGCGCTAGTGAAACCCAACAACTGCATTTTCAAACGTACCCTTTATTAATAACTTTTAAGGTAAAAAACTGGATCTAAGAAGTATTGGTATTAGGCCATGGTAAATGAATTCCAAAATCGAATTTCGATTTTTCGATCGACTTTTTTTATTTGGGTTTTTGAAATCGATTAATCGAACCTCAAAATCGTTTAAGATTAATTTGCAAACTTGTAACTTATATCACAAAGGAGAAATTGAACTGAGGTAGATATGACTACTTTTTATATATTTTGTGTAAAAAGTGAAAATGTGTAAATTTTGAGATGTCCTTTAGAGAAACAAGTGCATGTACATTTCACATATAAAAATTGTATTCTTGTATAGTCAGTCAGGCCTGTCACATAAATTAATTCCGATCGAAAGTGGAAGTGATTTCGTATCTTGCTACACATAAAACGAAATCAGTTTTGATCGGAATTGATTTCTGTGGCAAGTCTGAATGTATGGATAGTATTTCGAAGTATTATGCTAAGTTACTATTAAGTTAGTTTAAGAAAACAAATGTTTGCATTTCGTTGATGTCAGAAAGATGCAGAGATATTTCCTTGTAATTTCGTTTTTGATAGGATAAATTACATAATTTTTGTTTTTTCACTCTACTTATAACTAGATTTAAATATCGCTCACACACTGGTCTGTTTGAATATTAGCATATTTCCACAGGAATGCCATGGCTTAATTCACCTGTTGTGTTTCTATAATATGTTGATTTTCACGAAGCTGACTTTCAGTGTTTGGTTCGGTACGATATGTTTAGAACTGTTTTGTTCACTGTCCATTGATGACTTTAATTTCTGAAGAACAAGAGCCCTTTTATTAAAGTTGGCGGCATACCAATGGTACTAATAGATAAATACGTAAAACTACAACGTTACCTTGGAAAACTGCATAAGCATACCTACAGACGTATGTACGCACAAAAGATAAAGTTGTATTGTGTGTATCTGAGCCCTCGAATTATCTATATAGCTAGCTTGAAAACTTATCCTAACCTTTTCGAGAAAGTCATAAGAGGCATAATTCGTAATGTGGACATACCAAAAAAATTTTCTTGCAGAATTTTGTAAATATATGTAAGTGTGTGTGCCAAATATTTTTTTATGACTTTAAGACGATGAGGAATATTTTTCGATATATTTAGAAATAACAAATTTATTATCATTTTAAAAATTGTAAAGAGTGACAAGTATTTTCTATGTTTTTTAAGGGATATATTGACATTACGAGTTATTACTCGAAAGAAATTTATGATCTATGCAACACAGGAAAGATATTTGGAAAAACAAAGGAAAGCTGTATATCAAGAACGTATCTATGATCGCATAAGGGAGTACCAAGAGGTAAAATTATGATTTAAAAATTACAAGTTTTATGTCCATATTACGGCTTTCAACTCAACTCTAGTTTAGTTGAAATTTTGCAGTTTTGTATTACTGTTTACAAACCTGTCTTAGTGCCGTAAACAAAAACATCAAACATTTACAACTCACCGCTAGCAGTTGTAAAATCAAGTTGTTAAGTTTCAACTCAACTGAGTTTAGATGTAAACCGTAATAGGGAGGGGCATTACATACAGTTTCATTTTGGTAATTGTAAAATTTTAGTTTGCTGTCGATGCTCTCCAAAAATCGGAGTCAAGGGCATTTAGTGAAATGAAGCACATTCAAGAAGACTTTGAAAATTTACAAAAAAATAAAATTTCAGAGGAGCTTAAAAATGAAATTGCTGAACATCAACGAATTATGATGGAAGTTCAGGAAATTTATGGTCGTTTTTTATTTCTACTTAAATTAATTGTGAGTATTTTGTATTATTTTCTATTAAAAATCAATTTGAAATTGCATTCATATGTTTGAATGACGACATTCTATTTGCAAATTAGAAATTTTGAATGCTAGTTGAAATGTATCTTTGTAGTAAAGACGTGCACTGTTGTATACACGCAGAGAAAAAACATGATTAATGAATGGTCACTATGACCATTTTTATTCATATTTTCCTAATATGTTTACCCTAATAAATTTATTATGTCTTAATATAACTTCCAAAAATATTTTTTTGTCCTTAACATTTTTAAATTCACAATAATAATATAATATGGTGTTTTAAACCTAAAAAGTTACTCTGATCTAGCTAAACATATTAAATTATGTAAAATGTTTGCTGCTAGAATATATATTTTTTCAAATATACAATTAAAATCATAATATTAGTTGCGCACAAAAGATATGTTTAATACCATAATATATGTTTGCTTTAAAACACATTATCTAAATGAGCAAATATTAATTGTCATAATAAACAGTGTATGTTTATAAAGAAAATAAAATTTTTTTCCCACGTCTTTTTCCGTCCGCGAGCGTCATTTAATCGGGAAACATGTGTAAGTACGTATAAAAAAATCTGTCTCGCCGTGAAAAGAAAAAATATAATAAGTGGTTTATGCGTCGTGGTGAAGCCAAGAATTTATTAAAAAGCAAAAGCAATTAGTGTGTATAGAAATAAATTTTTGTCTACAGAAACTGTTCCAAGTCTTTTGGCATCGAAAATAAATTGTGACAGTGGCTTAGAGTTTATGTATACTGATTTGCCAAAAGATACTTTGGAATTACCAGAAACTCCACCAGCAGATGACAAAGTGGCTTTCAACAACAATATCAGCCAACTGCGGACGTATGAGATTGTTGCAGGAGAAGTTTTGAATGCAGACAATGTATATCAAGGAGAAAATCTACCTTCAACACAAGTACGTACTCACATTTATATTATTATGTAACAAATAATAATAATTAATTAAAAAAAAAAACTATTTTTTATAGGCAATAGAAAAGTTATTTGAAATTCAAGAATCACTTCAGACAAAGTGTTTTGAAAATAAATATATGTAGTCATCTATACTAAAAGTCTCATCTACACGAAAAGTCAATCCGGACAGAAAGTAAGATTCTTTATTCCTACCATGGTTTTGACTCACACTATCATTCGTTTCGTATTGATTACGAAGATATTTATTTATCAATTAATATAAAATCTTAAAAATCAGATTTTATTGGATATATTTGTACATCAAAACACAATATAAAATTTATAAATTAAAGCACACACATATACTTATATATGTATATCTGTGGCATTTTGACAATACCTCTTAAGTCAAATTTAAAAAGTTGAAGCAAATGTTGTTAATCATACGACTTTTCTTTCAAAAAACGTATCTGTTTACGTTTTATATTTTATATTATAAGCGAAATTTTTCTTTAATTTTGTTTTATTTTATTATTTGATAAAAATTATATTTTCACCGAGTTTTTTTAAACTTATTTGCTATCTTTTCTCGACTTAAGATGTTTTGTCAAAATGCCACAGATACACGTATTGTGTATATATAAATGTTTGAATTAATTGTTATATTTTAATATAAGCTATTTTTTAAATGCATAACAAGCATACATATGTATTTTAAATAAACAATTAATTTTTAAAATTAAATTTTTTATTAGTTTTATTCTGAGAACCATATAACATGTTGAAATAGACATTTTGCATGGTCTTGGGAAATATAGAAACATTTTCTGAAAGATCGTTTGGGTTTTTATTCTGAACATAGTAATATTTTTGGGACAATAATTAGCAATAAACATTATGTGTGAACATATATTGTTGCTTACGACGTGTTTGACACAATCATAACCACAAACATTAATGATAGTTTGCGATTGTGATTGTATCAACCATGATTTTTCTTTGCGTGTAGTAACAATTGGTGTGTGCTCATTGTTTTGGTAGGTTAAGATAAGTAATTTTGCTCAATTTTGAGGTGTGGCAGAAAAGTGAGTACATAAAAACAAAAAAGGCGTGACAAAAAAAATCTTATTTGAAACTTCATTGACATATCTTTCATTCTAGGCGGTGACTGGCGCATTTTTTTCGACCCACCTTCGGCCCTAATCATATAAAACGCAACGCCAAAGAATCACATTGAAAGCAAAACAAAGTCATTGTCAAAGTCTTGTACCGTTTTAAAATTTTCAACGCCACAAGCTATGCAGTGTTTGAAATTTTTAAACGCAATGTGAATTTCTGTAGGAAGTAACAACAAAATTGCAAAAAATTTTTGTTTTTGCTTTCAATGTAATTCTTTGGAGTTGCGTTGCGTTTTACATGATTAGGGCCTTTATATACATACATATATAAGTATATAATTATTTTTTATACCCCACACTTCTCACAAGTATTTCGAAGTAGTTTATTGGTTTGATGATTGACATTTGGTACATAGATAAACATAGATATACATATATATTATATACATATATATATATATATATATATATATATATATATATATATTATATATAAAACATTTAAATTGCGTTAATTTGTATGTTTGTTTTTCCCTATAACCTCTTTTTTTGGGGGGTGGGGTTTTTTCACAGAGGTGCACTTCGGTGTGGAACGCTATCTGCCTGCTATTCACTTGGGAATAGCAAGAAGCAATTCCTCTGCTGGATTTCCCAAGCAGCTCACTACTTCCGGTCCTTTGGCCAAGTATCCCCTGGTAATGACGTTCAGACACGTCAGACAGAAGGCGTACAGCTATGAGTAACCTGAATGGCATGTTAACACCGGTGCGTCTCAGGTAATTAGGTGGTAATCCAGACTATATTTTACCTCTGAAACTCAGCTGTATTTTTTTTGCCTGCCTAGAGGTAGTTGGCAGCCCCAACACTAGGATCGGAGTGCAGTGGTCCAATCAGCCCTCACTCTTAAACTACTACGATTACAGAAACGTTTTGACGCCCTATGTTCACACTGAACTTTATTTAAGTATTTATGGTGTTCAGAAATGTAATTCTATTTATATTTAGATAAATAAAGGACATATATATATATATATATATATATTTATATATATATATAACCTCCAAAACTCCTGAAATTTTCGCAGAATTTTTATGACTTTCCGGCACTTTACATATAAATATACATTTCAAGTGGGCAAAGCACCTACCATGCAGTAATAATATAGATTTCTGTGTATCGCTCAGTTGCTGCAACATCGTAATAACTTAAAAATATTAGTTAAACACAAAACGACGTCAAAGTTTTAAATTTACACACAACATTATGGAAAAAGAAAATGCGTTCTTTTCACAAGAGTACAAGAGTACAATTGAAATAATAACCACTTCATAAAACACCTTATTTACTATGCATAAGTGATATTATTTTTCTTATGACGTTGTTGCAACCAAATCCAAATTTATTACAAATAGCTTGGCTATCAATACAAAACATTTGTAAAAAAGTGGACCGGATTGGAGATGTAGGCGTGGTACTTCCTTTACCAAGATGATCAGCCTTATTGTGGTTGTCGTTGTCGTAAACGACTGTGTCGTTTTTTGTAGTATATTAAAGAACACAGGTTGTGTGTTAAGACAACGACAATCACAATAAGGCTTAATATAAATTTCTGTACATCTGGACACAAACAAAACCTTCAATACAAAGACTACATAGATTTTTGTATATCTGAAGAATGGTAACAAAAAAAAATTACCAAAATTTGGTACAAATAGCTTCGTTATCCGAAAAAAACAGAACCTGAAAAGGAAATTCTAGAAACTATTTTAATCTCCAGCTCCGAAAGAAGCTTCATCCCAGAGACTAAGAGCAAAGAAACAAAGAAAAATTTGGCACAGTCAATAAACTGCCTACATACATATGTACATACATACATACATATATAAATGGCAATACATTTTTATATTTATTTTTAGGTTTTTTTTATTATCAATTTTTCGGAATACAAAATTTTTAATTAATAAGGGTATGTTTGTCGTGCTTAATTCCCAATTTTTATACCCACACCACCTTAAAGTATACCGATCGACTCAGAATCACTTTCTGAGTCGAACTAACGATGTCCGTCCAGCTGGCTGGCTGGCTGTCCAAGTAACCTTGTGCGCAAAGTACAGGTCGCAATTTTGTAGATAATTTGATAGAATTTGGGACAAAGGTTCTTATTGGCACAAGGACCAACCCTATTGAAAACGGGTCGAATCGTAGGACCACGAGGGAAGATAGGGCGAAATTTCTTCCACTCAGAAACTATCGAACTGATTTTAATGAAATTTAAAACATAGATAGAACCATATCTATATGGACATATAAGCTATACAGTTTTTCAAAAATATGACCACAAGAGGAGGTAGGGGGCAATTTCTGCCTCTCACAAACTTTTAATGAAATAAACATAGATAAATCCATATTTATATGGACACATAAGCATGATGTGTTTTTAAATACTATGGTGTAGGGTATAATATGGTCTGGCTTGACCGACTATACTTTCTAACTTGTTATTCTTGATAAATACACTGAAACTGACATATTGCTTTATTTTGATTTTCTTGCGAAATAAATCAATTTGTTTTTGTTTTTTCTTAGCCCACTTACAACTACAATTGATGTTAGGAGAATACCAACCAATTGTATTGGGGAATGTAGGAAAATTTAAACTCACTGTCTACTGATAATATTCATATCTCATCACGCTATTAAAAATATCGTGCTATTATGTAGACTTTTTGGTAATGAAACGGTTGGTTTACAAATTCATTTTCATTTACCTTTAATATTAAATTAATTGATTTGCTTCTACTTAAAATGTTTAAATTTTAAGTTTATAACCTCTTTATGATCAAGTGCGATATGTATGTACATTAGACCGACTCAAAAAATAGTTGCTGATTTTTACACCAAGATTCGAAGTTATGGGGTTTTTTAACTTTTCGGAACGAATCATACATTTGGTGCGAAAATAGTTTTTTTATGCAGATTTCCTTTATACGGGTTTCTTTAGAACGCATCTACCGCATAAAAACAGACCTAAGTGTATTCTGGAAAGATTTTTGTAAGAGACTTTGTGAAATTTTAGACCGACTATTTTTGTTCAGCACAAACCCATAATATTCACTCTACCTTTGATGGTGTGGCTATAAAAACAACAACTCTTTCAAAAATAAAATAACGAATTTACAATTATTAAAATCTTTCCGTTTTTATACCCAAACCACAATAGGTACACTTTTTGTTATGCTATTGTACACTGATAGAAAAATGCTTCATATATTTGATGAATAATTTTCATAAAAAAATTTTCATTGGTTCAATGAAAATTTTCATTGTCTAAATGCAATTTCATAATTATAATGAAGTATTTTCGTTAAAAGCGCTTCATTGGATATCGTTATTACGTTAAAAATTTTAATTGGGAACATAAAAAAACAATATACAAACATAACTATATTCATAAATTAATAGAAAATTATAGTTTCCTTAAAAAAAGGTTTAATTATTAATTAAAAAATGTAAGATTTAATTATTTCATACATCTAATGTAATATGCCATTAAATTTATGAAATCAAAAATATTTTTTAATCTCATACTTGCGCTCTTAATTGAATAATGGCAAACAACATAGTTTTTTTATTCAAAAACTATACTGCCCCGGTAGGCTAGCTGGTAGTGAGCTAGTCTATCAGCGCCGAGCTTGCGGGATCGATTCCCGCCAGAGACAAAAAAAAAAAAAAATTATTAAAAAAAAAATATAATAAAACAAAATTTGTTTTACTTTATTGAAAGTATTCATCAAATGAATAATATTCATAAATCAACTGTAATGTTTCATTTAATTCATTTTAATGAAACAGGTTTCATTGATCCAACGAAGCGCTGCATAGGTTCCTTTTTAATTCAATTTTTCATGGGATTAATGTCAAAATTCATTGGTATTGTGAAGAAATTTCTTTCAGTGTACTGCTGTGTGCAACCAGTGTGACCCTTTTAGCATTTTCACTGCTAAATTTGGCATAATTTATTTTGATTTAGCAGCGAATTTTTCAAATTGCATTTAGCATAATTTTCAGAATTCTTCCAATATTTTTCTTGGCATTTTTTAATCTGCACAATATAACTTAACATTTCTGTCAAAATATATAATTGTATTTTGTCATTTATACGTTTATACAAATGTATAATACAGTACTTTTCGCTTATAGTCACATCCTTTAGTTGCAATGTGACTTTAAGGCTGTTTCACATATATGCCACTATTACGCATATAACCGAATTCGAATATAATCAAGTTATGTGAAAAGAGGAAATAAAAAATTCTTATAAATAACACCGACATCAGGCTTATGGTTTTGCAACAGAGTTGCATACTGTATAAAAAAATTTTAAATAATAACAAGATATTTCATAACTGAAATCAACGGCAAAAACTAATTATTTACGAGTAGAGAGTTGATGACAAAAATTAAATGATTTAATTCATTCTTTATTTGGATAGACTTTTTGCCAATGTGACTATTAGGGTGATCGATCGAATAGTATTCGACCGGTTTTAACTCCTTATTTTAGTTTTTCCCAAGTTGAATATTTTAAAATGTCGAATATCGAATAAACCGGTTATTTTAGTAATGTGTAATTTATATACGTTTTCCTTACTTTTGTTATAAATATACCCGTAATTTAAGTATTTTTCTAACTGAATATTTGGCAAACTTAAACTTTTTATAAAGAATGTCAAAACAAAATATAACAAAAGTAAAAAAAACAACATTATGAGCAATGTAAAGACAAATAGCTTATATTAACGTGTGTTCTTGCAACAAACACCAAAAACAATTCAAAATACTACAAAAAAATTTTAGCTTAAAAAGTAATTAGCAATTTAACAATATTCTAAATATTATATATATCATTATAAAGATGTTATCTTTGGTGATATATCGAACTGATTTAAAAGATAATGGTGCTTAAAGGGCTCTAAAATGATAAGTTGCAAAGGTTCTTTAACGTCACGACTTATAAATCACTTTTAATTAGTCTACAAGCTTGACATAAATATACGCCAAGTAAAACTTGACTCTGTTCCAAGTAGTTTTTAAGATAATAATACTTTACTAAAATATGCTGCCAATAATGAATGAAAAACTCTTAAGTAGTTCTATATCTTCATGCTAAAAACTACACCATACCGGCGGAATCAACGATATGGAAAAATTCTTCAGTTTTATTTATTACACACCAAGAACTTAAAAGGGTTAAAGGGTTTAAGTTGTGATCGATGAATTGACAAATATTTCATATAAAAAGCATGTTGCTATTCGTCTCTATAATGCTGAAACAAAATAATTTGAAATATTGAATCCTGGATAAGAGATTTTGTTTGCAACTATTTAAAAATATGGTTGAAGTCTACAGATTCATAAAGACATGCTTAGCCACCAACTAATTTAAACTTATTTAAAATAAAATTGGGAGAATATCTCAAATAATAAATTTATTAAATTCCAATAATTTTTAAAACCACAGTTATTCAAAATTTCTACGGCTATGTTCACACCTATTAACTATTTGATGTCCTACACGTAACCACTATTTTTCTTAAAGATTTGTTTACTTTTGCAAAACTGTTTGGCAAGAGAAAACATTGGCTGATTTCATAAACACAGTATTGGAAAGCATCACAAAAAATAAAAACCTTAAAAAGGCATTACAAATAAAAACAATGCACAAATTTCGCTATTCCATTTAGTGTTGCATTGCAATACTGCGTTTATGAAGTTAACCATTATTTAACAGTTTCTTACATAAATACAATTATCATCTACACTGAAAGAATTTTCTTCGCAATACCAATGAATTTTGACATTAATCCCATGAAAAATTGCATTAAAAAGGAACCTATGCAGCGCTTCGTTGGATCAATGAAACCTGTTTCATTAAAAGGATTTAGTGAAACATTACATTAGATCTATGAATATTATTCATTGGATGAATTTTTTTTTATTTTTTTTATTTTTTCCCGTCTCTGGCGGGAATCGATCGCGCAACCTCGGTGCTGATAGACTTGCTTACTACCAGCTAGCCTACCGGGGCAGTGTAGTTTTTGGATAAAAAAAAACTTGTTTTTTACTTAATTTACGGTCATTTTCACCAAGTTCGGTTAAAACTAACTTTCAATTAAAGTTCCGGTTACCAATATGTTTTGACAGCTATAAACGATAGTTAATTATAACCGAACTTGGTGAAAATGGCCGTAAGAACGTAAATATGAGATTAAATTGTCCATAACAACAATAACAACGTTGATTGAAAGTGGATTGAAAGTTTTTGTTTTATTACTATAATGACATTTTTATTGTCATAATGAAAATTTAAATTTATGAAGGCAATTATTGAAATATGTTGCTTTTATAAAAAAATTTTTTGATTTCATAAATTTAATGGCATACATGTAACATTAGATGTATGAAATTATTAAATCTAACATTTTTTAATTAACAATTAAACATTTTTTTAAGGAAACTATAACTTTGTATTAATTTATGAATATAGTTATGTTTGTATATTGTTTTTTATGTTCCCAATTAAAATTTTTTGTTTAACTTGGACCAACTTAAGTTTTCATATATCCAATGAAAATTTTTAACGTAATTACGAAATCTAATGAACCGATTTTAACGAAAATACTTCATTATAAATATGAAATTCCATTTAGACAATGAAAATTTTCATTTACCCAAGGAAAATTTTTTTATGAAAATGATTCATTAAATATATGAAGGATTTTTCTTTCAGTGTAGACATAAAGTTTAGCAAATAAATAGAAATTGTTAAAAATAATGCTTAAGTTTAATCAATTTACTGGTCACGCTTTTTTTTTATTTAATCGTCAAATATTTGTTAGGTCTGAACATACCTTAAGTATTTGTATTTTGTTGGTTCCTTATAGGGATTCCAATACCGGTGTTGCCGATACCGAAATACCGGTAATATCGACAAAAATCGAGTACCGAAATACGGCTTTAAAATTACGTACGTATTACGGTTTTTAAAATTTACCACGCTTTATAATTGGAAAATTGTTTAATTCTTGCTGCTTTGTATTTAGATATTTTTATTCCATAAATAATACCGAAAAAACCGATAATACCGAAAATACCGACGGTAACGGTATTGGAATCCCTAGTTCCTTACCTTCGTGAAGTGTTTTGTTTTTATTCTAATTAACTTTTTATTATTAAAACTAATTTGATTTTTGTGTTTTTATGCATTCGAATTAAAACCGGTTAACCGGTTATTTTTAAAATGCTTTTTTTAAAATAGCAACTATTCGGAATATTCAAAACCGGTTATTGGAAAAAGTTGAATAATCGATCTCCCTAGTGACTATAACGCCATTAATTTACTTTACTTTTTCCTTTGACTACTGTTGATGAATGGTATATATGGTAAATGTGCTTATATCGCTAAATGGACTATAAAGTTAATACTGTATATTAAATTAACTTATAGCGGCAAAATAAACAGAAAAAAGGGACTATAAACAAAAAGTACTGTAAAAGCTATTTGAGGATGGATTTAAAAAAACAAAATTGAATTACAGCAAAATATTTTTCTAGTTATTTATTCTAAATATGAACACAAGTAAGAAGTATAGTCGGTCAAGCCAGACCATATGATACCCTACACAACAGGATTTAAAAGCACATAATGCTTATGTGTCCATATAAATATGGATCTATCTATGTTTATAAATTTCATTAAAATAGGTGTGAACGTTTTTGAGAGTCAGAAATTGTCCCCTACCTCCCCTTGTGGTCCTATTTTTTAAAAACTGCATAGCTTATGTGTCCATATACAAAAATATTTAAGATATCTAAATATCTATGATTTAAATTTCATTAAAATCTGTTAGATAGTTTCGGGGAGGCAGAAGTTGCCCCCTATCTTTCCTGGTGGTCCTACGATTCGGCCCATTTTCATAAGGGCCTATGTCCCAAATGTTCTCAAAAACTGTGACCTGTGCTTCGCGTACAAGGTTGCATGGACAGCCTGCCAGCCAACCGAACAGACATCGTTAGATCGACTTAGAAAGTTATTCTGAGCCGATCGCTATACTTTAAGGTAGGTCTAGGACCAATTTGTTTAAGGTTTTACACACATCGGCACAAATGCATAATACCGTGTGGGTATGGGTAATAATTAGATGGTTTTTTAACACAAAGAGTCTATGCATTTCAGAAAAGTTTGTATGAAAACTTTGTAAAATGAAAGACCAATTTTCACCATTTACATAGGCTTCGTCCTAAGTGCAATTACAAAGTATTTGCCAAATTTGATCAAATTAGCTACAAAATTGCATCTTGTACTTTGCGCACAAGATTTACAAGGACAGACGGACCGATGAACATCGTTAGATCACTTTAAAAAGTGATTCTGAGTCGATCAGTAAAATAAAAATGGGTTTGATTTCTATGTATGTATTACACATATTGACACTAACGTTTATACATAATTGATTTTTCCTAAATTTATGCTTATTTATAAAATTTGACAGATTAAAATAACATTTATAGTGAAAACAAGTACAAATGTATAGACGGTCATGCCCAGCCATATCGAGCCATAACCGCCAAAAGGGCTGTAGCGACATGATGGACGATTTTCGTTTTATTATTAAAATTTATTATTCATGATCATCTGCATCACCTCACAAAATATCAAGGCTGTAGAATTTACTGTTACGATTTTAGAGCAAAAACAATAAAGACTTAAGTACAATTCACTGTTTGTTTAAAAATTTTGTTACCACGACTGTCGCTTGCGTCTTTATTCGTGTTTATAAATTAATTCGTATTAGTGGCAAAAAAAGAAAAATATTACATTTCATATCAGTGTTTTTTTTTTAAATGGAGTTATGGAAACAAGTGGTAAGTGTTTTATTTTAAAAAAGAGATAGAATTTCTATAAATGGTAATGAAACACATCACAATTGAGTCCTTTACAAAACTATTTGGGCTTCTAAGGAATGGTATACCATGATTTCAAATGCAAAGTCTAATCCTGAAAACTATAAATGCATTTTAAGAATAATTCAGATTTAAAAGATCGGAAAACATTTTCGCAAGCTATGTTTCTCACTTCAATGAAATTGACTTTTACAACATTACGTTTTGCCTCTTTAAATAAAAATATTTCTATAATGAAACTTAAGGATGGATATTGCGATGACTCCGAAATTAAGAATATGATCTCAACTATATTGCTCGATCAAGACATAACGCTGCTTTGATACAAAATGAACCCATTCGTTTTATGATAACTTTTTCAAAATTTCATCAAAAAAATCCAAAGATTTAATAACATTTTGTGATAAAAACATAATTCCTGCAAAATTTCACAATGAATTTTTAAATTTGAAATAAGATGAAACTGGTAAATATTCTCTACCTGAAACTCATCAGGAAAACATATAATATTTACTTTAAAGTTATTTCTTTTAAAACTTATTTACCTATATACTTTCACTTCGAATTCTGAAGTAATTTTCTATTAATTTTGAAAACAAAAAACATTAAATTTTTTATGAAAAAAAAAACAGGATTTAAGTTTAATTTAACGTTATGTTTAATTTTATACACAAAAATAATTGGAAAAAATAAAAAAAATTAAAACTGAGAGATGTGTTTTAATAAAATCACAAGGGCTTAACCGCCTTAACATTGGTAAAGACCTATCCAGCGTGTCAGCAAAAAAGACTTTAGTGCCATAAATAGCCGTTATCTTGGAAATATACAAAATCAATCAAATGCAATATATTGCACAGAAGTAGCAATGTTTACAAACTAAATTTCACCGTAATCCTTAGACAGGGTCCAAAGATATTTAAAAAAAAGCTTCTCCTGTAAATTTTAGTTTTTGGCGCTTGAGACTTTTTGGCGGTTAGGGCTCGATATGATTCCCTCATCAGAGTAATTAACAACAAATTTTTGCCCACAGGCAACCATGTTATGAGGTAAAGATTTAATTAAAAGTTCTTTGTGCCGAACGGATACCCGGCGTGTGCCGGGTAGTACAGGTTTTACTATTGGTACTTGAGCAGGAAAACTTTAACTAATTTTTTACCAGGCTTAATTAAGTTCGTTGTTTTTATCACTATTGAAAGTATATAGTCTTATGTTTTTTTTAAATAAGACGTATATATGCATGTATGTATGTAATTAAATCTGATGAATTCCCAGCCAGCAAAATAATCCGACGTCGCACAGTAGCGCCCGTAGAGCAAACGAGGTTGCAAAAATCAAAATTTTCATGAGCACCGACGAAGTTTTGAATAAACTCATGTTATAGGAAACTTTTCAACGATTTCAAATCTGCCACTCTTAATAATATCACATTTTTAGTTTAGAAGATATAGCCGTTCAAAGTTGACCGACTTTCGGTTTTCAAAAAAACACACAATTTTTAGTAAATTTGTTGCGATTTCAGGTGTAATATCACGAAAAATAGGTAACGAATCGCCTTATTTTTTGTTTGTATTGATTGATGCATTTATTAAATGTGTAATGATAAAAAAAAAATGAACTGTTTGCTTTGTGTTTCTCCTGGTAAATCACTATTTAAAAACTATCCGTTTTTTCACTATTTTTCAACTTTGACGGAAAATAACAAAAATCTATATTTTTCTATATTTGCCATATTTGCAAAATCTGTTCTTTGATTATTTCTTTACATAATTCAAAAATTTTATCTGCCCGTACGTGCCCGTTTGGCTTCTAGAGGTAAAAAAGGTTAAAAAGACATGGTTGCCATACTAATATTGCGGTTTAATAAAATTCTTTAATTTGGCCCCTACAGCGCGTAGGATGCTCCTAGATGGGTCAAATGTATGACCAACCCCACTTTATTATTTATTGCCGAATTTCGGTTTTTTTAGTTATTTCAATAAACTAAACCATTTTTGAGTTACGCGAATATATGCTGTGCAGCGCCTTACATTTTCGAAATAACGGTATATCTTGAAAACAAGAGCTAATTTAAAAAAACGGTTAGCACCACTGAATTCAGCGTCCCCAATTAGGGTGAAATGCCAGGTGCGCGGCTGGTCTGTTTTTTGCAACTTGCACAGTGTACTTATTGCTCAAAATTACAATATTAAAATTCTATTTTAATATTATTTTTTTAAAGGTTGCGAAAGGAAAAAAATCATATCTTAAAAAAAAAAAAAACACCTCCTTCAAAGTTTCAGAATTTTTAAAGAACAGTTTGAGGTATTATACAAAAAAAAATCAGCCAAATAAAAAAATAGGTTTTTGACTTAGTCCGTTTTTAAAATTTAATATTTTGCAGATATTACATTTTTCAAAAAAAAATTTATTTTTTCAATATATGGTTTGTAGCCCCAAGTATTCTCTTTAAAATGACATTAAAATCATCTTCGTATGTCAAGTAGTTTTCGAGTTATTGAAGAAATAAGCTCAACACATTCGGCTAATTCGGCGAAATTATGACATTTTGAGTATGACATAACTTTTGAAAAAAAAATTTTAAAATTTTTTTTCGTTCATATATGTTCCTTATAAGATAAAAGGAACATTCTCACCAAATTTCATTAAAATCGGAAGGGGTCGTGTCCCACTCTTGGTCGTTTTGACATGGAATTACCCATATACCGAAAATACAGAAAATTGAAAAAATAAATTTAAAAAAAAAAAATTTTTTTTTTTAATTTGTTGGGTAATAATTTAGAACCCTAAAGAAAAAAAAAATAAAAACAATCTAAAAATGTAAAAATAATTTTTTTTTAGGTACCATAAAATTGATTTTTCTACTAATTTTAACTTTGATAACCCATAAGTAGGCCCCTACACAGCGTAGCACCCTTTTCAAATGCACATTTCATAGGCTGAACAGTTATCTATCATATGCTGTTTAAACTGTTCAATTACCTTATTCGGTTCAAAAGATATGATTTTTGCAACGAAAAAACTCAAACGACGCACAGTGGCGCCATTTGAGTTTTTTCGTTGCAAAAATCATATCTTTTGAACCGAATAAGATAATTGAACAGTTTAAACAGCATATGATAGATAACTGTTCAGCCTATGAAATGAGCGTTTGGAAAGGGTGCTACGCTTTGTAGGGGCCTACTTATGGGTTATCAAAGTTAAAATTAGTAGAAAAATCAATTTTATGGTAACTAAAAAAAATTATTTTTAGATTGTTTTTATTTTTTTTTTTCTTTAGGGTTTTATGTTTTAAATTATTACCCAACAAATTAAAAAAAAACAAATTTTTTTTTTAATCTCCTAGAAGTGTTTCCATCGTTTGAGTTACCGTATCCGTGCTTGGGACAGTCAACTTTTAGTCCAACTTGTTTAAAAAATGCATCCTGTATTTGCTTCTTTCTGATCTTTTCCTTATCCTTTATTGATGTATTTTCATCGAAGTTTTCCTCCTCTTGTGGTAGGGTATACGCCAGTTTTAGCAAGAATTCCATACACCTTATCCTTGCGTGCAATGGTGACATGTCATATTCGTAATTCTCCTCATTTGTAGAATCGTTTAAATTACCAAAGTTCTTCTGACTCTTTTTGCAAATCGGGCATGACATTTTGAGGTTGTTCCTGTCAGTTCGTTTACGACTTTTCCGTCAACCATGGTCAGGTGGAACTCGTAATTCCATTCAATATATTTTCCTTCTCCAATTTGCAGCTTTGTAGGCTTAATCTTGCTTATTTGTTCTTCAATGTCCTTCACCGTGGTCCTTATGAGTTCTGCCGATTCCCTTGCAAACTGAAACATTATTGGTCGGCAATAATGCACTGATGACGGACGTGGATTTTTCCAGTGTAGGGAAGATCAGATTTTAGCCGCAAAGGAACAACAGATACTATAAACATATTTCCGTCCGATATTGTAGCGTCATCGGAAGATATCCTTTGCTTATAAACGCTTTGTCCGGATGATCCATTGCAGCCCCATTTGCTGATCAATGTCAACTTCTCAGGAAGAATTTTCACCTCATTTTCAGGAAGACTCTCCAACAACCGTTTTGCTGTATGGCCCATGAGATCCTGCAGATTGTCTTTCGCAGAGACTTCCGTAAACTCCGTATGCAGTGGTCGTGAATTTATTTTGGCTTGCTTAATATGCATGTATCCGGGTAAAACGTTAGCGCCGTGTCGCGTTAAAGATGCCCGTAGTTTCTCATATTTCTCTTTGGAAAGTTCTAATTCCATCAACAAGGCCAAGGCTTCTTCGGAACCATACTTTTTAATGTGTGCGTTTGTGGGCGTAAGAATGCTTTCCTTAATCCTTTTTAGTCGCAGTGGGCTTGCATCAGCAACAGATTTGGTTATCTGCGACCTAACTCTTTCACTATCCTTTGTATATTTAATACAGCGCGTCCGATAAATGCTTCGTGGTCAAGTCATTGGTGGCATCGGCAAGTTTCCTCTTTCTTGTGAAAATTTAACACTCCTCAATACTTTTTTTTGGCCTTCCTTTTGCTCCTCTGGTTGATGTGGTGGGTATATCTACTGCCAATATATCCAGGATAATGTCTTCATTAAGCCAGTCCTCGTATTTGGGGTTGAAGTTCTGAATGGTTCCATTAGATTTCACCCATTTTGCCTTAATATTTGCATATATCAGATAAAAATTATTTTTTATAATTTCGCTTCTCTCTATATTTCCGTATAAGCTATCAAGTTCTTCTAAAGCAGCATCCGTGAAAAACTTTGGTGTGGTTGACTTTCTAAACAGTTCAAATAATTTTAAATTGTTCAACGCCATGTTTTCAGTACTTAAATTGTTTAATGGTTTTAGTAATTGTTACGCCAACTTTCAGTCGTAGACTAATCCAGGCATTATGCTTATTTTGCAATACATATATAGGCTTATGCTACCATGCCTAAAAATTTACCTGTTCCCTGCATACATATGGATTTAGGCTGAATAATGCAATTTTGATATTATGCACGTGTCCAAATAAGATTTGTGCCTACCTGTAGGGACCATAAGTCAATATTGTTCTTGACCATTTGTACGCCAAAGTATTGTTTAAGTGAGGTACGTACCTGCTAATTTCAATGAGTAATTTTTTTCAAACTATTAGATCAAATTACTGTCAGTCAAAACATATAAGGGATGGACGCCATACAGTTTCTGCAACCATGTCTTTTTAACCTTTTTTAACTCTAGAAGCCAAAAGGGCACGTACGGGCAGATAAAACCTTTTGAATTATGTAAAGAAATAATCAAAGAACAGGTTTTGCAAATATGGCAAATATAGAAAAATATAGATTTTTTTTTATTTTCCGTCAAAGTTGAAAAATAGTGAAAAAACGGATAGTTTTTAAATAGTGATTTACCAGGAGAAACACAAAGCTAACAGTTAATTTTTTTTATCATTATACATTTAATAAATACATCAATCAATACAAACAAAAAATAAGGCGATTCGTTACCTATTTTTCGTAATATTACACCTGAAATCGCAACAAATTGACTAAAAATTGTGTGTTTTTTTGAAAACCGAAAGTCGGTCAACTTTGAACGGTTATATCTTCTAAACTAAAAATGTGATGTTATTAAGAGTGGCATATTTGAAATCGTTGAAAAGTTTCCTATAACATGGGTTTATTCAAAACTTCGTCAGCGCTCATGAAAATTTTGCAACCTCGTTTGCTCTACGGGCGCCACTATGCGTCGTTCAGATATCTGAGAGAAACGTCGGCAAAAAGTCGGAATCGTATACGAATTCTGTCAGATTTCTGACCCAAAAACGTATGAAGTGGTTGACACGAATTCTGACAGACATGTCGTGGGAAATTTTAGTTTTTTGTTGGCATTTCTGATAGATATCTAACAGAAATCTAATGGGAAGTTCTGATATATTAGCCGAGATTTTTTTTGCTTTCTAACTGACAGCTGAAAGAAATAATTTTATTGCAAAATATGTACATAATTATAAATTTTACACGTACGTACCTTTTTTATGCTTTTTATCTTGAACAAATAAAATAAAATTAAAGGTTTTTTCAATTAAATGACTATTGTCATTATTTTAAAAAAATAATAAGTCTCGTTAGACACTTCTGAAAGAATTCCGTCGGAGTTCTATTGGAAATATCTGTTCATAATTTTTTTTTTGTCAAATAGGATGACTATACATAAAATCAATGATGGAGATTCTAAATATACAATACAAAAAATTATAGCGTATGAGCACACACGCTATTATGTTAAGGGGACGATATTTTCATTAAATAATTTTTTTAAAAACAAGTAATTTTACAACATGAAATGATGGATTAAAAAACAGTTCAATAAAATAACCCCAATACTAAATATATTGTTACGTTTTTCCTTTAATAAACGCGTTTGAGTTATTTTAATTGCAAATCCGAATAAAAACACACACTTATTCAACTGAACAAACTTTATTGAAATTAATTATTTTGTTGACAATTGTTAGTTACGAACAGAACTGTTTCTCAAATCAAACTTAACTAACTATACATGAGTCACCCCTTTTTATATTTCATAATTATTTCTAGATTTGTCCTGAACCTTCTCGTAAAAACTATTTATTATGTTCTATAACCATTTCTAGAAGTGACTGGGAAATTTATATAGGAATTATTTGAAAATAACAGTTGTGTTGAAAATTATACATGACAATTTTAAGTAACATAAAACTATAACTTACAAGAAAACTTATAACTATAACTATAAATAATTCTTAGATAATTTAAATTTCGTAACACTGCCCTCCACTTAAGCCTGTTCGTCCTGGCTGCGCCTTGATGCTGCTCGCAATTAATTATTGCCTCTGTTGAAGTACATTTGGGGGATTCACAAGGTGTCATAAAGTCATATGTCTTAAAATAATAACATGAAAAATACGACTGTTGTGAACAACCCCTCATAATTTTGTACGCTATTTTGAATTTAAATCAGCTGATTTAAAACAAATATAAAAAATAAATAATTACCTAACATCAAAATATTTTATAATTCTTTTCCATGAATTAATAAATTAAATTAGATTTTACCTGACTATTTTCCATTTTGCAGACGCAAATCAGAAATAAATTTTATTTCGTTTGTTTACCAAACAGCAGAGTCATAAGCCGATCTTATTTGACGCCGCAAGTGATTTGTTGCAAAAATTGCTAGCCGCAGGTTAAATTTTGATGTTAGCCGGATAAAAGTATACCATCAACGGCGACGGCTACAAGAGCTAACGCGGTACGGCTCAGCCGCTCAGCTTTGGTCTCTTCTGATTAATTACGACAGCCCAATAAACATAGCAAGCAACGTTCTATTAATTTAAGACACTTTTTGTTTACAAATCAACAACAATATTTTTAAACCATTGTAAAATGTTAGAACATTATGACAATATAACATGATAGCACACCTTGTGAATACCCCAATTGTCCAATCTTGAAGTTCTGCGTAAAGACTTTTTCACTGCTGGATATATTTAATACTCTCACGGGAACTAGACTCTTGCTGGGTTTTACGAGGGCATTCGCTGTTACGATATCTCCTTGAACTTCTGCTGGCTCTACCACCCATAAACTGTTGTCCTCACAATCTCCCTCCATTCGCGCCCATACTAAGGATTCTGATTTGGGTGACCTTGGTTTCGTATCCAACTTCAAGGGGTATTTCCACATCACGCCAATACATAATTTGCTGACCCATATTCAAATGAATACCATGTTTAATCATGAATTCTGCGCCAATGATTACCTCGTCTACAATATCAGCCACAATAAATACGTGATGGGCGATTGCATTGGCAATACTTAATTGTGCTTTTACTTTTCCATAGACAGTGGCAGACTCGCCTGTAGCTGTTCGCAGACTTACCCCGCTTAGTGGTTCGATTGATTTATGTATTAAATCGGGCCTTATAATAGAATGTGATGCCCCAGTGTCCACAGTAAGAATGCGTTTTTGACCATTAATGTAACCACAAGCAGTAAGATTCCTGTTACTCTTTTGCACTACTGATATAGAGGTTGTGGGGCCCTTAGATGTGGAAGCTATTTTTTAGTTTAAAGGTGACTCTTGTGGAGCCTGGTGACCAGCACGTTGGTTGTTTCCTGGTGGCGAGGAAGATCTTGATCGTCGTCTTGGTGCTTTGCAGTTTCGCTGAATATGGCCAGTTTTACCGCAGTTATAGCATTTTACTTTGTTTTTACCTTGCTTCTCGCCCAAAGCCTGCAAAACTGCCTTCTTCATGCTTCTCATTTCCTTTAAAATATCTCCTTCGTCTTCGGCTGTTATATCGAGCTTGCGCACCTTGCATATATGCGGTTTTGAAATTATTCTAGCGGTTTCCAGTGCCAGGGCAAACGATACCGTTTCTGCAAATGATGGCTTCTGTGATGCACATAACGCTAGTTTCACATCAGCATACCGTATACCGTTTACAAACGCCTCGGTCTTAAAATGATCTAGCAATGGATGACTTTCACCTGGATAAGTAATCTGCACCAAGCGCTCAATCTCTAGTGCAAAATCCTGTAGTGTTTCGTTTGCCTTTTGTACTCTTCCCCGTAATTCCATTCTGTGCTCACCACCATACTTGCGCTGCAATGCTACCATAATGTCATCATAATTGTTTCTGCAACTTACTGGTACACTTTCTAGAATTTCAGCTGCAGTTCCTTTTAAAGCCAGAATCAGCACTATGGCTTTTTCGTCATTGTTCCAAGCATTTTTGTTGGCAACTGTGTCAAACTGGAACTTAAACACATTCAATGGTGAGCTGCTTATTCTATTCGAGACTTCTGGAAAAACTCGCATCACTCCCTCTTGGCACTGAAGACTATTTACTTTTTCTTCCAAATGATATAGTTTTCCATCAAAAACCGTGACTTGTGTTTTTACATCCGTGACTTGAGTTTTTACATCAGTGACTTGTGTTCTTACATCAGTGACTTGTGTCTTAACATCGAACAGCTTCTGGTTGAATTCTATCTTCATATCGTCTACTCTTTCATTTATAGCAGTAGAAATCTCTTAAAGCTTCTCAAGTTTTTCGTTTGTCAATCTGGAATTTTGTTGAATTTCGGCTAAAATGGTTCTTGAGTTTTTTTCCATTTTTCTAGAATTTTGTTCCATTTTTCTACAAGTTTCAGCCAAGTTTTCTTTACCATTCTCTCCATATTTTTAGAATTTTCTTCCATTTTTCTAGAATTTTCTGCTAGGATAGCGTTTGAATTTTCTTTTAACATCTTCTCCATGTTTTTAGAATTTCCTTCCATTTTTCTAGAATTTTCTTCCCTTTTTCTAGAAGTTTCTGCAGACAGTTTTTCCATTTTCTCCATCATAGAAGCAAACATTGTGCTGAGATCCATGTTGCTTGTTACTGCACGGGTAGCAACTTCTATTTCTTCTTTTTCATCAAATTCGTAGGCTGCGATGTCCAAATTGCGTCGTTTAAATTCATCGATTAATCTATTCTGCAGCTCAGCTTTATTTCCTGCAGTAGGCAGATCCAACTTGCTCAACTCCTTCTTGAGCTGTTCAACTTTTAGCTCATCGAATTTCATTGTTGTTTGTATAGTTTTTTTTTTATCCTTTGTTTATTAATTTAATTGTTTATTTATTTTATTTTCTTTTTTTTATTGCGATTTCACTTCTGACACCAATTGTTACGTTTTTCCTTTAATAAACGCGTTTGAGTTCTTTTAATAAAAACAAACACTTATTCAACTTAACAAACTTTATTGAAATTAATTATTTTGTTTACAATTGTTAGTTACGAACAGAACCGTTTCTTAAATCAAACTAAACTAATTATACATGAGTCACCCCTTTTTATATTTCATAATTATTTCTAGATTTTTCCTGAACCTTCCCGTAAAAACTATTTATTATGTTCTATAACCATTTCTAGAAATGACTGGGAAATGTATATAGGAATTATTTTAAAATAACAGTTGTGTTAAAAATTATACATGACAATTTTAAGTAACATAAAACTACAACTTACAAGAAAACTTATAACTATAACTATAAATAATTCTTAGATAATTTAAATTTCGTAACAATATATTTTTTAAAAAACAACTAAAATCTATATATAAATCGGCTAAGGCAAAATAGTTAAGAACACTTTCCTCCTCTGTATGTCAACCGATTGGAACAAAATATACATCATTTGAAAGATATTTACTTATAGAAGTGCACAATGTATATTTTATTAAAATCTGTTCAATAATTTCAGAGTTATAAGCGTTCAAATTTGCTACTAACACAAATACAAACCATTTTTTTTTCAACTATAAAATAATAAAAAAAAAAAGGGTTGTCGATTATTCGACATTTTTTAGAAACCAGTTTTCGAGTATTTCGACTATATAAATTCGGAAAATTGAATGTGATCATTTTTAAATTTTCTATAATATTGAACTTAGAAACGTAATATTATAGGTGAAGATCAAAAATGTTGGTACTTTTTGTTTTTCCTTTGGTACGTTTTGAATTTATGTTTACATTCGACCTATAAAGATTAAATTAAAAATGCATGCTCCTGGGGGAATAAGAACATGTAAAGGGAGCTTTTTTTATTTTTCAACATAGAAAAATAAAATTAAACATGCAATGTCCTGAGTGACAATCTATTAAGGAGATTTTTTGATACTTTTTTGTTTTATCAATTCTGATTATATTGAACTTATAAATTAACTCACGTGGAAGCCAAAATATGAACCGGAGGTTGGTCCCTCGCCAAATCGATCCACTAAGACGGAAAAACTGCTCAAATATGAAAATAAATATACACTGGCGAGCAAAACCGAGTACATGCTCAGCATATTTCTATTTACTGCTTCATATCTTGGTAAATAAAAGAGCAAATTTTATAAAATTTTCAACAATTATTTTTTATTATATTAGCTAAAAAAATGCGTATTGAATGTAGTAATTACAGAACAAAAACCAAAAAAATTTAATATAAACAAATAAGGCAACTCAATTAACTCAGTTTTGCACGTTTTGAATATGGAAATTCAAAGTAGGCTGTGACTTACTGAGAAATGTTAAATTTACGGTTATTTTTTTTTTTGATGGTCGGTTTTCACCTTTTTTAAGTTGTCAGCCCTGTTACTTCTTTTATTTTATTCGTGATAGCACTTTTTAAGAGCAAAATAAAGCTAAAATGAGAAAATTAAACGTAGACACTGAAGATACTATTGTAACTTTGACTAACAGTGGATTATCATCTAGAGTAATTGCTGGTAAAGTTAACGTTAGTCAACGCACAGTGACTGCGGTACAAAAACGCCGAAATATAGTTCCAAAGCCTAATAGGGGAGGCCGTCCTCGATTACTAAAAGATTCGGACGCGCGATTAATGGTCCGAGAAATGAAGAAAAATGCCTTAAAAACACCTAATCAGGCTGCTAATGCCATTAGTAAAGACGTAAGTGAGTGGACTGCTCGTAGAGCGCTGAAGAGAATCGGTTTAGTAGCAGCAGTGAAGAAGAAAAACCCAGCTCTGTCTGATAAAAACATAAAAGCCCGTCTGGAATTTTGCAAAAAACATCAGAATTGGAGCATTGATGACTGGAAAAGGGTTATTTGGTCCGATGAGACAAAAATTAACCGATTCCAATCTGATGGTAAGGAATATTTCTGGAGCAGACCTCATGAATCTATTCAAAAGTATCATGTGAAACAAACCGTTAAACATGGCGGAGCACAGTGGCTGAAAATTTTATTTCATTGGCCAAAAGTCCAATTTTTGTTTGTCACCGATTTCAAAAATTTTAATTTGATTTAATAGTAAACATATTAAAACTAAGGTAGCCAAAAAATTTGGTCAAAATATTGGTAATTGTGGGTGTGACATGTTGTTAAACACAACTTTTTTTTTTTAATTCAGAAAAAAGTATTTTTTTTTAATATTTAATCCGAAAGAAATTATCATTGCACAAAAACTATAAGCGATAATGACCTGCTTGCTTTTCTGCTAGGTAGTCTTGTTATCTTTAAAAAGGTAATATTTGCGACTGTTGTGTTATTTATATTTGAGATGCTAGGACATATTTTCTAAACTACTATATTTTTGTCAAATTTCAACTTTAGTAGAATAGAACTTTTGCGGCCCAAAAGGGACCAAGAAGGTGAAACCACTGATAGAAAGGTGAAAGTGTTTTCTTTTACCCTGTATATACTCTTGTACCCGTTTGGACCCGTCTGTTTAACACTTTTTTAATTTTAATGAAATTACTCAAAAAAAATTTTCTAAACTACTATATTTTTGTCAAATTTCAACTTTAGTACAATAGAACTTTTGCGGCCCAAAAGGGACCAAGAAGGTGGAACCACTGATAGAAAGGTGAAAGTGTTTTCTTTTACCCTGTATATACTCTTCTACCCGTTTGGACCCGTCTGTTTAACACTTTTTTAATTTTAATGAAATTACTCAAAAAAAAAATTTCTAAACTACTATATTTTCGTCAAATTTCAACTTTAGTACAATAGAACTTTTGCGGCCCAAAAGGGACCAAGAAGGTGAAACCACTGATAGAAAGGTAATTTTAATGAAATTACTCAGAAAAAAACAATTTTTTTTAAATTGTTTTTTACAATTTTTTTTATTCCGCAAAAATGTTTGCAGAAGTAACAGAAATCATGTGCTATTGTCTTCAAAAAAATTTTATGATATAGGGAAAATTGATCGTGATCGAACACAATACAGGTAGTACATATAAAAAATTTTATTAATGTTACACAATCAGAAAAACGTATAGCTACCCTGATTCATCCTTATCCGTTACACTACGTTCACACTAGCGTATTCTATAGCAGAATAAAGGTATATTGTGACTCCCACCTTAGAAGGGCTTTTTAAATTTTGTTTGGTCTTTTTATTTTATCTGTTTTTATGACTCTAATAATAGTCCATGACCTTATAGCTATGCAATGCGTTGTTAAATTTGTGTCAGGTATTTTAAAGCATATAAATAAAAGGATTTCAAGTTTTTTAATCCTTTTTATTCTACCTGTACTTGGTATGAAAAAAAGTATGAAAAGGTTTAAAAGCAAGTGACATTCGGATGCAAACTCAGTGGATATAATATATCTGAGCAATAACAACGTTTTTCATAAACATGGAGAGCTTCAGCTATAAAGAATTGGCCGGAGAGTATTTTAGAAACAAAAACGAGGAAGATGTTAAAAATTACATTCGAAAAAAAGGAAACTTAAATTCCTATAGCACTGAAATACAACCGGACTTAGAAAATAAATTATATGTTTTCATCAAACATTTAAAACAGCGATACAGGAAAGTTGATTACAGCAAAGATAGATTTTATAAGAGCTTTGCAAACTGGTTAGAGAACGAACTTTCTGTCCAGATCGCTTCAGAAACTTCAAATCAAAACACACGTGGGAGGCCACAAAAATCGCTGGACAACTGTAGCGATAGATCCAAGAGGCGGAAGCTTAAGGATATAAATGAAGAAATCGGATATGAAAATATTCAAGATACTTTCCTACATCAATTGCGATCACAGAAACAATTGACAAAAGTGGATATCATTGAAAAAGTTGTTAAAGCTAGTCCATTGAGAACAAAACGGATTCTTAAAAGTATACCAACTCCAAGCGATGCAAAACAATTCACAAATGAGGAGGCATTAGCATTATTTCTGGATTTGAAATTAACAAAACAGCAATATATACAGCTCAGATTGCGTGCGATTGAAAAAGGCTCAAATCTGTATCCAGCATATCATCACATAACATCTGCTAAAATGGACTGTCATTAAAGGACACTATTACAATCACATCAATTTCGGCAGAGGTACAACTACAATATCTACTTGATCACACATCCGAACGATTGTTACAATCAATAAAAGGAAATGAGTTAAAGAAATATGGAAACACAAAGTTAATTTTTTTTTGTAAATGGGGATGTGATGGTTCTTCCGGACAAAAACAATACAAACAAGTAGTATTTATGTGAAAATATTTCGGACTCAGATATGTTCATGGTATCATTTGTGCCATTGCGATTAAAAAAGATTTTGGAAGATTCAGAGCCTTCGACAAGTACAACGCAAACAAAGGATATTTGGAAAAATGAGACACCATCTTCTACGAAATATTGCAGACCTATAAAATTTTAATTCAAAAAATAAACTCATGATGCCATTAATAAAGAAGTTAATGATATCAAGGCCCAAATTGCAATGCTACAGCCATTACAGTTAGATTTAGATGGGCAGCAAATTGAAGTTAGCTACCAATTAGTGCTAACAATGAAAGATGGAAAAGTAGGCCAGGCTTTGACTAACACGAAGGCTGCATCATATGCCATGCAACATCAAGCCAATAAAACCAAGTCCCGACAAAATCATAAGATAATACTGATGCATATGAATTTGGATTATCACCACTACATGCAAGAATACGACTTATGGAACACATACTTAAAATCAGTTATGATTTGGATTTCGGATCTTCAGGATCAATAAGAAACAACGAAACCAACAAGGAGTTAAGAAGTTCAAAAAGGAAACATGTTCAAGATGAATATCGCAAATTTGGGTTGATTATAGATCAGCCGAAACAAGGGTCAGGCAATACAAATGATGGCAATACCGCAAGAAGATTCTTTTCAGATCCAGAAACAGCATCTGAAACAACAGGTGTTGATTTTAACCTAATTTTTAGATTTAAAATAATCCTAGAAGTACTTGCGTGCAATGAAGAAATTGACTCTAGAAAATTTGGAGATTTTGCTTAGGAAACTGCAAAAATATATACAACCAAGTACCCATGGAGAAATATGTCTGCTACAGTTCACAAAATCCTTTATCATGGAGAAGATGTCATTAAATATCAGTTGGTGCCACTTGGAGATTTATCAGAGGAAGCTCAGGAAAAAAGGAATAAGGATTACAGATTTTATAGAGAGCACAATACTAGAAAAATTTCACGAAATTCCACTAATGAAGATCTATTTAATATATTATTGGCAACGTCAGATCCGTTTATCTCCAGTATTCGAAATCAATGGAAAGTGGAACATCGGGATTTAGATGAAGAAGTCAAAAAACTACTTAAGAACAGAAATAACACAGAACAAAATATGGAATATTTGCAATCAATCTTTCAATTAAATGAACAATAATTATAATTCATCAGATCAAAGACAGACATTGTATTAGTAAAAAATAATAATAAATAGAAGCTCACGTTGTTACAAAAGCTATTAAAATCTATTGCTGCTATTATTCATACATTATCCACATATGTATGAAATGTTTTAATAAATAAGAATAAATAAGTGTAAACAAATTTGAAAGCAAAAAATTGTTTATTTTTCAGCAATAATAGCAAAATGTCCAGTGGATTTTACTATTTTTTTTTTTTTATGTTAAAATTTTTTTTATAGTAAGCATTTAATTTTTTGAGTGTCCCATTATTACAAAAAATGTTAATGATTATTATTTAAATCAAAAAATTACATTTTTAAATAATTAAAAGAATTAAAAAAACCATATTGCACGCTAAATTAAAAAAAAATTTAAAGTTCCACTTTGACCTTAAATTCCTCAATAACTACTCAACGGATTTTAATGAAATTTAAAGTGAAGAAAGTTTAAGAATCTAACTGTCGATTAAAAAGTTACAGATTTTTGGCCAATGAAAAACGATTTTCAGCCACTGTGCGGAGGTAGCTTGATGATTTGGGGCTGTTTCACTTGGTGGCATCTTGGACCTTTTGTAAGAATTAATGGAATTATAAAGAAAGAGGATAACCTTCGTATTCTTCAAACCCATTTACCCGATTTTGTTGACCATAGCGCTTATCCGGAGGACGAAACCATTTTTCAACAGGACGGAGACCCAACACATACGGCTAAAGTCGTCCAAAAATGGCTGTCTGAGCAAAAATTTCAGGAAATGAAATGGCCTGCACAGAGTCCGGATCTAAATCCAATAGAGAATTTGTGGTCCATATTAAAAAGACGATTGGGACAACACAATCGAGCGCCTACTAGCATTGAAGACCTTTGGAGCCGTGTAAAGGTAGAATGGGAAAAAAATTCCAAAACAAAGGATTATGGATACCATACTAAAAATAGCAAGTCTTAATAATACTAAAGAATCGTGCAAAACTGAGTTAATTGAGTTGCCTTATTTGTTTATATTGAATTTTTTTGTTTTTGTTCTGTGATAACTACATTGAATACTCATTTTTTTTTAAGCTAATATAATAAAAAATAATTGTTGAAAATTTTATAAAATTTGCTCTTTTATTTACCAAGATATGAAGCAGTAAACAGAAATGTGCTGAGCATGTATTCGGTTTTGCTCGCCAGTGTACACATAGATGTAATATGTTTTCTTCTTATGAACATGAAAATTTATGGTCCAATTTTAACCATTAGGTAAACACTAGTTTATTTAAATTACTTAATAAACCAAAGAAATAAAGCCCGATTAAGAACTTGATTATATTTGCAACATGTATGTACATATTGTCGTTCGCAAGTTATTGTGTTCTACACCGCAAAATATCCAAAATTGAGATAAGATTGATTTTAAGGTAATCTTTTAGAGTTCTGTCGATCTGTGTCATCAGTTTGTCCGTATAATTTATGGTTTTCGAAATATAAGACATTGACTTTGTAATATACATACATACATATGTACGCTCATAAAATTATTACAGTAACTGATTGTGGGTTAATAAATTCGTTTTCCGTACTTTTAAAATTTAATAAAAATGTAGTTATTTTACGAATATTTTTATTCTTTTGTTATTCAAAAAATAAACAACCAAAAAATAAGGCTTTTTTCGTATTTATTTTGTTATGTAGTTTGATTTTTGTCGGTTAAAATATATTTTTTAAAAGTAAAAACTATTCAATTTTAACGAATATGCTGTTCAATAAATAAAAAATTAAAAAATGAACGTAAAAATAATTTTTTTTTAATGAAATATCAATGCTCCGTTTTCTAAATGAATTTTAATTTGTTTAAAATGTATTTTTGTTTGAATTTAAGTACATAATATTTTGAGTGTATGTATATGCAAAAAATTGTGCATATAGAACAAAAACGAAGTAAAAACACTAAATAAAAACAATGATTTTTTATTTTCTTCTATGTATATGAAAGTGTAAATAAAGTTTGTAGTAATTTAAAACTCTTTGCATGTCTGTTTTTGTTTTATTTCCTTTTTGTGACTTCACATTTATTTCTTTTTTGTGACTTCACATTGCACTTGGCAAATGAAATGAAACAAAAAAAGGAAAGAAAAAAAAAACAATAAACAAACAGAATGCAAAAGCCGTTAATTTTTAATAGCTTCCGCGTGTTTTCTAATCGATGATATTAATGAAATGTTATTATTACGTGTTGTGTTGCTAAATAGGATAGTTGTAAATTAACCATCGCTTAGTAATTTTATGAGTGTACCAGCCTAATGGATAAGGTCAAGAAACGCATATTTCTATAATAGGGTAAGTGCACCTAAGTTCGGCATGTACCAGTAGTCGGCATTTTTTGCATTTAAACGTTAATAAATAAGAAATGCTGTTTTTTTATTCATAAATATCATCAAGTTTGTCAAGAAAATTTACTCATCTTTCCATTAGTAATAATTAAATTGGAGGAAGATGAGTATTTTTGCCAAATTTTGAAGTCTTGAGTGACAAGCACTTGAACTTTTGCGGTGACCCTTGTTTTTCAAAAAAAAAAGTGTTAGAGCTAACAAAAAGGCAAATAGGCACATTATTTATGGGAAGTTTATTACTTATAAAGTTTAAAAAGGTAAAAAGTCTATTAAATTTTGTAGTAAAAGTAAAAAAATTTACTAAAAGTAAATATTTTATTAATTTTGTTGGGTGCCGACACTAGGAACAAAAATTTCCTTTGGTCGGCATTGAGTGCCGATTACTGGCAAATCAGTATTTTTCTCTGATTACACTCAAATTTGAGTAAATTGTTCATCAATCGTGCCTCTTGCCTCTGAGATAACAGAAAATGAGTTTAAAACGAGTTTACCCAGTAGTCGGCATGATTTCTTTTGAGTATCTCATGACCTGCCGACTATAGGATAAGTGTTGTCCTAAAGTCGGCAGCAATTTTATTTCTAGTTTAACTGTATATGGGGTCCCAAAACAGTATATTTTTTAAATTTGTAAGGACTATTAAATATTTGCATTTCATTTACATACTTATTTCAGTAAAGTTAAATATGAAAAGTAAGAAAACAATGTTAATGTTTAAATTTACTGAAGTGGCCCTACAAATAAAAGGTTTGATATCTATACTAGGTGCCAGCCAGTAATGAACAGAATAAAAGTTTAGTCAAATGCTAAAGAGGATAAGTTAGTAAAATAGTGACTCGTCCTCTCCAAATGCAAACTTCCGGTAAAAAATGATTACATTCTGAACACAGTGCAAGCGATTATAAAGGAAGATGGACGCACCATACTATTTAAAAATGATCGTCCTTGAATCGGCATTTAAGCTTAGCTGTTAAGAAAGCAGAGGCAATTAGTAAAGGACGAGCTAAAGTCCCTGAAGAAAAACCATCTCATCGAACAAAATGTTGTTGATATTTTGGATGATCCGTCCAGAATATGTAATGGCGATAAAATAAGTCACAATCAATTTTCCGATGTTGAAAGTAAACATTTATTTTTATTCAATTTATATTTTAATTGATTCCAATAAAATATTACATTCAAATTCACTTACATATATTGCAATAAAAATGAAATCAGAATCAAAATCTTCGTTTCCTTCAAATGAATCCCCTTACAAATTTAAAATCATTTCGAAATCAAAGAATGAAATCAGTTTGGTAGAAATCATTTTGATTTCAGATTTGTATAGCTCTGCCTCCAACAAAACTTATTTAAAAGAAAAATCTTAATCATATGATTAATTTAACAATAAGTTTGTCACCGGTGATTTTGCTTAAAATAGTCCTTCATCAAGAAGAAACAACCACATTGTTGTTGCCTTCAAACATTTGTTGCTCTTGGAAAAGAGGAAAATACTATTGTTAAATAGAAATATTAGTGGTAAACAAATTATTGTCATATTTAGCCATTGGTTAAACTAACCATAATATGTAATAAATTTCTCGTTAAAAATAGTTTTGTTGGAGGTGAACATTTTTTTCAACGTGTGTACACCCAGATAAAAACATGTTTAAAAATGGTCACGTCCAACAAAACTATTTTTAAAGAAAATTTTGAACTTATTATGTTTAATTTAACCATATTGTTGTCTCCGACAATCATATTACGGTAAAATAATCGTCCATCAAGAAGCCACAGCCATATTATGGTTGCCTCCGAACATGTTATGGTTAATAATAACTAAAATATGTTTAACACTTTTATTAGCATGGCTGTTTTTCAACCATAGCATGTTGCTCTTGCAAAAGAGGAAAATGCTATTGTTAGTGTTATATATGTATTGTCTACATACATATATATTCACATCTCTAATTCTGTAAATAACATTATCGTAGATTTAAGCTTTTATTATGTTAAGCACTTGACCTTTGGCTTGTGTTAGGCATGTTTTGTTTTCCTGAATTTTAATAAAGTTAGTTGTTAACCGAACTCCAATTGTTTCAATACACTACATTGGCGACGAGTGTAAAAATAAATAAAAAAATTAAGTAAAAAAAAAAATCGATTACACGTGCAATTTTATAAAACAAAAATGGAAATATTTAAGATTGGTATTTGTAAAATTTCCTTTTGGGCGTATTATGCCATCAATACAACAAGAACGTTAACAACGAAGCACTTGGTAAATAAGGATTGAGAGTTGTACATATAACACAAAGAATCAAGAGCAAAGAGGTGTCACCTTGGCAAGTAAGGTAAAAAAATTGCACAAAACTCATAAAACGTGAAGAATAGGGTTTCACTTACATACATACTCCTATAATCAATGTAAGAAAATAACCCACAAAAACAAACAAAAATAAAACTAAAATCAAAACGTGCTTAATACATAAATTAAAAAAAAAAAAAAGTTGTGTATCATAACTTCTAGAAAAGACAAATCATTATGGCTTCTCCAGATAATGTACAAAGCGGTACAGTTACAATTTACCATCCAAATAATATACCACAATTTTCTCCCCGCAACGAATCATGGACGTTATGGAAAGGAAAACTTGATATCCACTTTACTGAGATCAATTGTATTGAAGAGAATGCATAAAAGGCGACTCTCTTAAAAGCTAATGGATCCATTGCATATGAAACATTGCACAATTTATGTAGTCCAGCTACCCCAGTCTCTAAGACATACAAGGACCTTTGCAACTTACTCAAAATGCATTAAGGCTCAGTTAGGCGAACGTTGCTGTACCGTATCTGTACTGTATCAATCAGCTGTTCGATTTTTGTTATATGAAAACCAATACAAAAGCTTACCGAAATGCAATGTACCGTAGTTGCAACGTACCAATCTGTATAAAATAGAATTTCATGCCGTTGTTACGTGACATTTGTAAGACAGTGATGGGCGGCTTGTATGTTACATTGAATGCGGGTAATTTTGCTCTTTTTTTTGGTACTTTTTTAAGTATATCTATGGAATTGCGACAAAACAACTTACAATACAACATATTTCCAAATATACAAATATACATATGTTAAGATGTTTAAAATAAACAAATGCATATACACATACAATGGAAATGTGAAACATATACAAGACTTTAAATGGTATCAAAACCTTGTTTGGTGTATGCACATTTACAATAAATGTATGCTAAAAATTTATTCATGCTAAAATACAAATTTATTTATTGCAAATCTATAATAAAAATATTAAATTATTAAAATTTTTTACATACCCAAAATACTGTTTTAATACCATTTAAATCACGTGGTACCTTTTCTGCACAACGGTCACCATTTGAGCATTTTTGATTCCCATCACTGTGTGTTTTGTTTTATGTATACTATTGCTTTTTGTTTATGTATGGGAAAACATATGACACGTTGTTAAACGTTCTATAAGTGCACCAACGTGCTTACAGTACGGTGCGGTACATTACGGGTACAGCAACGTTCGCCTAACTGAGCCTTTACACTCCACCTACCATCATTTTTCGTGAGCGTAAAAGCTTTCATACAGCAGTGCAAGCTGATGATGAATCTGTAGCAGATTGGCATTCAAGAGTAAAAAAACTTGCTCTCGCGTGTAAATTTGGTAACAATTTAGAAGCTTTTGTCTTGGATCGCTTTATTATGGGTATAAATAATAAAATATTTGAGAGATTGTGTGAAGAGGATGAGAAGATAACAATGGATGAAGCACTCCGAAAAGCTCTTATAATGGAAATGAAGCTGGTATCGAAAGTTAATAATGACATACAGGTTGGAAATATAAAAACTGGAAAGTATAAAAAAAGAATCAACAACAGTAACAACAAAAAGAACATCAGACAAAATAACAACGAGAATGCAAATACAAAAACAACAACAGCCTGTTCCCACTGTGGGTGGTGAAATCATAAATCAAACGACTGCCGGTTTAAGAGTAGTAAGTGCAACTTCTGTGGAAAGGTTGGACATTTGTCATCAGTTTGCAGAGAAAGGGATAAAGTTGTAAATTACGTATCAGAATCTGATTATGATAGTGAAGATTTTTGTAAAAATAATTCTAATGACTTTTCTAATAATAGTATCAGCGGCAACAGAAATTGTGGCAATTCAACTCAGCTCTACAAAGTTTTAATAAAAATAGATGGAATTTCTTTTGATGTGGTTTGTGATTCTGGTGCTCCATGCAGTTTGGTATCGGAATAAAAAAAGTAAGTAAGTTGAATAAAAAAGTAAGTCTCAAACCTTGTAATGGGAATAAAATTAAATTGTTAGGAGAATACGACGAGTTTATTGAGGTGAATGGAATGAAAAAGAAGGTGAAACTTGTAGTGACAGATAATGATAGCAGTCCTTTATTTGGTAGACATTTTTTGAGAACTTTTAACTTTGAACTTGTTCAAGTCAACTCTATTAGCTCCGATCAAAATTCCATCATGACGGAGCAAATAAAAAATGAATTTCATGAAGTTTTTAGTAGTGGCCTTGGATGTTACAAGTTAGGAAAAATTTCTCTGGCTATTGACAAGGATGCAAAACCTATATTTTGTAAGCCGCGTCCAATGCCATTAGCTTGGAAAAGTAAAATTGAAGAAAATCTTAGGTAGTTAATTGCAAATTAGAACAAGTAGATCATTCGGAATGGGGCACATCACTTGTTCCAATTTTGAAGCCTAATGGTGACATTCGAATTTGTGGCGACTACAAAATCACCATAAACAAATATCTGTCTGATTTTAAATATCCATTGCCATTGATAGATGAAATATTTGCTTCACTTCAAGGAGGCCAAATGTTTTCAAAATTAGATTTATCTAGTGCATATAATCAGCTTATACTTGACGAAAAATCACAACTGTTATGTACATGGTCTACCCACATTGGCGCTTTAAAGATGAATCGTTTGCCTTTTGGAATTTAGCCTGCTGCTGGAATATTTCAAAAAACAATGGAAACCTTATTAAAAGATATACCATTTGTAGTTGTATATCAGGATGATATTACGATATCTGGCAAGAATATGAAAGAACACATTAACAATTTAAAATCTGTGCTAAATAAATTGTTGTTGGCGGGACTTAAGCTCAATTTGTCGAAATGTGAATTTTTCAGAAATGAAATATCATATTTGGGTTTTACCATTGACAAGTTTGGTCTTAGAAAGAACAAGGAAAGGATGGGTTCGGTATTAAAAGCCCCAATACCAAAGAATGTGTCTGAATTACGTGCATTAGGCATGGTAAATTATTACTCAAAATTTGTTGATAATTTTGCAAAAATCATGACACCATTATATCATTTATTAAAGAAAAACGTTAAATTTGTGTGGTCTGAAAGATGTCAAATTGCGTATGATACGGTTAAAAGAGAGATAACTTCAGATAAAGTTAATTTCAAGTGTTTTTGTCAAGAATAAAAACTGGGAATTAAGCAAGAATAACAAAATCTTTTGAAATTAAAATTTTGTATTCCCGAAAATTGAAATTACTTTTTGATAACTTTTTGGATTTGTTTTTTTTTTTTTATTTGTCGGGCTATTCTTTCTTCCACATTGTTAATTTTAAATTAAGTGAACTAAATCCCTCCTAATTAGTAATTGTTTCACCAATATATCCGTAATTGGAAAATACAAATGCTAATTGACTTCTGGTGTTATTTAAATTTTATATTTCTTTTCCTTTTTTTTATTGCCAATCATCGGTTCTTCAAACATTCTTAAATTACTCGAAGTTTTTTTGAGTAGAATTCTGAAGCATCTAGCCAGGCCCCAATTTTGCTGCGGTGGAAGGTGAATCAAGGGATACATTTAATTTAAAATTGCAATATAATCGAATTGGCTTCTAAATTCTCTGCAACGAAGTATAACCCATGTGCCAAGCAAGTAATTTGTAACCCATTGGAAGTCTTAATGATGTAATATGCTGCATCGGTTTAAAATAGAAGCATCTTTTGTCGAAATCTTGAAAATCTTGTATTTAAAGCAAAGCTCCAAAAGAATTTATTGATTATTAAAAATTTTTAAGAAAGTTTTTTTTGTGTATTTAAAATTTTTTTTTAAGAACTTTTTTATGATATGAAAAATAAAAGATCCCTCAAAAATGTCAAAATATGCAAACATATGCATATAAAACCTAAATATGCAAAAATATGCATTTTCACCAATATATGCAATAATATGCAAAAACAAATCAATACCATTTTAACGCAAATTTAATGATTCGGAAAGATAATTGGTCGACATCGTTCTTAGACTATCGACAAAAAACATGCATTTGCATGGAAATCGCATCCCTAGTTATAATGTTCTCGACATGTTTACAAGCTCGAAAGCATAGCCGGCCTTTCGCTATGATAAGTATAGAAGGTCGACCACGCCGAGACGCTTTACTTAGCGAAGCCGGTTCTTGTTTTACCATAGAGGAGAAAATCCTAGCGCCCAAATGTGTTGTCGTTATATAGAGAAAAAACAACAAAACAATTTTTAACGAACATTTTTACCATTTTATGTTAAATTTAACCAAATAATTGTCACCGACCATAATAAAACATGTTTTTTCTCTGCGTGTATGTAGGTGTTTTTGTATTTAACTTCTTTAGTAAATATGCCCCTTATGACATGTTTAAAAATGACATAATGTCTATTTGCAAAGTGTCTTAATGCCCACGGACATTATGACACTATCGGGCATGTTCTAGAAATTGAAATGAAGTGGATTTAAGATCGAGCAAATTTTAAAAACGACACTGTTCTAAAAGTTCATACAAATATTCCATTTTATCAATTAAATTTTGTGAGTACCAGTTAGCTTTACAAGAATAACTCTTAAAACCAGGAAAAACAACGGTCATTTTGTAACAGATTGAACTTAAAATCTCGTTCGATTTCAATTTCACTTCATTTCGATTTCTAGAACATGCCCGTATGACACTTTTTTGAGCGTCACAGTGTCCATTAGACTGGTCGCAATTTTTTTTTTAATTTAATTGTTTGCGCTGCTTAAAATATGAGGTTTGGTGTAAGAAATCATGATCTAATTTTTCAGGTCAATCCGACGGTGCCTAGGCGTGCCGGGTGGTGCCCAAAGTTCCCCATATTATAAAAAAACATCTTTTCTATCAGATCTTTATAGTTATACTAGTTGAAAAGCCGAAAATCAAAAATATGGCTTCGTTACGATCTTCCGCAGAGAAAGTACTTCAAGTGTGGCAAATTTCAGCTTCCTATGTCATCAGATGGCTTCAGAAAGATGCGGAAAGAATAGGACATACATGCAAACATCCTGACATACTAAGAAATTATATATTGTTTAGATAGATTAACATATGTTCGCGCAAGTCAAAAACGCTTTAGCTTATTGAAAAACTAAAAAAAACCGAAATTCCGCAATAAAATTTACTTTAAGAAAGTTAAAACTTTTTTCTTTATGTTTGCTTTGGTTTTCGAGATATACCGTTATTTCGAAAATTAAGGAGGTTGCACAACATATGTTCGCGGAACTCAAAAACGCTTTAGTTTATTGAAAAACTAAAAAAAAACCGAAATTCCGCAATAAAATTTACTTTAAGAAAGTTTAAACTTTTTTCTTTTTGTTGGCTTTGGTTTTCGAGATATACCGTTATTTCGAAAATTAAGGAGGTTGCACAACATATGTGCGCGTAACTCAAAAATGCTTTAGTTTATTGAAAAACTAAAAAAAAACCGAAATTCCGCAATAAAATTTACTTTAAGAAAGGTAAAACGTTTTTTTTATATGCGCAGTCGTTTTAGAAACATAATTTTTTTCTGGATAAAAAAATGATTTTTTTATTAAAATTTCGGAATTTTTGCTGCATTTTTCAATTTTTTATGAATTTTTAAAAACAAAAATTCCGAAATTTTAATAAAAAAATTATTTTTTTTCCAGAAAAAAATTATGGGCCATGTCACAGAGTACAATTCCGTTCGGAATTGAAGAAAACATATTTGTTTGTTGATGGAAAGTGTATTTTGATAGTTTTCTGGCCTTTCAGATACAGACAACTCCCATACCGTTGATGAAAACAAAAATGGTTTCATTCCGAAACATTTTTTCGTCATTTTCTGAAGCACCAAAATACGGAATGAATTCCGTTTCCGAACGGAATTGTACTCTGTGACATGGCTGTATGTTTCTAAAACGACTCCGCATATAAGAAAAACGTTTTACCTTTCTTAAAGTAAATTTTATTGCGTAATTTCGGTTTTTTTTAGTTTTTCAATAAGCTAAAGCGTTTTTGAGTTGCGCGAACATACTGTGAGCGTCAAAATAAAGTGTACAGCTTGTTTTCCGATATAAAAATGGTTATGTTAGTTATAAAAAGTTAAATTTTTACTTTGCCAAATTTGATCAGACTTCAAGCTTGCTGTCAACTGTGAAAAATACGTTGCTCCAAAAAGTGACAAAAGCAAGTCGGACAAAAAAAAACGTGATAAAAGGTAGAAATAAGAAATTCAACGGAAAAAATATAGCATCTAAAGTGAAGCGTGATAGGGTTAGCTTTTGTAAAACGTCCTAAAACAGATGGATCAGACCAATAGTCGCTCGATATCAACTTAAGTAAACATCTGAAAACATTTGGACAGACAAATTAAAAAAAACATTAGCAGCAAGCACTCTCTGAATAAAATTCTGCAGGAAGGGTAGCCAAAATTGTCTACTGAGCTAACTTTAAAATGGGTGGAATTGATGCCAAAGAGACTAGAAGCCGTCCTAAAAGCAAAAAGAAATCAATCAAAGTATTAGCCACTTCACGTTTCTTAGTATTTTAAAACTGTACACTTTTTTTTGGCGCGTTTAAAACGGAGTATATTAGTTTTTTTATTGTATTGTTTTTGTTGTTTTTAAAGTATTTCAAATTTTTAATTTTAAATTGTAATAACATTGTCCAAAGTTTTGTAAATGATAATAATCTTCTAAAAATTTTAATTATTTTTTGCTAAAATATCACTTTTTATATTCGAAAACCAGTTGTACACTTTATTTTGACGCTGACAGTATGTTAATCTATCTATAGAATATATAATTTCTTAGTATGTCAGGATGTTTGCTTGTATGTCCTATTCTTTCCGCAACTTTGTGAAGCCATCTGATGACATAGGAAGCTGAAATTTGCCACACTTGAAGTACTTTCTCTGCGGAAGATCGTAACGAAGCCATATTTTTGATTTTCGGCTTTTCAACTAGTATAACTATAAAGATCTGATAGAAAAGATGTTTTTTTATAATATGGGGAACTTTGGGCTCCACCCGGCACGCCTAGGCACCGTCGGATTGACCTGAAAAATTAGATCATGATTTCTTACACCAAACCTCATATTTTAAGCAGCGCAAACAATAAAATTTAAAAAAAAAAAAAAAAATCCCATACAAGATGCGACCAGTCTAGTGTCCATGGACACTGAGTCACTAGACGTTATGACATGCCACCGTTGGCGAAAAGTATGTTTCAGCAAAAGTAGTACTACAACAAAAAAAGAAATGAAACCTGCATGCACATCTGAATATTATTTTTTATGTACAAAGTAAATTATTTTCGGAAAATTACCGACAAAACATTTTTAAAGATTTAAAATGGTCGTTCAGATAGAGTTTTTTTTCCCGGAGTTTTTCCGATTTAAAAAATTCCCCGCTTTTCCGGGACCCCGCTCCATATAAATAATACAAAGTAAATTTGTTTTAAATTAATGAAAAAAACTTTTAAAAACTTTTACAAAGTGAGTAAAAGAAATGCTTAAATACTGCGAAAATTACTGGAAGATTGCGAGATGAACTTGAATTTATATTACCTTACGCTTTTATATGTAAATTCCGTATTATTATTCTGTAGATACAAGATAAAAAGAAAACATAAACATAACAATTTAATTCATAAAACATTTACAAAAACAAACAAAAATTGTAGTACTCAAGTTAATTAATTCATTAAATAGACAAAATATTTTAAATAAATATATTAACATTTTTTTACAGCTTAGGAAATAACGTTCAGACAAACTCAAAGCGTTTGGGAAGTCGTCAAAGAGTATATTTCTGATTTTATTTACTAATTACCATGTTTCCGAAAAATTTCGTTCACTTTTTTATTAAGATTGGACAAATAGTTTAAATTGCAATAGTTTAAAGTTGTTGCATGCTTCTAATTCACAATCAGAAGCAATTTTTTATAAACTACGTCTATATCAGTCAAATGCATGTCAAGGTTGGTGAAAAAAAAAAAAAAAAACATCAACCGGACTTCTTATTTATTACAAACCTTTTCAAGCTCGATTTTTTTTTTGTTGCAATAAAGGAGCGATATGTTTAGGTTTCTCCTATTTTTAAGACTTGTCCATGGACAATGAAAATTTACTGCTTGCATCTTATTTTGAATTTATGTTCTTTATTATCTCTTCACTTCACTTTATTTATTAATTATCAACTGTTGCACTGCCATTTCTGCTTTTAGATTTACTGCATTAGTAGACATTGATTTACGTATGTACTCACTTCTTGTAATTTATCTAATCGGCAACCCATCAACAGATGCTAATTTTTAGGGAATAGAGAACTAAATTGCATAGTATAAATAGCTGTTTTCTGAAATTATTAGGGAAAACGGAAAATATAATAATTGAAATCCCGGGAAAACCCCCTATTCACAGACAACCAAAAAAAAAAATTTTTTAGCAAATTTGTGTCAGTCCAAAACGTCAAAAGAAGAATTGAGAAACGTTTTACAAAAAAAAAACAGAAAAGCTTTAGGTACCACTTCAAAAACTTAAAAGAAAATTGAATGCCACGGCTGTGTAAAACATTTGTTTAAAATACTTTTCTAAGTTTATCCAGAATTGAATATATTGTCATTTCAAGCACATTTGCGATCCATCCATCCATGTTGTGAATGAGTTACGAAAGGGCAAGCATGTTATGTATGCTATTTTAAGCGAAACGAAGAAAAGAATAAGAGAACATATAAAAAGTGTTCCAGTAGTTGATTCGCATTATTGCAGAGCCAGTACATCACGTCAGTATTTGGAGGAAGGATTGACTATTAGTAAAATGTTTCGTTTCTTTCAACAAAAGTTTCCTGAACATTCCATATTATATCGACGTTTACAGGTATTTTAAAAAAACCTCGGATTTTTTGTGCCAAAAAAAGATCAGTGCGATCGTTGTGTATTGTTCCAAAAGAACAAACTTCCAAAAGAACAAACAATATAATACTTTGAAAAGCTAAAAAAAAAATTATGAAGAACATTGCGATGAAAAAATTAATTGCAAAGTGGGGCGTGAAAAAGACAGAGCCATTAAATCCAAAGAACTATAGTCATTTATTTCGACTTACAAAGTGTTTTACCAGTGTTTAAAAAACTAGACTCCAGTAGCAGTAGTAACGAAAAAACATAAAATAGTCTAGTTAAAAAAGGCTAAAAAGTTGTAGTCGTTCATTTACTATTACTACTGCTACCGTTACATTTTAGTAGGGGTAGTTGTAGCAGTAGCGCAAAAAGAAAATAATTGAAGTAGCGGAAGAATAACATTAAGATAGTTGCTGAATAGTATTGAAGCAGTTTTAGAGTAACATTGAAGCAGTATGTTAATAACATTAAAGCAGTCATAAAATAACATTTTGGTAGCAGCAGAAGTAATCAAAAATCTTTAGCAAAATAAGTTCGTGTGTGTTTTAATCAGTGTTGCCTTAAAATCACCATTTCAAAACATAAATCTCCAATTTTTTAAGCTTACAACAGACATTGAACAAAAATTGTAAACTTTACCTGCTTCGTTCGAAGCTGCATTTTTATTGGGTATGTGCCAGTAGGAAGTTACTAGGAACCGATGTACAGTATCGGACAAAACCTAAGCTATCATTTTGGAGTGTCCTTTTAATTAAGGAATCTTCATGTCGCGAAGTTTAACGTGGCCTTCCTCCAGAATGAGAAGGAGATGTGCGACCAGTCTGCAAAAACTTTTTAATTAGCCTAGAAATAATTTATCTGTTTATCCTATATTTTGCACTTAATTAATGTCTTAATAAATTCACTTCATCTTATCCCAATCGAGAACTTGAGGGAGTTCATTAACTTAAAAATCAACCGAGAAAATTGCAAAACCAAAGAAAATTTATTTGAAGCCGCAAAAATAGCCTGGGAAGCAATATCACCTGAAATAATTAATTATTTAATATGCTCTGTGTCTAAAAGATGTGCGTTTGTCATCCAGAATAAAGAATTCGAATTTTGGGCGTATTATGCCATCAATACAACAAGAACGTTAACAACGAAGCACTTGGTAAATAAGGATTGAGAGTTGTACATATAACACAAAGAATCAAGAGCAAAGAGGTGTCACCTTGGCAAGTAAGGTAAAAAAATTGCACAAAACTCATAAAACGTGAAGAATAGGGTTTCACTTACATACATACTCCTATAATCAATGTAAGAAAATAACCCACAAAAACAAACAAAAATAAAACTAAAATCAAAACGTGCTTAATACATAAATTAAAAAAAAAAAAAAGTTGTGTATCATAACTTCTAGAAAAGACAAATCATTATGGCTTCTCCAGATAATGTACAAAGCGGTACAGTTACAATTTACCATCCAAATAATATACCACAATTTTCTCCCCGCAACGAATCATGGACGTTATGGAAAGGAAAACTTGATATCCACTTTACTGAGATCAATTGTATTGAAGAGAATGCATAAAAGGCGACTCTCTTAAAAGCTAATGGATCCATTGCATATGAAACATTGCACAATTTATGTAGTCCAGCTACCCCAGTCTCTAAGACATACAAGGACCTTTGCAACTTACTCAAAATGCATTAAGGCTCAGTTAGGCGAACGTTGCTGTACCGTATCTGTACTGTATCAATCAGCTGTTCGATTTTTGTTATATGAAAACCAATACAAAAGCTTACCGAAATGCAATGTACCGTAGTTGCAACGTACCAATCTGTATAAAATAGAATTTCATGCCGTTGTTACGTGACATTTGTAAGACAGTGATGGGCGGCTTGTATGTTACATTGAATGCGGGTAATTTTGCTCTTTTTTTTGGTACTTTTTTAAGTATATCTATGGAATTGCGACAAAACAACTTACAATACAACATATTTCCAAATATACAAATATACATATGTTAAGATGTTTAAAATAAACAAATGCATATACACATACAATGGAAATGTGAAACATATACAAGACTTTAAATGGTATCAAAACCTTGTTTGGTGTATGCACATTTACAATAAATGTATGCTAAAAATTTATTCATGCTAAAATACAAATTTATTTATTGCAAATCTATAATAAAAATATTAAATTATTAAAATTTTTTACATACCCAAAATACTGTTTTAATACCATTTAAATCACGTGGTACCTTTTCTGCACAACGGTCACCATTTGAGCATTTTTGATTCCCATCACTGTGTGTTTTGTTTTATGTATACTATTGCTTTTTGTTTATGTATGGGAAAACATATGACACGTTGTTAAACGTTCTATAAGTGCACCAACGTGCTTACAGTACGGTGCGGTACATTACGGGTACAGCAACGTTCGCCTAACTGAGCCTTTACACTCCACCTACCATCATTTTTCGTGAGCGTAAAAGCTTTCATACAGCAGTGCAAGCTGATGATGAATCTGTAGCAGATTGGCATTCAAGAGTAAAAAAACTTGCTCTCACGTGTAAATTCGGTAACAATTTAGAAGCTTTTGTCTTGGATCGCTTTATTATGGGTATAAATAATAAAATATTTGAGAGATTGTGTGAAGAGGATGAGAAGATAACAATGGATGAAGCACTCCGAAAAGCTCTTATAATGGAAATGAAGCTGGTATCGAAAGTTAATAATGACATGCAGGTTGGAAATATAAAAACTGGAAAGTATAAAAAAAGAATCAACAACAGTAACAACAAAAAGAACATCAGACAAAATAACAACGAGAATGCAAATACAAAAACAACAACAGCCTGTTCCCACTGTGGGTGGTGAAATCATAAATCAAACGACTGCCGGTTTAAGAGTAGTAAGTGCAACTTCTGTGGAAAGGTTGGACATTTGTCATCAGTTTGCAGAGAAAGGGATAAAGTTGTAAATTACGTATCAGAATCTGATTATGATAGTGAAGATTTTTGTAAAAATAATTCTAATGACTTTTCTAATAATAGTATCAGCGGCAACAGAAATTGTGGCAATTCAACTCAGCTCTACAAAGTTTTAATAAAAATAGATGGAATTTCTTTTGATGTGGTTTGTGATTCTGGTGCTCCATGCAGTTTGGTATCGGAATAAAAAAAGTAAGTAAGTTGAATAAAAAAGTAAGTCTCAAACCTTGTAATGGGAATAAAATTAAATTGTTAGGAGAATACGACGAGTTTATTGAGGTGAATGGAATGAAAAAGAAGGTGAAACTTGTAGTGACAGATAATGATAGCAGTCCTTTATTTGGTAGACATTTTTTGAGAACTTTTAACTTTGAACTTGTTCAAGTCAACTCTATTAGCTCCGATCAAAATTCCATCATGACGGAGCAAATAAAAAATGAATTTCATGAAGTTTTTAGTAGTGGCCTTGGATGTTACAAGTTAGGAAAAATTTCTCTGGCTATTGACAAGGATGCAAAACCTATATTTCGTAAGCCGCGTCCAATGCCATTAGCTTGGAAAAGTAAAATTGAAGAAAATCTTAGGTAGTTAATTGCAAATTAGAACAAGTAGATCATTCGGAATGGGGCACACCACTTGTTCCAATTTTGAAGCCTAATGGTGACATTCGAATTTGTGGCGACTACAAAATCACCATAAACAAATATCTGTCTGATTTTAAATATCCATTGCCATTGATAGATGAAATATTTGCTTCACTTCAAGGAGGCCAAATGTTTTCAAAATTAGATTTATCTAGTGCATATAATCAGCTTATACTTGACGAAAAATCACAACTGTTATGTACATGGTCTACCCACATTGGCGCTTTAAAGATGAATCGTTTGCCTTTTGGAATTAAGCCTGCTGCTGGAATATTTCAAAAAACAATGGAAACCTTATTAAAAGATATACCATTTGTAGTTGTATATCAGGATGATATTACGATATCTGGCAAGAATATGAAAGAACACATTAACAATTTAAAATCTGTGCTAAATAAATTGTTGTTGGCGGGACTTAAGCTCAATTTGTCGAAATGTGAATTTTTCAGAAATGAAATATCATATTTGGGTTTTACCATTGACAAGTTTGGTCTTAGAAAGAACAAGGAAAGGATGGGTTCGGTATTAAAAGCCCCAATACCAAAGAATGTGTCTGAATTACGTGCATTAGGCATGGTAAATTATTACTCAAAATTTGTTGATAATTTTGCAAAAATCATGACACCATTATATCATTTATTAAAGAAAAACGTTAAATTTGTGTGGTCTGAAAGATGTCAAATTGCGTATGATACGGTTAAAAGAGAGATAACTTCAGATAAAGTTAATTTCAAGTGTTTTTGTCAAGAATAAAAACTGGGAATTAAGCAAGAATAACAAAATCTTTTGAAATTAAAATTTTGTATTCCCGAAAATTGAAATTACTTTTTGATAACTTTTTGGATTTGTTTTTTTTTTTTTTATTTGTCGGGCTATTCTTTCTTCCACATTGTTAATTTTAAATTAAGTGAACTAAATCCCTCCTAATTAGTAATTGTTTCACCAATATATCCGTAATTGGAAAATACAAATGCTAATTGACTTCTGGTGTTATTTAAATTTTATATTTCTTTTCCTTTTTTTTATTGCCAATCATCGGTTCTTCAAACATTCTTAAATTACTCGAAGTTTTTTTGAGTAGAATTCTGAAGCATCTAGCCAGGCCCCAATTTTGCTGCGGTGGAAGGTGAATCAAGGGATACATTTAATTTAAAATTGCAATATAATCGAATTGGCTTCTAAATTCTCTGCAACGAAGTATAACCCATGTGCCAAGCAAGTAATTTGTAACCCATTGGAAGTCTTAATGATGTAATATGCTGCATCGGTTTAAAATAGAAGCATCTTTTGTCGAAATCTTGAAAATCTTGTATTTAAAGCAAAGCTCCAAAAGAATTTATTGATTATTAAAAATTTTTAAGAAAGTTTTTTTTTGTGTATTTAAAATTTTTTTTTAAGAACTTTTTTATGATATGAAAAATAAAAGATCCCTCAAAAATGTCAAAATATGCAAAAATATGCATATAAAACCTAAATATGCAAAAATATGCATTTTCACCAATATATGCAATAATATGCAAAAACAAATCAAAGCCATTTTAACGCAAATTTAATGATTCGGAAAGATAATTGGTCGACATCGTTCTTAGACTATCGACAAAAAACATGCATTTGCATGGAAATCGCATCCCTAGTTATAATGTTCTCGACATGTTTACAAGCTCGAAAGCATAGCCGGCCTTTGGCTATGATAAGTATAGAAGGTCGACCACGCCGAGACGCTTTACTTAGCGAAGCCGGTTCTTGTTTTACCATAGAGGAGAAAATCCTAGCGCCCAAATGTGTTGTCGTTATATAGAGAAAAAACAACAAAACAATTTTTAACGAACATTTTTACCATTTTATGTTAAATTTAACCAAATAATTGTCACCGACCATAATAAAACAATTTTTTTCTCTGCGTGTATGTAGGTGTTTTTGTATTTAACTTCTTTAGTAAATATGCCCCTTATGACATGTTTAAAAATGACATAATGTCTATTTGCAAAGTGTCTTAATGCCCACGGACATTATGACACTATCGGGCATGTTCTAGAAATTGAAATGAAGTGGATTTAAGATCGAGCAAATTTTAAAAACGACACTGTTCTAAAAGTTCATACAAATATTCCATTTTATCAATTAAATTTTGTGAGTACCAGTTAGCTTTACAAGAATAACTCTTAAAACCAGGAAAAACAACGGTCATTTTGTAACAGATTGAACTTAAAATCTCGTTCGATTTCAATTTCACTTCATTTCGATTTCTAGAACATGCCCGTATGACACTTTTTTGAGCGTCACAGTGTCCATTAGACTGGTCGCAATTTTTTTTTTAAATTTAATTGTTTGCGCTGCTTAAAATATGAGGTTTGGTGTAAGAAATCATGATCTAATTTTTCAGTTCAATCCGACGGTGCATAGCCGTGCCGGGTGGGGCCCAAAGTTCCCCATATTATAAAAAAAAACATCTATTCTATCAGATCTTTATAGTTTTACTAGTTGAAAAGCCGAAAATCGAAAATATGGCTTCGTTACGATCTTCCGAAGAGAAAGTACTTCAAGTGTGCCAAATTTCAGCTTCCTATGTCATCAGATGGCTTCAGAAAGATGCGGAAAGAATAGGACATACATGCAAACATCCTGACATACTAAGAAATTATATATTGTTTAGATAGATTAACATATGTTCGCGCAAGTCAAAAACGCTTTAGCTTATTGAAAAACTAAAAAAAACCGAAATTCCGCAATAAAATTTACTTTAAGAAAGTTAAAACTTTTTTCTTTATGTTTGCTTTGGTTTTCGAGATATACCGTTATTTCGAAAATTAAGGAGGTTGCACAACATATGTTCGCGTAACTCAAAAACGCTTTAGTTTATTGAAAAACTAAAAAAAAAACCGAAATTCCGCAATAAAATTTACTTTAAGAAAGTTTAAACTTTTTTCTTTTTGTTGGCTTTGGTTTTCGAGATATACCGTTATTTCGAAAATTAAGGAGGTTGCACAACATATGTGCGCGTAACTCAAAAATGCTTTAGTTTATTGAAAAACTAAAAAAAAAAAACCGAAATTCCGCAATAAAATTTACTTTAAGAAAGGTAAAACGTTTTTTTTATATGCGCAGTCGTTTTAGAAACATAATTTTTTTTCTGGATAAAAAAATGATTTTTTTATTAAAATTTCGGAATTTTTGCTGCATTTTTCAATTTTTTTATGAATTTTTAAAAACAAAAATTCCGAAATTTTAATAAAAAAATTATTTTTTTTCCAGAAAAAAATTATTTTTTTTCCAGAAAAAAATTATGGGCCATGTCACAGAGTACAATTCCGTTCGGAATTGAAGAAAACATATTTGTTTGTTGATGGAAAGTGTATTTTGATAGTTTTCTGGCCTTTCAGATACAGACAACTCCCATACCGTTGATGAAAACAAAAATGGTTTCATTCCGAAACATTTTTTCGTCATTTTCTGAAGCACCAAAATACGGAATGAATTCCGTTTCCGAACGGAATTGTACTCTGTGACATGGCTGTATGTTTCTAAAACGACTCCGCATATAAGAAAAACGTTTTACCTTTCTTAAAGTAAATTTTATTGCGTAATTTCGGTTTTTTTTAGTTTTTCAATAAGCTAAAGCGTTTTTGAGTTGCGCGAACATACTGTGAGCGTCAAAATAAAGTGTACAGCTTGTTTTCCGATATAAAAATGGTTATGTTAGTTATAAAAAGTTAAATTTTTACTTTGCCAAATTTGATCAGACTTCAAGCTTGCTGTCAACTGTGAAAAATACGTTGCTCCAAAAAGTGACAAAAGCAAGTCGGACAAAAAAAAAAGTGATAAAAGGTAGAAATAAGAAATTCAACGGAAAAAATATAGCATCTAAAGTGAAGCGTGATAGGGTTAGCTTTTGTTAAACGTCCTAAAACAGATGGATCAGCCCAATAGTCGCTCGATATCAACTTAAGTAAACATCTGAAAACATTTGGACAGACAAATTAAAAAAAACATTAGCAGCAAGCACTCTCTGAATAAAATTCTGCAGGCAGGGTAGCCAAAATTGTCTACTGAGCTAACTTTAAAATGGGTGGAATTGATGCCAAAGAGACTAGAAGCCGTCCTAAAAGCAAAAAGAAATCAATCAAAGTATTAGCCACTTCACTTTTCTTAGTATTTTAAAACTGTACACTTTTTTTTGGCGCGTTTAAAACGGAGTATATTAGTTTTTTTATTGTATTGTTTTTGTTGTTTTTAAAGTATTTCAAATTTTTAATTTTAAATTGTAATAACATTGTCCAAAGTTTTGTAAATGATAATAATCTTCTAAAAATTTTAATTATTTTTTGCTAAAATATCACTTTTTATATTCGAAAACCAGTTGTACACTTTATTTTGACGCTGACAGTATGTTAATCTATCTATAGAATATATAATTTCTTAGTATGTCAGGATGTTTGCTTGTATGTCCTATTCTTTCCGCAACTTTGTGAAGCCATCTGATGACATAGGAAGCTGAAATTTGCCACACTTGAAGTACTTTCTCTGCGGAAGATCGTAACGAAGCCATATTTTTGATTTTCGGCTTTTCAACTAGTATAACTATAAAGATCTGATAGAAAAGATGTTTTTTTATAATATGGGGAACTTTGGGCACCACCCGGCACGCCTAGGCACCGTCGGATTGACCTGAAAAATTAGATCATGATTTCTTACACCAAACCTCATATTTTAAGCAGCGCAAACAATTAAATTTAAAAAAAAAAAAAATCCCATACAAGATGCGACCATTCTAGTGTCCATGGACACTGAGTCACTAGACGTTATGACATGCCACCGTTGGCGAAAAGTATGTTTCAGCAAAAGTAGTACTACAACAAAAAAAGAAATGAAACCTGCATGCACATCTGAATATTATTTTTTATGTACAAAGTAAATTATTTTCGGAAAATTACCGACAAAACATTTTTAAAGATTTAAAATGGTCGTTCAGATAGAGTTTTTTTTCCCGGAGTTTTTCCGATTTAAAAAATTCCCCGCTTTTCCGGGACCCCGCTCCATATAAATAATACAAAGTAAATTTGTTTTAAATTAATGAAAAAAACTTTTAAAAACTTTTACAAAGTGAGTAAAAGAAATGCTTAAATACTGCGAAAATTACTGGAAGATTGCGAGATGAACTTGAATTTATATTACCTTACGCTTTTATATGTAAATTCCGTATTATTATTCTGTAGATACAAGATAAAAAGAAAACATAAACATAACAATTTAATTCATAAAACATTTACAAAAACAAACAAAAATTGTAGTACTCAAGTTATAAGATCAAGAAGTTAATTAATTCATTTAATAGACAAAATATTTTAAATAAATATATTAACATTTTTTTACAGCTTAGGAAATAACGTTCAGACAAACTCAAAGCGTTTGGGAAGTCGTCAAAGAGTATATTTCTGATTTTATTTACTAATTACCATGTTTCCGAAAAATTTCGTTCACTTTTTTATTAAGATTGGACAAATAGTTTAAATTGCAATAGTTTAAAGTTGTTGCATGCTTCTAATTCACAATCAGAAGCAATTTTTTATAAACTACGTCTATATCAGTCAAATGCATGTCAAGGTTGGTGAAAAAAAAAAAAAAACATCAACCGGACTTCTTATTTATTACAAACCTTTTCAAGCTCGATTTTTTTTTTGTTGCAATAAAGGAGCGATATGTTTAGGTTTCTCCTATTTTTAAGACTTGTCCATGGACAATGAAAATTTACTGCTTGCATCTTATTTTGAATTTATGTTCTTTATTATCTCTTCACTTCACTTTATTTATTAATTATCAACTGTTGCACTGCCATTTCTGCTTTTAGATTTACTGCATCAGTAGACATTGATTTACGTATGTACTCACTTCTTGTAATTTATCTAATCGGCAACCCATCAACAGATGCTAATTTTTAGGGAATAGAGAACTAAATTGCAAAGTATAAATAGCTGTTTTCTGAAATTATTAGGGAAAACGGGAAATATAATAATTGAAATCCCGGGAAAACCCCCTATTCACAGACAACCAAAAAAAAAAATTTTTTAGCAAATTTGTGTCAGTCCAAAACGTCAAAAGAAGAATTGAGAAACGTTTTACAAAAAAAAAACAGAAAAGCTTTAGGTACCACTTCAAAAACTTAAAAGAAAATTGAATGCCACGGCTGTGTAAAACATTTGTTTAAAATACTTTTCTAAGTTTATCCAGAATTGAATATATTGTCATTTCAAGCACATTTGCGATCCATCCATCCATGTTGTGAATGAGTTACGAAAGGGCAAGCATGTTATGTATGCTATTTTAAGCGAAACGAAGAAAAGAATAAGAGAACATATAAAAAGTGTTCCAGTAGTTGATTCGCATTATTGCAGAGCCAGTACATCACGTCAGTATTTGGAGGAAGGATTGACTATTAGTAAAATGTTTCGTTTCTTTCAACAAAAGTTTCCTGAACATTCCATATTATATCGACGTTTACAGGTATTTTAAAAAAACCTCGGATTTTTTGTGCCAAAAAAAGATCAGTGCGATCGTTGTGTATTGTTCCAAAAGAACAAACTTCCAAAAGAACAAACAATATAATACTTTGAAAAGCTAAAAAAAAAATTATGAAGAACATTGCGATGAAAAAATTAATTGCAAAGTGGGGCGTGAAAAAGACAGAGCCATTAAATCCAAAGAACTATAGTCATTTATTTCGACTTACAAAGTGTTTTACCAGTGTTTAAAAAACTAGACTCCAGTAGCAGTAGTAACGAAAAAACATAAAATAGTCTAGTTAAAAAAGGCTAAAAAGTTGTAGTCGTTCATTTACTATTACTACTGCTACCGTTACATTTTAGTAGGGGTAGTTGTAGCAGTAGCGCAAAAAGAAAATAATTGAAGTAGCGGAAGAATAACATTAAGATAGTTGCTGAATAGTATTGAAGCAGTTTTAGAGTAACATTGAAGCAGTATGTTAATAACATTAAAGCAGTCATAAAATAACATTTTGGTAGCAGCAGAAGTAATCAAAAATCTTTAGCAAAATAAGTTCGTGTGTGTTTTAATCAGTGTTGCCTTAAAATCACCATTTCAAAACATAAATCTCCAATTTTTTAAGCTTACAACAGACATTGAACAAAAATTGTAAACTTTACCTGCTTCGTTCGAAGCTGCATTTTTATTGGGTATGTGCCAGTAGGAAGTTACTAGGAACCGATGTACAGTATCGGACAAAACCTAAGCTATCATTTTGGAGTGTCCTTTTAATTAAGGAATCTTCATGTCGCGAAGTTTAACGTGGCCTTCCTCCAGAATGAGAAGGAGATGTGCGACCAGTCTGCAAAAACTTTTTAATTAGCCTAGAAATAATTTATCTGTTTATCCTATATTTTGCACTTAATTAATGTCTTAATAAATTCACTTCATCTTATCCCAATCGAGAACTTGAGGGAGTTCATTAACTTAAAAATCAACCGAGAAAATTGCAAAACCAAAGAAAATTTATTTGAAGCCGCAAAAATAGCCTGGGAAGCAATATCACCTGAAATAATTAATTATTTAATATGCTCTGTGTCTAAAAGATGTGCGTTTGTCATCCAGAATAAAGAATTCGCAACGAAATATTGATTTCAATAGTTTTTTTTGTACCTTAAGTTGGGGGTGCTTTAGTTTAGCCCGCTTATATTTTCGAATTAAAATATTTTTTGAATTTTAACTTTTTTTTATTAAATTCTGAATTCCTTAAGTTTGTGTTTTTCAATAAAAAAGATATATGTAGATAAATAAAAAAAATAAAATTTAATAATTTGGTTTTCTTAAAAAAATAATCATTTAAAAAAAATATACTGAGGGGGTGCTTAGGTTTTGTCCGATACCGATACAAAAACGATACATCCTAATAAAAAATGGAGCTTTGAACAAAGCAGGTTTGTAAGGGATAAACATAAAACTTTCGCTTACCATTGCACTTAAGGAAGGCATGAATTTTATATGGCGAGTTCCCACTTTGAAGCAATACATTTTTGACACATAAAGCGCATTATTCAGCGCATATAAAAATTGTTGAATGTAACGATCAGCTTTACACACTCAATGTTTTGATATAGTTATTTTTAAGTATTCTACGTTACAAACCTGCTTCGTAGTAAGGTAATGCCATAGCACTTGAAATGCTATTTTTTTCTGCATTTATGTACATTGGTTTTTGATTTGGCGGCTTACAGACAGAAGCTGTTTGTATCATTCTTTTTCCTACAACATAAATGTGATTGCCGTTGCCAAGGTAAATTCGTTGGCCCATATGTTTTTCAGCTGTTTACCCCTAGTTGGAACCTAAACGTCAAATTTCGTGTATATGAGCCAAAATTTGTACATGTGTGCGTTAAATTATCATTGTTTTTTTTTTTTTTTTTTTTTTTTTTTTTTTTGGTAAAATGCTTTTTTGACCGCCTTTTACTCAATGCAAATGGATGAAACTTTGCAGGCATGCATATTCCCAATGACAATACACGAATACATGGGCGTAGCCAGGATAAAATCCAGGGGAGGGCAAATTTTTTTTTTTTTTTTTTTTTTGGTGAAATGCTTTTTTGACCGCCTTTTACTCAATGCAAATGGATGAAACTTTGCAGGCATGCACATTCCCGATGACAATACACGAATACATGGGCGTAGCCAGGATAAAATCTAGGGGGAGGGCAACATTTTTTTTAAATGTTCTTTTTTAAGAAAAGCGTTTCTTAAAAAAAAAATTTTTAATGTTCTTATTATTTTAAATAGGAAAAAATTTGCCTGCTTTTGCTAATACGGCAATAGCATTTTAAACCCTGATTAAAAGATATGATTACAATAACTTCTGAATTATTGTTTGGATTTAATCACAACATTATCTGCGAAGATAAGCAGTCGAAAATGTTCCGCAAAGAAAATTTTAAAAAGCGACGAGTTGACAACACTTTTTAGAATAATTCAAACAACAACATCACATGCGTACTCATTGTTGGTATCAAGTTTTGCTTTATTTTAGTTTTTGACTACCTCAATGTTATTATTTTACTACTTTAATGTTATTAATATACTAGTTACTTTAATGTTTTTTTACTACTACCTCAATATTAATAAACCACTATAGTAACCTCAAAATTTTCTAGTCATAAAAAAAACTCCAAATGTAGTAGTAGTTATAAAACGAAAAACTCGATCAAACCAATAGAAAATTACTTAGTTTTTTTTTAATACCCCAACGCATTTTTAGAGCATATTTCTGGCTTCCCTGCATATTACTGCAATTCAGCGCGAATTCATAGCAAGAAAACTTGGGGCAAAAAACTGTGATAATAGCTGATGGTACATGTTTTCATAGCTGTATTTTAAATAATAATAATATCGATATCGATATTTTAGATATTTTAAAACGATCGATAGTATTATCGATAGCTTCCCAACCCTACTTTATGCTTATTAGAACCTATGTGCCAAAGTTCCTTAATTTTTATCAAAAATTGTGACCTGACCTTGCGCACAAGGTTACATGGACAGCAAGCCACCCAGCCAGCCGGATGGACATCGCTAGTAGTGATATTTACGGTGTTACCGAGTTTGACAGTAACACAACTTGGTAGCGTTTTTTTAATAAAGCGTACATTTTCCACAATTTTCATTAATCCGTGTGTTTTTAAAATTAAAATTGAAAAAAAAAAATTAAATAATAATGTACGTTAAAGTAAAGTGTAATTTACAATAATATTTTTAAATTTTATTTTGTTCAAATTAATAATTCATTCATTCATTTATTTATTTAGTAGTATGTAACATACTTTAAAATTTCATAAATACATTAAATATTCAAATAAGTTATAAGTTATTCATAAATTTTACAGTTTCTTTTCTAAATACATTAATATTTCTTTCATTTCTAATATGAGGTTGTAATTTATTATATTCACTTTGTAAAATAGTGATCTTTGCATTGTGTTGTTTGATATCTGTTGTAGCCTAAAGTGTTCAGAATTTCATAGATTATATTGTTGAACATCTCCAACATATATAAGTTGTTCACATAGGTATTATCTTCATTTTTTGAATAAAAACCAAAGTTTTTAATTTCAGCCTTTGTCGTATATTGATCCATTTAAGACAATTTAACATATAATTTATTGGTGCATATCGATTACATCTTAGTATATAGCGCATTGCCTTGCTTTGCAGTTTTTGCATTCTACTTATTTGTTGATCTGTACAGCATGTATAAATTATTGTTGAGCCAAATTTAAAATGTGGTTTAATTATTGTATTGTATATATTTATGGCAGTGATTATTGATATTTTGCCTCTCAGTCTTTTAAAAAACCCTATCTTTTTACCGATCTTTTTGCAAATATAGTCTATATCGTCGGTTGACAAGTAAAACTCACTAAGTCCCAATTTCCACAATGCAAGTATTATTGATCAGCTTGCTACTTTGTAGGCGAGAGTGGCGAGGGGAAAAGAAACGAGTACCCAGCTTGCTGTACTCGTCATATGCGTTTTGTTTTCTCATTCGTAATGTTCAGCAGGTCTATTTTGACAATTATCTTTCATATTAAATTTCGTTGTACAAAGTTAATTTCGTAGCGTGTGTGAATGTCAAAACGCACATATACCTACATTCATACAAATGGAATAACAGATAAATAATAAGACTTGAATCGTGAAAACGCCGAAGCTGATTCAAAGAAGAAAATGTGATAAGTTTATCAATAAGACTTGCATTGTGGAAATTGGGACTAAGTGCAGATTTGAGCCAAAATGACTTAATATCACAAAATATTTTTTTTTTTGTTGTATTCTATTGGTTACAAAAATCATTATGTTCATTGAGCGATCCTATGCCCCAATTTTCGATTTTTTGTTTTCATTAACTACAATTTCGTATGTCCTTACGGCAGGAAAAAATCACAAACGTACTTAATGGTTTTTACTTGTCAATGTTTTATACCTTAGACGCCGTTAATGACCTTAAGTTTAAAAAAATAAGATATTATTTGAAATCAAAGTAGGCTTTTTGATTTGAATTTCAACGGTATGACAAAAATAAATTTGTCATTAACTCTCGGTGTCTTAAAGTGAGTTGAATTTTTGTGTAATTATGAATTAATAAAATCAATATTAATTATGAATAGATCAAGTAGAGGTAGATACTTAGCCGAATTGGCAATGAACAAACAAAGCTGTGATAAAACCCCTGATAACAACGTAAGTACATAATGTATCTATGTAATGAAGGTGTTGTCGTGAAACAAAATTGAGGGTGATATTCTTATAATTTAAGTCAAATATGTACTACATACATAAATTCTTGGCCAACAGAATTTGTTTGATAATAAACCTGATAGCGTGTCTGAAGCTACAAAGTTTGTTAATGCTTTAACTCAACAAGAAATATCTCCTACTGATGAAGAGCAAAGTGATGTGAACAAGAATAATGATGAGGAGACTGGAGCAATTGAATCTAATGTGAGTGGCAAATTCTTTTTAAATTTCTGTCCGCATAAATCTTAAAACATAAAATCCTTAAATCCGCTTGATTATGTGCAGATTCAAAACAATTCTTTTCGGCTTGTCGACTACGACTGCAGTTCTGATGGAGATTTCAGTGAAGATTCAGACGAAGATCAAACTTTCAAGCCAAACTTCCAAGAAGATTCTGATATTTCAGATTTTTCGGATTACATGGTCGAAACCAATAAGAAGGTTTTGACGAGACGAAAAAAAAATTACCCAGAAGCCTGGAAGGTTAATGTAGCTAAATGTCGTCGAGTTAAATGCCTTCCATATTCAACAAAAAAAAAGGACCATCTTGCTAAAGCTCCAAAGCATATTGACTGCTCTGAATGTAAGTTTAAATGTACAAATTATGTCTCTGAGGTGGAAAGGCAAGAAATTTGCAAATCGTTCTGGGGATTTTCTGACTATAACAGGCAAAGACTTTATAATAAAACATGTCGAAACTCACCAATAGGGTATGCATTTAATCGGCCTTTTGCTTTAATCGGTTAATCGCCCGATTAATTAACCGAGGTTTTGGTTTAATCGGTTACTAATCGGTTAACTTTGTTTTTGATCGGTTAACCGATTAATAATGTTTTTTTTTTGTAAATTATGTAATTTCAATATATAAAAACGCATTAATTGTTTATTATTTGGATTTTATTAGTAAAATAAACAATAACATACCAAACATAACAATTCTTGAACTAAAACGAGCAAACAAAAAAAAAACAATTCATAAATATTTAATATGCATATTTCAATTAATACACAAGGTGTGCTATCAAGACATATCGCCATAATATCCCAAATAATATTTTACAATTGTTTAAAATAAATATTGTTGTATTTCAAACAAAATAAAAATTTTAATGCTGTGTTCATTGATTCTTCATAACTGTACAGTATAAATCTAAATTATAAGCAGTAGCCAACAACAGTTATATCGTCGGCTTAATATCCTTTCAGCACATTTAACAGGAGAGACGAAAAACTTCTTAATTTTCCTATTTGCAGCTTGATAGAAAATTAAAAATACAGTTAGTTTAACACCCTTCAAGACGTAAATAGAATAAAAACCACATGCTGGTCGACGAGGTGTACTTTTCTCTACCACTCGGCATCAAAATCTCAATTTACATAAAAAGTGGATTTAGCCGGTTTGCATATTAAGCCGACGATATATGTATATTTCTTGTAATTATTTAAAGACATAAGACTTTATGACTATCTGTACCTATATCCCCCAAATATGTATTTATAAAAAAATTAACTGAGATATTTTCAGTAGTTATAGGAGATCTTTTAAAATAATCTTTTAAAAAAAAATTTTTTTTTTTTTGCCAAAACTTGACTTGGAAAAAATTCTTTCACTTATCGTAGATGAATATCTAATTTCTCAGTCCTTTTCCAGGATTTCTCTAAACATATAAAATACTCCATTATGCTTTTAGAGTTTTTTTAACACTTCTAATTGTTTCGGTTAATTCTGTTAAAAGACTGATATGAGAAGATATAAGAAGAAACAAATACATAACTAAACACATACATAAAACAGAAAAACGTGTAAAAATGTAACCCATTTTTCGCCACATTCCTGTTGATCGATGATAAAGATAAAAAAACATTGTAATTTTAGTGACCAGTCGGCGGAAAATGTGTTAAAATGAAGATCACTGAAAACCTTATTTGTTTTTTTGAAAAAATATTTTATAAAATCACAAAAAAATATGTTATAATACTACAAAATATTGAAAATTTTATCACATCGGTTAATCGGTTAATCGACTGAAATTAATCGGTTTAATCGTTAATCGAAAAAAGCCAATTTGAAATTAACCGATCAGTTAATCGGGTAGTAATTAATCGGTTAACCGATTGACGATTAACCGATTGACGATTAACCGAATGAATACCCTACTCACCAACTAAAAAGAAGAATAATTGATGTTAACAGTGTAAAATCGCGTAATGTGTCCAACAAATATTTTTTAGAAAATAGCACTGGCAGACAAAGAGTATGCGCAAAATTTTTTGAAAAGACGCTTTGCATCTCAAACGGACCTATAAACACTGCAATTTCAGGTTCAAAATTTGGGTCATTTACTGGCAATGATAAAATAGGTCGAAAAGTACCCGGAACTAAAACAATTGAATGAAGCCAAAGAAAATGATAAGGTCAGATGCAAAACTGATCCTTCATTCATTACATGTACTTTTGATTTGCAAAGTATCCTTCAATTGCCCTATTTCAGTGTGTCATTGTTTTATTACTCCAGAAAAATATGCGTTTACAATTTGACTATCTATGTAGGAAGCGGAGAAATAGCCCACTGTTACACTTGGAACGAATTGAATGGAAAGCGGGGGAGCAATGAAATAGGATCAATTTTATTGAAATTTCTCGAAACTTTACCGTTAACCGTGACAGATGTTTCACTATTCTGTGACACTTGTGGTGGTCAGAATAGAAACCAACAAGTAGCAGCTTTTTTAATGTACGCTGTACAAAATTTAAGCCACTTGAACAGAGTTGAACTTACATTTTTAGAGTCAGGACATTCACACATGGAGTGTGACTCGATGCATTCCGCAATAGAGTCGGCTAAGAAAAATAAGAGTGCCTACACAATGACTGATTGGATTCGAATCTTTCAATCGGCTAGATCCATTAAAAAACATAAAATCCAAAAGGAATACCATGTTCATCTATTAAAATTCTCCGACTTCTACAATTTACAGGAACTAGCAAGCAGCACAATAAAAAATCGAAATCGAGACGTATATGGCGACAAAGTATCATGGCTAAAAATAAAATGACTAAAATTCGAAAAACAATTCCCGGCAACCTTTTTTTATAGATACGATCATACATCTGATTATAAGAAAGTAAATGTTGCTGGAAGAGGTAGTTCAAAGAAAAGCGCCACACTGAAGTCAGCTTACAATAATTTACTACAAATAGAAACTGGGAATTATTTCCTTCCGAAGGTTACTTTTATATTATATTCAACATTTTTCATTTTTCGAATTTTATGTACAGAAAAATTTACAATTATTAGACACCAGCAGAATGTAATGCATTTTCTGGCCCGCTACGGCCTTCGTCAGCATTCTTTGTGTCTCACTGGATAGTGTTACTTTATAAATTGAATGTATTTAACTCAACTATTTTAACAAATAGAAACTGGGAATTATTTCCTTCCGAAGGTTACTTTTATATTATATTCAGCATTTTTCATTTTTCGAATTTATTCTATGAGCTAAATTTCAGTTATGTATTTTATAAAGCTTTTTTGTAATAGTTCTATTCCTTCAATTTTTCAGAAATGACTTTATACACTACCAGACTATTATATTGTATTTTCTTGTTACATTTTACCTTGGCTTTCCTTTGGAAAGCAATGAGGTATATTTTATGTACAGAAAAATTTACAATTATTAGACACCAGCAGAATGTAATGCATTTTCTGGCCCGCTACGGCCTTCGTCAGCATTCTTTGTGTCTCACTGGATAGTGTTACTTTATAAATTGAATGTATTTAACTCAACTATTTTAACAAATAGAAACTGGGAATTATTTCCTTCCGAAGGTTACTTTTATATTATATTCAACATTTTTCATTTTTCGAATTTATTCTGGGAATTATTTCGGAAGGAAATAATTCCCAGTTTCTATTTGTTAAAATAGTTGAGTTAAATACATTCAATTTATAAAGTAACACTATCCAGTGAGACACAAAGAATGCTGACGAAGGCCGTAGCGGGCCAGAAAATGCATTACATTCTGCTGGTGTCTAATAATTGTAAATTTTTCTGTACATAAAATATATCTCATTGCTTTCCAAAGGAAAGCTAAGGTAAAATGTAACAAGAAAATACAATATGAGGAACACCATACTCATTATTAATATTCTTCGATTTTACTTTATTAACATGAGTTTTTTGCATTCTTGCGTTTAAGTATGATTCAAACCATTTCATTTCCTTGTCTTTAATACCATATTTTTGCAGTTTATCTAATAACGTCTCTCTGTCTATAGTTTCAAAAGCTCTTTTGAAGTCTAAGAAAATTGCTAACAATTTCTTATTTCTGTTTAATCTTTTCCATCTGTTAATTACGTAATTTACAGCAGTTTCGCATGAGTATTTTTTTCGAAAACCTGATTGATATTTTGAGAATAAGTTATTTTTTTTCCATGTATTCCTCTAATTGTTCTTTGACGACTGTTTCAATTATCTTTTCGCATGTTTTTAATGTATTAATAGGTCTAAATTCTTCGCATCGGTTTGTTTTTTTGACTTTTTCAATAGGAGTTACCATAGTTTCCTTCCAACTGTCAGGAAAAATGCCAGTTTCGAATGATTTGTTAATTATATATAATATTACTTTGCCTAACATATCCCAATTATCGAGTATTAGATTAATTGATACTTTATTGAAATCACGTTAATTTTTTAATATTTTCACAGATATTTCTTAGTTCTTGTATATTTATTGCACGAAAGTTGAAGGTTTTATTTATCACAGGAATTATATTTACATATTGCACATCTTCTATACTATTTCTTATGTCTTAAATACTATCTATAAAATAATTATTAAACATATTTGCCAATTGATTATTTTCATTATATTCGATTTGATTAAATATCACAGACTTTATCACTTGATGGTCTTTCTTAAGAACTTGTTCTTTAATTTTTTGCCACATTTGTTTTTGGTCTACAGCACTGCTTATATTTTTGTTGATGTATTTATTTTTTTCTTCAGTTATTTTGTTCTTGTAGATATTCCTGATTATTTTATATTCATTCCATGCAAATTGGGTGTTATATATTTTGGCGTTTCTATATTTTTGAATTTGTTAATGCTTTAGGCTCCTTATTTCATTATTAAACCATTTATTTGTACTGTTTTGATCTAATGTCTTATTTATTGTGAATTTCTTTACTGCTCCTTCAATGCACTTATCTAATATTTTTACATTGTTAATTAAATCGTTGTTTGTATTTATGTTTACTATTGGTATTAATTCATTTCGAAATTGTATCTTATTATATTTAAAATATTTTATTTCATTGTCTTGACTTTGTTCTTCGCATCTGCATTTAATCCTGATTTCAATTGTTTCATGATCAAGTATTTTCTTATCGCTGCTATTTATTCTCAATAATCTCTTCAATTGTTTCTTCAAATATATCACAGAACTCTCCTTCTCTACTGTTAGGTGATCTGTATACCACTACAATTAGTAATTTTATATTATTATATTTCATGATGCATGCATTTATCTAAAATTTTTTCAACTTTCCATTTATTTTTAGCACATATACTGACACCACCTGTTCTTTTTGAATTAGAGCATGTTGTTATTATTTCGTAACCGTTTAATTTAATTAAGCTTCATTTATATCTTCTGTTATATGCGTTTCTGACATTATTATAAATTCTGGGTTTTCGCTTGTAACTATATATTCTATTTGTTCAAAATTATTAAATAACCCTTGTACATTCAGGTATATGCCTTCGATGTGCTGTCGTTGTTAAAAGTTTATTCCAAGCTGTTTCTTTTTAAAGTTCAGTTTATTTTGATAAACTGGGCAAATTCTACTACTTGTATAATGGTTATCATCTAGTCGAAGATTTAATTTTTGGTTATTGCGAACACAATAACACATAATGAGGTATGTCAAATTGTCGTTTCCAGTATCTTTAAAAATGGATTACTTATACTTTTAAATTTTTTATACCCACACCACAATAGTGGAGAGGACTCTCAGAAACTACCAAACCGATTTGAATGACATTTAAAACATAGATAGATACATATTTATAGGGACACTTAACTATATCAGTTGACACTAATCGCTAGATCTACTCAGAATAGATCTGAGTCGATCGGTATACTATTAAGAAGGGGGTAGGACCCATATTAAAAGGTGCTACATCAGCACAAATGCATAGTATCCTCTCCACTATTGTGGCGTGGGTATAATTAAATGTAGATGGTGAAATTGAAACAATAAGTTGGGTATACAGATAGACATTGATAACAGATTTTTTTTTTTTTTTTGATTTGCAGCGAAAGCAAATTCAAAAAATGCTCCAAAAATGCTATTTTAACTAGTATATGCAAAAAAAGGGTAAAAAATGCATAAATATGTAATAACGAATGTATGTCAAAATTCATAAAAAGCTCTAAAACGGATTAATATATTGTTTCTTCTTCATTTACGGCTTCCCTGGTTATAACTATTAAGTCCTGGGTTGCAATACAATTAATTTTTTAATATTTAAGTGAAACTAATAAAGTTTTGATTTTTTTTAATTTCCTAATTTACTTTTTAGGGCTATTTTGATGAAGTAATTTCACCGGAAGATATTAATGATATTGGGGAAACTGAGAGATGCAGACTACCAAAACCAGCGGAAATTGTGGATTTACAAATTAACGAACGAAATCCAATCGGTGAAAATGAAGTATTTTCTATTAATAAATATATGACCCAAATTGTAAGACCGTATTTAGCAAAAAGAAACCACCTTAATGCTGATATTTGGATACAGGTATAGCATATGTATATTTAAGAATATTACAAACATTTTTTGTTCGTACATGCTAGTAATCGACTTATTTTTTTTTTATTTTTTACAACATAAATAAGTTACGACATTAAATCCGCATAACGCACTGTATCAGCGTGGGAATATTTGCACCGGATTTTGTAAAGAAAACATTTTCTGTAAAAGCAGACTTGCCGTTTTTATTATTTAATTTAGAACACTTTTTAAAATTCGTTAAAGATTTATTGATCGGTTAAGTCGAAAGAGCGAGTTTTGCAAGAGAAGCTCTTAAAGTTTACGGGTGATAAAACATTCAGTTGTATGCTAAGTTACTTTTTGTGCATTATTTTGGATTGGATAAGCCGATCAATACCAAAATTTGACAGAATTTCAGTTTAATACTCAATTCAGAAACGTAAAAAAATTAAAAACGTGCTAAGACAACTTAGTATGTTTTGGAATTGAGCTGTCGATATGTAAATTTCCAAAAAGGTTAGTGTCGTTAATCAATAATTGTTAAGAATACTGTAAACAAACATTTTTCCATTCAGAAACACAATTGTTTGGATTATGTTTAAAGCTCGTTTTCAGCAACTTTCCAAAAACCCCATTTACAGTTTTTTATAAACTCCCTTCTTTTTTTGCAAGAGAATTATTTTCGGAAAAAAGTGAGATGATGTTCCATACGTAATTTTTATTTATAAAAGAAAGAGAAAAATGTTCCGCAGAATTCGGAAATGGGCGGAATTTTTTTATTCTTTGATTTCAGATAAAATTTTCACGTTTTCTACGATTGTAAAAAAAATGGGTGGCAAATTATGGCAATCGTGATCAGTGATGCCAGGAGAAAATTCAAAAAATCCCTACGTGTTTAAAAGGAAATTCTCTTTTTTCCCTACAACTATAAAAAAAATTTCCCTACACTTTTCCCTACGTTAAAAATTGATTGCTTTTAACAACAGGCAAACAAATACATGTGTCATTTACATTTTGTTATTTTAACAGTAAAACAATTAATGCCATAAACGCATGACAAATTTTATTTTTTCTTTTTAGCGGAAACACCTCTATATCGTCGCAGGAATTAAAGAACGCTGTAACTGACAAAAAATCGAAAATACGTTTTTTTGCATCATTTGTATCAGAAAAAAATACTGCGTCAATTGGTCCCGGTCCCATATTTGTATGATGAAAAAAAAATCACTTACGCAAAAAAAAAATCGTTTGCTGTAAGCCGCACAATCATCGTTAATAATAGACTTGAGAGCAAGTGTTTACAGCCAATAAAAAAAAATCAAATCATGTTCCTAAGTTGTATAGTTTTTGTGATATGAATTTTTTTCTACTTTCTTTCATACAGGTTTTTTGGCTCTGGTGAACATTTTATGTTTTGTCAGTTACAGCGATCTTTAATTCCTGCGACGATATATCCTTTAATCAAGAGACAAAATGTAGTCAAACTTCGTATTTGATTTTTCATTTCCGAATCTTTTGTCCTTTTAATGATCTTAAAATTTTTCAAAAATGCTTATTTTAATAATTTTTAAACTTGGTACCAGTTAAAAGGGAAAGCTCTGTAAAATTTAAAAAAAAAAGATTTTCTTCAGTTCCCCTGAACTAAAATATAATAAAATATCCTTTTCATTAAAATTTTTTAGAATATTAGAAATTGTATGATTTAATTTTTTTAGTTTAGGTGTGGTTGTTTTTTTCTCGGTACAAAATTAATTTCTATGTAGAAATTTTATTCATTAGATATTCGCTTTAAATATTCGTATACATTTTAGCGGATGTGAGTCGAATCGAAATGTAATCGATCACTACTGCCATAATTTGCCCCCAACACTTGCATATAAACTGTTATGTACATATTGAAAAAAAGTGTAACATATAGGTACGAAACGTGGGATTTTTTTTTTTTAATAGATATGGGCATTTCCCGAAAAAAGTCTACTTTTTGTAACGTAGCGCCAGCAAGCAAATAAGTTTGTATTTTTGGCCCATGTTTTTTAAATTGTTACTAAATGAAGTGCTAGTTACGCTTTATAATAAAATATAAAAAATATTAATTAATCATATACAATTTTTTGAGAAACAATTTTAATGAAAAAAAAGTAGTCTTTTCGATGAAATATATATGGGTACATAGTATCAAAATGTTATCAATCGGCCTCAACCTCTTAAAATCTACACATAAACCATTTTCCGGGAAATAAATTCAAATATCAGACTGCATTTAAACATATATCAATGTGGTAATGCAGATGCTACATTATTTCTTTTTCTATTATTAAACTTCATTTACCGTGGAATTTCGTTGATATTTATTTCTATGTATATTAACAGCCGTATTCATAATTAAAATTTGGCATAAAGTTAGCAAAAAGTTTATTCATAATACACTAACCAAACTCTGGCTAGTTAATGAGCGTCAACGATTTGCTAAACTCTTGTTAACGAGCTGCCAAACGTTTGCCAACTTGTGAAAAACAGCCGTTTCATGTCAAACAATTTTGTTTTGTTTGTTTTTTTAATTAACGTTTTTTTTTTTAATTTACTGTCTATTACATAATTTATTTAAATTTTAAAAACTTTTTAAAATTAATTAGTATTGTGGTTATTTTGTTGAACTATTTATGGTTTTTAATCCAAATTTTTAATATTTTTAATTAGGCTTAAGTTCATGAAATTTAATTTTTCATTAAATTATTTTTATGAAGAAAGGAATTTTACAACATGAAAATTAATTAAAATTGTTATTGATAATCGTTCATTCTTGACGTGGCTGGGGCTCGAACCCCGGCAGGCAGGTTACCATGACATGTTTCGATTGCAACCACTCAATCTCCTCAGATGGATTTGTCTTACACTCGCAGCCATCGACGAAATAAAAATAATTTAATGAAAAATTAAATTTCATGAACTTAAGCCTAATTAAAAATATTAAAAATTTGGATTAAAAACTTTTTAAAATTTTTATATGTGAAGGAAAAAATAGCACATTCAGCGATGATTAATGCAAAACGTGCTGCATTTGTGAGTAATACAATGTGGCATCAAAAAAATTAACAGCCGTATTCATAACAAAAAGTTAGCCACAGTTTGTACACTACGTACAACGAGATGCTAACTATAATGCCGATTAAGCTTATCAGCTTGTTGGCATAGAGTTAATTCATAACGAACTTTTCTCCATCTGCCAACTTTTAATAAATAAATTCTGTATTTTTATGATGCCACATTGTATTACTCAAAAATGCAACACGTTTTGCATTAATCATCGCTGAGTTTGTCATTTTTCCTTTTTTTGTTTTCCCTTCACATATAAAAATTTTTTAAAATTAATAAATTGAGTAAAAGACAGTAAATTAAAAAAAAAAACAATTAATTAAAAAACGAACAAAATTGTTTGACATTAAACGGCTGTTTTTGACAAGTTGGTAAACGTTTGGCAGCTCGTTAACAAGAGTTTAGCAAAACGTTGGCCAGAGTTTGGTTAGTGTATTATGAATAAACTTTTTGCTAACTTTATTCCAAATTTTCATTATGAGTACGGTTGTCAGAGTTGATTTAAAAAGTTGGCAGATGGAGAAAAGTTTGTATGAATTAACTCTGTGCCAACAAGCTGCTAAGCAGTGATGCCAACTTTTTGAGAGCAAAAAGCACTTTAAAATTTAAAAAAAGCACTAAAAAGCACTATTTCGAGCAAAAAAGGCGTAAAAAAGCACTAAAGCCATTTTTACAATTTAATCAAACCCAATCCAAAATTAAAAAAAAAGGTGATGGCGTTGATGGGGACCATTTTCATTTAAGATTAAATAATACATAAATATATTTATATTTGTATATAAACATGTTTTAATGTATTTTTATTATCTTCAATAAAAATAATATCATCCAAATCATTTGGAGCTTGAATTGGCCATAAAACCGTTTTAAATTAATACAGTGCGAGCTCGATTTTGGTAACTCGAAAAAATCTGGCCTGTTGCAATCACCGTAAATTTGCAATGACCGACCATTGTTTATAAAACTTAATGATAGCTTATATTTAAATAAACATCCTTGTATTTTATCGTTAAAATCTAAACGAAAATCTAAAATCTAAATTAAAATCGTGCAAAGTTTAATCAAACAATTGGCTTCTGATATTATCCAATTATTTTAACATATGTATGTACGCTTCTGAATAAAGAACATACATAAGGTGTAAAATAGAAAAAACATGTATGTTTGCATTCTGATACTTAGTCAAACCGTTTTTCAATAGCACTAGAGGTAGAAGTACACAACACGTGGAAAACTAAAGCGCATGAAAAATAGCTCATTATAAAAGTATTTTCTGTCAGCTGTTTTTAATTTGTTTAACACTTTGCATATTCCAAGCTGCGGCTCTTTTTCGTTTTTTAAATTCTTTGCGTTTTTTTGTACGGTTTCCGACTGCATGTTTTTTAACAATTCCTAATATTTTCCAATCCATATTCTATTTTTGAAACAGTGCTAGCATTTTTAAAAAAATGTTTACCGAAATACATCGTTTTTATTACGATTACTAAATAAGTTGTCAACGCTAAAAATTGCAACGTTTCGTAAAATTTCCAAAAGCCTCTTATATAAAGTTTTTGGTAAAACGAATGTAAGTCTGAGTTCATACGGCGCATGTCTTATTGACAAGATTCTTCATTTTTCTTCTTTGAACATGAATTGGCGTTCAAATGATTCATGTCATGTTGACGACGTGTTTTTTATTTTGTATAGTCGCGCGTTTGCATGTGTGCTTTTTTGATATTGAAAACAATAACAAAATTAAACAACGAATGAAAAAGCAAAACGTAAAGATAGTACATGCATCTGTGTACTCGTTTCTTTTCCCCTCGTCCTTCTCGCCTATAAAGTAGCAATCATGTCAATAAGACATGAGCCGTATGAACACGAACTAACTTTCTTTTATCACTTTTTTTATAATTTGAAATATTAAAATCTTTACAAGCCTTCTCAAAATCTTACCCCAAATAGCAAAGTTCAACTAAATCATCCTCTGTATAATCGTAGTTTTAAAAAATGGTAGAAAAAAAAATAAAAATTGTAAAAAGCACTAAAGGTACTAACGAAAAATTGAAAAAGCACCAAGTTAGTGCTTTTTCTTGTTTTGGCACTATGGATAAAATTTTGGCGCACTAAGTTGGCATCACTGCTGCTGAGCGTTAACGCCAAGCTATTTAGGGATGCTTTATACAAATTGTATGGCATGAGAATTTTCGACAGCTAGAAAACGCTTTCTGTTCTTGTTTAGGTATGGCTGTAAGCTTAATCGGCATTCTAGTTAGCAGCTCGTTGTACGTAGTGTACAAACTGTGGCTAACTTTTTGTTATGAATACGACTGTAAATACATAAATATTAAACAGCAACTTTTAAACAAATTTTAAGCCAAACATTTTTTTTTCTTTTTTAATAAGTAACACATAGCTAAAATGAATGCAAAACTTGGAAAACAACAATTTTTTTTAAAGTTAAACTTTGACAATATTGTTATAAATCGAAAGACTAAATTTAACATTTCTTTTCTCTCTTTGCAATTTGTTTTTTTACCATACGGATGACTTTTCTGTGGAACTTGTGATGAAATACAATTAAAAAGGGCTATGAGCGCACTAGACAAAAAATATTCAATTACAACCGACGGTTCAACCATCTTGCTTTGTTAAATCACCTTGTTACAATTGTGCATGACAAATCGGTATACAAAATTTATTTATTGTTTATATATTTGATTTTATCAAGACCATTTTAAGGATAAAACGTTTGCTCGAACTACGAAGATGCAAGACTTCCTACAAGATCCTAAGTTTTTGAAAAGAAGAATTACATTTCTAGAGCAGCGTTCTCAGGATTTATTGGATAATTTTAAACGGTGTCAAAAAAAGGAGTTAGTATATTTGAATACAAATACATATAAATATTGCATTTCAACAAAACTCATATCACTTCTCCTTTCATATTAGCGGTATACAAATCGAGTTAAATGCTATACTGCCTGTAATTCTGGAAAACGTTGAAACGAAATTTTTGCAAAACAATGGCAATATTGTAGAAAATTCAGAAAGACACGGTACTTTTAAAAAGTCTTTATATAAAAACTCTTTATCTTTGGATCCTAATACTGTTTGCAAAAAGTATCATAGTTCTACTTTAGAAAAAGTGGAAAAACTTCAATGGCATTTGATGGTAAAACTAAATATGTAATATGAGATTTATATGATGCCCCTATTAAGGATTACAACTTAGCTCGTGTTCAGTTGAAATTTTGTATTATTGTTTACAACCCTGTGTAGTGCGGTTAACAAAAACATCAAACATTTACAACTTATAACTAGCAGATGTAATAGGGGCATAATAAATTACGTGATTTGTATAAGAAGTCGTTTAAAAATTTGTTTAGTTTCATTTAAATTGTACAATAGAGGAAACAACCAATTTTGAAACGATTTTTATAATACATATGGGTAATTCCATGTCAAATCGACCAAGAGTGGGATACGCCCCTTCCGATTTTAATGAATGAAGGTTCCTTTTATCTGAAGGGGCAAAATTAAAGAATTTTATTAAACCGCAATATTTGTATGGTACAGCGCGTAGGATGCTCCTAGATGGGTTAAATGTATGGCCAACCCCACTTTATTATTTATTGCCGAATTTCGGTTTTTTTTTGTAATTTCAATAAACTGAACCGTTTTTGAGTTACGCGAATATATGCAGTGCAACCTCCTACATATTCGAAATAACGGTATATCTTAAAAACAAGGGCTAACAAAAAAAAAAAAAGGTTAGCACCACTAGATTCAGCGTGCCTCAATTAGGCTATAATCACAGAGCACACAGAGGCGTCACGAGACAGAACATATTGGTTTTTTTCTGTCTTTTTCTTCGAAAGCTGCACTTTTTATTTTAAGATTATTTTTTTAAAGGTTGCGAAAGAAAAAAAATCATATCTTAAAAAAGAAAAAAAAAATACCTCCTTTAAATTTTCAGGATTTTTAAAGAACAGTTTAAGGTATTTTATATGTAAAAAAATCAGCCAAATAAAAAATAGGTTTTTGACTTAGTCCGTTTTTAAAATTTAATATTTTGCAGATATTGCATTTTTCAAAAAAAAAAACTTTTTTTCAATATATGATTTGTAGCCCAAGTATTCCCCTTAAAACATTAAAATCATTATCCTATGTAAAGTAGTTTTTGAGATATTGAAGAAATAAACTCAAGACATTCGGCTAATTCGGCGAAATTATGACATTCGTTCATATATGTTCCTTATAAAAGGAACCTGCTCACCAAATTCCATTAAAATCGGAAGGGGTCGTGTCCCACTCTTGGTCGATTTGACATGGAATTACCCATTTCTCAGTTAAAACGTTTTTGTATTAAATTAATGCATTATATGACTATTTTTTTTTTAAGGGTCTGCTTCAAGATTTGGAGAAAATTCCGCCTGCCGACTGTTCAAGGATTGAGAATCTTGTACGAAGACGAATACGCGATCAAAAAGAAATGTCTAGAAGAGTACTAATAAAACAAAATCGTCTTCAGAATTGGACGAAACATTTTAAAAAGCACGCGCTTTTACAATATTAGAAAATATATTAATGATGCAATGCAATAATTATACAAATAAATAATAATACTTAACAGTAATGTTTCGCTTACCTAACATCAGTTCCTGCTATAGCTAAATAAGTACCACTTTGATCGAAACACAAATCTTTTACTTCATAAGTATCTTCCAGTTGTATTGTTTTAAAATTTTTCAGTTTACGCAAATCCCACAATTTAACACAAGCATCATCAGCCGCTGTAGCTAAATAATAACCATTCTCCGAAAATGAAATAGCAGATATTGGACCCGTATGACCCGGAAAGTTAGCGACATTACTTTGTTCTTTAAGATCCCAAATTTTCACTTGTGAATCATCTGTGCCAGTACCAAAAATTAAGCCATCTGGATGAAACTGTGCAGTTGTAAGCCCAACCTCTGCTGTATCAATTACCTAAAGAACGCAATTAGAAATTAAATGAACATAATCAGATAAAATTTATATATTAACCTTTGTAAGCAGGCGTCCAGTGCGTATATCGGAAAACGCCCAATGTTTATCTGAAGATGTGGAGAGTACATAATCGCCTGTTGGGTGCAAAGATAAACCAGTAATAGGACCATCATGACACCTCAACAACAATTGTGTCTGAGATGTTGGTACGTTCCAAATACGTATAGACATGTCTGGAGAACCGGTAATAACAGTATCCTCATCCGGGTGGTATATTACTTTTGTAATTTTTTTTGTATGGCCCTTGAGTATAGCAACTACTTGTTCGGTATCTTTATTAAATACGGTGGCATTTTTATCATTTCCACCGGTTAGAATTTTACTGTGATCTGCACTGTTAATATCCAATGCAAGTATGCCTGGTATAGAAGCCGAATGCAAACCTGGATGCGAAGCCACCGTAAGAAAAGTTTTAATTTGTTCATGAGTAACCAATTCTTCTGGAACTGTGCGACCACGTTTTTTACGTTCTTGTGTAAGTACAGTAGCCTTATCCTGCAACTTTTGTATTATCTCCGCACTCATTCCCGCCTGCTCTAAAGGTTGAGAGGCAAGACCGGCTGCTTCTGAGGCAATTGCTGGTTGTGGTATAGATGTTGGAGCAATCGCAGCACCTATCCCAGCTTGTGGTTTTAATGTTGCCAACGCTTCTCTAGCAGCTGCTACCTCTTTGTTTAAACGAGCTATAACACGGCATGCAGCATCATGTTGATATAAAGCATGTGATAATTCCTGACGTGTTGTTTGCAACTGTTGTCTTTGAGTAAACGAATGTAACATTAAGGCATCCCATTCGTCCTGCAAAGTTTTTAATGTAGCTGGTATGCTCGTAGCCGTCGGAGGTTTCGGCTTAACAATTGGTGGTGTTTTCACTTCAATTAACTCTTCCACTTTCATTTCTTTACCGGTAATTGGATCAACGCCATTTTCTAGTATGTATTTCTCTATAATACGCTTTTCAAATATTGCACCAGAAAGTGGCGAAATAACAGGGGTATCGGGGACCTCATTTGTAACTACAAAAGATTTGTAATTTCGAAAAGAACTTAAATTTCAGCTTCAAAATTTAAACATAACCTTAAACAATTTTTATTTAAATAAACTTACTCGCACAAATTAATGACATTTTAACAATTTCTGACTTTTTTTAAATTTAAAATATATATGTATAAAGTTTTACGATTTAATTCATACAGAAATAATCCAAAGTCTTGCGGCGGCAATGTTTGAAGCAATCAATTAATTTATCGGTGGAACAAAACATACTTTTTTTCAGAGTTGTAAAAAAAGGTATTTTGGACTTAGTGCCAAATGCAGAAAAAAATAATGTATTTTCGTTCCCACGGCGTTTCTTGGTATAAAATGTGGAAAATAAACATAAGGCTGCCAGATTGGCAGAGTTATCGTAATTTCGACGATTTTTTGTTTCAAAAATAGCCAAATGGCGATTTTCTAATTTTTTTTCTAAAAAGCGACGATTTTATTCAGTCTTTAAAATTAGACAATATTAGTTCATTTAAAAATATAAGGATTTAATACGTGTTATAAAACAAATGAATGAATTAAATTTTTAACTAAGTTTTCATAGATACACACAAAAAATTTGTCTAGGAATTTTAACCAAGGGGTGCATAGGTAATTTATTTTTGTGTAAAAACAAAAAACTAAGTTTAATTACCTACGACATGCCACGATAATTGGTAATTTATTCAATAAGAATTGTCTTAGCTTTTTGTTAATACTTCTAATTGAGTTAGGTATCTTCTTCGAATTTTGTTTATTGTCGAAAAGAATATGTTTTGTGCAAAACCTTTTATATTAAATTTTATAAATAAGTAAAAATAGTTTAGTTTTTTTTTATATATTATTACATATTGCACATGCTTTCACTAACAGGAATTCAAACATAAATTGAAATCCTAGCAATTCCAGAGGTAAAATACCTAACTGTGTTAAACATATAATTTTATATAATTATAATAAAAAAACATCATCTTATTTTTAGATTTTCTATTTATCTTTGTTCGGCTTGAAAACAATCTATTAAAAAGGGCATAATGTGGAAGAGTGATACAGCAAAATTTCGACCATGCCAAAAGGTAGTCTTGGAGTTGTCTTGTTGACCCCATACACGAGGTCCTCAGTAGTGACGTTGATCATAAATCGTTCCAAATCTTAATGTAATTCCGAAACCAAATCAAAATGTAAAGGGTATTTGGCTGTTAAAACTGTTTAAGATCCAGTTGGGTAACTTGAATTACAAGGTGTTGGAGATAATGGTGACAATCTTGTCTACCTATTCTTAAGTACATTCACCAGCACCTATTTTTTCATCGTGGTTTATACATATGGGGGATTTCATGTCAAGTGACCTAATTTTTAAATCGATTTCTTCCGATTTGGGTGAAATTAGCACCAAGCTTAGTCCTACTAAATAGTAGTTTACGCACAAATTTTCAACAAGATCGGTCAAGAAGTTTCTGAGATAAAGGGGGTCAAAGTTTGACATTTTGGCCATACAGGTGTTCTTTCGCATCCATGTAACCACTGACTGACTCACTTGCATTTCTTTGGCTATTACTCTTGATGAGAAGCCATTCTCTGTCATGGTTTAAATACTATTTTCAACTATTCGCGATAGCTTTCTCATAATTTTTAATAATTTGGAATTTGTATTTTATATTTGAAATGCACCTTTTATTTACCATACGCACTTTATCAAACACGACGTTAAACTAAAATTTATATTAATAGAAACATTAATAACACCAATTAAATCATAAACCAAATCTAAATTAACGGTAAATTTTGAATTTTTCTAAGAATATGGTTGAAAACACGCCGGTGCAAAATTGAGTACATGAGAGTTATTTAAGTTTTGTTTATGTTTACCTATGAACTTGTTGTTTTTTATTTTGTTTTAAATTGAATTTTGCTAAGAATTAAAAAGAAATAAAATACAAAAAAAAATTTTGAAATCGCATTATTATTGTGTATCTTATTCCCTTAGAAGTGCAAGATATACAAACATGTACTCACCTCTGCTCCCCACTGTATATTATATTGTTTAATAAATATTAATAAAATACATGCAGTTCTTGTGATTTTTTGACGATTTGTAAAAAAAAAAAATATTTTTGTTAGAAACAAAGTTTTATTTCAGAAGGTTAAAGATTTTTGAAAAAGAAAAATATGAAAACACTGATTGTGAATAAAATATGTTTGTTTTTTCCCCTAAAAATGTAATGGGCAAAAGCTAAACCTTAAAGGGAAATTCTGTCCACTTTTAATTCACGATAGGCTTTATTATTTAATGCATTTCTTTATGTGATCAAATTACCTCATTCTTCTGTCAATGTAGAGAAACATTTTATCCCAGTCAATTTTAATAAAATGGCAACTAAAGTGCTATATTTGTCTTTGCCGAATCTTTTATATCCTTCACCAAAACCTTGATTTCGAGAGCACACTTGTATGGCGACCAAGTAAAGTTATGGACGGACATGATTAATTTTTGATATTTAATACTTCTTAAATATAAAAAATTTGTGAGCTAAATTTAATCCTCTAAGCTTACACGAGCTCTATGAGCCAAACTGTTATTTCGGGAAGAAAGTTTATTTCAATTGAAAAAGAAGAAATAATAATTTTAAATAATATTTTATAAAAAGACTTCAATAAGTAAAGATTTATACATACACACAAAAAAATAGTTTAGGTAATTTTACCAAGGCGTGCATAGGCAATTTATTTTTATATACAGTCAAATCCCGATAATTCGTACCCCGATAAATCGTAATTCCCGATAATTCGTAATAAACTGTCAGTCCCTTGAAAAAATCTCGTTAATTCGTAAAATTTCCATACATTTCGGTCCCCTCGCTAATTCGTAATTTTTTTTTCAATTAAAATCTTCTTTACCTCTTATAAATCGTAATTGTTTGCTATTTACCACTTATAATTCGTAGTAAAAACATGGAAAGAATGATTTTTTGCCGCTATTTTTTTTTGTTGGTTTTTGCTTTTGCTTGTGTGTGTGTTTATTTTCTTAAGATCTGTTTGTTACATGAATAATTTTTATATATTTTATTTTTAACAATTTTTTTTTTAGGTTTTTTTTACCGTTTTAGTAAATAAATTGAAAAACCCCGTTAATTCGTATTTATTTTATTTGAGCCCCGTTAAATCGTAACCCCGCTAAATCGAAAACCCCTATAATTCGTAAGAAATGGCCGGTCCCTTGCGATTACGAATTACCGGGATTCTACTGTATAAAGACTAACTAAGTTTTATTGTCTTAAATAATTAGTAATTTATACAATAAGTATTGCATAAAATTTTTGTCAATATTACTAATTGGGTTAGGTATCTTCTTCGAATTTTATTTATAATATATATCTATGTATGTTTATTTTATTTTTCAATTGTGAAAAAAAACATTCAAATATAAATTTGAATTTAGAATTTTTAAATATAAAATAAAAATATAAATTAAAAACTGTTGAATCTATATAAATAAAAATCAATGTTGTTCGTTGGTAATTGCATCAGTTGAGAACGGCTGGACCGATTTGGACAGTTTTTTTTTTTAAAGATCGTCATGGTCCAACTTAGGTTTTTACGGAAAGAAAATGTTGCCACGCCCACTTTTTTCGATTTACCTAAAATCAGAAAACGGCTCCATCGATTTGACTAATTTTTCTTTCAAATGTTCGTATCAATGCATTTTAAGTTTCCATCGAAAGAAAAATTTACCACGCCTACTTTTACGCCCACTTTTTCTATTAAGCACATAACTTGAGGATGGCTTGACTGATTTGGACGATTTTTTCTTTAACGTGATCGCCATGGTCCAACTTAGGTTTACACGGAAAGAAAATTGTTCCCCGCCCACTTTTACGCCCACTTTTTTCGATTTACCTAAAATCAGAAAACGGCTCCATCGATTTGACTAATTTTTCTTTCAAATGTTCGTATCAATGCATTTTAAGTTTCCATCGAAAGAAAAATTTACCACGCCTACTTTTACGCCCACTTTTTCTATTAAGCACATAACTTGAGGATGGCTTGACCGATTTGGACGATTTTTTCTTTAACGTGATCGCCATGGTCCAACTTAGGTTTACACGGAAAGAAAATTGTTCCCCGCCCACTTTTTTCGATTTACCTAAAATCAGAAAACGGCTCCATCGATTTGACTAATTTTTCTTTCAAATGTTAGTAGTAATCCATTTTAAGTTTTCATCGAAAAAAAAATTTGCCACGCCTGCTTTTACGCCCACTTTTTTCGTTTTATCTAAAATCGGAAAACAGTTGCACCGATTTGGCTAATTTCTCTTTCAAATATTCGCAGCAATCCAATTTAAGTTTTCTGTAAGTTTAAGAAAATGCTTATGATATTTAAATTTTTTAATTTAACAGTTGGACTTTCTTTTTAATTTTAAATTTATATGCAAACCAATGAAAATCCAACATGCAACATATCGAAGAACAGTTCGATGGCCAAAGTTTTGCAGCAAAGCAAACTGATCGTTTGGGATGAATGTACAATTGCGCATAAAAAATCTTTGGAGGCATTAGACAAAACGTTGCAAGATTTACGAAACAATCAAAGCCGATTTGGAGGTGCGATGATTCTGTTGGTAGGTGATTTTCGGCAAGCGCTGCCAGTGATACCACGATCAACGCCAGCCGATGAACTTAATGCATGTTTGAAGTCGTCTGCTTTGTGGAAATACATCAGGAAACTCAAACTGACTCTGAACATGCGTGTCGAGCTGCAGAACGATCAATCTCAAGACGTATTTTCCACACAATTGCTTGACATAGGAAACGGCAAAATCCCGGTGGATATTTCGACCGGCTGTATTCAATTTCCCGTCGATTTCTGCCAGTTCACCGAATCAAAGTCCGAACTCATCCGAAAGGTGTTTCCAAACATTAGACAAAATTACAGAAATCATGATTGGTTGAGCGAACGTGCTATATTGGCTGCGAAAAACGTTGATGTCGACGAGTTGAATTTTAAGATTCAAAGTGAAATCGCTGGCGAATTGAAGATGTACAAATCGGTGGATTCCGTTTCTTCTCAGAACGATGTCGTCAACTATCCAATCGAATTTTTAAACTCCCTGGAATTACCCGGATTACCGCCTCATATTCTCCGACTAAAAGTTGGATCGGTAATCATAATGTTACGAAATATAAACCAACCACGTCTTTGTAATGGCACCCGACTTACGATAAAAAAGTTGATGAATAACGTCATCGAAGCAACAATACTTAAAGGAAAGTACAAAGGAGAAAATGTTTTGATACCTCGGATCCCAATGATTCCAACCGACATGCCATTCGATTTTAAGCGCTTGCAGTTTCCAGTAAGGCTTGCATATGCAATGACAATCAACAAATCTCAAGGGCAGTCATTGCGTGTTTGCGGCATTAACCTTAAGAATCCAAGCTTCTCGCATGGTCAATTATATGTCGCCTGTTCCCGCGTCGGAAGTCCATTAGCATTATTTGTTTACGCACCAGACAACCAAACAAAAAATGTCGTATATCACAAAGCATTGCAATGAACATATCCTTGCAAAGCAATTGAATAAGTTCTATGTTTTTTTTACTGGTTACCTGAATATTGATCTATCAATTAAAATGTAAAAAGAATACTATAAGATTCACAGCACATACATATGTATTTTAAAATCAAATGTAAATCAAACATACCCCAAATCTACACAGAAAAAACTGAAAATCGATTTCAGTAAAGAAATTCGCACAATCAAACAAATTTTTGTTTAATTTAGGTCCTATGAAGAAATTCGTAAATTCAGTAAAACATTTTCCAATATTTTATCCAAAAAATTTTTTGTAAATATAAATATTTACCAAAACAAATATATTTAATTTTTACGAATTATAATGCACAAGCAGCAAGCATATTTTAATTTCCAACAATGATGCGTTGAAAATGATCAATTACTGCTAAAAACAAAATATTTATAGATAGTAAAGAACAATTTAAAACAACAGTTTATTTGAAAATATTTTGTGGATAATTTTTTCTGTGTATATGAATAAAATTTTAATTTAAAAATACTTTTTTCCTTTTTTTAACGGATTTTAAAAATCGAACACAAAAATTTTTTCTAATTTGGACAGGACAACGTCTGTCGGGTCAGCTAGTAAAGTTTTGAATTGTTGATGCCATATTGCTAAATTTAAAGCGCTCTTTATATTTTTTTAAAAATGTTTAAAAACAGATAGACCCATTCCGATGTTTTAACTCAATTACAAATTCCAAAGGTGCAATATCTAACCCATAGTTTGCTCTAGAATGGTTTTTTTCGGCTCTCCTGAAAAATTTTATTTTAAGACATACGCGGTTGCCCATGAAAACCACAGATATATTAACAATAAAACCAATAATTATTTATAACTTTTATTCAAGATTATTAAATTGGACGACACGATGCTGGATCAATATGGATTTTATAGACAAGATTAGTTTTAATCCTTTGACCTCAAATGAGAACTAAAAACGCCCGGAACTTTAAGCAGCCTCAAAACAAATTTGTTTTTATTGGTACAGATATGATTTGATAAATAAAATACATATAATGAAATTAAAAAGGTTAAAAAAGTATATAGTTTTTTTAAATGCTTTTTTATTAAAAAAAAGTAGTAAATTTACCTAAAACCTATGTTCTGGTACAAAATTTAACTTAGATAACTTTTCTAAAATAAAAATATAAACTAACTTTGCTATCATTGGTAAATTTTCAAAGTTACTTTGTAATTTTAACAAAATTATTAGATACTTTTTCGAACATAGAAATTACCAAAGTTAAACGTTTTATTATCTAAGAAACTTAGATACTGCCATGCTTTCTTTGCGCTTAGTTAATTTTATACCATATTTTTAGGTAATTTTACCTATGGTTGTTTTTGTGTGTAGGTAAAAATGAGAGATTTAAGGGCACAAATTACTGGCAATCGTGTTTTTTGTTTATATCTTAATTATTTTAGACCGATTGGACTGCATTTTAATGGCAAACTATTTCGGGCTATATATTATACAAATGTATAGCAACCAGGTCCTCATTATATATAAGGGTCTTCGGAATCCACATTTCAACAAACACATGGACATATGGACATGGTTTAATAAACTTTGCTACTCATAAGAACTCACAAAGTAGTATATGTAGTTATATATAAAATTAATATTGTACCTTTTAGATCTGTGATGAAGGGTATACAAATTGGAACTTTTTTAGAAAATGTCCTTATTAAGAATATGTTTTATTCTAAAAAATCAAACCCCTACATTGTTATAATATTTTAATTAAACCATGGTAGAATAAGTACAAGGTATAGTCATTAGAAATTTTGATCCCAATTTCAAAACATATATAACGTCAAACATGAAAACAAGCGTCAAAAAATAATACATTACATGGTTAAATAATAAAAACTCTCCCTAATGATCATACCTGGTACTTTTTATACTATGTATAAATTAAACCTGATTTAATTCAAAAAATGTTTGTATATTTAAAAATGTATGTACAAAATACCGTATGCTAAAAATTTTTTTGTTTGCTTGTTTTTAAATATAAACACAAAATTTCTTGAAAAATTTACGATTTTAAATTAAAAACTCCATGTATATATAGCTTGTAACTGTTTAAGACCAATAAATTTCGTGGTGCAAAAAAATTTAAACCGGTTTTCTATGTAAAAATATCGTATGAATCGAAAAATGAGGTGATCACTTTCGAAAAATTACCCATTTATAGCCTATTTATCAAAAAATTGTTAATCCCTTAACGAAATTTTACGATGATTTTCCCCTATATTTAAATCATGTCTATTTTCGTTTGATAGCGGGCGGAGTAGAGAAGTAAGCCGGTGTAAGTAAAACATGAATTGTATTTTCTGTGATTCTTTTTTGACACTCCTCTTGCACTAATTTGTGTTTTTTGATTTATGTTTTATTCTTCTTTCAAAGTGACAAGTGTTTATTTAAATATAGAAAAATAGAAAAAAATTGTTTATAAAATTTAATACATATCAAAATTATGTGTAAAATTATGTGTAATTATGAATAAGGAACCAAGGAAATCAGAAAAAATCAGCTATGAATAAAAAAACATTGGAAAAATTCAACATGTTTTTGGAAGTTTCTTTAAAAAATAAATCCAACAAGGAATGTCTTTTCATTGTGAATATTTGGTTCCAGACAAAATAATGTACATATGGGCACTTCCAAGATTGTAAACGGGACATTCGCACACGTTTATATTGACAAAACTGTAAAAAACAACCTGATTTTCATTTTTTAAATTAATGATTCTTTTAACTCTCAATTAGCTCTTTAATTTCCGCAAATGAAATTTTTCGCTTACTGTCGTGGTTTCCGAGATAATTGCAAAAAACCAGTGATTGTAAACGGGACAAAAAACGGAAGTGGGTTTTAAGGGGTATACGTTTAAACAGTGATTTCTGCGAAACCTGACACAATATTTTATTGGGATTAATTTTAAAATGTTGCGTTCTAATGTGCCCTAAAAAGGGTTTCGATTTCAAAATAAAATATGAATTACATTTTTTTAAATAAATTGTTAAAGAAATTGTAAACGGGACATTATAAACGGGACAATTTTTCCACCATGATTTAAAATTTTTTTATGTTGCTATTTATAATCCTTTATATAAGAAACTTAATAAAAAATGTTTTTCAGATCATAAATATGCCTTAGATTAGAGTATTGTTGTTCCAAATGCATATTTTCTAATATACACAAGTATGTGCTAAAAGTTGTAGTACTTCGTTTACCATTTATCTTTTTTTTTCGAATCAATTAATTTATACGCAAATATTAAAAAAATATAAGCAATTCTCTAAATAAATCTTGAGAAGAAAAAATTTTTTTTTCCATTTTTTGTGGTTGACGTTTTTTTGGAAATAGCCATATGCATAAAAAGGGTAAAAACCACCCACTCGAATTAAAAGTGAAAGAGTTTTTTGAGTTTTGTTAAAAAAACAATATTTTATTTGATTTTAGTATTTCTTCTGCCTTGCATTTTAAATTAAATATATTTCTTCAAAATTTTAAGCATTTTAACTTTCTAAAATTTGAGCTACTGTTACACTCAATTTACATGATGAATTTTATGACGTCCAATTTTAGACGTAATTTTTTGTTTGGTAGCAAGCGGTGTAGAGAAGAATGAGGAAGAGAAAACAGAATTCATATCTATTTTTCTACTTCTCTTTCTTCTCTACACCGCTTGCTACCAAAAAAAAATACTAAAATCAAATAAAATATTGTTTTTTTAACAAAACTCAAAAAATTCTTTATGCAAAATAAGACATTTGAAAGAAGAAAGTTGTTACCACAAAATTAAAATCAATTTAGCAGGTGTGTCATGGAAATCGAAAACGTAAAACGAAAGAACTGTAGAAGGGTAGTTTTTCAATAAGATTTCTGTAATAAAAAAATGTATGACAATTATTATACAAATAATGCTCTATTAAACAGAATTTTTTAACAAAAATTGTAAAAATTTTATTAAAAGTTTGATAAAAAGAACTGCTAAATTCTTTCGTTTTACGTTTTCGATTACCATGACACCTCTGTATATAATATTTTTTTTAATCTCAACATTTTACTCTAAATTTTTTGAATTTAACATTTCTATCGTATTTAAAATATTAAAAACCAAACAATTTTATTAAATAATCGCTTTAAACTACATAAAAGCATTAAAAATTACTTCAAAATAATTCCATTTAATGTTCAATTCCAGTTGTACCTGTATCCATTTCTGCAAATCTGGCAACTCTCTAAACAAAAAGTAAGCAAACAGTAGCCCGTTTCTGTATTTCTCACAACTTAAACTTTTCGCATGAAACGTGTGAATTGCAACAAAAATAGTGTGAAATGTAACAAAAAATGGTTTTTCTCACACAAGTGTTTCTGTATCTTTTTTGGCGAGAATTATCTGTCATTTAAATAATTTTCCAGCAATTATTGGAGGGATGCGAGAAAAAGTGTTTCTATAACAATATTTTGCGAAAAGTTTGGGTACGTTCGTAAATGCAGTTGCTGCGCATTAGTAAAGTTGAATGTTCGTAAATGCATCACTTGTAAGAAACTTGGCATTACTTTCATATGTCAAATGTTTTTTTATGCAGTGATGCCGCAGTTCTGCAGCAAATATTGGCAATTATTGCATCAGTTAATTTTCTGATGCAATAACTTTTAACATAGGGCACTGCTACATGTTCAATAAATATCGTGATATTTGGATCGCGATCCATTTTAAAATATTGATGGATCACGCGCGTATGCTACATGTTCAATATTTATCGCGTCAGTATTAATGTTATTTTTGTGCTGTGCGGGTCGTTGATCAATGTCGCGAGAAACCCAAAAGGAAGCCTATTTAGCTAGTTTGCTTGCTTTTTCATTGAAGAAAAAAGCGCAAAGAAAAATGTGGAGCAAAAAATACACAAATTTTGTCAATTGTGTTTTACTTTTCATTTGTTTAATTTTTTTCACTGCGTATTTTCTTTTATTTGCCAGTTTTTACTGACGTATCATGATTTAATATCATGAAAATGCTACACGTTCAATATTAATCACGCGATCCACGATCCGCGATCTGGATTTCATATTTTAGGCCATTCTGCGATATGGAATGCGATCCATCAATATTACATGCTACACGTTCAATAAATATCGTGATAGTAGAAATATCACGATATTTATTGAACGTGTAGCAGTGCCCATAAAAGAAATAGTTTTATTTTTCTTTTTCGATGCTTTTTCTTGTAGTTTATAAGAAAACTATTACTTTTTGGTTAAATAGTTTTAATAAAATTTGCCATCGCTATTGTTGATAACATTTTTTTTTATTATTTTATGTTCGCTCATAAAACTTTTAAAATTTAGCTCTTGCTCAAAAATTCAAACTTTGCACAGCTGTTGTGCAGTAAAAAAGCATCAGCATCACAAGCGCAACTGGTGATCACGCATCAGCAACAATATTTTGCATCACTGCAGCAGTGATGCACAGTTTTGATGCATTTACGAACGTACCCTTTCCTTCAACAACTGTCAAAATAAGTCACATTTGAAATTGGTGGCGAGAAAAACAAAATGTAGATATTTTGAATTTAAAATATGTTTATATACTATTTTTTTTAAATAAATAAAAAAATAGAAGGAATATAAATGATGAATGCATAATTTATATGATGAAAATAAACAAAAAACAATTGTTATATTTTGTTATATTAAATTTTTTTAGCCTTTTCTTGTTTTGGTTTTAATCAGTGTTGCCAGATAAATTTGTGTCAAAATCGTAAATTTCCTGAGAAAAAAATAAAAAAAGATCGTATTTTTTGTTTTAAGAATCGTGCAATTTAAAATCAATTTTAAACAAATTTGTTTCGACTTTTATTATAAAATAATCAAACAAAAACATAGTTAAAGTTCATGGGTATTTAATAATTTCATTAAATTTATATATTTATTTTGTTAAGCTGGAGGATCATTTTTTAAAAAATCATTTATTTTAATCTGTATTGTGGTTATTTTGTTGAACTATTTATGGTTTTTAATCCAAATTTTTTAATATTTTTAATAAGGCTAAAGTTCATCAAATTTAATTTTCATTAAATTATTTTTATGAAGAATGGAATTTTACAACATGAAATTAATTAAAATTTATTGATAATTTTTCATTTTTGACTGAAGCTGGGCTCGAACACAGGCGTTTTTACGGACAGGTTACCCTTACATGTTTCGATTGCAACCACTTAATCTCTTCAGAGGGCTTGCCGTTTAACACTCGCAGCCATCGACGACTGCTGACGTCAATAGTCAAACATCAATCCTTAAACCAAATTGTATTTAACCTTTGGTAGATTTTAATTTAATTTATTTTACATGTTTTTCCTTACTTCTGTTTTTTCACACAATACTGATTATTGTTAAAGCTAAGGCACGAGCTCTATGTTTGCATTTGTCCTTCAAGTTGTGCTGAAAAGGTCAACAAGAAAAAGAAAGACAAAAAAAATTAAAAGCAAAAACAAAAAATGTACTTTAAAAACTTCAAGAAGAATTCTTGACAAAAGTACGAAAAAAAACAGAAGTAAGGGAAAACATGTAAAATAAATTAAAAAATATAATCATTCAAAGCAAATTTCGATCTACTAAAGGTTAAATACAATTTGGTTTAAGGATTGATGTTTGACTATTGACGTCAGCAGTCGTCGATGGCTGCGAGTGTTAAACGGCAAGCCCTCTGAAGAGATTGAGTGGTTGCAATCGAAACATGTAAGGGTAACCTGTCCGTAAAAACGACTGGGTTCGAGCCCAGCTTCAGTCAGGAATGGAAAATTATCAATAAATTTTAATTAATTTCATGTTGTAAAATTCCTTTCTTCATAAAAATAATTTAATGAAAATTAAATTTGATGAACTTTAGCCTTATTAAAAATATTAAAAAATTATTTATTTTCTTTAATTCGATAACAATTTAAAATTGTTATTTTTCTCTGGAGAAGTTACACAAAGGCATGAGAAAATATCATTTTAAACACAAAATAAAATAAATATTTTTACAAAGGCAAAAAGAAACCAAGTTTAATAAAATAAACATACATCCTTTTTTAAAATAGATATATACATATTTACAAAAACCGAGAACAAAATGGAAAATTTTTAAATTAATTCAGCTTTGATAACAGTAGTATAAATATTCTGGGTTTTTATGGAATTGATAGTGACAACGTTGTTTTATATTTATATCGTATGTAGTCCGAAATAGTATATTATTGAAATTTAACTATATCGGTTTACAAATGGCTGAGATTAAATCTTTAATTTACCTATTCCTATAATCTTTTTCTTTTTTACCTGAAATAGACTTAGTAGAATAGCTGGTAGTTAAAATTAAAAAAATCGGTTCATAAATAAACTGGTTAAAGACCCAATAAAATCTTCGCCTACAAAATAATATGTTAAGTAATCAGAAACACATAAAAGCACTACATACAATTCTATTGAAAAACTAATGAATTTTACAAGGGTTGTGCCAAAATGAACAAATTCAAAAGTTAGTAATTTTTTTATCTAAATACATCCAGAAAAAAGTAGTTATCGAAGTTCTTATGGAAGAAAGCTACTAAATAACGAGTGAAAGAAGCTATCCATTTTGAAAAAGTTTTTACTGGGAGACAAACAAATTTATTTCTTGCCGGAATAATGGTTTTGGCACAAAAGTGTACATATAAGATAAGAATATCAAATATCAATCATATTTTGTATATGTATATAAGAAGTATTGAATGTTCAAAATAAGCCAAGTCGGTCCATTACTTTCCCTCGAAATTTTGCTTTTGCCGATACATTTTTTAGGGAAGAGACAAACAATTTCGAGGACAATTTTCACAATAGGGATAAATATAAAAATTTAACCCTTGTTTCTAAAGATATCTTTTTTTCTAATAAACAAACATATAAAAATATTTACAATTATCTTATTTCGAAGACCAAGTGTAAAACGCAACGCCAACAATTTCATTAAAAGCAAAAACAAAATCAAAAATATTTTATAAATTTGTTGTTGCTTTCTACAGACATTCATATTATTTTTTTTTTCAATTTTCAACGCCACAAAATAGAAGTGTTTGAAATTTAAAAATTCAAGATGCATTTCTATAGAAAGTAACAACAAAATTATGGGCCATGTCACAGAGAACAATTCCGTTCGGAATGATTCCGTTCGGAATTGAAGAAAACATATTTGTTTGTTGATGGAAAGTGTATTTTGATAGTTTTATGGCCTTTTAGATACATACCGTTCATGAAAACAAAAATGGTTTCATTCCGAAACATTTTTTCGTCATTTTCTGAAGCACCTAAATACGGAATGAATTCCGTTTCCGAACGGAATTGTACTCTGTGACATGGCTGTATAAAATTTTTTTGATTTTGTTTTTGCTTTTGCTTTCGTCACTTTTTTTAGCAAAAATCATCAAAACGTCACTTTGTTAATATCGGAACAAAAAATCGTCAAGATGACGATCACTCGTCAAATCTGGCAGCCCTGTTTTTATTATGTTTATTTCTTTTGTTGACGTTTCGCTTTTATTTGACTGGAAATATTCCAGTATAAGCAGAATTTGTTGTGTCTGTTTTCGCATTCAAATACAGAAACACTTTTATCTCATAAATCGAGAAACGATGGAATTTTTTGTTTCACACTTCATGTAAGAAATTTTACGATGCGAGAAATACAGAAACGAGCTACAGCAGAAGGAATAAAGCATGGCACAAGGCGAATTGACTAGAAGGTGGGGTCAAGTCAACATATGGTGTTTTTTTTCGGTGGTCGACTTGTCAAAGTTTGTATACAAACTAGTTTTTTATGTAAACAAACCTATTTTTTTACTAGCAACATTTTTGACAACCCGACCACAGAAGCAGTGTTGTTGTAGAGTTGACCTCACCTTCTAGTCAATTCGCCTTGGCATGGCAAGTTTATTAATTACAAATCAAGGCGAATTAACTCCAGGTAAGCTCAACTCGTCAGCAGCGTTACCGATATGCGACTAAAGTCGCATTTTTGCCCCTTCTTGACTGCCGTGCCACTTTTTTGGCCCCTTTGTTTTAAATCCCCTTTTGTATCATTTTATAGTTTTGTGTGCCCCTTTTAAAATTAGCGACAAGAGACTGAGTTCATTAAAGGTTTTAGATCCAGTATTTACTAAGTCAGCTGAAGCCAAAAATTACTTTGAAATTGCTTCAGTTTTTATTGATATAATTTCTAATCAAACGATAAAAGCTATGAAGCAATTTTTAAAATATTATAGCCTGAAACATTTTGGTACGAAATTGGCAAACTTGTGCATCCGCTGAGCGGATTTTTTCTAAGTTAGGATTTTGAAAAAATAAATTGTCAAATAGACTGAAAATAGGTACCTGTCAGTCCATGTTATCCACTTTAAATTTGTATCAAAATAACTTGGAAGATTGGACTCCAAGTGATGAATTGATTAATAAATATAGATTTACGCTTTCAAAAATACCTGATATTAACTATCCTCCTATCAATACTTTTATAAGATTTTTCCTCGAGGTTTTTTCGTAACTTAATTTTGTTGGTAAAAAAGTAAAATAAATAGTTTTTTTTGTATCAAATCATATTATGAATTATTTTTTGTTTTTGTAATTAGTGTTATTACTAGGGATGAGATTTTCATGCACTAAAAAATCGAAAATATGCGCATAAAATATGCACTTAAAACTTATAAAATTAAATAAAAAATCGTTTTTTTATTCTACTAAAAACAAAAACATCGAGCCCCTATAGCAAAAATGATGTAACTAACAAAAATAAAATTTTACAGGAGAAGGTTTTTTTAAAATATTTTTGCTTTAAGTCTACGGTTTTGTTGAAATTGCTTTTGCTCTTATTTCGTTATGGTACTGTCCAGAGATATGAGATTTAAAGAGATGATGCAAATGATCAAAAATTCTGGGTTTTTCATCAAAAAACAAAAATCTAAAATGTTGTTGGTTACATCATTTTTGCTATTAGGGCTCGATATATAAAATTCAGTCTATTGTTATTCAAATATCTTTAAAAACTTAAATAACTAATTTTAATTTTTGTTTGTTTAAATAAATAAGTACGTTTTATTAAAAGTAATACTTTGTCTTGTAAATACTTGAAGAATGCCAATGCATTTTGGAAAAATTTGTTTGCAGATCCCACTTTGTTTCCAAATCAGATCAAAAATATTTTATATTTATTTTTTTTATTTCCTTAACTTTGTTTTGCAAAACGTTTTGGATTTTTTTTAATATGTCGGGCTATACTTCCTTCCACATTGCTAATTTTACTTTTTGCAATACCAATTAATTTGACTTGAGTATTAAGTGAACTAAATCCCTCCTAATTAGTTATAGTTTCACCAAAATATCTGTAATTGGAAAATCAAATGCTAATTTACTTCTGATGTTATTAAAATTTAATCCTTTCCTTAAAACATTCTTAAAAATTACAAGAAGTTATTTTGAATAGAATTCTGAAGCATCTAGCCAGGCTCCCATTTTGCTACTCCTGTGCCAAGCAAGTAATTTGTAACCCATTGAATGCCTTAACAATTTAAGGTGCTGCATCGGTTTAAAATAGAATCATCTTTTGTCGAAATTTTGTATTTAAAGCAAAGCCCCAAATGAATTAAATTATTATTTAAAATTTTTTTTTTTTAATTTTTTTTTGTGTATTTAAACATTTTTATACCCTCCACCACAATTAGTTGTGAAGAGGGTATATTCAGTTTGTCATTCCGTGTGAAACTTTTTTACTATTCATCTCAGACCCTATAAAGTATATATATTCTGGGTCCTTGAGTAATTTTAAGTCGATTTAGCCATGTCCGTCTGTCTGTCCGTCTGTCCGTCTGTTGAAAACACGCTCACTTTCGAAAAACTCAAAAGAAATCAACAAACTTGGTGTCAAATTGCTTGTAGTTATCCTAAGCAGTTTGGGATTGAAATTCAGCAAAATCGGTTCAATAGGATCTGAGCTATGAATCAAAATGTGGAACCACCACCTAAAAAAAATTGATAATTTTGTTACAAAAACTAACATAAATGGTGGAAAAATGCACAGAATGCTATAAGATTTCGCAACAATTCGTTTTATTCAACTGGAAATCACGCTGTGAAATTTCGTGAAGATCCGTCAATAATTTACCCTAGGCCCCATATAAGCCATACTCCCGGAAAACAGTATATTAAGCCTAAAACCCTAACTAACAATGCTATCATTACAAATTTTGGCAAGTCACAGTTACATAGGACTAGAAATTAAACTGTTAAGTTTCGTGAAGATTGGTCCATAATTTACCATAGGCCCCATATAAACTTTACTCCCGGAAAACAGTTTAGTACGCCTAAATCCGTAAAAAATAATGCTATCATAACAAAATTTGGTACATCAAAGTTTTATAGGACAAGAAATAAAACTGTGTAATTTCGTAAAGATCGGTCCATGATTTACCCTGGGCCCCATATAAACCCTACTCCCGGAAAACAGTTTAGTACGCCTAAATCCGTAAAAAATAATGCTATCATAACAAAATTTGGTACATCAAAGTTTTATAGGACAAGAAATAAAACTGTGTAATTTCGTGAAGATCGGTCCATGATTTACCCTGGGCCCCATATAAACCCTACTCCCGGAAAACAACTTAGTACGCCTAAAAACGTAAAAAATAATGCTATCATAACAAAATTTGGTACATCAAAGTTTTATTGGACAAGAAATAAAATTGTGTTATTTCGTGAAGATCGGTCCATAACTTACCCTGGGCCCCATATAAACCTTACTCCCGGAAAACAGTTTAGTACGCCTAAATCCGTAAAAAATAATGCTATCATAACAAAATTTGGTACATCAAAGTTTTATAGGACAAGAAATAAAACTGTGTAATTTCGTGAAGATCGGTCCATGATTTACCCTGGGCCCCATATAAACCCTTCTCCCGGAAAACAGTTTAGTACGCCTAAATCCGTAAAAAATAATGCTATCATAACAAAATTTGGTACATCAAAGTTTTATAGAACTGGGAAAAAGACTGTGAAATTTCGTGAAGATCGGTACATAATTTACCCTAGGCCCCATAGAAACCCTTCTACAGGAAAACAGTTTAGTACGCCTAAAACCATAATTAATAATGCTATCATTATAGAAATTGGTACGTCACAGTTTTAAAGGACTAGAAATGACGCTGTGAAATTTCGTGAAGATTGGTCCATAATGTACCCTAGGCCCCATATAAACCCTACTACATGTAGCAGGTAGTTAACGTAAAAAATATCATCGATCTTTACTACTAGATGTATTTGTATTTATTGAAAAAGGAAGTCAAAAATTCCGGTAATGGTTATTGCTTTTTAACTTGTTTTATTATTACTCATTATTAAAATAAAAACTATTAATTTGCTTAAACGTTTTTTATATCTTGTCTCTTTTGGTAATTTTTATAGTACATATTTTTACAGAAATTCTCTTGGTTTTTATTTTTTTTTCATTAATTTAACAGTTAATTTTATGGAATATACGTACATATGTATGTATGTACATACCAATCTAGGTACATATATATAACTGTTGACATGTTGATAATTTGATCTAAACATCAAATTAAACAAAACGAAATTTCATAGGAACAAAATAAAACTTACAAAAATACTTAAGTATTTTAGTATGTAAATGGTTTAAGAACTGCTTCTATTAACTCCAAACATGTGCATGTGCTGGTTTTTATTTTGTTGAGTTTTTACCATTCTTGAAAACTTGCTTTATTTATGTATATGGTACAGAAACAGGGCTACCAGGTACTTTTTTTCCTTGTCCCCAAAAAATTAAAAAAATATCCCAAAAATCCCCAAATTAAGAAAAAAAACCTTAACAAGTAAATATTTTTCTGTTTGTTTTTTTTTCTGACCAAATTTAAAATTTTTTTTTAAAAAAGTAAAAATAGTAAGAAACATTTTAATTAGAAATCCCCAAAAATCCCCAAATAAAAATTTTTGTAAAAAAAATTATTTTATTTTGTTTGTACCCTGAAGGAAAAATAACATAAATTTATAAAGTACCTTTAACACTACCTTTTAACTAAAATGGTAATCTTAATAAGGACCTTTTACAACGTATAAGTTGTTGATAAGAGCAAGATAAAAGTTTTGCTACTTTTTTTCACATTTTTAATACGAGTCAAAGAAAAATAAGCATAAATAATAAAAGGGAAAATATATTAAAAGAGTGTAAAATCCCCAACAAAATCCCCGAATTTTTTTTAAATCCCAAAAAAAATCCCCAAATGACTTTCTTTGTCCTTTTTGCTCGCATAAAATCCCCAACTTTGGGGATAAATCCCCAAGTCTGACAGCCCTGTACAGAAACAATATTTGTTTTATTTGTTTCTGATAAAAGAGAACAGTAATTTTCTTTGTAAAGAGAAGGTATAATAAAACAAATAAACGAAATAAAAGAGAATGTGTTTAAGTATTTCGCCGGCTTAGAGTGTAATCCTGCTAACTCCTTTTTAACAAATTTTACAGGAAAGACACAAAACTTTTTATTTTTCCTATTTGCTGCTTAAGAAGTAAACCAAAAATATTGTTGATTTGACACATTTTAGGACTCAAATTGAAGAAAAACTATATGCTGGTCGACGAGGCATATCTTTCTCTACCATACGGCATTAAAATCTCAATTAACTTAAAAAGTGGATTTAGCAGGTTTACACTCTTTGCCGACGATTTGTTTTTTGTACTTTTGCAAAAACCTAATTCATATGAACCGTTATTTCAAAAGCAGGTTAATTTCAGCTATTATTAAAATATGAACTAAATTATTCCATTTCTTACGTATATAAATGCGATTACTTTTGCCAAGGTTTAGTTGAAAACAAACTTTTGAAACAATCACAAGTAAAAATTTAATATCGAAAAAATTCAGTAATAATAAATTTATAATAAAAACAAAACTAGCAACAACAAATACTTTAACAGTGTAACCAAAAAATCTGTTTTTTAATAGGTAAGTGCGGTTTTTAACTTATGAACATTATTCAATTAATAATTGAAAAAATTATTAGAAAAATCACTTTGGTGAATGCAATATGCAAAAAACTGTATATATTTTTTATATTAAAGGAAAATATGCCAAAACTACGCAAAAAATCTGCCGAACAACGTAGGCAATCCGTTAGGGAAGATACTATCAGCCACCGTGAGAGGAATATAGAGAGCGATAGGTTAAGAAACTCTCAACTACTGGCTTCCCGCCGACAAAACCCAGAATATCGTGAAAATGAACGTCAACGGGACAGAGTTCTTCATTCGCTAAGGAGATCAGGAACATCATATAACGATATTGAGCAACGCAGAAATACAATGGAACATTCTCTACACCGGGAAGATGATAATATCCGAGCAATAGAACGGCAAAGAGATTCGCAGTCCCGTTCTTCTCGTCGTGAAGATCCTGTGTATCGTACCTTAGAACAAGCACGGAACACATCGGAACATTATTTACGTCGCAGTGATGAGAGTTTTCGCGCAGCAGAGAGACAGCGAGATTCTGAGGCACATTCTTACCGTCGTGAAGATTCACTGTTTCGCGCTTTGGAACAAGAACGAAATACACTGCAACACTCCCTACGCCGGGAAGATGAAAATTATCGTATATTAGAACGACAACGGGACTCTGAAGCACATTGCTTGCGCCGTAAAGATCCTGTGTATAGCACCATGGAACAAGAGCGAAATACAATGGAACACTCCTTACGACGGGAAGATGAAAATTATCGTGTTTTAGAACGACAACGAGATTCTCAAGCACATTCCTCCCGCCGTGAAAACCCTATGTATCACGTAATAGAACAAGAGCGAAACACAATGGAACACTCCTTACGGCGGCAATATGAAACTTTTCACTCTGCTGAACGGCAGAGGGATGCTAAGGCACATGCTCTACGTCGTCAGGACTATATGTATAGGAATATGGAGCAGCAGCGGAATACATTAGAACATTTGTTACGACGAAGAGATCCTACCTACCGTAATATAGAACGGAATCGCGATCTTGTAGCCCACTCACAACGCCGCGAAATCAATGCACTTAGAGAATTGGAACGTGAAAGGGACTCTATTGCACACATAACAAGAAGGTCAAATCCAATTTTACATGCTACAGAGCAAAGACGCAATACAAATTCCAGAAGAGAATCAAGGTTACTTGGCCAGTTGAACATGGAGATTACAAACCAATTGGGCAACTGTCGTGTGAGATTGCATCGAATTAATCCCGTTAATCGTTCCTTCCACAATGAGAGGCAAGCTCAACGGAATAGGGATAACATACAAAATCTTTCACCGGAGTCTCGAATGGAAACCTTAAATGCTGATATACTTAGACACAGATGTATAATGCTAGCGGACTTTAATAGAAATGTTAAAAAAGGACCAACAGAAATATGTGTTTGTTGTGGAGGTTTGTGGTTCCCAAATCAGGTAAATACTTTAAATATTTTAATGTATCCACATATGTCACATGCGTTTTTTTTGTCCGAAATATTTCCAAGTGAAAACAATATTTACAAATTTTGTAACACTTGCCTCAAAATAGTGAAAAGTGGAAAAGTTCCATCTATTTGTTTATATAATGGGCTACATTTTCCTATTATTCCTCACCAACTGAAAGGCTTAACTTCTTTAGAGGAGAGGCTTGTGGCGCCAAGAATTCCTTTCATGAGAATTATTTCCTTGGGATACAATCGTCAATGTGCAGTTAGAGGAGCTGTTGTCAATATCCCAATACAGGTTGACAATATAGTTACTGTCCTTCCAAGAGCCTTTAACCAAACTGAAGTTATTCAGGTTCATCTTAAGCGTCGACTAGAATATGATCATAGTTTCATGACAGAAACTATTCGTCCAGCTCAAGTTTTTGAAGCCATTCGTTACCTTGTTAATACTGAATTGTATCTTAAGCACGAAGTTTCTATATCAGGACAATGGCTTAATAATATGGGATCAGCGGACGTGGTCCCATTCATAGCAAATGAAGACGACCAAGAATTAGTGGATAACCTAATGGTTGAAAATTCTATTTTAGATGAAGTTGATGAACTTAATCCTCAGGAAACTCTATTAGACAACATTCCTTTAGACAACATTCCCTTAAGCAGAATTTCCTTAGCTCCGGGCGAAGGACAAAGGCCTCTTGATTTACTTATGGATGAAGATGCTGAAGAGTTATCTTTTCCTAGTATATATTGCGGAATCAAAAGAAAATGTGATGCTACTGTAGCCAAAATTATAAGGTCTGAAGCCAGACGATATGATCGTAGGTGTGCGCGTGTTGATAAGGTTCTTTATTCTTATAAAAAATTAGAGTTATATAAAATAAAGAGTAGCATATCAACGTGTTTACGAAAAAAGATGGGATCCAATAGTCACATTGCCAGAGATGTATTAGACGAAAGTTATATTCAAAATTTAGTACAACACGACGAAGGTTACCATATATTGAAAGGCGTTCGATCTTCTCCAGCTCATTGGGAAGGAGAAAAGAAAAAGGTAATGGCAATGATTCGTCAATTTGGGCTTCCAACATTTTTCATTACACTTTCAGCGGCAGAATCCCAGTGGCCTGAATTATTAGTAATATTAGTAAAGATAGTAGAGGGTAAAGATATAACAGAAGAAGCAGCTATGATGTATAGTACACAAGAAAAATACAATCTAATCCGCTCAGACCCAATAACGTGTTCCCGTTATTTTGACCAAAGAATTCGTCACCTTTTTAAACATTTTAAGGCGAATGGAGGAATTTTTGGGGAACATAAAGTTGTAAAATTTTACTGGCGAATAGAGTTTCAGCAAAGGGGATCACCACATGTCCATGGTATATATTGGCTACAAGATGCGCCAACAGTTAATTTATCTGATACAGCTTCATTTGCATCTGTAGTATGTTTTATAGATAAATTTATTAAAACAGATTCAAATATAGAAGAAGTTGCTAATTATGTCAAATTTCAAGAGCACCACCATAGTAGAAGTTGTCAAAGAGAAATAAAAGGGCAGAAGATATGCAGATTTAATATACCATATCCTCCAATGAAGGAGACAGAAATATTGTTACCACTCGCGGACAATCTGAATAACAGTGCTTTAAAAACCCATAAAGAAAATTTCAACAAAATTCATAATTTTCTCAATTCCAACATTTCTGACGAGGACATTAGTCAACTGCAAACATATGATCAGTTTTTAAACGACTACAGAATTTGCTTAACTCATGAAGATTATATTCTAGCGATCCGATCTTCATTAAAAAAACCCCAAGTATTCCTAAAAAGGTCATTAAAGGACAGATCTGTTAATGCTTTTAATCCAAACATTTTATCGATGCAAAGGGCAAATATGAATATTCAATTTATTTTGGATGCCTATGCCTGTGTTTCTTATATTGTTAATTATATTAATAAGTCACAAAGGGGTATTTCAAGATTACTACGTGAAGCTATGGATGAAATTAGGTCAGGAAATTTTACAATTAAACAAAGACTTCAACATATTGGAAATAAGTTTATTTCTGCTTCAGAAGTTTCTGGTCAAGAAGCGTCTTATAATATACTTGGAATGCACCTATCTCAGTGCAGTAATTCTGAAATATATATAAATACCATGGTTCCAGAAAAACGTGTTAGAATTTTAAAAACTAGGAGAGAGCTGGAAAGTATCCCTGAAGACTCCACAGATGTCTTTCAAAAAAATCTACTGGATCACTATGTTTCACGACCTACTGAAATGCAAAACGACTGCCTTGCTTATTTTTCCGCTTTTTACAAGTTTTGCAAAACCAGACCAACCAGAAATCGTCGCCAGCAAGAAGTTGATGATGATTACATAGAACATAATGAAGCAAACGATGATAGCAACGAGCAAAATGGAAGATATTTGAAACTGCGAGATGGATCTGGATATGTTTTCAGGAAAGGAAATCCTTCAATAATACGATTTCCTTCGGTTAGCGTTGACTTAAAAAGAGAGGATTATTTTAGAACCATAGCTATGTTGTATTTGCCCTGGAAAAATGAAAAAGATGATATTTTGGATAAAGATAATGAAGAAACTTGTAGAGTTTATAAGGATGTCATTGAACAAAATAGAATAGTTTTTGAAAAATTTAAGGAAGGAGAGCTTGAAGAAATTCTTCAACAAATGCAAGATGAAAACAGAGTAGAAAATGAAAATCCCCAAGATAATCAAGTTGTGACTCAAATACTTGATGATGAGTTTAGAGCTCTTGCAGTTCCTGAATTGAACGACAATATAAATGTTTTGAACGTTGATCATGATCGTAATGATGAGAATCATGCAATTGATGGCATTCGACTTCTAAGAATGCAGCCATTAATAAGCAATGAATGCCTTTTATCATCAATGAGAAATTTAAATATTAAACAACGTAAATATCTACATCATGTATTATTCAATGTCGTAAAAAATGTCAAGTTTTGTGAATACGTAGGTGGCGGAGCTGGAGTTGGAAAAAGCAGATTAATTAAAACAATATATCAATCTGTAACTAATAGATTTAACTCCATTCCTGGTGCTAATCCCGATTTACCGAAGGTGCTATTGAGCGCTCCAACTGGTAAAGCAGCATTTGGAATTGGGGGAGCTACACTTCATTCCCTTTTTTCATTACCGGTAAACCAATACTCAGGAGAAATTCGAGCTCTTTGCCATGATACTGTTAATACACTTTCGTCATTATTTTTGGAGTTAAAATTGCTGATTATTGATGAAATTTCAATGGTTGGAGCAAGAATGTTGGGATACCTTGACGCCAGACTGAAACAAATTTTTAAAAGCACAGAACGATTTGGTGGTATTTCAATTTTAGTTTTTGGAGATTTGAAGCAACTTCCACCTGTTGGAGATAAGTGGATTTTTAGTCCAAACCTATCAAACCCATATGGCCCAATAATTGGAGAAGTTCTTTGGAGCAACTTTAAGTTCTATGAATTAACAGAGATAATGAGACAAAGAGAGGATCGCACATTTGCTAAAGCATTAAATGCAATGGCAACAGGAGAAATGAATAATGAAGAAGTCCAATTAATACAATCTAGAGTTGTAAATCCAAGTTTAGTGTTGCCAAATGAAGCTATTCACCTATTTTGGTCTAATGCTGAAGCTGATCAATTTAATGTTCTTAGATTGGGACAAATTATGAAAGAAGAATTCAATTCAAGAGCATTTGATTTAATTAAAACAGAATGTTTATCTGTAGAAGAAAGATCTAGAATCAGGAATTTTGTAGATAAAATGAAGTCCTCTGAAACACAAGGACTTTGTGTAGAATTAAAACTGAAGTGCTCAGCTAAATATATGATGACTGTAAATATTAATACCAGCGATGGACTTGTTAATGGAGCTACCGGTATTTTAATGGAAATAGAATTCCACATGGAAACGAAAAAACCTATTACTTTGTGGTTGCTATTTTCTGAAGAAAGTGTGGGTTTGGAAGCAAGAAGGCGAAAACCACATGCAACAGAACCGTCTTGGACTCCTGTTGAGAAATGTGTCCGAACTTTTCAATTCAGACGTAATGAGCAAATAACAATTGAACGAAGGCAATTTCCGTTGGTTTTAGCGGAAGGCATTACAATACATAAAAGCCAAGGTGGTACATATTCGAAAGTCGTTGTTCATATACGTAACCGAATAAGTAGATCTGCATTATACGTAGCTTGTAGCAGAGCTACAACTCTTTCTGGATTATTTATCGTTGGACAATTTAATCCACCTAAGTCATTTGAGAGATCAAACCCAGTAAAACTTGAATTGGAAAGATTACAGAGTCAGCGGGCACTTACACTTCAGCATAACTTCAAACAAAACAATAACTATAACTGTATACTATTTTATCAAAATGTTCAAAGCTTAAATGCACACCACATTGATATATCCAGTGATCCGTCGGTGATGGATTCAGATATTATTTGCTTAGTAGAAACATGGGCATTTCCAGAAAACGTTCAAGCATTTGAGGGATATTTTTTACTGAGTCAACTGGGTTGTTACAGTGAGGAGCACGAAGAAAGATCCCGAAATAAGAAAGGGATTGCAGTTTTCATTAAAAATTCTAAATTTTCTGAAGCCGACTTCTTATTTAAATATGATCATTGTCTTGGATATTCATTTCAATATATTGCTTTTCGATTTAATGACATATATATTATTACTTTGACCGAAGCCCTTCTTTTACCGAGGGCCTTTTTAGGAGATTTTTAAAGCAAGCAATCGATGAAATGCAGATACATATAGGATCTAAAGTTGGTAAAATCATTATTATTGGTGATTTTAATATATGTCGCAGAACAAATCCCAATAACTTAACCGAGCTAGCCTTAAAAGAAAAAAAGCTTTATCCGCAGTTGCAATTGACAGAGACTACAACCAAACATGGCACACAAATCGATTGGGTATTTTCAAACATTACATTGCAGAATGTAAAATTGTATCCGACTATTCATAGCCATCATGATGGATTACTAATAGCTATATAGGAGCTTAGTAATTTGTATAGTACTTAAGATAGCTTAATATGTATAAAAAAAAAATTTACCTCGATTATAAAATGCTGTAGATTTTTGTTTTTAATAAATATTTTCTTAGTTGTTCTTAATAAATATATATAAAGATTTTATTGAAATGTATGTATGAAGTGATAGTAATAAGATGGAGCTTGTAAAAATAATATAAAATTAAAAAAAAATTAGTTCTTTTTAATAAAAAAAAAAACAATAAATATCAATTGTTTACAAAATATGAAGCTTTGTAACATTTTTATTTGTTTATTTTTTAATCTTATTTACGTATTTAGGTCTATCTAATATTCTTTTTTTATTTGGGCCTATTTTTATTTCCTTTGGCTGCATTTTGTAGCAGCCGTTGTATTGTAAAAAAGGTTCGTGATTGAGTATTAAAAATAAATAAAATTACTTTGTTTCTTGGTGGAGGGTATCCAAGATTCGGCACAGCCGAATATAGTACTCTAACTTGTTTTAAGATCTTTTTTATAATATGGAAATTACAAAATCCCTCAAAAATATGAAAATATGCAAAAATATGTATTTTCACCAAAATATGCAACAATATGCAAAAAGAAATCGATGTCATTTTAATAATTCGGAAAGATAATTAGTCGACGTCGTTCTTAGACTATCGACAAAAAACATGCATTTGCATTGAAATCGCATTCCTAGTTATTACACTTTTTAAGCTCGTTCTATTTGCAAGTAATAAGTAACTGTTTTTGTATAAATAATTTAAATAAAAATTTTATGCAACAGTTCATAAACGTTTAATTGCAAACAAGACTTGTATTTTCACGATATATATATGTATGTATATGTGTGCTTGTTTTTCCCAAACAATTTGTATTATACATATGTATATTTAATGTATTTTTTTACAAATATGAAGTTTATTTTTAACTATGTTTAGTTTTCGATTAAAATAATTTAATAAATACATATGATGGTTTTTTTTTTTTTGAAAATTTTCCTGTTTTTATAGTTGCCCCTGTTTTTCTCAGAATTCCCCTTTTTGTGACACTTTTTTTTGGAAAATCCCCTTTTTGTCCCCCTTTTTGAAAATTTCGAACGGTAACGCTGCTCGTCAGCCGTTCATCAGCTGTATCCACGGCGAATTAAAAAAATGGTGAAACGTCAAAATATTGTTTTGTTTCTATACTGAAATTTGACAACAACTCAGAAAATTGCAAAAACAAAATACATGGAGTTAATTCGCCTTGTTTTGTAGTTGTAGAGTTGCACTTACCTGTTATAAATTCGCCTTGTTACAAATATTAAAATAAACTAGTGTTCGCCTTATGGCACAAATTATGTCTGTGCTTATGGTCAAAATTCGACCATAACTTTTTTTGTAAATATGAAGAGAACATGGCTGAAGTGCACTTTACGGGGCGTACGAAAAAAAAATAAAAAAAATATGCTAACCGATTCAGAATAAAAAAAGAAAAAAACCATAATTAAAATTTAAGGGGGCTGAGGACCGTGGTGCCCTCTGAACCCAAAAAACTGCCCCGCCCACTTTGTGATATGTGTGGGTACTCATCATTTATATATTGTCATCCACTCATTAATTTTATGTTTCAATGTCTAATATTAACGAAAATTAATCAAAGTACCAGATGAAGAACGAAAAGTACCAAAAAGCTCCCCTTACATGTTCTTATTCACCCAGTTTAATTTATAATTTTATCTTTATAGGTCGAATATTAACGAAAATTCAAAAAGTTCCAAGTGAAAAACAAAAAATACCAGCATTTTTTATCTTATAGGTTATCACTCACTCAGAATCCTAGACCTATACTATTATGTTTCTAAATTCTATATTATAGAAAATTAAAAAATTATCACATGAAGCACAGAAAAGTAAAAAAAAGAAATTTAGTTTCCCATATTTCCCCTTTTTTCTCCCCATAGAGGTTCGGTTGACAAACAAAGGAAGAAAGTGTTCTTAACTGTTTTGCCTGGTCTGGTTTATATAGTCGAAATATTCGAAAACCGGTTTCTGAAAAATTTCGAATAATCGACACCCTAATTTTTTTATTATTTGATAATTGAAAATAAATGTTTATTTATTTATTTTGCATTTGTGTTAGTTACAATTTTGAACGCTTATAACTCTGAAATTATTGAACAGATTTTAATAAAATATATATTGTGCACTTCTTTGAGTAAATACCTTTTAAATGGTGTATATTTTGTTCAAATCGGTTGACATACGGAGGAGGAAAGTGTTCTTAACTGTTTTGCCTTAGCCGATTTATATATAGAGATTTAAAATTTATATTTTCAGGTTTTTTTAGAAGTTATGCGGACGTACAACGGTAAGATTTAAAGGTAAATATATACATATGTATCGTTTTAATTGTATGGTTTAATTATAAATTAATGTTATTTGGTTTCTTTATTTCAGCTAAATCTCAATAAACAAAAAAATACTGTGACTCGGGCGGGAGGTAGTGTCTCTAAAAGTAGCCCGAAAGCAGAAGAGCAAGCCGTAACGGTGCGGCTGACGGCTAGCCGCTCAGCCGATTTTTTTCGACAAGCCGCGCCGCCGCCGATATACTCGGCTGATCGACGGCTCAATTGCTAGCTGTACCTCGTTTCTGTATTTCTCGCATCGTAAAATTTCTTACATGAAGTGTGAAACAAAAAATTCCATCGTTTCTCGATTTATGAGATAAAAGTGTTTCTGTATTTGAATGCGAAAACAGACACAACAAATTCTGTTTATACTGGAATATTTCCAGTAATTAAGTGTCAAATAAAAGCGAAACGTCAACAAAAGAAATAAATATAATAAAAACGGGGCTGCCAGATTTGACGAGTTATTTTCATTTTGGCAACTTTTTGTTCCGAAATTAGCAAAGTGACGATTTAATGATTTTTCTAAAAAAGTGACGAAAGCCAAAACAAAATCAAAAATATTTTATAATTTTGTTGTTACTTTCTATAGAAATTCATATTGAATTTTTAAATTTCAAACACTTCATATTTTGTGGCGTTGAAAATTGAAAAAACAAAATGAATTTCTGTAGAAAGTAACAACAAATTTATAAAATACTTTTGATTTTTTTTTTTGCTTTCAATGAAATTGTTGGCGTTGCCCCTTAGTCTTCGAAATAAGATAGTTTTAAATATTTTAATATGTTTGTTTATTAGTAAAAAAAATATCTTTAAAAACAAGACAGCTTAAATTTTTTTATTTATCCCTTTTATGAAAATTGTCCTCGAAGTTGTTTGCCTATTCCCTGAAAAATGTATCGGCAAAAGCAAAATTTCGAGGGAAAGAAATGGACCGATTTGGCTTATTTTGAACATTTAATACTTCTTATATACATTAACAAAATATGATTGATATTTGGGTGTATCCAAAGTAACGGCCGTTACTTTATAAATGTGCTGTTTTTAAATGTCTGAAACAAACATCATGTTTTGTAAAATTTTGCACAGGATATGTCAAGTAAAATATCTGATTTAATTCTTTGAAATGTTTTGTTTAAATAATACATTATAAAAATTACAAGTTTTTTGCGTGTGAATTCATTTATTATCGGTGACAAAAAAAAATATATTTTTGTTAGTATAAATAAAATTAGAGTTAATCTTTAGGAATATGACACGATACATTTATTTTGTATAATAGCGGAAAAATTAATTCAAAATAAAAATTTAATTTTTGAGCTATAAGGGGTCAATTTCTGTGGAAACACCCTTTTGATATTCTTATCTTATATGGAAATTTTTGGGCCATAACCATTATTTCTTCAAGAAAAAAAGTTGTTTGTCTGTAACCCGTTCATTTATGAACCGATTTTTTTAAATAAAACTACCAGCTGTTCTACTAAGTCTATTTCAGGTAAAAAAAAGAAAAAATTTTATAGGAATAGGTAAATTACAGATTTATATCTCAGCCATTTGTAAACCGATATAGTTAAATTTCAATAATATACTATTTCGGACTACATACGATATTAATATAAAACAACGTTGTCACTATGAATTCTAGGTTTTTCACAAAGCTGATTTAATTAAAAAATTTATCTATTTATCTATATTTATCTATTTTAAATAAGGATGTATGTTTATTTTATTAAGCTTGGCTTCTTTTTGCTTTTGTAAAAATATTGGCCCATAATCATAGTCAAACGCTAAAGTCGGTTCTATTTAAAAACAACTTTAAAATAAAAACATTCTTTTAAATATTTTGCTACTATAGTCAAAACTAAAGTATGTTTTTAATTGAACCGACTTTAACTGGGTGCCACCTCAAATGTAGCAAATTTTGCATACAACATACAACAAAATATAAGCAAGTGGCAACTTTAGGCAGCCGACATTGAAAATTAAAATATAAATAAAATACTGCATATCTTGTACGGTTGAAACACGCAATATGATTTTATGTAGAAAGCAACAACAAAATTACAAAATTCCAAAATTGCCTAGCGTTTTACACAATTAGGGCCTATACATATATATTTTGTGTTTCTTTCCATAAAACTTTTCCTGCAAATCATTAATAATTGCAAAATATCAGCCAACATCTTATAACATAAACATTTTTAACTTTTTGCAAGTACTTTTTTTATTTGGCGAAAAACAGTTGATGCTGTTGTTAAATGAGTTTAACACAACTCCAGCTGGTTTTAAAATTAACATCGGGTTTAACGTGTAAAGTATGCTTTTGCTTGTCCATAGTAGATCAAAAGCATATTTTTAATAAAAGTTTACTTTAGAACTCTTATGGCCATTTTCTCATTAGGCGATTATCTTTTTTCCCAACGAAAAACTGCACTTTAAAGAAATTTGGTTTTCTCAATGTCTCATTTGCAATCAAATCAATCGCAAAGCTAACCGGCACTCATCTGCCAATTATTTATTTTCCTTTTATTTGCTGTACAGATAAATTCAATCAGCTGACTCCCATCTTTTACATGTATTTTGAGTGGCGTTGCCAGCTGAAAACTTTGTTGTTTGTCGGTATATTGAGAAACCCAAAATCGTTAACGGACAGTTTATCGGTCCAATAAATTTATGTTGACATTAAGTAACAGACAGTTTGTCGATACATTGAGAAAATGGCGATTAAAGTATGCTTTGTTTATGACTATAGTTATGGGCCATTTATTTTATTTTTTGTTTAATATGATATTTGCTCATGCCTTTGTGTGACTTCTTCAGGGAAAAACAATTTTTAATTGTTATCGGATTAAAGAAAATAAATAGTTTTATAAAAAATTATCCTTCAGCTTAACAAAGGAAATATAAATTTAAAGAAATTATTAAATACCCATGAACTTTAACTTTGTTTTTGTTTGATTATGTTTTAATAAAAGTCGAAACAAATTTGTATAAAATTTATTTTAAATTACACGATTTTTAAAACAAAAAAGGAGGATCTTTTATATTTTTTTCTCAGAAAATTGACGATTTTGACACAAATTTATCTGGCAGCGCTGGTTAAAACCAAAACAAGAAAAGGCTAAAAAAAATTTAAAATAACAAAATATAACAATGGTTTTTTGTTTATTTTCATCATATAAATTATGCATTCATCATTTATATTCCTTCTATTTTTTTATTTATTTAAAAAAAATAGTATATAAACATATTTTAAATTCAAAATATCTACATTTTGTTTTTCTCGCCACCAATTTCAAATGCGACTTATTTTGACAGTTCTTGAAAGAAACTTTTCGCAAAACATTGTTATAGAAACACTTTTTCTCGCATCCTTCCAATAATTGCTGGAAAATTATTAAAATGACAGATAATTCTCGCCAAGAAAAGATACAGAAACACTTGCGTGAGAAAAACCATTTTTTGTTTCATTTCACACTATTTTTGTTGCAATTCACACGTTTCATGCGGAAAATTTTACGAAGCGAGAAATACAGAAACGAGGTACTGGTATGTTAAAGTAAAGTTGTAATAATGGTACACTTATATACGGTTAGTTGTGAAAACGGGCCTTAACCACCTTTTCCACATGCAAAATACAAAAAAGTTTCGTTAAAACTCTTTAAGTATTTGTATAGGCAACAGTGCTACAAAATTATTTAAATACCGATTTTCGTAAGTAAATAATATTAAAAAATACCAAAAATTAATTAAATAACTAATTTTGGCTTAATATAAAAAAATAGAAAAAAAGATAATCAGTACCTCGTTTCTGTATTTCTCGCTTCGTAAAATTTTCCGCATGAAACGTGTGAATTGCAACAAAAATAGTGTGAAATGAAACAAAAAATGGTTTTTCTCACGCAAGTGTTTCTGTATCTTTTCTTGGCGAGAATTATCTGTCATTTTAATAATTTTCCAGCAATTATTGGAAGGATGCGAGAAAAAGTGTTTCTATAACAATGTTTTGCGAAAAGTTTCATTCAAGAACTGTCAAAATAAGTCGCATTTGAAATTGGTGGCGAGAAAAAAAAATGTAGATATTTTGAATTTAAAATATGTTTATATACTATTTTTTTTAAATAAATAAAAAAATAGAAGGAATATAAATGATGAATGCATAATTTATATGATGAAAATAAACAAAAAACCATTGTTATATTTTGTTATATTAAATTTTTTTTAGCCTTTTCTTGTTTTGGTTTTAACCAGCGCTGCCAGATAAATTTGTGTCAAAATCGTCAATTTTCTGAGAAAAAAATATAAAAGATCCTCCTTTTTTGTTTTAAAAATCGTGTAATTTAAAATAAATTTTAAACAAATTTGTTTCGACTTTTATTAAAACATAATCAAACAAAAACAAAGTTAAAGTTCATGGGTATTTAATAATTTCTTTAAATTTATATTTCCTTTGTTAAGCTGAAGGATAATTTTTTATAAAACTATTTATTTTCTTTAATCCGATAACAATTAAAAATTGTTTTTTCCTGAAGAAGTCACACAAAGGCATGAGCAAATATCATATTAAACAAAAAATAAAATAAATGGCACATAACTATAGTCATAAACAAAGCATACTTTAATCGCCATTTTCTCAATGTATCGACAAACTGTCTGTTACTTAATGTCAACATAAATTTATTGGACCGATAAACTGTCCGTTAACGATTTTGGGTTTCTCAATATACCGACAAACAACAAAGTTTTCAGCTGGCAACGCCACTCAAAATACATGTAAAAGATGGGAGTCAGCTGATTGAATTTATCTGTACAGCAAATAAAAGGAAAATAAATAATTGGCAGATGAGTGCCGGTTAGCTTTGCGATTGATTTGATTGCAAATGAGACATTGAGAAAACCAAATTTCTTTAAAGTGCAGTTTTTCGTTGGGAAAAAAGATAATCGCCTAATGAGAAAATGGCCATAAGAGTTCTAAAGTAAACTTTTATTAAAAATATGCTTTTGATCTACTATGGACAAGCAAAAGCATACTTTACACGTTAAACTCGATGTTAATTTTAAAACCAGCTGGAGTTGTGTTAAACTCATTTAACAACAGCATCAGCTGTTTTTCGCCAAATAAAAAAAGTACTTGCAAAAAGTTAAAAATGTTTATGTTATAAGATGTTGGCTGATATTTTGCAATTATTAATGATTTGCAGGAAAAGTTTTATGGAAAGAAACACAAAATATATATGTATAGGCCCTAATTGTGTAAAACGCTAGGCAATTTTGGAATTTTGTAATTTTGTTGTTGCTTTCTACATAAAATCATATTGCGTGTTTCAACCGTACAAGATATGCAGTATTTTATTTATATTTTAATTTTCAATGTCGGCTGCCTAAAGTTGCCACTTGCTTATATTTTGTTGTATGTTGTATGCAAAATTTGCTACATTTGAGGTGGCACCCAGTTAAAGTCGGTTCAATTAAAAACATACTTTAGTTTTGACTATAGTAGCAAAATATTTAAAAGAATGTTTTTATTTTAAAGTTGTTTTTAAATAGAACCGACTTTAGCGTTTGACTATGATTATGGGCCAATATTTTTACAAAAGCAAAAAGAAGCCAAGCTTAATAAAATAAACATACATCCTTATTTAAAATAGATAAATATAGATAAATAGATAAATTTTTTAATTAAATCAGCTTTGTGAAAAACCTAGAATTCATAGTGACAACGTTGTTTTATATTAATATCGTATGTAGTCCGAAATAGTATATTATTGAAATTTAACTATATCGGTTTACAAATGGCTGAGATATAAATCTGTAATTTACCTATTCCTATAAAATTTTTTCTTTTTTTTACCTGAAATAGACTTAGTAGAACAGCTGGTAGTTTTATTTAAAAAAATCGGTTCATAAATGAACGGGTTACAGACAAACAACTTTTTTTCTTGAAGAAATAATGGTTATGGCCCAAAAATTTCCATATAAGATAAGAATATCAAAAGGGTGTTTCCACAGAAATTGACCCCTTATAGCTCAAAAATTAAATTTTTATTTTGAATTAATTTTTCCGCTATTATACAAAATAAATGTATCGTGTCATATTCCTAAAGATTAACTCTAATTTTATTTATACTAACAAAAATATATTTTTTTTGTCACCGATAATAAATGAATTCACACGCAAAAAACTTGTAATTTTTATAATGTATTATTTAAACAAAACATTTCAAAGAATTAAATCAGATATTTTACTTGACATATCCTGTGCAAAATTTTACAAAACATGATGTTTGTTTCAGACATTTAAAAACAGCACATTTATAAAGTAACGGCCGTTACTTTGGATACACCCAAATATCAATCATATTTTGTTAATGTATATTAGAAGTATTAAATGTTCAAAATAAGCCAAATCGGTCCATTTCTTTCCCTCGAAATTTTGCTTTTGCCGATACATTTTTCAGGGAATAGGCAAACAACTTCGAGGACAATTTTCATAAAAGGGATAAATAAAAAAATTTAAGCTGTCTTGTTTTTAAAGATATTTTTTTTACTAATAAACAAACATATTAAAATATTTAAAACTATCTTATTTCGAAGACTAAGGGGCAACGCCAACAATTTCATTGAAAGCAAAAAAAAATCAAAAGTATTTTATAAATTTGTTGTTACTTTCTACAGAAATTCATTTTGTTTTTTCAATTTTCAACGCCACAAAATATGAAGTGTTTGAAATTTAAAAATTCAATATGAATTTATATAGAAAGTAACAACAAAATTATAAAATATTTTTGATTTTGTTTTGGCTTTCGTCACTTTTTTAGAAAAATCATTAAATCGTCACTTTGCTAATTTCGGAACAAAAAGTTGCCAAAATGAAAATAACTCGTCAAATCTGGCAGCCCCGTTTTTATTATATTTATTTCTTTTGTTGACGTTTCGCTTTTATTTGACACTTAATTACTGGAAATATTCCAGTATAAACAGAATTTGTTGTGTCTGTTTTCGCATTCAAATACAGAAACACTTTTATCTCATAAATCGAGAAACGATGGAATTTTTTGTTTCACACTTCATGTAAGAAATTTTACGATGCGAGAAATACAGAAACGAGGTACAGGTAGGATAAACCTTAATTAACTTTATCGCTCTTTACGATTGAGCTTTGAGTTTTAATAATGGAAAACTTTTTGAAAGGCCGGTTAAAGTCTACTTTTAGCTATCGGTAAGTTGTGAAAACGGGCCTAAGTGCAGTGTTTAAAAAGCTGCAGTTGAAATAGTAAAAGTCATAAGATTGTGCTGTTACTTCGACTTCTTCATTTGTCATTGGACAAAAATAAACTTTTGCCTTCTGATTCATTTAATAAAAACAGTCGCAGTCAAGGCAAAAACAAAAAGTTGTACACAACAAAGAACATCTGGGGGGTTACCGCGTATTTCGATTCGAAAGAAATCATTTACGGATTCGAACAAATTGTACTGTGTTTTACGATATTCGTAATCGTTCGAAACGATGATAGAGGTTGTATTTTTTAAAAAATGGGAAATTAAATGAACAATTATTGTTCGTAATAAAGAGTGGCTTTTAAGAAAGTGATTTTTTGTTTTCAATAAAGTATGAAAAACGTCCGTTTCTTCGAAACAAATATTACGAAAATCGTAATACACAGTACAAATTGTTCGAATCCGTAAATGATTTCTTTCGAATCGAAATACGCGGTAACCCCCCTGCAGTCGACATGTTCGTTAATTTTCCCTAAAGTAGTAACACAAAGGTGTGACGAAATATAAAACAAATATTTTTATAAAAAATAATGGACCACAAACTTAATTAATAAATAACAAAACAAAATTAATTAATTTACTATTTAAAAATGCCTGATGTTTCTAAATTTTAAGAAAATCTTATTTAATATCTTTTAGTGACCGTAGCACAACTAACAAGGTATTTGCTGTAAATAGTTTTTTTTAATCTAAAAATTTTATTTATCTTTTATAAAATCTTTACTTTTTACGGCCATTTTCACCAAGTTCAGTTAAAACTAACTTTCAATTAAAGTTCCGGTTACCAATATGTTTTGACAGCTATAACCGATAGTTAATTATAACCGAACTTGGTGAAAATGGCCGTTAAACGATTTGTCTTTTTGTTTTGTTTATCTATATGTTTACTGTACATAAGTTTGGCGCAGCCGAATATATTTTTTAGTCGTCAAAAAAATCGGCGCAAAGCAGATCAGCCGCCACCGCCGAATATTTTTGGCCTTCAGCCGCCGCCGAAAATTTTTAATCGGCTTGCTTCTCTGCCCGAAAGCCCCTGCACATTAAGCATGTATATGTAATGCGGGATTAGAGGTCTTAGCTTCATGTTGGCCTCCAACCGAAAGTAGTTTCCTTTAGGTTGATCCACGCAAAATTTTTTTTCAGTGACATTGGCGTATCACAGGGTAATGAGCCTTCATAAAACCTTAAGGTCTTATGCGCCCCATAAATGTTCAATTCAGTTTTCAACTGAGTCTTTCAACTGAATTGATGCTTGGCCACACACTTCATCAACTGAATTGAACGATTTTAAATTTATTCTAAAATTTAATGAAATAAAAGACAATTTTTAAAATACTTAACTTTTTTACAAAAGAAAAGTACAAACATTAATCTATATATATAAAATTGTAACGTTACTGACTGACTCACTGACTCACTGATTCATCATCGCACAGCCTAAACGCCTGAAGCTAGACACTTGAAATTTGGACCAGAGATTGGTCACTCCCCAAATCGATCTACTAAGACGGGATTTTTGGAAATTCGAATGTTTAGGGGGTAAAAAAGGGTAAAAATGGGAAAATTCGGTAACCTTATATCTCCAAAACTAAAAGAGATACAAAAAAAATTTAATACCTATCGTTGTTCTTTAGAAAAATAATCGGACAGTGTCTGGTACTTTTTTGAAATTCGGCCCTATTTGGGAGTAAACGGGTAATATCTGAATTTTAGTACTTTTTTGACACCCCATCTATCTTTTGAACCAATAAACATAGAAACAAAGTTAATACCACATTCGAAACCTAACAAAAATATACGAATTTAAATTTGGTACTTTTTCGAAATTCGAACATTTAAGGGGTAAAAATCGTAACTATTTTTGGTACTTTTTTCAAAAAACATTTTTCTCCATTTATTGAAATATTCGTACTAAATTATGGGCTGCCACTATTATACTGAAATTTTTTATACTTTAATGGGGGGAAAATAGTACCAAAAAGGGGAAATACGAGAAATTTGATATTTTACTTAACTTTTTGGTTCTACAACTGGTATTTTTTAAATTATCGTTTATGTTGGCCCTAAAAACATAAGATTCATCAAGCAATGTCCGGAATGGATAAGAATCCATAAGGGGCAGTTTTTGGTACTTTTCTGTTAATTAACTGGTACTTTTTGAATTTCCGTTAGTATTGGCCCTATAAAAATAAAATTAAACATGCAATGTCCCGAATAAATGAGAATCTATAAGAGGGAACTTTTTGGTACTTTTTTGTTCATTAACTGGTACTTTTTGAATTTACGTTAATATTGGACTTAGAAACATAAAATTCAAAATGAAATGTCCTGAGTGGTTAAGAATCCATAAGGGGAAGTTTTTGGTACTTTTCTGTTCCTAAAATGGTACTTTTTGAATTTCCGTTAGTATTGGACCTATAAAAATAAAATTAAACATGCAATGTCCTGAATGGATGAAAATCTATAAGAGGAAACTTTTTGGTACTTTTTTGTTCATTAACTGGTACTTTTTGAATTTCTGTTAGTATTGGACCTAGAAACATACAATTCAATATGCAATGCCCTGGATGGATGAGAATCTATAAGAGTGAACTTTTTGGTACTTTTTTAATCTTGGACTGGTACTTTTTGAATTTCCGTTGGTATTGGACATAGACAGATAAAATTAAACATGCAAGGTCCTGGGTGGATAAGAATCTAAGAGGAAAGTTTTTGGTACCATCAAGCAATGTCCGGAATGGATAAGAATCCATAAGGGGCAGTTTTTGGTACTTTTCTGTTAATTAACTGGTACTTTTTGAATTTCCGTTAGTATTGGCCCTATAAAAATAAAATTAAACATGCAATGTCCCGAATAAATGAGAATCTATAAGAGGGAACTTTTTGGTACTTTTTTGTTCATTAACTGGTACTTTTTGAATTTACGTTAATATTGGACTTAGAAACATAAAATTCAAAATGAAATGTCCTGAGTGGTTAAGAATCCATAAGGGGAAGTTTTTGGTACTTTTCTGTTCATAAAATGGTACTTTTTGAATTTCCGTTAGTATTGGACCTATAAAAATAAAATTAAACATGCAATGTCCTGAATGGATGAAAATCTATAAGAGGAAACTTTTTGGTACTTTTTTGTTCATTAACTGGTACTTTTTGAATTTCTGTTAGTATTGGACCTAGAAACATACAATTCAATATGCAATGCCCTGGATGGATGAGAATCTATAAGAGTGAACTTTTTGGTACTTTTTTAATCTTGGACTGGTACTTTTTGAATTTCCGTTGGTATTGGACATAGACAGATAAAATTAAACATGCAAGGTCCTGGGTGGATAAGAATCTAAGAGGAAAGTTTTTGGTACTTTTTTGTTCATTTACTGGTACTTTTTGAATTTCCGTCAGTATTGGACCTAGAAACATAAAATTAAACATGCACGATACTGTGTAAATGAGAATCTTTAAGTGGGATCTTATTGGTACTTTTTTATTCGTTAGCTGGTACTTTTTGAATTTCCGTTAGTATTGGACCCAGAAACATGCAATTAAACATGGAAGGTCTTGAGTGAATGACAATCTGTTAGAGAGATCTTTTTGGTGCTTTTTCGTTTTTTAACTGGTCCTTTTTTTAAATTTTCGCTAATGTTGGTCTAATGAAAATAAAATTAAACGTGCATGGTCCTGAGTGAATGAGAATCTCTAAAAGCGCTTATAGGTACTTTTTAGTTATTAAACTGGTACTTTTTGAATATCCGTTATTATTGGACTTAGAAACATAAAATTCAAGATGCAATGCCCTAAGTGGATAAGAATATATAAGAGGGAACTTTTTGGTACTTCTTTGTTCTTTAACTGGTACTTTTTGAATTTCCGTTAGTATTGGACCTAGAAACATAAAATTAAACATGCAAGGTCCTGAGTGAATAAAAACCTGTAAGAGGGCTTTTGGTACTATTTTGTTCTTTAACTGGTACCTTTTATATATCCGTATTTATTGGATCTAGAAACATAAAATTAAACATGCAAGCTCCTGAGTGAATGAGAATCTGTAAGAGTTATTTTTTTTAAATAAACTGGTAATTTTTTTAATTTAATATTTATTTTTGTGCATTAAATAAAAAAGCAAATTGGTGTCTGGTACTTTAACAAAATTCGGTCGTTTTAGGTAGTAAATCTAGCTTTTAAGCCAATACGTATAGAAATAAAAATTAAATAACATTTGTTACTTATCTAAAAAATACAAATGCGAATTTGGTACTTTTTCGAAATTCGAACGTTTCAGGGGTGAAAATTGTACCTATGTATATCGATCCCGCGAACCTCATACCTCCTAAACTAAAAGAGATAAAAAACATCAGCAATTCGCTAACCGTATATTTCCTAAACAAAAAGAGATACAAAAAATTTAATACTAATTATTGTTCATTAAAAAAAATAAACGGAGAGGTGTCTGGTACTTTTTTGAAGGAAGACCTTTTTGGGGTGTAAAAGGGTAAATAAATATGGTATCACATTTTTAGCTTATCTAAAAAATACAAAACAGGTTTGCCCCTTTTTTGAAATTCAAACGTTTAAGGTGTTTTCTCAACATTTTTTCCATCTCTATATAATATTAATTTGTAAAGTAACTGACGGATTCATCATCGCACATCCTAAACTCTTGAAGCTAAAAAGCTGACTTTTGGACCGAAGGTTGTCCTCTCGCCAAATCGATTCCGCTAACCAAAAAAATCCAAAATTAAAGAGATCCAAAAAATTTAACACTTATTGTTGTTCGTTAAAAAAAATAAGGGGACAGGTGCCTGGTACTTTTTTGAAAATAAACTTTGGCATAAAAATATGTCCACGAAGAAAAAGGAGACGCTAACGAAGTAGCGGGTTAAATGCTAGTGAAGGATATTTTTGTCAAGCTAATAGGGCCTAAATTTAATTCAATTTTTAATTTGGGAACAAAATATTGCAATTAATTTTATTTACATTGAAGAAATTAAGGCCCTATTAGCTTGAGAAAAATAACATTCATAAATTCATCACTCTGGCCAAAGAAACAACTACAACAACAAACATTAATTTTGACAGCTAATAAAGAGACTCGAGCACACACAGTACAATCAAATTGAAAGACTAATGGCCATTTATTTTGAGTGGCGTTGCCAGCTGAAAACAATGTTTTTTGTCGGTATATTGAGAAACCCAAAATCTTTAACGGACAGTTTATCGTTCCAATAAATTTATGTTGACATTAAGTAACAGACAGTTTGTCTATACATTGAGAAAATGGCCATAAGTATGTTAATTAAATGATTTTTTTATTTTAAAGTTACCAGACTAACAAAGTTTTAAAAACGGGGTCGTTCACAGTTGGTAACTTTAACAAATTAACAAACTACCGAGTAACAAATTAACAAGTTCGTTGTGAATACCACTAATATATTTATATACATATGTATAATAAAAAATATATTCAATTTCATTCAAACTTACTGCACTTATTCTTTTTTTTTTGTAATTGTTGTTTTGTAAACAGATGTTTACAAACCAGGGATGGCAACATCGATACAACTGCAATGTTTTGGTTAAAGCGAATTGTTTTCTTTCATTTAGTAGTACAAATGTACTAATTAACGTTTCAATACATAAATAATAGATAAAACAAATGTAATTTTGGTACAATTAAGCTCAAAAAAGTAAAATTTTAGTAGCCAGTTTGTGCAATTTAAATATTTCGTTTTGCCATCCCTTGTATCGGCGCTGATTGGCGATCGTGATCGGCACACAAGTGGCCGATAAAAATCGGTACGTATTAAACAATTTGATTGCTCCACATTGTGCAAAATAGTGTTCACATTATCGGCGCATCTAGGTTAATTTTGATTGTCCACAGTCAGCACAATTTCGGCACAGATTGTCGCATACTAAAACATTTTGACCGTTCACACTATCGGCACATGAAATACGCCAAAAATTGGAACATTGCGCCGATAGTGGGATCTTAGCTTAAGTAGTCAACTTGAAAAAAATTAAAATCTTTTGATTTTTCTTCAACCAACTCGACAACCGTCAAACTAATCAATTGAAAAAGCCATACACGCTTTGATTTGAACAACAACCGACTCAGTTGACAACTGAATTGAATCGTGTATGAGCTGCTTTAATCATTAAATTTTGTGGTTTATAAAATAAATTTCCTATCAAAATCGGTTGAATACGGATGTGTTCTGGAATCCACTCGAAAGTGGATTGCTTCAGCATTTTTGGTGTTCTGTGTTTCACATCCACGTGTTTTTATTCGTTTTCGATTAGAGTAGTAAGGGGCTGAAGAAAGTAAAACGAACCGACTTATTCTACTATGTGAACATTAAAAAAAAATTGTGGTTATTAGTTTTAAACGTTCTTTAACCAATTTAATCAAAAATATGTATATCGTTACCTAAAACGCAAAAGGCCCTAACTAACCCAAAATTTAAAATCTACTTTTTCATTGATTTTGATGTAATTTTAGCTTTTATGTTATTTTCCGACAATTTGTTTCTCTATTTTTGAATTTCTATCTATTTTTGGGGTTGCTTCAAATTTTCGCGAATTTTAGCCATGTTCGCGATAAAAGCGATTTGTTCCTGTAAGATTTCTGATTCTGTACAGCTTTAACGCCTGTATTTATAAAAAATTTTCAAATTTAATAAAGTTTTACAAAACAAATTTCGTATGAAAATTCTCCTTTATAAACGTTTGTTAAATTTAATTATCGTTTAAGGCCAGTTTACACGGTAATACAATGTATTAGGACATGTCGAAAGATTATGTAGAATGAGAAAAATCTTATCATGTAATAGGAAATTGTATTGAGTAAGAGAGAATACGGATACAAAATCTGACAAGCGGTCGGTAAATGGTTTTTTTCTAAACCATTTTAGAAACCTATGTATTCTCATCACACCAGGGGTGTATTTTAACAGCGTATATTGAAGGTGATACCATTTTTATACGATTACAAAAACAACTAAAATCAACTCAGGAAATTTCATGTTGTTTTTGTAAATATTTAAAACTGCAACCATCTGATTTTTTGTTATTATTTTGGATTTTGCTTATACCATCCGTGTAAACATGAACTATACTTACAAAAGATTTTTATTTTTTTCTTTTAAACACGGAGAGAATTTCATAATATTTTGATTCTACAAAGTCGTAATAAATTGTATTACCGTGTAAACTGGCCTTTATAGATACGGCGGTAAATGTTTAACTAAAAAGTTTTAATTTTTGATTATTGTAACTCATTGTTTTGCAAGTTTTTTGTTTTTGTCGTGTTATCCTTATATTCTGTCACAATAATAAAATAAATTAATTTGTATTATTTCTGTTTTGTGTATAGATTTTCCTGATGATGCTTACCGATGGTAGGCGAAATATTGAAAAATCTATATATATAAAAATGAAAAATGTTTGTATGTTTGTTTGTTTGTTTGTCGCCTTATAGACTCCGAAACTACTGAACCGATTTTCCTGAAATCTTTACAGTAACATCACGTGAGCCCTAAAAATAAAATAAGCTACTTATTTTTTCGATAGGGGCAGGGGAATTGGTACCCCCATAGGATGCCAATATTAATTATCGCATATCTTAAGAGCCGCTCGACGCATGTTGCTGAACTTTTTGGTAGTAGGATCTTCTGAGCCCCGAAATTGAAATAAAATAGCAGCGGGAGTATTGTAATCCCCCATAGGACGCCAGTGTTTAACATCGCATATCTTAAGAACTGTAATAGTGAGAATGTTCAAACTTTCTAGAAGTCACTCTTATGGTATACTACACTTTTGAAAATAAAAATAAAGCGGGTAGGCGCAGGGGGCGAAATACCTCCCATAGGATGCATATATTAAATATCGCTCAACTGAAGAACTATTAAAGGGAGAGTCTTCAAACGTGGTTAAAGCTGCTATTAGGATAAACTATAAATTTCAATATAAAAATGGGCGGGGTAGACAGGGTAGGAGCAGTACCCCTCATAGATAGAAATATTAATAAGAGCCACTGCACGCATTTTGTTGAACTTTTAGTAGTAGGATCTCCTGAGCCCCAAAGTTGAAATAAAATAGAAGCGGGTTAAGTGGTACCCACCATAGGACACCAATGTTTAATATCGCATATCTTAAGAACTGTTGTAGTGAGAATGTTCAAACTTTGTGGAAGTCACTCTGATAGCGTACTACACTTTTGAAAATAAAAATAAAGCGGGAAGGGGCAGGGGGAAACACCTCCCGTAGGAAGCATATATTAAATATTGCTCAACTGAAAAAATATTTAGGGGACAGCCTTCCAACGTGGTTAAAGCTACTTTTATGGTAAACTATAAATTTCAATATAAAAATGGGCGGGGTAGACAGAGTAGGAGCAGTACCCCTCATATATAGAAATATTAATAAGAGCCGCTGGACGCATGTTGCTGAACTTTTTGTAGTAGGATCTTCTGAGCCCCGAAATTGAAATAAAATAGCAGCGGGGGTATTGGAATCTCCCATAGGACGCCAATGTTTAACATCGCATATCTTAAGAACTGTAATAGTGAGAATGTTCAAACTTTCTAGAAGTCACTCTTATGGTATACTACACTTTTGAAAATAAAAATAAAGCGGATAGGCGCAGGGGGCGAAATACCTCCCATAGGATGCATATATTTAATATCGCTCAACTGAAGAACTATTAAAGGGAGAGTCTTCAAACGTGGTTAAAGCTGCTATTAGGATAAACTATAAATTTCAATATAAAAATGGGCGGGGTAGACAGGGTAGGAGCAGTACCCCTCATAGATAGAAATATTAATAAGAGCCACTGCACGCATTTTGTTGAACTTTTAGTAGTAGGATCTCCTGAGCCCCAAAGTTGAAATAAAATAGAAGCGGGTTAAGTGGTACCCTCCATAGGACACCAATGTTTAATATCGCATATCTTAAGAACTGTTGTAGTGAGAATGTTCAAACTTTGCGGAAGTCACTCTTATGGTATACTACACTTTTGAATATAAAAATAAAGCGGGTAGGCGCATGGGGGAAACACCTACCATACTATGCATATATTAAATATCGCTCAACTGAAGAACTATTAAAGAGAAAGTCTTCAAACGTGGTAAGAGCTACTATTAGGGTAAACTACAAATTTCAATATAAAAATAGGCGGGGTAGACAGGGGAGGAGCAGTATCCCTCATAGATAGAAATATTAATAAGAGCCACTGCACGCATTTTGTTGGACCTTTGGTAGTATAATCTTCTGAACCCCAAAATTTAAACAAAATAGCAGCGGGGGAAGTAGTACCCACCATAGGACGCCAATGTTTAATATCGCATATCTTAAGAACTGTTGTAGTGAGAATGTTCAAACTTTGTGGAAGTCACTCTGATGGCGTACTACACTTTTGAAAATAAAAATAAAGCGGGAAGGGGCAGGGGGAAACACCTCCCGTAGGATGCATATATTAAATATTGCTCATGTTTAAGATCGCATATCTTAAGAACTTTAATAGTGAGAATGTTCAAACTTTCTAGAAGTCACTCTTATGGTATACTACACTTTTGAAAATAAAAATAAAGCGGGTAGGCGCAGGGGGGAAATACATCCCATAGGATGCATACATTAAATATCGCTCAACTGAAGAACTATTAAAGGGAGAGTCTTCAAACGTGGTTAAAGCTACTATTATAGTAAACTATAAATTTCAATATAAAAATGTGCGGAGTAGAGTAGAGCCGCTGCACGCATTTTGTTGAACTTTTAGTAGTAGGATCTTCTGAGCGCCAAAATTGAAATAATATAGCAGGTGGGAAAGTGGTACCCCCCCATAGAACGACGATGTTTAATATCTCTTATCTTAAGAACTGTTATAGTAAGTAAGTAAGTCACTCTTATGGTATACTACACTTTTGAAAATAAAAATAAATATCTCTCTACTGAAGAACTATTAAAGGGAGAGTCTTTAAAGGTGGTTAAAGCAGTGTAGCAAAGCGCAACGGGTTAAGCTAGTAAATAAATAAAATAATTGATTATAACACAGACCTCTAGCATGATTACTTACTTAATTTATTTAAAAGGTCGAAACAAAAACATATTTAGCCATTTAGCGATTTCTAATAAATTTCAGTGTTTATTTAAAACATTGCAATTTTAGCGAATTTTAGCCATGTTCGCGATGGAAGCGATTTTTTACTGTGATTCTGAACAGCTTTCACGATTTAAAAAAAAATATAAGAATTTGCTATCATGCTGAGATTAGCAAATTAGCGATCTTTAGTTCTACTAAAGTTTTTTCGAACAAAAACTTCGAATACACAAAAATATGGGGATTTGAGAACACCAACTTGTGAATTTTGCGGATTAAAAAAATTTTTCGTTTTCAATTCGAGTCGAAATCTAGAACATATCTGATAAATCAGAAGCATATTTTACATTTAAGAAAAAAATTCGTTTTCTTATTATGTAATGCCAATAAATTCTGTTGGACATAACTTTTCAGCCCAAATATAAATAAAAATTCTTCCAGGGTTTTTTCAATTTAATTTAAATAGGAAATAAAATGGGAGAAGGGAAAAACACCCCGGATATATTTTTATTTATAATTGTTCTGTATAATTTTTTTTAATGTGTGACTATTATTTTTTTAAAGTATTAGACAATTTTTCGCTCCACATCTTCTTTACTAATATACATATAAACATTAGAATTTACTGATGCAGCACAGTGATGCATTTACGAACATACCCAAATGATACATAATAATTAAACCTTTTTTTACAATATTTCTGCACATAGCTTATCCCATTAACAATAATTTTCAGTGTTTTTATCAAGAATAAATATTGGGAATTAAGCACGACAATCAAAATCTTGTTAATTGAATAATTCTTAAATGTAAAAAGTACTTCTGATAATCTGTTTTATAAAGCGGAAATATTTTATTAATAAGGCCTTAAGGTTTTATGCAATAAGGCCCATTACCCTACGATAAGCCAATATACTGAAAAAAAACTTACGTACAGGATCAGGGATGATAAAGTTAGTACAATTGTACTTTTTCAGTACTATTATCTCTGCAAAAGAACTGAAGTACTCCAATAACATGTTTAGTACAATTTAAAATATTTTAACATTTAACATTGAAGCTTTTTGGTCTAGGGTTGAGAAACTAGAAAATAAAATTAATAAAAATTGGTTTCCAAATATCAGTAGAATTGCCAAATGTATATTGTCTATACTACTTTCGTCGGCGAGTGTGGAACATATCTTTTCATACATAATTTAATAAATAGAAAGCATAGAAATCTCTTTCAAAAATATTATGACAAAAGACATATAAACTACAGTCTAATGAATCTTGTTGCTAAGTTTTAAATTAACAAAAAACTTACCGTTACTTTAATTTATAGCGTTACGCTATGTACAAATTTATCAAAAACTGATTTGCTACATAAATCGGACTTTAATGTCCTTGAAAAATTATAAAGTGATTATTGTGTTCCTTATAATACATCGTTTAAATAGTATGAACTATATGAATACTTCATTATTGGATTCAGGGGAAGAATTTTTAGCTTGATTTTTTGAAAAACAATCCAACGCGGCATAAGGGCTTTTAGAGGGATACCAAATCCAAAAGAAATTTACTCTCCAAGACAATATTTTTTGAACTTGTTACTCTGTTTTTACCCTGTTCCACTATCATTCTTTTAAAAATAAGCCCTCTGCTTCGTATATGAGCAAAAGGAACCAATATACACATATATGTATATGGGGGATTTCATGCCAAGTGACCCTATTTTTAAGTCGATGTGTTCCAATTGGATAATAGATTAGATACAAATTTTAAACAATATCGGTCAAAAAGTTTCTGAGTTAGAGGGGGTCAAAATTTGAAATTTTGGCCATACAGGTGTTCTTTCTCACTCATGTAACGCATTACCTATTGCTGTTAGCAAAATTTGTCCCTAGTAGCTTCGATAGCTATCTTTAGAAAAAATTGAACCGTTAACTAAAGCGGCTCATACACTTGCAATAAAATTGTTCAATTTTACATATTGTACAATTATATCACCAATTTGTATGTGATATTCGGTGGTGGCACAATGTATTGGAAACAGTCAAAAGACTTTTTATTTTTATTGCATTGTAAAATGCTGTTTATGTTATTCCTATAGGTTGTGTTTACCTTTTTATTGAATGCAAGGCGAATTGACTAGAAGGTGAGGTCAACTCTACAACTACAATGCTTCTGTGGTCGGGTTGTCAAAAATATTGCTAGTAAAAAAATAGGTTTGTTTACATAAAAAACTAGTTTGTATACAAACTTTGACAACTCGACCACCGAAAAAAAACACCACATGTTGACTTGACCCCACCTTCTAGTCAATTCGCCTTGATTGAATGAATTAAACCAATGTGCGGCTTATTGCATAATATAGGACAAAATGAAAATAATATGGCGAAATGCATACAAAATAATATTGCAAGTGTATGGGCCGCTTAAGAAACTTTTTGACCGATATTGTTGAAAATTTGTGTCTAAGCTACTATACTAATAGGACTAACTTTGGTGCAAATTTCATCCAAATCGGAATACATCGATTTAAAAATTGGGTCACTTGACATGAAATCCCCCATATATAAAAATAATATATGGTTGGTTTTTGAATTTTTATTAAACAAAATTGGCAGAACATGAAATTATTCAATTGTAGAATAAAATAAAAAAAAGTTAAATATAAAATATACATATCGCACTTGTTCAATTCTCAGCTGAAGCAAAACAATTTTAATTTTAAAATTTTCAATCGGTTTAATAAAGGTTTACATATCAAATTTTCAATATTTTAAACAATTATTTGCAATGTAGTTAGCAATATGCCAAAATCGACTTTTTGCGAAAAAGAACTATAAGAAAATGAAATAGTATCAAATTTATATTAAAATATGTATGTATGCAACTTTTATTAAATCGATCATTAAAGTTTACATTTTTAGTTTTGTGAAAAAAATTTTAGTTATTTTACTAGAAATGTATTTAACAGAAATCTTTATTATTTATACTTTTAAAAACATCAAGCTATTTTATTTTTAAAATTTTTAAAGATCTACATAATAGTGCAAATTCTTTAGCTTTTCTTTGAGTTGGGACTCTAAGTCCAAATTTGTTGTTTGCCAAACTTTTTCACCGTGATATTTATAATTTAAACCTCTCAACATGTTTATTTGCTTTTTAAGAATTTTTATCCGATTACTCTGTACATCGACATCAGATAGTTTATTTCATAAATTAAATAATTCCATAGGCTCATTCACATAAAGCAAACTTAGAAATAGGACTTTACTCTCCGTACGTCGTTTTTTTACTTGTTGTTTGCTCCATCTCTTCCAGTCTCTTTATTCGTTCCTTAGCATTCCATTTTTTATTTTCCTGAAAAACCTTTTTCATTATTTTCACACCATTTTCCATATCTTGCTTCGTTGGATAGAACTGCAAAATATCGAAAAGGAAGTGAATGCATTTGTTTTGCCGGGCCTTTATTTGCTGGCACATGGTGTATATTTCTTTCTGAGGTTCCATATCCTCGTTCCTCTTCGCCATCGCAAACACTCTCTCAACATTGATATTACTGTGGAATGAGTATACATCATCCACAGGTCTATCGATATATCTTTTTAACATTGAATCTTTCGCATCCGCTAAAACCGTTTGGAAAATGTTAACATATTTTTCAAATTTGCAGTAAGCAAGTTAGGCTTGTCTGTATTAAAAGCAAATTGAAATTTGTGGGGAATTGAATTCAAGAACGATCTTTTATTTATTTCTTCGAACTCTAAATATTCAAATATTTGATACAGCACGTCCTTGAAAGTAAGATGATCACAAGCAACAATTGATTAACAAGTGCTAATATGTTTTAGTGGTTCAGGATAATTTTGCACAAACTGAAATAGCAAATCGGTTTCTTTGTAAATTTGACTTATTGTTAGTTAAAATTTTTTTAAATTGTATTTCTTTATGTAAGATCAAATCTGTCAAAAATTTTAAAAGTTACATGCATTTAAACAAACACTTTTTAACATGGTCAAATTTACAAATTAGGTACACAGAAAAAATTATTGCCGAATTATTTTCAAACAAACGCTTGTTTGAAAATTTTTTTAATTTCTACAAATTTTTTTACTGATTCAATTAAAATTTTTGTTTGAATTTTATTTAACCAACAAAAATGTTGACAACCATTCAAAAATATAATACACGCGTTATTGGTTTCAAGTTTTCATAATTTTGTATGAAATATTTAACGCTTTTTAATGTTGTCGTCTTTTTGCATTTTTTTTATTTGATCGTAAGCAACACTTCCTAATGTGAAATATAAGAACTACAACAAAAAACACATACAGTCTATTTTTGGACACTTTAAAAAGTACAACAGTAAGAAAGATGAAGAGGATTGAAGTAAAACAAAAAAAGAGCAGATAAAAAACGTTTCACTCTTTTTAAACAACAGAAACAACAACAACATTATAAGAAACAAAATAAATTTTTGGTTGGTTTCAAAGTTAATTAAAAAAAAACCAAAATCCCGTATTCAATTTTTCAAACTGTTTGCTTAAATACATCAAATACAAAAATATAATGATGACGAAAAACATATCGAGTCGGTCTGTCGCTGTTTTTTTGGGTTACATTTCTTCTTCATTAGCAAAGGAAAGGATACGGCAACAGTGAGTGATGACGAAAAACATTGTGTGTATAAAAAAAGACTTCGTTAAAAAATTATTCCAACAAAAAAATGTGTCTCAAAGCCAGCCGGCCGCTCTGCTCTCTTTCTGCCATCATCTTCTTATACAGTGCCTGCTTGTGTGCGCATCATTGCTTGTGCAAAAACCTTTTTTTTTTTATTTTGAAATTTAGCATATGAATTTCAGTAAACTTTTTGTTTGATTCAGTTAAATTATTTGTTTGAAAAAATCTGTGTTTTTTTTCAATAAACAAAATGCAAATAAATTGTTTGAATATGCGAATTTGTTTATAGGACCGATTTCAGACAAAAAATTTTTTGATTCTGCAAATTTTTTGTTTGAATTGGAAAAATAATTTTTTCTGTGTAAGGTCACTTTGCGGACTTTCCTTGTAAATTACATGAAAACCCAACGATAGAATTCAATTCTTATGGCGGCATTGCATTCAGGAGGTCATAATACATAAGGATTGGTGGGCCTGGTTTCTGGGTCAGAACCTTTTTATATTTTTGTGAGGCTGTGTATTTAATAAGCACGCAAAGGTGACGGCTAAAATATCTACTGCCGCTTTATCACAATAGTAAATGAAATATAAGTATATTTACTTATCACATGGAAAGAAGTTTTGTTTCCCAAAGTGAAAACAGTGTCTATGTTCTTAATAACTAATGTAAAACTAATTTTAGTAGCATAAATTTACGTTTTTTTTTAAATTCACCCTGTTTTTTTAATCAATTAATAAAATTTGTCGAAATTAGGCTGTACTGTTTGTACTATGGCACAAATTCGGCTGAATATTATGCCTTGGGAGACAACAGAGTTGTTGATGACTAAAATATCTAAAATTCTGCGGTGGTGCTTGAAGATAACACTCCTACTACAAAAGTTAAAGTGAATGAAGGTCAAAAAACCAAATTTTTTCATTTTTTTCGCCTTTTTTTCATTTTCCTAATTTTCTTGTAAACGAAAAATGCGATCGCGACGCACCACCGCAGAATTTTAGATTTTAATGTCATTAACAACTGTGTTGCATGGCAAGCCATGATATTCAGCCCAATTTGTGCCGTGCTAAATGTTAGAAGTCGTATTTTCTTACTTTCAAGTTTTGTTTTTGCCACTTTGTTTTTTTCTGTGTATTATTCCAACAAAACCCAAAAATGAAAGACTGCTACCCAAACTAACTATTCAATACATAAAAACATTGATTTTGTAGCTAACAACATAAATAATGCGTTAAATTCATATAAAGTCAAAAAATCCAAGTTTTAAGGGCCACCCTAAATATCCGTTTTAGGACAAGTGAGGGGCACTCTAATAAGCAAGTAGGGTACTTGACTCTACCCCCGAAGTATTAAAAATCATTCGGCATTAATAGCTTGAAAACGAAAAAGTTCATTTTTTTGGCATATTGCTAAATTTAGTACGTAAAGTTGTTACCGTTTCATTCGCTCTAGATATGTATATAAAGGCGAGTGGCAGTACTTCATAGAAGTGTAAAAAAATATATATCTGGCAGCGTTGCTCCATACATTTCAGTTTTGCCCATTCCTACATTCCTAAGAACTAAGTTACCATGGAAGCAGTTTATTTTTATTTGGAAAGAAATCTAAAATGGATTTTTTTAAAAAGAAGTAATTAAAAATAAAAAAAATTTTACACTGTAAAATATAAAATCTTCTGGTGTTCAGCATGTTCCTAAAACCATATTCTTCAATCAAACACCATTTCAGCTGCTGCATACAACAGCGGTTTGCAAAGAAATACGAAAGCTAGCCCGCTTGCGTGTGGTAGACAATAGTGATTAGGATAAAAAAAAGCCATGACCGGCGATGGCCTCCACGCTGTTTTAATTTTTACAATAATCGTGGAGTTGGACTTGAAGCCAAACATTTCATAGCAACAATTTGGCATTCATAGACGACCATGAAACTGCTTAAGGACTAGAATTCACGTCCCTGTAGGCACTATATTACGTGCAGTACTTAAAAATTATTGTTGAAATAAAAATTATTGTTAATGATAAACTAAAAATTACAAAGTTGTTGGTGTTTTTGTTTAAGCTTTGATATTGTTGCAACTAATACTTAAGCTACGGTCACACTTATTAAATGTTTGACCAAATAAGCGTAACCCCTTATTTTGTCAATAGTTAGTGAGATTTAACATGGTCTTAATATCACAAAATAAACTAATTATACTACAAGACATAGCAAAAAATAGTTTTTTGTAAGTTGTGATATTATAATCAAAATAAATATTGGAATTTAAGGAAATGATTATTTCGTTTGCTTGTTGGTCCCGCTTTTATCGTCAAATATTTGACAAGTGTGACCGTAGCTTTAGAGTGTTTATAATTCTTATTCGCTTTAGGGTTTCATTTGTTTAATATTTTTGACTTTTCTAAAATCTTTGGAAAAGGTTTCCTGATGAGCTGGCCTAAGCAACCAGTGAAATGCGCATAGAAGCTAGCTTTCCCTAAAAACGGCTAATTTCTCGAAAGTGACAACCCGATATTTGGTTTCCTAGGGTCTTTCTTCATAGAATTACGTTTTCCAATTTTTGTCACCACGATGTTTATCGGTTTTATATAGTAACAAACTATATATATATGGAATTTTGATTTTTACTAATTTTTAACTTTTGTTGTCATATTATTACTTGCGGACATCATGGATTTGAAATAACAAGCTTTTTTTTGTTGAAGTTGTTTACAAAAACACGTGGAATTGAAATATAACGCGTGTGAACAAATCAATATTTGAAATCAACCGCAAAAACAATATTTTTTTTGTGTTGAACACGTGCTATTGTTATTGTTTTGAAAACAACAACACGTGCGTGACAAACAATAACAATACAACCAAAAATATATCAGGAAACATTACGAGTGCTATATTAATCATAAAAAGTCAAGAAATTAATAAAAATATGAAAAAAAATCTTGAAACTTTGCGGCTTAAAATGTTTGAAAAATTTTCCAAAAAGTTGTTATGTGAATAAAATCCGTAAATTTGTGTGTTTCTAAAATCTGATAAGTGAATTCGAAAGCCCTCAACTAGGGCTATAAAAGCCACCAGCTGTCACTTTCGGGGAATCAAAAGTTTAGGGGGCGTTCTGTATTAAAGTCACTCGTAATGTTTCCTGATATATTTTTGGTTGTATTGTTATTGTTTGTCACGCACGTGTTGTTGTTTTCAAAACAATAACAATAGCACGTGTTCAACACATAAAAAAATATTGTTTTTGCGGTTGATTTGAAATATTGATTTGTTCACACGCGTTAAAAAAAAGTTGTTTTGTTACAGTGATACTGTCTTCACGTTTTGCTTTTTCATTCGTTGTTTAATTTTGTTATTGTTTTCAACAGTGATGCCAACTTTTTGAGCGCAAAAAGCACTTTCAAATTTAAAAAAAGCACTAAAAAGCACTATTTCGAGCAAAAAAGGCGTAAAAAAGCACTAAGCCATTTTTACAATTTAATCAAACCCAATCCAAAATTAAACAAGTAAGAGTGCTATATTCGGCTGTGCCGAATCTTTTATACCCTTCACCATTGTGCGAGCAGAATACAGAGCAACTAGACAAAAACTAAATAATTTTTACATATACATACATATTTGCAATACCTCAAACTTCATTATAAATAAAATTTAAAAAGCGAAAACTGGTAAATATTTTTTTTAAATCTTTTTAGAACATAAAAAAAATAAAAATATTAAAAAAAAAAATTTTCTTTTTAAAAAACCAAGAATCGAACCGGGAACTCTCAGTTTCTAACAAACCCCCTAGACAACTGAACCATGAAGGAACGTTAATCGAATATAATTAAAATGAAATATGGCACGTTGACTGTTGTAATTACACATACACAAAACACATTTCAAACGTAAGACGGACAGACGGTCAGACGGACAGACGGACAGACGGTCAGACGGACATCGTTAAATCAAGTTCTCTCCTCATAAGGTCCCAGAATATATATACTTTATGGGGTCTAAAATCAATATTGTGGAAATTACAAACGTTATGACAAACTTATATATACCCTTTTCCACCTGAGGTGAAGGGTATAAAAAAAGGTGACGGCGTTGATGGGGACCATTTTCATTTAAGATTAAATAATACATAAATATATTTATATATGTATATAAACATGTTTTAATGTATTATTATTATCTTCAATAAAAATAATATCATCCAAATCATTTGGAGCTTAAATTGGCCATAAAACCGTTTTAAATTAATACAGTGCGAGCTCGATTTTGGTAACTCGAAAAAATCTGGCCTGTTGCAATCACCGTAAATTTGCAATGACCGACCATTGTTTATAAAACTTAATGATAGCATATATTTAAATAAAGATCCTTGTATTTTATCGTTAAAATCGAAACGAAAATGTAAAATCTAAATTAAAATCGTGCAAAGTTTAATCAAACAATTGGCTTCTGATATTATCCAATTATAAAATAGAAAAACATGTATGTTTGCATTCTGATACTTAGTTTTTCAATAGCACTAGAGGTACATAGAAGTACACAACACGTGGAAAACTAAAGCGCATGAAAAATAGCTCATTATAAAAGTATTTTCTGTCAACTGTTTTTAATTTGTTTAACACTTTGCATATTCCAAGCTGCGGCTCTTTTTTTCGTTTTTTAAATTCTTTGCGTTTTTTTGTACGGTTTCCGACTGCATGTTTTTTAACAATTCCTAATATTTTCCAATCCATATTCTATTTTTGAAACAGTGCTAGCATTTTTAAAAAAATGTTTACCGAAATACATCGTTTTTATTACGATTACTAAATACGTTGTCAACGCTAAAAATTGCAACGTTTCGTAAAATTTCCAAAAGCCTCTTATATAAAGTTTTTGGTAAAACGAATGTAAGTCTGAGTTCATACGGCGCATGTCTTATTGACAAGATTCTTCCTTTTTCTTCTTTGAACATGAATTGGCGTTCAAATGATTCATGTCATGTTGACGACGTGTTTTTTATTTTGTATAGTCGCGCGTTTGCATGTGTGCTTTTTTGATATTGAAAACAATAACAAAATTAAACAACGAATGAAAAAGCAAAACGTAAAGATAGTACATGCATCTGTGTACTCGTTTCTTTTCCCCTCGTCCTTCTCGCCTATAAAGTAGCAATCATGTCAATAAGACATGAGCCGTATGAACACGGACTAACTTTCTTTTATCACTTTTTTTATCATTTGAAATATTAAAATCTTTACAAGCCTTCTCAAAATCTTACCCCAAATAGCAAAGTTCAACTAAATCATCCTCTGTATAATCGTAGTTTTAAAAAATGGTAGAAAAAAAAAATAAAAATTGTAAAAAGCACTAAAGGCACTAACGAAAAATTGAAAAAGCACCAAGTTAGTGCTTTTTCTTGTTTTGGCACTATGGATAAAATTTTGGCGCTTTGAGGCATCAAAAAGCACAATAAATAGTGCCAAAAGCACTAAGTTGGCATCACTGGTTTTCAATATCAAAAAAGCACACATGCATACGCACGACCAAGGCAAGGTATATTTATAGCAGGTAGCCGCGAGATTACAACAATTGTACAATAAAACAAACAACAGGGCTTTTTATTGTTGTTTTGCGATACGAACTGTCAAAGAGCAAAGGGGTTGAAAAGAGACAAAAGATACAGCAAAAAACTTGTTTACTTGTTTACTATACAACATTTGGTATATTTATAGCAGGTAGTCTCGGAAAGCCTTCTGGTTATTTTTTATTTGATTGTTTTGCGATACAAACTGTCAAATGTTGTATAGTAAACAAGGTATTTTGTCTCTTTTCAACCCCTTTGCTGTTTGCCAGTTCGTATCACAAAACAACAATAAAAAGCCCTGTTGTTTGTTTTATTGTACAATTGTTGTAATCTCGCGGCTACCTGCTATAAATATACCTTGCGCACGACCAAGGCGAATTTATAAAAGTGACCGCATCATGAGATAGAGATATGCTAGCTATCCCTTTTTATTGAAAAATACTATGTATTTTGTTTTTGTAAAAAGTTAGAGTGAATGTCAAAAATATTTGTTGAAAATATAAAAACGGAAATTTTTTTGTTAATAAAATATACACAATTGCTTAGTCCCAATTTACGCTAGGGACATTTCTTGCCGGACAGACGAAGTTTGATGGCGAGGGGTAAAAAAGGTAGAGTGTGTAGTACATGACTATCTGTACTGGACATTTTTTCATTTCTCTTTCTTACTTTTCGTAGTTTACATACAAGTATTAATCTCTGTATGACTTCTAATGTTTCATATGCAAACGCTTCAGGTAAGATTAAAAGAGAATTAAAAAAATGTTCGGCAAGAAATTTCCCTAGTGTAAATTGGGACTTAAGAAACTCCGCAATTGCAAATTAATTGTGGCTCCACTTATTCCTTATGCATTTTTAATTCCTTGTGTTAATATTTTTTCACTTTTTTTGTTTAATATAATTTAAATAAGTTTTCTTTCAACTATTTAAATTTTTATTGAATTTTAAATTTGAATTAATTTTTTCACAAAATGTAAACAAAGCTTGACATTCAGTATATACACAAAAAAATAAACAATAAACAGATGACTGGAAAATGTCACCTATATGAATTCGCCTTGCGCACGACTATACAAAATAAAAAACATGTCGTCAACATGACATGAATCATTTGAACGCAAATTCATGTTCAAAGAAGAAAAAGGAATTATCTTGTCAATAAGACGAGCCGTATGAACTCAGACTTAAGACTCAACCATAATATGCATAGCCTTGCTTAACCTACTGTCAAAAATGATCAAAAACTCTCTCAAATGTACTTAACAAAACAAAAACCAAATAAAAAAACATTTGATTCCGTACGGAATGTGCGATTAGGTTCGCACCTTGCTTAAGCAAATGACATTTTCATTAAACTAAAGCTTCGTACAGACGATGGTCAGATCTTACAATATTGTAAGCAGGCGTTGCCAACAGCAAAATTTTTCTGACAATGGTCCATTGTCAGATGCATTAATTTTGCACATCTGCAAATACAAATGAGCTTACAATGTTCACACAGTTGTAAGACATTTTAGCCAATTTTAATGCAATTTAAGCAACGCTGCTTACCAATATTGTAAGATCTGACCATCGTCTGTACGAAGCTTTAGCAATAAGTTTCCTTAAGTTCAATATGGTTTGACTCATATCATTTTCATGTATTCGCACATTTGATTAAGCCAACTTAAGCACATCATGGTTGGGCCTTAAAGCTTCGTACAGACAATTGCACGATGTTTTCCACAAAACTTGACTAATTTCAACTAATTTTATCTGGCAACTATGGACAAATCCTAACATGATTTTATGGTAATGCAGGTATCTGACGTCGTGAAAGCAGTGTTAAAGAAACTGATAAAAGAAACGTCAAAATTTTAGAAGAATGTTTTAAAAAATTGTTATTTAAGAGTTTCAAGAAATTAATAATATATGTATATTAATTTTTTATAAGGCAAAATGTTAAAAAATCTCTTTAAAATAAATGCAGTTAGGCGACAGAATAAACAAGTGTTATATTTTAATTTTCGCATGAAAACTTCTAAGGAGTATTTTGATACACAGAAACCATCATTTCCAAATCCATTTTCACGTGAAATATCGAAGAACAACGATAGTAAACCGCATGATGTAGTTCCTGTTAAAAAACAAGTGAATACGCTTGCCGAAGGCGAGAAAGAACGTCGTTTAAAAGTTATACAATTGGAAGTAGACATTGCAAATCAAGAAGGGAGGCGTGTGCCAACTATTGAGTTCTTTAAGGAACATCATTGGGAACATGTGCTTACTCTACCATCTAAATCAGCTCGTATGAAATATTATGGATTCTTGTGGCAAATTGAAATGAAAAAAGAAGCAGAGCAACGCAAAAAAGAGGAAAGGGCTTTATCATCGCAAGAACGAATGGAAAAGGTACGTCGGGAAAGGGCGGAAAATCCTCATATAATTTATGGCTTGGGACATGTTTCAATGTTCCTAAGAATTTACGATTCCACTATTATTAACTGGATGAATCACAGGTAAAGGAAAAAATCAAGTTTACCAACGCAGCTCTAAACAAAAGAACTAAGAGTGCTATATTCGGCTGGGCCGAATCTTTGATACCCTCCACCGGCAGTTAGCATATTTCAGGCGTGGCACTATATAGGTCTATAAATTAATAATTAATCTTTATAAAAATGAACGTCAGTATTAAAATTGGTGGTGGATTTACCTACATATCGTCACATAAAAATCAAAAGGCCCCAACAAAAAAAAAAAAAATTAAAAAACACCTTTTCATTAAATCGGATGTATTGCATCAACACAAATGTCCATGGAATTTTTGCCCACCTTGGCGTTTTTATTGACAAAAAACAAACGAACCTATTTACAAAAGATGATATGCTAAACGCTTGAAGGGATAACTAACAGTTTGCATAATATGCAACATTGTTAATTGTCAAAACAACTTGTTGGCTTTAAAAGAAAAATTAATTATGAACATTTTAATGCAATTTATCGTATTAAATAGTTTTTTTCTTCTCCTATAAAATTTTCAAAATGTTAGATAGGGCCTTTTGCGTTTTAGGTGACGATATGTTAAATTATTGACCGACAGTAAGAAAGCTTTTATGCTTTTATTTTTAGTCATATTAATCTTAATTTAAATAAATTTGAGTAAAATATCATATCTAGTAGCAGTTTTGGCGGAACTCAAATTTTTTTGAGAGGGAAACTTATATTGGACCCATGGTAAATTGAGAACCTATTATCACAAAATTCTATTGCGTGATTTCTGGTATTAAAAAACCTAAATTAAAACAAATTTCGATATAGGGTGTGTTTGAAACGGTAGCAAAGCTCTATGGTTAGTTAAAATTCTCAGAAATTTCTAAAATAATGTCAATATTTATAATAACCACTGTGATTAGTTAAATTTTATTCACCTCAACAGTGGCAAAATTTCACTTCCATTAGAACTTAGCTACCGTTTCACACACCCATAGAAGTGAAATTTATTATAGCGTTTTATAGTTTTCAGAGGGTGTGGAATTAAATACACAAGCTAAATATATCCTACATTTATTTAAAATACGTTCCACACGCTGTTTACCGAATTGCTAAAACAAACAAATTTTCTTTTTGTAAACAAAAAACAGTATAATTATTAAATTAAAAACAAGAAAATTTTTTCAATAAAAAACAAACTAAAATTTTTATTAAAAAACTACTTTTTTTCGTCAAAAATGTATTTTTATAGAAATTCACATTACAAAAGGGTCAAATATAGGTTGGTTCAATGGGTATTTTTTTAGATTACATTTTCTTTTTTTAAACATTTAACAAAATTACATAAGCTTCAATTTATATTTTTATTTCTTATAAAAGCTACAATTTTTCTTCTGAATATATTAATAATAATCCTTTGTAGAATAACGATTTTTGCATTTTTTTTTTTGTTCTATCAGATAATCCGGTACATCTCCCATTTTTATTTATTTTTTTAGATTTGTTATATGTTCACCCATTTAAAGGTATCAATTTTTATTGAGCTAAATCGATTGCATTTTAATATTGATCGCATCGCTTTATTTTTTAATTTTTGTAATCTAGATATTAATGTATTTATTCGAGCAGCATGTGAATATTACCGTTGATCTGAATTAAAAATGTGGTTTTATTATCGTATTATATTTTCTTGATGTGATAATTGATACTTTATTTCTTAAACGTTTAAAAACCCCTATTTTCTTTTTCTAATATGTTTTTTTTGTTTACAAAAAGAAAACTTGATTGTTTTAGCAATTCATTTAACAGCGTGTGGAACGTATTGTTTTTCAGAAGGCTGCTTAATATGTGCTTATAACAAAATTAAATGGTATTATTTCTGAAGGGTGTGAAGATAAATTCGTCAGTTAAATACGTCCTACAGAAATTTTAAATACGTTCCACAAGCTGTAAGGGTGTGAAGATAAATTCTTCAGTTAAATACGTCCTACAGTTATTTTAAATACGTTCCAAACCATGTTAAACGAATTGCTAAAACAAACAAATTTTCTTTTTGTAAAAAAACCAATATATTTCAATTAAAAACAATAATATTTTTTCAATAAAAAACAAACTGAAATTTTTATTAAAAAAATAATTTTTTTTCATTAAAAAGTATTTTCATAGAAGTTCACTTTATAAAAGGGTCAAATATGGAGTGTTCCCATGAATATTTCGAGAAGACATGAATTGGGGTACCGGGAGACTGGAAGTAGCCTAGGGCTAGTAGATTCCAGCACTATAATTTCTACGTCCAGATTCGTCCCGATATCGGAGATATATAGTTTTGAAAAATTTGTAAAAACGTACATTACAACCCTTTTTTAAATTACGGTGATAATGTACGGGTAATTTTAACGCAGAATGGAAATATTTATGTGTGGTGCATACAAACTGTATTCGTTTATTGAAAAATTTTGTCTTATACCTATAAATATAATTCGGCTTATTCGTATTGTTGTAGTTGCTTTCATTTTATGAATGCCACTTTCGTAAAATCATAGTATACACAACCAATATGACAACAATAGAACACTTTTTGAATTGCCTAATAGTGTATTAAAAAAAATATTATTAAGTTGATGAAAAAAGTAATAACTTCTTGTTTTTTATAACAAGCACAAATCTCAATCGTTAACTTACATTAAACTAAAACAAATTTTGAAATTTTGTGAGTTTTGCGCTTGTCATAAAAAGCTGGTTTTAACTGTTATAAATAATTGCATACCTAAATATATTTGTACGAAGTTTTTAATTAATTAATACCAAATTAACATTAGCAAAAAAAAATTTTGTATTTAAAACAAATTAAAAAGTAATCTTTATTCACACAAAGGGTTGGAAACCCTATGAATATTAAACCCTTTTAAAGCATAAATGGCATATAAAATCCTCGTTTGATATATTAATTATATCGTAGTATTGTTGTAAGCACACTGCATCTACAGTTCGGTTACATTTTTTTGTAGATAAATCTTTAGGTAAATCACCTTCACAATGTAGGCATGTATCTAACATATTCTTTGTATGTATATGACAGCAATTTTTCTTTCATGACTTCGCGATATGTATCCGAGTTAAATATCTCTGTCAAGGGTTGATTTTTTAAAAGTGCTTATATGCATTGGCAGCAATATACGCCACAATTATAGGTGTCCTTTTGAAATAAATGTGTTATTTCCTGGCTGTTCCAATCGTTTATAGAGATATCAAATTTTTTCAATATGTTAAAAAACTTTGTAATCTCTTTTCTCGAACATTTACCCCTTCGCATTGGATCTAAATAGTTTACACGTTTTTGAATACAATTTGCAAATACAAATGTAAAATTATTTCGGTGTAATATCGGTATTATAATTAGCGATTTATTTTTATCGAATATGTGCTAAAAAAAATCATATAGATCTTTAAAAAATATAGCTTCTCCTTCTTCACAGGTACAAACTTCCACATTTTTTTTTTAAATTCGTACAACAAAACGTGTACATATATCGCTCATTTGCTGCAAGACCGGCATAACTCAAAAAATGAAATTTTGGAATAAGAGATGCAAAATTGTTCGCTTTGTTTTTCTTTATATTGTGTATTAAATTCATCTTTATATCTTTTATACTTTCCCAGAGAATGTATCTTCTTTTTTTCTAAGTAGGTCAAGCAAATCAAAAACTTTAAATTCGTTTATCTCGAAATGGATTTTTTTGAGTTATGCCGGTCTTGCAGCAAATGAGCGATATGTCGACAACAATTTTAAAAAGCTGTTTTCCAGGATTGATCGATGGAAATTCGCGTAAAAACATTGATGTAACTTGAAATGGCCGGAGTGAAGTATATATAAATTCTAAAATGTGTTTGTAATCTCCAACTACAATTTTGATATCACGAAGTTTTTGAGATAAGCCCTCGGTGCTATAATAATACTTGTCGTATGAGTGTTTTTGTGTTATTTTTTCTCCATGTATCATTGTAGTATTCAACTTAGAAATTTCTATTTGTGGCATTTTTTTCCAATTTTCTTCGATAAGCACTGTTGTATTTTTAATTTTGGCATCAGGGGCTGCGGCATATTTTAGTTGTACTTATTTTATTTTTGCATGTATATATTGTTTTGATATTCGAATATATTCAGAAGCTCTGACATTTCGTTCACCTTTTAAAAGAATCTTTTTAACGATGGAGAAATATCCTTCAACAGGACTATTAGAAATCCTATTAGTCCATAAGGGAACATATGGCATATACCGCGTTGGCACCAATTCCATAAACATTTCGTTTTTAAATTTGTTTGTTAAGCCATTTATATCATTGTCTCAAAGTTTTTTTTTAATTCTCAAACAAACTTGAAGTGCTTTTTGTAATTTGGAGTAATTTGGTGTATATTCTTTTTTTTTTAATAAACGTTTTATTTTTGTAAAGATCAACATCGATGAAATTATTATTATTTAGTTTACGGATCCTTCGAAGAGCGCCTTGATAGACATGACTTTTTTTTAACTAAGTAAAATTATCGTAAATGATTCAAACCATACACAAATTTGATCGATGTTTGAAATATTAATAGCTTTAATCAGTAGAAATTTATAAAAATTACGTTGTTCCTCAGAGGTTGAGTGACAGTCTACGTCTTTTACAACAATTTTTATAAAATGGCAGCTACATATCTGTAATATAACAAAATTTAACTTTTTTAGTTTTTTACTTAAAAATATGTAACACTTAGCTAGGTATGATGTTATAGATTCAATGTCGTTGTTGAAACTTTTAATACACGCATTTATGAGTGCCCAGCTCCAGTCAACTACGAATCTTTTAGACAGAGGGCCATGATAAGTTATTAATAATACAAAATATTTTTAATTCCAGAAGAAATCGTCTGATGTCGTCTTCATCAGTGTTCCTTTTTTATTTGAATCTCTCACATGCAAAATGATGCTGTATAGAAAGACTCTTTTTGAATCGTTGTCAAATTTTTTTAAGATTCCATCTGTAGCATTAATATAAAGTGAGTTTCGGCTATACTTTAAGAATAGTTTTCTTTTGGATTGCGTCATCATAAGCTGCTCACTGGAGAACAACTATATTTCTTGGGGACTTGCAGTTTTTTTTTTAATAAATGACTGAAATTTTTTTATCCATTTGCATTAAAATAACATCAATTAGTGGGTCACTGTCGCGATCGAATCTTCTTAGTGACTCCGACTTATCTGTAATTACATCGCCCATGTTTTCAACACTTTGAAGGGACTTTGACATTTTAATAATTTTTTTGTTTCGAAATGTTGAAGCACTCATGTTTTATATGTTTTTTAGCTATTTGTCTTCGAACTGCACGAACTTGTTGTAGTTTGCTGCAATTTTTAGGGTGTTTGATAGTCTCTTTGTTGGCAAATACAGCGACTGTTATCGGTGAATCTTTCAATTATATTACAAACTTATATTTTCGGCAGATTTTATCAGCATAAATACATTTTCCGTAAAGTCGTAGAGATGATCCGTTTTTCGTAAAACCGTGACTTGTGAAGGTAATGGGACAAATGTTGTTGACCTTTTTTATAATTTTCACTTACCAAGTCTTATACGAATTTGGTAAATTCCTTTTTTATTTATTTTTAAATCTGTTATGTTATGTTATGTTTGAGAAATATTCATCCAAAAATATTTTTTCTTGAATTTTTAGATGAAAAGCGCCAGCGCTGTATTTTTAGGAGTTCGTCCTGCGTATTTCCTTAGGAGACTTTATTTGCTTCTTCTTATTTGACAGAATAAAATTTTTCGTTGGCTTTTTTGGAATTTTCATTTTATTTCTAATTACACAATATTCATCTATTTTAGTGCTGTCTTCTGTTATTTCAATATCAGATATTTTCGTTGAAGAAAACATGTTGTTTTTATTGTTGTTTTGAAATAAAAAATTGGATATTTCTTCTATCAAGGCTGCTGTCGAAAGTGGATTTGATTATATCAGAAAATTCAAAAGATGTTTTAGGAATATCTTCGCCATAGTTATATTGATTGCTTTCAGGAGCACCCTCCATATTGTTGCCAACCCAACATTATCAGATAATGCGAGGTTAATGAGGTTAATAGTATCATATTGATTTATAATATCTCCAGCAACATCCAAGTCGATAACATCTAATTCTATGGATTGCAAATTTGTGCCTTGCAGTATTATATTTGCAGCAGCATTAAAATTTATAACATTTTGGTGGTAAACTTCTAAAAGGGGTAAACTGCAATCTTGAAGATGTTCGTTGCTTGAAGGAACTTGTAAATTAGAAATTGTATCTAAAAGATGATATTCATCCTCATTTACAGTTGGTTGGAATGAGTTTGGAGGTTCAAAGTTTTGATATTTTTCAATAATATGTAAGATATCATTGTATATCGCTAAATTTCCTTGAATTCCACACCATTCCTCTAATGAGCTCAATACTTCTTCCAGATTAATATTTTAAGTTTCCTGTTTTTATTATTATAAATTTATAAATAATAATTATTATAGCAATAATAACCATGAACTGTTTAAAAATTTGTTTTTGGAACGCAAACGGCATCCGCCAACATAAAAATGAATTAGAATATTTTCTTAAAAAGAAACAAATTGATGTCATGATGATTTCTGAAACTCACTTGACCTCAAGAAATACGTTTAAAATCAATGGTTATATACTATATGATACCAAGGACCCTCGAGATAGAACTTGTGGAGGTTCTGCCATTTTAATAAAAACCCGAGTCAAACACTACTTAATGTGTGATCATCGTGAAGATTATCTCCAAGCAACGAACATTTGCGTTGAGGAATTAAATAGAAACCTAGTAATTTCATCGTTATACTCCCCGCCTAGATTTTCAATATCAATTTCAATATTTTTCAATATTATAAATATTTTAAATCATTAGGACCGTGTTTCCTAGCCGCTGGCGATTATAACGCTAAACATACCTTCTGGGGGTCGCGACTTATAACACCAAAGGGTCGTGTTTTATTTAACACAATTTCTAAAATGGATTTAAATGTGGTAGCGAGCGGACAACCAACATATTGGCCCACTGATCATCAAAAAATTCCAGATGTCATCGATTTCGTCGTGGTTTAAAACATTCCCATAGAAACGATTCATGTTGAAGCCTCCCTAGATTTATCTTCCGACCACACACCTACAATTGTTACTATAATGAACCCCAATAGAATTGTACCTCCGACTGGTTACTTAGCGACGACAGCTACGCAAATTAATTGGTTAAAATATAAAAAATATCTCAGTACCCATTGTACAGAAAACATTCCGCTCAGTACACCGGATTATGTAGATCGCTCTATTGACACCTTTGACAGTTTTCTGAAACTAGCTGTTCAACATTCCAATATTGCCCCCAAAAAACAAAAACTATTAAAATATATTCCACAGATGTCTAGCATCCCAGAAACTTGAAGAAACTTGAATGGAAGTTGGGCAAGAAATGATGTTAAAAAAGGAAATCTGTTTGTCAATCATTTAAAAAACGTATTTACCCCAAATATATCTCACGATATTGCGGTCGAGTTACCACCTGCTGCTGCTAGAGCAGCTGTTCCGCTAAGATTTGAGATAAGAGAAATCGAAAAGGCTATTTGTGATTTAAACCCCAAGAAGGCTCCTGGTTTTGATAAGATCAGCAACAAAATGCTTTTGGAGCTACCCAGCATAGCAAAGAAAATTATTCTTTTAATTTTTAATGCTATTTTACGCCTTGAATACTATCCTCAAAAGTGGAAGGTTTCCTTAGTCACCATGATACCTAAACCAGGAAAGGATCACACAAAAGTTGAGTCATATAGGCCTATAAGCTTACTTTCTAATATATCAAAGCTATTTGAGAAGCTGTTAACGTCAAAATTAACCACCAATTCGGCTTTAGAAGAGAACACAGCACAATTGAGCAAACCCATCGTATAGTAAACGCGATAAGAAAAGCCTTTGAAGAAAGAAAATATTGTTCCGCTCTCTTCATCGATGTTTCTCAAGCTTTTGATAAAGTCTGGCATGAAGGCTTATTACATAAATTGAAGCTAAACTTACCAATAAACACACACAAGCTGTTAGAAGGCTACTTAGTCGGTCGAAAGTTTATTATTAAAGAAGGTGATTATTTAAGCTCTCCTCAGCAAATTGACGCTGGATTCCCTCAGGGAAGCATCCTGGGCCCACTTTTATACTTAATATATACCTCTGATATGCCAACAAACAACTACACCCAAACTTCAACATTTGCTCATGATACAGCTTTTCTAAGCGTGCACGAAAACAGTCAAGAAGCATCTCGATACCTACAGGATCATATATTTCAACTCGAACTATGGTTAAAGCAATGGAGGATTAAGGTCAATGAGCAAAAATGCTTACATATTACATTCACCTTGCGTCGGGAATCATGCCCCCCTATTAAAATCAATAATCAAATAATCAGCCATGTCACAGAGTACAGTTCCGTTCGGAAACGGAATTCATTCCGTATTTTGGTGCTTCAGAAAATGACGAAAAAATGTTTCGGAAAGAAACCATTTTTGTTTTCATGAACGGTATGGGAGTTCTCTGTGTCTGAAAGACCATAAAACTATAAAAATACACTTTCCATCAACAAACAAATATGTTTTTTTCAATTCCGAACGGAATCATTCCGAACGGAATTGTACTCTGTGACATGGCCCAATACCTCAAAATTCGCATGTAAAATACCTCGGTATTCATCTAGATCGCCGTTTAACATGGAAAAATCATATGGAGGCAAAATTAACTCAAAGGAAACTAAAAGCCATCCAAATTCATTGGCTTATTGAAAGAAACTCTGTCCTTAGTCTCGACTGCAAACTTCTTCTTTACAACTCCATCTTAAAGCCAATTTGGTGCTATGGTATTTAGTTATGGGGCACTGCCTCGGCCTCTAATATCGAAAAAATTCAAAGGCGCCAAAATAAACTACTTCGAATAATCACAGCTGCCCCTTGGTATGTTAAAAACTCATATATTTACAAGGATCTCAATGTTCCATTAGTTAAAACTATGATTACGAAATATGCAGTAAAATACTTAAAAAGGCTCGAATTGCACCCGAACCCACTAGCACGAAATATTTTAAATGATAGCGGCCACACTCGCTTAAGAAGAAGAGACACTGCAGCACTTATCCAATTAGATGAGCGATAAACACCTACTTATATAAGTGAACAGAACCCGTGATGAAGAAAATTTTTGTCTGGCACTGGCAGGACATAAAATAACGTATTAGGTTAAGATTTGATTAATTATTGTTAGTTCATATTTAATATATGAAGATTCAAAAAATAAATAATGCAAAAAAAAAAATAACATAAAACTAATTATTGATATATTGTCAGATCAACATTATTAGTATGAACTAACAGTTAATTATACAAATTATCACGATCTCGCACAATTAATAACCAAACCTTAACATTTTACGTATATCTAGCTTTAAGGATGATTAAGAAATAATCTCTAACATATAATGACGGAAGGGTTTTTATCAGAGACCAAACCGTTATAAGAAATACGTTAAGAAAATGTATATTCCCTTCATCTAAAATAGTTGTACTAACCTAAATAAAAATTATTTACATATAACTTTTATTCTCAATTTTTATACGTTGCGTGATAATTTATAGTTGTTATTGAACAATAATTTTGTTTGTTTTTTACTAAAATAAGTTGGAAATTAGGCAACGGAACAACATTATCACACAACTTTAAATAATACAAATTTAAACAGGTATGTGATGGAAATCGATTTTAAAAACGATACGATTTGAAACCGAAAATATCGTTTTCAGTATCTTTTAAAATGGATTTTAAATGCATATTCCTTTTATTTTCAGCCTTTATTCTTTCAAATTTTATATTATATACGTTAACTGAAGTGTATTCTGAACGAAAATTTAAGACTATAATTCAGAAATAGATTTTAAAATCCTTCGAAATTCATCACACCTTTAAAAAACGTTCGTTTTGAAATCGATCGATTTTCATCACATACCTGTATATTTTTCAAAATGTATATTTGCTAATAATTATAATTTTCAGGTATGTGATGAAAATCGATCGATTTCAAAACGAACGTTTTTTAAAGGTGTGATGAATTTCGAAGGATTTTAAAATCTATTTCTGAATTATAGTCTTAAATTTTCGTTCAGAATACACTTCAGTTAACGTATATAATATAAAATTTGAAAGAATAAAGGCTGAAAATAAAAGGAATATGCATTTAAAATCCATTTTAAAAGATACTGAAAACGATATTTTCGGTTTCAAATCGTATCGTTTTTAAAATCGATTTCCATCACATACCTGATAAACGGCCTACCACCAGTGGCGGATTTAGGCCTGCTGCCGTCCAAGGCACTGTTAAATATGCCGCCCTTTTTGATTATATAGGAATGATTACACAGGCCAACATTCAATTTGCTTCTTTGAATTTATCAACTGATTCTAGTTAATTTGGGTGCGCTGAATTCAAAACTGTAATCAGTTTGTCTCGATCAGCTCTAGTTTTCATGATATAACTTTATATACCCTCCACTTATGACCTCCAATTACACCAATTACCCAAATTTTTTTATCAAAATTTTTTATTTACTGTTATAGTTATTGTCAAAAAAAAAACTCCCAAATTTTTTTAAGTATTTTTTATTTTTTTTATTTTAATAAATCTGTATGAAACAGTTTTACTTCTTTTTATTTTTTTAAATTCCTATGGAAAAGTTTTACTTTCTAAATAAAATATGAGTTATTTTACCTTCTTCTTAACAAATTTTTAGATAATGGACTTAATTTTTTAATTAAAACACGTTTTCGGAAATAAACTTCATATAGATAACGTTTTTTGGGAGAGTGGAAATTCTACGGAGTAAAAGTTTTATAATACGCCATGCTGCTATACTGTAGAAAAAAAACAACCAAGTTTTGAATCCGCATTATCACAAAACCCGCTATTTTATTTTAAAATTTGACTTCATAATTGTAATTATCGCCAAAATATTTTACAGATTTTGTGTATCGTGTTCTATGGTATTTAATTTAATATTAATAATTTTTAAGTTTTAATTTTTCATTAACCTAAAGTCGAAACTTTATCGCTATATAAAGAACTTAAAATTGAATATTTTGTTAAGCGATTTTTGGCTATTTACACTTTTCATATGTAGTCACGTTGAAATGGCCTTGAAGAGGTAGACAATTTCGATGTCGAGTTTTAAAAAACCTAATACATTGTATATGTAACCAACAACATTTTAGATTTTTGTTTTTTGATGAAAATCGATAATTTTTGATCATTTCCTGTAAAATTTTATTTTTGTTGGTTACATCATTTTTGCTCTAAGGGCTCGATATATACATACATACGTTTGGCCAATTCAAAGCAGTGTCATATCAGTCTTATTTTTCATACGAATCCGTAAATAATTTCTTTCGAATCGAAATACGCGGTAACCCCCCTGAAAAAAATAAAATACATATGTACCAGGCGCGGATTCAGGGGGGGGGGGGGAAATAAGGAAATTTCCCCCCCGTAAATTTTAAAAATATGTTTTGTTAGTTTCGATAATACAAGAATTCCCAATAATAATATTTTTTTTAATGTACAAAATTTTTGGAAATCCCAGCAAGGCTTTTTTTGTATGGAATCTCTAGCGAAATTTGCAATAAGTATTTTTTTATTTTTTTTATTGAATCTCTAACGATTTTCAATAAGTATCCATATCTTAATCCTAATAGTTATTTATTAGATATTTCCAATGAAACATCTAGTTTACCGTATTCAAATACTTTTTATTCTACATTCCAAAGACTAAACGTTTGACTTGATAATGCGTGCAGTTGAAGTATTAAAAAGTCCTAGTATTTGCAATATGTATGTATGTAAATATTTATGTGTTATATGAATCAAAATTTTACTCGATAATTTTTGACGAAAGCAGTGATTTGTCGGGGAAAAGCCAGATTTCCTTATCTTTAAGATATTTCAACATACAACAAAAAGTTTTTACGGAAGAATTTATTGGCTTTGTTGTAAACGCATTTGAAGAGGCTTCAAAAGATATTGATGACGTTGATGTGTCAATTGATGCGAAGGCACTATCATCAAAAGTTCTTAAAGCTTGGACAAATTTTGGTCCCGACCTAAAAAATTGTGTAGGAGTTGAAACAGATGGATGTCCTCTGATGTCAGCAGAAAATGGAGTTGTTAAAAAATCCTGGAAACCGCGACAAATGCGAAACAAACGCCTTGCTATTCCCATAAATCGAACAACTCAATTTCTAATTTGTTAAAGAAACGACAAATTTTTTTAAATATAATAATCCCAAGCGAAAAACAGTATTTGGGAGCCAAACTCTCTTCATTATGCGTCTTTGCAACATGTGTACATCATAAAGTAGAAGCTTTGGAAAAAATATCTGAGTGGAAAGGTAGTATCTCTACCTTTATATTAAGGAACCCACTTAGTACTTTTAAATTTAAATATACATATTAAGTGTGATACCTATTGTAACACAGCCACTTAGTATCATTTTACAAAAGCACGATATAGATCTTCAGAAAGGATCAAGCCTTATCAAAACTTTAATCATGTGCCTTGAACAGAAAATAAATAAAGCCGAGGAACAATTTAAAGCGATTGTTGAAAAAGTTAAAGTTATTTGCGTTCAAATCGAGGTTCCTATCGAGAAGACAAGATTTGAACGAAATAATCACATCCAAAATGTTGAAGATTACTACCGAGTTGTCGGTTACATTCCTCTTATTGAATTTGTTTTAGAAGATCTCATTACAACTTTCCCAATAGATATCCCAAATGTATTGAACACACCTAAACTTCTACCTCAAAGTGTAATCAAGTCATATACAGATACAAAACTTTTAAAACCAAAACTAGCGGATGATCTGATTATATTTGATAAAAGAGATAAACACCTACTTAGATTTAAACTTGAGCCTGATCTATCACATAACGTTGTAGGTGCTTTAATAAACTGTGATGAAGATATCAACCCAAATCTAAGAAAAATATTTCAAATTTCAATGCTCGTCAGTAAAGCTACGAGCGGGAGGTCATTTCCTACCCTTCGTCGAATAAAAACATGGCTCGGATCAACAATGACAGAAGATAGACTGTACTGTCTAAATTTGCCTCACAAGGAAATCATAAATTGCTTATTTAAAAAGATAAATGTATATTGAACTGATCTTATGTTTTATTTAACCTTTTTGTTGAGTTTTTTTAATTAGGGTAATGACTTCTTTGGACAAAATTTCTTCATCCCACCACAAGATGGGCAATTTAGTATTGATAATGAAAATAATTTGTTTAGGCCATTTTGGCCAAAAAAGTTTCCGCCCAAATGCAATTTCTAAAGCTTCTGAAAAAAAATTTTGTTTTTTTTAATATCCATACACATTATATATGGTACATTTATTGTTTATATATGCTATATATTTTAGCCCCCCATATTAATAAAATTAAATAAACGTTTATTAAGGAACATTTTCACAGAAAATTTGATTTTCAAGCCTTTATTAAATTTAAAATATTTTTATGAATACAGGCATAAATACATAAAATAAGCAACTGCATAACAAAAATTTAAAGCTATTTTTTGGGTTTAGTGAAATAAATTTTAAGTTTAAAGTGCGAGTTGATTTACATAATGGAAAAATATCTTGTGCAACTTTAATAGCTCGTTCCGCGCTGAAAATTATCACTGTTTTATATATCCGCCAAACAACTCATCTATCAAATCATCTATCATTTGCCATTAACATTTAGTTTATTAAAAAAACCGCAAAATAGAGTCGCGATTTTTTTTGCGCCCTTCTTCCGTACAAATGGTAAGATCTTGTTATATTCATGAAATTATTAGAAAATACTTAAAATTTTGTAATTAAATGTTAATTTTGTATAGTAAGGAGAAAAACTGAAATTCAAAAAATTTCTTCACGATCGCGAAAAAGTAATACATAATTTCTTAATATTTTTCCACGGTCTATACGGCTATGCGATGAAAAATTTGATATTCGCAAAAATTGCAAAAAGTACTAACCCTAATACACATATTTTTTTTTAACAAACTTTTAAAAACCAATTTTTTACTTTTTTGTATCATACAAAATTCCCCCCCCCACCCCCCCTAAGGCTCAAGCTGGATCCGCGCCTAATATGTACATACATATGTATGCAGTTAACATAGAAAAACAAAAGTTTTGTGAAAAATAAAAATATTTCTAAATATATACATAATAACTTTTTAAAATGAAGACTATTTAAAGTAAAACTTGGCCAAATTATTTTTCGAATTTGAATTCCCCTTACATTATTTTACCTTTAAACTTTGGCGCCCATTAAATAATGCCGCCCTAGGCCCGGGCCTAGGCGTAAATCAACCACTGACGACCACACAAGTCTTAAGTATTTTGAAAAAAATGTTTCCCTGATCTAGTTATTGTTTAAATTTTTTTTTAAAAAAACAATTGCAACTTATCATGACCGGCTTGTATTTTCCTTAAAATACGTAGGACTTGTGTGATAGTGTAAAGTACACTTAGCAATGAAATAACAGTAATTGTTGATTTGGTAAAAAATTTTCAATTTAAAAAACATTTTTATAGCTATTTTGGGTCTCCGATTTGTATATGTTTATAAGTTATCACTATGTCACACGTTTAGCTTATAATGTTTTTCAAGAATTCATATTGCCGTAAGGAATTTTACATTTATAACTATGTATAACTTACCACTGTTTTTATAATTTGACATATCCTTTTTTTATTTTTTGATGTTAGTGGAAATACATCTTAGAACATTAGAATTGCTTGCTTTTTTTAATTGATCAACAAAATAAAAAAAATTTCAAAGAATCCACTTTTTTTGTTTAAAATTTTAAATACATTTTGATATACTGATTTATTTTTTCCAAGAATACAAATAATTTGTTTGCCATTTTTGTTTTTAATTCACGAACTTCACTTAAAGAGATTTGTTTTTCAACTGAGTTTGTGAAATAACAATATTTTATAGTAGTAATGAATAGAAAATCGTATGGTTTTGGGTATGTCCGTAGGTTCCTTGGTATAAGACAAAATACTTCAATAAAGGAATACAGTTTATATTTCCATTCTGCGTTAAACTTACCTGTTCATTGTCACCTTAATTTAAAAAAGGGTTGTAATGTACTTTTTTATTTGACCTATTTTACGTCATAAAAAATTGTGATACCTAATACAAGTGTGCATTTATTTCAAAGAAACCGTCAATAATAAAAGGGGGTTTTTACCTTTTATAACCAACAAAGTATATTTCCATTTAAAACCGCAAATTTCATACTTTTGTTTCAGTGTGGAGAGACAATTATCTTCCTTTTATTACGAAAAATGAACTTTCGCTAAATTCCAATTTTTATTTATAGTAATTTTTTAGGTATAACAAGTAAAAGAACCATATTTGGCTGAATCGAACCCTTGATGCTTACAGGCAAAAGCTATAATTTTTTAGGAACCTTTATACACAGAAAAAAAAATAACAAAAATTATTAAGAAATGAAAGAAAATTCTAATTTTTTTTAACAATTTACTTAATTAATGTGTTTGTAAATTCTGATATTAATAATTTGTATTTTTTATGAAAATTAATTTGTTATCATAGAATAATTAATTTATTGTTAATTTGTTAGCTCATAGAATAAATTCGAAAAATGAAAAACGTTGAATATAAAAAAAGTATCTTTAGCTCAAAATCTTTAATGGAATAAAGGATATTCGATTACTGAGAAATTGAATCAATCTACAGCGTAAGTAAAGTTATTATTTACTGATTCGTAAAGAAATTTTAACGGGTCTTTTATGCCCAGTAAAAACTTCGCCTACAAAATAATGTGAAATACTAACCCTGGGCTACTTCCAGTCTCCCGGTACCCCGATTTATGTCTTCTCGAAATACCTATTTTTTGGACTTGAAAATTACCTTATTTTTCATACTAAGTCAATGAAAAACCAAATTTTTCAAAATTATATATCTCCGATATCGGGACGAATCTGGGCGTAGAAATTATAGTGCTGGAATCTACTAGCCCTAGGCTACTTCCAGTCTCCCGGTACCCCGATTCATGTCTTCTCGAAATATCCATGGGAACAATCTATATTTGACCCTTTTATAAAGTGAACTTCTATGAAAATACTTTTTTAATGAAAAAAAATTATTTTTTTAATAAAAATTTCAGTTTGTTTTTTATTGAAAAAATTTTATTGTTTTTAATTTTAATCAACAATAGCGTATAATTTTTTTGGGGTTTTGAGGAAATCGTGTTTAAAGTTTTTGTCAAATCGGATATCAATTAAAACCTCAGTATCGCGGTAAATAAAAATTCTTCATATTGGATTTTTCGACGAATACATAATACCGTATCTTGTCTTTAAACTGAACAATTTTTTTTATTCTACGCATGATTTAAGACCATAATTATGTCATTCAAAGTGCAAGTCCTCCATGTAGACTATTTTATTTTTTAAGGAATTCGTATGATGTATCTTATACACTATTTTATTTTGTATGGTATACGCTGTTTTATTCAATAATTTTACGGTATTTTTATTAAAATATTTGATCTCAAAAATATCAATTTGTAACATTATAAAACAGTGATTAATTCATAGTTTTGTTAATTCAATGGCACGTATTCATTAATTTCCAATTTGGGTTGTTATAAACAAAAAATGACAAATTAAGGTATACATTGCGTAAATCAAAAATAACTAGAAGTTCATTCGTCTTCTTTCTCTTCCTCTGCTTCATCTGGCTCATCTAAACAATTTCGCTTCTTTCCACCTTGTAAGTCATAAAAAAATGATTGCCAGCCACGAGGAAATACATTCTTCTTGCACAAATTTTGGAGATCATGCAGCTTTTGTAGTCGGAATGAAACTATTTCTCAAACAATAGTGTATATTATCGTAAGCTATTTTATGAGTTAAAGTTTTCATAAATTGTATTTTTTTTCTACAGGCTAAAATGGAGTATAATGCGTATACACTATTATGGTAGGTAGGTAGTAGAGGTCTGCAAGAATAAATAAAAACCAATTTCAACACACTCATTTGTTTTTTAACTGCAATGTGTCGAGCACCCAATAATAAAGAAACAAATGAAAGAATAACCAAAGACAAAACGAATAAAAACTCATTCAATTCAGTCAACGCAAGTCAAATGAGTGAAATATTCAAATATAATTTGAATGTAAAATTTGCGTACTTACACATTACGTATGTATGTGTAAGCTTAACTCTTACAAATAAAAGAAGCCACAAGCTTACACACATATTATGTCAATGTATTCAAATAAATGTATGGACATTCAATAATTCAAAAATTATTCGAATATTTTTTGTAAACTTGCTCCCTCTAACGGGTCATTCCACTGTTTTGTTATTTATGAATGACTCTCAAATTAATTTACAGTAAACAAGTATTTTATTCAATTCATTCTCTCTTATTTTTGTATATGGTTTACTCTTTTCTTACATTTTTGAATGTTTAATATTTGAGTAAATGTTGTGCACTTTGAATAAAGGCAAACAAGTGAATTATTCAAAGCAGACCTCTAGTAGGTAGGTAGAAAGGCCGGTGTGAAGTCTCCTTCACACCTTCACCCAGAGACCAATATGGTCCATTGTGACGCCTTAATTAGAGATAGCTAAGAAGGTATAAAGTAGGTGAAATAAGCAGCGAAAGCATAAGACAGATCTGAAAGATAGGTAGAAAAGAAAGGAAAGAAAAGAAGGTACAGGACCAACCCCGAGAGAAATCGCAATAAAACCAACTCCGCCCAACGTGCGGTTAGCACCCAGTCTCCCCTCGCGCAGCCAGGCCATCCCCATTACCAATCCTATCAGATTCTCGAGTCCGCAACCCGAGACATCCCCTAATTCGCCCAGGAATCTACTGCCCAGCCACCTCAACCTGCTACCCTGCAACCTGGGACTGTGGCACAGAGAAGTGCTCAACTGACTCCAACTCCTCAGGATCCTCGCACAACCTGCATATATCCGACAAGTCGGATCCCATCCTCACCGCCATCCTGCCTATCATACAGTGGCCCGTGATAATTCCTATCATGGTCCTAACGCAGACCCTGCTCTTGCCCAACAGCGACACCGAATCGGACTTCCTAAGCACCGGCCACAGTGTCCGTGATACCCGACAGTCCGTTCGGCCCCCCCAGGCCCGATTGGTCACGCTCAGTATCCATTCCCTAATTCTACCAAAATAGAAGCCCAACCGCCTCCACACAGTCAGGATCCTCCATCTCTGAGCCCTGTCTTGCCAACTCATCAGCAATCTCATTGCCGCCTATGTCGCAATGACCCGGCACCCAGCACAACCATAGCAAATACTCCCCTAAGAGCCGCCTGGCTGTCCACATATATAGTGACCTCCGAGCCCCTATCAATGTTGTCCCTCATCAGTTCCACGGCCCTCCAGAACCCCAGAACCTCCGCCTGAAAAACATTGCAGTCGTCAGGAAGCCTATATGACCTTCTTATGTTCAGATCCTCAATGTAGACCCCTGCACCCGTGCCCCTCATCTTCGAGTCATCAGTGAAAATAGCAAATCCACCAAATAATTTGCTCCTGCCCGACCAGCTCTCCCTAGAGTGCATTATATTATTACCTCTGGCAACCGACCAAAATCCAATCTGGTGCTAACATAATCAGTGGATCCCGACGGTCCCAGGCAATAGCCACCAGCCTCAATCTCTCCCACGATCCGTGATTGACCCTGAGTGTCATTCCTCGTTAGTCCTAACTCCCTCAGGCTAAGAATGCTCCTGGCCGCCATTCCCATCACATACTGCTCAATAGGCAGAAGATGTAGAATGACATCCAGGGCAGTCTGAGGAGTACTTCTCATGGCACCTGTCATGCCAATTGAAGCACACCCCTGAGCCTTAGAAAGAAGGTTCCTACGACTTGCCAATCTCAATGACTCCCACCAAACACAACATCCATACGTAAGAATGGGTCTTACCACCGAAGTGTACAGCCTTCCCACCACTGACGGCCGGAGTCCTCAGCTCCTATCGATGATCCGCAAGCATAGTAGGCATTGAGACCCCTTTTGAGTCTCTCCTGAGTATTCCTACCCCATGACAGCTTGCTGTCCAGAAAGACCCCCAGATACTTAGCACTATCAGATAGTCCAAGCTCCACTCCTCCCAGTACCGGCAGTCTAAACTCCTCCACCTTGTACCTCCTAGTGAAAAGAACCAACTCCCTTGTCACTTGCCCATGCCGCCAGTTCGCCCAGCGCCCCTTGCATGATGTCGCTAATTGTCGGCAGAAACTTGCCCGACACCAATATCACCACATCATCCGCGTAGGCCACGACCTTCTGACCCATTCTGTCAAAACGTCTCAGAACGACATTGACGGCCAAGAGGCACAATAAGGGAGAGAGAACTCCCCCCTGTGGGGTCCCCCTAGTCACCGATTTCCTTAAGCGTTCGTTTCCCCAGTCCGAGTGAATAACTCTGCTGCTAAGCATCATAGTTATCCATTCGACCAAGAACAACGGAACCCTCAGGTCAACCAGTGCCTGCCTTATGGCCTCTATCCTCAAATTGTTAAAGGCGTCCTCTATGTCAAGGAATGCCGCCAGGGTGTATTCCCTGGTTTGCAAACCCCGCTCCACATAACCAACCACATCATGCAACGCACAGTGTAGCCATATCATATAATGAGCGGCCAAAAATGGAAGGAGTTGTCCTAGAATTTAAAAAATTTCGTAGATATGTCGAACATATTTGAATAAAGAAAAATACGAGTTTTTGAAATCATCGGACGAAGGACACGCCTACCTCCCACATACACTTAAAATTTAAACCATGAGCGAGACAGTGTAAAAATTTACAAATATCATGTGGCCCGAAATGGCGTATGCAAAATTTTACCAAATTCGCAGCAAGGATTCTAAGTCCTGCCAAATATCCTTTGGCTAAATAATCTCTTACTTTTGCGAATGTAACCCGACTTGTTTGAAATTTTTGATGTTTTAGAATATGTATATATTTATTAACAGATCTCTTAATTAAACCAAAGTAATACAAACTTACAACCTTATGGTAGTTACACACTTTGCTACATGTTTATGCATGTAATATTGTAGAGCGAACTCCATTATTTATATCTTTTTTGTAAAATTAAACGAAATGTCCTTGGCTTTAAAGTAAACTTCATGTTTTCAAATGCAAGTTTATTCAGTTAAATATATACTTACACAAACATATACACAAGAAAAAGTACCTATATGTAATTGAAAACTTAAATAAAAATTTATTTATTAATAAGTATAGTTAAGTTATGAAATATAGAAAAAGGGTTTTCTAATCGTTTTTATCAATCACTTAAACTGTCATATTCACTATCACTTTCTTCATAGTCACTTTGTATTGAAGCCTGTGCATCAGAAACATTATTATTTTTATTTTCATCTAGTCTAAAAAGGGATATTTTTGGTTCAGACATTAAAATCATTCGTTCAAAAAGATCTTTATTTGTGGATTCACGACTAGTTTTCCTAGTATGATGTAATCGTGTATTTCTTACAATTCTATGGTTTGCTTCAAGAGTTTCTTCAGATAACATACCTATAGGTATGTTAAAATGCTTTACAAATTCTGATCCGTGAACTAGTATCTTGTGAACAGTTGCTGGCATATAATACCATGAATATTTTTCTACATAAAACTTCCAAGTTTCGTTTAAAAGTTTTTCAAAATGTTGTATATTAATTTCTTTTTCACTGGAGAGAGTCTTCAAAATGAGAGCAAAATTTTGTATTAGCAAGGGATCAATTCCTTTGCTGTGTATCCCGCAGGATTTTTAGCTTCCGCTCATGAATAATCCTTTTTTCATCAGGGTTTGAAACTTTCCACTTTTTCAGTGGCAATCTATATGATAAATGAAGTATGCATTCAAAAAATTTTGTCCACGCATGTAATGTAGATAACCCGTATCTATAGAAATCTTCTTCTTTAATGCTTCTCTGAAAAACCTCAACCGAATTCATATTTGTTGGTTTAGCCCCACAAATAAAACAGGATGAACTGCTACTATTTTCTGTCAACACATTTAGTACTGCTCCATCTATCATCGTTAAATGAAACTTAAAGTGTACTTTTATAGGAATGGTTTTAAGAATATAGGTGAACGGTTCCATTTGATCTATTTCGGTCTGTATCCGGCTTTCTACAAGTTTAATTAATGTTGGGCTTTCTTTTTGAAAATAAAAACATATTGGTCGGCAATGTTTTGTGGATGATGACTTTAAATTGTTCCATAAGACTTGCTCAGAAGCGTGATCTAAAATTCTTATCACGACAAATGACGATATAAATAAAAATTCATCATTTGAATTTGGATCAGTAAACTTTTGCTTGTATACACTATGCCCCGAGCTTCCGTCAAATCCCCAATTAATTTCACAAATTATATCATTCTTAAAATCTAAATTAATTAAGTCTAAATAACTCCTTACAGTCATGCTAAGAATGTTTTGCAACGGCACTTCTGCAGACGTTTCTGTAATAGTAATTCCTTCTGGAATATACTTTTTTTTAGCGTTACGTAAGGCATAATAAGAAGGAAAGCAGTCTTTGTGAGCGTCATTTACAACTGTTCTTAATAATTTGTACTTTCTAAAAGATAAACCCATATCAATAAAAAGAGCCAACGATTTATCCACAGAAATAGATGTGGTCTTTTCCCGCTCTGTAATTTTATAAAATGCTTTTTGTAAAAGGTTTTGGTTTGTTGATGAAACAAGTTCAGTAACTTTTCTCCTTTTAGTTCGTTCAGAAGAATCATCAAAATCCATCAATGGTCGGCCTTTTTTACTGGTACTAGGATTCTTAAAATAAAAGGATTATTACTCAAATTGAAAATAAACAGAATGTTCTTATTTACAAAATTTAAATCCACTTCACTTGCAAAAAAATATGAATCCAGCCATGAGCAAAATTTTTTTTCAAACCTTTCTTTCATATAATGGTTATTTTTCCAATTAGTTTCTATTTGCAACAATATGAAATGAATTTCTTTTATTTTCTTTTCGCTAAGATTAATTTTTAAAAAATCTTCCACAAAAGTTATTGCCGCAGCTTTTGCCTCACAAAATGTTCGATACTTAAGCCAGATATTATAAAAAGCACGAATTCTTATTTGTCTCGGCACTGAAAATTGTAAAAATAAATTAGAGGGGGAAGAAGGGGGAAGCGAAATCAATTTGTTTCTAACATACTTACTTGTAAAAATATTATACCAAAGTATGCAAAATATATTTTCTTATATATCTTTTTAATTATTCACTAAACTTGAAATTTTTACAACCGCTAATCTATTTCTTTATGTAAACAATCTTTGTTACGGTAGATCACATATGTGTAACGAGTTGTAAAAAAAAGTAATTAATTGATACCACTATAACGTAACCAATATATTACATGCAAAAGTTTAGTACTTAATCTGGAAATCTTTTTAGTATTGCCTCTTTGAATTTTACGTATTTTTTATAACGCTTTTTTATTTGGCGACCTTAACTATAACTATCATCTTTAAATCGTCATAACTTTTTGAAAAATTAATCTTTTATAAAAACAATTTTTGTTTTCACCTATTGAGAGTGTTGTTCATACATCCTACAAGTTTTTCTCTTATTCTATGCTCGGGTTTTCTCATTTTTGGCCGCCTTCGCGACAGTGTGCAACGCACTCTCAACAGATCTACCTTTAAGGTAGGCGTGTTGAGCGCCGCTGACGATGCCGGCGGCAATCTTCGTCCTCAGATGTAGATCAATCAGTCTTTCCAACATCTTCAAGAGAAAAGACGACAAGCTGATTGGTCTAAAATCCTTGGGTTTAGAGTGACCGGTTCTACCCGCCTTGGGAATAAAAACTACCCTTACCTCCCTCCACCTCCTAGGAATCTACCCGTTCAGCACACATACCCTAAACAGTTCCACCAACAACAGGAGTGATGATTTCCCGATATTCTGTAACATCGCCAGAAATATACCATCTGGCCCCGCCGATTTGTAGGACCCAAAGGTATTTACCGCCCATGTTACCTTATCCAAGGTAATCATATCCCCCACCGTCTCCCTTTCCTCACCGCCTGAGCCCGAACCAGAGAAGGGGTCACCACATACAGCCTGTTCCCCCGACCCAGGATCCACACACCCCGGAAAGTGAATCTCCATAAGCCGACAGAGAGATTCAGAGCCAGATTCCGTCCATGAGCCGTCCGATCTCTGAATAAATCTAGGGACTACAGGGTCCATAGATAAAATTCTTCTGAATCTAGACATCTCATTCACGAGTCCCTTTTCGCCCTTCTAATATCTCCCTTTTACCTCCCGTAACTCAACCTGAAGTTACTCCAATCCTCATCCCTGGGCGTATACTTCGCCCTATTGAACAGCCTTCTGACGGTGGACCTTTGAGTTTTCAGCTCGTCTGCCCACCATCTTGGCTGTGTACGCCTGCCCGGAAAATTTAACGGACAGGATCGCTCATAGCTACTGGTCAATACCCCCGTGAAGGTGTTTACCAGTTGCTCCAAACCGGCCGGAGTCGACCTCCAGTTCCGTGTAACCCTAAGGTTAGACTCACCTGTTTTGTTGATGTCGGCACTACCCCATTGGGAATGGTGTGCATTGACGTCACATCCTAGTACCAGCATCGAGCCGCTTCTGCCCGAGTGCTCCACCAACTCTCACACTTTTTCCCCAGGTGGATCGGCAGCTTCATATGGCAAGTATGCCGATGCTAGTGCCAGGACCGTTTTGTCCTTGGCTTCCCCTGTCACAACCGTGAGGTCTCCATTACTGAAAGAATGAAAAATCATAAATTTATGTTCAGTTCTCGCCAGTATACAAGTCCGTACCTTCTCATCAGAGCGGGATACGAACAAGGTATACCCCGTGATCTTTAATCCAACTACCCGGTTTTTGTTAATCCAGGGCTCTTCGATTAAAGTCACGTCCACATTGTTATCAATGAGGTGGGTTACTAATTCGGTTGAGGCCGCTTCACAGTGGTGCAAGTTTATCTGCACCACTCTCAGCCTCTTAGGGTTTATCATTTTAAGGAAACCTAAATCTGATAGACCCTAACCCGAATATAGCAACCCCTCCCATTGATTTCAGTTTTCTCAGAGATTCCCGGTTTTGACACCTCTTATCCAGTCAGCCCCTTTGAACGGTACTTCGTCCGGCCTTCCTTTGACGCTAAAGATTTCGTCGAATAGTTTGTTTTCTAGCACCTGCCATTTCTCGACACTGATCCTTCCATCGGGATCCATACGATCAATGACAGCTGCTAGAATACCACCTTACCTGACGACTCGCTTAGCTTCTTTGACGTAGAGGGTTGTTCCTCTCTGGAGCCAACCCTCTTAGTGATCTCCTTTCGGGGATCCTTCCTTTTGGCCGCTGGGGATTTCTGGTCATCACCAGACCTAACTCTCTTAAATACCCCCTTATTGGGGGCCTTAGCAGAGCTCTGTCGGTGATCACCCGATTTCCCTGCAGATGTTGGCTGGTATTTCTCAGTAATCCCCTTTGGGGGGGACTGTCGGAGATTATCAAGACTTTACCAGTCCTCATCGCGCAGCTAGTAGAGGGTGGTACATCATCAGGCTTGGTTCCCTTATCCGTGACCATACTATCACGGTTTAGAGAACCAGGTGTTGATTCTGTACCTCCTTTCTTACTTCCCGTTCCATTATTGGAGGATTCATCAGCAGGGGTTACTGAGGGTTCGTTGTCTATACTGACAACATTTGAGCCCTCAGCAGCCCTTGCTATGTATCCCGCAGGATAGGGAATGCCTAGGATATCACCGACAGATCCGTGGATTCGTTCGAATCTGGCAACGTTCTTTCGGTGCTTCCTCAGCAGGTGCCTATCCCGCCCATCGTGTAGTGAGGAGTCTTTCTTAGCTATCTTTTCTAGAAAGGCTAAGGAGGCCCTTACACCACTCTTGGCTTTTTCAAGACTCGTTCGGCCTTCTGATGTGACCTGTTCTGTCGCATCCTGCCGAACAATGCGTTTTGATCCACCCACTACTCCGCTCCCTATCTCGAGTGTGACCTCAGGAGCCGATGGTCCGGCCCTATGGTCCTGATCATGAGCTGAAATCATTGTAATTTCATGCTCATCATCAGATCCCAGAGCTAGACCATCGAGTCTTTCCGAGATCCCTGTTCGAGAAGGGGAACCGACTGGGGGGTCGTTCGTTCCGCTTGTCTCTGTCAATAACTGACCTTCTTGCTCAAGAATATCTCTGTAAATACTCACCCAATCGGCGTCTGGATCTGACACCGAAACTGCCGAGTTGTCAGAGATATTCCCTGCTTCGACTCTTAGAGTCGCGTCCTTGGTTTTTTCATTAAATTTGTCCAGTTTTTTGGTCCCACGAGTAAACCGTAAAGAAAAGGACCGTCTCGCGCAGTGACGGCTTGCACGGACTAGGCTAAAATTACAACTGACCCTTGCCATCGGCGCCAGAGGGAAGCTGTTCGCGACCAGTTTCTTTAACCACTAACCAGCCATTCAGGTCCTCGGCACTGCTATCTTGACCTTAAAAGTGGGGGAAATGGGAAATAAAGGGGGGGTAGATAGGATCATAGGTAATGGGATGGGAGGATGGATAACCTTTAGTCGTGCTGGCCTTAAAGCATATACCTTCCAACTTGTCCCGGCTAGAATTTGCCGACTCAAGTTACACTAATATTCTATTAACAATTTTGCAGTGACAATTTCAAGTAAAATAGTGCATATGAGCTTACATACTTATTGAAGGAAAATTTTGAACAAGAAATGATACACTATTTTTTCCAACGACATTTTGACCTACTTTTTGGAAGTAGAATTTCACGAAATTTTGACCATACATAAAATCAATGATGGAGATTCTAAATATGTAATAAAAAAATAATAGCGTATGAGCACATACGCTATTGTTATATTAAGGGGACGTAATAATTATATTGGTTTTTGTTTACAAAAAGAAAATTTGTTTGTTTTAGCAATTCGTTTAACAGCGTGTGGAACGTATTTAAAATAACTGTAGGACGTATTTAACTGACGAATTTATCTTCACACCCTTCACTTACTATGTTATTTTTGTATCAAAATTATCAATTTTTTTAGGGTGGCGGTTTTACATTTGGTTTCATAACTTCTATCCTACTGATAAAACCAGAAAAATTTGACACCAACATTGTTATTCACCCTTATCGTGTTTGGCGTATTTAAAATACGCCTACGACAGCTTGGTAATAGATTAAAGAAAATAAGTTCACATTCTCTTTAATTTATTACCAAACAGTCGTAGGCGTATTTTAAATGCGCCAAACACGATAAGGGTGATTTTCTTTTGAGTATTTCTAAAGTGAGCGTGTTTTCAACAGACGTACAGACTATATAATATATTTTATGCGGCTTGAGATGAATGTAAACAAAATTTCACACTAAATGACCACTAGTGGTGGTGTAGGGTATAAAAAATTTACAACGGGTGATACAAGTTCGAAATTTAAGAAGAAAATATAATAAAAATGTATCGGAAACGCATAGTTTCTAAGTTATGGACCTCTGAAGTTTTCACATATATATTGGTATTTCCACAGAAATGTCTACTTTTTGTCACGTTACGTCACCAACCATTTTTAATTGTTTCTCAAGGAATAATGATATTATTATTTACTTTTTTGCATTTGGGTGTAGAGCGCAACTAGGTTTTCATTTAGTGAAAGAGAGGAAAAATTTGAACAACGTGGTTCCAAAATACAAGAATAATTGCTAGGTGACGTGACGTGACAAAAAGAGAGCTTTTCTGTGTAAGTGCCCATATGCGATTTTCAACAATACTGTATTAACTCAAAATTTAAAAATTTTAAATAAAAGCAAACCAATTTTAAATTTTAGATCTAAGGCATATGAAAAATATTTTTGAAACCAACCGTTTCATTACCAAAAGCGGTAAGATATAAATATGATGTGTCGATTTTTTCCAAAAAGTGAAAAAATTAAAATTTTTGGTTAATACACTATTGTTGAACGAATTCTAAGCGTTTCCGAGATTTTTTCCATATTGTTTTCTTCTTATTTTAAAATTTTCTATTTTTTTTTTTGCTTGGTGCTCCGCTGGTAACCTAGATTTAAGCCTAAGTCAATTGTATGCTAGTGTTAATATTACTTTTTATTTATTTAAATCTTAAAACGTTGTTGTAGACTTATAAGAGCCATGCAGTATTCTCCAAAAATCGTACTAGATTGTTCATACGATGATTATATGACAAAAAGAGAAGCCGAAAATGCTGCAAAACAACTTATGCTTTGTTTTGCTGAGAACCGCACACATGATGATCCTTTTGATCTGCATTATTGTAATGTGAAATTAGATACACCTTGCATGAAGAGTTTACAACGTTACATACCTCCAATGTTAAATTCAGAATTTCCAATGAACGTCCACCAAAAGTGTTTTACTGAAATTTTCCCTAAGGAAAGCTTAGTCTATTTAACGCCACATTGCCGTACGGATCTTATGGCATATAACCCTGATGATGTATATATAGTTGGTGCAATGGTGGACACGGTAATTGTAATCAGATATTAAAAAACTTTTTTAATTTTTTCATTTATATGAACTTGTAGGTAAATAATGAACCGTTGTCATTGGCAAAAGCTAAGAGATTGGGGATACGAATGGCACGATTGCCCTTGGATCATTATTTGCAATGGGGAGCAGGCTCTGGTAAATCGCTAACACTTAATCAAATGGTAAATGTAATGTTGGACCTTAAAAAGACTGGTGATTGGATGTCTGCTCTTAGACATGTTCCCCGTCGAAAGGTGGTTAATTTAAAGGAAGATTCGGAAAAATTTCGAAATAAACTGAACAAACATGGAAATCGTGTAAACATTTCCATTGACCGCATATTGCAAAATGAAGATAGTAACACAAGACAGAATCATAATGATGTACGTTTTCTAAAAAAAAAATTGCAATTTAACGTATCGACGTGGGGCTCCAAAATAAAAGAAACGCGATAACTACTTACCAATAAATTAAATTAATTTTATAAAAAGATTGTTTACTTTTTGCATACTTACATATCGCACCTGTTCAACAATACTGTATTAACTCAAAATTTTTAGTTTTTCACTTTTTGGAAATAGTCGACAGGTATTATTCATATCTACCCACTGTAAAAATATCGAGATATTTTGTCTACTTTTTTGTAAAGAAATGGTTGGTTTAAAAATATATTTTCCTATGCCTTTCATATTAAATTAAAAATTGTTTTGCTTCTACTGAAAATTTTAAAATTTTGAGTTAATACAGTATTGTTGAACAACTGCGATATGTATGTAAGTATGTACATTATTTTTTGTGTTTCAATAAGGGACCCTAAAGCTGCCATCAGCAAAATTAGGGCGCCGCGTTTTCTCTTTTCTCTTTTATTCTATCACACACATTGCAGAGAATTTAACAACATTAACAACAACATATGTAAAATTCGTACAACGCATATAATCGCAAAATGTAATAGTATAGGTTGCCGATGGCAGCCCTAAAGGCAGAGTTAGCCGAACGTTCACGTCCCCTAATGGAACGTCTGGTTCGTTTTGTCATTTGCAAACAATGCAAATGCTTACTGAATTTAAATGTCACGTTGACGGAACGTCTCGATCTGTATTAAACAGATTTGTATGCCGTTGTTACGTGACAGTTGTAAAGCAGTGATGGGCTGCTTGTATGTTAAATTGAATGCGGGTATTTTTGCTCGTTTTTGGTACTTTTTTCAGTTAAGCTATGGAATTGAGACAAAACAACTTAATATACAACATATTTCCATATAAACAAATATATTTATGTTTAGATGTACAATACATATAAACAAATGCATATACACATACAATGGAAATGTGAAAAGAATAAAAGGCTTTAAATGGTAGCTAAACCTTGTTTGGTGCATACACCACAATACAACATATATATTGTTATAATATATATGCTAAAATACAAATTTGTTTATTGAAAATCTATAATATAAACATTAAACTATTAACGTTTTTTACATACACAAAATACTTTTTTAATACCATTTAAATCACTTGGTACTTTTTAAAACATTTTTGATTCCCATCACTGTGTGATTTGCTTTATGTATACTATTGTTTTTTGTTTATGTATAGAAAAAACATAAACCACGTTTTTAAATGTTCTATAAGTGCACCAACGTGCTTACAGTACGGTGCGGTACATTACGGGTACAGCAACGTTCGCCTAACTAGGCCTTAAAGGTATGTTCAGACCTAACAACCGACGATATATAAAAATTTACATTTAAAGTAAAATTAGTTTAAAAAAAACGAAACTTAAAAATTCATTGCACTAATTTATTCAAAATTTTATACTGCAAGTGTATGAGACTTCAGTAGGAGTATGAAGAGAACAAGCATTTCACGACATTTTCCATACGATTTGACAGAAAAAACTGGTGATCGCCTTGAAATAAAATTTATTTTAATTTATAATAAAAATAAAAGCAAATATTGGTCATGCGTTTAAAAATAAAGAGGACAAAGATAACAGATTATGAAAAAGATGATAAAAGAGGACACAAATTTTATAGATGTCAGCCGTGACAGCATGGTCACGGCTAAGGGGGCTAAGACTGTAAACGAATTACCCACTACTAGTCGCGCGATGAGGACTGGAAATGTCTTGATAATTTTCGACAGTCACTCCCAAAAAGGAGTCGTTAAAAGAAGTGTTTCCGGGATAAGCCGGTCAACATCTGCAAGGAAATCGAGTGATCACCGACAGAGTTGTGCTAAGGCCCCCAATAAGGGGGTAGTTAAGAGAGTTAGGTCTGGTGATGACCAGAAACCCCCAGCGGCTAAAAAGACTGGTCAGACTGGTGTCGGCTCTCTTAAGGATAGGTGTCAAAACTGTCAGTTAAGGCCTTCGAGTTTTTGAATGCTGCAATTGGCAGATGTGGCAGCGCTTGTCCTGAAGCCAGATTAGACGTTATACTCGTGTCTGAGTAGCCACTAAGGCCTGCAGTCACGGTATGGATACCTACACCTATAAAACCGGTGGAGGTCATACTGTGGATAATGGACTCAGTACAACCCAGAGGAAGTTTATAGCTTCACTGGGTTGTAAGGAGAACCAAGGGAGAGGCTTCGGATTCGCAGTGGACATGGAGTCTCTCAAAAAGATGAAATTGATGGGAGGGGTTGCGGTATTCGGGTTAGAGTCTATCAGATTTAGGCTGAAAGTGGTGCAGATAAATTTGCACTACTGTGAAGCAGCCTCAATCGAATTAGCAACCCACCTCATCGATATACTTTGTTCGTACTCCACATGGATGAGAAGGTACGAACTTGTATATTGGCTAGAATAGAGCATAAATTTATGATTTCTCATTCTTACAGTAATGGAGTCCTGACGGTTGTGACAGGAGAAGCCAGGGACAGAATGTTTCTGTTGTTACTTTTTTATTGTAGCACCGGGAGTGCTGGTTCCATTTGGTTTTTTTTTTTTGTTTATTTAATTTATTTAATTTTGTAAGGAAAAGGAGTAGCTGCCGAACGCGCACTTCATTCGTTTTTTTTCTTGTTATTCTTTTCCCATCGCCCCGAAGCCGAGATATGGAGGTGTTTGGGGGCCGTCAGTCAAAGTCGATAAGGCCGTCATCGAAGTCGATAAAATCGTCTTCAAGATCGATAAGATCGTCTTCGATAACGGCTAATCGATCTTGAACATGGCGCCCCCCTTGCACTGGTAAAATTGTTGAGCCGGTTAATTGCCCCAAAGCCGTGATGATTTGGTTTAAGAGCCCCTGGGTGGTATGCGGGACCTCAGTAAGAGCAGGAGAGGGCTGAGGTTGCCGTCCTCTTGATTGTTGTTGTTGCCTTTGAAGTTGTTGCTGTTGGCGACGAAGACAATGCCTCAAGCTCTGAAAATGTAGTTGTGCCTTTTGCTGAGGCGGGTTGGAAGTTGGTTGCAAATTAGCACGTCCAGTAGTGCGATTCACTAACTTTTATAACGACAATCGAATCGTTAAAATAAGTATAACGAAAATTTATCGAATATGCTATTCTGTAAAATTTTTAACGATATTCGCTGTCGTTTAAAGTCAGCTGTTAATTTAAGCAATTTTTTGTCATTATCTTAGCGACAATAATTTAGTATGTGTTTATTTTATCGATAAAATGTTTTTTATGTTTAAAATAGCTTACATACATACAAAGATATATTCATATGTATATGTATGAACAAAAACAAAATAATAAATTCAAAATTTCCAAAAAGAAAGCAAATTAAGAACAAAAATAAAATTCTAAATGTAAAATTCACAAAAAAAATATAAAACCACAAATTAACCCTTCGTCTTACTTATGAGTCTGGCCAGACCTTTTTCAATGCATTTTGAATGAAAAAACATGTGTAACAAGAGGGGTTAAGAACAATTTCATATGTTTTTATTTTATTATTTTTTGTGCTTTTCGTTTTTTTTGTAACATTTTGTAGACAGAGATGTAACAAAAAAACAGCTGTGTACTATCGTTAAAAAAAATTACAGAATCACACTTTCGTTACTGCAAGCGAATATAAATGTCGACAAATATTACGATTGTCGGATCGTTAAAAGTTAGTGAATCGCACCACAGCTTATGTTCGTCTGGATTTGCTATCATTTCGAGCCCTAGCTGAGACTTGAGCCTGACGACTGCCTTGGGACTAGGGATGAAACGATACCTCTAAGGTATCGATACTTTTACTCGATGTGGTATCACTCGTAAAGTAGCGATACCTACTCAGTATCGAAAAAAAAGTATCGATACTTACTTGTATCGCTTTGTATGATAAAAGAATAGAAAGAAGCATTTATAAACGTTCTTATTAGTGTTTAAGTACTATATAATACAATAAGAACTATGATCCTTTAAAATTTTTGTGCAAAACGAAAAGTTTAAAAATTGAGACCACTTTTTGTTACCACCTAGTACCTTTTATTCCAGAAATCAACAATGTTACTGTGTATTTATTTTAAATGTAAATATGTATTTTTTTTAAATTGGTAAATATATAACAAAGTGTGGTAAAACCATAATCTACGATGTTAATTGTCAGTCACACCTTAACGTCAAGTTTTTTGCGCAACTTAATTTGACCTTTCTTTGTTTCAGTAGTAGTAAGATTTTCTTTATTTACAATAAATTTTTGTTTACAAATTTCATTTTTATTTATAAAATAAACTCTTATTGAAAATTAGAAAATTGAAAGTAATATTCGACAATGTTTTTATAAAACGTCTGTCGATAACCTTAAAAAATAAACTTTAAAATTATTTAACAAATTAGCTAATTATATTCTTGTATTAAAAAATTTCGATAATGTAATGCTGACTTTAAATGATAAACCAATCTTTCCCAATCCGTTTTCTTTTCGCCATTAAGTATATCAATCATTTCAGTGTAAAGTAAATACGGTTTTTCAAAACTAACAATTGTTTCAGTATTTGACAGCCTCTACCATTGAGAGGTACACAATTCAGCAGCGCGTTAAGATTGTTAAAGCCATTTACGAAAATGGTTGTTGAATCAAAATGCATTTCGTGCACATCGTGATTTTTTTGGTCAGCATAATCGACCAAATGTTTCCACAATCGGGAGAATTGTTCGCAAATTTCAGCCAACCGGGTCTGAATAAAATGTAAAAACAAATGTACATGCTCGCCCAGTTAGTTCTGCGGCTGGCGGCGTTATCGTACTTCTTCGAAAATGAGGTCGGCCATGCAATTACCGTGAATGGTGTTCGCTATCGCGAGATGATAACGGATTTCCTGTAGCCATAAATTGAGGAAATGGACTAGGGATGCCAAACGGGAAATCCCGGGATTCGGGATTTATTAATCCCGAAAAATTTTTTTTAATCCCGGGATTTTTAATATATCAAGTTTTGTGTACAAAAATGTTCGTATTTATTGAATTTTTATACTCTATAAAAAAAAATATTAAAAATTTCTTATTTTTCTTTTTTGAAAATATATGTTATATGTATAAATAATACCTTTTAAAAATTCATAAATAAATAAAAAAAGTTTTGTTTATTTGAAAAAATCCCGAAATCCCGGGATTTTCTAAAATCAATAAAATGGCATCAATAAAATGGACCTATACGATTTGTGGTTTATAGGTGTTAATTGGTCAAACGGTTTCTTGACACTGTTACTGCCGCTCCAGCTTTGGAAAATAATCAAAAATTTAAGATTTCAATGCCAAAGTGAAACGATTACTTTTGACCGATACCGAGTATTTTTTTATTGATACTACTTGTTACTCGGTTGCTAAGTATCGATTACAAAAATATTTGGTACTTATATAAAAGTATCGAATATGTACTTGTATTTACTCGTATCGTTTCATCCCTACTTGGGACCGTTGATTGACGGAACTTCGATGAAGGAGCGTGTGATGAAGATCACCGCATATTTGGCATGTCCCCACTGATGTGCAACTTCCGATTTGGTGTGTCTTCGAAAAACAGTTGGAGCAGTATTTGTGGATCCGCACCAAATAAAGTTTTTGGTCCAATGAGAGCTTCCGGAATATTTTGCAATATCGCAATGTATGGTAGTTGAAGCACACAACACATAGTTCAGGCTGATGAGCTGGATCCATCCTATGACAAAATAAAGAAAGAAAGAGAGGCAGATTACGAAAGAAAACCTCATAAACAGGGTTGTGAACTATTTCTAATCAAAAAGCGCCGTGTCGCCAATCAAAAAGCGCTAAATACAATTTAAATAAAAAACTTAAGTTTTATTAATTACACTGACCGTCAAAAAAAAAATCGTTTTAAATGAAAATATATGAAAAACAAAGATACCGAGGCCTTATAGCAAAAATTATGTAACCAACAAAAATCAAATTTTACAGGAGAAGGTTTTTTTTAAAATAATTTTGCTTCAAGTCTAGGGTTTCGTTTGAAATTGCTTTTGCTCTTATTTCGTAACGGTACTTCACAGAGATATGAGATTTTAAGAGATGATACAAATGATAAAAATTACCGATTTTCATCAAAAAACAAAAATCTAAAATGTTGTTGGTTTAATAATTTTTGCTATTAGAGCTCGATTCTATTGCGCTAAATTCAAATCCGTTTTCAGTTTTTGCTATCATGTCTTGTTTTTTTTGGGCTAGACTTATATTTTGACCGAAATAAGGCATTTAGGCTACATACATTTTATCATAACTTGAGAACGATATTGATCTTTTACAAATAATTATTTTCAAAATTAATGAATCTATTTTAAAATCAGACTAATATTAAATAAATGCTTCTTGAAATTTTTGATCATATACCAAAAACGTGAATTTTTTAATCATGAGAAAATGTTTCTTTATTTAAGAAACTTTTACTTAATACGAACAAAACAAGTTAAAAAAAACAGTTATTTATTTTTGGATTTTCTTGTTTAAAGAAACGAAATGGATTTCTTTAGAAAATAAACTTCTTTCTTTGTATAGAATGCTTTTCAGAGTAAAGTATTAACAAAACGGAAACAAATTTTGGTTTAATGTGTCTTGATTTTAATGTATACAAATAAAAGTACAAAAATGTTGGGTATCAAGTAAAGCGCTAATTTAGCGCTCTTTTCAAAAAAAGCGCTAGGGAAAAAATATGCGCCTTTTCGACAGTTGAAAAGCGCTAAATCTAGCGCCAAAGGCGCTAAATTGGCAACTCTGCTCATAAACCAGATGCGGACACGACAGATAATACACAAGAACTTGTTAACAATCTACAGACGTTTACATAGCGGAAGCATGCATAGTTTTACTATTGGCCGAGTTATTACACCACTTGACGTTCTGATATCAGCCACTCGTACACGTTTATCTGGATCCACGTGCACAGTTTCAATCCTGCCTTACCTCCAGTCACTTTGAGGAAGAAGCTCGTCTTTAACGATGACGAAATCACCAGCCTGTAGATCACCTCGTGGATTCTGCCATTTATACCTTTTGTGTAGCTCGTGTAGGTTCTCATTTTTCCATCTCTGACTAAATTTGTGATGCAGTGCTTTTAATCGTTCCCAACGATTAATCAAAGACAAGTTCTGAGATGTTTGTTTGTTTATTAGAAAATGTCACCAGTGCAATAAGATATAATATCTTTTCAATTTAGCACTGGACATCAATATTGGCAAAGTATACAATTTGAATAACTTATAAAGTATTACAATAAATTTTAAATTAAAAAAAAAAACAAAATTGAAATTAAATGTATTTATAGATGTGTAAAAATATTATAGGTTGATAAATTAGTAATATACCATAATAAGAACTAATTTTCATTGTTATTAGTTGTTGGCGTCTGGTTTTGCTGTTTTGAAATGTACTGCGTTGCTTGTGCTTTGAATATTACTTGGAAGTAGATTCCAGAGCCGTACGGCGTATATAAAAAATTGCCGCTCCGACATTAGGTAATGATATCGGATATGCAATATAACCCTGCCTCTAGCTGATCTTGCAAATGTTAATTTTCTAAATAGATAGTCAGGTTCCTTGGTGTAGATTATTTTGTGTAGGAAAATTAAACTGCGACATTTTAAAAGATTATCAAAAGAAACATTAAACAATTTATTTGCAAACCGGGAGACGCTGTCTGTCCTTCTCAGATGAAAAACGTATCTGGCGATATTATTAAACGAAGTTTTTAATTTTCGCATATCATATGCACTACAACCAGAAAACAATTCACATCCATATAAAAGTGTTTTCAACAAATGTGATTTTGCCAATAACATTCGAATCTTAAATGGCGTAAAATAATGATTAATGCATAGTGATCTCAGCATACCATACGTTTTCCCTGCTGCATTATTTATATGATCTGTCCACGAAAGTGTTGAATTAAAAATTATTCCCAAGTTTTTTGCAGAGTTCACGATCTCAATTTGTGTATCTCCCAAAACAACTTTAAGCTGATACAGGTTGTCCATTTGTGTTCTGCAAATTGGAACGCATTTTGATTTTTTAGGGTTTACTGACTCTTAATAGATCTGAATTTATTTTCGAGACGCAGTTTGATAATGTTGAAATGTTACAGCCAATGAGCAATTGGACATCATCAGCATACATTTGGATTTTCATAAATTTTAGTTGAGTCGGGAGATCATTGGAATACATAATATACATAAGCGGACCGAGAATGGATCCCTGCGGAACACCTCTCGAAACTGGCAGCCATGATGAATATCTTGACTTACTATATACAGCCTGGAATCTATTGCTTAAGTATGTTGATATTAGCTTTGTAGATGTCGTTGAAAAATTAAATTGTTGCTGCAGTTTTCTACAAAGAATTCCATGGTGTACGGTGTCGAACGCCTTCGAGTGGTCGAGAAGGACTAAAAAGCCAATATTACCCTGATCAATAATACATCGGATCTCTTCGACAACTTCCGAAAGTACTGTTATGCAACCACGGTTTGGCCTGAAACCTGACTGGTTGGTAGTTAAAAGATTTCTGTTAGTAACATATTCCAGAATTTGTTAATGCAGGAGTTTTTCAAAAACTTTTTTGAGATATGGCAATATTGCTATAGGACGATATTCCTTGGGAGATTTAGGAATTGGCACAATTTTTGAGTATTTCCAGTTAAGAGGAAAAGAACTTGTGGTGATAATTGTATTAAAGAGGTGTGTTATGAAAGGAATTAAAAAAGGTAGCAGGATTTTTACAAATTTCGGGTTAATATCGTCATAGCCTACAGAGTTTGACTTTACTGATAAGAAGCCTTGGAGGACATCTGACTGATTAAATATTTGAAAGCTAAACTTGTTAATTTGGTTTTCGTTATCAGAATTTGTTTCATGACTATCAGTGTAACAGCCCGGAACAAACATTAATGGAGCCCCACGAAGAAAATGGCCTGGTGTGAGGTCTTGTAAGTCGTCGGGGTCCTCTGACTTTGGGAATAAAGGTCTCGAGCTTAAAACACATTCAATTCTCGCTAAAAGAGTAGAGAACTCTTCAAAATTAAACTTCTGCGTGCCTACTACCTTTTTAAAGTGAAGTTTAAAACTCTTTACTCCAGCCTCCCATAAACCTCCCATATGAGGAGCACTTGGAGGAATGAACTTCCATTCAAATCCATGTATAGCAAATTTATCCGTAATCTCCTTGGCAGTTTGTCTAAGAAACAAGGAATATTCTTTTAAAAAAACTTACTTGCCCCTAGGAAATTTGTGCCATTATCCGACATAATAGATTTGGGCAATCCCCGCCTTGCTACAAATCGAGCAAATGCAGCTAAGAAGGCTTCTGAGGTTAAGCTTGAACAGGCTTCAAGATGAATTGCTCGTGTGGAAAAACAAACAAATACACAAGCGTAACCTTTAATGTATGCAGCTGCCGTATTCTGTAATTCGCTTAGCTAAAGCTAAATCTCGATCGCTAAAATTCCTTAGAGAAAACAAAATTAAAAAATTTTAGCGATGACATTAAAAGCTAAAATTGCGGCAAATTAAATTTGTATTACATTGCCAAATTAAGCAATGCACGTTACTGAATTACATTTGTAGCCAAAAATTGCTAAATCAACTTTATAGATTTTTAGCGATAGAGATTTAGATTTAGCGAATTACGGAATACGGCTGCAGAATTTCGGAAATTACCTGACTTAATCTGAAACGGACCAGCAAAGTCGACTCCCGTATGAGAGAACGGTAATGAAAGAGTTGATCTTTCCAATGGCAGAGCAGCCTTGATTTGTGATTTAACCTGTTGTTTATATCGAACGCAAGTCAAACAATGATAAACACATTTCTTGACGGTTCTTTTAAGGCCAGGAATATAGAACTGGCTTCTTACTGTGCCCATCATAAGAGATATGTCCGCATGTATTAGTAATTTGTGAACAAATTCTAGAAAAATTTTACAGAACTGAGAGGAAGCAAGGCATTATTTTTTCAAGAGCAATGGCAGGTGGGTCTGATTTTGGCCAGTTGCCTTGAGAACCAAGGAGCCACATGGGGCCATGCCACCACAACCAATTATTTTTTAAGTCTTGGTGCTTAACACCTCGAGTTTCGAGATCTGCAGGATTACCATGGGTTAAAACATGATTCCACTTCGCATTGCCGACATTCTGTATAATCTGCACTGTACAATTGGATACATAAGTTTTCCAAGCTGATGGATGTTTTGTAACCATGCTAAAACAATAGTCGAATCTGACCACAAAAAAAGATGAGAACTTTTATATGAGGAGGTTTTGATCACCTGCTTGACCAGTTTTGAGAGCAGTAATGCTCCGCATAACTCTAGTCTCGGTAAACTTACTCGCTGCAACGCAACTTTACTTTTTGCCACTAGTAGATGTGAGTGTCTGCCAGATAAATCTTCTGATCGTATATATAACGCAGCGCAATAGGCCTGTTCGGAAGCATCACAAAACCCATGAATCTGGATAGTACTTTCTGGATGGAAGTGGATCCATCTGGGGATTTGAATGGTTCGTATTTGAATAAAATTCTCTAAGAAAATGTTCCACCTTGAAAGGGCATGAGGTCTTACATCTTCATCCCATTCCACCCCATCTTGCCATAGTTCCTGTAGCCACCCGCGGGATCAAACAATTTAGCAACGGCGGACAAGATTTTTCTTTTCGTTGTCTTATCTGGAAAATCGGACATTCCGACTTTATAAGTGAATGAGTCACTGATTGCATTCCAATGAATTCCTAACGTCTTCGTAGAGCTCGAATCGGATAACTTTAGGAAATCTGTACTTAAAGTATCTTCAGGTGGGATATTTTCGAACAATTTTATATGATTTGCCGTTATTTTCTTAAGTGGAAAACAGGCAGACTTTAATGTTTGTATAAGCTGGGTTTGTGCTTCAAGAGCTGAAGCTTAGGTATGACCACCAGCTAAAATATCATCGACATATGTTTCGTATCTCAAAATATGAAATGACAAAGAAGCCCGTCTTTCCTCATCTGTTGCCAATTGCAGCAGCGTCCGTATAGCAAAATACGGTGTACAATTCACACCAAAAGTAACTGTACACAATTCATAATCTTCTAAAGGGTCAGCAAGTTTTTTCGAAAAAGAATTCTCTGATATGGATAATCAGATTCTGATACTAGTATTTGGCGGTACATTTTCTCAATATCGCCATTAAAGACATATTTGTACGTGCGCCAATTTATAATGATGGACATTAATTCAGATTGTAATGTGGGCCCCACATGTAATACGTCGTTTAACAAAAATGAGCTTTTTGTTTTTTTAGATCTATTAAAAACTACTCTGACTGTCGTAGACGCACTTTCGGGTCTAAATACGGCATGATGAGGTAAATAATATGAAAAATACCTCCCATCATAACAAATTTCTGAAGATCTTGTTTTTCTCATGTGACCCAATGTTAAATACTCATTCAAAACATCATTATACATTTTGAAATCCTTTTGTTTTTCAAGCTTTGATTCTAAGTGTATATATTGGCTCTTTGCTGCAAATCTGGATGATTGCAAATATAAGGAATTCGGAAATTCCTGTTTAAAGGGAAGTTTGACTACATATCTTCTCTGCTTCAGATAGAACTTTTGTATGTGGGACTTCTTCCGTTTCCCAAAATTGTCTTAGCATTGAGCCTATATTTTCGTTATCTTCCCTTTGATCATTAGTCGTTAGAGAAACGCTTCGTAACTTTAATGGACCGTAAATGTACCATCCATATATTTAATTTTGAGCAATAAGGTTGCCCATTATATTTTTCTTGATTCCGTTCTTTATTATGTATGGTAAGACATCACTTCCAAGAAGCATATCTACTTGTGATGAGACTAAGAAGCTGGGATCTGCAAGTTTAAGACCCTTTACTCCAGATAAAGCAATATTAGATACTGAAAAGCTTGGCATTAATTTCGTTAAATTTGGAACAATAATAACTTTGGTACTGAGTGTTTACTTAAAGTAATATTGGCTACTTTATTTGAATTTGCCACCACTGTACCAACAAATCCGAAAAATTTGTTTGCGTATTAACTTTGTGCATTATCGATCGCAACAACGGTGTTCCGAGCTTACAGGTTCATCTAAAAGATGAGCAGAATCGACATGGAATGCATTTGTCGCATTATTACGGTTTTAAGATTTTCTTTGATGCTGAGAATTTGATTTTTCCAAGCTATGGTGCTTATTATTGCATTGAACACATGTGTGAATACTTTGGCAGTTCGCGATGCTATGAGCCGATGACAAGCAATTACTGCATATATTATTCTTGCCCACATATTCAATCCTATGTTTTACTGAGAAATTTTGAAACTTGGGGACAATTTCGAATGTTATGATTTTTATTGCATAACTTACACAGCATATTATCATTATGCGCATGCGGATCGCCATTGTTAATGTAAGATTTAGTTCTATTCTGTGACTGTAAGGATCCTACCGAACTTTGAGATCTATTTTGAAGCCGTTGGCCTCGAATACTATATATTCTTTCTATTACCTGATGTCTATTAATCAAAAATTCCTCCATTTATGCCCAAGAAGGCAAACGAGTTGGAGAACTAAGAGATTGTTTCATAGAGCTAGAGTTTCATCAGGTAACTTTGTAGAGCACAAATATATTAAAATTGGATGCCACTGGTCAGTTTTAATGTTGGGAGCATTCAATATCGACAAGCAATCGGTAATTGATGTCTGAATTTTATTTATAGATTTACAACTTTCTGAATTTTTCACTAGGATGTTGAATAAAATTTGCAACTGATTATCTGCCAATACTCGTTTATTTTCGTATCTCGCCCTTAACGCGTCCCATGCTAATAAATAATTTTGATCGGAAAGAGCATACTTCGCGACAACACTACCTGCTTCACCCTTGGTTTTATTTCTGAGGTGATATAATTTCTGAGCTTGTGTTAAACGAGGATGATTGCCATAAATGGCAGTGACATATCACGAAAAGATGGTCATTCCTTCGTTTGTGGTGTTGCAAAGGCAAATGGAGTAATTTCGTATATTTATGAAATGCCATAAAATGGAAATAATTTTTTTGACGTTACACATTTAAAGTGCATTTTTTATATAATTGTTGTTGTATATTTAATCAAAAGTTTAAAATATATTTAATAATTTAAATAACTAGTTATGTTTTCGTCAAAAAAATAATTATTGTTTTTTTCTTGATTGTACTGTTTTTTTGTATTAAATGTACTGGTTTTCCGCATTTAAAATCTGGCAACCCTAATCACAGTACAAAACGTGCACTTTTTATAAACATACACAAAACTTTGACATAAACCTAGCCAAAGCCCCCTTACACACTCGGCAAGTTACTTGCCGACAACAACAAAGTAAGGAAAAAAAATTTGTACAGACTGTTTTTTTCGGCAAGTAACTTGCCGAGTGTGAAAGGAGGCAAACAACGCAAGAGCAAAAAAATCGTCACCATGAGTTAACATCAGGGATGATAAATGAGAAAACTAATATCGTACCAACGAACTTTTAAAATCGTACTTTTTTGGACCCAATAGTACTAAATAATTTTTTATAATTTTTTTTTATTTTTTTTTTTTAAACAAAAATGTAATACAACAAAAACAAAAGGTACTTAAAATTGATTTGTACATGTAAAGTATAGATATCAAAAAATGCATGATCTGTAATTATACATAATAATAGGGTGGGTAAAATTTTTTCGAGCCAAAGGTACATCGCGATTCTTGTTCTATAAGTTATTCCAAGAAACTATGCCAAAGAAACAAAAATGAATTTCGAGCCCCGGATTTTCGAAAATATTTAAGAATAGAGACAAACAAATTGTATTTGGGCTAGCCAGACCTGCGTCATGCGGTTTTTAGGGTGGGGAACTCCATTTATTTTTGATTGCCGCCAGAGAACGTTTTCGTACACTTTTTATGGCTAATAAATTAGTGAATATTTAAACTTTATATGTTGTTTAAACGCAACAACTGTAAATCAGTGTCCCATGTATTATATGTAGTTAAAAAATAGCATTCATATGGTCTGTATTGTTAGTTTAAACGCCCAATTCTATGCCGTTAAAGATGGTTTATATGTTTACTGATATATAGATTTGTTCGTTTAAACACATTTTAAACCAAAAAGGGAGCTTAACTTGCTCTGATTTTTGCATTTCCAAATTTATTGTGTTTACAATGTCAATTTGTACTACAGAAACAGGAAAGCAGTAGCAGTCCAAATATAAAATAAAATTTAATTTAGCGCTTGAAAAATCTCCTTTAAACTAGTTCGGAGTAAAATAATAATGGAGTGGGCTCCCACTGTTCCAAAATTCTGTTGATTACTTTTTGACGTGACAACCATCTTGTTGACGAATATTTAAAAATATTATGAGTTCGTTCCAAAATAATCTTGAATTGAGAGGAAGTCGTCTCTTCTACTACTACTAAAAACTTGCCAATATCATCAGAAAATGCACGCTTATATGCTGCCGCTGATACTAAATTTAGAATGTGGCAAAATCAGTGAGCAAGTGCAAAAATCTATTCACAATAGCGGAGTTCAGTGTTTGCTGCAAATGGTCTTGCAAAAGAGGAAATGCAAAATATCATAGCTGTTTCCCTTAGATTTCATAAAAAAGCAACGACATTCAGGGCTGCCAGGTACTTTTTTTCCTTGTCCCCAAAAAATTAAAAAAATATCCCCAAAAATCCCCAAATTAAGAAAAAAAACTAACTAAAAATAAGCAAATATTTTTCTGTTTGTTTTTTTTTCTGACCAAATTTAAAAATTTTTTTTTTTTAAAGTAAAAAATAGTAAGAAAAATTTTAAATTAGAAATCCCCAAATAAAAATTTTTTGTAAAAAAAATTATTTTATTTTGTTTGTACCCTGAAGGAAAAATAACATAAATTTATAAAGTACCTTTAACACTACCTTTTAACTAAAATGACAATGTTAATAAGGACCTTTTACACCGTATAAGTTGTTGATAAGAGTGAGATAAAAGTTTTGCTACTTTTTTTTCATATTTTTAATACGAGACAAAGAAAAATAAGCATAAATAATAAAAAGGAAAATATATTAAAAGAGTGTAAAATCCCCAAAAAATCCCCGAATTTTTTTTTAAATCCCCAAAAAAATCCCCAAATGACTTTCTTTGTCCTTTTTGCTCGCATAAAATCCCCAAGTCTGACAGCCCTGACGACATTTTGCATTTTCAAAAACTATTTGCACCAAACACTAAACTCCGCTTATATTCATTGGACAGTAAATACGAGTTGCCATTTTAATCAATTATAAATATGTAGGTTTGAAAAATTTGTAAATAGTACCAGCGTACTTTCTTTCTGTTATCGAGAGCCAAATAAATAATATAAAAAGTGATTTAAGGGCAATTGTTGAAAGAGTTGAAAATCTAGAAACTAAGAGCTCCGACGTTATGCTTTTGAGCGAAGAAATAAAAGAACTGAAGCAAAAAATATTAAAACAAGAAAATTCTGTTGTGGCCGGTAGTATTCGAATTTCTGGTGTTCCCTATAATGAAAATGAAAATCTTGTTTCTATTGTACAAAACATATGCAATAGTATACATATAAATGCGCCGCAGATCGAAAATGTTTATAGATTAAAAAAAATTTATAGAAACAATAAAAGTTATAACCCAACGGATGAAGTTATAGTTGTAAAATTAAATTCTCCATTTGAAAAAAATTTTCTTTTAAAATCAATATCCAAGTTCCGTCGAGATAATAAAACTAATCTCTGTTTACGTCATGCTGGCACAAAGTATACAGAGATGAAAAAAGTGACGTATGAAAAATGCCTAAATCATTTGCGAGGGCAGCTTTCGAAGAAAGAGAAAGAAAACGTTTTTTGTTAGTAAAGTGACAAAGCGTAAAAACAGGCCGCTACTATCTACACAAATTGCATAATCAAAACAAAAAACGCAAAAAGGGGAGCTTTCGAAGAAAAAGACAGAAAAAACACAATATTTTCTGCCTCGTGACGCATCTGTATACTCTGTGATGCTGGTTTCGAAAGCAATGAACCTATTTATGTAAATGAAAATTTAACACCTCATAACCACAGAATATTTAAAGAAACATTATTAATGAAGAAGAATAAAAGAATCAAGTCAACATTTACTTTACGTGGACTTGTTTATGTTAGAAAGTTTGATGCGGATGATCCCGTGCTCATTGAATACCCTGAGGATATAAAACGGCTTTTTCTTGATTAACGTTTGGACATTAACATCCTTTTTAAATATATTTTTTTATTTAAAATACTATTGTTTAACTTTTATATACGTTTTTATTGTTAGGTTATATCATTATTTAAAATTATTAATTGTTTTATTTTTTAAAATTATTTCTTTAATTAATTTCATACTTAATATTTCACTATTGATGTCAAAATTACACAATATAGTTCGACCTCATTTTTTCCCCTATTTAACATTAAACAATTTTAATATATTATATAATCATGAACTTTACTGCGTTGCGTTTTTATGTAAATATGACAAACCTCTCATTTAATCAATTCGGTTCCAGAGATGGTAATTATAACATGATTCGAATTTTAGCTAATCGACATCCGGGCTTTAAAACTATTCATATAAATGCGCAAAGTCTTTTACCGAAAATCGATGAATTCCGTTTTCTTTTTGAAAATTCGTGCATTGATGCAATATGTATTTCGGAAACATGGTTTGTACCTGAAATTTATGACAGTGTCTACAAGATAGATGGCTATCGTATTTTGAGATCAGATAGGCGTAACAATGGCGGAGGTGTGGCAATTTACATAAGGAACACCATCTCATGTAAACTTATTTGTTCATATAATGAGCCTGGTGACGTTGAATTTATTTTTATTGAGGTTAACTATTGTGCGAACAATATGCTACTAGGCTGTGTCTATAGACCAGATAGGTATATGCAATTGGACACACTTGTTGATAAATTAGAGAATGTTTCTGTTATGTACTCTGAAGTTATTATGACTGGTGACTTCAATTGCAATTTGCTAGAAAATGAAAATCTAACTACTATCATGTCTACACTAAATTTATCCGCTGTTAATACTCTTAGGCCTACGCACTTCTCGACCACAAATAGTACATTACTCGATTTAGTTTTTGTAAGCAACGGACAAAATGTATTACTATATGAGCAGTTAGCTGTACCTTCTTTTTCTAAGCATGATTTAATTTTTATGTGCTATAAATTTACGGTGGAGACAGGAGTTAGAACGTTTAGTGTTCGAGATTTTAAAAGTATTGATTTAGAAAACTTATATCGTGATCTCATTTACTCTGAATGGGATCGAATTTTCTATTTACCTACGGCAGATGAGCAAGTTACCGTTCTCAACACATTAATACTTCGGATTTATGACAATCACGTACCGGTAAAAATTAAGACGGTTAAAAATAGAGCTAAGCCGTGGTTCAAAAATGAAACTAAACTGTTAATTAAAAAGCGTGACGACCTATACCACATGTGGAAACGATACAGAACTCCTGAACTGCATAATGAATTTTGCGTGGCGCGAAAAGCCGTTGTTTCAAAAATCAGACATGATAAGTCTTCGTACTATTTTAATAAATTTAATTCGGCAGTTAGCACTAAAAGTAAATGGAAACATATACGAGATATAAGCGTTAGTAAGTCAGTTGAACGTTCGGTGGATGTTGATGTTAATTTGATTAATGAAAGCTTTATGAATATTCCTTTTCCGACAGTCCAGTTTGACTTTTACGATGGAAATACACATTTAGTTTCGTGCAACCAGCTAAAATTTCAAAGCGTTAATGTATCTGATGTTGCAAACGCTTTTAATGCAATTAAATCCAATGCAATAGGATTAGATAATATTGATCCAAGGTTTGTTAAAATTATTCGGCCATGGATTATTCCATATATCACCCACCTTTTTAACACCATAATAACCACCAATAGATTCCCAATGGAGTGGAAACATGCCAAAATTATTCCAATACCTAAAACCGGATCTGAATATCGTCCAATTGCAATTCTGCCATATCTCTCTAAAGTTTTTGAAAATTTATTGCATAAACAAATTTACGAGCATGTCAATGCGAACAATTTATTAACTGATCGCCAATCTGGATTTAAACCACAACGTAGCTGTATTACTGTACTAACTGATGTTATAGAGGAAATTCGAAATAGTTTAGATGATAATAAATTAACGTTCCTTGTGTTATTAGACCATTCAAAGGCCTTTGATACTGTGCACCACTCAATGTTATGCATGAAATTGTTGAAATTATTTAATTTTTCAACACTAGCTGTGGAATTAATATCGTCATACCTTTCAAATAGATCTCAATCAGTTGCAAACAATGATTCCTTATCACGAGCTTTACAGGTAACAAGAGGTATCCCTCAAGGCTCTATTCTTGGACCCCTTCTATACTCGTTATATGCTAACGATCTTCCAAAACAAATAAAATATTCCAAAATACAAATGTATGCTGACGACGTTCAGCTGTATCTTAGTAGCAACAGAGATTCAATTACGACAAGAATACAAGAATTAAATCATGATCTTGACAAAATATATACATGGGCTTTAGCTAATGGTTTACGTCTTAATCCAAGCAAATCAAAGTGTCTAATAGTATGCAAAAAGGCAGTTCGAATAGATTTTGATATAGACATATTGCTTGGGGGTCTAAAAATTGATATTGTGGATTCAGTAAGAAACTTGGGAGTAACGTTTAATAAACATCTAACTTGGTCAAATCACATTACTCAAGCGTGTGGTAGAATATATGGCATGTTGCGTAATTTATATGCCACTCAGCACTGTACGCCTTTAAAAATAAGGATATTACTAGCAAAAACTTATCTCTTGCCTACACTTTTATATTCGTCAGAAATTTTTACTGGTTGTAACACAAAGGACATGAGAAAACTTACAGTTACGTACAACAACATCATCCGCTATATATTCTCGTTAAAAAGGTTCGATAATGTATCGCAATATTCCTGTCGTATTTTCAGCATATCTTTTCCAAGCTATTTACAATTTAAAAACCTTATTTTTCTTTACAAAATTATTATGACAAAGGAGCCGGATTACCTATACAAACGTTTGCGGTTTACAAGGTCGTGCAGAGGAAAAGGTATACTTCAATTTCGTCACCGGGACCATGCTTCTGAATGTCAATTCTTCATATTAACCATACGTCTCTGGAATCAACTCCCAAATAATTTGCAAACCACTAGCAACGCAATAAGGTTTAGAAAATTACTATTAGAGTATTTTTCGTAATAATTGTTTGTTTAAATTCTAACGCAAAATTATTTTATTTATGTTATTATTTTTTTAATTTATGTCATTATTTTAATTAATTATTTTTTATCTTTTAATTCTGTAGCTTAAATTTATATGCACTGTTTTTGCAGTTTTATTTTTAAATATTCAACTAAATTTGTTAAACTTAACGTGTCTGATTCTAATACTATAATTTATAAGATATTGTGTCTTGTTGTGTTAGAAAATCCATTTAATAAATACAAATACAAAAATACAAAAAATACTTTTTAGTTTTAAATTGTACCAAAAAAAGTACAATTGTACCAACTTTATCAACCCTGTTCAACATGTTCGTAACATAGCGTCTTCACTTGACAATTTTTTGTCATACCAAACGTCAAACTTCATATTAAAAAAACGCTGACAAAAATTTTCGAGTTTTTTTTATACATATAGACTTTGACGTTTGGTATGAAAAAAAAATTGTCAGGTGAAGACGCTATGTAAGTGTTTGGTTTGACAGAATGAAACTTTTGAAAAATCCCGTAGTTAACTAAAGCTGGGATCACACGATTGCCGCAAATGCACCAATATGGCACAATTTTGATTGTGCTTTATTGACGCACAATAAAGAAATTGCACCAATCAAATATTCTGAAATCACACGATTGCCCTGTTTTATACAAATTTAATTGCCGCTAGTTGGTACAAAGTGAAATGGGTACAATAATTGCCGCAGCACAGTCACACGATTGTTCTTACTTGATAACTGCGAAAACAGCTGTTGTGGTACAAAGTGAAATGGGTACAATAATTGCCGCAGCACAGTCACACGATTGTTCTTACTTGACAACTGCGAAAACAGCTGTTGTGGTAGCTTTTTCATTTGTTTGGAAGTTCTAGTTTGTATGTATGTTCTAGTTTGTAGTTTTATTTGAAATATTTTAAGAAAAATTTAAGAAATTCCAAAAATTAACAGTCTGTTAACGTTTGGATGAAAATTTGTATGATTAATAAACTAAATCTAAATCAGTAACTAAATGCTGTAACTTTATTAATTTAACTACCGATATCATTTAGTAAAGTGAAATCACGGCTACTTTAACAAATTTTTTATTTCCGTTTTCAAGTTAACAAATATTTTATTTAAGAAATATCAACGCCAAATATCCGTAAAAGAATAAAAGAAAAGTTTTTTTAAATATCTTTAATAAAAATATTCGCACTTAACAGCTACATAGTATGCTTGTGAACCTACATATGTATTTGTTATTAGCAAAAATTAAAATGCATAATAAATCATATTTATCTTCATTACATGCTAAAGGAAACACAAAAACGTAAAGTTTATTAAAAAAAGACAAATATTGGCGCGTATTGTGTTGTTTGATTGCCGCACAAGAAGACAACAAATATTGGTGCATTTTTCTTATGTTCATTGACGCACGGTTGCATAGCAAACAGTCACACGATTGCCGCACCAGGGTTGCATTTGATTGGTAAAAGTAAGCACAATATTGTCCTCGATTGGTGCAAGAGCCAATTGGTTGTGCAGTCACACGATTGGTGTATTGAAAAGTGTGTAAATTGGTGCATTGCGGCAATCGTGTGATCCCAGCTTAAGATGCGATGTTGTGTTTGTTTTCAATATTTTTTTTTTAAATACATCCCCCCGTATTTATAAACGATTATTAAATTTAACAAACGTTTATTAAGACAAATTTTCATACAAAATTTGTTTTATAAACCTTTATTAAATTTTAAAATTTTTTATAAATACATGTGTACAAAAATATTTATTTGTTTTGATTTAGTTTGATGGTTTTATCGTTTTCATATACATATGTATGTTATTTCTTTGGTTTCTTTGTTTGTAAGTATTTAAAAAGTTCTCTTAATTTTAATACAGTCCATTAAATTTCACTAACAAAAGAATTTTTGGTATGTAAAAAAATAACAGTAAAACAAAATATATGTATTAGTGCTGGGATACTATCAATATTTATCGATAGTTCAGATTTCACTATCGATATATCGATATTACTATCGACTGCCGGGTTGTACTTAAGTAGGAAAACTTTAGCTAGTTTTTTATCAGGCTACAGTTCGTTGTTTTTATCACTTTATTGAACGTAACAGCCAATTCACATGGAGGCTTTTACGACGTCGCTTTGTCGACGTCTCTTTTGGTTTGTTGGTGAGCGGTGTAGATAAGAAAGAGGGGTAAACAAAACGACTAGTTTTGTGTTTTGCATTACGTTTTTAATACCCTTTACCACAGGTGTAAAAGGGTACATATAAGTTTGTCATAACGTTTGTAATTTCCACAATATTGATTTTAGACCCCATAAAGTATATATATTCTGGGTCCATATGAGAAGAGAAGTTGATTTAACGATGTCCGTCTGTCGGTCTTACGTTTGATATGTGTTTTCCGGATAATCCAGACATGATAGCGCTAGGTTGTTTTACATTTATGTTACATACAGTCCACCATTTCTTGCTATTGAAATTCAGCAAGATCGGTCCACAAATGGCTTAGATATGACGAAAAAGACACGACTGCCTCTAATTTTTCCAAAAAAAAACCTTGGGGTCGTTGTTGTTTTTTTTTTTTTTAATTATTTTAATGCGTTTAATTTAACACATACAAGCCCATAAACAGAATAAAGAAACAAACAAGTAGTTTCAATATATTTTAATTTAACGCTTCTTCAGCAAAAGCGTTCGTAGTCGAGTTGTGTAACTTGCAGGCTAAGACTCGTGAGGTTTCAGGTTTGAGTCCTGGTTGCCCCAGTTTTTAAAAATTTTTTTATTAGTACCCTTTACCACAGGTGACTTTTTTTTAATTTAATTTGTTTATGTCCTAAAAACGATTTTAAAATTACCTATAAAGCTTTTCGATATTTTCATTTTATTGGCAATGACACAGTGTTTTATTTTATTTCGGCAAGTATATACATATGTACATAAAAAGTTGTGTGTAATTTAATTAAATCCATACTAACTAGTAGGTTAACCTAGCTATTGCAAAGACATACATATGTATGCACATGAGTATGTATGAATGAGCAAAAGTTATTTATGTATAAAGGCATTGCTTTCGTAATTGTTGTTGTTGCATTTTATTTTTATCTCTTATTGCAATGCCTTTAGGCATTGCTGTAGTAATTGTTGGTATTGTGTTTCGTCTAATAAGCTGTTGCTACGTTGATCTCTTCTTGCATTTCTCTTGGTTGCGGTTTTTTATTGTTTTTTTTTTTATAATCTTCACCACAAGTGGTGGATTTTAATGTGTTTTTTACGCATACACATGTATGTATGTTCATAATATTCTCTTAATATATTTTAATTTAACGCTTCTTCAATCAAACCGTTCGTAGCTGAGTTGTCTAAGTTCTCGCTTAAGGCTCGTAAGATTGCGAGTTCAAGTCTCAAAAATAAATTTTTTTTTTTATTTTTATTAAATTTTTTTGTACACGATTTTAAGATTAAATAAAAATTTATATAACGAATTTCAAACATCAACTTTGGCAAAAGAGGAAACGGACTAAGATATATAAATTTTTTGATTTTGTCATATTCTTCGGCATGACGAAATGAAAAGTTGGCGGTGCTCAATTTATATTTATTTATATCTAAAGAACAATATTTATATGTATAACTTTTTGTTGTTCTTACATACGATACGGCATAGCCGAATATAGTACTCTTATTTGTGTGTTTTTTTTTAATTTTTTTTTTTTATTTAATTTTATTACAGGTGGAAATGTTATTTTTTTATTTTATTTTTATTTATTTTGTATACCCTTTACCACAGCTGAAAAAGTGTTTATACATACAAGTTTGTCATTCCGTTTGTAATTCCTACAATAAAGATCTTAGACCCTATAAAGCATACATATGTATATATTCTGGGTCCATATGAAGAGTGAAGTTAATTTAACGATGTCCGTCTTACGTTAGAAGGCCCCAGACATGATACCTAGAGGCTAGGTTATTTAACATTTATGTCACATACTTATCTATAGCCCACCATTTCTTGCTATTAAATTTCCAAGAATTTATTAAAAAAAGAATTATCATTGATTGGGTAAAAGTTATTTATAACAATTTATAAAAAGAATATACTTTTAATCAAAATAAGCTTAAAACATTTTTTAGAAAACTAAATGAAATGCCAAATTATGGGGGCTAGGTTGTTATACATTTATGTCACATATTGATATTTCCACAGAAATGTCTACTTTTTGTCACGTAACGTCACCAACCATTTTTAATCGTTTCTCAAAGAATAATGAAAATATTATTTACTTTTTTTGCATTTGGGTGTAGAGCGCAACTAGGTTTTCATTTAGTGAAAGAGAGGAAAAATTTGAACAACGTGGTTCTAAAATACAAGAATAATTGCTAGGTGACGTGACGTGACAAAAAGTAGACATTTCTGTGGAAATATCAATATGTGACATAAATGTATAAATGTATATTTTCTGTGGAAGTGCCCATATGTTATTTTTTTTACAAAAAGGGTGATATAACGAACAGCGATCTAGTCTGTCGTCATAATATTAAAAGCAATCGTCTAATTTTTATTGTTGACATGAATAACATATAAGTTAGCTTTTTAGGCAATTTATACAAAAATAAATTCAAATACATATAATATTTTTTGCACAAAAGTGATTTCAAAGCATACACAATTTAAGCAATTGCTTGTTTTGTTTATGTTGCATTATTGATAAATAAAAATCATTAAAATATGTTTGCGACTTTTATTAACCAAAACGACCGTTTTTGTGACTTTACGTTTAAAAATATGTGATGGTAGCCCTGTAAAATAGTTGTGTTTTTTTTTGTTTGTTAGTGGTTTTTTTTCATTGAAAATATTCGTGGTGAATTTCTTTCCTTAAAATTACATACCTCCTGCATTATACAAAAACAACAAACACATACTTCATTTTACGATTAATTTAATTGATATCAAGTACTCATATCAACAACAGTTGTTTATGTGGCTCGATGGCCGAATGGCACAAAGTATACAGAGATGAAAAATGTGACGTATGAAAAATGCCTAAATCATTTGCGAGGGCAGCTTTCGAAGAAAGAGAAAGAAAACGTTTTTTTTAGTGAAGTGACAATGCGTAAAAACAGGCCGCTACTATCTACACAAATTGCATAATCAAAACAAAAAACGCAAAAAGGGCAGCTTTCGAAGAAAAAGACAGAAAAAACACGATATTTTCTGTCTCGTGACGCCTCTGTATACTCTGTGCCGAATGGTCTAGCCGCCAGTCTGGTTTTAACAATTTTCTGTTAGCTTTGAGGGTTCGAGTCCCACTCATTACTATTTTTTTTTTGGTTTTTAAAATTTTTTTTTAAACTAAAAAGAAATTGAACGGTTTTTGACTTTTTAAAATTTGTTAAATACAGTGGTATCCCGGTTTAACGTATACTCAGTTTAACGAATTCGCGATTTAACGTACGGTCATATTTTTTCCATTGAGAACCTTATATTACGAACAAACATCAAATTTGTGTACTCTAACGAATTTTTACAAAAAATTTACAAAAGCAAAATAGAATGAATGCAAACATATTTGTATCCATTCTCTTTTGTTTTTGTATACGATTTTACTGAAAACAACGAGTTAAGAGATGTTTTTTCTTTTCTTACACAGAAAGCAAAGAAAATACTTGCTCTCCAAAATAAAAATTTGTACGTTACAAAGTAATTTTTTTTATTTTTGTTTACAAAACAAATGTTTGTTTTCTGTTTCAAATTTTACTTCAGTTTTGTGAAGTTTTTGTAAACGTTAAATTCTTAAAGAAAAATTAAACATTTTTGACGACTATGAAAAAGGCCTGCGACTAAGTGCTTTTTCTAATAAATATCAGCTGCCAAGTCATCAATATGCAAAATTATAAAATCAAAACGGAAAGTTTTGAGCGAAATGGAAAAGACTAAGCTCGGAAAGAATAAAAGGGTGTTAAAAACAGGTGAGTTTCCAAGAATGGAAACAGAATTGCTTAATTGGTTTCAAAACAAGAGGAAGGCGAATATTCCTATTAGTGGTCCTATATTAAAAGCAAAAGTCCTAGATCTACACAAAAAATTTTATGGTGGAAAATTTAATGCCAGCCATGGCTGGTTCTGTAGATTCAAAAAACGCTATGGAATGCGTTTAATGAAGCAAAATGGGGAGAAATTCTCTTCTAGCAAAGAGTTAGTGCAGCCGTTTATATCTCCACTATATACTTATTAATTGAAAATTATATGAAGTATTTATTTTCTGTTTGTGTTATGAATGGAAATAAACGAATTTAGTTTGTTTTATTAGAATATTGTTGTTTTATCAATAAAAATGTATTAAAAATAACTTCGGTATTTAACGAATTTTCCGACATAACGAAAGGGCCTGACAATATATAATTCGTTAAACCGGGATACCACTGTATATTTATAAATTTTATATACCTACATATATTGTATACATATTTACGCCTTTTAATTTACCCTCTTTTTTATTTTATGTTTATACCCTATTTTTAATTATAGGTATTTTTCTCTTTTTATAGGTAATTAATTTTGTTTAAATAGTTCCGTTTCATATCTTAAAGATCGGAGCAAATTTTCTTAAATTCTTATTTAAATATTCAATTACCTATTCAAAGAATTGAATTTTTGAATTTTGAATTTTTTTTACTTATTTAGCACGCCAATGCTACAAGACCATTGCATATGTAACAATTTACCTATATAAAAGATGTGTTCATCGGTTGCTTTGGGTTTCTTCTTTTTTATTCAAAAGATGTCATCACGAAAACATTTTATAAAGGCAAATCGTCGTGCCAAAATTATCTTGACGTAGGTTTATCATAAGAAAAATATTTTGGGAATTTGAATACCTATGTGCCTATTTACAATAGCGGTTTTTACCTTTGTGTTAAGTGTAAATGTCCGTTTTACTTAATTCGATTTTATACTACAAAATGAGTGTCTTTTTGGTATTTATTATAAAGTAATGAATTTGCTAAAAAAAGAGAGATAGAGAGATAGAAAAAATAAGATTAACAAAGTGTGCAAGGGTATTTTACTACCAATACTGAATACCGCTTATTCCTATAAAACTTCTGCAAGGGAAGACGATTTGAAGACTTAAACTTTGGCAAAACTGGAAACAGACTTATCTCAATTTTTTAAACTGTGAAAAACTACGGCACTATGAAATTAAATGTGGGGATAGCTCAAAATAGATTTATTTACATCCAAAGAACGCTATTTATGTAACTTTCTGTTCTTATCGCACCATGGTGAAGGGTATTTAAGATTCGGCATAGCCGAATATAGCACTCTTACTTGTTATATTTCTCTTTTAACTTTTTCTTTTAACTTTTTCTTTTTACGTTTTATTATTTTTCTTACTTTGAAGTGTGTGGTTGAAAATACAGCGATACCTCGATTATCGATAATAAACTGGACCGGCAGCATTCTTGATTATTTTTATACCTGGTGGAGGGTTGTGAAGAGTTGTTGTGAAGAGGGTATATTAAGGTTGTCATTCCGTGTGAAACTTTTTTATTATTCATCTCAGACCCCATAAAGTATATATATTCTGGGTCCTTGAGTAATTCTAAGTCGATTTAGCCATGTCCGTCTGTCTGTCCGTCTGTTGAAAACACGCTCACTTTCGAACAACTCAAAAGAAATGAACAAACTTGGTGCCAAATTGCTTGTAGTTATCTTAAGCAGTTTGGGATTGAAATCCAGCAAAATCGGTTCAGTAGGACCAGAGCTATGAATCAAAATGTGGAACCACCACCTAAAAAAATTGATAATTTTGTTACAAAAAATAACATAAATGCTGGAAAAAGGCACGGAATGAGATAAGATTTTGCAAAAATTTGTTTAATTTGACTGAAAATCGCGCTGTTAAATTTCGTGAAGATCCGTCCATAACTTACCCTAAGCCCCATATAAACACTACTCCCGGAAAACAGTTTAGTACGCCTAAAACCGTAAAAAATAACGCTAGCGTAACAAAATTTGGTACGTCACAGTTTTTTAGGACTATAAATGATACTGTGAAATTTCGTGAATATCGGTCCATAATTTACCTTAGGCCCCATATAAACCCTACTACCGGAAAACCGTTTAGTACAACTAAAACCATAATTAATAACAAATTGTCACAGTTTAAGATAATAATAACATCATACAGATATTACTCCTTAAGCATTCGAACTGTCGGTGGAGGGTATCAAAGATTCGGCACATCCGAATATAGCACTCTAACTTGTTTATTGTGTGTTTCTTTTTTTTATGTAAATATATAATGTATTATTATGTTAACATGAAGAGAAAAGTAATTTTGGCAGAACATGCTTCCAGTACGTTGGGAAATTCTCTTTCTTCGTTTATTAAAATTTGTTTTGATTGTTCAAAAGTAAACGAAAAAAAGATAATTTGTTAATAATTTCGGATACCAGAGGTAATGCCGGATGATAGAGGTAATTTAAATACATGCAAATAAAATTATTTTCCAGTTAATTGAAGCTGCCGGTTGATCGAATGACGGATAATCAAGGCCATACTGCAAATAAAAAAAAAGACATGCAACCAAAAATCATGGTATGAACGCAACGAGATTTTGGAAGTTGTTTTAAAAGGGAATCAAGATAAAACGATGTCGTTAAAGCCCTCATGTGAATTGAGGGTAAGAGACGTATGATGTTTTTTTTTTTTTTTTTTTTTTTTCATTATTTATTTATTGAATCTTCATATATTAAATATGAACAATAATTAATCAAATCTTAACCTAATGCTTTATTTTATGTCTTGCCAGTGCCAGACAAAAATTTTCTTCATCACGGGTTCTGTTCACATATGTAGGTGCTTATCGCTCATCTTAATGGGTAAGTGCTGCAGTGTCTCTTCTTCTTAAGCGAGGGTGGCCGCTATCATTTAAAATATTTCGTGCTAGTGGATTTGGGTGCAACTCTAGCCTTTTCAAATATTTTACCGCATACTTCGCAATAATAGTCCTTACCAGTGGCACATTGTGGATATTTGAGTTTTTAACATACCAAGGGGCAGCTGTAATTATTCGAAGAAGTTTATTTTGGCGCCTTTGAATTTTTTCGATATTTGAGGCCGAGGCAGTGCCCCATAATTGAATACCGTAGCACCATATTGGCTTTAAAAAAGCGTTGTAAAGTAGTAGTTTGCAGTCGAGACTAAGAACAGAATTTCTTCCAATAAGCCAGTTAATTTGAATTGCTTTTAGTTTCATTTGGGTTAATTTTGCTTCTATATGGCATTTCCATATTAAACGCCGATCTAGATGAATACCGAGATATTTGACATGCGTTTGTTGAGGCACTAGTTGATTATTGATTTTAACAGGGGGACATGTTTCCCGACGCAAGGTAAATGTTATATGTACGCATTTTTGCTCATTGACCTTTATTCTCCATTGTTTAAACCACAGTTCTAGTTGAAATATATGATTCTGCAGGTATCGAGATGCTTCACGACTGTTCTCGTGTAAGTTTAGAAGAGCTGTATCATCAGCAAAAGTTGAGGTTAGGGTGTGATTGTTTGTTGGCATGTCCGAGGTATATATAAGGTAAAAAAGTGGGCCCAGGATGCTTCCCTGAGGGACTCCAGCTTTAATTGGCTGAGGAGAATTTATAAAATCGCCTTCTTTAATAATACATTTTCGACCGACCAGGTAGCTTTCTAACAGCTTGTGTGTATTAACCGGTAGGTTTAGCGTCAATTTATGTAACAAGCCTACATGTCAGACTTTGTCAAAAGCTTGAGAAACATCTATGAAAAGAGCGGAGCAATATTTTCTTTCTTCAAAGGCTTTTCTTATGGCGTTTACTATCCAATGGGTTTGTTCAATTGTGCTTTGCTCGCTTCTGAAGCCGAATTGATGATACACCCATTGTCATTTAAAATAGGGGTTAATTTTGACGCTAAGAGCTTCTCAAACAGCTTTGATATATTAGATAATAAGCCAATAGGCCTATATGACTCAACTTTTGTGTGATCTTTTCCTGGCTTTGGTATCATCGTTATTAAGGAGACCTTCCATTCCTGAGGGTAGTATTCAAGGCGTAAAATAGCATTAAAAATATAAAGAATTATTTTCTTTGCTATGCGAGGTAGCTCCAAAAGCATTTTGTTACTGATTTTATCAATAACAGGTGCCTTCTTGGTGTTTAATTCACAAATAGCCCTTTAAATTTCCCTTATCTCAAATCTAAGGGGGATAGCTGCTCTAACATTAACAGGCGGCAACTCGTCCGCTATATCGTCAGGTATATTTTGGGTAAATACGTTTTTCAAATGATTTACAAACAGGTTTCCTTTTTCATTATCATTTCTTGCCCAACTTCCATTCAAGTTTCGTAATGGTGGTTTCGAGATAACTGGTCTTTTGAGGTTTCTAGCTGCACGCCATAATGAGTAGCCTGATTGTGGAGTTACATCCAAGTCCTTAAGATATTTTTCTACGGAAGCCGTTTTCTAAGTCTGCAGTAATTTTCTTAGCCTTTTTGTACACTCTTTTAATTCATTTTTAAGTTGAGGGGATCTTTGCAATTGCCATTCTCTTCGCACTCTCCTTTTTTCATTCAAGAGGCGCTCGACATCTGCAAAATATATTTTGTTATAATTGGTTTTTTTGAGGGTTTTGCTGGAATGTTGAACAGCTAGTTTAAGATAACTGTCAAAATTGACAATAGAGAGATCCACATTTTCCGGTGTGCTAAAGGAGCATATAGACGACATGCTTTTGTCATCTGACATGTCAAATTTCCCACTGCAAAACACATACATGTCGTGTGTTACCTTTTTAACTTTGCTTCTGTAAAAGTCAGACGCGAAGTCATCTGACAAAATTTCAATTAGAGCGTGCTCTATTTTATTCTGACAAACCATCTGACATCAGAAATCTATGCCGGGAAGAAACTGGCAGCGGCGTCAACTATTGACGGAATCATTAGCCGGCTGAAGTTAATATTTTACAATACCGAGATATGTATGCTCATCTCACCATTGAATAGAATTTATGTAAATATAAACATAAAAACCGTTTAATTATAAAATTCTAAATTGGTATCTTTAAAATAAAAGAAAAAATTTTAAGATGGCTAAATTATTTTACGGCGCAAATAAATATTTTCGTGGCGGCAGCAAGCTATTTTGAAACCGAGAACTTCTTTGGTTTCTGCAATAACAATGCGAAAAAAAACAGAGACAATGTCAGAAGCAAATTACATGTACGTTTGTGACCGAATATTATAAACCTTATGTAAAACAGCAATTTTGACAGACATGAACAATTACATGTGACTTGAAAATTTGACATGTCAGATGACAAATACATGTCGTGTACGGGCGCCTTAAGCGGAATATTTTCTGTGCAATGGGTACTGAGATATTTTTTATATTTTAACCAATTTATTTGTGTAGCTGTTGTCGCTATGTAACCAGAGGGAGATACGATTCTATTGGTGTTTGTTATAGTAATTATTGTAGGTGTGTGATCAGAGGATAATTCTAACGAAGCTTCAACTTGAATCGTTTCTGTGGGGATGTTTTTAACCACTCTGAAATCGATGACATCTGGGATTTTTTGCGGATCAGCAGGCCAATATGTTGGTTGTCCGCTCGCGACGACATTTAAATTCATTTTAGAGATTGTATTATACAAAACACGACCCTTTGGTGTTATTAGTCGTGAACCCCAGAAGGTATGTTTAGCGTTATAATCGCCAGCAGCCAGGAAACAGGGCCCCAATGTGCTTGGAGATAATCTTCACGATGATCACACATTAGGTAGTGTTTGATTCGGGTTTTTATCAAAATGGCAGAACCTCCACAAGCTCTATCTCGAGGGTCCTTGGTATCATATAGTGTATAACCATTGATTTTAAACGTATTTCTTGAGGTCAAATGAGTTTCAGAAACCATCATGACATCAATTTTTTTATTTTTAAGAAAGTATTCTAATTAATTTTTATGTTGGCGGATGCCGTTTGCGTTCCAAAAACAAATTTTTAAACAGTTCATGGTTTGTTAAGTACAGCTTGCAATAACATCGATTGCATGCCAAGGATCTACTGCATCATATTACCCATTGTGTTTGTAAAATTATTTACTGTTTGCACTAAAGTTTCCATGGTTTTTTCTAGACGACTTAAATTAGAAACTGGAGTTTCATCATTACTTGGCGAAGCACCTTGCATTGGCACATGGTTTGATTTTAGGACGTTAGCATAAGAGGTTCTGTTATTACTAGGCTGCGGAGCCTGAATGTCATTAGTGTTTACTTGATTTTGTACCTGCATTTGAGGGGGGTTAGTTTTCGGTCCAGCCGACTGCTTGACGATAGTATATACAGGACATCCTCTATAATTGGCAGTGTGATTGCCGCCACAGTTGCTAAATTTTTTTACATAGGGGTCATTTTTAGACTTATCGCACTGGACTGTACCATGTAATTCACCACATACTACGCAAACAGGGGGTAAATAGCAGTAGGCCTTAGTATGGCCAAATTCTTTGCAGTTGAGACATTGAACGAGACCATTTCTTTTGTGCGGCTCCTCTATAGTTATTCTTCTGTAGAGAATATATTTTAAATTGTAAATAGGATGCGTTTCATTTTTTTTAATCTTAACGTCGCCAGGTTCTAGCTCCACTCGAAATAGTGGTTGGGGATTTTTTTTCCCTATTTTTGATATTTGTAACGTTTTTTTATTTTAAAGCCTTTCTCTTCCAAAAAGGTTTTAATTTCTTCAGGGTCCACGCACGATTCTACGATACTACGGCACTATGAAATTAAATGTGGGGATAATTTTTTTATTTTTAAGAAAGTATTCTAATTAATTTTTATGTTGGCGGATGCCGTTTGCGTTCCAAAAACAAATTTTTAAACAGTTCATGGTTTGTTAAGTACAGCTTGCAATAACATCGATTGCATGCCAAGGATCTACTGCATCATATTACCCATTGTGTTTGTAAAATTATTTACTGTTTGCACTAAAGTTTCCATGGTTTTTTCTAGACGACTTAAATTAGAAACTGGAGTTTCATCATTACTTGGCGAAGCACCTTGCATTGGCACATGGTTTGATTTTAGGACGTTAGCATAAGAGGTTCTGTTATTACTAGGCTGCGGAGCCTGAATGTCATTAGTGTTTACTTGATTTTGTACCTGCATTTGAGGGGGGTTAGTTTTCGGTCCAGCCGACTGCTTGACGATAGTATATACAGGACATCCTCTATAATTGGCAGTGTGATTGCCGCCACAGTTGCTAAATTTTTTTACATAGGGGTCATTTTTAGACTTATCGCACTGGACTGTACCATGTAATTCACCACATACTACGCAAACAGGGGGTAAATAGCAGTAGGCCTTAGTATGGCCAAATTCTTTGCAGTTGAGACATTGAACGAGACCATTTCTTTTGTGCGGCTCCTCTATAGTTATTCTTCTGTAGAGAATATATTTTAAATTGTAAATAGGATGCGTTTCATTTTTTTTAATCTTAACGTCGCCAGGTTCTAGCTCCACTCGAAATAGTGGTTGGGGATTTTTTTTCCCTATTTTTGATATTTGTAACGTTTTTTTATTTTAAAGCCTTTCTCTTCCAAAAAGGTTTTAATTTCTTCAGGGTCCACGCACGATTCTACGATACTACGGCACTATGAAATTAAATGTGGGGATAGCTCAAAATAGATTTATTTACATCCAAAGAACGCTATTTATGTAACTTTCTGTTCTTATCGCACCATGGTGAAGGGTATTTAAGATTCGGCTTAGCCGAATATAGCACTCTTACTTGTTATATTTCTCTTTTAACTTTTTCTTTTTACGTTTTATTATTTTTCTTACTTTGAAGTGTGTGGTTGAAAATACAGCGATACCTCGATTATCGATAATAAACTGGACCGGCAGCATTCTTGATTATTTTTATACCCTCCACCACAATTAGTTGTGAAGAGGGTATATTAAGGTTGTCATTCCGTGTGAAACTTTTTTATTATTCATCTCAGACCCCATAAAGTATATATATTCTGGGTCCTTGAGTAATTCTAAGTCGTATCATATAGTGTATAACCATTGATTTTAAACGTATTTCTTGAGGTCAAATGAGTTTCAGAAACCATCATGACATCAATTTTTTTATTTTTAAGAAAGTATTCTAATTAATTTTTATGTTGGCGGATGCCGTTTGCGTTCCAAAAACAAATTTTTAAACAGTTTATGGTTTGTTAAGTACAGCTTGCAATAACATCGATTGCATGCCAAGGATCTACTGCATCATATTACCCATTGTGTTTGTAAAATTATTTACTGTTTGCACTAAAGTTTCCATGGTTTTTTCTAGACGACTTAAATTAGAAACTGGAGTTTCATCATTACTTGGCGAAGCACCTTGCATTGGCACATGGTTTGATTTTAGGACGTTAGCATAAGAGGTTCTGTTATTACTAGGCTGCGGAGCCTGAATGTCATTAGTGTTTACTTGATTTTGTACCTGCATTTCAGGGGGGTTAGTTTTCGGTCCAGCCGACTGCTTGACGATAGTATATACAGGACATCCTCTATAATTGGCAGTGTGATTGCCGCCACAGTTGCTAAATTTTTTTACATAGGGGTCATTTTTAGACTTATCGCACTGGACTGTACCATGTAATTCACCACATACTACGCAAACAGGGGGTAAATAGCAGTAGGCCTTAGTATGGCCAAATTCTTTGCAGTTGAGACATTGAACGGGACCATTTCTTTTGTGCGGCTCCTCTATAGTTATTCATCTGTAGAGAATATATTTTAAATTGTAAATAGGATGCGTTTCATTTTTTTTAATCTTAACGTCGCCAGGTTCTAGCTCCACTCGAAATAGTGGTTGGGGATTTTTTTCCCTATTTTTGATATTTGTAACGTTTTTTTATTTTAAAGCCTTTCTCTTCCAAAAAGGTTTTAATTTCTTCAGGGTCCACGCACGATTCTATGCCCTTGATCACTACCTGAAGGCCTTTCTGCTCTTCAGCTGATATGTATAAAAGCTTTTTTTAAGGGATTCGAATTGGTTTGTTAGTTTGCTAAAATCATTCTCATGATTAACCTGTATTTTTGTCTCGTTTATATTACCACGCTTGATTGCCGCTACGTAAAAAGAACTTTCACCTATTACGGAGATCACGCTCTTTATTAACTCACTTGAGTTTTGCTCCCTAAGATATATTGGGGGTGGCTTAGAAGATTTTATGACGTTTGGTGCCTCTGGGGATTCGTCCTCAAGAATTGCAAAACGGTATTGTGAATTTATTCTATCAAAAGATGTTACTTTTGAGGCCGAAGCAACTGCTGAAGAGGTAGGGCTGCGACCCCGTTTAAGCACTGTTATATACCTGTCCATACCAACTTGTATTTGAGGCTTTTGAAAATTTTTCACTAAAGGGTTCTCCATTGCGTCTGTATTTGAGTTTATGGTATCATTTCTTACTAAGATTGTTTTTTCCGCCGCGGCAATACTTGCGGACGCTATGACACTTGTCCCCAAAGACAGATTAATATTTTTTAATGTATCACTATCCACCGTTTTTGTGAACACCGAGGGTGAAAGGGAACGTGTTCGATTAATAGGCTTAGCCGTTAGATAGTTAATATTGTTTTGTTTTGTTTTATTTATTTCAGCATTATTTTCGTTTGCCTGAACAGTCACATAAACATTTCTTTCATTTTGCCTTAGCGTTGTTTCACTGTTCTTACTCATGCAAAGAGTTGTTTTTGTTTTTCACCGTTTGCTGTGCTTTAAATATTTGTATTATTTATTGTTTTTACAACAACACAAAAAAAAATGTTTTTGTTGAGAGTATGTATGCATACACATGTATGAACATTCATACTTATGTATATATTTTTACTATTTTTCTTTATTTAATTTTATCGTTTAAATTGTTTACTATTATGTTAAATAATTTAAATAACAAAATATATAATTTATTTTTAAGCGTCCATTCGCTGCGTATATTACAAAACCAAATATGATTAATTAATAGTTCAAAACGTATGCGGGGTTAAAAATACACGTCTGTATCACAACAAAGCACAAACCCTCATGTGAATTGAGTGTAAGAGACGTATGTATGTACGCACGTTATTTTAGATGACAGTTTTTAAAAATTGTGATGCTGATTAGCACCTTTCTGAAAGAACCAAAGTAACAGGGACTATAAGATATTTTATAGCAACTTTAGATCATGTTCTTAATTGGATTTGATTCTCAATCCAAAAGGTAATCAATCTAGCTGACTTTTCCTCTAATGTTAGTTCATTGTTTTATCCTATGCTCGCAATTGCAATTGCATTTTTATTTGATTTTTTTTTACAACATCATAAAACTATCTGACATTTTAGTCCCTATGTAAACATATAAAAATTTCGGCATAAAGGCCTCAAGTTAGTAGTAAAACAAGCACATCTAAGCAATCCATACCACCTGCCATTCTTGTTGTTTGTATTCATTGCTGTAATTCTGCGCGAATTAATAATAGCAAGTAAAAACTTGCGGCAAAAAACTGTGTGTGTATAGCTGTTGTAACATGTCGGCATAGCGGTATTTTAAATAATAATAATATCAATATTGATATTTTTCCTATCGATATTTTCGATAGTTTACGACTATCGATAGTTCTCCAGCGCTTATATGTATACAACAAACATACATAAATCAAACAACAGTTTCTTTTTTTCTTCCAACAAGTGATTAAAGCCCGAGCACTTTTCGTGAATTTCACACACACAACACGAAGGTTAACGAAACAAAAACAAAACACATAGTTAATGTCTCAAAAGAGTAAATTTATTTTCCTCTCTTTTGGTGTTTCATTGCACACAATACCCTGCAAATAAAATAGGACCACCTGATCCATTTTGATAAAATGGACTACTCCGTGAACTGGTCCGATGTAATGCAAGCATGGACCATGTCATTGTTAAAAAGTGTTTGTAGTAAGACGACATGTCTTCGTTTTTTAACGACTTCTAAACTAATCCTGTTGAGTATACCATGGAGTAGTTTTAAAACTACTTAGTGGTCCAAAGGTGGGTTATATGGTCCTCTCCTAGGACATCGTAATGTTAAATAGACCAGGTTTTTTCCATAAGTTTGGGTTACTTTTGCACTAGTCCTGGTCCCTTGTGGACTACTCTTTACACGCGTGTTCGGACTGGTCCTATTATATGCAGGGTATGCACTGACCACTACATGCTCATTTTTAACTGTCTCTCTTTGTGGTGACCGCTGGATTAAAGACATAAAACGAAAACGCACTTCAAACCGCAAAACGACGGCTTTCTTCCGTAACCTCGTAACTCAAAAACAATTTCTTTTCAGGAGCCAGCGTGCCAACCCGCGGGTTCGCTCCTTGTAAGGTGGGGGCTTTACCAGTGGTTGGGGCGCGAAATATGCACTTTTAAGGACAACGTGGTTGGTAGCAGTGCCGAGGTCCTGTGTGGCTAGTTAGTGCGTTAAGAAACTGGTCGTTAACAGCTCCCCTCAGCGTCAGGGCAAAGCGCTGTTGTATGTTAGTTGCCTAGTCCACGCACGCCGTCACTGCGTGGTACGGTCCGTCTGAACGAGCATACTCGTGGGAACAAAAATGAAACCCTTTTTAAAAACAAAAACAAACATAACAAATAACGAGAACACGACGGACGAGATTGACCAGGGTCAGTCGGATGTCACGGTCTCTGAGTCGGAGAGTACCCTCTTGACTGTTCATGAGAACATAATAGAGCAGGAGAGACAGGTACTGACCGACCTATATGTGGATAGTCTTCTGGGACAATCGGGTGACTCCTGTGGTGAAACCGGGGCTACTCAAGGGTTAGAGAGGTTGACTCTGCTCTCTGACACGGAGCTTGATATTGATATATCAGCTCACAGTCAGACTGCAGAGCCTGCCTGCAGGCCAGGGGACATCAGAGGGGACACTCGGAAGAAGATTGTCCACAACTTGTTCGGCAGGACGCCGTGGAGGTTGGGCCAAGTGCCCCTCCACGAGATATTAAGAACTCCAGCCGAACGAAGGAGGAGAAGGCGCAGAACGGAACAAGGAGCTCTCATGCATATCTGGACAAGATGGCGAAGAGAGATCCTTCAACGTTCTCCGCGAGGGATAGGCACCTTCTGAGAAGGCACCGACAAAGCTTCGCTAAATTCGAAAGAATTTACGGCCCTGTCAGTACCGTGCTCGGTTGGCCCTATCCTTGGAGAAAGCAGGTAGATGAGGTCGCCGACCCGGAAACTACTCAAAAGAGTACAGGGCCGGTGGCGTCGTCAACCGCCATGGAGAGATAGAGAAAGGAGTGGTTGCCCCGGTGACCAAAGCGCTCATGTCTTCGGAACGAGCTGCGGAGGATAAGGGGGCGATACCCAAGAAAGGAAGCAAAGTGGCTAAGGCACTGAACACGGGGAAGAAGGCTGGTAATCCTCCGTCCGATTCCTCTAGTGGCTCTCGTAAGGGGGTCATTAGGGGAAAAGGCGCGGGCAGTCGTACCGAAGTAACCGAGCACAGCGAAGAGGGCTGGTACATCTCCGGCTGAGGCTCCTAATGGCTCAAATAAGGAGACCATTAAGAGGGTCAGATCTGGGGAAGATCAGCTTTCTTCATCGAATAAAAGAATGAAGAAGTGTACGAGCCTGGAGGGTCATCTGCAGGTGGCTGTCATAGATCGGAATGATACGGATGGCAGGATCAGTGCCGAGCTATGGCAGCTAGTAGAGGCTAGGCTTATCGACGAGCTGGCAGTTTTCAAAGGCAAAGAGGAGGACGTATCCTTCAACGGTGCGGACTGGGTTAAAGTAGTCAAGGTTGTAACAAGAATTCATTGGAATTCTTAAGAACCACAATTGGCAAATGCGGCGACATTAACTCGGGGGCAAGGTTTGAAGTCATACAAGCCTCCGATTTGCCAATAAGGTCCATAGTGACAGTATGGATTCCACCTCCCGTACGCACGGTGGAAACTATACTGGCAGTATTGGGCAACCAAAATAGTAGGCTTCTTACTGACCAATGGAGGCTAGTGACCTCACTGGTGTGTAAGGAGAATACCGTCAGGGAAGTCCATGGAATTCTTGAAGGAGGTGGGGGGGTTGTTAGGGGTTTAGATTACGTCAGGTTTCGGTACCCGAAGCGTGACAGGACCAAGGAGGATGTTAGTGGTGCAAATAAACCTGCACCATTGTAAAACAGCCTCAGCCGAACTTCCTCTCCAGCACTCGGACGGACGTAGCCCTTATCCAAGAACCTTGGATAAATAAAAAATAAGGTTTGCGGTTTAAGGGTTGCGGGATACACTCTGTTTGTCCCGTCCACAGAGGACAAGGTAAGAACGTGTATACTAGCGAGGAATGAATTGAATTTTCTCATATCTCATTCTTTCAGGTGCGGTGACTTGATCGTAATAAATGGAGAGGCCAAAGGGAAGCGTACGCTTACACTGGCCTCGGTGTATATGCCATACGAGGGGTTGGACCCACCGGGCACAGAGGTGCGGCAACTGACGGCATATGCAAGGAGGAGAGGTGCAATCCTTGTATTGGGCTGCGATGCCAATGCTCATCAAAGCCAATAGGGGAGTGCCGATATTAACAAAAGAGGTGAGTTAATGTTTGATTTTATAACTACTAACAATCTTATTATCTGTAATATGGGTAACACGCCGACGCACTGGTTCATATTTTGAGAAGGCGGCCAAAATTATTTTTTTTATGTTCTCCGATTTTAAAATTTTTTTATTCATGTGGAAGTAAATACTAGTGAACCTCGGGAGCCAAAAAATGCCAACCCTATTTCAACTATTTCATTGAGAACAGGGTGGTCCGAAATGGACTTTCTCAATATTTGGTTATAGTTTTGAATTTCTGAGTCAATTTTTTAAGTTGAAATGCTCATAACTTTTTTGTTTTTTAAGATTTTTTGACAGAATAAGTTTTGTGAATTAGTTTATTTTATTAGCTACACGTGGTTTAAAGCATTATACTCTGCGACCTCTAGAACTATTTAATTTTTTTTTAATGTCAAAATTTCCCGAGAATTTCCTACTTTATAGAGCATAAGTCCTGCCCGTCAAAACGCGTCAAAAAAAATCCATACTCTCTTGAAGTCCATAATCTAACCTACATTTCTATACCCCATTGTACACACGTCTGGATACGGCCTTGCGAACTACAGCAATTTCTGTGACCCAAGGTAAGATATTCGGTTCAAAAAATAAGTCCTGCAAGGAAACATTACTGAAATTAAAGAAGATGAATCTTAAAGAATTTTCGACAAATGAAGCAGTTCAGGCCACATAAATTATCTAGCACGTCAGGTTATCAATTAATTTGGAGAAGGTAAAGGTATTGCCATTGTTATGAACTTATTGTGGGTTAACGGATGCTGCAAAACGAATAGGCGACATAAATAGACTAACACGTTAGATTTCTGAGTAAGTTAAAAGGTTAAACATAAGGCATTTCAATTGGAAACTCTGTTTCCTGGACAATGACGTCAATGCCATGGCGAAAATGGTTGAAAACGTAATAATGCTGGGAATGAAAATCTTCATCCCAGTTAAAAAAGCTTCGAATAAACCTCGATCCAAATCTTGGTTTAATCAGTCGTACAAATCAGCAGTCAGATCCAGAGAGGAAGCATTCAGAAATTGGCGTAAAAATAAAAACGTTGATACTGAACTGCTACGCAAAATGGCAAGGTTTTCGTGTGCCAAAGTACTTAGACGGGAAAAAACTCTTCACGAGCAACGTCTTCGTGCTGAAGTTCTTGCTGCTCCCCGGGGTAGTAAAAGCTTCTGGTCATTCGTTAAAAGAGTAAGGGTTAATGCTAGTTCTTCAATACCAACTCTTTTAAAGGATGGCCGATCATTCACGGACCCGGTTGATAAGGCTAATTGTTTTGCCGAATTATTTGCTAATAATTCTTACCTACCAGATAGCAATCAACCACTACCCGAACTCGAAAAAGTATTCGTAACAATGCCTAGAATATTTTTTCGGGGTCGAGCTGTTAAAAGGGTTCTTGCGGATCTCGACATAAACAAGTCTCCTGGGCCAGATGGTATACCTGCACTGGTCTTGAAGCAGTGCTCGTCAACGCTAGCTCGTCCCTTAGCAAATCTTTTCAGCACTTTATACCGTGCCGCGGAATTTCCAGTCTGCTGGAAAGTTGCTAATGTAACGCCAATTCCTAAAAAGGGAACCGGTAATAACCCTGAAAATTACCGCCCAATTGCAATTTGTTCGGCACTTTCCAAAGTTATGGAGAGTATGGTAAATTACCATCTTGTCAAATATTTAGAATCAAACTACCTACTAAGCGACCGCCAGTATGGCTTTCGTAGAGGTCGCTCTACTGGAGACTTACTAGCTCTGTTATCGGAAAAATGGTGCCATTCCATTCACCATTTTGGCGAAAGTAAGGTAATTGCTTTGGATATTTCTAAGGCGTTTGACAGAGTCTGGCATGGTGCACTCTTGTCAAAACTTGCTGCATTTGGTGTCGGTGATAATTTCTCTCGATTTATATCGAGTTTTCTCAGAGATCGCACTATACGAGTTGTTATAGATGGGATTTCGTCAGACGAGTTCAAGATTCATTCAGGGGTGCCGCAAGGCTCCGTTCTTTCTCCTACTCTATTTCTTATCATTCTAAACGACCTCCTTTGTCAAACTTACAATCCTATCTACTCTTTTGCAGATGACAGCAACCTTTGCAACTCGTTCTCATTCGAATGTCGACCAAGCGTATCCGATGTCGCTGCTATGAGGCAGAATATGAATGATACGCTTGGCCGAGACCTTGACATAATCTCGGAATGGGGTCGTGCGAATAGGGTCGATTTTAATGCCCGAAAAACCCAATGTTGCGTGCTGACGCATAAACGCGCGACTAATCAAGGTGCCTCATCTGTATATATGGGTGGTATAATTATTGAGGAATCAGAATCTCTCGATGTTCTGGGCATGAGGATACAATGTGATGTCCGACGGACAGAACATATATTCAAGGTGTCGAAAGTAGCATTCAAGTGCCTCGGATTTCTAAGACGGTGTAAGATATACTTCACTCCATCTGATCTCCTTACTATTTATACCACCTATATCCGACCGCGTATGGAATACAACTCTCATGTGTGGGCCGGTGCTTCAAGGTCTATTTTGGAGCTTCTCGACAGCGTGCAGGAGAGGGCGAAGGTTCTCATTGGTGACATTAGGGTATCCAATTCTATTGACTCCCTCGAGCACCGTCGCAATGTGGGTTGTATTTGTCTGTTTTATCGTTACTACAATGGGATGTGTTCTGACGAAATTAGGGATCTGGTTCCCGAAACCCGTACGTTTGTTCGTAATACACGTTTTTCCTCAAGAGCCCATCCTTATGTGGTCGATTGGCAGGTGAATCGTACAACGCATTACAGAGAGAATTCATTTTTTTCCCGCACAGTTCGTATGTGGAATAACCTTCCTGCAGAAGTCTTCCCTCTCACTTACAACACGATTAAGTTCAAATCGAATGTTCACAAACACTACTCCCTCTATCCTCCTTCCCACAACCTATTTTCCTAGTTCCAACACAATGCAATGCATTAGTAGGGGTCATCCCCTGAGTGCTGGTCTTAACAGTAAAAAAAAAAAAAAAAAAAAAACATAGTTGAATTACCTGAAAATTGCCACTTAATTTAAAAAAATGGAAGAACAGGTAAATGGTAAAAAAAACCAGCACGCAGTTATATTTTACATGAAAATTACCTACATTACCTGGTATGTTATCCTTTTAAAAAGTGTGAAAACAGGGGTTTTTATGTTTCAAAGAAATGCTAATAAAAGATTAAATTTGTATTTAAAAAAGGGTTTTTATGTTTCAAAGAAGTGGTACCAAAAGATCATTTAAAAAAACTTCTATCAAGAGTATAAAAATGCATGCATTCATAATTTTACCTTCATTATTGTTTAAACAATGGCTAAGTTCAGTTATAAAGTTCTCGCAGATATATATTTTCAACAGAAAGATGAAAAAGATTTTGTGTTACACATAATGAATAATCCATTCTTTAAATTATGCAACGAACAAGAAATCAAAATACATAAGATAAAAATTAAAAATTTTTCATTTACATTAAGAAAACGGTACCTTAAATGTTCTAGAAACAAGAAAAAGTTTTACTTACGCAACGAAAAATGGCTAACAAATGATCCGATTTTTAAGAAGCTGTCAATAACCGCTAAGGAAACTGGAAAAGTGGGTCGGCCCGCAAAACAAATTGACAATTGCAGTGAAAGATCACGAAGACGCAAGTTTGCAAATATTAATGAAGAAATTTCTCATAGTATGCTAAGGGATTCATTTCTGCATCAAATTCAACCAACGCAAAATAAGAAAACAAAAATTGCAATAATTGAAAAAATAGTGGAAGCGAGCCCTAAACGCACAAAGAGGATTTTAAAAAGTATGCCTACACCAACTGAAGAAATGAAATTTACTCCAGAAGAAGCATTTGCATTATTTTTGGATTAAAAACTGACAAAAAATCAGTATATAGAACTGCGAAAGCGAACCAATGAAAAAAATTGTGGAATCTTTCCAGCATATCGAGATTTAGTTTCTGTCAAAAAAGAGTGCTTACCTTCACAAACGGCTATTATTGTAACTTCAAGTTCAGCAGAAGTAAAATTGTAGGCTCTTCTCAAACACACTGCAGAAGGATTATTAAATACACTTGATGCTGACTGTTTAAAAAAACTTAAAAATTGCAGCATCACTTTATTTTCTAAATGGGGATGTGATGGAAGCTCTGGTCAGAAACAATACAAGCAATGTAATTCAGAAAACTCATCTGAAGCTAACTTATTCATGGTATCTTTAGTTCCATTACGTTAAAGAAAAACTTATATTGGCTTAGAGCCGTCAGCCAGAAGAGTTACAGAAATGGATGTATGGAAAAATGAAATTCCCTCTTCAACAAAGTATTGCAAACCAATAAAGTTTGTTTACAAAAAGGAAACTAAAGATGTCATAACTGAAGAAGTTCGAAAAATAAAAGATCAAATTAAAAAACTTCAACCGGCATTATTTAAATTTGATGACCAATGCATTGAAATTAATTTTCAAATGTTCCTTACAATGATCGATGGAAAAGTTGCACAAGCATTAATCGAAACAAAGTCTTCGTCAAGCTGTACCATATGCTAAAAGACATCAAGTCAATTAAGCCAACCCCCATCACAAGACAATAGTTTCAATGAAGCATACGAACATTCCAAATGTCCCCTCTTCATACCAGAATTCGTTTTAGGGAGCATATTCTTAAATTGGGCTATGGTTTGGAATTTGGCCCGTTAGGCGAAACAGTGAGAAAAAACAAAGAAAAGGAAAAAAGGAAGCTAACAAAAAAACAAATTCAAAAAAAAAACCTTCTCCAAGTCCTTATAATTGATCAGCCAAAACAAGGAGAAGGAAATTCAAATGATGGAAACACTGCAAGGAGATTCTTTTCCGATCCAGAAACTGCAGCATCTATCACAGGAGTACATTTTAAATTAATAAGACGATTCCAGATCATTTTAAAAGTTATATCATGTAGCAGAAAGATAAATGCAAAAAAATTTGGCCAGTATGCAAATGAAACAGCAATTCTTTATAACAAAAAATGCTCTTAGAGACATATGCCAACCACAGTTCATAAAATTTTATACCATGGGGAACAAATAGTTCAACACAATATGCTACCAATTGGAGATCTATCTGAAGAAGCGCAAGAAAAAAGGAACAAAGACTACAGATTCTTCCGCGAGCATAACACAAGAAAAATGTCCAGATGTTGTACTAATGAAGATCTTATTACTATTTTGTTGTGCACATCAGATCCATATATGTCCAGTATTCGACAAAAATGTGATTTCCATTTCCACCTCAATCGAATTAGAGGATATATTTGTATTAATATATAAAAATAAAATACACATACATCTCAAACCAAAAATAAAAGTTGAATTACCTAAAATGTTATCGAAAGCCAAGAATGCTATTTGGGCATTTTTCAAAATATTCCTTTTCAGTTTTATCCTTATAACAACTCGTCTCGTCCCAAAAAAACCAACCTTTGGCCCCTGTGAATATTGGGACTAAAAAATTTACAGGGGCTAAATATTGGCATTTTCTGACAGGATCTAAGTTCGACAATAAAAAAATAAGTATCAGTTGTAAAATACCAGAGAAATAATGATAAATTATAAAAAAATCATATTTGAAATATTCAACTTTTACAGCGAAACTCAACAAAAAATGAAAATGTATTTTGATCTCCCCATAACTTCTGCTCCTATCAATCGAATTTTACGTTTTATAGCGAAAATTAAAGCCTAACATCGCACCTATCGAGCAAAATCGCATAAAAAAATACCGATCCAGTCAAAAGTTTTGGAATTTTGACCGCCTTCTCGTAAAATTTCCCACTGTGCGACGTTCAGAAATAAAGATAGGCAGGCAGTGATAGATCTGACATTAGTAAACCGGGACGAGCAAATTGTTGTTGATTGGAGGGTGGCAACGGACTGTACTTTTTCAGACCATAGTCGTATTACCTTCACACTGAATTTTGACCTACCTAGGGCTGCTCCGTTCAGGAACCCGAGGGGGACAAAATGGGACTCCTTCAAGGAAGGGGTCCGAACTGGGTTGGCGCAACAGGCCTTGTGCGACTTGCTGCCGACTGATCTGGAGGGGGTGGTGAACAGGTTCACTCATCTTCTAAGGGAAAGCTATGAGCAGTCCTGCCCGATAACGTTTCCGGATAGGCGAAAACAGCCTAAATGGTGAACCAGGGAACCTCATGTTCAAAGGTCTACGGTGAGGAGACTGTTTAATAGGGCCAAGCTTACGAGAGCACCAGATGATTGGAACAATCACAGGGTGCAGTTCAACAGGTATAATGCGGATCTGAAAAGAGCAAAGCGATTATCATGGATGCAATTTTGTGCGTCCATCGATAATGTCAACGAGTTGTCAAGATTCCGACGGATTTAATCTAAGCACCCTAAGGCCCTGGGTTACATCCAAAGGAATGACGGCTCATGGACTGAGTCTAGCTCTGAGACCCTAACCTTACTTATAGAGACGCACTTTCCCGGTTGCAGGGAAACCGGTGGTATGGCAGACGGTCAGTGGAACGTCATGTCCATGACATCGGATCATACTTCCGCTTTCGTCGAGAAAATGGCGTGGGCGGGGATGCATCATTTCTGCTGGTGGATATATTCAGGAAATGCCTCAGTAGGAGGTATTTGCTTATGGGGTGGAGAGAGTCAGTGTGATTTTCATACCCTGAACACGCCTACCTGAAGGGTAAATCTGTTGAGAGTGCGTTACATGAGGTGGTGGGTTGTATTGAGCACGGAGCCCTTAATAACATTAGGATTGAGGCGATTAGAGATTCATTGATGGAGCTGGTAGTTAAGGACTTTCTGGTGGAGTGGATAGTCTGCATGCTTAGCAGTAGGATTATAAACTCGAGCCTTGGGGATCAGGTGATAAGGAGGAGGGTTACCAGGGGGACACCACAGGGGGGGGTTCTATCGCCTCTACTGTGGTAGCTTGCGGTCAACGGGATTCTCAGATCATTTGATTCCATGGGCAGGAAAGTTGTTGCCTATGCGGATGACATAGTTCTGCTGGTCAAGGGAACATTTCTGTCCACGATCGGGGAAATTATGCAGGTGATGTTGGGCGAACTCTCGGCATGGGCAAAGGACAGGGGGCTGTGTGTTAACCCTGTGAAGACTGAGCTGGTGCTATTAGCCAGAAGGTACAGGATAGAGGGATTTAGGGGCCAGTGTTAGATGGTGTCGAGTTGCCTCTATCGGACGGTGCAAAATACTTGGGTAACTTTCTGGACTGCAAACTGCCTTGGAAGAGAAATACTCAGGAGAGGATGAGAAGGGGACTCAATGCCTACTACACATGCAGGAATTCCATTGGTAAGAACTGGGGTCTGAGGCCTGATATGGTGAATTGGATTTACACATCGGTGGTTAGGCCTATACCTACCTATGGGTGCACTGTTTGGTGGGGCGCGTTGAGTGTGGATAGCTATAGGAAGATGCTTAGCAAGGTTCAAAGGAGTGCATCACGGGTGCAAGGAGCAGCACTCCACAGGCAGCGCTGGACATCCTACTACATCTATCCCCTATCGAGCATTATGTGAGGAGTGTGGCTGCTAGGAACTTACTTAGACTTTACCAGTCTTCCTTAGTTAGACCTAGGCGGAATGATCACACGAGAATCTTGTACGAGGTGGGTCTGCTTGATCGGAGTACTATTCTTGAGAGAATTTCGGATCATAGGACTACGACTCTGGACTTCGGTGTTACACCACCGGTGGAATTCCCGGATAGGGAAATCTGGAGTGGATCAAATAAACTGTTTGAGGGGTGGGCAGTATTAACGGATGGATCCAAGATGGAAGCCGGCACTGGTGCCGGTGTATATATCGCGGACACCGAGGTAAAAAGGTCTTTCAGACTCCCTGATGAGTGCAGTGTCTTCCAGGTTGAGATCCTAGCGATCTGGAGGGCGTAGGAGGTGATACTGGATCACATCGTGGATGGATCTGAGGTGACAATTTACGTCGATAGTCAGGCGGCGCTTCGGGCATTGAAGAACTATACGGTGCGATCATGCCTGGTCGCGTGGTGTAGAAACGCTCTTAGGGAACTCATGGGGGCATTCAACGTGAGGCTGTGTTGGGTACCAGGACACTGCATGGTTGATGGGAATGAGGTGGCGGACGAACTCGCGAGAGGGGGTTCGAGTCTCGACTTAGTGGTAAGGGACAGGGGGTAAAGCCCCCCTATGTTACTACTATGGGATGACACGGGAGAAATTCCGTGATGGCGTTGACCGATCCTGGAGGGACAGATAGATTGAAGGGTGTCTAGGGCAGTATGGCCCAGATTGGACGCGGGGGAAACCAGGGTTCTACTGGGATTGGATAGGGGTAGTCTAAGAACACTTATAGGGTTCTTGACGGGTCATTGTCCTGTCAGGGCTTTTGCGGGCAGATGGGACAACGCCATACCGGACTTCTGCAAGTTATGCGAGGATTCGGAGGAGTAAGAGACGATCGAGCATGTACTGTGCCATAGTCCTAGGATGCAGGGACTCAGACGGAAGTGGTTAGGAGATAGGTTTCTCGACGAACTGGGGTGCATAGCTGGATGTAATCCGGCCGATCTACTGGGGTTTGTCAGGGAAATAACGCGGCTGTTTCTGTTGAGGGGACAGTAAGGGGGGTATTGGCCCTACTTTCTAATTTTCTGTCTATCTCATACTTCCATTTCACTACTTTTAACTTCCTCTTATCTAATTTTTTCATATTTCATTGAAGGGATTCACAATGGACCGTATTTGGTCTCCGAGTGGAGGTGTGCCAGTGGGCACACAACCCTTCTTAACCTAACCTAACCTAACTTGGAGGCCACACGATCAAGTTTTGCCCTCCAATTCTTTCAATTTGCAATACGCTCTCACTTTTTTACTAACCCGCTCACACTTTTTTAATTGCTTTCAATTTCACCTTTTCATTTGTTTGGCAATTTTACTTTCAAATAAACAGCTGATAACATGTTTTTTTTTATAAATTCTTTTTTTGATGACATCTTGAAAGTAAATTGCTTAAAAATTGAGTGCAGCCTTCGTCACAGCTTTCAATTTATGTAAATTTTGACAAACAGTATATGTAAAAGACTATCAAGAACAACTTGAACGTGTGGCTGCAAGGTAAAAGCAACAGTTTGTTTTTGTCCAATGAAAAATCACGTGTGCCCCGGTAGGCTAGCTAGTAGTGAGCAAGTCTATCAGTCCCGGGGCTGCGGGTTCGATTCCCGCTTGAGACTCTGGTTTTTTTCCTGCAGACAAGCGTAGAGCTTCACGGGGATTAGCATAGGGAATTAAAAAAAAAGTGGAAGAAAAAGCAATTTTTTTGTTTTGACTGCAGTTTTTTAAACCCTAGTATTTTACACCGTCAATTTTCGATAGTTAATTCACGTAGGAAATATCAAAGTTAAAATTACCAAAATAGTGTTACCGGATAGGAAAAGATAACTGCTAGGTACGAACACGACACGACAGATATCTGTTTGTAGAAATAACGTGCATAAGCAGCTACTATTAACTATTTCATTGTACTTTTTTGTCAACACTAAATAAAAATTAAACAAAATTTATATCAAGGCGACTTTTATAAATTTTTGGCGAATTTAAGCGGAATTCGAAACGAAGAAGCAAGTCTATGGCGATTTTTGACATTGAGTTTTCATTGCAGCCACACGATCAAGATTTTCGTGAGTCTTTTACATATACTGTTTGTCAAAATATGCAAAAATTGGCAAAAGCAATTTACTTTCGAGATGTCATTAAAAAAAAATTTACAAAGAAAAACATGTTATCAGCTGTTAAATTGAAAGTAAAATTGCCATACAAATGAAAAGGTGAAATTGAAAGGCATCTCGCGGTCAATTTAAAAAGTGTGAGTGTGTTAACGCTGACAAAAATTTTTGAGTTTTTTTATATAGGCTTTGACGTTTGGAATGACAATAAATTGTCAGGTGAAGATGCCATGTAAGGTACGGTCACATATGGCAAACATTTGACGAAAAAGACGAAACCACTACGTTTGCTCATTATTAGTGTATTTTATATTACAAAACAGATTAATAATGCTGCAAAAGGCTACTTTATATAATTTTTAATAAATGTGAATACATATTTAAACAAAATATATTTATTAGAATTAAAGAATATAAACTTAGTTTGTCTGTTGGTTTTTTCGTCAAATGTTTCTCATATGTGACCCTACCTTTAGTCATCGTAGTCTGGCAATTTTTGTTGCAGCAATTGTACAGTTTAATGGTGAGAAAAGTGAGAAGATTCTGGAGGGGTTCTCAGTTTCATGTACTCTGCTTTTCTGTTTTGTTTTGTAATTCTCACACTTTTCAACTTGAAGTTGGATGTAGGTATATACATATGTATTTATATATATGTATATTAGCGTGGCCGTTAGTTGTATGGAGAACTTTTTTTTTTTGATTTCTTATATTCTCCCCCCCCAAATCGGTTCAGTTTTATGTAAAAAAAATACAAAAAAATTTCGTAGCGATAAGTTGTGTTTTAGGGGGGGCGTCGCACAGTGCTTTGGCCCATAGACATAAATCAAAAAAAAAACAAGTCTTATATTGTGCTTAAAAATGTACAGATCGATAGATAACAAAATAATTAAAATGAATTTTGAAGAATTTTTTAGATTTAACTCTTTTTGGCGGCGCTAGAGGGCGCCAAAGTTTGAGAATTTATAGTAAAAATGGCCAAACAACTACTTGAGTTTTACATGCTTTAGGAAAACTGTTGTAAAACTGTTGTTTTTTAAAGCACGAGATTGAAATTTTTTTCTGTAGTAGTTTACTATATTTAGAACTAACTGTAAAAAAATTTTATTGATTTATTTTCTCATAAGTGTTTTTTTATTGGTTTGAAAAATGCTTATTATTTACTTAAGCTCTAAAAATTTTCTAACTTTGATGGAATATTAAAAAAAAAAGAAAAATATGGTCTATGGGTTTTTTTCTGATTTCGAATATTTAGACTGTTTTCTAATAACTACAAAAAAAAAATTGAAAAAATTTTACCACAACTTGAAAAAAAAAACTTTTTTTAAATGGCTATTTTCATGATTTTTGATCAAATTTTGATAGTTTTCAGGAGTTTAAAAGACAATTAACTACAAATACTGTGAAATATTAATTCAAACTTATACCATTCAATAAAAAACAACAAAAATCAAAATATGTATAAAAAATTGTTTGTGTTTGTCTGCATTCTACGGCATAAGAGGGCGCTGAAATCACAAATGCCCTTGGTTTTTTATTGTTTCAAGAAAATAATTGTAAAAAATTAATTTTTTGGATTACGAGATTCAAATTTTTTTCTGTAACAGCTAACTATATTCTAAACCATCTATAAAAAACTTTTACTGGAATTATGCTCCTATACATATTTTTTAATGGTTTGAAAAATGCTTACTATTTACTTAAGCTCTAAAAATTTTCTAATTTTGATGGAATATTAAAAAAAAAAGAAAAATATGGTCTATGGGTTTTTTTCTGATTTCGAATATTGAGACTGTTTTCTAATAACTACAAAAAAAAAAATTTAAAAAATTTTACCACAACTTAAAAAAAAATTTATTTAAAAAAAATGCTATTTTCGTGATTTTTGCTCAAACTTTCATAGATTGAATTAGTTAAAAAAAATAAACTAGGAACATAATAAGAAAAAAATCCAAATATATATACTATTGAATTAGAAAAATTGACAAGATAAATTAAAAAAAATTAGTATAACAGTTGTGTCTGTTTCTTTTTGTCGACACAAGATGGCGCTAAATTCCCAGATGACGTTGGTTTTTCATCGTATAAAGAATATTTTCAAAATGTGACTTAGTGCCGTTATTTTTTATTTAAATTGAAGATGGTTACGTGACAGAAGTTTTTTTTTGGTAACAGCCTTTGTTTGTAGTAAGAGCAATTCTATTGTGGAGTGTTCGAAAATATTGCATACAGGGTTTTCAACTTAAAAGAAAATAAAAATTTTCTATTAAAATGTTAAATCAATTTATATATTTAATAAATACTTACTTTTACAAACGAGTAAAAGTGAGGGCGCGTGGTTCAAAAAATGAACGTGCACATCTCTAATCAATTTTATTGCAATCAAAATCAGCTTATCAAATTTTATTGGAATCTTTCTATTTTTGAACATAGCTCCCATACAAATCATTCTCCCGAAAATAGCTTTTAATGCCAACTTCCTTAAAAATATATGTAGTAACATACCAATATAAGCCATAGGTTACATATAAACCCTCATCCAAAAAACCCATATATGAAGATGAAGATATCTAAATAATATTCGGCAGAAAGAACTTTGAAACGAATCTTAACCTCATAACATAATTTTGTTCTGGTGGGTCCATGATTGCCCATGGGTCCCAAATAGATTACAATCTAGGAACTTTGTTTTTAAATACTATGCTATAGGATATCACATGGTCGGGCTTGACCGATTATACTTTCTTACTTGTTATTTTTGCACGAGCATTTTAAGCGTTTTTCACTCATTTTTCATTAAATGATGTTTTTGTATTTTTCACATTTATAATCCGATTCTACCAAAATTTGGCACACATATATATCTAACAAATATCAATTTTCATACCAAATTTTATTACGATCGGATAATTTTTGAAAGTGTTATAACATTTTTAAGAAAAAGGATATATGGCAGGACCTTGAGTCCTTGTTCAGATTTAAGTGAAAATTTGCACATACGTTGCTAGTTGTGTGTGTATTAGTATGACCATTTTTTGTAGTTTTGTGGGCATTATTGAAGCTAAAATTACATTTTTCCATTTCAGGACACATGGGAGGTAGGCGTGTCCTTGGACCGATTTGTCCAAAAATTCACATTTTTCTTAACTAAGCTATTCTATGCTTGTGTACCAAATTTCAAAAATTTCTGACAACTCCTTCTATTTATGTCCCTTCGTTATATGGGGACAAAGCACTGTGCGTCGGCCCCTCAAAGTTTGCCATCAAGCCATTTATTCAAATGTAATTTGTTTGCATATGACTATCTCTTAAAAACAACATTTTACAAGAACATGGTATATGGCAATATTTTAGCTCTTCTAGTCAACAACATTAGCCTCGAAGAAAGTTTTTTGCTAAAATTAATATTTAAGAAAATAATTAAGAAAATAACAACAAAATTCAAATTACAAAAACAAAAAAAAAATTTTTTTAAAGATTGATCAAATAACTATCTAAGCTGCTTGGGACAAATTTTGCTAACCCCAATTGGTAATAAGTTACATGGATGTGAAAGAACACCTATATGGCCAAAATTTCAAACTTTGACCCCCCCAAACTCAGAAACTTTTTGACCGATCTTGTTGAAAATTTGTGTCTAAACTACTATTCAATAGGACTAACGTTGGTGCAAATTTCATCCAAATCGAAAGATTTCGATTTTAAAATTAGTTCACTTGACATTAAATCCCTCTTTTATATATATAAAACGTATATAAAATGTTTGGAATTTTGTTGTTATTTTCTTAATTATTTTCTTAAATATTAATTTTAGCAAAAAACTTTCTTCGAGGCTAATGTTGTCGACTAGAAGAGCTAAAATATTGCCATATATCATGTTCTTGTAAAATGTTGTTTTTAAGAGATAGTCATATGCAAACAAATTACATTTGAATAAATGGCTTGATGGCAAACTTTGAGGGGCGGACGCCCCCCCTAAAACACAACTTATCGCTACGAAATTTTTTTGTATTTTTTTTTTATATAAAACTGAACCGATTTGGGGGGGGAGAATATAAGAAATCAAAAAAAAAAGAAAATAACGGCCACCCTAATGTATATGTATATATAAAATATAAATAAGTGCAAAACTGGAATTTTCAGACCTGGACACCGATGCAATTTCAAAGAAGAATTTTAAAAACTAAATAAAATCCCGGTATTCTCAATGCGGTACTTTGTTATTTGATTTTGGACGGTAATACCGGTATTGGAATCCCTAATAACACTACGTAACAAAATTTCAACAAATTCGTGACCAAATGAATCTGACAGCTAATCTTTATGTAAAATTTTCCGCTGAATCCGAATATGAAGTCAGAATTGTCAAAAGTAGAACAGTTTTTGAGATATTCTAAAATAACAGTTATTTGTGTTTTAAAAAAAGATGATGTGACTGAAATGCAAATATCTTAAAAAATTTTAATTGGATTATGTAATTCTTTCTTTAAAGTGAAAGGTTATAAAATTTCTAAAATAACCATGGATTGCTTGTGAAGATTAGTCAAGAAATTACAGAGTTACAGGGGCCAAAAGTTCAAGCTTCATTGAAAATTTTATGATTTTGTTCGATATTGTTCTTTTCAAGTTATTTTTTTAAACCAATGATTTAAAAATCCTAATGTTTTATTGCATGCGACATTAGATTATTTTAATATGAACATTTTGAGCCCAACAAGATATAGATTGGTACGAAAATGACAAAGCTACAGAAGATTTAGTAAATTAACCCATATAGAATTTCAATAGTTTTAAGCAATTTTTAATATTTATTGTTACTAAAAATTTAGCTTTGTATATTTATTTGTTGTGGGTTAATTCAATTAATCTTCTGCAACTTTGTCATTTTTGCACCGATCTGGTTCCTATTGGGCACAAAATGTTCGTATTGAAATAGGCTAATATTTAATTTTTTGGATATTTGCATTTCAGTCACAGCATCTTTTTTAAAAACACATATAACGGTTATTTTGAAATATCTCAAAAACTGTTGAACTTTTGACAATTCTAACTTCATATTCGGATTCAGCGGAAAATTTTACATAAAGATTAGGTATCAAATTCATTTGGTCAAAAAAATTGTTACGTAGTGTTATAAAACACTAAAAAGCGAAAAGTGGGTTAATTCACTAAATCTTCTGTAGCTTTGTCATTTTTGCGCAGAAATTAGTCTCGTTGGGGGCAAAATGTTCGTATCAAAATAGACTAATGTCCTATGTAATAAAACAATAAACTTTTCAGTTGTTTCATTTAAAAAAAATAACTTCAAAAGAACAAAATTGCAAAAAATCATAAAATTTTTAATAAATTTTAAAATTTTGTCCACTGTAACTCTGTCATTTCTTGACCAATGATTACAAACGACCCATGGTTATCTTGGAAATTTTATAACCTTTCACTAGAAGGAAAGAATTACATAATCCCGTTAAAATTCTTGAAGATATTTGCATTTCAGTCACATCATCTTTTTTTAAAACACAAATAACGGTTATTTTGGAATATCTCAAAAACTGTTCTACTTTTGACAATTCTGACTTCATATTCGGATTCAGCGGAAAATTTTACATAAAGATTAGGTGTCAAATTCATTTGGTCAAAAAACTGTTACGTAGTGTAATAAGGTCATAAGTATAGATATGTAAAGACTTAAGAATTCATATAAATAGCTGTAATATTAATTAATAAAATCAGAATAAATTTGATGATTAAAATGGCTTGTTAGCTCTATAGAAATTTTTCTTTTATTCTCAACTTAAACGGCGGCTTATTAGCCATAACCAAGTGGCGTGCTTGCCCTAATAACAAGCAATCCCTTACAATTAACATAATCACATCATCCTTCATAACACCATAATACAGAATATCGTTCTTCTAGTCCTTTTTTTGGATTTCGCTAAACATATAAAATCTTCCATTCCATAAAATTGCACTTTTACATGTGAACGCGATTAGTCGTTGTGTGTTTTAATATTGTTACTCGTTTTTATTATTCCTGAAGATGCCATCCAAAGGATGGGGAAATATTGAAAATAATAAAGAATACAATTTATTAAAAATCAATTGTGGCCTCGAGCTCATTTATTAACATAGGATTGGAAATTTAAAGGCCGAATAAAGATAATATAATAGATATATAAATATTTACAAAAACCGAGATCAAAATGGAAAATTTTTAAATTAAATCAGCTTTGATAACAGTATTATAAATATTATGGGTTTGTATGGAATTGATAGTGACAACGTTGTTTTATATTTATATCGTATGTAGTCCGAAATAGTATATTATTGAAATTTATCTATATCGCTTTACAAATGGCTGAGATATAAATCTTTAATTTACCTATAATCTTTTTCTTTTTTACCTGAAAAAGACTTAGTAGAATACCTGGTAGTTAAAATTAAAAAAATCGGTCACAATAGGGATAAATATAAAAATTTAACCCTTGTTTCTAAAGATATCTTTTTTTCTAATAAACAAACATATTAAAATATTTACAATTATCTTATTTCGAAGACTATGACCATATTTACATTATGCAATTAACGCCGCAACTTTCGCATGCAACTTTTTGTTTGTTAGCAAGAAGTGAAGGGAAGAAAACGGGATTGAAAAAGTTAAAAAAATGCTTCAAAAGAATTTCAATGTAACTGTCAAGGTATATTTACACAAGGTAAACTCGTTGCTACAACAAGTACAACAAGACAAAAACAACACGCCAAATTGTTTTTGTATTTGGAACCATGGTGTCAAAAAAACGCAACAATGTGCCTTTAAAATAAAAACACAAATTGAAAAAAAAACAACACGTGCAGTTCAGAATAATAAGCTGAAACAATTTTTAATATATTGTGCATTCTCAAGCATAAAAATAAAGTATTATTGCAAAAAATAATGCATTTAAATGTATTTTGTTTGCTTAGTAATCACAAGAATTAAAATTTCACAAAAATAAAATGTTTTTCACAATTTTACACTTTTTTAATTCAAAATGGCGCGCACTAACCATAAGCATGTAAACAAACACAAGGAACCAACGGAACCAACATAAATAACTTTTGACACTAGGGTTCCAAATGGGGTAAACAGCTGACAAACATATGGGCCAACGAGTTTACCTTGTGTAAATATACCTTGGTAACTGCGAAAAGAGTTTCGTAGCAACTACTTTAAAAGAAAATAGAAAAAAACTCGGCGTTAATTGCATAAATGTAAATGCGGTCTAAGTGTAAAACGCAACGCCCACAATTTCATTAAAAGCAAAAACAAAAACAAAATCAAAAATATTTTATAAATTTGTTGTTGCTTTCTACAGACATTCATATTATTTTTTTGTTCAATTTTCAACGCCACAAAATAGAAGTGTTTGAAATTTAAAAATTCAAGATGAATTTCTATAGAAAGTAACAACAAAATTATAAAATATTTTGGATTTTGCTTTCGTCACTTTTTTAGCAAAAATCATCAAAACGTCACTTTGTTAATATCGGAACAAAAAATCGTCAAGATGACGATAACTCGTCAAATCTGGCAGCCCTGTTTTTATTATATTTATTTCTTTTGTTGACGTTTCGCTTTTATTTGACTGTAACAGAATGTACTAATAAAGTGACCTCACAAGCACATCTCTTTGCAGTGATTTTCTTCGTGTGTGACGTTTGTCGTCATTTTTTTTGTTAATTTACTTTGGATGGCATCTTCAGGAATAATAAAAACGAGTAACAATATTAAAACACACAACGACTAATCGCGTTCACATGTAAAATTGCACTTTTACATGTGAACGCGATTAGTCGTTGTGTGTTTTAATATTGTTACTCGTTTTTATTATTCCTGAAGATGCCATCCAAAGGATGGGGAAATATTGAAAATAATAAAGAATACAATTTATTAAAAATCAATTGTGGCCTCGAGCTCATTTATTAACATAGGATTGGAAATTTAAAGGCCGAATAAAGATAATATAATAGATATATAAATATTTACAAAAACCGAGATCAAAATGGAAAATTTTTAAATTAAATCAGCTTTGATAACAGTATTATAAATATTATGGGTTTGTATGGAATTGATAGTGACAACGTTGTTTTATATTTATATCGTATGTAGTCCGAAATAGTATATTATTGAAATTTATCTATATCGCTTTACAAATGGCTGAGATATAAATCTTTAATTTACCTATAATCTTTTTCTTTTTTACCTGAAAAAGACTTAGTAGAATACCTGGTAGTTAAAATTAAAAAAATCGGTTCATAAATAAACGGGTTAAGGACCCAGTAAAATCTTACATACAATTCTACTGAAAAACTTATTAATTTTAAAAGGTTTGTGCCAAAATGAACAAATTCAAAAGTAAGTCATTTTTTTTTTATCTAAATACATCCAGAAAACAGTAGTTATCGAAGTTCTTATGGAAGAAAGCTACTATACGAGTGAAATAATAACGAGTGAAAGAAGCTATCCATTTTGAGAAAGTTTTTACTGGGAGACAAACAAATTTCTTTCTTGCCGGAATAATGGTTTTGGCACAAAAGTGTACATATGTATAAGATAAGAATATCAAATATCAATCATATTTTGTATATGTATATAAGAAGTATTAAATCTTCAAAATAAGCCAAGTCAGTCCATTACTTTCCTTCGAAATTTTGCTTTTGCCGATACATTTTTTAGGGAACAGACAAACAATTTCGAGGACAATTTTCACAATAGGGATAAATATAAAAATTTAACCCTTGTTTCTAAAGATATCTTTTTTTCTAATAAACAAACATATAAAAATATTTACAATTATCTTATTTCGAAGACTATGACCATATTTACATTATGCAATTAACGCCGCAACTTTCGCAAGCAACTTTTTGTTTGTTAGCAAGAAGTGAAGGGAAGAACACGGGATTGAAAAAGTTAAAAAAATGCTTCAAAAGAATTTCAATGTAACTGTCAAGGTATATTTACACAAGGTAAACTCGTTGCTACAACAAGACAAAAACAACACGCCAAATTGTTTTTGTATTTGGAACCATGGTGTCAAAAAAACGCAACAATGTGCCTTTAAAATAAAAACACAAATTGAAAAAAAAACAACACGTGCAGTTCAGAATAATAAGCTGAAACAATTTTTAATATATTGTGCATTCTCAAGCATAAAAATAAAGTATTATTGCAAAAAATAATGCATTTAAATGTATTTTGTTTGCTTAGTAATCACAAGAATTAAAATTTCACAAAAATAAAATGTTTTTCACAATTTTACACTTTTTTAATTCAAAATGGCGCGCACTAACCATAAGCATGTAAACAAACACAAGGAACCAACGGAACCAACATAAATAACTTTTGACACTAGGGTTCCAAATGGGGTAAACAGCTGACAAACATATGGGCCAACGAGTTTACCTTGTGTAAATATACCTTGGTAACTGCGAAAAGAGTTTCGTAGCAACTACTTTAAAAGAAAATAGAAAAAAACTCGGCGTTAATTGCATAAATGTAAATGCGGTCTAAGTGTAAAACGCAACGCCCACAATTTCATTAAAAGCAAAAACAAAAACAAAATCAAAAATATTTTATAAATTTGTTGTTGCTTTCTACAGACATTCATATTATTTTTTTGTTCAATTTTCAACGCCACAAAATAGAAGTGTTTGAAATTTAAAAATTCAAGATGAATTTCTATAGAAAGTAACAACAAAATTATAAAATATTTTGGATTTTGCTTTCGTCACTTTTTTAGCAAAAATCATCAAAACGTCACTTTGTTAATATCGGAACAAAAAATCGTCAAGATGACGATAACTCGTCAAATCTGGCAGCCCTGTTTTTATTATATTTATTTCTTTTGTTGACGTTTCGCTTTTATTTGACTGTAACAGAATGTACTAATAAAGTGACCTCACAAGCACATCTCTTTGCAGTGATTTTCTTCGTGTGTGACGTTTGTCGTCATTTTTTTTGTTAATTTACTTTTTTTTATAAGGCATTTTGACACATGCCGTCTCAATTCTAGCAACAAAATGCCTGTTGTTTTTTTTTATTGTTTCATTGTTGTAGTACTGAGGTCACTTTGTTAATACATTTTGGACTGGAAATATTCCAGTATACATATACAGAATTTGTTGTGTCTGTTTACGCATTCAAATACAGAAACACTTTTATCTCATAAATCGAGAAACGATAGAATTTTTTGTTTCACACTTCATGTAAGAAATTTTACGATGCGAGAAATACAGAAACGAGCTACAGGTCATCATCTGACTCATCCTGGCAAAGTTCGGCACTTAACATTCTGCAAAAAAGTTTTTTTCCGAATTCTTTAGTTTCTGTTTTTGTACTGTATTTTAAGAATCCATTGCAAGAAGGAAAATCACATTGATTTGTATGTGAGACGAAACAAATTATTAAAAACACAAAAATACGTTATAATCAGGGAAACCATAACTATGCAATTGCATGTTTTTCCTTGTGCAAACAATAGGTGCGTTTGAGTACTTTTACAGTAAAATGCAGTAAATGAGTAAACTGAAAAATTTGATCTCACAAAAAGCTTTTGTCCAACAAAGTACGCGAACGCAAAATTTGTAAAAATTCGTAAAATAAAGACAACAGCTGATGGCAAATAATTGAAGTGTGGAAAAATATTGACACTTTTGACTACTTAACTCGTTTTCTTATCGGTGCTCGATTAAATACTTTTTATAACACGAACATTTTTGGAAAATATAAACAAACTATTTTATGTTACCTTTAAATTTTTTTTTTTTTTTATTTGATTTTACTAATTTATAATTATTTAAAAGAGCATGAATAATTTTTTTGCTATTGATTACTTAAGTACCCAAATACTTTCCACTTTTACAACTCTAAAAAATTAACATAACAAAAAAAATTTTAAAAGTTTGTATTTAGCCAAATAAATGCTTCACAAACAATTTCAATTAATAAATAGTTATTCCTTTTTTTGTTTTAGTTTAATTCTTATTTCAACTCTTCTTTTATTTTACAATTTTTTCACAATTTGTATGCTTTTTATTTGTTACTTTTGTTTGTTTACCTTTTGAAACATATGTTTTTTTGATTTCCTAAATTTTACTGCAAAAATTTCTGCAGTAAAAATTTGTAAATACTCAGACAAGAACTGTCACTTTTCGCTCTCAATTTATGTTCTCATTTACTGTATTTTGTGTACTCGAACGCAATTTCGTAAAATGCAGTAAAGTTTAGTAAAAAATAGTAAAAACTTTTGTGTTCTCAAACGCAACTAATGAAGGCAGAAACAATATATTTGTCCGTTTTAGGGCCATTATTACAACTTGAAGTTAGCTAAAGTTAAGATTAAATTGACAGATAATAATGTGTTATCTGTCAAAAAGCGTCTGTTAACTGTCGGATAACAGCTAACGCCAAGTTATAATAATGACTCTTAGAGCTTTTTATGAACTTTGGCATCGATTTGTTAATTTAGTTACAAGAGTTTTTTGCATCATTTTTTTAAGTTTAGCACATATTTTGCTTTTTTAAGGCATATTTTGATACATTTTAGATTTTTTTTTGGTGCCTACAAGAGATTTCGCAATAAATAAATTTTTTTTTGTTGCGAAATTCTGTTTTGAATATCTATCTGTAACCCAACGTGTTGCTTCAATTTCTCCAACACTTTTTAAAGTGATCTAACGATGTCCATCCGTCCGTCAGGCTGGTTATCTGTCTGTGTTAACCTTGGTTGCATAGTAAAAGGTGCAATCTTGTAGATTGATTTGAGCAAATTTGGTAAATAAATTTTAATTGTACTAAGGACGAAGTATATGAGAAAAGTGAGAATCGGTCTATAATTTCACATATTCCCATTAAAACTTCTTTCCAAATAAGACTCTTTGTGCCCGTTAACCATCTTATTATGTTGGTATTTAGATTGAATTCGCCCCAAAAATCTCAAAAATTCGTTTGTAAATACTATGGTGTTTGGGCTTTACCGATTATAATTTTAGGATTGTTTTTATTAAATGGAACTGTTAATAAATTGTTGAATATTTTGTTTTAAAATTAGCAATTTTAAATTTTTTGGGGCATATTTTTAAAAGTTTTCAGGGCATATTTTCAAGTTTTTACTACATATTTAATGCGCATAAAACGCATTTTTAGAGCATATTTCTGGTTTCCCTGGTTAAAATACTACAAAAAATTAAAAATTTTGTTATATTAATTTATATTAATTTATTTCATTTATTTGGAACTTCTACAACAAAACATGGGTTTTAGTGAGTAGAAATCTAATGAAGTTATGATCAAAAGTATTTATCAATAACATAAAAATATACAAAATAATAACATAAAACAGGTATATTATTTAAACAATTAATAGGTATGTTGGTATAAAATATAACAAAAGTGAAAAAAAAAGAATAGTGAAATACATTTTTATATACGAAAACAATATTGAGAGCGATAATAATAACGTTAGTTATTTATGAATAAAATCTAAATAACTGTTGCTTGAAATGCAGGGCGCTGCTGGTTTCTTTAATTGTTGAGGGAAGATTGTTCCAGAGACGTATTGCAGTTATAAAAAATTGCCATTCCGAAACTAGCGTGCGGTGTCTAAATTGAATAAAATTCTTGTTCCTTCCGAGGCGACTAAAATTTAAACGATTATAGAGATAATTTGGTTCACGAGTGGTTATAATTTTATGCAGATAAACAAGAGTTCGTATTTTCAACAAGTCTTCAAATAGCACACCGTATATTTTTTTTGAAAACGGGGTAATATTAATATAATTGCCATCACTGACATAATTTTTTATGCCATAAACATATCTCGTAATGTTGTTAAACGCTACCTTTAACTTATGTTTGCTATTTGAATCACAACTTGCGAAGATTTCACATCCATAGGTAAGGACTGGTATTAGATATGTTTTCGCAATTAGTATTCGAATCTTCATTGGTGTTACACATTGTGTTTGCCATAGTGTTCTAAGTATTGAGTAAGTTCTGCCACAAGCAAATGTTACATGATCTGACCAAGTGAGTGTATTGTTAAAAATTAGACCAAGATTTTTTGCCTTATCAACTATTTCAATTTGTTGGTCGTTGATACAAATTTTAGGACGTTGATCTATTTTCTGGGTTCTCCTTCGTATTATAATACATTTAGATTTTGAAGGATTTAAACTTAAACCATTTATATCTGCCCAATGCGCAACACGTTTGAGGTCTTCATTCAACTTGGCAGTACATGCCTCCATGTTTTGTTTTTTTGTGCTTATATATAATTGTACGTCGTCAGCATACAATCTAATACGGCAATGGTGTAACTTATCAGGTAAATCATTTGCATAAATTGAGAACAGTAACGGCCCGAGAATGGAACCTTGGGGAACGCCCCTTATAATTGGCAGAAACTGTGAAGATTTCAAACTTTTAGTTTCAACATACTGCATTCGACCTTCAAGGTAAGACGATATCAATTTAACCGAAGTTACTGAAAAATTCATAATTTTTTCAAATTTTTGAGCTAATATTGTATGGTCCACTGTATCAAATGCCTTTGAATGGTCTAACAATATAAGCATTACTAAACAGCCATCATCCACTTCCTTTCTAATGTCTTCGGAAACATCAGTCAGAGCAGTAATGCAGCTATGGTTAGCTCGGAACCCAGATTGTTTTTCAGTAAGTAGATTGTTATTATTTATATATTGAACTATCTGCATACGTAAAAGTTTTTCAAATGCCTTTGACAGATATGGTAAAATAGCAATTGGCCTGTATTCAGTCGCAGATTTTGGTATTGGTAGAATTTTGGCTTTCTTCCATCTTAGCGGATAACTGCTTTTTGTTATTATTGTGTTGAAAATGTACGTTATAAATGGTAATAGTGGTTGAAGAATAATTTTTATGAAGTTTGGATGAATGCCATCAATACCTGTTGCATTCGACTTGATAGAACAACAGCTTTTAAAAACGTCGAACTGGTTTACGCACTCGAACTTAAACTTTATTTGTGGTATATCTTCATTATGATGGTTGACATAATATGAATGATTCGCTTGTCTCATAGGTATATTAACAAAATTTTGATTTATTTGATTTGGATCAAGCATGCTAGCGTTATGTTGGTTGCTTTTAGTACTCACAATGCCAATTTCCTTAATTGCACTCCAAGTAGTCTTTGTAGAAACTGAATTTGTGAATTTCTCAGCATAATAATTGGATTTTGCTATTCGTATTGCTCTAGTTACAGATTTTCTAGCTCCACGATATGTATTATGCAGATCAGATGTTTTAAAGCGCTTCCACCTAGAGAATGCATAGTCTCGAGCTGTTATCAGACGTTTTATTTCCTCATTAAACCATGGTCTATTGCGGTTATTAATTTTTTTCGATTGAATAGGTACTGTTGCGTTATACAGAGATAATATGTTTTCCTCCAAGAAGCCAATCTGATCATCTACTGAATGCATGTAGTAAATGCACTCCCAATTAATATTTAGAAACTCTTCTTCTAAGGTGACATAATTTATTCGTTTGAAATTACGAAATTGAATTGTATTAATACAGGTTTGCAAAGGAATGTCAAATATCATGAAAATGAGATCATGCCTAGAAAAGCAGGAGGCAGATAACTGGTCATATTTTAAAATTTTTTCCTTATCGGAGACAAAAAATAAATCGATCAAAGTGTTACTAGATGATGTGAAGTGTGTAGCGCTGCTAGTGTTTGTGGAAATAAGGTTGAATAATTTCATATTCTGTGATAAGTTTGATTCAACAAGCAGATTAGAGTTGAAATCGCCTGCGATAACGACATCACTATAAAGTGGTGTAACTTCAGCTAAAGTTTCGTAGAAATGGGTAAAACTGATGTTATTCCTAGGTCGGTAGACGCAACCAACAAGAAATTTCCTTCCCATACTAGCTGCCTCAATAAAAAGATATTCAACTTTGTTGTTATTGTCTATTGTATCATTGCTTTTCCTCTTCACGGTACAGCTTACTCCCTTTTTTACATAGATCGCTACTCCACCATAGCCATCCGATCTATCATTTCTAAATAGATTGTAACCCGAAAGTGAGACCAGGGTATCAGTAATATGTCTGCCAAACCACGTCTCAGAGACACATATTATGTGAGCACCTGAATTTTCAAACATAAATCTAAATTCGTCGATTTTGTTAAATAAACTTTGAGCGTTAATGTGACAAACGTTTAAGCCCCTTCTCTGCCTGGCAAGAATTTTTACCATGGAAGCCGTTACGTCTCTAGAAAAGGTACTATTATCCCTTATTGAACTCAAACTTTAGATAAATAATACTAAATACCCTACCAGCAACGCTCAAGCAATACATATTTGAAATAAATATTTCATTAAAACAAGTAATTATTACTAGACATAAATAAAGTACATAACTTATAGAGTGTTTATATAGGTATAAAAATAAAAATAAAGAGTGTCTATATAGGTATAAAAACGAAATTTCAATTGGTGTTCTAGTTGTTAGTTTCATGAAAAAGCTGGTGTAGCTCATCGTACATTTCAATAAGTATTGGGTCATCAGAACCATGTTTTTTAACATATACCAAGCCTCGATGTGAATAAGCTGTTTTAATTTTCCTTTCGGTTTTCAGTTTTAAAGCCGCTCGAAGAATTTTATGGTTGTGTGGTGTTAGGTTTTCATTAATATAAATGGGTGAGTCGCTTTCAAAACCTGCATGTTTTAAACATAATGCACTTTTAGTATCACGTCTATACTTCGCAATTGTTTTTAAAACAAAATTTTTTTCATATGGGGAACATAAATCAACAACTACAACCTCATCAGTGGGAGAGTACGTTTTATTTTCTTTATATATTTTTTGTAGTCTATATATGTTTTTAATTTTAGGCGTAGAAATATTTAAGTTTGTACAGATGTCACTAAAAATGTTGTTTAAATTCTCATTGTTATAATAGGGTATGCCATGTATTCGTATACTACCGGCAACAACAGAGTTTTCTTGTTTTAATTGTTTTTTCCTAAGCTAAGTTATTTCTTTTTTTACTTCATAGTTCTCTTTTTCTAATTTGACAAGGTTCTCCCTTATCTCACGAATTGTTACAGTTTCTAAGAACGACACTTTTTCATTTACAGCTTTAATATCATAATGAATAACTTCCAATCTCTTATCAATTTCACTTAAGAGTTCATCTTTGTATTCTGTAAATTTCTTATGCATCATACTTAGTAATTGCTCAGTGAGCTTATCAAACCGCTTGTCCATAATCGTTATGAATTTAAGAGGTGATTCAGCGTTGGTAAGGCGCGGGGTTTTACATGCATTACCACAGAAAGAGTTTTGTAAATCTCTTACACGTTTTTGCGCGGGAGTTTTAGGTTGTATTGTTGTCTCTGATTTTTTTTTTTTTTTTTTTTTTCTTCATTATTTATTTATTGAATCTTCATATATTAAATATGAACTAACAATAATTAATCAAATCTTAACCTAATATTATTTTTTTGTCCTGCCAGTGCCAGACAAAAATTTTGTTCATCGCGGGTTCTGTTCACTTTTATAGGTGTTTATCGCTCATCTAATTGGACAAGTGCCGCAGTGTCTCTTCTTCTTAAGCGAGTGTGGCCGCTATCATTTAAAATATTTCGTGCTAGTGGGTTCGGGTGCAATTCGAGCCTTTGTCTCTGATGACTCTGTTGTTGTTGCAGTATTTTTAAATTCTGAGATGTTAGTGTTTGTACTTTCGTTAACTTTACTCATTTTGATTTTTTTTTATTATTTTTTGTTTTTATTATTTTAGGCAGTTGTTTTTGTGTAAATGTTCTATTGTTTTGTTTGTGTATTATTTTCTGCAGTTTTTTATTTTATTTTCGTTTAAATATATTTTTGATTTTTTGTTTTTAGTTAAATAAATTCAACTTTTGTTTGAATTGAAAATTATTAGTTATTTAAATAAGTGAAGAATTGAGTTTTTGATTTTAAGGTTTTAAAATGATACGATTTATAATGTTAACTATTTTTTCGGTTTTTTTTTGCGGAGCGAGAATAAATTTACGTCTATCTAGGAACGATATTTCTACTTGTGTGTTACATCGCTTAATCGACTGAAATTAACCGGTTTAGTTAATCGGGTAGTAATTAATCGGTTAACCGTTTAATAGTTTATCGAATGAATACCCAAGTAGATGCACGCCTCAGCAAGATTTGAATGCGGATGAGACTGTATTGTTTTGGAAACGTATGCAAGGAAGAACATTAATATCGAAAGAAAAAAGATTAGCAGCCGGTTTTATTTTCTATTGTTTTCTTTATAATGAATTGTCCAGTAATTCGTTTGTTAATTAGGCTTTTCTATACGTTATTTTTAAGTTTTTAATAAAGTGTACCTTCTAAAGCACATAATACGTTGTTCCGACTTAATTACTGTATTACCATTATTAAAAAACAAACATACTTTTATTTTATGTAAATTTTTATTGCATACATATATTTCCCATTTAAAATTAACCAAATGCATTTTTAAATTTTAAAATACAATTCTTAGAATTTAGTGCGTTATAATTTATAATAGTTTGAAAATTATTTCGTTTCGCATAACTAAAAAGTTTATCCTCAAAGTTATTTATTTCGTCTTTTTGAGCAGTTGACCATAGCTTTGTCTCCAGTATTAAAAGAGCTGGATGATTTAAAACATAGACAAAGCTATCTTGGAGAAATGTAAAATAATTATGGCCAATAAAGGCAACATCAAAGAACTTTGACCATTCATGCGATATATTTTGTTGAAGAGATAAAATATAATCTGGCGACAAGAAATGTATTTTAATTCCATCAATAAAAATCCAAGGATTATCGTAATGCTTGTGGCTTTCAGTATTAAATTCATTGTGTGTTAGACATTGTCCCATTTTAAGGCGAACAGCACCGTACTTGCGCGAACCACTTGGATGATGTTTGTAGGGTGTTTGGGTTGCTAACTCATGAAATAACTCCAAAAGATTACGCTCAGTAATATCCGTTGAACGATAATCATTTTGGCCATGCATAGATTTGAGCAAACGTTTGTCGGATGTTTTAGAACCGAATGCTGGAAAGGGTCCTGTTTGGATATCGCCAATATAGCCTCGATGAATAAATTTGTCTCCATTGCGAGCAAGACCGGCTATAAGTGTTTTATTTGGTTTGCTATATTCGTATTCGGGAAAGGTAAAAGCAATACCAGTTTCACGCCAATAACGATACTCCTATAAAAAATAAATAAACAAATTGATGTATACAATTAGTTTAACATACATATGCCTTCTTTATATATACATACATAAACGGGCATGTTCTGACAATCGCAAAACGCTAAACATTTGCGATTTAACTTGAAATTTCATAATAAGTTTACTGTAAATCACAATCGCAAGAAATTTGGTGACTTCAAACCTCAAAAGAATGCTTAAGGGAACTTTAAGAAACTTTGCCAGATCGCAAGCGAAACGCACGAGTTTCAGAACGCCATAAAATAAAAATAAAATCGTGCGATTGTTAGAACATGGCTGATAAAAATGAAAATATGTTTGTTCGTATTTTTGTTCCCCATAGACTCCAAAGCTATAAAATCACTTTTTTTTTTAAATTTTCAGTTATCAAAATTAACATTGGCTATAAATATGTATGTATATGTAAATTTTAAGAGGGCTTTACAAAGACAATATGAATTACAGTATATTAGATGATCGGTTACAATTAAAGTTTCCAAATTTGGGACAAATAGTTTAGTTATCAACACAAAACATCTGTCAAAAAGCGAGCGACTGGAGAAGTGACGCAACTATTGCAACCGATGTACTCCGATCGGGATGAAATTAATCCTAATCCTATTTGATTATAGTTTTTAAAACAATTTTCAACAAGATTTTTCAAGAACTTTCTGAGTTACAATGGGTCAATATTTGACATTTTGGCCAAACAGATTTTTTTTTCTCAACCATGTAATTTATTTCCTATTGTTCTTAACAAAATTTGTCCCAGATAGTTTAGATAATTTTTTCTTCAATCCTTTGAAAAAATTTTGTTTGTTTTGTTTTTGCAAAATCAAATTTAAGTTAGGTTATTTAGGTCTTTTCCTCTTAGAGATTTTTGGTCGCTTAGTGGAATGCAGGGGGGATATTCATCAAAATAAATGTTAAGACAATGGTTTTGCAATTGTTAACATGCACTATTTTGAACTTTTTTCTATTTGTTTAAAAGTGTTTCTAAAACCTGTTTCTAAAAACTTGTACTGAGAAACTAAACAAATTAACCTCTCCGACGGTATGAAACGTACATAAGTAAAATCTCATACTCACAATATGTCAACCTTAGGAATAAAATCACTTTTTTTATAGAAATGCTGATCAATTTAATTATTTTATTTATGTAATTTTAAAAACAATAAAATGAATATACAGTTTTTTGACCAAATGAATTTGACACCTAATTTTTATGTAAAATTCCGCTGAATCCGAATATAAAGTCAGAATTGTCAAAAGTAGAACAGTTTTTGAGATTTTCCAAAATAACCGTTATTTGTGTTTTTAAAAAAGATGATGTGACTGAAATGCAAATATCTTAAAAAATTTTAAACGGTTTATGTATTTCTTTCATTTTAGTGAAAGGTTATAAAATTTCTAAAATAGCCATGGGTCGTTTGTGAAGATGTGTCAATAAATGGCAGATTTATAGTGGACAAATTTTCAAACTGCATTATAAACTTGATGATTTTTTTTGCAATTTTGCTCTTTTCAAGATATTTTTTTTTTAACCAAAAAATTAAATTATTTTAGGTTTTATCACTTACGACATTAGCCTATTTCAATACGAACATTTTTTCCTTTCCAATAGGATCCAGATCGAAAGTTACAGAAGATTAATTAAATTAACCCACTTTTCGATTTGTATAAAATCAAAGAAAAACACAACAAATAAATATACAAAGCTAAATTTTTAGTAACAATAAATATTAAAAATAGCTTAAAACTATTGAATTTCTATGTAGGTTAATTTACTAAATCTTCTGTAGCTTTGTCATTTTTGTACCAATCTTAGGTGCAAAATGTTCATATTAAAATTATCTGATGTCGCATGAAATAAAACATTAGGATTTTTAAATCATTGGTTTAAAAAATTACTTTAAAAAAACAAAATTGAACAAAATCATCAAATTTTTTATGAAGTTTGAACTTTTTTCCACTGTTACTCTGTTATTTGTTGACTAATCTTCACAAACGAACCATGGTTATTTAAGTAATTTTATTATCTTAAAATAAAAAAAAAAGAAGAAACAAAAATTTCTCTATTTCTCTTTTTTGTCAAAGGCAGACAAAAGTGTAACAGTGCCAAAATAAAAAATGGACAACAGAGGCGATTTGAAAACACATGAGCCCAGGCTTCCTACAGGGATATACTATTTGAAAACAAATTTACATAATTTGTTGGTGGTTCTGGTCAGGGCTGGTGATATGTTATTATAATTTATAATAATTTATTGAAAAGAAAAAAAGAGTTAATCAAAGAAGTGATAAAACTTTGTAGTAATTTTTTTTTAATTGTACCCAAAAAGGATGAATTGTACTAGTGTACCAATTAAGTTTCGATTGTAACAAATCCTATCAGTGATTCTTTTCTTGGCGTTACCAGGTTCAGCTGTTGATTTCGCTGATGTGTTCTTCTTTGGCATTGGAAAGAAATCACAGGGTCACGCCGCAGGCACGGCTAGTGTTTGTACTCTTTTCACACATTTAAAATTGCATGTGTCTTACATTTGTTTTTTTATGCTTTCTTTTGATATTATAATTTTTCTTGTAACGTTATATGTATTAATGTTTGTATAATAAACACAAATAATATACATCAAAAATTACTGAATTATTTATCCTAGTGTTCGCCTAATGGTCAAAATTCGACCATTAATTTGTATGCACATAAGAAAAAAAACAGTATATCTAAGAATATATGAACTTAAATGATTCTATCATTTATGTTTTCCGTCTTAGTGGATCGATTTGGCGAGGGACTAACCAACGGCTCATATTTTATCTTCCACGTGAGTTAATTTAATTTTGTAAGTTCAATATGTATAAACAAAATATCAGAAAATATCAATTGGATAACAAAAAAAGTATCAAAAAATCTCCTTTAGAGATTGTCATCCGCTCAGGACACTGCATGTTTAATTTTATGTTTCTATGTCTAATTTTTTTCAGTATTTATTTATTGAATCTTCATATATTAAATATGAACTAACAATAATTAATCGAATCTTAACCTAATACGTTATTTTATGTCCTGCCAGTGGGTTCGGGTGCAATTCGAGTCTTTTTAAGTATTTTACTGCCTATTGAACATTGAGATCCTTGTGAATATTTGAGTTTTTAACATACCAAGGTGCAGCTGTGATTATTCGAAGTAGTTTATTTTGGCGCCTTTGAATTCGTTTCGATATTAGATGCCGAGGCAGTGCCCCATAACTGAATACCATAGCACCAGATTGGCTTTAAGATGGAGTTGTAAAGAAGAAGTTTGCAGTCGAGGCTAAGGACAGAGTTTCTTCCAATATGGATGGCTTTTAGTTTCATTTGAGTTAATTATGCCTCTATATGGCTTTTCCACGTTAAACGGCGAAATGTTGAAGTATGGGTGTAGTTGTTTGTTGGCATATCCGAGGTATATATTATGTATAAGTGGGCCCAGGATGCTTCCCAGAGGGACTCCAGTGTCAATTTGCTGAGGAGAGCTTAAATAATCACCTTCTTTAATAATAAACTTTCGACCGACAAAGTAGCTTTCTAACAGCTTGTGTGTGTTTACTGGTAAGTTTAGCTTCAATTTATGTAATAAGCCTTCATGCCAAACTATATCAAAAGCTTGAGAAACATCGATGAAGAGAGCGGAACAATATTTTCTTTCTTCAAAGGCTTTTCTTATTGCGTTTACTAGACGATGGGTTTGCTCAATTGTGCTGTGTTCTCTTCTAAAGCCTAATTGGTGGCTAGGAATACATATATTTTCATTTAAAATTAGGGTTAATTTTGACGTTAACAGCTTCTGAAACAGCTTTAATATATTAGAAAGTAAGCTTATAGGCCTATATGACTCAACTTTTGTGTGATCCTTTCCTGGTTTAGGTATCATGGTGACTAAGGAAACCTTCCACTTTTGAGGATAGTATTCAAGGCGTAAAATAGCATTAAAAATTAAAAGAATAATTTTCTTTGCTATGCTGGGTAGCTCCAAAAGCATTTTGCTGCTGATCTTATCAAAACCAGGAGCCTTCTTGGCGTTTAAATCACAAATAGCCTTTTCGATTTCTCTTAACTCAAATCTTAGGGGAACAGCGCAATATCGTGAGATATATTTGGGGTAAATACGTTTTTTAAATGATTGACATAATGAGTAGTTTGATTGTGGGGTTGCATCAAGTTCCTTAAGATATTTTTCCAGAGAAGCCGTTTTCTAAGTCTGCAGTAACTTTCTTAGTCTTTTTGTACACTCTTTAAGTAAGTTCTTAAGTTGAGGAGATCTGTGCACTTGCCACTCTCTTCGAGGTCTCCTTTTTTTCAGACAAGAAACGCTCTGTGGAATATATTTTAATAGTTTATGTTTTTTTGGGGGCAATATTGGAATGTTGAACAGCTAGTTTCAGGAAACTGTCAAAATTGTCAATAGAGCGATCTACATAATCCGGTGTACTGAGCGGAATTTTTTCTGTGCAATGGGTACTGAGATATTTTTTATATTTTAACCAATTAATTTGCGTAGCTGTCGTCTCTAAGTAACCAGTTGGAGGTACAATTCTATTGGGCTTCATTATAATAACAATTGTGGGTGTGTGGTCGGAAGATAATTCTAGGGAAGCTTCAACATGAATCGTTTCTATGGGAATGTTTTTAACCACGCCGAAATCGGTGACATCTGGAATTTTTTGATGATCAGTAGGCCAATATGTTGGTTGTCCGCTCGCTACCACATTTAAATCCATTTTAGAACTTGTTTAAATAAAACACGACCCTTTGGTGTTATAAGTCGCGACCCCCAGAATGTATGTTTAGCGTTATAATCGCCAGCGGCTAGGAAACACGGTCCTAATGATTTAAAATATTTATAATATTGGCCCTCGGATATTGAAAATCTAGGCAGGGAGTATAACGATGAAAATACTAGGTTTCTATTTAATTCCTCAACGCAAATGTTCGTTGCTTGGAGATAATCTTCACGATGATCACACATTCAGTAGTGTTTGACTCGGGTTTTTATTAAAATGGCAGAACCTCCACAAGCTCTATCTCGAGGGTCCTTGGTATCATATAGTATATAACCATTGATTTTAAACGTATTTCTTGAGGTCAAATGAGTTTCAGAAATCATCATGACATCAATTTGTTTATTTTTAAGAAAGTATTCTAATTCATTTTTATGTTGGCGGATGCCGTTTACGTTCCAAAAACAAATTTTTAAACAGTTCATGGGTTGTTAAGTACAGCTTGCAATAACATCGATTGCATTCTAAGAATTTCCTGCATCATATTACCCATTGAGTTCGTAAAATTATTTACTGTTTGCACAAATGTTTCCATGGTTTTTTCTAGACGACTTAAATTAGAAACTGGAGTTTCATCATTACTTGGCGAAGCACCTTGCAATGGCACATGGTTTGATTTTAGGACGTTAGCGTCCTAGGCTGCGGAGCCTGAATGTCATTAGTGTTTACCTGGGGCCTAATTTTGGCAGTCGTGATCGAGTAATTTCTCGATTCGAAAGCAATTTTATTTCAGTCGATACTGAACGAATCGAAATCATTTTTTCAGTATTGGGAAACATAAACTAATGCTTTATAACACTGAAAAAATTATTCCGATTCGTTCAGTATTGACTGAAATAATTAGATATTAAATTGCTTTCGAATCGAGAAAGTACTCTATAACGACTGCCAGAATTAGGCCCCTGATTTGTCTAAAATAAACGAAATATAATCAAAGTACCAGATGTCGAACGATAAAGTACCAAGAAGCTCCCGTTACATATTCTTATTCACTAAGGAACATGCATGTTTAATTTGATCGTTATAGATCGAATATTAATAGATATTCTAAAAGTACCAACCAGATGAAAAACAAAAAGTACCAACATTTTTCATCTTGTAGTTTGTCATTTACTCAGGACCCTGCACCTATAGTATTATATTTCTAAATTCAATATTATAGAGAATTTAAAAATTATCAGATGCTGGACGGAAAACCCGTATTTCCCCTTTTTGGTACTTTTTTCTTTCTATTGAGATTCGGTTAACAAACAAAGGAAGAAAGCGTTCTTCACTGTTTTGCCTGTGCTGATTTATATACTTGAAATATTCGAAAACCGGTTTCTAAAAAATGTCGAATAATCGACCACCCTGTTTGTTTTTATTATTTGATAATATAAAAAAACAAATTTTGTGTTCTGCATACATATGTGTTAGTAGCAAATTTTAACGCTTATAACTCTGAAAATATTGAACAGATTTTAATAAAATATATATTGTGCAATTCTGTAAGAAATACCTTTATTTGTTCAAATCGGTTGACAAACAGAGGAAGAAAGTGTTCTTAAATGTTTTGCCTTTGCCGATTTATATATAGATATTACGAGTATTAAATTATACCCACACCACTATAGTGGAGAGTTTATTATGCATTTGTGCTGATGTGTGCAACACTTTAAAATATTGGTCCAGACCCATCTTTAAGTCTAACCTAATTTTAGTGCAATCAAAATAATCTTACCCAATTTTATTAAAATTGGTCCTTATTTGTCTGTAGCTTTTATCCAAATACATACTGCTTCCGAACATGGCTTTTGATGCTAACACTTCCTTATATCCTTAAAAATTTTATTATTTATATAAAATTGGCAACAATTACCTTTACGATAGTGTTGTACTATGTCATGACAAAATGTTATGCTAGTGGGTCCACAATTAACCATAGGTCCCATTAAAACTAACCAACAACAATTAGTAACAACTTGTGTTTGTTATTGGTTTAATTACGAACTGGTGCGTAGTTTTCATTTCTGTTACAAGTTGTTTTATTACATTCTGAAATTTTTTGAGTTTGTTTTGTTAGTTAGGTAATTTGTGAAGAGTAACAGTTTGCCTACAGATGTTTTTTTGTTACTCGGGCAGATAACTTGTGTGTATGCAAAAAACTATAGGTTTTCCTTGTTACTTTTGAAATTTGAGTAGAAAACAATTGTTACATTTGTTATTTTAACAGATAAAAATTGTGTGAGTGCGTAAGATGGCTTAACATGCAAAATAAAACGTTTGAGTTTTATTTGTAAACTGGGTACAAATCTGAAAACCGGTATGTATAACTCAGGCACGGTAAGAGCGAAAAAATATTTGTTTCTAAGAGCCACTTTTTGGGTTTGAGATTAAAGTTAATTTTATTCTATAATTAGCTAATCTGAGAATTAAGTTAATCTAGTATCAATTGAATTTGATATTTTTGGGTGGTGGCTTAAACCAAGTAGCGCTACCATACTGAGCACAAATAAATGGCAACATTTTTTTTGCAAATATCAACTTTTTATCAAGCAATATGGACCCAGCAAAAACTTCCCAGCAAAAACTTACATTGCAAAGTAATGAGTTAAAAAGCTAATATAACGACTCTTCACTACTTATACATTAGCATTTTAACTCATTATTTTAACACGGTGATGTCATTGGAGGCAAGTACTTACCACCCTCGCTTACAAATAGGGAGTTAAATAAGTCATTACCAAACTACTTCTATGTAATGAAGATGGTATGTAGTAGTCATTGAAAAGTAAGTTGTTCAGTAATGGCATGTCATTACCAAGTTTTTGCTGGGAAATTATTGGAGGCAACTACTTACCACCCTCGCTTACAAATAGGGAGTTAAATAAGTCATTACCACATTCGCTTACAATTAGGGAGTTAAATAAGTCATTACCACATTCGCTTACAAATAGGGACTTAAATAAGTTATTACTCCGATGTCACCAAAATTACAACTAACATGTCATGACTTTAAACAAATTTTTTTTTTATTATATTTTTTAAATTATTTTTTTTCTATTTTTTCTTATTTTATTTTACTTTATGTTTTTTTCTCTATTTTTTCTTATTTTATTTTATTTTGTTTTATTTTTTATTTTTTTTTTCTGTCTCTGGCGGGATTCGATCGCGCAACCTCGGTGCTGATAGACTAGCTCACTACCAGCTAGTCTACCGGGGCAGTGTAGTTTTTGTATAAAAAAACGATGTTTTTACTCAATTAAGAGCGTAAATATGAGATTAACCCAGCAAAAACTTACATTGCAAAGTAATGAGTTAAAAAGCTAATATAACGACTCTTCACTACTTATACATTGGCATTTTAACTCATTATTTTAACACGGTGATGTCATTGGAGGCAAGTACTTACCTCCCTCGCTTACAAATAGGGAGTTAAAAAGTTATTACTCCGATGTCACCAAAATTACAACTAACATTGAATGACTTTAAAAAAATTTTTTTTTGTTACTTTTTTTTATTATTATTTTTTTTTTTCTATTTTTTCTTATTTTATTTTACTTTATTTTTTTTTCTATTTTTTCTTATTTTATTTTACTTTGTTTTATTTTTTATTTTGTCGATGCTGATAGACTAGCTCACTACCAGCTAGTCTACCGGGGCAGTGTAGTTTTTGTATAAAAAAAACGTTGTTTTACTCAATTAAGAGCGTAAATATGAGATTAAATTATTGTAGGCAACTACTTACCACCCTCGCTTACAAATAGGGAGTTAAATAAGTCATTACCAAACTACTTCTATGTAATGAAGATGGTATGTAGTAGTCATTGAAAAGTAAGTTGTTCAGTAATGGCATGTCATTACCAAGTTTTTGCTGGGAAATTATTGGAGGCAACTACTTACCACCCTCGCTTACAAATAGGGAGTTAAATAAGTCATTACCACATTCGCTTACAATTAGGGAGTTAAATAAGTCATTACCACATTCGCTTACAAATAGGGACTTAAATAACTTATTACTCCGATGTCACCAAAATTACAACTAACATGTCATGACTATAAAATTTCAGTACAGCATAATTTTTCATATTCAAATTTCATATTCAAATTTGTAAGAACAAATATTTTAAATCAATTTGTATTAGATTTGAAAAAACTTCAACCGTAGATGCATTTTATTACGAATGAATTATAAATTTCGTTAATCAACTCATACACAAGTAGTTAGGTATCAGATTATATGTCAGCCATTACCAAACTACTTCTATGTAATGCAGATGGTATGAAGTAGTCATTGAAAAGTAAGTTGTTCAGTAATGGCAAGTCATTACCAAGTTTTTGCTGGGGATGTTTTCAAAAAAGAAGAAGAAATTGCGCGAATTTAATATTGTTTACAAGGTAGACATTTTTTGCGTTTAAAGAAAAAATATATTAAAGAACAAATATAGAATGGAAAAATTATATAAAAGTGCTAAGCAATGTTTTAAAATGTATGTTTTGTTTATATTTTTGCAAGTTCTTTATGTAAAACATGTGTATGTTGACAGTTTAGGTTTAAGCCACCACCGTTGGCCGCTTAAACTAGCAAAAAAAAGTTAAAAAAATACAACTCAAAAATTAAATACGGAGATTAAAGTTAATTTAATCGCTAATCTCTAACCCAAAAAGTGGCTCTAAGTTATTTAGAATAAATTGATCTTTCAAACTGCATTGTTGGTTTGTTTTCATTTTCATAAAAATTTTAAAAGTTATAAAGCGTTATTTACAAATTTTTTGGAAAAATTACGAAAAATTTTATTTAGAATAAATTGATCTTTCAAACTGCATTGTTGGTTTGTTTTCATTTTCATAAAAATTTTAAAAGTTATAAAGCGTTATTTACAAATTTTTTGGAAAAATTACGAAAAATTTTGTAGGGTGCATAAATGAGCAAATGCATTGCAAAAATTTATAGTTATTGTACACCCACCAATATAAAGCTTGGACATTTTTCTTTTAAAATGTTTCCTTAAAAGTGAATAAATCTTAGTTTTGACAAAGTTGTGAAAAAAAAACTTAAAAAGGCCGGCAAACACGATTTTTGGCAAAAATAAGACTTGAGGACCTCCAAACCTCTTCCGAAAAATTTGAAAAAAATCTCAATATTACTTTACCCTATAAACTTTTTAATTATGCTTGAGCCTAAAAAAATTTACATTTATCAAAATAGGTTTCAAAAAGGTGGTATATGCGATATAAACTTAAAAAATGATGCAAAAATTCTATTTTAAGTAAATTATGAAAAAAATGCTGCAGAGGGTTAGTTAGATATGCACTAAGAAATCCATGTTAAAAGTCCTAAAAAGGATACATTTATTTTTTCTACATCATTGGTCGCACAAGCAAAAACATGCAATTGCATATTTACGGTTTCCCTTGGTATAACTATTGTGACCTTGAAAATGAAATGTTTTATATAAATTTGCATTCATACTTTTATCAATTTTAAAAATGCAATATTAATTTTCAAACTTGTTCTTAATTCAAGATTTTCAATTATTTTGCAAGCTGTCTATTTGTATTTTTATACAAATAATTCAGAGCTCTATGTTGATCACAAATTGGACTATGATGCGCAAAAAACTCATTTACTTAGAATTTTGAATTTTTGCAGTTGTTATTGAATGCAATATAAATATACAAATTTGAATCTCAGATTATAAATTTAAGATAAATCTTAGCATTTTTATTACAAAATCTAATATTTTAATATATTTGGGGTTATTTTGGCAGTGGGATTTACATGGGAACTGTTTTAAGCTTTCTTTATAAAATTAAATATAGAGCAATTCCATATGAAAACGATCAAAATTGGCAAATTTTTGGACGACCCCTCTCCGATTTTAAAATAAATAGTCTCAATCGATTGCCCAGCAAAAAATAATGTACCTACATTATTTTTTGCACCACTGTCATGTGACAAAATTGAAGAATTCTTCATAAGGGACCCCTACTAAAGCGATCGCAACGAGTGATAGCTCGTTGGAAAGGTATTGAATCAGGCTTTAATTGAAAAATAAAATTTTCCTAATTTTTCTTAGAAATTTACCTTTAAATTTTCCCAAGAAAATTAAATTTTCCGATTTTCCACAGAAGCTCCTAAATTTTCCGGCAAATTTTTTTTTTTTTTTGGATTCCTCATAATTTTGGCTTTAAGAATCAGCAATAAAAAAATGGGCCCCGACTCCTTGTTTGCACAGGAGAAGAGCATTTAAGAGACCACCTTGTTAAAAATACATTTTAAAAATTATTTTACAGTTAAAAATACATTTATGAAGAAAAAATCTTTCTTATTTTGCTGCTTATACTTAATTACAATATATATTAAAAATTTCAATTGTCTTGGCATCGTTATAAAATTAAAGTAACTTTAAATTTAGCACGTCGGCAGACGAAGAGTACCGCTTTACATTAATTGACATATCAGAAATATTTGGTATGAAGCAATGAAACTTTTGCGTTCCAGTTATAGTTTTGACATTATTATATCTGTTTTAAATTCGTCGCTCCATGGCATCGTGTTCTTTTTGAGTGCATAAAACTGTGTTAATGGCAATTTCCTTGCTTTGAATCCACGAAAACAAATGTTGTACATTTAAGATCTGGACAGTATATGGCCTTTGCAAACTTGCCTTAGTCGCCATGCGTTTTAGGGTTCCCCCTAACGCATCGCATGGGCCCTTACCGTGGGACGTCGCGAAAAAGTGCCACTCGACCTTGCAGTTTTGTTCTTCTTCAATTACACAGTACAACATTTTTCAGTTAATTGATTGCCAACTCAATTCTGTGAACTGTATGTGAAATTAGACCCAAAAAGAAGAATTTCTGCATCATTCGTTTTGTCTTCTTACCTGCGATTTGAAGTTAGTATCGATTTGAAGTTAGTACTATCGTATAGGGGAATTTATCACGTTTTAGGCCCTGTTGTTTGACATAGCTCGACAACCACTAGCCCAATTTAGTTGAAATAAATTTTAAAAGATTAAGAATTACAATTCCCTTAATCTGTTCTTATATTGTTTTCCTATACAAGTAACACTTTCGAAGTTAAAAATGAATGTATGAAGGGAAAAAATTATTTTTTGCCTAAAAATTTAAATTTCTTTTTTTTAAAAATACATAAAAAATCCAAAATGGAAAAAAGTTTCAAGTCTAGTTATTTTTTCGCAAAGTCACATAACCTATGAGCAAAATGAGACAAAGATCATAAAAATCGATGCACGCGTTTCGCTTTTATTCGCAATTGAGTAAAGGTATGAATTTCAAAAATCAGTTATAGCCACCACCCTTAAAATATAAATAAAAATATAAATTAAAAAATTATCATGCAAAAAAAAACTTTATTTATAAAAACTTAATGAAAATAAAATAATATGCAATTAATACGCAATTATAATATGCATAAAAACAAAATTTAGAACATTTTTTCAATTATTGGCAATATCCATCCTTGTAGAAATTGACGCTTGTGGTTCTGATGATCTTGTTTTCTTCGTAGGTTGTTCATATTCATGGTCTGAGTCTGTATCGTCATCCGAGATACACATACTATTCAAGGGCGTGTTTCTTTCACTGTGTCCACCAATTTCAATGTCTTCATCTTCGGTGCTTTCTTCAAACTGCATAATTGTGGAACTCCACCAACAAACCTCCGCAAGCAATGCATCCAATTTTTTGCTTTTGAACCGCTTTTCAAATGGCATGGTCACCTGGTGGAACCTCTCTCATTGTTCGTCTGATTCCTGAGGTGATTGTGCCAAAAAAGTATCGAGGTGGTGGTGCAAGAAATGCAATTTCAGCGTCATGGATGCACCGATTTTTTCGAAATAAAACAGCAACCTGTCCACTCGTTGCTGTATCTCTTCTCGCTGGACACGGTTCTTTCCTAGAACGCCTTCTATTACTTCTTTCAATGCGTTCCATGCATGTTGGTGGTCGTGATGCTCTGAAAGCAAATGTGTGAAAGAATCACTTTTGATCAATTTCCGAATATCAGGTCCATTGAGAATACCTGTTTTAAATACATAAGAAAAACGAAAAAATTATTGGTAATGCGAATGTATAGAAATTAACAAATTTAGATATGACAATATTGAAATACAGAGTACGATACGTACCGTTTTTAATTTTCTCATCACTGAGTTTCGGAAAGATGGATTTCAAACAGTCAAAGGCGCCGTTAACTTTTTTGAACACCACTTCAACGAATTTCCCAGCTATTCCCAGTTTCATGTGGAGCGGTGGCAACAAAATATCATCCAGGTCCTTTATCATAGGTTCATTGCGTAATTTTAATTGTTTGTTAAGCTCGGGAGTTCTTCCTTTCCAATCTTTACATTGATATTGATTTCCTTTGTATCGTGAATCCCAATTACAAAGGAAGCAGAAGTATTTTGGATATCCGCCCTTTTCTATAATCCCTTGTAGTATGTTGACCACCTTCAGATCGCAACAAATGTTCCATTTGTGTTCATCGTATTTGATTTTCTTCAAAATTTCGCCCAATGCTTCATACGTTTCCTTCATAGTTGTGCTGAATCCCAATGGAATGCATGGTTTTTTATTTTTTTTGTGCAGCAGCACAGCCTTCAAACTAGTAACTGAACCATCGATGAATAAACGCCAGTCGCCAGCGATATAATCCATTCCCAATTTTTTCACTAAACCTGGGATATCATGGCAGTACGTGAACGTATTTGCTTCGTCAACGGAATAAAATTTCTGAAAATCAGCTTGGCGTTGTCGGTATGATGTTGCGCTGACATTTTGCTGTGTGAGTTTTCTTCTCTTCAAAAATGATGTCAGCCATTCGGAGTCGTGTTGTGATAGTCCCAGCTTGGCCACAATGTAATCCATTTCGATTTGTGGTAGCGGTTGTGGTGCACTATTTTCAATATCGGGTATCCAATCAGCATCATCCAAATCGGTCGGATTGGTGAAAACGGTTTCGGCTAGCAGGGACACAGTATCCGCACTCGGAGGTTTAGGTGCATCGGTATCAGCAGGGCGTTGCACTGGAAGTGTGGCAGTAAATGCAGCAGTGTATACTTTTGTTTTCAATTGTTGTCTGTTTAATCCAGGACGAAAATTTAAGCATGCATAGCACCTGGATTCATCATGTCCAGTTGTGTCTTCCACCCAAATTACTGGCTTCATAAAAGATAACTTTCTACTTTATCCGTGAATCCATTTTAGAAGGGTAGTATAACAACTGTTGCACACTGTGTTCGGCGTAAAATTTGCACCACTTAAATCTGCTTCATCGAAATAATTACAATACGCGGTTTTGAATTGCTCAGTAAACAAATTTTTTCGATCTTTTTTCTGTATTTTTCGGACGATATGACCACAAACGTAACAATTTTCATCCAAATATGGGCACTTGTTGTTTTCCATATTGATATATTTTATGTTTTGTTGTTATTCACTTTTAAAAAACTGGAGAAAAATCACTTTTACTGTTCGCCTTCGTCGGCACTGGCTGAATGCCAAAAATCGATCAATGCACACCTATAAATACTACGTATTTTTGAATATTTTACTGCCAGGTACTTATAAATGGGCGCATATTTTAAGGGCGGCTGGCTATATACCTGATTCAGCACTTGTACGTTTCAAACTGTGCAAAACTTTCCAAATAATGACCACCCTTAAATGTGGGTGCAATTTCTGTAAAAAAATCATATAGGTAGCCACCGGAAAAACCCAAATAATAAAAAGGTCCACTTTCCGTTTAATTGTCCACGTACATTTATTACCGCAATCATAAAAATCAAATAACCTTTTGTTTATTCCTTTTTTTTTTAATTCTCAGAATCATGAAAAAGGTGTCAATGTTTTCTCCAAATAATGTTGTGCATATCTGGAGCAAATTTTTGAAATTCATACATTTACTTAATTGTGAATAAATGACAAACGCGTGCATCGATTTTTATAATCTTTGTCTCATTTTGCTCATAGGTTATGTGACTTTGCGAAAAAATAACTAGACTTGAAACTTTTTTCCATTTTGGATTTTTTTATGTATTTAAAAAAAAAAAAATTTAAATTTTTAGGCAAAAAATAATTTTTTCCCTTCATACATTAATTTTTAACTTCGAAAGTGTTACTTGTATAGGAAAACAATATATGAACAGATTAAGGGAATTGTAATTCTTAATTTTATAAAATTTATTTCAACTAAATTGGGCTAGTGGTTGTCGAGCTATGTCAAACAACAGGGCCTAAAACGTGATAAATTCCCCTATACGATAGTACTAACTTCAAATCGATACTAACTTCAAATCGCAGGTAAGAAGACAAAACGAATGATGCAGAAATTCTTCTTTTTGGGTCTAATTTCACATACAGTTCACAGAATTGAGTTGGCAAATCATGTGTTGTACTGTGTTATGCAAAGATTGTAAAAATTTTTTTTATTCTTGTACTGAGAAGCCGCGCCGTCTGAGAAAAACGTTACTTTGTCGATTGCATCGAATTTTGATCTTAAGAATTTAAACAGTTTCATTTGAAATAAATAAACGGACACATAATTATGAGCTAAACTCTCCGCGACAACAACAAGGCTTACGGTCTGTAGTTCGTTATCTTCGTTTTTGAAATAAATGCAAAAAGGATGCACCGTGCACTGGTCGTTTGCCCAGTGATAAGCCTGAATTTCATCCTGAACGAGAAAAGTGTAATTCTCGGCAAAGTCGCTTATCACAATGAATTCATTTTGGGCTAATTTCTCCTTACTTTCCTTTAGAAATTTCGATTGCATCTCGGATATGAAATGGTGCGCCTTCAGTTCATTCAACTTGAATCCGAATTCCTCGATGAATTCCGGAATCTGCTTTACCACGGTCTCAAGGGAACATCTGCCGCTGCTAATTATCCACTGTTTGAAATGCACCTCCTGAATTAACAGCTGTTCAAACTTTTCCGCCAAATATTGCTCTAGCTCGTCAATCTTCGGACAATTGTCGCATTTGGACAGATGACAATTTTCCGTGGGGTATGCGCACAACGACTTCGACAGGAGGTCCCTATATGTTTCAATTTCACCGTGAAATACTTTCAATTTCTTGCATGGAAAGAAAATTAATTTGATGTTTTGATGAAACATGCAAACGCAGACTGAATGCGTTCCGTGCCTGTCTAATGCCAGCACGCATTCTTTTGGTCGTAGGACGGCAAACTTAGAAAATCCCACTTTTTCTGCTGGGTATTTCTCATTGAACTGATGGTATGCTTCGGATAGATTACATAATAATAATCTGCGCTGCTTGTGTATTTTTTCTCCATCTTCACGTGTGATAACATAGTCACGTGTACCTGGGCAGGCGCGGCTGTTGTCATCATTGCAGTAAAAATCTTGAATCAATTTCACCGTTGCTTCGCTGAGGGTCCTTGAGCCAAATTTCTTGGTGGGAGTCGCCAATATGCCCTTCTGTCGAACTAATTCTTTGCTTCTTCTCGCGATGTAAAAAGATGTTTGAAACTGTTCAGAAATCTTGCGTATAGACCATGATTGAGGCAGCACAGATAAAATGAGATATTTCTCCGGAAAAGTGGTCGCTAAATTGAATTTTCTTTTCAACTGCTCAATCATTTGTTTGCCGTCATCAACGTCATCTGCTTGACTGCATTCGTTATCAGAGCCTTCATCAAATATTGTCGCGATTGCACTCATAACCTTGCCTTTTTTCTCTTTCCTGTATGTTTCACTTCGCAACTTTCTTTTTCTAATAGGCGTTTCACCTAAAGTGGTAATAGCCTCATTCAAAGGACTCAAAGACATTTTGACCATCGGAATGTCTGCCTCACTATCAGATGAAACATTTTGTTCACTTGTCATTTCACTCTCGGGTTGTGGCTGCATTTGTTTCAATGCATTTGCTTGTTGAGACAAATCGATTTTACACTTGGGGCAAATGAATTCTGCTTCTTCACCGTATTGTATCTTTAATTCATTCATGTATCGCTTCGAAACACCAGTTAATTTTAATACTTTTATCTTTTTCGAACGATGTCCACTCTTGTTAAACGGATTGCAGCAAAATTTATTCATTTTACTTTAAATTGTCTTTACAGCTTCACTCTTTACTTTACAAAAAAAAAAACACTTTAACACTTTCACGTTTAGTATTCAACTGAAATTTGACTCAGAGTGTGTGAAGTATTTATATTTATTTTTTGGTAAAAAATAGGTAAAAAAATAAGCGATATTTGCTTTTCTTTAATAGGAAAATTTGCGTGAACTACTGGTCATAAAATGTTTTTTAAAGAGGGACTTAATTGGTTACTGCCAATAAGCCGACCACAGGTCATAAAATGTTTTGCAAATTTTTTAAATTACCAGGTAATAAATATTTCGCCTAAAATGACACGTGCAGAAACAAGTCATAAAACACGATCTTGTGAAGGCAGGCAGACCATATTCACTACACACTCAACTTGGGGCTCTTAAAAAAAAAATTGATTTTTTCTTCATAAATGTATTTTTAACTGTAAAATAATTTTTAAAATGTATTTTTAACAAGGTGGTCTCTTAAATGCTCTTCTCCTGTCCAAACAAGGAGTCGGGGCCCATTTTTTTATTGCTGATTCTTAAAGCAAAAATTATGAGGAATCCAAAAAAAAAAAATTAGCCGGAAAATTTAGGAGCTTCTGTGGAAAATCGGAAAATTTAATTTTCTTGGGAAAATTTAAAGGTAAATTTCTAAGAAAAATTAGGAAAATTTTATTTTTCAATTAAAGCCTGATTCAATACCTTTCCAACGAGGTCCCTTATGAAGAATTCTTCAATTTTGTCACATGACAGTGGTGTACACCACCACTAAACCAGTCACTATAAAAAAAAAAAAATATGTAGGTACATTATTTTTTGCTGGGCAATCGATTGAGACTATTTATTTTAAAATCGGAGAGGGGTCGTCCAAAAGGTGATCGCTTTCATATGGAATTGCTCTATAACATTATTTATAATATTAAATATGACATTGACATATGTTTTTGTGGACACGAATTAGAAATATGCAAGGAAATAAATGTATTTCAAGATTGAACAGTGAAATATCGTACTAATCATTGCACAGAAAGAAAAACACTCGGGATAAATTAAGTTTTTTATACTTACTACGAGTCGTATTCAAAAATTCAAGTAAGAATAACACTTAAACGTACTCAAAACAATCCTAAATGGGATTAATCCGGGAATTTCTTAAAATAAGTACAAAATTCTTAAATAAAGTAAAAAAAGATTGAACTTTATGTTTTTGGAGCCACTCTCAAGCTTAGTCTAGACGACATGTTGAATCAGCAAATGAATGCTTAAAATAATAGCAAATGCCTCTATCAACATATTTAATATGTAAGGTGTCTAGACGATATGCTGATAATACCAAATTTTTCGAAATCTTCATACGCCAGCAAATAATATTCAACATACATAAGTAGGGATGCGATTTCCATGCTAATTCATGTTTTTTGTCGATGGTCTAAGAACGAAGTCGATCAATTATCTTTCCGAATCATTAAATTTGCGATAAAATGGCATCGACTTGTTTTTCCATATTGTTGCATATTTTGGTGAAAATTAGAGTTTTTTTTTCCCGGAGTTTTTCGATTCCCGGGAAAGCGGGAAATTTTTTTGAATTTCCCGGGATCCCGGGATCCCGCTCCATATAAATAATACACAGTAAATTTGTTTTTAAATAATGAAAAAAAACTTTTATAAAAAAACGTAAGGTAACTTGTTTACAAAGTAAATAAAAGAAATCCTTAAATACTACAAAATTAAATGAAGATTAAAAGAGGAACTTGATTTATTATTACTTTACGGTTTTATATGTAAATTCCGTATTATTATTATGCTCTAGATACAAGATAAAAAATTAAGATAAACATAACAATTCAATTCATAAAACAATAATAAAAACAAACAAATTGAGGTACTCAAGATATAATATCAAAAAGTTAATTCATAAAATAGATAAAATATTTTAAATAAATATATTAACATTTTTTAACGGCTTAGGAAATAACTTTCTGACACACTCAGGGCCATTATTATAACTTGGCGTTAGCTGTTATCCGACAGTTAACAGACGCTTTTTGACAGATAACACATTATTATCTGTCAATTTAATCTTAACTTAAGCTAACTTCAAGTTGTAATAATGGCCCTCAAAGCGCTTAGGAAGTCGTCAAAAAGTATATTGATTATTTTATTTACTAATTACCATGTTTCCGAAAAATTTCGTTAATTTTTTTACCGAGGTTGGATAAATAGTTAAAAGTGCACCGTTGTAGAAGGCTTTTGATTCACAATAAGAAGCATTTTTTTTATAAACAACGTCTATATCAGTCAAATGTATGTTAAGGTTCATGCAAAAAATAGCATCAACCTCTTACAAACCTTTTCATTTCATTAGGTCTATCTGTAATCTTTAGGACAATGTGTTTTTCAAATTGTATGTTGAGTATCTTACACCAGCTTCCAAATTTTTTTTTATTTCGGTTTCCCCGCACTTCAAGGGTATATAAACCAACACAAATTGAAAAAAACTCGTGTTTATCACCTAATAAACATATCGCTCCTTCATTGCAACATAGTCATATCTCAAAAAATCAAAAATTGTAAGTTATTTAAGCAAAGTGTTCCTTCATGCCTTCTCGTATTTTATCTCAAACTGAACCGAAGTTATAGCAACATATATCTTTAAATCGGTACATTTTGAAAACTTTAATCGCATTTTGCCAAGTTCATTTGTTTTTGTAATGTTGATGTTGATGTTGATTCTGAATAAAACACAAACTATTTAGGAAATTATTGTAATTTTATTTTATTATGATATACTGGTATTACTCAATTATGTATGGAACAAAATATCGGCCAAATGGGCGCCGCGACCACGGCGGCACACCTCCATCCGATGGTCCAAATTTTCGATGACCCTGAGGCATAATGGAGGTTCTATGCCGATAATGTGCCGAATTATCTCATCCTTTAGCTCTTGAATTGTTGCTGGCTTATCGACGTACACCTTTTCTTTCAAATAACCCCAAAGAAAAAAGTCCAACGGTGTCAAATCACATGATCTTGGCGGCCAATTGACATCGCCATTACGTGAGATAACACGGCCATTGAATTTGTTGCGCAAAAGAGCCATTGTTTCGTTAGCTGTGTGGCAAGTGGCACCGTCCTGCTGAAACCACATATCTTCCACATCCATATCTTCCAATTCGGGCCATAAAAAGTTCGTTATCATCTCACGATAGCGAATACCATTCAAAGTAACTGCCTGGCCGGCCTCATTTTGGAAAAAATACGGCCCTATGATGCCGCCAGCCCATAAACCGCACCAAACAGTCACTCTTTGTGGGTGCATTGGTTTTTCGACAATCACTCTTGGATTCTCATTCGCCCAAATGCGGCAATTCTGTTTATTGACGAATCCACTGAGGTGAAAATGTGCCTCATCACTGAATCACGAAGTGCACGATATGCATTTTGATTTGAACGCCCATTTTCATAATAAGTCTGGATAACTTTAACACGTTGTTGGATTGTGTATCTCTCCATGGTTCAAATTGAGTAAGTCTGAAATAGAGAAATGTCAAATAAAATTCGGAAAAAAACTTGGCGTTTAGGTGTGGTTCACATTCAACATCGGCCCTTACAATTTAACCACCCTTTAGATATGACTATGTTACAATAAAGGAGCTATATGTTTAGGTATCTGCTATTTTAAAGACTTGTCCATGGACAATTAAACTTTACTACCTGCATCTTATTTTGAATTAATATTCTTTATTAACTTTTAACTTCACTAAATTTATTAATTATCAACTGTTGCACTGCCTATTCTGCTTTAAGTAGATTTATTGCATCAAGAGACATTGATTTACGTATGTACTCACTTCTTGTAATTGATCTAATCGACAACCCATCCACAGATGCTTATTTTAAGAGAATAGAAAACTAAATTTCAAAGTATAAATAGCTGTTTTCTTAAACTTTGAGGAATTTTTTATTTCCCGGGATCCCGCATGAAAAATCCCGGGAAAGCGGGAAATATAATTATTGAAATTTCCCGGGACGGGAAATCCCGGGAAAAAACCCTAGTGAAAATGCATATTTAGGTTTTGAATGCATATTTTGACATTTTTGAGTGATTTTTTTAAAATTTCCATGTTATAAAAAGATCTTAAAAATTTTTTAAATACACAAAAAAAAAATTATTCAAAACTAAATAAAGTTTTTGGAGCTTTGCTTTAAATACAAGATTTCGACAAAAGATGCTTCTTTTTTTAAATCGATGCAGCAACTTACATAGTTAAGGCTTCCAATGGGTTTAAAAATTTGTATCCAAAACTGTTACAAGCTACTTGCTTGGCACAATGATTATACCGCTTTGCAGATAATTAAGAAGCCAATTCGATAGTATTGCAATTTTAAATGAAATATAGCCCTTGATTCCCCTGCCACCGCAGCCAGTAGAAGCAAAATGGAGTCCTCGCTACATGCTTCAGAAATCTATTCAAAAAACTTCAAGTAATTTAAGAATGTTAGAAGAGCTTGCTTTTTAGTGAATATTTTGGATTTTTTAGTGCATGAAAATCTCATCCCTACATTAAATTAGCATACAATTTTTGTGTCTACACGATATGTTGAAGTTCGTATGTTGATATGTACGTCGAGTAATGAGAACATTTGTTTAAAAATTACAAATAAAATTGACAATTCTATTTTTTATTATTTTCTATAAAATTTGTTATCAATTTTAGTTTTATGTACATCACTACTGAATAAGTTAGAGTAATATATTGGGCTGGGCCAAATCCGCAAATAGTTAAAATATCTAAGAACTGGATTGATCTAAAAATTATGTATAAAAACCTCACAATTTTATAATTTTTTGCAGTTCTAACTCTATGGTAAATTATGTGCAGACCAGCAGAATATTTTATGGTTTTATTAGATACCCACACCAACATAGTGTATTGTTCATATAACCATTTTTTAGTATAACGATCGACTCAATCACTATCTGAGTCAATATAACATAGCGTTTACATTTGCCAGTACTGGCAAGACAGTAGCAATTCATTCAAACTTTTTCACTAATACATAAACCCTTTTACAGCTATTTTGTTTTTGCATTGTTTTGCCAACTAATATGTATATGCTTACTGTCTTGCCAGTACTGGCAAATGTAAACGCTGTGTAACGATGTCCGTCCGGCCGGCTGGCTGCCTGCCCACTTTGTAGTATGCAAAGTACAGGTCGCAATTATTTGATGAAATTTGTTACATTGGTTCTAATTATTTATTGTAATTGAAAACGGTGAGGAACGATCCATAATTTCTCAAAGATACAAACTTCTTTAACTTGGTGGCCACACGATCAAGTTTTGCCTTTCAATTCCATTCAATTTGCAATACACTCTCACTTTTTTACTAACACACTCACACTTTTTAAATTGACCACGAGATGGCTTTCAATTTCACCTTTCCATTCGCTTGGCAATTTTACTTTCAATTTAACAGCTGATTACATGTTCGTCTTTATAAATTGTTTTCTTGATGACATCTTGAAAGTAAATTGCTTACAAATTGAGTGCAGACTACGTCACAGCTTTCAATTTATGTAAGTTTTGACAAGCAGTATATGTAAAATCAAGAACAACTTGATCGTGTGGCCGCAGGGTAAGGATAAGAGTCCATGTGTCCATTAACAATGTTTCTATATTGGTATTTATATTAAACTAGCTTAACCCGGTGCGCTTCGCTGCACTGCTTTAACCACTTTATCGGTTGAGAGATATTTAATATATGCATCCTATGGAAGGTATTTCCCCCCTGCGCCTACCCGCTTTATTTTTATTTTCAAAAGTGAAGTATACCATAAGACTGACTTCTACAAAGTTTGAACATTCTAACTATAACAGTTCTTAAGATATGACTAGGGTAGCCAGATTTTAAATTCGGAAAAACAGTACATTGAATACAAAAAAACAGTACAACCAAGAAAAAAACAGTACATTTTTTTGACGAAAACATAACCATTTGCTTTAATTAGTACTATCAGTTCAAGCTGTCAAAACATATTGTAAGCTGGAAGTTAAAGTAATAGTTAGTTTTAACTGAACTTGCTGAAGTTGGGGTAAATATTTTAAACTTTTGATTGAATATGCAACAACAATTATATTAGGAAATACACTTAAAATGTGTAACGTCAACGGAATTATTTCCATTTTATGGCATTTCATAAATATATGAAACTACTCCATTTGCGTTTAAAAAGCCAACACCACAAACGAAGCATTTAGCCAGGAAAACCATAACAGTGCTGTAAGCCATATAAGAAAGGAGAAAAGCCTTACTTAGCTCAAAACAATTAATTCATTGATTGTGTAAGTATGATTTTCTTTCAACATATTCGTATTTAAAGCAATTTTCACTACACACATAGTTGCGCAAATCATATAGAATTTTAGAAAATGTTTTTTTCCTAAATTAATTTTCCAATTTAAAAAAATTTTTAAATTATTTACGGCTAATTTTACCAAGTTCAGCTATAATTAACTATACTAAAACAATAGGTTTTTTGTCTTTTATAATGAAAGTTAATTAAACCTGAACTTGGTGAAATTGGCCATTAATCTATAAAATCCAAAACAAAAAAATAGTTTGGTTTATTTTTATTTCACAAAATCTGGAAATATTTAAAATCAAGTGCAATTGAAAACGATGAATATTTTCAATAAAATTTTTGTAAAAATTAACTTATCATTTTCTTATTTCAGTAGTTTAGGCAAAGAAAAGTGGTCCTCAAACGTATTAGGTATTTTTAAAAATTTTTAACACGGAGAATTTTCCAAATTTTTTTGTTTTCAATTTCACGTGAATTCGATTTTCAGAACATGCCCGAAAATTAAAAAAAGTTCTAAATTTAGATTTTATTTTCGTCTTTCTCAGGTGTGGAAAGGGAAAGACTATTGGAAGAGGTAGCCATAAAATCATAACAACATGAAAATATACCACCGCTACGAGCCACCCATTATAATTTAGATTTCTACTGTGTATTTATGAGAAAACAATGATCACAGCGTTAAAACCCTTATTATTTTAGAACTTTTTTTTAACACAACATAATTTTTGTAAGCCAGTACTTGTAAATATAGATTGAGCAAAAAACAGCACAAAAAACTGTACAAAGTGTAAAAAACAGTACAATTGCAAAAAATCAGTACATGTACTGCTTAAAACAGTACGTATGGCAACCCTAGATATGACTGACAAAAACATATTGTTAACTGGAAGTTAAATTGGTCGCAAGTTATTTAATTTACATGTTTTTCTACACAAGTAAATCTCGCGACAAGCTTTAAATCGTATAATTTATGTAACGACGTTTTAAGTTGATAGTAAAAGTTTTTAAGTTACATTATATTTTTTCTTTTCAAAGCTTTTCAAATTTTTAATAATTTTTTACTTTTAACTCGCATTCGTATTCTCAGGAAGTAATTTCAGTTGATACCCATTTTGAAGATTTAGAGTCACTCAGCAAGCCCTCCCATTTGATACTCATATTGTTGGAATGCATTTAAAATAATAAGTCCACCATCTTGGGTGTTTTACCATGTTGGATGTATAATAACATTACACAGTTAATGATGCATTTTCATCCAAACTGAACATATGTTACAAAATGTCAGCTAAATCGGTTCGAGTAATCTGCTTTAAATTTGAGTTGCAAGATTTTACCCACAAACATACATTGCAAGTTAAATAAAAGCTTTTAAAATTCATAAGTTTTTTAAAAAAATTTTTTTTTATATTAACAGTCTTATGCCCATAATTTCTACAAAAAGAAATCAAGCAGTGCATAGAAGTCAATGGTGTAAAAGCTGTCATATTTTAAATGAAAACTGAAGCATAAAACATCAACGCTAAATAAATGTTGAAATAGGTAAAAATAACTGTTAGGTACGAATACGACCAGCTTTCTTTTTTAGAAATTACGGGCATCATTCATAAACGAACGCTTAAGTAATATCTACATTAAAAATGGGGTTTGAATAATAATTTCGTGCTCTAAAACTTGACTTAGCTTTAATAAATAAATCTGTTGACTATTGAATTTGGTTATTTATTTAAAGGTCTAATTTAAAAAATAAATGAAATAAATATGTATACAATTTTCTGCTCAAATAAAAAATTTGCATTTGGCGGGTTTTATATTAAGAACAACTGGCAACGCTCATGTACATTGTAAATAGCAGCCAGGGCTGTCGGATTTATTTTGATCTTTTTTGCCAAATTAATTGTCCAAAATCGCCAAAGCCTTTTTTATAAATCCTAAAAAATAAATGTCTTCCTAATTGCTAAAATTTGCCAAAAATGGGAAAAAGTCGCCTTGATATGTAGTATATTGTTTAATTAAAGTAAAATGATTGGTAAACACAAAAAAGGTATAGTTTACAATAGTCTAATTGAAGCAGCAACACGTTTTTTTGTGGTTGGTATTAAATAAATATTGGATATATAATAAAACGCTATACACTTCACCGGAAGGGCAATTCTGGGGTCTAATCACCGCACTCGATACTATCGTTTCGAATAAACTATCGAATTTTTTTGCATACGATAGACACTGCCGTATCGAATGTAAACTCGATAAATGTATTGTCGAGTTACTCAATATCAAATGCTATTATTTCAAATAAATAATTTCGATCAATTTTGCTCGATATCGAATGCGGTGATTAGACCCCTGCTATTAACATTCATATAATTTATAACTCGTAATAACGTACCAAGAAGTTTAAATTGCACTTTATTTTGAAAGCGAGTTTTAGTGGAGTTAATTATTAAAAATAACTCTTTCAACACAGACATTAACAGTTGGAATAACATGCACATAAATAGTTCTTTAAAATGGTACGTACCGGACGTATCTTATAGCTATAAACTTTTTTCAAAAACTAATTTAATTTAGATGTAATACCACCATTGAAATAGTCTTTCCAAATAACAAACGGTAAATTTGTATACGAGTCTCAAAACAAATTCATGGCTTATACTATGCTCACACTTGGGTTTACTCTGCTTAACGTTTTATTTATTTTTTCTTAAATAATTCATAAATTTGTACAATTTTATCATTAATATGTTTAAAATAATCTTCTGATAACTTTATAAAGTATTTTTATCCATTTTTAATACTTAAAAGAAATATAAATTTGTTTGTTGGGGTTTTTTCTTAATAATCTGTCATCTTAATCATCTCAAATGTAATAACATTTTGCTTAAACACGTTTAAAAACCCAAGTGTGAACATAGCATTATCAAATTTCCAACAAAATGATCTGGCCTAAGCAACCAGTGAAATGCGCATAGAGGCTAGCTTTCCCTCAACAATAAATTTCAGTGTATTTATCAAATATGAAAAAATTGGGAATTTAGCACGTCATCAGAGACCTGCGCCGAAGCGGCTTAGCCGGCTGTTAGCCAGCCGCCGATGAAAATATTTGTAGCCACCGCCGCCGAAAATTCTTCGGCTAAAAATCGGCTGCGGCTTAGCCACCGATTACTTTGTAAATAATTTTTACAAAGTAAAAATTGCATCAAAATTTTTAAAATAACGACATATAGGAAAATGTGTTACCACTGGTGCAATCGTTGATTATTTTTTGTGATAACTATTCTGTGTATGTTCCCGCCGAAAAGTTTTAGCTCTGTAAAAACTTAACCAAATCACTTTTGTTAAACAGCCGTAAGTGTTGATTGTTTTTAAAATTATATATTTGGCTGCAATTCAAAATTAAATAAATATGTGTGAAAATAACAAAATTACAGATTTTTTTTAAAACGTCAAAAGTAACGGAGGAGGAAACTGATTCCAGCGATGCGGTTGCCGAGATCAGCGAGTTCAATTCAGATTTCGTGCATTACGAAAATATGCTTAACAAGAAAAGTGAATTTAAGAGTAAAACACAAATATGTTTGCTTAAAAGTACTGCAGGAGGTTCCCCCGTTTGGAACTATTTTGGCAGTATGAAAATAAAAAAAAAAGTTCTTAAAAAGTATTATATGTGTAAGCTATGTTACGAAGAAACGCAAATACGTTTAAAGGGGTAAGTTATTTTTATTAAAACTTCAAGAATTAAGTAAACCAAAAATTTGTAATATTAAATTTAAAAATAAAATACTTTCAGATTTAGTGTGTCTACTTCAACTTCAAATCCGAAGCACCACTTGCAAAACGTTCATAATATAAACGTTACCTCAAAATTAACAGCGCTTGTTAACAAAAAAAACCAAGTCTCTTCTTTCTGATCGTACTCATTTATTGGACAATCAAAAAGCGCAAAAATTTGCCAATGCACGTCTCCTAGTTCAAATGTTTTGCAAGGATTTGCGACCATTTAATATAGTGGAACAGCCTGGTTTTTTAAATTACATGAAAGCTGTTAAGCCAACTATTAAAATGCCAACCGCCACTACCTTAAGTCGCACGGCTCTACAGGATGTGTATTCAATGTACAACGGCACAATTCAAGAATTTATTAAAAAAACAGTCCAAAAAACGTTTCTCTTGTGCTTGATATGTGGACAGATTCGTATAAAAAGCGGAGTTATATAAACATAAGAGTTATTTTTTGTTACCATTTTAAACCAGTTTATATAACATTACTAGCTTAACCCGTTGCGCTTCGCTACAATGCTTTAGCCAACTTTGAAGACTCTCCCTTTAATAGTTCTTCAGTAGAGAGATATTTATTTTTATTTTCAAAAGAGTTGTATACCATAAGAGTGACTTCTACAAAGTTTGAACATTCTTACTATAACAGTTCTTAAGATAAGAGATATTAAACATCGTCGTTCTATGGGGGGAACCACTTCCCCCGCTGCTATATTACTTGAATTTTTGTACTCAGAAGATCTTACTACCAAAAGTTCAAAAAAGGCGTGCAGCGGCTCTTATTAATATTTCTTTATATGAGGGGTACTGCTCCTACTGTGTCTACCCCGCCCATTTTTATATTGAAATTTATAGGCTGTCCCTTTAATATTTCTTCAGTTGAGCAATATTTAATATATGCTTTCTACGGGAGGTGTTTCCCCCTGCGCCTTCCCGCTTTATTTTTATTTTCAGAAGTGTAGTATACCATAAGAGTGACTTCTAGAAAGTTTAAACATTCTCACTATTACAGTTCTTAAGATATGCGATGTTAAACATTGGCGTCCTATGGGGGATTCCAATTCCCCTGCCCCTATCGAAAAAATAAGTAGTCTATTTTATTTTTAGGGCTCACGTGATGTTACTGTAAAAATTTCAGGAAAATCGGTTCACTAGTTTCGGAGTCTATAAGCCGACAAACAAACAAACAAACATACAAACATTTTTCATTTTTATATATATAGAAAAACAGAAGTTTTTCCACATCCGCATAATAAGTATGCTATTGCTGAAAATATAAATAAAACGTTAACAAATGTTGAAAAAAATTCCTGCTAACGAAAATTTTGACATACTAGAGGAGTTAAAAGATGACGATCCTAATGGAGGAATAAGTCAACAGCAGTTCATCTTTAATGAAATGAAAAAAATTACTGGTTGCAGTAACATTTTAAAAGATCCAATATCTTCTAGTATGGCAAAAAAAAAGTAATATACTTACATACTCCCATATAAATGTTTTAAAACATGCATAAATTTTAAATTCTTTTTATAGAAACAAGCAGAAAATACATCCAAATGGAGTATTGCTTCTTTTGTAGCAGCGACTTCAAGTCTAACTCTGGAAAATCCGGATGAGAAGGAAGTTACCAAATATTTTGATGCAACTTATGATCTGTATCATCACTTTTCAATGGTGGGAAAAATATGGAAAAGAATGCTATACAACTATATTTAAAAACAATTTACATATATATGTTTACAGAAAATATTTTTTATTTTATTATAAGAGTTCCCTAACATTGCAAAACTTGCTGCTTACATATTAAGTATACCCTCCACAAGTGCCTCTGCTGAAGAAGCTTTTTTTAGCGCTGGATCGCTTGTAACGGCAAAGCGGTCCAATTTAAATTCGTTTACTGTTAAACAAGTCTTTTTTGTACACGACAATTACGACTTAGTTAACAATTAATAAAAAACTAATAACCGGGAGAAGTTAAAGCATGTTTGTCCTAAATATTAGTTCTCATGAAGATGGTGTGTCAATATATTCCTCGGTTTCTGTACTTTTCTTTTTTGCCATACCAGAAGATATTGGATACAACAACATGAAGTTTATATTTTACGGCCCGTTTTCAAGACTTACCAGCAGCTAAATGTAAGGTTTTATCGGCTGTATAAAAATTATTCCATTTGATTAAACCCAAAGTGATAAATTAAAAGAATAAACTACCTGGGTCCTGTTTCTCAAAACTACAAGTTACAAATCTACAAGTAGAATACATTTGAGACGAACATTTTAAAATTTTTGCTTTTTTAGTGTATTTTACTTGTAAATTTGAAGCTTGTAGTTTTGAGAAACAGGGCCTTGGTAGGTTAAAGTGCAGTTGTAATAATGAAACATTTTTATGCGGCCAATAAAATCCTACCTTTAGCTATGGGTAAAAAAACTTTTTGTTAAGTTTAATGAAACTGTCATTTGCTTTGGCAAAGTGCAAAACTGATTCCAATTATAAAATTAGAAACTTGATACCTCGGCATTTGTCCTTAGTCTCTAGTTGCTGTTAAAAAAATCAATGTAAGAAAATGAAGATTTATCTGGGGCCTAATTCTGGCAGTCGTGGTCGAGTACTTTCTCGATTCCAAAGCAATTTGATTTCTAATTCTTTTAGTTTTAGTTTCACAATACTGAAAAAATAATTTCGAATCGTTCAGTATCGACTAAAAGTCAAAAGAAATCAAATTGCTTGCCAATCGAGAAAGTACTCTATCACGACTGCCAGAATCAGGCCTCTTTTTTTTTGCAGGTTTTTGAAGATTTTTTACTTAAAAACAGTTTTTAAGTCAATGCAATTTTTAAATTTTATTTGAATAATACACAAAACCATTTAAGTACAATAGCCCAATTCACAATGTTCAAAAGGTATAGTAGAGTATAGTATACTATTTGCACAATATTGGGAATTGGGCTAATTTGACTAACACATATTTTTCTCTATTGTAACAGTGTAACCAAATAATTCCCTATGATCTCTATGTTTAATGAATTAAATAATTTATTTTGTGTTTTGATTTACTTTTAATTTTTATACATAAGTATGTTTATAGGTATTGTATTTCTTTATATGTGATAGAACAATTGTTGTTTTTTAATAAAAATGAATTAAAAATTCACAAATATGGTTTTATAACTTTTCTTTTAAATGTTTTTAAAGCCCAGTTTTTGGTTAATAAAAACGAGTTTTTTTTTGGAAATCGTCAGCTATAATTTTGTGAAAATCTTGAAAAAGATGCAAATGCATATAACCTGCCCTGCTAATAACTACCCAAAAAATAAAATCAATAGGCAAAATGATCTAAAAAAAAAATGGTTTAAAATTACTAAGTACATTTTATTATATATATTATATATAGTATATGTTACACATTTTATTTACAAACAGAAACAAAATTGATTTTAATTACGAAAGTCGTTGAATCAAGCAAACAGTTAGTTGATTTTGCACAAAAGCGATAATAAGGTAATTCAAGTCACAAGTTGCACCCTTGAGAAAAAGCATAAGTTCAAAAACATAACAACAACCACATGGATACTTTTGCACTTTTGCTTTTTCTCAAGGGTGCAACTTCTGACGTAAATTATCTTAATATTGATTACTAAAAAATATCCATAAGGAAAAGTAATTTAACACTTTTATTTTTGAAAATTCATCTAAACACAATTTTGTACAATTTAATTTACTATTATTACTTTCCCTTCATGTTGCTTACTAAAATTATCGTCAAATTAATTGTTGAATCTAAAAAATAAACATATTTTTTATGAAGCTTAAATATACATTATTTAAATAACTCTATACCTTTAAAAAATTTTTAGTTTATTTTAAAAACTACTATTTTTGCCTTGCAAAAGGTCTCTTTAAAAATGTGGCTTGTTATTGCAGAAGACTTCCAATATTGAAAAGCAACATTGGTGGTAAACGTTGTTCTCGCATTTAAGGATGTAGTTTGCCGATACAACAATTGTTATGAAAAAGTCCCATATTACTATGACCATGTGTGCTGGCGAATGTACTAAAGAAGAGGTAGAGATCTCCAACGCCATGCACTTCAAGGTCACCAAGTGGTTCTTAACAGATAAAAGGTATCATTAATGGAAAATACAATCAAGTTTAAATATGCACATACCTTTTACATTTCAATTTGGTTTCCAAATTGCGTGAAGATTTGGAACGATTAAAGATCTGCGTCACTACTAAGGTTTATTCAATTAATGTATCATTCTTGTTTAAACAAAAACATATTTTAATGTCATGAATAGTGAGTTATAGTATGAAAAATGGCTTAAATTGTTTTATAATTTAAACACATACAAAAATGTTTACACAAATGTACATACATATAATTTTAATATACATATCCCATCGGCTTACAGCCCCATCGGCTAACAGCCGGAGCGAGCCGCCGCCGAGCACTTTTTTGCGTCAGCCGCCGCCGCCGATGAAATCCCACGGCGCAGGTCTCTGCACGTCATACGAAAATCTTAAAATCGCCATATATTTTAAAATCCACCAAAAATAAATCGCCATGACACCAAATTGAAAATTAAGTCGCCAAGAAACTTGACAACCCTGATCGTATTAAGAAAATGTTTAAAGCAATGAGTAAATGAAATAAGTATATTATATGGCATCAAATATACACCACAAAAGTATTGTTGTTCCTTTTCAACCAGTTGTTTGGTAAACAAGTGACCGACTGACTAAAAAGACCCAAGTGAACCATGAAAGTGACCGATTGAACGGAATTGAACGATGAAACTGAACGGCCGTTCATCGTTCATCTGACTGACCCGTTCAATTGAACTAGTTCGTTCATGACCGACACAACTCTACTCTTTTGAAAACTGTAAACTTTGTATGAAAAACAAAAACAATTTTGTCAATTTGGTTTTGTTTTGTTTTTGTTTTCATGTAAATGTTCACTTCTTCGACGCGTATTTTGGAATAACCACGAATATAATAAAAAGGTATTAAATTATGTGCTTTTATATACGTACATATATGTATGTATATCTGTGTATTAAAAAACAAACAAGAAAATTTCATGTTAAAGAAAAATATTTTTTTTTTCAACACATATTTTTTTTTTGGCTTTCATATTTGTTTACAACATAAATGTCAAATTGATTTCGAAAATTCGAAAACCAAAACCAGTTTTACATAATGGAAACACTTTGACACGTTTTGTTCAAAACAAGTTGTTTTGCTCATAGTGGAAACATAGTATAATCTATGAAAAATTGTAAAAGGTTTTTAATAATTGAAGAGAAAAAAATCGTGAATATTTGTTATGAAAAAATTATAAGAAAGAATACGAGTAAATTGTGAAAATTTTAATTTGCAAACTTAAAAAAAATTCTAAGAAAACTAAAAATAATAATTTATGAAAAATTGTAAAAATATCAATAATTGAAGAGGAAAAAATCGTGAAAATTTGTAATGAAAAAATTGTAAGAAAAAATACGAGTAAATTGTAGAAATTTTTAAAATTTGCAAACCTAAGAAAGATTCCTAAGAAAATTTTAAGGAAATAAAAAATAGTAAAAAAGTGTAATAATTGATGAGGAAAAATCGTGTGCAAAAGAAATTGTGATTTATAAAAGATTTTCTAAGAATATTTGATAGATCTTGAAACACCAATAGAAAAGCCGATTGTTCAACGGCACGTGAGTATTATAATGTTAAGGTAAGTGACAGACGTGAAAAATTTTGATTGCTACTTATTGAAACATAGAAAAAAGATAAAGAAATATTCAGTGTTAATTCCCCTTAAATCATTCCTATTTAAATCTGAACAAGGGTAAAAATAAAATCAATAATGCCTGGCGACAGTATTGAGGACATAACAGAAAGACTAAGTAGATCTCTTACCATGAGCCAATCGCAGAGGCCTAACACTAGTTCTAGTGGCCTCTCACAAGCTCAGAAGGACGAGATTAGGGCTTTAATGACAGATTTCCTCAGACAAGATACACCGGATGAAGGTGGTGACCAACCGATAGGAACCATTCGAGTTGAGGAATTAGAAAAAATCCCCGATATAGTTAGATCCCTAAGGGAATTCTCAGGGAAAGCTGGTGAGTTCGGATCATGGCGTAAATCCGTAGAGAGGGTACTTGAACTTTTTGATGGTATCAAAGGTACTGGACGATATTACGCTATACTCCATACGATACGAACAAAGATTGTCGGAGAGGCTGATACTGCCCTCGACTCCTACAGAACGCCATTGGACTGGATAAAAATAAAGAAGTGCCTAATGATGCACTACTCGGACAGGCGAGACATCGGGACACTAGAATACCAAATGACTACTATGTGCCAGGGCCACAGAACAATAACCGAATTTTACCAAGCGGTATACCAGCACCTATCCTTGATTTTGGACAAGATAGCTTGTCTTGACTTGAATGAAAGTAGTCTTGCCTCGATGACCTATAGAGATAAAGCGCTCGATACGTTCATCAGAGGCCTCCGGGGAGATTTACCAAGACTATTGAGCGTTAAAGAACCCACATCCCTTCCACAGGCATTACACATCTGCCTAAAACTGGACAATATGGCATATCGAATGCAACATGCCCATGGGCAAATACATAGACCAAATACTCGCGGTTATAATCAACATTCTCAGGCATTTTACCCCGAACTTGCTCACGTGGGAGGCCAAAGCAGGTCACCGTTACCACCACGAGCCCCGCCGAGGCCAAGCGATAGAACAAATTTTCAATATCCAACACCAAGGCCAATAGATAGATCATATTTTCAATACACACCACGTCACCAATATTACCCAAATGGACATCAGAGGCTACAATCACACGCCCCAAATCAGCAACAATATCCCCAAAACCCAGAACCAATGGATGTCGACCGTTCCATTCAAACTAGACAAATTGATTATGCGAATAGGCCACCTGCTACCCAGGGCTACAAAAGGCCACATGCAGGAAGTTATCAAGGACCGGTAAATAAGGCCCAGCGGAACTTTCATTTAAAAACCGGAAATACATCAAATCAAGAAGTGAACAAAGCAGAGGATCCGAAGTGTAACTTTGAGGCTGAAGCACCAGGAGCCGTCGGAGGTACGCAAAATATTGACGAATATGTTGATTTTGTTAGCAATGAATACGTAGATGAGTGGACACACCAATTTGCAGGAACTTCAGACACATTTGTGGATGACTATGCAACTGAAGACTTAAACGCAGACCTCAATTTTTTTTGGTTAAACAGTTCCTCGCTGCCATATTTCAAGAGGAAAACGAGGAACGGTGAAATATTAAAGATTCTTTTAGATACTGGAAGCAATAAAAATTATATTAAATCAGAACTAGTAAAAAATCCCATACAAAACAAAGACTTTTTTTGTGCAAAAGCAATATCGGGCAGTGTTTCAATTACTCATCATACCCTTTTAAAGCTATTTGGTGATTCAGTCGACCCTATTAAATTCTATCTCTTACCCGGATTGCGAACTTTTGACGCAATACTAGGCAACGATACACTAAAAAAACTCTCTGCTGTCATTCATACAGCCAGAAATTTCTTTGCACTTGAGAATGGTATGAAGATACCAATACTTCAATATGAGTCTCAGAACGTTCATAATTTGGAGATAAGAGTTGGACATCTCTCTAGAGCAATAGTTACAAATGTAAATTCCCTGACAGGTACTGTGCATAGTCATGAGTCGTCAGCAGAAGATTTGATACCTAGCGTTGAAGGGCCTATAAACGCATTTAAAAACCAGATCTTTTTTAATATTGGGGAGGAAACATCTTATCAATTCCAAATCATATTCCCGGGGTATCATAGGCACACCATTGTCGAGAGAGAATACAAACCGGACAATTTGCTTATGTTTTTAAAAAGATACTTAAACCCTTCCGTCAATAATGGTGTAAAAACTCAAGAATTTATAATGGGAAAAATACAGGAAATCTATAGACTTCATTTCCGAAACTATAAGGTTCGTTTCACGCAAAAAATTGTAGAAGATGTAATCTCTGAGAATGATCAGGAAAATATCGTTATCGAAACCCATACTAGAGCTCACAGGAATGCAGTGGAAAACAAACAGCAGATTTTAGAAAAGTGGTATTTTCCGAGCATGTTTCCTAAAATTAAACGGGCAGTGAAACTGTGCTCTATATGTTAGATTAATAAGTATGATAGACATCCGAACAACCCAAAGTTAAATGAGACACCTATACCGTCATACCCAGGACAAGTGGTCCATATCGACATTTTTTCCACAGGTGGTAAGTTGGTAATGACAGCTTTGGATAAGTTTTCGAAGTATGCCCAAGTGAAGTTGCTAAATGGGAAATCTATCGAAGATGTAAGGAAACCTCTAAGGGATATCTTATTTTTCTTTGGTATTCCCAAGACAGTTGTAATCGACAACGAGAAATCATTAAACTCAGCCACTATTCTTTTCATGATGAGGGATGAATTGAATATTGATGTTTTTACCACCCCGCCCTACAGAAGTGAAGCTAATGGAGAAGTCGAGAGATTCCACTCGACTCTGGCGGAATTGCTAAGATGTCTAAAGGCGGAGGGAGTGTGCAGGAATTTTGAGGAACTTCTTGAAAAAGCTACAAACGAATACAACTATTCTATACACTCGACGGTAGGAAAAAACCTGTTGATTTGTTTTTCGGAAGAACCGTCGATTTCTCTCCGGGAAGCTATGACAGGACTAGACAAACAAACATGGAAAGAATACAAGAAAAACAAAAACGGAACTTAGAATACCACAATAGGAAAAAACAAGATCGAAAAGAATACATTCCCGGACAGACAATATATGTAAGAATTAACAAAAGATTAGGGACAAAGTTATCCGACAGGTTTAAAGAAGAAATAGTAAAGGAAAATAGTAATTCCACTGTAGTCACAGAGAGTGGTAGAATTGTTCACAAAAAGCATATTAGGAATTAATTTATTATTACTATTTTATTTTTCAGACTATTAATATTGGTAGCACTTTGTGCAGGCGAAATACAAATTTTAGATTATTCCAATTCTAAATTAGTCGCATTACATTCTGGCCTGGCAAAGGTTCAGACTGGAAATTTTAAAATTATCCATACTATTGATCTCCAAAGTTATGAAAATCTCATTAGCGAAATTGAAAGCAACCTTGTTCAGAATGTCACCCATAACCATCCTCTAATGCCATACCTTGAATATACCATATCCCAAATAAAATTCTTCATATCCCGATTAAAGCCAAGAATAAAGTCTAAACGCTCACTGGATTTCCTCGGTACTGCATGGAAGTGGATCGCATGAAGTCCAGATCATCAAGATTTTGAGATCATTGAGAAAAAATAAATAACGTTTTGGAAAACAATAGCAATCAGATAATAATAAATCGTCTGTCACTAAAGAAAATTAAAGCTCTCACAAAGGCCACTAACGAAATAATAAAAATATTAAAATTAGAACAAGATTTGCATAACGAAAAAATTTTAGAGTGGAAATATAAGTTAGAACTTTTAAGAGAAGATATTTCAAACATTGCAATCCATTTGGCTAAAGTAAACATTGTCAATTCTTTTATCCTTTCATCTTTCGAAATTAATACTTTAAATGATATTTTTAGTTAAAGCAATATACCATTTTCAAGTACCGAAAAATTATTACACTTTGCAGAAATTAAAATTGCCATCGAAGGCTTCAATATACTTTATATTCTAAGTATTCCTACTACAAAAACTGAAAATTGTAATATGTTGCTTATAAAAGCTGTAAAAAGAAATGAAATTGTAACTAGACTAGATTATGAACATGTACTTAATTGTAAAAATATTATTTATGGCCTAAAGAAGAAATGTAAGACGTACAATGGGATATCAATATGCAGTCCAGAAACCTACGAAGACATCCTAAACTCTTAGCAAGTCAAACATCAAAATGCACCACCAGGAACAACCAGCACATTAACTCGATAGAAGTAATAGAAGACGGCATTTTGTTCCTAAATCAATTTAGTGGACAAATTGATGTGGACAACTCAACCCTCTGGCTCAATGGCTCATATGTTATCCACCATTATAATTCAACAATACAAATTAACAATAAGACTTACTCGTCCAAGCAAATCACCACCACAAAATCTCTCCCTGCCTTAATACAACCTATGAAAACAGATGTAGAGGAAAAAACTCTATCTTTGGAGTTTATAAATGATATTAACCTAAAAAACACTATGTCAATTCGAAAGCTGGACTCGATGAATCAAATTAGCATATCATTGAACTTGATCATGATGGCAATTCTTTTGATAGTTGGATGCTTCATGATGACAAAGCTCAGAAACAAATTATAAAATGTAAAATCCGCGAATCCCAACGAAAACAATGCCGAAGAAGCATCTCAAACTGCTCATCCTGAAGATTCTCGTCCAAGGACGTCAGGCAATGGAAGAATTAGGAGCATCCACAGCTTACCTTTTTTTTAATGTTCCATTCGAGGACGCATGGAACTTAAAGGAACATGGAACATTGCAACTGCCATACACGAGCCGCAACGTCAGCACTAACATTCCAGCGGTGTCTTATTACGCATGCCGAGAACAAGTAAATATAATTGTTCCCACAGTATCAAGCAAGCGCGTCAGCATTTTATTATTTAGATTAATACCTGTTAAGTTATGTGTTAATAATTTAGTTTTTAGTTTGGTTTTTTGGTTGAATAAAATAAGACGTATTGCTAAAAGCAATACGCAACCTTTTTTTGAAAAATAAAATTAACTTGATTTTTATTAATTTATATAACATACAATTTTGACTAAATAAAAAAATTTAAAAAAAAAAATAAAAAATTCAACATTTACATTCTGCTGGTGTCTAATAATTGTAAATTTTTCTGTACATTCAATATACCTCATTGCTTTCCAACGGAAGGCTAAGGTAAAATGTAAATAGAAAATACAATATAATAGTCTGGTAGTGTATAAAGTCATTTCTGAAAAATTGTAGGAATAGAACTATTACAAAAAAGCTTTATAAAATACATAACTGAAATTTAGCTCATATAATAAATTCGAAAAATGAAAAATGTTGAATATAATATAAAGTTACCTTCAGAAGGAAATAATCCCAGTTTCTATTTGTTAAAATAGTTGAGTTAAATACATTCAATTTATAAAGTAACACTATCCAGTGAGACACAAAGAATGCTGACGACGGCCGTAGCGGGCCAGAAAATGCATTACATTCTGCTGGTGTCTAATAATTGTAAATTTTTCTGTACATTCAATATACCTCATTGCTTTCCAACGGAAGGCTAAGGTAAAATGTAAATAGAAAATACAATATAATAGTCTGGTAGTGTATAAAGTCATTTCTGAAAAATTGTAGGAATAGAACTATTACAAAAAAGCTTTATAAAATACATAACTGAAATTTAGCTCATAGAATAAATTCGAAAAATGAAAAATGTTGAATATAATATAAAGTTACCTTCAGAAGGAAATAATTCCCAGTTTCTATTTGTTAAAATAGTTGAGTTAAATACATTCAATTTATAAAGTAACACTATCCAGTGAGACACAAAGAATGCTGACGACGGCCGTAGCGGGCCAGAAAATGCATTACATTCTGCTGGTGTCTAATAATTGTAAATTTTTCTGTACATTCAATATACCTCATTGCTTTCCAACGGAAGGCTAAGGTAAAATGTAAATAGAAAATACAATATAATAGTCTGGTAGTGTATAAAGTCATTTCTGAAAAATTGTAGGAATAGAACTATTACAAAAAAGCTTTATAAAATACATAACTGAAATTTAGCTCATAGAATAAATTCGAAAAATGAAATATGTTGAATATAATATAAAGTTACCTTCAGAAGGAAATAATTCCCAGTTTCTAAAAAATAAAAAAAAAATTAAATTCATAAAAAGTCAAAAAATCCAAGTTTTAAGGGCCACCCTAAATATCCGTTTTATTACAAGTGAGGGGCACTCTAATAAGCAAGTAGGGTACTTGACTCTACCCCCGAAGTATTAAAAATCATTCGGCATTAATAGCTTGAAAACGAAAAATTATTTTTTTTTGGCATATTACCCATAATAAATGAATTAAAACACAGAAAACGTTTAACTTTTTATAATGTAACTACCGTTACTTTAAAAACATTTCGTTTTTTTGTTGGTTTGAAGATAAATCTATTCCTTAAACAAAACATTTCAAAGAATTTAATCAGACATTTTACTTGACATATCATGTGCAAAATTTTACAATACATGATGTTTGTTGCCGACATTTGTAAACAGCACATTTTTAAAGTAACGACCGTTACTTTAAATTGTCAAAAAAAAAAATATTGAATTTATATTTTGTATGAATTCTTTCGGTTGCTACCGTTGCTTGAAGTTTTGTAAGTCCAAAATGAACTTAAAAAAAACTCCGAAAATCGGTAACGACCGTTACTTTGGAAACACCCATATAAATATCTAGATAATATTCGGCGTAAAAACTCTTATATGATTCATAACCTTATTTTGTTATATTGGGTCCATGATTGGCCATGAATCCCAAATAAAGTACTGTCTCAAATATTTGTATGCATATTCTGTGGTATAGGGTGTTAAATGGCCGGACTTAACCGACTTGTTAATCTTTTATAACTTAATTTGACTAAATTTGAATAAACTATCATGTTTTGTATTAGTTTAGCCGTATTAACGGATTTTTGGGGCGATCATCATAAAATTCCGTTGAGTATTTTTTTAGTAATAAAAAAACATAAATTGGACCAAATTTCAAAACAATTATACAATTTTTTTAACAGTTTTAAAGTCCCGCTTTATACAGGACCTATAGTAAGTTGTATGCCGATTATCACAAAATCGCATCGTGTTATTTCTAGCCTTTTAAAGCTAAGTTGGACTATATTTTACCACAATATCGGTATTTAAATGATTTCCCAGAGTTGGATTTATATGGAGCCGATGGTAAATTGTGGGCCGATCTTCTTCAACTTTAGTTGTGTGATTTCTAGTTTTATAAAACTATGACAGACCAAATTTTACTTTAATAGCGTTGTTCGGTACGTCTTAGGCATATTAAAGTATTTTTGAGAGTGGATTTTATATGGGGTCTATGGTAAATTATGGAGCGATCATTGTAGTGTAATATCTTGTCATAGAAAACGAGTTCTTGCAATATAAAATAACAATCGGTTCATTCTGTCACCAATTTTTGTTAGTTTCTTAAACATAAATACCAATTTTTAAGGGTGTTGGCAAGACCTATCTAATAGATCTGCTTACTTCTACAACAATAAAACAATACAAAAAACAACAGGCATTTTGTTTGTGTAATATTCCCCGCCGTTGTCAAAATCTTACTACTACATAGGCACATTAAAAGAAAAATGTGTTTTGTGTGCATGTGTGTGTGGCAAAAAACCAAAAACGTAAACAAAAATATACATGATTAAGGAAAATGTAAACAACTTTTGACATCGTTGAGAAATAAATAAAATAAACATCTGGCTTCTTGCGCAGACCTATTGGGTAGACCTTGTGTGTTGGGGTTCTGGTTTAAATGAAGAAAATTAACTCAGCTGAGCGAAGTCTGTGCTTGACATACCATAAAGTCCAGTCAAAGGCCGGCAATAAAGAAAAATTTTATTAAGCGAAGCAGCGGTGTGTCATACCATAGAGTTAAATAATATACATTAAACCAAAAGAGCTATTAGAATATAAATTTTTAACTTTAATAACTTCAGAATTGTATACTCTACCGTACCACGCATTATATTATATGAAAGCTTGAAGCGTTCTCCATATTATATGTAAAGAAATACCTTTATATCAACAAAATTTCAAAATAAGAGTCATTTTGATAAAATACATTAGTAAATAAAAATATTTTTTGAAATTGGTTCTTAATGGGTTAATAATTCGGCATGTTTTATGTATCGTGTGAAAGGTATTTGGAAACACTCTTCAGCGATACACATATTGCTGAGATCAAAATTATACTTCAAGAGTTACAAGTGGTCTATAACTCTAAAACAAAGTTCGTTCGCAAACATTTTTATTTTCAAAGCACTTCTAAATGCAATTTTTTGTTCCTGGTTTGTCAATGAGCTAGAAATCTTGATAGGTTCCGGGCTTATGTACAAAATTAAGCAAGTAATTGAAAGAATACCAACTTTTATATATTATATATGCTACCAAATTGCCGAATGATGAAAAGCTTGCATTCGACTTTCAACAAATAGCATATTTGTTAGCATACGTAGAAAATTGTTAAAAATATTGTGTCTAATCGATATGCTATAATTGTGAACAAACGTTTGCTAAAACGTTAAGCTGTAGGTCCATATCACGCGTTTTCGCCTCCACGCAGCGCATGCTTTTCTAACCTTACTTGCGTTCTTCGTTTCAAGTTACATGCAACGCTTTTTATGCAGCAGCAACACAAGTAAAAATAAAATTTAATTTGTCAAAATCAGCTGATTTGTTCGAACGCTGCTTGTGACGCTTTCAAAAGTAGAAAGTAAACCTACTTTTCGCTTCAAGGCATCTACGCTTTTGTGCATGTAACTTACTACGTATAACTACACAGATTCTATTTTTTTGACAGCTGCGTATGCTGCGAAAAAGCGAGTAACGCGTGGTGTGGACCAGAGAATGACAAAATTATCATTTTAAGTACGCTTTCAATATTAGTGAGAAAACATGTATGGGTAAAGATCAAAACCCCTGCAAATAAAATTGGACCACCTAATCCATTTTGATAAAATGAACTACTCCATGGACTGGTCCGATGTAATGCAAGCATGGACCATGTCATTGTTAAAAAGTGTTTGTAGTGAGACGACATGTCTTCATTTTTTAACGACATGCTTTCGTTTTTAAGCGACTTCAAAACTAATCCTCTTGTGTACACCATGGAGTAGTTTTAAAATTACTCCTTAGTGGTCCAAAGGTGGGTTATATGGTCCTCTCCTAGGACATCGTAATGTTAAATAGACAAGGTTTTTTCCATACGTTTGGGTTAGTTTTGGACTAGTCCTGGTCCCTTGTGGACTACTCTTTGCACGCGTGTTTGGACTGGTCCTATTATTTGCAGGGAAGCTAAAGTTGAATATGCATAGGTATACGCTGCAATGTGTATTTGTATATTCATTCTTCTTTTTGAATTTACATGCAGATATAAATAAAATTGCCGTTAGCTATTAGCAGAGATGGCAAATGTAATTTTAAAAATTTTGGAACTAGGCAACATTTTTTTGTGTTGTTATTCAGAAAAATTTCCAGATAGTTTTAAAGCTTTTTAAGATTTGACTAAGGCGGTAAGCTTATTTTATTAGGACAACGAGGGGCGGTTGGCGGCAATTTCTGCTTCTCCGAAACTTTCTAACAGATCTTAATAAAATTTAAAACATAGATGGACCCATATTAATATGAACACACAAGCTATATATAGTTTTTAATAAATAGGACCCCGAGGGAAGCTTGAGGGTATTTTCTGCCTCTCCAAAACTATCTAACAGATTTTTATGATATTTAAAACATAGATAGATCCACATTTATAAAAACACATAAGCTATGTATTTTTTAAAAAATTAGGATAACGAGGGAAGATAGGGGGCAACTTATGCCTCTTCAAAATTATTATTCTCTCCAAAATTTCTTGATTATTTTCCATACTTTAAATTTATAATTTTTCATATACTACATACATGCACTGGATTAAATTTTTAAAGGAAAACTCTCCTTACGTTACAGAAAGGCGTCTAAGCAAGCGCTAAATGTATTAAATGTCGGTTAGACTCTTTCTTATTAGCACAACATACAAATCAATACTTACATGCATACATAAAAAACAATATCTTCCATCTCGTGTCGTCTACCTATGCTATGTGTGTGAGACAGTGACGACATATATTGCAGTAAATGTCAAAATTATGTTATCTTTATGTAGACAGTATTTTTTTGTACATATTTATTGCCGACAATTTATGTTGCAATAATTGTTAGTCCATTTTCATTGACAATTATTGCTTACATAAAACGTCATATTTGGTTGTCAATTGAAAAAAAAGAAGCATAAAAGAAAAATATAAAAGCAAAGAAATAAAATTTGTGAAATGCTAGCAAATTATAATTGTAGTAAAAGAACTAAATTAATGAGTTTAATAAACACTAAAATATAATATAAGTTTTTTCTTATTCGACCTTTATTATTTAAATTTGTTTAAGTTTGAGTTCTTTTTTATATAAAAATGTTTATTTTATTTTTTTGTTAAAGTAAAATTAATATTTTTATATAAAAAAAAGACCTCAAGCTTAAACAAATTAATATACTTTTCAATAATAAAGTCGAATAAGAAAGAATTTATATCAATAAAAAAAATTTTTGCAAGATAGCGCCAGTTTTTACTCTGCACCTTCTTCCTTGATTTTTTTCAAATTATGAGTTAACATAAATGCGAGTTCCCATGCCTTTAACATAAGATGAGCAATAAGAAATATTGCTTTGTTATTCTGCCGACGTTATTGCCAACTGGCTGAGATATTTATCTTTAGTGTAGACCTAGGGTAAGTTGCAAAAATCGAAGGCTGATTTTGGATAATTTGTTGGGGGGGTTAAACATGAATCTATTCATGTTGATGTGCCTGAGCAAAAAGTGAGAGCAGTATGACAGTTCGTTTGACATCTTACCTTTCGTAAGCTCTATTGGGCTTAAAAACAGCCATTATTAAGGAATTGCAATAAGCATTTTTAACTTTTCCTAGATATATGCAATAAGGGTGTTCTTATTTGTATGGCTAAATTTAAAAGTGTTTTGATTCCAGTTCGCCGGGCAGATTTTTGTTCCTTTATATCAAAAAAGTAAAGAAGTAAAATTTGGAGCGAATCCGATAACGTTTATGGGGCCCGGAAACGACTTCAATATACCTCTATACGAATAAACAGATTAAAATGAACAATTTTAATTTTGAAAAATATAATAATTTTTTTTTATTGGTTTGAGTAAAAACAATAACATTGAAAAAAATAATTGGTTTTTAAATCTTTATTTCTTAATATTATGGATATAATATACGATGGATATTTTATTCGATAAACCTCAACAACCTGAAGCAACAATTGTTTCCCCTCTTCATCATTAGTTAAAATTCTGTTAAAGTCTGGAATAAATTTAACACCTCTCTCATCATCCTCTCTCTATCATTAACAACAAATAAGTCCTTACAGAACGTCCAAATTTCCTCAAATTCAAACGAAGTTGAAGGATCAAACTCTAGAAATTCAAGTGATAAACGAAACCGACTGAAAAAATACATTGTTTTTTAAACATTTTTTAATTTGATAATTGCTTCTTTTAAATTAAGTTATTCAGCCATTTTACGTTTCTCTTCAAAACTTATATTTGAATAAAAGTCAATTCTTGAAGCGGTGCGTCTATGACATTAATATATCTAAACGACTAGAAAAATGCAAATATCGCGTAATCCATTTGATTCATTTTTCATAAGTGAGACTTATATGTAAAGAAACAGTTGCGTCTTCATTGCCACTTCCAAATTATATTTATAACAAGTACATGCAAGTGATCAGCTGTTCAGTTGTTTATATTCCCGATAGTGGCAAAATTTGCTTACATTTTTAGTGCGCCATGATTTTTTTTTGTTTATGTTTGGCTGTTTGACAGTATCAAGAGTTTTTACACAAACAAAATGAATGTTATTAAGATTTTTGTATGACGTGCTAAATTCCCAATTTTTCATATTTGATAAATACACTGAAATGTATTGTTGAGGGAAAGCTAGCTCCTATGCGCATTTCACTGGTTGCTTAGGCCAGATCATCAGGAAACCTTTTCCAAAGATTTTAGAAAAGCTAAAAATATACAAATAAAACCCTAAAGCGAATAAGATTTTTTAACACTCAAAGTCTTACTTGTAAAAATATCAAAGCTTAAACAAAACACCAACAATAAACAGTGAGTTTATCTTTTCTTACATCCCCCTACAATTGGTTGGGTTCTATCCGACTCGAATTGTAGTTGTAAGTGGGTAAAAAGAAAAAACAAAATTAAAAAACAAGTTGTTCCATTCTATTGTCTTCGCAAGAAAACAAAAAAAAAAAAAAAAAACCATTTGGCAATTCAGTTTTCTGCACGGGCACATGCAAGTATATTATCAAAGTTATTTACGGGAATACAAAATTTACTATTAAGATTTTTGTATGACGTGCTAAATTCCCAATTTTTCATATTTGATAAATACACTGAAATGTATTGTTGAGGGAAAGCTAGCTCCTATGCGCATTTCACTGGTTGCTTAGGCCAGATCATCAGGAAACCTTTTCCAAAGATTTTAGAAAAGCTAAAAATATACAAATAAAACCCTAAAGCGAATAAGATTTTTTAACACCCAAAGTCTTACTTGTAAAAATATCAAAGCTTAAACAAAACACCAACAATAAACAGTGAGTTTATCTTTTCTTACATCCCCCTACAATTGGTTGGGTTCTATCCGACTCGAATTGTAGTTGTAAGTGGGTAAAAAGAAAAAACAAAATTAAAAAACAAGTTGTTCCATTCTATTGTCTTCGCAAGAAAACAACAAAAAAAAAAAAAAAACAAATTTGGCAATTCAGTTTTCTGCACGGGCACATGCAAGTATATTATCAAAGTTATTTACGGGAATACAAAATTTACTATTTAGATTTTTGTATGACGTGCTAAATTCCCAATTTTTCATATTTGATAAATACACTGAAATGTATTGTTGAGGGAAAGCTAGCTCCTATGCGCATTTCACTGGTTGCTTAGGCCAGATCATCAGGAAACCTTTTCCAAAGATTTTAGAATAGCTAAAAATATACAAATAAAACCCTAAAGCGAATAAGATTTTTTAACACTCAAAGTCTTACTTGTAAAAATATCAAAGCTTAAACAAAACACCAACAATAAACAGTGAGTTTATCTTTTCTTACATCCCCCTACAATTGGTTGGGTTCTATCCGACTCGAATTGTAGTTGTAAGTGGGTAAAAAGAAAAAACAAAATTAAAAAACAAGTTGTTCCATTCTATTGTCTTCGCAAGAAAACAACAAAAAAAAAAAAAAAACAATTTGGCAATTCAGTTTTCTGCACGGGCACATGCAAGTATATTATCAAAGTTATTTACGGGAATACAAAATTTACTATTAAGATTTTTGTATGACGTGCTAAATTCCCAATTTTGTTGTTTTTTTATTGTTGATTTGTTGTAGACTTGCATGTACTTAGGATTTATATACTTTGGCCACTTCTAAATAATTCTTTGCTAAAGTTTGCCATGATTAAGCAAATATTTCAAATATTGAAACTTTTGGAGCAGATGTTGAATATAACATACAGGTATGTGATGGAAATCGATTTTAAAAACGATACGATTTGAAACCGAAAATATCGTTTTCAGTATCTTTTAAAATGGATTTTAAATGCATATTCCTTTTATTTTCACTGTTTATTCTTTAAAAGTTTTTATTATATACGTTAACTGAAGTGTATTCTGAACGAAAAGTTAAGACTTTAATACAGAAATAGATTTTAAAATCGTTCGAAATTCATCACATACCTGATAGTTTCGAAAACGCTGCGCAATAAAATTTTGAGCTCTTGGTAGATTGATTATACTACGCCCTATTTTTTTCCCCCAGACCAGTATTTTAAGACGTTGTATCAAATGACTTTTCATGTTTAATGTTTTTTATGTTTGTTTAAAACAAATTATTATTCAATGTAATAATAAAAAAAAATTAATTTCTCTTATTACGAATCCCTTACAGTGCTGATACACCTGCCAATTTTTTGTCATACCAAACGTCAAACTTCATATTAAAAAAACGCTGACAAAAATTTTCGAGTTTTTTTTATATAGACTTTGACGTTTGGTATGACAAAAAATTGGCAGGTGTATCAGCACTGTTAATAAAGTGATCATAACATTCACGAAACGTTGGGAAAATATGGATAAATGCATTTTTAATTACATAAAGAACTTTAGGCCGTATCAGCTGAAATATAATATAATTTAATTTACAAGCTGTTTACTTGGTCCACAATATTCCATTTAACTTATCTTTCATAAACTGCATCCGCAATATTTTTGACATCTTACATTAACAATTAAGATTTTAAATAACTTTAGAACACTTAACACTTGAATCACAAATACTTTAATTTCAATGTTAAGACCTTCACTCAGATCAACACTTGATTACATAATAAATAAGTAACACCTAAAAATGTTTTTTTTTTCCTGAAAATGTAAAAAAAACATGGTCAAAATTGGAGTGTCCCACTTCACCCCATGTCCCACTCTACCCTAGATAATATTGAATAATGTAAAGAAAAAGAAAAAAATTTAAATAGATTTTTTTCTTTCAGTATTGATTGAAGAAAATAATGAATAGACGCGATTAAAAAGTGAAATATGTATAAAAATTTATGTTTTGCCCATATTCACTTACTAAATATTTGAAGTCGTTTCCGGGTCCATAAGACGTCATCGGATTCGGTCCAAACTTTACATATTTACATTTTTAATACAAAGGAACGAGACTCTGCCCGGCGGTTTACAAAAATCTGACATTTGAAAATAAGAACACTCTTAATATGCAACCAAATCTTCTTTGCCATCTTTGCCTCAGAATCCCGAACCCGCTACTTCATCTGTTAATGATCGTGGCCCAACTCTTCTTAGCAAAACATCCGTTCCAACTAATACTGTCCCAATAAATCATCAAAATGCAAAAAATGCAACAAATCCTGTTAATTTGATAAATAGTGAAAATAACTGTGCTGCTATAAAAGATCTGAGAGTGATCCCACCAAAAAAACAAATCTTTGTATCTCGTTTTGCATCTGATACATCTGTTGACGACATTGACGCGTATATTAAATCTAAGATCGGCAAAAATTTTGATTTGAATGTTCATAAGTTTACTTACTCGCAAGCACGGATTATAACATCATTTAAGCTTACTGTTCCATTTGAAATTTTTAACTCCATTCTCGACCCAACTTTTTGGCCTGAACATGTCTTAGTTCGAGAATATGAACAAAATATAAACCGGCGTCCAACGAATGTTGCTTATTTGCCGAAACAACAATTATTACATTCAAAAAACTAACTGATGCTCCCGACGATCAACTCATTATAATATACCAAAACGTACGTGGAATGAGGACTAAATGCTCCAAATTTTATCTCGATAGTTTTAATTTCAATCACCACATTATTTGTCTTACTGAGACTTGGCTAAATAATTCTTTCTTAAATACCGAAATTGTTTGAAATAATTTTCATGTATTCCGGCGCGATTGAACTACAGTTACTACTGGCGGTGGAGTTTTAATAGCTGTCTTAAATACATTTCCAGCTGAAGAGCTAATATTAAACTTAGCAAGTAAAATTGAATTTATTGCAGTGGTAGTAAAAGTAAACAACATTAAAATATTTATTACATGTTCTTATATCCCACCCCAATCCGATATAATTACTTATCAACAACACATTTTGGCAATGGAACAAGTGGCTTCAAAAATCAGTTTGGGTGACTTCATGTTAGTCCTTGGCGATTTTAATATACCTCAGATTACCTGGAATTTCTCCACAGAAAGTAAAACTTACATTCCTAATCGTTCTGATAACATTAGTGATGATATATTCGGTAACATTACAAATTTATGTCTACATGAGATAAATGGCGTCTACAATATATATGGTAAATTACTTGACCTGGTATTTGTTAATGAGCCTAAGGAATGTACAATAAATCGTGTTGATCCTATAACACTCCCAGAAGATCGTTACGACCCTACAATTGAAATTAGCTGCCACATTTTTAGCTGTCATCGTGTTCAAAATTTCCATAAAAAAGAAAAGGTGTTTTGTTTTAAAAGGGCAAATTACAACGACCTACATAACCTTTTAATTTACACAAATTGGATTCAATTGTTATCCATTCGCATTGGCGCACCAGAAACAATCGATAAAATGATTAATAATTTCTACAGTACAATAAAACAATAAATGAATGAATATATACCAAAATAATAAACAACTTTCTTCGTTAAAAAACTTAAAAAACAAGAATTATAGAAAATATAAGAAATCTGGATCCCACTGCGATTACAGCAAGTATTCCGTCCTTCGTGCAAAATACAATTTGCTAAATGCTAAATTATATAACGATTATTTGATTAAAATAAAAAACAACTTAAAATACGATCCAAGATCATTCTATAAATGTGTAAATTCGAAAAGAAAGATCTCTGGCGCACCGAAGGTCATGAAATATATGCACACAGAAAACACATTGGTTGGGAAACGGTTGCAGTAATAAAATATTGATCAAGTAACATGATTTATTATTGCAACTATTAAAAATGTATAGTTCTAACTGATTTTTAATTCTCTTAATTATAAAAATGATGTTCCAACTGAAATATGATTCCTTCAATTCTTTTATTAGTTATGATAACTAATTTAATTTAGTTTTAAAAATTAGTACAAATGGTTAGAACCACAACCGAATTTAATATAGGGCAATACTGAATATTGGTCATTGCAATCAATAATTTGCTTTCGTCAATAAATTTTGTAATATAAATGATTATTCATTTCTTGCAGGTAATTATTGATTGTTGGAATAGATTCAATTCGAGTACAACAAATGAAAATATAATTATTCGGAATTCACAACCAAAAAATAGCTAAAAGCCCCAATTGCTTACTAAATTTTCTGTCAAAACATTTGATAGATTAAATTAATTTTTAATATTATATTTAAAAAATATGGGTAAGTAATTTACGTATTCTTATAGGTATGAACATATACACGTACAAACATATGAATGTATGTATTATTTGTTATACCCTGCAAATTATATTGGACTTCTTGATCCATTTTGATCCTGGACTGGTCCAATGTGGTGCAAGTATGGACCATGTCATTATTAAAAAGAGTTTGCAGTGAAACGACATGTCTTCGTTTTTTAACGACATGTTTTCGTTTTGAAACGATTTCAAAGCTAATCCTCTGGAGTATACCTTGGAGTAGTTTTAAGACTTCCCCTTTGTAAGGCAAGCTGGGTTATAAGGTCACGCCCTAGGACATTGTACTGTAAAATAACCCATTTTTTCCGTTCATTGAGATTACCTTTGGACAAGTCCTTGCCCCTTATGTGCTTCATTTGACCGGTTAAAAAAAATATATTGATAACGACAATCAAATCTCTTGTTATGAACACCAATTATGTGTTAATTCAGTTGCACCTATAATTTATTCGGGTATAAGCACAATTTTGTTTCTAATAATCATACTAACAACTAACAATATCTGTTGTTATGACTGATAGTGTACTAAAATTCAAATGTTGCTATCAAACCTATTATGCTAAGCTACGAAATTTTGAGTAATTGGAACCGAATTGTGTGATAGTACATGCAACCGACAAATTCGATTGGCGCCAAAATCGGTTGTGATCACGAATCTGTTTTCTCTGTGTGGGTACTGAAACACACGATGAAAAGGAAATCAGTGATTTATTCGCCGACTTTTTTTCGTCCACATATTCTGATGCACATTGTGCTGAAAATGTCAATTATGCATTTAATATAGTTACTGGTCAAACTATTTCATTTTCACCAATAACCACACTTAATATTATCAATTGCTTAAAATCTTTTAAATATTCAAACTCAATGGGTCCTGATGGTATACCAAGCAGTATTTTAATCAAATGAAAAATGGCTATTTTCCAAAAATATGGAAAGAGTCATATTTAATTCCTTTGTTCAAATCTGGAAATAAATCACATATAATTAATTACAGAGGTATAGCCAAACTTAGCGCAATTCCAAAACTTTTTGAAAAATGCATTTTAGATTCATTGGTTCATCAAGTTTCACCGTTATTAACACCTTTTAAACACGGATTTCGTAAAGAATCATCAACTATGACAAATATTTTAGAACTGACAACTTTGGTAAATGAGGGATTCGTCAACAACCAGCATACCGACGTTATATATACCGACTTCAGTAAGGCATTTGATAAGGTAAATCACAACCTTCTTTTGAGAAAAATTGATATTATGGGTTTCAACAAAACTTATTTAAGCTGGCTAAGGTCATATCTTCTCGGCAGAATACAATGCGTAAAATTTGGGGTTTCAACTTCTAAACCTATATTGGTAAAATCCGGTGTTCCGCAAGGTAGTCACCTTGGCCCTCTTTGCCAGTACTGGCAAGACAGTAGCAATTCATTCAAACTTTTTCACTAATACATAAACACTTTTACAGCTATTTTGTTTTTGCATTGTTTGGCCAACTCATATGTATATGCTTACTGTCTTGCCAGTACTGGCAAATGTAAACGCTGTGTTATGTCAGCTCTTGTTAAAAATTTTGCGACAAAAAAAATATAATTATAAAATTAAAGTAAAACAAACGAAAAACAAAAAGTTTTTATATCCATCACAATAGAACTAAAAATCACAATATAACGCAAATTGTCCGCAAGCACAAGAAAAAAAAAAATAATTGCTTGCATAAAAAAGTACTTTACGCAGATGCAAAAAAGGGTATTATCTCACACTCAGTTATAACTGCGGGTAAGAAATGGAAAAAATTTGCCATTTATTGTTGCAACAAAGGAAAACGACAACTTCTCACATTTTTGCATATATTTTTAGAATGGAACAAAAACACGCACGAATGGTAGCATATATGGAACATTATTGTCAGAAAAGAAAACACCATTAATAAATGGAAAACTATGCTCGAATTTTTTATTAAGTAGTTTATCATTTAACCTTTCACGACGTACGGTACGGTACTATAATCCCTTATTTATAAACACTTTCCGAACTAACTATGCTATGGCAGACCCATTTAGAAAACTGTGTTGTTGTTTCAATGAAATCCCTACAAGAAGACTACCGGTCATTTTACTAGTTATATGACCGGTAGTGTTGACCAATATATTGGTTAAAGTTTCTATTAGTTTATTAAGAGCAAAATGTAAATCTAGCCGAAACTTTGTGTACATGTGATTTTTCCTCTCTTTCTAACTAATGAATTCCACTCGACTACGGAACATATATCTGTACTGCTTACTCTACTGCTTTTTATTGGTCAATGATAACCAAAATAGTGGTTAATGCGAACAAGTTAGTCATAACGTAAATATTGGTTAGTACTAACTAGTTATTTATAACGTAAAAATTGGTTGATACTAACCTTTATTAACAAATACTTTTTTTTTTAATTTTCATTTTAAATTAAATTTTTTATTAAAAAAATATAGTGGAATTTCATGAACACATTAAAGTCAAGAAATTAGATTTCAGTAAGTAAATACGTTCCATTATTTCTGTGGCTGCTCTTTAAGGTTCCACTTCTTGCATGAGTCTGGAAATGTAGGTAAACATACGTGTTTCCAATCAATTAATCGTAGATCTTAAAAAAACATTTTATTTTGTTAACAATTTGTGGCAAAAAATTATATATGTACATACTTGAAAAGCCATCAGGTTTTTTAATAAGTCTTTTTGTTCCTTTATTATCATCACCAAATCTTAAACGATTATCCTGGCCAAAGCCACCACCTGAATGACCGCTACCTGTTAAACGAGCACTTCTTTCAAAACGACCTTTTCGCACATGACCTTTATTGTTTCCTGATAATCCAGCACCACGTTCTCTGAAGCCGCCATCATAGTTATTATAGTTATTTTTTATCTCACTACCTTAGTCACAAATTATAAATTTTATTTAATTGTTTTTTTTTTTCTTTAATACCAATCGCAAATATTAAATTTTTACACGCGTATGACAAAAATATATTAAAATATTGGCATTATTTTGGAAATGTTAGTTGTACCATTCTAACATATATGTTAGAGTGGAACAACTAATCTAAAATTATTGCGTGTGTTAGTAATTTTTTTAGTTTTGGTTATGCATTTCTTGTAGGGATGTTTGAATTTATTGATTTTTCTGTCGATTTAAATATTGTTAAACGTAACATTATACTTAAGTTAAATACTCATTTGTATTAGGCTGTAAGGATTTATCCATAGACCTAATTATATATATTAAATAAATAAATAAAATGTGGAAGTTAAACTCATTATTTTAGGAGTTTTATTTTAAGCTTTATTAATTGTTTTTAAGTCTAATGTTATTTTTGTTAATTTATTTTAAATTACAATAAGAATATTAACAGTTTGAATTCTTCTTCCAATTGTTGTGTTTTTGCTTCTTTGTAAATGTCTTTTTATTTAATAAAACTTCAATTTTATATCAGGTGTAATTTCATTGAAATCGGGTAATTTTGCTTCATCTCAAGTGTAATTTTGAATTTTGCTGGTGGTAACACTGGTATGCATGTAAGTATTGATTTGTATGTTGTGCTTATAAGAAAAAGTGAAACAACCACTCAGTACATATGTATTTATAGCGCTTGCTTAAGATACATATACACGACATGTTATTTACATCTGACTTGTCAACTTTTCATGTAACATGTTGCTGTGCATGTGTGTTACAATTGCTGTTTAACAAAGTTTTTTTAATTATTATTATTGTGTTTGGCGTATTTAAAATACGCCAACGACTGTTTGGTAATAGATTAAAGAAAACAATTTCACGTTCTCTTTAATCTATAACCAAATAGTCGTAGGCGTATTTTAAGTACTCCAAACACAATAAGGGTGAATATTCGATCAGAAACGTACATGTAATTTGCCCCTCGTGGTCATAGTTTGAAAAAAATACAAAGCTAATGTGTTCAAATAAATAAAAACCTTTATATTTTTTTAATTTTATTGAAATCTATTAAATAGTTTCGGAGAGGCAGAAATTGCCCCCTATGTCCCTTTTGGTCATATTTTTTTTAAAAAATACATATGTAGCTTATGTGTCTATGTAAATATGGATCTATCTATGTTTTAAATTTCATTAAGATCTGTTGGATAGTTTTGGAGAGCACTAAATTCCTCCCTATCTACCCTCGTTATTCTAATTAAAAAAAAAAAAAAAATTCATAGCTCATTAAAATCTGTCAGATAGCTTCGAAGAGCAGAAATTGCTCCTTCCCACCCCTCGTGGTCCTATTTTTTGTAAAAATGTATAGCTTATGTGTAGTTTTACGTATGTAGGTTCTGCTGATGTTACGGACAAATTTATTTTAAATATCACAAATTATATGTACATAGTCCCATACCTGCCTAGTGACAAAGCACATTTTTGGTAAATTTTTTTCATTTTTACACAGAAGTGCCAAAAATACTGAAGGTATTTTTTTAAACATGGATATTTTATTTGTATGGCAGATAACCAAAACACATTCATGGGTATTGAATAGCATCTGCATAATCAGCTATGGGCAAATGCAAAATGAAAATGCAAAAAGAGCGAACGATGTGTATACATACACAAAAAACAAAGAGCAAAAGAGCGTAAAACCAACAAATGCAAACGTAAACAAACCAATACAATGCCACACATGCAAAGCTTTCAATGTAGTGGTGCCCATACTTGTGCATAATATTCATGTATTTTTGTTTACTGAATGTGGTTGCGTGAACCCAGCGGTAAAACTCAGAAGACCTTCTTACTGCAGGCCTTTTTAAAGGCCTGCTTAAAAAATTTTTGATTTAATTACTATTCTTACGTAACTGGTATAGAATGCCTCATAGAAGGCCTCGGCTCTTTGGTATAAAAGAAGGAGTAACATTTTTTGTTTTTTTTTGCGCAAGCAAAAGCAAAATATTTCAGATCCCTTTACAAAAACAAAGTAACATACGTTGTAAATCATTTTGGTTGAAGTTGAAAAGAGAAAGAGTAAAATTTTTTGTTTTATTTTTTTCGCCAAAACGAAAGAATTCAGATCCCGTTATAAAAACTAAAGGTCCCATTAGCCGACCGTAAATGTAGAAATGTAAATGTAATGTAAACAGCTGATCGTTTCTGTTATATGGAAAGCAATGCAAATGCTTAACTGACTGTAATGCCACTTAATCGTAACGTGCCAACCTGTAGAAAATAGAATTTCATTACGAGGTTACGTGACAGTTGTAGATAGTGATGGGCTGCTTATATTTTAAATGCAATGCGGGTAAAATCACTCTTTTTGTTTGGTACTTTTTCAGTTATAATATCTGTGGACTTTTGACAAAATAAGTTACAATTCATACATATTTTCATTTATACAAATATATGTTTAGATGTAAAAAATTAAAAAAATGAAGACATATCCACAAACAAACAAAGTCTGGTTTTTAATAGTATTAAAACCTTGTTTAGGTGTATGCACATTTTGAAATTAATGTAAGAACATGTGTACGAATATGATACAATAAATATTTGTTTTTTGTAAATCTGTAATATTAATATCAAATATTAAATTATTTATTTTTTTATACATGCAAGAAATACAGTTTTTATACTATTTAAATCACTTGGTACTTTTTCTGCAAAGCGGTCACCATTTTAACATTTTTAATTCTCATCACTGTGTGTGTTGTTTTATGTATACTAAAGCTTTTTTGTGTTTGGTTGTGAAAAACAGCTGACACGTTCTTACATGTTCTATAAGTGCACAAACGAGCTTACAGTACGTTACGGTACTTTACATTGCATTTAATTACATTTACGGTCGGCTAAAGCGGCCTTAAGTAACAAAGTAGGTACATATTAATATACAAAATAAAAACAATAATGTAAATCATTTTAGTTGAGTTTTGTTCATTAAGGAAGATAGGCACTTGTGCTTAAAAGTTTTATTTTTATTATTTTACAATATTTAGCATATTTGATTATTTCAATAAAAAAATATCACAGGTGTTATTAAACTACAATAAGTTTAATAAAATAAAAAGTTAAATGTTGTTTCATTTTCTATATTGGAGATCTAATATGTACATAAAACCTATTCAGTCTTCTAATTTCATTTGTAAGGAAATATTCCTTAATGTTTTAGACTGATAGCCCTTCAATATGACCTTTAATCAAAGGCATTTGTAGAATAATGGTCTAAAAGGCCTTTTAAGAGCTATTAATTGAAAGGCCTTGTAACATACCTTTCTTAAAACCCCTTCAAGATAACCTTTTTTCGAAGGCCTTTTGACAGCCATTCTCTGGAAAGCCTTCTTAGAGCCATTTTTTTGAATGCCTTTAAGAAGCGCTGGCGAAAGAAAGGAAAGCGGAAGGCCTTCTGCGCAATGACAACGCGTGTAAAAAAGATATGAGTATGGAATGGAGCGAGAAGGCCTTGTTTATTCAAAAGAAGGGGTACTTTTTCCCGCTGGGAAGATATTGCCGTGCATAAGTATAAAGGTCCCATTAGCCGACCGTAAATGTAGAAATGTAAATGTAATGTAAACAGCTGATCGTTTCTGTTATATGGAAAGCAATGCAAATGCTTAACTGACTGTAATGTCACTTAACCGTAACGTGCCAACCTGTAGAAAATAGAATTTCATTACGAGGTTACATGACAGTTGTTGATAGTGATGGGCTGCTTATATTTTAAATATAATGCGGGTTAAATCACTCTTTTTGTTTGATACTTTTTCAGTTATAATATCTGTGGACTTTTGACAAAATAAGTTACAATCCATACATATTTTCATTTATACAAATATATGTTTAGATGTATAAAATTAACAAATGTAGACATATCCACAAACAAACAAAGTCTGGTTTTTAATAGTATTAACCCTTGTTTAGGGGTATGCACATTTTGAAATTAATGTAAGAACATGTGTACGAATATGATATAATAAATATTTGTTTTTTTTAAATCTGTAATATTAATATCAAATATTAAATTATTTATTTATTTATACATGCAAGAAATACAGTTTTAATACTATTTAAATCACTTGGTACTTTTTCTGCAAAGCGGTCACCATTTCCACATTTTTAATTCTCATCACTGTGTGTGTTGTTTTATGTATACTAATGCTTTTTTGTTTTTGGTTGTGAAAAACAGATGACACGTTCTTACATGTTCTATAAGTGCACAAACGAGCTTACAGTATTACATTGCATTTAATTACATTTACGGTCGGCTAAAGCGGCCTTAAATAATAACCATACTTTTTGCGTTATAAATATGTGTATACACAATAACGAAAACCGTGGGTAAATACCTTTGTATATTATTCTTATGGGTACATGTTGTCATTCTCTGGTGTGGACCTCCAGCTTAAAGACATTACATGCATCTGTGTACTCGTTTCTTTTTTCCTCGTCCCTCTCGCCTATAAAGTAGCAATCACGTCAATAAGACATGAGCCGTATGAACACAGACTTTGCTTAAGCAAATGACAGTTTCATAAAACTTAACAAAAATTTTCTTTAAGTTCAATATGGTTTGCCTCAGATGATTTACATGTATTCGCACATTTGCTTAAGCCAACTTGACAATGTTGCATATTTTATTATTTAGATAGGGACTTTTGTTTTTTTTTGGTTTAAAAATCGCTAACTTTTTTCAAACTACTAAATTGTTTTTATTTAATAAATCTATGTATGTATATAATTTATTTTTATATAAACCTCATTTTATTTTAAAGAAATATAATATTTTCAGGTTAATTAATGTTCGGTTTGTGCTTTGTTGTGATACAGACGTGTATTTTTAACCCCGCATACGATTAGAACTATTAATTAATCATATTGATTTTGACATATATCAGCAGCAATGAACGCTTAAAATAAATAATATATTTTGTTATTTCAATTATTTAACATAATAGTGAACAATTAAAACGATAAAATTAAATAAAATAAAAAAGTAAAAATATATACATACGTATGAATGTTCATACATGTATGTATGTAGGTATATGTACATATTCTGAACAAAAACATTTAAGTTTAAATTTCTTATTTTTCGTGTTGTTGTAATACAATAAATAAGTGCTGGTTCACACAGGTCAAGTTTGACTCTTCAAGTCTCGAGCTTTTAGGAGAGAGGGGTAAAGAGAATGGAAAGGGGTACATACTTGACCGTACCAGTCAGTTTTGTATTTTTCTTTTCTTGTTTCATCCGTAATATAATAAAAAGCTACAAAGTTGAAGGAAAAGAAAACAAAAATTAATTTTGTGCATGAATGTGAACGCAAGTTCAAAAGAAAATTTAAATAAAACTGTTCAAGTAAACTTGACCTGTGTGAACCAGCACTAATAAAAATATTAAAAGCAAAGCAAAACGGTGAAAAACAAAAACCACTCTGCATGAGTACGAACAGTGAAACAACACTAAGACAAAATGAAAGAAACGTTTACGTTTTAGTTAATGCAAACGAAAATAATGCAGAAATAAATAAAACAAAACAATATAAGCTATTTAACGGCTAAGCCAATTACTCGAACACGTTCTCTATCACCCTCGGTGTTTACAAAATCAGTGGATAGTGACTTATTAAAAAAACTACAACTAGATTTGGTGACAAGTGTTGCCAGGCCAGCAAGTATTGCCGTGACGTCAAAAACAAATTTAGTGGGAAATGATACCATGAACTCAAACACAAATGCAATGGAAAACCTTCCTGTAAAAAGTTGTCAAAAGCCTACAGTACAAGTTGGTATGGACAGGTACATAACAGTGCTTAAACGGGGACGCAGCCCTACCTCTGCAGCAGTTGCTTCGGCTTCAAAAGTACCATCTTTTTATTAAATAAAATCTCAAAATCGTTTTGCAATTCTGTAGGATGAATCCTCTGAAGCACCAAACGTCATTAAATCATCCAAGCCTCCCCCGATATATCTTAGGGAGCAAAATTCAAATGAGCTCATAAAGAATTTGATATCGGTGATAGGTGAAAATTCGTTTTATGTAGCGGCTATCAAGCGTGGAAGTATAAACGAGACAAAAATACAAGTCAATCATAAGAATGATTTTCGCAAAATAGTAAACAACTTTGAAACACTTAAAAAAAACTTTTATACCTACCAACTGAAAAGCAGTAAAGATCTACAGGTAGTGATTAAGGGTATTGACTCATGTGTGGACCCAGAAGAGGTTAAAACATTCCTAGAAGAAAAAGGCTTCAAGGTAAAACATGTAGAAAATATTAAAAATAGAGAAAAAATTCCCCAACCACTTTTTCGAGTAGAGTTTGAACCCGGCGACGTCAAACTTAAAAAAAAAACGAAACACATCCTATTTACAATTTAAAATATATTCCCTACAGAAGAATAACTATAGAAGAGCCGCACAAAAAAAATGGACCTGTTCAGTGCTTAAACTGCCAAGAATTTGGCCATACCAAGGCATACTGCTACTTACCCCCTGTCTGCGTAGTATGTGGTGAACTACACGGTACAGTTTCTTGCGATAAGTCTAAAACTGACCCCAACGTAAAAAAATGTAGCAACTGTGGCAGTAATCACACTGCCAATTATAGGGGATGCCCTGTATATAATATCGTCAAGCAGACGGTTGGACCGAAAGCAAATACCCCTCAAATGCAGGTTGCAAATCAAGTAAACACAAATCAAGCCCCCCAGCCTAGTAATAACAGAACCTCTTACGCTAACGTCCTAAAATCAAACCATCAGCCAATACAAGGTGCCTCGCCAAGTAGTGATGAAACTCCGGTTTCTAATTTAAGTCGTTTAGAAAAAACCATGGAAACATTAGTGCAAACAGTAAATAATTTTACGAACACAATGGGTAATATGATGCAGGAAATGCTTAGAATGCAATCGATGTTATTGCAAGCTGTACTTAACAAACCATGAACTGTTTAAAAATTTGTTTTTGGAACGCAAACGGCATCCGCCAACATAAAAATGAACTAGAATACTTTCTTAAAGATAAACAAATTGATGTCATGATGATTTCTGAAACTCATTTGACCTCAAGAAATACGTTTAATATAAATGGTTATATACTATATGATACCAAGGACCCTCGAGATAGAGCTTGTGGAGGTTCTGCCATTTTAATAAAAACCCGAGTCAAACACTACCTAATGTGTGATCATCGTGAAGATTATCTCCAAGCAACGAACATTTGCGTTGAGGAATTAAATAGAAACCGCCTAGATTTTCAATATCGGAGGACCAATATTATAAATATTTTAAATCGTTAGGACCGTGTTTCCTAGCCGCTGGCGATTATAACGCTAAACATACATTCGGGGGGTCGCGACTTATAACACCAAAGGGTCGTGATTTATTTAACACAATTTCTAAAATGGATTTAAATGTGGTAGCGAGCGGACAACCAACATATTGGCCCACTGATCATCAAAAAATTCCAGATGTCATCGATTTCAGCGTGGTTAAAAACATCCCCACAGAAACGATTCATGTTGAAGATTCCTTAGAATTATCATCCGACCACACACCTACAATTGTTACTATATCGAACACAAATAGAATTGTATTTCCGTCAGGTTACATAGCGACGCCAGCCACACAAATAAATTGGTTAAAATATAAAAAATTTCTCAGTGCCCATTGCACAGCAAATATTCCGCTAAGTACACCGGAGAATGTGGATCTCTCTATTGTTACCCCCAAAAAAATTAAAAATAATAAAATATATTCTTCAGATGTCGAGCGGATCTTGACTGAAAAAAGGAGAGTTCGAAGAGAGTGGCAACTTTACAGATCCCCGCAACTTAAGATTTTATTAAAAGAGTGCACAAAAAGGCTAAGAAAGTTACTGCAGAATCAGAAAACGGCTTCTCTAGAACAATATCTTAAGGAACTTGATGCAACTCCACAATCTGACTACTCATTATGGCGTGCAGCTAGAAATCTAAAAAGGCCAGTTATATCTAAGCCACCATTAAGAAACTTGAATGGTAGTTGGGCAAGAAACGATATTGAAAAAGGAAATCTGTTTGTTAGTCACTTGAAAAACGTATTTACACCAAATATATCTCACAATATTGCGCTCAAGTTACCACCTGTTGCTGCTAGAGCAGCTATTCTCCTCAGATTTGAGATAAGAGAAATCGAAAAGGCTATTTGTGACTTAAACACTAAGAAGGCACCTGGTATTGATAAAATCAGTAATAAAATGCTTTTCGAGCTACCTCGCATAGCAAAGAAAATTATTCTTTTTATTTTTAGTGCTATTTTACGCCTTGAATACTATCCTCAAAAATGAAAGGTTTCCTTAGTTACCATGATACCAAAGCCAGGGAAAGATCATACAAAAGTTGAGTCTTATAGGCCTATTAGCGTATTATCAAATATGTCAAAGCTGTTTGAGAAATTATTAGTTTCAAAATTAACACCGATTTTAAGTGAAAATAGATATATTCCAAACCATCAGTTCGGATTTAGAAGAAAACACAGCACAATCGAACAGACTCATCGAATAGTAAATGTCATAAGAAAAGCATTGTTTCGCAAGCTTTTGATAAAGTCTGGCATGAAGGCTTATTACATAAATTGAAGCAAAATTTACCAGCAAACACACACAAGCTGCTAAAAAGCTACTTAGTCGGTCGTCAATTTATTATTAAAGAAGGAAATTTCTTAAGTTCACCTCAGCCCATTGCCGCTGGAGTCCCACAAGGCAGCATCCTGGGCCCCTATTATACTTAATTTATACTTCGGACATGCCAACAAGCAACTACACACAAACTTCAACATTTGCAGACGATACAGCTTTTCTAAGCGTCCACGAAAATCGTTATGAAGCATCGCGTTACTTACAGCATCATATATATCAACTAGAAATATGGTTAAGACAATGGAGGATAATGGTCAATGAGCAAAAATGCGTTCATATAACATTCACTTTGCGCCGGGAATCTTGCCCTCCTATTACATTCAATAATCAAATAATTCCTCAACATTCGCATGTAAAATATCTCGGTATACATCTGGATCGGCGATTAACGTGGACATGCCATATAGAGGCAAAATTAACTCAAATGAAACTAAAAGCCATTCAAATTCATTGGCTTGTTGGAAGAAATTCTGTCCTTAGTCTCGATTGCAAGCTTCTACTTTACAACTCTATCTTAAAGCCTATCTGGTGCTACGGTATTCAACTACGGGGCACTGCCTCGGCCTCTAATATCGACAAAATTCAAAGGCGCCAAAATAAACTTCTTCGAATAATCACAGCAGCTCCCTGGTATGTTAAAAACTCAAACATTCATAAGGATCTCAATGTGCCATTAGTTAAAACTATGATTACAAAATATGCAATAAAATATTTAAAATGGCTTGAACAACACCCAAATCCACTAGCTCGAAATATTTTAAATCATGGCGGCCACACTCGCTTAAGAAGAAGAGACACTGCAGCACTTACCCAATTAGATGAGCGATAAACATAAGTTTATTTATGAGCGAAATATATAAGTGAACAGAACCCGTGATGAAGAAAATTTTGTCTGTCACTGGAAGGACATAAAATAACGTATAAGGTTAAGATTTGATTAATTATTGTTAGTTCATATTTAATATATGAAGATTCAATAAAAAATAATGACAAAAAAAAAAAAAAATTAATGTATAATTCATTTATTAAAATAATGCAATTATTTAAGAAAATTTAGCATTTTTTTTAGCATTTTCAAATTTTATTTTTAGCATTTTTAGCATTGTTTTAATCCCCATTAAGCATCCAATTTTTTTTTTAGTTGTGGTCACACTGCATATTACTTAATGGTCTCATCTCTCAGTATTGCATTCTTTTAAGCGTGCATACGCGTGTATTTTCCAAAATTTGTTGTGCAATTACAACAACACCACAGAAGTTGGAAAAACCTATTTGCTTTCCTGCAGATAACGAGTCTAGTCCATACATGCATGTAAAGAGTAGTACATAAAGGAGTAGGAGTACTCCAAAACTACTCCAAATATATGGGTAAAAGATGGTCCATTTAACATTACGATGTCCTAGGAGGGGACCATATAACCCACCGAAGTAGTCCCTAAACTACTCCATGGAGTACTAAAGTGGGTTAGTTTTATAAGTACTCCATGCTACTACAGTATGGAGTACACTTAGGGGGTAGTTCAAGCATTTTCATTTTTTACTAATTGCTATTATTAAATATATTTACCTGGTATTTTTAATTTGTTTACCTTTTTTCCACAATTTTCACAAACTTTCACTTTTAAATAAACAATTAATAATGGACACCATCAGGGCTACCAATGTGTAATACTATAAACTATAGAAAAGTATACATCATGCAGTTGTTGGCAGCACTGCATGTTAATTTCTTATAACATGGTCCATACTACAGTACATTGGACCATGTTGTAAGTAGACCATTTAAGCAACAATGGACCATGTAGTCCAATATTATCTGTAGGGTTGTTGTGTGTAAAAACAACAAAAAGAAGAAAGTCCTATCCCTTAAACTCTTGCTGGCAGTGTGACCAGATTTTATAAAAATATAAAACTAAATGATGTTTGAAATAGAGCTAAAAAAAAAGCTAAAGAAGGAAATTTAAAGCAAAAAATAAAGCTAATTTTTCTTATAGCTCCATGTAATAACTTTTAATTATATCGATATTTTTCATAGATTAAGTATTGCTATGGAATTATAGCTGAGAATAATTATATAAATAATAGAAAAAAAGCTTGACCAGTAAATTGATAAAACTTTAGCTTTATTTTAAACAATTTCTATGGATTTGCTTAACTTTATTTGTAAGAAGATAATTGTATAATGTAATTAAAAAACTGTATAATGATGTTTGATCTAGCTAAACGTTTTGCAAAAGCAAATAATTTTTTTATTAAAACAAGGGATGCCAAATATTTGCTAGGTATGAACATAACTTAACTAGTAAAATTTATACTAGCTGACATTTTCAAAAAATAGTTAACGGAAGTCGTTGTCGTGATCGAAGTCGAAGCCGTTTGAAGTTCGAAATCACGACAATGTAAAACACATAAGTTAAAAGTTCGCCGTACATATGTCGTTTGCGTCAATCATATTACCAACTTTTAAAAACGACAATATTTCAACCACGACAACAACACTCATAAGAAGGCCAAACAAGATATTTTTCTCTGATACCTAAGCCAAAAACTAATTTTTTTCATGATAAAATTACGATTTAAGTCTAAGTTTTTTTTAATGGTTTGAGTCTTAGAAAATTAAAAAGAACGTAGAAAGTTTTGCTTATGTAACTATAACGCCCATAATTCGATTTACTCTTGATGCCTGCTTATAGATGAACTACGTATGTGGCAAATATGCTTTTATCGCTAAATGCACTATCACTTAAATCCTTTATATTAAACTATAATTTATATAATTTTATTTATATAATCAATACAAAGAAAGCCTATAAGGCCAATTATACATGTATGGTTAAATTAATATCCATAAATTTACTTATAACGGCAGAAAAAAACAGATAAATTGTTATATATCGCTAAAGTGGCTAAAAACTGTAGTGACTATAAACGAAAAGTACTGTATGCTTAAGCCTTATTTTTAAATTCTCATGCAATAGGCATATGCATTAGAGTTGTGTCGTTCCGAAACGTCCTAGTTCCATTGAACGATTCCCAAAAAGGAACGGTGCGGACTTTTTCAATAGTTCATTTTGTGTCGTTCCTCGTTCCGCAATTGCAATCCGTTGGATGATCACATGTATTTTTGTAGGGTTATTTTTTGTGTATTGATAAATGTTGCCGACTTTTGTGTATTTTTGTCGTGGCATATAAAAAATTTCTAATTAAATCAATTACTAATGTGATCGAAAGCACTATATTTTAGCAATATGCCACTGGTTATTATTTGTTATTATTTTTTACAAACATTTTAAAAAATACATAATTCTTATGTAGGTAGTTGTTACGTCACAACATAAAAACAAACAATAACAAATATTTGATTGTGGACGTTTTAACGAACGACAGAGAAGTTTTTTCGTTCCTCGTTCATTCATTGTTCAAAGTCAGTGCTGCCACAACCAATACATATAATTTTTACAACCAAAATTTTTGAAAAAGATACCAAATGTAAAAAAATATTACCAAATTTAAAATGCCTTTATTAATTGAGAAAACCATTAAAATATATTTTAAGTTGCATTGTATTACAAAGGTTATTTGCACTTTATAGTAAAATAATAATAAAAACAAAACAAGAAATGTATTTCTCTTATGCTGGGTACACACAGTGCAACCTACATGCAATCTGTTTCAATGCAACCTCAAAATATCAAAGCGTTTTGATGTTGATGCAACCTGGAATGAATGAAAATGAATTTAATTCACTAGATTGCGTAAATGTGTTGCATAGTGTGTACCAGAGAATAGCTTTTTGCAATTGAAAAAAAATCGCATTTAATTAACGACAACATATACACACGCTTACGGTCATACAGTCAAACTCGCGCAACCGCAAATATTCGCTGCTGGTTTGCAGTCATTCAAATAACGCACATCGTGCTTTGTTATTTATACAATCGTTGCCTTCGTTTTTTTTTATAAAGATTCTAAGTGTTCTGAGCGCAAATGATTGTTTGGTAAAGAAACAAAAAATACAAACGAAAGAGCCAGAAATCAAACAATCATTACTCATGTATTTATGCAGCATTAACTATGTAGTACAAGAAAAAAAAAATTTAAATGAAACTAAACACACATACTTATGTAGGTACACACAATTTCCATAGAAACAAAAAGTACAGTAGTAGTAGGTACAATGTATTTTTGTTATTGTTGTTTTTATTGTTGTTAATTTTGAAAAAGCGTCTCATCGTTGTTTATTGTTGTTGTTGTTAATGTAAACAAAAGTATAGAGAATGTGCTCTTTTGAATTTACTCAGTTGTGTTATATTGCGTGAGCAACAAAAATGCAAATAAAGCACTTTCAATAAAAAACGAATAAATGAAAATAATAAATGTGTACGAAAGGAAAAAAAAATTACCAACGTTGAACTTTGTTTTGCATGTATAGAGTTATTGTAAATTTTAGCGTATGAATAAATGCACAAAAATAGTGAGATTTGAGGTTCTCTGGTGTGTACCCAGCATTACATATTAAAAAAATAACGAGAAACTTAATTAAAAGTTTTTATTTATTTGAGACTTTTTTCGTAAAAAAATATTTTTATTTTACAAGATTTAAACCCGTAAAATTTCCACACAAAATATTGAAAGTTAATAAATTAAATATTTTTTAATTTGCCAGTTATAAATAACAAAAATGGAAAATTGTTTTCCGCTTTTTAGCTGTTATTGGCAAGACTGTCAAATATCCATTTGTCAAAATTTACGTTTGGCGATATGCGAATTGCATTTTTTGTTTCAAATTTACATATCGTCGGTCTCATGTAGAAAGGCCCTAACTCGATATTTTTCGAAATTGAGTTTTTTAATGATTCCAATACATTTCCCACAAATACACCTCGTCACAAAAATGTAACATAATAGCATCAAAAATATCAGTTTAACAAGCAATTGAAGAAGCCATTTTACATTATGATACATACAGTTTAGGGCCTTTCTACATGAGACCAACGATATATATATTACTTTTCTGAGAAAAATGTTGCATTAATGTTACATGTTCTACATGTTTGTGTTCGTTTGTACAAAAAATACAACTGTGGGAAATATTTTCAAGTTCTTTTGTGAATATGTTGATGAAACACATGCAAAACATGTTGCATATTTTACCCTTACTTTAACTTAAGGTGTTCATACTGCCCTGTTCTACAACTTTGGTACTTACTACTTTGTTTGTACAACAAATGTTTTATTTTGTTTGTCTTAATTTATACCGATCATAATTTTGTAAAAAATTTGTTTTAAAACAAAATCTAAAAATATTTATTAATTAAAATCAAAAAAAGTCTATTTATATTATAATCGTTTTAATTCTTATAAGCCATTAGTGATGTTAATATATGTTTCCAACCCGCAATAGCGTGCAAAAACCGCTTAAATAGCTCATTAAGTATGGGTTTGCAATATGAAAGTTTTCTTTCAGAAAGTCTGAGTTTATTGGTGAGAGGGTCCATAAAATCAGACTTTCTGAAAGAAAACTTTCATAGTGTGATCCCAAAAGATTCGTAAAATTGCAATTTCAAAAAATACACAAAAATTCAGTCGAAAATTTCAGACTTTTTGCCTTAAAAACATGAATCTTTAACTCGATAACAACCATCAGTACAAATTGACATACATTTGAATGTGTTTTTTATTAATTTTTTATTATAGATGATATTTATATTATATATTTTGTTTTACTGTTTTTATTCTTTTTTTTTCAATCAAATAAATACGATTATTAAAAGCTAACCTTGGTTTTTTTATAAAATTCTTGATTGGTTTAAAATAAGCTTTTAAATAGAAAAATATTTGTGACTTGGTTTTCGCAACAACTTATTTATCGCAACAGCCCAAAATTTCTATTGGTTGCGTTCACCGAGGTTACACTGTAACTGTTTCAAAATTGTTCTATTTGAAATATTTTGTGAATATTGTTAAATTATTATGGCGAATATGAACAAGTTGGCGTTTCGTAACGAACATTTAAATGGGGAAACAGTATATGACTGACAGTGAAAAGTTTTTTTTATCAAATAATTTTCTTAAAAAACATTAAATAAATATACATGCCGACAAGGTTTAAACAGTAAAATATCAAATTTCTTAAACTCCATGAATTTTGAAGCTATATTAATAACTCAATGTATTTTTGAAAAACCTTTAATATTCCTATAAGTATTTTCATATATGTATTTCAATATACTTCTGGAAATAACCTAAATTTAGAACATTTAACTAATTTTCAAGTTTTAAGAAACATTAAAACGACTTTTGTGTAATTTTTCAGTAATTTTCTGAAATTGATCTTATGCATACTTATCTTTACTACTCTTAAAATCAAGAAAAACTAAGCTCATTTAAAAAAATAATTGAAAATCTCCATTTATTAAAACTTCATTTGTTTTCGATTTCAAAACATGGCTTGGTTGCTGTTTTGAAAGAAATTTTTTGTTGTCGATAAATTCAAAAAAAGCTTCTGTCATTGGTAACAAATAATGAAAATATCGTAGTACACAGTACAAATTTTTCGAGCTCGTAAATAATTGTATCAAGAAAAACGTGTTATTATTTTAGAAAAAAGTAACCAAAATGAAAAAAATATTCACATCTCCACATTGAAAAAAATAACCAATTTTGGTTAGAAATAACCAAAAACGGCAGCTCTGTTCAAAGTAAAAAGCGGAACGATGAACGAAAGGAACGACCTAGTTCCTTTGATCTTTCGGATCGGTCGGAACGATTCCACAAAAGGAACGATTTTTCCCAACTCTATTAGGCATAAAACTTACTCTAAGCTTTGCTTTGTAATGTGTTTTGTTCTTATTTTTGGAAAATTTCGTAACTTTTGTGTTCTTCCCCACGCAGCTCTGTTATGTATGTAAATCAAATCTGCAACAGCGATTTCTTCTGCGCTGCCAGACTATTACCCTTTTAACTAAATCACACAAAAGTTTATTCGGATAAACTGTTTTATTTATTTTAAAATATAAATAAACACGAAATTGAAATTAAAAAAGGCTAGGAAAAGCTAAATGCATCGTTGAAAAAATCTGAAAAAAGCTTAAAGCTTAATAAAATATCTCAAGCAAAAAAAATAAATAAAGCTAAATTTAGCTCGAAAAAGCTAATATGGTCACACTGCTTGCCATTTAGTTTGTCCCAATTTTACACTAGGGACATTTCTTGCCGAACATTTTTTGAATCATCATATATATCATATATATTATTTCTAAAGCAATTTTTTTTTGTCGGTTGCAAATATCTCCCATACCACCGCATCAAATTTAATGAATGATATCTCATTTTGAAGCTTATTTTTAACACTAATGACGAAAAATAATTAGAAATTGGAAAAATAATATTTTCATTGATAAAGGATTCGTACGGGCAAAAAGTTAACGATGATCATGTCATTACCACTAACATTGTATTCAAAGAAGTATTATAAAAGCATTTAAACATATGTATGTATGTATGTAAATATGTATGATATATATTGAAAAATTAATATTTTCATTGATAAAGGATTCGTACGGGCAAAAAGTTAACGATGATCATGTCATTACCTCTAACATTGTATTCAAAGAAGTATCATAAAAGCATTTAAACATATGTTTGTATGTATGTAAATATGTATGATATATATTATGATTTCTAATATTATTATACTTTTAATAAAATGTATTGAAGTTACTAAAATTTCTATTAATTATTTTCATTTCATGTTACAAAAATGACAACTAACGGTGCGAAATATTCGCACGGATCATCTAGTTCTCTTTTAATCTTACCGGAAGCGTTTACATATGAAACACTAGAAGTCAGACAGAAATTAATACTTAACATACTTTACTACGAAAAGAAAGAGAAATTAAAAAATGTCCAGTACAGATAGTCATGTACACACTCTACCTTTTCGACCCCTCGCCCTCAAACTTCGTCTGTCCGGCAAGAAATGTCCCTAGTGTAAATTGGGACTGTATATTTATACCAGGGATTTCCAAAAATTTTTTTGTTGTGTAGTAGTGAGTACCAGAGAGTAAAAAAATGGAAAGAATGCATTCATTTACAGCCGAAATAAAATGTTAGTAATATGTTTTATAAGTTGTATAACACAAAGGTACAAAACTAAAAATTTTTTGTGTTGATAAAAAATTTGTAGCAATTCTTTTCCAATTCAATGTCGCTGATTTTAAAACTGCACTTTTTTTTATTTGGAAGCTATTTGAGTCTAAATCAGATTCAAATATCTTATCAAACAGTTGTAAAAAATTTAAAGATTTTTATGTTTTAAAAATTCATAAAAAATAAATATTGCACGCAAATCACAGCATAGAAAAAAAGTGCAGTATTGAAATCAGCGACATTGAATTGGTAAAGCTACAAGTTTTCTATCAACACAAAAAATGTTTAATTTTGTTTCGGTAATTTAACACAAATATTTAATTATTTAATATTTTAAATGTTTGTTTCACTTAATACTTTCGTTGATGATACATCTTTTTGTTTCTGAAAATTACAAATTAATATAACGTAACACACACAACTTAGAATACAATATTTTTTCCTTAATTCTGCTATATGATGTACACTTGTACAACTTTTTGTGTATCACTTTATTGCTTTTAGAAATTGAGTTGTTTAATTTATGGGAATAGCAAGGCGTTTGTTTCGCATTTGTCGCGGTTTCCAGAATTTTTTAACAGCTCCATTTTCTGCTGACATCAAAGGACACCCATCAGTTCCAACTCCTACACAATGTTTTAGGTCAAGATCAAAATTTGTCCAAGTTTTAAGAACTATTGATGATAGTGCCTTCGCATCAATTGACACATCAGCGTCATTATCAATATCCTGTGAAGGCTCTTCAAATGCCAAACAAAGCCAAAAAATTCTTACCAACAACTTTTTGTTGTATGTTGAAATATTTTAAAGATAAGGAAATCTGGCTTTTCCCCGACAAATCCGTGCTTTCGTCAAAAATTATCGAATAGAATTTTGATTCATATAACACATATATACATAAATACTGCGTATTAAAACTAAGCCCTGCCGTCAAATTAGTAGCTAACTACAAAAAAAGCCAACTTTAAGTTAGCTTGTATAGACTAACTTAAAGCAAACTACTAGCTATGCAAAATTTACACTAACAAAAGTGTATACAAACACTGTGAATTTTAAGTAGAGAGAGCCAAGTCGATTGGCAAACAAACGGCTCCAAGTCCCATAAAAGATTTAATTATTTAGGGCCATTATTACAATATACGGAGTAAAAATTGGTAATCGGTAATGGCCAGGTTATAGTATGATTACAAAATTAAATAAAATAACTAAATACAATTTTAATAAAATAGTTAATTTAAAAAAAACCAACTTAAAGTAGTAAGTTTATAGCTAGCTTAAAAAACTTAACTTCAAGTTAACGGCTAGGTAACTAACTTTAAAGTTAACTGAAAGTAATGCAGAGACTACTTCCTAGGACATCGCAATGTTAAAATAGTTAGTTAATTCCATATATAAGTAATACAAGTGTCAACCACCACTACTTGAGAAATAGTTAGCTTTCAGTTTATTTAAAGTTAACTGAATGTAAGACAGGGTTTTTCTTTAGAAAAATAAGCGGACAGGTGTCTCGTACTTTTTCAAAATCTGGCCATATTAGGGAGTAAACGGGTAAAACCTGAATTTTGGTACTTTTTTTTGACACCCATCTATCTTTTGAACCAATAAACATAGAAACAAAGTTTATACCAGATTCGAAACTTATCAAAAAATTACGAATACAACTCTGGTAGTTTTTCGAAATTCGAACATTAAAGGGGTGAAAATCGTGACTAATTTTGGTACTTTTTTCAAAACATTTTTCTCCATTCATTGACATATTCGTACTAAATTATGGGCTCCCACTACAATACTGAAATTTTTGATACTTTAATGGGGGGAAAAATAGTACCAAAAAAAAAGGAAATACGGAAAATTTTATATTTTTCTTTAGCGTTTTGCTTCTACAACTGGTATTTTTTTAATTATCGTTAATATTGAACCTAGAAACATAAAATTCAAGATGAAATGTCCTGAGTGGATAATAATCCATAAGGGGAAGTTTTTGGTAATTTTCTGTTTATTAGCTGGTACTTTTTGAATTTCCGTAAGTATTGGACTTATAAAGATAAAATTAAACATTCAATGTCCTGAATGGATAAGAATCTATAAGGGGGAACTTTTTGGTACTTTTTTGTTCATTAAATGGTACTTTTTGAATTTCCGTTAGTATTGGACCTAGAAACATGAAATAAATCATGCAAGGTCTTGAGTGAATGACAATCTGTTAAAAGGATCTGTTTGGTACTTTTTTGTATTTTAACTGGTCTTTTTTTTAATTTTCGCTTATATTGGTCTTATGAACATAAAATTCAACATGCAAGGTCCTGAGTTAATGAGAATCTGTGAAAGGGCTTATTGGTACTTTTTAGTTCTTTAACTGGTACTTTTTGAATTTCCGTTAGTATTGGACCTAGAAACATAAAATTAAACATCCAAGGTCCTGAGTGAATGAGAATCGGCAAGAGGGCTTTTTGGTACTTTTTTGTCTTCTAACTGGAACTTTTTCAATTTCCGTTAATATTGAACCTAGAATACTAAAATTCATCATGCAATGTCCTATGTGGATGAGAATCTATAAGAGGGAAATTTTTGGTACGTTTTTATTCATTAACAGGTATTTTTTGATTTTCCGTTAGTATTGGACCAAGAAAGATAAAATTAAACATGCAAGGTCCTGAGTGAATGAGAATCTGTAAGAGGGGTTTTGGTACTACTTTTTTCTTTAACTGGTACGTTTTCAATTTCCGTATTTATTGGATCTAGAAAAAAAAAAAAATAAATATGGAAGGTCCTAAATGAAAAAAATCTGTAAGAGAGATTTTTTGGTACTTTTTGGATCTCTAACTGGTATTTTTTTATAAACTGGTACTTTTTTTAATTTAATATTTATTTTTGTGCAATAAATAAAAAAAAATGATTGTCTGGTTCTTTTACGAAATTCGTCCGTTTTAATACAAATTATACAACATTTGTAACTTGTCTAAAAAATACAAATGCATATTTGGTACTTTTTCGAAATTCAAACGATTGAGGGATGAAAATTGTACCTATGTTTGATACTTTTTCAGAAGATTTGTTTGCCATCTATTTATCATTCCTCGCAGAGCCTAAACGTCTGAAGCTAAAAGGTTGACATTTGGAACAGGGGCTGGGCTCTCGCCAAACGATCCTGCTAACCTCATACCTCCTAAACTAAAAGAGATGCAAAACATTAACACTTATTGTTGTTCATTAGAAAAATTCGCTAACCTCATATCTCCTTAACTAAAAGAGATACAAAAATTGAATACTTATTATCAGGGCAAGGGACTTCATGCAAATGCATGTTTGTTGTCGGTACTCTGAGACCCACCTAAAGTTAATATCTTTGCGAATCACAATATTTCCAGTAAAATGGCATCAATTTGTTAGTGCATATTTTTGCATATTTTTCTTTAAATGCATGTTTTTGCATATTTTGATATAAATGCATATTTTTCATCATATTTTGTTATAAATTCACATTTTCCGTCATATTTTGTAATATTTATAAAAAAAAATTGCTCTTTTCTTAGTTTTTTGTTTAGAAATATCTTTCTGTTCAAGGCGAATTCATTATAAGGTGTAGTCAGTGAATCAGCTGGTTATAGTTGTTTCAGCCCTGAAGCTGTCAAACCGTCAAAATAGTATGAGAGAATCTGCTAACTTCGACATTTTCAAGCAGCAAAAACAACATGTTGGTGTTTGGTACTGAATTACCTACATTTTATTATGAATTCACCTTGTTTCTTTTACTTTTAAAAAGTAGCACATACAAAAATTATACAATTTGTATAATTGTGCACATAATTGTAGAAGTAACAATAAAACAGTTTTTGACATTTCATTTTGTTCGCGGTTTTTTTTACTTGAAGAAACGGCAAATAAAAATAATGTTCGGCGAAGAAAAAATAGAACTCAACATAATATTTTTGATTTACGGTGTAAGAAGTATGACCAAAAATCCAAAAAGTATTAATAAAATAAATTGTTTTTAAGGAAAAAAATGCAAAAAGAAAATATATCAAAAAATAATCTTTTAAATAAGTGTGTTTTTGAGTCTTCAAAAGAGAGGGAAAAGTACTTTTTTGCAAAGTTTACAAAAAGGTGTTTCATTTAAAAATTTCTAGTAAATCAGCACCTTCAAAACCAGAAACCCAAAGATTTATGATTTATGAAAACGTTTCGCAAACTTTAATTTCAAGAAAAGCAAATTTAGTTTTGAATTGTATAATGCTCTGGTGTCTGCAGATATACCTCTATATTAGCTAATCAACCAAAATTATAGAATTTTTTTAAACAAATATAACAATGAAACCATTCCTACGGAAACAACCCTTATAAAAACTTATATCGCCAAGTTGTACACTATACAACTATGTGACATTGTTGAAAGAATTAAGTGACATAATTTATGGCTGTCTATTATCGAAGCAATGGACACTGAAGGACGTTTCGTTGTCTACGTAATTGTGATCTTGAAGAAGAACAGAGTAAACACAAATTTTTGTTAAATATTGTAAAGTTGGAAAAGGTGGATCATGCTTCAATAGCTCTAACTAACAATAGCTCCTTTAATAAAAATAAAATTTTGATCTACTTGACCTTTTTTTAAGATATCTTACTCAAAAATGTTACATCTCACATGCTAGGCTCATGCCATGCATGCAAGTTTTTAAAGTCACCTTTGCGTTTCAACCATGTATAACAAGATGGGGTACCTGGTTTCAGGCAGTTGAGTATTATGCCAAAAAATTTTAAGAATTTAAAGATGTGGTAAATAATTTTAACGAAAATAATGCAGTCGCGATAAAAAAGTGAACAATACTTTAAATGAACCTAATATAAAGGCTCAAATAGAATTTATACACTCAAACAATGGGTTTCTAGTCGAGACAATAACCGAACTTCAGGGGTTTAAATCATTGAACACCTCGGTTAAACTCGTTGATGACGCTGTCATTAAAATAAGAAAAGTAGGTCAAATCGGCGAAAAAATAAAAGCCAGTTCGTTGGTGACTATTGTATTGAAAGGACGTATATATTTGTGTCTCTTACTTTGTTTTACAACGAGTGCTTATTTTTTTCTCAACTAAGAATTGTTCTTGTTTTTTATGGCAAGACCTTTTAAGCGCAAAAGGGGTAATTATTGGACCCCTTTGCAGGCCCTTGATGATGATGGAGATCCAATGGACTCAGATGAGACGACGGAAGCTGAAATTAAAAATGTTAAGGAACATATTCCGCCAATAAAAGTTCTGGGTCAGGGTGGTGATTTTATTCACAAAATATTGACTGAAAAAGGTATTGTAAATTATCGACTAAAAAGAATGTCAATTGGTACAAAAATATTTTGTGATACAATAGCCTCATATGGTGTTGTTAGAACTTTGTTAAGTGAAAAAAACTGTCAATTTTTTACACATGATATAAAATCTGAACGTGTATTTAAAGTGGTTTTGTTTGGCCTTGAAACTAAAACAGAAGAGCAAGTAAAAGCAGAATTAACCTCTCGTAATTTACAGTGCACTCAGGTCAAACGCGTGGACAAAACATATGAAAACTTTGTTGATACAATTTACATTGTTTCTTTTGTAAATGGTTCTCTTAAATTAAATGATCTAAGAAGAGATCATAAATGTATTTTTCGTACAATTGTTAGATGGGAGTACCAAAGAAAAAACAAAAACAGAATTGTACAATGTCATAACTGCCAAATGTTTGGTCATGGCGAGAAAGGTTGTTCTGTAAGAACTAAATGTTCAAATTGTGCTGGTAAGCATAAAACAGTTGATTGTAAAGCTAACACTGCAAAATGCGCCAATTGCAATGGTAATCATAAATCATCTGATCTCGCTTGCCCAAACAGGGAGATGTATTTGGAAATAAGAAGCAAGTTTACAAATAAAAAATCAAATAATAATGTTCGCAGGTCAAATAATAATGTGATCTCATATAATACCACTCAATTTCCTCTCTTACCCAAACAAAGAGAAGTACAACAACCACATATTAATCAGGAAGCAAATGCATCTCATAATCAAAGAGAAGTACAACAATCCTATGTTAATCTGGCAGCTAATGCATCCCAAAATCTTCCACATAACAACAACAACGTTAATAAAAATGATTTATTCACATTTGAAGAGATAACTCAGCTTTCAATGGAATTAATAAATAATTTAAGAGATTGTACATCTAAAGAACAACAGTTTAATGTATTAACAAAACTTACTATTAAGTATTTATACTCAAATGTTAAATAATGAATACGCAAATGAAAATAATGTATTGGAACGCAAGAAGTATCCGCGGCAAAATAATAGAGTTTTTTAATTTAATTATTCATAAAAACATTGATATTTGTTTAATTACTGAAACCTGGTTGGATAGTAGTTCAAAATTCTCACATCCTATGTTTAATTGTCTGCGCATCGATCGTCCAAACGGACGAGGTGGTGGCGTGGCAATTATTATTAAAAAATCAATTCGTTTTCAACAACTACAGTCCGTCAGAACTAATATTATTGAAAATGTAGGAATTGATCTCTCGTTAGATCAACTTAATTTGAAAATATTTTGCGTTTATTTTCCTGGTGGCCGAAATTCATCTGACATTTTACCAATTTACAGACGTGATATAAGAAAGCTGCTTAGTATTCAAGGAAATTTTATATTATGTGGGGATTTAAATAGTAAGCACCGCGAATGGGGATGCTTTAGAGCAAATTGTTATGGTAATTTACTTAACGATTTGACTTTTCATTTCCCTTTTACTATAATGTTTCCAAATAGTGCAACACGAATACCGACTTCTTCGAGGTCCCGTCCTTCAACATTAGATCTTGTACTTACAAATATCCCGGAGTATCTAACCCAACCTGAAGTTTTAAATACACTCTCATCCGATCATCTACCTGTTATGTTTTTACTTAATGCCTCTGTTTCTTCTTTGGGAAATATGAAGCTAAATTTTAATAAAACCAATTGGAGAAAATACTCTGAAAAACTTGATTCATTACTTCCCATGGCTCCACCTAACAGAGATAACATTTCTACAGTGAATGAAGTTGATGAAATGGTTAACACATTTTCTAATGCTATTCTTAGTTCTATTGAACATAGTACTCCTGTTATTCCAAACTCACATACGAATTTTATAAGATTACCAAGCGAAATTATCGACCTTATTAGGGAGAGAAACTATTATAGACGTCAGTGGCAAAGATATTGATGGACAACTGATCTTGATGAATACAAACGTTATGACCGTTTGGTGAAAACTGAGATATGGAATCATAGAAATCGGCAATGGAATGACAGATTACGTAGACTTGACAAGCGCTCTAAGCCTTTCTGGAATATTACTAAAGTTCTAAGAAAACGGGTTTCCAATATTCCCTCATTAGTGGATCAAAGTAGGGCTATAAATACTGATTGCGATAAAGCTAATGCGTTTGCAGAAAACTTTTTTCAAAATCATCATGTTTCAGACAACCTTGGTTGTCAGACATTAGAACAACAAGTCGATAACGTGCTAAATTATAACAGTTCTCTTAACTATATTACACCCGACTCAGAATACATTTCGGTGCATACAATAAAAAGCTTATTAAGAGGTCTTAAACCACGAAAATCTTGCGGATTAGATAGCATTAAAAATGAGTTTTTGAAAAACCTCTCAGTTTGTGGAATAATATATCTAACATGTATTATAAATTCTTGTTTAAAGCTTCAGTATTTCCCAACATGTTGGCGAATTGCAAAAGTAATTCCTATTTTAAAACCGGGAAAGCCCAATAATGAAACGGGAAGCTACCGGCCTATTAGTCTACTCAGTAGCCTGGGAAAAATTTATGAAAAAATTTTAAAAGAAAAATTATTTCTTTTTATTGATGAAAATAATATTATTCCCAAGGAACAGTTCGGGTTTCGCCCCTTTCATAATACAACACAACAAATCAAAAGAATTTCGAATTACGTAAAAAATGAGCTTATAAACAAAAAGTCGACTGCTATGGTACTTTTAGATGTGGAAAAGGCTTTTGATACCGTATGGCATAAGGGCCTTGTATATAAATTAATTTCCTACGGTTTTCCGTCATATCTGGTAAAAATCGTACAAAGTTTTTTGACAAATCGTAGTTACAATGTTTTCATTAACTCTTCATACTCCGAAAACTACAATATCGATGCTGGTGTTCCTCAAGGCTCTGTCTTGGGGCCTTTGTTGTACATTTTATATTGTGCAGACGTTCCTAAAAGTCATGTATGTAACTATGCTTTTTATGCTGACGATACTGCAATTTACTGCTCTGATGTATCACCCCAACCTATTCTTGATAATATACAGCATTCTCTTAACAGCCTTTTTCAATACTTTGTTAATTGGAAAATTAAAATAAATGCTGGAAAATCACAAGCTATCTTTTTTACAAGAAAAAGAAGTTCTTGTAACCTACCCAGTTCAAATTTATCTTTAAATGGTGTAGATATTCCCTGGTCTAACAATGTTAAATATTTGGGAGTTTTTCTAGACCGACGGTTAACTTTTAATAATCACACCAATCATATAATCAAAAAATTTAATATTGCCATTAAAATGTTATATCCTGTTATTAATAGAAAGTCAAATCTCAACACCGAAAATAAAATAACTATTGTCCAGACAATTTTTCAGGCTATAGCTCTATATGCATGTCCAGTTTGGGGAACATGTGCAGCAACACATGTTAAGAAAATCCAAATCAGCCAGAATAAACTTCTTAAAATGGTTATGAATTTGCCTTGGCACTATTCTACACAAAGATTACATCGTCTTTGTAATGTAGAATACATAAATGTGCGTATTCAAACTATAATTAACAAATTTCAGACTTCATGTAATCTTTCAAACAATGATTACATTTCAAATCTTTATTAGGTACAAAACAAATTTTTCATTATATATATATTTTTTTTTCCTTGTATGTACTATACATTCCTTGCTTTAATGATTTATTGAAGGTTTTATGCTCTAATTTATTTTCCTTCTCCGATACAAATTTATTAAAATTCATTTGCGTGTTCTTAAATTAATAAATATTGTTATAGATGTAAGGTAGCTTTTAACCATCTCTCTTAAGATGTATTCTGTATATGTTTTATAAAAATGATTTTGAAAATAAAAAAAAAAAAAAAAAAAAAAAAAAATAAAAGCCAAAATTTATGCAGTTTTAAAAAAGAATGCCGGATTTAAAATAGTTAAAGAAAATTGTAATATTTTTAATTTACCTTCCAGTAAAGAAAAAATTGTAGACAATGAATATTCTACAAAGGAGTTGACCACTTTTAAATATCCACCTATTACATCCGTTGATGTCGAACGAACCCTTTCAATGCTTAAAACTTTTTTAAGACCAAATAGAATGAGTTTTACATTTGATTACTTAAAAAAAACTTATTTATTTACATATGTAAATATATCTTTATCTACTACTACTTTTTAAACTAGGTTTTAAGTTTTTAAAACTGAATGAAATGTATTTTTGTTTTTTTTTGTTAAATATGGTTAAATAAATATATTTTTAATGCATATTTTTTACTTTTATTTTGCATATTTTACGATTTTTAGTGCATGTATTATGCGCATATTTTGCTATTTTAAGTGCATGAACTTCCTTGCCCTGCTTATTATTGTTCATTAAAAAAATAAACGGACAGGTTTCTGGTACTTTTGTGAGGTACGGCCTTTTGGTGGTGTAAAAGGGTAAAGAAAAATTATATCACATTCTAGCTTATCTAAAAAATACAGAACAGATTTGGACCTGTTTTGAAATTCAAATGTTTAAGATGTGAAATTCGTTCCTAATCTTGTTACTTTTTTCACAACATTTTTCTCCATCTATCTATATAATATAAAACTGTAAAGTTACTGACTGCACAGAAAAAAGTAAAAAACGGTTTTGATCACCAAAATAATTGAAACAAGCAAAAAATTGTTTAATTTTGCACCTATCACCGAAATGATTATACCAATTACTCAAACTTGCAAAAATTGCAAAACAAGGATTTTTTTTCCAATTAAAAAGTTTTTACATTTTAATTACAAAAATAATTGAAAAAATTATTAATATTAAACAATATTTTAATTGAATGAATAAACAAATTAATTAAAAAAAAATCAATATTTTAATTGAATGAATTACTAACGTAATTGATTAAAATACAGTGATTGAATTTTTGCATTAAATCGATTAAATTTTTAATTGAATAAATTAAACAGTGTATTTGAAATCCACTCTAAATTCAATTACGCAAATTATTCAATCAATCAAATTCTTAATTGAATAAGTTTGTTAAATCAATTCAGTTGATGGTTAAATGAAGCAAAATAATAATATTTAAAATACCTATATGTTTTATTGAAATATGGTTTAAAAACAAGTCAGAGTGCTATATTCGGCTATGCCGAATCTTTGATACCCTCCACCGACAGTTCGAATGTTTAAGGAGTAATATCTATATGATGTTATTATTATCTTAAACTGTGACGATTTGTTATTAATTATGGTTTTAGGCGACTAAACTGTTTTCCGGAAGTAGGTTTTATATGGGGCCTAGTGTAAATTATCGACCGATCATTTCGAAATTTCACAGCGTCATTTCTAGTCCTTTAAAACTCTGACGTACCAATTTCTGTTATGATAGCATTATTAATTATGGTTTTAGGTGTACTAAACTGTTTTCCGGAAGTAGGGTTTCTATGGGGCCTAGGATAAATTATGTACCGATCTTCACGAAATTTCACAGTATCATTTATAGTCCTATAAGACTGTGACGAGCCAAAATTTGTTATGATTGCATTATTTTTTACGGTTTTAGGCGTACTAAACTGTTTTCCGGTAGTCGGGTTTATATGGAGCCTAAGGTAAATTATGGACCGATCGTCACGAAATTTAACAGCGCGATTTCCAGTCAAATAAAATAAATGTTTGCAAAATCTTATCTCATTCCGTGCCTTGTTCCTAAATTTATGTTATTTTTTGTAACAAAATTATCAATTTTTTTAGGTGGTGGTTCCACATTTTGATTGATAGCTCTGGTCCTACTGAACCGATTTTGCTGGATTTCAATCCCAAACTGCTTAGGATACCTACAAGCAATTTGGCTCCAAGTTTGTTCATTTCTTTTTAGTGGTTCGAAAGTGAGCGTGTTTTCAACAGACGGACAGACGGACAGACAGACGGACATCGCTAAATCGACTTAGAATTACTCAAGGATCCAGAATATATATATACTTTACGGGGTCTGAGATGAATAATAAAAAAGTTTCACACGGAATGACAAACTTAATATACCCTCTTCACAACTAATTGTGGTGGAGGGTATAATAACTTGTTTTAATTGTTTAATTGTAATAGCTCATGCTTAATTGTACAAATTTTGGAAGATTTTTTTGACAGAGGAATTTCATACATACAACTTTGTATACAATTGTAGACTAACTCTGATTCTTCAGATTGAAAACAAAAAATTTTTTTTGTTGTGTAATTTGGCTGTACTTTTTTCACCTATTCATTTTGAACGCACAACATGAAATGACGCCAAAAATAATTCAAGAATTAACAAACAAAGAAAATAAACACCAAATTTCGATGGAGAAAAATGTTTTCACAACAACACTGTGGTCAGCCACAAGGCGATTTTTTATTTTACGCATAATATACATATGTAGGCTCATTATTGACATTGTTGGTGGTCATAATTGTAATTCGTCTATAAACAATTTCAGTTCATTTTTTACTTGTTGATAGTTTTTTTTTGCACGCGACGCTGACTGTTCTTTTTGATGACAAAAACATGTGTGTATGTACATGTAAGGGCAAAGACAATAAATTTATAAAGATGTTGGGTGCACTTGTAACATTTTTCGCAAACTGTTGATGAGGGAGGAAAGCAACAAAGTGTTCAATTCAAACAATCGAGTTGATTGATTCAATTAAACTTATAATTAAAATTAAGGCTCAGTTAGTCTTTACTTTCTGTTGTGTTACGAATCAGCTGATTTGTTTTTGTTATTAAAAAGCCTGTGAAATTGATTAGTTTTTCTGTTCTGTTGCGGTACAGTTTGTTAAAATCAAAAAATTAGTCAAGTTATTGTAAGTGACAGCAAATAATGAAATAAACTATTTTTTGATTTTAAGAATACATAAAATTTAATTTCTTCAAATTTATTTGCATTAAAGTGATTGAAATGAAACAATGGACGGTGCAAAACTAATAAATTTGCCATAAATGGCTGATAAGTTGCTACAGAAAAAGTAACTATTACAATTCCGAAACAGAACGGCACGGAACAGAACAGAAACAGAAAGTAAAGACTAATTCTGCCTTTAAGCTTAAAATCAAGTAAAATTTTAATTGAAAAAACATATTTTTTTTTAATTCAATCAATTAAGAACTTAATCAAATTTATTTTAAAATTCAAAAATCACTATTAAAAAAAACTGCCAATAATTTTTTCTGTGTGACACATCCTAAGACCCTGAAGGTAAAAACCTAACATTTGGAACGGAGGCTGGCCTCTCGCCAACTCGATCCCGCTTACCGCAAAAATCCAAAACTAAAAAAGATACAAAAAATTTAACACTCAATATTGTTCATTAAAAAAATAAGAGGACAGGTGTCTGGTACTTTTCGAAATTTGGTCCTTTTGGGGAGTAAACGCGTAAAACTTGTATATATTTTGGAACCTTTTTGTCACGCCACCACTGTATGTACATTAGAGACACACATTTTCTGGACATCATTGCCCCAAGGGACTATATCTTATGGGCAATATGGGATAATAAAACACATTTTTCAGTTCAATTTAAGTCAAAATTTTTTTTGCTCAATTGGCGAAGTCCCTCACGTCCACCAAAGTTTTTTTTTATTCTATGACAAAAACGTACTAAACTGTAGGCTCCAACTACAACATTGAAATTTTTAATACATAAATGCGTAGAAAAGAGTATCAAAAAGGATAATACGGGAAATTAACTTTCTTTCATTTGCTTTTGTGTTCTACGAGTCGTACTTTTGGAATTTTCTATATTGACTTAGAAGCACAAAATTATAGGTGCAAAGTCCTGTGTCAATATCAACCCATGAGATGTAGTGTGTGGTACGGTGGTTGTTGATGGTATAACGAATGTCATACCTAAACGGAATGAAACCGAGTGTTGCCAGAGGGGAAGCGGCGCTGATATGCTCGCGTTTGCCGGGCTTGGAGCTCGCCGGATGAGGGTGGTTCTTGCTACCACTCTGGACATGCCTATCCACACACACACAAAAAAATCATATCAGCATTAGATGAAATTTAAAAAAGAAAAGGGGCACCGAGTAGGTTGATTCTGATCTCCCTGCTAAATTACTGTGCGAACAATTTGGCTGGCTGGTGTTGCGCCAGTGGTTACCCTCCCACTCGGGATGAATGATCCCGCCATGACATCCATGTTTAAGGATGTCCCAAACCTACCCTGCAAATCTCTATCTTCCTTACTTACCGCCTATTGTACTAAATTACGCAATCATAATTCAATGATAAAACCTTGAAAAATTCATTTTAAATTTATACAATTCATGTTTATTTTACAATTTTTATGATTTATATAAATTCCATTTATTTCGATAAAAAAAAAACTTTAGCAAAATGAGCAAATAAATATAAAGTTTCACAAAAAAAACTTTTAACTTTAATCTTTATTTTTCGTTTTAAGAAAATTTACTTTAAATTTTAAATTCAAATTGTTAAATTTTTAAATCACGATTTAATTTAACTTTACACTATTAAGTGGTATTATTTTATTTTAATGTAAATTCAGATTGTTAAATTTTTAAATCCATACAGTTCTAATTCTAATTTTTATTTATTTTAAGTAAAAACTTTTAAGTTTTAATTCAGATGCAAATCATTTATTTTAATGTCATTCAAATTTCAAAATATTAAATTTTAATTTTACTTTTATTTTAAAATCAAATTATTTAACTTTAGCTTTACTTTACAACTTTTACTTTTAAATTTTCTTTTCTGAGAAATAAATTTTGTGTCAACAAGAAATGATTGAGTTTTTATTTTCTATTCAGGAACGATCTTGCTCACTTATTCACGTTCACTCCTACGCCATCAATTTAAACGGGACACGTTAATGACTATTCGGGCACAAAGCGGGTATGAAATTGGTTTTCCTGTCCGTCCGTATTGGTTATATGTGTCCGCGTAATTCCCAGTATCAACACATTTAATCTTAAAGATTCCTTTTTCCTTTATTTATTAGTTTTTTTTTTTCCTTTTGTTTTAAGGGAAACTACATCTAACTACCGGATAACTCAACAATCTCCGTTTTAACTAATCCTAGTTGGCGAGAGCTCTCCCTAACTGGTCGCGCACGCGTGGTTTCAAAATAACTTTCCCCGCGGAATGCAAACGACACCACCGAATATTCTTACCGGGATTTAAATGTAATTTACCTTTCTGATTTATTTTGCTGTATATATCTTATTTTTACTTATTTTGTCTCTTTTGCTATTAAATAGAAAAAAAAAGGAACTACTGTACGTCTCACCAGTACGGGTTTGCTGTAAAGTACAGGTCAGAAAACCTTAAATACCAACGCACCCCAGGAGTGGTGGTGCTGCTCCGCTTCTCCCACGTTGGATGGAGTTGGCGATGGTGTGGCTTGGGAGTGTTTATTACTATTTCTGAAGTATTTTCTTTCAATTCGAATTTAATAATTAATACTATGTATTTACTTTACTTTCAAACTTAATAAAACATTAAACAAAAATTCAATTTACTTTGTGTTAGTAAAAATTTTTTTTTTCACGCCACAAACTCCACCTTCACCGCAAAAATACCAGAATCAAAAAGGGCCGACATTTTCTATTTTTCTGGCCACGAAGCCTCGGCCAGCGAATATGGCTCCCTGGCCATATTTCTTCATTCAGCCTTAACATTACATTACAACTTTTTTTTAAGCTGGTTTTTGTTTTTATTTACTTCCATTACTGTTTCACAGCTGTCATAAAAAAAAATCCCTTTTGTGTTGCCAACCTCTTTCGGCTATGACAACAGGGTGCACACGACAAACCCAACCACTCCTGTAGACCATCCTTGGATACAGGATGGGAGGGAAAAATAAGCGCCCTGATTCTTCACTGTACCCTAATGCTCAATCAATTTCTCTGGGACTTTGGGTATTTTATTACCCCCATAAAAATAACCAACGAAATGGTAACACCTTTTGAATTCGCCGCACTTGATAAAAATACAGCTCTGTTCGTTGAAAGTTATTTACTATGGCAACATTGACTGATCGAAACAGATGTATGAATGAACGAAAAGAGGAGATGGCAAACGTGAAAAATACTACGCATGGGTGAAGAAGAAGCACCCATTCAAAAAAACAACACAAGCGATGGAAAAAACAATGGTAAGTATTTAATTATAATTTAATTAACTTAAAAGAAATATACACTACCAAGATTATTTTGTCCTGCAGGTTCTAAAGGATACAGGTGGCCCCATAGACCCCGACGCTGGTAAGTAAAATGAAATTGTAATAAAAATTCTTAGTGGATTTGTATATTAATCAAACTTCTTTCATTACAGCTGGCCCTAGGAAAAACGAATGTCGACTTGCGAGTGATGAGAAAACGCAGCTGGATTGGAAAAAAGGTAAGTAGAATGGACATTTTTACATATATTATAAATACTACATATATTATATCCGTGTATGAAATTGTTTATGGCGTCCATAATAATTTTATTTAGTTTCGAATGAAAATTTTAACAAAATGTTCAAACAAATTATGGTAACTACGTACTATTGGTCTGAGCAAAATTTACAAACGGTTTCTCTAATGAAATGTGTATGGTCGTGAAACAAATGTTGCCTTATTGGACCAAAGTGTATAAAAAAAATAAATAAAATCCATAGTGGACCGGAATGAAAACTATTTCAGATTAAAGTGAACAACAAAAGTGAGTGTTAAGAGCAAACAAAACGAATGTGTGAAAAATTGAAACAACCGTGACTATTGCTTTGAACTAAGTTTTATATACGGAAAAAAAAATTATCAGTATTTTCTTGCCCATTAACAAAAACTACCTCAAAAGCACAAATTAAATCAATAAGATAATGGGATAAACTATTTCCTTGTAAAAAAAAATCAAAAAAAAATTTACTTGGATTTACTTAACATTTATTTGCTTTGAAATTAATCTCCCATTAAAATTATTATCAAATAACACCAAATCTTAATTGATCTTTCCGTTTAAAATAAAGTAATTAAAACTTGTAAAATTGTTGTTGCAAATTGTCAAAACCCACAATATATTAATTGTAATCAATTAATACTTTCATATATCAATAACATTACTGGTTTGCTCAATTCACTTCATTTATTTATTCATTATATGATTTCTTTCCAATCAAATGAGGGTTTTTTTTTTTCTTGAATAAAGTGCAAATTTTTCATGATTGTGTCTGTAATTGAATCGATCAACAGATTGCTTGAAACTTCATAAGTTTTCTATTTCATATTTTTTTTTTTTTTTTTTTAATATTTAATAATAAAAAAATAACAAACAAAAAAATGCAATTTTCAATTTCATCGACTTCTTATTATGTAATATGATTATTATTTGTGCTTTGATAGTAAAAATCGAAAATTAATTCCTGGTGGTAATGATACCTTAGCCATTTCTCACGATTTTGAGAGTGGAAAATTAGATAATGTTTTTAAACATGATGGTCCAGTTTACGGACTTTCGATTGATCCTCAACATGATAATCTTTTTGCAACAGCATGATTATTATTTAATTGCTTTTGTGAATTCGGTGATTAAGATCAATTTCTAATAAATTTTTTTTCTGTGCACAACCAAGAAATAAAAAAAACAAAAATAAATAAGTAAAAGTCCTGATATACAGTGGGTGTAAAAAGTGAATTCTGAAAAATTAAAAAAAATTATTAGGCAAATAATAGGGTGAATCACTACCATAAAAAAAAACACTAAAGGCAAAAGAAATTAAACGAAAAACAGTGAATATGTTTTTTTTTTCCTTTCCCTTTCAGATAAGAACAAAATAGCATAACAAGAAAACTATTCCGGTTTTATAAAAGGTTTATTCAAGATATTTAAAAAAAATAACTCCATAAAGCTGTTACAAGCCTAAAACCTTCTTTATGAATAAGGCCGTTAATATTCGCCCCCATCATGGGTCCTGGGTAGAAATGCCAGGACTAAGTCCACCAAAGCTCTCCAGTCAAGACCCAGAGTCTTTGGCGGGAAATACCCCCTGCGATTTCTCCTAAAAAAAACTTGAACAACTAAAAAAAAAATCTCAAAAGAAAGCAAAAAGAAAATTACTCCTCACGAACAAACTTATTCATGCAAAACTACACTTACGAACTAACTAATTTAACAGATTCCTTTTTCTTTCTTCACAGACTAGCAATTCAGAAGACACCATGTATGAAGACTCGATTCTGCTAATACTGGCCAATTCTTCTTAAACTGGTAAGTAAATCTAATATAAAAACTGCAAGGACTAAGTCCACCAAAGCCCTTAGACCACTATCCAGGACTTTGGCGAGAAATACCCCTTGCCATTGAACAAAAATAAAAAAATTGAAAATAATAATAAAAAAACAAACTTGCAATTTTCTAAAAGAATAAAACAAAATAACCATATCGACTGCCTATGTATGTAGTGCAAACTTCAAAAAAAAACTTTTAGAAAATTGTGTAAAAAAAAAAAAAAAATTTTAAAAGTAAACAAATTTGCCATATTTTCTAATAAAGGTTTTCCCCACAGGTTACAAATCCATTTCGGGGAAGACTCCGAATGAGACAATTGAGCCTTTATATATCCATCACTCAGTGAATATTTACGGGTAAGTAGATAAACAGACTAACTATATTTTTCTAGAAAAACTAATTGCTTTGTTCTAATTCAACAGGTAATTTTACAAATCCTGCCTCCCTGCCAAGGACAACAAACTCCAGGCCGTGCAAAAAGGAAGAAAATTTTTACTGCCACAAAACAACTGGTGAGTCAAATCACAATTTTTCATTTCCACTAACTCCCTAAATTCTAAGATATATTGTTTAGTCTAACGCTAGCACCAGTAAATGTGGAAAAACAAAAACCAATATTGCCTTCCTTTCCGATGATCGTTAAGATCATAATTTAATTTTAAATAATAATATTTTGCCGGGTATAATTCGCTTGGCGAGAACCAATCACCGTCTGTGTAGAGTCTCCCTGTTACGAGTCAGCCACGTATTTCTTTATGAAATATTCGATGGGTAATCGTTGAAAATTGATCTCTGCCATAGTTATACCTAAAAGTTCGCCACACGAGATGACTAACAATTCCCAGCTCTTAATGGCATAGTTCCCCAGAGTGTTAACGGAATTGCATCAATCGTGGGTGGATAATCACAAGTGATTAATGGTTAAATTGGCATCGATGAGCATGACAATGAACTCCTCGTAACATGGTGCTACTACATCGACTGGTAATTGTTCCACCAAGCAAACAAGTTCCCCTGCTGTGGTTAAACACAGTCCCAACAACAAAAGACCCTATTAATAGAAAAAACGAAATTAAATAAGGCAAAAAACTAAAATAAAATATATAATTAACTAATTGTAGCTTTTTGTAGCCAGTACATACTAACACCCTATAGAAAATTTCCAGAGAATCGGTTTCGCTCGCTAAACATTTGACGTTCAATATAAAAATAAAAAAAATATTGTTTCGCTTTCACAAAACGTCTGATGACCAGACACCGTTTAACAAACCAATCATAATTGCAGAAAAACAAAAAAAAAGAAAAAAAAACGATAACGCCTGATCAATTTCAGTGGTCACGCTTCATTCTAGAATTTTCGTCAAATATCTGACAGGGTTGCGCCTGCCTTTGGCTATACGTGCGGAAACGTTAGGACTAAGACCACCAAAGAATTTAAAACTATTGCTTTAAATCTTTGGCGTGAAATACCCCCAACGATTTCCCTTGAAGGTCTTCAACCTCATACAGGCTATTGCCCACAGGTCGGACGATTCTACATTTTAAAAATTTCTTAGCTAGTTTGGCATTGAAGTTATTTTTAAAATCACTCTGTTGGTAGTTACGACGAAAAACTTCTTGACCAGGTACAAACTTGACTTGACGACAACGTGTATTGTAGGTTTTCTCATTTCTTAGGTAGGCTTTATGCAGGTTTTCACGAATTTTCTGCCTGATTAGGTCAATTTTTACGGATTTAGGCAGTATATTGATTTCAGGATCGTCTAGACTTTGTAGCTTCTTGGCCAGCTTATAAAAACTGCCATGCGAAATCATGTTCATACCAAAAAGCGCAAAATATGGGGTGACTCCAATGGACGTTTGTACAGAGGACCTTAGCGAGAATTCAATGTCTGATAAGTATTTATCCCACTCGGTATGATCCCCCTGCAGGTATGACCGAATTGCTGACAGAATGGACTGATTAACCCGTTCCGAGGCGTTGGCCTGGGGCGAGTGTATGGCTGTCCTTATGTGCTTCACGCCAAAATTACTGACCATATCTTGGAACTCTTTACTTACGAACTGCTTACCATTATCAGACAAAATCGTCTCGGGTGTTCCAAATTTGTGGAAAACCTCTGATATGAGAAATTTAACCACGTTCTTAGTATTAGCTTTTCCCATAGCTTTAAGCAAGACGAATTTCGTGAGATGGTCTAGGACGATAAATATAAACGAATTACCATTTTTAGAGCGTGGGTAAGGTCCCAAAAAATCAATAAAAATTTTCTGAAATGGGCGTTCAGTCTGTGACTCAGCTCCCATAGGCGGTCTTAAAATCGAGTTAGGTGGCTTAGTTTCTCGGCAAATCTGGCAATTGCCTACGAAGGCACGAACCTGTACGTTCTGGTTTGGCCAATAAAAATACTCTTTTACTCTTCTGAGCGTTTTGCCGAATCCTCCGTGCGAAGCTTGAGGTGGATTGTGGCACTTTTCAATTATTTCGTGAGTTAATTCCATCGGTACCCATAACTTCCAGGCCAAATCTTCCTTCAGCGGAACTCCGTCATAAGGCAAAACCCGCTTATAAATTATGCCGTCCACTACCTTTAAATCTGGTAGGCTGTCGGAATTCTCGGTTATTTTGGCGATTAAATCCAGGTAATTTTGTTCTTTGAAATATTTTGACTCCATATCTATTAAATTGTTTACCTCCGCAGATATCTCGTCCATATCATACCTTGATAAGGTGTCGGGTACAACATTTTTAGAGCCGGCTCTGTGCTCGATGGTAAAGGCGAAAGACTGAAGATGCAAGCTCCACCTGGCTAGCCGCCCACTCAAATCCTTGTGGGACATTAACCATTTAAGGCTGCTGTGATCAGTGATCACTGTGAAGGGCATCAATTCGATGTATGGCCGGAATTTCTTTATGGCCATAACCACTGCCAAGCACTCCCTCTCAGTGACCGAGTAATTTTTCTGCGCGCTGGTCAGCTTATGGGAGAAGAAAGCTATCGGATGCTCCCCTTCGTCTTCGTCTTTCTGAAACAAAACGGCTCCCAGGCCGATATCTGAGGCATCGCACTGCACATAAAAGTGCTTGTTGAAATTGGGGTGAGTGAGCACGGGTGCGGTGGTCAAGGCAGTTTTTAACTTATCAAACGCTTCCTTAGCGTCTTCAGTAAAACTGAAGGATTTTCCCTTCTTAAGGGTGTTGAAAATTGGCGTCGAAATTGAAGCGTAGTCTGGTATGAAACGCCTGTACCAGCCAGTAGCTCCCATGAACCTCCTGACCTGCCTAGCGGTTTTCGGGTAAGTAAATTTTAATATGGTATCTATTTTTTCTGGATCTGGTCTTAATTTACCTCCTCCCACTATATACCCTAGGTACCTCAATTCTCGGAAGCAAAACTTCGACTTAGCCACGTTTATGGTCAGCCCCGCCGAATCCAGGTAATGCGCCACCCGATCCAGCAATTCCAGGTGAGTTTTAAAGTCTGGCGATACTATCAAAAGATCATCTAGATAGACAAAAACTCTATCACGCAGCGCTGCGGGGATCACCTTATCCATTAAACGGCATAACCTTTGAGCTGCATTACACAACCCAAAAGGCATGACCGTAAAATGGTAAAGTGGTCTCCCTGGCACCGTGAATGCAGTTTTTTCTCTACTAGATGTATCTAGTGGTATCTGCCAGAACGCGTCCTTGAGATCAACGCTCGATATATAATATGTATCCCCTAACCGACTGAGCAGACCTTCGATGTGCGGCAGAGGATAGGCGTCCTTAACCGTGCGAGCATTCAGCTTACGAGCGTCCAGACACAAGCGGTTCTTCTCGCCCCTACGGACGAGAGTAACCGGGTGGCTCCAAGGACTCTCGCTCGGCTCAATGACCCCAAGGTTAAGCATCCTATCAAGCTCTGCGTACATCAACTTCTGCACAGCTGGCGAGACGGGAAAATGTTTATCCTTTACTGGGATCGCATCGCGGGTGTCGATCGTATGACATTCGAGGGTAGTCTGACCAAGGCCTTTTCTAGAGAAGCACGGAAACTTTGCTATGACCCCCTCTAACGACGCCCTTTGTTCTGCCGGGAGAACGTGGACTTTAACCTCCTCCTTAACACTTTCAGACTCCGGACACAGATTCACCCCGTTAGTTGTTAGGCTACACAAACTAGGGAAAATACAAAAGGTTCTCAAAAAATCGACTCCTAAGAATAGAGATCTACTTAATGTAGGCACTAAATAAAAGGTAACATCGCTAGATATGTTGTTACAGCTAATACTAGCCTTCACACGACCAACTATTTTATGCGGACTGCCATCAGCAGTTTTAATAACGGACATAAATTTAGAAATAGTTAGCCCTGCCTTTTCTACGAACTCCAGACACCCCTTACCCATACATGAAACCGTAGCTCCACTGTCCACTAGACCTTCAATGAAAATATTATTAATACAAATTTTAAGATAGAAACGAGTATCGTCACCCTCATATAAACTTGCGGCCATAATTTCCCTTCTAACCTGCTTCCTAATTTTATATCTTAATCTTGCCTTTTTAATTTTATTAGAAACCTGCCCGAAAATTCTAACCCTGGCCTCATTGTATTCTTTCACCCTTTGGTGAAGAGGTTTAATAGTTCGTAACACTGGTTCAACAACGGTAGCGACCTGTCTTATAGGGTTGGCTAAAATTTTGGTAGGCCTAAATGATTCTACTAAGGGGTTATCCGGGATTATGTCTGGGTCGAACGAGTCTCCCCCGTTATGGACTCGTTCCCCGCCTGGTTTCCCTGACATTTAGGACACTTAGGCGTGACTACATTTTCTCGACCGCATCTATAACAAAATATTCGCCTAGCTGGCGATGGACAGTCCATAAAGCTATGACCTTGCTGCTTGCAGTTCCAGCAGGCATATCGGCTACTGGCGGCTAAGGCGTCCACTTCGACTATTGGTGCCGGCGGCTCGTCCTCACTGAACTGCAACTCATGCACTCGATTGGGTAGTAAGGGCCTCGACTGAAACTGTGGCCGCTGGCTCGATAGCAAATTTTCAGCCCTTTTCGCCTGCTGGCAAAAATCATTCAGTCCCTCTGCTCTTACCGAAAATAATAGGTGCGACAAAGACGGCTTTAAATTACCCTTCATAATTTCCACCAGGTCTCGCTCAGAATAGGGGCTCCTCTGTTGGTTTCTCAACCTCATTACCGCATTATAAAAACTCTCGAAACTTTCCTGGGGCAGCTGGCGGCGATCCATTATTTGTTTTTGCAGCTGGAACTCGCTTTCGTACCTTCTAAACTGAGTTAGAAAGGCTGACACCAGATCGTCCCAGGTTTGTATTGGCATCAGCTTGCGCATGTTCCAATACCAGTCAAGCGCCTGGCCTTCTAGTAGCGAATGGAAACTTCGACGTATGTCGTTAAATGAGCAGTTATAATCTTGCCGCAGGACGTCAACTCGAAAGATAAAATCCTCGGCGCTCATAGATCTTGAGGTACCATCAAACTTAATACCCCACTTCGATAAATCGACCTTCTGCTGCGGGGGGTAAATACCCTCTGGCGGAAAACTAGGTGCCTGTGACGACCAAGTTGGTGGGGTGATGTGGGCTGGCTGATGTGGTAGCGCATTTGCTGCCTGCCCTTGTGGCTGAGGTAAACTATACGGCTGCTGAAGATTTTGTACAGGTATGTTTACATGCGACTGTGGTTGAAAATTCATGTCTAATCTGTTTTGTTGTTCCCCAGGTGACTGTGAAACGGGCACACTAGCTGCCTGATGAGGCGATACGCGCGGAATCGCAAGCCTAATTGCATGCGAGATTTCTTGCTGCATCTCACTACGCAACAATTGCATTTGCCTCTGTAGTTCGCCTCGCATTAACCCAAACATATCGCCTGCGGCGGCAGCATTATTGACGGGCACAGGAGCTGCCGGTGGCGCACTGCTACGGTATTCCTGCCGGACATTCCTGGCTGTAATACTACTGTATTGCGGTGAGGTAATAGTGCTATTTGAAATTGCAGATTCATTTAAAAATCCTGACCGCTCATGAGCGAAGGACAAAAACTGCTGAACCGCTGGTGCGACAGTTGAGGTGGTAGTAGTAGTAGCCGTCGCCATGGTATTGGCGATGGTGTACACGGGAAGTGCCGTGGAAACTGTAGTTACTACCGTAGTCATAGCGATACTATTCATATTTCCTAAACTACTCCCAGCCTGGTTATGATTTCGACCAGAGCGGGTTGCTACCATTACTAGCAACAAACAAAAAAAAACGCACGACCAATGGGCGAAATCTAAATCAGACCTAGCCAAAAAAAAATACACTCAGGGAGGTATTAACTGATGAAAATGCAATGAAATAAACTCAAAATAAAATTAAGGAAAAAAAAAATAAAATAAAAATAGAAAAAAATAAAAAAATTCTACCAATTACCACAATAGAAAAAATAAATAAAAGAAAATATTTATCCCCCAGATAAATATCTTATGAAATGAAATTGGACCAAACTTCTTTTTCTTTCTGAAAAACAAAAACAAAATTTCAAGATTTCCCTAAAGGATAAAAACTCAAAAACTTCAACGAAAAAACAAAATCTCTCAATCGGCGGTGTATTTCGGGAAAATAAAAATTTGCAGGTAATGTATAAAATAAAATTGTTCGCATATATAATTTAGACTAATTTCTATTACTCTGTATGGTTTCAGGAGATGTAAAGGAATATAAAGCTAATTGAAAACTTAACTGGAGGGAAAAACAAAGTATCGGTTACTTCACAGCTTGGCCCTAGGGCGCAACTACAAGGCCGGATTATTTTATCCTTAAACTTTGGGACTTCCCTAGCTACCTGACTGCGACAATAAAACGTAAGTTTTTAACAAATACTTCCTATCTATTTCAAAAAAAAAAAATAAAAATTTGGTTGGTCAAGCCATTCTTTTCTTACAACTTGAGCATATCTTAATTTCGATAAAAATGTAAATCATTTATGAGAGTCTCAAGCTGTCAGAAACGAATAGGCTGGTGAATCCCTAGTCCTACATGACGCTATTGCCCATCCCATATGTGCAACGCGTGTCGGACTTCGTTGTCCTGATGACCGGGACCTACATAGGTATGAACCCTAGCTGTCATGCACAACTAAGGATTCACCCCTATGGAAATAAAACGAAATAAAAAATTGAAAAAGAAAAAAAATAAATTAAATTTTTGCTAGGCTGCGTCGCAGCAACTAAGGGACTCTTAGAACTAACCTTATTGGACCTACGCAATCTATACAAAAACTAATAGAAAAATTTACTTTCAGGCTATGGACCTACTCGGGCCCCACGTTGGGCGCCATTTTGTAGTGTGTGGTACGGTGGTTGTTGATGGTATAACGAATGTCATACCTAAACGGAATGAAACCGAGTGTTGCCAGAGGGGAAGCGGCGCTGATATGCTCGCGTTTGCCGGGCTTGGAGCTCGCCGGATGAGGGTGGTTCTTGCTACCACTCTGGACATGCCTATCCACACACACACAAAAAAATCATATCAGCATTAGATGAAATTTAAAAAAGAAAAGGGGCACCGAGTAGGTTGATTCTGATCTCCCTGCTAAATTACTGTGCGAACAATTTGGCTGGCTGGTGTTGCGCCAGTGGTTACCCTCCCACTCGGGATGAATGATCCCGCCATGACATCCATGTTTAAGGATGTCCCAAACCTACCCTGCAAATCTCTATCTTCCTTACTTACCGCCTATTGTACTAAATTACGCAATCATAATTCAATGATAAAACCTTGAAAAATTCATTTTAAATTTATACAATTCATGTTTATTTTACAATTTTTATGATTTATATAAATTCCATTTATTTCGATAAAAAAAAAACTTTAGCAAAATGAGCAAATAAATATAAAGTTTCACAAAAAAAACTTTTAACTTTAATCTTTATTTTTCGTTTTAAGAAAATTTACTTTAAATTTTAAATTCAAATTGTTAAATTTTTAAATCACGATTTAATTTAACTTTACACTATTAAGTGGTATTATTTTATTTTAATGTAAATTCAGATTGTTAAATTTTTAAATCCATACAGTTCTAATTCTAATTTTTATTTATTTTAAGTAAAAACTTTTAAGTTTTAATTCAGATGCAAATCATTTATTTTAATGTCATTCAAATTTCAAAATATTAAATTTTAATTTTACTTTAATTTTAAAATCAAATTATTTAACTTTAGCTTTACTTTACAACTTTTACTTTTAAATTTTCTTTTCTGAGAAATAAATTTTGTGTCAACAAGAAATGATTGAGTTTTTATTTTCTATTCAGGAACGATCTTGCTCACTTATTCACGTTCACTCTTACGCCATCAATTTAAACGGGACACGTTAATGACTATTCGGGCACAAAGCGGGTATGAAATTGGTTTTCCTGTCCGTCCGTATTGGTTATATGTGTCCGCGTAATTCCCAGTATCAACACATTTAATCTTAAAGATTCCTTTTTCCTTTATTTATTAGTTTTTTTTTTTCCTTTTGTTTTAAGGGAAACTACATCTAACTACCGGATAACTCAACAATCTCCGTTTTAACTAATCCTAGTTGGCGAGAGCTCTCCCTAACTGGTCGCGCACGCGTGGTTTCAAAATAACTTTCCCCGCGGAATGCAAACGACACCACCGAATATTCTTACCGGGATTTAAATGTAATTTACCTTTCTGATTTATTTTGCTGTATATATCTTATTTTTACTTATTTTGTCTCTTTTGCTATTAAATAGAAAAAAAAAAGGAACTACTGTACGTCTCACCAGTACGGGTTTGCTGTAAAGTACAGGTCAGAAAACCTTAAATACCAACGCACCCCAGGAGTGGTGGTGCTGCTCCGCTTCTCCCACGTTGGATGGAGTTGGCGATGGTGTGGCTTGGGAGTGTTTATTACTATTTCTGAAGTATTTTCTTTCAATTCGAATTTAATAATTAATACTATGTATTTACTTTACTTTCAAACTTAATAAAACATTAAACAAAAATTCAATTTACTTTGTGTTAGTAAAAATTTTTTTTTTCACGCCACAAACTCCACCTTCACCGCAAAAATACCAGAATCAAAAAGGGCCGACATTTTCTATTTTTCTGGCCACGAAGCCTCGGCCAGCGAATATGGCTCCCTGGCCATATTTCTTCATTCAGCCTTAACATTACATTACAACTTTTTTTTAAGCTGGTTTTTGTTTTTATTTACTTCCATTACTGTTTCACAGCTGTCATAAAAAAAAATCCCTTTTGTGTTGCCAACCTCTTTCGGCTATGACAACAGGGTGCACACGACAGAGATGAAAAATGTTGGAACTATTTTGCTAAAACCTATTTACATATACTTTGGCATATAAATATGTTCATGAAAGAAAAGGCCTGATTTGAAAGTAGCGTGTTAAATGCTAAAATTTAAATAAATTTAAACCTAGAGAAATTAGCTTTGGCATACAAATATGTTCACGAAGGAAAATGAGGCGCTAACGAAGTAGCGGGTTAAATGCTAGTGTTTAATATTTCTTGCAAGTGTTTTAAAGATGCCAGAAAATCGTCATAACACGTTTACTCAAGGCATATTTACACAAGGTAAACTCGTTGGCCCATATGTTTGTCTGCTGTTTACCCCATTTGGAACCCTAGTGTCAAAAGTTATTTATGTTGGTTCCGTTGGTTCCTTGTGTTTGTTTACATACTTATGGTTAGTGCGCGCCATTTTGAATTAAAAAAGTGTAAAATTGTGAAAAACATTTTATTTTTGTGAAATTTTAATTCTTGTGATTACTAAGCAAACAAAATACATTTAAATGCATTATTTTTTTGCAATAATACTTTATTTTTGTGCTTGAGAATGCACAATATATTAAAAATTGTTTCAGCTTATTATTCTGAACTGCACGTGTTGTTTTTTTTTCAATTTGTGTTTTTATTTTAAAGGCACATTGTTGCTTTTTTTTTGACACCATGGTTCCAAATACAAAAACAATTTGGCGTGTTGTTTTTGTCTTGTTGTACTTGTTGTAGCAACGAGTTTACCTTGTGTAAATATACCTTGACGTTTACTTTTAGTTTTACTTTCTCAAAAAAATCGTCAAAATGACGAATAATCGCCACATCTAACAACCCTTCCTCTAACCCGTGTAAACAACTACAAAAGGTTAGAATAATCTCATCATCTTATCTCACTTTCGGATTATTTCAAGTACGAATCGAGATTAAACCACCTTAGAAATTCTTGAATCTGAATTTAGATTAAATCAACTCTATAATTCTTCAATCAAGCGCATTTGGAGATTAATTAAATCTTATTTTCACTCAAATCAATCTTATTTTCGGATTATTTCAAGTACGAATTTGGGGATAAATATGGATATGAATCAAGCATTCTGTACTTGATACATATAAGGAAATCCGTACTTACCGTACTATTGACACCACTTCGGCTTCATTTAAGTACGGATGGATTGAATAAAGTTTATAAGCACAGACACTTTTCCGAAAAGAAGTTTGTATGGGGGCCATGTGAAATTATGAACCGAACCTAACAATTTTTAGTATTCTTTATGCTTATGAATTGAAACCTATGTACAACATGTCATCAAATTACCTTCAAAACTGCACTCTGTACTTTGCGCACAAGGTTACATGGACCGACAACCAGCCAGTATGCTGGACGGAGGGACATCGTTATATCGACACAAAATTACATTTAGTTGATCGGTATACTAAAAGCTGGGTCTAGAACTAATATATTTTAGTGTTACACACATCAGCACAAACCCTCTCCACTATTGTGGTGTTGGTATACAAAATTCTCTTTTTTGTCAAAGTCTGGCAAAAGTGTAGACGTTTCGTAGACAGTGTCGACAAAAGTTTTTTAAACTAATCGTACACTTCAGCCTCATTGATTTCATTGCTGGCGTTCTAACCTGCATACATAATATTAGAATTAAGTAGTGACTGAATATTAAATTCACTTAAAATGATAACAAACCAAAAATAATGTAAAAAAATTGCCTGTTAAAAAATAATATAAATGGTTAAAATAGCCAAGTAAATCGCCTGTTATATCAAAAATCTCCAAAAAAGTCGCCAAATGGAAAATGCCATCGCCAAACACGTTTCAAAATTGCCACGTTTGGCGAGACATCGCCACATTTGACAGCTCTGGATTTTAGTACGGATAAATTTATTTTTCTATTAAAAAAGTACGAGTTTATTTAAACAAAGTACCAGTTTAATTAAAAAAGTTACAGTATGGGAAAGAAAAAGTACAAACAAAGTTCTCTTACAGATTCTGATTCGCTCAGGAACTTGCATGTTTAATATTATGTTTCTAGGTCCAATAATTACGGAAATTTAAAAAGTCCTAGTTATAGAACGAAAAAGTGAAAAAAACTTATCCACTCAGGACATTGCATCTTGAATTTTTTATTTCTAGGGCCAATACTAAAGGAAATTCAAAAAGTACTAGTTAAAGAACAAAAAAGTTCCCTCATAGATTCTTATCAACTCAGAACATTGCATGTTGAAGTTAATGTTTCTAGGTCCAATACATATTAACGATATTTAAAAAAGTACTAGTTGTAGAACCAAAAAGCTAAAGAAAGAAATTTAATTTCCCGTATTTCCTATTTTTGGTACTTTTTCTCCCCATTGGAGCATATAATTTAATACGTACAATTTAATAATGTGGAGTGAAGAAAATTGGTTTGTAGAAAAGTACCAAAAATAGTTGCGGTTTTCGCCCCTTATACTTCCTAATTATATACATATATATTTTTTTAGATTAGTTTCAAATGTGATATACAGGTCTGTTCTGAAAATCACGTGATTTCAAATCACATGTGCTTTTAAAATCACACGTGTGACTTTGTGGTGTTCTGTAAATCACACCGTTTTTGTGGTTTTCGGTGTGATTTTCAATTGTCGAAAGCACAAGAAAATACAAAAAGTGTGTTTTACAAAATTATAGCTAATTTTTTAACGCTTTTTATGTTATTTTCCAACAATTTGTTTTTTTTTTTAACCGATAAAGCGATCTCAAATTAAGTTTAGGGTGTGTTTAAATTCTGAAATTTGTTTGCGAATTTTAGCCATGTTCGCGATAATAGCAATTTGTTTCTATAAGTTTCGATTCGTTATAGCTTTCACGATTTATAATAAATAGTAGAATTTTGCTATCATTCCGCTGTTAGCAAATTTTGCGAATTTCCGCTAATTTAGACATTTTTATTGAATTTTTGCCATTCCTTATAGTTTTAGGGACTTTCAATTAATTTTATGGCTCGTTTGAAATATAAAATTTTTTCGCGAATTTTCGCCATTTTTGCAATACTTTTTTTTTTGTTGTTATTTTTTAATCCATTTAGCGATTTCAAATAAAATGTAGGGCTTGTTTACAAGCTTGCAGTTTTTAGCGAATTTAGCCATTTTCGCGATAGAAGCGATATTTCCCTGTGATTCTTTACAGCTCTTACGATTTTTAATAAATATTTTACTTTGCTTTCAAGTCGCTGTTAGGAAATTAGAGATCTTTAATTCAATTAAAAAAAAAACAAACTGAAATCACAACAGAAGTCTCAAAAGCAAATATAATTTTTTTAGTGTCGTCGAATTTTCTTATTTTTAAAGGATTTGTTGCAAATAAAATAGTTTATTGCATTAATAATTAATAAACAGCACATTGAATATTTTATTTAAGTAATTTGTTATGACGGCAATCTTACAATAGTCGCCAAAAAAACAAAGTGATTTAAAAAAGTTGTTTACGTAGCTGAACGTTTTGAAATCACAAAATAATATGCCCAGAACACAGTAGTGTGTTTAGAGGGGTTCCAAATATGATTTTCCATACAAAGTTGGGAGCCAACCAGTAGGGGTGTTCACAATCTGTAAACATTAATAAAAAGTTGGGTGTATATCATGAGGGTTATTCACAGACTGTGAACACCCTAATGCCATGCATTTACTTCTGAGAAATAGAGCCCTTTTATACTGTAGGGATTCCAAATATGATTTTCCATACAAAGTTGGGAGCCAGTCCTTTTATACTGTAGGGATTCCAAATATGATTTTCCATACAAAGTTGGGAGCCAGTAAATTTTGTGAGGGATGAAAATTTTACTTGTGCATAAGAATTTGTGGGAAAATTTTTTTTTTGTTTATAGTGGCAGGTGTTAAATTTGACTTATACGTGTCTTGAATATTTGTTTATGACTTTTTTTTTTGCTTGTGCGTATTCATATTGATGATTTACAAGTTGTTGGTGTGAAATTTCTTCGTGGACGTCTCCGTCTTGAAGATTTTAAAAATTTTGTTAGGAATGATAATTTTACTTGTGCGTTTTCGTATTAAAGATAAAACTGATTGTGAAATAATTATTTTTAGTTTTTTCAGTTATTGTGTGTGTGTTTAGAATAGTTAATGACTTTGTTGCATAGGTTTCCTAGTGACTTTTTGCTTTGAATGACTCGGTAGGCTTGTGGGATAGTGAGCTAATCTCAGTATAAGGGTTGCATAATTGATTATCACTAGAGACTCTGGTCTGTTTCACTATAGCAGACTAAGGATCTAAGCAACTATTGATCGGTTGTGTGTGTGTGTGTGTGTGTGTGTGTGAGTGTGTGTGTGTGTGTGTATGATTGATAACGATTATTCATGTGAAAAGTAGGATTCCATCCACTTGTTTTTTGTATCAACAGCAACCAGCTGCACATTAACTGTGTTTACATAATTAATCAGCATAAATACTCAGAATTATATTACAAAAAACAGTAGAAAGTAACTTCTTGGTTAATATTTTTCCTTATCGTACTCTACTCCTCCTTATTTATAACAACAACAACTTAGAATATACATGAATAGAGCTGACGCAGCTGTGACAAGTCAAACAGAAAACAAATCCAAAAAAAACAAAATGTTTGGTTTTCTGAAATTCTTAAATTCTACTAAAATAAGCCCCGCCCCTTATTTATAAATTTTTTAACTAATGAAATAAGACGGGATTGTACCAAAAATATGATTAATTGTGAAATTCAAACTGTTGATTGAACATGCTTAATCATGTTTATAATTATTAAATATCACAAATACATTAATAAGACTAACCTAACAATATCAAAACCAGACATGATTGAACTTGAATATTATTTTTGTCAAGCTAATAGGGCCTAAATTTCTTCAATGTAAATAAAATTCAATTTTTATTTCAATATTTTGTTTAAAAGTAAAATTTTTATCTATAATAAAGAGATATAAATATTAAATGAAATGGAAAAAATTTTGTTCTTGTACTACGTGTCTTGAAGATTTTAAATTTTGTGAGGGATGATAATTTTACTTGTGCGTATTCATATTGATGATTTACAAGTTGTTTATTTTAGTGGAAGGTGTGAAATTTCTTCGTGTACGTGTCTTGAAGATTTTAAAATTTTGTGAGGGATGATAATTTTACTTGTGCGTTTTCGTATTAAAGATAAAACTGATCGTAGAATAAGTACTTTTTTAGTTTTTTTTCAGTTATTGTGTATGTGTTTAGAATAGTTAATGACTTTGTTGCATAGGTTTTCTAGTGACTTTTTGCATTGAATGCCTCGGTAGGCTTGTGGGATTAACCACTTTTTTTATATCAACAGCAACCGGCTGCACATCACTTTTAATTACATTTAACAAATAGAAGGAGTTGTCATTTTTGGGTTTTGTTAATCTTAAATAGAATTATATATAAATATTTTTTTAATATTTTTTTTTTTGCGCAGATTTAATTATCACAAGAGACTCTGGTCTGTTTCACTACAACGGACTAAAGGTCAAAGTAACTATTAATCGGTTAATTAAGTTAGCATATAATTTTTGTTGATAACACTTAATAAGCATTTTCTAAAAACATTTGCAGATAGTTTCACTATTACTCAATGTTTATAAGCTTTTATTTATTTTTTCTAGTTTGATACTCTATAATATAAGTTTAATGAAGAATTTTTCTATGGTTTGATACTCTACAATGACTGTATAGTTAAGAATTTAGTTCAATCCATGGATACACTGCATACAGTTAATAATTATACATTATACATACAAATACAATAAAATTTCCATTTTATTAACCATAGTACATGGTTTATTAATTGTTTTGATAATATTTAGTAAAAGTTTATATATAGTATAAACTTGAAGTCGACTATACCAATAGAATATTAAATGTTACTGAAAAAAGGAAATCATATTACAAAATCAATTAAGATGATCTAAAAAAGAGTATTACATAAGAGTTTTGAATATTTAATAAGGAAATATCTATTATATCTGCTTATAATTATCAGTTAGGAATTTAAAGATAACAAATTTGTTTTATAATTAGTACAGCTTTACATGTTTTTTTTTCTAGTTTATTAACCATACATTATCATACCATACCATTATAATCCATAGAATATAAAACAATTTAAAATAGTTAAATCCGCAAAAGAAAATCACAAACTTTATGTATTTATTTACGTAAAACCTTACTCCATTAATCATTTATTTATACTTTATATATACTAATACCATGAAATGAATAGTTCAATAACCATATTATATGGTTTATTTAATGTTTTGTATACCGTTTTGTAATTCCTATAATTTGTTTTCCTATTATTTCCCTTATATATTTAATATTTATACACTTCCATACATCCTTAAATATACATTCTATTTTAAGCATTTCTACTATACATATATAAAAATTTTTTTTCTTATACTAACATTCTATATTTAATCTTAGTATTATAATCTTACCCTTGATTTTAATCTTAATCTTAGTGTTAATCTTAGTAGCAGTCTTTTGATCTTAGTTTTATAGTTTCGGATTTCAATCTTGTTTTTTTTTTGTTTATAGACTTGCAACATTACTCTTGTATTACTCTTGCGTGCTGCTTTGTTTACGTTTTCTTAGACTGAATACATATATGGAAATTTAAAATTTCTTTACTTACATATAAAATATCTATCTACTGTTATACGAATGCGTTGAACTTAGTGTTTTCAATTGAAATATTAAACTTCGATTTTAAACAGACATATGCATCTTTTATTTTATATAGGAAATTAATACTCGGTACTAGCGACAACCTCGAAGCTTGCACCGACCCCAGTTTTCATAACGTGCAAGAATCGAGTTTCTACTATACTTCATTCTCATCAAACTAATCACACAAGGCGATTTTAAGAAAATCCATACTAATCCTTTCCATTTTATCAAATCTATCCATTATATTATTATTTTAATTTTAACAATTCTTATAAATTCAATTCAGTTCTCACATAATTTAATTCATTCTATATACAATCCTTAACCATTATCTCATATTTATAGATACAGTTTTTCAATACACTTTTAAAAACATAGTTTGATTTTTACTTGTCTACTATATTAAAAAATAACCCATAAACTTAAATGAAAATTTAGGTTTATATTAAGTAATTTGATTAAACACTGAGATACGCTGATGGTTTTTCTACCTTAAATTTATATATTGAATAGAAAGTTACATCTGAATGTAGTGTTTCGGTAAGAATGTCTCTATATTACTTTAAATCAGGTTTCTTATAATACAGAGTTTTTAAATGAAATATTAACAATCCTAATGTTAATTTCAATATAATTTCATTTAAATCATATATACATACATATAAATATTAATTTGTTAGAATCAAACCATCAATTACCATCATGATCTTATTAATATCATATATTTTTTTTTTTTTCATTATTTTTATTATTCGTTAAAAACTTTATATTCTTATATATAGGAGATGCATATGATTTGGGATTTCTCCTTCATTTTAATCTTGTTTGATTTGAAAATTTACATATTAGGTATTTCAACCTTTTCATTGTGATTATACTCATCATAATCATCATAATTGAGATTAGTTATATTCTTTTCTCATTAAAACCAACAATTCTATTATCATAATCATCAAAATTGAGTTTAAATATATTTTGTTTTTATTTTTTCGTTGAAACCAACAAATCATAATCATTATTATCAAAATCAGGTTTATATATGTTTTTTTTTTTTTTTTTAGTCAAGATACTTTAACATCATCATAACCAGAAATATTATTTTTACAAATGTTGATATTGTGATTTTAATTAAACTGGTTATAATCACCTAAGGTTGAAATGATAGAGATGTTATCCGTTTAATTCTGTTGACTAATTCACATTTATTAAGACATATAGATAATAACAGAATTGATAGAGGATTCATAATTGAATAACTTTGAATAAGAATTGAGCTTATAGTTGGATGTAAGTACGATTTAAACAATAATAACCGACATCGAATAAGTGATTCATCATTTTATTTAATTGAAAACATACCACTTTACATCAAGATACCTTATTTTTAATCTGGTAGCATAAAGCAGTTACCTATTTTTGATCTGGTAACGTATAAACAGAGAGAATTAATATCAGATTTAAATAACAAACCAAATATAAGATACATTATATAATCCAACAACAACAACAACAACAATATATTCAACATGAATTGATTCGAAATAAAATACACACAATTCTTAAATACATTCAATTAGTTTGTCTTATGATTATACTTTAGCTGAGAGAGATTAATACCATATACATATTTACACGTTATGCACTTACAACATAAAATTCAAAGTTTATTAACCATAATATATGGTTTTATATAATGTGTTAACAGCAATCATTAAAAATTTATATATAATATAAACTTATAGTTGACTGTACCATCAGAATATTGACTGATAATATCACAATAGAATCATATTACACAAACAATATCTAGAATATTATAAAGAGAAAGGTATAAACTCATATGTCTTTAGGTAACAGTTAAGAATTTTACAATATATTGGTTTAAGATATGTTATTTCTACTTAAGAGTTTAGTTTGATGGTTCTTGGAAGTTTATTTTCAATATAAATACATACATACATATTTGCTGATTTATTCCTATTTGATAATTTTTGATTTGATTGTTTTTTTTTCTTTTTACCTACAACACATTAATGAAATGGATATACATTAATGATGATGTTTTTTAACACTTTTAAATATTTGTTAAATATAGCTACATCAACTTCTTAATACATCGAATCAACTTACTGAGAATTAATTTTTAAATTAATATTTTGATATCCGTATACCCAGCTGATAGGCTGGTTGTGTATAGGTTTACATGATAATCACAAATTTCTTTAAAATAATAAAATTTCATTGAATTAACTCTCAAATTGCAACCATACCCATAAAGTATAGATAGTACATCCCATATAAATTTATAATTTTACATTAAATTATTTAGTTTCACTATGTTCTCATCATGATTAATATAGAAAATCATATTTTCATATACCCACACCACAAAAGTGAAGAGTATATTAGATACACGTTAATACTAATCCTAGTTACCTTTTGATATACTAAATCAACTTATTTACTTAGAATTACTTTTTAAAACAATTTAAACATGAACCAATTCGACTGGTTGGTGGGCTGTTCATATAAAACTAAAAATAAAATTTGATTTTTAGGTTTACATGCACAGCTAGCTGTCTATTGTGTGATTTATAGAACACAAACGCAAAACTCATCAGTTCAACTTACATTTAAAACTGAAACAAATTTTGTTTTAAATGAAAGTTGAACTGGTGAGTTTTGCGTTTGTGTTCTATAAACCACACAATAGACAGCCCACCAACCAGTCGGATTGGTTCATGTTTAAATTGTTTTAAAAAGTAATTCTAAGTAAATAAGTTGATTTAGTATATCAAAAGGTAACTAGGATTAGTATTAACGTGTATCTAATATACTCTTCACTTTTGTGGTGTGGGTATATGAAAATATGATTTTCTATATTAATCATGATGAGAACATAGTGAAACTAAATAATTTAATGTAAAATTATAAATTTATATGGGATGTACTATCTATACTTTATGGGTATGGTTGCAATTTGAGAGTTAATTCAATGAAATTTTATTATTTTAAAGAAATTTGTGATTATCATGTAAACCTATACACAACCAGCCTATCAGCTGGGTATACGGATATCAAAATATTAATTTAAAAATTAATTCTCAGTAAGTTGATTCGATGTATTAAGAAGTTGATGTAGCTATATTTAACAAATATTTAAAAGTGTTAAAAAACATCATCATTAATGTATATCCATTTCATTAATGTGTTGTAGGTAAAAAGAAAAAAAAAACAATCAAATCAAAAATTATCAAATAGGAATAAATCAGCAAATATGTATGTATGTATTTATATTGAAAATAAACTTCCAAGAACCATCAAACTAAACTCTTAATTAGAAATAACATATCTTAAACCAATATATTGTAAAATTCTTAACTGTTACCTAAAGACATATGAGTTTATACCTTTCTCTTTATAATATTCTATATATTGTTTGTGTAATATGATTCTATTGTGATATTATCAGTCAATATTCTGATGGTACAGTCAACTATAAGTTTATATTATATATAAATTTTTAATGATTGCTGTTAACACATTATATAAAACCATATATTATGGTTAATAAACTTTGAATTTTATGTTGTAAGTGCATAACGTGTAAATATGTATATGGTATTAATCTCTCTCAGCTAAAGTATAATCATAAGACAAACTAATTGAATGTATTTAAGAATTGTGTGTATTTTATTTCGAATCAATTCATGTTGAATATATTGTTGTTGTTGTTGTTGTTGGATTATATAATGTATCTTATATTTGGTTTGTTATTTAAATCTGATATTAATTCTCTCTGTTTATACGTTACCAGATCAAAAATACACTCAAAATATTATGTAGTTAAATTCAAACGAAAATTCATTTGAAACAAATTAAAATTCATTTAAAAAACGGATCATTTACATTTCATTTAAAACAAATGATTTTTTCAGTAATTTCTAAGTTTTTTATTTATTGAACATCATATTCGTTAAAATTGAATTGTTTTTACTTTTAAAAAATATATTTTAACCGATAAAAATCAAACAAATTAACAAAAAAAAATACGGAAAACATTATTTTTTGGTAGTTTGTTTTTTTAATAACAAACATAAATGTTGAAAAATAAATTTATTCGTAAAATAACTATATTTTTATTCAATTTTAACAGTACCGAAAACGAATTTAATAACCTACAATCAGTTACTGTAATAATTTTATGAGTGTAGGTAACTGCTTTATGCTACCAGATTAAAAATAAGGTATCTTGATGTAAAGTGGTATGTTTTCAATTAAATAAAATGATGAATCACTTATTCGATGTCGGTTATTATTGTTTAAATCGTACTTACATCCAACTATAAGCTCAATTCTTATTCAAAGTTATTCAATTATGAATCCTCTATCAATTCTGTTATTATCTATATGTCTTAATAAATGTGAATTAGTCAACAGAATTAAACGGATAACATCTCTATCATTTCAACCTTAGGTGATTATAACCAGTTTAATTAAAATCACAATATCAACATTTGTAAAAATAATATTTCTGGTTATGATGATGTTAAAGTATCTTGACTAAAAAAAAAAAAAAAAACATATATAAACCTGATTTTGATAATAATGATTATGATTTGTTGGTTTCAACGAAAAAATAAAAACAAAATATATTTAAACTCAATTTTGATGATTATGATAATAGAATTGTTGGTTTTAATGAGAAAAGAATATAACTAATCTCAATTATGATGATTATGATGAGTATAATCACAATGAAAAGGTTGAAATACCTAATATGTAAATTTTCAAATCAAACAAGATTAAAATGAAGGAGAAATCCCAAATCATATGCATCTCCTATATATAAGAATATAAAGTTTTTAACGAATAATAAAAATAATGAAAAAAAAAAATATATGACATTAATAAGATCATGATGGTAATTGATGGTTTGATTCTAACAAATTAATATTTATATGTATGTATATATGATTTAAATGAAATTATATTGAAATTAACATTAGGATTGTTAATATTTCATTTAAAAACTCTGTATTATAAGAAACCTGATTTAAAGTAATATAGAGACATTCTTACCGAAACACTACATTCAGATGTAACTTTCTATTCAATATATAAATTTAAGGTAGAAAAACCATCAGCGTATCTCAGTGTTTAATCAAATTACTTAATATAAACCTAAATTTTCATTTAAGTTTATGGGTTATTTTTTAATATAGTAGACAAGTAAAAATCAAACTATGTTTTTAAAAGTGTATTGAAAAACTGTATCTATAAATATGAGATAATGGTTAAGGATTGTATATACAATGAATAAAATTATGTGAGAACTGAATAGAATTTATAAGATTTGTTAAAATTAAAATAATAATATAATGGATAGAGTTGATAAAATTGAAAGGATTAGTATGGATTTTCTTGAAAAACAGAAGACAATCGTCTTGTGTGATAGGTTTGATTAGATTGAAGTTATAGGTTTGTAAATGAGATGTCTATACAAAAACTAAGATTGAGATCCGAAACTATAAAACCAAGACTAAAAGGCTACTATCAAGATTAACACTAAGATTAAGATTAATTAAAATCAAGACTAAGATCATAAGATTAAGATTAAATATAGGAATGTTAGTAAAGGAAAAAATTTATATATATGTATAGTAAAGAAATGCTCAAAACATAATGTATATTTAAGGATGTATGGAGGTATATAAATATTAAGTATAGAAGGGGAAATAAAAGGAAAACAAATTATAGGAATTACAAAACTGTATGCAAAAACATTAAATAAATCATATAATATGGTTATTAAACTATTCATTTCGTGCTATAGAAAAACTCTTCATTAAACTAATATTATAGAGTAGCAAACTAGAAAAAAAAACATAAGATAATAGAATTGTTGTTTTTAAGGATCAAAGAATATTACTGATCTTAATTATGATGATTATGATAATGATCATAATGATAATGAAGAGACTGAAATAACTAATATAAAAATTGTAAAATCAAACAATTTTAAAATGAAGGAGAAATCCCAAATCATATGCATCTCCTATATATAAGAATATAAAGTTTTTAACGAATAATAAAAATAATGAAAAAAAAAAATATATGACATTAATAAGATCATGATGGTAATTGATGGTTTGATTCTAACAAATTAATATTTATATGTATGTATATATGATTTAAATGAAATTATATTGAAATTAACATTAGGATTGTTAATATTTCATTCAAAAACTTTGTATTATAAGAAACCTGATTTAAAGTAATATAGAGACATTCTTATCGAAACACTACATTCAGATGTAACTTTCTATCCAATATATAAATTTAAGGTAGAAAAACCATCAGCGTATCTCAGCGTATAATCAAATTACTTAATATAAACCTAAATTTTCATTTAAGTTAATAGATTATTTTTTAATATAGTAGACAAGTAAAAATCAAAATATGTTTTTAAAAGTGGTTTGAAAAAACTGTATATATAAATATGAGTTACTGGTTAAGGTTGTATATAGAATGAATTAAATTATGTGAGAACTGAATTGAATTTATAAGAATTGTTAAAATTAAAATAATAATATAATGGATAGATTTGATAAAATGGAAAGGATTAGTATGGATTTTCTTAAAATCGCCTTGTGTGATTAGTTTGATGAGAATGAAGTATAGTAGAAACTCGATTCTTGCACGTTATGAAAACTGGGGTCGGTGCAAGCTTCGAGGTTGTCGCTAGTACCGAGTATTAATTTCCTATATAAAATAAAAGATGCATATGTCTGTTTAAAATCGAAGTTTAATATTTCAATTGAAAACACTAAGTTCAACGCATTCGTATAACAGTAGATAGATATTTTATATGTAAGTAAAGAAATTTTAAATTTCCATATATGTATTCAGTCTAAGAAAACGTAAACAAAGCAGCACGCAAGAGTAATACAAGAGTAATGTTGCAAGTCTATAAACAAAAAAAAAACAAGATTGAAATCCGAAACTATAAAACTAAGATCAAAAGACTGCTACTAAGATTAACACTAAGATTAAGATTAAAATCAAGGGTAAGATTATAATACTAAGATTAAATATAGAATGTTAGTATAAGAAAAAAAATTTTTATATATGTATAGTAGAAATGCTTAAAATAGAATGTATATTTAAGGATGTATGGAAGTGTATAAATATTAAATATATAAGGGAAATAATAGGAAAACAAATTATAGGAATTACAAAACGGTATACAAAACATTAAATAAACCATATAATATGGTTATTGAACTATTCATTTCATGGTATTAGTATATATAAAGTATAAATAAATGATTAATGGAGTAAGGTTTTACGTAAATAAATACATAAAGTTTGTGATTTTCTTTTGCGGATTTAACTATTTTAAATTGTTTTATATTCTATGGATTATAATGGTATGGTATGATAATGTATGGTTAATAAACTAGAAAAAAAAAACATGTAAAGCTGTACTAATTATAAAACAAATTTGTTATCTTTAAATTCCTAACTGATAATTATAAGCAGATATAATAGATATTTCCTTATTAAATATTCAAAACTCTTATGTAATACTCTTTTTTAGATCATCTTAATTGATTTTGTAATATGATTTCCTTTGTTCAGTAACATTTAATATTCTATTGGTATAGTCGACTTCAAGTTTATACTATATATAAACTTTTACTAAATATTATCAAAACAATTAATAAACCATGTACTATGGTTAATAAAATGGAAATTTTATTGTATTTGTATGTATAATGTATAATTATTAACTGTATGCAGTGTATCCATGGATTGAACTAAATTCTTAACTATACAGTCATTGTAGAGTATCAAACCATAGAAAAATTCTTCATTAAACTTATATTATAGAGTATCAAACTAGAAAAAATAAATAAAAGCTTATAAACATTGAGTAATAGTGAAACTATCTGCAAATGTTTTTAGAAAATGCTTATTAAGTGTTATCAACAAAAATTATATGCTAACTTAATTAACCGATTAATAGTTACTTTGACCTTTAGTCCGTTGTAGTGAAACAGACCAGAGTCTCTTGTGATAATTAAATCTGCGCAAAAAAAAAATATTAAAAAAATATTTATATATAATTCTATTTAAGATTAACAAAACCCAAAAATGACAACTCCTTCTATTTGTTAAATGTAATTAAAAGTGATGTGCAGCCGGTTGCTGTTGATATAAAAAAAGTGGTTAATCCCACAAGCCTACCGAGGCATTCAATGCAAAAAGTCACTAGAAAACCTATGCAACAAAGTCATTAACTATTCTAAACACATACACAATAACTGAAAAAAAACTAAAAAAGTACTTATTCTACGATCAGTTTTATCTTTAATACGAAAACGCACAAGTAAAATTATCATCCCTCACAAAATTTTAAAATCTTCAAGACACGTACACGAAGAAATTTCACACCTTCCACTAAAATAAACAACTTGTAAATCATCAATATGAATACGCACAAGTAAAATTATCATCCCTCACAAAATTTAAAATCTTCAAGACACGTAGTACAAGAACAAAATTTTTTCCATTTCATTTAATATTTATATCTCTTTATTATAGATAAAAATTTTACTTTTAAACAAAATATTGAAATAAAAATTGAATTTTATTTACATTGAAGAAATTTAGGCCCTATTAGCTTGACAAAAATAATATTCAAGTTCAATCATGTCTGGTTTTGATATTGTTAGGTTAGTCTTATTAATGTATTTGTGATATTTAATAATTATAAACATGATTAAGCATGTTCAATCAACAGTTTGAATTTCACAATTAATCATATTTTTGGTACAATCCCGTCTTATTTCATTAGTTAAAAAATTTATAAATAAGGGGCGGGGCTTATTTTAGTAGAATTTAAGAATTTCAGAAAACCAAACATTTTGTTTTTTTTTGGATTTGTTTTCTGTTTGACTTGTCACAGCTGCGTCAGCTCTATTCATGTATATTCTAAGTTGTTGTTGTTATAAATAAGGAGGAGTAGAGTACGATAAGGAAAAATATTAACCAAGAAGTTACTTTCTACTGTTTTTTGTAATATAATTCTGAGTATTTATGCTGATTAATTATGTAAACACAGTTAATGTGCAGCTGGTTGCTGTTGATACAAAAAACAAGTGGATGGAATCCTACTTTTCACATGAATAATCGTTATCAATCATACACACACACACACACTCACACACACACACACACACACACACACACACAACCGATCAATAGTTGCTTAGATCCTTAGTCTGCTATAGTGAAACAGACCAGAGTCTCTAGTGATAATCAATTATGCAACCCTTATACTGAGATTAGCTCACTATCCCACAAGCCTACCGAGTCATTCAAAGCAAAAAGTCACTAGGAAACCTATGCAACAAAGTCATTAACTATTCTAAACACACACACAATAACTGAAAAAACTAAAAATAATTATTTCACAATCAGTTTTATCTTTAATACGAAAACGCACAAGTAAAATTATCATTCCTAACAAAATTTTTAAAATCTTCAAGACGGAGACGTCCACGAAGAAATTTCACACCAACAACTTGTAAATCATCAATATGAATACGCACAAGCAAAAAAAAAAGTCATAAACAAATATTCAAGACACGTATAAGTAAAATTTAACACCTGCCACTATAAACAAAAAAAAAATTTTCCCACAAATTCTTATGCACAAGTAAAATTTTCATCCCTCACAAAATTTACTGGCTCCCAACTTTGTATGGAAAATCATATTTGGAATCCCTACAGTATAAAAGGACTGGCTCCCAACTTTGTATGGAAAATCATATTTGGAATCCCTACAGTATAAAAGGGCTCTATTTCTCAGAAGTAAATGCATGGCATTAGGGTGTTCACAGTCTGTGAATAACCCTCATGATATACACCCAACTTTTTATTAATGTTTACAGATTGTGAACACCCCTACTGGTTGGCTCCCAACTTTGTATGAAAAATCATATTTGGAACCCCTCTAAACACACTACTGAACACCTTTCTTGTGATTTCAAATCACTTTCATAAAATGTGATTTTCAGAACAGGCCTGATAACCTTTATTTTTATGTTTATGGGTGTAACAGATAGACGGGGTGACAAAAAAGTACCAATATACAGGTTTTACCCGTTTAATAAAGGCCAAATTTTAAAAAGTAACAGAAACCTGTCCGCTTGTTTTTCTAAAGAAAAACGATGAGTATAAAATTTTTTTTGTATCTCTTTTAGTTTTGGAGATATAAGGTTACCGAATTTAACCGTTTTTTTTTATCATTTTTCCCCCTAAACATTCGAATTTCCAAAATCCCGTCTAAGTGGATCGATTTGGGAAAAACCAAATTACTGCCCAGTTAGAATAATAAATATGTAAGTAAACATTTACATTTAATAAGACTAAAAATGCAAATATAAGAAAATACATATTTTTTTTAATTAGCTGGATACCCTTTTTTAACATTTTGCCTACCTGGGAGCATATTTGTTTTCCTTCGCGCTCTTTTAGTACCATATTAAGATCCCAGTCAAATTGACCTTCTCGGTGGTCATAACGAGCTCCCATTAGTTTTCTTAGTCGTGCATTCCAATACTCCTGTATTTTGAAAATGTGATTTTCTTTTGACAACAAAAATTCAAAAGCATTTTCCAAACCATCACGTTCGCGATATTTCATTTTTTCAATATTCAACATTGGTGTCAGGTTCTTAAGACAGACCTCATCTGTAATGATTTTCAGCAAAGACTTTGCCATATTGACCAAATAATAATGGGTTGAAGCTCTCATCAATGTATTTCCGTAAACATCCATAAACAAATGGGTTTTAGCTCGAAGATTTGAAATGTCAGGACTTTCTAGTGCTATACCTAGCAAAATCAAATTTCGTGCAACTATTTCGGCACAAGCATCGACAAGGTAGAAGTTTAAAACTGGAGTCGTTCCCTGAGAGCAGTGAGTGTACATTTTAGCTAAAGTCTGAATTATGTGTCGTGGATCGCTTGCACCAAATAATAGTATATTTATTGGCTTTTTAACATGTGGTATTTTATTTCTGTCTTTTGTTGCACTCTGATTATCCAACGAATATTCTCCATTTTTCTGTTCGGAGTTTTCATTCTGATCTTTAAATATATTTAAATACTCACTAAACAAATCTAATGCTTCGCTTAAGCCCCAAAACATTTTTTGCTTTTTCTTTTTTAAATGTTAACAAAATGTTTTGAAAAAATAATAACTAAATTATTAAGACGTTGCTATGATATGCTTCTACCAGACAGTATACTAAATAAAAAAGGCGATTTCATTACAGCTAATCTCGGTACGACAAGTACAACTCTACAAAAACCACAAGCAATGTGTTTCAATTAAATCATTGTACAATGTCAAAAAAAAAAAAAATTACGTAAAGCGAAAAAATTAAATATTAAGTTAAATCAAGGCGAATTCATTAATTAATAATAATAATTGAATTATTAAATACATATAAATTGTCTTATTAGGAAGTTATATTGAAATGTATTAACATAACTGCCTGATTATACCAGTGTTATCAACTTTTATTGATCATAATATAATCTATAGTCAAAACTAAAATTAAAAGGGTGTTGTCTACATCAAATCAATGTTTATACATATTACAGCACTTAAGCAACCAAAAATGAAAATTTAGCACATTTAAACGAAACCTTGTAAATTAATTTTTTGAATCCCAAGAAAAACTTTGATAACTAATATGCATGTGGTAGTGTAAATAAAACTGGACTGGCAAAATAAAATAAAAAAATTTGTTTTTATTTTTGTTTTTTCCTTACCCACTTACAACTACATTTAGAGTTGACAAAAAATCAACCAATTGTGGTCGGGATTGTAAGAAAACATACGTCCATGTTCTGGAAAACGCAGCGTTTTCAAATCGTAAGCGATTTGAAAAACGCAAAACGCATTTCAGCATGTTATGAAAGCCAGGCGATTTGCTAGCGTTTTGCTTTTTTTCGAAGTTGTGTTTGAGCAAAGAAAACATATGTTTTATCATAACAAAACGTAAACAAACAAATAATTTACAAATTAGTTCTGTGAAATAAATTTTAAACTAAAATGCCTACAGCGTTCTTACATGTTCATAAGTAAACTACCGCGACAAACAATTGACAAACTCAAAGCAAATTTTTAAATTGCTTTTATTAATTAAAATCGTAAAAAAAATGTTACAAGTTTTTCCTTTAATAAATAGAAAACATATTAAATTGAAATTGTGGGCCATTTCCTTTTCTCTTTAAAGTGCAGTTTTAATAAAATAGACCAGATCGCTTAAGTATACACTAGCGGTTTGAAAACGCCAAATTTCTAGCGTTTTCGTTTTTAGAACACCTGTTTGGCGTTTTCAAATTGAAAACGGAAATTTTAAGCGTTTTGCGCTTTTCAGAACATGGGCGATAAACTCACTGTTTATTGTTGTTGTTTTTGTTTAAGCTTTGATATTGTTACAAGTAAAGCAGGGGTTTTATTTGTATAATATCTTTAGTTTTTCTAAAATCTTTGGATAAAGTTTCCTGACGATCTGGCCTAAGCAACCAGTGAAATGCGCATAGGAATAGCTTATCCCTTCAACAATAAATTTCAGTTTATCAATAGTATGAAAAGGGAATTTAGCACATTTAAACGAACTGCCTGTTTGTAGAACGCGAGTACAAAAGTGACTCGCTTAACTTACATTTAAAACAAAAACAAATTTTGAAATATTGTTTTTGTTTTAAATGTTAGTTGAACGAGTCACTTTTGCGCTCGCGTTCTACAAACAGGCAGGAAATCTTGTAAATTAAGTTTTTGAATCCCAAGAAAAACTTTGATGAAAAGTATTTTATGTTATCCCTCGGATCAAACTTCTACACGGTTGTCAAACCTAACGCCAAACAACGTACTGTAATTCGAGAATTCAAGAAATACTGTTTCACTCAGTTTAGATGAGGGCTTTTACGACGTCGCTTTGTCGACGTCTCTTTTGGTTTGTTGGTGAGCGGTGTAGAAAAGAAAGAGGGGTTAACAAAATGACTCGTTTTGTATTTTGCATGTCGTTTTTTACATTTCTCTTTTAACTTTTTCTGTTTACGTTTTATTCTTTTTCTTACTTTGAAGTGTGTGGTTGAAAATACAGTGAGACCTCGATTATCGATAATAGACGGGATCGGCAGAATTCTTGATTATTTATTTTTTTTGTGTGTTTCTTATTTTATGTAAATATATAACGTTTTATTATGTAAACATGAGGAAAAAAGTAAATTTGGCAGAACATGCTTCCACACTGTTAAGATATTCTCTTTCTTCGTTTATTTAAATTTCTTTTGATTGTTCAAAATTTAACGAAAAAAAGATAATTTGTTTATAATTTCGGATAATAGAGGCAATTTAAATCAGTGCAAAAAAATGTTTGTTTTCCATTTTATTGAAGCTGCCGGTTAATCGAATGACGGGTAATCAAGGCCATACTGTAAATAAAAAAAAGACATGCAACCAAAAATCATCGTATGAACGCAAAGAGATTTTGGAAGTTGCTTTAAAAGGGAATCAAGATAAAACGACGTCGTAAAAGCCCTCATGTGAATTGAGTGTTTGTGATTCTTTATAAAACAACAAGTATAAACAAGCTTGCAACTAGATATGCCAAAATTCTTCTATATCTTTATTTCAGTTAACAGTAGTGCTGGGAAACTATCGATAATATCGATAGTCTTAAAATATCGAAAATATCGATAGGAAAAATATCAATATCGATATTATAATTATTTAAATTACAGGTATGAAGACATGTTACAGCAGCTATACACACAGTTTTTTGCCGCAAATTTTTACTTCATATTATTAATTCGCGCTGAATTACAGCAATGAATACAAACAACAAGAATCACTTGCCATTCTGGATTGCTTAGCAGTGCTTTTTACTGCTAATTGAAGGACTTTAAGTCGAAATTTTTACATGTTTATATAGCGACTGAAATGTCAAATATTTTTGTAATGTTGTAAAAAAATGCAAATCCAAATGCAATTGCAAGCATAAGACAAAACAATGAACGACCATTAGAGGATAAGTTCGCGAGATTGATTACCTTTTTGGTAATACATTCAATAAGGTGATTAAAACAGCGAACTGTAGCCTTATAAAAAATAATTAAAGTTTTACTGCACAAGTACAATTTTTTTTTATACAATTAAACGATTTTTTAAATGGCACAGCGAAAGACGCTTCTTAAATCGTTGTGGAATCGTTTAAGACTTGGGGAAAGATAATCTAGTGAGACTTTCATGTCAAGAATCTTTTGAGACTCATGTAGATATTCTCTTACAAATCGTGAAATGCTCGCCGTATAATTGTTGAAAATATGATTTATACAGAGAGTCGTAAAAGTTTCATTCGATGATGGTTTGACGAAAGATAAGCAAAGTGTAACACTGTTGTTTTTGTACTTGCATATTACAGCCGTACCTAAACCAAAGTGGCAATTTAGCTATTTTTTGGTCAATCTAACGTTTTTATCGCTATTTCTATTGATAGTTTGTGGGTTTTATTAAACAAAAAAGATATCGTGACACAACGTTGACGCTCTTGCTTTGGTATGGCATATCTGCGTAAAAGCTAAGCGAAACAAAACGTTCCGCCTTCCGCTTTTGGAAAGGTATGGCTGTTAAATATTCCAACATAAAAAAACGAATTTGTTAGAAAATGTAATGTTTTATTCAGCCTTTAGAGACGAAAAAAAATCGTCACTTTTTAGAACAAAATCAGCAAATCGGCAATTTGCTAATTTCGGAACAAAAATCGTCGAAATGACGATAAATCGTCAAATCTGGCAGCCCTGGAGTATGAAATAAAAATATAATGTTACTGCCCGTCTACAACTGACATGATTTGATGTTATAACTTGATGTTATAAAAACGTTGTTAAAACATTTGCATTAACAACCGTGTTATAACATGAGAAAACTTCTAACATGATGAGTCTATACCTAACACTAACATCATATTAGTGTTAAAGTTAAGCATTTTATGTCAGTTGTAGGCTGCATGTTAATAAATGTTAACATGGGATCTTCACCTAAGATAATATATGATATAATATGTGAGAGAACGTCGGCAGAATGAGAGAACAAATTTCTTCATGTTAATCTTAATCTTAAACAAGGGGAACACGTATCTTATAAGATTTCATAATCGAATGATTCTCGTGCAGTAAACTTGTGTCGTTTTTACTCTTTTTTTAGTTTTTTCTTGTTTTTTAGTTAAAAATATTGTTTTTAAACACTTATCACAAGATTTTCACTATTTGCACAAAAAAATTAAACATTTTAATGAATGCGTCTTTTTATTGTTTTATATGTGTGTATGTATGTGTATTTTTGACAGCTCATCTTATAAGATAGTTGTTATAAGATTTCTTATAACAACTGTCTCATAACACTTATTATAATATTAATACTAACACTATTTGAGAGTCCACACGTAAGATAATACTCTCTGCGATTGAATTTGACGTTTGCTGATATAAAAATCGTATATCTTATCTCAGGTGGAGACCCGGTGTAAACGTTGAAATTGGATTTAAATTTTTTTTTTTAAATTTATCTTTTTGGGAAAAAGTGTATCTTTTTGGAAACTAAAATGTATCTTTTTCGAAATTCCACTGGCAACACTGTTTATTAGATAAAAGTGTTTCTGTATTTGAATGCGAAAACAGACACAACAAATTCTGTTTATACTGGAATATTTCCAGTAATTAAGTGTCAAATAAAAGCGAAACGTCATCAAAAGAAATAAATATAATAAAAACAAGGCTACCAGATTTGACGAGTAATCGTCATCTTGACGATTTTTTGTTCCGATATTAACAAAGTGACGTTTTGATGATTTTTTCTAAAAAAGTGACGAAAGCAAAAACAAAATCAAAAATATTTTATAATTTTGTTGTTACTTTCTATAGAAATTCATCTTGAATTTTTAAATTTCAAACACTTCTATTTTGTGGCGTTGAAAATTGAAAAAAAAAATAATATGAATGTCTGTAGAAAGCAACAACAAATTTATAAAATATTCGGGATTTTGTTTTTGCTTTTAATGAAATTGTTGGCGTTGCGTTTTACACTTAAGCCCCTTAGTCTTCGAAATAAGATAATTGTAAATATTTTTATATGTTTGTTTATTAGAAAAAAAGATATCTTTAGAAACAAGGGTTAAATTTTTATATGTATCCCTATTGTGAAAATTGTCCTCGAAATTGTTTGTCTCTTTCCTAAAAAATGTATCGGCAAAAGATTTCGAGGGAAAGTAATGGACCGACTTGGCTTATTTTGAAGATTTAATACTTCTTATATACATATACAAAATATGATTGATATTTGATATTCTTATCCTGTATGTACACTTTTGTGCCAAAACCATTATTCCGGCAAGAAAGAAATTTGTTTGTCTCCCCGTTATTTAGTAGCTTTCTTCCATAAGAACTTCGATAACTACTTTTTTATGGATGTATTTAGATAAAAAAAAATTACTTACTTTTGAATTTGTTCATTTTGCCGCAACCCTTGTAAAATTTATTAGTTTTTCAGTAGAATTGTATGTAGTGCTTTTATGTGTTTCTGATTACTTAACATATTATTTTGTAGGCGAAGATTTTACTGCGTCTTTTACCCGTTTATTTATGAACCGATTTTTTTAAATTTTAGCTACCAGGTATTCTACTAAGTCTATTTCAGGTAAAAAAGAAAAGGTAAATATATCTCAGCCATTTGTAAACCGATATAGTTAAATTTCAATAATATACTATTTCGGACTACATACGATATAAATATAAAACAACGTTGTCACTTCAGTTCCATAAAAACCCAGAATATTTATAATACTGTTATCAAGGCTGATTTAATTTAAAAATTTTCCATTTTGATCTCGGTTTTTGTAAATATGTATATATACATCTATTTTAAAAAACGATGTATGTTTATTTTATTAAGCTTGGTTTCTTTTTGCTTTTGTAAAAACATTTACTTTATTTTTTGTTTAAAATGATATTTTCTCATGCCTTTGTGTAACTCCTCCAGGGAAAAATAACAATTTTAAATTGTTATCGGATTTAAGAAAATAAATAATTTTTTAAAAAATAATCCTCCAGCTTAACAAAATAAATATAAATTTAATGAAATTATTAAATACCCATGAACTTTAACTATGTTTTTGTTTGAATATTTTTTAATTAAAAGTCGAAACAAATTTTTTTGAAATTGATTTTAAAATCAATTTAAATTGCACGATTTTTAAAACAAATAAGACGATCTTTTTTATTTTTTTCTCAGGAAATTGACGATTTTGACACAAATTTATCTGGCAGCAAAGGCTAAAAAAAATTTAAAATAACAAAATATGACAATTGTTTTTTGTTTATTTATATCATATAAATTATGCATTCATCATTTATATTCCTTCTATTTTTTTTATTTATTTAAAAAAAATAGTATATAAACATATTTTAAACTCAAAATATACATAAATTTTGTTTTTCTGGCCACCAATTTCAAATGTGACTTATTTTGACAGTTCCTGAAAGAAACTTTTCGCAAAATATTATATATTATTATAGAAACACTTTCTCGCATCCTTCCAATAATTGCTGGAAAATTATTTAAATGACAGATAATTCTCGCAAAAAAAAGATACAGAAACACTTGTGTGACAAAAACCATTTTTTGTTTCATTTCACACTATTTTTGTTGCAATTCACACGTTTCATGCGAAAAGTTTTACGATGTGAGAAATACAGAAACGTGCTACAGATCCTAAAGGTCAAGCCCCATATCGTTTATGTATTAAATATGGCTGCGAGCATATGGTATGGGAATTGGCAGCTTTAATAACTTAAGAAAGCCAAACAAATAGGGAAACAAAACAACCATTTGCTTTAAAAGCTTTGAAACTGTGTGCAGAACTAAGTCAAGTCAAGTTTGGAGAGCATAAACGCATTTTTACGTTTTCAAATTAAATTTAAGAAAAAACAAGTTAGAGTGCTATATTCGGCTGTGCCGAATCTTTGATACCCTCCACCGACACTTCGAATGTTTTAGGACTAATATCTGTATGATGTCTATTTATTATTATAATCTTTGTAAAAACAGGCATCTGCATTAAAATTTGTTGCGGTTTAGACCTATATAAAATTATTGATCGACAATCAGAATCAATTTTAAAAAGTTTGAGTAGAATATCAGTTTAAGATGAACTTAAATGATTTTCAAGAGAACAAATTATATAAAAGCCATGGTAAGCTATGAACCAATCATCCCAAATTCTGCAGAACGATTTCTGGTATTAAAAAACATAAATTTCAATACAGCGGTGCAATTAGTTAAAGCGTTTGCAGTAAATTTCAAAAGGCTGCTAAAAGGAATATAAGGAAAATTATGGACCGTATATCACAAAATTGCATAACATTTTTTCTGGCCATATGAAGCTAAACTGGAAGAAAGTTTACCGCGTATTTAATATTTTACCAGAGTGAGCTTTATATGAGGCCTATGGTAAGCTATGCACCGATCTTCACCAAATTTCACAGTGTCATTTCTAGTTCTATAAAACTGTGATGTATCAAATTTTGTTATGATAGCGTTATTTTTTACGTTTTTAGGCGTACTAAGCTGTTTTCCGGGAGTAAGGTTTATATGGGGCCTAGGGTAAATTATGAATTGATCTTCACGAAATGTCACAGTCTTATTTCTGGTCCTGTAAAACTTATATGTTCCAAATTTTGTTATGAAAGCATTTTTTTTTACGTATTTAGGTTTACTAAGCTGTTTTCCGGGAGTAAGGTTTATATGGGGCCTATGGTAAATGATGGACCGTTCTTCACAAAATTTTAAAGTCTTATTTCTCGTTCAATAAAACTGTGATGTACCAAATTTTGTTATGATAGCATTATTTTTTACGGATTTAGGCGTACTAAACTGTTTTCTGGAAGTAGGTTTTATATGGGGCCTATGGTAAATTATGGACCGATCTTCACGAAACTTCACAGTTTCATTTCTAGTCCTATTTAACTGTGACGTGCCAAAATTTGTTATGATAGCATTGTTAGTTAGGGTTTTAGGCTTACTATACTGTTTTCCGGGAGTAGGGCTTATATGGGGCCTAGGGTAAATCATGGGCGGATCTTCAAGATATTTTACAGCGTGATTTCCAGTTAAATAAAACTAACTGTTGCGAAATCTTATATCATTCTGTGCATTTTTCCACCATTTATGTTAGTTTTTGTAACAAAATTATCAATATTTTTTAGGTGGTGGTTCCACATTTTGATTCATAGCTCAGATCCTATTGAACCGATTTTGCTGGATTTCAATCCCAAACTGCTTAGGATAACTACAAGCAATTTGACACCAAGTTTGTTTATTTCTTTTGAGTTTTTCGAAAGTGAGCGTGTTTTCAACAGACGGACAGACGGACAGACAGACGGACATGGCTAAATCGACTTAAAATTACTCAAGGACCCAGAATATATATATTTTATAGGGTCTGAGATGAATAATAAAAAAGTTTCACACGGAATGACAAACTTAATATACCCTCTTCACAACTAATTGTGGTGGAGGGTATAATAATAAATAAATTTTGACATCCAACAAGTATAAAGCTAAAAAAAAGTTATAAGACCACCTGTTATGAATTCGCCTTGCTTAGTGAATGAATGATTGAATTCACCTTGCCTTAACAATTGTTTATTTATTTTATTTTAAAATCCTAACACAACAAGATTAAAATGTTAAAAATTACATTGCTAGTGAATAATTTCGTAAAATCATCATTCAAAGAAAAAATAGATATGACTTTATATCTGTGGCATTTTGACAAAACATCTTAAGTCAAATTTAGAAAGTTGAAGAAAATGTTGTAATCAAACGAATTATATTTACAGAATTACATGACATTTTTTCTGGCCATATGAAGCTAAGTTGGCAGAAATTTAACCGCAATATGTATCTATTAGAGTTGTCAGCTGATTAAGAATAATTCGATTAATAATTAGTATTGTGGTTAATTAGTATTGTGGTTATTTTGTTGAACTATTTATGGTTCGATTAATCGATTAAACAAAACCAAACTCTTGTTCGAAAAATTTCAAAACGCCGATTTTCGAATAACGAATAAATCGATTAATTAACCCATTAAAGGCCAAGACCATTAAAAACAAAAAGAAATTAAATTCATTTATTTGTTTATACTTAAATACAGTTAATAAATATAGAAAAAGTAAAAAATTAAAAAAAAAATTTCTGGAAGTGTGTTTTTAGGGCTGTACTCGGACGGGTACAGTGGCGTCATGAGTATGCAATTTTTTTAAGTATGAAAAGTTTTAAAGCATACTTTTTCAACACATAGATCAACATCGCATTGCTCAAATACCCATATTATTCTGTTATGACACTCACGACATCGTAACTGATTTTTTATCCATTTAGGAAAAAGGTTTTCACCGCTAGTTGCAACACCAGCTGCTAGCGACCGTTTGGAAACATTCACTTGCTGGGTATAGATTCGCAAATAAAATCGAGCAATATTGCGTTGAAACTCAAGCAAGTCCATTTGAGATCTGTTTGCAACATGATCTGAAGGGTTAGGAACGTTGTCCAAAGAATCAAGCACGCCTCGGCCCCACAGTAGGTATCGAATTAGCATCCTTTTTTTGAAACCAAATCTCACTGGTTTAACTCTTATGAATTATTTTGGAGAGTGGCTAGAAAAAAATTGGTATGATGCATTTGGATATCACAAGGTCTCTTGCCCACTTAGGAGCTATATTTTACTTGATTTTGAAAACTTTATTGTTTGTCGCATTTGCTCAAGTGGGATATAATCTTCGCTTTCAATGCCGAAAAATACTTCGACTTTACCCGGTACATCGTTTGGCATGCGATCAAAAAGAATATCCTCAGCATTCCCCTCCTCTTCATATGCGTTATGGTCCGGATCTGGTGTAATTAGAGCTATATCTAAATTTTGGTGATCATCTTCATTTATCTGCTTAAATTTGTAAAAGCTTTAACACAAAAACTAGACGGTTTGATGGCTTGAAATTCCATTTTGGTCCAAGAAAAATTTTAAAAAAATTATACATATCAAGCCATTGTACTCGATTGGGTACAGCGATTTTGCTACTCACATAACGTTGCCAAAAAAAAATATTTTTTCTTGTAACTTTTTTTTAAATGTGCAACAAACACTCTTCTACAGGAATCTAAAAAAAATTTTTGTTTCAACAAAACAGTATTTACTCTATGCAGCTCAATTGTTACTGGCCTAACTAAAAATCACAAAAATAATAAAGTGTTACAAAAACAAAAGAAAATACACTATAACGGTATATTTTTCTTTAAATTTTTTTTGTGTGTGTCTTTAAAGCACAATGTGTTGAATGCTAAAGCACAACAAACGTTGTCTAATTTCTTTTAATAAAAAATGTATGCGTACTTAAATATTGCCTTTTTTCTGTACCCAAGCGAGTACAATGGCTGGGAATGGGTTAATGTCGATTAATCGAACAACTTTTTTTTATTAAAAAATAATTTAAATAAAAGCTCAGAATTTGATATATTCTCATAAGTTTTAAGTGATTTCATACAAAATATAGGAAAGTTAAAAAATATTGTTGCTATAGCCCTGCACTCACAATATTATTACTGTAACGGACTGTAGTTTATTTAAAGGCAGGCCTAGTTAGGCGAACGTTGCTGTACCCGTAATGTACCGCACCGTACTGTAAGCACGTTGGTGCACTTATAGAACATTTAAAAACGTGGTTTATGTTTTTTCTATACATAAACAAAAAACAATAGTATACATAAAGCAAATCACACAGTGATGGGAATCAAAAATGTTTTAAAAAGTACCAAGTGATTTAAATGGTATTAAAAAGTATTTTGTGTATGTAAAAAACGTTAATAGTTTAATGTTTATATTATAGATTTTCAATAAACAAATTTGTATTTTAGCATAAATATTATAACAATAGATATATTGTATTGTGGTGTATGCACCAAACAAGGTTTTGCTACCATTTAAAGCCTTTTATTCTTTTCACATTTCCATTGTATGTGTATATGCATTTGTTTATATGTATTGTACATCTAAACATAAATATATTTGTTTGTATGGAAATATGTTGTATATTAAGTTGTTTTGTCTCAATTCCATAGCTTAACTGAAAAAAGTACCAAAAACGAGCAAAAATACCCGCATTCAATTTAACATACAAGCAGCCCATCACTGCTTTACAACTGTCACGTAACAACGGCATACAAATCTGTTTAATACAGATCGAGACGTTCCGTCAACGTGACATTAAAATTCAGTAAGCATTTTCATTGTTTGTAAATGACAAAACGAACCAGACGTTCCATTAGGGGACGTGAACGTTCGGCTAACTCTGCCTTGATCAGTTAGGCGAACGTTGCTGTTCCGTATCTGTACTGTATCAATCAGCTATTCGCTTTTTGTTATATGAAAACCAATACAAAAGCTTACCGAAATGCAATGTACCGTAGTTGCAACGTACCAATCTGTATAAAATAGAATTTCATGCCGTTGTTACGTGACATTTGTAAGACAGTGATGGGCGGCTTGTATGTTACATTGAATGCGGGTAATTTTGCTCTTTTTTTTGGTACTTTTTTAGTATATCTATGGAATTGCGACAAAACAACTTACAATTAGGGTTTTTCCCGGGAATTCCCGAATTTCAATAATTATATTTCCCGCTTTTTTTTTTCATGCGGGATCCCGGGAAATAAAAAATTCCTCATAGTTTAAGAAAACAGCTATTTATACTTTGAAATTTAGTTGTCTATTCTCTTAAAATAAGCATCTGTGGATGGGTTGTCGATTAGATCAATTACAAGAGATGAGTACATATGTAAATCAATGTCTCCAGCTGCCGTATTCTGTAATTCGCTTAGCTAAAGCTAAATCTCGATCGCTAAAATTCCTTAGAGAAAACAAAATTAAAAAATTTTTGCGATGACATTAAAAGCTAAAATTGCGGCAAATTAAATTTGTATTACATTGCCAAATTTAGCAATGCACGTTACTGAATTACATTTGTAGCCAAAAATTGCTAAATCAACTTTATAGATTTTAAGCGATAGAGATTTAGCTTTAGCGAATTACGGAATACGGCTGCTGATGCAATAAATCTACTTAAAGCAGAATAGTCAGTGCAACAGTTGATAATTAATAAATTTAGTGAAGTGAAAAGTTAATAAAGAACATTAACTCAAACTAAGATGCAGGTAGTAAAGTTTAATTGTCCATGGACAAGTCTTAAAAATAGCAGATACCTAAACATATAGCTCCTTTATTGTAACATAGTCATATCTACAAAAACAAATGAACTTGGCAAAATGCGATTAAAGTTTTCAAAATGTACCGATTTAAAGACATATTTTGCTATAACTTCGGTTCAGTTTGAGATAAAATACGAGTAGGCATGAAGGAACTCTTTGCTTAAATAACTTACAATTTTTGATTTTTTGAGATATGACTATGTTGCAATGAAGGAGCGATATGTTTAATAGGTGATAAACACAAATTTTTTTCAATTTGTGTTGGTTTATATACCCTTGAAGTGCGGGGAAACCGAACTTAAAAAAAAATTTTGAAACTCGTGTAAGATACTACAACATACAATTTGAAAAACACATTGTCCTAAAGATTACAGATAGACCTAATGAAATGAAAAGGTTTGTAAGAGGTTGATGCTATTTTTTGCATGAACTTTGACATGCGCTTGACTGATATAGACGTTGTTTATAAAAAAAATGCTTCTTATTGTGAATCAAAAGCATTATACAACGGTGCACTTTTAACTATTTATCCAACCTCGGTAAAAAAAAAATGAACGAAATTTTTCGGAAACATGGTAATTAGTAAATAAAATAATCAATATACTTTTTGACGACTTACTAAGCGCTTTGAATGTGTCAGAAAGTTATTTCCTAAGCCGTTAAAAAATGTTAACATATTTATTTAAAATATTTTATCTATTTTATGAATTAACTTTTTGATCTCATATCTTGAGTACCTCAATTTGTGTTTGTTTTTATTATTGTTTTATGAATTAAATTGTTATTTTTATCTTAATTTTTTATCTTGTATCTATAGCATAATAATAATACGGAATTTACATATAAAACCGTAAGGTAATAATAATTCAAGTTCCTCTTTTAATCTTCATTTAATTTTGTAGTATTTAAAGATTTCTTTTACTTACTTTGTAAACAAGTTACCTTACGTTTTTTTATAAAAGTTTTTTTCATTATTTAAAAACAAATTTACTGTGTATTACTTATATGGAGCGGGATCCCGGGATCCCGGGAAATTCAAAAAAATTTCCCGCTTTCCCGGGAATCGAAAAACTCCGGGAAAAAAAAAACTCTACTTACAATACAACATATTTCCAAATTGACAAATATACATATGTTTAGATGTTTAAAATAAACAAATGCATATACACATACAATGAAAAAGGGAAACATATAAAAGACTTTAAATGGTATCAAAACCTTGTTTGGTGTATGCACATTTACAATCTATGTATGCTAAAAATGTATATATGCTAAAATACAAATTTATTTATTGTAAATCTATAATATAAATATTAAATTATTAACATTTTTTACATACACAAAATACCATTTAAATCACCTGGTACCTTTTCTGCACAACGGTCACCATTTGAACATTTTTGATTCTCATCACTGTTTGTTTTGTTTTATGTATACTATTGCTTTTTGTTTATGTATGGGAAAACATATGACACGTTTTTAAACGTTCTCAGAGCTGCCGTTTTTGGTTATTTCTAACCAAAAATGGTTATATTTTTTTTCAATGTGGAGATGTGAATATTCTTTTCATTTTGGTTACTTTTTTCTTAAATAATCCTACGTACGAATATGTTTTTCTTGATGTAATTATTTACGAGCTCGAATAATTTGTACTGTGTACTACGATTTTGTTAAGAAAATATTGCCATTTGTAATGTTTATATTTAAAACGCCATGTTCTGAAATCGAAAACAACTGAAGTTTTAATCAATGGATATTTTCAATTATTTTTTTATATGAGCGTAGTTTTTCTTGTTTTTAAGAGTAGTAAAGATAAGTAGTACTTAAAGTTGGAAGTGCATAAAATCATACGGATTCGATTTAAAAAAAAAAACAAAAGTCGTTTTAGTGTTTCTAAAAACTTGAAAATAAGTTTAACCTTCTTAATTTCGGTTATTTCCAGAGGTATATTTAAATACATTTTTGAAAATATTTTTCAAAAATACATTGATTTATCAATATAGTTTTAAAATTTATGGAATTTTCTTTGAAAAATGGCTGTAAGTTTAAGAATGTTGAAATTTTACTGTTTATAACTTGTCTGTTTGTATATTTATTAAATGTTTTTTAAGATAATTTTTTGGTAAAAAAAAACTTGACTGTCAGTTATATATTTTTCCCCCATTGAATATACGTTACGAAAGGCCAATTTGTTTATATTCGCCATAATATTTTACAATGATACACAAAATACATCAAATAGAACAATTCTGAAACAGTTTTTTTATAATAAGAATTATAAATTTGAAATAAAATTTACAAACAAGAAATTCATTCAGAAAATTAATTTCGCATATCGCCAATCGGTTTAATTTTCGCCAAAATAATTGCCATATCGCCAAACGTTTATAAATTAATAACTGGCATTTAAAAAAATATTAAATTTATTAACTTTCAATATACTGAATTTTGTATGGAAATTTTACGGGCTTAAAGGTTAGGTTACACTATAATACTTTGTATTAATACATGTCAAAAACTCAAGTAATGTAACAAAGTGTGATAGTGTTATTGCAATGTGTCACGAAAATGAAAGGTATTATTAAAAAAGTTTGACATCCCATACGACTTAATCGGTTTTTGAAAAATTTCTGAACAATAATACTTTTAATTGGATCAGGGTTGCATTTTATTTCATGTGTGAGTGTTTATACTTTGTGTGGTGTGTGATGGTGTAAACAGAAACTGTCATGTTAAATAAGATTTTTTGACAGTCGCAACAAAACTCCTTAGATATCTATCTAACCAAGTATTATGGAATACGTAAGACTTGCGAGATAGTGTAATCTAGCCTTAACTCTTGTAAAATAAAAATATTTTTTCTTCGCGAAAAAATCTCAAATAAATAAAAACTTTTAATAAAGTTTCTCGTTAGTTCTCTATTACTATAAAATGCAAATAACCTTTCTTTTACAATGCAACTTAAAATAAATTTTAATGATTTTCAAAATTAAAAAGAGGCATTTTAAATTTGGTTATATATTTTTCCATTTGGTAACTTTTTCCAAAATTTTGGTTATAAAAATTGTATTGCTTGTGGCAGCACTGAACGTTCTATAAGTGCACCAACGTGCTTACAGTACGGTGCGTTACATTACGGGTACAGCAACGTTCGCCTAACTGAGCCTTAAGAAATATTCCGTTCAGTCATTTTTAAATAAATAAACATTTAAAATTCCAAGCAAATTTATTTTCAACTGATTCTAACAGTTATTCAAAAAACTAAGTGCATATTAATACGGATTACGGATTGAGTTAAATTCTTCTTTATGATAAATTAAATAAAAATGTAATTTAAAGCAACGAAAAGTTCATTTAATTTTTACTGTCAAAAATTCAACCGCGAATTCCGTAAAAACAAATTAATATTCAGTTATCTTATATAAATTAATTGTCAAAAAATTAACTACATATTCCGTAAAAACAATTAAATATTCTCGCTTATAAGAAAAACAAGCGGACAGGTGTCTGTCTGGTATTTTTTAGAAATTCGGCTCTTTTGTGGAGTAAACGAAAATTACTGAATTTAATAAAATAACTGAATATTTAATTGTTTTTACTGAATATGGGATCAATTTTTTGACAGTAAAATTTTAAAAAATAACTGAATATATAATTGTTTTTACTGAATATGGTGTTTTTACGGAATATGGTGTTGCATTTTTGACAGTAAAAATTAAATGAACTTTTTGTTAAAAATAAATGAAAAATAAGTAGACCGGTTTTTAATTGAATTTTCATTTTTTTACAGAATATTGTGAGTGTGATTGTAATTAATCTCAATTTCACAGTGCAGCACTAAAATCTTGAACCAATTGAGACCCCCAAAATCTGAGAGCTTATGATGGTAGAAGAAAAAACCCTAGCTGGGTTTTTAATTATTAGCTAGGGTTTTTTTTTAAATAAATTTTTGAAGTTTTCGACTGGGGGTGGATTTTATACAATTTTCAAAAAAACATGTTTTGATTCTTAAGTCTATATCTCGTGAACTATTCGAAATATGGTTTGTCTCTCTTCGGCAAATTTTAAGCTATTAATCAGATCTAAAAATTTTACCTTAAGATAAAATCAAAAAATCAAGAACATCTTACTCAAAACAGCCAAATTGTCAGAAAACGTTAAATTTCATCATAGATTTTTATTGTTGATGATGAAAATATAAGGACACTTTAAATGGATGATTTTGAACACAAGGAAGTTAAAATTGAGATGAAGAATGCAGTTAGTAAAAAATATGCTTAAGTCATTCCAAGCAAACGGTGTGACCATGCTATTAAAACTTAACTTTTTAAATAATCTTTTAGCAGGGTTCAAAAACAAAATTGCCAACAGAATCTGATGAGCAAGGTGTGCGTTCCACCAAGTAATAACCCCGATGTAAAAGCGGTTCAAAGAAGGGAAAAATAGATGCGATGCTTGGGGAAGTATTCTGTTTCAGCCATAAAGTATTTTCAAACGGTCGGAAACACCTTTTCAGATGATAAGACTAGTTTCGATAGCGACGACTTAAGTTCAATATAAGTTTAAAAAGATTTGAAGTGTCCTTTTCTTTCATTCCTTATGTTCAAAATCATACATTTTTCTTAGTATCTATTTTAAAATATTTGAAGTGTCTTTATATATTCATCATCATCAATAAAAAACTATGACGAAAATAAACGTTTTTGGCAATTTGGCTGTTTTGAGTAAGATGTTCTTGATTTTATCTTAAGGTAACATTTTTAGATCTGATTAATAGCTTAAAATTTGTCTAAGAAAGACAAGCAATATAGTTCACGAGATATAGACTTAAGAATCAGTACATGTTTTTTTGAAAATTGTATAAAATCCACCCCCAGTCGAAAACTTCAAAAATTAATTAAAAAAAAAAAACCTTAGCTAATAATTAAAAACCCAGCTAGGGTTTTTCTTCTACCATCATAAGCTTTCAGATTTTGGGGGTCTCAATTGGTTCAAGATTTTGAAGTTGAAAAATGTGCTACTGTGTTTTTAGTAAGCAAAAACCGTGTTGAGTACTCATTGTATATCAAAAATGTATTTTATGTTTTTATTTAACAAATCTTATCAAACAATTGAGTAGGTGAGTTGCAAAACTTGTTCGTTACAAAATTTAAAATACGAAATGAAATGTTATACTAATTGTATCAATGCATGTCCTTTTCCATGTTTTTAGCACGGACATGCAATCAGAATATTTCGTCTAATAAGGCGCCAAAAGAACTGTAAGAATCATTTGCCATCTCGTATTTTTAATTTTGCAACGAACAAGTTTTGTATCTCATCTTCTCAATTGTATCAGCTGTTTTGTTTTTAAGTCAAACTTTAAAAAATTTTGAAGAAAGGACATTTTTCAATTTTGGGTAAAAAATTTAGAAATAAACAAAAAGCTTAAAAATAAAGAATTGATTTATATAAATCATATATTGAAAGCAAAAATTGCTGTTATTGTATTACAATACAATTTTTTTAAATTATATATGTATATGGGTATTTCCGTTAAAAGGTCCACCGTGGCTGAAATGTCACGTATCGACCCAGATTTTGTTTAAAAAAAAAGAAAATACAGAAGATTTTGGAATCAAACCAAAGATATTTTTATGTTACATTGCTACGTAAAATTCTCAAAGTAGTTTGACTAAAAAATTGTGCCAGGTTTCGCTTAATCATGCCTTTTTATACATGGCCACAAAAACTACTTCTATTTTTTCACGTTCGAACCGCTATTTCTTTTACCGTTATCTTTGGCCTAGAATCGCGCCCTTCATAAACTTTAGCATATATAACAGTGCTTTTTAAGTGCTATTATTTAAGGGTTAAACGAAAGTTAAAATATTTTATGTTTACTACCATTGAAAACGTTGCAGTGGAAGATAATCCAACGACATCAAGAAATGCCGAACTTGGTCCAATGGAAAATTACATTAAGACAGCGGCTGTCGACAGAAGAAATTGTAGAGAGAAGTATGGCTGAAGATGGTAGGTCTTCCAACGCCTTTCGAAAATCCAGAGTAATATCGAATTATTAAGGAATTAAGGGTTTTACGATGCCTTAAAGTAAACCAACGATGTGAAGTTAAGATGAAAAATTTTATGCATCAAAAAAAAAGAGAAGTAGAGGATGGAATGGAAGATTTTCCATAGTAATTTTTTTATTCGTTATTCTCATCGATTATTCGAATAATTTTTTAGATTTAATCGTTCGATCGAACGAACAAAAACATTTATTTGAATTATTCGAACAAAGTTGAAAGGCGAATAATTGACAACTCTAGTATCTATATCTGCTACGGTTTTAGCCGTAATTAATTAATTAAACCGAGTGGCTTTATATGCGGCCCATTGTGAATTATGGACCAAAAATTTCAAAATTCTATTATGAGAGCATTATTTATTACGGTTTAAGGCGTACTTAACTGTTTCCTAGAGAAGGGTTTATATGGGGCCTGGAGTAAATTACGGACTGATCTTCACGAAATTTTGCAGTGTGATTTATAGTCCCATAAAACTGTTACGTACATTTTATTGTGATAGCATTATTTATTACGGTTTCAGGCGTACTAATCTGATTCTGGGAGTAGGGTTAATATGAGGCCTAGGGCTATTTGCAGTAGAATAAAACGAATTTGTGCCAAATTTTATATCATTTCGTGCATTATACCACCTTTTAGTTAGTTTTTGTAACAAAATTTTAAGGGTGATGGTTTCACATTTTGATTCATAGCTCTGATCCAGAGAATAGCTTTTTGCAATTGAAAAAAAATCGCATTTAATTAACGACAACAAATACACACGCTTACGGTCATACATACTACGTTTATACGTAGCCTATTCGCGAATAAAAATTATTTGCGATTAACTAACTTACTGTTTATATGTCTATTTCTTAATGAAAATTCTTATTTCTAAGCGATACCAGATGGAAAATTTATTCATTTAGTAGCACTGAATGTATATAAACTTTTTATTTTTTAAATGAAAAAGATCTACAATTATTGTGTATTTTTAACTTTATTTGCTCATTTTTTATTTAATTTTACTTTTGTTGTCATATGAATGTGCCACATCGAAAAAAAAACGTAAAACGGTTAAAAGTGTGGCAATGCTTAAAATCTTATTTGCAAATAGTGTCGTTAATCAGGAATTGTTTTCATGAGTTAGCTATTCGCAAATAAAAATTTAATTCACTGTTTATGCGGCAATATTCTCTACTTGCAATATTTTTATTTGCGAATAAGTGGTGCGTATAAACGTAGTAACAGTCAAACTCGCGCAACCGCAAATATTCGCTGCTGGTTTGCAGTCATTCAAATAACGCACATCGTGCTTTGTTATTTATACAATCGTTGCCTTCGTTTTTTTTTATAAAGATTCTAAATGTTCTGAGCGCAAATGATTGTTTGGTAAAGAAACAAAAAATACAAACGAAAGAGCCAGAAATCAAACAATAATTACTCATGTATTTATGCAGCATTAACTATGTAGTACAAGAAAAAAAAATTTTAATGAAACTAAACACACATACTTATGTAGGTACACACAATTTCCATAGAAACAAAAAGTACAGTAGTAGTAGTAGTAGGTACAATGTATTTTTGTTATTGTTGTTTTTATTGTTGTTAATTTTGAAAAAGCGTCTCATCGTTGTTTATTGTTGTTGTTGTTAATGTAAACAAAAGTATAGAGAATGTGCTCTTTTGAATTTACTCAGTTGTGTTATATTGCGTGAGCAACAAAAATGCAAATAAAGCACTTTCAATAAAAAACGAATAAATGAAAATATCAAATGTGTACGAAAGGAAAAAAAAATTACCAACGTTGAACTTTGTTTTGCATGTATAGAGTTATTGTAAATTTTAGCGTATGAATAAATGCACAAAAATAGTGAGATTTGAGGTTCTCTGCTCTGATCCTACTGAACTGATTTTGACTTTGACTTTTGAAAATGTTTCATCCTTATATTTTTTTTTTTACAGCTTATTAAATAACTTCAGCTGAATTACAATCACATAACTGTACTTTACCACTTTAAGCGCGAGATTAGCAAAGTTGAAACGCTTTAGAAGGCCGGCCAGATTTGACTTCAGGAGAACACAAAGGTTCTTCATATTCTGGAAGATCTTCACCAAAAAAAAACTTCATAATAAGTTAACTGAAGATTGTCCATATTTAAATAATTTTCTTCTATTTGTCACTTCATTAACAATAAACTTATTAGCTTTTATCATTTAACCATAACTAATAATCACAGATGATACGAAATTCAAAACAATAAACTAATAAGCTATAATCACAATGTAACTTATAATCACAGCTACCAACACAATTCACACATGGCTCGCTATTGCAACATGTAACTGTAACATCACTCTCCCTCTATCCCAAGAACATTTACTTTCCGTGAACAACATTATTTCCGTAATTAATTTTCTTAAAAAAACCTATATACATATGGATATAGTAAATTTTTTTAAGAATATATATCATAATGTTTCGTATCTGAGCTGAAAGCCTATGCAGCTTTTGCTCTTTAACTTTGTAAAAAGATTAAAATTTTAATCATAAGTTAATTCGTAAATAAATAAATAATCATAGCTGATAAAAGTAGGTGCGTTTGAATACTTTTCCAGTAAAATGCAGTAAATGAGTAAACTGAAAAATTTGCTCTCACAAAAAGCTGTTGTTCAAAAAAGTACGCGAACGATTTTACTAATTTGTAGCGGGTTAAATTATTTCAAAGAACATGAATATGTAATTTTTTTGCTATTGATTACTGAAGTACTGGGGTATTCATCCGGTTAACCGTTAATCGGTTTACCGATTAATTACTACCCGATTAACTGATCGGTTAATTTAAAATTAGCTATTTTCGATTAACTATTAAACCGGTTAATTTCATTCGGTTAACCGATTAACCGATGTAACAAAATTTTTAATTTTTTTGTAGTGTCATAATATTATTTTTTGTGTTTTTAATTATTTGTTTCATCTCATACACAAAAGTTATGTGATTAGAAAATATTTTTTCATACAATATATTTCCTTCATTTTTAAAGTACAGTACAAAAAGAAACTTAGAAATTCGGAAAAATTTTTTGTAAATGTAGTAACGCAAACAATATTTTAACAGAATCAACGTTAACCCCATTAGAAGTGTTAAAAATTTTAAAAAATTAAAACAGGACTTTAATGGCATAATGGAATATTTTTAGTTATTCTATATTATGGGTTACTTTCGATTTCTCCAGCATCTTCGATAAATGAAAGAATGCTTTCCAAGTGAAGTTGAATCGAAACAAATGAAAAGAATCTTAAATCCTCAACATAAAAGCCAAATTTTTTTTCTAAAAGATTATTTTATAAGATCTCCTTAAACTATTGAAATAACTAAAAAATTATCTTACAGTATTAATTAAAAAATATGTATTACATATTTATGGATTATTTATTTGTTTGGTAATTTTAGTTCAAGAAATGTTATGTTTGTTTTGTTATTGTTATTGTTGTTTTTTTTTTACTAACAAACTCCAAATAATAAAAAATTTTGCGCTTTTATTTGCTGAAATTACTAAATTTATAAAAAAAACATTATTAATCGGTTATCCGATCAAAAACAAAATTAACCGATTAAACCAAAACATCGGTTAATTAATCGAGCGATTAACCGATTAAAGCAAAAGCCCGATTAAATGAATACCCTATTAAGTACCCAAATACTACACACTTTTACATCTCTAAAAAATTAACATAACAAAAAAAATTTAAAAGTTTGTATTTAGCCAAAAAAAATGTTTCACAGACAAGTTTAATTAATTAATAGTTATTCACTTTTTGTTTTGGTTTAATTTTTATTTCAGCTTTTCTTTTATTTAACATTTTTTCACAATTTGTGTGCTTTTGATTTGTTACTTTTGTTTGTATACCTTTTGAAACATATGTTTTTCTGATTTACTAAATTTTACTGCAGAAATTTCTGCAGTACAAATTTGTAAATACTCAGACAAGAACTGTAACTTTACGCTCTCAATTTGTGTTCTCATTTACTGTATTTTGTGTCACTCGAACGCAATTTCGTAAAGTAAAGTTCAGTAAAAAATAGTAAAAACTTTTGTGTTATCTAACGCAGCTAATATTGAACTTTCAACAACAGTAAAAGCAGCATAAAAAATAAAGGGAAGAACAAGGTATATTTATAGCAGGTAGACTCGAAAAGCCTGCTGATTATTTTTTATTTGCTTGTTTTGTGATACGAACTGTCAAATATTGTTACGTAAATAAGTAAACAAGTTTTTTGACTTTATATTTTGTCTTATTGTCTCTTATCAACCCCTTTGCTGTTTGACAGTTCGTATCACATAGCAATAATAAAAAGTCCTGTTGTTTGTTTTATTGTACAATTGTTGTAATCTCGCGGCGGTTTAAAAAAACTGCAGTCGAAACAAAAAACTGTCAAACAAAAAGAAAATTTGTGTACAACTTTTCGATTTTTGAGTTGGTTTCACAGCGACTGTATTCATTTGATGAATCTGAAGTAAAAGCAACGGTTTTTTTGTTATTGACAAATGAAGAAGTGGAAGAAATTACAGCTTTTCTACTTTGACTGCAGTTTTTTAAACGCTACTACTAAGTGCAATAAATTCTATGTTATTTTATTAGAAACTTCATAGTTTCAAACTTGGGTTTTGATATTTTTGTGTGTTTTTTTTAACAAAGCAAAAAAAAGTTAAACAAAGAAGGAAATTGTCCTAACTTTTTATATCAACGTAACTTCCTAACTTTTTATAAACCACTGTGAGTTTTGTTGTAGATTCGATATGCTATATCTAATCCTCTCATAAAGGTACGAAGTCTTGGAGACAAATTTTTTTTGGATAAAAACAAGGCTTTTGAATTTCAATAAATCACAGAAAGTCATATGAAATATACAATAAGAAAAAGCTGATGTACTAACACGCCGGCTTTTGTTGAAAACGTATCGATCATATTATTGTATGCTTCTTTCATTTTGCTGAAGTCGTTTCTGCTGCAATTTGGTAGGATTTCACAGTCATATAAAATAACAGAGATAAGATAGGCCTTGGCCAAGAGCATTCTGACTTTAAGAGCGGGTTTTTTACTTAGAGTTTAAACCAGGATCAATAGTAAGATTTGTTAATCTTATAATAAAATTAATCAAGCCTTAATCCTCTGTGGCGTTTTGAGTGAAATATTAACGGTCTAATTCATAAAAATTTCTTGTTTCAGCTTTAATGAATACAATAGTTATCAAACACTTTTTGTTTTATAAACCATTAATAAACAAGTAAGAAAGTAAAGTCGGTCAAGCCCGACCATATGATACCCTACACCACAGTATTTAAAAAAACATCATGCTTATGTGTCCATGTTAATATAGATTTATCTATGTTTATAAACTTCATGAAAATCGGTTTGAAAGTTTGTGAGAGGCAGAAATTGCCCCCTACCTCCCCTTGTGGTCCTATTTTTGAAAAACTGTATAGCTAATGTGTGTCCTATAGATATGGATCTATCTATGTTTTAAATTTCATTAAAATCGGTTTGATAGTTTCTGAGAGGAAGAAATTTCCCCTTATCTTCCCTCGTGGTCCTACGATTCGGCCCATTTTCAATAGGCTTGGTGCTTGTGCCAATAAGAACCTATGACCCAAATTTCATCAAATTATCTCCAAAGTTGCGACCTGTACTTTGCGCACAAGGTTACATGGACAGCCAGCCAGCCGGACGGACATCGTTAGTTCGACTCAGAAAGTGATTCTAAGACGATCGGTATACTTTAAGGTGGGTCTAGGACCAATATTTTAAGGCGATACACCAGTGTGACCACAACTAAAAAAAAATTGGATGCTAAATGGGGATTAAAACAATGCTAAAAATGCTAAAATTACAATTTGAAAATGCTACAATAATGCTAAATTTTTTTAAGTAATTGTATCATTTTAATTAATGAATTATGCATTAATTTACCTGTAAATATTATATTTCTAATAATAAATAATAAAAACAATTCAGTAGTTTGACAAAAGTTAGCGACTTTTTAACCAACAAAACAAAAGGCCCTATCTACAAAAAATTACATGATAAACGCTTAAAGCCCTAAGCTACAGTATGCAACATTGTCAACTGTCAAAAAAAACTGTTAAGGTGCAACCATAATGTGCTAAGGTTGGCTTAAGCAAATGTGCGAATACATGTTATTCATATGAGGCAAACCATATTGAACTTAAAGAACATTTTTGTTAAGTTTTATGAAACTGTCATTTGCTTAAGCAAAGTGCGAAACTGATCGCACATACCGTACGGAATCAAATGTTTTTGATTTTGTTTTTTTAAACACATTTGAGAGACTTTTTGTTAATTTTTGACAGTAAGTTAAGCAAGGCTATGCATATTATGGTTGGGCCTTTAGGTTAAGAAAAGTAGAAGAAAAATAAATTATAAACATTTTAAGGCGATTAATAAATTTAACATTTTAAATGGTTTTTGTAAAATTTTCAAAATGCGTTTAAGGTAACGATATACCTACATGTCTGTGGCAATAAATAATAATGGCTAAAGGCGAAATTTCGTGTTTTGAGATGTTAAGGGTTTTGTCTCAAATGAATTGTGTGTTGTATTGTGAAAGTTTAAATAAAAATGCATATAGTTTTATTAATAATGACATTTTATACTTGAAATTTAGCTGCGTCATAGATCTTTAAGAAGATAATAAGAATATGAAATAAAATTAAAATCACTTAAGTCAACTTAAGCCATTAATTTTTATTGCCAGAGATATATATATAATTAAATACAAAATATAAGTGAAATTGTCATTGAAAACATAAAAAGTTATATTGTGAAATAACAATATATACAATTAATTAGTATTGTGGTTATTTTGTTGAACTATTTATGGTTTTTAATCCAAATTTTTTTTAATATTTTTAATTAGGCTTAAGTTCATGAAATTTAATTGTTATTAAATTATTTTTGTGAAGAAAGGAATTTTACAACATGAAAATTAATTAAAATTGTTATTGATAATCTTTCATTCTTGACGTGGCTCGGGCTCGAACCCTGGCCGGCAGGTTACCATGACATGTTTCGATCGCAACCACTCGATCTCCTCAGATGGATTTGCCGTCTTACACTCGCAGCCATCGACGACTGCTGACGTCACTAGTCAAACATCAATCCTTAAACCAAATTGTATTTTAACATTTGGTAGATCGAAATTTGCTTTCCTGAATGATTATCCACTTTAATTGATTTTACATGTTTTTTCGTACTTTCGTCAAGAATTTTTCTTGAAGTCCAAGTACATTTTTTTTTTGTTTTTTCACTTTGTCTTTCTCTTTTCTGTTGACCTTTTTCAGCACAACTTGAAGGACAAATGTACACATAGAGCTCGTGCCTTAGCTTTAACAATAATTAGTATTGTGGTTATTTTGTTGAACTATTTATGGTTTTTAATCCAAATTTTTTTTATAATATTTTTAATTAGGCTTAAGTTCATGAAATTTAATTGTTATTAAATTATTTTTGTGAAGAAAGGAATTTTACAACATGAAAATTAATTAAAATTGTTATTGATAATCTTTCATTCTTGACGTGGCTCGGGCTCGAACCCTGGCCGGCAGGTTACCATGACATGTTTCGATCGCAACCACTCGATCTCCTCAGATGGATTTGCCGTCTTACACTCGCAGCCATCGACGACTGCTGACGTCACTAGTCAAACATCAATCCTTAAACCAAATTGTATTTTAACATTTGGTAGATCGAAATTTGCTTTCCTGAATGATTATCCACTTTAATTGATTTTACATGTTTTTTCCTTTACTTCTGTTTTTTTCGTACTTTCGTCAAGAATTTTTCTTGAAGTCCAAGTACATTTTTTGTTTTTTCACTTTGTCTTTCTCTTTTCTGTTGACCTTTTTCAGCACAACTTGAAGGACAAATGTACACATAGAGCTCGTGCCTTAGCTTTAACAATAATTAGTATTGTGGTTATTTTGTTGAACTATTTATGGTTTTTAATCCAAATTTTTTTTTTATATATATAATATATACAATTTTTAAGATTAAAAAATGCTTCAAAAATATTACAAAAATGCTAAAAATAATGCTAAATGCTATTGGAAAAATTCGCTGCTAAATCCAAATAAATAATGCTAAATTTAGCAGTGAAAATGCTAAAAGGGTCACACTGCGTTACACACATCAGCACAAATGCAAAATACGCTCTCCACTATGGGTAAAAAAATCTAATTTATGAACGCTTAATAGGAGTGGATTAACAATTCTGTGGTTTTCATGGGCAACCGCGTATGTCTATTTTTTTCGATTTTGAAATGTTGATGCTTTATTGCTTAATTTCAAGCGCTCTTTACATTTTTTAAAAAAATTTTAAAAACAGATAGACACATTCCGATGTTTTAACTCAATTACAAAGTTCAAAACGTGCAATATCTAACCCATAGTTTGATCTAGAATGGTTTTTTCGGCTCTCCTGAAAAATTTTATTTTAAGACATACGCGGTTGCCCATGAAAACCACAGAATTAAACGTTTATATTAATTTTGTATTATTATGTTGGCAGCATCATGATATTTTAATTGTAATTTTTGTAATAGTGATGCATACAACTAGGGATGAAACGATACGAGTAAATAAAAATATCATACAACGAACGAATTTCAAATGAATTTCTGTTTTGTTTTCAATTTAAAATTAATTTCTGTTTTTTAAAACGTTATATTTGAATTATTTTTATGTTTTTTTTTGTTAATAAAATACATACTATTGTAATAGAAGCGAAATATGTAAATCATATTTCAATATCAAATTGTTTCTGCTTTAACTCTGTATGTTGCAAAAGAGATTATACAGCTTTATGTTTAATGAATAATTTAACCAATTTTAACCAGATGTTTTAACAAAACATTTTTAGCCACATATAACTGTCAAAATATTTTAAGTTCAAATGTTTTCATTTACCTGAATATTCAGGGTATAGTCACCCTTTCTGTTTATATAATATTGGGCAAAATTTGCGCCGGTTTTTTTTGATATGTATGTGCGTACCAATAACGTTTGGGAAATTTTTAAATGTCTTAAATTCTCTCATTAGGATTGCTTCCTCTATAAGAGATGAAGGCATTTTAATTTTTCTATTGCCCCAGCGAGCTAAGGCACGAGCCACTCTGGCTGAAATTCTACACACTGTTGCTTGAGAGAACCCATGAAGATCGGCTGCATCATCTTAAATCTACGAATTGTTTTTTTAACTTCAATTTAATTTGTTATTATCGCTTTTTTGGTAATTGCTAAAATTAGTTTTTAGATTTCTGGCAGGCACATTTTTACAAAAATTTAGTTTTAAATCAATTCTATATAATAATAGTGACACCCTTTTTTAACATTTAATACCTTTTTTGATGTCTCGAATATATTTAGAGATATCTAGCTCTAGCATTTCCTGATATCCTTATTTTTACAGTTCTCATTGTTTTGCTTCATTTGTCACTTTTTGTGCTATATTCAAAGCATGTAGGACAAAACATTTTTGTTCCGTTCGGCAAACCAGTAACCAACAGACGATATACTATGTGGTTTCTACTTTGTGTTTACTTTAACAAATACTATATATACCTATTTGAACGACATTTTAAAATATAAGTGTAATGAATGGTAAAAAAGAGGTTTACATTATTTGAAATAAATCTTAATAGCTTTTTTTTTGCAAAAACTTATAACGACTTTAAGCTTTAACAGAGAACATACATATGTAAGTATCTCGCGACCCACGTTATTTTTTACAAAAAAATCCATCAAGCTGCTTATATTATATTAAATTAATTCAAACATTAGTTATCGTTTTTCTAGAAAAAACACTTTTATGCGTATTAAACTTTTTTATTAAAATAAATAAGAAGGCAAAAATGTTTAATTTTTCATGCAATTATTAAAATTTTATTTTAACAAACAGTGAAATATCAGTTTATTAAACGCTTAAAGTAGGTTAAAGGCTACAATAAATATTTCAAATATATGAAACGTTTATTAAACGTTTAATAGGCTATTAAACATTTATAAATACTCTTTTTTCGACTTTTGCTTATTGATGACTTATAAAGCTGCAATGAAGTGTTTATGAATTAGACTGTAAAGCTTTTAGCATTGCCATATGAATTGACAATACTTTTATGTATAAGTATGGCAGTTTAAAACAAATACCAAAAATTGTCATCAAATTACTGTTCTTAACGTGAAAAAGAAGAAGAAAAGGCGATAATTTTGTATTGTGTTATATAATATTATATACTTATAAATATATATTTATTCATATTTGACCTTTATTTTATAATTACTTTTAATTATTTAAGCTTGAGGGTGGAATATTTAATAAAACTTTCAATAAAATATATTTCCTTTTATAAGCTGTTCGTACTTTTGAAAGTTCTGTCGCAAGTTTAAACCGCCAACTTTGAGCGTTTAAACTTGGAAACAAAATGAAATAATCGACTACCCAAAAACGAATTTCAAAGATTAGTTCTAATTTAATCGCTGGTCTTTATGTCAAACACTGGCTCTAAAAGGTATGGAATAATGAACATACCAAGGCTCATTAATATCCCGTGTACCCACTAAACAGCAATGTGTATATGATTGGCCCTTGTAAGTTGATTATTGAAAGTAATACATAGGTTTTTTGAGGATTGCACAACATTTATTTACAGTGTTATTGACTCTTATATCAAAATGAATGTTCAAATTGCGAACACTTTTGGATGGATTAAGACATAATCCATTATTTGTCATCCACTGATGAATATAATGTAAGACCTGATTCATATCTGTAAGCACGGTTGAATATTGTAAGCATTAGTTCATTTGTATGTTACAAGTCATGGATATTTCAGGCAGGTCATTAATATTAAAAACAAAAAAGTAGAGGCCCAAGAATGGAGTATAAAATTAAGATAACTGAACACCTTCTTTGTTTGTATGAAAAAATATTTACTAAACAAATACATTTTGTATATGAGACGAAACAAATAAATAAAAACACAAAAAAAATATGTTATAAAACTACAAAATATTGAAAATTTTGTTACTTCGGTTAATCGGTTAATCGACTGAAATTAACCGGTTTAATCGTTAATCGAAAAAAAACCAATTTGAAATTAACCGATCAGTTAATCGGGTAGTAATTAATCGGTTGACGGTTAACCGAATGAATTCCCTACTTTTTATATGAAGCTAGAGTATCGTTTTATGCGAATTCAATTTATGCGTTTTTTTTGGAACGCATCTATCGCATAAAACGAGACCTGAGTGTATTATACAAATAAAACTGTTTAGCGAATATTTGGTTTTTAAATGAGCAATTTTTGATATTTTAAACAATTTTGAGGGCATATTTTCGAGCTTTTTAGAGCATATTTCTGGTTTCCCTGGTTATGTGTTATATTTGTTAACTCAAAAAAGATATTTTAAGCTGTTTTTAAGTTTGTTTATTTCATATAAAACACGTTTAACTGGACTTGCACTGCAACATTCACGTTTGACATATTTTTAAAAGTGAACTGTCTTAACTACTGTCTGGTCGCCTACGTCACAAAGACTGTTAGCAGTGTTTTTGGCAACTAATATGTATTTTCTTACTGTCTTGCCAGTACTGTCAATATATAAACGCTGTGTTATTATGGTCAAGAAGCTATACCATGTTTTTATCAAGTTTCCCTCAGTTCTTTACAACATAATTTCTGGCAGATTTAAATAGTGCATTGAGTTCTGGAGTTTTACATATTTTCCACCCTCAGTAAGCTACGTTGCGACGTGCTTAGGAAGAAATTAACCATTTACTTGGGTAATTAAACTTGTACCCGGGAAGATTTATGGTTCCCCAAAATGGGTTATCTATATATCTATAAAACAGGATGTGTGTATGTATGTATGTATGTATGTATGTATGTAGGTATGTATGTATGTATGTATGTATGTATGTATGTATCATCTTTATAACTTGTTCCTATATACCGCCCAGTCAAAGTAGAAATCAAATTATTTACTATGAACACGTAAAATTTATCGAATAAACAACATTATTAACTGAGCCTGGCGATTTATTTCTTGTTTTTGGCGATTTTAATATGACTGATGTTTCCTGGAAATTTTTACCTCATTCATTTTTCTACGCACCGTGTTAACTAACATAAGTAGTACTCCATCTTCTATTGATTCAACAATACAAGTCTTCTACGCTACTATCTTTAAATATTTTGATGAATGTGTTCCGAAAGTAAGATTATGCACCAAAACTGAACCACCATGGAATTCTAAGCGATTATCGAATCTAAAGAATATAAAAAATAAATATTTTAAAAGGTACAAAAAGTCTGGTTTACTCTCCGACTACGCCAAATATGCTGTATCCCGATCAGATTACAATTTAATGAACACGTTGCTCTACAAGAACTATCTAAACACTATTAAACACAATTTAAAATCTGATCCAAAATCGTTTTATCAATTCGTTAATTCGAAACGTAATTCAACTGGTTATCCTAATGTTATGAAATACCAATCTGGTGAATCTAACAACAATTTGGAAATAAGTAATTTATTTGCAGACTTCTTTTCGCTGACTTACTCAGATGCCCAATATAATAATACCTCATATCCCTATCCTATTGCTGAAAGCCAACTAATACAAATTTTTCCGATCAGCACATCACAGATTTTAACAGCTCTAAGAAGCGTTAAATCGACATTTAGTAGTGGACCGGACGGTATACCCAGCTGTGTTTTAAAAAATTGTGCAAATGCACTTGCTACTCCACTGGAAATAATATTTAACAAATCTGAGCATGGCTATTTTCCTCAATATTGGAAAGATTCGTATATAGTTCCACTATTCAAGGCCGGTAATAAATCAAACATAATAAACTATAGAGGAATTGCAAAGCTTAGTGGAATCCCAAAATTATTAGAAAAATGTATCACCGATAATATTAGTCACCAAATATCGTCTTTTTATCCACTCATCAACACGGCTTCAGAAGTTGCTGCTCCACAACAACTAATCTTTTACAACTGACAACCCTGGTTAATAGAAGCTTTAATAACAAACAACAAACTGATGTCATATACACCGATTTTAGTAAGGCATTTGATAAAGTTAACCATTTCTTACTGTTACTGAAACTTGATATTATGGGATGCACTACAAATACCATAAACTGGTTCAGATCATACCTAACAGGTCGGAAACAGCGGGTAATCTCCAATAATGCCACCTCTAAAATTATTATCGTGAAGTCTGGAGTTCCTCAAGGGAGCCACCTGGGACCGATTTTATTTTCTATTTTTATAAACGATTTACCGAGTGTAATAAAATTTTGCAATGTTTTAATGTATGCTGATGATGTGAAGATTTTCCTAAGTCATAATAATATTTCAGAGGACAAACATTTACAACGTGATTTAAACAAATTGTATGATTGGTGCAATATCAGCCTGATGGGTCTAAATTTAAAAAAGTGCAAACATATGCGATTTTCACGAAATTGGAATGATAATGGTCGTTTTTTCTTAGGTGGAAATCAGCTAGAATTAGTTACGGAGTTTCTAGACTTAGGAGTTCTCCTTGATTGTAAATTAAATTTTAACAAACATATTGTCATGATGGTGAATAAAGCTCGTGGCGTGCTTGCTTTTATTAAACGATGGGCTAAAGAATTTACTGATCCTATAATAACCAAACGTTTGTATATATCGTTAGTAAGGCCTATCCTGGAATACGGTTCTATTATTTTGGGATCCCTACACTGATTGTCACAAGAAGCGCATTGAATCTGTTCAAAAACAATTTCTCTTATTTTGTCTGGGAAATACAACATGGAATGCAAATGTGAATCTTCTTCCATATTCTGCAAGACTTTCTATAATTAATTTGCCGACTTTAGAAAGCAGACGCATCATGCTTAACGTTGTTTTTTTTAGTAAATTTATTAAATGGTTCGATTTTCTCAGAGTTCTTGCTGAACACAATAAACTTCAATATACCTCTTAGGTCTACTCGGAACTACGCACCACTTCATCTACAGTGTTTTCAAACTAACTATGCAAACGCTGACCCTTTAAGGAGATTATCCAAAACTTTATATGATTTCTATAATTTTATTAATTACCCTGTTAACGTTAATATTTTAAAACGTAACATCATTTTGTTCTTGAATGTAAACCATTAGTTAAGTATTCTTATAAAATGTATATTATATTATTGGTCTGTAAGAATTTTAGTCCATAGACCGTGATTAAATAAATAAATAAAAAATGAAAAATGTATGTATGTATGTATGTAAGTATGTATGTATGTATGTATGTATGTATGTATGTATGTATGTATGTATGTATGTATGTATGTATGTATGTATGTATGTATGTATGTATGTATGTATGTATGTATGTATGTATGTATGTACGTATGTATGTATGTATGTATGTATTTATGTATGTATGTATGTATGTATGTATGTATGTATGTATGTATGTATGTATGTATGTATGTATGTATGTATGTATGTATGTATGTATGTATGTATGTATGTATGTATGTATGTATGTATGTATGTATGTATGTATGTATGTATGTATGTATGTATGTATGTATGTATGTATGTATGTATGTATGTATGTATGTATGTATGTATGTATGTATGTATGTATGTATGTATGTATGTATGTATGTATGTATATATGTATGTATGTATGTATGTATGTATGTATGTATGTATGTATGTATGTATGTATGTATGTATGTATGTATGTATGTATGTATGTATGTATGTATGTATGTATGTATGTATGTATGTATGTATGTATGTATGTATGTATGTATGTATGTATGTATGTATGTATGTATGTATGTATGTATGTATGTATGTATGTATGTATGTGTGTATGTATGTATGTATGTATGTATGTATGTATGTATGTATGTATGTATGTATGTATGTATGTATGTATGTATGTATGTATGTAGGTATGTATGTATGTATGTCTGTATGTATGTATGTATGTAACGTATGGACTCAAAAACGGCTGGGCCGATTTTGATGAAATTTTAAGGGAATCTTCAGAATATTCAGGCGGGTGACATTGTGAAGTCTGATTTTGGATTTTCGGTCTGTGGGCGGAGGGGCGTGGCAAAATCCAATTTTCATATTGCACCACCAATGACATCTATATAATTTGGACGATTTTTTCTTTAAAATGATCGCCATGGTCCAACTTAGATTTATACGAAATGAAAATTTTGCCCCGCCCACTTTTACGCCCACATTTTTCGAATTACCTTAAATCAGAAAACGGCTCCATCGATTTGACAAATTTTTCTTTCAAATGTTCGTATTAACCCATTTTAAGTTTTCAGCGAGAGAAAAATGTACCACGCCTACTTTTACGCCCACTTTTTCTATTAAACGCATAACTTGAGAACGGATTGACCGATTGGGACGATTTTTTCTTTGAAATCATCGCCATGGTCCAACTTAGGTTTTTACGGAAAGAAAATTTTTCCCCGCCCACTTTTTTCGATTTACCTGAAATCAGAAAACGGCTCTATCGATTTGACTTATTTTTCTTTCAAATGTTCGTATCTTTTTAACGGATTTTTAAAACCGAACCCAAACATTTTTCCTAATTTATACAGGACAACGTCTGACGGGTCAGCTAGTTTTCTATAAAAAAATATATTTTGGGCATAGTTCTTCTATTTCTGGACCGATATTTTCGACCTTTTGAATCTTTTGATGTATAAAACATTTTTCCATTCGTTATACTAGAACCCTATAATTTATTTGTTCTAAGCCCATTTTTGGGTATTTAAAAAAATTTTTATTTTAGTCTTAAATTTTTTGTATCTGAACCGATTTTCAAGTTTGTTTTTAGAAAATGTGTTTTGCGTTGAACATGAAACTAAAAGTGATTCAAATAAACTGGCGTTTTCGAAGAAATTCTGTCCTAAGAGTATATTCCTGGTAGCATCGTTGGGAGAATAAGTGCCTATATGTGAGAACATAAGGAAAAAACGATCTCAAAATAAAATGGATTTTATTTCATGAAATGAATTGAAATTTTTTTAATAATTTTGATACTTGATATGTATAAATAAAAATACTTTTATTTCAAGCTCGAGGCCAGTATCGAAAATAAATTTTATTTTAATATTTGCCATAACTTACAGCCGTATTCATAAAAATTTATTAATGATTAATTAGTCGTTTTTAAGCAAAAACTGCTAAAGTTGTATTCATAAACGAAAAATAGTCTATTAAACCTTTAATAAACCATTCATAAAGTAAGAAAATTTATTGTTGGATTTGCCCTTCTTTAAACCAAAAATAAAATGACATTTTGATAAGTGTTTGCATTTTATGATATTATTTTTGAGAAATATGTTGAAAAATAATGAAAACAAATATTGTAGTTGTTTCTTTGGCCAGAGTGATGAATTTATGAATGTTATTTTTGTCAGGCTAATAGGGCCTAAATTTCTTCAAAGTAAATAAAATTCAATTTTTAATTTGTTCCCGACGTTGCGTCGATTGTTTGTCGATTTTTTCAAGGGATTGTAATATGAAATTTAATCACATTAAAAAGTTTTAGATATGGATATGTTAAATATATTTTACTTATTTTTTTTTTAGACAACCAATTTAAAGTTATATTGTTATAGAATTTATATGATTTAAATGAATATGTTCAGGGGCAAATGCAGATATTCTCTTTAATTATTTATTAAACTATTGCAACCAGCTGTTTTTTTTTTGTTAAAAACAACAAATTATTGTCCAAAAATAATAGTGATGTTAATAAGAAGTAAACAAACTTTTTATTCGAATACTTTCTTATCGTATATACATATAAAAAAGGTTCAAACAAAAGTTTAATGATACCTTTCGGCAACATTTTGTTCAGAAACCTAAATAATGGGCCATGTCACAGAGTACAATTCCGTTCGGAATGATTCCGTTCGGAATTAAAGAAAACATATTTGTTTGTTGATGGAAAGTGTATTTTGATAGTTTTATGGCCTTTCAGATACAGACAACTCCCATACCGTTCATGAAAACAAAAATGGTTTCATTCCGAAACATTTTTTCGTCATTTTCTGAAGCACCAACATACGGAATGAATTCCGTTTCCGAACGGAATTGTACTCTGTGACATGGCTGTATATGTAGTTTTATTTGATAATAATAATTTTTTAAGTTCTACAATTAAGAACAAATTACAAAAAAAAAATATATATATGTATATATGGAATATCATGTGAACCGAATGGAAGTTTTATGCATCGCTAGCAATAAAATGCCAGCAAAATATAAAGAAAGTTGCCATACTTAAACACAAAATCGCTACAAACAATTAATAGTAAAAACAATGTTAATGTACGTTTATGAATACAAATTTTTTATAGGAGGTTTATAAGACAAAAAGCGTTTGATAGTTATTACATACTATAAGCTTAAAATAAGAACTTTTTATGAATATGGCTGTTATACTATATGACTATCATAATCTGGGCTTGTAAAAAAATAATAATTTATATTGAAGACGGACGAATTTCTTTCTTTGCGTCGTCTATTATTCAACTATCTATGTATGTGAAATTCGACAAAAATAAATAAAAAAACGGCAAATCCATCTGAGGAGATCGAGTGGTTGCGATCGAAACATGTCATGGTAACCTGCCGGCCAGGGTTCGAGCCCGAGCCACGTCAAGAATGAAAGATTATCAATAACAATTTTAATTAATTTTCATGTTGTAAAATTCCTTTCTTCATAAAAATAATTTAATAAGAATGAAATTTCATGAACTTAAGCCTAATTAAAAAAAAATATTAAAAATTTGGATTAAAAACCATAAATAGTTCAACAAAATAACCACAATACTAATTATTGTTAAAGCTAGGGCACGAGCTCTATGTGTACATTTGTCCTTCAAGTTGTGCTGAAAAAGGTCAACAGAAAAGAGAAAGACAAAGTGAAAAAACAAAAATGTACTTGGACTTCAAGAAAAATTCTTGACGAAAGTACGAAAAAACAGAAGTAAAGGAAAAAACATGTAAAATCAATTAAAATGGATAATCATTCAGGAAAGCAAATTTCGATCTACCAAATGTTAAAATACAATTTGGTTTAAGGATTGATGTTTGACTAGTGACGTCAGCAGTCGTCGATGGCTGCGAGTGTAAGACGGCAAATCCATCTGAGGAGATCGAGTGGTTGCGATCGAAACATGTCATGGTAACCTGCCGGCCAGGGTTCGAGCCCGAGCCACGTCAAGAATGAAAGATTATCAATAACAATTTTAATTAATTTTCATGTTGTAAAATTCCTTTCTTCATAAAAATAATTTAATAAGAATTAAATTTCATGAACTTAAGCCTAATTAAAAAAAATATTAAAAATTTGGATTAAAAACCATAAATAGTTCAACAAAATAACCACAATACTAATTATTGTTAAAGCTAGGGCACGAGCTCTATGTGTACATTTGTCCTTCAAGTTGTGCTGAAAAAGGTCAACAGAAAAGAGAAAGACAAAGTGAAAAAACAAAAATGTACTTGGACTTCAAGAAAAATTCTTGACGAAAGTACGAAAAAACAGAAGTAAAGGAAAAAACATGTAAAATCAATTAAAATGGATAATCATTCAGGAAAGCAAATTTCGATCTACCAAATGTTAAAATACAATTTGGTTTAAGGATTGATGTTTGACTAGTGACGTCAGCAGTCGTCGATGGCTGCGAGTGTAAGACGGCAAATCCATCTGAGGAGATCGAGTGGTTGCGATCGAAACATGTCATGGTAACCTGCCGGCCAGGGTTCGAGCCCGAGCCACGTCAAGAATGAAAGATTATCAATAACAATTTTAATTAATTTTCATGTTGTAAAATTCCTTTCTTCATAAAAATAATTTAATAAGAATTAAATTTCATGAACTTAAGCCTAATTAAAAAAAATATTAAAAATTTGGATTAAAAACCATAAATAGTTCAACAAAATAACCACAATACTAATTATTGTTAAAGCTAGGGCACGAGCTCTATGTGTACATTTGTCCTTCAAGTTGTGCTGAAAAAGGTCAACAGAAAAGAGAAAGACAAAGTGAAAAAACAAAAATGTACTTGGACTTCAAGAAAAATTCTTGACGAAAGTACGAAAAAACAGAAGTAAAGGAAAAAACATGTAAAATCAATTAAAATGGATAATCATTCAGGAAAGCAAATTTCGATCTACCAAATGTTAAAATACAATTTGGTTTAAGGATTGATGTTTGACTAGTGACGTCAGCAGTCGTCGATGGCTGCGAGTGTAAGACGGCAAATCCATCTGAGGAGATCGAGTGGTTGCGATCGAAACATGTCATGGTAACCTGCCGGCCAGGGTTCGAGCCCGAGCCACGTCAAGAATGAAAGATTATCAATAACAATTTTAATTAATTTTCATGTTGTAAAATTCCTTTCTTCATAAAAATAATTTAATAAGAATTAAATTTCATGAACTTAAGCCTAATTAAAAAAAATATTAAAAATTTGGATTAAAAACCATAAATAGTTCAACAAAATAACCACAATACTAATTATAAATAAAAATAAATAAATTTAATGTAAAGGTCTAAAATTAATACCTACAACTGTTTTTGATGTTGGATTGCAAACAAAAAAAGCTATTATATTTTACATTAAATCTTTTGAAAAAATTTTCACCCAATAGTGAATACTGCTACTTTAAATTGTATAGTGTTTAATTCAATTTAAATTTTTTTGTTTTCTTGTCTCACTATTTATGTGAAATGCACAATAAAAAATTAAATAATAAAGTCATAGATTGCCCTGAGGCATTTTTTGCTAGGAAAAAAAAAGTACATGAACATTTACTATGTGTTCTTTTTACAGGTTTATTTGGCTTCTAAATTACACTCAAATGGGCTAAAATTGAATACTGCAATATCCATGCACTCAATGCTGATCGCTATTCTAAAGCTGACAGTTGTTTTCCTTATTTTTTTTTTCTTAACACAAGTGGAATGAGAAAACCCTTTAGGACTATCGAACGTGGTAACGAGGTGTTGAGTGCTAACTATCTGTTTACATCAATTTATTGAATAAATATCATATAGAAAAATCGTATTGCACATTATTAAGTTTGGGTAAAATTTTATAATACCCTACACCTTAATATTTTTTTTTTTTAATTTATTTTTTATTATTGAATCTTTCTTATCGAAATTTACAATATGTATTCAAATCTTAATTCTACTTGTTGTTTATTAGTTGTTACCAATGTAACCACCAGGGCAAGGAAGTTCATGCACTTAAAATCGCAAAATATGCGCATAAAACATGCACTAAAAATCGTAAAATATGCAAAAATAAAAGTAAGAAATATGCATTAAAAATATATTTATTTAACCATATTTAACAAAAAAAAAAACATAAATACATTTCATTCAGTTTTAAAAACTTAAAACATAGTTTAAAAAGTAGTAGTAGATAAAGATATATTTACATATATAAATAAATAAGTTTTTTTTTAAGTTATCAAATGTAAAACTCATTCTATTTGGTCTTAACTTAAAACAGTTTTAAGCATTGAAAGTGTTCGTTCGACATCAACGGATGTAATAGGTGGATATTTAAAAGTGGTCAACTCCTTTGTAGAATATTCATTGTCTACAAATTTTTCTTTACTGAAAGGTAAATTAAAAATATTACCAATTTCTTTAACTTTTTTAAATCCGGCATTCTTTTTTAAAACTGCATACATTTTGGCTTTTATTTTTTCGCCGATTTGACCTTCTACTTTTCTTATTTTAATGATTTAAACCATTGAAGTTCGGTTATTGTCTCGACTAGAAACCCATTGTTTGAGTGTATAAATTCTAATTGAGCCTTTATATTAGGTACATTTAAAATATTGTTCACTTTTTTATCGCGACTGCATTATTTTCGTTAAAATTATTTACCACATCTTTAAATTCTTCAAAATTTTTGGCATAATACTCAACTGCCTGTAACCAGGTACCCCATCTTGAAACGCAAAGGAGACTTTAAAATCTTTCATGCATGGTATGAGCTAAGCATGTGACATGTAACATTTTTGAGTAAGATATCTTAAAAAAAAGGTCAAGTAGAGCAAAATTTAATTTTTATTAAAGGATTCTAAAAGAGAAATTGAATCTTTGAAAGTTCGAGCTATTGAAGCATGATCCACCTTTTCAAACTTTACAATATTTAAAAAAAATTTGTGTTTACTCTGTTCTTCTTCTGCATTCAAGATCTTCTTCTGCATTCAAGATCCCAATTACGTAGACAACGAAACGTCCTTCAGTGTCCATTGCTTCGTCAAAAGACAGCCACAAATTATGTCACTTAATTCTTTCAACAATGTCACATAGTTGTATAGTGTACAACTTGGGGATATAAGTTTTTATAAGGGTTGTTTCCGTAGGAATGGTTTCATTGTTATATTTGTTTAAAAAAAATTCTATACTTTGGTTGATTAGCTAATATAGAGGTATATCTGCAGACACCAGAGCATTATACAATTCAAAACTAAATTTGCTAGTCTTATCCCCAAAAGTTGATTTTCTTGAAATTAAAGTTTGCGAAACGTTTTCATAAATCATTAATCTTTGTGTTTCTGGCTTTGAAGGTGCTGATTTACTTGAAATTTTTAAATGAAACACCTTTTTGTAAACTTTGCAAAAAAGTACTTTCCCCTTAATTTTGAAGACTCAAAAACACATTTATTTAAAAGATTATTTTTTGATATTTTTTCTTTTGGCATTTTTTTCCTTAGAAACAATTTTTTTTATTAATACTTTTTGGATTTTAGGTCATACTTCTTACACCGTAAATCAAAAATATTATGTTGAGTTCTATTTTTTCTTCGCCGAACATTATTTTTATTTGCCGTTTCTTCAAGTAAAAAAAACCGCGAACAAAATGAAATGTCAAAAACTGTTTTATTGTTACTTCTACAATTATGAAATTGTATAATTTTTGTATGTGCTACTTTTTAAAAGTAAAAGAAACAAGGTGAATTTATAATAAAATGTTGGTAATTCAGTACCAAACACCAACATGTTGTTTTTGCTCCTTGAAAATGTCGAAGTTAGCAGATTTTCCCATACTATTTTGACTGTTTGACAGCTTCAGGGCTGAAACAACTATAACCAGCTGATTCACTGACTACACCTTATAATGAATTCGCCTTGAACAGAAAGATATTTCTAAACAAAAAACTAAGAAAAGAGCAATTTTTTTTATAAATATTATAAAATATGACGAAAAATGTGAATTTATAACAAAATATGACGAAAAATATGCATTTATAGCAAAATATGCAAAAACATGCATTTAAAGCAAAATATGCAAAAATATGCACTAACAAATTGATGCCATTTTACTGGAAATATTGTGATTCGCAAAGATATTAACTTTAGGTGGGTCTCAGAGTACCGACAACAAACATGCATTTGCATGAAGTCCCTTACCCTGGTAACCACTAACTACTGTTTTCAAATTTTAAAAATGTCTTCTAGTTAGGCTCAAAGTATCGGTTCTTTTCAGCCTCTGGTGACCGTCAAACTGAAGCAGAACCCGAGCAAGGTAGTTAGGGTGGACCTTTAGTTTATCTTTGTAGCTAATTGAATATTTTTTAATTTCCTCCTGGATAGTGAGGACGTTGAGATCTCTGTGGATAATATCATTACGTATATGCAATGGGGCGCAGACAATTTGTCGTAATATTCTAGACTGTCTTCTTTGAAGCTTTTGGATGTTAGACGCGCATGCAGTACCCCATAATTGGATGCCATATGTCCATATTGGTTTTATGATGGATTTGTATAAGAGAATTTTGTTGTCTAAAGACAAGTTTGAGTTTCGACCTAGGAGCCAATGTAGTTGAGCAGCGTTAAGTTTCATAACCGTGCTCAGGTTTGTGGGCATATCCGCTGTGTATATTATATATAGTAGCGGTCCTTATTTGCTGCCTTGGGGGACACCGGCAGTTATTTTCTTGAGGGGGGAGTATTTATCTTGCGACCATACTATGTTCTGCCTGTTAGATAGCTCTCCAGAAGCTTGTGAGTGTTTTGAGGAAGCTTTCGTGTTATTTTGATGAGTAGCCCATCATGCCAAACTTTGTCAAATCCTTGGGAAATGTCTATAAAGCATTGCTTTTTTTCAAACGCCGATCTAATTAGGGTGACAATTCTATGCACTTTCTATTCTATTGTACCATGTTTCGCTCTGAATACGAACTGGTGATCCGGGATGATGTCGTGTTCATTTAGATGAGGAGTTATACTTAAAACGAATATTTTTTCGAAAAGCTTCAATGGCATCTTTTCCTGGCTTAGGAATCATAACAATTATAGACCTGGGGATGGGAAGTATCCGAGTCTTAATATAGCGTTAAAAATGAGCAGCAAGATTCTAAAAGCACACGATGGTTAGTTTCTTATCATTGACCCTGTGATGCGGTCAGGTCCGGGAGATTTTCTAATATTCACTTTTTCTATTGCAAATTTTTGTTGAGTTATATTCATGGTGGAATAAGCAGGTGGCATCGTTACGGCAACAAATACAACATTACAACAAAAATGGAAATTATATCACCGTTTACGTCAAACAATTTTTTAAACAAAAATCAAAGCGTGCCGCAAAACGTGATGAATAAATAAATTTTTGGCCAATTTGTATTTAATTATGGTCCATATTATTTATTATTTAAAATTATCAAAAACTTTAATAAAATACAATAATCACAGCACAAAACGTGGACTATAAACAAAACTTTGACATAAACCTAGACAAACAATGCAAGAGCAAAAAATCGTCATCTGGCGTAGTGCTGCCACCTGTTTATTCCACCATGAGTTATATTAAATTTAATTGGATGGTTTACCTTATCCGGAATGATTGGACGACAGGAACAAGTATGTGCATCATGTGGCGTGAAAACTTTCTCAAGGTGGCCTGCGAACGCGTTTTATTTTTCATTTGTGTTTTTGGCCCAAGTGCGGTTTTCCAGTCTTAATGGAGATTCTTGGGTTAAAGGGCATTTCATATGCCTTACAGCCCTCCATTAGCTATAATTCGAGTTTTATGTGGCATCTAGGCTGTGGGTCTGTCTCAATTTGTTACGAAGAGTTGTCAGACAGAACGACTGCTTTTCCATTGTCTTCTTAACTTCCTTTTTTCTCTTAATAAGTTAAATGCTATGTTCACAATTAAACGCGTTTAAGCAACTTGAACGTGATTAAGCTCTGATCACATCAAATACGAGATGGTTACCCACACATTGATAACATTGTAACAACTAAATCACTTCCTTAATCACAAAGAATCCTCTGAACATACCTCAAACTGAGTATAATAAAGAATCGGCCACAATAAACCTTCTTCTTAATATTTTTTTCATCTTTATATAATCCATTATTTTTTTACAATTTCATCATTAATATGTTTAAAATAATAGTCTAATAACTTAATTAAAGTATTTTTAATCCATTTCAAATACTTTAAAGAAATAAAAATTTGTTTGTTGTGTTTTTTTCTAAATCAACTGTCATCTTAATCATCTGCAAGTATGGGCACCACTACATTGAAAGCTTTGCATGTGTGGCATTGTATTGGTTTGTTTACGTTTGCATTTGTTGGTTTTATGCTCTTTTGCTCTTTGTTTTTTGTGTATGTATACACATCGTTCGCTCTTTTTGCATTTTGATTTTGCATTTGCCCATAGCTGATCATCTGAAATGTAATGTGAACGGCTTTGATTAACATTTAGCTCAAACGCGTTTAAAAACCAAAATGTGAGCATAGTATAAGCCAGTAGCTCGTTTCTGTATTTCTCGCATCTTAAAATTTCTTACATGAAGTGTGAAACAAAAAATTCCATCGTTTCTCGATTTATGAGATAAAAGTGTTTCTGTATTTGAATGCGAAAACAGACACAACAAATTCTGTTTATACTGGAATATTTCCAGTAATTAAGTGTCAAATAAAAGCGAAACGTAAACAAAAGAAATAAATATAATAAAAACAGGGCTGCCAGATTTGACGAGTTATCGTCATCTTGACGATTTTTTATTCCGATATTAACAAAGTGACGTTTTGATGATTTTTTCTAATATTTTATAATTTTGTTGTTACTTTCTATAGAAAGAAATTCATCTTGAATTTTTAAATTTCAAACGCTTCTATTTTGTGGCGTCTGTAGAAAGCAGCAACAAATTGATAAAATATTTTTGATTTTGTTTTTGCTCTTAATGAAATTGTTTGCGTTGCGTTTTACACTATAAGCCCCTTAGTCTTCGAAATAAGATAACTGTAAATATTTTTATATGTTTGTTTATTAGAAAAAAAGATATCTTTAAAAACAAGGGTTCAATTTTTAAATTTATCCCTATTGTGAAAATTGTCCTCGAAATTGTTTGTCTCTTCCCTTAAAAATGTATTGGCAAAAGCAAAATTTCGAGGGAAAGTAATGGACCGACTTGGCTTATTTTGAACATTTAATACTTCTTATATACATAAACAAAATATGATTGATATTCTTATCTTATATGAATACTTTTGTGCCAAAACTTTTATTCCGGCAAGAAAGAAATTTGTTTGTCTCCCAGTAAAAACTTTTTCAAAATGGATAGCTTCTTTCACTCGTTATTTAGTAGCTTTCTTCCATAAGAACTTCGATAACTACATTCTGGATGTATTTAGATAAAAAAAAATTACTTACTTTTGAATTTGTTCATTTTGGCACAACCCTTGTAAAATTTATTAGTTTTTCAGTAGAATTGTATGTAGTGCTTTTATGTGTTTCTGATTACTTAACATATTATTTTGTAGGCGAAGATTTTACTGGGTCTTTAACCCGTTTATTTATGAACCGATTTTTTTAATTTTAACTACCAGGTATTCTACTAAGTCTATTACAGGTAAAAAAGAAAAAGATTATAGGAATAGGTAAATTAAAGATTTATATCTCTGCCATTTGTAAACAGATATAGTTAAATTTCAATAATATACTATTTCGGACTACATACGATATAAATATAAACAACGTTGTCACTATCAATTCCATAAAAACCCAGAATATTTATAATACTGTTATCAAAACTGATTTTTAAATTTTAAATTTTTATCGGATTAAAGAAAATAAATAATTTTTTAAAATATAATCCTCCAGCTTAACAAAATAAATATAAATTTAATGAAATTATTAAATACCCATGAATTTTAACTATGTTTTTGTTTGATTATTTTTTAAAAAAAGTCGAAACAAATTTGTTTAAAATTGATTTTAAATTGCACGATTTTTTAAACAAAAAAGACGATCTTTTTTATTTTTTTCTCAGGAAATTGACGATTTTGACACAAATTTAATCTGGCAGCATTGATTAAAACCAAAACAAGAAAAGGCTAAAAAAAATTTAAAATAACAAAATATAACAATTGTTTTTTGTTTATTTTCATCATATAATTTATGTATTCATCATTTATATTCCTTCTATTTTTTTATTTATTTTAAAAAAATAGTATATGTATAAACATATTTGAAATTCAAAATATCTACATTTTGTTTTTCTCGCCACCAATTTCAAATGTGACTTATTTTGACAGTTCTTGAAAGAAACTTTTCGCAAAATATTGTTATAGAAACACTTTTTCTCGCATCCTTCCAATAATTGTTGGAAAATTATTTAAATGACAGATAATTCTCGCAAAAAAAAGATACAGAAACACTTGTGTGAGAAAAACCATTTTTTGTTTCATTTCACACTATTTTTGTTGCAATTCACACGTTTCATGCGAAAAGTTTTACGATGTGATAAATACAGAAACGGGCTACTGCTGTAGCAACAAAAATAGTGTGAAATGAAACAAAAAATGGTTTTTCTCACACAAGTGTTTCTGTATCTTTTCTTTGCGAGAATTATCTGTCATTTAAATAATTTTCCAGCAATTATTGGAAGGATGTGAGAAAAACTGTTTCTGTAACAACATTTTGCGAAAAATTTCTTACAAGAACTGTCAAAATAAGTCACATTTGAAATTGGTGCGAGAAAAGCAAAATGTAGATATTTTAAATTTTAAATATGTTTAAATACTATTTTTTTAAAATAAATAAAAATAGAAGGAATTTAAATGATGAATGCATAATTTATATGATGAAACACAATTGGAGGGCTCAGAGTAGGAATTGGCAAAAAATATCGATATATCAAAATATCGATATTTTTAAAAAAAATAATCGATATATATCGCCGATATTTAAAATACCGATATTGAAATAAGACTATTGAATTCGATATTTTTTAGAGTCAGTCTTCAGTAGAAACTCAAAATTTTAGCCGTTTTCCAAACAATTTGTTGTTTTGAGAATTGACATCACTGCACACAGAAAAAATTTGAGCCAAAAATTATTCAATTAAATAATTATTTGGTGTACATTAATTATTCAATTAATTTTTTTGTTTGCTGCAATTAATTTTTTTAATCAAAACACATAAATGTGTATATTAGACTGGTCGTATCTTGTACGGGATTTTTTTTTTTTTAATTTAATTGTTTGCGCTGCTTACAATATGAGGTTTGGTGTAAGAAATCATGATCTAATTTTTCAGGTCAATCCGACGGTGCCTAGCCGTGCCGGGTGTGGCCCAAAGTTCCCCATATTATAAAAAAAAACATCTTTTCTATCAGATCTTTAAAGTTATACTAGTTGAAAAGCCGAAAATCAAAAATATGACTTCGTTACGATCTTCCGCAGTGAAAGTACTTCAAGTGTGCCAAATTTCAGCTTCCTATGTCATCAGATGGCTTCACAAAGTTGCGGAAAGAATAGGACATACAAGCAAACATCCTGACATACTAAGAAATTATATATTGTATAGATAGATTAAAGTATTTGCTGTTTAATATTTTAGTATGATACGAACAAAAGATTTTTAACCTAATTCGGGGTCGCTGAATCCAGTGGTGCTACCCGATTTTTTATGTTAGCTTTGGTTTTCGGGATATACCGTTATTTCGAAAATTAAGGATGTTGCACAACATATGTTTCCGCAACTCAAAAACGCTTTAGGTTATTGAAAAACTAAAAAAAACCAGAAATTCCGCAATAAAATTTACTTTAAGAAAGTTGCAACTTTTTTCTTTATGTTGGCTTTGGTTTTCGAGATATACCGTTATTCCGAAAATTAAGGAGGTTGCACAACATATGTTCGCGTAACTCAAAAACGCTTTAGTTTATTGAAAACTAAAATAACCGAAAATCCGCAATAAAATTTACTTTAAGAAAGTTAAAACTTTTTTCTTTATGTTGGCTTTGGTTTTCGAGATATACCGTTATTTCGAAAATTAGAGCGGTTGCACAACATATATTCGCGTAACTCAAAAACGCTTTAGCTTATTGAAAAACTAAAAAAAAACCGAAATTCCGCAATAAAATTTACTTTAAGAAAGGTAAAACGTTTTTCTTATATGCGCAGTCGTTTTAGAACTGCCATCGGCAACCTATACTATTACATTTTGCGATTATATGCGTTGTATGAATTTTACATATGTTGTTGTTAATGTTGTTAAATTCTCTGCAATATGTGTGCACATGTACGTAATAAAAGAGCATACAAGAGAATAAAAGAGAAAAGAGAAAACGCGGCGCCCTGATTTTGCCGATGGCTGTTTTAGAAACATAATTTTTTTTTCTGGAAAAAAATATAATTTTTTTATTAAAATTTCGGAATTTTTGTTTTTAAAAATTCATAAAAAAATGCAGCTATGCTTCTAATTTTATACAGTCATATAAAAAACAACATTGCAAACAAAACAAGCTATAAATGATTAAAATCTGTTAACAACTTTTGATTTTATGTATTCACAAAAGACGAAAAATTTTAATTAATTTAAGAATTTTATTAAACCGCCATATAAATTTTTCGCCAATTTTAGATTTTCGGCTTTTCAACTAGTATAACTTTAAAGATTTAAGAAAAAAGATGGTTTTTTTTTATAATATGGGGAACTTTGGGCCCCACCCGGCAGGGCTAGGCACCGTTGGATTGACCTGAAAAATTAGATCAGGATTTCTTACACCAAACCTCATATTTTAAGCAGCGCAAACAATTAAATTAAAAAAAAAATTTGCGACCAGTCTAGTGTATATGTTGTGTATTTTTAGTTTATGCAATTAAATTTTTAATTGACTAAATTTGTTTTGCATAACTCGAATATACAAATCCGTTAATTGATATGATCAATTCTTTTGCAGGGGCAAAATTAGTAAAACATTTAACTGTCTGAACGAATTGTTTAATTAAAGTCGATATTCTATTATTTCTGTCCATGCATCATATGCTTTTTAAATGAAGATCTAAAGTGATTGGCATTTATAAGAAGACAAATTAAGAAAAAAAGCGGGTTTTTTACATTGCAGATTTCTAATTAAACAGTAAAGTCAAACGAACTTGAATAAATTTATTTTATGCGGGTTTGGAACAATATATGTGCCTATAAACATATACATATTTGGAATAATAATACGATTTTTGCATATAAATATATTAAATTTTTTAATTTGGTTATAGTTATAGCAAAATACGTTCGATTTTTGTGGCGGCAGCAAGCTATTTTGAAACCGAGAACTACTTTGGTTTCTGCAATAACAATGCGAAAAAAAAACAGAGACAATGTCAGAAGCAAATTACATGTACGTTTGTGACCGAATATTATAAACCTTATGTAAAAAAGCAATTTTGACAGACATGAACAATTACATGTGACTTGAAAATTTGACATGTCAGATGACAAATACATGTCGTGTACGGGCGCCTTTAACATTTTTTCTTTTAGTTTAAAGATACCAAGTTAGAATTTTATAATTAAACGGTTTTTATGTATATATTTACATAAATTCTATTCAATGGTGAGATTAGCATACATATCTTGGTATTGTACAATATTAACTTCAGCCGGCTAATGATTCCGTCAATAGTTGACGCCGTTGCCAGTTTCTTCCCGGCATAGATTTCTGATGTCAGATGGTTTGTCAGAAGAAAATAGAGCACGCTCTAATTGAAATTTTGTCAGATGACTTTGCGTCTGACTTTTACAGAAGCAAAGTTAAAAAGGTAACACACGACATGTATGTGTTTTGCATTGGGAAATTTGACATGTCAGATGACAAAAACATGTCGTCTATATGCTCCTTTAAAAATTGAGTGCAGCCTACGTCATAGCTTTCAATTTATGTAAATTTTGACAAGCAGTATACATATGTAAAAGACTATCAAGAACAACTTGAACGTGTGGCCGCAGGGTAAGTGAATTGTCATTAATTTCTGGAGCCATTGACTTGGGTTTATTACCGTTACCTTAGGAACGAAACACTTTTTGATTTAGTCCGTTACAGAACTCGATAGAGTTAAACTTTTCGAAGAATTTCACACCAGTTTAGAAATACATTCATATATGCATTTTATAAAATGACTTGGTTCGGTTCAGCTTTGAACCCTTCAATTGTTATACTTTGTTATTTAAAATTTTTTTTAGCCTCTCCTTGTTTTGGTTTTACTCAGTGCTGCCAGATAAATTTGTGTAAAAATCGTCAAATTCCTGAAAAAAAATAATAAGATCGTCTTTTTTGTTTAAAATAATTAAAATTAATTTTAAACAAATTTTGTTTGATTTTTTTTTAAACATAATCAAACAAAAGCATAGTTAATGTTCATGCCCAGCTAGCATTTTGTATCATAATCTTATCATTTAGGAATCAGCTTCAAGAGCAAAGTACCCGTATATGAGCTCATTTTTCAATCGTTGTGAGAAAATGGTACCCTAAAGATTAATCACCTGAAAGAATCATATGTGATTCAATTTTTGATCCTTTTAATGCAAGTTTTAATAATCATTATTGAATCGTTTTCGTCTCATTTTTTAACAGTAAATTATATAGTTTTTGATTATATTTCATATCATTTTTTCATTGCAATGCTTTTTAATTTTTCTCCGATAAAATCAGCACCATTATGGCTTTTGATTATTCAAACCAGTTTTTTTGAACCAAAAAGAGAAGAAAAGAAACAATTTGCACTGACATTTATGCTCATAAATTGTCAAAAATTTTTTGGCTTCTTTTTTATCCAAGCTTTTTTTTATTTTTCCGATTTGGCAAAAACAAAAATTTTAAATATTTAAACATAAATGAATCATATATGAATCCATTTTCTATCACTCAAGTGATAAATCAGTTTTTAATCATCAAAACTGATCTGAAAAGAATTATTTGTGTGATTTTTACAAAAAATAATCAGCCAAATGCTAGCTGGTTGGGTATTTTATACATACATCTATATATAAATCGGCTAGGGCAAAACAGTTAAGAACACTTTCCTCCTCTGTATGTCAACCGATTTGAACAAAATATACACCATTTGAAAGATATTTACTTATAGAAGTGCACAATGTATATTTTATTAAAATCTGTTCAATAGTTTCAGAGTTATAAGCGTTAAAATTTGCTACTAACACAAATACAAACAATTTTTTTTTTTTTCAATTATAAAATAATAAAAAAAAGGGTGGATTATTCGACATTTTTTAGAAACCGGTTTTCGAATATTTCGACTTTATAAATTCGGAAAATTTAATGTGATCATTTTTAAATTTTCTATAATATTGAACTTAGAAACGTAATATTATAGGTGCAGGGTTCTGAGTGAATGAAACCCTATAAGATAAAAAAGTTGGTACTTTTTGTTTTTCCTTTTGTACGTTTTGAATTTATTAAAAATGCATGATCCTGGGGGAATAAGAACATGTAAGGGGAGCTTTTTTTATTTTTCAACATAGAAGAATAAAATTAAACATGCAATGTCCTGAGTGACAATATATTAAGGAGATTTTTTGATACTTTTTTGTTTTATCAATTCTGATTATATTGAACTTATAAATTAACTCACGTGGAAGCTAAAATATGAACCGGAGGTTAGTTCCTCGCCAAATCAATCTACTAAGACGGAAAAAATGCTCAAACATGTAAATAAATATACACATAGATGTAATATGTTTTCTTCTTATGAACATGAACATTTATGGTCGAATTTTGACCATTAGGTTAACACTAGTACATATAAATTGTCTATTGTTCGACCTTAATTTTTTTAAATTTATATTTATTTTATTAAGCTTGAGGTCTATTTTTTATAAAATTATTTATTTTCTTTAATCCGATAACAATTTTAAGTTGTTATTTTTCCCTGAAAAAGTCACACAAAGGCGTGACAAAATATCATATTGAAGAAAAAATAAAATAAATATTTTTATTAAAAAAGTCAAGTCGGTTCATTACTTAACCTGGTCCTCATACAAGCAAGTATCCTCTCAAAATTAAGGTTTTGGTGCGATTTTTAATGCCGAATATAGCACTTTAAAATTCTAACTGAAAAATGGGGTAATGGTTTAATGGTTTACACAAAAAAATTGTATTAAATAATCGCGGGAATAAAAAGTAAACACTTTTCCCTCGAAATTTTGCTATTGCCAATATATTTTTAGGGAAGAGACAAACAATTTCGAGGACAATTTTCACAATAGGGATACATATAAAAATATAAGCTGCCTTGTTTCTAAAGATATCTTTTTTTCTAATAAACAAACATATAAAAATATTTAAAATTATCTTATTTCCAAGACGAAGGGGCTTATAGTGTAAAACGCAACGCCAACAATTTCATTGAAGGCAAAAACAAAATCAAAAATTTTTTACATATTTGTTGTCACTTTCTACAGAAATTCATATTGTTTTTTTTAATTTTCAACGCCACAAAATATGAAGGGTTTGAAATTTAAAAATTTAATATGAATTTATAGAAAGTAACAACAAAATTATAAAATATTTTTGATTTGGTTTTTGCTTTCGTCACTTTTTTTGGAAAAAATCATCAAATCGTCACTGCTAATTTCGGAACAAAAAATCGTCAAAATTGCAATAACTCGTAAAATCCGGCAGCCCTGTTTGTGTTATATTTATTTCTTTTGTTGACTTTTCGCTTTTATTTGACACTTAACTACTGGAAATATTCCAGTTAAAACAGAATCTGTGTTGTCTGTTTTCGCATTCAATTACAGAAACATTTTTTTCTCACAAATCGAGAAACGATGGAATTTTTTGTTTCACACTTCATGTAAGAAATTTTACGATGCGGGAAATACAGAAACGAGCTACAGTGTTCGAAAATAAATTTAATTTAGTTAATTTAAGTTATACTGTCTTTACGTTTTGCTTTTTCATTCGTTGTTTAATTTTGTTATTGTTTTCAATATCAAAAAAGCACATGTCGTCAACATGACATGAATCATTTGAACGCCAATTCATGTTCAAAGAAGAAAAAGGAAGAATCTTGTCAATAAGACATGAGCTGCATGAACTCAGCCATAAAAAGAAGAATTTTTGTATTGAAAAAACATATAATAATAACAGTCTTTTACAGTTCAGGGTTTTGCGAAAAAAAATGAATACCTATAAAACTAAACAATTCATTTGTACTACACCATTTTTCAATGAAAATTATAATTTAAATTTAAAATTGAAAAAATTGCATATAAAATTGAGAATTTCATTTTAAATTTTTGAAAATTAAAATTGAGAATATCAACTTGAAGTTGATAAAATTTCGGTTGAAATTGCGAATTTTTAAATGAAATTGAGGAAATTACAAACGAAATTTAAAATTGAGAATCTTCCAAATAACATTGAGAAGTTTTAATTTGAAATTGCGAAAATTCCAAATGAAATTGAGAAATTTTAAATTGATAAAATTGATTTATATAATTTTTATTATATTCATGTTCATTTGGAATTTGTTCAATTTTGTCTGGAGATTTCTCATTTTAAATGAAAAAATTTGTAGATAATATTTTTTTTATTACAGTTATTTTTTGAACGAAAATAACAATAGTATTTTTATTTTTAATTTTTCGAGCAAAAATAAAAGTTATTCTCTAAAGAAATGTTCGTGTTTTAATAATTTTGTTGACTTAAAATATTTGTTTTAATTTGCATAAGAAATCCCAATGATAAAAACACATAAATAAATATTTAAAGTCAGTAACAAAATTACTGTTAAGTTTAATCGAAAAAATAAAAATCAATATATTTCATCATAGACAAGTTCATTTTTATCAATATGGTACATTTAGGATCAATATGGTATATTTAAATTCATATTTAGACATTTAGTTTTAAAATTCCAATATAACTGTTATTTTCGGTCCCTGCCAAAAACGTAATAAGAACCAAATACATAGACCGTTACTTCCCTGCAAATAATAGGACCAGTCCAAACACGCGTGTAAAGAGTAGTCCACAAGGGACCAGGACTAGTCCAAAAGTAACCCAAACGTATGGAAAAAACCTGGTCTATTTAACATTACGATGTCCTAGGAGAGGACCATATAACCCACCTTTGGACCACTAAGAAGTAGTTTTAAAACTACTCCATGGTATACTCAAGAGGATTAGTTTTAAAGTCGTTTGAAAACGAAAGCATGTCGTTAAAAACCAAGACATGTCGTCTCACTACAAACACTTTTTAACAATGACATGGTCCATGCTTGCATACTTAGAAAGTGAATTTAGCCGGTTTGCATATTAAGCCGACGATATATTTAATTATACTATATAACAAAGGTTTAAAAAAAACTGAAAAAAATAAAAGAACGAAAAATGTTTCATATCTAAATTTCAAAAAATGTTAAAATAAAAGCGCCCTTTTAATAAAAAGCGCTAAGGGAAAAATATGCGACTTTTTGACTGTTAAAAAGCGTAAATCTGAATTGGCAACTCTGCTTAAACATCATGACTTGTTGTTCTTATAGTGGGTCTGTAAAATTGTTTGTAAAAATGTTGCACTAGGGAATGAAATGGTATTGAAACAGGTGTATTTTATTGTACAAAGATTTTTTTGCGCCACCAAAAATTCCAAAACGCACCGAAATTTAAAAAAAAGCGCACCAAGCAGCAACAAAGAAATTTTTCGCACACAAAATTTAGGAACGCACCCAAAATGGTGCGAAAAACCGAGTTGAAAACGCTGAAAAGGAGGTAAGCACAACAGAATCGAACGAACATTAATAAGCTGAACCGGACACAATTAAGTTTGTGGTTTAAAAAAAACCGAACGGAATTAAATGTTCTCATATTTAGTGTTCGAAAGATGACAAACAGTGAAACGATATTTTTTTAATAATTTTCTACACAAACACTACTAGCGTTTGCGCTTGTCACAAATAATCCAAACCGAACACTAAGGAGCGATATTAAGGTCCTAATTATATAAAACGCAACGCCAAAGATTAACCTTGAAAGCAAAAAGAAAGTCAAAAATATTTTGTAATTTTGTTGTTGCTTTCTACAGAAATTCATGTACCGTTTAAAATTTTTAAGGCCACAAGTTATTAGACGTTTCAAATTTTAAAAGGCAATGTGAATTTCTGTAGAAAGCAAACAACAATATCACAAAATATTTATTACTTTGTATTTATTTGTTTATTTTTCAACACTGGTATAAACAACTATTTAGCAGATTTATTGCAAAATTACAGGAGTCTAAAAAATATGTTTGCTTCTTAATTTTTTTTTTTGTAAAATAGTTTTTTGTTACTAAATCTTTATTAAAAGCTCTTTGCCAATATAAAACAACTTATATGTGATTATAAAAGTTTTATTATAAAATTACTTTTGTTATTTTTAATATAAGCATTTTGTAACTTTCTATAGATTTCTCTTTAAGTTAAACACTCTGAACGTTAAACTGATCAGATGTACAAGTATACGGACACAATCAACTGCATATTAATTTGGTTTAGTAAGATTCGATTAGCTTTTCTGCAGCAATCGCAACTTCTTCCACTTTCAACTTGTTGTCTTGTTAAAAAAAAATATGAGTAACTTAAAATTTATGTGTTACATCCCTCTGGGTGATATTTTTAATAAATTGAATGTTAAAGTTGTGTCTATAAAATGTTAAAACTTAGATTGAAAAAAGTATCAACACATATTTTTATTGAGCAAGAAAAGCAAACTTTGAAAAAGGAATTGTTGGAGATTCATTTATAGCTAAAAACACTATCTGCCGTATTAATAAAAAAAATATAATTTAGATTTAATTTAATTGATGAATTTGATGATTTTTCTATTGCACAGTGATGAACCTCACGGTATAAAAAATTAAACGTTTTCTGTGATATGATTATTTACTTTTGCCACCTTATATGCTTGCAACTTTTACAATTTTTTTGACTTCAAACAAAACCAACTCTATAATTCAAATACATACAACAATTGCAACAATTTCTTATATACTTACTTTTTGTGTATCTTTTGATTGTCTTTGTAATTATATTACCTTTTATTTTTTGAATCTTAAATTGGTAAACTTTGTATTGCTTATTTTTGATCAATCCTATCTGCGTTGCCTTTTTGCAACAAATAATAGAAAATATGGTATCAAATTGAAAAAGGCCTTTAATTTCAACTTGCTTTCAAACGTAATTCTCAAATGTTTTTCAAATGTGGATTATAATACAATGTGAAATATAAATAAAAATATTTTATTTTTTTAATTTATTATTTATTTAAATAAAATAAGAGATAAACATTCGGCACCATAGCTTAAATATGAAATAATGTTCTTTCCGTCCTCATATTCTTGGAAAGACAAACTACTTAACTCCCTTTTATATTGAGGATTGTAGCACCGCGATCGTTCAAAAACTTTCTTCACAGTACGTGGTCGTCCCACGGATTCGTTGTCGTTTGGTGACTTCACTGGGTATTAGTTGAGTTCGTGCAATACGTACCTACCACAGTCTGCAGAGTCGACCAGGCCGACCGTAAGCTGGAGGTCCACACCATGCGTTTATGCGTCTGTCCTTTTTTTGCATTTGACAAAAAAGTTGAATCAGTGTAATTGTATATGCCAAGTTACACACCAAAATGCAGAGAATGCATACACGCATCAACGCATGAAAGTAGGTTTAGTTTCTACTTTTGTATCCGTCGCATGTGTGATAAAAAAAAGTCAGCTGTTATTGATGGCCATGGATGAAATATTTTATTTTCAATGTTATCGATAAATATGTTTGTGTGGTGGATTACTTTTTACTATTTTTTTGCATTAAAAAAGGTTGTTAATAAGAGAAAAAGCTTTCGTAATGAAGATTGTATAAAATTTAAAGAATAAAATACATTAAAATAATTTTTAGCACAATTTTACCACGAACAAAATTTGGCAATCTAGTTATCGATTACTTTTATCTTCTGAGTGTCATCTTTGTTGCCTTTATTATTTTTTTTTTAACAAATTCCATGAATTGGAAACTTATTGATACCGTGAAAAATCACGAATATATTATAATAAAAGCTTTCTCCTCTATGAATTCTATTAAAATATAAATTACACTCTCCATTTTTTGCAAAATTGTTTTTAATTGTTAAACATATTAGCACAACATCTGATAAAAAAAAAACAAACTTGGCGCATAAGACGCATTGCATGTAACTTGAATTTAGAAACGCATTAAATGCACAAAAAGTATCATTCGCATCTACGCATGGTGTGGACCTTCAGCTGTACGGCCAATCCTGTGTTCGTGTCGCCGGGGTGATCGTGTCAGGACGTAGAATCCTTTGTATTGGTTTTTTATAAGTAAATAAAGTGTGTTTGGAATATAAATAGTTGGTAATGTGTTTGCTTAAAGAGGTCACGAACCATTTATAAATTCACTGTGAGTGAACCCTGGGAATCCGGCGAGTTATACCCCAGCCAAGAAGGTTCGTTACACGTTTCATCAAATGTACTAACACCAACGCATTTTACTTCCACTGGATATGCTGGATATGTTTTTTTGTCAACGACATAAATAAAGTCATGGGGCCTGATTTTGGCAGTCATGATAGAGTACTTCCTCGATTCGAAAGCAATTTAATATCTAATTATTTCAGTCAATACTGAACGTATCGGAATTATTTTTTCAGTGTTATAAAGCATTAATTTGAGTTTTACAATACTGAAGAAATGATTTTGATTCGTTCAATAAAATTTCTAAATAAAATTGCTTTCGAATCAAGAAAGTACTCCTTCACGACTGCTAGAATTATGCCCGTGTTATATGATTAGATTGGCGCACCATGTTTCTCAAAACACGACCTAATATTCTTCTGCTTCGATTTCAGAACCAAATATATGAGGGAAACTAATACTTATTATGATTTTAAAAGAATAGATTATAATGCAATGATGAATGAGCTTAAAAAAGTTTATTGGGATCGTATTTATTTCATGATCGATGTTTATTAGTTAATTTTCTGGAGAAAAATCTTACCGACATTTTCGAAAAATCTGTGGCAGTAAAAACAGCCACACAGAAAAGCACTACTAAGCCTTCTTTTAAGGAACAAATTAAAGCTAAAATAAACCAACGAGATCATCTATATAAATCTTGGAAACGCTTCAAAACTGATGACTTGCATGATCAATTTGTTAGTGCCAAAAGAGAATTAAATAAATTTACTAAGCGGACTAAATTCTCTTACTTTACTAACTTATTTTCAATTGCTGTGAACTCAAAGAAAAATTGGAAAATTATTCGTGATATTGGCATCGGAAAATTAAATAAAACCGACTCAACGAGCTATTTACTAAAATTCGAAACTTTAACATTTCTCCTATTATTCTAGTAGTGCCAGTTCATCATGTAATAGCTGTTCGCAGTGATTCTCAGGATAATACCTTTATTGATGCCTTGACATCAAATCAAATGTTTTAAAACTCCTTCTACCTAACTCACGTCCACAAATCACACACATATTCAGTTTCGAGCCAGCTCTTGACGGGTACGGACGTGTATCAGTGAGTAAGAAAAATAAAAAAAAAATAAAAAAATTCGAAGTGAAAAAAATATTTGTAATAGGTGAAAAAAAAAAATATTTGTAATAGCTAAAAAAAAGAACAGTAACTAAGGTGCCCGAAGAGATTTGTGAATGAGCCTCACAAATACTCCCAATAAGGAGAGTAGGCCCAGCACAAATAGCAGAAATGCGTATATTGTGGTAAGCTCCCCGAGCGTGAGCAATGAAAACATTCGATACCCAGAATTAAATAAAAATTATTTAAGTGCAAAAATTGCCAGCGCAACTGGTTTTCCATACAGCAATTTAAGTGCAAGTGTGCCCAACCTGAGCAAGTGTGTTGATCCGACCGTAAATGTGGTTCAAAGTGTGAAGTCGTCTGACCAGAGGAATAATAACGAAAAACCTGGAACATCACGATTAGCATTAATAAATACAGGAGCTGTGCCAAAAAGTACTAAAGTGCAAACAGGCATGGACAGATATATTACAATAACTAAGAGAAAGGCTAGCCCTAGGTCCACCCAACAGGAACGCATGGCCAAACAATACAAAGGCTCTAACGTAGTCCCTTTGCCAACAAATGGTAACAGATTCTCTGTACTATCCATACCTGACGATGAAGAAGCAGAATCAGCACATGGAACAGCCACTAAAGAAGTTAAACCGCCCCCTATCTATCTGCGGGAGCAAACATCAAATAGCATAGTCAACATGTTGATTCAACTGGTAGGTAAGAATAATTTCTACGTCGTTTCTATACGACGCGGGCAAATTCAAGAAACCAAAATTCAAGCCAGTACAGAAACGAACTTTCGTATTATATCAAGACACCTGGACGCAGAAAATAAAAGTTACTATACATATCAATTAAAAAGTGCTAAGGGATTGATTATTGTCATAAAAGGCATAGATAGTTCTGTTCCTACAGAGGAAATAAAATCTGCCATAGAGCTAGAGGGGTATGCGGTAAAATCTGTTCATAACATTTTGAACAGGAATAAAGTTCCTCAACCAATGCACCGCGTTGAAATATCGTTTGATTCATCGGTTCTCAAAACCAAAAATTCAGTTCATCCCATATACAACTTGCGCTACCTACTCAACAGAAGAATAACTGTTGAGGAGCCATTAAAACGAAAGGGTCCCTCCTAATGCACAAACTGTCAGGAATATGGGCATACAAAATCATATTGTAAATTGCCTCACGTATGTGTGGTTTGTGGCGACGCTCATAAAACCGCCGAATGTAATTGTTCTAAAGCTGACCCGAATGTTAAGAAATGCAGCAACTGTGGCGAAAATCACACGGCAAACTATAGGGGTTGTAGAGTCTTCTTGCATTTAAAAAAACTTGCTTTAGTTCAAAAATATACTCACTCCCAATATGGTCCGTCACATGCGCCCAGCCAAGCCGCTGGCTCTATTGCTAGTACTTCACAAACAAACAATCAAAACCAATCATATGCCCAAGTCTTAAAAGGAAACCCTAATGCGAAAAATCCCCCGAGTACTTCTAACGCAAAGCAACCTCCAAACGCTAATGTTCCTAGGGAAGGTCTACAAATGCCTTCTGGAAATATGCCTACCTCAATTGAAAATTTAATTCAAACTATGAATAACTTCATGGTCACTATGCAAAACATGTTTCAGGAAATGATGCGAAACCAGAACATGCTCCTGCAAGTTCTACTCAACAAAAAATGAACCAGTTAAAAATATGTTTCTGGAATGCAAACGGGTTATCCCAACATAAACACGAAGTTGCAAACTTTCTTCATAGGCATGAAATCGACGTACTTCTTGTCTCTGAAACACACTTTACTCATAAAAACTGCTTTAGGGTAAATGAATACCTTACGTATGACACAAAACATCCCAGCGGACGAGCCTGTGGTGGCACAGCCATAATTGTGCACAAACACATCAGACACTTGCCATTGCCAGAGTACGAAGACGATTGTATCCAGGCCACATCTATAAATCTTACTGATTTCAATCTAACGTTAACATCCGTTTATTGTCCCCCGAGGCACAAAATTGTAAACGATAAATTTCTCAACTTCTTCTCCACATTGGGCCAGAAATTCATTGCTGCTGGCGACTACAACGCTAAACATACATATTGGGGCTCCAGACTTATTAGTCCTAGAGGTAATCAGCTATACAATACCGTAACTGCAAATAATTTTGATGTGGTATCGAGTGGTAAGCCTACCTATTGGCCAACCGACTTCAATAAGCTACCAGACCTTATTGACTTTGCTGTAATTAAAAACATCAAGCGCGATCAGGTACTAGTTAGTTCCTCCTATGATCTTTCGTCTGATCATTCACCTTCAATCCTCATTTTAAAAGGTAACTCTGACGCTGCAGCTGCAAACTTTATTTCCTATCCAAACAGAAACACAAATTGGTTAAAGTATAAAATGTATGTGAGCTCTCACCTATCACAGTGCATTCCCCTAAAAAATTCATCTGACATCCAAATAGCTGTCGACCGATTTACAGAAGTCTTGGATACTGCAGCAAGAAATGCAACCCCAATCAAGCGGACAATTAAACGTGCCCCTTACAATACATCGACGGATATAGAGGCCCTTATCAGAGAAAAAAGGAAGTTAAGAAGACAATGGCAAAACAGTCGTTCCCCAACCACTAAGGCCCAACTACAACTATGCCTGACCACACTTCGCAACAAATTGAGACAGAACCACGAGTCCGCAATAGAAGGCTATCTAAACAGCCTAGACGCCACAAAAAACACCAATTATAGCTTATGGAAGGCTGTACGGCATATGAAATGCCCTATAACCCAAGAATCTCCATTAAGACTGGAAAACCGCACTTGGGCCAAAAACACACATGAAAAATTAAACGCTTTCGCGGGCCACCTTGAGAAAGTTTTCACGCCACATGATGCACATACTTGTTCCTGCCGTCCAATCATTTCTGATAAGGTAAACCATCCATTAAAATTTAACATAACTCAAGTAAAATCTGCAATAGAAAAAGTGAATATTAGAAAATCTCCCGGACCTGACCGCATCACAGGGTCAATGATAAGAAACCTACCATCGTCTGCTTCCAGAATCTTGCTGCTCATTTTTAACGCTATATTAAGAGTCGGATACTTCCCATCCTCATGGAAGAGGTCTATAATTGTTATGATTCCCAAGCCAGGAAAAGATGCTAGCCAGGTTGCGTCGTACAGACCGATAAGCTGATTGTCAATCCTATCGAAGCTTTTCGAAAAAATATTCGTTTTAAGTATAACTCCTCATCTAAATGAACACGACATCATCCCGGACCACTCGTTCGGATTCAGAGCGAAACATTGTACAATAGAACAAGTGCATAGAATTGTCACCCTTATTAGATCGGCGTTTGAGAAAAAGCAATACTGCTCAGCCCTGTTTATAGACATTTCCCAAGCTTTTGACAAAGTTTGGCATGATGGGCTACTCATCAAAATAACACGAATGCTTCCTCAAAACACTCACAAGCTTCTGGAGAGCTATCTAACAGGCAGAACATTCATAGTAAGGTCGCAAGATAAATACTCCCCCCTCAAGAAAATTTCTGCTGGTGTTCCCCAAGGCAGCATATTAGGACCGCTTCTATATATTATATACACAGCGGATACGCCAACAAACCTGAGCACGCATACCTCTACATTTGCAGACGACACAGCATTTATTAGCGTTAACCATGACCCAAAAGTCGCATCGCAAAATCTGCAGTCCCACATCAATGAACTAGAGGCCTGGCTAGAAAAATGGAGAATAAAGGTAAACCCGGCTAAATGTGCTCACTTAACTTTCACGCTCAGAAGACAAACGTGCCCAGCTGTAAAAAAAATAACATCACTGTTCCGGTAGAAAACCATGTTAAGTACTTGGGAATTCATATAGATAGACGCTTGACCTGGTCGCGTCATATTGAAGCGAAAATAACGGCTATGAAACTTAAAGCAGCTCAACTACATTGGCTTCTCGGTCGAAACTCAAACTTGTCCTTAGACAACAAAATTCTCTTATACAAGTCCATCATAAAACCAATATGGACATATGGCATCCAATTATGGGGTTATAATAAAAATAAAAAGACGATGTGAGTTGGTTTGCTGTTACTCGTAAACTGAACCTTTATTGTCCTGTTTATTTTATTACATATATGTTCTTATTTACATGAATTTACACGGTTGGTTTAAATATGAGTCAATAGTGATGGGTTTACTTAATTTAATAATTTGTGATGGGTGACTGTAAATTACCATTTTACAAAAAAAAAAGGAAGATATAAACAAGGGGTACCTGGCTTGTTTATATCTTGCTCTTTTTTATAATCATTTTTACTTATGTGTAGTTTATTTCCATTTTTTTTTTTGTCTTATTGTTTGGTTTAAATTTTTTTCTTATATATACTTTTTTTTATATTTATTATATTTAATTTTTAATAAAAATAAAAAATTTAAATCCAGCAACCAAAAAAAAAAATAGTATACGGAACTTATTAAGTATATATATAATTCAATAATTATAACTATCATCACAAAATAATTGTATGTATTGTGTTTGTTGGTCGCTAATAATAAATAAAGTTTTAACATATGAAATAGTAAACAATTTTTTATTTAATTAAATTAATTTGTAAAAACTTCAAAGTTAGCAAAATAAAGGTGAAAGAACCAAAGGCTTATGCAGTTAAATTAAAATTATCGTTCTTTTTTTTTTTTTTAATGAATTGATTTAATATATATTTAATAAAAAAAAAATTAGAGTTGAAATTAAGAGGGTATGGACAAAAAAAAAAATCTTCTTTAGTTGGCATAAGTTAATTAGTTGATAAATATATAGATGTTTAATACGTATGTATATGAAATTTTGTTAAATTTAAAAAAAAATAATCTTTGAGCAGAAAAAAGTTCTTGCATAATATGATTGTTTTTTTTTTTTTTTTTTTTTTGGTTTTTGAATTTTAATTTTATGTATGTTTGTATATATAATATTTTTATGTATATTTTATATTTCATTAATTTTAACTTTAAATTTAAATCATATTGTTAAATATAATAAATTTTTAATTCATTTAAAGAAATTGTTTTGAAATTTACAATAAGTGTTTTTGTTTTCATTTAAATTTAATGAATTCTGATTAATTTTAAACTTTAACTAAAACAGTAAGTTACTTTACGTTAATTTTATTTTTATTTGTTTGAATAGAAATAAATACTAAATTTTTGGCTCTATCAAATATGATTTTGTAGAAAAATTAAAATGTATTAAAACTTTAATTAAAAAAAAATTAACAAAACATTTTTAAATAATTATGTATAAAAGAGTTATAGATCTAATTTTGCTGTTTATGTGTAGTTTATTGTTAACTACTTTATTTTTAATTTTATTTTAAATACCTATGTTTTGTTTGTTTTTATTTTACTTAAAACTTTCAACATTTTTCTATATTTTTTAATTTTTTTTTTTTGTTTTGTTATAATGTGTAATGGTTTATACAGTAGCAGTATTAAATATAGATAAATACATAATATGTATATAAACTATTTTTGTTTTCTTATTAAAAGAATTATTAAGAATTAGGGTGCGCTGTTGCTGTAATTTTTTAGGCTTTAATTTAAGTTTATTTTAAACATTTAAGATTTAACTCTGGTTTTCCTCAAATATTTTTCCTTTATTTTTAAAAGAAAAAAAAACAAGATTTTGCTTACTTAAAGGTGATTCTGTTATAAAAGTGTTAACCGAAATCACATCTTTATCTGCTTTTAACGCAAAAAAAACATATACTATTCTGGAATATTATTCATAAAATAAAATTTGTTTTTATACATTTTTATATAATAAAAAAAATTTTTTAGTTTTATGATTTCCGAACTCTATTTTTATGAATTATCTTTTCTTTTTTCGTTACCTTATCATACACCTTCACATTGCAATCATCAATACCCCTGACAGTAAAAGGAAGTTCGTAAATACTTCTAAATTTGTCGTATGGTTGTTTCTGAATTAAAACGTTGTCACCAATTTTCAACTCCAATGGCTTCGCATATTTGTCATAGAAATCCTTGTTCCTCAACTTATGTTTCTCAATCAATTCTCTGGCCAACCTATGTGTACTCTGTAAGCGATACTTTACCTCCTTGCTGTAATTCTCGACATTGTATATTGGATCAATTCTCCTACCCAAAAGCTCTGTGGGCATCGAAGGCCGTTTACCGAAAACTAGTTCGTATGGTGATAGTTTGTTGTCAAAAACCGTATTAGGTGTTGTATTGTGAAAGAATGTAAAATAAGTCAAATAGACGTCCCATTCAGCAATATTATCATCAATATAGGCCCTCAAATACTCGTTGAAAACCCTGTGGTTGCGTTCCACCGTTCCCAAAGTTTCATGGTGATATGCGGTCGAGTAATTTATCTGTATTCTTAATAACTTGCACAATTCACCCAATACCTGGTTTTTGAATTCAGTTCCCAAGTCGGACTTGATGATATTCATTGTACCATACGTTAATATAAACTTTTCAAAAATTGCTCTGGCAACAGTATCCGCACACTTGTCAGGTAGAGGTATCGTAACTAAGTATTTTGTCAGATCACACATGAGAGTCAAGGCATACTTGTTTCCGAATTTCGATTCCGTAAGGGGGCCAATTGTGTCCAAAACAACTATGTCAAAAGCGTGCATTGGTGTTGGTGTTAAAAAAAGTCTTTCTTTATTTCCTGGTTTTACTTTATTCAAATTACATTTCTCACAATTTCTCACGAAAGTTGCTATGTCCTTCGACATGTTTTTCCAAAAATACTTTGTCTTTAGTTTGGCATATAATTTACTGCGTCCACAATGCCCCCCTAGGAGCGGGTCATTATGATAAATGGTCATTAATTTTTCCTTCTCATTTTTACCGATTATTTGCTCAATAGGATCCGTTAATATAATCTCTAGTTTTTGTAATATTTGCATGCCATGGTCTTTAAATTTCTGTATGTTACAAATTTTAAAGATTAAATCATCTTTCGGCCATTCTATTTTATAAATGTTCTGACTGACGGCTTCTTTCTCAAGCCTCAAAAGCATATCGTCTAAATTCAATGTTTCGTTATCAGTCAGAATGTCAAACGACTTTAATAATTTGAATTTTTGATACATATTAATGCGCATTCTGATTAATTTGTTATTTTCGTAAAAAAAAGGAGCAATTCCATATGAAAGCGATCACCTTTTGGACGACCCCTCTCCGATTTTAAAATAAATAGTCTCAATCGATTGCCCAGCAAAAAATAATGTACCTACATATTTTTTTATTTTTTTTTATAGTGACTGGTTTAGTGGTGGTGTACACCACTGTCATGTGAAAAATTGAAGAATTCTTCATAAGGGACCTCATTGAAAGTTGTTTAAAAAAAAACTACTAAAGCGATCGCAATTGGAAAGGTATTGAATCAGGCTTTAATTGAAAAATAAAATTTTCCTAATTTTTCTTAGAAATTTACCTTTAAATTTTCCCATGAAAATTAAATTTTCCGATTTTCCACAGAAGCTCCTAAATTTTCCGGCTTTTTTGTTTTTTTTTTGGATTCCTCATAATTTTTGCTTTAAGAATCAGCAATAAAAAAATGGGCCCCGACTCCTTGTTTGGACAGGAGAAGAGCATTTAAGAGACCACCTTGTTAAAAATACATTTTAAAAATTATTTTACAGTTAAAAATACATTTATGAAGAAAAAATCTTTCTTATTTTGCTGCTTATACTTAATTACAATATTTATTAAAAATTTCAATTGTCTTGGCATCATTATAAAATTAAAGTAACTTTAAATTTAGCACGACGGCAGACGAAAAGTACCGCTTTACATTAATTGACATATCAGAAATATTTGGTATGAAGCAATGAAACTTTTGCGTTCCAGTTATAGTTTTGACATTATTATATCTGTTTTGAATTCGTCGCTCCATGGCATCGTGTTCTTTTTGAGTGCATAAAACTGTGTTAATGGCAATTTCCTTGCTTTGAATCCACGAAAACAAATGTTGTACATTTAAGATCTGGTCAGTATATGGCCTTTGCAAACTTGCCTTAGTCGCCATGCGTTTTAGGGTTCCCCCTAACGCATCGCATGGGTCCTTACCGTGGGAAGTCGCGAAAAAGTGCCACTCGACCTTGCAGTTTTGTTCTTCTTCAATTATGCAAAGATTGTAAAAATTTTTTTTATTCTTGTACTGAGAAGCCGCGCCGTCTGAGAAAAACGTTACTTTGTCGATTGCATCGAATTTTGATCTTAAGAATTCAAACAGTTTCATTTGAAATAAATAAACGGACACATAATTATGAGCTAAACTCTCCGCGACAACAACAAGGCTTACGGTCTGTAGTTCGTTATCTTCGTTTTTGAAATAAATGCAAAAAGGATGCACCGTGCACTGGTCGTTTGCCCAATGATAAGCCTGAATTTCATCCTGAACGAGAAAAGTGTAATTCTCGGCAAAGTCGTTTATCACAATGAATTCATTTTGGGCTAATTTCTCCTTACTTTCCTTTAGAAATTTCGATTGCATCTCGGATATGGAATGGTGCGCCTTCAGTTCATTCAACTTGAATCCGAATTCCTCGATGAATTCCGGAATCTGCTTTACCACGGTCTCAAGGGAACATCTGCCGCTGCTAATTATCCACTGTTTGAAATGCACCTCCTGAATTAACAGCTGTTCAAACTTTTCCGCCAAATATTGCTCTAGCTCGTCAATCTTCGGACAATTGTCGCATTTGGACAGATGACAATTTTCCGTGGGGTATGCGCACAACGACTTCGACAGGAGGTTCCTATATGTTTCAATTTCACCGTGAAATACTTTCAATTTCTTGCATGGAAAGAAAATTAATTTGATGTTTTGATGAAACATGCAAACGCAGACTGAATGCGTTCCGTGCCTGTCTAATGCCAGCACGCATTCTTTTGGTCGTAGGATGGCAAACTTAGAAAATCCAACTTTTTCTGCTGGGCATTTCTCATTGAACTGATGGTATGCTTCGGATAGATTACATAATAATAATCTGCGCTGCTTGTGTACTTTTTCTCCATCTTCACGTGTGATAACATAGTCACGTGTACCTGGGCAGGCGCGGCTGTTGTCATCATTGCAGTAAAAATCTTGAATCAATTTCACCGTTGCTTCGCTGAGGGTCCTTGAGCCAAATTTCTTGGTGGGAGTCGCCAATATGCCCTTCTGTCGAACTAATTCTTTGCTTCTTCTCGCGATGTAAAAATATGTTTGAAACTGTTCAGAAATCTTGCGTATAGACCATGATTAAGGCAGCACAGATAAAATGAGATATTTCTCCGGAAAAGTGGTCGCTAAATTGAATTTTCTTTTCAACTGCTCAATCATTTGTTTGCCGTCATCAACGTCATCTGCTTGACTGCATTCGTTATCAGAGCCTTCATCAAATATTGTCGCGATTGCACTCATAACCTTGCCTTTTTTCTCTCTCCTGTATGTTTCACTTCGCAACTTTCTTTTTCTAATAGGCGTTTCACCTAAAGTGGTAATAGCCTCATTCAAAGGACTCAAAGACATATTGACCATCGGAATGTCTGCCTCACTATCAGATGAAACATTTTGTTCACTTGTCATTTCACTCACGGATTGTGGCTGCATTTGTTTCAATGCATTTGCTTGTTGAGACAAATCGATTTTACACTTGGGGCAAATGAATTCTGCTTCTTCACCGTATTGTATATTTAATTCATTCATGTACCGCTTCGAAACACCAGTTAATTTTAATACTTTTATCTTTTTCGAACGATGTCCACTCTTGTTAAACGGATTGCAGCAAAATTTATTCATTTTACTTTAAATTGTCTTTACAGCTTCACTCTTTACTTTACAAAAAAAAAAACACTTTAACACTTTCACGTTTAGTATTCAACTGAAATTTGACTCAGAGTGTGTGAAGTATTTATATTTATTTTTTGGTAAAAAATAGGTAAAAAAATAAGCGATATTTGCTTTTCTTTAATAGGAAAATTTGCGTGAACTACTGGTCATAAAATGTTTTTTAAAGAGGGACTTAATTGGTTACTGCCAATAAGCCGACCACAGGTCATAAAATGTTTTGCAAATTTTTTAAATTACCAGGTAATAAATATTTCGCCTAAAATGACACGTGCAGAAACAAGTCATAAAACACGATCTTGTGAAGGCAGGCAGACCATATTCACTACACAATCAACTTGGGGCTCTTAAAAAAAAAATTGATTTTTTCTTCATAAATGTATTTTTAACTGTAAAATAATTTTTAAAATGTATTTTTAACAAGGTGGTCTCTTAAATGCTCTTCTCCTGTCCAAACAAGGAGTCGGGGCCCATTTTTTTATTGCTGATTCTTAAAGCAAAAATTATGAGGAATCCAAAAAAAAAAAAATTTGCCGGAAAATTTAGGAGCTTCTGTGGAAAATCGGAAAATTTAATTTTCATGGGAAAATTTAAAGGTAAATTTCTAAGAAAAATTAGGAAAATTTTATTTTTCAATTAAAGCCTGATTCAATACCTTTCCAACGAGCTATCACTCGTTGCGATCGCTTTAGTAGTTTTTTTTTAAAACAACTTTCAATGAGGTCCCTTATGAAGAATTCTTCAATTTTTCACATGACAGTGGTGTACACCACCACTAAACCAGTCACTATAAAAAAAAAAAAAAATATGTAGGTACATTATTTTTTGCTGGGCAATCGATTGAGACTATTTATTTTAAAATCGGAGAGGGGTCGTCCAAAAATTTGCCAATTTTGATCGTTTTCATATGGAATTGCTCAATGTTGATCTTATTTTTGGTATTTTTTTGTCAAATTCGTGAGAAAACTTGTCGTATATTGGTATTCGAACTGTAGTTGAGTCTGTTTTTATCTCTTCCTGTTGAGTTTTCGATGACATTCCGCGGGTTATCACTGCAAAAACTTCTACACTTTCGTTCTTCAATTCTTCAATTGAGATTCGCGACAAGGCATCAGCGGCAACATTGTCCTTTCCCTTTATGTATTCTATTATGAAATTGTATTCCGACAGTTCAAGACGAATCCTGGTTAATTTTGATGATGGGTCCTTAATGTTAAATAAGTATACGAGTGGTCTATGATCGGACCTAACAGTAAATTCTGTCCCGTAAACATACGGCCTAAATTGGGTTATAGCAAAGTGAATTGCCAAAAGCTCCTGTTCAATCGTGGGTTTTTTCTGTTCAGCTTTGTTGAACGATTTTGAAGCAAAATAGATTGGTAAGTCATTGCCATCAATATTTTGGCTGAGGACTGCACCACATCCCATTTTGGAAGCATCTACCGTTATTATAAATTTCTTGGAAAAGTCAGGATATTGTAACAGTTTTGGAGACTTCAAACATAATTTTAAATTCTCAAAAGCATTCTGACATTTTTCGTCCCAAACAAAATTTACTTTCTTTCTTGTAAGTTGGTTAAGTGGGGCTGCTATTACAGAAAAGTTTTGAATGAATCGCCTATAATAATTAGCGAATGCTACAAATCTTCGAACAGAATCCTTATCAGTGGGAACAGGATAATTGTCGATTGCTTTAAGTTTCGAATTGTCCGGTAAAAGCCCATGTGATGTGCATCTGTGTCCAAGAAAAGTGACCTCGGGTTTGAAAAAATTGCATTTATGAGGGTTAATTTTTAGGTTACATTTTCTAAAAATCTTAAAAACATTTTCCAAATTTTTTAGGTGATGTGACACACTGCAACCAACAACGATAATATCGTCTACATACAAGAAAGCTTGATTCGGTGCAAGACCGGAAAATGCAATATGCATCATACGTGAAAATGTGTTTGGGGCAACATTTAAACCGAAGGGCAAAACTTTCCACCTGAAAGAACCACTGCTTGTACTAAACGAGGTGATATCTCTTGAATCCTTATCCAGGGGTATTTGGTGGAATCCAGAAAGTAGGTCAAGTACCGAGAATCAATGTCATCAATATATGTCATCAATTCGCGGAAGCGGGAATTTGTCAGCAATTAGTTTTCTGTTTACCGCTCTATAATCAACACACATTCGGTACGCCTTTTGACCGTCTATGCTCTTTTTAGGTACTAGAATTAGTGGACTATTGTAATTAGATTGACTTGGTTCAATTAAATCATTTTGCAATAGAGCCTGAACCTGTCTGTCGACTTCCTGTTTCTGAGAATGGGGCAAGCGATAGTTTTTGACATACACCGGGGAAGCGTCATTCAATCTAAGTTTCTGCGTATAGAAGTTATTGACAGTCATTTTGTCTTCCCTAAGAGCGAAAACATCAGCGTATCTACCACATAAGGACAACAATTCCTCCTCCCCCTCGCTTGCTGTTCGGGTTTTCAGTATAGTTTTAAGTTTTTCAGAACGGTCATATTCCGGTGCGACTTTATCTATCGAGTAAACGTCGAAGTTCGATAACGTTTCCCACTTAATATTAGAGTTATCAATACACTTCTACTCATCCGTTACATTTACGATTCTTAATATGGGACGGTTCGAGTTCACTATACATTTCCCTATAAAAACTCCCTCACATACTTCCTGCGCTTCTACAAAAATTAAACCAGATTGAATCTGAGTACCTATTTTAAAAATACGAAAAACCTCGCACTGGGGTGGTATAATGCAATAGATTTTTAAATTTTGATTGAATCGTGAAACCGATATGAACATTTCATCATAATTAATAGTGCACCTGTTCGACCTTAGAAAATCTTTGCCAAGGATTCCCCCTGTTGGAATATTAAAATTGTCATCGACGACATGTAAAGTCTGAGGAATAAGATTACCCTGAATAACCAAGTTTGTATAAATTGTTCCTAGCGTTGAAAGTGAATGTGTGGTCCGCCTGTGAATCAACCAAAAAGGTACATATTTCCTGCAGTCCAGTACATTCAATTTGAATAAAATCAGAGTAGTTCAAGTTTAAGCTGAAAATTGGTTGGATTGATTTTCGGTATGTAAAAAGGGTATCTCGTTAGTATGAAATAATTGTGATTTGTGAAGATCTAATGGTCCTGACTTATGATATCCCCCAACATCTCCTGCTGAGGGTTCTCTGCGTTTAAAGGCAGAGCCCTTGCACCCCTATTGTCGGACCGGATTCTATTGTTCCCATTATAACCAGGTTGATTACCACCACGATTAGGGTAATTATTATCCCCATAATTATTACGTTGATTACCACCATGGTTAGAGAAATTATTACTCCCACAATTATTACGTGGATTACCACCATGGTTAGAGTAATTGTTATTCCCATAATTATTTGGTCGATAACCAGCACGGTCAGAGTAATTAGTATTCCTATAATGATTATTAAAATTCCCACGAGAGTAATCGAAACCCCTGTGATTACTATTACCACGCCTGTAACCCCCACGATTACTATTGTTGTTGCTAAACTGCCTAAAATTATCCCCATTCGAATTACCGTTTCGAGAACGAAAAGCCAATACCTGTCTCTCATTCGACTCATTTGTCTGTTCCACAATCAGTTTTGCTACAACTAGGGTTGCCATACGTACTGTTTTTAGCAGTACATGTACTGATTTTTTGCAATTGTACTGTTTTATGCATAACTCCTAAAACAGTACGCAAATGTACTGTTTTTTACACTTTGTACTGTTTTCTGTACTGTTTTTTTTTTGCTCAGTCTATATTTAACAGAACTGGCTTACAAAAAATTATGTTGTGTTAAAAAAAAAAGTTCTAAAATAATAAGAGTTTTTACGCTGTGGTCATAGTTTTCTCATAAATACACAGTAGAAATCTAAATTATAATGGGTGGCTCGTAGCAGTGGTATATTTTCCAATAGTCTTTCCCTTTCCACACCCGAGAAAGACAAAAATAAAATCTAAATTTTTTTAAGTACTAAAAAATACTTATTCCAAAACAGTTATCGTTAATTTTCAGAACTTTTTTAATTTTCTGGCATGTTCTGGAAATCGAAATCACGTAAAATTTAAAACAAACAAATTTGGAAAATAATCCGTGTTCAAAATTTATAAAAATACCTAATACCTTTGAGGACCACTTTTCTTTACCTAAACTACTGAAATAAGAAAAAGATAAGTAAATTTTTACAAAAATTTTTTAGGACATAGGAATCCATGTCATATCCTTCCTTCAGTGGATCAGTGCTGGATTCCCAAATTAAAAAATGTAGTTCTTGTATTTCGTCCCACAGTTTTTCTTTTAGCTTCATGTTGGTTGCTGTGGGGTCCGTGGCGAGTAGCCGTTTGAGGGACGTCATCATGACATTTTGCCTTCTCATTGTAGAATTTGTTGAGGTGAGAGTAACAGGTTTTTTAATAGGAACTGTGGGCTCCCTATTGGTGTTTTGTTGAAAGGGATCAAGTGTTGGCGTTCTCAATGTTGCATCCATGGCTGATTCAAATACTTCCCGGTATTTGATGACGAGTATGAATTGATGGGACACATGACAAAATGGGAACCAATATCCATAACCTCTCCAAACTACTACATCCCACATCATTGCGTATTGCGGCCCGAAAGTTCAACCACCAAGCTTAGAGTAGTATTTGATGCATCGGCCAAAACCTCATCAGGATACTCCTTAAATGATCTGATGTTCACGGGACCAACTTTACAAAGCGAGCTTTTCTCTATGCTCCAAAGGTTTCGAATGCCAAGATTTGTGTTTACCACTGATGTTGAAAAGATGTATAGACAGGTATTGATTGCCCCTGAAGATCGTCAATTTCAGCTCATCATTTGGAGAAAGGATCCAACAAGGCCCATTTCCTACTACCAACTCAATACCGTCACATATGGCACAAGAGCTGCTCCATATTTAGCAACGAAATGTCTAGAACAACTGGCTGAAGAAAACAACATACATTATCCCCTTGCTTCCCAATTTCTTAAAGAAAATTTCTACGTGGACGATGGTTTGGGCGGTTCAAATAGCTTAGCAACCGCAATACAATTGCAAGAGCAACTCGTTCAGATTATGAAGAAAGGTGGCTTCACTTTACGCAAATGGTGTGCAAACCACCCACAATTACTCCATAATATTCAACAAAGCGACTTGGAGGTAAACTTAGATTTTGAAAGCACAGAAGCCGACACTATCAAAACGTTGGGACTTGTTTGGCTACCGAAATCCGACAAACTGGGGATTAAGGTAAATCCTGGCAACATCAAGAGGATCACCAAGCGAACAGTAACGTCAGACCTTGCAAAGTTATTCGACCCTTTGGGGATTCTATCTCCCATCATAGTAACGGCGAAAATATTTATTCAAGAATTGTGGGAGTTAAAATTAGATTGGGATCAATCTTTGCCAGAATCACTGCACACTAAATGGATCACATTTCGCACAGATTTGAACGTATTAAAAACGCTTCAAATATCCAGACACATTTTCAAGGGCAAAGTTCCAGAATCCCAACAATTACATATTTTTACGGACGCATCCGAAAAGGCTTATGGAGCTGCGGCTTATATTCGATCAGTTTTCAAAGATGGCACCATTATGGTACACTTACTCTGTGCTAAATCACGCATAGCTCCACTTAAGCGGCAAACAATACCACGATTGGAACTATGTGCAGCTACACTTGGAGCCCAACTAGCCACCAGAATCAGGTCTGATCTACGATTTACAAGCCCAGTATGGCTCTGGACTGACTCTGAAATTGTGCTCTCATGGATAAATTCATCGTCGGTATCCTTTAACACATTCGTAGCAAATCGGATTTCAGCAATCCAAGAGGAAACCAAGGCAGAACAATGGCGTCATGTAAACTCCAAGTGCAACCCAGCAGATCTGTTATCTCGTGGAATATCTCCAACAGCCCTTAAGGAATGCACTCTTTGGTTTTATGGTCCAACGTTTCTTCATGGCGTGGAGAAGGTGTGGCCACCAAGGTTCAACTTAAGTTCCAACAGTCCACCAAACCTCGAAAGAAAGGCAAGACTGCTTGAGGCACGAGCAATGACTACAACTGAACCTGACTTCATTTACAAAATTAACCATAAAAATTCATTCCACCGTCTGCAGCGGATTGTTGGATATGTTCTGCGCTTCATCACCCACACCAAATGCAAAAAGCAGATGCGACAGACATCAAAGGTGATAACAACAATGGAACTCAGCCGAGCACTAGTCGCAATCGTGGCACAAATGCAAGCATCAGAATTTCAACAAGAAATTCAACAACTCACCAAATACAAGGAGTTAAGAGGCACCAGCAATCTAAGCAACCTGTCACCGTTTTTAGACACAGATGGTTTAATTCGTGTTGGAGGTCGACTAGAAGCTTCACCGCTTCAATTCGACTCCAAACACCAGCTCTTGATTCCATATAATGACCCGATTGCAAAGCTGATCTTTGAAATGACCCACAACGACAACAAACATTGTGGTGCGCAAACACTCCTGGGCATAGTTCGACAAAAATTTTGGCCAATAAAAGGCAAAATTATGGCAAGAGCCACAGTGCATCGATGCACGACATGCAGCAGAGCCAAGCCTGAGCTATTCCAACAAATAATGGGCAACCTGCCATCAACACGTGTCACACCCGCCCGGGCCTTCATTAATACTGGAGTCGATTACTGTGGCCCAATCACCGTTCATTATAAACTTCGGGGAAAACGACCACACAAGGCCTACATTGCTGTCTTTTGCTGCTTTGCTACAAAGGCAGTACACTTGGAACTTGTGAGCGACCTCACGACTGAGGCATTTATAGGTGCACTCAAACGGTTCATATCTCGTCGTGGACATTGTCAAAATTTATATTGCGACAATGCAACAAACTTCGTCGGCGCGAAAAACAAATTGCCTGAACTTTCCACAATAATACATTCTTCAGAAGCACAAGCTACCATTATGAATGCTTGCAGCAACAAGGGTATTCAATTCAATTTTATTCCACCAAGAGCACCACACTTTGGCGGCCTTTGGGAAGCAGCTGTTAAATCCGCAAAATATCTTCTGGTAAGGACATTGGGGAATGCATCCTTAACTTACGAAGAACTTGAAACCATAGTTGTGGAAATTGAAGCAATACTTAATTCCAGACCGATTTCACCAATGTCAAATGACGCAAACGACATAGGCGCACTTACCCCGGGCCATTTTCTGATTGGCGAACCACTAACTGCCCAAATTGATGCTCAAGCGAAGCCCACAAATCTTAAATTGGAAACACGATGGAAATTAGTTTCTCATCTCAAGCATGAATTTTGGAAGAGATGGTCACGAGACTACCTAAATGAACTGCAATATCGAAACAAATGGCGAGAACAGTCAAAAAATCTGAAGCCAGGGGCAACCGTCCTCATTAAAGAAGATAATGTTCCAGTAATGAAATGGCCCTTGGGGCGTGTTATACAAACATATAAAGGACACGACGGTGTGGTAAGAGTAGCAGATGTTCAGACCGCTTCAGGCATCCTTAAAAGAGCAATTCAATATTTAGCTCCACTCCCTAAACTCACCGATGAACCCGAAGAAGAAGGACAACTATCTCCTCCACAAATCCCAGAATCCGAATTGTCAGCAGAAAATCAATCACCAAAACCATCATCGGACGGAAGGCCACTCGCCAAAAAACAGCGAACCTTGGCAAACTCAATCATGACTACACTACTCGCAATCTTGCTATTACTCCCACTCGTGTCCACAGATAAAATTGAAATAACCCAATTTGAACCCAACATCGGCTTGTACTTTGAAGGTATCAGCAACATCCGAGTATCGCGATCAGAATGGAACATTATTTCCTACTATAACTTACGCCCATATTGGCAGGAAATATCCAGCTTCATGAACGAATCAACGGCATTGCACCACTTATGCGACCTGCTAGTTCAAAGGACAACTTGCTCGAGCGTTCTCCAAGCAGTAGACTTCAGCATAGCAAGTCTTAATAACAATAATCTTTTGCTAAAAAGAAGAGTTAAACGTGGCGCTATAAACGCTGTTGGTAACATTGCTAATTCACTGTTCGGAATTTTAGATTCAGATTATGCTGAACAAATGTCAAACACCATCAGCGCAGTAAACGCAAATGAAAACCATCTGAAACAACTCCTCAGCAATCAAACATCAATTGTCGACGCAACTCTAAACGTACTTAAACAAGATGAAGAGAATATAAAACAAAGGTTCAACAGCGTAGAAAACCAATTAACAGAAATTACATCCAGACTACACGACAATGAAAAAGAACAGTATCAAGCAAGACTTTTTCGGATTTTTATGTCGCGATCTGTTCAACTTTCTCTAACATCAGCAAGGTTACATCGAATCCAGTCAGAAATCTTATCAGCACTAACAGATTCACACCATGGAAAAATCAGCCCAACACTTCTATCACCGTCCCAACTTCAAGCCGAGCTTATGCAAGTGAGGAATCATCTTCCAACGTCTCTAGAACTACCAGTAGGCGGAGATAATATTCTACAACTGTATAAAATTATGAGTGTAAGAGGAGGCGTAACAAAAGACCACGTCATCTTTCATATATCTATTCCGTTAGCTGATCCTGAACCATTCGAGCTTCTGAAACCACACCCAATTCCGGTTCTGACAAATGGCACAATGCTCGCTATAAGGCCATGCGGCAACTTCCTAGCTATAAATTCCCACAGGGATCAGTACTTCATCATGACAGAAAAACAGCGGGACACATGTGCAATAATTAGAGAAGATGAACTTTTGTGCCAACACATGCAATCAACATTCAACGCAAACGCTGACAAATGCCTATGCGAACTTTCACTTCTCAACTACAACACGCAAAGAGGTTGTTACATTGTTCCTGTTACTGACAATACGTCACTTACACAGTTGGAATATAACAATCAATGGCTATACACAATGCAGCAGCCTTCCCGAATAAGCGCCGTATGTGGGCAAGAAAAATCACAGCTCACCTTAAAAGGATCTGGTGTCCTAAAAATATCACCAGACTGCACACTCAAATTCAACTCAATCATCATCAAAGGTCATCAAACTGTTTTCACATCTCTTCATACATCTTACACTGTAATGAGCAATAGCACTGACATCAGCTACCCAGATGAGGTACAATTTGAAAGAATTCACACCAAAGCCTATGCTGACCAAATTAAAAACATCTCCGACATACAGAGCAAATTACATCGAATGGTATCTGCCGAGTTTCCATCGCAAATCAAAAGCATACAATACCACCACGGGACCATTGCCTATGTCGCCCTCGTCATCGCAATCATAATCAGTGTGAAGGTTGCCTGGAAAAAGGCACGTTGTAAAGGAATTAAAGCAGCTCAACAACCCCCAAGTCCAGCAGTACGCCAACATATTCCAACTCAAGAATTTGAAGTATCAATAACTTAAGCGTATAATTCTAATAAAAACAATGTAAGGTTGTCGCATTTGCAATTTTGTTGATCAATGCTCAACGGCGGGGTGTATGTTCAAACCTTCACAAAGAATTTCTTTCACATATTCGTAACTATGTTTGTACAAGTCTACAAACATACTTGCGTACATGTGCCTGCACGAAATTATGTGAACAACCTTAAATTGTCAGTCTCATGTTTTTCTTTTATTTTTTGTAATGTTTTAATTTTTATTTAACTTGAATTTCTTTCACACGTTTGTAAGTACGTTTGTACCAATCTACAAACTTACTTACGTACATGTGCCTGTCCGAAATTATGTGAACAATCTTAAATTAATATTCTCATATTTTTCTTTTATTTTTTGCAAAGTTTCAATTTTAATTTAACTCGTGCCTTGAACTTCTAGTTTAATTGCAATTTGCCTGTATTTTTACTTTTTACCAAGTTTGAGGAACTCCAATTTCATTTAAATATTTTCATTTAGTAACCTTGAACTACTGTTTGAGTTTATTTTATTTTTGCATCGTCGGCGGTTTCACATTTTTTCTGGAATTTCTTTAATTTACAATTTTATAAGCTTTGTTGTTATTTGTATTTAGTAATTAATTAGTATATAAGAATCAATTTTATTTTAATAAAATCAGAAATAATAAATCAGTTTATTTGACAAGTTGTTTCTCTACTATAACTCCGCTGTAACCAAGTTTCAAGTGCTTGTGTTACTCTGTAGAATTGTCTTGGTGATACTGCCTAGACAATATTATTAACGTTACTTGGCTCATAGCCTTGTGAATAAAACCCAATTCAAAGGTTAAACAAATCAGTTTAACCCAATTCATTTATTGAATTAAACATCTGGTGACCCCGACGTGATTCCTTTGAAATTCAAGATTCCCCCCACCAGTGGTAAGGGTCCTGAAAGTCAATAGGATACAAGACGTGCTCCTGTCAAGGAAAAAATCCGCAGGACAGCTCAAGAAGACGTGCTCCTGTCAAGGAAAAAATCCGCAGGACAGCTCAAGAAGACGTGCTCCTGTCAAGGAAAAAATCCGCAGGACAGCTCAAGAAGACGTGGTTAATAATCAGCTGCTTCACTAGAAGCAAATTCCTCAAAGGGCGCAATTATCACGGGCAAGCAACATAATGGCTACAGGCGAGATCACCCCAATGGAACAACTAACAACTTCCCAGCGAGCAGCAGGAGAGCTTATAGAATCCATTATTCGGAATTTTAAAAAGGATTCAGCGTCCAGAAAGACAGTCCACTATTTTGAAGAAAGGATTAAAAGGCTAGACGCTGCTTGGACCGAATTCGAGCTCACTGATAACAAAATACGATGTCTGGAGAAGCCCCAGTTAGACCATAAATATTTTACCGAAAATTACTACCAAAAAATTGAGGAACTCGTCATCAAATACCGGGAAGTATTTGAATCAGCCATGGATGCAACATTGAGAACGCCAACACTTGATTCCTTTCAACAAAACACCAATAGGGAGCCCACAGTTCCTATTAAAAAACCTGTTACTCTCACCTCAACAAATTCTACAATGAGAAGGCAAAATGTCATGATGACGTCCCTCAAACGGCTACTCGCCACGGACCCCACAGCAACCAACATGAAGCTAAAAGAAAAACTGTGGGACGAAATACAAGAACTACATTTTTTAATTTTTTAATCCAGCACTGATCCACTGAAGGAAGGATATGACATGGATTCCTATGAAGATCTGGAGAAAATGGTCATTGAAAATTTCAAGCTATCTTCACGCACTCCGGAGCAAGGTTTGGGACCTATGCAACACAATGTTTTGCCACTGCCAAAAGTCACAATCCCAAAATTTAATGGGGATTATTTAAAATGGAGGGCCTTTTACGACTTGTTTACACAACTAGTAGACAACCAACATATTCCTGCGGCACAAAAGATGTGGTACCTGAAATCAAACTTGGGGGGCGAAGTTGAAAGGTTAATAAGCCATCTTTCAGCTACTGCCGAAAACTACAGAACCGCCTGGAATCTATTGCAAGACCGATACAATAATCAACGGGTTCTTGTAACCACGCTAATTCAACAGCTTTTAGATCAACCGAATGCTGGCCCGTCAGCTGCTGCCATCAAGACTTTGCATGATACGACACAAGAATGTCTACATGCACTTAACAACATCGGGATCGATACAACATCGTGGGACCCCATGTTGTTTCACATACTGGTCAAAAAATTGGATCGTGGCACTCTTGTCCTGTATGAGAGGACCATCAGTAATCCAAAAGATTTACAAAAAATCAAAGACCTGTTAAACTTTCTGGAAAACCGCTTCCAGTCCTTGGAAGCTATAACCCAGAAGGAAAAATCATCAAAGGTATACGTTTCTGCTACATCAGCAAAGCAAACAGAGACCGCGTGCCCACTTTGCAAAAGCGGCTCTCACCCACTGTATCGGTGTCAGAAGTTTCAACAACTATCAACACCCAACCGCCTGAGTTTCGTTCGGAACCAGAACCTTTGCGTCAATTGCCTAAAATCAGGACACACAGCAAAAACTTGCAAATCAGGACTGTGCTTAACGTGCAAGAAAAAGCACAACTCGCTACTTCATCTGGAGAACAACACTCAATCAACAAAACAAGAATCACCTAGTGGAAGGACATCGCAGACGACATCATCAGCCGTGACTACTCCACCTGAAATAATTAAACCCAACATCAGTGAAGAACCAACCAGCTCTCCAGAAGCATCGTCACTGGCGGCAGCAAACGGTCAACTATCCAATTCGTACGTTCTTCTCAGCACAGCTCTAGTAAAAATCAAAACTGAGACAATGGAGATGGAATGTCGCGCCTTACTTGACTCTGGGTCACAAGTAAATTTGATCACCGAACGCCTGGTAAAACGACTAAACATCGCTAAACATACGTCATCAGTAAACATCAACGGAATTGGTGATTCCAACACCAAAACACAACACCGAGTCAATGTTGCCCTGCAGTCTCGAATTAACGGGTTTTCAACGCGCCTGGAGGCACTCGTCTTGCCTCGAATCATCGCACCACAACCATCACAATTTATCGACATTAATGAATGGCCGCTACCAAAAAACCTGATGTTAGCTGACCCAGCGTTCAATCGATCAAATAAAATCGACATATTGCTAGGTGCAGAGCATTACCACCAACTGCTCGCAATTGGGCAAATAAAACTATCCCCACAACTCCCGACTTTACAGAACACAGTTTTTGGTTGGGTTGTAGCTGGAAAAATAAAAAGCGAACATTCACCAAATGCATCTTGTGGAGTATGCACTGAAGATGAAGCGCTTGAAGCTTCCATCGCTCGACTCTGGGAACTAGATGAAGTCAAAACTAATAAAAGGCCACTGTCAATAGCCGACAGACAATGCGAAGAACATTTTGCCCAAAACACAACTAGAAACCATCAAGACCGCTTCGTAGTCAGGATCCCATTTCATGAAAACCCCAATACCCTAGGCGATTCACATGCAATCGCTCTCAACCGATTTTTTGCTCTTGAACGTCGTCTTCAAAAGAGTCCGGAATTAAAAACTAAATACACTGAGTTCATGGACGAGTATGAATTGATGGGACACATGACAAAATGGGAACCAATATCCATAACCTCTCCAAACTACTACATCCCACATCATTGCGTATTGCGGCCCGAAAGTTCAACCACCAAGCTTAGAGTAGTATTTGATGCATCGGCCAAAACCTCATCAGGATACTCCTTAAATGATCTGATGTTCACGGGACCAACTTTGCAAAGCGAGCTTTTCTCTATACTCCTAAGGTTTCGAATGCCAAGATTTGTGTTTACCACTGATGTTGAAAAGATGTATAGACAGGTATTGATTGCCCCTGAAGATCGTCAATTTCAGCTCATCATTTGGAGAAAGGATCCAACAAGGCCCATTTCCTACTACCAACTCAATACCGTCACATATGGCACAAGAGCTGCTCCATATTTAGCAACGAAATGTCTAGAACAACTGGCTGAAGAAAACAACATACATTATCCCCTTGCTTCCCAATTTCTTAAAGAAAATTTCTACGTGGACGATGGTTTGGGCGGTTCAAATAGCTTAGCAACCGCAATACAATTGCAAGAGCAACTCGTTCAGATTATGAAGAAAGGTGGCTTCACTTTACGCAAATGGTGTGCAAACCACCCACAATTACTCCATAATATTCAACAAAGCGACTTGGAGGTAAACTTAGATTTTGAAAGCACAGAAGCCGACACTATCAAAACGTTGGGACTTGTTTGGCTACCGAAATCCGACAAACTGGGGATTAAGGTAAATCCTGGCAACATCAAGAGGATCACCAAGCGAACAGTAACGTCAGACCTTGCAAAGTTATTCGACCCTTTGGGGATTCTATCTCCCATCATAGTAACGGCGAAAATATTTATTCAAGAATTGTGGGAGTTAAAATTAGATTGGGATCAATCTTTGCCAGAATCACTGCACACTAAATGGATCACATTTCGCACAGATTTGAACGTATTAAAAACGCTTCAAATATCCAGACACATTTTCAAGGGCAAAGTTCCAGAATCCCAACAATTACATATTTTTACGGACGCATCCGAAAAGGCTTATGGAGCTGCGGCTTATATTCGATCAGTTTTCAAAGATGGCACCATTATGGTACACTTACTCTGTGCTAAATCACGCATAGCTCCACTTAAGCGGCAAACAATACCACGATTGGAACTATGTGCAGCTACACTTGGAGCCCAACTAGCCACCAGAATCAGGTCTGATCTACGATTTACAAGCCCAGTATGGCTCTGGACTGACTCTGAAATTGTGCTCTCATGGATAAATTCATCGTCGGTATCCTTTAACACATTCGTAGCAAATCGGATTTCAGCAATCCAAGAGGAAACCAAGGCAGAACAATGGCGTCATGTAAACTCCAAGTGCAACCCAGCAGATCTGTTATCTCGTGGAATATCTCCAACAGCCCTTAAGGAATGCACTCTTTGGTTTTATGGTCCAACGTTTCTTCATGGCGTGGAGAAGGTGTGGCCACCAAGGTTCAACTTAAGTTCCAACAGTCCACCAAACCTCGAAAGAAAGGCAAGACTGCTTGAGGCACGAGCAATGACTACAACTGAACCTGACTTCATTTACAAAATTAACCATAAAAATTCATTCCACCGTCTGCAGCGGATTGTTGGATATGTTCTGCGCTTCATCACCCACACCAAATGCAAAAAGCAGATGCGACAGACATCAAAGGTGATAACAACAATGGAACTCAGCCGAGCACTAGTCGCAATCGTGGCACAAATGCAAGCATCAGAATTTCAACAAGAAATTCAACAACTCACCAAATACAAGGAGTTAAGAGGCACCAGCAATCTAAGCAACCTGTCACCGTTTTTAGACACAGATGGTTTAATTCGTGTTGGAGGTCGACTAGAAGCTTCACCGCTTCAATTCGACTCCAAACACCAGCTCTTGATTCCATATAATGACCCGATTGCAAAGCTGATCTTTGAAATGACCCACAACGACAACAAACATTGTGGTGCGCAAACACTCCTGGGCATAGTTCGACAAAAATTTTGGCCAATAAAAGGCAAAATTATGGCAAGAGCCACAGTGCATCGATGCACGACATGCAGCAGAGCCAAGCCTGAGCTATTCCAACAAATAATGGGCAACCTGCCATCAACACGTGTCACACCCGCCCGGGCCTTCATTAATACTGGAGTCGATTACTGTGGCCCAATCACCGTTCATTATAAACTTCGGGGAAAACGACCACACAAGGCCTACATTGCTGTCTTTTGCTGCTTTGCTACAAAGGCAGTACACTTGGAACTTGTGAGCGACCTCACGACTGAGGCATTTATAGGTGCACTCAAACGGTTCATATCTCGTCGTGGACATTGTCAAAATTTATATTGCGACAATGCAACAAACTTCGTCGGCGCGAAAAACAAATTGCCTGAACTTTCCACAATAATACATTCTTCAGAAGCACAAGCTACCATTATGAATGCTTGCAGCAACAAGGGTATTCAATTCAATTTTATTCCACCAAGAGCACCACACTTTGGCGGCCTTTGGGAAGCAGCTGTTAAATCCGCAAAATATCTTCTGGTAAGGACATTGGGGAATGCATCCTTAACTTACGAAGAACTTGAAACCATAGTTGTGGAAATTGAAGCAATACTTAATTCCAGACCGATTTCACCAATGTCAAATGACGCAAACGACATAGGCGCACTTACCCCGGGCCATTTTCTGATTGGCGAACCACTAACTGCCCAAATTGATGCTCAAGCGAAGCCCACAAATCTTAAATTGGAAACACGATGGAAATTAGTTTCTCATCTCAAGCATGAATTTTGGAAGAGATGGTCACGAGACTACCTAAATGAACTGCAATATCGAAACAAATGGCGAGAACAGTCAAAAAATCTGAAGCCAGGGGCAACCGTCCTCATTAAAGAAGATAATGTTCCAGTAATGAAATGGCCCTTGGGGCGTGTTATACAAACATATAAAGGACACGACGGTGTGGTAAGAGTAGCAGATGTTCAGACCGCTTCAGGCATCCTTAAAAGAGCAATTCAATATTTAGCTCCACTCCCTAAACTCACCGATGAACCCGAAGAAGAAGGACAACTATCTCCTCCACAAATCCCAGAATCCGAATTGTCAGCAGAAAATCAATCACCAAAACCATCATCGGACGGAAGGCCACTCGCCAAAAAACAGCGAACCTTGGCAAACTCAATCATGACTACACTACTCGCAATCTTGCTATTACTCCCACTCGTGTCCACAGATAAAATTGAAATAACCCAATTTGAACCCAACATCGGCTTGTACTTTGAAGGTATCAGCAACATCCGAGTATCGCGATCAGAATGGAACATTATTTCCTACTATAACTTACGCCCATATTGGCAGGAAATATCCAGCTTCATGAACGAATCAACGGCATTGCACCACTTATGCGACCTGCTAGTTCAAAGGACAACTTGCTCGAGCGTTCTCCAAGCAGTAGACTTCAGCATAGCAAGTCTTAATAACAATAATCTTTTGCTAAAAAGAAGAGTTAAACGTGGCGCTATAAACGCTGTTGGTAACATTGCTAATTCACTGTTCGGAATTTTAGATTCAGATTATGCTGAACAAATGTCAAACACCATCAGCGCAGTAAACGCAAATGAAAACCATCTGAAACAACTCCTCAGCAATCAAACATCAATTGTCGACGCAACTCTAAACGTACTTAAACAAGATGAAGAGAATATAAAACAAAGGTTCAACAGCGTAGAAAACCAATTAACAGAAATTACATCCAGACTACACGACAATGAAAAAGAACAGTATCAAGCAAGACTTTTTCGGATTTTTATGTCGCGATCTGTTCAACTTTCTCTAACATCAGCAAGGTTACATCGAATCCAGTCAGAAATCTTATCAGCACTAACAGATTCACACCATGGAAAAATCAGCCCAACACTTCTATCACCGTCCCAACTTCAAGCCGAGCTTATGCAAGTGAGGAATCATCTTCCAACGTCTCTAGAACTACCAGTAGGCGGAGATAATATTCTACAACTGTATAAAATTATGAGTGTAAGAGGAGGCGTAACAAAAGACCACGTCATCTTTCATATATCTATTCCGTTAGCTGATCCTGAACCATTCGAGCTTCTGAAACCACACCCAATTCCGGTTCTGACAAATGGCACAATGCTCGCTATAAGGCCATGCGGCAACTTCCTAGCTATAAATTCCCACAGGGATCAGTACTTCATCATGACAGAAAAACAGCGGGACACATGTGCAATAATTAGAGAAGATGAACTTTTGTGCCAACACATGCAATCAACATTCAACGCAAACGCTGACAAATGCCTATGCGAACTTTCACTTCTCAACTACAACACGCAAAGAGGTTGTTACATTGTTCCTGTTACTGACAATACGTCACTTACACAGTTGGAATATAACAATCAATGGCTATACACAATGCAGCAGCCTTCCCGAATAAGCGCCGTATGTGGGCAAGAAAAATCACAGCTCACCTTAAAAGGATCTGGTGTCCTAAAAATATCACCAGACTGCACACTCAAATTCAACTCAATCATCATCAAAGGTCATCAAACTGTTTTCACATCTCTTCATACATCTTACACTGTAATGAGCAATAGCACTGACATCAGCTACCCAGATGAGGTACAATTTGAAAGAATTCACACCAAAGCCTATGCTGACCAAATTAAAAACATCTCCGACATACAGAGCAAATTACATCGAATGGTATCTGCCGAGTTTCCATCACAAATCAAAAGCATACAATACCACCACGGGACCATTGCCTATGTCGCCCTCGTCATCGCAATCATAATCAGTGTGAAGGTTGCCTGGAAAAAGGCACGTTGTAAAGGAATTAAAGCAGCTCAACAACCCCCAAGTCCAGCAGTACGCCAACATATTCCAACTCAAGAATTTGAAGTATCAATAACTTAAGCGTATAATTCTAATAAAAACAATGTAAGGTTGTCGCATTTGCAATTTTGTTGATCAATGCTCAACGGCGGGGTGTATGTTCAAACCTTCACAAAGAATTTCTTTCACATATTCGTAACTATGTTTGTACAAGTCTACAAACATACTTGCGTACATGTGCCTGCACGAAATTATGTGAACAACCTTAAATTGTCAGTCTCATGTTTTTCTTTTATTTTTTGTAATGTTTTAATTTTTATTTAACTTGAATTTCTTTCACACGTTTGTAAGTACGTTTGTACCAATCTACAAACTTACTTACGTACATGTGCCTGTCCGAAATTATGTGAACAATCTTAAATTAATATTCTCATATTTTTCTTTTATTTTTTGCAAAGTTTCAATTTTAATTTAACTCGTGCCTTGAACTTCTAGTTTAATTGCAATTTGCCTGTATTTTTACTTTTTACCAAGTTTGAGGAACTCCAATTTCATTTAAATATTTTCATTTAGTAACCTTGAACTACTGTTTGAGTTTATTTTATTTTTGCATCGTCGGCGGTTTCACATTTTTTCTGGAATTTCTTTAATTTACAATTTTATAAGCTTTGTTGTTATTTGTATTTAGTAATTAATTAGTATATAAGAATCAATTTTATTTTAATAAAATCAGAAATAATAAATCAATTTATTTGACAAGTTGTTTCTCTACTATAACTCCGCTGTAACCAAGTTTCAAGTGCTTGTGTTACTCTGTAGAATTGTCTTGGTGATACTGCCTAGACAATATTATTAACGTTACTTGGCTCATAGCCTTGTGAATAAAACCCAATTCAAAGGTTAAACAAATCAGTTTAACCCAATTCATTTATTGAATTAAACATCTGGTGACCCCGACGTGATTCCTTTGAAATTCAAGATTCCCCCCACCAGTGGTAAGGGTCCTGAAAGTCAATAGGATACAAGACGTGCTCCTGTCAAGGAAAAAATCCGCAGGACAGCTCAAGAAGACGTGCTCCTGTCAAGGAAAAAATCCGCAGGACAGCTCAAGAAGACGTGCTCCTGTCAAGGAAAAAATCCGCAGGACAGCTCAAGAAGACGTGGTTAATAATCAGCTGCTTCACTAGAAGCAAATTCCTCAAAGGGCGCAATTATCACGGGCAAGCAACATAATGGCTACAGGCGAGATCACCCCAATGGAACATACATATATTCGCCATACTGACAAGATTAAAACCTATAGAATTTCCCTTTAAACTTTGCTCCGACCTATCGTCCTCTTTTCCCTCTTCTGAAATACACTTAACTTCGCAACTATGCTTTACCTCAGCCGTGTCGTCTGAATCTTCAGGGTTGGATTCAGTTAATTGGTCCTCATCTACTAATTCAAACATAAGAACATCAAGTGGAACTCTGATTTTGCAGTCTAGTTTCCCGAAACATTTAACTAAAAGCTCTCTACAATGTCTTATCCTATCAAACGCAAACTTCCTTGTAGGTATCGAAAATTCATCACAGTGCAAACTAGTGTATGATAAAATAGCGTTGTATGCATTAACGAGTAATTTTACGTATTCGTTTCTTTTACCTTGATTTGAAGATACAGGGCGATTTTGCAAAATCCTTTTTTTTATCTTGTAAAAATCGTTTAAAAGTTCCACGAAAATGTTATCGACAAATCGTGGCATGGGATAAAATCATTTTATTACCAATTGTTTTTCTTTTGTTTGTATATTCTTTACATTTAATAAATGATTCGAATTGTATTATTTTGCTAAAATTATGTAAAAAAAATAGAGATCAATTTTGTGTTAAATTTAAATAATTATTGTTTTTATTAACCCGTGTTATTTATTATTCTCGGGTACATAAGCCTGGTGCTAAATAAAAGTACGCAAAAGGTATAGAAAAAAATATGTTTCTAAAGATTGTGTTAAATTAAATACACAATAATTTAAAAAAAAAAAATAAATTTAGTACACAATGATGCCTGATACTTATACAGTAGAGCTTGAACGCAACGAATGATTTTGTATAAAGTTAGAAGAACAATACATATTTGAATTTTTGGTTTTATCGTGTCGTTATACTGTATTTTTTTCTATTTACCAGTGTTAAATCTTTTCATTCTTTTGTTTTGCTTTATATTCTTCTATCAATTTTTTTTATCATTTACGTTTTTCATTATTTTATAAGTTGATGGTTTTTCTCTTATTATTAATAAAAAAAAATTCCTTTCTCAAAAATAAGTTGTCTTTCCAAATAATCATAAATAAAAGAACATATGGATTTATTTATACATGCATATGCAATTTATTCATGTATTATGTAATGTTTATTTATTAAGTAACATCATAGGTATGTATAAAATAGTTAGAATAAAAATTATGTTTGTTAACAAAATCATATAGGTAATTAGATTATAATAAATATATACCTATGTATATACTTAGTTATACGTAATATATACTAAATAATTTATATCAAATTAATTAATTGAATGCATAGCTATATATTATTTACGATTCTAATAATACGCTCACATCAATGATGATATATCGATGTTTATAAGGGTTGTTTTTCTCTCAGCACTCTTCTTTTTTGATAATACTGTTGATATTGTTTTGTTGTTAATTGATATTTTTTCCTACTTTTCCCAATATATTTAATGGTTGGTTGTTTTATGTCTTTGCCTATTCTTCATTTTTGTTTTATTAGTATGTAGGTATAATTTTTTTTTTTTGTTTAATTTCTTTCTTGCCTTCTTAAGGTAAGGTTTTTTTTGTTCTAGTTTTTTCCACTAAGTTATTGCAATTTTCGAAATTTCTTGTTTTTCATTATTATTCACTCAATAACTGTATTTTCTACATTTCTTGCATTCTTGTGGAATTTTCTGTTTTTTTTTCACCTCACTGTTCATTTGTTCTTTACTTCGTTTCTCATTTCTCTCTTGCTGTCAGCTTTTGAATTTTTGATTTCTTTTCAAATGGTAACGGGTTTCTTCCTTTTATGTCTAAACACATATGTATTTACAACTGTTTCGTATTTTTTTTGTCACGCTTTTTTTTTAACTTGTTCCCTTATATTTTAGTAGTATACTGAAATAAATTATATTCACGATAACTGCTGTTTATAACTGTTTTAACAAACTTACAGTTTGTTTTATGATCACTGTTTAACAAAAAAAAATTTTTTCCTTTTTAAATCAGCAGTTATGTATTAAGAAAAATGTATGCTTAAAAGTTGAATTATGCAGATCCCAACAATAAGTTTTATTTTGTGTCTTTTTCCGCAAAACACACTGTTCCATTTTATGATTTTTGTTTTTAACTATTCACAAAAATTTAATTTTCACCAAAATTTGATTTTAAAACCGATTATTTATGTTGTAAGATAGTGGCACTTGTTTTTCATAAGTTTTTTCCTTTTTAATTTTAGTGCAAAATTAGCACCCTCATTAATTCATTTAAAATTTTAGACTTTTAATTATTTTCATAAACATTTGCTTAAACAGAACCTCTTTTATTCTACTACGTAGTTCACACTGTGTCTCGGTCGCCATATAATAAAAATAAAAGGACGATGTGAGTTGGTTTGCTGTTACTCGTAAACTGAACCTTTATTGTCCTGTTTATTTTATTACATATATGTTCTTATTTACATGAATTTACACGGTTGGTTTAAATATGAGTCAATAGTGACGGGTTTACTTAATTTAATAATTTGTGATGGGTGACTGTAAATTACCATTACAGGGTACTGCATGCGCATCTAACATCCAAAAGCTTCAAAGAAGACAGTCTAGAATATTACGACAAATTGTCTGCGCCCCATGGTATATACGTAATGAAATTATCCACAGAGATCTCAACGTCCCCACTATCCAGGAGGAAATTAAAAAATATTCAATAAGCTACATCGATAAACTAATGGTCCACCCTAACTACCTCGCTCGGGGTTTGCTTCAGTTCGAAGGTCACCAGAGGCTAAAAAGAACCGATACTTTGAGCCTTACTAGAAGACATTTTTAAAATTTGAATACAGCAGTTAGTGGTTACACTGGTAACAACTAATAAACAACAAGTAGAATTAAGATTTGAATACATATTGTAAATTTCGATAAGAAAGATTCAATAATAAAAATAAATTTAAAAAAAAAATATTCAACACAATAACTACAAAAGGTATTTTTCCACAGAACTTGAAGTGTGCGAAAATTTTTCCCATCCCTAAAAATAGAAATTAATATCGTCCAATAGCAATCCAATCATATTTATCTAATGTCTTCGAAAGGCTTTTGCATACACAAATAGGTGCTTACTTTCAGACGAATAATTTATTAACCAAAATACAATTTGGTTTCCGACCCAAACATAGTTGTACTTCTGCACTTATTGGAGTGACGGAGGAAATTCGGGGCTATTTATATAATGGAAATGTTATCTATATGTTGGTGTTCTTGAATCACTCCAAAGCATTTGATATGGTTGATCATGCCACGCTTAGTATTAAATTAACTCAGCTTTTCAATTTTACCTCCTCATCGGCTGATCTCATCTCATCATATCTAAGTAACAGCTCAAACCATATGCAATCATTGCCGTTGCCTGTGACTAAAGGTGTTCCTCAAGGGTCCATATTAGGTCCTCTACTTTTTACAATATATATAACGATTTGCCAAAACAGTTATCACATTGCAAAATTCATATGTACGCCGATAATGTTCAGGTTTATATATGTAGTTAACCTGATAAGACTAATGAGTATATTTCAAGATTACACTTTGATCTATCAAAAATTGAAGCATGGGCAGAGGCAAATGGAATCCTGCTAAATCCAAGTGCCTTGTTATAATCTAAAACTTGCAGCGAATAGAAATTGTCAAGAAGACTAAAAACATTATTTAAATTATTTACTTACTTGGTCAGACCATATCAACGCTGCTGCAGGGAAAGTATTTGCGATGCTTCGTTCGCTTTGGGTTACTTAAACTCAACCCCGGTCAACACACATACATATGCTTTTGGCTAAGACTTATGTTATTCCAGCTTAATTATATGCCAGTTTGCAAGCTGTGACCAAAATGCACCAGGAAATTAACATCTACATATAATGCCATTCTGAGATACATATGCAAGTAAACTTTATGGAGTGCATTTCTGACATGTTATATATTCGATGCCTGAGTCTTTTGCATAAAATTATCTATATGTACTAGCGAGCCGACGTATCTATTTGAACGTTTTACTTTTACGCTGTCAAGAAGAAATAACAATCTGATCCCGATAAGATTCAAGCAGTTAGTATCTGAATGGCAGTTTTTCGTTCACAGTATTCGTCTTTGAAACACACAACAGTATTTATCGGATATAAGAACATCTGATATAAGAACAAAACGCTTTTAAGAAACATATTCAAAAACACCATGTCTTTTTAGTGGTTTTTCTAACAAAAAAGGTTAAGGATAAGATTTAAGCAGTAATTATCTGAATGGCAGTTTAACGTTCACAGTATTCGTCTTTGAAACACACTACATACCAGCAACTGTTCAATTTACTAGTAATGCATCGCAGTTTAGGAAATGTATTTTTAGTTTTTATTCGCGTACTTAAAAATATTTAATCTTTTGTGTTTAAAAACGCTTTTGAATGTATTTATGTTTAAAATTGTTTGATCAATGCCCTTTAAAAATTGCTTTTATGTATTAATTTCTTTTATTTTAATGTTAAAATGAGTGCTGGTATACTATCGATATTTTCTACTATATTTTCTACTGATCGATATTTATCGATAGTTGACATTTCACTATCGATATTACTATCGACTGAATGTTTGTTCTTAAGTAGGAAAACTTTAACTAGTTTTTTATCAGGCTACAGTTCGTTGTGTTTAACACTTTATTGAACGTAAGAGACGTATGTATGTACGCACGTTATTTTAGATGACAGTTTTTAAAAATTGTGATGCTGATAAGCACTTTTCTGAAGAAACCAAAGTTACAGGGATTATAAGATATTTTATCGCAACTTAAGATAATGTTCTAAATCGGATTTGATTCTCAACCCAAAAGGTAATCAATCTAGCGGACTTTAATTTAATTTTTATTTAATTTTTTTTTACAACATCATAAAACTATCTGACATTTCAGTTCCTATATAAAAATATCAAAATTTCGGCTAAGCAATCGATACCACCTGCCATTCTTGTTGTTTGTATTCATTGCTGTAATTTTGCGTGAATTTATAATAGCAAGTAAAAACTTGCGGAAAAAAACTGTGTGTGTATAGCTGTTGTAACATGTCGACATAGCTGTATTTTAAATAATAATAATATCGATATTGATATTTTTCCTATCGATATTTTCGATGGTTTACGGCTATACATAGTATCGATAGTACTATCGATAGTTTTCAGCACTAGTTAAAATCTTTTATTATGGGCACATACATAAGAAATTGTAACGAATTGTTTATCCTGTACTATAATTATAAGATTTTTAGTCCTGTTGTATTGGAATACCAATAAATAATTAAACTTATTTAAAACCAAATTTTCATATAAAATTTTTCTTCAAATAGATTTCAAGTCCAATATAGATTTTTATGCATACAAAATTTTTATTGCAAGATATATTTTTGTACCAGCGATGTAAAGTTGGTTCACAAAATTGGGGGTTCTAGCTTATCGAAATCAAAAGTTCGTGCACTATTCCGCCCCGTATGGCCATATGTTTCCTTTCATTTCTAGAATCTTGCTGGAATTTTATCCATTCCACATTCGCATGCAAATGTGAATCGAGTTTTTTCTTTTCAAAATATAGTAAAAACTAAGGAAAGAAACAGACTACATGTACATGTGCCAACATTATCAAGTCTTAAGCTAAGATCCCACTATCGGCGCAATGTACCAATTTTTGGCGTATTTCATGTGCCGATAGTGTGAACGGTCAAAATGTTTAAATATGCGACAATCTGTGCCGAAATTGTGCTGACTGTGGACAATCAAAATTAACCTAGATGCGCCGATAATGTGAACACTATTTTGCACAATGTGGAGCAATCAAATTGTTTAATATGTACCGATTTTTATCGGCCACTTGTGTGCCGATCACAGTCGCCAATCAGTGCCGATACAAGGGATGGCAAAACGAAATTTTTAAATTGCACAAACTGGCTACTAAAATTTTACTTTTTTGAGCTTAATTGTACCAAAATTACATTTGCTTTATCTATTATTTATGTATTGAAACGTTAAATAGTACATTTGTATTGTTAAATAAAAGAAAACAATTCGCTTTAACCAAAACATTGCAGTTATATCGATGATGCCATCCCTGGTTTGTAAACATCTGTTTACAAAACAACAATTACAAAAAAAAAAGAACAAGTGCAGTAAGTTTGAATGAAATTGAATATATTTTTTATTATACATACATATATTAATATATTATTTAAAATTGTTAGGAAACATAATTTAATATTCGGACGGGGAATTTTGCGAATTTCTAAAGTAAAATTATGTCTGCCAACAAGTAAATAAACAAAAACATTTGATTTAATTTGCCCAAATAGCACGATAGTGTGACCGCATTGTACCGATTATTGTCGCAATTGAGTTTTGGCCGATATGAACCGAAAAAAATTGTCACAATATGCGACGATAATGGGACCACCTAAGAAAAAATTGTGCAATGTTTTTAAATGTGTGCCGATATCGCACGATAAAAATCGTCACATATTGTGCTATTTGAGCCGATAGTGGGATCTTAGCTTTATACAAACAAAGTATTGGTTAAGATGGATAAATTCATGCTGCTATGATGTTCCAAATAGTTAATTAACTAAACAAATAAGTGCCTGATTTTGATCTCATATATTTATAAGACATTTATGTATTTTGTTTTTTTGTGTACAATTAAATTTTTATGTAAATTTTTTTGTTTTTTTAATAAACTAAAAAAAAAAGTGGTAACATCCCTGGTTTTTATAAAAAAGTAATGTTACAAACAGCGTTGCCAGAACATTTAGAGTTGAAATCTCCAAAAACAAATATAATGATTTTCCATCAAAAAATCTTCACAATTTGCATCAAGACTTTAAAATTTTTCAAAATTTTCAGACACATTTAGTACATTTTAATATAATCACACTAAGGGTAAACTTTTAGGCAAATTAGTCTATCCAGCTTTCTACTGACAACACTTGAGAGGATTATGGACATTCATATAAGATCATTGTTAGGCCATAATTCCTTGTCGGCGGCTCCGACAAGGAATGCGCTTTACTCATTGGCGGGTCACATAGAGAGATCCCTGCACTACCAGGAATTTGCGTTTTGATCGAGATTACAATAAATTTTAAATGGAAAGTTCGTTCGATATAGGAATGGGCAAAAAATATCGATATATCAATATATCGATATTTTAAAAAAAATAATCGATATATATTGCCGATATTTAAAATACCGATGCATCGATATTGAAATACGACTATCGAATTCGATATTTTTTACAGTCAGTCTTCATTAAAAACCAGGGACCGAAAATAACAGTTATATTAGAATTTTAAAACAAAAAAAGCACATAGAAGTAAAACTGATTCAAGTTTACCATATTGTTCCTTATGCTCTTGTCAATGATAAAATATATTGATTTTTAAAATTTTGATTTTTATTTTTTCGATCAAAAATAACAGTTATTTTTTGATTTTTATTTTTTTGAACAAAAATAACAGTTATTTTTTGATTTTTATTTTTAGAACAAAAATAACTATTATTTTTTGATTTTTATTTTTTCGATCAAAAGTAACAGTTATTTTTTGATTTCTATTTTTTCGAGCAAAAATAAAAGTTATTCTCTAAAGAAATGTACGTGTTTTAATAATTTAGTTGAATTAAAATCTTTATTTTAGTGTGTAATTATCATTGGAATTTCTTATGACTGCATGTAAAGATTGGCATTTATAAGAAGAAGAATTAAAAAAGCGGGGTTTTCACATTGCAGATTTCTAATGAAAACAAAAAAGTCAAACAAACTTGAAAATATTTATTTTATGCGGTTTTGGAACTATATGTACCTATATATATTTGGAATCATAATAAGATTTGTGCATATATGTATATGTATATATATTACATTTTTTAATTTGGTAATAGTTTCAGCGAAATACGTTCGATATATCGATACATCGATATTTTTTAAATAATAAACATCTATACTCTTAAAAAATATCGATTCGATATGTATCGATATATTTTTTCAATTTGCCCATACCTAGTTCGATATTGAATGCCGTAATTCGCCCACAGGTGTTGCTGAGTTGACAATCCTTGGTGGTTGTTCGTTGAGCTCCGGTGCACACCCGGCTAAAATATCTTTTACAATATTATCGCCAAAACGTAGCAGTTTCCTTTTTTACTGCGAATAAACGGACCTACGTGGTCAATGTGTATCTGACGGAATGGAATGGGTTCAGGGTCACTGGAATACAAACATCCTTCAGTTTTACCACCTTTTGCTTTGTTGTAGCAACACTCCATACAAGCACCTATGTAACTTGTTACGTATTTTCTTATTCCAGGAAACCAAAAAAATTGTTTTACGCGTTGAACTGTTTTCTCCAAACCAAAGTGACCCATGTCATCATGAAATGATTTTATAATGCGCCAGCGTTCAGATTTTGGCACCACAAAAAGAGATTTACCATTCTCATGACGGTATAAACGACCATTAACCAACTCATAATCAGATTTTATTTGTACTACCTGTGGTGAGGAGTTTTCATTTTTCAAAACATAAACAATTTCTTTCAGCGCTGGGTCCTGCAACTGCATGGTAAACAACCAGTCATCTTGATCCACTGTAACCTTCATAATACGATCCACTATTAAACATTCTTCGGGTTGTTAGTCCGAAACACGACTTAGAGCATCGATATGTGACATTCGTGAACCTTGTCTATGCAATATTTCACAATCGAAGTCCATCATTTTTAAAAACCACCTTGCAACCTTCGGAATTAACTCCTTTGTAACGTTAACTGTTGCTATAGCAGAGCAATCGGCTATCACTTTGAAATGTTTTCCTTAAACATAGACGCGCAAACGTTCCAGTGACTCCACCACCGCTAATATTTCTAATTCGTTTATTCTTTGATAAATACACTAAAATTTATTGTAGGGAATAAGCTAGTTCCTATGCGCATTTTAGTGGTTGCTTATTTCAGATAATCAGGAAACCTTTTACCAAAGGCTTTGGAAAAATTATGTGGTGTTTATAGAACACGAGCGCCTTACTCGTCCGTTCAACTTACATTTAAAGCAAAAACAAAATTTCGAAATTTGTTTTTGTTTTAAATGTAAGTTGAACGGACGAGAAAGGAGCACGTGTTCTATAAACTACAGATTAAAGATATTAAACAAATAAAACTGTAAAACAAATGAGAATTACAAACACTCAAGTCTTATTTGGAACGATATCAAAGCTATTCAAAAATGAACAAGAGTTGTAAAAATACTTTGACCCAAATATTTTTTTTATTGGATATGAAGAAATATTTAATTATTTCATTATTAAATATGTTTTATTGAGTGCTATTTTGCAAATTGTAATTTCGATAAATATTTTCATTGAATCAAATTAAAAGTTTGTTTATTTATAACAAACGGGCTTGTTTGCCATCCGTCCTGTTTTCCCCGGACACCGTCCCCTTTTTTTGGGTATCCGGGGTAGTCCTACTTCTTTTTCATCAAGTGTCCGGGGTTGTCCGGCTTTTTACACCTTCATTGAAAATTTGTTCCAGTTTTTAAACTTTAAATCACAGGTCACAAAATTCATTAAAAAAAAAGATTTAGGTGCTCTGTTTTTTTTTTTTTTAAGATAGGTATGATTTAATTTTTGGGGACGTTACGTGACAAAAAGAGTACTTTTCTTTGAAAATGGAGCTCCCAAAAAAAATGCAACAAATAAGCAAAGACAACCTTATCAATGTCGTAACTTTTGTTCAAATAAATACTTATTGCTCAAATGGCTATATTAAAATTTTATTTTAAGATTATTTTTGAAAAAAAATAAAAAATCATATCTTAAGAAAAGTACATCCTTCAAAGTTTCAGGATTTTGAAATAACAGTTTGCAGTATTATATAAAAAAATCAGCAAAAAAATAGGGTTTTGACTAAGTCCATTTTTAAAATTTAATATTTTGCAAAGACATTTTTTTTCAATGTATTTATTGAAGCGTCAAGTATTCTCTTTAAGCTGACAAAAATCATCTTCGTATGTAAAGCAGTTTTCGAGATATTAAAAAAATAAACTCAACACATTCGGCTTATTCGGCGAAATTATGACATTTTGAATATGACATAACTTTTGAAAAAAATTAAAAAATTGTTTTTCGTTGATATACAGTCAGCGTCAAAAGAAAGTGTACACCGAAAAGTTCAACATTTATAAGTCCGTAGATGTTAAAAGGGGGAGAGTACAAAAAATCAGTTTTTATGTTTTTGAAGTGTATTCAGTTCTTGTTTATTTTAATAAAAAAAAATTTGTCATTTATTTCTTCTTCATTTTAAAATTAAAAATAATCTCAGAAAACGCCTTATTTTACGCGTCACAAAGAAGTGTACAATCTCATATTATTTCCATGTTCCTGCGTCATAAAGGTAATTTTACCCCTAGTTTTTTGTTTTTTTCTTCTTAGAATCATATTACGGATGTTTAATTATCTTTTTTATCTATACTGATCAATTAAATTAAATTAAATTAGCCTTTACTCTTCGCACTATTGTCCTCTTCTCCACGTCAGACAGAGTTTTAGGTCTGCTAGAGGGTGGAAGGTCTTTAACATTTTTCACATTTTTGTACTTACCTTATATTTGTTTTAATATTATTAAGACATCTGCCAATTTCTCTCAAAGATTTGCCTTCAGATGCCAATTTTGCCACTAAATTATGAGTTTCTACTGTAGTCTGCTTACCCATGTTGACTATTATTTACAAACTAAAGTTAACTTGAGTTTTAATTGATCAGTATAGATAAAAAAGATAATTAAACATCCGTAATATGATAGGTCTAGGGGTCAAATTACCTTTATGACGCAGGAACATGGAAATAATATGAGATTGTACACTTCTGTTTGACGCGTAAAATAAGGCGTTTTCTGAGATTATTGTTAATTTTAAAATGAAGAAGAAATAAATGACAAATTTTTTTTATTAAAATAAACAAGTACTGAATACACTTCAAAAACATAAAAACAGATTTTTTGTACTCTCCCCCTTTTAACATCTACGGACTTATAAATGTTGAACTTTTCGGTGTACACTTTCTTTTGACGCTGACTGTATGTTCTTTATGGTATGAAAGAAACCATCTCGCCAAATTTCATTCAAATCGAAAGGGGTCAAGTCCCACTCTAGGTCGATTTGACATGGAATTACCCAAATTAAGTTTTTGTGTAAAAACAAATTTTGGTTGTTAATTTTTATGCTGTCGTTAATTTTATTAAAATTAGGTTGTTTAGAATGTGTCCTCTTTTTTCAAACAAATGTCCTACATTTTTTATGCTGGCGTCCTCTTTTTCTCAAAAGAGAAATGGCAAGCCTACATGAGACGTACATATGTATGTATATAAAATTCGTCTGTTGATACATTTCCAGTTCGGAGTATTTTCAGAGCAGTAATGGGATCCGTTTTTTAAACTAGATTCTGACAACATTAGACAAATGTATTTATAATACTGTCTGCTTCTTACATAATAGAAAGCAGTTAATAAAACTTAATATTTTTATTAAATGTATAGATTGTTTTTGGCTTATTTATATTTTATTTAACTTAAACAGTTCAACAACACTTAAAACACACTTTAACATAAACTTTAGCATAAGAAACAACTACGAAATAATATTCCTACATCATAAAAATGCATAACGCAAGACAGAACATGCTTTAATTTGAACTAATGAACAAGAATATTAAAAAACGGACAAAACTAATAAAAATTCTTACATACATACATTGAATATGTAGAAATAGTTATTTAATTAGTTTATTATTAAATATGTTTTATTGAGTGCTATTTTAAGTGCAATTTTGATAAATATTTTCACTAAATCAAATAAAAAGTTTGCTAACCTAAAACTTTAATTTTGACAAACTGTAATTTATTTTGGTGCTTGCGAAAATAAACGTTTACTTATGCAGAATATATCTTTTCTCAGCTTTATAAAAAATTTTAGATTAAATAAAGAAGCATTTGTATATGTATGTCTTATATAATATAAGCTCGGAATGCAATACTACGAAATCAAGTGCAATTCGGCCAATTATCAAATTAGCGGCTGCGTTAAAATGTATTGGTCAAGGTGGATAAAATATGATTTTCACTTACATGTTTGTACTTTGCGAATGCTATTTTGTTGTCGAATAAATTTTGCGAATTTCACATGTGTTTGACATTTGTTTTCGCAATGTAGAATACCGACTTGCCACCCTTTCGCATTTGACATGCGATTAAATAAAAACTTTGCGAATATCGCAATACAGTACCTCGTTTCTGTATTTCTCGCTTCGTAAAATTTTCCGCATGAAACGTGTGAATTGCAACAAAAATAGTGTGAAATGAAACAAAAAATGTTTTTTCTCACGCAAGTGTTTCTGTATCTTTTCTTGGCGAGAATTATCTGTCATTTTAATAATGTTCCAGCAATTATTGGAAGGATGCGAGAAAAAGTGTTTCTATAACAATGTTTTGCGAAAAGTTTCTTTCAAGAACTGTCAAAATAAGTCGCATTAATGACAATAACTCGTCAAATCTGGCAGCCCCGTTTTTATTATATTTATTTCTTTTGTTGACGCTTCGCTTTTATTTGACACTTAATTACTGGAATATTCCAGTATAAACAGAATTTGTTGTGTCTGTTTTCGCATTCAAATACAGAAACACTTTTATCTCATAAATCGAGAAACGATGGAATTTTTTGTTTCACACTTCATGTAAGAAATTTTACGATGTGAGAAATACAGAAACGAGGTACTGGTGGCGAAACGGAGTTCGCCGGGTTTGCTAGTTAGGTATGTTTTTCAATAATATGGCACAATATTAGCAAATTCCAGAATCTAAATTTTGAAGAACCACAACTTTTCCCGAGTGGAAATGATAATTCTACTATTCCACATAAGAAACAAATTATACTTAAGCATAATTTTAAAGATAACAAAAGTATGTTTGTTTACCTACAAGTTTTGACACAAAACGAATCATTTTTAACAAATCGAGTCGATTTGAGCAAATGAATCATTGGGGAAGCTGTTATTAATTTAACGTAATTAAAAGTTTTAATATTTTTTATAATTTTTGTAGCTGTCATACACATGTAAGCATGTTTTTATATTAGGGCATACATTTAATCGGGCTTTTGATTTAATCGGTTAATTAACCGAGGTTTTGGTTAAATCGGTTAATTTTGTTATTGATTGGTTAACCGATTAACAAAGTTTTTTTTATAAACTATAGATGATTTATAAATTAATTATTAGTAAAAAAAACCGAAACATACCAACCATAACAATTATTGCAAACAAAAAAATAATTCATAAATATGTAATATGTATTTTTAAATTAATACATAATATCTGTGTCATTTTGACGAAACATCTAAAGTCAAATTTAAAAAGTTGAAAAAAAATGTTGTAAGTCATACGAATTTTCATTCAAAAAACATTTTTGTTTACGTTTTTAAAACTTTGTATTAGAAACGAAATTTTTTGTTTTTGGTTTATTTTATAATTTAATAAAAATGATTTTTTCACCGAGTTCTTTTTTTAAACCTTTTTTGTTATCTTATCTCAACTTAAGATGTTTTGTCAAAATGCCACATATTATGTATAATAGACTGTGAGCAGCGTTGTGGTACTAAAGTATCAATTTTACCATTTTTTTAATTATCCTTTTGTATTATTTTCACTACTTTGTGCCACTTGTTGACCCTTTTTGGAAATAGCACTCACATTTTGATTTTTTAGTCAGCACTGCTGAACGTTAGTGCTAAACAAATTTTGGGATAAGCGGAGATGGAGGAATGGACTTCAAGTGAAGATTTAATACCAAAATATTGAACGCACTTTATTAAAAAGTAGTTAATAATCGTAAAAAGTTTGTATTAAAAGACTATTTACGACTTCGTAATAAGATTTTCGATATTTAAGTACAATTTCCCTAATAGCAAACGTAACTCATATACTACAAATTTGTTATTTTTTTTTAATTGAATAACTTATGGTGGTTTTTCTCAAAAAAAAAAAAAAAAAAAAAATGTGACATTTTATTTAAAAAATGCAATTAGGTGTTTGTTTTTTAAAATTTTTTTGCCGCCTTAAAGAGTAGCAAGTTTTATGCTAAAAGATTTACACCTAATAATAACTTAAGGCATTGAACTTTTCGCCTCCTTTTAAATCGACAATGTTTAGAGTGCCCGGTAAAATAGGTGACTTTAAAACGGCGATGATTGCCTCAAAGAGCAACAAAGCTTCGCAAAAATTTTAAAACTCGAAAAAGTTTGCAAAAATAGCGCCATCAAATTGATTAAAAGTCCCTAAAACCTACAGGAGTGAAAAAATTCCGTAAAAATGTCTGAAATTTCCAAAAATTTGGTAACAGCACTGCCTACCGGAAATTAATATTTTTTGTTAGTTTATAAAAAATTTGGTCTTGTTATTGAAATGGGAAATACTGCTTTATAAAAAATTTACCTTTTTTTTTTTATTGAAATACACTTTTTGACCACTCTTTTTTGGAAAATCCACTTTTTATGACGCTTTTCGAACATTTCAAACGGTAACACTGATTAAGCGATTATTTTTTTTAGTTATGTCAATTTAAGGATACCTTATAAATTAATCTTTTAGAAAAATTATTTGGTTTAAATGTTACCGATTTAAGCGATCCTTTTCTTTAGTTTTGATAAAACTTGACCCATAATACAGAATATCTAATTTCTCAGTCACTTTCTTGGATTTCTCTAAACTTATCAAATCTTCCGCTTACCATAAGATTCCTGTTTTAAATTTTTTAAGTGTTTAACAATAAGCTAAAAATTTTGTTTCCTAGGTTAATCGGTTAATTGACTGAAATTAACCGGCTTAATCGTTAATCCAAAATAGCCAATTTTATATTAACCGGTCAGTTAATCGGGTATTAGTTAATCGGTTAACCGATTTACGGTCAACCGAATGAATACTCTATTATATATACTTACATATACATATGTAATTAATTTTGTAACAACGTACATACCAGGGTTGCCGTTTGAAAAATTTTTATCCGACCAAAATTGCCTACAAAACCTACCAAAATACTTTGAAACCCACCAAATTTTTGAAATATTTAAAAACAATTATATCGTCACAAAAATGCAAAAGGGCCTATCATAATTTTTAAAAAATTTTCTGTAGCGATACGACTGAGATTACAAAAACAGTTTTTCAGGATAGTGTCAATCATGGGTAATGTTTTAACTATATTAACCAGAAAACCCCGTTGTTTTAATCACAATAGCTGCCTTTTTATTAAGTTATCTCTCTTTTTCTTAAAATGAACATAGGCCCTTATGCCTATGACTATATGTATGTATATGCATTTTTGATAAAAAGTATAATTTTTATTGGATAAAGCTATAAATCTACATATTATTTTTTTTTGTTGTAATATGCAATTATAGTAAAAACAAATAAGTAAGCCTATGTGCACACCTATTAAATATTTTACGTCCTACACGTAACCCCTAGTTTTATGAAAAGTTTATTTTCTGGTAACGTTTAACTTAAACAAAATGTATGTGAGCATTTCCTGGGGTCACGAACGTACGTTCGTAAGCTTTTGATGTACAAATAAAATAGAAAACAAAACTTTTCCTAGCATTTTTTTCGATTCGATAGCATTTAGGTAGCTCTATGTTTAGTGCAAAAGATGGATTTCATCGAGTTTAAGTTTTTGTAATAAGAGTTATAAACGTGTGGTCACGAACGTACGAAAAATAGAAGTCAACTTTGGCTGACAGTAGTGAAATGTAAAAATCTGCGTAATGGAACGGAATATTCAAAAGTGATTAATTTATTTTAAAAGTGTATTAATGTAGGTCTCCATCCAGTATTTACAAAATAAAATATCTCTCTTGGTTTTTGTTTAATTGGCTTAATTACCGGTGGCGAACGTGCTATTTTTCCATATGTTTTTTTTATTATTATCACCACGCAGTTTCCCATAAATGTCTTCAATTTTCCTTAACAAAAAAACTTAATACTCCTTTTACAACTGATTGTAATGGAGAGATTATAAAGAAAGAGTGTAAACATAACATATTTTTTGCGTGTAAAATAAGTATATAAAAATGTCTTTAGAAGTAGAAAATACAGAAAAATATAAAATTTTCAGTTTCCAGCCCAATTTCCTCAAGTAAAACAGCTGATATATGCTATGAAACCATTCTTTTATAAGAACAAAGACTTTTTTATAATAATAAACAATAAAAGACGATGATAATCAACATTTTATTTTTTCACTCTGGTAGACCATTTTGGGGAAATGCCCATATACAAATTCATTTAATATCCATTTGCTGGCAATCCGATAAAATTTTATGTAGGAATATTGTTTGTTGATAAAAAGTTTTTTAAGGAAGAAAAATTTAAACGGCATCTGACTTAGAAAGCTCGAATAAGATGACAAAGCTATCCTTACACCGTCAAAGTAACTTGCTTCTAACGTAATATCAATGCCATATCCATAGTTTCATCAACAATCAAAAAAAAAAATTTTGTGTTTGGTAAAAAAGCTATGAGATTTGTAATTGTCTGCTATCCGTCCAATTTTCTAAAACCGACCAAAATTAGGTTTGGCCTACCATCCGACCAAACCAAAAATATCCGACCAAATTTGGTCGGAAAAGACCATGTTCGGCAACCCTGGTACATACATACATACATATGTGTGTATTTCATTTCGAATCCTTCGGTTGTTGGTTGGTACTATTTGTGGTCGTGTTGTTTTGCAAATATGCATGAAGACATAAAGTGTTGCATGAATAAAAGATTTATTAAATGTTCATAAAGAGTTGAAAAGATTTAATATGAAGTTGTTGTCGGTATAATTCAATTCAGTTTAATAGTGTTTTTCGCCTTCGTCTGTTTCTACTTTATTATTTTTTTTATCAAAAAAGAATGCCGCAACAAAAATTTTATGTTTCTGAAATATAAAAAGCGGATTTTATGCGTTTTTCGCTGAATGCAATTTTTATGCATACGCATGAACAGAATTGCGTTTGAATGTGTAGTGGCTACACGCATACCGATATTAACACTTAAATACAATGAATGTGAATAAGTTTCACAAAATAATAAAAAAAATACATAAGTATTTAATACATACATTTATGCACATACATTTGCGAAGTTCAATACAAAAATAATTTTAATAATACATTTATATCTTTTTAAATATAAATACATACACATGAATATGTATAAATGTATATGAGATATTGCTTATTAGATGTATTCAATAAAGGCATCTGTAGACTTTTTAAAAATTTGATTTTAAGTCCAAAATCTGCCTTAGTGCATTTTCCAACTACATTTGAAATAATTGGGAACAAAAATATACATTTTACTATATCCACTTTTCATGTACATATCTGTATACCTATGAGCCCGTGCACTCAAAACAAATCCCCGTATACCCGTCTAATACTTTTACTTTTGGATCTGTCTAAAAATGACAAAGATATAAAGCAAGATTTAAAAAGGCGACCCTACGTTCGGCAAAAATTCGAAACCGCCTTGCAAAAAAAGTTAATATTAGAGGGTGTATATTACACCGAGTTGACCTCCATACAAAAAAAAGTTGTGCCAGTCACCTCCTAGAATGAAAAACATGTCAATAAAGTTCCTAAGACAGGAAACATTTTTTTGCCTCGCCCCAAAATATAGCCTTTTTGATTTTTTATATGTAGCGCTGCCATTAACAGTCCGATGTTATCATATCTTTGTTCATGGCTTGACGACCTGAAATTCTAGGCGTCACTTATGCCACGTGCTTTTCACGTGCCAAGAAAGTCATTCTGCAACTTCGTATGTATAGCTTTTAATATACTTTAATGACACGCCTCCAAATATAACATTAAACCAGGTAAGAAGCCAATTCAAACCAAACAAATTTCCATCATTCACGCACTAGAATAAAAGGTATGTATACACTAGGGCGTGTCGAAAATATTTGTTTCTCTAATCGACTTTTAATAGCGTAAATATGTTCTATTTTTGTCTGCAATAGATCCCTGTAAAATATTATTAATTTATTTTTAGTGTAGCAGCCCGTGGTTTGACCTTCAATTTTGTTAAATTTTGAATATAACAATAGCATTATATTGCAGAAAAGCATGACTTCAATAAAAAGTTAAGAGACGGTTTAACATGGACGAAACTTGAAACAAGACGAGAGATGCCTAGATTTTATAGTAAACAAGATTTTGTGACCAAAAATGATTTTATTGTTTTCTGTTGTATAAAAACCAAAGTTTTATTATTTTTATGTTAAATTCAAAATTTTTTCAGTTTTAATTAATAATAATTGATAGAAAATAAAATATTTAAATTAAAAAAATTTACTTTTCTTACACATACTTAATTTTTAGGAGCTCTTGCGCGGGCTGAACATGTGACTTTTTTTACTTTGTTTTTGCAGTTTTTATTTGTTTTGACGTAAGACAAAACAATATTGCTATTATAACATGACAGTGACCCACCCTAGTATACACATTTATTAAGTTTGAAGAACTTTAAAAAAATTGTTTGTGCTACGCCCCAACTTACAGCGCTTTTTGTTTTACATATACACATATATAGCATAGCCATTTAAAGTCCAATTTCATCGTATCGTATATCATTGTTAATGGCTAGAATGTGCCTTTATTTTCGTTTTTAATGCTTTTTTAAACTAACTTAAAATTCTAGATGGCAATTATGATATCTCGGATCCTTCCCCTCTGATGTCTAATTTTTTTCACGTGCTAAGAAAGCCTTTCTAAAACGTATGCCCGTTTTCTCATTACACGATTATATTTTTTAAAGAAATTTGATTTTCTCATTGCTCATTTGCTTCTATTTTGTAGCAAAGCTAACCAGCACTCATCTGCCAATTATTTATTTTCCTCTTATTTGCCGTACAGATAAATTCAATCAGCTGACTCCCAATTTTTACATGTATTTTGAGAGGTGTTGCCAACTGAAAACAATATTTTTTGTCGGTATATTGAGAAACCCAAATCGTTACATAGCGTCTTCACCTGACAATTTTTTGTCATACCAAATGTCAAAGTCTATATAAAAAAAAAAACTCGAAAATTTTTGCCAGCGTATATAAAATCAATATTAAAACCTTTTAGTTTTTTTCTTTTGTTATGGTTTTGTTTATTTGTTTAAATGTTGTCAACTTTTTGTTTATGAGAAACATAAAAACAAAGCAAACAAAAAACTGTAAATCGCTAAATTTGCCCATAAACCACTGATTCAGCAACACTTTTAATATTTATTAGTCCCAATTTACACTAGGGACATTTCTTGCCGGACATTTTTTGAATTCTCGTTTAATCTTACCTGAAGCGTTTACATATGAAACATTAGAAGTCAGACAGACAATAATACTTGTATGTAAACTACGAAAAGTAAGAAAGTCATGTACTACACATTCTACCTTTTCGACCCCTCACCATCAAACTTCGTCTGTCCGGCTGTTAATTGGGACTTATGACACTCTATAAAGTGTCATAACGTCCGCTGACGATATGACACTTTTAAAAGTTTCATAAAGTCCATGGACACTAGGGATATGACTTTTGCACTTTTTTTCTTTTTTTTAATATGCATGGCCGTACATGATGAGAAATGCCAAAAAAATAATAACTGCGTTTTTAGTTTTTCATTATATTAGACAAAAGTACCGCACCGACTAAGATTAAAGTTTACATGTAAATTCTTAAAGATAAGCATAACCACCAATGGTTTCTCACTTACGTTCTTTGATTTGTTCAGAGGTTGGCGGTCTTGAAGCTTCATAATGGACAAAGTTTGACAATATTGGAAGGTGCTAACTAAATAAAACAAGTAAGAGTGCTATATTCGGCTGTGCCGAATCTTATATAACCTTCACCATTGTGGGAGCAGAATACAGAGAAACTAGACAAAAACTTAATAATTTTTACATATGTATGTATACACACATATTAACAATATGTACTTTAAACTTCCCCTGTAGTAAATAAAATAGTCAGTTGCAGAAAACACTAACTATAAATTAACTTTTTTTTAAATGACTACAAATTGGTTTAAATCTCATGCAGATATCAACCAAAAAGGCACACGTAAAACACAAATAAAATCAAAATAAGTAAAACAAGCATGCCATGAAGTCAAATGAAAAATATATATACCAACATTTTAAAATAATTAAAAAATGAATCAATACAAATCTGTTTATGTACTAGCAATTATGTGGCGTATTTATTTCAGGACTATTATACATCATCATTTAGGGCAGTTTAATGCAAAATTTTCATAAATAATTATTTCTATAACAAAATATATAAAGATATACATACATATGTATGCATGTTCATATGTACATATATTTTTTTGACAAAAATTATTTAAAATTTAAATAATTTATTATTAACTGACAATACTTTTAATTAATTACAAATAGGTTGAAAAATAAGTAGTTAGTAGTCAGTTAAAAAGTCATGCAAAGATGGCCAATTGACTACTGCCAATGACATGCCCATGTTAAAATAATGAGTCGTCGACAAGGAAAAAAGTCACTTAATCAACTAGATGTGGTTATAAAAAAACCAGTTTGAAGTTAGTTATAAATGTGTTTGACTTCCTACAGGGTCATTACAAATTAAATTTAAAAAGCGAAAACTGGTAAATATTTTTTTTAAATCGTTCTAACAACATAAAAAAAATAAAAATTAAAAAATAAATTTTCTTTTTAAAAAACAAGATTCGAACCAGAGAACTCACAGTTTCTAACTTAACACACCCCCTAGACAACTAAACCATGAAGGAACGTTGTTTGAATATCATTAAAATGAAATATGGCCCGTTTAATGTTCACTGTGTTGAGTTGTAATAACTTTTGATGTTTTTGTTCACCACAATAGCAAAGTTGTAAACCATAAAACTTATTTTAGTTGTTAACCGAAATATGGAAATATATTCACCAAAATAGTTTGTGGCATGTAAGTATGCGTGTTTGTTTTCTTTTATCTTTTTGGGGAGTTTTTAAGTAGCAAAAAAACACAAAAATTCCTAGTTTCGATTTGTTAAAATAATTTCGTTAAATAGATGAAATAATAAAGAAGGATGATAACGAAAATCATATTGAGCATTATGCTAGTATATGTAAACAAATGTGAAGAGTGGGAAGAGACGGATAACCGGATTTGAACTTCGCTTTTCATAAGGACCCAGAATATATATACTTTATAGGGTGTAGGATCAATATTGTAGAAATTAGAAACGGAATGACAAACTTATATATACCCTATTCCACCTGAGGTGAAGGGTATAAAAAAAATTATTTTTGGGATTTCAGTATTTTGATCATAACTTAGCCATTTTTTAACCGATTTGACAGATTTATATACCGACGAGTTAAAGAAGAAATTTTCCATTTACTTGAGTTATAAAGCTTGGACTCGGGGAGATCAATGGTTCCCGAAAGTGGGTATTTAATCTGAACCGATTTTCCCGAGTTTTTTATTAAATATGCTCTACTAAAAATTTCCGATATTTTGGTATATAAGTCATATCCATAGGACATATGGCAGCCCTAAAATTTAGGTTTTTATACAATTTTTATTATTTTTTGTACGGGAGGTACCACGCCCACTTATTCAATCCCGCCCACATTTTGTAGGATGGTGTGTATTGGTAACCTAAATGTGTGTACCTAATTTGGAAACTTTGGCTTTTGCTGTTCCCCAGATATACAGCAAAAAGTAATAAAAATACAATAACCACAAGGGCTTTTTGGGAAAAATTAGAGGTAGTCGTGGTTTTTTGCTCATATCTCCGCCATTTGTGGACCGATCTTTCTGAATTTCAATAGCAAACAATTCCGGACCATATGTGACATAAATGTATAATAACCTGGCATCCGTCATATATGGGGTCTTCGGAAAATCCATTTCAACGGACAGACGGGCATGGTTAAATCCACTTCGCTTTTCATAAGGACCCAGAATATATATACTTTGTAGGGTGTAGGATCAATATTGTAGAAATTACAAACGGAATGACAAACTTATATATACCCTTTTCCACCTGAGGTGAAGGGTATAACAATTTCAAATAGATAACTAACTATGATATTATATTGCAGGTATCAACAAAATTTTACATAAATTTAAACTATGGAATTCCATTAAAATTATTATTTGTGATACAACAAATGTCAATACAGGAAAAATAAATGGAATTGTTCATTCACTGCAGACACCGTTCCAGGAAAAATCTTTTTCACCTCCGCAATATGTTGTTTGTCAACATCATGTTTTAGATTTGATTCTAAAGCATGTCATGAATGAAATGCTTGTTGCAAAATCAACATCACCAGATATTTCGTACGATATTTTTACAGAATTGATTACCGAATACGAAAATCTTAAACAAAACTTCAAGCAAAGCGATATCATATTGGAAATACTCAGAATCAAGTGGCGTGATGACATAAAGTATTTGTTCGAACTAGGACAAGCATTCAAATATAAGAGAAAAATAACTTATTTCCTTTTATCAAATTCCGTGTATTACCAGCACTCAGTAACGTCCGCTGGAATTTCAGAACCATTCTGGCACTTTTAACTTTTATACTCAAACCCGAACACGACAGAACTTTTGACAATTTGTCAATTTATATGCAGCGCATGGTACGACATATGGTCTTCAGATCAACGTTTTCGCCACAATAACTTTGAAAATTTGGAAACATCTGTAAAGCCCTTCAAAAATGCTCATAAATGTTTACTTAAACACTGGGTGGAGGAAGATTCCGCTATTCTAAATTTAAAACGAACCAATATTTGTGCAGAACGAGCCATTAAAGTAATTCAAGAAATCTATACTTATTGTAAAACTGAACGCACTTTGAACTTGAAATTTATTGCATCTAATGAAAAAATTAAAAAAATAAAACTATTTGCAAGCTATAATTCTGATTTATATTTTTATCTTGAAAATAAAAAAGTAAAACAGAACTCATAAATAAACAGAATGTTTGTACATTACAAAAAAATTTTAGGCCTTTTCAATTGAGTTGCCTTCTTATTCCAGTTTAAGTCCTACAATTTTTAATCTTGGTCGGTGCGGGATTTTTTTTTAATAAAATAAAAAAACTAAAAACGCAGTTATTATTTTCTTGCCATTTCTCACAATGTACGGCCATGCACAATATATGTTACAAAAAAGTCATAACCTTAATGGACACTGTGACACTTTTTGGAGTGTCATAATGTCCATGGACACTATGAGACTGGAGGTTATGACATGCCACCTCAAAAATTAGATGTTTTCTAAGATGAATCGGGGCTGCTGAACACGAATATGGCATTCATTTATTTTTCTCAAGAAGCGTTTTCGAGATACACGCGAAAAATCAGTTTTTTTTGCAGTTCATAAGGATGTTTTCAAAAATCTTGAGAATGGTTACAAACATTTCTTCTACGTTTTTTCAAAATTCAAAATTTTCAGTTCTTCCGTTAAAGACAATTTTGTTCCAAACATATTTGTAACAAAATGGTTAACAGCAGACAAAAAAAAGAAAGGGACAATATAATTGGCAAAAACATCCAAATTTAAATTTTCAATAAAATAATTTTTGTTTCTAGGTTGTGTTGATTGGATTAGGATAAAGTGTCAGAGACAATTTAATTTGTCTGCATAATTCTAATTTTGGTCAAAAATGTTATATTTTTCCTCTTCGATTTATTATGTTGCGATGACATTTCTCGAATTTGCATCCAGCAATTTATACCCATCATATAATCAATTGGATGCCTCTATTCAACTAGCTCACCGAATGATAAATAATTTTAATTGTAATTTTAGAGTAAAATACGTTTCGCGTCCATGGCTTATTGACAAATCCGGCTAAGTACCGAAAATAAAATTTATAAGATTTATGTTGGCCAACTTTCTTCGGACACTTTTATTAATAATGTAGACAGACCACAAACAAACTAAGAGCTCTCAAGTGAATATTTACATATTTTAATACACAATGTTATTTGTGATGCTATGTCAACGCATTCATTTTTAGTGATGCTCTGCAACATGATATTTATGAAGTAATCCATTTTCTTGAAATTGACCGATAAGTGAAAGTGTTGAAAAAGGTCAACAGAAAAGAGAAAGACAAAGTGAAAAAACAAAAAATGTACTTGGACTTCAGGAAAAATTCTTGACGAAAGTACGAAAAAACAGAAGTAAAGGAAAAAACATGTAAACTCAATTAAAATGGATAATCATTTAGGAAAGCAAATTTCGATCTACCAAATGTTAAAATACAATTTGGTTTAAGGATTGATGTTTGACTAGTGACGTCAGCAGTCGTCGATGGCTGCGAGTGTAAGACGGCAAATCCATCTGAGGAGATCGAGTGGTTGCGATCGAAACATGTCATGGTAACCTGCCGGCCAGGGTTCGAGCCCGAGCCACGTCAAGAATGAAAGATTATCAATAACAATTTTAATTGATTTTCATGTTGTAAAATTCCTTTCTTCACAAAAATAATTTAATAAAAATTAAATTTCATGAACTTAAGCCTAATTAAAAATATTAAAAATTTGGATTAAAAACCATAAATAGTTCAACAAAATAACCACAATACTAATTATTGTTAAAGCTAAGGCACGAGCTCTATGTGTACATTTGTCCTTCAAGTTGTGCTGAAAAAGGTCAACAGAAAAGAGAAAGACAAAGTGAAAAAACAAAAAATGTACTTGGACTTCAAGAAAAATTCTTGACGAAAGTACGAAAAAACAGAAGTAAAGGAAAAAACATGTAAAATCAATTAAAATGGATAATCATTCAGGAAAGCAAATTTCGATCTACCAAATGTTAAAATACAATTTGGTTTAAGGATTGATGTTTGACTAGTGACGTCAGCAGTCGTCGATGGCTGCGAGTGTAAGACGGCAAATCCATCTGAGGAGATCGAGTGGTTGCGATCGAAACATGTCATGGTAACCTGCCGGCCAGGGTTCGAGCCCGAGCAACGTCAAGAATGAAAGATTATCAATAACAATTTTAATTGATTTTCATGTTGTAAAATTCCTTTCTTCACAAAAATAATTTAATAAAAATTAAATTTCATGAACTTAAGCCTAATTAAAAATATTAAAAATTTTATTTTTATTTTTTCTTATTCTATTTTACTTTATTTTATTTTTTTTCTGTGTCTGGCGGGATTTGATCCCGCAACCTCGGTGCTGATAGACTAGCTCTCTACCAGCTAGTCTACCGGGGCAGTGTAGTTTTTGTATAAAAAAACTATGTTTTTTGACTATAATGACTACAATGACATTTTTATTGTCATAATGAAAATATAAATTTTTCTGTATATTTAAGATATAATAATAAAGTTATTATTTAATATATAACTAATAATCCTAAAAGTGGCGAAAAAAGCTACAAAGTAATGAATTCTTGAAGTCATTAAAAGTAGGATTGTAAGTAAAGTTTTTGCTGGGATAGGCTAAATTAAAAAGGATTACTTTTGGGACATCTCGAACAAAAATAAGTACTTTTTCTAGTAGAAAAGTAAGTAGTCGGCTCGTCAAATTCTCATTATTTTTCTGCTTATTTTGTAAGCAAAGTTTTTGCTGGGATACTTCCTCAAAACCGTAATAAGGTACATAAATATAATAAATAGTAGCATTGATAAAAAAAAAATTGTTTATGAAAATTAAAACTTTGATGTTTTTACTAAATATGGCGTTATTTCTTAAAACAAAATAATATTTAAGATTCACATTAAAAAAATTTTGAATTTTTTTTATTGCCTTACTTGAGCGTTGGTTTCGCTGGAATGTTTTACTTTTAAGCATGAAGATATTGAAGATATTCCCAGCAAAAACTTTGCTTACAAAATAAGCAGAAAAATAATGAGAATTTGACGAGCCGACTACCTACTTTTCTACTAGAAAAAGTACTTATTTTTGTTCGAGATGTCCCAAAAGTAATCCTTTATAATTTAGCCTATTATAATCTAAAAATAATATGTTTTTTTTTCTACGTAAAATTTTTATAAAAATATATAGTTACACAAAGTCAATAAAGTAAAAAATTTTTTTTTAATTATTTTTTTAAAATTTTTTTTAATTTAATTTTTTTTTTTTTTCTTATATTATTTTTTAATTTTTTATTTTTTTTTCTGTCTCTGGCGGGATTCGATCGCGCAACCTCGGTGCTGATAGACCAGCTCGCTACCAGCTAGTCTACCGGGGCAGTGTAGTTTTTGTATTAAAAAACTATGTTTTTTGACTGTAATAACTATAATGACATTTTTATTGTCATAATGAAAATTTAAAATTTTCTGTATATTTACAGTCTAATTCATAAACGCATCATTGCAGCTTTATAAGTCATTAATAAGCAAAAGTCGAAAAAAGAGTATTTATAAATGTTTAATAGCCTATTAAACGTTTAATAAAAATTTCATAAATTTGAAATATTTATAGTTGCCTTTACCCTACTTTAAGCGTTTAATAAAGTGATATTTCAATGTTTGTTAAAATAAAATTTTAATAATTGCACGAAAAATTAAACATTTTTTTCTTCTTATTTATTTAAATAAAAAAGTTAAATACGTTTTAAAATTTTTTCTAGATAAACGATACCTAATGTTTGAATTAATTTTAGATATCTATAAACTGCTCGATAGATTTTTTTTGTTAAAAATAACGTGGGTCGCGAGATATGTTTTCTGTTGAAACTTAAAGTCGTTATAACTTTTTGCATAAAATTGACCTTTTTCAATTAAAAACATTCAAAATATGTTTGCATAAAATAAAAAAAGCAATTAGTATTTATTTCAAATAATGGAAACCTTATTTAACCATTCATTATACTTATGGTCATTTTCTCAATGTATCGACAAACTGTCTGTCACTTAATTTCAACATAAATTTATTGGACCGATAAACTGTCCGTTAACGATTTTGGGTTTCTCAATATACCGACAAAAAACATTGTTTTCAGTCGGCAACACCACTCAAAATACATGTAAAAGTATGGAGTCAGCTGATTGAATGTATCTGTCCGGCAAATAAAAGGAAAATAAATAATTGGCAGATGAGTACCGGTTAGCTTTGCGATAACATCGAAGCAAATGAGACATTGAGAAAATCAAATTTCTTTAATGTGCAGTTTTTTGTTGGAAAAAAGATAATCGCCTAATGAGAAAATGACCATTATAACTTAAAATGTCTTTCAAATAGGTAAAGTATTTGTTAAAGCAAACACAAAGTAGAAACCATATAGTGTATCGTCTGTTGGTTACTGTAGCCCGTTTCTGTATTTCTCACATCGTAAAACTTTTCGCATGAAACGTGGGAATTGCAACAAAAATAGTGTAAAATTAAACAAAAAATGGTTTTTCTCACACAAGTGTTTCTGTATCTTTATTTTGCGAGAATTATCTGTCATTTAAATAATTTTCCAGCAATTATTGGAAGGACGCGAGAAAAAGTGTTTCTATAACAATATTTTGCGAAAAGTTTCTTTGAAGAACTGTCAAAATAAGTCACATTTGAAATTGGTGGCGAGAAAAACAAAATGTAGATATTTTGAGTTTAAAATATGTTTATATACTATTTTTTTTAAATAAATAAAAAAATAGAAGGAATATAAATGATGAATGCATAATTTATATGATGAAAATAAACAAAAAAACATTGTCATATTTTGTTATTTTAAATTTTTTTTAGCCTTTTCTTGTTTTGGTTTTAATCAGTGCTGCCAGATAAATTGGTGTCAAAATCGTCAATTTGCTGAGAAAAAAATAAAAAAGATCGTCTTTTTTGTTTTAAAAATCGTGCAATTTAAAATCAATTTTAAACAAATTTGTTTCGACTTTTATTAAAAAATAATCAAACTTAAACATAGTTAAAGTTCATGGGTATTTAATAATTTCATTGAATTTATATTTATTTTGTTAAGCTGGAGGATTATTTTTAAAAAAATTATTTATTTTCTTTAATCCGATAAAAATTTAAAATTTAAAAATCAGTTTTGATAACAGTATTATAAATATTCTGAGTTTTTATGGAATTGATAGTGACAACGTTGTTTATATTTATATCGTATGTAGTCCGAAAAAGTATATTATTGAAATTTAACTATATCGGTTTACAAATGGCAGAGATATAAATCTTTAATTTACCTATTCCTATAATCTTTTTCTTTTTTACCTGTAATAGACTTAGTAGAATACCTGGTAGTTAAAATTAAAAAAATCGGTTCATAAATAAACGGGTTAAAGACCCAGTAAAATCTTCGCCTACAAAATAATAGGTTAAGTAATCAGTACCTCGTTTCTGTATTTCTCGCTTCGTAAAATTTTCCGCATGAAACGTGTGAATTGCAACAAAAATAGTGTGAAATGAAACAAAAAGTGGTTTTTCTCACGCAAGTGTTTCTGTATCTTTTCTTGGCGACAATTATCTGTCATTTTAATAATTTTCCAGCAATTATTGGAAGGATGCGAGAAAAAGTGTTTCTATAACAATGTTTTGCGAAAAGTTTCTTTCAAGAACTGTCAAAATAAGTCGCATTTGAAATTGGTGGCGAGAAAAACAAAATGTAGATATATTGAATTTAAAATATGTTTATATACTATTTTTTTTAAATAAATAAAAAAATAGAAGGAATATAAATGATGAATGCATAATTTATATGATGAAAATAAACAAAAAACCATTGTTATATTTTGTTATTTTAAATTTTTTTTAGCCTTTTCTTGTTTTGGTTTTAATCAGCGCTGCCAGATAAATTTGTGTCAAAATCGTCAATTTTCTGAGAAAAAAATATAAAAGATCCTCCTTTTTCTTTTAAAAATCGTGTAATTTAAAATAAATTTTAAACAAATTTGTTTCGACTTTTATTAAAACATAATCAAACAAAGTTAAAGTTCATGGGTATTTAATAATTTCTTTAAATTTATATTTCTTTTGTTAAGCTGAATGATAATTTTTTATAAAACTATTTTTTTTCTTAAATCCGATAACAATTAAAAATTGTTTTTCCCTGAAGAAGTCACACAAAGGCATGAGAAAATATCATATTAAACAAAAAACAAAAAAAAAAAAAAATGGCCCATAACTATAGTCATAAACAAAGCATACTTTAAGAGTTCTAAAGTAAACTTTTATTAAAGATATGCTTTTGATCTACTATAGACAAGCAAAAGCATACTTTACACGTTAAACCCGATGTTAATTTTAAAACCAGCTGAAGTTGTGTTTAACTCATTTAACAACAGCATCAGCTGTTTTTCGCCAAATAAAAAAGTACTTGCAAAAAGTTAAAAATGTTTATGTTATAATATCGTCGTGCGGGAGTTTATGTGCTCTATATGCCAAAAGTGTATTTTGAGAAAATCGATCTTGAAGTTTTAACATAATTCAGGTTTGAAGGATATAGAACAAAACAGACACTATTTATCTCAGAAACTAGATGAGATAGCCGAAAACGGATTACATATTTGAAAAATTTGGGGTCGAAAACCTAAAGTGGCATAATTAACTCGAAATGTGTAAAATGGCGGATAGAGCACATAAACTCCCGCACGACGATATGTTGGCTGATATTTTGCTTTACACGTTAGGCCAAAATTGCCTAGCGTTTTACACAAAGTTTTGTAATTTTGTTGTTGCTTTCTACATAAAATCATATTGCGTGTTTCAACCGTACAAGATATGCAGTGTTTTATTTATATTTTAATTTTCAATGTCGGCTGCTTAAAGTTGCCACTTGCTTATATTTTGTTGTATGTTGAATGAAAAATTTGCTACATTTGAGGTGGCACCCAGTTAAAGTCGGTTCAATTTAAAACATACTTTAGTTTCGACTATAGTAGCAAAATATTTAAAAGAATGTTTTTATTTTAAAGTTGTTTTTAAATAGAACCGACTTTAGCGTTTGACTATGATTATGGGCCAATATTTTTACAAAAGCAAAAAGAAGCCAAGCTTAATAAAAAAAACATACATCCTTATTTAAAATAGATAAATATAGATAAATAGATAAATTTTTTAATTAAATCAGCTTTGTGAAAAACCTAGAATTCATAGTGACAACGTTGTTTTATATTTATATCGTATGTAGTCCGAAATAGTATATTATTGAAATTTAACTATATCGGTTTACAAATGGCTGAGATATAAATCTGTAATTTACCTATTCCTATAAATTTTTTTTCTTTTTTTTTTACCTGAAATAGACTTAGTAGAACAGCTGGTAGTTTTAGTTAAAAAAATCGGTTCATAAATGAACGGGTTACAGACAAACAACTTTTTTTCTTGAAGAAATAATGGTTTTGGCCCAAAAATGTCCATAAAAGATAAGAATATCAAAAGGGTGTTTCCACAGAAATTGACCCCTTATAGCTCAAAAATTAAATTTTTATTTTGAATTAATTTTTCCGCTATTATACAAAATAAATGTATCGTGTCATATTCCTAAAGATTAACTTTAATTTTATTTATACTAACAAAAATATATTTTTTTTGTTTTCCTTTATTTTTGGCCACTTACTTTTATTTTTTTTGTCACCGATAATAAATGAATTCACGCGCAAAAAACTTGTAATTTTTATAATGTATTATTTTAACAAATCATTTCAAAGAATTAAATCAGATATTTAACTTGACATATCCTGTGAAAAATTTTACATAACATGATGTTTGTTTCAGACATTTAAAAACAGCACATTTATAAAGTAACGGCCGTTACTTTGGATACACCCAAATATCAATCAAATTTTGTTAATGTATATAAGAAGTATTAAATGTTCAAAATAAGCCAATTCGGTCCATTTCTTTCCCTCGAAATTTTGCTTTTGCCGATACATTTTTCAGGGAAGAGGCAAACAACTTCGAGGACAATTTTCATAAAAGGGATAAATAAAAAACTTTAAGCTGTCTTGTTTTTAAAGATATTTTTTTACTTATAAACAAACATATTAAAATATTTAAAACTATCTTATTTCGAAGACTAAGGGGCAACGCCAACAATTTCATTGAAAGCAAAAAAAAAATCAAAAGTATTTTATAAATTTGTTGTTACTTTCTATTTTTTCAATTTTCAACGCCACAAAATATGAAGTGTTTGAAATTTAAAAATTCAATATGAATTTCTATAGAAAGTAACAACAAAATTATAAAATATTTTTGATTTTGTTTTGGCTTGCGTCACTTTTTTAGAAAAATCATTAAATCGTCACTTTGCTAATTTCGGAACAAAAAGTTGTCAAAATGACAATAACTCGTCAAATCTGGCAGCCCCGTTTTTATTATATTTATTTCTTTTGTTGAAGCTTCGCTTTTATTTGACACTTAATTACTGGAAATATTCCAGTATAAACAGAATTTGTTGTGTCTGTTTTCGCATTCAAATACAGAAACACTTTTATCTCATAAATCGAGAAACGATGGAATTTTTTGTTTCACACTTCATGTAAGAAATTTTACAATGCGAGAAATACAGAAACGAGCTACTGGTTTGCTGTACACAACAAAAATATTTTGTTTTGCATGCTTTGAATATCTTAACTTTTGCATCGAAAATTTGATTCATAGCACAAAAAGTGACGATTGAAGCAAAACAATGTTTAGAGAACTGTAAAATTAAGAATTTCAGGTAATGCTAGAACTTGATATCTATTAATATATTTAAGACCTCAAAACAGGTATAACATGTTAAAAAATAGAGATTCAAACTAAATTTTTGTAAAAATTTGCCTAAAAGAAATTAAATTTATAATTTTATAAATTTAAAAACTAATTTTAGCAATTACCAAAAATGCGCTAATAACATATTAAATAGAAGCAAAAAAAAAAAAAAAAAACTATTGGTAGATTAAGGATGATGCGACCGATTTCATGGGTTCTCTCAAGCAACAGTGTGTAGAATTTCAGCCAGAGTGGCTCCCTGGGGCAATTGAATAAAATGCCTTCATCTCTTATAGAGGAAGCAATCCCAATGAGAGAATTTGATAAAAATTTCCCAGACGTTATTGGTACGCACATACGTTTAAAACAGAAAGGGTAACTTTACCCTATACAAAAAAAAATATACAACTATTTAAAATATTACGTTTTAAAAAACAGAAATTCATTTTAAATTGAAAACAAAACAGAAATTCACTTGAAATTCGTTCGTTGTATGAAACTTGTATGCACTCGTATTGTTTCATCGCTAGTTGTATGCATCACTATTACAAAAATTACAATTAAAACAACATGTTGTTGCCAACATAAAAATACAAAAGTAATATAAACGTTTAATTGTTAATCCACTCCTATTAAGCGTTTATAAATTAGACTTTTTATTAATGGTTTATAAAACAAAAAGTGTTTGATAACTATTGTAAGCATTAAAGCTGAAACAAGACATTTTTATGAATTAGACCGTTAAGATATAATAATAAAGTTATTATTTAATATATAAATAATAATCCAAAAAGTGGCGAATAAAGCTACAAAGTAATGAATTCTTGAAGTCATTAAAAGTAGGGTTGTAAGTAAAGTTTTTGCTGGGTTGTAAGGTGCCTTGTCCGGCATTCCGTCCTCGGAAACACAACGGACTAATATTTCACCCAATGATTCTTTTTTGGCAGTCTATTTTAGTAAAGTATTGTTTGCCATCTCTCTAGCACAATTTGGAACGGAGCAAATTTTTGTTGGCGCACATTTATGTCAAGCTTGTGGGCAATGACGTTTAAGAACCTTTGAAACTAATTATTAACCGGAAGGGCTCTAATTCTGGAACCTAACCTATTTTATCCCGTTCAAAATATCTCCAAAATTTAGAGAGGACATCTGTATAAAAATATATTTAATACTTAGAATACTCTCACACAAATTACAATTTACTCGAACACACGCTTTCAAATTACATATTGTTATTCTTCATAAAGCGGCTCATACACTTGCAGTAAAATTGTTCAATTTTACGTACTGTACAATTATATCGCCAATGTGTATGTGATATTCGAAGGTGGAACAATATATTGGCAACAATCAAAAGACTTGATTTTTATTGCACAACGAAAAGAAAATGAAGTATGTTGGCAACATTGTATAATGCTGTTTATGTTATTCCTATATGTAGGTTAAGTTCACCTTTTCATTGAAAGAATGAAACCCGTGTGCGACTTATTGCATAACATAGGACAAAATGGAAATAATATGGCGAATATCATATACAATAATATTGCAAGTGTATGGGCCGCTTAAGAAGTTTTACAGCCAGGACCACGATGTCACACGTTAACGTTCGCATAAAAAATTACATTTAAAACAAAAACAATTTCTAAAATTTGTCCAAAATTAGAACCGGTTTATTCGATATTCGAAAAATAGGCATGTTAAAATAACTGGCATGGGCAAAACTTAAGTAACTGGTTAAAACCGGTCGAATAATAACCTTTCGACCACACTACTAGATTTTAAATATTGAAGCCAATTTCCATCAACATAAATCTTTTCTTCTCCCATGCACAGATTTTTTATCCTACTGTTCACTATGCCGTATATCGACGGCTTATATTCAATACCCGCCATCCGGCAAAATACAATTTTTCAGGAGAGAGAAAAAACTGTTTCTTTCGTAAATTCTTAAGGTATGAATTAATATTTCTTCTATAATATTTTTAAAATATGACTACTAAGTCACCCTTAAAAAACAAGTAGAACTTTTAACTCTATTCGTAGCGATATGGTTGATGTCGGGTATTGCAACTGAAATCTTTAAATATTTTTATGGCGTATAGCGGTAATTGCACAGTAATAAAAATATGTTTTTTTGCTCTAATATGTAATTTTATTAAATTAAGCATTTGTTTAACGTTCTGCAACCCGATAATGATGTTAAAAAATTATTAAAAGACTATGCTTGAATTACGTATTCATGTTTTTTCTATTTGTTTTTACTATGGGAGGTGGGCGTGATCAGGTATATATTTTCAGGAGCCCATTTTACAATTATAATATTTATTTTTTGTGAAAATTGAGTTGATGTATTAGAAATCAAGGCAGAAATCAAATTTCACACAAATGATTATGAGTGTTTCAAAATGCTATGTGCCAAAAAACAATGCCATAGGTCAAAATTTAATTTTCACTTTGTATGGGAGGTGGGCGTAAAAGTGGGCGGATATTTTTTAAATATCACACAAATGATTACGAGTGCTTAAAAATGCTATGTGCCAAAAAACAATGCCGTAGGTTAAAATTTAATTTTCACTTTGTATGGGAGGTGGGCGTAAAAGTGGGCGATTCATTTTGATTGTTCAATTTTTTTCTTGATTCAAACAAATGCCTATGTGCCAAGTTTCATTATCCTTCAACAACTTCTTCTATTTTTTGCCGCTCGTTCTATGAACTTCAACCAATGTGTGGCGTATGGCGGCTATTGCATTAAAAAAAATCGTGCGGTTGATAGCGGTATCACAAATATTAAAAAAAAGAACTTATATTAATTTTTTTTTCTGAAATTTTTGTCAGAGATAAAGCTGGCATCAGTGAACAATTTGCCATCAAAAAGTCATTTTCTAATAATTGGTGTATGGCGGGTATTGAATATAAGCCCTCGATATGTACATAAATAGTTATGGAATTCTGAAATATTGAAATTTATAAATAAATTTTCATTACAACCAACTTAACGTAAGGAATTATAGATATGTGAATATACAACTCATAGCAAAACATTGTTTCAGAAATGGATGAAAATTAAGCACTTCATGGAAATTCCTATCATAAATTTAAAAGTAATGACTTACAATAAAATGTGTTGCAAGCGTTACTTCAAAGCCGCAATATTTAACCAAATGTTTTTGGCATCATCTTGAAAAGAATCGGAAATAATATCAATGTGTTAAGTGTAAATGGTCACAAAGTACGAGCAAAGACTATAGATTTATAAAGATGTTGCACGACCATACAAAGTTCATAAATTTTTCTGTCTATATTAATTTGTCTGGTGGATTTAGGCGCTAAATCCACTTGTGAGAGTAAATTACAGTCTTTATTATTACTCTCAGAGAATTTTTCTCACTTATCAGCGTATATGTATGTGCACACGCGTGTGTGTGTGTGTTGTGTATACATTACATTTAAAAAAATAAAAACAAACTAAATGAAGTCTCGTTTTCTCGTTGAAAACACATTTAAGTAATAAAAGATGTTTTGTTTGCATCCCATTTATGTGCAAATAACCTACGTTAAACCAAATGTGACAGATTTTAATTGTAGGGCAATAATATGTGTTTTATTGTTGTAAAGATGAAATTATATCGATTCGCACCGAAGTTCAAATGCTGTTATTGTCTAAATATAAACAATTGTAGGCATACATATAAAAAATAATTTCTCTAAAAGAATAAACTGCTTTGCTCATAAAAGAAATTTTATGTTTTCATAAAAATTTGCCACTAGTTTGATGTGTATGAAAGTCATTTCTTTCAATTTTATTTATTTTTGTTTAAAAATGTAAAAAAAAAATTAATAAATATATACCTATTAATTTTTTTTTTTATTAAAATTGTATTATTTGAAACATTATTAAATCGTTTCCGCCGAAAAATCCAATTTTATTTATCATTACAACGAAAACTGGGAATTAAGCACGAATAACAAAATCTTTTGGAATTACAACAAATTATTATCACAAATTATGCAACAGATTCATACTTTGGAAGTTTGTGTGCTCCTTCTGTCTTACTTTTTGAAGTTTGTAAAATTCTTTTAAAGGTCTGCAAAAATGTTTTTACAAGATAAAGCAATAAGCACTACCAACTAGCCCCGGTAGGCTAGTTGGTAGTGAGCTAGTCTATCAGCGCCGGGGTTGAGGGTTCGATTCCCGCCAGAGACTCTGGTTTCTTTCCTCAGACAAGCGAAGAGCTTCGCGGGATTAGCATAGGACAAAAAAAATATGTGGATCTCGCTACTTACAATATATAGAATGAAATCCAATAAAATCAAAGCCATATTATTGAAATTGTTCGCATATTATCCTTTTATTTATTTATTTAAAAAGTGTTATATTTTACAGCAACTTAAATAATAATCAACAAATTCAGACAAATAATTATATTGATGACATGGCCTCGTACACGGATCAGAAAAGCATAATTAGATCTACAGAATTAATAACGATAGCATTCGAAGTTTTGTATTTATATGTTTCCCAAGAGGAATGCTTTCTTAGTAATACCAGTATAAGCAAATTTAAAATTTCCAATCTATGGTTGTAACAATCATTTTTCTCGTCAAACCAAAACGAATAAATGGTATTATTAGTACATACTACGCAGTGCTCCATATGCATTGAAAATTAACAGCCTCACTAAACATGATGGGTGATAGTGATGCTAAAAATTCTATATCACTTAATTTTGTTAGTGGTAGCTAAAAAATACCAATCATCACTAAAGGCACCCGTACACGACATGTATTTGTCATCTGACATTTCAAATTTTCAAGTCACATGTAATTGTTCATGTCTGTCAAAATTGCTGTTTTACATAAGGTTTATAATATTCGGTCACAAACGTACATGTAATTTGCTTCTGACATTGTCTCTGTTTTTTTTCGCATTGTTATTGCAGAAACCAAAGTAGTTCTCGGTTTCAAAATAGCTTGCTGTCGGCACGAAAATATTTATTTGCGCCGTAAAATAATTTAGCCATCTTAACATTTTTTTCTTTTATGTTAAAGATACCAATTTAGAATTTTAAAATGAAACGGTTTTTATGTAAGTATATATTTACATAAATTATATTCAATGGTGAGATGAGCATACATATCTTGGTATTGTAAAATATTAACTTCAGCCGGCTAATGATTCCGTCAATAGTTGACGCCGCTGCCAGTTTCTTCGCGGCATAGATTTCTGATGTCAGATGGTTTGTCAGAAGAAAATAGAGCACGCTATAATTAAAATTTTGTCAGATGACTTTGCGTCTGACTTTTACAGAAGCAAAGTTAAAAAGGTAACACACGACATGTATGTGTTTTGCAGTGGGAAATTTGACATGTCAGATGACAAAAACATGTCGTCTATACGCTCCTTAAAGGTGCATGTAGACGACATGTTTTTACATCTGACTTGTCAACTTTTCAAGTCACATGTAATTGTACATGTCTGTCAAAATTGCTGTTTTAAAGAAGGTTTATAATATTCGGTCACAAACGTACATGTAATTTGCTTCTGACATTGTCTCTGTTTTTTTCGCATAGTTACTGAAAAAAACAAAATAAAAATACCGCCACGAAAATTTGTATTTACGCCGTAAAAAAGTTAAGCCATCTTAACATATTTTTCTTTTAATTCAATGATACCAATTTAGGATATTATAATGAATCGGGTTTTGTATATATATTTATACAAATTCTATTCAATGGTGCGATGATCATACATATCTCGGTATTGTAAAATATTAACTGCAGCCGGCTAATGATTCCGTCAATAGTGGACGCCGCGGCCGTTTTCTTCTCGGCATAGATTTCTAATGTCAGATGGTTTGTCAGAAAAAAATAGAGCACGCTCTAATTGAAATTTTGTCAGATTTGAATCTGACTTTTACAGAAGCAAAGTTAAAAATGTAACACACGACATGTATGTATTTTGCAGTGGGAAATTTGACATGTCAGATGACAAAAACATGTCGTGTACGGTCGCCTTAAAGCTGGTAAAAAAGATTGCAAACTAAATTTTTTGCAGTTTTATTAAGTGATAGTGCACTGCTGATTTAAATCAATATTAAGTGCACTACCCCCAACTATGATTTAAGTACATCAAATCAAAGCCTATAAATATATGTATATCTTTAGTAACGATTTATTGCACATATTAAAATTATAAGAATATATACCTATAGTCAGAGTACCGAAACGTTCGCTCATTTTTCAGTCATGAGCGAGCGTGAAAAATTTAAAAGTTTACTGTTTTTTCACATTCATGAGGGTGAGGAAAAAAAATTATTGAATTTCCTCATTCATGAAAAATGAGCAAAAAAAAAAAATTCACATGTGAATTTGTCAGATATTAAAAATTTAAAAAAATTCACATTCAAATTCCTCATAATGAAAAAAAAACGCGATTTGCCTGGCCATTATCAGCGGGAAAATGAAGTAGTAACGAGGCCTTAAATAAGGCCTTTTTACCGATATTAAGTTTTTCAGCCGCATTCCAACTGTATTAGAACAACAAGATTCTATCGTACATGTTGTTAAGGTGCATATAGATGCTTGTTGTCCTAAGGTCGGAAATTGTTGTTGCTAATAACGCGAAGTGAGTAAATTGATAACTAAACTTGCTACACATTCCAACATTACTGCTAATAAAACTATTTTGACAGGCCTTATCTCAGAAAAGTTAATTTGAATTTGTAAAATATTTCATAAAACCCATTCTAAAAGACCTTTTCGAAGAAGGCGGAGCGGAATAAGTAAAAGTTTATTGAAAATCAAGTTGTAAACCTTCTTTAAGGCCTGAAAAGGCAAAGCACTCGCAATTTTTCCCGCTAGGCAGCACGATAGCCTGTTTGTGTGTTGTAAAATTATTTGTTGGCTGGTAAACTAAAATGTGTTTTTTTTTTTTTATTTTGTAAAATATTTTGTGATGCCTCTAACTTGAGGGTTACACGATCAAGTTTTGCCTATCAAGTTTTAATACACTCACACTTTTTTACCAATACACTCATACTTTTAAAAATTTATACGAACTTCCCTTTAAAATTCTCTTGCCAGTGAGTGTTTTAATTTACGTTCGACAAAACAGCTGATTTCAAGGTTAGTGAGCAAATTTTTCGTTTCTCTTTATAATTTTTTTTTTTTTTTTGATGGCATCTTGAAAGTAAATTGCTCAAAAATTGAATGCAGCCTACGTCACAGCTTTCAATTTATGTTAATTTTGACAAGCAGTATATGTAAAAGACTATCAAGAACAACTTGTCCGTGTGGCCGCAGGGTATAAAGGTGGAAGTACATAACACGCGTTAGTTCGTCGACGAGTACCGTGAGTTTAAAAACTTTAGCGCGTAAAAAATTGCAAGTTACACACACGGGTTACAAAAGACATTCCTGTCAGCTGTTTTATGTATTTGTTTACTTATTTGTGCATTAAAAACGGGTTCGAAAGTATATCAAGATTTTGTTATTTTATTGAATTTATTCTTTTTACATTAATATTGTATGTTTTTTAAGCTCTTTAATTAATTTTTTTTTCATGATTCACAAATTTGTTAAATTATTCTTTTTAATGTCAGCTGATTACTTGTCAAAAATACACAACGCGTTAAAAAGTTCAAAGTTAACCAACTTTCTGGCGCAAACGCGTCAAAATATTTTGCATGTAGCTTGTTCTATAAAAATACTCTAGTTTAACTTTTTTTGACAGAAGACGACAGAGCGCGCGCGCACTAACGCGTGTTATGTACTTCCACCTTAAGGGTCTGTTTTTTTCGTTTAAAAGACATAAAGGAAAAAAAATATTGAAAAAAAATTACTACCTGCAAGAATTGAAGACATGTATTTGGTCTCATGAAAAAAATTTTGTTTGTGCACCAAGCGCAACGGTGTTGAAAACACTACATTGAATTTACAATAACTGGCATCATTTGGCGCGAAACGATAAAATTACATTAATGCAACAATAAAACAAATTTTCTTACTCATCAACCATACTTACTGTCGCTTTGCTTGTGGCGAAACAAGACTTTGTTAGTGTTTTCCAAATAACTTTACCTACGTAAGAAAAGTGTTTTCAGCAATAAAAACCCATCGTCGTAATTGGAACAGAAACCAAAATATTTTTACAAACACAAAATACCAACAACTTCTTGTGTCTATTTTTTTTTTTTCTCAATAATTTCTGTATAAAGGTATGTCTTTTTTTTTTTTCTTCATTATTTATTTATTGAATCTTCATATATTAAATATGAACTAACAATAATTAATCAAATCTTAACCTAATACGTTATTTTTTGTCCTGCCAGTGCCAGACAAAAATTTTCTTCATCGCGGGTTATGTTCACTTTTATAGGTGTTTATCGCTCATCTAATTGGATAAGTGCTGCAGTGTCTCTTCTTCTTAAGCGAGTGTGGCCGCTATCATTTAAAATATTTCGTGCTAGTGGGTTCGGGTGCAATTCGAGCCTTTTTAAGTATTTTACTGCATATTTCGTAATCAGGGCTGTCAGACTTGGGGATTTATCCCCAAAGTTGGGGATTTTATGCGAGCAAAAAGGACAAAGAAAGTCATTTGGGGATTGGGGATTTAAAAAAAAATTCGGGGATTTTTTGGGGATTTTACACTCTTTTAATATATTTTCCCTTTTATTATTTATGCTTATTTTTCTTTGTCTCGTATTAAAAACAAAACTTTTATCTTACTCTTATCAACAACTTATACGGTGTAAAAGGTCCTTATTAAGACTATCATTTTAGTTAAAAGGAAGTGTTAAGCTGTTATGATACTTGCTATTTTTTGTATTTTTTCTATTTTGGAGAACAGTGCAAATATATTTGCATAGGAAAACTGACTAAGTGTAAAGAGTATGATTATATCATAAAAAATCTTGAAAAGTCAAACAAAAAAAAAGTGTTATCGATAAATAATCTAATGGCCATTTTCTCAATGTATCGACAAACTGTCTGTTACTTAATGTCAACATAAATTTATTGGACCGATAAACTGTCCGTTAACGATTTCGGGTTTCTCAATATAACGACAAAAAAAAATTGTTTTCAGCTGGCAACGCCACTCAAAATACATGTAAAAGTTGGGAGTCAGCTGATTGAATTTATCTGTACGGTAAATAAAAGGAAAATAAATAATTGGCAGATGAGTGCCGGTTAGCTTTGCGATAAAATCGTAGCAAATGAGACATTGAGAAAACCAAATTTCTTTAATGTGCATTTTTTCGTTGGGAAAAAAGATAATCGCCTAATGAGAAAATGGCCATAAGACTGTCAAAAAAAAAAAATAAAAATTTTTTAACTTAAAACTGACATTTCCAGATTAATTGTTAGCACTGTTGCCAATTTTTTTAGGTTTTCATCGAAAGAAACGGGTTTTAACTTTTTTTTTTGCGATTTTTAGTTTTTATGACGGGTTTTTGTGAGGAAAAAACGTGGGCAGTATTGTTTGTTTTGTTTACATTTTATCAAATTGTATTTCTTGTTCTTTCTCGCATTTGTTGTTTCATTCAGTCAATCCTAAAAAAATCCAATACAAAAAATAGCAAGTATCATAACACCTTTAAAGGTACTTTATAATTTTATGTTATTTTTCCTTCAGGGTACAAACAATATAAAATAATTTTTTTTACAAAAAATTTTTATTTGGGGATTTTTGGGGATTTCTAATTAAAATTTTTCTTACTATTTTTACTTTTTTAAAAACAAAAAATTTTAAATTTGGTCAGAAAAAAACAAACAGAAAAATATTTACTTATTAAGGTTTTTTTTCTTAATTTGGGGATTTTTGGGGATATTTTTTTAATTTTTTGGGGACAAGGAAAAAAGTACCTGGCAGCCCTGTTCGTAATCATAGTTTTAACTAATGGAACATTAAGATCCTTGTGAATATTTGAGTTTTTAACATACCAAGGGGCAGCTGTGATTATTCGAAGTAGTTTATTTTGGCGCCTTTGAATTTTTTCGATATTAGAGGCCGAGGCAGTGCCCCATAACTGAATACCATAGCACCAAATTGGCTTTAAGATGGAGTTGTAAAGAAGAAGTTTGCAGTCGAGACTAAGGACAGAGTTTCTTCCAATAAGCCAATGAATATGGCTTTTCCACGTTAAACGGCGATCTAGATGAATACCGAGGTATTTTACATGCGAATTTTGAGGTATTATTTGATTATTGATTTTAATAGGGGGCATGATTCCCGACGCAAGGTGAATGTTATATGTACGCATTTTTGCTCATTGAACTCTATCTTCCATTGCTTTAACCATAGTTCGAGTTGAAATATATGATCCTGTAGGTATCGAGATGCTTCTTGACGGTTTTCGTGCACGCTCAAAAAAGCTGTATCATCAGCAAATGTTGAAGTTTGTGTGTAGTTGTTTGTTGGCATATCCGAGGTATATATTAAGTATAAAAGTGGGCCAAGGATGCTTCCCTGAGGGACTCCAGCGTCAATTTGCTGAGGAGAGCTTAAATAATCACCTTATTTAATAATAAATTTTCGACCGACTAAGTAGCTTTCTAACAGCTTGTGTGTGTTTACTGGTAAATTGAGCTTCAATTTATGTAATAAGCCTTCATGCCAGACTTTATCAAAAGCTTGAGAAACATCGATGAAGAGAGCGGAACAATATTTTTTTTCTTCAAAGGCTTTTCTTATTGCGTTTACTATACGATGGGTTTGCTCAATTGTGCTGTGTTCTCTTCTAAATCCGAGTTGGTGGTTAGGAATACATCTATTTTCATTTAAAATTGGGGTTAATTTTGATGCTAACAGCTTCTCAAACAGCTTTGATATATTAGAAAGTAAGCTTATAGGCCTATATGACTCAACTTTTGTGTGATCCTTTCCAGGTTTAGGTATCATGGTGACTAAGGAGACCTTCCACTTTTGAGGATAGTATTCAAGGCGTAAAATAGCATTAAAAATTAAAAGAATAATTTTCTTTGCTATGCTGGGTAGCTCCAAAAGCATTTTGTTGCTGATCTTATCAAAACCAGGAGCCTTCTTGGGGTTTAAATCACAAATAGCCTTTTCGATTTCTCTTATCTCAAATCTTAGCGGAACAGCTGCTCTAGCAGCAACAGGTGGTAACTCGACCGCAATATCGTGAGATATATTTGGGGTAAATACGTTTTTAAATGATTGACTAACAGATTTTCTTTTTCAACATCATTTTTTGCCCAACTTCCATTCAAGTTTCTTAATGGTGGTTTAGAGACAACTGGCCTTTTGAGATTTCTAGCTGCACGCCATAATGAGTAGTTTGATTGTGGGGTTGCATCAAGTTCCTCAAGATATTTTTCCAGAGAAGCCGTTTTCTTAGTCTGCAGTAACTTTCTTAGGCCCGTTTTCACAACTTACCGATAGCTTAAAGTAGACTTTTAACGGCCTTATAAAAACTGTTCCATTATTAAAACTTTACTTTAATCAAAAGTGAGCGATAAAGTAAATTAAGGTCCATCCTACTTGGTAGGTAAAAGTTAAGTTGCAGTAATGGAACAGGTTTTATATGCCCGATAAAATCCTACCTTTAGCTATCGGTAAGTTGTGAAAACGGGCCTTAGTCTTTTTGTACACTCTTTAAGTAAGTTCTTAAGTTGAGGGGATCTGTGCAATTGCCACTCTCTTCGAATGTTGAACAGCTAGTTTCAGAAAACTGTCAAAATTGTCAATAGAGCGATCTACATAGTCCGGTGTACTGAGCGCAATATTTTCTGTGCAATGGGTACTGAGATATTTTTTATATTTTAACCAATTAATATTGTGGTTATTTTGTTGAACTATTTATGGTTTTTAATCCAAATTTTTAATATTTTTAATTAGGCTTAAGTTCATGAAATTTAATTTTTCACGTTAATTTTTAACCTGCCGGCCGGGATTCGAGCCCCAGCCACGTCAAGAATGAAAGATTGTCAATAACAATTTTAATTAATTTTCATGTAGTAAAGTTCCTTTCTTCATAAAAATAATTTAATGAAAAATTAAATTTCATGAACTTAAGCCTAATTAAAAATATTAAAAATTTGGATTAAAAACCATAAATAGTTCAACAAAATAACCACAATACTAATTATTGTTAAAGCTAAGGCACGAGCTCTATGTGTACATTTGTCCTTCAAGTTGTGCTGAAAAAGGTCAACAGAAAAGAAAAAGACAAAATGAAAAAACAAAAAATGTACTTGGACTTCAAGAAAAATTCTTGACAAAAGTACGAAAAAACAGAAGTAAGGAAAAAACATGTAAAAATCAATTAAAATGGATAATCATTCAGGAAAGCAAATTTCGATCTACCAAATGTTAGAATACAATGGTTTAAGGATTGATGTTTGACTATTGACATCAGCAGTCGTCGATGGCTGCGAGTGTAAGACGGCAAATCCATCTGAGGAGATTGAGTGGTTGCAATCGAAACATGTCATGGTAACCTGCCGGCCGGGGTTCGAGCCCCAGCCACGTCAAGAATGAAAGATTGTCAATAACAATTTTAATTAATTTTGATGTAGTAAAATTCCTTTCTTCATAAAAATAATTTAATGAAAAATTAAATTTCATGAACTTAGGCCTAATTAAAAATATTAAAAATTTGGATTAATAACCAATTAATTTGCGTAGCTGTCGTCGGAGGTACAATTCTATTGGGGTTCATTATAGTAACAATTGTAGGTGTGTGGACGGAAGATAAATCTAGGGAGGCTTCAATATGAATCGTTTCTATGGGAATGTTTTTAACCACGCCGAAATCGATGACATCTGGAATTTTTTGATGATCAGTGGGCCAATATGTTGGTTGTCCGCTCGCTACCACATTTAAATCCATTTTAGAAATTGTGTTAAATAAAACACGACCCTTTGGTGCTATAAGTCGCGACCCCCAGAAGGTATGTTTAGCGTTATAATCGCCAGCGGCCAGAAAACAGGGTCCTAATGATTTATAATATTTATAATATTGGCCTTCTGATATGGAAAATTTAGGTGGAGAGTATAAAGAAGAAATTACTATGTTTCGATTTAGCTCCTCAAACAAATAATCGTTGCTTGCAGATAGTCTTCACGGTGATCACACATAATGTAGTGTTTGACTCGAGTTTTTATTAAGATGGCAGAACCTCCACAAGCTCTATCTCGAGGGTCCTTGGTATCATATAGTATATAACCATTTATATTAAACGTATTTCTTGAGGTCAAATGAGTTTCAGAAATCATCATGACATCAATTTGTTTATTTTTAAGAAAGTATTCTAATTCATTTTTATGTTGGCGGATGCCGTTTGCGTTCCAAAAACAAATTTTTAAACAGTTCATGGTTTGTTAAGTACAGCTTGCAATAACATCGATTGCATTCTAAGCATTTCCTGCATCATATTACCCATTGTGTTAGTAAAATTATTTACCGTTTGCATTAATGTTTCCATCGTTTTTTCTAAACGACTTAAATTAGAAACTGGAGTTTCATCATTACTTGGCGAGCCACCTTGCATTGGCTCATGGTTTGATTTTAGGACGTTAGCGTAAGAGGTTCTGTTATTACTAGGCTGGAGGGCTTGAATTGCATTTGTGTTTACCTGATTTGTTACCTGCATTTGAGGGGGGTTAGTTTTCGGTCCGACCGACTGCTTGACGATATTATATACAGGGCATCCTCTATAATTGGCAGTGTGATAACCGCCACAGTTGCTACATTTTTTTACGTTGGGGTCGGTTTTAGACTTGTCGCACAGAACTGTTCCATGTAATTCACCACATACTACGCAAACAGGGGTTAAGTAGCAGTATGCCTTAGTATGGCCAAATTCCTGGCAGTTTAGAAATTGAACAGGACCATTTCTTTTGTGCGGCTCCTCAATAGTTACCCTTCTGTACAGAATATATTTTAAATTATAAATTGGATGCGTTTCATTTTTTTTTGAGCTTAACGCCGCCCGGTTCTAGCTCCACTCGAAATAGTGGTTGGGGATTTTTTCCCCTATTTTTGATATTTGTTACGTTTTTGATTTTAAAGCCCTTCTCTTCTAAAAAAGCTTAATTTCTGTATAAAGGTATGTCTTTTTAACGAAAGAAAAAGTGACCTTTTTTAAAAGCACCAAAGAATTGTTTACACAAAAAAAAATAAAACATATCGACAGCTTATATCCAAACATTATTAGAAAATTTTAAATTGATTTGTTTTGTTGGTTACGATTCACATTACATATTTTTATAAAATTTTAAACTGCTACCTTAAAAAAATATCCAAGTTATTTACAAAATTAAAAATTACGTTTCATCAAAAATACAATTTTTTTTTAGCAACATAATGTATGTATAATCACACTCAAGAAGAAAATTAACAGAGTTTTTAATTCTTTTTATAAGAACACATTAATATTTTTAGGCCCGTTTTCACGACTTAACGATAGCTAAATGTAGGAATTTATCGAACAGATAATGAGTTTTTAATTATCACAAGTTCCCTTTAATCTAAAAGTGAAGGATAAGGTAAAGAGAGGAACGTTCTACCTTTAAAGCAAATCAGGGCGCCGCGTTTTCTCTTTTCTCTTTTATTCTCTTGTATGCTCTTTTATTACGTACATGTGCACACATATTGCAGAGAATTTAACAACATTAACAACAACATATGTAAAATTCATACAACGCATATAATCGCAAAATGTAATAGTATAGGTTGCCGATGGCAGCTTTAAAGGCTCAGTTAGTCTTTACTTTCTGCTTCTGTTCTGTTCCGTGCCGTTCTGTTTGGAAATTTTAATAGTTACTTTTTCTGTAGTAACTTATCAGCTGTTTATGACACACAAATAAAAAATAAACTATAAAAAAATAAGCGCCAAATTTTAAAATTCGTGAAAATAAAACAAAATGAACAACGATATTAATTTTGCATCACATTCTGAATTTGATTCAGATGTTGAAGATGCATTTATTGTTAATACTTTTTTACACTTGTGTAAAATGTATAAAAAGATAAAATCAAGAAACATGAAACGCAAAAAGAGATGGTACGCTCGACCTATCAACAAAGACTGGCTTTCATCCGGGTACCATAAAAAAATGTTCCAAAAAATTAAGGAACTAGATGCAGAACATTTCTTTTTACATACGAGAATGACAAAGGCTGTTTACGAAATGTTGTTGGATCTAGTTAAGAACTCCTTGAGAAAGCCCGGTCAGCGCATATTGCCTGAGGAAAGACTTTCAATAACACTTTTGTAAGTTTTTTTTTTGTTAAATTTTTAATACAATTGGTTGATTTTTGCTGTTTCTTTATATGATTACAGCTATTTGGCACATGGTAACTCTATTCAGTCAATTGCTTGGAGCTATAAACTGGGTAAAACAACAGTTCGAAACATAATTTTTGAGACGTGCGAAGTACTATGGCGTTTGCTGTCTCCAATTTATGTAAGTGAACCCACCACCTCTCAATATTGTGATATTGAGAAAGATTTTAGAAATATGTGGAATATTCCAAATTGTGTGGGAGCAATTGACGGCAAACACATAGCCTTGAAGTGTCCTCCTAATACAGGATCGATGTTTTTTAATTATAAGAAATTCTTTAGCATTGTGCTAATGGGTGCTTGCGATGCTAATTACACATTCATCGCAGCGAGCGTGGGAAGCTATGGAAGCCAAAGTGACGGAGGTAAAAAAATATATATGTACATACTAGAAATAGTTTCAAACGAACGTTTTTGAAAAATATGTGCGATAAATTTCGAACTGTATATAAAAATGATAATATAAAAACATTTTTTATTTTTAGGAATCTTTCGTACGTGCCCTTTCGGGCGATCCGTATTAAATAATACAGTTCCTGTGCCGCCAAATAAACCACTGCCGTCATTGTGTCGCACCCCATTCCCACATTATTTTATAGCGGACGCGGCTTTTCCTTTAAGACCGAATCTGAAGCGACCTTATCCGGGAATGAATCTTGATGGCCAAAAAAGTACTTTCAATTACAGACTGTCACGAGCACGAATGGTTATAGAAAACTCTTTCGGAATTTTAGCAGCTCGTTGGCGAATATTGCTAACTACTTTAGAGTGTTTACCCAGCAATTGTGAAGTCATTGTTTTAGCATGTATTGCTCTACACAATTTCATAATGCTTAGTGACCACAAGCGTTGGTATTGCCCAGGCAATTTTGTTGACCGCGAAGGAGCGGATGGTAATATACACGAAGGTGATTGGCGCACAGAAATAGGGAGTAATGGTGGTCGCCCACTACGGCCAATGACAACGTCCATTCGCAGATCAACAGAAAACGCGATGCAATTAAGAAATCGTCTAGCTGAATACTTTTGTAATGAAGGTGTCCTTCCTAATCAATAAAAAAAACGTTTAATTCATTCATTTCATTTATTAAAAACACAAAAACACAACTTAAATAAAAAATAACAGAAAATTTATTGCAATAACTAAAAAAGCTTTTTTGTTTCTAATTTGTACTTTAGTGTTATCACAACATAAATAGTTTATGGATTACTTGAGCAATTGGATTGCTTGTTAAAAAAAATTCAATTAAAAAAAGGTTGAAATTAATTGTAGGAACTTATTATGTAAAACTTTGTGATTCATATACATACATATGTATGTATGTACATACATACATATAATTAATTACATTAATTACAAAATGCAATCGTTATTGTCCAAGTCTTATAAATTCTAATTATTCAATGGTGGAAAATAATCGGTTTTTCCATAAAAATGAAAAATAAGTTTGCAGGGGGAAAAAAAGTAATAGTTTTCAACATTTCGCTACATCGCACAGTGGCCAATTTGGCTTCGCTAGCGGCATTTAATTAAAATTTTCAAATTTGAAAAACCGTTAATTTTTTTTTAACAATCGATAACAAATACATTCACTAGATTTGTATCGATTTTTAAAAGCTCAGCTTACAGCTGATGAACAGCTGTGAGCTGTCAAAGTCAGCATATGTTTCTGCAAGTGTTGTGCAAAATATTTCCGCCTTTTTGATCATCGTTTTGCTATTCGTGTTAAACTTGCAAATTTTATTATTTTCATTAAAAGTTTTGTTATATACTAACGCCAAGGTATGTATTATATAAAAAAACTGTGGTTGTGATCTGTGTATACTTATGTTATTTATTAAACGTAATCGTGTTTAAGTGTATTAGCAACTCGCCCATTGTAACGTACACCTGTCTTTCGTGGAGTAGAACTTACAAAATTCACCTGCATTCAGTGTAATTGTAAATTTTCCTATATGTGTAAACCATTGTGTGTCCAAAATGTCCAAAATTTACTGCGAGTACCTGCGAGCCTTCAATTTATTGTACTTTTTAGGCAAAATGTCAGTGACAAAACGCACCCTTTTTTTAATATGGCATGAAGAAGCGATCCCCACCAAGAAGTTTCTCGCCGTGGAAAATTATGTTCTTGGTACCGTTTTGAGCAAAATTACCTATACTCAGAAGGAGCAGTGCGAAATTGGAAGGAAACTGCGAAATTTTGCTAGTAGGCTTATCCAAAAGTGGAAGGCCTGTGGCAGAAGTAAGGTGTTTTTCGAAAAAACTAACCAAGAATGGCTAGATACACCATTGGTATTATTGGGAAAAAAAGCAAATGAAAATATTGGACGGCCGGAAAAAGAGCTTTCCGAGTGCTGCAGAAAAACGCAAGTCAATAAGATGTCAGGGCTTACAGAGGAAGTGTCATGTGAAGGATTGTTGGTAGCTGCAAGCTGCAGTTTATATAAAGCTGGAAAGCGCAGTGCTTCCAAAGTTGTAGAAATGGTAAAAGGCGATGAGGATTTTAGCGGAAAGGTAATAAAAAATATAAACAAACCAAAGCCCCTTCCATCAAAATTTTCGGACGATAAAGCGCTTGCGCTATTTGTAGATCTTGGACATACCAGATACACTTGGAACTTGAACAAGAAATCAGCAAGAAACCAAAACGCCGATATATATCCATGCTACGAAAAATTACGCTTCGCCAAAAAAAAGTGCTATCCTAGTGACATTACAGTCACTGATTATTATGCTGAAGTGCCACTACAAAGTCTTGTGGACCATACAATAAATAGGATCATGGAAGCACACCCTGAAAGTTTTGAAATCCCATCTACAAGTAATAATAACACCCATTTAACTGCTGTCTACAAATGGGGTTGTGATGGCAGCAGCGGCCATTCCACATATAGACAAAAATTTAACGACTGCGAAGGAAACATGAGAGACCAATATTTATTTTCAATTTGTATTGTACCACTGCAAGTGCAGAACGGACCGACAGTTTTATGGAAAAACAATCGACCTTCTTCTACACGATACTGTCGACCAATCAAAATACTTTGCGAGAAGGAAACGGCGGACCTGAGTCGCAGGGAAATTGAAAATATTAAGAGCCAAATATTAAATATTGTACCAACATATGTAAACTCATTGATTATTGATCACCAATTTCACATGACCATGCTTGATGGTAAAACTTTCAGCGTCATTTCAGAATCTTCTTCGCAAATATGCGGAATCTGCAACGCAACACCGAAAAATATGAATGACTTAAATTTGGTGAAGAGCTTTCCAATTAAAGTGAACCTCTTTCAATATGGGCTATCCAGTCTCCACGCCTGGATAAGGTTTTTTGAATGTATTTTGCACATTTCCTATAGAATCCCAATAAAAAAGTGGCAAACTCGTGGTGCTGACAAGGATATTGTTGGACAAAATAAAACAAATATACAGCAGAAGCTACGAGAAGAAATGCATTTGTTGGTCGACATACCAATGGCTGTTACTGGAAATACCAACAACGGAAATACGGCAAGAAGGTTCTTTCAACAACCAGATTTAGCCGCTCGTATAACTGGAGTGAACGAAAATTTAATATATCGATTCAGCGTCGTCTTACGAGCACTTGCATGTGGATACGATATAAACACGGAGGCATTCAGACTTTACGCAATGGAAACTGCCGAAATTTTTGTTAGTTTATACCCTTGGTTTTACATGCCCTCGTCTGTTCACAGAATTTTAATTCATGGAGCAGACATAATCAATCATTTTTCGCTTCCAATTGGTATGATGTCCGAGGAAGCGCTTGAAGCCAGAAATAAAGATTATCGGAACATCCGTGAAAATAATACCAGAAAAAATTACAGGAAAAATACAATGGAAGATATAATTAACGCTCTTTTTGTTTCTTCTGATCCCTTAATATCTTCATTGTCCAACGGCTCATCAATTTCCTATTCCAGAAATATTAGTTTCGATAAGGAAGTTAAAAGCTTGCTTATAATGCATCATTTTGAAGATGATTTCTCTGAATCTGATACTGAAGAATCTGATTAATATTTCTTTTATAATATGGTTTCTCATTGAGTTGAAAATTTTTTTTTTATTTTATATATGAATATATGGTGGAAAATGTTTATTGAATTAAAAACAAAATAAAAAATTAAAAAAAAAATTAAAAATAAAAAATTTAAAATTAAAAAAAAAAATTAAAAATAAAAATAGAAAAAAAAAAAATTTAATTTTTTTTCCAAAAATTGTTTCATTTTTTTCTGAATTGAGAAAAAAAAATTTTTTTAAGATATCTTCTTTACTTTGGAAGCTATGAATAAAATGCCGCTAGCGAAGCCAAATTGGCCACTGTGCATCGCTACGTCAGGAAATAATAAAGTATTGTTATAAATGTACATATAAAATAATGAAAACTTGTTTGTTATACATGAAATATTTTACTATTTCCTAACGATGCTGCACAGCGATGTAGCGAAATTCAAAAATATTATAATATAATTTAATATTAAAAAATGGACTTCAAGTTTGCATATATGGTGCATTAATTATAATAATAAAAAGAGGTGAAATGATTAAACACCAATAATAATGATAGTTATTTTTAAATTGTACTCTACGCTTTTCACTGTTTATGGCTTCTTAGCTGACTGCTTCGTTTAAATTGAACCGATTTATATTTATTTTTCTGCTATGGATATAATGTATTCTTAGAAGTTTTATTCAGGCTCGAGTTTTAATTTCGTTAACACGTCTGTAATTTGTTGTATTCCTCGTGTTTGTTTATTTTCACTTAAGGATTGTAGTGTTGCACAGACCATATTACCAAAGGCTTGTATTACATTGTTTTCCTTTTGCAATTCTCTTTCCTCTTTTGATTTGCAGAGTTTCTTAAATGTTTCAATTGCATCTGCAAAAATTTGGTCAGTACCATCAAAGGTTTCACATCTTTTATTATTTCTCTTTTGTTTTAGCGGTTTGACTATGGTTGCTAATGAGGTGGATGCTTGAGTTTCTGTTTCCGAAAATTGGGTGTCTAAGTATTGCACATCGGAAAAATATGTGTCGACATTTATCGACTCTGAAGAAATATATGATGAAGACTGTTGAAATGCATCAGAACTCTTATTTGCAACAGAACTGTTATTTTCGTGTGAACTTTCTTTTAAAATATTTGTAGTTGAACGTACCCTATTTAAAAGTTTAAATAATCTTTATATATGATTTAAAATAAAACATGTGGAAATAACTTAATACATACGGACGAGCAATTACATGAGGTTGCAAGAATTCCAGTAGGTTAATGTACTGCCAGCGATGTTTAAAAGAGGCGCTGCTGCCAGATGCCATCCTTTCATTTTTCTTTTCCTTGGCATATCTATCGCGCAGTGACGACCACCTCTTAATACAACATTCCTCTATAAAATTGTATGATTACATTGCACGTTTATTATTGCTTTCACACATGTACTTACCTGGTACTCCCATTTCTATAGAAATTCTTGACCAGGCGGCTCTTTTCTTTTCGGGTATTTTGTACTCTTTATTAAATTTATTGTACAAAATGTCACAGTTTTCCACCAAAGTTATTAGTTTGGCATCGTCCATTTTATTATTTCAACAACTTTTATGTAATTAAATTGTGAAAATTTTATTTTTTCCACTATAAACTCAAAAAACAGTTTATTTTATTATAAACAAAAATATTTTTTGAACAATTGATGTCAGCTGTCACTTACAATTACTTAACAAGTTTTTGATTTTAACAGATTGAACCGCAACAGAACGAAACAGAACAGAAAAACTAATCGAGTATACAGGTTTTTCAATAACAAAAACAAAACAGCTGATTCGTAACAGAACAGAAAGTAAAGACTAACTGAGCCTTTAACTTTTGTCGTAAGGTTTAGATTTGAGATTGCCATATTATATTCACACATTTTTTTTATATATGGCAACTCCAAGTATACGTATATTTTGTAAATTAATAACAAACTCGTATTTTGGAAAATAAAATTTACAAAATGTTAAATTCACGTGGACGCGGTATTTTATTAATATTTCCCATTATTAAAAAATATTTGTGCAAACAAAAATTTTTTTTTTTTTTTTTTTTTTTGGCTTTCTTAAAACTAAAATTTTTTTGGCGAACTAATCGTAGTTATATTGCCAGGGTATCACAGAAATTTTAGGAGCCTCAACCGCAAAGTCCTCGTTCGACCTAAACCTTCGCATAGGAAGCCGAGAGCTTCCAGAATCCGCTCCAGAGTATATTGGTCTCCACCAGTAATCTTCTGAGTTTTTTTCTTGGTACTCCACCAGAAAAACGTCTGAGTTATATTGGTTCTCCACCAGTCACATGAGTTATAAATGGTACTCCACCAAACAAAACCTCAAATTGAGGTTAAAAACGATTGCATATAGTTAATGCAGATACCGCAAAAACTGTAACTCGGTACAGTTATACGACGCCGAAACACTAACCAATGCGGGGTGACACCGCAAAACGCAACAAAAGCAGACAAACAAAAACGACCTGTTTGCCCTTAAGAAATAATGACAAAAAGCGCGAGCTGCTTCTCCACTTAGAGCAGTTTTACGAGTGTGAAACAAAAATTTAAAATGAGAAAAGTAAAAGAAAGTACGTATTTGCCAGTTCGTATTTTTATTTTGGCAAAAATAATCGGTATTTACTTTAGTGTTGCCACATTTTTAAAAATGTTAAGTTTATTTTATACAGAAGTTGTGAAAACGAAAAATAGTTGAAGGTAACTTTATTCCTCACTAGTGCTAAAGGTACCATTAACTATTTCGATCTTTAAAGGTCAGTCGTGAAAACGGGCCTTAAATGTCAAAAATGGGTAATTTGTTTTATAACTGTTACAAGGGTGTTAGTGGAATTAGTGATCAGACTAAAAATTATTAAAAGTACTGTAAAATGATAAAAGCCGTCTCCATATACGTATGTATTACAAAATTTATAATAAGTGTGACTATCAGCTTCTCAATTATAAGACTGTTAGAAATTTTGCAGCCTACCCCATTGTACTTCCAAACGCTGAAAATTTCTAAGAATAAATGGCAACATCTGCAGGTCCTCAGATTTTTGTTTCCATCAGACTGTCATCATTATTATGATAGTATCCTTATGAGTTATAATATCTAGGTATGTATTTCTTTTTAATAAATTTAAATAAAGTCGAACTTCCCTATAATGAATCTATATGGGACCATAAAATTTCTTAATTATAATATAAAAAGTTTATAATACAAAAGAAATATTTTTAATCCAAATTTTAATATTTTTAATCAGGCTTAAGTTCATCAAATTATCAATAACAATTTTAATTAATTTTCATTTGTAAAATTCCTTTCTTCATAAAAATAATTTAATGAAAAATTAAATTTGATGAACGTGAGCCTGATTAAAAATATTTAAATTTGGATTAAAAAACCAAAAATAGTTTGACAAAAATAACCACAATACTAATTGCACAGTACAACAGCCAATCTGGGGGGTGAGAAATTCCAAGTCAGGGTGATGGTACTAGGTCAGTTTGGCGTTCGTATGTGTCAGTTTTTTTTATGAAATTTTAAATCTTTTTCTTATCTTGATGTTTTTTCGCTTAGTTGTAACATTTTGGCAAAAACGTAGTTTAACATAACTCGAGAACCACTTGTCCGATTTTGATGAAACAAATTTAGAAAAATTAAGAATTACAATTTCTCTAATCTGTTTCTATACCGTTTTCCTATATGTGCAACACTTTCGAAGTTAAAAATGAATGTATGAAGAAAAAAAATATTTTTTGCCCAAAAAATAAAAATTTTTTATTTTTAATTCATAAAAAATCCAAAACAGTAAAAAAAAGTTTCAAGTCCTATTACTTTCACGTGAAGTCGCATAACCTATGAAATAAATGAGACATAAATCATGAAAATCGATGAACGCGTTTCGCTTTTATTAACAATTAAGTGAAGGTATGCATTTCTAAAATTTGCTCGAGATATGCACAAAATTCTTTGCAAAAACATTTTTGACTTTTTTTATGATTCTTAGAATTCAAAAAAAAAGTAATAAACAAAGGTAATTTGATTTTTATGATTGCGGTAGCAAAGTAATAAGCGGTAATAAATGTGCGTGGACAATTGAAAGGAAAAAAGGAAAGTGCACTTTTTTAATTATTTGGGGTTTTCCGTTGGCTACCTATAATTTTTTTACAGAAATTCCACCCACATCTATTAGTGCTCATGTTTTGGAACGTACCTGTCAGTAAAATATTGAAAAATACGTAGTATTTATAGGTGTTCATTTATCGATTTTTGTCATTCAACAAGTGCCGACGAACGCGAACAGTAAAAGTGATTTTTCTCCAGTTTTTGAAAAGTGAACAAAAGAGAACAGAATATGGAACTGTGCAAGCCAGATATAATTAGCTTTTGCTACTGCTGTGGTCAATATGTCTCAACACATAAAAAAGTGGAAATTTCAGTACTGATTTTGTTCAAACATACGAGATGTACTTCAAGCAAAATGTTATAGTGAACGAAAATTGGGTACCAAATATAGTGTGTAAAAGCTGCTACAACCGTCTAATGGATTGGAAAAATAGAAGACGTGAAAGTATGCCATTCGGTATCCCAAAGACTTGGACTAATCCTGGCGAAGGTCACAATCCATTGAATTGCTATGCATGTGCGAATAAAGGAGCCGCAAAAAGGATAAGAAAATCGTATAATTACGTTGGTGTTGCAAGTGCCGCAACACCATTGCCTCATTCGGACCACATTCCTGTGCCAAAAGCTTTTAGCCCAGATATTTTCTCTTCTACGACTGCTCAGACATATCATGCACGTGATGATCCCCCATATGAGCCATCAGTATCCAATGAGCCAATTTTAATAAATCAAAATAAGCTTGATTCAATTGTTGCCAAGTTGGAATTAACACAGCATAAATCGGAAGAGCTGGCTTCCATTTTGAAATCAAACAATTTGTTGGCACCCGGTGTGAAAGTCACAGCTTATCGAAGTCGTCAGGCAACACTCCAAAGTTTATTCCTTGTGAATGATGAAAAAACTTCTGCATATTGCCCGGATGTAGGAAAATTGATGGACGCAATGGAAATAAAATATGAAGCAGATGCCTGCAGATTATTAATTGACAGTTCAAAACTCAGCTTGAAGGCGGTTTTACTGCATAAGACCAATAAAAAACCTCCAGTTCCAATCGCCTATAGTACAGAAACGAAAGAAACATATGATGCACTGGAAAATATTTTAAAAATGGTTAACTACGCCAAACATATGTGGCGCATATGCTGCGATTTAAAAGTTGAAGCAATGCTTTGCGGTCTTCAAAGCGGCTATATAAAATATATGTGCTTTTTGTGCGATTGGGACACACGATTTTCCGGTGACCAATATGCATGCCACGGATGGAAACTCAGAGAGCACAGCAGGTTACAAACGGCCAATATTATTCGTGAGCCTCTAGTGCCGAAGGAGAAGATATTGCTGCCTCCACTGCATATTAAACTTGGAATTGTTAAGAATTTTATCAAAACTGTCGCCAAAAGAGATGAAGTTTTCTTGTGTTTGAAACTAATTTACCCGAGACTCAGCGAAAGTAAAATTAAAGAAGGTAAGTTATAATATCACATTCATTTCCCATGATTTTCCATCTTAACAAATTAATTTTTTCTAATCAGGCGTACTAAATGGTCCAGATATACGAAAGCTGATTAAAAGTGACGCATTCAACAATATTTTGATTGACGCTGAATTGAATGCATGGCAGGCAATCAAAGAAGTAATAGAAGGCTTGTTGGGAAAGCATCGTTCTAACAACTACGATGTTTCTGTCGCAAGGATGTTAAGAGCATTCTCGGAAATTGGTGTCCACATGTCCTTGAAAATCCATTATTTACATCATCATCTGGACTACTTCAGCAAACAATTGGCTACCGAATCTGATGAACACGGTGAACGCTATCATCAAGTTGCTATGCCATTTGAAATGAGGTAATACTGATTTTTTATTTTTTCAAACTCATTTTAATAAAACAAAAACTTACAGATATAGAGGCAAAACGTCGCCGAGTGCAATAACTGCGGAAATTTGCTGGTGGAGTAAGCTTGTGTGGCAAGACAAGGATGATCTTGAATATAAAATTTTCAGGAGATGCAGAAGGGCCAACAGTGGAGTCACACATTGACATTATGTGTGGTTCAGAAACTGATGATAGCGATGCCACTAGTCCCGAACAACCACCATCGAAAAAGTCTAGGCAATATTTATTAAAATAAATAAAAATAAATAAATAAAATAAAAATAAAAATTTATAAAAATGTTTACTTAATTTTTTTAGTAGTTTATGGCAGAAGTCTGGAGTTATTGGGGAAAATTTATAAAAAAGGCGATAAATGACACTTTTTTGAATAAAAACAAATAACAATATTCTTGTCAAAATGGGATACCTTCACTTAATTGTAAATAAAAGCAGAACGCGTTAATCGATTTCTATGATCTATGTCGCATTTTGTTTATAGGTTATGTGACTTTACATGAAATTAATAACACTTGATCCTTTTTTCCGTTTTGGATTTTTTATGAATTTAAAAAAAAAAATTTTTAATTTTTAGGCAAAAAAATATTTTTTTTTCTCCACAAATTTATTTTTAACCGGCAAAACTGTTGATTATAAAGAAAAACGTTATATGAACGGATTAAAGAAATTGTAATTCTTTTTTGAGTTTGTTTTAGCAAAATCGGACAAGTGGTTGTCGAGTTATGTTAAACTACGTTTTTGCCAAAATGTTACAACGAAGCGAAAAAACATCAAGATAAGGAAAAAATTTTAAATGTCATAAAAAAAACTGACACCTACGAACGCCAAACCCTTTGAGGGTTTTACTATACTGACCTAGTACCATCACCCTGACTTGGAATTTCTCACCCCCCAGACAATAATCCCAAAAATGTTCCATAGTGTTATTCAAAAGAAAAAATTTTATTAATTTATTTAAAATAATCTGTTTTTTTTTTTATTAGGATTGAATTCTTCCAAGTGGCCCTTCATCAATATCCTGAAAAAGACAGTTATTCTTAATTTTTGGAATAATTGCCTTCTTTATTTTTTTATAAAGTAGTGGAATATAGACTGTTTACCTTTATTTTGTGTTAATCCTTTAGAATTATTAAATTGTAATAATATCTTACTTTGAAGAAGTACTAATTTGTCCAACATTTATGTTAACTTAACATGGGAGCTGCTATCAACACTACGCTTTCCTTCTTCTTATTATTTTTCAGAAATTACCTAATAAAAATTTACTTTTTGAAACGTACATAGCGTTGTAAGAATGCGATACGGAGTTCTTTTGAAACAATTCGATATATGGGCATTTCCGTCAAAAGGTCCACCGTGACCGAATACTTAAAAGTTATTAAAAGCTGATTATTTTACGATATTGTTATAGAGAAATATTTCGATTTTACTAATTTTGTAAATTTACTAATAAATTTGTTCACTTAGATGAACAATCAGACTGCAAAGTTGTGCAAACGTAATTTCTTATTTGTGAGAATGTTTTATTGTATGTTTTCTCTAATATTATTTTCCTTTAAAGAGGTGATATTTGATAAAAATTATTCCAAAAAAATTTTCTTAAATGGTCTGTAATCTGAGGAAGAGTTCAAAGAGAAATATGTAATTCGGATTAACGGTAAATTTTTATTTTATTTTGATTGTTATTCAGTAAAATTATAACGGAAAAAATTTCACGTTCGAAATGTCACGTATCGACCCAGATTTTGGCTTAAAATAAAGAAAATACAAAAGATTTTGGAATCAAACCAAGACATTTTAATGTTACATTGCTACGTAAAATTCTGAAAGTAGTTTGACTAAAAAATTGTGGCAGGTTTCGCTGAATTAGGCCTTTTTATCCATGGCCACAAAAACTACTTCTGTTTTTTTCACGTTCGAGCCGCTACTTCTTTTGCCATTATCTTTGACCTAGAATTGCGCCCTCCATAAACTTAAGCATAAATAACAGTGCTTTCTTAGTGCTATAATTTAAGGGATAACAGAACGTTAAAATATTTTTTGTTTAAAATGTTATCGCATTTTTGATGCGTACGATTGTCACGTTCAACACTTTGGAATTACCCATATACATGTTATGTTATATGAGTCAAATTTATATTTGCTAAATTTGTTCACTATAAAAAATTATTTTAAGGAGATCAAAATACTTTTTAATTAGAATGAAAAATATGGCTTTTTAAAATCAATTCTTAGCTAAATTAAATTAAGTTACATTTTCTAATTTAAACCACTACTTATTAGTAATAAAATCAATAAAAAATTATCATATATATCTATACATATATCCTGTTTTTCCGGTAATTTAACACAAATATTTAATTATTTAATATTTTAAATGTTTGTTTTACTTAATACTAATATGTATACTTTCATTGATGATACGTCTTTTTGTTTCTGAAATTTACAAATTTATATAACGCAACATACACAACTTAAAAAATAATAATAAATTTAATATTTGTTCCTTAAAAATATATCGGTTATCGCAATTTTAGCCAAATGATTTAAAATTGCTTATATTTAAATCTCATAAACATTTTACAAAGTTTTTCTGCTTTGCGTGTAAAATTATGAAATGTGATGTTACATTATTCTGCATTTAATGCTGGGTACACACAGTGCATTCTTTCGAGTTGTTCAAAAGTGAGCGTGTTTTCAACAGACGGACACACAGACGGACATGGCTAAATCGACTTAGAATTACTGAAGGACCCAGAATATATATACTTTATGGGGTCTGAGATGAATAATAAAAAAGTTTCACACGGAATGACAAACTTAAAATACCCTCTTCACAACTAATTGTGGTGGAGGGTATAAAAATACCAAAACGGTTTCAGCGAAAAAAAACATACCCATACGCTGCATGTGGTTTTTTGCTCTCTTCGGTTTTCTGAATGTGAGCACGAAGTTTTTGCTTTCCTTGTTACTTCCCCCCTTTGTCAAAAAGAAGCACAGCATTTTTGTCAATTTCAAATGTACTAAGTGCAACATCTTTATAAATCTATAGTCTTTGGTACGAGGGTTAGGCTAAGAGTTTTTGTTTTATACCCTTCACCTCAGGTGGAAAAGGGTATATACAAGTTTGTCATTCCGTTTGTAATTTCTACAATATTGATCCTACACCCTATAAAGTATATATATTCTGGGTCCTTATGAAAAGCGAAGTGGATTTAACCATGTCCGTCTGTCCGTTGAAATGGATTTTCCGAAGACCCCATATATGATGGGGGCCAGGTTATTATTCATTTATGTCACATAGGGTCCGGAATTGTTTGGTATTGAAATTCAGAAAGATCGGTCAACAAATGGCTGAGATATGAGCAAAAAACCACGACTACCTCTAATTTTTCTCAAAAATCCCTTGTTCGGTTTGTGCTTTGTTGTGATACAGACGTGTATTTTTAGCCCCGCATACGATTTGAACTATTAATTAATCACATTTGATTTTGTAATACATAAATATAAGCAGCGAATGGACGCTTAAAAAAAATAATATATTTTGTTATTTAAATTATTTAACATAATAGTGAACAATTTAAAACGATAAAATTAAATAAAATAAAACAGTACAAATATATATGTATGTACGTATGAATGTTCATACATGTGTATACATTAGGGAAATAACTTTTGAACAATTTTTTAAATTATCAAAAAATACCTATCCATGCCATATAGACCGTGAAAATCTATGATGAAAAGTGGGGTCACTTTTTCGCGGGCGTTAAAAAAGTTCCCCCCCCAAATCACTTTGAAGTTTAGTATTTGGATTTTTTTTTGTTTATTAAAAATACAATACAAAAAAAATCAAACTTGTGCAAGATATTTTTCAACATTGCAGAACAACTCGCACTTTGAACTTAAAGTTTATTTCCTTCAACAAAGATAATTTTTAGTATCTGAAGTTAATATATAGTACATGACTGTATGTATGGTATTTAAAAAATAAAAATTCAAATATTATTATTTTTTGGAAGCTTTTACAAAAAACGGTTTGGGGGGGAGGTTTTTTATCCAAATTGTTCTCAAAAAACTGTTTTCTTGATATATACATCAGTGGCCACCCCGTCGTGATGGGTATTTTTTTTGGTTATACCCCTAGTATACATATTCTGAACAAAAACATTTAAATTTCTTGTTTTTTTTTGTTGTTGTAAAATACAATAAATAATAAAAATATTAAAGCAAAGCAAAACGGTGAAAAACAAAAACAACTCTTTGCATGAGTACGAACAGTGAAACAACACTAAGACAAAATGAAAGAAACGTTTACGTTTTAGTTCAGGCAAACCATAATAATGTAGAAATAAATAAAACAAAACAATATAAACTATTTAACGGCTAAGCCAATTATTCGAACACGTTCCCTATCACCCTCGGTGTTTACAAAAACAGTGGATAGTGACTCATTAAAAAAACTACAACTAGATTTGGTGACAAGTGTTGCCAGGCCAGCAAGTATTGCCGTGACGTCAAAAACAAATTTAGTGGGAAATGATACCAACTTAAACACAAATGAAATGGAAAACCCCCCTGTAAAAAATTGTCAAAAGCCTACAGTACAAGTTGGTATGGACAGGTACATAACAGTGCTTAAACGGGGACGCAGCCCTACCTCTGCAGCTGTTGCTTCGGCATCCAGAGTGCCATCTTTTGATAAAATAAATTCCCAAAATCGCTTTGCAATTCTGGAGGATGAACCCTCTGAAGCCCCAAACGTCATAAAATCGTCCAAGCCTCCCCCAATATATCTTAGGGAGCATAACTCTAATCTAATAAAGAGTTTAATTTCGTTGATTGGTGAAAATTCCTTTTATGTTGCCGCAATAAAGCGAGATAGTATAAATGAAACTAAAATTCAAGTTAATCATGAACATGACTTTCGGAAAGTAATTAGCAAATTTGAGGCACTCAAAAAAAGTTTTTACACATACCAACTCAAGAGCAGTAAAGGTCTCCAGGTGGTGATTAAGGGAATTGATTCATGCGTAGACCCACAGGAAATTAAAACTTTCTTGGAAGAAAAAGGCTTTAAGATAAAACATGTGGTAAATATTAGAAATAGGGAGATAATTCCACAACTACTTTTTCGAGTAGAATTAGAGCCCGGCGACATTAAGTTAAAAAAAAACGAAACGCATCCCATTTATAGTGTGAAATATATTCTATACAGAAAAATCACAATTGAGGAGCCGCACAAAAAAAACGGACCTGTTCAGTGCTTAAACTGCCAAGAATTTGGCCATACCAAGGCATACTGCTACTTACCCCCTGTCTGCGTAGTATGTGGTGAACTACACGGTACAGTTTCTTGTGATAAGTCTAAAACCGACCCCAACGTAAAAAAAATTTAGCTACTGTGGCGGTAATCACACTGCCAATTATAGAGGATGCCCAGTATATAATATTGTCAAGCAGACGGTTGGACCGAAAACAAATACCCCTCAAATGCAGGTTGCAAATCAGGTAAACACAAATGCAATTCAAGCCCCCCAGCCTAGTAATAACAGAACCTCTTACGCTAACGTCCTAAAATCAAAACATCAGCCAATGCAAGGTGCCTCGCCAAGTAATGATGAAACTCCGGTTTCTAATTTAAGTCGTTTAGAAAAAACCATGGAAACATTAGTGCAAACAGTAAATAATTTTACGAACACAATGGGTAATATGATGCAGGAAATGCTTAGAACAAACCATGAACTGTTTAAAAATTTGTTTTTGGAACGCAAACGGCATCCGCCAACATAAAAATGAATTAGAATACTTTCTTAAAAATAAACAAATTGATGTCATGATGATTTCTGAAACTCATTTGACCTCAAGAAATACGTTTAAAATCAATGGTTATATACTATATGATACCAAGGACCCTCGAGATAGAGCTTGTGGAGGTTCTGCCATCTTAATAAAAACTCGAGTCAAACACTACATTATGTGTGATCACCGTGAAGACTATCTGCAAGCAACGATTATTTGTGTTGAGGAGCTAAATCGAAACATAGTAATTTCTTCTTTATACTCTCCACCTAGATTTTCCATATCAGAAGGCCAATATTATAAATATTATAAATCATTAGGACCCTGTTTTCTGGCCGCTGGCGATTATAACGCTAAACATACCTTCTGGGGGTCACGACTTATAACACCAAAAGGTCGTGTTTTGTTTAACACAATCTCTAAAATGGGTTTAAATGTGGTCGCGAGCGGGCAACCAACATATTGACCTTCTGATCAGCAAAAAATTCCAGATGTTATCAATATTGGCGTGGTTAAAAACATCCCCACAGAAACGATTCATGTTGAAGCTTCCTTAGAATTATCATCCGACCACACACCTACAATTGTTACTATATCGAACCCAAATAGAATTGTATTTCCGTCAGGTTACTTAGCGACGCCAGCCACACAAATAAATTGGTTAAAATATAAAAAATTTCTCAGTGCCCATTGCACAGAAAATATTCCGCTTAGTACACCGGAGAATGTGGATCTCTCTCTTGTTAACTTTGACAGTTATCTTAAACTAGCTGTTCAACACTCCAGCGTTACCCCCAAAAAAATTAAAAATAATAAAATATGTTCTTCAGATGTCGAGCGGCTCTTGACTGAAAAAAGGAGAGTTCGAAGAGAGTGGCAACTTTACAGATCCCCGCAACTTAAGATTTTATTAAAAGAATGCACAAAAAGGCTAAGAAAGTTACTACAGAATCAGAAAACGGCTTCTCTAGAAAAATATCTTAAGGAACTTGATGCAACTCCACAATTTGACTACTCATTATGGCGTGCAGCTAGAAATCTAAAAAGGCCAGTTATATCTAAGCCACCATTAAGAAACTTGAATGGTAGTTGGGCAAGAAACGATATTGAAAAAGAAAATCTGTTAGTCAATCATTTAAAAACGTATTTACCCCAAATATATCTCACAATATTGCGGTCGAGTTACCACCTGTTGATGCTCGAGAAGCTATTCCCCTCAGATTTGAGATAAGAGAAATCGAAAAGGCTATTTGTGACTTAAACACTAAGAAGGCACCTGGTATTGATAAAATCAGTAATAAAATGCTTTTGGAGCTACCTCGCATAGCAAAGAAAATTATTCTTTTTATTTTTAATGCTATTTTACGCCTTGAATACTATCCTCAAAAATGGAAGGTTTCCTTAGTTACCATGATACCAAAGCCAGGTAAAGATCATACAAAAGTTGAGTCTTATAGGCCTATTAGCTTATTATCAAATATGTCAAAGCTGTTTGAGAAATTATTAGTTTCAAAATTAACACCAATTTTAAGTGAAAATAGATGTATTCCAAACCATCAGTTCGGATTTAGAAGAAAACACAGCACAATCGAGCGACTCATCGAATAGTAAATGTCATAAGAAAAGCATTTGAAGAAAAGAAATATTGCTCAGCACTCTTCATCGATGTTTCGCAAGCTTTTGACAAAGTCTGGCATGAAGGCTTATTACACAAATTGAAGCAAAATTTTCCAGCAAACACACACAAGCTGCTAAAAGGCTACTTAGTCGGTCGTCAATTTATTATTAAAGAAGGACATTTCTTAAGTTCACCTCAGCCCATTGCCGCTGGAGTCCCACAAGGCAGCATCCTGGGCCCCCTATTATACTTCATTTATACTTCGGAAATGCCAACAAGCAACTATACACAAACTTCAACATTTGCAGACGATACAGCTTTTCTAAGCGTCCACGAAAATCGTTATGAAGCATCGCGTTACTTACAGCATCATATATTTCAACTAGAAATATGGTTACGACAATGGAGGATAATGGTTAATGAGCAAAAATGCGTACATATAACATTCACTTTGCGCCGGGAATCTTGCCCTCTATTACAATCAATAATCAAATAATTCCTCAACATTCGCATGTAAAATATTTCGGTATACATCTGGATCGGCGATTAACGTGCAAATGCCATATAGAGGCAAAATTAACTCAAATGAAACTAAAAGCCATTCAAATTCATTGGCTTATTGGAAGAATTTCTGTCCTTAGTCTCGATTGCAAGCTTCTACTTTACAACTCTATCTTAAAGCCTATCTGGTGCTACGGTATTCAACTATGGGGCACTGCCTCGGCCTCTAATATCGACAAAATTCAAAGGCGCCAAAATAAACTTCTTCGAATAATCACAGCCGCTCCCTGGTATGTTAAAAACTCAAACATTCATAAGGATCTCAATGTGCCATTAGTGAAATCTATGATTACAAAATATGCAATAAAATATTTAAAAAGGCTTGAACAACACCCAAATCCACTAGCTCGAAATATTTTAAATCATGGCGGCCACACTCGCTTAAGAAGAAGAGACACTGCAGCACTTACCCAATTAGATGAGCGATAAACACCTATAAAAGTGATCATAACCCGTGATGAAGAAAATTTTGTCTGGCACTGGCAGGAGATAAAATAACGTATTAGGTGAAGATTTGATTAATTATTGTTAGTTCATATTTAATATATGAAGATTCAATAAAAAATAATGACAAAAAAAAAAATCCCTTGCAAAAGCCAAAGTTTCCAAATTAGGTACACACATTAAGGTTCCCAATACACACCATCCTACAAAATGTGGGCGGGATTGAAGAAGTGGGCGTGGTACCTCCCGTACAAAAAAAAATAAAAATTGTATAAAAAACCTAAATTTTAGGGCTGCCATATGTCCTATGGATATGACTTATATACCAAAATATCGGAATTTTTGGTAGAGCATATTTTATAAAAACTCGGGAAAATCGGTTCAGATACAAAAAAGTTATGACCAAAATTAAATACCCACTTTCGGGAACCATAGATTTCCCTAAGTCCAAACTTTATAACCCAAGTAAATGGTAAATTTCTTCCTTAGCACGTCGGTATTTAAATCTTTCAAATCGGTTTAAAAATGGCTAAGTTATGATCAAAATACTGAAATCCCAAAAATTATTTTTTTTATACCCTTCACCTCAGGTGGAAAAGGATATAAGTTTGTCATTCCGTTTGTAATTTCTACAATATTGATCCTAAAGTATATATATTCTGGGTCCTTATGAAAAGCGAAGTTCAAATCCGGTTATCCGTCTCTCTCCCCCCCCCCCCCCCCCCCCCCGCCCCTCCCTTTACATTTGTTTACATATACTAGCATAATGCTCAATATGATTTTCGTTATCATCCTTCTTTATTATTTCATCTATTTAACCAAATTATTTTAACAAATCGAAACTAGGAATTTTAGCGTTTTTTTGCTACTTAAAAACTCCCCAAAAAGATAAAAGAAAACAAACACGCATACTTACATGCCACAAACTATTTTGGTGAATATATTTCCATATTTCGGTTCACAACTGAAATAAGTTTTATGGTTTACAACTTTGCTATTGTGGTGAACAAAAACATCAAAAGTAATTACAACTCAACACAGTGAACATTAAACGGGCCATATTTCATTTTAATGATATTCAAACAACGTTTCTTCATGGTTTAATTGTCTAGGGGGTGTGTTAAGTTAGAAACTGTGAGTTCTCTGGTCCGAATCCTGTTTTTTTTTTATACAATTTTTTTTTAAATTTTTATTCTTTTTATGTTCTAAGAACGATTTAAAAAAAATATTTACCAGTTTTCGCTTTTTAAATTTAATTTATAATGAAGTATTGTTAATATGTGTGTATACATATGTAAAAATTATTTAGTTTTTGTCTAGTTGCTCTGTATTCTGCTCCCACAATCGTGAAGGGTATATAAGATTCGGCACAGCCGAATATAGCACTCTTACTTGTTCAATTTAAATTTCAAATGCATGTGTGATATGCAGTCATATTTACACATGGAAGGAAATTCAAAAATTTTCACTAAGAAGTCTAATATTTTTGCTCTTATCCAAAAACTTAAGCTTTGTACAGACGGTGGTCAGATCTTACAATGTAGTCATTTTTCTAACACATCTACCAAATGAAAATGAGTTTACTATTTTCACACAGTTGCAAGACATTTTTAGGCAATTTTAATGACAACATTGTGAGAACTGACCACCGTCTATACGAAGCTTTAGCAAAGTTTGTTGTATTGCTAGATGAAAGTAACAGTGCGTTTACATTTGACAGTACTGGCAAGACAGTAAGAAAATACATATTAGTTTCCAAAAACACTACTAACTGTCTTTGTGACGTAGGCGTCCAGACAGTAGTTAAGACAGTTCACTTTAAAAAATTTGTCAAACGTGAATGTTGCTGTTCAAGTCCAGCTAAACGTGTTTTACATTAACTAAACAAAATTAAAAACAGCTTAAAATAACTATTTTGTGTTAACAAACATAACACTTAAATAAAATATAAAAAACCAAAGCAAAATATATATAATTATTTTTTACATTTTGATTTTTTTTCCTTTTGCTAACAAAACTTCAGATAACTGTTAGCAAATGTCAAATCACTGTCCAATTTTACTGTCTGCAAAATTTGTTAGACAGTTGGAAAAGTGTGCATGTATTAGTAAAAAAGTTTGCATGTATTGCTACTGTCTTGTCAATACTGGCAAATGTAAACGCTGTGTTAGTGTTGAAAAATCTACGATCAAGCTAAAGTATTTTACAAAACATTTGGGGGATTCACAAGGTGTCATAAAGTCATATGTCTTAAAATAATAACATGAAAAAATACGGCTGTTGTGAACAACCCCTCATAATTTAGTGTGCTATTTTGAATTTAAATCAACTGATTTAAAACAAATATAAAAAATAAATAATTAACTAACATTAAAATATTTTTTAATTCTTTTCCATGAATTAATAACTTAAATTGGATCTTACCTGACTATTTTCCATTTTGCAGCCGCAAATAAGAAATAAATTTTATTTTGTTTGTTTACCAAACAGCAGAGTCATAAGCCGATCTTATTTGACGCCGCAAGTGATTGCTTGTAAAAATTGCTAGCCGCAGGTCAAATTTTTGATGTTAACCGGATAAAATTATATCATCAACGGCGATGGCTACAAAAATTAACGCGATACGGCTCAGCCGCTCAGCTCTGGTCTCTTTTGATTAATTACGACAGCACAATAAACATAGCAAGCAACGTTCTATTAATTAAGACACTTTTTGTTTACAAAGCAACAGCAATATTTTTAAACAATTGTAAAATGCTAGAACATTATGACAATATAACATGATAGCACACCTTGTGAATACCCCAATTGTTTAATATATCAGATTTACACAGATTTTTTAATTTCAAAAGTATTTTTACATGTTTAGTAATCAAATTTACTAAGTAGTTAAACAAAAATTTAAAAGCTATACAATTTAAATGTTGAGAAATAAACCTTTCTACATTTCTAGAAATTGTTATAAATACCCGAGATAAGATGTTGGGCAAAATAAGTAAATGGTTATATTCCCATCAAAAACGTCTTTTACCAAGTAAAGCATATAGTAATGAAATAAATAGCAGTCAACACGTTTAACCTTTTAACTACAATTACTAATTATTTTTACAAGGATTGTTTTCAGTTGATTTTTTGGCTTAAATCTAGTTTACCGACGCAGCTCCAAATAAAAACAGAGTACCTATGGTGATAGAAAATTGAAACATAAGAAGAAAAAATTAAATAAAAAAATTGTCGCAAAGGCTTAGTTTTCGGGTTATGGACGGTTTTAGTTTTCATAGAAATATGTGATTTAAAAAAAGAAAAAAAAAAAAACAAATTAAAATTTAAGGGGACTGAGGCCCTTGGGGTCCCCTGGGACCAAAAAACTGCATCGCCTTAGTGATATGTGTGGGTACTCAAATTAAAAATAATTTGCTCACGATTGCAAATATGTATTTTGTTTTTGTGTTCGCATACTATGTTCCTCTTTAGTTTAATTTAAGTATTTTTTAGGTCCAGAAAAGTTTTAGTTAGCGAAGCCGGTATTTGTTATACCATATAGGAAAAATTCTTGCGCCCGGCCAAAGGCCGGCTATGCAGAAAAACTTTAGTTAGCGAAGCCAGTGCACAGAGTATACAGAGGCGTCACGAGACAGAAAATATTGTGTTTTTTTCTGTCTTTTTCTTCGAAAGCTGCCTTATTGCGTTTTTTGTTTTGATTATGCAATTTGTGTAGATAGTAGCGGCCTGTTTTTACGCATTGTCACTTCACTAACAAAAAACGTTTTCTTTCTCTTTCTTCGAAAGCTGCCCTCGCAAATGATTTAGGCATTTTTCATACGTCACTTTTTTCATCTCTGTATACTTTGTGGCCAGTGTTTGTTATACCATAGAGAAGAAAATCATTGCGTCCGACCGAAGGTCGCCTAAGCATGAAGTTTTTGTTTGCGACATTGGTGTTTGTCATTTTATAAAATTTGTATTACACTTTTATTTAAATAAATTATACACTTAGGGTGTGTGTGAAACGGTAGCAAAGTACTCATGGAAGTAAAATTTTGACACCATTGAGGTGAATAAAATTTCACTAGCCCTAGGGGCTAGTATAAATTTTTACATTAGTGCAGACATTTTTGACAACCACAAAATTATTTTTTTTCATGAAATTTGTTTAAACAAAATAAAAAATAATATGGAAGCAGTACCAGCAGCAAAAAAAATTAAAAAGAATTGTACAAGATGTAAGTATTTACTTAAGTATGTATGTATAAGCTTTTTTGTCCACACTTTTTGTAAAAATTGTTTTTATATCAGAACGAATTTATCAAATAGTTAGAACGATCTAATTTCCAACAGAATTGAAATGATTATTGGTAAACGTTTGTTTAATTTATTCATTTTCACAAAACTATAAGTAAATGTTTTTTTCTTTATGTCAAAATTTTACGTTGTCAAAAATGTTACAATTTCCCACAGCACAAGGCGAATTAATTACAGGTGGTCTTAAAAGCCCTGCTGATATTAGCTAAAATCACTGTTGGATGTCAAAATTTTGTTTATTCTCTTTTATTATCATTGTTTCTGTTTTGTTTTATTTCTGTTTTTGACATTGTACAATGATTTTACAAAAACAAGTTGCTTGTGGTTTTTGTACACACACAATATTATTACAGTAACGGACTATAGTTTATTTAAGAAATATTCCGTTCAGTCATTTTTAAATAAATAAACATTTAAAATTCCAAGCAAATTTATTTTTAACTGATTCTAACAGTTATTCAAAAAACTAAGTGCATATTAATACGGATTTTCAGTTGCAGTTAATATTGTCCGTTGATTGAGTTAAATTCTTCTTTATGTTAAATTAAATAAAAATGTAATTTAAAGCAACGAAAAGTTAATTTAATTTTTACTGTCAAAAATTCAACCGCGAATTCCGTAAAAACCATTGAATATGTATTCAGTTATCTTATATAAATTAATTGTCAAAAAATTAACTACATATTTCGTAAAAACAAATAAGTATTCAGTTATTTTATATAATTTAACTACCAAAAAATTAATTTTTACTTATCTATAAAAAATTAATTGCTTGTTTTGTGTAAGCAGTTCCCATTTTCTATTTGTTAAAATAATTTAGTTAAATACACCAAATTTTAAAAGTTAAATAATTGAAAAGCCATATCGGTCATGCTGCTGGTGTCTTATAATTGAGAGTTCTTCTGTAAACAACGTGGTCAGTACAACAAAAGTAAAACAAACGTGTGTTACAGGGCAAGTAAACAATAATATTCTCCCTCTCTCGCTTATAAGAAAAACAAGCGGACAGGTGTCTGTCTGGTATTTTTTAGAAATTCGGCTCTTTTGTGGAGTAAACGAAAATTACTGAATTTAATAAAATAACTGAATATATAATTGTTTTACGGAATATGGGGTAAATTTTTTGACAGTAAAATTTTATAAAATAACTGAATATTTAATTGTTTTTACTGAATATGTTGTTGAATTTTTGACAGTAAAATTTTACAAAATATTAATTTCAAAAGATTTTGTTATTCGTGCTTAATTCCCAGTTTTTATTATTGATAAAAACACTTGAAATTTATTGTTGATGGGATAAGCTATTCCTATGCATTTCACTGGTTGCTTAGGCCAGATCATCAGGAAACTTCATCCATAAAGGTTTTAGACAAACTAAAGATATTAAACCAAATAAAACTGTTAAACGTATAAGAATTATAGCAACAGTTCTACTTGTAACAATATCAAAGTTTAAACAAAACACATCAACAATAAACAACAGTGGGTTCATCTCATCTTACATTTCCCCACTACAATTAGTTGAAATTCTCTCAACATTAATTGTAGTTGTAAGTAGGTTAAGAAAAACAAAATGAAAAAAACAACAACTTACAAAAGATGTTGTCAATTAAGTGTTTTTTAGGCCGTGCACTGCCTGTTTATTATCAAAAAGTGATTTCAATTATTGGGAATACAAAATTTTAATTTCAAAAGATTTTGTTATTCGTGCTTAATTCCCAGTTTTTATTATTGATAAAAACACTTGAAAATTATTGTTGCTGGGATAAGCTATTCCTATGCATTTCACTGGTTGCTTAGGCCAGATCATCAGGAAACTTCATCCATAAAGGTTTTAGACAAACTAAAGATATTAAACCAAATAAAACTGTTAAACGTATAAGTAAGTTGTTGTTTTTTTCATTTTGTTTTTCTTAACCTACTTACAACTACAATTAATGTTGAGAGAATTTCAACTAATTGTAGTGGGGAAATGTTTTTTTGTTTTTTACGCTCTTTAATTTAGTTGCACACGTACGGAAGATGAGTTGATCTTATTTCAAATACAGTGTGTAAGATAAGTAATAAAATTAAAAAAAATATTTGAATGTTTTTACGAAATTGTCATAAAAGCATAAATGTAGAAGAATTAAGTAGAGTTGGGCAAAATCGTTCCTTTTGTGGAATCGTTCCGACCGATCCCAAATATAAAAGGAACTAGGTCGTTCCTTTCGTTCATCGTTCCTTTCAAGGTACTTTAATACAAATTGTATTTTTTTGTATTTTGTACCGAGACGTAAAAAAAGCAACGCTGTGCCTTCAAAATAAAAACACAAGTTGAAAAAAAACAACACTTGCAGTTCGAAATAATTTTATTATTAAATTTTACGTGCAAAAAAAAAAATTGGATAAATTAAATTTTAGCCAATCTGTCTTCCTGTCTCTGTGTATGAATTAGCTAAAAATTCGTCAATAGAGCTCACATCACCGGATGCTGAACGCTCTTTCTTAGTCGACTGCCGGGCCGACAGAGCAATACAATGCTGGCCATCTTTATACAGCTTTTCATTTGGCTTGCAATTTAATGCTACAAGAACCTGTTGCATTTGCTACAGCCGTCCAAGGTTTGCTATCGGCTCAACGTCAAGCAATTTAAGCTTATTCTAATGCCGGAGGAGAACATTTATGTTTTATAGGCAGTGGTCGCGTGGAGGAAGCCAAAACACACATACATATGGTTGTAGCCTCATTTCTACAAAAGAACACACAATACGTTTCTCTCTAAGTGGTGGTTACAATGCCATAAATGATTATTTTGGTGATCATGTGGCTGATTGTCTAGAGGATCATGATCCTTAGAATTGTACGGGAGGCCATTAGCGAATATTGTTAAAATTACGGTAAAATCGCGATTTAATAACATTTAAGAAGTATGGTTTTCCTGATGGTCTTTTAATAACCGATATGGAACGTTTTCTAATACCATACGCTACAGCTATAGTATCTAAGCATAGTATTCAGACTAGATGATTCTAAATTGACGTAATTGTGGTGTAATTATACATAAGAACTAAGATTTAAAAAAAAGTTAGCGCAAGAAAATCCAATATTTGCTGCTTTCTACAATTTACAAATGATTGTGAAAATGTTTAAATAACTTCAGTTTTATTGGTAATATTTTCATTAAAGGTTTGTATTTTGTTACACTTGTTTGTCAAAGAATTCTAACCAACGATGAGAAACAAGTACTTGCCTGTATTTAATATAAAATGTTTAGCTTTTTTAACTATTTTTTTATTTGTTTGTAGGAGGTAGTCTCTGACTGATGGTCTGTAAAACATTTACATAAGTAGCCAGATGATGTTAAAGAAAGCAATTTGGACTTAGACTGCATATGACCTAAAATACGTTATGTGTCTTGTTTAACCTATGAATGTATTATAAGTCATGTTAAAGTGGAACATCTTAATAATAATCTGTGGATTATTTATATTTCTAATAAAAAATTAATATAATATTAAAATAAAAAAGTATTTTTATATAATGGTTAGTGCTAACCGATATTTACGTTATGACTAACTAGTTAGCGTTAACCACTATTTAGGTTTCATTGACTAATGAAAAGTAGCAGAGTAGGCAGTACAGATATATGTTCCGTAGTCGAGTGGAACTGATTAGTTAGAAAGAGTTAGTTAGTTTTTCATTTTGCTCTTAATAAACTAATAGAAACTTTAACCAATATATCAGTCAACACTACCGTCATATAACTAGTAAAATGACCGGTAGTCTTCTTGTAGAGCAGACAAGAACTTTAAAAATACATAGTTTAAAGTCCCATAACATACACAACGTTATTGTTGTTAATACTATGGTAATTTTTACCAACACTTCCTAAAAACTAGCATATCTTCAAATTAAACACAGCGCAACTTCATTCACAATAAATATAAATTATTACCTACAAGAAAAACGAAGACAAATTACTTGGTTGTGAAATAAAACACAAACATATATTGTGCAACCATGGAATATTTCATATACAGTAGCAATATTTATGTCCTATATTAAAAATTGCACACTTATATTGCAAATAGGTATATGGGCCAATTTAAGCACAATTTTTACAGTCGTATTCTGTACAAATTCACAGTTGCATTAAAAATATGTTTAGGTCTGTCACAAATAAACATTTTTTTTGCAGTTTTGACCAATACCTTGTAACAAGTGACACAATACTTTTTAAATAAATGTGGCACAATTTTTTACAAAGTGAAAAAGTAAATTTAATATTTACATACTATGCAAAGCGACATACATAATACATACTATTCTTTATTGCACAAAAAAAAAAAAAAAAGAAGAAAATATCAAAAAGTTTTTTTTGATTTTGACCCTATATTTATTTTAATACCTTCTAGTTAGACAAACATATTGGTTATATTAATTACAATTATAATTTGTTCACTCATTTCACTAAACAGTGGGTTTATATTGCTTTAAATTATTTCTGTGGTTATACGAAATAGTAACTTAAAAGCCTATTTCCGATGCGCGAAAGAATTCTAACTACTAACTCAAATCGTTCTAATTGCTTTAAATACAACAGAATGAAACAGCTGATTTGCATCGTTACTGTAACTGTCAGCTAACTTTGCCTTTAAGCTATGTACAGACGGTTGTAAGATCCAACAATTTTGTCATTAAAATTTACTAAAAATGTCTTGCAACTGTGTGAACTGCCTCAGCTCATTCTTAATTGGCAGATGGGCAAAATTATTGCATCTGACAAAGGCACCATTGGCAGAAAAATATTTCTAATGGCAACGCTGCTTACAATATTGTAAGATTCGTAAGCCGACTGTACATAGCTTTCTTTACACGATAATATATAGACTTTTGTCAAAAAACTCATCGAGATAAACTTCAACAACACTGGCGATACCTGCAAACTACAATATTCGATATAATCTACTTTTCCCAGTTGGCACAGATTTAATCCCAAATTGTTCAATTTGTTACAGATTTTTATGACACGATATAAAAACGCAAAAGTCGGCAACGCTGATTCATACCAAAAAAATCAACCGCGTTCTTAGCGTAGAGAAATAAGTAAACGAAACACTTGTTATGATCCAACGGATTGCAATTCCGGAACGAGGAACGATAAAAAAGGAACTATTGGAAAAGTCCGCACCGTTCCTTTTAGGGAATCGTTCATTGGAACTAGGTCGTTCCGGAACGACACAACTCTAGAATTAAGTGGAGTTTTTTTTAGATATAATTCTTAATTTTAATTTCTAAACATGCTCGCACTTCACATTGAATTTTTTTAATGGTAATAGGTGTTTAAAAATTTCCAATTCTTACTGTTTGTTAAAAATTTTTAAAAGTTTACATTTTAAAAGACAATTTAAAAAATAGAAAATTTCGTTGGACGGTATTATTATAAATATTTAACAATCAAAACAATTTATTTCTATTAAATTTAAATAAAATTTGTGCGATTAGTTTTGTGTATCTCTGTATTTTTAAACTCTCTCATTATACATATGCAAAACATTTTTGAACATCAATGGTCTAAAACCTTTATGGATGAAGTTTCCTGATGATCTGGCCTAAGCAACCAGTGAAATGCATAGGAATAGCTTATCCCATCAACAATAAATTTCAAGAGTTTTTATCAATAATAAAAACTGGGAATTAAGCACGAATAACAAAATCTTTTGAAATTAAAATTTTGTATTCCCAATAATTGAAATTACTTTTTGATAATTTTACAAAATAACTAAATATTTAATTGTTTTTACTGAACATGGTGTTGAATTTTTTACAGTAAAAATTAAATGAACTTTTTGTTAAAAATAAATGAAAAATAAGTAGACCGGTTTTTAATTGAATTTTCATTTATTTTATATTACAATTTCAGTTAATTTTACGTACAGACAGGGTTACCGTTGGAAATTTTCGAAAAGGGTCCCAAAAAGGGGATTTTCCAAAAAAAGGGTTCAAAAAAAAGGGTATTTCAATAAAAAAAAGGGTCACGTTTTTTATAAGCAGTAGTTCCCATTTAAATGAACATAATAAGACCAAGTTTTTTTATAAGCAAACAAAAAAATAATATTTCAGGTAGGAAGAGCTCAAAAAACTTAATTCTTTTATGGAATGCACTGTCCTGTTTTAAAAACCTGACAAAAAGTTTATTCTTTATCATTATAGCTAATTTGTTAATACTTTTTATGTAATTTTCCGATTAAGCGATGTCAAATAAATTTTAGTGTTTGATTTAAATTTTGCAATAGTTCACGAATTGTAACCATTTTCTCGATTAAAGCGATTTTTTCCTGTAAGTGTCAAATTTTTTTAAAGCTTTTACGATTTTAAATAAATATAAGACTTTGCTATCATACCGCTGTTACCAAATATTTGGGAATTTCCGCTAATTAAGCAATTTTTACCTCTTGTTTTCATTCCTGTTAGGGCACTCTCAACACTGTCGATTCAAAAGGGAGCGAAAAGTTCAAAAGCTTTTGCCATTATAAAGTGCGAATTTTTTTGAATAAAACATGCTTCTCTTTAAGAGAGCAAAACACCAAATTGCATTTTTTTTTAATAAAATGTCAAATTTTTGTTTTAAAAAGAAAGTACCGTAAAAAATAACAAATATGTATATGAGTTATGTTTGCTATTAGGGAAATTGTACTTTACTATCAAAAATCAAGGAGAAGAAAACATGGAATTATAAGTTTATACTTTGAGTCTCTTCCATATCAAGCAAGGCTTATTTCGAAAACATTTGTTTAGCACTTCTGTTCCGCAGTGTTGACAAAAAACAAAATGGGAGAGCTTTTTCCAAAAAGGGTCAAAAAGTGTCACAAAATAGGTGATAATGATACAAAAGTATAATTTAAAAAAAGGGTCATAAAAGGTATCAACACCGTCGAAAAAGGGTCAAATTGATACTTTAGTATCACAACGGTAACGCTGCGTACAGAATATTGTGAGTGTACGAGTTGTACTTGTTGTATTACCGAGATTCCCTGGGATGAATTTACCTTGCCACAGCACAAACATGAAAATTTTCTACCACAAACAAATTTAATTTCACCATAGAATTTTGCTACCGTTTCACACACACCGTTAGTACACAAAAACTGTAATGTGAGCTTAAGAGTTAAAAATTTTTAAATTAATTCTATATACATATCCATAAAGATCTAGTCAAACCTTAAAAATTATACAAATATTGCCCATATTACCTTTAGGAATGTAGTTGAAAAATGACATATTTCTATGAAAACTTAAAACGTCCATAACTCGAAAACTAAACGTTTGCGCCAATTCGTTTATTTAATTTTTTCTTCTTATTTTTAAATTTTCTATTACCCTACCTCCTTTTTTTTTAATTGGAGTTGCGTCGGTAAACTAGACTTGTTGCGGTTTTTTTTTATTTTTCTTAAAAGAATCCATTTTGTAAACAAAAACCAATTTGCGTAAGCTAGAATTATGACCTAGGATGCAACAACTATTCATAATTTTACAGGGGTATTGCGATTGTGTGTTAAAAAATTTTTTGCAAATGCGGATACTTCCAATATAGGTATTTAAATTTATATAAATTTACATGCATTTTTATTAACATATCGAGCCCTAATAGCAAAAATGATGTAACCAACAACATTTTAGATTTTTGTTTTTGATGAAAATCTATCTTTTTTTATCATTTGCACCATCTCTTAAAATCTCATATCTCTGGGAAGTACCGTTACGAAATAAGAGCAAAAGCAATTTCAAACGAAACCCTAGACTTGAAGCAATAATATTTAAAAAGAACCTTCTGTAAAATTTTATTTTTGTTGGTGAAGGGCTGGATATGATATACATATTATCAAAGTAATTTTAGTAAATGCAAAATGTTTAATAAATAAGATTTTGTTTGTCGTGCTTAATTCCCAATTTTTATTCACATTTCACTGTTTGCTTAGTCCAGATAATCAGGAAACATTCTCCCAAAAAATTTTAGAAAAGTCAAAGATATAAGCAAACAAACTGCAGAGTGAATGAGATTTACAACCACTCAAAAAGTCTTATTTGCAACGATATCAAAGCTTAAACAAAATATTAACAATATACATACAGTCAGTTAATCTTTTCCTACATTACCCACGTGCATTTGCAATATTAATTTTTAGCAGCTTGAACTCAGAAATATCTTTCTAGTTTTTTATTAAAACAAGCTACTATTGTATTTCTTGTATTACGAAATTTTTGATCATATTCCAAAAACGTGAATTTTTTGATCATGAGAAAATGTTTCGTTATTTAATAAAATTTTGCTAAATATGAACAAAATAAGTTAAAATCATGAAACTATTTTTGGATTTTATAAACGAAATTGATTACTTTAGAAAATATACTTCTTTCCGTTTATATGCAAAGGCTATATAAACAAGTAAGAGCGCTATATTTGGCTTTGTCGAATCTTTGAAACCCTCCAACGACAGCTATAATCAGAGCAAGTTTTGTATGGCATATGCCATTTTTTGCCATGTTTTCCAATTCTTCTGATTCATAACAGTTTTAGCCAAACTAAATTTTTTTTCAAAAGTGTATTTATATTGGACCCAAACTTTGTATATTATTGAATAAAACTTTGTATATTTATATATTACAAGCTTTACCCGGTGCGCTTCGCTTTCCCCATTGAAATAAAATTACTCAAATAGTACCAACTTTAGATACCTTTACTATTATTGTTTAACTGATATACAGAAACCTATATTGTGCTTATATTGAAGGTGTCATGACCATTTCTCCAATCCAGCCATCTTTTTGACAGCTATTTTATTAAGAACACCAAGCTATTTGTTGCAAATTTTGAAACTTTAACATACAGTGACCATTCCCCAGATATAAAGAAATATAAATTGTCTTTATATGGGAGATACCACACAGAAGGAAAAACACTCTTGATAAATCAAGTTTTTTATGATTACTTTAAGTACGAGTCGTACTAAAAAGTTCAAGTACGAATAACACTAAAACGTTCTCAAAACAATCCTAAATTGGGTTACTTTCGAAACTCAATCCCGGAATATCTTGAAAAAAGTATAAAATTCTTAAATTAAGTAAAAAAAAAGATTAAACTTTATGTCGTGTTAAACCCACCGGCTTGCGCATGTTTTGATTTTCTATACACATTGAAAAAAGGTCTGGCCAGACTCATGTGTACCATGAAGGGTTAAAACGTTAATTTTAACTCTTGCTTCTCATTTAGTTTATATAAATATGTACATAAGATTTCTTAAGTAAAAACCATATCGGGCATTATGTTGGTATTTTATCATTCTGTAAGATGTAATACGGGTAAGTAAATCAATCATAATAATAATTTCTTTCTAATTCGGGATAAAATCAACTTTAAAATACTTGAATCAAACGCATTTTGAGATTGATTCAATCTAAGTTTTACTCTTTTGAGGGAGTAAACGGGTAAAACCTGAATTCTGGAACTTTGACACCCCATTTATCTTTTGAACCAATAAACATAGAAACAAAGTTTATACCACATTCGATACTTATCAAAAAAATACGAAAATAAATTTGGTACTTTTTCGAAATTCGAACATTTAAGGGGTGATAATCGTAACTATTTTTGGTAAAAAAGTACCAAAAATAGTACATATATTTTAACAAACCTTCAGTATTTTCGCCATAACTCAGCCATTTTTTTAGCCGATTTGACAGATTTATACCGAAGTCCTTAAGAATAAATTAACCAATTTCGTTGGTGAAAAAACTTGCACTCAGGAAGAAAGTAACATAAGTTTCCCGAAAATGGGAATTTAAAAAAAAAAAACATTTATATTTTGGTCATTACTTTTTTGTATCTGAACCGATTTTCCGAGTTTTTCAGAAAATATGTTCTACTGGAGATTTGCGGTATTTTGATATAAAAGGCGTATTTATTGATCATATGACAGCCCGTAAATTCATTTTTTCTATGAGGGAGGTACCACGCGCATTTGCTTTATACCGCCTACATTTTATCAGAAGCTGCGTATTGATAACCGAGATGCTTGTACCTAATTTGGAAACTTTGGCTCTTACCGTTTTCCATTTATTCATAAAAATAAAATAAAAGAACAACGACAACAAGGGACTTTTGGTAAAATCAGAGGCTCTCGCGGTGAATGTGTAATTTGGGACACAGTCATGTATAGTTTCCTTTTTTTTTTGGCAGCACTGTTTAAATATAAAAGAATAAATATTTTTGTACATGTAGCACGCATTTTTAACTAGTCGTGATACACTGTTAAAAACTCTAAATATGTATGAAGGTACATTGTATATATATATGTATATATATATTGTTTTTCATTGTATACAATAATAAAACTGAACTTAACTCCATATGATGCTTTTGATTAGATAAGCGATAACTTAATTCCAGCAGATGCGCACTGTGCAGCCAATCAGATGCCACGAATTTGTACTCCCATTAGAAATTCAACAAACGAAAACGTGCCTTGAATAAATTTGATTATACAGTCGCATATGTGTGTATATAGCAAATAATTACCCAGCGGGAAAACTCAGAAGACCTTCTTACTTCAGGCCTTTTTAAAGGCCTGCTTAAAAAATTTTTTGATTTATTTACTATTCTTACGTAACTGCAAAAGAATGCTTTATAGAAGGCCTCCACACTCGCTTCTATGAGAAGCGAGAAAAGAAGGAGTAACATTTTTTGTTTTGTTTTTTTTGCACAAGCAAAAGCAAAAGAATTCAGATCCCTTTACAAAAACAAAGTAACATATGTTGTAAATCATTTTTGAAGTTGAAAAGAGAAAGAGTAAAATTTTTTGTTTTGTTTTTTTGGCCAAAGCGAAAGAATTCAGATCCCGTTATAAAAACAAAGTAACAAAGTATGTAGATGCATATTAAAATACAAAATAAAAACAATAATGTAAATCATTTAAGTTGAGTTGTTTTCATTAAGGAAGATAGGTACTTGTGCTTAAAAGTTTTATTTTATTATAAACTTTTATTTGCAATCTATTTTACAATATTTAGCAAATTTGATTATTTCAATAAAAAAATAGGTATCACATGTTTTATTAAACTACAATAAGTTTAATAAAATATATAAACATACGTTTGTAAAATAGGTATACATACCTATATAAAAAGTTAAATAACAAGATAACCTTTTTGCTAAAGCCTTTTGACAGTCATTCTCTGGAAAGCCTTCTAAGAGCCATTTATTTGAAGGCCTTTAAGAAGCTCTGGGGAAGAAAGGAAATCGGAAGGCCTTCTCCGCAATGACAACGCGTGTAAAAAAGATATGAGTATGGAATGGAGCGAGAAGGCCTTGTTTATCCAAAAGAAGGGGTACAGAGGCCTTCTGGAAGGCCTCCGTACTCCTTCTTTTTCCCGCTGGGTATTTACGTGAATGTATGTATGTATGCATTCCCAGCGGGAAAAAGAAGGAGTACGGAGGCCTTCCAGAAGGCCTCTGTACCCCTTCTTTTGGATAAACAAGGCCTTCTCGCTCCATTCCATACTCATATCTTTTTTACACGCGTTGTCATTGCGGAGAAGGCCTTCCGCTTTCCATTCTTCCCCAGAGCTTCTTAAAGGCCTTCAAATAAATGGCTCTTAGAAGGCTTTCCAGAGAATGACTTTCAAAAGGCCTTAGCAAAAAGGTTATCTTGAAGGGCTTTTAAGAAAGGTATGTTAAAAGGCCTAATTAATGGCTCTTAAAAGGCCTTTCAGACCATCCTTCTACAAATGCATTAAAGGTCATATTGAAGGGCTATCAGTCTAAAACATTAAGGAATATTTCCTTACAAATGAAATTAGAAGACTGAATAGGCTTCATGTAACGTATGTTTATATATTTTATTAAACTTATTGTGGTTTAATAACACATGTGATACATATTTGTTTATTGAAATAATCAAATTTGCTAAACATTGTAAATAAAAGTATACCTATAATAAAAAAAAACTTTTAAGTACAAGTACCTATCTTCCTTAATGGACAAAACTCAACTAAAATGATTTACATTATTGTTTTTATTTTGTATTTTAATATGCACCTACTTTGTTACTTTGTTTTTATAACGGGATCTGAAAAAAAAAACAAAACAAAAAATTTTACTCTTTCTCTTTTCCACTTCAACTAAAATGATTTACATCATATTTTACTTTGTTTTTGTAAAGGGGACTGAATTCTTTTGCTTGTGCAAAAAAAAAAAAACAAAACAAAAAATGGTACTCCTTCTTTTCTCGCTTCTCATACCAAAGAGCCGAGGCCTTCTATGAGGCATTCTTTAGCAGTTACGTAAGAATATGAATTAAATCAAAAAATTTTTTAAGCAGGCCTTTAAAAAGGCCTGAAGTAAGAAGGTCTTCTGAGTTTTCCCGCTAGGTTAATCTATATACATACACAGGTACATCTGAAAAATTGAAAATGTTTGTCTGTTTGTTTGTTGGCTTATAGACTCCTAAAATACTGAACCGATTTTCCTGAAATTTTAACAGTAACATCACGTGAGCCCCGAAAATAAAATAAGCTACTTACTTTTTCAATAGGGGCAGGGAAAGTGGTACCCTCCATAGGATGCCAATATTAAGTATCGCATTTCTTAAGAGCCGCTGCACCCATTTTCTTGAACTTTTTGCATAAGCATCTTCTGCGACCAGAAATTGAAAGAGGGTTTTAGCAGCGGAAGTGGTACCCCCATAGGACGCTTATGTAAAATATCGCTTATCTTAAGAACTGTTGTAGTGAGGATGTTCAAACTTGGTAGGAGTCACTCTTATGGTGAAAAACATATTTGAAAGTAAAAATAAAGGGAGTAAGCGCAGGGGGCGCAATACCCCCATAATATGAATATACAAAATATCGTGAACCTGATATACATTCTATTATAGCGAGAGTCCTTAAACGTGGTTAAGGCATTTATTATGGTTAACTATAAATTTCAGAATAAAAATGGGCGGAGTAGACGGAGGAGGAGGTGTATCTCCCATAGAACGAAAACATTTAATACCGCATATAAAAACCCTTCATGTTTTGAATGACCCACTATAATGGTAAACTACACCTATCAAAATTATAATAATGGGGTTAGGTGCAGGGGGAGGAACACATTTTAACAAAATTATCCTGTGAGCCCAAGGGGCAGGGGAGCAGTACGTACTGTTTTAAGCAGTACATGTACTGATTTTTTGCAATTGTACTGTTTTATGCACAACTCCAAAAACAGTACGCAAATGTACTGTTTTTTACACTTTGTATAGTTTTTTGTACTTTTTTTTGTTCAGTATACAAAAAACCAAGAAATTAAGAAAAACCCTACTAAAAACACATTTTTATGATATCCTAATATTTAACAGTTTGTTTGTTTGTTTTTCTTTTGTGTTCCAATCAAAAAAAGTTCTAAAATAATACGAGTTTTTACGCTGTAGTCATTGTTTTCTCATTAATACACAGTAGAAATCTAAATTTGTAACGTCATTGCCTTTCAACTACAAAACTTTTGGGTTCTTAACAATGAGTTACTATTCTCCTTTCTAATTTGAATACTTGTTCTGGGTTAGATGGTCAACCCTTTTTAGCCCACCCCTTTAGTATTAAAATATCACCATGATTATACTCACGGAAATTTCTGAATATAATCCCGAAATTTTATTTTAACTTTACTACAACTCTATATCATTTATCCCTTTCACTGCACAACCCAAATTAAACAAATTAGTATACCATTTTTCTTATGTTCATTAAAAAAGCATAACAATTTTTATTAAAATATTCATAAGGATTAATTAACTAATTTGTAAAACTTTCCTGCAACATTGGTTTCATACAATGTTAATTTCAAACGAGCAGTAGTTTTACCAAAAAAAAAAAAACAGTTTGATTTAAAAACAAATGGAAAACACAATTTAAATTAACAATATAAATAACTTACACAACTTGGTCCCACGAAGATATGCACATATCAGCGTTTCACAAACATTCTTAAAAATCTGAAGATGTTATTATAAAATAAAAACTAACAGCAGCAAAACAAAACAAAAATTCACAAAATAACTCCTTCTTTTAAAATATAAAGCAAAACATTAATAAATAATTGTGTAATATCCATTAAATCAAATAAATAACAAAGTACACAAGTAATAATTAAAAGGGAATAAATCCGTCAAAATGAAGTAATTTAATTAATGTTTATTTAATGCATATGTAGTTATTCACGGTAACAGCGACACGCAATTCACAAATTTGTCATGAATAAAATTTATTTAAACAATTAAGCAATGCATAATTTTCATTAATTTTTTCTCACGATTCTTCACAAAAATATAGGATACTCCAGTTGGTCCATAAGACCGGGATATTAATTGGCTTTATGAATGAAATATATCTTTTTTTTTTTTCTTTTATCTTTTCTTTTTTCTTCCCTTGGTTCAGCACACTTTTCTTTTACTAACTTCAACTGCTAGACAGTTTCAATTTTTAATTTCTAAAAGCTCTTTTGGACATCACTGTTTAATTTCCCGTATTTTAATCCATCTTTATTAACGTTATCGTTTTGTTTTTTTCTTTTTTTTTTTTTAAATATTCTCAATTTATTAATTAAATTATTTTAAGGGTCTCAATATACAATTCTCTTTTTTCAATCCTTTTTTTTTCCCCAAAACAAAAAACCAAAATTTTTATTTTTTCAAAAAAATAATAGCCTACCCGATACAATTTTGTTTTCCTTAACAGGTAAAACTTAAAATTCTAACCAATAGAAAAAATATTCAAACAAAATACCAATGCAAAATAATTTTCAAAACCCAAAGGCAACTTAATTTAAAAAAACCCCAATGAATTCAAATTTAAATCAAGTATAAAAGTAAAGAAGTAGAAAGTATTGAACCAACCGGAACAAATTATAATGAGTGGCTCGCAGCAGTAGTATATTTTTATATTGTTATTTTTAAGACATATTTACTATCAGTTTTTTCCCATTTCCCATTTTTGCAATTGAATTAACATAGGAAAAATGGGAGAAGGGAGAAAACTCCCGGGGAATTCTTATTCATAATAGGGCTGTATGTATGATTTTATTGAAAATATTCATCGTTTTCAATTGCACTTGATTGTTTTACAGACAAAAATTTTTGTTTTAAATTTTATTGAAACTTGTTTTTACTATTTTAATATTTTCAGATTTTGTTATAGATAATGGCCAATTTCACCAAGTTCAGCAGTGCAATTCACTAACTTTTAACACTTTTTAAAAGTGTTATCGTTAACCACAAATTCTGATGTTTGCACTAACCACTATGTGATTCACTAACTTATTTATAACCACGGTAAACAGTTTTATATTTCTCCTTATTCAAATTGATATTACGTAGCAACTCTGCCAAGCGAAATGTCAAAATAGGAGAAAATAACAAAGAAGAATAAAAAAAAAAAAAAAACAAAACAAAAACCTTGTGATTTGTGAATTTTTAATAGTTTTGTGCAAAGTAAGTTAAAATTATAAATTATTAATATTTTATTAATTTAGTAAATGTTTTAATATTTAAAAATAGAATGGCTAGTACTTCTGCGAAAAGAAGAGGCGCGTCTACCGAACAGCTTAGTCATATGGTTGACTTTATGATAAGTAACCCGGACTTGCTGGCGGCAAATTTAAGAAGCTACACGGAAAATTGGAGTTCGAGAAGAAGTGGAGCGAATTGTCCGAAACCCTAAATTGTCTTGGTGGGGCGGTTTAAGCGGTCAACCAGTGGCAGGCGGTAAGTAAACATTTTTGAATAAATATTAAAAAAAGTAAAATCGTTCATAACTACAAAGGTTTGGAAGGAATTAAAAAGTTGCACTAGTACCAAAGTGCGTGACCGTAAAAGGCAACAAGCGCTTACAGGAAACAAGCCGTTGACACAAGAGGCCTTAAGTGACATGGAAAGGCTGGTAGTTTCCGTTATCGGGAACGATTACATTGAGGGCCATGCATCCGTTGCCGAAAATGTTCCAATGGAAGAGGTAAGTTACGGTGAAGTTAATATGTATGATTAGCTCCAGCAAATTCTTTTTTCCCAAAGAATCTGCAAATACTTTTTGAAGATGGCGAGAAGATCGTCTTGCAATCGCCATCACATGCAGAAGTAGCTTTTTATTTCCAATGTGAGACGCCAAGCACTTCAAAACGGACACCTCGCAGAGGGCTGAAAAGAAAGCCAGCCGAGGACGATAGCGAAACAAAGAAGGAATTCTTGGAGATCGCAAGAAAACAGGCTGATGCTTTAAAGGTTATTTTAGCTTGAGATGAATAATCATTAACAACGAATCTTTATTTGTTTTTGCTTTGCTTTGTTTTATTTTGATAGATGCTATCCGAATGTACCGCTTCAACCGTAGTGATAAACAAAATTATGGCCGATGCCATAAAAACGATGGGGGAAGGCCTTAAAGAAACTGCCACTGCGATTACGAATTTAGGCAATGTAATAAGCAAAATGTAAGTAACCCTGTACATTAACATTTTTGTTTACTACTTATAAACCTTTTAAACAACTATTATGATTAAGGCCAACTTTTTTAATAAAAATTAACAAGAAAAACGTTAATGTAATAATGCCATTATCGAGTGGCATTACTTGAGTCTTATTCATAATAATTTATCAGAGGCTTAATAACGATCATTGATTTTTTGTTTCAGACTTAAAGCATGAATTGTTTAATTGTATATACATGCACATATTTCTTAATTTTTGTTATTTAATTGTAATAGTTTTTTGTTCTTTTTAATTGTTTGTTTATCTTTTGAATTGTTTGCTTTTTTATGAAATCTTTTCTTTATTTCTTTAAAGATTGTTTAATTTATTTTCTTTTTTATTTATTAATTCACCTCACAATTATAATTGTTTTTTTCCAGTACATATGTATGTATATAGTTTTAATTTTGGGTTTTTGTTTTTTATTTTTGTTAATTTTAATTGATTTTTTTATTTTAATTATTTGTCTAATGAATTTTTTGCTTTGTATTTATTATATCTTTTTTTTTAATTTCATTGAATAGTGGTTATTTTATCATCTTATACATATGTATATATTTTATTTATTAATTCACAGCCAATGTGCTAATGGCACAATTTCTTACTGCTTTATTTTTAATTTTGGTTTTTGTTTTTTATTTTTGTTAATTTTATTGCTTTTTTTATTTTAATTATTTGTCCCTTGAATTTTTTGCTTTGTATTTTTTTTTTAATTTCATTGAATGGTGCTTATTTTATATTTTTATTTATTTTTTATTTCTTAAGATTAACACTGCCAATGTGCGAATATCGCAACTTTTTTTTCAATAATAAATAAACAAATAAATGAATAAAATCGTATTACTTCACAATTTTATTAAAAAGGGTTTTATTTAATAAAATAGGCATACAAAAAAACGTATAAAAGCAAAAGTACATATGTATCTTTGTATATTAATCTGCTTGTTAAACTTATACCCCCGTATTTATAAACGATAATTAAATTTTTCAAACGTTTATTAAACCAAATTTTCATACAATATTTGTTTTGTAAACTTTTATTAAATTTCAAATAAATTTTATAAATACAGGCAATAGTATACAACAAGTGTTGGGTAAAGCTTTCTACAACAGTTGTTAAAAACTTTTTAAAAATTTTTACTTAAAAATTTAGCTTGGAAATATGAATTGCACATTTTTAACAGTTCTTAGAAAAAAGGGGAAGGTGTAGCTTTGTTCTTATAAGAACATATGAACTATTGCCTATGTAAAATAATTTGCAATTAAGCGGTCTTGGACACGTTTCGCTATTGACGATGGTAGATTTTGATTTACCAAATCGCTAATTGTATGAGGTACTGAAGTCTCAAACTCTGTTTCATAGCTTTGGTCGTGTAAATTAATATTATGTAACGTTGCGCAGGCGTTAACAACTTTTCCGGCAAAGCCTGGATCATACAATAGTATTCTTTGCTTATATAAGCATCGCCAAGTTCCTTTTAGGACGCCAAACAGTCGTTCAACAGGATTACGAGCTTTACACAAGGCCACATTATAATGAAATTTGGAACTTCCTTCTAATTGGTTTGGTAGAGGAGTCATCAACCATGGCTCCAACGGGTATCCGGAATCTCCTGTAGATTTTTATGTGTTTTTTTTAAATTGATAGTTTTAGTTTTTTATGTAAAAATCTTAAATTTACATACCAATTAAAAACATATTGTGGTTTCCGTTTTCGAAACTTCGTTGCATGACTCTTCGAACTGCAGAGAGCTCCATACGTAAGAATCGTGTCGTGCGCCTGGGTATTTAGCATTCACATTTAAAATTTTCAAATTGGGATCACATATCTGCACGTATGTACGTAAGAAAACCATTTTATTGTTGTTGTTGTTGTTTTTAAAGCTGTACTTACCATTTGGACATTAATTGAGTGGTAGCTATGGTGATTGACGTAAGCTTCTTCATGGCTTTTTGGAGCTAATATTGCAACATGTGTGCAATCGATTGCACCGATAGTACCCGCAACAAATGGTGACGAAGCTGATGCAAAATTGCTTTTGCAGTTTGACGTTCTTCCTGAGTCATTGGGAACTTTATATTTGCACAAAACATCGTATTGTTAATTGCATCAGTTACTCGATGTATGCAACGGCTTACTGATGACTGGCTCATGGATAAACCCCATCGCTCTCCTACGTTGGTAACATCCAGTTGCATAGAAACGTAAAGTCGCTAGCACCTGAAAAAATGTTTTTTTTATATAATAATATTTGACAATGTACGTATTTATATATATACCTGTTTTTCAGACGATATTCCAGTAATCCTAGAACCTTTTAAAAGACCATCAAGTTGTGACACAATTTCTTCAGCCAATTCCGGACTTAAACGGTAGAGTTTTTTAAATTCTGTTGATGTTAACTCAAAAGGATCATCTGTATCACGAAGATCAGGCCGGTTGACTAAAGGAGCATTATCAAATGACTCATTCTCCAATAAATTGAACTCTAAATACTCCAAAGCCATTATTTTCAAAGATTGTTAGGTAAACAGTAAACAAACACTTTTTTTTTAACGGACTAAGCCACACAAAAATTTCTGCTGTTAATAAACCACAATTTGTTTTGCTAAAAATAACAGCTGACTGAAACAGCTGGCCTTAAACACCAGCAGATGTCGTTAAAAGTGTTAGTGAATAGCAAAATGGTTAATTTTGTGGTTAACATTTTTAAACGAAACAATTGTGGTTTAAAAAGCTTAGTGAATCGCACTACAGGTATAATTAACTACCATTATAAATGTCAAAAAATCTATTGTTTTAGTAATAGTTAATTTTAGCCGAACTTGGTAAAATTGGCCGTAAATAATTAAACAAATTTTTGAAATTGGAAAATTCATTTAGGAAACAAACATTTTCTCAAATTCTATATGATTTGTGCAACTATGTGTGTGGTGAAAATTGCTTTAAATACGAATATGTTTAAAGAAAATCTTACTATGTATCACAATCAATGAGTTAATTGTTTCAAGCTAAGTTCGGCTTTTCTCCATTCTTATATGGCTCACAGCAATGTTATGTTTTTCCTGGCCAAATGCTTCGTTTGTGGTGTTTGCTTTTTAAACGCAAATGGAGTAATTTTGTTCGTCAAAAAAATGTACTGTTTTTTTCTTGATTGTACTGTTTTTTTGTGTTCAATGTACTGTTTTTCCGAATTTAAAATCTGGCTACCCTAAGTACTCCATAGGTCGCAACTGTTGAATCAAACGTAGCCCAAACGTCTGAAGATAGAGACATGAAATTTGGAAGGTGTATTTGTCTCTCAACAAATAGATCGGAAAAGAAATTTTTGGAAATTTTAATATAGAGTGTAAAATAGGTAAAAAAGGCTAAAAGGCTTAACAAAGGCTATAAATGTTTGTAAAACTCCAAGTGGGCGTGGCATCTACTTAACAAAGGCAGTATGAATAACTCCATATCTGGAGAACAGTTACAGAAAAGTTTTAAAATTTTAAACGAATAACTTTGTTAACAATACACAACATCTGCCAAAAAGTGGACTGGATTGGTGAAGTGGAGTGGCTCCTCCATTGCAAAGATAGTGTAAATAGCAGGGATCCGCGGAGCGTTTTTGTACAAATATTTAGCTTTATTATCTATACACATCATTTATCAAAAAGTGAGCTAGATTGGAGAAGTGGTACCTCCCATACAAAGACAATTTAGAGTTCTTTATATCTGGGGAATGGTCACAGTATGTTAAAGTTTTAAAATTTGCAACAAATAGCTTGGTGTTCTTTACAAAATTATTTTCATTACAATTTAAATTCAAATTCTAAAATTTTAATTTCACTCTAATTTAGATTCTTATTTAAGCCTTAAATTGTAAATTAAAAAAACTGCTTTTAGTTTTAAGCTTTAGCTCTAATTTGAATTTTGTGAGATTTAGTTTCTAATTTTATTTTATAATTTTTCTTCGATAAATAAATTTTTTTTAAAAAGAAATGGTTGAGTTTTTATTTGGTTAATTTTTCTTCCCAGGACAGAGATTGATTCGCACTCCTAAGCAAGTAAAGCATTCCTTTGCAGGTTTCAAATTAAGGCGGGACCACTTTAAGGACTTTTCGGCTATTCAGGCACAAAGGGGAAGCACAAAGTGGGGATGAAATGGGTTTTCCTGTCTGTCCGTATTGGGTCCAGGTGTCCGCGTAATTCCAAGTATTAAAACAAAATTTCTCTTAAGGATTCCTTTTTCTTTTATTAATAAATTTATTTTCTCTTTTTTTTTTTTGTTTTAAGGGAAACTACATAGTTACAGGAAAATTTAACAATCACTGGTACTACTACTCCTAGTTGGCGATAGCTCTCCCTAACTGGTCGCGCACGTGTGGTTTCAAAAAAAAAAAAACTATTCCCGCGGAGTGAAAACGACCCCTCTGAATATTTTCACCTGAATCTCTATGTAATATTCCTTATTAATTTATTTTGTTGTATATGGGCAGTTCCAGCGAAAAGTCTACTTTTTGTTACGTTACGCCAGAAGTAATTTAAATTGTTTCTTTTATTTTTTCTTTTCTTTTGTTATAAAATATTAAAAAAAGGAACTGTAACGAATAACGTCGCACTAGTTCGGGTTTAATGTTACGTATAAGACGAAAAACCTAAAAATACCAATGTACCCCAGGAGTGGTGGTGCTGATTTGCTTCTCCCTCGATGGATGGAGTTGGCGATGGTGTGGCTCGGCTGGATTTATTTATTATTCTTGTCTTTTAACAATAGCTTTAGAATTTAATTATCCAATTTGATATTTGATCTTAATTTTAAAGCAAAAATAAAAGTTTTTGAAAATTCACTTTAGGTTCCCTACAAGAAATGGATGACCGAAACTAAAAAAAAAAAAAAATTTTACTAAAACACTTGCAACAATTTTACATTAGTTGTACCACTCTAACATATATGTATGTTAGAGTAGAATAACTGAAAACACCACAAAAATTCCAATTTTTTTTTAATTTTTGTTATACATACGCTTTACTGGCTAATATTTGTGAAAATTTGTTAATTGTTTAAATTAAATACTGCAAAATATTTTATTAATTATTAAAACAAATAAAGAAAATCCAAAGGATTTGGGTAAGTAACTGAGCTACCTAAATAAGAGCGGAAGCGTTTTTTGTATGTCAAAACTTCTCATTTGCATACAATTTATACGAAACAAACCATTAGAATGCGAATTAGAAACCACCCGGCAGATCACTATGTCGGTTTGTTTTATTGAAATTGTATTTAAATAAAATTTGCGTGTTTAAAAAAACGCTTGCCGCTTTTGTTTAGGTTGTTCAGTAAGTTATAAAAATGCGATAAAGAAAAACGCGAAGCTGAAGATGCGGAAAAGCATAAACAAAGAGTATAAGAGTAAACAGCTCATTGTCGACGAGCAATTACGTAAGAATCATTACCCTTAAAAAATGTCTCCTTAGCGAACGCGCGATGCTCACTCGACTACTGTGACTGACAAATCCTCCCAATCGATAATTCCAACGGCGGCAACCTCCCTCCGCACCGTTTATTACTTTTTGAAATAATCACATTTAAAAATATAATTTTGCCACCAGACACCCTTTATATGAATAGATTTTACTTAAGGGTAAATTGCAGGGACCGTTAATAAGAGTGATCCATGTAATTTTAGCTTGAAAACTCTCCATATTAGAGTCAGCGGAGACCTATGTATACTGTCTTATACCAATAGGTTCGTCTCTTTAAGAACCTATAGTGATCTAGAATGAACGATCTTAACTCCACAGTTAAAAATCATTTTTCAACGAAAAAATAAAAGTAGGTATGGATGAACTCTTAAAAACAGAGTTTCATTTCGCAGTCATAAAATTGTCGGCCTAAAATTCTTCTTCTTCTTCTTTTTAATGACAATTAGTTTAATTGCAGTGCAAGCTGATTAGATAACACTGCTTTACAAATTGTAGTGATCTGACCAGCTACAAGCTTTGGGTGTCCATGTACAAAAAATTAATTTAATTAAATGTCGGTTAAAATCAAACTCCTGAAATGAGTTTTAATTTATGACGGCTTAATAAAACTCTTTTTTCAAGAGTTAAATTCGACCTTTTATGTTTACGTTGAAAAATATCTGTTTTATATGGACTTTTTTGTTTTTATTCCAAAAATAACTCAGGGACTTAAAATAATTACTTTTATTATTTTTTGTAAAGGTTACGAAAAAAATTCCTTTATTTTCAATTGGGAATCTTTAACCATTATCGTTATATATATTTTATTTTGGTTGTGGTAACCAATTAAAGTAAAATTTATTTATTTTTGGTTATTGATAACCTAAATAATTTTTTGTTTACAAATATCTATTGGAAAAAATTATTTATTTTTCTGGTTACAATTCTTAGGTCAAGTAAAACATATGTACCGCATTTCCTTTAAGCTTCTCATATGAAGTTGTATGTTTTTCAAAATGTGTTTGTTGGGTTAGACACAATACAAACACTGCACACAGAAAAAATTAAAAATTTTCTCTAATCACCAATTTTATACCAAATTCATAGAATCAAGCAACCCATTAGTTGATTTTGCACCTATTACCAAAATGATTATATTGATTACTAAAAATTGTAAAAATTTTATATATTGAATATTGTTTTTTTCAATAAATGATGTTTTCAATTTTAATTAAAAAAAATTATCAAAAAACTTGTCCGTTTCAAACAATGTGTTGATTGATTTTGACAATTTCCAACAACAATTTCACAAGTTTAAATTATTTTATTTTAAACGAAATAATTTTTTGTTATTTGATTATTATTTTAATTCAAAATTAATTTTAAAACAACTAAAATGTTAATTAAATCAAAATTATATTTTTAATTTTCGTTCAACAAAAAAAATAATTGATTCAATTATTACGTTAACTAAGTTTACGTACTTTTTAAATAATTTTTTTAATTGATAAAAAACTACTAATAATTTTTTCTGTGCATATATAAAATAAATATGTATAACCATTTTTTCCTTAAGTATAAGCGCTTAATTAACAACAGTAGTCTCTTTGTGTAACAAGTTACCCAAAATGAATAATTTATATAAAACAAACCAAAAATTACCGTGTTGTAAGTATTTATCAAAAAATAGGCACTTTGATAATTTAGAGGAAAAAAAAATGGTCAAAATGCAGATTTATTGGTAAATATGGTAGGCCTGATCACAACGCTTTCTGCTACCCTACAAGAAATGCATCACCAAAACTAAAAAAATTACTAACACACTTGCAACAATTTTAGATTAGTTTTTCCACTCTAAAATATATATGTTAGAATGGTACAACTAACATTTCCAAAATAATGCCAATATTTTAATATATTTTTGTCATACGCGAGAATTTCTTAAATTTAATACTTGCGATTGGTATTAAAGAAAAAAAAAACAATTAAATAAAATTTATAATTTTTGACTAAAGTAGTAAGACAAAAAATTACTATAAAAAAGTGACACCGCCAAAAAGCTGTAATCAGAATGCTAGTGGTAAAGGAGGGCGTATTGATTATCAGGAAACAACAGAGGTCATGTGCGAAAAGGTCGTTTTGAAAGGTGTGCTCGTTTAACAGGTAGCGGTCATTCGGGTGATGGCTTTGGCCAGGATAATCGTTTAAGATTTGGTGATGATAATAAAGGAACAAAAAGATATATTAAAAATCCTGATGGCTTTTCAAGTATGTATATAATTTTTTGCCACAAATTGTTAACAAAATAAAATGTTTTTTTAAGATCTACGATTAATTGATTGGAAACACGTACCTACATTTCCAGACTCATGCAAGAAGTTTTTTTTTTTTTTTTTTTTTTAATTTTTTTTTTTTTAAAAAATTTTTTTTTTTTTTTTTTTTTTTTTAATATCCTAAGCTAATCCCGCGAAGCTTTTCGCTTGTCTGCAGGAAAGAAACCAGAGTCTCTGGTGGGAATCGAACCCACAACCCCGGTGCTGATAGACTAGCTTACTACCAGCTGGCCTACCGGGGCACTCAACCTTAAAGAGCAGCCACAGAAATAATGGAACGCGGTATTTACTTTACTGAAATCTAATTTCCTGACTTTAATGTGTTAATGAAATTCCATTATAATTTTTTAATAAAAAATTTAATTTAAAATGAAAATTAAAAAAAAAGTATTTTTTATAAACGTTAGTATTAACCAATTTTTACGTTATAAATAACTAGTTAGTACTAACCAATATTTACGTTATGACTAACTAGTTAGTATTAACAACTATTTTGGTTATCATTGACTAATAAAAAGCAGCAGAGTAAGCAGTACAGATATATGTTCCGTAGTCGAGTTGAATTCATTAGTTAGAAAGAGTGGCAAAATCACATGTACGCAAGAGTTTCGGTTATTTTTTTCATTTTGCTCTTAATAAACTAATAGAAATTTTAACCAATATATTGGTCAACACTACCGGTCATATAAGTAGTAAAATGACCGGTAGTCTTCTTGTAGGGTCCCTGCAAATAAAATTGGACCACCTGATCCATTTTGATAAAATGGACTACTCCATGGACTGGTCCGATGTAATGCAAGCATGGACCATGTCATTGTTAAAAAGTGTTTGTAGTGAGACATGTCTTCGTTTTTAACGACATACTTTCGTTTTTAAACGACTTAAAAACTGATCCTCTTGTATACACCATGGAGTAGTTTTAAAACTACTCCTTAGTGGTCCAAAGGTGGGTTATATGGTCCTCTCCTAGGACATAGTAATGTTAAATAGACCAGCTTTTTTCCATACGTTTGGGTTAGTTTTGGACTAGTCCTGGTCTCTTGTGGACTACTCTTTACACGCGTGTTTGGACTGGTCCTATTATTTGCAGGGGTAGTTTTTATTTTTTACAAACACAAAGTATGTACACTAGGGTGTCCCTTATAAAGCAAAAATTTTTTTGGAATTTCGAAACGCATACCCTCTAATTTTATATATAGAAAATTATATCTTAGTATTAAATTTTGTTATTCTATCATGATTGCAACCCGTGGCGAGTAAGCCAAGAAGTTTTGCAAAATTCAATAAATAAAAAAAAAAAAAAATTCATAAAAGAACTTGTTTTATTAAAAATATTTTAATTTTCAAAATTAGATGGGAAAACTTCTTTTAAGCGTATTTTTTCTGCAGTCTGGAAACAAATTTCTGTGTTCCTCAACACAGCGCAATAAAAACTGTTTTTGCTCTTCATCTGCAGTAATAAGTCTGTGAAAATCTTACACTAATTTGACTGCTCTTTCAGCAGTATCATTTACTACTCGCAAGACTTATTTTAATAAATTCAAGATGATCGTCCCGTATAAAGGTTTTTTTCAGTGCTGCTTTATAAAACATTAAGTTGGATGAAATTTTTTCATCAGAAATGTGCTTTCTAACAAAATCGATGCATGGTTTAATCTTATTTGAACCGATGTTTTTCCAGTTGTCTCTGATTTTTTTAAAAATTTGTGTTTCTGGAGATCCAATATTTTGCTTAATCTTGGCTTCAAATACATTTTTAAGCACCGGCTCATAAACATGATGACGACAAGCGAAAAGCACTAAGTCTCTCTCTAAACTTTGTCGTCGTCTGAAACTTGCCTGTGTTCAATATTTGATGTAGAAGTGGATGCTACTGTGGATAATTCTTTTTGCCTTACACAGCGTTTACATTTGCCAGTACTGGCAAGACAGTAAGCATATACATATTAGTTGGCAAAACAATGCAAAAACAAAATAGCTGTAAAAGTGTTTATGTATTAGTGAAAAAGTTTGAATGAATTGCTACTGTCTTGTCAGTACTGGCAAATGTAAACGCTATGTTAATTTTCTTGTTTCTTCGTGTAATAGTCTTTTTCTGGATCTTTCTTCCTTGTCTGTCATATTTTTGTCTATACCAGCTAAGCAACCCGGTCTACCCGGCGATCTCTGTAGCTTCAAAAATATTTTATCCTCTTCTATTTTCATAATTACAAGGGCATCGGCATGAGCAATATCAAATAGATTATCAAGATCGTTTTCACGGGTTCTATAAATATCGAGACTTTTCTTACAAAGTGTATATTTATCTAAAAGTTTCTTCACACAGTTCAGAATTGCCTTTATGGGAATTCTTGCTTTCTCCCAAAAGATTACGCATTCCCTAATTGCTAGATTTGCACTTTCTCTAACACTGAGCTTGACTTCGCGAATATTGTAAAAATACACAACGAGAACTTGTCGATTAGATGGTAGTTTAGCACCATTAATTTGATGACAAGGCATTCCGATGAGAAAAATTGGTTGCTTTCCACTTCGTAATTCGACACACATTTTTATAATTAAGATACTTCACTTTATGAAACACACTATTGAACCATTGAACCATCGAAAACAACACATTAATTTAGCAGTTGAGTAGAAAGAGGAATCACCTTTTTAGATGGATATATGTATGGTACAGTATTTATCGGATATAAGAAACTTAAAAAATCCACGAAAAAAGTTTCTTATAAGCGTTTCTTTCTTATATAAAATTATTTTATACAAGAAACTTATTTCTTATATAAGTAGCTATGGCCATAAGACTTTCATATTTTGGTTTTCTGTCTCTTTTTTTGTTAACATTTCTAACTTTTAAATAATTATTTTCTATGTCTTTTGAGTTTTTCACTATTTTAGATGTTTTTGCAATTTCGCTTCTTTTTATACCGTTTTGTATTTCTTTAAAAATTTTAACTTTTGTTGTTATTGGCAAAAAACACAAAGCTTGTCATGAGTATCAGCTCGCTCATCTAAAACTTAAAGTAAAAAAAAACTTTGTTATTGTTGTAAAACTGTCAGAAAACAGCGTTGTCCATGCAAACAACATAAATTCTGTGTTGCCGTTGGAAGTTTCTTATATAAATTCTTTTTCTATACATTTTGTGGATTTGGTGTTTAAGAAAAATGTTCTTTAATCAGTTTTTTTCTTATAAGCGTTTTTTCTTATATGAAACCTTTTTTGTTAGAAAAATCACTAAAAAGACATTGGCCCATAATCATAGTCAAACGCTAAAGTCGGTTCTATTTAAAAACAACTTTAAAATAAAAACATTCTTTTAAATATTTTGCTACTATAGTCGAAACTAAAGTATGTTTTAAATTGAACCGACTTTAACTGGGTGCCACCTCAAATGTAGCAAATTTTTCATACAATATACAACAAAATATAAGCAAGTGGCAACTTTAAGCAGCCGACATTGAAAATTAAAATATAAATAAAACACTGCATATCTTGTACGGTTGAAACACGCAATATGATTTTATGTAGAAAGCAACAACAAAATTACAAAACTTTGTGTAAAACGCTAGGCAATTTTGGCCTAGCGTTTTACACAATTAGGGCCTATACATATATATTTTGTGTTTCTTTCCATAAAAGTTTTCCTGCAAATCTTTAATAATTGCAAAATATAAGCCAACATCTTATAACATAAACATTTTTAACTTTTTGCAAGTACTTTTTTATTTGGCGAAAAACAGCTGATGCTGTTGTTAAATGAGTTAAACACAACTTCAGCTGGTTTTAAAATTAACATCGCGTTTAACGTGTAAAGTATGCTTTTGCTTGTCTATAGTAGATCAAAAGCATATTTTCAATAAAAGTTTACTTTATAACTCTTAAAGTATGCTTTGTTTATGACTATAGTTATGGGCCATGGTGTTTTTGAAAATGTTTCTTAAAAGCGTTTTGTTCTTATATGAGATGTTCTTATATCCGATAAATACTGTATATGAAAGCTCATTTTTTATTAAAAGGTATGTAAACGAAAGCTTTTTATTATTAGAGCTTTTAAGAATGCAACATAAAATTAAAATTCCAATGTATATCAAATATACATAGCTGCTGTTTTAAGTTTAAAGTTACAGTTTAGTTTAAAAATAGTTGCTGCTAATTTTATTTCGTTAATAATTTTTGTCTACTTGGCACTTGAACGAAGAAAACGCAACCTTTTAATTTCATGAAAGAATTTTTTACAGAAACAAAATACATATCGGTACCGAAAATTTTAAAAATGTTTGTCTTCCAAAAAAACAAGCAACACATTTTGTTCTTGTAAAGAAGGGATTTCCATTTATTTGCACAATTGTGCAAAACAAAACTTACACACAGGGCTGCCAGAAATTTTCGACAAAAAATCTTAATTTCACCAAAAAAAATCTTATTTTTAGAATATTTTATTTAATACATAAAATAAACAAAAAAAAAAACATAACAAAAAATTCAATTTCTTATACTAAATTGTACATTTGTTTCTGCCGTAGAATGTTGCAAACAAAATCAAACTGAGCACGTCCTAAAACGTTTTTAACGAGACAAGTCGTTTTTTACTGTCAAAAGAAATTTTCGGAGTTATTTTTGAATCTGGTATCGATTGTTTTAAAAACAAGGACAAGTGGTCCATACAGGCAAACGGTAAATTATGTTCAGCTATAAAAGCACTTAATTTAATTTTTAAATTTGCACGCACCTTAATTCACCGGTATTTTTTCGAAATTCCTTGTCTATTGTTGTTTAGTTGCCACTAATACAACTGGCCTATTCCTTATGCCTTTTTGTATTTTAGTGTTGTATAAGGTCAGACTTACCACCACTTCCTTTAAAGCTAACGTTGCATATTTTACAAAATAGTTCATCCTCACCAGATGAGCTTTTAATTCTTGTCAACCAACTGCTAAATTGTTGTAACAGCAATGAATTTATTTTTGTTGCCTTTTTAACCAAGAACAAAGGATATTTGACAAATAAAGAAAAATTAATCTAGGAGTTCTAAATAAGAAACAAAATATCTAGGTTGACAGAAAATCGAAAAATAAGACGAAAAATAATTAAAGGATTTGTTTGGCTTTTTTCCCATGTTCTATAATCCTGTACACGTTTTATATTTGGAGTCCCCAAAAATTAGTATCTTACCACAATATCTTCAACATTGATATTGTTTAATTTTTGCAAACCTTAGTCTAACTTGCAATATTTTCTGTTCTGCAAAGAAAAAGCGCGCAAAGCTTACACCTGATTAATCCCCTTTGAACGCCCAACAGAGGTTGCTTTTTAAGTATTTTTTTTCCAGTAAACCGCAATGATGCATTATTATATTAAACATTTTCAAATGGGAACAAAGAAGGTTTTTTTTTTAATTAAACCTTACCTTCGTCTTGACACAGCAAAAAGTTTTGTTTTTGGGGGAAAAATCTTAAAATCTTTTTTCGGTTAAAAAATCTTAAAAAATAAGGTAAAATCTTACTTCTGGCAGCGCTGCTTACACATATTTTTATGCTCTTCAATTTAGTCGTCGATGTGACTTCGACAAGTGTACATGTCTAGCGGATGCTATATTATTTTGTTTCAGCAAACACTCAAAAAATATTGTGCGGACAAAAATGCTTTTGGTAACATCCAATGCCTTGCGTGCAATTTTTATTTAGAGTTCAAATTTTAAGACTTAAATGTAGAATAATATAACATTTCATTAGTTTACATGCAAAGCAAAGAACTTTGTAAAATGGTAATTATTTGAGATTAAAAATCAATTTTTAAAATTTCAGATAAAAATGCGTCAACAGATATTATTAAGGGGAAAATATTGTATTCTAATAATTTGTAATTTTAAAAGACGTACCTAAATGCAGAAATTATTAAGAAAAAAAAAACCACAATTTGTTGGTATTTTGTGCTTGCAAAAATATTTTTGTTTCTGTACCAATCGCGTCGGTGGGTTTTTTTCTTTGAAAACACTTTTCTTAAGTAAAAATATTTAAAAAACAAGTTAAAAGTTTGATTGCTGGCTGGCAGGCACCGCAATGGTGCAGGAGTGGAACGCAAAAAATACTGATGATGAGAATGTGGTTATTCTCGAAACGTAATTTCAATCCGTGCTTGAGCCTCAGCTCAACCAGGAATAAAAATTGTCAATAAATTTTAATTAATTTTATGTTGTAAAATTCCTTCCTTCAGTAAAAATTATTTAATGAAAATTAAATTTGATGAACTCAAGCCTAACTAAATATCAAAATTTGAAGTTATCAAAAAATATAATATTAAAAAATATAATATTAAATTCACCTTTAAGATTTCATATGATAAATGAGCTTCATAGCTCCCAAAATTTATACTTACATATATCTCTAATGTTATAATTTAATTACTTTCAATTAAACTCCTTTATTTAGATGGAATTTTTTACGTTCTTATTTATTAGCAAATAAATGGATTTTAAATGCATTTTTACAAAGAATTTATGAAAAATATAATTAAAACACAATTTAACCCTTAAATCTAATGTTGTATAAACACCGCCATTATGTATTTCAATTTAAATAGTTTCCATCAGCGTTCGAAAATAAACAGTACATTATTTAGCGTTCGGCTCACATACCGAAGAACGATATCTATTTTTTTAGTGTTTGTGTAAACATACACAAACCTTAATACCGTTCGTAACTATTTTCAAGAAAGAACCGAACATTATATAATGTTCGGTTCTTCGTTAAAAAACAGAAAAATTGTAGTGATACTGTAGAAAAACATTATATTTTAATGTTCTATAATGTTTTTTTCGTGTGTGTATTTTGTTTTTGTAAAAAATGTTTGTTTTTTTTATCAGCAAAAAGCGACGAACATTAACGAGCCGAACCGAACACATTGAAGTTCGTGGATTTTCAAAAAAAAACCGAACGGAATTTAATGTTCTCATCATTTGTTGAGTATGATGAAAACAGCATTATTTTTGTGTTCGAAAGATGACAAACAGGGAAACGTTATTTTTTTTAATGAATTTTTACACAAACACTATTAGCGTTTGTGTTTTCCACAAATCTACCGAACCGAACATTAAAGAACGATATTTAGTGTTTATTTTCGAACACTGGTTTCCATACAAAGAAGTTTGTCCTTTTATTTATTAGAAAATAAATGGAAAAATAAATGTATTTTTACAAATAATTTTATGAAAAATAGAACTAAAAACACAATTAAAGCCTACAATCTAATGTTGTATAAATACCGCAATTATGTATTTCAATTTGAATAGTTTCCATAATAAAAAGTATGTTCTTTTAAAAAATTATTAATAATTTTTACTTTTTTGCCCTTGTTATAAAAAATTTAAAGATTTTTCTCTTCAAAATAAGATTTTTTTTTCGCCAAATGAAGAAATTCCTTCCAGATCATCTGGCAACGCTGCCGTGCAAACATGGCATTAAACTGATGAATTTTTCCATGTCTTTGATTTCGCCGGTATGTTGAAGTTTAAAGCATGAAGATATGCTAGAACTTAAGTCCTTGTGGCTCCACATTTCAAGCCGAATTCACTAGAAGGTTGGGTCAAGTCAGCATCAGAGAACCTCAAAACGCACTATTTTTGTGCATTTATTCATACGCTAAAATTTACAATAACTCTATACATGCAAAACAAAGTTCAACGTTGGTAATTTTTTTTTCCTTTCGTACACATTTGATATTTTCATTTATTCGTTTTTTATTGAAAGTGCTTTATTTGCATTTTTGTTGCTCACGCAATATAACACAACTGAGTAAATTCAAAATAGCACATTCTCTATATTTTTGTTTACATTAACAACAACAACAATGAACAACGATGAGACGCTTTTTCAAAATTAACAACAATAAAAACAACAATAACAAAAATACATTGTACCTACTACTACTACTACTGTAGTTTTTGTTTCTATGGAAATTGTGTGTACCTACATAAGTATGTGTGTTTAGTTTCATTTAAATTTTTTTTTTCTTGTACTACATAGTTAATGCTGCATAAATACATGAGTAATGATTGTTTCATTTCTGGCTCTTTCGTTTGTATTTTTTGTTTCTTTACCAAACAATCATTTGCGCTCAGAACACTTAGAATCTTTATAAAAAAAACGAAGGCAACGATTGTATAAATAACAAAGCACGATGTGCGTTATTTGAATGACTGCAAACCAGCAGCGAATATTTGCGGTTGCGCGAGTTTGACTGTATGACCCGTAAACGAGTGTATTTGTTGTCATGTATTAAATGCGATTTTTTTTCAAATGTACAAAGCCATTCTCTGGTCAGCATATGGTTTTCTTAGCGGTGGTCCACTTGTCAAAGTTTTTTTTACAAACAACAGTTCAAGGCGAATTTTAATTCGCCTTGCAACAGTTTTTTATGTAAACAAACATCTTTGTTTACCTCCAAAATTTCTTAAAAAAAAGTGGTTTAAGTTATAAAATAATAATAAAGTTAATAAAATTTTGTAATTTAAAAAATATAAACATAAAATTGTATTCAATTTTGTAATTTGAAACACATATATAAACACAAGTGGTTAAAGTGAATATAATTTTTAAATTCAAAATAAATAAACACAAAAACCATGAAACACTGCAGTATTTGCAAAAAGAAACAGTGTATTGGAAATGGCAGTTTTTAAGGGTTGCAAACGATGACCGTAGAACTAAATGGAGCAAAATTTGCGCAATGGACTTTTCTCCTACAGCCATTATTTGCATGGACCACTTTGCGCCTTCTCTATAGTAAAGTTAGGCCAAACGTCTACGTTGTTGCCTGGTGCTGTGCCAATGTAAGTATATTTTGTTCTGTTTATGTTTCCTAAAAGTATTAATGGTCCACTTGTCAAAGTTTTTTTTACAAACAACAGTTCAAGGCGAATTTTAATTCGCCTTGCAACAGTTTTTTATGTAAACAAACATCTTTGTTTACCTCCAAAATTTCTTAAAAAAAAGTGGTTTAAGTTATAAAATAATAATAAAGTTAATAAAATTTTGTAATTTAAAAAATATAAACATAAAATTGTATTCAATTTTGTAATTTGAAACACATATATAAACACAAGTGGTTAAAGTGAATATAATTTTTAAATTCAAAATAAATAAACACAAAAACCATGAAACACTGCAGTATTTGCAAAAAGAAACAGTGTATTGGAAATGGCAGTTTTTAAGGGTTGCAAACGATGACCGTAGAACTAAATGGAGCAAAATTTGCGCAATGGACTTTTCTCCTACAGCCATTATTTGCATGGACCACTTTGCGCCTTCTCTATAGTAAAGTTAGGCCAAACGTCTACGTTGTTGCCTGGTGCTGTGCCAATGTAAGTATATTTTGTTCTGTTTATGTTTCCTAAAAGTATTAATTTGCATATTCATTCCATTAAGTTAAAGAATGAATTTATACCAACAAAACTGTTCGCTGACCGAAAACTTTGCAGAATTTTCATACCAGCAAGAATTGATGGAAAAAGAAAAATCTTTTTGTGATAAAGAAACCCAGCCTGAGTGAGTTTTTTTGAAAATATTTATTGTAGATTATTTGTTTTCTTATTGGCAAAAAAAACTAATGGAATTTTATATTTAAACAGTCCTGAAGTTCTAGATTATACACTCGATCGTCAAAATTTTTTGCAAAAAATACAGCGATTAGAAAATAAAATAAATGATTTGGAGTTACAGTCGGCTCAAACAAATAAAGTTGTTGAAGCAATGCGAGCGGTATTTACTGAAGGCCAAATTATGAAGATAATGTCTCCTTCTTTGGAAATGGCCGGATATACTTATCAAGTGCAATATGTTTGCAAGTATCTGACCCTAGGGCATACAACCACGTCTATGAAAAAGAATTTCCACTACCTTCCATTTCTACTTTGCAAAGATGGTGCCGCAAAGTAAATTTAAACGAAGGAGTTTTGAAAGTGGCCGTAGACTTTATGGGAGAAATATCAGATCTCGAGCCTGAAGATAAAATCTGTGTGTTGGCTTTTGACGAAATGAAGGTAGTGGAAACTTTTGAATATGAGGAAGATGCGGATGCGGTGAGAACTCCCTCAAATTATGTGCAAGTTGTCATGGCACGGGGACTTAAAAAAGCGTGGAAGCAGCCTGTGCAGGGTTGCCGAACATGGTCTTTTCCGACCAAATTTGGTCGGATATTTTTGGTTTGTCCGGATGGTAGGCCAAACCTAATTTTGGTCGGTTTTAGAAAATTAGACGGATAGCAGACAATAACAAATCTCATAGCTTTTTTACCAAACACAAACCTTTTTTTTTTGATTGTTGATAAAACTATGGATATGACGTTAGGAGCAAGTTACTTTGACGGTGTTAGTTTTATAAAAGATACGTTTGTCATCTTATTCGAGCTTACCAAGTCAGATTTTTATCTTATAAAAAACTTTTTATCAACAAACAATATTCCTATACAAAATTTGTTCGGATTGGCAACAAACGGGGCTCACGCCATGACTGGAACTGTTGGTAAGCTTATAGTTCTTTGTGGTAATATTTAAAGTTTTTTTACATAGTCCTAAAAGAATAACATAAATTAAAGAATTTCAGGAATTCTGTTCTGTATTAGGTGTTTCTTATACAAGATGGACTTCTTAAAGGAAGATGTTGTAAGAATCGTAGAACAGTGGGATGCTTTGATACTGTATTTGGAAACATAGTTTTATAAAGGCAATGGTATAAGAGCCGCAGAACTTGCAGAAAGTATGGATGAGTTCCAAAACAGAGCAAGTTATCAACGCGTATACAATAAGCCAATATGCATTGAAAAACTCTTTGATAAATTTTTTACGCTGTCTGCAAGGTATTAGGATGTGTTGGAGCTCAGCCGTTGTCTTATAAAGTTTAATACTTTTTTTTAAATTGTTCAAACTTAAGTTAATAAATTTTGATTCATATTTTATTAGTGGTCTATATGTGTTATTGCATACGATCAATGAATTATTCTAGTTTATAAGCGTTATTAAATGTATATGGGCATTTCCCCAGAATGGTCTACCAGGATGAAAAAATAAAATGTTGATTATCATCGTCTTTTATTAATAACAATTGTTTATTATTATAAAAAAGTCATAGCATATCTCAGCTTTTTTACTTGAGGAAATTCGGCTGGAAACTGGAAAATTTTATATTTTTCTGTATTTTCTACTTCTAAAGACATTTTTATATACTTATTTTACATGCAAGAAATGTGTTATGTTTACACTCTTTCTTTATAAACTCTCCATTACAATCAATTGTAATAGGAGTATTAAGTTTTTTTTGTAACGGAAATTTGAAGACATTTATGGGAAAATGCGTATTTCAAAAATTTGGTCGGTTTCAAAGGATTTTGGTAGGTTTTGCAGACAATTTTGGTCGGATAAAAATTTTTCAATCGGCAACCCTGAGGCTGTGTTTTATGGCTTTGACTGTTGTATGACACCGGAACTAATTGCAACTATTACAACGGAGTTGCACAAGGTAGGCTTCCCGATTGTTGCAATTGTATTTGACATGGGACCTACCAACCGTAAGTTGTGGAAAGAGTTAGAAGTTTCTGCAGGTAAGTTTGTAAATATTTTTACAGATACTTAAAAAAAAATTTTTAATTTTTTATACGCTTTCACCGAGGACAACTGCATTTAGTAGTGGTAGAATTACTGTTGCCAATTTAGAGATTTTCCCGCTAAATCTAGCGTTTTTGAAGTGTCAATCGCGGGAAAAAATACTACCGTAGAATACCACTTTATGTTTTCGACTTTGCTATTCCATAAATGCACAAACGGAATTCGAATTTGTGCTTTTCTCCCTAATTTTGGTAACAAAAATTTCGGCTTCATTAGAATTAATTTCAATTAGAGTTAATTAGAATTAAACGCTTGCGCTATTTTCGCTTAAAAATAATTATAATTTAATGCTTTAGTATTTTTTAGTTAAATTTCGTCTATTACGATTAAGAGTTACAATTAATGCCTTTAAGCTTTTTTTTTATGTTGCGTTAAGCTTTTTTTTAAGACTTAATGTAAAGTTACATTATTTGTAAGAGATATTTAATTTAAGTTCCACGTTTAAATTTAAGACGTTAAATTAAGTTCTACGTTAAGATTCGGTTAGTTTTAAAAACTTTAAGAGATTAACCCAGTTATCAAAAAGGGTTATTGAATTTTAACAAACGTTTACAAAAAAATATTTTTTCATAAAAAATTTGTTTTGTTGACTTTTATTAAAATGAATAATGTTTTTTCATTATGGGTTAAAATAACTTTATTTATATTATAACACCCAAAGTTAATATAACTACAAATGTACATATATTAATAAATTATGTATTAAGACAAGACATGGTTCCTAATCCTACCAACCCACAAGATAAAATATTTGTTTTCGCTGACGCACCACACTTACTGAAGCTCGTTAGAAACCACTTCCTGGACTCAGGATTAATTTATAACCAAACAATTATTAGTTCCAGTACCATTTGTGAATTAATAAAACATACATCAACTGGTGATGTCTCAATAGCTTTTAAATAAAGCCATGAACATCTTTCAGTCAAAGGGTAAGTTAATATTTTTTATAAAGTAATAAGAAATTATCATTTAATAATGTTTAATAAATAGGCAGGCAAAATGTTATTATTTAAAACAATGGAATGGAAATGTATAATGCTGCGAACACTGCAGATTTCATACAGCTTGTCAATGATTGGTTTGATGTTCAAAATTCATCATTAAGTACATTTAATTACCCAGGCAAGCGTCGAATAAAAACATGGCTCAGATCAACAATGACAGAAGATAGACTGTACTGTCTTAATTTGCCTCACAAGGAAATCCTAAATTGCTCATATAAAAATAGTAATGTATGTAGGTATATTGAACTGATCTTATATTTTATTTAACGTTTTTGTTGAGTTTTTTTTAATTAATATACACATATTGTTTTTAATAATTTTATTCTAATTTCTTCTTCTTTAAAAAAACAATTTTGTACTTTTTTGTATCATACAAAATTCTTTTTGTGGTCAGTTGTTTTGTTATAAAAACAAAATCTCGCTAATGTCAAAAAAGTATAATGTAAACTCTCTAGATTTCGAAGAAGATTTTAAATCAAATCTACAAGATTTCGGCCTAATGTAAATGTAGTATTAAGTAAATCAATACAAATTGTTAAAAGTAGGGCTAAATTTGATCAATTTACTGGTCACGATTTTTTTGATTTTTTCGTAAATTTTTGTTAGGTCTGAACATACACTAAGCTATTCTTTTATTAAAATTATTTTTGAAATAATTTTTTTTTCTTCTAGTATTAAATTAAAATGAAATTCTAACCATTTAAATAAAATTTTTGAAGAAGTTTTTGGTTTATGTTTGAAATGTGATATTTTTTTATTGTATGTATATAATTTTTTTTTTATATATATATTTGCATATAGTTTATACATATTCAACATTTTTCATTTTTCGAATTTATTCTATGAGCTAAATTTCAGTTATGTATTTTATAAAGCTTTTTTGTAATAGTTCTATTCCTTCAATTTTTCAGAAATGACTTTATACACTACCAGACTATTATATTGTAGTGTATAAAGTCATTTCTGAAAAATTTAAGGAATAGAACTATTACAAAAAAGCTTTATATAATACATAACTGAAATTTAGCTCATAGAATAAATTCGAAAAATGAAAAATGTTGAATATAATAAAAAGTTACCTTCGGAAGGAAATAATTCCCAGTTTATATTTATTTTATACATATTTATATTTTATATAATAAATTATAGCAGAATTAATTTAATTAAATTTTTTTGCAATAAAATCAACTATGTCTTTACAAAATAAGTGCTAAAAAGTCCATTGGGCACAAAAATTTATCTTCCCCTAATTTTTGAGAAGAAAAACGTTTAGGCGTTTATGTAATATCAAAGTTGTCTCATAAACTGAAGTAACATTTTGGCTAACCCACTGCAAATAATACGTTTTTTTTTTCAAATTTAATGATTCGTGCCCTATTTGCGATTATATTGTAAGCGACAATTTAAAAAAATTTTGGGTTTTTTCTTGCAAATCGGTTAAAAGACTCGTTACAATGAAGATCAGATTCATAGACTTTGAATTTGCACCGTTGCGGAAAAAAGCCCATTTAAATTCAATTAAAGTTTTATATTGCTAAGGAAAAAAATTATAAAAACCCTTTTTCTGTAAATTTTGCCTTTTATCGCTTTCGATATTTTATTATTGGTTAATAAATGAAATGTCTTTGAATTTATCAAGTATATTTATACCTCTTCAGTATTTTGCGCCTGTAGGCCAGAACATTGCATTAAATTAGTTCGATGAGCTACAAGTCCATTATTCTTCAAAAATTGTTCTTAAAGATTCCTTCCTTTTCTGCTATAAATAACTTTTGATAGTACATAGTAAATTTCTCATTGTCATCTTCTCCTAAGGCTGTGTGTGAATTAGGGATGCCAATCGGGATTGATTTTAGAAAATCCCGGGATTTCGGGATTTTATTTTTTTAATAAACAACGCTTTTTTATTTATTTATTTATGAATTTTCAAAAGGTATTATGTATATATATAAGATATATTTAAAAAAAAAGAAAAATAAGAATTATAAAAATAAAAAATACCACTGAAATATAATTTTCAATAATTTTTTTTTTGTATAGAATATAAAAATTCAATAAAAACGAACATTTTTGTTCGGCATTTGTCAATCCCGAAAAATCCCGGGATTTCACGTTTGGCATCCCTAGTGTGAATTCGTACACAATACCCGAATCGTTCTCAGTAAATATAAACTTATCGAAAGGATCTAGTATGGACTTTAGATGACGGTGATCGGGCAAAGTTAATATGCCTGAAGGATTGATGATTATAGGCAAATTTTTCACATTGATTGATTTTTTCTTAGAAAAAAATTAGGATTACGTGTTAAACTGTCTGGTTTAAAATCATGCATAATTTATATTTCGCAATCTGCCAAGAAAAAGCCGCCTTAGGGTTGAGCAGAAACTATTGCTAAAAAACTATCATCTTCTAAAAAATAGTTAACGGTAAAGGATAGTAGTTACTCTGCAAGCCTGTCTTAGCAAAACGTTTACGTTTAATAATTCCCAAACTATGAGCTCAGAATAAAATGTTTCACCATAATAAATGTGTGTTTTAAAATGTATTTATACTTCCGTATCATCCATATCATTGATATCAATGTTAATGCGTATTTCAGGAGCTTCTTTATCCATCAATATAGAATCGTGAACAAAATGTAAGACCTTTGGTTACCAAAACTACCAGGCGTTGTTCATTGGTTAAAACTATTGTGTGTGATGTGGCATTACACATTTGTATGAGGTTCTGATTCTTCTGTAGGTCCTGCACAAATTTTAAGCGATATTGCTCCACCAAATTTTACTCTAATCACCTAATGGACTTGTTATGAGATTCTTAGTTAAAATTTAATTCCACGCAAATGTTTATATAGCTAAAAAAATAAATATTAAATAAAAAATTATTAAAGTCTTCCGTAAATAACATTTCACAAAATAATAGTTCAGCCAGTTTTTTATGTAATCAAACAAGTTTGTTTACAAACAATGTTTTTGACAGACGGACCACAGAAACAGTGTTGTTGTAGAGTTGACCTCACGTTCTAGTGAATTCGCCTTTGGCAAAACTAAAATAAACGGCAAAAACCGGTCGATTAATTACCGTTCGATCTCCCTAGCTGGAAGTGGTTTTAACTAGGGATGTAACGAATACGGATACCGATATATCGGCGATATTTTACAGTCGATATGACGATACTTTTTTATATTTATTTTTTTTTTGCATAACCCTGCGGCCACACGGTCAAGTTGTCCTTCAAAAAGTGTGAGTGTATTAAAACTTGATCGTGTAACCCTCAAGTAACATCAAAGAGCAATAACACATTCAAAAGCATAAAATCAAAAAAAAAAAAAAAGGTTTCTTTTAGTTCTTAGGCGGCAGGTCCACACCACGCGTTCTATGTGTAAGTTTCTTTTTGACCTTGTTTTAAGACGAATGCCAACGTAGAGAATAATCCTACTTCATGCTTTCGACATGTATATATATATATATATGTGTATTAGGGTAAGTACTTTTTGCAATTTTTGCGAATATGAAATTCTTCATCGCATAGCCGTACAGACCGTGAAAAAATATTAAGAAATTATCTATTACTTTTTCGCGATCGTGAAGAAAGTTTCCGCACCAAACGCGATAAAGTTTTGAATTTCAATTTGTCTTCTTACAAAATTAACATTTAATTACAAAATTTTAAGTATTTTCTAATAATTTCATGAATATAACAAGATCTTACCATTTGTACGGAAGAGCGCAAAAAAAATTAGCGACTCTATTTCGCGGTTTTTTAATTAACTAAATTTTAATGGCAAATGATAGATGTTGTGATAGATGAGTTGTTTGGCGGATATATGAAACAGTGATCATTTTCAGCAGCGTAGTAATATACACACAGAAAAAAATACCAATGTTAAATTAACATGGCGAAATGTTGATTGAAAATCATAGTAAATTTCTGCAAAAGTATGCCCCTTTGTTTAAATTTATCACTATTTCGTATTAATTTTAAATGAAAAATATTAAAATAACCTTTAATCACTGTTAAAATAACATTGTTTAATATTGAATCAATAAAAACCTGTTTTATATTAAAATCAAAAGTTTATCTTGTTAAATTAACATGCATACATACTAAAGTATGTAAATTTTTTTATTTTCATGTTTAAAACATGTTTTAAAAAGAAGACCATTCCCGTATTCTTTTAATTAAAATTATTTAGTTAAATAGTACATCAAGTTTTCAAAGTAGAATGAAGACGAAAACCATATCGGGCGATTCTGCTGATGCTTCTGTGAACAAAGGAGATACAAAATAAATGGAACATTTGTTACAGGGGTAAGTGTTTTAAAATATTCTTAAATAAATGCATATGCTGTCTTCACACTGTCTTATATTACACTCCAACCAATTTGATTCTACATGAAATCCACGTTGTTTCAACTTGAAATAACTTCCATTCAACGTGATTCGGATTGTTATTTCAATATAAATAACATTTTGCTCTAACTTTACTGCAATGTTAAATTAACATGAACTATAGTTATTTTAAAAGAAAAAAATGTTGTTCGCAAGTTATTGTAAAATCATGTTAAATTAACATGAAACAACAATGAAGCAAAATCACTACTGAAAAATATAAAATCAACCTTGTTTTGAACGAATTTACATTGATTTTTTTCTGTGTGTAGGTATATACATAAATATAAAATATATATAAAACAGGATGTGTGTATGCATGTAACGTATGGACTCCAAAACGGCTGGGCCGATTTTGATGAAATTTTCAGGGAATCTGCAGAATATTCTGCGGGCGGAGGGGCGTCCAATTTTCATATTGCACCACCAATGACATCTATATAATTTGGACGATTTTTTCTTTAAAATGATCGCCATGGTTCGGCTTAGGTTTATACGAAAAGAACATTTTGCGCCGCACACTTTTTTCGAATTACCTAAAATCAGAAAACGGATCCATTGATTTGCCTAATTTTTCTTTTAAAGGTTCGTATTAATCCATTTTACGTTTACGCCCGCTTTTTCTATTAAGCGCATAACTTGAGAACGGCTTCACCGATTTGGACGATTTTTTCTTTAAAATGGATGCCATGATCCAACTTACGTTTTTACGGAAATAAAATTTTGCACCGCCCACTTTAACGCCCACTTTTTTCGATTTACCTAAAATCAGAAAACGGCTCCATCGATTTGACTAATTATACCCTTCACCGAAGGTAGAAAGGGTATATATAACTTTGTCATTCCGTTTGTAATTTCTACAATATTGATCCTACACCCTATAAAGTATATATATTCTGGGTCCTTATGAAAAGCGAAGTTAAAAACCGGTTGTCTCTTATTTAAAAAAAATATTTACCAGTTTTATTTAGTTTTTGTCTAGTTGCTCTGTATTCTGCTCGAACAATGGTGAAGGGTATATAAGATTCGGCACAGCCGAATATAGCACTCTTACTTGTTTTTCTTTCAAATGTTCGTTTCTTTTTTTTAACGGATTTTAAAAATCAATATTAAAAGAACCTTAAATTTACTGTTAAAATAACATTGTTCAATATTAAATCCATGAAAACCTGTTTTATATTAAAATCAAAAGTTTATCTTGTTAAATTAACATGCATACATACTTAAGTGTGCACATTTTTTCATTTTCATGTTTAAAATATGTTTTAAAAAGAAGACAATTCCCGTATTCTTTTAATTAAAATTATTTAGTTAAATAGTACATCAAGTTTTCAAAGTAGAATGAAGACGAAAACCATATCGGGCGATTCTGCTGATGCTTCTGTTAACAAAGAAGAATACAAAATAAGTGAAACATGTGTTACCAGGGGTAAGGGTTTTGAATTATTCTTAAATAAATGCATATGTTGCATCTGAAGCTTCTTCAGACTGTTATATCACTTTCCAAGCAATTTGATTCTACATGAAATTCACGTTGTTTCAGATTTAAATAACTTTCATTCAACGTGATTCGGATTGTTATTTCAATAAAAATTATATTTTGCTCTAATTTTACTGCAATGTTAAGTTAACATGAATTATAGTTATTTTAAAAGAAAAAAAATGTTGTTCGCAAGTTATTGTAAAATCATGTTAAATTAACATGAAACAACAATGAAGCAAAATCACTACCGAAAACGGTAAAATCAACTCTATTTTCTACGATTTTACATTGATTTTTTCTGTGTGTATGTAAATCAACTCGCACTTTAAACTTAAAATTTATTTCATTAAACCCAAAAGAATAACTTTACATTTTTGTTATACAGTTGCTTCTTTTATGTATTTATGCCTGTATTCATAAAAATATTTTTAATATAATAAAGGCTTGAAAACCAAATTTTCTATGAAAATTGTTCTTAATAAAAGTTTATTAAATTTTAAATTCATTTATGAATATGGGGGCTAAAATATGTAGCATATACAAACAATAAATGTACCATATGTAAATTAAAAAAAAAAAAATTTTTCTGAGGAGCTTTAGAAATTGCATTTGGTGCGGAAACTTTTTTGGCCAAAATAGCCCATCGAGTGGTGGGATGAAGAAATTTTGTCCAAAAAAAGTCATTACCCTAATTAAAAAAAACTCAACAAAAAGGTTAAATAAAATATAAGATCAGTTCAAAATACATTAATCTTTTTAAATAAGCAATTTATGATTTCCTTGTGATGCAAATTTAGACAGTACAGTCTATCTTCTGTCATTGTTGATCCGAGCCATGTTTTTATTCGGGTAAGAAATGACTTCCCGCTCGTAGCTTTACTGACGAGCATGGAAACGAAAATTTTAAATATTTTTCTTAGATTTAGGCAGATATCTTCATCACAGTTTATAAAAGCATCTACAACGTTATCTGATAGATCAGGCTCAAGCTTAGATCTTAGTAGGTATTTATCTCTTTTATCAAATATAATCAGCTCATCAGCTAGTTGTGGTTTTAACAGTTTTAATATGACTTGATTACACTTTGAGGTAGAAGTTTAGGTATGTTCAAAGATTAAACCATGATAAATTTTTAATCATATTCGAGTCTTTTTGACTCATTAGCGCGATTAAAAGACAAGAATATGCGTTCACTTTTTGTTTATAAAAGATACATTTGTCGGGAGAAAATTGTACCCTACCCGCGACTCTTCTTGATGAGTCATTTATGATTCGCTTTTTTATTAGCGTAACTGTAACTGAAAAAAATGCAAGCAGGGAATTAATGTACTTTAATTAAAAAAGGCACATTTGTTTTTCTTAGTACTTATTTTAAATTTTAAGAATTTTTGAAACACCTTGCCATTGCTGCAGGCTGTTATGTATACACTTTTTAATGTTGAAGTATTATGTATTATGCAAATAAAATTTGCAAATTTTTTAAGCATAAATTTTTTTTAAATTTTTTAAACTAAAAGCTAAAAACCGAGGTTTCTTGTCGGTTTCGGTTTTTAGGCATTAAAAACCGCGGTTTCGATTTCGGTTAAAACCGAACAGCAATCCCTAATCAATTGTATTGCTTTAACAGCTCGGAAGTACAAATTACAAAATTCATTTGCATTTTTATTTCTTTCATGCATATCATATTTAATGTTATTACGATAAAACATTTCAGCTTAATCGCCACAAATTGCCATTTGCCCTGCACGAAACTTGAAAAAATTTTGAAAAGCGACGCAAGAAAAGTTGAGCCACAAATTAAAAAGTCATTAAACTAAAAGCTAAAAACCGAGGTTTCTTGTCGGTTTCGGTTTTTAGGCATTAAAAACCGCGGTTTCGATTTCGGTTAAAACCGAACAGCAATCCCTAATCAATTGTATTGCTTTAACAGCTCGGAAGTACAAATTACAAAATTCATTTGCATTTTTATTTCTTTCATGCATATCATATTTAATGTTATTACGATAAAACATTTCAGCTTAATCGCCACAAATTGCCATTTGCCCTGCACGAAACTTGAAAAAATTTTGAAAAGCGACGCAAGAAAAGTTGAGCCACAAATTAAAAAGTCATTACTTATTACGTGACTTTGCAGCTGCATCCCAAACAAGAAGAATTTTGCCAGGTTTATTCGGATTTAGGGCAACAAATATTGCGACATTTATACGAAAATTCATTTGTGTCCACCAACTTCCAAGCATGACCTTTGGAAATTAAGTTTTCTATTTCTGCTTGCATTTTCTGATATAATTGCGAATCTTAACTTAACCATTTTTGAAGGCATTTACTGGCAACTTCCTAAGTAACCCAAGTTAAAATTGTTGATTTTTCGTAATTGTGGTGCTTCCCAAAATATGTATTGCCCTGTTGTTTTTGACCGACATGATATTTTTTTCTCAGAGAAAGACTTATTAAATTCTGTGCCAGTTCCTTGCAGTGTCCATCACAGACGAGTTTTTAGTTGGGAGTATATAATTTCGATTTCCTTCCCTTATTTTTAATCACAGAATACACAGAACTGTCACGAGACGGAAGATTTTGCGTTTTTTTTTTGTCTCTTTCAAAGAAAGCTGCTCTTTTGCATTTCTCTTTTCATCATCTTCTATGCCGTAATACAATGAACACAAATTTATTTAGTTAAGATTTATTTACAAAACTGTTGTAAAAATTAGCTTTTAAGTTCACTACAACACGAGTAAATAATATTTAAGTAAGTAAATAACATTATAAAACAAAACAATATTACTAAATACATTTTTTTGCACAAAAAACAACGTTTGTTGAAGTAATCCAATTGTTTAACGTGGTTTATGTTTTGTTATTTTTGTTTTGATCACGTCATTTGTGTTGATTGTTGCGGCCTGTTTTTACACCTTGCCACTTCACTACCTAAAAAAGCTTTCTGTCTCTTTCTTCGAAAGCTACCCTCGCAACTGATTTGGGCCTTTTTCACACGTCACTTTTTACAGTTCTGTGTATTCTGTGTTTTTAATGGAACTGCCAATCTCAAATTATAAAGCCCAATTAAAAGCAAAGGCTTGGCGTTTATGTAATATTGTATTGGCAAACCCTTCCGTACCGCAATTCCCTAATTTTTTGAATTTAACTATTGATATCGTTAAGTAACGTTGCTTCAATAAATTTGTTATTCTAAATTTTAAATAAACAAATATTTTTGTTTAAAAACATTTTTTTTTTTCATTATTTATTTATTGAATCTTCATATATTAAATATGAACTAACAATAATAAATCAAATCTTAGCCTAATGCTTTATTTTATGTCCTGCCAGTGCCAGACAAAAATTTTCTTCATCACGGGTTCTGTTCACATATGTAGATGTTTATCGCTCATCTTAATAGGTAAGTGCTGCAGTGTCTCTTCTTCTTAAGCGAGAGTGGCCGCTATCATTTAAAATATTTCGAGCTAGTGAATTTGGGTGCAACTCTAGCCTTAATAGTCCTTACCAGTGGTACATTGAGATCCTTGTGGATATTTGAGTTTTTAGCATACTAAGGGGCAGCTGTAATTATATTGAAGAAGTTTATTTTGGCGCTTTTGAATTTTTTCGATATTTGAGGCCGAGGCAGTGCCCCATAGTTGAATACCGTAGCACCATATTGGCTTTAAAAAAGCGTTGTAAAGTAGTAGTTTGCAATCGACACTAAGAACAGAATTTCTTCCAATAAGCCAGTTAATTTGAATTGCTTTTAGTTTCATTAGGGTTAATTTTGCTTCTATATGGTATTTCCATGTTAAACGCCGATCTAGATGAATACCGATATATTTGACATGCGATTGTTGAGGCACTAGTTGATTATTGATTTTAATAGGGGGCATGTTTCCCGACGCAAGGTGAATGTTATATGTACGCATTTTTGCTCATTGACCTTTATTCTCCATTTTTTTAACCACAGTTCTAGTTGAAATATATGATCCTGCAGGTATCGAGATGCTTCACGACTGTTCTCGTGTACGCTTAGAAAAGCTGTATCATCAGCAAAAGTTGAGGTTAGGGTGAAATTGTTTGTTGGCATGTCCGAGGTATATATAAGGTAAAAAAGAGGGCCCAGGATGCTTCCCTGAGGGACTCCAGCTTCAATTGGCTGAGGAGAACTTAAAAAATCACCTTCTTTAATAATAAATTTTCGACCGACCAGGTGGCTTTCTAACAGCTTGTGTGTATTAACCGGTAGGTTTATCTTCAATTTATGTAACAAGCCTACATGCCAGACTTTGTCAAAAGCTTGAGAAACATCAATGAAAAGAGCGGAGCAATATTTTCTTTCTTCAAAGGATTTTCTTATGGCGTTTACTATCCGATGGGTTTGTTCAATTATGCTATGCTCTCTTCTGAAGCCGAATTGATGATGAGGTATACACCCATTGTCATTGGGGTTAATTTTGATGCTAAGAGCTTCTCGAACAGCATTGATATATTAGATAATAAGCTAATAGGCCTATATGACTCAACTTCTGTGTGATCTTTTCCTGTCTTTGGTATCATCGTTATTAAGGAGACCTTCCATTCTTGAGGGTAGTATTCAAGGCGTAAAATAGCATTAAAAATATAAAGAATTTTCTTTGCTATGCGAGGTAGCTCCAAAAGCATTTTGTTACTGATCTTATCAAAACCAGGTGCCTTCTTGGTGTTTAATTCACAAATAGCCCTTTCTATTTCCCTTATCTCAAATCTTAGGAGGATAGCTGCTCTAACATAAACAGGCGGCAACTCGTCCGCTATATCGTCAGGTATATTTGGGGTAAATACGTTTTTCAAATGATTAACAAACAGGTTTCCTTTTTCATTATCATTTCTTGCCCAACTTCCATTCGGGTTTCTTAATGGTGGTTTCGAGATAACTGGTGTTTTGAGTTTTCTAGCTGCACGCCATAATGAGTAGCCTGATTGTGGAGTTGCATCCAAGTCCTTAAGATATTTTTCTACGGAAGCCGTTTTCTGAGTCTGCATTCATTTTCTTAGCCTTTTTGTACACATTTTTAATTCATTTTTAGGTTGAGGGGATCTGTGCAATTGCCATTCTCTTCGCACTCTCCTTTTTTCATTCAAGGGGCGCTCGACATCTGTAAAATATATTTTATTATAATTGGTTTTTTTGACGGGTTTGCTGGAATGTTGAACAGCTAGTTTAAGATAACTGTCCAAATTGACAATAGAGAGATCCACATTTTTCGGTGTGCTAAGCGGCATATTTTCTGTGCAATGGGTACTGAGATATTTTTTATATTTTAACCACTTTATTTGTGAAGCTGACGTCGCTATGTAGCCAGAGGGAGATACAATTCTATTGGTGTTTGTTATAGTCACTATTGTAGGTGTGTGATCAGAGGATAATTCTAACGAAGCTTCAACGTGAATCGTTTCTGTGGGGATGTTTTTAACCACGCCGAAATCGATGACATTTGGAATTTTTGCGGATCAGCAGGCCAATATGTTGGCTGTCCGCTCGTGACAACATTTAAATTCATTTTAGAGATTGTATTATACAAAACACGACCCTTTGGTGTTATTAGTCGTGACCCCCAGAAGGTATGTTTAGCGTTATAATCGCCAGCAGCCAGGAAACAGGGCCCCAATGACTTATACTATATTGGCTTTCTGATATTGCAAATCTAGGTGGTGAGTATTAGGATGAGATTACTATGTTTCGATTCAGCTCTTCAACACAAATGTTCGTTGCTTGGAGATAATCTTCACGATGATCACACATTAGGTAGTGTTTGATTCGTGTTTTTATCAAAATGGCAGAACCTCCACAAGCTCTATCGCCAGGGTCCTTGGTATCATATAGTGTATAACCATTGATTTTAAACGTATTTCTTGAGGTCAAATGAGTTTCAGAAACCATCATGACATCAATTTGTTTATTTTAAAGAAAGTATTCTAATTAATTTTTATGTTGGCGGATGCCGTTTGCGTTCCAAAAACAAATGTTTCCATGGTTTTTTCTAAACGACTTAAATTATAAACCGGAGTTTCATCATTACTTGGCGAGGCACCTTGCATTGGACGATGGTTTGATTTTAGGACGTTAGCGTAAGAGGTTCTGTTATTACTAGGCTGGGGGGCTTGAATTGCATTTGTGTTTACTTGATTTGCGACCTGCATTTGAGGGGTATTTGTTTTCGGTCCAACCGTCTGCTTGACGATATTATATACAGGGCTAAAACATTGACGACAAATATCGTTAAAAATAAAAGAACGTAAAAGTTGAAATTTTTAAAATAAGTAATTCAAATAAATTTACCTGTAATACTTTTTAACAAAACATTAATGAAATCAAGTGAATATTAATCATATTTCCAACCAATGTGTTTAGTAAGGTTATGTTCCGCTGGCAGCTGCATTTAATCTGCACTCAAAAGAAAATCAATTTATCCGTACTCAAATCAATCCGAAGCGGTATTACTAGTACGGTGAGTACGGATTTTCTTGAATCAGGTACAGAAAGATTGATTCAAGTACAAATACTTAAATTATCCATATTCAATCCCGATTTCGTACTTGAAATAATCTGAAAATGAGATTGAGTTAAGTAAAACTAAGATTGAATCAATCTAAAAACGCGCTTGATTCAAGTATTATAAATTTATTCCTAATTCGTGCTTGAAAAAAACCAAAAAAAAATAAAAAAATTTGAAAGAAAAAATTATTATGATTGATTAACTTACCCGTTTCACACCTTAAAGAATGATAAACCACCAACGTCATGCCCGATATGGTTTTTATTTTAAAAATCTTATGTACATACATATTTAACTAAAAATATAAACTAAATGAGAAGCAAAATTTCAAATTTACTTTTTAACCTATAGATAATCAAAACATGCGTAAGCCGGAGGGTTAAACATGAAAATAATACATACATATACAGGTAACCCTCGATTTACGCGGTCTGTTGGGACCGAAGAAAGCACGTGTAAATCAAATTTGTGTCAAACAAGGTTCACGACTGGTCCAAATTCCGTTTATGGGAACAGAAATTTAATATATCGTGTAAATCAAGACATGCGATGCATACAAAATTTAATTTTTGGGCCCAAAAACCGCGCTAATCGAAAACATATAGAATTAAAATTTTATTTTAAATTAAATGATATTTCTTTATAATGATATGTATAAAGCTTTGTTATTTTATTTTTATAAAACATTTGAATTAAAAGAGAACAAAAAAAAATATTGAAAGACATTTGAATAGCTAAAATCAAAAATATAAGAAAGTTATGTCAATTGTAAAATAGTCAAAAACAAACTAAGCCAGGGCGAATTGACTAAAACCCAATAAAATTTTACTGGTTTTCGAAAAAATTTAAAAAATGTTCAGGTTACTGAAAAAAATTCCAGTAACCTGTAAAAATTTCTATTAAGCAGTAAATTTTAAATTTTTAATGCAAAAAATTCTAGGTTAATTTTTTTTTTTTTTTTAAATCTATTTTTTATTATTGAATCTTTCTTATCGAAATTTACAATATGTATTCAAATCTTAAATCTACTTGTTGTTTATTAGTTGTTACCAGTGTAACCACTAACTGCTGTATTCAAATTTTAAGACTGTCTTCTAGTTATGCTCAAAGTATCGGTTCTTTTTAGCCTCTGGTGACCTTCGAACTGAAGCAAACCCCGAGCGAGGTAGTTAGGGTGGACCATTAGTTTATCGATGTAGCTTATTGAATATTTTTTAATTTCCTCCTGGAAATTAAAGATCTCTGTGGATAATATCATTACGTATATACCATGGGGCGCAGACAATTTGTCGTAATATTCTAGACTGTCTTCTTTGAAGCTTTTGGATGTTAGATGCGCATGCAGTACCCCATAATTGGATGCCATATGTCCATATTGGTTTTATGATGGACTTGTATAGAAGAATTTTGTTGTCTAAAGACAAGTTTGAGTTTCCACCGAGAAGCCAATGTAGTTGAGCTGCTTTAAGTTTCATAGCCGTTATTTTCGCTTCGATATGACGAGACCAGGTCAAGCGTCTATCTATATGAATTCCCAAGTACTTTACATGGTTTTCTACCGGAACAGTGATGTTATTTATTTTTACTGCTGGGCACGTTTGTCTTCTGAGCGTGAAAGTTAAGTGAGCACATTTAGCCGGGTTTACCTTTATTCTCCATTTTTCTAGCCATGCCTCTAGTTCATTGATGTGGGACTGCAGATTTTGCGATGCGACTTTTGGGTCATGGTTAACGCTAATAAATGCTGTGTCGTCTGCAAATGTAGAGGTATGCGTGCTCAGGTTTGTTGGCATATCCGCTGTGTATATTATATATAGAAGCGGTCCTAATATGCTGCCTTGGGGAAAACCAGCAGTAATTTTCTTGAGGGGGGAGTATTTATCTTGCGACCTTACTATGAATTTTCTGCCTGTAAGATAGCTCTCCAGAAGCTTGTGAGTGTTTTGAGGAAGCATTCGTGTTATTTTGATGAGTAGCCCATCATGCCAAACTTTGTCAAATGCTTGGGAAATGTCTATAAACAGGGCTGAGCAGTATTGCTTTTTCTCAAACGCCGATCTAATAAGGGTGACAATTCTATGCACTTGTTCTATTGTACCATGTTTCGCTCTGAATCCGAACTGGTGATCCGGGATAATGTCGTGTTCATTTAGATGAGGAGTTATACTTAAAATGAATATTTTTTCGAAAAGCTTCGATAGGATTAATAATAAGCTTATCGGTCTGTACGACGCAACCTGGCTAGCATCTTTTCCTATCTTGGGAATCATAACAATTATAGACCTCTTCCATGAGGATGGGAAGTATCCGACTCTTAATATAGCGTTAAAAATGAGTAGCAAGATTCTGGAAGCAGACGATGGTAAGTTTCTTATCATGGACCCTGTGATACGGTCAAGTCCGGGAGATTTTCTAATATTCACTTTTTCTATTGCAGATTTTACTTAAGTAATGTTAAATTTTAATGGATGGTTTACCTTATCAGGAATGATTGGACGACAGGAACAAGTATGTGTATCATGTGGCGTGAAAACTTTCTCAAGGTGGCCCGCGAAAGCGTTTAATTTTTCATCTGTGTTTTTGGCCCAAGTGCGGTTTTCCAGTCTTAATGGAGATTCTTGGGTTATAGGGCATTTCATATGCCGTACAGCCTTCCATAAGCTATAATTGGAGTTTTTTGTGGCATCTAGGCTGTCTAGTTAGCCTTCTATTGCAGACTCGTGGTTCTGGGTCAATTTGTTGCGAAGAGTTGTCAGGCATAATTGTAGTTGGGCCATAGTGGTTGGGCAACGACTGTTTTGCCATTGTCTTCTTAACTTCCTTTTTTCTCTGATAAGGGTCTCTATATCCGTCGATGTATTGTAAGTAGCTCGTTTAATTGTCCGCTTGATTGGGGTTGCGTTTCTTGCTGCAGCATCCAAGACTTCTGTAAATCGGTCGACAGCAATTTGGATGTCAGATGAATTTTTTAGGGGAATGCACTGTGATAGGTGAGAGCTCACATACATTTTATACTTTAACCAATTTGTGTTTCTGTTTGGATAGGAAATACAGTTTGCAGCGTCAGAGTTACCTTTTAAAATGAGGATTGAAGGTGAATGATCAGACGAAAGATCATAGGAGGAACTAACTAGTACCTGATCGCGCTTGATGTTTTTGATTACAGCAAAGTCAATAAGGTCTGGTAGCTTGTTGAAGTCGGTTGGCCAATAGGTAGGCTCACCACTCGATAGCACATCAAAGTTATTTGCAGTTACGGTATTATATAGCTGATTACCTCTAGGACTAATAAGTCTGGAGCCCCAATATGTATGTTTAGCGTTGTAGTCGCCAGCAGCAATGAATTTCTGGCCCAATGTGGAGAAGAAGTTGAGAAATTTATCGTGTAGAATTTTGTGCCTCGGGGGACAATAAACGGATGTTAACGTTAGTTTGAAATCAGTAAGATTTATAGATGTGGCCTGGATACAATCTTCTTCGAACTCTGGCAATTGTAAGTGTCTGATGTGTTTGTGCACAATTATGGCTGTGCCACCACAAGCTCGTCCGCTGGTATGTTTTGTGTCATACGTAAGGTAACCATCTACCCTAAAGCAGTTTTTATGAGTAAAGTGTGTTTCAGAGACAAGAAGTACGTCGATTTCATGCCTATGAAGAAAGTTTGCAACTTCGTGTTTATGTTGGGATAACCCGTTTGCATTCGAGAAACATATTTTTAACTGGTTCATTTTTTGTTTAGTAGAACTTGCAGGAGCATGTTCTGGTTTCGCATCATTTCCTGAAACATTTTCTGCATAGTGGCCATGAAGTTATTCATAGTTTGAATTAAATTTTCAATTGAGGGAGGCATTTGTAGACCTTTCCTAGGAACATTAGCGTACGGAGGTTGCTTTGCGTTAGAAGTACTCGGGGGATTTTTCGCATTAGGGTTTCCTTTTAAGACTTGGGCATATGATTGGTTTTGATTCTTTGTTTGTGAAGTACTAGCAATTGAGCCAGCGGCTTGCCTGGCCGCATGTGACGGACCATATTGGGAGTGAGTATATTTTTGAACTAAAGCAGGTTTTAATAAATGCAAGAAGACTTTACAACCCCTATAGTTTGCCGTGTGATTTTCGCCACAGTTGCTGCATTTCTTAACATTCGGGTCGGCTTTAGAACGATTACATTCGGCGGTTTTATGAGCGTCGCCACAAACCACACATACGTGAGGCAATTTACAATATGATTTTGTATGCCCATATTCCTGACAGTTTGTGCATTGGGAGTGACCCTTTCGTTTTATTGGCTCCTCAACAGTTATTCTTCTGTTGAGTAGGTAGCGCAAGTTGTATATGGGATGAACTGAATTTTTGGTTTTGAGAACCGATGAATCAAACGATATCTCAATGCGGTGCAGTGGTTAAGGAACTTTATTCCTGTTCAAAATATTATGCACAGATTTTACCTCATACCCCTCTTGCTATACGGCAGATTTTATATCCTCTGTAGGAACAGAACTATCTATGCCTTTTATGACAATAATCAATCCCATAGCACTTTTTAATTGGTATGTAAAGTAACTTTTATTTTCTGCGTCCAGGTGTCTTGATATAATACGAAAGTTCGTTTCTGTACTGGCTTGAATTTTGGTCTCTTGAATTTGCCCGCGTCGTATAGAAACGACGTAGAAATTATTCTTACCTACAAGTTGAGTCAACATGTTGACTATGCTATTTGATGTTTGCTCTCGCAGATAGATAGGTGGCGGTTTAACTTCTTTAGTGGCTGTCCCATTAGCTGATTCTGCTTCTTCATCGTCAGGTATGGATAGTACAGAGAATCTGTTACCGTTTGTTGGCAAAGAGACTACGTTAGAGCCTTTGTATTGTTTGGCCATGCGTTCCTGTTGGTTGGACCTAGGGCTAGCCTTTTTCTTAGTTATTGTTATATATCTGTCCATGCCCGTTTGCACTTAAGTAGTTTTTGGCACAGCTCCTGTATTTATTAATGCAAATCGTGATGTTCCAGGTTTTTCGTTATTATTCCTCTGGTCAGACGACTTCACACTTAGAACCACATTTACGGTCGGATCAACACACTTGCTCAGGTTGGGCACACTTGAACTCAAATTGCTGTATGGAAAACCAGTTGCGCTGGCAATTTTTGCACTTAAATAATTTTTGTTTAATTCTGGGTAACGAATGTTTTCATTGCTCATGCTCGGGGAGCTTACCACAATATAAGTATTTCTGCTATTTGTGCTGGGCCTACTCTCCTCATTGGGAGTATTTGTGAGGCTCATTCACAAATCTCTTCGGGCACACTAGTTATTGTTCTTTTTTTTTCACCCACGGCAAATATTTTTTTATTATTTTTTTTTATTTTTGTTACTCACTGATACACGTCCGTACTCGTCAAGAGCTGGTTCGCATTGGTACATTGTAAAAAAAATCTTTTAATTTTTGTAAAATATATCAGTATGCACTTGTGCAGATCTATTTTAGCACACAGTTGATGAAATTTCTTGAATCACAGTGCTGCAATTCCCGTAAAATAAAGATTATTATAATTTTTTGAGCGTGTTTTATTAAAACCGCGCAAAAAAAGCGCGTAATTCAAAAAAAGGTTACTATTATTGATCCGTGTTATATCTAAATCGCGTAAATTAAGTACCGTGTAAATCAAGGGATACCTGTATATATGTATATGTTTTTCTTCTTGTTCTGTGGTTTTTGTTGTTTTTACAAACAAAAAGCAAATCGTTTTGTTGGAACTTGTGTTGTGTTGTTGTAATTGTACAACAACTTTTGAAAAACATACACGTACGCACGCATAAAAGAATGCAATAATGAGAGATGATACTAATACGTTTTATGAGATTACAACCCTCATTTTGTAATTTTACTCTCAGAGTGGCACTATCAACGAAAAGTTTAATCTTTTTTGTACTTGATTTGAGAATTTTATACTTATTTGAATAAATTCCGGGATTGATTTTTGAAAGTAATCCCATTTAGGATTGTTTTGAGTACGTTTTAGAGTTATTCGTACTTGAATTTTGGAGTACGACTCGTACTTAAGGTAATCCTAAAAAACTTGATTTATCCCGAGTGTTTTTCTTTCTGTGTGGCTGTTGACATGCTCACCCAGCCATCCAGTTGATTCACTGAAGGAATGGATCCTGTTCAAATCAATGTCATAGAGACAGATTTTGTTAGTGATGATTCTTTAGCCAAATAGCTTGAGTTTAAGGTCTCAAATACAACACGCGGCCACCAAGGCTGCAAAGGTTACAGGCATGCTAAGCAGGCTAATGGCGAATATCGGTAGACCAACACAGAGCAAGAGGAGACTAATTATGGCAGCAACCAATTCTATACTCTTATATGGCAGTGAAATCTGGGGAGAGGCGATGCGGGCGAAGACTAAACGCAAAGTACTGGGGGCAGTTCAGCGCCCGGCGGCACTAAGAGTCGCTTCGGCTTACCGTACGGTTTCGGGCAACGCGGTATTTGTTATAAGCGGAGAAATACCTGTGATCTCTTGGCGCTTGAGCGAAATGAAGCATGGCAATCTAGAGGAGATGTTCCTGGTATTAGTGCTGCAGAGTTGAGATCTCAAACCATCCAGCGATGGCAAAACAGATGGAGCACAGAAACGACCGGTAGATGGACGGCAAGGCTCATCCCATATATAGAAAGATGGACGCAGAGGAAATCTGGGGAGGTTAACTACTTTCTGACCCAATTTCTCTCGGGTCATGGATACTTTAAAAAGTATTTGTACCGCATGGGCAAGACGGGTGATCCTGCTTGTATCTATTGCGGCGAGGCGAACGATGATGCGGAACACACGTTCTTTAACTGTACCAGATGGTCCGCAGAAGGAAACGCACTGAGGGAGCAAATCGGCGAGTTTAATGCTGATAATATAGTTGAAAAAATGATCGAATGCGGAGACAAATGGAATGCAGTAGGACACTATGTCGAAAATGTGTTACGGACGAAGAAAAAAGACCTCGATAATTTGAGGCAACGTGAGCGCCAACGAACGGAGGATGAGCAGCAAGAGCACGCTGGCTATGAACATGATGGACCCAGACGTGGGTAAATAGAGTAGTCCTTCCGAGGACGAAGTTTCTGGGCCTTCCCGAAGTAATACGGATAGCAGTTCCGGGAAGGCACTTCACCAGAAAATGAGGAGGGATTGTTTTAGTGGAAACACCACTCGACGCAGTTGAAGACGGTCACTGTAAGTGCGAAGGCATTTTTAACCCTACCTCACACATCAAAAAAAAAAAGGGTCTCGGAGTGCCGAGCAGTGACAGAGAATATATTTCGTGGACTCCTCCTCGTCGCCGCAACACCTACATAGGTAGTTGTAATGGAGCCCCAACCTTTAGGAGTATTTCCCAATGGGTCAGTGCCAGTTGTAACCGCAATAAGGTTTCTTAGGTGATGTCTGGACATCCTTAATGCGCGACGTGTCCTCTTTTCTTCTATGATGGGCCAGATTTTTCTGGTTTCCCCACATGTTTTTTCATCAAACCACCTCTGGTTGCAGTGATTGCATGGGTCGAACTGTACGACTCAAGTTGGTTCCTGCATAAACCAACGAATATGCCCCTGTGTCATGTGTTTGTACTAATTTGTGTAACACATTTAATTGTTGGTTCGTAACTTTAATATTTAATAGCTTCTATGTCATCGCATACGTTTTTTATACCCACACCACAATAGTGGAGAGGGTATAATGCATTTGTGCTGATGTGTGTAACGCCTTAAAATAGTGGTCCTAGACCCACCTTAAAGTATACCGATCTACTCAGAATCACTTTCTGAGTCGAACTAACGATGTCCGTCCGGCTGGCAGGCTGTCTATGTAACTTTGTTCGCAAAGTACAGGTCGTAATTTTAGAGATAATTTGATAAAATTTTGGGTCATAGGTTCTTATTGGCAGAAGGGCCAAGCCTATTGAAAATGGACCGAATGGTAGGACCATGAGGGAAGATAGGGGGAAATTTCTTCCTCTCAGAAACTATCAAACCGATTTTAATGAAATTTTAAACATAGATAGAACCATATCTATATGGACACAAAATGTATACGTTTATAAAAAAAATCGGACCACGAGGGGAGATAGGGGTAATTTCTGCCTCTCAAACCGATTTTAATGAAATTTAAAACATCCAGATCCATATCTATAGGGACACATTAGCTATACAGTTTTTAAAAAATAGGACCACAACAGGAGGCAGGGGGCAATTTCTTCCGCTCACAAACTTTCAAGCCGATTTCATGAAGTTTATAAACATAGATAAATCCATATTTACATGTACACATAAGCATGATGTGTTTTTAAATACATAAAATAAATAAAAATAATTTAATGAAAATTAAATTTAATGAACTTAAGCCTAATTAAAAATATTAAAAATTTGGATTAAAAGCCATAAATAGTTCAATAAAATACCCACAATACTAATAATTGTTAAAGCTAAGGCACGAGCTCTATGTTTGCATTTGTCCTTCAAGTTGTGCTGAAAAGGTCAACAAGAAAAAGAAAGACAAAAAATGAAAAAACAAAAAATATGTACTTTGAACTTCAAGAAGAATTCTTGACAAAAGTACGAAAAAACAGAAGTAAAGGAACAACATGTTAAAATAAATTAAAATAGATAATCATTCAAAGCAAATTTCGATCTACCAAAGGTTGAATACAATTTTGTTTAAGGATTGATGTTTGACTAATGACGTCAGCAGTCGTCGATGGCTGCGAGTGTTAAACGGCAAGCCCTCTGAGGAGATTGAGTGGTTGCAATCGAAACATGTCAGGGTAACCTGTCCGTAAACACCTGGGTTCGAGCCAGATTGAGTCAAGAATGAAAAATTATCAGTAAATTTTAATTGATTTTCATGTTGTAAAATTCCTTTCTTCATAAAAATAATTTAATGAAAATTAAATTTAATGAACTTAAGCCTAATTAAAAATATTAAAAATTTGGATTAAAAACCATAAATAGTTCAATAAAATAACCACAATACTAATAATTGTTAAAGCTAAGGCACGAGCTCTATGTTTGCATTTGTCCTTCAAGTTGTGCTGAAAAGGTCAACAAGAAAAAGAAAGACAAAAAAATGAAAAAACAAAAAATATGTACTTTGAACTTCAAGAAGAATTCTTGACAAAAGTACGAAAAAAACAGAAGTAAAGGAACAACATGTTAAAATAAATTAAAATAGATAATCATTCAAAGCAAATTTCGATCTACCAAAGGTTGAATACAATTTGGTTTAAGGATTGATGTTTGACTAATGACGTCAGCAGTCGTCGATGGCTGCGAGTGTTAAACGGCAAGCCCTCTGAGGAGATTGAGTGGTTGCAATCAAAACATGTCAGGGTAACCTGTCCGTAAGAATGAAAAATTATCAGTAAATTTTAATTGATTTTCATGTTGTAAAATTCCTTTCTTCATAAAAATAATTTAATGAAAATTAAATTTAATGAACTTAAGCCTAATTAAAAATATTAAAAATTTGGATTAAAAACCATAAATAGTTCAATAAAATAACCACAATACTAATAACTGTGGTTTAGGGTATCATATGGTCGGGCTTGACCGACTTTACTTTCTTACTTGTTTTTAATAAAAATTGGAGCTTTTACTTAATATTTTTTAACAAGAACTTTTTTGTGTCGGAAGCTACCGATATTGTTTACCGATAAAAATTGTTAACATTTCATTACAGAATAGCTATTAACGACAATTATCGTCAACTAACGAAGTTTGACTACTTAACGAAAAAATTTTGTCGTGAAAAGTTTACAGAATTTCAATACAGGTATGATATTATATGTCCTTAACGATATCATAAAATTTAATAGATTTTTTGGGCAAACCAAGATTGCTCACTGTTTGCACATCATAAAGCGTAAATCTGCTTTCACTTTTAGAGCGGAAAACTTCTATATTAATTTTGACAGAATCGTTCTCACATCGTGCAGTATTGCCATCATCGGCTCCAGCTTAGTCACCGATTACCTTGTAAAGAATTTTTATTCTCTTTTTTAAAAACCTTACATTCTTTTTTGTTTGACTATCCTTAAAAAGTGCAACTTTAGTAATGTATACCCTCCAATACTAAAGGCTCAGTTAGCCGGGAGTAACAGTAACCTTACCGTAAAAAAGTAAGACAAACCTTTCATTTTGAATTTGCCCAAAGCTGTTTATAAAGCACCAACATTTTAAAATTAATACCATAAACGAAAATGAGTTAAGAGAAGTGAATAAAAGTACGTAAACTGACTTAAATTGTTTTTTTTTATGATATAAACACATACAGATATGTACACACAAATGTTAATTTAATTTTCATATATTCTATCGGCTAACAGCCGGCTTCAAGCCGCCGCCGATTTGGTCCTTTGGAGTCACAGATTAACCTGAATCTAAAAATGCGTACGTTTCCAAAGAGTCACCATTAAAATGTATTCGGATTGGAAGAATTCTGAAACATGGTTTAATTTGGTAATGATCATTGTGTGTATTTACACTTCCACTGCAAGGATAAGTTGCTTCTTAAACGGTGTTTTCGCATCTAAATTAAACTTTTGGAACTCACCGCATTTATGAATTTAATGATCCCCACTTTTACAAAACATACAGTATAATTGTCTGCATTTTCCTTCTGAATGAGTATTTACTGACGCAGCTTTCTTGCTACTTATATGGGACACGACTTGGCTAGCGGCAGCCGCTATGCTGTATATCCAAACGCCAAGAAAAAACATGGTTGTGGTAAACATATTCTAAGTGCAACATATTATGATAAGATAAATGATTGTAGTTAACATATTGCGATTATTCTTGAATCATATTATGTCCAAATTTATTCGTAATATTAACTACATCACAAACACTTTGCCTAAGCAAATGACAGATTAATAAAACTTATGTACAATGTGATTTGACACATATGATTTACATGTATATTACAGTGGCTTAATCCAACTTAAGCATATTATAGTTGGGCCTTCATACTTGCACAGTCTCCAAAATCGTTTTCACATTTCTTCAGATTATAAAAGGGGTTACCCCTTATTACATATAGTTATGCAATGCATAGTATGCATGTACGTACCTAATTTGTACTGCTTTGCTTTGAAAGTACCTAAAATAAGCGTTTAGTTTAAAAAATCTAAATTAACAAGTTAGAGTGCTATATTCGGCTGTGCCGAATCTTTGATACTCTCCACCGACAGTTCGAATGTTTAAGGAGTAATATCTGTATGATGCTATTATTATCTTATACTATGTTCACACTTGGGTTCTTAAACGCGTTTAAGCAGCTCGAACATGATTAAGCTCTAATTACTTCAAAATTGAGATGATTACCCATACATTGAAGTGATTTGTTAATTACATCAAATTGACATGATTACAACTAAATCACTTCATAAACCACATAGAATCCACTGAACATACCTTAAACTGAGTGTAATGTAGAATCGCCAACATGATCGTGTACAACCGGCCACGATTTCTGCTTAATGTTTTTATTTTTTTCCTTGAATAATTAATAAATTTTCAAAATTTCATCATTCAAATGATTAAAATAATCTTCTGATAACTTTATAAAAGCATTTTAAATACTTTAAATAAATATAAATTTGTTTGTTGTGTTTTTTTTTTCTTAATCATCTGTCATCTTAATCATCTCAAATGTAGTGTGAACGGCTTTGATTAACTTAATCAACATTTTGCTTAAACGCGTTTAAAAACCCAAATGTGAACATATCAGTATACTATGTTCACATTTGGGTTCTTAAAAGCGTTTAAGCAGCTCGAACGTGATTAAGCTCTAATCACTTCAAAATAGAGATGATTACCCATACATTGAAGTGATTTGTTAATCACTTCAAATTGACATGATTACAACTAAATCACTTCATAAACCACATAGAATCCACTGAACATACCTCAAATGTAGAATCGCCAACATGATCGTGTACAACCGGCCAAGATTTCTGCTTAATGTCTTTATTTTTTTTCCTTAAATAATTCATAAATTTTCACAATTTCATCATTAAAATCGCATTTGTTGTGATACAGACGTGTATTTTAGCCCCGCATACGATTTGAACTATTAATTAATCACATTTGATTTTGTAATATAAGCAGCGAATGGACGCTTAAAAAAATAATATACATATTTTGTTATTTAAATTATTTAACATAATAGTGAACAATTTAAAACGATAAAATTAAATAAAATAAAACAGTGTATATATATATGCGTATGTCTGAATGTTCATACATGTGTATACATATTCTGAACAAAAATCTTTAACAACATAATTTTAAATCGCATAACAAATTCAGCTGGATTTGGTCAAAATATATAAATTATCCTAAGATATCGAACAACAATAAACTTAAAATTTTCGTCGCTGCTTCCAGATCTTTAATGTTTTACGGTGCTCAAATTTGGGGATTTAAAAAATATGATGAAGTGGAAAAATTATTTCGATACTTCATAAAGAAAATGTTACTTTTACCATTAAATACGCCAAACTACATGCTTTACTTAGAAACTGGTCTAAACTCCCTGTATATTGATACCTTAAGGCTACATTTTTCTTACATTAATAGAGTTCTACAACTGCCTGAGCATAGATTGCCTCGAATGTTAGCTGAAAAAATTATTTCAATGAAAACCTTTTGGGCTGAGGAGTGGGTAAACATATGTGAAAAAATTCAATATGTTCCTGAAAATGCTACTAAACCCCTGTGTATATACTGGAAACCAATACTTGAACTTTTAAAAACAACGGAAAGAGAAGATCTTATATTTAATGCAAGAGGCTCACAATTTCATGATTTGTATCCGCAATTAACTTTTAGCACAAATCCTATTTTTACTTCAGAACTTTCGTCGCGTGCTACAAGTCTACTAATCAGAGTACGTGGAGGTCTTCTTGATTTAAATAGTAGAGCATTTAGACGTACTTCTGTTGGCCTATGTACCCTTTGTAATTTGGATGAATCCGAAAATACGTTTCACTTCCTAGGAGTTTGTCCTATTTTTAATGAGTTCCGGTTTAAATATTTTAGTAAAACATTTTTGGATATGAACGAAGTTTTAAATATACTTATCGGCAACGATAATAATCACTATAGTTTATACAAATATGTGGAAATTTGTTTAAAGTACAGAAAACTTATCCTCAATGAATTCAATTAAATTCCTTTAAAATTTATTATTAATTTTTAATGTACAATTTATTCTTTTTTATATAATCAATTTAAAATTTGGTAGAACCAAAGTAAATTTGCTTATAAATTAATTTATTTAAAATTTAATTTAAATCAGCTTTAAAATGCCAATCTGGCTCACAACTATAATAGTTAAGCCAAATATAGATACATAAGACCTAAAAATTGTATTACTTACCTTTGTAAATATTGATAAAAATATCTATTAAATAAATAAAAAAAAAATATTCTGAACAAAAACATTTAAATTTAAATTCTTGTTTTTTTTTGTTGTTGTAAAATACAATAAATAATAAAAATATTAAAGGAAAGCAAAACGGTGAAAAACAAAAACAACTCTTTGCATGAGTACGAACAGTGAAACAACACTAAAGGGGTAATTTTGTTGTTCACTTCACCTTGCGTTGAGAAAATTTTCATATAAAATTTTTTTAATTCAAAAAGTAATTTCAATTTTTGGGAATACAAAATTTTAATTTCAAAAGATTTTGTTATTCGTGCTTAATTCCCAGTTTTTATTCTTGATAAAAACACTTGAAATTTATTGTTGATGGGATAAGCTATTCCTATGCATTTCACTGGTTGCTTAGGCCAGATCATCTGGAAACTTCATCCATAAAGATTTTAGAAAAACTAAAGATATTAAACCAAATAAAACTGTTAAACGTATAAGACTTATAGTAACAGTTCTACTTGTAATAATATCAAAGTTTAAACAAAACACATCAACAATAAACAACAGTGGGTTTATCTCATCTTACATTCCCCACTACAATTAGTTGAAATTCTCTCAACATTAATTGTAGTTGTAAGTAGGTTAAGAAAAACAAAATAAAAAACAAACAACAACTTACAAAAGATGTTGTCAATTAAGTGTTTTTTTGAATTTTCAAAATTTTAAAAAATTTTATATGAAAATTTTCTCAACGCAAGGTGAAGTGAACAACAAAATTACCCCCTAAGACAAAATGAAAGAAACGTTTACGTTTTAGTTCAAGCAAACGAAAATAATGCAGAAATAAATAAAACTAAACAAAATAATATAAACTATTTAACGGCTAAGCCAGTTACTCGAACACGTTTCCTATCACCCTCGGTGTTTGAAAAAACAGTGGATAGTGACTCATTAAAAAAACTACAACTAGATTTGGTGACAAGTGTTGCCAGGCCAGCAAGTATTACCGTGACGTCAAAAACAAATTAAGTGGGAAATGATACCATGAACTTAAACACAAATGCAATGGAAAACCCCCCTGTAAAAAGCTGTCAAAAGCCTACAGGACAAGTTGGTATGGACAGGTACATAACAGTGCTTAAACGGGGACGCAGCCCTACCTCTGCAGCAGTTGCTTCGGCCTCAAAAGTACCATCTTTTGATAAAATTAATACACAAAATCGTTTTGCGATTCTGGAGGATGAATCCTTTGAAGCACCAAACGTCATTAAATCGTCTAAGCCACCCCCGATATACCTTAGAGAGCAGAACTCTTATGAGTTAGTAAAAAGTTTAATTTCGGTGATAGGTGAAAATTCCTTTTATGTAGCTGCAATAAAGCGCGGTATCATTAACGAGACTAAAATACAGGTGAATCACGAGGATGATTTTCGAAAAGTAATTACAAGATTTGAGACTCTGAATAAAAACTTTTATACTTATCAACTGAAGAGCAGTAAAGGTCTTCAGGTAGTAATCAAGGGCATAGACTCATGCTTAGACCCAAGGGAAATTAAAGCTTTTTTAGAAGAGAAGGGCTTTAAAATCAAAAACGTAGCAAATATCAATAATAGGGAAAAAAATCCCCAGCCACTATTTCGAGTGGAGCAAGAACCCGGCAACGTTAAGCTCAAAAAAAATGAAACACATCCAATTTATAATTTAAAATATATTCTGTACAGAAGGGTAACTATTGAGGAGCCGCACAAAAGAAATGGTCCTGTTCAATGTCTAAACTGCCAGGAATTTGGCCATACTAAGGCATACTGCTACTTAACCCCTGTTTGCGTAGTATGTGGTGAATAACATGGAACAGTTCTTTGCGACAAGTCTAAAACCGATCCAAACGTAAAAAAATGTAGCAACTGTGGCGGTAATCACACTGCCAATTATAGAGGATGCCCTGTATATACTATCGTCAAGCAGTCGGTCGGACCGAAAACTAATCCCCCTCAAATGCAGGTAACAAATCAGGTTAATACAAATGCAATTCAAGCCCCCCAGCCTAGTAATAAAAGAACCTCTTACGCTAACGTCCTAAAATCAAACCATCATCCAATGCAAGGTGCCTCGCCAAGTAATGATGAAACTCCGGTTTATAATTTAAGTCGTTTAGAAAAAACCTTGGAAACATTAGTGCAAACAGTAAATAATTTTACGAACACAATGGGTAATATGATGCAGGAAATGCTTAGAATGCAATCGATGTTATTGCAAGCTGTACTTAACAAACCATGAACTGTTTAAAAATTTGTTTTTGGAACGCAAACGGCACCCGCCAACATAAAAATGAATTAGAATACTTTCTTAAAAATAAACAAATTGATGTCATTATGATTTCTGAAACTCATTTGGCCTCAAGAATACGTTTAATATAAATGGTTATATACTATATAATACCAAGGACCCTCGAGATAGAGCTTGTGGAGGTTCTGCCATTTTAATAAAAACCCGAGTCAAACACTACCTAATGTGTGATCATCGTGAAGATTATCTCCAAGCAACGAACATTTGCGTTGAGGAATTAAATAGAAACCTAGTAATTTTATCGTTATACTCCCCGCCTAGATTTTCAATATCGGAGGACCAATATTATAAATATTTTAAATCATTAGGACCGTGTTTCCTAGCCGCTGGCGATTATAACGCTAAACATACTTTCTGGGGGTCGCGACTTATAACACCAAAGGGTCGTGTTTTATTTAACACAATTTCTAAAATGGATTTAAATGTGGTAGCGAGCGGACAACCAATATATTGGCCCACTGATCATCAAAAAATTCCAGATGTCATCGATTTCGGCGTGGTTAAAAACATTCCCATAGAAAAGATTAATGTTGAAGCCTCCTTAGATTTATCTTCCGACCACACACCTACACTTGTTACTATAATGAACCCCAATAGAATTGTACCTCCGACGACAGCTACGCAAATTAATTGGTTAAAATATAAAAAATATCTCAGTACCCATTGCACAGAAAATATTGCGCTCAGTACACCGGATTATGTAGATCGCTCTATTGACAATTTTGGCAGTTTTCTGAAACTAGCTGTTCAACATTGCCCCCAAAAAAACAAAAACTATTAAAATATATTCCACAGATGCCGAGCATCTTTTGTCTGAAAAAAGGAGGGCTCGAAGAGAGTGGCAATTGCACAGATCCCCTCAACTTAAGAACTTACTAAAAATGTGTACAAAAAGACTAAGAAAGTTACTGCAGACTAAGAAAACGGCTTCTCTGGAAAAATATCTTGAGGAACTTGATGCAACCCCACAATCAAACTACTCATTATGGCGTGCAGCTAGAAATCTTAAAAGGCCAGTTGTCTCTAAACCACCATTAAGAAACTTGAATGGAAGTTGGGCAAGAAATGATGTTGAAAAAGGAAATCTGTTTGTCAATCATTTAAAAAACGTATTTACCCCAAATATATCTCACGATATTGCGGTCGAGTTACCACCTGTTGCTGCTAGAGCAGCTGTTCTGCTAAGATTTGAGATACGAGAAATCGAAAAGGCTATTTGTGATTTAAACCCCAAGAAGGCTCCTGGTTTTGATAAGATCAGCAACAAAATGCTTTTGGAGCTACCCAGCATAGCAAAGAAAATTATTCTTTTAATTTTTAATGCTATTTTACGCCTTGAATACTATCCTTAAAGTGGAAGGTCTCCTTAGTCACCATGATACCTAAACCTGGAAAGAATCACACAAAAGTTGAGTTATATAGGCCTATAAGCTTACTTTCTAATACATCAAAGCTGTTTCAGAAGCTGTTAGCGTCAAAATTAACCCCAATTTTAAATGAAAATAGATGTATTCCTAACCACTAATTCGGCTTTAGAAGAGAACACAGCCCAATTGAGCAAACCCATCGAATAGTAAACGCAATAAGAAAAGCCTTTGAAGAAAAAAAATATTGTTCCGCTCTCTTCATCGATGTTTCTCAAGCTTTTGATAAAGTCTGGCATGAAGGCTTATTACATAAATTATAGCTCAACTTACCAGTAAACACACACAAGCTGTTAGAAAGCTACTTAGTCGGTCGAAAATATATTATTAAAGAAGGTGATTATTTAAGCTCTCCTCAGCAAATTGACGCTGGAGTCCCTCAGGGAAGCATCCTGGGCCAACTTTTATACTTAATATATACCTCGGATATGCCAACAAACAACTACACACAAACTTCAACATTTGCTGATGATACAGCTTTTTTGAGCGTGCACGAAAACCGTCAAGAAGCATCTCGATACCTACAGGATCATATATTTCAACTCGAACTATGGTTAAAGCAATGGAAGATAGAGTTCAATGAGCAAAAATGCGTACATATAACATTCACCTTGCGTCGGGAATCATGCCCCCTATTAAAATCAATAATCAAATAATACCTCAAAATTCGCATGTAAAATACCTCGGTATTCATCTAGATCGCCGTTTAATGTGGAAAAGCCATATTCATTGGCTTATTGGAAGAAACTCTGTCCTTAGTCTCGACTGCAAACTTCTTCTTTACAACTCCATCTTAAAGCCAATTTGGTGCTATGGTATTCAGTTATGGGGCACTGCCTCGGCCTCTAATATCGAAAAAATTCAAAGGCGCCAAAATAAACTACTTCGAATAATCACAGCTGCCCCTTGGTATCTTAAAAACTCAAATATTCACAAGGATCTTAATGTTCCATTAGTTAAAACTATGATTACGAAATATGCAGTAAAATACTTAAAAAGGCTCGAATTGCACCCGAACCCACTAGCACGAACTATTTTAAATGATAGCGGCCACACTCGCTTAAGAAGAAGAGACACTGCAGCACTTATCCAATTAGATGAGCGATAAACACCTATAAAAGTGAACAGAACCCGCGATGAAGAAAATTTTTGTCTGGCACTGGCAGGACAAAAAATAACGTATTAGGTTAAGATTTGATTAATTATTGTTAGTTCATATTTAATATATGAAGATTCAATAAATAATGAAGAAAAAAAAAATTTTCATCATTAATATGATTTAAATAATCTTCTGATAACTTTATAAAAGTGTTTTTATCCATTTTTAATACTTTAAAGAAATATAAATTTGTTTGTTGCTTTTTTGTGTGTTTGTTGTGTGTTTTTTTTCTTAATCATCTGTCATCTTAATCATCTCAAATGTAATGTGAACGGCTGTGATTAGCTAATCAACATTTTGCTTAAACGTGTTTAAAAACCTAAGTGTGAACTTAACATTAAACTGTGACGATTTGTTATTAATTATGGTTTTAGGCGACTAAACGGTTTTCCGGTAGTAGGGTTTATATGGGTTCTAGGGTAAATTATGGACCGATCATCACGAAATTTCACAGCGTCATTTCAAGTCCTTTAAAACTGTGACGTACCAATTTCTGTTATGATAGCATTTTTAATTATGGTTTTAGGTGTACTAAACTGTTTTCCGGGAGTAGGGTTTCTATGGGGCCTAGGGTAAATTATGTATCGATCTTCACGAAATTTCACAGTATCATTAATAGTTCTATAAAACTGGCGAGCCAAAATTTGTTATGATTGCATTATTTTTTACGGTTTTAGGCGTACTAAACTGTTTTCCGGGAGTATTGTTTATATGGGGCTTAGGGCAAATTATGGACGGATCTTCACGAAATTTAACATCGTGATTTCCAGTCAAATAAAACAAATTTTTGCAAAATCTTATCTCATTCCGTGCCTTGTTCCAGCATTTATGTTATTTTTTGTAACAAAATTATCCATTTTGTTAGGTGGTGGTTCCACATTTTGATTCATAGCTCTGGTCCTACTGAACCGATTTTGCTGGATTTCAATCCCAAACTGCTTAGGATAACTACAAGCAATTCGGCACGTTGATTGCTTTTGAGTTGTTCGAAAGTGAGCGTGTTTTCAACAGACGGACACACAGACGGACATGGCCAAATCGACTTAGAATTACTCAAGGACCCAGAATAGATATATACTTTATGGGGTCTGAGATGAATAATAAAAAAGTTTCACACGGAATGACAAACTTAATATACCCTCTTCACAACTGATTGTGGTGGATGTATAAAAATGGTAAAAACATTATTAATACAATTTAATTAAATGAAAATATTAAATGGACGATGTCGATATTTTTAGTTTTGACGCCGATGTATCACCGATATGTCGTCCATCAAAACATCGATGTTAAAATCGGTGTTTAAAAAACATCGATGTATCATGTGCGTTCGTTTACTTTTCCAGTAAAATCCACTAGGTGAGTAATATGAAAATTTGTGTACGCGAACGCATTTCAGTAAAATCGAGTACAAATTTGTACAGATTTTGGGGTAGGCGAACGCAGCTATCGTTTGCATCCCTACTTATACCTCTCAAACCAATAAAAATCCAACCTTTTGCTTTACTTAAAAATAACACTGTGCTAGTTGCAAAATTATACAAGACGGGTTTTAGCATAATTTGTGTACGCTGAATCTAATGGAGCCCACCGTTTTTTTTTTAGGATAGCTCTTGTTTTCGAGATGTACAGTTATTTCGAAAATGGAGGAGGTTGCACAACTTTTATTCGCGTAACTCAAAAACGGTTTAGTTTATTGATATGACTAAAAAATCCGCAATTAAATTTCCTTTAAGAAAAGTAAAACTTTTTTTTTTAATATGAGCAGTCGTTTAGGAAACATAATTTTTTTTAGAAAAAAAAAAATAATTTTTTATCAAAATTTCGAAATTTTTGTTTTCTAAAAATTCATAAAAAATTCGAAATTGCAGCTAGGCTTCTAAATTTTTGCAGAAATATAAAGGCTGCAAACAAAACAACCTATACAACTGTTACAACCTGTTTACAACTTTTGATTTTATTTACCAAAGTCGAGAAATTTTAATTAATTTAAGAATTTTATAAAACGCAATATTTGTATGGGAGCCCCCTAAGAAGTGGTGATAAGGGGAAAGTATGTCTCGAGAAAATGTTAAAGACAAAAAAAATTAATGAGATTGGTCATACTTTTTATCTCACTAGGGGCAACTCCTGGGCATTTATGGGACTTTTTCTTCAATATATCTCTAGTCTGCATTGAACATATTGAATGGGAGCCCCCTTAAGGAATGGATATAGCACGTAGGTATGTTAGAAATAAATGATTGAGATGAAAAATAAAGCAGGGGCCAAATTTAAGAATTTCACCCATACACATATGGAGGTTTTATAAAAAAAACATGAAAATTCCGCTTGCCTCCAAAAATATCCTCAATACCTTTTAGTAACGAAAATCCCTTATTTTTTTTAAACGGGTTCAAATATTTTATTAACTTTGTCTCCAATATCCCCTGGTACACCGGAGATTTTGGAAACCAATGAAATATTTTTGGTTTCCAATTTCGTTACAACTTCGTATAAAAACCCAAAATGTGCAGAAATAAACAATATTTAGTTCCGCAAATCACTTTAATTCCAGCATATAAAGAGAAGTTTTTAATATATATAATAAATTATTGACCGACAATTAGAAAGTTGATTGTTTTTTTTTAGCAATTTTAAATAGCTTGAGTAAAATATCATGATTCGTAACGGTTTAAGCCGAACTTAAATGATTTTCAGGAGGGCAATTTATATTGGAGCCATGGTAATCTATGAACCAATCATCCCAAAATCTGCAGAGTGATTTCTGGTATTAAAAAACATAAATTTCAATACAGCGGTGCAATTAGTTTAAGCGTTTGCAGTGAATTTTAGAAGGCTGCTAAAGTGGGATCTAAGGTAAATTATGGACCGTATATCACAAAATGGCATAATATTTTTTCTGGCCATATGAAGCTAAGCTGGAAAAAAGTTTACCGCAATATCAATATCTGCTACGGTTTTAGGCGTAATAACTGTTTTCCAGAAGTAGAGTTTATATGGGGCATATGTAAATTATGAACTGCTCTTCACGAAATTTCTAGTCCTATTAAAACCAAATTTTGTTATGAAAGCATTATTTTTGACGGGTTAATTATGGACCGATCTTTACGAAACTTCGCCAAATTTTGTTATGAAAGCATTATTAATTATGGTTTTACGCGTACTAAACTGTTTTCCGGAAGTAGGGTTTGTATGGGGCCTACGGTAAATTATGAACCGATATTCACGAAATTTTACAGCATGATTTCCAGTCGAATGAAACGAATTTTTGCAAAATCTTATATCATTCTGTGCAGGGCCCAACCATTTATGTAAGTTTTTTTTTAACAAAATTATCAATTTTTTTAGGTGATGGTTCCACATTTTGATTCATAGCTCTGATCCTACTAAACCGATTTTGCTGGATGTCAATCTAAAACTGCTTAGGATAACTACAAGCAATTTGACATCAAGTTTGTTTATTTCTCTTATGTTTTTCGAAAGTGAGCGTGTTTTAAACAGACGGTCAGACAGACGGACATGGCTTAATCGACTTAGAATTACTCAAGGATCCAGAATATATATACTTTATGGGGTCTGAGATGAATAATAAAAAATTTTCACACGGAAAGACAAACTTAGTATACCCTCTTCACAACTGATTGTGGTGGAGGGTATAAAAAATACTTGCTTGCAAAAAAAAGTACTTTACGAAGATGCAAAAAAGGGAATTATCTCACTCTGAATTATATCTACGGGTAAGAAATGGAACAAATTTTCCATTTAATAGGTGCGTTTGAAAACTTTTACAGTAAAATGCAATAAATGAGTAAACTAAAAAATTTGCTCTCACAAAAAGCTGTCGTACAAAAAAGTACGCGAAAATTTGTAAAAATACGTAAAAAAAGGCAACAGCTGATGGCAAATAATAACTACATACTTTACTCGTTTTCTTATCGGTACTCAATTTAATACTTTGTATAACACGAACCTTTTTCTGAAAATACAAACAAATTATTTTATGTAATCTTTCATATTTGTGTGTTTTTTATTTTATTTGATTTTACTAGTTTGTAGCGGTTAATTTATTCAAAAGAACATGAATATATTTTTTGCTATTGATTACTTAAGAACGCAAATACTTCACACTTTTACAACTCTAAAAAATCAACATAACAAAAAAAGTTCAAAAGTTGGTACTTATCCAAATAAAAGCTTTACAAACAAGTTTAATAATATTTATTCACTTTTTATTTTGGCTTAATTTTTATTTCAACTTTTCTTTTACTTAACAATTTTTTCACAATTTATAAACTTTTGGTTTATTCCTTTTGTTTGTTTATCTTTTGAAACATATGTTTTACTAAATTTTACTGCAAAAATTTCAGCAGTAAAAATTTGTAAATACTTAGACAAGAACTGTCACTTTATGCTCTGAATTTGTGTTCTCATTAACTGTATTATGTGCACTCAAACGCAATTTAGTAAAATGCAGTAAAGTTCAGTAAAAATAGTTAAGCCTTTTGTGTTCTCGAACGCAGCTATTGTTGCAACATATTTAAAAAGGCAACAACTTTCATTTTTGCATGTATTTTTAGAATAGAACAAAAACCCGCGCGAATGGTAGCATACATGGAACATTTTTGTCAGAAAAGAAAACACCAAAAGGCATAATACGCAGCAGTTCCTTATACCTACTAATAAAAAAACAATAAACAACAACGTTTTTCTTCGACTAGACTATAATGACACGTATCGACACAGAGTGCCCCGGTAGGCTAGCTAGTAGCGAGCTAGTCTATCAACCCCGGGGTTGCGGGTTCGATTCCCGCCAGAGACTCTGGTTTCTTTCCTGCAGACAAGCGTCAAGCTTCGCGGGGTTTAGCATAGGGAATTTAAAAAAATGACACTTGTTCAAAAATAGTGTATTATCTCAATAAAACCGCTGTATTTCGTCCACATTTGGTAATAAAACGGTGCGTTTAAAAATTCTTTTTCTTAAGCCTTTAATGTAAAGTAAAATAGTGTTTTGTTTCTACTGAAACTTTTTAAATTTTGAGTTAATACAGTATTGTTGAACAAGTGCGATATGTCAAAGTAAGACAACAAAAATAATAAAAAAAAAATTAAATAATAATGGAGTTCAGTGTTTGGTACAAATGATCTTGCAAAAGTGCATATTAATATGAAAATATACGTACATATGCTTAGTTATTATTTGAAGTCATCATTATCAAAAAGACCTTCCATAGACAGATCAAGAATATCTTTGGAAGAACTCGAAGTAGGGGAAGAGTTACGTTTTCGAACTGATTGTGAAGTAAGTTTATGCATTTGACATTGCACCTGCCAGGCAGCATTAGGTGGATCTTTAGAAATATTTTTTTTCATTTCACTTACTACAAGTGTCCCTAGCCATGTATATGGTTTTCTTATTTTCTTTGGCTTAGAATCGTTTTAAAATTAACCAGCTCATTACGGAACTTATTAACTGCGCGTTTTCTCTAGAAGTTTAGCAAAATTTAATATATTTCAATACAAAATTAGTCACAAATCAAGAAAGAATGCTATATTTAGCGGACAGACAGACATGACTTAATCGACTTAGAATTACCCAAGGAGCCAGAATATATACATAAATTGTGTTGGGTCTGAGTTGAATAATAAAAAAGTTTCACACGGAATGACAAATTAAGTACACCCTCATCCACCAATAGTGGTGGGTAGAGGGTATAATTATGTGTTTCCAACCACCAAACCCGATTTAATGCAATTTTTGCACAACAAATTTTTTTGCATTTTCTTTGGGGGCTCTTCGTTTGAGCCATTAGTTTGGCTTCGCTGGGAGAAAGCAATTCGTCATAATCTATGACAATCTAAAGAAATTAAAGCAATAAAAGAAAGTAATGTTGCATTTTACAAAACTTTGTATATTTTTACTTTGTGAAACTTTTGGCTCAACCCTGAATTTTTTTGAACATATGTACATACATACATCTATGTTGTCTTTGCCAGCTCTCATTCCACTGCTGTTTTAAGGAAGTTTAATTCGTAAAAACACCATGGCTTTGGAACGTAAATATCTTCTGTTGCAGCTCCACTTTTTTCGAATTATTTATAACGCGAAGTTCTTGCGTATATTGAATTCTCAAATTTTTCCATTTGCGTTTAATCTCGTCCAATGTAACGCTACTGTCTTTTTTTCAACGCTTCGTAAATCCTGCTGAACGCTTGAGCCTTTTTCGTTTTGTCTATGTATTACTGGGATTTAATATTAAATAAACAGGTGTTATCTTGAACAGCAGTAATTCAATTTTCCATTTGGTCCCTTTGCCATTTAACACCATTTTTCAATTATTTATTCAACCACTTTTAAATTTGAACAAAACCTTATACTTTTTACCACCAAATTATTCTTTACTATACCACAAAGTTACTATACACAACGAAACAAAAAAATAAAACAACAACGTCAAATATTAAGTTGCAGCCAACTTCAGGTATAAAAAAGAACGAAAAACAAAAAGAATGCGAGTATAGCAAAGTATGTACTCCCCCGCTATTCTCTTCTCCCCGCCCTTCTATAAACTCAAGACTTTGCAAAGTAAACTTTGCCTATCTAAAAGGGGACTTACTAAAGACTGTTTAAGTATGTCTGGGTTCACACTATGAAAGTTTTCTTTCAGAAAGAGTAAGTTTATTGGTGAGAGGGGAGAGAATAGCAGCATGTTCTCTTCCTCTCTCACCCATAAGCTCAGACTTTCTGAAAGAAAACTTTCATAGTATGAAGCCAGACTATAGCGCTGAGTTGAGAATGTTTCTAACATATTAAATGTTAAAAAGCGCAAATGATAAAAAGTACACAGAAAAAAATAAAAACAGATTTCAATTAAAAAAATTTGTGATATTAATTAAAAAATTAATTAAAATACTATCAATTAAGCGTTTAATTTAATTGATTAAACGTTTAATTCACTTGATAAAACTTTTAATTCACTTGATTAAATTTTTAATTAAAACTGATTTTATTTTTGATTAATGCTTTATTTAGTGAAAAATTTTTGAGAATTTTTTCTGTGTACTTAAAACAACGCGGGGGTACTGCGATATTTTAAAAGAGAAAGTACTGAAAAAAATTCCAAATTACTGAATTTTTCAACACTGGTAAACACTGTCACAAGTGTATTAAGTGAGTTAAATACAGCTCACTTAACAAAGTGTTTTGACTTTTGGCAACTGAAATCCACAACAAAAACAAAGATCCATCCATTACGTCTGCGCAAAATCCAGATGTTTTTATTCTTTGTTCTTTAAAGATGTCAAAAGTTGTTTACATTTTGCTTATGTTAATTGCTAATTGAGTTAGCTCAATTGTGTATGTGTGAACAGAAAGAAGTTGCTTCGCAGAACTTCCTGAATATGTAGCTGATGGCTTTTTGAATTTTAGCATTGGGTAATTCCATGTCAAAACGACCAAGAGTGGGACACGACCCCTTCCGATTTTAATGAAATTTGGTGAGAAGGGTCCTTTTATCTTATTAGGAACATATATGAACGAAAAAAAATTTTTAAAATTTGTTTTTCGGAAGTTATGTTATATTCAAAATGTCATAATTTCGCCGAATTAGCCGAATGTGTTTTGCTTATTTCTTTAATATCTCGAAAACTACTTGACATATGAAGATGATTTTGACGTCATTTTAAAGAGAATACTTGGCGCTACAAACCATAAATTGAAAAAAAAAATTTTTTTTGATGCTCCTAGATTGGTCAAATGTATGACCAACCCCACTTTATTATTTATTGCCGAATTTCGGTTTTTTTAGTTATTTAAATAAACTAAACCGTTTTTGAGTTACGCGAATATATGCTGTGCAGCCTATTACATTTTCGAAATAAAGGTATATCTTGAAAACGCGAGCTAATCTAAAAAAACGGTTAGCACCACTGGATTCAGCATCCCAAATTAGGGTAAAATGCCAGGTGCGCGGCTGGTCTGTTGTTTGCAACTAGCACAGTGTACTTATTGCTCAAAATTACAATATTAAAATTCTATTTTAATATTATTTTTTTAAGGGTTGCGAAAGGAAAAAAATCATATCTTAAAAAAGAAAAAAAAAACCTCCTTCAAAGTTTCAGGATTTTTAAAGAACAGCTTGAGGTATTATACAAAAAAAAATCAGCTAAATAAAAAAATAAGTTTTTGACTTAGCCCGTTTTTAAAATTTAACATTTTGCAGATATTACATTTTTCAAAAAAAATTTTTTTTTTCAATTTATGGTTTGTAGCGCCAAGTATTCTCTTTAAAATTACATCAAAATCATCTTTATATGTCATGTAGTTTTCGAGATATTGAAGAAATAAGCTCAACACATTCGGCTAATTCTGCGAAATTATGACATTTTGAATATGACATAACTTCCGAAAAACAAATTTTAAAAAATTTTTTCGTTCATATATGTTCCTAATGAGATAAAAGGACCCTTCTCACCAAATTTCATTAAAATCGGAAGGGGTCGTGTCCCACTCTTGGTCGTTTTGACATGGAATTACCCCATTGCTCTTAATTTATTATAGGGAAAATATTTATTTTTTTGAAAGTATTTTAAAGCTTTGACCAGTTCATATAAGTACTGCATGTCACACTTATGAGTTGCCAGCAGCGAAATCAGGCAACGCCGCTTATGTAAAAATACACAAAATTTTAATTTTATTTTATATTTTAACATGACCGGCGTTGCACGATTTCGCTGCTGGCAACTCAACTTCAGTTCAGTTACTATTCTTAATCAACGCGTTATATCAATTTATTCAACATTTTTACACAAATAATATTTATTCCAATTTCTACATATAATGATAAAGCAAATGGCTATATAATCGTTTAAAAAAAGTAATTGCGTTTGGTGCGGATTTTTTTTTGCGATTTCGAAAAAAAATACTACGGGTCTTCATACATTTTTATGCTCTATTCGACTGTGCTTTGCGATTTTTCCTATTTGCAAAAATTTTAAAAAGACATGTGTCTAATGTTTTTTTTTTATTACGGAATGAGAATAGATTTTTGCTTTTTCTCTGATAACAGATGTTTGAATAATAAAATGATTCCAACAAATTTATCCTAAACTTTTTTTAATTTCAACATTTTTATGGTATTTTAATTGAATCTGCAAAAATAAAACCAATAAAAGAAAATACACGTATTATTGCTTACAGTCCTTAAATGCAAACACACTCTTCCAAATAGATACATTTTTATGTACAAAGAGATGATAATGAGCACGATGATGACGACGACTGTACTGATGATGATTATGGGAATTAGCACAGGTTGTAGCTACATAAACATTTTTATTCTAATGGATTTTTAAATGCAAGTTAGAAATTTGTAGAAATTTCAACTAGTTGTCGGTGTCTAGCATATACAGCAATGGTCATAAAAATAGCACGTTTTAATTATAGTTGAAATGTAAGTGTACATATACACACTAGTTTGGTTACGAATATTCGTATTTGCATCGCCAAATATTCCCCTATTTCAGGACATTCGTATTTGCCAAACTTTTGGAATAAAACAAAAATATTAACTTTTATGAAAAATACTCAAGTTGATGTAAAGCATTCGTAGATATACTATCATATGAAGCAATTATCTAACTACACTGGAGTATGAACTTTGTTTTGTAATTTAAAATGACTTAAGCGTGCTAAATCCAGATAGATTCTATTACGTCTAGTTTATTTCTATGGGCTTGACTAATATTTCGCCCAAAATAAGGCAATTACGTTTTATCATAACTATTGAAAATATTAAAAACTATAGTTGATAGATTTTTTTCATTATTTATTCATTGAATCTTCATATATTAAATATGAACTAACAATAATTAATCAAATCTTATCCTTATAGTTTATTTTATGTCCTGCCAGTGCCAGACAACAGTTTTCTTCCTCACGGGTTCTGTTTACTTATATAGGTGTTTATCGCTCATAAATGCATACCGATATTTTACATGCGAATTTTGAGGTATTATTGATTTTAATAGGGGGCATGATTCCCGACGCAAGGTGAATGTTATATGTAAGCGGTTTTGCTCATTTACTTTTATCCTCCATTGTTTTAACCATATTTCTAGTTGAAATATATGATCCTATGAGTAATGAAATGCTTTATGACGGTTTTCGTGCACGCTTAGAAAAGCTTTATCATCAGCAAATGTTGAAATTTGGATGTTTTTGTTTGTTGACATATCCGAGGTATATTTTAGTTATAAAAGTGGGCCCAGGATGCATCCCTGCGACTCCAGCGCTAATTGGTTGAGGAGAGCTTAAATAATCACCATCTTTAATAATAAACTTTTGACCGACTTAGTAGCTTTTTAACAGCTTGTTTGTGTTAACTGGTTACTGCCAGACATAATCAAAAGCTTGAGAAACATCGATGAAGACAGCGGAACAATAGTTCTTATGGTGTTTACTATTCGATTTGTTTGTTCAATTGTGCTGTTTTCTCTTTTAAAGACAAATTGGTGGTAAGGAATACATCTTTTTGCATTTCAAATTGGGTTTTATTTTGATACTAACAGCTTCTCAAACAGCTTTGATATATTAGAAAGCTAGTTTATAGGCCTATATGACTCAACTTTTGTGTGATTCTTTCCTGGTTTAGGTTTCATGGTGATTAAGGAAACCTTCCACTTTTGAGGAAAACTAGTTAGTTAACTAGTTTTTATCTGGCTTAATTTCGTTGTTTTTATCACTTTATTGAACGTATGAGACGTATCTGTGTACGCACGTTATTTTAGATGACAGTTTTTAAAAATTGTAATGCTGATAAAGGCCATTTTAGACTATAATACTTTGTGTTAAGACATGTCAAAAACTTACAAATCATTCATAATGTATAATAGTGTAAAAACATTTTGTAATGAAATGTCAAAAAATACGTAAAGAAATTTGGCAGTCGTATGGTTCTCTCTATTTTTTGAAATTTTTCTAAACGATTAGATTTTTCATTTTATCAGAATTGTGTTTTTACAAAAGCACAAGAAGAAAATCAGGGATGGAAAATTAAAATTTTGTGCACAAATATTCACTATTATTTTTTCTAATAAAAAATTGCAAAACGATAAAAAAAATATAAAATTTCAAGTGAATTCTTTTAAAATTTAAATAAATCACAAATATTTGTTGTAAAAAATCGTTAAATACGGTACACAGACGAAAAAAAAAATAAAAAAATATGATTGTATCAACTTTTCCAGCCTAGAAGAAAATAAAAAAACAGCTGTTGAATAATTTGCCGGCCACATCAAAATAAAAATTATTAAATATTAAAGAAATATTAAAAATAAAGCAAAAATATATCTGAGGACCAAGGTGCAAGTTTAAATGTGCAAGTTAGTGAATAATACGCCAGCTAACAATGTTCCAATGCTTAATAAAATGTTTTTTCGTCTTTATTTTGTAATCTTAAGTGGATCTCATAAATCACAAAGATTTTACTTTTTATTTGAAGTGTGATAGTGTAGAAGCAAAATGTAATGAAAAAAAATTTCTCTTTGATTTTTTGACAATCAGACCAAAAATCATTTCATTTTGTAAGACCAAAAGTCTAAAGACTTGTGTGATAGTGTAAAACAGCCTTAAGCAACTTTCTGAAGGAACCAAAGTAACAGGGACTATAAGATATTTTATTGCAACTTTATATAATGTTCTGAACTGGATTTAATTTTCATCCCAAAAGGTAACCAATCTAGCGGACTTTTCCTCTAATGGTCGTTCATTGTTTTATCCTATGCTCGCAATTGCAATTGCATTTAAAATTTTTTTTTTTTACAACATCATAAAATTATCTGACATTTCAGTCCGTATGTAAACATTTAAAAATTTCGGCATAAAGGCCTTAAGTTAGTAGTAAAAAAGCACAGCTAAGCAATCGATACCACCTGCCATTCTTGTTGTTTGCATTCATGTTTGCTGTAATTCTGCGCGAATTAATAAGTCTGGGTTCACACTATGAAAGTTTTCTTTCAGAAAGTGTAAGCTTATTGGTGAGAGGGGAGAGAATATCAGCATGGTCTCTTCCTCTCTCACCCATAAGCTCAGACTTTCTGAAAGAAAACTTTCATAGTGTGATCCCAGACTTATATCAAGTAAAAACTTGCGGTAAAAAACTGTGTGTGTATAGCTGCTGTAATATGTCTTCATAGCTGTATTTTAAATAATAATAATATTAATATATAATATCGATATTGATATTTTTGATAGTTAAAGACTATCGATAGTTTCCCAGCACTAATGCGGAGCAGAGAACTGCAAAATCACTATTTTTCTTGATTTATTCATACGCTAAAATTTACATTCAATCTTTGCTTGCAAAACAAATTTCAACGTTGGTAATTTTTACATCGCTTCGTCCAAATTTAATTTTGCATGTATTTGTTTTTTATTGAAAGTGCTTTATTTGCATTTTTGTTGCGCATTCTTTTGCATTCAAGTAGTCATTGTCCACTCGATGAGACGCTTTGTTAACATTAACAACAAAAGCAACAATAAACCACTCGATGAGACGCTTTGTTAAAATTAACAACAATACAAAACAACCATAACAAGAATACATTGTACCCAGCGTTACCGTTGTGATACTAAAGTATCAATTTGACCCTTTTTTGACGGTGTTGATACCTTTTATGACCCTTTTTTTAAATTATACTTTTGTATCATTTTCACCTATTTTGTGACACTTTTTGACCCTTTTATGGAAATAGCTCTCACATTTTGTTTTTTGTCGACACTGCGGATCAGAACTGCTAAACAAATGTTTTCGAAATAAGCATTGCTTGATATGGAACAGACTCAAAGTATAAACTTACAATTCCATGCTTTCTTCTCCTTGATTTTTGATAGTAAAGTACAATTTCCCTAAAAGCAAACATAACTCATATAAATATTTGTTATTTTTTAGAGTGGTTTCTTTTCAAAAAAAAAAATTTTACATTTTATTAAAAAAATGCAATTTGGTGTTTTGCTCTCTTAAAGAGTAGCATGTTTTATTCAAAAAAATTCGCCCTAAATAATGGCAAAAGGTATTGAACTTTTCGCCTTCTTTTGAATCGACAGTGTTGAGAGTGCCCTAACAGGAATGAGGTAAAAATTGCTAAATTAACTGAAATTTCCATATATTTGGTAACAGCGGTATGATAGCAAAGTCTTATATTTATTAAAAATCGTAAAAGCTTTAAAAAATCTGACACTTACAGGAAAAAATCGCTTTAATCGAGAAAATGGTTACAATTTGCGAACGATTGCAAAATTTAAAACAAACACTAGAATTTTTTGACATCACTAAATCGGAAAATTACATAAAAAATATTAAAAAATTAGCTATGTATAATGACAAAGAATAAACATTTTGTCAGGTGTTTAACCCTTATGTGCGTGGAAAAAAAAACACCTTCTATAGGGTGGATAGGTACCTGGGTACCTTCATGCAAATTGGATGAGAAATCTAATTTTTTGTCTTGTATTGTACAAAAAATCGATGGTTAATGATATAATATTAGAATTTTACTCTGGTTTTCCCCTTTTCATATATTTTTTAAAATCCTACACCCAAAAAAGGGTGCAAAAAGCAAATTGATATGCCACGCCCCCCCAAAGCTGATATTGTATATAGACACCTATGAAAATATAATAATAACAAAAAGTTAGGAGTTCTCATGAAATTGTAGAATTGTAGACTAAAATCTTATATACAAAATTTCGATTTGAAAAAGCAATAGGTACACAGGTACCTGTCCACACACATAAGGGTTAAAATAGGATAGAGCATTCCATAAAAAAATTAAGTTTTTTGAGCTCTTCCTACCTGAAATATTATTTTTTTGTTTGCTTATAAAAAAACTTGATCTTATTTTGTTCATTAAAATGGGAAATACTGCAAATAAAAAACTTGACCCTTTTTTTATTGAAATACCCTTTATTTGACCCCTTTTTCTGGAAAATACCCTTTTTGTGACCCTTTTCGAAAATTTCCAACGGTAACCCTGATTGTACCTACATACTGAACTACTGTACTTTTTAAGAAGTAAAAAGTCTGTTTCTACGGAAATTGTTTGTATGTAACTACATATGTGCGTTTAGTTTCATTTAATTTTTTTTTCTTGTACTACATAGTTAATGCTGAATGAATACATGAGTAATGATTGCTCTATTTCTTGCTTTTTGTTTGTATTTTTTTTATCTTTACCAAAACAATCATTGTCGCACACACAAACATCTTTATTAAAAAACGAAGCTAACGATGGTATAAATAACAAAGCACGATGTACATTATTTGAATGACTGCAAACCAGCAGCGAATATTTGCGGTTGCGCAAGTTTGATTGTGTGACCGCAAGTGAGTGTATTTGTTGCTGTTCATTTAATGCGATTTTTTAGCAATTGCACAAAGCCGTTCTCTGCTTTCAACGAAGCGGATTTGTAAGGGAGAAACGTCAAAGTTTTGCTTACCACTTTGAGGCAAAACATTTTTGATTCAGAAAGCGCTTAATTCAGCGCATATGATCAGCTTTGCACATTGAATTTTTTGTTACCGTTACAAGCCTGCTACGTAGTAAGGGAATGTCGTAGCCCTTCAAATGTTGTATTTTTTTTTAATTTGCTAAGAATTCGATGACTTACCTTATAGCGTTGCGCATAAATGTGCTGTTACAACTTAAAATGTACTGTAGAAAACAAGAAACGAATTAGCTAACTTAGGGCCTTATTCAAAAATATTTTTTAATTTTGTTTTTGCTTTCTTTAGAAATTCATATTTTGTTTTAAAATTTTCAACGCCACAATATATGAAGTGTTTGAAATTTAAAAATTGAATATGAATTTCTATAGGAATTAACAACAAAATTATAAAATATTTTTGAATTTGCTTATGATTTCAATGAAATTTTAGGCGTTGCGTTGTGTTTTACGGAATAAAGAAGGCCCTTAAGCTTTCCTGTAGTGCCGGTCTTTGGCCTGGCGCAAGCATTTTCTACTTTATGTTTATTATAACAAATACCGGCTGCGCTAACTAAAGCTTCTAAATTCGATTATAAAGTTCGGGATTTTAAGATTAAGAATTTTGAAATTCAAGATTTTAAAATTTCAGGATTTTGTTAAATCTTTCGTCCTAGAGCTTGGCAATAATGGAACCAAGTACTAATTGATAGCTCACTAAAAAGTCCAGGGACCTTATGACTCGCCGTTCATTAACTTTACGACACTTTTAAAAGTGTCATAGCGTCCGTGGACATTATGACACGTTTTGGAGTGACATGCCACTGTAAATCATATTAGAAAAGTGACTTCAATCGTATAAGAAAACTTATCATTTATGTAACTAAAAAGAGTTTGTAGTGAAACGACATGTCTTCTTTTTTTAATGATATGATATCTGGCAGATTTAGAAAGACGAGAATGTTGGTGATACGTATTCGTAGCATCCCAGCTAGTGTTTGGGTGATTATTTTTGTAAAAATTCTCTAAATGAATCTTTTCGGATCAGTATTGATGATTAAAAACTGATTTATCACGTGAGTGGTAGAAAAAGGATTCATTGGATTGATATGTTAAAGTAATGATTTTTAAATATTTTGCATTTTTGTTTTGCCAAATGAAAAAATAAAAACTTTCATGTCAGCCAAACAAATAATAAGCTTGGCTAAAATAGAAGCCAAAAAATTATTGACAATTTATGAAAATAGAGACAAGTGCAAATTGTTTCTTCTCTTCTTTGCGAAAAACCGATAACTTTTGTTTGGTTTAAAATAAAGCTGGTTCGAATAATCAAAAGGAGAAAAAATAAAAAACATGACAAATAAAAAATGATTTGAAATATAATCAAAAACTATGTATATAATTTCCGATTGAAAAATGAGACGAAAACGACTCAATAATGATTATAAAAAATACCATTAAATTGATCAAAAAGGAATCAGAAAATTGTATCACATGTGAATCTTTCAGGTGATTCTTCGGTAGGATACCATTTTATCACAACGAGAGTACCATTTATGATTGAAATATGAGCTCATATACGGGTATTTTGCTCTTGAAGCTGATTCCTAAATGATAAGACTATAATACAAAATGCTAGCTGGGATCGGGCTACTTTCAGTACTTTTTGTCTCACTTTGTTTATTATAAAAATAAGAGCAAGTACTTTTCTCTGTTGTTTTATATATACAAAAATTATGATGTTTGGTATCAGAGTATATTTCCTGAACCAAATTATTCGGATTTTTCAAACTTGACACCTTACGATAAGCACTGATAATAATGGTTTTGCGGTATACTATGGTCAGGACAATTCTAAAACCACAGTGCAGGGCATGCGATCATTTGAATTCGTACAGAACTGGAGCGCGAGAAAAGAAATGGTGGTTTCTATATGGGGGATTTCATGTCAAGTGACCCAATTTTTAAATCGGTGTCTTCCGATTTGGGTCAAATTAGCACCAAGCGTAGTCTTATTAAATAGTAGGACTGCGCTTGGTGCTAATTTCGAAAAGTTTCTGAGATAAAGTGGGTCAAAGTTTGACATTTTGGCCATACAGGTGTTTTTTCTCATCCATGTCACTTATTACCTATTGGTGTAAGACAAATTTGTCCCAAGTAGCTATTTGATCAATCTTTAAAAAAAAAAATATTTTTTTTTTTTTTTTAAATTTAAAACTATTTTTTTATTATTTTTTAGCGGGAATGTTTTTTTTTTTTGCTCAAAAGAAAGCTTAAGGTGGTCCAATTTTATTTGCAGGGTACAAACGCTTTTTAACAATGACATGGTCCATGCTTGCATTACATCGCACCAGTCCATGGAGTAGTCCATTTTATCAAAATGGATCAGGTGGTCCAATTTTGTTAGCAGGGGTGTATTAAAACCTGATGGGCAAAACTTGATCGTGTAACCCTCAAGTAAGGCCAAAATAAACCACATAAATTGCTCGCCAAACATGTCAAAATTTTACATTTGTACAAATATTTTGTGTCGTCAAAATCTTACTAAACAAAAGGAAAACCCGGTTTTGTGTGCATGTGTGTGTGGCAAAAAAACAAAAATATACATGTATAAGGCAAATGTAATCAACTTTTGACATCGTTGAGGAATAAACCAAATAAACATCTGACTTCTTGCGCAGACCTATTGGATAGACCTTGGCATGAACTTTTTCTGTGGGAACATAGGGCCTTCACCTGTCAATTTTTTGTCATAATAAACGTCAAACTTCATATAAAAAAAAAACACTGACAAAAATTTTTTTTTTATATGGACTTTGACGTTTGGTATGACAAAGAATTGTCAGGTGAAGACCCCATGGAATGTTCGGACAAGAAAAAACAATCAGCTGTTTTTGTTTACGTATGAAACTGATAAATAATTTAGGAAATTTACAAGGAAAGGAAAAACTTTAGTTTTAATTAAAAAACATATTATAAAACTAAATGTTAGGTTTTTTTAAAAAATTAAGTGGTAAAAACGTTATTGTTTACATATTTCCCTTAATCTTTAATATAAAAAAAAAAACAAAATATGTATAAAAAATTACAATGATTCAAATGTTTTGGTTTTATAATGTTAATGTTTTCAGCTTCTAAAATCACTCAAATAGATCTTAATTTGAAAAGTAAGCAAGATGAGTACGTATTTAAAGAAGTGCAAAAATGTTTTTTGCGTTCCAGCAATTGTGGGTAGTTTCGGGAAATTTAGAGAGTAATTTTAATTTTACTCTCATTAGTCCGAACTTGCTCGAGATCTTGTGGAACACACCTATTGTTACGAGTAAAACTGTTGCTTATAATTCTTATTCACTTTACAGTTTTATTTGTGTAATATCTTTAGTTTTTCTAAAATATTTGGATGAAGACAAATAAAGCACGACAAACAAAATCTTGTTAATTGGAGAAATTCTGTATACCCAAAAATATAGATAGCGGTTTTTTAAAAATTGATAAAAACCTTTCTGAAGGAACCGAAGTAACAAGGACTATAAGATATTCCATTGCAACTTTAAAAAATTTTCTAAATTCTTAACCCAAAAAGGTAATCACTCTAGCGGACTTATCCTCCAATGGTCGTTCATTGCTTTGTCCTATGCTTGCAATTGCATTTGAATTTGCATTTTTTTTACAACAGTACAAATATATATACTTACATATATATTTAGCATTTCAGTCCCTATATAAACATGCACAAATTTCGACTGAAAGGCCTTTAATTAGCAGTAAAAAGCACTGCTAAGCAATCCATACCACTTGCCATACTTGTTGTTTGTATTCATTGCTGTAATTCAGCGCGAATTAATAATAGCAACTAAAAATTTGCGGCAAAAAACTGTGTGTGTATAGCTGCTGTAAAAATATATAATATATAATATAGTATAAAAATATCGATATTTATATTTTTCCTATCGATATTATCGATATTTTAAGACTATCGATAATATCGATAGTCTATCGATAGTTCCCCAGCACCTACAATGGAAATGTAAAACGAATAAAGGCTTTAAATGGTATCAAAACATTGTTTGATGCATACACCACAATACAATATATGTATGCTAATAATATACATTTATCTTCTATCTTCTTCTATATATATATATATAAAAGGATGTGTGTATGTATGTATGTACGTATGGACTTCAAAACGTCTGGGCCGATTTTGATGAAATTTTCAGGGAATCTTCAGAATATTCAGGCGGATGGCACTGTGAAGTCTGATTTTTGATTTTCTAAATAATTCGGACGATTTTTTCTTTAAAATGATTTATACGAAAATAAAATTTTGCCCCGCCCACTTTTACGCCCACTTTTTTCGAATTGCCTAAAATCAGAAAATGGCTCTATCGACCTGAAAATTTTTTCTTTCAAATGTTCGTATTAATCCATTTTAAGTTTTCATCGAAAGAAAAATTTACCACGCCTACTTTAACGCCCACTTTTTCTATTAAGCGCATAACTTGAGAACGGCTAGACCGATTTGGACGACTTAAGTTTTTACGGAAAGAAAATTTTGCCTGCCCACTTCTTTCGATTTACCTAAAATCAAAAAACGCCTCCATGGATTTGACTAATTTTTCTTTTAAATGATCGTATTAATCGATTTTACGTTTTCTTCGAAAGAAAAATGTACCACGTCTAATTTAACGCCCACTTTTTCTATTAAGCGCATAACTTGAGAACAGCTTGACCGATTTGGACGATTTTTTCTTTAAAATCATCGGCATGGTCCAATTTAGGTTTTTACGGAAAGAAAATTTTGCCCCGCCTACTTTAGCGCCCACTTTTTTCGATTTACCTAAAATCAGAAAACGGCTTAATCGATTTGACTAATTTTTCATTCAAATGTTCGTATCTTTTTAACGGATTTTAAAAATCGAACGCAAACATTTTTCCTAATTTGGACAGGACAACGTCTGTCGGGTCAGCTAGTATATACTAAAATACCAATTTGCTTCCTGTAAATCTATAAGATAAATATTTAATTATTAAAGTTTTTTTACATACACAAAAAACTATTCTAATACCATCACTTGATACTTTTTACGCACAGCGGTCAGCATTTAATAATTTTTGATTCCCATCACTGTGTGTATTGTTTTATGTATACTATTGCTTTTTGTTTATGTATGGGAAAAAGATATGACACGTTTTTAAATGGCGGTGTTTTTGCTTCAATACCTTGTGGTGATTCTGTAAAAGAAGTATATTTCTTCAACTAATTAGAATCATTTAAATATGCGCCGATCACATCTGTAGATATTGAAAGGTATTTTTCAATGTACAAAGCCTTTCTAAGAACAAAAATATTGAACTTTACATTTGAAAATATAAAGCAAATGTTATTTTTACATGTAAATAGATCAGATATTTCTACAATCATATAAACATATGTACATATATTATATTTTTACATTCTGTATCATATTTTTATAATGACACTGACAGCCAGTTCATCGACTTCGAACATTAACGTTCGCATAGAAAATTATATTTTAAACAAAATTCGAAAATTTGTTTTTGTTTGAAATGTAATTTTCTAAGTTAACGTTCGAAATCGTTAAACAGGCAGTGAATTATTGCATATTTTTTTATTTTGCTGCATATTCCGCGTTTTTAATGGCATATTTTAGGTGTCTAAAGTACATTTTAGTGCATGAAGTTTTTGTCCCTGGTCATTATGAATACATATGTACCTCAAAAACATTTTACATGCAAGTGTATTAGCAATAAAAATTAAAATGTAAAATGTTATTGGCACTTTTCTTTCAATACCTACTTGTTAACGATAACTACAATAACAACTGAATTGAAAACAATGTGCTAATATTTTATCCATCGCTATAAAATTACATTGGTATGAAAAAGTTGTTACAGTATTATAAAACAATTTGACGTGTTCGCAAACTAAATTAAATGAAACTATTCATCACTGTTGTTGAAAAGAAAAATGATAAATTATTTACAAATACCCTTCTTAATTGATATAACAACAAAAATTAAACAGCAGTCAGTGCGTGCCAATATGCAGTTTTTTTTTAAATTCTTAAGAAGAGTATATTTCAACAGACCACGTAACAACAAGGATAACAAGTAAAAAAAAAAATAAATTCACTTTTCCGTTTAATATCAAATAATGACTCTGCAACATTTTATTCTAAATTCCTAAAACAATTTTTAATTATAGATTTGCATTCTCATGTCACTATACTCCAGGGTTGTCAGATGTTTTTCAAGTTTTATCGCCAAATTGGAAATTTTTAACCCCAAAATTGTTTTTCATCCCCAAAAGTTCCCACTTAATACTCTTAAATTTTAATTAAATAATGATGAACATTTGTCATAAAATATTTTATTAATAATTTATTTCATAAAGTGTGTTTTTTTAGAGTGTCACAAATTTGAGTTAGCATCACTGCTTTATTTGAGCACACATTTAACAGCTGATAATGGCTTTTTGACAATAGAGCAACTCGTGTAAATTTTTGAAATTTTCAATCAAACTATTTGGTTATTCGTCAAACTTATCGTGCACTTCTTCCATTTTATGGCGTACCTAATCGGCCTTCAGAGCGGCTAATTCGAAGAACAACCGATCGTTTTCGGAGTACTGCTTAATTGAGTTCCTTTTTTAATTGAGTCACAAGTCGTGCATTTTTAGAAACTCAATTGAGCGGAAATAACTGTACTATATGGCGCCTAAGATAATTTATGGAACTATATTTGCGAAATTTAACAGCCTGTGGAACTATGAATAATCAGATTTATATTTTCCGAGAGTGGGCTTTATATGAGTATAATACGGATCGATCACAAATCCCGTGTTGTTGTTGTTTTTTTATTTTATTTTTGTGTATGTATGAAGAATGGCAGGAGCCAAACTAGGTAGAAGCATCCTGGCTATCAAAACATAAAATACGACTAAATTTGAGCAGAACAAGTGGAGTGACACGAACACTACCGTACAAAGACATATATCGATATATATTCTGTATATCGACAAAATCTGGGCGGGATCGGACGAGTAGGCGGGGCAAAAAGTTGATTAATTTATATCAAAAGAACGTTATTTATATAACTTTCTGTTGCTATCGCACCATGGTGAAGGGTATATAAGATTCGGTATAGCCGAATATAGCACTCTTATGATATTGTATTGAAATGGTGTGCAATAGGTTTTGTTAGGGGCGAATTATTAAAAAATAAATATATTATAAAGATACTACAAAAATATTTTTTAAGTTTAAGCATTATTTTTTAACAGTTTAGCATTTTTAGCATTATTTCAAAGCCGAATTAGATATAAAATATTTTTGGATATGGCCACACTGAATACAACAGTAACAATATTGCTCTCATCATTAATATCATCATTATTATCGTCGTTCTCACAATTAACATTAGTTACATTCACATCATTGTCTGTTATTGGAAGAATAAATCGTTCGGTCGGTTGGTGTAAGAATCGAAGTCACGTCTGAAGAAAAGCAATTTGTCAAAGTCAAATATTTGTACAAAGTGTTTTATTGTAGTTATAAACGTAATTTAAATCTGCGGTCATTACAACATTTATCACCCCTTTAACACAGTTGCCCATTTATTCCGTACAATTCCAAATCCAATGTACTTCTGTCTGGTTCTCTGTCTAAGTCTTGACACCAATCGCAGATGACATATTGTATCACATCGTATCAACGTATGCATGTATACATATATAGATATACATACACTGGTTCGTATTTCTGAATGTAAAATAGACATCATTGTTTGCTGGTCGGTATTTTCTGGCATTAAATATGTATAATCGTGTATGAATCTGACACAATCTCTTCCCAAACCTTTTGATAAATTTTCGTCGTATGAGTAAGTATTTGTTTGAATCAATGGTGACTAAAAGGCGTTAATAAAAGAGAGGATGACAATTATTAAGTAGAAAATGATAACATCATTGTCATAAAGATTGTCATGCTCATTGTCATTCAAAGCAGAACAATCACAAAAAAAAAGAAAATACCCACACCTTTCAACTCTCATTTATCATTTAAAAAGTTTACAATTGTATCTTTATCTCACACAGCCGCATTCAATTGAAAACCATTCACCTCTCATTATTAAATTTGCTTGTATCAACATGTAGTATGTAGGTATTGAATATAATACATACTATGTATTATGTATATGTGTACGATTGGAATAAGTTCAAATTGTGTTAATAACTCTGCGTACAATTCACATTTACAACACGATGAATAAAATATTTATGATATACGAGCAACAGGAATAATAAAAAATGTATTATATTGATGCTATTTATTATTTGTAAGAGCACAATAGAAATTTAAGCAATATCTGTTGCAGGGACTATAGAAAATCTCATTAGTAGACTTAAATATAAAACAACAATAAAAATAGATAAGGAAATGCAAATGTATCTATTTCTATGCACATTATACATACAAATTGAGTTTTTTTTTTTAGTTTTATTAAATTACTCTTGATGATTTTGTCATTTAAACGCAGCCTAACGATGAAAAAAATTGCTTCGGTTTATAACGGGACAACAAACCAAACTGAGTGATACTGAATTTTTTACTATTTATAAAAAATTATATAAAATACCTACTATAAAAAAAACAAGTAAGAGTGCCATATTCGGATATGCCGAATCTTATATACCCTTCACCATGGTACGATAATGACGCACAGTGAGGCGTCATTGCCAAAAAGCTGGCCAAAATTCAAGTAATGCACTCTAAACTGGGGGTTTTTGGAGTCGCTGATTACAAATTGTATGTCAAATATGCGGAAATTTACCCCCTTCACCCCTAATCGACCACCCCCTAGGGTATAATATCAGGTATTATATATAATAATCAAGTTACATATCGTTTTTAAGGGTTTGGGGTCACTGATTACGAATTTTCTATCAGAATTATAAAATTCGAAATATAAAATACAAAATGGCGTCACCATTGTTTTGTATTAATATTTTTTGATTTTTTTATCAGCTTTTTTTACGTCAACAGTCTTCAGTCCTATTACTTGAATCCCATCTTGTTTTTATCTTATAGACCAAATCTGATATTTGCCGTTCATATGGGTTTTTTTAAAAATTAACGAATTCGATTTGTTTAAGAAATATATTATCGCAAAAATTGTTGAATAATTGAAGCACAGCCGCGAATAACGTTTTAAGTTACAAAATAATAATTTTTCAGGAGAGCAAAAAAACGTTTTTTGACAAGCAGCATTATTTGTTTTAAAAATTTTTTTTTTCTATTATTTAAAATAGTGATAATAAAAACTTTAATGCAAAAGGCTTTTAAAACATTATTCCGCACTGCAAAACCATTTCGGTTTCATCATTATGTTAGTAACTTGCAATGTTCTTCCACTGGCTGACACTTTGTACGCCATTTTGAAGGCGTTAAGGTGCATAGTTTTGGTTGATTTGATGTTTAAACTGTGTAAGAGAGTAAAGTCAACGTTTATCTGCAAAAAAACAGTTTTTGCAAAATGTGGCGTTTACAACGTTTTTCGCGGCTGTGCTTCAATTATTGGTTTAAACAATTTATAAATAACTTTTGGGCAACATTATTATTGATAATTGTTGTTTAAGGCATGCTAAATGTTTCTGAATTTTTTGAAGAACGGAAAGCATCCTTAGAAAATAACCCATAACAATTCAAAGGGCAGGAGGGGCAGCTGAATTTTGGCTTAATCGATAGTCAATACTTTTACAAGTAACCTTCAAAAGGTTAGAAGACAGCATTTGACGGCGTTTTATTGTCATTTGATTTGAAAACTCAAATTTTATTGGAAAAAAACGAAAAAAACGTACCCTTATGATTGTGCTGTTAAAAATTTTCTGTCAAAGAACTGACATTTACAAAATTGTTTACGTATTTCACTAACCTTCAAACGTACATTCCATTTGGTTTAATTCGATTTTCTTTGCTGCACGTGCTATCACACGTTTAAAGGTTTTGTCGAATAGCTACACAATATTGCACTTGAAAATAGGAAAAACTCCACCTGAAAACAATGAAAGATTTTGGGTATAGGACGTTACCCTTAACATTTTTTACTTCTTATAGGATACTCTAGCCAACTGCATGCTAAAAAAATCTTATCTAGACACTTTTATTTTTCAAGTTTTGGCCAGCTTTTTGGCAATCGGCCGCACTGTGCGACGTGTTTAAGAAGAAATTTTCCATTTAACTGGGTTATAATACTTGGCCTCGGGACGATCTATGGTTCACAAAAATGGGTATTTTTCAAGACAAAATTTGCACATTTTTAGGGAAAAAAATCACGGGGAATTTGTGCGGGAATTCCCGGGAAGTTTTTTATTCAATTATGGAAACTTTACTGCTGATATAATTGTAAATAAGTGATGTCATGAAATAGATATTAGCCGTTAGGCAAAAAGGTCTTAAGTCAGAACAACGTATTTGAGAATTTCATTGGCTTAATTTAAACTTTTTTTTCTTTAGCTTAACTGCTTCTAATCGTTATCATCTGCTCTTAGGATAAAAGTCTATGAAACACACCAGATAAATGTCAATTCATATCCGAAGAGTAAGACAATGTTTAGTGCTCTGAAATTTCGAAAGAAGAAGAGTTAAAATATACCGAATTATTAATTTGTTTAAAGACCCAGTATATTTTTTATAAAAACGAAAACAGTTGTTCCTACTTGCTTCAAAAAATGTAATGATTTTATACGCAGAGCAGTTGCAATATAAATTTTTCAATTTATATTCTGTAAGAGATGATGACAAAAGTTATTAATAAAGAAAACACTTATTCGATTCGAAGTTTTGAGGGAAGTGCTAAGAAAACTGAAAGTGTCTAGACTCTAGAGATTATATAATGTTCCTTTGACTATAATGGCAGCCATCCGAAGAAAGGATACATGTTTTTCCATCGAAATTTTCTTAATAAAAATTAGAATAGGCTTTCTAAGTATGTAAATGCTTATTCTGAACTAAAATCATATTAAAAAAAAAAAAATATTTTCTAATAAATTGTTTAAATAATTTAACTTTTTTGGATTTATATTAATGCTGTTGGCTTTGAATTAATTCTGTGGCAATAAGTGCTTAAGTCTATTTGTTAAGTTTTATAGGAGAACAATTTAAAACTTTAAAGGTGGCTTTTGGAAATTTGCTGCGAATTTAATATAATCATCAGTACTCTGCGGTTATAGTTTCTTAAGTTTTTATTCCTAAACACTCCTAATGTCACAAACTGAACTTTATGTTATTAAAAATGTTATTGCACATTGAAAAATTTAATCAAAAAGTCATTTTGCTATAACTTTCTTAAAAATCTTACAAAATAATTGAAAGTTTGCCCATGTGTTCTTTTGAACATGAAGATCTTACGGTGCAATTAAGAACTTTTTCCTAAATGCCACAGAAATAAAAATGTTGAATGTATTTATAAACTTATTTAATAGAACTCAGGAAATGTTTTTTGTTTAAATAAATTAAACTTAATAAAAATTTGCATCGATTTGTATTGCGCGGGAATTCCCCGGATCCCGGGAAATTTAAAAATAAATCACGCTTTCCCGGGAAAGGAAAAACTCTAGTCATAACGTTTTTGTATCTAATTTTTTCTGAAAATATGTTCTGCTAAAGATTTACGATCTTTTGATTGTTGTAAAGGCGTATATGACAGCCCTTAAATTCAAGTTTTTATAAAATTTTTGTCATTTTCTGTACGGGAAGTACCACGCGCACTTCTTCAATCCCTCCCACATTTTGTGGGATGCTGTGTATTGATAACCTTAATAATTGTACCTAATTTGGAAACTTTGGGTCATGCCGTTCTCCAGATATACAGAAAAAAAAGGGAATAATGTATCGTTCATAAATATCGATGTCAACATCGATGTTTTGATGGGCGATATATCAGCGATACATCGGTGTCAAAACTAAAAATCATCGACATCGTCCATTTTATATTTTCTTTTTTCATAATATTTTTACAATTTTTAATTTTTCAATTGAAGCTATTATTAACCCTTATTGAAGTAAATGAGCTTCGTCGATTCGACGAACAGTAACCTTAGTGTAAGTTTTTGGGTCTATTTTTTTTTGGAATTTTAAATATCACTTTTGTCAACAGCTACGTCATATATACGCCCAGAGAAAAAACATGTTTAAATATGGTCACCTCCAACAATACTATGTTTAAAGAAAATTTTAACCATATTATGTTAAATTCAACCATATATTGTCAACGACAACCATATTATGGTTAAAAAAGACCTCCATCAAGAAGCCACAAGCATATTATGGTGGCCTCCGAACATACTACGGTTAATAATAACTAAAATGCCTTTAACACTTATAATAGCATGGTTAGTTTTCAACCATAGCATGTTGCTCTTGGAAAAGAGGAAAAAACTATTGTTAATTTAAAAACAAATTATTATCCTATTTAACCATAACATGTTTCGAGGCAACCACAAAATGGTTGTGGCTTCTTGATAGGGGACTAATTTAACCATAGTATGGTTGTCGGTGACAAAACAATGGTTAAATTAAACATGATATGGTTAAAACTTTCTTTAAGCAAAGTATTGTTGGAGGTGACCATATTTAAACATGTTTTTTGTCTGCGTGTACTCAGAATATGTTCCATAAAGATCGAAAACCCAAAAACCGACTACAGTGTCTGAAAAATCTTCATTAATCTCTCGTGGCTCCCTATATAAGAGGCAGATTCGAGACACCTCCCTTGCACACCTTAATTAAGGAAAAAATTAAAAAAATAAAATACCTAATCGATAAGAATCCGTCATAAATGCTGTTAAAGGACCAAGCGAACGTACAATTTGTCACCTCTGCCCCTATAGCAAACTAAGAATGACGAGAACTACATGTAGTATATGCCAAACAAGCATCTGTTTTGAACATAAAATTGAACTTTGTGTCTCATAGGAAAAATAAGACTAATCACTAAATATTTTTTTTCTTTTGTACTATTTGACTGATTATCTTTGAAGGCTGAGAAAGAAAAAAGTAATTTATTTTTTACCTTTTTAGTTTTTGTTGTTTTAAAAAGTTAATTAATTTAAAAAAAAAAAAAAAAGAGTTCAAATTCGTAACGAATTTTAAGGAGAAAGTGAATTTTTATTTTTTATATTTTATTTTATTTTTTTTATTTCTTAATAAATCGCTTAGCTAAACCCGTTAGGCCCGGGCCTAGGGCGGCATAATTAAAAGGGCGCCAAAATTGAAAGGTAAAAGAATGTAAGGGAAATTAAAATTCGAAAATTGATTTGGCCAAGTTTTACTTTGAGCGAATACGGAATTTATTTTAAATTATACATATTAAATAATTTAATTGTTGAATTAGTAGGTCGATTTAGATAGTTATCGATTCTGATCACAGATTTAATAAAGGAAATAAAATACTTTTCTTAAAAAACCTATGTATCTTAACTTTTTATTTTGGTAGTAGATTAAAAAAAAATATAGGCTAATAAAAATTTTAAAATAATAAATATTAAATTTAATAACACACAGAAAAAATTATTGCCGAATTATTTTCAATCAAACGCTTGTTTGAAAATTTTTTTAATTTATACAAATTTTTTTTACTGATTCAATTAAAATTTTTGTTTGATTTTTATTTAACCAACAAAAATGTTGACAACCATTCAAAAATATAATACACGCGTTATTAGTTTCAAGTTTTCATAATTTTGTATGAAATATTTAACGCTTTTTAATGTTGTCGTCTTTTTGCATTTTTTTATTTGATCGTAATCAACACTTCTTTATGTGAAATATAAGAACTACAACAAAAAACACATACAGTCTATATTTGGACACTTTACAAAAGTACAACAGTAAGAAAGATGAAGAGGTTTGAAGTAGAAAAAAAAACAAAAAAATAGCAGGTAAAAAAACGTTTCACTCTTTTTTAAACAACAGAAACAGCAACAACATTATAAGAAACAAAATAAAATTTTGGTTGGTTTCAAAGTTGGTTAAAAAAAACCAAAATCCCGTATTCAATTTTTTCAAACTGTTTGCTTAAATACATCAAATACAATGATGACGAAAAACATATCGTGTCGGTCTGTCGCCGTTTTTGGGTTACATTTCTTCTTCACTAGCAAAGGAAAGGATACAGCAACAGTGAGTGATGACGAAAAATTATTCCAACAAAAAAATGTGTCTCAAAGCCAGCCGGCCGCTCTGCTCTCTCTGCCATCATCTTCTAATAAAGTGCCTGCTTGTGTGCTTAGAAAAAACCTTTTTTTTTTTTTGATTTTAAAATTTAGTATATGAATTTCAGTAAACTTTTTGTTTGATTCAGTTAAATTATTTGTTTGAAAAAATCAGCGTTTTTTTTTCAATAAACAAAGTGCAAATAAATTGTTTGAATATGCGAATTTGCTTATAGGACCGATTTCAGACAAAAAATTGTTTGATTCTAAAAATTTTTTGTTTGAATTGGAAAAATAATTTTTTCTGTGCAGAGAACACGATACACAAAATCTGTAGAAAATGTTGGCTATAATTACAATTATGAAGTGAAATTTTTAAATAAAATACCAGATTTTGTGATAATGCGGATTCAAAACTCGTTTTTTTTTTTTGTTAAGTTGGCGTCTAGTATTAAAAATCTTATACTCCGTAGAATTTCCACTCTCCCAAAAAACGTTATCTATATGAAGTTTATTTCCAAAAACGTGTTTAAATTAAAAAAATCAGTCCATTATCTAAAAATTTTTTAATAAAAAGGTAAAATAACTCATATTTAATGAAGAATCTCCAGGATATCGTTATCCTTCCTGCAATGGGTATGCCATTCATTTTTATTTCAAGCTTTAATTAAGAGGATCAAAATAATATATTGAATGTATTTTTTTTGTGCACACTGGCTATAAAAATAAAAAATTATAATAATTATTTGGTTGTTCTACAATTTTAGAGGTAATAAAGTTTTGATTCACAATTCATGGAGAAGTCCTAAAGGACGTAATTTTAAGTCATTACATGTATAGTTTAAACTTTTTTTTAATTTATATGTACATTTCCATACAAAAAAATTCGAAAAATTGCAATTTTTAGGTCTTAAAACGTCATTCGATTTCGCTTAAATTTGAAACATATGTTGGTGCACGCAGAGAAAAAACATGATTACTGAGTGGTCACTACGACCATTTTTATTCATATTTGCCTTATATGTTTACCCTAATAATTTTATTATAGTCCTAATATAATTTGAAAAAATATTTTTTGTCCTTAACATTTTTAAAATCACTATAATCATATTATATGGTGTTTTACACCTAAAAAGCTACTCTGATCTAGCTAAACATAATAAATTATGGGAAATGTTTGCTGCTATAATAAATATATTTTCAACTATACATTTAAAATCATAATACTAGTTGCACACAAAAGGTATGTTTAATACCATAATTTTTGTTTGCTTTAAAATACATTATCTAAATGAGCAAACATTTATTGTTAAATCCAACAGTGTGTGTTTATAAAGAAACAAAATTTCTTCCGTCCGCGAGCATCAGTTAATCGGCAAAAATGGATGATTACAAAATAATTAAGAAGTTTTTCGGGAGAAAAAGGCCATGCTGCGATGCAAAACTTACAAAATAAATTAGTTTATTGAAACAGGTAAGTTATTAATATACAATTATAATCAAGTATAAATATGCAATAACGTTGCCTTTCTAACAGCCAAGAAAACCTACAACATTGAAGCCGTCTTGGAAATTTCAATTGCTGTTCCAGAGTGTATTAAAATAGTGGATTTTTTAATAGAAAAAAAGTAAGTTTGTCTTTACTTTATTTTTACAAGTGCTAAATTTATGTATTTAATGTTATTTTTTAATATATGTATATACTTTATATGTATTTGAATTATATATGTGTTTTTAATAAAAAATATATTCTTGATATTAAACATTTTATTGGTTTTATTGTGACAACCATATAACATGTTAAAATAGACATGTTGCATGGTGTTAGGAAATATAGAAACATGGTTTGAATAATCGTTTGCGTTTTTCTTCTGAACATAATAATATGTTTGAGACAATAATTAGCTATAACATTATTCTGAACATATATTGTTACTTAAGACGTGTTTGACACAATCATAACCACAAACATTAATGATAGTTTGCGATTCTGATTGTATCAACCATGTTTTTTCTTTGCGTGTGTGGTTCATACGCAATGATCTAGCCTTGAAGCGCCCTAATAAGTATGTATATAAATTAATCAAAATGAATACACAATAATTTTAGTATTTAAATTTTTTTTTTGTTTGATAATCACTCCTTTATAATCAAAATGGGCGGCGTATAAAAGAGTGCCTAGGGAGGAAGCAGGCCTAAATCCACCACTGTTGACAGGATTGTTGCTAATTTTTTACAGAAGCTTATGCATATTATAGTTGGGCCTTGGGATTTTCAGTAGCAAAGAATTTGTGTAAGTAGTTTTTAACATCGATGTTGAAACATCGATGTATCATGTTTTTACCGATGTTTTTTACACCGATGTACTCAAATCAATCCGAAGCGGTATTAATAGTACGTTGAGTACGGATTTTCTTGAATCAAGTACAGAAAGATGGATTCAAGTGCGGATTTTCAATCGCAAAATACTTAAATTATCCATATTCAATCCCGATTTCGCAATTGAAATAATCCGAAAATTCAGGGTTGTGAACTATTTCTAACCAAAAAGCGCCGTGCCATAGGCTATATTCCGACTCTGACTCCATATTTTAATTCTAACACGTGCTGCACTCAGCTTTAATATAGTTATTTACATATGAGTAGGTGAGATGCAAAACTCATTCGTTGCACTTTATTGGAATTTTGGGAAAATGCAATAACAGAAAATTAATTATACTTTTTGATTCTGAATTTTATGCCATTCAATATTTAAAAATTAAAACCAACTGAAATATAGAAACATATTTGCTACAATTCATATAGAATCGAACTAGTATTGCAACACACTATAGCCCACCAGAAAATTAACCACTAAACCTTAGTATATTTTGAAAGTTATATTCATTTATTAAGATAATGCAAACAGTGCTAAAAAATTTAACAATAGTTCTGAAGAGATAAACTACAACAATTCACCCTTTTTTCAAAATTCGTTTTTTATACTGTTGGAATCAGAATTTTTCTCTATGGATGTGTGAATTCCCATAAGTATTATCTAATGTAGTTTTCGAGTTAGAAAAATTAAAAAGAACTACAAGTCCAACTTACTAAGACGTAAAGGGCATCAAGTGTACTTAACCACTGAATTTGTAGAGGCAAAGAACATCAAGAGTCATTTTTTGTAAATTGTGAAGTGAGGTCTTTTGTTTTTAATATAGATCAATTTAAACACTGCCATTTTGGTTTTATTTTTTTAGTCAAATATTTCGACCAACTTTGTTCAACAAAGATCCTTCTCAAGAAAATTAAATATATTTTTACTTAAAATGTAGATGCGGCTTTTGTTGTTACTTCTATAATTTCTATAACACATTTTGAAGAGAAAAGTAAGGTAACAAAATTGTTGCAAGCTTTTTATTCTTTTTGGGAAATAGCAGACCTTTAGTTGATGGACTTGGTGTTCTATGTCTCAAGGCATTGACCATCATGGAAGGTAAAGGACATCAAGTCCAGTTTAATAAGTAAATGTATTTCTGTCCCATAATCAATATTATTATTGTACAAGAAAATATAAAATTGCAAGCCTTTACTTTCGCTGCAATTTCCCCCCAAGTGAGCAGATAAAAGTGTTCTCAGACCTTTTTTTACCCTAATTGATCTGGAACAATGTCATGTATTTTTTCGAGTTCCTTTTTCTTTTTTTTCTATTTTTACTTTGAAGGTTGGAATTTAAAATGTATTTCACTTAGTGCTTTCACCACAGAAGCAACATCAGATTTCCAGTCATATGTATGAACATCGCCACAAAAATATTTTTCAATATACGATTTCCAAAAAAAAAAAAAAAAAAATATGTCAAAGCGAACTTGTTTACAAATTTGCATTTTTCAATTCCCTAATGCGGCTCCATTGCATCAACGATATCTCGGCGGACTTCAAACAATATCGAACCAGCGAGTTTTGTTATGGAAAATGCAAGTAGATAGTTTTGAAAATGTCTGGTGAGTGGAACAAACCAAATTTGTTGCCAACTGCAACTTTATTCTCTTTAAGTGCTAAAAGATCTGTCAAAATCATTTGCTATCTCAATTTTTTAATTTGTAATGTAACGAAAACTTGACCTTATTTTCTGACTTAAAAATTTTTAAAGCAGACCCTCTTAAATTTTTTTCATTTTTTCTTCAAAATAAATCCTCAAGCTCAAGTTCTTTATATAAAAAATATTTATTATTAATCAAAATTGAGACATTTAATTTATAAGAATAAGATAGGAAATACAATAAGTTTATAAAATTGGAGTAGAACAATTTTTGTTTCGTGTGCAGAATTCTTATTATTTTTCACCCAGCAAAAACTTTACTTACAATCCTAATTTTAATGACTTCCATTCATTATTCATTCATTATTTTGTAGCTTTATTCGCCACTTTTTGGATTATTAGTTATAAATTAAATAACTTTTTTATTATATCTTAAATAAGTCATAATTCTACATTACAAAAAATACTTTAATCAATTTGCAATATATTTTTTAGATATGCGGTAATACTATAACATTTTCAGAATAATTTCGATGTGAGTGTTAGAGCTTTAAATTATATTGTGCAGCCAAAACACTCTTTAATTAATACTTTCTTACATTTCCAAAGATTTATTGATGTGTCCCCTTTTTAACAAAAAACGCCATACAATTTCTTATGCATATAAAAGCAATTTTAATTAGTGACTCTTTTTGTAACTACATATTTTAATTATTTTAATTACAAAGAAATATATTATTTTTTAGATTATAATTGGGCAAATTATAAAGGATTACTTTTGGGACATAGCGAACAGAAATTAGTTCTTTTTCTAGTAGAAAAATAAATAGTCTACTTGTCAAGTTCCCATAATTTTACTGCTTATTTTGTAAGCAAAGTTTTTGCTGGGCATAATTGACAATTTTGTTGTTTCATAAATTTTTTTTAAAAAATTTGTTTAAATTAAAAAAACAAAACAAAAAATCCCTGAAAAAGTTATTCATTGAGACAAGGCGAATTTATTACAGGTGGTCTTAAAAGCCCTGCTGATATTAGCTAAAATCACTATTGGATGTCAAAATTTTGTTTAATCTCTTTTATTATCTTTGTTTCTGTTTTGTTTTATTTCTGTTTTTGACATTGTACAATGATTTTACAAAAACAAATTGCTTGTGGTTTTTGTACGAGTTGTACTTGTTGTAGTACCGAGATTACCTGGGATGAATTCGCCTTGCATTGAGATAAAGAAATATGGGATTCATAATAAAAATTTTTTATATAAAAGTGACCTTGAGCTTGAAGACTTATTGTGAAAAAATAATTTTAACAAGGTCGAAAAATATTAGAAAAATGTTATGCTGAAAAATTTTGGAGTCGGAGCCGCGAGTTTTTGTGAGTACTTTGACTCCGACTCCGGTACAAAACCCCAACTCCGACTCCGGCTCCACAGCCCTCGCTATATTTTACCTTAATCTGCAGCAATGTTTAATATTGGGGTGAAATTAAATTGGATAAAACAACAAAAGACACGAATCCCACATAGATTTATTAAAGTTTTTCTTCAAAATTTAACAAAATTGTTATTCCCAGGAAAGCGGCAATTAAAAAGATTTGAAAAATCCCGGGAAAAAACTCTGGACATAAGGTAAATTATAGACCGATTATTTTTATAAAATTGCATTGTATTATTTCTGGTCATATGAAGTTAAATTGAACGATATCTGTATCGGCTACGGTTTTAGGCGTACAAAACTAAATTCCCAGAGTGGGCCCTTTGTGTGGAGTATGGTAAATTATGGAACGATCTTTACGACGTTTTCTACTGTTATTTAAAGCGTTATGAAACTACGAAAGACCCAATTCTGCTACAAAAACATTATTTGTTACAGTTTTAGGCGTACTCAACTCCTTTCCGAGAGTAGGCTTAATACGGGACTTTCTACGGGAATTTCTTCTCGAAATCAAACAGTATGTTTTTGGGTCCTATAAAACTGTAACTTATCAAATCTTATTACATAACATTATTTGTTACGGTTTTAGGCGTACTAAACAGCTTTCCTAGAGTAGGCTTTAACGGAGCCTTTGGCGTTTGGTATAAGTCAAATAAAATATTCTAACTGTATTTCTGAATATAAAATAATTATAGATGTCTTCAGTAGAATTGTATGGCGATTCTTTTCTTAGAATACTAACCCTCTAACTCTCATTTTAAGGGGTAATTGTTTTCTTTATTTCCAACTTCCACACAAAAGTATACTAAAATGGCACTTTAGAGGGTTAAAATGTTCTACGAATATTTTCTGCATCAAATTTCAGGAGGCCAATTAAGTTAAAACAGTGTAAAGTATTTCTGAGCTAAATGGTATATTAGGATTTATACAAAATAAGGCATGGTTTTTTTAACCCTTTATTTTAATTTTATGGAAACTAATTTGTCCTTTTTAAAAAAATACATGAAATTTTACTATAAATATGCCTAATATGTTGCTAAATTAAGCAGAAAATATACTATAATGGCAACACTGTTTTGCTATAAAATCTCATATATTAATTTAAATGTTAAAATTTAAATTAGGTTTTAAGAGAGCAGATGTGAACTTATTTCTAATTTAATTTGACCATTAATGAATTGATTTAACACGTATTTTTTGATCTTTAATCAATTGATTTTTATTGATACTACCAGCATAATATTGTGATTTCATTAACCACACGCACCAACAATTGATTTTAATTTATGATCGCACTGCCCCATTAACATTGAACTGATTAAAAATATTTTAAATTTTTAAATTTTGGGATTACATTACGGGTTACAACTTTTAGAGATGAAATGATTCATCTAATGATAATTTAACATATGGAATAATTACATACATATTTTCATATTTCAGATTTATTAAGGATGTGGTAAACGTAATACGTAAAAGCTTTAAATATACATACATTAGGGTGGGTTTTTTATATTTTATAAAAAAATGAAAAAAAAAAAATTTAATTACCCAATAAAAATTTTTCTCATTTTGCGAAGCACTAATGGTAGGTACATTTAAAAAACATACATAAATACAGTAAAGTAAGTGAAAGAACTCTCAAAAACTTTAAAGAAAAATAACATTTCAAGTGCAATGTATTGCTTCAAAGTGGGAACACGCCGCACAGTGCTTTGTCCCCATATAACGAAGGGACATAAATAGAAGGAGTTGTCAGAAATTTTTGAAATTTGGTACACTAGTATAAAAAAGCTTAGTTAAGAAAAATATGAATTTTTGGACAAATGGGTCCAAGGACACGCCTACCTCCCATGTGTCCTGAAATGGAAAAATGTAATTTTAGCTTCAATAATGTCCACAAAACTACAAAAAATGGTCATGCTAATACACATACCATTAGCAACGTGTGTGCAAATTTTCATTTAAATCTGAACAAGGACTCAAGGTCCTGCCATATATCCTTTTTCTTAAAAATGCTATAACATTTACAAGAACTGTCCAATCGTATTAAAATTGATATTTGTTAGATATATATGTATGCCAAATTTTGGTAGAATCGGATTCTTAATGCGAAAAATACAAAAACATCATTTAATGAAAAATTAGTTAAAAACGCTTAAAATGCTCTTGCAAAAATAACAAGTAAGAAAGTATAATCGGTAAACCCGACCATGTGATACCCTATAGCATAGTATTTAAAAACAAATTTCCTAGAGTGTAATCAAATTTCCTAGAGTGTAATCAATTTGGGCAATCATGGACCCGCCAGAACAAAATTATGTTATGATGCTTAGATTCGTTTTAAAGTTCTTTCTGGCGAATATTATTTAGATATCTTCATCTACATATATGAGTTTTTTGGATGAGGGTTTATATGGAACCAATGGTTTAATTTGGAACTACCTGGACAACATTTTGTCATGACATAGAAGCTATCGTAAAAGTCATTGTCGCTAATTTGTATGTAAATACTAATATTTTTAAGGAAGCTGGCATTAAAAGCTATTTTAGGGAGAATGATTTGTATGGGAGCTATGCTCAAAAATAGAAAGATTCCAATAAAATTTGATAAGCTGATTTTGATTGCAACAAAATTAGTTTGGTTTGGACCAAATTTAATCTTGCCGATGTAATAAGATGGTTTTTGTAAAATAATGGACCGATTCGTTCCATTTTCAATAGGCTTGGTCCTTGTACCAGTCAGAGTCTCTGTGACAATTTTCATCAAATTGTCTCCGAATTTGTGATCTGTATGCACAAGGTTGCATTGACAGCCAGCTGGCCGGACGGACATCGTTAGATCGACTCAGAAAGTGATTCTGAGCCGATATTACGAATTATTTGGAATTATTTCTTATTATATTCCTAATTAATTTTCTTTAAACTAATTTATTTATTACATTTACATACATATGGACATTTTTTTAATTACAATAAATCATCTTCAGTACTGGATTCTTCCAAAAAAATATTGCCGCTCAACGAAACATTTGTTTCGTCATCTTTAGCTGGTTCATCAGTATATATTTCTCAATTTCTTCAAAAAATATATATATTTTTTTAGTCTTTGGATTCCTTTTTGAAGATAACAACGGATCTAAGGAAAGTATTAAATGAGTAATTAAATCTTTATGAGTGTCGTCGTGGGACAGTCTGGTTTTTCTCACGATTTTGTGGTTGGCTTCCAATGCTTCTTCGGACAAGCACCCAGAAATTTATTTTCGTTATAAGTTACGTTTCATTATAATTAAATAAAACCACTTTATTACCTAATATTTCTTATTATCAGGGCAAGGGACTTCATGCAAATGCATGTTTGTTGTCGGTACTCTGAGACCCACCTAAAGTTAATATCTTTTCGAATCACAATATTTCCAGTAAAATGGCATCAATTTGTTAGTGCATATTTTTGCATATTTTGCTTTAAATGCATGTTTTTGCATATTTTGATATGAATGCATATTTTTCGTCATATTTTGTTATAAATTCACATTTTTCGTCATATTTTGTAATATTTATAAAAAAAATTGCTCTTTTCTTAGTTTTTTGTTTAGAAATATCTTTCTGTTCAAGGCGAATTCATTATAAGGTGTAGTCAGTGAATCAGCTGGTTATAGTTGTTTCAGCCCTGAAGCTGTCAAACAGTCAAAATAGTATGGGAAAATCTGCTAACTTCAACATTTTCAAGGAGTAAAAACAACATGTTGGTGTTTGGTACTGAATTACCTACATTTTATTATAAATTCACCTTGTTTCTTTTACTTTTAAAAAGTAGCACATACAAAAATTATACAACTTGTATAATTGTGCACATAATTGTAGAAGTAACAATAAAACCGTTTTTGACATTTCAGTTTGTTCGCGGTTTTTTTTACTTGAAGAAACAGCAAATAAAAATAATGTTCGGCGAAGAAAAAATAGAACTCAACATAATATTTTTGATTTACGGTGTAAGAAGTATGACCTTAAATCCAAAAAGTATTAATAAAATAAATTGTTTTTTAAGAAAAAAATGCCAAAAGAAAAAATAATCTTTTAAATAAGTATGTTTATGAGTCTTCAAAAAAGAGGGAAAAGTACTTTTTTGCAAAGTTTAAAAAAAGGCGTTTCATTTAAAAATTTCAAGTAAATCAGCACCTTCAAAGCCAGAAACACAAAGATTTATGATTTATGAAAATGTTTCGCAAACTTTAATATCAAGAAAATCAAGGGATAAGACTAGCAAATTTAGTTTTGAATTGTATAATGCTCTGGTGTCTGCAGATATACCTCTATATTAGCTAATCAACCAAAATTATAGAATTTTTTTAAACAAAATAACAATGAAACCATTCCTACGGAAACAACCCTTATAAAAACTTATATCGCCAAGTTGTACACTATACAACTATGTGACATTGTTGAAAGAATTAAGTGACATAATTTGTGGCTGTCTATTGATCTTGAATGCAGAAGAAGAACAGAGTTAACACACATTTTTGTTTAATATTGTAAAGTTGGAAAAGGTGGATCATGCTTCAATAGCTCGACCTTTCAAAGATTCAATTTCTCTTTTAGAATCCTTTAATAAAAATAAAATGTTGCTCTACTTGACCTTTTTTTTAAGATGACTTACTCAAAAATGTTACATGTCACATGCTAAGCTCATGCCATGCATGAAAGTTTTTAAAGTCACCTTTGCGTTTCAACCTTGTATAACAAGATGGGGTACCTGGTTGCAGGCAGTTGAGTATTATGCCAAAAATGTTGAAGTATTTAAAGATGTGGTAAATAATTTTAACGAAAATAATGCAGTCGCGATAAAAAAGTAAACAATACTTTAAATGAACCTAATATAAAGGCTCAATTAGAATTTATACACTCAAACAATGGGTTTCTAGTCGAGACAATAACCGAACTTCAGGGGTTTAAATCATTGAACACCTCGGTTAAACTCGTTGATGACGCTGTCATTAAAATAAGAAAAGTAGGTCAAATCGGCGAAAAAATAAAAGCCAAAATTTATGCAATTTTAAAAAAGAATGCCGGATTTAAAAAAGTTAAAGAAAATTGTAATATTTTTAATTTACCTTCCAGTAAAGAAAAAATTGTAGACAATAAATATTCTACAAAGGAGTTGACCACTTTTAAATATCCACCTATTACATCCGTTGATGTCGAACGAACCCTTTCAATGCTTAAAACTTTTTTAAGACCAAATAGAATGAGTTTTACATTTGATTACTTAAAAAAAACTTATTTATTTACATATGTAAATATATCTTTATCTACTACTACTTTTTAAACTAGGTTTTAAGTTTTTAAAACTGAATGAAATGTATATATGTTTTTTTTTTGTTAAATATGGTTAAATAAATATATTTTTAATGCATATTTTTTACTTTTATTTTTGCATATTTTACGATTTTTAGTGCATGTTTTATGCGCATATTTTGCGATTTTAAGTGCATGAACTTCCTTGCCCTGCTTATTATGTTCCTAGTTTATTTTTTTTAAACTAATTCAATCTATGAAAATTTGAGCAAACATCACGAAAATAGCATTTTTTTTAAATACATTTTTTTCAAGTTGTGGTAAAATGTTTTCAATTGTTTTTCTTGTAGTTATTAGAAAACAGTCTAAATATTCGAAATCAGAAAAAAACCCATAGACGATATTTTTCTTTTTTTTTAATATTCCATCAAAGTTAAGAAATTTTTAGAGCTTAACTAAATAATAAGCATTTTTCAAACCATTAAAAAATATTTATAGGAGCATAATTCCCCTAAAAATTTTTTATAGTTGGTTTAGAATATAGTTAGGTGTTACAGAAAAAAATTTGAATCTCGTAATCCAGAAAATTAATTTTTTACAATTATTTTCTTGAAACAATAAAAAACCAAGGGCATTTGTGATTTCAGCGCCCTCTTATGCCGCAAAATGCAGACAAACACAAAAAATTTTTTATACATATTTTAATTTATGTTGTTTTTTATTGAACGGTATAAGTTTGAATTAATATTTCACAGTATTTGTAGTTAATTGCCTTTTAAACTCCTGAAAACTATCAAAATTTGAGCAAAAATCATGAAAATAGCCATATAAAAAATTTTTTTTTTTCAAGTTGTGGTAAAATTTTTTCAATTGTTTTTCTTGGAGTTATTAGAAAACAGTTTGAATATTCGAAATCAGAAAAAACCCATAGACGGTATTTTTCTTTTTTTTAATATTCCATCAAAGTAAGAAAATTTTTAGAGCTTAAGTAAATAATAAGCATTTTTCAAACCAATAAAAAAACACTTATGAGAAAATAATTCAATAAAAGTTTTTTACAGTTAATTCTAAATATAGTAAACTACTACAGAAAAAATTTTAATCTCGTGCTTTAAAAAACAACAGTTTTACAAAAGTTTTCCTAAAGCATGTAAAACTCAAGTAGTTGTTTGGCCATTTTTACTATAAATTCTCAAACGTTGGCGCCCTCTAGCGCCGCCAAAAAGAGTTAAATCTTTAAAATTCTTCAAAATTCATTTTAATTATTTTGTTATCTATCGATCTGTACATTTTTAACTACAATATAAGACTTGTTTTTTTTTTTTTTGATTTATGTCTATGGGCCAAAGCACTGTGCGCCGTATAAAATGCATGTCTTCCGTAAGCGCAATGGTAAGCTAAACTTTTATGTTTCTCCCTTACAAACCTGCTTTGTTCGAAGCTCCATTTTTTTTTGGGTAACAACTTCAATAAACATGTCTTTAAAAGAAAAACTACTGTCCAAACCGGAAATTAAACCATTACATTCTTAAAACGAGTTTTTGTACATTTTTAAATATTGTTGGCTATACTTGAAAACGCGTCGAAAAAGTGAAAATTTTTATTAGAAAAAAATAATTTTTTTTTACCATACATTTCTAAAATGGAATAAACGTGAGAATTTTAACGGTAAATTGTGTGATACAACGACAGAATTACAAACTTTTCAGTTTCTCATTACCTATTAATTTTCTGTTTTTAAATTATGGCCGTTATTATGTAAATCGCAACGCAACGCCAAAGAATTACATTGAAAGCAAAACAAAATCATAAATATTTTGTAATTTTGTTGTTGCGTTCTACAAAAATTCATGTACCGTTTTAAAATTTCTGAAATATAGTTAGACAATTCTGAAATACAATTGGAAATGGTGTAGTAAGTAACATATACCCTAATTATGTAATTCGTAACGTAACGCCAAAGAATTTCTGTAGAAAGCAACAACAAAATTACAAATTTGCGAATTACATATGTTTCTTACTACACCATTTCGAATTGTGTTTCAGAATTTTCTAACTATATTTCAGAAATTTCCAATTTAACTTCAAAAATTTCCAATTGTAACTTCTGAAAGTGTCCAATTGTATTTCAGAAATTTATGTTTTTATAACTAATACAAATTTCCAAATTAGAAATGGACGATAGCATTTTGTCTGAGCCGCCATTTAGCATCTACCGTTTACTGATCTTGGGTAACCGGAACATATTCAGGGAACTGAGCGATTTGTACAATTGCTTACCAATGTTTCCCACGTGCCATAGAATGTAACCGCGATGATATTTTGGCAGTTACTATAAAAAGCCGCAACAGAATACCACGAATGGATAGCAAAAAAGATATTGTATGTAAATATCGGCGGCATGAAATAACCCCCCAAAATATAACTCCCCAAAAAAATAATGAAATAACCCCCCAAAGCGTGGGGCCTTATTTCATATGCAATAAAGCCCGATTTTTGAAAATGAAATTAGCCCCCAACGAAATGAAATAACGCCCCAAACATAAATGAAATAATTCCCTAATTTTTGGGGGCTTATTTCATATGAAATAAAACCTCAATTTCTGAAATGAAATAAAGGCCCAATATATGAAATACAATTAATTATACAGTTTTGCTTTAAAGAATCACGCGATATATATCATGGTGTGATACACCAAACACAAGCTTCGCCAACTAAGGCTTTTCTGCATAGCCGGCCTTCGGCCGGGCGCAATGACTTTTTCCTTTATGGTATAACAAACACCAACTTCGCTAGCTAAAGCTTCTCTGCATAGCGCCAGAATTTTCTCCTCTATAGTATAAAAATACCGACTCGACCCGGCTACGCAGAGATGCTTTAGTTAGCGAAGCCGGTGTTTGGTATACCATAGAGAAGAAAACCATTGCGCCCAGCCGAAGACCGGCTATGCAGGGCAGCTTTATTTAGCGAAACAGGTGTTCTGTATACTGTTTAGAAAATCCTTGCGCCCAAAAACGTTTTCATTATAAATTTAAAAATGAAATAATCCCCCAAAAAATATATTGGGGCTTTGTTTCATAATGATTTTTTGGGGGATAATTTCAAATGAAATAATACCCCAACTAAAAAAATTAAATAACACCCCAAACAAAATGAAATAACCCCCCAAAAATCGTTTTTGTTGTTCTCTGTACAAACTTTTGGGGGGTTATTTCATTATTTTTTTGGGGGGTTATTTCATGCCGCCCGAAACTTTATTTATTTACCCCCGGCTTGGCCCGTATCTTTTTTTTATAAATTTTTTATTTTAATTTTAATCGGTTCCTTTTTTTTTTGTTGTGAATTTTCAAAAAAAAATTGCGTTTTAATAAAAAATAGAATAAAAATAAAAAATATTTGTTTTTAATTTCAAAAGATTTTGTTATTCGTGCTTAATTCCCAGTTTTTATTCTTGACAAAAACACTTGAAATTTATTGTTGATGGGATAAGCTATTCCTATGCATTTCACTGGTTGCTTAGGCCAGATCATCAGGAAACTTCATCCATAAAGATTTTAGAAAAACTAAAGATATTAAACCAAAAAAAAAACTGTTAAACGTATAAGAATTATAGCAACAGTTCTACTTGAAACAATATCAAAGCTTAAACAAAACACATCAACAATAAACAACAGTGGGTTTATCTCATCTTACATTCCCCACTACAATTAGTTGAAATTCTCTCAACATTAATTGCAGTTGTAAGTAGGTTAAGAAAAACAAAATAAAAACAACACAACAACTTACAAAAGATGTTGTCAATTAAGTGTTTTTTAGGCCGTGCACTTGCCTGTTTATCAAAAAGTAATTTCAATTTTTGGGAATACAAAATTTTAATTTCAAAAGATTTTGTTATTCGTGCTTAATTTGTTATTCTTAATGTAAGATGAGATAAACCCACTGTTGTTTATTGTTGATGTGTTTTGTTTAAGCTTTTTTTAAAATATATACATATTTACACAAACCGAGATGAAAATGGAAAATTTTTAAATTAAATCAGCTAAATCAGATAACAATATTATAAATATTCTGGGTTTTTATGGAATTGATAGTGACGACGTTGTTTTATATTTATATCGTATGTAGTCCGAAATAGTATATTATTGAAATTTAACTATATCGGTTCACAAATGGCTGAGATATAAATCTTTAATTTACCTATTCCTATAATCTTTTTCTTTTTTACCTGAAAAAGACTTAGTAGAATACCTGGTAGTTAAAATTAAAAAATCGGTTCATAAATAAACGGGTTAAAGACCCAGTAAAATCTTCGCCTACAAAATAATATGTTAAGTAATCAGAAACACATAAAAGCACTACATACAATTCTACTGAAAAACTAATGAATTTTACAAGGGTTGTGCCAAAATGAACAAATTCAAAAGTAAGTCATTTTTATACCCTTCACCTCAGGTGGAAAAGGGTATACATATATAAGTTTGTCATTCCGTTTGTAATTTCTACAATATTGATCCTACACCCTATAAAGTATATATATTCTGGGTCCTTATGAAAAGCGAAGTTGATTTAACCATGTCCGTCTCTCCGTTGAAATGGATTTTCCGAAGACCCCATATATGATGGGGGCCAGGTTATTATACATTTATGTCACATATGGTCCGGAATTGTTTGCTATTGAAATTCAGAAAGATAGGTTTACAAATGGCTGAGATATGAGCAAAAAACCACGACTACCTCTAATTTTTCCCAAAAACCGCTTGTGGTTGTTGTATTTTTATTACTTTTTGCTGTATATCTGGGGAACGGCAAAAGCCAAAGTTTCCAAATTAGGTACACACATTTAGGTTGCCAATACACACCATCCTACAAAATGTGGGCGGGATTGAAGAAGTGGGCGTGGTACCTCCCGTACAAAAAAAAATAAAAATTGTATAAAAACCTAAATTTTAGGGCTGCCATATGTCCTATGGATATGACTTATATACCAAAATATCGGAAATTTTTAGTTGAGCATATTTTATAAAAAACTCGGGAAAATCGGTTCAGATACAAAAAAGTTATGACAAAAACTTTATAACCCAAGTAAATGGTAAAGTTCTTCCTAAGCACGTCGGTATTTCAATCTTTCAAATCGGTTTAAAAATGGCTAAGTTATGATCAAAATACTGAAATCTGAAAAATTATTTTTTTTATACCCTTCACCTCAGGTGGAAAAGGGTATATATAAGTTTGTCATTCCGTTTGTAATTTCTACAATATTGATCCTACACCCTATAAAGTATATATTCTCGGTCCTTATGAAAAGCGAAGTTCAAATCCGGTTATCCGTCTCTTCAAGATAAGGAGGTTCAAGAGTTTAAGTTATAGAAACAAAATCAGGTGAATTGGTCTTTCTACCGCTATTGCCCTTCGACTTAAAGAATTTTCGACTTACAGAAGTTCGACTTATAGAAGTTCAACTGTATTTTAAACAAATTTAAAATAATTGGTAATATCTAAACAAGTATTTAGGTAGATTTGATATAGCATCAGATGTACACAGTTGGTTAAGTTTGAAATTGGAAGGCCCTCTGATAAAAACAAAATACAAACGATTTTATTTCCATTTCGATTTAAAAGAATTTATAGAAAGATATTTAGACCAGATTACTTTTTTATATATAAAAAAAAATCATCATTGATTGCGTAAAAGCTAGTTTAAGCCAATTTATAAGAAAATTGTAGATTTAATCGCTTAGACTATTCCCTCCAACTTTTAAAATTTATCAAAAGAAGCTTAAAACATTTCTTAAAAAGCTAAATAAAATGCCTAATAAAAATTTTGCAGCTAAATCTAAGTTTTTGGTGCTGAATTTACCTTCAAAAATGGCAAAATGGTTACACTACTTAAAAGTCTTCATTAAAAATCGCACAAACATTGTCTTGTAAAAATAAAATTAAATTTATTTGAACTTTTATATCGTCATATCATATATTAAAAATTTTTAAAATCAACATAATAAGGTCATTTCTAATATTCCCTTAATATTCAATTTTTTTACTGGACTGGTAAGATATATCTCAAAATAAGAATTATCCATTTTCATTCGAAACTTTATTTTGAGTACAATTTTTTTTAGTCAAAATTTATTGCAATATATAAAAAACTTAAGTTACATCAATAAAACGTTTCTTCAATTTTTAAAATAGTTCTAAAGAAAGCGAGAACCATTTAATAAAAATCCTTAAAAAAAATGCCAAGCGCTGCAAAATTGCCAAGATGGTCACACTGCTTAAAAATCGCATAAACATGCAGGGTTATCAGCATATAAAAAAATATTATACTCAGGGAATATTAGAAATGCCCTCGTCTTCTAATTTTACGACTATTTTTTTTACAAAAAGGGTGATACAACGAACAGCAATCTAGTCTGTCGTCATAATATTAAAAGCAATCGTCTAATTTTTATTGTTGACATGAATAACATATAAGTTAGCTTTTTAGGCAATTTATACAAAAATAAATTCAAATACATATAATATTTTTTGCACAAAAGTGATTTCAAAGCATACACAATTTAAGCAATTGCTTGTTTTGTTTATGTTGCATTATTGATAAATAAAAATCATTAAAATATGTTTGCGACTTTTATTAACCAAAACGACCGTTTCTGTGACTACGTTTAAAAATATGTGATGGTAGCCCTGTAAAATAGTTGTGTTTTTTTTTGTTTGTTAGTGGTTTTTTTTCATTGAAAATATTCGTGGTGAATTTCTTTCCTAAAAATTACATACCTCCTGCATTATACAAAAACAACAAACACATACTTCATTTTACGATTAATTTAATTGATATCAAGTTCTCATATCAACAACATTTCTTTATGTGGCTCGATGGCCGAATGGTCTAGCCGCCGCACAGAGGAGTATTTGGCCTGAAAAGCTGGCCAAAAAGGCAAAACTGAATTTTAAGAAATCTTAAGAACTAAGTACGCAGCTCGACAGACAACAATATTTTACATTATATTGTAAATTTTGAAGACTTTTAGGTGCGATTTGTAGCTCTGAGACCCTGCTAAAGTCAGGAAAGTGAAGAAAATTATATGAGATTTAAATGTTTTTTTTCCGGTTTCTGGATGATTATATGATATTTTTTTCGGCTAAACGAATAAAGGTTTAACAAAGATTTTTTTTCGCTGAAAGGTTTGATCAAAAGTTATTTAAAAAATTTTAAATATGTTGAATATTCATGTTGAAACAATTCGTTCAAAAGCTAAAAAAAAACAAATTATACACTTTTTTTTTTTGCAAAAAAAGGAAAAGAAGAGGGTTTTAAAGGTGAGGTTAGCATGTCTACGAATTATGTTTGATACCACAATAAAATTTGGAATCTCTTATTTTAGAATCAAAAAAAAAAGTGTGCGCAAGTTTGCGCCATTATTTTTGACGATTTTTTTAAATTTTCACATTTCTTCTATTTTGCTCTTATACTTTTATATCGTCATAAACTTTTATGTATTTTGAATTATTGATTTCAACTGTTATTCACATCACTTTTAACACTTCACAATATTAATACCTGCCTATATGTATTTATAAATTGCAAAAATTCTTAATTATCCAAAATAGTTTTAAGGGAATGTCCCACACATCCCCATAAAATATATTTTTATATACCTGCTCTAAAAAACAAAAATAAGTTTACAAAAAATAAATATAGGCACATAAAAAATACATGGGCCCCCAGGTATCTGGCTACCATTCAATTAAGGCATAAAAGCATGCGCTTGAAAATACTTATAAAGGGTTATTGCACCCATTTTTTATCAAACCCGTTTTGTAACTTCGAGAGTCAACATGGAACAAGTTTACACAAGATTACAGCTATTCCAAATAGTGAAAAAATCTAATGCTGGAACCATGGACGAGAAATTGGATTTTTTGTTCAGAAAATTGAGCGAAATTTCAAAATGTCAAGGAGATGGGGACATATTAGCACTGAAGCAGTGTTTGAAAGATTTCAAAAATTGTTTCAAAAGATATTGGCTTTCGGCACAACGAAAAGAGGACCGCTTTTTAAGCACAAACGCTAAATGGCTGGAAGGAACTGTAACAATACCAGTATTTGGCAGTTCGTCTTCAGGGCGACCACGAAAAGAATTTAATGAAGCTAGTGATAGAACAAAGCGGAGAAAAACTGAAGAAGTTCGTCACCAATTAACAACAGAGGAGATCACATTTGCTGCATCCATGAGTCAAAGAGCAGCGGGACATAATGATGCGGCTAAATTAATAATGGATATAACGAGATCCCCAAGAAAAGCAAGAATTTGCAAGCGATCATTAACAACTTCTGAAGTCAACCCTGTGAATAAACTTTCAGCGGAAGGAGCTTTAGCACTCTTTGTAAACGCAGAGCTCACGAAAAAGCAATATGAAATTGTATACAATGCCAATAAAAATGTGTATCCATGTTACTCGTTACTAAAAAATGCAAAAAAAAATTGTTATCCCAATGAAGATGCCATAACCGTTACTGAAACATTAGCGGAAGTGAAGCTCCAAGCTCTCCTCGACCATACAGCAACACGTTTATGTACCTTGAAGAGGTTTTGCAGCAGTTAGACTATGAAGAGCTAAATTTCTTGGAACTTATAACCAAATGGGGCTGTGACGGATCGCACCAATCATGTTATAAGCAGAAATTCGAAAACGAAGATGTTAGTGACGCTAATATGTTCCAAAGCAGTTGTGTACCAATTAAACTAATCACAAATACTAATGGAAAAATTAAAACGATATGGCGAAATCAAACACCATCCTCAACTAGGCCGTGTAGACCAATCCGCATCCGTTGTGTGCAGGAAACAACTGACATCACGAAGCAAGAAATAGGACACATAAATAATCATATTGAATTTTTAAAGAAAAGCGAAGTACCGTGTAGTGGAAAAATTGCACAAATTAAACACACGATGGTAATGACAATGGTCGACGGAAAAGTATGCAATGCTGCAACGGACACAAAATCGACAATGAGGTGTTACATTTGCGGTCAAACTTCAAAAGATTTTAACACGTTGCAGAAGAATGTTCGTCTGAACTGTGATGCCATGAGTTTTGGACTATCAACTTTACATGCACGCATACGCTTTTTAGAATCGATACTTCATCTCTCATATAAACTGCCAATTAAAAAGTGGCAAGCAAGGAGCGATGAAGATAAAGCAATTGTTAAAGAGGGGAAGATATTCATCCAAAAAAGACTTTAAGACGAGATAGGAATACTTGTAGATGTTCCAAAACCAGGATACGGTAGCACTAATGATGGCAACACATCAAGAAGATTTTTTTCGGACCCAGCAACTGCATCGAAAATCACTGGAATAAATGAAGAATTAATCAACCGCCTGAAAATAATATTGGAAGCAATAACTAGCGGACACCGAATTAATATTGAGAAATTTGTTATAAAGCAAGCAATCTTGCCAATTGGACAATTGTCAGAAGAAGCTGCCGAGGCCAGAAATAAGCACTTACGATTATATCGCACGAATTATTCGAGAAAATTCAGCAGAAGCGATACAAATCGAGATGTCTTGAATAGGTTATTTCTGAGCAGTGATCATTTTATAAGTTGCAGTACGCAAAGAGAACGGAATAATAAAAAAGCTTTTTCATCAGAAACCATCACACTTCTTCTTCCTGACACCGATGATGCAGCTAATGAGGATACACATACGACATAATAATTAGTAAGGAATTTTTATTGGTTTAACTTTTCGTTTATAAAGTATTAAATAATATAAAATAAATATAATAAAGCCTTTTTTCATAAAAAAATACTGTTTTATAAGAGCCTTACAATTTTCAATTTTTTTTTTAAATTAGACTGTAAATCATATGTATGTATGTACATACAGTCTGTCACGAATGAGTTTAAACCTTTAAAATCAACATTTGTTAATTGAGTTTTGCGATTTGTACCAACTTTTATTCCTTAGGAATGTGGCTTTTAGAAAAATCTTAAAAATTTAAAGTTTTTGGTTCTTAAATTTTTTTATTGCATTTTGAAAACAAAAAATTTTACGCATTTTGCATGTAAATTTTTTTTTCGCCATTAAAATTTTAATAACTCCAAAATAGTAATAGATATAAAATAAATGTGTATGGTTAGTTTAAGCAGAATTTTCCGGTGCATCTTCTGATCCTCCTGCTTTTAAAATCGGAGAACACGTTTTCAAGTTATGGCAAAATGTGTAAGGCAACCCAACGATTTAGGGGGTGAAGTATGCCACGCCTTTAAAAGGAAATCCTTAAGTACTAGAGAAAAACGGAAAACAGATTTGAATTAAGGGCATCAAAATCCATATAGTCCACATACTTTTATTTCAAGGGTAGAGAAAAATTTTTTGTTGCGCAGTGTACTTTTGTTGCGCAGTGTTATTTTTTCAAAATCTGCCACTAGACTTTTTATATCATACTACACCTAAAACTATCAAAAAACTAAAACTTTTAATTCAAAAAACACGTTTAATAATTTTGGCCAGCTTTTCAGGCCAAATACTCCTCTGTGCGCCGGTCTGGCTTTAACAACTTTCTGTTAGCTTTGAGGGTTCGAGTCCCACTCATTACAATTTTTCTTTGGTTTTTAAAATTTTTTTTTAAACTAAAAAGAAATTGAACGGGTTTTGACTTTTTAAAATTTGTTAAATATATTTATAAATTTTATATACCTACATATATTTTTACATATTTACGCCTTTTAATTTACCCTCTTTTTTATTTTATTTTTATACACTTTTTTTTTAATTAATTTTGTTTATAGGTATTTTTCTCTTTTTATAGGTAATTAATTTTGTTTAAATAGTTCTGTTTCATATCTTAAAGATCGGAGCAAATTTTCTTAAATTCTTATTTAAATATTCAATTACCTATTCAAAGAATTGAATTTTTGATTTTTTTTTTACTTTTCCGTTCAACTTACATTTAAAACAAAAACAAAAATTCGAAATTTGTTTTTGTTTTAAATGTAATTTGAACGGACGAGTAAGGCGCTCGTATTATATAAACTACACATCATTATAAAATATTATAAAAACGTACAACTACAATTCGAGTCGGAAAGAACCCAACCAATTGTAGGGGGATGTAAGAAAAGATAAACTTACTGTTTATTGTTGGTGTTTTGTTTAAGCTTTGATTTTGTTACAAGTAAGACTTAGGCCCGTTTTCACAACTTACCGATAGCTAAAGGTAGGATTTTATCGCACGTATAAAACCTGTTCCATTATTGCAACTTTACTTTTTCCTACCAAGTAGGATCGACCTTAATTTACTTGATCGCTCACTTTTGGTTAAAGTAAAGTTTTAATAATGGAACAGTTTTTATAAGGCCGTTTAAAGTCTACTTTAAGCTATCGGTAAGTTGTGAAAAAGGGCCTTAGAGTGTTTATAACTCTTATTCGCTTTAGGGTTTCATTTGTTTAATATTTTTGGCTTTTCTTAAATCTTTGGAAAAGGTTTCCTGATGAGCTGGTCTAAGCAACCGGCGAAATGCGCATATAAGCTAGCTTTCCCTCAACAATAAATTTCAGTGTATTTATCAAATATGAAAAACTGGGAATTTAGCGCGTCATACGGAAATCGTATTAACCCATTTCGCTCCGAAATTAAATTTTTATTTTTCTTTGATGAAAAAAATAGTTTTTTAGGGTAATTAGGACCCACTGATTCCAAAAATTTCGGCAAAAAAATTTTCCGATTTTTCGTTTTCCCAGAAAAGCCTGTTCGAAATTTCGAACACTGGCGCTTATCTTATAAGCTTTGTGTGCAATTAAAACATTAATATTTATTTTAATTTATTGTATTATTTTTGAATCAAATGGTACAAAATTTATTAAATTTTGTAAAAATAATTTTTATTCAATTTATACATATTATTTGAGATAAACCGTAAAATAATAAGATATAGCCGCAAGATTAGTTGATAAAAAATGCGTTTACTCATGTTTCTGCTTGAAACATTTTGTGTACAGATGAACATTGCACTTCTCGCACATATAAATTGTGGGCTTTCAATTGACAACGACGGTGTTTTCCTTCCGAATTTCTGATTATAACGTGTTTTCCCTTAATTTTTGGAAGATTTTGTGGTTGATATTTTTTTGAAAAAAGGTGACTTTTACTGTTCGAAAAATCGAACAGCGGAGCGAAATGGGTTAATAATAAACTTTGTATTCCCGAAACAACTTTGGTAAAAAAAAATCATTTTTGAATTAAAAATCGTTTGATTAACAAAATTTTTTTAAACTAGACTTAAGATGTGTAGTCAAAATACCAAATATATACTTTATCAATATTAAAGAAACTTCAAACAGAATAACAAACTTATAAATATTTGGCACACATTCATATCTACTAGAACTATAGTTATGCCAAATTTGAAGAAGCTTGGGCATAATTTTTTTTGGAATGTCTGCTTCACGAATGATGCGTCATATTCTGTAAGAAATTTCTTTCTAAATACATAGCTGGAAATAACCGCTTCTGATAAAAATGTACCATTAAGGTTAAGATCGTAAGTTTTCCAGAATATGCGACATATTTTATTTTAGAACGATATTTTTGATTAATTATAACGCTATTGATGTAATTGCTTTTGTGTGGGTTGGCTTTGTACTATGGCTTATATCCATATTAATTCCTCTATTGATATTATAACAAGTACTTCTCCCTCATTATGTTTGCATCAAATTACATTTTTATGACGTGTATTTATTACTGCTTCAATAAATACACAATATTTTCTTAAAAGCCTACATTACTTTATAACATTTACAATTAAACTACATCTACTCAAAATATTCTTGTAAGTTTGACAACAGACGAACACCTAAGGAACAAAAACATTAAATAAGTTCTGGTGTGGTAAAACTTGGACATTAAAATTCTATTACATGTTGAAAGTTGTTAATGGTTGGTGGGGTGTTTAGTAGAACAAAGTAAGAGAGGGTGGTCGTATTAATGGTGTATTATAAGTATGTAAGTGAGTAAGTGTATATTTGTATTTTGTAATTATCACCTTGTTTTGTAATAAGTCTTTGTAAGGATTCTTAACAATTTAATATCCTTTTATATTGCTCGTATGTATCTCATATTTTTAATTTTTCTTTTGTTGTATTTATTCTTTTCAGTTTTTGTTTAGATTATTTTTATTTTTGTTGTGAAATCGGTATGATTGATTTTCTCAGATAAGTACACCGCAATCAGTAAGTTAGTCTACTTAAACAAGGTACGGAACATGTAATCCATATATGTAGGTAGAACGTACATATGTACATACGTGTGTTTGTGTCAATATACATTCAGTATGGACATGAACAGACGACGAAAGGACAGACTGTAGCAAAAAAAAAAAAAAAAAATACATACAAACATAGCTATACTTGTAAGTTAACAAACCGAAGGTTCTAGCCAGTGTTGCCAGAACTTTATGACCAAAAATTGCTACACAATTTCTTTTATTTAAACCACATAAATATTTAACAACAAAACAATTATTATTCACTTAATAATATTTCACAATAAAATGTAAAATCTGAGATCTATTTCTTACAAAACAAACACATATAAGTACATACTTATTTATATTCTATGGTGGTGGTAGTATGAATTATCTATTGATCCCCAGCTTATACAGTGAAAAATCTCAACATTCACAATACCATTCTTGATTTTAAAAAGAAAGAAAAACTTCTAAAATACATAATTTTTTATAAAAATTACAGAATTGTTAAAAGCAGTTACATAAAAGCAAAAAAACAAGAAAATGAACTCACTATTTCCACCAAAAATTTTCGTACGCTTTTCTTTTGAAAATTACTTTATCAAGCTATTATTGTTAGTGGTTATTGTCGTAAAGACAACGGGAAACGATATTGATGTGATTCATAGCAACTCACATTTGCGAGATCTTTCAGGCGCCATCCAGAGAGAAATGCTAGTTAGATTGAAATGAGCGTTTACTTTGTAGTTCTGAAATTATTTTTCCAATTTAACCCTTTTTAAAACAAAGTTTTTCTTAAAATCTTTTAAAAATGGCAATCTGATTTCTGGTTTTTCGGATCTCAAAAAAAGACGTATGAATTTGAGTTAGAAAAGTGTCAAGGATAGATTTGTCGATAATCAAAAAGAAAAATAACTATAGATACGTTGAACATCTTGAAAACTTAAAATCTCAGTTCATATTATTTTTAATTTCAAAACTAATTATTTTTAATTCGTTGGTTTGAAAAGAACCTGAAATGCTCCATATAATAAATTTTTTTTTGTTTTTATTGAATATTTCTTGTCGAAAATTACAATATGTATTCAAAGCTTAATCCTAATTCTTATTTGTATTTGTTAGCCGTTACCAATGTAACCGCCAATTAATTGCATTCAAGTGTCAAAAAAGCCTGCTAGGCTCAAAGTGTCGGATCTTTTCAGCCTCCGGTGACCTTCGAACTTTATTAGATCCCGAGCGAGGTAGTTGGGATGGATCATTAGTTTATCTATGTATTTGACTAAATACTTTTTAATTCCTTCCTGGATGCTAGCGATGTTAAGATCTCTGTGGGTGATGTCATTGCGTATATACCATGCCGTAACATCCTAGACTGTCTTCTTTGTAGCTTCTGGATGTTTGATGCGCATGCAGTACCCTATAATTGGATGCCATATGTCCATATTGTCTAAGGATAAGTTTGAGTTTCGACCGAGAAGCCAATGTAGTTGAGCTGCTTTAAGTTTCATAGCCGTTATTTTCGCTTCAATATGACGAGACCAGTTCAAGCGTCTATCTATATGAATTCGCAAGTACATGGCTTTCTACCGGAACAGTGATGTTATTTATTTCTACAGCAAGGCACGTTTGTCTTCTGAGCGTGAAAGTTAAGTGAGCACATTTAGCCGGGTTAACCTTTATTTTCCATTTTTCTAGCCAGGCTTCTAGTTCATTGATGTGGGACTGTAAATGCTGCGATGCAACTTTTGGGTCCTGATTAACACTAATAAATGCTGTGTCGTCTGCAAACGTAGAAGTATGTGTGCTCGGGCTTGTTGGCATATCAGCTGTATATATTATATACAGTAACGGCCCTAATATGCTGCCTTGAGGGACACCAGCAGATATCTTCTTGGTGGGGGAGTATTGGTTTTTTTATCTAACCATGAATGTTCTGCCAGTTAAATAGCTCTCAAGGAGCTTGTGAGTGTTTTGTGGAAGCAGTCGTGTTATTTTAATGATCAGCCCATCATGCCAAACTTTGTCGAATGCTTGGGAAATGTCTATAAACAGTGCTGAGCAATATGCCTTTCTCTCAAACGCTGATTTAATTTGGGTAAAAATTCTATGCACTTGTTTGATTGTACCATGGCTTGTTTGGAATCCGAACTTACTATAATAAATTAGGCGTAAAGTGAGATTTTGTTTGCCCTTTATTTAGTTGTTCAGCCTTAGTCTTTTTTTGTAGTAGATCAAAGAACGAACCCAATAAAAATTTTTTTCAATTTGCGAAGCCTAATTGTACATTTAAAAAAATAAGCGCACAATTATGCGCTGCGCAATAAGACATACAGAAATGCAGTAAACAAAGTGAAAGAACTCTCAACAACTTTTATAAAAAAAAATAATAAGATTTCAAGTGCTGCGGCATTCCCTTACTACGAAGCAGGTTTGTAAGAGAGAATATTAAAAAATAACTGTATCATAACATTCAGTGTGTAACGCTGATCGTTACATCCAACAATTTTTATATGCGCTGAATAATGCGCTTTATGTGTCAAAAATTTATTGCTTCAAAGTGGGAACTCGCCATATAAAATTCATGTCATCCGTAAACGCTATGGTAAGCCAAACGTTTATGTTTTTCCCTTACAAACCTGCTTTGTTGGAAGTTCCATTTTTTATTGGGAAGGTTGTGTTGATCTATTATAAAACGGCACAAGCGTTGACGCCAATGCCAACCGTAATCAGGACGATTATTCTTTTAAATTTTTTAAAAAAAAAGGGACAATTGTGCAATTTTTCTATTCTATTAAAACAGTACAAGTACAGAAAATTTTATTTCAATATTTAAATTTTCAATAAAAAATTATTCTAACAGGACAAGGCTCTAAAATACAGTACAGTCCATTTAAGCAAAGTTTATATTTGTAATATGTAAACCAACATCTACCCATTTCATATCAAATTATTTTTAAATAAATTTGATCGCAGACCTGTGCTATTAGTGGTAAGTATAAAGGGAATTCATACAAGTGCTGATACGCGCTTCGGTTTTAATTCAGCATCTATCTAGCATCTAGTTTTGATAGATTTTTTATTTAATACAGTATACTTCTTTTTTAGTCACTAGAGTGTTCTGTCGATTAATTTTTTAATTTTGGGCGATTAATTGTTCGAATAATTTAAGATTGCTAGTTTTGATTAATGGATTATTCAAAGAATTTATACCATCCACTTCATTTCGATCTCTAGAACACGCCCGTACTTTTTTAACAAAATAGTTCATGCATTTTTCTCTTTTGAATGAGTTTGGTGTAAAAATATTGTACGAAGGCTGAATCTAAGTGTTTGGAGCTAAATTGAGAAGTTTTATTTAAAAAAGAGTCTTTATTTACTCAAATACTATTTTTTTCTAAAATTATCGAAAAAAAATTTCGTAATTTATAAAATTTCTGGATTTAGAATTATTCGGTTAATCGATTAATTTTAAAATTTTATATGTTTAATCGAATAAGTTAAAATGCCAAATATCGATTAATCGTTTAATCGAACAAAAATAAAACCAGATTAATTGAACCCCTAATAGTAATCACCGTTATTTTGTCGCATTTGCGAAATATATATCCGTATATATTTCCGTAGTTCATATAAGGAGCATTTTCGATATAGTCCATCTTATCAGTATTTTCTACCGATATAAGTAAATTTAATAGAATTAACAAGCCAAATATTTTTTTTCAATATTTATTAATTGAATCTTCATGAACTAACAATAATTAATCAAATCTTATCCTAATACTCTGTTTTGTGTCCTGACAGTTTCAGACAACAAATTTCAAATATATATATATATATATATATATATATATATATATATATATATATATATATATATATTTATATATATATATATATTTATATTTATATATATATATATAAGTTCCCGTAGTTACTATAAGGAGCATAGGGCCATAACAAAATTATTTTATTCTGATTTGTCCGATGCAAGTGGTTTTATTTCGTTCCTTATAAGCGGCCCTAAATCTAAAAAAAGCCAATAAAAATATAAAATCAATTTTTACCCTCCGAGGCCTTTTCTAGATCAAAAAAACTGATACAGATGACCCTATACTAATAGAATTTCTAGATGATCTTGAGAAGCTTTTTCGTTAGTGCCAACCTGGAACCTTTTTTCATTAAAATCCTTAAAAATAATGCTATTAACTTTTATTCATTGCACACAATTACACTTTTAAGTTGTAGCTTTTATTATAAATTAATCTAACTATTTTCAAGTTGTTCTTTTAGTTATTGCGTTGTATTGTCAGACTTTGATTGTGAGTATAATGAATTTTTCTTTTGATGAAATTGTTTCTAGAGACAGTTATTACAATATGATCCGAATTGTATGTAATCGTAACAAAATGTTTAATATCGTCCATCTCAATGCACAAAGCCTACTACCAAAGATTGACAAGTTTCGTTATTTAATAGAGAATTCTGGACTTGATGCAATTTGTATTTCAGAAACCTGATTCATGAAGGAAATTCAGGATGGTTTGTATGACGTAGTTGGATATCGTATTTTTCGCTCGAATAGAACTGGTAACGGACGTGGTTTTGCAATATACGTAGAAAACCATATTTCCTGTAAACTTACATCTTCCTTTTCTGAAAGTAACGACACTGAACATATTTTTGTCGAATAAAGCTTTCGCGGCAGTAAAATTTTATTGGGTTGCGTTTACAGGTTGAATAGGAATATAAGGCTAGATAGCCTTATAGAAAGGCTTGAAATTTTGTCGGCAACATACTCTGTTATCATAATTTCAGGTGATTCCAATAGTAATTTACTGGCTACAAGTGAGCTACCGACTATTGTGTTGACTTTTGATTTGTTTTCCGTAAATGTAACTAGATCTACACACTACACAGCCACTTCACAGCCACCTCATCCTCGTTATCAGACTTGTTTTTCGTTATTAAGCGGGAAAATATACTTCATTATGAACAACTGTCAGTGTCTCCTTTTTCTAAACATGATGCAATTTTTCTTTCTTTTAATTTTTCAACTCCGGAACAGGATCAAAGCTATAGCTTTCGTAAATTTAATAATATTGATTACCAAAATTTACAATATGGCATTGAACAAACAAATTGGATTCAATATACGTTTTAGCAAATGTTCACGTAAAACTAAAGTTCTTAAATGATTCGATTCTTACGCTTTACGACCAAAGCGTTCCTATTACGACTAAACGGTTTAAAACCGGTGGTAAACCTTGGTTTAACAATGAAATTAAGCATCATGATAGATTGCATAGATTATGGAAGCGTTAGAGAACTCCAAAATATCTATCTGAATACCGTAGAGCAAGAAAGGCTGTTGTATCAAAAATACGACATAATAAGACCTCTTTTTACCATAATAAATTTTACACTGTAGTGGGCAGCAAGAAGACTTGGAAGTGTAAAAAGGAAATTGGTATTGGTAAAAAAGGGCATCAACAAGTCGTCGACGTTAATTCGATCAATGAAACTTTCGTTAATCTACCATATCCTAATGTCACAAATGACTTTTATAATCAAAACTTAAAAGCTTTTAATCCTGCAGATAAGTTTAATTTTCATCGTGTTGATGATAATGATATTATAATGGCCTTCCATGCAATCAAGTCTGACTCAATTGGTTTGGATGGTGTGGATCTCAAATTTATAAGGATAATACTGCCATGGATAATTCCATACTTAACTCACTTGTTTAATACTATTTTCATGACCAGCACTTTTCCAATAACATGGAAACATGCCATAATTATTCCAGTCCCTTAAAAGGGAAATAATAACCGCCCAATTGCTACTCTACCTTACATTTCCAAGGTCTGTGAACACTTAATGCATAAACGAATATACAGGTAAGTGAATGTCAATTATTTGTTAACGGATCGTCAATCCGGTTTCAGAACACGACGAAGCCTTGGTTGATGTAGTAGAAGAAATAAGGAGTAACTTAGATGATGGCAAATTATCGTTATTGGTACATCGGGTTTGCCGGTCGTATTTTGAGTTTTCTTTATAACTTTGTAAAAACCACAATTTTCTTCACTTTCAAGGAAATAATTTAAAAGAAAAATGGCCAAGCTTTATTCTTGTGTGTAATCAATATAAGTTTTTGCAATGAATTTGCACATTTATCTCAACATACTTTACCCTATAAGCTTTTTAATTCTGCTGAGGACCCATGAAAGTAAAAAAAATTTTTTGGACGCACTAATGTTCATTTCTATTTTATTTTACTCCATATGGGTATCCACTAGAACGTCAACCACGACTCAAAAAATGAAAACATTGGAATTATACTTAAAAATTAATGTTAAAACAGCAATGAACAAGATCCATTAGAAAAGAATAAGTATGTGGTTCGATTAGCGTTATAATTTATGGTTTGTTTTGGATGATATTCGTATGTCACGTACGTAGTGCAGTCTTAGGTGTTTCAAAATAAAAGTTCAATGCCAAATATTTATTGCAAAAAAAATTTTTCGAAAAACAAAATTGAAAATACAAAAATTTGTGGATTTTTTTTATTTACAATTTTTATATGACCTTAAGCCAAACAAAAAACAACAACATTGACTGGATTTTTGTAAAAATGGTATATTAAAAGTTTTATAAGCTTTAAAACGTCGCACAGTGGCGCCATTTGAGTTTTTTCGTTGCAAAAATCATATCTTTTGAACCGAATAAGGTAATTGAACAGTTTAAACAGCATATGATAGATAACTGTTCAGCCTATGAAATGTGCATTTGAAAAGGGTGCTACGCTGTGTAGGGGCCTACTTATGGGTTATCAAAGTTAAAATTAGTAGAAAAATCAATTTTATGGTACCTAAAAAAAAATTATTTTTACATTTTTAGATTGTTTTTATTTTTTTTTTCTTTAGGGTTCTAAATTATTACCCAACAAATTAAAAAAAAAAAATTTTTTTTTTTAAATTTATTTTTTCAATTTTCTGTATTTTCGGTATATGGGTAATTCCATGTCACACATATATTCGCGTAACTCAAAAATGGTTTAGTTTATTGAAATAACTAAAAAAACCGAAATTCGGCAATAAATAATAAAGTGGGGTTGGTCATACATTTGACCCATCTAGGAGCATCCTACGCGCTGTAGGGGCCAAATTAAAGAATTTTATTAAACCGCAATATTAGTATGGCAACCATGTCTTTTTAACCTTTTTTACCTCTAGAAGCCAAACGGGCACGTACGGGCAGATAAAATTTTTGAATTATGTAAAGAAATAATCAAAGAACAGATTTTGCAAATATGGCAAATATAGAAAAATATAGATTTTTGTTATTTTCCGTCAAAGTTGAAAAATAGTGAAAAAACGGATAGTTTTTAAATAGTGATTTACCAGGAGAAACACAAAGCAAACAGTTCATTTTTTTTTTATCATTACACATTTAATAAATGCATCAATCAATACAAACAAAAAATAAGGCGATTCGTTACCTATTTTTCGTGATATTACACCTGAAATCGCAACAAATTTACTAAAAATTGTGTGTTTTTTTGAAAACCGAAAGTCGGTCAACTTTGAACGGCTATATCTTCTAAACTAAAAATGTGATATTATTAAGAGTGGCAGATTTGAAATCGTTGAAAAGTTTCCTATAACATGAGTTTATTCAAAACTTCGTCGGTGCTCATGAAAATTTTGATTTTTGCAACCTCGTTTGCTCTACGGGCGCTACTGTGCGTCGTCACGTACCATATTGTGAGTACTAAAATGCAACTAAATGTACCATCTTATCATGTTGGTATTTAGTTAAAATTTCGTGCAAACTTATTTTATTGCAATCTAAATCATCTAACCAAATATAATTGGAATCGGTCCATATTTGACCATGGCATCCATAAAAATACTTCTCCCAAAAATAGATTTAAATGCCATAACTTCCTTACAAAATACATGACAAATGTTGTGCTGGTAGGTCCAAAATTAACCATAGGTCCCATATTAACCCCCTTCCTTAAAATTGTTAGAGGCAAACAAATCTCATACATATATGAAGATATCTAAATAATATTAGTCACAAATAAATTTTATATAATTCTTAGGCCCGTTTTCACATCTTACCGATAGCTAAAAGTAGACTTTAAATGGCCTTATAAAAAGTGTTCCATTATTAAAACTTTACTTTAACCTAAAGTGCGCGATAAATTAAATTAAGGTTCATCATACCTTGTAGGTTAAAGTAAAGTTGCCATAGTGGAACGCTTTTTATACGGCCGATAAAATCCTACTTTTAGCTATCGGTAAGTTGTGAAAACGGGCCTTAACCTCATAACAGAATTCTTTTCTGGCGACCTTGATTGGCCATGAGTCCCAAATAGGTACACAACCAAAAATTTGATTTTTAAATATTATGATGAAGGGTATCATATTGTCGGGCTTGATTGACTAAACAATCTTACTTGTTTGTTTTAAGTTTTTTTATACTTGATTTACATAAAATATATTTTATACCTTGTAAATACTATAAGAGAAAAAGCTGTGACATACCGTGCGTCACGAACATTTGTTTATTACAAAACAATAAAAAAAAATTTTTTTTTCAATACGTAGTTTAATGTTAAAAATTAAAAAAAGAAGAAAAACCTTCCACAATTCGCAGATTTTCGTATTTTTTTTACATTTACCCAAAATCACTTCCGTTTTATGTCACGTACGATATGCTCTTATTTTGTTCAATATTTTGGAAAATAAGGTTCCGAATTTGATAATTTTTTTTCATGAAACATACTGAAGGATTTACAAAATCTCTATCTCTCGTACAAATGTCACGTACGATGACATGGAAATGCCCGTATACCAACCAATGATTTTGCGATATGCAGTTGGTAGCACTGAGATCAAATATAAATGCTCCTTTATTCTACTGTCTTCAATATTAATATTTTTTTTTTTACAAACATATAGGGCAATCATTTTTTATAAAATTCCATTATCTACTTAAGAAGGTTTATTTTAATATTTTTAAAAAATTCCTTGAAATTAATAACAATAATAACACTGTGCAAGAAATTTACACTTTTTTTTTGAGACAAGCCGGGCACATGGCGTTTTTAAATAATTCGGGTACGCTGAATCTGGTTTTCGGGATATACAGTTATTTCGAAAATGGAGGAGGTTGCACAACATATATTCGCGTAACTCAAAAACGGTTTAGTTTATTGAAATTACTTAAAAAAAACCGAGATTCCGCAATTAAATTTCCCGTAAAAAAAGTAAACATTTTTTCTAATATGAGCTGTCATTTTTGAAACATTATTTTATTTTTTTTTTTAAAGATATAAAAACGAAGCTGCAAACAAAACAAGCCATAAATGATTAAAATCTGTTACCAACATTTGATTTTATTCACGAAAAATTTTAATTAATTTAAGAATTTCATAAAACGCAATATTTGTATGGAAGCCCCCCTGAAATGTGATGATAATAAGGGTCAAGTATGTCTCGAGAATGTTAAGGAAAAAAAACTAATTGATGATGTATGACCGATGTTATCTTACTAGGGGCGACTCCTGGGCATTTATAGGACTTTTTTTTAAATATTTTTTTAGTCTGCATTGAACATTTTGTATGGGAGTCCCCTCAAAGAATGGAGATAGTGGGTAGGTATGTTAGAAATCTCCATGTTCCGTAAAAACAAATGAATTAAACGTTATTTTATATACAATTAACTTTCAAAAAATCACCTATACACAGAAAAAATTATTGCCGAATTATTTTCAAACAAACGCTTGTTTGAAAATTTTTTTAATTTCTACAAATTTTTTTACTGATTCGATTAAAATTTTTGTTTGATTTTTATTTAACCAACAAAAATGTTGACAAACATTCAAAAATATAATACACGCGTTATTAGTTTCAAGTTTTCATAATTTTGTATGAAATATTTAACGCTTTTTAATGTTGTCGTCTATTTCACAAAAACCAAAATCCCGTATTCAATTTTTTCAAACTGTTTGCTTAAATACATCAAATACAATGATGACGAAAAACATATCGTGTCGGTCTGTCGCCGTTTTTGGGTTACATTTCTTCTTCATTAGCAAAGGAAAGGATACAGCAACAGTGAGTGATGACGAAAAACATTGTGTGTATAAAAAAAGAACTTCGTTCAAAAATTATTCCAACAAAAAAATGTGTCTCAAAGCCAGCCGGCAGCTCTGCTCTCTCTGCCATCATCTTCTAATACAGTGCCTGCTTGTGTGCGCATCATTGCTTGTGCAAAAACCTGTTTTTTTTTTTGATTTTGAAATTTAGTACACCCAATTCTCTTTTTACACGATAGATACGTTCCCAATAAATTCGTGTAAAAAAATTCGTGTAAAAAAAGATACTAGCCAAAGGTGAAAATAGTAGATTGGTTCCAGACCTAAAAAATAACGTAAAAGTACAATAAACAACAATAAAAAATTTTTGTTAAAGTTTACTTGAGAATTTATTTAACGTGCTTACACATTTTAATATCTTAAATACATAAATACATACATATATTATAAAAAAAAAATAATGATTTGGAAAAAAGAAAATAATATCAGAAATTCATTAATATAAAAAAGGAAAACTAATATAAACATAAACAACTTTTATTTGCTGTCACTTTCCGACAATAAAAAGAATTTGTAGAATATTTAAAATCGTGTTAAAACAAAACAATTCGTGTAAAAAGAGAAAAATGTTAACTTTTTAACTCGTGTTAAATGAAAATTCGTGTAAAAATAATTCGTGTAAAAAGAGAATTAGGTGTATATGAATTTCAGTAAACTTTTTGTTTGATTCAGTTAAATTATTTGTTTGAAAAAATCAGCGTTTTTTTTTCAATAAACAAAATGCAAATAAATTGTTTGAACATGCGAATTTGTTTATAGGACCGATTTCAGACAAAAAATTGTTTGAGTCTACAAATTTTTTGTTTGAATCGGAAAAATAATTTTTTCTGTGTACATATTCCGTTAAAAACAGGAATATTCAGTTATTTTATATAAAATAAATAACTATCAACAAATTAACTGAATATTCCGTAAAAACAAAGAACTATTCAGTTATTTTATTAAATTCAGTAATTTTCGTTTACTCCGCATAAGAGCCGAATTTCTAAAAAATACCAAACAGACACCTTGTACGATAGTTTTTCTAATGAACGAGAGAGGGAGAAAATTATTATTTACGTACCCTGTTACCACGTTGTTTACAGAAGACCTCTCAATTATAAGACACCAGTAGCATGACCGATATGGCTTCGCAATTACATATTTAACATTTAAAATTTGATGTATTTAACTAAATTATTTTAACAAATAGAAAATGGGAATTGCATACACAAAACAAGTAATTAATTTTTTATAGTGTGATGTATTGCAAATAGTGTTGCGTAAAAAATTTTTCCAGTCCGAGTTTTAAAAGTTCTTTTAAGTTCCTTTGCCTTTTACTTGATTGCATTTAATATCGAACGCTTTATTTTTGTTCTTCATTCGGATTTGACGGTTAATATTGGAAAACTTCTGTGGTTTTTTTATTGCGTGGGAAAATAAGAATATACATTTTTTTAAAGTTAAAACCAGATTTTGGTCTTGCAAACACATGTCCGATTATGCGATGGAGTCACTCTATGTAAAAATTTTTTAAACAATAATTTTTTGTTTGTCGTGCTTAATTCCCCATTTTTATTCTTGATAAGAACACTGTAATTTTTTGTTGGAGGATAAGCTAGTTTCTATGCGCATTCCACTTGTTGCTTAGGCCAGATCATCAGGAAACATTCTCCCAAAAAATTTTAAAAAAGCCAAACGGCAAAGTGAATGACAACTGCAAACACTCAAAAAGTCTTATTTGCGACGGTATTAAAGCTTAAACAAAATACCAACAATAAACACTGAGTTTATCTTTTCTAACATTCCCCACTTTGTTACTATGGCAAAATTGGCAACACTGGTACTAACCGACCCACTACAGATGGTGAGGGAGGGGGGTTTTAATACAAATACTTAGGCATTTACGATTAATTTTGTTTGAAAAGGAGAAAAAACTTGAATATTTTGTTTTGAAAAGGATTGTGGCAGGATTTAGTGTAAATTATATTGACTATTGACTAACAATACCATTCGTTACAACCATGGAATAGAATTGTGGTGGTCGTTTGGTGATATTAAGTTCAAATCTGATTAAAAATTTCTTTATTCTTTTTTTCCATTTTCTTTATTTCTGGTTCGTGTTATTCTTTAACGTTATTTATTTAATTTATTTCATATTACAACTTTTTTCAGTTTGTTGTATACGTATTTGTATAGTAGTTGCAAGAGATTTTTGCACATGTCACAATTATAATTACATAAATCCCAACATACAATGTCTTCTATTTTTAACTGTTATTTAAATCAACAAAAAAAAAAAAAAAAACATTATTCGTATTGATATTCTTTAACATTATTAAAATAATCATAAAGAATGAATGAACCTGCAAGTTTTTTTTAGATAAATCCTTGCTTAATACTATGTTCCCACTTGGGTTCTTAAACGCGTTTAAGCAGCTCGAACGTGATTAAGCTCTAATCAGTTCATAATCGAGATGATTACCCATACATTGAAGTGATTTGTTAATCACTTCAAATTGACATGATTACAACTAAATCACTTCATAAACCACATAGAATCCACTGAACATACCTCAAATGTAGAATCGCCAACAACCGTGTACAACCGGCCAAGATTTCTGCTTAATGTCTTTATTTTTTTTTCTTAAATAATTCATACATTTTCACAATTACATCATTAAAATTATTAAAATAATCTTCTGATAACTTTATAAAAGTGTTTTTATTCATTTTTAATACTTTAAAGAAATTTAAATTTGTTTGTTGTTTTTTTGTGTGTTTGTGTGTGTGTTTTTTCTTAATCATCTGTCATCTAAATCATCTCAAATGTAATGTGAACGGCTTTGATTAGCTTAATCAACATTTTGCTTAAACGCGTTTAAAAACCCAAATGTGAACATAGCATTAATAAAAATTCTTATTTTTAAGTGATGCCAGATGGAAAATTTATTCATTTAGTAGCACTGTATGTCTAAAAACTTTTTATTTTTTAAATGGAAAAGATCAAAAATTATTGTGTATTTTTAAAATTATTTGCACATTTTTGATTTAATTCTACTTTTGTTGTCATATGAATGTGCCACATCGAAATAAAAACGTAAAACGGTTAAAAGTGTGGCAATGCTTAAAATCTTATTTGCAAATAGTGTCGTTAATCAGGAATTGTTTTCGTGAGTTAGCTATTCGCAAATAAAAATTTAATTCACTGTTTATGCGGCAATATTCTCTACTTGAAATATATTTATTTGCGAATAAGTGGTGCGTATAAACGTAGTAATAGATGCCTACCAATTTTTGATGAGTAAAAAAGCATTCCGGTCATTTAATGAGTTATTGGTAGAACTTTATAGATATAGAAAACTTGCTATTTATGATTATAATTTTACTTTTTTGCTTATTTGCGTATAAAAAAAACCTAAAACTAGTATTGTTCTACTGAAAAAATAAAAATATACAAAAATACAAATTCGTCGTTTGCTTTTGTTGATATTGACGTTTTTTTAAAAATCTAATATATAAAAACTATTTCTGTATTTTGTTGAAGTATTTTTTCACTTGGCGGCTTTTTCTTGATTGTTTTTTAATAAATAAACACACAAATAAATAAACGACCCTACTGAGAAATGAAATGCTCAAGCAATTGGAAGAGCAATCATTGCGCAATGGATTGCCACTCATGGCAATTTGCGGTCTATATGTCGCAACTTTAATGGAGCAATCAAATTTGACGTTTGCCGCAATAAATATTGCTACGTGGAGACCCGGGGTAAAGGTAAGATCCCACTATCGGCTCAAATAGCACAATCTGTGACGATTTTTATTGTGCTATATCGGCGCACATTTAAAAACATTGCACAATCGATTCTTGGGTGGTCCCATTATCGTCGCACATTGTAACAATTTTTTTCGGTTCATATCAGCCAAAACTCAACTGCGACAATAATCGGTACAATGCGGTCACACTATCGTGCTATTTGGGCAAAAAAAACATACATATGTTTTTGTTTATTTCCTTGTTGGCAGACAGAGTTTTACTTTCGAAATAGATTATATTAAATTTTAAATAATATACAAATTTATATAAGTACGTAGGTATAATAATAAAAAATTCATTGTATTTTATTAAAACTTACTGCACAGCGTGCTCTTTTTCACAGGGACCTTAACATTTATTCCTTTTTTCATAAAAGTCAGATGAAAATAGTTATTTTTTGATTTAAATTTTTTTGAACAAAAATAACAGTTTTTTTTGATTTTTATTTTTTGAAGAAAAATAACTGTTATTTTTTGATTTTTATTTTTTCGAGCAAAAATAAAAGTTATTCTCTAAATAAATGTACGTGTTTTAATAATTTAGATTTTTTTTTTTTTTTTTTTAAATGTATTTTTATTATTGAATCTTTCTTATCGAAATTTACAATATGTATTCAAATCTTAATTCTACTTGTTGTTTATTAGTTGTTACCAGTGTAATCACTAACTGCTGTATTCAAATTTTAAAAATGTCTTCTAGTTAGGCTCAAAGTATCGGTTCTTTTTAGCCTCTGGTGACCTTCGAACTGAAGCAGCCCCCAGCGAGGTAGTTAGGGGTGGGCCATTAGTTTATCGATGTAACTTATTGAATATTTTTTAATTTCCTCCTGGATAGTGGGGACGTTGAGATCTCTGTGGATAATATCATTACGTATATACCATGGGGCGCAGACAATTTGTCGTAATATTCTAGACTGTCTTCTTTGAAGCTTTTGGATGTTAGATGCACATGCAGTACCCCATAATTGGATGCCATATGTCCATATTGGTTTTATGATGGACTTGTATAAAAGAATTTTGTTGTCTAAAGACAAGTTTGAGTTTCCACCGAGAAGCCAATGTAGTTGAGTTGCTTTAAGTTTCATAGCCGTTATTTTCGCTTCAATATGACGAGACCAGGTCAAGCGTCTATCTATATGAATTCCCAAGTACTTAACATGGGTTTCTATCGGAACAGTGATGTTTTTTATTTTTACAGCTGGGCACGTTTGTCTTCTGAGCGTGAAAGTTAAGTGAGCACATTTAGCCGGGTGAACCTTTATTCTCCATTTTTCTAGCCAGGCCTCTAGTTCATTGATGTGGGACTGCAGATTTTGCGATGCGACTTTTGGGTCATGGTTAACGCTAATAAATGCTGTGTCGTCTGCAAATGTAGAGGTATGCGTGCTCAGGTTTGTTGGCATATCCGCTGTGTATATTATATATAGAAGCGGTCCTAATATGCCGCCTTGGGGGACACCAGCAGTAATTTTCTTGAGGGGGGAGTATTTATCTTGCGACCTTACTATGAATGTTCTGCCTGTTAGATAGCTCTCCAGAAGCTTGTGAGTGTTTTGAGGAAGCATTCGTGTTATTTTGATGAGTAGCTCATCATGCCAAACTTTGTCAAATGCTTGGGAAATGTCTATAAACAGGGCTGAGCAGTATTGCTTTTTCTCAAACGCTGATCTTATAAGGGTGACAATTCTATGCACTTGTTCTATTGTACTGTGGCGTACGTTCCCCCACATACGATCTGGCAACAACATTATTTTGGTACACTTAGGCAACGCTGATGATTGTTAGGATTATTCTAGAACATTCTTCTTTTTGATGGTACAGACGCTTAAGTCTTTTTTGATATTCAATATTTTTTCATTAAATAAATAGTTTTAAGTTAATTTAAAAATTAACTATATTTGTTTGATTTGATATATTTGCTTCATCACCGTAAGTATATCATCTCCACATTTGGTGACCCCGACAAAAAGAACACAGCGCAATGGAAAACAATGGCAAGAATGCAGACGTTCTTCCTGGTGCCTCACATAATTTACCACCACCGCCATTACGGAATCTACCGACAGCCTCAGGTCAACACACTGAAGAATTGGCACGCATTTCCGTGAAAATTCCCCCATTTTGGCATGCTCGCCCAGAACTTTGGTTCGCTCAAATTGAGTCGCAATTTGCTACAGCCGGGACAACGGCCGAGCTGACTAAGTACCACACCGTGGTAGCAGCTATCGATGGTACAATTTTGTCCCAGGTGAGTGACATCATATTGAACATGCCAAAGGATAATCAGTATGCAACCCTTAAGAAACGTTTGTTAGAAGAATTCGCCGACTCTGAACAGAAACGGTTAAAAAAACTTTTGCAAGACATAGAACTCGGGGATATGCGACCATCGCAACTTCTTCGGGAAATGAAAAATTTGGCCGGTAACCAGGTCGATGATGCTTTTTTAAAATCTATGTGGATGACGCGTTTACCAAACCACATGCGTACCATAATTTCGATAAGTCGTGAGACTCTTGACAATATCGCTGTAATGGCCGATAAAATATCAGAAGTCAACGACAATTCATCAGTTCAGGAACTTTCACTGGCGAAAGCTTCAACAACAAATAACACAACTTTACAACAACAACTACAGCAATTAACAAGAGAAGTCGCTAGTTTGAAGACACAATTTCAACGCTCGCGTAGTCGTAACAGATCCAATTCCGGCAATCGTAATCGTAGTAATACTCGTGAAGAAACTCAATCCAATGGAAAATGTTGGTACCACAGAAAATTCGGCTCTAAGGCTAAAAAATGCAAAGAGCCATGCAGCGAAAATTTAAACTAAGCAGTCTGTCACTATCGACGGTAAATGACAGACAAAAAGCTCTACACCGCCGTCTTATAATTTTTGATAAAAATTCAAATTTAAAATTTCTCGTGGATACCGGAGCGGAAGTCAGCGTTATCCCTCCTAACCGACATCAACTAAAGTTCCCGGACAACAACATTTTTTTATTTGCTGCGAATAAATCGCCGATTAAGACATATGGTGAAAAAAGCTTAACCCTTAATTTAGGCTTACGTCGACCTTTTGCATGGAATTTTGTAATTGCGGAAGTTTCTCAACCTATTCTAGGCGCAGACTTCTTGGGTCATCATAATTTGATAATAAGTATGCGGCAGCGTAAACTGTTTGATGGTAACACTAATATGGCTAGCAATTGCAGTATTGCGACCATCGAATCACCGATTCTAGGTTTATCTACCATCGACATCAACGACACGTTTCAAGTACTTCTCAAACAATTCCCTGGAATTACACAATCACAGCATTCAATCAACAACACCACCCACGATGTTACACATCATATAATCACAAGTGGACAACCTGTTTTCGCCAAGCCCCGTCGCCTAGCACCTAATATGCTTAAAGCCGCTAAAGCTGAAATGCAATCGTTACTCGACGCTGGTATCTGCCGTCCTTCATCTAGTCCTTGGGCAAGCCCACTTCACATGGTAAAGAAAAAGAACGGTGAGTGGAGGCCTTGCGGGGACTACAGAAAACTAAACGCCATTAACGAACCGGATCGATACCCGATCCCACACATACACGATTTTACTCATTGGTTAGAGGATAGTAAAATTTTTTCAACAATTGATTTGCGAAGAGCATACCACCAAATCCCTGTGGCGCCATCCGACGTGCCAAAGACAGCCATAACAACGCCATTCGGCATGTACGAGTTTACTCATATGACATTCGGATTGAGAAATGCGGGACAAACTTTCCAGCGCCTAATGGACCACATCCTTCGTGATTTGGATTTCGCCTATGCTTATTTAGACGACATTTTGATCGCCTCAAAAGACTTAGAGCAACATCAACAACACGTAAAGTTGGTCTTTGAAAAACTACAAAATTTTGGCATCGTTATAAATCCATCTAAATGTAATTTTGGTAAGTCCGAAGTAAAATTTCTTGGCTTTACAGTTAACGTAAATGGCATCTGTCCTCCAACGGAAAGAGTCGATGTTATAACTCAGTACAAATTACCGGAACGAGTTTGTGACCTTAAACGTTTTATGGGTATGCTTAACTTCTTTAGAAGGTTTTTGCCAAAAGCCGCTACCCAGCAGGCAACTTTATTTGAATTTATACGTGGTAATAAAAAAAACGACAAATCAGTTATAAAGTGGACCGAAGAGGGAAAACTTGCTTTTGAGCAATGCAAGGCACAGCTCCGTGACGCAACATGTCTTGCTTTTCCTAAACACAACACTCAACTTGCTCTGATGGTAGACGCCTCAGACATTGCCATAGGTGCCGTTTTACAGCAAGTGGTAAACGACAACTTTCAGCCACTTGGTTTTTATTCAGAACGACTGAACGAAGCTCAACAAAAATACAGCACCTACGATAGGGAGCTATTGAGTGCATACAAAGCAGTCAGACATTTTCAGCACATGCTGGAAGGTCGTGAATTTTGTATATATACGGATCACAAGCCGCTTCAATTCGCATTTAAACAGAAACTCGACAAGGCAAGCCCGAGGCAAATTCGTCACCTAGATTTTTTGAGCCAATTTACTACGGACATAAGGCACATACCTGGCAAAGAAAACGTAGTTGCGGACACTTTGTCACGCCTTGAAGCAATTCATGTAAACAACACGATTGATTTTGCAGAATTGTCACGCCATCAGAACGACGATGAGGAAATCAAATCATTTCTCAATTCTAATTCAAGCTTGCAACTTAAATCGTTCGTATTGCCTAACACAAACTTTTCTATATATTGCGATATTTCAACCGGAGTAGTGCGACCATTCCTAACTAAGGTATTTCGTAAAACGGCATTTGATTCAATCCATAATCTATGCCACTCTAATGCAAGAAAAACCACAAAGTTGGTTACTGAAAAATTCGTCTGGCCTAGTGTAAAAAGGGATTGCCACCTTTGGGCAAGGGCTTGTATCGCCTGTCAAAAGGGAAAAATTCATCGCCACAACAAAGCACCACTCTGCGAATATTTTACTACTTCCGATCGTTTTGACCACATCAACATCGACATTGTTGGGCCATTACCGCCATCTAAAGGATTCCGATATTGCTTAACAATGATCGATCGTTTCTCCCGCTGGACGGAGGTATGCCCGTTAGAGGACATTACAGCCGAAAATGTCGCTTTCGCTTTTAATTCAACATGGATATCGAGGTTCGGCATACCATTACGAGTTACTACGGATCAAGGACGTCAATTTGAGTGTAATTTTTTTAAAGAATTGACTAGGATCCTTGGCATACAACATCTGAGAACGACAGCTTATCATCCAGCAGCAAACGGTATCATCGAAAGATTTCACCGTCCCTTGAAAGCTGCTATTAAATGTTATGAATCAGAAAATTGGGTAGAAATTTTACCATTAATTCTTTTGGGATTTCGAGTTACGTATAAGGAGGACATCGATGCAACGCCATCTCAACTAGTCTATGGATCTAGTTTACGTCTTCCAGGTGAGTTTTTAACAGAAGGTGATAAAAACGAAACCTCTCAAAACGAATTCGTCAACAAACTCAGAAACTTTATGAACGATCTTCGACCCACCAAAACTTCTTTCCACGCTAAGGATAAACCGTTTATTGAAAAAGATTTACATACATCTTCACAAGTATTTATACGTAATTCAATGGCCTGCAAACCACTGCAAACTCCGTATGAGGGACCATTTCCAGTTTTAAAACGTTATTCAAAATATTTTACTGTAAATGTTAAAGGAAAGAAAATGAACATTAGTTTGGACCGTTTGAAGGCAGCATTTATTTTAAATCCAGAATACTCTACAAATAATAATCAAAATTGTAATAGACAACCGGCATACGTCGAACCACCAACTAATGAATCAACAGTCAACGAACCATCGGTCATCGAACCATCAGTCAACGAACCAACATCCAAAGAATCAAGGGCCAATGAGCTACCTAAAAGGGAACCTGCTAACATTCTCCTCGATCCTAACGGCGAACCAAGGACCATCACTTCGCGTTATGGTCGTAGGGTACGATTTTGCCTCAACCGGAAGGGGGAGTAATGTGGCGTACGTTCCCCCACATACGATCTGGCAACAACATTATTTTGGTACACTTAGGCAACGCTGATGATTGTTAGGATTATTCTAGAACATTCTTCTTTTTGATGGTACAGACGCTTAAGTCTTTTTTGATATTCAATATTTTTTCATTAAATAAATAGTTTTAAGTTAATTTAAAAATTAACTATATTTGTTTGATTTGATATATTTGCTTCATCACCGTAAGTATATCATCTCCACAGTACCATGTTTCGCTCTGAATCCGAACTGGTGATCCGGGATGCTGTCGTGTTCATTTAGATGAGAAGCTATACTTAAAACGAATATTTTTTCGAAAAGCTTCGATAGGATTGACAATAAGCTTATCGGTCTGTACGACGCAACCTGGCTAGCATCTTTTTCTGGCTTGGGAATCATCACAATTATAGACCTCTTCCATGAGGATGGGAAGGGAGATTTTCTAATATTCACTTTTTCTATTGCAGATTTTACTTGAATTATGTTAAATTTTAATGGATGGTTTACCTTATCAGGAATGATTGGACGACAGGAACAAGTATGTGCATCATGTGGCGTAAAAACTTTCTCAAGGTGGCCCGCGAAAGCGTTTAATTTTTCATGTGTGTTTTTGGCCCAAGTGCGGTTTTCCAGTCCTAATGGAGATTTTTTGGGTTATAGGGCATTTCATATGCCGTACAGCCTTCCATAAGCTATAATTGGAGTTTTTTGTGGCGTCTAGGCTGTTTAGATAGCCTTCTATTGCAGACTCGTGGTTCTGTCTCAATTTGTTGCAAAGAGTGGTCAGGCATAATTGTAGTTGGGCCTTAGTGGTTGGGGAACGACTGTTTTGCCATTGTCTTCTTAACTTCCTTTTTTCTCTGATAAGGGTCTCTATATCCGTCAATGTATTGTAAGGAGCACGTTTAATTGTCCGCTTGATTGGACAATTAAACGACTTTAATAATTATTTTAATGTGCATAAGGAATTCCAATGATAATTACACACTTAAATAAAAATTTAAAGTCATCTAAATTATTAAAACACGTACATTTATTAAGAGAACTAGCTGACCCGGTCTACGTTGCTGGCCCTAAGTAAACATTAGTTTTGTATTACCACACGATTTAAATTGAGCATTTAACGAAATTTACGGCCTTTAAAATAAAAATCCATGGAATACCTATCATAAATTTTTTTTAAAAAATAACTTACATATGGTGTGGATATGGGCTCAATCAAAAAAGAATAAGTTGGACCATGGCGATAATTTTAAAGAAAAAATCGTCCAAATCGGTCAAGCCGTTCTCAAATCATGCTCTTAATAGAAAAAGTGGGCGTAAAAGTAGGCGTGGTAATTTTTTCTTTCGATTAAAACGTAAAATAAATTAATACGAACAGTTAAAAGAAAAATTAGTCAAATCGATGGAGCAGTTTTTTGATTTTAGGTAAATCGAAAAAAGTGGGCGTAAAAGTGGGCGGGGCAAAATCTTCTTTCCGTAAAAACCTAAGTTAAACCATGGCGATCATTTTGAAGAAAAAATCGTACAAATCGGTCAAGTCGTTCTCCAGTTATGCGCTTAATAGAAAAAGTGGGCGTAAAAGTAGGCGTGGTAAATTTTTCTATCGATGAAAACTTAAAATGGATTAATACGAACATTTGAAAGATAAATTAGTCAAATCAAAATCGTCCAAATCGGTCAAGTCGTTCTCCAGTTATGCGCTTAATAAAAAAAGTGGGCGTAAAAGTAGGCGTGGTAAATTTTTCTATCGATGAAAACTTAAAATGGATTAATACGAACATTTGAAAGATAAATTAGTCAAATCGATGGAGCAGTTTTTTGATTTTAGGTAAATCGAAAAAAGTGGGCGTAAAAGTGGGCGGGGCAAAATTTTCTTTCCGTAAAGCCCTAAGGTGGACCATGGCGATCATTTTAAAGAAAAAATCGTCCAAATCGGTCAAGCCGTTCTCAATTTATGCGCTTAATAGAAAAAGTGGGCGTAAAAGTAGGCGTGGTAAATTTTTCTATCGATGAAAACTTAAAATGGATTAATACGAAGATTTGAAAGAAAAATTAGTCAACTCGATGGAGCCGTTTTCTGATTTTAGGTAAATCGAAAAAAGTGGGCGTAAAAGTGGGCGGGGCAAAAGTATCCTATGTCCGTCTCCTGGCTCTAAGCTACCTCCCTACCAATTTTCAGCCAAATCTGTTCTGCCGTTCTTGAGTTATAAGTGGTGTAACTAACACGACTTTCTTTTATATATATAGATAACTTTTATTTTTGCTCGAAAAAATAAAAATCAATATATAACTGTTATTTTTGTTCAAAAAAATAAAAATTAAAAAATAACTGTTATTTTTGATCGAAAAAATAAAAATCAAAAAATAAAAGTTATTTTTGTTCAAAAAAATGAATTCCAAAAATAACTGTTAAGTTAGATCGAAAATATAAAAAGTAAAATTAAAAAACACTATATATTATCATTGACAAGTGCATGAGGAACAATATGGTATACTTGAATCAGTTTTTCGACATTTACTTCTATATGCTTTTTTTGTTTTAAAATTCCAATATAACTGTTACTTTCTGTCCCTGCTTTTTCATAATTGTTGTTTTTTAAACAGACGTTTATAAACCAGGGATGGCAATATCGGTACAATGTTTTGGTAAAAGCGACTTGTTTTCTTTTGCTCAACATTACAAATGTTCTCTTTCATGTTTTATTACATATGAATAATAAATTAAACAAATGTATTTTTACTACACTTAAGCTCAAAAAAGTAAAATTTTAGTTGGTGCTGATTGTCGACTATGATCGGCGCACAAGTGGCCGATAAAAATCGGTGCATATTTAACAATTTGCTGGCTCCGCATTGCGCAAAAGAGTGTTCACATTATCGGTGTAACAAGGCCAATTTTGATTGTATACAGTCAGCACAATTTCGGCACAGATTGTCGCATTTAAAAAAGTTTCGACCGTTCACACTATCGGCACATGAAATACGACAAAAATTGGTACATTGCGCCGATAGTGGGATCTAAGCTTAAGACTTTGAGTCCCGTTGTATAGGAATACCAATAAATAAATAAATATGTAAAATTCATACAACGCATACAATCGCAAATTATAATGGTATAGGTTGCCGTTCGCAGCTTTAATCCCTTTAACAAAAAGAAGCACTGATCTTCAGATACGTGAAATATTATTTAAAAATTTCCTACGCTGCACACAGGGGCCAAGGCGGTGATTTCACGGATTAATTAAAAAAAATGTTTTAAACACCGTGAACAGTGATGCCAACTTTTTGAGAGCAAAAAGCACTTTAAAATTTAGAAAAAGCACTATTTCGAACAAAAAAAAGCGTTAAAAATCACTAAGCCATTTTAACAATTTAATTAAACACAAAACAAGTTGCATTCGGCTGTGCAAATATAACATACCTCCAAAATTGAAAAAAGGCGACGGCTTTGATTGGGGATTTTCATTTAAAATTTAATTAAAAAAATATATTTACATTCGTATATAAACATTTTTAAATGTATTATTATTATCTTTAATAAAAATATCATCCAAATCACTTGTATCACCATCAGCTGAGTTTGAATTGGCCATAAAACAGTTTTAAAGTATTACAGTGCGAGGGCGATTTTCGTAACTCGAAAACATTTGCAATGACCGACCATTGTTTATTTTAATAAAAAACCTAAATAATAAATGTCAAATATGTAAAGGTGCTTTTGTAGCGATGCGTTTAAATTAAACAATAAAAAAAAGTGACAAAATAGGCAAAAAAAGTAAAACTTTTTGTAATTAAATCCGATTTACCGACAGTAATTTATTTATTTAATTTACTGTGCAACCATCAAGCTGAGGTTTTCATTCAAATGTTTTGCTTAAATTTATAAAAATGGGAATGGGAAATGCAAAAAAAGAAAAATGGATTTTCGCAGTTTAGGTGGACATAAAGTTATCAATTGAGCAGAGATTTTAACTTTATTTTAATGTTTGAACAAGTCAGCGTTATTTTAGAAAAAATTATGCTGCGCATCGGTGTGCCTTAGAAATTATGTACAAATTAGTGGCAACACGCGTTGAGTTTTCCAACAAAAAGCGCTTCACGACTTCTGCTATAACTTTTATTGCTGTTGCTGACATGAGTCACGCGTGACCGTGGTTAAATTACTATTTAATAATGATTGAAAAACTAGACTGCGTGAGTATAAACATTAAATTCTCACACACTCACGAAATAACATAATTCGACACACAGAAAAAAATATCAATGTTAAATTAACATGGCCCAATGTTGATTAAAAATCATAATAAATTTTTGCAAAAGTATTGAATCTTTTTAAAATTATGTTGGTTTTATGTTTATTTTAAATTAAAAAATATGAAAATAAAATTGTTCAATATTGGAACCATAAAAACCGGTTTTACTTGTTTTGTACACAAAAAAAACAACATTATAAAAAGTAAAACATATTTTTTTTCATGTTTAAAAAAATCTAAAAAGAGAAGAAAAATTCCCGTATTCTTTTTGTTAAAATTATTTAGTTCAGTAGCACATCAAATTTTCAAATTTGAATGCTGATGAAACCCATATCGGTTTATTCTGCTAACAAGGGAATACAAAAAAGTTAAAACATGTGTTGCAGGAAAGAAAAACATAATTATATCCTCTATTTCTCTGGCTCCGCGGGTAAATGTTTTGAATTATTCTTAAATAAATGCATATGTTGTCTCTTCTTCTCTTCTGATTCTTCCCACTTGTCTGTGTGTATTAAAAAAAAAATAAATTTTAAGGTAATTCGTATCCGAACTCGTTCAATGGAATGCAATTCAGCGGAAGCGTGATTGATTAAAAAATCAATTTTATTAATAAATATATAATTTTTGGTATGAGGATACTCGTCTCCCCTCCTATATTCCAAGATTTTTTTGAACCGTGCAGTTTTTTCTAAAAGTTACGCACATCAAATTGTGTGTGCCTCACTATTCTAGTTATTCAGATGTAAGCAAATTAAGAAATTATTTGTACGAGGGTACCCGACGTCCCCTCCTATACCTTTTAAATTTTCTTGGAACATGCAGTTTATTCCACGATTAGCACAAATTAAATTTAGTGTACCTCACTCACTCTTATTGTAGCTGTGGAGATATGAATTGATCCGCGAAAAGAGTTCATTCGGCTCCAGTCTGGGTTTACGTAGGAAATTTTTAAAAAAAGTGACAAAAAGAGGATTTTCAAGAAAAGGGGTCAAAAAAGTGTATATCAATTAAAAAACGGTCAAGTTTTTTATAAGCAGTATTTTCCATTTTAAAGAAAATAATAAGAAAATGTTTGTTAAAAACAAACAAACAAAACATATTTGTTTAAGGAATATCCTTTCCTGTTCTTACCGAATTTTCGCCATTCCTTTAAGCTTTAGAGACTTTTAATAAATTTTATGGCTTGTTTGAAATATAAAAAACTTTTCGATAACTTTTGCTATTTTGGAAACTTTTCCGAATTTTTAAATTTTTGGGTAGATTTGTTGCTCTTTGAAGCAATCGTCCCCATATATAATCTAAAATCACCCATTTTACAAGGCACATTCGACACTGTCGATTTATATGATCAACAGGTTCAATGCCTTTTGCGGTTAGTAAGGGTGAATTTTTAAGAATAAAACATGTTACCCTTTTGGAGAGCAAAATATTTAAAAAAACGAACACCAAATTGCATTTTTAAATAAAATGTCACATTTTTTGTAGACAAGAAAACCAATAAGTTATTCAATAAATAAAAAATATATATGAAAAAATCAAAAAGGGAAGGGAAATTGTACTTTATTTTGTGTTTTACTATCGACAATCTAATTAAAAGTCGTAAAAAATGTTTTAACACAAACTTTTAACGAATACTACCTCCTTTTTAGGAATTTGCGTTCTATACTTTGTTATTTAATCTTCACTTGAACTCCATTCCTCCATTTCCGCTTTAAATAACTTATGAGAAGAAAGCATGGAATTGTAAGTTTCTACTTTGAGTCTATTAAAAAGTTTATTTTTAAGAAATGTTTATTTTGAAAACATTTGTTTTGCAGAAGATCTACTGTTCAGCAGTGTTGAAAAAACAAAATGTGCGTGCTATTTCCAAAAAGGGACAGAATGTGGCTCAAAAGAGTTCAAAATTATACAAAAGGGTACAAAAATGAGTAACCAAAATGTAAAAATAAAGTAACCAAAAGCGAAAAAAGTAACCAAAATTATTTTGTATCAAAAGTCTATTTTATTCGTACTTTAGTTATAAATTTGTGTGTCTAAAGAAGAAATAGTGTTTGTTTGTATCTTGTAGGCTCATAAACCGCTGGACCGATTTATTTAAGGATTTGACTATATGTATAATTTTTCGAAATATTTGGTTTAAAAACTTTTTGAGCTCCAGCTTTCAACCTTTTTTATAAAGAGCTCGTTCAAGTAAAATTTTTAAAGTTTTGCTATGCGTTATGGCATTAAGTTTCAAAATTTATTTAAATGATGCGGTAGATCTTTTATAATTTCAGTGAGCAAAAAAAAAAACTTGTACACTTGTTAAATTAAAATAAAAACACAGAGATTAAAGTAAACCATAAGGAAGGGGAAGCACTTAATCTTCGAATCCAAGTGCAGACAGATTTACGCCCATGACTTCGAAATACATATTTGTATGGAAAAAGTAAGGGGAAGCACTTAATCCACGAAATATTTTTCATACTGCTAAGCACGGTGGCGGCAATGTTATGGTTTGGGAGTGTATGAGTGCTAATGGAGTAGGTGATCTTGTGTGTATCGCGGGAATCATAAATAAAATAGATTATTTAAATATCCTGAAAAATAATATGCCATAATCCGCCCAAAAAATAGGTTTAAGGAATAATTTTGTTTTCATGCAAGATAATGGTCCAAAGCATTCGGCCGTTATCGTAAGGGAGTGGTTACTTTGTAACACAAAAAAAGTTTTGCCTCATCCTCCCTAGAGCCCGGATTTAAATCCGATTGAGCATTTGTGGGCTCATATGAAAACAAAATTAAGAGATTACCACATATCCGAAAAATAATCCTTAAAAAATGCTCTCAAAGATATCTGGAGTTCTATTCCCCAAGAAGTTACAAAAAATCTAGTCCATTCGATGCCAAGAAGAATTCTTTCTGTTAAAGAAGATAAAGGAAACCATAAAAAATACTGAAAACCTAAATATTTTAATCTTTTTAAAGTTACGTTAAGTTTTTTGTCCGGCTGTAGGAAATATCGCCCAAAGAAAAATGGCCCAAAAAAATAAATGAAAAATCGCCCAAATTATGAATTGCCCAAAAGAACATGAAAAATGACCCAAAAAGTTATATATGAAATTTTGCCCAAAAGAAACGAAAAAGAGCCCAAAATAAAAATGAAAAATGACCCAAAAAAATAAATGAAAAATCGCCCAAATGATGAATTGCCCAAAAGAACATGAAAAATGACCCAAAAAGTTATATATGAAATTTTGCCCAAAAGAAACGAAAACGAGCCCAAAATAAAAATGAAAAATGACCCAAAAAGAAAAAACGAATTTTTTCCCAAAAAAAAAAAAGAAAATTACCCAATTTGCAAAACACTGTTTATTATTCATATAAATTTAGTAACTTACAAATGTAAGAGTAAACATGTTTTATTATGGTCACAACCAACAAAACTATTTTTAAAGAAACTTATTTTACCATAATGTGGTTGTCGATGACAATGATTTAGTTAAATTAAACATAATATGGTCAACATTGTTTAAAAAATGGTTTTGTTGTTTTTTCTCTGGGTGCATATATTAAACATATAACGAAAACACTTTTGGGTGCAAGGGTTTTCTCCCCTATGTTGTAACAAATACCGGCAGCGCTTACTAAAGCGTCTCGGCATAGCCGGCCTTCGGCCGGGCGCAAGGATTTTCTACTCTATGGTATAACAAAAACCGGCTTCGCTAACTAAAGCTTCTCTGCATAGTCGGCCTTCGGCCGGGCGCAAGGATTTTCTCCTCTATGATATAACAAAGATCGGCTTCGCTAACTTAAGCTTCTCTGCGCAGACGGCCTTTATGGTATTACAAGTACCGGTTTCGCTAAGTAAAGCTTGTAAAATCTGCCTTATTTCCGAACGAAGACCGACTTCGCAGATAAGCTTTAGTTATCGAAGCCAGTATTTGTTATACCATAGAGGAAAAAATCCTTGCGCCTGGCCGAAGGCCGGCTGGGCAGAGAAGCTTTAGTTAGCGAAGCCGGTTTTTGTTATACAATAGAGGAGAAAATCCTTGCCTCCGGCCGAAGGCCGGCTGTGCAGAGAAGCTTTAGTTAGCGAAGCCGGTACTTGTTTTTATCAAAGAGGAGAAAATCCTTGCGCCCGGCGATAGGCCGGATATGCTTTCAAGTTTATAAGCTATGCTTTCGAGTTTGTCCACGGATACTATGACACTGGACGTTATGACATGCCACCTTTTTGCAATATGTCCCGTTATTTTTATAAATAACATTTAGGAATTCGTCGTATAGTAATAACGAATGATTTAGACCAATGGTTTTCAACCGGTGGGTCGCGACCCCCAGGTGGATCACGGCCATCTTTCCCGGGGGTCGCGAGCTGATCTAAATAAAATACATCGATTTTTTTTAATTTAATTTTTTTTATTCAAAAACAGAAAAAAATTTAATTCAAAAACATAAAAGTACTGATATTAATGCGAACGATGGGCTTGCTTAATTTAATAAATTAAATGCAAAAACGTGGTTGCAATTGTGACACCTAAACAACCAAATCATTTGCTAAATTTAATTTTTGTTTTGTTTTAATGTTCACCATTTGTAAAAAAAAAGTCATTTCGCACAGATAATACCTATGTTGAAAATTGAGTTAATATTTTAAGTGCTTTTTTAGCTAGCTCAGGGTATTTTGCCTTACGCTTTAGCCAAAATGAAGAATTATTTTGTGATAAATATTCCATGTTGACCATACTGTCCGCTGCCAGCGCACACAAACTTTCTTTCAAATTATTGGCAAGATCGGCGAACTCAACGCAGTTAGTTATGAATGGATTTAATACCCAACAATCACCATTATCTTCTTGCAGCTCTTTTGGAAAATAGCGGTTTAGGTAGTTCCATTTTTAAATTTTGCAACGCTTCTATCATGGTAGGAATAAAATCGCTCACCAATTCATCGGAGAAAATTTCTGTTGCAAGACTTTCAAAGCTGTTGAAAAAATCAAATTGTAGTTGTTGCAAAGATGTTGACCGCATTTAAATTTTTAATTTATGTGTATGCGAATTTCAAAAGCCACTTAGGATTATTAAACAAATGTTCATATACATAGGTGACTAAAAATTAATCTCGTCTTAATCTAACAAGCAGTGTCATGTTTTTGCATTGTTTTCATTGAATTTTCTTTTTTTTATAATAATATTTTTAACCTTTGGGAGCAAAAACGTTAAGGGGTCGCCAGATTTTATGAAAATCATTTTGGGGCCACGGCTTTAAAAAGGTTGAAAACCACTGATTTAGACAAATAGTATGCCCGAAAAAATGGGCTATTTTTCATATGATATTTTTGGGTGATTTTTCATTATTTAAAAAACGAAAAATCACCCAATAGTACCGAAAAATAGCCCAACAATTTTGGGTCACTTTTCATATGAATTCAGGCCCAATTTTACATGGAATTTTTTGGGCGATTTTTCATTTATTTTTTTGGGCCATTTTTCCTACAGCCTTTTTGTCCTGTACAACTTTTTTTTTTTTTTAAGAGTTTTAGCATATTTATGTTTTTGTTGTTTTTTTTCACGTTAAAATATACAAAATGAAAAAGAAGTTTAATTTAAATTAAAATAAAGATCTCAAAGTTTAATTAATGTGAAATTAAAGTTATAATATGGTTTTACTTTAATCTCTGTGTTTTCTTTTATTTGAATTTAACAAGTGTACAAGTTTTTTTTGGCTCACTGTAGATGCTTTTTTTCCGGGCCCTTTGACCTTATCGTTTATCTAGAAAAGTGTTTCAGTAAGACCTATGAAGCATTTCAGATAGCGTTACAAATAGCCAACTACACTTCAAAGTGTATACTAGGTTGGGTCCAAAAAAATGTTTTCTCGAATCGACTTCTTATAGCGTAAATAAGATGTATATTTGTCTGCATTAGACCCCTGTAAAATATTATTAATTTATTTTTAGTGTATGAGCCATAAACCTTCAATTTTGATAAATTTTGAAAATAACAACAATAGCATATTACTGTATTCTTACGACTTTTAAGTTTGTGAAAATAGTGTCGGAAGCATCCATGACTCCATGCAATAAAAAAATCAAGAGATGGTTTAATATAGACGAAACTTGAATCAAGACGAGAGATGCGTAGATATTAGGGTGGTTATTAGCTATATCGAAAATTTTTTTTTCCTAATTTTTTCATACTCTCGTACACCAAATCGATTGGTATAAGGGAAAAACTATCCTAAAATAAATTTTAGACGAATCAGTTTAGATTAAGGCGAGTCGCCACGCCCTCCAATGTTTGAAAAAAATGTTTTTTTTATATATGTCTCATAATTTAATAAATATTAATTTTATTACAACGTAGCTCTAAACGACTTTTCTGTAAATCGTATATTTAGAAAATAAACTAGAAATTATCGAAAAAAACCCTATACTTCATATTAACATGTTTATAAAATGCCCATTTGTTTCACAAACAGTGTTCTTTAAATTTTCATAAGGCCAAGTGACAGAAAAGCAGTGCATATTCTTATTGCGACAGTTGAAGCGTTAAAACTAGATCCACAAAATTATATTATAAATATAAGTTCCATCCGAAATGCAAGACAAAGACTGCGAAAAGAGCACGTTTTAGCTCTATGCTTGCATTGGGATCGAAAGCTATTACCCGCTTTAACTGGAAACGATAAAATTAACAGGCTGCATATAATTGTTTCAAGCGTATGCAATGAGCAGTTGCTTCAAGTTACTTCCTTAGAAGGTGAACCGGAAAACAACAAGCATTAGCGGTTTGCAATGTCATTCAAGAATGGAACCTTCAGGACCACATAAAAGCCATGGTATTTGACACAACAGCCGTCAACACCGGTCGTATAAATGGGACCTTCGCTATCATTGGACATTTTTTAGAAAAAACACTTTTATGGTTACCATGAAGACACCATATCTATGAAATTATTTTGCGAAGTATTTTTGAAGAGAAATTTGTAAAAAAAGGAAGTCCGAATGTGGCCATTTTCGAACAATTTAAGACTGCATGGCCAAAATTTTATTTACAAAACTTTCGTTCTGGGGTTGAAGACAAACAGCATTCCGACATTTAAAAAAATTCCAGAAGAGCGAAGAGTTGTAATTTCCGAAACAAGAAGAAAATGACTTGCGAAAAATTTGCATGCCCCCTATAATGATTTTTTGTTCTTGCAAAACGCACACTATTTTAAAAGTATTGACAAAGACTTGTCGCGAGTTGCCATTAAAAAAATGCAAAGCCATTAGTGGTATTTAAATCCGGAAAACGTTGCCCTAGCATTTTTTGATTCAAGAGTACCGAACAGCACTAAAGCAAAAATGGTTGAAGCCCTTAAGAATGTTGGTGACGTTGCTCGAAATATAAAGCTACCCATATTGCTATTCAAAATATTTCAACCATCATAGACAATGGAATGCAACAATTTGTGTCCATGGAAACAAAACTTTTTTTCGAAAGATTCCTTATAGATCAAGAGTTCTTAAAATCAAATTCTGAAGAAATTATTGGGCAATTAAGGGTAGTCAACGACACTGGCGGAAAGGGGAGCCAAACTAATGGAAGAATATAATTCATTACTGACAAAAAATTAAGAGCAAAAACAATATGTATTACAAGTTGTCCAAGATTATAGACGCATCCCGGATGTATTAAAAAATCAATAACAAACTAACATGAACACAAAATTATAATATTTAGTAAAATAAAAATAAAAATACTAAGAAAAGATAAACTCACTGTTTATTGTTGGTATTTTGTTTGAGCTTTGATATACAGTACTTTTCGTTTATAGTCACATCCTTAAGTTGCAACCATAACGTGGACTATATCGCTAAAGTGACTATAAGGCTAATTCACATATATGCCACTATGACGCATATAACCGAATTCGAATATAATCAAGTTATGTGAATAAATGAAATAAAAAATTCATATAAATTACACCGACATTAGGCTTATGCTTTTACAACAGAGTTGCATACAATATAAAAAATAGTTAAAATAATAACAAGATATTTCATAGCTGATACCAACGGCAAAAACAATTTTTTTACGAGTAGAGAGTTGATGACAAAAATTAAATGATTTAATTCATTCTTTCTTTGGATGGATTTTTGATTCGAAAACTAAAAAGAACTTAGTAAATTTTGCAAATGTGACTATTTATTTATTTATTTAAAGTCTATGGAATAATCCCTGCAGACTAATTAAAATATACATATTACAAAAGAAATTGAACAGTACAAACATATAATTTAAGACTATCTATTTATTTATTTATTTAAATGTAATATGATATCTCTTCTTACGATGTCCAAACTTTTATTAAAATCAATGAACGGATATAGTTTATTAAATTCATCACAAATTCTACGAAATGAATCAAAGTTGGCATAATTACTGCAATAATATTTGATACTCAATAAATCATCATTTCTTAGTGACCGATATGGTATATTAATGTCAATTTTACTGAGAAGAAATTCTGAATTGAGGCTACCATTCATCAGTTTCAAGAGGAAAGAAACATTTAACATGTTTCTGCGGCTTTTCAATGTAGGAAGCTTAATGAGAGCAAGACTGTTCTCGTATGATGGCAACTTTTTATTTGGATCCCAACCCAAACCACGAAGACAAAATAGCAAAAATTTAACTTGAACTGATTCAATTTTGTTAGAGTGTACGTGATATTGTGGATCCCATACTACAGATCCATATTCAAGAATTGGTCTAACCAGTGTAATAAACAACTGTTTTGTTGTGTACGGATCTGAAAACTCTTTAGCCCATCGTTTAATGAACCCAAATACACCAGTAGCTTTATTAATTGTTAACGAAATGTGACTCTTAAATTCCAATTTTCCATCTAATAGTACGCCTAGATCTTTGAAACTATCAACCAATTCGAGAGCTGTATTATTCATAACATAGCGGCCATTAATTGGAAATGATCTTGTAAAAATCATATATTTACATTTTTTAACATTTAGTTCCATTAAATTAATTTTACACCTAGTAGTTAATTGGTTAATGCCATACTGTAAAAGTGATTGTTGATCAGCATTGTTGAAGGAAATAAAGATTTTTACATCATCGGCATACATTAACATATTTGGGTGTTTAAATACAGAAGGAAGATCATTTATAAATAATGTGAATAAAAGCGGTCCTAGGTGACTACCTTGAGGTACACCCGATATTACGTTAATATTATTGGAGAACGAGTTTCGGAACTTAACAGACTGCTTTCTATCCTTTAAATATGAACTCAGCCACTTTATGATCGATGTACTAAAGCCTATACGATCAAGTTTAAAAAGTAATAGATCATGATTTACTTTATCAAATGCCTTGCTAAAATCATTATATATAACATCTGTTTGTTTCCTATTGACAAGCCCTTCATTTACCCGAGTTGTTGATTCAAGCAGATTTGTAAGTGTAGAACATGATTTGCGGAATCCGTGTTGCATTGGTGATAAAATAGAGGATACATGATGTGACAGCGTGTTGTATATAAGTTGTATTTCAAATAGTTTTGGTATAGCACTAAGCTTAGCAATACCTCTATAATTCGAAATACCAGATTTAGCACCAGACTTGAACAGCGGAATAATAAAAGCTTCTTTCCAAGTAGAAGGAAAATAACCCAACTTCAGGGATTTGTTAAACATGTAAGTCAAAGGAATATACAATTAATGCGAACATCGGTTTAAGATACAACTGGGAACGCCATCTGGACCTGCAGAACACGATAATTTTAACTTTTTCAGATATTTCCGAACTGTTTGCTGATTAATGGATGGTATATTAATAGTTGTTGATTCCGGAATTGTGTATGGATAATGGTTTTTATCGATAAATACTGACGAAGAGTAAGTCGATGCAAAAAATTCAGCAAACATATTGCATATGATTTTATCATCTGATGATTCTGAATCTCCAAACTTCATAACCGAGGGAAAGTCTACTGCTCGTCTTTTAGAATTAACAAACTTATAAAATGATTTCGGATCATTTTTTAAGTTATTTTTTACTTTTACTAAGTATTTATCATAAGCTAGCTGATAAGCGATAGTATATTCTGATCTTGATAAGGAATATGTCGTATAAGCACTCGACGTTCCATATTTTTTATAATATTTGAACATTTTGTTTTTCTTGTTTTTAAGCCTAGAAAGATAATTTGTATTCCAGGGAGGACCATTAGATCTTGTAGGTAAAATTCTAGGAACAGATGTCAGAAAGCATTCATTAAGAATATGGTAAAATGTCTTTACAAACAGGTCCATATCATCATTACAACGAGAGCAAGTTATCGTAATTTGTACGGCTAAAACAAAAGATTTTATGATGTTGAGTTTTATTTTGATCATAAGTACAGGAGAAAAAACAGGATATTTCAAGCGTTGGATGATACATATCTTCAGGAATAGAGATTGGAGTATGACGCTGTATAAAAAAGTCAGTTGGTTCATTAACAAAAACAAGATCCAGTATTCTACTAAGGGCATTTTTAATGAAGTTGATTTGGAAAAAACAATTATCAAGTAAACTGTATACAAATTCAGCTGAGGAGTCAGAAGAGCGGGATGGAACCAAGTCATTAGAGTCAGGATTACCTTGGCATAATACAGACGGCAAGTTAAAATCACCAATTAAGATTACTAAGTCAGATGATTTTAAGTTATTTACGATTAAATCAATTGCCTTTAGATGATCTTCATAAACAGTAATAGGCGAATTAGGTGGAATGTATGAACAAATAATGTAGAGGGATTTTTTATTTATTTTTACTAGCACAGATATCATCTCAATATGTAAAAAATCTTTTAAGATAATTTCTTCGGAAGAAAACTCATTTGATATGGCAATTAAAACACCACAACCAGATCTTTTTTCCTTATTTTCCAATTGATTCGTATCAGACCCTGCTATGCAACTTTCTCTGTCTTTACGGAATATTTGATATTTAGGACAAACAATCTCTGAATTATTAATTTATTTACTGAGCCAGGTTTCAGTGAATATAATTATGTGATTATTGAAGCCAAAACTATTACAGTAAATTGATGAAAGTTTTGAATTTATACCCCTTACGTTTTGATAAATAATAGAAATTAGTTTTTTGAATTTAAATTTGAATTGGGAAGGCGAGCGTTATCCTCTTCACGATATTTGAATTCATGTACTAATGCATTTTTAGGCCAAAAATCAGGACTGACAATTTGTTGGAATAGATTTTCAGGGACAATTATTTTAAATGATGAACTATTTCTAGAACTGATTTTATAAACATTAATATCTTCTGGAATACAATTTTCAATCTTTGACACTACATGAAATTTCATCTCATCAGCTTTAGTATCCAGTGCAAAGCGAGTAGCAAATATTGTTTTTTTTTTGGAGGAATAGTCCTGAGACCCCTAGGGGCAGATGATGGCATAGTATCAGTAACAGACGGTGAAGCAGGCAGCATTGGGGATGACGCTTCAAAATTAATTAATCGACCGGATTTAACAGTATCAGTAAGCAAGTTCTGAGTATTAGCAGTTATAGGCAACAAAGAAATAGGATTTGCTGTTTGCATATAAAGAGCACTATTATTAGCTGCTGTAGGTATCGGAAAAGCAGTATTTACATTTAAGTTTAAATTAGGAGCAGCTTCATTACTATTATTAGTTGTTGTAGGTATCGGAAAAGCAGTATTCACATTTAAGTTTAAATTAGGTGCAGCTTCATTAATTAATATTTCAACATTGTTCAATTGACAACTAGGATTTACTTGATCTTTACCGGAAATATTTTGGTTCGGATTAGCCAAATTAAAGGTAGTTTTATCATCAGAATTTTCCTTATTCAAGAATCTAGGAGACTTCCGGCGTTGTGGAGATGGTAATTGAGGTGAATGTAGTCCTTCTAATGATTTAAAATCTTCAAAAAGCTTTCCATAAGCATTAATTTGTGCGGATAAATTAATTAAATTATTTTGAATTTGCAAAAAGTTATTTTTAGTGCTTTGAAAAAATCGGTAGAAATCAGCTCCAATTTTTTGGCACTCATTACAGCGCCAATGCAAGTTCTTATGCTTCGATATAGATTCAGCCACTAAGCCAGATAGACCACTGCATTTAAAGTGACATAAACCATGGCAAAGCCAACAAATAATCATTCTATCATCATAACCTTCCAAAGAACAGCCTTTCTTCAAACATGCCATTTTGATAATAAAGTATACACAAAGAAAAAAAAGTTTTTTTTTAAGTGTATGTCGATAAAGTAGTAACAAATAAAATACAGCACTGTTGTTCAATGAGCGGCAATGCTGTTACTTAGAAGTTGACAGATATAAAACAGATGTTTATTAGTGCCGGTTCACACACGTAAAGTTTGACTTATCAAGTGTTGCGCTTTTAGGAGAGAAGGGTAAAGAGAATGCCGTTACTTTTCCCCTCTCTCCTAAAAACTCAAGACTTGACGAGTCAAACTTGACGTGTGTGAACCGGCACTTAGTTTATATCGTAAAATATTTTAATTTGGGTGATTTTCTTAATGATAATTATAAAAAAAGTCAATTTTAATTATGAAAAATTTGCCAAAATTTAACAAAATTATTGTCTTAGAAACGCGTTTTAAAGACTGTACAATTTATACAATCGATAAATAGTGAGTTAATAAAACAAATCGGCACAGTTTAAGTGGTAAACAATATAAAAAAACACACGAAAATAAATATTTTTTAGAGACGAACGAAAAATATCTTGAACACATATGGGGGATTTCATGTCAAGTGACCCAATTTTGAAATCGATGTCTTCCGATTTGGTCCTATTGGATAGTAGCTTAGACACAAATTTTCAACAAGATCGGTCTAAAAGTTTCTGAGTTAGTGGGGGTCAAAATTTGACATTTTGGCCATACAGGTGTTCTTTCTTATCCATGTTACTTATTACCTATTGGTGTTAGCAAAATTTGTCCCAAGTAGCTTCGATAGCTAGTTGATCCATCTTTTGAAAAAAATTTTTTTTGTTTTTTAAAAAATTTTTTTTTTATTTTTTTTTTTTAAATTTAAAACTTTTTTTTATTTTTTTTTAGCGGGTATTTTTTTTTTTTTTTTTTTTTATTCAAAAGAAAGCTGATGTCTTTTCCTTTAAGGTAGTTTTGGTCCCTTTTTGGGATGCATGCGGCTTATGTATAAAAAAAAATAATTTCTAACTCTAGACGAGGTTTTTCAATTTTTAGCATATGCAGTGTTCTTTCCCATCCATGTAACTTATTACGTATTGGTGTTAGCAAAATTTCTCCCAAGTAACTTCGATAGCAATTTGATCAATATTTTGAAAAATAAAATTTTTGTTTTTTTAAAAAATTTTTTAAAACTTTTTTTTTAAATTTAAAAATTTTTTTTTTAATGTAAAATTTTTTTTTTATATTTTTTTTTTTATTCGGAATGTTTTTTTTTGCTCAAAAGAAAGCTGATGTCTTTTCCTTTAAGGTAGTTTTGGTCCCTTTTTGGGATGCATGCGGCTTATGTATAAAAAAAAATAATTTCTAACTCTAGACAAGGGTTTTTCAATTTTTAGCATATGCACTATTTTGAATTTTTTCCTATGTGTGTTTAAGTGTTTCTAAAGCCTTAAAAATAAAACGTATGCAAAGAAACTAGACAAATAAACCTTTCCGACGGTATGTTACAAACCCAATTATTATTTTATACCTTCGATACTGTAATGCCCACAATATGTTAATCCCAGGAATAAAATCACTTTTTTTCTGTGGAAATGTTGACAAATTAAATTCTTTTTATTAATTTGTAATAATAATTAAATTAATATATAATTATAATAATAATAATTTCTAATAATAATAATAAAAAGATAAACAATTTAATAAAATTTTATCCTCATCACATTAGATCCTTTTATATCCTAATTTTTTTTACATTTGTTGTAGCTGATGAAGTGTTTAAGTTTGCAAATTTTCAAATACCCAGTCTTTCACCCTCCCTATGTATCGCCCTTATTTTCTGCTTTTTTTTTGCCAATCCTTTGTTGGAGTTACTTCGTTTAGCTGTTGATTTCGCTGCTGGTTTTAGAAAGAAATCGCATTGAGTAGAGGCAGAAAACTTTTTCAACTTGAGTCTTCCATCGTCAAGCGGTATAAAAGCATGGTATTGAGCGGTGCCATCGATTGTTCCAGCGGCATCGAATCTGCTTTTCAGTGTTTTCAATGTTTCCGCATGATCCTCTTTGCTACTAAAAACTATTTCAGTTTCTTTACAATAATTCTTTGCCCAATGGAATAAAGCAGTCGCATCTAAGGTGCGATCTTGGTGAGAGCACTGGAGACTATACTTCGCTGCATTTCTTTTGAGGTTTGCTCCAACACCATTACATGCTCCTTTACCATGAGCAGTTGGATGAAAATGCCACTCAGCTGGCATTCCAAAACCTTTTTCATGAGCTAAAAGATTTGCGAAGCTACTTTTGTTTTTAAAATGTTGACGAGCTCCGTCCGAAATGTAGTATACCTTCTCTACTGTAAAATTACATTTAAGATAATTTAGTATTATCTTCTGGTATTCATAAACTGAAACGGTATCATGTTTTAAATTGTCGGATATGATTGCCATACTATTGTGTTCCAGTTTTTCATCTTTCATGTAGTAAATAACTACTGTGAATATAGTTGCTTGGTCGTTATTGAAGTGGAATGACTGTATGGCATCCTGAAGAACATATTTATAGTTCTCTGCGAAATCAAACGAAATAACGAATTCACCAGACTTCAAATGTATCTTCAAATTCTTGAAGAATGACCACTGCTCTTTGACTAAAAAGTCATGGGTTCTCAAATTTAGCAATCCTCTACACATTTCGTCCACAAAATCATCTACATTTGAAATGATTGTTTTCAATCATCATTTTCAGCATCTTTCAGTCTGAAGCCAAGATTCAAATTTTATATCCTCAATACATTCTCGCTCAAAAGAGTTAATACAATTCTCTTTGATGAATGTTGTTTCCGGGCAATTTGAACATTCTCCTAAGTGGCAAGAAGTTGTTGCATTAGGACACATAGTCAATTTAAGGCAATCGCGGTAATCGTGCAATTCTTCTGGTGAATCATCTGTTATATACCTTAAGTTAATTTCCTTTAACATCAGTTTAACATTTTCATGGTAAATGCAAACGCATACTGTGTGAGTTCCGCTGCTTCCTGCCAAAACGCAGTGTTTTGGCTTCAGTTGGGTAAATTTCGTGAAGCCAATTTTGACATCATCGTGTTCTGTTTGAAATGTTGCGAATAACTCATTCAGGTTGCAGAGAACCATTCTCTTTTGCATTTGAACTTTCTTGCCATCGATTCGTACGGACATCCAGTCTTCCATCCCTGGCATCAAGCGACTCATATCATCTCGCTGATAAAACTGAGTTACTAGAGCTTCAGTTTCGCACTCTAAAGTTTTCCCCTTCTTTTTGTTTGGGAGTGTGAGAATACCATGCTCAGCAACCAATTTTTTAGCAATTCTTGCTTTTCGTTGAGACGTTCCAAACTCAGCCATTATTTTTGCACAACTCCATGTGGATGGAGCAAGCGTAAGAAGTTGAATTCTTTCAGCTCTGCTCTGTGACGTCTTGTATTTCTCTTTTATTTGTTCCAGAACTTCTACTGCATCCTTATGATATTTGTTTTGACACTCATTCTTTGAACGTATACCTTCTACTGAAAAGTTAGAATAACCATCATCATCAACAGTTCTGTCATCATTCTCAGAACTACTTTTGTCTTCATCTGGGATTACTTCAACGCAAGGCTCATTACTATTCAAATCCGGTAATTCGTTCAACTTTCCCAGCTCTTTCCTGCATGACCCACAAATTTTCCACCGTTTTGACGGCGTAGGAAATTTTTTTAATAAGCCGTCGGAAATATTTCGCATATCCGATGATCTGTGAACTTTTTTGTTAAAGGGATTAAAACAAAAAGAAGCAAATATATCACTTTGAAGCTTGGCCTTTTTCGGAGCTGTAGACATTGTAAAAATTAATTATGTAAATAACACACGTCTAAGCTGTAACGCTGTTTCAAAAAAACTGAATACCGAAAGTCTTCAGAATGACAATAAATAGTTTTTTTTTAAGATCATATAAGTAGTGCATTCTAATGAAGGTGTCTAATTTTTTTTATAAGGGTGAAGAAGGGCTTAGTGTGGGTTAACCGCATGTTACATAATAAAAATAATAAAGTACCTTTTTCAACCAATTATTAATAATAATAATAAAAATAAGCCACCTGTAAATTTTCACCTTCTAAACATAATATTAAACAAGTAAGAGTGCTTTATTCGGCTATGCCGAATCTTATATACCCTTCACCATGGTTTGGAAAGAACAGAAGTTTATATATATATATTTAAATATAAGTATATATATATGAGCAACTTCAAAAATTTACGACACCTAGACATTTTTTTTTTAATTTTTTTTTTTTTGTCTGACATCAATGTTGATTTGCGTGTGTATAAACCGATATTTGAGCATGTGAAATCCGTTCGCGTTAATCATTTTTATTACACGGCGCAAATTTTACTGCGGTTTAAAGTTAAAAATTAAAAAAAAAATATAAAAATTACAGTTTTTGTTAAAATTGAAAAAGGATAACGCGTTAATAACCCCTTAAGGGCTTTCTTAGCACACTAAAATATTTGTAAAAGCTTGAATACTTTTTAAAATACACTGAAAAAAAATATAAAAAAATTTTTTTTGATCGTGTATGCATGTAAAAATTTATTTAAAATTGTTAAACATTTTACAAAATTACGGCTAGTATAAGACATAATTTGCAATATTTTGGGAAAAAAACTATTTGGCTATCGCTAATCAAATATTTCATACAAGGATGCTTTTTGAGGTTAGAAACATTTTGTTTCCTCCATAAAATTTTAAATCCTTAAAATTTTTTGGTGCGTTTTCAATTTTAGTATCAAGCTCAGTAAAGTCTTCTATTCGATGTACGTTTGAGCGGAATTGATACAGCGCTTCAGTTGTCACAAGGCGAAATGTGTTTGGAAAAAACTGCCGCTGCACGCGCCACGGTTGAAAAAAATTATTTTTTTTTGCACTTTATCAGTTTAGTCCGTCGCGAAGAATCTATTTAGATACCTAAACATGTTTCCATGACATGTTTTGATATAAAAAAAAAGCTTAAAAATAAATTGTTTTTTTGCAAAAATTTTCAAAAGTTCATAAAATTTTTGCGTTTAAAAATTTTAAAGTGCGTTTTCGCCTCGGAGGTGCCCTTTACGAAGTTACTCACATCACGCAATACACTAGCCAACTTAAAAGGCAATTCAGATTGTCAGACGCAAAAAAGATACATTTTTAAAAAATTTACGGTAATTTCTTTTAAGTTTGTGATGTCCGTGATACGTTATTGGTGCGCTGATACCAACTTGATACACCTCAAACTTTATAAAATTACGCAGTTTTTTTAATTCTGCGCTTTAAACTCATTTTTATTAAACGGCGCAAAAACTCTATGTAAAATCTTCAAAAATTTCAAAATTCGGAAAATTTTGGTTTCACTTTAAAACACCATGCAACTTTTCACCCAGCAGCGATATCAAAATTTTTTTTTTAGTGGATATATCCTCCAAGTCTAGTGACTATATTTTGTATGGGTTTGGATCTGAAAGCTTAAAACTATTACAAAGAAAACGGAATGAATGAAAAAACTCTTGCAAGTTTCAAGTCGTTTTTTAATTTTTCGAATTTTAGATGACCACCAATTCTTAAGGTGAGGACTTTTCAACGTAAAACTTTGCACGTCATATCCTTCAAGTATAGTCATCCAAACCCTGTACAACGTTTTTTTTTCAATTCATAAAACTTAACGAAATAAGAGCCATAGTATGTCGGTTTCAGCAGGTGCTCAAAAAATTTGAAGTAGCCCATATGTATATTTATAAAATATATATAGTTTAGTTTTATTTAATTATTTGCACATGATTGCGTGCTATTAAATATATTAAAAGTTGAATTAATATATAGCACGTTAAGTTTTGATCGAATTTCAGTATTTGGTCATACCGACATCTTAAAGTATAAAATTACCATTTACTTTGGTGATAAAACTTGTAGTCGGGAAGTTCTATGGTTCACGAAAATAGGTATTAAAAAAAAAACTATATTTTTGACATTACTTTTTTTCTAAGTTTCCGAGTTTTTCTAAAGATTTCCGATATTTTGATATTTAAAACGTATGAATAGGTCATAATACAGCTCTAAAATTTTAGCTTTTATAAAAATGTTAATGTTTTTAGTCCTTTTTTGGAGTATTTTGCACATAACTTAACCATTTTTAACCGATTTGGCAGATTTATATACCAACGTGCTTAAAAATAATATTTCCATTAAATTGGCTTTTAGGCATATATATATATACCTACATATGTGTACATATATTTAAGCAAACTTAATTATAAAAAAAAAACAAACTTAATTATAATAAAAAGAGTAACTTTTGGGATTTCAGTATTTGGATTATAACTCAGCCATTTTTTAACCGATTTGACAGATTTATATACCGACGTGTTTAGCAAGAAATTTACCATTTATTTGTGGTATAAAACTTGGACTCGGGAAGATCCATAGTTACCGAAAATGGGTATTTAAAAAAAAAAAAATTAATTTTGGTCATAACTTTTTTGTATCTGAACCGATTTTCCCGAGTTCTTTATAAAATATGTTCTACTAAAAATTTCCGATATTTTGGTGTATAAGTCATATCCATAGGACATATGACAGCCCTAAAATTTAGGTTTATATACAATTTTTAATTTTTTTTGTACGGGAGGTACCACGCCCACTTCTCCAATCCCGCCCACATTTTGTAGGGTGGTGTGTATTGACAACCTAAATGTGTGTACCTAATTTGGAAACTTTGGCTCTTACCGTTCTCCAGATATACAGAAAAAAGCAAAAAAATACAACAACAAGGGATTTTTGGAAAAAATTAGAGGCAGTCGTGGTTTTTTGATCATATCTCAGTCATTTGTGGACCGATCTTGCTGAATTTCAATAGCACGAAATGGTGGACTATATGTGACATAAATGTAAAACAACCTAGCCGCTATCATGTCTGGTTTTCCCGGAAAACACATATCAAGCGTAAGACGGACAGACGGACGGACGGACAGACGGACGGATATCGTTAAATCAACTTCTCTCCTCATAAGTACCCAGAATATATATACTTTATAGGGTCTAAGATCAATATTGTAGAAATTACAAACGGAATGACAAACTTATATATACCCTTTTCCACCTGTGGTGAAGGGTATAAAAACTACCTGTTAACTTCTATCTCTCCACCCACATTTTAAAGGCAAGTGTCATAAAATAATAAATTAACTGGTATTTCGGAGAATGGCCGTAGAATATTTCCACCTGATTTAAACACTTGTCTCTGGGGTACCTGATATTTTGACAACAAAAATCACATTCAGTATTACGTGCGCTAAAAACTGTATATTTTTTTATGTAGGAAAAATTAAAAAAAGAATTGTTTGTCAACATTTCTACAGAAAAAAAGTGATTTTATTCCAGGGATTAACATTATTACAGTATCGAAAGTATAAAATAATAATTGGGTTTGTAACATACCGTCGGAAAGGTTAATTTGTCTAGTTTCTTTGCATACGTTTTATTTTTAAGGCTTTAGAAACACTTAAACACAAATAGGAAAAAATTCAAAATAGTGCATATGCTAAAAATTTAAAAACCATCGTCTAGAGTTAGAAATTATTTTTTTTTATACATAAGCCGCATGCATCCCAAAAAGGGACCAAAACTACCTTAAAGGAAATGACATCAGCTTTCTTTTGAGCAAAAAAAAAAAAAACATTCCGAATAAAAAAAAAAATATAAAAAAAAATTTTTAATATTTTTAATTAGGCTTAAGTTCATGAAATTTAATTTTCATTAAATTATTTTTATGAAGAAAGGAATTTTACAACATGAAAATCAATTAAAATTGTTATTGATAATCTTTCATTCTTGACGTGGCTCGGGCTCGAACCCTGGCCGGCAGGTTACCATGACATGTTTCGATCGCAACCACTCGATCGACCATAAATAGTTCAACAAAATAACCACAATACTAATTAAAAAAATTTTACATTAAAAAAAAAAATTTTAAATTTAAAAAAAAAGTTTTAAAAAATTTTTTAAAAAAACAAAAATTTTATTTTTCAAAATATTGATCAAATTGCTATCGAAGTTACTTGGGACAAATTTTGCTAACACCAATACGTAATAAGTTACATGGATGGGAAAGAACACTGCATATGCTAAAAATTGAAAAACCCTTGTCTAGAGTTAGAAATTATTTTTTTTTATACATAAGCCGCATGCATCCCAAAAAGGGACCAAAACTACCTTAAAGGAAAAGACATCAGCTTTCTTTTGAATAAACAAAAAAAAAAAAAACATTCCCGCTAAAAAAAAAATAAAAAAAGTTTTAAATTTAAAAAAAAAACATAAAAAAAAAATTTTTTAAAAAACAAAAAAATTTTTTTTCAAAAGATGGATCAACTAGCTATCGAAGCTACTTGGGACAAATTTTGCTAACACCAATACGTAATAAGTAACATGGATAAGAAGTACACCTGTATGGCCAAAATGTCAAATTTTGACCCCCACTTACTCAGAAACTTTTAGACCGATCTTGTTGAAAATTTGTGTCTAAACTACTATCCAATAGGACTAACCTTGGTGCAAATTTCATCCAAATCGGAAGGCATCGATTCCAAAATTGGGTAACTTGACATGAAATCCCCCATAAGCCACTCGCATCCCAAAAAGCGACCAAAACTACCTTAAAGGAAAAGACATAAGCTTTCTTTTGAGCAAAAAAAAAAAAAAAAACATTCCGGATAAAAAAAAAATATAAAAAAAAAATTTTACATTAAAAAAAAATTTTAAATTTATAAAAAAGTTTTAAAAAAACAAAAATTTTATTTTTCAAAATATTGATCAAATTGCTATCGAAGTTACTTGGGACAAATTTTGCTAACACCAATACGTAATAAGTTACATGGATGGGAAAGAACACTGCATATGCTAAAAATTGAAAAACCCTTGTCTAGAGTTAGAAATTATTTTTTTTTTTATACATAAGCCACATGCATCCCAAAAAGGGACCAAAACTACCTTAAAGGAAAAGACATCAGCTTTCTTTTGAATAAAAAAAAAAAAAAAAAAAATACCCGCTAAAAAAAAAATTTTTAAATTTAAAAAAAAAAAACAAACAAATTTTTTTTCAAAAGATGGATCAACTAGCTATCGAAGCTACTTGGGACAAATTTTGCTAACACCAATAGGTAATAAGTAACATGGATAAGAAAGAACACCTGTATGGCCAAAATGTCAAATTTTGACCCCCACTAACTCAGAAACTTTTAGACCGATCTTGTTGAAAATTTGTGTCTAAACTACTATCCAATAGGACTAACCTTGGTGCAAATTTCATCCAAATCGGAAGACATCGATTTCAAAATTGGGTCACTTGACATGAAATCCCCCATATATATAACGCCATTAATTTGTTTTACTTTGCCCTTTGATGACTGTTGATAGATGGCATATATGGAAATGTGCTTATATCGCTAAATGGAGTATAAAGTTAATATTTTATATTAAATTAACTTATAGCGGCAAAATAAACAGATAAAATGGACTATATCGCTAATGTGACTATAAGCGTAGTGACTATAAACGAAAAGTACGTAGTTAAAAGTAAGACTTATGGCCATTTTCTCAATGTATCGAAAAACTGTCTGTTACTTAATGTCAACATAAATTTATTGGACCGATAAACTGTCCGTTAACGATTTTGGGTTTCTCAATATACCGATAAAAAACAAAGTTTTCAGCTGGCAACGCCACTCAAAATACATGTAAAAGATGGGAGTCAGCTGATTGAATTTATCTGTACGGCAAATAAAAGGAAAATAAATAATTGGCAGATGAGTGCCGGTTAGCTTTGCGATTAAAACGAAGCAAATGAGACATTGAGAAAACCAAATTTCTTTAATGTGCAGTTTTTCGTTGGGAAAAAAGATAATCGCCTAATGAGAAAATGGCCATTAGAGTGTTTATAACTCTTATTCGCTTTAGGGTTTTATTTGTTTAATATTTTTGGCTTTTCTAAAATCTTTGGAAAAGGTTTCCTGATGAGCTGGCCTTCCCTCAACAATTAATTTCAGTGTATGTGTTTATCAAATATGAAAAATTGGGAATTTAGCACGTCATACGAAAATCGTATCAATAAAAAATAAACAATTGAATTTAAATTTATGTAAAATCAATATCAATATTGATATTTTTGTTAGTTAGGGCGTTTCGCTTTTTGGGTGACGATATGTTTATGCAGGTTATGTTAAATAGCCATTTTAAAGAATAAAGAAGTAAATTTGTATTAATGTTTAATTTTTTGAAATTTTAGCCCAAAGTTAACGATTTTTCAAACTTCGGTGGGCGGGCGACGTGTTTTAATATTCTCGGATGGACCTAAAATTTTGTAATAGTTTTTTACTAATAGCCACCAAATTGGAATTGGAGACTTAATAAACTCCAACTTTTAATTTGAAAAACCACCCTACTATATATGTCAGCAAACAAGATTTTGTGACCAAAAAATGATTTTGTTGTATTATGTTTTATCAGAACCAAAGTTTTATTTTTTTGTTAAGTTTAATTAAAAATGTTTCAGGCACGAGCTCTATGTGTACATTTGTCCTTCAAGTTGTGCTGAAAAAGGTCAACAGAAAAGAGAAAGACAAAGTGAAAAAACAAAAAATGTACTTGGACTTCAAGAAAAATTCTTGACGAAAGTATGAAAAAACAGAAGTAAAGGAAAAAACATGTAAAATCAATTAAAATGGATAATCATTCAGGAAAGCAAATTTCGATCTACCAAATGTTAAAATACAATTTGGTTTAAGGATTGATGTTTGACTAGTGACGTCAGCAGTCGTCGATGGCTGCGAGTGTAAGACGGCAAATCCATCTGAGGAGATCGAGTGGTTGCGATCGAAACATGTCATGGTAACCTGCCGGCCAGGGTTCGAGCCCGAGCCACGTCAAGAATGAAAGATTATCAATAACAATTTTGATTGATTTTCATGTTGTAAAATTCCTTTCTTCACAAAAATAATTTAATAAAAATTAAATTTCATGAACTTAAGCCTAATTAAAAATATTAAAAATTTGGATTAAAAACCATAAACAGTTCAACAAAATAACCACAATACTAACACAAGTACACATTGGAAAAAAGTAAGAAATTGTTTGGTTAAAAGCAACCAAAACGGCAACGCTGCTGATGATGATGGTTATTATAACTTTTCAGCTAAAGGTATAAGTTCAAAGAATGAGTATCAAGACCAATATCAAAAGGAAGCAGTTGCTGTTCTTAAAAAAATAAAAGAGAAATACAAAACGTCACAGAGTAAAGCTTTAAGAATTCAACTTTTTACGCTTGATACATCGCCGAAATAGCGGTATCGGTATTCGTTACTTCCCTACTAAATTTCCAATTTTTACTTTCGATAAATACATTGAAATTTATTGTTGGCTTAGGCCAGATCATCAGGAAACCTTTTTCAAGGAATTTGAAAAATCTAAAGATATTATACAAATAAAATTGTAAGACGAATGTGAATTACAAACGTTTAAGTCTTACTTGCAAATGATATTAAGGGATATATAAAACTCCAACAATACTTTAGATGATAGATAGTAAACAGCTGACAGCCTTGCGAAGTCGGCGCTTTTTAAGCCAATTAATGGATAACCCGTTATTTTTTTGAAAAAAGTAATACTGTGGTGTTATTACTTGCGTAGTGGCTTGCTCATTTTTCTTTGCTTTTGTTTTTGGTGCAATCACAAGCTTTGGTAGCATAACGTTCAGTGTAATTTTTCCGCAATGTTGTTTTGGCAACTTTCCACTTTAAATCGACCTTATTTTCATCGTTTACATCGTCGTAACGATTTTAAACTGTGTTAAGAAACCTAAGTCTTAGATTTTGAAAAAAAAAATGGAAATAATTCCGTATTTTGTAAACGGTAAGTCCGATTGGAACAAAATTTCAGTTGTCAATAACGGACTTTTGTTAGGGTTAAAGTGTTTGATTTATAAACATATCAGGAGAGCCGCTTTAGGTTCCCAAAGTAGGGTTCCTCAGGCATTACAAAAATTAAAACTAATCCAGATTCTTATTTTTAGCACGATCTTATCAGAGGAATGTACTAGTCGTGGTCTACAAACAATTTAGCAACACACTTAGCTTATCTTTTATAATTTACAAAATATCCGACTTTGCTGGTGTCGTCTTTGTTTCTAGAATTTTCTGTTACTTAACGATATCGTAAAGTAACGAAAAATTTCGGTTACTTAAACGAATTTGTTATTCTCTATTTAAAATAAACAAATATTTTTGTTTTGAAATATTAACGACAAATATCTGCAAAAATATAAGAACGTCAAAGTTAAAATTTTATTTAATTTTTAATCCAAATTTTTATAATTAGGCTTAAGTTCATCGGGCTCGAGCCCCAGCCACGTCACGAATGAAAGATTATCAATAACAATATTAATTAATTTTCATGTTTGTAAAATTCCTAAATATAAAATAAATTTCCTTGTAAAAAATTTATTTTAACAAAACACTAGCTGACCCGGTCTACGTTGCTGGCCCTAAGTAAACATTAGTTTTGTATTACCACACGATTTAAATTGAGCATTTAACAAAATTTACGGCCTTTAAGATAAAAATCCATGGAATACCTATCATAAATTTTTTTTAAAAAATAACTTACATATGGTGTGGATATGGGCTCAATCAAAAAAGAATAAGTTGGACCATGGCGATAATTTTAAAGAAAAAATCGTCCAAATCGGTCAAGCCGTTCTCAAATCATGCTCTTAATAGAAAAAGTGGGCGTAAAAGTAGGCGTGGTAATTTTTTCTTTCGATGAAAACGTAAAATAAATTAATACGAACAGTTAAAAGAAAAATTAGTCAAATCGATGGAGCAGTTTTTTGATTTTAGGTAAATCGAAAAAAGTGGGCGTAAAAGTGGGCGGGGCAAAATTTTCTTTCCGTAAAAAACTAAGTTGGACCATGGCGATCATTTTAAAGAAAAAATCGTCCAAATTATATAGATGTCATTGGTGGTGCAATATGAAAATTGGATTTTGCCACGCCCCTCCACCCCCAGACCGAAAATCAAAAATCAGACTTCACAGTGTCACCCGCCTGAATATTCTGAAGATTCGCTGAAAATTTCATAAAAATCGGCCCAGCGGTTTTGGAGCCCATACGTTACATACATACACACTTCTTATTTTATATATATAGATAGAAGATTTATATTACACTTTAGAGGTCCAAAAATTGAAAATATGTGTTTCCGAGAATTTTTTGAAAAATGTATTTTGTAAAAAATAAAATGGATTAATACGAACATTTGAAAGATAAATTAGTCAAATCGATGGAGCAGTTTTTTGATTTTAGGTAAATCGAAAAAAGTGGGCGGGGCAAAATTTTCTTTCCGTAAAACCCTAAAGTGGACCATGGCGATCATTTTAAAGAAAAAATCGTCCAAATCGGTCAAGCCGTTCTCAATTTATGCGCTTAATAGAAAAAGTGGGCGTAAAAGTAGGCGTGGTAAATTTTTCTATCGATGAAAACTTAAAATGGATTAATACGAAGATTTGAAAGAAAAATTAGTCAACTCGATGGAGCCGTTTTCTGATTTTAGGTAAATCGAAAAAAGTTGGCGTAAAAGTGGGCGGGGCAAAAGTATCTTATGTCCGTCTCCTGGCTTTAAGCTACCTCCCTACCAATTTTCAGCCAAATCTGTTCTGCCGTTCTTGAGTTATAAGTGGTGTAACTAACACGACTTTCTTTTATATATATAGATATAGATGAATGAAAACATGTTATATTGACAATATTTCTAAAAAAATACGTAAGTTTAAAAACTTTTTATGCATAGGGAAAAAGTTTGGTGTGCCTAAACCACTTTAGCACAACATTTTGCTCTTCCTTTTTATACCCACCTAATGTATGTAAAGAGGATACTATGTGTTTGTTCAAATGTATGTAACACATTTAAATATTGGTTCTGGAACCACCTTTTGGTATACCGACTGGCGAAGAATATATATCAGAATCGATCAAACGAGGTCCGTCATTCTGTCAGGTCGGATGGTTGTCTGCAGGTGGTGGCGGATTTAGGCCTGCTTCCTCCCTATGCACTGTAACGAACCGAACCCTGTTGGCTCTATCTCGTAAGGGACAATGCTACCTTTGATACCGGCCGTGCTCATGGAAATTGGGGTGGATCTTATCCCTTTTAAGAAAGACTAAGGTCTATTACACAATTATTTAATAATAGGTAGCTATTTGCAAAATCGACCACAAAATTAAAAGAATTTAAAATTAAACAAAAAATAAACATAAACAAAAACAACATAGTCAAAGAGGTTAAGGTGTTGGTTCCTCTTTTGTATTCTCTACCCTCCCATACCTTGATATCTAACAGAAGTCTAGGTTTAAGATAGCCCGTTATTGATTTAACTAATACTGACCCTAATGTTTCATGAGATTATAATTCAAACGTTTAATCTTTCATGATGTATATTAACATTATTTATTATTCTTCATAAAAAGGAAAAAAATTAAAATTTAACATGATTTGAACTATAAATTAATGTATGATTTAATAGTTTTAAATATAGGGAATGTTATTTAAATATTTAAAATCAATGTTAATAACATTATTGTAAAAAAAGTAATCTAAGATTTAATAGTTTTGAATATAGAGAATGTTATTTAAATATTTAAGACAATGTTAAAAAACATTAATGAAATAAAATGATCAGTTATGTCCAAATTAATAGTAAAAGTTGAATTGTTTATATTATAATAATTAAGTTAAAAGTTGTATTGAAATTTAAATAATATTTTTGTTTTTGTGAAATAAGTGTAAATTAAAAACAAAATAAACAAATAAATTATTAAAACACCAAAACTCACCACTTAATTCATTACGTAGACCGCAGGCCTGTTGTCTTGAAAGTTGTCGAACTGATGAATCTAATTTAATTTCCCCTTGGTGATGTTGTGTATAAATGAAGTCTTATTTGTTCTTACATACATTGGTAATAAATTATGTACATATATAGAAAATGAAAATTAAAACTTAATTAATTAAAAGTTTTTTTTTTCTAAATATATTTTTAACAATATTTAATAACGAAATGGTACTTATCAGCGCATCTATGTTTTCTTTTGATTATATTTCCTTCAGACGTTCAAAGTTTCTGCATAATGTGCCCATAACAAAAAAATAACAACTGTTAACATTGTAGATCGTGCAAAAAAAAAATCAGTTTTAAGATGACATATAGGGGTTATTGAAATATTTGGCTAGTTGATTCGAAAATTTGGTTATTATGTGAATTTATATGATCTACAAATGCGGCTAAGATTGATGATCATAACGAAGAAAAATTTATTAAGCTTCGCTATAAATAAAAGTCCTTATAATAAGCCAAAGGAACCACATTAACAAATTTGTACAAAAAAAAAAAATAACTTTTAGTTTCCTCTCCTCAGACCACAAAATCTTATTTCCAATGATAAGTAGAGGTGACTTAAGACGGCTTTGAGATATGGATAATTGGATTGAAGATCGTTGATGTTGAACTAATATCAGCATTTACATCAATTTAATTAGATAAAATTAAGCACAACCCAAAATCACAAAATTATAATATATATTTTCCTTTTTTTTTTTTAAATGAATTTATAAATTAAGCTTCTTAACAAATTGAAATTTTTCCAATAATCAAATTTAACAGAAAAAAATTTTTGAAAATAAAATAATTACTAAAGTGAAAATATTTAAAGTAAAAAAAATATATTGTCTCAATAGCAGCCTCACAAAACAGATACAGTTTCAAGTATTACTTGTACAACTGAATCTGTAAAGGCTAAAGAATTCTCAAAATTCCTATACCCAAATATCTTTTGCGTGGTAGATACCCTTGCTCCCTGAATTAATATCTTGAAGCTCATAATTTATGTTTCCAATTTTGCGCAATACTTTGGCTTTTACTCCAATGGGAGCAAGTTTGGAATTAAAATGTTCTGCTTTTGAGCTTTGATTGAAAGTTCGCCTAAAAACTGTTTGTCCGATTGTGAATTCTTTTGTTCGAGATCGTAGGTTATAATTCCGAACATTTTTCTCGTATGCCTTACGCATATAATTGCTAATTTCATCTCGAATTAAAGTGAATTCGTCCTGACGTTCAACAACAGAGTCAGTTTCTGCTAAAATGTTTAGTTTACGTAAAATTCCAAAATCTTTTCCATTAGTTATCATATTCTGGCCAAAAACAACTTGGTATGGCGTTCTTCCAATAGACTGGTGTACACTATTCCGCAACGAGCAATTAATACTGGGGATATAAAAATCCCATTTACGTTGATCATCCCTTTCATAGCTTCTTAATGCTTCATTTATTGTACGATTTACTCTTTCGCTAGCATTCGATGGGGGACTATATACAGCTGTTAAAATATGATCAACACCTTTCTTCTTAAGAAAATTTTTAAAATCTTTGCTTTTAAATTGGGAACCATTGTCCGATACAATTGCTTCCGGAACGCCGTAACAACAAAATATTTCAGCGCTTAAATATTCAATAATTTTTCCTGTAACCAATTTCTTAAGTGGTTTTAAAAAAGTAAATTTGGAAAAATGATCCAATACTATCAATATGCCAATGTTTCCCGATTTCGTCCTGGGTAACGGTCCAATTAAATCGATATATAAACGCTGAAAAGGTCTTTCAGTTATAACCATCTTACCCATTGGTGGTCGTAACGTCATTGTTGGAGTTTTTGATGTCTTACACAATTCACAATTTAATACATAGGCTTTCACGTCCGTTACTAGTCCTGGCCAATAAAAATATCGCCTAATCCGTTCCAAGGTTTTTGCAATACCGCCATGTGCAGAATTGGGCAAATCATGAGCTGTGTAAATTACTTCGTGACGTAAATCTTTAGGTACAAAAAGTTTCCAGGACTCTGATTCATCTAACTCTCCGGAAGAAAAATTTACTCGTTTATAAATATATTGCCTATCACCTTAAAATCTGGCAAGCCTAAATTTGTATAATCATCCCTTAACTTTACAAATTCATTACTATCAAAAGCTTTTGAATCTAAATCAATTGAAGGTAATGTGTCTGTATCAAGGGAGTTCACAAAAGTTTCACCCTCATGCGCCCTTGACAAAGTATCTGGGACAATGTTGTCCTTACCGCTGCGATGCTCAATTGAAAAGTTTAAGCCTTGTAATTTTAGAGCCCATATCGCAAGACGTCCTGCTAAATCTCTTTGACCCATGAGCCATTTAAGGCTCGCATGATCCGTGACTACCTTAAACTCTTGACCTTCAATATAAGGTCGAAATTTCTTTATAGCCACCACTACAGCCAAACACTCAAGTTCCGAGATCGAATAATTTCGTTGTGCTCTGTTTAGCTTCTGAGACATATATGCTATTGGTCTTTCGATGTCCTTGTCGTCCTTCTGCGCCAGTACTGCACCTATGCCATACGTGCTTGCATCGCACTGTAAAATAAAGGGCTTTTCGTAATTTGGATGAACAAGTAATGGCGCAGACGTTAGCCTGGTCTTTAATTCATCGAACGCAACTTGCGCCTCGTCTGTCCATTTCAAAATCCTTTTCTTAGTCAATAGTTCCGTTAAAGGAAAAGTAAACGTTGAGTAGTCCTGTACAAAACGTCGTTACCAACCTGCCATTCACAAAAAACGTCTTAAGTGCCGAATAGACTGTGGTACCGGAAAGTCTTGAATTGGCCCTAACTTTGTCGTTGTCAACTTGCAAGGTACCATTTCCAACTACATACCCAAGGTATTTTACTTTACTTAAAGCAAAACAACTTTTCTTGACATTAATAGTTAAACCAGATTTCCTTAATTGGGTAGCCACTTCTATAAGATGCGTCAAATGTTCGTCAAAGTTAGCGGAAACAATTAAAAGATCGTCCAAATAAACAAACACATGTGTCTTCAATGTATACGGAATTACCATGTCCATAAGTCTGCACAACGTTTGCGGTGCCTTACATAGTCCAAACGGCATTCTTGTAAACTGGTACAATGGCCGATTAGGAACTGTGAATGCAGTCTTTGGTCGTGAGCTTTTCTCCAGCTTAATTTGCCAAAACGCATCTTTCAAATCAATTTTTGAAATGCAATAAACTGAAGGAAGTCTCGATAAAAGTCCGTCAATATTCGGTATAGGGTACGCGTCCTTAATAGTCACTGAGTTAAGTTTTCTACTGTCTACACACATCCTAATATTATCTGGTTTAATGACTACCACTGTTGGAGAAGACCAAGGAGAACTTGGAGCTTCTTCAATAACTCCCAAAGAAATCATCCTGTCTAGCTCTATACAAAGTTTCTTCTCAATTGCAGGAGATATGGGATAATACCTCTGCTTTATAAGTTTTGCATTACCTGTATCTATATAGTGCTCAATTAGAGTTGTGCAACCTAAACCTTCTGTTTCTGAATTTGGAAACGAAGCAATACTTTATTTAATTTTTGTGACTGAAATTGTGTAAGCTCAAGTTTATCGGACTCCAATTCAACACTTTTAATCTCAACAATTTCAGGAATTGAAATTTTAAGGCCAAGCTCATTCCAAAAATCATATCCACATATGGTAACAAATGCCAACAAATGGTAACAGATTCTCTGTACTATCCATACCTGACGATGAAGAAGCAGAATCAGCACATGGAACAGCCACTAAAGAAGTTAAGCCGCCACCTATCTATCTGCTGGAGCAAACATCAAATAGCATAGTCAACATGTTGATTCAACTGGTAGGTAAGAATAATTTCTACATCTTTTCTATACGACGCGGGCAAATACAAGAAACCAAAATTCAAGCCAGTACAGAAACGAACTTTCGTATTGTATCAAGACACCTGGACGCAGAAAATAAAAGTTACTATACATATCAATTAAAAAGTGCTAAGGGATTGATTATTGTCATAAAAGGCATAGATAGTTCTGTTTCTACAGAGGAAATAAAATCTGCCATAGAGCTAGAGGGGTATGAGGTAAAATCTGTTCATAACATTTTGAACAGGAATAAAGTTCCTCAACCAATCCACCGCGTTGAAATATCGTTTGATTCATCGGTTCTCAAAACCAAAAATTCAGTTCATCCCATATACAACTTGCGCAACCTACTCAACAGAAGAATAACTGTTGAGGAGCCATTAAAACGAAAGGGTCCCTCCCAATGCACAAACTGTCAGGAATATGGGCATACAAAATCATATTGTAAATTGCCTCACGTATGTGTGGTTTGTGGCGACGCTCATAAAACCGCCGAATGTAATCGTTCTAAAGCTGACCCGAATGTAAAGAAATGCAGCAACTGTGGCGAAAATCACACGGCAAACTATAGGGGTTGTAGAGTCTTCTTGCATTTAAAAAAACCTGCTTGAGTTCAAAAATATACTCACTCCCAATATGGTCCGTCACATGCGCCCAGCCAAGCCGCTGGCTCTATTGCTAGTACTTCACAAACAAAGAATCAAAACCAATCATATGCCCAAGTCTTAAAAGGAAACCCTAATGCGAAAAATCCCCCGAGTACTTCTAACGCAAAGCAACCTCCAAGCGCTAATGTTCCTAGGGAAGGTCTACAAATGCCTTCTGGAAATATGCCTACCTCAATTGAAAATTTAATTCAAACTATGAATAACTTCATGGCCACTATGCAGAACATGTTTCAGGAAATGATGCGAAACCAGAACATGCTCCTGCAAGTTCTACTCAACAAAAAATGAACCAGTTAAAAATATGTTGCTGGAATGCAAACGGGTTATCCCAACATAAACACGAAGTTGCAAACTTTCTTCATAGGCATGAAATCGACGTACTTCTTGTCTCTGAAACACACTTTACCCATAAAAACTGCTTTAGGGTAAATGGATACCTTACGTATGACACAAAACATCCCAGCGGACGAGCTTGTGGTGGCACAGCCATAATTGTGCACAAACACATCAGACACTTACCATTGCCAGAGTTCGAAGAAGATTGTATCCAGGCCACATCTATAAATCTTACTGATTTCAATCTAACGTTAACATCCGTTTATTGTCCCCCGAGGCACAAAATTGTAAACGATAAATTTCTCAACTTCTTCTCCACATTGGGCCAGAAATTCATTGCTGCTGGCGACTACAACGCTAAACATACATATTGGGGCTCCAGACTTATTAGTCCTAGAGGTAATCAGCTATACAATACCGTAACTGCAAATAATTTTGATGTGGTATCGAGTGGTGAGCCTACCTATTGGCCAACCGACTTCAACAAGCTACCAGACCTTATTGACTTTGCTGTAATCAAAAACATCAAGCGCGATCAGGTAAGTTCCTCCTATGATCTTTCGTCTGATCATTCACCTTCAATCCTCATTTTAAAAGGTAATTCTGACGCTGCAGCTGCAAACTTTATTTCCTATCCAAACACAAACACAAATTGGTTAAAGTTAAAAATGTATGTGAGCTCTCACCTATCACAGTGCATTCCCCTAAAAAATTCATCTGACATCCAAATAGCTGTCGACCGATTTACAGAAGTCTTGGATACTGCAGCAAGAAATGCAACCCCAATCAAGCGGACAATTAAAAGTGCTCCTTGCAATACATCGGCGGATATAGAGACCCTTATCAGAGAAAAAAGGAAGTTAAGAAGACAATGGCAAAACAGTCGTTCCCCGCCCACTAAGGCCCAACTACAATTATGCCTGACCACTCTTTGCAACAAATTGAGACAGAACCACGAGTCTGCAATAGAAGGCTATCTAAACAGCCTAGACGCCACAAAAAACTCCAATTATAGCTTATGGAAGGCTGTACGGCATATGAAATGCCCTATAACCCAAGAATCTCCATTAAGACTGGAAAACCTCACTTGGGCCAAAAACACACATGAAAAATTAAACGCTTTCGCGGGCCACCTTGAGAAAGTTTTCACGCCACATGATGCACATACTTGTTCCTGTCGTCCAATCATTCCTGATAAGGTAAACCATCCATTAAAATTTAACATAACTCAAGTAAAATCTGCAATAGAAAAAGTGAATATTAGAAAATCTCCCGGACCTGACCGCATCACAGGGTCAATGATAAGAAACCTACCGTCGTCTGCTTCCAGAATCTTGCTGCTCATTTTTGACGCTATATTAAGAGTCGGATACTTCCCATCCTCATGGAAGAGGTCTATAATTGTGATGATTCCCAAGCCAGGAAAAGATGCTAGCCAGGTTGCGTCGTACAGACCGATAAGCTTATTGTCAATCCTATCGAAGCTTTTCGAAAAAATATTCGTTTTAAGTAAACTCCTCATCTAAATGAACACGACATCATCCCGGATCACCAGTTCGGATTCAGAGCGAAACATGGTACAATAGAACAAGTGCATAGAATTGTCACTCTTATTAGATCGGCGTTTGAGAAAAAGCAATACTGCTCAGCACTGTTTATAGACATTTCCCAAGCTTTTGACAAAGTTTGTCATGATGGGCTACTCATCAAAATAACACGAATGCTTCCTCAAAACACTCACAAGCTTCTGGAGAGCTATCTAACAGGCAGAACATTCATAGTAAGGTCGCAAGATAAATACTCCCCCCTCAAGAAAATTACTGCTGGTGTCCCCCAAGGCAGCATATTAGGACCGCTTCTATATATAATATACACAGCGGATATGCCAACAAACCTGAGCACGCATACCTCTACATTTGCAGACGACACAGCATTTATTAGCGTTAACCATGAACCAAAAGTCGCATCGCAAAATCTGATCAATGAACTAGAGGCCTGGCTAGAAAAATGGAGAATAAAGGTTAACCCGGCTAAATGTGCTCACTTAACTTTTACGCTCAGAAGACAAACGTGCCCAGCTGTAAAAATAAATAACATCACTGTTCCGGTAGAAAACCATGTTAAGTACTTGGGAATTCATATAGATAGACGCTTGACCTGGTCGCGTCATATTGAAGCGAAAATAACGACTATGAAACTTACATTGGCTTCTAGGTCGAAACTCAAACTTGTCCTTAGACAACAAAATTCTCTTATACAAGTCCATCATAAAACCAATATGGACATATGCCATCCAATTATGGGGTACTGCATGCGCATCTAACATCCAAAAGCTTCAAAGAAGACAGTCTAGAATATTACGAAAAATTATCTGCGCCCCATGGTATATACGTAATGATATTATCCACAGAGATCTCAACGTCCCCACTATCCAGGAGGAAATTAAAAAATATTCAATAAGTTACATCGATAAACTAATGGCCCACCCTAACTACCTCGCTCGGGGTCTGCTTCAGTTCGAAGGTCACCAGAGGCTAAAAAGAACCGTTACTTTGAGCCTAACTAGAAGACATTTTTAAAATTTGAATACAGCAGTTAGTGGTTACACTGGTAACAACTAATAAACAACAAGTAGAATTAAGATTTGAATACAAATTGTAAATTTCGATAAGAAAGATTCAATAATAAAAATAAATTAAAAAAAAAAAAAAAATATCCACATATTATATCCTGTTGGATCGATGGTACTAACAAGAAATTGATAGTTTTCGTAAATCCTCGAAAAGTCACAGTTTTAGATACAGTCCCTAAAATATTTTGTCTTTGGCCGTCAGCAGTCCTAATATTTCCTCTGCATTTGTTCAAATTTCCCGATGTCTGCATCTCAGAAGCTAAACGACCACCAATTACACTCCTATTGGCTCCACTATCCAATAATGCTAAATACTTTTTGTCATCAGTTTTTAAATTTACAAATGGTCTACTGTCATCATCTTGTGCAATAATGAGAGAAATAATACACGAACGTAACAATTTCAATTTCCCATAATAATTTTGAATACGCATAGAAGGTCGTGTTCGTCTTAAAGGTTTACCAGGTCCAAATATTTTCTCACGAGCCTTTTTATATTCCATTAATCGCACATGGTATGGTCTCATAAGAGGGTGTTTATATTTGCCATTGTCAGTATTAAGGTTAATATTTGGAGAATGAAAATTAATTACGGACTGCGTGGTGTGCGAAAATTCAGTTTCGGATGTCCGCGTTAATTTTGACGAACATCCTTCTGTCCGTTTCCCTGCGTTTTCGAATTACATTTAGAACAGTTGGGTTTATATATGTTTTTTGCGCCACATCCGTTGCAAAATATTCGTTTAACATCCAAACAATCGAAAAAAGTATGTCCTGGTTTATCACAGTTCCAACACTTGATCTCACTACGAATTGCACAAATGTCTGAACCTAGATCACAATTTCCCAAATTATCTGAAATTCCTATCTCGGCCACTTGTCCTGTTAAAGGTTTGCGCAAATTATGACCTCGTATGTCGTTAACAAATTTTTCGTGTCGTTTGACTTCACGACGAAGTTGAGATACACCAGTAATCTCAAAATGAATAAGTTCATGTCTAATCTCATTTCTAAGATTACGTAGTAAAATGGCACACAAATTACTATCAGAAATTGGATTGCTTAGTCTGTCTTTAAGAGTTGAAATACAATTGAAAAAATCGTCAAAACTCTCACCAGCTCGCTGTTTTCGCCTGTGTATATCTTCCATTACATCAAAGTCACTGTAATCACACTTGTACTGTTCACGTAAAGCTCTGGTTAAATTAAACCAATCTAAATCGTTGTCACGTCGGTGATATCGCCAGTACCAGTCTAAGGCCTTGCCCTCAAACAAACCGTGCGCGTGTTTGCACAGTAAATCAAATTTACCACTTAAATTATTTGTAGCCAGTACATTTATCCTATAAATGAATTCATCTACTGTCATTTGATCGTCACATCCAGTAAATTTAATATGCCAGTTGCGTATAATATTAGAAACTTTTTCTCCAACAAAAGATTCTTGAAAAGAATTTGTGCTGGGAGGAGAAACTGGCTCATTTTCCCTATGATTTGTAGAATAATTGGTATTGCTACCAATATTCATACCATTCAGTATAGACCTTAATTCACTACTAATATATTCCGACATCTCAATACGAAAACTAGCCATTGATTCTGTAACAATTTTCCTTATTACTTGTTGATAACTATTACCCGTATTATTCTGTTTACTACTGGTTTGTGTTTTATTTTTTAAACGTCCTTGAGAAGCAATCTGAGAAGTACTTGTTTCGTTAACAGGAATTGTGAAACTACAATTCGCTGCTTCTTCTAAGTTAAATAAATTTTCCTGGCTTCTAGTAACCGGCATTTTTTTCTCTTTTTTTTTTAAATAAACAATTAATTAATCAATATTATAATCTCATTACTCCACTAAGGTCAAAATATTCGAAAAAATCTATATAAAAAAAAAATCTTTAATAAAGGACTATGCTATCTTTAAAAAAATAATAAGACAAATAAAAAAAAAAAAAAAAAATTAATTGATATGTATTTTAAATGAGTATATAATAAAAATATTTCGATTTGAAAATATAAATCTCAATCTCAAATACCATACCCAAAAACAAATATACTTTAAGACTAGTGTAAGAGTAAATAATCGATGTAAATCAAAAACAAAAATCTCATTTACACGTTATCTTAAAGTTAATTTTTCTTTTGAAATGGAAAAAAATGATAATTATAAAGCCAACATCAAAACAAAAATAGTGTACAATTCTGTGAGTAAAATTTCAAGTTAAACTCAAAAATAAGAAATCTCAACAGAAAACCACCATTTAAAAAAAATTGCCTGCATTATCAAATGGTCAAAAGTTATCAATTGTTAATAACTTTTGAATCCAAAGTTGATAAAACAGTCAAAACAAAAAAAAAAAAAAAAAACAAAAAAAATGGAATAAAAATAACTAAAAGCCGACACACGGATGTTTAAGTAATTATTTGTGAAACCATCAGTATAGTAATAGAGCACATTTTTTTTAATTTATTTATTTTTTAATTTAATTACCCACCGCAAAACTGAAGTTGTGCTGCAAAAATGTTAAAGCTAAGCTGATGTGCCCCACGTTGGGCGCCAATTAAATTTATGTAACGAACCGAACCCTGTTGGCTCTATCTCGTAAGGGACAATGCTACCTTTGATACCGGCCGTGCTCATGGAAATTGGGGTGGATCTTATCCCTTTTAAGAAAGACTAAGGTCTATTACACAATTATTTAATAATAGGAAGCTATTTGCAAAATCGACCACAAAATTAAAAGAATTTAAAATTAAACAAAACATAAACATAAACAAAAACAACATAGTCAAAGAGGTTAAGGTGTTGGTTCCTCTTTTGTATTCTCTACCCTCCCATACCTTGATATCTAACAGAAGTCTAGGTTTAAGATAGCCCGTTATTGATTTAACTAATACTGACCCTAATGTTTCATGAGATTATAATTCAAACGTTTAATCTTTCATGATGTATATTAACATTATTTATTATTCTTCATAAAAAGGAAAAAAATTAAAATTTAACATGATTTGAACTATAAATTAATGTATGGTTTAATAGTTTTAAATATAGGGAATGTTATTTAAATATTTAAAAACAATGTTAATAACTTTATTGTAAAAAAAGTAATCTAAGATTTAATAGTTTTGAATATAGAGAATGTTATTTAAATATTTAAGACAATGTTAAAAAACATTAATGAAAAAAAAATGATCAGTTATGTCCAAATTAATAGTAAAAGTTGAATTGTTTATATTATAATAATTAAGTTAAAAGTTGTATTGAAATTTAAATAATATTTTTGTTTTTGTGAATTAAGTGTAAATTAAAAACAAAATAAACAAATAAATTATTAAAACACCAAAACTCACCACTTAATTCATTACGTAGACCGCAGGCCTGTTGTCTTGAAAGTTGTCGAACTGATGAATCTAATTTAATTTCCCCTTGGTGATGTTGTGTATAAATGAAGTCTTATTTGTTCTTACATACATTGGTAATAAATTATGTACATATATAGAAAATGAAAATTAAAACTTAATTAATTAAAAGTTTTTTTTTTCTAAATATATTTTTAACAATATTTAATAACGAAATGGTACGTATCAGCGCATCTATGTTTTCTTTTGATTATATTTCCTTCAGACGTTCAAAATTTCTGCATAATGTGCCCATAACAAAAAAATAACAACTGTTAACATTGTAGATCGTGCAAAAAAAAAAAATCAGTTTTAAGATGACATATAGGGGTTATTGAAATATTTGGCTAGTTGATTCGAAAATTTGGTTATTATGTGAATTTATATGATCTAAAAATGCGGCTAAGATTGATGATCATAACGAAGAAAAATTTATTAAGCTTCGCTATAAATAAAAGTCCTTATAATAAGCCAAATAAACCACATTAACAAATTTGTTCAAAAAAAAATAACTTTTAGTTTCCTCTCCTCAGACCACAAAATCTTATTTCCAATGATAAGTAGAGGTGACTTAAGACGGCTTTGAGATATGGATAATTGGATAGAAGATCGTTGATGTTGAACTAATATCAACATTTACATCAATTCAATTAGATAAAATTAAGCACAACCCAAAATCACAAAATTATAATATATATTTTCCTTTTTTTTCTAAATTTTCCAAACAAAATTGATTCAAATAAAATAATTACTAAAGTGAAAATATTAAAAGTAAAAAAAAAATATACTGTCTCAATAGCAGCCTCACAGCACTCTTTAATATGCCGCCCTTTTCGATTATATAGGAGTGATTATCCAAAAAAAAAAAAAAAAAAAAAATTAATACTAAAATTATTGTGTATTAATTTTTATTAATTTATAAACATACTTATTAGGGCGCACATTGGGGTGAATGCTGTAGAAAGTGGCGATTAATTCATAGAAGTCGTAATTTTAAAATTTTATTTGTTATTGAATCATTATTAACTTCATAATCGTCATTATCTACATAATCATCATTTATATAGTCTTCATCATCGTCATCATTTTTATTTTCACTGTGGGGAAGAATAAACTCCAATGCAGACTTTGGCATTTGCTCCATTTTATTTTAACAACTATTTCGCATGCTTAAAATGAATGGATCAGAACTTAAAAGAAATCTATTGAAAACGTCTTCTATGGTATTTTTCCTACCGCGAAAAGTGCTCCCTATAACTTTTAAAGTCTTATTTTATCTTCTTGGGATTCTTCAGCTAGTTGGGGAAAGCGATATAATTTCTGGCCCGTGAATAAAGTATTTGTGCAGAGTAGGAGGCATATAATACCATGGATAATTTTTAACAAATATCCTGGCAGTATCATTACCGAAATTTGAAAATCTTTCGATATTAACCTCAATGCCACTGGAAAGAACTATTTTTTATCAACTGCAAATCATTTTTTGTAATTTATGCAGATACTTCAGCATTCTTAAAAAAAATCCCTTGCAGTATTGCCATCGTTTGAGTTCGAGTTGAATTCCCTTTGAATGAGTTTTTTTGTATCAGCAATAAATTTTTCAACATCACATCTAGTTTGCCATTTTTTATCGGGAGTTTCTATGATAAGTGAATAATACACTCAAAAAATCTTATCAATCCATGAAGGACAGATAAACCAAACTCCATGTTATCTATATTACCATCTTTTGAAATCATTTTATTAATATTGTTGAACTCTTTACTTGTGGCGCCTTTGTAATAGCGTTACAAACTTTACCGTCAATCATCACTAGAATTAGTTCGAGATTAACTTTCACTAATCCCTCTCCAACTAATACTACCGAAGCGCCAAGAGCCTGTTTTCATTCTCCACTCTTTCTTTTTCGAGTTTAATATTGTCGATCGTTTCTTTTAAAAATTAAAATTTTCAGGGGCCTGCAAAACCTAGTGGGAGACGGTCGAGTATTTTGGCAAAAATTTTTTTTTTCACAAACTAGTTTCAATGGTACAATCGACGTTATAAAAACTAAAGAGTCTGAGGCTAGGTGAACAATAAATATAAATAGAGATGGAAGAGTGACCACATTTGCCACACAAACAGTGTATAATAAAATTTTGTATGTAACTCATACTTTTAAACGAAGCTTTGTAAGTAATTTGTGCCCAAGTCTATATATCAGACTTAAAATGAGTAAAATATGTAAAGACTAAGCTTAATTATTTATGCAATAAGCTTTAAGTAAATATATATTTACTATAAACGAGATTATTTCTCGTTTGTGAGTGAAATTCAAACTTGTTATGTCATTATAGCATGACTATTTTTTTGTGAGTGTCTTTGATTTAAAGTTTCTCACGCACCCACCTCTAATAAACATCACTCATTAGCTACAATAACAACAATATAAGATAATAAAAACAACTTGTTTTTTTATGTATTTTCCCATTGATTTTTAGCAGCTGGAGCTCTCTCACAAAAACCTTCATAACTCAAAAATCGCACAAATGCGCAAATAGGCATTTTGGGATTTATTAGCTAAGATCTCATATATTAAGAGTATAGAAGCATTTTTTCCTGCACTCATTCGAAAAGTTGTTGAAACTCCATATATATATCAAAAATACCACATTTTTAGAGCAATTTGATTTTTTTTTTTCTTTAAATATTTCTAAAACATTAATCTAAGCAAAAAATAGTTTTTTATATGCTTATATACCTGATGTTGAAGGTTCGATTATAAAACTTTTACTTATAGAAGTTTTAATACAAAATATAATACCTTGAAATATCAAAATTTTCTCTTTTAATCAATGCGCGCGAAAATAACAAAAATGATTAAACTTTAAACACACACTGAAAATAAACAAGTAAACAACTTGGAACTTTTATTTTTGCAGTAAGTGATGCAGAATTTTATCTACTTTAATATGGTACCAAATATGGTTATGAAAGTTAAAGTTAATCTTTTGATTTAATCGCAATTTTTGATTGGTTTCGCCCCTCTGTGGGGCGCTTCAAATTGGTCAACTCTTTAAGGCTGGATCATTGCGTTTGAGCCACACCAACATATGTTCCAAATTTAAGCGAAATCGAATGACGTTTTAAGAAAAAAATTAAAAAAAAAGTTTAAATTATATATGTAATGACTTAAATTACGTCCTTTAGGACTTCTCCATGAATTGAGAATCAAAATTTTATTGCCTCTAAGATTGTAGAACAAACGAAAAATTGTTATAATTTTTTAAGACGGCAAATCCATCTGAGGAGATCGAGTGGTAGCGATCGAAACATGTCATGGTGACCTGCCGGCCAGGGTTCGAGCCCCAGCCACGTCAAGAATGAAAGATTATCAATAACAATTTTAATTTACTTTCATGTTGTAAAATTCCTTTCTTCATAAAAATAATTTAATGAAAATTAAATTTGATGAACTTAAGTCTGATTATGAAAATATTAAAAATTTGGATTAAAGACCATAAATAGTTCAACAAAATAACCACAATACTGATTAATTGTTATAATTTTTTATTTTTATAGCCAGGTGCACAAAAAAATACATTCAATATATTATTTGATCCTCTTTATTACAGCTTGAAATAAAAATGAATGGCATACCCATTGCAGGAAGGATAACGATATTGCGGGGATTCTTCATTAAATATGAGTTATTTAACCTTTTTCTTAACAAATTTTAAGATAATGGACGGATTTTTATTAATTTAAGCACGTTTTTGGAATAAACTTCTTAAAAGATAACGTTTTTTGGGAGAGTGGCAATTCTACGGAGTAAAAGTTTTTTAATACAAGACGCCAACTGTACAAAAGCAACCGAGTTTTGAATCCGCATTATCACAAAATCTGGTAGTTTATTTAAAATTTGACTTCATAATTGTAATTATGTATCGCCAAAAATATTTTACAGATTTTGTGTATCGTGTTCTATGGTATTAAATTTAATATAACTTTATCGCTATATAAAGAACTTAAAATTAAATTTTTTGTCAAGCGATTTTTGTATCTATTAACAAAATAAAAAGTTAAGATGCACAGGTTTTTTAAGAATATTATTTTATTTCCTTTATTTAATCTTAATCGACTTTTGTACTAATTAAGAAGTAAATTTAACAATTGAATTACTTAATATATATAATTTAATATAAATTTCGTATTCGCTTAAAGTAAAACTTAGCCAAATCAATTTTCGAATTTGAATTCCTCTTACATTCTTTTACCTTTTTACCAGCCAGGGAAGAATTTTTAGTATTGTCTTTTTTAACTAGCTCTTCCTTGAGATAAAAGTAAAAAGAATGGCGAAAGAATCAATTTTTGTCGCAAGCTGGTTAAAAAGCAAACGTCGAAAAGTAAGAATATACAAATTAAGGGATTGTTTTTTTTGCACAAGCTAAAAACAAAACATTCAGGGGTGTGCTGGAAATCGAAAACGTAATACGCAAGAATTTGGAAGTTGTTTTCAATACACTTTTAATCTAATTTTTATTATTTAACAGCCAGGCCCACGATGTCACTCGTTCACGTTCGCATAGAAAATTACATTTAAAACAAAAACAATTTCTAAAATTTGTTTTTGTTTTAAATGTAATTTTCTATGCGAACGTTAACGTGTGACATCGTGCGCCTGGCTATAAGTTATTTAATTCTATTTAATAGAGAAATATTTGTATAATATTTGCAATAAAATTCTTGTATTACTCGAGGGTTACACGATCAAGTTTTGGCTTTCAAGTTTTAATACACTCACACTTTTTTACCAATACACTCATACTTTTAAAAATTGATACGAACTTGCCTTTAAAATTCTCTTGCCAGTGAGTGTTTCAATTTACGTTCAAGAAAACAGATGATTTCAAGGTTAGTGAGCAAATTTTTCGTTTATATTTATAAATTGTTTTCTGGATGACATCTTGAAAGTAAATTGCTCAAAAATTTAATGCAGCCTACGTCACAGCTTTTAATTTATGTAAATTATGACAAGCAGTATATGTAAAAGACTATCAAGAACAACCGTGTGGCCGCAGGGTAACAGAAATCTTGTTAAAAAACGACTTGTAAAATTCTTGCGTTTTGCGTTTTCGATTTCCAGCACACCCCAGATTGGCTATTGATAAAAATATTAAAAATTTCAATGACAGTGGCAAAAGCAAAAAAAAAAAAAGCTTCTAGTTAATGGATGTTATTAAACACCGAACCTACGATAATAAGGGATATAACGAATTACGATAGAAATATATCGGCGACACTTCGAGTTTGCTGATATATCGGTATCGGCGATATTTTACTGGCTATATGACGATACATTTTTTTATAGTTTTTTTAACAAACTATTTAATTTTCAATGCTTATTTTTTGCATAACAACTTTGACCACGGATGGATATCATGGTACAATGGAACTTTTTTTTGGTACATTTTGGACCTGGTTGATACCGTGGTAGTACCGCGGCTTACTTGGTACAATTTAAAAATCGAAACTTTTCGCTATAAGGCAACATTAATTTGTTTTGTTGATTACACTGTGCAACTAAGAAAAACCAGCTTCAATACTTGCAACGTGAAATGAAACTAGACTATTGGTAGAGCAAATCTGCCGAAGGGATTTGAAAAGTTAGCTCATGTGCCTGAAATATCTGCCCCTAAAGTTTCTGAATTTTTTGAAAAGACCCTAACCTAATTAAAACAAAGGAACAAATTCGTGTCGCTTCAATTTTAAATATCAGACAATTGTCTTTTTATTCTTGAGCGGAAGTCCGTCCACACTAACGCCCGTATTTATAAAAATTTTTAACATTTAATAAAGGTTTACAAAACAAATTTTGTATGAAAATTTGCCTTAATAAACGTTTGTTAAATTAAATAATCGTTTATAAATACGGGGGTAATTGCTTTATACGCATGTTTATTTTTTGAGCTTTTTCCAGACGCATGCTAAAGTAGAAAGTAATCCTACTTCATTCTACGCGTTTGCTGTGTAACTTGTCAATACAACTTTACACTCACAGAAAAAATTATTGGCAGTTTTTTTTTCAATTAATAGTGATTTTTGAATTTTAAAATAAATTTGATTACGTTCTTAATTGATTGAATTAAAAAAAATATTTTTTTTCAATTAAAATTTTACTTGATTTTAAGCTTAATTTTAATTATTAATTGAATCAATCAACTCGGTTGTTTGAATTGAACACTTTGTTGCTTTCCTCCCTCATCAACAGTTTGCGAAAAATGTTACAAGTGCAACCAACATCTTTATAAATTTATTGTCTTTGCCCTTACATGTACATACACACAAACACACATGTTTTTGTCATCAAAAAGAACCCAGCGGGAAAATTCAAAAGACCTTCTTACTCCTTCTTTTTCCCGCTGGAAAGCGTCGCGTGCAAAAAAAAAAAACTATCAACAAGTAAAAAATGAACTGAGATTTGTTACAGACGAATTACAATTATGACCACCACCAGTGTCAATAATGAGCCTACATATGTATATTATGCGTAAAATAAAAAAATCGCTTTATGGCTGAACACATTGTTGACGGTGGTTATGGTCGCAATCGAAATTTGGTGTTTATTTGCTTTGTTTGAATTATTTTTGGCGTCATTTAATGTTGTGCGTTTAAAGTGAATAGGTGAAAAAAGTACAGCCAAATTACACAACAAAAACCGTTTCTTGTTTTCAATCTTGAATATCCTGAAGAATCAGAGTTATTAGTTGTATGTATGAAATTCCTTTGTCAAAAAAAATCTTCCAAAATTCGTACAATTAAGCATGAGCTATTACAATTAAACAAATAAAACAAGTTATTTTTAAACCATATTTAAATGAAACACATATTTTAAATATTATTATTTTGCTTCATTTAACCATCAACTGAATTGATTTAACAAACTTATTCAATCAACAATTTGGGTGAGTTCCAAAACATCAGTTGCAAAGCAACTTGCTTTTTTAAGTGCTTTCCACCAAGCAACCGTGAAAAATTTTACAATGTTATCTGTACCAAAGTTCACTAAAAACAATATCGATGCGTACACAATAATCAAACTATATAGTTAAACTCTAAGATACTTTTTTGACTTTGACTGCAAAGTATTATGATGTTTAGGAACTCAGCCTTTGTTTGATTGAATAATTTGCGTAATTGAATTTAGATTGTATTTCTAATACACTGTTTAATTTATTCAATTAAAAATTTAATCGATTTAATGCAAAAATTCAATCACTGTTTTAATCAATACAATTATTAAAATAATTAATTTTCTGTATTGTAATCAGTTACGTTAGTAATTCATTCAATTGAAATATTGATTTTTTTTCAATTAATTTGTTAATTCATTCAATTAAAATATTGTTTAGTATTAATAATTTTTTCAATAATTTTTGAAATTAAAATGTAAAAACTTTTTAATTGGAAAAAATCCTTGTTTTGCAATTTTTGCAAATTTGAGTAATTGATATAATCATTTCGGTGAGAGGTGCAAAATTAAACAATTGTTTGCTTGTTTCAATTATTTTGGTGATCAAAACCTTTTTTTACTTTTTTCTGTGCTACTACATTTTGGTGTGGTCCTGCAATTTTAGCCGTTTTGATTTAATCATTAGAAAATAAACTGAGATGCAGAAAAGTTCGAAATCCCAAAACTGCCGACTTACTTAGTCGCCAATTTCAGTGAATGCAAGGGCTTGTTCGAAAACACATCACTGCGCAGCATCTGACGAACATTCGAGATTAGTAATCGATGTTCATAAATATTAGCTGATGCCAATGCTTAATTGTTGCGCAGATTGAAAACATTTTTGACACAATATACATCAGCCATTTTTGTGAGCCATGTTTTAGTATTTGTTTTCGATTTTAGATGCGATTAGATTAGATGCAACGCAGTGATTCATTTTCGAACAGTCCCAAAAATTTGAGACACAAAGCTCGAAAATTACAAAGACAATAGGTCGAAAAAAATTCTCATTGAGCTACTTAGCATGACTCGGCATTCCAAAAGTGTTGAAGATACGGTCACCCCTACACCTAGTAAAATCAATTCATTTTTTTTTTATTTTATTAATATCAATTTTATATATTAATAATCTCTAACACTGTTATTTTGTTTAAAAACAAAAATTAGTCTAATTGAGTTTTGTTAATTTGACATAAAATTTAAATTTAATATTCGTATCTGTATTGAACGAATTTTACATATTTATGATGTATTATACAGGGTTTGAATTGTTTATAACTTTTTTATTATATTTTTTTTTCTTTTCTTTTCCGTATTTTGTAAAGAAGACTTGGGGAATTTAAAGTGGAGCAGTACTCAGTTGAACAACGTGCCCAAATTTTTGAGCTTTATTTTTCAAATCAACGATCCATTGTTTTTACTCAGCGTGCATATCCTCGTTATTTTAATGTGCGGGTTGGACCCTCGGAGTCAACAGTAAACCGTCTGGTTGCAAATTTTCGACAATAAGGGGCAGTAAGGAACCTTCCTGGTGCTGGCAGAAAACGAATGGTGCACACGGATGACAATATTGAACTGTTACAGAGGAGTATTCGGGAAGATGGAGAAACACCAACCAGACGTTCGATACAACTTAGCCTCTCACGAGCGTCGCTGCAGAGAATTTTGCACACAATAGGAATGTTTCCATACAAGATTAAACTCGTCCTAGAATTGAAACCGACAGATTACCAGCAACGACTTGATTATGCAGTTTTTTTCCGGCAAAAACCAGAAGAAAACATAATTGTAAGCCTAGAACCATCCAGCAATTAAAAAGCAATATACGAGACAAAATAAACAACATCGCACCTGAAGTTTTGCGAAAGGTTATGGAAAATGTGTTGGAAAGAGCACGAAAACTAAACTAAAAAAATTCCCCATTTATATACTGCATTATAAAAAAATTAATAATTATTTCTTGAATAAGAAGTTATAACGAATTGAAACCCCTTCGTTAATTTTGGGCCACCCTGTACAAATGGCGTATCCATGTCAAGTTACCCAACTTTTCATATCGATGTCTTCCGATTTGAATGAAATATGCCCCAAGGTTAGTCCTATTTGATAGTAGTTTAGACACAAATTTTCAACAAGATCGGTCAAAAAACACCAATAATTAATAAGTTGACATTTGTTAAATGTCAATCAATTTTGAATTTCGCACCAGATTTAGAAGAAAAAAACTGAGATCTTTTTAGATGTAAACATGATATTTAAGTACTATTGAGGGAACTATACCTATTTCTCCAGAAAACCCAATTTTTTAAAAAAAATTACCTATTTTTTTACCTTGGAGATGTTCTTGCACATTTTTTATACCCTTCACCGAAGGTCAAAGGGTATACATATATAATTTTGTCACTATGTTTGTAATTTCTTCAGCATTGATCTTAGACCCTATAAAGTATATATGTATATTCTGGAGCCTTATGAGAAGGGAAGTTCAATCCCAGTTGTCCGTCCATCCGTCTGTTGAAATAGGTTTTCCGAAGGCCCCAGATATGATGGGGGCTTGGTTGGTATATTACTATCAGGTATTTCTTATTTTAATTTTACTATTGAAATTCAGCCAGGTCGGTCCAAAATGGCTGAGCAAAAAACCAGGACTACCTCTTATTTTTTCAAACAAATCCCTTGTTTTTTTATTTGTATTACTTTTTTCTGTGAAGGGATTAGAGTAGTAGCTGTGGTACCTCCCGTTCAAAACATATCAAAAATTGTATAGAAACTTGTATATCAAAAGATCGGAAATCTTTAGTAGAAAATAGAAGATACGAAAAAGTTATGACCAAAGTAATCTTCCTTAGTCCAAGTTTATAACCATAGTAACTGGCAAATTTCTTCTCAAACACGTCGGTATATAAATCTGTCAAATCGGTTAAAAAATGGGCAAGTTATGAGTAAAATAATGCTAAAACATAAGTAAATTTAAGGGCTATCATATGTCTTATGGATGCGCCTTATATAAGATCAGAAATCTTTAGTATAATATATTTTCTGAAAAACTCGGAAAATTCGGTTCAGATAGAAGTTTTATCATCAAAGTAAATGGTAAATTTATTCTTAAAGATGTCGATATAAAAATCTGTCAAATCGGTTACAAAATGGCAGAGTTATGACCAAATACTGAAATTCCATCAAAATTAAACTTGCTATATATTAATTAAACTGCTAATATATTTAATAGCACGCAAACATGTGCAAATTATTAAATAAAATTAACCCAGCGGGAAAAAGAAGGAGTACGGACCCCTTCCAGAAGGGTTCTGTACCCCTTCTTTTGGATAAACAAGGCCTTCTCGCTCCATTCCATACTCATATCTTTTTTACACGCGTTGTCATTGCGGAGAAGGCCTTCCGCTTTCCTTTCTTCCCCAGAGCTTCTTAAAGGCCTTCAAATAAATGGCTCTTAGAAGGCTTTCCAGAGAATGACTGTCAAAAGGCCTTAGCAAAAAGGTTATCTTGAAGGGTTTTTAAGAAAGGTATGTTAAAAGGCCTTTCAATTAATGGCTCTTAAAAGGCCATCCAGACCATCCTTCTACAAATGCCTCTGATTAAAGGTCATATTGAAAGGCTATCAGTCTAAAACATTAAGGAATATTTCCTTACAAATGAAATTTGAAGACTGAATAGGTTTCATGTACATATCAGATCTCCAATATAGAAAATTAACACTTAACTTTTTATATACATATGTAAACCTTTTTTACAAACGTATGTTTATATATTTTATTAAAGTTATTGTAGTTTAATAACACATGTGATAGGTACCTATTTTTTAATTGAAATAATCAAATTTGCTAAATATTGTAAAATAGATTGTAAATAAAAGTATATAATAAAAAAAAGCTTTTAAGCACAAGTACCTATCTTCCTTAATGAACAAAACTCAACTAAAATGATTTACATTATTGTTTTTATTTTGTATTTTAATATGTACCTACTTTGTTATTTTGTTTTTCGCTTTGGCGAAAAAAACAAAACAATAAATTTTACTCTTTCTCTTTTCAACTTCAACTAAAATGATTAACAACATATGTTACTTTGTTTTTGTAAAGGGATCTGAACTCTTGCTTTTGCTTGTGCAAAAAAACAAAACAAAAAATGTTACTCCTTCTTTTTTCGCTTCTTTTATACCAATGAGCCGAGGCCTTCTATAAGGCATTCTGAGTTTTCCCGCTGATCTAGAGCTGCGATCGGCAACCTATACTATTACATTTTGCGATTGTATGCGTTTTATGAGTTTTACATATGTTGTTGTTAATGTTGTAAAATTCTCTTCTATGAGTGTGCACATGTACGTAAGAAAACGCGGCGCCATCATTTTGCCGATCGCAGATCTAGAGTCAAAACTTGTTGATGTTGTTGCTTCCATTTGCAAAGACACCGCAGACGATGTTGATTGTGTCAAACTAAATTTAAAAATAAAAAAAAATATTGGTATTGTGATAACCGAGTTTTTATTTAAGTATTTTGGCAAACTGCGTGCGATGAACGACTAAGGAAGAAGGAAAACCAACTTGGAAACGTTTAGTGTTGGAAAATGTCATTATTTTGTAACGTCATTATTCATTCATATTCATTCATTATTCATCATTTGCAAAAAAAAATCTCGAACAAAATCGAGGAAAATTCAGAATTTATTAGTTTTTTTTCGGCTTTTTTTCGACAAAACATTCCTAATATCTCTACTGAAAATAAAAACAAATATTGTATCAATACCGAAAATACTGAAATACAATACTGAAAAATACTTTTCAAACAAGCCCAGCTTGAGAAATCTACTATAATTCTATAAGATTTTATGACGAATTTAATTGAATTATTCTATGTATATATGGAAAAATATCTATTTTGAAATTTTGGGGGGCTCCAAACCCGACTTAGAGCTATGGTCTCTTGAGGAAAATTTCTCAGAATCACCTATAGATTACATTTTTGCTATACGCTTCATCAAAAAAAAATAAGCCCGCCCTAATATATTTATATATATATATATATATATATATATATATATATATATATATATATATATATATATATTGTTACGAAAGTTAAATTATCTAAGAATTATTTATAGTTATAAGTTATCTTGTAAGTTATAGTTTTATGTCATATTAGTTACTTAAAATTGTCATGTATAATTTTCAACACAACTGTTATTTTTAAATATTTCCTATATGAATTTCCCAGTCATTTCTAGAAATGGTTTTAGAACATAATAAATAGTTATTACGGGAAGGTTCAGGAAAAATCTAGAAATAATTATGAAATTGTTCGTAACTAACAATTGTGAACAAAATAATAAATAAAGTTTGTTAAGTAGAATAAGTGTGTTTTTTTTATTCGGATTTGCAATTAAAAAGTACTCAAACGCGTTTGTTAAAGGAAAAACGTAACAATATATATATATATATATATATATATATATATATATATATATATATATATATATATATATATATATATATATATATATATATATATATATATATATATACATATATACGTATATATACATGTATATTTATATAATACATATAGCTTACCCAGTGGGAAAACTCAGAAGACCTTCTTACTTCAGGCCTGCTTAAAATTTTTTTTGATTTAATTGCTATTCTTACGTAACTGCTAAAAAATGCCTCATAGAAGGCCTCGGCTCTTTGGTATAATAGATAAGATACACCTTCCACACTCGCTTCTATGAGAAGCGATAAAAGAAGGAGTCACATTTTTTGTTTTGTTTTTTGCACAAGCAAAAGCAAAAGAATTCAGATCCCTTTACAAAAACAAAGTAACATATGTTGTAAATCATTTTAGTTGAAGTTGAAAAGAGAAAGAGTAAAATTTTTTGTTTTGTTTTTTTTCGCCAAAGCGAAACAATTCAGATCCCGTTATAAAAACAAAGTAAAAAAGTAGGTACCTACATATTAAAATACAAAATAAAAACAATAATGTAAATCATTTTAGTTGAGTTTTGTTCATTAAGGAAGATAGGTACTTGTGCTTAAAAGCTTTTTTTTATTATATACTTTTATTTACAATCTATTTTACAATATTTAGCAAATTTGATTACTTCAATAAAAAAATAGGTATCACATGTGTTATTAAACTTCAATAAGTTTAATAAAATATATAAACATACGTTTGTATAATAGGTTTACATATGTATATAAAAAGTTAAGTGTTCATTTTCTATATTGGAGATCTGATATGTACATAAAACCTATTCAGTCTTCTAATTTCATTTGTAAGGAAATATTCCTTAATGTTTTAGACTGATAGCCCTTCAATATGACATTTAATGCATTTGTAGAAGGATGGTCTGAAAGGCCTTTTAAAGCCATTAATTGAAAGGCCTTTTACCATACCTTTCTTAAAACCCCTTCACGATAACCTTTTTGCTAAGGCCTTTTGACAGTCATTCTCTGGAAAGCCTTCTAAGAGCCATTTATTTGAAGGCCTTTAAGAAGCTCTGGGGAAGAAAGGAAAGCGGAAGGCCTTCTCCGCAATGACAACGCGTGTAAAAAAGATATGAGTATGGAATGGAGCGAGAAGACCTTGTTCATCCAAAAGAAGGTGTGCAGAGGCCTTCTGGACGGCCTCCGTACTCCTTCTTTTTCCCGCTGGGAGGCAGGAGGTTATGTATTAGTGGGTACCAGCCCTGCAAATAAAATTGGACCACCTGATCCATTTTGATAAAATGGACTACTCCATGGACTGGTCCGATGTAATGCAAGCATGAACCATGTCATTGTTAAAAAGTGTTTGTAGTGAGACGACATGTCTTCGTTTTTTAACGACATGCTTTTGTTTGAAACGACTTCAAAGCTAATCCTCTTGAGTATACCATGGAGTAGTTTTAAAACTACTCCTTAGTGGTCCAAAGGTGGATTATATGGTCCTCTCCTAAGACATCGTATTGTTAAATATACCAGGTGGCAGATTATGGCAGTCGTGATCGAAAACTTTTTCGATTCGAAAGCAATTTTATTTCAGTCGATACTGAACGAATCGATACTAATCTTTCAGTGTTGTGAAAACTCAAATAGGTGCTTTACAAGACAAACAAATTATTTCGATCCGTTCAGTATGGACAGAAAGAATTAGAAATAAAAATGCTTTCGAATCGAAAAAGTATTCGATCACGACTGCCATAATTTGCCCCCTGGTTTTTTCCATACGTTTGGGTTAGTTTTGGACTAGTCCTGGTCCCTTGTGGACTACTCTTTACACGCGTGTTTGGACTGGTCATATTGTTTGCAGGGAGAGAGTAAAACAAATTGAGAGAATGCATCCATTTACAGCCGAAATAAAATGTTAGTAATATATTTTATAAGTTGTATAACACAAAGGCACAAAATTAAAAATTTTTTGTGTTGATAAAAAATTTGTAGCAATTCTTTACCAATTCAATGTCGCTGATTTTAAAACTGCACTTTTTTTTTATTCGGAAGCTTTTTGATTCTCAAATCAGTTTCAAATATCTTATCAAACAATTGTAAAAAAATTAAAGATTTTAATGTTTCAAAAATTCATAAAAAATAAATATTGCTCGCAAATCAGAAATTCTGAAAGAAAACTTTCATAGTGTAATCCCAGACTAACCGAGGGTTTTGTAAAAGAGTTTAAACTTTTAGAAAACAGATCAAACGATAAAAGCTATGAAGCAATTTTTAAAATATCTAAACCTGAAACATTTTGGTACAATATTGGCAATTTAAAAAATTGGGTGACAATTTATATCCAAACTTGTATAAATTTGCGGATTTTTTCTAAGTTAGCATTATTAAAAAATAAATTGTCAAATAGACTGAAAGTAGATTCATGTCAGTCCATGTTATCCGCTTTAAATTTGTATCAAAATAACTTGGAAGATTGGATTCCAAGTGATGAATTAATTAATAAATAAAGATTACGTTTTCAAAAAAACCTGATATTAGCTATCCTCCTATCAATACTTACGAGGTTTTTTCGTAACTAAATTTTGTTGGTAAAAAAGTAAAATAATCCAAGTGCCAAATATTTATGTATGTACATATACTTACATATATACATATGTCTATCTATTTAAATGTTAAGTTGTTTTGTATCAAATCATATTATTAATTATTTTTTGTTTTTGTAAGTAGTGTTATTACACTATTTTAAGCTCGTTCTCAGCGTTGCCAGAATGGAGATTTTATCTTATTTTTGAAGATTTTTTGACCAAAATATGATTTAAATATTTTTTTCACAAATTAAGATTTTTAACTTTAAGTTTGTTTGTACAAAATAAATAATTTTTTCACAGTTTCTAAAACAGTCAATTTTAAAAACAATAATGTTTTGTATCAGCTTGTTGTTTATTGGTTTTTTAAAATGTATTTTTAAAAAATTTAAAAAAAAATTAACTAAAACCAATTTAATTTTGTATAAATATTATGTATTTCAATTTAAATAGTTTCCATAATAAGAAGTACGTTTGTTCTTGTAAATACATGTTTGTTTTTTTTTTTTTTTTTTGAAAATTTTCCTGTTTTTAAAGTTGCCCCTTTTTTTCTCAGAATTCCCCTTTTTGTGACACCTTTTTTTTGGAAAATCCCCTTTTTGTGCCCCTTTTTGAAAATTTTGAACGGTAACGCTGGTGCCGAATAAAGAGAGGCACTTAAATGAATGTTTTTTTCAGTTCAGGATAGAACTCGCCATTCAAATCTTTCCAGAACTCTACAATATTATTTTCGTCTAGAGCATTTACTTCGCTTCGTAGCAGTGTTCGAAAATAAACAGTACATTATTTAGCGTTCGGCTTACCCACCGAAGAACGATATCTATTTTTTTAGTGTTTGTGTAGACATACACAAACATTAATACCGTTCGTAACTATTTTCAAGAAAGAACCGAACATTACATAATGTTCTGTTCTTCGTTAAAAAACAGAACAATTGTAGAGGTTCTGTAGACATACATTATATTTTAATGTTCTTTAGTGTTTTTTTTTTTAATTACAAGTACATACAAGTTTGGGTTGCCAGATTTATTTATTTTAAAAAGCATTTATAAAACAAGATATTTGAATGTCTCGCAGGACAAAAAGATAAAATAAAATATGGAACTCTACCTTAAATTATTTTTAATTTAGAAATAATTAGTAATGTTAAAAAAAGCAAATACAAATGTTTATACATACAAATTAAGCAGTTTAAAGTAAAAGTGAAACAAAATTATTTTTTTAAGTATTAAATTCGTTGAGTGCGTTTATTAAAAATTAGAAAAGTTTAACAAAAAGTAAAAAAGGATATAAACACACAGAAAACAATTTTGATTGAGAATCATAGTAAATTTCTGCAAAAATATGCGCTCTATTTAAATTTATTATTATTTCATATTAATTTTAAATGAAAAATATAAAAATAACCTTAATCACGTTAATTTAATATTATTCACTGTTAAAATAACATTGTTCAATATTGAATTCATACAAACCTGTTTTATATTGAAATCAAAAGCTTATCTTGTTAAATTAACATGCATACATACTTAAGTATGTAAATTTTTTTATTTTCATGTTTTAAATATGTTATAAAAAGAAGACAATTTCCGTATTCTTTTAATTAAAATTATTTAGTTAAATAGTACATCAATAAGTGAAACATGTGTTACAGAGCTAAGTGCTTTGAATTATTCTTAAATAAATGCATATGATATCTCTAAAGCTTCTTCACACTGTTATATCACACTCAAACCAATTTGATTCTACATGAAATTCACGTTGTTTCAACTTGAAATAACTTTCATTCAACGTGTTTCGGATTGTTATTTCAATATAAATGACATTTTGCTATAACTTTACTGCAATGTTAAATTAACATGAATTTTAGTTATTTTAATAACTTGTTCGCAAGTTATTGTAAAATCATGTTAAATTAACATGAAGTAACAATGAAGCAAAATCACCACCGAAAACCGTAAAATCAACCTTGTTTTCAACGATTTTAAATTGATTTTTTTCTGTGTACATACTTTTTTCCTTGTCCCAAAAAAAAAAAAAAAAAAAAAAAAAATAAATCCCCAAATTAAAAATCAAAACCTTAAAAAGTTAATAATTTGATTTCTGTTTGTTTCTGACCAAATTTAAATTTTTTTTTAAAAATATTAGGAAAAATTATAATAAGAAATCCACAAATAAAAATGTTTATTAAAAAAAAATTCTTTTATTTTGTTTGTAGCGACTGATTTTGGCATGTTTTTTAAATACTTTTTATGCGATTTCAGTGAGGAATTACAAGCAGAACAATATGCTGTTTTTGAAGACGAATGAGCCTATTTATAGAATTTGGAACTTGTTTAATCGGTTTTAGTCATCCTTAAAATCAACAATAAAAATACATATATATTTTTAATTAGGCTTAAGTTCATCGAATTAAATTGAGAAAAAGAAAATTTCGATCTACCAAAGGTTAAAATAAAATTTGGTTTAAGGATTGATGGTTGACTATTGATGTCAGCAGTCGTCGATGGCTGCGAGTGTAAGACGGCAAATCCATCTGATGAGATCGAGTGGTTGCGATCGAAACATGTCATGGTATCCTGCCGGCCAGGGTTCGAGCCCCGGCCACGGTCAATACTGAAAGATTATCAATAACAATTTTAATTAATTTTCATGTTGTAAAATTCATTTCTTCATTAAAATAATTTAATGAAAATTAAATTCGATGAACTTAAGCCTAATTAAAAATATTAAATTAATGTTTTTTGGGATTACCAAACAGGCTTTCAAGGTCTAATTATTTTCTATATGTAAATAAAAGATTTATTTCATATTTTCCTCCGACGTTTCGTAGGCTGTTTTCCTACTTATTCAGGGATTATTTTTATTGAAATATAAAATCTTGAATTTGTATTTACATTATAATTTCTAATTTAAATGTGGTTTTAAAACAATACACACAGTACAATTAAACACACAAATAAAACAAAAATATAAATGTATAATTAATAAAAAATATCACAGTTAAACTTTTCCTAATGTCAGTATCACAGTTGAAAATTTGGATAAATAACCATAAATAGTTCAACAAAATAACCACAATACTAATTATTAAAAAAACATATATGTATCCGTCATTTATTTAATACTTCGATGCATCATAAGTACTTACCAATAGCCCAGCATTTATTTTCCCAAACTTTATTATATTGTCTTTCAGATTTACTTTGCATCACTTTAAGATGCCTTTCCAAATTACCGCTGTGGGAATTTAACACTTTATTTTCGCAATTATTCTAATTGCAAAAATTTCAATATTATTGGTTATGGAATTCATTCTTTATATATATTTTTTGGACGCGGCATTACGAAATTAAAATAACAATTATAGCGTACGAAACTAAACAAATAACAACACTGTGCTAGAAATTGACACTTTTTATATTAGACATTATATTAATTCGGGTACGCTGAATCCAATGGTGCTAACCGTTTTTTAGGTTAGCTCTTGTTTTCGAGATATACCGTTTATTAAAAAATGGAGAAGGTTACACAGCATATTTTCGAGTAAGTCAAAAACGGTTGAGTTTATTAAAATTACTACAAAATCCCAAAATTCCGCAATAAAATTTCCTTTAAGAATGGTAAAACTTTTTTCTAATATGCGCAGTCGTTTTAGAAACATGATCAAAATTTCGAAATTTTTGTTTTTAAAAAATGTATAAAAAATTGAAAGGAATGCAGCTAGGCTTCTAATTTTTTCCAGACGTATAAATAAACGTATTAAAGAAATTGCAAACAAAACAAGCCATAAATGATTAAAATCTGTTAACAACTTTTGAATTTATTCACAAAAGTCGAAAAATTTTAATTAATTTAAGAATTTCATAAAACGCAATATTTGCATGGGAGCCCCCTAAGAAGGGTTGATAAGGGGCAAGTATTTTTTTGAGAAAATGTTAGGGAAGAAAACTAATTGCGGTCGGTCATACATTGTATTCCCTTAGGGGCGACTCCTGGGCATTTATGGCACTTTTTCTTCAGTATATTTCTAGTCTGCATTGAAAATTTTGTATGGAAGCACCCTTAAGGAATGCAGATAACAGGTAGGTATGTTAGAAATTATTGATTTAGATGAAAAATAAAGTGGGGTTGGACATACATTTGACCCACCTAGGGGTATCCTGCGCTCAGGAGCCAAATTTAATAATTTAATAAAACCGCCATATCTGAATGTTTGAAATTCTTTAATTTAGCCGGTACATACGTTTCCAAGACTTTTTCCATTTAATATATTTTTTTTTTCAATTTTCTATCACAAAATGTATTTTATTTAAAATCTCAAAAAACAGCAATAAACAAGATTTATTTTTTTGTTCATCTGGCAACGTGAAACGAACGAACATTAATGAGCCGAACCGAACACAATGAAGTTTGTGGTTTTTTAAAAAAAACCGAACGGAATTTAATGTTCTCATTTTTTGTTGAGTTGGATGAAAACAGCATTATTTTTGTGTTCGAAAGATGACAAACAGGGAAACGTTATTTTTTTTAATGAATTTCTACACAAACACTATTAGCGTTTGTGTTTTCCACAAATCTACCGAACCGAACATTAAAGAACGATATTTAGTGTTTATTTTCGAACACTGCTTCGTAGTATGATTAGTTCTGATTGAATCAGGGCTGCCAGCTTTTGACCCCAAATTAGGGGCTTTCTTGTTGCTAAAAGGGACAAAAAAATTTGATTTGGGGTTTGATGTTTTCATTGGGGATTTAAAAAAAAAAATTGGATTTTTTGGGGGAAAACACGGAAAGAATTATTTACTAAAGTACCGCAAAATATGGCTTGAACAAAAAATATTTTGCACCATTCTCGTCCAAGCCAAAGTTTTTTATTTTAAATTTATGTGTGTCTTGGTTTAAGCAAAAAGTTATCGGGCATGTTCTGACAATCGCAAAACGCTTAACATGTGCGATCTTGACTTGAAATTGCATAATACGTGTAGTGTAAATCGCAATCGCAAGAAGTTTGGTGACTTCAAATTGCAAAAGTATGTTCAAGGGAACTTTAAAAAACTATGGCAGGACGCAAGCAAAACGCACCAGTTTCAGAACACCATAAAATAAATCTGGCGTTTTGCAATTTCAAATCGCGCGATTGTCAGAACATGGCTGTATGACTCAAAGCTATATTTAAATACAGCTAAAAAAAAATTAAGTCTTCGTTGCTTATGGCTAATTTCAACAATTCAATTTAAATATCAATTCATATTTAAATATAGTTGTTCCTATAATTTTATTTTTATTTGACATGAAAAACTAACTAACGAAATACGAAGAAAAGCCTGAATTTTTAAAAACGTATAGCATAAGCTAGTTTAAGGAAAACTCAATATAAAAAAAGAAACTTTTTATTGATTTGCTTAACATGTCGATTCAAATAAAAATTAATTGAATTAAACCAAGTTTTCTTGAACGTTTTCTGAAAAATTAAAAAAAAATCCCTAGTATTTGTTTCTTGATGCAAGAAATTCGATTCTTTAAATTAATGAAGATAACCAGATTAATATTAAATTAATGCAGCTTGATTTAAGCAAAATCTTTCTTATTTTTAATAAAAACAAGCTTCTTTTGTATTTCTTGTCTTAAGAAATTTTTGATCATATACCAAAAACATGAATTTTTTGATTACACTATGTGACAATTTTTTGACCAAATAAATTTGACGCCTAATCTTTATGTAAAATTTTCCGCTGAATCCGAATATGAATTCAGAATTGTCAAAAGTAGAACAGTTTTTAAGATATTCCGAAATAACCGCTATTTGTGTTTTTAAAAAGGATGCTGTGACTGAAATGCAAATATCTTCAAAAATTGTAAACGGATTATGTAATTCTTTCTTTTTAGTAAAGGGTTATAAAATTTCTAAAATAACATAAAGATTAGCTGTCAGATTCATTTGGTCACGACTTTGTTGAAATTTTGTCACGTAGTGTTATGAGAAAATTTTTGTTTATTCAAGAAAATTTTATTAAATACGAACAAAATATGTTAAAATCACAAAACTTTTATTGGATCTTCTGTGCTAAGAAAGGAAATTGGTTACTTTAGAAAATAAACTTGTTTCCGTGTAAAAAATATGAGTTTAATTTTTCTATAGGAGATAACTAAGTTTTATGCACACATAAACATTAGGGTGGCTATTTTTGCAATATCACTTAATATCAATAAACACCGGGTATAAAAAATTGTTTTTTTTATAAAAAAAAAAAAAAATATCTGAAAAGTATGAAGCTAATTTGTCAATAATATGATTATGTATAATAAGTACAAAATTTGTAGTAAAGTTCATGTATGTACATTAGACTGGTCGCATCTTGTATGGGATTTTTTTTTTAAATTTAATCGTTTACGCTGCTTAAAATATGAGGTTTGGTGTAAGAAATCATGATCTAATTTTTCAGGTCAATCCGACGGTGCCTAGCCGTGCTGGGTGGGGCCCAAAGTTCCCCATATTATAAAAAACATCTTTTCTATCAGATCTTTATAGTTATACTAGTTGAAAAGCCGAAAATAAAAAATATGGCTTCGTTCCGCAGAGAAAGTACTTCAATTGTACCAAATTTCAGCTTCCTATGTCATCAGATGGCTTCAGAAAGTTGCGTAAAGAATAGGACATACATGCAAACATCCTGACATACTAAGAAATTATATATTGTATAGATAGATTAACATATGTTCGCGCAACTCAAAAACGCTTTAGCTTATTGAAAAACTAAAAAAAAAACGGAAACTCCGCAATAAAATTTACTTTAAGAAAGGTAAAACCTTTTTCTTATATGCGCAGTCGCTTTAGAAACATAGTTTTTTTTGGAAAAAAAAATAATTTTTTTTATTAAAATTTCGGAATTTTTGTTTTTACAAATTCATAAAAATTTAAAAATGCAGCTATGCTTCTAATTTTATGCAGACATATAAAAAACAACATTGCAAACAAAACAAGCTATAAATGATTAAAATCTGTAAACAACTTTTGATTTTATGTATTCACAAAAGATGTGGCGGTTTAATAAAATTCTTAAATTAATTAAAATTTTTCGTCTTTTGTGAATACATAAAATCAAAATTTGTTTACACTCAGTTTAGATGAGGGCTTTTACGACGTCGCTTTGTCGACGTCTCTTTTGGTTTGTTGGTGAGCGGTGTAGAAAAGAAAGAGGGGTTAACAAAATGACTCGTTTTGTATTTTGCATGTCGTTTTTTACATTTCTCTTTTAACCTTTTCTGTTTACGTTTTATTCTTTTTCTTACTTTGAAGTGTGTGGTTGAAAATACAGTGAGACCTCGATTATCGATAATAGACGGGTTCGGCAGAATTCTTGATTATTTTTTTTTTTTTTTGTGTGTTTCTTATTTTATGTAAATATATAACGTTTTATTATGTAAACATGAGGAAAAAAGTAAATTTGGCAGAACATGCTTTCACAACGTTAAGAAATTCTCTTTTTTCGTTTATTTAAATTTCTTTTGATTGTTCAAAATTTAGCGAAAAAAAGATAATTTGTTTATAATTTCGGATAATAGAGGCAATTTAAATCAGTGCAAAAAAATTTTGTTTTCCATTTAATTGAAGCTGCCGGTTAATCGAATGACGGGTAATCAAGGCCATACTGTAAATAAAAAAAAGACATGCAACCAAAAATCATCGTATGAACGCAAAGAGATTTTGGAAGTTGCTTTAAAAGGGAATCAAGATAAAACGACGTCGTAAAAGCCCTCATGTGAATTAAGTGTTACAGATTTTAATCATTTATAGTTTGTTATAAAGTAATGAATAAAAAAAAATCGGATAAATAATAAAGTTTTTATTAAGGATTTTGTGGAACGACAATATTTTCATCTCATATAAAATTCCGTGTTTTTTAAATCCATCAGTTTTAACGTTTTTAATAAAAACAGAATTTTATATGATTTTATTTTATCGGATTTTTCGGTTGGGCTCCACAAGGGTTTGAGTGGGACCATACACCGAAAAACACAAAAGTACCGTTATCTAAAAAACGGTACTTAGGAAAAAAATTACAGCGTTTTTCGTTTTCAGGAGGTCCCAATTAACTTATCAAGGCATGTGGCGTTCTTGGTACTTTTCAAAATTAAAAATTTGTAAAGCAGTGTATTATATCGGTTAACGCATTTTTATCTGAAATATTAAAAATTTATTTTAAATCTGAAATAATTGCCATTTTACAAAGTTCTTTGCTTTGCATGTAAACTTATGAAATGTTATATTATTCTACATTTAAATCTTAAAATTTAAACTCTAAATAAAAATTGCACGCAAGGTATCGGATGTTACCAAGAGCATTTTTGACCGCACAAAACGCGAGAGTTATAACGCGTTTCTTTCTCTATTAAAAACTGTAAATTTTGTATGATAAACAAAAACAATTTTTGTCAATTTGGTTTTGTTTTGTTTTTGTTTTCATGTAAATGTTCACTTCTTCGACGCGTATTTTGGAATAACCACCATTATTTTTTTTAAGTGATCGTGCTAAATTTGAAAACAAAATGTTCTCGTATAAAACTTTTAAGCTGAAGGTCCACACCATGCGTTAATGCTTCTGTCCTTTTTATGCATTTGACAAAAAAAGTAGAATCAATGTAATTGTATATGACAAGTTACACCTCAAATCGCATAGAATGCATAGACGTATAAACGCATGAAAGTAGGTTTACTTTCTACTTTTGTATCCGTCGCATGCGTGGTGAAAAAAAGTCAGCTGTTGTTAATGGCCATGGATGGCAAATCATATTTTATTTTCAATGTTATCGATAAATATGTTTGTGTGGTGGATAACTTTTTACTATCAGGTCTGTTCTGAAAATCGCGTGGTTTCAAACCACGCACCGTTTTGAAATCACGCAGACGATTTTATGCTGTTCTTCAAATCACGTGATTTTACGGTTTTCGGCGTGGTTTTAACTTTTCGAAAACACGAGAAAACAGCTGACTTTTTAGTTTTGTGCTTCGCTTGTTTACATTGTTACATTATTATTGAAAAAAAAGTGAAAAATTAGAAAACAAAAATGCCGGGAGCTTCTTTATTGGCAGTTATTAATTTAAGAAAACAGCATTTAACCGCGTGTTAAAAAACGTAATTTACGGGACTTATCAAATCCTATGGATACAAGTGAAACCTTGTAAGTAGCCGCAATTAAATTGATCTTAAAGTTCTAGTCTAATTGCTTTTTTAGCTTCATCTCGTTTTACCGGCTTAACAGAAGAGCATTCAAAATGGTATTGGATGATCTAGAACCAAAATTACCACAGAGCAGCATTCCTGCAAACATTCAGCTAGCGGTTGTGCTCAGATTCCTAGCTGTCGGATCTTATCAAGCGGTTATAGCCAATGATGTCAATATTAGTATGGGGCGGTCCACTTTTTGTAAGATAAAATTTCTAAAATAACATAAAGATTAGCTGTCAGATTCATTTGGTCACGACTTTGTTGAAATTTTGTCACGTAGTGTTATGAGAAAATTTTGGTTTATTCAAGAAAATTTTATTAAATACGAACAAAATATGTTAAAATCACAAAACTTTTATTAGATCTTCTGTGCTAAGAAAGGAAATTGGTTACTTTAGAAAATAAACTTGTTTCCGTGTAAAAAATATGAGTTTAATTTTTCTATAGGAGATAACTAAGTTTTATGCACACATAAACATTAGGGTGGCTATTTTTGCAATATCACTTAATATCAATAAACACCGGGTATAAAAAATTGTTTTTTTTATAAAAAAAAAAAAAAATATCTGAAAAGTATGAAGCTAATTTGTCAATAATATGATTATGTATAATAAGTACAAAATTTGTAGTAAAGTTCATGTATGTACATTAGACTGGTCGCATCTTGTATGGGATTTTTTTTTTAAATTTAATCGTTTACGCTGCTTAAAATATGAGGTTTGGTGTAAGAAATCATGATCTAATTTTTCAGGTCAATCCGACGGTGCCTAGCCGTGCTGGGTGGGGCCCAAAGTTCCCCATATTATAAAAAACATCTTTTCTATCAGATCTTTATAGTTATACTAGTTGAAAAGCCGAAAATAAAAAATATGGCTTCGTTCCGCAGAGAAAGTACTTCAATTGTACCAAATTTCAGCTTCCTATGTCATCAGATGGCTTCAGAAAGTTGCGTAAAGAATAGGACATACATGCAAACATCCTGACATACTAAGAAATTATATATTGTATAGATAGATTAACATATGTTCGCGCAACTCAAAAACGCTTTAGCTTATTGAAAAACTAAAAAAAAAAACGGAAACTCCGCAATAAAATTTACTTTAAGAAAGGTAAAACCTTTTTCTTATATGCGCAGTCGCTTTAGAAACATAGTTTTTTTTGGAAAAAAAAATAATTTTTTTTATTAAAATTTCGGAATTTTTGTTTTTACAAATTCATAAAAATTTAAAAATGCAGCTATGCTTCTAATTTTATGCAGACATATAAAAAACAACATTGCAAACAAAACAAGCTATAAATGATTAAAATCTGTAAACAACTTTTGATTTTATGTATTCACAAAAGATGTGGCGGTTTAATAAAATTCTTAAATTAATTAAAATTTTTCGTCTTTTGTGAATACATAAAATCAAAATTTGTTTACACTCAGTTTAGATGAGGGCTTTTACGACGTCGCTTTGTCGACGTCTCTTTTGGTTTGTTGGTGAGCGGTGTAGAAAAGAAAGAGGGGTTAACAAAATGACTCGTTTTGTATTTTGCATGTCGTTTTTTACATTTCTCTTTTAACCTTTTCTGTTTACGTTTTATTCTTTTTCTTACTTTGAAGTGTGTGGTTGAAAATACAGTGAGACCTCGATTATCGATAATAGACGGGTTCGGCAGAATTCTTGATTATTTTTTTTTTTTTTTGTGTGTTTCTTATTTTATGTAAATATATAACGTTTTATTATGTAAACATGAGGAAAAAAGTAAATTTGGCAGAACATGCTTTCACAACGTTAAGAAATTCTCTTTTTTCGTTTATTTAAATTTCTTTTGATTGTTCAAAATTTAGCGAAAAAAAGATAATTTGTTTATAATTTCGGATAATAGAGGCAATTTCAATCAGTGCAAAAAAATTTTGTTTTCCATTTAATTGAAGCTGCCGGTTAATCGAATGACGGGTAATCAAGGCCATACTGTAAATAAAAAAAAGACATGCAACCAAAAATCATCGTATGAACGCAAAGAGATTTTGGAAGTTGCTTTAAAAGGGAATCAAGATAAAACGACGTCGTAAAAGCCCTCATGTGAATTAAGTGTTACAGATTTTAATCATTTATAGTTTGTTATAAAGTAATGAATAAAAAAAAATCGGATAAATAATAAAGTTTTTATTAAGGATTTTGTGGAACGACAATATTTTCATCTCATATAAAATTCCGTGTTTTTTAAATCCATCAGTTTTAACGTTTTTAATAAAAACAGAATTTTATATGATTTTATTTTATCGGATTTTTCGGTTGGGCTCCACAAGGGTTTGAGTGGGACCATACACCGAAAAACACAAAAGTACCGTTATCTAAAAAACGGTACTTAGGAAAAAAATTACAGCGTTTTTCGTTTTCAGGAGGTCCCAATTAACTTATCAAGGCATGTGGCGTTCTTGGTACTTTTCAAAATTAAAAATTTGTAAAGCAGTGTATTATATCGGTTAACGCATTTTTATCTGAAATATTAAAAATTTATTTTAAATCTGAAATAATTACCATTTTACAAAGTTCTTTGCTTTGCATGTAAACTTATGAAATGTTATATTATTCTACATTTAAATCTTAAAATTTAAACTCTAAATAAAAATTGCACGCAAGGTATCGGATGTTACCAAGAGCATTTTTGACCGCACAAAACGCGAGAGTTATAACGCGTTTCTTTCTCTATTAAAAACTGTAAATTTTGTATGATAAACAAAAACAATTTTTGTCAATTTGGTTTTGTTTTGTTTTCATGTAAATGTTCACTTCTTCGACGCGTATTTTGGAATAACCACCATTATTTTTTTTAAGTGATCGTGCTAAATTTGAAAACAAAATGTTCTCGTATAAAACTTTTAAGCTGAAGGTCCACACCATGCGTTAATGCTTCTGTCCTTTTTATGCATTTGACAAAAAAAGTAGAATCAATGTAATTGTATATGACAAGTTACACCTCAAATCGCATAGAATGCATAGACGTATAAACGCATGAAAGTAGGTTTACTTTCTACTTTTGTATCCGTCGCATGCGTGGTGAAAAAAAGTCAGCTGTTGTTAATGGCCATGGATGGCAAATCATATTTTATTTTCAATGTTATCGATAAATATGTTTGTGTGGTGGATAACTTTTTACTATCAGGTCTGTTCTGAAAATCGCGTGGTTTCAAACCACGCACCGTTTTGAAATCACGCAGACGATTTTATGCTGTTCTTCAAATCACGTGATTTTACGGTTTTCGGCGTGGTTTTAACTTTTCGAAAACACGAGAAAACAGCTGACTTTTTAGTTTTGTGCTTCGTTTGTTTACATTGTTACATTATTATTGAAAAAAAAGTGAAAAATTAGAAAACAAAAATGCCGGGAGCTTCTTTATTGGCAGTTATTAATTTAAGAAAACAGCATTTAACAGCGTGTTAAAAAACGTAATTTACGGGACTTATCAAATCCTATGGATACAAGTGAAACCTTGTAAGTAGCCGCAATTAAATTGATCTTAAAGTTCTAGTCTAATTGCTTTTTTAGCTTCATCTCGTTTTACCGGCTTAACAGAAGAGCATTCAAAATGGTATTGGATGATCTAGAACCAAAATTACCACAGAGCAGCATTCCTGCAAACATTCAGCTAGCGGTTGTGCTCAGATTCCTAGCTGTCGGATCTTATCAAGCGGTTATAGCCAATGATGTCAATATTAGTATGGGGCGGTCCACTTTTTGTAAGATAAAATTTCTAAAATAACATAAAGATTAGCTGTCAGATTCATTTGGTCACGACTTTGTTGAAATTTTGTCACGTAGTGTTATGAGAAAATTTTGGTTTATTCAAGAAAATTTTATTAAATACGAACAAAATATGTTAAAATCACAAAACTTTTATTGGATCTTCTGTGCTAAGAAAGGAAATTGGTTACTTTAGAAAATAAACTTGTTTCCGTGTAAAAAATATGAGTTTAATTTTTCTATAGGAGATAACTAAGTTTTATGCACACATAAACATTAGGGTGGCTATTTTTGCAATATCACTTAATATCAATAAACACCGGGTATAAAAAATTGTTTTTTTTATAAAAAAAAAAAAAAATATCTGAAAAGTATGAAGCTAATTTGTCAATAATATGATTATGTATAATAAGTACAAAATTTGTAGTAAAGTTCATGTATGTACATTAGACTGGTCGCATCTTGTATGGGATTTTTTTTTTAAATTTAATCGTTTACGCTGCTTAAAATATGAGGTTTGGTGTAAGAAATCATGATCTAATTTTTCAGGTCAATCCGACGGTGCCTAGCCGTGCTGGGTGGGGCCCAAAGTTCCCCATATTATAAAAAACATCTTTTCTATCAGATCTTTATAGTTATACTAGTTGAAAAGCCGAAAATAAAAAATATGGCTTCGTTCCGCAGAGAAAGTACTTCAATTGTACCAAATTTCAGCTTCCTATGTCATCAGATGGCTTCAGAAAGTTGCGTAAAGAATAGGACATACATGCAAACATCCTGACATACTAAGAAATTATATATTGTATAGATAGATTAACATATGTTCGCGCAACTCAAAAACGCTTTAGCTTATTGAAAAACTAAAAAAAAAACGGAAACTCCGCAATAAAATTTACTTTAAGAAAGGTAAAACCTTTTTCTTATATGCGCAGTCGCTTTAGAAACATAGTTTTTTTTGGAAAAAAAAATAATTTTTTTTATTAAAATTTCGGAATTTTTGTTTTTACAAATTCATAAAAATTTAAAAATGCAGCTATGCTTCTAATTTTATGCAGACATATAAAAAACAACATTGCAAACAAAACAAGCTATAAATGATTAAAATCTGTAAACAACTTTTGATTTTATGTATTCACAAAAGATGTGGCGGTTTAATAAAATTCTTAAATTAATTAAAATTTTTCGTCTTTTGTGAATACATAAAATCAAAAGTTGTTTACACTCAGTTTAGATGAGGGCTTTTACGACGTCGCTTTGTCGACGTCTCTTTTGGTTTGTTGGTGAGCGGTGTAGAAAAGAAAGAGGGGTTAACAAAATGACTCGTTTTGTATTTTGCATGTCGTTTTTTACATTTCTCTTTTAACCTTTTCTGTTTACGTTTTATTCTTTTTCTTACTTTGAAGTGTGTGGTTGAAAATACAGTGAGACCTCGATTATCGATAATAGACGGGATCGGCAGAATTCTTGATTATTTTTTTTTTTTTTTGTGTGTTTCTTATTTTATGTAAATATATAACGTTTTATTATGTAAACATGAGGAAAAAAGTAAATTTGGCAGAACATGCTTTCACAACGTTAAGAAATTCTCTTTTTTCGTTTATTTAAATTTCTTTTGATTGTTCAAAATTTAGCGAAAAAAAGATAATTTGTTTATAATTTCGGATAATAGAGGCAATTTAAATCAGTGCAAAAAAATTTTGTTTTCCATTTAATTGAAGCTGCCGGTTAATCGAATGACGGGTAATCAAGGCCATACTGTAAATAAAAAAAAGACATGCAACCAAAAATCATCGTATGAACGCAAAGAGATTTTGGAAGTTGCTTTAAAAGGGAATCAAGATAAAACGACGTCGTAAAAGCCCTCATGTGAATTAAGTGTTACAGATTTTAATCATTTATAGTTTGTTATAAAGTAATGAATAAAAAAAAATCGGATAAATAATAAAGTTTTTATTAAGGATTTTGTGGAACGACAATATTTTCATCTCATATAAAATTCCGTGTTTTTTAAATCCATCAGTTTTAACGTTTTTAATAAAAACAGAATTTTATATGATTTTATTTTATCGGATTTTTCGGTTGGGCTCCACAAGGGTTTGAGTGGGACCATACACCGAAAAACACAAAAGTACCGTTATCTAAAAAACGGTACTTAGGAAAAAAATTACAGCGTTTTTCGTTTTCAGGAGGTCCCAATTAACTTATCAAGGCATGTGGCGTTCTTGGTACTTTTCAAAATTAAAAATTTGTAAAGCAGTGTATTATATCGGTTAACGCATTTTTATCTGAAATATTAAAAATTTATTTTAAATCTGAAATAATTGCCATTTTACAAAGTTCTTTGCTTTGCATGTAAACTTATGAAATGTTATATTATTCTACATTTAAATCTTAAAATTTAAACTCTAAATAAAAATTGCACGCAAGGTATCGGATGTTACCAAGAGCATTTTTGACCGCACAAAACGCGAGAGTTATAACGCGTTTCTTTCTCTATTAAAAACTGTAAATTTTGTATGATAAACAAAAACAATTTTTGTCAATTTGGTTTTGTTTTGTTTTTGTTTTCATGTAAATGTTCACTTCTTCGACGCGTATTTTGGAATAACCACCATTATTTTTTTTAAGTGATCGTGCTAAATTTGAAAACAAAATGTTCTCGTATAAAACTTTTAAGCTGAAGGTCCACACCATGCGTTAATGCTTCTGTCCTTTTTATGCATTTGACAAAAAAAGTAGAATCAATGTAATTGTATATGACAAGTTACACCTCAAATCGCATAGAATGCATAGACGTATAAACGCATGAAAGTAGGTTTACTTTCTACTTTTGTATCCGTCGCATGCGTGGTGAAAAAAAGTCAGCTGTTGTTAATGGCCATGGATGGCAAATCATATTTTATTTTCAATGTTATCGATAAATATGTTTGTGTGGTGGATAACTTTTTACTATCAGGTCTGTTCTGAAAATCGCGTGGTTTCAAACCACGCACCGTTTTGAAATCACGCAGACGATTTTATGCTGTTCTTCAAATCACGTGATTTTACGGTTTTCGGCGTGGTTTTAACTTTTCGAAAACACGAGAAAACAGCTGACTTTTTAGTTTTGTGCTTCGTTTGTTTACATTGTTACATTATTATTGAAAAAAAAGTGAAAAATTAGAAAACAAAAATGCCGGGAGCTTCTTTATTGGCAGTTATTAATTTAAGAAAACAGCATTTAACAGCGTGTTAAAAAACGTAATTTACGGGACTTATCAAATCCTATGGATACAAGTGAAACCTTGTAAGTAGCCGCAATTAAATTGATCTTAAAGTTCTAGTCTAATTGCTTTTTTAGCTTCATCTCGTTTTACCGGCTTAACAGAAGAGCATTCAAAATGGTATTGGATGATCTAGAACCAAAATTACCACAGAGCAGCATTCCTGCAAACATTCAGCTAGCGGTTGTGCTCAGATTCCTAGCTGTCGGATCTTATCAAGCGGTTATAGCCAATGATGTCAATATTAGTATGGGGCGGTCCACTTTTTGTAAGATCTTGTGGAATGTCATGCACGCAATGGAGGAAAGTTTATGTCCAGCATGGATTTCTTTAGATAGCCAAATAGAAAGTGCATCAAAAACACATTTCTATAGAAACTTCGGCATTCCCGGCGTAATTGGATGTGTCGACGGAACACTTATAAAAATAATGAAGCCGCCGACCGACCATTCCGTATATTTTAGCAGAAAGGGGCATTACAGCCTTAATGCTATGATGGTATGTATTTTGTAAACCTATGTACACACATATGTATGTATGTAATTAAATTTATTATTTTAACATATCTTAAATTTTAGATTTGTGACTACGAATTGCGAATTTTGGCTGTAGATGCAAGCCGACCTGGCTCATGCCATGATTCCTTTGTTTGGAAAATGAGCGATGCCAAGAGGTACTACACCGAAATGTTTAATGAGGGTGGCCGTAATTCTTGGCTCTTGGGAGATTCCGGATATGCGTTAAAGCCATACCTAATGACACCCTACAAAAACCCTAGCTACGGCACTGCACAGCACACGTTCAATCAACGACATGCTTCAGCCAGAAATGTTGTAGAAAGAACCATTGGTGTTCTGAAAAGTCGTTTCAGGTGTCTACAAAATGTTCTTTGGTACACTCCTTCCAAAGTGGTTAAAATTGTTAACGTGTGCTGTGCTTTACATAACATATGCAAACACTTTGCTGTAACGTTTGAGGAAGATATTGTAATTGAAAATATCGACGTTGATGAGGACCCTTCAGAACAAGATAATGATGACGTCATAGCAGCAACTGTAAGGGATAACATAGCCCAATCTCTTCATCCAAACAGTTCATAAATATAACAATAATAAATTCAATGTAAAATACATAACATTTTAAAAAACAAGCTTTTATTCAAATGATTTTTTCTAAAATTATAAAACAAAAAATTAACTTTTTTTTAAAACAAAACAAAAAAACTTATCATTTCATTTATAAGGTACGTTGTAGGAATACTAGGTAAGGTACTTAACGAGATCTTTTTTATAATTAAAGGCAAAAATTATGATGATGATGAGGATGGTTTTAAACCAAGCCTCATTTCCTCTAGCTCCAAAAACTTCATTTTGATTTCATTTCTGGTCTGTAAGTTTGTTGAATTAACAAATATACTTGTTTTAATTATACTTTGTATATTCAATTTATAATATTAAATATACAAAGTATAATAAGTATATTTGTTAATTCAACATGCCTCCTCAAATTATATTTGTTTTAAAATCCAGTCCTGTAGCTTTTCCACAAAGATAATGTTTATTTATTGGAACTGGCTTCGTGAGGTAATCTGCAGGCATTTCAGTCGTTGGCATATATTTAATATCTACAGCTTTCCTCTCCACAGCATCTCTGATAAAGTGGTATTTGTAGTCAATATGTTTTGTTCTTGAGTGATGTGATCCAAACTTAGCCATTTGTTGTGCACTTTGTGAATCACAGTATATATCTATAGGATTAGGAGTTGTGAAACCCAGTTCAGACATTATAAATCTTAGATATATAGCTTCTTTGGCGGCCTCAGTAAGTGCAACGTACTCAGCCTCGGCGCTTGATGTAGCAACAACTTCTTGTTTATTAGATTGCCAACTGATAGCAGCACCTGCGAGTATATAGCAAAAACCAGATTGTGATTTACGATCATTAATGTTTTGTGCCCAGTTTGCGTCCACAAAACCTATAATCGGTAAACCTGTTTTTCTGTAGCATAACACCGTTTTTTTAGTTGTGTTTAAATATTTTATTATTTTTAATGCACAATTCCAATGCTGCTTTCTAGGATCTTTTGAAAACTGAGATAGCATATTTACACAGCATGCGATATCAGGTCTGCTGTATAATGCAATATGCAGTAAAGATCCAATTAGTTCTTGATATTTTACTTCCTCTATTTTTTCAGCTTCTTCAGGTATTTTTGGTTGTTTTTCTAAACTTATTTTTACTTCCATTGGTATCTTCGTGGGTTTACAATTTTCTAAACCATATTTCTTAACTAAATTTGTTATGTACCCCGGTTGTGATACACAAATTTTTCCATCTTCATACTCAATAAATAGACCAATACAATATTTCGGTTTTTGTAAATCCTTAATTTCAAAGTTGCTCTGTAACGTTTTGAATAGGGCTTCAAAGTTTCCATTATCATTGTATGCAACTACGATGTCATCAACATATAACGCTAAAATCATTAGTTTAGAATTGTCACGTTTAAAGTAAATGCACTGATCATATTTTGATTGTTCTAAGCCATGTTTAATAAGAACATTGTGAATCTTCTTGAACCATTGCCGACCAGCCTGTTTTAAACCGTAAATGGCTTTCTTCAACTTGCAAACTTTTTCACAATTTACATCATTAATAAAACCATCAGGTTGGTCCATATAAATTTCTTCCTCGATATCCCCATTTAGAAAAGCAGTTGATACGTCTAGTTGTCTAAGTTTTAAATTATTTTCAGCAGTTAATGCATATATAAATTTTATGGAACCCTGACGTACAACTGGAGCATACGTATCTATGTAATCTACACCAAACTGCTGTAAATACCCCTTAGCCACTAACCTTGCTTTTCGCTTATCAATTGTTCCATCTGAATGATATTTTGTGGTAAAAATCCACTTACAACCAACAGTCTTTCTTCCAGGTGGTAGATCTTGCAATTCCCAAGTTGCGTTTTCGATGAGAGAATTATATTCGCTTTGCATTGCATTTATCCATTCATTTTTGTTTTCTGATTTTTCAACATCATTCAAAGTTTTTGGGTTTTGTTCAATAGATATTTTTGCATTTTCTTGACCTATAAGTTTCCACGATCTCAAACGGGATTTAATTGTATCTATTGTGTTTGGTTGTTCATTAAGTTGTATACTTTCTTCCATAAAATTGTGTTCTGAAGAACGGTCAACAGAATCTTCAAACATATCAGCTTCACTTAAATCAACATTGCTACTTTCTTGTTGATTATTATCTGTAATAAAGTTTAATCGAAACTCTACAAAGTCTTGATTTTCTTTAAAGTTCAGTGAATCTGTATTAATATGGGGCAATTTTTCTTCAATTATCTTTACATCTCTACTCTTTGTAATTTTCCTGTCACCAGCCTTCCACAACCTATATGCTTTAGATTCATCACAGTAACCAACTAAAATATATTCTTCACTTCTAGGCTCCCATTTACCTTTTCCTGGCTTTTTGTTCAAAACATATGATTTGCTTCCAATTTGACGCAAGTGTTTAACATTTGGTGTTTTCCCTGTCCAAATTTCAAATGGTGTCTTATTTTTATTTAAACTGGTAGGACATCTGTTTCGAATATATGTTGCAGTATTAATTAATTCCGCCCATAATATTTCAGGAAGATCCGCTTCTAACATTAGGCATCTTGCCATTTCAACAAGTGTGCGGTTCATGCGTTCTGCAACGCCATTTTGTTGTGGAGTATATTCTACGGACAATTGATGTTTTATACCATTTGATTTTAAATAAATATCTATATCGCTGCTTATCATTTCCTTAGCATTATCAGTTCTTAATATTTTTATACGTTTTCCAGTTTCAAGTTCTGCAGAAGTTTTAAATTCGTTAAATGCTTCTAAATATTCAGATTTGTTTCTTAAAAATTTTTCTTAAAAAAAAGAAAAGTCATCTATGAATGTTGCAAAATACAGCTTTTTACCCAAAGATTCGGTCCTCATTGGACCACAAATGTCTGAATGAATCAATCCTAAAACTTCAGTTGAGGACTTGTCATACTTTTGAGGAAATTTATCGCGAATTTGCTTTCCCCTTATACACGTTTCACATTCAAGCTCTTGTAAATGAGTACTTGGTAAACCTATCACCATATTATTCGAACTCAATTGCTTTAAAGAGTAGCTATTTAAATGACCAAATCGTTTATGCCATAACTCTAATACGTTTTGCTCTTTTGTATTGGCACAATAACAAGTTTGAATTTCATCAATGTTTACAGTATAAAGCCCATTACTTTTGCTAGCTTCAACTAAAATCTCATTATTTTTAACTATTTTGGCTACATTGTCCTGCATTTGGATAACGCATCCGTTATCCGTTGCTTTACTTGTTGACATTAAATTATTTTTTAAATTAGGCACCCATAAAGTGTTAAAAAGTTTAAGCTGTTTACGTTCTTCCTGAACTATAACGTCCAATACCACAGTTCCTAATCATTTTACACTTATTTCTTTTTCGTCTGCAAGTTTGACAGTACCACTGTAATTTGTGTCAAGATTTTGAAAAGTATCCCTTTGATATGTCATATGTGACGTAGCCCCACTATCTAAAAACCAAACTGTTTTATGACTAGCTTTCTGAACTACTCCATGCGTGGCAACAAATTCATTAGAATTTACTATATGAGAACGATCTTTATTAGTATTCGTCTTGCAATTTTTAGCCATGTGCCCTTGTTTACCACAGCGAAAACAAGTAATAGATTTAGACATACCTGGTTTGTTTATATTATATTTTTTACCATGTTTTGCCTTTAATGCATCATTTTCGGGAACATCAAAATTTTCTTGCAACTCTAAAAGTCTTGACCTTAAAGTCTTCATTGTTGGAAACTCATTTGCTGTATTGAATGCTGCTTTTACTTCCTTGTGGGCATTGGATAAACCGTCTAATAGTATTATGACCTGTAATTCTTCTTCGATTTTACCATTTATTTCTTCCAAAAGTGTGTAATGTTCATCAAACTCTTCAATAAATTTTGAAATGGATTGTCCAGCACTCATTTTATGATTTAATAATTTCCTGTATAGTTCAGCTTTTTGCCTCTTGGACTTTCTTTCATACGTCTCACACAGGAAATCCCAAATTTGCTTCGATGTTTTTAAATTTCTTACTAGCATTAGAATTTTTGGCGATAATGCAATCAAAATGTCAGCTCTCGCATCTTGATCTTTTTCAACCCACTGTTCACGCAAATTTGGTTCAGCTGGAGTAATCGTTTCACCTCGAACGATCTGTAGCAACCTGCTCTTATGCAATAGAGCTTCCATTTGCGTCTTCCATGTTGAATAATTTGAGCCATCGAATATTGGCATCTTGCTTGCAAAAGCTGTTGATGCCATTTCCACTTATATGCTTATAAACCAATCACAATTTTATTATAAACGTTTTAATCACAGAATGTCTCTACATGGAATCCTGGGCTCATAACCTATTAAATTACGTACACAATTTAATAAAGTTTTTTTCTATTACGAAGTTATGTCTGGTCACTTCTTTTAATTCTTTTTCTTTTAGTATTTTTATTTCTTTGAGATCCTTTCTTACATCTTTAATATTAAGAGCTATTTCCTTTAAATATCTTCTGTTTTCTTTCATTTCTACTTTTATGTCTACTAAATTAGCAGAAATTTTTGAAAAATGTTCTGCTTCCATATTTAAAACGTCGTCAACATCAGCAATATGCCTTTTTCGTTTCCGACTGCTCGTCCAAGCGGATGTTGTTGGCGATAAAGACATCGAAGTAGGTATTTCAATAACAGGTAAAACCACTGTAATTGACTCATTTTCCTGTAGTAGTTCTTCACATTGTGCTAACGTGGGTGTGGAAGTGGTTGCTGGTGTGGAAGACAAATCTAATGTGGAATTCTTCGCTGATGAGGATGTCATTGCTAATGTGGAAGGCACTTTTTTATTTGCTTTTACCTTACTTGGCACACCGTAGCTTTTTGAGTTTTGTACACCATCTACAGATGTGTATAAGCCACAAATTATCGCAATTTGCTCATCGACAGGCGACATTACATATCTGTTAAATAAGCCACCACCAGTTTTGCTTACTTCCACTTTGTTGTGTGCCAGACGCTGTTTGACGTTTAGTCTTAAATCAGACCACACCTAAAACATATTTTTAGAACCAGTGCTTTATACATATACCATTTTTAAACAAACATACCTTTTTCCAAGCAACCGTTTCCTTTTTTGGAGGCCCCGATGCATTGAGTTCGTCTGTCAATTCCACCCACAACTATTCAAAGTGAACTCTATCCCCTTTAACAAATCCCCTGGCCAAGTCAGGATGCTTTTCCATGAAAGCAACAAAAATTGCAATTTGCGCGGTGTTCTTATGTTGTCCCCTTTAAAAAAGTAGGTTAGTAAAATTTAATTTGTTTAAGATAACATTTGTACTTACATTTTTTTTATTGGAGCGCAAAGTAAACGTTTTGGCAGCAAAAGAAAGTTCACAAGGTATAAACAAAAATACAAATAAATTTTAGTACGTTTTAAAAAAATTAATACAGAAATAACGAAGTTGCACTGTTTTCATCGATGAAATTTGCCGCATATTACACTTTCGTACTTTTAAATTTGCAAAAAAACCTATCCAATTATTGAATATTATTAAATATTTTAGCAAAAATTATTAAATTCTGTGTTAAATAAAGAACAGGATGGTATAACTTCAATATATCTTACATTACATTTTTCGACTGTGTCACTTTGGCAACCTCAAAAATATCTTCGAAAAAACAAAGCAGCTGACTGCTAAAGAGAAAAAGTAAATCACAAACATTGGTAAACAAAGACAAACAATATTTTACAAAACAAGCAGTGTCCTTAGAATTTAGTTGTTATTTATGTTTTTGTGTATATAAAATCTAATTTTATTACAAAAATAAATAGAAGACATATCATACTAAATACAAATTAAAATTTTTAGTGAATTCTCTACAAATAACATAGAAAAAATAGCCAAGTGATTTCAAATCGTCAGTCATTTAGCTGACCGGTTTAAAATCGCGTGATTTAAATTTTTTTTGTTCGCAGAACACCTTTTGCGTGATTTGAAATCACGTTGACAAAAAGTGATTTTCAGAACACCCCTGTATGTTTTTGCATTAAAAAAGGGTTTTAATAAGAGAAAAAGCTTTCATAATAAAGATTACGAAATACATTAAAAGGAATTCATTTTAATGTATTTTATTCATTAAAGTTTATACAATCTTTATAACGAAAGCTTTTTCTCTTATTAAAACCCTTTTTTAATGCAAAAACATAGTAAAAAGTAATCAACCACACAAACATAATTATCGATAACATTGAAAATAAAATATGAATTGCCATCCATGGCCATCAATAACAGCTGACTTTTTTTCACCACACATGCGACGGATACAAAAGTAGAAAGTAAACCTACTTTCATGCGTTGATGCGTCTATGCATTCTCTGCATTTTGTTGTGTAACTTGTCATATACAATTACACTGAGTCAATTTTTTTGTCAAATGCATAAAAATGACAGACGCATAAACGCATGGTGTGGACCTTCAGCTTAACTCCTCACGTAACAGATAAATTGATCCAAATTTGGTGTAAATTAAATACAGTAGAATCTCACAAATTCGAACCGTCCAGAAATTAGAACCGGCCATTTCAATGTATTGTACGCTCTAATATTAGAACCTGTGGTTCTAATTTCTGGAAGTGTTTTTTTTATTTTTTTTTTATTTCTACTAGGAAAATTTTTTTCTTATGATTTTGAACTTAATAGGCGAAAAACCAAATTAAACGCGCTAAAATTAGAGCAGGGTGTTTTTTTATACTTTTTTTTTGTAATTTTGCTACAAATTATTTTTTTCGCTCATTAAAGTAAAAATATAACGGGGAATCACCGAGTTATTGGTGGATTGTACAATGCGGTTATATGCGTATGAAATTTAATATGCTTGTAAAACTTTGCGTCAGTTGATAACTGAAGGTCAATTTAAAAACGTTTTAAAAGTTTATCTATGAATTTAATATATATCTGTGGACTTTTGACAAAACAACTTCTCTCGAAATAAGACATTATTGCAAGATTTTTATATTAAATATAAATTTTTAAGACGGTTATTTTGGTGTAATCCTTGCATTTCTACGCCATTTGGTTAAAAATCTACAGTTCTTGACAAATCAACTTCTTTCATTATATTTGGGAAAAATATTTGATGAAATATCTTATCTGAAAGAGTTTAAAAAATTTCTAAAATGCAATAAATAAAATTGTTATATCCTTTTGACAAAACATCTAAATTGTATTTAATATTTTTTTGTATATATACATTTTGTTTTAACGAAACAACTTCTCTTCAAAGAAGTTGTTTTATCAAAACTGAAATTTAGAAAATATGTAACTTGCTTGAGACAAGATAAATTTTTAAATGGTTTATAGAGAAAATTAATTTTGACTAAACGACTTGTGTGAAAAGAAGTTCTTTTGTGAAAACAAAAACTGATAAAAAGTACAAAATTGTTTGCAAAGAAGTGTTTTTGTGGACTTGAAAATAAATATTTTGATCAAAAGAAGTTGTTTTGGAGTTCATGCTTGGTATAATTCTGCAACATTTCCAGTTAAATAATTTCAGTAGGTTGTCCTTTTTATTATTTGGCACCACTGTAATTTAAAAGCACAGCTAGGCCAAAACTGATTGACGGAATTTCATTACCCAAAAATATATAAAAGTTATGGCCAAGAGTCAAAAAGCAGATAATTCCATTGTTTGTAAAGATAACGAATTAGAAGAAAACGACAAAAGGAAACCTTTTCTGAAAGGGTCTGACGTCGGAATGAATCATGATAAATCATTACAATTTAAACAACAGTCAAATCAACTAATAGACGAAGATATTTTCCACGAATCCGATTTTGATGACTCTGATTATATTCCATCGGATCAAAGTTATGACAGTATACAAAATAGTACTCAGGAAAAGGAACAATATGTCAGTGAATCGAATGATGAAGATGAACTTCCAACAACATCAAAAAAATCGAATAAGGTTAACAAAAAGTTCATACAATTAGATCACTGTAAGAAAAATTGTCACTCAAAGATAACTTTAGATGAGCAAAAACTTATATTTAAAACTTATTGGAATATTGGAAACTATAGCAAACGACGTCTATTTATTTCGCAAATGATTGCTATAGAGAACAAGAAAACTGCGACTCTTGTAAAAGCTTCGAGACCACGAAACCGACAATATGTGTACAAATACCATTGTGTAAAAAATGGACAAAAGATTCGGGTATGTCATAAATGCTTTCTAAAGATATATGGAGAAACAATCCAGGCGATTAAAACAGTGAATTTAAAATAAAATAAAACAAATTTCTGGAGGACTTATACCAGATGATAGACGTGGAAAACATCATCCACCCCACAAACTCTCGATTGATAAATAGAATGAAGTTATACATCATATAAACAGCATTCCGAAGTACGAAAGCCACTACAGTCGTCGACATACAAATCAATTATATTTCGAACGTGGTCTTAACTTGGCAACATTATACCGGTTATATACTGAAAAATACTCTGATTGCGTATCGGAATCAAAATATAGAGATATATTTAGTACCCTAGATATTAAGTTCAAGAAACCTCAGCTTGATCTGTGCAATACATGCGAACTCTTTAAATCCAAAATAAGATACTCTGACGACGAAGATGAAAAAAAATTACTGAAGTTAGAACAAAAAAAACATCATGACGATGCAGATTTTTCGTATGAATGCAAGAAAAAAGATAAGGAACTCGCAATAAATAGCGAAAATATAAAAATGTTAACATTTGACTTGCAACAATGTCTTCCAACTCCTTATCTACGTGCTTCTTTGTTTTTCTACAAGAGACCATTGTGGACTTTTAACTTAACCGTGCATGATGGAGCAACGAAAAAAGCCTTCTGCTATATATGGAACGAAACCATTGCAAAGCGTGGTGCAAACGATATTGGTTCTTGCATATATAAATGTCTGTTGGATTTACCAAATTCAGTTCGTCATATTGTTTTATATAGTGATTCCTGTCCTGGTCAGAACCGCAACTCATATCTTTGCGCAATGTTTGGGAAAGTTTTGGAAGATCACGCAAGTATTCAAGTTATTGATCATAAATTTCTTGTAGTGGGTCATACGCATCTTGATTGTGATACTGTACATGCGCAAATAGAAAAGAAAAGAAAAAATTTCTTCGGATCTATTGAACATTCACACGATTGGGCAAACTTAATATCGGCGACCAATAAAAATTATATTGTCCATGAATTAACACAAGAGCATTTCTTCGATTTTCGTGCACTACTAAAGGAAAAATATACATGGAGGTCACATAGCATTTCAGGTATAATTTTAAATACCTACATTCTTTTCAACACAATATTATTTTTTAAATCTTCTGATTTTTAGGTGAGAAGTTTGAGTGGAAAAACGTTCGATGGCTCAGATACGAAAAAAGCAAGCCAGGAGTTTTGCAGTACAAATTTTCATTACACCCAGAAGAGTCATTTCAGATGCTAGATATAAACTCGCGTCGCCGTAAAGAACCATCTCCCCAATTGGCCACAAGCTACAATTCCCCTTTGCCTGTATCACAAAATAAAAAGAAAGATTTATTAGATATGCTGCCATTGATTGGTACAAATTACCGCAGTTTTTATCAGAATATTAAGGCGGAAGGTGATACCCCCATTGAAGTTCACCCAGACCTTGACGAAGATGAAGGTATTCAATGATAATATTATGCTTTTAAAATGTGTAGAGTTACAGTTTTTATTTCCTTTCTTTTGAACGCTTCTTTGCTAAACTTAAAATTTGTTTCCCCTACAGAAATATAATTTTGTACCAATATTGTCTAATTGAATTCAAGTATTTATGTTATATTAAATATAATAATATATTTTAAAATAACCTATTTCTACTTTTTTTATTAGTTTCATTTTAACAAAAAAACTTGCCTTGAGATAAGCGCAAAATATGAATCACGTTTTTGTTTAAAATCATTTTAACAAAACAACTTGTGTAATCTAAGTTAATTTTTTTGTTGAAAACAATTTCGACAAAACATCCTATCTTTTTATTCTTAATTTTTCTGAAAATCTGTTGGCATTAGAATAGAATTATTGATATCTTCACTTTAATTTAGTATTTAAATTTAATACTACACTTTCACCTTTTCACCAAATATTTCGAAATCAAAGTTGTTAGATATTTTAACAGTTTTTTCGTTCTCCTGTAAAATTGTAGTTTTTGAAAGAGGTTGTTTTGTCAAAAGTCCACAGATATGTTCAATTAATTAAATGTTATTAAATAAAAAACACTGTTTTGAGTTATAATAAAGCTTACACATCTATTCATTATCTATCAATATTTCATTATAATTATGTTATTTTCTGTAAAAAAAAAATTTCCAGAATTTCGAACTTTTCAGAAATTTGAACTGCCCGGTGCACAAAGTGGTTCTAATTTGTGAGATTCTACTGTATTTAAATCATTATAATAATAGAAAGAGTGTTTTAAAAAAATTAACTGGTTTGCTTGATAAATACCAGAAACATGTACAACATAGAAACAAAAGAGATGAATTTAAAGCAGGATTAATTCCAGAACATCTAAAAGAATTTATGATGGAGCAGCATAATGATAGAAAATTCACAATACCTGAATATACGGAAGACGTTGAAGAAGTAGCTACAACAATACCATCACTTACAACTGGTACCGATGATCCATGATACAAACCACCTGAATAACACATGGATGAAGATGAAAATGAAGGAACAACAGAAGTTCCAGAAGCAACTGTTCAAATGAGACGAGGTCATTATACTAAATAATACGATGCCTTAAATTTTGCTATGATGTGTGATAGATTCGGTGTTTCAGATAGAGTCGCTTTATGTTTAGCAACAGCTTTATTCGAAGATATACATTTTAGAGATGTTCATGGTAAGCTTGTTATTATGGATAAATCAAAAGTGGCTAGAGAAAAAGTTAAATCTAGACATGCAGTGCTTCGTACACGACATACAAATTCTTCCATAACTGCATTCTCTTTCGATGGTAGAAAAGATGACTCATTAACTAAAAAAAAAAAAAATAGTGTTTTTTGTTGAAACCTTGAAAATGTTGATTTTTTTCAGATCGATTTTCCTACAAAAAGGAGTTTCAAAACAAAAAAATTTATCGTAATAAAAGTTGTTGGAAATTATCTGAACTTTCATAATCTGCAAAAAAATTCAGAATTTAATTAGTTTTCGACAAAACATTTCTAATATCTATAATAAAAATATTGGTATCAATTTTTGTATTCTAAATTATTCTATGTATATATGGAAAAATATCTATTTAAATTTTGGGGGGCTCCAAACCCGACTAAGAGCTATGGTCTCTTGAGCAAAATTTCTCAGGATTACCTATAGATTACGTTTTTGCTATACGCTTCATCAAAGAAAATCGTTCCATATAATTTGACCCGCACTAATATATAAACTTCTGTTCATTCCAAACATGGTGAAAGGTATATAAGATTCGGCATAGCCAAATAAAGCACTCATACTTTTTTATTTAGGAAACGTATTATTATTAATTTATTATAAAATAATGTTTACTTATGAGTAAAATGCTATCGTTTTTTTTTTAAATATTCTTTAAAAATTGACCGAGTTATTAAACTTTTAATAAAAATTATCTGAGATTTCTTTTATTTTTATAAAAAAATTAATAGAATCTGGGAATTTATTTCTCATGGTGAGTAACATTTATTATGTTAATTTTCATATTAATTCGAATGTGTAATCTAAGGATATTAATAGGATTTTAAAAACAACGAATAAATTAATTTGTGTCTAAACTACTTTCCAGTAGGACTAGCCTTGGTGCAAGTTTCATAAAAATCGGAAGACAACGATTTCAAAAGTTGGGTCACTTGCCACGAAATCCCCCATATGTAAGTTCATATATATATCTTCGCAGCGGAAAATATTGAAAGGACCGCAAGTAAACAAGCTTTTACGATATCCTGCCTTCAAAAGTATGTCTTCAAGAAGGTAAAAATTCCTCTTTAAGAGTCCTTCCAAGATATCCAGAACACATTCGCTTCTTCCTTCTTAAAGGAAGCAGAAAGGAAGTTGTTCAGTCTTCTTTTTTTAGTGACTTTCCGCACTCTCTGTTTTGGATATGGAACGAAGTTGCTACTAAATGGAGTCTGGAAGGGCTTGCTTCCAATGATAAGTATGGATACCGTCGACGAGGGATTGTGTCTGCTAAATAAGGCCTTCTATTAGACCTCTTTACTCATTCTTGTTACCGCTGGGTCTATATGTATGTACATTAGGGTATAACTTTTTTTGGAGTGCAAAATACCACTCCAGCACCATGTTCGGTGAAAAAAGTGTGCCCCGGTAGGCTAGCCAGTAGTGAGCTAGTCTATCAGCCCCGGGGTTGCGGGTTCGATTCCCGCCAGAGACTCTGGTTTCATTCCTGCAGACAAGCCTAGAGCTTCGCGGGGATAAGCTTAGGGAATTAAAAAAAAAAAGTTTCCGCACCGTAGGCGATTTCTACAACTCCATATTATGTGTGAATTTTATTTTTGGAAATTGAAACCCATTTGGTTTTGCATTAGACTTATGAAAAATGGTTTAATGTTGAAGATTATATATGAAGTTAAACAAAAACGAACTTATTTAAGACAAGAGTAAGAGTAACTGTTTTCATGATGAAAATTAATAAACAAAAACAAAACTTCCACGCTTTCGGTGCGGAAACTTTTTTCACGAAAGAGGAAAAGTGACACCATATTTTTTTATTTTTTGTTATGCCCCACACGGCTATGAGGTGGTATTTTTGATATTTGTAAAAATTGCAAAAAGTTATATCCCTAATGTACATATGTCTATGAGTAAAAGTATTATAAAATTGATTTTGTTTTTATTTAAATCGATTAGAATTATTTTTTGTTTATTTCTCTATATTCGTTGTTCTTCCTTCGATGGCATTTCGAAACCATAAAAGTTGTATTGTCAGTATTATATTTATACAAAAAACATTTCAATATTGTTTTTATAACAGAAAATATTAAAATGTTAAAAAGAAACACCTAGACTTACCCACATGGAAATTTGTTTAGATACGTAGGTATGAGAAGAGTAATATTGAATTCAATTGTATTAAATTCGTATTATGTTTTGTAATGTTATTTTATATTTCATATTAAGCCTGTCAGTCATGTATAAATGTCCAGACATATAGCGATAAAGACGAAAAGAAAGAATATGTACACACAAACTGCTACATAGGCATGGTAAAAACGTAGCGAACACTATTTGTAATACGAACGATTATTACAACATTACATTGTTTGCTTTTTAGATTAACACACAAGTGTCAGTATTTAAACGTTAAATTTACGGTTTTTGAAATTGAAAACTGTTTGACATAATACGTACATAAGAGCGTACTACCTTACAACAAAAAAAAAATGCACCGTTCACCCCTGATATAAGGAATTTTTGTAACGCGGTTTCGAAAAAATGTATTTGCCGAGCGTAGGGATCGTCCTTTTAAAGTTTTCGTTATATCTTTGGCATTTACAGTCGAATGTTTTGCTCTTAAAGCCATTGACATCAACTATTTCATTTTAGTGTTTATCGACAAGATCTGCTCGAAAAAAATCATTTAAATTTTGATAATAAAATATATAATTCGGTAATTCCAACAGCAACATGTTAAAATTTCATTACACATTAATAAATATAAAAAGGCAAGAGTGATATATTTGGTCTTGCCGAATCTTTGATAACATTCGCTGACCTTTCGATATTTCAGAATTGGGCTCTATATTGGATCCATAAACGTTAAACCAATCTTTATAAAAACTGACATCAGTATTGGTTGCGGGTAAGACCTATGTGAAATTATTGGCCGACCCTCAGAAAGTTTGATGCCTTTAATTCTAGTCATTCTTAGCAGTTTTAGCCGTAATTAAATTATTCTCAGGAGGGGAATTTATAATGGACCGATGGTAAATTATGGATCAGTCATCACAAAATTCTGTAGAGTGTTTTCTGGTATTAAAAAAAACTAAGTTAGACCAGATTACAATACAGTAGTGAAATTTTTTTTATTGGGGACCTACGGTAAATTATGGACCAAATTTTATTACAATAGTCATTACTCGTTGCGGTCTTACGCATACTAGAGTGTTATGCAAGAGGGGTCTTTATTTATATGTGGCTTATGGTAAATTATTTTATTAGCAAAAGTTTAATGGTTTTTTTGCCAGCTATAATTTTCTGACATAAGGGTGGTATAAACAGTGGCCTGGTGGATAAATACTAACACTTAGTTAATGGCTTTCTGAGGAAAACTTTGGTCTCCTCGAGAAAAAAACTTTGATATGTCACACTTGAAGATCTGACTGTAAATGCTATAATCTCTGTATTAGTCGAAATAAATTTGGTAGTACTTAAATTACATTTTTAAAATTTTGAAGTCTGTGGAAGAAATTGATCCCATATAAGGGTGGTTCAATTTTAAGGGCGGATGTGGAATGTGAACCAATTTTTTTCTGCATATCTCAATTTCAGACTAGCTCAATTTGAACCATGGACAGATACACAATCGAACAACGCGTTAAAGTTATTCAGGCTTATTATCGCAACGTGTAAAATTCCATACGGGTAAAGGAGCAACTGAGCGGCATGAAAATTAACAATAATGATATCATTTGACGTGATTTCACTATTCACAAGCATTCCAATCCAGACGGCAATAAATACAATCAGGAAAAAATGGAATATTATTAAGAATCAGACAAATCCAGCTCACAATTTTTAAAAATACTCAAATTTTGTCTAAACGACAATAACTATTTAATGTTTGGTGAAAACATTTATACCCAAATGTTTGGTAGGCCAATGGGGAACCCACTTTCACCCACTATAGCTGATATCATACTTGACAACCTACTTGACGATGCAATTACAGAACTAGGAAAAAGGAATAATTAAATTAAATATATCGCCAAATTTGGCGATATGTATATAGAGGACAAGGACACAATTATGTCAACTTTTAACAAACAACACCCTAATTTACAATTTACTACTGAGATTGAGAAAAACCGAGAAATTGCGTACTTAGACTCAAAAATTATACGCAAAGATAATATTATTATATTGGATTGGTACCAGGCGCGGATTCAGGGGAGGGGGAAATAAGGAAATTTCTCCCCCGTAAATTACAAAAATATGTTTTGTTAATTTCGATAATACAAGAATTCCCAATAATAATATTTTCTTTAATGTACAAAATTTTTGGAAATCCCAGCAAGGTTTTTTTTGTTTTTTAAAAATACTCAAATTTTGTCTAAACGACAATAACTATTTAATGTTTGGTGAAAACATTTATACCCAAATGTTTGGTAGGCCAATGGGGAACCCACTTTCACCCACTATAGCTGATATCATACTTGACAACCTACTTGACGGTGCAATTACAGAACTAGGAAAAAGGAATAATTATATTAAATATATCGCCAAATTTGGCGATATGTATATAGAGGACAAGGACACAATTATGTCAACTTTTAACAAACAACACCCTAATTTACAATTTACTACTGAGATTGAGAAAAACCGAGAAATTGCGTACTTAGACTCAAAAATTATACGCAAAGATAATATTATTATATTGGATTGGTACCAGGCGCGGATTCAGGGGAGGGGGAAATAAGGAAATTTCTCCCCCGTTAATTACAAAAATATGTTTTGTTAATTTCGATAATACAAGAATTCCCAATAATAATATTTTTTTTAATGTACAAAATTTTTGGAAATCCCAGCAAGGTTTTTTTTGTTTTTTAAAAATACTCAAATTTTGTCTAAACGACAATAACTATTTAATGTTTGGTGAAAACATTTATACCCAAATGTTTGGTAGGCCAATGGGGAACCCACTTTCACCCACTATAGCTGATATCATACTTGACAACCTACTTGACGGTGCAATTACAGAACTAGGAAAAAGGAATAATTATATTAAATATATCGCCAAATTTGGCGATATGTATATAGAGGACAAGGACACAATTATGTCAACTTTTAACAAACAAAACCCTAATTTACAATTTACTACTGAGATTGAGAAAAACCGAGAAATTGCGTACTTAGACTCAAAAATTATACGCAAAGATAATATTATTATATTGGATTGGTACCAGGCGCGGATTCAGGGGAGGGGGAAATAAGGAAATTTCTCCCCCGTAAATTACAAAAATATGTTTTGTTAATTTCGATAATACAAGAATTCCCAATAATAATATTTTTTTTAATGTACAAAATTTTTGGAAATCCCAGCAAGGTTTTTTTTTGTTTTTTTATGGAATCTCTAAAGCAAGATATAGATCCTCAAAAAGGATCAAGCCTTATCAAAAGTTTAATCATGTGCCTTGAAGAAAAAAGAAATAAAGCCGAAGAACAATTTAAAGCGATTTTTGAAAAAGTTAAAGTTATTTGCGTTCAAATCGAGGTTCCTATCGAAAAGACAAGATTTGAACGAAATGTTGAAGATTACTACCGAGTTGTAGGTTAAATTCCTCTTATTGAATTTATTTTAGAAGATCTTAAAACACCTTTCCCAATAGATATCCTAAATGTATGGAACATACCTAAACTTCTACCTCAAAGTGTAATCAAGTCATATACAGATACAAAACTTGTAAAACCACAACTAGCTGATGAGCTGATTATGTTTGATAAAAGAGATAAACACCTTCTAACATCTAAACTTGAGCCTGAACTGTTGCATTGCCAACAAACATGGAAAATATCTGAAAATCTATCAGATAACGTTGTAGATGCTTTAATAAACTTAAAATGATATATCTACCCAAATCTAAGAAAAATATTTCAAATTTTCGTTTCAATGCGTCAGTAAAGTTGCGAGCGGGAGGTCATTTCCTACCCTTCGTCGAATAAAAACATAGCTCAGATCAACAATGACAGAAGATAGACTGTACTGTCTAAATTTGCCTCACAAGAAAATCATAATTTGCTTATTTAAAAAGATTAATGAGTGCAATTTCTAAAGCTCCTCAAAAAAAAATTTTTTTTTTTTAATTTCCATACACATTATATATGGCAGGCACATTTATTGTTTATATATGCTATATCGATGCCTTACTTTCTTAACCTCGTATCTTAAAAAAAATACAACTTTTTAGGAGAGAAAAAAAAACGTTTTATCTTGTATACTTCGGTGTTTGGGTTAAAGTTAAAATAAAATTATTAAAGAATTGATTACATTTATGTAAATTGTATTGAAATAATAAGTTGTTGCATTGTTAGAACACAAAAATAGCAGTCGTTTGATATAAAAAACCGTATTTTTAAGATACGAGGTTGAGAAAGTAAGGCATCGATATATTTTAGCCCCCATATTTATAAATGATTATAAAATTTAATAAACGTTTATAAGGGAACATTTCCTTATAAAATTTGGTTTTCATTCAAGCCTTTATTAAATTTAAAATATTTTTATGAATACAGGTATAAATACATAAAATAAGCAACTGTATAATAAACATGTTAAGATATTTTTTTGGGTTTAATGAAAAAAATTTTAAGTTTAAAGTGCGAGTTGATTTACATAATGGAAAAATATCTTGTGCAACTTTAATAGCTCGTTCCGCGCATATATTTCTACGCTGCTGAAAATTATCACTGTTTCATATATCCGCCAAACAACTCATCTATCACAACAAATATCATTTGCCATTAAAATTTAGTTTATTAAAAAAACCGCGAAATAGAGCCGCGATTTTTTTTGCGCCCTTCTTCCGTACAAATGGTAAGATCTTGTTATATTCATGAAATTATTAGAAAATACTTAAAATTTTGTAATTAAATGTTAATTTTGTATAGTAAGGAGACAAATTGAAATTCAAAACTTTATCGCGTTTTGTGCGGAAACTTTCTTCACAATCGCGAAAATGTAATACATCATTTCTAAATATTTTTTCACGGTCTATACGGCTATGCGATGAAGAATTTGATATTCGCAAAAATTTCATAAAGTACTTACCCTAATACACATATTGTTTTTAATAAACTTTTAAAAACAGATATTTTAATTTTTTGTATCATACAAAATTTCCCCCGCCCCTGAGGCTCAAGCTGGATCCGCGCCTGATTGGTACACTAAAGAAACATCTTCAGGAAGGTTAATGAATTACCAAGCTACACAACCCAAATCAAATTATCAATACAGCAAAAATTTCATTTCTAGAGTAATCGTTAATAAAAATAAAGAACATCTGTTTTGCATACAAACCCAATTTGACACTAAGCACTATTTTTTCTAGAGTTAATGCGCCAATTAAAAAACAACAACAGAGTAACATTGTATACGAATTACAATGTGAAGGAAATGACATACAGAGATGTGAGCTAATTTAAATAGGAACAATAAAACGTACACTGCACTGAAAGAATTTTCTTCGCAATACCAATGAATTTTGACATTAATCCCATGAATAATTGCATTAAAAAGGAACCTATGCAGCGCTTCGTTGGATCAATGAAACCTGTTTCATTAAAAGGATTTTATGAAACATTACATTAGATCTATGAATATTAATCATTGGATGAATACTTTCAATAAAGTAAAAATTTTTTTTTTTTTTTTTAGTTATTTTATTTTTTTAATTATTTTTTATTTTTATTTTTTCTTATTTTATTTTACCGTATTTATATTTTTTTTTTCTGTCTCTGCCGGGATTCGAACATGCAACCTCGGTGCTGATAGACAGGGTTGTCAGATGTGGCGATTTCTCGCCAAACGTGGCGATTTTCAAACTTATTTGGCGACCTAATTTTTGATTTGGCGACATGGCGATTTTTTGGCGATTTAACAAAAAAGTTGGCGATTTTGTTGGCTATTTTTGATGAGCTATGCATTTGTTTTAAAATTCGTTAAATTCAATACTGAGAAATAATATGATTTTTATTATACTTATACCTAGTATTTTTATGTATGAAATTTGAGGCATTCTTAAGAAGAATGGTCAGTATTTGAAAGTATGTTCAAATGGCTGATGAAGATAATGAATATCTCCGAGAAAATAAAGTGCTTTTGAAAGAATCAATCAATAGAATTAAACATAAATGTATTTAAAGTCTATGAAAATTTTTTCATTATATGTATGTGGTAATTTGTTATCACAGATACAATACGTTGTTGTTAGTGATATTTTTATGAAATCTAACATACCTTTGGACATTTTTGAAACACAATGAAAAAATTATCGTTAGTTAATTGGAAAGATAAACAAGTTTATGCCAAAACGTTAAAGCTGAAACGGTACGGAAGGTACGTACAATTTTAAGGAACTTACTTTGACTGTTCTTTATATGCTGGTAATTATTACTAGCAATGCCTGTGTTTCAGCTATGAACTTTACTAAAACTCGCCTTCGAAGTAGAATACATTACGAACTTCTAAACGCGTTATTAGGTGTTACAAGTTGCACTTTTTTTATACCATCGTTGAATAAATGCAATACCCTTACAATGTATTCCAAAAAAGCAGACAAATAGGGAGCTTTGTCGGTGAAGCGTTTAAGATACATAATAAAGCTGCAACTACATATATAAAAATGTAAAGGTTGGTTAAATTTTAAGGGCCGATGTTGAATGTGAACCACACTTAAACGTCAAGTTTTTTTCTGCACTTCATTTGATATTTCTCAATTTCAGACTAACTCAATTTGAACCATGGAAAGATATACAATCGAGCAACGCGTTAAAGTTATTTAGGCTTATTATGAAAATGGGCGTTCATATCAAAATGCGTTTCGTGCACTTCGTGATTCAGTGATTCAGTCAATAAGCAGAATTGCCTTATTTGGGCGAATGACAATCCAAGAGTGATTGTCGAAAAACCAATGCACCCACAAAGAGTGACTGTTTGGTGCGGTTAATGTGCTGGCGGCATCATCCGGCCGTATTTTTTCCAAAATAAGGCCGGTCAGGCAGTTAATGTGGATGGTGTTCGCTATCTTGAGATGATTACGAACTTTTTATGGCCCGAATTGGAAGATATGGATGTGGCCGATTTGGGGTGTCAACAGAACGGTGCCACTTGCCACACCGCTAACTAAACAAGCGCTCTTTTGCGCCGACAAAATCAATAGCCGTGTTATCTCACGTGGTGGCGATGTCAGTTGGCCACCAAGAATTTGACACGGTTGGACTTCTTTCTTTGGGGTTATTTAAAAAAAAAGGTATACGTCGATAAGCCAGCAACAATTCAAGAGCTAAAGGATGAGATAGAACCTCAATTATATTTTTTAATACTAGCTGCAAAAAACCGTTTTTTATTGCTGCTTTAAACTATTTTACAGTAAACATCGTACCATTTTTGTGTTCACTAGCTATTTTTACTTTTTTCTAAATAAAAATTAAGCAAAATATATATCATGGCGACTTTTTTTGAATTTTTGGCGTATTTTAGCGATGCGGAACAAATTAATTTTTTAAGGATTTATAAAAAATATTTTTAATAAATTAAAAAATATGTATTTTACTGCCAAAAACTTGAAATTAAAGGCTTTGGCGATTTTGGCGATTTTTGACATTGAATTTGGCGAAAAAGGTCAAAATTAATCTGACAACCCTGCTGATAGACTAGCTCTCTACCAGCTAGTCTACCGGGGCAGTGTAGTTTTTGGATAAAAAACTATGTTTTTTACTCAATTAAGAGCGTAAATATGAGATTAAATTGTCCATAATAACAATAACAACGTTGATTGAAAGTGGATTGAAAGTTTTTGTTTCATTACTATAATGACATTTTTATTGTCATAATGAAAATTTAAATTATGAAGGCAATTATTGAAAAATTTTGCTTTCATAAAAAAATTTTTTGATTTCATAAATTTAATGGCATACATGTAATATTAGATGTATGAAATTATTAAATCTTACATTTTTTAATTAACAATTAAACATTTTTTTTAAGGAAACAATAATTTTGTATTAATTTCTGAATATAGTTATGTTTGTATATTGCTTTTTAATGTTCCCAATTAAAATTTTTTGTTTAACTTGGACAAACTTAAGTTTTCATATATCCAATGAAAATTTTTAACGTAATTACGAAATCCAATGAAGCGATTTTAACGAAAATACTTCATTTAAACTATGAAATTCCATTTAAACAATGAAAATTTTCATTTACACAAGGAACATTTTTTTATGAAAATGATTCATTAAATATATGAAGCATTTTTCTTTCAGTGTGGAGACAAGAATGGGAGAACACAAGATGGACATAATGCGGAGAAAAAAGACAACAGCACTAGCACAACACATCCTACATACTGGTCACACAATAAATTTCAATGATGTTAGAACTCTAGATAAAGAAAACAAAGAAAGAAAGAGATACACAATTGAAAGCCTTAAAATACAACAGGAAATTAAGAGAACAATGAATTTGAAGGAAGACACGAACAACATTAATGCGAGTTATATTGTTGCCATTACTTGAGCAGTGATATATTTAAAGTTTAAAGCAGTGTTCGAAAATAAACAGTACATTATTTAACGTTCGGCTCACACACCCATTACCGATATCTATTTTTTTGGTTTCGTAACTATTTTCAAGAAAGAACCGAACATTATATAATGTTCGGTTCTTCGTTAAAAAACAGAACAATTGTAGTGATACTGTAGACAAACATTATATTTTATGTTCTATAATGTTTTTTTCGTGTGTGTATTTTGTTTTTGTAAAAATGTTTTTTTTACCCGCCAAAAGGGACGAACATTAACGAGCCGAACCGAACACATTGAAGTTTGTGGATTTTCAAAAAAACCGAACGGAATTAAATGTTAACATCTTTTGTTAAGTTTGATAAAAACAGTAATATTTTTGTGTTCGAAAGATGGCTAAGAGGGAAACGTTATTTTGGTTTAAAGTAATATGAATATAAATATTAAAATTATGTTTTATATTTGAGTACATCTAAAACTTTTTAATGTGATTAAATTTTATTTTTTATGTGTTACATTATTGTACTTATTTTATTGTTTTATAATTTTTAAATAAATCCCTTGAAAAAGTCGACAAACAATCGACGAAACTTCGGGAACAAAATATTGTAATTAAAAATTGCATTTTGTTTACATTGAAGAAAATAAGGCCCTATTACGTTGATAAAAATAACAAAGAAACAAAAAATTTTCAGGGAATTATCTTAATATTTTTTATTATGATAGAAGGATCTGTAACAATTATGTCGGCCAAATGCTCTCCACGGCTTCGGTGGGAAACCTCTATCTGATGGTTTATATTTTCAAAGGCTCTGAGACTTTATTGAGGTTCAATATCGTTAATGTGCAGAATTATCTCATCCTTTAGGTCTTAAATTGTTCTTGGCTTATTGATGGGCACTACGGTGGTTTTAGTAAAAATGGCAAGATTGAAATTTGCAAGTCCTCACGCCTATAAATGTTTTAGCTCAATCGGACTAGGCCTTCCCGTGCCGAAAAGCCCCAAAGTTTTAGAAAATGTCTGTTTTTCACGAAATAGCGCCATGTTTCTGCTTTAGCTGATGAATACCATAATTCATTACAATAAATTTCCTATCAAATCAAAGGTAATTTTAATGACTTTACATTAAATTCTAACACATTTTCTTCAAAAATATATAATACCAGGGCTGTGGAGTCGGCTCCTTCCACTGAAATTTGTAAAGTAAGACTCCAACTCCGACTCCTACTCTAACGTTGATGCTAAATATTTATGAGTCTGATCCTTATTTGACTTTAAGCTCTTTTTTTTAATTGAGTTCCTTTAAAATGGTGTAAATATAGCAAGAAAATGATTGTGTAAAAATTTCAAATCGATATTTTAATTCTAACGTGCAGCATTTAGCTTTAACATATTAAAAATATCTATTTCATTAACAATATCTAGGCGATTTTCAAACAGAAAGGTTACAACAGTGAACCAGCGAGTTTTGTTACAAAAATTGTGTGTCACATAAAAACATAGAAAAGGACAAGCTTCGTTAAAATCTATATATTTATTCCCATTAATTGCTAAAAGATCGGTCAAAATAAGATGTTATCACAATTTTTTAATTTTTGAAATATGAAATAAATTTCTGACTTCAAAATTTCAAAAAGCTGACCATCTTATGGCCAATTTCACCAATTTATTTAAATTTCAATTTATGTTTAAAATTCGTTTTTTTATGTAAAATAAAAATAGAATTATATGAAAACTATATAAATTTTTTATTTTGAAAAATATTAGAAAAAAATTTAATGCCAAAAATGTTGGAGCCGGAGTCGCTAGTTTTTGTGGGTCAACTCCAACTCTTCAACACTGACTCCACAGCCCTGTATAATACAAAGAAAAACAAAGAGTTATCAAATTTGTATTTATGTATATGTATTTATATATATTTACAAATGTCAGAATTCATGTTTTAAAAAAAACTTAAATATTCAATTAAAAAATTATACTTAAAAATCTTAAAATTATTAAATAAGTATATCAGTTTATTATTATACTTAGTAAATACTAGAATTTTAATATCTATCTTTAAACAAGGGGACACTAAGGGCTAAAAAATCAGAGCAAGTTAAACTCTCTTTTTGGTTTAAAATGTGTTTAAATCAACAAATCTATAAATCGCCAAGCATATAAACCATCTTTAAACGCATAAAATTGGGCGTTTAAACTACCATTACAGACCATATGCATTTGATAAGATTTATCGTTATTTTTTTTTTTACTTTAGGACCAGCACTCAGGGGATGACCCCTACTAATGCATTGCATTGTGTTGGAACTAGGAAAATAGGTTGTGGGAAGGGGGATAGAGGGAGTAGTATTTGTGAACATTCGATTTGAACTTAATCATGTTGTAAGTGAGAGCGAAGACTTCTGCAGGACGGTTATTCCACATACGAACTGTGCGGAAAAAACGAGTTCTCTCTGTAATGCGTTGTACGATTCACCTGCCAATCGACCACATAAGGATGGGCTCTTGAGGAAAAACGTGTATTACGAACAAACGTACGGGTTTCGGGAACCAGATCCCTAATTTCGTCAGAACACATCCCATTGTAGTAACGATAAAACAGACAAATACAACCCACATTGCGACGGTGCTCAAGGGAGTCAATAGAATTGGATACCCTACTGTCACCAATGAGAACCTTCGCCCTCTCCTGCATGCGGTCGAGAAGCTCCAAAATAGACTTTGAAGCACTGGCCCACACATGAGAGTTGTATTCCATACGCGGTCGGATATAGGTGGTATAAATAGTAAGGAGATCAGATGGAGTGAAGTATATCTAATACCGTCTTAGAAAACCGAGGCACTTGAACGCTTCTTTCGACACCTTGAATATATGTTCTGTCCATCGGACATCACATTGTATCCTCATGCCCAGAACATCAAGGGATTCTGATTCCTCAATAATTATACCACCCATATATACAGATGAAGCACCTTGATTTGTCGCGCGTTTATGCGTCAGCACTCAACATTGGGCTTTTCGGGCATTAAAATCGACCCTACTCGCACAACCCCATTCCGAGATTATGTCAAGGTCTCGGCCAAGCGTATCATTCATATTCTGCCTCATAGCAGCGACATCGGATACGCTTGGTCTGCATTCGAATGAGAACGAGTGGCAAAGGTTGCTGTCATCTGCAAAAGAGTAGATATTGTTGGAAGTTTGACAAAGGAGGTCGTTTAGAAAGATAAGAAATAGAGTAGGAGAAAGAACGGAGCCTTGCGGCACCCCTGAATGAATCTTGAACTCGTTTGACGAAATCCCATCTATAACAACTCGTATAGTGCGATCTCTGAGAAAACTCGATCTAAATCGAGAGAAATTATCACCGGCACCAAATGCAGCAAGTTTTGACAAGAGTGCACCATGCCAGACTCTGTCAAACGCCTTGGAAATATCTAAAGCAATTACGTTACTTTCGCCAGAATGGTGAATGGAACGGCACCATTTTCCGATAACAGAGCTAGTAAGTCTCCAGTAACAACATATAATTGTACATGGGACACTGATCTGTAGTTGATGAGTTAAAACTACATATAAATTCAAGTTTAGTTCAACTAAACCAGCGTTTAAACCATTAGTGATTTATTAGCCATAAGTGTACTTTTGGAAGTATCAGGGTACAGACGACGACATTCTGTTACCACTTGAAGAATGAATTTTTTTTGCTCCTCATCTTTTGTAAGAGTGCTATTGAAGTCTTTAATTAGTTTAACCCCCTTTTAGCCGTGTCGTTTACTACTTTCATACGTCTTACAAAACTTTGAAGTTTCAACAAATCTTTATTTTCGGACAAATTCCTTTGGTCCTTTGCCAAAAAATATATTTTAACTTCAAAATATTCGAAAAAGACAGACTTTGATCCGAAACAAACTTCTCAAGAGAAGCATTTTTAAAAAGTTTTACATCCTCGTTTTCAGAAACTTGCACTCTAATAATTCTTGCAGACCGTTCGTCTTCTTTTAAATCCTTGTATGACAAAATTTTTTGAGCCATTTTTCTACTAATTTCATTAGCAACATTATTGTCAAACAAGCTAAAACAGATTTGTTCCGGGTATATATTTTCTCAGTACCCATTTCTAAGATACCTTGATCAATATCTTTGTATTTAATGGCGTTCTGAACAAATTCCATATCATTATTAGGAGCTGTAATAGCGTATGAAGCTTGAAACCACATTTTCAAATACAAGTTCGCAGTAAATAAACATGTAGCTTTTGGTGAACTGATCTCCTCTATACTCATAGGAAACTGTTCCCTATAAATAAACATTTTCAGAGAGTAAATGGCTTTTGCCATCCAACGGGCGTGATGATGCACCAGGACTGCAAACGAAACATCGTCAGAAGGAACAGTTCCTAAAAATATTAGGCATAACTTAATTTTTTTTTGTCATTATTTTTTATTGAATCTTCATATATTAAATATGAACTAATAATAATTAATCAAATCTTAACCTAATACGTTATTTTATGTCCTGCCAGTGCCAGACAAAATTTTCTTCATCACGGGTTCTGTTCACTTATATATTTCGCTCATAAATAAACATTGAGATCCTTATGAATGTTTGAGTTTTTAACATACCAGGGAGCTGCTGTGATTATTCGAAGAAGTTTATTTTGGCGCCTTTGAATTTTGTCGATATTAGAGGCCGAGGCAGTGCCCCATAGTTGAATACCGTAGCACCAGATAGGCTTTAAGATAGAGTTGTAAAGTAGAAGCTTGCAATCGAGACTAAGGACAGAATTTCTTCCAATAAGCCAATGAATTTGAATGGCTTTTAGTTTCATTTGAGTTAATTTTGCCTCTATATGGCATTTGCACGTTAATCGCCGATCCAGATGTATACCGAAATATTTTACATGCGAATGTTGAGGAATTATTTGATTATTGATTGTAATAGAGGGGCAAGATTCCAGGCGCAAAGTGAATGTTATATGTACGCATTTTTGCTCATTAACCATTATCCTCCATTGTCGTAACTATATTTCTAGTTGAAATATATGATGCTGTAAGTAACGCGATGCTTCATAACGATTTTCGTGGACGCTTAGAAAAGCTGTATCGTCTGCAAATGTTGAAGTTTGTGTATAGTTGCTTGTTGGCATGTCCGAAGTATTTATAAATGAAGTATAATAGGGGGTCCAGGATGCTGCCTTGTGGGACTCCAGCGGCAATGGGCTGAGGTGAACTTAAGAAATTTCCTTCTTTGATAATAAATTGACGACCGACTAAGTAGCTTTTTAGCAGCTTGTGTGTGTTTGCTAGTAAATTTTGCTTCAATTTATGTAATAAGCCTTCATGCCAGACTTTATCAAAAGCTTGCGAAACATCGATGAAGAGTGCTGAGCAATATTTCTTTTCTTCAAATGCTTTTCTTATGACATTTACTATTCGATGAGTCTGTTCGATTGTGCTGTGTTTTCTTCTAAGTCCGAACTGATGGTTTGGAATACATCTATTTTCACTTAAGATCGGTGTTAATTTTGAAACTAATAATTTCTCAAACAGCTTTGACATATTTGATAATAAGCTCATAGGCCTATAAGACTCAACTTTTGTATGATCTTTCCCTGGCTTTGGTATCATGGTAACTAAGGAAACCTTCCATTTTTGAGGATAGTATTCAAGGCGTAAAATAGCATTAAAAATAAAAAGAATAATTTTCTTTGCTATGCGAGGTAGCTCCAAAAGCATTTAATTGCTGATTTCATCAATACCAGGTGCCTTCTTAGTGTTTAAGTCACAAATAGCCTTTTCTATTTCTCTTATCTCAAATCTGAGGGGAATAGCTGCTCTAGCAGCAACAGGTGGTAACTCGACCGCAATATTTATTTATTTATTTACTTATTTTCTTAAGTCAATGGAAAAATCCTTACAGACTATTACAAATTGAAAAATTTAGTAAATATAAAAATACAAGCTTCAGCAATTACATATAATCAATCGATTAGTTTAACGAATTTAAATATGATATTATATCACTCTTTATGGTTTTAATGTTTTTGTTAAAGTCAATATATTTATATAAGTTATTGAAATCATCACAGACTCTACGAAATGGATCAAACTGAGCAAAGTTTGTAGTATAATATTTAATACTCAGAATGCTATAATATCTTGATAGACGAACAGGTACGTTAAGGTTAATTTTTCCCAGAAGGTATTGAGAATTGACGCTTCCGTTTATTAGCTTAAGTAGAAAAATAGCATTTAACATTTTCCGACGACTTCTTAAAGTTGGTAACCTAATAAGTGCCAGACGGTTAACATATGATGGTAACCTTATGTGAGGGTCCCAACCCAATCCGCGAAGACAGAATAATAAAAACTGGATTTGAACTGACTCGATTTTGTTAGAGTGAACTGAGTACTGTGGATCCCATATCACCGATCCATATTCAAGAATCGGTCGAACCAAAGTAGTAAACAGTTGCTTCGTAACATAAGGATCTGAAAACTCTTTAGACCACCTTTTTATAAATCCAAGGACACCAGTAGCTTTGTTAGTAGTTAACGTGATATGATTCTTGAAATCCAACTTTCTATCAAAATGAACTCCTAAATCATTGATGGAATCAACCAATTCAAGTAAAGAAGCATTCATAGTATATAGGCCATTATTTGGTGATGTTCTTGAGAATATCATATATTTACATTTTTTTACATTTAGTTCCATTAAGTCATCACTACACCAATATGTCAAATAATTAATATCATCTTGCAGAAGTATTTGTTGATCAATGCCCTGCAGATAACGAGACTAGTCCATACATGCATGTAAAGAGTAGTCCATAAAGGAGTAGGAGTACTCCAAAACTACTCCAAATATATGGGTTAAAGGTGGTCCATTTAACATTACGATGTCCTAGGAGGGGACCATATAACCCACCGAAGTAGTCCCTAAACTACTCCATGGAGTACTAAAGTGGGTTAGTTTTAAAAGTACTCCATGTTAATACTGTATGGAGTACACTTAAGGGGTATTTTCCTTTTAATTTTTTACTTTATTATTGCTATTAATTAATATATTTACTTGGTATTTTTATTTTTTTTACTTCTTTTCCACAAATTTCACAAACTTTCGCTTTTAAAAAAACAATTAATAATGGACACCATCAAGGCTGCCAATGTGTTATACTGTAAACTATAGAATAGTATACATCATGCAGTTGTTGGCAGCACTGCATGTTAATTTCTTATAACATGGTCCATACTACAGTACATTGGACCATGTTGTAAGTAGTCCATTTAAGCCACTATGGACCACGTAGTCCAATATTAGCTGTAGGGTGTTGTTGAATGTAATAAACATTTTAACATCGTCTGCATACATCAGTGTGTTGGAATTTTTTACAACAGAAGGAAGATCATTTATAAATGAGTAAATAAGAGCGGCCCAAGATGACTGCCCTGAGGCACTCCAGATAATACATCTATGTAATTAGAATACGTGTTACGGAACTTTACACATTGCTTTCTATTCGTTAAATAAGACTCAATCCATTTCATTATCGAAGTGCTAAATCCTAATCGGTTAAGCTTATGAACGAGTAAGTTATAATTTACTTTGTCGAACGCTTTACTAAAATCAATGTAAATGACGTCGGTTTGTTTGCCAGCTATAAATCCTTCGGTAACTAAAGTTGTAAATTCTAGAAGATTTGTGATTGTTGATCGTGATTTAGAGAAACCATGTTGGTATGGAGATAAAACAGATAACGCCTGATGTGATAGTGTATCATATAAAAGTTTTTCAAACAGTTTTGGTATAACACTGAGTTTAGCAATTCCTCTGTAATTTGAGATATCAGCTTTTGATCCAGATTTAAATAGAGGTACAATAAACGATTCTTTCCAAATAGTTGGAAAATGCCCAAGTTTGAGTGATTTATTAAAAATGTATGTCAACGGCGTACTTAATAAATGATGGTAATGCTTTAAAATTTTAAATTTGAGGCAGTTAGATGATCTATTACGGCTATATTAAAGTTATTGGATTCAGGGAAAGAGTATGAATACTGATCATTCGAATTAAATGTAGATGATGAGTAAGTTGACGCAAAAAAATCAGCAAACAAATTACTTATTAATTTATCATCTGACGACTCTATGTCACCAAACTTCATAATGGTAGGAAAATCAGCTGCTCGTCGTTTAGAGTTAACAAATTTATAGAATGATTTAGGGTAATTTTTTAAGTTATTTTTAACTTTATTTAAATATGCATTATAAGCTATTTGATTAGCGCTAGTGTATTCAGATCGTGCTAAGGAATATTTGGAATAATTTATTGTTGAACTGTTTATTTTAAAATTTTTTTACAGTTTATTATTTTTTATTTTTAAGTCTTGTAAGATATTTGGTGTTCCAAGGCGGACCATGATAACAAATTGGTTTTACCAAAGGCACTGAATACGAAAAACATTGATAAAGAAGTTGTTAAAATTTCATAACTCAACGGTCCAAATCATCGCCAAAAACGTGTAATAAAACCAGTCAATCTGTGACAATTGAAAATGAAGTTTGCTGTGATCGGTTGATTTAAAACGAAACATTTTCTGTTGTTGGGTTTTTTTTATTCTGTTGAATGGGAGATTGACAAAAAAAGTGTATCTCCACAGTTGGGTGATATTGATCCTCAGGATTGGAAATTGGTGTATGTCGCATTATCGAAAAATCTGATGGTTCATTAACAAAAATTAGATCTAACATTTTACCAAACGCATTAGAGATGGAGTTAATTTGAAAAAGAGAATGCTCAAGCAAGCAATTAATAAAATTCGTTGAGACTTCCGAGGCTTGAGCTGGGATCAGGTAGTTTATGTCCGAACTAGTATTCCAGGAAATCCTTGACAAATTAAAGTCTCCAAATATAACAACAAGATCCGTTGAATTAATTGTTTTTAAAAGTATTTCAATAGCTTTTAAGTAATCTTCATACGCAGTAAGAGATGAGTTAGGAGGAATGTATAAGCACACAATATATAAAGATTGCTTATGTATTTTTAAATAAACACATACAAGTTCTATATGTAAAAATTCCTGGAGAATAATTTCCTCAGATGAGAATTCGTTTGTAATGGCAATTAACACACCACCTCCCGACTTTTTGTGTTGCTATTATATTGCACACAACTTTCTCTATCTTTTCTAAAAATCTGATATTTAGAACAAAAAATTTCTGAGTTATTAATTTTATTGTTAAGCCAGGTTTCAGTAAATACTATTATATGAAAAAATCTGTAAAATTCAGCACTAAATTTTTGACAGGCATTACAACGCCAATGCAGATTTCTATTTTTTGCAATTGCCTCACCAACTAGACCGGAGAGACCACAACATTTAAAATGGCATAACCCATGACACAACCAACAGATAACCATTCTATCATCATATCCACCTAAGTTGCATTCTTTTTTTATGCATGCCATTATTGATTGGTAGAAATCTCAGTTTATTTTAAATTGTATTTATGTATAATATAAGAGGGACTGCTGTTTTATTGTTATACTAGCATTTAACCCGCTACTTCGTTAGCGTTTCCTTTTCCTTCGTGGTCATATTTGTATGTCAAAGCTTATTTTTCTAGGTTTAAATTTGTTTAAATTCTAGCATTTAACCCGCTACTTTGTAATCAGGCCTTTTCTTTCATGAACATATTTATATTCCAAAGTATATGTAAATAGGTTAAAGCAAAATAGTTCCTCTTATTTTTTTAATGAACAACATTAGGTGTTAAATTTTTTGTATCTCTATTAGTTTTGGATTTTTTAGGTAAGCGAGATCGAGTTGGCGAGAGACCAGCCTCCGGTCCAAATGGCAGCTTTTTAGCTTCAGGATCTTAGGATGTGTCATTCAGTTACTTTACAGTTTTATATTATATAGATAGAATGAGAAGAATGTTGTGAAAAAAGTTACAAAATTAGGAATGATTTTCACACCTTAAACGTTTGAATTTCAAAACAGGTCCAAATCTGTTTTGTATTTTTTAGATAAGCTACGAATGTGATAAAATTTTTATTTACCCTTCTACTCCCCAAAAAGTCCGTACCTCACAAAAGTACCAGAAACCTGTCCGTTTATTTTTTTAATGAGCAATAATAAGTATTCAATTTTTGTATCTCTTTTAGTTAAGGAGATATGAGGTTAGGGAATTTTTCTAATGAACAACAATAAGTGTTAATGCTTTTCATCTCTTTTAGTTAAGGAGGTATGAGCTTAGCAGGATCCTTTGGCGAGAGGCCAGCCCATGGTCCAAATGTCAACCTTTTAGTTTCAGACGTTAGGCTCTGCGATGAAAGATTTGAAAAAATAACAAACATATGTACAATTTTCATCCCTTAAACGTTCGAATTTCGAAAAAGTACCAAATATGCATTTGTAGTTTTTAGATAAGTTGATAATTTTTATTTAGTTTTTATTAAAATGGACGAATTTCGTAAAAGTACCAGACAATTACTTTAACTTAAAATAAATATTAAGTTAAAAAAGTACCGGTTTATTAAAAAAGTATTAGTTAGAGAACGAAAAAGTTCCAAAAATACCTCTTACAGATTCTCTTTTACTCAGTACCTTGCAGATTTATTTTATGTTTCTAGATCCAATAAATGCGGAAATTGAAAAGGTACCATTTAAAAATATAATATCAAACCCCCTTTACAGATTCTCATTCACTCAGGACCTTGACTGTTTAATTTTACCTTTCTAGGTCCAATACTAACGGTAATTCAAAAAGTACCAGTTAATGAATAAAAAAGTACCAAAAAGTTCCCTCTTATAGAATCTCATCCACTCAAGACATTGCATGTTAAATTTTATGAGGAAATTCAAAAAGTACCAGTATAAGAACAAAAAGGACCACAAACTTCCCTCTTATAGATTCTTATCCTCTCAGGGCATTGCATCTTGAATTTTATGTTTCTAAGTTAATTAATAACGGATATTGAAAAAGTACCAGCTTAAAAACCCAAAAGTACCAATAAGCTCTTTTAGGGATTCTCATTCTTTCAGAACCTTGCAGGTTTAATTTTATGTTCGTACGACCAATATTAGCGAAAATTTAAAAAAAGTGCCAGTTTAAATCGAAAAAGTACCAAAAAGATCCACTTACAGATTGTAATTCACTCAAGACCTTGCATGTTTAATTTCATGTTTCTAGGTCCAATACTAATGGAAATTCAAAAAGTAACAGCTAACGAATAAAAAAGTACCAATAAGATCCCACTAAACGATTCTCATTTAAACAGGATCGTGCATGTTTAATTTTATGTTTCTAGGTCCAATACTAACGGAAATTCAAAAAGTACCAGTAAATGAACAAAAAAGTACCAAAAACTTCCCTCTTATGGATTCTTATCCACTCAGGACCTTGCTTGTTAAATTTTATCTTTCTAGGTCCAATACCAACGGAAATTCAAAAAGTACCAATCAAAGAATAAAAAAGTACCAAAAAGTTCATTCTTATACATAGATTCTCATCCACCCAGGACATTGCATATTGAATTTTATGTTCCTAGGTCCAATACTAAAGGAAATTCAAAAAGTACCAGTTAAGGAACAAAAAAGTACCAAAAAGTTCCGTCACAGATTCTTATCCACTCAGGACATTGCATTGATTCTTATCTACTCAGGACATTGCATGTTGAATCTTATGTTTTTAGGTCCAACATAAACGATAATTTAAAATATACCAAAAAGTTAAGTAAAATATCAAATTTCCTGTATTTCCCCTTTTTGGTACTATTCCCCCCCCCCCCCCCCCCCCCCCCCATTAAATCATAAAAAATTTCAGTATTATTGTAAGAAATATTGTAAATAAAACCCGTACCACTTCTAAACGATTTAAAGTTTTATTAAGGAATGAAAAAAGAAAGAATATACAAATGTATTTTTATGTATAAAGCAAAGGTTGCTACGATTAAAAATAAAAATACAAATTCAAAGCCTACTAAGATTAGGTTTGTAATATATAACAATAAGTCATTATAACTAAGTAGTATTTTTAACACACCTTCTCAAACCTAATATTAGATAGTTAATTTTCAATAAAAGTTAATTAATATTCATAAGTTCAATAAATTTCATGTGTTTAATCCTAGAAAGATTTTTCGTAAAAATATCTGCTACCATATGTTCCGTGCTAAGATATTTAAGTTTAATTTGCTTCATGCTAATTGCGTTTCGTATGTGATGGTTCTTGATATCGATGTGCTTACTCCTGTTGTGAAATATAGCATTCGAAGCTATTTTTAAAGCACCTTGATTATCCACATTTAATGTCACTGGAACATCTTCAACGCACTCAAGTTCAAGTAACAATCGTTTTAAGTAAATGGCTTCCCTTGTAGCATTTGACATTGAAATGTACTCCGCCTCTGTGCTACTTAATGCGACGACATTTTGTTTTTTGGACTCCCAAGAAACCAAGCAACTGCCGTAGTAAAACATAAAACCTGAATATGATTTTCTGTCCAGAGCATTTCCGCCCCAATCTGCATCTGCATATCCAGTTAATTCTCCCTCATTGTATTTGTAATGAAGCTTCAGTTCTTTCGTACCCGATAAATATTTCAAAATATTTTTGACAGCTTTCATATGTTCAATATGAGGATCTGTGTTTCTCTGTGATAACTTTGCTACTGAATGCAATATGTCAGGACGAGTTGTGATAGCTAAATACATAAGTTCTCCCATAATAGTTTGATACGTTTTAAGTTCTACTTTTTTGCAATTGCTGTCACAAACCACTTGAAAACCAGGTTCAAGGGGAACTGATATCTTCTTACATTGCTCCATATCATATTTGCTCAACAAAGATTTTATTTATTGAATATTACTCACAGTTAAATCGCCTGTTTCACCATCTCTGTTTATTTCCATTCCAAGAAAATGCTGTACTGGACCTTTAACGTTTCATGGTAATCGATACCGTACTTTTGGCTACATCCTTTGGCCACGAGTCTTGCTTTATATCGCTCAACATGCCCATCTTTTGTTGTTTTAATGGCATATACCCATTTGCATCCAATAGGTCTTTTTCCAGCTGGCAAATCGACCAAGTCCCATGTTTTATTTTTTACCAAAACCAATTCTGTTTGCATAGCATTCTTCCATTCTGACGATTTTTTACAACTACATATGTAATTGCTTCTTCCGTAGATTGGGGCACGAATTTTTCTTTTGTGAATAAACTATTTATCACGTTATATTGTTTTTTAGGTCTACCAGTAGTGCGATTCACTAACTTTTATAACGATAATCGAATCGTTAAAATAAGTATAACGAAAATTTATCGAATATGCTATTCTGTAAAATTTTTAACGATATTCGCTGTCGTTTAAAGTCAGCTGTTACTTTAAGCAATTTTTTTGTCGTTATCTTAGCGACAATAATTTAGTTTGTGTTTATTTTATCGATAAAATGTTTTTTATGTTTAAAATAGCTTACATACATACAAAGATATATGCATATGTATGTATATGTATGAACAAAAACAAAATAATAAATTTAAAATTTGCAAAAAGAAAGCAAATTAAGAACAAAAATAAAATTCTAAATGTAAAATTCACAAAAAAAAAAAAAAATATAAAACCACAAATTAACCCTTCGTCTTACTTATGAGTCTGGCCAGACCTTTTTCAGTGCATTTTAAATGAAAAAATATGTGTAACAAGGGGGGTTAAGAACATTTTCATATGTTTTTATTTTATTCTCTTTTGTGCTTTTCGTTTTTTTTAACATTTTGTAGACAGAGATGTTACAAAAAAAAAACAGCTGTTTACTATCGTTAAAAAAAATTACAGAATCACACTATCGTTACTGCAAGCGAATATAAATGTCGACAAATATTACGATTGTCGGATCGTTAAAAGTAAGTGAATCGCACCACAGGTCTGCCATCTCGAATTATTTTGGGACGACCTCTTCCCCTTCTTGGCTGCTGACTATCATCTACCAAATTAACTTCCTCTGATTGAATTTCATTAAGCATTGTGTTGTTATTAGTCTCTTCAATTTCATCACTATCCCCATCATCAGCCACCATCTTCTTGATCGTCAATCATTTGATAAACTGAATCATCTACTGTATCATGAGAAGACTGAGAACTTTCTTTAATCTCATCAGTGGGAAATATGATATAATCGTCAACTTTGCAATCTTGACCATTTTCACTACCAACACAATCAAACGAATTTTCGTTAAAACTCACGTCACGTCTTTAAATTACTTTTTGTGTTTCCTTGTCATACAATCTGTACGCCTTTGCAACTTGGGAATATCCCACCATAATATGTTGTTTTCCTTTTGCATCAAACATTGATTTTTGACGTTTATCCAAGGCTATTGCACATGAACCAAAAATCTTAATATGACTAACTTTCGGCTTATATCCATACCAAGCTTCATATGGGGTTTTATCTAACAGAGCTTTAGTAGGAGAACGATTTCGCAAATAGACTGCTGTGGCAACAGCTTCTGCCCACAGATTTTTGTTCAGTTTCGCATGTACTAACATGGATCGTGACATCTCCACCAACGTTCGGTTTGCGCGTTCAGTAACACCATTTTGTTGAGGTGTGTATACTACGGTTAACTGCCTCAAAATACCGTGCTCCTGTAAATAAGAATCAAAAATTTTGTTAATGTACTCACGTCCGTTATCGCTTCGTAATATTTTAATCTTATTTTCTGTTTGACGTTCAACTTGCTGCTTGAATATCTTGAATTTTTCAAATACCTCATCCTTTGACTTCATGAAGAATACAAATACTCTGCTTGTCTTATCGTCAATAAAGGTGACAAAATATCTGGATCCACCCACAAACGGTACATTTATTGGACCACATACATCCGAATGTATTAACTCCAATACATTTTCAGAACGATGTTCACTTGCTTTAGGAAAGGGTGCAACATGAATCTTGCTTATCATACACGTTTTGCACCTGTGATTTTCAGCTTGATTCGAAATTTTCATGCCATTTGCTAGACCTTTTTTACTTATTACCCCTAAGTCATTGAAATTTAAATGACCAAATCGGCAATGCCAAAGCATGTCGCTATTACTTTTTTTTTTTTTTTTTTTTTTTACTTTTAGGACCAGCACTCAGGGGATGACCCCTACTAATGCATTGCATTGTGTTGGAACTAGGAAAATAGGTTGTGGGAAGGAGGATAGAGGGAGTAGTGTTTGTGAACATTCGATTTGAACTTAATCATGTTGTAAGTGAGAGGGAAGACTTCTGCAGGAAGGTTATTCCACATACGAACTGTGCGGGAAAAAAATGAATTCTCTCTGTAATGCGTTGTACGATTCACCTGCCAATCGACCACATAAGGATGGGCTCTTGAGGAAAAACGTGTATTACGAACAAACGTACGGGTTTCGGGAACCAGATCCCTAATTTCGTCAGAACACATCCCATTGTAGTAACGATAAAACAGACAAATACAACCCACATTGCGACGGTGCTCGAGGGAGTCAATAGAATTGGATACCCTACTGTCACCAATGAGAACCTTCGCCCTCTCCTGCACGCGGTCGAGAAGCTCCAAAATAGACTTTGAAGCACCGGCCCACACATGAGAGTTGTATTCCATACGCGGTCGGATATAGGTGGTATAAATAGTAAGGAGATCAGATGGAGTGAAGTATATCTTACACCGTCTTAGAAAACCGAGGCACTTGAATGCTTCTTTCGACACCTTGAATATATGTTCTGTCCATCGGACATCACATTGTATCCTCATGCCCAGAACATCAAGAGATTCTGATTCCTCAATAATTATACCACCCATATATACAGATGAGGCACCTTGATTTGTCGCGCGTTTATGCGTCAGCACGCAACATTGGGTTTTTCGGGCATTAAAATCGACCCTATTCGCACGACCCCATTCCGAGATTATGTCAAGGTCTCGGCCAAGCGTATCATTCATATTCTGCCTCATAGCAGCGACATCGGATACGCTTGGTCTACATTCGAATGAGAACGAGTTGCAAAGGTTGCTGTCATCTGCAAAAGAGTAGATAGGATTGTAAGTTTGACAAAGGAGGTCGTTTAGAAAGATAAGAAATAGAGTAGGAGAAAGAACGGAGCCTTGCGGCACCCCTGAATGAATCTTGAACTCGTTTGACGAAACCCCATCAATAACAACTCGTATAGTGCGATCTCTGAGAAAACTCGATATAAATCGAGAGAAATTATCACCGACACCAAATGCAGCAAGTTTTGACAAGAGTGCACCATGCCAGACTCTGTCAAACGCCTTAGAAATATCCAAAGCAATTACCTTACTTTCGCCAAAATGGTGAATGGAATGGCACCATTTTTCCGATAACAGAGCTAGTAAGTCTCCAGTAGAGCGACCTCTACGAAAGCCATACTGGCGGTCGCTTAGTAGGTAGTTTGATTCTAAATATTTGACAAGATGGTAATTTACCATACTCTCCATAACTTTGGAAAGTGCCGAACAAATTGCAATTGGGCGGTAATTTTCAGGGTTATTAGCGGTTCCCTTTTTAGGAATTGGCGTTACGTTAGCAACTTTCCAGCAGACTGGAAATTCCGCGGCACGGTATAAAGTGCTGAAAAGATTTGCTAAGGGACGAGCTAGCGTCGAAGAGCACTGCTTCAAGACCAGTGCAGGTATACCATCCGGCCCAGGAGACTTGTTTATGTCGAGATCCGCAAGAACCCTTTTAACAGCTCGACCCCGAAAAAATATTCTAGGCATAGTTACGGATACTTTTTCGAGTTCGGGTAGTGGTTGATTGCTATCTGGTAGGTAAGAATTATTAGCAAATAATTCGGCAAAACAATTAGCCTTATCAACCGGGTCCGTGAATGATCGGCCATCCTTTAAAAGAGCTGGTATTGAAGAACTAGCATTAACCCTTACTCTTTTAACGAATGACCAGAAGCTTTTACTAGCCCGGGGAGCAGCAAGAACTTCAGCACGAAGACGTTGCTCGTGAAGAGTTTTTTCCCGTCTAAGTACTTTGGCACACGAAGACCTTGCCATTTTGCGTAGCAATTCAGTATCAACGTTTTTATTTTTACGCCAATTTCTGAATGCTTCCTCTCTGGATCTGACTGCTGATTTGCACGACTGATTAAACCAAGATTTGGATCGAGGTTTATTCGAAGCTTTTTTAACTGGGATGAAGATTTTCATTCCCAGCATTATTACGTTTTCAACCATTTTCGCCATGGCATTGACGTCATTGTCCAGGAAACAGAGTTTCCAATTGAAATGCCGAAAAAAGTCATTGAGCTCAGCCCAACGTGCTTTTCCGTAAACAAATATTGATCGTTTCGTAGCCCGTCGTGAAACGTTCCGAAGTTCGGAGAACGGAAAAGAGGCGGAAATGGTGCAATGATCCGAGTTGCCGAGAGGTGCTAGAACCTCAACTTCGTACTTTTGAGGGTGCGAAGAGAGGAAGAGGTCAAGGGTATTGTGTTGGTGCCCGTCAACACACGGAATATGTGTTGGTTCATTCACCAGTTGCACGAGGTGGTTGTGCGCAGCAAAAAGCTCAACATATTGGCCTTCATAAGTTGTACGGCCCGAGTGGTGAAGCCAAGAAGAATTGTGGACATTAAAATCACCAGCAACAACGATTTCACTGTCGGGACAATTCTCAAGAATCTTCGCTATTGAGTCGGAAAGGGAGTCGAAGCCCGATAAGGTAATATCCCTTCCCGCATTTGGACTTCTGTAAAGAAATCCGAAATGCAAATAGTGTGCATCGATTTTGAATTTAACCCAAAGACAGTTAAATTCCGCATCAAGCATGCCCATTGATTGCTGGCATTGATACACAACTTCATTGCGTATGTATATAGCAAGACCCCGATGAAGATTAAAGAGGGATAGAAGGTGATACCCAGGAATCTGAAAATCAAGTGGATCGGAATTTTCAGATACCTGAGTTTCACATAAGGCGTAAACATCCGGCCGGTGGAGACAAACGTGAGCATACACAGAGAAAAATACGCTGCAATATGCTGCAAAAATACGCTCTTTGGATTCTTGACGTAAAACAAACAAATTGTCTTCTTTGTAAGCATATATTACAACATCACCTGCACTGTCCTTAATTTGAACTCCATCGGAATTAAATGTTGCTGTGCACCCATTTTCAACTGCCTTACTGATCGAAATAAAATTTCGATCCGGTGCAAAAAGGACATTCTCCAGGTGTATTTCGCATTCCCCTTTTATTATAATTTTACCTTTACCAGTTGCGGTTATACATTTATCAGCTGCAAGATAAATTTGTTCATCGCATTTGACCAGGGTGTCAACTAACTTTCTATTGTTACACATGTGTGATGTGGCACCACTATCAACATACCACAAATCTTGTTTAAAACCTTTTGCTGCTGCAACTAATGCACATGATTTCTGTTCCACTGCTTTCTTTTCTCGACAATCTCTAGCGTAATGACCTTTACGGCCACAGGTGAAACACTTTCCAGTAATTACCTTATTGTCTTTTGCTACTCTAGAGTTTATACTCTTAGATTTCTTATTAGAAAGTGCTGCATATGCTTGCTGATAACTACTACCTTCAGCTTCTTGTTGTACATTCGCTCGACGGTCACCTTCTTCTAGCAATTTCAATTTCAATACTTGAAATGTTGGCAAATTATCCCGAGTCTCCATAGCAATTATAAAAGCCTCATACGACTTCGGCAAACTTGATAATAACGTTATGACAACTAATTCATCTTGAAGCTGGATACCGCTATCTGCTAGTTTTTCTATGACTTCCTCGAATTTATTTAAATGCTGGCTCATAGCTTCGTTGTCATCCATTTGCAGATGCATTAACCGTTTATAAAGCATAACTTTTTGTATTGGCCCCCTGGGCTTGTGCACTTCCTCTAATTTGTTCCAAGCTTCTGCAGATTTTGTACATTTCTTAATGTAATTTAGCTGACTTCCTTTTATGCTCAAAACAATAGTGGCAAGCGCTTTTTCGTCATTCCCTTCCCAATCGGATCTCTGTTGCGCAGTCCAATTAGGCTCACAGTTCAATTGACCATTTGCGTACTTCCACAACCCATTGTGGATAAGCACGCTCTTCATATGCACATGCCAGGAATCGTAATTCCTTTCATCTAGCATCTCGATTTGCAAGAACGGCGACGGCATATCTAGTTTTCCTTTAGTCAATTCTGAACACAATATTCTTTTAAAAATTTTAAATGGCTAGACGTCTGGGCCCATAACCTAAATGTAAGAAATATTGTAAATAAAACCCGTACCACTTCTAAACGATTTAAAGTTTTATTAAGGAATGAAAAAAGAAAGAATATACAAATGTATTTTTATGTATAAAGCAAAGGTTGCTACGATTAAAAATAAAAATACAAATTCAAAGCCTACTAAGATTAGGTTTGTAATATATAACAATAAGTAATTATAACTAAGTAGTATTTTTAACAATTATAGTGGCAGCCCATAATATAGAACGAATATTTCAATGAATGGAGAAAATTGTTTATTAAAAAAAGTACCAAAAATAGTTACGATTTTTACACCTTATATGTTCGAATTTCGAAAAAGTACCAAATTCATATTCGTATTTTTTTGATAAGTTTCGAATGTGGTATTAACTTTGTTTCAATGTTTATTGGTTCAAAAGATAAAAGGGGTGTCAAAAAAGTACTAAAATTAAGATTTTACCCATTTACTCCCAAATAGGGCCGAATTTCAAAAAAGTACCAGACACCTGTCCGCTTATTTTTCTAAAGAACAACGATAAGTATTACATTTTTTTTGTATCTCTTTTAGTTTTCGAGATATAAGGTTACCGTATTTTCCCGTTTTTACCCTTTTTTACCCCTTAAACATTTGAATTTCCAAAAATCCCGTCTTAGTGGATCGATTTGGAGTGTTACCAATCTCTGGTCCAAATTTCAAGTATTTAGCTTCAGGCGTTTAGGCTGTGCGATGATGAATCAGTCAGTGAGTCAGTCAGTAACGTTACAATTTTATATATACTAGATGACCCGTGCGAATATTACGCAACGTTAGTTGTCATTTTTGTAACACAAAATGAAAATAATTAATAGAAATTTTAGTAACTTCAATACATTTTAAAATATAATTTTTATCAATGAAAATATTAATTTTTCAATTTCTAATTATTTTTCGTCATTAGTGTTAGAAATAAGCTTTAAAATGAGATATCATTCATTAAATTTGATGCGGTGGTATGGGAGATATTTGCAACCGACAAAAAAAAGTGCTTTAGAAATAATATATATGATGATAGATTGTTTGTTTTGTTTATTATTGATTTGTTTCTGTTGTTGCAAAATAAGAATATTTTTTAAACGGTTTTTGTTTTTTTATTTTCGGCTTATGTTTTGTTATGAATTTAGTAAAAGGTAAATTGAAAGAGTCACTATTTTTGTTTTTTTTTTTTTTTTTTTTTTATTTATGACAGAGAAAGCACCAGTTTGTTTTGTTTAATTATTACTGATCTGTTTTTGTTTGTAATGTTTATTATTGTTCTGTTACTGTTGTTATTAATTTAAAACGTTTGTCGTTATTGTTTTTTTTTCTGTTTATGTTTTGTGACAATCGAACGCAATTTAAAAATTTAGTATGAGTTAGATACAATATTATTTAATTGTAGATTCACTATTATTTTAAGATTTATTGATAATTAAATAATATTCTATTAGCAACAGATTTCCAAAAATAAATTTGTTTTAGAAGATTTGAATTGTTTAGCCGGAGCACATTTAAAAACACGTCTTAACACAGAGAGAGAGAGATATATTTGGTGTAAATACGTTTTTCAAGTGACTAACAAACAGATTTCCTTTTTCAATATCGTTTCTTGCCCAACTACCATTCAAGTTTCTTAATGGTGGCTTATGCTATGTTCACATTTGGGTTTTTAAACGCGTTTAAGCAAAATGTTGATTTAGCTAATCAAAGCCGTTCACATTACATTTGAGATGATTAAGATGACAGATGATTAAGAAAAAACACACACACAAAAAAACAACAAACAAATTTAAATTTCTTTAAAGTATTAAAAATGGATAAAAACACTTTTATAAAGTTATCAGAAGATTATTTTAATCAATTTAATGATGAAATTGTGAAAATTTATGAATTATTTAAGGAAAAAAAATAAAAACATTGAGCAGACATCTTGGCCGGTTGTACACGATCATGAGCGATTCTACATTATTAGGGTATGTTCAGTGGATTCTATGTGGTTTATGAAGTGCTTTAGTTGTAATCATGTCGATTTGAAGTGATTAACAAATCACTTCAATGTATGGGTAATCATCTCGATTTTGAAGTGATTAGAGCTTAATCTTGTTCGAGCTGCTTAAACGCGTTTAAGAACCCAAGTGTGAACATAGTATTAGATATAACTGGCCTTTTTAGATTTCTAGCTGCACGCCATAATGAGTAGTCAGATTGTGGAGTTGCATCAAGTTCCTTAAGATATTTTTCTAGAGAAGCCGTTTTCTGATTCTGCAGTAACTTTCTTAGCCTTTTTGTGCACTCTTTTAATAAAATCTTAAGTTGCGGGGATCTGTAAAGTTGCCACTCTCTTCGAACTCTCCTTTTTTCAGTCAAGAGCCGCTCGACATCTGAAGAATATATTTTATTATTTTTAATTTTTTTGGTGGTAACGCTGGAATGTTGAACAGCTAGTTTAAGATAACTGTCAAAGTTAACAATAGAGAGATCCACATTCTCCGGTGTACTAAGCGGAATATTTTCTGTGCAATGGGCACTGAGAAATTTTTTATATTTTAACCAATTTATTTGTGTGGCTGGCGTCGCTATGTAACCTGACGGAAATACAATTCTATTTGGGTTCGATATAGTAACAATTGTAGGTGTGTGGTCGGATGATAATTCTAAGGAAGCTTCAACATGAATCGTTTCTGTGGGAATGTTTTTAACCATACCGAAATCGATGACATCTAGAATTTTTTGATGATCAGTGGGCCAATATGTTGGTAGTCCGCTCGCTACCACATTTAAATCCATTTTAGAAATTGTGTTAAATAAAACACGACCCTTTGGTGTTATAAGTCGCGACCCCCAGAAGGTATGTTTAGCGTTATAATCGCCATCGGCTAGGAAACACGGTCCTAATGATTTAAAATATTTATAATATTGGTCCTCCGATATTGAAAATCTAGGCGGGAAGTATAACGAAGAAATTACTAGGTTTCTATTTAATTCCTCAACGCAAATGTTCGTAGCTTGGAGATAATCTTCACGATGATCACACATTAGGTAGTGTTTGACTCGGGTTTTAATTAAAATGGCAGAAACTCCACAAGCTCTATCTCGAGGGTCCTTGGTATCATATAGTATATAACCATTTATTTTAAACGTATTTCTTGAGGTCAAATGAGTTTCAGAAATCATCATGACATCAATTTGTTTATTTTTAAGAAAGTATTCTAGTTCATTTTTATGTTGGCGGATGCCGTTTGCGTTCCAAAAACAAATTTTTAAACAGTTCATGGTTTGTTAAGTACAGCTTGCAATAACATCGATTGCATTCTAAGCATTTCCTGCATCATATTACCCATTGTGTTCGTAAAATTATTTACTATTTGCACTAATGTTTCCATGGTTTTTTCTTAACGACTTAAATTAGAAACCGGAGTTTCATCATTACTTGGCGAGGCACCTTGTATTGGCTGATGGTTTGATTTTAGGACGTTAGCGTAAGAGGTTCTGTTATTACTAGGCTGGGGGGCTTGAATTGCATTTGTTTTTACTTGATTTACAACCTGCATTTGAGGGGTATTTGTTTTCGGTCCAACCGTCTGCTTGACGATATTATATACAGGGCATCCCCTATAATTGGCAGTGTGATTACCGCCATAGTTGCTACATTTTTTTACGTTGGGGTCGGTTTTAGACTTATCGCAAGAAACTGTACCGTGTAGTTCACCACATACTACGCAGACATGGGGTAAGTAGCAGTATGCCTTGTTATGGCCAAATTCTTGGCAGTTTAAGCACTGAACAGGTCCATTTTTTTTGTGCGGCTCTTCTATAGTTATTCTTCTGTAGAGAATATATTTTAAATTGTAAATAGGATGTGTTTCGTTTTTTTTAAGTTTTACGTCGTCGGGTTCAAACTCCACTCGAAAAAGTGGTTGGGGAATTTTTTCTCTACTTTTAATATTTACTACATGTTTTACCTTGAAGCCTTTTCCTTCTAGGAATGTTTTAACCTCTTCTGGGTCCACACGTGAGTCAATACCCTTAATCACTACCTGCAGACCTTAAGTGCTTTTCAGTTAATACACTCAAAATATTATGTAGGTAAAATCAACGTAAAATGAAATATAAAACAAATGAAAATCCATTTAAAACCCGGTCAATTCATTTTTCATTTAAATCAGACTAAAAACACTTTTATTTTTAAATGTTAAAAAATGACTTACTAATTACAGTAGAAATGACTGAGTTTAACTTTTGTTTCAAAAATTTAACTATCAAAAAACAAACTACAATTTCCGTAAAAATTACAGATTTTAACTTTCGTTTCAAAAATTTAACTATCAAAAAAACAAACTACAATTTCCATAAAAATTACGAATTTTAACTTTCGTTTTAAAAATTTAACTATCAAAAAAACAAACTACAATTTCCGTAAAAAGTACGGATTTTAACTTTTGTTTCTCATTTTTAACTATAAAGAAAACAAGTTTATTTAAGAAAATAATTTTTTATTTTTATAGCAAAAAGTATATTAACAAAAGGAACTTATACGCTTAAAAATAAGTAAAAAGAAAAAAATTCTTAGCTGGAGCGTGAAACAAGCCTGAAATCGAAAAAAATACAGAATTCATAATAGTTATTTATTATATAGGATTTAAGTTTTAAAAAAAGAAAGTTTATCTAAAATTAACGTATTATTATTATTATTAACTTATATCCTAAGTAGCTAGTGCTATATGTGTACTTATGAATACATATAAGTCTTGTTCTTATATACATATGTAATGTTAATATAATTTAAGTAAATAAATACATACATTATAAATTACTTATATAAGCGGGGAAAAATGTGACAATTTGCAATGCCAGATTTCGCAAGTAGGCTGAATCCAACCTCATATTTTTGAAAACGTAGAATTCAACAATGGCCCTCGTTAAGAACAAATAGATTTATATATTTTCGTTTGGAACGTATTTACGACTTTATAGAAGGATTACCTGTACAGTTAAAACGATTATTACCTATGAATATATATTTATATAAATAGTGGCATGTCATAACGTTCAGTTTCATAACGTCAACGGACGTTATCACTCATCAAAAAGTGTCATAATGTCCACCGAACCTAAGACACTTTTAAAAGTTTCACAATGTCCCTGGAGATTATGACACATTTAATGACTTATAATCAATTTTTAGTTGGTTCAATTATTGTCAAGCTCTGGGACGAAAGATTTAACACACTCGCGAATTTTGTTTAATCTCGAATTTCAAAATATTTAATCTCCAAATTCCGAACTTTATAAAGCCAAATTTTGAAATCCTAAGTTTAAAACTCTCGAATTTAGAAACTTTATTCCATGTGACTCGGCTTTTTGTGCAGCCTGTGTTTGTTTTACCATAGAGGAGAAACAAACACCAACTTCGCTAACTAAAGCCGAGTCACATAGAATACTTTGTACATTAAACGTCGGTTTTTTCAACCAACAACTAAGTTCATAAACAGGTTTTATATTTTATTGTATAACAAACTTGGACGTTGTGACATGCGACCATATATATGTATATAGTTACCTATATATAGAAAGGCCATAACTCATGCTTTTTTAAGATCAGTATTTTTAACCACCGTTTAACAAAATAAACAAAAATCTCGGCTTAGCAAAAAAAAAACATGAGTTAGTGCTTTCAATATTAAGGTAACGATAAGTACATATATTAAAAAAAAACATATACACATACATATGTATGTACATACCTTGTTAAAATTAAATAATTCTTATCTCCAGAAAAATGGAATGTATAATACCACTCCTGAAAAAATGTAATCTGATATGATTTAAAAACGAGATTTTTAAAAAAACAATTTATACTTACCAATTCTATTTTCCCGGAAATTTTTTTTCCTTTGAAAGGTCGATTTTTTTTCTTATGAAAAATAAATCAAACAAACTATGTTTTTTTAAATAACAAAAAAAAAAAAAAAAAAAAAAAAAAAAACAACTGAATATTTTAAATGAACGGAAATTTCATTCGTCTTTTGTAATTTGTTTTCTAAACAACGTGCCTAAAAAGTTAAAAAGCAATTTTCGTACTAAAATAACTTTATTTTGGTTTAATTTAACTAAACGGAAAAATGTTAGAACAAACTACAAACAGTTAATGTAAAACTTTTTTGAGTGTAGGTATAAAAGTTTTTTATAAGTGTTTCAAAGTTGTTTACTATTTTGCGAAAATCATTCTCATGATTGACTTGTATTTTTGTCTCGTTTATACTTCAACGCTTGGTAGCCGCTACGTAAAACGAATTTTCACCTATCACCTATTCATCCTCCAGAATTGCAAAACGATTTTGAGAATTTATTTTATCAAAAGATGGTACTTTTGAGGCCGAAGCAACTGCTGCAGAGGTAGGGCTGCGTCCCCGTTTAAGCACTGTTATGTACCTGTCCATACCAACTTGTACTGTAGGCTTTTGACAACTTTTTACAGGAGGGTTTTCCATTGCATTTGTGTTTGAGTTCATTGTATCATTTCCCACTAAATTTGTTTTTGACGTCACGGCAATACTTGCTGGCCTGGCAAAACTTGTCACCAAATCTAGTTGTAGTTTTTTTAATGAGTCACTATCCACTGATTTTGTAAACACCGAGGGTGATAGAGAACGTGTTCGAGTAATTGGCTTAGCCGTTAAATAGTTTATATTGTTTTGTTTTGTTTTATTTATTTCTGCATTATTTTCATTTGCATTAACTAAAACGTAAACGTAAACGTTTCTTTCATTTTATCTTAGTGTTGTTTCACTGTTCGTACTCATGCAGAGTTGTTTTTGTTTTTCACCGTTTTGCTTTGCTTTTAATATTTTTATTATTTATTGTATTACAACAACACGAAAAATAAGAAATTTAAACTTAAATGTTTTTGTTCAGAATATGTATACCTACATAAGTACATACATGTACGAACATTCATACGTATGTATATATTTTTACTTTTTTATTTAATTTAATTTTATCGTTTTAATTGTTCACTATTATGTTAAATAATTTAAATAACAAAATATATTATTTATTTTAAGCGTCCATTCGCTGCTGATATATGTCAAAATCAATATGATTAATTAATAGTTCTAATCGTATGATTTTCCGATTTTTCCATCGCCGGTAAATACATCTTCTGACGCCATTTCTTCCACTTCCGATTCAGAGGAGAATGAGATATTTTCTAAATTTTCTGTTGCAGTGAGAAAAAGAACACATTTTATAAACTCCAATAGTAAATATTTAATAACATATTCAAGGTTAAGTTTTAAGGGTATAACTTTTTTATAAAAATTGGGCAAATATGGTAGAAACTTACCAGCGCTTTCTAGTGATATCTGTCGGAGTCGCCGCTCTTCTGCTTTTGATTTTCTTTCTTCGCTTCTTTCTTCAATTAGAGCTGTCTTCATTCAGTGAAGGCTGTCTTTCATTCTCTGATATTTCAAAAACTTAATGTCTTCCTGGTGAGTCATTTTGGTTATACATATGAATGAAGCATCTTCTACTGCTACATCAAACAAATCAGGCAATTTAATAGTGAGTACACTTTCCCTCTTGACATTTTGCTTTCAATCTTGAATTTTTCTGAAGTGTTTTCCATTCGTTATACAATTTTTCAACTTTACGAACAGCATTTTTCTGTAACTGAAAAGGTATCAATCCTAGCTATATTTTAATGTCAGACATCCTCTTGCTGTTGAAATTTTGCCAGCTCGGTTCATAAATGGCTGAGATAGGATAAAAAAAAATTATTTATTTTAGTTTTTTATATTTAAGTTTTTTTCCAAAAAAATTTTGTTTGTAAGAAAAAAGTACTCTTTTGCTTGGTGGTCAGTACCATCTAAATTTTTTAATTTTCCATCACTGCTTAACACAACAACCTTTAACTGAATATTTCTCTTAAAGTAACATTACAAGCGCCACGTCAAGATCAAATTGGGGACTCTCCGACTTGGAATTTCTGCTTGAACATTTTGTGGTAAATATGGATAAGAAATTAACTAACTAGTAGATTCCAGAAACAAACTGGCGATTAATTCTAGAGATGCCAGATTATTAGAGAAAATAAATGAAGTTGAAATATGTAAAAGTAGTAGTTATTACATAAATACAAATTTGATAACTTTTTGTTTTTCTTTGTATTATATATTATTGATGAAAGTGTGTTAGAATCAGGGTGTCCACACGTCACGCTTTTGGCGTGATTGTCCCACTTTTGAAATCTTCCTGGTGTGTCACGCTTTATTTTCAAAAATCACGCCAGATACTATGCTAGAGCTAGACGAGATGGATCAAAATTTTATAATTATATTTTTTAATCACCGTTCAAACAGAAACAATTTCTAAAATGTTGTTAGTTAATTTATATACAATGATTTAGCTGTCGCAATTGCAGCTAAATCAGTTCTAAAATAACACAGCGTTTACATTTGCCAGTACTGGCAAGACAGTAAGCATATACATATTAGTTGGCAAAACAATGCAAAAACAAAATAGCTGTAAAAGTGTTTATGTATTAGTGAAAAAGTTTGAATGAATTGCTACTGTCTTGCCAGTATTGGCAAATGTAAACGCTATGTAATACTAAAATATGCTAAATTTGTTTTTCTAAGGCTAAAAAATAATGCTGAACCTGAAAATGGAAAATTTGCGGCTAAATCAAAATAAAAAATGCTAAATTTAACTGCAAAAATGCTAAAATGGTAACACTGGTTCTCTCTTCTTTTTGCTCGGTTCATTGCTCAGTTGTCAGTTCCCCTCGTAATTTTTTTCATTTGTTGTGAAATTAGAATGCAGGCAGTGCTGTGTTGATTAGTTTTAAGTTTTTTTATTAAGATCTTTAAATCTTGTGCTTTTATTTATCGAAATGGACATCAAAAAGTGAGTTTTTAACTTATATTTAGTTATTTAATTGGTAACAAAATGCAATTTTAAACTTTTTACCTAAAGGTATTTCATAAATATAAATCCGAATTCGCAACCGCAAGCGCAACATGCACAAACAGAAAAAACTTTGCCAACTACCAGTACAGAAATCGAAATAATGCAAGATCCTCCCGAAGATTTAGAGAACCGTGAAATGGCTGTGGAAGTCAGTGATGAGGACGACGATCAGGTATTTTTTTTACCAATAATTTACTTAAATTTTTTAAATGTAAATAAAATTTAGATTGAAATACCATCTACTTCCAAAAAACAAAAAATGCAATCATCATCTGACAAAAAGTTTGGCAACACGTTTAAATTTAAAACGTTTAGTTAAATACAATGTACAATGAGAGAAAAAGTTCCATTGGTTGACTAGTTCAAAAGAAGAAAATGCTGCAAAATGTAAAATTTGCAACACAACATTCAAAATTGGCCATAGTGAAGAATATGACGTTAAAAAACATTCTAAGACTCAGCAACATCTAAAAAATGTTAACGATTCCGCAGCTTCAATTTTATAATTTTTGCCTGTTGAAAAATCATCCGATGAACTGAAGGTGATCGCTGCCGAAACTGCTTTTTTCCCATGTAGTTAAGCACTCGCAATACTACAATTCAGCGGATTGTGCCGGAAAATTATTTTCCACTCTATTTGGCGACTCGAACACCGCTTAAATGTATAGTTGTGGCAAAACAAAAGCAGCTAGAATAGTAAGGAAGGTACTAGCGCCTGAATCGCAGAGACTAATTTTAAGAGAAATTCAAGAGGCAAAGTACTTTTCCGTGAGCACCGACGCTTCCAATAAAGGAAATATAAAAACGTTTCCTTTGATCGTGCGGTTCTTTGATAAGACTCTTGGTACAAAATCAGCTCTTCTGAGTTTCTACTCGCCGGAAGATGAGACATCTGTAACAATAGCCAAATCACTCGTTTCCAAAATTTAATTTCCATGGCTTATCAACTGAATTCATTTCATCATTTTGCGCTGATAACGCTAATGTTAATTTTGGCAAAAATCAGAGTGTTTATACAGAGTTAAAAAAAACAAAATGTTAACATAGTTCCTGTTGGGTGTAACTGTCATATTCTCTCCAACACTTTGAAGAAGGGAATTTCTTCGGTGCAATTGCACGATCCACCTTGCTCAAATGTAGCAACGGAGATGCAGTTACACGATTTAAGATAGAAGCGTTGAATTGTTTGCGAACATCAATTTCTTATTTAGTAAAATGGTTTAATTTCGATGAAAACTGCTTCAAAGATTTTAGATCATTAAAATTGAATAGTACTGCGGCTCCCACACTGGAAAAAATAAAATTAAATTTTCACAATTGTACTTAATATAGTAAAAAATTGTACTTTTGTGAGACTAATTCTGTGGCCGTATGGAACAAGTAGATAACTCCATTTTTTGAAAACACGAGAAAAACACACTTAAAGTTTTAAACATATTTCGCTAATTATTTAATTTGAATTAATGTTACTATGCATGCGCATTTAACAAAACATAATTTTATATAATGTCTAACATTTCTGGTTCAATTAAAATAATTTTTGGACATTAAAACCGAAAATCGATGTCACTTATCTTGTTTTTTCGAAAAATGGAGTTATCCAGTTTTTACGAAAAAAATTTTTTTCTTAAATTATATTCAACATTTTTAATTTTTCGAATTTATTCTATTAGCTAAATTTCAGTTATGTATTTTATAAAGCTTTTTTGTAATAGTTCTATTCCTACAATTTTTCAGAAATGACTTTATACACTACCAGACTATTATATTGTATTTTCTTTTTACATTTTACCTTAGCCTTCCGTTGGAAAGCAATGAGGTATATTGAATGTACAGAAAAATTTACAATTATTAGACACCAGCAGAATGTAATGCATTTTCTGGCCCGCTACGGCCGTCGTCAGCATTCTTTGTGTCTCACTGGATAGTGTTACTTTATAAATTGAATGTATTTAACTCAACTATTTTAACAAATAGAAAAATGAAAAATGTTGAATATAATATAAAGTTACCTTCGGAAGGAAATAATTCCCAGTTTCTATTTCTTAAATTATATTAATATTTTACGGAATTAATGCAACTTAAGTAATGATTTGAGGAAAAACATTAACTTTTTGACTCAACACGTTAATTTACCCGTTTTTTCTACGAACAAATGGAGTTATCCAGTTTTTCCAAAAAACATTTTTTTCCCTTTATGCTTGTACATCAAAAAATAAGCTGAGTTTTTGCCTGTTTTTATGCATAAACATAATCAAAAGGTTAACCCTTCTTGATTTTATGAAATTAATTGGCCAGTTTTTAGGACGTTGATTAGCGTTATACACGGTTTAACATAGGTTGAACCTGAAAAACAGCTATTGACTTTGTGGTTAATTTTATTTTAATAAATATTAAAATTTTAAACAAAAGGTGGTTCGTTAAATTTTTATACTAAACTTGGTAATAAGATCGTTTTTAGCTTTTTAGTTTAGCTGACCAAAAGCAATGACTTAGGCTTCTACTTTGTTTTTTATGTTTTTGATAAAAATAAACGTAATAGTTACACGTTCGTGCAAAAAATATACAAATCAACTCAAGAAAATCAACAATGCGACCGACTAACATAAACGTAGATCCACACCTTGACCTCATGAAAATACAGACTAAGTTGGAGGAAATTATTTCAGAAGGCAGCACGGAAGAAAATAAAAGGAAGTAAAACGTGATCGAGCAATCGGACAAAGAACTCGTAAATTTAGAAATAAATACTTCACAAAACAGACTGAAATCAAGCCGGAAAAAGCTCAAGAGAAGTTTTATTGATGAACATTTAACATTGAGAAGATCGTCAAGGTTGCAGAAAAAAATATTTTTTTAAAATTTAAATTTTATTATTATTAAATATCGTAATGTGTAATTAAAAAATAAAGACATTTACAACCAGGCTCACAATGTCGACAAGAACATTTCTTTCTCATATTTATATTTAAAACAATAATAAAAAACTGAAATTCTTTTTGTTTTTAATATAAATATAAGAAAGAAATGTTCTTGTCGACATCATGGGCCAGGCAATTAATTTGTTCTTATTTTAAGAAATCTGTGGCCGTATATAAAAACTAGGTAACTCAATTTTTTAATAAAGTTTGCTTGTCTTCCAGATTCAAAAAATTTATTCTTAGAAAAAAAACTTGAAAAAAATAGTTATTATTATTATTTTTGTACGTAAAAACACCTTACTATTTTTTATCTTTGCAACAGAAACAAATAAAACTAAGTAAGTTTAAACCTTTTTCAAAGTTGCTGTACCACATAGGGTACGGTAGATCTATATGGGCTAAAAACGATTACTTGGAAAGATTTCGGGCACAAAAGATGTAATATGCATATAAAGAATGCATAAATATATTCTTTGAATTCTCCAGAGTCGCAATTTTTAGGCTCAACATTTTGACCCGAATTTGTTCTATATCGCTCTTTGTCTCTTAGTTTTCGAGACAACACAGTTAAAAACTTCTAAGAGACTATGGAGTTAACTATGGAGAGACTATGGAGTTAACTTGTTTTTTCAAAAAATGCATGGAGTTATCTAGTTTTTACATAAAAATTGATATTTTTCTGATTTTTGTTTTTCAAATAACTATTAAATGAGAAACTATATCGAAATTTCGATATGACAGAGTGATAGTAAATAAAACACGCTTTCTATTTTTGGTGTTAACTCAATTTTTGCAAAAAGTGGAGTTAACTAGTTTTTCCATACGGCCACAGAATTGTACTAAAACCCAAAAAAATATTTTTAACTAGTTTTATTATTGAATAACAAAAGAATATACGTACATAAATTAAATTTCAATTGTACTTTACATTGAAATGTACCTTTGGCAGTTACCAAAAAAATAATTAAGTTAATAAAGTAGAATTTAGACGAAGACTTTTTAGCTTGTTTTTTTAGAGTTGATAGTGAAACAGGGGAAAAAACTTTTAATGAGTAACAATTTTAAAAGATATTGTCTTAAAATGTAAATTCATTTGGATTTCGTATCCCACTAAACGCCATTATACCCCGTTTTGCCACACTTTAGAACACCAAGCTAAAAGTCTTCGCAAAAAAGGTGTTATGTAAAACAAAATCGCAAGACTGAAGAGGGCTGACCAAATTTTAAGAAATTATTTTATGTCATTTAATTTTATATGTTTTCTTTTTATTTGAATTGATATAAGATATAAGTAAAGACACATTCATACGTATTTTTACTTTAGAAAAAAGTAGCCAAAATTAAAAAAATATTCACATCTCCACATGGCAAAAAAAAAAATGACCAATTTTCTTTAGAAATAACCAAAAACGGCAGCTCTGTATACATACTTACATACCTTTAAAAAAGCATCTTGTATCTAGATTTATATAAAACTTTTAAAAATGTTTTGGTTTTAGCGGTACTTTAAAAAAAAAATTCCCGCTACATTAAATATTTTGCGGGAAATGTAAAAAAAATTTGCAACAGTGGACAGTATGCTAATACAATTATTAAAACGGCAAAATTACAAATTGTTAAAGTAACCACAATTTCAGCTTTGATTAAGCGTACACGGAAAGAATTATTTAATAAATCAACAGAAAATATCGCTTGAACCAAATAAATTTTGCATGTTCTCGCAAGAAATAAATAATTTGTAAAAGTTGGGAACCCAAAAGTTTTATATTCGTCATGTTTTTAATTTTTTCTCCGATTAATGCAGCACGATTTGAGCCAAACAAAAGTTATCGGGTTCTTGGAAAGAAAAGAAAATAAACCGTTAATATAATTTCATTTTGGGCTTAAATTTTAGCCAATCTTTTTGTATTTTTTCGGTAACGAATTACATAAATGAATCCTTTTTCAATCGCTCAAGTGATAAATCAGTTTTTAATCAACCAAATGCTAGCTGGGAACAACTTTAAATAAAATTTATAATTGTGTGACTCACATTTAACACCGTGCATTATAGTTAAACCATATATGGATTTGATAGCAAAGTTTACATGACCATATATACAGACATGCATAGGACGACTCAGAAAGTGATTCTGGTGTAAGGTAAGGGTATAAAATATGGTTAGATTTCAGATAAACAATATTAAAATAGGACTTTACTGAAGTTCTTAACAATATCATTTCGATATACTAAAAGACATTATGTTCAAACGAATTTCAAGTTTTACATAGATGTTTCACCGTGATGTTATTTTTTTTTTAATTTCCTAAGCTAGTCCCGCGAAGCTCTTCGCTTGTCTGCAGGAAAGAAACCGGAGTCTCTGGCGGGAATCGAACCCGCAAACCTAGCGCTGATAGACTAGCTCACTACCAGCAAGCCTACCGGGGCACTCATAAAATTACTTTTGATCTACATATTTGAAAATACAAGTATTTTATTAAAGCATTGAGATCGGTATTTTAAAATTAAAATGTTTTTAAAGACACAGACTCATTGTTTATTTACTAGGGTATTCATTTAATCGGGGTTTTGCTTTAATTGGTTAGTCGCTCGATTAATTAACCGAGGTTTTGGTTGAATCGGGTAATAATCGGTTAACTTCGTTATTGATCGGTTAACCGATTAATAACATTTTTGTTATAAATTAAGTAATTACAATAAAGAAATATGCAAAAGTTATTTTTATTTGGCGTTATTTAGTAAACATAACAAACATAACATCTCTTGAACTATATCGCAAAAAAAGTAAAAAAAAAATAATTCATAAATATGTAATACATATTTTTAATTAATACATATTGTGTATTAATTAAAAACAATGAACTGTGTGATTATTTTATTAATTATTTCAATTGATAAGATCTCATTATAAAATAATCTAAACATATACCCCCGTATTTATAAAAAAATTTTTAATTTAATAAAGGTTTACAAAACAAATTTTGTATGAAAATTCATCTGAATAAACGTTTGTTAAATTTAATAATCGTTTATAAATACGGGGGATAAAATATAGTCCTGTTTTAATTTTTTAAATATTTAACACTTCTAATTGTTTCGGCAAATTCTGTTAACAGATTGTTTGTGTTACTGTCAAGAGTTTCTTCTGTTGTCAGGTCATCATCTGACTCATCCTGTCAAAGCTCAGCACCGAACATTCTTCAAAAAAGCCCTGTAGTAAATAAAATAGTCAGTTGCAAAAAACACTAACTATAAATTATATTTTTTTTAAATGACTACAAATTGGTTTAAATCTCATGCAGATATCAACCAAAAAGGCGCACGTAAAACACAAATAAAAGCAAAATAAGTAAAACAAGCATGCCATGAAGTCAATTGAAAAAAATAAATACAAACATTTTAAAATAATTAAAAATTAAATCAATACAAATCTGTTTATGTATGTACTAGCAATTATGTGGCGTATTTATTTCAGGACTTTTATACATCATCATTTACGGCAGTTTAATGCAAAATTTTCATAAATAATTATTTCTATATCAAAATATATAACATATACATATATTTTTTTGACAAAAATTATTTAAAATTTAAATAATTTATTATTAACTCACAATACTTTTAATTAATTACAAATAGGTTGAAAAATAAGTAGTTAGTAGTCAGTTGAAAAGTCATGCAAAGATGGCCAATTGACTACTGCCTATGACATGCCCATGTTAAAATAATGAGTCGTCGACAAGGAAAAAAGTCACTTAATCAACTAGTTGTGGTTATAAAAAAACCAGTTTCAAGTTAGTTATAAATGTGTTTGACTTCCTACAGGGAGTTTATTTCCGAACTCCTTAGTTTCTGTTTTTGTACTGTATTTTAATAATGTATTGCTAGAAGGAAATATTTTGTACAAAAAAAATATTTTCTAAGCACAAACCTTTTGTATATGAGACGAAACAAATAATTAAAAACAAAAAAAAATTTGTTATAATACTACATTAAAAATTTTGTTAGATCGGTTAATCGACTGCAATTAACCGGTTTAATCGAAAAAAGCCAATTTCAAAGTAACCGATCAGTTAATCGGGATGTATTAACCGATTGACGGTTAAGCGAATGAATACTCTATTATTTACTTAAGGAGATAGAAGCTTTTGAATTTTATTCCAGTAAACCATCCTTAAAACAATAATAAAAAAAATTTATAAATTTTTTCTTAATAATTCAAAAATTGAAATTAAAAATTATATTAAAAAAACTTTTGCACTGAATTGAAAAAAATGGCTAAAAATAAAATAGCGTGTGCGATTTTTTTTTTGTTTACACCTCATGCAAGACGAAAGGCTTTAAAAGTCGAAAAAGTAAGTTTTAAATCATTTATACGATATTTGCCAACACAGCTGTCTTCCGCTTTATTCAGTTGACCGAACACACTGGCTCTGTAAACGAGACCCATAAAGTTCATTAGAAGGGAGAACTTACAATGCTGTCTTTGTTGGCAGCAGGAGCTTGATGAAGTTTCATTTTGATGGAATCGTATGGGTATCGTCATTAATAAAAGCAATAAAAATATTAAACACTTTTTTATATTCAAACGCAAAAGTTCGAAAATACAGAGTGTGGTAAAAATACGAAATATAAATTTTTTTATTTGTAAATTATAAAATAACCTTTAAAAGAAATGGGGAGTTTCGTAAAAAAGCAATAATTCCACAGTTCCAAACTAAATATCGAATTAGAGTAGATTTCATACATAAACAAATTTATTTATTTATCTGGATGTTAACTGGAGGATAAATCTGAAAATGTTGCGTTTTGCAGCGATGCATATAATTCAATTAATAACATAAGTATCAAAACAAAATTCGACACAATCATTTATATTAAAGAATTATATTCGATCATTGATTGCAGAGGCGTTGAACATTACGGCCAAAAATTAAAAACTTTTTTATTTCGTCAAATCAATAGCTGAAATTATAATTAAGTGAATAAAGTAGAATTTAGACGAATACTTTTTAGCTTGTTTTTTTAGAGTTGATAGTGAAACAGGGGAAAAACTTTTAATGAGTAACAATTTTAAAAGATATTCTCTTAAAATGTAAATTCCTTTGGATTTTGTAGCCCACTAAACGCCATTATACCCCGTTATGCCACACTTTAGAACACCAAGCTAAAAGTCTTCGCAAGAAAGGTGTTATGTAAAAACAAAATCGCAAGACTGAAGAGGGCTGACCAAATTTTAAGAAATTATTTTATGTCATTTACTGCCTATTTCACGATGTCACTCGAAGGTTTACGTTCGCATAAATAACATGTAAACCAAAAACAAATTTTTTAATTTTGTTTTTGTTTTATATGTTATTTGTGCGAACGTAAACGTTCGAGTGACATCGTGAAATAGGCAGTTAATTTAATATTTTCTTTTTATTTGAATTGATATAAGTAAAGACACATTCATACGTATTTTTACTTTAGAAAAAAAGTAGCCAAAATTAAAAAAATATTCACATCTCCACATGGCAAAAAAAAAAAAAATGACCAATTTTCTTTAGAAATAACCAAAAACGGCAGCTCTGTATACATACTTACATACTACCTTTAAAAAAGCATCCTGTATCTAGATTTATATAAAACTTTTAAAAATGTTTTGGTTTTAGCGGTACTTTAAAAAAAAAATCCCGCTACATTAAATATTTTGCGGGAAATGTAAAAAAAGTTTTGCAACAGTGGACAGTATGCTAATACAATTATTAAAAATCAATAGCTGAAATTTGAGGTTCCAATCAAGCATTATAGTTTCACAATTAAAAAAAAATAAAATGGCTGTTGAAGGTATGATTTAGGGATACACTTGAGACCGTTTAAAAAACCAGTCAAAAATTATTGTCGGTAAAGTCACATTATAATGCAAAACACTATTTAAAGACGAATTATCGAGATTGTGCCCTATTTGGAACCGATGGTCTCACCAGAACGAAGTTATTTTATAAGGCTAAAAATCATGTAAGAGTTATTTGTGCAAAAAATTATCAAGATACATTATCGATATGAGATTTTTTGTCTTAAAAGAATTTAAGGGACGGTCGCTAAATTTTATATTAATATTAACACTTAAAAGGAATATGAAGCTATTTGCGGGAGTAAACTTTGAATGCGAGTTATGGTCAAATGTGTGGAATCTAAATACAAACATATTAAGATTAAGATTAAGGGTCTACTTCGGAGAGTAGTATAGGGACTTGTATTATGCTCACAATGCTAACATGGGCAGACAACCAACCAGACGGATGAACATCGTTAGATCACTTTTAAAAGTGATTTTAAGTCGATCGGATTGCTAGAACGTATAAAGAATAGAATGTGTGCAAAATTTTTAACATGTTATATTACAAATGACAACGATTTTGTACCTAGAGGACCGTTACGCACAAAAAAAAAGAGAAAAATAAAGCATCAAAAATCACGGTAGTCGGATCTCATCCTCACCGCCATCCTGCCTATCATACAGTGCACGTGATGATTCCTATCATGGTCATAACGCAGACCCTACTCCTGTCCAGCTGCGACCCCGAATCTTACCTTCTAAGCACCAGCCACATCGTCCGTGATACCCGGCAGTCCGTTGGGTTCGCCCAGGCCCGATTGGTGGCGACCAGAATCAACTCCCTGATTCTTCCAAAATAGAATCCTATTGGAGGCATAACCGCCTCCATACAGTTAGGATCCTCCATCTCTGAGCCCTGTCTGGCATACTCACTAGCAACCTCATTACCGTCTATGTCGCCGTGACCCGACATCCAGCACAACCTTAGCAAATACTCCCCTAAGACTCCCTCCAGAGCCTTCCTACAATCATCAACTAGCTTGGAGTTCACATAACAGCCATAAGAGCCACCTGGCTGTCCACATATATAGTGACCTCCGAGCCCTTATCAAAGTTGTCCCTCATCAGTTCCACGGCCCTCAAGAACCTCCGCTTCTTGAAAAACAGTGAAAATAGCAAATCCACCAAATAAGCTGCTCCTACCTGACCAGCTCTACCAAGAATTCACCCTGGTGTCCACATAATAAGTGGAGCCGGGTGGTCCCAGGTAATAGCCACCAGCCTCAATCTCTCTCCGGATCCGTGAGTGACCCTGCGTGTCATTCCCCGTCCATCCTAACTGTTTCAGTCTAAGAATGCTTCTGGCCGCCATTCCCATCTCATACTACTCAAAAGGCAGAAGATATAGAATGACATCCAGTGCCGCTTGAGGAGTGCTACTCATGACACCTGTCATGCCAATTGAAGCACACCTCTGAGCCTTAGAAAGAAGGTTCCTACGACTAGCAAATCTCAATGACTCCCAGCAAACACAGCATCCATACGTTAGAATGGGTCTAACCACCGAAGTGTACAGCCATCCCACCACTGACGGCCGGAGTCCCCAGCTACTACCTATCGACGATCTGCAAACATAGTAGGCATTGAGACCCCTCCTTAGTCTCTTCTGAGCATTCCTTCCCCATGACAGCTTGCTGTCCAGAAAAACTTCCAGATACTTAGCACTATCAGATAGTCGAAGTTCCACTCCTCCCAGTACCGGTAGCCTAAAATCCTCCCCCTTGTACCTCCTGGTAAAAAGAACAAATTCTGTCTTCTCCGGATTAACTCCCAGTCCCTTATTGCTCGCCTATGCTGACAGTTCGCCCTGCGCCCTGCTAATTGTCGGCAGAAACTTGCCCGACACCAATATCACTACATCATCCGCGTAGGCCCCAACCTTCTGACCCATTCTGTCAAAACGTATCAGAACGACATTGACGACCAAGAGCCACAATAAGTGAGAAAGAGAACTCCCTCCTAGTCACCGATTTCCTTAAACGTTCGTTTCCCCAGTCCGAGTGAATAACTCTGCTGCTAAGCATCATAGTTAACCATTCGACCAAGAACAACGGAACCCCTAGGTCAACCAGTGCCTGCTTAATAGCCTCTACCCCAGTGATGCCAGGAGAAATTTCCAAAAATCCATAAAAATCCCTTTTTTCCCTACAACGTCCAAAATATATTGTTTTTAGCATTAGTCAAACCAATACATATTTCTTAACATTTTGTAAATATTATAATAAAATCTTTTATTAACAGCAAAAAAAAACCAAAATAAATATGCAAGTGCCATTCACGCATATATAAAAGTTCAATTTCAAAATTGTCACTGTGTGACAAACTTATATCCTTTAATCTAGAGACAAAACGTAGTCAAACTTCGCATTGGATTTTTCATTTCCTCATTTTTTGTCCTTTTAAAAGAGCTTGTGGGGGTGTTCGTATTAAAACGCTATTTTGTTTAATTTAAATTTATTTATTTAATAATATTAAAAGAAAAACTTTTTCACCGACCGGTTAAGTCGGAAAAAATAAAAAAACTTAAAAATGCATAGTAGGAAAAATATTATTAAAATATTTACAAAAATGATGGTCGTATAAATCAAGGTTGGATACCGTAACGAATTTCGGTATCGGTATCGGTATCGGTATTAAACTTTTTTTTATTTCGGTATCGGTATTGGTATCGGTTTCTTAATTATAACGGTATCGGTATACCGGTATAAAAACTTTTATATCGGTATTACAGTTAAATGAACAAACCTACGAAAAAAGTTAAATAAAAGAATTATAAATTATATATTATATATTATGAATACATATATACATATGTTTATGCATTCTATTTTATTTTTTCACTTCGACTAAAAATATTAGGCACATATAGAGATCATTAAATGACAGAAAAAAAGAAAAAAGTTAATTAAACAATTCATATTGTATAAAAGATAAACCTTATATATATGTACTTATATTATAAGCAAAAATCGAAAATAATTTTTTTAAGCCTATTTGTGGTATAATAACTTGAAAGGTAGTTTTTTACAACAATTCCATATTGGCTTGAATTACTAAAATTGCATTTAAGCTTTCCTCGTCTAACCTATTGCGGTAAGGGTTCATAATGTACTTCACTCCTGAAAATAACCGCTCCACACTAACTTGTGTTGCTGGGACAGCTAACATAACTTTTGCTATTGCATATAGTTTCCGTTTTTCTTTGCTTTGTTCTCTCCACCAATCCAGAACATTTAAGTGTCTTTTAACTCGTTTTTCGTTTCTGAAAGAATATAGTAACTCACGTAAATTGTTGTTATTTGGTGTTAAAGAACAATTTTCATTTGCCATATTTTTCAGGATTGCTTCTATACAGTCTGAAGATGAATTTGAACAACAAATTTTTTTTATCTTCATCAAGATCTATGCAAGTATTTTGGCTTACTGTGTCCATCTTCACACTTACTCTTATGATATGATCAATGGCATGTTCAACAAAATTTCCCTTAAGAAAGATATTCCAACGCGGATCCAAAAACAATGCACCTAGAAATGCTTTATTCTCAAAAAGAATTTCCTCTTTCTTTTTTATTTCCTCAAGTAAATTATATGCAAAATTGCCTTTTACTTTCTGTAGTTCAACTTTACATGTAAACCAAGCATCAAAGGCGTCTCCAAATGTTAACTGTTCTTTTTGAAGAATTTTCGTGGCAATGTTTGCTGGCCGTAAAGCTCCTACAGCATCTTTTATATTTTCCCACACTTCATTGCATAAATAGAAATCATTATTAGCCTTTGATACGTTTTCTAAAAATTCTTTCATTTTAACATCTACTAGAGATGACATCATATCAAAAGTAGACGACCAACGAGTGGCACAGTCAATTAGAGGTTTCGTAAGATTATGACTTTTTAATAATATATTGATATTTGGCGTTCTTAACTTTTTTACCACAGCTCTGGCTTTTCCAATCATTTTAAGTATTTCACGGTCTTTTAGAACAGCATTAATAGCTAATTGTAGCGTATGAGCTGCACATCTAATACCTATGCATAATTTAAATTACATATTAATTGTATTAATAAGACAAGTAAGAAAGTACAGTCGGTCAAGCCCGACCACATGACAACCTACACCAAAATATTTAAAAACAAATTTTCGAGAGTTTACCCTATTTCGGACTCATGGGCAATAACGGACCCGCCTGATGAAATCATGTTATGAGTTTAAGATTCATTTCAAAGTTGTTTGTGCCGAATAATATTTAGATATCTTCAACTATGTGAGATTAAAGGATGGGGACTTATATGGGACCTTGGATCTACCAGCATTACATTTTTCAATAAGATAGAAGCTATCGTAAAAGATTTTGATTGTAGTAAAATTAATTTGGACCAAATTTAATATTAATACTAACATAGTAAGTTGGTTTATCGGCACAAAGGCCCTATTCCAGAAAGAAGCTTGTAGGGGGGCTTTGTGAAATTATAGACCGATTCGCCCCAGTTTTAATAGTCATGGATCTTGTGCCAATTAGAACGTATGTGAAAAAGCTCAATATATTATCTCCAAAATTGCGACCTGTACTTTGCGAACAAGGTTACATGGGCAGCAAGCCAGCCGGAAGGACATCATCAACTCAGCAAGAGATTTTGAGTCGATCGGTATACTTAAAGGTGGGTCTAGGACCAATATTTTAATGTGTTACAAACATCAGCTTTATATGGACTCTATAATAAATTATGAACCAATTTTTATAAAACCTGGCCTCACAATACTATAATTCGTTGCGGCATCTTATTTCAATAAAAAAATCATGATTGGTTGTGATTTAAGGCGTATTAAAGCGATTTGTGAAAGTGGGCTTTATTTGAGGCATATGATAAATTATGGTGGAGGGTTCAATAAGCTTACCAATGCATTTAGTGTCTAAAGAAAAATGTTCTAAAGTTTGGTCAAATTCTGTGTTATTATCATCAAAGTTTTCGGCATCATTCTCATCCTCGTTAATTAGAGATATACATTTAAGCATATTTCTCCCATTATCTGTTGTGCAAGTATAAATCTGCTCAGTTGAAATGTTATACTTTTGAAGTATGGCTATTATTGTGTCCTTCAGATATTGCCCTGTATGGCGTTCAAATAGCTCTGCTACACCTTGAAGAAATAGTTTTATTTAAATATGCATACATATGTATTTATGTAATAATAATATCCTCTCCACTACTGTGGTGTAGGTATAAAAATAAGTGGAATATTTTACCTAAAAAGGCACGGTTTAAATGTGTAAGGCCATCTAATTTCAACGAAACCAATTTACCCTCCATTTCTTTTGAGATTCTAACAGTTATTTCCTTGTACTTTTTTAATGCTTCATCTTTAACAGTTTTCCTATTAATTGTAAAATTACCAAGCCCTTTTGCAATAGGGTCAATGATTTTACGGAAACCCGAATCTTCAATAAGAGAAAACGGTCTACCATTTACTGTGCATAGTTCGACACAAGACTTCAGCAGTATCTCTTTGGACATATCAATGTAAACTTTAAACAGATTTAATATAGATCTGTTAACAGTTTTGTTGGGCGTCGGTGAATTAATTTCTTGTATACGTTTATTTTTCGAAATCTGATTCCAAATTTGTTTATGATGTGTTCTAATATGACAAGCTAAATTCGTACCATGGTCATTCTTCATGCAAATAAAAATAATTATAAAAAAGATGAATACAGCACAAAAAAAGCCTACTTGTATACCTACATTCAATATTTTTCCACAAATTTGTTCTTTTTCCATAACAATACATTTATTAGTTTTCTTTTCAAAATCAAACTCAAAAAATTTTCTACATGCATTTTTCTTTGGCCGAGGCATTTTTTTCGTTGTCACTAGATGTTTTTATTTATTTTAGTTCTTTTAAAATTAGGTTTACTTTGATAATTTATGTAATGCGCGTCACTTTTGATTTTAAGAATAAGTTGTGTACATAGTAAGTAAGATAGTGCAATTATTACAATAACATAACAATACAAACTTTAATAAGTAAAAAAGCTGGCTTACACATGAACGTTTGATTTTCAAATTGTCAAATACATCACCTAAAAAATTTCCTATACAATGTTGTTGTAGAACTTATGTTACATCTGACGGTAACCAAACAATACCAGTGTTGCAACAGTAGGGCGTCAAGTTAACAAACATATTTTTTATTAGCACAAGTATTGAAGCTTTTAATTTGTTTTCTATTTAAAAAAACATAATATTTTTAAATACCGAAACGATTATACCGGTAGAATACCGGTATTAAGGGAAACGGTATACGTATACCGGTATTTTATGCAAAAAACTAATTTCGGTATCGGTATCAATACCGGTATTCAATTTAAACGGTATTTAAACGGTATTGGTATCGGTATCGGTAGCCAACCTTGGTATAAATAGGTATTTATTAGTGTTGGGTATCACCAGCGTGGCCATTTTAGCATTTTTGCAGCTAGATTTAGCATTTTTTTTTCTGATTTAGCTGCAAATTTTTCATTTAGCAGTTAGCATTTTGTTTAGCATTTTTCAACTACATATTTACCATTTTTTAGCATTATTTAATTTAAGAATATTCCAAAAATCTTTTTTGAAAATCCACCACACTTTTTTGTTGAATGAACATACAAGTCCCTACTCTTTTGCTTTATAAACTGTACAATCTTTTAAAAGACCTTTCATAGCAAATTGTTTTAAAATTTGACCAGTTCGATCCATTACATTCATGTTAAGCGGATTTTTTTCCATCAATTACGATTTAAAAAAATTTTTGGAAACGAAAAAAATACCATAACTTTTGAAATAGAAAAACCAACTCGATTTTATAGCTAAATTTATATGTCAACTTAGACAACGATTGTCAAACAATTTTCATAATTTAACAATTACTAACTTTTTTTGTGTAGAAAACAGTTTAAAATGAATGCAAATTAGGCGAACATTTAAAAGAAAAAATGATTGATTTCACTGTAGAAAAAATTACAACTTTGGAACATCAGTGGTAGAAACTAAATTCTTATGAATTGTTAAATAATAACTCAACAGTTGATTTCTGGATAAATGTATATGGATATAAAAATGCATTTAATGAAAATCCATTCAGTGAATTAGCTTCTTTTGCAATGAAGTTCTTGGTCTTGCAATTAAGCAACGCGGAAGTAAAAATAGGTTTTTAGTGGTATAAATCTCTTAAAACCGAAAATTCGAAATAGAATGACGTTAAAGTCTATTTATGTACGTATGTATATAAAGCCTGAAATAAATTTCCTTCATAGTTTTAAGACTTTCCCCCATAAACGAATTTTCTATGAAAATTTGTTCAATAAATCTTTTATAAATCAAAATTTTTTTTTATGAATATGGGGGTTTATGTTTAATAAATATTTTATTGTTATTATACCCTCCACCACAATTAGTTGTGAAGAGGGAATATTAAGTTTGTCATTCCGTGTGAAACTTTTTCATTATTCATCTCAGACCCCATAAAGTGTATATATTCTGGGTCCTTGAGCAATTCTAAGTCGATTTAGCCATGTCCGTCTGTCTGTCCGTCTGTTGAAAAAACGCTCACTTTCGAACAACTCAAAAGAAATGAACAAACTTGGTGCCAAATTGCTTGTAGTTATCCTAAGCAGTTTGGGATTGAAATCCAGCAAAATCGGTTCAGTAGGACCAGAGCTATGAATCAAAATGTGGAACCACCACCTAAAACAATAGTTTCTTCTTAAGAGAAAGAGAACGGTCGTGTTTTTTTTAAGCTCCGCAGTTATAAATTAATTTATAAATAAATAAAGGCTACATTTTAATTAAAATTACATTAATAGTATATTTTCAATACTTGCTACAATCTAAAATAAATTAAAAGTGTTTAATAAAATATCCAGTGTTATATCCAAATTTTAACTATTCAAAATAAAACATATCACGATATATTTAAAACCAAATAAACACAAACGAAATAAACACAAAAACAAAAATAATCATAAACAAAAGAGATTACGAAATAAATAAACAAAAGAAAGTCAATCCCATAACCCTTTGCTTAAAAAAACACAAATTAAATTAATTTTCAACCACCAATATGGAAGTAAACAATACTAAAACAGCAACAACAACAGAATCACCAGAAGCAATACCAACAACAGAAACAATAGCATCAACACCTAAAAATACTCCCGCGCAAAAACGTGTAAGAGAGTTGCAAAACTCGTTCCTAGGCAATGTGACCAAAACTCCACGTCTCACTCAAGCCGAATCGCCTCTTAAGTTTATTACCATAAAGCTTAGATCCCACTATCGGCTCAAATAGCACAATCTGTGACGATTTTTATCGTGCTATATCGGCACACATTTAAAAACATTGCACAATTTTTTCTTAGGTGGTCCCATTATCGTCGCACATTGTGACAATTTTTTTCGGTTCATATCGGCCAAAACTCAATTGCGACAATAATCGGTACAATGCGGTCACACTATCGTGCTATTTGGGCAAATTAAATCAAATGTTTTTGTTAATTTACTTGTTGGCAGACATAATTTTACTTTAGAAATTCGCAAAATTCTCCGTCCGCATATTAAATTATGTTTCCTAACAATTTTAAATAATATGTTAATATATGTATAATAAAAAATATATTCAATTTCATTCAAACTTACTGCACTTGTTCTTTTTTTTTGTAATTGTTGTTTTGTAAACAAATGTTTACAAACCAGGGATGGCAGCATCGATACAACTGCAATATTTTGGTTAAAGCGAGTTGTTTTTTTTTCATTTAGTAGTACAAATGTACTATTTAACGTTTCAATACATAAATAATAGATAAAACAAATGTAATTTTGGTACAATTAAGCTAAAAAAAGTTAAATTTTAGTAACCAGTTTGTGCAATTTAAAAACTTCGTTTTGCCATCCCTTGTATCGGCGCTGATTGGCGACTGTGATCGGCGCACAAGTGACCGATGAAAATCGGTACATACTAAACAATTTGATTGCTCCACATTGTGCAAAATAGTGTTCACATTATCGGCGCATCTAGGTTAATTTTGATTGTCCACAGTCAGCACAATTTCGGCACAGATTGTCGCATATTAAAACCTTTTGAACGTTCACACTATCGGCACATGAAATACGCCAAAAATTGGTACATTGCGCCGATAGTGGGATCTTAGCTTAATGGACAAACGATTCGATAAACTTACAGAGCAAATATTAAATATGATACAGAATAAATTTAACGAATACAAAAATGAACTCTTAAGTGAAATTGATAAGAGAATTAACTTACTGCCTGTTTAACGATATCGAACGTTACCGTTCGCATAGAAAATTACATTTAAAACAAAAACAAAAATCGAACGTTGTTCGAAGTTTGTTTTTGTTTTTAATGTTATTTTCTAAGCGAACGATGACGTTCGATATCGTTAAACAGGCAGTTAATCCGTAATGACATACATGCAGTTAATGAAAGAGTGTCATATTTAGAAACAGTCACAATTCGTGATATTATGGAGAGTGTTAAAAATCTGGAGACAGAGAATTTAGAAATAAAAAATATGAAAAAAGAAATAAATGAACTTAAACGAAAACAACTAAAACATGAAAACTCTATTGTAGCCGGTGGTATACGAACACGTGGTATACCCTATTATGCAAATGAGGACCTTTTTCAAATTTTTAGTACTATTTGCGATAGTTTAAATTTTTCAACGCCTCAAGTTGAAAATATATACCGCCTTCAGAAAATATACAAGGAAAATAAACCATACTCTACGAATGATGAAGTGATAGTCGTTAAATTATATTCTTCGTATGAAAAAAATTTTCTTTAAAAACAATTGCTAAATATAGAAGGGAAAATAAAACTACTCTTTGTTTAAAGCACGCTGGTTTTAATAGTACTGAACCAATTTATGTAAATGAAAATTTGACACCCCACAACCATAAAATTCTGCAATCAGCATTGAAAATGAAAACCGATCAGAAGATAAAAACAGCCTATTCTCTTCGCGGTCTCGTTTACGTAAAAAAACTCAATTCAGATAACCCAATATTAATTGAGTTTATTGATGACCTCAACCAGCTTTTTCGTGCGTAACTCATATAATCGAATACCCGTTGTGCCATTTTATGATGTATCTACAATCGCAATTATTTTTAAACTTTTAGTTTTTCAAATTAATGATTATTTTTTTAACATAACTGTCTATTTTTATAATAACAAGTACTTTTTGTATTTAATTTTGTATCTAATTAAATTATACCGAACTATTTTAATCATATCCATTATTAGGTTTAAAAAAATGAAACATGAATATAAATCAAGCGTTGCTGGTAGGTTTTTTGTTCTTTTAAATTGTTCTAAATATGTCGTCAACAAGGGTTAATAGAACATATTCTGAAGACGTAACGGCAAACATGGTTAAAATACTGGCTAAACAGAGAACCGGATTAAAAATTTGCCATATTAACGCACAAAGTCTATCTAACAAAATTGATGAATTTAGATATATTTTTGAAAATTCTGGTTTAAATGTAATATGTGTGTCAGAGACTTGGTTTGGTAAATCTATTACAGATACTCTGGTGTCATTGAATGGGTATACTTTATATAGAAATGATAGATCTGATAACTATGGGGGAGTTGCAATTTATGTTAAAAAGGGTTTGGTATGTACAATCAAAGCCAAAAGTGATGAAAATTTATACAAAGAAAATAAAGTTGAATATCTTTTCCTTGATGCAAGTGGTGGAGGAAGAAAATTTCTTATTGGTTGTGTATATAGGCCTAGAAGTAATATAGATTTCACTCATTTTTTTTACAGTATTGGAGGATATCACACCATTATATAATGACATAATAATAGCTGGGGATTTCAACTCAAATCTGCTAGTTGAATCACGTTTAACTATTAGTATGAAATCATTTGATCTTGTCCCTGCTAATATAAATACACCAACCCACTTTACATCATCCAATAATACTTTACTTGATATATTTTTTGTCTCAAACGCAGAAAAGATCTTAATATATGATCAGTTGTCTGCATCTTGCTTTTCGAGGCACGATCTGATATTCATGATTTTTGATATTCCACTTCAAAGTTCTACTAACATTATTCAATTTCGTAATTTTAAACGGATTAATTACATCATTTTGGAACAAGAGTATATTAAAATAGACTGGGGTTGTATTTATTACATGCTATCGGTAAATGATCAGCTGGCCTTCTTGGAACAAAATATAAAAACCTTGTATAACGTAATAGTACCAATTCAAACGAAGGAAATGAGTAACCGCCAGAAACCGTGGTTCACATCTGAAATAAAGCGCCTTATAGTAGATCGTGACAACGCTTACTCTCGATGGAAACGCTTTAAAACTGATAATCTACACGAAAATTATCGCAATGCTAGAAAAATCGTAACCAAAACCATTAAAAACGCAAAATCTAAATACTACTCTGAAAAATTTATGAATTCTGTTAGCACTAAAAATACTTGGAAAACTATTAGGGAAATTGGAATCGTAGAAAATAAGAATAAGCAGGATAATAGTATATCGGATCCTTATGAATTAAATTCAAACTTTGTTAATATACCCATGCCTCAAGCAGATCATACCCATTATATCAATTTTCATGCAACCAATCTCCCATCTAATCCTTTTAATTTTGAGTATGTTAGCCAGTTGGATGTTCTCAAAAGCTGCCTTTCCATTAAATCAAAAGCTATAGGAATAGATAGTATACACCCAGCTTTCCTTAAAATTATTCTTCCGTCACTACTACCATTTATCACTCATATTTTCAATAAAATAATTATGGCAGGCACTTATCCACTAAGATGGAAACAGGCAAAAATTATTCCAATACCAAAATCATCCACTGAATATCGGCCCATAGCTATTTTACCTTATCTCTCAAAGGCTTTCGAGAAACTTTTACATGAACAGATAACCAATTATATAAATGATAGTAAATTATTGACCGATCAACAATCTGGCTTTCGGGCCAAACATAGCTGTATTACTGCTCTAACTGATGTAGCAGAAGATCTTAGAAAGGAAATTGACGATGGGTGCGTTGCATATTTAGTACTGTTGGATCATTCAAAGGCTTTTGATACCGTTGACCACACAATACTTATTCAAAAACTGGAGAAAATGATGAATTTTTCATCAATATCCATTAGATTGATTGATTCATATCTTAAGGATCGTGTCCAGTGTGTTGAAACTAGTCCTTCAACTATCTCAAATTTTCTTCCTGTTGTCAGGGGTGTTCCTCAGGGATCCATTCTAGGTCCTCTCCTCTTCTCCATTTACGCAAACGATCTTCCTGAACAGTTGCTCCATTGCAACATTAGAATGTATGCCGATGACGTACAATTATACATAAGTAACAAAAAAGGGAACTTAGATGAATGTACTGCAAGACTTAATCAGGACTTACAACGGGTTTCACGTTGGGCTGATGTTAACGGGTTAAGTTTAAATCCTACCAAATCGAAATGCATTGTAATACGTAAAAGAACACAGAAAATTATTGATTATCCCAACATTTTTATTAAAAACCAACGGATTGAAATCGTAGATAAAGCAAAAAATCTTGGTGTAATTTTTAATAACACTTTAACCTGGTCTTATCACGTTATAGCTGCCTGTGGTAAAACATATTCGATGCTAAGAACCCTATGGCCTACTCAATATTGCACCCCATTGAAAATACGCTTATTACTTGCTAAGGCATATTTGATACCAATTTTAACCTACGGATGTGAGATTTTTGCAAGTTGTGATGAAACCAGTAAATCTAAATTGACCGTCACATATAACAACATTGCAAGGTACGTTTACGGGATCAGAAATTATAACATAAATTGTACTTACATTAGTATTACACCTTACTCTAAAAAAATATTCGGGGTACTTTTTGAAGATTTACTGAAAATAAGAACTTTAGTATTTCTTCACAAAATTATAACCACCCGTGAGCCAGGTCATCTTTTTAATCGTTTAAAATTCAGTCGACTCAGAAGAAATAGAAATTTAATTCAAATCAGACATCACACATTAATATCTGAATGGCAATTTTTCATATTTGCAATACGTCTTTGGAATAATATTACTAATCCAACAATAAAAGAAATCAGCAATGTGTTACAATTTAAGAAAGAAATATTTAAATATTATTCGTAGTCAACAAGCTTGTTTATAGTTCGGTATAGTTCTTTACTTCAATATTTTTTGATTTTTTATAAATGTATTTATGATATTTTGATATGTAGTTTTTCGTTATTTATTTGTTTGGTTTAGTTACAATAATTTTATTTATATCGATTTTGTAATAACTATACCTAGACTTAAGTTTATAATTTTTAATTTTCCAAAATAACATCATAAGATTTCTACTGTTTAAAGCTAAGATCCCACTATCGGCGCAATGTACCAATTTTTGTCGTAATTCATGTGCCGATAGTGTGAACGTTCAAAATTTTTAAAAATGCGACAATCTGTGCCGAAATTGTGCTGACTGTGGACAATCAAAATTAACCTTGATGCGCCGATAATGTGAACACTTTTTTGCACAATGTGGAGCAATCAAATTGTTTAATATGTACCGATTTTTATCTGCCACTTGGGCGCCGATCACAGTCGCCAATCAGCGCCGATACAAGGGATGGCAAAACGAAATTTTTAAGTTGCACCAACTGGCTACTAAAATTTTACTTTTTTAAACTTAATTGTACCAAAATGGCATTTGTTTTACCTATTATTTATGTATTTAAACGTTAAATAGTACATTTGTACTGTTAAATGAAAGAAAACAATTCGCTTTAACCAAAACATTGCAGTTGTATCGATGTTGCCATCCCTGGTTTGTAAACATCTGTTTACAAAACAACAATTAAAAAAAAAAGAACAAGCGCAGTAAGTTTGAATAAAATTTAAAACATTTTTTATTATATATTAATATATTATTTAAAATTATTAGGAAACAAAATGGATTATTCAGATGTAGAATTTTGTGAATTTCTTGACGAACCAACGATTTGCGTAGAGCAAATTCCTGCAACACCCTCTGCCAAGAAGAGAAAAAAGCCGCACGTAATATCTACATGGACAAATGAGTCAGTGCATGAACTCATTCAAGCCGTTGAAGCCTACAACTGTATATGGGAATACTCCTGCTCGGAATATAAAAACCGGCAAAAAAGAGATACAGCTTGGCAAAATATAGCTGACAAATTCCCAATACACGGTGTAGAGGGCTGCAAAGCTAAATGGGCCAACGTAAAGACGGCTTTCCTGAACGTCAAAAAGAAGCTTAAGACAAAGTCTGGGCAGGGAGCAGTGGTGCCACAACCGCATTGGCCGTTTTGGACAGCGATGCAATTTTATTATCACCATGACGGGGCAAAAAGTACAACATCAGTTTCAACTTTTGAAGTTTCAGAAGAAACCTCATCAAGCACATTTTCTGCAGCTAAAAAAGATAATGCTGCAGTAGTAGAAAGGTTGTCACCTGATGTCATAATGCAACGTGCACTAAAGTTTTTGGATGCCGATGGTGACAAATGGCATGGTGTCGGTATGTATTTAGCAATGCAGATGCGCGAAGTTGCCAAAATAAACGTAAAGGCTGCAAACAAGTTGCACGCCGAGCTGGTGAAAAAAACAATGGAAGCAATGCTGGAAGAAGACGAGTCAAATTGTTAAAATGTTATAAAATTATTTTAATATACTTTTAAATTCTTGAAGACATTATTTGTTTCAGTATATGTACATACGTTAGGAAATTTATTTCCGATTATTAAAACTTTTTTTTTTGTCAGGTGCATAATTATTTAATAAAAATGATATGTAAATATGTATTAATATTATAAGTAAATGGTTTTTTTAAAGGTTTGGTATACAATACTTGAGTTGCTTAAGATTATCTCGTGAACAATTTGGAATGTGCAAATTTTGTGAAAAACTTTTTTTATATAAAAATATTATCTACAACTGTGTTTGATAAATTTTTTGTGTAGGTTTTATATCTGTGGCATTTTGACAAAACATCTTACGTCGAATTTAAAAAGTTGAAAAAATGCTGTTAATCATACGAATTTTCATTAAAAAAACATTTTTGTTAACGTTTGTAAAATTTTGTATTATAAACGAAATTGTTCTTTAATTTTGGCTTATTTTATTATTTAATAAAAATTATTGCTCAACAAGCTTTTGTTTAAAACTTTTTTGCTATCTTATCTCGACTTAAGATGTTTTGTCAAAATGCCACAGATATATAAAACGTTATAGACGAAAACGAATTGAAAATTAAAATATTTTTCTGTTCAAAGCGTAATGTGTTTATAATTGTATGTACAAAATCAAATTCTTTCCTAGAGTTTCTAATATGTTCCCTTTCCCGGAAAACAGGTAAAATTAATAATATGATGTTATTGTTTTTAACTATTAAAATTTTTAATTTAGGTTAGTTAGGGCCTTTTGTGTTTTAGGAACCGGTATATTTTTCTAAGATGTTCTCAATTTTTTTTTTATAAAAGTTTATATTGCCAGGACAATTCACCTGTTGGTGACATGAAATAATTTTCGTACTCCTGTCGGATGGCTTTTGCTTCGATGCATATATAAGAACTTGGAATTTCTTCTACTGCAAGTTCAGAGGTTGACAAGGAATCATTAGCACGTGCTCCAAGAACCAGATTTCCATTTTCATCAAAGCGATCTACCAATGTCGCTGTATAATTTGGATTTTTTGTTACTAAAAAGTTATGTAGTGCACAACAAGCAAGAGTTAAACGGGTAGTTTTATCTGCATTCAACTTTATTGGCCGAGAGAAGACTTCAAAGCGTTTTGTCATAATCCCAAATACATTTTCAACTATTCGCCTTGCTCTGGATAGCCTATAATTGAAAATTCGTTGACCTGCTGATAAACTGCGTCCCGGATATGGTTTAAGCAAATTAGTTTGCATTCTAAATGCATCGTCTGCTACCAAAAGAAATGGTATGTTTACTTCACGACCCGGCAAAGGACGTGGTGTTGGCAAATTTAGTTCGTTCTTATCCAAAGCTTGTTGGAAAGAACATTTACTGAAAATACCACCATCTGAAATGCGGCCGTTACAACCGACATCAATATACAAATATTTATACCCTGCATCAACAACAGCCATTAGCACTATGCTATTAAAACCTTTATAATTGTAAAAGGTGCTTCCTGAATTTGGTGGTGCGATCATATTCACATGTTTCCCATCAACTGCTCCTATGCAGTGAGGAAAGTTCCATAGTTGTTCAAACTTCGAAGCAACTTCGGTCCACTGTTGTTGTGTTGATGGCATCTGAAAAAGGAAACGTTGGTTGGTGGAAAGGTTTTTTACTTAATGTATTTAGATCAGCGAGTTACACGTATTGTATATTTAAGCCTTCCGTAGAATAAAAGTACATACATACACATGTACATATGTAGATAGAAATACTTTACCTTTAGGTAATTATTTTTAAGTACCGCGAAAACTGCATCGCAGACTTCCGGAACAAACTTGGATATTGTGTTTGGAGCAATGCGAAAAAAAGCTGCAAGGCTTTTATAGCTGTCACCAGTAGCCAAATAGCGAAGGGTACAAGCTAAACGGTGAGACACTGGAATAGCTTTTCGAAAGGTGGTGTCTTGTTTTTTAATATATGGGGTGGTTAATTCCACCAGCTCGAGAAAATTTCTTTCAGTCATACGTACATAATTTTTAAAAAGAAAATGTTGATTGTCAACTTCACGAAATTCGCGTAAAGTAATCTCATAGCCACCACATTCACTTCTCTTTTCTAACCACTCTCTTACCCAAATACTACGTTTTTTCAACGTTATTTTATTTTTTTTAGTTTGTTTCTGTTTTTTATAAATTGACGCCACAATATAAAGGGCCACAGCAGTTTTCTGTTTTTGAGAGTAATCCATTTCAAAAGTAAAATTATGTCTGCCAACAAGCAAATAAACAAAAACATATGATTTAATTGGCCCAAATAACACGATAGTGTGACCGCATTGTACCGATTATTTTCGCAATTGAGTTTTTGCCGATATGAACCGAAAAAAATTGTCACAACGTGCGACGATAATGGGACCACCCAAGAATAAATTGTGCAATGTTTTTAAATGTGCGCCGATAAAGCACGATAAAAATCGTCACAGATTGTGCTATTTGAGCCGATAGTGGGATCTTAGCTTAAGACTGATGTTTTGTTGTAGAAGTTACAATTTTTTCTTAAATAAATAAATAAATAAATAAAAAATTAATAATTTTGTTACAAAAAATAACATTAATGCTGGAACAAGGCACGGAATGAGATAAGATTTTTCAAAAATTTGTTTTATTTGACTGGAAATCACGCTGTTAAATTTCGTGAAGATCCGTCCATAATTTACCCTAAGCCCCATATAAACACTACTCCAGGAAAACAGTTTAGTACGCCTAAAACCGTAAAAAATAACGCTTGCGTAACAAAATTTGGTACGTCACAGTTTTTTAGGACTAGAAATAACACTGTGAAATTTCGTGACTATCGGTCCACCTACTTGCGGAAAACAGTTTAGTACGCCTAAAACCGTAAATAATAATGCAACCATAACAAATTTTGGCTCGTCACAGTTTTATAGAACTATAAATTATACTGTGAAATTTCGTGAAGATCGGTACATAATTTACCCTAGGCCCCATAGAAACCCTACTCCCGGAAAACAGTTAAGTACACCTAAAACCATAAATTATAATGCTATCATAACAGAAATTGGTACGTCACAGTTTTAAAGGACTAGAAATGACGCTGTGAAATTTCGTGATGATCGGTCTATAATTTACCCTAGGCCCCATATAAACCCTACTACCGGAAAACAGTTTAGTCGCCTAAAACCATAATTAATAACAAATCGTCACAGTTTAAGATTGTAACGACGTGTTTTCCACCTTATGCTGGGGTAGAGCTCGCGGCTCCCAGGGTTCGTTACAAAAATTTATTTAATGACCAGAGAAATGAAACACCAGACTCGCTCTTTTCACAAAACGTTATAAAACGTACGCTCGGTTTATTTACTTCTCTCAATTTTACAGTTATTCACACTTAGGCAATAATAGAAGACACGATTGACGGACACGGCAACAACACGCGGGTGGCGGCAGCACTCACGCTACAGGTTTCACAGACAAAAGGAAACCGTCCCAATGCGCGTACAACGAGGATGGTCCCGAGTCGAACAGTGAGGTCGAGGTATAACCTCGCACCAGCTGTTCAACCGGCGATGAGCAATACTACACGTCGAGAGAATTTAGTCTACACCGCTGTTCTCTCGAAATGCAGCACTACCCTGCTCTCTACCGCTACCTCACTATAGCCAAACGAATGGATAACAAACCAAGAGAATTTAGTCTACATCGCTGTTCTCTTGCCTTGCTATCTTTACCGACAACAAGTTGTATTTCACGAAAGAGGTATAACCTCTCTTCGATAATAACTAGATATTATTTAGCTATAGAAGTATAACTTCTCACAGCTAAACAAGATCCTACCTGTTTGCCGGCTGCCGACTGACTGACTGCTTGATGGTACGTACTCCGCTTTTATACTGTTTGCCGGCGTACATTTACACACACATACTAAAGTACTTATAAATCATGGTTGCTCATAAGTGTATGTTGTCGTGTCCTACTCTTTCCTACTTGCCAACAGATGGCGGAAGCCATCGGTCCGTTAATTTCAAAATTAGTACATAAATTAATTCTTATTTAATACAAAATAATTAAAGCACGAAGATAATATAAATTATAGAATTCACTGTAGCAAGAAAATTAAGTTAAACATAATATGAACTCATTCACTCAAGGATAATATAAGCTATGTAATACGGTGTAATACAAAATATAATAATAAAATCAAATAAATATGATTCATCTTGAGCCAGGTTGTTCTGGTGTGGTGGTGTAGTCTAGGGCATGTGACTCAAAAACGAGGGCTCCGACTTTTGGTCGTCACATTGCCTCCGGTTTTCCCCAAAAACAAATATGAAAGCCCTGTCTGGCCTGGATGCGGCTGGAGTTAAGGATGTGGATGAGATCTGTGAAGATGAGATTGGTGATTTTGCAGGTGTGGGTGACACTAATGATTTCGGCGGTGAAAATGATGATGTTGGTGATTTCACCGGTAGAGATGATGAGGATGAATGGTCAATGATGAGTACTGCTTCTGCAATATATACGGATCTTCCTCGTCACTAGGGTTTTCGTCTTTTTTCAAATCACTGCTGGATAGGCAGGTTGCAGCCTTAGCGGGTTGCGGCGCCGTCGGATGAAAACGGCGATCTTTGGCAACAACGGAAGACGGCTACGGACGGCAGCTGAGGCCTGGGATGTCGGCGACGGGTGTGGCGTCAGGCGTCGGTGGCCTGCGGCATCAACGGTCGGCAACGGGTGGCAGCGAAAGCCTGGGGATGTACGCGATGGGTGCGGCGTCAGGCGGCGGCGGCAACTTTTGGCGGCGGCGGCCTGTGGCGGCAACGGGTGGCAGCGAAAGCCTGGGATGTCGGCGATGGGTGCGGCGGCCTCAGATGACGAAGTGGATGACGATGATGTCGGTAATGACGTGGAGGATATGATGATGAAAATTATTTTTCTGCGTGTCGTTATGGAGACGTAGCTCTACTTGAACATCCGGCTGAAGATTTTACTGTTTCTAGCCATACCGTTGGCGTTAGGGCCATGATTGGGCTGGACTATTGCCAGTTTTTATCTTCTCATATCCAGTGTTGGTTGTATGCAAGTCTCGTCGCCGCAGCTTGTAGCAGCGTTTTTGCTGTAATGGGGTCCTCGTCTATTTTCTTCTTCTTATGGTGGAAATCATTTTCAGCTCTTGGGCCCACCCATGCGGTTGGGGATTATAAGGTTATCATATGCAAGCAGTGACTTCGTCTTAGAAAGCATTTAGTTGTCGAGTTTCTCGTCCTTGATGAGGAACATTGGAGAATATCTTTGCGCTTGCCGAGTTTCTCGTCCCTGGGTAAGGAACATAGGAGAATTACCCGTAGTGATAATATGTTGGCATAGATGACTAACTTAATCTCGGATACGAACTCACTGCATTGGTTGTGTTTAAGGTGATGCTGGTGACACTGCTCACAAATTTGGCCCATCGCTTTCTTAACTCCTACACATTGCCGGTCCAATTGGAACTCCTTCAGGCAGGATAGCAATTCTTCCGTCTTAAGGGAGTACACCCATGATGTCCACAACATTTTACTGTGACGAATCAGGCTGTAGAGGAACCTGGAACTCACTATTACAGTCTTCTTTTTTTTAAATTATCGTTTAATTCTTTCCCAATTTTAAGAAAATTGTTTTTTACTACCGTTACTTTCGATCTTCTTCGCGCTACGAGATTTAGAAGTTGTTTTTTTTTTTTTTATTACGCGTCGATTAATTGTACACGCAGAAGGTTTGTTCGCTCCGTTATTTTTTGTCTTCTTCTTGTTACGAAATTCGAAATTGTTTTTGTCCCACGTGTGTCATAACAGTTCTCGCGGTATTTTTTCAAGTTCTTCCCGTTATTTTTTTTCTTCATCTTACTAACTAGTTGATTTTTTTCCACGTATTTTTGTTACATGTTTTAAAAATTATTTTTTTTTTTTTTTTAATTTACCGGACAGAATTAATTTTCATTTTTTTCTTCGAGTTCAGTCTATCAATTTAAATTATTTTTTTCCATTCTTTTTTTCAACTTCTTTTTCTCTTTCCCGTACAAGAGTCGAGAGTGTGGTTTCTCTGGTCTGAGACGATTAGTACAGCTTCGCTGCTAATGTCCCTGCTCGGGCGCCATTGTAACGACGTGTTTTCCACCTTATGCTGGGGTAGAGCTCGCGGCTCCCAGGGTTCGTTACAAAAATGTATTTAATGACCAGAGAAATGAAACACCAGACTCGCTCTTTTCACAAAACGTTATAAAACGTACGCTCGGTTTATTTACTTCTCTTAATTTTACAGTTATTCACACTTAGGCAATAATAGAAGACACGATTGACGGACACGGCAACAACACGCGGGTGGCGGCGGCACTCACGCTACAGGTTTCACAGACAAAAGGAAACCGTCCCAATGCGCGTACAACGAGGATGGTCCCGAGTCGAACAGTGAGGTCGAGGTATAACCTCGCACCAGCTGTTCAACCGGCGATGAGCAATACTACACGTCGAGAGAATTTAGTCTACACCGCTGTTCTCTCGAAATGCAGCACTACCCTGCTCTCTACCGCTACCTCACAATAGCCAAACGAATGGATAACAAACCAAGAGAATTTAGTCTACACCGCTGTTCTCTTGCCTTGCTATCTTTACCGACAACAAGTTGTATTTCACGAAAGAGGTATAACCTCTCTTCGATAATAACTAGATATTATTTAGCTATAGAAGTATAACTTCTCACAGCTAAACAAGATCCTACCTGTTTGCCGGCTGCCGACTGACTGACTGCTTGATGGTACGTACTCCGCTTTTATACTGTTTGCCGGCGTACATTTACACACACATACTAAAGTACTTATAAATCATGGTTGCTCATAAGTGTATGTTGTCGTGTCCTACTCTTTCCTACTTGCCAACAGATGGCGGAAGCCATCGGTCCGTTAATTTCAAAATTAGTACATAAATTAATTCTTATTTAATACAAAATAATTAAAGCACGAAGATAATATAAATTATAGAATTCACTGTAGCAAGAAAATTAAGTTAAACATAATATGAACTCATTCACTCAAGGATAATATAAGCTATGGAATACGGTGTAATACAAAATATAATAATAAAATCAAATAAATATGATTCATCTTGAGCCAGGTTGTTCTGGTGTGGTGGTGTAGTCTAGGGCATGTGACTCAAAAACGAGGGCTCCGACTTTTGGTCGTCACAAGATAATCTATATATAAATCAGCTAAAGCAAAACAGTTAAGAACACTTTCCTCCTCTGTATGTCAACCGATTTGAACAAAGTATACACCATTTGATAGGTATTTACTCAAAGAAGTGCACAATGTATATTTTATTAAAATATGTTCAATGATTTCAGAGTTATAAGCGTTCAAAATTGCTACTAACACAAATGCAAAATAATAAATAATTTCAATTATCAAATAATAAAAAGTTAGGGTGATCGATTATTCGACATTTTCGGAAACCGGTTTTCGAATATTTCGACTATATAAATCTTATTTATAAATCAGACCAAGCAAAAGAGTTAAGAACGCTTTCTTTCTTTGTTTGTCAACCGAACGTCTATGGGGAGAAAAAAAGGGAAACTAAATTTCTTTTTTTTTACTTTTCCGTGCTTCATGTGATAGTTTATAAATTTTCTATAATATTGAACTTATAGGGCTAGGGTCTTGAGTGAGTGATAACCTATAAGATAAAAAATGCCGGTATTTTTTGTTTTTTCATCTGGAACTTTTTAAATTTTCTTTAATATTCGACCTAAGTATAAAGATCAAATTATATATTAAACTGGGTGAATAAGAACATGTAAGGGGAGCTTTTTGGTACTTTTGCGTTCAACAGCTGGTAATTTGATTAATTTAAGTTAATATTAGACATAGACCATATTTACATTATGCAATTAATGCCGCAACTTTCGCATGCAACTTTTTGTTTGTTAGCAAGAGGTGTAGGGAAGAAATCGGGGTTGAAAAAGTGGAAAAAATTCATGAAAGAAATGTTAATGTAAATGTGAAAAGAGTTTCGTAGCAACTTCTTTAAAAGAAATTAGAAAAAAACTCGGCGTTAATTGCATAGTCTAAATGTGGTCATAGAAACATTAAATTAAACGCGCAATGTCCTGAGTGGATGACAATATATAAAGAAGACTTTTTGATACTTTTTTGTTTTTCAATTGGCATTTTTTATACTGAACTTACAAAATTAAATTAACTCACGTAGAAGATAAAATATGAACCGGAGGTTGGTCCCTCGCCAAATCGATCCACTTTGAAAAGAAAAAATAAATGCTCGAAACAAATAAATTCATATATACTTAGATGAATTATGTTTTCTTCATATTTACAAAAAAAATTTGGTCGAATTTTGACCATTAGGCAAACACTAGTAATAATAAATAGACATCATACAGATATTACTCCTTAAACATTCAAACTGCCGGTGGAGGGTATCAAAGATTCGGCACAGCCGAATATAACACTATAACTTGTTTTTTAATCAGTTTATTCTCTTGATATAGTGTGAGTTTATAGCAGCCCTGCAAATAATGGGGCCAGTCCAAACACGCGTGTAAAGAGTAGTCCATAAGGGACCAGGACTAGTCCAAAAGTAACCCAAACGTATGGGAAAAACCTGGTCTATTTAACATTACGATGTCCTAGGAGAGGACCATATAACCCACCTTTGGACCACTAAGGAGTAGTTTTAAAACTATTCCATGGTATACTCAAGAGGATTAGTTTTGAAGTTGAAACCAAAGCATGTCGTTAAAAAACGAAGACATGTCGTCTCACTACAACCACTTTTTAACAATGACATGGTCCATGCTTGCATTACATCGGACCAGTCCATGGAGTAGTTCATTTTATCAAAATGGATCAGGTGGTCCAATTTTATTTGCAGGGAGTGAAGGGCACACACATACTATCACATTTATGCTTGTGTTGACAAAATAACAACAAAGCAGCAGCCAAACGTACATTGTCACAGAAACACAAAGAAGTTTATAGTGTACATGTGTCGACGTCGCACAAGCAGCATTTTTATTCCTATGCACGCGTACATAGGATTTGCAAATGTGCCCGACACTGGTTTATAGGGAAGAATTATGCAAAATAATTCAATACAGGCTAAAAATCAATCATGTATAAAGTTATATTAACTAAAATAACAAAAAAATAATACAATTTGAATTGTAGCATTATTTTTTGTCAGTTTAGGATTTTTTTTAGCATTTTTTCGCATTATTTTAAAGCCGATATAGCTGTAAAATATTTTTGGATATGGCCACACTGGGTATCACCACAATACCCTCCTCCCAGTTAAGGGTTAACGGTATTTAAGAGGTATTCTAACATGACGTCCAGATGAAGTAGTGCGAGGGTTTTGTACCGAAGTATCATCATCGAGAGTGTCGGTATTATCTACAGTTGGTGAATCATCTTGTGTAACGTCATCTGGAACATGTTCGTCGGCTTCAACTATGTTGTCATTTTGTGCAGTTCGGTGGGTGGAGTTGCATCATTGAAAACATAGGCAGACTTCAGACGATCTATAGAAATTTTCGCATTTCGCTGAAGCATTTTCCCAACAAAATACTTATCATGCTTACTCAAGACTTCAAAAGGACCTTCGTAGTTTGGTTCCAGAGGTGTTTTAACGTGGTCGATCCTGACGAACACATATTTGCACTCAGCTAAAGCAGGTTGAATAAAACTTGTTTTGACACCATGACGAACTGGCTTGTTCGTTGGCAGGTTCGATATCAATCTACGTAGTGATTGCACGAAATCGGTTTCTGAAGTATTTCTTTTAGACGGAACTAGGAATGCCCCAGGAATACGTAATGAGGTACCAAAAACCATCTCAGCTGGACTCAGTCCAATATCGGCCTTTAAAGTTGATCACATTCCTAAAAGAATCAATGGAAGAACTGCGCTCCAGTTATTTGTCTCGTAACACTTTATGGCACACTTCAAGGTACGATGCCAACGCTCTATTATTCCATAAGCTTGTGGGTGGTAGGGAGTAGTTCGCAAATGGTTAACACCTAACAACTTTGTCTTTCCCTGAATATGGACGACTCAAATTGTCTTCCTAAATCCGTGGTTATCCGTAACGGGATACCATATACGGAAATCCAACCGCTTAAAAGGGCGCTTGCAACACTTTGGGCTGTTATGTCTACCATTGGTACGGCTACGGGCCATCTACTATACCGGTCAATACAAGTCAGACAGTAACGGAAACCGTCAGAAGAAGGCAATGGTCCTTTTAACTTCTCAGGCGAAAATTATTGGTTTGTGGTCCGTAAATACCGAAAATTCTCTACCTTCAAGGGCGTACTTGAAATGTTGAATGGCCTGGTAAATTGCAGTGAGCTCTCTGTCGTACGCGCTGTATTTCTGCTGGGATGTCGATAATTTTTTGGAGTAAAAACCCAAGGGCTGAATTTGATCTCCTACTATTTGGTGCAGGACCGCTCCAACATCTTCATCCGATGCATCAGTCGTTAGCGTTAGCTGCGCATTCGGTGCCATATAATTTAACAGAGTAGCTTGCGCAATGTCATTTTTACATGCTTCAAAAGCAGAACTGGCTTCATCAGTCCAATTTATTATGCTATTGTCATTTTTCTTATTACCGGGAATCAAACTTAGCAAAACGTTTTGGTTTTTAATTGCATGTCGGATGAAAGGACGATAAAAATTTAGCATGCCCAGAAACTTTTTAAAATTTTTAGCGACTTTAGGTCTTTGAAAATTTTGAATTGTATGTGGGAGGACCTTTAGTCGTGATGTGATGAGTTACCGTTGAATCAATTGGGCGCTTGTTGGCATTAATCGTGGCCAAGTCCTTATATTCGTTTAACAGCTGGGCGTAGTTGTCTTGTGTATTGTATGCCAAAATTTTAATAAAAGGGGAACGTGGCGGACAACCTTTTGATTCAAGTAACGTGGTGCGATCAATAAGGTTACCTTTTTTGTTGTCGACTAGTAGATCATAGTGTTTCAAAAAATCTGATCCTATTATGGCTGAGTTAACGTCTGCCACAAGAAACGTCCACGGAAAATTACGTCGCAGACCTAAGGAAACACTTAGTCGTTTTTCGCCGCTTGTTTTAATCGTTTAATCGTGCAAATAGTTTTTTCATTACACCTACACGAACATTTTTGACGCTGGACAACGGCAACACTGAAACGTCTGCGCCGGTATCAATTAAAAAATTTTGTTTCGACACGTCGTCGTTGATAATGAGACGGGCTATACAGTAGTCGTCTTGAGATCCGCCCGCAGGATCGGAAGGCAAAATTAGTTTTTTGATGTTTTTTGTTGTATATACGAACAAGGCTCACGGCACTTTGTAGCCTTTTCTCCAAATGTTCGATGGTACCAGCAATATTCAGCTCTCGTGCCATTGGTAGTGGCAGGCTCTGTTACTTTTCGGGTGTAAGTCTTATTGGTGTTGTCGAAAAGATTATTTATTTGTTGTTCAATGCGGTCTAGGCGTCTATCGATATCATCTTTGGCGTTATGGATTGGTGGTGCAGAAGAAACAGCAGCCAGAAGTTGAAAATCGCCGACCTCCATTATTTTATCGGCGAACTTGGCCAATTCAGTTAACGTGGCGTCTGATGCTTGCAAAATTGCACGTACCTGTGCCGGCAATCTCTGCAACCAGAGTGATTTTAAAAAATCTTTTGTCACCTTATCCTTTGACAATGTACTCATTTAAGAGTTGGGTTGGTCGTTTGTCACCCAGGTCAATTTCTGACAACAGTTTTTGAGTCTTTTTTTGCTCGCTTTCGCAGTAACGCTCCACTTTACACTTTTTCAGATTTCCGTACTTATCGTTTTCCGGAGATTTTAAAATAGCGTCTGAAATTTGTACAAGAACGTTTGACTCTATTGCCGCGACCACTGTGTTAAATTTCGATACGTCGCTTAATATGCCTGCAACAGCGAATTGTGCCTCGACTTGTGCTAACCAGATTTCAGTATGGTCAGGCCAAAATGGCGGCACTTTGACCGCAACTTGGTTTATGGTTGTTGGCGTGACAGGTTCCGCTTCGTTTTGTGGTGGCTGTTGTTGAACGTTGCTGTTTTCCTCATTAATCGACATATTTCGTTTTAACTTCTATCAAACGTCGGGGTTACCAATTTGTGGGGGTGTTCGTATTAAAACGCTATTTCGTTTAATTTAAATTTATTTATTTAATAATATTAAAAGAAAAACTTTTTCACAAAGTTAAAACGAACGACCGGTTAAGTCGGAAAAAATAAAAAAACTTAAAAATGCATAGTAGGAAAAATAGTATTAAAATATTTACAAAAATGATGGTCGTATAAATAGGTATTTATTAGTGTTGGGTATCACTACAAGCTTAATAATTTTAAAGAATACTTATTTAAAAAAATTTTTTAATAAAGCATAAAATTATTTTTAGCAAACTTAGCACCAAATAAATTGGAAATCTCTGTAAAATTTTAAAAAAATATTATCTTCAGTTAACTAAAATACTGTCGGTCGTCGGTCCTCGATTATCCGTGATCCGGTTAACCGGTAACCCCGATTACCAGTGATGGCCAAAGATCAGTCTATTGTTTTTTGTTTGCAATGTTTTCTAATTGTTTGCTTCGATTAACCGTGATGACCTCTATTATCCGTGATAGCAGTTGAAAAATATATGACAAACAACATTACACGACTCTTTTTAAGAAGTTGTATTCTTTTTTTGCTTAATGTCCTTTTTTGCCTCATGTTTTCAGCAGAAAATTTAATGTTTACATACTTATTTAATTTAAAAATGTACATAAGCTTCTTGAATCAATTTTTTTAATGTAAATATATATTTACACCCCCGTTCACTTGTTAAATACTAAAAATATTAAAAAAATGCATAATCAAAATTGTTATTCGATTAACCGTAAAAATCGATTATTCGTTATGCTTCTGGCCCCGACCATCACGGATAATCGAAGACAGACTATATAAAAAAAACTTATATTTAAAAGTTGTCATTAAACATTTTTTAAAAATTCGAAATTAAATTGTTCTATTTCCCTTAGTTTAAAATGTGTGATTTTTTTTACAAAATAATTTCTATGTTGAAATTTCATTCGTTAAATATTCGCTTTTAATAATCGCATAAATTTTAGCGAATGTGAGTTCGAATGCAAATAGCATTATAGGGTTTGGCAATTTTTGAAGGTTGCCAGGCTGTTAGGACTCATAGTATAGGGGTTTTGTTAAAATATACTATATTTGTACTTAAATGATATTTCATATGAAAAATTTTAATTTTTAAATGAAAACAAAACAAATATTTACGTATTGTTAGGCAATATATTGAAAATTAGATAATATTTAGAAAATTCCCTACAATTGCCTTAAAATAAAAAATCTGTCCTTTTTCCCTACGCTAGAAATTTTCCGAAAAAATCCTTACAACAAGGGAAAATTTCATGCTGTTGGCATCACTGCTCTATCCTCAAATTGTTAAAGGCGCCCTCTATATCCTGGAATGCCGCCAAGGTGTATTCCTTGTTTCGCAAACCCCACTCCACATAACCAACCACATCATGCAACGCACTCTCAACAGATCTACCCATAAGATAGGCGTGTTGAGTGCCGCTGACGATGCCGGCGTCAATCTTCGGCCTCAGATGTAGATCAATCAGTCTTTCCAACTTTTTAAAGAGAAAAGACGATAAGCATATTGTTTTTAAATCCTTGGGTTTAGAGGGACCGGTTCTACCCACTTTGGGAACAAAAACTACCCTAACCTCCCTCCACCCTCTAGGAATGCACCCGTTCAGCACGCACACCCTAAACAGTTCCACCAACAACAGTAGTGATGATTTCCGGATATTCTGTAGCATCGCCGGAAATATACCATCTGACCCCACCGATTTGTAGGACCCAAAGGTATTTACCGCCCATGTTACCTTATCCAAGGTGATCATATCCCCCACCGTCTCCCTTTCTTCACCGCCTGAGCCCAACCCAGAGAAGGGGTCACCACATACAACCTGTTCCCCGACCCAGGATCCACAAACCCCGGAAAGTGAGTATCCATAAGCAGACAGAGAGATTCAGAGCCAGATTCCGTCAATGAGCTCTCCGGTCTCTGAATAAATCCAGGGACTACCGGGTCCTTAAATAAATTCTCCCGAATCTAGACGTCTCATTGACGGATTCAAATGACTCGCTAAACTGAATCCACGAGTCCCTTTTCGCCCTTCTAATATCTCTCTTATACCTCCCGTAACTCAGCCTGAAGTTACTCCAATCTTCCCCCCTACGCGTATTCTTCACTCTATTGAACAGCCTTCTGATAGTGGACCTTTGAGTCCTCAGCTCGTCTATCCACCATCTTGGTTTTGTGCGACTGCCCGAAAAATGTAACCGCTCATAGCCCATAGCTATTGGTCAATCCCCCGTGAAGGTATTCACCAGTTGCTCCACACCGGTCGGAGGCGACCCCCAGTCCTGTGTAACCCTAAGGTTACTTTGCACCAGTCTCGAAAATGAATCCCAATCCGTCCTTCTCGAATTCGTATACGGACACCTTTTCGACTACTCAAACATTAGATTACAGGACAAGCGACTATGGTCAGATAAGGAAAAATCCAAAGCCACCCTCCAGTCCTCCACTAATTCCCTACAGTTCGTAAATGTTATATCTATCACTGCCTCTGCCTTTTCCCCCTGTTACAGATAAAAAGATTGCTGGCAATAATAAAATCAAACACAGACTCTCCTCTTTTGTTGATGTCAGCATATCTCCGTTGGGTATGGTGTGCATTGGCGTCACAACCTAGTACCAGTCTCGAGCCGCTTCTGCCCGAGTGCTCCACCAACTCCCGTACTTTCTCGCCATGTGGATCGGTAGCCTCGTATGGCAAGTATACCGATGCTAGTGGCTGAACCGTTCTTGGCCTCTCCTGTCACAACCGTGAGGTCGCCATTACTGAAAGAATGAGAATGTGTGGGGTACGAACAAAGTATACCACGTAACCTTTAATCCAACTACGCTGTTTTGAAATTTTATAGATGACAGCCAGTTAAAAAAGAGTATGTATGGCCACACTAGGTACTAATATTTGAATATTATTTTTTTATACCTAAAATTCAATTATTTTAAGCGATAAAACTACATACCTGTATTTTTAATTTGTACTCTTCAAATTTCAATAGAAATATTCTCTATTCTTTTACATATTTTAAAAAAGAATTTAACTTTGCTTAATTTTTGGAATTTCGTGTATTTTTCTTAAAAAATTTCATATAAAACTAATCACCAAAAATTTGTTTGAATATATGTATGCTAGAACTTCCCAAAAATTTTGTTCTACAAAATTATAGCTAATTTTTTAACGCTTTTTATGTATTTTCCAACAATTGGTTTTTAACAGATTTAGCGATCTAAAGTTAGTTTTAAGGATTGTTTAAAATTTTGCAAATTTTTGCAAGTTTTTGCCATGTTCGCGATAGAAGCGATTTGTTCCTGTTTTGTTTTCTGATTATTTACAGCCTTAACGGTTTATAATAAATAGTTGGCTCTGCTATCATGCCGCTGTTAGCAAATTTTTGCGAATTTCCAGGACTTTTAATACATTTTATGGCTTGTTTGAAATATTTAAAATTTTAGCAAATTTTCGCTATTTTGCAAAAAAATTTTTTTGTTATTTTTCGACATTTTGTTTATTTTTTAACCCATTAGCGATTTAAAAAATTTTTAGGGTTTGTTTACAAGTTTGCAATTTTTTAATAAAATAGCTTATTGCATAAAAAAGTTATAAACAACACTTTTAATATTTTATTTAAGTAGTTTATTATGACGGTCATTAACAACAGTCGCAAAAATAACAAAGTGATTTTAAAAAGTTGTTTACGAAGTTGAACGTTTTGAAATCACAAAATAATATGCCCAGAACATGTTTCTTGTGCCTGATCAGTAGAAATTTTATTCAGAAAAGATTACTTAAAAATTTAAAATTCGCATTGTCTTGACACATTAATATCGCCGGTCTTAAGTTATTTGATTTTATGCGAAATAGCATGCATATGTATGTATATATTCTTATGTACTTATGTATAAATATCTTTAATAGTTGCAATATTTGAACTCTTGTACATTTTCAATAAGACCACTCTTGATAGTTTAAATATAATGTCAAGCAATTAACTTTTAAATGGTTGTTCAAAATAACAAAGGTGTGATAAAACCCAACTCAGCCTGAGAAGTTAAGTTTGAAAAGATCTTTTTAATGTAAAAATATCCATATCAGCCATGTTCTGAAAATCGCATTCGAGTGAAATTAAAATAGAATCAATCTTTAAAACTTTTCTGTGTTGAAACTTTAATCAAATGTTTCCTTTTTTATACCTTTACTTCGAGGACCACTTATAGATATCATCGATTCCCAGATTCGATTTCCAGAACATGGCCGTATATTTTTAAATGAATTGTTATATTTTTTTCTGAATAAGCTACATAAAAAATGTAAAAAATGTGTTTTGAAGATTTATTGAAGATTTTTAAAATCTTGACGCAGATTTTGCAGATTCTTGATAAAAAAACATGTTTTTTTTGCATTTTTCCCTCTAAAACTTCTGGCAACACTGGGCATAACATAAATTAAAATAAAATATCATCTTCATATCTACATTTTTAGGAGATTTATGCCCAATTTTCAGGATTGTATTTAAAACAATATTAAGTTAAGTTTCATAACAAACTTAAATCGTATTTAAAACAGATTGGATTTTTGAGTTTTATTTGAAAAGTCTTATTTAATTAAGATAAGAGTATGGTAGCACTACTAAATACAAAAAAAAATATATAAAAAAGTGTATTTATTTACAAGGTGGTCTGAAAAAAAACAGCTGACTGTTAATGCTTTGCCTGTTGTTGTTGTATTGTTGTGATATTAAGGCCACCTTGCTCAGGGTTGTCAGATTTTTTTGAGCTCCATCGCCAAACCGGATGTCAGAAATCGCCAAAAATCGCCAAACGTCAATTTTGTTCAGTTTTCGAAGACTTTTTTTTTTTTAATTAAATTTTGCAAAAAAAAAGCTGATATAATATTACAGTAAAAAATCGCCAAAAAACTGAATTAAACAATGCTTAAAAAACTGCAGTCGAAGTTGAAAAACTACAATTTCTTCCACTTCTTCATTTGTCATTGGCTAAAAAAAACTTTTGCTTTCACTTCTAATTCATTAAATGTAAAAAGTCGCTGTCAAACAAAATCAAAAAACGAAAAATTGTAGACAAATTTTCGTTTTTTGTTCGACAGGTTTTGGTTTCGACTGCAGTTTTTTAAAACCTAGAATTAAAGAGTGACTGAATATAAAATTCATTAAAATGATAATAAAACAAAGATCATGTGAAAAAAATTAGCCAGATTTTTTTTTTTAAATTAGTAATGATAACAAAAAGTGGATCGTTTCTTTTTTTCTTTCTTTAGTCCTATTTTCATCCATACATGATATAGAAACTAAATCCGCTATCATATTGGAGTTACGGTGTTACGGTGTAAAATGCATCTTATTCGCAAAAATCTATATTATTTACATACAAAGATGATGTACTTGGCAAAAGAAAAAGCTTGATACCCATATTGCCCTATTTAAAACGAAGGGTTACCAACCCATTGCATTTTTGTCAAAACGCGAACTAGCACGAATTTCAAAAGAAGCTGAGACACGTATTTAATTAAATCGACTAAAGATTAAAATATTTTAATTTGGCATTTTTATTACAAACAATCCCGAACAAAAAATTCAAAAACCGGTTTTTTTACAGAAAATCCTTAAAAAAAAGGACATGGATGATCGTCCTTGGACATATTGTATATACAGTTGGACACGCCTTAAAAAAACCTTTCTTATGATGCCCAATTTGTATATGTTGGTAAGGAAACAGATTCTCAAATTAACAAAACATGCAAAAATAGACCCTTTTTCAAACTGGTCCAGCTCACGAGAGGACAAAGCTGGAGCCGAAATATTTAAAATGTCATCTTAAAAAAGTCCAAGGTTCATTTTTAGGAGGGTATATCGAGCACTTTTTTGGTGAGTCGCTCTAATGTATATATTTATACATATTTAACTGGAGAGGCCTAACTCCGCTTTTGTAAATAAAAATTTAACTTTTTTATTTCAAAATCGCTGAAATAATATAAATGGTAAAAATAGCCAAGTAAATCGCCAGTAATATCAAAAATCGCCACAAAAGTCGCCAGTCGCCAAATGGAAAATCTCATCGCCAAACACGTTTCAAAATCGCCACGTTTGGCGAGAAATCGCCATATCTGACAGCCCTGACCTTGCTAAAATATAACAATGGAAACTTAAGTTGAAATTTAGTGTACCACATCGGTGAATTAAGTTTCACTTAAGTTTTTAGTGAAGAAGAGAATTTTGTGTTTAAAACGATTTTAAAAATAAATGTGTTTCAATATCAATCCTGAAAATTGGCCATTAGTGCTTAGAAAATGCATTTCTGGCAATAGTGGTGTAAGATAACGTTGACAAGGTAAAATAGTTTGTATTTATTCTTTAGAACTTAATATACACTTCAACATAGTTTTGGTAAAAAAACGTAATTGAAAGCGTAGTTCATTTTAAACAAAATATTTCTATAGAGCATTATTTCAAAATTAATGAAGTATGTATTTAGGTATTCATTTAACCGGGCTTTTGATTTAATCGGTTAATCGCTCGATTAATTAACCGGGGTTTTTGTTTAATCGATTAATAATCGGTTAATTTTGTTATTGATCGGTTAACCGATTAATAAAGTATTTTTTATAAATAAGGTAATTTCAATGAATAAAAATGAAAAATTATTTTTATTGCAGTTATTAGTTAAAAAAAAAACAACGACATAACAATACGTGAACTAAAACAAACAAAAAAAAAATAATAATTCATATTTGATTAATACATATTCGGCCACGTTTTGTAAATCGAAATCACGTGAAATTGAAATCGATGGAGCTTTTTAATTCAATTCTTTTTTGATGATCGTAGATGTTCCTGATTTCAAAAGTAGTTTTGGTAAAGATGTGTGGTCCTCAAAGTATGAGGTAATGCAAAAGAAATATTTTTATTAATTTTAAACACAAGATAGGATTAAAAACTTTTTTGATTTCAATTTCACGTGATTTCGATTTCCAGAAAAAGGCCGATTATGTATTTATTAAAAAAAACTTTAAGATCATTTTATTAGTAATTTTTTTTTTTTTTTTAATATCCTAAGCTAATCCCGCGAAGCTTTTTGCTTGTCTGCAGGAAAGAAACCAGAGTCTCTGGTGGGAATCGAACCCACAACCACGGTGCTGATAGACTAGCTCACTGCCAGCTAGCCTTCCGGGGCACTCAAATAATTTTAATAGCTAAAGATCTTATAAAATAGTCTTTTAGATAAATAATTTGGTTAAAATGTATTGATAAATTTTGACTTGGAAAAATTTCTTTCACTTATCGTAAATGTGGAGAAATCAAAAGCAACCCATACTACAGAATATCTAAATTCTCAGTTTTTTCTGGATTTCTCTAAACATATAAAATCTTCCATTATACCATTTAAATCCTGTTTTATTTTTTAAAATTTTTAACACTTCTAATTGTTTGGGTTAATTCTGTTGTTGCGTTACTATCTGTTTTTTAAAAAAAGTATTTATAGAATGAAATACATAAATTGTATAAATAAATAATTCTAAACACAACTTTTGGAGCCCTTTGGCAACTTTTTTTGAGAATTTTGGTACACTCACAATATTCTGTACGTAAAATTAACTGAAATTGTTATATAAAATAAATAAAAATTCAGTTAAAAACCGGTCTACTTATTTTTCATTTATTTTTTTAACGAAAAGTACTTTAAATATTTAGTGTCAAAAATTCAACTCCATGTTCTGTAAAAACAAATTAACTTTCAGTTATTTTACATTAATTAACTATCAAAAAATTAACTACATATTCCGTAAAAAACAACGGAATATTCAGTTAGTTAATATAAAAAAACTATCAAAAAATTAACTGAATATTCCGTAAAAAACAGAAAATATGCAGTTATTTTATGAAGTTAAGTATTTTTTGTTTACTCCACAAAACAATTTTAAAAAACCAGACAGACACCTGTCCGCTTGTTGTCTAATAAGAGAGAGAAAGAATATTCACCCTTATTGTGTATTTTAAATACGCCTACGACTGTTTGGTAATAGATTAATGAAAAAAAGTTCACGTTCTCTTTAATCTATTACCAAACAGTCGTAGGCGTATTTTAAATACGCCAAGCACAATAAGGGTGATTATTATTAACTTACCCCGTTACACACGTTTGTTTGTTTTGCTTTTGCTGTACTGACCACGTTGTTTACAGAAGAACTCTTAATTATAAGACACCAGCAGCATGAATGATATGGCTTCGTAATTATTTTACTTTTAAAATTTTATGTATTTAACTAAATTATATTAATAAATAGAAAATGGGAATTGCTTACACAAAAAAAGCAATTAATTTTTTATACATAAGTGAAAATTTATTTTTGGTAGTTAAATTGCATTTATAAAATAACTGAATGTTCATTTATTTTTACGGAATATGTAGTTAATTTTTGACAGTTAATTTATATAAAATAACTGAATATTCCTATGTTTTTACGGAATGCGCGGTTGAATTTTTGACAGTAAAAATTAAATAAACTTTTCGTTGCTTTAAATTACATTTTTATTTAATTAAACGTAAAGAAGAATTTAACTCAATCAACGGACAATATCAACTGCAACTGAAAATCCGTATTAATTTGCACTTAGTTTTTTGAATAACTGTTGGAATCAGTTAAAAATTAATTTGCTTGGAATTTTAAATATTTATTTATTTAAAAATGACTGAACGGAATATTTCTTAAATAAACTACCGTCCGTTACTGTAATAATATTGTGAGTGTACGGATAACGTCGTATAATTGTTCATCGTTGCACTGTAGAATGTTTTTAAAAAAGCGAAGTGCTTTGCAACCGACGTTTTGGAACTCACCTATTATTTAAAACACAAAAAATAAGGTTTAATACTACTAAAAATTATAATTTTTGTTACAACGGTTAATCGACTGAAATTAACCGGTTTAATCGTTAATCGAAAAAAGCCAATTAACCGATTAACGGTTAACCGAATGAATACCCTAGTATGTATCAAGAATGATAGAAGAAAGATTACGACAACACGAACTCAAAAATTGAATGACGTCACGAAACAGTCTGACATTTAAACATGACAGTGGGACAATTTCTTAATTTTTCCCATAAATAATTTTATGAGAAAAATTTTTTTTATATTACTCGTATTTTTTTTTCAAGAATAAAAATAGTGAAATATTCAAAGAATATATAAAATTAAGAATAATTTCAAATAAAGATTAATATAATTTATTTATTTATTAAGTTAATGTTTTAGTATATTTTCTTTTTCGGCTACTTATATTTTGTTTAATTTCCACATTAAGCGATCTTAATCTAAAATACATCCTACATCTAAAAAAAAGTTTTTTCACTTCTTCGCTAGCTTTGACGTCCTTTGCTTCCACTAAATGTTTTTTTAAATAATCATTTGTTGGAAATAATTTGTCTCCATTTAGCCGCATAAAAATCTCATCACAAGACTTAAAAACATTCATTAAAGAGATTGATGGCTTACTTAAGCCACCTTCACTTAAGTGATTAACCCATGAGTATGATGAGTCTTCTAGGGGCTTAATGGCAATACTAGGTTCTTCGTTTTTTAATTTATGGCAAATATAACCGGCCAAGTTCTCTAAACCATCACAATTTATGTTTTCCAGCTCACTTTCGTGATTTTCTTCTTGCAAGTTTTGTTGTTCGATGGCGGGATTAATGTGTTGAAGTATTTTACCTGCAAAAATCAGAAGCAAAATTAGCTCTGTACTACGAGTACTTAAAACTTTGAATTTAAATTTACCTGTTAAAGAATATTGCTCATTTTCTAAATCAGGAGTATTATCTTCCTCAACATTTGCATTAGTGCCTAAGATCCCTTCGTTGTACCCAAGAATATATGATCTAAGTCTGTATTTAAATTCTTGACGGTCAGGATGGTCGTGAAGACCTCCCTTAGATCTAATTATATCAAAGAAATTTTCAAGAACATCCTGATTTAGGCGATACGTTAAGATATACTCAATATTATAACGACTCTTTAGTTCACTATACATGAGTCTTAACGCATTATTTGATTGAATAATGCCTGTTCAGTAAAATAAATACATTCTAATCACACAGTTTTCAACATTTAAATTAAACTGTATACCTACCTTTTTGGAATGGCAGAAGTGTATTCCTTCCAATCACACGCATATCTGAAATCATTTGGGACATATTATTCAATATTTCATTTTGTTTTTCTAGTGACAATCCGTATGCGTGTAATCGTTCCCTAGTATCTTGTCTAGGTACTCTTGAATTTAAAACATCAAACCAGTCATTTATCTATTAAATAAATGAAATAAAAATTAATTTGTTATTAATGTTATGAATGAAAAAGGTCCTTACTAGTTTGAAAACTTGGCTACATTCACTCCAATTTTCATTACTCAAATATCCTAAGCTGGCTGCTCGAGTAATAGATTGAGCAACAGTATGTGAAAAAAGTTTAGTAGCCAATTTAACTTTCTGCCTTGCAGCTCCAACAACGCTTAAATTATGTGCTGATATTTTGTGCGTTATCTTTAAGTCACTAGTATGAAGAGATAAAAGATTTAAAATTATATCCTTCTTAACTTCTTTGTTGTTAATGATGAATCCACTGTCAACAAAATGATTTCTTAGCAGTTTGATCATGTGTGGGACATCACTGAACACAAATATTTTTGTTTCGTCGTACAAAAACCTATTAGGTTAAAAATATAATTAATATCCAATAAGGTCTTATTTGTATAAAACGTACCAAGGCTTATTAAAATCAACTTCAAGTTCGTTAAATAGTTTCCTATTTCCACCACCTAAATCACAGACAATTGCCACGATTATGAAGCCACACTGCTTCATTGTCTTCAATATATTAAACAATATTACTTTGGTCATCTGACAATCATAATTATAAAATATTGGTTGTTTCCATTTTGCAACTAATCCTGTTAAAGGAATAGAAAAACTTTTGTAAAAGTACTTGAAATTGTAGATGTAGCTAAATCACCTCTCAACAATGCCACCTGAACATAACTAACTGGTTCTAACAAAGAGTCTGTTGGCTTATCATAGCAGTACTTTTTCTGTACCTTCATTTCGTCAAAACTTAAAACACATAGCTTCTGCGTTTCTGACATTTCATTAGGTGCAGCCAATAATTTTACGACTGGCTTCAAAATACCTGTCGATACGTCTAACTTTTGTGCCCATCTTTGCAATGTTCTTATCGAGGGAAGTGGAAAATGCTTTCTTTTCAATAACCTGTAAGCTTTGGCGCTTGTAGAGCACAGTGCAATTGAGTGGGCAATATCTGCTTCTGTGAAGTTTTGTTTTTTGTCATTGTTCTTAATTTTTTTTATTTGTCCTTCAGTGAAGAGACGTCTTAATGCCTTCTCCAGATTTACGTTGGAAAAACTCAGCCTCTGAACTCTCTGAGTCAAATGTTTGATAGAAGTCTCAGATTGGCTTTTTTGCATTTTTAGCATTTCGTTCTCCTGGCGCAAAGCTTTGCTATAAACGATCAAGAAAAATTTGATTACTGTTATGTATTCGGACTTTCAAATGTAAGAACAAACAGTTTTTGACCTCAAATGAAAATCTAAAATGTAATACCCTTTTGTGGATCTAGTGCGATATGTACATACATTTCAACTTCTAAATTGTTCATGTAAAGTTGCGAACTGTCTTCATTTGTGTCACAATTGGCGTTTTTCGCTTCCTCTTCACATGGTATTATTTCCGTTTCAGTATAAATATCAGTGGCATCTATAGTCGGAACTGCTCCCGGTTTCAATTTTAAAGTTGCCCTATTACTACATCCTGTACACAATTGTTAAATAAAGAACTGCGCAAACCAATATACTTCTAACTTACCCATTTCAAATTTAAAATTTCTTTCAAAATCGTCCGGCTTAAAATGTAATGAGCAAATTCTCTCCCTAAGTATCTTTATGGTGTCCTTCCGTTTGCAAAATTTTATCCAAAGCTTTCTTTGTTGCTCATTGTTTTTTGGAAAAGTATAAAAGGACACATCTAAGATAAGATATGTATATTAAAAACATGCACAAAATTAGTTTTGAACACAATTTCTCACTTGATTTCTTTCTATCGTTTCGCATGCATTTGCCCACTGCGCACTTCATGTTTACAATTTGCTTCAAATTTTTAAACAAGAATTTTTTACACTTAAAGCTTTCAAACAGCCTCCACACACGGTTATTATATTAATAATTATTTTTTTACACAATATTTAATTGATTAAAACACAATATTCTTGATATATAACGAAATATGATAAATTAATTTTTGGAGAATTGTCAAAGTGATTTTTGTTGCAGGGTTACCAAGTCTCACAACATATACATTGTTTCGAACAAATTTAGGAATAAATCCAGAATATATTGATCTTTAATATTAATAATATAATTAAAAGTTTTCTTAATTTTGATTTTTCTTGACTCTTCTTGAGTTTATGGTATTTTTTTTAATATGTTTTTTATTTTTTAACTTCAATATTTCGAGACTCTACAATGTAGAGTCTACATGAATAAATAATGCCCTTTAGTTAAAGAAAAACCACAATGCTCTCATTACAATTGCAAGAGATTGTGTAAACTAAATTAAATATTTTTAATTTGAATATAGAAAATTATCAAAAACATATCTGTGGCATTTTGACAAAACATCTTAAGTCGAGATAAGATAGCAAAAAAGTTTTTAAAAAAAACTCGGTGAAAACATCACTTTTACCAAATAATGAAACAAACCAAAATTAAAGAAAAATTTCGTTAATAATACAAAATTTTAAAAACGTAAACAAAAAGGTTTTTTGAATGAAAATTCGTATGATTATCAACATTTTTTTCAACTTTTTAAATTTGAATTAAGATGTTTTGTCAAAATGCCACAGATATGTACATGTTAGTAATGTCGGAAATTATTAAAACCCACATTGGATCATAAAAAAACATTTAATGTTTATGAAGCGCTTAATTGACGGATAACTGTAAGAAATTTATCAAATAAGCCTATATTAAACATAAAATATTTCTTGTGAATAAGGCAAATATACATACATTTAATATACATACAAACGCCAAAATCAGAAACTAAGAATATAGAATAAGGTTTTTGTCTTAGTTTACTTGATTTTATTTCTTTCTTTTTTTATATAAAGTGCATTATGTAAAAGCCCAGCTAGCATTTTGTAAAATTTTTAATCATAATCGAGTCTTTTCCCTGCGGGAAATTTGTGTCAATTGGTCCAACAGACTGGTCCTGGGAGTTGTGAAAATAGAACAGGTACAAAAAGAAAGACCAGTGAAATGAGAACCAATCTTGTAACTGGTTTATGCAGAACAAAAAGGTAGAAAAAGTAATGAATTACAGAACAGTCTTCACCGGTGGTGTGACAAATTTTTTTGGTCTTTCTAAATTTTGTTTTTTGAATTCAATTCTACGTCTTGTTTTATTGAAATAATTCTACATTGTATTGAAATAAAACTACTTTGTAGTAACTGTCACCAAGCTCGTCCATTAAGAATAGATGTGTGACTGGTCAAATGGTATCAATTGACCCCCTCCAATGACAACCCCATGTAAAAGTGATAGGTCTAATTCATAGAAAGTGTTAAAACTAGAACCGGTCCCTACCACTAAAGACCTATCACGGGACTACTTTGGTGTCAGTTCGCTTCCCTCTAGGGTTTTGACTCTTCAGCGCGATTAAAAATCAGAATATGAGCTCATTTTCTGATCATAAATGATACTTTTGTCGGTAGAAAATGGTACCCTACCCGCGACTCGTCTTGATGAGTCATTTATGATGAATTTTTTTTTTATTAGTTTTGAGTCATTTTAGACTTTTTTTTTTAATGGTATTTGTGATCATTTTCGAATAATTTTCTAGTCATTTATCAGTCTTTTTTAACTTCTTTTCTGCGTCTTTTTCGAGTCATATATAAGACATTTTTCTAATCGCCTTTGAGTCATTTATCAATAGTTTTTTTGTTATTTGGGAGTCACCTCGATGATTCATTGGAGATTGCTATACAAAAAAATAACAAACACTTTTTAATTATCCATCTGCTCAAAATATGATTATTAATAACAAAAGAAGATGCATAATCAGTTTGTGATCAAACAGTTTACAACCTTCTAGCTGCGCGAAATTTGATTATGAGTAACGGACTAAATACTCATATTTTAATCCCCAAGATGATCCATTTACGGTTTCAATACGATTTGTTATTGCATTTTAAATCAAACACTTTAGAATCATAAGCGTGAGTCATTTTCGAGTCTATTTTTAAGCGTGTAGCTGATTAATAAGTTTTGATCACCAAAAGTACTCGAAAAAGACTCATTACTCTGGTTTTTTTAAAAAAAAATCTTCCAAATGCTAGCAGGGAGGTTTAATATCTGTGGACTTTTGACAAAACAACTTCTCTCGAAATAAGACATTATTGCAAGATTTTTATATTAAATATAAATTTTTAAGACGGTTCTTTTGGTGTAATCCTTGCATTTCTACGCCATTTGGTTAAAAATCTACAGTTCTTGACAAATCAACTTCTTTCATTATATTTGGGAAAAATATTTGATGAAATATCTTATCTGAAAGAGTTTAAAAAATTTCTAAAATGCAATAAATAAAATTGTTATATCCTTTTGACAAAACATCTAAATTGTATTTAATATTTTTTTGTATATATACATTTTGTTTTAACGAAACAACTTCTCTTCAATGAAGTTGTTTTATCAAAACTGAAATTTAGAAAATATGTAACTTGCTTGAGACAAGATAAATTTTTAAATGGTTTATAGAGAAAATTAATTTTGACTAAACGACTTGTGTGAAAAGAAGTTCTTTTGTGAAAACAAAAACTGATAAAAAGTACAAAATTGTTTGCAAAGAAGTGTTTTTGTGGACTTGAAAATAAATATTTTGATCAAAAGAAGTTGTTTTGGAGTTCATGCTTGGTATAATTCTGCAACATTTCCAGTTAAATAATTTCAGTAGGTTGTCCTTTTTATTATTTGGCACCACTGTAATTTAAAAGCACAGCTAGGCCAAAACAATTCGAAAAATAGTAGGCGTTGCGTTTTAAAGCTAAACTGATTGACGGAATTTCATTACCCAAAAATATATAAAAGTTATGCCCAAGAGTCAAAAAGCAGATAATTCCATTGTTTGTAAAGATAACGAATTAGAAGAAAACGACAAAAGGAAACCTTTTCTGAAAGGGTCTGACGTCGGAATGAATGATGATAAATCATTACAATTTAAACAACAGTCAAATCAACTAATAGACGAAGATATTTTCCACGAATCCGATTTTGATGACTCTGATTATATTCCATCGGATCAAAGTTATGACAGTATACAAAATAGTACTCAGGAAAAGGAACAATATGTCAGTGAATCGAATGATGAAGATGAACTTCCAACAACATCAAAAAAATCGAATAAGGTTAACAAAAAGTTCATACAATTAGATCACTGTAAGAAAAATTGTCACTCAAAGATAACTTTAGATGAGCAAAAACTTATATTTGAAACTTATTGGAATATTGGAAACTATAGCAAACGACGTCTATTTATTTCGCAAATGATTGCTATAGAGAACAAGAAAACTGCGACTCTTGTAAAAGCTTCGAGACCACGAAACCGACAATATGTGTACAAATACCATTGTGTAAAAAATGGACAAAAGATTCGGGTATGTCATAAATGCTTTCTAAAGATATATGGAGAAACAATCCAGGCGATTAAAACAGTGAATTTACATAAAATAAAACAAATTTCTGGAGGACTTATATCAGATGATAGACGTGGAAAACATCATCCACCCCACAAACTCTCGATTGATAAATATAATGAAGTTATACATCATATAAACAGCATTCCGAAGTACGAAAGCCACTACAGTCGTCGACATACAAATCAATTATATTTCGAACGTGGTCTTAACTTGGCAACATTATACCGGTTATATACTGAAAAATACTCTGATTGCGTATCGGAATCAAAATATAGAGATATATTTAGTACCCTAGATATTAAGTTCAAGAAACCTCAGCTTGATCTGTGCAATACATGCGAACTCTTTAAATCCAAAATAAGATACTCTGACGACGAAGATGAAAAAAAATTACTGAAGTTAGAACAAAAAAAACATCATGACGATGCAGATTTTTCGTATGAATGCAAGAAAAAAGATAAGGAACTCGCAATAAATAGCGAAAATATAAAAATGTTAACATTTGACTTGCAACAATGTCTTCCAACTCCTTATCTACGTGCTTCTTTGTTTTTCTACAAGAGACCATTGTGGACTTTTAACTTAACCGTGCATGATGGAGCAACGAAAAAAGCCTTCTGCTATATATGGAACGAAACCATTGCAAAGCGTGGTGCAAACGATATTGGTTCTTGCATATATAAATGTCTGTTGGATTTACCAAATTCAGTTCGTCATATTGTTTTATATAGTGATTCCTGTCCTGGTCAGAACCGCAACTCATATCTTTGCGCAATGTTTGGGAAAGTTTTGGAAGATCACGCAAGTATTCAAGTTATTGATCATAAATTTCTTGTAGTGGGTCATACGCATCTTGATTGTGATACTGTACATGCGCAAATAGAAAAGAAAAGAAAAAATTTCTTCGGATCTATTGAACATTCACACGATTGGGCAAACTTAATATCGGCGACCAATAAAAATTATATTGTCCATGAATTAACACAAGAGCATTTCTTCGATTTTCGTGCACTACTAAAGGAAAAATATACATGGAGGTCACATAGCATTTCAGGTATAATTTTAAATACCTACATTCTTTTCAACACAATATTATTTTTTAAATCTTCTGATTTTTAGGTGAGAAGTTTGAGTGGAAAAACGTTCGATGGCTCAGATACGAAAAAAGCAAGCCAGGAGTTTTGCAGTACAAATTTTCATTACACCCAGAAGAGTCATTTCAGATGCTAGATATAAACTCGCGTCGCCGTAAAGAACCATCTCCCCAATTGGCCACAAGCTACAATTCCCCTTTGCCTGTATCACAAAATAAAAAGAAAGATTTATTAGATATGCTGCCATTGATTGGTACAAATTACCGCAGTTTTTATCAGAATATTAAGGCGGAAGGTGATACCCCCATTGAAGTTCACCCAGACCTTGACGAAGATGAAGGTATTCAATGATAATATTATGCTTTTAAAATGTGTAGAGTTACAGTTTTTATTTCCTTTCTTTTGAACGCTTCTTTGCTAAACTTAAAATTTGTTTCCCCTACAGAAATATAATTTTGTACCAATATTGTCTAATTGAATTCAAGTATTTATGTTATATTAAATATAATAATATATTTTAAAATAACCTATTTCTACTTTTTTTATTAGTTTCATTTGAACAAAAAAACTTGCCTTGAGATAAGCGCAAAATATGAATCACGTTTTTGTTTAAAACCATTTTAACAAAACAACTTGTGTAATCTAAGTTAATTTTTTTGTTGAAAACAATTTCGACAAAACATCCTATCTTTTTATTCTTAATTTTTCTGAAAATCTGTTGGCATTAGAATAGAATTATTGATATCTTCACTTTAATTTAGTATTTAAATTTAATACTACACTTTCACCTTTTCACCAAATATTTCGAAATCAAAGTTGTTAGATATTTTAACAGTTTTTTCGTTCTCCTGTAAAATTGTAGTTTTTGAAAGAGGTTGTTTTGTCAAAAGTCCACAGATATTATTATTTAAGTTAAAGAAATTTTTTTGATCATGTGGAGTTAACTTTCATATATGTAAGTTGTCAATTCAATTTTTGGTTCTCAATTTTATAAAATTGTATAAAAAATCAAAACCAAAATATTTTCCTGAAGAAGATACCCAAGTGATACCGAAATATTGAAGTTAAAAAAAAAAAAAAACAAATTAATAAAAAAAACACCTCAAGCTCATGAAAATAGTCAAGAATACACACATAGCCCCAAATATTTTGGAAATACATACAATAGGTAACCCTAGCTTGGGTTAAGCTACGTCATCTAACGGGAAAACATGCGCATGGCGTAATATCTTTTTATATCATTCTTGGTATGTATAATGTGCCGAATCAAAGCGCCACATTTCAAAATTTATTATTTTAAAAACTGTATTAAAGCTGAACTTGAATGAATGATTTTATTTTAACAGCCATACTCATAATAACAATTATTGATGATTAATAAACCCTATTTATGAAAAAATTGCTTAAGTTGTATTCATAAACGAAAAAAATAGTCTATTTAACTTTAATAAACCATTCATAAAGTAAGAAAATTTATTGTTGGATTTACCCTTCTTTAAACCATAATTGAAATGACATTTTGATAAATGTTTGCATTTTATGATATTTTTTTGTTAAATATGTTTAAAAATGATGGGAAAAACGTTTTATTTATTAATATCGACAGTTGGGTATAACTTTTTTTTGAGTAAAAAATACCACTCCGATACCATGTGGATAATAATAAAAACAGTTTTTTTAGGTTGATTGGGTAAAAAAAGTTTCGGACCGAAAGCGATTTCTAAAGTACCTTAAATTTTTATATTTATAAACTAGCTGACCCGCCACACGTTGTCCTGTCCAAATGAGAAAAAATGTTTGTGTTCGATTTTTAAAATACGTTAAAAAGAGAAAAAAAGTATTTTTAATTAAAATGTTGTTCATATACATATGTTTGATTTACATTTGATTTGAAAATACATATGTCTGTATGTATATATGTATATGCTGTGAATCTTATAGTAGATATTCTATAAGATAAGATCAATATTCAGGTAAACAGTAAAAAAAAAGTAAAACTTATTTGCTTGCTTTGCTAGGACTTCCGACGCGGGATCAGGCGACATATAATTGACCACGCGAGAAGCATGAATTCTCAAGGTTAATGCCGCAAACACACAATGACTGCCTTTGAGATTTGTTGATTGTCATTGCATATGCGAGCCTTACTGAAAACTGCAAGCGTTTAAATAGAACGCCATATCGGTTGGATCATTGGGATCCTTTGTACTTTCCTTTAAGCATTGTTGCTTCGATGACATTGTTCATAATTTTTTTTACCGTAAGTCGGGTGCCATTACAAAGACATGGGGGGGGGGGGGCTTTAATACCATGTGAGATAAGGCCATGATGGCTTTACCTCTCATTCAATAGGGAGATAAAGCGTTTTTTTATTTGAATGGGAGATAAAGCCATCATGGTCTTAGCTTACATTAGCAATATTAGAAAATGGCTGTATCTCTCATTTCAGTTCCGGAGACACTATAGTTAAGTATTGAAATCCGGCTTTGCATACTAAAGTTTTCTGCGTGGCGGCCCGCGGCCGTGCTTAGGGGTTTTTCCTCCAGGAGGTCGCGGCAGGTGGCTTCGCTGAATAAAGTTTTCCTGTGTGCGTCACAAGAATAAAAAAAATGTTTTTTAATGATAACTAAGGATTTTCCCTTTTACAGAATGTTTACACCATGCATAACAATATTGTGGAAAAATATGGCTTTATATCTCAAAAAATAAGGCTAAATCTTGTAACGTACACGAAAGGTCTGAACGGAATTGCTGCTCTGGCTGCATGAAAAAAAAACACATAGCCAAAACCAATTCTCTTGTCTAAGTAAAAGATCGGATGAAGTTGGTGGGAGCCTATAATCGCTAGCAATAAGTCGGTTTGGGGGAGGGGGGGTTCGTGACTTATCCGCTCCTTACTCGTTTCTAACACATTTTGTAAAGACTCCCTCTAAAAGCTAAAATAGCTACAAATAAAAGCCCCTACTATGCCATATTGATAAAAGAAAATACTATTGATCAAAGCCGTGAACATATCAACCTTAAGTTTGGGTTTCCAGATGACTTTAAAAACCCAGAGCCTCAAAACCCTCATAAGCCCTGATTCCTTTGGCTTTGTAATTTTAGTTAGAATCCCACACATAATCACGCTGTCACGTTACCTCAGTAGAAAATAATAAAATTATTTTAGCAATTCATTTTGTTTGAATTCGTTTATTGTAATTAATTTCAAAAAAAAAAAACAATTTTAACTAGCACTTAAACTAAAGAGAAGTGTTGCATATTGTGTAAAAAAAAATACCAAACTCGTTGGCTAGAGACTTGGTCATAATATTTAAGAATACTCACATATATACTTTGATATAAACTTGAGTAAAACTTATAGAAAAATTAATGCCAAAGATCTTAGATATAAAAGAATTCATTAAAAAAAAAAAAAAATGTTAGGTCGTAACACTAGAAATATTGATCGGGATGAATTTTCCCATGAAGTTCTGGTGGATATAAATTCTAACGATATGAAAAGTTTTAACATTAATAGTTACGGTTAGTACCCTTTTAATCCTACATGCATTCAGTGTTGTAATGACAAGGTATCATCACGAGAATTCACGAAAAGAGAATGAAAAAAATTATGTGTAACTTAATAATATGCTTCTTTTTGTTCTAACAGTAGTTCATTTATTTTAATTGCTGATCTTCATAGTAAATGATTTAAATAAAAAAATAAAAAAATAGTGATACAGTAGTTTTGACTTAACTGCCTTTTGTTTACGTGCACATTTGACTTAACTGTGCAAAATTCATAATTTTTGGATTTATTCTTTATAATTTCATACAAATTCCTTTTTTAAGTGCACTTTCTATACCTGCACATTTAAGATAAATGCACAACATTTTTGGCATTTTAAAATTATTTTCATACAAAAAATCAAAGTTAGCTGCACTTTGACTTAACTGCCCAAAATAAATATTTTCTGGAATTATTCTTCAAAATCATATTTTTGGGCAGCTTTAAAATATTTTCATACAAAACATCAAAGTTAGCTGCACACATAAAAATACATGGTGACCACTTTTTCACATAAATATCCAATTTTAGCTGTTTATAAAAATATAAATCGCAATTATTTTGTTTTTTTCCATACATTTTTATGTTCTCTGTGAATTCTCATTGTTTTTGTTAATGTTTCTTTTATATTAAATAAACATACATACATGTATAAAATGATCTGTAATTTCCCAGCTAGCATAGGCTGTTTGTTAGACGATTGTGTTTAATATACAACTCCTTAAAGAATCTTTTGATGATTATCTGATGAGTATCAAAAACATCTAAATCTCTTTTTAATTTATTATTTTTTTATTTATTTTTTTATACGATCATCTTCAAATCTTGGAATGAACCTTTTGGGATTCTCTGTAAGAGTCGTATAACAATTACTGGGCTACCTAAATAAGACCGTTTTTTGAAGTATGAAAATCTATTGCCAATAAAATTTTAATAAAACAAACCGGCCTAAGGATATGTAAAAAAAGGATTTTTCGACAGGATGGTGTTGATTTCGCGACCTTAAGGTTTGTTTTATAGAAATTGTACGAAAATTAGTAGTTTTGGCATGAAAAATACCTTATTTAGTTAGCTCAGTCATACGACTAAGCATATCACGAGTTGTAAAATAATACCTACATGAGTCTGATACGACTCTTGGCATGCTTTTTAAAAAACTCGTTAGATAATCTCTACATACATCATAAACGATTCCCTTTGCGATAAATATAAGCGTTTTTCGCTGCGTTATGGAAGAATCTCTCATACGAATCAGTATGTGTAACAGTTTCTCTCGTGCGAGGAATTGTTTACAATTAAAAAAATGAGCTCGTCGACTCTTTGTAAGATTCCCAGTAGACTCCTAGACGATTGAAAAGGCTAGCTGGGTTGGAATAAAATTTTAATAAAATATACATTTATGTTTTAATAAAATAATGTTTTTATTCTATTTTTAAATCACACACTTTACTTTAGCTGCACTTTTGTACAGGTAACCACAATTGTGTACCTGCACATTAAGGCAGGTAAATGCATTTAAGATAACTGCATTTTTGATTTACCTGCACAAAAAATCGTGCAAAGGAGATTGTGCAGCTAAGTCAAAACTACTGTAATACAAAAAAAAAAAATAAATAGATTTACAAGTTGCTCAATTTGCCAAACATAATTTTGTTGTTTTTTTTTTTTTTTTTTTCTTATTTTCTTTCTGCTACAATAATTCATTCATACCGACCTTATGTATATAGTTATTTAAAACAAAACACATTATTATATACTTTTCTTATGTACTGCGGAATTACTAATAAAACAATTGAACTTTATCAATGAATTAAAAAAAACATGGGAATCTCCGTACAAAGAAAATTTAATTCGAAAACTTAAGTTCTTTTTCTTTTTTTAGTTTAATTCATTGACAAGTTGTATGGTTTTATGTATTTGGTTTTTGAATGCAAGATGGTTCTATAAATAAATAATAAGGTACGAATAAGTGTTACTCACCGATATTTTCAGCGATAAACGTTGAGGCCTCCTCGTCATCGATGCGGTGATGTCTCTGTTTCAGGGCAAATTTAGTTATTTATAGGATATCTTGCATATACTCGATTTTCTATTTGCTAAGGGTACATAGGTTGGTTTTTACTTATTGAATAGGTTAGCCTGCTATGACTATTTTGTTGTTCGTTGGTGAATAGCCACCCTGGATAATATACTCATATACCAGGATGGCAATGAAGTTTAGCACGGAGGTTTACACACGTGCAAAGAGTTTTCGCTAAAAAATTTTAAATTGTTATTTTTGGCCAATAAATAAGCAATCTAGAAATTCCTAATTTCTGTCAGGCTGGTTTGTCTCTCCATTTTTTCCAATTCCCCTTGGGGCTAGGTTAACAATATAGCGGGCAACGATACACGTGTGAAACACTAAATAACACTCAAAAAATTCGCCAAAGATCCCCAGTTAAAGTGGTTTCCCCTCAACTTCCTACGATGCTTTTATTAATTTTGCCAATAGCCTTCACTCTATTTTGGAGGATGATCAGGCAGTCCCCAGTAATACCATCCGTATCTTGGCCAAACTGTTGACCACAAGCTTAAAACGATTTGTTTAGGTGTTACTGTAAGCCTAACGTAAAAAAATAAAGAATATATCTGAGCCTAGTACTCTAAATTTGTTTAGATTCAAACTCCCCAATGGCTAGGGAATTTATAAAAATTATTACCCAATGATAAAATTTACACCAGTTTCAACAGGAGAGAAAATAAGCTCCCCAAGAAGGAGTTGTGAATTTCCTCGAAATTTCTATCAGGTATCTACGATTTTCCCTCTTGGATCGGAGAATAGACTTTGGATAACTTTTTCGACAATTATTTCCAAATAATTTTTAATACGTCCATCTACCAGTAGATCTTCAATCGAAAAAGGAAGTCAAATCTGTTTATATCAATCATTTGACTTTTACGAGAAGGTTACCACAAAAAAAAATCGATTAAACCGTATGGCAACTTTAGTGACCCACTGATTAAACGCTTAAAATTTATTCGTTTCGTTTGCTAACTTATCGATTTATTTTGGTTAGATGTTTGGTTCGAAAATTTTTACAATAAACCACAAATTCAATATGAATTATTAGGTGGCCCTCTGTAATAAAAAAATTATCCCGCTTTCATATGGAACTCGGTGTATGACATTGAGAGACTGTATATATGCTATATGAGTATAACTTTTCTTCAGTCGTAACCATTTTATGTTTATAAACATTACTCAAATATTAAGTAAATAATGCCATTAATTTGATGTTGCGGTTCGATCCAGGGTTGGAAAATAATAGTTACGAGAAAATTTAATATTTTCATTTTTTCCCTTTTTTCCTTTTATGCTAATGAAACCTATAAATGCAAATGTTATTTGGACATTGACATCTCGCGAAAATACAATGAATTACGCAAAGGTTATTGAATAAAATCAAAACGTTTGCCACAATCTCTCATTTCGCAAAATTTTAAATATGACCATACCTCTCAACGATTGGGCAATAACGTCATTATGGCTTTATCTCCTATTAAATTGAGCAATAAAGCCATCATGGCTTTTCGCGGAAGGTTTTAAAGCACCCCCCCCAGACGTGGTTGGTTTATATTTTGTAACATTATGATAACCAATCCAACTTTAAGTTGAAGATTATGAGGCAGTAATCCGGGGAATTCCAGAGAGTTTAAAAATTTGATTGGATAGTTGACGACATCGTTCGGAGAAGTAACGGAATCTACCGATTTGTACGTCTTCAATTCGCCAGCGATTTCACTTTGAATCTTAAAATTCAGTTCGTCGTCATCAACGTTTTTCGCAGCTAATATAGCACGTTCTCGCAACCAATCATGATTTCTGTAATTTTGTGTAATGTTTGGATGAGTTCGGACTTTGATTCGGTGAACTGGCAGAAATTGAAATATCCACCGGGATTTTGCCGTTTCCTATGTCCAGCAATTGTTTGGAAAATACGTCTCGAGACTGATTGTTCTGCAGCTCTACCCGCATGTTCAGAGTCAATTTGAGCTTCCTAACGTGTTTCCACACAGCAGACGACTTCAAACATGCATTGAATTCATCGGCGGGCGTTGATCGTGGTATCAGCTGCAAACAAATCATCGTACCTCCAAATCGGCTTTGATTGTTTCGTAAATCTTGCAATGTTTTGTCTAATGCCTCCATTGTACATTCATCCCGAACGAACAGTTTGCTTTGCTGCAAAACTTTGGCCATCGCACTTTTCTTCGATTTGTTGGATATTCATTGGTTTGCACATTTAATGGCATATTAAGTGCTGAATGAGCAGTCTTCTAACAATGTAGATGCTATTCTTTACGATGCGAGTGCAAGTACAATATCATTCTGCGAGCGTATCGGTACCAAAATTAACGCGATTAAAAAAATTTTCCCAGTTCGACCGGGAGCGTCTAGAAAAAAATCCCTCCAGTTTCATCTTTCACAGCTTTCAAGAGGGTGTCGTATCGATTCCACGGTGGAACATTTGTTCGAACTGATTCCCTTAAGGCATCGCAAAATTGGTGCAACTGTTTTCCGATTTTAGATAAATAGAAAAGGTCGGCGTGGTAAATTTTTCTTTCAATGAAAACTTAAAATGGATTAATACGAACATTTGAAAGAAAAATTAGTCAAATCGATGAAGCCGTTTTCTGGTTTTAGGTAAATCGAAAAAAGTGGGCGGGGCAAAATTTTCTTTCTGTAAAAACCTATTTTGGGCCATGGCGATCATTTTAAAGAAAAAATCGTCCAAATCGGTCAAGCCGTTCTTAAGTTTGCGCTTAATAGAAAAAGTGGGCGTAAAAGTAGGCGTGGTAAATTTTTCTTTCGATGAAAACTTAAAATGGATTAATGCTAACATTTGAAAGAAAAATTAGTCAAATCGACGGAGCCGTTTTCTGATTTTAGGTAAATCGAAAAAGTGGGCGTAAATGTGGGCGGGGCAAAATTTTCTTTCCGTACAAACCTAAGATGGACCATGGCGATCATTTAAAAAAAAATCGTCCAACTCGCTCAAGCCGTTCTGAATACACACAACATTTCGGCGCATATATTGCTGCTCTGGTGATCTTTAATTTTAGACGGTTTTCTTACCCAGTGCCTCAAGAAACATTCATGAGCTTTCGTGAAGTTTTTTAAAGATGAATTGTTTGTTTAACTATCTTATCAAAATAGTTGAAGATGATTTTGTATTTTTTTTTTAAGTTGAAGAAAGGTAGCTTTTCAGCTCCCATTAGACTTATGAAAAACGGTTTGCTATTTATGATTATTTTAGAATTTAAACAATAAATAACTTATTTAAGACAAGAGTAACTGTTTAAATTAAAAAAATATATATATTAACGAAACTTCAATGCTTTTGTTGCGGAAACTTTTTACACGAAAGAGGAAAAGTGACACCATATTACCCTAATGGGCATGTTTAATACATTTAATTAATTTTTTTTTTATTTTATTTTAGACAAACAATTTAATTATTTTTGAAATTATTGCAATTAGTTTTTTTATGTTTTAAAGAACGAATTGTTGTTCAAAAATATTAAAAAACTAGTTATGGTGCAACTATATTCGGCTGTGCCTAATCCTTGATGCCCTCCACCGACAGTTCGAATATTTTAGGAGTGATATCAATGTACATATATGATGTGTATTTATTATTAATTTATATTTATAAAAGCAGACATCAGCATTAAAATTGGTTATTGACCGACAATCTTGAGTAAAATATCATGATTCGTAACAGTTTAAGCCGAACTGTAATGTTTTTCAGGAAAGGGATTTATATTGGAGCCATGGTAGGTTATGAACCAATTATCCTAAAATTCCGCAGAATGATTGTTGGTATTAAAAAACATAAATTTCAATAGTGGCGAAATTAGTTTTAGCGTATACAGTCAATTTCAAAGGGTTACTGATTTTGAGATCTAAGGTAAATTATGGACCGTATATCACAAAATTTCATAGCACTTTTTCTGGCCATATGAAGCTATGTTGGAAGAAAGTTTACCGCAATATCTATATCTGCTACGGTTTAAGGCGTATTTTATTATTTTATCAGAGACTTATAGTAAATTATAGACCGATCATGAAATTTCTTAGTGTGAATTCTAGTCATATAAAACTGATAAGTAATATAATTTATTCTGATGATAGCAATATTTATTATGGCTTAAGGCGTAATAAACTGTTTTCCAGTAGTATGGTTTATTTGGGAGCCTAGGGTCAATTATGGAGCGATCTTCACGAAATTTTACACCGTGATTTCCAATGAAATAAAACGAATTTTTGCAAAATCTTATATTGTTCCACCATTTATGTTAGTTTTTGTAACAAAATTATAAGTTTTTTAAGGTGGTGGTTTCACATTTTGATTCATAGCACTGATTCTACTGAACCGATTTTGCTGGATTTCAATCCCAAACTGCTAGGATACCTACAAGCAATTTGACACCCAATTTGTTTAGTTATTTTGAGTTTTTCGAAAGTGGGCGTTTTCAACAGACGGACATGGCTAAATCGACCTAGAATTACTCAAGGAGCCAGAATATATATACTTTATGGGGTCTGAAATGAATAATAAAAAAGTTTCAAACGGAATGACAAACTTAGAAGAAGAGGGTATTCACAACTAGTTGTGGTGGAGGGTATAAAAAAGGAAAAGAAGCAATCATATTAATAGTGATGTTAATAAAAAAGTACTTTCTTACCGTATATTTAAAAAAATGGTTCAAACAAACATTTTTATAATACTGTTACGTTACTGTCTTTCAATAACGTTTTGGTTTATGTCCTTTATAATAAACCGTTTCGAGTTCTTTTATTGCAATTCAAATAAAACAAATAAACACAACACTTTTGCTACTGTTTACAATTTACACAACTTTATTTAGTACTTAGTTACTTTAACAACCGTAATTATAGCTCTTATTTACAACCAACTATAAATTTCTCAGCGTGATTCGTTAATGACAAAGTTAGAACTTAGAATGAATCATGCCATCTCTTGCGATTCTATTTATACTCGGGAAAATGACCATAGAACGTTCGAGTTCTAAAGTCTAGATGGCTCTATAAAGTTCGCCTAATAACGGCTATTTCGGTTATAAAACTTATTCAGCTATTACTATCTATATGGCTGAATTAATTGAGTTATTAGGCATCATAAACTAAGGCATACTTTGAGATACCTAAATAGATAGATTGAGATAACTAAATAAAGAAACTTCTAGTTTACAGTGGGGTTGAAGTACAATTATGCACAACAATTTTAACATTACATCTGTACATTGATTTTTACACTCGAATTGTGCATAACTTATACAATAACAATTTTAACTAATAAAATAACTAACAAATACTTAATAACTAATCAATACAAGATAACACATAAATTAATATAATTCTTAACCAATAATTACAAATAATTCTTAACTAAAGTTACTTTCGTAACAATACCTTTCGGCAAAATTTTGTTTAGAAACCAAAATAATATGTATTTTAATTATTATATAATTAAATTTAATTATTATATAACCACGAATCGTGGTTATTCCAAAATACGCGTCGAAGAAGTGAACATTTACATGAAAACAAAACCAAAGTGACGAAAATTGTTTTTGTTATCCATACACTTCAAAAATGAAATTAACGCGAGAGTTTTAACGCGTTTGTTTCTCATTTCAAAACTGTAAATTTTGTATGGTAAACAAAAACAATTTTTGTCAATTTGGTTTTGTTTTGTTTTTGTTTTCATGTATATGTTCACTTCTTCGACGCGTATTTTGGAATAACCACGATTATAAAAACATTTTTTAAGATCTTAAATTATAAAAATATATGTATATTCCTTATAGAATATCATGTGAACCGAATAGAAGTTTCATGAATCACTAGCAATAAAAGGGCAACAAAACGTAAAAAAAGTTGGCGTGGACCTCCAGCCAATCGAATTACGTAATAAAAAAAACTAATCTTTAAATGTGGAGTTATTGTGCTTTTTTATGGAGGCCTTCATGTATTGAAAAAGTTTATATTTTAGTAGATTTAGGTTTACGAGCAGCAATAAAGTTTGTGCTCGAAATATTTAATGAATTATTTTATTATGCATTATGGAAGTTCAATTCTATAAATTAATGTAAAAAAATTTTAAAATTTAACCACCCTTGTTCACACTAGGGTTTTTAAACGCGCTTAACAAAATGTTGATTAAGTTAATCAAATCCGTTCACACTACATTTCAGATGATTAAGAAAAAAACACAACAGACAAATTTATATTTTTTTAAAGTATTAAAAATGGATAAAAATACTTTTATAAAATTATCAGAAGATTGTTTGAAACATGTTAATGATGAAACTGTGAAAATTGATGAATAACTTAGGGGAAAAAATAAAAACATTAGGCGGAAATCGTGGCGGATTGTACACGTTTATGTTGGCCGATTCTTCATTATACTCAGATTTAGGTATGCTCAGAGGATTCTATGTGATTAATGAAGTGATTTAGTTGTAATCATGTTAATTTGAAGAGTTTAGCAAATCACTTCAATGTATGGGTAATCATCTCGATCACGCGTTTAAGAACCCTAGTGTGACCATAGTACATATAAATAAATTTCTGATGTAGTTCATAAATATTCTTGTGCCCGTCTGCATGGGACTGACAAATATTAAAAGATCCTTTCCTTATAAAATATGTATCACAAGATCATTAAATTGAAAACGATTTATTAAGGCAAAAATAAAAAAAGACATAAAAATTAAAAAAAAAAACCTATTTAAACGTTTTTAATCAACATGTCCATCAATGTTTTTGATGGATTTCCTTAAGGCAAAATACTCACTGTCTTTAACCGAATCGGATAAATACTAAAGACCAGGGATGGAAATCAAAATTCAATTGTACCTTTTTGGTACTACCGCGACTTATTTGGTAAATCTTTAAATTTTGAATTTGTATCGAAATCAACTTATTTATTAAATAAATTTTTTTAAATTTCGTATTATTTCCTATGATATCAAGTTGTACAACAAATTAAAAAAATGAAGTCTGAAAAAAATTTTGTTTTGAAAGTTGTTACAGTAATAAAAAAAAACACATTTTCCATCCATGCTGCAGACCAATACTAATTTATATGCGCCATTCCTTTTAAAAAGAAAAACAATAAAGAGAACCTGTGGGGCATTAAAATTAAGAAAAAAATTTAGATGCTCAAAAAAAATTGTATTAATATCAGACTTAGGATTAAAACATACAAATTATTTCTCATTTTATTTAATATATTAAAAGCGATGAATACAATTTTATGATCATTAGCATTTCAAGATACAAACAAAAAAAAAAATAAAAATTAATACCGCCTTAAAACTCTATAGGAAATTATCACAACTGATTGATTTCCAAAAAAAGCAGTTATACTTGTACAAGCACAGAACGATACAAATCTTCAGCCTTTGAGTGGCGAAAAGTTTTTGTTAAATTGGTATTGCCGCCTTTATAATTTCCATCAGTTTCTCATTTATACTTATGTATGAATGTAATCGTAAAAAATAAAATACTTAAAATTCGCATTTGCGATCAACAATTTAGCTGCACTACGGAAAACATCTTTAAAGCGAAATTCAAATAAGAATTCGTGTGGGCGAAAAGTTTTGGTCGTTTCACTTGAAATTTTTTTTTTTCTAAGTTTAAAGCTTTCGTTCACTAAAAAAAAGAACTTATTAGGCATGTTCTGATAATCACAAGATGATTTTAAAATCACTATTGTAATTTAAGCCACAAAAGTTTTAAATTGGCTTAAAATTTTGGAAAAAATTGGCAAGTTATTTTAAATCGGCGGCTACTGAGATGGCCGGCTTAAAATCATAATTATGAAAAAATATTTTTGTCCAGAACACCTTTTTTGTGATTTCAAAACACTTTCACAAAAAAGTGGATTTCAGAATATAAAAAAACACAAATTTGAATTAAAGCCCTTGTGACACTTCATTTTTTATACCCTTCACCGAAGGTAAAAGGGTATATATAACTTTGTCATTCCGTTTGTAATTTATTGGAATATTGAACTTAGAGCCTATAAAGTACATATATTATGGATCCTTATGAGATAGGAAGTTCATATCCGGTTGTCTGTCTGTTAAAATGGGGTTTCCCAAGCCCTCAGATAGGAATCTGTCAAAACGGTTAAGAAAGGGCTGAGTTATGACCAAAGTACTGAAATCCCAAAAATTACTCATTTTATACCCACCACCACAATTAGTTGTGAAAAGGGTATACTACGTTTGTCATTCCGTGTAAAACTTTTCTCAGACCCCATAAAGTATATATATTATGGGTCCTTGAGTAATTCTAAGTCGATTTAGCCATGTCCGTCTGTCTATGCGTCTGTTAAAAACACGCTCACTTTCGAAAAACTCCACAGAAATGAACAAACTTGGTGTCAAATTGCTTGTAGTTATCCTAAACAGTTTGGAATTGAAATCCAGCAAAATCGGATCAGAGCTGTGAATCAAAATGTGAAACCACCACCTAAAAAAAATTGATAATTTTGTTACAAAAATTAACATAAATGGTGGAATTTTCAAAAAATCGTTTTATGCGACTGGAAATCACGCTGAAAAATTTCGTGATTAATTTACCCTAGTCCCCATATAAGCCCTGCTCCCGGAAACAGTTTAGTACGCCTAAAACCATAATTAATAATGCTATCATAACAAAATTTGGCTCGTCACAGTTCTATATAGGGATTGCTGCTCGGTTTTAACCGTAACCGAAACCGCGGTTTTAAATGCCTAAAAACCGTAACCGAAAACCGACAAAAAAACCTCGGTTTTAGCTTTAACTTTAACAATGTATTTATGCTTGAAGAAATTGCAAATTAAACACCATACTCGTACTTAATAAACAAAAACTTTATACATAACAGCCTTCAACAATGACAAGGTATTTCAAAATTCTTAAAATTCAAATTAAGTACTAAGAAGAACAAATTTAATATTTATAACTCTTAAGTACACACCTTATTTGTGAGGTATAAACTGCCACCTGGGCCACTTGAATTATGTATGGAGTTTCTTGTGGCTATAGAAAAAACTCACACTAACGAACCCCTGGGCAAGGCTGGGACTACTTTTATATGTATGGAGTTTATGGCTATAGCAGGAACATTTTGTTGGGAAATAAAATATTTTTTCGAAAAAACAGAAAAGGAAGAATTCTTATGTGTTGTGTATGCTTTTTGAAACGTTTCATTTTGATTTTATTAACAGCGGTACATATATTATAGGGAAGGGCCTGACCAGCAGTGTTGCCAATTTTGCCTTTTAGTGGCTAGATTTAGTAATTTTTCGCCCTGTTTAGCCATTAAAAAATTAATTTAAATCACAACTTTTACAAACGTTGAAAATCGCTATAAACTATGACGCTGAAACATCTTTCAAAATAAAGGAACAAACACCGCTGTTTCTTTCTGGTTGCTAGTATTTCAATAAAGGGATGCAGGCGGTAATAAAATTGTTTTAGAAATTTCAGAATTGACTATAAAGTTGCTCTGACTTCCATGGTCTAATGCTGAAGTAGAGAGGGTGTAAGTAAACATCGTTAAAAGTAATTTGAGAAATAGGTTACATTAAGCAACCGTTAATTCGATTTTATCAATTAGGTAAATATTTTTACCATAACAATACAATATTTATACCACCACCACAATAGTGAAGAGGCTACTATGCGTTTGTGCTGATGTCTGTAACACCTTAAAATATTAGTCCCTAGCCCACCTGTACGTATACCGATTAACTCAGAATCACTTTCTGAGTCGAATTAACGATGTTTGTCCGGCTGGCTGGCTGTCCATGTAAACCTTGTGCGCAAAGTACAGGTCGCAATTTGGAGATTATTTCATAAAATTTGGTACAAAGGTTCTAATGTGGTGTAGGGTATCATAAAGTCGGGTTTAACCGACTATACTTTCTTACTTGTTTTTTATTGTAGATCTGGACTCAAAAGGTTGGGTAAATGTTGTCGTGATTATGATTTATTAATTTTTTAATATTAATTTATTTTAATATTAATTTACGTTAATTCTTATTTAACAAATTGATCTTAACTCACAATTTCATCGTTAACAACTTAAAATGAATTGTTTCTGTTTTGTTATTGAATTTTAATGTGTTTTTATTTAAAAAAGCTTTTAGCCATTTTTTAGCCCATTTTTAGCAATTTTTTCCGTAAATTTAGCCATTTTTGGTCACCAAGTTTTGGCAACACTGCTGACCAGGCCCAGGTGGATACAACATGCACAAAATTTTCATTTGGCCAATTGCGGAATTGAGGAATTCATAAAGTTCGTTCTAATATACTTAATCTATACATATATAAAAGAAAGTGGCGTTAGTTACTACGTTTATAACTAAAGAACGGCTAGACCGATTTCGATGATTCGTACCAATTCGGAATGGTCTTTGACCAAGTAAGAAGAATAGCAAAAAAAATAAATATATATAATTATTTAGCTTAATTTCTTCGACCTTCTTAATATTATTTCCTTTCAATAATTTTTCAAGCTCAAGGTTAAGAAGGTCGAAGAAATTAAGCTAAATAATTTATGAATTGAGAGCACGCCGAAAAGAAAATAGATTCAAAGAAGAAACTTAAATAAATTTAAAAAGAAATTATAATATACTATGCAAATATGAACTACAATTATCTTAAAAGGAATGAGGAGACGAGAAGGATAATAAATAAGTATAAAATATTGAGAGATAGGAATATTAAACTAAAGGCAAACATTACATTTCTAATTCGTTGCCGCAATTCAGGTATTATACCTAAATTTATTAAGAATTCTACTAAAAATTGTTTCAATCTTTTTGAGGAAAATGGACCAAGATTTTTTCAACAAGCAATTTCAAGAAATATATGGATAATGCAGAGCAAGATTCTTAGTTTAAGTATTAAGCAAAAACACTACACATTAGAAGATAATAGGAAACAATTAGAACAAATAGAATATGATATGAGGAAATATTTTACTGATGATGTTATTAATATTTTTTTAAAACATGAAGATAGATTAGCATTGAAACTAAATGGTAGGGTTAAGGATATACACAGGAAAAAGTTCAATCATTTGGTTGAATTACAGAAAAAAGAATTAAGTATTAAATTTAACAAAAAGTGGTTTATAAACAAATCAGATATTGACATTCCAATAGATACACAATGGACTCTTTCATTGGGAAATAAACATGCATTACCCATCACAAAAAGACACTTCCCAGTTCTTAAGATGATAGCAGATGGAGAAGATTTTGTTCAGACTATTAGGGGAAAAGAGGAACAGGAAATAGCAAGGACTAGACTAACTACTATAATTGACGGTCATATGAGTAGAATTAAATTGTCTCATAGAGATAAGTTTATTCTTAACAATGTAAAGAAAACAGAAAAATTTTTAAAAATTAACCAGGACATTTTAGTTCTGAATGCAGATAAGGGTAATATTACAGTTGCGATGAATAGACATGACTATAGTTCGAGAATGAATGATATTCTTAGTGATGACTCCGCATATAGAATATTGACAAAAGACCCAACGAATAAACTACAACAGATAAATAATGATATAGTGGAGAAATTATCTAAATTGGAGATAATAACACCTTTTGAAAAGAAAAAACTTAAAACAACAACTGCTACAGCACCCAAATTATATGGAGTTCCGAAAGTGCACAAGGAAACATTTCCATTAAGACCAATTTGTTCGAGCATCAATGCTCCATCTCATGAACTAAGCAGATATATAACGGGAATTCTTAGAAAGATAAAAGAAAATTCAGTATACAATTTAAAAATAGGATTAAAAATATCAAGATACAAAATGAGGAGAAGATAATTTCGTTAGATGTAATATCATTGTTCCCTAGTATACCTATTGATGTAGCCTTAGGTATTACTATTACAACTATTGAAAGGGAATTATTTTCAAGAATTCTCAAATTTTGCATAGTTGATAGTAGATATTTTCAATATAATAACAAAATTTATTCTCAACAAAAAGGATTGCCTATGGGTTCTCCAGCTTCTCCAGTTGTAGCGGATATAGTTATGGAGGAGCTACTTGATACATGTATTAGAAGATTATCTATTAAACCAAAAATTATTACAAAATATGTAGATGATTTATTTTGTATTATTTCAGAATGTGAAATAGAAAATATGTTAAACATATAAATAGCAAATAAATAACAAATAAATCTTCCAGCTCGAGGTCCTTTTTTTTGTATAAAATATTCTTCATTTTATTTATTCCAATATTTCGTTATTCTTTGAATAACATCATCAGGGACAGTCTAATAAAATAACAAAAATCAAAATATAAATAAAAAACATCAAAGCAAAAAACGAAAAGTAAAACAAAGCATAAACAATATATATCAATAAAAATAACAACGAAAAACTAACCAAATAATAATTTACGCACACAAAAATTCCTATAAGCTAGTGTGTTGCTGTTACCGTCGTCATTATCTTACTAAAATAATAAAAAATATTGCACTTGTTATAATTACTTCTTCGCCTTATTAACTAAGTAACGAAAATGTTGAGCCGAACTCCCTTCGACATCGGCTTTGAAATACATCCTAGTTGCTGTTGGTATTTTTATTATGTTTAGCATCTCCAACATATATCGGCGTTTATAATTCTCTTCCCTCTGCAATATTTGTACGTCATCTAAGTTTGGAGAGTGATGAGTATTTGCACAGTGGGCCTTAAGTGCTGTTTTTTGTGTATTTATTAATTTTTGATCTGACTTGTGTGCAGCCATTCTGGATTTTAATTTATTTTTGGTTGTGCCTATGTATACTTTTTTGCATATTTCATTTTCCTTTCCGTTGCAAGTTATTTTATATATTACGTTAGATTTTTCCCATTTGTCAATTATATCTTTCGTATAACTAAAAAGTTTTCCCAAATTGTGTGTAGTTTTGTGGGCCATTTTGTATTTTTCTGCGTCAAAAAGTTTAGATTTTTCCAATCTTTCTGAAATTTTAGGAACATAAGTTAAAGCTATATAAATGTGGGGGCTTTCGTTGGTTCTAATGTTTTCGTGATTAAATTTTTCAAAATCCCGTATCAGTTTTTTTGCAAGTTTCGCCGGAAAATTGTTATTGTGTAGTATTTGTTTTATCTTTCCTTTATTTTTCTTATGGTACTCCTCATCACTTATATTCAGAACTATTTTTATTAGATTGTTAGCCGTATTTACAATAACCCTTTTCGGATGCTTCGAGAAAAAGTTGATTATCCGTCCAGACGCCGTTGGTTTTTGGAACCAATCTATTTTTAACTGATTATTGTCACGTATAACTAGTGTATCCAGATATGGAAGTCTGGAGTCTATTTCTTTTTCCATCGTAAACTTTCTGTTGCGGTGAAAGCTATTTAAACTATTCATGATCACCTCTATTTCGCACTCTGGTACTATACTGAATAAATCGTCCACATATTTTGTCAAGATTTTCGGTTTTTTTTGTCAGGTTTCCTATGCACGTATCTAATAATTTTTCCATCACAATATCTGCTACAATAGGTGAAGCTGGTGATCCCATTGGTAACCCTTTTTTCTGTGTGTAGATTTTTTCCTCATATTTAAAATGTCTGTTGTCCTTAATGCAAAACTTTAGTATCTTCAAGAACAAACTTTTCGACATATCCGTATGTATTGTTATCTCGTTCCATCTGTCTTCAATAATTCTTAAAGCTAAATCCACGGGTATACTAGGGAATAACGACACGACATCAAACGAACATAATCTTTCATCGTCATTTATAGTCAAGTTTTGTAGGTTAATTCTAAATTGCACTGAATCCCTGATATTGTATGGTGAGTTAGCTGTGATTTTCTTAAGAATATTCGTGATAAACATATTTAACTCCTTTCACCAGAATATTAAATTTACAATTGAAAGGGAATGTAATCATAAACTTCCATATTTAGACGCATTAGTTATAAGAAAGGAGAATAACTTATTAGTTGATTGGTACCAAAAGCCAATTTCTTCAGGAAGAATTATTAATTATTATTCGAAACATCCGAGAAGGGTTATTATAAATACTGCCAAAAATTTTATAGATAAGGTTCTTAATATTAGTGATATAATTTTTCATAGGAATAATAAGATGAGAATTAAAAATATTTTAGGGGATAATAATTTCCCAAGGGAATTGATTTGTAATTTGATTGGACAGTACAAAAGACATAGGGAAGGTAGTGTGAATACGGTAACTGAACCTAAAATTTATAAGTCTTTAACTTATGTACCAATGTTTTCAGAACGATTGCAAAATTCTAATATTTATGATATGAATAATTATAGGATGGCTCATAAAACATTTAATACATTGGATAGATTATTCAGTAAAATGAAAGATAAGACAGAAAAATTAGATAAATCTAATATTATTTACAAGATACCTTGTAAGGGTAAGGATAATAAAGTATGTGGTAAAGTATATACAGGTACCACAAAAAACAAATTACGAACTAGATTAGCAGGACATAGATCTGATCAAAAATACAAACATGTATCTTCTCAAAAAACTGCATTGTCATCGCATTGTGCCAATTTCAATCATACACCAGATTTTGACCTTGTAAGGGTAAGGATAATAAAGTTTTAAATACAGAAACAAACTACAAACGCCGCTACATGTTAGAAATGTTGCAAATTATAAACATACCACTGGAACAAAGAATTAATTTTAAGACGGATACGGACAATGTAGCTCAAAATTACAGACATTTAATTTATAAGAATAAGATAGGAAATTAAATAAGTTTATAAAAATGTTATAGAATAATTTTTGTTTCCTGTGTATAATTTTTTATTAATTTTCACAATTGACAATTTTGTTGTTTCATTTAATTTTGTTTGTTAAAAATTGTTTGAAATATAAAAAACCAAAAATCCCTGAAGAAGCTATCCATTGAGATAGCGAAATATTGGATAAATTTTAAATAAATAATTTTTATATAAAACGGACCTTGAGCTTGAAAAATTATTGAAAGGAAATAAATATATATATATAAAATATAAAATAGGTGGCGCCATTGAAAATTACTCAGTATGAATTAAATCGTAAACTCTGCATTTGACGATGCTATGGTCTTCAGCAAAGTTGTTGAGCGTGAGCCGGCGAAGGTTTATAAGTTGATATGACCAATTTCAGACAGGTGGCGCCACTGAAAATGACTCGAAATGAGTTAAATCATAAACTGTGCATTTGATCATGCTATGATCTTTAGCATATATATATATATATATATATATATATATATATATATATATATATATATATATATATATATATATATATATATGCTAAACATCGATGCATCGTTTGCATCCCTAACAGAGTTTCTTCCAATAAGCCAATGAATTTGGATGGCTTTTAGTTTCATTTGAGTTAATTTTGCCTCTATATGGCTTTTCCACGTTAAAGGCGATCTAGATGAATACCGAGGTATTATTTGATTATTGATTTTAATAGGGGGGCATGATTCCCGACGCAAGGTGAATGTTATATGTACACATTTTTGCTCATTGACCTTTATCCTCCATTGCTTAAACCATAGTTCGAATTGAAATATATGATCCTGCAGGTATCGAGATGCTTCTTGACTGTTTTCGTGCACGCTTAGAAAAGCTGTATCATCAGCAAATGTTGAAGTTTGGGTGTAGTTGTTTGTTGGCATATCCGAGGTATATATTGAGTATAAAAGCCCAGGATGCTTCCCTGAGGGACTCCAGCGTCAATTTGATGAGGAGAGCTTAAATAATCACCTTCTTTAATAATAAACTTTCGACCGACTAAGTAGCTTTCTAACAGCTTGTGTTTGTTTATTGGTAAGTTTAGCTTCAATTTATGTAATAAGCCTTCATGCCAGACTTTATCAAAAGCTTGAGAAACATCGACATTTAAACACTAACCCCCATATTCATAAAAAATATTTTTATTTTATTGGAGGTTTATTGAACACATTTTCATAGGAAATTCGTTCAATAAACCTCCAATAAAATAAAAATATTTTTTATGAATATGGGGGTCAATTTTTAAAACAAAAATTATTTAAAAATCGTATGTGCCATGAAAAATCCACATCGAAATTTAAATAATAAATCAATTTTTTGGTCGTTTTATATATGTATAATATAATATAATTTCCATATACATCGTATATGGAAATTTGTCGTATGTGGCGTTTGGCAGTTACATGCGACATTTAATTTGAAAATTGCTTCAGCAAATACCACATACGACAAACTCAACACTTCATATATCGAAAACCGTGTGAGGTAAAAACTGATTACGTCAAATGAAAGATTAGGTCGGAAAACCAAAGGAATCGATCTTAACTCAAAACCGCAAAAAAATCCGCCGATTATCAGCCGACGATATTGCACTTGAGGTACTGTTTCGTTATAAGTTAATACTGCTCAGTAAGCCCCTATCATAAAATAAAATTATGTGTGCACGAAATTGGTGAAGGGTGGCTATGATCAGTAATATATTTTGCTTAGATAAAAGTAAAAAACCGTATTGAAATAATTCTTAGTTATTTTATGACAAATCCAATGCAAATAACAAAATTAATGAATTAGTATTGAAAATATATGCTTCGAAATCCTAGAAAATTTTTGTACAGTTGTTTATATAGGAAAAATTTTTTTTAACAAATTTAAAAAAATCAAAAATATAATAGTTTTTATCAAAGTAATTTTTGGGAATACAAAATTTTAATTTAAAAGATTTTGTTATTCGTGCTTAATTCCCAATTTCTATTCTTGATAAAAACACTGGAATTTATTGTTGATGGGATAAGCTATTCCTATGCGCATTTCACTGGTTGCTTAGGCCAGATCGTCCGGAAACTTCATCCAAAGATTTATGAAAAACTAAAAATATTAAACCAAATAAAACTGTTAAGCGTTTAAGAATTAAATGCAACAGTTCTACTTGTAACAATATCAAAGTTTAAACAAAAACATCAACAATAAACAGTGAGTTTATCTTTTCTTACATTCCCCACTACAATTGGTTGGAATTCTTCCAACATTTATTTCAGTGTTTTTATCAAGAATAAAAATCAAGAAAATCAAAGAGTGAAAAAAATTGCTTAAAATATTAAATCTCGAAAATCGCATCCAAGCCCACTGTGCCAAAATTTTTACTACTTTTTATTGGAAAGTAGACAAAAAAAGAATAAATACAAAAAAAAAAAGATTCTATTTGAATAATATTAAAAACGTTATGCGAGTTTATTTGAACATAGTATTCTTATAACGTGATTTTTTAATATTCGATATCTCTGTAACCATAAGCCCAAAAAAAAAATTTGCTGAAATGTACTGTTATGAAGGAACATCAACAGAGTATATATATATATATTTATATTCTGGTTCCTTATAAGTAGCGAAGCTGACTTAACGATTTCCTTCGGTCTGTCCGTTTAAATGGAGCAACAAAACAACGACTGCATCTAATTTTACCCAAAAAATCCGTTGTTTTTTAATTTTATTTCCAAATTAGGTACATGCATCTTGGTTATCAATTCAGAACATCTTGCAAAATGTGGAAGGGATTGGACAAGTGGCGTGGCGCTAAGTTGATTTATTTATATCTCAAGAACGGTATAACTTCCTTTTTTTCGCACCATGAAGGGTATATAAGATTCGGCAACGCCGAATGTAGCACTTTTCTTACCCATATGTAATTCCGTATGTATGTCAAAATTTCCATTTTACATACGATTCATAATTTTTGCTATCACACCTGCTTATGTTTTTCCTTATGACATAACCTATAAATGTAAACAAAAGCTGACTTTTGCTTACGTTTCAAAACAAACAAGCTGTTTTGTTTATGTTTGCCACAGGAAAATAGAGCGTGTTCTAATCGAAAAAGTTACATATGTATTTCCACATGTATTTTACACATGTTAAGTTTCATATGTATCACACGATGTGTACAACTTTTACAGATGGAAAATTTGACAGTACATATGTAAAATACATCCCGTCTGATAGCACCTTTATTGATACATCTTAAGCTAAAAAGTCCAATTAAAATAAGTTTAAGCTTAAAACATATAAAAATAGATTTTAAAAATCTTAATTTACTTTTTTCTGAATTTATTTGCAGTTATTTAAAGTGATATTTATTTTCCCTAAATAGAAAAATAATTGAACCACAGCCGCGAACACTGTTGCCAACTTTTTTGAGCATTTCCCGCCAAATCGGACGTCAAAACCGCTAGAAACCGCTCAATATTTAATTTAGCGGGAATTTTTTTAAAAATACCGCTAAAACCTAAACATTTTTTAAAGTTTTATATAAATCAAGATATATGCTGCTTTTTTAAAGGTATATGACTCTCAATTACGTTACATACTATGGTTTCCAACTTCCCTAGTCATTTTATTCTTAAAAGAAAATAAGTTAGAGTTATATATTCATCTATGCTAATCTTTGATACCCTCCACCTACAGTTAGAATATTTCCGAAGTGGGTTTATATGGGACATATGGTAAATTATGGGCTGATCTTCACAAAATTTGAACAAGTAATTTATAGTCTTATAAAACTTTGACTGACCAAATGTTATTATAATAGAACATAGATTGAAAGCTTTTTAGTCATATGGAACGAATTTGTGCATAATATTATATCAATATGTGCATTCCGCCACTAGTTATGTTAGTTTTTAGGGTGGTTGTTCCACATTTTAATTTATAGCACTTTTCCTACTGAACCGATTGTGCTGGACTGCAATCCCAAACTGCTTAGGTGAATTCTAAACAATTTGATGCCAATATTTATATTCCCTTTTGAGTCGTTTGAAAGTGACAACAGACGCATAGACAGACGGAAATGCCTTAATGCGTGCTTAAAGTTGTGAGTAGTTACATACAGGATTAACCAGGGACCGTAAATAACAGTTATCCGGAAAATTTCAACATAAAAACTCTTCATGTTAGAGCCAACGGAGACTTATAGTGTCATATACCAATATATTCGAACTGACGAGCTCTTTCAGAATCTGTAGTGATCTTAAAAAACAAGAGTTTTATGTTTTCCGTCAAAAATAAAACTCATTTTAGGAGTTTTATTTTTTACATCAAAAATAAAACTCATTTTAGGAGTTTTATTTTTTCTTCTAAAATAAAACTTATCTGAGGAGTTTTATTTTTTCCGTCTAAAATAAAACTCATTTCAGGAGTTTTATTTTTTTCGTCTAAAATAAAACTCATTTTAGGAGTTTTATTTTTTCCGTCAAAAATAAAACTCCTAAAATGAGTTTTATTTTTTCCGTCTAAAATAAAACTTATCTGTGGAGTTTTAGTTTATCCGTCTAAAGTAAAACTCATTTGCGGACTTTTATTTTTTCCGTATAAAGTAAAACTCATTTTACGAGTATTTTTTCGTCTAAAATAAAACTCATTTCGCCTTCATAAAATAAAACTCTTTTGAAGAGATAAATTTTTTTGTCTTAATTAAAATTCATTTGTTTACTTTTTTTTAAAATACTTTTTTTATTTGTTTAATTTAACAAACATTATTTTTTCCAAATTTTCTGGTGAAAGATTTGACCGCAGGTCGCTCAATACCAACTTAAGAGCAGAGAATGCTCTTTCCACGCATACTTGGGTTGCAGGAACACATTGCACAGTTTTTGCTAACTTATACAAGTAAGGATATGATATTTTTTTTGTCTCCCAGTATTCAAAAAGAGGTTTATCAATCGATAACTGCCTTGGAAAAAAATTATCGATTTCATAGAAGGCTTTTTTTTCATCATAATTTTCATTTTCTTCCTCTTCTTGTTCCCTATCTACATTAAGGGAGTTCAAATACTGACCCAAAAGCGATGTTTGAGATTGGGATGTATCACAAACATCCGGCGAAGATGGGAAAACATCCGGTGAGGATCGTAAAGCTTCCTCGCTTGTCGATGGTCGATCATCACATTGGTTATTTTTTATCTGCAAAAAGAAAAAAAAAAATAACCATATTAAGAAAAATATTAAAAAAATATTATATAAAACTTACTTGTTTCTCCAACCTTAAAATCCGGACGATCACTTCTTTAAGATGGCTTCGAGCACACATTAATTGTAAAGGCTCCTTTGCAATGATGCACTGAAGACGCGGATCCAAATATAAAGCTGCAAGGAATGTTGGATTATTAAGCAGCATTTTTTCACGCCGTTCTAATTTTTCTATAAAAGCAGAGCTGTCGGGCTTCGACCGAATTTCAAGCTTCATTTCAAGCCATATTTTAAAAAAATCGCTAAAAAATAATTGCTCTTCTTGCAGCTTTTGTGTGGCGATGTATACCGGCTCCAAAACGGTTAGTAAGGCTTCCATATTTTCCCATTCTGACTGATGTAGAAAAAGAGCGGCATCGACATTTTTCAAGCAAAATGATTTGTAGGCCATTAAGCTTTTTATCATAAGGTATGTTGAATTCCATCGTGTCTGTACATCCATGGTAACTTGCGGTAGATTAAGAATACTAGTCTTGCTCCTAGAATGGTTTTAAACTCATTGTGTAAGACAACTGGTTGTGATCAGTTGTAATTTTTGTTATGTTTTAGTTCACTGCAATATAGCAAAGTTGTAAACCATTATACAAAAATTAAGAAATTACAACTCAACTCAGTAATAGGGGCCTTTATTTCCTATTGATATTTGAACGTGGTCAAAATTAAAAAGAAATATTATATGCACACGTACACATGTATATTCTAGGTATATTTTTTACATGATTTTTTTTACATGGTATCCTTTGGAACGTATCTACCGTGTAAAAACAGGATTGGGTGTACAACAATAAGAAAGATGACGAAGCAAAAATCTCACATTTATGTTTATTAAAGTCAAAGTGCATTAGTAAAGTGACCTCAGTACAACAAAAATGCAACATCACAAAAAACAACAGGCATATTGCAAATATCAAAATGACTTTACAAAAAATATAAATAAACAAAAATTAAGAGACACCAAACGACACAACACGGAGAAAAACACTGCAAACAGCTGGCCTCGTGAGCCCACCCCCTAACTGCATCATAATTAAAACCATGGCAGAATAAATACAAGGAAAACATAACTAAATTCAAAAAAGAAACAAAAGTTGCCAAATTAACGAAAATATAGCGGACCAATCTGCTGGTGTTTGATAATTGAAGATTTATTTGCTTGAAAATATTTTTAAATGTCAAAAACAAATTAATTAATTGAAAAAATCAGATTTTTGCAATCAACTTAGTGCAAAATAAATTGTATTAATATGCAAAATTGTTTCTGACGGAAAAAATAAAACTCAAACGAGACGGAAAAAATAAAACTCAAATGAGTTTTATTTTTTGACGGAAAAAATAAAACTCCTAAAATGATTTAAATTTTAGACGGAAAAAATAAAACTCCTAAAATGAGTTTTATTTCAGACGGAAAAAATAAAACTCCTAAAATGAGTTTTATTTTAGACGGAAAAAATAAAACTCCTAAAATGAGTTTTATTTTAGACGGAAAATATAAAACTCCTAAATGAGTTTTATTTTTTGATGGTAAAATAAAACTCCATTTTTAAGAGTTTATTCGACCTTTTATTTTTACGTTGAAAAATAACTGTTAAAGATTGAGTTTTTTTTTAAATTCTTAAAATAACTGTTAAAAAATAACTTTTTTGATATCACTTATAACCGTTACGGTCCCTGGGATTAACGAAATACTAACTAAAAATCGAAAAAAAATGTCATAAATTCGCCTTGGCAAAATGCAAGAATTTGGTAGTTATTTTTAATACACTTTTAATCAAATTTTTATAATTTTTGTTATGAAATTCTGTTTAATAGAGACATATTTGTAAAATATTTGTCATAAAATTCATTTAACACAGAAATCTTATTAAAAAACGACGTTTTAAATTCATGCGTTTTGCGTTTTCGATTTCAAGAACACCCCTGTATAAAAGTAATTAAAACCGTGAACATAAACCAGAAGTTTTTAGCCAGAAAAACAAAAAGAAAAAATATAAAATCTGTATATTTTTAATTTGAGAAAGGTTTTTGTAGCGAAAATGAGCCGCTGAGAGATCTTTGAAAATCGCTAGATTTCCCGCTTACCGCTAAAACGTGTTTTTTCCCGCGATTGACATTTCAAAAACGCTAGATTTAGCGGGAAAATCTCTAAATTGGCAACAGTGGCCGCGAATAGCGTTGTAAGTAACAAAATAATTATTTTTCAGGAGAGCAAAAAAACGTTTTTGAAAGGGAGGATTACTCATTTTAAAATTTTTCTTAGATTATCAAAATTAATGATAATAAAGACTTTAATGCAAAATATCAAGATATTTTAATTTAAAATAACAGGCGAATTTACAGTTTATAACTTTTTTTTTAGTGAAAAAACGTTTCATATTCACAATCGCAATGTCATTTAAAATGTTTTTCCACTACGCAAGCGGCTTTTAAAATGTCATTCCAAGATGCAAAATCATTAGTTAATATTATGTTTTAGTACATAACAACGTTCTTACACTGGCTGACTGTTTATATTGCATTTTCAAGAGGTTAAGTTGCATAATTTTGGATGATATGATGTTTAAATAATGTAAGAGAGAAATGTTAACGATAATTTGTAAAAAAAAAGATTTTGCAAAAAGTGGCTTTTACAACGTTATTCGGGGCTGTGCTTCAATTGTATACTTAAGTGAATTATAGGAACGATGAGTTTTAGCTATCCTGTTTATCCTTCAGATAGATTTAGAGCTTTTTATGAGTTTTGGCATCGATTTGTTAGTGCATATTTCTGCATATTTTACCTTTTGCAGCATGGTTTTGCACAATTTAGTTTAAACAGTTTTTTTTCGGAATTTTTTGGGTTTATAGTGTATATTTCTCCCTTTTGAAGCATATTGTGATACATATTCAATTTGATTTTGATATTTTTATTAGGCTTAAATTCATCGAATTAAATTTTCATTAAATTATTTTTATGAAGAAAGGAATTTTACAATATGAAATTAATTAAAATTTATTGATAATTTTTCATTCTAGACTGCCGCGGGGCTCGAACCCAGGCTTTTACGGATTACACCCACACATGCCTCTAATGTTATCTAAATGAGACATAAAAAGTATTAAAGAACTTTGATTAATAGTATTTTTTTAATTTATAGAATTAAATAATGTTTATGTATATTCATTTGAATGTTGCGCAAATCAAATTCCGAACAACAAACAATTGACGCAATTCAAATCTGAGGACAGCAAAAGCTATTTAAAGAAATTTAAAAAATTCATCAAAAGTAATCCATCTAGCAATCGCATTTATATCAACAAATAAACACACTTATTATTACAAACACACAGATCTTAATGTCACTTATACGAATGAGTTTCTACTTACATATGTGGCTCACTGTTGGGATCTGACAATTCTTTAATTTTACCGTCTTCATGGCAAAATTGTACCAAATTGACATAATTTGTACCAAACTTTGGCTATTAAATAAATAAGCGTACATAGTAATTCACTTAAAAAACTTAATCAATAAAAATAAAAGCAAAACAAGTAAAAAGCCGGAATATTTGATACCTACACCACAGTACATTAAGACAAATTTTCGAGAGAGTACTCTATTTGGGGTGCGTGGGCAATCGTGGACCCGCCAGAACGAAATTATGTTTCAATTATGATTCATATGCAGGTTCTTATTGCCGAATATAATTTATGCATCTTGATCTATATGAGATTTGCTTTCCTTTAATGGATTTTAGAAAGGGGGCCTATGGTTAATTTCGGACCTTCCAGCACAATATATTTCATGACATAGTAGCTATCATAAAAGTTATTGTAGCAAATTTTCATGTCAATACCAACATGTTTAAGGAAGTTTTAGCATTGAAAGCTTTGCCCGGGAGTAGTATTTGTGTGGAGGCTATCGTCAAATATGGACCGATTCCAAAACAATTTATTAAGATGATTCAGATTGCAATAAAATAAGTTTGACCCAAATTTAATCTTAATACCAACATAAGATGGTTTATAGGCAAAAACACTATTCCGGAAATAATTTTGAACCGATTCTAACTGTTTTCAGTAGGCATCGTCCTTATGAATTGAAACCAATGTACCAAATTTCATCAGATTACCTTCACACTTCACTAATAAGGAAGAGGCAAACATTTCTCTTTTTTTTTTTTGTCAAAGGCAGACAAAAGTGTAGACAGTGCCACCAAAACTATCGACAAAAGTGGCGACTTGGAGACACTTGATCCCAGATTTCCTCGAGGGATATATGTATGTACTTATGATAAAAATTCGTAAATTTTTTTTTTTTTAATTGTACCAAGAAATAATAAATTGTACCAGTGTACCAATAAAGTTTAGATTGTACCAAATTTGGTACAATAGTACCACAAATCCCATCAGTGATGTGGCTCTGTTGTCACCTCCTACAAGCGTTATTGTTGTTTTTGTACTTAAATTATTTTCTCTACAAACTATTCATACACTGTTGTTGTGATTCATTGTATTGTTGCCGCTACTTTATAAGTCACCTGTCAAAACAAATTAATCGAATTTTCCATTTTGCATGCGAGATAAACAAATCTTATAAAACCAAACAAAATACAAAATGAGAAACAGAATAGAACAATTTTTTTTTAAATTTATTTTAATAAAATAACTTTGTAAATTTTTGAAAAATAAACTAAAAAAATCGTGTATCGATTAATAAAAGCGAAATGAAACAATAACAAGACCAGTAGCAACATCAGCAACACAAGAGAATATTTTATTCTATCTTGAAAAATGTTGTGATATAAAATGGACAGCAGCAACTGCAAATGTTAAAAGCGATGTTTCCTAATTTTGCTCCTCTGCAGTGACATAAAAAAAATTCAAAATTCAAATAAAATTTTAGATAAAAAAAAAACATTTTTAATAACAGATGATTTATAATACCCGTCAATATAGTAGGTGATATTGGTACATACATATATAAATATTTTTTTATTTATGAACTTATATTTCCATTTGGACATCCAATCTAAAGACCAAACAATTTTTTTTCTTTCATTTAAATTTTTTAAATGCTGAAACAATTTTCGTCATATTTGAATAAAATTAAAAAAAAATAAAGGAAAACAAAACAAATAAAGAAAAATTTTTTTTAAATTCTTACAGACATGGTTAGGCATGTACATCCTTTATCGGAACCAATTTTGTAGACAGAAATAATCAAAGTTGTTTATTTTCGCTTATAATAGCGATACCACTTTAATACAGTTTTGAATCCATTACTGGCATTATTAACGATAAAGAAATTATTGTTTTGCGTAAAATACCGGTATACGATATAGAGTGTATACTTACGTACTACACTGTAAGTGATTTACGTGTACGTTCACTTATTTACTCGCCTGTACATTTAAGACATTTAAATACGATGACCACTAGTGCAATGACACTATGTACAAGCGTAAAGCTTCGTACAGACGGTGCACAGTGCTGTGATCCCATATAACGAAGGGACAAAAATAGAGTTGAAATTTCGTACAGGAGCTACATTTACCTTGGTCAAGAAACATTCAAGTTGAAAACAAATCGGGCCAAGGACGCTCCTACCTCCCATGTGTCCTCAAATTGAAAAATGTTATTTTAGATTCAATAATGCATTTAAATCGGACCAAGGACTCAAGGTCCTGCCATATATCCTTTTTATAAAAAATGCTATATAACCTACAAAAATTTTCGGATCGTAATAAAAGTTGGCATATATATTGGTTCCGAATTTGGGTGGAATCGGATTATTAATGTGAAAAATACTGAAACATCATTTCGCACCCTCAATATAACAATAGCGTATAATTTTTTTGGGGTTATGAGAAAATCGTTTTTAAAGTTTTTGTCAAATTGGATGTCTATTAAAACCTCATTATCGCGGTAAATAAAAATTCTTCATATTAGATTTTTCGACGAATTCATAAAACCGTTTCTTGTCTTTAAATTGACCAATTTTTTTTTATTCTACGAATCCTTTAATACTATTATTATGTTATTCAAAGTGCAAGTCCTCCATATAGACTATTTTATTTTTTAAGGAATTCGTATGATGTATCTGATACACTATTTTATTTTATATGGTATACGCTGTTTTATTCAATAATTTTACGGTATTTTTATTAAAATATTTGATTTCAAAAATATCAATTTGTAACATTAAAAAACCGTGATTAATTCATAGTTTTGTTAATTCAGTGGCACATATACATTACTTTCCAATTTGGGTTATTATAAACAAAAAATTATGACAAATTAAGGTATACATTGCGTAAATCAAAAATAACAAGAAGTATATTCGTCATCTTTCTCTTCCTCTGCTACATCTAGCTCATCTAAGCAATTTCGCTTCTTTCCACCTTGTAAGTTAAAAAAAAATTACTGTGAGCCACGAGGAATTACATTCTTCTTGCACACATTTTGGAGATAATGAAGCTTTCGAGGGTCGGAATGAAACTATTTCTCAAACAATAGTGTATATTATTATAAGCTATTTTATGAGTTAAAGTTTTCATAAATTGTATTTTTTTTCTACAGGCTAAAATGGAGTATAATGCGTATACGCTATTATTCTTTAAACAACTTTGGAGTGCAATTTCAAGTAAAATAGCGCATATGAACTTACACACTTATTGAAGGAAAATTTAAAACAAGAAATTATACACTATTTTTTCCAAAGACATTTTGACCTACTTTTTGGATGTAGAGTTTGACGAAATTTTGACCAGATATAAAATCAATGATGGAGATTCTAAATATGCAATAAAAAAATAATAGCGTATGAGCACATACGCTATTGTTATATCAAGGGGACGATTTATTGTAAAATGATTTTAGAGCGCTTAAAATGCTCTTGTAAAAATAACAATTAAGAAAGAAAAGTTGGTCAAGCCCGAACATATGATTACCTACAGCACAATATACATATAAAAAAAAATTTTGCAAGTGGAACCCATGGACAATCATGGACCCGCCAGAACAAAATGTTGTTATGAGGCGAAGATTCATTAAACAGATCTTTCTGCTCAATATTATTTAAATGTCTTCAGCTTTGAGATTTTGCATGGGGGTCTATATGGGACCTATGGTTTATTAAGGATCTACCACGACAACATTTTGACATGACATAGTAGTTATCGTAAAAGTCATTGCGCCAATTTTTATGTGAATACTTATATGTGTTTATAAGGAAGTTATGGCATTAAATGCTTTTTCGGAGGATATTATTTGTATTGCACCTATAGTCAAATATGGACCGATTCCAATTAAATTGGAGAAGATGATTTTGATTGCAATAAGATGAGTTTGGACCAAATTTATTCTTAATACCAATTTAATAAGATGGGTTATCGGCACAAAGGCCCTATTCCGGATAGAAGCTTTTATGGGGGCTACGTGCTAATCGGAACCTTATGCCAAATTTGATCAAATTATCTACAAAATTGCGACCTGTACGCACAAGGTTACATGGACAGCCAGCCAGCCGGCCTGCCTGCCAGGGTATAACAAGTAAGAAAGTGAAGAATGATACCCTACACCACAGTATATAAGAACAAATTTTAATTGTTTCTTTTTGGATTTATTTCTTATTATATTCCTTGCTTATTTTTTTCTTAACTTATTCAAGCTATGGAAATTTGAGCAAAAATCAAGAAAATAGCAATTTTTTAAAATGAATTTCTTTCAAGTTATGGTAAATGTTTCTGGTTTTTCTTTTTTTATTTATTAGAAAACAGTTCATATTTTTGTTATTTTTAATTATCCAAGAAAGCTTATAATTTTTTAGAGCTAAATTAAATAAGAAGCATTTTGTAAACCAATAAAAAAATACTTATAAGAAAAGAATTCATATAAAATTTGTTTAAAGTTTGTTCTAAACATTGTTAACACTACAGAAGAAAATTTCACTCTCGCACTCTAAAAACCAACAGTTTTCCTGAAGCATGTAAAACTCATGTAGTTGTTTAGCCATTTTTACTTCAATTTCTCTAAATTTTACGCCCTCTAGAGCCGACAAAAAGAGTTAAATCTAAAAAACTATTTTACATTTATTTGAATAATTTTGTTATCTATCGATATTGTTCATTTTTATGTACAATATAAGACATGTTTTTTTTGATTTATGTCTATGGGACACAGCACTGTGCGGTGGTCAGATCTTACAATGTTGTCATTTAAATTGCCTTAAAAATGTCTTGCACTGTGTGAACATTGTAAGCACATTTTCCTTTGGCAGATGTGTAAAATATATGCATCTGACAATGGCACTATTGTCAAAAAAATGAAAAAAGTCTGACCACCGTCTGTACGAAGCTTAAGCACATTCAACGGCTATTGAACATTGTTAAACGTGGAAAAACAATTATTTTAATTATGGTGAATTTGAGGGCAACCCAAAAAATCACTAAAAAAACAGTTTTAAGCTCTTAAAAAAAGTTTAAAAACATGAAAATAAGCTGTTGAAATTAAGAAAAAGCGATTTAAATTTATTGTTTATTTTCTGCTTTATTCGTTCAAAACGTTGTTACAGTAACTTTTAAATTGATTCGATAAATTTTAGAAAAGAAAACTCTGTCTTTTTGAATTCAGCAAGTTCATGTACATAGAATAACTTCTTTCTACGTCAACAGAAGTTGAGGGAGCATATTTAAATTGAGTATTTGCTTCCTCCCAAAATATCCCCAATATCTGTTTGTACCTAAAATCCGGCATTTTTTAATAAAACTGATTTTAATTTTTTATTAACTTTGCCTCCTATATCCCCTGGAACAGCGGACATTTTTCTTACGGTAGCCATACCATATTCGCTTGGAAAACGAATGAAGGATTTTTTGTTTCCAACTTTGTTACAACTTTTAAATGTGGATCATCTGATAATGGACACAAAGACCCTGCTCCGTAAAGCAGCTTGTAAAGGTATGGACCGATTCGCCCTTTTGCCAATTAGAACCTATGTACCAAATTTCATTAAATTATCTTCAAAATTGCGACCTGCACTTTGCGAACAAGGCTACATGGACAGCCAGCCAGACGGGCATTGCTGGATCTACTCTGAAAGTGATTCTGAGTCGATCGGTATACCTAAGGACCAATGTTTAAAGGTGTATACTATGGTGGCCGTTATTTTTTTTTTATTTCTTATATTCTCCCCCCCACCCCCCAAATCGGTTCAGTTTTATGTAAAAAAATACAAAAAAATTTCGTAGCGATAAGTTGTGTTTTAGGGGGGGGGGGGCGTCCGCCCCTCAGAGTTTGCCTTTAAGCCATTTATTCAAATGCAATTTGTTTGAATAAAAAAAAATTGTACAATAATATGATGTATAGCAATATTTTAGCTCTTCTAGTCAACAACATTAGCCTCGATATTAATATTTTAGCAAACATTTAAGAAAATAACAACAAAATACCAATCATTTTATATACGTTTTATATATATAAAAGGGGATTTAAAGTCAAGTGACCCATTTTTGAAATCGACGTCTTCCGATTTGGATGAAATTTACACCATTGTTACTATTTGATAGTAGCTTAGACAGAAATTTTCAACAAGATCGGTCAAAAAGTTTCTGAGTTAAAGGGGGTCAAATTTTGAAATTTTGGCCATACAGGTGTTCTTTCTCATCCATGTAAATTATTACCTATTGGTGTAAGCAAAATTTGTCCCAGGCAGCTTATGCCCAATTTTCGGGATAGTATTGAAATAAATATTAAGAAAATTTTCGTAACAAACTTAAATCGTATTTAAAAACAGATTGGTTTTTTGAGTTTTATTTGAAAAGTCTTATTTAATTAAGATAAAAGTATGGTAGCACTACTTAATACAAGAAAAAAATAATATAAAAAAGTGTATTTATTTACAAGGTGGTCTGAAAAAACAGCTGACTGTTAATGCTTTGCCTGTTGTTGTTGTATTGTTGTAATATTGAGGCCACCTTGCTAAAATATTACAATGGAAACTTAAGTTGAAATTAAGGCCCTAAATTTGTAAAACGCGAACGCAACGCCAAAAATTATATTGAAAGCAAAAACAAAATCTAAAATATTTCATAATTTTGTTGTTGTTTTCTATAGAAATGTATATTGAATTTTTAAATTTTAAACGCTGCATATCTTGTGGCGTTGATTATTTTAAAACGCAACATGTATTTATGTAGAAAGCAACAACAAAATGTTGACTAATTTTTGACATTGTTTTTGCTTTCAATGTTATTTTTGGGATTTCGTTGCGTTTTACAAAATTAGGGCCTAAGTGTACCACATCGGTGACATAAGTTTCACTTAAGTTTTTAGTGAAGAAGAGAATTTTGTATTTAAAACGATTTTAAAAATAAATGTGTTTAATATCAATCCTGAAAATTGGCCATTAGACAGCTATTTGATCAATCTTTAAAAAAAAAATTTTTTTTTAATTAAAAACTTGGCAAAAAAACAATAAAAAAAAAGTTTTTAAAATTTAAAAAAAAATTTTAATATTAAAAAAAAAAACAAAAAAAATTTTTTTATAAAGATTGATTAAATAGCTATCTTAGCTACTTGGGACAAATTTTGCTAATACCAATAGGTAATAAGTTACATGGATGAGAAAGAACACCTGTATGGCAAACCTTGACCCCCTTTTACTCTGAAACTTTTTGACCGATCTTGCTTGTGTCTAAACTACTATTCAATAGGACTAACGTGGGTGCAAATTTCATCCCAATCGGAAGACATCGATTTCAAAATTGGGTCACTTGACATTAAATATTTTGTTCTTATTTTCTTAAATATTAATTTTAGCAAAATACTTTCTTCGAGGCTAATGTTGTTGACAAGAAGAGCTAAAATATTTTTTATTTATTTATTTATTTATTTATTTACAAATTTGCCTATGGATATCATATCCTTACAGACAGTTAAACAATATAATAACATATACTAGTTAATACAAATAAAATACAAAATTATTGATTGTTTAATAAGACGATAATTTTACGTTTTATAATATTTGCATTTGAAGAAAAATCTACAACTTTATAAAATTTATTAAATTGACTGCACATCCTTCTAAATGGATCAGCATTTGCGTAATTTGTCCTGAAGTATTTAATCGATAGCAATTCGAAGTGTCGAGATGGACGATGAGGAATATTAAATGAAATGTTATCGAGCAGGAAATCAGAAACAATATAACCATTAATTAAATTTAATATAAACGGCACATTCAACATAGTCCTTCGGCTTTTAAGAGTTGGAAGTTTGATAAGAGCAAGACGGCTAGTGTATGACGGAAGTTCTAATGGGTTCCACTGTAGACCACGAAGGCAGAATAACAAAAATTGTTTTTGTACGGATTCAATATAATTGCTGTGAATCAAATATAAAGGATCCCAAACTATAGATGCATATTCAAGGACGGGTCTCACGAGAGAAACATAAAGTTGCTTTGTGACATATGGGTCTTTAAATTCTTTAGCCCATCGTTTGATAAAATCAAGAATACACCGTGCTTTATTAACAGTTATGGAAATATGCTTAATAAAGTTCAACTTAGCGTCCAACAAAACTCCTAGATCCAAAATTGTACCAACATTTTCTAGCTGATAGTTCCCCAAAGAATAACTTACATTTATATGATTTCCTCTAAAGAAAGACATATGCTTACATTTTTTCAAGTTAAGCTCCATCAAGTTTAAATTACACCATGACTGAAATGAGTCCAAGTCTTGTTGAAGTAGAATGTGATCTGCATATTTATTAAAACTGAGAAAAATTTTTACATCATCCGCATACATTAAAACTTTAGAGAATCTTATCACGTTCGGAAGATCATTGATAAAAAGGGTAAACAGCAATGGCCCAAGATGACTACCTTGTGGTACACCAGATAAAACATCTATCGATTTAGATGTGACGTTTTTAAAACGGACACATTGTTTTCGATTTAATAAATAAGACTCAATCCATTTAAGAGAGTTGTTTGAAAATCCAATTGTGTTAAGTTTTCTCAGGAGCAGTTTATGGTTTACCTTGTCAAACGCCTTGCTAAAATCAGTATATACGATATCAGTTTGTTTTCGTTGCACAAAACCCTGATTTATAATTGTTGTTAGTTGTAATAGATTTGTTGTAGTAGAGCAGCCTTTTCGAAAACCATGTTGAGCAGATGACAATAGAGATGATACATGATGAGAAATGCATTCAGTTACCATCTTTTCAAAAAGTTTTGGAATAATACTTAGTTTAGCAATCCCTCGATAATTAACAATGTCAGACATAGTACCAGATTTGTAAAGCGGAATAATAAAAGACTTTTTCCAGGTATTAGGGAAATATCCAAATTTAATTGACATATTAAAAATGCGTGTTAATGGTATTGCGAGAAATTCAGCACAGTTTATCAATATACAGCTAGGAATATTGTCAGGACCACTTCTATACGAAAATTTAAGTTTTTTTAAGTTATATAAAATTGTGGAAACACCAAAGAATGGAATTGAGATAACTTGATTAACTGATTGAGTACAAGAAGGAATAATAGAGCCAATATAATTGGTATCAGAATAGGTCGTAGAAAAGAAGTCAGCAAACATGTTACTTATGTTAAGGTCATCACCAGACTCACTGTCTTGAAACTTCATTACTGTAGGAAATATGGTAGCTCTTCTTTTGGTGTTTACAAAATTGTAGAATGATTTAAGATTATTTTTGAAATTATTCTTCATTTTACGTAAGTAATTAGTGTAACAAGATTTGTTTAACACATTATACTCAGCACGAGCAGTTGCATATTTGGTATATTCTATAAGTCGACTGTTTTTTTGTAATTTTTATACAACTTGTTTTTCTTATTTTTGACTGTAGACAAATGTTTTGTGCCCCAGGGAGGACCACTAGGTTTGTGAAGAGATTGCTTAGGGATACATAACTCCATTAGTGAATACATTTTTGTATAAAAACGTTTTATTATTTCATCCAAAGTAATACTTGAGGGCAAAAATAATTCGTCCCAGCTTATATTATCCAAGAGGCTATTAAGTAAAGGATAGTTTGTATTTTTAAAACACAATACCTTATCGTTTACCTCAGTAAGTTGCGAGTTAGATGAAAAAGAGATTGGTAGGTTTACTTCTATTGTAGGGTGATATCGATCTTCCGGAGTGGTAATAGGCTCAGAACGCTTAACAACGATGTCCACATATTCGTTTATAAAAATTAAGTCTAATAATTTCCCATAATCATTAAATATACCATTCAACTGACAAAGCGACAAATCCATAAGAGAGTTGAGAAACTCTATACATATTAAATTATTTGTTGACGTAACTGGTGTAAAGAACCCGTCATCGGGTGAGTAATTCCATATTATTGAAGGCATATTAAAGTCACCAACTGAGATAACCAAATCATTCAGTTTAGCAGTACGACAAGCAGATTTAATTGCGTTAGCATGTTCGATATATACTGAGTGCGGTGATGATGGAGGAATATAAGAGCAAGTAATAAATATGTTTTTATGTTTCAGTTTTATTGCTATACCAGTAAATTCAATATTGGAAGGTGAATCATAAGTTAATGCTTCAGAGTGAAAAATGTTTGAAACAGCGATAAGCACACCTCCGGATTTCCTATTATTTTCGCGATCACGTCTGAAAACATGGTAATTATCACACATTATCTCAGAGTTTAAAACATTTTCAGTAAGCCAAGTTTCGGTAAAAATTATGATTTGATGATTAAAATTGAAGCTATCAACAAAAAGAGAGGACAGTTTAGTATTTAAGCCCCTAACATTTTGATAAATTAAAGAGAATTGTATCAACAGGAGCAGCACTTAGTTTTCTGAAATTTTTGTGTTGCGATATGGAAGACGAGCAGCAGTGCTACGGTTTTCTTTATAAGTAAACTCTCGCAAATATATTTATAGGCCAGAAGGCAGGATCATGAATTATTTTAAAATATTGATCAGGAACAATAACTTTAAAAGACGCTATCTCTCGGGGCTGAGAATGCTTAAATTTAAACGTTGATATCTCTGCATTTGATCCAATTTTGGATTTTATGAAGAACTCAACATCTGCAACAGTCGTATCAAAAGCTAAACGTGATACAAAAACAGCCTTTTTAGGCGGAATAGCTCTTAACGAATTATGTACTACTTGGCTATTTATTAAAAATGGTACATAAGGGATTGACACACTCACTTCCTTATTTTGAGTAAAACCAAGCGGATTTGAGGCAACTATATTATTATTATTTAAATTTCTTAAAAGTTCATTATTAACAACTGAAGCCAGATCATTATCAACATTTGCGGTAGATGGTGTATTATTATCAACTGGGATATTCGGAACAGGAGTTTTTAAAACTGAATTAACTGTTGATTTATTGCATATTGGCATATGCAAATAAATTACATTTAAATAAATGGCTTGATGGCAAACTTTGAAGGGCGGACGCCCCCTCCCCCCTAAAACACAACTTATCGCTACGAAATTTTTTTGGTTTTTTTTTTTTTTACATAAAACTAAACCGATTTGTTGGGGGGAGGGGAGAATATAAGAAATAAAAAAAAAAAGTTCTCCATACAACTAACGGCCACGCTAGTGTATACACGTCAGCACAAATGCATAATACCCCCTCCACTCTTTTGGTGTGGGTATAATATAGGTTGTTGGGAAGATATTGTACTAGGAAAACCCAAATTATTACCATGACGTTGAACGATTTTTTTTTACCCAGAATTTTTTGGTAAAGGGTGGTTAAATTTTAAGGGCCGATGTTGAATGTGAACCACACCTAAAAGTCAAGTTTTTTTCTACATTTCATTTAACATTTCTCAATTTCAGACCAACTCAATTTGAGCCATTGAAAGATACCAGTGATGGAAAATTCAGTACTATGGTACTAGTTTTTGTACTTTTTACTTTCAAAAATACCACGGTACCCACACGTCCGTTTAAGTACTCTTTTATTGTTATGCTTCTTTGCTTAGAAATTTAGCGCAGATATTTTTTTAATATTGACCACCAGGGCTGTGTAGTCGTCAACAAAAAGTACTTACTCCGACTCCAACCGCTGAAATTCCAACTCCCTAATCTAACCTTAATGCTAAATGTGTATGAGACTGATCCTTAATTGACGTTAAACCTTTTTTAACGCAGTACCATTTAAATGGTTAAATACAGCAAGAAAAGGATTCAGTAAAAATTTCGAATCAATATTTTAAATATTGTATTTTCATTTTGTGAATTATTAGAATATTTGTCAAAATTTTATATGCCGAAAAATTTTGGAGTCGCATTCACGAATTGTTTGTGTGTACTTCGACTCACACTCCGACTCCGGTACAAAAACCTCAACTCCGACTCTTGATAACGTTGCCTATACAAAATTTATTCTTATCAAAAGTATATATGCTTGTTGCTACATTTTAATTAAAAAATAAAACAAAGCAAGTTAGAGTGCTATATTCGGCTGTGCCGAATCTTTGATACCCTCCACCAACAATTCGAATGTTTTAGGAGTAATATCTGATTGATGTCTATTTATTACCAGTTTATCTTTATAAAATCAGACATCTGCATTAAAATTGGTTGCGGTTTAGACCTATATAAAATTTTTGACCGACAACCAGAAAGTTTAATGCTTTTTTTTTTTAGCAATTTTAAATAGCTTGAGTAAAATATTATTATTCGTAACAGTTTAAGCTGAACCTAAATTATTTTCAAGAGCATTTCTGTCATTTCTAGTCCTATTAAACTGTGACGTGCCAAAATTTGTTATGATAGCATTATGTTTTACGGTTTTAGGCCTATTAAACTGTTTTCCGGAAGTAGGGTTTATATGCGGCCTAGGGTAAATTATGGACCGATCTTCACGAAATTCCACGGTGTCATTTCTTGTTCTAAAAAACTGTGATGTACCAAATTTTGTTATAATAGCATTATTAATTATGGTTTTAGGCGTACTAAACTGTTTTCTGGGAGTAGGGTTAATATGGGGACTAGGGTAAATTATGGACAGATCTTCACGAAACTTTATGGTGTCACTTGTTATCCTATTTAACTCTGACGTGCCAAATTTTGTTATGATAGCATTTTTAATAAGTGTTTTAGGCGTACTATACTGTGTTCAGCGAGAAGGGCTTATATGGGGCCTAGGGTAAATTATGGACGGATATTCACGAAATTTTACGGCATGATCTCTAGTTAAATAAAATAAAATTTTGCAAATCTTATATCGTTCTGTACATTTTTCCACCATTTATGTTAGTTTTTGTAAAAAAATTATCAATTTTTTTTAGGTGGTGGTTCCACATTTTGATTCATAGCTCTGATCCTATTGAACCGATTTTGCTGGATTTCAATCTTAAACTGCTTAGGATAACTACAAGCAATTTGACACCAAGTTTGTTAATTTCTTTTGAGTTTTTCGAAAGTGAGCGTGTTTTCAACAGACGGGCAGGCGGACAGACAGAATTACTCAAGGACGCAGAATATAAGTATATATACTTTGTTTGTTTTTTTGTTTATTATTTTTTATATTTTTAAACAAATTGAACTTCAAATACATTTTTGTGTTTTCTTTTTAAACTTTGGCACTTTTGTAAAAAAAACAGTTTTATTTTAATAACATTTTTTTCAAAAATGGTGACATTTTTGTTTGATGGTAGATGTTAGATGTGATCAATGTAAGCGAGTGTTTCACATTTTCTACATCTTTGATGGTAGATGTTAGATGTTGATCAGTGTAAAAAGCCTATAACGGTATTTCTCGAAAAGTCGAACTGATAGAAAACTGAGTGCCGAATTGAATTCAGCGTCCCATATAACCTTCAAAACAATATTAATATATATAAGAACTATATCGTTGGTCTCATGTAGAAAGGCCCTAACTAACATAAGTGCAACTTTACAGGAGAAGGCAATAATATAATAGAAACTGTATGTATCTTAATGTAAAATGGCTTCTTCAATTGCTTGTTTAACTGATATTTTTGATGCTATTGTATTAAATTTTTGGGACGAGGTTTTTTTGTGGGAAATGTTTTGGAATCACTAAAAAACTCAGTTTCGAAAAAAATCGTGTTAGGGCCTTTCTACATGAAACCGACGATATATGTCCTTTGTTTATCTAAAATTTAGATTCTTAATATTAATTATATTTAAATAAGAAGTTCACGAAGAAAGTAGGGCGTTTACATTCGGTTCTTAATCAACAAAAAAAAAATAGTTCCCTTGTGTGATTGCCGTTATATTTTTCATCCAGGCAATACATCTTGAGTATGTCTGTGTTTGCTGGGCTACTACCCATCGGGAAAACTCAGAAAACCTTCTTACTTCAGGCCTCTTTAAAGGCCTGCTTCAAAAATGTTTTGATTTAATTACTATTCTTACGTAACTGCTAAAGAATGCCTTAAAGAAGGTCTCGGCTCTTTTGTATTAAAGAAGCGAGAAAAGAAGGAGTAACATTATTTGTTTTTTTTTTTTTTGAACAAGCAAAAGCAAAAGAGTTCAGATCCCTTTACAAAAACAAAGTAACATATTTGGTAAATCATTTTAGTTGAAGTTGAAAAGAGAAAGAGTAAATTTTTTTGTTTTAGTTTTTTCGCCAAAGCGAAACAATTCAGATCCCGTTATAAAAACAAAGTAACAAAGTAGGTACATATTAAAATACAAAATAAAAACAATAATGTAAATCATTTTAGTTGAGTTTTGTTCATTAAGGAAGATAGGTAATTGTGCTTAAAAGCTTTTTTTTATTATAAACATACTTTTATTTACAATCTATTTTACAATATTTAGCAAATTTGATTATTTCAATAAAAAAAAAAATAGATATCACATGTGTTATTAAACTACAATAAGTTTAATAAAATATATAAACCTACGTTTGTAAAATAGGTCTAATGTATGACTGGTCGCATCTTGTATGGGATTTTTTTTTTTTTTAAATTTAATTGTTTGCGCTGCTTAAAATATGAGGTTTGGTGTAAGAAATCATGACCTAATTTTTCAGGTCAATCCGACGGTGCCTAGCCGTGCCAAGTGGGGCCCAAAGTTCCCCATTTTATAAAAAAAAACATCTTTTCTATCAGATCTTTATAGTTATACTAGTTGAAAAGCCGAAAATTAATGAAAAATGGAGCTATGCTTCTAATTTTATGCAGACATATAAAAAACAACATTGCAAACAAAACAAGCTATAAATGATTAAAATCTGTTCACAACTTTTGATTTTATGTATTCACAAAAGACGAAAAATTTTAATTAATTTAAGAATTTTATTAAACCGCCATATTTGATAATTGAAATTCTTATATTTGGCCCGTGTAGTGCCAATATCCCCTGGAACAGCGGACATTTTTCTTACGGTAGCCATACCATATTCGCTTGGAAAACGAATGAAGGATTTTTTGTTTCCAACTTTGTTACAACTTTTAAATGTGGATCATCTGATAATGTACACAAAGACCCTGCTCCGTAAAGCAGCTTGTAAAGGTATGGACCGATTCGCCCTTTTGCCAATTAGAACCTGTGTACCAAATTTCATTAAATTATCTTCAAAATTGCGACCTGTACTTTGCGAACAAGACTACATGGACAGCCAGCCAGACGGGCATTGCTGGATCTACTCTGAAAGTGATTCTGAGTCGATCGGTATACCTAAGGACCAATGTTTAAAGGTGTATACTATGGTGGCCGTTATTTTTTTTTTATTTCTTATATTCTCCCCCCCCACCCCCCAAATCGGTTCAGTTTTATGTAAAAAAATACAAAAAAATTTCGTAGCGATAAGTTGTGTTTTAGGGGGGGGCGTCCGCCCCTCAGAGTTTGCCTTTAAGCCATTTATTCAAATGCAATTTGTTTGAATATGACTATCTCTTAAAAAAAAATTGTACAATAATATGATGTATAGCAATATTTTAGCTCTTCTAGTCAACAACATTAGCCTCGATATTAATATTTTAGCAAACATTTAAGAAAATAACAACAAAATACCAATCATTTTATATACGTTTTATATATATAAAAGGGGATTTAAAGTCAAGTGACCCATTTTTGAAATCGACGTCTTCCGATTTGGATGAAATTTACACCATTGTTAGTCCTATTTGATAGTAGCTTAGAAAGAAATTTTCAACAAGATCGGTCAAAAAGTTTCTGAGTTAAAGGGGGTCAAATTTTGAAATTTTGGCCATACAGGTGTTCTTTCTCATCCATGTAAATTATTACCTATTGGTGTAAGCAAAATTTGTCCCAGGCAGCTTATGCCCAATTTTCGGGATAGTATTTAAATAAATATTAAGAAAATTTTCGTAACAAACTTAAATCGTATTTAAAAACAGATTGGTTTTTTGAGTTTTATTTGAAAAGTCTTATTTAATTAAGATAAAAGTATGGTAGCACTACTTAATACAAGAAAAAAATAATATAAAAAAGTGTATTTATTTACAAGGTGGTCTGAAAAAACAGCTGACTGTTAATGCTTTGCCTGTTGTTGTTGTATTGTTGTAATATTGAGGCCACCTTGCTAAAATATTACAATGGAAACTTAAGTTGAAATTAAGGCCCTAAATTTGTAAAACGCGAACGCAACGCCAAAAATTATATTGAAAGCAAAAACAAAATCTAAAATATTTCATAATTTTGTTGTTGTTTTCTATAGAAATGTATATTGAATTTTTAAATTTTAAACGCTGCATATCTTGTGGCGTTGATTATTTTAAAACGCAACATGTATTTATGTAGAAAGCAACAACAAAATGTTGACTAATTTTTGACATTGTTTTTGCTTTCAATGTTATTTTTGGGATTTCGTTGCGTTTTACAAAATTAGGGCCTAAGTGTACCACATCGGTGACATAAGTTTCACTTAAGTTTTTAGTGAAGAAGAGAATTTTGTATTTAAAACGATTTTAAAAATAAATGTGTTTAATATCAATCCTGAAAATTGGCCATTAGACAGCTATTTGATCAATCTTTAAAAAAAAAATTTTTTTTTAATTAAAAACTTGGCAAAAAAACAATAAAAAAAAAGTTTTTAAAATTTAAAAAAAAATTTTAATATTAAAAAAAAAAACAAAAAAAATTTTTTTATAAAGATTGATTAAATAGCTATCTTAGCTACTTGGGACAAATTTTGCTAATACCAATAGGTAATAAGTTACATGGATGAGAAAGAACACCTGTATGGCAAACCTTGACCCCCTTTTACTCTGAAACTTTTTGACCGATCTTGCTTGTGTCTAAACTACTATTCAATAGGACTAACGTGGGTGCAAATTTCATCCCAATCGGAAGACATCGATTTCAAAATTGGGTCACTTGACATTAAATATTTTGTTCTTATTTTCTTAAATATTAATTTTAGCAAAATACTTTCTTCGAGGCTAATGTTGTTGACAAGAAGAGCTAAAATATTTTTTATTTATTTATTTATTTATTTATTTACAAATTTGCCTATGGATATCATATCCTTACAGACAGTTAAACAATATAATAACATATACTAGTTAATACAAATAAAATACAAAATTATTGATTGTTTAATAAGACGATAATTTTACGTTTTATAATATTTGCATTTGAAGAAAAATCTACAACTTTATAAAATTTATTAAATTGACTGCACATCCTTCTAAATGGATCAGCATTTGCGTAATTTGTCCTGAAGTATTTAATCGATAGCAATTCGAAGTGTCGAGATGGACGATGAGGAATATTAAATGAAATGTTATCGAGCAGGAAATCAGAAACAATATAACCATTAATTAAATTTAATATAAGCGACACATTCAACATAGTCCTTCGGCTTTTAAGAGTTGGAAGTTTGATAAGAGCAAGACGGCTAGTGTATGACGGAAGTTCTAATGGGTTCCACTGTAGACAACGAAGGCAGAATAACAAAAATTGTTTTTGTACGGATTCAATATAATTGCTGTGAATCAAATATAAAGGATCCCAAACTATAGATGCATATTCAAGGACGGGTCTCACGAGAGAAACATAAAGTTGCTTTGTGGGTCTTTAAATTCTTTAGCCCATCGTTTGATAAAATCAAGAATACACCGTGCTTTATTAACAGTTATGGAAATATGCTTAATAAAGTTCAACTTAGCGTCCAACAAAACTCCTAGATCCAAAATTGTACCAACATTTTCTAGCTGATAGTTCCCCAAAGAATAACTTACATTTATATGATTTCCTCTAAAGAAAGACATATGCTTACATTTTTTCAAGTTAAGCTCCATCAAGTTTAAATTACACCATGACTGAAATGAGTCCAAGTCTTGTTGAAGTAGAATGTGATCTGCATATTTATTAAAACTGAGAAAAATTTTTACATCATCCGCATACATTAAAACTTTAGAGAATCTTATCACGTTCGGAAGATCATTGATAAAAAGGGTAAACAGCAATGGCCCAAGATGACTACCTTGTGGTACACCAGATAAAACATCTATCGATTTAGATGTGACGTTTTTAAAACGGACACATTGTTTTCGATTTAATAAATAAGACTCAATCCATTTAAGAGAGTTGTTTGAAAATCCAATTGTGTTAAGTTTTCTCAGGAGCAGTTTATGGTTTACCTTGTCAAACGCCTTGCTAAAATCAGTATATACGATATCAGTTTGTTTTCGTTGCACAAAACCCTGATTTATAATTGTTGTTAGTTGTAATAGATTTGTTGTAGTAGAGCAGCCTTTTCGAAAACCATGTTGAGCAGATGACAATAGAGATGATACATGATGAGAAATGCATTCAGTTACCATCTTTTCAAAAAGTTTTGGAATAATACTTAGTTTAGCAATCCCTCGATAATTAACAATGTCAGACATAGTACCAGATTTGTAAAGCGGAATAATAAAAGACTTTTTCCAGGTATTAGGGAAATATCCAAATTTAATTGACATATTAAAAATGCGTGTTAATGGTATTGCGAGAAATTCAGCACAGTTTATCAATATACAGCTAGGAATATTGTCAGGACCACTTCTATACGAAAATTTAAGTTTTTTTAAGTTATATAAAATTGTGGAAACACCAAAGAATGGAATTGAGATAACTTGATTAACTGATTGAGTACAAGAAGGAATAATAGAGCCAATATAATTGGTATCAGAATAGGTCGTAGAAAAGAAGTCAGCAAACATGTTACTTATGTTAAGGTCATCACCAGACTCACTGTCTTGAAACTTCATTACTGTAGGAAATATGGTAGCTCTTCTTTTGGTGTTTACAAAATTGTAGAATGATTTAAGATTATTTTTGAAATTATTCTTCATTTTACGTAAGTAATTAGTGTAACAAGATTTGTTTAACACATTATACTCAGCACGAGCAGTTGCATATTTGGTATATTCTATAAGTCGACTGTTTTTTTGTAATTTTTATACAACTTGTTTTTCTTATTTTTGACTGTAGACAAATGTTTTGTGCCCCAGGGAGGACCACTAGGTTTGTGAAGAGATTGCTTAGGGATACATAACTCCATTAGTGAATACATTTTTGTATAAAAACGTTTTATTATTTCATCCAAAGTAATACTTGAGGGCAAAAATAATTCGTCCCAGCTTATATTATCCAAGAGGCTATTAAGTAAAGGATAGTTTGTATTTTTAAAACACAATACCTTATCGTTTACCTCAGTAAGTTGCGAGTTAGATGAAAAAGAGATTGGTAGGTTTACTTCTATTGTAGGGTGATATCGATCTTCCGGAGTGGTAATAGGCTCAGAACGCTTAACAACGATGTCCACATATTCGTTTATAAAAATTAAGTCTAATAATTTCCCATAATCATTAAATATACCATTCAACTGACAAAGCGACAAATCCATAAGAGAGTTGAGAAACTCTATACATATTAAATTATTTGTTGACGTAACTGGTGTAAAGAACCCGTCATCGGGTGAGTAATTCCATATTATTGAAGGCATATTAAAGTCACCAACTGAGATAACCAAATCATTCAGTTTAGCAGTACGACAAGCAGATTTAATTGCGTTAGCATGTTCGATATATACTGAGTGCGGTGATGATGGAGGAATATAAGAGCAAGTAATAAATATGTTTTTATGTTTCAGTTTTATTGCTATACCAGTAAATTCAATATTGGAAGGTGAATCATAAGTTAATGCTTCAGAGTGAAAAATGTTTGAAACAGCGATAAGCACACCTCTGGATTTCCTATTATTTTCGCGATCACGTCTGAAAACATGGTAATTATCACACATTATCTCAGAGTTTAAAACATTTTCAGTAAGCCAAGTTTCGGTAAAAATTATGATTTGATGATTAAAATTGAAGCTATCAACAAAAAGAGAGGACAGTTTAGTATTTAAGCCCCTAACATTTTGATAAATTAAAGAGAATTGTATCAACAGGAGCAGCACTTAGTTTTCTGAAATTTTTGTGTTGCGATATGGAAGACGAGCAGCAGTGCTACGGTTTTCTTTATAAGTAAACTCTCGCAAATATATTTATAGGCCAGAAGGCAGGATCATGAATTATTTTAAAATATTGATCAGGAACAATAACTTTAAAAGACGCTATCTCTCGGGGCTGAGAATGCTTAAATTTAAACGTTGATATCTCTGCATTTGATCCAATTTTGGATTTTATGAAGAACTCAACATCTGCAACAGTCGTATCAAAAGCTAAACGTGATACAAAAACAGCCTTTTTAGGCGGAATAGCTCTTAACGAATTATGTACTACTTGGCTATTTATTAAAAATGGTACATAAGGGATTGACACACTCACTTCCTTATTTTGAGTAAAACCAAGCGGATTTGAGGCAACTATATTATTATTATTTAAATTTGTTAAAAGTTCATTATTAACAACTGAAGCCAGATCATTATCAACATTTGCGGTAGATGGTGTATTATTATCAACTGGGATATTCGGAACAGGAGTTTTTAAAACTGAATTAACTGTTGATTTATTGCATATTGCCATATGCAAATAAATTACATTTAAATAAATGGCTTGATGGCAAACTTTGAAGGGCGGACGCCCCCCTCCCCCCTAAAACACAACTTATCGCTACGAAATTTTTTTGTATTTTTTTTTTACATAAAACTAAACCGATTTGTTGGGGGGAGGGGAGAATATAAGAAATAAAAAAAAAAAGTTCTCCATACAACTAACGGCCACGCTAGTGTATACACGTCAGCACAAATGCATAATACCCCCTCCACTCTTTTGGTGTGGGTATAATATAGGTTGTTGGGAAGATATTGTACTAGGAAAACCCAAATTATTACCATGACGTTGAACGATTTTTTTTTACCCAGAATTTTTTGGTAAAGGGTGGTTAAATTTTAAGGGCCGATGTTGAATGTGAACCACACCTAAAAGTCAAGTTTTTTTCTACATTTCATTTAACATTTCTCAATTTCAGACCAACTCAATTTGAGCCATTGAAAGATACCAGTGATGGAAAATTCAGTACTATGGTACTAGTTTTTGTACTTTTTACTTTCAAAAATACCACGGTACCCACACGTCCGTTTAAGTACTCTTTTATTGTTATGCTTCTTTGCTTAGAAATTTAGCGCAGATATTTTTTTAATATTGACCACCAGGGCTGTGTAGTCGTCAACAAAAAGTACTTACTCCGACTCCAACCGCTGAAATTCCAACTCCCTAATCTAACCTTAATGCTAAATGTGTATGAGACTGGTCCTTAATTGACGTTAAACCTTTTTTAACGCAGTACCATTTAAATGGTTAAATACAGCAAGAAAAGGATTCAGTAAAAATTTCGAATCAATATTTTAAATATTGTATTTTCATTTTGTGAATTATTAGAATATTTGTCAAAATTTTATATGCCGAAAAATTTTGGAGTCGCATTCACGAATTGTTTGTGTGTACTTCGACTCACACTCCGACTCCGGTACAAAAACCTCAACTCCGACTCTTGATAACGTTGCCTATACAAAATTTATTCTTATCAAAAGTATATATGCTTGTTGCTACATTTTAATTAAAAAATAAAACAAAGCAAGTTAGAGTGCTATATTCGGCTGTGCCGAATCTTTGATACCCTCCACCAACAATTCGAATGTTTTAGGAGTAATATCTGATTGATGTCTATTTATTACCAGTTTATCTTTATAAAATCAGACATCTGCATTAAAATTGGTTGCGGTTTAGACCTATATAAAATTTTTGACCGACAACCAGAAAGTTTAATGCTTTTTTTTTTAGCAATTTTAAATAGCTTGAGTAAAATATTATTATTCGTAACAGTTTAAGCTGAACCTAAATGATTTTCAAGAGCATTTCTGTCATTTCTAGTCCTATTAAACTGTGACGTGCCAAAATTTGTTATGATAGCATTATGTTTTACGGTTTTAGGCCTATTAAACTGTTTTCCGGAAGTAGGGTTTATATGCGGCCTAGGGTAAATTATGGACCGATCTTCACGAAATTCCACGGTGTCATTTCTTGTTCTAAAAAACTGTGATGTACCAAATTTTGTTATAATAGCATTATTAATTATGGTTTTAGGCGTACTAAACTGTTTTCTGGGAGTAGGGTTAATATGGGGACTAGGGTAAATTATGGACAGATCTTCACGAAACTTTATGGTGTCACTTGTTATCCTATTTAACTCTGACGTGCCAAATTTTGTTATGATAGCATTTTTAATAAGTGTTTTAGGCGTACTATACTGTGTTCAGCGAGAAGGGCTTATATGGGGCCTAGGGTAAATTATGGACGGATATTCACGAAATTTTACGGCATGATCTCTAGTTAAATAAAATAAAATTTTGCAAATCTTATATCGTTCTGTACATTTTTCCACCATTTATGTTAGTTTTTGTAAAAAAATTATCAATTTTTTTTAGGTGGTGGTTCCACATTTTGATTCATAGCTCTGATCCTATTGAACCGATTTTGCTGGATTTCAATCTTAAACTGCTTAGGATAACTACAAGCAATTTGACACCAAGTTTGTTAATTTCTTTTGAGTTTTTCGAAAGTGAGCGTGTTTTCAACAGACGGGCAGGCGGACAGACAGAATTACTCAAGGACGCAGAATATAAGTATATATACTTTGTTTGTTTTTTTGTTTATTATTTTTTATATTTTTAAACAAATTGAACTTCAAATACATTTTTGTGTTTTCTTTTTAAACTTTGGCACTTTTGTAAAAAAAACAGTTTTATTTTAATAACATTTTTTTCAAAAATGGTGACATTTTTGTTTGATGGTAGATGTTAGATGTGATCAATGTAAGCGAGTGTTTCACATTTTCTACATCTTTGATGGTAGATGTTAGATGTTGATCAGTGTAAAAAGCCTATAACGGTATTTCTCGAAAAGTCGAACTGATAGAAAACTGAGTGCAGAATTGAATTCAGCGTCCCATATAACCTTCAAAACAATATTAATATATATAAGAACTATATCGTTGGTCTCATGTAGAAAGGCCCTAACTAACATAAGTGCAACTTTACAGGAGAAGGCAATAATATAATAGAAACTGTATGTATCTTAATGTAAAATGGCTTCTTCAATTGCTTGTTTAACTGATATTTTTGATGCTATTGTATTAAATTTTTGGGACGAGGTTTTTTTTGTGGGAAATGTTTTGGAATCACTAAAAAACTCAGTTTCGAAAAAAATCGTGTTAGGGCCTTTCTACATGAAACCGACGATATATGTCCTTTGTTTATCTAAAATTTAGATTCTTAATATTAATTATATTTAAATAAGAAGTTCACGAAGAAAGTAGGGCGTTTACATTCGGTTCTTAATCAACAAAAAAAAAAATAGTTCCCTTGTGTGATTGCCGTTATATTTTTCATCCAGGCAATACATCTTGAGTATGTCTGTGTTTGCTGGGCTACTACCCATCGGGAAAACTCAGAAAACCTTCTTACTTCAGGCCTCTTTAAAGGCCTGCTTCAAAAATGTTTTGATTTAATTACTATTCTTACGTAACTGCTAAAGAATGCCTTAAAGAAGGTCTCGGCTCTTTTGTATTAAAGAAGCGAGAAAAGAAGGAGTAACATTATTTGTTTTTTTTTTTTGAACAAGCAAAAGCAAAAGAGTTCAGATCCCTTTACAAAAACAAAGTAACATATTTGGTAAATCATTTTAGTTGAAGTTGAAAAGAGAAAGAGTAAATTTTTTTGTTTTAGTTTTTTCGCCAAAGCGAAACAATTCAGATCCCGTTATAAAAACAAAGTAACAAAGTAGGTACATATTAAAATACAAAATAAAAACAATAATGTAAATCATTTTAGTTGAGTTTTGTTCATTAAGGAAGATAGGTAATTGTGCTTAAAAGCTTTTTTTTATTATAAACATACTTTTATTTACAATCTATTTTACAATATTTAGCAAATTTGATTATTTCAATAAAAAAAAAAATAGATATCACATGTGTTATTAAACTACAATAAGTTTAATAAAATATATAAACATACGTTTGTAAAATAGGTATACATTAGACTGGTCGCATCTTGTATGGGATTTTTTTTTTTTTTAAATTTAATTGTTTGCGCTGCTTAAAATATGAGGTTTGGTGTAAGAAATCATGACCTAATTTTTCAGGTCAATCCGACGGTGCCTAGCCGTGCCAAGTGGGGCCCAAAGTTCCTCATTTTATAAAAAAAAACATCTTTTCTATCAGATCTTTATAGTTATACTAGTTGAAAAGCCGAAAATTAATGAAAAATGGAGCTATGCTTCTAATTTTATGCAGACATATAAAAAACAACATTGCAAACAAAACAAGCTATAAATGATTAAAATCTGTTCACAACTTTTGATTTTATGTATTCACAAAAGACGAAAAATTTTAATTAATTTAAGAATTTTATTAAACCGCCATATTTGTATAATTGAAATTCTTATATTTGGCCCGTGTAGTGCCAATATCCCCTGGAACAGCGGACATTTTTCTTACGGTAGCCATACCATATTCGCTTGGAAAACGAATGAAGGATTTTTTGTTTCCAACTTTGTTACAACTTTTAAATGTGGATCATCTGATAATGTACACAAAGACCCTGCTCCGTAAAGCAGCTTGTAAAGGTATGGACCGATTCGCCCTTTTGCCAATTAGAACCTGTGTACCAAATTTCATTAAATTATCTTCAAAATTGCGACCTGTACTTTGCGAACAAGACTACATGGACAGCCAGCCAGACGGGCATTGCTGGATCTACTCTGAAAGTGATTCTGAGTCGATCGGTATACCTAAGGACCAATGTTTAAAGGTGTATACTATGGTGGCCGTTATTTTTTTTTTATTTCTTATATTCTCCCCCCCACCCCCCAAATCGGTTCAGTTTTATGTAAAAAAATACAAAAAAATTTCGTAGCGATAAGTTGTGTTTTAGGGGGGGGCGTCCGCCCCTCAGAGTTTGCCTTTAAGCCATTTATTCAAATGCAATTTGTTTGAATATGACTATCTCTTAAAAAAAAATTGTACAATAATATGATGTATAGCAATATTTTAGCTCTTCTAGTCAACAACATTAGCCTCGATATTAATATTTTAGCAAACATTTAAGAAAATAACAACAAAATACCAATCATTTTATATACGTTTTATATATATAAAAGGGGATTTAAAGTCAAGTGACCCATTTTTGAAATCGACGTCTTCCGATTTGGATGAAATTTACACCATTGTTAGTCCTATTTGATAGTAGCTTAGAAAGAAATTTTCAACAAGATCGGTCAAAAAGTTTCTGAGTTAAAGGGGGTCAAATTTTGAAATTTTGGCCATACAGGTGTTCTTTCTCATCCATGTAAATTATTACCTATTGGTGTAAGCAAAATTTGTCCCAGGCAGCTTATGCCCAATTTTCGGGATAGTATTTAAATAAATATTAAGAAAATTTTCGTAACAAACTTAAATCGTATTTAAAAACAGATTGGTTTTTTGAGTTTTATTTGAAAAGTCTTATTTAATTAAGATAAAAGTATGGTAGCACTACTTAATACAAGAAAAAAATAATATAAAAAAGTGTATTTATTTACAAGGTGGTCTGAAAAAACAGCTGACTGTTAATGCTTTGCCTGTTGTTGTTGTATTGTTGTAATATTGAGGCCACCTTGCTAAAATATTACAATGGAAACTTAAGTTGAAATTAAGGCCCTAAATTTGTAAAACGCGAACGCAACGCCAAAAATTATATTGAAAGCAAAAACAAAATCTAAAATATTTCATAATTTTGTTGTTGTTTTCTATAGAAATGTATATTGAATTTTTAAATTTTAAACGCTGCATATCTTGTGGCGTTGATTATTTTAAAACGCAACATGTATTTATGTAGAAAGCAACAACAAAATGTTGACTAATTTTTGACATTGTTTTTGCTTTCAATGTTATTTTTGGGATTTCGTTGCGTTTTACAAAATTAGGGCCTAAGTGTACCACATCGGTGACATAAGTTTCACTTAAGTTTTTAGTGAAGAAGAGAATTTTGTATTTAAAACGATTTTAAAAATAAATGTGTTTAATATCAATCCTGAAAATTGGCCATTAGACAGCTATTTGATCAATCTTTAAAAAAAAATTTTTTTTTTAATTAAAAACTTGGCAAAAAAACAATAAAAAAAAAGTTTTTAAAATTTAAAAAAAAATTTTAAAATTTAAAAAAAAAACAAAAAAAATTTTTTTATAAAGATTGATTAAATAGCTATCTTAGCTACTTGGGACAAATTTTGCTAATACCAATAGGTAATAAGTTACATGGATGAGAAAGAACACCTGTATGGCAAACCTTGACCCCCTTTTACTCTGAAACTTTTTGACCGATCTTGCTTGTGTCTAAACTACTATTCAATAGGACTAACGTGGGTGCAAATTTCATCCCAATCGGAAGACATCGATTTCAAAATTGGGTCACTTGACATTAAATATTTTGTTCTTATTTTCTTAAATATTAATTTTAGCAAAATACTTTCTTCGAGGCTAATGTTGTTGACAAGAAGAGCTAAAATATTTTTTATTTATTTATTTATTTATTTATTTACAAATTTGCCTATGGATATCATATCCTTACAGACAGTTAAACAATATAATAACATATACTAGTTAATACAAATAAAATACAAAATTATTGATTGTTTAATAAGACGATAATTTTACGTTTTATAATATTTGCATTTGAAGAAAAATCTACAACTTTATAAAATTTATTAAATTGACTGCACATCCTTCTAAATGGATCAGCATTTGCGTAATTTGTCCTGAAGTATTTAATCGATAGCAATTCGAAGTGTCGAGATGGACGATGAGGAATATTAAATGAAATGTTATCGAGCAGGAAATCAGAAACAATATAACCATTAATTAAATTTAATATAAACGACACATTCAACATAGTCCTTCGGCTTTTAAGAGTTGGAAGTTTGATAAGAGCAAGACGGCTAGTGTATGACGGAAGTTCTAATGGGTTCCACTGTAGACCACGAAGGCAGAATAACAAAAATTGTTTTTGTACGGATTCAATATAATTGCTGTGAATCAAATATAAAGGATCCCAAACTATAGATGCATATTCAAGGACGGGTCTCACGAGAGAAACATAAAGTTGCTTTGTGACATATGGGTCTTTAAATTCTTTAGCCCATCGTTTGATAAAATCAAGAATACACCGTGCTTTATTAACAGTTATGGAAATATGCTTAATAAAGTTCAACTTAGCGTCCAACAAAACTCCTAGATCCAAAATTGTACCAACATTTTCTAGCTGATAGTTCCCCAAAGAATAACTTACATTTATATGATTTCCTCTAAAGAAAGACATATGCTTACATTTTTTCAAGTTAAGCTCCATCAAGTTTAAATTACACCATGACTGAAATGAGTCCAAGTCTTGTTGAAGTAGAATGTGATCTGCATATTTATTAAAACTGAGAAAAATTTTTACATCATCCGCATACATTAAAACTTTAGAGAATCTTATCACGTTCGGAAGATCATTGATAAAAAGGGTAAACAGCAATGGCCCAAGATGACTACCTTGTGGTACACCAGATAAAACATCTATCGATTTAGATGTGACGTTTTTAAAACGGACACATTGTTTTCGATTTAATAAATAAGACTCAATCCATTTAAGAGAGTTGTTTGAAAATCCAATTGTGTTAAGTTTTCTCAGGAGCAGTTTATGGTTTACCTTGTCAAACGCCTTGCTAAAATCAGTATATACGATATCAGTTTGTTTTCGTTGCACAAAACCCTGATTTATAATTGTTGTTAGTTGTAATAGATTTGTTGTAGTAGAGCAGCCTTTTCGAAAACCATGTTGAGCAGATGACAATAGAGATGATACATGATGAGAAATGCATTCAGTTACCATCTTTTCAAAAAGTTTTGGAATAATACTTAGTTTAGCAATCCCTCGATAATTAACAATGTCAGACATAGTACCAGATTTGTAAAGCGGAATAATAAAAGACTTTTTCCAGGTATTAGGGAAATATCCAAATTTAATTGACATATTAAAAATGCGTGTTAATGGTATTGCGAGAAATTCAGCACAGTTTATCAATATACAGCTAGGAATATTGTCAGGACCACTTCTATACGAAAATTTAAGTTTTTTTAAGTTATATAAAATTGTGGAAACACCAAAGAATGGAATTGAGATAACTTGATTAACTGATTGAGTACAAGAAGGAATAATAGAGCCAATATAATTGGTATCAGAATAGGTCGTAGAAAAGAAGTCAGCAAACATGTTACTTATGTTAAGGTCATCACCAGACTCACTGTCTTGAAACTTCATTACTGTAGGAAATATGGTAGCTCTTCTTTTGGTGTTTACAAAATTGTAGAATGATTTAAGATTATTTTTGAAATTATTCTTCATTTTACGTAAGTAATTAGTGTAACAAGATTTGTTTAACACATTATACTCAGCACGAGCAGTTGCATATTTGGTATATTCTATAAGTCGACTGTTTTTTTGTAATTTTTATACAACTTGTTTTTCTTATTTTTGACTGTAGACAAATGTTTTGTGCCCCAGGGAGGACCACTAGGTTTGTGAAGAGATTGCTTAGGGATACATAACTCCATTAGTGAATACATTTTTGTATAAAAACGTTTTATTATTTCATCCAAAGTAATACTTGAGGGCAAAAATAATTCGTCCCAGCTTATATTATCCAAGAGGCTATTAAGTAAAGGATAGTTTGTATTTTTAAAACACAATACCTTATCGTTTACCTCAGTAAGTTGCGAGTTAGATGAAAAAGAGATTGGTAGGTTTACTTCTATTGTAGGGTGATATCGATCTTCCGGAGTGGTAATAGGCTCAGAACGCTTAACAACGATGTCCACATATTCGTTTATAAAAATTAAGTCTAATAATTTCCCATAATCATTAAATATACCATTCAACTGACAAAGCGACAAATCCATAAGAGAGTTGAGAAACTCTATACATATTAAATTATTTGTTGACGTAACTGGTGTAAAGAACCCGTCATCGGGTGAGTAATTCCATATTATTGAAGGCATATTAAAGTCACCAACTGAGATAACCAAATCATTCAGTTTAGCAGTACGACAAGCAGATTTAATTGCGTTAGCATGTTCGATATATACTGAGTGCGGTGATGATGGAGGAATATAAGAGCAAGTAATAAATATGTTTTTATGTTTCAGTTTTATTGCTATACCAGTAAATTCAATATTGGAAGGTGAATCATAAGTTAATGCTTCAGAGTGAAAAATGTTTGAAACAGCGATAAGCACACCTCCGGATTTCCTATTATTTTCGCGATCACGTCTGAAAACATGGTAATTATCACACATTATCTCAGAGTTTAAAACATTTTCAGTAAGCCAAGTTTCGGTAAAAATTATGATTTGATGATTAAAATTGAAGCTATCAACAAAAAGAGAGGACAGTTTAGTATTTAAGCCCCTAACATTTTGATAAATTAAAGAGAATTGTATCAACAGGAGCAGCACTTAGTTTTCTGAAATTTTTGTGTTGCGATATGGAAGACGAGCAGCAGTGCTACGGTTTTCTTTATAAGTAAACTCTCGCAAATATATTTATAGGCCAGAAGGCAGGATCATGAATTATTTTAAAATATTGATCAGGAACAATAACTTTAAAAGACGCTATCTCTCGGGGCTGAGAATGCTTAAATTTAAACGTTGATATCTCTGCATTTGATCCAATTTTGGATTTTATGAAGAACTCAACATCTGCAACAGTCGTATCAAAAGCTAAACGTGATACAAAAACAGCCTTTTTAGGCGGAATAGCTCTTAACGAATTATGTACTACTTGGCTATTTATTAAAAATGGTACATAAGGGATTGACACACTCACTTCCTTATTTTGAGAAAACCAAGCGGATTTGAGGCAACTATATTATTATTATTTAAATTTGTTAAAAGTTCATTATTAACAACTGAAGCCAGATCATTATCAACATTTGCGGTAGATGGTGTATTATTATCAACTGGGATATTCGGAACAGGAGTTTTTAAAACTGAATTAACTGTTGATTTATTGCATATTGCCATATGCAAATAAATTACATTTAAATAAATGGCTTGATGGCAAACTTTGAAGGGCGGACGCCCCCCTCCCCCCTAAAACACAACTTATCGCTACGAAATTTTTTTGTATTTTTTTTTTACATAAAACTAAACCGATTTGTTGGGGGGAGGGGAGAATATAAGAAATAAAAAAAAAAAGTTCTCCATACAACTAACGGCCACGCTAGTGTATACACGTCAGCACAAATGCATAATACCCCCTCCACTCTTTTGGTGTGGGTATAATATAGGTTGTTGGGAAGATATTGTACTAGGAAAACCCAAATTATTACCATGACGTTGAACGATTTTTTTTTACCCAGAATTTTTTGGTAAAGGGTGGTTAAATTTTAAGGGCCGATGTTGAATGTGAACCACACCTAAAAGTCAAGTTTTTTTCTACATTTCATTTAACATTTCTCAATTTCAGACCAACTCAATTTGAGCCATTGAAAGTGATGGAAAATTCAGTACTATGGTACTAGTTTTTGTACTTTTTACTTTCAAAAATACCACGGTACCCACACGTCCGTTTAAGTACTCTTTTATTGTTATGCTTCTTTGCTTAGAAATTTAGCGCAGATATTTTTTTAATATTGACCACCAGGGCTGTGTAGTCGTCAACAAAAAGTACTTACTCCGACTCCAACCGCTGAAATTCCAACTCCCTAATCTAACCTTAATGCTAAATGTGTATGAGACTGGTCCTTAATTGACGTTAAACCTTTTTTAACGCAGTACCATTTAAATGGTTAAATACAGCAAGAAAAGGATTCAGTAAAAATTTTGAATCAATATTTTAAATATTGTATTTTCATTTTGTGAATTATTAGAATATTTGTCAAAATTTTATATGCCGAAAAATTTTGGAGTCGCATTCACGAATTGTTTGTGTGTACTTCGACTCACACTCCGACTCCGGTACAAAAACCTCAACTCCGACTCTTGATAACGTTGCCTATACAAAATTTATTCTTATCAAAAGTATATATGCTTGTTGCTACATTTTAATTAAAAAAAAAAACAAAGCAAGTTAGAGTGCTATATTCGGCTGTGCCGAATCTTTGATACCCTCCACCAACAATTCGAATGTTTTAGGAGTAATATCTGATTGATGTCTATTTATTACCAGTTTATCTTTATAAAATCAGACATCTGCATTAAAATTGGTTGCGGTTTAGACCTATATAAAATTTTTGACCGACAACCAGAAAGTTTAATGCTTTTTTTTTTAGCAATTTTAAATAGCTTGAGTAAAATATTATTATTCGTAACAGTTTAAGCTGAACCTAAATGATTTTCAAGAGCATTTCTGTCATTTCTAGTCCTATTAAACTGTGACGTGCCAAAATTTGTTATGATAGCATTATGTTTTACGGTTTTAGGCCTATTAAACTGTTTTCCGGAAGTAGGGTTTATATGCGGCCTAGGGTAAATTATGGACCGATCTTCACGAAATTCCACGGTGTCATTTCTTGTTCTAAAAAACTGTGATGTACCAAATTTTGTTATAATAGCATTATTAATTATGGTTTTAGGCGTACTAAACTGTTTTCTGGGAGTAGGGTTAATATGGGGACTAGGGTAAATTATGGACAGATCTTCACGAAACTTTATGGTGTCACTTGTTATCCTATTTAACTCTGACGTGCCAAATTTTGTTATGATAGCATTTTTAATAAGTGTTTTAGGCGTACTATACTGTGTTCAGCGAGAAGGGCTTATATGGGGCCTAGGGTAAATTATGGACGGATATTCACGAAATTTTACGGCATGATCTCTAGTTAAATAAAATAAAATTTTGCAAATCTTATATCGTTCTGTACATTTTTCCACCATTTATGTTAGTTTTTGTAAAAAAATTATCAATTTTTTTTAGGTGGTGGTTCCACATTTTGATTCATAGCTCTGATCCTATTGAACCGATTTTGCTGGATTTCAATCTTAAACTGCTTAGGATAACTACAAGCAATTTGACACCAAGTTTGTTAATTTCTTTTGAGTTTTTCGAAAGTGAGCGTGTTTTCAACAGACGGGCAGGCGGACAGACAGAATTACTCAAGGACGCAGAATATAAGTATATATACTTTGTTTGTTTTTTTGTTTATTATTTTTTATATTTTTAAACAAATTGAACTTCAAATACATTTTTGTGTTTTCTTTTTAAACTTTGGCACTTTTGTAAAAAAAACAGTTTTATTTTAATAACATTTTTTTCAAAAATGGTGACATTTTTGTTTGATGGTAGATGTTAGATGTGATCAATGTAAGCGAGTGTTTCACATTTTCTACATCTTTGATGGTAGATGTTAGATGTTGATCAGTGTAAAAAGCCTATAACGGTATTTCTCGAAAAGTCGAACTGATAGAAAACTGAGTGCAGAATTGAATTCAGCGTCCCATATAACCTTCAAAACAATATTAATATATATAAGAACTATATCGTTGGTCTCATGTAGAAAGGCCCTAACTAACATAAGTGCAACTTTACAGGAGAAGGCAATAATATAATAGAAACTGTATGTATCTTAATGTAAAATGGCTTCTTCAATTGCTTGTTTAACTGATATTTTTGATGCTATTGTATTAAATTTTTGGGACGAGGTTTTTTTTGTGGGAAATGTTTTGGAATCACTAAAAAACTCAGTTTCGAAAAAAATCGTGTTAGGGCCTTTCTACATGAAACCGACGATATATGTCCTTTGTTTATCTAAAATTTAGATTCTTAATATTAATTATATTTAAATAAGAAGTTCACGAAGAAAGTAGGGCGTTAACATTCGGTTCTTAATCAACAAAAAAAAAATAGTTCCCTTGTGTGATTGCCGTTATATTTTTCATCCAGGCAATACATCTTGAGTATGTCTGTGTTTGCTGGGCTACTACCCATCGGGAAAACTCAGAAAACCTTCTTACTTCAGGCCTCTTTAAAGGCCTGCTTCAAAAATGTTTTGATTTAATTACTATTCTTACGTAACTGCTAAAGAATGCCTTAAAGAAGGTCTCGGCTCTTTTGTATTAAAGAAGCGAGAAAAGAAGGAGTAACATTATTTGTTTTTTTTTTTTTTGAACAAGCAAAAGCAAAAGAGTTCAGATCCCTTTACAAAAACAAAGTAACATATTTTGTAAATCATTTTAGTTGAAGTTGAAAAGAGAAAGAGTAAATTTTTTTGTTTTAGTTTTTTCGCCAAAGCGAAACAATTCAGATCCCGTTATAAAAACAAAGTAACAAAGTAGGTACATATTAAAATACAAAATAAAAACAATAATGTAAATCATTTTAGTGGAGTTTTGTTCATTAAGGAAGATAGGTAATTGTGCTTAAAAGCTTTTTTTTATTATAAACATACTTTTATTTACAATCTATTTTACAATATTTAGCAAATTTGATTATTTCAATAAAAAAAAAAATAGATATCACATGTGTTATTAAACTACAATAAGTTTAATAAAATATATAAACATACGTTTGTAAAATAGGTATACATTAGACTGGTCGCATCTTGTATGGGATTTTTTTTTTTTTTAAATTTAATTGTTTGCGCTGCTTAAAATATGAGGTTTGGTGTAAGAAATCATGACCTAATTTTTCAGGTCAATCCGACGGTGCCTAGCCGTGCCAAGTGGGGCCCAAAGTTCCCCATTTTATAAAAAAAAACATCTTTTCTATCAGATCTTTATAGTTATACTAGTTGAAAAGCCGAAAATTAAAAATATGACTACGCTACGATCTTCGGCAGAGAAAGTATTTCAAGTGTGCCAAATTTCAGCTTCCTATGTCATCAGATGGCTTCAGAAAGTTGCGGAAAGAATAGGACATACATGCAAACATCCTGACATACTAAGAAATTATATATTGTATAGATAGATTAAAGCATTTGCAGTTTAATATTTTAGTATGATACGAACGAAAGATTTTTAACTAATTTTAACTAATTCGGGGTCGCTGAATCCAGTGGTGCTAGCCGTTTTTTTATGTTAGCTTTGGTTTTCGAGATATACCGTTATTTCGAAAATTAAGGATGTTGCACAACATATGTTCGCGCAACTCAAAAACGCTTTAGCTTATTGAAAAACTAAAAAAAACGAAATTCGGCAATAAAATTTACTTTAAGCAAGTAAAAACTTTTTTCTTCATATTGGCTTTGGTTTTCGAGATATACCGTTATTTCGAAAATTAGGGATGTTGCACAACATAGATTCGCGTAACTCAAAAACGCTTTAGTTTATTGAAAAACAAAATAAAACCGAAATTCCGCAATAAAATTTACTTTAAGAAAGTTCAAACTTTTTTCTTCATATTTGCTTTGGTTTTCGAGATATACCGTTATTTCGAAAATTAAGGAGGTTGCACAACATATGTTCGCGTAACTCAAAAACGCTTTAGCTTATTGAAAAACTAAAAAAAACCGAAATTCCGCAATAAAATTTACTTTAAGAAAGGTAAAACGTTTTTCTTATATGAGCAGTCGTTTTAGAAACATAATTTTTTTTCTGGAAAAAAAAATAATTTTTTTATTAAAATTTCGGAATTTTTGTTTTTAAAAATTCATAAAAAATTGAAAAATGGAGCTATGCTTTTTCCGGAAAAAAAATAATTTTTTTATTAAAATTTCGGAATTTTTGTTTTTAAAAATTCATTAAAAATTGAAAAATGGAGCTATGCTTCTAATTTTATGCAGACATATAAAAAACAACATTGCAAACAAAACAAGCTATAAATGATTAAAATCTGTTCACAACTTTTGATTTTATGTATTCACAAAAGACGAAAAATTTTAATTAATTTAAGAATTTTATTAATCCGCCATATTTGTATAATTGAAATTCTTATATTTGGCCCGTGTAGTGCCTAGGATGCCTCAAAATGAGACAGATAAGCAGTACCTACTCCAAGTTGTTGAGCACTATCGTCATTTGTATCCGTCCCACAACAAATCTTCTCTTTTAAATTTATCAACTTAATAAAATCAATCAAATAAATTTACACTTTTTTTTGAAATTTCGAAATTTTCATTAAAAAAATTATTGTAGAAGCATAGCTGCATTTTCCAATTTTAAATGAATTTGTATGAGAGCCCCCCTAAAAAGAAAAGGTAAAGGGCAAGTATGTCTCGAGAAAATGTTTAGGACAAAAAACTAAATGAGGTCGGTCATACATTCTATTCCCCTAGGTCTGACTCCTTGGCAGTTATGGAGCTTTTTCTTCAATATATTTCTAGTCTGTAGTTAAAATTTTTAATGGGAGCCCCTTAATGAATGGAGATAGCAGGTAGGTATTTTAGAAATAAATGATGGAGATGAAAAATAAAGTGGAGTTGGTCATACATTTGACCCTTCTTGAGGCATCCTAGGCACTACACGGGCCAAATATAAGAATTTCAATTATACAAATATGGCGGTTTAATAAAATTCTTAAATTAATTAAAATTTTTCGTCTTTTGTGAATACATAAAATCAAAAGTTGTGAACAGATTTTAATCATTTATAGCTTGTTTTGTTTGCAATATTGTTTTTTATATGACTCTATAAAATTTTTTATGATTTTTTAAAAACAAAAATTCCGAAATTTTAATAAAAAAATTATTTTTTTTTTCAGAAAAAAAAATTATGTTTCTAAAACGACTGCGCATATAAGAAAAACGTTTTACCTTTCTTAAAGTAAATTTTATTGCGGAATTTCGGTTTTTTTTAGTTTTTCAATAAGCTAAAGCGTTTTTGAGTTACGCGAACATATGTTGTGCAACCTCCTTAATTTTCGAAATAACGGTATATCTCGAAAACCAAAGCCAATATGAAGAAAAAAGTTTTGACTTTCTTAAAGTAAATTTTATTGCGGAATTTCGGTTTTTTTTTAGTTTTTCAATAAGCTAAAGCGTTTTTGAGTTACGCGAATGTGCAACATCCCTAATTTTAGAAATAACGGTATATCTCGAAAACCAAAGCCAATATGAAGAAAAAAGTTTTAACTTTCTTAAAGTAAATTTTATTGCCGAATTTCGGTTTTTTTTAGTTTTTCAATTAGCTAAAGCGTTTTTGAGTTGCGCGAACATATGTTGTGCAACATCCTTAATTTTCGAAATAACGGTATATCTCGAAAACCAAAGCTAACATAAAAAAACGGCTAGCACCACTGGATTCAGCGACCCCGAATTAGTTAAAATTAGTAAAAACTCTTTCGTTCGTATCATACTAAAATATTAAACTGCAAATACTTTAATCCATCTATACAATATATAATTTCTTAGTATGTCAGGATGTTTGCATGTATGTCCTATTCTTTCCGCAACTTTCTGAAGCCATCTGATGACATAGGAAGCTGAAATTTGGCACACTTGAAGTACTTTCTCTGCCGAAGATCGTAGCGTAGTCATATTTTTGATTTTCGGCTTTTCAACTAGTATAACTATAAAGATCTGATAGAAAAGATGTTTTTTTTTTATAAAATGGGGAACTTTGGGCCCCACTTGGCACGGCTAGGCACCGTCGGATTGACCTGAAAAATTAGGTCATGATTTCTTACACCAAACCTCATATTTTAAGCAGCGCAAACAATTAAATTTAAAAAAAAAAAAAAATTGCGACCAGTCTAGTATACATATGTATATAAAAAGTTAAGTGTTCATTTTCTATATTGGATATCTGATATGTACATGAAACCTATTCAGTCTTCTAATTTCATTTGTAAGGAAATATTCCTTAGGGCCATTATTACAACATGAAGTTAGCTAAAGTTAAGAATAAATTGACAGATAATAATGTGTTATCTGTCAAAAAGCGTCTGTTAACTGTCGGATAACAGCTAACGCCAAGTTATAATAATGGCCCTTAATGTTTTAGACTGATAGCCCTTCAATATGACCTTTAATGCATTTGTAGAAGGATGGTCTGAAAGGCCTTTTAAAAGAAAGGCCTTTTACCATACCTTTCTTAAAAACCCTTCAAGATAACCTTTTTGCTAAGGCCTTTGACAGTCATTCTCTGGAAAGCCTTCTAAGAGCCATTTATTTGAAGGCCTTTAAGAAGCTCTGGGGAAGAAAGGAAAGCGGAAGGCCTTCTCCGCAATGACAAAGCGTGTATAAAAGATATGAGTATGGAATGGAGCGAGAAGGCCTCCGTACTTCTTCTTTTTCCCGCTGGGATATGTTGTTAATCATTTTAGTTGAAGTTGAAAAGAGAAAGAGTAAAATTTTTTGTTTTGTTTTTTTCGCCAAAGCGAAAGAATTCAGATCCCGTTATAAACACAAAGTAGGTACATATTAATATACAAAATAAAAACAATAATGTAAATCATTTTAGTTGAGTTTTGTTCATTAGGGTTTCTTCCCTTGTGCTTAAAAGTTTTTTTTTTATACCCTCCACCACAATTAGTTGTGAAGAGGGTATATTAAGTTTGTGATTCCGTGTGAAACTTTTTTATTATTCATCTCAGACCCCATAAAGTATATATATTCTGGGTCCTTGAGTAATTCTAAGTAGATTTAGCCATGTCCGTCTGTCTGTCCGTCTGTCCGTCTGTTGAAAACACGCTCACTTTCGAACAACTTAAAAGAAATGAACAAACTTGGAGCCAAATTGCTTGTAGTTATCCTAAGCAGTTTGGGATTGAAATCCAGCAAAATCGGTTCAGTAGGACCAGAGCTATGAATCAAAATGTGGAACCACCACCTAAAAAAATTGATAATTTTGTTACAAAAAATAACATAAATGCTGGAACAAGGCACGGAATGAGATAAGATTTTGCAAAAATTTGTTTTATTTGACTGGAAATCACGCTGTTAAATTTCGTGAAGATCCGTCCATAATTTACCCTAAGCCCCATATAAACACTACTCCCGGAAAACAGTTTAGTACGCCTAAAACCGTAAAAAATAATAATAACAAAATTTGGTACGTCACAGTTTTTTAGGACAAGAAATAACACTTTGAAATTTCGTGATGATCGGTCCATAATTTACCCTAGGCCCCATAGAAACCCTACTCCCGGAAAAGAGTTTAGTACACGTAAAACCATAATTAATAATGCTATCATAACAGAAATTGGTGCGTCACAGTTTTAAAGGACTAGAAATTACGATGTGAAATTTTGTGATGATCGGTCCATAATTTACCCTAGGCCCCAAACCCTACTACCGGAAAACTGTTTAGTCGCCTACTACCGGAAAACAGTTTAGTCGCCTAAAACCATAATTAATAACAAATCGTCACAGTTTAAGATAATAATAATAAATAGACATCATACATTCATAAACATTCGAACTGTCGGTGGAGGGTATCAAAGATTCGGCCCAGCCGAATATAGCACTCTAACTTGTTATTATATACTTTTATTTACAATCTATTTTACAATATTTAGCAAATTTGATTATTTCAATAAAAAAATATCACATGTGTAATTAAACTACAATAAGTTTAATAAAATATATAAACATACGTTTGTAAAATAGGTATACATATGTATATATAAAGTTAAGTGTTGTTTCATTTTCTATATTGGAGATCTAATATGTAGATGAAACCTATTCAGTCTTCTAATTTCATTTGTAAGGAAATATTCCTTAATATTTTAGACTGATAGCCCTTCAATATGACCTTTAATCAAAAGCATTTGTAGAAGGGTGGTCTGAAAGGCCTTTTATGAGCCATTAATTGAAAGTCCTTTTAACATACCTTTCTTAAAAACCCTTCAAGATAACCTTTTTTCTAAGGCCTTTTGACAGTCATTCTCTGAAAAGCCTTCTAAGAGCCATTTATTTGAATGCCTTTAAGAAGCTCTGGCGAAAGAAAGGAAAGCGGAAGGCCTTCTCCGCAATGACAACGCGTGTAAAAAAGATATGAGTATGGAATGGAGCGAGAAGGCCTTGTTTATCCAAAAGAAGGGGTACTTACATTCATACATGAATACATATGTATGTGTATTAGAGTGCGCTTTATTTTTCATATTTGCATTTACAAGGGGAAAAATAAATTTTTTTTCAGTTTTTGTAAAAATTTTGCCATTAAATGATTGGGTAATTCCATGTCAAATTGACCAAGAGTGGGACCCTACCCCTTTCGATTTTAATGAAATTTGGTGAGAAGGTTCCTTTTATCCTATAAAAAACATATGGGCATTGCCATTTTGACGTGTCTTGATATTTGTAAACAAAATTAAATGGAGAAGTCAAATTTGTACATATGCAAAGAAAAAAAGTACCACTATATTCAGATATAAGCAAAAATATGCGCTGGCGTGACGGTAAAAAAACGGAAGTGTATTTTGACTTGCATTACAAAACTGAATAAGACTGCGAATTGAGCAAGACGTTTTGTATAAAACCTTTTTTAGTAAGATTTGGACTTATATAGATTTATTTTTCAAGCTACCAAATTTAAAAATCTTTGCTCGCTTAAAGGTACATATGGGCATTTTCAGCGAAAAGTCTACTTTTTTTAATGTAACGCCAGAATGCAAAAAAGCTTGTATTTTAAAACCATATTTTTCAAATGTTATCCTTTTTGTTACAAAATGTAAAGCTAGTTGCGCTTTACACCAAAATATAAAGAAGTAAACTATCCATTTAAAATTGTTTGAGAAACAATTAAAATAACTTCTGGCGTTACGTGACAAAAAGTAGACTTTTCGCTAGAACTGCCGATATATGAACAAAAAAAATTTTTGAAATTTTTTTTCAAAAGTTATGTCATATTCAAAATTAGCCGAATGCGTTGAGCTTATTACTTTACATACGAAGTTGATTTTTATGTAATTTTAAAGAGAACACTTGGGGCTACAAACAATATATTGAAAAAAATAATTTTTTTTTGAAATGAAAGTCAAAAATCTATTTTTTTATTTGGCTGATTTTTATCAATGTAAAAGAATTGAAATTATTGTTCTAATGATTTGTAATAGAAAATTGGGTTAAAAACTTTTAAAGTTATTAAAATTTCCCCAGGCCATTAACGTGTTTCAGGCCAAGTGAACAAGAAATGTAGGAATAATATTAACATATTTTGAGAAATTATCAAAATAATTTTTGGGACAACAAAATATTTAATAAGATTTTGTTTGTTGTGCTTGATTCCCAATTTTTATTTTTCATAAAAACACTGAAATTTATTGTTGGGGGAGAATGTTTCCTAATGATCTGCCCTAAGTAACCAGTGAAATGCGCATAGAAACTAGATTAATACAAATTGGGACTTAAGGACGACAGACAAAATCTTATTAATTTTGAGAAATATTAGAAAAAAAGCTTATTTTTACTTAAAATATACGCGTATTTTCTTGTTTTTTAGTTTTTGTCTTCGAAGAATACCGTTAACCTATTCGCAGTTAAGAAAAAAAAAAATTTTAACGGCAGTTACAAAACTCCATCTTAAAATTTTGAATTTGTGAAGTGAAGTTTGTAATTTCGTGTAAAACTTTTTTATTATTCATCTCAGACCATAAAGTATATATATTCTGACTCCTTGAGTAATTCTAAGTCGATTTAGCCATGTCCGTATGTCTGTCCGACTGTTGAAAACACGCTCACTTTCGAAAATCTCAAAAGAAATGAACAAACATGGTGTCAAATTGCTTGTTATTATCCTAAGGAGTTTGGGATTGAAATCAAGCAAAAATGGTTCAGTAGGATCACTGCTGTGAATCAAAATGTGGAACCACCACCTTAAAAAATTGATAATTTGGTTACAAAAACTAACATAAATGGTGGAACAATGCACGGAATGACATGAGATGTTTGCAAAAGTTCGTTATATTCGACTGGAAATCACACTGTAAAATTTCGTAAAGGTCGGCCCATAATTTACCGTAGGGCCCATATAAACCCTACCCCCGGAAAAAAGTTTAATACGCCTAAAACCGTAATTAATAATTATATCATGGCACGTTACAGTTTTATAAGACTAGAAATGACACTGTGCAATTTCGTGAAGATCGGTCCACAATTTACCCTAGGCCCCATATAATCCCTACTCTCGGAAAACAGGTTAGTACCAGAGAACTGCAAAATCACTATTTTTCTTGATTTATTCGTACGCTCAAATTTACATTCACTCTTTGCTTGCAAAACAAAGTTCAACGTTGGCAATTTTTACATCGTTTCGTACACATTTGATTTTTGCATGTATTCGTTTTTTATTGAAAGTGCTTTGTTTGCATTTTTGTTGCGCACGCAATATAACACAACTGTGTAAATTCAAAAGGAACACATTCTTATACTTTTGCATTCAAGTAGTCATTGTCCACTCGATGAGACGCTTTGTTAACATTAACAACAATAAACCACTCGATGAGACGTTTTGTTTAAATTAACAGCAATAACAAGAATACATTGTACATACAGAACTACTGTACTTTTTAAGATGATAAAAAAAAATTCTTCTGTTTCTATGGAAATTGTTTGTACCTACACATGTGCGTTTAGTTTCAATTAAATTTTTTTTTTTCTTGTACATAGCAACTGCTGAATGAATACATGAGTAATGATTGCTTGATTTCTGGCTTTTTTGTTTGTAGGGGAGACCGGGGCACCTTCGGCACTGGGGTACATTCGTCAATGACGTTTTCGATATGACGCACTTATTTTTCATCACTAACTATTTATTTAAATTTATCGAAAATCAAAATAAATAACTCCCGCAAAGTTTGTCATCTCTAGCTTACCAACTGAAAAAGCTACCGTGTTTAAGTTTTTTTCCAAGTGTTTTTGTAATATTTTGATTCTATTTAGTAAGTATTTTGTATTTGAAAATTATCAATATTTAAAATAAAAATAACAAACAAACTTAATTAATTGTGCTAGTTTCCTAAAAAAATAAGTTGAATCTAAATCTTTGTTGAAGAATAATAGAAAAAAAATAAAATAGTGTAAATAATGCTTTCGGGGTAGATTCGGCATTTTCAATTGGGGCACATTCTTCCAAGTAAAACTTGGTCGATATAGTAATAAGCCAATTTATCAAGTTACTGAGATTACTTAAACTCTTGACGACTTCATTTCAATAACAAACTTCCTTCGCATGCTTGATATCTTTTTGATCTCTATTTGTTAAGCCTGAAAATGAAAATATTTCGCTAGTTCTATGAGCCGAAATAAAACTTAAGTTTAACTGTATCCATCTTATAAAAAATGCTTAATCCGTTTATAGCTGGCATCTAATTTTATTTTTTATAGAGTTTTTAATGAACAACTGCCTTTAAGAATAAAGTCGACGAATGTGCCCCGTCAAATGCCGAAGCTACCCCGGCGTGGGGCACATTCAGCGAAAATGAATTTTTTTACTTATTCCTAAAAAAAAATAACAAATACTCAGTATTCATAAAATTTTGTACCAATATATTATTATTCAATATCCAAGGACAACAACAAGCGATAAAATTTTTAAATCTGTTGAATACATTCTTAGATTCAGGGCTTCAAAAAAAAGTGCCGAAGCTGCCCCGGTCTCCCCTATTTTGTTTTTTTCTTTACCAAAACAATAATTGTCGCACCGAACACACAAACATCTTTATTCAAAAACGAAGCTAACGATGGTATAAATAACAAAGCACGATGTGCATTATTTGAATGACTGCAAATCAGCAGCGAATGTTTGCGGTTGCACAAGTGCAAGCGAGTGCATTTGTTGCTGTTCATTTAATGCGATTTTTTGCAATTGCACAAAGCCGTTCTCTGGTTAGTACGTCTAAAACCATAATAAATAATGCTATCAGAATAAAATTGAGTACTACACTACTCACACTAATAAATTTAGTCATGATCGGTCCATAATTTACTGTAGGCCCCATATAAAACCCACTCTGGTAAATATATTAAATATGCCTAAAATCGTAGCAGTTATATTTATTGTGGTAAAATTTCTTCCAAATTAGTTTCAAAGAGTGCCCCGGTAGGCTAGCTAGAAGTGAGCTAGTCTATTAACCCCGGGGTTGCGGGTTCGATTCCCGCCAGAGACTCTGGTTTCTTTCCTGCAGACAAGCGTCAAGCTTCGCAGGTATTAGCATAGGGAATTAAAAAAAAAAAAAAAAAAAATATGGCCAGCATTTTATGATATACGGTCCATTATTTATCTTAGATCCCATATTTAGCAGCCTTCTAAAATTCACTGTAAACTAATTTCACCGCTGTTTTGAAATATATTGAAATTTGTGTTTTTAATACCACACTGAAAGAAAAATGCTTCATATATTTAATGAATCATTTTCATAAAAAAAATTTCCTTGGGTTAATGAAAATTTTCAATGTCTAAATGGAATTTCATAGTTATAATGAAGTATTTTCGTTAAAATCGCTTCATTGGATTTCGTAATTACGTTAAAAATTTTCATTGGATATATGAAAATTTAAGTTTGTCCAAGTTTAACAAAAAATTTTAATTGGGAACATAAAAAAACAATATACAAACATAACTATATTCATAAATAAATACTAAATTATAGTTTCCTTAAAAAAATGTTAAATTGTTAATTAAAAAATGTAAGATTTAAAAATTTCATACATCTAATGTTACATGTATGCCATTAAATTTATGAAATCAAAAAATTTTTTTATAAAAGCAACATACATATTTCAAAAATTGCCTTCATAAATTTAAATTTTCATTATGACAATAAAAATGTCATTATGGTAATGAAACAAAAACTTTCAATCCACTTTCAATCAACGTTTTTATTGTTATTATGGACAATTTAATCTCATATTTACGCTCTTAATTGAGTAAAAAACATAGTTTTTGTATTCAAAAACTACACTGCACCGGTAGACTAGCTGGTAGTGAGCTAGTCTATCAGCACCGAGGTTGCGCGATCGATTCCCGCCAGAGACAGAAAAAAATAAAGTAAAATAAAAAAAAATGAAATAATTAAAAAAAAAAAAAAAATTAAAATAAAATAATTTAAAAAAAAAAAAATTTTTTTTTTCTTTATTGAAAGTATTCATCCAATGAATAATATTCATAGATCTTATGTAATGTTTCATTAAATCCTTTTAATGAAACAGGTTTCATTGATCCAACGAAGCGCTGCATAGGTTCCTTTTTAATGCAATTTTTCATGGGATTAATGTCAAAATTCATTGGTATTGCGAAGAAAATTCTTTCAGTGCAGAAATCACTCTGCAGAGTATTAGGATGATTGGTTCATAACTTACCATGGCTCCAATATAAATTCCCCTCCTGAAAATAAATTAAGTTCGGCTTAAACTATTACGAATCATGACTTTTTCTTAAGCTAGCAAAAATTGCTACAAAAAATGGATAAAACTTTCTGATTGTCGGTCAATAATTTAATATATGTCTAAACCGCAACCAATATCAATGCTGATGTCTGTTTTTATAAAATAAATTAATAATAAATAGATATCATGTTATTATTACTCCTGAAATAATTGAACTGTCGGTAGAGTGTATCAAAGATTCGGCACAGCCGAATATAACAGTCTAACTTGTTAAAAATTATGTTACCAAACTTCCGAAATTTTGGATCATCTCATTGGGTTTTATTGAGGATATAATAGGGAATGCAAGTGTGAAAAAATTATGTCGATACCTCACATAGTTTTTCGGTACCTGTGATTTAAATATTGCGATTTTCAGGAAAATTTGTTGTTTGGCTATATTGTGGCCAATGAGCCTAATTTCCTTACTGTTATGAATTTTATAGTCAAGATAATTTTAAATATACTCTGAAGGCTTCACTACAATCGGAAAAATTTTGACATTTTTGAAGTTTTTTTTGCCGATATTTACAAAAATGGGAATTAACCCTTAAATGCACTTTAGGTAAAAACGGTCCAAACTGTTTCAACTTTGAAAAAGCTGTCAAATTGAATTGTAAAGGGTGTTTTTTTAATTGTGTCGCAACTTTGAGTTGGCATCACTGCTTTATTTGAGCACCCATTTAACAGCTGATAGTTGCTTACATTTGCGTTGAAATTTCATTTTAAATCGACTAACACCAGTAGCTCGATTCTGTATTTCTCGCATGTGAAATTTCTTACATGAAGTGTGAAACAAAGAATTCCATCGTTTCTCGATTTATGAGATAAAAGTGTTTCTATATTTGAATGCGAAAACAGACGCAACAAATTCTGTTTATACTGGAATATTTCCAGTAATTAAGTGTCAAATAAAAGCGAAACGTCAACAAAAGAAATAAATATAATAAAAACAGGGAGAATGGACGAGTTATCGTCATCTTGACGATTTTTTGTTCCGATATTAACAAAGTGACGTTTTGATGATTTTTTTCTAAAAAAGTGACGAAAGCAAAAACAAAATCAAAAATATTTTATAATTTTGTTGTTACGTTCTATAGAAATTCATCTTGAATTTTTAAATTTCAAACACTTCTATTTTGTGGCGTTGAAAATTGAAAAAAAAAATAATATGAATGTTTGTAGAAAGCAACAACAAATTTATAAAATTTTTTTGATTTTGTTTTTGCTTTTAATGAAATTGTTGGCGTTGCGTTTTACACTATAAGCCCCTTAGTCTTCGAAATAAGATAATTGTAAATACTTTTATATGTTTGTTTATTAGAAAAAAAAGATATCTTTAGAAACAAGGGTTAAATTTTTATATTTATCCCTACTGTGAAAATTGTCCTCGAAATTGTTTGTCTCTTCCCTAAAAATGTATCGGCAAAAGCAAAATTTCGAGGGAAAGTAATGGACCGACTTGGCTTGTTTTGAACATTTAATATTTCTTATATACATAAACAAAATATGATTGATATTTGATATTCTTATCTTATATGTACACTTTTGTGCCAAAACCATTATTCCGGTAAAAAAGAAATTTGTTTGTCTCCCAGTAAAAACTTTTTCAAAATCGATAGCTTCTTTCCCTCGTTATTAAGTAGCTTTCTTCCATATATATATATATATATATATATATATATATATATATATATATATATATATATATATATATCTTATAAGAACTTCGAAACCTACTTTTTTCTGGATGTATTTAGATAAAAAAAATTACTTACTTTTGAATTTGTTCATTTTGGCACAACCCTTGTAAAATTCATTAGTTTTTCAGTAGAATTGTATGTATGGCTTTTATGTGCTTCTGATTACTTAACATATTATTTTGTAGGCGAAGATTTTACTGGGTCTTTAACCCGTTTATTTATGAACCGATTTTTTTAATTTTAACTACCAGTAGAATACCTGGTCTAAGTCTATTTCAGGTAAAAAAGAAAAAGATTATAGAAATAGGTAAATTAAAGATTTATATCTCAGCCATTTGTAAACCGATATAGTTAAATTTCAATTATATACTTTTTCGGACTACATACGATATAAATATAAAACAGCGTTGTCACTATCAATTCCATAAAAACCCAGAATATTTATAATACTGTTATCAAAGCTGATTTAATTTAAAAATTTTCCATTTTGATCTCGGTTTTTGTAAATATGTATATATCTATTTTAAAAAAGTTTATTTAATTAAGCTTGGTTTCTTTTTGCTTTTGTAAAAATATTTAATTTATTTTTTGTTTAAAATGATATTTTCGCATGCCTTTGTGTAACTTCTCCAGGGAAAAATAACAATTTTAAATTGTTATCGGATTAAAGAAAATAAATAATTTTTTAAAAAATAATCCACCAGCTTAACAAAATAAATATAAATTTAATGAAATTATTAAATACCCATGAACTTTAACTACATATGTTTTTGTTTGATTATTTTTTAATAAAAGTCGAAACAAATTTGTTTAAAATTGATTTTAAATTGCACGATTTTTAAAACAAAAAAGACGATCTTTATTTTTTTTCTCAGGAAATTGACGATTTTGACACAAATTTATCTGGCAGCACTGATTAAAACCAAAACAAGAAAAGGCTAAAAAAATTTAAAATTTTGTTTATTTTCATCATATAAATTATGCATTCATCATTTATATTCCTTCTATTTTTTTATTTATTTAAAAAAAATAGTATATAAACATATTTAATTCCAATCTCATTTATTAAGCTTGAGGTTTTTCTTTTTTATATAAAAAATTAGATAACATTTATTTTATTAAAATTCCAATATTTCGATACAGCAATGTGTATCATCGTCAGGGAAATAATTAAACAATAAAAATAACGTTCACAAAAAATATAAAAAAGAAAAACCTCAAGCTTAATAAATAAGATTGAAGTTTAATAAATAAAGGTTAAATAAAATAAAATTTAAACATATTTAAATTAAAAATATCTACATTTTGTTTTTCTCGCCACCAATTTCAAATGTGACTTATTTTGACAGTTCTTGAAAGAAACTTTTCGCAAAATATTGTTATAGAAACACTTTTTCTCGCATCCTTCCAATAATTGCTGGAAAATTATTTAAATGACAGATAATTCTCGCAAAAAAAGATACAGAAGCACTTGTGTGAGAAAAACCATTTTTTGTTTCATTTCACACTATTTTTGTTGCAATTCACGCGTTTCATGCGAAAAGTTTTACGATGTGAGAAATACAGAAACGGGCTACAGAGCAACGCGTGTAAATTGTTAAAATTTTTAATTAAAATTATTCGGCGAATGGGCTGAAGCATAAATTGATATTGATTTTGAATTTCCATTTCCATTTAAAATTACTGTTTGGTGCGCGTTATGGTCTGTCGGAGTCATTGGCCCATCTGTATTTCTTCAAAAACGGTAATGGCCAGAATGTGTATTACCAAAAAAAATTTTTTTTTGTAACGGCAGTCTTAAATTCCATTTTCAAATTTTTAAAATTTTTTTTTTAAAATTTGCGAATATTTTTATCATCTCATTGGGATTTATTGAGGATACAATAGGAAATACAAATGTGAAAAAATTATGTCGATACTTTCCATTGCTTTTCCGCACCTGCGATTTAAATTTGGCTATTTTCTGGGGTAAAACTAGTTTTTTTTGGCAATATTTAGGAAAATGAGCCCAATTCGCTAACTGTTATGAATTTTAAGAATAACTATTCAGAATATTATAGGCCAGATAATTTTAAATATACTCTGAAAGTTTACCTAAAATCGAAAACATAAACCTAAAATCATAAAGGTCATAATCAAATATTAACATATTTGAAGATTCTAAAGGAAAGATAGCGAAAAATTCAGTCATATCACAAAGTACACATTATGTGTGCTTTATGTATGTATGCTTTGTGTATGTAAAAGATTTTCACATATTTTTGGTTCAAAATAAATCTTGCTTCGAAATAGAATTAAAAAAAGAAAAAACGTCTGAATAGTTAGGAGAAATGAAGAGAGTCTCTGGTATTGAAAATTTTGTTTAAAATAATAATAAGCGTCAGGGCGTGACAGCGGATGTGTCAAGGAAATGACAAATGTATATTTTTTAGGTTGGCTACAGAGCGCATCTCAATTATGTCAAATTGTGTCAATTGCGGATTGTTAACTTAACGTAACGAGAGAAAGAAATTATTTCGTATAAAGAATAAAAAACAAGTAAGAAAGTATAGTCGGTCATGCCCGACCATATTATACCCTAAACCACAGTATTTAAAAACACATCATGCTTATGTGTCCATATAAATATGGATTTATCTATGTTCATTAACTTCATTCCAATCGGTTTAAAAGTTTGTGAAAGGCAGAAATTGCCCCAAACCTCCCTTTGTGGTCCTATTTTTTAAAATTTGTATATCTCATATAGATGTGGTTCTATCTATGTTTTAAATTTCATTAAAATCGGTTTGATAGTTTCGGAGAGGAAGAAATTTCCCCCTCGTGGTCCTACGATTCGGCTCATTGTACTTTGCGCACAAGGTTACATTGGACAGCCTGCCACCCGACGGACATCGTAAGTTCGACTCAGAAAGTGATTCTAAGTCGATCGGTATACTCAAAAGTGGTCTAGGACCAATATTTTAAGGCGTTACACACATCATCACAAATGCATAATAAATTCTCCACTATTTTGGTGTGGGTATAAAGATTGTTAAAATTTTTCCCCCAACTTTTTTTATACCCTCCACCACAATTAGTTGTGAAGAGGGTATATTAAGTTTGTCATTCCGTGTGAAACTTTTTTATTATTCATCTCAGACCGCATAAAGTATATATATTCTGGGTCCTTGAGCAATTCTAAGTCGATTTAGCCATGTCCGTCTGCCTGTCTGTTGAAAACACGCTCACTTTCGAACAACTCAAAAGAAATGAACAAACTTGCTTGTAGTTATCCTAAGCAGTTTGGGATTGAAATCCAGCAAAATCGGTTCAGTAGGACCAGAGCTATGAATCAAAATGTGGAACCACCACGTAAAAAAATTGATAATTTTGTTACAAAAAATAACATAAATGCTGGAACAAGGCACGGAATGAGATAAGATTTTGCAAAAATTTGTTTTATTTGACTGGAAATCACGCTGTTAAATTTCGTGAAGATCCGTCCATAATTTACCCTAAGCCCCATATAAACACTACTCCCGGAAAACAGTTTAGTACGCCTAAAACCGTAAAAAATAACGCTAGCGTAACAAAATTTGGTACGTCACAGTTTTTTAGGACTAGAAATAACACTGTGAAATTTCGTGACAATTGGTTCATAATTTACCTTAGGCCCCATATAAACCCTACTACCGGAAAACAGTTTAGTACGCCTAAAACCGTAAATAATAATGCAATCATAACAAATTTTGGCTCGTCACAGTTTTATAGGACTGTAAATAATACTGTGAAATTTCGTGAAGATCGGTGCATAATTTACCCTAGGCCCCATAGAAATCCTACTCCCGGAAAACAGTTTAGTGCACCTAAAACCATAATTTACATTGTTATCATAACAGAAATTGGTACGTCACAGTTTTAAAGGACTAGAAATGACGCTGTGAAATTTCGTGATGATCGGTCCATAATTTACCCTAGGTCCCATATAAACCCTACTACCGGAAAACAGTTTAGTCGCCTAAAACCATAATTAATAACAAATCGTCACAGTTTAAGATAATAATAACATCATACAGATATTACTCCTTAAGCATTTGAACTGTTGGTGGAGGGTATCAAAGATTCGGCACAGCCGAATATAGCACCCTTACTTGTTCTCTAATATATTCTTCTTTAGCCTACATACATATGTACATTAGAGTGCTCCAAGATTGTATGGACGAAAGAAATATCATGACACAGGCCGCTCCCCTTAGAGTTGTTGTATGCATTGTAGATTTTTTTTTCATGTATTTTTATTTGCAATCTATTTTACACGAAATATTAAGCAAAATTATTAATAATAAAATATAACTTATTATATCGAGTTCCACTGAACTCAATAAAAACAAAAGTAATACAATTTGCATTAGTGTTAATTTACTTATAACTACTACTTCCTAAAAGGCAAGTCAAGCACATGGTGCCGTTTTAGTTTTCGAATGTCATTACTGTCATTTAATAGGGTGATCGCTAATATGTTAGAATGATAACTAAGCCTTTGCAAGTACCTTTCACTTAAACAATTAATTTCTTTTTTTACTAATGGGATACCAATATCCAATATGAATACACCTGTTTTTTAAAAACCATGGAGCATTTGATATTAATCGCAATGTTTTTGACTGATACCTTTGTAATATTTCAATGTTCGAATTACTAGTAGCTCCCCATAGTTGAATACAGTAAAATGACTTTGTTCTCTAAGCTTAATTCTGACTTAAGACCTAGTAGCCAATACATTTTCTTGGTTTTTATATCTAAAAGTTTTCTTTTCGCTTTCACATGTTCATTCCATGTGAGTCTTCTATCTAAATGAAGACCTAAGTACTTTACACTATTAGATTTCGGAATAACAGTTCCGTTTAACTTTACTTCCGGGGAAATATTTTTTCTCAATAAACGTTACATGAACCGATTTTTCTGCATTAACTTTCATATTCCATTTGTGTAACCAATTTACAATCATATTAAGCTGTCTTTGAACCGTAGCTTATGCTTCATTTGGGGATTTATTAGAAAACAGTATGGCAGTATCATCAGCATACGTTACCGCGGTCAAACCATCGATAGTGGGCATATCTGAAGTAAAAATTGCATACAGAACTGGACCCAAAACACTTCCCTGTGGAACTCCAGATTTAATACTTCCAAAATTCGAATCTTCATTATTAACATTTACATAGAAGGACCTTTTTTGAAGATAAGATTTGATTAACAAGTAAAACGGTGTAGGAAGAAGTTGTTTGAGTTTGTAAAGAAGTCCATCATGCCACACTCTGTCAAATGCCTGCTGAATATCTAAAAATACGGCTGAACAATATAATTTACTTTCCAAAGCTTTTGTAATTTCCTCAACAATAAGATGACATTGTTCAGGCGTGCCATGTTGATGCCTTAATCCGAATTGGTGATCCGGTATTATGTTTTTGTGTTCTAATATAGGAAGTAGTCTCGTAAGTAAAATCCTTTCAAATATTTTGGAAAAAACTGGCAACAAGCTTATTGGTCTGTACGATGTAACATCGTTTTCAGGTTTATTTGGTTTTGGTATCATTATGATTTTTGCACATTTCCATTGGATAGGGAAGTGATTTAATCTGATTAGAAAATTAAATAAAGTGGTTAGAAAGATAATTCCCTTTTTTGCCAAAGGTTTATAACTCTCGAATCAATGCAGTCATAACCTGGAGATTTCATATTATTAAGTTTGTTTGTAACTTCTGATGGTGATATATGTCTAATAGGAAAATCCATTTGACAAGGAACGTCGAGAAATTTTAATATATCTTCTAATTGTAATGGATTAGTCAGTCTAAAAGAAGTAAAAGTTTTTTCTAAGTGTTCTTTAAACACATTTGCCTTACTTATATTAGACCTGCACCATTCTCCATTAGTATGGAGAATATAATCATCGTTTCTTGTTACATCCAAATTCCTCATGTAATCCGCCACAGAATTATTTTTAAAATCTTTTAAACGTCGTTTAAGATAATTTGATGCTTTGTTCCAATTAGCTTTATCGGTTTGGCTTCTTGTATTTTGGTTAATTCTACTTAAAATCCGTTTATTTTCTACTATCGATAGTTCAGATTTCACTATCGATATATCGATATTAGTATCGACTGAACGTTTGCACTTGTGCAGGAAAACTTTAATTATTTTATTATAAGGCTGCAGTTCGTTGTTTTTATCACTTTATTGAATGAATGAGACGTATGTATAAACGCACGTTATTTTAGAATTCAGTTTTTTAAAAATTGATAAGTACCTTTCTGAAGAAACCGAAGTAACAGGGACTATAAGATATTCCATTGCAACTTTAAAAAATTTTCTAAATTCTAAACCCAAAAAGGTAATCAATCTAGCGGACTTATCCTCTAATGGTCGTTTATTTTTTTGTCCTATGCTTGCAATTGCATTTGCATTTTTTTACAACATTACAAAAATGTTTGACATTTTAGTCCCTTTATAAACATGTAAAAATTTCGACTTAAAGGCCTTTAATTAGCAGTAAAAAGTACTGCTAAGCAATTCATACCACTTGCCATTCGTGTTGTTTGTATTCATTGCTGTAATTCAGCGCGAATTAATAATAGCATGTAAAAATCTTCATAGCTGTATTTCAAATAATAAAAATATTGATATTTATATTTTTCCTATCGATATTTTCGATATTTAAAGACTATCGATAATAGTTGCGTTCGAGAACACAAAAGTTTTTACTATTTTTTACTAAACTTTACTGCATTTTACGAAATTGCGTTCGAGTACACAAAATTCAGTAAATGAGAACATAAATTGAGAGCGAAAAGTGACAGTTCTTGTCTGAGTATCTAAAAATTTTTACTGCAGAAATTTTTGCAGTAAAATTTAGTTAATCAAAAAAACATATGATTCAAAAGGTAAACAAACAAAAGTAACAAATAAAAAGCATACAAATTGTGAAAAAAATTGTTAAATAAAAGAAAAGTTGAAATAAAAAATTAACCAAAACAAAAAGTGAATAATCATGTATTTGGCTTAATACAAACTTTTGAAATTTTTTTTGTGACGTTAATTTTTTAGAGGTGTAAAAGTGTGAAGTATTCGGGTACTTAAGTAATCAATAGCAAAAAAATTATTCATGTTCTTTTAAATAATTTAGCCCGCTAAAAATTAGTAAAATCAAATAAAATAAAAAGCAAGCAAATATGAAAGATTACATAAAATAGTTTGTTTGTATTTTCCAAAAATGTTCGTGTTATATACAGTATTTCATCGAGTACCGATAAGAAAACGAGGTAAGTAGTCAAAAGTGTCAATATTTTTCAACACTTCAATTATTTGCCGTCAGCTGTTGCCTTTATTTTACGAATTTTTACAAATTTTGCGTTCGCGTACTTTTTTGGACAACAGCTTTTTGTGAGAGCAAATTTTTCAGTTTACTCAATTACTGCATTTTACTGTAAAAGTACTCAAACACATCTAATATCGATAGTCTATCGATAGTTTCCCAGCACTAGTTTGTAGTCATGCATTTGTAGAGCTCTTTTCCTTTTGGGTTTGCTAGGCGGGAGCCCCACCAAGGGTGCTTAGCATTGAAATCTCCTCATACAATAAATCTAGGTCCAAGTTGTTTAAAAAAGTTTTCGTAATGTTCACAAGTAATACTGTGCCTCGGTGGAAAATAAATTGAGAAAATGTTAACACTACAATTGTCGCAATTAACTTTAATGCCGGCAGCTTGTAAAACGTCTTTTGAATGGGATTGAGGACTTCATATTTGATTTTCGATTTAACTAAAATAGCTGATCCAGCGTGCGATCTGTTATCAGGGTGGTTTGCTGTAATTGTGTCGTAATCTTTTATTTTAAAATAGGTTCGGTTAGTAAAGTGAGATTCGGAGATTAAAAATATATCAATATAATTATTTTTGAGAAAAACCTCAACTTCGTTTTTATGGTTAAGAATACCGTTTGCATTCCATATTGCTATTCTTAAATTGCATAATTTGGTCATTAACATTGTCATCATGTTCATCAGATTTTCCATCAGGTTTTCTAGTTTTCTAAACGAGAGTTAAAATTTGAGTTTTGATTTTTTAATGTATCCGAGTAAGATACATTAAATTGGTTTTGGTTTGGATCATTATTTGGTGGGTTACCTAATTGGGGATAACGTAAACTAATGCCACAAAGACGCCTTAAGAGCAGCATGTACACGACATGCTTTTACATCTGACTTGTTCAATTTTTTACTGCAAAATACATACATTTCGTGTGTTCTTTAAAAGTCAGATGCAATCATCTGACAAAATTTCAATTAGAGCGTGCTCGATTTTCTTCTGACAAGCCATCTGACATCAGCTGTGGCAGAAATCTATGCCGGTAGCGGCTGACGTTTATATTTTACAATACCGATATATGCAAAGTATATTTATACCAAGTACATGCAAGTGATCAGCTGTTCAGTTGTTTTACTTTTGATATTGTCAAAATTTGCTTACATTTTAGTGCGCCATGATTTTTTTTTTTTTGTTTTCTTTTTGTTTGGCTGTTTGACAGTCTCAAATGGTTTTACACATACAAAATGAATTTTGTTTTTTTTATTGTTGATTTGTTGTAGACTTGCATGTACTTGGTATAAATATACTTTGGATATATGTATGTATAATCATTTCACCATTTTATAGAAATAGACGGCATTTACATCTATGCAATTAACGCCGAGTTTTTTTCTATTTTCTTTTAAAGTAGTTTCTACGAAACTCTTTTCACATTTATATTTACATTTTTTTCACGCATTTTTTCAACTTTTTCAACCCCGTTTTCTTCCCTACACGTCTTGCTAACAAACAAAAAGTTGCAAGCGAAAGTTGCGGCAAGTTGCGGCGTTAATTGCATAATGTAAATATGGTCATAATGTACATATTTATAGAAAAAATGTTTCATTATAATATTCTAAAGTAGTATCTTCGAATTTAAAGAAAAAAAATGTTAAGATGGCTGAACTCTTACGTCGCGAATAAAAATGCATGTTGCGGCCTGATGCTATTTTGAAACCGAGAACTACGGAGACAATTTCAGAAGCAAATTACATGAACGTTTGTGACGAAAATTATAAACCTCCTGTAAAACAGCAATTTTGACAGACATGCACAATTACATGTGACTTGAAAAGTTTACAAGTCAGATGTAAAAAACATGTCGTCTACATGCTCCTTAAGAACGATTATACGGTACACATTTCGACTTTTTTACATTTAATTGCAAAAGTAGTTATTTAATAGCAAAATTTTTACAAAAATTTAAAATATGTATGTTCCCCCATCAGCATTCAGCGTCGTTGCGGCGCCTGTTAACGTTATCCTTTTGTCCGCAACGCATATCTAGAATACATAGGAAAATTCTAGGGAGGGGGAAGATCAAAATTCGCAAGTTTATTTTATTGGACCACTCTAATGTACATACACACATTATTTTAGTAAAATAAACCGGTTGTTTTAGGAATGTGTAATTTATATACGTTTTCCTTACTTTTATTATAAATATACCCGTAATTAAAGTATTTTTCTAACTGAATATTTGGCAAACTTACAGCCTGTTCATGGATTTCGAACGTCATCGTTCGCATAGAAAATAACATTAAAAACAAAAACAAACTTCGAACAATGTTCTATTTTTGTTTTTGTTTTAAATGTTATTTTCTATGCGAACGATGACGTTCGATATCGTTAAACAGGCAGTTAAACTTTTTATAAAGAATATCAGAACAAAATATCGAGCCCTAATAGCAAAAATTGTGTAACCGACATCATTTTCAATTTTAGTTTTTTTTAATAAATGACTTTGCATCATCTCCTAAAATGTCGTGGTCACATGAGGCATCGTTACGATTTTATAGCAAGAACAATTTTGAGGTAACCGACAAATTTCATACAAAATTTATCTATATATATAAAAGTGAATGTATGTATATATATTTGTATATAAAGGGTGGTTAAATTTCAAGGGCCGATGTTGATTTTGAATAAAACACAAACTATTTAGGAAATTATTGTAATTTTATTTTATTATGATATATTGGTATTACTCAATTATGTATGGAACAAAATATCGGCCAAATGGGCGCCGCGACCACGGCGGCACACCTCCATCCGATGGTCCAAATTTTCGATGACCCTGAGGCATAATGGAGGTTCTATGCCGTTAATGTGCCGAATTATCTCATCCTTTAGCTCTTGAATTGTTGCTGGCTTATCGACGTACACCTTTCCTTTCAAATAACCCCAAAGAAAAAAGTCCAACGGTGTCAAATCACATGATCTTGGCGGCCAATTGACATCGCCATTACGAAACCACATATCGTCCACATCCATATCTTCCAATTCGGGCCATAAAAAGTTCGTTATCATCTCACGATAGCGAACACCATTCACAGTAACTGCCTGACCGGCCTCATTTTGGAAAAAATGACCACCAAACAGTCACTCTTTGTGGGTGCATTGGTTTTTCGACAATCACTCTTGGATTCTCATTCGCCCAAATGCGGAAATTCTGTTTATTGACGATTCCACTGAGGTGAAAATGTGCCTCATCACTGAAGATGATTTTCTTCGAAAATTGATCATCCACTGTTGCCATTTCTTGCCACCATTCTGCCCATTCACGACGTTTGGAATGGTCAAGAGGCTTTAGTTCTTGAGCCAATTGCACCTTGTAAGCGTGTAAATGCAAGTCTTTATGCATAATGTTCATCAACGACGAGCGTGAGAGGTGCAATTGTTGGGCACGACGGCGAGTTGACGTGGACGGCTCTTCAGCCACACTATCGCGAACAGCAGCAATATTTCCTGCAGTACGAGCTATACGAGCATGCACTGGTGTTCTCACATCTTCTACAGACCCGGTTTGCACGAATTTTTCCACGATTTTTGCGATTGTACGCACATTTGGACGATCAAATTGACCAAAAAAATCACGAAGTGCATTTTGATTTGAACGCCCATTTTCATAATAAGTCTGGATAACTTTAACACGCTGTTGGTTCAAATTAAGTAAGTCTGAAATAGAGAAATGTCAAATAAAATTCGGAAAAAAACTTGGCGTTTAGGTTTGGTTCACATTCAACATCGGCCCTTACAATTTAACCACCCTTTATATATATTTTCACAGCATGTAACTGTGACCCTGGAAGAGACATAAGGCTATATAAAATTGTGACTGGGCAAAGGGGCGATGCCACGCCCATACAACCCAAAATTTAAATTCGTGTTATTTATGACATTTTTTGCCTTACGGCGATAATATTTGGTATATTTGTTGTTGGCATGAACAGAAATACGTTTAATTAAAAAAGTGGGCGTGGCCCCGCCCCTTTATAGAAAAAGTAAGAAACGTTATATCTAATAAACTACTGAACCGATCGTCACTAAATTTTCACAGAAGGCTATTGTTCTCAATTAATGTGTCGTTGGGTTCAAAAAGGTGTGGTTGGACAAAGGGGCGGTGCCATATTTTTGTGGATGTTAATAATAAATAGCTCATATTTTAAGAGCCGCTGCAAGCATTTTGTTGAACTTTTGGTAGTAGGATCTTCTGAGCCACAAAATTGAAATAAAATAGCAGAGGTGAAAGTGGTACCCCCCATAGGATGCAAATATTAAATATCACGTTACTGAAGAACTATGATAGCTAGAGTCTTCAAACGTGGAAAAATCCACTATTATGGTAAATTTTAAAAGAAAAATGGGCGGGGTTGACGGAGGGAGAGCAATACCCCCCATAAAATTAAACTACTGAATGCCACGGAATTCTCTTACTACGAAGCAGTTAATAATTTAATAAATAAATGTTTGTTAAAATATATTAAAAATACTTATATATTTTATAACGATGGGGGTAGCGAAGCACACCGGGTTAAGCTAGTATGAAATAAAATAAAAAAAACACTCTCCTGTAAAATTTTATTTTTGTTGGTTACATCATTTTTGCTATTAGGGCTCGATATACAAAAGTAAAAAAAAAAACATTATGAGCAATGTAAAAACAAAAAGCTTATATTAGCGTGTGTTCTTTAACAATATTCTTAATATTATATATGTATATCATTATAAAGATGTCATCTTTGGTGATATATCGAACTGATTTAAAAGATAATGGTGCTGCCCTAAAATGATAAGTTGCAAAGGTTCTTCAACGCCACGACTTATAAATCACTTTAAATTAGTCTACAAGCTTGACATAAATATACGCCAAGTAAAACTTGACTCTGTTCCAAGTTGTTGTTAAGAATCTGCAAATAATACTTTACTAAAATATGCTGATAATAATGAATGAAAAACTCTTAAGTAGTTCTAGTATATCTTCACGCTAAAAACTACTGCATACCGGTGGAATCAACGATATGGAAAAATTCTTCAGTTTTATTTATTACACACCAAGAACTTAAAACAAAATTTAAGGAATTAAACAATCTAATGGAAGGGTTTAAAATGTGATCGATGAATTGACAAACATTTCCTACAAAAAGCATGTTCATGTTGCTATTCGTCTCTATAATGCTGAAACAAAATAATTTAAAATATATAATCCTGGATAAGAGATTTTGTTTACAACTTTTCAAAAATATGGTTGAAGTCTACTGATTCCTAAAGATATGCTTAGCCACCAACTAATTAAAACTAATTTAAAATAAATTTGGAAGAATAAATCAGATAATAAATTTATTAAATTCCTATAATTTTTAAAACCACAGTTATTCAAAATTTCTACGGCTATGTTCACACCTATTAACTATTTGATGTCCTACACGTAACCACCAGTTTTCTTAAAGAATTGTTTTCTTTTGCAAAACGTTTGGCAAGAGCAAACATTATTATTTAACAGTTTCTTGCATAAATACAATTATCATCTAGACATAAAGTTTAGCAAATAAATATAAATTGTTAAAAATAATGCTTAAGTTTAATCAATTTACTGTTCACGCTTTTTTTTTAATCGTCAAATATTTGTTAGGTCCGAAAATACCTAAAGTCATATTTATGTATTTTGTTGGTTCCTTACCTTTGTGAAGTGTTTTGTTTTAATTCTAATTAACTTTTTATTGTTAAAACTAATTTGATTTTTGTATTTTTATGCATTCGAATTAAAACCGATTAACCGGTTATTTTTAAAATGCTTAACAGAAAACCGGTTTTTTTAAAATAGCAACTATTCGGAATATTCGAAAACTGGTTATTAAAAAAAGTCGAATAATCGATCTCCCTAGTTTTGCTTCAATTTATGTTATTACATAAATTCAGACCAGACTTTATCAAAAGCTTGCGAAACATCGATGAAGAGTTCTGATCAATATTTTCTTTCTTCAAAAGCTCTTCTTATAAAATTTACTATTCGATGAGTTTGTTCAATTGTACTGTGCTTTCTTCTAAATCCGAATTGATGGCTTGGAACAGGTTTGAAAAAACTGCAGTCGAAACCAAAAACGAAAATGTGTGCACAACTTTTCGCTGTAGCTTGTGTGCTCGTTGAATGCAGAGGTGTTTTTTTTAACTCGGCATACTGGTTTTTTTAACATAAATATGTATGTAAGTGTTATTTTAAATATCATAATATTATTTAAAAAAAAATAATACCTATAAGATCAGCGAATGGACGCTTTAAAATAATTTTTAATTAGTAAACATAAAATTTATAATACAAATATTAAAAATTACAATTTACAAAAATATATGTATGCACACTAGAGTGGGTCAATTTGTTCGGGCCCAAAAAAAGTGACAAAGCGTATAGCAAAATCGTAATCTACGGAAAATTCTAAGAACTTTTCCTAAAGAAACCATGGTTCTAAAATCAAAATCGAGCTTCCGGTTTTTGACTTGAAAGTTTGGTGCTCAGAAAATCTGGAAAAATAAAACTTTTTTGGAAATATTTATTGAAATTGGTGAACAGTTGGCCTGTATCGCTAAAAGAGGGCTTGTTTAAAAGGAAATTTTCTCAGCTTTATATATCTGAGCTCATTTTTAGAAAATTCTGTACATAAATAATTTCCTAGGAGATTTTTGTCAAAATGTTCATAGTCAAACTGGTAAAATAAAAAAAATTTATTTAATTTTTTTTTTTAACCCAATTTTCTATTTTAAATTCACTACCTTTTAAAAAAAGAAACTAAATGAAAAAAAATAAAATAAAATTACCCAATAAAAATTTTTCTCATTTTACGAAGCACTATTTAAAAAAATTAGCGCAATTTTATGCGCTACGCAATAGACATACAGAAATGCAGTAAAGTATGTAAGTGAAAGAACTCTCAACAACTTAAAAAAAATAACATTTCAAGTGCAACGGCATTCCCTTACTACGAAGCAGGTTTGTAAGGGAGAATACTAAAAAATAACTGTATCAGTGTGTAAAGCTGATCGTTACATCTAACAATTTTTATATGCTTTATGGGTCATAAATGTATTGCTTCAAAGTGGGAACTCGCCATATAAAATTCACGACTTCCTTACAAACCTGCTTCGTTCGAAGCTCTATTTTTTATTCGGTAACGACTTCAATAAAAATGTGTTTAAAAGAAAAAATACTGACCAAACCAGAAATTGAACCATTTCATCCTGGGTCACAAGGCCCAACATAACCTTTAAACCATAACAGCACTTATTAACTTATGCGCTTAATACGAGTTTTTGTACATTTTTTAAATATTGCTGGCTATTCTTGAAAACGCGTCGAAAAAGTGAAAATTTTTATTAAAAACAAATTATTTTTGTTTACCATACATTTCAAAAATAGAATAGAATTTTAACGGTAAATTGTGTGAACGATAGAATTACAAACTTTCCAGTTTCTCATTACCTATTTATTTTTTGTTTTTAAAGTATGGCCCTTATTATGTAAAACGCAACGCCAAAGAATTACATTGAAAGCAAAACAAATTCATAAATATTTTATAATTTTGTTGTTGCTTTGTACAAAAATTCATGTACCGTTTTAAAATTTTCAACGCCACAAGTAATGAGGCGTTTGAAATTTTAGAACGCAAAAAGAATTTCTGTAGTAAGCAACAAAAAAATTAAAAATATTTATGACTTTGTTTTTGCTTTCAATGTAATTCTTTGGCGTAACGTTGCGAATTATATAATTAGGGCCTATGTTTCTTACTACACCATTTCCAATTGTATTTCAGAATTTTCTTACTATATTTCAGAAATTCTAAATTTAACTTAAAACATTTCCAATTGTAACTTCTGAAAGTGTCCAATTGTATTTCAGAAATTTATGTTTTTATAGCTAATACAATTTTTTAAATTGGAAATGGACCATAGCAATTTGTCTGAGCCGTCATTTGCTACAAGCATCTACCATTTATTGATCTAGGGTTTCCCACGTGCCATAGAATGTAATCGAGATGATATTTTGGCAGTTACTATTAAAAGCCGCAACAGAATACTACGAATGGATAGCAAACAAAATATTGTAGGTATGTAAATTGCAGCTATAGGCCGAAGTATTTTTTTAATACATTTTTTTATTTTTATTTTAAGCAGTTCCTTTTTTTAAGTTGTGAATTTTCCAAAAAATTGCGTTTTAATAAAAAAAAGAATAATAATAAAAATATTTATTTTTGAATTTTTTTATTTTCAATTTTTGCTTAAATTTTATTGTAAGAAATTTTCGTTTAATTAAGTTGTGAGTAATCAATTCTATGGCATTTTGACAAAACATCTTAAGTCAAAATTAAAAAGTTGAAAAAATGGTGTTAATCGTACGAATTTTCATTAAAAAACATTTTTGCTTACGTTTTTAAAATTTTTTATTATGACCTAAATTTTTGTTTCATTTCGATTTATTTTATTTTTTAACAAAAATGCTTTTTTCACCGAATTTTTTTTAATCTTTTTTGCTCTCTTATCTCCACTTAAGATGTTTTATCAAAATGCCGCAGAATTATTTAATTTTAATCAACTTTGAATTAAAATTTAGTTAAGTTATTTTATTTAACTTTTGTGTATCACAATTGTAACAGTTTAAGGTTTCTTATCAGCTTGAATATGATTATTTTGACAAAAACTTCTCAACCAATTATTGATGTACAGATTTGTCTAAAAATTAGCACATACATATGTATATAGAAAGCTGAGAGAATTTTCTTTTAAACAAGCCCTCTTTCAGCGATACAGGCCAACTATTCACCTATTGCAATAAATATTTCCAAAAACGTATAATTTTTTTCAGATTTCCTGAGCACCAAATTTTCAAGTCAAAAACCGGAAGCTCGATTTTGATTTTAGAACCATGGTTTCTTTAGGAAAAGTTCTTAGAATTTTGCGTAGATTACGATTTTGCTATACGATTGGTGGGCAAAAAAATTGACCCACTCTAATGCACACACATACATATACATACATACATACATACATTTTAAGCAAAAACATTTCTTGTTTTTTCTTTATTCTTTTTTTTATTCTCGAGGTGTTTAAAAAACAAATAAAAAGAAGAGCACAATTAAACAAACAGTAATTTATAAAAAAAAACTGTTATAAATGCGTAAAATGCAAAAACAATAAAACATAATGAAAGAAATGCTTATGTTACAGTGAGTGTTGACGAAACAAGAATCGATGATAGCAAATATTTAACGGCTAAACCAATTACTCGAACGCGTTCCATCTCACCCTCTTTGTTTACAAATACGGTCGATCGTAATACAATAACAAATTTGTTAACTGCATGTGTTGCCACAGTGCCGAAAACAACGTTAATAAGTGCTGATACAATTAACCCCAAAACAGCCGCTATGGAAAACTCATTAACTCAATTTAAAATTTCTCAAAAGCCTCCAGTACAAGTTGGCATTGACAGATATATAACAGTGCTTAAACGGGGTCGTAGCCCTACCTCCTCAGCAGTTGCTTCGGCACCGAAAGTTTTAAAAGATGGTACAACTGACAGAACATATTCTTAAAATCGTTTCTCAATTCTGGATGAGGAATTCTCGGAAGCACCAAACGTCATCAAATCGTCTAAGCCACTCCCGATATATCTTAAGGCCCAAATACACTTGTCAAATTCCCATCCAGCATTAAGGTAGTATTAGTGGAAATGAGTTTGTATGTGTGACACCGACGATGGAAAATCAAAAAATTTTGATATTTAGCATGCTTGACGAGTGATTTTGATGAATGTATTGGCGTTACTCTTCAAGCACCCACACACTTTAAACGTGATTTCAAACCGAACAGACGCTAAAAATGTCGGATGAAAAGAAAAATATGTTTTGGAGGAAAAAAATTTGTATATAATAATTTTCTCCTTCTTTTCTTCAATTTTTTTTTATTTATAAAAAAGCAACACAGTTTAAAGTATGTAATCACAATTAAACACTTTTTGTCTATATTTTAATATTTTTTGCTCCTGTTGTTGTCACTTCAAAATAAAATGCAAAATGAATGCTTGACAGCTGATCCAGCAAATGTATGTTCTAATGTCAGGCACACGTACACGAGCTTGATGTCAAGCATTTGACAAGTGTATTTGGGCCTTTAGAGATCAGAACTCAAATGAGTTAATAAAGAGTTTGATTTTGTTGATAGGCGAAATCTCATTTTATGTAGCTGCAATAAAGCGAGGTAGTATTTACGAGACAAAAATACAGGTCAACCACGAGGATGATTTTCGCAACGTTATTACAAGATTTGAAGCACTTAATATAAACTTCTATACATACCAACTGAAGAGAAGTAAAGGCCGTCACGTTGTGATAAAGGGCATTGACTCATGCGTGAATCCTGTAGAAATTAAAACTTTCTTGGAAGAAAAAGGCTTCAAAGTGAAACATGTAGTAAATCTAAAAAATAGGGATACAACTGCTATTCCGAGTGGAGTTAGTACCCGGCGACGTAAAGCTTAAAAAACGAAACGCACCCTATTTACAATTTGAAATATATTCTGTATAGAAACATAACTATAGAGAAGCCGCACAAAAGAAATGGCCCAGTTCAATGTCTAAACTACCAAGAATATGGCCATACTAAGTCATACTGCCAGTTACCCCCTGTTTGCGTAGTATGTGGTGAATTACATGGTACAGTTCTTTGCGATAAATCTAAAAATGACCTCAACGTTAAAAAATGTAGCAATTGTGGCGGTAATCACACTGATAATTAAAGAGGATGCCCTGTATACAATATCGTCAAGCAGTCGGTCCTCCTCAAATGCAGGTAACAAATCAACTAAACACTTATTACATTCACGCTCCACAGCCTAGTAATAACAGAACCTCCTAAGCTAACATCCTAAAATCAAATCATGCAAATGCAAGGTGCTTCGCCAATTAATGAGGAAACTCCAGTTTCTAATTTAAGTCGTCATGAAAATAGAATACTTTATAAAAAATAAACAAATTGATGTCATGTTGGTTTCTGAAACTCACTTGTCCTCAAGAAATGCGTTTAAAATCAATGGTTATATACTATATGATACTAAGGAACCTCGAGATAGAGCTTGTGGAGGCTCTGACATTTTGATAAAAGCCCGAATCAAACACTACTTAATGTTTGATCATTGTAAAGATTATCTGCAAGCAACGACTATTTGTGTTGAAGAGCTAAATCGAAACATAGTAATTTCTTCGTTATACTTTCCACCTAGATTTTCCATATCATATTTTCCATTATAAATAATATAAATCATTAGGACCCTGTTTCCTGACCGCTGGCTATTATAACGCTAATAATAATTTCTGGGGGTCACGACTTATAGCACTAAAAGGTCGTGTTTTGTTTAACACAATCTCTTAAAAGGGTTTAAATGTGGCCGCGAGCGGACAACCAACATATTGGCCTACTGATCAGCAATAAATTCCAGGTGTTATCGACTTTGGCGTAGTTAAAAACATCCCCACAGAAACGATTCATGTTGAAGCTTCCTTAGAATTATCATCCGACCACACACCTACAATTTTTACTTTATCGAACCCAAATAGAATTGTATCTCAAATAAATTGGTTAAAATATAAAAAATTTCTCAGTGCCCATTGCACAGAAAATATTCCGCTTAGTAAGAACAATTCAGAATTATCTAATGTTTATAACTTATGAAATTTAAAAAGAATCAATCAAAATGAAGGTTTTACAAAGAAATTGTAGTTAAATATAAAGTTTTTTTTAACTTTCTTATTTGAGTGTGACATTTTTATTAAATCAGTTTGAATATGTATATGAAAACAGTTTAAATTATTAACTTTTAAATAATCTTTAAAAAACGAATAACTTGCAAAGATAAATTTTCCAGTGAACATCAAAACTCTGTTACATTAAAAAATGGAAGGACCAAAAATTTAACCAAATGCTGCCACAAAATGTTCACGTTATAAAGCTGAAATTTTTTGCCAAAAAGTTTGCAAGTTTCTTTAATTTTCCTTACATAAGAATTGGCTATTTAATTTATGTACTAACATCGTCCTCAATCGCGTTATAATCTTAAAAAAAAAAAAATTATTTAATTATCAAAGTAATTATTATTTAAATTATATTCATTGATAGTGAATATAAATTTATCTTACCTTTATTCTTTTGTAAGTATTTATCTATCCATTTTCAAACACAAATATAAAGTGTTTTATATTTTCCTAATAGAAAAAGAAATTTTAACTGAATTAATTTAGGTTTAAAAATTATTTCTTTTTTAACTTTGGGCTTTAATTCTTCATAGTGGAATATTTTTCAAATAAAAATGTATTAACCCAACACACATTATAAACACTGCATTTAATATTAAATAAAACTAACCCCTTTTTCTTTAGTAGAAGCGCTGACTTAATAACAGTTGTCTCTTTTCAATGTTACAAACGTATTTAATATATTTCTTATTTATTGAATAACTTATGGTATTTTCTTTAAAAAAAAAAATTTACATTTTATTATAAAAAATGCAATTAGGTGTTTGTTTTTTAAAAATATGTTGGTCTCTTAAAGAGAAGCAAAATATATGATAAAAAATTTCACCCTTAATAATGGCAAAAAGCATTGAACTTTTCGCCCTCTTTTAAATCGACAATGTTAAGAGAGCCGCGTAAAATAGGTAACTTCAGTTTATTATTGGGGCTATTTTTATAACCGCGACGATTGCCTCAAAGATCAAAAATTTAATAACTCAAAAAAGTTTGCAAATATAGCGCCATAAAATTGATTAAAAGTCCCTTAAACTAACTGAAATAAAAAAAAGTTGGTAAAAATTGCTGAAATTTTCAAATATTTGTAACAGCGGTATGATAGCAAAGTCGAGTATTTATTAAAAATTGGAAAAACTTTATTAAAGAATCAGAAAACTTACAGGAAAAAATCGAAAAAATCCTGAACAGCACAAACATTTGCGAATGATTGCAAAATTGGAAACAATCCCTAAAATTTATTTGAAATTGCTAAATCGGTATAAAAAAAAGAAATTGTCTAAACATAACATAAAAGGTATTGAAAAAATTAGTTATAATGATGCAGAACAAACTTTTGGTCAGGTGTTAAAAACAAGAAAGGGCATTCCATAAAAAAAACTTACTTTTTTAAGCACTGCCTACCTGAAATAAATATTTTTGGTTTGTTTATAAAAAATTTGGTCTTATTTTATTTATTCAAATGGAAAATAGTGCTTTTAAAAAACTTGACCCCTTTTTTATTGAAATACCCTTTTTGACCCCTTTTTTGGAAAATCCACTTTTTGTGACCCTTTTCGAAAATTTACAACGGTAACTCTGCTGGAGAATGTGGATCTCTCTATTGTTAACTTTGACAGTAATCTTAAACTAGCTGTTCAACATTCCAGCGTTACCCCCAACAAAATTAAAAATAATAAAATATATTCTTCAGGTTTCGAGCGGCTCTTGACTGAAAAAAGGAGAGTTCGAAGAGTGTGGCAACTGTACAGATCCTCGCAACTTAAGAATTTATTAAAAGAGTGCACAAAAAGGCTAAGACAGTTACTGCAGATTCAGAAAACGGCTTTTCTAGAAAAATATCTTAAGGAACTTGATGCAACTCCACAATCAGACTACTCATTCAGCTAGAAATCTAAAAAGGCCAGTTATATCTAAGTCACCATTAAGAAACTTGAATGGTAGTTGGGCAAGAAACGATATTGAAAAGGGAAATCTGTTTGTTAAGGTACGGTCACATATGGCAAACAATTGTCCAATTTTGTTTGCCGGCATTTTTAAAAAATTTGTTAAAAAAAATAAAAATTTTATTTGCTGGTCACACTACGCACATTTATTTGCCCAAGTAAAGAAGAATTCTTGACAAAAGTACGAGAAAACAGAAGTAAGGCAAAAACACTTAAAATCAATTAAAAATGGATAATCATTCAGAAAAGCAAATTTCGATCTACCAAAGGTTAAAATACAATTTGGTTTAAGGCTTGATGTTTGACTATTGACGTCAGCGGTCGTCGATGGCTGCGAGTGTAACACGGCAAATCCATCTGAGGAGATCGAGTGGTTGCGATCGAAGCATGTCATGGTAACCTGCCGGCCAGGGTTCGAGCCCCAGCCACGTCAAGAATGAACGATTATCAATAACAATTTTAATTAATTTTCATGTTTGTAAAATTCCTTTCTTCATAAAAATAATTTAATGAAAATTAAATTTGATGAACTTAAGCCTAATTATAAAAACTAGTGTTCGCCAAATGGTCAAAATTCGACCATAAATTTGTATGTACATATGAAGAAAACATAGCACATCTAGGTTTATATGAATTTACTTGTGTCCAGCATCTATTTTTTCCGTCTTAGTGGATCGATTTGGCGACAGTTATTTTGTACTGTATACGCTGTTTTATTCAATAATTTTACGGCATTTTTATTAAAATATTTGATCTCAAAAATATCAATTTGTAACATTATAAAACAGTGATTAATTCATAGATTCAATGGCACATATTCATTACATTCCAATTTGGGTTAATTTAAAAAAAGTAATTATGAGAAATTAAGGTATACATTGCGTAAATCAAAAATAACTAGAAGCTCATTCGTCTTCTTTCTCTTTCTCTGCTACATCTAGCTCATCTAAACAATTTCGCTTCTTTCCACCTTGTAAGTTAAAGAAAAATGACTGCGAGCCACGAGGAATTACATTCTTCTGGCACAAATTTTGGAGATCATGCAGCTTTCGATATTCGGAATGAAACTATTTCTCAAACAATAGTGTATATTATTATAAGCTATTTTATGAGTTAAAGTTTTCATAAATTGAATTTTTTTTTCTACAGACTAAAATGGAGTATAATGCGTATACACTATTATTCTTTTAACAATTTTGGAGTGCAATTTCAAGTAAAATAGCGCATATGAGCTTACACACTTATTGAAGGAAAATTTTGAACAAGAAATTATACACTATTTTTTTCCAACGACATTTTGACCCACTTTTTGGAAGTAGAATTTAACGAAATTTTGACCAGACATAAAATCAATGATGGAGATTCTAAATATGCAATAAAAAAAATAATGGTGTACATGCGTATACACTATTGTTTTATTGAGGGGACGATATATTGTCATCCACTCAGGACGTTGCACGTTTAATTTATGTCTAATATTAACGAAAATTAATCAAAGTTCCAGATGTAGAACCAAAAAGTACCAAAAAGCTCCCCTAGCATGTTCTTATTCACCCAGTTTAATGTATAATTTTATCTTTATAGGTCGAATATTAACGAAAATTTAAAAAGTTCTAGATGAAAAACAAAAAATACCAGCATTTTTTATCTTATAGGTTATCACTCACTCAGGATCCTACACCTAAAATACTATGTTTGTAAGTTCTATATTATAGAAAATTTAAAAATTATCACATGAAGCACAGAAAAGTTAAAAAAAAAAGAAATTTAGTTTCCCATATTTCCCCTTTTTTCTCCCCATAGAGGTTCGGTTGACAAACAAAGGAAGAAAGCGTTCTTAACTGTTTTGCCTGGTCTGATTTATATTGTCGAAATATTCGAAAACCGGTTTCGGAAAATTGTCGAATAATCGATAACCCTACTTTTTTATTATTTGATAATTGAAAATAAATTTTTATTTATTTATTTTGCATTTGTGTTAGTAACAATTTTGAACGCTTATAACTCTGAAATTATTGAACAGATTTTCATAAAATATACATTGTGCACTTCTTTGAGTAAATACCTCTTAAATGGTGTATATTTTGTTCAAATCGGTTGACATACAGAGGAGGAAAGTGTTCTTAGCTGTTTTGCCTTAGCCGATTTATATATAGATTTGGATTAAAAACCATAAATAGTTCAACAAAATAACCGCAATACTGATTAAATAAAATTACTTTTTATTAAAACTGAAAATTATCATTTTGATGCAAAATATTGAAACTTTTATGGTTTAATGGTATAGAAGAGCGAGAACAGCAGTTTTAAAAGTAAAAGAGGATTTACATAACAAATAAAGGGATAAATGCAATTTGGCGAAGTAATTTCCAGTCTTATATAACTAAATTAAACTATAGTATGAAGTAAATTATAATTTGTTACGGTTTAGTTACGCAAGCAATAAAGTGTTTTTAGACAGTGGATCGATCTATTGTAAATTATAGACCGATATTCACGAAATTTAGTTGTATAATTTCTAGGTATATAAATTGAGTTTGTGTAAAATTTAACGATAATAGGTGCATTCCGCCACCAATTTACGTTAGTTTTTGTTACAGAAATATCGATTTTTTCACATTTTGGTCCATAACGCTTTTCCTACTGAACCAAAAGTGCCACCAACATTTTTATTTTTCGTCAGCATCCTTTTCTTAATCGATATAAGAATGTTTATCCGTCCGGTTAGCTGTCCATGTTAACCTTATTCGCAAAGTACATGTCGCATTTTTTGAGATAATCGGGTGTGTTCTAGAATCTGAATTCACTCGAAAGTGAATAAATTCAGCATTTTTTGTGTTCTGCAATTCACCACCACATATTTTTATTCATTTTAAATTAGAGTAGTAAGGGGTTAGTGAAAGTAAAACAAATCGACTTTTATTCTTATTTGTGAGAACATTTTAAGCAAAAACATAGTGTTAGGGACTTTTAATTAATTTTATGGCTTGTTCGAAATATTAAATATTTTCGCACATTTTCGCTATTTTTATAATTTTTTTTTTTGGTTTTTCCTACATTTTGTTTTTTAACCGATACATTTTTGGGTTTGTTTCCAAGTTTGCAATTTTTCGTGATTTTCCGCTAATTTAGCAATTTTTATCGAATTTTTACCATTTCTTATAATTTAAGGGACTTTTAATCAATTTTATGGCTTGTTTGAAATATTAAAATTGATCGCTATTTTTGCAAATTTGTCTTTGTTGCGCTTTTCGGCAATCGTCGCCATTATTAAGATAGCCCCATATACAAACCGTAGTCACCTATTTTATAGGGCACTATCAAAGAAAACATCATAATTTTTTTTCTGCACAAGAACTTCGAATACACAAAAACATGCGGATTTCAGAACACCAATTTCTGAATTATGCGGATTCCAAAATATATAATTTCACATAGCCCCCATAAAAAATTATTTGTCCATAGACAAGCTATTATCACCTTACCAAATGTTATTGTAATCGATCCATATTTTACCATAGCTCTTATACAAAAACCGCTTCTGTAAAAAGCTTTTAATGTCATAATAATCTTATAAATGTCGGTTTTGGCAATAATTTCTATAAAAGCTTGCAAGTTGTGTCAAAATTTTGTCTTGGTAGTAGAGTATCCACAACGTATCGAACAACGATTAATCGAGGAATTTTTCTGCCATTATTTGATCGAATAATCAAAATAGCCAATTTCGAATAACGAATAACTCGAACAATTTAGGTCAATTAATCGATTAAGATGAATATCTTTAAAAATCTACTTTTTCCATCGACTTCAATTTCACTCGATTTCTAGGAATAATAAATTGGTTTTAAAAGTTTTTCATAACTAACTGGCACCTCTAACAAAATATACCGGAACTAAAAAGACAAAAATATAAGAAGTAAATAAAAAATTATCTTAAAATATACATATGAGCTCAAGCCTATATTTAATACCCGAATTAAGTTAAGCAGGTGGGACAGAATTGCAAATTATAAACCGAAAAAATTACTGGTTCCCGCCTGCTAATAAACGCCTGCTAAACTGAACTAAACTTTGGCTTTCAGATCATTTTATAGTCTGTTAAGGGTCAAATACATATTTTAAATGCTTGTCCAGCAAGCAAATTCACTGTTGTATGTACGTGTGCTGGACGTAATATTAGCAGTCATATCTAAATTTTTTGATTTTCCATCCAGCATCATCGGTGTGACACAAGGGCACGTTCGTTAATGCATCACTGCGCTGCATCAGAGAAGCAAACTTTTTAAATGCCGATAAAAAATAATTATAATTTTTTTTATTGTGTGACTACTATTTTTGTGGAGTATTTAACAATGTTTTAGTCCACATTTACTTCACTGATGTTAATATAACCATTTGAAATCACTGATGCAGCGCAGTGATGCATTTACGAACGTACCCATACAAACACATGTTCACTAATACTACCATGGAGCTTGATAAGAAAAACTTGACAGATCCCGTTAAACCGAATTAGTGTTAATTTAATTTTGTTTCCTTTATCTTGTTTCGTTCATTTTAATGTATAAAAACTGTATCTTTTGCAGCCGGGTTTTTTGATTTTTTAAATTATTTATTTAATTTAAAAGTTTTAAAACTACAGTAAACGCTCGTTTATATGAACTAATTCAGACAGGGCCTGTTCACTAAATGGAAAAGTTCATATAATCGAGACAATATAAAATAAGTATTTCAAATCATTTTAAATATGTGTAAATACATAATCTATATTAAGTTTTTATTTTAAATTAGTTTGCTTATAATAAATGTACGTGAAAGTAGTCGGTTTTTTTTTTGCTTTAACGGATTTCTGTAATGCCTTGTTCCTGCATTTTCGTAATTCCAAATATCATTATCAGATATGTATATTATTTTCACTCCAAGCAATAACGGTGTTTTTTATAGAGTGACACAAGTTAAAATCATAATAAAACAAGGAAATATATTGTTAATAACACTAAACGGGCTTTATTGGAAAGAAAAATTATTTTGATTAAAAATTTCAACAATTCGCGCGTTGCTCGATTCAAATAAGCCATAAGGCAATTCATAATTAAATTTTAAGAACCTCCTGTGTAAAAATTTTGTTGTTCACTATTCTGGATGTTCATATAACTGGGTATACATAAAACCGAGCGTCTACTGTATCTATATATCATATATCGCGCCTTTATTGCAACAAAGTCATATCTCAAAAAAAAGCACACTTGGCTGTTGCAATAACTTCGGTTCAGTTTGAGATATAATACTGATTATATTTTGACATATAAAGAAGGCATGAATGAACACTTGCTAAAGTAACTTGAAACTTTTGATTTTTTGAGATATTACTATGTTGCAATAAAGAGCGATATGAATTATTATTTCATTGTTTATTGTTAAACTACATGTTTGTATTATTTTTTTTTTTGTGTTTATTAATATAATAAAATTATCTATTTATGTAGAGATTTATGTTTTGATTTATTCAAATTATGCGAGTAATTCGAACAATTTCAAAACCTTAGTCGATTAATCGAGCAAAATTAAAATTAAAAAATCGATTAATTTCTTACTCGAACAAAACCAAAAGTCAAATAATTGGATACTCTACTTGGTAGGCCGAGAATTGGTTCTAGGTCACTTGCTACAATCACTTCCAGACGAAAAAAATCTCATAAAGATTGGTCGGTATATTATTTGGCAGTAATATGTTTTATATAAATCTTAAATTCATTATAAAATTTTATTTTGGCGGATCTCTGATTGTCCACTGACCCTAAACTGGTACGCTCTCAGAAATTTATCTATTTATGTAGATACGCCATGCTTGCAATTCATAATTCGTAACAAAGGCTCATAGAAATTACCCATTTACTTAAGAAAAAGGTATTTTGTAACATCTTGAATCCTATTTACCGCGCAACTCTTTGCTAAAAAGAGAACACAGGAAAAATTTTTACATAAATAAGTTTTTTCGTCATTAAAAACTTATTTAATTATGTTCATTTTTTCAATTTTATTCAATAATTTTTATGTTAAAGCTTTTTATTTGCCGCTGTTTGTTCTTGCAAAATTTTTGTAAGAACAAATTTTTATTTGCCTAAAAACGAGGAAAATATTTGACGTTAAATGGTCACATTAGGAGCATTTTTGTTTGCTAGCAAATAATTTTGTTTGCCCAAAATCAGCTGTTTTTCTGTTTGCCCCTCAAAAATATTTTGTGGTCAGATAAGGGCAAACAAATATTTGATATGTTTTGTCAAATGTTTGCCATATGTGAATTTACACGAATTTACACCAAATATATCTCACGATATTGCGGTCGAGTTACCACCTGTTGCTTCTAGAGCAGCTATTCCCCTAAGATTTGAGATAAGAGAAATCGAAAAGGCTATTCGTGACTTAAACACTAAGAGCCACTTTTTTGGTTTGAGATTAAAGTTAATTTAACTCTAAAATTAGCTAATCTGAGAATTAAGTTAATCTAGTATCAATTGAAATTGATATTTTTGGGTGGTGACTTAAACCATGTAGCGCTACCATACTGAGCACAAATAAATGGCAAACTTGTTTGCAAATGTCAACATTTTATCAAGCAATATATAAATGTTTTCAAAGAAGAAGAAGAAAATGCGCGAATTTTACAAGGTAGAAATTTCTAGTGTTTAAAGAAAAATTATATCAAAGAAAAAAATATAGAATGAAAAAATTATATAAAAGTGCTAAGCAATAAATCATATTTTAAAATGTATTTTCTGTTTATATTTTTGCAAAAGTTCTTTACGTTAAACATGTGTATGTTAACAGTTTAAGTTTAGGTTTAAACCACCACCGTTGGCTAATCTCTAACCCAAAAAGTGGCTCTAAGAAGGCACCTGGTATTGATAAGATCAGTAATAAAATGCTTTTAAAGCTACCTCGCATAGCAAAGAAAATTCTTCTTTTTTTTTTTTAATGCATTTTTAAGCCTTGAATACTCAAAAATGGAAGGTTTCCTTAGTTACCATGATACCAAAGCCAGGTAAATATCATACAAAAGTTGAGTCGTATAGGCCTATTAGCTTATAATCAAATATATCTAAGCTGTTTGAAAAATTATGCCCGTAATTTCTACAAATAGATATCTAGATGTGTATAGATATTTATGGTGTAACGAATTTTTCATAATTTTAATACGTATGTCTTATCTACTGATTAAACTTAGTGTATTTTACACCATCCATTTTTGACAGTTAATTCAAAAAATTAATAAAAACACAAATGTTGCCATATTTTTAATGAAAATTTAAAGGAAAAAACACGTAGGTAAATTTAACGTTGAAATTACCAAACTAGTTTTACCGCATAGGTAAAGATAACTGTTAGGTACGAACACGACCAGATATCTGTTTGTTGAAATTACGGGCATTATTAGTGTAAAAATTTACACCGATTTTAAATGAAAATAGTTGTATTCCAAACCATCAATTCCGATTTAGAAGAAAACACAGCACAATTGAACAAACTCATCGAATAGTTAATATCATAAGAAAAGCCATTGACAAAAAAAATATTGCTCGGCACTCTTCATCGAAGTTTCGCAAGCTTTTGATAAAGGGTGGCATGAAGGCTTATTACATAAATTGAAGCAAAACTTACCAGCAAACACACACAAGCTTTTAGAAAGGTACTTTTTTTTACTATGATCCAACACTCAGGGGATGTCCCCTACTAGTGCAATGCATTGTGTTTGAATTAGGAAAATAGGTTATGGGGAGAAGGAAAGAGGTAGTAGTGTTTGTGGACATTTAATTTGAATTTTTCCAAATTGTATCCGACTGGGAAGACTTCCGCCGGGAGTCCATTCCACATACGGCTAGTTCGACCAAGAAACGAATTTTCTCTGTAATGCGTTGTGCGGTGCATTGGACAGTCGACAACAAACGGATGTGATCTGCTGGAAAGGTGAGTACTACGGGCATGCACCCGCGTCTCAGGGATGAGTTCGACCATCTCAGCTGAACATCTTCCGTGGTAATATCGATAGAACAATGCCACACAACCCACATTCCGACGATGCTCCAAAGAGTCAATAGAGCTGGATACCCTACTGTCATTGATGAGCTTCAACGCACTCCTTTGCACCCGATCCAGAAGCTTCAAGATAGGCCTTGAAGCACCTGCCCAGATATGGGAGCTGTTTTCCATTTTCGGTCGGATATAGGCGGTATAAGAGTGAAGAGATCAGACGGAGTGAAGAAACCAAGACACTTGAATGCTTCTTTCGACACTTGAAGGACATGTTGGTTCCAACGAACATCACATTGCATTCTCATGCCCAGAACATCAAGTGTGTCTGATTCTTCAATATTTATACCTCCCATGGATACAGATAACGCTGACTCCACAAGACGTCTGTGGGTCAACATGCAACATTGAGTCTTACGAGCATTAAAATCGACCCTATTCGCAAGACCCCACTCGGATATGGTCGTAAGGTCAAGATTGATTGTGTCATTCATATACCGTCTCATAGCTTCCACCTCAGTAAGGCTTGGTCTATGATCAAAGGAAAATTAACGACAAATGCTGCTGTCATCTGCGAAAGAATAGATAGGACTGGAAGTTAGACAGAGGAGGTCGTTAAGAAAAAAAAGGAAAAAGTGTAGGAGAAAGAACGGAGCCCTGCGGTACACCTGAATTCAAATGAAACTCCTCCGATGAGAATCCATCTATAACAACACGTATAGAGCGGGCCTTGAGAAAGCTCGATATAAATCGAGAGAAATCACTACCAACACCAAACGCAATAAGCTTTGAAACGAGTGCACCGTGCCACACACGATAAAACGCTTTGGAAATATCGTGAGCAACCCTTTGCTTTCTCCAAATTGGTGAATACAACGGTTCCAACATTCCGAAAGAAACGCTAACAGGTCTCCCGTAGAACGACTTCTACGAAAGCCATACTGTCTATCACACAAAAGTGAATTGGACTCCAGATAATTTACCAAGTGGTGATTGATCATGCTCTCCATGACCTTCGAGAGCGTAGAGCAAATTGCTATTGGTCGGTAGTTTTCGGGGTTTGTAGCCTGACCCTTTTTTGGGATTGGCTGGACGTTGGCTACCTTCCAGCAAGAAGGAAAAACTCCTACCCGGTACGAGTAGCTAAACAATTTTGCTAAAGGGCGAGACAATGACAATGCACACTTCTTCAAGACTAAAGCCGTGATACCATCCGGTCCCGGGGACTTGTTTACGTTGAGATCCTCAAGGACCCTTTTAACTGCACGCGCTCGAAAAAATATATTGGACATAGTCACGGATACCCTTTCGAGATCGGGCAGTGGTTGATTGCCCTGCGGCAGGTATGCATTCTTTGCAAACATGTGAGCAAAAAGGTTGGCCTTATCAACAGGGTCTGTGAATATTTGATCATTCATTATAAGGGTTGGAATGGATGAACTAGTACTATTCCTTACCCTTTTAACAAATGACCAAAAGACGACTAAAGCAGAATTTTTAGAAATGTGTTCAAATGAGCTTAAAGTGAACGCTAATATTATGTCAACCCGTATTATATCTGGCGGAAAATCTTTTTGTTTCACCCTAGAGACTAGTATGCAGGCATACAATGTTACTACTGCTAAAAAGAAGTTAAAGGGTGGAGAGGTTTATATTCAAAAAGGCTACACAGAAGAGGAGCAAAACGTTCGATTTCTAAAATAAATGAAAAAATCAAAGTACGGCTTGGAGAATTCTGCATATATATAGAAAATAATAAATTTGCATGGTCGAATGGTAAAATTATGGCAGATTCGGTTACAAATGCTGAGTACTTGTCTAAACTCTTATCAAAGTGCAACCACCCAGTTGAAGTAACTTTTAGAGAAGTTCGAAAAAATAGCAATGACCAAAATGAGTTGCTTGCATCGCAATAGCAATTTAGTGTTTTCAATGTTTTGTCGTATAATGTAGCCAATTTAGCTAAATCAATAAACTTTGGTAATTTTTTAACCTATATAAATAAATTTGATGTATTTTTTCTCTTCGTAACCCACGTAGTTGCAGCTAATCAACATCTATTTACTTCCTATTTTAAAGATTATTCTCTACACTGGATTGCAGCAAAGAAAGTACAAAAGCGGGGCAAGTGGTGGCTGTTTGTTTGGTTTTTAAAATGAACTTAGGAAAATATATACTTTTAAATTTTTAAATATATACAACAACTCAGTATTAACGGCTAAATTAGAAGGAAATATGTTTTATTTTATACCAAGGTATTTAAACTGTACAAATTGGAATTCGGAAATTTGAATATTTTTTGCGTGAGCTCAACCCTACCAATTTTTGCATTGTTGGTGATTTCAATGCCAGAATTTCTGTTGAACAAATTTTGGACTCAAATTTTTTACAAGGTTTACCACATATACGATAATATAGATGCTCGAAAGATAAAATTTTTAATACACAAGGCAAAAAACTTATGGAGTTAATTGAAGATTTAGGTGGTATTGTGCTTAACGGAAGGACGGGTAGCGATGCTGAAGGAGAATATAGCTTTTGCGGTGTTATGGGTAGTTCTGTCATCGATTGTTGTAGTTGTTCACATAGTTTCTTGCAATTTGTGGATAATTTCTCGGTGGCATCAAAACCCTACTCTGATAACATGCCGTTATGTTTAAAAATTAAATGTTTATGTCCAAATGCGGAAAGAAATGAAAATTCGTCTCTGCAAGGGTAAATGCAAATACAACTTATTTTGGGCCCAAGCAAAAATGGTTTGACTGGAAGTGTGCTCGTTATCGAAAGTTTATGTTAAAAAAGCTAAGGCTATACAGAAAAAATCTCACAATTACAAACAAATCCCGTTACTTTCTATCTCGAGCTAAATATGTAAAATTATGCAAAGACAAAAAACTAGAAATGTACAACAAAAATTTTGACGAGTTAAATAAAGTCAAATGCAGTAATGATTGGTGGAAACTGTCAAAATCAATGAGAGCATGTAAGCATGTTATCAAAGGCAACTTAAGAGCAGATGATTTTCGAACTCATTTTAGCAAATTGTTTCAAAATACTGAAAACAATAATACAATGTACTGGTGCATGCCATACATTACTAACCCTGTTCTAGATTCGCCCATAGAATTTTGTGAAATTTCGTACGTTGTTAACAAATTAAAATGTAATAAAGCTCCTGGTCAAGATGGCATTACGTATGAATTTCATAAATACGCTCCTGCTTGTTTTATTCACGAAATTCTGACAATATTTAACATAATATTTTTACATGAAAAGATACCATCAAGCTTTCGTAGTTCGATCATGATCCCGCTTTTTAAGAAAGGTGATACATCCTTACCGGTAAACTATCGTGGGTTATCTCTTATTGATACAGTATGTAAAATTTTCAACACAATCTTGTTAAACAGAATAACAGAATGGATAGAAAACAACAAAATACTAAATGAGTATCAAGCGGGTTTTAGGAAGAACTACTCAACCGTCGACAATATTTTCAACCTGGCAAACATTGTAAAACTTAATCAAATAAATGGAAAAAATACTTATGCCTTTTTTGTGGACTTTTCCTGTGCATTCGACACTATTCCTAGAAATAGTTTATTTTATAAGCTCTCCGTTATAGGTCTATATTCTAAAGTAATTCGTAGTTTGCAAAATTCTTATAATCAAACTGAAAGCCGCATTTGGGACGGCAACACTTTCTCTGACTCTTTCTCTGTTGATGTAGGTGTTAAACAAGGATGTATATTAAGTCCGATACTAGTTTCATTATATCTTAATGATCTTGTTGATGAGCTCCCTGGAGGAGTGAATGTTGCTGGTACAATTGTGAAAATCCTTCTCTACGCCGATGATATTGTTATTTTGTCTGAATCGCCAACTGAGCTGCAAACCATGGTTGATGCATTTTACAATTACTGTTTAATGTGGAGCTTAATAGTTAACTTAAACAAATCCAAAGTTATAGTATTTCGGTCAGGAGCAAGAATTTCAAGTCTTTTAAATTGGCATTTTGGTGATGAAAACATCGAAATTGTTAACAGTTACAAATACCTTGGCGTAGATATTACATATAATCTATCGTTTAAGAAATATTTAAAAAATAAATTAGCTTCATCAAAAATGGCAATCAACACAACGTGGTCAAAATATATCAATCACCCACAAATCTCAAAAAGCAATAAACTGAAAATTTTTCATGCCGCTTCTCGTTCAATAATGTTTTATGCTGCACAAGTTTGGGGTTACTCAAAATTTGAAGAAGTAGAAAAGCTGCTCCGTTTTTTTTATCAAAAAAATGTTATACAGTACTTTTCGTTTATAGTCACTACGATTATAGTCACATTAGCGATATAGTCCATTTTATCTGTTTATTTTGCCGCTATAAGTTAATTTAATATAAAGTATTAACGCTATAGTCCATTTAGCGATATAAGCACATTAACCATATATGCCATTTATCAACAGTAGTCAAAGGAAAAAGTAAAGCAAATTAATGGCGTTATAGTCACATTAGCAAAATTTACTAAGCTCTTTTTAGCTTTCGAATCAAAAATCCATCCAAAGAAAGAATGAATTAAATCATTTAATTTTTGTCATCAACTCTCTACTCGTAAAAAATTAGTTTTTGCCGTTGGTATCAGTTATGAAATATCTTGTTATTATTTGACCTATTTTTTATACAGTATGCAACTTTGTTGTAAAACCATAAGCCTGATGTCGGTGTAATTTATATGAATTTTTTATTTCCTTTATTCACATAACTTGATTATATTCGAATTCGGTTATATGCGTCATAGTGGCATATATGTGAATTAGCCTTATAGTCACATTAGCGATATAGTCCACGTTATGGTTGCAACTAAAGGATGTGACTATAAGCGAAAAGTACTGTATTTACCATCTACGACACCTAATTATATGATTTACTTAGAAACTGGTTTAAACTCTTTATACCTCTCAACTTTAAAACTGCACTTTTGCTACATAAATAAAGTTTTAAATATGAATCAAAATAGGTTACCACGCATTCTAGCAGAAGCAATAATAACACGAAACGTCTACTGGGCAGATTAATGGACCAGTCTTTGTCAACGTCTTCAGTTTACTCCTGATAATACCAATTTACCACTTTGCAAACATTGGAAAACAATAGTAAAATTACTAGAAATAAAAGAACGTGAATGACCAAAAGGTGCAGCAAGGACCTTAGCACGTCTGAGTACTCTGGCACATTCGTTTCTCGCCCGTTTGCGTAACGCGTCAGTAACTGGGTTTTTGTCATTACGCCAATTATTGAACGTATCCTCTCTGGATCTGACTGCATATCTGCACGTCTGATTAAACCAGCACTTATGTCCAGGTTTAGTCGAAATTAGCTTAGATGGAATGAATAATTTCATTCCCAGCTTTATCACATTTACCATCATTTCTGCCGCAGCGTTAACATTGTCATCTAGAAAAAGAGTTTCCAGTTAAAATGCTGAAAGAAGTCATTAAGCTCAGCCCAACGAGCCTTTTCATAGGCAAAAATAGAGCGCTTCTTCGCTGTTTTTGAAGCGCTACGAAGGTCCGAAGATGAAAAGGATGCAGAAATGAGGTTATGATCCGCGTTTCCGAGAGGCGCAAGTAGCTCAACTTCGTATTTGTCAGGATGCGAAGTGAGAAAAAGGTCGAGGGTATTACGAAACTGCCCTTCAACACACGGAATGTGTGTTGGCTCATTCACAAGTTGCACAAGGTGGTTGTGTGCAGCGAAGAGCTCAACATATGAGCCCTCAGGGGTCGCATGGCTTGAATGGCGCAGCCATGACGAATTATGCACGTTGAAGTCTCCGGCAACGACAATTTCACTATTCGGACAGACCCCAAGGATTCCAGTAATGGAATCGGATACGGAGTCAAAACAGTTATACGAGTTTACCGTGTCTAAGTTTGGGCTCCTATAGATGAACCCGAAGTGTAATAAATGTGTCCTGATTTGGAATTTAACCCAAAGGGAGTTAAATTCCGCATCATTACAGCCCAGATGGGGCTGAAGTTGGAACACAACATTTTCACGAATGTAAAATGCAAGGCCCCGATGAGGAACAAAAAGGGATAAAAATTGATACCCAGGTATTTGGAAATCCTGTGGATCAGCATCTCCTCCTACCTGGGTTTCACATAAGGCGAAAACATTCGGCCGATGAAATCGAATGTGAGCATATACAAAGATGAAATTTGCCCTCAGTCCACGTATGTTGCAAAAATCCAGACGAAATCTGCCAGCCATAATGAGAAAAATTCAAATTAATATTCATGACACTGATACTAGTGGCCTAGCACCGGAATTGTTGTTACTTAGTCGGTCGTCAATTTATTATAAAAGGCGGAAACTACTGAAGTGCCCCTCAACCAATTGGCGCTAGAGTCCCACAAGGTAGCATCCTGGGCCCTCTATTATACTTAATTTATACTTCGGGCATGCCTACAAACAACTACACCCAAACTTCAACATTTGCTGATGATACAGCTTTTTTAAGCGTGCACGAAAACAGTCAAGAAGCATCTCGATACCTAGAGGATCATATATTTCAACTCGAACTATGGTTAAAGCAATGGAGGATAAAGGTCAATGAGCAAAAATGCGTGCATACACGCAGAGAAAAAACATGATTAATGAGTGGTCACTACAACCATTTTTGTTCACATTTGCCTAATATGCTTACCCTAATAATTTTATTATAGTCCTAATATAACTTGAAAAAATATTTTTTGTCCTTAACATTTTTAAATTCACTATAATAATATTATATGGTGTTTTACACCTTAAAAGTTACTCTGATCTAGCTAAACATATTAAATTATATAAAATGTTTTCAACTATAAAATTATAATAATAATATTAGTTGCCCACAAAAGGTATGTTTAATACCATAATTTTTGTTTGCTTAAAAATACATTCTCTAAAGAAGCAAACATTTATTGTAATTTATTGCAAACAGTGTGTGTTGATACGTCATTTTCGGGAAACATGAATTACAAAATAATTAAAACGTTGCCTTGCAAAACCAAGAAAATAAATTAGTTATTACAGTATAACCCGGTTAATTACCCCACGCTTAAATGCCTTTCACGCTTATTTACCTCGAGTTTTAAATCCCCGTTTTTTTCTTCCATTTTTTAAACAAAAATCCACGTTTAATTGCCATACGCTTAATTACCCGATTCGGATAATTGCCTTAAAAATTTAACTCCCAAAACAAAATTATACCTAAATTTCATTCGTTTAATTGCCTCAGTACTATTTGACAAAAGCACAGCAAGTAATGCAACCAAGTTTTACATGTTAATAATTTTAAAATATGCACTAAAATTTTTTTTAAAAAATATGTCTAAAAAACAAAATATGGCTTGATTAAAAGCAAAATATTCAACAAATTAATATTTGCATTAAAAGTTATGTTATGAGGTCAAGATTCATATAGAGTTATATTCTTACAATTTACATAGGTTTTGTTCTTTTGACAATTAAACGTATTAACCCAATTTTATCAAATTATCTAAAAACTGCTACCTTTACTTTTCGCACAAGGTTTACATGGACATACAACTAGCAAGATGGAAGGACGGACGGACACGAAAAGATTACTTAAACAAGTGTTTCTGATTCGATCGTTTACTAAACGATGCGTCTAGGTTTCTATGTTATAATTTGCGAAAAGCATTTATCTTCAACAAAAACTTGCTTTGGCTTAAAATTGTACAGCGAAAATTTAATGTAGGTGGCGAAATTAAAGCAACAGAAAATTCATCTGTTAACCAGAATTTAAAGCAATTTTTTTTTTTTTTTTGCTTAACATGTATTAAAATATGTTTTAAAAACTTAAAATATGTGTGCAATAAAAATGCAGCAATGGTTAAAATATGGAAATTATTTACAAACAAATCGATACCAAAATTCATTAAAAGCTCTAAGCGCATAAATATATTGTTTCTGCATTCATTGGTATCACAAGAAAAACCATTCAATTGCATATTTACGGCTTCCATGAGTAGTAGTAGGATATGATAGGACATATCAAAAAGCACTGCAGATAAAATTTATGACAACAAATCCCATTGTTTTTATTGCTATCTCTTAAGATTTAGCTGGTACATGTAAAAATTCCTTTCTTAAATTTTTTCATACATCAAAGTTAAGTTATCTTGTAAATAAATACGTCTAATTACCTCACTGAGGTATTTAAACGAATTCGCTTAATTACCTCAATGAGGTAGTTAAACGTATTCTTATTATTACCTCAACGAGGTAGTTAAGCGTATTCGTTTAAATGCTTACCCCGCATAATTACCCAAAAATATTGGCATTTTTGTCGACACATTTTTCTAGCTCTTGACGAGTACGGACGTGTATCAGTGAGTAACAAAAATACAAAAAAAAAAAAAAAAATAATATAATAAAAAAAAAAAGTGAAAAAATATTTACCGTAGGTGAAAAAAAAATATTTGTAATAGGTGAAAAAAAAACAATAACTAGTGTGCCCGAAGAGATTTGTGAATGAGCCTCACAAATACTCCCAATAAGGAGAGTAGGCCCAGCACAAATAGCAGAAATGCGTATATTGTGGTAAGCTCCCCGAGCGTGAGCAATGAAAACATTCGATACCCTGAATTAAACAAACATCTTTTAAGTGCAAAAATTGCCAGCGCAACTGGTTTTCCATACAGAAATTTAAGTTCAAGTGTGCCCAACCTGAGCAAGTGTGTTGATCCGACCGTAAATGTGGTTCAAAGTGTGAAGCCGTCTGACCAGAGGAATAATAACGAAAAACCTGGAACATCACGATTTGCATTAACAAATACAGGAGCTGTACCAAAAAGTACTAAAGTGCAAACAGGCATGGACAGATATATAACAATAACTAAGAGAAAGGCTAGCCCTAGGTCCACCCAACAGGAACGCGTGGCCAAACAATACAAAGGCTCTAACGTAGTCTCTTTGCCAACAAATGGTAACAGATTCTCTGTACTATCCATACCTGACGATGAAGAGGCAGAATTAGCTAATGGGACAGCCACTAAAGAAGTTAAACCGCCACCTATCTATCTGCGGGAGCAAACATCAAATAGCATAGTCAACATGTTGACTCAACTTGTAGGTAAGAACAATTTCTACGTCGTTTCTATACGACGCGGACAAATTCAAGAGACCAAAATTCAAGCCAGTACAGAAACGAACTTTCGTATTATATCAAGACACCTGGACGCAGAAAATAAAAGCTACTATACATACCAATTAAAAAGTGCTAAGGGATTGATTATTGTCATAAAAGGCATAGACAGTTCCGTTCCTACAGATGAAATAAAATCTGCCGTAGAGCAAGAGGGGTACGAGGTAAAATCGGTTCATAACATTTTGAACAGGAACAAAGTTCCCCAACCACTGCACCGCATTGAGATATCGTTTGATTCATCGGTTCTCAAAACCAAAAATTCAGTTCATCCCATATACAACTTGCGCTACCTACTCAACAGAAGAATAACTGTTGAGGAGCCAATAAAACGAAAGGGTCCCTCCCAATGCACAAACTGTCAGGAATATGGGCATACAAAATCATATTGTAAATTGCCTCACGTATGTGTGGTTTGTGGCGACGCTCATAAAACCGCCGAATGTAATCGTTCTAAAGTTGACCCAAATGTCAAGAAATGCAGCAACTGTGGCGAAAATCACACGGCAAACTATAGGGGTTGTAAAGTCTTCTTGCATTTAAAAAAACCAGCTTTAGTTCAAAAATATACTTACTCCCAATATGGTCCATCACATGCGCCCAGCCAAGCCGCTGGCTCTATTGCTAGTACTACACAAACAAACAAACAAAACCAATCATATGCCCAAGTCCTAAAAGGAAACCCTAATGCGAAAAATCCCCCGAGTACTTCCAACGCAAAGCAACCTCCATACGCTAATGTTCCTAGGGAAGGTCTACAAATGCCTACCTCAATTGAAAATTTAATTCAAACTATGAATAACTTCATGGCCACTATGCAGAGCATGTTTCAGGAAATGATGCGAAACCAGAACATGCTCCTGCAAGTTCTACTCAACAAAAAATGAACCAGTTAAAAATATGTTTCTGGAATGCAAACGGGTTATCCCAACATAAACACGAAGTTGCAAACTTTCTTCATAGGCATGAAATCGACGTACTTCTTGTCTCTGAAACACACTTTACTCATAAAAACTGCTTTAGGGTAAATGGTTACCTTACGTATGACACAAAACATCCCAGCGGACGAGCTTGTGGTGGCACAGCCATAATTGTGCACAAACACATCAGACACTTACCATTGCCAGAGTTCGAAGAAGATTGTATCCAGGCCACATCTATAAATCTGACTGATTTCAAACTAACGTTAACATCCGTTTATTGTCCCCCGAGGCACAAAATTCTACACGATAAATTTCTCAACTTCTTCTCCACATTGGGCCAGAAATTCATTGCTGCTGGCGACTACAACGCTAAACATACATATTGGGGCTCCAGACTTATTAGTCCTAGAGGTAATCAGCTATATAATACCGTAACTGCAAATAACTTTGATGTGGTATCGAGTGGTGAGCCTACCTATTGGCCAACCGACTTCAACAAGCTACCAGACCTTATTGACTTTGCTGTAATCAAAAACATCAAGCGCGATCAGGTACTAGTTAGTTCCTCCTATGATCTTTCGTCTGATCATTCACCTTCAATCCTCATTTTAAAATGTAACTCTGACGCCGCAGCTGCAAACTGGTTTTCCTATCCAAACAGAAACACAAATTGGTTAAAGTATAAAATGTATGTGAGCTCTCACCTATCACAGTGCATTCCCCTAAAAAATTCATCTGACATCCAAATAGCTGTCGACCGATTTACAGAAGTCTTGGATGCTGCAGCAAGAAATGCAACCCCAATCAAGCGGACAATTAAACGTGCTCCTTACAATACATCGACGGATATAGAGACCCTTATCAGAGAAAAAAGGAAGTTAAGAAGACAATGGCAAAACAGTCGTTCCCCAACCACTAAGGCCCAACTACAATTATGCCTGACAACTCTTCGCAACAAATTGAGACAGAACCACGAGTCTGCAATAGAAGGCTATCTAAACAGCCTAGATGCCACAAAAAACTCCAATTATAGCTTATGGAAGGCTGTACGGCATATGAAATGCCCTATAACCCAAGAATCTCCATTAAGACTGGAAAACCGCACTTGGGCGAAAAACACAGATGAAAAATTAAACGCTTTCGCGGGCCATCTTGAGAAAGTTTTCACGCCACATGATACACAGACTTGTTCCTGTCGTCCAACCATTCCTGATAAGGTAAACCATCCATTAAAATTTAACATTACTCAAGTAAAATCTGCAATAGAAAAAGTGAATATTAGAAAATCTCCCGGACTTGACCGTATCACAGGGTCAATGATAAGAAACTTACCTTCGTCTGCTTCCAGAATCTTGCTGTTCATTTTTAACGCTATATTAAGAGTCGGATACTTCCCATCCTCATGGAAGAAGTCTATAATTGTTATGATTCCCAAGCCAGGAAAAGATGCTAGCCAGGTTGCGTCGTACAGACCGATAAGCTTATTATCAATCCTATCAAAGCTTTTCGAAAAAATATTCATTTTAAGTATAACTCCTCATCTAAATGAACACGACATCATCCCGGATCACCAGTTCGGATTCAGAGCGAAACATGGTACAATAGAGCAAGTGCATAGAATTGTCACCCTTATTAGATCGGCGTTTGAGAAAAAGCAATACTGCTCAGCCCTGTTTATAGACATTTCCCAAGCATTTGACAAAGTTTGGCATGATGGGCTACTCATCAAAATAACACGAATGCTTCCTCAAAACACTCACAAGCTTCTGGAGAGCTATCTAACAGGCAGAACATTCATAGTAAGGTCGCAAGATAAATACTCCCCCCTCAAGAAAATTACTGCTGGTGTTCCCCAAGGCAGCATATTAGGACCGCTTCTATATATAATATACACAGCGGATATGCCAACAAACCTGAGCACGCATACCTCTACATTTGCAGACGACACAGCATTTATTAGCGTTAACCATGACCCAAAAGTCGCATCGCAAAATCTGCAGTCCCACATCAATGAACTAGAGGCATGGCTAGAAAAATGGAGAATAAAGGTTAACCCGGCTAAATGTGCTCACTTAACTTTCACGCTCAGAAGACAAACGTGCCCAGCAGTAAAAATAAATAACATCACTGTTCCGGTAGAAAACCATGTAAAGTACTTGGGAGTTCATATAGATAGACGTTTGACCTGGTCTCGTCATATCGAAGCGAAAATAACGGCTATGAAACTTAAAGCAGCTCAACTACATTGGCTTCTCGGTAGAAACTCAAACTTGTCTTTAGACAACAAAGTTCTTCTTTACAAGTCCATCATAAAACCAATATGGACATATGGCATCCAATTATGGGGTACTGCATGCGCATCTAACATCCAAAAGCTTCAAAGAAGACAGTCTAGAATATTACGACAAATTGTCTGCGCCCCATGGTATATACGTAATGATATTATCCACAGAGATCTCAACGTCCCCACTATCCAGGAGGAAATTAAAAAATATTCAATAAGCTACATCGATAAATTAATGGTTCACCCTAACTACCTCGCTCGGGGTTTGCTTCAGTTTGAAGGTCACCAGAGGCTAAAAAGAACCGATACTTTGAGCCTTACTAGAAGACAGTCTTAAAAATTTGAATACAGCAGTTAGTGGTTACACAGGTAACAACTAATAAACAACAAGTAGAATTAAGATTTGAATACATATTGTAAATTGCGATAAGAAAGATTCAATAATAAAAATAAATTATTAAAAAAAAAAAAAAAAAAAAAAATTTTTGTCGAGGTAATTATCCGTGGAATACTGTATTCGTTTATTTAGACAGGTAAGTTATTTATATATACACAATTATATAAATGTATAAATAATCAATTGCGTTGTCTTTCTTGCAGCCAAAAAAAACCAACATCATTGAAACCGGCTCCGAAATTTTGACACAAAATTTTGTCATTAGCCCCGAATTTTTTTAATTTCTGTTCTTCTTTATACTAATACAGATAAAGGTATGTTTGTTTTATCCTTTATTTTACTTTTCTTAAATGTTTGTATATAAGTTTATTTTTTAATATACATATGCTACATTTCATTTATTAATATTAGCATATATTTATTACATTTTATTAAAATATAAATTTTTGAAACTAAATATGTTTTTTGTTTTATTCTGAGAAACATATAACATGTTGAACTAGACATGTTACATGGTGTTGGGAAAAATAGAAAGATGGTTTGAATGATCGTTTGCTTATTTCTTTTGAACATAATAACATGTTTGTGACAATAATTAACTATAAACATTATTTTTGAACATATATTGTTACCTAAGACGTGTTTGACACAATCATAACCACAAACATTAATGATAGTTTGCGTTTGTGATTGTATCAACCATGTTTTTTCTTTGCGTGTATAACATTCACATTGCGTCGGGAATCATGGCCCCCATTAAAATCAATAATCAAATAATACAAAATTCGCATGTAAAATACCTCGGTATATATCTAGATCGTCGTTTAACGTGGAAAAGCCATATAGACTCAAATGAAACTGAAAGCTTATTGGAAGAAATTCTGTCCTTAGTCTCGATTACAAGCTTCTACTTTACAACTCCATCTTAAAGCATATCTAGTGCTACGATATTTTACTATGGGGCAGTGCCTCGGCCACTTATATCGAAAAAATTCGAAGGCGCCAAAATAAACTTCTACGAATAATCACAGCCGCTCCCTGGTATGTTAAAAACTCAAACATTCATAAGGATCAGGGTTGTCAGATCGATTTTGACCTTTTTCGCCAAATTCAATGTCAAAAATCGCCAAAGCCTTTTATTCCAAGTCGCTGAAATCCGCCAAAAATTTAAAAAAAGTCGCCATAATATATATTCTGTTTAGTTTTTATTTAGAAGCAAGTAAAAATGATTAGTGAAGACAAAAAAGGAAATTGCACTATTAAATAATTAATAGTAGTCAACTAAAAGCAGCAAAGAAAGAATTTTTGTGGTTAGTTTTAAACAAATATTGGATTTATGTATTTATGAAGTTGAAGTTTTACTATATATCTACACTTCAGCGCCAAAACTCTCTTTGATCTTCCTTTTTGAAATACATTGTAAGTGAATTAAATTTTTTCAACGAAGGTACAAAAGAAGTGCATCATGTAGTATTAACATTCATATACAGTAGACGCTCGCTTATATGATAAATTTAGACAGGGCCTGTTCACTAAATGGAAAAGTTCACATAATCGAGACAATATAAAATAAGTATTTCAAATCAATTTTAATATGTGTACATACCTAACCTATATTAAGTTTTTATTTTATATTAGTTTGTTAATAATAAATGCACATGAAAGTAGTCGATTATATTTTTTTTTGCTTTAAAAGATTTCTGTAATGCCTTGTCCCTGCATTTTCACAATGCCAAATATCATTATCAGATATATTATTTTCACTCCAAGCAATAACTTTACAAACGCCAACCATCTTATAAATTTTCCTTTGCATTCGTATAAACACATTTACTAGCTTTTTTTTGGGGAAGAACAGATTTATAATAAAGAGTGTTTTTTTATAGAGTGACACAAGTTTAAATCATAATAAAAAAAGAAAATATATTTTTAATATCAATTAAACGGGCTTTATTGGAAAGAAAATTTTATGAACTTGAAATATGATTCCTGTCATGTGGCTGGCGTGTAGAAGGTGCCAATTTTCAACAACTTTTCTCATTTTGATCATCATCGTTTTTGAAGACATGTGGGCCAATGACTCCGCCAGCCCATAAAGCGCACCAAACAGTAATATTTGCGGATTTAATGGTCTTTCGACAAAAGCTTGTAGATTCTACTCACTCCAAATGCGTCAATTCTGCTTATTTACTTACCCATTCAACCAGATATTGGCTTAGTCGGAAAATACAATTTTGAGTGGAGATTCAAAATCAATATCAATTCATGCTTCAGCCCATTCGCCGAATTATTTGATTAAAAATGTCAAATATTTGCGCGTTGCTCGATAAGCCGATTCATAATGAAATTTCAAAGCAAACTAAACAAAAAGCAACTATCAGCTGTTAAATGGGTGCTCAAATATGGCAGTGATGCCAACTCAAAGTTGTGTTACTTAAAAAAAAAACACCCTTTACAACAAATAGTTTCAAAAAAATCAACGGTTGCAAGTTGTTCATAAAGCAGAGATAGGTCGTGTTCACTCTTTAGAACCTCATGTGTAAAAATTTTGTTGTTCACTATTCTGGCTGTTCATATAACTGGGTATTCATATAACCGAGCGTCTACTGTAAATTATAACTCGTAACAACGCGTCAAGAACTGCATTCTACTTAGAAGTAGAGTTTTAGTGAAGTTCATTATTGAAAATACATTTTTAGCACAGTCATTACTAGTTGGATTTAGCACCATATAATGAACAGCCAAAGCAAGTTCTTTAAAATGGTACATACCTGGCGTGTCCTTATAGCATAAGCTTTTGGCCAAAACTGATTTAAATAAGATGAAGTATCATCCAATTACAAACGGTCATTTTGTCCATTGTGTTTTATAAACATCCAAAAGTACGTTACGATTCATTAATATCTTTAATAACAACGAATTTGGTTGTGATAATAATTTGCCACATTTTATAATGGAGAAATGTTCGTAAACTTGAAATCGCTATATTCATGCTTTATTAATTCTTTTTTAAATATGAAAAACAATTTTCTCCTGGATTTTCAATATATTCATCAGCCATTTCAACATAACATAATTTAGTTTCAAATACATACTGATCATAAAAGCCTAAAATGTCATACATAAAAATACTAGAATAAAAATAATATAATTTTTTTTTATTGAATTTAACGAGTTTTAAAATAAATGCATGGCTCACCAAAAATAGCCAACAAAATCGCCAACTATTTTAAAATATCGCCAAAAAATCGCCATGTCGCCAAATCAAAAATTAGGTCGCCAATCAAGTTTGAAAATCGCCACGTTTGGCGAGAAATCGCCACATCTGACAACCCTGATAAGGATCTCAATGTGCCATTAGTTAAAACTATGATTACAAAATATGCAGTAAAATATTTTAAAAGGCTTGAACAACACCCAAATCCAATAGCTCCAAATATTTTAAATCATGGCGGCCAACACTCGCTTAAGAAGAAGAGACACTGCAGCACTCACCCAATCAGAAGAGCGATAAACACCTACATATGTGAACAGAAACCGTGATGACGAAATTTGTTGTCTGGCACTGGCAGGACACAAAACAAAGTATTAGGATAAGATTTGATTAATTATTGTTAGTTCATATTTAGTATATGAAGATTCAATAAATAAATACAAAAAATATAAAACTTTTCGCTTTCTGAGTTGGTTTGGCAGCGACTGTTTACATTAAATGAGTCAGAAAGAAAAGAAACAGTTTTTTTTTTGCCAATGACAAATGAAGAAGTGGAAGAAATGGCAGTTTTTCCATTTTGACTGCATTTCAACTATTTTAATTTAAAATCGGTGTTCATTTTGACACTAATAATTTCTCTTTAATACGTTTTAATAAGCTAATAGGCCTATATGACTTAACTTTTGTATGATTTTTACCTGGCTGTGTTATCACGATTAATAAGGAAACCTTTCATTTGTGAGGATAGTATTCAAGGCGTAAAATAGTATTTAAGATAAAAAGAATAATTATTTTTGCTATGCGAGGCAGCTGCAACAGCATCTTATTATTGTTTTTATCAATACCAGGTACCTTCTTAGTGTTTAAATCACAAATGCGCTTTTCTATTTACTTTATCTCAAATCTTAGGGGAATAGCTGCTCTAACAGGCGGGTACTCGACTGCTATGTCATGAGATAATACATTTTTCAAATGATTAACAAACAGATTTCCTTTTTCAATATCATTTCTTGTCCAACTTTCGTTCAAGTTTCTTAATGGTGGCTTATATATAACTGGCCTTTTAAAATTTCTAGCTGCACGCCATAATGAGTAGCCTGATTGTGGAGTTGCATGAAGTTCCTTAAGAAAGTTTTCCAGAGAAGCCGTTTCCTGAGGCTGTAGTAACTTTCTTAGGTGTTTTGCGCACTTTTTTAATAAATTCTTAACTTGAAAGGATCTGTACAACTGCCACTCTCTTCGAACTCTCCTTTTTTCAGTCAAGAGCCGCTCGACATCTGTAGAATATATTTTATTATTTTTGATTTTCTTTTGGGGTAATGCTGGAATGTTGAACAGCTGTCGCTAAATAGCCAGTCGGAGATACAATTCTATTGGGTTTCATTAAAGTAACAATTGTAGGTATGTGATCGGAAGATAATTCTAAGGAAGCTTTAAGATAAATCGCTTCTGTGGGGATGATTTTAACCACACCGAAATCGATGACATCTGGAATTGTTTGCTGATCAGTAGGCCAATATGTTGGTTGTTTTCTCGGGTCCACATTAAAATCCATTTTAGAAATTGTATTAAACAAAACACGACCCTTTAAATGTTATAATCGCAAGCGGCGAGAAAAAAGGGTCCTAATGATTTATAATATTTGTAATATTGGCTTTCTGATTTTGAAAAGGTGGAGAGTATAAAGATGAAGCCACCAGAACATCAATTTGTTTATTTTTAAGAAAATATTCTAGCTAATTTTTATGTTGCCGGATGCCGTTTGCGTTCCAAAAACAAATTTTTTAAATAGTTCATGGCTTGTAAAGTACGGCTTGCAATAACATCGATTGCATTCTTAGCGTTTCCTGCATCATGTTACCCATTGTGTTCGTAAAATTATTTACTGCTTGCACTAATGTTTCTATGGTTTTTTCTAGTCGACTTGTATTAGAACCTGGAGTTTTATCATTATTTGCCCAAGCACCTTGCATTTGCATATGGTTTGAGTTTAGGACTTTAGCGTAGGAGGTCCCGTTATTACTAGGCTGCGCAACATAAATGTCATTAGTGTTCCTTGATTTGCAAGTAAGGGCACCACTACATTGAAAGCTTTGTATGTGTGGCATTGTATTGGTTTGTTTACGTTTGCATTTGTTGGTTTTACGCTCTTTTGCTCTTTGTTTTTTGTGTATGTATACACATCGTTCGCTCTTTTTGCATTTTCATTTTGCATTTGCCCATAGCTGTTGATTTGTCACCTACATTTGAGGGACACTAACCGAACGCTTGATGATAGAGTATACAGTGTATCCTTTACAGTTGGCAGCGTGATTACCGCCACAGTTGCTAAATTTTTTTGCGTTGGGTGTACATTATCTTAAGGACATTAAGAATTTAATCAGCTTGTAATGAAATGTAAACATATCAGTTCTTCTTAAATGGTTTATACAATTTCCGTTTATTTTGCCGATTAAATGCTGAATTTCAGTTTCTAAGTGTAATGCACAAAGTTTAGATTATTTTCGTCAACTCAAATAAAAATTTATAAATTTAGTCAGAATAATATAAACATTAAAGCTGGAGGTCTACACCACGCGTTACTCGCTTTTTCGCAGCATACGCAGCTGTCAAAAAAGTAGAATCTGTGTAGTAATGCGTAGTAAGTTACATGCACAAAAGCGTAGATGCCTTGAGGCGAAAAGTAGGTTTACTTTCTACTTTTGTAGGCGTCACAAGCAACGTTCGAACAAACAGCTGATTTTGACAAATTAAATTTTATTTTTACTTTGCTGCTGCTGCATAAAAAGCGTTGCATGTAACTTGAAACGAAGAACGTAAGTAAGGTTAGAAAAGCATGCGCTGCATGTAGGCGAAAACGCGTGGTATGGTCCTCCAGCTTAACAGCAAAAATTTTCTGCATTTCCACAAACACTAATGCACCTAAGTATTTTTTCCAGATAGAGTTACGTACCACACTTTAAATATGAATTGGTCTATGTATAAAAATTAGTACCTATGGAACTTTATTTTATAGAAATAAACTTATTAATTAATCAATGTTCAAATAAAATTTATTTCTTGCTTTATAAAAAGCAGTTTTTATGTTTCATATTTAAGAATAAGTAGAATTTAAAACATCTTTGAGATTTAATTATAGCCAACGGGCACAAATGTGTTGCGATGCGCCACTTGGTTAAATTGATCAATCCCACACGATTTAGTTTTCTTACCAAAATACAAATTCATTTCATTTGAGATGGGCAGGTGATTTTTAATATGTGTTAAGCCCACTACATTTTTTATTCATTAATTGATATAGAATTGATAGAAAGAAACAGTAAATGCTAGAAAGAGCGAACTATAAAAAATTTAAACAAAGTGTTTTAGTTTTTTTTCTCTTGTTATGGTTTTGTTTCAGGGATGGCGTTGAGAATTTTTAATATTGTACCAAAAACCTTTTAAAGTTGTACTTTTTTACCCTTATTGTAGTAAAAGATTTTTTTAGTTGAAATTAATTTTATTAACGTTCTTAAAAAACACCACAAAAAGGTATTGTAAACAGTGATGCCAACTTAGTGCTTTTGGCACTATTTATGGTGCTTTTTGATGCCTCAAAACGCCAAAATTTTATCCATAGTGCCAAACTAAGAAAAAGCACTAACTTGGTGCTTCTTCAATTTTTCGTTAGTGCCTTTAGTGCTTTTTACAATTTTTATTTTTTTTCTACCATTTTTTAGCACTTCGATTACATAGAGGATGATTTAGATGAGCTTTGCTATTTGCGGTACAATTTTGAGAAGGCTTGTAAAGATTTAAAGATTTCAAATGATAAAAGAAAGTTACATTCGTTTAACCAAAACTTTGTTTACGAGGTTAAAGCTTGGCTTCTTAGCAATTTGGAAATTTTACGAAACGTTGCACTTGTTTGCGTTGACAACATATTTTGTAATCGTTATTCAAACGTTGTTTTTCGATAAATATTTTTTTAAAGACGAAGACACTGTTTCCAAAACAGAATATGGCTTGGAAAACACAAGGAATTGTTAAAAAACATGCAGTCAAAAACCGTACAAAAAAAAACCCCCAAAGACTTTTAAAACAAAAGAGTCGTAGCTTGGTATAAGCAAAGTGTTAAATAAATTAAAAACATGTGACAGAAAAAACTTTTATAACGAGCGTTGTGTGACCTGGCATTTTTCTTGCGCTTTAGTTTTCCACGAGTTGTGCACTTCTTCCTGTAGTGCTATTGAAAAAAGGTTTGGCGCGATTTTAATTTAGATTTATTTAAACGATAAAATTAAGTTTTATAAACAATGGTCGGTCATTGGAAATTTTCGTTAATTGCAACAGGCCAGATTTTTTCGAGTTACGAAAATCAAGCTCGCACTGTATTACTTTAAAACAGTTTTATGGCCAATTTAAACTCAGCTGACGATGATCCAAATGATTTGGATGATATTATTTTTATTGAATATAATAATACAATAATAATAATATTTATTATTTAATCTTAAATGAAAATGGCCCCCATCAACGCCGTCGCCTTTTTTAAGATTTTGGAGGTATATAATACTCGCCACAGCAAAATGCAACTTGTTTTGTGTTTAATTAAATTGTTAAAATGGCTTAGTGCTTTTTTACGCTTTTTTTTTGCTCGAAATAGTGCTTTTTTTTAAATTTTAAAGTGCTTTTTGCTCTCAAAAAGTTGGCATCACTGATTATAAATCTTAGTTTAAAAAGTATCAACAAAAAAGTACAATTAACACAACTTAGCCATCCCTGTTCTGTTAATTTTATTAAATGTTACCAACTTTTTGTTTGACAAACCTAAAAACAAAAAGCAGTAAATCGCTGAATTTACCCGTAAACCGCTGATTCAGTAACTCTTTTAATATTTCAGGCTTGAAATGTCAATTTTAAGTTGAACAATTTTACATATTTTTTGACATAACTTCATTTTTTATCGATAACTTTAGTAAAATTTTTGACAGTTTGCCATTTATCTTGAAAAATGCATTAAAAATGTAGTGTCATAAGGGCTTTAATAAAATAAAAAGCACTTGAATGTTCACTTCAACGAACTGACATTTTATTTTTTAAGTTTGCAAAGTTAAAAGTTTTCAAGTTATCTCCTAATAGAGAAAAAATTAAAAAAAAAAATATTTAGTACATTAAAAAAATCGTACATAACAATTCAGCAGTACCTGTACAATCCCTTATCCACAGGTAATTTCTACAATATTAATCTTAGACTTGTACGTTAAAAGAATGTAAACAACTTAAGCTTAATATAAAAATTTTATGTATTTTATATACTTTTGAATGTTTGAAAGGTACAAAACGTCTGACGATTGGGATCATGAAATTGTGGATAACAAAGTATTTGGAATTTTAAAATTATGGCAATAAGAATTGGTAGAATGTGTCAAATATTTTGTTTTTATCAGTTTATAATGTTTAGTTTAGTTTTTATAATGTTTTGATATGTAAAAGCTGTTTTTCAAGATAAGCAGATGAATGTAGATCTGATAATTTAATATTCCAAAGCCCTTGCTATATCTTCAAAAATTAATTCGCTTAATTATTTTTTTAATGCTAAAACCTTCTTTAAAAATTAAAAATACTCTAATTTTTTTTAAACGTATTTTATAAAAAAAATTTGAAATGAGTTAAGCTACGTTCACAATCAAAAAAACAATTTCGTTTTTTCTTCTATCTTTTTTCTTCCCAAAGTATTTCATATATTTTCCTTTCATTTTTAGAACAAAAATGTAACTAAAACTTTTTTAAAAATGTAACTAAAGTTGAGTCATCTAGAACTCCAGCAACAATTTGTATGAAATTGTTTCTGACGTTTAAAATAATTTTATTTAGTTTTGAATGAAAATTTTAACAAAATGTTTACAAAAATAAAAATAAATGCATAATATTGTTGTGGCTAAAATTTGCAAACGGTTTCTTGATACAAAATGTGTGTAGTTAAAAATGAAATTGTTGCTCTATTATGAACAACAAGTGAAAATGTTTTTTTGATTGTGAACGCAGCTTAATCCAGTAAAATTAAAAAAAAAAAATTATGAAATGGGAAAATTTATAAATTGTACCAAATATGCCATTCGTGTACTATTGTACTTTTTAAAAGTCGGCTGCCCCAAAAATGGTACAATTGTACCAAGTTTAACATCCCTGTATTATGTGGATTAATTAATCAACATTTTTTTTTTTTTATATTATGGAAATTCAGTCGTAAAACTGCTCTGAGTGGAGAAGCAGCTCGCGCTTTTTGTCATTATTTCTTAAGGGCAAACAGGTCGTTTTTGTTTGTCTGCTTTTGTTGCGTTTTGCGGTGTCACCCCGCATTGGTTAGTGTTTCGGCGTCTGAGTTACAGTTTTTGCGGTATCTGCATTAACTATATGCAATCGTTTTTAACCTCAATTTGAGGTTTTGTCTGGTGGAGAACCATTAATAACTCCATGTGACTGGTGGAGAACCAAATATAACTCAGACGTTTTACTGGTGGAGTACCAAGGAAATAACTCCGAAGAAAACTGGTGGAGACCAATATACTCTGGAACGGATTCTGGAAGCTCTCGCCTTCCTATACGAAGGTTTAGGTCGAACGAGGACTTTGCGGTTGAGGCTCCTAAAATTTGTGTGATACCTTGGCAATATAACTATAAATAGTTAGCCAAAAAATTTTAGTGTTAAGAAAGCCAAAAAAAAAAATATTTTGTGGAATTTAAATAGTCTACTTTTAAAATGCAAAAAACCAAATGTTGACGAATTTTTATAGTTCTAAGTTGTTGGATTTTTTTTGTATTTTATTTATGTATTTATTTATTTTTCTTTATTCATTAATAATCAAAAAGCCAACATAGGCCAAAAGCGATTACATTTTAAAATTTGGAGTAAGAAAATTACACCTTAAAATAGATTACTTAGGTCTTATATTACATTATACATTCTTTATTTTACCTTTACCTTAACCGCACTTCTTAAAGTTCATCATTTATAATATTAGAAAATAGTCAGTAACGATTATAGCACATTATCTTAAATATTTTTCAAAATAATATTCCTAAATCTTGGCAAACTACATATTCTGGCAACAAATGATCTGTGCATAAACAGCGTATTCGTTCTCGGACTTATTAACGCTGCAGTTCTGGAAGAATGGGAAAACGTGAAAAGTCTCTTAAGGTATGAAAAGTAGACTGGTCGCATCTTGTATGGGACTTTTTTTTAAATTTAATTGTTTGCGCTGCTTAAAATATGAGGTTTGGTGTAAAAAATCATGATCTAATTTTTCAGGTCAATCCGACGGTGCCTAGCCGTGCCGGGTGGGGCCCAAAGTTCCCCATATTATAAAAAACATATTTTCTATCAGATCTTTATAGTTATACTAGTTGAAAAGCCGAAAATCAAAAATATGGCTTCGTTACGATCTTCCGCGCAGAGAAAGTACTTCAAGTGTGCCAAATTTCAGCTTCATATGTCATCAGATGGCTTCAGAAAGTTGCGGGAAGGATAGGACATACATGCAAACATCCTGACATACTAAGAAATTATATATTTGGGGGATTCACAAGGTGTCATAAAGTCATATGTCTTAAAATAATAACATGAAAAAATACGACTGTTGTGAACAACCCCTCATAATTTAGTGTGCTATTTTGAATTTAAATCAACTGCTTTAAAACAAATATAAAAAATAAAAAATTAACTAACATTAAAATATTTTTTAATTCTTTTCCATCAATTAATAATTTAAATTGGATCTTACCTGACTATTTTCCATTTTGCAGACGCAAATAAGAAATAAATTTTATTTTGTTTGTTTACCAAACAGCAGAGTCATAAGCCGATCTTATTTGACGCCGCAAGTGATTGCTTGCAAAAATTGCTAGCCGCAGGTCAAATTTTTGATGTTAACCGGATAAAATTATATCATCAACGGCGACGGCTACAAAAATTAACGCGATACGGCTCAGCCGCTCAGCTCTGGTCTCTTTTGATTAATTACGACAGCACAATAAACATAGCAAGCAACGTTCTATTAATTAAAGACACTTTTTGTTTACAAAGCAACAACAATTGCCGTATTCACAAAACTCTTTGTATCGTTGTATCAATTGTATGTTGTATTTAAATTCATAGCTCACTATTGGTTTTTTATACAACATACAATGGATACAACGATACAAAGGGTTTTGTGAATACTAAACTATTGTAAAATGCTAGAACATTATGACAATATAACATGAAAGCACACCTTGTGAATACCCCAATTGTATAGATAGATTAAAGTATTTGCTGTTTAATATTTTAGTATGATACGAACGAAAGATTTTTAACCTAATTCGGGGTCGCTGAATCCAGTGGTGCTAGAAAAACGTTTTAACTTTCTTTAAGTAAATTTTATTGCGGAATTTCGGTTTTTTTAGTTTTTCAATAAGCTAAAGCGTTTTTGAGTTACGAAAACATAAGTTGTGCAACCTCCTTAATTTTCGAAATAACGGTATATCTCGAAAACCAAAGCTAACATAAAGAAAAAAGTTTCAACTTTCTTAAAGTAAATTTTATTGCGGAATTTCGGTTTTTTTTTAGTTTTTCAATAAGCTAAAGCGCTTTTGAGTTACGAAAACATATGTTGTGCAACATCCTTAATTTTCGAAATAACAGTATATCTCGAAAACCAAAGCTAACCTAAAAAAACGGCTAGCACCACTGGATTCAGCGACCCCGAATTAGGTTAAAAATCTTTCGTTCGTATCATACTAAAATATTAAACAGCAAATACTTTAATCTATCTATACAAAATATAATTTCTTAGTATGTCAGGATGTTTGCATGTATGTCCTATTCGTTCCGCAACTTTCTGAAGCCATCTGATGACATAGGAAGCTGAAATTTGGCACACTTGAAGTACTTTCTCTGCGGAAGATCGTAACGAAGCCATATTTTTGATTTTCTGCATTTTCAACTAGTATAACTATAAAGATCTGATAGAAAAGATGTTTTTTTATAATATGGGGAACTTTGGGCCCCAGTCGGCATGGCTAGGCACCGTCGGATTGACCTGAAATATTAGATCATGATTTCTTACACCAAACCTCATATTTTAAGCAGCGCAAACAATTAAATTTAAAAAACTAATTTAATTGTTTGCGTATTCAGCCTCACCAAATTTAATTATTTTAAAGAAGAACAAGAGTAACCGCATTTTAACTGAATAAAAGCGAACTTTATTAGAATCTGTAATTTATTTTTTATCTTTAGCACATTATTTCGATAAAAAGTTAAACAGTTTTGAACACATTAAACGAATTCAGTAAAGTTAATGAATTTTGTTTTTTTTTTAATTTTTTAATAAAAAAATAATTTTTTAATAAAAAATAACAAAATTCTTATGGATATTCATATGTTCATTTCTATTTATGTATGTCTGTTAATATGAGTTTGAGAATTAATGATCGCAATCGTTAATCTCTGACATTAAAAATCGCATGGGAACATTAAAGCGTGTATTTTTTTCTGCAGGACAAGCTTTTAATAACTCAATTCTTTTTGATTAAATACCTGCTAAAAAGAATTTAATACTGGTACATAAAAATTTTTTCGCAGACACATTAAATCCATCAAATATATTTTATAGCCTCCTCTCTCCTCTTGATTTGTAAATTTGTAGAAATTCCAAGCAGTAATTTTTAAATTCAAAATTACGCGCATTTGATTTGATTATATGTATATACACATGTACATATATAAAATGCCAATAATATTTCATTAATACGTAGGAGATGGCTTTTTAATTGCATTTACGTATTAATAAATTGAAGTCCTATTCTTTTTGTAGAACTGACGGGACATTATTTTTTATTTTCCAAAAACGAAGGGCACTTTTGTGTGAGGTAAGGATAACAAAAAACATTGACGACAATTTTAGGTCGATCGAAGTCTGTGGTCATAAAGCAAGTTTTCAAATTGTACCAGAAATGGAGGAAATTAAGAACAAGAGGAGACCGTCGCATAACATATAAGTTTGTTCTAGATAAATATTGGGGCACAAAAATAATTAGTTTTCACAAACTTTAACACTCGATCACGCCAATTTTTAGCCAATAGAGTTCAATTCTTTTTTATTCTTACCTCACATAAAACTGCCCTTCGTTTTTTTAGGGTCCATCTTAATGTACATGTGTACATCCACATGCATCTGCGTTCAATTACACTATGGAACATTTTTGGGATTATTGTCTGGGGGGTGAGAAATTCCAAGTCAGGGTGATGGTACTGGTCAGTATAGTATAACCCTCAAAGGGTTTGGCGTTCGTATGTGTCAGTTTTTTTTTATGACATTTTAAATTTTTTCCTTATCTTGATGTTTTTTCGCTTAGTTGTAACATTTTGGCAAAAACGTAGTTTAACATAACTCGAGAACCACTTGTCCGATTTTGCTTGAACAAACTCAAAAAAATTTAGAATTACAATTTCTTTAATCCGTTCATATAACGTTTTTCTTTATAATCAACAGTTTTGCTGTAAAAATAAATTTGTGGAGAAAAAAAATATTTTTTTGCCTAAAATTAAAATTTTTTTTTTTTTAAATTCATAAAAAATCCAAAACGGAAAAAAGGATAAAGTGTTATTAATTTCATGTAAAGTCACATAACCTATTAACAAAATGCGACATAGATCATAGAAATCGATTAACGCGTTCTGCTTTGATTTACAATTAAGTGAAGGTATCCCATTTTGACAAGAATATTGATATTTGTTTTTATTCAAAAAAGTGTCATTTATCGCCTTTTTTATAAATTTTCCCCAATAACTCCAGACTTCTGGCCATAAACTTCTAAAAAAATTAAGTAAACATTTTTATAATTTTTTATTTTTATTTTATTTATTTTTATATATTTTAATAAATATTGCCTAGACTTTTTCGATGGTGGTTGTTCGGGACTAGTGGCATCGCATTCATCGCTATCATCAGTTTCTGAACCACACATAATGTCAATGTGTGACGCCACTGTTGGCCCTTCTGCATCTCCTGAAAATTCTTTATCATCAAGATCATCCTTGTCTTGCCACACAAGCTTACTCCACCAGCAAATTTCCGCAATTATTGCACTCGGCGACTTTTTGCCTCTATATCTGTAAGTTTTTGTTTTATTAAAATGAGTTTGAAAAAATAAAAAATCAGTATTACCTCATTTGAAATGGCATAGCAACTTGATGATAGCGTTCACCTTGTTTATCAGATTCGGTAGCCAATTGTTTGATGAAGTAGTCCAGATGATGATGTTAATAATGGATTTTCAAGGACATGTGGACACCAATTTCCGAAAATGCTCTTAACATCCTTGCGACAGAAACATCGTAGTTGTTAGAACGATGCTTTCCCAACAAGCCTTCTATTACTTCTTTGATTGCCTGCCATGCATTCAATTCAGCGTCAATCAAAATATTGTTGAATGCGTCACTTTTAATCAGCTTTCGTATATCTGGACCATTTAGTACGCCTGATTAGAAAAAATTTATTTGTTAAGATGGAAAATCATGGGAAATTAATGTGATATTATAACTTACCTTCTTTAATTTTACTTTCGCTGAGTCTCGGGTAAATTAGTTTCAAACACAAGAAAACTTCATCTCTTTTGGCGACAGTTTTGATAAAATTCTTAACAATTCCAAGTTTAATATGCAGTGGAGGCAGCAATATCTTCTCCTTCGGCCCTAGAGGCTCACAAATAATATTGGCCGTTTGTAACCTGTTGTGCTCTCTGAGTTTCCATCCGTGGCACACAACTTTTGAGGAGAGCCAAAAAACTGTTTTTTTCACGTATTACTTTAGTTATTAAAATTCGGTATTCTACAATATTTTTTAAATCTACCACTGCATCTCACAGATAATGGGGACTTTATGCGAGATAGAGGGTTTTGCTTCTCAAAAATAATCAATATGTATTTATGAAAATGAAAAGATAGAGGGTTTTGCATTTTAATAAAAATAAATTATTTTGAATTTATTTATGCCATCGTCAGTGTTTAACGTGGCTTATTTAAGATAATGGCTATATTAAATAAAAAGTTATAGCAGCAATTTTTTTTTGTTTGTTTTTGCTTTTTTAAGTTTGTTTCGAGTTTGATTGGTGTAAATTACCGTAAAAATAATAATAAAATTCCGGTGGTATAACGTTCTTCAAATCTCGCAAATTCTTCCACTTATTTGGTCGAATTGAAAGTGGAGCAGCATATGGAGGTTTTGGTTCAATATTTTCTGTATAAGGTTTTATACGAACAGGAAGATCAATGTGATCTGTATCAAATTTTATTTTATATTTTACGCTACCATCTGGAAGATATAAAAGATATCTTAAATTAGACACTATGGGATCGTTCGTTACTCGTCCTGGTCTAATTGAAAAAAGCAAAAGTTTATCATCACTGTAATTATTAATGAAATCATAATTTAAATTTTCTGCATCAATCGGCTTTTTCACGATCTCATTTTTAATTTTAACAGTCTTTCTGGCTTTTGTAGTCATTCTAACGGAATCGATTGGGAAGTGTTTTAATTGATTTTTCAACTTAATCTCTATCCTAGCATGGGCATACGCGTATGGCCTTTCTCTAAGAACTTCTTCCTGTTCAATAACTTTATTATTTTTAGCAGCAAAATTGGATAGAGCATAAGATAAATAATGGTTACGGTTTTGGTAGCCACAACCATCCGAGAAAATTGTAATTGGCAATGAATCTAATAAGCAATGCGGTTTTTAATGATAAATAATAAAGGAAACAAATACCGACGCGGAGAAATCACTATAGATTTCGCTCCCCCAATAGCTTGTTCACTGATGAGTACCTATGTATATTATAAATAGTAAAACTGTGTACCCAAAGGCGTTGCTTAAAGTAAAATGCTGATGCATTAATATTGGGACACAGTTTCACTGCTTAGACGTCCATTGTAAAAACGTGATGTACACCATTCTCAATTGCAATTTTATCAATACCTTCTTCATACTGTGCACGATTTTTTTTTTTAAATGTGTTGATTATATTCTTCAACTGATACTAGGTATTATGAAAGATTATCACACGATAATAATATTTTTATTACATACGATTTTAAAAATTACTTATTTTGACAATTATATCATAGATGGACACTTTAAAAGAAGACACTTTTTAAGCAAATTCCAACTTTTACCATTTATTTTTAAGGCATGGACATTATATTTTCTAAAACCAAGCATGCAAAATATTTTAATTATAATTCAGTTCAGAATCGGCTTTCGTTATTTTAATAAACCATTAAAATTGTCAAATTCATGTTCAGCTTGCAAAAAATAGTAAAACACATGTATTGCAGGAACAAGTTATTCAAAAAAAATAATTGAAAATTTGTTATTAGAAAAGATAGAGGGTTTTGCATTCAGAAAAATTAATTGTATAAGATAGAGAAAATACAAAAATACCCAAAAAACGTCAAAAAAAGATATGTTTGTTATGAAAATTACACCATAGATGAGGGTTGCTTTACTGAACATTTTACCATTAAAAAGTAATTTTCGTGAAAATCAAAGATAGAGGGTTTTGAATATAGGCCCTCGATATGTGCGTTTGCGTTTCATTTAATTTTTTTTCTTGTACTACATAGCAACTGCTGAATGCCTACATGAGTAATGATTGCTGAATTCTGGCTTTTTTGTTTGTATTTTTTTTCCTTTACCAAAACAATCATTGTCGCACCGAACACACAAACATATTAAAAAACGAAGCTAACGATGGTATAAATAACAAAGCACGATGTGCGTTATTTGAATGACTGTAAACCAGCAGCGAATGTTTGCGGTTGCGCAAGTTTGATTGTATGACCGCAAGCGAGTGTATTTGTTGGTGTTCATTTAATGCGATTTTCTTGCAATCGCACAAAGCCGTTCTCTGGTCCATACACGTATGTAAAATGCAGCCCATAAGGGACTAGGATTAGTCCAAATGTATGGAAACAAGGTCTTTTTAACATTACGACGTCCTAGGGCAGGACCATATAACCCAGCTTTGCATTACAAAGGAGTAGTCTTAAAACTACACCATGGTATACTCAAGAGGATTAGTTTTGAAGTCGTTTAAAAACGAAAGCACGTCGTTAAAAAACGAAGACATGTCGTTTCACTACAAACTTGCATTACATACGACCAGTCCAGGAAAGAGTCCATTGGATCAAAATGGATCAAGTAGTCCAATATTATTTTCAGGGTGTTTTGTGCCAATAATGATAGAGCTACCAGACATTCTAAATGACCTTAAATGTTAAAAATATGCATAATATGGCATGGTTGTGGCAGGTTGCATCAGAAAAAGTCGTTACAAACTTTGCAAAATTAAAGTTAAAAAAACAAGGTGAACTTCGAAAGAAATATCTAATATCAAAGAAAGAAAACATTAATATAAAGCAAATATGTCGAAAATAAAGTTCAATAAATTTGGTTGCATTTTAAGGACGATCAGGCCAAAAAGCAAATACAGCAAAACTCTGAACCTATAGAAATAAATGTAGTTGAACATTCTGATGAGTAATCTTCAACCAGTACTCAAGTACGAACAATAAACCAGCAACACCAAATAACCCAATTTTCCAATAGACCTCCTCTAATTCGCAAGCAGCAGCATATAGGCAACTTAGTTTTAAAGATGATTGCCAAAGGACACCACCCATTTCGACTTGTGAAAGAGCTAGATTTTAAAAAACTAATTGAAGAAGTATCTACTTATCCGGGATATACTTTGCCGTCTTGAAAGACGTTGTCAAACCGTTTACTTCTAAGTACCCATATGAAATTTTTGGAAGATGTTAAAATAAAAGTCAAATCTGCCACAGCTGTATGCCTTACTACTGATGTATGGACGTCTTAAGCTAATATAAGCTACGTATCTGTAACCGCTCATTTTATAAATACCGATATTCAACTAACGTCGTATTTATTATCGTTTAGTGAATTTAAAGAAAGGTAACGGCCGATAATTTAAACGAATTTTTTAAAAGGTTGGGTGCGTTCGTAAATGCATCACTGCGCTGCATCAGTGATTTCAAGTGGTAATATATTTATCAGTAAAGTAAATGTGGACCGAAAAATTGTGAAATACTCCACAAAAATAATAGTCAAACAATAATATAAGTTATTATTATTCTTTGATCACCATTAAAAAAAGTTTGCTTTTCTGATGCAGCGCAGTGATGCATTTACGAACGCACCCGTTATTTTTAACTTTGAAATAACTAACAAAGTATCCGCAATCGTAAGTGACAACGCCCCTAACATAGTTGCTGAAATCCGTCAGGGAGAATTGCGTGGAATACGTTGCTTTGCGCACAGTCTGAACTTGATTGTTCAAACTGAAGCTGCAGATATTGCTGAAACAGTAAATAAAGCGAAATTGTTGAATATTTCCATAAAAGTTCTTAGGCGCTAAGTAAATAACTTACCACACAAAAACAAATAAACCTCCTCAAGCTAAAATTAAAGGCGGATGTTCCACCCTGGTAGAATTCAACATAAGATATGTTGCAGAGAATTTCGCAAATTAAAATACTCTCTCTAAATCGGCCAGAGCTGGTGCTGTTTATTGAAGACTGGGAAATTGTTGGTGCTGTATCAGGAGAAAAGAGTGTTACTCTGTCAAAGGTTACAGTGTTATGCAATAGTTTGGAAGACTGTATTCTCACATGCCAACACTCTAGCGAAATGGTAAAAAATCTGATAGCCCAAAAACCTGAAAACGCTCTAAGAGTCTTAAGAAGCAAGATTTTTATGGCAGAGTTCAAAATATTGAAGAGCCAATTACAATACCAACCGCATTAAGCGAACATGGGACAGCTATAAGGAAGGCATACGATTTGGACTTTAATTAAACAGTCAGACCAGACAGCAATGTAGCCGCTTGCACTCGTGAACTCGATAACTACCTGAATGAGGAAAGAAAGAAAAAAATGTTTCTCCAAGGATATATTTCTGTGGCATTTTGACAAAACATCTTAAGTCGAGATAAGATAGCAAAAAAGTTTTTTTAAAAAACTCGGTGAAAAAATCATTTTTATTAAATAATAAAATAAACCAAAATTAAAGAAAAATTTCGTTTATAATACAAAATTTTAAAAACTTAAACAAAAATGTTTTTTGAATGAAAATTCGCATGATTAACAACATTTTTTTCAACTTTTTAAATTCGACTTAAGATGTTTTGTCAAAATGCCACAGATTTATATGCTCTTAACAGTTTATGCTTAATGGTATTATCTGCCCTTTGCGAAAGAATATTTTCCGCAACGGGACAGATTATTAATGAAAGGCGTACACTTTTAAAACCAAAAAAATTTGAAGAGTTGGTGTTTTTGCATAGCAATATGTAATACAGTATAACCAGGTTAATAATTTGAAAGCAAAATATTCCCCATTTTTTTATTGGCATTTAAATAAATTTTATTCTGGGCTCACCTGAAAAGAGTTATGTTATTAGGCTAAGATTCATAAAAGAGTTATTTGTGCTGAATATTGTCAAGATACACCAAATATATGAGATATTTCGTCTTAAAGGGATTAAAGAAAATATCGCTGAATTTAAAATTATGTTAGCATTAAAATAGATAAAATAGCTTGCATATTTTAGGGATTGATATTTGAATGGAAGCTGTATGTTTAAATCTGGACCGATATAACCATATTAAATTTGCAGTTAAACATTTTGGGCAAATTTAATTTTTAAAACGATTCTCACAATTTACATAGGTTTCGTATGTATGACAATTTGATCAAATTATATAAAAACTGCACACGGTTGACAACCAGCCAGATGGACAGATGCACAAAAAAAGATAAATTTTAAAAGTGTTTCCATATTTCTTTGTATCAGCATAAATTAATATAATGTGACGGTCCCTAGCATGATATAATAAAGGTCTGCGCAAATTTGGCGTTTTTATTACGTTTTTACAGTGTAACCATCTCTGGCGGTCATCAGTGGCCCAAACTCAGAGTTGAAACGGGTTACATAAAAACACAGCTCTACAAAATACTACGTATTATGTACAAGAATGGGACGCTGAAAACTCATGACGAGGTAGAAGATGGGCAATGAGACGAGATCGTTTTTTTCTCGGATTGGCAGCGGTAGAAGAAGGTTGTGGCGTATAAGAAAAATTAAGAAAAGTAAAAAAATAAAAATGGTGGATAACGAAAGAAAAAGTTTTTCGGATGTGCAAAAACGCACAGGCCAATAAATGCACAAAATTAAGTTTTGATGGTGACATTTTGTTTAATTTACGTCGTCGAAGTTTAGATAATAATAAAATAAAATAGTAACACAAGAAAAAGCTTTGAACATAAAATATTAAAAAGAAGACGTGAATTTAATTATTAACTCCAAACAACGTGTTTCGCACAAGGAAAGTAAACCGAACATTCGGCACCAATCCGCCTTGATTCCTTTTAATTCTTAAATTAAATTAACTTGAAAGTGAAAAAAACGATAGGGAGCAAAGATCTGGCCATTAAAAAAGAACCATTTCAGGAAATTGGTCCGAGAAAAAAAAGAAACAAACATAGCCAAACAAAATTTCAAGCCACGTGGTTCAACACAAAAACCCTACCGTTGTAAAGCTGAATCATCACCACACCAATTAGAATAATTTCGGTAAGCCAAAAGAAAAAAAAAACACATCTATACACTCACGTTCACAAATCATCACAAAAAAAAAAAAATTATAATAAACAAAAAAAAAAAACCATTTCGCCACAGATCCTCACCAAACACCTAACATATCTATAACAACTCACGGCTACAGTCGCCGGAAACGACTTAGTTGAATTCAGAGGCCCAAACATTGAATGCTCAAAAATCCTGGAAACAACACAACGTCCTCCCAACAACAACCGCATTGGCCGACCCGCATATTACCGTGACGTCCAAAAGGGGAAAAAACCCCCATACGTAATGAAAGCCACTTCATCTCAAGACGACAAACTAGAACAGGATATTTCACAGGTAAAACTTTCAACGTCGGAAAAATCGTCCATTTTTAGGAATTTACCATAGGCTTCCCAGTTAACAATTTTCCAATTGCAAACATAATTATATTCGCATCCGTAAGTCAGCCTATTCTTTTTACGAGATGTTAATAAATGTTCCTACCCGAAAATTATATCGACCCCTATCTCAACTATTATTAACCGACCAGCTATAACCCTTGGAACTATGTTGTTTTTATTATTTTTATAACAATTATAGGAAAAAAAACTATTCTTATTAAAACTAACTAACTATTAGAAACTAACATTAACGTTACAAAAACAAAATTATTCTTACATGCCTATAACTATACACCTTATAACTATAATGCGAGTATGTATATATGTGCCTTAGAATATATTATTATATATATCTTTACATTTTCTAAACCTATTTACTTATATATATATGCCTTAGAATCTAATATTATATATACTTATATATATACACTAGCATTTAACCCGCTACTTCGTTAGCGCCTTCTTTTCCTTCATGGACATACTTGTTTAAATTTTAGCATTTAACCCGCTACTTTGTAATCACGCCTTTTCTTTCATGAACATATTTATATGCCAAAGTATATGTTTTAGCAAAATAGTTCCAACATTTTTCATCTCATAGGTTGATATTGACACAGAACTTTGCACCTATAATTTTGTACTTCCAATCAGCGTTACCGTTGTGATAATAAAGTATCAATTTGACCCTTTTTCGACGATCTTGATACCATTTATGACCCTTTTTTTAAATTATACTTTTGTATCATTTTCACCTATTTTGTGACACTTTTTGACCCTTTTTTGGAAATAGCACTCACATTTTGTTTTTTGTCAACAATGCTGGACGTTAGTGCTAAAAATGTTTTCGAAATAAGCGGAGATGGAGAAATGGACTTCAAGTGAAGATTTAATACCAAAATATAGAACGCAAATTCCTAAAAACCAGTTAGTATTCGTAAAAAGATTTGTGTTAAGAGATTTTGTACGACTTCTAAATTAGATTTTCGATAGTAAAGTACAAATTAGGGTACGTTTTCCCATATAGCAAAAATAACTCATATACATATTTGTTATGTTTTATTTATTGAATAACTTATGGTGATTTCTTTTTAAAAACAATGTGACATTTTATTTAAAAAATGCAATTAGGTGTTCGTTTCTTATAAATGTTTTGCTCTCTTATAGAGTAGCAAGTTTTTTGCTAAAAACTTCATCCTTAATAATGTCATAAGGCATTGATCTTTTTGCCCCCTTTAAAATCGACAATATTAAGAGTGCCCTGTAAAAAAGGTGACATCGGTTTATGTATGGGACCATTTTTAAAACGGCGAGGATTGCCTCAAAGAGCAAGAAAGCTTCGCAAAAATTTAGAAACTCGAAAAATTTTGCAAAAATAGCGCCATCAAATTGATAAAAAGTCCCTAAAACTAACAGGAATGAAAAAAATTCAGTAAAAATTGCTGAAATTCACAAATATTTGCTAACAGCGGTAAGCTTTAAAGAATCACAAAACTTGCAGGAAAAAATTCGCCAACGATTGCAAAATTGGAAACAAAACCAAAAACTTATTTGAAATCGCTAAATAGGTAAAAAAAAAATTTCGGAATATAACATAAAAAGTATTAAAAAAAAGAGCTATAACGATGAAGAACAAACTTTTTGTCAAGTGTAAAAAACAGGAAAGGGCATTCCATAAACAAATTAAGTTTTTTAAGCACTGCCTACCTGAAATAAATATTTTTTGTTTGTTTATAAAAAAACTTGATCTTTTTGTATACCTATATATTTAAATGGGAAATACTGCTCTTAAAAATATTGACCCTTTTTTTATTGAAATACCCTTTTTTGAACCCTGCTTCCAAGTTAAATATTATGGAAAATTCAAAAAGTGCGACTCGTAGAACACAAAAGCAAATGAAAGAAAATTAATTTCGCGTATTATCCTTTTTGATTCTTTTTTCTCCCCATTTATGTATCAAAAATTTCAATGTTGTAGTGGGAGCCTATAATTTAGTACGTTTTTGTCATAGGAGGAAAAAAATGTTTTGGTTTAAAAGTTAGATGGCGTTACAAAAAGGTTCCAAAATATGAACAGGTTTTACGCGCTTACTCCCCAAAAGGACCAAATTTCGAAAAAGTACCAGACACCTGTCCTCTTTTTTAATGAACAACATTAAGTGTTAAATTTTTTGTATCTCCTTTAGTTTTGGGGATCGAGTTGGCGAGAGGCCAGCCTCCGGTCCAAATGTCAACCTTTAAGCTTCAGACGTTTAGGCTCTGCGATAAAAGATAAATAGATGGAGAAAAAATATTTTGAAAAAAGTAACAAACACAGGTACAATTTTCATCCCTTAAACGGCCGAATTTCGTAAAAGTACCAGACAATTATTTACTTTTTTTTATTTATTGCACAAAAATAAATATTAAATTAAAAAAAGTACCAGTTTAGAAAACAAAGTACCTACCAGTTAGAGAACGACAAAGTTCCAAAAAATCCCTCTTACAGATTCTTTTTCACTCAGGACCTTGCATATTTATTTTATGTTTCTAGATCCAATAAATGCGGAAATGAAAAAGGTACCACTTAAAGAACAAAATAGTACCAAAACCCCTCTTAAAGATTCTCATTCACTCAGGACCTAGCAAGTTTAATTTTATCTTTCTGGGTCCAATACTAACGAAAAATCAAAAAGTACCTGTTAATGAAAAAAAGTACCAAAAAATTCCCTTTTATAGATTCTCATCCACTCAGGACATTGCATATTGAGTTTTATTATTCTAGGTTCAATATTATCGAAAATTCAAAAAGTACCAGTCAAAGAAGGAAAAAGTACCAAAAAGCCGTCTTACATATTTTCATTCACTCCCCCCCCCTTGCATGTTTAAGTTTATGTTTCTAGGTCCAATCCTTACGGAAATTAAAAAAGTACCAGCTAAAGAACAATAAAGTACCAAAAGCTTCCCTGTTATAGATTCCTGTCCACTCATTACATTGCATATTGAATTTTAAGTTTCTAGTTCCATTAATAACGGAAATTCAAAAAGTACCAGTTAAAAAACAAAGAAGTACCAAAAAGCGCTTTTACAGATTCTTCTTCACTCAGGACCTTGAAAGTTAAATTTGATGTTCATAAGACCAATATTAACAAAAATTAAAAAAAAACCAGTTAATGAACAAAAAAGTACCAAAAACTTCCTTCTTATTGATTATCATTCACTCAGGACCTTGCATGTTTGATTTTATCTTTCTAGGTCCAATACCAACGGAAATTCAAAAAGTACCAGTTAAAGAACAAAAAAGGACCAAAAAGTTCCGCAATAGATTCTTATCCACTCAGGGCATTGCATGTTGAATCTTATGTTTTAAAGGCCAATATTAACGATAATTAAAGAAATACCAGTTGTAGAACCAAACAGCTAATGAAAAATATCAAATTTCCCGTATTTCCTTTTTTTGGTACTATTTTTTCAGTATTTTCAGTTCCAAAATACAGGTTTTACCCATTTACTACCTAAAACGGATGAATTTCGTAAATGTGCCAGACACCTATTTGCTTTTTTTTTTTTGATTTAATGGACAAAAATAAATATTAAAATAAAAAAAGTACCAGTTTATTTAAAAAAAAGTAACAGTTAGAGAACGAAAAAGTGACAAAAAATCCCTCTTACAGATTCTTATTCACTCAGGAACTTGTATGTTAAATTTTATGTTTCTAGATCCAATAAATGCGGGAATTGAAAGGTACCAGTAAAAGGCAAAATAGTATCAAACCCCCTCTTACAGATTCTCATTCGCTCAGGACCTTGAATGTTTAATTTTATCTTTCTAGGTCCAATACTAACGGTAATTTAAAAAGTACCAGCTAAAGAACAAAAAAGTACCAAAAACTTCCCTCTTAGAGATTCCTAGCCACTAATTACATTGCATATTGAATTTTATGTTTCTAGTTCCAATTATAACGGAAATTCAAAAAGTACCAGTTAAAAAACAAAGAAGTACCAAAAAGCGCTTTTACAGATTCTTATTCACTCAGGACCTTGAACATTAAATTTTATGTTTATAAGACCAATATTAACGAAAATTTAAAAAAGTACCAGTGAAAGAACGCAAAAACACCAAAAAGATTCCTCTTACAGATTCTCATCCACTCAGGACCTTGCATGTTTAATTTCATCTTTCTAGGTCCGATACTAACCAAACTTCAAAAAGTACCAGTTAATGAATAAAAAAGGACCAAAAATTTCCCTCTTATAGATTCTCATCCACTCAAGACATTGCATGTTTAATTTTATGTGTATAGGTCCAATACTAACGAATATTCAAAAAGTACCAGTTAATGAACAAAAAAGTACCAAAAAGTTCCCTCATAGATTCTTATCCACTCAGGACATTACATGTTGAATTTTATGTTTCTTGGTCCAATATTAACGATAATTAAAAAATTACCAGTTGTAGAACCAAAAAGCTAAACAAAAATATCAAATTTCCCGTATTTCCTTTTTTGGTACTATTTTTTTCCCCCCATTAAAGTATCAAAAATTTCAGTATTGTATAGTGAGCCCATAATTTAGTACGAATATGTCAAAGAATGGAGGAAAATGTTTTGTAAAAAAAGTACCAAAAATAGTTACGATTTTCACCCCTTAAATGTTCGAATTACGAAAAAGTACCAAATTAGTATTCGTGTTTTTTTGATAAGTTTCGAATGTGGTATAAACTTTGATTCTATGTTTATTGGTTCAAAAGATAGATGGGATGTCAAAAAAGTACCAAAATTCAGATTTTACCCGTTTACTCCATAAAAGGACCGAATTTAAAAAAGTACCAGACACCTGTCCGCTTATTTTTTAAAAGAACAACGATAAGTGTTACATTTTTTTTGTATCTCTTTTAGTTTTGGAGATATAAGGTTACCGTATTTTCCCGTTTTTACCCTTTTTTAGAGGGTGACCAATCTCTGGTCCAAATTTCAAGTTTTTAACTTCAGGCGTTTAGGCTGTGCGATGATGAATCAGTCAGTGAGTCAGTCAGTAACGTTACAATTTTATATATATACATTTTCTAAACTTACTACTATAAACTAAATTTAATACCTACCTTTTCTTATAACCTAAGTTTCAATAATTAATTTACTTTAGAAAAATTCATAAGCCAAAATAGCATAAGAAAAATAAAAATAATAGAAATTATTATAAAAACGAATGTATAAGTAAAAGAAAAAAAAAAAAAAAAAAATTATACAGGCACTCAAAAAGAAAAAAGAAAAACTTATTAATCAGAAGAAGAAAAAAAAGCTAAAACAAAAAGGTAATTTTCTTTTATTATTAAAAGTAAAACTAAGCAACTATCTCTAAACCTAAAATTAAATAAAGGGTGGTTAAATTTCAAGGGCCGATGTTGATTTTGAATAAAACACAAACTATTTAGGAAATTATTGTAATTTTAGTTTATTATGATATATTGGTATTACTCAATTATGTATGGAACAAAATATCGGCCAAATGGGCGCCGCGACCACGGCGGCACACCTCCATCCGATGGTCCAAATTTTCGATGACCCTGAGGCATAATGGAGGTTCTATGCCGTTAATGTGCTGAATTATCTCATCCTTTAGCTCTTGAATTGTTGCTGGCTTATCGACGTACACCTTTTCTTTCAAATAACCCCAAAGAAAAAAGTCCAACGGTGTCAAATCACATGATCTTGGCGGCCAATTGACATCGCCATTACGTGAGATAACACGGCCATTGAATTTGTTGCGCAAAAGAGCCATTGTTTCGTTAGCTGTGTGGCAAGTGGCACCGTCCTGCTAAAACCACATATCGTCCACATCCATATCTTCCAATTCGGGCCATAAAAAGTTCGTTATCATCTCACGATAGCGAACACCATTCACAGTAACTGCCTGACCGGCCTAATTTTGGAAAAAATACGGCCCGATGATGCCGCCAGCCCATAAACCGCACCAAACAGTCACTCTTTGTGGGTCCATTGGTTTTTCGAATCACTCTTGGATTCTCATTCGCCCAAATGCGGCAATTCTGTTTATTGACGAATCCACTGAGGTGAAAATGTGCCTCATCACTGAAGATGATTTTCTTCGAAAATTGATCATCCACTGTTGCCATTTCTTGCCACCATTCTGCCCATTCACGACGTTTGGAATGGTCAAGAGGCTTTAGTTCTTGAGCCAATTGCACCTTGTAAGCGTGTAAATGCAAGTCTTTATGCATAATGTTCATCAACGACGAGCGTGAGAGGTGCAATTGTTGGGCACGACGACGAGTTGAGGTGGACGGCTCTTCAGCCACACTATCGCGAACAGCAGCAATATTTTCTGCAGTACGAGCTGTACGAGCATGCACTGGTGTTCTCACATCTTCTACAGACCCGGTTTGCTCGAATTTGTCCACGATTTTTGCGATTGTACGCACATTTGGACGATCAAATTGACCAAAAAAATCACGAAGTTCACGATATGCATTTTATTTTCATAATAAGTCGGGATAACTTAAACACGTTGTTGGATTGTGTATCTCTCCATGGTTCAAATTGAGTAAGTCTGAAATAGAGAAATGTCAAATAAAATTCGGAAAAAAACTTGGCGTTTAGGTGTGGTTCACATTCAACATCGGCCCTTACAATTTAACCACCCTTTAGAAATAGAAAAGAAGCGATGAAAATGGAAAAATATTATTAAAAAAAAAAAAAAAGGAATTTATGTATTTAATTTTAATCACCCCAATATTTTACGAAATTATCAAATAAATCCCTTAACAACTTACTAAAAAAATGGCTAATAAGAAAAAAAAGGAAATAACTTTTTTTTTAAATTCTAAATGAAAACTTGAACAGATAAGAACTTAAATAAACCAATTACTAATGCTTTAATTAATTACTGAAAGGCCTAATAAAATTAATTAACCAATAACTTAATAAATTAAACCTTGATTGATGAAGTTACTCAATGATTAATAAACAAGATTAGTCAATGATTAATTTAATGGAACAATGAATTAATCGAAGTAATCGATGATCAATCCAAAGATCGATTAAGCTAAGCAAAGATTAATCGAAATACACCACGATTAAATCGAATTAATCGATAATTAATTAAAATAATTAATAGTAAATTAAATAAATCAAATTGATTAAAGTAATCAATAATTAATTAGGTTAATCAATAATTAATTAAAGTAATACATAGTTAATGGAATTAATCATTATTTGGTTAAATCAGTTGAGCGTTGTCAAATTAATCACTGATAGATTAATTAATGAATAGTTACATATATAAAACAAATAAATAAATTTAAAAGAAAATAATAACCTAGGTATCTTAAGGAATAACTTATTATTTAAGTGTTGGTTAAATCTATAACTTTATTGGGGTACAGAATACCCGAATAATCGGTTAAATCAATAATTTGATAAATAATTAAAAATAATTAGCTAACCTAGGTATATTAATAAATAACTTATTGATTAAATCGATAACTTTATTAAAGTACTGAATAATCGATTAATTTAATAATTTGAATAATAATTATTTAATTGGTTAGCTAGCCTAATTATCGTAAATAACTAAATATTTAAGTAAGGATTCGGATCAATAATTAATCGCTTAAATAAGGATAGTAATCTATAATATAATAATATAGTTCAATCAAAACTTGATGAATTAAAGAATTTTGAAAATTTGAGACCATCAAAATTTTGACAGTTAAATATATATTCGAATTTTTTGATTGAAGCCATTCGTTAAGAAACCTATATATACCTAAATATAAAAAGAAAACGAATATTTGAATGGCTCACTGCAATTTTTTTTACAATTTAATACCTGAATAATAGAATGAAAAGTCTAAATGCCTAATTAGATAAAATTCAGTGTAAAATAACCTATTCATAGATAAGTTAATGAATACACCTTAGAGACCTTATGAATAAGCAATGAATTATTGAAAGGGAAACTTGAATATACATGTTGACTAATAAAACAACAAAAAAGAATCAAAGAAAACATAATTAAACCAACCTTTAAATATATATAGAAAAATAATTGAACAGATAAATGCATTTACCTAAAAAAAAAAACACGTATTCGGGAACGACTCGTTGAGTAGCAATATGGATTTTAATTTTCTTTTTTTTTTCACCCACGTTAAATTTTAAACTTGAAGGCTAATATGAAGAAACAAGAAAATAGGTACAATTTGATGAAACGAATTTGCAACAATTACTTTTATCAAACTTACAAAAACTTTGTCAATTCCTTTCGACAATGTCCCCTAAGTTTCGTTATATACACATTCAGCTTTCAGTCTTTGGTTATTCAAGTCTTTTAATTTGAAGTAAAAAAAAATAACAACACAATTAAAATAAACAAGAAAACAGAAGAAAATCATAAACCGAAAGTCGAAAGACAAACAGAGTTGCCATTTTTACAAAAAAAAATTTTTATGCAAAATTTATTTAAGGAGTTGCCGATTGTTATTATAAATTTCTTCATGCTAAATTTATTTATACAGTGTTGCCATTTATTTTTTAAATCCTTTGAGATTATATTTAAATTAAAAGCAAAAAAAAAAAAAAAAGCCAAATAGAAGTGTATTTATTAGTTTCGTGTATTATTATTTTTTTGGTAAATCTTTAACTAAGTGTGTTTTATGTATTATTAAACATACGTAATGATAATTGTAATACTTGTTAAACGATAGTAGTGTAAATAAGTTAAATAAAACTTCTTTATATATTTTTACAAATTGTATTACACAAACGATAATGTTTTGATTTAAATTGAATTGGTTGAAAAGGTAATAGACGTACGGTGATGTGGTAAGTCACAATTAGGGGCATTACTCCCAAACATTTTTTTTTAATTCAGGCATTGAGTAGTGCCACGGATGACAATACTTTGTCATATGGGGTGGGCTGCCTGTCCAGGACGTAACCATCTGGTCCTGAGGACTCGAGTTCGGTCATGTCAAAATCGGTGGTAAAGTTTTCGTTATAAACAATCAACGGTCGTGTTTTTTTTTGTACAATGTTCCATGTTTTCCATCGCTTCGATTTTTATTAAACAGCTTTTTTTCTATCTATCTTTGGCACGAATTAAATTGTGTATGTGTGAGAAGATGGACACGAACCCCCCATTTCCTGCGAGCTTCAGCCCAAACACAAGCGTGCCACTGTCCATCGCGAAGCGAAGTTGAGATTTTGATTAACGTCAAAAATTTCTCACAAACACTTTTTTCAATCACAAGCATCACACAAAATGGCGCCCAACTTGGGGCCCGAAAGTTAATTAACCCTTTAGGTTAAAGTGATTTAGCCTGAAGGTGTTTTAATTCATCTTTGCTGGCTTCCACACCTTTGAACATTTTAGGGTAAAATGTTCAATTTAATTACTTTTTTTTTAATATTTTTTACGATTGTCCCGGAAGGTGTTAAATACACACCATTCCTGCGTTGCGACGGCATCGTATGGAGAAGTTAGGTATTGGGATCTCGGTCATCTGACCTTATAGAGGACGACCTATGTCCTGGAAGGTGTCAAGTAAACACCAAGCCTGAGTAGCAATGGCTTCCGACATAAGAGACGAGACTGAGGGAGTCGAATGGATTGAATCGAACCGAATCCATAATGAAAAGCTTGATACGGCGGCTATATAGCTAGGTGATCATAAGTTTTCATTATTGGATGACAGGAGAGGAAAATCCAGGAGATTCGCTCTATGTCGTTTTGTCTTTTGTTTTCGTTTTCAGTTGATTGATGATAGAAACTTGTTGGCAACAACACTTTACGATTTATACGTGAACAATTTTTTTGACATGATTGATTCTTATAAATTTGTATCATAGTTAAACATCGTATGAGTTTTAAGTTCTCAATTCTGAGGACAAAATATTCGATAAATTTAAACTCGAGTAAAAATATCATACACATTTCGCCATTACACGTTTGTTACCAAAATTTCAACCAGTACACAATTTGTATTTATTAAATTAAATATTTGAAAACAAATTAACCGTAACTAGATTTAGTTGATAATTTAATGATAAACAATATTTTTGGTAATATTAGAATTCTGATACTAATTTTTTATAATCTGCTATTATTAATTTAACTAATTAACAAATAGAAAATAGTTTTTCAAGTAGTTATTTATCTTATTATCTACCATAACACTAATGTTTTTTATATTTTTACAATATACATTACAAATAATTATATAAATTTTTCTTTACAAATACTTTTTGATCTGGGTTAATAACCAATGATTATTTACATGATATTTTTACATTTACATTTTTTTTTTTTTGATTACTTCGAATTTGAAGATATAAAACTTTCTTACAGTTTAACCTTTTTTTTGATATTTAGAGTGTGCAATTATTTAACAATTATAATTTCACATACATTTAAATTTTTATAATTACAACTGAAATTTATTTTATATAAATAAATTTATAGGGATATCTGGGATTTTACAATTTTGATATAAAATAATAATCAACGATTATTTTTTTTTTCTATATTGATATTTTTTTTTTTGACATTTACCTAATAAATTTAAGATTAAAGATTGATTCCGTAGTCAGAAGGAATATTGAGCTTAACAAACGTTTATTGAGCAAAATTTACGTGCAAAAATTTCGTAAACTGTTGCTAAAGTTAAAACATTTCTTTTGAGAATTCAGGCGGTAATATTTTTTTTAATTTTTTTCGGTTTTTCGATATTAAGATTGTAAGGTTGTATAATAACTAAAATTTCATTTGCACTCGGATTTTCACTTATGACAATTGATGCTTCAAATGCAAATAAATTTGTAAAGATCTTTTGTCACATATATCTTGATTATTACTTTTTTTTTGGAATTACATTTTCTTGGGATCTTAATAATAAATTATAATTTAAGGGAATAATATTTTCTTAAATTCTAATTGCTTCGGGATGTTGGGAAAGGAAAGTTACGTGCTAATTCCTTGAACGTTTACTTTTGAATATATTTTTTTATTGAATTTTTATAATTGAAGTCCATTAGTTTTCTTGACTTGAGGGTACGAGTTTATCCACGGGTAATTCGTTCATTTGGTTTTCGTTTTCGTTGCTTGATTGTTTTAGTTGAAAGTTTTTCTCGACCTGCGAACAGTTTTGGCTGAGGATGAGTACTAGACGACTCCGGTCATCTAGTAGAAACCGAGCAGGCCATAGCGACGACATTCTAACCGCGACGGCGGCAACACGGTAACTCCTTTATTGTCAATTAGTTTCCCACCCGGATTTGGACCACACCTGATAGTTTTAGCACAATTCGTACACCGACCTACAGCAGCAGAACTGACAGGGAAATAAGTGGACAGACAGGTAACCAGGGTACTCGTGACTTGGCTTTAGGAAACATGAATAGGAATAATTTACCCCCTGTTGGCGAAGAAGTTGACCCTGAAATGGTTATTAATGAGGATGGATTGACGCTGAGGGACTATGTCAGTGCTTCGGTGGGAGCTGCACAGGCTGCAATTATGAATGAGGTTCAAAATATGCAACTCATGCTACCACAATTAATTAGGGAGTCCTTGCGTTCCGAACGTGGAATTTCTTCGGAGAACTGGTTCTTTCCGAAATAATGGACCTTCTGACCCACAGCGAGCCTATCAAACTCCTTTTTACAATAACAGACCACCGCAAGCACCACATTTTGCACAGAATGACCCCCAAATGTTCCGACAACAACGCCCGCGTCAACCCAACTTTGCCCAACCGGTATACCATAATATTCCTCAAAATTTTGACGAACAATACCCAGGTTTTGGAAATTCACCTTCGTTCCAAGGATTTAAACCAATGACTCCAAACCAATTGGAAAAATGGGGGATAAGGTACGATGGTACAAATAAGTCATTAACGGTTGAGGATTTTGTATTTCGAGTAGAGGCATTGAAGCACGATTACAACTGTTCATGGGAAGTTTTAATGAAAGGTTTTCATCACTTAGTCACGGGGGAGGCAAGTAACTGGTTCTGGTCCTTTAGAATGAAGCATCCGATATGCGACTGGCAGACTTTTAAAAACCACATAATAAAAAAATTCAGGAATTTCGAAAGTGACTTTGAAATTCAAAAAAAAATTTAATTTTTCAAATTTGACGTTTACCGGACAAGACCAACCGAATGAAATGATCAATGTGAACCCAGACAAAGTCCAACAGCCTAATGAAGAAACTGCAAAGACCAACGCTGAGGATGATGAAAACTCAGAAACTAAATGTACAGTGGCAAACAAACAATAACTCAAAGCCACACGGTCTCAATCCAGGCCTATCGTATGAACAGCGCCTAGAAAACTACAACCGAATTCGTTCCGAAATTTTTACAGATTATGTACTCATATTTAGCAATAAAATCCGAAAAACCAGGGAAAGATACGCCTTAAGAAAACAAGAGAGAAAAGTTATAGCATCGACGGTGATAGGTAGCGAGGACGATATTAGACCCTATATGACAGTCGAAATTAATAATTCTTAATATCAAGGACTGTAAGATAGTGGAGCTTCTGTAAGCTGCCTTGGCCGTAATTGCATGGAAAGCGTTAAACAAATGGATGCGAAAATACTCGATTTTAAATCGACTGTGCGTACAACATTTAATTATTGGCAAGGTCTTTGTAAAAATCAAATATGGGAATAAATTTGTGGAAATGATGTTATACTTAGTACCGAACTTAAGTCAAGAACTTATATTAGGATACGATTTTTGGAAAAAAATAGGTTTGATGGTTTCTTTTGAGAATAGTATAGTCGACGAAATTTCTATCACAGATGCGGAAGAGTCCAAGATGCACTCATTAACGTCACTTCAACGAAAAGTTTTGGAAAATGTAAAACAATCGTTTCGGTGTTACACACTGTTTGGCTTGGGAAGAACTCAAATCGAAATCACACAATAGACACTGGAGGTGCATCGGCCAAAAAGATGAGACACTACCCCGTAAGTACAGCAGTGCAGAAACTAATATACGCTGAACTTGACAGGATGATTGAACTGGACGTAATCGAAGTAGCCACTGGAGCAGAGTGGAACAATCGTATGACCTTGGTCATTAAGCCCAACAAAAACAGGCTTTGCCTCGATGCCTGGGAGCTCAACAAGGTTACGAGGAAGGATGCGTACCCTCTGCCTAATATAGACGGTTTACTGGCGTGGTTAGGAGATACCCACTTTATCTCATCAATCGACCTCAAGGACGCCTTCTGGCAAATCCCTCTGGATGAGGCAAGCAGACCAAAGACAGCGTTCACAGTTCCTGGCAGGCCTCAGTATCAATTCAAAATGATGCCTTTTGGACTGTGCAACGCTGCCCAGAGGCTTTGTCGATTGATGGATAAAGTGGCGCCATCTGAGTTAAAGGACAGAGTGTTTATATACTTGGACGATTTACTGGTAGTGTCCTCCAACTTTGACGATCATATGGACATGCTTCGCATTGTTGGACAGAGGTTAACGAATGCTGGACTAACCATTAATATGCAGAAATCAAAATTTTGTTACCGGGAGTTAAAGTATTTGGGTTATATAGTTGGCGGGGGAAAACTTAAGCCGGATGATGAAAAAGTTAGGGCTATTTTGGATATAGGTCCACCGAAGAACCAAAAAGACGTGCGAAGATTCTTAGGCACAGTAGGGTGGTATCGCCGTTTCATTAACGATTTTTCCACTCTTACAGCACCCTTAACGGATACCCTTAAAAAAGCTCCTAAATTTAATTATACCCCTGAAGCCATGAAATCGTTTGAAGAGCTCAAGCTTAGGTTAGTTACCAGTCCAGTTTTGTCTAGCCCGGATTTCGAAAGGCCATTCTTCGTCCAATGTGACGCGTCAAACGTAGGAATAGGGGCAGTTCTTTTTCAAAAGGACGATGAAGAAGGCGAACACCATATCGAATATTTTTCGAAGAAACTGAACCAGGCTCAGAAAAACTATTCAACGACCGAAAAGGAATGTCTCGCAGTAGTTCTAGCCATAGAAAAATTTCGCCAGTATATTGAGTTGATGGACTTCACGGTCATCCCAGACCATTCCAGTCTGAAGTGGCTGATGCGCCAGCAAGACCTGAACGGGATACTTGCTCGGTGGAGCTTAAAGCTTCAAGCCTTTAAATTCGACATAGAGCACAGGAAAGGAACTAAAAATGTTGTCCCCGACATGCTTTCGCGTCAAGACATGGAGGAAGTGGTTTTAAATAGTGGCCCCTTAATAGATTTTAATTCTGAAGCGTTCAAAAATAAAGACTACTTAGCATTGAAAGACACCGTAGAGCAAAATAAGGACCGGTTACCCGATTTGAAAGTGGAAGAGGGCATCGTATATAAGAAGGTAAAATTCAACAGAAACGACCTAGATAATGAGTCTGAATGCTGGAAAATCTGGGTACCAATAGATCTAACTGAGAGTTTGATTAAGAGATCGCATACTGATAACACCTCACACAGAGGTATTGCGAAAACTTTATATAATATTCGTGAGTTTTTTTTATTGGCCTTCTTTGGTAAAGCAAATTAGGGATTTTGTTCGAGAATGTTGTACATGTAAGGAGATAAAACACCCAAAACAAATTTTACGGCCACCCATGGGATATGAAGTCAGGACTCAAAGGCCGTTTCAGAAAATATATATAGACTTCTAAGGACCCTTCACACGGACAAAATCCGGTAACACATTTATTTTCATAGTACTAGATCATAAAACAAAATTCGTTTTATTGAAGGCTCTGTCGAAAGCCACAACCAAAGCGGTAATAAAATGTTTAAGAGACGAAGTGTTTTACAAATTTGGAGTGCCAGAATTGCTACATTCAGACAACGGCAAACAATTCACCTCGGAAGCATTTGAAGACTTTTTACAAATATTTGGTGTAAAACAAATCCGGACTCCTATATACTCACCACAATCGAACGCTAGTGAGAGGGTCAACCAGACCATACTTAGCTCGATTAGAAGTTTCTTGGACCACGATCAAACTAAATGGGACGAAAACTTGTCTAAAATTGAATGTTCCCTAAGATCGACCGTTCACTCTTCCTCAGGTGTTACCCCCTATTTTTCTTTGACCGGCTATAACATGATTACTCACGCCGACGCTTATATGATTCTAAGGAAATTAAAATCTACAGAAGAAGGAGAAACGCTGGTACTGCCAAAATCCTCACAAATGCAACTTATACACCAGAGGGTGAGTGAGATGCTGCACGATGCCTATCTAAAAAACGTTAAATCATACAATCTCAAAACTAGAAACATTAAATATAGCCCCGGTCAGGAGGTCTATAGAAAGAATTTTATCCAAAGCAAATTTACGAAGGGCATAAATGCCAAGCTTTGTAGACCCTGGCTGAAGTGCCGAATTAGAAAGGCAATTGGAAATAGTCAGTACGAAGTCGAGAATCTTAAGGGACAATTAATAGGGGTAATACACGCGCAGCATTTGAAACAATAGGTCACTTGTATTTCGGGAGTAATATTGGTCATTATGGATAGAAATTGAATTAAGGCAAATCGGTGGGAGAATACGTTCAGATTGAGAGCTTGGGATATTATAACACCTGTAAATTAAGGAGATGGGTTATACACTTTTTTTGCGGTACAACTTTAAGCAAATTCTGTAAGGAGGTGTGTTCAGAGGCTAAGTATGTTTTCTATGGACATTTCGACTTGGTATGGAACTATTTATTACATTCTTAAACCATTTGTTTCGATGAAGGGAACCCTGTTGCTCAGGAGCGACGATTCTGACGGTTTGTGGAGAGTTTGTATGGACACAATTATATAGTCCGGATATTAATCACCGGTTTTTCTTCCATCAGGGATAACAAATATGTCGTGTGGAATGCCTCGGTTATCTTGGATTGGTGCATGATCACGTTGTTGTTTGCGGGCCCAGTTTTCTGGAGTATTGTGGGATAGTTTTGCCAATCTAGCTCGTTGACACCGGAGGAAAGTTCACTTAATTTTAGCTCACTGTTATGCACTTAATATATGGTATTTTTCGTCCACCACGTGAGAGCTCAATGGGGATGCTTCACAAAGTTTTTTTTATATTTTTATTTCCGAGTTTTTGTTATGGTTACGAACACTTTTCGTCAGCGGGCGAAATACTTAAATAGAACCCTATTTTCACTGTGAGGTTGCTCACCTAACGCACCGAGTAAAAGGAGGAAAGAATAACCAGATAAAGGGTTTTTATATGACGACATTCGGCCGAAATTGTAGGCCGTTATTATACTTCCGGCAGCCATAACCAACAAATAGGGGAGTTGCAAGATCAGATAGTTGCCCAACTCTTTTCGCTCCGCAGGCTACGTGTAAGGAGCTGGCTTTGTGACGGTCCCTAGCATGATATAATAAAGGTCTGCGCAAATTTGGCGTTTTTATTACGTTTTTACAGTGTAACCATCTCTGGCGGTCATCAGTGGCCCAAACTCAGAGTTGAAACGGGTTACATAAAAACACAGCTCTACAAAATACTACGTATTATGTACAAGAATGGGACGCTGTAAACTCATGACGAGGTAGAAGATGGGCAATGAGACGAGATGGTTTTTTTCTCGGATTGGCAGCGGTAGAAGAAGGTTGTGGCGTATAAGAAAAATTAAGAAAAGTAAAAAAATAAAAATGGTGGATAACCAAAGAAAAAGTTTTTCGGATGTGCAAAAACGCACAGGCCAATAAATGCACAAAATTAAGTTTTGATGGTGACATTTTGTTTAATTTACGGCGTCGAAGTTTTAATAATAATAAAATAAAATAGTAACACAAGAAAAAGCTTTGAACATAAAATATTAAAAAGAAGACGTGAATTTAATTATTAACTCCAAACAACGTGTTTCGCACAAGGAAAGTAAACCGAACATTCGGCACCAATCCGCCTTTATTCTTCTGGGTACACACATGAGTCAGTACCCTTAATCACTACCCGTAGACCTTTACTGCTTTTCAGTTGGTAGGTATAACAGTTTTTTTAAGTGTTTCAAAGTTGTTTACTATTTTGCGAAAATCATTCTCAAGATTGACTTGTATTTTTGTCTCGTTTATACTTCCACGCTTGATAGCCGCTACGTAAAACGAACTTTCACCTATCACCGATATCAAACTCTTTATGAGCTCATTTGAATTTTGCTCCCTAAGATATATCGGGGGAGGCTTGAATGGTTTAATGACGTTTGGTGCTTCAGAGGATTCATCCTCCAGAATTGCAAAACGATTTTGAGTATTTATTTTATCAAAAGATGGTACTTTTGAGGCCGAAGCAACTGCTGCAGAGGTAGGGCTGCGTCCCCGTTTAAGCACTGTTATGTACCTGTCCATACCAACTTGTACTGTAGGCTTTTGACAACTTTTTACAGGGGGGTTTTCCATTGCATTAGTGTTTGAGTTCATGGTATCATATCCCACTAAATTTGTTTTTGACGTCACGGCAATACTTGCTGGCCTGGCAACACTTGTCACCAAATCTAGTTGTAGTTTTTTTAATGAGTCACTATCCACTGTTTTTGTAAACACCGAGGGTGATAGGGAACGTGTTCGAATAATTGGCTTAGCCGTTAAATAGTTTATATTGTTTTGTTTTATTTATTTCTGCATTATTTTCATTTGCATTAAATAAAACGTAAACGTTTCTTTCATTTTGTCTTAGTGTTGTTTCACTGTTCGTACTCATGCAAAGAGTTGTTTTTGTTTTTCACCGTTTTGCTTTGCTTTTAATATTTTTATTATTTATTGTATTACAACAACACAAAAAAATAAGAAATTTAAGCTTAAATGTTTTTGTTCAGAATATGTATAAATACAGACATGTATGAACATTCTTGCGTATGTATATATTTTTACTTTTTTATTTTATTTAATTTTATCGTTTTAATTGTTCACTATTATGTTAAATAATTTAAATAACAAAATATATTATTTATTTTAAGCGTCCATTCGCTGCTGATATATGTCAAAATCAGATATGATTAATCAATAGTTCAAATCGTATGCGGGGTTTAAAATACACGTCTGTACCACAAAAAAGCACAAACCGAACTGCGTTTAGTGATAGTGAAAAAATTTGCAATATCAATAATTTTTTTTAGTGGTAGTTAAATAAATAGCAATTATCACTACAGCTGATAAAAACGAGTGCAAAGTAATAAGATCGACCGTTCACTCTTCCTCAGGTGTTACCCCCTATTTTTCTTTGACCGGCTATAACATGATTACTCACGCCGACGCTTATATGATTCTAAGGAAATTAAAATCTACAGAAGAAGGAGAAACGCTGGTACTGCCAAAATCCTCACAAATGCAACTTATACACCAGAGGGTGAGTGAGATGCTGCACGATGCCTATCTAAAAAACGTTAAATCATACAATCTCAAAACTAGAAACATTAAATATAGCCCCGGTCAGGAGGTCTATAGAAAGAATTTTATCCAAAGCAAATTTACGAAGGGCATAAATGCCAAGCTTTGTAGACCCTGGCTGAAGTGCCGAATTAGAAAGGCAATTGGAAATAGTCAGTACGAAGTCGAGAATCTTAAGGGACAATTAATAGGGGTAATACACGCGCAGCATTTGAAACAATAGGTCACTTGTATTTCGGGAGTAATATTGGTCATTATGGATAGAAATTGAATTAAGGCAAATCGGTGGGAGAATACGTTCAGATTGAGAGCTTGGGATATTATAACACCTGTAAATTAAGGAGATGGGTTATACACTTTTTTTGCGGTACAACTTTAAGCAAATTCTGTAAGGAGGTGTGTTCAGAGGCTAAGTATGTTTTCTATGGACATTTCGACTTGGTATGGAACTATTTATTACATTCTTAAACCATTTGTTTCGATGAAGGGAACCCTGTTGCTCAGGAGCGACGATTCTGACGGTTTGTGGAGAGTTTGTATGGACACAATTATATAGTCCGGATATTAATCACCGGTTTTTCTTCCATCAGGGATAACAAATATGTCGTGTGGAATGCCTCGGTTATCTTGGATTGGTGCATGATCACGTTGTTGTTTGCGGGCCCAGTTTTCTGGAGTATTGTGGGATAGTTTTGCCAATCTAGCTCGTTGACACCGGAGGAAAGTTCACTTAATTTTAGCTCACTGTTATGCACTTAATATATGGTATTTTTCGTCCACCACGTGAGAGCTCAATGGGGATGCTTCACAAAGTTTTTTTTATATTTTTATTTCCGAGTTTTTGTTATGGTTACGAACACTTTTCGTCAGCGGGCGAAATACTTAAATAGAACCCTATTTTCACTGTGAGGTTGCTCACCTAACGCACCGAGTAAAAGGAGGAAAGAATAACCAGATAAAGGGTTTTTATATGACGACATTCGGCCGAAATTGTAGGCCGTTATTATACTTCCGGCAGCCATAACCAACAAATAGGGGAGTTGCAAGATCAGATAGTTGCCCAACTCTTTTCGCTCCGCAGGCTACGTGTAAGGAGCTGGCTTTGTGACGGTCCCTAGCATGATATAATAAAGGTCTGCGCAAATTTGGCGTTTTTATTACGTTTTTACAGTGTAACCATCTCTGGCGGTCATCAGTGGCCCAAACTCAGAGTTGAAACGGGTTACATAAAAACACAGCTCTACAAAATACTACGTATTATGTACAAGAATGGGACGCTGTAAACTCATGACGAGGTAGAAGATGGGCAATGAGACGAGATGGTTTTTTTCTCGGATTGGCAGCGGTAGAAGAAGGTTGTGGCGTATAAGAAAAATTAAGAAAAGTAAAAAAATAAAAATGGTGGATAACCAAAGAAAAAGTTTTTCGGATGTGCAAAAACGCACAGGCCAATAAATGCACAAAATTAAGTTTTGATGGTGACATTTTGTTTAATTTACGGCGTCGAAGTTTAAATAATAATAAAATAAAATAGTAACACAAGAAAAAGCTTTGAACATAAAATATTAAAAAGAAGACGTGAATTTAATTATTAACTCCAAACAACGTGTTTCGCACAAGGAAAGTAAACCGAACATTCGGCACCAATCCGCCTTTATTCTTCTGGGTACACACATGAGTCAGTACCCTTAATCACTACCCGTAGACCTTTACTGCTTTTCAGTTGGTAGGTATAACAGTTTTTTTAAGTGTTTCAAAGTTGTTTACTATTTTGCGAAAATCATTCTCAAGATTGACTTGTATTTTTGTCTCGTTTATACTTCCACGCTTGATAGCCGCTACGTAAAACGAATTTTCACCTATCACCGATATCAAACTCTTTATGAGCTCATTTGAATTTTGCTCCCTAAGATATATCGGGGGAGGCTTGAATGGTTTAATGACGTTTGGTGCTTCAGAGGATTCATCCTCCAGAATTGCAAAACGATTTTGAGTATTTATTTTATCAAAAGATGGTACTTTTGAGGCCGAAGCAACTGCTGCAGAGGTAGGGCTGCGTCCCCGTTTAAGCACTGTTATGTACCTGTCCATACCAACTTGTACTGTAGGCTTTTGACAACTTTTTACAGGGGGGTTTTCCATTGCATTAGTGTTTGAGTTCATGGTATCATATCCCACTAAATTTGTTTTTGACGTCACGGCAATACTTGCTGGCCTGGCAACACTTGTCACCAAATCTAGTTGTAGTTTTTTTAATGAGTCACTATCCACTGTTTTTGTAAACACCGAGGGTGATAGGGAACGTGTTCGAATAATTGGCTTAGCCGTTAAATAGTTTATATTGTTTTGTTTTATTTATTTCTGCATTATTTTCATTTGCATTAAATAAAACGTAAACGTTTCTTTCATTTTGCCTTAGTGTTGTTTCACTGTTCGTACTCATGCAAAGAGTTGTTTTTGTTTTTCACCGTTTTGCTTTGCTTTTAATATTTTTATTATTTATTGTATTACAACAACACAAAAAAATAAGAAATTTAAGCTTAAATGTTTTTGTTCAGAATATGTATAAATACAGACATGTATGAACATTCTTGCGTATGTATATATTTTTACTTTTTTATTTTATTTAATTTTATCGTTTTAATTGTTCACTATTATGTTAAATAATTTAAATAACAAAATATATTATTTATTTTAAGCGTCCATTCGCTGCTGATATATGTCAAAATCAGATATGATTAATCAATAGTTCAAATCGTATGCGGGGTTTAAAATACACGTCTGTACCACAAAAAAGCACAAACCGAACTGCGTTTAGTGATAGTGAAAAAATTTGCAATATCAATAATTTTTTTTAGTGGTAGTTAAATAAATAGCAATTATCACTACAGCTGATAAAAACGAGTGCAAAGTAATAAGATCGACCGTTCACTCTTCCTCAGGTGTTACCCCCTATTTTTCTTTGACCGGCTATAACATGATTACTCACGCCGACGCTTATATGATTCTAAGGAAATTAAAATCTACAGAAGAAGGAGAAACGCTGGTACTGCCAAAATCCTCACAAATGCAACTTATACACCAGAGGGTGAGTGAGATGCTGCACGATGCCTATCTAAAAAACGTTAAATCATACAATCTCAAAACTAGAAACATTAAATATAGCCCCGGTCAGGAGGTCTATAGAAAGAATTTTATCCAAAGCAAATTTACGAAGGGCATAAATGCCAAGCTTTGTAGACCCTGGCTGAAGTGCCGAATTAGAAAGGCAATTGGAAATAGTCAGTACGAAGTCGAGAATCTTAAGGGACAATTAATAGGGGTAATACACGCGCAGCATTTGAAACAATAGGTCACTTGTATTTCGGGAGTAATATTGGTCATTATGGATAGAAATTGAATTAAGGCAAATCGGTGGGAGAATACGTTCAGATTGAGAGCTTGGGATATTATAACACCTGTAAATTAAGGAGATGGGTTATACACTTTTTTTGCGGTACAACTTTAAGCAAATTCTGTAAGGAGGTGTGTTCAGAGGCTAAGTATGTTTTCTATGGACATTTCGACTTGGTATGGAACTATTTATTACATTCTTAAACCATTTGTTTCGATGAAGGGAACCCTGTTGCTCAGGAGCGACGATTCTGACGGTTTGTGGAGAGTTTGTATGGACACAATTATATAGTCCGGATATTAATCACCGGTTTTTCTTCCATCAGGGATAACAAATATGTCGTGTGGAATGCCTCGGTTATCTTGGATTGGTGCATGATCACGTTGTTGTTTGCGGGCCCAGTTTTCTGGAGTATTGTGGGATAGTTTTGCCAATCTAGCTCGTTGACACCGGAGGAAAGTTCACTTAATTTTAGCTCACTGTTATGCACTTAATATATGGTATTTTTCGTCCACCACGTGAGAGCTCAATGGGGATGCTTCACAAAGTTTTTTTTATATTTTTATTTCCGAGTTTTTGTTATGGTTACGAACACTTTTCGTCAGCGGGCGAAATACTTAAATAGAACCCTATTTTCACTGTGAGGTTGCTCACCTAACGCACCGAGTAAAAGGAGGAAAGAATAACCAGATAAAGGGTTTTTATATGACGACATTCGGCCGAAATTGTAGGCCGTTATTATACTTCCGGCAGCCATAACCAACAAATAGGGGAGTTGCAAGATCAGATAGTTGCCCAACTCTTTTCGCTCCGCAGGCTACGTGTAAGGAGCTGGCTTTGTGACGGTCCCTAGCATGATATAATAAAGGTCTGCGCAAATTTGGCGTTTTTATTACGTTTTTACAGTGTAACCATCTCTGGCGGTCATCAGTGGCCCAAACTCAGAGTTGAAACGGGTTACATAAAAACACAGCTCTACAAAATACTACGTATTATGTACAAGAATGGGACGCTGTAAACTCATGACGAGGTAGAAGATGGGCAATGAGACGGGATGGTTTTTTTCTCGGATTGGCAGCGGTAGAAGAAGGTTGTGGCGTATAAGAAAAATTAAGAAAAGTAAAAAAATAAAAATGGTGGATAACCAAAGAAAAAGTTTTTCGGATGTGCAAAAACGCACAGGCCAATAAATGCACAAAATTAAGTTTTGATGGTGACATTTTGTTTAATTTACGGCGTCGAAGTTTAAATAATAATAAAATAAAATAGTAACACAAGAAAAAGCTTTGAACATAAAATATTAAAAAGAAGACGTGAATTTAATTATTAACTCCAAACAACGTGTTTCGCACAAGGAAAGTAAACCGAACATTCGGCACCAATCCGCCTTTATTCTTCTGGGTACACACATGAGTCAGTACCCTTAATCACTACCCGTAGACCTTTACTGCTTTTCAGTTGGTAGGTATAACAGTTTTTTTAAGTGTTTCAAAGTTGTTTACTATTTTGCGAAAATCATTCTCAAGATTGACTTGTATTTTTGTCTCGTTTATACTTCCACGCTTGATAGCCGCTACGTAAAACGAATTTTCACCTATCACCGATATCAAACTCTTTATGAGCTCATTTGAATTTTGCTCCTTAAGATATATCGGGGGAGGCTTGAATGGTTTAATGACGTTTGGTGCTTCAGAGGATTCATCCTCCAGAATTGCAAAACGATTTTGAGTATTTATTTTATCAAAAGATGGTACTTTTGAGGCCGAAGCAACTGCTGCAGAGGTAGGGCTGCGTCCCCGTTTAAGCACTGTTATGTACCTGTCCATACCAACTTGTACTGTAGGCTTTTGACAACTTTTTACAGGGGGGTTTTCCATTGCATTAGTGTTTGAGTTCATGGTATCATATCCCACTAAATTTGTTTTTGACGTCACGGCAATACTTGCTGGCCTGGCAAACACTTGTCACCAAATCTAGTTGTAGTTTTTTTAATGAGTCACTATCCACTGTTTTTGTAAACACCGAGGGTGATAGGGAACGTGTTCGAATAATTGGCTTAGCCGTTAAATAGTTTATATTGTTTTGTTTTATTTATTTCTGCATTATTTTCATTTGCATTAAATAAAACGTAAACGTTTCTTTCATTTTGTCTTAGTGTTGTTTCACTGTTCGTACTCATGCAAAGAGTTGTTTTTGTTTTTCACCGTTTTGCTTTGCTTTTAATATTTTTATTATTTATTGTATTACAACAACACAAAAAATAAGAAATTTAAGCTTAAATGTTTTTGTTCAGAATATGTATAAATACAGACATGTATGAACATTCTTGCGTATGTATATATTTTTACTTTTTTATTTTATTTAATTTTATCGTTTTAATTGTTCACTATTATGTTAAATAATTTAAATAACAAAATATATTATTTATTTTAAGCGTCCATTCGCTGCTGATATATGTCAAAATCAGATATGATTAATCAATAGTTCAAATCGTATGCGGGGTTTAAAATACACGTCTGTACCACAAAAAAGCACAAACCGAACTGCGTTTAGTGATAGTGAAAAAATTTGCAATATCAATAATTTTTTTTAGTGGTAGTTAAATAAATAGCAATTATCACTACAGCTGATAAAAACGAGTGCAAAGTAATATTTTTGCAGTTTTATTTAGTGAAAGTGCACTGCTGATTTAAATCAATATTTAGTGCACTACCTCCAACTATGCTTAAAATCAATATCAATTTGTTCTTCAGCCCATTCACCGAATTATTTTGATACAAAATTTCAAATATTTGCGCGTTGACCCATAATTCGATTCATAATGAAATTTCAAACCAAACTAAACAAAAAGCAACTATGAGCTGCTAAATGGGTATTCATATAAAGCAGTGATGCCAATTTAAAGTTGTGATACTCTAAAAAACACCCTTAACCGCAAATAGTTACAAAAAAATTAACGGTTGCAAGTTGTTCACTTAATGGAGATAGTTTGCGCTTACTCTTTAGCACTTCATCTATAAAAATTTTGCTGCTCCCTATTCTTAATGTTCATATAACCGAGCGTCTACTGTATGTATCTTTCTGATACATACTATAACTTGTAATATGATTTAAAATAGTATTGTTTATACATAATATACTCCCGTGATAGGTGTTGCAGTTTCTGGATCGGAAAAGAATCTCCATGCAGTGTTTCCATTATGCACTGCCAGTTAATTATCAAATAACTTTTGGGAATACAAAATTTTAATTTTAAAAGATACGGCCTGGAAAAACTTAACTGGCAACGTGCTTTTGAAATTTGTTTTTGTTTTTCTTACAGAGCTGCCTAAACAAGAGCGGCAAGCATTTTTTTATACATGCAAATTCTATTGCCAAAATATTTTCAGTAAAATAAAACGACCACGCGATCTATGGATTAAGATTTTCCAGCCGGATGGTGTTAAATTCGCGTTCTAAAGTTTTATCTCGTATAAATTGTATGAAAATGAAAAGTTTTGACATAAAACAGACGCTTGCCGCTCTTATTTAGGTAGCTCAGTTAACCTATTTACAACTACAATAATGTTGGGAGAATTCCAATCAATTGTAGTGGGGAATGTAAGATGAGATAAACTCACTGTTTATTGTTGATGTTTTGTTTAATTGGGAATTAAGCACGAATAACAAAATCTTTTAAAATTAAATAATTTGTTTTTTACTTTTGACAGAAAATTCAGCTTATAATTAGTTTAGTACTCACAATAAACAATTGGGACATATAGCTTTTTTTGGTTGTGAATTCTAAATAATTATGTTTTCATTTGTTGTACACGAGTTGAAAATATACTAACAATCAATAATTAGCTGCAATAAATGAATAAGCAATTATATTTTAAAATTTATAGACAAAAGCAAATTATTAATTGAAATACCTAATATTCAGCATTGCACTTCAATAAATTTGGTTGTGATTGTGTGACTATTCGTACTAATTTTTAGTATTAAATAAAATAAGTTATCATAACTAATAAAAGAATTGAAGGACTCATATTTCAGTTAGAATTACGCTTTAATAATCATTAGTATTAAAATCAGTTATGGCCATTTTCTCATTAGGCAATCATCTTTTTCCCCAACGAAAAACTGCACATTTACGAAATTTGGTTTTCTCAATGTCTCATTTGCTTCGATTTTATCGCAAAGCTAACCGGCACTCATCTGCCAATTATTTATTTTCCTTTTATTTGCCGTACAGATAAATTCAATCAGCTGGCTCCCAACTTTTACATGTATTTTGAGTGGCGTTGCCAGCTGAAAACGATGTTTTTTGTCGGTATATTGAGAAACCCAAAATCGTTAACGGACAGTTTATCGTTCCAATAAATTTATGTTGACATTAAGTGCCGGTTCACACACGTCAAGTTTGACTCGCCAAGTCTTGAGTTTTTAGGAGAGAGGAGAAAAGAAATGGCATTCTCTTTTCCCTTCTCTCCTAAAAGCTCAAGACTTGACGAGTAAAACTTGACGTGTGTGAACCAGCACTAAGTAACAGACAATTTGTCGATGCATTGAGAAAATGGCCATTAGAGTTACACATTTTTAATAGTTGCAATAATAAATTATATTTCCTGATCATTATTTTATTACTGCAACCGTTTTCCAACCAATTTGTTTTCTGTGTGTACGAAAAAATAATATTTCAAGGCTCCTTAACGAGTTGCAATATTTATGATATGTAGCTTTTGGTACCGTTACCACCGGAGCCAGTATTAACAAGAACCTGGCTAGATGCTATTCAAAAAACTTTGAGAAATTAAGAAGTGCTATTTAAGAACTTGTTGCTACTAAGCATCGGTAACAATTAAAAAAAGTAAAAGATCAATTAATATTTGTATTTTCCGACTACGGATATGTTGGTGAAACAATAACTTAATTGGAGGGAATAAGTTCAGTTAATAGTCAGCACAAATTAATTGATATTGCGGAAAGTAAAGTAACAATGTGGAAGGAAGAATAGCCCAACAAATTAAAAAAAATCCGAAACGGCTTGTAAAAAAATATAGTTTTTCAAAAAATAAAACAAATTTCAACCATTTTAGATCTGGAATTGAATGTGGGATCTAAATTAGAAAATATATACTCTTTAAATGAATTGGCGTCAAGTATGCTCCTATAACTTCGGTTGACATTGAGAGATTATTTTCCATGTACAAAAGTTTTTTGCGTCCGAGCAGGTTTACTTTTTATAACATAAAAAGTATTTATTTGTTTATGCAAACAAACCTTTAAATTAGTAATTTTAATAAAGTTTTAAACAATTTTGTACCTTTGAATAACAATTGACTGAATTTTTTATTTTTTTGATTTAAATAAAAACCGCTTTTTTATTGAAAATGTTAAAGTTTTTAGTGCATATTTTTTATGCATATTTTGAAGTTTTAAGTGCATTTTTTATGCGCATGTTTTCGATTTTTTAGTGCATGACAATCTCATCCCTATTTATAAATAATCAACAGATTGAAATAGTAAAATCTGCTAAGAATATAGGAATATTTTTTAATGACACTCTTACGTGGTTGAACCACATTAACTATGTTTGTGTATGATAAGAACTCTTTGGTGGACCCAGAATTGTACACCTTTAAGAACAAGAGTGCAACTTGCTAAAACTTATCTGATGCGAGTTTTACTGTATGGCTGTGAGCTATTTGCTAAATCTGATACAATTAGTAGAGCGAAATTGAACGTTGCGTTTAACAACGTAGTGCGGTACGTGTATGGACTTAAAAGGCATTCTAGTGTTTCTTTGTTTTCATCTCGGCTTCATGGCCTTTCTTTAGATAATCTGCTGAACAGGAGAGTTTAAGTTTTTTTACATAAGATAATATATGCCCATAAACCTGAGCACCTGTAAGGTAAACTTTGTATTTCTGGCATAAGCAGAGGAAAAAAATTAGAGCGTTTGGATACAAAAGTTTAATTTCTGAGTGGCATTTCTACATATAAGCAGTATCTCTCTGGAATTCTATACCCTATAGGTTTCAACTTTTAGGTAACTCACGAAAATTAAAAGAAAATATTTTTAAACTGTTTTCAGCGTAGCACTTGGAAACATAATTACTTGAGATTATCTATATATACACACAGAAAAAAAATCAAGTTATAAACGGTGAAAACAAGGTGGATTTAAAATTTTTCCGTGGTGATTTTGCTTCATACATTTTTCATGTTAATTCAACCTGATTTTACAATAACTTGCGAACAACATTTTTTCTTTTAAAATAACTATAATTCATGTTAATTTAACATTGCAGTAAAGTTAGAGCAAATTGTCATTTATATTGAAATAACAATCCGAATCACGTTCAATGAAAGTTATTTCAAGTTGAAACAGCGTGAATTTCATATTGAATCAAATTGGTTGGAGTGTGATATAACAGTGTGAAGAAGCTTCAGAGTCAACATATGCATTTTTTTTTTTTTTGCTTTCTATAGAAAAAAACTTTTCTACAGAAAAAATTTTATTCGTACAATATATTTAAAATACATTTCAATTCCAGCCTCAGCGCCGTAAGGCATTATTGAGGCAAGTTGGCAAATTAATTCATTGTCAAAAGTACAAATAAGGGCCATTATTACAACTTGAAGTTAGCTAAAGTTAAGATTAAATTGACAGATAATAGTGTGTTATCTGTCAAAAAGCGTCTGTTAACTCTCGGATAACAGCTAACGTCAAGTTATAATAATGGCCCTAAAAGATTTAACTTAATGTTAAGATTATTATATTACAAAAAACAAGTATAAAAAACTGTTTTACAAAAAATAACAAATAACAAAAGCGTTTCAAAGTTGTTAAATAAGTGTTGTTTACAAGACGATTTAAATAGTGAAATTCGATTAATTGATTTCAAATCTGCATGTAAATTATTGAATTTCACAGCACCCACGTAATCAATGCTTTGCTTGGTAGTTTCTAGTCCACATCGAGGAATTCTTAAATTTGATCTGTTTCGTGTGTTTAAACTAAATTGCTGTTGAGAAAATGTTATGCTTTGGTGACCAATATGGCTAATGCATTTAAAAACAAACATTAACAAATGATACTCATGCAATCCATAAATTGATAAAATTGTTTTGCTTATATCTTTGTACAATGTGAGAGTTGAATACAGTATTGGTAGTTTGTAAATAATCTTTAATGCTTTGTTTTGCATGCATTGAAGTGCTTTCAGTGAAATGTTATTTTTATTGTAGGCATATATAACTGCTTAGTAATTCAAATGCGATTGAAATATCCTCATCTTTGATTTAACATCCAGTTTATATTTTAATTTATATAAAATTCCAATTGCTGGAGCTATTTTCCTTTTCAAATCGGTTATATGTAAATCCCATGACAAATTACTTTGCAATGTGATTCCCAAATACTTAACGGAATGGGTTTCATGAACAGCTTTTCCATTAATAAACACGTTGAAATCCCTATTTATACTTAAAGCATGTGGTCTAAAGCGTATTAATTTAGTTTTATCAGAGTTAAGAACTAATCGATTTAATCGCGCAAAATCGAATATCAAAGCAGCATCTCTTTCAATTCTTGTTTTAAGTGCTGAATCGTACTTGTAGGGGTAAAACAAGCACACATCGTCTGCAAACATAACAAGTTGCCCATTGTACTACCCTGCGGTACACCATAATCAACAGAACCAAGAAAACTGTCCGTACTGTTTATATTAACATATTGCTTTATATTAACGAAATAATTTTTAAACAATAAAAGTTCTCTGCCCTGAACACCATATTTCATTAATTTCTGTAACATTATTTCATGATCTACTAAATCAAAAGCTTTAGTAAAGTCAAAAAATATTCCAGCAACTCCAATAGAACCTCCATCAAGCCCACTACAAATGAACTGCACTACATTCAACACAGCATCTTCAGTACTACAACCCCTTTGAAATCCAAATTGATTATTGTATAAAAAAGTATTTTCCTCCATATAAAATAGAAGTTTATCATAAAGAATCTTCTCAAAAATTTTATCAATTGTAGAAAGAACAGCAATAGGTCTATATTTATCTATATTTGTTGCATTAACCTCTTTCGGAATTGGAACTATTTTGTGCACTTTTAAGACGTCAGGGTATACTGAATTGTTAACGATTTTATTAAAAATATCTTTAAATATCGGGATTAAAATATCTCTACATTCTTTAACAAATTTAGGCGAAATACCATCAAAGTCTGGACTTTTATTATCTTTGAAATTTTGGATTATTTCAAACATATCATCATCATTAACGTTACAAAGTGTAAAAAAGAGTCAGTAAAGAATTGAATCCATCATTTATTTAGGAATAATTCAGAACACCCCTGTAACACATGTTTCACTTATTTTGTATTCTCCCTTGTTAACAGAAGCATCAGCAGAATCGTCCGATATGGTTTTCGTCATCATTCTACTTTAAAAACTTGATGTACTATTTAACGAAATAATTTTAATTAAAAGAATACGGGAATTGTCTTCTTTTTATAACATATTTTAAACATGAAAATAAAAAAATGTACATACTTAAGTATGTATGCATGTTAATTTAACAAGATAAACTTCTGATTTTAATATAAAACAGGTTTTTATGGATTCAATATTGAACAATGTTATTTTAACAGTGAATAATATTAAATGAACGTGATTTAAGGTTATTTTAATATTTTTCATTTAAAATTAATATGAAATAATGATAAATTTAAATAATTCTCAATCAACATTTCGCCACGTTAATTTTACATTAGTATTTTTTTCTGTGTGTAAATATAAAAATAAGTTGTCCTATGTTCGTGTTTTTAAAACTCGAGAACCAATCAACTTCTGCCAACGCACAGTGGACGAAACGCTCAATCTAGCGGAACTAAATTAATATCTCGACCGTTTCTTATCCGATCGGCACCAAACTTTCAACAATAATTTGTTGTAATCGGACCACTGTAATCCTATATTTCGCTTTTTCATACGATTTTAATTAAAATAGATTATACTCATATTTGAATGCTTTTAAAGTTTTTATTTTATCTTAAAACTTTTGTATGTAAATTTAGTAAATTATAATAAAATGTGGTAAAAGTAATTATTCAGAATCTGAGCTATCAGTGTGTGAACCTGCAGGCTGCAGCGCAGCACAACAAAGAAAATTTTAACTCATTTGTCTAATATAATATTTTTTGTTTTTTTTTTTGTTTTGAAGACCTGGAAGTAGATTTAGACAATGATGATTGAAGGGATCTGAGGAAAGCAGGAGTATGCAGTCGAGAAGTTTTAAGTGTGTAATGCAAGCGGAAATTTCGAACTTTTTTATTTCTAGCCTCAAGGGCTTCTTCCGACATCATGCCAATTGGTAGTGCAACATTATTTATAATTTCTGCTCAATGTATTTAAATTTAGTGAATAGAACTAGGCACGTAAAACCATGAATTTTCATTAGCAAATATTTGAGCTGTTTCCAATACGTATTGCCGCAAAGCATCTGGATTAACATTATATCCGCAAGCCATAGGAAGCAGAATGACTCTAAATATTTTAATAATATCTTCACTAACGCCTGTTATTTGGGCAGCCAAATTAGGTTTGTTGGAAGAATCTTCTAGCTTTTATTATTTGTATGGCCACAACCAGCCATTGGTATATCTACTAGTAATGCAATTTTCTTTCTTAGCACGGTTTGTGCGTCTACTTTCCTTTTTTTAACTATAACTTTATCGGAACCACGAATCTGCCACTTTTTAATGGGAAGCCTGTATGAAATATGAATAACACACTAAAAACAACGAATCCATGCGTGAAGTGTGGATAAACCATACTTAAAAAAAATTATAATTTACAGGTAGATTCTGGATCATATTCGGATCGTTCATCATTTTCGGCGTGGCTTTACAAATTCCGCACGTTTGTCATGATGTTTCCACAATAGTACTAAAAACTTTTCCATCTATCACTGTCATGCAAAACTGATTATGGACTTGAAATGTGCTCACTCTTGTTGTTCTAATTAATACAAGATATTTGATTTTCAACTCTCTGAACCTCGGTATTGACTACGCTGCATGTTTCTTTCTGACATATTATTTTTATTGGTCTACAGAAGCGAGTTGAAGTAGGTCGCGAATTTTTCCAAACTATAGGCTCAACAATAATATGCATAGCCTTGCTTAACCTACCGTCAAAAATTAACAAAAAGTCTCTCAAATGTACTTAAGAAAACAAAATAAACAAGTAAGAGTCCTATATTCGGCTGTGCCGAATCTTATATACCCTGCACCATTGTGCGAGCAGAATACAGAGCAACTAGACAAAAACTAAATAAAACTGGTATATATTTTTTTTAAAATAAGAGACAGGGTGTAGGATCAATATTGTAGAAATTACAAAGTTATATATACCCCTTCTACCTTCGGTGAAGGGTATAAAACACATTTGGTTCCGTACGGAATGTGCGATTAGATTTGCACCTTGCTTAAGCAAATGACAGTTTCATTAAAGTTTCCTTAAGTTCAATATGGCTTACCTCATATACTTTACATGTTTTCGTACATTTGCTTAAGCCAACTTAAGCACATTATGGCTGGGCCTTATGTTGGATCCGAATTGCACTTGCAATGTCACAATGCAGACCGTAAACACATGCTCATCGATCATATTCTTTTAAGGATCACCATATTTTTGCCTCTATGTGGAATGTCCACTATTGCTATCAAATCCCCATTTATAACATGAAACAAATTTTTCAAGATTGCCATTGGTACTGTTATTTTGAATTAATTCTGGGTGTGCTGCAATGATACTAGCAACAGTGTGGTCCATCAAACTCTGAAGGGGCACTTCAGCAGACAGATCTGTCAAAAATAATCCACTGGGATAGCACCTTTGCTTCGCTAGTTTCAAAACGTCATAGCTTGCTTAAATGTTGGCACTTCGTGCTTTGGCACCAGCCTGCATTAATTTGTACGAATGTTTCGTGTAACCTCCATCAATATAAAGAGCCAAGGCCTCTTCTGAAGTATATTAAACAGGTAGTAGGTGCTGCAGTTAGCTCGCTACACGAAGATTCATTTATTAATAAAGAAACTTTATTGACCTCACTTTCTGCAGTACAATTTGAAAACTCCTTTACCGGTCGTCCAACTTGTTAGAAGTTGTTGGAGCAATTAACTCAAGTTCTCATTCTAACCATTCTTTGTTCTTTTTCTCAAAATATGCTAATCTTCTATTGCAATCTTTCCCTTTTCCACTAACTTGACAATAAACATTCTTAATTTTCTACCGATTGTACGGCACTGTTCTTCGTTATAATTATTTTTGTCAATGATGTTCCTTAATACGGAGTTTTCTAACGCCAAAAAAAAAACGGCTTCGTTATGCCATCTTAAAAAAAGTTCTCGTTTTGAAACTGACATTGCACCTACAAAATGACAAAAAAAATTAGAGTCGCAAAAAGTGGCAGTAGATGATAGACATTTTACATTCACAAGAAACAGTACAAACAAAATAAATAAGATTTGCACCGCACACTTTTGGACAAAAAAAAATCTGCTCTACAAAAGTTCACTAAAGGACATTCATCGGACGACACATCGAATGCTGTTTACTACTGATATTTGTAACAACAATATATAAAACACAGGCCATAAACAGGTTTTTTTTTAAATACATACCATAAACTTAAAAAAAATTTGCTTAACTTAGCAAATAGCAAAATTCTTTAACTGTTTACAGAGCTCGCACTGCACTATATGAAATGGCTGGACAATTTATTGCTGCACCTGTTGACACATATGTATGTTATATTTGAAAGCTCACAGATGTTCGAATATTTTAGATATGCGAAAACAAACGTTATCGATAAACTCAGTGAGATGTTGGTTATCGAAAATACAAAAAAAAAAAAAATCGCAATTTCATTTTTCAACGTCGGGACGGGTTGAAACAGTGAGAAAATTCAATTTATAAAATTCACGGTTTAAAGAAGTTTAGGGCCAAAGTTAGTTGAAAGGACCGCAGGGCTATCCAACATTCAAAAGTGCCACAAATGAACCAAATGTACCACATGTTGCATGACTGGCAGATCATTAATGTTGGTTTCAAAAGTTGTTTAACATACATAAATAAAACGGCCTCATAACCATTCGAGTAATTACCCTACAAGCAGACCCTGCAAATAATAGGACCAGTCCAAACACGCGTGTAAAGTGTAGCCCACAAGAGACTAGGACTAGTCCAAAAGTAACACAAACGTATGTAAAAACATGGTCTATTTAACATAACGATGTCCTAGGGCAGGACCATATTACCAACTTTGGACTACAAAGGAGTAGTTTTAAAACTACTCCATGGTATACTCAAAAGGATTGGTTTTGAAGTCGTTTAAAAAGGAAAGCAAATCGTTAAAAAATGAAGACATGTCGTCTCAGTACAAACAATTTTTAACAATGGCATGGTCCATGCTTGCATTACATCTAGGGTTGCCATACGTACTGTTTTAAGCAGTACATGTACTGATTTTTTGCAATTGTACTGTTTTATGCACAACTCCTAAAACAGTACGCAAATGTACTGTTTTTTACACTTTGTACTGTTTTTTGTACTGTTTTTTTTTGCTCAGTCTATATTTAACAGAACTGGCTTACAAAAAATTATGTTGTGTTAAAAAAAAAAGTTCTAAAATAATAAGAGTTTTTACGCTGTGGTCATTGTTTTCTCATAAACACACAGTAGAAATCTAAATTATAATGGGTGGCTCGTAGCAGTGGTATATTTTCGTGTTGTTATGATTTTATGGCTACCTCTTCCAATAGTCTTTCCCTTTCCACACCTGAGAAAGATAAAAAGTAAATCTAAATTTTTTTAAGTACTAAAAAATACTTATTCCAAAACAGGTATCGTTAATTTTTAGAAATTTTTTAATTTTCGGGCATGTTCTGGAAATCGAAATCTTTACGTGAAAACAAACAAATTTGGAAAATAATCCGTGTTCAAAATTTATAAAAATACCTTATACCACTTTTCTTTACCTAAACTACTGAAATAAGAAAAAGATAAGTAAATTTTTACAAAAATTTTTTTGAAAATATTCATCGTTTTCAATTGCACTTGATTTTAAATATTTTCAGATTTTGTGAAATAAAAATAAACCAAACTATTTTTTTTGGATTTTATAGATTAATGGCCAATTTCAGCAAGTTCAGGTTTAATTAACTTTCATTATAAAAGTCAAAAAACCTATTGTTTTAGTAATAGTTAATTATAGCTGAACTTGGTAAAATTAGCCGTAAATAATTTAAATATTATTTAAAATTGGAAAATTAATTTAGGAAACAAACATTTTCTCAAATTCTATATGATTTGTGCAACTATGTGTGTAGTGGAAATTGCTTTAAATACGAATATGTTTAAAGAAAATCGTACTAACAAAATCAATGAATTGATTGTTTTGAGCTAAGTAAGGCTTTTCTCTTTTCTTATATGGCTTACAGCAATGTTATGGTTTTCCTGGCCAAATGCTTCGTTTGTGGTGTTTGCTTTTTAAACGCAAATGGAGTAATTTCATACGTATATTTATGAAATGCCATAAACTGGAAATAATTCCTTTGACGCTACAATATGTTTTGACAGCTTGAACTGATAGTTAATTATAGCTGAACTTGGTGAAATTGGGGGTTACTTATTAAAACAAATGGTAATGTTGTCGTCAAAAAAAAATGTACTGTTTTTTTCTTGATTGTACTGTTTTTATGTATTCAATGTACTGTTTTTCCGAATATAAAATCTGGCTACCCTATTTACATCGGACCAGTCCATGGAGTAGTCCATTTCATCACAATGGATCGGGTGGTCCAATATTATTTGCAGGGGATTGAACGTCATTTGACTGTCATTGATGACAGAATAATGGTTCTATCACTTTCTTAAGGCCAACGTGAAAAAAATACCTAAACTTTTGCGAACGTGTGAATTAGCGTTGCAACTAGTAAACATTTCTTCCTAAAATGTTTTTAACAATAGCAATTCCAAAAAATTCCACCGCTTTTTTTTTAAATTAATTAATACAAATTTAGCTAAATTCTGATAATAATTACAATTTATGAAACGTGTTAACAGATATATTCAACATATTACACAGTACAACAGCCAATCTGGGGGGTGAGAAATTCCAAGTCAAGGTGATGGTACTAGGTCAGTATAGTAAAACCCTCAAAGGGTTTGGCGTTCGTATGTGTCAGTTTTTTTTTATGACATTTTAAATTTTTTCCTTATCTTGATGTTTTTTCGTTTAACATAACTCGAGAACCATTTGTCCGATTTTGATGAAACAAATTTAGAAAAATTAAGAATTACAATTTCTCTAATCTGTTTCTATACCGTTTTCCTATATGTGCAACACTTTCGAAGTTAAAAATGAATGTATGAAGAAAAAAAATATTTTTTGCCCAAAAAATTTAAATTTTTTTATTTTTAATTCATAAAAAATCCAAAACAGTAAAAAAAAGTTTTCAAGTCCTATTACTTTCACGTGAAGTCGCATAACCTATGAAATAAATGAGACATAAATCATGAAAATCGATGAACGCGTTTCGCTTTTATTAACAATTAAGTGAAGGTATGCATTTCAAAAATTTGCTCGAGATATGCACAAAATTCTTTGCAAAAACATTTATGACTTTTTTTATGATTCTTAGAATTCAAAAAAAAAAGTAATAAACAAAAGGTTATTTGATTTTTATGATTGCGGTAGCAAAGTAATAACCGGTAATAAATGGGCGTGGACAATTGAAAGGAAAAAAGGAAAGTGCACTTTTTTAATTATTTGGGGTTTTCCGTTGGCTACCTGTATGATTTTTTTACAGAAATTCCACCCACATCTATAGTGCTCATGTTTTGGAACGTACCTGTCAGTAAAATATTGAAAAATACGTAGTATTTATAGGTGTTCATTTATCGATTTTTGTCATTCAACAAGTGCCGACGAACGCGAACAGTAAAAGTGATTTTTCTCCAGTTTTTTAAAGGTGAACAAAAGAGAACAGAATATGGAACTATGCAAGCCAGATATAAATAGCTTTTGCTACTGCTGTGGTCAATATGTCTCAACACATAAAAAAGGGGAAATTTCAGTACGGATTTTGTTCAAACATACGAGATGTACTTCAACCAAAATGTTATAGTGAACGAAAATTGGGTACCAAATATAGTGTGTAAAAGCTGCTACAACCGTCTAATGGATTGGAAAAATAGAAGACGTGAAAGTATGCCATTCGGTATCCCAATGACTTGGACTAATCCTGGCGAAGGTCACAATCCATTGAATTGCTATGCATGTGCGAATAAAGGAGCCACAAAAAGGATAAGAAAATCGTATAATTACGTTGGTGTTGCAAGTGCCGCAACACCATTGCCTCATTCGGACCACATTCCTGTGGCAAAAGCTTCTAGCCCAGATATTTTCTCTTCTACGACTGCTCCGACATATCATATACGTGATGATCCCCCATATGAGCCATCAGTATCCAATCAGCCAATTTTAATAAATCAAAATAAGCTTGATTCAATTGTTGCCAAGTTGGAATTAACACAGCATAAATCGGAAGAGCTTAAAATCAAACAATTTGTTGGCACCCGGTGTGAAAGTCACAGCTTATCGAAGTCGTCAGGCATCACTCCAAAGTTTATTCCTTGTGGATGATGAAAAAACTTCTGCATATTGCCCGGATGTAGGAAAATTGATGGACGCAATGGAAATAAAATATGAAGCAGATGACTGGAGATTATTTATTGACAGTTCAAAACTCAGCGGTTTTACTGCATAAGACCAATAAAAAACCTTCAGTTCCAATCGCCTATAGTACAGAAACGAAAGAAACATATGATGCACTGGAAAATATTTTAAAAATGGTTAACTACGCAAAACATATGTGGCGCATATGCTGCGATTTAAAAGTTGTAGCAATGCTTTGCGGTCTTCAAAGCGGCTATATAAAATATACAGTGCCAGCTTTTTAATCCGAATTAATGATTTCAGACCCTGATTCGGATTAACAAGAAATTCGGAATACTGAATGTGCTGTTATTATGTATTTTAATTCACTATATCCGCAAATAAATCATAAGCCAGGATTTAAAAAAAAAATTTATTGGAGTTTTATTAATCAAGAATGAAAAAATTAAGTTTAGTATTCATAAAAAATAATTTCGATTTCAAACGTATTTTTAAATTTTCAGCCTTATTCCGGTTGTCGTTGTCGTAATCGATCAAGTCGTTTTTTGAAAGAGATTACAGAACACTGGTTGTGTGTTCCAAAAAACGACTTGATCGATTACGACAACCGGAATAAGGCTGATTATTTTTTTTAAAATGCGTTATCTTTCCGTGCACATGCTTCCAAAGCCTTGTTCCGCAATTCATTAAGGTTCAATATGTAATCTGTTTGCATACATCGTTCTTTTGGTCAATCTATTGAAGAATTAAGGGCCTGCACAGCTTCACTATTTTTAACGTGTTTCATAATTACAGGCTCTGATGCCACATTTTCTGTGTGTGTCTATGAACTACTACACAAAGTATTGTCAGAGTTAATAATACAGCTAAGAGTTTCATCTTCAGAAATTCGCACGTCATTATTGCGGTGAAATAAGTTGGTTATTGAGCGAAATTCTTCTGTTTCTTCAACACAAAAATTCTCAGGCAATTCTTGTTTTAATAATGACAGTGGGATGTTATCATCTGAAGCCCACCTGTGAAAATGATTATGCTTCCAACAAGACATTATAGAAAAATTGGGCACCCTGACATAATATCGTTTAAGCAACTCACAAGCGTCCTTTAAATTGAATTGTTTCAAAAATTTCTGAATTTTCCGCTACAGAGTTTACCAATTCACGTAAGAGATCTTTTTTGTAAAACAGCTTACACTACAATTTGGGGGGTAAAGGAAAAGTTTTATATTGCCCACATTCAGATACCAGCGGCTCTCAATGACATTTTGCATTATCCAATAACAATAAAGCTTTTTTGGGAAAATTATTTTCAATTTGATAGTCTTTTACGATTTAAAACACCATTCGATAAAAATATTTGTGTTTTTTCACTTCCCAACTACAGCAATGTTAAGCTTGAGAGTTCTAGATTTATTAGCACTGCACAAGAAGGTGATTCTCACTTTGCTCATTTTGGTAGCCGCAGCAGGCTTTCCTTTACAATGCACACAAGTTTTGTCTGGAAACATTTTTCAAAAAGTCCAGATTCAGTATTGTAAATTTTGCCCTAAATCAGATTTTCAGTCTCTATAACATTATTGAGCTTATTTTGAAAATCGGGTACAAGATCAGGTGTAACAGATAAGGATTCGCCACATATTTTCAAAGTTCGCCCAGAAATTCGCTTCTTAAAATAATAAAAAAGCAGAAAATTAAAAATTCGGTTTAGCGAGCTTTCAATCAATGCGGACTATAGAGTATGTAATACGTCATAAATTCAATTCGGATTACTGGATAATTCGGATTACATACCTTCGGACTAGCGAGCTGGCACTGTATGTGCTTTTTGTGCGATTGGGACACTATTTTCCGGTGACCAATATGCATGCCACGGATGGAAACTCAGAGAGCACAGTAGGTTACAAACGGCCAATATTATTCGTGAGCCTCTAGTGCCGAAGGAGAAGATATTGCTGCCTCCACTGCTTATTAAACTTGGAATTGTTAAGAATTTCAAAACTGTCGCCAAAAGAGATGAAGTTTTCTTGTGTTTGAAACTAATTTACCCGAGACTCAGCGAAAGTAAAATTAAAGAAGGTAAGTTATAATATCACATTCATTTCCCATGATTTTCCATCTTAACAAATTAATTTTTTCCAATCAGGCGTACTAAATGGTCCAGATATACGAAAGCTGATTAACAGTTACGCATTCAACAATATTTTGATTGACGCTGAATTGAATGCATGGCAGGCAATCAAAGAAGTAATAGAAGGCTTGTTGGGAAAGCGTCGTTCTAACAACTACGATGTTTCTGTCGCAAGGATGTTAAGAGCATTCTCGGAAATTGGTGTCCACATGTCCTTGAAAATCCATTATTTACATCATCATCTGGACTACTTCAGCAAACAATAGCGATGAATGCGATGCCACTAGTCACGAACAACCACCATCGAAAAAGTCTAGGCAATATTTATTAAAATAAATAAATAAAATAAAAATAAAAAATTATATAAATGTTTACTTAATTTTTTTAGTAGTTTATGGCCAGAAGTCTGGAGTTATTGGGGAAAATTTATAAAAAAGGCGATAAATGACACTTTTTTGAATAAAAACAAATATCAATATTCTTGTCAAAATGGGATACCTTCACTTAATTGTAAATAAAAGCAGAACGCGTTAATCGATTTCTATGATCTATGTCGCATTTTGTTTATAGGTTATGTGACTTTACATGAAATTAATAACACTTTATCCTTTTTTCCGTTTTGGATTTTTTATGAATTTAACAAAAAAAAATTTTTAATTTTTAGGCAAAAAAATATTTTTTTTTCTCCACAAATTTATTTTTACCGGCAAAACTGTTGATTATAAAGAAAAACGTTATATGAACGGATTAAAGAAATTGTAATTCTAAATTTTTTTGAGTTTTTTTTTTGATCGGACAAGTAGTTCTCGAGTTATGTTAAACTACGTTTTTGCCAAAATGTTACAACTAAGCGAAAAAACATCAAGATAAGGAAAAAATTTAAAATGTCATAAAAAAAAAACTGACACATACGAACGCCAAACCCTTTGAGGGTTATACTATACTGACCTAGTACCATCACCCTGACTTGGAATTTCTCACCCCCCAGACAATAATCCCAAAAATGTTCCATAGTGTTATTAAGTCAATAAATAAATATATGTATAAGAAGAATAGATTAATAAAACTTGGGCTTTGAAAAATATTCCTAACTTGAGGGTTACACGATCAAGTTTTGCCTATCAAGTTTTAATACACTCACACTTTTTTACCAACACACTCATACTTTTAAAAATTGATACGAACTTGCCTTTAAAATTCTCTTGCCAGTGAGTGTTTCAATTAACGTTCAAACAAAACAGCTGATTTCAAGGTTAGTGAGCAAATTTTTCGTTTCTCGTTATAAATTGTTTTCTTGATGGCATCTTGAAAGTAAATTGCTCAAAAATTGAATGCAGCCTACGTCACAACTATAAATTTTTTGAAATTTTGACAAACAGTTTATGTAAAAGACTATCAAGAAAAACTTGAGCGTGTAACTGCAGTGTAATTTGGATACAAACGCACATGAGTGGCAACGCCATTTGTAACAATAAAAAAAAATTAGTGCGTGTGGATTACCTGGCGTTTCCACATGCAAGTACAAGTTCGAAAAACTTAATACAATCACACTTTTTCACTAACATTCACATAATTTTTGGACTTTCAGCCAATCGGAAGTTTCCTCGATTTTTCGCTGATAATACATACACACTACTTGCAAGTAATTACTTGCATGTGGAAACGTAGGGTTAGTTTCGGTCAACCATTTCTTGTAGGGTAGTTACTGCCCGTCTATAACAGAGATAATTATTGCGACACATATTGCAGTAAATGTCAAAATTATGTTATCTTTAATGTAGACAGTAATGTTTTGTACATATTTATTGCCGACAATTTATGTTGCAATAATTGTTAGTCCATTTTCGCTGACAATTATTGCTTACATAAAACGTCAAATTTGGTTGTCAATTGTAAAAAAAGAAGCATACAAGAAAAATATAAAAGCAAAGAAATTAAATTTGTGAAATGGTAGCAAATTATAATTGTAGTAAAAAAATTAGTTTAATTAACACTAAAATATAATATAATTTTTTTCTTATTCGACCTTTATTATTTAAATTTATATTAATTTGTTTAAGTTTGAGTTCTTTTTTATATAAAAATATTTATTTTATTTTTTTGTTAAAGTAAAATTAATATTTTAATATAAAAAAAGACCTCAAGTTTAAACAAATTAATATACTTTTCAATAATAAAGTCGAATAAGAAAGAATTTATATCAATAAAAAAAATTTTTGCAAGATAGCGCCAGTTTTTACACTGTACCTTCTTCCTTGATTTTTTTTCAAATTATGAGTTAACATAAATGCGTTTTCCCATGCCTTTAACATAAGATGAGCAATAAGAAATATTGCTTTGTGCTGGTTCACACATGTCAAGTTTGACTCGTCAAGTCTTGAGCTTTTAGGAAAGAAGGGAAAAGAGAATGCCTTTTCTTTTCCCCTCTCTCCTAAAAACTCAAGACTTGAAGAGTCAAACTTGACGTGTGTGAACCAGCACTTTGTTATTCTGCCGACGTTATTGCCAACTGGCTGAGATATTTATCTTTAGTGTAGACCTAGGGTTACGCACCCAAGTCGTGGATATATTCATATGTAAATATTTCAGGTTTTTTTTTAAATTTTATTTATACTCATAGATTTGAATAAAAATTAATAATGATTTATTCAAAAAGAATATAATATAACAGAATGTATGTATGAATGTGTTTATGTGTGCCCATATGTTGACATATAAGGAAAAAGAACAAATAAAATGTATCTTTACCCTTGGTCTATACTAAAGATAAATATCTCAGCCAGTTGGCAATAACATCGGCAGAATAACAAAGCAATATTTCTTATTGCTCATCTTAGGTTAAAGGCAAGGGAACACGCATTTATGTTAACTCATAATTTGAAAAAAAATCAAGGAAGAAGGTACAGTGTAAAAACTGGCGCTACTTTGCAAAAATTTTTTTTATTGATATAAATTCTTTCTTATTCGACTTTATTATTGAAAAGTATATTAATTTGTTTAAGCTTGAGGTCTTTTTTTATATAAAAATATTAATTTTACTTTAACAAAAAAATAAAATAAATATTTGTATATAAAAAAGAACTCAAACTTAAACAAAATAAAATTTAAATAATAAAGGTCGAATAAGAAAAAAATTATATTAATAAAAATAGTTTTTGTAATTTTATTTTAGTGTTTATTAAACTCATTAATTTAATTCTTTTACTTCAATTATAATTTGCTACCATTTCACAAATTTAATTTCTTTGCTTTTATATTTTTCTTTTATGCTTCTTTTTTTCAATTAACAACCAAATTTGGCGTTTTATGTAAGCAATAATTGTCAACGCAAATGGACTAACAATTATTGCAACATAAATTGTCGGCAATAAATATGTACAAAAAATTACTGTCTACATTAATGATAACATAATTTTGACATATTCCCAGCAAAAACTTACATTGCAAAGTAATGAGTTAAAAAGCTAATATAACGACTCTTCACTACATATACATTGGCATTTTAACTCATTATTTTAACACGGTGATGTCATTGGAGGCAAGTACTTACCTCCCTCGCTTACAAATAGGGAGTTAAAAAGTTATTACTCCGATGTCACCAAAATTACAACTAACATTGAATGACTTTAAAAAAAATTTTTTTTTGTTACTTTTTTTATTATTTTTTTTTTTCTATTTTTTCTTATTTTATTTTACTTTATTTTTTTTTTCTATTTTTTCTTATTTTATTTTACTTTGTTTTATTTTTTATTTTGTCTCTGGTGGGATTCGATCGCGCAACCTCGGTGCTGATAGACAAGCTCACTACCAGCTAGTCTACCGGGGCAGTGTAGTTTTTGTATAAAAAAACGTTGTTTTACTCAATTAAGAGCGTAAATATGAGATTAAATTATTGTAGGCAACTACTTACCACCCTCGCTTACAAATAGGGAGTTAAATAAGTCATTACCAAACTACTTCTATGTAATGAAGATGGTATGTAGTAGTCATTGAAAAGTAAGTTGTTCAGTAATGGCATGTCATTACCAAGTTTTTACTGGGTAGTGCTGGTTCACACAGGTCAAGTTTACTTGAACAGTTTTATTTAAATTTTCTTTTGAACTTGCGTTCACGTTCATGCACAAAATTAATTTTTTTTACACGACTTATTTATTTATTTATTTAATCAATGGATATTATCCTTACTGACTAATAACAATATTGACTTAAAATTAATGAATAACAATATGCATTTTAAAATATATTACAAATTTACAGAATATATGTATATAAAAATTTACGAATTAAGAAAAACAATAATTTTATGTTTTATGGAATTTAAACATAAAGAAAAATCAACAAATTGTGACAGAGAATTAAATTGTCTACATAACCTTGAAAAAGGATCAGCAAAAGCATAATTTTCTCTATAAAATTTAACAAAGAGCAGATTGTAATGACGCGTATTGCGACTAGGTATATTAAATTTAACAGACTCTAACAAAAAATCACAACAAACATTACCATTAATAAGATTAACCATAAAAGAAACATTTAACATTGTACGACGACTTTTGAGCGATGGTAATTTTATTAATGCCAGTCTACTAGCATATGAAGGAAAGTTTGTCGAGTAACTCCAATGTAGACCACGTAAACAGAATAATAAAAATTGTTTTTGGACCGATTCAATACGAGAATTGTGAATGTTGTAAAATGGGTCCCAAATGATTGACACATATTCTAAGATTGGTCTAACGAGTGATACGTAAAGTTGCTTCTGTTTTCTTTTCCTTCAACTTTGTAGCTTTTTATTATATTACGGATGAAAAAAGAAAAGAAAAATACAAAACTGACTGGTACGGTCAAGTATGTACCCCTTTCCATTCTCTTTACCCCTCTCTCCTAAAACCTCAAGACTTGAAGAGTCAAACTTGACCTGTGTGAACCAGCACTTACTGCAATATATGTCGCAATAATTATCTCTGGTATAGACCGGCAGTTAAATTTACTTGGATTTGAAAAACAAACAATATAAAATTTACTCTACTACACGTTTAGAGTATTAAAATATTCAATATCATATTCATGTCAGTTTTTAATGATTTTCTTATGATTTCCATAGTTTGTCTATTTTTAATGGATTGCTGTCAATCACGTATATTTGTGATTGATTAAGTGACAAACATTTGAAATTTAAAATAGATTCAAAGTAAAAATAATTCTTCAGATAAGAAAGACGGAAAACAAAAATTATAACGAGGTCTACATACCCCAGAAGAGGCAAATGTCTATTTCTGTTCTTATTATTGGTATCAAAATTAACTAAAGTATTATTCTAAAGTTGTTTTAAAAATATTTAAAGGCAAACGAAAAGCAGACCCGCAAACGTTGATTTGCCATACAACTTATTTCTAGTGAACGAAAGAGGAATGAAGCGTTTTTTGAAGAAAAATTTATTTTTTGTCTACTTTCATGAATTAAGTTAAGTATTTTATTGAAAGTGAAAATATTATTTTATTTATTTTGTGCCGCAAGAGTTTTTGTGTTGCATGCGTACATACAGTTAGGGACAAAATTGTTCACAAATTTAGCGTTATTGGCAAAATAGGCTATACATTTTTGTTTTATTTATAACTATTTAAATTTTTTTAACTATATGAAAAGTAGAACATTTCAAGAACTCAAAAATAAAAACTTTTCCAAAAAATATATGTTCATAATATTTTACACGGTATCAGTATTGACTTCTAGATGTGAACAATTATGACCCTAGTTAGAGATTATTGTTGTATTTGGGTCCTAGCGTTTGGTATGTTGTCCATTTGCTCTTTTAAGCTGCCTTAATCTTTTTTTCCATTCTTTTACAAGAGTTCTTAGCAGTTTTGGCTCTATTTTTTCCAAGCTTTAACGGCAAGCTCGCTAAGCTTATATCCAGTGTTAGGCGGGTTCCTCTGAGCAAACAAAAAAGTGGTATTTTGGAAAGGACCAAAGTTACTCAAGTGGCTACTACTCTGGCGACTAATTAGGTAAAATTATTTTCGAGTTTTTATTTTCTTCAAACTAACTTTTAGGTATTTCTGAAGTATGCTTAATATTGTTGTCCTGCATAATGATATCACCCTGTCGTGATTCTTAGCCGAATATGGCTTATCTTTGAATCAACGGGTCTTTAATGATGATTATGTAGTGCTTGGCACACATTTTTCTTCTGAATTAGCGGAGTGTTCGAAGCTGGTTCCCGCGAAAACAATCTCATGTCATTTATGAGATCATCAAAATTTTAACATTTGGAATTATTTCACTCTTTTACGCTAACACTTTTACGCCAGCCATGTTAACACCCGTCCGCCTGCCTGCAATCCGATAATTTTTGTCCGATCTAAGCAAGTTACACGAATTAAATCTTTAAAACTGAATTTGTCTTACTTTTTTGCAAACTTCAGCCGTTTTCAGCTGTTATTTTTGCTAAAAGATGGGTTGTCGCGCTTTATTCTAGCCACCAATCTACTAGAACTTAAGCAACTTCGTATGTTTTTAGCGCTTGCATCTAAATTGTACTCTATGCTCAGTATTTGCCGTACTATAATAGCTATACTGACTACACCAGTAACAATAAGTCGCTTTGATTCGCTAAAATTATTTGGCTAAAGTTTTTTTTGGGCGACCAGCTTTGTTGCTTTTGGTATCCAAACTACACTTATTTTTATTTAACATTCAAATCTCTCTGAATTGTTGTATTTTGTGTGATCTTGCGATGTGAGACTTCTTTTTATAAATTTTTCACAATGCTTTGTTTTAAAATTGCCGCTTTTGACTTACAGTTCTTGAAGAAACTAGGCAAAATTTAACTGCTCGAATTTTTTTCAAATTTTAAAAATATTTAATATTAATGAATTAATTGACTTACTTTAAAAGCAAATCCCACAGATAAAACTTGAAATTTTGTTGGAATTTTTATGACAGATTCACACAGGGTCAATATTGTTCACACATATGGTTTGGATGTTAGCTTAGTATTAATATAAAAACAAACGGTACTTTTGAAAATAAGTTTACATAGTATTATTTTAAAATGTAGAAACCCATACAATAGTTTTTGAAAGTTTCCAAGTTGAAACTTTAATAGTTTTCATGATAAACATAAATGTTTTATAATTTCGTGAACAATTTTGTCCCTAACTATATACTTATTGCTATGCATTAGGTAACTTGCTGAAATGAAAGTTTCTATATTAACAATATAATAAGAAGTCAACATTGATGATTATTTTTCTTTTATTTGGTTTTATTTTACAAAAACATTTCCATTATTATATTTTCAATAAATTTTTAAAATTTTAACTATTTATTAACACGTGGTTGTTATTTTATAACACAATTTTTTTTTTTTGTTGTCATTTTATTTTGCTCTGGGTCAATTATTAGGTCGATGCAGAAATACAACAATTAAAAAACCACACGCACTTTGTTTGTGCATATGAAGATATCAAAAACAATTGCATGAAATAAACACAACATTACAAAAAATCAGCAGTTTTTTTTTTGCGAAGACCTACTGATTCGACAATGCTTTTGCTTAAACGACTTTTTTTTTCTTACGACAATAAAGCAAAGCAAAATTGTAATTTCTTTTGCACGTTTTTAGATTAAGAATTTGGTGCAATCGCCAAATAGCGGCTTGTAGATCAAAACAATACTTAAAATAGTTGATATGGGGTAAAATTAATCCTCGAAACTTGTTTTGGATTTGGAAAGGAGGTTTTAAAAAAATATACTCCTCATACCTAACTCATTTTTTAAAAAAATGGTCGTTAGGTCAAAGTAATAATGAGCTGACGAATAGTTATTTTTGCATGATGTGTCCAAATCTAAACCGCAACCAGACATCGTTTGGCTTTGCGACTTATTGACTGCCAATGCAAATGACAATCTAATAGGAAATCTGTGAAATCATCGGAGTTCGTAGCAGCAAAACATTTTCGTCTCGGAATTTACCATTCAAATTGGTAGCTTCTATAAAGTTTTTCATATATTTGTTTGAGTAGAATAACCGGAGAAAAAAATTTGTCAAAAGAAATACATAAAATTTTCAAGAGAATCGGTTAATTAATTAAGAAGGTATAGGAGGGGGTGCTTTTACCCTTTTAACTGTATTTTACGCAGTAAATGTTAAAATCTATAGCCTTTCGTTCCTTTAAGACTTGAAACTATCATTGGATAATAATTTAAGAAGACATGGGTAGAGTAGGCCTGCCATACGTCCTGGTTTTCCAGGATTGTCCTGGTTTTAGACTACTTGTCCTGGTGTCCTGGTCCACTATTAAATTGTCCTGGTTTTTTTGTACAGGTCAAGACAAACAAATTTCTTTTTTGCTCGTTTAAATTGTTAACAAAGGTTAAGATTTCTGTTATAACACTGCTGTCATAAGGTAAGTGTATAAAGAACTTTAATTAAATTCAACTGTTATCTGGTGTAAAGCTGGTAAAAGCTTTCAATAATATTAGATGATAGTCAATCCTCTTTCAAATTTTGTTTCAACTAGTGGCTGTAAAAAGTTATACCGTGTAAACAACTTTTAAAGGTAATCGAAAACCGATAACAAATTGCTTTCTCTAAGGCAGCCCATACACGTTTCAATTCAATTGTAACTGAGTCGGTCGTTGTCCAAATCAAATCGTGTATGGCTTAGTCAATTGATTAGTTTGACAGTTGTCCAGTTGGTTGAAGAAAAATCAAAAGAGTTTGATTTTTTTCAAGTTAAGTCCTTATGGTTCTTTCTTTTTTACAAAAAAATGTGACATTGTATTTTAAAAAAAAGCAGTTTGGTGTCTGATTCTTAAAAATTTTGCTCCCGAAAAGGGTGAGTTTTTTAAAAATAAAACAAGCCAACCTTTTCGGGAGCAAAATTTTTAAGAAACAGACATCAAATTGCATTTTTTTTAATAAAATGTCACATTTTTTTGAAGAAAAGAAAAGAACACCATTAGTCTGCTCAATGGACAAAGAAAAGAAACTTGTTAAAGACCGAAACACTGGAGAGTCTTATTCAATGTAAGTTTGATTTTAATGACCTGTTACCTGTTTTATAACTGTATATATCAAAGACCGAAATAAAGTTCTAGAAAAAGTGCAATCTTCTGAAAGTTATTTTACTTTAGAACATTTTAAGCTCAACTTTTTATTATTTTTCATCGTTTTTATGTACATGAAGTACACGTTAACTTTAGATGTTTAAGTGTCTGCATGTCAAATTTTAAGAAAACGGGTTGATCAGTTAAGAAGATATAGGGAGGGGGAGCTTTTACTCCCCGTGTCCTATTTCACTCCCTAAATAATAAAAATTATAGGCTATAGTTCCATCCAGTTGTAACGCTAATTGCCTTGCAAATTTCAAGAAAATCTGTTAATTAGTTGAGAAGATTTACGGAAGGGGAGCTTTTACCCGTTTTGCGCTTCTCGATATGAAATATACTTTACGACCTCTACCGAATGTCATTGTACACAAAAGACATTACGATACATGGCTTGGTAACTTTTCAGGTGACAATAAAAAATCGTAATATGGAAAATGGAGGAAATGCTCTTGACATTTGTATGGGAAAATATAGAAAATCTAAATGCCATATATCGGCAACCACTGCACAGTGGCGCCATTTGAGTTTTTTCGTTGCAAAAATCATATCTTTTGAACCGAATAAGATAATTGAACAGTTTTAACAGCATATGATAGATAACTGTTCAGCCTATGAAATGAGCGTTTGGAAAGGGTGCTACGCTCTGTAGGGGCCTAATTATGGGTTATCAAAGTTAAAATTAGTAGAAAAATCAATTTTATGGTAACTAAAAAAAATTATTTTTACATTTTTAGATTGTTTTTATTTTTTTTCTTTAGGTTTTTATGTTTTAAATTATTACCCAACAAATTAAAAAAAAAATTATTTTTTTTTAAATTTATTTTTTCAATTTTCTGTAAAATATTCATCACAGTTCGTAAGAGAAGGTATATCTAAAAGACTAACCATTTCTAAACTATAATTATTTTCTAACTCTATTCGTGACTTCACATGCCGCAGGGAAGATATAAGTGGATCGGAAGATGCTGCCAACATGTTGAAGAGGTCCTCATTTTGCCTTACCCTTGATGCTTTGAATGTGTTCTGCAATCTATATTTTTTATAAAATTTGTTAAGAGACTCCTGTGCTTCTTCAGAAAGCTCTCCAATTGGCAAAGACTGGTACTCAATTATATCTTTGCCATGCGCCAATATTTTATGGACGGTCGGGGTCAACTTCTTCTGTGGATACATTTCTGCTAAAAGAGATGCAGTTTTCGACGCATATTCTCCATATTTTGTAGAATTGACATTTTCTTTGCAGTTTAAAACATCCAAGATCGTTCCCAATCTTTTCACGATTTGATTGTCAATTCCAGTGATTCTAGTTACTGCCTCATCATTTTCAAAAAATCTCCTAGAAGTGTTTCCATCGTTTGAGTTACCGTATCCGTGCTTGGGACAGTCTACTTTTAGTCCAACTTGTTTAAAAAAAGCATCCTGTATTTGCTTCTTTCTGATCTTTTCCTTATCCTTTATTGATGTATTTTCATCGAAGTTTTCCTCCTCTTGTGGTAGGGTATACGCCAGTTTTAGCAAGAATTCCATACACCTTATCCTTGCGTGCAATGGTGACATTCCATATTCGTAATTCTCCTCATTTGTAGAATCGTTTAAATTACCAAAGTTCTTCTGACTCTTTTTGCAAATCGGGCATGACATTGTTGAGGTTGTTCCTGTCAGTTCGTTTACGACTTTTCCGTCAACCATGGTCAGATGGAACTCGTAATTGCATTCAATATATTTTCCTTCTCCAATTTGCAGCTTTGTAGGCTTAATCTTGCTTATTTGTTCTTCAATGTCCTTCACCGTGGTCCTTATGAGTTCTGCCGATTCCCTTGCAAACTGAAACATTATTGGTCGGCAATAATGCACTGATGACGGACGTGGATTTTTCCAGTGAAGGGAAACATCCGATTTAAGCCGCAAAGGAACAACAGATGCCATAAACATATTTCCGTCCGATATTGTAGCGTCATCGGAAGATATCCTTTGCTTATAAACGCTTTGTCCGGATGATCCATCGCAGCCCCATTTGCTGATCAATGTCAACTTCTCAGGAAGAATTTTCACCTCATTTTCAGGAAGACTCTCCAACAACCGTTTTGCTGTATGGCCCATGAGATCCTGCAGATTGGCTTTCGCAGAGACTTCCGTAAATTCCGTATGCAGTGGTCGTGAATTTATTTTGGCTTGCGTAATATGCTTGTATCCGGGTAAAACGTCAGCGCCGTGTCGCGTTAAAGATGCCCGTAGTTTCTCATATTTCTCTTTGGAAAGTTCTAAGTCCATAAACAAGGCCAAGGCTTCTTCGGAACCATACTTTTTAATGTGTGCGTTTGTGGGCGTGGGAATGCTTTCCTTAATCCTTTTTAGTCGCAGTGGGCTTGCATCAGCAACAGATTTGGTTATGTGCGACCTAACTCTTTCACTATCCTTTGTAAATTTAATAGACAGCGCTTCCGATAATTGCTTCGTGGTCAAGTCATTGGTGGCATCGGCAAGTTTCCTCTTTCTTGTGAAAATTGAACACTCCTCAATACTTTTTTTTGGCCTTCCTTTTGCTCCTCTGGTTGATGTGGTGGGTTTATCTACTGCCAATATATCCAGGATGGTATCTTCATTAAGCCAGTCCTCGTATTTGGAGTTGAAGTTCTGAATGGTTCGATTAGATTTCACCCATTTTGCCTTAATATTTGCATATATCAGATAAAAATTATTTTTTATAATTTCGCTTCTCTCAATATTTCCGTATAAGCTATCAAGTTCTTCTAAAGCAGCTTCCGTGAAAAAATTTGGTGTGGTTGACTTTCTAAACAGTTCAAATAATTTAAAATTGTTCAACGCCATGTTTTCAGTACTTAAATTGTTTAATGGTTTCAGTAATTGTTGCGCCAACTTTCAGTCGTAGACTAATCCAGGCATTATGCTTATTTTGCAATATATAGGCTTATGCTACCATGCCGAAAAATGTACCTGTTCCCTACATACATATGGATTTAGGCTGAATAATGCATTTTTATATTATGCACGTGTCCAAATAAGATTTGTGCCTACCTGTAGTCAATATTGTTCTTGACCATTTGCAATATATAGGCTTATGCTACCATGCCGAAAAATTTACCTGTTCCCTGCATACAAATGGAATTAGGCTGAATAATGCAATTTTGATATTATGCACGTGTCCAAATAAGATTTGTGCCTACCTGTAGTCAATATTGTTCTTGACCATTTGTACGCCAAAGTATTGTTTAAGTGAGGTACGTACCTGCTAATTTCAATGAGTAGTTTTTTTAGATTTTAGATCAAACTACTGTCATACAATTTCTGCAACCATGTCTTTTTAACCTTTTTTACCTCTAGAAGCCAAACGGGCACGTACGGGCAGATAAAATTTTTGAATTATGTAAAGAAATAATCAAAGAACAGATTTTGCAAATATGGCAAATATAGAAAAATATAGATTTTTGTTATTTTCCGTCAAAGTTGAAAAATAGTGAAAAAACGGATAGTTTTTAAATAGTGATTTACCAGGAGAAACACAAAGCAAACAGTTCATTTTTTTTTTATCATTACACATTTAATAAATGCATCAATCAATACAAACAAAAAATAAGGCGATTCGTTACCTATTTTTCGTGATATTACACCTGAAATCGCAACAAATTTACTAAAAATTGTGTGTTTTTTTGAAAACCGAAAGTCGGTCAACTTTGAACGGCTATATCTTCTAAACTAAAAATGTGATATTATTAAGAGTGGCAGATTTGAAATCGTTGAAAAGTTTCCTATAACATGAGTTTATTCAAAACTTCGTCGGTGCTCATGAAAATTTTGATTTTTGCAACCTCGTTTGCTCTACGGGCGCTACTGTGCACTGGAACGATTTTGGGCAAGCTTCCCATAAACCATCTACAGACTATCCCCAACGTACCCTGAAATTGAATTGGTTGAAATTGGTCAACCCGTTTCCGCAGTTAGTGGTGACATCAAAGTGTACACTTTTCTTCTTTGTATATATCGTTAGCTAAAATGCAAAAAGGCGTAACTAACAAAAATATTATTTTAAAGGAGAAGCAAACAACTTTGTAAAATGAAAACTATAAATATGTCAGAAAAATATACATTCAGGTATGTGATGAAAATCGATCGATTTCAAAACGAACGTTTTTAAAAGGTGTGATGAATTTCGAGGTATTTTAAAATCAATTTCTGAATTATAGCCTTAAATTTTTCTTTCAGAATATACTTCAGTTAACGTATATAATATAAAATGCAAAAGAATAACGACTGAAAATAAAAGGAATATCTATTTGAAATCCATTTTAAAAGTTACTGAAAACGATATTTTCGGTTTCAAATTTTTTCGTTCTTAAAATCGATTTCCATCACATACCTGACTGATAATACGTCCACTAACCTCTTCAATCAATTTTCAAAGAAAACCATTTCATTACATTTTGTTAGAAAAAAATGTGTAGTTACATCGTTTTACATTTATCATATAAACAGACGTCCCTTTGTGTTTTGTTTATTAAAGCGTCATTTTTGATCGCAATGTTAAATTTTGTCAAGACATTTAGTTTAATGCCATTCATAATAATCAGTCAAAAACTCAATTTTCTATTATTTGTTAGTTACGCCTTTTTTCGTTTTAGCTAACGATATATAGATTACTAAAAAAAGTTTTAGATTATGGAATTGACTTTTTTTGTAAACAATTCTGAGGATTAAAGCGAGTGGTATTAATGGGATAATATGCAGCGTTGTCAACTTTGAAATTTCAAAACGCACCAAAACGGACAAACGCACCAAATTTTTATTTAAAATGTTTATTGAGTGAATTAAGCATAAAAAGTATAATTTTCGTGTTCAAAATACATAAAACAATTAAACAGTCTTTTACAGTTCAGGGTTTTGGGAAAAAAAAACTTTACAAAAATAAAAAAAAAACTAAACAAATTTGTTTTTATTCATTTGTACTACACCATTTTTCATTGAAATTGAGAAAATTCCAAATAAAATTGAGAATGTCAATTTCAGATGCAAACAATTTAAATTAAAATTAAGAATATCAACTAGAAATTGAGAAAATTCCACATACAATTTTTTTAAATTGATAAAATTTATTTGTATTATATTCTATTCATTTGGAATTTCTCAATTTCGTATGGAATTTTCTCATTTTCAATGAAAAATGGTGTAGATTATTTTTTTTTTAATTTTATAAAATCTATACAACAATTTTTAAAAAGAGAGTAACGAAATTTAATATAATGAAATATTGGACTACGTGGTCCATTGTGGCTTAAATGGACTACTTACAACATGGTCCAATGTACTGTAGTATGGACCATGTTATAAGAAATTAACATGCAGTGCTGCTAACAACTGCATAATGTATACTTTTCTATAGTTTACAGTATAACACATTGGAAGCCCTGATGGTGTTCATTATTAATTGTTTATTTAAATGTGAAAGTTTGTGAAATTTGTGGAAAAAAGGTAAAAAAAAAAATTAAAAATACAATGTAAATACATTTGAGGGGCTTAGAGCACAACGGGTTTAAGTACCTTTTTTCTGAAATTCAGTTTACATATGGAATTAGTAGGTGAAGTTCAGAGAATTTCAGAGCACAAGAGATGAATGGGGGATTCTCATCCGTTAGCGAGCTATGGCGACCAATTATAGCAGTTGTTATTAAAATACCTGTTTCGCTTGGAGCACAAGGGGTATATGAGCACTTAAACCCCTTGTGCTCTATGCAAATATTAAAATAAATTTTTTAACATGGACTGAGTGAGTTAATTCAGACTCAGAGCAATTGTATCACTTGTTTTCCAAACATCTGTTTCAAAATTCCTTAGTGCACTTTGTGGTTTATTTGCCAAAAAAGAAAAAGTAAAATAAAATAATGCAATCGAGTATATTAATAATTGTTGATTGCTTGTTTTTTTGGGTACGTAAAATCATCAAAAATGAGTGAATCTGGTAATTTTTAAATATTTTATCTTTTATTACTTATTTTTGAAACTGGACTTATCACTTGTAAATACTTTTGTATATGACAGTGATGTTGATCCAACATGGGAAATTCATGAGACAAACTTGCAAAAAAATCTTGCCAATTCCTGTACTGCCATGCACTCAAGTATACTATGCCCGTCAACTTTGGACGTACAACTTTTGGGCCCACTATTTATCAACGGGAGACGCCAATATGTATATGTGGAATGAAAGCCAAAATTCACGTGGCTGTCGAGAAATAAGTTCTTGCCTGTGGAAATGTATTAACTCTTTATCTCAAAATGTGACTCACATTACATCTTATAGCGATAACTGTGGTGGCAAGAATAAGAGTCACTACATTGTTAAGTTTTGGATGTATGTTATTCCAAATTCTCACATTCATGAAGTAAATTACAAAGAAAAACTTCACCACAGATAACATAAAAGCTCGAAATGTTGACTGAGCCATGCAGTTACTCCCCCAACTTCCTCTAAAAACATCATCAAATCAATAAAGTTTGAGAAATTTAAAAACCCACAGGATATTTGCTATATACCAACAATTTACCATGAATGGTTAAAGAACTTCCTAACGAAAACATTCCGGAAAAAATTGAAAGTCAAGGTGAGGATGAAGATGAAGATGAGCTTGACGATGAAATAGAAACTGATTATGACCATCAAAGAACCATAAAAGCTGAATAAAGTAAAAAATTTCGTCTATGCAGTTTTATTATTAGGTATGACTAACATTTTTTGAGCTACAATTTCATTTGTTAAGAAAATTTACAAAAAGTTAAAGCACAAGGGGTATAAGTGTGACTTTCCTTACTTCAAAAGTAATTTTTGTGTATTTGAACATACAAAAGACGGCATTTAAAAACTTGTAAGATTAAAATATATATCAGGATCGCTATTAATCAAAAAGTAGCATTCCAAATAGAATATTACATTTTTTTATTGAAATTTAACTTTAACCGCTTTTTTCTCATTATTTAACAAAAGTCGCTTGAACCCCTTGTGATTTAAGCCCCTCATTTAATAATAGCAATAATAGACTACAGTACACACCATAAAAGGCGATTAGTAAAAAATTAAAAAGAAAAAAGCTTAACCTACCCCCTAAGTGTACTCCAAACTGTAGTAACATGGAGTACTTTTAATACTAACCCAATTTAGTACTCCATGGAGTAGTTTAGGGACTACTTCGGTGGGTTATATAGTTTCCTCCTAGGACATCGTAATGTTAAATGGGCCACCTTTTACCCATATATTCGGAGTAGTTTTGGAGTACTCCCACTCCTTTATGGACTACTCTTTACATGCATGTATGGACTAGTCTCGTTATCTGCAGGGATAATGCAAATTATCTACAACAACAAGACCGTTTTACTTAGTGCATATGATTTAGTACACCTTTAACATCATTACTTGATGTTCTTATTATGGTCTGTAAAAACGTTGAGCTATTGAATGAAATTTTAACAGGTGTATTTTATTGTACATAGATTTATTTTCATACTAAAACATAAAGTTGTGTTGAATTTGTTTTTGGTGCCACCAAAAATTTTGAAATTTTGTTTTAAATGTAAGTTGAACGAGTCATTTTTGCGCTCGCGTTCTACAAGCAGGCTGTTAAAATCACGCAACACGTTAATTTTTCGCACAATTTCCCCCTTTGTTTTTTGCGGTTAATTTGTTGGCATTTGCCCACTGCACCACGGTTGTGAACTAGTTCTAATTAAAAAGCGCCGTGGCCCCAATCAAAAAGCGCTAAATAAAATTTAATGAAATGTTTAATATTTTTAATTAGGCTTAAGTTCATCAAATTTAATTTTCATTAAATTATTTTTATGAAGAAAGGAATTTTACAACATGAAAATTAATTAAAATTTACTGATAATTTTTCATTCTTGACTCAATCTGGGCTCGAACCCAGGCGTTTTCGGACAGGTTACCCTGACATGTTTCGATTGCAACCACTCAATCTCCTCAGAGGGCTTGCCGTTTAACACTCGCAGCCATCGACGACTGCTGACGTCATTAGTCAAACATCAATGCTTAAACCAAATTGTATTTAACCTTTGGTAGATCGAAATTTGCTTTGAATGATTATCTATTTTAATTTATTTTACATGTTTTTCCTTTACTTCTGTTTTTTCGTACTTTTGTCAAGAATTCTTCTTGAAGTTCAAAGTACATATTTTGTTTTGTTTTTTCATTTTTTTGTCTTTCTTTTTCTTGCTGACCTTTTCAGCACAACTTGAAGGACAAATGCAAACATAGAGCTCGTGCCTTAGCTTTAACAATAATTAGTATTGCGGTTATTTTGTTGAACTATTTATGGTTTTTAATCCAAATTTTTAATATTTTTAATTAGGCTTAAGTTCATCAAATTTAATTTTCATTAAATTATTTTTATGAAGAAAGGAAATTTACAACATGAAAATTAATTAAAATTTACTGATAATTTTTTATTCTTGACTCAATCTGGGCTCGAACCCAGGCGTTTTTACGGACAGGTTACCCTGACATGTTTCGATTGCAACCACTCAATCTCCTCAGAGGGCTTGCCGTTTAACAAAACCTTTTCCGTACATGATGGGGAAACCGTTGGAACGAAAAGATTCACAATTGTCAATGGGTTACAACAGGGAACCGTTAATTCCCCAATACTATTTAATTTATACCTTTTTGATATACTAGAGAAAATAGACAATATAATTGCTTTCGCAGACGACATTACTATCTTCCACGCCGATGACACAATTGAGAAAATCAATAGTGTTCGGTTTGTGCTTTGTTGTGATACAGACGTGTATTTTAGCCCCGCATACGATTTCAACTATTAATTAATCACATTTGATTTTGTAATATAAGCAGCGAATGGACGCTTAAAAAAAATAGTATACATATTTTGTTACTTAAATTATTTAACATAATAGTGAACAATTTAAAACCATAAAATTAAATAAAATAAAACAGTACAAATATATACGTATGTATGAATGTTCATACATGTGTATTCATATTCTGAACAAAAACATTTAAATTTCTTGTTTTTTTTTTGTTGTTGTAAAATACAATAAATAATAAAAATATTAAAGCAAATCAAAACGGTGAAAAACAAAAACAACTCTGCATGAGTACGAACAGTGAAACAACACTAAGACAAAATGAAAGAAACGTTTACGTTTTAGTTCAAGCAAACGAAAATAATGCAGAAATAAATAAAACTAAACAAAATAATATAAACTATTTAACAGCTAAGCCAATTACTCGAACACGTTCCCTATCACCCTCGGTGTTTACAAAAACAGTGGATAGTGACTCATTAAAAAAACTTCAACTAGATTTGGTGACAAGTGTTGCCAGGCCAGCAAGTATTGCCGTGACGTCAAAAACAAATTTAGTGGGAAATGATACCATGAACTTAAACACAAATGCAATGGAAAACCCCCCTGCAAAAAGCTGTCAAAAGCCTACAGTACAAGTTGGTATGGACAGGTACATAACAGTGCTTAAACGGGGACGCAGCCCTACCTCTGCAGCAGTTGCTTCGGCCTCAAAAATGCCATCTTTTGATAAAATAAATTCCCAAAATCGCTTTGCAATTCTGGAGGATGAATCCTCTGAAGCACCAAACGTCATAAAATCGTCCAAGCCGCCCCCGATATATCTTAGAGAGCATAACTCAAATGATCTAATAAAGAGTTTAATTTCGTTGATTGGTGAAAATTCTTTTTATGTTGCTGCAATAAAGCGAGGTAGTATAAATGAAACTAAAATTCAAGTAAATCATGAAAATGACTTTCGCAAAATAATAAGCAAATTTGAGGCACTTAAAAAAAGTTTTTACACATACCAACTCAAGAGCAGTAAAGATCTCCAGCTGGTGATTAAGGGAATTGATTCATGCGTAGACCTAGAGGAAATTAAAACTTTCTTGGAAGAAAAAGGCTTCAAGATAAAACATGTGGTAAATATTAGAAATAGGGACAAAAATCCACAACCACTTTTTCGAGTGGAATTAGAGCCCGGCGACATTAAGTTAAAAAAAAAACGAAACGCATCCCATTTATAGTGTGAAATATATTCTATACAGAAAAATCACAATTGAAGAGCCACACAAAAAAAATGGACCTGTTCAGTGCTTAAACTGCCAAGAATTTGGCCATACCAAGGCATATTGCTACTTACCCCCTGTCTGCGTAGCATGTGGAACTACACGGTACAGTTTCTTGCGATAAGTCTAAAACCGACCCCAACGTAAAAAAATGTAGCAACTGTGGCGGTAATCACACTGCCAATTATAGAGGATGTCCCGTATATAATATCGTCAAGCAGACGGTTGGACCGAAAACAAATACCCCTCAAATGCAGGTTGCAAATCAAGTAAACACAAATGCAATTCAAGCCCCCCAGCCTAGTAATAACAGAACCTCTTACGCTAACGTCCTAAAATCAAACCATCAGCCAATGCAAGGTGTCTCGCCAAGTAATGATGAAACTCCGGTTTCTAATTTAAGTCGTTTAGAAAAAAACATGGAAACATTAGTGCAAACAGTAAATAATTTTACGAATACAATGGGAAATATGATGCAGGAAATGCTTAGAATGCAATCGATGTTATTGCAAGCTTAACAAACCATGAACTGTTTAAAAATTTGTTTTTGGAACGCAAACGGCATCCGCCAACATAAAAATGAATCATGATGATTTCTGAAACTCATTTGACCTCAAGAAATACGTTTAATATAAATGGTTATATACTATATGATACCAAGGACCCTCGAGATAGAGCTTGTGGAGGTTCTGCCATTTTAATAAAAACCCGAGTCAAACACTACCTAATGTGTGATCATCGTGAAGATTATCTCCAAGCAACGAACATTTGCGTTGAGGAATTAAATAGAAACCTAGTAATTTCATCGTTATACTCCCCGCCTAGATTTTCAATATCGGAGGACCAATATTAATATTTTAAATCATTAGGACCGTGTTTCCTAGCCGCTGGCGATTATAACGCTAAACATACTTTCTGGGGGTCGCGACTTATAACACCAAAGGGTCGTGTTTTATTTAACACAATTTCTAAAATGGATTTTAATGTGGTAGCGAGCGGACAACCAATATATTGGCCCACTGATCATCAAAAAATTCCAGATGTCATCGATTTCGGCGTGGTTAAAAACATTCCCATAGAAACGATTCATGTTGAAGCTTCCCTAGAATTATCTTCCGACCACACACCTACAATTGTTACTATAATGAACCCCAATAGAATTGTACCTCCAACTGGTTACTTAGCAACGACAGCTACGCAAATTAATTGGTTAAAATATAAAAAATATCTCAGTACCCATTGCACAGAAAACATTCCGCTCAGTACACCGGATTATGTAGATCGCTCTATTGACAATTTTGACAGTTTTCTGAAACTAGCTGTTCAACATTCCAATATTGCCCCCAAAAAAACAAAAACTATTAAAATATATTCCACAGATGTCGAGCATCTTTTGTCTGAAAAAAGGAGGGCTCGAAGAGAGTGGCAATTGCACAGATCCCCTCAACTTAAGAACTTACTTAAAGAGTGTACAAAAAGACTAAGAAAGTTACTGCAGACTAAGAAAACGGCTTCTCTGGAGGAGCTTGATGCAACCCCACAATCAAACTACTCATTATGGCGTGCAGCTAGAAATCTCAAAAGGCCAGTTGTCTCTAAACCACCATTAAGAAACTTGAATGGAAGTTGGGCAAAAAATGATGTTGAAAAAGGAAATCTGTTTGTCAATCATTTAAAAAACGTATTTACCCCAAATATATCTCAGTAGTATAGAGCAGCTGTTCCGCTAAGATTTGAGATAAGAGAAATCGAAAAAGCTATTTGTGATTTTAACCCCAAGAAGGCTCCTGGTTTTGATAAGATCAGCAACAAAATGCTTTTGGAGCTACCCAGCATAGCAAAGAAAATTATTCTTTTAATTTTTAATGCTATTATACGCCTTGAATACTATCCTCAAAAGTGGAAGGTATCCTTAGTCAACATGATACCTAAACCTGGAAAGGATCACACAAAAGTTGAGTCATATAGGCCTATAAGCTTACTTTCTAATATGGGCGATTCTATTCTGACGGGTGCATTATTTAGACGCTTTAAACGTCTTTTACTAATATAAAGAAACGCATTTGCAATTAAGTTATTTCTATATACTATTGTTACCTCTTTACAAGAATTTATATGAAACGATCACATAGCCGCGAGAGAGCTTTAAAGTGCATGACGGGTGCAACCAAATCGGCCCACTTTCATAAGATCATCCCACAAAAATACAAAACTCTGTTAATTTTTAAACTTTTATTGTATTATTCTTTTTCATTGTGAAAGATGAGATATCAGACGATGTTTATCAAATCAAACATCGTAGAGAAATATAATCCAATAATAAGAAATTTTCTCTTTAAGCCATGACGGGTGCAACATTCAATGAATTTTCTGTTCGCGCCAAATCTATGAATCTTAATGATTCGAAGTGCACAACAAATTTATATTTAAGCTTACGTCTAAAAAAATTATATTATTATAAAATATAGATATTTTACTTTAAATTGGCATCAAAAAGTGTCAAATAGTGTGATTTGAAAATTGATGTTAAAAGTTGTCTAGAATAGAATCGCCCATATATCAAAGCTGTTTGAGAAGCTGTTAGCGTCAAAATTAACCCCAATTTTCAATGAAAACAGATGTATTCCTAACCACCAATTCGGCTTTAGAAGAGAACACAGCACAATTGAGCAAACCCATCGTATAGTAAACGCAATAAGAAAAGCATTTGAAGAAAAAAATATTGTTCCGCTCTCTTCATCGATGTTTCTCAAGCTTTTGATAAAGTCTGGCATGAAGGCTTATTACATAAATTGAAGCTCAACTTACCAGTAAACACACACAAGCTGTTAGAAAGATACTTAGTCGGTCGAAAATTTATTATTAAAGAAGGTGATTATTTAAGCTCTCCTCAGCAAATTGACGCTGGAGTCCCTCAGGGAAGCATCCTGGGCCCACTTTTATACTTAATATATACCTCTGGTATGCCAACAAACAACTACACCCAAACTTCAACATTTGCTGATGATACAGCTTTTCTAAGCGTGCACGAAAACAGTCAAGAAGCATTTCGATACCTACAAGATCATATATTTCAACTCGCCCTATGGTTAAAGCAATGGAGGATAAAGGTCAATGAGCAAAAATGCGTACATATAACATTCACCTTGCGTCGGGAATCATGCTCCCCTATTAAAATCAATAATAAAATAACACCTCAAAATACGCATGTAAAATACCTCGGTATTCATCTAGATCGCCGTTTAACGTGGAAAAGCCATATAGAGGCAAAATTAACTCAAATGAAACTAAAAGCCATCCAAATTCATTGGTTAATGGAAGAAAATCTGTCCTTAGTCTCGACTGCAAACTTCTTCTTTACAACTCCATCTTAAAGCCAATCTGGTGCTATGGTATTCAGTTATGGGGCACTACCTAGGCCTCTAATTTCGAAATAATTCAAAGGCGCCATAATAAACTACTTCGAATAATCACAGCTGCCCCTTGGTATGTTAAAAACTCAAATATTCACAAGGATCTCAATGTTCCATTAGTTAAAACTATGATTACGAAATATGCAGTAAAATACTTAAAAAGGCTCGAATTGCACCCGAACCCACTTGCACGAAATATTTTAAATGATAGCGGCCACACTCGCTTAAGAAGAAGAGACACTGCAGCACTTATCCAATTAGATGAGCGATAAACACCTTTAAAAGTGAACAGAACCCGTGATATAAAATAACGAATTAGGTTAAGATTTGATTAATTTTTGTTAGTTCATATTTAATATATGAAGATTCAATAAATAAATAATGCAAAAAAAAAAATTGTCAAAAAACTAAGAATTTTGCTAAAAATTTTATATAAAAAATATTATTACAATAAATTAAATTTTTAAAAGTGTTCAAACGTGTGTTAAAAGTAGCGTTATAAAGAAAAATGAAAAATAAATAAAAGTAGAAGAGAGCAGAAAAGAGTACAAATATAAAATGTGCAGTGCAGAGTTGCCAATTTAGCGCCTTTGGCGCTAGATTTAGCGCTTTTCAACTGTCGAAAAGTCGCATATTGTTCGTATTAATCAAAACTTTCTTAAATAAAGAAACATTTTCTCATGATCAAAAGTTCACGTTTTTGGTATATGATCAATAATTTCATTCAGCATTTATTTAAATTAGTCTGATTTTATTGATATTTTAATAGAACCGAATTTCTTGCATCAAGAAATAAATGCTACCGATTTCTTTAAACTTTTCAGAAAATGCTCAAGAAAACTTGGTTTGATTCAATTAATTTTTATTTAGATCGACATGTTAACATATCACTCGTAAGTTTCTTATTTTTTTATTAAGTTTTCTTAAACTACACGTTTTTATGAAAAAATTTCAGGCTAACAATAAGAAATTTTTGGCTTGACGAGAATGGTGCAAAATTTTCTTGGTTCAAGACATATTTTCTGGTGATTTAGTTAATAATTCTTTCCGGGTATATTTGAAATTATATAACTTTACTCTTCCTGAAATATCAGAAACAAACAAAACGTCGGGGTAAATAACTCGATTATGCGATTTTAATTGACTTTAGCGTGCTGAGTCCAAATAGTCATTCAATCGCGTCTAGTTAACATTTTGTTTACTGATCTTCATGATTTCTCGTCTTATTTTATTCATAATATACCTGGATTTCTGATAATTGATAAAAAAAAGTGTACATACTTATTTGCATGAAAAATGGTCGCCATATGGTCGAAAATAATCATTTGTAAAAGATCAAAATCGCACAAATCGTTCTCAAGCTATGATAAAATATATGTAGCATAAATGCCTTATTTCGGTCGAAATATTAGTCTAGCCCATAAAAAACTCGACATGATAGAAAAAACTGAAAACGGATTGTTATATCTTTGTATTTTATATATTTTTATTTCAAACGATTTTTTTTTTGACGGCCAGTGTAATTAATTAAACTTATTTCTTAAACATTTCATTAATAATTAGTATTGTGGTTATTTTGTTGAACTATTTACGGGTTTTTATCCAAATTTTTAATATTTTTAATTAGGCTTAAGTTCATCAAATTTAATTTTCATTAAATTATTTTTATGAAGAAAGGAATTTTACAACATGAAAATTAATTAAAATTTACTGATAATTTTTCATTCTTGACTCAATCTGGGCTCGAACCCAGGCGTTTTTACGGACAGGTTACCCTGACATGTTTCGTTTGCAACCACTCAATCTCCTCAGAGGGCTTGCCGTTTAACACTCGCAGCCATCGACGACTGCTGACGTCATTAGTCAAACATCAATCCTTAAACCAAATTGTATTTAACCTTTGGTAGATCGAAATTTGCTTTGAATGATTATCTATTTTAATTTATTTTACATGTTCTTCCTTTACTTCTGTTTTTTCGTACTTGACAAAAGAATTTTTTTTTTTCTTTTAACGTTTATTTAATGAATATGAATATATAATTACAAACTTCAAATAAACAAAATGTATAAATATAGCTTATTTCTATATACAAAGTCCCATTTTAACGAGCTCTCAAGTATAATATTTATTAAATAAAGTTATTTTTCTATTAGATAACTATATACATAATACAAGAAAAAATACTAAGATCATAGAAAATGAAAGCAAAAAGGTTAGCAAAAAAACTTACTTTTATATCGGTAAGGATAAAAAGTAGGGTCAAGGGTTAAAATACGAGTACAAAATATAGCTATTAGGTAAGCCACCAATATTTTTTAAGGTTTAGATTAGGTTTAATATTTGTATCATTCAAATAAATACTTGTGTCAAAACGACAATTTTCAGACGTTAGTTCATTACAATTTATAGCTTTGATATTGGCTCGCCTGTAAATATGATAAAGTATAGGAATACCATCTCCATTTTGGATGAAATCATTTTTATCGAGGAAAAGGAAAGCCTCAGATGGAACATAACCATTTTGTAATGTTTCAGAAATATAGTCTCCAGAAACATAGTAGGGAGCCATGATTAGATTATGTTCGTTAGTATTTACACAGTTTACAATATGGTCTCTTATAATATGAACAATAAAATTATCAAATCTGGATATTTCTGCCTTTTCATAGAGTCTTTGGTTTGATATATTTTTTTTTTTTGTAATTACTACACTTGGATCTGTATAATGAGGTGCAACACCTGAGGCATTTCCTTTCGAATATCCGTATCTTCTCCATATAAGAGGGGGATATGTTAAACCAAATTTGGCAACCGTATGATAGAATTGGTCTTATTAAAGACTGGTACATGATAATTTTAACCCTTGGCTGTATATAATTAGAAAAGAATAATTTTTTATACATGAAAAATGCTTTTCTTGCCTTTATAAGTTGTTGGCTTATATGGTTGTTAAAGTACAGAAATTTATCTAAATGAATACCTAATAATTTAACAGTTTGTTTTACAGTAATATTAACATTATTACTTGACTTAATACCAAAAGTTTTCCAGTTTCTTCTTATATTGCTGTTACATTTCCCTGAAAAGAATACACTCGCATTTGTTCAAATTTATTTTCATAAGCCAATCTTTGGAATATTTTTCAATAGCTAAAAACTTATTTTGTAACCCACTTTTTTTTTTATTTATTTATTGAATCTTCATATATTAAATATGAACTAACAATAATTCATCAAATCTTAACCTAATACCTGCCAGTGCCAGACAAAAATTTTCTTCATCGCGGGTTCTGTTCACTTTTATAGGTGTTTATCGCTCATCTAATTGGATAAGTGCTGCAGTGTCTCTTAAGCGAGTGTGGCCGCTATCATTTAAAATATTTCGTGCTAGTGGGTTCGGGTGCAATTCGAGCCTTTTTAAGTATATCACGACATATTTCGTAATCATAGTTTTAACTAATGGAACATTAAGATCCTTGTGAATATTTGAGTTTTTAACATACCAAGGGACAGCTGTGATTATTCGAAGTAGTTTATTTTGGCGCCTTTGAATTTTTTCGATATTAGAGGCCGAGGCAGTGCCCCATAACTGAATACCATAGCACCAGATTGGCTTTAAGATGGAGTTGTAAAGAAGAAGTTTGCAGTCGAGACTAAGGACAGAGTTTCTTCCAATAAGCCAATGAATTTGGATGGCTTTTAGTTTCATTTGAGTTAATTTTGCCTCTATATGGCTTTTCCACGTTAAACGGCGATCTAGATGAATACCGAGGTATTTTACATGCGAATTTTGAGGTATTATTTGGTTATTGATTTTAATAGGGGGGCATGATTCCCGACGCAAGGTGAATGTTATATGTACGCATTTTTGCTCATTGACCTCTATCCTCCATTGCTTTAACCAAAGTTCGAGTTGAAATATATGATCCTGTAGGTATCGAGATGCTTCTTGACGGTTTTCGTGCACGCTCAAAAAAGCTGTATCATCAGCAAATGTTGAAGTTTGTGTGTAGTTGTTTGTTGGCATATCCGAGGTATATATTAAGTATAAAAGTGGGCCCAGGATGCTTCCCTGAGGGACTCCAGCGTCAATTTGCTGAGGAGAGCTTAAATAATCACCTTCTTTAATAATAAATTTTCGACCGACTAAGTAGCTTTCTAACAGCTTGTGTGTGTTTACTGGTAAGTTGAGCTTCAATTTATGTAATAAGCCTTCATGCCAGACTTTATCAAAAGCTTGAGAAACATCGATGAAGAGAGCGGAACAATATTTTTTTCTTCAAATGCTTTTCTTATTGCGTTTACTATACGATGGGTTTGCTCAATTGTGCTGTGTTCTCTTCTAAAGCCGAATTGGTGGTTAGGAATACATCTGTTTTCATTGAAAATTGGGGTTAATTTTGACGCTAACAGCTTCTCAAACAGCTTTGATATATGGGCGATTCTATTCTAGACAACTTTTAACATCAATTTTCAAATCACACTATTTGACACTTTTTGATGCCAATTTAAAGTAAAATATCTATATTTTATAATAATATAATTTTTTTAGACGTAAGCTTAAATATAAATTTGTTGTGCACTTCGAATCATTAAGATTCATAGATTTGGCGCGAACAGAAAATTCATTGAATGTTGCACCCGTCATGGCTTAAAGAGAAAATTTCTTATTATTGGATTATATTTCTCTACGATGTTTGATTTGATAAACATCGTCTGATATCTCATCTTTCACAATGAAAAAGAATAATACAATAAAAGTTTAAAAATTAACAGAGTTTTGTATTTTTGTGGGATGATCTTATGAAAGTGGGCCGATTTGGTTGCACCCGTCATGCACTTTAAAGCTCTCTCGCGGCTATGTGATCGTTTCATATAAATTCTTGTAAAGAGGTAACAATAGTATATAAAAAAATGTTACCCCTTCTAGAAATAACTTAATTGCAAATGCGTTTCTTTATATTAGTAAAAGACGTTTAAAGCGTCTAAATAATGCACCCGTCAGAATAGAATCGCCCATATTAGAAAGTAAGCTTATAGGCCTATATGACTCAACTTTTGTGTGATCCTTTCCAGGTTTAGGTATCATGTTGACTAAGGAGACCTTCCACTTTTGAGGATAGTATTCAAGGCGTAAAATAGCATTAAAAATTAAAAGAATAATTTTCTTTGCTATGCTGGGTAGCTCCAAAAGCATTTTGTTGCTGATCTTATCAAAACCAGGAGCCTTCTTGGGGTTTAAATCACAAATAGCCTTCTCGATTTCTCTTAACTCAAATCTTAGGGGAACAGCTGCTCTACCTGCAACAGGGGGTAACTCGACCGCAATATCGTGAGATATATTTGGGGTAAATACGTTTTTTAAATGATTGACAAACAGATTTCCTTTTTCAACATCATTTTTTGCCCAACTTCCATTCAAATTTCTTAATGGTGGCTTAGAGACAACTGGCCTTTTGAGATTTCTAGCTGCACGCCATAATGAGTAGTCTGATTGTGGGGTTGCATCAAGTTCCTTAAGATTTTTTTCCAGAGAAGCCGTTTTCTGAGTCTGCAGTTACTTTCTTAGTCTTTTTGTACACTCTTTAACTAAGTTCTTAAGTTGAGGGTCTCTGTGCAATTGCCACTCTCTTCAAGCCGTCCTTTTTTCAGACAAAAGATGCTCAACATCTGTGGAATATATTTTAATAGTTTTTGTTTTTTTCGGGGGCAATATTAGAATGTTGAACATCTATTTTCAGAAAACTGTCAATATTGTCAATAGAGCGATCTACATAATCCGGTGTACTGAGCGGAATGTTTTCTGTGCAATGGGTACTGAGATATTTTTTATATTTTAACCAATTAATTTGCGTAGCTGTCGTTGCTAAATAACCAGTTGGAGGTACAATTCTATTGGGGTTCATTATAGTAACAATTGTAGGTGTGTGGTCGGAAGATAATTCTAGGGAAGCTTCAACATGAATCGTTTCTATGGGAATGTTTTTAACCACGCCGAAATCGATGACATCTGGAATTTTTTGATGATCAGTGGGCCAATATGTTGGTTGTCCGCTCGCTACCACATTTAAAATGAAATAATAGGCAAAAAAACAAATAATGTTGATGAAACCATTATGAAAAATTTTAAAAATATTAATTTAAGTGATATTTGTAATAACTTTGCTAATAATTTCAAACAAAATGTTAAAAATATTTTACACGATTGCGAAATCAAAACCATAAATGCATCAACTCAAGTACTTCAAAATTCTTTATACCTATCCACCATAAACGAAGAAGAAATATTCAACATTTTAAGCTCTATTAATATAAAAAAAAGTGCTGGATTTGATGGAATTAGGTCAGTAGATTTGAAAAACAATGCCGCTGTAATGACTCCCATATTAACACAACTAATAAACCTTATCATTAATAATGCAATAATACCTGATTTACTCAAAGTATCTTATGTTCGACCAATCTATAAAAACGGTACAAAAACAGATTATAATAATTACCGACCCATTGCAATTTTATCAGTTATTGAGAAAGTAATGGAGGAAGTTATATGCAATAGGTTAACGGACTACATAAGCAAATACAAAATAGTTAATATAAATCAGTTTGGGTTTCAAAAAGGTAAAAATATCAACAAACTTCTTGGTAACTTCGCAAATTATATAAACGAACAACTTAGTAAGAAACACCACTGCCTAACGCTTTTTATCGACTTTAGCAAAGCTTTCGATACTCTGTCGCATAGCAAGCTAATACAAATGTTAGAAAGAATTGGTATTCGTGGTAACTGTTTAGAGTGGTTCAAAAACTACCTCACACTTAGAAAATTTTATGTTAAAGTGAACAACATGATAAGTGAAGAAACAAATTTGGATTTTGGTGTACCGCAAGGCTCAAAATTAGGTCCCATTCTCTACATTATCTATTCCAATGGACTAATTAATAATTTAAAAAAGTGCAAAGCTTTTGCATATGCTGTTGACACAGCTATTGTAGTTGCACACAGAAAAATAGATAGCGCAACAATATTAATGCAAAACCAGCTTGATGTAGCTAAAAGATGGTGTCACGATAACGGCCTAATAATAAATGCGTATAAAACAAAACTTATGCATATTAAACCTCCACATATATTATATCAGGAAATAAATTTAATATTCCATTCCACAGAATGTTTGCACAAAACAAAAATGGCAGATTTTAACTACAGTGCACTCGCGGTAACTTGAACACCGTCTAACGTGAACACCGCCTAACTTGAACAAGATTTTTTTTACATTGACTACTCTGTAACGTGAACAAACTCAGAAAGCTCTATAACGTGAACAATTTTTTGTACCCTTCACCGAAGGTAAAAGGGTATTAATAACTTTGTCATTCCGTTTTTAATTTCTACAATATTGATCCTACACCCTATAAAGTTTGCATTCCCGATGATCATGTTAAAAAATTGCTGCAAGTGAGGCAATTGAAATTTTTAACAATGCATTGCAATGGGCAGAAGATACAATAGTGGATCAAAGTGACAAGAGTGTAGTTGGACGCTTAAGGGAGAAAGCAGTATTTCAACTACTTATTAGAAAAGAAAAAGCAGCAGAAAAAGATAACCGATTTTTTTAATGCCTAAATGTTATAAGTAATTTTATTTGCAAGGTAATTTTAATTCAATAGATATATTCTCGTGATCTCATTTTGGTTTGTAATGAATTCTAATTAATAATTTTATTTTTATATTTTAGTAATGGAAATAATAATAAAACACATAATTATATACATTTATATTTTAATAATGGAAATAATCAGAAAAAATTTCACGTTCAAGCGTGTAAAACAGACATACTTTTTATGAAATTCGACAATCGCTAACGTGAACAATTTCGCTAACATGAACCCCCTAGGTTTTAATTAGTTCACGTTACCGCGAGCGCACTGTATGATGAAGACCGATGTTCAACTAAAATCGATCTCGTTAACACTTACAAATACTTAGGCGTGTACGTAGACCACAATTTTAAATGGATGGAGCATGTGCAGCAGCTTTTATGCTACACCATTTAAGCTACCGTTCGAACAATATGGTTTTACGGCAAGCATATTTTTCGTTGGTTGAATCCCACCTTCGGCATGGCATAACAGCCTGGGGAAGCTCATTGTTTACCAAAAAACTTCAACAAACACAAAATCAACTTTTGAAAATTCTCCAAAAAAGTCGCCCTATTCATGAACAAACTACTATAATAAACAGCGCACATTCAACTATTTTCAGCAATAACGACAGCGGAGCAGACAACATAAGCTATTCACAAAATACCATTTCAAGTAACTCTACAACAGCACGATCTACGACAACAACGCAAACAACAACACCTTATAATATTAACGTTCCTGTAAATGCAATCAACTCAAACAGTACAACAATTACCAATAACAACAAATCAACAATAAACAACATCGCTAAAGAATTACAAGTACTAGATGTTAACAGCATCTACTTCACTACTTTGGCAACAGAATTCTACAATGATTCCAGATTTTAAAAAAAAATAGACAATAACCACCAAACTCGTATGAACGCTGAAGGAAGATTCCGCATACAAAGATATAAAAACTACTACGGAAAAAGCACCCTATCCGTAGTTATTCCAACAATATTCAACAAACTACCCCTTGAAGTTCTCAATAATACATCAAATTATAATAAGAGGAAAAAAATATTAAAAAACTTTTTTATACATCAGCAATGAATGCTCAAAATAATTATAATTAAATTCAAAAATGTTAACTCTTACCTGCCGACAAGCCGCAATGGCTTGGCATGGTTATTAATATAAATGAATTGTAATTGTAAATTGTAATAATTTGATTTTTCTTTAATTTTTTCTTTAATAAATAAATTTTTTCTTTAATAAATAAAAAAAATAAAAAAAAAAAAAATCCATTTTGGAAATTGTGTTAAATAAAACACGACCCTTTGGTGTTATAAGTCGCAACCCCCAGAAGGTATGTTAAGCGTTATAATCGCCAGCGGCTAGAAAACACGATCCTTATGATTTATAATATTCACAGTATTGGCTTTCTGATATTGAAAATCTAGGCGGGGTGTATAACGATGAAATTACTAGGTTTCTATTTAATTCCTCAACGCAAATGTTCGTTGCTTCGAGATAATCTTCACGATGATCACACATTAGGTAGTGTTTGACTCGGGTTTTTATTAAAATGGCAGAACCTCCACAAGCTCTAACTCGAGGGTCCTTGGTATCATATAGTATATAACCATTGATTTTAAACGTATTTCTTGAGGTAAAGTGAGTTTCAGTAAACATCATGACATCAATTTGTTTATTTTTAAGAAAATATTCTAATTCATTTTTATGTTGGCGGATGCCGTTTGCGTTCCAAAAACAAATTTTTAAACAGTTCATGGTTTGTTAAGTACAGCTTGCAATAACATCGATTGCATTCTAAGCATTTCCCGCATCATATTACCCATTGTGTTCGTAAAAAACGATATAGAAAGAACTTGTAGCAAGCTTACTGACATATGCCTTAAGCTTAGAAAAGTGTTGTGATTACTATTATAACAGGCTTATTAACAATTGTTTAATAATGAAAACTGAACCCTTGCGATAATATAACTTGCCTTTGATAAAATATCATATGATAAGCTTATTCTACAACTCATTTAAATTTTGCTTTGTTTTGGTCTGTTGGGTAGGCTGGGGAGCTTGAAATGCATTTGTGTTTACTTGATTTGCAACCTGCATTTGAGGGGTATTTGTTTTCGGTCCAACCGTCTGCTTGACGATATTATATACAGGGCATCCTCTTTAATTGGCAGTGTGATTACCGCCACAGTTGCAAAATTTTTTTTTACGTTGGGGTCGGTTTTAGACTTATCGCAAGAAACTGTACCGTGTAGCTCACCACATACTACGCAGACAGGGGGTAAGTAACAGTATGCCTTGGTATGGCCAAATTCTTGGCAGTTTAAGCACTGAACAGGTCCATTTTTTTTTGTGCGGCTCCTCAATTGTGATTTTTCTGTATAGAATATATTTCAAACTATAAATGGGATGCGTTTCGTTTTTTTTAACTTAATGTCGCCGGGCTCTAATTCAACTCGAAAAAGTGGTTGTAGATTTGTGTCCCTATTTCTAATATTTACCACATGTTTTATCTTGAAGCCTTTTTCTTCCAAGAAAGTTTTAATATCCTCTGGGTCTACGCATGAATCAATTCCCTTAATCACCACCTGGAGACCTTTACTGCTCTTGAGTTGGTATGTATAAAAACTTTTTTTAAGTGCCTCAAATTTGTTAATTATTTGCGAAAATCATTTTCATGATTTACTTGAATTTTCGTTTCATTTATACTACCTCGCTTTATTGCGGCTACATAAAAAGAATTTTCACCAATCAACGAAATTAAACTCTTAATTAGATCATTTGAGTTATGCTGCCTTAGCTATATTGGGGGAGGCTTGGACGATTTTATGACGTTTGGTGCTTCAGAGGATTCATCCTCCAGAATTGCAAATCGATTTTGGGAATTTATTTTATCAAAAGATGGCACTTTAGATCCCGAAGCAACAGCTGAAGAGGTAGGGCTGCGACCCCGTTTAAACACTGTTATATACCTGTCCATACCAACTTGGACTTGAGGCTTTTGACAACTTTTTACAGGGGGTTTTCCATTGCCTTTGTGTTTAAGTTCATGGTATCATTTCTCACTAAATTTGTTTTTGACGTCACGGCAATACTTGCTGCCCTGGCAACACTTGACACCAGGTCTAGTTGTAGTTTTTTAATGAGTCACTATCCACCGTTTGTGTAAATACCGAGGGTGAGAGGGAACGTGTACGAATGATTGGCTTAGCCGTTAGGTAGTTAATATTGTTTTGTTTTGTTTTATTTATTTCTGCATTATTTTCATTTGCGTGAACTAAAACGTAAACGTTTCTTTCATTTTGTCTTAGTGTTGTTTCACTGTTCGTACTCATGCAAAGAGTTGTTTTTGTTTTTCACCGTTTTGCTTTGCTTTTAATATTCTTTTTATTTATTGTATTACAACAACACAAAAAAATAAGAAATTTAAACTTAAATGTTCATGTATGAACAGTAGAGTGGGTAAATTTTTTTGCCCACCAAGCGTATAGCAAAATCGTAATCTACGGAAAATTCTAAGAACTTTTCCTAAAGAAACCATGATTCTAAAATCAAAATCGAGCTTCCGGTTTTTGACTTGAAAATTTGGTGCTCAGGAAATCTGAAAAAAATAATACTTTTTTGGAAATATTTATTGAAATTGGTGAATATTTGGCCTGTTTCGCTGCAAGAGGGCTTGTTTAAAAGAAAATTATCTCAGCTTTCTATATCTGTGCTCATTTTTAGAAAAATCTGTACATCAATAATTGGTTAAGAGGGTTTTGTCAAAATAATCATAGTCAAGCTGATAAGAAACCTAAAACTGTTTCAATTTTGATACACAAAAGTTAAATAAAATAATTTAACTAAATTTTAATTCAAAGTTAATTAAAATAAAATAATTCTGCGGCATTTTGACAAAACATTTTAAGTGGAGATAAGAGAGCAAAAAAGATTTTAAAAAAACTCGGTGAAAAAACCATTTTTGTTAAAAAATAAAATAAACCGAAATTAAAGAAAAATTTTGTTCATAATACAACATTTTAAAAACGTAAGCAAAAATGTTTTTTAATGAAAATTCGTACGATTAACAGCATTTTTTTCAACTTTTTAATTTTGACTTAAGATGTTTTGTCACAATGCCATAGAATTGATTAATCAAAACTTAATTAAACGAAAATTTCTTTAAATAAAATTTAAGCAAAAACTGAAAATAAAAAAATTAAAAAGTAAATATTTTTATTATTATTCTATTTTTTATTAAAACGCAATTTTTTGGAAAATTCACAATTTAAAAAAAGGAACCGATTAAAATAAAAATAAAAAATTTATAAAAAAATACTGGCCAAGCCGGGGGTAAATAAATTTAGTTTCGGCCTATAGCTGCAATTTACATACAATATCTTTTTTGCTATCCATTCGTGGTATTCTGTTGTGGCTTTTAATAGTAACTGCGAAAATATCGTCTCGATTACAATCTATCGCACGTGGGAAAATTTGGTAAGCAATTGTACAAATCGCTCAGTTCCCTGAATATGTGCCGGTAACGCTAGATCAGTAATCGGTAGATACTTGTAGTAAATGGCGGCTCAGACAAATTGCTATCGTCCATTTCCAATTTAAACATTCTATTAGCTATAAAATCAGAAATTTCTGAAATACAATTGGACACTTTCAGAAGTTACAATGAAATATAGTTAGAAAATTCTGAAATACAATTGGAAATGGTGTAGTAAGAAACATAGGCCCTAATTATATAATTCGCAACGTTACGCCAAAGAATTACATTGAAAGCAAAAACGAATTCATAAATATTTTGTAATTTTGTTGTTGCTTTCTACAGAAATTCTTTTTGCGTTTAACAATTTCAAACGCCTCATTACTTGTGGCGTTGAAAACGGTACATGAATTTTTGTAGAAAGCAACAACAAAATTACAAAATATTTATGAATTTGTTTTGCTTTCAATGCTTTGGCGTTGCGTTTAACATAATAAGGGCCATAATTTAAAAACAAAAAATAATTAAAAAATAAATTTTTTTTTTTACCAGCTTGACTATCAACATTTTGACAAAAACCTCCTAACCAATTATTTATGTACAGAATTTTCTAAAAATGAGCACAGATATATAAAGCTGAGAAAATTTCCGTTTAAACAAGCCCTCTTTCAGCGATACAGGCCAACTATTCACCAATTACAATAAATATTTCCAAAAAAGTATTATTTTTTTCAGATTTTCGTAGCACCAAACTTTCAAGTCAAAAAACCGGAAGCTCGATTTTGATTTTCGAACCATGGTTTCTTTAGGAAAAGTTCTTAGAATTTTGCGTAGATTACGATTTTGCTATACGCTTTGTTACTTTTTTTGGGCCCGAACAAATTGACCCACTCTAATGAACAGTCATACGTATATATTTTTACTATTTTATTTTATTTAATTTTATCGTTTTAATTGTTCACTATTATGTTAAATAATTTAAATAACCAAATATATCATTTATTTTTAAGCGCCCATTCGCTGCTCAAATGTGAATAATTAAAAGTTCAAATCGTATGCGGGGTTAAAAACAGTGTTCGAAAATAAACACTAAATATCGTTCTATAATGTTCGGTTCGGTAGATTTGTGGAAAACACAAACGCTAATAGTGTTTGTGTAGAAAATCATTAAAAAAAATAACGTTTCCCTGTTAGTCATCTTTCGAACACCAAAATATTACTGTTTTTATCAAACTCAACAAAAGATGTGAACATTTAATTCCGTTCGGTTCTTTTTTTGAAAATCCACAAACTTCAATGTGCTCGGTTCGGCTCGTTAATGTTCGTCCCTTTTGGCTGGTAAAAAAAAACCAAAAATTTTTTTACAAAAACAAAATACACAGACGAAAAAAACATTATAGAACATTAAAATATAATGTTTTTTAACAAAGAACCGAACATTATATAATGTTCGGTTCTTTCTTGAAAATAGTTACGAACGGTATTAAGGGTTGTGTATGTCTACTGAACGTTAAATAATGTACTGTTTATTTTCGAACACTGTCTTGGATGGTATAACAATTCCTTTTTAAAAACGCAAAAAAGCTTATAACATTTACGCTATTTTGGCAATTATTTGCCGATTTAAGCAATAAGATAAATTAGTTAGATGAAAGTTAGTGAATTATATTACTTGGGATCTATCGAGACAATTTAGATCAGAGATAGGCAACATGCCGCCCATGGGCGCTTTGTTATTCTCTTATTTACACGACTTAAGCACACGTACAGAAGAAAAAAATTAAAACAATTCAGGCTCGCTTGAGCAGTCGCACGGATATGTTGTGTTACGCTTGCTGCTTGAGCAGCGTTGCCAAATATGATTTTTTTTTAAATACTTATAAAAAAAGTTTTATTTTATTGTTTAACAAATAGGTTTTTTTTGTAAATTGTTTTTTTTAAGTTCTTTTATAGAATTCTTTGTTTAAAAAATAAGCTTTTTTGTAAATTGTGCAGTTTTACATTACAATTTTTTTCTTTAAATTTTGGTATTATATTTCTCACGACATTTTTGCCTTTTAAAGGCTTGATCGAACTTCATTATAATCCATTATTATGTCACCATAATGTTGAAACACATAATGGTGACATGAGGTCTTCGAGATGTTGATCTGTGAGACGATTTCTGTGTTTATTTTTTATAAACTTCAAAAAAAAAAAAACAAAATTAAGATTCACATATAAAGGTTGATCTAAACATCGAATACATCTTTAGAATTTAATTTCTTCTTTTTGGATATCTGTTTTTCACCCAGTAACGGATAACAGTAGTTTTGACTTAGCTACCTTTTATTTACGTGCACTTTTGACTTAACTGCACAACATTGATAATTTTTGGCATTATTCTTTATAATCCCATACAAATTCCTTTTTTAAGTGCACTTTATATACCTGCACATTTAAGATAACTGCCCAAAATTTTTGGCATTTTAAAATTATACAAATAATTAAAGTTAGCTGCACTTTGACGTAACTGCCCAAAATACATATTTTCTGTAATTATTCTTCAAAATCTTTGTTTACGTGCATTTTGTATACCTGTACATTTTCCATATTCCATACTTCAAAGATGGCTGCACACATGAAAAAATATGGTGGCCACCTTTTCACATAATTATCCAATTTAAGTTGTTTATAAAAACAAAAATCGCAATCAAGTCAAGTTGACAACATTATACATAATTCATTTATTTTGTTTAACCCTACGTTTCCACATGCAAGTGATTACTTGCAAGTAGTGTATACGTATTATCAACGAAAAATCGAGGAAACAGCCGATTGGCTGAAAGTACACAAATTGTGTGAGTGTTAGTGAAAAAGTGTGAGTGTATTGAGTTTTTCGAACTTGTACTTGCATGTGGAAACGGGGGGTAAATGTACCTACATTTCTGCATATGAGTTGTGGTTACAGCAACTTTGCCCCGATTATATGAAAGGAATAGCAAATCTTAGATATGGAACAGAATAAAGTAGTTGTAGTAGTATTTGAAGCTGACGAATGCTCTGTAGCGCAACAAAGTTGAAAATTTCGAAGTTTTAGCTTTTGACAGCTTGCAGCGCTATTGTTAACGTTGTACTACAGCGACTTTTCAGTTCCACACTTTATTGTTACCAATTTGGATATCTCGTTCATTATAAAAATGCATAACAAATGACTGCAGGTGGTTTGAACGTCATTGTTATTATCAATTTATTAATAAAAACGTTGTTACTTCTCTTTCAAACACGTTACTTTAGCTGCACTTTTATGCAGGTAACCACAATTGCGTACCTGCACATTAAAGCAGCTAAATGCATATAAGATAGCTGCATTTTTGATTTACCTGCACAAAAAATCGTGCAAAGGAGATTGTGCAGCTAAGTCAAAATTACTGGGGGGTTATTATGTAATACGATTCGAAAGAAATTATTTACGAATTCGTACAAATTGTATTATGTAGTACGTTTTTCGAAAATTTATTTTCGAACGTTCGGAAATATTTTATTATTGCGGGATTTTTTTACCCCTTTTCAACATTTTTTATTTTTTCGAATTTATTCTATGAGCTAAATTTCAGTTATGTATTTTATAAAGCTTTTTTGTAATAGTTCTATTCCTTCAATTTTTCAGAAATGACTTTATACACTACCAGACTATTATATTGTATTTTCTTGTTACATTTTACCTTAGCTTTCCTTTGGAAAGCAATGAGGTATATTTTATGTACAGAAATATTTACAATTATTAGACACCAGCAGAATGTAACAAGAAAATACAATATAATAGTCTGGTAGTGTATAAAGTCATTTCTGGAAAATTGGAGGAATAGAACTATTACAAAAAAGCTTTATTAAATACATAACTGAAATTTAGCTCATAGAATAAATTTGAAAAAATAAAAAATGTTGAATATAATATAAAGTAACCTTCGGAAGGAAATAATTCCCAGTTTCTATTTACCCCTTTTCGTAAATTAAAAATTACCCTTTTACAATTGCAACTATGTAATACGAAAGCAAATGTCAGTTCATTTAAATTGTTCGTAAATTATTCGAAAGTGGCTGTGCTTGCGAAAACGATAAAAAATTTAAAAATGTAAAATACAATTAAAAACATAAGATATCCTGTATATATAGAACTGTGAGTGACTTGAAATCACAATTTATACCATGTCTTTGTTGTCACATTTTTTTTTTTGTTTTTTGTCTGAAAATTTTTTAACCCTAGAAAGATAAGGTACGTCTGCGAGACGTACCCCTCTTCAATTTTGTGCGCTTGCTTTCACATATGTTAACACACAACTTTCTTACGTTCAATTATCTCAGTTGTTAGCAGCACCTAGTTGGTGGTGGCAGTTTTTATGTTGCAAGTTATGTAGCTTTTGAGAAATAAACACAACATATGTCTGGGAGACGTATCGTTATCTTTAGTTTTACTTTTGTAGCGAAGATAACTTTGTGTTTTGGTTGAATTTTAAAGTATGGTTTTAAAAATGTGTTGTAAGCGCGGCTTGGGCGACGCAGAAATTGGCGCTATTTTGCAAAGCGTGTTGGAGGGCTCGGTTTCACTGGAAAGTGTAAGCGAATCGGAAGATGAATTATTGGAGGATAGTCTTCAAAGTGATGTAGAAGATGAGCTTTTGACATCCTTGAGCCTGACAAGAATATACCACCGATTCAGGAAAATTCTTAAGAACCTGAACATTTTACTACTTCTTCGATAGCTGCGTTATTTCGATATCTCGACCCACTTTAAGAAATAAAAGTAAGTAAGCTACATCGAAGGGTCAAAGTGATGGCCGAGTTTCTTCAATGAATATAGTTCGTACGGCAAGAGGACCTATTCGGGAATTCATATCACTGTACGACTCAATATCATGCTTCGATATTTTTTACTACCGAAATAATTTCGGAAATTGTTTAATGGACCAGTGCCGAAATTTTCATAAATTTTTAAACTTTAAGGCTAGAAATACCTATTTTATCAACAACTTTAACCGACAACATTGCCGAAATTTTACCAGATGCAGTAAGTAATGATTGAGGTTGTAGTGGAGAACAGCGTGAATCAAAAAAGAGATAATACGGTGGCTTCTGTCCATCAGAAATTAAACTTATGTCCAAAATGGTATGTGCCAAGTGCGGTATACCTGTATGTGGCGACCACAAAATTAAAATTTGTAAATCTTGCACATAATGTTATCCAAATTATTTTTTTTTTCTCGGTTTATATAAGTTAATACAGATAACATTATCTACATAAAGTACAAAGAAAATATTTATTTATGTTTTTAGAAACGAACTGAAGTCCTTTATAAAAACTCTTTAATTTTTGATAATGCTAATTGAATTTTATTTTTATAAAAATTTTCTATTTAAAAACTGTATTGTTTTTTTTTTTTTTTTTTTTTTTAACGATAAACCAACACTCAGGGGATGCCGCCTATATATGCAGTGCATTGTGTTGATCAGGAAAATAAGGTTTGGGAAGGAGGAAAGAGGGAATAGTGTTTGTAGACATTTGACTTGAATCTTAATAAATTATAAGTACCGGGAAAGACCTCTGCGGGAAGTTTATTCCACATACGGATAGTTCGACTGAAAAACGAATTTTCTCTATAATGCGTTGTGCGAAACACAGGACAATCGACTACAAACGGATGTGATCCACTGGATGAGCGAGTATTACGAAGAAATACTCGGGCGGGTGGAATAAGTTCCCTTATCTCAGTGGAACACCTCCCATGGTAATATCGATAGAAAAGTGTCACAGAACCCACATTCCGGCGATGCCCCAATGAGTCAATAGAGTTGGATACCCTACTGTCATTGATGAGCTTCACCGCCCTCCTTTGTACACGGTCCAGAAGATTCAAAATATACTTTGAAGCCCCTGCCCATATATGGGAGTTGTATTCCATCTTCGGTCGGATATAGGTGGTATAGATATTAAGGAGATCGGAGGAAGTGAAGTAATTCTTGCACCGTTTTAAAAAACCTAAACACTTGAATGCCTATTTCGACACTTTGAAAACGTGTTTATTCCAGCGGACATCGCACTGTATTCTCATGCCCAGAACATCAAGAGTATCCGATTCCTTAATATCAATGCCACCCATTAATACAGATGACATAGTTGGTCACACGGCCCGTCTGTGGGTCAAAGAAAAAGAATAAATAAATGATTTCAACAATAAAATTCAAAAAATATATTTTTTCGGTGATATCCTTTAAAGGATATAAACAAGCATACGTCTTTCAGTCGTATCGTAATCTTTTCAGTACAAAAAAATAACGTTATCTTTCTAGGGTTAAATGCTTTAGGGAAAGCTCAACTAAGCAATGTTTACAAAACCAAGACAGTATGAGGTGATGGTTGATTTTATGGTTGTACATGCAGATTTAGCAAAGGGCCACCTAAAAGTTGCAAATGTTAAAAGCAAGTCGAAGGATTTGTGGCAAGACTGTCAGAGGATTAAGATGCGGTTGGTCCACCGTATAGTGAATTGGAAAAAAGTGAGTTTTCATTCAATCGATTTTGTGTTAACTATTTTTACAAATGTGCTTTGTTACTAGGTATGGAAAGACTATAAACAACACGTTAAAGTTAAATGTCTGTTTTCGGTTGAAGTAATAATGCTCATCGTTACTTGGCCTTATTACTTGAATGTGAGTGCCGTCTACTGCTCCAATTACTCCAAGTATTCCACCTCCTTTTTTTTCTTCAGTCATTTCAAAGATAATATGGTTCGGGCAAAGATTTGGTTCGATTATTTCGCATACCTCAGATAAGCATATGGAAATTGATGGGTGTGAAAGTCCCACAAGGCGATCTTGGCTAATCTGATGTTGGTATCCAACTAGTGTCAATCATTATAATGTGGCAGCTAATTTTTTCAAAGGTACAATTACTGTCGATCTTTCAGGTGGCCCTAAATCGCCTTTTATTCAATTGTAGATATACATAAATGAATTTTTATTAAGCCGAAAGTTTTTCACGAAACTAAAAGTAGTATTTTTATGATTAAACTTTATAATTAAAAAAATCTTTCTTACTCTTTCTGCAATTGCATCACTTTCTTTATCGCTATCTTCCAACCACAATGCAACAGAATCCATATTCTTAAACCGTTATTTTTTTATTAATAATTATTTGTAATTTTATCTTGTTTGGAAGTTTTCATTTATATTTACGTTTTGCGGAAAATTTAACGTTTTTTTTAACGTTTGTTTTTCAAAAAAAGTTCTGTCAATATTGACAGGTACTGTCAAATTTATTGTGTATAAATTTGGAAGCACTTTGTTTTTCCCTTTTTTAACAAATACAAATCTGTGGTGCTTTCGAACGGATAAGAAAGTACCATTTCATTTTGAATACGGAAATTTCTTTCGAAAGTATTTTCGTTTCGAATCGAATTACATAATAAGCCCCCTGTATTATGAAGTTCGATCATATTTAAAAAAAAAAAGAATTATGGCAACGCTGCTGACAATGAGAGCGGGAGAGTCATATAGCACTAACATTAGTTGCGTTCGAGAACACAAAAGTTTTTACTATTTTTTACTAAACTTTACTGCATTTTACGAAATTGCGTTCGAGTACACAAAATGCAGTAAATGAGAACATAAATTGGGAGCGAAAAGTGACAGTTCTTGTTTGACTATTTACAAATTTTTACGGCAGAAGTTTTTGCAGTAAAATTTAATAAATCAAAAAAACATATGTTTCAAAAGGTAAACAAACAAAAGTAACAAATAAAAAGCATACAAATTGTGAAAAAATTGTTAAATAAATGAAAAGTTGAAATAAAAACTAAACCAAAACAAAAAGTGAATAAATATTAATTATTTAAACTTGTTTGTGAAGCATTTATTTGGCTAAATACAAACTTTTCAAATTTTTTTCGTTATGCTAATTTTTTAGAGTTGTAAAAGTGTGAAGTATTTGGGTACTAAAGTAATCAATAGCAAAAAACTTATGCATGTTCTTTTAAATAATTTAACCCGCTACAAATTAGTAAAATCAATTAAAATAAAAAACAAACAAATATGAAAAATTGCATAAAATAGTTTGTTTGTATTTTCCAAAAATGTTCGTGTTATAAAAAGTATTTAATCGAGTACCGATAAGAAAACGAGTTAAGTAGTTAAAAGTGTCAATATTTTTCAACACTTCAATTATTTGCCATCTGCTGTTGCCTTTATTTTACGAATTTTTACAAATTTTGCGTTCGCGTACTCTTTTGTACAACAGCTTTTTGTGAGAGAAAATTTTTTAATTTACTCATTTACTGCATTTTACTGTAAAAGTACTCAAACGCACCTATAATTATGAAATGCACATGTAAGTATGTGTTTGCCTATCTAAATTTTAGATCAATATCTTACCTTTTGTGTAAACAGCTTAAAGTTGTGAATTGTCACATACAGCTAGGCTTGACAGATCCAATTTGCCAAAAAGCTTGACATTGACAAAAAAAAACTTGATATTGAAAAATAATTGACACTTGTACTATTCTTTTTTTTTATTTTTATAATTTTTTTCACAAAAATTATTAGAGTAAAAACAAAAATATCATAAAAAATAAAAATAACAGAAACAATATAAAAGAAACAACAAAAAATATAACAATTAAAATTCACATAAATGAACGTATTGCGAATCAGCTGTTCTATGTTGCAAATTAACTAGTATTGAGTAATGGGTCAAATATCAGCGCACTGAAAGAAAACTATATTTTTTAAACCATAATTGCACAGAAAGAAAAATATGCATCATATTACTCCTTAGTTCTATGTATTAATAATATAAATATAGGCTTAGGATTTTTTTTAGAAAAATAAACTTTCTTTATTTCAGTATTTTCACATAGATAAAAAATTTGAGATTAAAATAATTATCTTATAAAAAAAACTTGACAAATCAGATTTTCACTTGACACGCATAAAAAACTTGAAAGTCAGGGCCGTCTACATACAACCCTAACAAAATATTTACTGAAAATCGAAAAAATGCCACATACAATCTTCAGTTCACTAAAACTATAAAAGTAAGTAAAACCGTTAACATAAACAAGTAGTTTTTAACCAGAAAAATAAAAAAACTACATCAGAAAAAGTATAAAATCTGTAAATTTAAAAATTTTTTTTGTAGTGAAAATGAGCCTTTTTAGCTGGGATCACACGACTGCCGCAATGCACCAATGTTCACACTTTTTAATACACCAATTCACAACCGCTGTTTTCGCAGTTATCAAGTAATAACAATCGTGTGACTGTGCTGCGGCAATTATTGAACCCATTTCACTTTGTACCAACTAGCGGCAATTAAATTTGTACAAAACAGGGCAATCGTGTGATTTCAGAATATTTGATTGGTGCAATTTCTTTATAGTGCGTCAATAAAGCACAATCAAAATTGTGTCATATTGGTGCATTTGCGGCAATCGTTTGATCCCAGCTTTAGAGATTTAAAAACTCTAAATTTAGAGGGAAAATATCTTTATTGGCAACAGTGGTAACGGAGTAAGTAAATAAAAGTATTCTCACTCTTTCTCCTTAAATAAATTAAGCGAACAGCAGCAGCGTGGCCATTTTGGCATTTTCGCAGCTGAATTTAGTATATTTTTGACTGATTTCAGTGTGTAAAAAACTGCAGTTGAAATAGTAAAAGCAAAGTGAAATCAACCAAGAGTGGGACGGTTATTTTTATCTTATATAGAACATACATATGAGTCGTTCAGTGTATAAAGGGAATGAGTCCATTTTTGGCGTTTTTGAGATTAAGCGTGGATACACTTCCTTTTATGACTAACTATGTATGGTAAAAATTTTGTTGTCAAATTTCAACGGTAACCCCCTTTTAAAGACAAAACATTTTTTTGTACGAAACACAAAATTGTTATTTTCAGTGGAAAAAGGGAATAAGTCCACGCTTGCATTTTTATTGTATTAATCACTTGTTAACTTTGCTTTCCATGAGTTTCAAAACAATGCTAGAGCCATGTTTGTTTGGCAAGAAACTGAGGGCTCAAGAGGCTCGCAAGATATCGCATCTTGTTTGGTAAAATACATAAAAATGTTTACTGATACGCACGATCGAATTGTTTTGTGTTCAACATGCAAAATAAAGGAACAGTTTCGAGTGGTTAAAATTACCAGTTTTGATTTTTTTCTCTACAAAATCTTTGGAAAATAACGTTTGCAATCGCAAAACCAACACCGCGGTAAAACCGGTAAACTGGCTCCAAATGAGATGGATCAAACTAGCTAGATCGAAACCATGGGTAATACAATATAAAAATAATATCGATAAAAATTTTGGATTTGAAAATATAAACATAAGAAAGAAAGGTAAAGTAATGTTATTGAATAGCGTGAGTCAAAGTCTACTGTATCCTGAAATTAGAGCTTTAACAAAAGAAAAGAAAGAGAATATAATTGATGTATTAAAATAAATCCCTCCCGTGTACCATACTTTCTATAAAAACTTGAAAACAGTATCAAGTCAGGAAGATTATTCTGAAGAAGACATATTATTTTGTTAAATTTGTTATACTTACGATTCATTTAAAAAGAAGAAATTTTTTTAGTTAATTTTTGTTTTAAAAAGAAGAAATGTTTTGTGTTATTTTTTTAACTTCATTAAAAATAAAACTGAGCGAATGCACTGAACTAAAAAATTAGCTGCAGCCTTTTTTTGCCAAATTATAAAAAATTTACTCTTTCCAAAATATACTAATTCAATTTAAACCAGTGTTCGAAAATAAACACTAAATATCGTTTTTTAATGTTCGGTTCGGTAGATTTGTGCAAAACACAAACACTAAAAGTGTTTGTGTAGAAATCATTAAAAACGAATAACGTTTCCCTGTTAGTCATCTTTCGAACACAAAAAGATTACTGTTTTTATCAAACTCAACAAAAGATGTGAACATTTAATTCCGTTCGGTTTTGTTTTGAAAATCCTTAAACTTCAATGTGTTCGGTTCGGCTCGTTAATGTTCGTCCCTTTTGGCTTGTTAAAAAAAAATAATTTTACAAAAACAAAATACACACACGAAAAAAAACATTATAGAACATTTAAATATAATGTTTGTCTACAGTATCACTACAATTGTTCTGTTTTTTAACATTATATAATGTTCGGTTCTTTCTTAAAAATAGTTACGAACGGTATTAAGGGTTGCCTATGTCTACACAATCACTAAACGTTAAATAATGTACTGTTTATTTTCGAACACTGATTTAAACACTACGCGAGGTAAGCCAATATTTAGATCGATATTTTTTCTTTTTTTTCCGAACGAATGCTCAAAGTCAAAACATAATTAATTTGAATTTTTACGATATCGATTTTAACCACAAAAAACTTGGTGGACTTATTCCCTTTTTCCACTGAAACTCTTATCAACAAAAATGTATTTGTATCATATTAACAGGTTTTGTGAACACATACACTAACATACTAACATTATATATTTACAAATTGTAAAAGAAGCCGTAATAATTAATTTTGCAATTTTAGTTTTGAGTTTTGTTGTAACAACTAGTTTTAAGGTCAATGTCAACTGTTCGGTCGTTTTTCTCCATTTCAAATTTTTGGACTCATTCCCTTTATCCACTGAACGACTCATATATGAACGAAAAAAAATTTAAAGAGAATAATTGGGGCTACAAGCCATATATTGAAAAAAAAAACATTATTTTTCAAAAATGTAATATCTGCAAAATATTAAATTTTAAAAACGGACTAAGTCAAAAACCTATTTTTTTATTTGGCTGTTTTTTTTTTTGTAATACCTCAAACTGTTTTTTAAAAATTCTGAAACTTTGAACAAGGCTTTTTTTTCAAGATAACTATGATTTTTTTTCTTTCGCACCCTTTAAAAAAATAATCTTAAAATATAGTTTTAATATTGTAATTTTGAGCAATAAGTACACTGTGCTAGTTGCAAAAACAGACCAGGCGCGCACCTGGCATTTTAAGGCTCAATTAGGCGAACGTTGCTGTACCCATAATGTACCGCACCGTACTGTAAGCACGTTGGTGCACTTATAGAACGTTTAAAAACGTGTCATATGTTCTCCCATACATAAACAAAAAGCAATAGTATACATAAAACAAAACACACAGTCAGGGTTACCGTAAGAAATTTTCGATAAGGGTCACAAAAAGGGGATTTCCCAGAAAAAGGGGTCAAAAAAGGGTATTTCAATAAAAAAAAGGATCAAGTTTTTTATAAGCAGTATTTCCCATTTAAATGAACATAAAAAGACCAAGTTTCTTTATAAGCAACCAAAAAATAATATTTCAGGTAGGAAGAGCTCAAAAAACTTAATTTTTTTATGGAATGCTCTGCCCTGTTTTAAACACCTGACAAAAAGTTTATTCTTTATCATTATAGCTAATTTTTTAATACTTTTTATGTAATTTTCCGATTTAGCGATGTCAAATAAATTTTAGTGTTTGTTTTAAATTGTGCAATCGGTTGCGAATTGTAACCATTTTCTCGATTAAAGCGATTTTTTCCTGTAAGTGTCAGTTTTTTTAAAGCTTTCACGATTTTTAATACATATAAGACTTTGCTATCATACCGCTGTTACCAAATATTGGGGATTTTCCGCTAATTGAGCAATTTTTACCTCTTGTTTTTATTCCTGTTAGGGCACTCTCAACACTGTCGATTCAAAAGGGGGCGAAAAGTTCAATACCGTTTGCCATTATTAAGGGCGAATTTTTTTGAATAAAAGATGCTACTGTTTAAGAGAGCAAACCATCAAATTGCATATTTTTAATAAAATGTCAAATTTTTGTTTTGAAAAGAAACCACCGTAAAAAATAACAAATATTTATATGAGTTATGTTTGCTTTTAGGGAAATTGTACTTTTCTAACAAAAATCAAGGAGAAGAAAGCATGGATTTGTAAGTTTATACTTTGTGTCTGTTCCATATCAAGCAATGCTTATTTCGAAAACAATTGTTTAGCACTTCTGTTCCGCAGTGTTGACAATAAACATAATGTGAGAGCTATTTCCAAAAAATTATACAAAAGTCAAATTGATACTTTAGTATCACAACGGTAACGCTGCACATAGTGATGGGAATCAAAAATGTTCAAATGGTGACCGTTGTAACGTACCACGTGATTTAAATTGTATTAAAACAATATTTTGTGTATGTAAAAAATGTTAATAATTTAATTTAACATTTATATGATAGATTTACAATAAATAAATTTGTATTTTAGCATATATAAATTTTTAGCATGCATGTTAATGTGCATACACCAAACAAGGTTTTGATACCATTTAAAGTCTTTTATATGTTTCACATTTCCATTGTATGTGTATGTATATGCATTTGTTTACTTTAAACATCTAAACATATGTATATTTGTATATTTGGAAATATGTTGTATTTTAAGTTATTTTGTCGCTATTCCATAGATAAACTGAATAAAAGTACCAAAAAAAAAAGAGCAAATTACCCGCATTCTATGTTACATACAAGCCGCCCATCACTGTCTTACAAATGTCACGTAACAACGGCATGAAATTCTATTTTATACAGATTGATACGTTGCAACTACGGTACATTGCATTTCGGTAAGCTTTTGTATTGGTTTTCATATAACAAAAAGCGAACAGCTGATTGATACAGTACAGATACGGTACAGCAACGTTCGCCTAACTGAGCCTTTACCCTAATTGCGGCACGCTGAATCCAGTGGTGCTAACCGTTTTTTTAGGTTAGCTTTTGTTTTCAAGGTATATCAATATATGATTTGTAGCATTCTCTTAGTAGTATTCTCTTTAAAATGACATTAAAATCATCTTCGTATGTCCAGTAGCTTTCGAGATATTGAAAAAATAAGCTCAACCCATTCGGCGAAATTATGACATTTTGTATATGACATAACTTTTGAAAAAAAATATTTTTAATTTTTTTTCGTTCATATATGTTCTTTATAAGATAAAAGGAACCTTCTCGCCAAATTTCATTCAAATCGGAAGGGGTCGTGTCCCACTCTTGGTCGTTTTGACATGGAATTACCCATATACTATATTTTCGTTTTTTTGCGTTTACTTTGACTTCGATTGTTTACATTGATTAAATCAGAAATAAAAGAAACAGTTAATTTTTGTCCAATGAAAAATTAAAAAGTCGAAGAAAAAGCTATATTTTGGACTATTTGACCCATTTTTATCGAATGGACTACTCCCTGGACCAGGGCTGCCAGATAAATTTGTTAGGAAATCCTGAGAAAACATAAAAAAATCGTCTTTATCTTTTCGAAAAATTGTCAAAAAAATCGGACAATTTAAAACTTAGTTTCTTTTAAACAATTTTTGTTTGATTTTAATAAAAAATAAAAAACAAGTAAGAGTGCTATATTCGGCTGTGCCGAATCTTTTATACCCTTCACCATTGTGCGAGCAGAATACAGAGCAACTAGACAAAAACTAAATAAAACTGGTAAATATTTTTTTTTAAATAAGAGACAACCGGTTTTGAACTTCGCTTTTCATAAGGGCCCAGAATATATATACTTTATAGGGTGTAGAATCAATATTGTAGAAATTACAGTTATATATACCTTTTTTACCTTCGGTGAAGGGTATAAAAAGAGTAATTTTCGGGAATTCAGGGGTCTAATCACCGCATTCGATACTATCGTATCGAATAAACTATTGAATTTTTTTGCATACGATAGACACTGGCGTATCGAATGAAAACTCGATAAATGTAATGTCGAGTTACTCGATGTCGAATGCTATTATTTCAAATTCAAAACATTTCATTCCATTCGATATCGAGTTTCAAGATACCAAAATAAATAATTTCGATGAATTTTGGTCGATATCGTATGCGGTGATTAGACCCCAGTATTTCGGTTATAACTCATACAAATTTCCGACATTTTGGTATATAAGTCCTATACATAGGGCATCTGGCAGCCCTAAAATTTAGGTTTTTATAAAAATTTTGATGTTTTTTTATCCCATTTTTTGAGTATTTTGCTCATAAATTATCCATTGTCTAACCGATTTGATAGTTTTATATACCGACGTGTTAACGAAGAATTTTACCATTTACTTAAGTTATATTTATATATAAACATTTATATAAACTTGTAAATATATATTTTAATAAAGTTAATTATAAAAAGAGTAATTTTTGGGGATTCAGTATTTCGGTTGTAACTCAGCCATTTTTTAACCGATTTGGCAAACTTATATACCGACGTGTTGAAGAAGAAATTTACCATTTACTTAAGTTATTAAGCTTGGACTCGGGGAGATCTATGGTTCCCGAAAGTGGTAAAAAAAATTTAATTTTGGTCATAACTTTTTTGTATCTGAACCGATTTTTTCGAATTTTTTATAAAATATGCAGCCCTAAAATTTAGGAGGTACCACGCCCACATTTTGAAGGATGGTGTGTATTGGCAACCTAAAGGTGTGTACCTAATTTGGAAACTTTGGCTCTTGCCGTTCTCAAGATATACAGAAATAACAAAAATACAACAACAAGGGATTTTTGGAAAAATTTAGAGGTAGTCGTGGTTTTTTGCTCATATCTCCGTCATTTTTGGACCGATCTGGCTGAATTTCAATAGCGAACTTAAACGGAGTATATACATACATATACATCAACCTAGTCCACATCATTTCTGGTGTTTTCGGAAAACCCATTTCAACATACACACGGACAGACGGACAACTGGATTTTAACTTCGCTTTTCATAAGGACCCAGAATATATATACATTATAGGGTGTAGGATCAATATTGTGGAACATACAAACGGAATGATAAAGTTATATATACCCTCCTACCTTCGGTGAAGGGTATAAAAAAACATAAAAACAAAAACATATTTACTTCATACCCAGCTAGCATTTTCAATCGAGTAAAAGCTAATGCGAGTCTCATGAAGAGCGTCGTTGTTCTTCGATGGCCGCATTTTTTAACCCTGGAACATTCCTCACACGGGAACTGTAACACGAGTGAGATTCTTCCATGGCACAGCGAAAGAAGCTTGTTCAATCTTTGTGGGAATCGTTTAAGACGTGGGTAAAGTAATCTAACGAGACTTTCATGTCAAGAATCGTATGAGACTCAAGTAGATATTCTCTTACAACTCGTGAAAAGGTTCATTCGAAGATGGTTTGACGAATGATAAACAAAGTGTAACCAGTGTTGGGAAAATAACTGGTTTGCGGTATCTAAAATACAAAATACTTGTTGGACATGTATTAAAAATACAAAATACTTACACATCTGTATGTATCTAAAATACAAAATACTTCCATTTTTTATACGTATTTCAAACACAAAATACTTCCAAGTCATGTGCATGTATGTATTTAAAATTTTTTCAAACCGGAAAATACATTAGATAAAACTAATAAACAAAACAATTGTAAATATCAGATTTTTTAATGTAGCATCAGACAAACATTTTTTTGTTGGAGAATAAATAAAACCTGCTGAAGAAAAAATTCTTTCTACAGGTCCTGATGAGCACAAACTTGTATTTAATTCTACGAATCCTATTTTTATATTTGGATAGCTGTCAAGAGTGATAATGTCTTTGCTCTTGTCACTGAGGAAACTGACAAATTCCAACAACAAAACCATCGTCTTCTTTACTGGTGCTTCTACTTCTGATATTTCCAGGTGTTATTTTAAGTTTTTTGTAATTTTCCTCTAGAGTATAAATTGCAATTTTTGGATTCTTTGCCTTTCTTCTTATGTATTTAAAATACAAAATACTTGCTGGACATGTATTTAAAATACAAAATACGAGCACGCCATGTATTTAAAATACAAATACAAAATACGTATTTGTATTTTAAATACGTATTTCAAATACTGCTCAGCCCTGAGTGTAACATTGTTGTTTTTGTACTCTGAAAATAATCCAAGATTTTCTTAAGACTTGCATATTGACTGCTCGTTTAAAAGCGAAGTTTGCCGCTATTGTTAATTAATAATGGCAATTAGCATTTTTTTTTTTTTTTTGGGCAATCTAGCGTTTTTATCTCTATTTTTAATTAGGTTTTTTGTGGGTTTTATTAAACAAGAAAGCTATCACTACTACATATCAGCGTAAAAGCTAAGCAAAAGCAAACGTTCCGCCTCCCGCTCTTGTTAAGGTAGGACTGTTAAACATCAGAAAATGTAAAAATGTAAATATTTTATTCTGACTTTGGAGTCTAAAAAAATCGTCACTTTTTTTTTTAAATCAGCAAATCGGCACTTTGCTTGTTTCGGAACAAAAAATCGTCAAAATGACGATAAATCGTCAAATCTGGCAGCCCTGCCCTGTACTGGTCCAATGTAATGCAAGCATGCACCACGTCATTGCTAAAAAGTGTTTGTAGTGAAACGACATGTCTTCGTTATTTAACGACATGCTTTCGTTTTTAAACGACTTCAAAACTAATCCTCTTGAGTATACCATGGAGTATTTTTAAAACTACTCCGGTGGGTTATATAGTCCTGCCCTAGGACATTTTTTCCAAACGTTTGGGTTAATTTTGGACTAGTCCTGGTCCCTTGCGGGCTAATCTTTACACGCGTGTTTGGACTGGTCCTATTATTTGCAGGGCATGTACAATAAGTAAATTTTGAAAAATTGCAAAAAAAAATTATTAGCGGTTTTCACCCTTTGTATTAAGTGTACACCTCTGCTCTATTTAATACGATTTTATACTACAAAGCCTGAGTGACTTTTTCGTTAGTATTGTAAATTAATAAAGTTGCTGAGTGAGGGAGAGAGACAGATATAGTTTATTCAACTGTTTTATTTTGGGTTATTTAACAAAGGTGTTTACTACAGCTTTTTGTTGGATTTTTCAACTACAGCGTAGTAAATTTTAGTCTAATACATTTTGTTGTTGCAGTGTTGTAAATCTTAGTACTTTAACTAAATTAATAAGATTCACAAGGCCTACAAGGAACTTTACTATCAAGGGTGAAAACCGCTATTATTATTGAATCTGTAACGACTTTTGCTTCTCTTGTAAAAAAATAAAAATGCAGTTAAGTCCGCTTGCATTAAAGGCAACGATATGAATGCATGAATGTATGTATGTATGAATATGGAAGGTATACGTTTACATTTCTTAGTGGTCTTTTTTTTAATTAAAATAAAATCAATTTTAAAAAAATAATCATTAAATACTCGTTAATATTAAAATTTTAACACCAATACCAACAACTTCAACAGAATTTTAATTTAACAGCACGAAAAATGCTGCCAGGGGTTGAGTAACAATTAATTAAACACCAGTTAAAAACATCATTAATAACAACAAGAATGCTTAAAGCAACAACAACAAAAACAAAAGCTGTAATAACAATGTCTGTAACAATTTGTCATTTTTTTGCCAAAAGAACAGATCAGCATTAAAACTCGCATCTTTACGCCAGTTTATCGATTCGAAATTAAATTTCAACCATGACATTCTTTTTCTGCTTCTACTTTAGATGATTGTTAATGGTTATCATAAGATATAATTTATTTTGAATATACATCCATCTAAATGGCTGAATGTGCGGAGGGAATACAAAATCTTCATAATTTTAAGATTAACATTGAAACATCGATATATATTTTCGACTATCGATTTCGACATTTTTAAGAACTCTTTATAAGAAAATTCAACACTTTAACTGTTTTTTAATTACTTACAATACTGTTCTTTTTTTAAGAATTGCGTTATATGTTCCTTAATTGATATTAAAAAAGAAGATTGAAAGGTGATCACATAAAACAGAGTGCTCTCGATTTGCATATCGGATGAGCCCCGAACGCACGCACACAAAGATATTATGTGCTTGTGTGCGGTCGCAGAGACTGATGATAGTCTGATGTTTTGAAACGAACAAAGTTGTAATATACATGTGAATTGCCGACCGTGTCTGTGTGTAAAATACGATTATTGACTGGCTCGCGAGTCTATGGAGTGGTTATCACTGAACTAAAACAATAAAAGACGTTGCTCGTTAAAGTTGGTATTATTTCTGGTGCAAGTCAAATTTAATGTAAGTTGGCACTTCCGCGATTTATGCCAGCCATACACTTCACAAGTTCAGTGCTGAAGTCTGGCACTGAACAATGCATTTGTGTAGTGTATTAAGGTGTTTTCGCTTTTTACGCAGCGAACTGAGTATAAATCCAAACGATATACAGTAAACTTCTGAAGTGTATGTTATGATGACAACAAAATAATAAGCGAGTAAAATATTCCGGACAGGGTTCCTAGAATTATGCAAAGAATCGTATAAATTATTACGCATTAAAAACAGCAATTTGGATCATACAAAAAATTGATAAAAATTAAAAAAAAGAAAAAAGAGTAAAATGGTTTTTTTTGTTTATGTGAACATGTTTCCTTCTTCGCTTATAAATAAAAATAAAATATGGCACAGCTTACTTGTATAGTGTGTTAATTCACCGAGGTTTGGTTTAATCGGTTAATTTTGTAATTTCATTAAATAAAAATGCATAAATTATTTATTACATATTTGGAGTTTATTAGTAAAAAAAAACAAAATAACATACCAAACATAACAATTCTCGAGCAAACCAAAAACTATTCATTAATATGTAACACATTATCAGTTATTCCAATAGTTTAAGGAGATCTTATTGAATAATCTTTGAGAAAAATAATTTGGTTTAAACGTTTACGATTTGAGCGATTCTTTTCTTTAGTGTAAAATTTGACATGGAAAAAATGCTGTTAATTATCGTAGATGTTGGAGTAATTGAAAGCAACCCATACTACAGAATATCTTATATCTCGGTCCTTTTCCTGGATTTCTCTAAACATATACAATCTTCTATTATGCCATTAGAGTCCTGTTTTTATTTTTTTCTTTCAATTTTTAACACTCCTAATTGTTTCGGTTAATTCTGTCAAAAGATTGCTTGTGTAACTATCGAGAGTTTCTTCTGTTGTCAGGTATTCATCTCATTTATCCTGGTAAACTCAGCACCGAACATTTTGCATTTTGTTTTTGTAGTGTATTTTACGAATGTATTACAAGAAGGAAATATATTGTATGAAATAATAATTTCTAAACACTTACCTTTTGTATATGAGACGAAATAAATAATTAAAAACCAAATCTATAAAAGTATTATTAGACTGACACTAACTTATGCTGGGTACACACAGTGCAATCTACATGCAATCTGTTTCAATGCAACCTCAAAACATCAAAGCGTTTTGATGTTGATGCAATCTGGAATAAATGAAAATGAATTTAATTCACTAGATTGCGTAAATGTGTTGCATAGTGTGTACCCAGCATTATGCGTGCCCTATCTGGTATACTGCTGCTAGTTGTCACCGAAAAACGTTGCAAATTATACAGAATAATGCTTATATATAATAAACAACACACATTGGAGATAGCCTACATTCTTTCTTCATCAATATACTGAATATGAAAAAATATCTGAATTTGCGACAAGACTTAATAAAAAGTATTTTGAAAAAGTTGAAAATTCTTTATATCCACTGATAAGAGAATGCATAAAATCGACGTAAAACAACCCGAAAAATACCAAATGAAAAATAATATGTGTATAATGTAATTTTCTAATATTTGCCATTTTTTATATTGCTATAAATGTTTTCCCCCTGTTTTTACCATTTAAACAATTGAAACAAATTTATATTTATGAGTTTTTTAATTTGGTTATAATTTCAGCGATATATCGCAATTTTTAAGTAATAAATATCGATACTGTTAAGAAATATCGATACAATATAATGATATATTTAGATTTTAATCATTTATAGAATATTCATCAAATATTGCCTGGAGTGACATCTATTTTATGTCCTCTGTTGATGAGCAGCTATGGGCAAGTTCAAAATGAAAATTCAAAAAGAGCGAACGATGTGTATGCATCAGTGATGCCAACTTTTTGAGAGCAAAAAGCACTTTAAAATTTAAAAACAGCACTAAAAAGCACTAATTCGAGCAAAAAAAAAAAGCGTAAAAAAGCACTAAGCTATTTTTACAATTTAATTAAACACATAACAAGTTGCATTCCGCTGTGCCGAATATTATATAACTCCAAAATTTAAAACAAAGGCGACGGCGTTTATGTGGGCCATTTTCATTTAAGATTAAATCATAAATACATTTACATTTGAATATATAAAAATCTTTAATAAAAATAATATCATCGAAAGCATTTGGATCATCATCAGCTGAGTTTGAATTGGCCATAAAACAGTTTTAAAGTAATACAAAAGCGCATGAAAAATGGCAGGTTACACAACGTTCGTTATAAAAGCAATTACTGTCAGCTGTTTTTTATTTATTTAACACTTTGCTAATACCAAGCTACGGCTCTTTTTTTGTTTTTAAAGTCTTTGCGTTTTTTTGTACAGTTTCCGACTGCATTGTTTTAAACAATTCCTTATATTTTCTAAGCCATTTTCTACTTTTGAAACAGTAAATACATCTTTCAAAAAATGTTTACCAAAATACATTGTTTTTATTACGATTACTAAATATGTTGTCAACGCTAAAAAGTGCAACGTTTCATTCTTTTAAAAAGGCGCTTAAAAGCACTGTGAGAAATTGTTAAAAGCACTATAAATACCCGCTTTTCAAAAACGGGTGTTTAACAAAATTTCGGGTATTGCATAAGCAAAAAAGCACCAAAAAATACCCGAAAGGCACCAAAATGGCAACGCTGGTATGCATACACAAAAAACAAAGAGCAAAAGAGCATAAAACCAACAAATGCAAACGTAAACAAACCAATACAATGAAACACATGCAAAGGTTTCAATGTAGTGGTGCCCATAGCTGTTGATGAGCAATCTTAATTTTTGAAGAGAAATATTAACTTTCTTTTTGACTCAACTGTACCACTGAAACAAAAGAAAATAGAATGTAAGGAAAAACCCTGGAAACTTTTAATAATGCAAAATACCAGGGGGATTTGGCATACGCCAGCTGAAAGCGATTTAAAACTTTTGAATTAAAAATACAATATTCCATTGCCAGCAAAATTGGTCAACAAACATATCAAATATGCAAAAACTTATTATTAGTCCAAACGTTTTAGAAATGCAAACTTGGAATAATATTCGTGAAATAGGAATTGGCAATGCACACAGCAATATTGGCTACCAAGTGGATGCAAATATGCTTTACAGAACTAACGCTCCTGGGGGGTTACTCTGTATTGCGATGCGAAACGTTAATGCGATAAGAGTAAAATTTGGTACTCTGTATCGCTTACGCAAACGCTTTCGCAAAATATATTGAAAAATAAGCAACACTGGCAGCGCAAAATAAAAAATAGCGAAGAATGACAAAATGAAATGTCAAAACTTGTAAATAAAAATATTTTAAACAAATTTTTTGTGTGAGGAAGAAACTGAACATGTGGAACGTATTACAAGAAGAATTTTGCGAAATATATCAGAAATATTCTCCCTAAATGACAACAGGTAAAAAAAGGAGTAGGTATCAATCAGAGTTCCCAGTTTTATTTTAGGCCTTATCCCCAATTTGCGATTTTTCATCCCCAAAAAAAGCCATTTTATTATCCCCAAAAATCCCCACATTTTCTTAAAAAAAAAAAAATATTATGTCAATGGAAAAATATGCATACATCGATTTATTTAAATAAATTCATTTGTGTTATATTATTAAAACTAATGTTATTTATTCCAGTGTTCGAAAATAAACACAAAATATCGTTTTTTAATGTTCGGTTCGGTAGATTTGTGGAAAACACAAACGCTAATAGTGTTTGTGTAGAAAATCATTAAAAAAATAACGTTTCCCTGTTAGTCATCTTTCGAACACAAAAATATAACTGTTTTTATCAAACTCAACAAAAGATGTGAACATTTAATTCCGTTCGGTTTTTTTTTTTGAAAATCCACAAACTTCAATGTGTTCGGTTCGGCTCGTTAATGTTCGTCCCTTTTGGCTGGTACAAAAACAATTTTACAAAAACAAAATACACACACGAAAAAAACATTATAGAACATTAAAATATAATGTTTGTCTACAGTACCACTACAATTGTTCTGTTTTTTAACGAAGAACCTAACATTATATAATGTTCGGTTTTTTCTTGAAAATAGTTACGAACGGTATTAAGGGTTGTGTATGTCTACACAATCACTAAAAAAATAGATATCGTTCCTGGGTGTGTGGGCCGAACGTTAAATAATGTACTGTTTATTTTCGAACACTGATTTATTCTTTGAGTTCGACGTATCCAAGGCGAAGTAAATTCGCCTTGCACGTATCTATGAATACATGTATAATATGTAACAAGGGCTACGTAAAAACGCAAAAGAAAAATAATTATGCGTCAATACATATTTATCATTTCCAAAACTAGGAAATCATAATCTTCTTATTCATAAGCCAATGCAATTTTGTTTTAAATGTTGTTTGTTTAAAAAGTGCATTTGAGATTATTGATTAAATTTGTCACAGCAAGCTTCATTATTTTAAATTGTGTATTTATTCTAAGAAGAGCTCCTAATAACTCAATATGCAAAATATGCAAATAGTGATTTTGGTTGTATTCACTACAGAAAAAAGCTAGTTCAACAGAAGTAACGCTAGTTGGTACAAAAAGCATATTTAAAACTATTTCAACAAGTTCATGCAATAGTTTTAAACCACAAAAGAGACTAAAATTTGTGCCCAAATCTTGACCAAATCGGTCTTGCCATTGCAAAAATGAAATTAATAATAATAAATTATCCCCGAAAATCCCCAGCGAAAAAAGTGCTTTGCCCCAAAAAATCCCCTGGGGATTTTCACAAAATTTGTATCCCCAATTTGGGGATAAATCCCCAAAACTGGGAACACTGGTATCAATTGCAAAATTTGTTTAAACATTCCATTTTTATAGCTTTATACAAAATGTTCGACTGAATAAAGATGCGTTTATGAATACATATGTATTAAACGCCATTAAACATGACACGGTCCACAGCAATTCCAACCGCAATAAAAGTGGGCGCTGCTTTGAAATTGATTGGGCAAGGTGGATATCAAATTGGCCAAGACCATCTTTTAGGATTGTCGCAGCAATCTATGTCGCGTTGCTTACAAGAAGTTTGCATGGTGATTGAGCGAATACTCTGTCCCAAGCATATAAAATTTGAGGTAACTGTGGAAGAAGAAAACGAAAGAAAAAGAGGATTTTTCTATACATGTGGCATTCCAGGGATGATTGGAGCAGTGGATGGCACCCATATACAAATGATTCGACCGGCCAGGAACGAACACTTATACTTCAACAGAAAATTAAAGCACATTTGAAAATCATAGCGTTCTCAACAAAAAGGGGAAATTATTTTCAAATTGAAAAATGCCTTTATTTTCAACTTGCTTTCAAAAGTAATTCTCAAATGTTTTTCAAATGTGGATTATAAAACAATGTGGAATATAAATAAAAATATTTTTTTTCTTTTAATTTAAATTTATTATTTATTTAAATAAACTGTGAGATATACATTCGGCACCATAGCTAAAAAATGAAATAATGTTCTTTCCGTCCTCTAATTCTTGGAAAGACAAACTACTTGGCTCCCTTTTATTTTGACTTTCTTCACTTTCCCGTTTTATTTTCCTTTTTTCGTATTTTTAATCATTGTAATAACTCACAAATAATTTTTATTTTTCACAAGACATAAGCTTTTCACTTTATATTAAAATATATTTTTAATAGTAAAATACATGTAACCACAAAGTAAAAAATGTAACTTAAATCGCCATTTTTAATGATTACATTTATTTTTCGATTTAGTACTGCCAAGTTTATTTTTGATTTGAATTTAACATTTGACATCAAATTGATAAAACATTTGATATCAAATGTTTATTTACAAATCATTATCAATTTGAATTAAAATGTTAAATCAAACAATTGAAAAAAAGGGTCAGCGTTTGCATAGTTAGTTTGAAAACACTGTAGATGAAGTGGTGCGTAGTTCCGAGTAGACCTAAGAGGTTTATTGTGTTCAGCAAGAACTCTGAGAAAATCGAACCCTTTAATAAATTTACTAAAAAAAACAACGTTAAGCGATGATTGCTTCTTAACTTATTATGATTTACATGACAATAATATGATTCCTTCTTAACTTATTATGATTAACAGAATAATAATATGATTAAGGGAAAAATATTATGATGTAATATTACGAATATATTTAGCCATAATATGATTCAATAATAATCTTAATATGGTGACTACAGTCATGAATCTTATCATAATATGTTAGAATATGTTTACCACAACCATGTTTTTTTCTTTGCGTGCGTCTTCTTGCGCAGACCTATTGGATCGACCTTGACCAAATCAAGTAGGAATTGAAAAAAAGAGATTTTAGAAAAATTAAATATTTGGTTATGCATATTGGTTTGATGTTTGGATACATTAAAAAAGCAACAGAAAATTATCGCTTTTGTTTTAAGTATGTAAAACAAACGTATGTCGATTAATTATGTATGTACTTATCGACTTAAGATATGCACTACTTAAGGCGCCGTACACGACATGTATTTGTCATCTGACATGTCAAATTTTCAAGTCACATGTAATTGTTCATGTCTGTCAAAATTGCTGTTTTACATAAGGTTTATAATTTTCGGTCACAAACGTACATGTAATTTGCTTCTGACATTGTCTCTGTTTTTTTTTCGCAATGTTATTGCAGAAACCAAAGTAGTTCTCGGTTTCAAAATAGCTTGCTGCCGCCACGAAAATATTTATTTGCGTCGTAAAATAATTTATCCATCTTAACATTTTTTTCTTTTATTTTAAAGATACCAATTTAGAATTTTATAATGAAACGGTTTTTATGTATATATTTACATAAATTATATTCAATGGTGAGATGAGCATACATATCTTGGTATTGTAAAATATTAACTTCAGCCGGCTCATGATTCCGTCAATAGTTGACGCCGCTGCCAGTTTCTTCCCGGCATAGATTTCTGATGTCAGATGGTTTGTCAGAAGAAAATAGAGCACACTCTTATTGAAATTTTGTCAGATGACTTTGCGTCTGACTTTTACAGAAGCAAAGTTAAAAAGGTAACACACGACATGTATGTGTTTTGCAGTGGGAAATTTGACATGTCAGATGACAAAAACATGTCGTCTATACGCTCCTTTATTAGTTACAATATGTAATTATACTTGTTGGAACTCTTTTGAATAACATACATGGGTGTGCTGGAAATCGAAAACGCAAATCGCAAAAATTTGGAAGTTGTCTTTTATACACTTTTAATCTCATTTTTATAAGTTTTATTATAACATTCTGTTTAATAGAGAAATATTTGTAATATATTTTAATTTTGTAATTTTTGTCATAAAATAATTCTTTTATTACAGACAACTTATGAAAAAACGACTTTTTAAATTCTTGCGTTTTACGTTTTCGATTTCCAGCACACCCCTGATAATGAAATATTTTATATAACCCAAAATAATTCAAACAAGGGCAATATACAGATAAAATATTGGGTTAAGAAAAATTATAAGGTCAAAATTATAATTTAAGAATAAGCATTAATTATTTTTTTGTAATTCTTAAATTTAAGATATCGCGAAATTAGGACAACAAGGTTCTTTTTGCATTTAAAATACATATAAGCTAGAACCTTGTTGTCCTAAGGTCGCGATATATTAACTTTTTTTGAAATCACTCAAAATAACAAGGGATAAAAATAATTTTTGCTTTCTTTTAGGTTGCCTAGGATTTAGCTAATCCAATTAATCAAGTTTCGAGGAAGTAACTTTGTAGTTCCTAGACGATAAATGTCGGTGTTGGTTTTAATATTTCAAATTAACTTATATAGCTGAGTTAACGCTATGTGCAGTATGAATGTTGGTAGTATCGTGTAACTACCCCAAGAAAATAGCGCATTCCCAATGGCTTAAAAGTTGCCACGGGAATGTGAGGTTATAAAAAATCACACAATGCCTACATATGTGGCTACAGAAATTATGCATCGGAATTACACTTGTTCAATATAAAATGAGTTTCTTCGTATTTTTTATTACCTTGGTATAAATTGAATTTTAAGGAAATGTTTAAGGGTACACATCGTCTGAACCCCTCCAAACAATATCATTAATATTCACTTAATCGGGCTTCTACTGTAATCGGTTAATCACTCGATTAATTAGCCGAGGTTTTGATTTAATCGGTTAATTTTGTTATAATAAGGTCTTGTTATTAATAAATTAATTTCAATGAATTAAAATACAAAAATTATTTATTATATAGAGTTTATTAGTAAAATAAAACAATAACATTAAAAAAAAAAACCTCGAACTAAAACGAGCAAACAAAAAAAATAATTCATAAATATGTAATACATATTTGAGTAGTCAACTTGCAAACTCCGCTAAGTAAAAAGAAATACAAATTTTGCAAAAACCGCCATTTTATTTGTTTTTAAAATTCTTCTCTAAGTCTTATCAATCTTGTACAAAACTTCTTAAGCGGCCCATATACTTGCAATATTCTTGTATATGATATTCGCCATATTTTTTCGATTTTGTCCTATATTATGCAATAAGTCGCACAATAGTTTCATTCATTCAATAAAAATGTGAACATAACCTATAGGAATAACATATACAATTTTGTTCAATGTTGCCGACACATTTCACTTCCTTCCACTTGTTGTGCAATAAAAATCAAAAGTCTTTTAATTGTTGCCAATATATTGTGGCACCTTCGAATAAAACATACACATTGGCGATATAATTGGACATTACGTAAAGTTGAACAATTTTATTGCAAGTGTATGAGCCGCTTTAAGTTACGCGCAATTTCTGGGGAATTATTAGGGTATTCATTCGATTAATTACTACCCGATTAACTGATCGGTTAATTCAAAGTTGGCCATGTTTGATTAACGACTAAACCGGTTAATTTCAGTCGATTAATCTATTAATCGATGTAACAAAGTTTTTTTTATTTTTTGTAGTATTATAACATATTTCTTGTATTTTTAATTATTTGTTTCGTCGCATATACAGAGGTATGTGTTTAGAAAAATAATTTTTCATACAATATATTTCTTATTCGCAATACATTCTTTAATAGAGTACAAAATCAGAGAAATTCAGGAAAAGGACTAAGAATAAGATAATGTGCATTTGGGTTGCATTCGATTTCTCCAACATCTTCTTCTTAATAAATACATAAATATTATTATAAGTTATAAAATATGTTTTACATATTAATGAATTACTTTTTTGTTTGCTCGTTTTAGTTCAAGAATTGTTTTATTTGTTCACAGAAAAAATTATTGGCAGTTTTTTTTTCAATTAATTCAATTAAAATTGATTGAATTAAAAAAAATATTTGTTTTCAATTAAAATTTTACTTGATTTTAAGCTTAATTTTAATTATAAGTTTAATTGAATCAATCAACTCGGTTGTTTGAATTGAACACTTTGTTGCTTTCTCCTTGTTGCTTTCCTCCCTCATCAACAGTTTGCGAAAAATGTTACAAGTTCAACCAACATCTTTATAAATTTATTGTCTTTGCCCTTACATGTACATACACACAGTAAGCGTCGCGTGCAAAAAAAAACTATCAACAAGTAAAAAATGAACTGACATTTGTTATAGTCGAATTACAATTATGACCACCAACAATGTCAATAATGAGCCTACATATGTATATTATGCGTAAAATAAAAAATCGCCTTGTGGCTGACCACATTGTTGACGGTGGTTATGGTCGCAATCGAAATTTGGTGTTTATTTTCTTTGTTTGTTAATTCTTGAATTATTTTTGGCGTCATTTCATGTTGTGCGTTTAAAGTGAATAGGTGAAAAAAGTACAGCCAAATTACACAACAAAAACCGTTTCTTGTTTTCAATCTTGAATATCCTGAAGAATCAGAGTTATTCTACAATTTTATACAAAGTTGTATGAAATTTCTTTGTCAAAAAAATCTTCCAAAATTTGTACAATTAAGCATGAGCTACTACAATTAAATAAATAAAACAAGTTATTTTTAAACCATATTTAAATCAGAGTACCGAAACGCTCGCTCATTTTTCAGTCATGAGCGAGCGTGAAAAATTTTAAATTGAACTGCTTCTTCACATTCATGAGGGTAAGGAAAAAAAATATTTTTAATTTCCTCACTCATGAAAAATGAGCAAACAAAAAAATTCATACATATATGAATTTGTCAGATATGAAAAATTTAAAAAAATTCACATTCAAATTCCTCATAATGAAAAAAACGCGATTTGCCTGACCATTAACAGCGGGAAAATGAAGTTGTAAAGAGGCCTTAAAGAAGGCCTTTTTACCAATATTAAGTTTTCCAGTCGCATTCCAACTGTATTAGAACAACAAGGTTCTATCTTACACGTTGTTTAGGTGCATATAGATCCTTGTTGTCCTAAGGTCGCAAATTGTTGTTGCTAATAACGCGAAGTTAGTAAATTAATAACTAAACTTGCTACACATTCCAACATTACTGCTAATAAAACTATTTCGACAAGCCTTATCTCAGAAAAGTTAATTTGAATTTGTAAAATATTTCATAAAACCCATTCTAAAACCCCTTTTCGAAGAAGGCAGAGCGGAATAAGTAAAAGTTTATTGAAAATCTAGTTGTAAACCTTCTTTAAGGCCTGAAAAGTCAAAGCCGTCGCAATTTTTCCCGCTAGGCAGCACGATAGCCTGTTTGTGTCTTGTAAAATTATTTGTTGGCTGGTAAACTAAAATGTGTTTTTTTTTATTTTGTGATGCCTCTAAAATGGTCTGTTTTTTTCGTTTAAAAGACATAAAGGCAAAAAAATATTGAAAAAAAATTACTACCTGCAAGAACTGAAGACATGCATTTGGTCTCGTGAAAAAAATTTTGTTTGTGGTCCAAGCGCAACGGTATTGAAAACACTACATTGAATTTACAATAACTGGCATAATTTGGCGCGAAACAATAAAATTGCATTAATGCAACAATAAAACAAATTTTCTTACTCATCAAGTAAGTAAGTAAGTAAATTTTTTATTGAGACTTATTTTTTTTAATCTTATTACAGAAAATGAGATACAAATCGAAAGTATAACATAGTAAATCTTAGAACTGTATTTGTCTTGTTCTAATACACATTAAAAGAATAAGCAGCTTGCAATTTGAAAATTTTAAATATATAATGGATACGTTTTGATATAGCTAAACAATGTTTGCTCCCGACATTTACAATGACAAACAGAGCGAATCTGTTAACAAAAAATATAATATAAAAACACTTAAAACTAATTAACATACTGTTAAATAAAATATCAAAACAGGGTATACCTTCATATCACAGAGTTTCATTTAAGTTATCAAACGAATGTTTGTATAAACGTTAATCGGAAAAATTTTAAACAATGCTAAGTACCCGAAGATACAAAATTAAATTGTAAGTATATAATAAATAAATAAATTTTAAGTTTGTTAAAAGTATATCACAGGTCATAAAAAAATTAAACCTAGCCTCTATGAGAGCCAGGATGAGTCTTTTGGTAAAAATCTGGCAGCATAAACAAGACCGGGACTTCATCAAAATTTTCCGAAAGGACACCAATTGGTGAGATATAAGGATATGTTGACCAATTCGTGTTTTTTTCAGCATCAAAAATCTCGTTCATAAAGTTGTTGTCATTATGAACGAGATTATTAACAAACTTATTTTGTAGCATCAATGCATATCTACAAAAGGGCGCGACCGAGGAGTTTTCGTAGATATATTTGTTAGAAAATCTTTTCGTATAACTCTCAAAATTCCTTTTTATGCACTTCCGCAATATTTTCCTTTCAAAAATTTCCAACTCTTTGGCTACAATAGGGGAAATGGTGAACCAGATCGGAAATGCATATACCATGACTGATCGAATTGCGACCTTGTACAGCAAAAGCTTTGTATTCTGGGGAAGAAATCTACTGTTCATCAGACTGGAAAACATACCAGAGATGCGCTTTGCTTTTTTAAGAACCAATCTTCCATGATGATTAAATTTTAACAAGTTATTAAAATTAACACCAAGGTATTTGATATTAGACTTGAAAGGTATCTCAGCACCATCAAGAGATAGATGAAGAAGTTTGCTTTGCGGCACCACAAATCCTGCGCACTTTCCAGATGCGTTTCTAATGCAAATGGCCTCAGATTTGGAAGCATTTATTCTAATGCCCCAGGTTTTGTAAAAAACGTTTATAGCTCCGAGGTGGAGGGCCGCACTATTCAGAGCCAGTATAGGGGATTCGTCATGAGAATATATCATGCAGTCGTCCGCATACAGAATTGCCTTTGAATTTCCAACCGAGTGGGGGAAACCGAGTGTAGAAAAATGTTAAATAAAAACGGCGCCAGCACACTCCCTTGAGGAACACCGCTTTTAACCATACCAATGTTGGAAGATGCATCGTTGATTTGAACGCTAAATTTTCGGTCCGAAAAATAACTGTAAAACAATTTGATTAAAAATGGGTCTATATTAAGATCCACCAGCTTGTACAGAATTCCTTTGTGGCATGCTGAATCAAACGCCTTTTCAATGTCCAGGGATATGGCAACTGTGCAGATTTTATTTCTCAAATTATTAACCACATCAGTATGAAATTTTAGAAGCGCATGTTGAGTAGAATGATACCGTTTAAAGCCAAATTGGTATGCTGACACTGGGTTGACCACAAATTCATTTTCAAGCTTCAATTTCAGGATGTGCTCGAAAATCTTACCAATATTTGATAACATTGATATTGGACGGAAGTCTTCAATCTTATCGCTGTTTTTCCCCTTCTTGATGGGTATGATCTTAGCCGACTTCCACATTGTGGGGAAGTATCCATTATTAAGGCAGTTATTGAAAACAATTGTCAGCAGATTCAGAGTGGTGTCGGGGAACTTTCTAATCACAAAATTTGAAATCCCATCAATACCATAAGATTTCTTGTTGTTAATAACCTTTACGATGCCTTTAACTGTTTGAAAATTGGTGAAGTGGTAAGAATCATTGCTCTCCAAAGCGTTAAATGATCTGTCAAAGGAGTAAATGTGATCGGAAACAACATTCAGACATGCTGAGACACGCTGATCCAGGTCGGTGACAGCTCTTTCTGGCAGTTCCTCAGAATATACTGATGAATAATAATTAAGGAAATGATGGGCATTTTCATTGTCATCAGTTATAACGGTATCATTTATAACAATTTGTTGACAAAAAGGGGATTTTTTGTTACCGATGACATTGTAGATTTCCTTAAAAGCTGTGGGACCAGGCCTAATATTTTCTAATCTCTCATTGAACTTTTTAGCTTGATCCAAGTTAACAAGTTCCTTGATAATGATTTTAAGCAATTGTATTTGTTTAGACAATATATTGTATTCATAACTTAGTCTATTTCCCGTACGGTGATAGATTTTTTTCAACTTCCTCTGCCATCTATGCTTAATAGAGAAGTATTTTTTTACTTGTTCTGACAATGGAGTCTTGTTGTTTTTAAATTCAATTCTTTCTGAGTGGGCATTATGAATTGAGTTAAATTTGGAATTAAATTCGTTAATTAGGTCATCAATTTCAAAATTTTGCAAATTATTATCCTCGGCAGGCATAATACTTAGTGAAGAGATTTCCATGTCGCGACGAAACAGATTCCAGTTGGTTTTTTTATAAGAATTAGAGAAACGTGGAGAACGCATTACAAGCTCGGATAAATCTAATTGTAGTTCCAGCTTAATTGGAAAATGGTCCGAAAATGTTGGGAGGCTTGACATTTTAAAATTTGGGAGACTGTCGTTAATAAGGTAAGCACTAACCAGAAAGTGATCTAGGAATGAAGAACCATTTGGAAAGGATGGACAATTGTCACAGAGGCGTAAAACGTCCACTGCATGGTCCTGAAGCCAACTGTGTAGGACTTTACCATTGGAATTCTCAAAAGTATCACCCCATTCCTGATTTTTTGCGTTTAAATCTCCGCCCAATATAATGCCATCAAAACTATTAGCCGCGTCTAATATTTTGCTTAGTCCATCGTAAATCTCCAACGTAGGAAAATTGCAGGGTATGTATACAGATCCCACTAGAAATTTTTTCCGTGAACCATTTGAATTGGATTCTATTGTAATAAAGGTGCAAAAGAACTTTATGCCCCTAATACTATAACGACTACATATATGAAATTTTTTCTTTTATGGCAATGGCCACTCCAATAGGTGAGTTATCATACAAAAAGTCGTAACCTCTTAGTACTACTTTTCTATTTGTTTTCAGATGGCATTCTTGAATGAAGCCAATGTCAATGTTGTTGTGAAATAATGTATTATTAAGATCTATTCGACGACTTGTTTCCACAAGAGATCTTACATTGAAGGACAGCAGGTTAAGAAATCTAAGGCCCATTGGAGCCTTTAACTTTATTGAAGAGGCGCAAAAACTCTGCTTTTGCATCTATTTCAGACATGATTCTGTATTCACCAAGAAATTTGTTAATTTCTTGCTCTAAGGTCAGCTTCTTACTCATCAACCATACTAACTGTCGCTTTGCTTGTGGCGAAACAAGACTTCGTTAGTGTTTTCCTTATAACTTTACCTACGTAAGAAAACTGTTTTCAGCAATAAAAACCCATCGTCGCGATTGGAACAGAAACCAAAATATTTTTGCAAACACAAAATACCAACAACTTCTTGTGTCTATTTTTTTCTCAATAATTTCTGCATAAAGGTACGTCTTTTTAACGAAAGAAAAAGTGACCCTTTTTAAAGTAACCAAAGAATTGTTTACACAAACAAAAAACATATCGTTAGGTTAAAAATTATTAGAAAATTTTAAATTGAATTTTTTTGTTGATTACGATTCACATCAAATACTTTTATAAAATTTTAAACTGCTACCTAAAAAAATATCCAAGTTAATTACAAAATTAAAAATTAGGTTTCATAAAAATATAATTTTTTTTAACAACATAATGTATAATCACACTCAAGAAAAAAATGAGCAAAGTTTTTAATTCTTTTTATAAGAACACCTTAATATCTTTAAAAGTCAAAACTGGGTAATTTGTTTTATAACTGTTACCAGGGTGTTAGTGGAATTAGTGATCAGACTAAAAATTATTGCAGAAGAAAAAGTAATAAAAGTGCTGTAAAATGATAAAAGCCGTCTCCATATAGGACTGTCAGAAATTTTGAAATTTTGCAGCCTACCCCATTGCACTTCCAAACGCTTAAAATTTCTAAGAATAAATGGCAACATCTGCAGGTCTTCAGATTTTTGTTTCCATCAGACTGTCATCATTATTATGATAGTATCCTTATGAGTTAAAAGTGTTATTGATAATTTTCATGTTGTAAAATTCCTTTCTTTATAATAATAATTTAATGAAAAATTAAATTTGATGAACTTAAGCCTGATTAAAAATATTAAAATTTGGATTAAAAACCCAAAAATAGTTCGACAAAAAAAAAAACCACAATACCTACGAATTATTCAAAAGAAATATTTTTATTAGTTTATTTAAAATAATCTGTTTTTTATTAGGATTGCATTCTTCCAAGTGGAAAAAGACAGTTATTCTTAATTTTTGGAATAATTGCCTTTTTTATTTTTTTAATAAAGTAGTGGAATATAGACTGTTTAGCTTTATTTTGTGTTAATCCTTTAGAATTATTAAATTGTAATCATATCTTTATATGGTATCAACACTACGCTTTCCTTCTTCTTATTATTTTTCAGAAATCACCTTATTAAAATTTACTTTTTGCAACGTACATAGCGTTGTTAGAATGCGATACGGAGTTCTTTTGAAATAATTCGATATATACATGTTATGTTATATGAGTCAAATTTTTATTTGCTAAATTTGTTCATTGTAAAAAAAAAATATTTTTACTTTTTAATTAGAATGAAAAATATGGCTTTTTAAAATCAAATCATAGCTAAATTAAATTAAGATACATTTTCCAATTTAAACCACTACTTATTAGTAAAAAAATCAATAAAAAATTATCATAGGTATGTATATATCCTATTTTTCCGGTAATTTAACACAAATATTTAATTATTTAATATTTTAAATGTTTGTTTTACTTAATACTAATATGTATACTTTCGTTGATGATACGTCTTTTTGTTTCTGAAAATTACAAATTTATATAAAGCAACATACACAACTTAAAAAATAATAATAATCGCATTTTTAGCTGAAATATTTAAAATTGCTTATAAATCTCATAAACATTTTACAATGTTGTCTGCTTTGCATGTAAAATTATGAAATGTGATGTTACATTATTCTGCATTCACGATGACGGACGATATGTGCAGTTCTTTTAATTTTTTTTCAATAATGTTTTCTTACAAAAAATCCAACAGACACTTCGGCTGGTTGCCTATACCAAAAATATTTTACACAAACAAATACACACAGTCATTTCGAGCTGTGGTCATGCAAACTGTCAAGCAACAACAACATTACTAGTGAGGATCGTTTCTAAAACTTTTTTTTTCCTCATTTTTCATGACTGAAGAAAGGCAAAATTGGATTTTTCCTCAAAAACATGAATGAATTTGGCGAAATATTAACAATTCATTCATGACTGTGAAAAAAAGTTACATATTTTACATTTTTCATTTATGAAAAGATTCAAGAATGGTTGAATATGAGCGTTCACATTTGAATTTTTCTGAACTCTGATTTAAATACAACATATATTTTAAATAATATTATTTTGCTTCATTTAACCATCAACTGAATTGATTTAACAAACTTATTCAATTAACTATTTGTTTGATTGAATAATTTGCGTTATTGAATTGAGATTGTATTTCAAATACACTGTTTAATTTATTCAATTTAAAATTTAATCAATTTAATGCAAAAATTCAATCACTGTTTTAATCAATACAATTATTAAAATAATTAATTTTCTGGATTGTTATCAATTACGTTAGTAATTCATTCAATTAAAATATTGTTTTTTTTTTAATTAATTTGTTAATTCATTCAATTAAAATATTGTTTAATATTAATAATTTTTTCAATTATTTTTGTAATTAAAATGTAAAAACTTTTTAATTGGAAAAAAATCCTTGTTTTGCAATTTTTGCAAATTTGAGTAATTGGTATAATCATTTCGGTGATAGGTGCAAAATTAAACAATTTTTTGCTTGTTTCAATTATTTTGGTGATCAAAACCGTTTTTTACTTTTTTCTGTGTTATGTTATTGTTTTTTTACAAAAAAAAATCCAAATAATAAATAAGTTTTGCATTTTTATTTATTGAAATTACTTAATTTATAACGAAAATTTATTGATCGGTTAACCAAAGTCTTATTTCTTTAGGTTTAATTAAAAAAGTTTTCAGTTTTAATTAATAACACAAGGGCTGAAACTTTGATGCAAATTTTTACTTATTGAGGAAGCTGAACCGATCAGTTTATCGGGTAGTAATTAATCGGCTAACCAATAAACGGTTAACCGAATGAATACCCTAGTACATATGACATTTTTGATTTAGAACGAGTTATATTTTCAAGTGACAAAGCACCTGACAGCAGCTTTTTTCTATTAACAAAATTGTTTATGTCGGCAAAAACCAATTGAAATTTTAATTAATATAATAATAAATAAATAATACAAAAAATAAAAAAATGCATTATTTTATTATTGAAAATCTAGGGAATAATTTACGTTACATTAAAATTTTGACATACACTTGAAATCACATGTGTTTAGAAAAAAGTGACATTCCACATGACGAATATACATAATGTAAGGCGACCAGATTTCGAGAATAAAAATGAGGACATAAAGAAAAAAAGTAAAAAATTTATTTGACTTCAAGATTTTTTTACATATTTTACAAACCAATTTAAATATATGTAAAGAAAATTTAAAAAAAATTACATATCGTAGGCTTAATATGCAAACCTGCTAAATCCACTTTTTAAGTAAATTTAGATTTTGATGCCGTGTGGTTGAGCAAGATATGCCTCGTCGACCAGCATGTCGTTTTTCTTCAATTTGAGTCTTGAAGTGTGTCAAATCAACTATATTTTTGGTTTTCCTCTCAAGCAGCAAATAGGAAAAATAAAAAGTTTTTCCTGTAAAATTTGTTGAATGGGATTTAGCAGGTTTGCATATTAAGCCGACGATGCATAAAAGTTTACATTTACTAAAGTAAAATTAGTTTAAAAAACAATAAACTTTAATAATCATTGCACTAACTTATTTAAAATTTTATACTGCAAGTGTATGAGAGTCCAGTAGGGGTATGAACAGAGCAAGCGTGGCACGACATTTTCCATACGATTGGACAGGAAAAACCGGTGATCACCGTGAAATAAAATTTTTATTTTCATTTATAAAAAAAAGGCAATTATTGGTAATGATTTTAAAAATAAAGAGGACAAAGATGACAGATTATGAAAAAAATATGATAATAGAGGATTGTCCTCTAAAAAAGAGTACGTATGGTCACCTTAATAACGTGAACATAGTTTTATACAAATTATATTTTTTACAAGTACATGCAAGTGATCAGCTGTTCAGTTGTTTTATTTTCGATAGTGTCAAAATTTGCTTACATTTTAGTGCGCCTTGATTTTTTTTTTTTTTTTTTGTTTTCTTTATGTTTGGCTGTTTGACAGTATCAAATGTTTTTACGCAAACAAAATGAATGCTGTTTTTTTTTTATTGTTGATTTGTTGTAGACTTGCATGTACTTGGTATAAATAAATTTCCGTTAGTATTAACCAGTGCTGTGGAGTCGGAGTTGAAGAGTGGTAGTTGGGGTTTTTGTACCGGAGTCGAAGTACCCACAAAAACTCGCGACTTTGACTCTAAAATTTTTCTAATATTTTTCAAAATAAAAAAATTATTTATTTTAATTTCTTCGAATTTTTTTAATATTATTACTTCACAATAAATCATGAAGTTAAAGGTTCCTTTTACATTAAAAATATTTATTATTCCTTTTTTTTTAATTGACAATTTCTTGACCGATTTTTAGTTTATTTTAGTTTTTAAAAAATTGTCAATTATGAAAAATAATAAGAATTCTGTGGGCGTATGAAAAAACTAGATAACTCCACTTTTTGAAAACACAAGAAAAACACACTTAAAGTTTTAAACATATTTCGCTAATTATTTAATTAGAATTTATGTAACTATGCATGCGCATTTAACTAAGGTGACCATACGTACTCTTTTTTAGAGGACAATCCTCTATTTTAACTGGCTGTCCTCTATAAAATTATCATCTTTTTTTCATAATCTGTCATCTTTGTCCTCTTTTTTTAAAGCATGACCAATATTTGATTTTATTTTTATAAATTAAAATAAATTTTATTTCACGGCGATTACTTGTCTTTTCTGTCAAATCGTATGGTAAATGTCGTGCCATGCTTGTTCTATTCATATGCCTATTTAACTCTCATACACTTGCAGTATTAAATTTTGAATAAGTAACTCCAATGAATGCATTTTTAAGTTTCGTTATTTTTTCAAACTAATTTTACTTAAGTTAATGTAAATTTTTATATATCGTCTACTTAATATCCAAACCTGCTAACTGCCTTTCAACAAATGCTTAAGAGGAAACAAAAAATATAGTTGATTTGACACACTTCAATACTCAAATTGCTGCTCCACGAGGCATATTTTTCTCTACCCAACGGAATCAAAATCCGAAATTACTTAAAAAGTGGATTTAGCAGGTTTGCATATTAAGCCGACAATATGTTATTTTTTTTAATTTACTATAAGTATATAAATATGGGGATGTAAATTTGTCTGTAATATAAGTAAAAAATCTTGAAGTCAGAAATATTTTTTACTTTTTTTCTTTATGTCCTCTATTTTTATTTTCAAAATCTGGTCGCCTTAATTTAACAAAACATAATTTAAAATTATGTTTTACATTTCTGGTTCTATTAAACTTATTTTTGGACATTAAAACCCAAAATCAATGTCACTTATCTTGTTTTTTCGAAAAATGGAGTTAAATAGTTTTTCCGAAAAAAATTTTTATTCTTAAATTATATTGATATTTTACGGAATTAAGGCAACCTAAGTAATGATTTGTGGAAAAACATTAATTTTTTGACTCAGCACGTTAATTTACCCGTTTTTGCTACGAATAAATGGAGTTATCCAGTTTTTCCAAAAAATATTATTTTTCCTCTTTATGATTATAAATCAAAAAATAAGCTGAGTTTTTGTCTGTTTTTATGCATAAACATAATTAAAAGGTTTACCCTTCTTGATTTTATGAAATTAATTTGCCAGTTTTTGGGACGTAGATAAACGTTATACTCGGTTTAACATAGGTTAAACCTGAACCACAGCTATTGACTTTGTGGTTAATTTTATTTTAATAAATATTAAAATTTTAAACAAAAGGTGTTCCGTTAAATTTTTATACTTAACTTGGTAATAAGATCGTTTTTAGCTTTTAAGTTTAGCTGACCAAGAACAATGGGTTAGGCTTCTATTTTGTTTTTTATGTTTTTCATAAAATTTAAAAGATTTTATCATCCGTGCTTAATTCCCAATTTGTATTCTTGATAAAAACACTGAAAATTTATTGTTGATGGGATAAGCTATTTCTATGCGCATTTCACTGGTTGCTTAGGCCAGATTAGTGCAAAAACATGTAAAAATCAACTCAAGAAAATCCACAATCCGAAAGCAAAACGTGATTGAGAAATCGGACGAAGAACTCGTAAATTTAGAAATAAATACTTCAGAAAACAAACTGAAATCAAGCCGGAAAAAGCTCAAGAGAAGTTTTATTGATAAACATTTAGCATTGAGAAGATCGTCAAGGTTGCAGAAAAAAATAATTTTATAATATAAAAATTTTATTAGTATTAAATATTGTATAGTGTTAAAAATATGAATATGCTCTTAGAGTAATTTAAAACTAAAGAAATTTACAACCAGGATCACAATTTCGACAAGAATATTTCATTCGCATTTTTATATTTAAAACAAAAATAAAAAACTAAAATTATTTTCGTTTTCAATATAAATATACGAAAGAAATGTTCTTGTCGACATTATGGTCGACATTTTAAGAAATCTGTGGCCGTATATAAAAACTAGGTAACTCCATTTTTGAATAAAGTTTGTTTGTCTTCCAGATTCAAATTTAAATATTTATTCTTAGAAAAAAAAACTGGATAAAAATGGTTTTTATTATTTTTGTACGTAAAAACACCTTGCTATTATCTTTGCAACAGAAAAAATAAGTAAGTTAAAACCTTTTTCGAAGTTACTGTACCACATTGGGTACGGTATGGGCTAAAAACTATTACTCGGAAAGATTTTTGGTGTTTGGAAGTCGTATTCTATGAATCAAAAACTGCTTATTAAGAATGCATAAATTTATTCTTTGAATTCTCTATAGTTGCAATTTTTAGGCTCAACATTTTGACCCGAAGTTGTTCCATATCTCTCTTTGTCTCTAAGTTTTCTAAGAGACTATGGAGTTAACTTGTTTTTTCAAAAAATGCATGGAGTTATCTAGTTTTTACGTAAAAATTTATATTTTTCTAATTTTTGTTTTTCAAATAACTATTAAATGAGAAACTATATCGAAATTTCGATCTGACAGGGTGATAGTAAATGAAACACGCTTTCTATTTTTGGTGTTATCTCAATTTTTACAAAAAGTGGAGTTAACTAGTTTTTCCATACGGCCACAGAATTATACACGGGAAACAAAAATTCTTCTATTCCATTTTTAAAAACTTATTATTGTATTTCCTATTTTATTCCTATAAATTAATTGTCTTTATGTAATTTTAATTAATAATAAGTATTTTGTATACAAAAGTGACCTTGAGCTTGAAGATTTATTGCGAAGAAAGAAATTTTAAGATGGTCGGCTTTAAAAATTTTCAAGTCAGAAAAGAAGGTCCAGTCTACTTTACATATACATATGTAAAGTAGACATATATGTATGTATGTATATGAGTGTGGGTCGAAAAAAAAGTTGTGCGAGTCACCCCCTAGAATGAAAGATATGTCAATGCAGTTTCTAAAACATGAAACAAATTTTTTTTTGCCACGCCCCAAAATACAGCACTTTTGGTATTTTATATGTAGCGCTGCCATTTAAAGTCCGATCTCATCATATCGCATATCGTTGTTTATGGCTTGATAGTGGCTTCATTTTTCTCTTTGGTAACTTTTAAATCCGACCTGAAATTCTGGGCACCACTTATGCCATCTCGGATCCTTCCCCCAAATGTCCAATTTTTTTGACGGTCCAAGAAAGTCCTTATAAAGCTACGTATGTATAGATTTTAATATGCTCACTTTTATGACACGCCTCCAAATTAAGGCCTTTTAAACCAAGTAGAAGCCAATACAAGCCAAAAAAATTTTCATCAGTCACGCCCTAGAATAAAAGGTATATTTATTAAGTTTTAAGAACTTAAAAAAAATTGTTTATGCCACGCCCTAAATTACTGCCCTTTTTCTTTTATATATACAGCATCGTCATTTTAAGTCCAATCTCATTGTATCGTATATCAATCATTGTAAATGGCTAGAATGTGCATTTATTTTCGTATTTAATGCTTTTTTAAACTGACTTAAAATTCTAGGTGGCAATTATGATATCTCGGATCCTTCCTCTCTGATGTCTAATTTTTTCACGTGCTAAGAAAGTCCCTATAAAACTTACTGAGCAACCTAAATAAGAGCGGAAGCGTTTTTTGTATGTCAAAACTTCTCATTTGCATACAATTTATACAAAACAAAAAATGCGAATTAGAAACTACCCGGCTGATAAATCTTATTTGACAGATCGCTATGTCGGTTTGTTTTATTGAAATTGTATTTAAATAAAATTTTCATGTTTAAAAAAATGCATGCCGCTTTTGTTTAGGTTGTTCAGTTAGTATATCTAGCTTTTAATATACTCGCCATGCTCCAATTTGAGTCACCTTGAGTCTAGCTAAGATTTATATACACCGACTGCCCAATTTATAATTTTTCGCAAACATGTTTTGAGGCATTCAGTTTTATGCATTTAAATTATTTTTTTTTTTTCATTTTTAGAATTCTGCAGTTTCTTTATATTTTTTTAGTTCTTGTTTTAACTCTGTATCATGGTCTCATATATAACATTATGTTCGCTTTTACAAATGTCTTAATTAAGATTTTTAATTTGTAGTATTTAAATAAATAAAATAATACGAAAAAACATTGCCAGATGAGTTTTACAGTCCAGCAAAAAAAATGGCACAAAATATGAAAACTGGCAAAAAAAAAAAACGCTAGTAGTTCAGATGGAGAAAACTTGTCAATAAATTCATCCGTCTCACTTTCATTAAAATATGAGTAGTCCACTGGAAAACACCGCTTTGACCATATTTACATTATGCAATTAACGCCGCAATTTTGGCATGCAACTTTTTGTTTGTTACCAAAAAGTGTAGGGAAGAAAACGGAGTTGAAAAAGTGGAAAAAATGCTTCAAAAAAATTTAAATCTAAATGTGAAAAGATTTTCGTAGCAACTACTTTAAAAGAAAAAAGAAAAAAAACTCGGCGTTAATTGCGTTAGTTAAAAAAACCAAAGGCTAAGAAACAGTTTTTAAAAATTGAAATAACAAGCCATAGAGAGTGGTTTTCAGGATTATTGAATAATTAAACAAATTGCGCGTAACTTACAGAGTTTTGTACGAGATTGATAATGGCTTAGGGAGCCATTGAAAAAATGGAGGATTTTAAAGAATTTTTATTTTGCTATATGTCTAAAACAAAAAGGGCTTTAGTTTAGGGCGTGGCAAAAAAAATTTTTTTAAGTTCTTAAAACTTAATAAATATACCTTTTATTCTAGGGCGCGACTGATGAAATTTTTTTTGGCTTGTATTGGCTTCTACTTGGTTTAATGTAGTATGTATGTCAAAAAGAAAAAAAAGGCTTAATTTGGAGGCGTGTCATAAAAGTGATCATATTAAAATCTATACATACGTAGTTTTAAAAGGACTTTCTGGCAAAAAAATTGGACATTTGGGGGAAGGATCCGAGATGGCATAATTTCAGGTCGGATTGAAAAGTCACCAAAGACAAAAATGAAACCTCTATCAAGCCATGAACAACGATATGCGATATGATGAGATCGGACTTTAAATGGCAGCGCTACATATAAAAAACAAAAAGTGCTGTATTTTGGGGCGTGGCAAAAAAAAATTTTTCCTGTTTTAGAAACTGCATTGACATATCTTTCATTCTAGGGGGTGACTGGCACAACTTTTTTTTGTATGGAGGTCGACCCGGTCTAATAAAATTTAAGATAACAATTTATTTTGACAGATCTTTTAGCACTTTATGAGAATAAATGTATAGATTGTATCGAACCATTTTCATTTTCAAAACTATTTCATAACAAACTCGCTAGTTCACTATTATTTGAAGTGCGCCAAGATATCGTTGATGAAATGGAGCCGAATTAGGGAATTTAAAAATGCAAATTTGTAAACGAGTTCGCTTTGACATAATTTTGTATTAATCGTAAATAAAATATTTTTGTAGCGATGTTCTTATATATAACTGGAAATCTGCTATAGCTGCTGTGGTGAAAGCACTAAGTGAACTACATTTTAAAATGTATATTGCAACCTTCAACATGAATGATAATAGAAAAAACCAATGAAAAGGAACTCGGGAAAATACATGACATTGTTCCACATATAATTCCCATCAATGGGGATTAACCCGAAAAAAGATTTGACAATACTTGCACCTGGTCACTTTGGGGAAAATTGGAGCGAAAATAAAGACATTTTCTTGGGCAATAACAAATTTGATTATGGAACGGAGATACCTTTACTTATTAAATTGGACTTGTTGTTCTTTGCCTGCCATAATGGTATTGGTACTGCTCAATCCCTTGAGACAAACAGCACCAAGTCCAACAACAAAAGGTCTGCTATTTCCCAAAAATAATACAAGGCTTACAACAATTTTTTTTACCTCACTTTTCTCTTCAAAATGCAAATGACAACAGAAGATGCATGTGAATTAGTGTTGTTGATCTCTTCCCTACAGAACTATTGTTACATTTTTCAGCAATATTTGCATATTTTAATAAATTTATATTATTTTCAAAATAAGGTTTAATGAAACTCGTTTATTTCGAAAATTCGTAGCAAAAGTCGTTCGTTCCAAAATTATATCTATTATTTTTCTATATTTCAGTTCGTTTAAATTTTTCAACTGTTGAATTATTAATCAAGGATGGCATTACACTTCAGAATTAAAAAGATTCAACTTTTGGTCCATTTAATCGGGCGCTATATGTTTCATAAAATAATATGTGTAACGAACGAGTTTTGCATCTCACCTAGTCATATGCAAATAACTATATTAGAGCTCAATGCGGCACGTGCTAGAATTAAAATATAGATATCAAAATTTTTACAGAATCATTTTCATACCTTATTTAAAGATCTAAAATGTACTGCATTAAAAAAAAAATAGTTTAAATTCAAAAAAGGACTAGTCTCATATACATTATCATTAAGGTTAGAGTAGGAGCCGGAGTCGTACTTAAAAAATTTCATCGGATAGAGTCGGAGTCGGAGCTATCACTATTTCTTGACGACTCCACAGCCCTGGTATAAAAGTATAATAAAATATTCGTTTGTATTTAAGGGCTAATGTCGTTTTATATTATGTAGAGTAACTTCGGGTATTGTGGAACCCCTATTTTTGTTATGGCAATCTTTAAAAAAGTATAAGCATACTCTTCATAGGAGTACTTTGAATGTGTTTCTAAATCGATTGCCTAACTAAGTTCATAACAAAAATAACATTTTCTTAACACTTACTAAAAAAAGTAATAAATGGAAAATCTGAGGCGCCTCAAAAACAGTGATTTGAACAATTGAAGGATAATGTGGAACCCCCCTAGTGGGTAGTGCGGAATACTATTAAATTTTACCAGAAACTAAATAGTAAAACCTTTATAAAAACAAATTCATCTAATTTTTTTAATTTAAATTAATAAACAACATAAGATGGCATAACTTGATGTTAAAATAAATCCATTGAAAATTATTTCTCAGCCTTCATGGCTATTGGTGAAATAGGGTTCCACAATACTTGCTTTCAGGTATTATTAAATATATTTTTCAAAACAAATCTTATAAATATTCCAAAACTTATTCAATTGCCACACATACCAATTAAAAGTATTATTTAGTTAACAATTTGTAAACCTTGTGCACATATAAAATATCAATATTTAGAGCAAAATAACGGTTTGAAAAAAAGTAGACAACACCGGTTTTCACTTACAGATCGACAAAAAACAAGTTAGAGTGCTATATTTGGCTATGACGAATCTTTTATACCCTTCACTTCGAATGTTTTAGGAGTTTATTTTAATCTTTATAAAAATAGGCTAAAAATTGGTTGCGGTTTAAACCTACATATATTAAATTATTGAAAGACAAGCAGAAAGTTTTACTAGCTTGAGTAAAATATCATGATTCGTAACAGTTAAATTTTTTATTGAAGCCATGGTAAGCTATGAACCAATCATCCCAAAATTCTGCAGAGTGATTTCTTGTATTAAAAAAATAAATTTTAATAGAGCGGAGAAATTAGTTTAAGCATTTGCAGTAAATTTCAGAAGGCTGCTAAAATGGGATCTAAGGTAAATTATGGACCGTATATCACAAAATTGCATAACGTGTTTTCTGGCCATATGAAGCTAAGCTGGAAGAAAGTTTACATCAATATCTATATCTGCCACGGTTTTAGGCGTATTTAATTATTTTACCAGAGTGGGCTTTATGTGGGGCCTAGGGTAAATTATGAACCGATCTTCACTAAATTTCCCAGTGTCATTTCTTGTCCTATAAAACTGTAACGTACCAATTTATATAATGATAGCATTCTTAATTACGGTTTTACGCGTACTAAACTGTTTTCCGGTAGTAGGGTTTATTTGGGCCTATGGTTAATTATGGACTGTTTTTCACAAAATTTTATAGACTTATTTCATGTTCAATAAAACTGTGATGTACCAAATTTTGTTATGATAGCATTTTTTTTTTACGTTTTTAGGCGCACTAAGCTTCTTTCTGGAATCTTCACGAAATTTCACAGTCTTATTTTCAGTTCTATTAAACTTTTTTGTACCAAATTTTGTTATGATAGCATTATTAATTATGGTCTTAGGCGTACTAAACTGTTTTTCCGGAAGTAGGGTTTATATAGGGCCTAGGGTAAATTATGGACCGAAGTTTTACAGCGTGATTTTCAATTGAATAAAACGAATTTTTCCAAAATCTTACATCATTCTGTGCATTATTCCACCATTTATGTTAGTTTTTGTAACAAAACTATAAATTTTTTTAGGTGGTGGTTCCACATTTTGATTCATAGCTCTGAGCCTACTGAACCGCTTTTGCTGGATTTCAATCCCAAACTGCTTAGGATAACTACAAGCAATTTGACACCAAGTTTGTTTATTTCTTTTGAGTTTTTCGAAAGTGAACGTGTTTTCAACAGACAGACGGACATGGCTAAATCGACTTAGAATTACTCAAGAACCCAGAATATATATACTTTATGGGGTCTGAGATGAATAATAAAAAAGTTTTACAAGGAATGACAAACTAAGTATGCCCTCTTCATAACTAATTGTGGTGAAGGCATAGCCAAAGCCGTATATTAATATTTTTCTATAAGCTTTGTTAACATACAAGGAAAGTTTTTAAATAACATTTAGTTTGGGAAATAAAGGGGGTTCCACATTACCCCGTATTCCCCAATACCCAAAGTTATTTTAATTTAATTTAAATATTATTGATTATTTCTTATGTCTCGACAATTTTATGTGAGATTAACTCTCTCACACAAAAAATATCTATTTTGTATGATTTATAATTTTAACCTTCCGGATGTGCGTTTATTATTATTCATACACACTCACACATAAAATAAACTCAAACTGTTTTTGTGGCCAAATATTTGAATAGATATCTGTTTGTCGGCTCAACAATAGCAATTTTTGTTAACAATCATTTAAATACATATAAGCAAGGTGTGAAATTGAATATAATTTTTTTTTTCATCACTCAACAACAAAATACACACAATGTTTATAAACTATAACAACATTTGACAGGAAATATTTAAATTGATGGCGAAATGAGAAATCGTGGGATTTTTTCCGAAATACAAAAAGAACACAAAGAATTAACGGAATAAATAGTGGTATAAAAGTCAATTTATTTACATACGCTCATTTCATAATGACATAATGACATAGACATAAGGGCATTATATAACATACATATATCCCGATTTCATTAGATACTGTGGTATTGAAAATATATCTATGGCAATCAGGCGCGGATTCAGCTTGAGCCTTAGAGGGGGGGAATTTTGTATGATACAAAAAGTAAAAAATTTGTTTTTTTTATATTAAAAAAAATACTCCACAAAAAGGTTAAATAAAATATAAGATCAGTTCAATATACATTAATCTTGCTCGTAGCGAGAGAAAATTTGAAATGTTTTTCTAAGATTTGGGTTGATATCTTCATCACAGTTTATTAAAGCATCTACAACGTTATCTGATAGATCAGGCTCAAGTTTCTCTTTTATCAAATATAATCAGCTCATCAGCTAGTTGTGGTTTTAACAGTTTTGTATCTGTATATGACTTGATTACACTTTGAGGTAGAGTTAAGGTATGTTCAATACATTTAGGATATCTATTGGGAATGGTGTTTTGAGATCTTCTAAAATAAATTCAATTAGAGGAATGTAACCTACAACTCGGCACTAATCTTCAACATTTTGGTTGTGAATATTTCGTTCAAATTGGATTGGAACCTCGATTTGAACGCAAATAACTAAAACTTTTTCAAAAATCGCTTTAAATTGTTCTTGGACTTTATTCCTTTTCTCTTCAAGGCTCATGATTAAAGTTTTGATAAGGCTTGATCCTTTTAGAAGATCTATTTCTTGCTTTTGTAAAATGATACTAAGTGGCTGTGTTACAATAAGTATCACACTTAATATGTATATTCCGCAAATAAATTCAAAAGGTAGTTCCTTAATATAAAGGTAGAGATACTGCCTTTCCACTCGGATTTTTTTTTCAAAGCTTCTACTATATGAAGTACACTTGTTGCAAAGTGTTAAATTGAGTCGTGACGGTCCACCCATCTTGTCTCACATAATGTAGAGAGATTGGCTCCCAAATATTTTGCTAAAACTGTGTTTCGCTTGGGAGATTATATTAAAAAAATGTTGTGCTTTCTTTAACAAATGATACAGCTTTTTGTATTAATGGCGCATTATTGATTTTAGAAATTGAGTTGTTTGATTTATGGGAATAGCAAGGCGATTTTTGGCATTTGTCGCGGTTTCCAGAGTTTTTTAATAGCTCCATTTTTTGCTGACATCAGAGAACCATCTTTTCCATCTTCTACACAATTGTTTAGGTCAAGACCAAAATTTGTCGAAACTTTAAGCTTTTAAGCTATTGATGAAAGTGCCTTCGCATCAATTGACACGTCAACGTCATCAATATTCTTTGAAGCCTCTTCAAATGCGTTTACATAAAGCTAATTTATTCTTCCCTTACAGCTTTTTGTTGTATGTTGAAATATCTTAAAGATAAGGAAATCTGGCTTTTCCCCAACAAATCCTTGTTTTCTTCAAAAATCCCCCCACCCCCGTAAATTATAAAAATGAATCCGCGTCTGATGGCAATAAAAAATAATAATGGCATAAGTCGAAATTACGTGTTTTGAGATATTAAGGGTTTTGTCTAATTTAAATCGTATTTGGTTTTGAAAAAAAGTTTTAGCCACAGAACGAGTTGCACATTTGTTTCGAACAAAACTGTTAATTTTATAAAAAACAAACGTTTTATTAATTTATATTCGTTGTTTTTTGGTCAAGATGTTCTGTACACTGAAAGAATTTCCTTCCCAGATAAAATGGATTTAGCATTTATCGAATGAAAAATTACATTCAAAGTCAACCTATGTAATTGGATTAATAAAGAATGTTACATTAGCCCCCCTTTAATGAAATGTTTCATAAAATCTATGAAAATTTTGCATTAGTTTAATCTCAGAAAAATTTATTAAGAGTCTTAATTTAATTAATTTAATCTTAATTTAAGACTGACTATTTGTTATCACATTAATGAAATATTTCATTAACATAATGATAAAGAGACAAACGTTTAAAGACTTTTTTTCATTATTTTAATATTAATGTTTTTATATTTGAATGAAATTTTTAATTTGTACAATGACATAACTTCATTAAATTAACGATTAATTTTGTAATTTTTGTGGCAGCCTTTTATTAGTTTAATTAAATTAAAAAAATTATTTATGAAAAAAAGGAATTTTACAATTTGAAATTAATTAAGACTTATTGAACATTTTTCAATCTTGTCTGAGCTGGGAATTGAACCCAGGTTTTTACGGACAGGTTACCCTAACATGTTTCGATTGCAACTTCTCAATCTCTTCAAAGGGGTTTGCTGTTTAACACCTTTCACTAACATTTAGCTAAGATCAGTATTTCGTTATCGTAATGATGTTATGAAACATTACAATTTACAAATTTTTTTCATATAGTTTCATGTCCATCGCTTAAATGGAATTGAAAATACGTTTAAACAACAGTTATTGAAAGATAATATTTTCTAATTAAAAGTATTTTGAAGTTAGGGTATGTGTGAAACGGTAGCAAAGTTCTATGGTGAAATGAAATTTGTTTGTGGTAGAAAGTTTTTATATTTGTGCTGTGTGAAATTGTAACATTTTTGACAACGTAAAATTTTGACATAAAGAAAAAAACAATTACTAATAGTTTTGTAAAAATCAATAAATTAAACAAACGTTTACCAATAATCATTTCAATTATGTTGGAAATGAGATCGTCACAACTATTTGATGAATTCGTTCTGAGATATTAACAAATTTTACAAAAGGTGTGGACTAAAAAGCTTATACATATTAAATATTTACATCTTGTATAATTCTTTTTAATTTTTTATGTCACTGGTCCTGCTTCCATATTATTTTTTATTTTGTTTAAACAAATTTGATGAAAAAAAATAATTTTGTGGTTGTCAAAAATTTCTACACTAATGTCAAAATTTATACTAGCCCCTAGGGCTAGTGAAATTGTATTCACCTCAATAGTGTCAAAATTTTACTTCCATGAGTACTTTGCTACCGTTTCACACACACCCTTAGATAACCTTTACTTGTTTTCATAGATTTAGTGACATTTTTCAAGGATAATATGAAGTTACAAAAGATTAATTTTTTTCATTAAATGAAAAATATTTGAATATTTATATTAATAGTTAATTTTAATCTTTAAAAACCTATTGAAATAATGTACAACAATTATTTCTTTTTAAAGCGATATTAAGTTGTCAATAATTTAATGAAAAATTTCAACGAAATTACGAAACTCAATATCATAGCCTTAATGAAATTGCTTCGTTATATTTGCAAAATTTCATTACAGTCATGTCATCCCTAAAGGTAACTTAATCTACTATATAGAAAGGCACAATAATTTTTATGGATAGTAAGTCGAGATAAGTGCTTTATGTTTAATTGAAAAATGCCGAAAAAAGCTTCGTTATATTTAAGGTTTTTTTATTGAGGAATAATTTGAATAGGCTGTTAGTTATTGAACTTTTAATGCTCAAACATTTTAATATTGATGTAGCTACTCTAAAAAATTAATAAGAGTTAAGATGTTATTTAGGGCTTATGTATTATTTTCCAAAAAGACTTAAGTTAAAATATAAATGCGTATATTCTTAAAAATAAATTATTCCAAAACTCTTTGGTTTCAGTCTGTGTACTATACTATATTTTAAAAAGTTATTACTTCATAGAAAATGTTCCTGAGTTGAGAAACAATAAAGGGTTCTTAAAACGTACCGGCTTGTTTTTACATTAAAGAAAAACTTGTACTGTGACAAACCCGATTTTTGAATAATCGACATAAATAAATTATTCGAATTATTCGTATGACTAGCATTAAGCAATTTTTAATTGTTCGAACAGTTAATCGCCCAAAATTAATCAATTAATCGAACAACGGTTTATCGTTTGAATTATCTAATACGTAGTCATAATTTGGGACTGAAATTATATGCAAATGAATGTTTTTTCTCGATGGTGTAAATCAAGGAATTCACACCAGGTTACATTAGCTTGCTACGTAAGCAACAGCTGATTATTTACCATTTGTCATCTTTCAAAAATTCTATAATTTTCAGTTAGAATTACGAAATTTAAAACGTTTTGAATTTATAACATTTCAAAACACACAATTTAAAGCAAAAATTAAATGTGACAGCATATATTTTTGAAACACAGCTAATTTGAGGGTTACACGACCAAGTTTTGCCTTTCAAGTTTTAATACACTCACACTATTTTACTAATACATTTATACCTTTAAAAATTTCAACCAATTTGCCGTTACAATTCTCTTTTAAGTAAAGTGTTTCAATTTACGTTCAAGAAAACGGCTGATTACAAGTTAAGTTAACAAATTTTTAGTTTGTGTTTATAAAAATTGCGCCCAGCCTACGTCACCTGTACGTCAATTTGTTGACTTAAGTATTATTTTGAGACAACGTTAAGTTATTTTTCCATTGTAAATACTAACAGTGGTCTGTATAATGAAAAATTAGTCACAGTGTATACATTACGAACAACGAACTGCCAACTAGAACGTCTATTATCCTCAGCAGCTTGTTAGCAAAATGTTCATGTATAATAAACTTTTATATTGATGAACATTTTTAATAAATTAACTCTGAAAATTAACGATGCCATGCTGTATTGTAAAAAACACTATTTTTGCTGAAATCATCCCTGATTTTGACATTTCATATTTCGTTTTCCCACCATAAAAAAATTAATTTACTAAAAACAGAATTCAGAAAAGACTAAATTTAAATTGAAAAGAACACAAGCTTAATTCAAAAAATGGAAAAATATGTTAAAAGGCAACAAGATGAAAAGGTCAGTAATAAATGCTTTAAATTGTATAATTGGACAATTATAAGATGTATTTTCAGGATTTGCCGTCAAAGATACATACATGGAATGCTATTCATCTGCTTTTTGATTAAGTTTCTGCGCACAATAGGACACTGGACTAATTCTTACCCAGTGGCGAAAAACCTAGTCTTTGGCAAAAACAAATAACTCTGCATTCATTAAAAATACAAAGCAGACAGTTGGTGGTCCAGCTCCCAAGCCTTTAAGCAGCATTGAGGAGGAGCTGGTTTCCAGACTACCCAAGCACTTTAAAATTGATACCAATTTATATTTTAGCAATTTGCCAATCAATGCACCATTTTCCAATTCACCTAAAGCGTCTAAAATTTAATTTTTTTTCGCGCACAAAAAATTTTGATTTTATTTTTTTATACAAAATTTTGGCACTGAACAGCTGTTTTTTCCAAATTAGCAGATATTTGACAACTCACTAGCCAGAGTTCAGCAGTTTGCTATCCGCAGTCTGTAAGTGTATTATAATTCAACTCAACGAAATTTCTTGGCAATTTTTCATTATATTTATTATCAACTGATTGTGCCTTTTGCATCGTTAATACACTGAAAGAAAAAAGCTTCATATATTTAATGAATCATCTTCATAAAAAAAATTTCCTTGGGTAAATGAAAATTTTCATTGTCTAAATGGCATTTGATAGTTATAATGAAATATTTTGTAAAAATCGCTTCATTGGATTTCGTAATTACGTTAAAAATTTTCATTGGATATATGAAAACTTTAGTTTGTCCAAGTTAAACAAAAAATTTTAATTGGGAACATAAAAAAACAATATACAAACATAACTATGTATATTCATAAATTAATACAAAATTGTAGTTTCCTTAAAAAATGTAAGATTTATTAATTTCGTACATCTAATGTTACATGTATGCCATTAAATTTATGAAATCAAACATTTTTTTTATAAAAGCCACATATGTATTTCAATAATTGGCTTCATAAATTTAAATTTTCATTATGACATGAAAATGTCATTATAGTAATGAAACAAAAACTTTCAATCCACTTTCAATCAACGTTGTTATTTTTATTATTGACAATTTAATCTCATATTTACGCTCTTAATTGAGTAAAAACATAGTTTTTTTATCCAAAAACTACACTGCCCCAGTAGACTAGCTGGTAGTGAGCTAGTCTATCAGCACCGAGGTTGGGGGATCGAATCCCGCCAGAGACAGAAAAAAAAATAAAATAAAGTGAAATAAAATAAAATAAAATAAGAAAGAAAAAAAAAAATAAATTTTTTTTACTTTATGGAAAGTATTCATCCAATGAATACTATTCATAGAATCATTGATCCAACGAAGCGCTGCATAGGTTCCTTTTTAATGCAATTTTTCATGGGATTAATGTCAAAATTCATTGGTATTGCGAAGAAAATTCTTTCAGTGTACATTTTTGAAAGGAGTTTGATGTTATCTCCTTTTGTTCTTGTAGTGCACAACTGAGAATGACAAAAGTTTAATTTTAAGTACTTAAAAAGCATTAAAGCTTAGCCACTGTTTGTAGTTTATTTTAAAAGATTTCCGGAATAAAACTAAAATTTAGTCATTTTAGTATGAAAATTACTTTTTAACTTTTAAGGCACGCTGTTTAAAAAATATATTACAAAAGACCAATTAATTTCCGTTCATTTAATCTATTAAGCAGTGCTGCCAGAAGTAGGGGAAAATTCCTACATGTAGGTATTTTTGATACTTAAATAGAAGCGAAGGGAAAATCGTACAAATTTTTTATATTCTCCAAAATTTAGGGATTTTTACACATATTTATTTATTTATTTAATAATCTTGAAGCCACTTAAGGCCAATTGATTAAAGATAAATATGCTGACAGTAAATGTTATGTATATACATATGTATAAATATATTATATTATTATAAAGTGTATTATAATTAAATAGTTTTTATATTCATGAACAAATTCATAATCAGTTATATCTATCCCTCCTATCACGAATATGAATTTTTGGTAAAATTTATATATTTTGTTTAAAGCGGTTCCAAAACAGTGTCACTGAAATTTAAATGATAAAAGTTAATAGTTGTCAACAAGGGATGAAATTAATCTTTTAAATTGGGCATTTGAAAGCGAACAATTTCTGCTGTCATAAGGAATTATTAAATTCCATAATTTTGCAACCCGTACAACGTAGGACCTTTGCATAAAGACAGTTCTATATCGTGGACAGATTAATGAATGCGTTCTTGAGGAATATGCAATATTAAATCTAGCAACAAGGTATTGTGGAGAAGTATATTTCAATGTTTTGTAAAAGTGATAAAGTAACCTAGTGTTAATAAAATTCTTAAAATTACAACCCAAAAAGTCATAAACATATTCAGAAACATGTTCATGGATTCCCAAGCGTTAGACATATCGTATTAATCTATTAAAACATTTTTCTATCCTAGAAATATTTCCCAACGAAGTCCCCGAATAGGCTTCTAAGCCATAAGTATTATTTATAAAATAAATGCAGAATAAACCTTTCTTTAGTTATATTTTGCTGTCGAAAAAAAATTTTTTTTTCCTAAAATCGCTTAAAAATATATTTCCAGTTGTTTGTGGCTTAAAAAGTCGGCGACACTAATATGTATGTATCAGAGAACCTCAAAACGCACTATTTTTGTGCATTTATTCATACGCTAAAATTTACAATAACTCTATACATGCAAAACAAAGTTCAACGTTGGTAATTTTTTTTTCCTTTCGTACACATTTGATATTTTCATTTATTCGTTTTTTATTGAAAGTGCTTTATTTGCATTTTTGTTGCTCACGCAATATAACACAACTGAGTAAATTCAAAATAGCACATTCTCTATACTTTTGTTTACATTAACAACAACAACAATAAACAACGATGAGACGCTTTTTCAAAATTAACAACAATAAAAACAACAATAACAAAAATACATTGTACCTACTACTACTACTACTGTACTTTTTGTTTCTATGGAAATTGTGTGTACCTACATAAGTATGTGTGTTTAGTTTCATTTAAATTTTTTTTTTCTTGTACTACATAGTTAATGCTGCATAAATACATGAGTAATGATTGTTTCATTTCTGGCTCTTTCGTTTGTATTTTTTGTTTCTTTACCAAACAATCATTTGCGCTCAGAACACTTAGAATCTTTATAAAAAAAACGAAGGCAACGATTGTATAAATAACAAAGCACGATGTGCGTTATTTGAATGACTGCAAACCAGCAGCGAATATTTGCGGTTGCGCTAGTTTGACTGTATGACCCGTAAACGAGTGTATTTGTTGTCATGTATTAAATGCGATTTTTTTTCAAATGTACAAAGCCATTCTCTGGTATGTATATGAAGGAATTAAAAAACTGCAGTTAAAACCAAAAACTTTCGAACTAAAAACGCAAATGTGTGTACAACTTTTCGATTTTTGAGTTGGTTTGGCAGGAAATGTCTAAGTCTAACGAATCAGAAGTAAAAGCAAAAGTTTTTTCTTGGCCAAAGACAAATGAAGAATTGGAAGAAATGGCAGTTTTTCTACTTATGGCATACATGGGCATACTGCTTTATCTTTTTACTGCATTACGCGTTTCAGTATTCAGTAAAAAGTACTGATTACTGATAAAAAAATGAGTATTCAGTCAATTTTACTGACTACTGAAAAAAGAAATCAAATTGTAAATTGTGTACATTTGACCTACAAGTTGTGCTGAAAAAGGTCAACAAGAAAAAAGAAAGACAAACATGAAAAAACAAAAATGTACTTTGGACTTTGAGAAGAATTCTTGACAAAAAGTACGAAAAAACAGAGGTAAAGGAAAAACATGTAAAATCAATTAAAAATAGATAATCATTAAAAAAGCAAAATTCGATCTACCAAAGGTTAAAATACAATTTGGTTTAAGGATTGATGTTTGACTATTAACGTCAGCAGTCGTCGTTGGCTGCGAGTGTAAGACGGCAAATCCCTCTGAGGAGATCGAGTGGTAGCGATCGAAACATGTCAGGGTATCCAGCCGCCTGGGTTCGAATCTCAGGTCAGTCAAGAATGAATCATTATCAATAACAATTTTAATTGATTTTCATTTGTAAATATTTTTATATTCTGTTTTAAAACAAAATTGTGAGCGGTATGAATTATGACAATCAAAATAAAACATTTGTTGTACAAACAAAGTAGTAAGTACCAAAGTTATAGAACAGGGCAGTATGAACACTAGGGTGGTTACAAGAAATCAATGTTGGATTTTCCATCGGCGCAACTCCTTTATATGTGCCGATAGCATAGAAAATGCGATTGACAAAGTTTCAGCCCAATCAGGTAACGCTAACATGTGCCTCATTGAGAATAAATTAAGGATTAACAGCTCTTTTTCACTAAAATTCGTATTTCTTTGCCTTTATAACCGAAACGATTCATTCTAGGAACCTGAGTCGAGTCTTGTTATATATTAAATTTTATTCTTATTAATTTTGATAGTTTTGTTCCTTATACCAATAGATAATGTGATATTTAGCATTAATTAAGGACAAAGAAATACGAATTTTAGTGAAAAATCACTGTTTTTTCCTAATTAATGCTCAATGAGACACATATTAGCGTTATCCGATTGGGCTGAAACTTCGTCAATCGCATATTATATTATATTGGCACGTATAAGGGAGTTGCGCCGATGGAAAATCCAACATTAATTTCTTGTAACGACCCTACTGAACACCTTAAGTTAAAGTAAGGGTAAAATATGCAACATGTTTTGCATGTTTTTCATCAACACATTCACAAAAGAACTTGAAAATTTTTCCCACAGTTGTATTTTTTGTACAAACGAACACAAAAATGTAGAACATGTAACATTAATGTAACATAATCAGAGAAGAAATCGCCATGAGACTGCAATTTTTTAAACGCTGTGTAAATGTTTTTTCCAGAGTACCGAAAAGTTCACTAATTTTTCAGTCATGAACAAGCGTGAAAAATTTAATGTGGTGTTTATAGAACACGAGCGCCTTACTCGTCCGTTCAACTTACATTTAAAACAAAATTTTGAAATTTGTTTTTGTTTTAAATGTAAGTTGAACGGACGAGTAAGGCGCTCGTGTTCTATAAACTACACATAAAATTTTACTGCTTTTTCACATTCATGAGGATGAGGAAAAAACTATTTTGAATTTCCTTATTTATGAAAATAGAGCAAATAAAAAAAAATCATATGCGAATTTGTCAGATATGAAATATTTAAAAAATTCACATTCAAATTCCTCATAAAAAAAACGCGATTTGACCGACCATTAACAGCGGGAAAATTAAGTAGTAAAGAGGCGTTATAGAAGGCATTTTTGCCGATAAAAAGTTTTCCAGTCGCATTCCAACTGTATTTCTAATTTACACAGTGAGTCATTAAAGACGAAAGCCTTGCCTTCTCGCATCTACTTTTAAGGCTTCTGAAAGGCTTTCGAAAAATAATTTAGAATTAAGAATAAAGTTTTATCCCAGTGTATTTCGCGACCTTAGGACAACAAGGTTCTATCTTACATGTTGTTTAGGTGCATATATAACCTTGTTGTCCAAAGGTCGCAAATCGTTGGTGCTAATAGCGCGAGGTGAGTAAATTAATAACTTAACTTGCTACACATTCCAACATTCCAAAACCATTTCAACTGGCCTTATCTCAGAAAAGATAATTTGAATTTGTAAAATATTTCATAAAACCCATTATAAAAGACATTTTCGAAGAAAGTAGGGCGGAATAAGTAAAAGTTTATTAAAAATATAGTTGTAAACCTTCTTTAAGGCCTGAAAAGTCAAAGCGCTCGCAATTTTTCCCGCTAAGCAACACGATAGTCTGTGTGTGTTTTGTAAAATTATTTGTTGGCTGGTAAACTAAAATGTGTTGTGGTTATTTTGTTGAACTATTTATGGTTTTTAATCCAAATTTTTAATATTTTTAATTAGGCTTAAGTTCATGAAATTTAATTTTTCATTAAATTATTTTTATGAAGAAAGGAATTTTTACAACATAAAAATTAATTAAAATTGTTATTGATAATCTTTTATTCTTCACGTAGCTGGGGGTCGAACCCCGGCCGGCAGGTTACCATGACATGTTTCGATTGCAACCACTCAATCTCCTCAGATGGATTTGCCGTCTTACACTCGCAGCCATCGACGACTGCTGACGTCAATAGTCAAACATCAATCATTAAACCAAATTGTATTCTAACATTTGGTAGATCGAAATTTGCTTTCCTGAATGATTTTCCATTTTAATTGATTTTACATGTTTTTTCCTTACTTCCGTTTTTTCGTACTTTTGTCAAGAATTTTTCTTGAAGTCCAAGTACATTTTTTTTGTTTTTTCATTTTGTCTTTTTCCCTTCTGTTGACCTTTTTCAGCACAACTTGAAGGACAAATGTACATATAGAGCTCGTGCCTTAGCTTTAACAATAATTAGTATTGTGGTTATTTTGTTGAACTATTTATGGTTTTTAATCCAAATTTTTAATATTTTTAATTAGGCTTAAGTTCATGAAATTTAATTTTTCATTAAATTATTTTTATGAAGAAAGGAATTTTTACAACATGAAAATTAATTGAAATTGTTATTGATAATCTTTCATTCTTGACGTGGCTGGGGCTCGAACCCCGGCCGGCAGGTTACCATGACATGTTTCGATTGCAACCACTCAATCTCCTCAGATGGATTTGCCGTCTTACACTCGCAGCCATCGACGACTGCTGACGTCAATAGTCAAACATCAATCCTTAAACCAAATTCTATTCTAACATTTGGTAGATCGAAATTTGCTTTCCTGAATGATTTTCCATTTTAATTGATTTTACATGTTTTTTCCTTACTTCCGTTTTTTCGTACTTTTGTCAAGAATTTTTCTTGAAGTCCAAGTAAATTTTTTTGTTTTTCCATTTTGTCTTTTTCCCTTCTGTTGACCTCTTTCAGCACAACTTGAAGGACAAATGTACACATAGAGCTCGTGCCTTAGCTTTAACAATAATTAGTATTGTGGTTATTTTGTTGAACTTTTTATGGTTTTTAATCCAAATTTTTAATATTTTTAATTAGGCTTAAGTTCATGAAATTTAATTTTTCATTAAATTATTTTTATGAAGAGAGGAATTTTTACAACATGAAAATTAATTAAAATTGTTATTGTTAATCTTTCATTCTTGACGTGGCTGGGGCTCGAACCCCGGCCGGCAGGTTACCATGGCATGTTTCGATTGCAACCACTCAATCTCCTCAGATGGATTTGCCGTCTTACACTCGCAGCCATCGACGACTGCTGACGTCAATAGTCAAACATCAATCCTTAAACCAAATTGTATTCTAACATTTGGTAGATCGAAATTTGCTTTCCTGAATGATTTTCCATTTTAATTGATTTTACATGTTTTTTCCTTACTTCCGTTTTTTCGTACTTTTGTCAAGAATTTTTCTTGAAGTCCAAGTAAATTTTTTTGTTTTTTCATTTTGTCTTTTTCCCTTCTGTTGACCTTTTTCAGCACAACTTGAAGGACAAATGTACACATAGAGCTCGTGCCTTAGCTTTAACAATAATTAGTATTGTGGTTATTTTGTTGAACTTTTTATGGTTTTTAATCCAAATTTTTAATTTTTTTAATTAGGCTTAAGTTCATGAAATTTAATTTTTCATTAAATTATTTTTATGAAGAAAGGAATTTTTACAACATGAAAATTAATTAAAATTGTTATTGATAATCTTTCATTCTTGACGTGGCTTGGGCTCGAACCCCGGCCAGCGGTTTACCATGACATGTTTCGATTGCAACCACTCAATTTCCTCAGATGGATTTGCCGTCTTACACTCGCAGAAATCGACGACTGCTGACGTCAATAGTCAAACATCAATCCTTAAAATTGTATTCTAACATTTGGTAGATCGAAATTTGCTTTCCTGAACGATTATCCATTTTAATTGATTTTACATGTTTTTTCCTTACTTCCGTTTTTTCGTACTTTTGTCAAGAATTTTTCTTGAAGTCCAAGTACATTTTTTTGTTTTTTCATTTTGTCTTTTTCCCTTCTGTTGACCTTTTTCAGCACAACTTGAAGGCCAAATGTACACATAGAGCTCGTGCCTTAGCTTTAACAATAATTAGTATTGTGGTTATTTTGTTGAACTTTTTATGGTTTTTAATCCAAATTTTTAATATTTTTAATTAGACTTAAGTTCATGAAATTTAATTTTTCATTAAATTAATTTTATGAAGAAAGGAATTTTTACAACATAAAAATTAATTAAAATTGTTATTGATAATCATTCATTCTTGACGTGGCTGGGGCTCGCACCCCGGCCGGCAGGTTACCATGACATGTTTCGATTGCAACCACTCAATCTCCTCAGATGGATTTGCCGTCTTACACTCGCAGCCATCGACGACTGCTGACGTCAATAGTCAAACATCAATCCTTAAACCAAATTCTATTCTAACATTTGGTAGATCGAAATTTGCTTTCCTGAATGATTATCCATTTTAATTGATTTTACATGTTTTTTCCTTACTTCCGGTTTTTCGTACTTTTGTCAAGAATTTTTCTTTAAAACCAGTACATTTTTTTGTTTTTTCATTTTGTCTTTTTCCCTTCTGTTGACCTTTTTCAGCACAACTTGAAGGACAAATGTACACATAGAGCTCATGCCTTAGCTTTAACAATAATTAGTATTGTGGTTATTTTGTTGAACTATTTATGGTTTTTAATCCAAATTTTTAATATTTTTAATTAGGCTTAAGTTCATGAAATTTAATTTTTATTAAATTATTTTTGTGAAGAAAGGAATTTTACAACATGAAAATCAATTAAAATTGTTATTGATAATCTTTCATTCTTGACGTGGCTCGGGCTCGAACCCTGGCCGGCAGGTTACCATGACATGTTTCGATCGCAACCACTCGATCTCCTCAGATGGATTTGCCGTCTTACACTCGCAGCCATCGACGACTGCTGACGTCACTAGTCAAACATCAATCCTTAAACCAAATTGTATTTTAACATTTGGTAGATCGAAATTTGCTTTCCTGAATGATTATCCATCTTAATCGACTTTACATGTTTTTTCCTTTACTTCTGTTTTTTCCGTACTTTCGTCAAGAATTTTTCTTGAAGTCCAAGTACATTTTTTGTTTTTTTTTTTTCCACTTTGTCTTTCTCTTTTCTGTTGACCTTTTTCAGCACAACTTGAAGGACAAATGTACACATAGAGCTCGTGCCTTAGCTTTAACAATAATTAGTATTGTGGTTATTTTGTTGAACTTTTTATGGTTTTTAATCCAAATTTTTTATATTTTTAATTAGGCTTAATTTCATGAAATTTAATTTTTCATTAAATTATTTTTCTACACTTGTTTGTGCTTTGTTGTGATACAGACGTTTTTTTTTAGCCCCGCATACGATTTGAACTATTAATTAATCACATTTGATTTTGTAATACATAAATATAAGCAGCGAATGGACGCTTAAAAAAATAAAATAATATATTTTGTTATTTAAATTTCTTAACATAATAGTGAACAATTTAAAACGATAAAATTAAATAAAATAAAACAGTAAAAATATATATGTATGTATGTACGTATGAATGTTCATACATGTGTATACATATTCTGAACAAAACATTTAAATTCTGGTTTTTTCTTTTGTTGTTGTAAAATACAATAAATAATAAAAATATTAAAGCAAAGCAAAACGGTGAAAAACAAAAACAACTCTTTGCATGAGTACAAACAGTGACACAACACTAAGACAAAATGAAAGAAACGTTTACGTTTTAGTTAATGCAAATGAAAATAATGCAGAAATAAATAAAACAAAACAATATTAACTACCTAACGGCTAAGCCAATTACTCGAACACGTTCCCTCTCACCCTCGGTATTTACACAAACGGTGGATAGTGACTCATTAAAAAAACTACAACAAGATTTGGTGACAAGTGTTGCCAGGCCAGCAAGTATTGCCGTGACGTCAAAAACAAATTTAGTGGGAAATGATACCATGAACTCAAACACAAATGCAATGGAAAACCCCCCTGTAAAAAGTTGTCAAAAGCCTACAGTACAAGTTGGTATGGACAGGTACATAACAGTGCTTAAACGGGGACGCAGCCCTACCTCTGCAGCAGTTGCTTCGGCCTCAAAAGTACCATCTTTTGATAAAATAAATACTCAAAATCGTTTTGCAATTCTGGAGGATGAATCCTCTGAAGCACCAAACGTCATTAAACCATCCAAGCCTCCCCCGATATATCTAAGGGAGCAAAATTCAAATGAGCTCATAAAGAGTTTGATATCGGTGATAGGTGAAAATTCGTTTTACGTAGCGGCTATAAAGCGTGGAAGTATAAACGAGACAAAAATATAAGTCAATAATGAGAATGATTTTCGCAAAATAGTAAACAACTTCGAAACGCTTAAAAAAAACTTTTATACCTACCAACTGAAAAGCAGTAAAGGTCTACAGATAGTGATTAAGGGTATTGACTCATGTGTGGACCCAGAAGAGGTTAAAACATTCCTAGAAGAAAAAGGCTTCAAGGTAAAACATGTAGTAAATATTAAAAATAGAGAAAAAATGCCCCAACCACTTTTTCGAGTGGAGTTTGAACCCGGCGACGTAAAACTTAAAAAAAACGAAACACATCCTATTTACAATTTAAAATATATTCTCTACAGAAGAATAACTATAGAAGAGCCGCACAAAAAAAATGGACCTGTTCAGTGCTTAAACTGCCAAGAATTTGGCCATACCAAGGCATACTGCTACTTACCCCCTGTCTGCGTAGTATGTGGTGAACTATACGGTACAGTTTCTTGCGATAAGTCTAAAACCGACCCCAACGTAAAAAAATGTAGCAACTGTGGCGGTAATCACACTGCCAATTATAGAGGATGCCCAGTATATAATATTGTCAAGCAGACGGTTGGACCGAAAACAAATACCCCTCAAATGCAGGTTGCAAATAAGGTAAACACAAATGCAATTCAAGCCCCCCAGCCTAGTAATAACAGAACCTCTTACGCTAACGTCCTAAAATCAAACCATCAGCCAATGCAAGGTGCCTCGCCAAGTAATGATGAAACTCCGGTTTCTAATTTAAGTCGTTTAGAAATAACCATGGAAACATTAGTGCAAACAGTAAATAATTTTACGAACACAATGGGTAATATGATGCAGGAAATGCTTAGAATGCAATCGATGTTATTGCAAGCTGTACTTAACAAACCATTAACTGTTTAAAAATTTGTTTTTGGAACGCAAACGGCATCCGCCAACATAAAAATGAATTAGAATACTTTCTTAAAAATAAACAAATTGATGTCATGATGAAACTCATTTGACCTCAAGAAATACGTTTAAAATCAATGGTTATATACTATATGATACCAAGGACCCTCGAGATAGAGCTTGTGGAGGTTCTGCCATCTTAATAAAAACTCGAGTCGAAATATTTTAAATCATGGCGGCCACACTCGCTTAAGAAGAAGAGACACTGCAGCACTTACCCAATTAGATGAGCGATAAACACCTATAAAAGTGAACATAACCCGTGATGAAGAAAATTTTGTCTGGCACTGGCAGGAGATAAAATAACGTATTAGGTTAAGATTTGATTAATTATTGTTAGTTCATATTTAATATATGAAGATTCAATAAAAAAAAAAAAAATAATGACAAAAAAAAAATAAAAAAATTAAATTATTTTTATGAAGAAAGGAATTTTTACAACATAAAAATTAATTAAAATTGTAATTGATAATCTTTCATTCTTGACGTGGCTGGGGCTCGAAACCCGGCCGGCAGGTTACCATGACATGTTTCGATTGCAACCACTCAATCTCCTCAGATGGATTTGCCGTCTTACACTCGCAACCATCGTCGACTGCTGCTGTGTTTTGATTATGTAAAAAATTTTTTTCTTCATTATTTGTTTATTGAATCTTCATATATTAAATATGAACTTTATTTTATGTCCTGCCAGGGCCAGACAAAAATTTTCTTCATCACGGGTTTTGTTCACATATATATGTAGGTGTTTATCGCTCGTCTTAATGGGTAATTGCTGCAGTGTCTCTTCTCCTTTAGCGAGAGTGGCTGCTATCATTTAAAATATTTCGAGCTAGTGGATTTGGGTGAAACTCTAGCCTTTTTAAATATTTTACCGCATACTTCGTAATAATAGTGCATAATAGACCAGTGGCACATTGAGATCCTTGTGGATATTTGAGGCAGCTGTAATTATTCGAAGAAGTTTATTTTGGCGCCTTTGAATTTTTTCGATTTGGAATTTCCATGTTAAACGCCGATCTAGATGAATACCGAGATATTTGACATGCGATTGTTGAGGCACTAGTTGATTATCGATTTTAATAGGGGGGCATGTTTCCCGACGCAAGGTGAATGTTATATGTACGCATGTTTGCTTATTGACCTTTATTCTCCATTGTTTTAACCACAGTTCTTGTTGAAATATATGATCCTGCAGGTATCGAGATGCTTCACGACTGTTCTCGTGTACGCTTAGAAGAGCTGTATCATCAGCAAAAGTTGAGGTTAGGGAGTAATTCTTTGTTGGCATGTCCGAGGCATATATAAGATAAAAAAGTGGGCCCAGGATGCTTCCCTGAGGGACTCCAGCTTCAATTGGCTGAGGAGATCTTAAAAAATCACCTTCTTTAATAATGAATTTTCGACGGACCAGGTAGCTCTCTTACATCGTGTGTGTATTAACCGGTAGGTTTAACTTAAATTTATGTAACAGGCCTACATGCCAGACTTTGTCAAAAGCTTGAGAAACATCTATAGAGAGAGCGGAGTATTTTCTTTCTTCAAAGGCTTTTCTTATGGCGTTTACTATCCGATGGGTTTATTCAATTGTGCTATGCTCTCTTCTGAAACCCATTGTCATTTAAAATTGGGGTTAATTTTGACTCTAAAAGCTTCTAAAACAGCTTTGATATATTAGATAATAAGCTAATAGGTCTATATGACTCAAGTTTTGTGTGATCTTTTCCTAGCTTTGGTATCACCGTTATTAAGGAGACCTTCCATTCTTGAGGGTAGTATTCAAGGCGTAAAATAGCATTAAAAATATAAAGAATAATTTTCTTTGCTATGCGAGGTAGCTCCAAACGCATTTCGTCTTTTGAGTTTTCTAGATTACGTTACATAGGTTTCTAAGGTAATGTCTGGACACCTCATCTATGATGGGCTAAATTTTTCTGGTTTCCTAACATGAAGTTTTATCAAACCACCTCCGATTGGCAATGAGATGAAATTTGATTGAAATTAGATGCTTACTCCTTAGGAGTGAAACAATTACATCTTGGGTCAAGCAGTTGCGACTCAAGGTGGTTCCTGCATGTGCCAGCGAATCAGCCATACCGTTTCCATATATGCCCCTGTTCCCAGGGACCCACTTAAGGGTAAACACTTAATGTCTTGCTATCTTCTCCAGAGACATCCGGAATTCTTAGACAATTTTCGATGGCCGCTTTACTATCGGTAATAATGTGAATATCCTTGCCAGATATCTTACCATACCGAAAACGCATTGCGGCTATGAAGATGGCCATTATCTCAGCCTGCAGTGATCCGGCAGACTAAGAGGAATGCTCCACTTTAGCTGCTACGAGTAAATGCTACGCGAACCGGCAACATGCAGTGTTCTGGACCCGTCGGTGAATATTCGTATCGCATCCGAGGGGCTTTGTAGGTCATCATAATGAGTCATTCTATCCAAGATGTTTTCGGTGAAGCCAGGATCGAAGATTGGCTCAGGTGTGACATAATCAACGTCCGTTTGCCAATTTACATCATACAGGAGTCTTGCATGTCCGATGTTACAGTCCTTCATGCTCTAGTGGCCCTTAGTCTTACCGCTGGGCTTGCAGGCAACGTTTTTGCCAAAATGTCTTGTGGTAACCATTTCAAGATCGTAAACAGTGCTTTAGAAGGAGGGGTTCTAATGGCACTCGTTACCATTAATGCCAGCACTCTCATTATACGCTTAAACCTGGCTTGATTTTACTTCCCCCTGAGAGTCGGCCACCAAACAGTTGCGCCGTAAAATAGAATAGGAATTTTGTACCTCGATGTAAAAGTACGGTACTGGTACTTTTTGGAGGGATTAACAACCAGTCCACAGTTTTTGCACCATTTCAGTAGGACGTCTAGTGCGGACTTCAAGAGTTCCGGACCCCAAGAATCCAGGATCCTTTCGCAGAGCCACAACTGTCACGTCGTCCGCATATGCAACAGTTATGCAGTACGTCCCCTCAATGGCCTTGAGCAGGGTATTGATATTACTATTCCAAAGTAGTGGTGATAGTATCCGTCCTTGTGGGGTGGCCCTAATTGCGACTTTTGAAATGTTTGAGGAGCCCAAGTTCAACAAGCCTGTAGTGCAGGATACTGCTGACGAAAGCTTCCTCAATATCCAGGAATGCAACTAAAGCAAATGCCTTAAAGTGTAGAGATCTTTCTATATGGCCCACTAATGAGTGAAGTACAGTTTCAGTGGACCTTCCCTTCGTATAGGAGTAATGAGCCCCCGATAAGGAATCATGTTCCAGTGATGTTCTAATGTGCACTTTATAAGCCTCTCCAGTGTCTTCAGTAGAAAGAAGGATAGACTAATCGGTTTTAAGTCGTTAGCGTTAGTGTGGGATGTCTTCCCAACCTTGGGAATGAAGACACTCTTGTATGTCGTCCATATTGACGGAACATGTGAAAGACGCAGGCAGGCCTTAAATATCACCAAGAGCCATGGCATCAATATTTCTAGATTCATCTGAAGGTCCGCTGGAATAATCCTATCCAGGCCTGGACATTTAAAGAGATGGAAGCTTTGAACCGCCCTTTCCACACGATGGCGAGTTATTAGGATTTTAGAAATAGTTTTTCCCATCGGCGCATCATCAGTGCAGCCTGGGAAGTGTTTATTCATCAGAACCTCAAGGGTGTCCTGACTGTTCATGCTCCAGGATCCAATGTTATCTGTAAATACAAGATAACTAATAAATACAACTAATTATTAACTAATAATTACAACTAATTCTTAACTAAAGTTACTTTCGTAACAATATTATATGCACCACAAGCTTACTCATAATAGGCTAACCATTAGTTAGCCAGTTCGCAGATAAGTTAAAGTGCATTCGAATTTGATCGACCAGAAACTAGCTCAATATGACCTTACTTATGGTTAGCTGAAAGTTATACTGAGGACATTGCGTGTTACAACTGAAAAGCTTTTACAATTCGAATGAGTTCATCATCATCATTTTCCGACAGTGAACCTATCAAAAATAAAAAAAATATATCGCTCATATGCTGCAAGACCCGCATAACTCAAAAAATGAAATTATGGAGTAAGAGATGCAGAATTGTTCGCTTTGTTTTTTTTATATTGTGTATTAAATTCATATTTATATCTTTTATACTTTCTTCTTTTTTTTCTAAGTAGTTAGAGCAAATCAAAAAATGCGTTTATCTCGAAATGGATATTCTTGAGTTATGCCGGTCTTGCAGCAAATGAGCGATATGTACTTACCATTTTCGATAATAAATTTGTGTAGTTTTATTTTTTGTATTATTTATTTACCCACCAAACAATTTTCGGAGCGCTCCTAAATATGACTCTTAAAAGATTCCTTTCCTTGAGGGTTTTATGATTACCCTCCTAATTCATGAGCAATTCTGATTGATTTCGGAGCCTGTAGAATTCAGGACTCCGAAAAGACTCATTTTTATGAGCAATTTAGGAGCACACTCCTAGAAAACTCTTATTTATGAGGGTTTTCTGAGGGGCAACGGTAGCTTGTTTTCTTTTTCTTGATAATTTCAATATTTTGCGTTTATCTGTCATTATTGTAATCATTTTGCGCTGTTCGGTTGTGGTTTTGATACAATCTTTGAGAAATTGGCAAAAAGTAGGTTTATTTCTGTGTTTTTAAATAAAAAACTATCCATTTAAATGAAGCCTTTGTTAAAAGAAAATGAGATGTTTTGTCCGCTGAAATTTGTTTAAAATGATTATGATTTCCATGCCTAAAACTTTTCCATTAAAAGCTAAAAAGCACAAATTTACATATAAAATGAAAACCTTAATTTCAAGAACAAGAAACACTCTTATAACACTCTTTTTTGGCTCCGAAATCCCTCTTTTATGACTCTTTTAAGAGGTTGTTATGATTGATTTGTGAGCAAAAAGGCTCACAACTTTCCATACAAATCGTTAAATTTGGGAGTCCTAAAACGCTCATATTCAGTACAAAATTTTTTTACGGTTTCATAGAAAAACACGCTCATATCTGAGGGTTTAAGGAGCTTTTTTTATGAGCGTTTTGCTCATAAAAAGGAGTCCTAAAAGACTCATTTAGGACTCATATTGTTTGCTGGGTACTGGTTTTATTTATACATCTTTATTAAAATTTCAATTCATTTTTGCCGCCACAAGCAATTTGGTTAATAAAACAACTGATGGCACATGTTTTTTCACTTTAAAATATATGTAAGTCGCTCTTAATCAAAAATGCCATTAGGACTGTACACAGAGAAATAACACATGATATTGTTTGAAGGGGTTCAGACGATATGTAAAAATATAACGTGTGAAAAAGTGACAATCCACATGAGAAATAATAATAATTTCAAACGTACTTAAATTATTGATTATGAATCTCGCAGTAAATGTTTTCATATCAGTACCCAGGAGATGTATTATAACATCGCTGAGGGAGTACACTTTGCCGTGTATTAATGTAGCCACAACTTAAGGAAGCTGCATACCTCCGAGGTATCGATACTTTAGCAATGCTAAATTTACGGGAAAAAACGGCTTAAAGTTTTTTTTAAATAAAACACAATAAAATTCAATAGCAAAACAGAAATAAATCATTTAAAGTTGTTTACGATGAAATTGAAAGTCTGAGTTCATACGGCTCATTACTTATTGACAAGATTCTTCGTTTTTCTTCTTTGAACATGAATTAGCGTTCAAATGATTCATGTCATGTCGACGACATGTGCTTTTTTGATATTGAAAACAATAACAAAATTAAACAACGAATGAAAAAGCCAAACGCAAAGACATGCATCTGTGTACTCGTCTCTTTTCTCCTCGTCCCTCTCGCCTATAAAGTAGCAATCATGTCAATAAGACAAGAGCCGTATGAACACAGACTAACCCCCGTATTCATAAAAAACATTTCAGGTGTATAAAAGGTTTATGAAACGAATTTTCTATGAAAATTTGTTCAATAAACCTTTTATAAACAAAAAATTTTTTTTATGAATACGGGGGTAAGTTAATATCAATTTCTTAAATAAAAATAAACGTAAATAAATATTTTGATAGATATTTAGAAAATTAAATCATCGATTAATTCGATGTCATTATTGTTCATCTCATAGGAGTCACTCGTGCCTTTTAGTTTTAAATAATTTGAAGGTAAATCATAATCACGAAAACATTTACCCAACCTTTTGAGTCCAGCTCTACAATAAATAAAAAATTTTGGTCTGTCAACCCCGAGATTATAATACCCTACACCACATTAGAACTTATGTACCAAATTTTATTAAATTATCTGCAAATTTGCGACCTGTACTTTACGCACAAGGTTTACATGGACAGTCAGCCAGACAAGCATCGATAATTCGACTCAGAAAGTGATTTTGAGTCATTCGGTACGCGTAAAGGTTGGCTTAGGACCAATATCTTAAGGTGTTACAGACATCAGCATAGTACCCTCTCCACTATTGTTGTGTTGGTATAAATATTTTATCGGTATGGAAAAAATATTTACCTAATTGATAAAATCGAATTAACGGTTGCTAAATGAAACCTATTTCTCAAATTACTTTTAACGATGTTTACTTGGCAAAATACCCTTCCTACTTCAGCATTAGACCATGGAAGTGAAAGCAACTTTATAGTCATATCTGAAATTTGTTAAACAAATTATTATTATTAATCCATTTTATAAATATAATAATGGAATACTGTTTCTTTATTTTCAAAGATGTTTCATCATCATCGTTTATAGCGATTTTCAACAGTTGTAAAACAAAAATTATTCTTTTTTAATTGCTAAAAATGGTGAAAAATTGCTAAATTGGCAACACCGGTGTAATATTATACAGGGTGGCTCAGAGAGACCGAAGTGGTGTGAATTCCTTATAACTTTTTTTATTATAATTTTGTTTTCTTTTCTTTACAGTATTTTGTAAAAAAGACTTGGACAATTTATAATGGAGCAATACACAACTGAACAACGTGCCCAAATCGTTGAAATTTACTTTTCAACGGTCCATTATGTTGACTCAGCGTGCATGAGTGACGAAGCCCATTTCCAATTAAATGGGTTCGTTAACAATTAAAACTGTAGGATATGGGCTACGGAAAACCCGAGAGTACTTTTTCAACGACAGTTACACCCAGTTAAGTTTACTGTTTGGTGCGGTGTTTCTTCAGAAAGGATCATTGGCCCATATTTTTTTGAAAATGAACGAGGTGTCGCCATTTCCATCAATGGTGATCGATATCGGGCCATGTTGGAAAATTTTGAAAGGCCAGCCTTGGAAAACCATCCGCAAATATGGTTCCAACAGGATGGAGCCACAGCGCACACTGCGCGGGCCACGATGGCTCTTTTACGCGACACCACTTCGGTCTTTCTGGGCCACCCTGTACATGATTTACAAACAAAAACATACTTTGATTGAAATCATTACATACAGTTTTTAAATAAAGGTAAGCATAAAAAGTTTTAAAGAAAAATATGATTAATCAATTTTAAATCTATATGAATAACATTTTTTCATTTTGATTACTTAATTTTGGGGCCCGGACTTTTATGCAGTCAAAATCGCGTCTTATGCGCATAAAAAATGTACTAAAAATAGGAAAATATGCGCTAAAAATTTAAAAAATATGCAAAAAATATGTGTTTAAACAACATAAAAATAACTAGAAGAAAAAAATACAAAAATAACATAAAAATTTTAAAATTTAATCTTTAAAACCAGTTAAGCACAATAACCACAAAAGTAGAAGTGAAAATAATGTAAAACACAATAATATAAAGAAAAACCAAAAGTTAACAAATTGAACCTACAAATAAAATGAATTAAGAACATGTTTTTTTAATATTTTCAAAAGTAAAGTTTACTACCTGTTTTTCAAAAGGAAATAAAACGGAGGTGATAGGTGCATGGTCAAATGCCGACATTTTCACTACGCTGTTTTCATTGAATTGGTAAAAGTATTTGGCATACATATGTAATACATACAATGAGGGTGCATGGCAAAATAAAGCAATTTAAACAAGTTTTTTTTTAATATGCAACAAAGATAAGCAATATATGCGAATTTATGCATTTAAAGAAAAATATCCAAAAATATGCAATAACAAATCGATGCAATTAGACTGCAAATTACTTGAATCGCAAAACTATTTAATGTATAGTTATTTCAGACTGACGACAACAAATATGCATTTGCATAAAAATCCGGGACTTGCTTATTATATATATATAAAAAAAATGTTTTGTTATGTTGTCTTTTTTAAAAATTCATAAATAAATAAAAAAAAAATTGGTTAATTTTTAAAAAAGTCGCATAATAATATACCACCATGAATCCCAAATACCAATATCCTGGAATAAATCCTGAGGTCCCGAAAAATACTGGTAACGGGATTTCTAAAATCGCATATCGCGGGATTTTCAAAAATCAGTCGCGATTGACATCCCTAGTGTCAAACCACATTGAACTCAAGGAAATTATTTGTTAAGTTTTGGGAAACTGTCATTTGCTGAAGTTAAGTGAGAAACTGATCGCTTATTTTGTAGGGAATTAAATTTTTATTATTTTGTTTTTATAAATGCATATGAGAGGCTTTTTGTTAATTTTTGACATTGATATTGAGTAATCTTGAGTTAAATATCATGATTCGTTACATTTTAAGCCGAACTTATATGTTTTTCAGGAGGGGGATTTATTTTGGAGCCCTGTTAAACTATGAACGAATCATTCCAAAATTCCGCAGAATGATTTCTAGTATTAAAACAACATAAGTTTCAATACAGTGGTGAAATTAGTTTTAGCATTTACAGTGAATTTCAAAAGGCTGCTAAACTTGGGATCTAAGGTTATTTATGGGCCGTATAACATGACATTTTTTCTGGCTATATGAAGCTAAGTTGGAAGAAATTTTACCGTAATATCTATATTTGCTACGGTTTAAGGCGTATTTATTTAATTTACCAGAGTGGGCTTTATATGGGGCCTATAATAAATTATGGACCGATCATCACGAAACTTATTAGTATGATTTCTAGTCCTATAAAACTGTGACTCACCAAAATTTGTTATGATAGTATTATTAATTATTGTTTTAGGCGCACTAAACTGTTTTCCGGTAGTAGGGTTTATATGTGACCTAGGGTAAATTATGGACCGACCTTCACGAAATTTCACAGTGTCATTTATAGTCCTGTAAAACTGTGATGTACCAAAATGATAGTTATGATAGAATTATGTTTTACGGTTTTAGTCGTACTAAACTCTTTTCAGGGAGTACGGTTTATATGGGGCCTAGGGTAAATTATGGACCGATCTTCACGAAATTTTACAGCGTGGTTTTAAGTCGAATTTTTGCGAAATATTATATCATTCCGTGCATTCTACCATAATTTATGTTAGTTTTTGTTACAAATTATCAATTTTTTTAAAGTGGTGGTTTTACATTTTGATTCATAGCTCTGATTCTACAGAACCTATTTCGCTGGAATTCAATCCCAAACTGCTTTGGATAACAACAAGCAATTTGACAGCAAGTTTGTTTCTGTTGAGTTGGCCGAAAGTAATCGTGTTTTCAACAGACGGATATGGCTAAATCGACTTAGAATTACTCAAGGACCCAGTTATAAAAAAGTTTCACACGGAATGACAAACTTAATATACCCTCTTCACAACTAATTCTGGTGGAGGGTATAAGAATATGAATGTATATTAAAAAAATATTGGCACTCTTATCGTCCTGAACTTTCCCAATAAGACATGGCTCTATCTACAAACCATTATTTCTTACCGTAACACAAAGTTCTATTTAGTACTTAGAATCATGTTGTCCTACTTCCATGTGCCTCAGCGTTAAACAATAGAGTTCTATCTGTTTATTGAGACTTAACTTGTAGAAAAACTAATAAAGTAGCTCGGATATTTTAAAAGAATAATAATAATAATAATAATAATAATTCTTCAGAACCAAATTCAAAAACTATTTTTAACTTAATTGGAAACGGACTAAGTTAAGCGATTAACAATATTCCATCTTAGTTTTCTAAAAAGTAGTGTTGATGCAAACAGAACCTTTTTTGTCCTAAGGTCTCGAATTGTATTACAAAACAATAATTAAAAAAATATTTCAGTGTTCATTTATTTCAATTTCATTACCCTTCTCATCGGTAACAGACTGTAATTTTTTCTTCAAAATAATTAATCAATGTTCGGTTTGTGTTAACATCCATTTAGAGAACAAAACGAATTACAATTGGTACGAGAGTTAAGTTGTTAGTTAAAAAAAAAAACGTTTTTTTTTCTTTTCTTTTTAGCAATTAGAAAACATACAATAAATAATTGCCAAAAATAATGAAGATAATGTAACAAAATATTTAGGTAGGAAAATTGTATACACTTTTAAAATGACATGGCACTATAAGTGTTGGTTATACCTACGGTGACCATATTTTTAAAAGCGATAACAGAATACAAATATTTGATGATATGCAAATAGATATGTGTACATTGGCTTTGCCGTGATAAGTAAAGCAGAGTTTGTTTTCAAATTTAGAGCATTTTATAACCAAAATTATTGTTGTATCAAGGATATGTTTGTGGATAATCGAAAATAAATATTAACAATCTAAGGCTGGCCAATAAAAATTTGAAGGTTTCTGAAAGCATGAAAACTATATGCGCTGGCTATTACATAATACTTAAAAGCAGCAGAGAAGCGAACACCATTGAAGTGAATTTTTAATTTAAGTAAATGCAGGCTTGCCAGTTTGGCACTTTTAGTTCTTAATTTTGGCACATTTTTTTCTGAATTAGCACTAAGAATTTCGAAAAAAATGATAAGTGCTAGTTTAGCACATTTTTATAATTATTAAGCACCTTTAGCACTTTTGTTTAGATCCCAAAACTACTTAAAAACTCACATAATCAATTCAAGTGAAGTATCAATTATTTAAGTGTATCGAGAAATATACGTACATATTAGGCATATAACTTTTGCATCAATCAAACGTAATTACCAACAAGTAAGAAAGTACAGTCGGTCAAGCCCGACTATATGATACTCTACACCACAGTATTTTAAAACACATTAACGAGAGTGAACCCTATTTGGGACCCATAGAGAATCATGCTAATGTGTCCATATAAATAAGATCTTTTAAATTTCATTAAAATCAGTCAGAAAGTTTGTGAGAGGCAGAAATTGCCCATTACTCCCCCTGTGGTCCTATTTTTTAAAAAACTGCATAGCTCATGTATGCATATAAATTCGGATCTATTTATGTTTTAAAGTTTATTGAAATCGGTTTGATAGTTTCTCTGGGGCAGACATTGCTCCTATCTCCCCTCGTGGGAGCCCATAGGCTTGGTCCTTGTGCCATTAAGAGCCTTTAAGCCAAATTTGATCAAACTATCTCCAAAATTGCGACCTGTACTTTGTGCAAAAACAGTGGTGGATTTACGCCTAGGTCCGTGATCCCCGGGCGGAATAAATTAAAGGGCTCCAAATTTTAAAGGTAAAAGAATGTAAGGGAATTTAAATTCGAAAAATGGTTTGGCCAAGTTTTACTTTAACCTGCTACTTCGTTAGCGTCTCCATTCCCTTCATGGACATATTTTTATGCCAAATTTTATTTAATCTTTTGAAAAAAAGGACCAAAAATAGTTACGATTTTCACCCCTTAAATGTTCGAATTTTGAAAAAGTACCAAATCCATATTCGTATTTTTTTGATAAGTTTCGAATGTGGTAAAAACTTTGTTTCTATGTTTATTGGTTCAAAAAATAGATGGGGTGCCAAAAAAGTACCAAAATTCAGGTTTTACCCGTTTACTTCCTAATAATGCCGAGTTTTAAAAAAGTACCAGATACCTGTCCGCTTATTTTTCTGAAGAACAAACAAGTATTAAATTTTTTTTATCTCTTTTAGTTTTGGAGATATAAGGTTACCGAATTTTCCCGTTCTTACTCTTTTTGTACCCCCTAAGCATTCGAATTTCTAAAAATCCCGTACAATGTCTGGTCCAAATTTCAAGTTTTTAGCTTCAGGCGCTTAGGCTGTGCGATGATGAATCGGTCAGTCAGTCAGTCATTGAGTAACGTTACACTTTTATATATACACGCAAAGAAAAAACATGGTTGATACAATCACAATCGCAAACTATCATTAATGTTTGTGGTTATGATTGTGTCAAACACGTTGTAAATAACAATATATGTTCAGATCAATAGTGCGATTCACTAACTTTTATAACGATAATCGAATCGTTAAAATAAGTATAACGAAAATTTATCGAATATGCTATTCTGTAAAATTTTTAACGATATTCGCTGTCGTTTAAAGTCAGCTGTTACTTTAAGCAATTTTTTTGTCGTTATCTTAGCGACAATAATTTAGTTTGTGTTTATTTTATCGATAAAATGTTTTTTATGTTTAAAATAGCTTACATACATACAAAGATATATTCATATGTATATGTATGAACAAAAACAAAATAATAAATTTAAAATTTGCAAAAAGAAAGCAAATTAAGAACAAAAATAAAATTCTAAATGTAAAATTCACAAAAAAAAATATAAAACCACTAATTAACCCTTCGTCTTACTTATGAGTCTGGCCAGACCTTTTTCAGTGCATTTTGAATGAAAAAATATGTGTAACAAGGGGGGTTAAGAACAATTTCATATGTTTTTATTTTATTCTCTTTTGTGCTTTTCGTTTTTTTTTAACATTTTGTAGACAGAGATGTTACAAAAAAAAACAGCTGTGTACTATCGTTAAAAAAAATTACAGAATCACACTATCGTTACTGCTAGCGAATATAAATGTCGACAAATATTACGATTGTCGGATCGATAAAAGTTAGTGAATCGCACCACAGGGATGATAAATGAGAAATTCAACATCGTACCAACGAACTTTTAAAATCATACTTTTTCGGCCCCAATAGTACTAAATCATTATTATTTTATTTTTAAAAGCAAAAATTTAGTACAACAAAAACAAAAGGTACATAAAATTCATTTGTACGTGTAAAGTATAGATAGCAAAATATACATGATCATTAATTATACATAATAATAGGGTGGGTAAAATTTCTTCGCGTCAAAAGCACATCGCGATTTTTGTTATATAAGTCATTCCAAGAAACTTTGCCAAAGAAACCATGGGGCCAAAAGGAATTTCGAGCCCCGGATTTTTCAAAATAGTTAGTTTTCCAAATATTCAAGAATAGAGGCAAACTAATTTTATTTGTTCTAGCCAGGCCTGTATAATGCGGTTTTTAGAGTCGAGAAGTCCATTTATTTTTATATTTGATTGCCTCCAGAGAGCGTTTTCATACACTTTTTAGAATTTATCGTTGTTTTTCTGGAAAATTTACGAATAGTTCTCAAAATGCAATCTCGAATTTTAAACGAAAATAAAACTTTTAAGCATTATAAAAGTATGTGGATGCGGTCATCTGCGGAGTGCAATTCCAAATTTAATGTGTTTACAATTTTAAATATGTACTGCAGAAACAGGAAAGGAGTAAAAAATCCGAATATAATAAAATTTAATTTAGCGCTTGTAAAATCTCCTTTAAAATAATTCGGAGTAAAATAAAAATGGAGCGGGCTCCCACTGTTCCAAAATTCTGTTGATTACTTCTTGACGTGACAACCATCTTGTTGACGAATTTCCGAAAATATTATGAATTCGTTCGAAAATAATCTTGAATTGAGTCGTCGTTCTTGGCACATTTTTCATTGTTTTATTATTTTGCTTTTAATATTTTTATAAAATATACGAATTTTTTCAAAACTCGTTTGCAAGCAACAAACATTAAAGTCACACTTTACACAATTTGGTATAGCCGACGGTTGTGTTTTCGCCGCCGTCGTTGAACAATTTTCAATTTAAGTAAATTTTGGTCGCCGTCAACGATATGTGTTACTGGCGTTCTGAACGTCTGCAATGTCACATCGGCTTCGAGTGCAATATAATGACAGTTATTACGTAACGACGTAATCTCTTTTGATAGTTTTCGACATGAGTTACAGACCCACATTTTTCTCACTTTTCGAGAAACGATGGAATATTTTGTTTCACATCTTTTCGATGCAAGAAGTTCTCACTAAAGTTACAGAACATTTGTACTGTTTCAATAAATGCATAATAATTTATTTTGTTAATTTTTCAATGCAGCATGGACATTCTCTCCTCAAAAAATGTTTTAATTATTTTGATGTCATTCATGTTTCCCGATCAACTTACGCTCGCGGACGGAAAATTACGTTTTCGAAAATTTTGTTTTCTTTTAAAACACACACTGCTTGTTTTGACAATAAAAGTTTGCTCATTTAGAGAATTTGTTTAAAAGCAAACAAAAATTATGGTATTAATCATACCTTATGTGTGCAACTAATATAATGGTTTAAATGTATAGATTAAAATATGGTAAATCATGGTAACCTGCCGGCCAGGGTTCGAGCCCGAGCCACGTCAAGAATGAAAGATTATCAATAACAATTTAAATTGATTTTCATGTTGTAAAATTCCTTTCTTCATAAAAATAATTTAATAAAAATTAAATTTCATGAACTTAAGCCTAATTAAAAATATTAAAAATTTGGATTAAAAACCATAAATAGTTCAACAAAATAACCACAATACTAATTATTGATTAAAATATATATTATAGTAGCAAACATTTCACATAATTTAATATGTTTAGCTAGATCAGAATAACATTTTAAGCCTAGTACTCTGTTTAAAGTTGGTAAAAATGGAAAAAATGCGAGTTTGTACAATTTGCCGAGTTTATTCCTGCAAAATATGCGACATTGTTTTGCGTATGTAAACAAACCCCGCATGTATTTTACTAAAAATAATTTTTTTTAATAAGAAATGTAAAAAAAAAGAAAGTAAATATGGATAAAAAACTGTTACCGGTTGTGTTATCTTTTTTTTCTAATTTCTTATTAAATAATCAGTTCATCCTTTTTTGCTTTTGCTTAAAATTCCACGTGAAATAAGTGCAGCTTACATTATTTCGCAGTTGTAAAAAATGTTGCTAGAAACATTTCGGAATTTTTTCACAAAATGAACAGAGTACAACTCTATCAACATTATTTCATAGATATATTGCACAAGTTTTTTTCATATGCGTTTTGACAGCATTTCACGAGAAATGTTGAACAGAGTACCAGGCTTTAGGTGTAAAACACCATAGAATTTTATTATAGTGATTTTAAAAATGTTAAGGACAAAAAATATTTTTTTAAATTATATTGGGACTATAATGAATTTAGTAGGGTAAACATATTAGGCAAATATGAATAAAAATGGTCGTAGTGACCACTCAGTAATCATGTTTTTTCTCTACGTGTATAGATTATAAATATATTAACATAATATAATAATACTAGCTTAACCCGGTGCGCTTCGCTACACTGCTTTAACCACTTCTTCAGTTGAGAGATATTTAATATATGCATCCTATGGAAGGTTTTTCCCCCCTGCGCCTTCCCGCTTTATTTTTATTTTCAAAAGTGTAGTAAACCATAAGAGTGACTTCTCCAAAGTTTGAACATTCTCTCTATAACAGTTCTTAAGATATGCGTTATTAAACATTGGCGTCCTATGGTGGGTACCACTTCCCCCGCTGCTATTTTATTTGAATTTTTGGGCTCGAGTATCCTACTACCAAAAGTTCAACGAAATGCGTGCAGCGGCTCTTAATTATATTTCTATCTATGAGGGGTACTGCTCCTCCTCTGTCAACCCCGCCCATTTTTATATTGATGGTTATAGTTTACCATAATAGTAGCTTTAACCACGTTTGAAGACTCTCCCTTTAATAGTTCTTCAGTTGAGCGATATTTGATATGCATCCTATGGGAGGTATTTCCACCCCTGCGCATGCCCACTTTATTTTTATTTTCAGTAGTGAAGTATACCATAAGAGTGTCTTCTACAACGTTTGAACATTCTCACTATAACAGTTCTCAAGATATGCGATATTAAACATTGGCATCCTATGGGGGGGACTACTTCCCCCTCTGCTTTTTGTTTCAATTTTGGGGCTTAGACGACCCTACTACCAAAAGTTCAACAAATTGCATGCAGCGGCTCTTATTAATATTTCTATCTATGAGGGGTACTGCTCCTCCTCTGGCTACCCCGCCCATTTCTATATTGAAATTTATAGTTTACCATAATAGTAGCTTTAACCACGTTTGAAGACTATCCCGTTAATAGTTCTTCAGTTGGGCGATATTTAATATATGCATCCTGTTTGTACATTCTCACTATAATAGTTTTTAAGATTTCCGATATTAAACATTGGCATCCTATGGGGGGTAGCACTTCCCCCGCTGCTATTTTGTTTCAATTTTGGGACTCAGAAGATCCTACTACCAAAAGTTCAACAAATTGCTTGCAGCGGCACTCATTAATATTTATATCTATGAGGGGTACTGCTCCTCCTCTGGCTACCCCGTCCATTTCTATATTGAAATTTATAGTTCACCATAATAGTAGCTTTAACCACGTTTGAAGACTATCCCTTAAATAGTTCTTCAGTTGAGCGATATTTAAAATATGGATCCTATGGGATGTATTTCCCCTCTTGAGCCTACCCGCTTTATTTCTATTTTCAAAAGTGAAGTATACCATAAGAGTGACTTCTGCAAATTTTGAACATTCTCACTATAACAGTTCTTAAGATATGCGATATTTAACATTGGCGTCCTATGGTGGGTAACACTTCCCCCGCTGCTATTTTATTTAAATTTTGGGGCTCAGAAGATTCTACTACCAAAAGTTCAACAAAATGCGTGCAGCTTCTCTTATTAATATTTCTATCTATGAGGGGAACTGCTCCTCGTCTGTCCCACCCGCCCATTACTATATTGAAATTTTAAGTTTGCCATAATAGTAGCTTTACCGACGTTTGAAGACTCTCTCTCTAATAGTTCTTCAGTTGAGCGATATTTAGTATATGCATCCTATGAGAGGTATTTCCCCCCTGCACCTACCCGCTTTATTTTTATTTTCAATAGTGTAGTATACCATAAGAGTGACTTCTACTAAGTTTGAACATTCTCACTATAACAGTTCTTTAGATATGCGATATTAAACATTGGCGTCCTATGGGGGAAATTATTTTGCCCGCTGCTACTTTATTTCAATTTTGGGGCTCAGAAGATTTTACCACGAAAAGTTCAACAAAATGCGTGAAGCGGCTCTTAAGATATGCGATATTTAATATTGGCATCCAATAGGGGTACCAATTCCCCTGCCCCTATCGAAAAAATTAGTAGCCTATTTTATTTTTAGGGCTCACGTGATGATCGGTTCAGTAGTTTAGGAGTCTATAAGCCAACATACAAACAAACAAACAAACACACAAACATTTTTCATTTTTATATATATAGATATATAGGGTTTTCCGGGCTGTTTTTGGGCTCCAATTCCTGATGAAACTGATGAAACGTCTGTTGTAGCAAATGGTGATAACAATATTATCGTCTATGAGGGGGTGGAATTGGCCATCGATTCGTTCCAGCCATATAAGTCGCCTGGTCTCGACGGAATCATCCCGGAGCAAATACAGCGGGATAGACGACGGATAGTACTATGGCTGGTGGAAATCTTTAAGGGATGTCTGAGGATAAACTATGTGCCTAAATCTTGGAGGATATCTAAGTTTGTATTTCTGCCGAAATCGGGCAGGAGCAATCATATGTACCGAAAGATTTTAGACCTATAAGTCTCACATCCTTTCTGCTGAAAACGTTGGAGAGAATTTTGGACTATCATGTCAAGGGTAACATGGGGCCGACCACTCTGTTAATCAACATGCTTACACAAAGGGTAAATCAACTGAGACGGCACCACATGCAGTTATCTTACTGATTGAGAAGACCCTGAGCTATAAGGACTTCGCTATGGGTGTGTTCCTGGACATCGTTGGGGCATTCAAAAATGTGTCGATAAGGGCAACTTTATTTATTTATTTAATCACATATAATCGTAAGCCAATATAGGCCAAATTGATTAAGTTACTTTGTTTGACAATTTAATTATAAAATATTAATTTAACTTATTTTACTAATACATTTTTAAATACATACATATGTTTTACTATCCCTTTTGGAATTTTGGCCGGCTTGTCTCGCACTGGGGCGCAATCGCATGCTAAAAGCTGGATTGGAAACCTGATACGGTGCATAACTATATCTGCGACATGGAGCAACTCCAGGATAACGAGGAAGGCACACCTAGGAACCCCCAAGGGAGAAGTTCTCTCACCGATGCTTTGGACGCTTGTCGTCAACGAACTTCTCGATAGACTTCGGGACGGGGCAGCAAATATGACCGCATATGCAGATGACGCACAGTGCTTTGGCCCATAGACATAAATCAAAAAAAAAAAAAATCTTATATTGTACTTAAAAATGTACAGATCGATAGATAACAAATAAAATGAATTTTGAAGAATTTTTAAGATTTAACTCTTTTTGGCGGCGGTAGATGGCGCCAAAGTTTGAGAATTTATAGTAAAAATGGCCAAACAACTACTTGAGTTTTACATGCTTTAGGAAAACTGTTGTAAACCTGTTGTTTTTTAAAGCACGAGATTGAAACTTTTTTCTGTAGTAGTTTACTATATTTAGAATTAACTGTAAAAAATTTTTATTGAATTATTTTCTTATAACACCTTATTTTCACGATGATTTAAAAGACATGTCTTTTTTGTAGTTCTTTTTTAAAGAAACTTCCAAAAACATGTTAAATTTTCACTATGTTTCTTAATTTGTTTGATATTTTTTTATTTTCCTTATATATGCACAGAAAAAATTATTTTTCCAATTCAAACAAAAAATTTGCAGAATCAAAAAATTTTTTGTCTGAAATCGGTCCTATAAACAAATTCGCATATTCAAACAATTTATTTGCATTTTGTTTATTGAAAAAAAACACAGATTTTTTCAAACAAATAATTTAACTGAATCAAACAAAAAGTTTACTGAAATTCATATGCTAAATTTCAAAATCAAAAAAAAAAAAAAAGGTTTTTGCACAAGCAATGATGCGCACACAAGCAGGCACTGTATAAGAAGATGATGGCAGAGAGAGAGCAGAGCGGCCGGCTGGCTTTGAGACACATTTTTTTGTTGGAATAATTTTTTAACGAAGTCTTTTTTTATACACACAATGTTTTTCGTCATCACTCACTGTTGCCGTATCCTTTCCTTTGCTAATGAAGAAGAAATGTAACCCAAAAAAACAGCGACAGACCGACTCGATATGTTTTTCGTCATCATTATATTTTTGTATTTGATGTATTTAAGCAAACAGTTTGAAAAATTGAATACGGGATTTTGGTTTTTTTTTAATTAACTTTGAAACCAACCAAAAATTTATTTTGTTTCTTATAATGTTGTTGTTGTTTCTGTTGTTTAAAAAGAGTGAAACGTTTTTTATCTGCTCTTTTTTTGTTTTACTTCAATCCTCTTCATCTTTCTTACTGTTGTACTTTTTAAAGTGTCCAAAAATAGACTGTATGTGTTTTTTGTTGTAGTTCTTATATTTCACATTAGGAAGTGTTGCTTACGATCAAATAAAAAAAATGCAAAAAGACGACAACATTAAAAAGCGTTAAATATTTCATACAAAATTATGAAAACTTGAAACCAATAACGCGTGTATTATATTTTTGAATGGTTGTCAACATTTTTGTTGGTTAAATAAAATTCAAACAAAAATTTTAATTGAATCAGTAAAAAAATTTGTAGAAATTAAAAAAATTTTCAAACAAGCGTTTGTTTGAAAATAATTCGGCAATAATTTTTTCTGTGTGTATGTATGCATTGAATTGTTTTTAATTAAATTTGTTTATTTTTTTATATTTTGAAATAAAAATACAACATAAATTAAAAAACAAAATGAAATGCAAAGAGGAATGTCAAAAAAAAAAACACAGAAAATACGATTCATGTCTTTTTTTCTACCCTGCTTACTTCTCTCCCCCGCTCGATTTCAAACTAAAAAAGACATGTTTCAAAAATAGGGGAAAAAATCATCATGAAAATTGGGTGTAAGTGTTTTTTTTATTGGTTTGAAAAATGCTTATTATTTACTTAAGCTCTAAAAATTTTCTAACTTTGGTGGAATATTAAAAAAAAAGAAAAAAAACCGTCTATGGGTTTTTTCTGATTTCGAATATTCAAACTGTTTTCTAATAACTCCAAGAAAAACAATTGAAAACATTTTACCACAACTTGAAAAAAAATTTTTTTTTTAAATGGCTATTTTCGTGATTTTTGCTCAAATTTTGATAGTTTTCAGGAGTTTAAAAGACAATTAACTACAAATACTGGGAAATATTAATTCAAACTTATACCGTTCAATAAAAAACAACAAAAATCAAAATATGTATAAAAAATTTTTTGTGTTTGCCTGCATTTTACGGCATAAGAGGGCGCTGAAATCGCAAATGCCCTTGGTTTTTTATTGTTTCAAGAAAATAATTGTAAAAAATTAATTTTCTGGATTACGAGATTCAAATTTTTTCTGTAACACCTAACTATATTCTAAACCAACTATAAAAAAATTTTGGGGGAATTATGCTCCTATACATATTTTTTATTGGTTTGAAAAATGCTTATTTTTTACTTCAGCTCTAAAAATTTCCTAACTTTGATGGAATATTAAAACAAAAAGAAAAATATCGTCTATGGGTTTTTTTCTGATTTCGAATATTTAGACTGTTTTCTAATAACTACAAGAAAAAAAATTGAAAAAATTTTACCACAACTTGAAAAAAAATTTATTTAAAACAAATGCTATTTTCGAGATTTTCGCTCAAATTTTCATAGATTGAATTAGTTAAAAAAAAACTAGGAACATAATAAGAAATATTAAGGTATTAAAGTGGCTTTTTGTAATTATAATGAAACGTAAATAATAACTAAAATAAATTTCAGGGTGCTTGTCCGAAGAAGCATTGGAAGCCAACCACAAAATCGTGAGAAAAACCAGACTTTCCCATACGAGAAAAACGTCACGACGACACACATAAAGATTTAATGACTCATTTAATACATTCCTCAGATCCGTTGTTATCTTCAAACTGGAATCCATAGACTAAAAAAAATATATTTTTTGAAGATGTTGAGAAATATATACTGAGAGAAAATGTACCAGTTAAAGATGACGAAACAAATGTTTCGTTGAGCGGCAATATTTTTTTGGAAGAATTCAGTACTGAAGATGATTTATTGTAATTAAAAAATATGAACATTCATATGTAAATAATAAATAAATTAGTTTAAAGAAAATAAATTAGGAATATAATAAGAAATAATTCCAAATAATTCATTAGATCGGCTCAGAATCCCTTTCTGAGTCGATCTAACGATGTCCGTCCGGCCGGCTGGCGGTTCATGCAACCTTGTGCATACAGATCGCAAATTCGGATACAATTTGATGAAATTTGTCCCAGAGGCTCTGACTGGTACAAGGACCAAGCCTATTAAAAATGGAACGAATCGGTCCATAATTTAACAAAAGCCATCTTATTACATCGGCAAGATTAAATTTGGTCCAAACCAAACTAATTTTATTGCAATCAAAATCAGCTTATCAAATTGTATTGGAATCTTTCTATTTTTGAAAATAGCTCCCATACAAATCATTCTCCCGAAAAAGCTTTTAATGCCAGCTTCCTTAAAAATATTAGTATTTACATACAAATTGGCGACTATGACTTTTACGATAGCTTCTAAGTCATGACAAAATGTTGTCCAGATAGGTCCAAAATAAACTATAGGTTCCATATAAACCCTCATCCAAAAAACTCATATACGGAGCTTAAGATATCTAAACAATATTCGGAAGAAAGAACTTTTAAACGAATCTTAACCTCATAACATAATTTTGTTCTGGCGGGTCCATGATTGCCCATGGGTCACAAATAGATTACACTATAGGAAATTTGTTTTTAAATACTATACTATAGGGTATCACATGGTCGGGCTTGACCGATTATACTTTCTTACTTGTTATTTTTGCAAGAGCATTTTAAGCGTTTTTAACTCATTTTTCATTAAATGATGTTTTTGTATTTTTCACATTAATAATCCGATTCTACCAAAATTCAACACACATATATATCTAACAAATATCAATTTACATACCAAATTTTATTACGATTGGATAATTTTTGAAAGTGTTATAGCATTTAAAAAAAAAGGATATATGGCAGGACCATGAGTCCTTGTTCAGATTTAAATGAAAATTTGCACACACGTTTCTAGTTGTGTGTGTATTAGCCTGACCATTTTTTGTAGTTTTGTGGGCATTATTGAATCTAAAATTACATTTTTCCATTTCAGGACACGTGGGAGGTAGGCGTGTCCTTGAACCGATTTCTTCAAAAATTCATATTTTTCTTAATTAAGCTATTTTATGCTAGTGTACGAAATTTCTGACAACTCCTTCTATTTATGTCCCTACATTATATGGGGACAAAGCACTGTGCGTGATAGTTGGATCTGAATACTATAAGTTCTGTAATGGAGGCTACACTGGCGGTAATCAATCAGTGGGCAGCCGGAGTAGGACTGGGAGTTTATCCCGAGAAGACGGACCTAGTACTTTTTACAAATAGGTACAAAGTTGGTCCATGGAGGAGACCTAAACTAGGGGGTACTAGCCTGGAACTTAAGCACCACACAAAGTACCTGGGAGTAATACTGGCTAGCAAACTGTCGTGGAGATTGAATGTGGAGGAAAGGGTGAAAAAGGCAATGAATGCGCTCTATGCATGTAAGGGAATGCTAGGCAAAACGTGGGGTATAAGCCCTGCTCTTACACAATGGGCCTTCACAGCGGTGGCAAGACCAATCCTACTCTACGGGATACTTGTGTGGTGGACGGCCTTGGATAAGATATCGGCGATATCTATGAAAACTGCATACACATTCCTTTTCGATTGGAACCGAAATCGATTAACCATTCCCTCCTCGAAATCAATTTCATATGTTATGCCATGGTTTGTTATTTTTGGTAATACAAAATTTATTATTAATAAGATTTCTCTATGACGTGCAAACACACTGAAATTTATTGTTAAGGGAAAGCTAGTTCCTATGCGCATTTCACTCGTTGCTTGGGCCAGATCATCACCTTAAGACTTTAAAAAAAGCCAAATTTATTATGCAAATAAAACTGCAGAGTGAATTTTTTTTTTTCATTATTTATTTTTTGAATCTTCATATATTAAATATGAACTAACAATAATTAATAAAATCTTATCCTAATCCTTTATTTTATGTCCTGCCAGTGCCATTCAAAAATTTTTTTCTTCATCACGGGTTCTGTTCACATATATAAGTGTTTATCGCTCAGCTTAATGGGTAAGTGCTGTAGTGTCTCTTCTTCTTAAGCAAAGGTGGCCGCTATCATTTAAAATATTTCGAGTTAGTGGATTTGGGTGCAACCCTAGCCTTTTTAAATATTTTACCGCATACTTCGTAATAATAGTCCTTACCAGTGGCACATTCAGATCCTTGTGGACATTTGAGTTTTTAACATACCAAGGGGCAGCTGTAATTATTCGAAGAAGTTTATTTTGGCGCCTTTGAATTTTTTCGACATTTGAGGCCGAGGCAGTGCCCAATAGTTGAATACCGTAGCACCACATTGGCTTTAAAATAGCGTTGTAAAGTAGAAGTTTGCAATCGAGAGAAAGGACAGAATTTCTTCCAATAAGCCAGTTAATTTGAATTGCTTTTAGTTTCATTTGGGTTAATTTTGCTTCTATCGGGTGATTTTTTAGCTATTATCTTTTTGGCAACATTGGTTTAAGCAGCACAGAAAAAATTATTTTTCCAATTCAAACAAAAAATTCGTAGAATCGAACAATTTTTTGTTTGAAATCGGTCCTATAAACAATTTTGCATATTCAAACAATTTTTTTGCATTTTGTTTACTGAAAAAAACACTGATTTCTTCAAACAAATAATTTAACTGAATCAAACAAAAAGTTTACTGAAATTCATAAACTAAATTTCAAAATCAAAAAAAAAAAAAAAAAGTTTTTGCACAAGCGATGACGCGCGCACAAGTAAGCACTGTATGAGAAGATGGCGGCAGAGCAGAGCCGCCGGCTGGCTTTGAGACACATTTTTTTCGTTGGAATAATTTTTGAACGAAGTCTTAAGGCTCAACCATAATATGCATAGCCGTGCTTAAACTACTGTCAAAAACCAACAAAAACTCTCTCAAATGTATTAAAAAAAACCAAAACAAAATCAAAAAACATTTGTTTCCGTACGGAATGTGCGATCTGTTTCGCACTTTGCTTAAGCAAATGACAATTTCCTTAAACTTAACAAAAAGTTTCCTTAAGTTTAATATAGTTTGCCTCATGTGATTTACATGTATTCGCACATTTGCTTAAGCCAACTTAAGCACATTGTGGTTGGGCCTTTATTTATACACACAACCAGTGTTACCGTCGGATATTTTAAAAAAGTACCAAAAAAAGGGGATATCTACAAAAAAAGTGGCACCAAAAAGGGGATTTTTAAAAAATAAGTACACCACGTTATGCATTTTTACGTTTTTTTCTATTTATTATAATATTAAATGGTATTAAAACATAACAAAAAACATTGTATAGTAATTTTATACACTAAAAAACTTACTTACAAACGGCTCATTTGTTGTAAAAACTAAAATAAATATTTTGGAAATATTTCTCTCGAGAAGTAATTTTTATAAAATATTGACTTTAATGTTTTGGTAATTCAAAAACGTTAAACTTGCTTTCTCCAAATATGTTTTTTGATTATGACATTGTTGCTGCAAATAGAAAATATTTATGTAATGTGTTTTATATATACATTTATTAATATATTTCTTGTACTTTTCCTTCTGAATACATTTTCTTTGATTTATTAAAGGCATTGTATTGCACAGGTAGATATTTAAAAACTTTTTAGAAATTTATTTGCCCATTCCCCCAGATTCTCCCATCACGTCTAATTAGTCAGATACACCAATTACTTTAATTTCGGATGATGATTTGTACCACAATCAATAACAAAATCCATAGTTTTATAATTTTATTCTACAGTCAACCTAATTACAAAAGTTTAGGCCCAGGCCCACGATGTCGAAAAGAACATTTCTTTGGTATATTTGTATTGAAAACAAAAACTAATTTTAGTTTTTTATAAATATTCGAAAGAAATGAATGCTAGAATGCTAATCCTATAACAAAAAAACGAAAATATCACTTTTTCAAATACTTTATATTTAATCAGTTCCGCAATTTAATACAAATAAAAGCATACATGCTACTGAATTTAAGTGCGAGTGTTTAAATTTCTATACTAAAGCATATTTAGTTTTTATCCAATTCCATCTATTTTGCTTCAAATTTTTGTAATCAGGTTTATAAATCAAAACTATAAAACTGGATTAAGTTATAAATTGTGGTACAAAACATCTTCCGAAATTACAATAATTGGTGTATCTGATAAATGTGACGTGATGGGAGAAAACTGCGCTGATACTCGTCTTTAGCATTCCAAAAATATGAGAATCAGTTGGAATGGTTAAACAAACTTTTTCAATGTAGTCCTGTGTTATTTATTAATGGTCAGTTTCATACAAATTTTTTTATAATTGATTGATCTTAAAACGACTATATACTATACTTTCGTAAAATGTCTTCACTTGGAACCCAATCTTCAAGGCTAGTATCTAACAAATTTAAAGCATGGATTCGCAAGTTCTTACTTTTAACCTATTTGTTACTTTATTTTTAATTAAAGCTAACTTAGTAAAAACACGCTCAGAAGACCTACTATGAAAGATCAATTTGCAAAAGTTTGAATATATATACAGGTATACTCATCAAATCTATTTTTCAATGTTCCAATTTCACGCCAAAAATCTTCACAGTATTCCAAATTTTAAATATGTGTTCATAATTCGTGTCACTTACTTTACTCTCTAGAAGTTTAAATTCACGTATAAATGCATCTGGGTCAGTTATAATATCTTTAAACTCTGAAACTAATTCGAAATAGTTTATATCTTCATTAGGCACTGTAAATAATGGGTCTAAATACTTCAATATTGAGCTTTTGGTTTTTTATATCAATTCTTTACACAATTTTTGGTAAAACCTAAGATTTTACTTTTAATATCAATTACACAAATTCTAGAAAAGTTTGCGGTACACAACAGTTTGGTTTGTGCTTCACGACTAATATATATATAATAAATAAAACAGGTTAATAGAAAGTTTATTCAACCGATCTTCAGCTAACCACGCATGACAAGAAAATAAATTTCATATAAACTTGCTTACATATACATATATTAAAACAGTTTTACTTATATTAAAGCTGGGAGTTATAACAAAACAGAAAGAAAAAAAGTATCTTTTCCTAACGTAAAAAGTATCAAAACAGTGGCAAGAATCACAAAAAGTACCACATTTAGGTGCATTTTGTAAAAGTGGCCAAATCGTATCCAAGCAGTCGAAAAAGTGGCAAATTGCCACTTTAGTGGCACCAACGGTAACGCTGCACACAACACAATGTTTTTCTTTATCACTCTCTGTTGCTGTATCCTTTCCTTTGCTAAAGAAGAAATGTAACCAAAAACGGCAGCAGACCGACTCGATATGTTTTTCGTCATCATTCTATTTTTGTATTTGATGTATTTAACCAAAGAGTTTTAAAAAATTGAATACGGGATTTTGTTTCTTATAATGTTGTTTCTGCTATTGTTTTTCTTATAGTTGCACTTTTTTAAAGCGTCCAAAAATAGACTGTGTGTGTTTTTTGTTGTTGTTCTTATATTTCACATAAAGAAGTGTTGCTTACGATCAAATAAAAAAATGCAAAAAGACGACAACATTAAAGAGCGTTAAATATTTCATACAAAATTATGAAAACTTGACACCAATAACGCGTTTATTATATTTTTGAAGAGTTGTCCACATTTTTGTTGGTTAAATAAAAATCAAACAAAAATATTGTTTGAATCAGTAAAAAAATTTATAGAAATTAAAAAAATGTTCAAACAAGCGTTTGTTTGAAAATAATTCGGCAATAATTTTTTCTGTGCAGCTGACGCACGCTTCATGTTTTGTTTCACTGTCAAACATCTTCAGTTTGTTCTATTATTTAACCATGAATCTTCTTACAAACGAACAACGCTTGCAAATTATTGAATTTTATTATCAAAATGCGTGCTCTGTTAAGAAAGTTCATCGCGCGCTTCTTCCATTTTATGGTCAGTGTAATCGACCCACTGAATGGGTACGTTAATAAGCAGAATTGTCGATTTTGGACTGAAGATCAGCAAGAAGCATTGCTAGAGCTACCAATGCATCCAGAAAAAGTCACAGTTTGGTGCGGTTTATGGGCTGGTGGCATCATTGGACCATACTTCTTCAAAGATGATGCGAATCGTAACGTAACTGTGAATAGTGGGCGCTACCGTGAGATGATATCCAACTTTTTTTTGCCCAAAATGCAAGAGCTTGACTTGCATGAAATGTGGTTTCAACAAGACGGTGCCACACAGCACGCTTAGCAATGGACTTATTGAGAGGCGAGTTCGGTGAACATTTTATTTCACGTTCGGGACCGGTAAATTGGCCGCCTTAATCGTGCGATTTAACACCTTTAGACCATTTTTTGTGGGGCTATGTTAAAGCTCATGTCTATACACACATGCCCGCTTCAATTGACGCATTGGAAGACAACATTGAAGCATTTATTCATGAGATACCGGCCGAAATGTTGGAAAGAGTATGCCAAAATTGGACTAAGCGGATGGACCATTTGAGGTGCAATCACGGTCAACATTTGCATGAAATAATCTTCAAACATTAAATTTTTGGACCGTACTATCGATTCAAATAAAGATTTCATGCATTTTTCTGAATTTTATGTGTATTTTTTAAAAAAACTTTCCTATAGCTCTTAAAAAATCACACATTATTTAAAATTCGTTTTTTATGTCAAATAAAAATAGAATTATATGAAAACTATATTTAAATATGAATTGATATTTAAAAAGAATTGGTGAAATTGGCCATTAAAATTTTTTATTTTGAAAAATATTAGAAAAAATTTAATGGCAAAAATTTTGTAGTCGGAGTAGCTAGTTTTTGTGGGTACTACGACTTAGGAATGGGCAAAAAATAAACGCTATATATAGCCGATATTTAAAATACCGATATATCGATATTGAAATACGACTATCGAATTCGATATTTTTTAAAGTCAGTCTTCATTAAAAACTTAAAATTTTAGCCGTTTTTCAAACAATATGTTGTTTTAAGAATTGACATCACTGAACACAGAAAAAATGTTTTCCAAAAATTATTCAATTAAATAATAATTTGGTGTACATTAATTGTTCAATTAATTTTTTTGTTTGCTGCAACTAATTTTTTTAATCAAAACACATAAATTTAAATGTGTGTGTATATGTTGTGTATTTTTAGTTTATGCAATTAAATTTTTAATTGACTGAATTAGTTTCGCATTACTCGAAAATACAAATCCGTTAATTGATATGATATGATCAATTCTTTTGCAGGGGCCATTTTAGTAAAACATTTATCTGTCTGAACGAATTGTTTAATTAAAGTCGATTTTTTATTATTTCTGTGCATGCATCATATGTTTTTTTAAACCTATATGAAGATCTAAAGTGATTGGCATTTATAAGAAGAAAAATGAAGAAAAAAGCGTGGTTTTTTACATTGCAGATTTCTAATTAAAACAGTAAAGTCAAACGAACTTGAATAAATTTATTTTATGCGGGTTTGGAACAATATATCGTTAGCTAAAATGCAAAAAGACGTAACTAACAAAAATTCAAAATCGAGTTTTTTATTGATTATTATGAATGCTATAAAACTACATGTCTTGACAAAATTTTACACTTCTGCGATCAAAAATCGCGCTTTTATTTACAAAAAACAAAGGGACGTAACTACAAGCTTTTTTGTTTGATGTATGCAAAACGCCGTAATTACACATTTTTTCTAAGAAAATATAATAAAATGGTTTTCTTTGAAAATTGGTTGAAGAATTCCATGGACGACTTATCAATGCATGTTTTTCTGACATGTTTATAGTTTTCACTTCACAAAGTTTTTTGCTTCTCCTTTAAAATTATATTTTTGTTAGTTACGTCTTTTTGCATTTTAGCTAACGATATGTGCCTATAAACATATATTTGCAATAATAATACGATTTTTGCATATAAATATATTACATTTTTTAATTTGGTAATAGTTATAGCAAAATACGTTCGATATATCGGTACATCAATATTTTTGAAATAATAAATATCGATACTCTTAAAAAATATCGATTCGATATCTATATCGATATATTTTTTCAATTTGCCCATCCCTACTACGACTCCGACTCCGGTAGAAAAACTCCAACTCTTCAACTCCGACTCCACAGCCCTGTATAATACAAAGAGAAACCAAAACTTATCAAATTTGTATTTATGTATATTTACAAATGTCAGAATTCATGTTTTAAAAAAAACTTAAATATTTAAATAAAAAATCATACTTAAAAATCTTAAAATTAATACATAAGTATATCAGTTTATTATTATACTTATTTAATACTAGAATTTTTAATATCTATCTTCAAACAAAGGGACACTAAGGGCTTAAAAAGCAGAGCAAGTTAAACTCTCTTTTTGGTTTAAAATGTGTTTGAACCAACAAATCTATAAATCACCAAACATATAAAGCATCTTTAAACGCATAAATTTGATAAGATTTATCGTTATTTTGTTATTTTTTTTAACAACATATAATACATGGGACACTGATCTAAAGTTGATGAGTTTAAACTACATATAAATTCCAGTTGAGTTCAACTAAACCAGCGGTTAAACCATCAGTGATTTATTAGCCATAAGATTGTTTTTGCTCCTCATCTTTTGTAAGAGTGCTATTAAAGTCTTTAATTAGTTTAACCCCCCTTTCAGCCGTGTCGTTTACTACTTTCATACTTCTTACAAAACTTTGAAGTTTCAAAAAATCTTTATTTTCGGACCAGTTCCTTTGGTCCTTTGGCAAAAAATCTATTTCAACTTTAAAATATTCGAAAAAGACAGACTTTGATCCGAAACAAACTTCTCAAGAGAATCATTTTTACAAAGTTGTACATCCTCGTTTTCAAAAACTTGCACTCTAATAATTCTTGCAGACCGTTCGTCTTCTTTTAAATATTTGTATGACAAAAATTTTTGAGCCATTTTTCTACTAATTTCATTAGAAACATTATTGTCAAACAAGCTAAAACAGATTTGTTCCTGGTTCAGATACCACAGGTGAATCAAATATTTCCTCAGTACCTTTTCTGAGATACCTTGATCAATATCTTTGTATTTAATGGCGTTCTGAACAAATTCCAAATTCATTATTAGGAGCTGTAATAGCGTATGAAGCTTGAAACCACATTTTCACATACAAGTTAACAAAAGATAAACATGTAGCTTTTAGTGAACTGATCTCCTCTATACTCATAGGAAACTGCTCCCTAAAAATAAACATTTTCAGAGAGTAAATGGCTTTTGCCATCCAACGGGTGTGATGATAGGCGCCAGGACTGCGAAACGAAACATCGTGAGAAGGAACTTTTCCTAAAAATATTAGGCATAACTAAATGAATTCTAAATAATCATCTCTGGGCTGTGTTTCGGTTAACTGGATATGAAGAAATTCCGATACTTCTTTTTCGAAGTCTTTAACTGAGATCTTTACTGAATTATCCTTTATTCCTTCTATGTATTTAGACTGATCTATGTTAAGTCAATACATTTGAAACCTTCTAATAATGTCAGGTTGAGGACCAATCGTCAATCACATTTTATACTCAAATACTGATGTCACACGACTTCTAAAATATGATGGCGACATGCCAAATACAACAAATTGTTTTCATTCGTCCAGTGTTGGAAGCCGTTGTATCAAAACACATACCTACAATTTTATTTCCAACGCCCAATTCTTCTAGACTATCGCTAATAGCTTCTGTTTAGATGTGTCTTCAGTTAGTTAGAGCTGTCTTTTAATCTCTGATATTTCAAAAACTTAATGTCTTTCTGATGAGTCATTTTGGTTACATGGATGTAGCATCTTCTACTGCTACATCAAACAAATCAGGCAATTTAATAGTGAATACACTATTTTACCCTCTTGACCTTTTGTCTTCAATCTCGAATTTTTCTGAAGTGTTTTCCATTCGTTATACAATTTTTCAACTTGACGAACAGCATTTTTCTGTAACTGACAAGGTAGCCATCCTAGCTCTCTCCCAGAACACAAAAACTTCTTTCAGAGTGAGTTTTGCGGCTTTACAGAAAGGTAATCCAACGTTACGCATGCTATAAAACAATGACTTTAGCACTTAATGGTTTGATGGTAGCTTGCTGAAAGTGTTCACGCCCCATGATGCTCATACTTGTTCCTGTCGTCCAGTTATTTCTGATACAGTTAACGATCCAATAAAATTTAAATTAACTCAAGTAAAAATAGCGATAGAAAATGTCATCAATAAAAAAAATCTCCCGGTCCTGACCGCATCACCGGCTCAATGATAAGAAACTTGCCTAGGTCTGCTTCAAGAATCTTGCTGCTCATCGTTAATGCGATATTACGAGTTGGCTACTTCCCATCCTCTTGGAAGGCCTCTACAATTATTATGATTCCTAAGCCAAGAAAATACGCTAGTCAAATTACGTCGTATAGATCAATCAGCCCACTATCAATTTTATCAAAACTATTCGAATAAATATTCCTTTTAAGTATAACTCCCTATCTTAATGAACACGCAATCATTTCGGATCATCAGTTCGGATTCCGAGCAAGGCATGGTACAATCGAACAAGTGCATAGAATTGTTACCCAAATTAGATCAGTGTTTGAGAGAAAGGAATATTGCCCAGCACTGCTTATAGACATTTCCCAAGCATTCGACCAAGTTTGGGATGATGGGCTGCTCATTAAAATAACACGAATGCTTCCACAAAACACTCACAAACTCCTTGAGAGCTATTTAACTGGCAGAACATGTTAAGATCAAAAAACAAATACTCCCCCACCAAGAAAATATCTGCTGGTGTCCCTCAAGGCAGCACCTTAGGGCCGTTACTGTATATAATATATACAGCTGATATGCGATCAAGCCCGAGCACACATACTTCTACGTTGGCAGACGACACAGCATTTATTAGTGCTAATCAAGACCCAAAAGTTGCATCGCAGCATTTACAGTCTTACATCAATGAACTAGAGGCCTGGCTAGAAAAATGGAAAATAAAGGTTCCCGGCTAAATGTGCTAACTTAACTTTTACCTTCAGAAGACAAACGTGCCCAAATGTAAAAATAAATAACATCACTGTTCCAGTAGAAAGCCATGTTAAGTACTTGGGAATTCATATAGATAGACGCTTGACCTGGTTTGGTCATATTGAAGCGAAAATAACGGCTATGAAACCTAAAGCAGCTCAACTACATTGGCTAATCGGTCGAAACTCAAACTTATCCTCAGACAACGAAGTTCTCTTATACAAGTCTATCCAATTATGGGGTACTGCATGCGCATCAAACATCCAGAAGCTACAAAGAAGAGAGTCTAGAATATTACGGCAAATTGTCTGCGCCCCATGGTATATACGTAATGACATTATCCACAGAGATCTTAACATCGCTACCATCCAGGAAGAAATTAAAAAGTGTTTAGTCAAATACATAGATAAACTAATTGCCCATCCCAACTACCTCGCTCGGGATCTAATAAAGTTTGAAGATCATCGGAGGCTGAAAAGATCCATTGAATTTTATGAACTCAAGCCTAGTTAAAGAATATCAAAAATTAACAGTTCAACTAAAATCAACATTTTTCTTATTATGTATAATTTCTTTTCAATGTACTATATAATCGAATTAATTAAACAAAACAATTTTTTTTAATGCTTATCACATACCAAGGTACATTAACACAAGGTAGACTCATTTGGGAGTGTGGACATGCTGATCTACAAAAATATCCGGCTTGTCAAAATTGTCTTCATAGAAAACAAAAACAATTTAACGCACACATGTATAAATTTTGGATCATACATATGAATTTGACAATTGGGATTTCTGTCTGTCCGCTAACGAGTCTACACACAGAAAACAAATTGGTTGGAAAACGGTTGCAGTAATAAAATATTGATCAAGAAATATAATTTATTATTGCAACTATTAAAAATGTATAGTTCTAACTGATTTTTAATTCTCTTGATTATTAAACCGTTATTCTAACTGAAATATGATTCCTTCAATTCTTTTATTAGTTATGATAACTAATTTAATTTAATTCTAAAAATTAGTACAAATGGTTGGAATCACAACCGAATTTAATACAGGGCAATACTGAATATTGGTCTTTGCAATTAATAATTTGCTTTCGTCAATAAATTTTGTAATATAAATGTTAATTCATTTATTGTAGCTAATTATCGATTGCTAGTATAGTTTCAATTCGAGTACAACAAATGAAAATATAATTATTTGGTATTCACAACCAAAAAAAAACTATATGTCCCAATTGTTTACTAAATTCTCTGTCAAAACAATTAATATAATAAAATAATTTTTATTAAAACAAAAAAGTTTGCGTTCAAAAACGGAAAAGGTGCAAAAACTTAATAAATAGGGGTAAGTAATTAACGTATTTTTATAATTATGTACAATGACCGTACATATGTATGTATGTATTATATTTCTTATAAAAACATACATATATGTACACCGCTAGCATTTTTAATCGAAAGAATCTACTGGGAATCTCATGAAGAGCATTAATCTTCGACGAGCGCAATTTTTAATAGTAAAAGATTCCTCGCACGGGAGAAACTGTTACACAAGCTGATTCCTCTGCGAGATACTTCTACAACACAGCGAAAGACGCTTATAACACAGTGGAAACAAATTCGGGTCAGTGCTGCCAGCCTCAACACTTGCAACGTGAAGTGAAACTAGAATATCGGTAGAGCAAATCTGAAAAGTTAGCTTGGGTTTCCGATATATGGGCCCCTAAAGTTTTTGAAAAGGCGTTTGGTATAAGTCAAAAAAAGTATACTTAATGTACTTCTAAGCTAAAAAATAATTTCAGATGTCTTCAGTAAAATCGTATGGCGATTCTTTTATTGGGATATATTTACCCTCTTACACTCATTTTAAGAGGTAATTTTTTTCCTTTTTATTAACTTCCCAACAAAAGTATACTAAAACGGCACTTAAGAGGGTTAACAAGTTCCACGAATATTTTCTGCATCAAAGTTTACTAGGGGTCTTTTAAGACCAAAAGTTCGTGCAATGTATGTAAAACGGATTTTCGATATTCCTGGCCGTTTTACATAAATTGCATGAACTTTTGGTCTTTGAAGACCCTTAGTTAAATTTGATGTAAAACATATTCGTGGAACATATTAACCCTCTAAAGGGCAGTTTTCGAATACTTTGGTTGGGAAGTTAAAAAAAGGACAAAAATTAACACTTAAATTTAGTGTTAGAGGGTTAAGAAAAGAAAGAATCGCCATACGATTTTACTGAAGACATCTGAAATAATTTTTTAGCTCAGAAGTACATTAAGTATATTTTTTTTTGAGTTATACCAAACGCCTTTTCAAAAAATTCAAAAATATTTAGGGGCCCATATTTCCGGAACCCAAGCTAACTTTTCAAAACCCTTTGGCAGATTTGCTCTACCAATATTCTAGTTTCATTTCGCGTTTCAAGTATTAAGGCTGGTTTTTTTTGTTGCAGTGTATTGATCGTAGGCGAGCTCGTTTGAGATTTCTGTAAAGATTTTCTAATGAGGCTTTCAGAAAGCACATCCAGCATCTTATAAGACTCTTGTAGGAATTGCATTACAACTTGTGGAATGCTTACACATATAACTGAGCCACCTAAACAAGAGAATCATACAATTTATATGAAACAAACCTTTATATCAGGAGTTCAACAACAATCCTGTTGGAAATTCTTATTTGGCAGATCCTTACGTCGACTTGTTTAAATAAAATTGTATTAACAAGTGAATATTCATGTTTTAAAAACGCTCTTATTAAGGTAGCTCAGTAATTGTTATATGACTCATAAGGAGAGCCGCAAAAGGTTCATTCCAAGATTAAAAGACAAGCGTGTCAGAAAATGTATAAAAAAAATTAAATAAATAAAAAATTTTTATGTTTTTATTATTGTTACTCATCAGAAAATTCTTTAAGGAGTTAGACAATCGTCTAGGAAATATCCGATGCTATCTGGGCAATATCTTAGACATACATATGTACAATGCATATACGTGTACATAGTGTTTATATTTTGCTCCGCGTGTACATTGGTCAAACAAATATGTTTTAAGTACATTATAGGAAAAACGCTCAGTTTTTTAGTGATTTTCATATTAACTAACAGCTTCAATCACTGTTCGTATTGTAAAAACCACATGTTAATTATTCTGTTTTACTTCAGACACTAGAACAAGACGACATTGATGAAAGAAATTGCATTGAACTGAAGGCAAATATTGTTTTTGTTGGTACATTAACATGGGGTCTTCACCTAAGATAATATCTGATATAATTTGTGAGAGAACGTCGGCAGAATGAGAGAACAAATTTCTTCATGTTAATCTTAATCTTAAACAAGGGGAACGCATATCTTATAAGATTTCATAATCGAAGGATTCTCGTGCAGCAAACTTGTGTCGTTTTTACTTTTTTTTTGTTTTTTCTTGTTTTTAAGTTAAAAATATTGTTTTTTTAAACACTTATAACAAGATTTTCACTATTTGCACAAAAAAATTAAACATTTTAATGAATGCGTCTTATTATTGTTTTATATGTGTGTATGTATGTGTATTTTTATAAGATTTCTTATAACAACTGTCTCATAACATTTATTATAATATTAATATTAACACTATTTGAGAATCCACATGTAAGATAATACTCTCTGCGATTGAATTTGACGTTTGCTGATATAAAAATCTTATATCTTATCTCAGGTGGAGACCCTGTGTTAAGGGATAAGCTGTACACCTTTGATAATCCGTTGGATGATGTGGAAAGCTGCATGTATGTGTTTGTATAAAATTAAATAGCTTGTAAACTTTACATAAAAATATTAATAAATAAATGTACTAACAAAAAATCAAGTTTATTGGAATTATTTTGATTTACTATCTAATAAATCGGGAAAATGGTTTATTTAACCGGTTAAAAAAATATATTGATAAAGACAATCAAATCTTTTGTTATGAACACCAATTATGTGTTTATTCAGTTGCATCTATCATATATTCGGGTGTAAGCATATTTTTGATTTCTAATAATCATACTTACAACTAACAATATCTGTTGTTATAACTGTTATGTACTTAAATTCAAATGTTGCTATCAAAAATATTATGCTTAGCAACGAAATTTTCAGTAATTGTAACGGAATTGTGTGATAGTACATGCAACCGACGAAATTCGATTGGTGCCAAATTCGGTTGTGATCACGAATCTGTTTTCTCTGTGTACCTTGTGTAAATGTACCTTGATCACATACATACAAACTAGGGATGCCAATCGGGATTGATTTTAGAAAATCGCGTGATTTAGGATTTTGAAATCCCGAAATTCCGGGATTTCTGGATCCCGGGATTAATAAAAATAAATCCCGGGATTCGGGATTTCCCATTTGGCATCCCTAATACAAACATATGTACGCTTAGCGTATTACACTGCAGTTACACGCTCAAGTTTTTCTTGATAGTCTTTTACATATACTGTTTGTCAAAATTTCCAAAAATTGATATTTGTGACGTAGGCTGCATTCAAATTTTTGAGCAATTTACTTTCAAGATGCCATCAAGAAAAAAATGTATAAAGAGAAACGAAAAATTCGCTCACTTACCTTGAAATAAGCTGTTTTCTTGGACGTAAATTAAGTGAGTGCAAGAGAATTTTAAAGGCAAGTTCGTATCAATTTTTATAAGTATGAGTGTATTGGTAAAAAAGTGTGAGTGTATTAAAACTTGATAGGCGAAACTTGACCGTGTAACCCTCAAGTTAAATAAAAATATTTTGAGTAAAATGAATAAACATGTAAGTATGTATGTAACTATTTTTTGTTTCAATATTATTTTACTAAAAAAATGCAATAATATTTGTTAAACATTTATTTTGAGACACAAAGTTTCATTCAAATTTTTCTTAAAACACATATAAAAGTTAAAAAAATGATTTAAGAATACTGTTCTTATGATCTGTTTCCAAATAACAACAATCGCCTATTATCACATTACTGTGTTGATTAAAAATCTTTGCGTACGGTAATTTTTTCTCAAAAACGGAAATTTTTAAAGGTCCGTACATACGGTAATGAAAAAATAAAAGTTTACATCACTGAATCGTATGAACATCATGTTTGGCAATCTAGTTTCGGAGAACGAAACGAGTATAAACCACTCGTCGTATGAACATAGCATTATATTAAAATAAGCTTTAATATTTTTACTATCGGTGCAAATTTTCATATCAAAATTAACATTTTCTAAGGTAAGCCCATTTTGACTTATAGACTTTACGTATTATCAATAAAAAATGTATGGCTTATAATCAGGGCAAGTTAAAAATGGCACGAAAAATGCCAAAACTGGCAAAAATAAACATGTTGTTATTAAAGAAACATTTTTTTTTTATTAGGTTTTAATTGTATAGAACTATTGCATGCCTCTTCAAATTGTCAAAAATAACTAATCTCCTATTATCACATAAAACAGTTCAAAAAATGGAAAACACTCTTTCAACATCGCTAGATGTAACTAGAATAATTCGATTAATCGATCAAACAAAAACAAACTCTTGTTCGAATAATTTTAAAATGACGATTTTCGAAAAACGAATAAATCGATTAAATTATTTCGATTAATCGAACAATTTTTTTATTAAAAAATAAATTAATAAAAGACTTGTAAGAAATAAAAGCTTAGAATTTGATTTATTCTCATACATTTTTAGCGATTTTATACAAAATGTAGAAAAAGTAAAAAATATTGTTGCAATTTGCAATACACTCTCATTTTTTTACTTACACACTCACATTTTTTAAATTGGCCACGAGATTGCTTTCAATTTCACCTTTCCATTTGTTTGGCAATTTTACTTTCAACTTAACAGCTGATTACATGTTTGTCTTACAGTGCAGCCACACGATCAAGATTTTCTTGATAGTCTTTTACATATACTGATTGTCAAAATATGCAAAAGTTGACAGCTGTGACGTAGGCTGCACGCAAGTTGAAAGCAATTTACTTTTTCAAGATGTCGTCGCCGAGAAAACAACTCAAAATGTTTTGCTATTTTCCACTTTTGATTTTTCTGCACTGTAGGCTGTTCGAAGGGACTTTATCATTTTGCTTATTAATTTTATTAATAAACATATTTCACTATTTTTTTAGGTTTTTAGTTAAAATTTTAAAATTCCCGCAACAATTTGTAAAAAAAAAGAACTTCAGCTTTTGCCGGCAAAATATTTGTGAAAAAAAAACAAAAACAACTTCAAAAGATTTGTAATAAGCTGTTTTCTTGAACGAAAATTGATACACTCACTGGCAAGAGAATTTTAGAGGCAAGTTCGTATCAATTTTTAAAAGTATGAGTGTATTGGTAAAAAAGTGTGAGTGTATTAAAACTTGATAGCCAAAACTTGATCGTGTAACCCTCAAGTTACTAAGTGGTTTTCTTTCTGACATTTTGAAAGTAAATTGCTTACAAATTGAGTGCAGTCTACGTCACAGCTTTCAATTTATGTACATTTTGACAAGCAGTATATCGTTGGTCTCATATACAAAGGCCCTAACTCACATGAATGCAACTTTACAGGAGAAGGCAACAACATAATAGAAACTGTATGTATCATTATGTAAACTGGCTTCTTTAATTGTTTGTTAAACTGATATTTTTGATGCTATTGTATTAAATTTTTGTGACGAGGTGTATTTTTGGGAAATGTAATGGAATCCCCTGCAAATAATAGGACCAGTCCGAACACGCGTGTAAAGAGTAGTCCACAAGGGACCAGGACTAGTCCAAAACTAACCCAAACGTATGGAAAAAACCTGGTCTATTTAACATTACGATGTCCTAGGAGAGGACCATATAACCCACCTTTGGACCACTAAGGAGTAGTTTTAAAAATACTCCATGGTATACTCAAGAGGATTAGTTTTGAAGTCGTTTAAAAACGAAAGCATGTCGTTAAAAAACGAAGACATGTCGTCTCACTACAAACACTTTTTTCCAATGACATGGTCCATGCTTGCATTATATCGGACCAGTCCATGGAGTAGTCCATTTTATCAAAATGGATCAGGTGGTCCAATTTTATTTGCAGGGTCACTAAAAAACTCAATTTCGAAAAAAATCGAGTTAGGGCCTTTCTACATGAGACCGATGATATGTAAAGGGTGGTTAAATTTCAAGGGCCGATGTTGATTGTGAATAAAACACAAACTATTTAGGAAATTATTGTAATTTTATTTTATTATGATATATTGGTATTACTCAATTATGTATGGAACAAAATATCGGCCAAATGGGCGCCGCGAACACGGCGGCACACCTCCATCCGATGGTCCAAATTTTCGATGACCCTGAGGCATAATGGAGGTACTATGCCGTTAATGTGCCGAATTATCTCATCCTTTAGCTCTTGAATTGTTGCTGGCTTATCGACGTACACCTTTTCTTTCAAATAACCCCAAAGAAAAAAGTCCAACGGTGTCAAATCACATGATCTTGGCGGCCAATTGACATCGCCATTACGTGAGATAACACGGCCATTGAATTTGTTGCGCAAAAGAGCCATTGTTTCGTTAGCTGTGTGGCAAGTGGCACCGTCCTGCTGAAACCACATATCGTCCACATCCATATCTTCCAATTCGGGCCATAAAAAGTTCGTTATCATCTCACGATAGCGAACACCATTCACAGTAACTGCCTGACCGGCCTCATTTTGGAAAAAATACGGCCCGATGATGCCGCCAGCCCATAAACCGCACCAAACAGTCACTCTTTGTGGGTGCATTGGTTTTTCGACAATCACTCTTGGATTCTCATTCGCCCAAATGCGGCAATTCTGCTTATTGACGAATACACTGAGGGGAAAATGTGCCTCACACTGAATCACGAAGTGCACGATATGCATTTTGATTTGAACGCCCATTTTCATAATAAGTCTGGATAACTTTAACACGTTGTTGGATTGCGTATCTCTCCATGGTTCAAATTAAGTAAGTCTGAAATAGAGAAATATCAAATAAAATTCGGAAAAAAACTTGGCGTTTAGGTGTGGTTCACATTCAACATCGGCCCTTACAATTTAACCACGCTTTAAAAGACTATCAAGAACAACTTGGTCGTGTGGCCGCAGGGTAACAAAATAATTAATTTTAAGATCTTTATATATCGATAAAGTCTCGACTATTGGTTGATAAAATTTAAAACTTAAAAATGATAAATATTAAAGTATATACCATAGAACACGATACACAAAATCTGTAAAATATTTTGGCGATAATTAAAATTATGAAGTCAAATTTTTAAATAAAATAGCGGATTTTGTGATAAAGCGGATTCAAAACTTGTTTTTTTTTTGTAAAGTTTAGCACTTGGCGTATTATCAAACGTTTACTCCGTAGAATTTCCACTCTCCCAAAAAACGTTGTCTATATGAAGTTTATTTCCGAAAAAAAATCAGTTCATTATCTAAAAATTTGTTAAGAAGAAGGTAAAATAACTCATATTTAATGAAGAATCCTCAGGATATTGTTATCCTTCATGTAATGGGTATGCCATTCATTTTTATTTTAAACTTTAATCATTAGGATCAAAATAATATATAGAATGTACTTTTTTGTGCACACTGGCTTTAAAAATAAAAAATTATAACAATTTTTTGTTTGTTCTACAATCTTAGAGGTAACAAAATTTTGATTCACAATTCATGGAGATGTCCTAAAGGACGTTATTATAAGTCATAACATATATAATTTAAACTTTTTTTAATTTGTATGTACATTTCCCTACAAAAGATTCGAAAAATTGCATTTTGTAGAGATCTTACAACGTCATTCGATTTCGCTCAAATTTGGAACATAAGTTGCTGTCATCTTTGTCCTCTTTATTTTTAAAGAATGACCAATATTTGCTTTTATTTTTATTAATTTTTATTAATGAATTTTATTTCACGCCGATCACCGGCTTTTTCTATAATCGTATGGGAAATGTCGTGCCATGCTTGTTCTGTTCATACTCCTACTGAACTCTCCTCATACGATTGCAGTATAAAATTTTGAATAAGTTAGTGCAATGAATTTTGTAAGTTTCGATATTTTTTTAAACTAATTTTACTTACATAAGTAAATGTAAATTTGTACATATCGTCGGCTTAATATGCAAACCTGCTAACTCCCTTCAAAAAATTTTACAGAAAAAACTTTTTATCAACTACATATAACCAAAAATATAGTTGATTTGACACACTTCAAGACGAGGCATATCTTTCTCTACCACACGGCATCAAAATCTCAATTTACTTAAAAGTGGATTAAGCAGGTTTGCATATTAAGCCGACGATATATTATTTTTTTTTAATTTACTTTTCATATGTAAATATGGGAATGTAAATTTGTCTGTAAAGTATGTTAAACATCTTGAAGTCAAATAATTTTTTTACTTTTTTTCTTTATGTCCTCTATTTTCATTTTCAAAATTTGCTCGCCTTAGTGAAGAACACAAACAGAGATTAAATTTTTTACATTTTAAAGTTTGTCATTCCGTTTGTAATTTCTAAAATAATGATCTTATATTCTGGTTACTTATGAGAAGCGAAGTTGATTTAAAGAAGTCCGTCTTAAAAAATGTACACGTATGTATGTAGATATTTTAATGAAAAGTTAAAATAATAAAGCAAAATATTTAGTATTGAAGGGATCGTTTGACTAAAGTTAGTTTTTTGAAGTTTTTAAATTTTATGTAGTAAAATATTTTCCAAAATTCTGCCACCACGTCTTTCGAAAGCTTCACAAATCCGCAGGCAATCAACCTGTCGTTTTGCATTTTGTTGACCAATATATCGGTTTGTGCCTTATTAACGGATCTAGCGCTTAATATTCAATTTATAGGAGTAACTACTTACATACATGTTCTGTTCCCTAGCAAAAATAAAGTGAGAAAATCTAAGGGAAATGTGAACAAATTTCCCGTGAACATTTTTTCACGTTATTATGCTCCTTTGAATTACAATTTTTCATGGTAGTTGTTCATGATCGCAAATATGCGAAAAGGGGAAAAATTACGAGGGAAAAATTATTCACGATAGGGGTGATTATATCTGAACGTATATTGTTACTTAAGACGTTTTTGAAACAATCATAACCACAAACATTAATGATAGTTTGCGGTTGTGATTGCATAAAACATGTTTTTTCTTTGCGTGAATATATAATTTTGGCCTTATGAACTTTTTATGAGTTTTTTTTTGGAGCCTCTAATATCTGAGTAAAAAATGTAATTTGAATACAAAAGAAAATTTTATAACTAATCATTTGTTATAACAAAAAGAAGGAAATCCTTGCGCCCGGCCAAAGGCCGGCTTTGCCGAGAAACTTCAGTTAGCGAAGCCGGTACTTGTTTTATCATTATTTTGTACTGCTTTTTATTTTTGTAATATATTTTTTTTTTAAATTTTAAGACCACAAATATTAAATCATTTTCAAAAATAACACTAGAAAACATTTATTTTATATCAAATCTAATATTTTAAGGTTTAATTTGTTTGTTTTACACTATTTTTTTATCTTGAACTTTGTCATTTGCACTTTGTAACTAACAAAATAGCTTTCGAACAATTTCCTAACGCTTTTTACATAGCTGACGCTTGATTTCGTAAAACAGAGTTAAAGTTTCGAAAGGGATTTTTATTGTTCGTAATAAAATCCTTTTACAGAACCCTCCACGGAGGTGCTGGCTGGAAACGGGTACCAGTTGGTACACGGCTAGGATCAGGGCTTTGAGCATAGTGTCACAATGTAATGCCTATTGTCACATTACTGTGATAAGTTTTTATCATAGGTAGGAGGTAATCGTGGGGTTTGATGCGGTCTTGGCGTCTGTTTCCCATATTGGGCGGCTTGCGGGTCGGAGATGACTTCACGATTCTTCTCTAAAATCCGGGCGCGTCTGTTCCCATATTGGGCGGCTTCCTGGTGCGCGTCTGTTATCCAGTGAATCGGCGTTATCGTGTACATGGCAGTATGTATAAAATGCAAACGAAGACAATGAAATGGAAGAAGACGGAAATAAAAGCCGGGCGGTAATATACGCTCAAACGTCGGTGTTAGCAGTGACTGCGACCACCGGCGGGCACGGTGGAGAACCATTATCTCCTCTGCATGTCGCCAGCGGTCACACATTCTCTGCCGTGGTTAAGGCGCCTTACGGTGGAAGTATCAAAGATGCCAGAAACGTTTATATGACACGTATGGATGCCGTTTTCGATTCGGACTCGGATCGCGATAGCGTCAAAACGATTACCTCTAAAGAGGAACGTGAGCTGCTAAACTTGCCTAGCACATCTCAGCGAGCCCATTCTATAAATAAGAACAGGCCCAGGAGAAGCAAGGAAGGGCTTAGAGCTCTATCGGAATATAAAGCTTCGGTCCGGATACAGCATCGGCTTGGCTCCAAATCTAATATTTCCAAGGATGAGAAAGAGCGGATAAAGTGGGCTACGGGGGCGAGTGCAGAAGGCCGAGATCACTTTTCTAAAAACCTGAAATATGCTGCCAAAAATCACGGTTTCTACAATTGCATTGAAGAGGCTGTGATTAAGGGCATGCAGGGTAAAAGACAGCGGTCAGTTGATGAGTCTCCATCTGCCGCAAATCCTAAGGAGACAAAGAAACCCAGGAAAACCCCAAGGGGGTCAGACCCTCGACATCTAAAGCTGCCACTGAACCTTTGCTAAAGGCTGCAAGAGTCAGTGAAGTGGCCAAACGTCCTCTGAGCGTGGCACTTCTAGACGTGAGCAACCCTTTTGGTCAAATGGCCACAGAGTGGTGGAAGATTGTAGAGTTGAAGATTTTCAACGAAATCGTCGCTAAGATGGAAGCCGAACCTGGGAGACAGCTGCCCTCCTTTGATGGGGCTGGATGGTTCAACGGAATAAAGCTCGTCAGCTGTAAGGACGAGATGACGCTGGAATGGCTCAAAGGAGTGATTAAGAAACTCAAGGGCCTGTGGTCGGATGCACAACTCAAGATTGTGGATCGATCAGATATTCCTGCTGTTCCGAAGACGAAGGTGAATTTTCCGCGCATTGTGAAACCGGAAGTCGCTCTTCGTCTCCTGCAAAATCAGAATCCGGACATACCCACCAAAGAGTGGAGGGTTCTGCATGTACAAAAAGGCAACAAAGACGGGCAGAATTACATACTCTAGATTACAAAGGAGGCTGAAGACCTTCTGTATCCTCGGTATGGAAAAATGTCTTGGGGAGTGGGTAGCGTGTTTCTCCGATTGAAGAAACGACATCAACATGACTCGAATCACAACACATTAGAGGTCGATGAAGTGGAGCGTGATCTGGCGGCTGCCACCGTGGCCACGTCTGGACTGAATTTGGGTGAGTCGGCCAAGGAGGATGGAGCCGACCCCGCGCGGGTGATCTTAGTTGATGACGCTAAAGATCCTGCAAGTCAACCTTCAACACAGTAAGCTGGCTTCGGTCGAACTCCTCCTCACGTTAAAGGAGGGTCGCTACGACGTAGCTCTAATCCAGGAACCGTGGATCTCCACAGGAAATCGGCTATCTGGATTGAAGTCACGTAATTATAACACGTTCTTCTCAAAGGTGGTAAGTAGAATACGATCTGCAATACTTGTTAGAAAGAATTTTTGTTCATATATTCTCTATAATTACAGCAGTGACGATCTCACAGTTGTGGCCTTGGAAGATGGCAGAGATGACATGGTACTCCTTGCATCATCCTATATGCCACACGATAGGGATGCCCCACCAGTAGAACTCCACAGACTAGTCGAAGAAGCTTGTAGAAGGAGACAAAACCTGGTAGTGGGTACAGATGCTAACGCTCATCACACAATATGGGGCTGTAAGGATATCAACAGTAGAGGTGAGGATCTAATTGCTTTAATGTTACAGAATAATATACAAATTGCGAATAGAGGTGAGGTCCCTACGTATAAGGGTCCCACTTCAGAAAATGTGCTTGATGTGACGCTTTATACTGATTATAAAACAGTGATAGATGATTGGAAGGTGCTTACGCAGCCATCCTTCTCTGATCGCTCCTATATATCATTTTTGTTAAATTACACTATACCTGACGAAACAGTGTTTAGGAACCCAAGGTATACGGACTGGGCCAAATACTCTTCACTTTTGAATAGGGACCTAGGTCACTCGGGAACATTGGTTAGTTCAGGGGACATAGATTCTGCTATAGACACATTGGTATCGGGCGTTACAAAATCCTATGAGAAGTCGTGTCCCCCGACACGAGCTAGGCGTAAGTCCAGACCACCGTGGTAGAATGGTCAGCTGGACTCTGGAAGACGCGAGCTTCGTGAGCTATTCAAACTGGCGAAAATTGTCGACCGGTCTGAATGCTGGGGGGAGTATAAGGACGCTCTTAGGGTGTATAAGCGCGACGTGCGAAGGGCTAAACGAGCTTCGTGGAAAAGTTTCTGCGATAATAAAGAGAAGACAACCGAAACGGCAAGACTGCGGAAGATGCTAGTGGGCAGTCCGGTAATGCCAAGTACGGTTTGTAGGGAAAACGGAGAATGGACAGGGAGCAGCGCGTAAACGTTGGGGGTGCTTGCTGATACACACTTTCCGGGTTGCTCTGTTGCTCCCATTCCAACTGATGAAACTTCTGTTCTGGCACATGGTGATAGCGGAATTATCACCTATGAGGGGGTGGAATGGGCAATTGATTCGTTCCAGCCATATAAGTCGCCTGGTCTTGACGGAATTATCCCGGCGCAACTATGGCGGGGTAGACAACGGATAGTACCATGGCTGGTGGAAATTTTTTAAGGATGTCTGAGGATAAACTATGTTCATATATCTTTGGGGATATCTAAGATTGTATTTCTGCCGAAAACGGGCAGGCGCAATCATATGTACCCCCGCTGAAAACGTTGGAGAGAATTTTGGACTATCATGTCAAGGGTAACATGGGGCCGACCATTCTCTCTGTCAATCAACATGCGTACACGAAGGGTAAATCAACTGAGACGGTACTTCATTCAGTTGTCTCGCTCATTGAGAAGACCCTGAGCTATAAGGACTTCGCTATTGGTGTGTTCCTGGACATCGCGGGAGCATTGAATAATGTGTCCACAGAGGCAATTTTGGCCAGCTTATCTCGCACTGGGGCACATCCGCATGCTAAAAACTGGATTGGTAACCTGCTACGGTGTAGAACTATATCTGCGGCGTGGGGCAACTCCAGGATAACAAGGAAGGCACACCGGGGAACCCCCTAGGGAGGAAGCTTGTCGTCTTGGTGCTATGGAAGCTTGTCGTCAACGAACTTCTCAATAGACTTCGGGACGGGGCAGCAAAGATGACCGCAGATGATGTGGCGGTGATAGTTACTGGCAAGGATCTGAATACTATTAGTTCTGTAATGGAGGCTACATTGGCGATAATCAACCAGTGGGCAGCCGGAGTAGGACTGGGAGTTAATCCCGAGAAGACGGACCTAGTACTATTGCGAAAAGGTACAAAGTAGGTCCATGGAGGAGATCTAAACTAGGGGGTACTAACCTGGAACTTAAACACCACACTAAGTATCTGGGAGTAATACTGGATAGCAAACTGTCGTGGAGACTGAATGTGGAGGAGAGGGTGAAAAAGGCAACGATTGCGCTGTGCGGATTTAAGGGAATGCTAGGCAAAACGTGGGGTTTAACCGCTGCTCTTACACATTGGGTCTACACAGCGGTGGCGAGACCAATCCTACTCTACGGGATACTTGTGTGGTGGACGGCCTTGGATAAGATATCGTACCGGAATATGCTAACGGGCGTACAGAGACTCGCCGAACTTAGCATCACCGGTGCTCTGCGTAGTACACTGACTGCGGCACTGGATGTGATCCTGGACTTGCAGCCGATTCATCTAGTGGCAGAAGGAATTGCAAGGAGGTCTGCGATCCGCTTAAAGGCGACGGGACAATTTGCATATGGACTCTATGGTCAAGGTAGTATTATAAGGGGAATAGATTGTAGCAGTGACTACACCATTCCGAGACTTACACTTGGAAGGAAACCGCGAGCCACCCTAGAGGAGGACAGTTGGTTGGTAGGACTCCAATCTGGCCAAGGGACCTTTAGATTCTACACTGATGGTTCCAAAATGGAGGACGGAGTTGGAGCTGCAGTCTACTGCCGAGAACTGGGTATTCGGGTATCGTATAAGCTTCCCGATTACTGCAGCGTTTTCCAGGCGGAGGTTTTTGCAGCCAAAATGGCTGCGGATCTGGCACGTGTTTCCGGCACCGAGAACTCGCAAGTAAACTTTTTCATTGATAGTCAGGCGGCGATCAGGGCTATAACCGCTGAATACTCATACTCCTCTGTCGTCCAGGAGTGTAGGGACTCGATAGATAGACTCTGTGTCAATAGGAGAGTGCATATCTACTGGGTTCGCGGTCACCAGGGCATAGAGGGCAACGAAGAGGTGGACGAATTGGCGAAACGGGGGGCCCGTTTACCACACGATAGGATGGTGGTCATCCCGGCTCCAATTCAGAATATAAGGAGAGATACGGACTGTACTATACGGAGGAGATCAGAGGCGTTTTGGGAAAACACAAGAACGTGCAGGGTTTCCAGGGTAATGTGGGGATCCTACGATCCGGAGTCGTCGATAATTATTCTGTCGCTATCGAGAAGGGACTGTAGACTTCCGATAGGTTTAATAACGGTTCATTGTTGGACTGCGGTATACGCCTATAGGGCGGGGGGGTTGAATAGTGACAATTGTAGATTTTGTGGGGTACCAGGGGAAAAGGAGACGATAGAGCACTTGCTATGCTAATGTCCGGCACTCGTGCGCTCCAGAACGAACTGTCTGGGAGATCATTATCTCCAAGATCTCGGGGAACTCTCTGGAATTGGGTTAATGAGACTCCTGGCATTCGTCAAGAGAGTGTGGGGTACTCTGGATACCATCACATCTGACTGACCTTTTTACTTTCTTCTGTGGGTTATCGTACAATTGTGGTAACGCTAGGGACCTCTTTGGTCTATGCGGGGTCTTTGTGACCGGCCACTCTAACCTAACCTAATAGAGAGTTGCCGTTACGCGAGGGACTTTTTGTTTTCGAAAAAGTATAAACAACTTCCGTTCATTCGAAAAAATAGTACGAAAATCGTAATACACAGTACAAATTGTTCAAACTCGTAAATTATTTCTTTCGAATCGAAATACGCGATAACCCCCCAGATTTGTGGGTATATATCTGTGGCTTGGTGCTTAAAGGGCCAATGTCAATATGTTGCTGCTTTAAGTTAATCGTTTCATTATGTGTATTATTTTACTCTCTTTTATTTTTCTATATCAGCCAACGTCTAAAAAACCTCATTTAACTGTTCTGGGTTAACTAAGGCATTGGCTGATACAAAAAAATAAAAGAGAGTAAAATAATACACATAATGAACGATTAACTCAAAACAGCAAAATATTGACATTGGCCCTTTTAGCACCAAGCCACAGATATTATCTTATGTAAAAAAATTAAAACTCTCATGTTTAGCAGATTATCTAAAGAAATGCCATAAAGCCGAGATGAAAACAAAGAAACACTAGAATATCTCTTAAGTCCATACACGTACCGGACTATGTTGGTAAACGCTACGTTCAATTTCGCTTTACTAATTGTATCACATTATAAAATAGAAAGCCTGGGATAAGTGTCTCAAAACCGCCACTTTTGTTTTTGTGACACTGTCTACACCGTCTGCCTTTGACAAGACAAGAGAAATAGAGAAATTGCACCTTCTTTTTTATTCTGTATTCCCAACATAGTGGAGAGAGTATTATGCGCTTCTGCTGATGTGTGTGACACTAAAAAGCTTTGCTCCTAGACCCACCATTTAATATACCGATCTACTCAATATCGGGTCACAATTTTGAAGGTAATTTGATGAAATTTTGTAGATTGATACTGAAAATGGTAAGAATCGGCTTTAAATTTTACATAGCCCCAATAAGGGATTTTCCCGGGATTTCCCGTCCCAGGAATTCCAATTTCAATTATTATATTTCCCGCTTTCCCGGAAAAAATTCCTCATAGTTTCAGAAATCAGCTATTAATACTTTGAAATTTAGTTTTCTATTCACAAATAGAAACTGGGAATTATTTCCTTCCGAAGGTTTCTTTATATTATATTCAACATTTTTTATTTTTCGAATTTATTCTATGAGCTAAATTTCAGTTATGTATTTTATAAAGCTTTTTTGTAATAGCTCTATTCCTTCAACTTTTCAGAAATGACTTTATACACTATCAGACTATTATATTGTATTTTCTTTTTACATTTAACCTTAGCCTTCCTTTGGAAAGCAATGAGGTATATTGTATGTACAGAAAAATTTACAATTATTAGACACCAGCAGAATGTAATGCATTTTCTGGCCCGCTACGGCCTATTCTCTAAAAACTAGAATCTGTAGACAGGTTGTTGATTAGATCAATTACAAGGAGTAAGTACATACTAGGTTATTCATTAAATCGACATTTTACTTTAATCGGTTAATCGCTCGATTTATTAAGCGAGGTTTTGGTTTAATCGGTTAATTTTGTTTTTGATCGGTTAACCGATTAATAAAGTTTTTTTTATAGGTAAAGTTATTTTAATATAAAAACGAATTAACTGTTTATTATTTAGAGTTTATTAGTAAAAAAACAATAACATACCAAACATAACAATTCTTGAACTAATACGAGCAAACAAAAAAAAATCATAAATATTTGATATGCATTTGTGTGCAAGGTGTGCTATCAAGTCATAATATCCTTTACTTTTCTCTTATTTTATTCTTTAATTCAAAAAACGTTAAAGTATTGAGTCAATACTTTAAAAGTATCGAGTAGGTATTCAAAATTATTGAAATGTTACAACACTACACTTTAAAAATGCTAGCGCAGAAACACCGTTCTGGGAGCATTGCCAGCCCCAAAACAGAGTTTAACCGACCTGCTTGACTTTTGCCACATCTACAAGTGCTACACTTGAATTGTTTAAGATTTTACTTAACCCTAGAGTACTAAAGATATTTTACGTACGCTGTAACTTATGATTCGACGATGTATTTTTTGACTGCCTATAACTTTGGCTTAAAACCAAATATACTTTTTCAATAAATGTTATTGATATTATTGAATAAGTCTATTTAAAAAAATTCAATTTTAAATATAGAAAAACGAAATATTTAATTTTTTTATTAATTCATATATTGCACATACGTTTGGGATCATTAAAATGGACCTACAAATACTGTAAGTAAAACAAACAACAATAAATTTCAAGTGTTTTTATCAAGAATAAAAACTGGGAATTAAGCACGAATAACAAAATCTTTTGAAATTAAAATTTTGTATTCCCAAAAATTGAAATTACTTTTTGATAATAAACAGGCAAGTGCACGGCCTAAAAAAACACTTAATTGACAACATCTTTAGTAAGTTGTTGTTTGTTTTTTATTTTGTTTTTCTTAACCTGCTTACAACTACAATTAATGTTGAGAGAATTTCAATGAGATGAGATAAACCCACTTTTTTATTGTTGATGTGTTTTGTTAAAGCTTTGATATTGTTACAAGTAAAACTGTTGCTATAAGTCTTATACGTTTAACAGTTTTATTTGGTTTAATATCTTTAGTTTTTCTAAAATTTTTATGGATGAAGTTTCCTGATGATCTGGCCTAAGCAACCAGTGAAATGCATAGGAATAGCTTATCCCATCAACAATAAATTTCAAGTGTTTTTATCAAGAATAAAACTGGGAATTAAGCACGAATAACAAAATCTTTTGAAATTAAAATTTTGTATTCCCAAAAATTGAAATTACTTTTTGATAATAAACAGGCAAGTGCACGGCCTAAAAAAACACTTAATTGACAACATCTTTTGTAAGTTGTTGTTTGTTTTTTATTTTGTTTTTCTTAACCTGCTAACAACTACAATTAATGTTGAGAGAATTTCAACTAATTGTAGGGGGGAATGTAAGATGAGATAAACCCACTTTTTTATTGTTGATGTGTTTTGTTAAAGCTTTGATATTGTTACAAGTAAAACTGTTGCTATAAGTCTTATACGTTTAACAGTTTTATTTGGTTTAATATCTTTAGTTTTTCTAAAATTTTTATGGATGAAGTTTCCTGATGATCTGGCCTAAGCAACCAGTGAAATGCATAGGAATAGCTTATCCCATCAACAATAAATTTCAAGTGTTTTTATCAAGAATAAAAACTGGGAATGAAGCACGAATAACAAAATCTTTTGAAATTAAAACAAAAAACTTAAAAAAGACATTTTAAGCTTTAAAAAAAAAATTTTTTTTTGTTTTTTTAATAACACTTTGAGCAAGAGTTACAAAGCTCAACTTTGTGGTCTCCGCATATGGGTTTTTTGCATATACCTATCACATTTTTATTTTAAAATTCGGGATTTTTGTATGTGCATGAGTTTAGGCCTCGTTACTCTTACGTAAATGTTGCGGATACGTAAACGTTGCGGTCGACTTGAAACGTTGTTATTTACCTAAAATACGTAAACGTGTCATATGGTGTTGAAGTGTATGTGTGTACTCGTACATATGTATGTATATAAATTATTATTTCTTTTCATTTCGCTCACGGCTTGTTCTAAAACATGTTGCTTACATTCTTGTTTAAAAACGCCAATACATAACGATATCGGCACTTTTGTACAAAAAAGTAAAATACTTTATACATATACATATAGGGAAATCCCAGAAACAGTCCACCAACCAAAAATTTTTCAAATGATTTTTTTTTTTTAAATGGAATATAAGCATCTAGTCTTGCAAAAATAATTTCATTTATATTAAAAAATATATATTTCAATGATCATTAATGCAAAAATGTTTGCCAAATCCTACCCCACTGCTGATTTCTTAATGTTATACGTGAATTTAGCATTATTTGAGGTGATTTTTGTCCTTCCATATCTGTTACTTATGATACTTCCCTTCAAATAAGGTTTTATAAATTTTCCCTCTCGACCTAACTACTTTAATTGCACCTCTGGAGGTGTCAAATGTACATACCGAACCTCTATCTCTGCTCTTTAGGGTACCTCCTATACAAATTTTTTATATGTATATAAATTTTTTCCTTATTGTTCTAAGTGGTTCCCATACAGAAAATACTTTGTTATATATCTTAATTTTTTTTATTAAATTAAGTTCAACTGCAAGTTTGAGTGCGATATGTATATTATTTTAATTTATTAATTTATTTTTGTAATAAAGTGGATATTTTTTCCTATTTTCGGCAACGACTTGCAGTTGAAATATTTTTTCTTGCTCGTTGCGGCACAAAATATTGCTGAAGTCCTCTATTAGTTTTACACCTCTTTCGGCAGAATCGTTGACAACATGCAATTTTCGCAGTGTTTCTAGTAATTGTTGGTAGTCTTCATGCTTTTCCCAAGTTTCTGGATCACTTTTAAGAAAATCTTTTGATAATCTGAGGCGAGTAAACATTTTTCCTGTGTCTGGTGTAACATAATGACTCAAATTTTTCTCCATGAACTCTTCGTTAACTTCTTTTGGTGACAACGAAATTCTTTTAACTCTTTCGAAGTCGCAAAAAGGTACTAGAGAAACATTTACTCTACCCTCTTCTGTCCCGCTATATTCATCATAAGATTCCTCCATGTGACTGGCCGACAGTCACATCCGCCATTCTTAGCAAATAATGCAAAAGCAAGATACCAGAGATGTCCACAGAATCTCTTCATAGAAAATGTAATGTATACATACCTACTTATTTTATTTAAAAATGTACATAAACTTCTTGAACTAATTTTTTTTAATGTATGTAAATATGTACATCAATGTTCTCTTGTTAAATAATAAGAATATTAAAAAAAACTGTATAATCAAAATTGTTATTCGATTAACCGTGAAAATCGATTATCCGTAATGCCCGAGGCCCGACTGTATGTAATTAAAAGGGAGCGAAGCTCGCCGAAACGTCGATCATTAGTACTCTAGGGTTAAAAAAAAACCCGTTTGGAGCGAAGTTCATTTGGAGGAAACTGACAACAACAAACAATTCACAACGCGCTATTTATCTTATATCGGTAGGTAGGTATCTATTCAATTTTAATTACAGGAAATCTAATCTTTATTAGAAAGACTGACAAATAAAAACCGGTTCCGAGATGCAAGCAACGGCCTAACAAATTTTTAAAATAGGTACTATAAAAAATAAGATATTTAAAGTCTACAATTTTCTGTTATTTATTTATTATTTAAAAAATAAGATATTTTAAAAGCCTTTTCTTAAAGACGTTTTGTGCTCTAACCAATTTATCCACATTTTATCCTAATAACGTACATATCGATACTTTCCCGTAAGAATGTATTAAGCGACACTTTTTTCGAAAAGGACCTTTTGATGTGGAACTATACTAGAAATTAAGCGCCACATTTTGGCCTGGGTTTCGCTGCCCTATCATGGATGCAAAGGAAACTAGGGTGAACATAAAATTGTATCAACCGTCAAGTTTTCTCACTGGAATAATGTGGCACCCTGTAATTTGTATTATCCGCCAAAGAAGCTATGCTAAGCCACATTTTTAAATATGTTTTGTATTCTGAAAATCGCTTTCCAAATATGTTTCTTTCAATAAAATCCGAAAAATAAATAACTAAATGAAACGTTTTTTTCGTTTCCTACACAATTTTAGAAATGTCGCTTAATACATTCTTACGGGAAGGTATCGATATGTACCCACATACATACAATCTTTATGTAGATTACAACAATTTTTGCTCAACACTGTAGGACGCAGCTTATTTGTAAAATACAAATTTAGATATGTAGGTACATATGTACCTACATTCATACATATTTATTGAAATACAAATTAAAATAATGAAAAGGGCGTTCTGTCAGATACAAAGTTGTAGGTACATACATACATACATACATATTTATATTTTATAACCCCCCAACAAAATAGAAAAAATGTGTACAACTCTTTAAGTGTGTATGTTTTCATCCAGATAAGAACCTAGTAGGTATATTACTTTTTATCTGAACACTACCAAGCACCGTTTGATTGGCAAAGCAAATAAAAAAACTAACCACAAAAACAGAGTGAAAGCAGTTTACGAAAAAACGAACGAAGCGCGCAAGGCACATAATCGTGAGAGAGCAAAATGAATATTTTATTTTTGTATTCAAGAAAAGATTACAATATCCAATTTGAATTGATGACGCGGAATCAAAAGCAACTAGCAGATACAGCAGCGACAACAACAACAGAAGCCAACCAACTATCCAACCACCACCTGGTTGGTAAACGAACGCCGATTGGCTGCGCAACGATGAAATATATTTTATACAACAAACATAAAATAAAACGAAATAATGATAAGCACATCAAGAAAAAAAAAACAAAAATGAAGGAACGAAAGAGCAGACATCCGATTTACCGTACGAGTAAAGAGAGCGAACAGAAATTAATTTATAACAAAACAAATTGTATGTGTAAAATAATAATAAAACAACAACAACACGAACAAGATTAAACAGCAATTCGTAAATTTTTTTTCTATTCTGAATGCCAGTGGTAATCAAAAATGTACTTCTTCTCTGCATTCAGTTGGTTGTTAAAATAATAAATAAATAAAAAACAAAAACACAACCTCACTTTTCCTACACACATATATAGTTACACACACACACATTCAAATGAGAGAAGAGGCATGAAAAGAGTAAATAATTGGCAAAGATTTAATAAACGAAACAATATGAAAACGAAACAATTGGTCGTGCAAATGCATAAACAGGTTTTTGTTATCCGGATTATGGATTATTTTTATACCCTCCACCACCACTAGTGGTGAATGATAGTATAATAAGTTTGTGAACCGTGTACTTTTTTAATATTCATCTTAGACCTCATAAGTAGTATAAATGTGTACATATGTAACAGTTTCAGTAAAAACGGACCAATGGGGAAAAATGAGTTTTGGAGAAAAACGATTTTGAAGTTAACAAGTTAATTTTTTTTCTTATCAATGGTGTATTTTAAAGCTGACTTATGACAAAAGTCATAAATGCAGTTAGAAAACTGCGGTTTGCTGCATTAGTAAGAGCGTATTGTCTATTTAAGAATCACCAAAATATTAAAAATCGATTTTTTCATCCATAGGTCCCTTTTAACTGAAAGTGACACATATATGGGCATTTCCGTTAAAAGGTCCACCGTGACCGAAAATTTAAAAGTTATTAAAAGCTGATTATTTTACGATATTGTTATATACTACGTTTATACGCACCACTTATTTGCAAATAAATATATTGCAAGTAGAGAATATTGCCGCATAAACAGTGAATTAAATTTTTATTTGCGAATAGCTAACTCATAAAAACAATTCCTGATTAACGACACCATTTGCAAATAAGATTTTAAGCATTGCCACACTTTTAACCGTTTTACGGTTCTATTTCAATGTGGCACATTTATATGACAACAAAAGTAAAATTAAATCAAAAATGTGCAAATAAATTTAAAAATACACAATAATTTTTGATCTTTTTCATTTAAAAAATAAAAAGTTTATATACATACAGTGCTACTAAATGAATAAATTTTCCATCTGGCATCACTTAAAAATAAGAATTTTCATTAAGAAATAGACATATAAACAGTAAGTTAGTTAATCGCAAATAATTTTTATTCGCGAATAGGAAACGTATAAACGTAGTAATAAAATAAATATTAAGATTTTACTGATTTTATACATTTACTCATAAATTTGTTCACTTAGATGAACAATCAGACTGCAAAGTTGTGCAAACGTAATTTCTTATTTGTTTTATTGTATGTTTTCTTTAATATTATCTTCCTTAAAAGAGGTAATATTTAATAAAAATTATTCCAAAAAATTTCTTACATAGTCTGTAATCTAAGGAGGAGTTCAAAGAGAAATATGCTATTCGGATTAATGGTAAATTTTTATTTTGTTTTAATCATTATTCAGTTTAATTATTATGGAAGAAATTTCACGTTCGAGTTGTCACGTATCGACCCAGATTTTGGCTTAAAAAAAATACAGAAGATTTTGGAATCAAACCAAAGAAATTTTAATGTTACATTGCTACGTAAACTTCTGAAAGTAGTTTGACTAAAAAATTGTGCCAGGTTTCGCTGAATTACGCCTTTTTATACATGGCCACAAAAACTACTTCTATTTTTTTTCACGTTCGAACCGCTACTTCTTTTGCCATTATCTTTGACCTAGAATCGAGCCCTCCATAAACTTTGGCATGGATAACAGTGCTTTCTTAGGGCCATTATTATAACTTGGCGTTAGCTGTTATCCGACAGTTAACAGACGCTTTTTGACAGATAACACATTATTATCTGTCAATTTAATCTTAACTTTAGCTAACTTAAAGTTGTAATAATGGCCCTTAGTGCTATAATTTAAGGGTTAAGAGAACGTAAAAGTATTTGTTGCCTGTCTGTCCATTGAAAACACGCTCACTTTTGGAAAGCTCAAAAGAAAAAAAACAATATTGGTGCTTAATTGCTTCTGGTTATCCTAAGAAGTTTGGGATTGAAATCAAGCAAAATCGGTTCAGAAGGATAAGAGTTATGATTCCAAATGTGGAACCACCACCCTAAAAAACTGATAATTTTGTTACAAATCTAACATAAATGATGGTATGTATCTACATATATGACCGAAAATCATACTATTCAATAGTTTTAAGATCAGGCGCGGATTCAGGGGGCGAAATAAGGAAATCCCCCCCCCCCGTAAATTATAAAACTCTGTCTTGTTTATTTCGAAAATACAAGAATTCCCAATAATAATTTTAAATGTACAAAATTTTTGGAAATCCCAGCAAGGTTTTTTTTTATTGAATCTCTAACGAAATTTTCAATAAGTATCCAAATCTTATTTTTGTTTATTAGATATTTCCAATAAAACATCTAGTTTACCGGCAGGTGCCATCTATATCAAAAGACCACTGTAGGTATTCATAAAAATATTTAAAATTTAATAAAGGTTTACAAAACAAATTTTCTATGAAAATGTTCCTTAATAAGGGTTTCTTAAACTTAATAATCGTTTATGAATACGGGGGTAAACGTTTGATAATGCGTGCGGTTGAATTATTAATAAGCCTTAGTAAATGCAATATTTATGTATGTATGTGTTATATGAATCAAAATTCTATTCGATAATTTTTGAAGAATACACGGATTTGTCGGGGAAAATACAGATTTCCTAATCTTTAAGATATATCAACATACAACAAAATGTTGTTTGGGAAGAATTTATTGGCTTTGTTGTAAACTCATTTGAAGAGGCTTTAAAGGATATTGAAGACGTTGATGTGTCAATTAATGCGAAGGCACTTTCATCAATAGTTCTTAAAGCTTTGACTTTGAATTTTGGTTTTGACCTAAAAAATTGTGTAGGGGTTGGAACAGATTGGTGTCCTCTGATGTCAGCAGAAAATGGAGCTGTTAAAAAATTCTGCAAACCGCGATAAATGCGAAAGAAACGCCTTGCTATTCCCATAAATCAAACAACTCAATTTCTAAAAGCAATAAAGTGCCATTAATACAAAAGCTGTATCATTTGTAAAAGAAAGGACAACATTTTTTTTAATATAATCATCCCAAGCGACACATAGTTTAAGCAAAATATTTGGGAGGCAATCTCTCTACATTATGCGAGACAAAATGGGTGGACCGTCACGACTCAATTTAACACTTTGCAACAAGTGTACATCATATAGTAGAAGCTTTGAAAAAAAAATCTGATTGGAAAGGCAGTATCTCTACCTTTATATTAAGGAACTACCTTTTGAATTTATTTGCGGAATATACATATTAAGTGTGATACTTATTGTAACACAGCCACTTAGTATCATTTTACAGAAGCGAGATATAGATTTTCAAATAGGATCAAGCCTTATCAAAACTTTAATCATGAGCCTTGAAGAGAAAAGAAATAAAGCCAAAGAACAATTTAAAGTTCCAATCCAATTTGAACGAAATAATCATATCCAAAATGTTGAAGATTACTGCCGAGTTGTAGGTTACATTCCTCATATTGAATTTGTTTTAGAAGAACTCAAAACACCTTTCCCAATAGATATCCTAAATGTATTGAACTTACCTTAACTCTACCTCAAAGTGTAATCAAGTCATATACATATACAAAACTGTTAAAACCACAACTAGCTGATGAGCTGATTATATTTGATAAAAGAGATAAACACCTACTAACATCTAAACTTGATCCTGATCTATCAAAAAACGTTGTAGATGCTTTAATAAACTGTGATGAAGATATCTACCCAAATCTAAGAAAAATATATACAATTTTCTCTCGCCACGAGCGGGAGGTCATTTACTACCCTTCGTCGAATAAAAACATGGCTCAAATCAACAATGACAGAAGATAGACTGTACTGTCTTAATTTGCCTCACAAGGAAATAATAAATTGCTTATTTAAAAAGATAAATGCATATTGAACTTTATATTTTATTTAACCTTTTTGTTGAGTTTTTTTTAATATAATATAATGATATTGTTTTTAATAAACTTTTAAAAACAAATTTTTTACATTTTTGTAATGCGAAATAAAAAATAACCGGTAAGCGGACTGTTTATGTGCAAATCAGCTTGCAATGGAAGCAGCAGGTAACCCATACCTTTCATCATTGGAGAAAAGTGCTAAAAAAAAAGCTTTGTTAAAGATGATCAAACAAAACAACTTAAAAAAAAAAAAGATGACCGATTTTTTCCTGAGAAATTTGTTATCCCTTATAAACATTCCTTAAACAAAAAAATGTTTCTATTCGTTTTTGTTAATTTTATGTTTATTTTTTTTATGGTATTCATAAGAAATTTATTTTTTAATGTATCATATGCAAAGTCAACTGAATTATTGCGTATACATATGTTTTTTGTTATTAAAAATGAATAAAATATGTATGTTTTTTAAAATACTTGTTTATCTATTTATTTAAAAATAGGAATGTTATTTTTTTAAATTTTGGCATTCGATAACGTGAACAAACTCGAAAACGTGAAACGCCATGGTAAAAATTAGTTCACGTTATCGCGAGTTGACTGTATACAACAGTCCAAAAAATAGCTTAATTAATTCCACAGAAAACCAAAACAAAACCAAATAAATTGTTACATTCATTTGTACATGCATATTATATACATATACATATATTTATTTATTTTTTTTGGGAGATCACAAATTATTAAAACTTATTATTATTTATATGATATTATTAATGGCAACTTGGTAAAATTGATTTCCTTTTAAGCAAAAAATTGTTTAGTATTTTTAAAGCATTAAAAAGCTCATCAGAGATTATGTTTCTAATTCTTGTTGAAATGTATATTCCTGCTACCGAAAACGTGCTCTTACTTTCAACAGACGTTAGTTTTATAGAAAGAAGCAAAGATTATAAATTTGTTGGCCTGTTACCCGTGACTTCATAGACGTCAATTCTTTTTTTAATATATTTTCAGGCTTTTGTATTTTTTTAGAATTTGTGGATGGTTCATCATCTGGTGTTGTCGTATCGTGTAAATTTACATCGTACATCGATTTGAAGGTAGTTTTTAGTAATTTTAGTAAAGAATATGTTTTGATTGCTCGTTTTTGATTTAAACGATTAAAATTTAAAAAAATTCAATATGAAATTCCCGAAAATTTTCCGGTATTAATTAAAAAAAAATGTCCCGGGAATTCTTTTCCGCGTTTAAACTCTAGAAGAGTATCTTTGATCGTCGATGAGCGCATTTTTTAATCGTAGAAGATATCTCACACGGGAAAAACTGTAACACGAGCAGCGTTGCCAGAAGATTTAAAGGGATTTCTTCATTTGGCGAGAAAAAAATCTTATTTTGAAGAGAAAAATCTTCAAATGTTTTAAAACAAGGGCAAAAAAGCAAAATGTTATTAATTTTTTATAAGAACATATGTGTTATTATAGAAACTTTATAAATTGCAATACATACATAGATAAATTAATACATAATTGCGGTATTTATATAAAATTAGTTTGTAGGTTTATATTGTGTCTTTAGATATGGCCATTTCCGTCAAAGTTTACCGAAAATTTAAAAGTTATTAAAAGCTGATTATTTTACGATATTGTTATAGAGAAATATTTAGATTTTACTAATTTTATAAATTTGCTCCTAAATTTGTACATTTAGATGAACAATCAGACTGCAAAGTTGTGCAAACGTAATTTCTTATATGTGAGAATGTTTAATTGTATGTTTTCTTTAATATTTATCTTTCTTAAAAGAGGTGATATTTGATAAAAATTATTCCAAAAAAATTTTCTTACATGGCACTATAGGTCAAACGATCGATTTCACTGGCCAAAAGTCAAATTTCGCACATTGTGTTATCACTTCTTTTGTGTTTCAACCTTATAAGAAACACATCATAGCAAATAAAAATGCATTTGGTTTTTGCAACAACAATTATACAGCTACATACATGACAAGCTGTCAAATGTGAATTATTGAAGTGGCATTGATTCATGTGGTGTGTTTACTTTTAAACATTTAAAGTGAAAATAAAACCAAAGTGTTAATATGAATAACGAATTAATAAGTAAGTATTCGATATTTTTTTATCAAAAAATCTATCTGTATCGTTATTTTTGTGTATAAATCGTAACATATTGCATGCTACCTTAGATCGGTCGCCGAAAATGTTAAATTTTGAGGTTATGTAAGCTTTTGAAGAGTAGGCAACGTTGGGCAATTGAAAGGAAAATTTAAATTTGTTTGTTAATTCGTGCTGAATCTGAAAAATATCATGTGGATTTGCGGTTTTTGCGGTTGTCTAATTCTACCACTTTTTTCAGGTAAACACATTTTCCCGAATATTGATTTATTCGAAGTCTGGGTTAAACCACGCAACAAAGAAAAAAAGCAAGATGCTATGTATGGATATATTGCTAGCCAAATTGGAGTCGATAACATTCCCACTGATTTAAAGGAAAAAGTAAGAAACTTTTGTAAATACTTATCGTTAAAGTGGGATAAATGCCGGAGAAAGCTATCAGATTTTCGTAGTAAGAATGTCGAATGGTTTAAAGGCACATTAACATTAGAAAAAAAGCCAAACACAATCGAAACAGGTGCTGCGATAATCGGACGTCCACGCCTTCCATTTTGTGAAAAATCTAATCGTGAAAAGAGAAGAGAAGCAGCAGGTCTTTCAAAAGCATTGTGTGGTCAGACGGACTTATTGGTATGGGCAGCAGCAACATCAGCTCGGAAACAAGGGCATGTAACCTTAGCAACAGTTCTAAGAGAGACCATAAAAAGTCCAACAAGGCCATCTAACATAAAACAATTATTTTCCGAACAGAATCAGAAGCCAATAAAATAAACGCCAGATGAGGCACTGGCATTTTTATTAGAACATAATTTTACAGAGGACCAATATTGTGGCATACGTCGGGAAAGTAAGTTGAGAAACAGTGACATTTATCCGCACTACAATCAAGTTGCTGCTCAATTAAAGTGCCGACCTGAGGGCGTAGAAGTATGTGAGAAATTGGTAAAAGTTTCATTGGAATCACTTTTATTTCACACTGCAGCAAGAATTGTAGAGATGCAAAAAGAAGTTATTGATGTTATAATGAGTGCAGAAAACACAAACTTCATAAATGTGGAATTGATTTTAAGCTACGGTTTCGATAGCAGCACAGGTCAAGCTCAATATAAACAATCATACATTGAAAAAAGCACATCCCACGATTCTGACTCTTCGCTTTTAGCCACAACAATTATTCCTTTGAGAATGCTCTCCTCTGGAAATCCTGTTTGGAGCAACCGTACACCTCAATCGATAAGATTTTGCCGGCCCTTAAAGTTAGAATATGCAAAGGAAAAAATTTTAAAAGAAGATTTCGACTTGAAAAAGGAAATTGAGAATCTTCAAACCATGCAGATACAAATCGGAGAAGGAAGAATTGTATCCCAGCAAAAACTTGGTAATGACATGCCATTACTGAACAACTTACTTTTCAATGACTACTACATACCATCTTCATTACATAGAAGTAGTTTGGTAATGACTTATTTAACTCCCTATTTGTAAGCGAGGGTGGTAAGTAGTTGCCTACAATAATTTAATCTCATATTTACGCTCTTAATTGAGTAAAACAACGTTTTTTTATACAAAAACTACACTGCCCCGGTAGACTAGCTGGTAGTGAGCTAGTCTATCAGCACCGAGGTTGCGCGATCGAATCCCACCAGAGACAAAATAAAAAATAAAACAAAGTAAAATAAAATAAGAAAAAATAGAAAAAAAAAATAAAGTAAAATAAAATAATAAAAAATAGAAAAAAAAAAATAATAAAAAAAAGTAACAAAAAAAAATTTTTTTTTAAGTCATTCAATGTTAGTTGTAATTTTGGTGACATCGGAGTAAGAACTTTTTAACTCCCTATTTGTAAGCGAGGGAGGTAAGTACTTGCCTCCAATGACATCACCGTGTTAAAATAATGAGTTAAAATGCCAATGAATAAGTAGTGAAGAGTCGTTATATTAGCTTTTTAACTCATTACTTTGCAATGTAAGTTTTTGCTGGGATGCTTTACTTTTAAATTATTCTTAACAGTTATTGATGGAAAGGTTTTAAACATTTTGACTGGGACTAAATCTAATCAATCTTGTCCTATTTGTGGTGCAACACCAAACACTTCAGGGAAATTGCAAATTACAGCTCTGACGTATTTCGCGCTAAAGAATCGAGTTTAAAATATGAAATAAGCCCCCTGCACTGCTGGATACGGTTTTCCAAATTTGTGGTGCATGCAGGCTACAAATGCAAATTAAAAAAATGGCAAATTCGAAAGGAAAACGACAAATTATCAGTTGAAACAAGGAAGCAAGAAATACAAAGCGCATTTTGGAACAAGCTTGGACTCAGTGTAGGTAAACCCAAAGTTGGTGGATGTGAAAGCACAAATGACGGGAATACTGCACGTCGAGCATTTGCAGACCATGAGAGTTTTTCTGAAATCACTGGCGTCGACATAAATCTTATATTTCGCCTCAAAATCATTTTGATTTCATTAACGTGCACTTTCCCCTTGGATTTAAGTGAATTTAAACATTTTGTTATGAAACAGCTGATATAATATTAGCGAAATATTCTTGGATGCCTACGATTGCAACTATACATAAGGTGCTTATTGATTCAAAGCAGATAATGGAAAATTGTGTACTTCCGTTGGGGTTTCTTGGAGAAGATGCTGCCGAATTCCGGCATAAAATATATAAGGCCGACAGGTTACACCACGCTCGAAGAGCAGTCGAACGAATAATATCCTAGATATATTTAATAGGGCCATAGATACATCGGATCCTTTAATATCTTCAATGAGCTTAAGCAAACGCATGCAGCAACGAACACGTTTACAACTTCCGCAGGAAGTTATCGAAATGCTAAAATGTCATAATCCAAACGAAGAATTTGAATCTGAAACACAGTCAAATATAAATCAAAATGTTGAAGAAGAAGTCGAAGTATACGATGAGAGCGACGATTATAATGATGACGGACTTCAATCATATGTAAATATTCTAAATGACTTAGACTTAGAAAATGAATTAGACATAATTTAAATACTACATGCGTTATAATATTCAATAATTTACTGTATTAATAAAATAACAAGTAAGAGTGCTTTATTCGGCTGTGCCGAATCTTATATACCCTTCACCATTGTGCGAGCAGAATACAGAGCCACTGGACAAAAACTAAATAATTTTTACATATACATACATATTTACTAGTGCTGGGAAACTATCGATATTATCGATAGTCTTAAAATATTGAAAATATCGATAGGAAAAATATAAATATCGATATTTTTATTATTTAAAATACAGCTATGAAGACATCTAACAGCAGCTATACACACACAGTTTTTTGCCGCAAATTTCTACTTGCTATTATTAATTCGCACTGAATTACAGCAATGAATACAAACAACAAGAATGGCAAGTGGTATGGATTGCTTAGCAGTGCTTTTTACTGCTAATTAAAGGCCTTTAAGTCGAAATTTGTACATGTTTATTTATATAGGGACTGAAATGTCAAATATTTTTGTAATGTGGTAAAAAAATGCAAATCCAAATGCAATTGCAAGCATAGGACAAAACAATGAACGACCAGTAGAGGATAAGTCCGCTAGATTGAGTACACTCACAATATTCTGTACGTAAAATTAACTGAAATTGTAATATTAAATAAAGACTCAGTTAAGCTACGTTCACACCTATTAAATATTTTACGTCCTACACGTAACCCCTAGCTTAATTAAAGAAATTTTTGCTTTTGCTAAACGTTTGGCTTGATTAAAATCCATTAAAGAGTTTCTAAATTACACTAAACAATTCTCTTCTTACAAATAAAGATTAGTAAGCCAATAGAACTTGTCAAAAATAAAGCTAAAGTTTGATCAATTTATTGGTCACGCTTTTTTTGGATTTTTTCATCAAATATTTGTTAGGTCTGAACATACCTTTAGTCTTTACTTTCTGTTCTGATACGAATCAGCTGATTTGTTTTTGTTATTAAAAACCCTGTGAAATTGATTAGTTTTTCTGTTCTGTTGCGGTTCAGTTTGTTAAAATCAAAAAATTGTTAAGTTATTGTAAGTGACAGCAAAATAAATAATAAAATATACATATTTATGTTAAAATAATTTTTTTTTTTGATTTTAAGAATTCATAAAATTTATTTGCATTAAAGTGATTGAAATGAAACAATGGACCGTGCAAAACTAATAAATTGGTCATAAATGGCTGATAAGTTGCTACAGAAAAAGTAACTATTACAATTTCGAAACAGAACGGCACGGAACAGAACAGAAACAGAAAGTAAAGACTAATGCTGCCTTTAATGAAAATTCAATTAAAAACCGGTATACTTATTTTCATTTATTTTTAACAAAAAGTTCATTTAATTTTTACTGTCAAAAATTCAACACCATATTCCGTAAAATCAAATAAATATTCAGTTATTTTGTTAAATTTTACTGTCAAAAATTCAACACCATATTCAGTAAAAACAATTAAATATTCAGTTATTTTATTAAATTTTACTGTAAAAAATTTACCCCATATTCAGTAAAAACAATTAAACATTCAGTTATTTTATTAAATTCAGTAATTTTCGTTTACACCATAAAACAGCCGAATTTCTAAAAAATACCAGACAGACACCTGTCCGCTTGTTTTTTTTATAAGCGAGAGAGGGAGAATATTCTTATTTACTTACCCTGTTACCAGGGGTGCCAGATAATTTTGGTAAAAAATCGGCATATTTTTAAAAAAAAATCGGCACTTTAATATAAAAAAATACCAATTTTAAATACAATAAAACCTATTCTTACTTACAAATAAGAACAATTCAGAATTATCTAAAGTTTATAACTTATGAAATTTCAAAAGAATCAATCAAAATAAACGTTTTACAAAGAAATTGTAGTTAAATATAAAGTTTTTTTTAACTTTCTTATAATTAAGTATATTCCATATACAAATATTTGAGTTTGACATTTTTATTAAATCTGTTTTAATATGTATATCAAAACACTTTAAATTATTAATTTTTAAATAATAATTTTAACTTTAAAAAATTAATAACTTGCAAAGATAAATTTTCCAGTGAACATCAAAACTCTGTTACATTAAAAAATTCTTTCCACATTTGCGGAAGAATGTGGAAGGACCAAAAATTGTACCAAATGCTGCCACTTAGGCTGGGTTTTTGAGATCTCAGTTAAACTAGGTTTAGTTAATCTAAAAACTGATTTGTGCCGCCAATACCAAGTTTGTATACAAAATGTTGCCGGAACAGCGCAGTCTTGCTTAAAACGTGTGTCTTTAATGAAATAATAAAAAAAAATCACATTTCACCGGAAAAATCCGAGTTGCAGACAACGTTAAACTAAGTTTAAACTTAATCCCCATCTCAAAAACCCGTCCTTAATGTTCACGTTATAAATCTGACATTTTTTGCCAAAAAGTTTGCAAATTTATTTAATTTTCATTACATAAGAATTGGCTATTTAATTTATGTACTAACATCGTCCTCAATTGCGTTATAATCTTAAAAAAAAATTATTTAATTATCAAAGTAATTATTATTTAAATTATATTCATTGAGAGTGAATATAAATTTATCTTACCTTTATTCTTTTGTAAGTATTTATCTATCCATTTTCAAACACAAATATAAAGTGTTTTATATTTTCCTAATAGAAAAAAAAATTTTAACTGAATTATTTTGGGTTTAAAAAATTATTTCTTTTTTAACTTTGGCCTTTAATTCTTCACATTACAAACACTGCATTTAATATTCAATAAAACTAGACCCTTTTTCTTTAGTAGAAGCGCTGACTTAATAACAGTTGTCTCTTTTCAATGTTACAACTGTTTCAGTATCGCCTAAAGTGTGTGTATTATTATCAAACAAACAAAACGTAATCGCCTTTTGCGTGTTAGTCAAAAAATCGGCATTTTTGGAGCAAAAATCGGCAAATCGGCACTTTGATAATTTAGAGGCAAAAAATCGGCAAAAATGCAGGCCTGCCTGTTACACTTTTGTTGTACTGACCACCAGCGATGCCAACTTAGTGCTTTTGGCACTATTTATGGTGCTTTTTGATGCCTCAAAACGCCAAAATTGTATCCTTAGTGCCAAACTAAGAAAAAGCACTAACTTGGTGCTTTTTACAATTTTTAATGTTTTTCCACAATTTATTAAAACTTCGATTATGTAGAGGATGAGTAGGCCTGTTAAGATTATAAGATTTCAAATGATAAAAGAAAGTTGTATTCGTTACCAATAATCTTATTTACGAGCTAGGAAATTTTACAAACTATTAAGAGTTGACAACATATTAAGTAATCGTAGTAAAAACCATGTATTTGTTGTAGGTAAACTTTCTTTTAAAGATTTTGACACTGTTTCAAAAACAGAAAATGGCTTGGAAAATATTAGGAATTGTGAATGGAAAAATAAACAACGAACATATCTTTTTTAGATAGAAGTCAACGATTTAATTGTCCAATTTTGTGTTTAGAGTTTTAAGTTTTCCATACTCTAACGTTGGGCGTTAAAAGAACATTTAGTTCGATGAACTACAGTACATCCAAAAACGGAAACCGATTATCCTTAAACTCTGTTAATTCAATTCTTTACGTTATATGTGGACTTCGTCAGCACAATTTATGCTGTAATGAATACAATCAACCATCTAATGTCTGTAGAGATCTTTCTTCCAATGAAACATAGAAAAAATCAAAATAAATATTACTTTAAAACTGTTTTATGGCCGAAATCAAACTCAGCTGATGATGATATTATTTTTTTGAAGATAATAATACATTATTATTAGTATCTTCAATGTATACATTTAAAAATGTTTATATACAAATGTTAATATAATTATTATTTAATTTTAAATGAAAATGGTCCTACATAAATACCGTCGCCTTTTTTCAATATTGGAGGCATATAATATTCGGCACAGCCGAATGCAACTTATTTTGTGTTTAATTTAATTGTAAAAACGGCTTAGTGCCTTTTTACCCTATTTTTTGCTCGAAATAGTGCTTTTTAGTGCTTTTTTTTAAATTTTAAAGTGCTTTTTGCTCTCAAAAAGTTGGCATCACTGCTGACCACGTTGTTTACAGAAGAACTTTCAATCATGATGGAATAAGGAGGTGGGCTCACAAGCCCAGCTGGTCACAGTGTTTTTCGCCGCAGTGTGACGGTTTATGTCAATTTGTTTGTATATTTACATTTATTTTCGCCGTATGGCTACGAAAAATGTCATAAATTTGTTTGAATTTTTTTTTAAATTTTATTTATGACAGTTACTTTTTTGTTATTTAAAATCTTAAATTATATTAAAAAAAACATAAAAATTATTAATTTAAAAGATTTTGTGCCTAAAAATCTTTTGAAAATTATATAATATCATATATATACATAAGTGAAGGTAAGAAAAAAACTACAAAATAATTAAATTTGCTTTTGACGAAATGAAGGTTGTAGAAACCTTCGAGTATGATTCAGTTGGTGACACTGTAAAAAAACCCACAAACTATGTCCAAGTTGTAATGGCGAGAGGCTTACGAAAGTCGTGGAAACAACCGGTTTTTTTTGATTACGATTGTCAAATGACAACCGAAATTCTTTTTCAAATCATTTCAACGCTTGATCGAGTTGGGTTTCCGGTTGTTGCCATTGTTTGTGACAATGGCCCTACGAATCGTAAGTTATGGAAGAGTTTGAACGTAACTACAGGTTAGTAATTATTAATTTTCTACATATTGAATTGATTGATTAAACAAATTTGATCAGTTTTTACGTTAGAAGAAATCACGTTGACATATTCGAAAATGTCAGGTTTTAGGTATCTTCCATGTAACAGGTAACTTCCATATTTCAGGTAGCTTTTTTTTATTCTACGCAGTTTGGATTTGCTCCTAACACATTCGGTAATTACCAATTCATTCATTTATAATAGTTTTAATTGTAGCATTAATGCGTCTACTTCATTGAGCCCATATGGACGCAAACAGATAATTTCACATAGCTTTAATTTTCATAACTGTAAGTGGTAATGGTGTCCATAGATTCTATTATATGTGTATAAACTACTGGGGTTTTGTTTGATTAATAATAAAATAGATTAAAGTAATTGATTTTTAGTTTTAGAATTAGTTTTAAGTTACCAAAAAATATGTTTTACCCCTTTTGTTTTTGCACAATCCATCGTCAAAATTAACATTTATCAATAAGATTATACAATAAGATTAATTGGGAAGTGAAGAATGTTTAAACTTATGGTTCGGTTTTAAGATACACATTTAACTTACATATATACTTTATTAAAGATTTTTTTATAAGTGTAAGTAATAAATTGTTCTGTAGATACGCCATGGTTTGCCCACCCAACGAATCCCAATAATAAGGTTTTCGCATTTGCTGACGCCCCCCATTTGTTAAAGCTAATTAGAAACCATTTTATTGATAAATGGTTCGTAATCAATAAAAATGTGTTGTCATGCAGGACAATTCAAACGTTGTTTAAATATACCTCTTGTGCTGACACTTCAATTACTTTTAAATTAAGCGATGAGCATCTTTCAGTAAAAGGGGCAGGTAAGTAAAAATTTTGTAATGGTCGATTAAGAATAGTAGTAAAACTATTAATTTTTGAGGGAGACAAAAAGTAAAATTAGCCGCACAATTGTTCTCAAATACCACAGCAAATGCGATTCGACGGTGTTATTCCATTGGCATGGAAATGTATAAGCCCACAGAGACAGCAGACTTTATACAGCTAATAAACGATTGGTTTGACGTCTTGAATTCTTCGGTAGCTAATTTTGGTTTTCCAGGCAAGGTAAGCACTAACTCCATTAATACAATAAACTTTATTTAAGTTTTTTTATGTAGGAACCATTTGGAATTAACATGGAAAGTCAACTTAAAACGTTGGCTCAAATCAATAACATAATGTCGGCCCCTATAATCCCAAACAAAAACAATTTGGAACCGTTCCAAAAAGGCGTTATAATGACAAATAACGCCTTAAAAATGCTTTATAAATATGTTGCCGAAAAATACAAAATGTCGTACATATGTACAAATAGGTTAAATCAAGATGTTCTAGAACATTTCTTTGGGGCTATACGCAGCAAGGGAGGGCTTTATGACCATCCTACTCCAAAGGAGTTTAAATATCGTATGCGTAAATACATTTTAGGTAAGACTCAATCAAAAATCAATTAGTCAAAACGACAAATTCTAACGAATTAATAAATTTTTACTTGTAGCTCGGAACACTGAGCATCTCAGTAACAGAGGTAACGTAGACTCTGATAATACAGAATGGCTAAACTCTACCAATTTCCAAATAGAGAAAAAGTCAGAAGAAAATCTTGTGTCAAATTCAATTCAAATGGAGTTTAAACGTGGTTTATCAAGTTCAAATGAAATGGAGTGTGAAAATGTTTTATCCAGTTCAATTGAAATTGAGTGTGAAAATGTACCAACTGAGGAATTTGATGATCTTGAAGAAATAAACTATGATGACATTGGTACTCTTCAAGAAGATGCATTGGAATATATTTCCGGTTATATAATTAGAAAGCTAAAACTTGAAGAGTACGAATGTCATGAAAGTTCGTATACTTGGGTCGATCAAATTTCAAAGGGTCATTTAAAAAAACCCTCACGAGAATTCGTCGAAAACATAAAACAATTGGAAGTAGTTTTTTATAAATTGAATGGTAAGGAGATCTCCCATTCGCCTCATATTAAACAACGTTTGTTGGAAAGTAGTGAACTTGTCAACTTACCACAAAACGTAAAAGCATTTTTCTTCAAATGCCGTATATATTTTAGAGTTCGCGACCTTAACAAACGCTTAAAAATACAGAAAGCAAAGCAAAGAATAGTGGGGAGTAAAAAAATGATTAAAATTAAGCTTTAAGAGCATAATTTTTAACATCATTACTTTCAACCAAATAGTTTTTATTCTTTTAAGTTTTTATTTTTTTTTTAATTAGAGCTTAACGCACTTTGGGTACTCAAACTTTACTAATTTATAACTTTATAATATTTTTTCTTTAAGTTTTTCATTGTTTTTATTAATGAAGCTATAAGCTCTTGTATAACTTTAAAACGTTCATGAAAACCAACAATTTTTTTTTTTAATTCTTATTTATTTTTTGTTTGATTATTTATTTTAATCTTTATAATAATCAACACTAGTCATTTTTTTATGTTTATGTTTTTGTTTTATGTATAACATCAATGTTATGTTAGTACCGTTTTGTTAATGAAAGTACTTATATTGAATTTAACTTATTATTTTTATTTATATTTTATTAAAAAAAAAAAAAATATGTTATTAGTTTTTTAACTATAAAGACACACGTGTATATTAATACCAGCACCTTGTTTTTCAAAACGACAAGTTACAAATCTATAAATTAAATACATTTGAAACAAAAGCAAAAATTGTTAAATTGTTGCTTTTTTAATGTTCTTTTCTTGTAGATTTGTAACTTGTTGTTTTGAGAAACAGGACCCAGCTATTTGCCTTACTTTAAATAAAAATAAAAAATTAGTAAATTTTATAAAACAAAAATGTTGATGTTGGCATCTTTTCTTCATTATTTTAAAGCTCTGACTATGAAATTGGGTTGGTTTCCGTTTAACATCGCAACAAAATAAGTTTGGATCAAAATTTAATTTAAATACCAACATAAGATGGTTTACGGGCACAAAGATTCAAACAACTGAATTTTGGTAGCTTTTCATAATAGGCCCACTAATGTCACAGATAGGAAGTAAACTTAAGTTTTTATTTCAAATGTTATTCCACAATGAATAAAACACAGTTATTTTCCTATAATTGAAACTTTCATATATTATTACCTTAAACGCAAAACGCCCTTACTAACAAAAAACAAAAATCGACTTTTTCATTAAATCTGATGTATTGCATCAACACAAATGTCCACAAAAGGTTTTTAAATCTTTTGACCAAGATAAGCGATTTTATTGATAAATAACAAACGGCCCTATCTAAAAAGATTATATGATAAAAGCCAAAAGGCCTAACAAACAGTTTATATAATATGCAGCAGGTTTTACAAGAAAAAAAGAAGTTAAATCAATAATTAACAGTTTATTATTATTAATTTATCATATTAATTAGTTTTTTGCTTCTACTGTAACATTTTAGAAATGTTAGATAGGGCCTTTTGCGTTTAGGTGACGATATGTATTTTTGAACGTGAAGTTCTCAAAGTTACCATTAACTTAAATTTAGTTTTTTATATTACGCACTAATTCCTTTTTGCCACAAACGTATAGACCACTTCTGACCATTTCCAATAGGATAATTATTTAGTCATGATTTAATATTAGACGAGACAAAAGAAACTCTAAAGTATCAATATGTAAAGCTGGAACATCACATCAAACCTATTGAATGTATAAAGAAATAGTCAACCCAATTACACTCGCATATCCTTAAAACTTCACTGAGTGGCTCAAGTACACCTTTTTGTAAACTTCATTTCATGTTGATGAACGCTGGCAAAAATCAAAGAGAATGATTTACCGTAGATATCAATGTTGGATAATATTGTGATGCTCCAGCCATCTTTATTGCATATGCCTGCTTTAAAACCATCGGTTTGTCCCTTAAAACGTGGTTCACAATACCCAAAGCTTTCACTAATATTTCCGCATACAAATGTGGCTTATACACAATATATGTATACAAAATATTCACAAGACATCATAAATTTTATTTGCATAGAATGCTATTGTTGGGCTTTAGCCAGTGGCCAATTCTTCCGCCTCTCGTAAAGTACGGCACAAATGCTTTGCTTTCAAACCCTCTTTTACGTAAATTTGGCACAAATACTTCCTTTAGTAACTATTTATCTATTTAATTAAATTTACATTACAGTTCTATTGCTTCGCCAACAAAAACACAACACACAAACGCATTAAGTCAGATTGTTTTGACAGAAAAAACATAGGCGAATGTCGGTGCTTTGACACAAAACCTAGGCGAATTGGCTATTTGTTTACACTCAAATAAAGGCGAATTTGCTTATTTTGACATTTGTCGTCACAATTCTAGCAACAAAATGCCTGTTGTTTTTTCTTTTGTTGGATTGTTGTAGTAGTGAGGCCACTTTATTAATACATTTTGCTTTCAATTATAAGACACCAGCAGCATGTCCGAGATGGCTTCGCAATTATTTTACTTTTAAAATTTGATGTATTTAACTAAATTATTTTAACAAATAGAAAATGGGAAGTGCTTACACAAAACAAGCAATTCATTTATTATAGATAAGTAAAAATTAATTTTTGGTAGTTAAATCAAAAAAATAACTGAATACCTATTTAATTGTTTTTACTGAATATGGTGTTGAATTTTTGACTGTAAAATTTTATAAAATAACTGCATATATATTTGTTTTTACGGAATATGTAGTTAATTTTTTGACAATTAATTTATATAAGATAACTGAATATTCAATGGTTTTTACGGAACTCGCGGTTGAATTTTTGACAGTAAAAATTAAATTAACTTTTCGTTGCTTTAAATTACATTTTTATTTAATTTAACATAAAGAAGAATTTAACTCAATCAACGGACAATATTAACTGCAACTGAAAATCCGTATTAATATGCACTTAGTGTTTTGAATAACTGTTAGAATCAGTTAAAAATAAATTTGCTTGGAATTTTAAATGTTTATTTATTTAAAAATGACTGAACGGAATATTTCTTAAATAAACTACAATCCGTTACTGTAATAATATTGTGAGTGTACCTTTTTGGGTTTAGAATTTAAAAATTTTTTTAAAGTTGCAATGGAGTATCTTATAGTCCCTGTTACTTCGGTTCCTTAAGAAAGGCACTTATCAATTTTTAAAAAACTGCCATCTAAAATAACGTGCGTATATACATACGTCTCATACATTCAACAAAGTGATAAAAACAACGAACTGTATGTAGCCTTACAAAAAACTAATTAAAGTTTTCCTGCACTGTTTGTACTTGTGTCGATAGTAATATCGATAGTGAAATCTGAACTATCGATAAATACTTAACTTTTTTTAAATCGTTTTTAGAACATAAAAAAAATAAAAATATTAAAAAAAAATTTCTTTTTAAAAAACCAAGATTCGAACCATTTCATATTTCATTAAAATGAAATATGACACGTTTACTGTTCACAAAATTCAATACAGTTGAGTTGTAATTACTTTTGATGTTTTTGTTCACCGCAATAGCAAAGTTGGGAAATATATTCACCAAAATAGTTTGTGTCATGTATGTGTGTTTGTTTTGTTTTATCTTTTTTAAGTAGCAAAAAAACACAAAAATTCCTAGTTTGAATTTGTAAAAATTATTTCGTTAAATAGATGAAATAATAAATAAGGAAATAAGGGTGATATGTATATGTAAACAATTGAAGGGTTGGGGGGGGTAGAGGGGCATCACATGGCTAAATCAAGTTCTCTCCTCATAAGGACCCAGAATATATATACTTTATAGGGTCTTAGATCAATATTGTAGAAATGACAAACTTATATATACCCTTTTCCACCTGAGGTGAAGGGTATAAAAAGAGTAATTTTTGGGATTTCAGTATTTTGATTATAAATCAGCCATTTTTTAACCGATTTGACAGATTAATATACCGACGTGTTTAAGAAGAAATTTGCCAGTTAGTTGGGTTATAAATCTTGGACTCGGGAAGATCTCTGGTTCCCGAAAGTGGGTATTTAAAAAAAAAAATTTATTTTGGTCATAACCTTTTCGTATCTGAACCGATTTTTCCGAGTTTTTCAGAAAATATTTTCTACTAAAAATGTCCGATCTTTTGATATATAAGGCGTAACTATAGGTCATATAACATTAAAAAAATTCAGGTTATTATACAATTTTTGAAATTCTGTGTATGGGAGGTACCACGCCCACTTCTCCAACCCCGCCCACAATTTGTGGGTTGGTGTGTATTGATAACTTGAATCTTTGCACCTTATTTGGAAGCTTTGGCTCTTGCCGTTCTCCAGATATACAGAAAAAAGAAATAAAAATACAACAAGGGATTTTTGGAAAAAATTAGAGGCAGTCGTAGTTTTTTGCTCATATCTCAGCCATTTGTGGACCGACCTTTCTGAATTTCAATAGCAAGCAATTCCGGACCATATGTGACATAAATGTATAATAACCTGGCCCCCATCATATATGGGGTCTTCGGAAAATCCATTTCAGCGGACAGACGGACATGGTTAAATCAAGTTCTGTCCTCATAAGGACCCAGAATATATATATACTTTATAGGGTCTTAGATCAATATTGTAGAAATTACAAACGGAATGACAAACTTATATATACCCTTTTCCTCTTGAGGTGAAGGGTATAAAAAGAGTAATTTTTGGGATTTCAGTATTTTGATTTTAACTCAGCCATTTTTTAACCGATTTGACAGATTAATATACCGACGTGCTTAAGAAGAAATTTGCCAGTTAATTGGGCTATAAATCTTGGACTCGGGAAGATCTATGGCTCCCGAAAGTGGTTATTTAAAAAAAAATTATTATTTTGGTCATAACTTTTTCGTATCTGAACCGATTTTTCCGAGTTTTTCAGAAAATATTTTCTACTTAAAAGTTCCGAACTTTTGATATATAAGGCGTAACTATAGGTCATATTACATTCAAAAAATTCAGGTTATTATACAATTTTTGAAATTCTTTGTATGGGAGGTACCACGCCCACTTCTCCAACCCCGCCCACATTTTGTGGGTTGGTGTGTATTTATAACTTGAATCTTTGCACCTAATTTGGAAGCTTTGGCTCTTGCCGTTCTCCAGATATACAGAAAAAAGCAATAAAAATACAACAACAACAATGGATTTTTGGAAAAAAATTAGAGGCAGTCGTGATTTTTTGCTCATATCTCAGCCATTTGTGGACCGATCTTCCTGAATTCAATAGCAAACAATTCCGGACCATATGTGACATAAATATATAATAACCATTTCAACGGACAAACAGTCAGACGGACAGACGGACATGGTTAAATCAAGTTCTCTCCTCATAAGGACCCAGAATATATATACTTTATAGGGTCTTAGATCAATATTGTGGAAATTACAAACGGAATGACAAACTTATATAACCCATTTCCACCTGAGGTGAAGGGTATAAAAATAAAACCCATAACACATACGTTATTATATATATGAATAAACTAGTTTTGGTCCCCAAAGGGTGAAGGGACATGTAATGCATTAGGGCACTAAACTGTTAATTTTTTTCTGCAATGTTGCCTAAAATCCTTGTCTAGAAAGAAAATAAGTTAAAAGGGCTGTTTTTTGAGAAAAACGGATTTTTACCAAAAAAACTGAAGTAATAAAATCTTATTTTTTTTATTTTCCCCCAATGGGTTAATAAAAATTAATATATTTATATACAGATTTATAGAGTTTAAATTACCTTTATAATGATACTTACCGTAACCAGAGCATAAATAGCTGAGATATGACCGATTATGTACTCAAGTTTTAATGGCCCATATCTCAAGAAGTTGGACCGAGCTCCAAAAAAATTTTTTTTTATTCGACACAGCGCAGAAATCTATGCCGCTGGTAATTTTGGTGTAGATCAGAGTGTTGCAGGTATTCCGTATTTATGCGGCTTTGTCTCCGTACTGTTAAGGGACGTAAAAGGCACAGCGGCGCCAAAAAGGTTGTTTAATTTTTTCACTTTTTTCCTCACAAAGCATTCTGAACACATTCCAGATAACATTACCTAATATTTTGAGTTTTATGACTTTTGGGCAGTGAAATAGCTCATTTGACCTATAGTGCATGGTCTGGAATCTAAGGAAGAGTTCAAAGAGAAATATGTTATTCGGATTAACAGTAAATTTCTATTTTATTTTGATCAATATTCATTTAAATTATTACGGAAAAAATTTCACGTTCGAAATGTCACGTATCGACCCAGATTTTGGCTTAAAAAAAGGAAAATACAAACGATTTTGGAATCAAACCAAGAAATTTTAATGTTACATTGCTACGTAAAATTCTGAAAATAGTTCTACTAAAAAATTGTGCCAGGTTTCGCTGAATTACGCCTTTTTATACATGGCCACAAAAACTATTTCTGTTTTTTCCCCGTTCGAACCGCTTCTTCTTTTGCCATTATCTTTGACCTATAATCGTGCCCTCCATAAACTTTAGAATAGATAACAGTGCTTTCTTAGTGCTATAATTTAAGGGTTAAGAAAACTTAAAAATATTTTTTGCTTAAAATGTTATTGCATTTTTGATGCGTACGACTGTCACGTTCAACACTTTGGAATTACCCATATATTGTCCATAGAATTTTGTCTAAAAATACACTTTAAATCCATTTAGTTTTTAATAAAGAAGATCGTAAATAAGCCCACTTAAATAAAAAAGTTTCATTGAAAGCTGTGTGACCCTTTTAGCATTTTCACTGCTAAATTTAGCATTATTTATTTTGATTTAGTAGCGAATTTTTCAAATAGCATTTAGCATTATTTTCAGCATTTTTTAATTTTAAAAATTTTATATATTGCTATTTCGCAATATGACTTATAACTTATGTCAATCTCTGTAATTGTATTTTGTCATTTATACGTTCATACAAATCGTCATCTTAAAGACCTAATAACCTATCTGCAAAAATTTCAAAATTGAGTTTTTTATGGATTTTTATTCCCTATATCATAACGCATATGTGTGCAAAATTTTGAACATGTAATATTACAAATGACAAAGTTTTTGTACCTAAAGGACCGTTACGCACAAAAAAATAGAAAAATAAATCACCAAAACCAGTAAAAGAAACTTCTACTGTAATTATTTAATGTACATAGGTATATAATATTCATGTGTATAAAGAAATTTTTATTTACTCATACTAATTAGTGCTGCAGATAGGTTATTTGGTTTCAGATTTTTACAATTCCAAAAAACCTAAGTGTCATAACATAAGCTGTGATTAGAAAAACAAAATTTTCTCAACCGATATATATATATATCTGGTTTCATTTTAATCAAAATGTACATATTTCGTTTCAATATCGTTAATAGTTTCAATTTTATAACGTTTTTTCCCTCTCCTGTAAACTTTTGAAAACTGCAGATAGGTTATTTCGGTTTTTAGGTGGCGAAATGTATATTAATAGCAACCCTGTACACACATAAAAAAATATTTAGGAAGAAATTGTAGATTTTACTACAGAAGACATAACGGTTTTGGCACAGCAACGGCAAAAGCTGAATGCATTTGAATTGATGAACCAAACTTCAACTGTTGAATTCTGGATAGGTGATTAGAATATGATGAAAACAGATAATATTCTAATGGTATTTTGCCCAACACTTGAAATTCATATAATGGTGTGTTTAATGTGTAATTAAATTTACTGAAAATGCTGTTGAATGGCCTTTTGTGTTTTCAATGATAAATTTAGTTTTTACTTATATTTTTTATTTAAGGTGCTATCAGACGGAATGTATTTTACATATGTACTGTCACTTTTCTTCCCCATATGTAATTCCGTATGTATGTCAAAATTTCCATTTTACATACGATTCATAATTTTTGCTATCACACCTGCTTATGTTTTTCCTTATGACATAACCTATAAATGTAAACAAAAGCTGACTTTCGTTTACGTTTCAAAACAAACCACCTGCTTTGGTTATGTTTGCCACAGGCAAATAGAGCGTGTTCTAATCGAAAAAGTTACATATGTATTTCCACATGTATTTTACACATGCAAAGTTTCATATGTATCACACGATGTGTACAACTTTTACAGATGGAAAATTTGACAGTACATATGTAAAATACATCCCGTCTGATAGCACCTTTAGGCATATTATTTCCATGTATTCGCACATTTGCTTAAGCCAACTTAAGCACATTATGGTTGGGCCTTAACAGTTTTTGTGACAGTTGTAGGTTAGGGCTTTAAGCGTTTATCATGTAATATTTTGTGGATATGGCATTTTATTTTTTTGGTTTGAAAATCGCTAACTTTTGTCAAACTACTGAATTGTTTATATTAAATATGTAAATCTATGTATGTTTAGATCTAATTTATTTTATATATAAACTTCATTCTATTTTAAAGAAATATATTATTTTCAGTTAAATTAATGTATAATTCATTCATTAAAATGATACAATTATTTAACAAAATTTAGCATTTTTTTAGCATTTTAAAATTTTATTTTTAGCATTGTTTAATCCCCATTTAGCATTCAATTTTTTTTTTAGTTGTGGTCACACTGATTGAAAGTAATGAAATCCTTAAATTAGAGGTACAGTGAAAGCCTGATAATCCTGACCTCGCTAATCCGGATTATTCGTAATCCGGACATCGTTTTTCAATTAATTGTTACCCCAAAAACATATTTTTTCTCTTTTTTGCTGCAAAAACAAATTACTTTGCTACGCATTTAAAAAGAGCTCATTGGAAATATATGGATTTTTCCAAATATTATATTAAAATAATGTTGGTTCGCTCACCTTTTAAAAGATTTTCTGAAGCTCTTATGTATAAGTACTTTGTTTAAAAATTATCATAAGCATGGAATGTGGAATTGTCAAACTAAAAGCTTCTTTACCCTTGGATTTTCTGTTACTTTTTACCACTTAGTTCTTCTCTTGGTCTGGCAGTACCACAATTAGAATAGCTAAAAACCCCAATTAAATAAAAAGTAATTAAACAGATTTTTTATTGAAAGTATGCTTATTATTTTGGTTTTTACGAATCTATAATATAATTTTATTATTTCATTATTTTATTTTACATGCAAGACATCGAAAATGTAGTCCTTAATTTTACACATTGGTTTCTCGCATCTACCACAGCTGAAACGAGTTTTGCGCTTGGTTTGTGTTATTTAATTGAACTTAGCTCATAAGGGACCGTAGTTTTCTTATTTGAATCAAACTTGATTCATACAATTCAGAGCATATTAATAATAGAATTCCCGTTTCCGTTTTTTCGATATTTTGTACTATTTGAAAGATATTGAAAAAAAAATTTGGTCTGGCCAAGAGGGTAATTTCATAGACTTTTACATAGAAATGGAATTTTACCCGACTAATTTGCTACGATTGCATCCAAATAGTTTCATTGGATTTAGCACACTATATTCGAAAAATATTGCCAAAAAACACGGTAATCCTTGGGTTAAATTCCATTAATTCTACCCTTTGGTACAAAATACATGAACTTTTTTGTTTCTTAATATATAAAACTTTATAAACATACGTTTTTTCTGTTCCATTCCATTTATATTCTCAAAATTAACAACCTCTCATCCAAGATGCTTTTTTAATAGTTTGTATGCCCAGAAATAACGATGCATTTTTATATATGCTAGACAATGGGTTCAAAAGTGTACAAAACTAATAGACAACAAGCTGATACAAGCCTCATTGTTTAAAAAAACTTTAAAAAAATTATGATTGTTGTACAAACTTAAAGTCTATCCCCCGTATTTATAAACGATTATTGAATTAAACAAACGTTTATTAAGGCAAATTTTCATACAAAATTTGTTTTGTAAACCTTTATAAATGTTCAAATTTTTTTATAAATACGGGCGTATATCTTTAGGTCTAAAAATAAAAAAAATCTTCATTTGAGAAAAAAAATTTTCAAATCTTATTTTGGACAAAAAATTTCAAAAATAAGATAAAATCAAATTAAATTGTATTCCTTTGACCTTTTTTATAAATAAAAACAAATAGTTTTTTCGAGCTCGAGGCCAATTATTTGTAAAAATATATATAATATTTATTAAATTATTTGTTGCAATATTTCGATATCCATCGGATATCATTATCAAGGAATGAGTTACAAGTATATTCGTAAGAGACGTATTACTATCTCCACATTCAACTTTGAACTCTATTGAATAAGATAAAATCTTCATTCTGGCAACGCTGAAGATCAGTGAGACTTAGAGTTTCTACGCGGGAAAGAATTCCCGGGAAATTTTTTCCGGGAATTTTCGAGAATTTCAAATTAAATTTCTTGAAATTTTAATTTGTTACCATCGTTTAAAAAAACGAGCAATAAGAATATATTCTTTCGTCCGCCAATAAATCAGCGGTCTTTAAAATTGGTGATAAAATTTCTAAAAAGCTTCTTTAAGTAGAAAATGAAAATGTGCACGATACACCAACACCAAATGATCAACCAACCACAAATTCTAAAAAAATAAATGTAAAAAAACACAAAAGCCTGAAAATATAAAATTAACGTCTGACGAAAGTAAGAGCACGTTTTCGGTAGCGGGAACATACATTTAAATAAGGATAAGAAATATGATCTCTGATGAGCTTTTAAATGCTTTAATAATTCTAAAACTATTTTTCTTAAAAGAAAATTAATTTAATTTTTTGCTTTTAAAAATAACTTCTAAAACATATCTCGTAATGTTGTTAAAAGCTACCTTCAAATTCTGTTTGCTATTTGCATCACAACTTGCAAAGATCTCACATCTATAGGTAAGGACTGGTATTAGATATGTTTTCGCATTTAGTACTTCTTCATTGGTGTTACACATTGTGTTTGCCATAGTGTTCTAAGTATTGATTAAGTCTGAGTTCATACGGCTCATGTCTTATTGACAAGATTCTTCCTTTTTCTTTTTGAGCATGAATTGGCGTTCAAATGATTCATGTCATGTTGCCGACATGTGCTTTTTTGATATTGAAAACAATAACAAAATTAAACAACGAATGAAAAAGCAAAACGTGTAAAGACAGTACATGCATCTGTGTACTCGTTTCTTTTCCCCTCGTCCCTCTCGCCTATAAAGTAGCAAGCATGTCAATAAGACAAGAGCCGTATGAACACAGACTAATGGCGATTTCTTTTCTGAGAAATATGTTGCATTAATGTTGCATGTTCTACAATTTTGTGTTCGTTTGTACAAAATGTTGCATATTTTACCCCTTCTTTAACTTAAATTTGGTACTTAATTTTTTATTTGTATAACCAATGTTTTATTATGTTTGTCATAATTTATACCGCTCATAATATTGTAAAAAAATTGCTTTAAAACAAAATATAAATATATTTACACATTAAAATCAAAAAATTCTATTTATTTTACAATCGTTTTTATTTTGCTAAGCCATTAGTGATGTCAATATTTGTTTCCAAGCCATAATAGCGTCCAGAAACCGCTCAAATAGCTTTAAAAATCGCTCATGAAGTACATTAATGATGAAAGTGTAATAGTTGTTAATAAAAGCAGCTAATTGTGTTCTATTGAAATTGCACATCATGTAACACTTCCAGTGATTATAGGTAACATTAGAAAATGTTACATGTATATACTGTAACATATTTTTCTCAGAAAAGAAATCGCCATAAGTTCTGCCACAAGCAAATGTTACATGATCCGACCAAGTGAGTGTGTTGTTAAAAATGAGACCAAGATTTTTTACCTTATCAATTATTTCAATTTGTTGGTCGTTGATACAAATTTTAGGACGTTGATCTATTTTCTGGGTTCTCCTTCGTATTATAATACATTTAGATTTTGAAGAATTTAAGCTTAAACCATTTATACATGCCTCCATGTTTTGTTTTTTTGTGCTTATATATAATTGGACGTCGTCAGCATACAATCTAATACGGCAATGGTGTAACTTATCAGGTAAATCATTTGCTTAAATTGAGAAACTTAACAGTCCGTGAATGGGGAACGCCCCTTATAATTGGCAGAAACTGTGAAGATGTCAAACTTTTAGTTTCAACATACTGCATTCGACCTTCAAGGTAAGACGATATCAATAAATTCATAATTTTTTCAAGTTTTTGAGCTAATATTTTATGGTCAACTGTATCAAATGCCTTTGAATGGTCTAACAATATAAGCATTACTAAACAGCCATCATCCACTTCCTTTCTAATATCTTCGGAAACATCAGTAGCAGTAATGCAGCTATGGTTAGCTCGGAACCCAGATTGTTTTTCAGTAAGTAGATTGTTATTATTTATATATTGAACTATCTGCATACGTAAAAGTTTTTCAAATGCCTTTGACATGGTAAAATAGCAATTGGCCTGTATTCAGTCGCAGATTTTGGTATTGGTAGAATTTTGGCTTTCTTCCATCTTAGCGGATAACTGTTTTTTGTTATTATTGTGTTGAAAATTAAAATTATAAATGGTAATAGTGGTTGAAGAATAATTTTTATGAAGTTTGGATGAATGCCATCAATACCTGTTGCATTCGACTTGTTAGAACAACAGCTTTTAAAAACGTCGAACTGGTTTACGCACTCGAAATTAAACTTTATTTGTGGCATATCTTCATTATGATGGTTGACATAATATGAATGATTTGCTTGTCTCATAGGTATATTAACAAAATTTTGATTTATTTTATTTGGATCAAGCATGCTAGCGTTATGTTAAATGTAAATGTGTTAGTTAGGATGTTTGAGTCTATCCCAGCAAACAATATGAGTCCTAAAATAGTCTTTTAGGACTCCTTTTTATGAGCAAAACGCTCATAAAAAAGCTCCTAAAACCCTCAGATATGAGCGTGTTTTCCTATGAAACCGTCAAAAAATTTTGTAATGAATATGAGCGTTTTAGGACTCCTAAATTTAACGATTTGTATGGAAAATTGTGAGCCTTTTTGCTCACAAATCAATCATAACAACCTCTTAAAAGAGGTATTTCTTTTTCTTGAAATTAGGGTCTGCATTTTATATGTAAATTTGTGCTTTTTAGCTTTTAATGGAAAAGTTGTATTTATATATGTTTTGTGCATGGAAATCATAATCATTTTAAACAAATTTCAGCGGACAAAACCACCAAATTTTCTTTTAACAAAGGCTTCAAATGGATAGTTTTTTATTTAAAAACACAAAAATAAACTTACTTTTTGCACAATTTCTCCAAGATTTTATCAAAACCACAACCGAACAGCGCAAAATGATCACAATAATGACAGACAAACGCAAAATATTGAAATTATCAAGAAAAAGAAAACAAGCTACCGTTGCCCCTCAGAAAATCCTCATAAATAAGAGTTTTCTAGGAGTGTGCTACTAAATTGCTCATAAAAATGAGTCTTTTCGGAGTCCTGAATTCTACAGAATTGCTCATAAATTAGCAGGGTAATCTTAAAACCCTCAAGAAAAGGAATCTTTTAAGAGTCATATTTAGGAGCGATCCGAAAATTGTTTGGTGGGATGCCATTTTCAAGAAATTACTTTCATGTGTAAATGCTGAGTTAAGGCTAGTTTACACTATCTCACAAGTATAACGTATTCCATAATACTTTGTGAGATAGAAATGTAATGAGTTTTGTTGCGACTGTCAAAAAATCTAATTTAACATAACAGTTTGTGTTCACACCATCACAGCAAGTATAAACACACACACATGAAATGCAACCCTGATACAATATAAAGTATAATTGTTTAGAAATTTTTCAAAAATCGATGAAATCGTATGGGATGTCAAACTTTTTTCATAATACTTGCCATCTTCATCACACATACATTCACACCATCAGACCTTTACTTGAGTTTTTGACATGTAATAATACAACGTATAATAGTGTAAGTCTGAGTTCATACGGCTCATGTCTTATTGACAATATTCTTCCTTTTTCTTCTTTGAACATGAATTGGCGTTCAAATGATTTATGTCATGTTGACGACATGTGTTCTTTTGATATTGAAAACAATAACAAAATCAAACAACGAATGAAAAAGCAAAACGTAAAGATAGCACATGCATCTGTGTACTTGTTTATTTTCCCCTCGTCCCTCTCGCCTATAAAGTAGCAATCTTGTCAATAAGACATGAGCCGTATGAACTCAGACTTAGTCTGTCATGTCGTCAACATGACATGAATCATTTGAACGCCAATTCATGTTCAAAGAAGAAAAAGGAAGAATCTTGTCAATAAGACATGAGCCGTATGAACTCAGACTAAGCTAGCCTTTAGTAATGATAGAAAATGCTTGGTTGACAACACAGTTGTTTTTTTACATTTGATTATGTAAATGTCAAGACGAATTCATGTAAACAGTGGTAACCAGTCACATTGAGTTATTAATGGTTCTCCACCAGACCAAACCTCAAATTGAGGTTAAAAACGATTGCATATAGTTAATGCAGATACCGCAAAAACTGTAGCTCGGTACAGTTATACGACGCCGAAACACTAACAAATGCGGGGTGACACCGCAAAACGCAACAAAAGCAGACAAACAAAATTGACCTGTTTGCCCTTAAGAAATAATGACAAAAAGCGCGAGCTGCTTCTCCACTCAGAGCAGTTTTACGAGTGCAACCTAAATTATTGTTGCTAAAATGACGACAAAAAATTGCCTGAAGTAACAGCTGACTTTAAACGAAAGCAAATATCGTTAAAAATTTTACTGAATAGCATATTCGATAAATTTTCGTTATATTTATTTTAACGATTCGGTTATCGCTAAAAAAGTAAGTGAATCGCACTACAGGTTTGTTATTTTTTTAATAAAACATATAGTGTTATGACGATTTTTTTACTTTAGTATGCGGCTTAAAACTTCCTTTATGCTTAAAAATACTTACAAGAAATATTAACAATTATATTGGGAACAGAACGAAACGTAATAATCAGTTTTTCGAACTACAAAAATGATTGGAAATTATACCCATCACAAACCAGGTGGCGTTCATTAGAAACATTAGTAATTCGAATTCTACAATTATATGAACCGCTTAAAGTTTGCTTTGGCTTCGCTGCTAATATCGATGTCTAAGCTTGAGGTCTGTTTTTATATAAATATTAATTTTATCCAAATTTTTAATATTTTTAATCAGGCTGAAGTTCATCAAATTTAATTTTCATTAAATTATTTTTATAAAGAAAGGAATTTTACAACACGAAAATTAATTAAAATTGTTATTGGTAATCTTTCATTCTTGACCATGGCCGGAGCTCGAACCCTGGCCGGCAGGTTACCATGACATGTTGCGATCGCAACCACTCGATCTCCTCAGAGGGATTTGCCGTCCATAAAAAACCATAAATAGTTCAAAAAATAACCACAATACTAATTATATTAATTTAAAATGTGTTGTTTCTAGGTGACAAGCAATAGATTGTGTAGAAAAATGTAATATATTTTTATAATAATTGAATTATGTAGTATAAATTTTTTTACACAATCAGTTGATTGTCACCTGGAAACAGCACATACATTTTTTTCTTTTTTTGTTAAAATTAAATTATATTATAAATTTTCATATTAATTCGAATGTGTATTCTAGGGATGCCAAATTGGGATTGATTCTAGAAAATTCCGGGATTTCTGGATCCCGGGACTTCCCGGGATTTCGGCATTTTTCGGGTTTTTTTTTAAATAAACAACACTTTTTTTTATTTACTGCCGGTTTAACGATGTCGAACGTCATCGTTCGCATAGAAAATTATATTTAAAACAAAAACAAAATTCGCAAATTTGTTTTTGTTTTAAATGTAATATTCTATGCGAACGTTAACGTTCGAAATCGTTGAACAGGCTGTTATTTATGAATTTCCAAAAGGTATTATATATAAAACATACACTTAATATTTTTAATTAGGCTTAAGTTCATGAAATTTAATTTTTATTAAATTATTTTTATGAAGAAAGGAATTTTACAACATGAAAATCAATTTAAATTGTTATTGATAATCTTTCATTCTTGACGTGGCTCGGGCTCGAACCCTGGCCGGCAGGTTACCATGACATGTTTCGATCGCAACCACTCGATCTCCTCAGATGGATTTGCCGTCTTACACTCGCAGCCATCGACGACTGCTGACGTCACCAGTCAAACATCAATCCTTAAACCAAATTGTATTTTAACATTTGGTAGATCGAAATTTGCCTTCCCGAATGATTATCCATTTTAATTGATTTTACATGTTTTTTCCTTTACTTCTGTTTTTTCGTACTTTCGTCAAGAATTTTTCTTGAAGTCCAAGTACATTTTTTTTTTTTTTTGTATATATGGGATATATATAATACCTTTTGAAAATTCAAAAATAAATAAAAAGAGTGTTGTTTATTTAAAAAAATCCCGAAATTCCGGGATTTTCTAAAATCAATCCCGATTGGCATCCCTAATTCTTATATAAAAAACTCAAGCTTAAGCAAATTAATAAAGATCGAATAAGAAAAGTTATAAGTATGTATTAATGTATGTATTAATAATTTTTGCAATTTTATTTTAGTGTTTATTCTTAAAAAAATTATTTGAGTGTTTATTTTTTAATTATTAATTATTTAATATTTGAATTATTTAAAGGCCTGCTTAATTTTTTTTATTCAATTACTATCCTTACCTAACTGCTTAAGGCTAGATGACACTATTATACTTTGTATTAAAACATGTCAAAAAATCAAGTAATATAAAGCTTAGTCTAGACGATATGTTGAATCAGCAAATGTATGCGTATACTCATATGCTTAAAAATAATAACAAATGTCCTATCAGCATATGCAATATGCTAGGTGTCTAGACGATATGCTGAAAATACTAAATTCAAATTCATCATATGCTAGCAAATGATATTTCAACAAACAAGTAGCATACAATTTTTGTGTCTACACGATATGTTGAATTTCGTATGTTGTTATGTATGTTGAGTAAAGAGAACATTTGTTTAAAAATTAAAAATTAATTTGACAATTCTCTTTTTTTATTATTTTATTTAAAATTTGTTATCAATTATCGCCTTTATTGCAAAAATGAATAGGTTTAGTGTAATTAACAAAAAAGTAAGAGTGCTTTATTGGGCTTAGTCAAATCCGCAAAAAATTAAAATATTTAAGGACTGGATTGATCTTAAAATTATTAGTAAAGTCTCACAGTTACTTAATTTATTTCAGTTCTACCCCTATGGTAAATTATGTGCCGACCAGCTGAATGTTTTATGGATTTATTTGATACCCACACCACTTAAGTGTCTGCAACACCTAAAAATATTGGTCCTATAACTATCGTTTAGTATACCGATCGACTCAATCGCTATCTAAGTCGATATAAGGATGTCCGTTCGGCCGTCTGGCTGTCCACTTTGTAGTGCGCAAAGTACTTGTCGCAATAATTTGATTGGTTTAATTATTTATCGTAATTTAACGATGAGGAACGGTCCATAATATCTCAAAGATCCCGTAAAAACTTCCTTCCGAATAAGAGTCTTTGCGCTCATAAACCATGTTCTATGTTGGTATTAAGACTAAATCTTGGTCAAAAAGTTTTATTGTAAATGGGAACAATCCCATACAAATACCACTCCCAAAAATATTACCAATACCATAACGTCCTTAAAAATGTTGATCGATTGAGTAATTTTTAGTATTAAAAACATAAATAAGACCAAATTTCAATACAAAACACTTGTATGTTTCAACCTTTTTAAAGTCCAGCTTTCTACGGGAGCTATAGTGAGTTTGCCGATTATCACACAATTGCATCATGTTATTTCTAGCCACTTAAAGCTAAGTTGGAATATATTTTTCCACATTTAAATGATTTCCCAGAGTGGGCTTTATACGGAGCCTATGGTAAACTGTGGGCCGATCTTCTCCAAATTTAGTTGTGTGATTTCTAGTTTTATGAAAATATGACCGACTAAATTTTACTATAATAGCGTTATTCGGTACATCTTAGGCATATTTAAGTATTTCCGAGAATGGGTTTAACATGGGGCCTATGGTAAATTATGGAGCAATCATCTTAGTGTAATATCTAGTCATAGAAAGTTCTTGCAAAATTAAATAGCAATCGGTTCATTCTATCGGTTCATTTACTCAGCTGAGCGAAGTCGTTGTCGAAGACCGGCAATAAGGAAAAAATTTATTAAGCGAAGCTGATGTTTATCATACCATATGGTTAATACCTATATTGAAGCAATTCCATAAAGTATATTAAATATTACCACGTGTGTACTCAAAAAGATTTATTAGAATATAAATGGTTAACTTTAATAGCTTAAGAATTTTATACGCTACTGTACCATACATTATATTATATGAAAGCTTGAAGATTTCTCTAGAAAATATTATATGTAAATAAAAATACCTTAATATCGACAAAATTTTTAAATAAGAGCCATTTTGACAAATTACATTAATAGCTAAAAATATTTTTGAAATTGGTTCTTAATGGGATAATAATTCGGCCTGTTTTATATACCACGTGAAAGGTATTTGGAAACACGCTTCAGCGCTGCCCATATTGCTGAGATCAAATTTATACTTCAAGAGATATTGGTTAAGAATTTTCAACTTTTATTATCTATATCTCTAAAACAAAGTTCGTTGACCAACATTTTATTTTCAAAGCACTTCTAAATGCAATTTTTTGTTTGCCGATGAGTTAAAAATCTGGATAAGTTCCGGGGTTGTATACAAAATTAAACAAGTAATTGAAAGAATACCAATTTTTATCTATTTCATATGCTACCAAATTTGCCGTATGCTGAAAAGCTTGCATACGACTTTCAACAAATAACATATTTGTCAACATACGTAGAAAATTTGTTTAAAAGTAAAAATATTGTGTCTAGACGATATGCTAAAATTGTGAACAAACGTTTGCTGACTTCGTTAACAAATGCCTGTCATATGTTGGTAAGCATACGTTTGCTGCAAAAAATTTGGTGTCTACACGATATGTTGGCGCTGAAAGCAAATTTTTCAACATAAATTTGCTGATTCAACATATCGTGTAGACTAAGCTTAACAAATTGTGATAGTGTGAATGCAATGTGTCACGAAAATGACGAAGTATTATGTAAAAAGTTTGACATCCCATACGACTTCATTTCTAAACAATAATAACAATAATTAAGTAACATTTTTGTATTTTTTTTTTTGCTCAAGCAAAATAAATTTTTTTCCCCGTTACCATTCGTATGTAGCTGCTTAAGGCTAGATTACACTATTATACTTTGTATTAATACATGTCAAAAACTCAAGTTATATGACAAAGTCTGATAGTGTGAATGCAATGTGTCTCGAAAATGACAAGTATGATGAAAAAAGTTTGACATCACTTCATCGTTTTTTGAAAAATTTCTAAACAATAATACTTTTCATTGGATCAGGGTTGCATTTTATTTCATGTGTGAGTGTTTATACTTTGTGTGATGGTGTGAACACAAACTGTCATTTTACATTAGATTTTTTGACAGTCGCACCACACTCATTAGATTTCTATCTCACAAAGTATTATGGAATACGTAAGACTTGTGAGATAGTGTAATCTAGGCTTTAAGAAGCGAAAGCGGAAGGCCTACTCCGCAATGACAACGTGAGTATGGAATGGAGCAAGAAGGCCTTGTACATCCAAAAGAATTGGTACAGAAGCCTTCTAGAAGGCCTCCGTACTCCTTCTTTTTCCCGATGGGTTGATACCATTTCACAAACTCAATTTCTTTCTCACACATTTGCCTCTTTTTTATTCTTGGTTTTTTTTTATTGACAACCAAATGTGACGTTTTATGTTAGCAATCAGTGATGCCAGAACTTTAAGAGGTAAAATCAGCAAAAAACCATAATTTTTCTTTAAAAAATCTGCAAAATCTTCACATTTAGTACATTTTTACGTATTTAACTTTGAAAAGTATAAAACAATCAATTTCAGAATATATGACTATGTTTTGGTAATTGAAATCAATGGAAATTTTCAGTTATTTATTTTTTGAAATGTACCTTTTTCAGATTTGAAAAGTATTAGGTATATTAAAGGAAAAAAAAGTTTACAAAATTTTTTTAATTTCAATTTAATTCGAAGTGATTTCCAGAACATGGCTAATAATTGAATATTTTTACATTTAAAATATCTATCCAAATTTAATTACTCAGGCTGAGTTAGGATAAATCACATTTTTGCAATTTAGAACAACAAATTAAAAGTTTATTGCCTTATATGTTATTTCTACTATCAAAAGTCTTATTAAAGGCCAGTTTACACGGTGATACAATGTATTACGACTTTGTAGAATCAAAATAATATGAAATTCTCTCCGTGTTTAAAAGAAAAAAATAAAAGTCTGTTGAGAGTATACTTTATGTTTACACGGATGGTGTAAGTTAAATCAAAAATAATAACAAAAAAAGCAGATGGTTGCAGTCAAGGTACTCATTGGGGAGTGTAGACATGCTGCTCTATAAAAGGAACCAAGTTGTCAAAATTGTCTTCATATAAAACAAAAACAATTTAACGCACACATGTACAAATTTTGGCTCATATACACGAAATTTGACGTTTGGGTGCCAACTAGGGGTAATCAGCTAACAAACATATGGGCCAACGAGTTCACCTTGTGTGCATATACCTTGGTTGCAGTTTTAAATTTTTACAAAAACAACATGAAAATTTCCTGAGTTGATTTTCGTTGTTTTTGTTATTGTATAAAAATGCTACCACCTTCAATATACTCTGTTAAAATACACCTCTGGTGTGATGAGAATACATAAGTTTCTAAAATGGTTAAGAAAGTCACTCATGCGGTTTTTCTTGGTTCTCCACCAGATAAAATACGTTAAAATTTCTAGGTTGTAATCGATTGCATATGGGTAATGCTGAAACCGCAACAGCTATAACTTAGTAGTTACGGTAGTGGTAATAGTACAAACATTAGTGACAAAATAAAAAAGTTTTTACCAAGCCGAAAAATCTGCATTTTAAGCCAAAAATCGTCAATTTTGAGGTATTTAATCTGCAAAATGCAGATAAATCTGCACTTCTGGCATCACTGTTAGCAATATTTACAAAAAAATATATACAAACAAGTAAGAGTGGTATGTATATTCGGCTGAGCCGAATCTTTGATACCCTCCACCGACCCTTGCAACTAATAGGACCAATCCAAACACGCGTGTAAAGAGAATTCACAAGGGACCAGGACTAGTCCAAAAGTAACCTAAACGTATGGAAAAACATGGTCTATTTAACATAACGATGTCCTAGGAGAGGACCATATAACCCACCTTTGGACTACTAAGGAGTAGTTTTAAAACTACTCCATGGTATACTCAAGAGGATTAGTTTTTAAGTCGTTTAAAAAAGTCTTCTCACTACAAACACTTTTTAGCAATGACATGGTCCATGCTTGCATTACATCGGACCAGTCCATGGAGTAGTCCATCTTATCAAAATGGATCAGGTGGTCCAATTTTTATCTGCATTAAAATTGGTTGCGGTTTCGACCAAATTATATTACATTACTGACTGACAATCAGAAAGTTTAATGACGTTTTTTTTTTGCAATTTTTACCAGCTTGAGTAAAATATCATGGTTCGTAAATGATTTTCGCAGGGGGATTTATATTGGAGCCATGGTGAGTTATGAACCAATCATCCTTAAATTCCGCAGAGTAATTTCTGGTATTACGAATATAAATTTCAATATATTTCAATACAACGGAGAAATCAGTTTTAGTATTTACTGTGAATTTCAGAAGGCTGCTAAATATGGGATCTAAGGTAAATTATGGACCGTAAATCACAAAATTGCAAGACATTTTCTCTGGCCATGTGAAGCTAAGTTGAAAGAAATATTACCGCAATATCTATATCTGCTACGTTTTTAGGCGTATTTAATTAATTTACCAGAGTGGCCTTTAGGGGCCTATAGTAAATAATGGGCCGATCATCACGAAATTTTACAGTGTATTTTCCAGTCGAATAAAAAGAATTTTTGCAAAATCTAATATCATTCCGTGCATTGTTCCACCATTAGTGTTAGTTTTTGTAACAAAATTATCAATTTTTTTTTGGGTGGTGGTTCCACATTTTGATTCATAGCTCTGATCCTACGGAACCGATTTTGCTGGATTTCAGTCCTAAACCGCTTAGGATAACGAGAAGCAATTTGACATCAAGTTTGTTCATTTCTTTTGAGTTTTTTCAATAGACAGACAGACAGACAGACGAACATGGCTAAATCGACTTAGAATTAAGGAGCTAGAAAATATGTACTTTATTTGGTCTGAGATGAATAATAAAAAAGTTTCACTCGGAATGACAAACTTAGTATACCCTCTTCAAAACTAATTGTGATGGAGGGTGGAGATAACATAATTTTGACATATACTCATTTCTTCTTTTCTAAATTTGTATGGTATTAATTAATTAATCATTAAATCCAACTCATTTAAGGCTAGTTTACACTATTATACCTACCTACTTTGTATTAATACATGCTAAAAACTAAAGTAATATGTTCAAAGTGTAAATGCAATGTGGTATGAAAATAGTGAAAAAGTGAGAGTGTATTGCAAAAGTTGATTGTGTGGCCTCCATGTAAACAATAATACTTTTCATTTTATCAGGGTTGCATTTTAACAAAATCAATTTAATGTGCGAAAGTGTGAATACAAATTGCAATGTTATACCCAGCAAAAACTTTACTTACAATCCTACTTTTAATGACTTCAAGAATTCATTACTTTGTAGCTTTATTCGCCACTTTTTGGATTATTAATTATATATTAAATAATAACTTTATTATTATATCTTAAATATACAGAAAAATTTATATTTTCATTATGACAATTAAAATGTCATTATAGTCAAAAAACGCAGTTTTTTAATACAAAAATTACACTGCCACGGTAGACTAGCTGGTAGAGAGCTAGTCTATCAGCACCGAGGTTGCGGGATCAAATCCCGCCAGAGACAGAAAAAAAAATAAAATAAAATAAAGTAAAAATAGAATAAGAAAAAATAAAATAATTTAAAAAAAAATTTAAAAAAAAAATAAAAAAATTTTTACTTTATTGACTTTGTGTAACTATAATTTTTATAAAAATTTTAAGTATAAAAAAAACATATTATTTTTTAGATTGTAATAGGCTAAATTATAAAGGATTACTTTTGGGACATCTCGAACAAAAATAAGTACTTTTTCTAGTAGAAAAGTAAGTAGACGGCTCGTCAAATTCTCATTATTTTTCTGCTTACTTTGTAAGCAAAGTTTTTGCTGGGTAGGTACCTATAAGATTTGCTTACAGTATTAAAGTATTATGGAATACGTAAGACTTGTGTAAAAGTGCAAACTTTACAATAAAATTTCTTCAATTGGCACTTTTAAACGTATGTATGTAAATACTGAAATGATACTTAAGCAAAATTTTAAAAAGCATTGTTGTCAGATATGAAATGGAACGACATACATAGAAAAATTTGGAACACTTTTGGGACGACACAACAAAAAAAATACCATTAATGACAAAACAACAGCAAAAGTAACGCAAATCTTATTGGAATTTAAATAAAGCATATATTTATCGTATTTTTACTCATGTCGTTGTTGTCGTTGTTGGGATTATTGTTATTTAGTTTTATTTAAACGTTCCAGTTATCGATGCTACTAGTCAGCCTGGCCATTTTGGCATTTTTGCAGCTAGATTTAGCATTTTTTTGTCTGATTTAGCTGCAAATTTTTCATTTAGCAGTTAGCATTTTTATTAGCATTTGTCAACTACATATTTAGCATTATTTAATTTAAGAGTATTCAAGTAATCTTTTTTTGAAAATCTACCACACTTTTGTTGAATGCATATACAAATCTCTACTCTTTTGCTATAGAAACTGTACAATCTTTTAAAATATCTTTCATATCAAATTGTTTTAAAATTTGAACAGCTTGATCTATTAAATTCATGTTAAGCTGATTTTTTCCCTCAATTACGATTTTGAAAAATTATTGGAAACGAAAAGAGATACCATAATTTTAAAATAGAAAAAGAAATACGAATTACATGCCGCGATTTTATAGCTCAATTAATAAGTCAACTTAGACAACGGTTGCCAAACAATTATCATAATTTAACAAATACTTAAATTATTTGTGCAGAAAATACTAATAAATGCAAATTAAGTCTAGGTTCACACTATGAAAGTTTTCTTTCAGAAAGTCTGAGTTTATGGGTGAGAGAAGAGAGAGGAAAAATATGTTATTTTCCCCTGTCACCAAAAAACTTAAACTTTCTGAAAGAAAACTTTCATAGTGTGATCCCAGACTAAGCTAACATTTTAAAGAAGAAATGATCGATTTCACTGTAGAAGAAATAACGACTTTGGAACATCAGCGGCGGAAACAAAATGCATATGAATTGTTAAATAAGATCTCAACAGTTAATTTCTGGATAAATGTATATGGATATAAAAATGCATTAAATGAAAATCCATTCATTGAATTAAATTCTTTTGCAACGAAGTTGTTGGATTGGCCATTTAGCAACGTGGAAGTTAAAATAGGTTTTAAGTGGTATAAATCTCTTAAAAACGAAAATTCGAAATAGAATGACGTTAAATAGCTGAAGAAGATTATTCATTTGATGACGTATTTAATTTAGAAAATAAAATTTTTTTTTAAAACTGTTATATAAATTTTATTAAAATACTAAATAATAGCCATTTATGCGTCAAGTTTCTTTGATTTTTTGTTATGGTATGGTATCTTTTGTTTGAAAACATTTATGTACATACGTATATGAAGACTGAAATATATTTGTTTTATAGTTTTAAGACTTTTTACATATATTTAATAAATATGTTATTGTTTTTTTTTTAATCAGTTTGTTCTATTAATATGATTATAGGGAAGAATTATGTAAAATAAATCATATATAAAGGTATATTAACTAAAATAACAAAACAATAATACAAATTAAATTTCAGCATTATTTTTTGGCAGTTTAGGATTTTTTTTGGCATTTTTTAGCATTATTTGAAAGCCGATTTAGCTGTAAAATATTTTTGGATATGGCCACACTGCTACTAGTACTATTTTGTTTTGCGCCACTTATACAATCGTCATCATCCACCGTCCTTATCCAAAAACATAATGAATACTACAATAACAATATATACGTTCAACCACTCACTAACACCAATCCGATTAGATAAAGGTTGAAAACAGTGTAAATAAAGGCACATGTGTGTTTCATTTCACTATTTGATTCCAATTCGAACCAAATTGAATTCTTATTTCCCCTTCTTACACCGACCAATTAATTTGTTGTTGTTTTTTGTTTGTAGTTTCGTTTGCAGTCTGCTTTAATTTCTCATTTGGTTTGTGATCGTCGTCGATTGTAGAAGGACGTCGTTTAGCGCGGAATTTATAAGACGTTTTTTATTAAAAATATCACCATAAAATAAAACTGAATAATAAATTAATTATACTAGATTAATTTAATTAATTAAAAACCGCGAGTTATTAAAAAAATACATGAACTTGTGAAAGTGATAAAAATACAATAATAAACACACCTACTTATTCATATAAAATATTTAACAATTTACAGAAGTTTTTAATGAATTATAAACAACAAAGTATGTAATGTTAACAATAATAAAGTAATAACAATTAGTTAATATGCAATAATCGAATAATAATTTATGAAAAGAATTTTGTTGTTTTGAAATAGTGCTTTTATTCCGACGGTATTTTGCAATTCAAAATAGAAACCAATAAAGGAGCAAGAAAAAACCAACGAAAATATTTAGATCTTGTTCATTTCGTTTTTAACGTGTCGTTCTTAAGAAAAAAAATAAAATAAAAGTAACGGTTTATTTTACTTGTTGTTTATATAACAAAATATTTACTGTGATCCATTACAATTTACCTCTCTTCCCCCTACTCTGCTGCCGTGACCCGCTTACAAATTTACGATATATGTACCTAAGAAACGATCTGTATAAATCGTATTCGGTAAAAAAAATATAAATTGGCTTGACAGTGTAAAAATTTGGCGGCATCATTTTGAATCTTTCCGCCCGTCAAATAGTGGATGAGACAGTGGGTCGGGTTGGCCGTGCTTGTTTTATATTTTAATATATATTTATACCTATTTAGTTTTTAAAATTATCTGTTAAAATTTTGCACCTAATGCAAATAAATACAATGGACTGCACCGGGCGTTCAAACATAAATGAACGCGATTCGGAGCTAGGAGAAGATATGGTAAGTAAAAAATGTTTTCCCTAGTGAAATTTGTATAAATATTTACCTAGTTATTCGTACAAATTGGAACATATATAAACAAACAACAATAAAAATATGTTTTCAAATAATAATTACATTTTATTTTCGTCTCAGTTTTGAAAATAAAAACTCGTTTTATCCGTTGCAGACTGCAAATTTTTGTTTGTAGAGAAAAAATAAACATGCCATAATTCTTTTCGATGTTTTATAAATGATGCTATTTATGTACAATGCTGAGTAGAGCAGTAACAATTGTAAAATTTTTTATTTTAATTGGCGAGACTTTCAAAACTTTCTTCCGCACTGAAATTGATTGTTTTTTTTCTAAACATTTGATTGTTGACAAATTATTTTACCAAATTTTCACCAACATTTTTGTTTACAAAAACAATTTGTTTCTTATACTTAAGTACGTATGTATGTGGTTTTCCAATCAATGTTTATTTAAGGAGCATGTTCACGACGTGTATTTTACATCTGACTTTTCAATGCACATGTAATTGTCCATGTCTGTCAAAATTACTGTTTTACATTTGGGCTATTCACAAGGTGTGCTATCAAGTCATATCGTCATAATGTCCTAAATAATATTTAACAATTGTTTAAAAAAAATATTGTTCTGTTTGAAACAAAATAAAAATTTTAATGCTGTGTTCATTTTTTCGTCGTAACTGTTCATTAGAATACTAAATTATAAGCGCTTCCCCACAGCAGTCATATATATTTCTTGTAATTTTTTATAGGACATATGACTTTACAACTTTATGACTACCTTGTGAATAGCCCAATTATGTTTATAATATTCGGTAACAAACGTGCGTGTTATTTGCTTCTAACAGTGGATCTGTTTTTTCGCATAGTTACTGCAGAAAACAAAGTAGTTATCGGTTTCAAAATAACGTGCTGCCGCCACAACAATTTTTATTTGCGCCGTAAAATAGTTCAGCCCATCTTAACATTTGTTTCTTTAAATTCAAAGATACCAATTAAGGATATTATAAATAAACGTTTTTTTTTTATATCTATGTACATAATTTCTATAAAATGGTGAAATGATCATACATATATCATTATTGTAAAATATTAACTTCAACCGGCTAATTATTCCCTCAATACTGAAACGCCTATGCCGGTTTCGTTTCGGCATATCGTCATCTTAAAGACCTAATAACCTTTCTGCAAAAATTTCAAAATTGAGTTTTTATGGATTTTTATTCCCTATATCATAACGCATAAGTGTGCAAAATTTTGAACATGTAATAATACAAATAACAAAGTTTTTGTACCTAGAGGACCGTTACGCACAAAAAAAGAGAAAAAAAAATTATCAAAAATCACGATAACAGTTTAATTTTGCTGAATAGTGTAATTTAAACAAACATTAAGTACTTGTTTTTGCTTAAACCAGTAAAATAAACTATATTGAGATTGCTATAATGTATATAATATTCATATGTAAAGAAATTGTTATTTGAGGGGTATAGATGCAAAGACTGCAATGTCCACATTTATAGTTTTCGTAATAAATAGTAAAAACCTCTAGCTCAAAGTATATTCATATTTATGTATTGTATATCGTGCTATTCAGTAAATAAGAATATGATGAAGATATGATGCAAGTTTCAACCAAATCGATATAGAGGTTTGCTGGCAATTATAATAATAAAATTAAAGATTGCTATGTTTGCTATACTCAAATGGACATTGCTGCTTTTTTACATGGGCAAGTACGTAAAAAAATCAGTAGTTGTAAAATGCTTAAACTTAACTAAGGCTTAGTTTTTTCTTGATTGATTTGGAGGAACATCATAACAACTTAGCTCCATAATTACTGCTAATGACAAAGTTATAAAATGAACAATAAAACTAACTGTTTCATAAAAAAAATAGTTTGTTAGATTTTTTAATTTCTTTTTAGTTTTGTTTTGCACAAAAGAAACAGAATAAAAAAAAACGTGCATTTTCGCAAATAATTGAGAGAAAAAGAGCTTAACAAACTATGATCATTGCAAAAACGACAATCTCCAATGGACTTGCCGTTTTTGCATCAATTCTTAATTTTTGAACTTACTTTTTTATGGGATAAAAGTGTTTCTTGTAATGTAATACAGTAATTTTGACTTAGTTGCACAATCTCCTTTGCACGATTTTTTGTGCAGGTAAATCAAAAATGCAGTTATCTTAAATGCATTTACCTGCCTTAATGTGCAGGTACAAGATTGTGGTTACCTGCACAAAAGTGCAGCTAAAGTGAAGTGTTTGATTTAAAAGTAAAATAAAAAAATTATTTTATTAATATATAATTTAATATTTTATTTAAATTTTATCTCAACACAGCTAGCACTTTCAGTTGTCTAGGAGTCTACTGGGAATCTCACAAAGAGTGTTTCTGATCGTCGACGAGCTCATCTTTTAATTGTAGACAATTTCTCGCACGGGAGAAACTGTAACACGTGCTGAGTCCTATGAGAGATTCATCTATAACGCAGCGAAAAAAAACGCTTATATTAATCGTAAAGGGAATCGTTTATGATGTATGTAGAGATTATCCAACGAGTCTTTCAAAAAGCATGCCAAGAGTCGTATGAGACTCATGTAGGTATTATTTTACAACTCGTGAAATGCTCAGCCGTATGAGCTACATAAAAGGGCATCAAGTGTATTGTTCATGCCAAAACTTCTAATTTTCATACAATTTCTATAAAACAAACCTTAAAGTCGCGAAATCAACACCATCCTGAAGGATAATTCTTTTTTACAGATCCTTAGGCCGGTTTGTTTTATTAAAATTGTATTGGCAATAGCATTTTCATACTTCAAAAACGGTCTTATTTAGGTAGCTCAGTAATGTTGTACGACTCTTACAGAGAGTCCCAAATGGTTCATTCCAAGATTTAAAGACGAGCGTGTCAAAAAGTAAATAAAAAAAAAAATAATAAATTAAAAAAAGATTTAGATGTTTTTGTTACTAGTCAGATAATCATCAGAAGATTCTTTTAGGAGTTGTATATTAAACATAATCGTCTTACAAACAGCCTATGCTAGCTGGGAAATAACAGATCATTTTATAGATGTATGTATGTATGTATGTATGTTTAATTATTTTAAAATAAACATTAACAAAAACAATGAGACTTCACAAAGAACATAAAAATTTATGTAAAAAAAAACAAAATATTTGCGATTTATATTTTTATTTATGTGAAATAGTTATATTTTTATGTGTGCAGCTAACTTTGATGTTTTGTATGAAAATATTTTAAAGCTGCCCAAAAATATGAAAAATGTGCAGGTATACAAAATGCACTTAAAAAAGGATTTTGAAGAATAATTCCAGAAAATATGTATTTTGGGCAGTTAAGTCAAAGTGCAGCTAACTTTGATTTTTTGTATGAAAATAATTTTAAAATGCCAAAAATTTTGTGCATTTATCTTAAATGTGCAGGTATAGAAAGTGCACTTAAAAAAGGAATTTGTATGGAATTATAAAGAATAATTCCAAAAATTATCAATTTTGTGCAGTTAAGTCAAAAGTGCACGTAAACAAAAGGCAGTTAAGTCAAAACTACTGTATTCACTAATTGGAAGCATTCATCAAATACAACTAAGGTATTAGTTACGTTTGTGAAAAAAGTGGACATTGCAGTCTTTGCATCTATACCCCCCATTTATTTATTCATACTAATTAGTACTGCAGATAGGTTATTTGGTTTCAGATTTTTACAATTCCAAAAAACCTAAGTGTCATAACATAAGCTGTGATTAGAAAAACAAAATTTTCTCAACCGATATATATTACTGTTTTCATTTTAATCAAAATGTACAATTTTCGTTTCAATATCGTTTATAGTTCCAATTTAATAACGTTTTTTCCCTCTCCCATAAACTTTTGAAAACTGCAGATAGCAAGATATATTTATAATAGGTAGCCGCGAGATTACAACAAATGTACAATAAAACAAACAACAGGGCTTTTTATTGTTGTTTTGTGATACGAACTGTCAAACAGCAAAGGGGTTGAAAAGAGACAAAAAAGACAAAAAACCTTGTTTACTTGTTTACATACAACATTTGACAGTTTGTATCACAAAACAAGCAAATAAAAAATAACCAGCTGGCTTTCCGAGACTACCTGTTATAAACATACCTTGGCAGATAGGTTATTTCGGCTTTTAGGTGACGATATATTTCTCACACAGCTGATGTCAGATGGTTTGTCAGAAGAAAATAGCGCACGCTCTAATTGAAATTTTGTCAGATGACTGCATCTGACTTTTACAGAAGCAATGCCATAAAGGTAACACACGACATGTATGTTTATTGCAGTGGAAAATTCGACAAGTCAGATGCAAAAAACTTATCGTGTACATGCAGCTTTAAAAGTTATTTCTTTTAAACATATACGTACATATATGTATGGATATAAGAAACTTGTTTCTTATAAGTGTGTATCAGAGCTGCCAGTTTTATTTATTTCTAACAAAAAATGGTATCTATTTTTTTTTCCAATGTGAAGATGAGAATATTTATTTCATTTCGGTTACTTTTTTTCCTTAAAAGAAAAATAAGTATGAAAATTTTTTTATTTTTCTTAATAAAAGTTAAACACGATGGAGATTTTCACATAATTTTTTTTTATTGAGGTAGTTGTTACTGATTTTAAGATTGGTATGAATTGTATAAAATTGCTTAGTTTTATCTACTTTAAATGCAAGATCTTATTAAAAATTGTTCGATTTCAATATCACTCGAAATTTGGCTGCAAATTTAAGAAAATTCAAATTCTACTTTATACAACTTGTAGGTATGTGTATTTTTAATGTTTTTGGATAGTTAGTTGGCAAAATTTTTAATTTAAAATTAAAAAAAACCCTTGACTGCCAGTCATATACTTGATGAAGAATTTAAGTTCGGAAATGTAAATTTATTTATGTTCGCCATCGTATTTTACGATAATTCACAAAATATTTCGAAAAGAACAATTTTGAAACAGAAATAGAAACAATTATAAATTTTAAATAAAGTTTACAAAAAAGGGGGAAAAATTATACCCATTTTTATAAAGTTTTATATATCGTTACCTTAATATAGAAAAGCCCTAACTAATGTTGTTCTGAATTTTTAGGAGAAGGAAAAAACTTAATAAAAATTATAGACTTGAAGTCCATATTTTTTTAAAGGTAGTTTTTTTTTATTAATTTGCTTAAGGTGTTATGATACTTGCTATTTTTTGAATTGTATTTTTTTAGGATTGATTGAATGAAACAACAAATGCGAGAAAGAACAAGAAATACAATATGTAAACAAACCCTTTTTTCTGATTGACAGTTCTCATGTATATTTTTTTCTTTGACTAAAACAAAAAAAAAATGGCAAAAGCTTGGGCAGATGAAACTATTTTGTTTTTGATAAACGATCCTTCATATGGATTTTCAATAAAAGAATATACCACGATGTAATTCGTAATATTTTTCATTATTTGCATTAAATTTAATTGTATTTAAAAAAAAATTGTTTGTGATTCCAAAATAAAATGTAAACAAAACAAACAATATTGCCCACGTTTTTTTTCCACAAAAACACGTAAAAAAAGCTAAAAATCGCAAAACAAAACTTAAAAACCGCTACTTCGAGTCAGTTTTCCTATGCAAATATATTTGCACTGTTCTCCAATATAGAAAAAATACAAAAAATAGCAAGTATCATAACACCTTTAGAGAATTTAATAAAAAAAATGCGTTTAAAAAAAATTGCGACTACAAGACTATAATTTTTATTAAGTTTTTCCTTCTCCTGTAAGGTAAGGAAAACGTTAGTTAGGGCCTTTCTATATTAAAGTAACGATATGTAAATTAGAAAATATTTTCATTTCCAATTTAAAAAAAAAAATATTTGTGATATCTTATCGAGGGTTATTTTTCAAATAGTGCTATCTGCGATGCAATATTTAAAATATCGATTTGAAATTTTTACAGAATAATTTTGTTGCTATAGGTACCTATTTTACCATTAGAAAGGTACTGTATTAAAAAAAAGAATTTAAAGTCAAATAAGGACGAGTCTCATTATGGATGTTATACTTAGGGAAAAATCCCTTTTCGTAGGGATTTTCTTCCGAAAAATCGCAGTAGGAAATAAAGGACATATTTTCTGATTTTCTTGCAAAAAATCGCAGTAGGGAGTAAAGGACATATTTTCTGAAATAATTAATATGTAAGGGCTTTAGAGTAATGTTGGAAACCTGTATACATTTGGTAACCTTTTTCGATTTGTGATAGCACTAAAAAAAATTATGCACTTATTTTAAAAATTTTATTGAAACAACAACATAACATTTTAATTCAGTCTCATTATAAAAATAAAAAAATTAAGGTACAGAATGTAAAAATATAATATATATATGTAAATAGAAATTATTCTTATTTAAATGATTCTAATTCTTGAATGGAATATATTTCTTTTACAGAATCACCACAAGGTGTTGAAGCAAAAACACCAGTTATTTGTTTAATTTTTGAAATCCGATATTCTTTTTAATAACCGTATCTATTTTGCTCTGCATTTTTTTTTACTAATTTCGCCTTCAACCGCATTAATTTTAATTATAGCATTGTCAATTATTTTGATTTGGCTGTACAACAAATTAAATTGTTGCAGCTTATCAATTGTTCTAATAAGAAACGCATAATTTGCTTTCTTTAATTGAATGCAGATTTAAATTTTTTTTAATTTTTTTTATTCCTGTAGCGTCTTCCTGATTTAAAGCTTCCACAACATCTTTAAATTGATAAAATTCGTTTGCATAATAGCCGACAGACTCCAGCCACGTTCCCCACCTTGTTATTACAGGTTGAGATGGAAGACTTAGATCAGGATACTTTTCTTAAAAAATTGCTATCCGCGATCTTGATTGAGAAATATTCTTATCCATAAGGAGTTAAAAGATCGATGTCATCAAATTGATTCCTAATTTCTTCTGCAACTCTGTGTATTGCATGTGCCATACAATTGCATAAATATTTTGCAGATTTGATCATATGTATGTATATGGTGCAGCATCAGTCACGTAAAATAATATTATATTTTTATAAAAGTTTTCACCTAATCTTGCAACTGAGACATAAAAGGCTCTAGCAATTGCAGCTTGATTTGGTGTCTCTAATTCTGTCACGTTTAGAAGGAATTTTAGATTACCTTGTTCTACGTCTGCATCCAATATACCAACAATTACATTGGCAACAAATCGCCCCTTAATGTCTGTTGTCTCATCGATAGAGACCCACACAGAACTTAGTTTCATAAGTCTACAATCTGGTGAAGTTTTGTACCATACAACTTGCTAAGGGTGCGTACAGAGTGGCCGTTTGTTGCCGAGCCGAGCCGAGCCGACTATTATTTGTGTTTTATGTATGTTTGTATGCATTTGGGTTTGTTGTTCATTCGAAAGTTTTATTACATTTTTTTTTTAATTTTTTTATAATTTTATTTAACTTTTATTATTTATTTAAATTTTAATTTTTTTGTTTAATTTTTATTTTATTTTTTATTTTTTATTTTCTTTTTAATTTTTATTATTTTTTTAATTTCTTGATTGCATGTTTTATTTACTTCTTCTTAAATTTTTGTTTTTAATTTTTTAAAAAAGTTGAAATCATAACAACATAACATAAACAATGTTTTCGGCGCTGAAATACGGTAAGAAACTGTTTTCTCGCATTCAATCAGCTTTGCGCTCTGACCAGCACGTGGCCCACATCGCGCTTATTTGTACCAACTTGTATAGTACCAGTTTCCTCGCCTTGTCAGTCGGCTCGGCTCGGCTCGCAACAGGTGGCCACTCTGTACGCACCCTAACATACACTTTTTTAACGTATGTAGTTTCAGACGAAATATTTCAGTATATATATTTTTTTTAAATTTGTTAAATCACTGTTGGTTAGTTTATATAAAGGAATGTCGGCAGAGACAAATACCTTACAAACCTCCATGCTAAACGAACTTGTTTTTCCCTAACTCGATCTACTAGATATTAATACCTGAGAGGCCTTTTCAATACTTTGTGCATGTTTTTATACCCTTCACCGAAGGTAAGAGGGTATATATAACTTTGTCATTCCGTTTGTATGTTCCACAATAGTGATCCTACACCCCATAAAGTATATATATTCTGGGTCCTTTTGAAAAGCGAAGTTCAAATCCGGTTGTCCGTCTGTCCGTGTGTATGTTGAAATGGGTTTTCCGAAAACCTCAGAAATGATGTGGACAAGGTTGATGTTTATTTATGTCACATATAGTCCGTTTAAGTTTGCTATTGAAATTCAGCCAGATCGGTCCAAAAATGACGGAGATATGAGCAAAAAACCACGACTGCCTCTGATTTTGCCCAAAAATCCCTTGTTGTTGTATTTTTTTTATTTCTGTATATCTTGAGAACGGCAAGAGCCAAAGTTTCCAAATTAGGTACAAACATTAAGATTATCCATATACAGCATCCCACAAAATGTGGGCGGGATTGGATAAGTGGTCGTGGTACCTTCCGTACAAAAGATATTAAAAATTGTAGAAAAACCTGAATTTTTGGACTGTCACGTGGCCTATGATTATGCCTTATATATCAAAAGATCGAAAAATTTTAGTAGAAAATATTTTCTGAAAAACTCGGGAAAATCGGTTCAGATACGAAAAAGTTATGACCAAAATAAAATTTTTTTTTTTTGAAAAATACCCATTTTTGGGAACCATAGATCTTCCCGAGTCCAAGTTTTATAACCAAAATAGCTGGCAAATTTCTTCTTTAACACGTCGGTATATAAATCTGTGAAATCGGCTAAGAAATATCTGAGTTATGACCAAAATACTGCAATCCCAAAAATTATAATTTTTTCTATTATAATTAAGTTTGCTTTTTTTTATAATTAATTTTGTTTAAATATAATTATTTTTGTTTAAATATATATCGATATTTTCTACTATCGCTACTTATCGATAGTTTAAATTTCACTATCGATATATCGATATTATTATCGGCTGAATGTTTGTACTTGTGCAGGAAAACTTTAATTATTTTTTTTATAAGGCTACTACAGTATGTTGTTTTCATCACTTTATTGAATGTATGAGACATTTGTACACACAAAAAAAATCATAGGTAAAATTACCTAAAAATATGGTATAAATTTAACTAAGAGCAAAGGTAGCATGGCAGTATCTAAGTTTCTTATGTAATAAAACGTTTAACTTAGGTAATTTGTATGTTCGAAAAAGTATCTAATAATTTTGTTAAAATTACAAAGAAACTTTAAAAGTTTACCAACGATAGCAAAGTTAGTTTATATTTTTATTTTAGAAAAGTTATCTAAGTTAAATTTTGTACAATAACATAGGTTTTAGGTAAATTCACTACATTTTTTTTAATAAAAAAGCATTTTTAAAAAAACTCGATATACTTTTTTAACCTTTTTAATTTCATTATATGTATTTTATTTATCAATTCATAATATGTACCAATTAATTTAATGATCTACTGAAACTTTTTGTTGTATAAAAGAGTGGATTTGAAAAATTTGTTTTGAGGTTTCGTAAAGTTCTGGGTGCTTGATCCAGCATCGTGTCGTCCAAATTAATAATCTTCAATAAGAGTAATAAATAATTTTTGATTTATTGTTAATATATTCTGTCTTGTTTTTAAAAAGTTCAGCGGAGTTCCTTATCTTATGATAATATTACTCACTTACATACGTTGTATTTTTATCCTTTATTGAATAGTTTTTAATTTAATTTTTTTAATTTTATATTTAAAAATTCTAAATTCAAATTTATATTTGAATGGATTTTTTACAAACGTTTTTTTTTCACAACTGAAATATGAAATAAACATACATACATATTATAAAAAAATTCGAAGAAGATACCTAACCCAATTAGTAATATTAACAAAAATTTTAGGCAATACTTATTGTATAAGTTACCAATTATTTAAGACAATAAAACTTTGTTCTTTATTTTTATATAAAAATAAATTGCCTATGCACACCTTGGTAAAATTACCAAAATTATTTTTTTGTGTGTGTATACGCACTTTATTTCAGATGGAAGTTTTTTAAAAATTGATAAGTACCTTTCTGAAGGAACCGAAGTAACAGGAACTATAAGATATTCCATTGCAACTTTAAAAAATGTTCTTAATTCTAAACCCAAAAAGGTAATCAATCTAGCGGACTTATCCTCTTGTGGTCGATAATATCGATATTCTATCGATAGTTTCCCAGCACTAATACATATATACCTATAACCCAATTTAATGGTAATATTATTCATAAGCACGTTGGTATATAAATCTGCCAAATCGGTTAAAAATGGTTAAGTTATGAGCAAAATACTTAAAAAAGCACTAAAAAACATTAAATTTTTTTTTATAAAAAGTACAATCTTAGAGCTGTAATACGTTTAGATATCAAAATATCGGAAATCTTTAGAACATATTTGCTGAAAAACTCGGAAAATCGGTCAAAAACAGCTATGGCCTGAATCTTAAATAAAAATCTTTTAAATAAAAACACATTTAAATTCAATAACAAAACAAAAATTATTCATTAAAAATTTTTTACAATACATAAGAATAAACGTTAAGTAATATTTTCGCATTTAAAAATTGAAATCTAACATCACTAATGGCTTATAAAAATTAAAACGATTATAATATAAATAGACTTTTTTTGATTTTAATGTGTAAATATTTTTATATTTTGTTTTAAAACAAAGTTTTTACAAAATTATGTGCGGTATGAATTATGACAAACAAAATAAAGCATTTTTTGTACAAAGAAAGTAGTAAGTACCAAAGTTGCAGAACAGGGCAGTATGAACACCTTAAGTAAAAGTAAGGGTAAAATATGCAACATGTTTTGCATGTTTTTCATTAACATATTCACAAAAGAACTTGAAAATTTTTCCCACAGTTGTATTTTTTGTACAAACGAACACAAAGATGTAGAACATGTAACATTAATGCAACATTTTTCTCAGAAAAGAAATCGCCATAAGTTTCGAGCGATTTCTTTCTTTGTTGACGTTGGAGAGATTTAAAATAAAGCGTTATAAAGCATATCCAATTCCTCTGTTATTTTGCTTGTGTTTTCTAAAAATTGGTAGTCTTCAATTATACTACTTGAATCTCTTTTTGATTTTTTAATACTTTGATTGATAGTCTTGTTAAGGTCTGGTAGAAGGTTGTTTTCATTCGTCTTAAAAAAATTATCTTCATCTGAATCATTGTTGTAAAAATATGTTCTAAACATTCTTAAAAATAAATTATTCCCAAATTCTTTGGTTTCATTGTTTGTAGTATATTTTAAAAAATTCTTACTTCTTAGGAAATGTTCCTGAGTTAAGAAACAAATAGAGGGAATTTTAAACGTACCGGCTTGTTTTTTACATTAAAGAAAAATACTAATACTGCGAAAAAACAATTTTTCGATTAATCGACATATATTATTCGAATTATTCATAAGCCGAATGTAAGCAATTTTAAATTATTCGAACATTTAATCGCCCAAAATTAATCGATTATTCTAACAATGGCTAAGCGTTTGAATACTTTAGTAAATCATAATCATTACAACATTTACCCAACTTTTTAAGTCCAAATCTACAATAAAAGCAGGTAACAAAGTATAATCGGTCAAAATTTGATACCCTACACCACATTAGAACCTATGCACTAGGGTATTCAGTCTATTAATTCTTTTTCGATTAATCGAACAATTTTAGACGATTAATTGTCAAATAATTTAAAAGGCTAATTTCGATTACAGGATTAATCGAAGAATTTATACCGATAAATCGAATAATAATAATAATAATTTAAGGTATTTCTGTTAAATATAACATTCGAGTAAACAAAGCAAATGTATGTTTCCATTAGAATTTTAAAGATAATCATGTTAAGTTAGTAATTTAGCTGATATTTTTGTTACATTTTTTCAACACAATTTAATAATTCATTGCACAAAAGAAAAAAACGTCAAAGGTATTTTAACTCAATGATTAATATTAATTTATCGGGTATTTTCCAGAAATCAAAATGAAGTGAAATTGAAATCGAACTATCATTTAAATTAATTTAAATTACACAAAATGGCCGTAGTTTTCCGTGGTTATAAGTGTTATTCTTGCAAAAATAATAGATAGATAGACTTAACAAGTGAATTAAATAAAATGGAATATTTTTATGAACTTTCATTACAGGGTCGTGTTTAAAGTTTGTTCGATTTTAAATCCACTTCATTCCGATTTCTAGAACACGCTTGTATTTTTTAACAAAATAGTCATGCGTTTCTCTCTTTAGAATGAGTTTGGCTTAAATAGGCTAAATCTAATAATGCTAAATGTAACAGGTGTCCAAAAATGTATTAACGTAAATGTTCCTCAACATCTTCACTAATTTACCACCTACACAGTGACTATAACATAGTACTTGAAGAAGCTGCTCCACCAACAAAATCAAAGGGGCTACAAGTGGTCCAATGAATAAATATTTAAAACAGGATACTTCGAACGATTCTCTAGAGGAAATTATTTGCAGAAGCATAGCAGGGGATGGAATGTCCGTGAAAAGTTTCAAAATATCTAATGTTTTATATCGACTCTTTTAAAATTTTAATCGTTTAATCGAATAAGTTAAAAATGCAAAATATCGATTAATCAAACAATAATCAAGGTTGGCAACCGATACCAATACCGTTTCATTGAATACCGGAATTGAAACCGATACCGAAACTAGTTGTTTGCCTAGTCCTTCATACCGGTACAATCGTTTCGGTATTCAAAAATAATATAATTTTTCAAATAGAAAAATATTAAAAGTTTCAACACTTGTGCTAAGGAAAATTATGTTTTTTTAACTTGACGCACCATGGTTGCAACACTGTTGTTGTTTGGTTACTTACATGATAAAATCATAGAATGTTACATAAGTTCTACAACAACATTTATAGGACATTTTTAGGTGTGGTGTTTGACAGTTTGAAATACAAAAGTTTAAGTATTAAAACATTCGGTCAGCTTTCAGAAGGGCCAAATACAGTTATCAAAATGTGTTCCTATGTGTGACACCGACGATGCTGGATGGAAAATCGAAACATTTCCAGCACATGTACACGAGTGTATTTGGCGCTTTACTGACTTAAGTTTGCATTGTCATTGTGATGGAAATATTTTTAGTTGGAATTAATAAATAAAATATAACACATAAACACATGTATATATTAATAATAAAATACAAACGCATATGTATATAAATATATTTTTCTTTTTTTTTAACATTTTTTTTTGTTTGATTCATTTAATTATAATACCGATATATACCATTATAAAAGTAACCGTTATACCGATACCGATACCGATATAATTAAAATAAAAATACCGATATCGAAATAAAAAAAAAGTTAAATACCGATACCGAAATTCGTTTTGGTATCGAGCCTTGGTTTTTATTGCTTAAACAGTTTATTTAACTTTTTTAAAATTTTAATAGAAGATGCAAATTTTTAAAGAATAACGGCAAGAAAAATTTATGGCTAAACAAGTTTGAAAATCGCTATATTGGCAATACTGCATCCAGGCCCTATTGTGTTAGGCGTTTTCGTTAATGCCTGAGTAATTTTTTATAATAGATAAAAGCAACACACAAACTGTCTTCTTTAATCTATTACTTATTACAAAAAACGACTGGAGGGTTAAATACAACGTCTTACATAATAGGGCCGAGGATATCACCATACAAAATTGATACGTGTTTTCCCGTAAATTTTCAAGTACCCAAACAAAATCAAAAGTTAATAAATATAATATTAATAATTTTTAACTTGTATTTTATGTTTTGTTTTTGTTCGTTTAGTTTTGAGTTTATAAAAAGATTTATGTGGAGTTTATAGAACACGAGCGCCTTACTCGTCCGTTCAACTTACATAAGAAGCAAAAACCATTTAATATGATAAATTGATAAATCGCTTTAAACTGTTTATAATTTATTTTTATTCTTGTAAATAATACCAGTTGCTTTGATAATGGACAATGTTTCATATTATGCAAACTGTTAGAAGGGCCTTTTAGTGTTATTTATTTATTTATTTAATGATTTTCTAATACAACAAGATACATTTTAATTAAAGTATTAGAATCAAAGAAGTTAGTTTTAACATTCAGCATTATAGTAAAAGTAGATAATTAGATCAATAATTACAATTAACAGAAAACTTAATGTGAATACATAAATATTTGAATTTTACAATTAAGTTAATTATTTCGAATGCTATAAATTTTATTGAAGTTATTTTTCAGTTTAGTTGCGTTGGTAGAATTTTGTAAGGATGCAGGAAGTTGGTTCCAGAGACGTATTAAATATATAAAAAATTGCTTCTCAGACGCTGCATCACGATGTCGAAGTTGGATAGGCTGTTTACTTTCGAGGACCAAATATTACCATATCATCTTTTGAAGATAGGGCCTTTTGTTTTTCGTCAATAAACTCGCTAATGTTGGTCGAAAGATTCCAACAATTTTTGTGGGCATTTGTGTTGATGCAATACATCAGATTTAATAAAAAATTATATTTTGTTAGTTAGGGCCTTTTGCGTTTTTGTGTGACGATATGCATGATAGCTTGTATAACCCAGCTAGCATTTTGTATCATAATCAAATATTTAAGGAATCAGTTTCTCAAGCAAAATAACCGCATATGACCTAATTTTCCGATCATAAATGACTTTTGTTGTGACAAAATGGTACCCTACCGATAAACCACATCAAAGAATAATTTGCCAAGCAATTTTCTTATATCTTTTTGAGCAATTTAATCGTAGTTTTTATAATCATTTTTAATATTTTCCGTCCTATTTTTCAATCGCAAATTAGATAGTTTTTAATTATACTTCATATATTTAAAAATGTCATCATGGCTTTTGATTATTTGAACAAATTTAATTTTTAACCAAACAAAAACTATCGGGTTCTCGCAAAGAAAAGAAGAACCCATTCGAACTTTCATTTATTTTCATTATTTGACATTAAATTTTGGGCTTTTTTTTTTAGCCAATCGCTTTATTTGTTCGGCAATTATTAAAATATGAATCCGTTTCCAATCGCTTAAGTAAAAATAAATTTATTTACAACTTGATTAGTAACAACAATAAGAAATTAAATAACAATAACTAGGGAGATCAAATTATTCGATTTTTTTGAAAAACAGTGTTTCGAATATTTTAAAATAACCGGTAAACCGGTTTTAATTCGAATACATAAAAATACAAAAATCAGATTAGTTCTAATAATAAAAATTTTATTTTTTTTAATGCATTGTTCAAGTTTTGGTGAACGGTCCAAATATAATGTAATGGAAAAAATTTACCAAGTGCAAAGAGTTAAGCTGTATTAAGATAAATTGCAAACTGTCAAAAAATTACTAAAGTTATCGATAAAAAATGAAGACATGTCAAAAAAAATGTAAAATTGTTCAACTTAAAATTTACATTTCTAGCTTGAAATATTAAAAGTGTTGCTGAATCAGCGGTTTATGGGCAAATTCAGCGATTTACCGCTTTTTGTTTGTTTTGTTTTAATGTTTCTCATAAACGAAAAGTTGACATTTCATTGCTATTTCTAACATTTACTGTTTCTTTCTATCAATTCTATATCAATTCAATGAATAAAAAATGTAGTGACATAAGGGCTTAAGGAACCAACAAAATACATAAATAAGACTGAAGGTATGTTCAGACCTAACAAATATTTGACAATAAAAGCCAAAAAATCTTACGTTTTTTTTTAATTTCTATTTATCATAATTGCACAATGCAATTTAAAAACTGTTAAATATTGTTTGCTCTAGCCAAACGTTTTTCATAAGAAAACTAGTGGTTGTGTAGGACGTCAAATTTTTAATAGGTGTAATCATAGTTTTAGAATTTTTGAAAAACTTTGGTTTTAAAAAATTATAGGAATTTAATAAATTTATTATTTGCAATATTCTCAAACATTTATTTTAAATGTGATTTAATTTGTTGGTGATTAAGCATGTCTATATGGAACAGTAGACGTCAACTATATTTTTTAAAAGTTGCAAACAAAACCTCTTAGCCAGGATTATTTATTTCAAACTATTTTGTTTCAGCATTATAGAAACGAATAGTAATATTAAAATGCTTTTTGTATGAAAAATCTGTCAAGTCGTCGATTACAATTTAAAAGCTTTCGTGACTTTGTTTGATAACTTCAATTTTGTTTCAAGTTTTAATAAATAAAACTGATGAATTTTCCCATATCGTTGATTCCGCCGGTATGTTGTAGTTTTAAGAATAAAGATATGCTAGAACTACTTAAGAGTTTTTAGTGCCTTAACGGACATGTCGTCCTCGGTAGCACAACAGGCTAATAATTCATCCAATGATTCATTTTTGGCAGCGTATTTAATTAGTAATGTATTATTTGCAGTCTCTTAAGAACTACTAGGAACAGAGTCAAGTTTTACTTGGCGTATATTTATGTCAAGCTTGTGGATTAAAGGTGATTGATAAGTCGTGTCGTTGCAGAACCTTTGCAACATGTCATTTCAGGGCTCTTTAAGCACCTTTGTCTTTTGAATCAGTTCGAAATATCACCAGAGATGACACCTTTATAAAAATATATACATATTATATTTAGAATACTGTCAAATTGCTAATTACTTTTAAGCTGAATATTTTTTCTGCAGTATTTTGAATTGTTTTCGGTTTTTATTACAAGAACAAGAAGCTTATATAAGCGATTTGTATTTACATTGTTCATAATGTTTTTGACTTTTGTTACAAATTTGTTTTAACATTCTTTTTATAAAAAGTTTAAATTTTTAATTAGAAAAATACTTAAGTTACGGGTTCATTTATAACAAAAGTAAGGAAAACTTATATAAATTACACATTACAAAAATAACCGGTTTATTTTACCAAAATAACCGGTTATTTCGATATTCGAAAAATGGACATTTTAAAATGTCAATTTTTCTTGGGCAAAACTCAAAAAACCGGTCGAATACTATTCGATCGATCTCCCTAATAATAACTCAAAATGCACATTAAAAAAAATGTCTGAAATAAATAACTATAACATTGCATAAACGTAAAATTTATGAAATTTGTTCATTGTATTAACGTAAAACAATGAAAAATATCATTTTATTAATGAAACAATGTTTTAAAATAACTGAAAAGATTTTATTTCATTAATAAAAAGTTACAATAAATGAACTAAATGAGTTCATTGTGTTAATTATACATATATCGGTCCATTTCCGGTATCCATTTTAAAGCCATTATTTTTCGTAAATTTAGCAATGTTGGCTTTTATCAAATCAGAAAAACGATGCGGCATACTATATAAAGCCAATTTTTTTTAATTTTAGGAGTAATATTATTCGACTCCTCTATTGCTTCCATCAAAGCTGAGAATGCTCAATTATGAACAACTTATTTGTAGTAGCCATTCTTTCCGTGTTTATTACCGCTTTCCTAAAGAAATGTAGAATGTCTTTTTATTTACCCATTTTACTACGCGATTTCTGTTTTACAACTATTCTCTCTTTATGTAAAATATAAAGCTCTGCTGGTGACTTAAAACAAAGATCAAAAAGACTTACACAGGTACTAAAAACGGCACATAATTTTTTAACGCATTGTAGGGGTTTTGTTTTTATTTTTAGGAAACAACAACAAACAAGAAAACCCAGTAAAATGTAAAAAAATTGAATATATGCTTGCAAACACCGCTTAGCTAAAAAATAAAATTCTGTAACAGCCGTCATTTTAATTGTTTTTAAAATGACTCCTTAAGCCTTTGTCAGTCTTATATAAAACTTCGTAAGTTGCGCACAATTTCTGGTTAATTATTCAATACTCCTGCAAAACTCTTTATTTGGCTTGGTATTTCAATTCTCACAATTTTGTTTTTCAGTGTTTGCAAGTGGACTACTTCTCATATAAAAGACAACTGCAATTTTTCAATCGTATGTAAACTTTTGTGGGACATAGAAAAGTCTTGTGTTGCTATGTTTGGAATTTAAAATAAAAGCCAAAGTTTAATTCAAATTTAATATACTTCATTATACATTTATGAATTACGTTATCCAAATTTAATTCAGACCTACACAAAGATGTAAAGTAAGTTTTTTTATGAGGTGTCTCTTTTACATTGGGAGTACCTGTATATACTAATTTTATTTTTTTTTTTTTTTTTTTTTTTTTAACCAACAAAATTTTATTTTTAAAATTTCTTGTCCAAACGTCTAAACCTCGACCAATCGTGATAAATTTTTGCACACCATATTTTTATACCATAAAAACCAAGTTGAATAATAAGGAGACCCCTAATGTAACATAAATAATATAGCAACCTAGTGCGCACAATTTTTGGGGTCTTCGGAAAACCTATTTCAACATACACAGGGACAGATGGACGTTGTTAAATCAAATTTGCTACTCATAAGCGCTTAAACTTCTATTAATATTACATGAATTCTGAAATATACTTATTTCACGCATTAAAACCTGAAATGATTAACGTGAATAAAGTTAAGTAAAGGTACGTTCAGACTGATGAAATATTTGATAGCAAACATCAAATATTTCCTTACGTAGTCTGAACACAAAAAATTTTTGAGTGTCAAATAAAATAACAGCTGATTTTGAGCAAATAAAAGTATTTGCCGGCAAACAAATATTTGTCCAATGTGAACATAGTGTGAACACAAAAAATCAAATAATTTAATAGTTTTTGAGCAAACATTTATTTGATATTACAAAAAAAATTTTAAGAGCAAACAACGACAAATAATTTTAACCATGTTACCTATAGAAGCAATTTTTCTTGTAAGTTTTCGGATTCTTTACAGTTTTAAAGATTTTTTATAATTATAAGACTTTGCTATCATGCCGCTATTGGCAAATTTTTGCTAATTTCCGCTAATTTAGCAATTTTTATAGAATTTTTGCCATTCCTTATAGTTTTAAGCACTTTTAATAAATTTTATGGTTTTGTTTGAAATGTTAAAATTGTTCGCGAATTTTCGCTATTTTTGCAAATTTTTATTTTTTTTTTTGTTTTCCCCGACATTTTGTATTTTTTAACTGATTAAGCGATTTCAAATAAATTTTAGGGTTTGTTTTCAAGTTTGCAATTTTTCGCGAATTTTAGCCATGTTCGTGATAGAAGCGATTTTTTCTGTGATTCTTTGCTGATTTAACGATTTTTAATTACTATTAGGCTTTGCTATCATACCGCTATTAGCAAATTTTTGCAAATTTCCGCTAATTTGACAAATTTTACTATTTGTAAAATATATTTTAATTTTTGAACACTTTCATTAAATAATTATTTGATGCAAATATTTGTCTAAGTCTGAACGCATGGCAAACATGATTTCATTTATTTTATTTGACACTATTTTCCAACTGTTTTAACAAACCAAAATTGTCAAATATTTGAGCTTAGTGTGAACATTAAACAAAATATTTTTTTATTTCACACAGTTTGAAGCAAATATCAGAGCAAATATTTTTGTCTAACATTTCATTAGTCTGAACGTATCTTAAGCAAAACAAATTTATCATTCGAAAAATTATTATGTCAGCTTTTACAAAACTTTTAACAAATGAGGATATCAGCGCAGAAGTAGTGTAACCAACAATTTAATTTGGTTACGGTTCTGGTGTTAGATATGTTCTTTGCACTGTTCTTTACGGTACAATAGTCGAGTAGGCCAACTGTTTGTATCCAAAACAGATGGCGCTAGAAACAGTTTTTGCACGGGCCGTTACAACTAAGTACTATAGTGCAAAGGTAGAGTTAACTCCTCATTATCTCATAAAAAGTAGTTTGGGGTTACACCACTTCTGCGCTGGTAGCCTCAAATGTAAAATATATTTTTTAAATAAGAGGGTTATAATCAGTGTTGCCAGAAGAATTTTTGAAAAATACCTGCACATACCAAAAAAATCCGATTTTTCCCCACACGTTGGAAAAATGTTCCCTACAAAAATCCCTTCGCGTTTTAGACATTAACATCTAAGAAAAACGATAGTTATAAAAACTTATTTGATTCTGATATATATAAAAAATAACAAAAATAAGTAATAAAAAAGGCTAGAGCTCCCTTATAATGACTTGTGTAGAAGTTGCGGCGACGAGGAGGAGGAAGAGTCAACGGAACATCTTCTCTGTAATTGCTCGGCATTCGGAAATTTAAGACTTGAAATGTTTGGTCGAAGAGCCTTTGGGGACAAAACTTGTCTCTCTGATGTTGATGTAAACAGGATCCACTCCTTTATTGAATCGACCGGATGGCTGCATGGGAATACTAGCAGCCAGATAACATAGGACCCATGGGAGACGGTGTGACATGGTAACACAACGGGAACTAATTAATGGACCCACGTAAGCTGTGCTTGATCACGGCTACTAACGGAAGCAAACCTAATAAAAAGTAACAAAACTAAAAAAAAAAATTGTTTGTAATTGATCTTATAATACAAATTAAACTTAAAGTTAGGTGGCTCAATTTGTTTCGCTTTTTGGCGGTCTCTCTAACTCGGCATTTGCATTGGGTAAAGCAAATAAAATCCGTACTAGTTTCGATCAATTTGGAAATACAGCCTCGTCCTTATAGTTTTTCATTATATTTTCCTAAAACTGTTCTAAATCCATGTTTTTAAATATGTATATTAATTTCACAATTTTACATAATAATTTACCAACTTCAAAAAAATAAATTGTATGTGAGTTTTTTCCACTCATAAATGCGATCATTGAGACTTAAGTTAAATTGTTAACACAAAAGTTAATATTAGTACTCATCTTTTTTTCAAAAACATTTTCTGGACTTACTTCTTAAAATATTAATTCATTATTTTAAATAAAGTTTTTAGCATTTATTACGTATACATTTTATGCAATATCAGAGAAAATACCTTCAGTTTGGCGAATATAAAATATCAGTCCGATTTTCCCTACGCTCGCATTTAAGTATCAAAAAACCCTTCATGTAGGGATTTTTCATACTTTTGGCAACACTGATTTTACTGTTTCAGTGAAGCAGTATAAAATGTGCTCCAGAAAAAAGAATAAAAAGCGATTCTCTTCTAGTATTTAACACCTCATTACCAAGTTGTAGGGTTGTATGTCTTATAGGGCTTCCAATCGGGATTGTATTTTTTTGAATCCCGGGATCGGGATTAAAGAAAATATTCCGGGATCCCGATTTTCGGGATATTTTGAATCCCGGGATTTTTGAAAAATTTTCCGCATTTTTCGGGAATTATTTCTTTTATACCAAATATAAATACATACTTTTTAAACTGTATGAAAAAAGCTTAATTTTCCAGTAAATACTCATATTTCATGAACATATACTTAGGAATTATTTATTTGTAAAAAATATAATAAAACAAACTTAAAGTAATAATTGATCACAATTCATTAAGATAGATAATGTAATAGAAACGTAACAAAAAAACATAAAAATCTTATTTTCTACCATTTCGAAATGTATTCTAAAAAATTGTGTACAGGAAAACATTTGGACAATAACTACAACAAAAAACACATACAGTGTATTTTTGGACACTTTAAAAAAGTACAACAGTAAGAAAGATGAAGAGGTTTGAAGTAAAAAAAAAAAAACAAAATAACAGGTAAAAACGTTTCACTCTTTTTAAACAACAGAAACAACAACAACATTATAAGAAACAAAATAAATTTATGGTTGGTTTCAAAGTTGGTTAAAAAAAACAAAAATCCCGTATTCAATTTTTTCAAACTGTTTGCTTAAATACATCAAATACAAAAATATAATGATGACGAAAAACATATCGAGTCGGTCTGTCGCCGTTTTTGGGTTACATTTCTTCTTCATTAGCAAAGGAAAGGATACAGCAACAGTGAGTGATGACGAAAAACATTGTGTGTATAAAAAAAGAACTTCGTTCAAAAATTATTCTAACAAAAAAATGTGTCTCAAAGCCAGCCGGCCGCTCTGCTCTCTCTCTGCCATCATCTTCTAATACAGTGTCTGCTTGTGTGCGCATCATTGCTTGTGCAAAAACCTGTTTTTTTTGATTTTGAAATTTAGTATATGAATTTCAGTAAACTTTTTGTTTGATTCAGTTAAATTATTTGTATGAAAAAATCAGTGTTTTTTTTCAATAAACCAAATGCAAATAAATTGTTTGAATATGCGAATTTGTTTATAGGACCGATTTCAGACAAAAAATTGTTTGATTCTACAAGTTTTTTGTTTGAATTGGAAAAATAATTTTTTCTGTGTACGTTTAGGTGTTGGTAAAAATAAAGATTTCTTATCAAAATAATTTGATAATATGAATATGAAGCAGCTAACACATTCACAATCGCCCATATAGCCACCCAATAAAAAATGGAGCTTCCAACAAAGCAGGTTTGTAAGGGAGAAACATAAACGTTTCGATTACCATTGCGCTAACGGAAGACGTGAATTTTATATGGCGAGTTCCCACTTTGAAGCAATACATTTTTGACACATGAAGCGCATTATTCAGCGCATATAAAAATTGTTATATGTAACGATCAGCCTTACACACTGAATGTTTTGATACAGTTATTTTTTAGTTTTCTCCCTTACAAACCTGCTTCGTAGTAAGGGAATGCCGTAGCACTTGAAATGATATTTTTTTTATATAAAAGTTGTTGAGAGTTCTTTCACTTACTTTACTGCATTTCTGTATGTCTTATTGCGTAGCTTATGATTGTGCGCTTTTTTTTTTAAATGTACCATTAGTGCTTCGCAAAATGATAAAATTTTTTATTCGGCAAAGAAACACGTGCATACATTCCAATACATCAAGTGAATATAGGGTAGCCAGATTTTAAATTCGGAAAACAGTACATTGAATTCATAAAAACTTAACTTAACTTATTTATTTAAATTATTAAATATTATGAACTTTTAGTTGAAAATGCCGCAACAATAATGCTAAGAAATACAATTAAAAACGATAGTGTTATGCTGTAATCCATATATGAATGATTTTCAAATGATTATCAAATAATTTTCAATTTGAAAACAAACCTCCGTGTTTGTTGGGAAGAGAAAAAGAGAGGAGCTTAAAAAATAAACTCATCGATTGTGTTGGTAGGATTTTATGTCTTTCTTTTCAACTTTTCTTGCGTAAAATTGGTTCGCGTGATGTGACAACGACACGAATTTTTCTGCTTTCTTTCATGAATGGCTGATATTTTTCGAACTTTAATGCAAGTAGTGGAAATAGAATATACGAACATAAGTGGAAACGTAAAGATATTTCTACCTTGCTAAACAATATGCATTTTGTAGCCATAATTCGTCAAATCTGCATTTTTGCATTTTTGGGGTATAACATCTGCACTTCTGGTATCACTGATTGAAAGGCAAAACTTGATCGTGTGGCCTACAAGTAAATAAAAGTAACGAAATGAGAGATTAATGTATTGGCAAAAGTATTTATTTTGTAAATATTTTGTGTATAAAGAAGTTGTTTTTACAATGTCCGTCTGCCTGTCCGTTGAAATGGGGTTTCTGAAGACCCTAGATAAGATGGGGGGCTAGGTTTTTATACGTTTAGGTCGCATATAGTTCGGAATTGTTTGCGAATTCAGCCTGATTGGCCACCAAATGGCTGAGATATGAGCAAAAAACCACAACTGACTCTTATTTTACCCAAAAATCCCTTGCTGTTGCTTTTGTTTATTTTAATTTTATGTATATCTGGAGAACTGCAGGGGTCACAGCTTCCAAAAGAAGGTACAAGTATTTGGTTATCAAAAAACAGCTTCGAACAAAATGTAGGCGGGCGCGGACAAATGGGCGTTGCACTGGCCATACAAAGACATTAAAGATTACTATATATCTGGAGAACGGCATGAGCCAAAGTTTCCAAATTAGGTACAATCATCTTGATTATCAATTCACAACTTTCGACACAATGTGGGCGGGACTGGACAAGTAGGCATGGCACAAAATTGAATTATTTATATTTTAATAACGGTATTTATATAACCTTCTTTTATTTTCGCATTATGGTGAAGGGCTTGGTTTTTTGTACATTGGACAAAAAAAAAAAAAAAAAAAAACAGTACAAGGTGTAAAAAACACTACATTTGCGTGATGTGCATAAAATAGTACAATTGAAAAAAATCTGTACATATACAGCTAAACGCAGTACGACTGGCACGCCTAAGTGAATTAATGGCTGATAGCAATTTTAATTTTGTATCTAATACGTTGAGTAAATAACAATTGTCCATAAATCAAAATCGATTTAAACATTCCCATGCAATTAACAATAAAAGTGTATTGTTATGAAATAAAAAAAAAAAAAAAATAAAATTATCACTTAACTAAATTAGTAAACAAAAATAGATTTCTATGAAAATGATCATGGTAAATAAACTCTTTCATATTTCTACTTAAGCCCCATCAACTTTCCAACACAAACTTTATAAATTCCATCTAATGTAGATATTTATTAACAAACGGACAAATAAAAAAATCTATAAAATAGTGACGGTTTTAACACAAAGTAACAAAACATCACAAATGCACACACACACGCATGTATGTTAATATTTACATACCCAGCGGGAAAACTCAGAAGACCTTCTTACTTCAGGCCTTAAAAAAAGGACTGCTTAAAAAATTTTTTGATTTAATTACTATTCTTACGTAACTGCAAAAGAATGCCTCATAGAAGGCCTCCACACTCGCTTCTATGAGAAGCGAGAAAAGAAGGAGTAACACTTTTTGCAAAAGCAAAAGAACTCAGATCCCTTTACAAGAACAAAGTGGTAAATCATTTTAATTGAAGTTGAAAAGAGAAAGCGTAAAATTTTTTATTTCAGATCCCGTTATAAAAACAAAGTAACAAAGTAGGTGCATATTAAAATACAAAATAAAAACAATTATGTCAATCATTTTAGTTGAGTTTTTTTCATAAAGGAAGATAGGTACTTGTGCTTAAAAGTTTTATTTTACTATAAACTTTTATTTGCAATCAATTTTTCAATTCAATTTATGTTTTTTTCTATAATATTATCATTTTTTACATTTGACTTATTTAATGTTAAGAGTTTAGGTACAATGTTCCTTTTCTTCTTAATAATAAATTTCAAGTAGTATTATTTACATGTATACATTTATAGTTCTTGTTATGTTAAAGGAAGGGAAAAAGTTTAACAAAAACCTATTTGAAACGTGGGGGTATATGATAAAAAGCTTAAACTAGGGTTATTTGTGTAAAATAGGTATCACATATTTTATTAAACTACAATAAGCTTAGTAAAATATATAAACATACGTTTGTAAAATAGGTATTCATATATAAAAAGTTAAATAACAAGATAACCTTTTTGCTAAGGCCTTTTGACAGTCATTCTCTGGAAAGCCTTCTTAGAGCCATTTATTTGAAGGCCTTTAAGAAGCTCTGGGGAAGAAAGGAAAGCGGAAGGCCTTCTCCGCAATGACAACGCGTGTAAAAAAGATATGAGTATGGAATGGAGCGAGAAGGCCTTGTTTATCCAAAAGAAGGGGTACAGAGGCCTTCTGTAAGGCCTCCGTACTCCTTATTTTTCCCGCTGGGTACATACATACATATATATACCCTGCATCTAAAACAATTACAAGTAAGGCATTGGACTAGTTTATTACATCGAAAATTTATAAAATTGCGACTGCACAGCTTTATACGTAACGCTGTTAAGCTGGAGGTCAACACCAAATGTTTTAGCTTCCATGCATTGCATGTATTTCACAACTTTCTTGCGTTCTACGTTTCAAGTTACATGCTACGCTTTTTATGCGGTATCAAGTAAAATTTTAATTTTATTTATCAAAATTTGCTGATATGTTCGAACTCTGCTTTTGACGCTTAAAAAAGTAGAAGGTATACCTTCTTTTCGCATTCAGCGCCTCAAAGCATCCAATGCTTTTATGAATGTAACTTGCTAAAGCTGTTATGATACTTGCTATTTTTTGTATTTTTTCTATATTGGAGAACAGTGCAAATATATTTGCATAGGAAAACTGGCTAAGTGTAAAGAGTATGATTATATCATAAAAAATCTTGAAATGTCAAACAAATACACATGTGTTATCGATAAATAATCTAAGACTGTCAAAAAAAATATAAAATTTTTTAACTTAAAATTGACATTTCCAGATTAATTGTTAGCACTGTTGCCAATTTTTTTAGTTTTTGATCGAAAAAAACGGTTTTTAACTTTTTTGTTGCGATTTTTAGCTTTTATGACGGTTTTTTGTGGGGAAAAAACGTGGGCAGTATTGTTTGTTTTGTTTACATTTTATCAAATTGTATTTCTTGTTCTTTCTCGCATTTGTTGTTTCATTCAATCAATCCTAAAAAAATCCAATACAAAAAATAGCAAGTATCATAACAGCTTAAGTAAAACAACACAGATTCTAGTTTTTTGACAGTTGCGTATGCAGCATTAAATCTTTCAGTGCACGGTTTGGACCTTCAGCTTTAGGTTTAAAAAAACAGCAACACTATAAAAAAATTGATAAAAAATAAAGAAAGACTTCTTGTTCGTTGTAGAAACAACAACAACTTTACAAAAGTAAAAAAAATTACTTCGCTGATGTAGAAACAACAAAATCACTACAAGAAGAAAAACCTAAATTTTTGATTAGTTTTAGAGTTGACAAATTACACTACGTGACAGTTTTTTGACCAAATGAATCTGACACTTTATCTTTATGTAAAATTGTTCGCTGAATCCGAATATGTCAGTCAGAATTGTTAAAAGTAGAAAAGTTTTTGAGAAATTCCAAAATAAGCGCTATTTGTGTTTTAAAAAAGATGATGTGACCGAAATGCAAATATCTTCAAAAATTTTAAACGGATTATGTATTTCTTTCTTTTGAGTGAAAGGTTATAATATTTTTAAAATAACCATGGGCCGTTTACAAAAAATAACTTGAAAAGAGCAAAATTGATCAAAATCATAAAATTTTCAATGAAGCTTGAACTTTTGTCCACTATAACTCTGCCATTTATTGACTTATCTTTACAAACGACCCATGGATATTTTAAAAATTTTATAACCTTTCACTAAAAATAAAGAAATACCTAATCGGATTCAGCTAGATAAATTTGGTCACGACTTTGTTGAAATTTTGTCACGTAGTGTTATTTTCATATTTAAAAAATAAACAAAGAGAAGGAAAATTATTTAGTTATAAACATAAAATTTACTATGTAGAATAGTGACAAAAACCATATAGGGGCATTATACTATTTTCTTAAATTTCTGTATACAAAAGGCAATTAAATTATAATATTCTCTCTTTGTGTTTCCACAGGTAAATGCTTTGAATTATTCTAAATGCAATTATTATTAACTAAGATTTGCTTTTATTAGTACTTATACTGTAAATAAAGCAACAAGTTTTAAACTATTATAAATATGAATCAAAATTGAATAGCTGGGTTCCTATGAAAACCCAAAGTTATATACGACAGTTTGATATACCTATGAAAAAATCAAAGCTGCAACTAGTTTAAAGTAAAAACCAACCAGTATATTTCTAGCTAAATAAATACTAGTTTCTTTGTTTTCAGGGTAACTACGTGCATATGTATATGCCAACATATTTAAAATTTGTTGGCTTTTTAATAAAATTAAATGAGTTTGACTGTTTAGATTCATAAATAAAAATTAAATTATTGAGATATTGAGACAGATGCTTGTTTTGTGTTGCTGGAAATACCAATAATATTATTTTTTGCACCAAAATAAAAAAAAATTGTTATCAAATTTTGTTTTAATAAATGCTGTCTTTGACTGTGTTGGAATGAATGAAGTGACTGAATTATTATGTTTGGTGTTGCATACATATTTGTATGCATTCAATGAATTATTGTAAATTATTTGCATTCGTTTTTAGTGATGACACTTTAGCTGTGACTCTGGTGACGCAGTTTTCTTACGTCTGAATTTCTTACACATTCCGCACCATCCATTCCATCTTAACCAACCAACAAACAAACTAAGCCTAACAGCCATTTGTTCGAGGATTAATCGAAAATGTTTTAATGAATTTTAATTCTCTTAACTGGTTTCGTTGGCTTTGCTTTGTATCTTATACAAAGTTAGATGCATACAAACATACATGCATATTCTTTGTATACATTTATTAAGAGTTTAAAGATTTTCATTTTAATAAAAAAATTTTTTTCGATTTGCTTTTGTTAATGGTGTTCACACGTAAATTGATTGTTCAAATATTTGAATTATTTGTTAGCAACTTAAATGAATATTAAATGGGAATTGATTTTTGTTTCCTCATAAACTTTTAGCGCAGTCGTTGTTTATCAAAATCTAATAAAAATTTAATAGTTTTTTTTTATCCATTTCTTCTTTTCTTCACTTTTAGTTTGTATTCTTGATTTAATTGATGAACATTCAGAGATTTAATTTTAAAGTGTCTGGCTTTTGAACTTGTTGTTGCTTTTGTTATTACATTTATTTTTAACTATAAATAAACAAATTAATTCATTTCTTATTTAGAATGCATATTAGAAGAATTATACAGGTATACAACGTGCTTAGTTTTGTGGACTTAACCCAAAATAGGGATTTTTTTTTTGTAAATGGGGATACAAATTTCGGGAAAATCCCAAGGGAATTTCTTTTTTTTGGCAAAAAGCACTTTTTTCGCTGGGGATTTTTGGGGATATTATATAAATTACATATACAATATATTTTTCTGTCATACCAAGAAGCTGGCTCGAAACCTTTATAAGGTTGCTGAAATTGTTTTAAATATGCTTCTTGTACACTCAAAAGAAAAATCAATCCAAATGTACTCAAATCAATCCGAAGTGGGATTGATAGTACGGTGAGTACGGATTTTCTTGAATCAAGTACAGAAAGATAAATTCAAGTACAGATTTTCAATCCCAAAATACTTAAATTATCCATATTCAATCCTGATTTCGTACTTGAAGCAATCCGAAAATAAGATTGATTTAAGTAAAACTAAGATTCAATCTATCTCAAAATGCGCTTGATTCAAGAACTGGAAAATTGTTTTAATCCGAACTCGTACTTAAGATAATCCGAAACTAAGATTGAATCAATCTCAAAACGCGCTTGATTCAAGTATTATAAGTTGATTTTATCTCCAATTAGAAAGAAAAAATCATTATGATTGATTTACTTACCCTTTGTACACCTTAAAGAATGATAAAACACCAACATCATGCCCGATATGGTTTTTTCTTTAAAAATCTTATGTACATATTTAACTAAAAATATAAACTAAATGAGAAGCAAGATTTCAAAAATACTTTTTAGCCCTTCGTGGTACACACGGGTCTGGCCAGACCTTTGTTAAATGTGTATAGATAATCAAAACATACGTAAGCCGGAGGGTTAAACATGAAAATAATACATACATATATATATATGTATATGTTTTTCTTCTTGCTCTGTTGTTTTTGTTGTTACTACGAACTAGTGCTGGGATACTATCGATATTTTCTACTATCGATATTTATCGATAGTTCAGATTTCACTATCGATATATCGATATTACTATCGACTGAATGTTTGTACTTGTGCAGGAAAACTTTATTTATTTTTTAAAAGGCTACAGTCCGTTGTTTTTATCACTTTATAGAATGTATGAGACGTATGTATATTAGACTGGTCGCATCTTGTATGGGATTTTTTTTTTTAAATTTAATTGTTTGCGCTGCTTAAAATATGAGGTTTGGTGTAAGAAATCATGATCTAATTTTTCAGGTGAATCCGACGGTACCTAGCCGTGCCGGGTGGTGCCCAAAGTTCCCCATATTATAAAAAAACATCTTTTCTATCAGATCTTTATAGTTATACTAGTTGATAAGCCGAAAATCAAAAATATGGCTTCGTTACGATCTTCCGCAGAGAAAGTACTTCAAGTGTGCCAAATTTCAGCTTCCTATGTCATCAGATGGCTTTAGAAAGTTGCGGAAAGAATAGGACATACATGCAAACATCCTGACATACTAAGAAATTATATATTGTATAGATAGATTAACATATCGCACCTGTTCATCAAAAGTAACACAACTCAAAAAATTCTATTTTCCACTTTTTTGAAGGAAACAGTGTATGATTACCATATCTAACGACTGTAAAATTTTTGGTATTCTATTTGTAATATTTCATGAGAGAAATGCCTTTATGTCTTTCTTTGCGTACTCATATTGTTTGTTTTGATTCAATTAAAGAGTTGTAATTTTAGTTGCGTTGCAGTGTTCAAGGGTTATGGTGCTCAAATGAATCAGCGAAACTGTATTAATTCGAGTTGTGATTGTTTTCATGTTCAAAGTCTGTTTATCAATAGCTGTTGATTTTGGGTTGTGATAAGCATAACTTGAAATAATATTGACATGTAGATCAAAAAATTTCATGAAAACTGTATTAAATCAAAAATCCGTAATAATTTCGGAAAAAGGAAGAAGAGAAATAAATTTTGTGATTTTATTGAAATATTAGTCAGTTTCCTTTATAACATTATATTTGTTTATAACAATAATTCCATCATATTGGCGGAATTAGTTTTTTGCTTCTACTGAAAACTTGAAAATTTTGAGTTGTGTTAATTTTGATGAACAGGTGCGATATGTTCGCGCAACTCAAAAACGCTTTAGCTTATTGAAAAACTAAAAAAAACCGAAATTACGCAATAAAATTTACTTTAAGAAAGGTAAAACGTTTTTCTTATATGCGCAGTCGTTTTAGAAACATAATTTTTTTTCTGGAAAAAAAAATTATTTTTTTTATTAAAATTTCGGAATTTTTGTTTTTAAAAATTCATAAAAAAGTTAAAAATGCAGCTATGCTTCTAATTTTATGCAGACATATAAAAAACAACATTGCAAACAAAACAAGCTATAAATGATTAAAATCTGTTTACAACTTTTGATTTTATGAATTTTTAAAAACAAAAATTCCGAAATTTTAATAAAAAAATTATTTTTTTTCCAGAAAAAAAAAAAAATTATGTTTCTAAAACGACTGCGTATATAAGAAAAACGTTTTACCTTTCATAAAGTAAATTTTATTGCGGAATATCGTTTTTTTTTAGTTTTTCAATAAACTAAAGCGTTTTTGAGTTACGCGAACATATGTTGTGCAACCTCCTTAATTTTCGAAATAACGGTATATCTCGAAAACCAAAGCCAACAAAAAGAAAAAAGTTTCAACTTTCTTAAAGTAAATTTTATTGCGGAATTTCGGTTTTTTTTTTAGTTTTTCAATAAACTAAAGCGTTTTTGAGTTGCGCGAACATATGTTAATCTATCCATACAATATATAATTTCTTAGTATGTCAGGATGTTTGCATGTATGTCCTATTCTTTCCGCAACTTTCTGAAGCCATCTGATGACATAGGAAGCTGAAATTAGGCACACTTGAAGTACTTTATCTGCGGAAGATCGTAGCGTAGTCATATTTTCGGCTTTTCAACTAGTATAACTATAAAGATCTGATAGAAAAGATGTTTTTTTTTTTTATAAAATGGGGAACTTGGGGCCCCACACGGCACGGCTAGGCACCGTCGGATTGACCTGAAAAATTAGATAATGATTTCCTACACCAAACCTCATATTTTAAGCAGCGCAAACAATTAAATTAAAAAAAAAAAATTGCGACCAGTCTAATGTATATACGCATTTAAGATGGCAGTTTTTTAAAAAGCAAATTGCATTTGCTTTTTACAACATTACAAAAATATTTAACATTTCAGTCACTATATAAGCATGTACAAATTTCGACTTAAAGGCCTTTAATTAGCAGTTAAAAGCACTACTAAGCAATCCATACCACTTGCCATTCTTGTTGTTTGTATTCATTGCTGTAATTCAGCGCGAATTAATAATAGCAAGTAAAAATTTGCGACAAAAAACTGTGTGTGTATAGCTGCTGTTAGATGTCTTCATAACTGTATTTTAAATAATAAAAATATCGATATTTATATTTTTCCTATCGATATTATCGATAGTTTCCCAGCACTACTACAAACAAAAAGCAAATCGTTTTGTTCGAACTTATGTTGTGTTGTTGTAATTGTACAATACATTTTGAAAAACACACACGTACGCACGCATAAAAGAATGCAATGCTGAGAGATGAGACTAACAAGTTTTATGGGATTAAAACCAGCGTTGCCATTTTGGTGCCTTTCGGGTATTTTTTGGTGCTTTTTGCTTATGCAATACCCGAAATTTTGTTAAACACCCGTTTTTGAAATGCGGGTATTTATAGTGCTTTTAACAATTTCTCACAGTGCTTTTAAGTGCCTTTTACAATATTTATTTCTTTTTTTTTTGTACCAGTTTTTAAAACTTCGATTATATTGAGGATGATTAAGATGAGATTTGCTATTTGGGGTACAATTTTGGGAAGGCCTGTAAAGATTTTAAGGTTTCAAATGATAAAAAAAAGTGATAAAACAAAGTTGCATTCGTTTTACCAAAAACTTTATTTACGAGGTTAGAGCTAGGCTTCCTAGCAATTTGGAAATTTTACAAAACGTTTACTTTTTAGCGTTGACAACATATTTTTTTTTTATTAAAATTTGGGCTGTCATTAAGTTTTATAAAGAATGGTCGGTCACTGCAAATTTTCGGTATTTCCAACAGGCCAGATTTTTTCTAACTACGAAAATCTAGCTCGCACTTTATTACTGTTTTATGACCAATTCAAACTCAGCTGATGATGATCCAAATGATTTGGTTGATATAATTTATTGAAGGTAATAATAATAAATTGAAAAATGTTTGTATACAAATGTAATTATCAGGTATGTGATGGAAATCGATTTTAAAAACGATACGACTTGAAACCGAAAATATCGTTTTCAGAATCTTTTAAAATGGATTTTAAATGCATATTCCTTTTATTTTTAGTGTTTATTCTTTAAAATTTTATATTATATACGTTAACTGAAGTGTATTCTGAACGAAAATTAAAGACTTTAATTCAGAAATGGATTTTAAAATCGTTCGAAATTCATCACACCTTTTAAAAACGGTCGTTTTGAAATCGATCGATTTTCATCACATACCTGTATATTTAATTTTAAATGAAAATGGTCACCCATCAACGCCATCGCCTTTTTTTAAATTTTGGAGGTATATAATATTCGGCTCAGTCGAATGCAACTTGTTTTGTGTTTAATTGAATTTAACAAATTGCTTAGTGCTTTTTACGCTTTTTTTTGTTCAAAATAGTGCTTTTTAGAGCTTTTTTTTAAATTTTAAAGTGCTTTTTGCTCTCAATTAAACCCCTCATTTTGTTATTTTACTCTCAGAGTGGCACTATCAACGTAAAGTTTAATCTTTTTTGTACTTGATTTAAGCATTTTATACTTATTTCAAGAAATATCGGGATTGATTACACAGGCCAACACTCAATTTGCTTCTTTGAATTTATTAACTGATTCTACTTAATTTGGGTGCGCTGAATTCAAATCTGTAATCAGTTTGTCTCTATCATGATATAACTTTTTATACCCTCCACTTATGACCTCCAATTACCCAAATTCTTTTTCGAAATTTTTTTTTTTTTTATCAAAATTTTTTATTTACTGTTATAGTTATTGCCAAAAAAAAAAAAACTCCCAAATTTTTTTTAGTATTTAGAAAGTAATACTTTTCCATAGGAATTTAAAAAAATAAAAAGAAGTAAAACTGCTTCATACAGATTTATTAAAATAAAAAAAAAAATACTTAAAAAAATTTGGGAGTTTTTTTTGGCAATAACTATAACAGTAAATAAAAAATTTTGAAAAAAAAAAAAAAAATTCGAAAACAAATTTGGGTAATTGGTGTAATTGGAGGTCATAAGTGCAGGGTATAAAAAGTTATATCATGAAAACTGGAGCTGATAGAGACAAACTGATGACAGTTTTGAATTCAGCGCACCCAAATTAACTAGAATCAGTTGATAAATTCCAAGAAGCAAAAATCTTTTTTAATTTTGTCGGGCTGTGTTATTTAAAGTTTTTGGATTGATTTAAGTACGTTTTAGTGTTATTCGTACTTGAATTTTTAAGTACGATTCTTGATTAAAGTAAGTATAAAAAGATTAATTTATCCCGAGTGTTTTTATTTCTGTGTAGCAACATGTAACGCTTGTTATAAATAAATATAATAAATAAAATCGAAACCAAAATTCGCAGCATTATGCAGAATAAATAGAATAAATACACATTTTAAAAATATCTAAAAATAATCTCATCTATCCTCTCAAATGCTTACATTTTTTAATACCAGCAACATGAAAAACAAAATTGAATTCGCTGATGGGATAAGAAAATAGCTATTTTTGGGAATGAAAAATCGTAAATTGGGGATAAGGTGTACAATAAAAAGGCGGCCGTTTGTTCCACTATGGAACCCTAGGGTGAAATATGTAGTTATGTTTATATATTTCCTACGAAAGGAAATAATTCCCAGTTTCTATTTGTTATAGATATATATATTAGGGTGGCCGTTATTTTTTTTTTTTTTTTTGATCTCTTATATTCTCGCCCCCCCCCCCCCCCCAAATCGGTTCAGTTTTGTGTAGAAAAAAATACAAAAAAATTTCGTAGCGATAAGTTGTGTTTTAGGGGGGCGTCGGCCCCTCAAAGTTTGCTTCAAGCCATTTATTCAAATGTAATTTGTTTTCATATGACTATCTCTTAAAAACAACATTTTACAAGAATATGATATAAATTAATATTTTAGAAAATAATTAAAAAAATAACAACAAAATACCAAACATTTTATATACGTTTTATATTAATTAAAGGGGGATTTAATGCAAGTGACCAAATTTTGAAATCGATGTCTTTGGACTTGGATGAAATTTACATCAAGGTTAGTCCTATTATTAGAGAGTAGTTTAGACACAAATTTTCAACAAGATCGGTCACAAATTTTCTGAGTTAGAGGGGGTCAAAGTTTTATATTTTGGCCATGCAGGTGTTCTTTTTCAACCATGTAACTTATTTCCTATTGGTGTTAGCAAAATTTGTCCAAAGTAGCTTAGATAGCTATTTGATTAATATTTTTAAAAAAAAATTTTTAAATTTTTTTTTAAATTTAAAACTTGGTTAAAAAAAATAAAAAAAGTTTTAAATTTAAAAAAAAAATGTTAAAAATTTTTTTTAAAAAACAAAAAAACTACTTTGCAATAGGACTAACGTTGGTACAAATTTCATCCAAATCGGAAGACATCGATTTAAAAATTGGGTCACTTGACATTAAATCCCCCTTTTATTAATATAAAACGTATATAAAATGTTTGGTATTTTGTTGTTATTGTCTTAATTATTTTCTAAAATATTAATTTTAGCAAAAACTTTTTTCGAGGCTAATGTTGTTGACTAGAAGAGCTAAAATATCGCCGTATATCATATTCTAGTAAAATTTTGTTTTTAAGAGATAGTCATATGAAAACAAATTACATTTGCATAAATGGCTTGAATGCCAACTTTGAGGGACGGACGCCCCCCCTTAAACACAACTTATCGCTACGAATTTTTTTTTACATAAAACTGAACCGATTTGGCGGGAGAGAATATAAAAAATAAAAAAATAAAGTTCTCCATACAACTAACGGCCACGCTAATATATATACAGTGAGCCAAAAAAAACTTGTACACTTGTTAAATTAAAATAAGAGAAAACACAGAGATTAAAGTAAAACCATATTAAAACTTTTATTTCACATTAATTAAATTTTAAGATCTATATTTTAATTTAAATAAAACTTCTTTTTCATTTTGTATATTTTAACGTTAAAAAAACAACAAAAACATAAATATGCTGAAACTCATAAACAAAAAAAAAAAAAAAAGTTGTGCAGGACAAAAAACTTAACGTAACTTTAAAAAAGATTAAAATATTTAGGTTTTCAGTATTTTGTATGGTGTCCTTTATCTTCTTTAACAGAAAGAAGTATTTTTTGGCATCGAATGGACTAGATTTTTTATAACTTCTTGGGGGATAGAACTCCGGATATCTTTGAGAGCGTTTTTTGAGGATTATTTTCCGGATATGTGGTAATCTCTTATTTTTGTTTTCATATGAGCCCACAAATGCTCAATCGGATTTAAATCGGGGCTCTGGGGAGGATGAGGCAAAACTTTTTTTGTGTTATAAAGCAACCATTCCCTTACGATAACGGCCGAATGCTTTGGGTCATTATCTTGCATGAAAAGAAAATCATTCCCTAAACTTAATCAAAAATAAAATCAAGTGAATTAAACGTTTAATTGAAATATTGTCAATTAAACATTTAATACACTTGATTAAAAGTTTAATTCACCTGATTAAATATTTAATTAAAACTGATTTTATTTTTGATTAACTCTTTTACTGGCGCAACAAATTTTTTCTGTGCATTAGCACTCCTACACCCCCAAATCATAACATTGCCGCCACCGTTCTTAACAGTATGAAAAATATTTCGTGGATTAAGGGCTTCCTTCCCTTGGCTTTCTCCATACAGATATACGTCCATCACTTACTTATATGTATTTGTAAGTGATGGACGTAAATCTGTCTGCACTTGGATTCGTAGATTTAGTGCTTCCCCTTCCTTATGGTTTACCTTAGTCTCTGTGTTTTTATTTTAATTTAACAAGTGTACAAGGTTTTTTTTTGCTCACTGCATATATTTCATCCTATGGTATATATACAGCGTTACCGTTCAAAATGTTCAAAAAGGGACACAAAAAGGGGATTTTCCAAAACAAAAGTGTCACAAAAAGGGGAATTCTGAGAAAAAAAGGGGCAACTTTAAAAACTATTTCAAAAATTATTTTCATCATAACAAAAAATAAACTTAATATTTATAAAAACAATACACTATATATAATACACACACACATCGTGAAAATCCATGTCTTGTTTGCAAGTAAACGTTTATAAACTGTTGCATACAGTTTTTATTTCAATTATTTATACAAAAACAGTTACTAATTACTTGTAAAAAGAACGAGCATCGTTTTCAGCAGGGCTGTGGAGTCGTCAAGAAATAGTAATAACTCCGACTCCGACTCCTTTTGCTGTAATTTTTTAAGTACGACTCCAATTCCGACTCCAACTCCGACTCCAACTCCAACTCCGACTCCTACTCTAACCTATCATTATTTATGAGACTAGTTCTTATTTGACTTTAAACTCTTTTAATTTGTTTTTTAATTCAGTACCTTTTAAATGGTTAAATATAGCAAGAAAATTATTCTGTAAAACTTTCAAATCGATATTTTAATTCTAACGTGCCGCATTGAGCTTTAACATATGAGGAGGAAAGCTCGAAAAACATATAGCGCCCGATTAAATAGACCAACTGAGCTCTACTTTATTGATTCTACAGTGTTATGTCATTCTTGACTAATAACTCAACAGTTGAACATTTTAAGCCAACTGTAATATAGAAAAATAATGGATTTAATTTTGGAACCACCGAGTTTTGTTACGAACTTTCGAAAGATATGAGTTTTGATTCAAACCGTATGGGATCATTAAACTTTAGTATATTTTAAAAGTTATATTTATTTATTAAATATATGCAAACAGTGCTAAAAAATGTAACAATAGTTGTGTAGGGAAGAGATAAACTACACCAATTCACATCTGTTGGAATTTATAGATGTGTGAATTTCCATAAGTTCTATCTAATGCAGCTTTCGAGATAGAAAAGTTGAAAACAATGCCAAGTCCAATTTGCTAAGACGTTAAGGGTACCAAGTGTACTAAGTATTGTTTACCACAGAATTTTAAGAGACAAAGAACATCATAAGTTCTTTTTTGTAAATTGTGAAGTGAGGTCTTTTGTTTTTAATATTCATAAATTTAAACACTGCCGTTTTGGTCTTGTTTTATTTATTAAGTCAAATATTTAGACCAACTTTTTTAATTATTCTCAGGAAAATTTAATATATTTTTATTAAAACATGCAGATGCGCCTTCAGTTGTTACTTCTACAATTTTTATAACACATTTTGAAGAGAAACGTACCGTAAAAAGTTCTATTATTTCTGGGATCATTAAAATATTCGGATCATTAAAATATTCGGACAAAGGCAAATTTTTAATACAGAAATAGCATCATTTGCGATTTTCAACGTGTTTCAAAATGTGGCTTGCAGAGTTAAAAAAATATGAATTTTTAAACAACTAAATTGAAATCGTTTTCTTCAGTACACCATTGCTTTTTTCCGTTCCAAGTTCAATATTATTATTGTCAAAGACCGAAATTTGAAATTGCAAGTCTTTATTATCTTCCCAATTTTTCCTAAATTGAGTAGATAAAAGAATTCTCAAATCATTTTTCGGGTTTACCCCCAGATTGATGGGAATTAAATTTAGAACAATGTCATGTATTTTTCCGAGCTCCTTTTCCTTTTTTTCTATTATAATTCACCTTGAAAGTTAGAACTTAAAATTTAGTTAACTTAATGCTTTCACCACAGGAGCTACAGCAGATTTCAAGTCATATATAGGAACATGGCTACAAAAATATTTGTTAATATACGATAAATAAAAAACAACAAATTTTTAACTTCCTTAATTCGGCTCTATTTCATTAGGGATATCTTGGCGAAATTCAAACAGTGAACCAGCGAGTTTTGTTACAGAAATTTTAGGTCACATAAAAACATAGAAAAGGACATGCTTCGATACAATCTATATATTTCTCATAAATTGCTAAAAGAACTGTCAAAATAAGATGTTATCTCAATTTTTCTAACTCCCCTACTCATATGAAAAGTATACTGGTCATTATCTTCTGACTTCACAAATTCAAAAAGTAGACCCTCTTATTGCCAATTCCACCAATTTATTTAAATATCAATTTATGTTTAAAAATCGTTTTTTTTTATGTGGAATCAAAATAAAATTATATGAAAAATTATATTTAAATATGAATTGATATTTTAAAAGAATTGCTGAAATTGGTCATTAAAATTTTTTTATTTTGAAAAATATTAGAAAAAATTTTAATGCCAAAAAGTAGGAGTCGGAGTCATTAGTGTTTGTGGGTACTTCGACTCCGACTCCGGTACAAAAACCTCAACTCCGACTCTTCAACTCCGACTCCGACTCCACAGCCCTGGTTTTCAGAAGGTTAGGAAGGCAAATTTTCATTTAGTGAAAAAATCTTATTTTGAAGAGAGAAATCTTAAAATTTTTTATAACAAGGGCAAAAAAGAAAAAAATTATTAAGTTTTTATAGAAACATATGTTTTACTTATTATGGAAACTATTTCAATTGAAATACATAATATTTATAAAAATTAAATTGGTTTTTAGTAAAATTTTTTATAAATGTTATATTTAAGAAACTGTGAAAAAATTATTTATTTTGCACAAACAAACTTAAAGTTAAAAATCTTAATTTGTGAAAAAAAATCTTTATTCATATTTTGGTAAAAAAAAATCTTCAAAAATTAGATAAAATCTTCATTCTGGCAACGCTAAGAACTAGCCTTAAATAGTGTAATAACACTACCCTGCAAATAATAGGACCAGTCGAAACATGCGTGTAAAGAGTAGTCCACAAGGGACCAGGACTAGTCCAAAAGTAACCCAAACGTATGGAAAAAACCTGCTGCCGTATTCTGTAATTCGGTTAGCTAAAGCTTAATCTCGATCGCTAAAATTCCTTAGAGAAAACAAAATTTTAAAATTTTAGCGATGACATTAAGAGCTAAAATTTCGGCAAATTAAATTTGTATTACATTGCCAAATTTAGCAATGCACGTTACTGAATTACATTTGTAGCCAAAAATTGCTAAATCAACTTTATATATTTTTAGCGATAGAGACTTAGCTTTAGCGAATTACGGAATGCGGCTGCTGCTCTATTTAACATTACAATGTCCTAGGAGAGGACCATATAACCCACCTTTGGACCTTTGTTATGCCTTTTTCAATTTTGTAAGTAGCTAGAGATGTGAAGTGAGAATTAAGTTATGAAAAAATTCATTTTTGAAAAATTTTGAGTTGTGACCCTTTAGTGTTTAGGGTGCGATATGTATATATGTAAATATATGTACATAAATATTTAGCACTTGAATTATTTTACTTTTTTACCAAAAAAATTAAGTTACGAAAAAACCTCGATGAAAAAGCATATACAAGTATTGAAAGGTTAAGGTCCAAGTTATTTTGATACAAATTTAAAGCGGATAACATGGACTGACAGGTATCTACTTTCAGTCTATTTGACAATTTATTTTTTAATAATGCTAACTTAGAAAAAACCCGCTCAGCGGATGCACTACTATGTGGTAATGTAAAAACATACGAAGCAAATTTATACAAGTTTGGATGTAAATTGTCACCCAGTTTTTTAATTGCCAATTTCGTACCAAGATGTTTCAGGCTAAGATATTTTACAAATTGCTTCATAGCTTTTATCGTTTGATCTGTTTTCAAAAAGATAAAATCCTCTGGGTAAGTAATTATATCATTAAAAACGGAATTAATAAATACAGGATGTAAAACCTTTAATGAACTCAGTCTCTTATCGCTAATATTAAAAGGGGCAAAAGGAGCACAAAAAAACTACAAAATGATACAAAAATGCGACTTTAGTCGCATAACGGTAACGCTGTATATATATACAATAAAACTGGGAACACTGATTATAGATATTAACCCCCGTATTCATAAACGATCATTAAATTTAAAAACGTTTATAGAAAATTTGTTTCGTAAACCTTTATTAAATAAAAAATATCTTCTATGAATACGGAAGTTACAGTTTTGTTAATATGTAGCGAGAGGTGGCATGTCATAGTGTCCACGGACATAATGTCCATGAACATTATGGCGCCCTTCGATGTGACATAAAGCCCATGGACTTTATGTCGTTTTGGAAAACGTCATAATGCCCGCGGACATTAAATGCCTGTTTTTAGAAAACGTAAACAAGTGAGTGAGTGAGAAATTATATTGAAAACGAAAACAAATTTTCGTTTTTTATTGTTGTTTTCAATATAATTTCTCACTCACTCACTTGTTAACGTTTTCTAAAAACAGGCAGTAAGTCGTTTTTAAATATTGACATTAGGGTGTCCCAAAAAAATTTTTCTTTCTGATTTTCATAGGTGCTCAATTCAAAGCTTATAGTGTAAAGTATTTTTGATTTTTTTTTAAGAATTTTCGGAAGAGGTTTAGAGGTCGCGCAAATGAAGTTTTCATAAAAAAACGGAGTCTTCGGCCTTTTTTTAACTTTACTCATAACTTGGTTAATACCACGAGTTTCTTCACTCCTGAGGAAACAGTTTTAAAGAAAAGTATCCAAACTTTATTCCTGTGTGAAAAACACTACAAGTTTTGGTGATGAGTTTACTCATTTAGATACCCTTAATTACAATTTTTCGTAATTTTTTCAAACATTTTGTAATAACGCCTTACAACTTTTTAAGTTTGAATAGAAACGAAAAAAACTAATGATGCAGTTTGAAAGACAAATTCATTCTAATTAATGGGAATAAACAATTTTTAAATTTATTCTTACCGTTCCTGAGTTAAACCCGTTTTTATCTTTATACCCAGTATATGTTATTATAAGCTGCTTGCCAGTTCACCAATCTTACCCAATCAACAAAAAAAAAAAAAACTTTTCTTTTGCTCTGTGAAAAATCATTTATTGAGTTTCTTGCGATTTAGTTCTATACCTTGCAATAAATTCTGGTAATCAATTTCAGAAGTTGTGACATTAATATAAGTATTACCCAAAGCCATACCTCGTTCTGCCACATCATTTACCACTTGTAATTGTTGAACTTTTATTTTTTGATTCTTGAAATGACTTTTTGGCTTTCCAATTCTCTGGATGTATTTTTAAAAAATCGATTGAAATGAATTGTTGAGTTTCTTTATTTCTAAAGTTTTCTTCTGTTAAAGTTACATTTGCTACTTCATAATCGCTGCATGGAGTATCTGCAAGTTTTTTTTTTTTGTCATTAAGCGCAAAGTTTTGGTGTCGATACGTTCATCTATTCGAAGTTAAGTACCACTGATGACCTAGAAAGTTTTAAGCGAGGCTTTTGCAACTGCTTTATTAATAATTTTATAACTATCCAATTCCTTTAATAGACTCAGATCTTTGAGAGGAGCGTATCGAGGGCACTGGCAGAGGTATCAATATTTGATATATATGTATTCTTAAAATAAATGAACTAAATTCAAGCAAGGCATCAACTGTGGATTTGTCTTTAAAAGATTGCAACTGGCTTCGGAAAATTCATATTTTTAAAGAATAGATAATTTTCATCATCCAGCGAGCCCAATTGATAGCTCCTGGAGCACACATAAAATAGAAAGTGAAAATGACAGCGTGTAACGATTTAGATCAATAAATGTCATAAGTTAATGACAGTTAAAACCTTACTATAAAAATTGATGGAAATATACAATAATTATAACGAAAAAAGTATCACCATTTTTAAGGTACAAACTATAAAAATAGTGTCACTCGGAAACTGTAGGACAAAATTCCATTTTTGTTTTTCTTAATTGTTAAGAAATCGCGTCACGAGTTTTAATACCTTTCATATAAATTTGAAAAGTAATAAACCGTTAAAAAAATACAAAAGAACTTAATATGTGGAATCGTAATGGACAAAAATATTGCCGGAACTTAAAGTTTTTGCATATTTAAATAAAGTTTGGGAAATTTTTTTTAGAAATATTCGGTCAAATAATTAAATGAACGTGGTAATTGACAAAGTTATGAGTCAAGTTTGAAAAAAGGCCGAAAAGCCGATTTTTAACAAAGACTTGATTTGCGCGACCTCTAAACCTCTTCCTAAAAATCTAAAAAAAATTCAAAAATACTGGACTGTATAAGCTTTCAAATTATGCTTGAGCCTCTGACAAAAAAAAATTTGGGACACCCTAATGGACATTATGTCTTTTTAAAAATGGTTTTGCTGCTTTTTCTCTGGGTGTATATATTAAATATATGTATAACGAAAACACTTTTGGGCGCAAGGATTTTCTCCTCTATGGTATAACAAAACCCGGCTTCGCTAACTAAAGCTTTTCTGCATAGCCGGCCTTCGACCGGGCGCATGGATTTTCTCCTCTATGGTATAAAAAAAACCGGCTTCGCTAACTAAAACTTCTCTGCATAGCCGGCCTTCGGCAGGGCGCATGGATTTTCTCCTCTATGGTATAACAAAAACTGGCTTCGCAAACTAAAGCTTCTCTGCATAGGCGGCCTACGGAAACAAGGCAGATTTTAGAAGCTTTACTTAGCGAAGCCGGTCTTTATTATACCATAGAGGAGAAAATCCATGCGCCCGGCCGAAGGCCGGCTATGCAGAGAAGCATTATGTCGCCCCAAAAAAGGACATAATGTCCATGGACATTATTACACTATATTGATGGACATTTTGTCGCATCGCTGAGCGACTTAACGTCCATGGACTTAATGTCCTTCTTCGGTGCGACATAATGTCCATGGACATTATGTCCGTGGACACTATGACATGCCACCGTAGCGAGATAATAATTAACTGCCTATTTGTAGAACGCGAAATAAAAATGTGTTTATATAATACTTGCCCTTGTAGATACGTATTTTTGATTTTCGCTTTAAAAATGTCTTATTTTCATTATCTGAGACTAAAAATTCGAGAGGAATAAATAAAACCGATTTCGTTTTTATTTGTTAGTTACGTGGTTTTGTATGTTGTGCTACTGAAAACAAGCCACATCAACTAAAATGCCATGTAATGCGCAAATATTCTTTTAAAAATTGTCTACTACCTCAAAATATAAAATATAAAAACCCATTTTCTTTATTTATAACGAATATTTACGAACTCTTAATAAAATATAATTAAGAGATAATTAAATGGCAAAATTATTAAGTAAAATGGCAACACTTAATATATTCCAATAAAAAAATTACAATTAATTTCCCTTGCAACTAATCTGCAGTCGTAATCAAGCATCTCTCCCACATGTGCATAGATTTAAATTTATTTTATCGATAATCTCTTAAATTTTGTGGGAATTTTGAGTTTTTTTTTAATATACGGGCAGAGTTAAATAGATATAAACAAACAATAACCCTGAGTACATGTTAAATCACAATTTCTAGAATATTTTGCGGACACACTCACAATGATATTTAATTTTGACTTTTAGTAAATTAAAATATTTTTTGTTTTTGTATAAAATCACCACAATAATAAATGCTTTTACTGGTTTTTGGCTAAAAGAATTTTATTTAGTTTTAGACAAAAATACTGGCACTTAAAAATCCATAAATTTTTATGGTTGATATTTCTTTCATAATTTCTTAGAAATTATAAACAAAACTATAATAATGAAATGAACTGCAGAAAAAGACTTGTTGGTGTTACTATAATTTATTATTTCAATCAACTAAATTAATATTAATGTGCGAGTAGGTTCAATATAAATGGTTTTGAATCGAATAATTAATTGTTTATCTCTTAAACGTGTACAGTATAACTTAGTGTGATATCAATCAATATAATAATTAGGAGATAACATTCGGTTTTTTAGATCACTATTTAATTGATTTGTGGGCTTACCTTTTAATTCTTCTTCTTTGCACAGATAAATCTGGGAAATGAAAAAAAAAAAAAACAATTTGTTAAAATCTTTTTGTTGTGAGAAGAATTTTCATTAGTCCATTTAAATAAGTTGTTGACCAGGAAGAAACGCCATTAAAATTCTTAGGAGAGCTGTGAGAGACGAGTCAATGGGCAACAACTTAACAACTACAGCAGAAAGCAATGATTTTATTTCTCTTACCCAACAAACACGGAGGTTTGGTTTAAAATTAAAAATAATTTGAAGTCAAACGTTTTTTAAAACGACAAACGCTTGATAATGACTTGAAAATCATAGAATTCTTAACAAAAAGGGGAAATTATTTTCAAATTTAAAAATGCCTTTGTTTTCAACTTGCTTTCAAACGTAATTCTCAAATGTTTTTCAATTGTGGATTATAATACAATGTGGAACACAATCAAAAATATTATATATTTTTTTAATTTAAATTTATTATTTATTTTAATAAACTGTGAGATTAACATTCGGCACCATAGCTAAAAGATGAAATGATGTTCCTTCCGTCCTTTAATTCTTGCGAAGACGAAATAATTGGCTCCCTTTTATTTTGAGGATTGTAGCACCGTGATCATACAACCAACTTAAAATTTCTTCACTTTCCCGATTTACTTTTTTAATTCGTATTCTTAACCATTGTAATAACTCACAAATAATTTTTATTTTTGCAAGAAGTAAAATGTTCACTTGTAAAACACCTTTAATCACGAAGTAAAACTTTAACTTTAATCGCCATTTTTAATGTTTACATTTATTTATATTGCCAAGTTTAGTTTTGATTTGAATTTAACATTTGATACCAATTTGACATCAAATTGATAAAACATTTGTTGTCAAATGTATATTTCCAAATAATTATCAATTTGCAATTAAATGTTAAAATAAAACGATTGAAAAACGTTTGAGAATTGTGTTTGATGTCAAATGATAAAGTCATTTCATATCAAAGGTTTGACTACGTGTTTGTTGGGTAAAAGCCACGTTAACACGTGATGGGCGTCAATGTGAGTGGTTCCCACATTATATCTTTAAAATCTCGCATGAGAAAAAAAAAATTGTGAATGGGTTTGTGAACAACACCCCAGCGGGAAAACTCAGAAGACCTTCTTACTTCAGGCCCTTTTAAAGGCCTGCTTAAAATTTTTTTTGATTTAATTACTATTCTTACGTAACTGCTTAAGAATGCCTCATAGAAGGCCTCGGCTCTTTGGTATAAAAGAAGCGAGAAAAGAAGAAGTAACATTTTTTGTTTTTTTGCACAAGCAAAAGAATTCAGATCCCTTTACAAAAACAAAGTAACATTTGTTGTAAATCATTTTAGTGGAAGTTGAAAAGAGGAAGAGTAAAATTTGTTGTTTTGTTTTTTCCGCCAAAGCGAAAGAATTCAGATCCCGTTATAAAAACAAAGAAGGTGCATATTAAAATACAAAATAAAAACAATAATGTAAATCATTTTAGAAACTGGGAATTATTTCCTTGTGAAGGTTACTTTATATTAAACATTTTTTCATTTTTCGAATTTATTCTATGAGTTAAATTTCAGGTCTGTATTTTATAAAGCTTTTTTGTAATAGTTCTATTCTTTTAATTTTTCAGAAATGACTTTATACAAAATACAATATAATAGTCTGATAGTTTATAAAGTCATTTCTGAAAAATTAAAAGAATAGAACTATTACAAAAAAGGAGGATAGAGGGAGAAGTGTTTGTGAACATTCGATTTGAACTTAATCATGTTGTGAGAGGGAAGACTTCTGCAGGAAGGTTATTCCACATACGAAGAGTCCGGGAAACAAACGAATTCTCTCTGTAATGCGTTGTACGATTCACCTGCCAATCGACCACATAAGGATGGGCTCTTGAGGAAAAACGTGTATTACGAACAAACGTACGGGTTTCGGGAACCAGATCCCTGATTTCGTCGGAACACATCTTAGAAAACCGAGGCACTTGAATGCTTTTTTCGACACCTTGAATATATGTTCAGTCCATCGGACATCACATTGTATCCTCATGCCCAGAACATCAAGAGATTCTTTTTTTTTCATTATTTATTTATTGAATCTTCATATATTAAATATGAACTAACAATAATTAATCAAATCTTAACCTAATGCTTTATTTTATGTCCTGCCAGTGCCAGACAAATATTTTCTTCATCACGGGTTCTGTTCACATATGTAGGTGTTTATCGCTCATCTTAATGGGTAAGTGCTGCAGTGTCTCTTCTTCTTAAGCGAGAGTGGCCGCTATCATTTAAAATATTTCGTGCTAGTGGATTTGGGTGCAACTCTAGCCTTTTCAAATATTTTACCGCATACTTCGTAATAATAGTCCTTACCAGTGGCACATTGAGATCCTTGTGGATATTTGAGTTTTTAACATACCAAGGGGCAGCTGTAATTATTCGAAGAAGTTTATTTTGGCGCCCTTGAATTTTTTCGATATTTGAGGCCGAGGCAGTGTCCCATAGTTGAATACCGTAGCACCACACAGAAAAAATTATTTTTCCAATTCAAACAAAAAATTTGTAGAATCAAACAATTGTTTGTCTAAAATCGGTCCTGCAAACAAATTCGCATATTCAAACAATTTGTTTGCATTTTGTTTATTGAAAAAACGCCAATTTTGTCAAACAAATAATTTTACAGAATCAAACAAAAAGTTTACTGAAATTCATATAAATTTCAAACAAATAATTTTGCTGAATCAAACAAAAAAGTTTTGGCACAAGCAATGACGCGCACACAAGCAAGCACTGTTGGCGAAGATGAAGCAGAGCATAGCGGCCGGCTGGCTTTGAGACACATTTTTTTGTTGGAATAATTTTTGAACGGAGTCATATTTATACTCACAGTTTTCTTCATCACTCACTGTTGCTTTATCCTTTCCTTTGCTAATGCTTTTTGCTTTTTTTACCTGCTATTGTTTTTGTTGTTTTTTTTTTACTACAAACCTCGTCACGCTATTTTATCATTTTTCTTATTGCTGTACTTTTTTAAAGCGTCCAAAAGTAGACTGCATGTGTTTTTTGTTGTAGTTCTTATATTTCACATAAAGAAGTGTTGCTTACAATCAATAAAAAAAATGCAAAAAGACGACAACATTAAAGAGCGTTAAATATTTCATACAAAATTATGAAAACTTCAAACCAATAGCGCGCTTATTAAATTTTTGAAGAGTTGTCCACATTTTTGTTGGTTAAAAAAAGATCAAACAAAAATATTGATTGAATCAGTAAAAAAATTTGTAGAAATCAAAAAAAAATTTCAAACAAGCGTTTGTTTGAAAATAATTCGGCAATAATTTTTTCTGTGCATATTGACTTTAAAATAGCGTTGTAAAGTAGTAGTTTGCAGTCGAGACTAAGAACAAAATTTCTTCCAATAAGCCAGTTAATTTGAATTGCTTTTAGTTTCATTTGGGTTAATTTTGCTTCTATATGGCATTTCCATGTTAAACGGCGATCTAGATGAATACCGAGGTATTTTACATGCGAATTTTGAGGTATTATTTGATTATTGATTTTAATAGGGGGGCATGATTCCCGACGCAAGGTGAATGTTATATGTACGCATTTTTGCTCATTGACCTTTATTCTTCATTGTTTAAACCACAGTTCTAGTTGAAATATATGATTCTGCAGGTATCGAGATGCTTCACGACTGTTCTCGTGTACGCTTAGAAAAGCTGTATCATCAGCAAAAGTTGAGGATAGGGTGTGATTGTTTGTTGGCATGTCCGAGGTATATATAAGGTAAAAAAGTGGGCCCAGGATGCTTACCTGAGGGACTCCAGCTTCAATTGGCTGAGGAGAACTTACAAAATCGCCTTCTTTAATAATAAATTTTCGACCGACCAGGTAGCTTTCTAACAGCTTGTGTGTATTAACCGGTAGGTTTAGCTTCAATTTATGTAACAAGCCTACATGCCAGACTTTGTCAAAAGCTTGAGAAACATCTATGAAAAGAGCGGAGCAATATTTTCTTTCTTCAAAGGCTTTTCTTATGGCGTGTACTATTCGATGGGTTTGTTCAATTGTGCTATGCTCTCTTCTGAAGCCGAATTGATGATTGGGTATACACCCATTTTCATTTAAAATTGGGGTTAATTTTGACGCTAAGAGCTTCTCAAACAGCTTTGATACATTAGATAATAAGCTAATAGGCCTATATGACTCAACTTTTGTGTGATCTTTTCCTGGCTTTGGTATCATCGTTATTAAGGAGACCTTCCATTCTTGAGGGTAGTATTCAAGGCGTAAAATAGCATTAAAAATATAAAGAATAATTTTCTTTGCTATGCGAGGTAGCTCCAAAAGCATTTTGTTACTGATTTTATCAATACCAGGTGCCTTCTTGGTGTTTAATTTACAAATAGCCCTTTCAATTCCCCTTATCTCAAATCTTAGGGGGATAGCTGATCTAACATTAGCAGGCGGCAACTCGTCCGCTATATCGTCAGGTATATTTTGGGTAAATACGTTTTTCAAATGATTTACAAACAGGTTCCCTTTTTCATTATCATTTCTTGCCCAACTTCCATTTGGGTTTCTTAATGGTGGTTTCGAGATAACTAATCTTTTGAGTTTTCTAGCTGCACGCCATAATGAGTAGCCTAATTGTGGAGTTGCATCCAAGTCCTTAATTTTTTTACGGAAGCCGTTTTCTGAGTCTGCAGTAATTTTCTTAGCCTTTTTGTACACTCTTTTAATTAATTTTTAAGTTGAGGGGATCTTTGCAATTGCCATTCTCTTCGCACTCTCCTTTTTTCATTCAAGAGGCGCTCGACATCTGCAAAATATATTTTGTTATAATTGGTTTTTTTGAGGGGTTTGCTGGAATGTTGAACAGCTAGTTTAAGATAACTGTCAAAATTGACAATAGAGAGATCCACATTTTCCGGTGTGCTAAGTGGAATATTTTCTGTGCAATGGGTACTGAGATATTTTTTATATTTTAACCAATTAATTTGCGTAGCTGTTGTCGCTATGTAACCAGAGGGAGATACGATTCTATTGGTGTTTGTTATAGTAACTATTGTAGGTGTGTGATCAGAGGATAATTCTAACGAAGCTTCAACTTGAATCGTTTCTGTGGGGATGTTTTTAACCACTCCGAAATCGAAGACATCTGGAATTTTTTGCGGATCAGCAGGCCAATATGTTGGTTGTCCGCTCGCGACGACATTTAAATTCATTTTAGAGATTGTATTATACAAAACACGACCCTTTGGTGTTATAAGTCGTGAACCCCAGAAGGTATGTTTAGCGTTATAATCGCCAGCAGCCAGGAAACAGGGCCCCAACGACTTATAATATTTATAATATTGGCTTTCTGATATTGCAAATCTAGGTGGTGAGTATAAGGATGAGATTACTATGTTTCGATTCAGCTCTTTAACTCAAATGTTCGTTGCTTGGAGATAATCTTCACGATGATCACACATCAGGTAGTGATTGATTCGGGTTTTTATCAAAATGGCAGAACCTCCACAAGCTCTATCTCGAGGGTCCTTGGGATCATATAGTGTATAACCATTGATTTTAAACGTATTTCTTAAGGTCAAATGAGTTTCAGAAACCATCATGACATCAATTTGTTTATTTTTAAGAAAGAATTCTAATTCATTTTTATGTTGGCGGATGATTGCAATAACATCGATTGCATTCTAAGGATCTCCTGCATCATATTACCCATTGTGTTTGTAAAATTATTTACTGTTTGCACTAAAGTTTCCATGGTTTTTTCTAGACGACTTAAATAAGAAACTGGAGTTTCATAATTACTTGGCGAAGCACCTAGCATTGGCACATGGTTTGATTTTAGGACGTTAGCATAAGAGGTTCTGTTAGTACTAGGCTGCGGAGCCTGAATGTCATTAGTATTTACTTGATTTGTACCTGCATTTGAGGGGGATTAGTTTTCGGTCCAGCCGACTGCTTGACGATAGTATATACAGGACATCCTCTATAATTGGCAGTGTGATTGCCGCCACAGTTGCTACCTTTTTTTACATTGGGGTCATTTTTAGACTTATCGCACAGGACTGTACCATGTAATTCACCAGTTACTACGCAAACAGGGGGTAAATAGCAGTAGGCCTTAGTATGGCCAAATTCTTGGCAGTTGAGACATTGAACGGGACCATTTCTTTTGTGCGGCTCCTCTATAGTTATTCTTCTGTAGAGAATATATTTTAAATTGTAAATAGGATGCGTTTCATTTTTTTTAAGCTTAACGTCGCCAGGTTCAAGCTCCACTCGAAATAGTGGTTGGGGATTTTTTTCCCCTATTTTTGATATTTGTAACGTTTTTTATTTTAAAGCCTTTCTCTTCCAAAAAGGTTTTAATTTCTTCAGGGTCCACGCACGAGTCTATGCCCTTGATCACTACCTGAAGGCCTTTGCTGCTCTTCAGCTGATATGTATAAAAGCTTTTTTTAAGGGATTCGAATTGGTTTGTTAGTTTGCGAAAATCATTCTCATGATTAACCTGTATTTTTGTCTCGTTTATATTACCACGCTTGATTGCCGCTACGTAAAAAGGATTTTCACCTATTACCGAGATCACGCTCTTTATTAACTCACTTGAGCTTTGCTCCCTAAGATATATTGGGGGTGGCTTAGAAGATTTTATGACGTTTGGTGCCTCTGGGGATTCGTCCTCAAGAATTGCAAAAAGGTTTTGTGAATTTATTCTATCAAAAGATGTTACTTTTGAGGCCGAAGCAACTGCTGAAGAGGTAGGGTTGCGACCCCGTTTAAGCACTGTTATATACCTGTCCATACCAACTTGTATTTGAGGCTTTTGACAATTTTTCACTAAAGGGTTCTCCATTGCGTCTGTATTTGAGTTTATGGTATCATTTCTTGCTAAGATTATTTTTTCCGCCGCGGTAATACTTACGGACGCTACAACTCTTGTCCCCAAAGACAGATTAATATTTTTTAATGTATCACTATCCACCGTTTTTGTGAACACCGAGGTAAAAGGGAACGTGTTCGATTAATAGGCTTAGCCGTTAGATAGTTAATATTGTTTTGTTTTGTTTTATTAATTTCAGTATTATTTTCGTTTGCCTGAACAGTCACATAAACATTACTTTCATTTTGCCTTAGCGTTGTTTCACTGTTCTTACTCATGCAAAGAGTTGTTTTTGTTTTTCACCGTTTGCTGTGCTTTAAATATTTGTATTATTTATTGTTTTTACAACAACACAAAAAAAATGTTTTTGTTGAGAGTATGTATGCATACACATGTATGAACATTCATACGTATGTATATATTTTTACTATTTTTCTTTATTTAATTTTATCGTTTAAATTGTTCACTATTATGTTAAATAATTTAAATAACAAAATATATAATTTATTTTTAAGCGTCCATTCGCTGCGTATATTACAAAATCAAATATGATTAATTAATAGTTCAAAACGTATGCGGGGTTAAAAATACACGTCTGTATCACAACAAAGCACAAACCGAATTATACCACCCATATATACAGATGAGGCACCCCGGTTTGTCGCGCGTTTATGCGTCAGAACGCAACATTGGGTTTTTCGGGCATTAAAATCGACCCTATTCGCACGACCCCATTCCGAGACTATGTCAAGGTCTCGGCCAAGCGTATCGTTCATATTCTGCCTCATAGCACCGACATCGGATACGCTTGGTCTGCATTCAAATGAGTACGAATGGCAAAGGTTGCTGTCATCTGCAAAAGAGTAGATAGGGTTGGAAGTTTGACAAAGGAGGCCATTTAGAAAGATAAGAAAAAGAGTAGGAGAAAGCACGGAGCCTTGCGGTACTCCTGAATGAATCTTGAACTCGTTTGACGAAACCCCATTTATAACAACTCGTATAGTGCGATCTCTGAGAAAATTCGATATAAATCGAGAGAAATTATCACCGACACCAAATGCAGCAAGTTTTGACAAGAGTGCACCATGCCAGACTCTGTCAAACGCCTTGGAAATATCTAAAGCAATTACCTTACTTTCGCCAAAATGGTGAATGGAACGGCACCATTTTTCCGATAACAGAGCTAGTAAGTCTCCAGTAGAGCGACCTCTACGAAAGCCATACTGGCGGTCGCTTAGTAGGTGGTTTGACTCTAAATATTTGACAAGATGGTAATTTACCATACTCTCCATAACTTTGGAAAGTGCCGAACAAATTGCAATTGGGCGGTAATTTTCAGGGTTATTGGCGGTTCCCTTTTTAGGAATTGGCGTTACATTAGCAACTTTCCAGCAGACTGGAAATTCCGCGGCACGGTATAAAGTGCTGAAAAGATTTGCTAAGGGACGAGCTAGCGTCGAAGAGCACTGCTTCAAGACCAGTGCAGGTATACCATCCGGCCCAGGAGACTTGTTTATGTCGAGATCCGCAAGAACCCTTTTAACAGCTCGACCCCGAAAAAATATTTTAGGCATAGTAACGGATACTTTTTCGAGTTCGGGTAGTGGTTGATTGCTAGCTGGTAGGTAAGAATTATTAGCAAACAATTCGGCAAAACAATGAGCCTTATCAACCGGGTCCGTGAATGATCGGCCATCCTTTAAAAGAGTTGGTATTGAAGAACTAGCATTAACTCTTACTCTTTTAACGAACGACCAGAAGCTTTTACTACCCCGGGGAGCAGCAAGAACTTCAGCACGAAGACGTTGCTCGTGAAGAGTTTTTTCCCGTCTAAGTACTTTGGCACACGAAGACCTTGCCATTTTGCGTAGCAATTCAGTATCAGCGTTTTTATTTTCACGCCAATTTCTGAATGCTTCCTCTCTGGATCTGACTGCTGATTTGCACGACTGATTAAACCAAGATTTGGATCGAGGCTTATTCGAAGCTTTTTTAACTGGAATGAAGATTTTCATTCCTAGCATTATTACATTTTCAACCATTTTCGCCATGGCATTGACGTCATTGTCCAGGAAACAGAGTTTCCAATTGAAATGCCGAAAAAGTCATTGAGCTCAGCCCAACGTGCTTTCCCGTAAACAAATATTGATCGTTTCGTAGCCCGTCGTGAAACGTTCCGAAGTTCGGAGAACGGAAAAGAGGCGGAAATGGTGCAATGATCCGAGTTGCCGAGAGGTGCTAGAACCTCAACTTCGTACTTTTGAGGGTGCGAAGAGAGGAAGAGGTCAAGGGTATTGTGTTGGTGCCCATCAACACACGGAATATGTGTTGGTTCATTCACCAGTTGCACGAGGTGGTTGTGCGCAGCAAAAAGCTCAACATATTGGCCTTCGTAAGTTGTACGGCCCGAGTGGTGAAGCCAAAAAGAATTGTGGACATTAAAATCACCAGCAACAACGATTTCACTGTCGGGACAATTCTTTAATATGACCTTTAATCAAAGGCATTTGCAGAATGGTCTGAAAGGCATTTTAAGAGCCATTAATTGAAAGGCCTTTTAACATACCTTTCTAAAACCCCTTCAAGATAACCTTTTTTCGAAGGCCTTTTGATAGTCACTCTCTGGAAAGCCCAGACAACGCGTGTAAAAAATATATGAGTATGGAATGGAGCGAGGCCTTGTTTATCCAAAAGAAGGGGTACAGAGGCCTTCTAGGAGGCCTCCGCACACCCTCTTTTTCCCGCTGGGACGCATTGGGGAATGTACACATGCACATATGTGCATATACATGCATATTTTCAATGGGAATTTTATTTAATTTCTTCTCTTTAATTTTTGTTTTACTTTCTTGACATTGTCTTTGTTTTTCTTTTTTGTCAATAAAGGCTACGGATTGTTTTAATCACATACAAATTTTTGTAACAATATTATGGTGAAATACGAACATACAATCAGGGCTGGGCAGTATTTGAAATACATGTATTTGAAATACGTATTTAAAATACAAATACGTATTTTGTATTTGTATTTTAAATACATGACGTGCAAATTGTTTGTATTTTGTATTTTAAATGCATCAAAAATGGGAGTATTTTGTATTTTAAAAACATAGTTTAAATGAATTATTTTGGAACTCGAATATTTAGACGAATTCATTGTAGTTTTGAAACCTATTGCCACTGCTTTAGATTACCTTCAGGGTAACAACTTTTATTACGAAAAACTTTTACTGACTTAAATGTCTGTTAGAACAAGGTTAAGTCGGTTGAATGGAAACAATTTAGGACATTTAAGTCTTATTATACCATGACTAAAACAGAGCTTGGAAAAAAGATTCGATTAGTTTTTTAAACTATCACCGGAAATAAATAGAGCTATTTTGGCATCCTGCTATAATACTGGCTTTAACCTCTTAAGACCATAGCATTAACCCATTGAATTCTTACATATCTTTTATATTATTTACACCTGTTGGGAAGCAAATAAGACAACTGTATATTTAAAAAAAAAAATTTTTATTTGAATTCTTAGAAATTAAGGGCGCACATGTGTGTACCTCAGGTCTTAAAATATGAAAAATTTCAACGTAAATTCTTAATTTCCTAAGATCTGAACTGAACCGATTAAGTAAATAGCTTATGAACTATTTGTTTTATCTTATGAAGTGTAATTTTAATTTCGGTTTTTATTATTTTTTTAATTTTTTTATTTAAAGGGGTAGAAAAAGAGGTGCACATATGTGTACTTCAGGTCTAAGAGTTATTGAGGAAAAATATCCCAACAGTATGGATTTTTCAAACTGTTAAATTCAAATGTAAAAATAATGGCTTAAACTTCTAAATCCTGCCATCTTTTGATATGTTTTTGAAGCGCAGTAGCTTAAAACAAGTAATAAAACTGTTTCTATTGGTCACACGATGTCGCTACTCTTTAAAACTTGTAATAAGTTAAGGTACACATATGTGTACCCATCGTCTGAAGTTGGCTGCCAGAAAACATAACGACAGAAGAAAGGCATAGAATCCAAAATCTTGCAATTTATACTCTGGAGGAGTCACCTGTAATATCAGAAGTAGAAGCACCAGTAAAGGAGACGATGATTTTGTTGTTTTCGTAGATAGGGATGATGGTGAATCTAGGACATCAAATTTGGAGTTGGAATTTGTCAGTTTCGTCAGTGACAAGAGCAAAGACATTATCACTCTGGACAGCTATCCAAATATGAAAAGAGTTATCATAGAATTTAAGACAAGTTTGTGCTTCTCAGGACCTGTAGAAAGATTATTTTCTTCAGCAGGTTTTATTTATTCTCCAACAAGAAACTGTTTGTCAGATGCTACATTCAAAAATCTGATATTAATGAAAGGAAACATTTGTTTTGTTAATAACATATTTCAATTTAAACAGTTTCCATAATAAGAAGTATTTTCTTTTAAAAAATTAATAATTTTTACTTTTTTGCCCTTGTTATAAAAATTTTAAGATTTTTCTCTTCAAAATAAGATTTTTTTTTCGTCAAATGAAGATTTTCCTTCCAATTCTTCTGGCAACGCTGATTTTGTATTTTTAATACATGACCAGCAAGTATTTTGTATTTAAATACCGCAAACCATGTATTTTGCCTAACACTGCAAACAATACATGTTAGTCGATTTAATTCAAATATTTTTATGTAGTGATTTTTAAGGACGTACATGAGAGTAAGGGGAAAAAACTGCATAGTTTTCTTTTATATTATGTAATATGTATGTATATCGGTCAGCTCTGCCAAATTAATCATTTTTTTAACCATTTTTTCTTATCTAGCCATAAAAAAATTTATTTAGACATTAGACAATTTGGTTAAGAAAAATATTGGAAAATGTTGGTCAAAAAATATGATAAATGCTGCTATAATACCCACCAAATAAATTTTAGATTTGGAAGCAGCAAAAATAGTTACTACATTTAAATTTGTAAATATGGTGCTAAATACAAGAAGAGAATTGTTTAAAGCACACTTTCCACTGCTTCATGGAAACAGTGAAATCTTTTATTACTTTGATAAAAAATTTGAACTTAATCTTACAACAATTAAATATAATTTGTTACCCCCTTATTCATAAAAAATATTTAAGATTTATAAAAAGTTTTTTAAACGCTCGAATAACTATGTTTCTTAGTTGCTTCGCTTAATTTATTCACGTAGGTCATGTCAAACTGTGTTTAATGAAACATTTTATTCGTATTGTAGTAAATTCAACCAAATTATGGTAAAACAAATCACCCATCAAAAAACAGCCACAAATGAAAACCGTTCGTGCTTTTATAAGTGCTAAACATTTATGTTATAATTAGCCGTAAAATTTTTGGAGGAAACCATAATATGGATGTTGCTTCCTGACCATAATATGTTTAAAAATGTTCATTAAAAATAGTTAAGTGTACGTTGAATAATTTATTTAGGCAGCAAATCTATTAAAGTTCAGTATCTACGCGCCTTTTTAATGTAGAGGTACATAGCACGCGTTAGTGCGCGCGCGCTCTGTAGATTTATGTCAAAAAAGTTAAACTATTTTTTTTTTCAAAGAACAAGTTAAATGCAAAATATTTTGACGCCTTTGCGCCAAAAAGTTGGTTAACTTTGAACTTTGTAACGCATTGTATATTTTTGACAAGTAATCAGCTGACAATAAAACAGAATAATTTGACAAATTTGTGCAGCATTGACGAAAAACTTATTGAAGAGATTAAACAACATACAATACATATAAATAAAGCAGGTCACCTAAAAAAAAACAATGACCTTAAGCCAAACAAAAAACAACAACAAAAATCTTGATATATTTTCGAATCCGTTCTCAATGTAAATATGCATAAAAAACAGCTGACGTGCGGCTCCGTGCAATAACTCCTAGGTGCAGTAAGTCCCAGTGCAATAACTCCCAATGAATTAAGTCCCAAAATAAATGAAATAAGTCCCAAACTGGAAAAAAGAAATAAATCAAAAAAAAAAAATGAAATAATTTCCAAGTCTTAAATGAAACAAACCCCAACTTTTGGGAGTTATTTCATAATGAAATAACTCCTAAAGACATTAATGAAATAACTTCCAAAAACATTCCATCGAAAAGAAATGAAATAAGACCCTAAAAAAATGAAACAACTTCCAAAGAAATTTATTATATATGTATTCGTTTTACTTGAATATTTACATATCAGGTTACCAAAAAACTAACATTGAGTCCTCGACATTTTGACAACAAATGGGGCATTTTATTATATCCTGACCTCCTGCAATGGCAACTGCCTGCAGTTTAAGCACGCCGGGTACAAGGATTACCTCCTCTATGGTATAACAAACACCGGCTTAGCTAACTAAAGCTTCACTGCATAGCCGGTAACCATAAGTCACTGCAATTGCAATTAGCAAAATTTTCTTCTTTGATAAACTTAAGTCATTGTATTCAAATAGTTGGAAATATCCCGTTATAAATACGGTTTAAAATTTCAAACAATTTTAAGAAATTGCAAATAATTGAAAATTAAAAAACTCCCACAAAAAATGAAATAACTCCCACAGCAAATGAAATAACACCGAAGCTCAAAATAAAATGAAATAACTCCCACGTTTATTTTTTCGGGGACTTATTTCAGTTGGATTTTATTTCATTGTGAAATAACTCCCAGGCAAAAAATGAAATAACTTCCAAAAAAATGAAATAAAACCGAGAGGGCTGGCAGCTATTTCATAATGAAATTACTCCCACATTTGTATGAAAAATTTTTGGGTCTAATTTCATTTTTTTCTTAGGACTTATTGCACCTGGGAGTTATTGCACGGAGCCCTTCGTGCGCTTAAGTATTTAAACGCACGACACACGTCGACGAAATAACGCGTGTTATGTACTTCTTCCTTAAGATTTTTACCCAGACATTCTATGCCAATAAACTTTGCATAAAAAAATTATTACTTTGCCAATTTGCAAAAGATTTTTATATTCTTATTTTGACATAAAAGCAATAAGCACTCGAATTCAAGGTTCGGATTTGTATCATAATATCATATTTTTATTTTAAAATATTTCGCTACAAAACATCAAGTTAGAGCTACAAATCAATACAAAGATAAATAACGAATAAACCAATAATCACAAAACAGAATGTATAAACAAGATAAAAACTCAAAAAAAAAAAAAAAAAAAAATGTTAGTAAGAATTGACAAAAAATCAACCAAATGTAGTCGGGATTGTAATAAAAGATAAACTCACTGTTTGTTGTTGGTGTTTTGTTAAAGCTTGGATGTTATTACGGGTAAGACTTTTGAGTGTTTATAATTCCTATTCGCTTAACAGTTTTATTTGAATAATATCTTTAGCTTTTCAAAAATCTTTGGATGAAGTTTCCTGATGATCTGGCCTAAGCATAGTGATACTTTATAAATTGAATGTATTTAACTCAACAAATTTAACAAATAGAAACTGGGAATTATTTCATTTCATAAGTTACTTTATTATATTCAACATTTTTTATTTTTTGAATTTATTCTCTGATCAAACTTTCGGTTATGTATTTTATAAAGCTTTATTGTAATAGTCCTATTCCTTAAATTTTTAGGAATGACTTTATACACTATATCACTATCCAGCGTGACATAAAGAATGCTGACGAAGGCCGTAGCGGGCCAGAAAATGCATTACATTCTGCTGGTGTCTAATGATTGTAAATTTTTCTGTACATACAATATACTTCATTGCTATCCGAAGGATATATAAGGTGTGCTTGCTTATATAAAACGATGGTCTAAAGAGTTTACAGATCCTAATGTAACGAAACAACTATACACATCCCTTGTAAGGCCAATTTTGGAGTATGGGTCTATTGTCTGGGATCCTGAAGTTTACATGCACATAGACCGAATTGAATCTGTTCAAAAGCAGTTTCTCTTATTCTGCCTAAGGAGCTCATTTGGTCGTTATGCTGGGAATCTTCCTTCGTATACTGCGAGGCTATCAATAATTAAACTTCCTACTTTAAAAAGTCGAAGGACAATGCTAAATGTGGCATTTCTAGTTAATTTGATAAATGGCGATGTCCTCTCTGACTTCCTTCTTCGTAACATAAATTTTAATATTCCACGACGTTTTACCCGACACCTAATACCTCTGCACCTTCCTGTTGTGCAAACAAATTATGCTGATGCTGATCCTTTGAGGAGAATATGCAAAAATTTCAATGAATTGTATAGCTTAATCGATTTTTCAATTAATATAAATGTAATTAAACGCAATATTATCGTGTTTTTAAATACTTAATATGTCTTAACAAAATTTTTTCGCTAATAATACCTTTATATAAAACTTTGTAATATATAGTAACTAGTCTGTAAGGATTCATATCCATAGATTTAATCAAATAAATCAATAAAAAAAATAAAAATAAAAGGTAAAATGTAACAAGAAGATACAATATAATAGTCTGGTAGTGTATAAAGTCCTTCCTAAAAATTTCAGAAATAGGACTATTACAAAAAAGATTTATAAAATACATAACCGAAATTTAGATCAGAGAATAAATTTGAAAAATAAAAAATGTAAAATCTTATTAATAAATCCTGATATCAGTTTCAAAACAGTTCGAATTATTGAACTTTAAATAATCTGTAGATAAAAATCCTTACAAATTTAAATTTTCAGGGAACATCGATATTTTGTTTTATTTAGCTTTTTTTTTCTTTTCACATTTTCGTGGAAGGAATAAGCTTGCAAATTACTTCACTTCCTTACATTTGATTGGCTATCGCATCATCTTCTGTTCCGTATAATCTGGAAAGAATAATTTTTTGATTAAAATTATTTTCATTAAAAGTAATAAAAATTTAGCGTACCCTTACTCTTTTGCAAGTGTCATTGATTTTCAAACTCAAATATAAAGTATTTTATCTTTTCCTTAAAGAAAATGAAATTTTAACCGTTGGCTTTTATTCTTTTATTTGGATTTAGTTTTTTTATTCGTCATAGTTGAATATTTTTCAAACAAAAGTTAAAAAATTTCATGAGGAAATTCATGAATGCGTAAATATGAACGATATATATGAATATGCATTTTTCTGAACCCTGATTTATACCCTTCACCGAAGGTAAAAAGGTATTTTTAAGTATATCATTCCGTTTGTAACTTCTACAATATTGATTTTGGACCCTAGGCTGGGTTGTGTTAGGTTAAGAAGGTTTATGCGCCTTAGGGCACACCCCCACTTGGATACCTTCAATATACAGAACGAAGAAAGAGAGAAGTAAAGAAGAAAATAATTCCAATAGATTAAGGAATGTAAGTAGTCAGAAGATAGCCCAATACTCCTGCTACAGTCGCACATTAGAAATAACCGTCCTATATCCCTGACAAACCCCAGGAGATCGAGTGGATTACATCCAGCGATATTCCCCGGACAGTGGCACAGTATATGCCATCATTTCTAGCTCCTCAGGATCCTCGCATTATCTGCAGAAGTCCGTTATTGCCCGATATGCACGTAAAAGCCCTAACAGAACAATGACCCGTCAAAAACCATATAAAGGTCCTAAGACCACACCTATCCAAGCCTAATAGAACTCAGGATGCCCTTGTGTCAATCTGGGCCATAATGCTCTAGACACCCTGCAATCCTTCAAATTCTCCAGGACCGGTTGGCGGTATCGCAAAATCTTTTTCTCATAGTAGTGGCATAAGGGGGGTTTTACCCCCCGTCCCTTACCACTAAGTCCAGATTCGAACGCTGTCTCACGAGTTCGTCCGCCACATCATTACCATTCACATTGCAGTGTCCTGGTACCCAACCAACCTTACTGTGAATACGATCGCACCGTATAACCTGTTAATTCTCTGAACGTGGCCTGACTATCGACGTTAAGTGTCCCCACACACCCCTACGATATGTACCTAGATGTATCACCTCTGACGCTTTCCAGTTTATCCATGCAAACAGCCCATTGGTTCCATGGGAATCTTCCATATTCGGGAACTTCACTTGTGGTGTCACACCGAAGTCTAAGGTAATAGTCCGATGGTCCAAAACTCCCTCGCGAACGATACCCTAATCAAGCATACCCACTTTGACAATATCCTCGTGTGATCATCCCACCTAGGTCTAACAAACGAAGAATCATAGAGTCTAAATAAGTTTCTAGCAGCCACACTCTTCACATAATGTATAATGGGGGACAGATATATCCTTGCTCCTATGATGCCAAGAGATGCACTCCTTTGAGCCTTGTTGGTCATTTTCCTATAGCTATCCTCACTCAACGCATTCCACCGAACCAACGAAGTATAAATCCAGTTACCATATCCATGCGTAGTGGGAATTGCGTCCCATCTTCATTTTCTCCTGAGTATTTCTCTTTTAAAACAGTTCAGATAGACGCCATTCAACATTGACCCTTTAAAACCCTCTATCCTATACATTCTGGTAAAGAGCACCAGTTCAGTGTTAGCAGGGTTTACATCTAGTCCCCTATACTTCACTCATGCCGAGAGTTCGCAACATCACCTGCATTATTTCACCGATCGTATAGAAATGTTCCCCTGATCAGCAGAACTATGGCATCTGCATAGGCAACGACTTTCCTACCCTTGGAATCAAATGACCTGAGAATCCCGTTGCCCACAAGTAACCACAGTCGATGCGATATATATGTGTGGTGTCTCCTGGTAATCTTTCCCCTTTACTATGATCCCCCAGGCATTCTAATTAAAACAATGTTTTCTAATTTTTTGCAGTTGCCTCAAGCCAAGTTTCCTATCGAGCTATAATTGGCTTTTACTTTAATCGGTTAATCGCTCGATTAATTAATCGAGGTTTTGGTTTAATCGGGTAATAAACGGTTAATTATGTAATTGATCGGTTAACCGATTAATAAAGTTTTTTTTATAATTTAAGTAATTTTAATAAATAAAAATTACTTATTCTATACGACGCGGGCAAATTCAAGAGACCAAAATTCAAGCCAGTACAGAAACGAACTTTCGTATTATATCAAGACACCTGGACGCAGAAAATAAAAGTTACTATACGTACCAATTAAAAAGTGCTAAGGGATTGATTATTGTCATAAAAGGCATAGATAGTTCTGTTCCTACAGAGGATATAAAATCTGCCGTAGAGCAAGAGGGGTATGAGGTAAAATCTGTGCATAATATTTTGAACAGGAATAAAGTTCCTTAACCACTGCACCGCATTGAGATATCGTTTGATTCATCGGTTCTCAAAACCAAAAATTCAGTTCATCCCATATACAACTTGCGCTACCTACTCAACAGAAGAATAACTGTTGAGGAGCCGATAAAACGAAAGGGTCCCTCCCAATGTACAAACTGTCAGGAATATGGGCATACAAAATCATATTGTAAATTGCCTCACGTATGTGTGGTTTGTGGCGACGCTCATAAAACCGCCGAATGTAATCGTTCTAAAGCTGACCCGAATGTTAAGAAATGTAGCAACTGTGGCGAAAATCACACGGCAAACTATAGGGGTTGTAAAGTCTTCTTGCATTTATTAAAACCTGCTTTAGTTCAAAAATATACTCACTCCCAATATGGTCCGTCACATGCGCCCAGCCAAGCCGCTGGCTCAATTGCTAGTACTACACAAACAAACAAACAAAACCAATCATATGCCCAAGTCCTAAAAGGAAACCCTAATGCGAAAAATCCCCCGAGTACTTCCAACGCAAAGCAACCTCCGTACGCTAATGTTCCTAGGGAAGGTCTACAAATGCCTACCTCAATTGAAAATTTAATTCAAACTATGAATAACTTCATGGCCACTATGCAGAACATGTTTCAGGAAATGATGCGAAACCAGAACATACTCCTGCAAGTTCTACTCAACAAAAAATGAACCAGTTAAAAATATGTTTCTGGAATGCAAACGGGTTATCCCAACATAAACACGAAGTTGCAAACTTTCTTCATAGGCATGAAATCGACGTACTTCTTGTCTCTGAAACACACTTTACCCATAAAAACTGCTTTAGGGTAAATGGATACCTTACGTATGACACAAAACATCCCAGCGGACGAGCTTGTGGTGGCACAGCCATAATTGTGCACAAACACATCAGACACTTACCATTGCCAGAGTTCGAAGAAGATTGTATCCAGGCCACATCTATAAATCTTACTGATTTCAATCTAACGTTAACATCCGTTTATTGTCCCCCGAGGCACAAAATTGTAAACGATAAATTTCTCAACTTCTTCTCCACATTGGGCCAGAAATTCATTGCTGCTGGCGACTACAACGCTAAACATACATATTGGGGCTCCAGATTTATTAGTCCTAGAGGTAATCAGCTATACAACACCGTAACTGCAAATAATTTTGATGTGCTATCGAGTGGTGAGCTTACCTATTGGCCAACCGACTTCAACAAGCTACCAGACCTTATTGACTTTGCTGTAATCAAAAACATCAAGCGCGATCAGGTACTAGTTAGTTCCTCCTATGATCTTTCGTCTGATCATTCACCTTCAATCCTCATTTTAAAAGGTAACTCTGACGCTGCAGCTGCAAACTTTATTTCCTATCCAAACAGAAATGCAAATTGGTTAAAGTTAAAAATGTATGTGAGCTCTCACCTATCACAGTGCATTCCCCTAAAAAATTCATCTGACATCCAAATAGCTGTCGACCGATTTACAGAAGTCTTGGACACTGCAGCAAGAAATGCAACCCCAATCAAGCGGACAATTAAAAGTGCTCCTTGTAATACATTGACGGATATAGAGACCCTTATCAGAGAAAAAAGGAAGTTAAGAAGACAATGGCAAAACAGTCGTTCCCCAACCACTAAGGCCCAACTACAATTATGCCTGACCACTATTCGCAACAAATTGAGACAGAACCACGATTCTGCAATAGAAGGCTATCTAAAAGGCTATCTAGACGCCACAAAAAACTCCAATTATAGCTTATGGAAGGCTGTACGGCATATGAAATGCCCTATAACCCAAGAATCTCCATTAAGACTGGAAAACCGCACTTGGGCCAAAAACACAGATGAAAAATTAAACGCTTTCGCGGGCCACCTTGAGAAAGTTTTCACGCCACATGATACACATACTTGTTCCTGTCGTCCAATCATTCCTGATAAGGTAAACCATCCATTAAAATTTAACATTACTCAAGTAGAATCTGCAAGTAAAATCTGCTTCCAGAATCTTGCTACTCATTTTTAACGCTATATTAAGAGTCGGATACTTCCCATCCTCATGGAAGAGGTCTATAATTGTTATGATTCCCAAGCCAGGAAAAGATGCTAGCCAGGTTGCGTCGTACAGACCGATAAGCTTATTATCAATCCTATCGAAGCTTTTCGAAAAAATATTCATTTTAAGTATAACTCCTCATCTAAATGAACACGACATTATCCCGGATCACCAGTTCGGATTCAGAGCGAAACATGGTACAATAGAACAAGTGCATAGAATTGTCACTCTTATTAGACCGGCGTTTGAGAAAAAGCAATACTGCTCAGCACTGTTTATAGACATTTCCCAAGCTTTTGACAAAGTTTGGCATGATGGGATACTCATCAAAATAACACGAATGCTTCCTCAAAACACTCACAAGCTTCTGGAGAGCTATCTAACAGGCAGAACATTCATAGTAAGGTCGCAAGATAAATACTCCCCCCTCAAAAAAATTACTGCTGGTGTTCCCCAAGGCAGCATATTAGGACCGCTTCTATATATAATATACACAGCGGATATGCCAACAAACCTGAGCACGCATACCTCTACATTTGCAGACGATACAGCATTTATTAGCGTTAACCATGACCCAAAAGTCGCATCGCAAAATCTGCAGTCCCACATCAATGAACTAGAGGCATGGCTAGAAAAATGGTGAATAAAGGTTAACCCGGCTAAATTTGCTCACTTAACTTTCACGCTCAGAAGACAAACGTGCCCAGCAGTAAAAATAAATAGCATCACTGTTCCGGTAGAAGACCATGTAAAGTACTTGGTAATTCATATAGATAGACGCTTGACCTGGTCTCGTCATATCGAAGCGAAAATAACGGCTATGAAACTTTAAGCAGCTCAACTACATTGGCTTCGCGGTGGAATCTCAAACTTGTCTTTAGACAACAAAATTGTTCTATACAAGTCCATCATAAAACCAATATGGACATATGGCATCCAATTATGGGGTACTGCATGCGCATGTAACATCCAAAAGCTTCAAAGAAGACAGTCTAGAATATTACGACAAATTGTCTGCGCCCCATGATATATACGTAATGATATTATCCACAGAGATCTCAACGTCCCCACTATCCAGGAGGAAATTAAAAATATTCAATAAGCTTCATCGATAAACTAATGGTCCACCCTAACTACCTCGCTCGGGGTTTGCTTCAGTTCGAAGGTCACCAGAGGCTAAAAAGAACCGATACTTTGAGCCTAACTAGAAGACAGTCTTAAAATTTGAATACAGCAGTTAGTGGTTACACTGGTAACAACTAATAAATAACAAGTAGAATTAAGATTTGAATACATATTGTAAATTTCGATAAGAAAGAGTCAATAATAAAAAATAAATTTAAAAAAAAAAAAAAAAAAATTATTATTTGAAGTTTATTAGTAAAAAATAAAAACATAACAATTCTTGAACCAAAACGAGCAAACAAAAAAATAATTCATAACAATGTAATACATATTTTTTAATCAATACATATTTTTTATTTATTAAAAAATAAACTGTGAGATAATTTTATTAGTAATTTAAATAGTTTAAGGAGATCTTCTAAAATAATCTTTTAGAAAAATAATTTGGTTAAAATGTTTAGGATTTAAGCGACTCTTTTCTTTAGTTTTGATAAATTTTGACTTTGAACAAATTCTTTTACTTATCGTAGATTTTGCAGAAATCGAAAGCAACCAATAATACAGAATATCAAAATTCTCAGTCCTTTTCCTAGATTTTTCTAAACATATAAAATATTCCATTATGTTATTATGTTATGTTATTAGAGTCCAGTTTTAATTTTTAAAATTTTTAACACTTCAAATTGTTTCAGTTAATTCAGTTAAAAGATTGCTCGTGTTACTATTGAGAGTTTCTTCTGTTGTCAGCACCGATCACACAGAAAAAATTCTTCCCGAATTATTTTCAAACAAACGCTTGTTTGAACATTTTTTTAATTTCTACAAATTTTTTTTCTGATTCAATCAATATTTTTGTTTGATTTTTATTTAACCAACAAAAATGTGGACAACTCTTCAAAAATTTAATAAGCGCGCTATTGGTTTGAAGTTTTCATAATTTTGTATGAAATATTTAACGCTCTTTAATGGTGTCGTCTTTTTGCATTTTTTTTATTGATTGTAAGCAACACTTCTTTATGTGAAATATAAGAACTACAACAAAAAACACATGCAGTCTATTTTTGGACGCTTTAAAAAAGTACAGCAATAAGAAAAATGATAAAATAGCGTGACGAGGTTTGTAGTAAAAAAACAACAAAAACAATAGCAGGTAAAAAAAAGTTTAATTTTTTTTAAACAACATAAAAAACACATTATAAGAAACAAAATAAATTTTTGGTTGGTAAAAAAAAACAAAATCCCGTATTCAATTTTTTCAAATAGTTTGTTTAAAAACATCACATACAAAAATAAAATAATGTCGGAAAACATAACGAGTCGGTCTGCCGCCGTTTTTGGTTACATTTCTTCTTCATTAGCAAAGGAAAGTATAAAGCAACAGTGAGTGATGAAGAAAAACACTGTGAGTATAAATATGACTTCGTTCAAAAATTATTCCAACAAAAAAATGTGTATCAAAGCCAGCCGGCCGCTCTGCTCTGCTTCATCTTCGCCAACAGTGCTTGCTTGTGTGCGCGTCATTGCTTGTGCCAAAACTTTTTTGTTTGATTCAGCAAAATTATTTGTTTGAAATTTATATGAATTTCAGTAAACTTTTTGTTTGATTCTGTAAAATTATTTGTTTGAAAAAATCGGCGTTTTTTTTCAATAAACAAAATGCAAATAAATTGTTTGAAAATGCGAATTTGTTTGTAGGACCGATTTTAGACAAAAAATTGTTTGATTCTACAAATTTTTTGTTTGAATTGGAAAAATAATTTTTTCTGTGCATTCGGCAAAAAAGTTTATTTCCGAATTCCTTAATTTCTGTTTTTATAGGAAATAGGAGGAAATTATTGTATGAAAAAATATTTCTAAACACAACTTTTTTGGTCCACATAGGTAACATTTTGGTGAACTTTGGTACAGAAAACGTTGTAAAATTGGACACGGATGCATTGTAGAATGCATTTAAAAGAGTGAATTTCCTTTGCAACTAACGTTTTTGAACTCACCCAAATTTTAAAACACAAAAAATATGGTTAAATACTACAAACAATTAAAAATTTTATTGCATCGGTTAATCGGTTAACCGACTGAAATTAACCGGTTTAATCGTTAATCGAAAATAGCCAATTTTAATTTAAGCGATCAGTTAACCGAATGAATACCCTACTCAGGAGGCAGTGCTAAATCCGAATGAATTTATCAAAAACCATCAATTCTACACGAGCTTTTTAAAACACTTTTTAACGTTTCAAATTACAGAATTAACATTTTTATGTGAATCTCGTATGTGTTAACACACTCGATGAAGGCCATAGACCACACATGTTATATGGGTAATCTTAAAATAAAACACTTTAATATCCTTCGCTGCTTTTTTTCATATTGGAAGCAGCATCCGTCACACAAAGAAAATCGCATTTTTTTATACTACTGCTTAAAAACCAGATGATTACGTATGAGACGCTTCTTCCAGATACATCAGTGGTTTCACCAATCGAAATCCATAGAATCTGACATTTAACGAATTCAATTATTTTTTCAATGCTGTTGTTGTAAAGAATTTTAGCATATTTTGTCCAAAGTGTTGATTCTGACAGATCTTTAAATTCCGTAAATTCTTAAAGAAATATTTGCAAATTTTGATTTCGAACTTTAAACAAAGAAATGACCGCTGCAACGAATGCAGAGCATAATTTCTCCAGAAATTGGGTATCGTTTGAAACTTTTGTAGATTCAGCAAGAAATAATTTATATTAATAATTAACCAAAAATTCCTTTTCTGCTATTATAGACTTGATGCAAACTGTACAGAAAAGAACGGTCTCGTCGGTTTTGAAGTCCGGGAAATCCTTTACGATATTCCTAAAGTTTTTAGGTTTTGTCATTTTCTAAAAAGATAAATTTGTATCTAAATTATAAAATTGTTTGTATTTTATTTATTAAGAGGCAAACAAAATAAATGTTATCAATATAATTATAACACCTTTGTTTGTTTTGTCATTATAAAAATAAAATAAATACGGGAAAGTAAAGAAATTTTTGATATGTACTTCCCCTTTTTAATAATGTTTTTCTAGCAGAGTTACCAGACATATCAAACTTACATGAAACCAAACCAAAGCAAACATTCCAAATAACTACACTTAAAAAATACATATAAAAAAAAAACACCTAAAAATAGCTTAAACACTAACCGCCGTATTCATAAAAAATAAAATAAGTTTAAAATGTGTTTTAAGGCCAAATTTTCATACAAATATTTCTTAAAATGCACTTCAAATCCATTTAAATTTTTTATGCATACGGCAGTTAATAAAAAAATATTAAAAATGCTCTCATAATATGTAAGGCATACTGCTACTTAACCCCTGTTTGCGTAGTATGTGGTGAATTACATGGAACAGTTCTTTGCGACAAGTCTAAAACCGACCCCAACGTAAAAAAATGTAGCAACTGTGGCGGTAATCATACTGCCAATTATAGAGGATGCCCTGTGTATACTATCGTCAAACAGTCGGTCGGACCGAAAACTAGTCCCCCTAAAATGCAGGTAACAAATCAAGTAAACACAAATGCAATTCAAGCCCCCCAGCCTAGTAATAACAGAACCTCTTACGCTAACGTCCTAAAATCAAACCATGAGCTAATGCAAGGTGCCTCGCCAAGTAATGATGGAACTCCAGTTTCTAATTTAAGTCGTTTAGAAAAAACCATGGAAACATTAGTGCAAACGGTAAATAATTTTACTAACACAATGGGTAATATGATGCAGGAAATGCTTAGAATGCAATCGATGTTATTGCAAGCTGTACTTAACAAACCATGAACTGTTTAAAAATTTGTTTTTGGAACGCAAACGGCATCCGCCAACATAAAAATGAATTAGAATACTTTCTTAAAAATAAACAAATTGATGTCATGATGATTTCTGAAACTCATTTGACCTCAAGAAAACTTTTAATATAAATGGTTATATACTATATGATACCAAGGACCCTCGAGATAGAGCTTGTGGAGGTTCTGCCATTTTAATAAAAACCCGAGTCAAACACTACCTAATGTGTGATCATCGTGAAGATTATCTCCAAGCAACGAACATTTGCGTTGAGGAATTAAATAGAAACCTAGTAATTTCATCGTTATACTCCCCGCCTAGATTTTCAATATCGGAGGACCAATATTATAAATATTTTAAATCATTAGGACCGTGTTTCCTAGCCGCTGGCGATTATAACGCTAAACATACCTTCTGGGGGTCGCGACTTATAACACAAAAGGGTCGTGTTTTATTTAACACAATTTCTAAAATGGATTTAAATGTGGTAGCGAGCGGACAACCAACATATTGGCCCACTGATCATCAAAAAATTCCAGATGTCATCGATTTTGGCGTGGTTAAAAATATTCCCATAGAAACGATTCATGTTGAAGCCTCACTAGATTTATCTTCCGACCACACCTACAATTGTTACTATAATGAACCCTAATAGAATTGTACCTCCGACGACAGCTACGCAAATTAATTGATTAAAATATAAAAAATATCTCAGTACCCATTGCACAGAAAATATTGCGCTCAGTACACCGGATTATGTAGATCGCTCTATTGACAATTTTGACAGTTTTCTGAAACTAGCTGTTCAACATTCCAATATTGCCCCCAAAAAAACAAAAACTATTAAAATATATTCCACAGATGTCGAGCATCGATTGTCTGAAAAAAGGAGGGCTCGAAGAGAGTGGCAATTGCACAGATCCCCTCAACTTAAGAACTTACATAAAGAGTGTACAAAAAGACTAAGAAAGTTACTGCAGACTAAGAAAACGGCTTCTCTGGAAAAATATCTTGAGGAACTTGATGCAACCCCACAATCAAACTACTCATTATGGCGTGCAGCTAGAAATCTCAAAAGGTCAGTTGTCTCTAAACCACCATTAAGAAGTTGGGCCAGAAATGATGTTGAAAAAGGAAATCTGTTTGTCAATCATTTAAAAGACGTATTTACCCCAAATATATCTCACGATATTGCGGTCGAGTTACCACCTGTTGCTGCTAGAGCAGCTGTTCCGCTAAGATTTGAGATTAGAGAAATCGAAAAGGCTATTTGTGATTTGAACCCCAAGTAGGCTCCTGGTTTTGATAAGATCAGCAACAAATTGCTTTTGGAGCTACCCAGCATAGCAAAGAAAATTATTCTTTTAATTTTTAATGCTATTTTACGCCTTGAATACTATTGAGACATATAGGCCTATAAGCTTACTTTCTAATATATCAAAGCTGTTTGAGAAGCTGTTAGCGTCAAAATTAACCCCAATTTTAAATGGAAATAGATGTATTCCTAACCACCAATTCGGCTTTAGAAGAGAACACAGCCCAATTGAGTAAACCCATCGTATAGTAAACGCAATAAGAAAAGCCTTTGAAGAAAAAAATATTGTTCCGCTCTCTTCATCGATGTTTCTCAAGCTTTTGATAAAGTCTGGCATGAAGGCTTATTACATAAATTGAAGCTCAACTTACCAGTAAACACACACAAGCTGTTAGAAAGCTACTTAGTCGGTCGCAAATTTATTATTAAAGAAGGTGATTATTTAAGCTCTCCTCAGCAAATTGACGCTGGAGTCCCTCAGGGAAGCATCCTGGGCCCATTTTTATACTTAATATATACCTCGGATATGCCAACAAACAACTACACACAAACTTCAACATTTGCTGATGATACAGCTTTTTTGAGCGTGCACGAAAGCCGTCAAGAAGCATCTCGATACCTACAGGATCATATATTTCAACTCGAACTATGGTTAAAGCAATGGAGGATAGAGGTCAATGAGCAAAAATGCGTATCAATAATCAAATAATACCGCATCTAGATCGCCGTTTAACGTGGAAAAGCCATATAGAGGCAAAATTAACTCAAATGAAACTAAAAGCCATCCAAATTCATTGGCTTATTGGAAGAAACTCTGTCCTTAGTCTCGACTGCAAACTTCTTCTTTACAACTCCATCTTAAAGCCAATCTGGTGCTATGGTATTCAGTTATGGGGCACTGCCTCGGCCTCTAATATCGAAAAAATTCAAAGGCGCCAAAATAAACTACTTCGAATAATCACAGCTGCCCCTTGGTATGTTAAAATTTAAAATTTCACAAGGATCTTAATGTTCCATCAGTTAAAACTATGATTACGAAATAGGCAGTAAAATACTTAAAAAGGCTCGAATTGCACCCGAACCCACTAGCACGAAATATTTTAAATGATAGCGGCCACACTCGCTTAATAAGAAGAGACACTGCAGCACTTATCCAATTAGATGAGCGATAAACACAAGTGAACAGAACCCGTGATGAAGAAAATTTTTGTCTGGCACTGGCAGGATATAAAATAACGTATTAGGTTAAGATTTGTTCATATTTAATATATGAAGATTCAATAAATAAATAATGAAGAAAAAATTTCCAGTCAAATAAAAATAATAATATGCTCCTATGCTTAAATAGGCTCTTTAACCTAAAATATGCTCTTAAGGGTAAAATATGCGAGATAATGCTCTAGCAAAATTATGCCAGATTTCTTAAAATGCTCTGAAACGGATAAAGCCCTTATCCATTTATCAATACAATGAGCAGGAAAAAACATGATACTGCATTTTTTTGGTTTCCCTGATAATATTGTGTGCTTGCATGAATCAAAAATCAAGAATGCTCACTCAGCCGTACAAAAAAAAAATCAGCTGTGCATATACGTCATCATAGACTGAAAATGAGTATTTGTTGTAAAAAATGTAAGACACACACAAATGCACATACACAAATTCTATTTGTTCGTCGCACACAAAAATAACGGACCTGTGCAATGCGCAATCTTGTTTCTTTTATTCATGGTGCGCTTGACTGCTTTTCGATTCTATTAGTTTAGAACAGCGAAGGGCAGATAGAGAACATTTAATTAAACAGAGTAAATAAGAAGCTTTAAACTAAGAGACATTTTTGGAAAGTTCCTCAAACCGTATAAAAATATGCACAAAAAGGAATTTAGTGAAAAAAAATCAACACATATTATACTCTAATTCATACATCTTGTTTTCAATATCGGTAAAAAAAATATATACATATGGTCACCTGTGACAAGAACTTCAAAATCAAAAAATGATTGATTATGTTGATTACAAATAAGACACTCAGCTTGTTTCGACAAATCTTAAGTAAATAAAAAAAATTAATTAGAATTGTGGTTATTTTTATTGAACTGTTTATGGTTTTAATCTAAATTTTGATATTTTTAATTAGGCTAAACTTCATCATAACAACGATACTAATTATTGTTAAAAGCTAATGCCTGGATTCATAAAAATTATTTAAATTTAATAAAGGTTTAAAGAACAAATTTACTATGACAATTGTCTTTAATAAACGTTTAATAATAAAACGTAATTTAATAATTGTTTATGAATACGGGAGTAAGGCACGAGTTCTATGTTTGAAATTTGTCCTTTAAAATGTCAACAAGAAAAAATAAAGACAAAAAAATGAGAAACAAAAAATGTACTTTGGGCTTCGAGAAGAATTCTTGACAAAAAGTACAAAAAACAGAAGTAAGGAAGAACAATTTGTACTGGATTTTACTGAAATGCGTTCGCGTACACATACATATGTAAAACTTTCATATTACTCACCTACTGGATTTTACTGGAAAAGTAAACGAGCGCACAAAATATTGAACAAACAATGCAAGAGCAAGAAAACATCATCTGGCGTAGTAATGCCACCTGTTTATTTCATCATGCCCGCTTCGTTCAAATCGAGTATGCAATTCATTTAAATTTGATGTTGTTCTCTCTTTGGTGTTTGTATTAAGGAGGTTACTTTCAATGCATGAAAAAATGAATACAAAATGTTCTGTTTGTGGGCATTAGTAAATGAGCGAAATAACCATCACACAAGCACGTGTATGTGGTATACAGTCAATTTTCACATTCTGATTCCAATGTAAACCTACTTCTTTTAAGTTAAAAAGTAGTGTTATATAAGGTGACCATACGTACTCTTTTTTAGAGGACAATCATCTATTTTAACTGGCTGTCCTCTATAAAATTTGTGTCCTCTTTTATCATCTCTTTTTCATAATCTGTCATCTTTGTACTCTTTTTTTTAAAGCATGACCAATATTTGATTATATTTTTATAAATTAAAATAAATTTTATTTCACGGCGATCACTGGTCTTTTCCGTCAAATCGTATGGTAAATGTCGTGCCATGCTTGTTCTGTTCATATGCCTACTTAACTCTCATCAGTGTTGAAAAATTCAGTACTTTGGTACTTTTTTCAGTAGTTTTTCATATTAAAAATACCGCAGTACCCCCGCGTTGTTTTCAGTATTTTTGTATCCTTCGACCCTTTTATCTCTTAACACGCAAAGAAAAAAACATGGTTGTGGTAAACATATTCTAAGAGCAACATATTATGATAAGAATTATGATTGTAGTCACCATATTAAGATTATTATTGAATCATATAATGACTAAATATACTCGTACTATTAATCATAATATTTTTCCCTTAATCATATTATTATTCTGTTAATCATACTTAATTAAGAAATAATCAAATTATTCTCATGTTAATCATAATAAGCTAAAAAATTAATCATATTGTTTTCATGTTTATCATAATAAGCTAAGAAGTAATCATATTATCATCATGTTAATCATAATAAATTTAGAAGCAATCATATTATGATACAGCGCCTTTCATAGCTGTCATAAAAATACAAAATAAATTTAAATATTTTTGAATCGATTTTTTATTTTGTGGCTTTTTACAATTTTTTTTAATGTTAATCAAATAGCGGAGTTCAATATAAGGCTTGCAAAAGAGCAAATGAAAAATCTGTGGTTTTCATGGGCAACCGCGTGTGTCCATTTTTTTCGATTTTAAGATGTTGATGCCATATTGCCTAATTTTGAACGCTCTTTACATTTTTTTGAAAAAAGATGGATCAATTCCGATTTTTTAACGTAATGACAAAGTTTAAAATGTGCAATACCTAGCCCATAGTTTGATCTGAAATGGTTTTTCGGCTTTCCTGAACAATTTTTTTTTAAGACATGTGCGGTTGCTCATGAAAACCACAGAAATATCGTTGCACTTTCATAAAATGTTTGTTTGTTTTGTTGTGTGTTTTGTTGTTGGATTTAACAAAAAAAAGTATGATATTTTGCATTCGCACTATTACAACACTAATACTTGAATGAACACCGCTAATATTTTAATTTTTTTATTTCTTTAAACTTATTTTTTTATGGAATTTTATCTTTTTATTGTTTAACCGCTCACAAATAAAAAAACGACACAATTTCTTCAAAATTATTTGACAAATGGCGCTAACATAATATGATTAGAGTAAAAATAGTTTGATTGCATCTTTAACATAATATGATAAATGTATAGAAAGTTATCATGTTATGGCTATTAAATATCATGATATGGTTGTGAGAAATATAATATGTTTAGAAAGTTATCATAATTAAGTTGTTAGAAAAATAATTATTTTTCGGTCAACAATACCCAAATTCATAATTGCGATAAACATTGATATGTTTACAGTAACTATAATATTGTGGATATTAAATAAAAATAACAATTATTTGTGTACGACAACAATATATTGTTACATTAAAGATAGTGTTGTTGCCGTAACCATGCCCAACCATATTTTTTCTCTGCGTGAACTTCTTAACTGTGATATGATCATTTCGATAGCAGGTTTTGGTCATCATGTGTTAATTGCTAAATTTATGTTGTTGTATTTTAAAAATAATTAACGACGTTAATATTAAAATGCAAAACGTGGACGCCAGGATTCATATTTTGCTTTCCAGAATGGGATATATGTTCTTACAAGTGGCAAGAAAATTTATTTAAAGGGATGCAGTGGATAATATGTTAGTGTAAAATTTAAATAAAAACCATAACTATAGAAAAATGCAATGTTAAAGAAATGGTTTATAAAGTAAAAGAAACTGCAAAATCGTTTTATTCCACAGTTTGCGAAACATAAAGAACTAAATTTTGTTTCGAAAATAAATCTTTAAAAGTGATAATCAGCTTCACTCCAGAAAATATTGTTGTCCGAAAAACCAATAGCATAATACCGTTGTTATTAATGTTATTTACAAACGATAAAGGAAACTATAATAATATCAATTCTCAATTACGTGTTCTAGCGGATCTTTCAGAAATAAAGCATTTCAGAACTGAATATACATATATAAATTTCTTAGAAAAATATAGCCAATACAAGAAACAAAAATAATGTTTGCTGACATTTCACATATTGCTTATGGTATTTTATCGATACCACATTTCTGAACATCAATTGAACGCACATTTTCAATGGTTTACACGTAGAAGCTGTTTCAAGTTTAATAAAAACTAAATAACTATTAAAATTAACTAGTAGTTGCTGTTGTAGTTATAATATTTCTTATGATATCTTAAAGTAAATTTGCTTAATCTTACAACAATATTGTATAACAGAAATATTATTTACATGTGTGCCTCAAATATAAATAAATACTGTTTGGTATTAAATACTTAGATAAATGAATTCCAATAGAATGTTTTTTGATCCGTTTATTTTCATAAATTATTGTTTTTTTTAACAAAAAGTACCATTTGGTGGGAAAAATACTCTTTTAGTTGAAGTTCAGTACCATTTCAAAATTTCAATTTTGCAACACTGACTATCAGTATAAAATTTTGAATAAGTAACTGCAATGCATTTTTAAGATTCGTTATTTTTTCAAACTAATTTTACTTAAGTTAATGTAAATTTGTATATATCGTCTGCTTAATATCCAAACCTGCTAACTCCCTTTCAACAAATGCTTGAGAGGAAACAAAAAATATAGTTGATTTGACACACTTCAATACTCAAATTGCTGGTCCACGAGGCATATTTTTCTCTACCCAACGGAATCAAAATCTCAATTTACTTAAAAAGTGGATTTAGCAGGTTTGCATATTAAGCCGACAATATGTTATTTTTTTTAATTTACTATAAGTATATAAATATGGGGATGTAAATTGAAATAAAAATCTTGAAGTCAAAAAATATTTTTTACTTTTTTTCTTTATGTCCTCTATTTTTATTTTCTAAATCTGGTCGCCTTATGTTATAAAGCAATTTTATAGTATGTCTTGGGGATTTTAAATATTGTAGTAGGGAAATTTTTGCATTTGTAGCAGCTCTGGTAAAAAAACATGATGAGAAAATGTACATATAAACCCGAACAACTTCGTTATCAAGGCAAACAAACCTAAACCGCTGGTTTAGGACGAGCCATCCATCATTGTGACAATTTTCGCATTTTTGCAGCTTAACTTACTTAGCATAAACTTTTTTTATTTAGCTGCATTTAGCACTTGACATTTTGTTAAGCATTTTTATAAAATGTTTTTATTTTTTTCTAGCATTATTTTTTTTTTTTATAAAATTTGAACAAATAGTTTTATTTATTTAGCTTAATTTTAAATAGTTGTACTCAAAATGAAAGTTCGAATAAAAATGGATAATTCTTATCTTAAGAAACATCTTTCCTGTCTTTTAAAAAACTATAAGACTTAAATTTTGGATGTATGTATCAGAGGTTTGCTGGCCGGGCCCCTTGAACTTAAAATTTAATCTCAACTACCTGTGCTACATATTTCTACCAAACAAAACCCACTTGTTTAAATATACCCATTTAATTTAATTTAATTTTGGTATTGGGTTCTACCCGAACTTTGTTGAAAACTTTTCGAATCAAACAGATGTGAAACAAAATATTCAATCGTTTCTAGAAAAGTGCGAAAAAAGTGTGTAACTTTTCACAAAAAGTATACGGACAAACTTTTTCTTGAAATTGGCGACTCATTTTCTTACGTGTCAAGATTTACTGACCAAAAATGTTAGAGACGCAGTTAAGAGAGAAAAATAGATGTTTGTTTTAATTCATGGCATATTTGTTTCATTTCTTAGATTCCAATCGAAAAGTTTCTGGACGCGGGAGTTACAGAACATAGTCACTGGTTTAACAGATACGATTTCTCCGGAATTCGTATTTTCAAAATTAGTTTCTGCAGGAAAGCTTGTAACATTTTTCTTTTTCGATGGCTGCGAGTGTTAAACGGCAAACCCCTCTGAAGAGATTGAGTGGTTGCAATCGAAACATGTAAGGGTAACCTGTCCGTAAAAACGCCTGGGTTCGAGCCCAGCATCAGTCAAGAATGAAAAATTAACAATAAATTATAATTAATTTCATGTTGTAAAATTCCTTTCTTCATAAAAAAAAATTTTATGAAAATTAAATTTGATGAACTTTAGCCTAATTAAAAATATTAAAAATTTGGATTAAAAACCATAAATAGTTCAACAAAATAACCACAATACTAATAATTTTTTTTTTCGTTTTAACTTGTTTAAATCCATTTTTCAAATCATAATTATAATATTTTTCTGATGTTTATTTAATACACTTTTTTTTCGTAAATAAGTTATGATTTATGTCATTTCGCGCACACGTTGTCACCAACAAAAGAAAAATTTTATCTGAACGTTTGTATTAACGTAAAAACCAAAATATATTTTTTTGCTTTAAAACCTTCTTTGTTGTCAGCACTTAAAAATCAGCTTGTTTTGTAAATTTAAATCGTAAGCACTCGTAGCAATTTACACTATGAATATTTCTTGCCGCACAGAAAAGGTTTTTGGGCGAGAGAGGCAAAAAGTAAAGTGTGTCACGCATACACCGTCGCCCCCTTACCAACAAAATTTTTCTGTATGGCAAGAAATGTCCATAGTGTAAATTGCAACTGCTGCTCTCTTATAGAAGCGCTCGATTATGCGCTTTTTCTCTTAAAAGCTTCAGAAACACCATTTTTTTTACTTTGTTGTATGTATGAAAAACACACACATACCTATTCGAAAAATAAATGAACGAATAAAAATGCTAATTAAACGGTAACAGTGGAAAATGAAAGAAGAAAAAAAAAAAAAGAAAAAGATACGAAAAGTTAAACAGACGCTAAGGAAAAATCAACTACTAAAATGAAATCATTAAAAAAAGTAATTATCAAAATGCTAATAAAATAAACATGCAGTCATGCACATACATGTTTATGATTATATAAATACTCGTATTGTAAAAGTACCAACAGCCATAAAAGCATACACTTGCAAAAAACCTGCATTTAAATGAATTTATATGCCAAGGGGCGTGGCGAATAAACGCATATAATATCACGTTGGCAAATACATTCACATACATATGTACATATTTTTTAATGGACGTATGAATTTATATGTACTTATGTATGCCTATAAACTTATTCACTCGTCGTGTAAACGAATAAAAAGTATAAAAGTTATAATGTATTAATTGAATAAAACAAAAGGCACATAATACTAGTACATACTAGTACATACTAGTAAATTACTCTTCTTTTTTGATAAATTTCCAAATGCTGGAGAAGGAATCTTAGTGCTGCTTGTGTATTGACATAAGAACATACATAACTTAAGTAGAATCGGCGTCTATATATGGGCAAATCCCAGAAACAGTCCACCAACCAAAAATTTTTCAAATTATTTTTTTTTTAATGGAATATAAGACTAGCTTCCGTATTCATAAGAAATATAACAAGTTTGAAATGTGTTTTAAGGCAAAATTTCCATAAAAAATTTTCTTAAAATACATTTCAAATCTATTTTATTTTTTTCAATTCATATTTTATTGATAAATATAACATGGTTAATACACAATAATTTTAATATTATATGTAAGTTAAGAGTTTAGTCTATTTTATATGACTTTTCAACTTAATTATGTTATATCTGTACAATGTGATAAATTTCTTAAAAATTAATTAAATAAGTTAAGGAAAAATTTTACAAAAACCTTATAAAAATAAAAAAAAAAAAATAAAAAAGTTTTATAAAAACGGGAAAAGTTGATAGTTAAAAATACACGGTTTAAGAACATAAAGAACTGATGTGATCATGCGAGGACCCGGCACATCTATTAAAAAAATTTTCTGTTATAATAGATATCTTATCCTTGACTAGCGGGATATTAGAAAGTGAATGAAGACGCGATGTTGAAAAATAAGGTGGTAAATTATAAATAGTTTTTAGAAGTTTATTTTGGCTAACTTGCAACCTTTTCAGATGACATGTTGATGTATCATACCATGCAGGAGCAGCATAAAAAAGAATTGCATGAAACACAACTTTTAAAATTAACAATTTATTCTCAATACTGAGTTTAGATTTCCGATTTATAAACGGGTATAATATCTTTTTAGTTATATCGATTTTATTTATAATGTGGCTAATATATTCGTTAAATATCATTTTTTTATCGAGAATAACACCTAAATATTTGACATTGGTATCCCATGGTACATTAACACCGTCAACTGTAATATTATGTTGCGGTAAGAAGCAATTTTTCCTCTTTCTGGTAAAAAATATTGATTGGGTTTTTAAAGGGTTTACTAATATTTTCCATTTTTTGAAGTTATCAATCACAGTATTTACCGATATTTGTAAGTTACAAAGAGTATCATTAGATAATGTATTTGAGCTTAAGATTGCCGTGTCATCAGCAAAGATGGAGGACTCACAACCACTTAAAGAAGGAAAATCAGATGTAAAAATATTATAGAGAATTGGGGAGAGACACGAACCTTGGGGACATCCTGCCGGAATATCATATTCGGCAGAGGACTTATCGCCAATATGAACTCTAAATGATCGACTTGTCAGGCAGCTTTTGATTAGCAAGACTGTATGATTATTTAAACCAATAGTTAATAGTTTGTGAACGAGAGCGTCATACCAAACTGAATCGAATGCAGACTTTATATCTAACAATACCATGGCCGTAGATTTACCACTATTAAAGTTGTCTTTAACGATTTTTTTGATTCTGACTAATGGTTGTGTCGTGTTATGTTCAGATCTAAAACCGAATTGTTGAACCGGGAGGATATTGTTATCTTCAATAAAGTTTACAATTTCCTCCTTAATAATTTTTTCCAAAATTTTACTCATTGAGTTTAGTAATCTATTTTATTTTTTTTATGAATACAGCAGTAGATGTATAATTTCATTTTTATATTAAAAAATATGTATTTCAATGATCATTAATGCAATAATTTTTACCAAATCCAACCCCACTGCTGATTTCTTAATGTTATACATACGTGAATTTAGCATTATTTGAGGTGATTTTTTGCTTAAAATAGCACTTACAGCAGACTTATCAAAACATAAATTTCGTTAAAAAAAAGTTGATATTCATAAGTTAAAAAATTAGTTTAAAAAATGCAATTTATAAAAATATAATTTGTTTTGTTAAAATATAATGATAAAATACTACTGGAACAACTGTAGCGTGCGTCACAAAGGGTTCATGGCTTTTGTCGAAAAATCACAACATTTTTTGGCTGCAAATAAGTGCGTTTAGAATCCTCTTATAGTCATCTTTCTTTAAGGAATTTGATTTTCTAAACCTTATCATGCCAAATTCGCTAAAAATTAGGAAAACGCACTTCAACCTTTGAAGTTACTTCCACTTTTTGTAACGTGCGTCACAAAGCTTTGTGATCAATTATTTCGCAAAGAAATTATGATATATGCTATTCGTAAGTACATATTAATGTCACTAAATCTCTATCTATATACACACAGAAAAAAATACCAATGTTAAAATAACATGGCGAAATGTTGATTGAGAATCATGGTAAAATTCTGCAAAAGTATGCTCTTTATTTAAATTTATCATTATTTCATATTAATTTAAAATGAAAAATATTAAAATAACCTTAAATCACGTTTATTTAATATAATTCACTGTTAAAATAACATTGTTCAAAATTGAATCCATAAAAACCTGTTTTATATTAAAATCAAAAGTTTATCTTGTTAAATTAACATGCAAACATACTTAAGTATGTACATTTTATTATTTTCAAGTTTGAAATATGTTATAAAAAGAATACAATTCCCGTATTCTTTTAATTAAAATTATTTAGTTAAATAGTACATTTAGTTTTCAAAGTAGAATGATGACGAAAACGATATTGGGCCATTCTGCTGATGCTTCTGTGAACAAAGGAGATACAAAATAAATGGAACATTTGTTACAGGGGTAAGTGTTTTAAAATATTCTTAAATAAATGCATATGCTGTCTTCACACTGTCTTATATTACACTCCAACCAATTTGATTCTACATGAAATCCACGTTGTTTCAACTTGAAATAACTTCCATTCAACGTGATTCGGATTGTTATTTCAATATAAATAACATTTTGCTCTAACTTTACTGCAATGTTAAATTAACATGAACTATAGTTATTTTAAAAGAAAAAAATGTTGTTCGCAAGTTATTGTAAAATCATGTTAAATTAACATGAAACAACAATGAAGCAAAATCACTACTGAAAAATATAAAATCAACCTTGTTTTGAACGAATTTACATTGATTTTTTTCTGTGTGTAGGTATTTACATAAATATAAAATATATATAAAACAGGATGTGTGTATGCATGTAACGTATGGACTCCAAAACGGCTGGGCCGATTTTGATGAAATTTTCAGGGAATCTGCAGAATATTCTGCGGGCGGAGGGGCGTCCAATTTTCATATTGCACCACCAATGACATCTATATAATTTGGACGATTTTTTCTTTAAAATGATCGCCATGGTTCGGCTTAGGTTTATACGAAAAGAACATTTTGCGCCGCACACTTTTTTCGAATTACCTAAAATCAGAAAACGGATCCATTGATTTGCCTAATTTTTCTTTTAAAGGTTCGTATTAATCCATTTTACGTTTACGCCCGCTTTTTCTATTAAGCGCATAACTTGAGAACGGCTTCACCGATTTGGACGATTTTTTCTTTAAAATGGTTGCCATGATCCAACTTACGTTTTTACGGAAATAAAATTTTGCCCCGCCCACTTTAACGCCCACTTTTTTCGATTTACCTAAAATCAGAAAACGGCTCCATCGATTTGACTAATTATACCCTTCACCGAAGGTAGAAAGGGTATATATAACTTTGTCATTCCGTTTGTAATTTCTACAATATTGATCCTACACTAGAGTTGTCAGCCGATTAAGAATAATTCGATTAATCGATCAAACAAAACCAAACTCTTGTTCGAATAATTTTAAAATGGCAATTTTCGAATAACGAATAAATCGATTAAAAAATGGCGATTAATCGAAAAAAAATAAATAATGCAAAAGCTTAGAATTTGATTTATTCTGATACGTTTTTAATGATTTTTTATTATACATAAAGTTTTCAGAGAAGTATCTTAATATTTTTTTTATTTTTATAGAAGGATCTATGGCAACTATGTTTGAAACAAAATATCGGCCAAATGCTCGCCACGGCTACATTGGCATACCTCTTTCCAATGGTCCATATTTTCAATGATTCTGAGACAAAATTAAGGTTCAATATCGTTAATGTGCCGAATAATCTTATTCCTTAGCTCTTGAATTGTTCTTGGCTTATTGACGTACAATTTTTCTTTTAACACGACCATTGAATTTCTCGCGCAAAAGAGCCACAAGAGCGCAAAAGAGTTGGAACCACATATCTTCCATGTTCATATGCTCAATTTCTGGCTACAAGAAGTCCGTTATCATGTCGTGATAGCGAACACCATTGTCGAAGAAATGCAGCCCCATGACGCCACCAGCCCATAAACGAACTGCGCGAGCTTGCACATGTTTTCACATTTTCTACAGACCTGGTTTGCTGAAATTTACGCACAGTTCTCCCGATTGTGGGCACATTTGGTCGATTATGCTGACCAATAAAATCATGAAGTGCCCGAAATGCATTTGAATTTGAACGCCCATTTTCGTTGAAGACTTCCATGTTTGATTTTGTCAAATACTGAAACAAAGAAATGTCAAATTAGGTTTGACAGAAAAATTGGCATTAAGGTGCGACTCACAATCGTGCATTATGGTTGGACCACCCTTTACAAAATGTAGAAAAGTTAAAAAATATTGTAGTCATAACCCTGACTGTAATTAATCCCAATGTTTAGTAAGCAAAAACTGTGTTAAGTACTCATAGTATTTCAAAAATGTATTTCATGTTCTTATTAAACAAATATTTGACAAGCAATTATAAAAATGAAGAAGATGAATGGAATGGTATCTATTTATTCTCCTCGATTAATCGAATAATTTTTTAAATTTAATCATTTGATCGAACGAACAAAAACAATTATTTGAATTATTCGAACAACGTTGAAAGGCGAATAATTGACAACTCTATCCTACACCCTATAAAGTATATATATTCTGGGTCCTTATGAAAAGCGAAGTTAAAAACCGGTTGTCTCTTATTTAAAAAAAATATTTACCAGTTTTATTTAGTTTTTGTCTAGTTGCTCTGTATTCTGCTCGAACAATGGTGAAGGGTATATAAGATTCGGCACAGCCGAATATAGCACTCTTACTTGTTTTTCTTTCAAATGTTCGTTTCTTTTTAACGGATTTTAAAAATCAATATTAAAAGAACCTTAAATTTACTGTAAAAATAACATTGTTCAATATTAAATCCATGAAAACCTGTTTTATATTAAAATCAAAAGTTTATCTTGTTAAATTAACATGCATACATACTTAAGTGTGCACATTTTTTCATTTTCATGTTTAAAATACGTTTTAAAAAGAAGACAATTCCCGTATTCTTTTAATTAAAATTATTTAGTTAAATAGTACATCAAGTTTTTAAAGTAAAATGATGACGAAATCCATATCGGGCGATTCTGCTGATGCTTCTGTTAATAAAGGAGAATACAAAATAACTGAAACATGTGTTACAGGGGTAATTTTTTTGAATTATTCTTAAATAAATGCATATGTTGTCTCTGTTATAGGACACTCAAACCAATTTGATAATAAATGACATTCACGTTGTTTCAACTTAAAATAACTTTCATTCAAAGTGATTCGGATTGTAATTTCAATATAAATGACATTTTGCTCTTACTTTACTGCAATGTTAAATTAACATGAATTATAGTTATTTTAAATGGAAAAATGTTGTTCGCAAGTTATTGTAAAATCAGGTTGGATTAACATGAAAAACATATGAAGCAAAATCACCACCGACAAATTTTAAATCAACATTGTTTTCGACGTTTTTAACTTGATTATTTTCTGTGTGTACTTTTTGTATCGTAACGCCAGAAGTTGTTTCTTAAAAAATTGTATATGCATAGTTTACTTTTTTTTATTAGCTCAACATTTAGTAACAAAAGGGATAACGGTTAAACAACATGGTCCTTTAAACGAGCAAAGATTTCTAAATTTGTTAGCTTGAAAAATAAATCTGTATAAGTCCAAAGCTAATTAAAATAGGTTTTATGCAAAACGTCTTGCTGAATACGCAGTCTTATTCAGTTATGTAATGCAAATCAAAATCCACTTCTGTTTTTTTTAACATCACGCCAGCGCATATTTTTGCTTATATCTGCAAATCCTTAGCGTCGATTGTTGTATTTTTTTTCTGAATATAAAGCTACTTCATTGCTTTGCATATATAAGAACCCTTTTTACAAATTTGACTTCTTCATCAAATTTTTTTACATTTTGTCGCACAAATATCACGTCACGTTCAAATGGAAATGCCCATATATTTATAAACAGGCAACTTGGTGCGACTTTGAATCGGAAGTAGGCCTCTTGGCATTTTTTTTTTATAAAGTATAAAATTACAGCCGTATTCATAAAAACTTATTTATGATTAACCGTTTTTAAGTAAAAATTGCAAAAGTTTTATTCGTAAACGAAAATTAACCATTCATAAAGAAAGAAAATTTATTGTTGGATTTTCCCTTCATTAAACTGAAAATTAAATGACATTTTACAGCCTGCGATATCGAGATCAATTTCCATTTGAATTATATTTAAATTTCCATCGATATCGAATGCCGTAGTTTGCTCCTGGGTATGCTGGTTAAAGTGCTTCAAAATTGGGCCGACAAGATGGCGTTCATCAGGCTTAGTCGTGGATTATTTTTAAACATTAAATGCCATTAAATTAAAGCTAAAATGTTGGCCATCCTCATTATAGTTATTGGCTTGCAACAAGGTACAGTCAATTCTCTAATTCATTTTATTAATTTGTTCTTGATCTTCTTACTAAAAGGCGTTTGCTGATAACAAAATTGAAAGAAAACTACAAGATGATTTTAGGATAGTATAAAAATATGCTGCAGATTGGCAAATGAAAATTAACATTAATAAATGTGAAACTATTCTATTTCGTCCACCTGTCGAAAAATGTAATAGCAATATAAACAAGTTAGAGTGCTATATTCGGCTGTGCCGAATCTTTGATACCCTCCACCGACAGTTCGAATGTTTTAGGAGTAAAATCTGCATGATGTCTATTTATTGTTAATTTATTTTTATAAAAACAAAAATCTGCATTAAAATTGGGTGCGGTTTAGACCAATATACAATTATTAACCGACAATCAGAAAGTTTAATGCTTTTTTTTTTTAAGCAATTTTAAATAGCTTGAGTAAAATATCATGATTCGTAAAAGTTTAAGCTTAGCTTAAATGATTTTCAGGAGGGCAATTTATATTGAAGCCATGGTTAGCTATGAGCCAATCATCCCAAAATTTTGAAGAGTGATTTCTGGTATTAAAAAACATAAATTTCAATACAGCGGAGCAATTAGTTTTAGCGTTTGCATTGAATTTTAGAAGGCTGCTAAAATGGGGTCTAAAGTAAATTATAGGCGTATATAACAAAATTGCATAACATTTTTTGTTGGCCATATGAAGCTAAGCTGGAAGAAAGTTTACCGCAAAATCTATATTTGCTACGGTTTTAGGCGTTTTTAGTTATTTTACCAGAGTGGGCTTTATATGGGGCCTAGGGTAAATTATGAACCGATCTACACGAAATTTCACAGTGTAATTTCTTGTTCCAAAGAACTGTGATGTACTGAATTTTGGTATGATACCACTATTTTTACGGTTTTATGCGTACTAACCTGTTTTCCGGGAGTAGGGTTTATCTGGGGCCTAGGGTAAATTATGAACCGATCTACACGAAATTTCACAGTGTAATTTTGGTATAATAGCGATTTTTTACGGTTTTAGGCGTACTAAACTGTTTTCCGGGAGTAGGGTTTATATGGGGCCTAGGGTAACTTATCGACCGATCTTCACGAAATTTCACAGTGTCATTTCAAGTCCTATAAAACTGTGATATATCAAAATATGATAACATTATTTTTTACGGTTTTAGGCGTTCTAAACTGTTTTCCGGGAGTAGGGTTTATCTGGGGCCTAGGGTAAATTATGAACCGATCTACACAAAATTTCACAGTGTAATTTCTTGTTCTAAAGAACTGTGATGTAATAAATTTTGGTATGATACCACTATTTTTACGGTTAGGCGTACTTTTCCGGGAGTAGGGTTTATATGGGGCCTATAGTAAATTATGGACCGATCTTCACGAAACTTAATAGTGTCATTTCTATTTAGCTATGACGTGCCAAAATTTGTTATGATAGAATTGTTATTTAGGGTTTAAGGCTTACTATACTGTTTTCCGGGAGTAGGGCTTATATGGGGCCTAGGGTAAATTATGGACGGTTCTTCACGAAATTTTAAAGCATGATTTTCACTTAAATAAAACAAATTTTTGCAAAATCTTATATCATTCTGTGCATTTTTCCTCCATTTATGTTAGTTTTTATAACAAAATTATCAATTTTTTTAGGTGGTGGTTCCACATTTTGGTTCATAGCTTTGATCCTATTGAACCGATTTTGCTGAATTTCAATCCCAAACTGCTTAGGATAACTACAAGCAATTTGGCACCAAGTTTGTTTATTTATTTTTTAGTTTTTTCGAAAGTGAGCGTGTTTTCAACAGTCGGACAGATGGACGGACATTGCTAAATCGACTTAGAATTACTCAAGGACCCAAAATATGTATACTTTATGGGGTCTGAGATGAATAACAAGAAAGTTTCACACGGAATGACAAACTTAATATACCCTCTTCTAACTAATTGTGGTGGAGGGTATAAAAATATTTGAAATCCTTTGGCGTAAAATCCGGGAACAACATCAACACTTCAAATACACAGATACATTTTTGTATTTCAACGATCACAGTTAATAAAAGCAACAGTTAATAAAAGCATTACAGTTAATAAAAGCAACAAAAGCTGTATTTGTATTTTTCTTAAAACAAATTAAATCAGATGTTAAAATAATGTTATACAAGCTTTGGTAAGACCAATTTTAACATTATACGTTTAATAATAAACCACATAAAGAAGAGCCTAGAGCGCTACGATCAGGGCTGTCAGATATGGCGATTTCTCGCCAAACGTGGCGATTTTGAAACTTGTTTGGCGATGGGATTTTCCATTTGGCGACTGGCGACTTTTGTGGCGATCTCTAATTTAACTGGCGAATAACTTGGCTATTTTTACCATTTATATTATTTCGGCGATTTTGTTTATCAGCTTGTTATTTTTTGTTATCATTACTAATGCCCGTAATTTCTACAAATAGATATCTAGCTGTGTATAGATATTTATGGTTTTCATAATTTTAAAACGTATTTCTTGCCTACGGGCTAAAGTGTAATGTATTTTAAACCATCAAGTTTCGATAGTTAATACACGTAGGCAAAATTAACGTCAAAGACCAAAATAGTGGTACCAGATAAGTAAAGATAACTGTTTGGTACGAACATGACTAGTTATCTATTTGTAGAAATTACGGGCATAAGTCTATGTTCATACTGCTTATGTCTTATTGACATGATTGCTACTTTATGGGCGAGAGGGACGAGGGGAAAAGAAACGAGTACACAGGTGCATGTACTGTCTTTACGTTTTGCTTTCTAATTCATTGCTTACTTTTGTTTTTGTTTTCAATATCAAATAAAACAAAATCATTTGAATCATTTGAACACCAATTCATGTTCAAAGAAGAAAAGGGAAGAATTTTGTCAATAAGACGTGAGCCGTATGAACTCAGACTAATATAAAAAAAAAAACTTGCAACTTTTTTCCACATGTTTTTTGTTTTGTTATCAGTTTAAGTGAATTTTATATTCAGTCACTATTAAATTCTAATATGTATTATGTATGCAGGTCAAAACTCTAGTAATGAAATTAGTGAGGCTGAAGCGTACGATCTTATAGACTTGTGTACTTAATTTTAGCTTTTTTAACTGAATACTTATACGATCTCCATTTTATGTTATTTAAAAAAAAATTACAGAAACAAAACAAAATTTACTTTCGGCGAATTTTTTGTATTTTTTTCTGAGTTTTTGTCGATTTTTGACTCACATATTATACTAACATTTTTTGTATGCAAAATTTAATTTAAAAAAAAAAAAAAAAAATTACAAAAACTGAACCAAATTGACGTTTGGCGATTTTTGGCGATTTCTGACATCCGGCTTGGCGATAGAGCTCAAAAAAATCTGACAACCCTGGCTACGATAACAACTTAACAGAGCTGTAAATGAATCATTCATTTTTGATTTTAATTCATTAATGAATTAGAAAATTTTAAATTAATTCTTTTTACACAAATTAATGAATTGAATGAAATTTGAGTCAATTCAAATGAATTAGACAGAAATGAATTTCAATTCGTTTTCCAATTCAAATGAATTTGTAACATGAATTGCAATTCGTTTCTAATTCAAACGAATTTCTTATAGTGAATTGCAATTCATTTTACAGATTCATGTGAATTGAATTGATTTTGAATTTAATTAAATGAATTAGAAAAATGAATTGCAATTCAAATGAATGAAATCAAAAATGAGTTGCAATCAATCAAATTCAAGAGCAGATCTAGGGTGAATTACTAAAATGAACTATTTTTTATTGCAGTTTGAAGTTTTTAATACAAAAAGTAAACAAATTTTCCAATTGTAGTAAAAGTAGTAAGAATTTCGAGAAGACGAACATAGCTTTGACAGCAAAAAAATAAAAATGTAAGTTTCTTTTAGCTAATAAACAAAATTTTTCCATTTTGATAGGATTTTCGCCTACACCTAATAATTAAATTCCTATTTTGCCGCTACCTGACAATTCCATTTCAATGCAAAATAAATTCAAAATGCAATCAATTCAGTTCAAATGAGTTGAAAATGAATTGCTAATTCTTTTTTCTAATTCAGTTTGAATTAATTCAAAATCAATTCAATTCAAATGAATTGCAATTCACTTTAAGAAATTCGTTTGCATTGGAAACGAATTGCAATTCATTTTACAAATTCATGTGAATTGGAAAACGAATTGTAATTCATTTCTGTCTAATTCATTTGAATTGACTCAAAATTCATTCAATTCATTTAATTGTGTGAAAAGAATTAATTCAAAATTTGCTAATTCATTGCATGAATGATTCACGAATCAATTCAAAAATGAATGATTCATTTACAGCTCTGCAACTTAATAATGGCTCCTTATTACGAGAGTTTTTATTACACATATACAAACTTACACAATGGATATGTACCACCTGAGGCTTTGTACTTCGTTAATAAGGGTTACATTCAAAACGAAATCGGCATCCCAATATTCTATCACATCTGTAGAAGATCCAATGTTAAAGCTGTACTAATACTAAAGGCCAGTTTACACGGTAATACAATGTATTACGACTTTGTAGAATCAAAATAATATGAAATTCTCTCCGTGTTTAAAAGAAAAAAATAAAAGTCTGTTGAGAGTATACTTTATGTTTACACGGATGGTATAAGTAAAATCAAAATTAATAACAAAAAAGCAGATGGTTGCAGTTTTACAATTTTTACAAAAACAACATGAAAATTTCCTGAGTTGATTTTAGTTGTTTTTGTAATTGTATAAAAATGCTACCACCTTCAATATACTCCGTTAAAATGCACCTCTGGTGTGATGAAAATACATAAGTTTCTAAAATGGTTTAGAAAAAAACCATTTACCGACCGCTTGTCAGATTTTGTATTCGTATTCTCTCTTACTCAATGCATTTTGCTTTTACATGATATGATTTCTCTCATTCTACATTATGTCGTAATACAATGTATTACCGTGTAAACTGGCCTTAAGCAACCAACTTACAATTAACAATAGCAGATTTAATACGAGCATTTTTTTAGGAGATGGGAATATGATTCCAAACATAGATGTTAAAATTTTGTTGGCTCACTAAATAACTCCCACTGTTTCGTTTTTATTTTTTGACTATAACCTTTGCTAATTTTTTTTTTTTTTTGCGTTATAATAGTAATGCTTTTTTCAATTTTTCTTTACAAAATAATTATAATAAATCTTATTTATAAATACGTGAACAATTTTTTTGTGGTTGATTTTTCAGTATCTTATCGTCCACCGATTTTAATGAAACATATATCGTTTTAAATATATTTTTTTTCTAAATTTGTTTACAATAAAATTTGTCTTGCAGACATACCAGCAAAGATGGTTCTTTTAAAATGTGTACGTTTTTGTTGTATAACGCACAGGTTTTCTCGAAAGTAAATGTCAAGTGGTCGAATTTCGGCCACCGGGCGATCCTAGTTATAATAAATACATATAAATTTTTGTATTTATTGTGTATTAATTTAAAAAATTAATTTTAAATGATAACCCTATGGAACATTTTTGGGATTATTGTCTGGGGGGTGAGAAATTCCAAGTCAGGGTGATGGTACTAGGTCAGTATAGTAAAACCCTCAAAGGGTTTGGCGTTCGTATGTGTCAGTTTTTTTTTTAAAGACATTTTAAATTATTTCCTTATCTTGATGTTTTTTCGCTTAGTTGTAACATTTTAGCAAAAACGTAGTTTAACATAACTCGAGAACCACTTGTCCGATTTTGCTAAAACAAACTCAAAAAAATTTAGAATTATAATCAACAGTTTTGCCGGTAAAAATAAATTTGTGGAGAAAAAAAAATATTTTTTTTTGCCTAAAAATTAAAATTTTTTTTTTTTTAAATTCATAAAAAATCCAAAACGGAAAAAAGGATCAAGTGTTATTAATTTCATGTAAAGTCACATAACCTATAAACAAAATGCGACATAGATCATAGAAATCGATTAACGCGTTCTGCTTTTATTTACAATTAAGTGAAGGTATCCCATTTTGACAAGAATATTGATATTTGTTTTTATTCAAAAAAGTGTCATTTATCGCCTTTTTTATAAATTTTCCCCAATAACTCCAGACTTCTGGCCATAAACTACTAAAAAAATTAAGTAAACATTTTTATAATTTTTTATTTTTATTTTATTTATTTATTTTTATTTATTTTAATAAATATTGCCTAGACTTTTTCGATGGTGGTTGTTCGAGACTAGTGGCATCGCATTCATCGCTATCATCAGTTTCTGAACTACACATAATGTCAATGTGTGACTCCACTGTTGGCCCTTCTGCATCTCCTGAAAATTCTTTATCATCAAGATCATCCTTGTCTTGCCACACAAGCTTACTCCACCAGCAAATTTCCGCAATTATTGCACTCGGCGACTTTTTGCCTCTATATCTGTAAGTTTTTGTTTTATTAAAATGAGTTTGACAAAATAAAAAATCAGTATTACCTTATTTCAAATGGCATAGCAACTTGATGATAGCGTTCACCTTGTTCATCAGATTCGGTAGCCAATTGCTTGCTGAAGTAGTCCAGATGATGATGTAAATAACGGATTTTCAAGGACATGTGGACACCAATTTCCGAGAATGCTCTTAACATCCTTGCGACAGAAACATCGTAGTTGTTAGAACGATGCTTTCCCAACAAGCCTTCTATTACTTCTTTGACTGCCAGCCATGCATTCAATTCAGCGTCAATCAAAATATTGTTGAATGCGTCACTTTTAATCAGCTTTCGTATATCTGGACCATTTAGTACGCCTGATTGGAAAAAATTAATTTGTTAAGATGGAAAATCATGGGAAATGAATGTGATATTATAACTTACCTTCTTTAATTTTACTTTCACTGAGTCTCGGGTAAATTAGTTTCAAACACAAGAAAACTTCATCTCTTTTGGCGACAGTTTTGATAAAATTCTTAACAATTCCAAGTTTAATATGCAGTGGAGGCAGCAATATCTTCTCCTTCGGCACTAGAGGCTCACGAATAATATTGGCCGTTTGTAATCTGCTGTGCTCTCTGAGTTTCCATCCGTGGCATGCATATTGGTCACCGGAAAATCGTGTGTCCCAATCGCACAAAAAGCACATATATTTTATATAGCCGCTTTGAAGACCGCAAAGCATTGCTACAACTTTTAAATCGCAGCATATGCGCCACATATGTTTGGCGTAGTTAACCATTTTTAAAATATTTTCCAGTGCATCATATGTTTCTTTCGTTTCTGTACTATAGGCGATTGGAACTGAAGGTTTTTTATTGGTCTTATGCAGTAAAACCGCCTTCAAGCTGAGTTTTGAACTGTCAATAAATAATCTGCAGTCATCTGCTTCATATTTTATTTCCATTGCGTCCATCAATTTTCCTACATCCGGGCAATATGCAGAAGTTTTTTCATCATTCACAAGGAATAAACTTGGGAGTGTTGCCTGGCGACTTCGATAAGCTGTGACTTTCACACCGGGTGCCAACAAATTGTTTGATTTCAAAATGGAAGCCTGCTCTTCCGATTTATGCTGTGTTAATTCCAACTTGGCAACAATTGAATCAAGCTTATTTTGATTTATTAAAATTGGCTCATTGGATACTGATGGCTCATATGGGGGATCATCACGTGCATGATATGTCTGAGCAGTCGTAGAAGAGAAAATATCTGGGCTAAAAGCTTTTGCCACAGGAATGTGGTCCGAATGAGGCAATGGTGTTGCGGCACTTGCAACACCAACGTAATTATACGATTTTCTTATCCTTTTTGCGGCTCCTTTATTCGCACATGCATAGCAATTCAATGGATTGTGACCTTCGCCAGGATTAGTCCAAGTCATTGGGATACCGAATGGCATACTTTCACGTCTTCTATTTTTCCAATCCATTAGACGGTTGTAGCAGCTTTTACACACTATATTTGGTACCCAATTTTCGTTCACTATAACATTTTGGTTGAAGTACATCTCGTATGTTTGAACAAAATCAGTACTTCACTTAATTGTTAATAAAAGCGAAACGCGTTCATCGATTTTCATGATTTATGTCTCATATATTTAATAGGTTATGCGACTTCACGTGAAAGTAATAGAACTTGAAACTTTTTTTACTGTTTTGGATTTTTTATGAATTAAAAATAAAAAATTTAAATTTTTTGGGCAAAAAATATTTTTTTTCTTCATACATTCATTTTTAACTTCGAAAGTGTTGCACATATAGGAAAACAGTATAGAAACAGATTAGAGAAATTGTAATTCTTAATTTTTCTAAATTTGTTTCATCAAAATCGGACATGTGGTTCTCGAGTTATGTTAAACTACGTTTTTGCCAAAATGTTACAACTAAGCGAAAAAACATCAAGATAAGGAAAAAATTTAAAATGTCTTTAAAAAAAAAAACTAACACATACGAACGCCAAACCCTTTGAGGGTTTTACTATACTGACCTAGTACCATCACCCTGACTTGGAATTTCTCACCCCCCAGATTGGCTGTTGTACTGTGTAATGTAAATATTGTATATAGATAAGTAATATTCTTGAGAGCCCGAATATGGGACTATGTAAAATTGTTAGTTATATTTTCTACTGTTTCTTTATTTATAGCTTAAGCTTTATGTTTCTTTATTAAAATTTGTATCTGCAGATGGATTTTTGAATTGTAACAAATTTCTCTGTTACACTAAGGGCCAATAAATCAGTGCAAGTTAAACTCTCTTTTTGGTTTTAAATGTGTAAAACCCAGTAAATCTATAATTTAGTATACATTTAAACCAACTATAAACGCATAACATTTTGCGTTTAAACTACCAATACAAACCATATGAATTTGACAACATTTATCGTAGTGCTGCCACTTTATTATTTTTTGCACTACATTACAGCTGTTAAGATTAAGCAACACATAAATTTAAGTTTAGTTCAACTAAACCAACGTTTGAACATTCACTTATATATAAGCCATAAGCGTTGTGAAGTATTTGTGATAATAGGTGGAATGTAAGGCAGTTAACTCATCATAAAATTATATTTCTATTTTGTTATCGGCCTTGAAGATTTGTACAGTGGGAACATTGTAATCTAACAATTGCAATATTTATTTATATACCATTTTATAAAAAAATAAATTTGTTTATTTTATGGCCAAATCGCACTCTTTTGAATATATGATAATTAATATGGGTAGAAGGTAAATATATATAATAAAAATTAACGTTTCAAAAATAACAGCTTATATATAAAAATTAAACGGTTTTTTTTGTTCTGATTCGAAATTTTCAGGAGATGGTTTGTAAAGGAAAAAATTTTTAAATTTTTTAAGTTTCAATTAAATTGCCTAGTTTAACTTCTTATTATTTCTAAGAAAAAGCTAATTTAAGGAGAAACGTAAAATAATAATATTTTGACTCCTTTTCACTTTTCGTTAGTAAATTCATGCCGGGGCAGTCAGTTAGCTTAACATGAATATAAACAAGTAAACCTTTTAGATATGAATAATTCAGCTTTGTTCCACGCCTACTTGTCCAATTTCATCTAAATTTTGCCGAATATTGTGTATTGATAAACAAGATGCTTGTACCTAATTTGGAAACTTCAGCACTTGCCGTTCTCTGGATATACATAATTCTATAATTCCCTCATACGGGAGTGCCACGCCCACTTGTCCAATACAGCCCACATTTTTTGGATATTGTGTTTTGATAACCAGGGGTCTAATCACCACATTTGATACTATCGTATCGCATAAACTATCGAATTTTTTTGCATACGATAAATCGAGTTTCATGATACCAAAATAAATAATTTCGATCAATTTTTTTTTTTCTTTGTTCAGCTATTAGCTTTTTTCGACAGTAGAGAGATAATAAACAAAAATAAAAACAGTAGTTTTGTTGTATTTATGGTTCTTAATTTTTATTGTTATTATTAGAGTTTTTGATATTTAATTTACACAAGAGTAAGAGAGTTTTATTTGATGTAAGAGATTTATATTTGTGTTGCATTTACTAAGCAAACAATGCACATATGTGTGTTTGTGTTGATTTGATTTTTTGTTTGTTTTGTTTTTGTTTTTAATTTTTGTTAAGTTTAGTTATTAAATCATTTAAATAATAAGTAATGTGTATATTGTTTTGTGAAATCACTATTCATCAAACTTTTCAATTGCAATGATAAAATTGTTAAATGGGTATTTATTTTTATTTTAATCACAGAAGTGAAACAATTGTTATTGCGGGGAGCTACTTAATTAACACGTCCGAACAGTTCGATCTCTCTGATCATTTTGGCATCGTTCGATCTCCAGATATACTACATAAAAATAAAGTAATAAAACAAAAACAGCAGTCGTGGTTTTTGCTCATATCTCAGCCATTTGTGGACCGATTTGGCTGAATAGCAAACAATTCCGCATTATATTTGACATAAATATATAAATATCAAGACCTTATCACATCTGGGGTCTTCGGAAAACCCATTTCAACGAACAGACAGACAGACGGACATCGTTAAATCAACTTCTCTTCTTATAAGGACCCAGAATATTTATATATACTTAACAGGGTCTCACATCAATAGAAATAGCAAACGGAATGACAAACTTATATATCCCCTTTTCCGCCACCTGTGGTGAAGGCAATGAAATAAAATCTATTAATAATTTCCAAAAAATTTGAGGCAGTACTTATAGTATAAATTACCAATTATCTAAGGTAAGTAATTAAACTCAGTTTTTTGTTTTATATAAAAATTAAATACCGTGGAAAAATTACCTAGATAATTTTTTTTTTGTATAGAAAATTAGTTTTCTAAATAAAAACCTTAACTGAAACAATATTTTCTTGTTTTACTGAAAAGCCAGTAGCACTGGCATAAATTTTTTTTTTTCAAAAATATATTCGTTTGTTTTTTCATCCATCCGAAAAAGTCGAATAATCTTGAACTTTACATAATTTAACTTTTCAATAAAATTTTGTTTGGTTGTTCTTTTCCAAAAAATGTTACAGTTTTCACAATTCGTGTTTTTTCGTCCATTTTCTTCTGGTAAAGTTATCGTATCTTTCACGCAAGTATCTGAATTTTTTTGTGCTAAATGTGTTGCAATTAAAACCGTAACAACGCGCGAAAACAACAACTACAATTACGAATGCATGAAGGTATAAATGAAATACAGGTACAAAATTATATAAATAAGTACATAAATACATACATTCATATGTAGATACACATACAGAAATGTACATCCAAAGCATTCCTGCGCCATCGTACAGTCAGATAAACGAATGAAAAAAAGACAAGTTTTGAGTACCAAACTGGGTTTACTTTATACTCACTCTCATGGAGGTATTAAGCATACAATTATGAACATACTTACGTAGGTACATGTGTGTATCTTTTGGATAATATCGACTCTGTGGTTATATTTGGCAACGCTTGTCTTTTATAGGATGACCATTGTGATGGCACTAAAAAAAAGGGTTATTTTAACAAACTGGTTTTATTTAAGCGCACTCAATTTTTTTCACGTAATGTTTTAAATACCGTGTGCAACTGATATGCACATATACGTGCATATGAACTGTTTACATACCTTAACGAAAATTTGCATTTAGATGGATACATACGTGCATATAAATATATTTGAATAAAACGTTTTTGTTTTTTTTGTTAAAGCTTAATAAATATTTGGCTTGAAAAAATTATAACATTTAGCTATTTGTATCCCTTCTTTATTAATTACGTAAATGTTTTCTCAAAAACTTCTTGATACAATGTCTTCCTATAAATAATTTAATTATTCTTTGAATTAGGGATAATAGACATATTTTTGTCAAATATCAATAGTTCCTTTGACAGGCGTGAAAATCTTTTTATCGCTACAATTTTCCATGGTTAGTTACCAAGCAAGGCAGAGGACAAAGAAAGAAAAGAAAAAACAAATAATATTAATCCCAACTCTAATCTGTTCATCACATGACTACCGCATGTGCTACAACTGCAGAGCACGGTCACTTCAACATCAAAATGCCAATGCCTTCAATAATGAAATGCATCCATGAGGTCTGTTGGCGCATCTTTTTGTATTTACCAATCAAACTCAATGAAATTTGAGAAAGGAAACGAAAAAGGATTTACATAGACTAAATGCAACGCAGCAGGAATGAATATTAACGGTAAATACTATCTGTACACAAAAATTAAGGGCATTGTCGGTCGCGTTATCATCTCATAAACTCACACCAATACATGAAAACCAAAGAAAATACTTGTACAATATTTTAATAGACATTTGTTTAATAAAATTCTAAGAAATAATTTACTTAATGGCGCGACGCACGACAACAGGACAACAACATCGTACATAAACATAATTAACCAGATTTATGGACTAAAGCAGATTTAACGAAAGAAAATAATGAAATTTCGAGTGGAAAAACACTTCGCAGCCATAATGACATTAAATGTGTTTTTCCTGGCATTAAGCACATGATCAAACTCTCATCTCTTTTGTGTGCTTTCCTAAAAATTTTTCGAAAAATACTATTGTTTCACATATTGAATGATTATCTGTGTATTAATGGGTATCTTATGAAGGACATTCGTTAAATAAATAGTAAAATATTTAAAATAAAGGAGCCAAATTGAAATAATTGTTAGTTGCACATTGTTTTACTGCTCTTTAAAATTGTTTATGCAATCCTTTTTGTGTAAAAAGAATAACACATACATTCCTGTTTTTATTCCCGAAAGAACATAATTTTTTATGAATTTCGGAAAATGTTTGCTAAAAAATAAATTAGTATTGTATATATGTGACAGCGCATAGAGAAAGGGACCAGTAAGGTAAAGGGGACAGTAAAAAAAAACTACACAAAACAAGACCAACAAGGTTGAGATGTGTCGCTTTCAAATGAGACCAATACCAACACGCTTAGTGATGGTACACCAAATTTAAATTTATTTTTCGCGTCACATATGCGTATATTAGGCCTGCCATACGTCCTGGTTTTCCAGGATTGTCCTGGTTTAAGACTACTTGTCCTGGTGTCCTGGTCCACTATTAAATTGTCCTGGTTTTTTGTACAGTTCAAGACAAAAAATTAGTTTTTGGCTGGTTTTAGTTGTTAACAAAGGTTTCTGTTATAACACTGCTATCATAAGGCAATTGTATAAACAACTTTAATTAAATTCAACTGTTATCTGGTGTAAACGTTGTTTAAATAAAAGCTTTCAATAATAATAGATGAGACTCGAACCTCTTTCAAATGTTGTTTCAACTAGTTGCTGTAAAAAGTTATACCGTGTAAACAACTTTTATAAGTTATCGAAAACCGAAAAATTGCTTTCTCTAAAGCAGCCTATACACGTTTCAATTCAATTGTCAACTGAGTCGGCTGTTGACCAAATCAAAGCGTGTATGGCTTTGTCAATTGATGAGTTTGATTGCCGAGTTGGTTGAAGAAAAATCAAAAGATTTAGATTTTTTCAAGTTGAGTACTTATTCTGCTCAATGGACTAAAGAAAGAAACTCGTTAAAGACTTAAACACTGGAGAGTATTATTCAATGTAAGTTTAATTTTAATATGACATGCTGCCTGTTTTATAACTATATCAAAGACCAAAATTAAGTTCTAGAAAAAGTGCAATCTTCTGAGCAGTATTATAGTTTAGAACATTTTAAGCCCACCTTTTTTATTTTTCATCATTTTTATGTACATGAAGTACACGTAAATTTTTTTATATATGAGGCTATCAGCGCCGAAGTGGTGTAACCCCAGACTACTTATTATGAGATAATGAGGAGTTAACACTACTCTTGCAAAACAATGTTTCTAGCGCCATCTGTTTTGGCTAGCTCGACTATTGAACTGTAAAGAACAGTGCAAAGAACATTTCTTACACCATTTCTGCGCTAATAGCCTCATATATTGTTGGATTCAAAAATTAAAAATGGATGGTTTTAACATATACATACATATGTATGTATTAAAAAAAACTTTTTTGTTGGTGTAATTTTTTTATCAATTTTTTCTTTGTGTCCTGGTTGCTAGGTTCAAACTTCTGGCAGCCCTAGCGTATATTCTAGTTCGCTAGTTTGTGATCGCGAATATTATGAAGAATTGTAAAACCCAATTTTCTCGATGATTTCTTTCCCTATTTTTAAATCATGTCTTTTTCGTTTGCCGGCGATAGGGGTAGAAAAGTAAGCAGGGTGAAAGAAAGACATGAATCGGATTTTCCGTGCATTTTTTTTTTTTGACATTCCTCTTTGCACTTATTTGTGGTTTTTTATTTGTGTTTTATACTTTTTTTAAAGTGACAAGTGCTAATTGAAATATAGAAAAATAAAAAAATTTAATATAATAATTTAAAAAAATCAATAGCAGGCGAATTTATTACAGGCGGTCTTATAAGCCCTGCTGATATTAGCTAAAATCACCGTTGGATGTCAAAATTTTGTTTATTCTCTTTTTATATCTTTGTTTCTGTTTTGTTTTATTTCTGTTTTTGACATTGTACAATGATTTTACAAAAACAAATTGCTTGTGGTTTTTGTACGAGTTGTACTTGTTGTAGTACCGAGATTACCTGGGATGAATTCGCCCTGATCAATACATAACATATGTGCATATATAAGGGAATCAACTCTGGCTGCAAAGCAAAAGAAACATGGTAAAAAATTAACAAGTTTTTGGAAGTTGCTTTTAAAAAGAAATACAAAGATTTGGGTGTAAGTTTCCATTTTTTGAATAATAGTCGTTGCAAGCATTTTTCTAGACTGCGAACATTCTTTAACTTTGTTGGGCACATTAAGCATATTTACTTGATTCAATAAACTCGGCTCATATTCTCATAAATGGGTCATCACAGGTTAGGTCAACACTCGATAAACTTTTTCAAATGATGCGAAATGTGATGTTTCGGTTTGTTTTGTCAAACGGTTTGCAGAGTTCTTCAACAATCCTCCTAGCGACATTTTTTCATTTTTGAGCACCTTCTTGTCGGAGATAAGGAATTTATTGAAGATGACATCATGATTCTGCATTACAAACGAAAAAAAAAATATTTAGGTCGTATTCGTCTGGCATTGATTGAATGACCTGCCGAAATAATACACGCCCTCTTAACGGCACAAATTGTTCAATTTGCAGATAAGCAACAGGTGTATATGACGTTAGGAAGTTTTTATTGATGCATTCCCAAATATCGGGAATAGGAGCAAACTTGTCCTCAAATCTTTCTGATTAAAAAACCGGAAAACTACAACAACGTAAGGGGGATTTCCGTTACAAAATATTATTTTCTTGTTAACTAATATCTCATTTGAAGTAATAATTGTTAAGGTGGCCGTATGAGTCTGGTAGGCACATTATGACAGGTTTAAGTTGGTAACAAAGTATTTTAAAATCTTAAACAAAACATATAAAAGAAGGAGAGAGCAGCAAGAATAAGTTATTATATTTAAGGAAGTTACAACATTTTCAAATAAAAAATGTGCCTGAGAGGCACATGTTGACTGGATTAGGGTTTAGATCGCGAACTCAACACCATCCTCTTAGAAAATCTTTTTGGCAGATCCTTAGGTCGGGTTGTTTTATTGAAATTATTTTGGCAATATGATTTTCATGTTTCAATAGTTCAGTAATTGTTATATGACTCAAACAGAAAGTCGCAAATGGTTCATTCCAAGATTAAAAGACAAGCGTGTGAGAAATTGCATAAAAAACTAATAAATACAAAAACTATATGTTATTCTTTTAGAAGTTGTTTATTAAATATAATCGTCTAAATAAACAGCCTATGCTAGCTGGGAAAAGTCTATCCTAAAGTGAACTTCCAAATATGTTACATTTTCTCTCAAAAAAAAAAATCCACCTTCAAAATTACCCTCACAACATCATATATAAATGTGGTTATCGAGTTAAATTTCTGTTTAAGCTACGTAAAATAAAAAGTCATTATTATATGGAATAAATTTTTGAACCAGTTGTTCCATATCGTGAATTACTTTCTTAATTTCATGAGAAATTCTACGTTTATTGCGGACACCTTTTCGTTATATTAAATGCAATCTACTCTTTTAAAAAGTGTCTAATTCATCTGTCCGCACAGTTTGTTTTGCCATACAAGTTTGAAGATGTATTTAATTGGTCCAAAAGAATTGATATGGAAATTTAGAGAAGTCAAAGTTCGATTAAGCATATCGATATTGCTGATTTCGGTAAAAATAATGTAGAACTTTGAAAGTTCGGAGGCGTGGAAAGTTGACTTCAATATTACTGGAAAAAGATAAACTGACGGAAGAGACTGAGACCTTTTTTGTTCCATACAACAACATATGAATAGCCAAGTGCAGAAAGGAAACTACTTCAAAACATTCATTTTGGGATAATCAATTAAATCAGTTAGTTATGGATAATTAAAAATTGCAAGCTTTATGTCCTGATCTTTGAGAGAGTCAACTGACTTTAAGCTTAAGTTGTCTAAGATGACACTTTTTACACTTGTTTCTTAGCTCACTTATGTACTCAAATATGGTACATTAAGTTAACCCCTATCTGCACTTAATAGCATTAAAATTCAATTATAAAAATCATAAAATATTAACCCCTATCGTGGTTCGCAAATACATTAAAGAGAACGTGAACTTATTTCCATTAATCTATTACCAAACAGCCGCAGGCGTATTTTTATACTATTGATTAAAATTATCTTAAATATTAAACTATTCATAAGAATCATTCCCTACTGCTTCTGTCATGGGCCATTCAAGCAGTTCCCTACAAAAGTAATCGTACTCATCGGGAATATATTGTTTTACTTTATTCACATCTTTGATTTTGATTTCGTTAAAAGCTATTTTATCTGTATTAATAGTGGGGTATTCAATTAATCGAGAGTTGTATTAATCGATGTATCGCGCGAATTATTATTTGAGGTAAAAATGTAATCGAACAATAATCGAACAAGTTAATATTATTAGGTTAATCGAATAATTTTAATTTTGTCTAGTTTTTAAATTGTTTAACATAAAAATTTTATTTAAAAATTAAAAACAATTTATCTCAAGTACTTCATGTATAAACAGGAAAACTTTTTAAATAAAAATAGCATCAAAATTCAAGATAAGCTTTAAAAATCGTATACAGCTTTAATGTTTTTGTTAAAGCGATTTCTTTCTTTTGTTTTTATGAAACTTGATTTTGAAGCGATTTTTTTTAATTATTGTTGACGTAAAAAGCATATCCAATTTCTCTGTTCTTTTTCTTCTCTTCTCTAAAACTTGTCTTCTAAAAAACAATTTTAAAACTTTTTATAGTCTTGTTAAATATCATCTTCTTAATCTTAATCATTGTTGTAAAAGTCTGTACTAAACAATCTTAAAAATAAATTGTTCCCAAGCTCTTTGGTTTCAGTCTTTGAAATATATTTAAAAAAATTTATCTTCGAAGGAAAAGTTCCGGCTTATGTTTATACATAAAAGAAAAAAAACTAATACCGTGAAAAAACAAATTTTCGATTATCGATTAATCGACATAAATTATTAGAATTATTTGTTAATCGAAAATAAGCCATTTAGAATTATTCGAACAGTTAATCGCCCAAAATTAATCGATTAATCGAACAAAAGTTAACCGTTTGAGTGCCCTAATAAATAGCCATTGCAATTAAAATTTTGCTTAATAATAACGAAAACTGTGTGGATACCCGGGTGTGGTAGTTCTTGAGTAGAAGGTGTAAAATACTTTGAATAATAAGTTTAGGAAATATGTATTATAAAATATGTATGTTCAACGATATAACGAAACTGATTAGTATATGAAATTTCAAAAATTATCGCTCATGTGCAAAAAAGTGTCTACTGCTGAGGATGTTCGCTTTTTGCACTTAATGGATATTTGCAAAGTTTTAAAATTATTAATAGTCAAACAAATAATTTTCTCATAATTTTCTTGGTGCACTCATTATGTAAATAGAGCGTATTCGAATATATATGAATACATTATATATTCATTTCGCCAAAAATTTCAGCAATTCCCTTTCTGCACCTAAATATTCATATGTTTGTGTATTTAAAATTTTAATGAAAAGTTTCATAAATATCGAGGGTCTATATTCAAAACCCTCTATCTTTGATTTTCACGAAAATGACTTTTTAATGGTAAAATGTGCAGTAAAGCAACCCTCATCTATGGTGTGATTTTCATAACAAACACATTTTTTTGCTGTTTTATTTGCATTTTTGTATTTTCTCTATCTTACACAATTAATTTTTCTGAATGCAAACCCCTCTATCTTTTCTAATAATAAATTTTAAAATATTTTTTTGAATAACTTGTTTCTGCAATAAATGTGTTTTACTATTTTTTGCAAGCTGGACATGAATTTGAAATTTTTAATAGTTTATTTAAATGGCGAAAGCCATAAAAATAAATGGTGGCCCTTTGTTCCTTATAGGAACCACAGGACATAATAATAATAAAAAATAAAAATAATTGGTGAAAGTTGGAATTTGCTTAAAAAGTGTCTTCTTTTCAAGTGTCCGTCTATGATATAATTGTCAAAATAAGTAATGTTTAAAATCGTATATAATTAAAATATTATTATCGTGTGATAATCTTACATAATAGTATCAGCTGATGAATATAATCAACCAGTGTTCGAAAATAAACACTAAATATCGTTCCTTATTGTTCGGTAGATTTGTGGAAAACACAAACGCTAAAAATGTTTGTGTAGAAAATCATTAAAAAAAATAACGTTTCCCTGTTAGTCATCTTTCGAACACAAAAATATTACTGTTTTTATCAAACTCAACAAAAGATGTGAACAAAATACACACACAAAAACATTATAGAACATTAAAATATAATGTTTGTCTACAGTATCACTACAATTGTTCTGTTTTTTAACTTTCTTGAAAATAGTTGCGAACGGTATTAAGGGTTGTGTATGTCTACACAATCACTCAAAAGATAGATATCGTTCCTGGGTGTGTGGGCCGAACGTTAAAAAATGTACTGTTTATTTTCGAACACTGTAATCAACACATTTCAAAAAAAAAAATCGTGCGCAGTAAAAAAAATTATTGATAAAAGAATGGTGTACGTCACGTTTTTACAATGGACGCTTAATCAGTACAACTGTGTCCCAATATTAATGCGTCAGCAATTTACTTAAAGCAACGCCTTCAGGTACACAGTTTTACTATTTAAAATAAACATAGGTACTCATCAGTAAACAAACTGCCAATTTCAATTTTTTCGGATGGTTGTGGCTACCAAAATCGTAACCATTATTTATCTAATGCTCTATCCAATTTTGCTGCTAAAAATAATATTGAACAGAAGTTCTTAGAGACAAATGCCCATGCTAAGATATGTAGAGATTAAGTTGAAAAATCAATATAAACACTTGCCAATCGATTCCGTTGGAATTACTAGGGAAGCCAGAAAAATATTTAAATTATGATTTCTTTAATAATAACAGTGATGAAAAACTTTTGCGTTTTTTTTCAATTAGACCAGGACGAGTCAAGAACGATCCTACAGTGTCTAATTTAAGATCTCTTTTATATCTTCAAGATGGTAGCGTAAAATTTAAAATAAATTTTGATACAGATCACATTGATCTCCCTGTTCGTATTAAACCTTATACAGAAAATATTGAACCAAACCCTCTATATTCTGCTCCACCTTCAATTCAACCCAATAAGTGGAAGAATTTACCATTATTTTTACGATCATTTACACCAATCAAATTGAAAACAAACTGTGAGAAGTAAACCCCTCTATCTCGCATAAAGTCCCCAATAATGCAACATTTTATTAACCAATTATATGTGAGATTCAGTGGTAGATTTAAGAAATATTGTAGAATATCGAATTTCGATAACTCAAGTAATACGCGAAAAAAACTGTTTTTTGGCTCTCCTGAAAAGTTGTGTTTTTTAAGATAGAGGATTTTGAAAATAGGCCCTCGAATATGCTTTTGTATTTATTTTGGTAAAATAAACCGGTTATTTTTTTTTTTTTTATATTTTTAATTACGCTAAAGTTAATCAAATTTAATTTTCATTAAATTATTTTTATGAAAAAAAAAAAATTTTAATTAATTTCATGTTGTAAACTTCCTTTCTTCATAAAAATAATTTAATGAAATGGATTAAAAACCATAAATAGTTCAACAAAATAACCACAATACTGATTATAAACCGGTTATTTTTGTAATGTGTAATTTATATACGTTTTCCTTATGTTGGTCCTCTCGTTGAACCAAGCACAGTAATAAAAAAAACAACTTTTAAGAGCAACTGATTTGCTATTTTATTAAAATTTATAATATGATCCAAATAATAAATTAAATTTATTTAAACGGCTTTAAAACAATTTGTTTAACTACTCTGCCTGATCAACTATCAAGAACTGTTTTTTACTTTTCTTTACTTCAAATTGAAACAGTTGATCTGCAGATTATGCCGTTATAAATGGAAACATATTTATGTGTACATATGTACGTACATACTTACATACATACAATTCACATTGAGTGCATGTACATATTTAAATATTTATGCATGCATGTACAAATGTGCTTAAATTACATACGGTGAACAACTATTTATGTATGTATGTACATATGTATATAAGAAAATAAGAAGTAGTAAAATAATAAATAACAAAATTTAATGATGCAGTGGCGGCGGTAACACCTTACTTTTGCTATAAATGTACCCGTAATTGAATATTGGGCAAACTGAAACTGTTTTATGAAGAACGACAAAACAAAATGTAACAAAAGTTAAAATACATTATGAGCAATGTAAATACAAATCGATTATATACCCGTTTATTCCTGTTCAAAATATTACAAAAACAAAATCAGCTTAAAAAGTAATTAGCAATTCTATATATTTTTATAAAGATGTCATCTCTGGTGATATTTCGAACCGATTTAAAAGACAATGGTGCTGAAAGGGCCCTAAAATGATAAGTTCCGAAGGTTCTCAGCGTCACGATTTATTTATCACTTAATATTTTATGAGTCCACAAGTTTGACATAAATATACGTAAAGTCAAGCTTGACTCTGTTCCAAGTAGTTCTTAAGAAACTGCAAATAATTGTTTACTAAAATAACAGTTATACCTTTTTTCATAAAAGTCAGATGAAAACAGTTATTTTTTGATTTTTATTTTTTTGAACAAAAATAACTGTTATTTTTTGATTTTTATTTTTTCGATCAAAAGTAACAGTTATTTTTTGATTTTTATTTTTACGAGCAAAAATAAAAGTTATTCTCTATAGAAATGTACGTGATTTAATAATTTTGATTTTTATGTGTAATTATCATTGGAATTTCTTATGCACATTTAAATAATTATTTAAAGCCATCTAAATTATTAAAACACGTACATTTCTTTAGAGAATAACTTTTATTTTTGCTCAAAAAAATAAAAATCAAAAAATAACTGTTACTTTTGATCGAAAAAATAAAAATCAAAAAATAACAGTTATTTTTGTTCAAAAAAATAAAAATCAAAAAATAACTGTTATTTTTGCTCAAAAAAATAAAAATCAAAGAATAACTGTTATTTTTGATCGAAAAAATAAAAATCAAAATTTTAAAAATCAATATATTTTATCATATCAGTTTTTCGACTTTTACTTCTATGTGCTTTTTTTGTTTTAAAATTCCAATATAACTGTTATTTTCGGTCCCTGCTTTTAAGTAGTTCTAGCATATATTCATGCTTAAAACTAAAACATAGCGGCGGAATCAATGATCATCAGTTTTATTTATTAAAACACCAACAACTTGATGGAATCAAACAAAGTCATGAGAGGTTTTAAATTGTAATCGACGACTTGACAGATATTTCATACAAAAAGCATGTGCATATTACTATTCGTTTCTATATACATATAATTTGAAATAAATAATCCTAGCTAAGAGGTTTTGTTGGCGCCCTATGATCCAGTGGGAGTTAAAGGAACATATATATATATAAGAGGTTTTGTTTGCAACTTTTAAAAAAAATAGTTGAAGTCTACTGATTCATATAGACATGCTTAATCACCAACAAATTAAAGAACATTTAAAATAAATGTTTGAGAATATTGCAAATAATAAATGTATTAAATTCCTATAATTTTTTAAAACCAAAGTTTTTCAAAAATTCTAAAACTATGATTACACCTATTAAAAATTTGACGTTCCACACAACCACTAGTTTTCTTTAAGAAAGACGATTGGCTAGAGCAAACAATATTTAACAGTTTTCAAATAACATTGTGCAATTATGATAAATAGAAATTATAATAAATAAAGCATGAGTTTGATCAATTTACTGGTGACGCTTTTTTTGGATTCTATTGTCAAATATTTGTTAGGTCTGAACATACCTTAAGTCATATCTTTGCATTTTGTTGGTTCCTTACCTTCGTAAATTGTTTTGTTTTTATTTAAATTAACTTTTTATTTTAAAAACTTATTTGATTTTTGTTCATATTTGTATGTATTCGATTTAAAACTGTATTCGATTTAAATTCACCAAAGTGAAATGAAAACGTTTTTTTTATTTCCTCTAGAATCCAAAAGTAACCCAAACGTATGGAAAAAACATGGCCTAATTAACATAACGATGTCCTAGGGGAGGATCATATAAGCCACCGGAGTAGTTTTAAAACTACTCCATGGTATACTCAAGAGGATTAGTTTTGAAGTCGTTTAAAAACGAAAGCATGTCGTTAAAAAACGAAGACATGTCGTCTAACTACAAACAATTTTTAACGATGACATGGTCCATGCTTGCATTACATTGGAGTTGTCCATTTTCTCAAAATGGTTCAGGTGGTCCAATATTATTTGCAGGGTCTTCACTACTTATTCATTGGCAATTTTATACGGTGATGTTAGTGGAAGCAAGTACTTACCACCCTCTCTTACAAATAGAGAGTTAAATAAATCATTACCACATTGGCTTACAAATAAGTCAATGCCTCGTTCGGTTATAAATAGTTACTTCACATTGATATCAACAAAACTGAAGTAGTCATTGAAAAGTAAGTTCTTCAGTAATTGCAAGTCATTAGCAAGTTTTTGCTGGGTAACTCTTACATTGCTTAGTCCCCATTTACATCATACGATTTTTGTCGTTGCGATTTGTACCTTATGGGCAAGAGGGGAGAGAGGAATTAATAGGGGTACACAAGCGAGTGTACTCCTCGATTCGTTTTGTTCGGTCATTAGTTCTCTCATTTGACAAAAAAATGTATTTAGGTTCGGTGGTACAGAAAAAGTTGTAACAACAAAAATTTAACAGTGTAAATATCAGACCGACTTCGAAGAAGAAACGACAATAATCGCAACGACAAAAATCGTATAATGTAAATTGGAACTTAAGCTGGGATCACACGATTGCCGCAATGCACCAATTTTCACACTTTTTAATATCCCAATCGTGTGACTGCACAACCAAATGACACATGTACCAATCGAGGACAATATTGTGCTTACTTTTACCAATCAAATGCAACTCTGGCGCGGCAATCGTGTGACTGTTTGCTATGCAACCGCGCGTCTATAAACATAACAAAAATGCACCAATATTTATTGTGTTCTTGTGCGGCAATCAAACAACACAATTTGCGGCAATATTTGCCATTTTTTTAATTAAATTTACTTGTTAGTGTTTCTTTTAGTAACTAATAAAGATAATTATGAATTTATTTATTATGCGTTATAATTTTTTTTTAATTATAGCTATTCAGTGTGAATATTTTTATTCAAGATATTTAAAAAAAATAGTATTATTTCTTTTACAGATATTTATTTGTCTTTAATATTTCATATATTTTTCTTAAAATATTTCAAATAAAAGTATTCAACAAAAATTTGTTTAAATATACTTATGATAAAATTTTCTTTTTTTTAATGAACAAACCAACTAGAATAAAAAAGCTACAACAACAGCTGTTTTCGTAGTCGACACAAGTTGGAACAATCGTATGACTGTATTGCGGCAACTTTTGTACCAATTTCGCTTTGTACCAACTAGCGGCAATTAAATTTGTATAAAACAGGGCAATCGTGTGATTTCAGAATATTTGATTGGTGCAATTTCTTTATTGTGCGTCAGGTATATTAAATACGCCAAACAAAATAAGGGTGAATAATATTTTGTTCTTGGCACATTTTTTCATTGTTTAATTATTTTGCTTTTAACATTTTTATAGAATATACGCTAGGGCGGGTCGATTTGTAGGGAGTGAAAAAATTCACCAATTTCCCTATGATTTCCGTATTCTATGGGTTATTCCATGAAAATTTTCCGAAGGAACCATACCTCTATCGTTAAAATCGAGTCCCCTACTTTTTGTTGGTAAAAAGTTCAAAAGTTACGGGCATTTTTGTCCAAATTTTGGACCATTTTTCCATTTTTTTCATGATTTTGTCCAAGAATATTACTTTCATTGCCATTTTTTTGGCTCAATCCATTATTTAATTCAATTTACAATTCAAAACGAAGAGTTTAAGCCCAAATTTATCGAATTCGGTTGATTATTCATGCGATATTGCTAAAACAAAATAACACATAAAACCAACTTTTTGATTTTTTTCCCATTTTATTTTTTTTTCTACAAAAATTCAAATAAAGAGATAATAAAGTATCTATCAACCTATTATCAAAAAAAAATATTCAATTTGAGTGTAGTAAAAGACAAAATGTGAAAAAAAACATTATTTTTTCTGAAAGTCTTGTTTGCTTTCAAGTCTTGGTGTTTTCGTACGGCTCTCTAATGTCGTCGCCATAGCGCCTTCTACATTCTTTCCTGCAACTCGTTTAGCAGTGGCAGCCAGCAATTGGACATGTCTTTCCGTTCCTTGAATGTGTAAAGGAATTTGTGGATCATCGAACGGTGGCACTTCGTAATTTAAATATCCCTCCAAATGTTCATACGAATGGAAAAATGCTCCAAAATTTGGACAAAAATGCCCGTAACTTTTGAACCGTTGGACCAATGTTGGAGATTTTTTTTTGTAAATTTATCAAAATTAGTTTTTGAGTTATGGATGTGAACGTGTAGGTTATATTTCATACGAACGTCAATTTGGGAAAAAATCTACCAACAAAAAGTAGGGGACTCGATTTTAACGATAGAGGTATGGTTCCTTTGGCAAATTTTCATGGAATAACCCATAGAATACGGAAATCATAGGGAAATTGTCGAAAAATAAATCGACCCGCCCTAATATACGCATAATTTTAAAGCTCGTTTGCACACAACAAACATTAAAGTCGCACTTCACATTATTTGGTATAGTATTTTCGGTTGAACTTTCGCCGCTTTCGTTGAAAAATTTTAAATTTTAGTAAATTTTGGTCGCCGTCAACTAATTGGGTGACTGCCGTTCGCAACGTCTGCAATATCACATCCGCTTCGAGTAGAATATTATGACATTTATAAGGTAACGCTGCAATCTCTTTTGATAGTTTTCGACATAAGCTACTGACACACTTTTTTCTCACTTTTCGAGAAACGATGGAATATTTTGTTTCGACGCGAGAAGTTCTCACTATAGTTACAGATCATGGGTACTGGTAAGTAAGCAAGTTATGTTGGAGATAAAAACAACATTACTTATTTGAATTGAAAGTACTCAAAATATGTTTACTAGAAGCCAAAAAATCACTAGTTCATGAACCAAATAAGTGGTCATTGAGTATGTAACCAGTAAGTAAATATTCAGTACTGAAAACAACACAACTAATAAGAAGTAATTTTGCTGATTATTTGTAAGCAAATATTCAATAGTGAAAATAATAGAAGTAATAAGTAGTTGCTCAGGGGATTATAGAAGTTTTCAGAATACATAATGACAAATTTTAATGACAACTACTTACGAGGTAGCGTATGAAATAACTACCACCTATTACTAAAAATAAAGAAATTTTTCCTGTGTATATTCAAATATGAATTGAAACTCAAATAGATAACAATAATATACTTAGTTTTAATTTGTACATAGTTCATGTGTACAACTAGGTGTGTGTGTACATCTGTATGTGTATGTTTTTACTTTGTAGCTTAGAATAATGTAATATTTATGAACAAACGATTCAATTCATATGAACGAAATTCAGATGTACTCGTTCGTACCTTGTCCCTACAAAAAGTGTTGAAAAATATCCCTGTGTATTAGTACAGGGTACAAATGAAGCGCAACTGTGACTATGTATTGCGAATTGAGAATTTTCAATTTAAACACAGCCTCTAGACTAAACATAATACCTTAGTGCACACCAAACCGATACCGAAAATTGTGAAGCTTAAAACATTAATAAAAGTACATTTACAACATTTATCGTTCATTGTTTCGGTTTGTGAGAACTTCGAAGAAATCTTTGATGTGTGGCGAACATAAAATAAAATTAAACTTGCCTTAGTCAGATTAATTTTTTAGCTCATAGTGAAACTCTTTTCCATACCAATATATGCTAATATACATACAAACGTACATAAGTATGTACCGAAATTAAACGTAAGTTTGTATTGGTAATTCGCCAATGAAACTTGTATTCTTAAAAAATATTTGTTCTAAAATAGTATATTACAAGGTGACAAAATTAACTTTAAATTATTTAAGAGGTTATTCTTAATAAAAAGAATTAAAAAATTTATTAATTCAAGGAATATTCTTCGGAAAAGATTAAAATTGGCATAATGAAACGTAAAGTATTTAAGTCTAATAGGACTATAGGCCCAACCATAATTTGCATAGCTGTGCTTAACCTACTGCCAAAAATTACCAAAAAGTCTCTCAAATGTATATACAGTAAAAATTCGATAATCCGGATAATTGATTGCAGACCCCAATCCGGAGAAGCGAATTATCCGGATTACCGAATTTTTACTGTACATACATATTAACAATACTAAAAACTTCATATTTGTCAGCCAACACCCTTCCACTCATACCTTTACTAAGTTCTTCAACAATATTTTCTTTATCTGAAATAGATAAAGTCTTGTGTGCTCTCTTCACTGAAGGCATCTTGCATCAATACCACAAATTATGTCTGTGATCAATCTTTGCTCATATCACACCATTCTAACTGTATTTTTCAAAGCATACTGTGATTTGAATAAAAAAATAAATAAAAACGGGTGTTATTCAATCCGGACTATAGAGTTGCAATCAATCCGGATTATCGAATACGCAATGAGTTACCAAACTCTGTCCGGATTACCGAATATTCCGGATTAGTGGAGTCCGGATTATCGAATTTACACTGTATTTAAAAAAACTATAACAAAATCAAAAAACATTTGATTCCGTACGGAATGTGCGATCAGTTTCGCACTTTGCTTAAGGAAATGATAGTTCTATTAAACTTAACAAAAAGTTTCCATGAGTTCAATATGGTTTGCTTTATATGATTTATATGTATTCGCACATTTGCTTAATCCAACTTAAGCACATTATGGTTATGCCTTTTAATTTCTGGAAGAAATGATTCCTTTGATTTTAATTATACGATGGCATTGCTCTGAAGTTTCGTGTTTATGGAGAAATCCAAATTGAGGTATTATATTTTTGGTGGAGTATTGTTATATTTTTTACATTCGCATGTACTTGAAGGCTTTTTTTTGAATATGATTTGGGATGAGTGACCAAATTGGGGAAAACGGAAGCACTGAATTAAATTATCTTCTCTCTTGAGTGGTTTAGCTGTGACTATAGCGTTATTTAAAATTTTTATTTTATATATTTCTTTGTTGTTAACAAGAGACATTGGAAGTGGTTTCTTGGTAACTTTACTTTTCATCAGTGCCGCCACTTTGTAGGTAATTTCCCGAATTGGGTGTAATTTTTACTGTCGTGGGTTATTTCTTATAGGTGAGATTTGATTTGAAGAAAAAGATTTGATTGGCAAAAAAAAAATTATATAATTTTAAATATTCTTGATCCAAAAAAATAAAATACATAGTCTTTTTAACCAAAGTTACGTTTTCTTATTCAAAAAAGATTTTCATCGTTAAATAAACATTTTCAAAAGCTTGATATTGAATGGCGCCAAATGGTATCAAAGATTTCGATTTATGAATATGAGCTTCAAGGTATTTTAGAACCCGAAGTTTATTGAAAAAGGTATTTTAACTTAAAGATATGTATCTAATATTGGCTTCTAAGGCGTCAATTGTTGCTGTCTTATCAGCATACATCAGTGGCTTCACGTAGCTCCACAGAAAAGAATCGAGAGGTGTCAAATCGCACAACCTTCACAGATCATTTTCTGGAAATCAACCTTCTGGTATTTATTTTTTTAAAATTAATTCCGATGATGTGTGTTCCAGTGTGTAAACTTTAACAAGCGATGCATTTTTCTAGATGTAATAAAGTCTGTTGGGTATTGGTCTCGCTTAATAAGTTTCAGTTTTTTTCATTAAAAAGCCTGTTCAGATAGACGATTGTGTTTTAAGTTTTGCGAATCGATGACTGATTTTTAAAGTAAGTTTGCATAATTCGGTAGCGTTTTTATAAAATGAAATGTTAGTTTTATATCAGGTGTGTATTCCTTTTAAATCGTGTAATTTTTTTCCTTAAAAACGAATAAAGAATAAGTTCTGTTTTTATATCTACGAAAGAAATTGAATGATGTAATCTAGGGAGATCGATTATTCGACTTTTTTCAAAAACCGGTTTTCGAATATTCCAAATAGTTGCTATTTAAAAAAACGATTTTCGGTTAAGCATTTAAAAAATAACCGGTTTTAATTCGAATACATGAAAACACAAAAATCAAATAAGTTTTTGAAATAAGAAGTTAATTTGACATCCTGTTCATCGATTTCGAACGTTAACATTCGCATAGAAAATTACATTTAATACAAAAACAAATCATGGAATTTTGTTTTTGTTTTAAATATAATTTCTATGCGAACGTTGATGTTCGAAATCGTTAAACAGATAGTGAATAAAAACAAAACAATTTACAAAGGTAAGGAAGGATACATAGATATGACTTAGGGCCTATTTCACCAATTTTTAAAATTATATGTCAAATAAAAAAAAATTATGTGAAAAACTATATTTAAATATAAATTAATAAATATTTAAATAAATAGAATAACTGAAATTGGCCATTAGCAAGGCGAATTGACTTTCAGGTGGCGTTGAAAACACAGCTGTGCTACTTTTTTTTAAATAAGAGAAAGGAATGTCAAAAGTTTTTGACTTATCGGCCAACGAAACCAGCAACAAAATACATTGTTGTGTTTTTGATGTTGTTAATTGTTGTAGTATCGACACCACCTTTTACATGAATTCGCCTTGGCCATTCGAGTTTTTGAAGAATTTTGGTTTTTGAAAATTAAAGGAATTTTATAAATTTATTATTTGCGTGTACAAGACGATATGTATATTTGGGGTTAATCTCGAGTATTTTACCCAATTAGAATTAATAAAAACGCTTGTCCTTTTAATTTCTAAAGACTATATTTATTAAAATTTAAATTAATTAAGGAACAATTCTTTGTTTAATTACATATGTACGTATTTAATGCACCGAAGTCGACAGGAAACAGACCGACTTCTTTTTCTTTCTTTATCTATCATACTAACATGTGCATTTTTCTTTAGTTGTAAAACTGGTTATCAAAGTAATTGGTAACTGGTAGTGACAGGGTGCCACATTACTCCCCTCGCTGGAAAAAGGTCATCTAAATCGAACCGGGAGCTTTACACGCCTACCACTAGTTGTTTTAGGTACTGCTTCAGGTAATTTGATGATTGGTGGCCGGGTCGAAGGAGTGGTACAGCTGAGATCATTTTGAGTTGCTAGTTCTGAAGTTGGATTATTACTGTGAATATCTTCGGTAATATTTGGCGAGTTAGAATTGAAAACATTTGACGCAGGTAACATTGTCGTTGTTTCTGTTTGGTTTAAAAACTCAGACGCTGGAAGGAAACAAGGTTTCAAACGATCAACACTTATATTTGTTTTTCGACCGTGCCTAATTATTGTAAAATATTTCGCAAAACGTTTTGAAACTATGTACGGGCCGTCGTACGGATGTGTTAGCGAGGGACGTATCGAGTCGTTTCGAACAAAAACGTGTGTTGATGTGTGTAGATCTTTAGAGATAAATGTTGGATTAGAACAGTGATGTGAAGTTTGAGTTGGCTGAATATTTGCCATTGAGTTTCGAAAAGCGTTTAAAAAATCGCAAGATGGTTCTGTACTTTTTCCTTTAAAGAAAAATTCTCCTGGAATTCTTAAGGTGGTACCGTACACGAGCTCTGCAGGCGATGCGTTTATATCGGGTTTAAACACTACGCGAAGACCAAGTATAATTATCGGTAAATGGTATGTCCATCTTGATGAATCGTGACATAATATAGCAGACTTTAATGTCCGATGCCATCTCTCTATGATACCATTAGCTTGAGGGTGATATGGTGTGGTCCGTAAATGAGTGGCTCCAATCGTTTGCATAAGTTCGCAGAAAACTGAAGACTCAAACTGCCTGCCTTTATCAGACGTAATACGCTGAGGGACACCAAACCTAGCAATCCAATGGGTAACCAGGGCTTTGGCTACCGTTTCGGCTGACATGTCGGGTATTGTAACAGCCTCGGGCCAACGTGTAAATCTGTCGATAATGGTAAGACCGTATCGCTGTCCTTCACATAAAGGAAATGGCCCGACTATATCTATATTAATATGGGAAAAACGTTCGTGAGGCTGCTCGTACATGTCGGGGTTTGTTTTAGTGTGGCGGTGCGTTTTTGAGCGTTGACAGGCTAAACCCGTTTTGACAAAATTTGCAACGTCCCTTTTGATACCAGGCCAGCAAAATCTTGAAGTCACCAGTATCGTTGTAGCGCGTGTGCCAGGATGAGCTAAGTTGTGTAACGAGCTTAAAATTTTGTGTCGAAATTCTTTTGGGACGAAAGGTCGAATACGTGAAGTAGATGTATCGCACACGATTTCTTCATCACATCCTATAACGATTAAAGGTTTTAATAGTAGTGAATTGGTAGACGTACCTTGTTTACGTAGAAAATCTTGTAGCTCCTTGTCACCCTTCTGTGCCACTGCTACATCGTTTAAATTAATTTTTTGTAAGGCAGATTCGTTGTTATTGGACAATCATTATTCGAGAGAGTGCGTCAGCTGTTATATTTTGTCTTCCATGGGTGTGACGTATATCAGTTTTAAACTGGCCGATAAAATCAAGTTGTCTTAACCTGCGTGGTGACGCTTTCTCCATTTTTTGATTGAAGGCGAAAATTAATGGGCGATGGTCCGTGATTATATAGCAGGAACGACCCTCTATTGCGTACCGAAAATGGCAGACAGCCTGCTAGACTGCAGCTAACTCTCGGTCGTACGTGGAATATTTCTGCGGCGGTGGCTAATTCGGGTTTGCAACGATTAAACGCGTCTTCGGAGTCTGGCGTCCAAACTAAAGGAGTTGCGTCGTTCTTTTTGTTACCTGCAAACATATTTTGTAGGACTCCTTGGTATGCTATAGTGTTGGGCAAACATTTTCTATAGAAATTCATCATACCGATAAATCTTTTGAGTCCCTGAGCGTCACCCGGTTTCTGGTTGTTCTTTATTGCAGCAACTTTTTCAGGAGATGGACGAATGCCTTCGGGTGTGACGAGATGTCCCAAAAATTAAATCTCGGATTTGCAAAACTCGCATTTATTAACGTTTATAGCGAGTCGGTTTTCACGAAGTCTTTGAAAAACTAAGTGAAGGTCTTGGCGATGTTGATCTAACGAAGCCGAGGCAATAAAAATGTCGTTAATGTACGGGAACACGCAATCAACACCTCTGAACACTTCATTGATGAGTCGCTGAAAAGTCTGTGCAGCGTTGCGTAAACCGAAAGTCATGAAGTTAAATTCGTACAACCCAAAAGGAGTACTTATGGCCGTTTTTGGAATATCGTCGGCGTGTATGGGAACCTGGTGAAATGCTTTTTGTAGATCGATTTTGAAAATATTGTTACGAAAGTTAAATTATCTAAGAATTATTTATAGTTATAGTTATAAGTTATCTTGTAAGTTATAGTTTTATGTAAGTTAAAATTGTCATGTATAATTTTCAACACAACTGTTATTTTAAAATAATTCCTATATAAATTTCCCAGTCATTTCTAGAAATGGTTATAGAAAATAATAAATAGTTTTTACGGGAAGGTTCAGGAAAAATCTAGAAATAATTATGAAATATAAAGAGGGGTGACTCATGTAAAATTCGTTTAGTTTGTTTTGAAAAACGGTTCTGTTCGTCACTAACAATTGTGAACAAAATAATTAATTTTCAATAAAGTTTGTTAAGTTGAATAAGTGTGTGTTTTTATTCGGATTTGCAATTAAAAAGAACTCAAACGCGTTTATTAAAGGAAAAACGTAACAATATTTTCTTACCTTGCAAATTGTTCGTAAAATCTGTTAAATAAGGCAAGGGGTACCGATCTGTTAAGGTTTGCGCGTTTAATGCTCGGTAGTCGCCGCAGGGTCTCCACTTTCCATCGCTCTTCTTAACCATGTGTAATGGGCTGCACCAATTGCTCTTTGAGGACTGGCATATTCCAGCTTTAATTAAAAAGGTAAATTCCGCTTTGGCTGCAGCAAGCTTCTCCGGTGGTAATCGACGCGGCCGGCAAAATGTAGGTTGTCCAGTTGTTTCAATTCGATGAAAAATTGTTGACTGTGTTCTTGAACCATAGGGCGAGAGTATCGTAATGTCGTTAAATTCTTGTAAAAGGTCTGCAAACGGGTTGTGAGAACTATTCGACTTAATGGCGTCAATTTTTGCGTTTAGTGGTAACGTAAGCTGCGAAGCGTGACCAGTGACGTTGTCAATTAGTCGGTTTCGTCACAAGTCGATTAACAAATCATAATGTTTGATAAAATCGGAACCTATTATTGGCATCTTCACATCGGCAATAATAAATGGCCAGGAAAAGTTACGTTTCAACCCAAGGTCTAAATTAATTTGGCACTCACCAATAACCTTAATTGACGTATTGTTTGGTCCAAATAACTCTACTGCCGTACGACGGATCTCTTGAGTTTTAGCACTAAGAGGAAGCACCGAGACGTCGGCACCACTATCAACTAGAAATTGTTGCTGAGTATTTATATCAGTCACTTGGAGGCGAAAAATTTGGCATTTAGTGGAGCATTTTTCGCTGGGACGCTCCACCGGCCTTAAAAGTCAATTTGAAGACTGAGTAGTAATAGTATGTACCTGTTGTTGTTGTTTGTGTTTACACGGGCTGCGACACTTGCGTGCATTACGACCGTACTTTTTGTGGTACCAGCATTCTTCGAAATTCGTGTTCCTGTCTCCGTCGCTTGACGATGCTGAGAACGATGTCGGGTAACAGTAGGTCTGCGGGACCGAGAACGCGACCGTGTAGAAAACTGCTCAAACCTCTTGCTTAACTCCATTATTGCTGCTCGTAGTGACTTTATTTCACTCACAGGCTCTTTACTCACCTTACATACTACAGATGGGGATACAGCATCTACTATTGAGTCGGCAATTTTTGTGAACTCTGCTGCTGTACCCGTTGACGCTGCCACTACAGGCTGAGCAAATGTTGGAAGTCGCTTTGTCCATAGACCCTTAAGCGCTGCTTCCCCTAAAGAATTACCTGCTACTCGTCTCATTTCATAGAATAGCTCTGAGGGTTTCTTGTCGCCTAGGGGCATCTCCGATAAGAGCCGGTTGAGTCGTCGTTGCTGCAAACACAGTGGCGGCTTTCTGTTTGTCAGAAGTTATGCCCAACGCACTGAACCAAAAGTCCATGGAAATGAACCAAGCTTCAATGTTTGAGTTGCACATTTCTGGAAACGGCAATCGAGCGTAAATTGCTGAAACATGACCAGTTGCCGTAGCAGCGTTGCTATTGTTAGCGTTGTGAAAAACTGCTGCTTCATCGTCGTCGCTGTTTTGCATGCGTATAGTGCTTGCCGTTGACAAATCTTTGGTTGCCATTATTCTTGTGTCGGGGTCACCAATTTGGGGTTAATCTCGAGTATTTTACCCAATTAGAATTAATAAAAACGCTTGTCCTTTTAATTTCTAAAGACTATATTTATTAAAATTTAAATTAATTAAGGAACAATTCTTTGTTTAATTATGTACGTCTTTAATGCACCGAAGTCGACAGGAAACAGACCGACTTCTTTTTCTTTCTTTATCTATCATACTAACATGTGCATTTTTCTTTAGTTGTAAAACTGGTTATCAAAGTAATTGGTAACTGGTAGTGAGAGGGTGCCACATATATAGTATTATTGTCTTTGCCACATGCATGGATTTTGTTAATAAAATCGTATTTGTTTTTTTCTTTTTTAATGTTCCTGATATTTATTATTGTAAGCAAGAGTTTATGGAATATTAATCCCTTTGCTTTGTACTTTTAATACAATTTAATAACAAAATTTGCACGTCTACTTACAAACGCAGTTTTTTAAGAACTCATTTTTAATATTTAAATAAAGGGTCATCAAATGAAGTTCCAAAAGGAAAATGCTTTAAGAAAACGTCAAAAGCTAATTAAATTGACGTTCTCCCATTTATATCCATAGTGACAGATATGTATATGGTGTATCTGTTTTGACAATACCTTATTATACACTCTTGCACTACACTATTTTAGGCTAAATATCACTGTTATGAACAGCCTGTGGTATTATCATATGCTAAATTAGTGTAAACATGAAACCTAAATGCCAAAAAAATATAAAAATACAAGCTATTTGGTTTCGGCGCTGCTCTGGATTTTCCAAATAACAATTAAATACTGGATACTTTTGTTAATAACTTTACCCCAACGCTATCTACCGGGAAACTTATTTTTGTTTAATAAATATATATTGTGAATATCAGCCGAATCGTACCATAAATTAACCTAAGGATTACCATCTTGGTCTGGCCAGAGCAAATTTGTGTTTTGATTACAATCAGCCCAATTATAAATATTCCCGGGGAAATGAGATCCCGGGGAAATGAGATCCCCGGGAATTAGGAATAAAATTCCCCTATTCTAAACAGACGGGGAGAATAGTATTATGGGAAAGGGAATTTCGAATTTTCGCTCTCAGTTGTCTTTCTTTCAGCTGTGTTGTGTTGACTTAAAACTTGTAATAATTTTGCAAAAAAACAAGCGAAAAAGTGAAAAAAATGTTGTGTTGACTTAAAAAAAATAAAAATAAAATACTACTCGTATTTCGGATGGTAGCTGAAGAAGCAGAAAATCAGCAACATTTAAAAAACGAGCAAAGGGTTGCGTGATAACGCAAACCCACTTATATTCACCCTTATTGTGTTTGGCGTATTTAAAATATGTACGCCTAAGACTGTTTGGTAATAGATTAAAGAGAACGTGAACTTATTTCCTTTAATCTATTCCCAAACAGTCGTAAGCGTATTTTAAACACGCCAAACACAATAAGGGTGATTATTCACCCTTATCTGCAAACGATTTTCCAAAATCAAAAGTAACATCGGATTATTTAAGAATTAGAGGTTTTACGATGTGCTTAAGTAATACATACAACGATATGGATATATGACGAAAAGTTTTACGCATCAAAAAAAGATTAAGTCAAAACGGATTTAAAAAAAAAATAAAGAAGAAAATGGAAGATTTTCCATAATTGAAGATAAATGGACAGATATATCTATTTAAAATACGTAAAATACGTGGTATGACAAAAAATTGTCAGGTGAAGACCCCATGTTAACGTTTCTAACTTTTAAATAATTATTGTCTATGTCTTTTGAGTTTTTCACTATTTTAGATAACGTTAAAAGTCCAATATTATATTTTTTTGCAATTTCGCTTCTTTTAATACCGTTTTGTATTTCTTTTAAAATTTTAACTTTTGTTTTTATTGACAAAAACCACAAAGCTTCTCATGAGTACCAGCTCGCTCATCTAAAACTACAAAGCATACAGAGATGAAAAAGTGACGTATGAAAAATACCTAAATCATTTGCGAGGGCAGCTTTCGAAGAAAGAGAAAGAAAACGTTTTTTGGTAGTGAAGTGGCAATATGTGTAAAAACAGGCCACTACTATCAACACAAATTGCGTAATCAAAACAAAAAATGCAAAAAGGGCAGCTTTCGAAGAAAAAGACAGAAAAAAATACAATATTTTCCGTCTCGTGACGCCTCTGTGTCTAAAACTAAAGCTGGAGGTCCATAACACGCGTTTTCGCCTCCACGCAGCGCATGCTTTTATAACCTTACTTGCGTTCTACGTTTCAAGTAACATGCAACGCTTTTTATACAGCAGCAGCACAAGTAAAAATAAAATTTAATTTGTCAAAATCAGCTGGTTTGTTCGAACGCTGCTTGTGACGCTTACAAAAGCAGAAAGTAAACCTAATTTTCGCCTCAAGGCATCTACGCTTTTGTGCATGTAACTTACTACGTATAACTGCACAGATTCCAATTTTTTGACAGCTGCGTATGCTGCGAAAAAGCGAGTAACGCTTAAAAGTAAAAAAAAAACTTTGTTCTTGTTTTAAAACTCTCAGAAAACAGAGTTGTCCATGCAAAATACATAAATTCTGTGTTGCCTTTGGAAGTTTCTTATATAAATTATTTTTCTATACATTTTGTGATTTTTGTGTTTAAGAAAAATGTTCTTTTATCAGTTTTTTTTTATAAGCGTTTTTCTTATATGAAACCTTTTTTGTTAGAAAAATCGTAAAAAAGACATGGTGTTTTTGAAAATGTTTCTTATAAGCGTTTTGTTCTTATATCCGAATAATACTGTATTGGATAAATTTTATGAACGTTATAATTCATTTCAAATTCCATTCCATTTCTCTTGGTCTGGCTGGACCACGAAGTATACTATTTGCTTGTTGGTTTCGTCTTTTTTTTTGCAAAATTAAATAAAATGATTGTGACTTGATAACGAAATTTTATTATTATTTGTGATTTTTGGGTTTTGCGTGTGTCTTAAAATTAATTTAGTAACGGAAAATACGATTTGCAAAGCATCTTGATAATGCAAACTAAATAGATTTAGGCCCGTTTCCATTGCATACCGAAGGCCGGTTAAAGTCTACTTTTAGCTATCGGTAAGTTGTGAAAACGGGCCTTAGAGTTGTAAAGCAGCCATATTTGTGCTTTTGAGTTGCAAGAATATAAAACTAGTCTCGCAAACAAAATATACATTGAAAGGCCAAATTTATACAGTCAAAACTTCTGATGGTACCCGAGAAGTAAACCACGGGGAGAGAGTTATGAAGGATTTTTCAACAAAGTATTTACATACAGTATGTCCAGTATGTCCTGTGTATTGTGACAATTTTTCACAAGTCCTTAACTTGCACAAAGACTAATAGAAGTCCGATTAGCTCTTGTTGGAACCGTTCGCTGTAATAAAACCTTTGTTTATTTTACTACTAAGAGGATAAGAATACTTTCTATTTATAAGTACCAAAAAAAAAAACAAAACATTACACAAATACTATCACTGAATACATTACAGCGAAAGATAAGCTACCAGATTGATTGCTTCAAAAACACCTTTCCAAATCATTGACAATAACCAAAATAAAAGCTGAACTTCATACAATGGATCAGATGTTATCATACCACATCTGTAAACTGGACGTATCTGGTTTAGCTTCCTTTCTGATATAGAAAGACGGTAAACTTAAAACAAATAGATCGTCGTCGTCGATTTCTTGTCGAATAAGTTAAACAGCTGTTGCAATTCTCAAGTAATGCTTTATTTTTTTAATTGCTATTAATTTTATCTATGTGACAATTGTTACTACTTTACTACTTTATTGTTTAATTTTGTTTAAATTTTTCTCTGATGATGATGTACATTGGTGTATCGAAATATTTGAGTTACAAAAAATGTTAAAAATTTGTTATATAAAAAAGAGAAACCTCAAACTCAATAAATTACACTGTGCAACAAAAAAAAAAAAAAAAACAGCCTTAAAACTTGCAGCGTGAAATGAAAGTAGAGGTTTTAAAAAGTTAGCTCGAGATCCCGAAATATGGGCCCGTTTGGAATAATTAAAAAAAAAAAAATATACTAAATGTAATTCTGAGTTGCAAGTGTTTAAGCTGGCGAATTTTGTTGCACAGTGTTATACAACAATTTGAATGGTAAAGGTTGAATAAAATAAAATTTAATTATTATACATACATTTTCTGGCTAATCGATCAAGCCTGACCATATGATACCATACACCACAGTAAATAAAAATTATTTTTGCTGGTGTACCCTGTTCACTACCTCCCCTTATGATCCTATTTTGGAAAAGATGCATTGCCTATGTGTCCATAGAAATATGTTTCTATCTATGTATGTATGTTTTAAATTTCGATAAAATATGTTTCCTACCTCCCATCGCGGTCCTAGTTTTGAAAAAGGCATAGCTGTGTTGGCTATATGAATAGGGATCTATTTATGTTTTAAATTGTATTAAAATCTCTTAAATAGTTTTGGAGAGGCAGAAATAAACTTTAAATAAACTAATTATAATAAATCAATTCTGTCAACGATAAATGCACAAATGTACATACATACTCTGACTTATACACACATGTAAATTGTATGTATTGTTGACAACTTTGTTTGTAATACTTTTCGTCAAGTCACATTTTTAAACCGCTAATTTTTTATTACGCACAAAATTTTTTAAAAATATCGCTAAAAATTACAAGATTTAGTTTGTCGCAAAAATTTAAATATTTTGGTAAATATTTATAAAATACATTAAATTTTTGGCATCTAGCCAAATCGCGTTAAGCGTAGACCAAGATTTAAGGAAAAAATCGGGATAGAAAAGAAGAAAATTAAAACGAATAAATGATTTTTGTCTTGCTCCTGCGGCATCGCTTAGATTTATCGAATTTCTTTTCTAAACTTTTTTTAAGAGAGAAAACTTTATAATAATTGGCCAATATATAGACAATTGTTGCAGGCCCAGAAAAGCAAGCCTAAAGCAAGACTAAAGAAATATATATATACCGTAAACATATAGATAAACAAAACAAAAAGACAAATAATGATTTATTCGTTTAACGGCCATTTTCACCAAGTTTGGTTATAATTAACTTTCGGTTATAGCTGTCAAAACATATTGGTAACCGGAACTTTAATTGAAAGTTAGTTTTAACTGAACTTGGTGAAAATGGCCGTAAAAAGTAAAGATTTTATAAAAGATAAATTAAATTTTTAGATTAAAAAAAACTATTTACAGCAAATACCTTGTTAGTTGTACTACGGTCACTAAAAGATATTGAAATAAGATTTTCTTAAAATTTAGAAACATCAGGCATTTTTAAATAGTAAATTAATAAATTATTTTTGTTATTTATTAATTAAGTTTGTGGTCCATTATTTTTTATAAAAATATTTGTTTTATTTAATCCGATATTTCGTCACACCTTTGTGTAACTACTTTAGGGAAAATTAACGAACATGTCGACTGCAGATGTTCTTTGTTGTGTACAACTTTTTGTTTTTGCCTTGACTGCGACTGTTTTCATTTAATGAATCAGAAGTAAAGGCAAAAGTTTATTTTTGTGCAATGACAAATGAAGAAGTCGAAGTAACAGCACAATCTTATGACTGCAGCTTTTTAAACACTGCACTTAGGCCCGTTTTCACAACTTACCGATAGCTAAAAGTAGACTTTAACCGGCATTTTAAAAAGTTTTCCATTATTAAAACTCAAAGCTCAATCATAAAGAGCGATAAAGTAAATTAAGGTTTATCCTACCTGGTATTTTAAAGTAAAGTTGTAATAATGGTACACTTATAAACGGTTAGTTGTGAAAACGGGCCTTAACCACCTTTTCCACATGCAAAATACAAAAAAGTTTCGTTAAAACTCTTTAAGTATTTGTATAGGGCAACAGTGCTACAAAATTAATTAAATACCGATTTTCGTAAGTATTCACTAACTTAAATAATATTAAAAAATTCCAAAAATTAATTAAATAACTAATTTTGGCTTAATATAAAAAAAAAATGGAAAAAAAGATAATCAGCTAGCAATTGAGCCGTCGATCAGCCAAGTATATCGGCGGCGGCGCGGCTTGTCCGTTACGGCTTGCTTCTCTGTTGCAGGCTTGGTTATACTTACCATCAAATTTATATAAACCCGCGCAAAAGCGTTCAATTGTTGTTAAGTAAAGGGTACCAAATAGTAGTTCTTGATGTTATGGAATTACCGAATACGTTGCATGACGTTTTGTCTGACAGCCGTATAAAAGCTTTATCCCAGGGTAATATATAATAATAAAAACAAATACCCTTCATTTGCAGTTGCTTAAGTATTCCAATAAAAACATTGATTGACTGTAGATAACATCTTAGTTTAGCTTTGCCTTTAAAATGTTTTTTAATCGGTAAAAGTTGCTAATCAGCGTTTCAACGTTTAAAAAACTATAAAAGTAATACAACCGTTAGCATAATTTTTCAGAATAATATCGGCTTAAAAATCTTTATAACGGAAACGAATTCAAATATATAAAGTGTAGCCTCGTTGAACGCAACCCTCGATATGCGCAACCCCTCGCTTAACGCAGCACCCAATTTCGTAACATTGGTGACTCTTTTAAGTTTACAGTGGAAACGCAACTTTTCAAAAAACAAAGCCTCAATAAACGCAACTTTGCAAAAGCAAAACAAGTAAGGCTTTTTTTTGTGTTTTTTTTTAGTTTGGTTTTTAATAAATAAATTCCAAACTAAATCCACACGTATATAAAATCTTATGCTTAAGTGTAATAGTATTTTTGATTTACCGTTATTCTTAGAATGAAAAATATTTTGAGCGTAGGTATTATGATCTTCTGTTTTTTAAATCAATTTAGTTTAGAAACTTCTTTGTTTATGAGTGGTTCTTCAATGGGCAGAGGAGAATAGCTGTTCTTTGGAGGATATAATGGTATTGCAAAAGATTCGAGAAATTGCAGTTCCAGAAAATATGACAAGCACAAAAACTCAGTCGAAAATTTCAGACTTTTTCCCTTAAAGCCATGAATCTTTAACTCGATAACAACCATCAGTACAAATTAACATACATTTGAAGTGTATTTTTATAAATTTTTTATTAGATGTGTATTTCGTTTTTATTCTTTATTTCAATCAAATAAATACGATTATTAAAAGCGTACCTTAGTTTTTTTTTATAAAATTCTTGATTGGTTTAAAATAAGCTTTTAAATAGAAAAATATGACTAGAAATTTGTGACTTGGTTTGCGCAACAACTCAGTTATCGCAACAGCCCAAAATTTCTATTGGTTGCGTTCGCCGAGGTTACACTGTAACTACATTTAAACAAAGTTTTGACTAAACTGCCCTTAGTTTAAGTGAACTGTTGATTTAATTGCACAGTATTAATAATTTTTGTTATTATTCTTAAAATCCGATAGATTTTCCTTTTTTTAACTGCACTTTCTATATCTGCACATTCGAGATAAATGCCCAAAATTTTTGGTATTTTTAAATTATTTTCATACAAAAAATTAAAGTTAGCTGCACTTTGACTTAGCTGCCAAAAATACATATTTCTGTTATTATTCTTCAAAATCCTTGTTTACGTGCATTTTGTATATTTATCATATTTTTGGGCAATTTTACGCTGGGTCTCCACGAAAAAATTTTGTTTGCTAAGCCCAAGCAAAAACATTGGCAGAACAATGGCGAAATAATTTTTATTATATAACGTGAAATTGCTTTGCCATAAATAGACGAACAGAGAAATGAAATATCAGATAAACGACAGCTGATTTTACAGCAGATTGCTTAGTAATAATTGCTCAAGTAATCAGAAGAGCAATCATTGCGCAATGGATTGCAACTCATGGTTAGAATATTTTCGAACAAAACATCAGGGTTACCGTTGGAAATTTTCGACAAGGGTCACAAAAAGGGGATTTTCCAGAAAAAGGGGTCAAAAAAGGGTATTTCAATAAAAAAAGGGTCAAGTTTTTTATAAGCAGTATTTCCCATTTAAATTAACATAATAAGACCAAGTTTTTTAATGAGCAAACAAAAAAATAATATTTCAGGTAGGAAGAGCTCAAAAAACTTTTTTATTGAATGCTCTGTCCTGTATTTAACACCTGACAAAAAGTTTATTCTTTATCATTATACATAGCTAAATTTTGAATACTTTTTATGTAATTTTCCGATTTAGCGATGTCAAAAAATTTTAGTGTTTGTTTTAAATGTTGCAATCGTTCGCGAATTGTAAAAATTTTCTCGATTAAAGCGATTTTTTCCTGTAAGTGTCAGATTTTTTAAAGGTTTTACGATTTTTAATAAATATAAGACTTTGCTATCATACCGCTGTTACCAAATATTTGGGAATTTCCGCTAATTTAGCAATTTTTACCTCTTGTTTTCATTCCTGTTAGGGCACTCTCAACACTGTCGATTCAAAAGGAGGCGAAAAGTTCAATACTTTTTGCCATTATTAAGGGCGAATTATTTTGAATAAAACATGCTACTCTTTAAGAGAGCAAAACGCCAATTTACATTTTTTTAATAAAATGTCAAATTTTTGTCTTGAAAAGAAACCACCGTAAAAAATAAGAAATATTTATATGAGTTATGTTTGCTTTTAGGGAAATTGTACTTTACTATCAAAAATCAAGGAGAAGAAAGCATGGAATTATAAGTTTATACTTTGAGTCTGTTTCATATCAAGCAATGCTTATTTCGAAAACATTTGTTTAGCACTTCTGTTCCGCAGTGTTGACAAAAAAACAAAAAACAAAAGGGTCGAAAAGTGTCACAAAATAGGTGATAATGCTACAAAAGTATAATTTAAAAAAAGGGTCATAAAAGGTATCAACACCGTCGAAAAAGGGTCAAATTGATACTTTAGTGTCACAACGGTAACGCTGCAAAACATCAAAGTAAGCTGCACACATGAAACAAATATGGCGGCCACTTTTTCACATAAATATCCAATTTAATAAAATTTTAATAAAATAGCAAGTATTAATAAAAACGTTTTTGATTATTTTTTTAAATACTTTACTTAAGCTGCACTTTTATGCAGGAAGCTACAATTGTGTATTTAGGCAGAAAAATACATTTAAGATAACAGCATTTTTGATTTAACTACACAAAAAATCGTGCAAAGGAGATTGTGCAGCTAAGTCAAAGTTACTGTATCCTAATGATGTTAAAAAAGCCAATAATAATCGAAAAATTTATTTTACCGCGATTGGTTTATAAAAATCGCTAAGATTATGGGAAAATCGGCAAATTGGCTACTATAATTGTGGGTACTCTAACAAATATGTGTTTGTAAGTTAGTATTAACATTTATATTGATTTGTTGCCGTTGAATTTTGTTTGTTCTTTAATTATTTATTTAATTTTAAAGTGTACATTAATACATACATACATGAATAAGCATGTAAGTACATATCTGTGTGTCTAAAAAATTTTAATGGCAATTTTTAATTGAAATTTTATCAACCATGCATTCGTCATTTTAAAATGTACACACAAATGTTTTACACAACTACACCTGTCTACGAGTTACGATAAAATACTGTGGTCTACATACGTAGCAGCAACCACATGTACATTTATATACCGCTGTATTTACATATTTTATCACCATTTAAACATGGTCAAAACCCCGTGAACATTTTTTTGCCAACAATTGTCTAAATAGATTTGTCGCTTTCCGGACATTTCAAAAATAAGTTTCGACCGGTCGTGCAAAATTCTTATAAATTATTGGACATTCTTTCTGATACCTTTTATGACTAGTCGTCAAATAAACTTCGATGTGCCTTACAAAAGTATGTTCATCAATAAAAATATATATAAGAAAATTAACTAAGTCGTTACTATTTAAAAACTGTTGGACAGAAATCGTTTGGTTCTACAATTCCAACATTTCGTTGGATGTTGTGTTATAACTAAGATACTTGTTTCTAACTTGAAAACTCTATCACTTGTTGTTGTCTTTATATGTATACAGAAATTTAAAATGTCTTTGTACGGGGGCTCGCACGCCCACTTTTCTAACCACGCCCATATTTTTAAATAGTTGGTGTATTGATAATCTAGCTTTGTTTACAATTTTGGATAACTTTTGTCTTGCCGCTCTTTAGATATAGATAAATCTATTTTGTGCCACGCCCACTTTACCAATCCCAAACCCATTTTTCCGATATTGTGTATTGACTCTTGGCTCTTGCTGTTCTCTAGATATTGAGAAAAAACAACAACAACAACGGATTTTTGGGTAAAATTAGAGGCAGTCGTGGTTTTTTGCTAATATCTCAGTAATTTGTGGAACGATCTGGCTGAATTTCATTAGCAATATTTGACGTAGCATATTTGACAAATATATATATCAATTTCAGTATATCTTTGGAAAACCTATATCAACATACAGACAGCCAACGTTAAAGCAACTTCGCTACTCATAAGGACCCAGAATACACATACATATTTATTTTATAGGGTCTTGGATTAATATTGTAGAAATTACAAACAGTATGATAAACTTATGTATATCTTTTTATCTTCGGTAAAGAGTATAACAATTTTTGTCCAGACTTACATTAAATTAGTCGTTCAAATCGTCAGAATATGTACAGAAACTGCATAGATAAAACCTTTTTCTTTACTTTTTATTGTTTATGAATAAGGCCTTTCTTTCAGTATATTGTGTTAAGTATCTAAAGGAAAGGTAGACATATCAGGGGGCAAATTATGGCAGTCGTGATCGAATTCTTTTTCGATTCGAAAGCAATTTTATGTTAGGCGATACTGAACGTATCGTAATTATTTTTTCAGTGTTATGAACACTAAAATAAATGCTTTACAACACTTAAGAAATAATTTCGATCCGTTCAGTATGGACAGAAAGAATTCGAAATAAAATTGCTTTCGAATCGAAAAATTATTCGATCACGACTGCCATAATTTGCCCCCAGTTTATTTTCTAACGAAATTTTAGACCTTGTCTTACACCAGACGTGTCAGCAAAAATTGTTTACTGGGAAGATACCCGAATGCATGTATGTATGGATATGCATGTATATAACTGCTCGTAGCCAACGTATCACAAACTGTGGGTTTAATTACATTAAATAATTCTATTCATTAAAATTGTAAGCAGACAATTTGAGATTGTACAGGTAGCGGCCGTGTTTGCAAAAACGCATTCATCATTTGCCACTGCGCCACGAAACGTACAAAAATATAGCACTATCAGTACTATGCCAATTCTTAGCAATCTAAGAAAAGTCTAACAACTTTTATATCAGGGACTTTATAAAAGAATGAATTAATTTTTCAATTAATTGAGTTTCAAAATAAACATATTTGTAGAAATTTGTGTAATGCTTACCTATTAAAGGCTAGATTACACTATTATACTTTGTATTAATACATGTCAAAAACTCAAGTTATATGACAAAGTGTGATAGTGTGAATGTAATGTCACAGAATACACAGAACTGTAAAAAGTGACGTGTGAAAAAGGCCCAAATCAGTTGCGAGGGCAGCTTTCGAAGAAAGAGACAGAAAGCTTTTTTTGGTAGTGAAGTGGCAAGGTGTAAAAACAGGCCGCAACAATCAACACAAATGACGTGATCAAAACAAAAATAACAAAACACAAACCACGTTAAACAAATGCATTAGTTCAACAAACGTTGTTTTTTGTGCAAAAAAAAATGTATTTAGTAATATTGTTTTGTTTTATAATGTTATTTAAAACAGAAGTAAAGGAAAAAACATGTAAACTCAATTAAAATAGATAATCATTCAGGAAAGCAAATTTCGATCTACCAAATGTTAAAATACAATTTGGTTTAAGGATTGATGTTTGACTAGTGACGTCAGCAGTCGTCGATGGCTGCGGGTGTAAGACGGCAAATCCATCTGAGGAGATCGAGTGGTTGCGATCGAAACATGTCATGGTAACCTGCCGGCCAGGGTTCGAGCCCGAGTCACGTCAAGAATGAAAGATTATCAATAACAATTTTAATTGATTTTCATGTTGTAAAATTCCTTTCTTCATAAAAATAATTTAATAAAAATTAAATTTCATGAACTTAAGCCTAATTAAAAATATTAAAAATTTGGATTGAAAACCATAAATAGTTCAACAAAATAACCACAATACTAATTGTTATTTACTTACTTAAATATTATTTACTCGTGTTGTAGTGAACTTAAAAGTTAATTTTTACAACAGTTTTGTAAATAAATCTTAACTAAATAAATTTGTGTTCATTGTATTGCGGCATAGAATATGATGAAAAGAGAAATGCAGAAGGGCTGCTTTCTTTGAAAGAGACAAAAAAAAACGCAAAATCTTCCGTCTCGTGACAGTTCTGTGTATTCTGTGGTAATGTGTCACGAAAATTACAAGTATTTTTGAAAAATTTCTAAACAATAATAGTTTTCATTGGATCAGGGTTGCATTTTATTTCATGTGTGAGTGTTTATACTTTGTGTGATGATGTGAACACAAACTGGCATGTTACATTAGATTTTTTGACAGTCGCAACAAAACTCATTAGATTTCTATCTTACAAAGTATTATGGAATACGTAAGACTTGTGAGATAGTGTAATCTAGGCTTAAGTACTACAGAACACCACTGCGATTCTAGCGGTTTTTATGTGCCCATCGCGGTTAGCGAGAAATCTAGCGGCTTTTTTTTTGTTTAATTATTTGAAAATTTAAAATTCTTTCATAAAATAAGAAATTTCAAGTAAGTATTTTTGTCGTGTATTTTTATAGAGCAGCATGTCTACACTCCCAAATGAGTTTACCTTGTTAATGTACCTTGTAAAGTAAGAAGAAACTAATTTTGTTTGTTTTATGAAATTGAATTCGCTTCCGCTCTAAAAACATTTTACAATATATTTTTTTTATTAATTTTTTGATTAGGATTAACTGGAATTCTGTCAAATTATGTTAAGTTAACAAAAATAATTCGTAGTTTTATAGGTGATTATTCTTATTACCATAGAGCACACAGAATTGCATTTTTTTCCTGTCTTTTTCTTCAAAAGCTGCACTTTCTGCATGTTTGTTTTGATCACGCAATTTGTGTTGATTGTGGCGGCCTGTTTTTACACATTGCCACTTCACTACCAAAAAATGTTTTCTTTCTCTTTCTTCGAAAGCTGTCCTATCAAATGATTTGGGCATTTTTCTTACGTCACTTTTTTCATCTCTGTATGCTTTGTGCTTATTACACTGGTCGGTAAAATAAAAAAGGCGGGAGCAAGAACTGTATCTTATTACAAATTGCCACTTTAAATATTAATGAATAAAATTCGGTGCATTTTTTGTTATTTGGTCAATGACTTCCCTTTGATAGATCCTTAATTGATTTTAACTCTCATAAAATAACGTAACTGTATTGAACTAGCACCCAAAAACCGCTTTAAACTAAATCTTTCGATAAGGGTGTTAACGAGAACAAATATTTCATGTATAAGATAAATAAAAAAAATAAAAACCCAAATCGGTATTATTAATAATATGATCCTTTAAATTAACGCCTTCATGAACTTTCTCATGAATAAGAAATTGGTATTTTCGCGTATTCGCACATGAACGTGAGGAATTAAAAAAATTTTGCTCATGAGGAATGATAAAACAAAGTACTTCAGCAACGCTCCGCTTTTTGCACAAAAAGCCTGTGTATATAATTTATATATGTTTTGTTTGTTTTTGTATTGTGAAGAATTTAAATATGAGTAAATTAAATGTTTCATATCTTAAAAATTAACATATGCGGGTATGTTCTAGAAATCGAAATGAAGTGAAATCAGAGGAGATTTTAAGTTGAATTATTTACAAAATTACCCTAGTTTTTCTTGGTTTTAAGAGTTGTTCATGTAAAGCTAATTGGTACTCACAAAATGAAATTGATAAAATGGAATATTTGTATGTACGAACTTTCAGTACAGGGTTTGTTTTTAAAATTTGCTCGATTTCAAATCAACTTCATTTCAATTTCTAGAACATGTCCGATGAATTTGGGTGTTTTCATGAATGAGAAAATTCAAATTTTATTTATTCCTCACGCTCATGAGGATAAATAAGCAGCAAAATTTATAAACGTTTATGTTCGCCCATGACTGGATAATGAGTGAACGTTTCGGCACTCTGCTCCACACGCAACACCCAATAAATAGAATCGTCTTAGTGCACAGGTACACTTTTGACTTATGTTATCGGAAAAATTGTGATTATCACTATCAGAAATCAATCCGACAAGAAATTCTATAAGACCTTGCTCTCATTTAAAAAAAAAAAACCATTGATTTTTTTGTTTAAATTTTTTGTTCGCAATGAAAACCAGCCTCGGTAAAAGTTTTAAGGTTGTTGCAAGTACCAACATCGAACATTGACTTTTCATTCAATTGAAATGCATTTTATTGATTTTTTTTTTTTTTTTTTTTGTTAAGTTTTAGGTATAAACATTTTTTATGGATACACTTATAAAATTATTACAGTAACTGATTGTAGGTTATTAAATTCGTTTTCCGTATTGTTAAATTTGAATAAAAATATAGTTATTTTACGAATAATTTTATTTTTTAACATTTATGTTTGTTATTCAAAAAACAAACTACCAAAAAATAATGTCTTTTCGATTTCATTTTGTTATGTAGTTTGATTTTTGTCGGTTGAAATGTATTTTTTTAAAGTAAAAACTATTCAATTTTAATGAATATGCTGTTTAATAAATAAAAAATTTAAAAATGAATGTAAAAATAATTTGTTTTAAACGAAATGTAAATGATCCGTTTTTTAAATGAATTTTAATTTGTTTAAAATGAATTTTCGTTTGAATTTAACTACACAATATTTTGAGTGTACGTTGTTGTGAAAAATATGAGCTTTTGATTTGATAGAACACCCGACATTTAATTTCTTTAAAATATCAGTGGGGTGCCCCGGTAGGCTAGCTGGTAGTGGTTTAGTCTATTATCAGTGCGGGCTTCGCCGGATAAGCACAAGAAAAATATTTTTTTTTTCTTAATGTAAGCACTTTAAAATCCTCTGTCTGTCTGTTTTATAGCACGGCGGGAATTCTCTTAACATTATTTAGTTCAAAACCTGAAGTACATATATCCGGAAACACACAACAAACAAAAAAGTATTCACTGAAAAACACATGTAAAAAAAATGTTGTAATGAGAAAAATTTCGTGTTGCAAAAATCGAGGTGTACAAGCATCAAGTTTCTACTGTAACCGGTGTGGGACATATTTATACACCATAGCGTCTATATACTTTACATCCTAACTTGTAATTAAGCTTCGTGCTGCCTCACATGGTACCGAGTGTTTAGAGGCACTGCACAGTGGCTCAAAATTGTTTTTCATTGGCCAAAAATCTCTTACTTTAGAACCGGTAGACATATTTTAGAATTTTGATTTTAATGGAGAAACGATTTCTTGAATTTAGTAAGTTAATTAAAATCGGTTAACCACTTGTAAGGAAATGTTAATTATCAAAAATTTTCACAATCGGTCCATAATTAATTTTCTAGTTATCAACATCTACATATGTGAGATTTTTTGTCTGAAAGCGATCTTGGAAAGAGAGTTTTTATGGGACCTACCGGAACAAAATTCGCCATACCTAGAAGCTGTTATAAAAGTTATCGATACCAAATTTTATATGAAGTTATTGCACTTAAAGCCATTTCCGCTGTGTTATGTGTATGGGGCTATGGTTAAATATGGAACGATTTCGATCAAATTTTTTAGTTTGGTGATAAATAATTTGGGTTCAAATTATATATTTTAGGCCAAATTTATTCTTAATACCAATATAATAAAATGATTTATGGGCACAGAGTCTATTTTGGAAAGAAGCGCAAACGCATAACACCCTCTCCACTATTGTATATACAGGGGTGTGCTGGAAGTCGAAAACGTAAAATGCAAGAATTTTAAAAGTCGATTGCTAATAAGATTTCTGTAATAAATAAATTTAATGACAAATATTATACAAATATTTCTCTATTAAACAGAATTTTATAACAAAAAATTGATTAAAAGTACATTAAAAACCACTTCCAAATTCTTGCGTTTTACGTTTTCGATTTCCAGCACACCCCTGATAGTATTTGAATTGAGCATTGAGCATTGAGCAAAAATCTTAAACTAATATATTATTTAAATTAAACAAGCAGTGACGTCTTATAGCGTTAGCTGGGTGAAAGATCTGCCCTGTGCAGCCTTGTACTGGATTAAATTCTTGAGAGTGATCGCGCGAATGGATTAGAATGTTGTTAAAGTTTTGGAAAGTATAACTCTCGATCTTTACTTAATTCTCTTTTTTTACTATTGCAATGGCACTTATACATTGCACTGCAAGTATATGTGACACGGATCTCCGAAGATCAAAATAGGTTTTAATATGGCCTGATATAAAATAACTTTGCAAGTAAGACTCAATTTTGAGTGTTCGTTCACCAATTAGTGTATGAAGCTTTAATTTTCTATCTAAATGAATGCCAAAATAGTTAACGTTATCACAGTACGGAATAGTTATTTTGTTTATTCTATTTCAGAAACAAATCTATCATATATTTATTTGCATGTATGTATGTATCAGTGCTGCCAGCAGTAGGGAATTTTCCCTTTTTGTAGGGATTTTTTTCATAAAATTTCAAGCGTAGGGGAAAAGGTCAGATTTTTTATTATAATGCAAATGTAGGGAATTTTCAAAATATAATTTATTGCCTTAAAAATACGTAAACATTCGTCTTATTTTCATATAAAAATTAAAAGTTTTCATATGCAATAGCATTTAAGTGAAAATGTAGTATTTTTTTTAACGGAGCCCCTGTACTATGAGTCCTAACAGCCGGGCAATCTTCAACAATTGCCAAAACCGTGTACCCAAATAATCGCACTCACATTGAATGAAAAATCTACATAGAAATAAATTTAAAAAAAAAAAAATATCACATCTTCTAAACTAATGGCCGATTTCACCAATTCATTTAAATATCAATTTATGTTTAAAATTAGTTTTTTATGTCAAATAAAAATAAAATTATATGAAAAACTTTATTTAAATATGAATTGATATTTAAATAGAATTGGTGAAATTGGCCATAAGAGAAATACAACAATGTAATAAACACTTTAAAGGATTAAAAGGTTAATGAACGCTTTTATTATAATATTTACAAAATGTTAACAAAATATGCATGTATTTGTTTGCCTGTTGCCAAAAAACATTACATTTTTTTTTGTTGGTTGTAAGGAAAAAAAGAATTTTTTTTAGACAGAAGTTTCAACTGGCATCACTGGTATGTATGTACATTAGGGTGATATCTTTTTTTGAGTGCAAAATACTACGCCAGTACCATGTAGGGAATGTTGTTCTGATAATAAAAAACAGTTTTTTATGTTGATTCGGTGAAAAAGGTTTCTGCTGCTGCGCCGTGCCTTAGGAAACATTCATTAGCTTTCGTGAAGTTTATTAAAGATTTACTAAATGTTTGTTTAACTATCTTATCTAAACTTCAAAAAACAAAACTTCAACGCTGAAACCTTTTTCACGATAGAGTAAAAGTTACACCATATTTTTTTATGCCCTAATGTACATATGAAAAGCTGAGTTCCAGAACTCGCTACTTGCACCTAAAGTAATATCAAAAAACGTTAAATAAGCTAAATGTGTCTTTTTAAGCTGATAACATTTTGCTGTTTTATTGGAATGGCATATTCCATTTTCCTTAAAAAAAAGTAAAGCGACAGCATTTTATTTTAGGTGGCAAGTGGCGAGTTTGGGAACTATGTACTGTAAGAAAAGAGATTTCGAATTAACTCTTTTATAAGTAGCAAGTTTTGCTTCTTGCAAATTATTTTAGTCGGATCAACTTACCGGTGAAGGGTGTAAAACAGGATTATGATCAATATTTTAAAACGAATATAATTAAAATGAATATTAGATATGTAACAAAACTAAAAATTAAAGTTGTTATTTTCTTCATCGTTCTTGTTTTCTTCTTCCGAAGCATCAGCGCTGCTATCCAAAATATCTCGGTTGAACTTTCTAAGTACACCTAAGTGCTTTTAAAGAAGTTTGTCCACCTCAACCAAATTTTCTTGTGGTGTGTTAACAGTATAAGGTAATCGTCGTGGCTTAATAATTCCTAGTGTCTTCCTTTTTTAAATGCTTTTTGGAGCTTCACTAGCTTCTGTTGATCGATAGTGCTCCTCTCCATTTTTCGCGATAATGATTCGTTTGCTTGGGGAAAACTTCAAATGCAGCCCACCTGTTTCTTCGAACTCAGATAAAACTTCTGATTTCCAGTCCTAAACAACAACTTCCTCAATGACTCTATAAACTGTTGCAAATTCTGAAAATATGTCAGATGCTATTGTAGATTAATCATGTTGATTTCGAATAAAATACAAATTATTTAGGAAATTATTGTCATTTCTTTTTGTTATGAAAATATTGGTATGGTTCAATTATGTATGGAACAAAATATCGGCCAAATGGGCGCCGCGACCTCGGCGACACACCACCATCCGATGTTCCAAATGTTCGATGACGCCGAATAATCTCATCCTTTAGCTCTTGTATTGTCGCTGGCTTATCGACGTACACCTTTTCTTTCAAATTACCCCAAAGAAAAAAGTCCAACGGTGTCAAATCACATGATCTTGGCGGCCAATTGACATCGCCACCACGTGAGACAAGACGGCCATTGAATTTGTTGCGCAAAAGTGCCATTATTTCGTTAGCTGCGGACAGGTGGAACCGTCCTGTAGAAACCACATATCGTCCACATCCATATCTTCCAATTCGGGCCATAAAAAGTTCGTTATCGTCTCACGATAGCGAACACCATTCACAGTAACTGCCTGACAGGCCTAAATTTGGAAAACATACGGCACGATGATGCCGCCAGCGCACAAACCGCACCAAACAGTCACTCTTTGTCGGTGCATTGGTTTTTCGACAATCACTCTTGGATTATCATTCGCCCAAATGCGCCAATTATGCTTATTGACAAATCCACTGAGGTGAAAATGTGCCTTATCACTGAAGACGATATGCATTTTGATTTGAACGCCCATTTTCATAAAAAGCCTGACCCTTTAAAATTAATATTTAATTTGGATTAATTTTAAAGAACTAAAAATATATTTTTAGTTTTTGATTAATAAAAAGAAAAATTGATGCAATTAACACATTGAAATTTTTTTCTGTGTAATATGCAAAAACATACCCGACATACATAATTTTACCTTTGCAAGGGGGCCCTAATTTGGTCTAACTTTATTTTTAGAGGAATAATTTTGTTTAGTATTTGGATACAAAAATCATTTTTGAACATGCGGTTCATATCCATTATAAACCTTGTTTTTTAGAAAGTTTTGGAATGCAATAGAAATAACTTCTATTAAATTGTATCTGGATGCCAACATTCTTTTAAAATGCATCCAGTTCCAGAAAGTGCTTTTTATCATCCAATTTTCACATATATACATACAGTATAACCCGGTTAATTACCCCACGCTTAAATACCTTTCACGCTTATTTACCTCGAGTTTTAAATCCCCGTTTTTTTTCTCCCATTTTTTAAACAAAAATCCACGTTTAATTGCCATACGCTTAATTACCCGATTCGGATAATTGCCTTAAAAATTTAACTCCCAAAACAAAATTATACCTAAATTTCATTCGTTTAATTGCCTCAGTAGTTTTTGACAAAAACACAGCAAGTAATGCAACCAATAGAGTTTTTTTTTTCCCGGAGTTTTTCGGTTCCCGGGAAAGCGGGAACAATTTTTAAATTTCCCGGGATCCCGGGATCCCGCTCCATACAAATAATACAAAGTAAACTTGGTTTTATTAATGAAAAAAACTTTTATTAACAAACGTGAGGGAACTTGTTTACAAAGTAAGTAAAATAAATGCTTAAATACTACAAAAATTATAAGTAAATTCCGTATTATGATGATCTAGTACAAGATAAAATAAACATAACAATTGAGGTACTCAAGATATGAGATCAAAAAGTAAAATCATAAAATATATAAAATATTTTAATAAATATATTAACATTTTTTAACGGCGTAGGAAATTACTTTCTGACACACTCAAAGCGTTTAGTGAGTCGCCAAAGAGTATATTTCTGATTTTGTTTACTGATTACCATGTTTCCGAAAAATTTCGTTTACTTTTTTACCGAGGTTGGACAAATAATTAAAAGTGCACCGTTGTTGCATGCTTCTGATGTCAAGGTAGATGCAAAAAATAGCATCATCCGGACTACTTCTTACAAACTATTTCTTTTCATTAGGTCCATCTGTAATCTTTAGGACAATGTGTTTTTCAAATTGTATGTTTTAGTAACTTACACGAGTTTCATTACTTTTTTTATTTCGGTTTCCCCGCACTTCCCGGATATATTACCAAGCTCGATTTTTTTTTTTTTTTTGTAGATACGCCTATGTTGCAATAACGTAGCGATATGTTTATGTATATCCTATTTTTAAGACTTGTCCATGGTCAATGAGAATTTACTGCCTGCATCTTATTTTGAATTTATGTTCTTTATCAATTCATCACTTCACTAAATTTATTAATTATCAACTGTTGCACTGCCCATTCTGCTTTTAATAGATTTATTGCCGCAGGAGACATTGATTTACGTTTGTACACATTTCTTATAATTGATCTAATCGACAACTCATCCACAGATGCTAATTTTTAGAGAAAAGAAAACTAAATTTCAGAGTAAAAATAGCTGTTTTCTGAAACTATGAAGAACTTTTTATTTCCCGGGATCCCGCAACAAAAATCCCGGGAAAACGGGAAATATAATAAGTGAAATTCCCGGGAATTCCCGGGACGGGAAATCCCGGGAAAAAACCCTAGCAACCAAGTTTTACATGTTAAAAATTTGAAAATATGCACTAAAATTTTTCTTTAAAAATATGCCTTAAAAACAAATTAATATTTGCATTAAAAGTTATGTTATGAGGTCAAGATTCATATAAGAGTTATATATTAACTAGATACACCAAATTTATGAGATATTTTGTCTTAAAGAGATTAAAGTTTAAAGTTTGCATGGGGACTATGTGATATTATAGACCGATTCTTACAATTTACATAGGTTTTGTTCTTATGACAATTAAACGTATTTACCCAATTTTATCAAATTATCTAAAAACTGCTACCTTTACTTTTCGCACAAGGTTTACATGGACATACAACCAGCAAGATGGACGGACGAACGGACACGAAAAGATGACTTAAAAAAGTGTTTCGGATTCGATCGTTTACTAAACGATGCATCTAGGTTTTTTATGTTATAAGTTGCGAAAAACATTTATCTTCAACAAAAACTTGCTTTGGCTTAAAATTGTACAGTGAAAATTAAATGTAGGTGGCGAAATTAAAGCAACAGAAAATTCGTCTGTAAACCAGAATTTTAAGCAATTTTTTTATGTATTAAAATATGTTTTAAAAACTTAAAATATGTGTGCAATAAAAATGCAGCAATGGCTAAAATATGGAAATTATTTACAAACAAATCGATACCAAAATTCATTAAAAGCTCTAAACGCATAAATATATTGTATCTGCATTCATTGGTCGCACAAGAAAAACAATGCGATTGCATATTTACGGCTTCCATGAGTAGTAGTAGGATATGACACGACATCTCAAAAAGCACTACAGATAAAATTTAAGACAACAAATCCCATTGTTTTATAAATCTCTTAAGATTTAGCTGATACATGTAAAAATTCCTTTCTTAAATTTTTTCATACATCAAAGTTAAGTTATCTTGTAAATAAATACGTCGTATTACCTCACTGAGGTATTTAAACGAATTCGCTTAATTACCTCAATGAGGTAGTTAAACGTATTCCTTTTATTACCTCAACGAGGTAGTTAAGCGTATTCGTTTTAATGCTTACCCCGCATAATTACCCAAAAATATTGGCATTTTTGTCGAGGTAATTATCCGTGGAATACTGTATTGCTATAGTTCGCATGCCAAATTTAATTATATTACCAATTGCTACCATTCGACGAAAAAATAAATAGAAATAATAGAGGTAAATCTATTTACAAATAATATATTTGTATAAAATTTGTCTATTAATCTTATCTTGCGGCCACAAGGACATTTTATTGTTGGTTATATCAAATCCTACATTAATTGATAAGCAGATGTGATGAACGTACTTGCATTAAGAACGTTCCAAATAGTTTTAAAATTTTACAAGAAACTTGAAAAGGCTTCCTTCAAATAGCCTCGCTGCCAAGTGTCACCAATTATTAGCTACATAAAATTACTCTTTCACAGATCTGTCCATAATTAAATTCATCGCAGAATATAATACGATACATGACACCTACAGGTACAAGTAAAACCACAAGTACATACTTAATTACAAGGAACTACTCGTATACATTCATATTCACAAGTATAAAATAATAATAATAAAAATTGCTAAAAAAAAATAAAAAACTAAAACATTCGTAATACAAATTTCCGTGTGTCTGCGGCAGAAGTGTATGAGGGTTTCAACAAGAAGAATATACACATTAAACTGGAAAATGACATTAAATTGTAATTAGTTTTTTGTTGTGTATTACGAGTAGTTGTTGTTTATTGATAAAAAATATAATTTAGCTTAATGAGTTTTGTTTTTTGTTACGCGCATTAAAATTTTTTCTTAAATCAATTTAAAAAAAATAATATATACGAATATCAATTATTGTAACTGTAAATAAAAGTTATCAGCACCTTTTCGGATTATTTATAGTCTCTTTTTAGATAAATTATATAGTTTCGACACCAATAAAATACAAGGGTGCACTCGAAAGCAGACTTAAATTGATATTCCGGAGTCAATATTGTCCGGTTAAAACCATTTTTTAATTACTGTAAGTTAAATTTCAATATAGGTAGTTTTCTTCATTGTGCTTTAGAAATGCAGTGTTATACTATGTTTCCACTATGAGCTAAACAACTTGTTTTGGGTAAAACGTGTCAAAGTGTTTCCATTATGTAATACTGGTTTTGGTGTTCGAATTTTCGAATCAATTTGACATTTATGTTGTAAACAAAAATGAAAGCCAAAAAAAATATGTGTTGAAAAAAAATATTTTTCTTCAACATGAAAATTCCTTGTTTGTTTTTTAATACACATATATACATATACATATGTACGTATATAAAAGCACACAATTTACTTCCTTTTTATTATATTATTTTATTATTTTTACGCTGCAAACAAATAAATCAGCTGGAGAGTTGCATAAACCTATTTAATAATTCTTGATATTTTGGTAAATATGTCACTTTTTTCGAAATTGTCAATCACCAATAATGGATAACCCAGAGCTGTATTCATAATTTTCGACATGTTTTGGAGCAAAACTAGTTTTTGTTTGAGCTTTTCGAACATAAAAAATGTATGGAAAAACAAGTAGCAAAACACTTGTTTTGCTGCAAAACAAGTTTTGTGGCCCAAAACATGTAAGTGGAAACGTACTATAACGTAATGTAAGCTCGATTGTGCACTTTTAGAACATGTAAGAACGTGTCAGCTGTTTTCCAAAAACATAAACAAAAAAGCATGAACATATGTATATTTGTGTAAATGAAAATATGTTTGTATTGTTTTTTTTTCTTGTCAAAAATCCGCGGATATTATTACTGACAAAAGTACTAAAGAAAGAATGTGATTTTACCCCCACTCCATTTAAAATAATAGCAGCCCATCCCTATCTACAACTGTCACGTAACCTCGTAATGAAATTCTATTTTCTACAGGTTGGCACGTTACGGTTAAGTTTCACTACAGTCAGTTAAACATTTGCATTGCTTTCCAATAACAGAAACGAACACTAACGTTCGGCTAACAGGGCCATTATTCTTGAAGCGGACATACCAAAAAAAAAGTGTCAAAATTCTTATTATTTTGCTGATGTTTATTTGTCAAGTTATGGGAAGCTAAAGTGTTGCCGTTTTTTAAAAATAGTTTTTTCTTTTAAATTACCGTTTCGATCTTGAAAAAATTTAACAAAAAAAAAAAAAAAAAATCAAGATAAGTGATTCTTATAGGAAAGCGTTTGACCTTTTCAAAAAAAAAAAAAAGTTTTTATCTTTAAAAACCGGAAATGGCCAATTTTATTTAAAATTTTTAAAACTTTGATATCTTCTCTTTTATTTTGTTTTACCAAAATAAGCCTAAGGCATTTATAGCAAGTTTTTTTTAAGTTTTGTCGTAGGAAAGTTGCCGTTTTTTTATAAAAATCAGGATATAAGTTGCTTTTTTAATGGTGAATGACTTTCGATTGAAATTATATTGCAAGGTTTTTTATTTCGCTAACTAGTCCCGAAAATGTAAAATTTTTTTTTAAAAAAGTTCGTAAAAGTCGATAAGATTTACAATAAATTTATCAATTAATTGACATTTTAAGCAACAAAATGTGTTTAATCAGATAAAATTTAAGGATTTGTATTGCTTGGAATTTATCCAGACATTAGCGTTCAATAAAAATTTTTTTTTTTTTTTCATTATTTATTTATTGAATCTTCATATATTAAATATGAACTAACAATAATTAATCAAATCTTAACCTAATACTATTTTTTGTCCTGCCAGTGCCAGACAAAAATTTTGTTCATCGCGGGTTCTGTTCACTTTTATAGGTGTTTATCGCTCATCTAATTGGACAAGTGCCGCAGTGTCTCTTCTTCTTAAGCGAGTGTGGCCGCTATCATTTGAAATATTTCGTGCTAGTGGGTTCGGGTGCAATTCGAGCCTTTTTAAGTATTTTACTGCATATTTCGTAATCATAGTTTTAACTAATGGAACATTGAGATCCTTGTGAATATTTGAGTTTTTAACATACCAAGAGGCAGCTGTGATTATTCGAAGTAGTTTATTTTGGCGCCTTTGAATTTTTTCGATATTAGAGGCCGAGGCAGTGCCCCATAACTGAATACCATAGCACCAGATTGGCTTTAAGATGGAGTTGTAAAGAAGAAGTTTGCAGTCGAGACTAAGGACAGAGTTTCGTCCAATAAGCCAATGAATTTGGAAGGCTTTTAGTTTCATTTGAGTTAATTTCGCCTCTATATGGCTTTTCCACGTTAAACGGCGATCTAGATGAATACCGAGGTATTTTACATGCGAATTTTGAGGTATTATTTGATTATTGATTTTAATAGGGGGGCATGATTCCCGACGCAAGGTGAATGTTATATGTACGCATTTTTGCTCATTGACCTCTATCCTCCATTGCTTTAACCATAGTTCGAGTTGAAATATATGATCCTGTAGGTATCGAGATGCTTCTTGACGGTTTTCGTGCACGCTCAAAAAAGCTGTATCATCAGCAAATGTTGAAGTTTGTGTGTAGTTGTTTGTTGGCATATCCGAGGTATATATTAAGTATAAAAGTGGGCCCAGGATGCTTCCCTGAGGGACTCCAGCGTCAATTTGCTGAGGAGAGCTTAAATAATCACCTTCTTTAATAATAAACTTTCGACCGACTAAGTAGCTTTCTAACAGCTTGTGTGTGTTTACTGGTAAGTTTAGCTTCAATTTATGTAATAAGCCTTCATGCCAGACTTTATCGAAAGCTTGAGAAACATCGATGAAGAGAGCGGAAAAATATTTTTTTTCTTCAAAGGCTTTTCTTATTGCGTTTACAATACGATGGGTTTGCTCAATTGTGCTGTGTTCTCTTCTAAAGCCGAATTGGTGGTTAGGAATACATATATTTTCATTTAAAATTGGGGTTAATTTTTACGTTAACAGCTTCTCAAACAGCTTTGATATATTAGAAAGTAAGCTTATAGGCCTATATGACTTAACTTTTGTGTGATCCTTTACTGGTTTAGGTATCATGGTGACTAAGGAAACCTTCCATTTTTGAGGATAGTATTCAAGGCGTAAAATAGCATTAAAAATTAAAAGAATAATTTTCTTTGCTATGCTGGGTAGCTCCAAAAGCATTTTGTTGCTGATCTTGTCAAAACCAGGAGCCTTCTTGGGGTTTAAATCACAAATAGCCTTTTCGATTTCTCTTATCTCAAATCTTAGCGGAACAGCTGCTCTAGCAGCAACAGGTGGTAACTCGACCGCAATATCGTGAGATATATTTGGGGTAAATACGTTTTTTAAATGATTGACAAACAGATTTCCTTTTTCAACATCATTTCTTGCCCAACTTCCATTCAAGTTTCTTAATGGTGGTTTAGAGACAACTGGCCTTTTGAGATTTCTAGCTGCACGCCATAATGAGTAGTCTGATTGTGGGGTTGCATCAAGTTCCTTAAGATATTTTTCCAGAGAAGCCGTTTTCTTAGTCTGCAGTAACTTTCTTAGTCTTTTTGTACACTCTTTAAGTAAGTTCTTAAGTTGAGGGGATCTGTGCAATTGCCACTCTCTTCGAGCCCTCCTTTTTTCAGACAAAAGATGCTCGACATCTGTGGAATATATTTTAATAGTTTTTGTTTTTTTGGGGGCAATATTGGAATGTTGAACAGCTAGTTTCAGAAAACTGTCAAAATTGTAAATAGAGCGATCTACATAATCCGGTGTACTGAGCGGAATATTTTCTGTGCAATGGGTACTGAGATATTTTTTATATTTCAACCAATTAATTTGCGTAGCTGTCGTCGGAGGTACAATTCTATTGGGGTTCATTATAGTAACAATTGTAGGTGTGTGGTCGGAAGATAAATCTAGGGAGGCTTCAACTTGAATCGTTTCTATGGGAATGTTTTTAACCACGCCGAAATCTATGACATCTGGAATTTTTTGATGATCAGTGGGCCAATATGTTGGTTGTCCGCTCGCTACCACATTTAAATCCATTTTAGAAATTATGTTAAATAAAACACGACCCTTTGGTGTTATAAGTCGCGACCCCCAGAGGGTATGTTTAGCGTTATAATCGCCAGCGGCTAGGAAACACGGTCCTAATGACTTAAAATATTTACAATATTGGTCCTCCGATATTGAAAATCTAGGCGGGGAGTATAACGATGAAATAATTAGGTTTCTATTTAATTCCTCAACGCAAATGTTCGTTGCCTGGAGATAATCTTCACGATGATCACACATTAGGTAGTGTTTGACTCGGGCCTTTATTAAAATGGCAGAACCTCCACAAGCTCTATCTCGAGGGTCCTTGGTATCATATAGTATATAACCATTTATTTTAAACGTACTTCTTGAGGTCAAATGAGTTTCAGAAATCATCATGACATCAATTTGTTTATTTTTAAGAAAGTATTCTAATTCATTTTTATGTTGGCGGATGCCGTTTGCGTTCCAAAAACAAATTTTTAAACAGTTCGTGGTTTGTTAAGTACAGCTTGCAATAACATCGATTGCATTCTAAGCATTTCCTGCATCATATTACCCATTGTGTTCGTAAAATTATTTACTGTTTGCACTAATGTTTCCATGGTTTTTTCTAAACGACTTAAATTAGAAAATTGAGTTTCATCATTACTTGGCGAGGCACCTTGCATTGGCTCATGGTTTGATTTTAGGACGTTAGCGTAAGAGGTTCTGTTATTACTAGGCTGGGGGGCTTGAATTGCATTTGTGTTAACCTGATTTGTTACCTGCATTTGAGGGGGATTAGTTTTCGGTCCGACCGACTGCTTGACGATAGAATATACAGGGCATCCTCTATAATTGGCAGTGTGATTACCGCCACAGTTGCTACATTTTTTTACGTTGGGGTCGGTTTTAGACTTGTCGCAAAGTACTGTACCTTGTAATTCACCACATACTACGCAAACAGGGGGTAAGTAGCAGTATGCCTTAGTATGGCCAAATTCCTGGCAGTTTAGACATTGAACAGGACCATTTCTTTTGTGCGGCTCCTCAATAGTTACCCTTCTGTACAGAATATATTTCAAATTATAAATTGGATGCGTTTCATTTTTTTTGAGCTTAACGTCGCCGGGTTCAAGCTCCACTCGAAATAGTGGTTGGGGATTTTTTTCCCTATTTTTGATATTTGTTACGTTTTTGATTTTAAAGCCCTTCTCTTCCAAAAAAGCTTTAATTTCCCCTGGGTCTACGCATGAGTCTATGCCCTTGATTACTACCTGAAGACCTTTACTGCTCTTCAGTTGATACGTATAAAAGTTTTTATTCAGAGTCTCAAATCTTGTAATTACCTTACGAAAATCATCCTCGTGATTCACCTGTATTTTAGTCTCGTTAATGATACCGCGCTTTATTGCAGCTACATAAAAGGACTTTTCACCTATCACCGAAATTAAACTTTTTATTAACTCATTAGAGTTTTGCTCTCTAAGGTATATCGGGGGTGGCTTAGACGATTTAATGACGTTTGGTGCTTCAGAGGATTTTCCTCTAGAATCGCGAAACGATTTTGTGTATTTATTTTATCAAAAGATGGTACTTTTGAGGCCGAAGCAACTGCTCCAGAGGTAGGGCTGCGTCCCCGTTTAAGCACTGTTATGTACCTGTCCATACCAACTTGTACTGTAGGCTTTTGACAACTTTTTACAGGGGGGTTTTCCATTGCATTTGTGTTTAAGTTCATGGTATCATTGCCCACTAAATTTGTTTTTGACGTCACGGCAATACTTGCTGGCCTGGCAACACTTGTCACCAAATCTTGTTGTAGTTTTTTTAATGAGTCACTATCCACCGTTTGTGTAAATACCGAGGGTGAGAGGGAACGTGTTCGAGTAATTGGCTTAGCCGTTAGGTAGTTATTATTGTTTTGTTTTGTTTTATTTATTTCTGCATTATTTTCATTTGCATTAACTAAAACGTAAACGTTCCTTTCATTTTGTCTTAGTGTTGTTTCACTGTTTGTACTCATGCAAAGAGTTGTTTTTGTTTTTCACCGTTTTGCTTTGCTTTAATATTTTTATTATTTATTGTATTTTACAACAACAAAAGAAAAACCAGAATTTAAATGTTGATCGTTTGAAATTGTTCACTATTATGTTAAATAATTTAATTAACAAAATATATTTTGTTTTTTTTTTAAGCGTCCATTCGCTGCTTAGATTACAAAATCAAATGTGATTAATTAATAGTTGAAATCGTATGCGGGGCTAAAATACACGTCTGTATCACAACAAAGCACAAACCGAACTGAAATATCGAATATTTTTTATCATCATTGCCAAATTTAGAATATTTTTCTAAGCACATTAAGCTAGATTTGGCAATGACTATAAAATTTTTAGACCGTAGACCAGAATCAAAGAAAAAATCGTGATACTTTTATTAATAAATTTTATAATCCCAAGAACTTTTTTGATAACTTAAGAACTATTTGCCCGATTTTGATCAAAATACTTGTAAATCCTTAATAAGATTTCTGTATGTCGTTCTAAATTCCCAATCTTTCACATTTAACAAATAAACTGACATTTATTGTGGCGACAAAGAGGGATCTTTTTGTTCTGATTATTATACATACAATAATTAAGATCGGGTTGCTTATCAGTTTGATATCCATAACTTAACACTGTGAGAAACAAAGTTAAGCAAAATAAAGTCAAGAAAAATAAAGAAAAAACGCTAAATAAAATATGTGCAAAACCACCGAAATAGGTCGGTAAAAGCGCAAAAAGAGTGAGAAAAACGAATTCTAAAAGTATCATTTTTGCAAGTAAATTAAGGATTAAAAATTTTGATTAAGCTGCAAAACTTTCTTTTAGCATTTCGGCATTTAATTTAGGATTTTTATAAAATGTTTTCAACTTTTTTTAAGCTTTAGTTTAAGTTTTGAGGAATAGTTCTTATGATAAACTGAACTTTTTTATAAACTATCATAAATTTTGACTACAAATAGTTGCACTCAAAAAGAACTTTCGTATGCAAATGGATTTGTTTTTTCTTTAGAAACTTCTTACCTGTATGTTAGAAATTAATGATTGAGATGAAAAATTAAGTGGACTTGGTCATACATTTGACCCATCTAGGAGCATCCTACGCGCTGTACCGGCTAAATTTAAAAATTTCAACCATACAAATATGGCGGTTTTATAAAATTCTTAAATTTGGCCCCTGCCGCGGGTAGTATGCCCCTTAGACCGGACTTAAATTTTTTTTTAGCAAAAAAAGTGTACCACCACCTCAAATTGTTCCTTTTTACGCTTATAGTGAAATTCCAAAATCTTAGACTGATTGCCCTAGGTTAAGGCGAGGCACATGAACACTAAAGTGGCTAAAACTGGTTTATATGGACTTTTCAAGAGACAAAGCACGAACATAAAAGTAAAATGTTTCATATATGTTTGTAATATATTATTTTATTGAAATTAACTTACGTTTAATGATAACTATTCTTGATAAACATTTAAACTTAATCGCAAAGGTCTGATTTATTAATGCTTCCGTACTTTTTCCTATAATCAGTTACTGTTTGCAAGATATATTGTTTCTCTTCTTCGTTTTTTGTTAAAGCTGCATTATATCCTTCCATTAGTTTTACAAAACGCTTTGCAGTATCATTAACAACATGTAAGTTTTGTACAATATTCATTCCCTTTTGAAATTCGAATTCATTGTACCACTTGGAAGGGTCAAGTTTTAGAAAGATAGTTTCAATATTAAATCTAAATACTTGGAACTGTTCTTCGCCCTGCTTTTCTTTTCGCATTACCTCTTTTTCAATACGAATATTTCTTCGCTTTTCTTTTTCAAATAATGAACGATCGCATCCCACCATTGCGCCAGGTCTACCTTCTTTACATTGATTCTTCAAAAACTCTTTATCTTCTTCTATTTTAATTAAATCTAACGCATTTCCATGCCCAATGTCAAATAAGTTTTCCATATTTTTAATAAACTCATCTTCTCGCCTTTTTTGAAGTGGTGTGCTACGTTTGCACGTTTTTTTTGCAGAGTTTCCCATTAATGATATAAAGATTCAACTTTTTGAACACTTCCATCAATTTGACGAAATGGAATACGGGTTTTATTCCAACAAATTTCGGCCTCTTTGATAACCAGATATGACCTTGAACGAAGATCCAATTTCACTTTGCACATGTTATAAAACAAAACTTGTCCATTGGAAGGCAGCTTAGATCCAACAATTTGGCTTTCGTCATATCCTAATAAATAAATTTTTTCACTTTTGCAAATACCATCAATATAAATTCTCTTTATAGCAATAATGTTTCTATGATTCAAAGCTCAAAATACCTACACTTCACTTTTTACACACTTTTAATTGCCACGTGGTTGACTTTACTCTATTGTTGCCAACATTTTATAAAGTAATCAAATATTTGGTTACAGAGTAAGTAAAAATGGGGGAACTGTGTTCGATGTACTGAGTTAGACACGCTTTGGTGTTGTTCCCCTGCAAATAAAATTGGAACACCTGATCCATGTTGATAAAATGGACTACTCCATGGACTGGTCCGATGTAATGCAAGCATGTCTTCGTTTTTTAACGACATGCTTTCGTTTTTTAAACGACTTCAAAACTAATCCTCTTGTGTATACCATGGTGTGGTCTTAAAACTACTCCTTAGTAGTCCAAAGTTGGATTATATGGTCCTGCCCTAGGACATTGTAGTGTTAAATAGACCATGTTTTTTCCTCACGTTTGGGTTACCTTTTGACTAGCCCTTGCCCCTTGTGGGCTACTCTTTACATGCGTGTTGTGACTGGCCCTATTATTTGCAGGGCCATAATCAACGTACACAGAAAAAAATAAAAATTGATTTCAATTAAAAAATTTGTGATATTAATTAAAAAATTAATTAAATTTGCACCAGTAAACAAATTAATAGTATCAATTAAACCAGTTAATAGTATTAATTAAACGTTTAATTAACTTGATTAAACGTTTCATTCACTTGATTACATTTTTAATTAAAACTGATTTTATTTTTGATTAATGCTTTAATTGGTGAAAAATTTTGGAGAATTTTTTCTGTGTAAACAACAAAAAATCGTAAGCATTTGCCGAATCATTTAACGTAAGTTAATTTCAGTAAAATAATATATTACAAACATACTTATATGAAACATTTTACTTAAATTTTCGTGCCTTGTCTCTTGAAAAGTCCATAGAAACCAGTTTTAGCCACTTTAGTGGGCATGTGCCACGCCTTAACCTAGGGCAATCAGTCTAACAATTTGAGGGGGCGGTACACTTTTTTTGCAAAAAAAAATTTTCCATACAAAAAAAGTTCGGTCTAATGCCCCTAGATGGGTCAAATGTATGACCAACCCCACTTTATTTTTCATCTCAATCATTAATTTCTAACATACCCACCTGCCATCTCCATTCCTTAAGGTGGCTCCCTTACAAAATGTTCAATGCAGACTAGAAATATATTGAAGAAGAAGTCCCATAAACGCCCAGGAGTCGCCCGTAGTGGGATAAATTGTTTGACCGACCTCAATTAGTTTTTTGTGCTATGGGGTATGGGTATGGGGTGCTCCCATACAAATATTGCGTTTTATGAAATTCTTAAATTAATAAAAAATTTTCGACTTTTGTGAATTAAATCAAAAGTTGTAAACAGATTTTAATCATATCCCAGCAAAAACTTTGCTTACAAAATAAGAAGAAAAATAATGAGAATTTGATGAGCCGACTACTTACTTTTCTACTAGAAAAAGTACTTATTTTTGTTCGAGATGTCCCAAAAGTAATCCTTTATAATTTGGCCTATTAATACCAAAAAAATTATATGTTTTTTTATGCTTAAAATTTTTTTAAAAATATATATGTAGTTACAAAAAGAGGCCAAAAATAAGATATTGCAAATTAATTCAAAAATGTTAAAACACACTAATTATAATTGCTCTAATATGCACGAAAGTGTACACAATAAAAAAAATTTCGAAATGTAAGAAAACTTTTAAAAAGGAGTGTTTTGCTGCACAAAACCATTTATAACTCTAACACTGTAATACAAATGTGTGTAATGTAAATGTTATGTTGTTCAAAATACATCGTTTACATTAGATCGATATAACTTCTAGTGTTCTAATAACAAAAATATACTGTGAGGGTAATTTTGGAACAAATTTATGTATATAGTTACATACATTTGATTGATTTTTAGATTTTCCATGGATTAAACAAATATTAACGGAATATACTGCAAATTTACTTAAATATTTATTTAAAATTGTATAATAATAATAATTTTTTTTGTAATGTATATTTTAGATATAATAATAAAGTTATTATTTAATATATAACTAATAATCCAAAAAGTGGCGAATAAAGCTACAAAGTAATGAATTCTTGAAGTCATTAAAAGTAGAATTGTAAGTAAAGTTTTTGCTGGGATATGGCTTGTTTTGTTTGCAATTTCGTATTTTTCAATTTTTTATGAATTTTTAAAAAACAAAAATTTCGAAATTTTAATAAAAAAAATTATTTTCTTTCCAAAAAAAAAAAAAATATTTTTCTAAAAGGACTGCATATTAGAACTAGTTTTACCTTTTTTAAAAAAAATTTTATTGCGGAATTTCGGTTTTAAGCTAAAGCGTTGTTGAGTTACGCGAAAATACGTTGTGCAACCTCCTCCATTTTCGCAATAACGGTATATCTCGAAAACCATAGCAGAACCGGCATTAGGTTAAAGCGACAAGTGCCCAGCTTGTTTAAAAAAAGTGTCAATTTCTATCACAGTGTTATTATTCAACCAGTATTTGCCGGTCTTAACCGGTTATTTTAATTTTGCCTAAGCCGGTTATTTTAAAATGTTCTTTTATCGAATATGGAATAAACCGGCTGTTTTGGTTTAATAAACCAATTATTTTAATAATGTGTAATAATATACGTTTTCCTAAACCAATTAAAAAAAAACCAAAAAAACTAAAACCAATTAAAAATAAGTACTACAAAAAAATGTTTAGTAAGAAAGGAAAATAGCAATTTGTGTGGTAGTATTCTAAATATATTTTTATACAGATGTTATCATATGTGTCTAAAGTGTCCTAAAATTATAAGCTGCAAGCGTTCTTCGACGTCACGACTTATTATTTACCTCTTTTGATTAGTCCACAAGCTTGACATACTTTTTTATTACTTTTTCATATTAGAAATACCGTAGTTCCCCCGCGTTGTTTTTAGTACTTTTTAACATTTGCGCTTTTTAACTTTTAACAACTGTTTTTCTAACTTTTTTTTAACTTATAATAAACTTATCCCGCGAAGCTCTACGCTTCTCTGCAGTAGACGAGAATCTTTGGCGAGAATCAAACTTGCAACCCCGGCACTGATAGACACGTAAAAAAATTACTCGCCAATTTAAAGAAAAAGTGTGTCTGTAAAACTTTTGTGAAAAAAGTCCCAATTTGAACTGTCAAATAAGCTCACGAATAACAAGTGAGAAGGTATAGTCGGTCAAGCCCGACCATATGATACCCTACACCACAGTAAATAAAATAATTTTTGCTACTGTACCCTAATTGTGTTCCATGGGCAACCATGGACCCGCCTAAACAAAATTATGTAATGAGGTAAAGATTCATATAAAAGTTCTTTGTGCCAAATTTGAGATTTAGGATAGGGGTTTATATGGTACCTTTGGTTAAGCTTGGACCTACCAGGAAAACATGTTGTCATGACATAGTACCTACCGTAAGAGTTATTATCGCCATCTTGTATAAACTAAGTGTGGACTAAATTTAATCAAAGACCCTATTCCGAAAGAAGCTTATATGGGGGCTATGTTAAATTATAGACCGATTCGCCCCATTTTCAATTTAGAATGTCAATTAGAAACTATGTTTCAAATTTCATCAAATTATCCCCAAAATAGCGACCTATACTTTGAAACGGACGGGCCGATCGGTATACTTATGGCTAATAAATCGTTGATGGTTTAAGCGCTGGTTTAGTTGAGTTAACTTGAATAAATGTGAAGCTTAAACTCAACTACAGAAAGAATCCAGAAACAGAAACAGATCCAATGGATTTTGACATTAATCCAATGAAAAATTACATTAAAAGGCCACCTATGTAACCCTTCATTGGATTAATGAAGAATGTTACATTAGCCCCTCGTTAATGAAATGTTTTATAAAATCAATGAAAATTTTGCATTATTTTAATATCAAACGTTTAAAGAAATTTTTTTATTATTTTAATATAAATGTTTTATATTGGAATGAAATTTTTTACTTATTTTATCCGTTTTTCAATGTGCGTTTTGAGTTGTTGTGATTTTTATTTTTTTTTTATTCCTGTTTCAAATCATCAAGTTTTATTAATTTTATTTCGTTTACATCATGTTATGTTCTACTTTCATAAGCTTACCTTTAAGTAAATTGTACTAAATTCATTTTCCAGCCCGCGACGGCATTCATCTGCCTTCTTTCCATTTTTCTGGCTTGTACTCCTGCGTAAATTTTGTGTATTTAAATTACCAATTAAAAAAAAAATAACGTGTGAATGTTGTGCTCTTGTTTTTTCTTTCACGTGGTATGTTTTTGAACCTAAATTTTTCTTACATTTAGCTAAAATCAGTATTTTATTATCGTAATTAATTTTTTTCATTAATGTTATGAAACATTAAAATTTAAAACTTTTTGCATATATTTTCATGTCTACTGCCAAAAATTTAATTTAAAAAAAAGTTTTTACAACAGATATAGGAAGAACTTTTTTTAGTTATAAGTATGTATTTTGAAGTCAAAGAATTTTATCTTGTTTTCATTGATCTAGTGACATTTATCATGGAAAATATGAAATTACAAAAGATTCCTTTTTTTATTATCTTAAAAATATTTAAATATTTTAATTAATAGTTAATTTTAATCTTAAAAAATCTATTGAAATTATGTATAACAAACAATAAGTTGAATTTTTCTTTTGAAAGAGATATTAAGTTGTCATTAATTTTATTAAAAATGTGAACGAAATTACGAAACTCAATTTTATTTTTATTTGAAATGAAATACGAACTTTAAACATAAATTGAACTTTAAACATAAATAGAATTGGTGAAATAGGCCCTTGGTCACATCTATGTATTTTGTTGGTTCCCTAACTTTGGGAATTGTTTTATTTTTATTCAAATTAACTTTTTATTTAAAAAATTAATTTAATTTTTCTGTTTTTATTTATTCGAATATAAATAAATAAAGTAGAATAATCGATCTCCCTATAACTTCATGTTTAGAGAAAACTTGCTTTTCATATGGATAGTTGAATGACGGTTGCTCAAGAGTATCGACTGATCAAAGCTTATATCCATGTGTATGCGAAAAGTAATAGTTCCTACAACGTTGTTTATTGAACATTTTAACATAAAACATCTAAAAAAGTATAGTCGGCCAATATGTTACCCTACATCGCACTATTAAAAAAATGTTCGTGTGTGTACCCTATAGAGGCAATCATGGACCCGGCAGAAAAAAATTATGGTATTAGGTTTAGATTCATGTAAAACTTCCTTGTGCTAAATATTAAGTACTTAAATATCTTCATCTATATAAGTGAGATATATGGTTAGTTTTAAGCCTACCAGGATAACAGTTTTTCATAACATAGTAGCTACCGCAAAAGCTATTGTAGCCAATTTTCATAGCAAAACCAATATTAATAAGGAAGTTATGGCAATTTAGCAGAAAGACTTATTTTGTAATCAGCACAAAGACACTATTCCGGAAATAAACTTAAATAGGGCTATGTGAAATCCTGGACCGATTTTCGCAATTTTTAATAGGCTTGTTCTTGTTCATTTTACCGATCTGATCGAATTTCAATAGAAACATTTAAGGGAGCAGAAGTGACTTAAATATATAACAACCAAATCCCCATCGTTTCGGGGGTCTTCGGAAAAACTCCATTTCAGCAAACAGACAGCATCGTTTAATCAACTTTTCTATTCGTCATAAGCCAGGATTGTAGACAGTGTTGGGCAAAATACATGGTTTGTGGTATTTAAAATACAAAATACTTGCTGGTCATGTATTTAAAATAGAAATACTTTCAGATTATGTATTTAAAATACAAATACTTTCAGGTTATGTTTTTAAAATACAAAATACTTCCACTTCATGTACATGTATAAGTATATTTAAAATCAGGGTTTCGAACAACTGCTAAAAGCAGTCAAAATTTGCATAAAATTTCATTTATTTTCAGCAACATGCTGGAAAAAAATGAACTGTATTCTATTTTCATCACACTCATACTTAAATCAGTTGAACTTTTTTTCAGCAGTCAAAAGAATCAGCAGCCGACTCACTCCATTTTTAACACACAGACTGCTGAACTGGCGACTGAAACACAGAAGCTGATGTGTTTACAGTTGACGTAAACATTTTTTTTTAGTTTACTAAACGACGTAGCTAGAAACTGGCAGTTCGACTGTATAGTCGCGTAACACAAACTGGCTGGTGACTATATTGAGTTCTGTTCACTTAATACTTTTTATTTAAAAATATTTATTTGTGCTTTATATAGGTACATAGGAATTTAATAAAAAATTGTTTTTAAGATAAAATGAAAATAAGATTTTCTATAGAAAAAATAACAAACATACAAATTTTTTCTGTTAGTTTAAAATATTATAAGTTTCCACTAAAATTATTTATTAACTATTTTATTTTTAAATCAAGCTCTAGGTCTTTTTAATATTAAATTATTTATTTTCGATAATAATAAAAAGACCTAGAGCTTGATTTAAAAATAAAACAGTTATTAAATTAAAAAAGGTCAAATAAAAGCTAAATATAAAATTATTTATAATAATCTAAGTTTTTTTTGTTTTGTTTATACCTACATAGGTATTTTAATTATTATATACCTTTTTATATTTATTTATTTATTTACATATGTCTATAGAACATTGTCCCTTGCAGACTATTTAAAGAACTTAAATTAGTTAATTCAAAATAATATATACAATTTTTTAAGTATTATTTACAAGATTTAAATACTATTTACAAAATATTATTATAAAAATTATATTTTAATGTGATTATTTCTCATATTATAAAAAAGAAAAGAATTATAGTTATGTTTTGATGAGCTAAATTCCATTATAAAATGATGCGACAATTTATTAACCCAGCAAAAACTTTACTTACAATCCTACTTTCAATGACTTCAAGAATTCATTACTTTGTAGCTTTATTCGCCACTTTTTGGATTATTAGTTATATATTAAATAATAACTTTATTATTATATCTTAAATATACAGAAAAATTTAAATTTTCATTATGACAATAAAAATGTCATTATAGTCATTATAGTAAAAAAAACATAGTTTTTTAATACAAAATCTACACTGCCCCGGTAGACTAGCTGGTAGAGAGCTAGTCTATCAGCACCGAGGTTGCGCGATCGAATCCCGCCAGAGACAGAAAAAAAATAAAATAAAGTAAAGTAAAATAAAATAAAATAAGAAAAAAAAAAAATAATAATTAAAAAAAATAAAAATAAAAAAATAATTAAAAAAAAAATTAAAAAAAAAATTAAAAAAATTTTACTTTATTGACTTTGTGTAACTATATATTTTTATAAAAATTTTAAGTATAAAAAAAACCTTTTATTTTTGGATTATAATAGGCTAAATTATAATGGATTACTTTTGGGACATCTCGAGCAAAAATAAGTACTTTTTCTAGAAGAAAAGTAAGTAGTTGGCTCGTCAAATTCTCATTATTTTTCTGCTTATTTTGTAAGCAAAGTTTTTGCTGGGAAATAGAGTTCAAGCTCTAAAGCTGGGTACACACTATGCAACACGTTTACGCAATCCAGTGAATTAAATTCATTTTCATTCATTTCAGATTGCATACACATCAAAACGCTTTGATATTTTGAGGTTGCATTGAAACAGTTTCCATGTAGGTTGCACTGTGTGTACCCAGCATAATAAATGGACTATTGTGTACAAAATTAGAACGTTGCAGTTGAATAAAAAATTTATTATGGACACGAAGATTCCTTCAGGGAACGTTAAAAGCAATTTTAGCCAATGTAAATATTATGTTTTATAAACGCATATGCATCGCGTTTTATAAGCAAAAAAATTACCAAAAAATATAAATATTTGGGCTAAATATTTAAAAAATATGCACTTGAAATTTTTTTTTTATATTTATTAGTGGAAAAAACATGAATAGAACAAGAAAATTACATAAAAACGTAAAAATTTAGTCTTATAAACGTAAGTAAGGCAAAATAACTTCAAAAGTAAAAGTTAAAATGAAGAAAAACACAAAAATATAAAGAAAAAACAAAAATGAAACAATCATGTTAACAAGTTTAAATATTTGAACCTGCATATAAATTGAATTAAGAACATATTTTTTTTTAATTATTTTCAAAACTAAAGTTCACTGCCTGTTTTTCAAAAGAAAATAAAACGGAAGTTTTTAAGCTATTTTCGTAAAAATTTAAAAAAAACAAGCCAGCAGTTTGTTTAATTGTTTTAAGACCTTAAGTTTTTTAAGTTTTATCCAGCTTTTTATTGTCATAATGAAAATTTAAATTTTTCTGTATATTTAAGATATAATAATAAAGTTATTATTTAATATAAAACTAATAATCCAAAAAGTGGCGAATAAAGCTACAAAGTAATGAATTCTTGAAGTCATTGAAAGTAGGATTGTAAGTAAAGTTTTTGCTGGGTTAATAAATTGTCGCATCATTTTATAATGGAATTTAGCTCATCAAAACATAACTATAATTCTTTTCTTTTTTATAATATGAGAAATAATCACATTAAAATATAATTTTTATAATAATATTTTGTAAATAGTATTTAAATCTTGTAAATAATACTTAAAAAATTGTATATATTATTTTGAATTAACTAATTTAAGTTCTTTAAATAGTCTGCAAGGGACAATGTTCTATAGACATATGTAAATAAATAAATAAATATAAAAAGGTATATAATAATTAAAATACCTATGTATAAACAAAACAAAAAAAACTTAGATTATTATAAATAATTTTATATTTAGCTTTTATTTGACCTTTTTTAATTTAATAACTGTTTTATTTTTAAATCAAGCTCTAGGTCTTTTTATTATTATCGAAAATAAATAATTTAATATTAAAAAGACCTAGAGCTTGATTTAAAAATAAAATAGTTAATAAATAATATTTTAAACTAACAGAAAAAATTTGTATGTTTGTTATTTTTTCTACAGAAAATCTTATTTTCATTTTATCTTAAAAACAATTTTTTAATTTTTTATTAAATTCCTATGTACCTATATAAAGCACAAATAAATATTTTTAAATAAAAAGTATTATAACTGACATTCCAAACATTACAAATAAGTTTCTTCATTCTATTAATACATACATACATATGTACGTATGTAATTGTATTTCTCTTTTCTTTTTCAACAACAAAACAAATGTATTTTTAAGTGAACAGAACTCAATATAGTCACCAGCCAGTTTGTGTTACGCGACTATACAGTCGAACTGCCAGTTTCTAGCTACGTCGTTTAGTAAACTAAAAAAAAATGTTTACGTCAACTGTAAACACATCAGCTTCTGTGTTTCAGTCGCCAGTTCAGCAGTCTGTTTGTTAAAAATGGAGTGAGTCGGCTGCTGATTCTTTTGACTGCTGAAAAAAAAGTAAATTGTGTTACTGTTTTTTCAGTAACTGTGCGCACACAGTTCAACTGATTTAAGTATGAGTGTGGATGAAAATTGATGTGTCGAACTATTTTCAGCATAGTTGCCTGTTAAAAAAAAAAACTGGCGACTGAATTTTAAACACTGTTTAAAATACGAAATATACAATTTTAATTCAAACTAAAAAATACATTAGATAAAACTTATTAACAAAACAATTGTTTCCTTTCATAAATATCAGATTTTTGAATGTATAAAGACAAACAGTTTCTTGTTGGAGAATAAATAAAACCCGCTGAAGAAAATAATCTTTCTACAGGTCCTGACAAGCACAAACTTGTATTTAATTCTATGAACACTCTTTTCATATTTGGATAGCTGTCCAGAGTGATAATGTTTTTGCTCTTGTCACTGAGGAAACTGACAAATTTCAACTCATCTACGAAAACAACAAAATTATCGTCTTCTTTACTGGTGCTTCTACTTCTGATATTTAAAGGTGTCATTTTAAGTTTTTGTAATTTTCCTCCAGACTATAAATTGCAAGAGTTTGGAGCCAACGCATCTTATAACCAGGATGATAACAGGAGGCCAAAATAGATCTTTTTATTTCCGGTGATAGTTTAAAAAACTTATCGAATCTTTTTTCCAAACTCTCTTTTAGAAGTGGTATAATCCGATTTAATCTTGTTCAAACAGACATCTAAAGCAGTGGCAATAGGTTCCAAAACTACAATGAATTCCTCTAAATATTCCAGTTCTATAGCCGCAAAAGTGCTCACCTTACTTAACTTACCAAATAATTCATTTAAATAAGGTGACCATGCGTACTCTTTTTTAGAGGACAATCATCTATTTTAACTGGCTGTCCTCTATAAAATTTGTGTCCTCTTTTGTCATCTTTTTTTCATAATCTGTCATCTTTGTCCTCTTTTTTTTAAAGCATGACCAATATTTGATTTTATTTTTATAAATTAAAATAAATTTTATTTCACGGCGATCACTGGTCTTTTCTGTCAAATCGTATGGTAAATGTCGTGCCATGCTTGTTCTGTTCATATGCCTACTTAACTCTCATACACTTGCAGTGTAAAATTTTGATTAAGTAACTCCAATGTATTTTTAAGTTTCGTTATTTTTTCAAACTAATTTTACTTAAGTTAATGTAAATTTTTATATATCGTCTGCTTAATATCCAAACCTGCTTACTCCCTTTCAACAAAATGCTTGAGAGGAAACAAAAAATATTGTTGATTTGACACACTTCAATACTCAAATTGCTGGTCCACGAGGCATATTTTTCTCTACCCAACGGAATCAAAATCTCAATTTACTTAAAAAGTGGATTTAGCAGGTTTGCATATTAAGCCGACAATATGTTATTTTTTTTAATTTACTATAAGTATATAAATATGGGGATGTAAATTTGTCTGTAATATAAGTAAAAAATCTTGAAGTCAAAAATATTTTTTACTTTTTTTCTTTATGTCCTCTATTTTTATTTTCAAAATCTGGTCGCCTTAATTTAAACTATGTTTTTAAAATACAAAATACTCCCATTTTTGATGTATTTAAAATACAAAATACAAACTACTTCTATTTATTATATGTATTTAAAATACAAAATACTTGCTGGACATTAGACTGGTCGCAATTTTTTTTTTTTAAATTTAATTGTTTGCGCTGCTTAAAATATGAGGTTTGGTGTAAGAAATCATGATCTAATTTTTCAGGTCAATCTGACGGTGCCTAGCCGTGCCGGGTGGGGCCAAACGTTCCCCATATTATAAAAAAAAACATATTTTCTATCAGATCTTTATAGTTATACTAGTTGAAAAGCCGAAAATATGGCTTTGTTACGATCTTCCGCAGTGAAAGTACTTGAAGTGTGCCAAATTTCAGCTTCCTATGTCATCAGATGGCTTCAGAAAGTTGCGGAAAGAATAGGACATACATGCAAACATCCTGAAATACTAAGAAATTATATATAGTATAGATAGATTAAAGTATTTGCAGTTTAATATTTTAGTATGATACGAACGAAAGATTTTTAACTAATTTTAACTAATTCGGGGTCGCTGAATCCAGTGGTGCTAGCCGTTTTTTTAGGTTAGCTTTAGTTTTCGAGATATACCGTTATTTCGAAAATTAAGGATGTTGCACAACATATATTCGCGCAACTCAAAAACGCTTTAGCTTATTGAAAAACTAAAAAAAACCGAAATTCGGCAATAAAATTTACTTTAAGAAAGTTAAAACTTTTTTCTTCATATTGGCTTTGGTTTTCGAGATATACCGTTATTTCGAAAATAAGGGAGGTTGCACAACATATGTTCGCGTAACTCAAAAACGCTTTAGTTTATTGAAAAACAAAAAAAAAAAAACCGAAATTCCGCAATAAAATTTACTTTAAGAAAGTTAAAACTTTTTTCTTCATATTGGCTTTGGTTTTCGAGATATATCGTTATTTCGAAAATTAAGGAGGTTGCACAACATATGTTCGCGTAACTCAAAAACGCTTTAGTTTATTGAAAAACAAAAAAAACCGAAATTCCGCAATAAAATTTACTTTAAGAAAGTTAAAACTTTTTTCGTCATATTGGCTTTGGTTTTCGAGATATACCGTTATTTCGAAAATTAAGGAGGTTGCACAACATATGTTCGCGTAACTCAAAAACGCTTTAGTTTATTGCAAAACAAAAAAAAACCGAAATTCCGCAATAAAATTTACTTTAAGAAAGGTAAAACGTTTTTCTTATATGCGCAGTCGTTTTAGAAACATAATTTTTTTTTCTGGAAAAAAAAATAATTTTTTTATTAAAATTTCGGAATTTTTGTTTTTAAAAATTCATAAAAAATTGAAAAATGGAGCTATGCTTCTTATTTTATGCAGACATATAAAAAACAACATTGCAAACAAAACAAGCTATAAATGATTAAAATCTGTTCACAACTTTTGATTTTATGTATTCACAAAAGACGAAAAATTTTAATTAATTTAAGAATTTTATTAAACCGCCATATTTGTATAATTGAAATTCTTATATTTGGCCCGTGTAGTGCCTAGGATGCCTCAAGAAGGGCCAAATGTATGACCAACTCCAGTCATAATTATTTATAGCTTGTTTTGTTTGCAATTTTGTTTTTTATATGACTCTATAAAATTAGAAGCATAGCTCCATTTTTAAATTTTTTATGAATTTTTAAAAACAAAAATTCCGAAATTTTAATAAAAAAATTATTTTATCTATCTATACAATATATAATTTCTTAGTATGTCAGGATGTTTGCATGTATGTCCTATTCTTTCCGCAACTTTCTGAAGCCATCTGATGACATAGGAAGCTGAAATTAGGCACACTTGAAGTACTTTCTCTGCGGAAGATCGTAGCGTAGTCATATTTTCGGCTTTTCAACTAGTATAACTATAAAGATCTGATAGAAAAGATGTTTTTTTTTTTATAAAATGGGGAACTTGGGGCCTCACCCGGCACGGCTAGGCACCGTCGGATTGACCTGAAAAATTAGGTCATGATTTCTTACACCAAACCTCATATTTTAAGCAGCGCAAACAATTAAATTAAAAAAAAAAATCCCATACAAGATGCGACCAGTCTACTGGACATGTATTTAAAATACAAATACAACATACGTATGTATATGTTTTTTAATACGTATTTCAAATACATGCTTTTCAAATACTTCCCAGCCCTGATTGTAGAGAATAAAAACGGAACGACAAACTTATTAATACCCTTTTACCTTCGGTGAAGGGTATAAAACTTATATCGCACTGGTTCCTCTAAAGAGAGTCAAGTCATAATTTTTAAATTTTCACTTTTTGCAAGAAATCGATGTACAGTGGTCATATCTCCGCACTTTAAAAATCTTAAATCAATTTCTCTAGTATTTTCATCGCTGGTGCTGGATCTTGTATGCGCTTCCCCATGATACAATAAAACAGAAATTTATATAAAAACCGCTATTTAGATATACATAAATCTATTTTGTACCACGCTCACTTCTCCATTCCCGCCCACATTTTGTTGGATGTTGTGTATTGATGACCAAGTTGCTTGTACCTTATTTGGAAATTTTGGCTCTTTCCGTTCTCCAGATAAACACATAAATATATATGTAGCAACCAAGTCCCTAACACATCTGGGGTCTTCGGAAATCCTATTTAAACGGACACACGGAAAGAAGGAAATCGTTAAATCAGCTTCACTCCTCAGTAGGACCCAGAATATATATGTATACTTTATGGGGTCTAAGATCAATATGTAATTACGGAATGACTAACTTATGCTATATTCGGCTATTGCGGATCGTATATTCCCTTCAACATGGTACGATAAGAACGGAAACTTATATTAGCAACGATCTTTAGATATAAATAAATCTATTTTGTGCCACGCCCATCTTTTATCCCGCCCACATTTTGTCGGATGTTGTGTATTAATAACCGAGATGTGTGTCACTAATTTGGAAACTTAAGCTATTTATCGTTCTACTGATATACAGAAATTTATAATGTTTTTGTATGGGAAGTGCCATATGTGACATTAATATATAACAACCTAGTAACCAGCATTTCTCGGGTATGCGGAACCCCCATTCGTTCAGACGGACATCGTTAAATCAACTAAGCTACTCATAATGACCCAGAATATATACATATTATAGGGCCTTTGATCAATATTGTAGCAATTGCAAACGGAATGCTAATTAATGGTGTTTTCTTCTGTAAAAAAAATACCACCTTGTTAAAAGATGCATGTATAAAATTATTTGCCAACGTTGTTATTTGTCGAGAAATAAACACAAGTTACCAAGAAGTGGAATGCCCTGTTTTTAACAGCTGACTTATGTTTATTAACTTCATTAAAATCGACTCAGAAAGTGATTCTGAGTCGATCGGTATACTTTAAGGTGGGGTAAGGACCAATATTTTAAGCTGTTACACACATCAGCACAAATGCATTATACCCTCCCCACTATTGTGATGTGGTACACAAAACTTGTGTGTTTGATAGCACAATACAATATTTATGAAAAAACCTTTTGGGATATTTTTGTTCGTATTTAAATGACTGATGTGCCCTTTCAGTAAGTGAACTCGTGTCTATAAAAACACACATTTTCGAAAAATTGCACATAGCACTATTTGAATAATAACCCTTGACAGACTAAAAGCTTTAAAGCGATAAGTCATCTACCATACTTGCAATTTTTTGCACCAATTATTGAGTTTATTGATGAATGATGTGAGAAGACTGGGGAGAGGTGCTAAGTTCCATGTACTCTGCAATTCTGTTTTGTTTTGTAGTTCTCACACTTTCCAACTTCAAGTTGGCTGTAGGTTTATTAGTAAAGACAAGATAATAATACAATAATTGCAAGAATTGAATTTCATTATCTGAACACTAATTCATTTTCAATACAGACCATCGGTTTGCAAAGATGTTAACATCTTCCCATAAGAAATAAACATCTCATTTAATTCCATTCTATGGCCCTTAATTTGTAAAACGCAAACGCAACGCCAAAAATTATACTGAAAACAAAAACAAAATCGAATTAGTTATCAACGCTGCATATCTATCTATTAGTTTTAAAGGTATGCAAATTTCTTTACACTCGTATTTTATTACAATGTTGTAGTAAATTAAATTAAATTTTAATTTTTCTTACTTCCACCTAATTTTTTACTCTATTTTTACCGAAATTAGCCTTCGTTGTAAAACAAATATTATATGCTCTTCATTAGTTTAAAAACACTCGGCTATCGGCTATGCATATAAAAAAAACATAAACTTAAACAAACCATAACGATAATATCAGTGATGCAAACTTGGTTTAATTTAAAAACGTTAAAAAAGATTAAAAAAACATCTAAAATTTCTAAAACCGTAAAAATTAAAAAAATCGTTATTTTAAAAATCGCAAAATTTTAATCCGCATGAAACGAGACCTGAGTGTACACTAGAGGTCTGCAAGAATAAATGTGTACAATGTGTCGAGCACCCAATAATAACGAAACAAATGAAAGAATAACCAAAGACAAAACAAATAAAAACTCATTCAATTCAGTCAACTCAAGTCAATTGAGTGAAATATTCAAATATAATTTGAATATAAAATTTCTGTACCCTGCCGTCAAATGAGTAGCTAACTACAAAAAAAGCCAACTTTAAGTTAGCTTGTATAGACTAACTTAAAGCCAACTACTAAGCAATGCAAAATTTACATTAACCAAAGTGTATACAAACACTGTGAATTTTAAGTAGAGAGAGCCAAGTCGATTGGCAAACAAACGGCTCCAAGACCCACAAAAGATTTAATTATTTAGGGCCATTATTACAATATAAGGAGTAGAAATTGGTAATCGGTAATGGCCAGGTTATACTATAATTTAAAAATTAAATAAAATAACTAAATACAATTTTAATAAAATAGTTAATTTAAAAAAACCAACTTAAAGTAGTATGTTTATAGCTAGCTACAAAAAGTTAACTTTAAGTTAACGGCTAGGTAGCTAACTTTAAAGTTAACTGCAAGTAATGCAGAGTCGGACAATTGCCTACTTCCAAGGACATCGCAATGTTAAAATAGTTAGATAATACCATATAAAAGTAATACAAGTGTCAACCACCACAACTTGAGAAATAGTTAGCTTTCAGTTAATTTAAAGTTAACTGAATGTCCGACAGGGTACCTTCACATTACGTATGTATGTGTAAGCTTAACTCTTACAAATAAAAGAAGCCACAAGCTTGCACACATATTACGTCAATGTATTCAAATAAATGTATGCACATTCAATAATTCAAAAATTATTCGAATATTTTTTGTAAACTTGCTCTCTTTTACGGGTCATTCCAATGTTTTGTTATTTATGAATGACTCTCAAATTCATTTACAGGCAGTGTTCCCAGTTTTTGGGATTTATCCCCAAATTGGGGATTTTTTTGTAATCGGGGATAAAAATTTCGTGAAAATCCCCAGGGGATTTTTTGGGGAAAAGCACTTTTATCGCTGGGGATTTTTGAAGATAACATAACCGATTTGGTCAAGATGTTGGTACAAATTTTAGTCTTTTTTGCGGTTTTAAACTATTTCAAGAACTTGTTGAAAAAGCATATTTTGTACCAACTAGCGTTTCTTCTGTTGAACTAGCTTTTTTTGTAATGAACAGTGTTGCCAACTTTTTTTGAGCATTTCCCACCAAATCGGACGTCAAAACCGCTAGAAACCGCTAAATATTTAATTTAGCGGGAATTTTTTTTTAAAATACCGCTAAAACCTAAACAATTTTTAAAGTTTTATATAAATCAAGATATAGGCTGCTTTTTTAATGGTATATGACTCTCAATTACGTTACATACTATGGTTTCCAACTTCCCTAGTCATTTTATTCTTAAAAGAAAATAAGTTAGAGTTATATATTCATCTAGGCGAATCTTTGATACCCTCCACCTACAGTTAGAATATTTCCGAAGTGGGTTTATATGGGACATATGGTAAATTATGGGCTGATCTTCACAAAATTTGAACAAGTAATTTATAGTCTTATAAAACTTTGACTGACCAAATGTTATTATAATAGAACATAGATTGAAAGCTTTACGGTTCTACGCGTTCTATAGCTTTTTTCGAGAGTATGCTTTATATGGGGCCTATGATAAGTTAAGGATTGATCTGCACGATAGTTGACAGTGTAAGTCCCAGTCATATAAAACTGTGACAAACCAAAATTAAAAAAATAGCATTATTTTTTAGGGCTTTAGACGTTCTGTTTTCCAAGAGAATAGCATTATTTGTTACGTTTTCAGGCACACTAGAGCTTTTTTCCTATCGATAATTATGGACCGATTTAACAGTATGATTTTTAGTCATATGAAACGAATTTGTGCATAATCTTATATCAATATGTGCATTCCGCCACTAGTTATGTTAGTTTTTAGGGTGGTTGTTCCACATTTTAATTTATAGCACTTTTCCTACTGAACCGATTGTGCTGGACTGCAATCCCAAACTGCTTAGGTGAATTCTAAACAATTTGATGCCAATATTTATATTCCCTTTTGAGTCGTTTGAAAGTGACAACAGACGCCTAGACAGACGGAGATGCCTTAATGCGTGCTTAAAGTTGTGAATTGTTACATACAGGACTAACAAAATACTAACTAAAAATCGAAAAAAAATGTCACATACAATCTTCAGTTCACTAAAACTATCAGGGGTGTTCTGGAAATCGAAAACGCAAAATGCAAGAATTTGGTAGTTATTTTTAATACACTTTTAATCAAATTTTTATAATTTTTGTTATGAAATTCTGTTTAATAGAGAAATATTTGTAAAATATTTGTCATAAAATTCATTTATCACAGAAATCTTATTAAAAAACGACGTTTTAAACTCATGCGTTTTCGATTTCAAGAACACCCTGTATAAAAGTAATTAAAACCGTGAACATAAACCAGAAGTTTTTAGCCAGAAAAACAAAAAGAAAAAGTAAAAAATCTGTAAATTTTTAATTTGAGAAAGGTTTTTGTAGCGAAAATGAACCGCTGAGAGTTCTTTGAAAATCGCTAGATTTCCCGCTTACCTCTATAACGTATTTTTTCCCGCGATTGACATTTCAAAAACGCTAGATTTAGCGGGAAAATCTCTAAATTGGCAACAGTGGTAATGAATACAACCAAAATCAATATTTGCAACAGAATACAATATGATTTAATAGGAGCTCTTCTTAAAATAATGCAGCTTGCTGTGTCAAATTTATTCAATAATCTTAAATGCACTTTTTAAACAAACAACATGTAAAACAAAATTGCATTGGCTTATGAATAAGAAGATTATGGACTCCCTAGTTTTGGAAATGATAATTATGTATTGACGCATAATTATTTTTCTTTTGCGATTTTACGTTACCCTTGTTACATACTATACATGTGTACATAGATACGTGACACTCAAAGAATAAATAATATTAGATTTAATCATTTTACGCAAATGAATTTATTTAAATAAATCGATGTATGCATTTTTTTCCATTGACATAATATTATGTATTTTATTTTTAAGAAAATTTGGGGATAAGAAAATGGCTATTTTGGGGATGAAAAATCACAAATTGGGGAAAAGGCTTAAAATAAAACTGGGAACTCTGTTTACAGTAAACAAGTTTTTTATTCAATTCATTCTCTCTTATTTTTGTATATGGTTTACTCTTTTCTTATATTTTTGAATGTTTAATATTTGAGTAAATATTGTGCACTTTGAATAAAGGCAAACAAGTGAATTATTCAAAGCAGACCTCTAGTGTACACGAGTGTTTTACATTTTTTGTATCTCAAATGCGTTTCACCTTAATGTTGGCCAGATTTAATAGGTTTATTAACAATATTGTCTTATTTCGGTGACCGATTTTTACCATTTTATACCTTGGTCCAAAGCATTTTTCATACAAGCCCGTGTGCCAAACTTCATATAAATATCTTTAACATTTTGACCTGTAGCTTGATAACAAGGTTAACATGGACACACAAGCTTAGGCTTGTCTCGCCGCACCAATGATAGTGTGGCGTATGAAACCAAATTCCCATATTGTTTGCACACAGAAAAAAATACCCATGTAAAATTAACATGGAAAAATGTTGATTGAGAATCATGTTAAATTTCAGAAAAATTATGCCCTTTACTTAAATTTATCATTATTTCATATTAATTTTAAATAAAAATTATCAAAATAACCTTAAATTACGTTTATTTAATATTATTCACTGTTACAAAAAAAAAAAAAAAAATATTAAAATATAAATAAATCTGGATTCAATATTGAACCCATATAAACCTGTTTTGTATTAAAATCAAAAGTTTATCTTGTTAAATTAACATGCATACCTACTTAATTATGTACATTTTTTATTTTCACTTTTAAAATATGTTATAAAAAGAAGACAATTCCCGTAATCTTTTAATTAAAATTGTTTATTTAAATAGTACATCAAGTTTTCAAAGTAGAATGATGACCATATCGGGCGATTCTGCTGATGCTTCTGTTTACAAAGGAGAATACAAAATAAGTGAAACATGTGTTACAGGGTTTTGAATTATTCTTACATAAATGCAAATGTTGTCTGAAGCTTCTTCACACTGTTAAAATACACTCAAACCCATTTGATTCTACATGAAATTCACGTCGTTTCAACTGGAAATAACTTTCATTCAACGTGATTCCGATTGTTGTTTCAATATAAATTACATTTTGCTCTAACTTTACTGCAATGTTAAATTAACATGAATTATAGTTATATCAAAAGAAAAAAATGTTGTTCGCAGTTATTGTAAAATCAGGTTGAATTAACATGAAACCTGTATGAAGCAAAATCACCACCGAAAAAATTTAAATCAACCTTGTTTTCGACGTTTTTAACTTGATTTTTTTCTGTGTGTGGTTAATGAACTTTTAATAAAAAGTTTATGCATAATTTTGTCAGGATAATAATATAATTTTACCATTATTTACTGGAGGTCATAACGTGTTTGTTTTTTAATAAATTAGGTTCCAAATCAAGTAAAATCGTGTATCTTAACCCGGAGGTAAACTTTTGTTTAAACATAACACAAACATACATACATATGTATGTGTTTTTTTAACATATAAAAAAATAAAAAATAAATTATTTGGCAATTCATTTATCATATTTTCATTCATTCATAATATAACCAATTATAGGGAGATCGCTAAATGAATGAATGAATTTATGAAACCGTTCAATAATATTTAAATGAATTAAACTCTGGTTTGTTTCCACAACTTCTCTAAAATAAAATCGATTATATTAATTTTTTGAAAATAATAATTATCAATCGATCATTATTAATTCGATCGTTTCACGAATGAACAAATAAATGCACGAATGAAACAAAGAACTAGAAAAGCTGCTAAAGTTCATTGTACTGCAAATGATTTTAACATACTTAGTTACTGAATGTAAGATTATGTATATTATTTGTAAACCCCTTAAAACGTATAGAACATTTCTTACGATCATTATTGTTTTTTTTTTTCTTTGATTTAGAGTAAAAATTTTTATGTAAACAGCATTGAAAAAAAATTAAGTTTTATGTGAGTTACGAAAAAATAATTTTTTTTCTTATTTGTTTTATGTGAATTTGGAACATTTATAGAATTTATAACGTTTGTTTACAAGTGGCCGACCGATAATCCGAAATGTACTTCAGCCACTTTAATGAGCTTGAGATTTAATTAATTAAAATCACTTTATAGAAAATTACCTAAGATTATTCATGGTAATAATTTTGATTTGTTGGTTAGACAAGCCGGCAACTCAGTCGTCAACCAACCAACTAACCGCCAGTACGACAGTTAAGAAATCTGTCTAGATATGTTTAAAGGAAATAATTCTTCTAAAACTCTTTTTAAAAATTCACTTGCTAAGACGTGTTCTTAAATTTACGTATTTTGGCGGAAAGAATTTTATCCTTCAATTGGCTGATTTTTATTGCCGTTCTTCGTTTAGCAACAAAAAAAAAAAAAAAAACAACGAAAAGTGTGGCCGATTTTAAGCAAAAAGCACGTTTTTACTTTTTATTTCTGATTTTCTTAAGATGTGGCCCATAAAAAAGTACATAATGCAAACTGCTCTTGAACACTACGCAAACATAAAATAACAACAAACAAAATTTGTAAATGTCATGTTAACCCAGCATGTGACATACTTTGTTGGAATTTGTAGCAAGAGCAACTCAAAGAAGGAAATATTGGTTCTACGGCAAAAGGAAAAAAATACAATAAAGCGTTTTGTTGTCATATCGTTCAATCGATCGTTTAAATATTGATCATTGATCGTTTTACTCTTAACATTCGCTTGTCGTCTACTTCTTTGTTTACACTCGAAGAAAACTGACCATCTGGACTATCCTGCACAATTTTTTCACAGCTTATATAATGAACCGCTTAAAAGCGAAATTAAATGTATATCCAGCAGATCGCTAGAAACATTTTTCAACAAGGGGATCAAAGAATTATTTTTTGTACACAACACAGGCAGAATGGGTGTATAAGTTACTATAAGTTTGTTTATTATATAAGCTTGTCATGATGTTGAATTTCCAAATATTGATCTTATGGGAAACGGAGTTAGTTTAACGAAGTCCATCAGTCAGTCCTTCAGCTTCAAAACAAAAAATCCAAATACAAAAAAAAAATCCTCCAAAAAAATTTTAAAATCAATAAATAAATTTTTTTGAAGCTTTGCTTTAAATACAAGATTTCGGAAAAGATCCTTCAATTTTAAGCCGATGCAGCACCTTACATGGTTAAGGATTCCAATGGGCTTAAAATATTTTATCCAAAACTGTTACACGTTACTTGCTTGGCACATGGGTTGTACCGCATTGCAGAGAAAATAAAAAGCCAAAACGGTAATACTTTTACAATTTTTAATTAAATGTATCCCTTAATTCGCCTAAGATAAGGACTGGCTAGATGCTTCAGAATTCTATTAAAAAAACTTTGAGTCATTGAAGAATGTTTGAAGAGCTTGTTGGTACCGATGATTGTGCAATTAAAAAAGTAATAGAAATATTAAATTTAAATAACATCAGAAGTCAATTAGCATTTGTATTTTCCCATTACGGATATATTGGTGAAACAATAACTAAGTAAAATTTATTGGTATTGCAGAAATTAGGGAGATAACTTTTTTACAATTTTTGAAAATATCGAAATGGCCCTATCCACTACATGGGTGCATAAAAAAACAATAAGAACTAGATCTTTAGATTTTCAATATCGTTAAAAACGGTTCCGCGTCAAATGCAATTAAGTTTTGGATCAGTAATAATGCATTTACACCTACACCATTAACAGTTTATAAGTTGTTTATGGTGATAAACTGGTTTGTGAAACTTATTTGTCCATACAAATCATAAACAGGTTTGTAACTAGCTTTTGAGATAAACTAGTTACAAACAATCGATTTATGCTAATGCAACTTATGCATATGAATTCGCTTTAGAGTTGCTAAGCAATTACAATACATTAAAACACGAATATCAGCAAAACGAGAACCGGCTATATGTTGGAAATTTTAATTGGCGTGATGATATGCAATATTTATATGAACAAGGACAGGCTTTCAAATACTATATGGAGCACAATAAAATTCCATTTTTAAACTTTAAAACTATACCACCGATTAGTTATGCTAGATGGAATTCTAGAGCAATTCTTGCAATTCTAGCTTACATACTAATTCCAAAATATCGTAGCAAATTATATGATATATAGGAATTTATATGTGGCCCTTGGTACAAGATTTGGTTTTCAGACCATTGTTACAATAAAAATGACTTGGAAACCTTAAACAAATCATTATCGGGCTTTACTAATGCTCAGAAATGCTTTCTTAGACATTGGGTGAAAGATGAATCAAGAATTCCAAAAACACAACGCAGCAACATTTGTGCGGAACGCGCCATCAAAGTCGTACAAGATATTTTCCCCCAATGCAAATCAACACGAACTCTTAATCTTAAGTTAATTTCACTTAACAAAGATAGTTTTTAGATTGTGATTTTGATTATAATCATATAATTACATTAAGAAATGCAAATAGTTAAATAATTATAAAATAAAAAATTTTAAAAAATACAACATTTTGAAAAAATAAAAAAAAAAATCTTAAAGGGCTTTCAGAAATCGGCTTCGACGCGAAACGTTTTTGTTCCGAAATGACCTAAGGAAACAATTTTCGGTTTCAGCACAACATCGGCTACAGCGTGGTGATAGGGCCTTATTTTGGTTGTACCCCTAATGTATATATGTATCATTATATATTTATTGAAATTCAGCCAGATCGGCCTACACTGCATTTAATTTTTACCTACCTTTACTATTTTTACCTTTACTTTTTAAAGTCTTGTACTTTTACCTTAAATAAAACTAGTAGAATACTAGTAGTGCAAATTTCTAAAATCGGCTAATAAATAATCGAGTTATAGACAAATAACTAATTTTTCTTTCCAGAGCAATGGCGTGAATATATGGATTGCATAGATTCGTAAATAGGAGCATAAAATATTGAAAATAAACCAAATCGGCCCGTTATTACTCCTGGCCAATATACAACTGTGCTCCCGAATTAAAGAATATAGCACTTTTAGTTGTTGTATTCGTAATTTTCAAACGACCAGATTGGATCAGTCCATAAGAGCAAAAAAAAATACTACCTTAATATTTATCATTAAAATTTCGGTGTAATTTTATATCTATTTCAAATTTTACAGGAGAGACAAAAAACTTTTTATTTTTCCTATTTGCTGCTTGAGGGAAAAACCAAAAGTATTGTTGATTTGACACACTTCAGGACTCAAATTGAAGACGAGGTATATCTTTCTCTACCATACGGCATTAAAATCTCAATTTACTTAAAAAGGTGATTTAGCAGGTCTACACTCTAAGCCGACGATATTTATTTTATTATTTTAAAATATATGAAGTTTCATTTGTTAAACTTATTTTTTCGAGTGTCGATAATTCAACTGACTTTTTTTATAAAAACATGTACCTACGACGACCATTCTTTAAATAGTGAAAGACTCTATTTGTTGCGATTGTGCGCCACCACCATTTGATTGTTATTGGTGTTTAGAGTTTGTGGTGCCACGTATAATGACTTTGATCGAAACTGAGTGTTAGCTCCGACAATAGTATATGTCGTAAATGAAATAAAGACGATATAAATGTTGGTCATAATATTTTTACTTGTTACAACAAATGTTGCAAATTAATATTTCTTATTTTGTTTGTGTATAACAAATATTATGTTTGCGCATACCACAATCATTACATTGCACTTTTTTTGTTTCTTGCAGTCTCATGATGATCATTCCGATGATGAAATGCGTGACTGTGATTCAGTTGAAGGCGATCACATTTCAAGAGTAGGATCGCGCTTAAACACATCTATGACAAGTAACGGTGCGTGTTCAGTTGGGGATATGAATGGAGCCGATCATGCCAGTGATATGGCTATGGGGTTAGTATATATACATAGTTTAAGAAAGAAATCTTTATTTAGTTTCTAGCTGAAAAAATGGACAGATATTTTAGCTAATTGATTGAAAATTTATGTTTTACCCATTTTAAACAGTCACCATCACCAATTTGCTACAAATCATCCTTTAAATGCCCTGGGCAATTTTATGGGCATCGGTAGTTTGCACGGCATTCAAAATTTGCAGCATAATGATGTATTGGAAAAACTCAAAATGCAAGTGCGCGATATGAAAGTGGGTTTAATGGTGAGTATATTTTTTTTACCTAATAATTTTTATATATTTTTTATAAAATTAAAAATTGTCTCTAACCACCAAATTAATAGAATCAAGCGAACAATTTGTTTATATTACTAAAAATTGTAAAAATTTAATTTTAATTAAAAAAAACTTTGCCGTTTCAAACAATGTGATAATTGAGTTCATTAAATATAGTTCAGGTTTTGACAATTCCCAACAACAATCCTACAAGTTTAAATTATTTTATTTTAAACGAAAAAATCAATTAAGAGTTTTTGTTATTTAATTAAAATTTTTATTTAATTATTATTTTCTAATATATTAATTTGTTTCAAAGCAACTAAAATGTGATTTAAATCAAAATTATATTTTTAATTTTTTTTCAACAAAAAAAAGTAATTAATTAAAACAATTTTTTTAATTGATAAAAAACTACTGATAATTTTTTGTGTGATAAGAGTGAAAAACAAAAATATAACCTAAATATATTTGTATGATTTTGTAGGATCAAGAGTACGCCGCGGCACACGCAGCTGCATTTGGATCAAATGTGTTGCCTACTCCCATAAATACAGCTTTCACATTACCACCCACAACCATGGCATCTTTCACGCATGCGGCACAGACTTTGGCTGCTCAAGCCGGTAGCAATTTAGGTTCACATCTGAATGCAAATTCTTCAGTTTGCGGACAATCAGTGCCTAATGGTAGTCACAATAGCTTTTCTTTTACCTCCCCATCGGCGCCTAGCACAAAAGACGGTAAGTAAGAAGTATTTTTTTTTTATTTTGGTTATAAAATATATGTTGTATATAATTAATTACTTGTCCGAAAATGGGTAATATAAATTTGAAAATCTCTTGTTATTTCTTTTGACATTTTTTCAGTTAATCCTGCCTCGAATTCTTCAACTTCAAGCGAAACGTCGAATTCGTCACAACAGAACAATGGCTGGAGTTTTGAAGAACAGTACAAGCAAGTTCGACAGGTAATTTCCAAAAATATTTTTTATATTAAGTTAAAAAGTTAAGCACTAAGTAGTTAAATACAACTATTTCAAACATAATAATTCAAAAGCGATACGAAATTAAACTTTAGACAAACGAAAGCTACTCGTAGACCATTCTACGAGCATTGTTCTTGCAAACAAAAATTAAAAATAAATTTTTGATAGACGCACAGTGGGTTAAAACATACGTAAACTAAGAATTCTTTCAGGGAAGCCCATTACTATCGATATCTTTATTATTTTCGCTTATAGTCCATTTTATTTTTTGCCGATAGAAGTCAATTTAAAGAAAGTATATAAGTTTTAGTCCATGTCGTGCCGTTATTATAATTTCTCCATTGTTATAACTTGGCGGCAGATAAAAGGCGCTTTTGACAGATAACATATTACGTTCTGTCATTTGAATCTTAAGCTTAGCTAACTTCAAGTTGTAATAATAACCATATTTGCCCCATATATCTAGTTGCATGTAGTCATACCTTAATACCCTTAATACTACTTTCCTGGGTATTTCTTTGTTTATAACTTAACTTTACTTGAATTTACTTTCTTGAACTTTCCTTTAATTTATTAATTACACAAGTCAACAAATTAAAAAAACTTAAATGGTGCGGGGAAACCGTTAGTGGTTCTGTAACATGCCGACACTGGTTATACTAAAAATGTGAAAAAAAACATTTTTCCTACGTGTAGTTTTCGATACAATGCCAATTTTTAATAGCAGCTGACGGTAATTTTGTTTAATAATTTCATTTTTATAACATGTCGTCGTCGCAAAGAAGTTGTCTCACGTGTTTTGCTATAAATGTGGTGACTACACCGTTAAAAAGTTTAGAAAACCTATAACGGATTTAACAAAAAGATAAAAATAAACCGTGGATTCCTCAAATGGTTTGTAAAATGTGCTGTGAACATTTAAGAGAGTGTATGAATGGTCAAAGACGTCGTATTAAATTCGGATAGAACCAAAAAAAAAATCACTTAGATGAAATTAATATGAAAAAAATTATTTATCCAGTCGCAGAATCAGCCGAAAGTCCTCTACCATATTCCCAGGAAGTACCTGTTCCAAAATTATGCTCTAAAAATTAACCCTTGTTTGAAGAAATCTATGACAAAAAGAGTAGCAAAAGTGATTTTGAAGAAATACCGTCTACAAACCCCAAACCATCTAAACAAGAAGAATTAAATAATATGGTAAGAGATCTTGAATTACCTAAAGAATCTGCAGAGGTATTAGCTTCTAGACTAAAAGAAAGAAACTTGTTGGCATCACATTCAAAAGTGATATACTATCGCAAAAGAGAGCAAGACTTACTACAATTTTTCATTCGGCGCTGATGTGCAAGCCTTATTCAGGCAATGGGTCTTTCCGAATACCAGCCAAATGAATAGCGCCTCTTAATAGATAGCTGCAAACGAAGCCTGAAGTATGTACTTTTACACAATCGCAATATTTATGGTTCAGTTCCAATTGCTCATTCTACAATACTAAAAGAAGAATACCTAAATATCGCTCTTGTGCTAGACAAAATCAAATATAGCGAGCACCAATGGATTATTTGTGTTGATCTTAAGATGACTAATATCTTATTAGGACATCAAAGTGGATTCACCAAATATCCATGATCTTATTGTCTGTGGGACAGCCAGGCCAAGCACCTACATTGGGAAAAATGAAATTGGCCAGGGGGTCTACCGCATTTCGTATTTTGATTCGAAAAGCAAAATTTTTCGAAAGCAATTTCCGATTCGAAAGTTAAATCGTACAGCGTAACTCGTTCCAAACGATGACTGCTATAAAAATACCAAACTGGACGAAAATATCCCACAACAAAACAAATAATAAATATTATTCAATGTGTGAAAAATAATATAATTGTGTTTTTTAATAAAAATTTATTGTGTTTCTCTGTGGTTTGAAGAGTCAACAGAAAATGCAAACCATTACTTTATACAGCTTTTTGTTTGTAAATAAAATTTTTTTTAAAATTTTTTTAAAATTTCAAGACCACAAATATTAGAACATTTTTAATAAGAACGTTAGTAAACTTTACTTTTATATCAATTATAATATTATTAGCTTCAATTTGTTTGTTTTACACTATTATTTATCTTGAACTCTGTCATTTTCATTTTGTCACTAACAAAATAGCTTTCGAACAATTTCCTAACGCTTTTTGCATAACTGACGCTCGTTTTCGTAACACGGAGTTGGAGTTCCGAAAGGGATTTTTATTGTTCGTAAAATAGAGTTGCCGTTACGGAAGGGACTTTTTGTTTTCGCAAAGCTATTAACAACTTCCGTTCATTCGAAACAAATAGTACGAAAATCATAATACACAGTACAAATTGTTCGAACTCGTAAATTAGTTCTTTCGAATCGAAATACGCGGTAACCCCCCAGTACGTGAGGCGTTGGCGGTTGGAAATCATAACATCATAAATCCATCTTTAGTTCCAAAAGAAGAAATTTGCACATTAAACTAGGTCTTATGAAGCAGTTTGTCAAAGCCCTGGATAAAAATGGCCATGTTTCTCTTATATGTATAACGACAAAATTTCCAGGACTAAGCTTAGGGAAGATTAAAGCAGGAGTTTTTGAGGGTCCACAAGTAAAAATTTTAATAAAAGATTCCAGTTTCCTAAATTCAATAAACGATTTGGAACGGTCTGCTTGGACTTGTTTTGTTGAAGTTATTAAAAACTTTCTTGGAAATTACAAGTCAAGCAACTACCGCGAAAATGTTAACGACATGCTAGATAAATTTAGAAACTTTGGATGCAACATGTCTATCAAATTGCACTACCTTCATAGTCATCTAGACCGATTCCCAGATAATCTTGGATCTTTTAGCGATGAGCAAGGCGAGCGGTTTCATCAGGATCTAGAAACTATGGAAGAGAGGTACCAAGGACGATGGGATCGGCATATGATGGCTGACTTCTATTGGGGAATGCAACGAGACCTTCCCACTGCACATCATTCACGAAAGTCTCAAAAAAGAAAGTTCTTATGTAAATAATAATGCAAACTTTTTTCATATAGTACAAACGCGAAATACTAGAAAACTACACGTAAGAATTCCAACTTTTTGTTATTTTTGTAATCAGTATGAAATCCTAGTTTAAAAAATATAAACAGTTCCTTGGCACCAAAATTATTTTTGGCTTGTGTTATCAAATATTTTGTTTTACTTATTCTTTATTTATCTTGCTCTTAATATTAATATTGGGTAATCTTTAAACGTTATTTCAAATGAGTATAAATATGTAAGTCAATGTAAATGTAAAAAAACGACATTCGTTGATCAATTAATAAAAAATTGTTTTATTGAAAAAAATGTTGTTTGGCATTTTAAAATAACTAACCATATACCATCTATCTGCGGCTAACAAAGCCAACTCTTTAGCAAATTATTAGTGTTGTAGTCACATTAGCAAAATTTACTAAGTTCTTTCAAGTTTTGAAGCCTAAAACCACATTAAAGAACTGAGAATAAAATCGTTAAATTTTTGTCATTAACTGTCCACTCGAAAAAAATTTGTTTTTGTCTTTGGCATCAGGGCTGTAATATTGTATCGTTATTTAAATCAATTATTGTTAGAGTACTTTTATTTAAGGTTGCTGTCGGCGTAATAAATTTAATTTTTTTATTTTCTGTGATCACATACCCAGTTGGCAAAATGTTCTTAGGCGCAAATGTCGTCAACGATGACATTTTTGGATTTGTCGTCTATATAACATTGGTGACGACAACTTAAGTCACAAAACGTGTAGTTTGTCGTGTTTAGAATCGTATTTTCGCCTTTTGGAGAAATTTTTAAATTAGTCTTGAATAAATATTTATCAAGGACAACGTTAGCGCCATTGCATGTATTTTGTCGTGTTTCAAACCATTTTGACGACCAAATGCATGCAATGGTCGTTTATATAGTAGCCAATGACAACTTTTACCACATTGTTACCCGTATGATTTTTAACGACAATGTGCATGATAATGTCGGTTACATTGACGTGTACGACTTAAGTGCCCTTTGTTCGAAAAAGTCGTAGACGATTTGCATGGGCTGTCGCCAACAGGTCATGAGGGATTTACAAAAGGTCTTGTACGCGTCGTCGACGTTGTCAACTGGACCAACTGGGTAACTTCGAATTCAGTTATATGCCTAATAGTGATATGCATATATGTGACCGCTATTGTCTACGATTTGGCTGCAACTAAAGGATGTGACTGTAAGCGAATAGTAATATACATTATTTAGCTAAAAAAAAATTGTGTTCGAAAATAATGAGAAAAGAAATTCACATACATTGATAAATATATATGAATTAGGGTGTTCGGAAAATTTGGTTAAACCAGTCACCCCCAGGGATTAAAGATTGGTTGAAAACAATTCCAGAAATATTTATTTTTTTTATTTTTTGTCACGCATCTGGCTACTGCCCTTCTAGTTTTTTATACACTGTGTTCTTTGATTCTTCCCTTTCTAATGGGTGATTTTTTGCACGTGCCAAGAAATCCCTTCTTTAACTTTTTACTTACTTGTACGACACGCCTCAAATTTGGTCCCTTTTTTTCTTTTTCACATACTAACATGTTACCAGTGTGACCAGATACTAAAAATTTTTGTCCCTAAGTTGGCTTCAAAAAAATATGCTAAAATTTAATAGTACTTCTTTAAAAGCAAATATTTTCTTATTTTCGCTTATTTTTTCACATTTATTTATTGAATCTTCATAAATTTTATGAACTAACAATAATGAATCAAATCTTAATTATTCCTTAAGTTTACGAACTGCCAATGTCAGAGATTCTCAGGCTTAGCCCTGATATGATCGGATAAGTGCTGCAGTATCCCTTCTTCTTAAGTTCTCATCCATATTATGAAACATTTGCTGCAACAACTTTCTTCAATTCTCTTTTGAAACTGTATTCGTGTCCATAGAATAAAAAGTTTGTTTTACAGCATTGAATCATTTTCTATGCCTTCTATCTTTCTTTTAATGACAAACTTACAAAAACTAGTCGTACATAAAACTAATTACACTTTTCCATTCGTCTTTCCCCTTTGATCAAGAAACTCAAATGTTTAGCAGCAAATGTTTCATAATATGGATTGGGACTAAGCGAGTTTGGCAGCCATCATTGAACATACGTATTCCACGGATAATTACCTCGACAAAAATGCCAATATTTTTGGGTAATTATGCGGGGTAAGCATTTAAACGAATACGCTTAACTACCTCGTTGAGGTAATAATTAGAATACGTTTAACTACCTCATTGAGGTAATTAAGCGAATTCGTTTAAGTACCTCAGTGAGGTAATTAGACCTATTTATTTATAAGATAACTTATCTGAAGAGATAGCAATAAAAAACAATGGGATTTGTTGTCTTAAAGCTTATCTGTAGTGCTTTTTGAGATGTCGTGTCATATCCTACTACTACTCATGGAAGCCGTAAATATGCAATTGCATGGTTTTTCTTGTGCGACCAATGAATGCAGAAACAATATATTTATGCGTTTAGAGCTTTTAATGAATTTTGGTTTCGATTTGTTTGTAAATAATTTTCATATTTTAGCTATTGCTGCATTTTTATTGCACACATATTTTAAGTTTTTAACATATTTTAATACATGTTAAGCAAATAAAAAAATTGCTTAAAATTCTGGTTAACAGATGAATTTTCTGTTGCTTTAATTTCGCCAACTTCATTAAATTATCACTGTACAATTTTAAGCCAAAGCAAGTTTTTGTTGAAGATAAATGTTTTTCGCAACTTATAACATAGAAGCCGAGACGCATCGTTCAGTAAACGATCGAATCAGAAACACTTTTTTAAGTAATCTCTTCGTGTCCGTCCGTCCGTCCATCTTGCTGGTTGTATGTCCATGTGAACCTTGTGCGAAAAGTAAAGGTAGCAGTTTTTAGATAATTTGATAAAATTGTGTAAATACTTTTAATTGTCATAAGAACGAAATCTATGTAAATTGTAAGCATCGGTCCATGCAAACTTCAAACTTTATTCTCTTTAAGACAAAATATCTCATAAATTTGGTGTATCTAGATAATATATAACTCTTATATGAATCTTGACCTCATAACATAACTTTTAATGCAAATATTAATTTGTTGAATATTTTGCTTTTAATCAAGCCATATTTGTTTTTTAGGCATATTTTTTTAAAAGAATTTTAGTGCATATTTTAAAATTATTAACATGTAAAACTTGGTTGCATTACTTGCTGTGTTTTTGTCAAATAGTACTGAGGCAATTAAACGAATGAAATTTAGGTATAATTTTGTTTTGGGAGTTAAGTTTTTAAGGCAATTATCCGAATCGGGTAATTAAGCGTATGGCAATTAAACGTGGATTTCTGTTTAAAAAATGGAAGAAAAAAAACGGGGATTTAAAACTCGATGTAAATAAGCGTGAAAGGCATTTAAGCGTGGGGTAATTAACCGGGTTATACTGTATTTCGATCTTGTGTGTTTGGGTTTGGTTCAAGCATTTTTAAGTATTTAATTGAATTATTTGTGGTTACAGATTTTACTGATGGTACATCGTGGTCTTTATGAATGTTTGGGTGTTTTACATACCAGGGAGCGGACGTATCGATTAGAAAGATTTGGTTTCGTCGCTTTTGTATTTTGGCTTTAAGATAAGTAGGAGTTTACAATCTCGACTATGGGTCTTATTTCTCTCAACCAGCCAATTTATTTAAATTGCTTTTAGTTTAATATGATTTAACTTTGACTTTATATGGCATTTCCACGTTCAGCGGAGATCTTAATGTATACCGAGATATTTTACATTCGAATGTTGTGGTATTATTTTGCTATTGATTTCAATTGGGGGACATAACTCTACGCAAAGTAAATGTTATCTGTATCCACTTTTGTACACTGGCCTTGATATATGTGGTGCTGTTAGTACAGGGTGTCTATTGGCAAATTTATATTTTTAAATTTCAAAAAATAATAAACGGTGCGGAGAGAGGGGGGCGCCGTTGAAATTATAGATTGTGCAGATTTGTCAGTCACGATGTCAGAGAGGTCGAGTGAGCGCCGCACGTTCGCTGTAGAGACATTTTTTAAGAGTAATGATGCTTACGTAATTGCTCGTCCACACTTTTATTCATAGTTCGGTATTTGTCGAACAAGTGATGGACCGAGTATAAATGGTTGCAGAGATTCCGCGCAACTGCTTCGGCTTTGAACGTCTCACGGCCAGGGCCCAGTCAATCTTCTAGGACTCCCGAAAATATTGAACTGCTTGAAAGCAATTTACGTGAAAATCCGCGACTTTCCATACGGAAAAGAGCAGCCTCACTGGGATTATTCATGAAATTTTAAAAAAGGATCTGAATTTCCGTCGCATCGTTCAAGAACTGAAGGAAAGTGACTTTAATTTACGCCAAATTTTTTGTAAAACGGTGTTGGAGCGTTTTCGCATTGTAAATCCCATTGTTTGGAGCGACGAGGCTCATTTTCACTTTAAAGGCCACGTCAACAAGCAAAACTGCTCTTACTGGTCTCCAAGAACCCGCAACCCTCGATTGAAACATCAAAAACCATTGCATTGCCCCAGGGTAACTGTTTGGTGTACCTTATCAACGCATGACATAATTGGATTTTTTTTTTTTTTCGAAAATTCTCGAGGCCAGGCGACGAATGTCAACGGTAAAAATTATCGACGCATGATTACGGAATTTGTTTGCGAAACCTGCGAGCTCATCCATCGTACTCTTCACACACGTGGTTTCAACAGAATGGGGCGCCTGCACTCACAGCCAGAGCTGCGATGAATTTGCTTCGGAAACATTTCCCTCAAAAACTGATCAGTCGCTTTGGGGACATCCCATGACCACCGAAGTCGCCCGATCTAACTCAAATGGATTTTTTTAATGGGCTACCTAAAAAAGAGGGTTTATAATGACAATCCCCAGTCTCTTGTGGCTTTTAAAATATTCGTCGAGAAATCAGCTCAATTGAAACAAGTTTACTGCAGCGTGTGGCGCAGAACACACGGCTCCGTTATGAACAGTGTGTTCAACTCGACGGAATACTCTTTAAAAACTTCATGCCAGACTTTGTCGAAAGCTTGAGAAACATCAATGAAGAGTGCACAACAATATTTTTTCTAATGACGTTTACTAGTCTGTGTGTTTGTTTGAATGTGGTATGTTTCTTACTAAATCCAAAAGTTTCTCAAATAACTTTGATGTGTGAGATAATAAGCTGTGTGAGATAATAAGCTGAAGAGTAGTATTTAGTTCGTAAAATTTAAATAAAATATTTTTATTACATTTTATCATGACCAGTTGCTTTCTTGGGGTTTAAAGCAGCAATAGCCTTTTCAATTTTCCCTATCTTAAATCTTGAAGGTATCGCAGTTCCGGTAATGACAGGTAGCAACTCGACTGGTGTATCGTTTGGTTAATTAGGGTTGAATACATTTTTTTTAAATGAGTTTCGCAAGGGATGTTTAGAAATTACCATTCTTTTTAGATTTTTAGTTGCACGGCATTTAAGATATTTTTCAAAGGATTCTGTTTTCTGGGACTGCAGTATTTTAGGTAAGGTTCCATTGGCAGCCGTCATCAAGCACAGCTCACATGGGTTCATTAATGAGTTCCCATTTTGTAACCATGTGACACCGTTTCCCAAGGGTCCTATTTTACCTGGCTGCTAATGGTCTCACTCTGCCGACCGGATGAAGAGTCCATAAAAGAGTGGATCCTTTTTAAACCAATACCAGAGAGCCAGGTTTTGCCCCCAAGGGTTCTTCGACCAAACATTTCAAACCTTAAATCTCGGGATGCCTCCTCGTCACCGCAACTTTTACATAAGTCATTACAAGGGAGTGCCTCTCAATGGGCCAGTGGCCGGTTATAACCTCAGTTAAGTTTCTGAGACTATGTCTGGACAGCTGTAATGCACGCCGAGTCTTTTTTCATCAATTAATGGCCATAATTTCCTGGTTTCCCCACATGTAGTTTCATCAAACCATCTTCGGCTGGCAATAAGATGAAACTTGTGCGCAATAAGTTGCTTACTCCTTGGGAGTTAAACAGCTATATTATATGTTGAACGGTCTCGATTTAAGGTGGTGCCTGCATACGAAAAGATAACAGCTTGGACATACACAAGCTGTGGGAAGATGTGTTAAACTGGTAACAGAGACCTCTCAAAGTGTAACTAACGCTGCTTCTAAAGATGGCCTTATTAGAACCAGGTTGAAATCCCGTGCAGAAATGCCAAATTTTGGTCAAACGAATATGCTTAAATTTTAAATTTACGTCATTTATTATAAGTTTTATTTTCTTGTACATTAATTTCAAGTATAAAATATTTTAATAAAATAAATTTTAACCCCTTTGTTTTGTTAAAACGTTTTCAAAAGTATAGCCCTCTTTCAAGCAGGAAAAACCTTATTTCTAAAAATTCAAAACGAATTGAACAACGTTTCAAGTTCCTTAGATCAGTATGGTCACTTGTTTGATAAGTTTTCTTCACTTGATAATTTTGGACCCACTCAGCAAGACTATAAATAGGCATCCCCACAACAATCTTCTCCAAAGCGCCGTAAGTCAGCTCGAAATAACAATAAGGCTTCTTCAGAATCAGCCAATTTAAATCAAGCAGTCGTGAGTAATCAGTGAATAACTCCTGGAACATCTAAGGTTGCTGTGGAAATTACTACTAGAAGGATCCAAACATACAAATTTTAACACACATAAATGATAATATTAATGTGGCTCGTGAACTTCGTGTACTTCCTCCAAAAAAACATTTGTTTGTATCCCGTTTTGCATCAGAAACTACTATCGAAGACATAAACTATTTCGTTATAAGTAAAATAAATTTAAATGAAGACATCATAACATACAAATACTCATATGCTCAACCTAGAAGCACTACATCTTTTAAGATTACGGATTCATCCGAAGTATATAGTACTTTAATAAATCCATCTTTTTGGCCTGAATATACACTAGTTAGAGAATACATACCGAGATCTAACCAAAGAGTTAATAATCGTGCTCGCCTTCCACCAACTGTGCCAACGTTTCAAAAAAACTAAATACTGCAACTGATAACCACTTACATATTGTATATCAAAATGTCTGTGGATTAAATACAAAATTGTCTAGACTTTATATCAATAGTTTTGAATTCGATCATCATGTTATTATATTCACTGAAACTTGGCTTAACAAAAATACACTTAATACTGAAATATTATGCAATAAATTCAATATTTATAGACTGGATAGAGATACAAACACAAAAGGTGGTGGAGTCTTGATAGCAGCTCATAATACTTTTTCATCTGTAGAAATAAACTTAAATGTTCCCAAGGGAATCGAATTTGTAGCTACACGTATAAAACTAAAACATAAAAACATCTTATAGCTTGTTCCTATATACCGCCCAGTCAAAGTAGAAATCAAATTATTTACTATGAACACGTAAAATTAATCGAATCAACAACATTATTAACTGAGCCTGGCGATTTATTTCTTGTTTTTGGCGATTTTAATATGACTGATGTTTCCTGGAAATTTTTACCTCATTCATTTTTCTACGCACCGTGTAAGGCTAATGAATGAATGGATGTGTTGTTAAATAAAGTTTATGACTTGTGTCTTTTTCAAGTTAATGGAGTTTGCAACAGATTTTGAAAATTGCTCGACTTAGTGTTCATAAATGAACCTACCGAAAGTACGCTAACCCGCACTGAACCAATTGTCATACCTGAAGACCGTTATCATCCCACACTTGAACTGAGCATTAACATTCCAAGCTTGCTATCAACAAAAGACATGCAAGGCGAACAAATTTTCTGTTTCAAAAAGGCTAATTATGATGAATTAAACTTTCGTTTATTTAATACTAATTGGCTGCATTTGTTAACTAACATAAGTGGTACTCCATCTTTTATTGATTCAACAATACAAGTCTTCTACGCTACTATCTTTAAATATTTTGATGAATGTGTTCCGAAAGTAAGATTATGCACCAAAACTGGACCACCATGGAATTCTAAGCGATTATCGAATCTAAAGAATATAAAAAATAAATATTTTAAAAGGTACAAAAAGTCTGGTTTACTCTCCGACTACGCCAAATATGCTGTATCCCGATCAGATTACAATTTAATGAACACGTTGCTCTACAAGAACTATCTAAACACTATTAAACACAATTTAAAATCTGATCCAAAATCGTTTTATAAATTCTTTAATTCGAAACGTAATTCAACTGGTTATCCTAATGTTATGAAATACCAATCTGGTGAATCTAACAACAATTTGGAAATAAGTAATTTATTTGCAGACTTCTTTTCGACGACTTCCTCAGATGCCCAATATAATAATACCTCATATCCCTATCCTATTGCTGAAAGCCAACCAATACAAATTTTTCCGATCAGCACATCACAGATTTTAACAGCTCTAAGAAGCGTTAAATCGACATTTAGTAGTGGACCGGACGGTATACCCAGCTGTGTTTTAAAAAATTGTGCAAATGCACTTGCTACTCCACTGCAAATAATATTTAACAAATCTATAGAGCATGGCTATTTTCCTCAATATTGGAACTTTCGTATATAATTCCACTATTCAAGGCCGGTAATAAATCAAACATAATAAACTATAGAGGAATTGCAAAGCTTAGTGCAATCCCAAAATTATTAGAAAAATGTATCACCGATAATATTAGTCACCAAATATCGTCTTTTTTATCCACTCATCAACACGGCTTCAGAAGTTGCTGCTCCACAACAACTAACCTTTTACAACTGACAACCCTGGTTAATAGAAGCTTTAATAACAAACAACAAACTGATGTCATATACACCGATTTTAGTAAGGCATTTGATAAAGTTAACCATTTCTTACTGTTACTGAAACTTGATATTATGGGATGCACTACAAATACCATAAACTGGTTCAGATCATACCTAACAGGTCGGAAACAGCGGGTAATCTCCAATAATGCCACCTCTAAAATTATTATCGTGAAGTCTGGAGTTCCTCAAGGGAGCCACCTGGGACCGATTTTATTTTCTATTTTTATAAACGATTTACCGAGTGTAATAAAATTTTGCAATGTTTTAATGTATGCTGATGATGTGAAGATTTTCCAAAGTCATAATAATATTTCAGAGGACAAACATTTACAACGTGATTTAAACAAATTGTATGATTGGTGCAATATCAGCCTGATGGGTCTAAATTTAAAAAAGTGCAAACATATGCGATTTTCACGAAATTGGAATGATAATGGTCGTTTTTTCTTAGGTGGAAATCAGCTAGAATTAGTTACGGAGTTTCTAGACTTAGGAGTACTCCTTGATTGTAAATTAAATTTTAACAAACATATTGTCATGATGGTGAATAAAGCTCGTGGCGTGCTTGCTTTTATTAAACGATGGGCTAAAGAATTTACTGATCCTATAATAACCAAACGTTTGTATATATCGTTAGTAAGGCCTATCCTGGAATACGGTTCTATTATTTTGGGATCCCTACACTGATTGTCACAAGAAGCGCATTGAATCTGTTCAAAAACAATTTCTCTTATTTTGTCTGGGAAATACAACATGGAATGCAAATGTGAATCTTCTTTCATATTCTGCAAGACTTTCTATAATTAATTTGCCGACTTAAGACAGCAGACAGCATCATGCTTAACGTTGTTTTTTTAGTAAATTTATTAAATGGTTCGATTTTCTAAGACTTCTTGCTGAACACAATAAACTTCAATATACCTCTTAGGTCTACTCGGAACTACGCATCACTTCATCTACAGTGTTTTCAAACTAACTATGCAAACGCTGACACTTTAAGGAGATTATGCAAAACTTTTAATGATTTCTATAATTTTATTTACCCTGTTAACGTTAATATTTTAAAACGTAACATCATTTTGTTCTTGAATGTAAACCATTAGTTAAGTATCCTTATAAAATGTATATTATATTATTGGTCTGTAAGGATTTTAGTCCATAGACCGTGATTAAATAAATAAATAAATAAAAAAAAAGATGGCATTTAATCCGATTTTTATTACTTTTATTGTAATCTGTGTAAAATTACGCAAATTTTGATAACTCTTGCGAAAGTGTAGCTCGAAAAAACATTTTTCTCATTCAAGGACGGGATTTCTTTAGGCCTCAGCCGCCAATTTAGTGGGTATTAATAAAAAACAAAGCAAAAAATTTTAGGACGATCGGCGAAGATTAAGCCGTCCCTGACGCCCATCAAAGTTGGAGAAAAATTATATTTTTACATTAAATCTGACTTTTATGTTTCATAACTTAGAAAATATTAATTTTGTAGAATAATTCTTAACAAGTTTTTCTTTAATCTCTCATTAAACAAAATAAACTGAAAAATAGTCGCAATTAAAAAAATCAAATTTTTAATTTATTAAAGGAACGCTTTTCCATGAATCACGTATCTTTAATTTTGTTGAAAAACATTTTTATGGTAAATTAAAAAAAAAAAAACAGACCCCGGCTGGTCTTTGGTGTTTGAGCCTAATTCGTGTACGGTGAATCCAGTGGTGGTAACCGTTTTTTTAGGTTAGCTTTTGTTTTCCAGATATACTGTTATATCGAAAATTAAGGAGGTTGCACAACGTATGTTCACGTTGCTCAAAAATGGTTTAAGCTAAAAAAACCGAAATTCCGCAATAAAAAAACCTTACAAAATCTTAAAGGTTTTTCTTATTACCGCATTCATTTTAGAAACATAATTTTTTTAACAAAAAATAAACAATTTTTTTTTTAAAGATGCAGCTGTGCTTATAATTTTTTTTAACCCTGCGGCCACACGATCAAGTTGTTCTTGATAGTCTTTTACATATACTGCTTGTCAAAATTTACATAAATTTAAAGCTGTGACGTAGGCTGCACTCAATTTGTAAGCAATTTACTTCCAAGATATCAACAACAACACAATTTATAAAGACAAACTTGTACTCAGCTGTTAAATTGAGAGTAAAATTGCCAAACAAATGGAAAGGTGAAATTCAAAGCCATCTCGTGGTCAATTTAAAAATTGTGAGTGTGTTAGTAAAAAACTGAGAGTGTATTGCAAATTGAAAGGAATTGAAAGGCAAAACTCGATCGTGTGGCCACCAAGTTAGACGAATTTGCAAAAATAAGCCATAAGTGATTAAATCTGTTCACAACTTTTGATTTTATCCACAAAAGACGAACTTCGAATAATCACAGCTGCCCCTTGGTATGTTAAAAACTCAAATATCCACAAGGATCTCAATGTGCCACTGGTAACGAAGTATCCGGTAAAATATTTAAAAAGGCTAAAGTTGCACCCAAATCCACTAACTCGAAATATTTTAAATGATAGCGGCCACCTTTGCTTAAGGAGAAGAGACACTGCAGCACTTACCCATTAAGATGAACGATAAACACATATATAAATGTGAATAGAACCCGTGATGAAGAAAATTTTTGTCTGGCAGGGGCAGGACATAAAATAAAGCATTAGGATAAGATTTGATTAATTATTGTTACTTCATATTTAGTATATGAAGATTCAATAATAAATAATGAAAAAAAAAATGAGTGCGAACATCAGTGATAATAAAAAAATCTAATAAATAAATAAATTAAAGATTGCTAATTTCGATTAAAATTTCATTAATTCATTTTGGTGACTTTACTCCAAAACTTTTCGATTGCCATGGGCCATTAAGTTCAAAAGATCTACATTCTTGAAAGAGAGATTACCACAAATTTACGTTGAAGTCAACGCTGAAATGACGGCAAATCATGACTCAAGGAAATTTAAAAATTTCTAATGTTGCCGTATTAATAATTTTATTAATCATTTATAAGGCGGGCTTGATCTGGCTTGATTATCAAGATTTTTAAATTTGTTTTAAGAATCAAGAACAAATGTAATTTTCAAGATAAATCGGAATTTTAAACAAGTTTCCACTTAATTGTTAAAAAAGTATAATCGTGCTAATTATATATGGCCTGCTGATTGTAGAAGAATGTATAGCAGAAAGATTTTCAAAGTCTTGTGTGTTTTTTATTTCTTTCATATTCCATTAATTTCATGTTTTAATTTTAGCCTTAGAAATTAATTTTGGCTTTACACAGAAAGAAAAACACTCAGGATAAACCAAGTTTTTAAGGATTACTTTAAGTACAAGTCGTACTCAAAAATTCAAGTACGAATAACACACTTAAACGTACTCAAAACAATCCTAAATGGGATTACTTTCAAAAATCAATCCCTGAATTTCTTGAAATAAGTATAAAATTCTTAAATCAAGTACAAAAAAGATTAAACTTTTCGTTGATAGTGCCACTGTGAGAGTAAAATTACAAAATGAGTTTTAAATCTCATAAAACTTATTAGTCTCATCTCTCAGCATTGCATTCTTTTATGCGTGCGTACGTGTGTGTTTTTTAAAATTTGTTGTACAATTACAACAACACAACACAAGTTCGATTTGCTTTTTGTTTGTAGTAACAACAGAACAAGGAGAAAAACATACATATCGAGGGTTATTTTTCAAATATGTAGTGCTATCTGAAATTTTTAAAAAATTTTTTTTTATAGAAACGTGTTCACTGACGGAAGGGTCATCTGTTATTTAAATTTGAAAAAAAAAAAATTCCCAAAACGGTTTTTTCATAAATGTTGTTTTGTGCTATCTAACACAGACTTTTTTTTTTTGGAAAAAAGTGCGATCTACATAAAGAATATTACTTCATATAATAAAATTATAAAAAGTGTTATTACAAAGTAGAAATATTATACATCAAAGGGTTGGGGATTGTGTCTAGATTTCATAAACTAATATAATTTTTTTGTATAATTCGTTGTAGAAATTTTGCAAAAATCTGCAAAAAATTGTTTAAGAGTTTTTTATCTAATAAAATATTTGTGAGCTAATATTCTTTAGTGCTTAATACAAACCAGCTCAAAATTTTATTAAACTTACAAAACGAATCCCACAATTCCCAAAAAACAGCCGAAATTTCCCTAAAATTAGGGTTTTTTAGAAATATAATGGCTACAAAACACGGGTCTTAAGCGGCCAATACACTTGCAATATTATTGTATATGATATTCGCCATATTATTTCAATTTTGTCCTATATTATGCAATAAGTCCCACTATGTTTTCATTCATTCAATAAAAAGGTGAACATAAACTATAGGAATAACATAAACGGCATTTACAATGTTGCCAACACATTTCACTTTCTTTTCGTTGTGTAATAAAAATCAAAAGTCTTTTGATTGTTGCCAATATATTGTGCTACCATTGAATATCGCATACACATTGGCGATATAATTGTACAATACGTAAAACTGAACAATTTTATTGCAAGTGTATGAGCCGCTTTAGTATTCATATTGCACAATTATTATACACATATCGGGTCATACAAAGTCGAACGATTCGCCCAAAATTGGACCTTCCGAATGGACCACCTCAGACAAAGGCATGGCCAAAATTTACTTGTTACATATATGATATTATACAAATAAAACTGTTAATTTGTATAATATCTTTAAATTTTCTAAAATCTTTGGATGAAGTTTCCTGATGATCTGACGTATGCAACCAGTGAAATGCGTATGTTAATAGCTTATCCCATCAGCAATAAATTTCAAAAATTAGGAATTAAGCACGACAAACAAAATCTTGTTGATAATTCACAAAAACAAATTTCAAACAAATTATGATAAATTTGAGTCTTATATTTCCAAAATACTGGACCAATTATGGAGTACTCGGCAAGCGCATTTCTCTAAAAAATTATTTTTAGCATCCAGCTAAAATTAAGAATTAAGGATCGTTTTTAGTTTTTGTTATACCTGAGATGTCCTAATTTGGGAACCTATAGTACCTCCTCCTGCTAAGTCTATAGACCTCAAATGCAAGACATAAACTCGATTACAACTTTTTAATTTTCACCTCAAACTGCATTCCAATCGGACCAACCGTTTATAAAACATAGAATCATATCATATAAATAGAAGCGAAACTCTTATAATCTGGCCCACGTTCTCTTCAACTATATCATTATTTTTATGATAATTTAAAGTATGTGGATAAAGTTAAATTATTTATTGCTTTTCAATAAACATTAGTGTAAAATTTTAACTTAATTTCGAGTTATTGTAACATGATTACGCGTTTCTTTAAATTTTACTAATTATTTTAATAAAAATTCGTGAAACTTTAACTAAAATCTCAAATAGTTTTCATTACAGGTGATTTTCATTTTTGTCGATAAAATTTTAATTTGTAAGTAGTGCTATCAGACATATAAGCGCGAATATCTGGAATTAAAAAAAAATTAATATATGTATGATTTAGATTACTCCTAGATGATTTTATTACTCCTAGAGTTATCGAAAAAATCAGTTTTTTCGCTGTCCTGTAAAATTGTGCACTATTTGAAAAATAACCCTTGATGTACTATATGTATGTATTATTTTCATGTTTAACCCTCTGGCTTACGCGTGTCTTGATTATCAATACATACTAAACAAAGGTCTGGCCAGACTCATGTGTACCACGAGGGGCTAAAAGTTAATTTGAAATCTTGCTTCTCATTTAGTTTATATTTTTAGTTAAATATGTACATAAGATTTTTAAAGTAAAAAGCCTATCGGGCATGATGTTGGTGTTTTATCATTCTTTAAGGTGTAAAACGGGTAAGTAAATTAATCATAATGATTTTTTCTTTCTAATTTCTAATTTAAAATTTTTGGGTTTTTTTAAGCACGAATTGGGGATAAAATCAACTTTATAATACTTTTATCAAGCGTGTTTTGAGATTGATTCAATCTTAGTTTTGCTTAAATCAATCTCATTTTCGGATTATTTTAACTACGAATTCAGCTTAAAACAATTTTATTATTCTCAAAATGAGCTTGATTCAATCTTAGTTTTACTTAAATCTATCTCATTTTCGGGTTATTTTATGTACGAAATCGGGATTGAATGTGGATAATTTAAGTATTTTGGGATTGAAAATCCGTACTTGAATCAATCTTTCTGTACTTTATTTAAGAAAATCCGTACTCATCGTACAATTAATACCGCTTCGGAATGATTTGAGTACGGATGGATTGATTTGTCTTTTGAGTGTAGATATATTTAACGAAATATCTGAGCAAAATTTAGTTCTCCTATCTCATATTGGATGGGCGTTATTGTATCAAAACCATGCTTTCTGGTGTAATAAGGTAGTTAGTTGTCTAAGACTATTTCCTTTATGCTTTGTTCACAATCAGAGCAACAATTTCGTTTTTTTTTCTTCTCTCTTTTTTCTTCCCAAAGTATTTCATATATTTTCCTTTAATTTTTAGAACAAAAGTGTAACTAAAATTTTTAATTATGATGTACTTATTTCCAATTTGTATTGATTAATTACACTAAAATTTACTGTGGGGAACGAAGCTAGTTCCTATTCGCATTTCGCTGGTTGCTTAGGCCAGATCATCAGGAAACCTTTTTTCCAAGACTTTGGAAAAACTGAAGATGTAATTCAACCAAAACTGTAAAGCGAATGAGAATAAACAGCTTAAAAATTAAAACAAGTTGTTAAAATACTGTCTTAACTATGATTAAAATATGAAGAAATATTTATTTATTAAATATGTTTGATTGAGTGCTTTTTTGCTAAGTGTAATTTTGATAAATTTTTTCATTGATTCAAATAAATAGTTTGTTGACCTAAAATTTTATTTTTACCAAACTTTGTTGTTTAAAACTTTCTTGAGATATTTTTTTTTGTGTAGAAACTCGATTTCAATACATATGGACAGACAAACCAACGGACGGATTAACGGACATCGTAAAATAAGGTCCGCTACGCATAAGATCAGTATTGTGAAAATAACAAACTTAACAATAATATAAATTTGTGTGTTCATTTAACCGAATTTTTAATTGTCAAAAAAGTCAAGCTTTTCTTTTGAATGTCAAGCTTTTTGCCGATTTCGATTGGGCAAGGCCCTACATTTTATTGATTTGAGATGGTCCATCCTTTTTCCCGATGACCATTTTTTTAGAAGAAAACACCTACGAATAAAGATTTTTCCCTACGTATAACTTCACTGGTTTGACAGTATTGCCTTTTTTCGTTTCTAAATGTTCATTCTCGAAACCAATCATTACAATAGTTATAAGAGAGGACATTATCTTGTTCACACACATTTAAGCAAGAATGCTCAAATTTTTTTGTATAGTTTAAAATTTTTCGATTTTTAATGCATTTGTTTAATGAAAAAATAAATAGTTCGATGTCTATTGACTGTAGCTGGCAGATGTTTAAGTTTTTGGGGTGTTGATTGCGCTGCGCAATGGTCTATTTTAAATTTGCGTAAAAATCACTTTGGGCTGAAAATGAAGAAATTTTATGATATCTTTATTCAAATGGAAATTACCAAAATAGCAACCGTTGATAAAACGAGAATGGCTTAATTATTTTCATATTCTTTATTTTCGTTTTCAAGGTGTTAATTTGTTTTCAACTACATACTTCCAAAGACAGACGTCTGGACTTGTTTCTCACATTCACATAGCCATACATCACTCATTCGATCGTCCAATCTATAATTATCATCATATTCAACACAAACATACATACACCATTATTGTGTGAGCATGTGTTATTGCATGCTGCTCATTAAGTTGCATGCACTTCATGTGCTTGAGAGTTTAATGAAGCTGCTCAATTCAAACTTGTAGTAATTAACAAACAAGTCGTTTCATCTCATCATTCCATACCATTCCTCTTACCACCAGTGCGCAAAATGTGAAAATATCTTAAAAGTGTAAATATTTAAAAGGGGTTGCAAACCTTTAAGATCAGAAGTTTAAATACTTGTTTGTGTCTATTTTTGATTTTTTCCTTTTGTGTATTTACAAATAAAGTAAATTTTCTCATAAAAAATATCCCAAATGTTAGATGTCTTTTTTCCACTCATTAATATTTCAAGGTAATTAAGTGTCAATACTTCGGTTTAAAAACGATCCATTCAAGTGAAAAATAATTTGTATTTTCTTAAAAAAATAATCCTCAAACGTGTTTTTGTTTATCATTTCTTTTTAAATATAAATCGAATTACCCAACTAAAAACAACTAACAACTCAAAATTTATCAAAATCGTTTATTTTTTCATAAACCAGTTCACAAATTAAATCAATAAGGAACACGTCACTGTCTTCTTAAACATTTGTCGAACTCAGTTTTTCCCTCTTCTGAACATTTTTAAATTTTGTGTTGTTACTGTTTATGATTTTGTGTGCGATACATTCTTCACTTTATTTAAAGTGTTTGCGTGCTTGCTGGAAAAGGAGGTAATAATGTCGAGGGAAATCAGAAATGTGCGCTAAAAACGCGTTTTATGCGCATTAAATATGCAGTAAAAACTGGAAAATATGCCCTGAAAATTGTTAAAAATATGTCCAAAAATTAAAAAATTGCTAATTGGAAAACAAAATATTCAACAATTTTATAACAGTTCCACTTAATGACAACAATCCTAAAATTGTAATCGGTAAAGCCTAGACGAATTTTCGAGATTTTATCCTATTTGGACGCGATAGGCAGTCATGGGCTCACAAAAACAAAGTTATTTTAAGAGGTTAAAATTCGTATTAGAGTTATTTTTGTCGAATATCACATATTAAATATTAACATCCATATGAGATTTTTGTCTGAAAGGGATTTTAGGGACGATGTTAAGTTGTTTATTAATGTCAACATTCAAAAAAGCTTTTATAGATGGGTGCTTTAGGCAAATGTGAACCGATTCGAAATTTGCAGTAAAATATTTTTGGAACGAATTTTATCTAAATACATACCAACAGACCCGTGTTGAAAAATTCAGTACTTTGGTACTTTTTTCAGTACTTTTTCATATTAAAAATACCGCAGTACCCCCGCGTTGTTTTAAGTACTTCTTATCCTTTGAGCTTTTTAACTCTTAGGCCCGTTTTCACAACTAACTGATAGCTAAAGGTAGGATTTTATCGGCCGTATAAAAAGTCTTCCATTATAAAAACTTTACTTTAACCTACCAGGTATGCTAAACCTTTATTAACTTTATCGCTCACTTTAGGTTAAGGTAAAGTTTTAATAATAGAAAACTTTTTATAAGGCCGGTTAAAGCCTACTTTTAGCTATCGGTAATTTGTGAAAACGGGCCTTAACTTTTTAACTGTAATGTGATCATTTCGAAAGCAGGCATAGGTTTTCATGTGTTTGTTGCAAAATTTATATTGTTGTATTTTAAAAATAATAAACAACGTTAATATTGAAATACAAAGCGTGGACGCCAGGATTCATATTTTCCTTTCCAGAATGGGATATTTGTTCTTACAAGTGGCAAGAAAATTTATAAAAAGGGATGCATTGGATACTATGTTAAATGAAAACCATATTAATAGAAACATGCAATGTTAAGGAAATCGTTTTATTCGACAATTTGCGAAACATTAAGAACTAATTTTTGTTTTGAACATAAAACCTTAAAAGTGATAATCAGCTTCACTCCAGAAAATATTGTTTTCGGAAAACCCAAGAGCATAATACTGATGTTATTAATGTTATTTACTAACGATAAAGAAAACTATAATAATATTAATTCTCCATTCCGTGTTCAAGGGGATCTTTCAGAACTGAATATATTTAAAATTCTTTGAAAAATATAGCCAATATTAAGAACGAAGCTAATGTTTGCTGACATTTCACATATTGCTTTTTGTATTTTATCAATACCACATTTCTGAGCATCAATTGAATTACAATAATATTGTAAATGGATGGGCCGCTTGACGCTTATGTATAACAGAAATATTATTTACATGTGTACCTCAAATATAAATATTGCTATTAAATACTTAGATAAATAAATTCCAATAAAATATTTTTTTTTCCTTTTATTTTCATAAATTATTGGCTTTTTTCAAAAAAAAAAGTACCATTTGGTGAGAAAAATACTCTTTTAGTTGAAGTTCAGTACCATTTCAAAATTTCAATTTTGCAACACTGCAACAGACACAAAGAGTTTAATTTGGAAAGAAGTTTTTATGGGGAATATGTGGAATTATAGACCGATTCTCACCATTGACATATACTTCGTCCTTAGTACAATTAAAATGTAATTACCCAATTTGATCAAATTGTTAACATGGACAGACAACCAGCCAGACGGATGGAAGGACATCGTTAGACTACTTTAAAAAATCTCCATCTAATTCACACATCGCCAAAAACGTATATAATTGCTTTTTCTTAGATGGCAAAATTGAAGCAACACGTTGGGTAAACAGGAAGATATTTAATACAGAAAAGCCAGAATTTCGCAAAAAAAAATTTTTTTTTTTTATTTGCTGCCAAAGCACTTGCAGGCATCTAAAAAATCGAACATGTACCAAAATATGCGTCAAAAAGGCAAAATATGCGCTATAATCTAAAAAAATGCTGCAAAAAGGCTCTCTTAACAAAATTATGAAAAAACATGCTGCAAACAGTAAAATATTCACTATCAAATCGATGCAAAAATTCATAAAAAGCTCTAAACGGTCGCACAAGGAGGAAAAATATGCAATTGTATATTTGTGGTTTCCCTGATAATGAAAATAAAAATAATAAATTGTAAAATGTAAAATGAAAAATTATTATCAAAACAAGTTTGTATATGCACAAAGATATGCAACCATAAAAAGGTTAATAAACAAAGAAATATGCAAATGCTTGGAGGTTGCCCACCGTCAATTGTAGACAACGAAACAACAGTACATGTGGAACAACTAAGGTCGGATTGAAGGAATAGACTTAACGTTTATCGGTCTTGTATAGACTTTGCCGACCCACATATATATCCAGGATAAGTTCATTTGTGGATTTATAGTGTGGTAAAAGCGCAAGTTCTTGGACTTTACCTTAAAAGTATAATATTTGTATTGTAACTGGAAAATTTTCTTTCTTTTTAAAAATTATTTTATAATTGAAATTTTTTTTCGAATGTGCTTCTTTGAGTCAGTCAAACTTCATTTAATAATGTTTTTCTAATAGTGTTATTATATCAATATTTCAGATGCTTTTCGCTTAAGCTAACCAGAAAATGTATTACATTCTATTACAAAAAAAGCTTTAAAAATTAGGCTTGACTCAAAGAAGCATATTTAAAAATGTTTAAATAATAATAATAAATAATAATAAAGCCCTTATGACACTACATTTTTAATGCATTGTTCAAGTTTTGGTGAACAGTGCAAATATAAAGTAATAGAAAAATTGACCAAGTGCAAAGGGTTCAGCTGTATTAAGATAAATGGCAAACTGTCAAAAATTTTACTAAAGTTATCGATAAAAAATGCAGTTATGTCAAAAAAAATGTAAAATTGTTCAACTTACTTGAGGGTTACACGATCAAGTTTTGCCATCAATTTTTAATACACTCACACTTTTTTACCAATACACTCATACTTTTAAAAATTGATACGAACTTGCCTTTAAAATTCTCTTGCCAGTGAGTGTTTCAATTTACGTTCAAGAAAACAGCTGATTTCAAGGTTAGTGAGCAAATTTTTCGTTTCTCTTTATACATTTTTTTTTTTTATGACATCTTGAAAGTAAATTGCTTTCAACTTGCGTGCAGCCTACGTCACAGCTGCCAATTTTTTCATATTTTGACAAATAGTATATGTAAAAGACTATCAAGAAAAGCTTGATCGTGTGGCTGCAATGTTAAAATTGACATTTCAAGCTTGAAATATTAAAAGTGTTGCTAAATCAGCGGTTTATGGGCAAATTCAGCGATTTACCGCTTATTGTTTTTAGGATTCTCATAAACAAAAAGTTGGCAACATTTAATAAAATCAACAGAACAGGGATGGCTAAGTTGTTTCAATTGTACTTTTGTATTGATGCTTTTTAAACTAAGATTTATTATAATACCTTTTTGTGGTGTTTTTTAAGAACATAAATAAAAAGGGAAATCACGATGGGTAGTGCAAAGTGTGCAAACGATGCAAATGCGTGCAAAAATACACACATTTGCACAACAACAAAATGTACGTATTTGCAATTTGCTCTTTTTTACTTCGTTTGCACTAAAAAACCATGAGCAAAGTTAGTAGTGCATAGTTGCTCAGTTGCAAACAAATGTAAGCAATAACATTTGACATATTAAATGCCATGGTGATTTTAAGAAAACTTATAACTTGAACATTTTCGCAGATTGTAAAATAAAATAGAGAATTAAATTTAAATTAATTAAAAAGAAAACATTTTATTTATTTCAGTGTTCGAAAATAAACAGTACATTATTTAACGTTCCGCTCACACACCCAGGAACGATATCTATTTTTTTAGCGATTTAGTAGACATACACAACCCTTAATACCGTTCGTAACTATTTTCAAGAAATTTATTTATAAATATTTAATGTTCGGTTCTTCGTTAAAAAACAGAAAAATTGTAGTGATACTGTAGAAAAACATTATATTTTAATGTTCTATAATGTTTTTTTCGTGTGTGTATTTTGTTTTTGTAAAAATGTTTTTTATACCAGCCAAAAGAGACGAACATTAACGAGCCGAACCGAACACATTGAAGTTTGTGGATTTTCAAAAAAAAAAAAACCGAACGGAATTAAATGTTCACATCTTTTGTTGAGTTTGATAAAAACAGTAATATTTTTGTGTTCGAAAGATGACTTACAGGGAAACGTTATTTTTTTTTTTTTTTGATTTTCTACACAAACATTATTAGCGTTTGTGTTTTCCACAAATCTACCGAACCGAACATTAAGAAACGATATTTAGTGTTTATTTTCGAACACTGTTTTAATTTGCTTGTGTATAATTGTAAGCAAATGCAGATTTTTAACAGTGCTGACAGAAGTTTTTAGTGCTGCCAGAATACATTTTTAGAAAAATAGCATATTCGCACAAAAATAAAAGTGGTATGCTCACGATCAATCATAATATGCACTGCAAATTTACACATTGCAAATTTGCACAATGACCATCGTGATTACCCTTAAAATTAATTTCAACAATTTTTAAAGGTTGTTGGTACAATTTTAAAAATTCTCAACGCCATCCCTGAAACAAAACCATAACAAGAGAAAAAAAAAACTAAAAAACTTTGTTTACATTTTTTATAGTTTGCTCTTTCTAGCATTTACTGTTTCTTTCTATCAATTCTATTGGGGGATTCACAAGGTGTCAAAATGGCATAAGTCTTAAAATAATAACATGAAAAAATACGACAGTTGTGAACAACCCCTCATAATTTAGTGTGCTATTTTGAATTTTAATCAACTGATTAAAAACAAATATAAAAAAATAAATATTTACCTAAAATCAAAATATTTTTTAATTCTAATCCATGAATTTATAAATTAAATTAGATCTTTTCTGACTATTTTCCATTTTTCGGACGCAAACCACAAATTTTTTTTTTTTTGCTTACCAAACATTGAGTCCTGAGCCGATCTAATTTGACGCCGCAAGTGTTTTGTTGCAAAATTGCTAGCCGCAGGTTTAATTCGTATTTTAACCGGGTAAAGCTAAAACATCAACGGCGACGGCTACAAAATTATAGCCGCTCGGCTCAGCCGCTCAGCGAAGGTCTTTTCTGATTATTTACGACAGCACAAAAAACATAGCAAGCAAAGTTTCATTAATTTAAGACACTTTTTGTTCACAAAGCAACAACAATATTTTTAAACCGTTGTAAAATGTTAGAACATTATGACAATACAACAAGATAGCACACCTTGTGAATACCAAATATATCAATTAATTAATGAAAAATGTAGTGTCATAAGGGCTTAAGTTAAAAACATAAAAAATAAAAAAGATTTCTAAAGGGTTTATTATACAAATTTTCATAGAAAATCCGTTTCATAAATCTTTTATAAACCGGTTTTATTTTTTTAAATAAGACCAATGAAATTTATAAAGTCTAATAACACAGTGCAACAGTGTAGATTCGATTGTATTACCAACGGGTAGTAAACCCCTACACTCAGTTAAGCGATTTCGGTGACCAATTTTTTATGGGCCTCTAATAATTCTGAAAATAGTTGGACCCTAAAAAAAAAGATATCATCAGTTTTTGGCCAAGAGCTTAACGTTGTGATACTGCTTCTATATACATGGCAATAATGTAGCTAAGAATACACCGAACACATTTTAGTAAAAAGTAGCTTTTTCGTGCACTTAAAAAATAGTAAAATAATGTTTTTCACTTTTTTCTAATAACTTTCCTGAAATTTTTAACTAACAATATTTAGCAAAATTGCAGCTTCGGTAAAGCTGAACAACCCTTGTTAACATATCAATGAAATCGTTGAAAAGGATTTCCCAAAGACCCCATATGATGGGAGCTAGATTGGAATACATTTATGTTTTGAGTGTCTCGGTAGGCTAGCTGGTAGTGAGCTAGTCTATCAGCGCCAAGGTTGCGGGTGCGATTCCAGAAACTCTGGTTTCGTTTCTGCAGACAAGCGCAAAGCTTCGCGGGATAAGCCTAGGGAATTAAAAAATAAAATAAAAATGTCAAATTCAGCCAGATCGGTCCATAAATGGCTCAGACAAAAAAACCCAAAACTACGTCTTTTTCCAATACAATCCGTTCTTGTTATTATATTTTTGTTGTTTGTTTTTACACCAAGTATGTCTAGAGAACGGCAAGAGCCAAAGTTGCCATTAGGAATCAAAATCTTGGTGATCAATGCACAACATTCGAGAAAATGTGGGCGGGATTGAAGAAGTGGGCGTGGCACAAAATAGATTTATTTATATCTAAAGAACGGTTTTTATGGTGAAGCGCATATCAGATTCGGCATATTTAAATATAGCACTTTTATACCTTGTTCACACGGACAGCAATATTCGTGTTTTGCTCTCCCATTCCGGTTTCGCGCCGCAAACAATATTGAAACAACATGTTTTTCCATACAAAATTTTGAGAGCAAACCATGTCTTTTCATTTTGAAACATTCTGCGAAGCAGAAAAAATTTACATTTATGTCCAATTTTGATAAAAATTATGGTTAGTTTATCTGAACTGAACTGAATTGTTCAAAAAAATCAACACAAATATAAAACAAAATAAAACTCATGTTAAATGAAATAAAGGGATTTTTATAAAATAATGATATTAAGAAAAGAAAATAATTATTTTTTATTATTTAAGCTTGAGGTCTTTTTATTTATTAAATTTTATATTTATCTGTTTCAGTATTTCGCTAACCTTTGGTTAGCATCGTCAGGAATTAAATTTACAAATTTTTAAACGAACAACAAAAATCGATAACAAAATTATGAAAACTTTTTGTCATAAATTCAATTCAAAGACCTATTTGTCATTAAAAGTTTTCAAAAACCATAATAACAAAAAATAAAATATAACTAAAGTAAAAGAATTCATATAAACTGAAATAGTTTTCTATCTACTATAAACCTAATTCAAAAACCATATTTACAATAATAAAAAATATTTTGACTAAAGAAAATTCCTAAAACATATAAAAATTTTAACACATTGAGTGCCACGTCGCGACAACATCGTACAACACCAATCTCGTCGTGGGGGGCCATGTCGTACGTTTCCGTACGACAGTCATTATTTTGCTTAGAGCCTGTAGTTCATTTATAGACGACATTGAGTGAAATTTGTTGTGAAGAGCACTACTTACAATTCTACTGAAAGAACCAAGGAATTTTACAAGGCATCTGTGTTGCCAAAACTTGGTGACCAAAAATGGCTAAATTTACTGAAAAAAATGGCCAAAAAATGGCTTAAAATGGTCTAAAAAATGGCTAAGAGTTTTTTTTTTAATAAAACACATTAAAATTCAATCACAAAACAGAAAAAATTATTTATTTGAAGCTGTTTACGATGAAATTGTAAGTTAAGATCAATTTGTTAAATAATACTAAAAGTAAATTAATATTTTGATAGATATTTAAAAAATTAAATCATCGATAAATTCGATGTCGTTAGTGTTAATTTCAAAGGAATCACTCGTGCCTATTAACTTTAAATAATTTGAAGGTAAATCATAATCACGACAACATTTACCCAACCTTTTTGGTCCAGATCTACAATAAAAAACAAGAAATAAAGTATAGTCGGTCAACCCCAACTATTGATACCCTATACCACATTAGGAGATATGTACCAAATTTTATCAAATAATCTCCAAAATTGCGACCTATACTTTGCTCACAAGGTTTGCATGGACAGCCAGCCGGACAAACATCGTTAATTCGACTCAGAAAGTGATTCTGAGTCAATCGGTATACGTAAAGGCGGGCTTCGGACCAATATTTATAGGTGTTACAAACATCAGCATAAACGCATAGTACCCTCTATACTATTGTGGTTTACAAATTTTATTGTTATGGTTAAAATATTTACCCAATTGATAAAATCGAAATAACGTTTGCTAAATGTAACCTAAACGATGTTTACTTGGCTAAATCCCCTTTCTACTTCAGCATTAGACCAAAAGTGAGAGAAACTTTATAGTCACTTCTGAAATTTCTAAAAAAAATTTGTTGCCGCCTGCATCTCTTTATTGAAATTCTTGCAGCCAGAAAGAAACACCGATGTTTGTCTTGATCTATTTTATAAATTTAATATTGGAATACTGTTCATTTATTTCATTCATCAAGGCGTTTTATTTAAAAAATGTTTATTGTAATTTTATAAATTTTTATAATAAAATAAAAATTATTCTTTTAAAAGAAAAACGGCAAAAAAAATTTATGGCTAAACAAGTTGAAAAATGGCTAATGGCTAAACTCATTTTTTAATGGCTAAGCAGGGTGAAAAATGGCTAAATTGCCAACACTACAAGGCATGTCCCAAAATGAACGCATTCAAAAGTAAGTCATTATGTTTTTGCCTACATACATCCAAAAAAAAAGTAGTTATAGAAGTTGTTATAGATGTAGTTATAGAACAAAGCTACAAAATAATAAGTAAAAGAAGCTATTCATTTTGTAAAAAGTAAGCGAAGGGTCCCAGTAAAAACTTCGCTTACTTTTTCAAAATGAATAGCTTCTTTCACTCACTATCTAGTAGCTTTCTTCTATAACTGCTTCTAAAACAACTTCTAGAACTTCTTATTTCTGGATGTAATTTTAGTAAAAACAAGTAAGAGTGCTATATTCGGCTGGGCCGAATCTTATATACCCTTCACCATTGTGCGAGCAGAATACAGAGCAACTAGACAAAAACTAAATAATTTTTACATATACATACATATTTGCAATACCTCAAACTTCATTATAAATAAAATTTAAAAAGCGAAAACTGGTAAATATTTTTCTTAAATCTTTTTTAGAACATAAAAAAAATAAAAATATTAAAATAAAATTTCTTTTTAAAAAACCAAGAATCGAACCGGGAACTCTCAGTTTCTAACAAACCCCCTAGACAACTGAACCATGAAGGAACGTTAATCGAATATCATTAAAATGAAATATGGCACATATCATATGGACATCATATGGTTAAATCAAGTTCTCTCCTCATACTTTATGGGGTCTAAAATCAATATTGTGGAAATTACAAACGTTATGACAAACTTACATAAATGTATATACCCTTTTCCACCTGAGGTGAAGGGTATAAAAAGAGTAATTTTTGGGATTTCAGTATTTTGATTATAACTCAGCCATTTTTTAACCGATTTGACAGATTTATATACCGACGTGTTTAAGAAGAAATTTGCCAGTTAGTTGGGTTATAAAACTTGGACTCGAGGAGATCTATGGTTCCCGAAAGTTGGGTATTTAAAAAATTTTTTTTGGTCATAACTTTTTTGTATCTGAACCGATTTTCCCGAGTTTTTTATAAAATATGTTCTACTAAAAATTTCCGATATTTTGATATATAAGTGATATCCATAGGACATATGGCAGCCCTTAAATTTAGGGTTCGAGCCCGAGCCACGTCAAGAATGAAAGATTATCAATAACAATTTTAATTGATTTTCATGTTGTAAAATTCCTTTCTTCACAAAAATAATTTAATAAAAATTAAATTTCATGAACTTAAGCCTAATTAAAAATATTAAAAATTTGGATTAAAAACCATAAATAGTTCAACAAAATAACCACAATACTAATTATTGTTAAAGCTAAGGCACGAGCTCTATGTGTACATTTGTCCTTCAAGTTGTGCTGAAAAAGGTCAACAGAAAAGAGAAAGACAAAGTGGAAAAAAAAAAAAACAAAAAATGTACTTGGACTTCAAGAAAAATTCTTGACGAAAGTACGGAAAAAACAGAAGTAAAGGAAAAAACATGTAAAGTCGATTAAGATGGATAATCATTCAGGAAAGCAAATTTCGATCTACCAAATGTTAAAATACAATTTGGTTTAAGGATTGATGTTTGACTAGTGACGTCAGCAGTCGTCGATGGCTGCGAGTGTAAGACGGCAACTCCATCTGAGGAGATCGAGTGGTTGCGATCGAAACATGTCATGGTAACCTGCCGGCCAGGGTTCGAGCCCGAGCCACGTCAAGAATGAAAGATTATCAATAACAATTTTAATTGATTTTCATGTTGTAAAATTCCTTTCTTCACAAAAATAATTTAATAAAAATTAAATTTCATGAACTTAAGCCTAATTAAAAATATTAAAAATTTGGATTAAAAACCATAAATAGTTCAACAAAATAACCACAATACTAATTATTGTTAAAGCTAAGGCACGAGCTCTATGTGTACATTTGTCCTTCAAGTTGTGCTGAAAAAGGTCAACAGAAAAGAGAAAGACAAAGTGGAAAAAAAAAAAAACAAAAAATGTACTTGGACTTCAAGAAAAATTCTTGACGAAAGTACGGAAAAAACAGAAGTAAAGGAAAAAACATGTAAAGTCGATTAAGATGGATAATCATTCAGGAAAGCAAATTTCGATCTACCAAATGTTAAAATACAATTTGGTTTAAGGATTGATGTTTGACTAGTGACGTCAGCAGTCGTCGATGGCTGCGAGTGTAAGACGGCAAATCCATCTGAGGAGATCGAGTGGTTGCGATCGAAACATGTCATGGTAACCTGCCGGCCAGGGTTCGAGCCCGAGCCACGTCAAGAATGAAAGATTATCAATAACAATTTTAATTGATTTTCATGTTGTAAAATTCCTTTCTTCACAAAAATAATTTAATAAAAATTAAATTTCATGAACTTAAGCCTAATTAAAAATATTAAAAATTTGGATTAAATCCCATAAATAGTTCAACAAAATAACCACAATACTAATTATGGTTTTTATAAAATTTTTAATTTTTTTGTACGGGAGGTACCACGCCTACTTCTCCAATCCCGCCCACATTTTGTAGGATGGTGTGTATTGGCAACCTAAATGTGTGTACCTAATTTGGAAACTTTGGCTCTTGCCGTTCTCAAGATATACAGAAATAAAAAAAAATACAACAACAACAAGGGATTTTTGGAAAAATTTAGAGGTAGTCGTGGTTTTTTGCTCATATCTACGTCATTTTTGGACCGATCTGGCTGAATTTCAATAGCAAGAAATGGTGGACTGTATGCAACATAAATGTAAAACAACCTAGCCGCTATCATGTCTGGATTATCCGGAAAACACATATCAAACGTAAGACGGACAGACGGACATGGTTAAACCAAGTTCTCTCCTCATAAGGTCCCAGAATATATATACTTTATGGGGTCTAAAATCAATATTGGGGTATGGATGAAAAAAATCGATTTTTACTTTTTTGGTGATTCTAAAAATAGACAATACGCTCTTTCTAATGCAGAAAACCGCAGTTCATTACATTTATCATAAGTAAGCTTTAAAATACACCTTTGATAAGAAAAAAAAAATAGCTTGTTAACTTTAAAATCGTTTTTGTCCAAAACTCATTTGACCCCATAATTCCCTTTTAACTGAAACTGTCACATATTTAGAATTTTACTTACTTTTTTTATCATTTTTAAATAAAATCACACTAACAACAAAAATAATGTCAAAATGACACAAGAACGAGTCGTATGAACAGCATGTTTGGTGGTTCATATCGTCGTATTAACATCGCATTACTTGCTGTTTATTAGACTATGCATTCAGGTAAAGCTAATTAGAATACGCTGAATTCAAGGTAAGCGCTCGTATTCGAGATATTTGATATTAAAAATTTCAGCACTAAAATATTGACCTTAAAAGGAATATCTTTGTATCAAAGTTTTTCTTGGGATTCAAAAAATTAATTAACAAGGTTTCGTTTAAATGTGCTAAATTCCCCTTTCATACTACATATTGATAAACTGAAATTTATTGTTGATGGGATAAGTTATTCCTATGCGCAATTCACTGGTTGCTTAGGCCAGATCATCAGGAAATATCATCCAAAGATTTTAGAAAAACTAAAGATATTATGCATATAAAACAGTTAAGCGAATAAGAATTATAAACACCAGTTTTACTTGTAACACTATTAAAGCTTAACCAAAAACAACAACAATAAACTGTGAGTATTTGTTTTCTTTCTTTTTATACTTTGTTCAATTTAAATCAATCCAACTCGATTAAACACAATTTTTCGGTATTTTATTTCGTGAAAAAATTTCCCGATTTTTTTTTTATTTTTTTTCTTACCTCTTGAATATTTTTCTTAACCAAATTTAATATATACAAAACAACGTAGATGTAGTTCTGTTTACAGGAAAAATGTGTTTGCGAAATTTTTTATTGATGTTGCATAGTTACAATCAAAACAAATATATTTTTTCGAAAAAATTACCCAGCTTGTTATAATTTGCGACTAGCACAGTGTTTTTAATAGAATTAAGGAAACCCATTTAAAAAAAAACTTTCCCCATAAAAAAATAACGAAAAATTGTATCAAACAGAGTATTATTGATTTGAGAAATACTTTAGAATTGAAATTCTTAATCGCGAATACGAGCGCTAATTTTGAAAAATGAGTAGCGTCATTGCATTCAGCGCACTCAAACTAGCTTTAACAGTGCCCATCTTCTTGAAAAAGTGTCAAATGCGAGCACAGTGTTATTATTTGTCTTAAAAACTATAACTGGAAAAAACTGTTGTTATGTTTTATAATGATTTTTCTTTAAATGTTACAATGTACTTTTTCATGAAAATAATATGTATCATAAAATAAATTTTCTATCAATTTAGTGCTTTTTCCGAAAAAACCCCGTTTTCGCGATTTTGGCGCGTTTTAAAATTTGAAAGTTGCCAACGCTCTCGCTAGATTTCTTTTTACTGTGCAGCTTTACACACTGTTCAGACTAGCTATCGCTAGTCCATGTGCACACTTTAATTTGGATCGTAAAGACTGCTGTTGTTTTATGTTTTGCTCTTGTTCTAACATTTGTTAGCACATCGTTGTCTTGCCATCTTCATTGTTATTGTTTCTTTTTATATGAGAAGTCGTGCCATACGTTTCCCCACATTAAAGAACATGAACAATTGTATGTCTGAAGTGGTGTGTAAAGTGTGGGTTAAACGCAGCGTTCTCAGTTTTGAAGCTTGTCCCCGAATTGGGGAGGTTTTTTTTTCGTAATTAGCGATTTAAATTTTATGAACAAAACATGGGACCAAACACTTATTTGCTGGGGAATTTTCGGGATAATTTTCTGTTCTAAATGCCATTTGTGCCCAAAGCAAGACCAATTTGTTTAAGAAATTAAAGACGAATCACCTAGAAGACAAGCAATCAAGCACTAAACTCGAAAGTCTTTGAAAGTGCCTTTTTTAAGATATTGACGAAGTGTTATCCAAACTAATTTATCGGATTTTTTTAATCTGTATAATGAAGTGATTTGCTGGTCCCAAGCAGATTCATTATAGGGAAGTTCGTCTGTATAACACAAATGGATTTAAATAAATAAATAAAAGTATGCATATTGTTCCTTTGGCGTAATGTCATTACATTTTAATGGATCTGTGGGGATTTTTCGGGACAAGAAAATAGCTATTTTTGGGATGTGTTATAAAATAAAACTGGGAACCCTTATTAAACGTTGGCATTAAAAATGACTAATCGGTCGATAAAAAAAGTTTTTTATTTTAAGGGTTTCTTATATCCAATCGGTTTTATAAACCAAAATAATTAATGTTATACATACATACATTAACAAAACGCATTTCAAATTAAATGAGATTGCTATAAGTTAATTCTTAATTGAAATGTGTTTCAAAGAGAAACACCCCCACTACCCTCTTTCAGTTAATTTTTTAAGTTTTGAAAAAAGAAAAAAAAATCTTTAAGCACATTTAGTTAATTCGTTTTGTTTTTATATAAATTCATGGCAATGAAAATTATTGTGCCTAATTCATTCTCTCTTGAAAAAATACTCTCGTATTTCTTGTGTACTTGAAGTGTGAACTGAAACAGCTTACGGGCATTAAAAGACCGTAAAGTGTTAAAACTACGACTGTACGAGTATTAAATTACGAATAACAACTTTATCGACCATCCTCTTCTCTCAATTCACTCAGTTTGACATGAACAACATGCTCAAATGATACATTGCCCATGTTAATATTGATGAGGCTCCAAAATGAGCATATCATCATTTAATGCAAAAAACACACAGTAATTATATGTGTTTGTATCTTTGAACGTCGTTCATGTATTTAAACATATAAATGTACGTTAAAAATGTACGTTAACACTTAAAGCAGTGATGCCAACTTAGTGCTTTTGGCACTATTTATGGTGCTTTTTGATGCCTCAAAACGCCAAAATTTTATCCTTAGTGCCAAACTAAGGAAAAGCACTAACTTTTTGGTTAGTGCCTTTAGTGCTTTTTACAATTTTTTTTTTTTTTTTTCTAAAACTTTTTAAAAATTCGATTATATAGAAGATGATTTAGGTGATATTTGCTATTTGGGGTACAATTTTGAGAAGGCCTGTAAAGATTTTAAGATTTCAAATGATAAATAAAAAATGAAATAAGAGAAAGTTGCATTCGTTTTACCAAAAACTTTATTTATGAGGTTAGAGCTAGGCTTCCTACAATTTGGAAATTTTACAAAACGTTGCACTTTTTAGCGTTGACAACATATTTGCAATCGTAATAAAAACGATGTATTTGTTTTCGGTAAAAAATTTTTAAAGATGTAGACACTGTTTCAAAAATAGAAAATGGCTTGGAAAATATTAGCAATTATGAATGGAAAAATAAACAACGATTATGAGCTATGAAAATAGGTATTGAAGAGTTAAAAATCATGCAGTCGGAAACCGTACAACTTGGTATGTATAAGTGAAGTGTTTAATTAATTAAAAACAGCTGATAAAAAATTGCTGTTATAACGAGCATTGTGTAACCTTCCATTTTAATGCGCTTTAGTTTTCAAACGCACGACACTCGTCTACAAATAACCGCGTGTTGTGCAGTTCTACCTCTAGTGCTATTGCAAAAAGTTTTGACTAATGGTGTTTTCTTTTCTACAAAAAATGTGACATTTTATTTTAAAAAAATGTAATTTGGTGACTGTGAGTTTTTTAGATTAAAACAAGCCGCCCTCTTCGGGAGCAAAATTTTTAAGAAACAGACACCAAATTGCATTTTTTTTAAATAAAATGTCACATTTTTTTGTAGAAAAGAAAACACCATTAGTGTCAAAATACAAACATACATGTTTTTTCTCTTATTCACATTTTGTGTGTTCTTTATTCAGAAGCGTACATAGGATAATACGCCAATTGTTTTATTAAGCTTTGCACGATTTTAATTTAGATTTATTTTTACGTCATTAAGTTTTATAAATAATGATCGGTCATTGCAAACTTTCGGTAATTGCAACAGGCCAGATTTTTTCGAGATATGAAAATCAAGCCCGCACTGTTTTACTTTAAAGCTATTTTATGGCCAATTCACACTCAGCTGATGATGATCCAAATGATTCGGATGCTATTATTTTTACTGCAGATAATAATACATTTAAAAATGCTTATAAACAAATGTAAATATATTTATTATTTAATTTTAAATGAAAATTATCATCTATCAACGCCGTCGCCTTTTTTTAAACTTTGGATGTAGAAAATATTCGGCACAGCCGAATGCAACTTGTTTGGTGTTTAATTAAATTGTAAAATTGGTTTAGTGCTTTTTTACCCTTTTTGCTCTCAAAAAGTTGGCATCAATGACTTAAAGTATCTTACACTCACTCAGGCCTCAATGGATGCGGATGGTTTTGCAAGTACATATTAAATACGTACAATAAATGTTTTTGTTAATTTATATTTTAGAGTAAAATGAAGAATAAACTAACACATTTGCAAACTATTATCTTTATTAAATGTTTTTGCAATTGTGTTGTTACTTTTATTTTGATTCGGTTCGATTGCATCTGTGAGTATTTCGATATTGTTGTTGCGTTAATTTTATTTGCCATAAAGTGAAATTCGTTCTGTACTTTAATAAAAATTGACCCTGATGAATCCTCTACATTTATTCGTTGCAGAGAGATTTTTTTTTTTTCTTTGTGTACTCTCACACACATACATATACAAAATTTGTATTATTAAAGAGAACCATTGAATTTTTCTGTTAAAAGTTTGCCGCTAAATTGATTTATACTATTTGTCTGGTCGTTGGCATAATCCGCAGCAAAGTCTTAAACCCACCTTAACACCTTTTGTGGTGAAATATTGTGGTTCATCTTGAAATAACTGCTCTAGAATGAGACAGTTTGCTTAGATTTGAATGTGTGTGCATACGTCAAAATATTAGGCTATCTTTGTTGTACGAAGATCAGCATTAAAAGATACAATTCTTCAGGCAAATGTGGGTGTTTCACTCTTTTGTGGCATTGTAACAATTTTTATTACGACCAGGTAAATTAAAACAAGAGAGGATACCGATAAATAGATGCTGTGTGTTCATGTTTTATGTTATTTATTTAACCATTAAGTCCCTTTTGCAAAAATAGTAGGGTATCCATTCGGTTAACCGTCAATCGGTTAACCGATTAATTACTACCCGATTAACTGATCGGTTAATTTAAAATTGGAAATTTTCGATTAATGATTAAACCGGTTAATTTCAGTCGATTAACCGATGTAACACATTTTTTTAGTTTTTTGTAGTATTATAACATATTTTTTGTGTTTTTAATTATGTGTTTCGTCTCATATAAAAAAGGTATATGTGACGCGAAAAATAGAAAGGGACCTAAGGGTTTTGCCATTTTAAAGATTTAAATACGTGTATCTTTGGTGTACCATCACTGAGCGTGTTGGTATTGGTCTCATTTGAAAGCGACACATCTCAACCTTGTTGGTCAACCTTGAAAACGCTCGTAGGTCGTCCCTACCTCTTGTTTTGTGCAGTTGGTTTTTACTGTTCCCTATGCGCTGTCACATATGTTAAACATTTTTTCCTACAATATAATTATTTCGATAAATACATTCTTAAAATACAGGACAAAAACACAAGCTAGAGGTTCGGAAATACATTTTTTGCAGAATGTTCGGCGCTGAGCTTTGCCAGGATGAGTCAGATGAAGACCTGACAATAGAAGAAACTCTCGATTGGAACACAAACAATCTATAACAAAATTAGCCGAAATAATGGCATAATGGAAGATTTTATATGTTGAGAGAAATGCTAGATAATAACTGAGAAATAAGATAATCTTTATCGTGATACAAAGAAACCAAGATAATACATTCAGCTTTTAAAAATGAAATGTTTCTGCGCATCTACCTCACATCAGCGTATAAGTACAGCTAAAATATAGAAACACAAGCAAACAAACATGTGTATAATATGCTGTAGTGACCTCATATTAAACAGTTGAATTTGGTAAACATGTGAAATGCGTAATCTTGTTTTTATTTTTCTTGAATCTGTATTATGGTGGGCTTCCGATTTCTCCAACATCTTCGACAAGTGAAAGAATTTTTCCAAGTCAAGTTTTATCAAAACTAAAGAAAAGAATCGCTAAAATCCTAAACATTTAAACCAAATTATTTTTCCAAAAGATTCTTTTATAAGATCTTAAGCTTTTGAAATCATTAATAAAAAAATAACACAGTTTATTTATTAATAAAATATAAAATATAAATTATAAAATATGTTTTTCATATTTATGAATTACTTTTTTGTTTGCTCGTTTAAATTCAAGGATTTTTTGTTCGTTATGTTTTTTTTTACTAATAGACTCCAATAATTTTTATTAATTGAAATTACTTAATTTATAACAAAACTTCATTAATCGGTTAACCGATCATTAACAAAATGAATGATCGGTTAAAATTAAACCAAAACCTCGGCTTATTAATCGACCGATTAACCGATTAAAGCAAAAGCCCGATTAAATGAATACCCTAATAAATAGCTTAAACTAACACTATTGCTGTTGTAAAAAATTCATTTTATTTTTCCTTTAAGTTTCGACTACTGCAATCGTCTTGATTAAATATTATACCTGGTAACAACGAATTTTTTTCAGTTATTTCTAAATAAAAATATTTTAACAGAAGTAGGAAAAATAACGACGAGAGAAAATAAATTTACCTATAAAGTTAATTAGTTTCAACATTTTTTATTTTTCGAATTTATTCTATGAACTAAATTTCAGAATAAATTCGAAAAATAAAAAATGTTGAATATAATATAAAGTAACCATCGAAAGGAAATAATTCCCAGTTTCTATTTGTTAATTAGTTTCTTTAATTTATGCCAATTTCCAGAATCTTGCTAAATGCATAAAAGCAATATGGCAAAAGCCATAACAATAATATATATTTTTATTCATACACTTTGACGCACTAATTCTGATAGTCTCAAAATCGGAATAAAGTATTTAAGCCATTTGCTTGAACAATATGCATGTAACATTAGAATTAGGGAATGGTAAATGGATTCAAAAATCGATTTTCGATTTTTCGATCGACTTTTTTTATTTCGGTTTTTGAAATCGATTAATCGAGCCTCAAAATCGATTTCAAAATCGTTTAAGATAAATTTGTAACCTTATATCACAAAGGGGGATGGATACACCTGTATTTTTTTTTTTTTTGTTTCGGCAAAATACTGGAGAAATTGAGTTAAGATTTTTACAGTGGATAGATATGACTACTGCAGCCGTATTCTGTAATTCGCTTAGCTAAAGCTAAATCTCGATCACTAAAATGGCTTAGAGAATACAAAATTTAAAAATTTTTGCGATGACATTAAATGCTAAAATTGTGGCGAATTAAATATTTATGGCATTGCCAAATTTATCAATGCACGTTACAGAATTGCATTTGTAGCCAAAAATCGCTAAATCAACTTTATAGATTTTAAGCGATAGAGATTTAGCTTTAGCGAATTACAGAATACGACTGCTGTTTGTAATTTTCCTGCAAAAAGTGAAAATGTGTTAATTTTTAGATGACGTTTACAGGAACAAGTGCAATTTTTCGCATATTAAAATTGTGTTCTTGTGTAGTGAGTCAGACCTGTCACAGAAATCAATTCGGATCGAGAGTTAAACTTTCGATCGGAATTGATTTCTCTTAGTGTATTTCAAATGATTATGACAATAGTTCTTGTTCGGTGGCGACTGTTTCTTTGCTAAGTTACTATTAAGTTAGTTTTAGAAAACAAACGTTTGCATGTCATTAATGTCGGAAAGATGCAAATTTATTTCCTTATAATTTTGTATTTGTTAGGATAAATTACACACTTTTTGTTTTTTCACTCTGCTGATAACTAGATTTTAATATCGCTCACACACTGGTCTGTTTGAATATTAGCGTATTTCCACAGGGATGCCATGGTTTAATTCACCTGTTCACAGTGTTTTGTTTGGTGCTATAAGTTTAGGACTGTTCAATGTCCATTAATGACTTCAATTTCTGAAGAACAAGAGGACCTATATTAAAGTTGGAAGTATACCAAGGGTACTAATATGTAAATACGTTAAACTACAACGGCTTTTTACTTTAAACTTGGGAAACATTTTCAAGTTTTATTGTGCATGCCCATAATTTATCGAATTAATTAATTAGTAAATTAATTAAAATTAAAATTTACAAAATTTTTATAAAAAATAAAAAAATCGATTTTAAAAGCACAATAATCGATTTCAGTATAAAATCGCATACGTAAATTCGATTGCAAAAAATCGATTTTTTTTTACCACAAAATCAATTTTCGATTGGAATCGAAATCGATTTACCATTCCCTAATTAGAATGTAAAATAACTCAGATAGTACATCTTGATCGAAGGTTAATATGTGAATGCCACATAGAGGTAAAATTAACTCAAATTAAACTAAAAGCAATTCAAATTAACTGGCTGATTGGAAGAAGTTCTACTATGGACTGTACATTTCTATTTTACACCTCTTTCTTAAAGCTAATCTGGTGATATGGCATCAAAGGCGGCAAAACAAAATTCTTTAACAAGGTTTCGTTTAAATTAGCACATTTCATTCCCATTTCATACTATTGATAAAGCTGTTCCTATGTGCATTTCACTGGCTGCTTAGGCCAGATCATCCAAAGATTTAAGAAAAACTAAAGATGTTACACAAATAAAACAGTTAAGCGAATAAGAATTATAATTATAGTTTTACTGGTATTAATATCAAAGCTTTAACAAAAACAACAGCATTATATAGTGAGTTTATCTTTTCTTACAGTGCCGACTACAATTGGTTGATTTTTTGTCAACTCTAAATGTATGTAGTTGTAAGTGGATAAAGAAAAAAAAAAAATAAAAACAAATTACTTTATTTTATTTTAAAAGTTCAGTTTTATTTACACTGCCACATGCATAAAAGTTATCAAAGTTTTTCTTGGGATTCAAAAATTCCGTTGGTTATCTTTTTGTTGAGCAATATGTATATCAGTGTGTTCAATGGATCTTGTTCTTACTTTAAAAAATGCGTTGTATGCGCATTAAATATGCAGCAAAAAATCGAAAATATGCCCTCAAAATGTTAAAAAGTATGCACCAAAAAAACAATACTAAAATTATAATCGGTAAAGTCAGCACCATAGTATTTACAGACCAATTTGAAAAGAATTTAATCTGTTGTAACATACTTTTTGGGAGCATTTAAACTAAATGCCAACATAATAAGATGACTTACGTACACAAATAGTCTTATTTAAACAGACATTTTTATGGTGAATATATTAAATTAAAGATCGATTCTCACCATTTACATAGACTTCGTCCTTGGTACAATTAAAAAGTTCATCAAATTTAATTTTGATTAAATTATTTTTTATGAAGAAAGAAATTTTACAAAATGAAAAATAATTAAAATTGTCATTGATAATTTTTTTCATTCTTGACTGCAGCTGGGGCTCGAACCCAGGCTTTTACGGAGAGGGTACCCCTACATATTTCGATCGCAACCACTCAATCTCTTCAGAGGGATTTGCCGCTTAACACTCACAGCCATCGACGACTGCTGGCAGTCAATAGTCAAACATCAATCTTTAAACCAAATTGTATTCAACTTTTGGTAGATCGAAATTTGCTTTGAATGATTACACAGGCCAACACTCAATTTGCTTCTTTGAATTTATCAACTGATTCTAGTTAATTTGGGTGCGCTGAATTCAAAACTGTAATCAGTTTGTCTCTATCAGCTCTTTCTTGATATAACTTTTTATACCCTCCACTTATGACCTCCAATTACACCAATTACCCAAATTTTTTTTCCAACATTTTTTTTTTTTATCAAAATTTTTTATTTACTGTTATAGTTATTGCCAAAAAAAAAAAAACTCCCAAATATGTTTAAGTATTTTTTTTTTTTTTATTTTAATAAATCTGTATGAAACAGTTTTACTTTTTTTATTTTTTTAAATTCCTATGGAAAAGTTTTACTTTCTAAATACTTAAAAAAATTTGGGAGTTTTTTTTTTTGGCAATAACTATAACAGTAAATAAAAAATTTTGATAAAAAAAAAAAATAACAGTAAATAAAAAATTTTGATAAAAAAAAAAATTTTTGGAAAAAAAATTTGGGTAATTGGTGTAATTGGAGGTCATAAGTGCAGGGTATAAAAAGTTATATCATGAAAACTAGAGCTGAAGAGACAAACTGATTACAGTTTTGAATTCAGCGCACCCAAATTAACTAGAATCAGTTGATAAATTCAAAGAAGCAAAAATATTTTTTAATTTTGTCGGGCTGTGCTATCTATTTCAATTGATTTTACACTTTTCCTTACTTCTGTTTTTTCCGTACTTTTGCCAAGAATTCTTCTTGAAGTCCAAAGTACTTTTTTGTTTTGTTTTTCATTTTTTTTTTTGTCTTTCTTTTTCTTGTTGACCTATTTTAGCACAACTTGAAGGACAAATGTAAACATAGAACTCTTGCCTTAGCTTTAACATCAATGACAATTTTAATTAATTTTCATGTTGTAAAATTCCTTTCTTCATAAAAATAATTATTGAAAATAAAATCTGATGAACTTTACCCTAATTAATAGATAAAATATTTTAAATAAATACGTTTTTATGTATATATATCTTATATATATATATACATATATATATATAGTAATTGATGTTCTCTGTAATGCGTGAACCGATTTTGTTTCTGCTTCACGTGGAAGGTGACGTCAATACCAAGGTTTTTATGTATCAACGGTCTTCAAATTTGTATTGGTTCATGAGTTGTAGCCATTTAAGTGAACACTGCATTCATTCCGAAACATGTATTTTTTTTTTGCATAGAAATTTTTCTAATTTGACTTAATATTTTGAGAAACTGAATGGTGTCTTCTGGCATTGCAGCCACTTTGTTAGATGGTGGTCGCACAGCACATTCTGCTTTGAAATTTCCATTAAATTAACAAGTTAATGAAACTCCCACGTGTAACGTTTCAAAAATATCTGGAACGGCAAAATTATTGAAATGTTGCGGTATCATTATTTGGGATGAATGCACTATGGCGAATAAGAAATCTGTTGAAGCATTGGAAACAACAATTAAAGACCTTCGAGGTAATTCAGAGTTGTTTGGCGGTGCCTTGATTTTATTGTCAGGCGATTTTAGGCAAACATTGCCCGTCATTCCTAGATCGACAGCTGCCGATGAAATTAACGCTTGCTTCAAGTCTTAATGCTTATGTAGATTTGTAAAACATTGAAACTCACTACTCACGTTCGTGTTCAGTTGCAGAATGATCCACCTGCTGATAAGTTCTCTAAGCAATTGCTGAAAATTGGGAATGGTGCAATGCCTGTTAATGACACTGGATTGATAACATTGTCAAATGTTTGGCATTTCGTACAGTCAAAAGAGGAATTGATTGAAATTGTGTTCCCTAACATAGCACATAAATACACATGCCGTACATGGTTGAGTGGCAGAGCAATTTTAGCGGCAAAGAACAAAGATGTTAGTGAATTAAATATGGCTATACAATCAAAGATTCCTGGCGAATTGGTTTCGTACAAGTCTGTGGATACTGTTACCAATGTAGTAGATGTTGTGAATTATCCAACAGAATTTTTGAATTCGTTGGATTTACCAGGATTTCCTCCACATAACCACGACAGTAAAAATTATATCAAATTCGGGTAATTACCCACAAAGTGGCAACACTGGTGCGAAGTACAAGTTGCAATCTTGTGGATAATTTGATCAAATTTGGTATGGAAGCTTTAGCAATGCCGTTGTCAATTATTTTTAATATTTCTATGAAAAATGGTTATTTTCCAAAAATATGGAAAGAGTCATATTTAATTCCTTTGTTCAAATCTGGAAATAAATCAAATATAATTAATTACAGAGGTATAGCCAAACTTAGCGTAATTCCAACACATTTTGAAAAATGCATTTTAGATTCATTGGTTCATCACGTTTCACCGTTATTAACACATTTTCAACACGGATTTCGTAAAGAATCATCAACTATGACAAATATTTTAGAACTGACAACTTTGGTAAATGAAGGATTCGTCAACAACCAACATACAGACGTTATATATACCGACTTCAGTAAGGCATTTGATAAGGTAAATCACAACCTTCTTCTGAAAAAATTGATATTATGGGTTTCAACAAATCTTTTGTATGCTGGCTAAAGTCATATCTTCTCGGCAGAATACAATGCGCAAAATTTGGGTTTTCAACTTCTAAACCGATATTGGTACAATCCGGTGTTCCGCAAGTGTCCCTCTTTTGTTTCTGCTCTTTATCAACGACATGCCTGATATTATTAAACATTCACATATACTAATGTTCGCAGACGATGTAAAAATTTGTTTAAACTTCACGAACTCTTTAGACCATATTTATCTTCAAGAACACTTGGATACCTTTTTTAATTGGTTTAAACATAACCTAATGGAATTAAACCTAATTAAATGTAAACATATGCGCTTTTCAAGAAAACGTAGTATTTTAAATAACTATAAACTCGAGGACTATAAAATCGAGATAGTTGACACAATTATGGAGCTTGGCATCTTACTGCACTGAAAGAATTTTCTTCGCAATACTAACGAATTTTGACATTAATCCCATGAAAAATTGCATTATAAAGGAACCTATGCAGCGCTTCGTTGGATCAATGAAACCTGTTTCATTAAAAGGACTTAATGAAACATTACATTAGATCCATGAATATTATTCATTGGATGAATACTTTCAATAAAGTAAAATTTTTTTTTTTTTTTTATTTTTTTTTTTATTTATTTTTTTTTCTTTTTTCTTATTTTCTTTTACTTTATTTTATTTTTTATTTTTTTTTTCTGTCTCTGGTGGGATTCGAACATGTAACCTCGGTGCTGATAGACTAGCTCACTACCAGCTAGTCTACCGGGGCAGTGTAGTTTTTGTATAAAAAAACTATGTTTTTTTCTCAATTAAGACCGTAAATATGAGATTAAATTGTCCATAATAACAATAACAACGTTGATTGAAAGTGGATTGAAAGTTTTTGTTTCATTACCATAATGACATTTTTATTGTCATAATGAAAATTTAAATTTATGAAGGCAATTATTGAAATATGTATTTTTTTAAGGAAACTATAATTTTGTATTAATTTATGAATATAGTTATGTTTGTATATTGTTTTTTTAAGTTCCCAATTAAAATTTTTTGTTTAACTTGGACAACCTTAAGTTTTCATATATCCAATGAAAATTTTTAACGTTATAACGAAATCTAATGAAGCGACTTTAACGAAAATACTTCATCAAACCTATGAAATTCCATTTAGACAATGAAAATTTTCATTTACCCAAGGAAAACTTTTTTATGAAAATGATTCATACGACTATTGTATCAAACAATTTTATCACACCTTTAAAAAGAAGTAGCGTGTGTTGTCCTCAAGCATAATATTATTCTAAACACAACTGCGTTTGTAAAAATTCTCAATTAATTTTAGATTTCAAGATTTTGGGAATTCTTAAATTTTTTGGTTTGAAAAAATTTACAAGACTTTTTTTTATTCTGATTCAACACCATCATAAACTTAATTTTCACTTTATATTATCGCGTTCACTTTGAATTTGTGTTCAAAAACGTTGATGACTTATTGATAGGAAATTTATCATAACTGTACCCAAGAGCATCGATAATAGCTTCAATAATACACACGGAATTCCTTTTGCTTAATTGGCAATTATCTAATTCTATCGCAAATTCTTCAGTCACAAAATTATTCCTTCCTCGATTCGCATTAGGTTCTAGTGGTAGGGATTCTGGTTCAGTACATAAATTCACATGCAAGATGTTATTATTCTCATCAGAACTGCTGGAATAATAGTATAGAAAGTTTACTGCACGCAAAGAAAAAACACGGTTGTGGTAAACATATTCTAAGAGCAAACATATCGAACCATAACCACGAAAATAACGTAAACGACATCATTTTCAATGACATGGCGTACAGACGCTGATTTGTTGGTTTTGGTTCGGGGAATCTATTTTATTTCGATACTACCTGTTACCGGCATTTCCCTATCCAACACCTGGGACCCGTCTGATAGGAGAACAACCAACAACTCCCACAGAAATTATTTAATGTAATCTTTCATATTAGCTTTTTGTTCAATTGTCTTCAGTGCCCTTGCTCTGTAACCCCGCGTCGAGAAGTTATTCGATTGAAATGTGAGATATGAAACAAAAATGCCATAAATTGAAACGAGTAATAGCTGTCACGTAAGGAAATTGCTCGCCAATTTACAGAAAAAGTTTGTCTGTAATATTTTGGTGTGAACATTCTCACTTTGAACTGTCAAATAAACTCCCTTACAAAAACGGGCCGAGAAAAAAATTTCGACACTAAAAAAAAGATACAAATACAAATGCAATGAATAATAATACGGCTTCTTGGCATTTTTTTCATTGTTTTATTATTTTGCTTTTTACTTTTTTTTAAAATATACGAATGTTTCGAAAGCTATTTTGTAAGCAACAAACATTAAAGTAGCACTTTACATAAGCTGCGTTCTTTACTGCATTTTACGAAATTGCGTTCGAGTACACAAAATACAGTAAATGAGAACACAAATTGAGAGCGAAAAGTGGCAGTTCTTGTCTGAGTATTTGGAAATTTTTACTGCAGAAATTTTTGCAGTAAAATTTAATAAATCAAAAAAACATATGTTTCAGAAGGTAAACAAACAAAAGTAACAAATAAAAAGCATACAAATTGTTAAATCAAAGAAAAGTTGAAATAAAAATTAAACCAAAATAAAAAGTGAATAAATATTAAATAATTAAACTTGTTTGTTAAGCATTTATTTGGCTAAATACAAACTTTTGAAATTTTTTTTGTTATTAGAGTTGTAAAAGTGTAAAGTATTTGGACACTTAAGTAATCAATAGCAAAAAATTATTTATGTTCTTTTAAATAATTTAACCCGCTACAAATTAGTAAAATCATTCAGATTACATAAAATAGTTCGTTTGTATTTTCCAAAAATGTTCGTGTTATAAAAAGTATTTAATCGAGTACCGATAAGAAAACGAATTAAGTAGTCAAATGTGTAAACATTTTGCTAAACTTCAATTATTTGCCATCAGCTGTTAACTTTATTTTACGAATTTTTACAAATCTTGCGTTCGCGTACTTTTTTGGACAACAGTTTTTTGTGAGAGCAAATTTTTCAGTTCACTCATTTACTGCATTTAACTGTAAACGTACTCAAACGCACCTATTATTTGGTATAGCCGACGGTTGTATTTTCGCCGCTATTGTTGAAAATTTTTCAATTTTAGTAAATTTTGACCGTCGTCAACGATATGTGTGACTGGCGTTCTCAACGTTTGCTATTTCAAATTGCCCTCGAGTGGAATATTATGACATTTATAACGTAACGACGCACAGTGGCTGAAAATTTTATTTCATTGGCCAAAACTCCAATTTTTGTTTGTCACCGATTTCAAAAATTTTAATTTTATTTAATATTGAACATATTAAAACTAAGGTAGCCAAAAAATTAAGTCAAAATATTGGTAATTGTGGTTGTGCCATGTTGTTAAACACAACTTTTTTTTAATTAAGAAAAAAGCAGGGACCGTAACTCTTATGACTTTTATCAAAAAAATCAAAAAATAAGAGTTATTTTTGATTTTTATATTTTAACAATCAAAAATAAGAGTTATTTTTGATTTTTATTTTTTTAAATGAAAAATAAAAGTTATTTTTGATTTTTATATTTTTAAATGAAAAATAAAAGTTATTTTTGATTTTTATATTTTTAAATGAAAAATAAAAGTTATTTTTGATTTTTATATTTTTATATCAATAATAAAAATCAATTCAAAATTCGTGACATAGGTAATATGTTTATTAATCTTTGTTACGTTTTAAAGTAAAAATAAAGTACACAGTTATAACAACAAAATGTGTGTAAGAAAGTTTCTAAATTACGCTGTGCATTGCCCTTGAACTTGAAATACCGCTATTAGGTATTTGTTCTTTCATTTTTGTTGTTATTATTAGCGTAATCTTATTGTTGTTATTAATTTATTAATTGCAATGCAAATTGTATATTAAGTAATAACATTCAATCGCGAGGGAGAAGTTGTGACAAGCACTGCTTATTTATAAAAGTAAAAATTTTACATAATTTGATAATGGGAAGAAAACGGAATATATACATACGTGATTTCTATATTATTGATGGCTCCAATGGAGAATGTAAAATTTGTAAAAAAAAATTGAGTGCGATATGTTTAACTAATCTGAAAAGACATTTACAAAAGGACCATAGTGACCAATGTGATGGAAAAAGGGATAAAATAAAAAGCAGTGATACATGCGAAAATAATAAAAAAATTAAATTCACTATTGAAATGTCCGTGAATGAAGTTGTTAATGCTTGTATTACTTTGCTAACCAAACAATCAGTGCCCTTGTCATTTTTTGATAGTGAGCCATTTAATACATTAACAAAACCAATATTTGATGGTCTTCATATTCCAAAAATAAATTCTAGAAATATTTTACAACATTTGGAAGATAAATTTGATAAGTTGCAAAATAATATAAAAAATATAACAAAAAATAAAATAGTTTGCATAAAAATGGATACAGCTACTCGCCATGATCGTGCTATTTTGGGCATAAATCTGCAAATAATCTCATCCAATACTCTTCAAATATTCACACTGGCCATGCTTGAATTGAAGCAGAAACATACTGCACAATATTTAACGACTCAAGTTGAAAATGTTTTGAAAAGTTTCAATATAGATAAGGAGCAAGTTTATGCAATAACCACGGATAATGGCAGAAATATGGTGAAAGCGGTGGAGCTGTTATCATTGCATAGTTATGACGAAGAAAGTGACAGTGAAATTGAAGACAATTATGAAAGTATATTGGATAATGTAAGATTCGAAAATATTATTTCTATTAAATGTGCTGCCCACACATTGCAGTTAGCAGTTAAAGATTTTTTAGATAACTTAAATACAAATGTAGTACATAAATCAAGGAAAAGTGTAAAATATTTGAGAACACCTGCATATCGGTAAGTTATTTCCTTAAACTTTTCATGTGCAAAATGTGTGTTTGTTAAATTTTTCATTTTATTCCAGACATAGTATCAAAAGTAGCCAAAACCTCAAACCAATAATCGACGTACCAACACGTTGGAGCTCCACTTATAATATGTTGAAGCGACTGCTAGACCTAAAAGAATTTTGCTGTGAACATTTGCCATCATCTGAGCAGCTCCAAATACATGAGTGGACGGAACTAGAACAAATTATACAGGCTCTACAACCAGTAAATACTCTGACGCTGAATCTACAAAAATCTAATTTACTGTTCGGAGATTTTTATAAAAATTGGCTAGAGCTAATTTTTACTCTAAAAGGCTTGAATACAGAGATGACCAGGCAACTTCTGGATCACGTCGAAAAAAGGCAAACAAAGTTGCTTGAATGCGACACTGTGTATGCAGCCTTGTTTTTAGACCCCAGATTTAAGCGTGTGTTGTCACATGACAAAATAAAATCTGCGAAAAATCATTTAAAGAAAATTGTACTCCAGTTAGTAAAAGTGGTGAGCTAAGACAATAAATTTAAAATAATTTATAATATATTTTTAATATTTTTTTTATTTGTATTTAGCATAACACTGAAACTCAGCGATTTTCCTGCGGTACGCCACCTGTTGAAGAAAACTTATTTGTAATAGATGAAAGCTCCGTTGGAAGCTCTCGATCTGTTTTAGCAGACGGCTTAAGGTCAATGGAGATGAATTATTCGTCTTCGGACGACGATGATACTCCTACGACAATAAATGACAGCGTACGCAAAGCTTATTTTGAAATAGACAATTACAAAGAAAAGCGTTTCGATACTTCTGCTAATTTATTGGAATATTGGGAGAGCAAAAAATTTGTGTTTCCATGGCTTCGAAAATTAGCTTTAATTGTTCATTCTGTACCTGCCACGCAAGTCAGTGTAGAAAGGTCATTTTCAGCACTCAGATTAATATTGGGAGATTTGAGATATAATTTATCTGAGGAACATTTAAAATCAATTATGATGGTAAAATTGAACACCTGAAAACGACCTCTTAACACTGACTTGAATGGCAGCCAAAACTTATAAGCTCTTTCTATGCATTAATGTTTTTATAGCTGATAATAAATAAGTCACATAATATATTCATATAGAAATTTGAATGATTTTTTTTTAATATGCGAAAAAAATAGGCCGCCAAAAAGTCGTGGATAATTTCTTTTTTTCTTTCTTAAGTCCTATTTTCATTCATACATGATCTAAAAACTAAATCCGCTATCATATTAGAATTACTACAAAATTGCATTAATATATATTCCAGAGCACCGTGTAAAATGCATCTAATTTGCAAAAATCTAAATTATTTACATACAAAGATGATATACTTGCCAAAAGATAAAATTTGATACCCATATTGCCCTATTTAAAACGAAGGGTTACCACCCCGTTGCATTTTTGCCAAAACACGAACTAGCACGAATTTCAAAAAAAGCTGAGACACGTATTTAATTAAATCGACTAAAGATTAAAGTATGTTAATTTGGCACTTTTATTACAAACAACGCCGAACAAAAAATTCAAAAACCGTTTTTTTACAGAAAATCCTTATAAAAAGGACGTCGATGATCGTCCTTGGACAAATTGTATATACAGTTGGATGAGCCTTAAAAAACCCTTCTTACCATATCCAATTTGTATATGTTGGTAAGGAAACGAATTCTTTAATTAACAAAACATACAAAAATAGACCCTTTTTCAAACTAGTCCAGCTCACGAGAGGTCAAAGCTGGAGCCGAAATATTCAAAATGTCATCTTAAAAAGTCCAAGGTTCATTTTTAGGAGGGTACACCGAGCACTTTTTTTGGTGAGTCGCTCTAAGCAGCATATTATAATACATACGGCATCAACAAATAAATAAGAGTTTTGAATTGATTTTTATTATTGATACTAGCATTTAACCCGCTACTTCGTTAGCGTCTCCTTTTTCTTCGTGGACATATTTTTATGCCAAAGTTTATTTTTCTAGGTTTAAACTTGTTTAAATTCTCGTAAAAGTACCAGACACCAATTTGCTTTTTTATTTAATGCACAAAAATAAATATTAAATTAAAAAAAGTATCAGTTTATTTAAAAAAAATACCAGCTAGAGAACGAAATAGTAGCAAAAAAAATTTTATTTTTCTAGATCCAATAAATAAGGAAATATAAAAGGTACCAGTTAAAGAACAAAATAGTACCAAAAAGCCCTCTTACAGATTTTCATTCACTCAGGACCTTGCATGTTTAATTTTATGTTTCTAGGTTCAATACTAACGGAAATTCAAAACGTACCAGCAAACGAATAAAAAAGTACCAATAAGATCCCACTAAAAGATTCTTATTTACACAGGATCGTGCATGTTTAATTTTATGTTTCTAGGTCCAATACTGACGGAAATTCAAAAAGTTCCAGTAAATGAACAAAAAAGTACCAAAAAGTTCCGTCTTATAGATTCTTATCCATTCAGGACATTGCATGTTTAATTTTATTTTTATAGGTCCAATACTAACGGAAATTCAAAAAGTACCAGTTAATTAACAGAAAAGTACCAAAAACTTCCCCTTATGGATTCATATCCATTCCGAACATTGCATGATGAATCTTATGTTTTTAGGTCCAACATAAACGATAATTTAAAAAATACCAGTTGTAGAACCAAAAAGTTAAGTAAAATATCAAATTTCTCGTATTTCCCCTTTTTGGTACTATTTTCCCCCCATTAAAGTATAAAAAATTGCAATATTGTAGTGGGGGCCTATAATTCAGTACGAATATGTCAATGAATGGAGAAAAATGTTTTTTAAAAAAAGTACCAAAAATAGTTACGATTTTTACCCCTTAAATGTTCGAATTTCGAAAAAGTACCAAATCTGAATTCGTATTTTTTTGTTAGGTTTCGAATGTGGTATTAACTTTGTTTCTATGTTTATTGGTTCAAAAGATAGATGGGGTGTCAAAAAAGTACTAAAATTCAGATTTTACACGTTTACTCCCAAATAGGGCCGAATTTCAAAAAAGTACCAGACACCTGTCCGCTTATTTTTCTAAAGAACAACGATAGGTATTAAATTTTTTTTGTATCTCTTTTAGTTTTGGAGATATAAGGTTACCGAATTTTCCCGTTTTTACCCTTTTTTACACCCTAAACATTCGAATTTCCAAAAATCCCGTCTTAGTGGATCGATTTGGGGAGTGACCAATCTCTGGTCCAAATTTCAAGTGTCTACCTTCAGGCGTTTAGGCTGTGCGATGATGAATCAGTGAGTCAGTAACGTTACAATTTTATATATATAGATAAAAATATAAAAATCGAAAATAACTTTTATTTTTCATTTAAAAATATAAAAATCAAAAATAACTTTTATTTTTCATTTAAAAATATAAAAATCAAAAATAACTTTTATTTTTCATTTAAAAAAATAAAAATCAAAAATAACTCTTATTTTTGATTGTTAAAATAAAAATCAAAAATTTAAATATCATGCAATATGTTGGATGAATTTCGCCTAAAAATCATGATGGTGTAATTAAAAGTTTTCTACGATGTTCATTTATGTATGATTTATTTCTTCAAAAATTGAAAAATAACTCTTATTTCCGGTCCCTGGAAAAAAGTGATTTTTTTTTTAATATTTAGTCCGAAAGAAATTATCATTGCTCAAAAACTATCATCGATAATGCCCTGCTAGCTTTTTCGCTAAGTAGGTAGTCTTGTTATCTTTAAAAAAGTAATATGTGCGACTACTGTGTTATTTATATTTGAGATGTTAATACATATTTTCTAAACTGCTATATTTTTGTCAAATTTCAAATTTAGTAGAATAGAACTTTTTCGGATCAAAAGGGATTAAGAAGGTAAAACCACTATGGGAAAGGAGAAACTGTTTTCTTTAACCCTGTATGTACTCTTGTACCCGTTTGGACCCGTCTGCTTAACACTTTTTTAATTTTAATGAAATTACTCCAAAAAAAATTTTTTTTGTTTGAAATTTTTTTTAACTTTTTTTTTATTGTAACAAAACAGCAATATATTCAGCTCAGATTGCGTGGGATTGAAAAAGGCTCAAATCTGTATCCAACATATAATCACATAACAGCTGCTTAAATGGACTGTTTGTCATCAAAGGACACTGTTACAATTATATCAAATTCGTGAGAAAGTACAACTACAATCTCTACTTGATCATACAGCCGACCGCTTGCTACAATCAATAAAAGGAAATGTGCTTAAGAAATATGGAAACACAAAGTTAATTCTTTTTTGTAAATGGGGATGTCATGGTTCTTCCGGACAAAAACAATACCAACAAGTAGGTTGTGAAAATATTTCGGACTCAGATATGTTCATGGTATCATTTGCACCATTTCGATTAAAAAAGATTTTGGAAGATTCTCGTAATACCGCAAGAAGATTCTTTTCAGATCCGGAAACTGCATCTGAAATAACAGGTGATGATTTTAACCTCATTTTTAGATTTTAAACAATCCTAGAAGAACTTGCGTGCAATGAAGAAATTGACTCTACAATATTTGGAGATTTTGCTAAGGAAACTGCAAAAATATATGCAACCAAGTACCCATGGAGAAATATGTCTGCTACAGTTCACAAAATCCTTTATCATGGAGAAGATGTCATTAAATATCAGTTGGTGCCACTTGCAGATTTATCAGAGGAAGCTCAGGAAAAAAGGAATAAGGATTACAGATTTTATAGAGAGCACAGTACTAGACAAATTTCACAAAATTCCACAAATGAAGATCTATTTAATATATTATTGGCAACGTGAGATCCGTTCATCTTCAGTGTTCGAAATCAATGGAAAGTGGAACATCGGGATTTAAATGAAAATGTCAAAAAACTACTAAAGAACAGAAGTAACACAGAACAGAATTTGGAATATTTGCAATCAATCTTTCAATTAATTTAACAATAATTATAATTCATTACATCTCAGACAGACATTGTATTAGTAAAAAATAATAATAAACAGAAACGTACATTGTTACAAAAGATATTAAAATTTATTGCTGCTTTTAGGGCATTTCCATCAAAAGGTCCACCGTGACCGAAAATTTAAAAGTTATAAGAAGCTGATTATTTTACGATAAATTTGTTCACCTAGATGAATAATCAGACTGCAAAATTGTGCAAACGTAATTTCTTATTTATAAGAATGTTTAATTGTATGTTTTCTTTAATATTATCTTCCTTAAAAGAGGTGATATTTGATAAAAATTATTCAAAAAAAAAAAAATGTTCTTACATGGTCTGTTATCTAAGGAAGAGTTCAAAGAGAAATATGTTATTCGGATAAAAGGTAAATTTTTATTTTGTTTTAATAACCATTATTCAGTTAAATTATTATGGAAAAAATTTCACGTTCGAAATGTCACGTATCAACCCAGATTTTAGCTTAAAAAAAAAACACATAAGATTTTGGAATCAAACCAAAGACATTTTAATGTTACATTGCTACGTAAAATTCTGAAAGTAGTTTGACTTAAAAATTGTGCCAGGTTTCGCTGAATTACGCCTTTTTATACATTTCCACTTCTACTTTTTTCACGTTCGAACCGCTACTTCTTTTGCCATTATCTTTGACCTAGAATCGCGCCCTCCATAAACTTTGGCATGGATGGCAGTGCTTTCTTAGCGCTATATAAGGGTTAAGAGAACGTAAAAAGATTTGTTGTTTAAAATGTTATTGCATTTTTGATGCGTACGACTGTCACCTTCAACACTTTGGATTTACCCATATGTATGAAATGTTTTAATTAATCAGAAATATTCAAAAAATAAATACCTATATTTTCGTATCAAAATTTAAAAAAAAAATCAGATTTCAGCGGATTTATTTTGCTAATAATAACAAACTTTACTGCAAAAAATAATAGATTCTTCTGTAGTAATAGCAAGATTTTAGATAATATTTCTAAAGCTTTTTTAAGTGTAAACAAATTTAAAAGCAAAAAACTGTTAATTTTTCAGTAATAAAAGAAAAATTTCCAGTTGATTTTACTATCTTTTTTAATGTTAAAATTTTTTTTACAGTGTAAACATTTAAGTTTTTTAGCGTCCCATTATTACAAAAAATATTATTGATTATTATTTAAGTCCAAAAATTACATTTTTAAATAATTAAAAAAAACATTTCACGCTAAAGATAAAAAATCTAAAATTCCACGTTGCCCTTTAATTCCCCAATAACTACTCAACCGATTTTAATGAAATTTAAAGTGGAGAAAAGTTTAAGAATCTATCTGTCGATTAAAAAATTCACTTAAATATCTCCTTCGGTTCAAAAGTTACAGATTTTTGGCCAATGAAAAACGATTTTCAGCTACTGTGCGACGTAATCACTTTTTTCTCACTTTTCGAGAAACGATTGAATATTTCATTTCAAATCTTTTCGCTGCAAGAAATTCTCACCAAAGTTACGAAACATGGTTTATTTATTCAAAAGGACATGAATAATTTTTTTACTATTCATTTCTTGTAAAACAAGTTCGGTTTTAAGTGCCCAAATACTTCACACTTTTACAAATCTAAAAGACAACGTAACAAAAAAAGTTTTAGAAGTTGCTATTTAGTCATATAAATGCTTCAAAAACAAGGTTAATTAAACAATATTTATTCACTTTTTGTTTTGGTTTAAATTTTATTTCAAATTTGTCTGTTTGCTCTTCCTGGTTTACCTTTTTAAGCACATGTAAGTATGTTTTTTTTTTGTTTTACTAAATTTTACTGCAAAATCTCTGCAGTAAAAAATTTGTAAATACTCAGTTAATAACAGTCACTTTAAGCTCTCAATTTGTGTTTTTATTTACCGTATTTGGTGTGAACGCAATTAAGTCAAATGCAGTAAAGATCAGTAAAAACTAGCATGGTATAATAAGTACAAGGTGTAGTCTAGGCCTGCCATACGTCCTGGTTTTCCAGGATTGTCCTGGTTTTAGACTACTTGTCCTGGTGTCCTGGTCCACTATTAAATTGTCCTGGTTTTTTGTACAGGTCAAATTTGTTTTTTGCTTTAGTTGTTAACAAAGGTTAAGATTTCTGTTATAACACTGCTAACATAAGGTAACTGTATAAAGAACTTTAATTAAATTCAACTGTTATCTGGTGTAAAGGTGGTAAAAGCTGTCAATAATATTAGATGATAGTCAATCCTCTTTCAAATTTTGTTTCAACTAGTGGCTGTTAAAAGTTATACCGTGTAAACAACTTTTATAAGTAATCGAAAACCTATAACAAATTGCTTTCTCTAAGGCAGCCCATACACGTTTCAATTCAATTGTCAACTGAGTCGGTCGTTGTCTTAATCAAAGCGTGTATGGCTTAGTCAATTGATTAGTTTGACAGTTGTCGAGTTGGTTGAAGAATAATCAAAAGAGTTTGATTTTTTTCAAGTTGAGTACTTAGCCTGCTCAATGGACTAAAGAAACTCGTTAAAGACTGAAACACTGGAGAGTATTATTCAATGTAAGTTTGATTTTAATATGACATGCTGCCTGTTTTATTTTTTCTATATATTGTTGGATTTAATAATAAAAACTGGATGGTTTTTACATATCGCACCCTAAATACTAAACTGTAACAACTCAAAATTCTTAAATTTTCAGGAGAACCAAAAAACAGTTAATGTAAAAATGGTGCTTATAAGGGTATTCACGTCACAAGTTGCACCCTTGCAAAAAAGCAAAAGTGCACAAATATATCAACAACCACACAGACAATAAGTTGTGCATAAATAATTGTCTTTGTGGTTGTTATGTTTTTGCACTTTTGCTTTTTTGCAAGGGTGCAACTTGTGACGTGAATCCCCTTAATATTTAAAAAAAAAATATTAGTTCCCTAATGAAAAAAGTCCAATTTGAAGAAAGTTTTTTTATGCCTTATGAGAATTAATTTATGAAAAAAAGTAATTTTTGAAAAATTTTGAGTTGTGACCCTTTAGTATTTAGGGTGCGATATACTACATACATACATATGTATTAAAAAAAACAACTTTTCTGTTGCTATAATTTTTTATCCATTTTTTGCATGTGTCCTGGTTGATAGGTTCAAACATCTGGCAGCCCTAGTGTAGTCATTAGAAATTTTGCTCTCAATTTTAAAACCCATATAACGCCAAACAAAAGAAAATGAGGAAAGAAAATAAAACAAGCGTCAAAAATCAAATAAATTAATTTATGAACCTACCTGGTACTTATTATACTATGAAAACTAGTACAACCCTTTGTTGTTCTCAACGCACCTAATAAATAAATTAATAATAATAAAAAGATATATAATTTAATGATATCTATTTTTACACTTAATTTGTTGCTGCTGATGAAGTGCTTAAGTTTTGTAAATTTCTTTTATCCTCCTTATTTATCGCCTTTATTTGCTGCTTTTTGCCAATCCTTTCTTTGCGTTACTACGTTCAGCTCTTGATTTCGATGCGGTTTATTTTTTGGCTTTGGAAAGAAATCGCATTGATTAGAGGAACAAAACTTTTTCAATTGAGTATTGAGCGATGCAATCGGTTGTTACCGCAGCATCGAATCTGCTCTTCAATGTTTCCTCATGATCCTCTTTGCCACTGAAAACTATTTGGGTTTCTTTAATAATTCTTAGCCCAATGGAACAAAACAGTCGTATCTAAGATGCGAACATGATGTGAGCACTGGAGACTAATACTTCGCAACATTCCATTACATGGTCTTTAACCATGAGCAGTAGGTTGAAAATGACATTCAGCTGGCACTCCAATATCTTTTTTATGAGCTATAAGAGTTGCGAAATTACTTTTGTTTTTAAAATGTTGACGAGCTCCGTCCGAAACGTACACTGAGGAAAATAATCACCAAGGCGAATTAACTACAGATGGTGTCGAAACGGCATCTGACTTTGACATTTTGAGCTTATTTGTTTTGATTTGTTAGTGTTTTGCTAAGAATGTGTGACATTTCGAGCTATAAGCACTAACAATGCAATGCAAAAATCCCTATGTTGTTTTTGGATTGTTGTAGTTCCGACACCACCTGTAGTTGAATTCGCCTTGATAATCACAAATTTTGTACAAAAACTATTTGTTGTTTTGCCGGAACAAAAAATTTTTTTAATATGTACAAATGGTTTTTTTGAAATGTTGCAGCATTCTTTTTTTGTTCAACACACAAAATTTTGGTTTCAGTTCAAAAAATATTTTGTAAATCTGTAGTACGAAATTTGAAAAAGTATATTTACAAATGTTGTGTACTATTTACAAAGTTTTTGTTTCTATGCTTAAATTATTTTGTAAAATTAAAAAACAAATTTTTTTAAAAATTTTGGAAATAAAATGTGTTTGTTTTAATTTTAAAGAATGATTTCAATTGCTACATTTTAAATTATGATTGAAAAATTATTTAAGTCTTTTTCTATAATATTTATTTATTAACATTTCATTTATATACATATATATATTGAACTCTTATATCTAATCCCGCGAAGCCTATTGGCTTGTATGCAGGAACATATTTACGTACTTTAATCACCAAATAAGAGTTATAAATATTACTTTATGAATTAGTACACAGGAACTAAAACTTTTACAGGTTGGATTTCTTGAAGAATAAAACATAAAGTGTAGACTGGAACAAAAGCATTATAGATGGAAATTGAAACTTCCAAACTTTTTGATTTCTAAAAAACTGGTCAATCTCATTTATTTTTGGAGCCACTAATATTTAAATTTAATTTGCTGTGACAACACAATGAAGATATTGTGCCGATAAATATATAGAAAAAATTCCAAACCAACTTCAATTAACGTATTTGTTAGAAATTTGTACTATTAATTAAATTCCGTACTGATTTTTCGCCTGCAAACAAATTGATCATATCAATTAACATATTTGTAAGTTTGAGTTTTTCTTGCCGTTCAGTTTCAATCAATAGGTTTAATTGAAATTTGACCACCAGCAAAAGAGGCTATATAAAACGTAAACACAAATCAGAATATTTTATCAATCAACACGGTTAATTGGCGCAATTAAAAAATTGTTTGGAACTTTAAAATATTTTGAAGTTTGTGTATGTTTTCATATTTGCAAACATACACACAAACATTATAATTTTTATATTCAATTAAGGCAAATTAATTGGAACAATTAATTGAAAAAATTTTGGTGAAAATTTTTTCTGTGTATGTGGAGATAAAACTATATTCCCGCACACTAAAACCAAGTGACAATGTCTTTGGAAATATATATATTAATGATATATAGTTGATATTTCTCAGATTCATTTCTTCCATAGAGGAGACAGTACTTGATGATGTCGTTGGATTTAATGACGAAGTTGATCCATTCGAAATATGTTTTTTTTTTTTTTTTTTTTTTTTTTTTTTGATTATTGGCATGTTTGCCACATAATTTGTTTTGAGACAAACGATTCATTTGGTAAAAATAAATTACAAAAATAACAATTTATTTAAAAAAATGTAGGTATTACTTTTAATTTTAACATTAACAATAATCAAAACTTTAATTTGGACGGAATTTTTGGTGTGTCCTTTCGAGAAAAAGACAAAAGCACGAAACAAAGAAGTAAAAAGAAACAACAATAAAGTGTTTTCTATGGAAACAAATTTATGAAACGTAAATGATTGCATTTTTTATTTCAAATTGTTTTATCGTGTTTTTTCTTCTACAACAAACTTTGTAAAATGTACAAATAATTTCGTATATTTTAGAAATGTTGTATTTAATCTAAATGAGTCGTTATTGGCAATAATAGATTACTATTGACAGAAGACTAAGAGTAGAATTTTCCTAATTTTAGTCGACAGGAAATTTTGCGACGACTCAACTGAAAGTTAAAGAATTTTAAATGATATGTTAACATATATATGAAATACCTTTAAAAAAATGCAAATTTAAAAGAGGTTATGGGCACAAATTTTATTAGTAAATATAACGCGAAAATTCGAAAGAGTTTGCCAAAATAGCGAAAATTCGCGAAAATTTTAATATATCAATAAGACATTAAATTGTTTAAAAGTCCCTAAAACTATAAGGAATAGCAATTCGAAAACTTTTGATAACAGCGGCATGATAGAAAAGTCTTACATTTATTAATAAACGTTAAAGCTATAAAGAATCCGAAAACGTATAGCCTTTTCACACTTGTCAACATTTAACATTTTACATCAATTTGCGAAAATGTTGGAATTTTCCCATAAGAAATACATAGGGCTAAAAATCAAAATGTTTCAACATTTTTACAGAATGTTACTATCTCATTTTGTTCCCTTTTACATTTTTCGATTCTTTTAGTGTCATCACTAGAAAAGTGGCAATAAATTCTGTTATTATTGGGGCATCACTGACAAAGTGGAAGTTGCTTTGAAAACAGCGTTACCATTTCTCAAGTTTTTCCCTTTTTGCAAGCCTACTTTTGCTTAATTTTGCTTAAATTATTAAATGAAATGGATTAGAAATACATTTTGGTGTTATCTTTTGAAATGTTGGCACTTTTGTAGAAAAAAAGTATTTAAAAAAAATAAAAGTTTTTTTTTCAGAAATGGTGACATTTTTTATTGACAGTAGATGTTAGATGTTTCAAGTGTGAACGCGTATTTCACATTTTCAACATTTTCCATGTGTTCCTCTGAAATGTATGCAAGTGTACAAAGGGTATTACAGTCAAAATATTCCTTATCGAAAACATGGCAAAAATTCGCGAACAAATTCAAAATTGGAAACAAACTCTACACTTTATTTGAAAAAGCTAAACCGGTTGAAAAAATATGTCGGAAAATAGCATAAAAAGCGTTAAAAAGTGAGATATAATTATAAAGAACAAAAAAATAACACAAATAATTCGCTAGTTGGCATCGACACAACATTCTTATAAAATACCAAATTAACGTCGAAGTGATGTAGTTAGTTGTCGACTTGATGTGACAACAATTTCAAATTATTGTCGACGATGACTTACATAATAGTGATTATCTTCTGGAACTCATAAACTGCTCCTGTATCATGTTAATAATCGTCAGATATGATTGATTGTCATACAATGACCATTTTAGTCAAAGAGCAATGGAAGATATCGGTTTCAAAAGTGGTGTCACTTGAGATGAAACCCCTCCTATATGCATATATATTTTGTAACAGCAACGGTGCTGTTTTTGTGTTCAATTTTATTTTTTGTAAATTTAATTTTTTAGAAACAAGTGTGTGAATGAACCGCATAAAATCCTCTATTTTAAAGGCGTTACCTAATAATTAATTATCATTTTCAATTTTAGTTGTTTCTTATTTTTCTTTTCATATTTTTATATTATTGAAAGCAAAATGCTCAAGAAAAATTAATATTCACATAAAATTATAAATTGAATTTTGCTCCAAATATTAAAAAGTTTAATGATGTTTGATGTGCCCATGGCCATTTTGAGGAGATATTGTTTGATTTTTTTTTTATTTTTAAAAAATACTTAAATATTCAAATATATAAATAAAAATTCATTTATATATTTTAGTATGTCTGTAGTTTTCTGGTTGTGTATGTGTTTTCATTTTATTTATTTGATGTTGGTCGCCTTAAACAAATAACTTATCAATCAAACGTACAACTATTTTTAAATTAATTAATGATGGCATTTCCTGTGTAAAAAGTGCGACAGGCTAAACGACTGATTGACTGACTGTTTCTCTGTCTATCAATGTATAAAGTATGTGCATTTTAGGTTGTTTGCCCTTATTGATATTATAAATATAAATATGTATGTTTGCATGTATATATGCGCGTATGTATGTACCCAGTGGGAAAAAGAAGGAGTACGGCTGCCTTCTAGGCCTCTGTACTTCTTCTTTTGGATGTATAAGGCCTGCTCGATCCATTCCATACTCATATCTTTTTCACAAACGTTGTCATTGCGGAGTTGGCCTTCCGCTCTCGCTTCTTTAGCAGGTACATAAGAATGGTAACGGGATCAAAAAAAATAATTATTTTGGCAAAAAACAAAACTAAAAATGTTACTCCTTCTCTACTCCCTTCTCCTAGAAGCGAATGTCTTATCTTTTATACGAAAATGCCGAGGCCTTCTGTGAGGCATTCTTCAACAGTTAGATAAAAATAGTAATTGAATAAAAAAATGATAAGCAGGCCTTTAAAAAGGCCTGAAGGAAGAAGGTCTTCGGAGTTTCCCTGCAGGGTACTTGCTCCACATTTATTCTACTTCGCCAACTATATTTTTTGGCGTTTTGTGATTATTTAATATTATTTCGGTCAAATTTAACAGTTCACATCGTTTTGCAAAAATACCTTCCAACAAAAACATTAAAAAAAAAACATAAAAATTATTCACTTATTAAATTATAACATTACTATTTCTTTTATAACATTACTAACTCTTTTAGATCATGCGTGATGTCCCTGCAAAAATATTCATAATTTATTTTGGTGTCTATTCGGAAACTCAAAAACCTTCAGACGTTACGTTTTTTATTGGATATTACAAGCTACAACTTGACGTTTAATGGCTAAACAATCAGTGAATGTTTACTTAAATTTATATGTATTTAAAATTCAACAGCTGTAAATCAGTGCCCCAATATTTTTTGTGTGATTTAATAAAAATAATATTGTGGCAACACTACGATAAATGTTTTCAAGTTCATATGGTCTGTATTGGTAGTTTAATCGCCCAATCTATTACGCTTAGAGATGCTTTTTATCAAGGCAAATTCACCTACAGGTGGTGTCGAAAGACCATCTGATTTTGACAGTTCAAACCAATTTGTTTTGATTTTGTTAGAAACAGTTGTCATTTTGAACCGAAAAAACTAACAATGCAATGCAAAATAAGCTCTGCTGATTTTCATTCGTCGCAATGAACTGAGGCCATTTCATCACTATTTTAACGAAAATGATTGATGAGAATATTGAATTTAGTTGTATTTTTTGTTTCCTGTCTTTTTCTTTCTTAAAAAAAAACCAGAAGTTTGTTTTTTGTTCTTTTATCCATAGATTTGAATCAACTTCTACCAGAGAGCCTGGTCAACCAGGTTCCTGTAGTCGCTGCAAAAAAATGTGTCTCACCGATTTTCATTAACTTTACGGAATCAGTGTACGCTTTGTACACACTTTGGACAAATAAATGTTTCTTATCTTTAAGCACCTGAGAAGTCTTCTTTGATATTTTATTTTTGCAAATTCTGCCAAACTCCGGACAATTTCACTATTTCTGAACATGGTAACAGGTATTTTGGCTTACCATAAAAACAAGCCAATCAAAATGTTGAAGTCTTAAAACAGCTGGTACCGTGTCAACATATAAAACATTTTAAAAACAGGAGACACTCTACTTTATATATTAAGGTGGCAATCGTTCACCATTTGGCTTAAAAATTAAATTAATTTTTAATTTTTAACCTAAGTACGGAAAATAATGTCACTTAAATGACCCCCGTTGTCATCTTTGGAACAATTGGCTTACTTTAGAACATTTTTCATAACATCCTTCAAAATTTCTTTCTGTAGCGCTCGAATTTCTGAAACACGTTCAATATTTTCTGCAACGCGAAAATCTCAAGGGAAATCTCTTAAGGTTCCATATTGGTGGTGACGATGAACTACGCCTTAGAGGGCGAAATTCTGACTGACGCTAAAATAAATACAAAAACAGAAATTAAGGGATTCGGAAATGAACTTTTTTTGCAGAATGTTCGGTGCTGAGCTTTGCCAGGATGAGTTAGAAGAAACAGAAGAAACTTACGATAGTAACGCAATTACAGAATTAACCCAAGCAATTAGAAAAATGTTAAGAAATAAAACAGGATTTTAATGGTATAATGTAAGATTTTATATGTTAAGAAAAATCCAGAAAAAAGAGTGAGAACTAAGGTATTCTGTATTATGGGTTGCTTTCGATTTCTCCAACATCTACGATAAGTGAAATAAAGTTTTCCAAGTCAAAATTTAACAGAACTAAGGAAAGGAGTCACTTAAATCCAATACACTTTAACCAAATTATTTATCTAAAACAGTGATAGCCAATCCAAAGCCTCGCGAGGCTGTCAATAATCGTATTTTTCACACAGACACGGTCGGCAATTCCCATGTATACAACAACTTTGTTCGTTTCAAACCATCAGTCTCTGCGACCGCACACAGGCACATAATATCTTCGTGTGCGTGCGTTCGGGGCTTGGTTATCACTAATCTAAAAGATTATTTTATACGATCTTCTTAAACAATTTAAATTACTAATAAAATTATCTCACAGTTTTTTTTTTAATAAAAACATAATCGGCCTTGTTCTGGAAATCGATATCACGTGAAATTGAAATCGAACAAGTTTTTAATTCTGTCCTGTGTTTAAAATTGGTAAATATATTTCTCTTTCATTACCTCATACTTTGAGGACACATATCATTACCAAAACTACTTTTGAAATCAGGAAAAGCTACGTTAATTTAAAATAATTTAACTTAAAATATCCATCGATTTAAATTTCACGTGATTTCGGTTTACAGAACGAATATGTATAAATCAAAAAATATGTATTACAGAGTTATGAATTATTTTTTTGCTCGTTTTAGTTCACGTTTTGTTATGTTATTGTTTGTTTACTTCTAAACTGCAAATAATAAATAATTTTTATTTTTATTCATTGAAATTACCTAATTTATAAAACATACTTTATTAATCGGTTAACCGATCAATAACAAAATTAACCGATTATTACCCGATTAAACAAAAACCTCGGTTAATGAATCGAGCGATTAACCGATTAAATCAAAAGCCCGGTTAAATTAATACCCTATTTTTAATAATTTACCATTTGCGTAAGTTTCACAATATTACCATTGAAAACGATGTAGTGGAAGATAACCCAACGACATCAAAAAATGCCGAACTTGTTCCAATGGACAAATACATAAAGAGAGACAGCGGTTGCTCTATAGAAGAAATTGTAGGCTGAAGATGTTAGGTCTGCAAACGCATTTCAAAAATCCAAAGTAGTATCCGATATTTTAAGAATTAAGGGTCTTACGATTCCTTAAAAATTAAGAGTTTCACGCATCAAAAAAGAAGAAGTTGTAGCAGATTTGAGAAAAAATAAAGAATAATATGGAAGATTTTCCGTAGCTGTCCATTCTTATTTAAAATATGTAATTTTTTTGTAAAAATACTTTTTTTATTCGTTATTCTCATCGATCAATCGAATAATTTTTAAGATTTAATCGTTTAATCGAACGAACAGCAACAATTATCAGAATTTTTCTAACAAAGTTGAAAGGCGAATAATTGACAACTCTAGTATCTATGCAGATATAATTATAGTACAAATTCATATTAAAATATAATTAGGCGGTAATTATTACTGCTCATAAAAAAACCAACTACATACCAACATAAATATACCAAAAATAAAACTATAATTTAATTTATAAAAATACGTTCAGTTAGTGAGAATATTAAAAAAAAAAAACATAAAATATCTGCCATATTAACGCATACGCATACACAATACAAGGAGTCGGCCTGTATGGTTGTGTGCATGTGAATGTGGTACCTAATAAAAATTAGTCTTTTAGCCCAACAAAAGTCATATTTGGTTGATGTATCTGCGAGCAAATATGAGAAACATAAAAAACAAAATAAAAGATGTCGGTCGTCTGTACATCGTTCGTCGTTGGTTGCCTTCTGTTGGTGCTTGAATAGATTGAATACAACGTGGATCATATTTATATTCGATACATTGTTGTTTGTGTTGTTGTTTTTATTTGAATTTTTTTTTTTTTATATTTTATTATTACTTTTTTTAAGTTTAGTAAATTGAATTTTAAATTTCCATTTTAATCTTAAAGGGAGAAAATTTCTATATTCAGTAATTTCACATGTCTGTCTACTAACCAAATGCATAAACATACATTTGCACATACTTATGTCGATAGATACGTCTTAACTAGGGTTTCTAGTTTCCCGAACGTTTTATATTCCCGGAAACAGAATATTTTTAATTTCTTGTAAAGATAATTGTGAATAAGTATAGAAATGTTGAATGGAATTTAATTATTCCAAAGAGGATTTTATGATGTAGAGGTGTCTGGATCTCTCAAATAAGTTTCTACCGTAGAACATTTAAAATTCCATTGGAAGATAGAGGCACTATATTTCCTTTGGAAGATTGAGCCTTTTTCTACATACTGCTATTAACGGTCTATACAGTAAAAACTAGAGCTTAATAAATAGGCACGCCTATCGTGAATAGCAAGTGAACCGTTTTTTCCTTGAAATTTTTTCCTTACAGATTTTTTTAGGAACAAGGGAAAAAATTTAAAAGGAAATTTAATTTTTTAACATACATGATCACAATTTTGTTCTAAAATCAAATCGCGGTGTTCTTGGCATAAGATTTCTGGGAGCAACATTTTGAAAACAAACCAAGTTTGCCAAACAAATCTCAGACAAGAATAAAATAATTATCAATCTTTTTAAATTTAGGATCAGTAAAAATTATATTGACAGGAATCCTTAAGGCCGTCGATGAATAAGACGACTATCGCACACCTGGAAACGCCGACTAATAATTTAATGTGCTGTTTCCAGTTGACAAACAATTGATTATGTACTAAAATTTTAGTACAACAACACATAAATGTCAAAGCTGCATCTAAATTAGAATGAAAACCCAGCAAGCAAGTGATCGAGAAGATTTGAAGCGACTTATTACGGTCACATGCTCCAAACATAAGTAAAAGGAACCAACATAAAAATGTCTATTATTTTTCTAAAACAAGAAAACTACTCAAATTAAATGTGATTGGTGACCTTCTGTTAGTCGCAATTTTCAAAAAAATCTATCAACCAGATGAGTTGCGACTAAAGCCTAGTATCTTTTAAAGATTTCACACATAAAAATACGTATAAAAAAAACTTTTGCAAAAAATGTATTAAAATAATGTTGTCAGAGTTGTACCCTCTTTGATTTGTGAAAAAGTTACGAAATGTTTCTGGCAACATTTTTTTAATGGCCGCAAAATATATCAGCTGCACTTCTTTTGTGCGGAATTTTTAGCAAATGGAAAATATTATATGAGAAAGGAACAGTTTAAATAAACAACTGTTTACAGTTTTTCATCAATATTTTAACAGACAGCAGCAACTTTTTTGATTTTCTTCTTTGAATATTTTTGTGTTTAGCTTGGTTTTGTTCCCTTTATCAATTTAGAATATTGTTTTTTATAACTGTTACTTGTTTTAAAGGTGAATGCAAAGTTTAAGTGTGCCGCATTTTTAAAGTTGATTTATTGTTTATGGAATTCACGGCAAAAAAGGTTGAACAATTTAATTTTGTATACATTAAAAAAAATCATATGAATTAACAATTCTTTTGCTCAAATGAGATTGAAACGAACACAAGAAATGCTTAAAAGGTAATAACAAAGCAAAAAATCCACGTGGAACAACACATACAATGTAACCAGTTCTGAATTTTCAAAATATAAAATATTAAACCAAAATTGTGCTTTATAAATTAAAAATTAATTTTTTCGTATTTGGCCTATAGCTTATTAACATGTAGCTGTTAGTTAAAAGCTAACTATTATTTAGATAACTTTTAACTAACTTATTTCTACGTAACTTACTTTAAGCTAACTACTAAGAGCCACTTTTTGGGTTTGAGATTAAAGTTAATTTTATTCTATAATTAGCTTATCTGAGAATTAAGTAAATCTAGTATCAATTGAATTTTATATTTTTGGGTGGTGGCTTAAACCATGTAGCGCTACCATACATACTGAGCACGAATAAATGGCAACATTTTTTTGAAAATGTCAACTTTTTATCAAGCAATATGGATGTTTTCAAAGAAGAAGAAGAAAATGCGCGAATTTAATATTGTTTACAACGTAGAAATTTTATGTGTTTAAAGAAAAAATATAGATAGGAAAAAGTATATAAAAGTGCTAAGCAATGTTTAAAATGTATTTTTTGTTTTTATTTTTGCAAGTTCTTTATGTTAAACATGTGTATGTTAACAGTTTAAGCTTAGGTTTAAACCACCACCGTTGGCCGCTTAAACTAGCGAAAAAAAAGTTAAGCAAATACAACTCAAAAAGTAAATATGGAGATTAAAGTTAATTTAATCGCTAATCTCTAACCCAAAAAGTGGCTCTAAGAAGTAGAGGTATGCTTTGAATAACTCCCTTGTTTGCCTTTACTCAAAGTGGACATCGTTTATTCAAACATGAAACACTCAAAGAGATAAGTAAGGCAAGAGTAAACCAATACAAAAACGAGAGGGAATGCATTAAATAAAAAACTTGTTTACAGCAAGGACCGGAAAACGTTTTTTAATTTGGTTTTTGTTTAAATATTTATATTTGGGAATTAAAAAATATTATAAACCGTACGAAAAAAGAAAATATATGTATGTATAAAAAAATTCTAATTAAAAAAGTTTTTGAAGAAAAATTAAATTTAAAAATTTCAAACTGAAATTAAAATTTTCGAAGAAAGATAATTGAAATTTAAATAAATGCATTGAATTAAAGTTTAAAGTTGTTTTAGAAAATGGGTCAGGCAAGAAAGTTTGTAAATTTTTACAAAAAAAAAAAAAAATTATTGAAATCTGCTGAATTTTTATAAAAAAATTATGCTGAAATATGCTAATTAGAATAAAATTTCCTATAAAACAAGACTCGACTCAGGTTCCTAGAATAAATGGTTTCGGTTATAAAGATAAAGATGTACGAGTTTTAGTGAAAAATCGCTGTTTCCCTAAATTAATGCTCAATGAGACACATGTTAGCGTTATCCGATTGGGCTGAAACTTCGTCAATCGCATTTTTTATTCTTTTGGCACATATTAGCTGGGTGCTCCGGTGAAAAATCCAGCATTGATTTCTGGTAACCACCCTATTAGGGTCGTTACAAGATATGGTAAATTTTTTTTTGGGGGCTATCTTTTGGTGCACCCTTCTAAAATATGCCAATAGCCTAGAAAATCCGATTGACAAAGTCTAAGCCCAATCGGATAACGCCAACACGTGCCTTATTAAGCATAAATTAGGGAAAAACAGTGATTTTTCACTAATATTCGCATTTCTTTGTCCTAAATTAATGCTAAATATCACTTTATCTATTGGTATAAGAAACAAAACTATCAATATCAAAATTAATAAGAATAAAATTTAATATATATATAAAGATTCGACTCAGGTTCCTAGAATGAATGGTTTCGGTTATAAAGGCAAAGAAATACGAATTTAAGTGAAAAATCGCTGTGTTTCCTTAATTTATTCCCAATGAGGCACATGTTAGCGGTATCTGATTGGGCTGAAACTTTGTCAATCGCACTTTATATGTTATCAACACATATAAGGGAGTTGCGCCGATGGAAAATCCAACACTGATTTCTTGTAACCACCCTATTGTTGTATACGTGTGAATTGTCGACCGTGTCTGTGTGAAAAATACGATTATTGACTGACTCGCGAGCCTATGGAGTGGCTATCACTGGTTTAAATAGACAAAACAATGTCGCATACTTTAAAAGAATAAAAATGTCAAATTGTGCAAACAGATAGGTAACATTGTTACATGTTAAAGTTGCTGTATGAAAATATATGTAAATGTTTTTCAGCATTTTCACAATTCAATTTGAAAAGGAGGCTTTACAGAAGGTTAAATAGATATTTTCTTTAACTGATAAAATTTTGTATACAATCTTATGCTTTTATTTCCAAAACTTTCCGAAGCTAAATTCACGAGAATCGAAGATGAATTTTTCCCTCCTAGAAACCCTAGAATGTTTATACAATAGGGTGATAACTGTTTGCGTTTTTTGTAAATATCAATTCATTATCATTAAAGCTTAATACATTTTGTTGTTGAGGTGTAGTAAATATTAGTACCTTAAATACATTAACAAGATTTGCAAGAACGCTTTACTACCAAGAGTGAAAACCGCTACTGTTATATAGCTATTTAATCTACATATGTACATATATCAAATATATATGTAGCATACATCTATATCTATGTATATTAGTGCTGGGAAACTATCGATATTATCGATAGTCTTAAAATATCGAAAATATCGATAGGAAAAATATAAATATCGATATTTTTATTATTTGAAATACAGCTATGAAGACATCTAACAGCAGCTGTACACACACAGTTTTTTGCCGCAAATTTGTACTTGCTATTATTAATTCGCGCAGAATTACAGCAATGAATGCAAACAACAAGAATGGCAAGTGGTATGGATTGCTAAGCAGTACTTTTTACTGCTAATTAAAGGCCTTTAAGTCGAAATTTTACATGTTTATATAGCGACTGAAATGCCAAATATTTTTGTAATGTTGTAAAAAATATGCAAATCCAAATGAAATTGCACGTATAAGACAAAGCAATGAACGACCATTAGAGGATAAGTCCGCTAGATTGATTACCTTTTTGGGTTTAGAATCTAGAAAATATTTTAAAGTTGCAATGGAATATCTTATAGTCCCTTTTACTGCGGTTCTTTCAGAAAGGTACTTATACAGCTACGTTCACAATCAAAAAAACGTTTTCATTTGGTGTTCATAATGGAGAAACAATTTCTTTTGTAACTACACACATTTTGCATCAAGAAACCGTTCGCAAATTTTAGCCACAACAATATTATGCATTTATTTTTATTTTTGTAAACATTTTGTTAAAATTTTCATTCAAAACTAATGTGTGGTTTATAGAACACGAGCGCCTTACTCGTCCGTTCAACTTACATTTAAAACAAAAACAAAATTTCGAAATTTTGTTTTTGTTTTAAATGTAATTTGAACGGACGAGTAAGGCGCTCGTGTTCTATAAACCACACATACATAAAATTATTTTAAACGTCAGAAACAATTTCATACAAATTGTTGCTCAAGTTATTGTTGACTCAACTTTAGTTACATTTTTAAAAAAATTTTAGTTACATTTTTGTTCTAAAAATGAAAGGAAAATATATGAAACACTTTGGGAAGAAAAAAGATAGAAGAAAAAACGAAATTGTTTTTTTGATTGTGAACGTAGCTTAAATTTTTAAAAAACTGTCATTTAAAATAACGTGCGTATATACATACATACGTCTCATTCATTCAATAATGTGATAAAAACAACGAACTGCAGCCTTATAAAAAAATAATTAAAGTTTTCCTGCACAAGTACAAACGTTCCGTCGATAGTAATATCGATATATCGATAGTGAAATCTGAACTATCGATAAATATCGATAGTAGAAAATATCGATAGTATCCCAGCACTAATGTATATACATAACGTAGTTGATCTAAAGAGGGTATTACTCCAAATTTTAAAGTGTTCAGTAGAAGCAAAAACATTTTGAACTTAATATTAAAGGCATATGATAAAGAATTTTTAAGGCAACCATTTAATTACTAAAAAGTAGACAAACTAGCAGCACGATATTGTCACAGCGAGTAGATTTAATTATTACGAACCATATTTAACAAAAAGTGAAAAATAAAAGTTTCGAGTTAGATAATACCCTCTTTATGATCAAGTGCGATATAAACATATGTATACGATAAACAAATTAAATAAAAAATAAAATATATTCGAGAATTTATAAAAATTGCATTCGGTGCGTGGACTTTTTTCGCCAAAACGACCTTTAAACATGATTTTAATTATCAGAACAACATTGCCCATAGCGTGTTTCGATGAAGAAATTTTGAAAAAAAAGTTATACCTCTAATATACATACATACAAACATACATTTGAGTATTAGCAATTTTTTTAAATATTTAAATATTTCATCTTTTCGTTTTCATTAATCAATGTCAATTGTGTGGTTTTGTTTTTAGTACTCGCACGAAATAATTATTATCATTTTATCTTTAATTATAGTTTTAAAGAGATTTTCTCAATGTAAAAAAGTATTTTCTTTCCACTCTAAAGAAAGAGCATTGTTTTTCTAGGAGTTGTGTAAACTTCTTTCTAAACTTAAAAAAAATATATGTATATCAATTATGGCTGAATTAGCGAATATGAGGGCAAGTTTAAAAAAAAATAAAATTAAAAAAAACGAAGAAATATGTTTCAAAATATGCCAAACATATGCATGATTAAACATTACCGGAAAACATCCGTTAATAATAACTCACACTACACTCGGTAACTGTTTACTTGTAATAGAATTAATATTTTTTTTATTAAGCTGAAAATAAGTTAGAAGTAAACGAGTATTTTAAACTGACAAAGTCTTACTTTCTCTCGGGTGTATGTAAACAAATGACCACACGATGTATGTATGTGTTTCTAAGGCACAAATTAGATATTGACAACAAAGCAATGGTTAAGCAAGCACATTTTTTTGTCGATAGTCTTAGAGCGATTTTGACAATTTATCTTTTCGAATCAATAAATTTGCATTAAATTGGCATCAATTTGTTTTAGCATATTTTGTATTTAAGTGCATATTTTTAAATTTTTGAGTTATTTTTTAAAATTTCCATATAATAAAAATCAAATTTACCAAAAAATTTCCAAATACATACAAAAAAAAACATTTTTTAATCAATAAATAAATACAGAGCTCCAACTGTTTAAAATGCCAGATTCTCAAGACTTCGGCAAAAGATACTTCTATTTTAAACCGATGCAGCGCCATACATAGTATATATCGTTGGTCTCATGTAGAAAGGTCCTAACTCACATAAATGCAACTTTACAGGAGAAGGCACAAACATTATAGAAACTGTATGTATCATAATGTTCTTCAATTGCTTGTTAAACTGATATGTAATCCTTTGATTCCCTGTGGAACATATTTTATTTTAATTTTAAAAACTTTTTAAAATTGTTATATGTGGAGGAAAAAACAAAAAATTAACAAAACAAGCGATGATTAATGCAAACGTTTGTGGCATCATTAAAATTCAGAGTTCATTTTTTAAAAGTTAGCAGATGGACAAAAGTTTGCTATGAATAAACTCTGTGCTTACAAGCTACTAGGCTTAATCGATATTCTAGTTAGCAGCTCGTTGTACGTAGTGTACAAACTGTGGCTAACTTTTTGTTATGAGTACGGCTGCCAGAAAATATGGCTTGAGCCAAGAAAATTGTGCAAGATGCTCGTCCAAACCAAAAATTTCTTATTCTAAATATATGTGTTGCTTTGTTTAAGCAAATTTGACTAAATACGAACGAAATAAGTAAAAATCAAGAAATTATTATGGATTTTATTGTTTACAATAACGAAATTGATTAATTTAGAAAATAAAGTTCTTTCCGTGTAAATAACGTCAGAAGTCAATTCACATTTGTTTTTTCCAACTACGGATACATTGGTGAAAGAGTAACTAGATTGGAGGGATTTAGTTCGCTTAATACTCGAGTCAATTTTAAAAGCCCGCCAAATTAAAAAAAAAATCCAAACGTTTTGCAAAATGAAAGATTTCATAAAATAAAATAAATTTCTAAGATTTTTGATCTGATCCTTCGGTTGGGGTTTACTTTTGATGATATAAAACTTGTTTGTGTTTAGAAACAAAAAAAAATTTAAATCAGAAGTCAACTTAACACCCTCACCCAGAGACCAATATGATCCATTGTGACAGCTTAGTTAGTGATAGAAATCTAAAGAGAAAGGAGATAAAAGCAGTAAAAGCACAAGAATAAATAAAGTAGTGAAAGATACAAATCGGACAGAACAAGCAAGAGCAACCGTACTAAACAGAAAACTGTCATACATGTACCCAGTGCCCAGTCTCCTGCTGCGCAGCCAGGTCGTTCCCATTACAAATCCCGTCAGATTTTGGAGTTCACAGCCTGACACATCTTCGAATTCGCGCAAGAATCTACTACCTAGCCATCTTAGCCTACTGTTCTGTAGCCTGGGACAGTGATACAGAATGTGCTCAACTGTCGCCAACGCTTTTGGGTCCACACACAACCTACATATATCCAAAGTCAGATCCCATCCTCACTGCCATCCTGCCTATCATTCATTGGAACGTGATAATACATATCCCATTCCCAGATTCTTCTATAATAGAAGGCTATTGGAGGCCTGACCGCTCCTCCATTTCTGAGCCCAGTTTCTCATTACAGGTGAAATTGCAGTGCCGCGGTACCAGAGAACGGCTTTGTGCGATTGCAAAAAATTCGCATTAAATCAACAACATCAAATACACTAATTTGTGTTCATGCAATCAAACTTTCTCAGCCACACACATCGGTGTTGTTTTAAGATTCATTCAAGTCATGCCCAGCGTATTGGCTTTGCCATTCATACCATGTTTGGCTTCGTTTGTCAATTATTGCTTTGGTAAAAAACATATACAAAGAAAAATACACAAAAATCATTGCTGTGATGACTATTCAGCAGCTGAAACAATTTCCATAGAACCGGAAGACGTTTTTATTTTTTATCATTTCTTAAAAAGTACAGTAGCTCTGTATGTACAATATATTGTTGTTAATGTTGCTTGTTACGCTTTTAAAAAAATACCCTGAAAATAATAGGACTAGTCCAAACACGCGTGTAAAATGTAGCCCACAAGGGACTAGGACTAGTCCAAAAGTAGCCCAAATGTATGGAAAAAAACATGGTCTATATAACATTACGATGTCCTAGAGCAGGACCATATAACCCAGCTTTGGATTACAAAGGAATAGTATTAAAACTACTCCATGGTATACTCAAGAGGATTAGTTTTGAAGTCGTTCAAAAACGAACACATTTCGTTGAAAAGCGAAGACATGTCGTCTCACTACAAACACTTTTAACAATGACATATTCCATGCTTGCATTACATCGTACTAGTCCATTTGATTAAAATCAGGTGGATCAGGTGGTCCAATATTATTTGCAGGGTAAACACAAAAACAAATTGGACAATAGAACTAGTTTATTTGAACTTATGCCTACAACAATCATACCAACAAACCGATTCGCACTCATACCAATTTACATTCGTCGTTGTGTCATCTAGTGGACAATGACTACTTAAATGCAAAAGAAAAAGAATAACTTCCTATTTCACGATGTCACTCGAACGTTATCGTTCGCACAAATAACATAGAAAACAAAAACAAAATTAAAATATTTGTTTTTGGCTTACATGTTATTTGTGCGAACGTAAACGTTCGAGTGACATCGTGAAATAGGCAGTAAATGCCGTTTGACTTTAAGAAATTGTGTTATTGCGTGCGCAACAATAAATGCAAACAAAGCACTTTCAATAAAAAACTCACACATGCACAAATCAAATGTGTACAAAACGATGTCAAAATTACCACAGTTGAACTTTGTTTTGCAGGCATAGAGTCATCGTTGCCAGAATTAAGATTGCCAGAATTTAGATATAAAGATTTTTAACTTTAAGTTTGCACAACATACATAATTTTCTTTTACAGTTTTTTAAACAGTAAATTTTTAAAACAATGAGGTTTTATATCAGCTTGTTGCCTATTGGCTTTGCACAGTTTTGTACTTTTGTACTAACATGTATCATTATTTCTGGGCATACAAAATATTATAAAAGCATCATAGATTCGCGGTTGTTCATTATGGAAATATTGATAAAAAAATTATTTGTGAAAAACAAATGTATAGTATATATTTAAAGATTAATTTATTAAAGAACAAAAGAGTTCATGTATTTAGTTACTATGTCTTAGTACCAAAAGGTAAAACTAATGGAACTAAACCCTAGGATTACCGTCTTGGTCGGGCCAGACGAAATTTGTGTTTTCCTTGCAATATTTTTCGAATATAACAAAAAAAAAACAGGGGAGTGTGTTCTATAATGATACGTGCTGAATCGAATGAAACTAATTCGGATTCGATTGAAGCAAATAACATACGTTCAATAAAAAAAATATATTTATTAACTTTTTATTTAAATGGGTTTTTTAGCTGTTCTAATTGTGATCTGCCTCGACCAAGAGGAGTGGTAAAAAGTTACAGTATGAAGCTGTTGGTTTGAAAATGCCACATTCCATGTTTATGATAATTTGTCAACAAAGTATTTATACATACGTGCTTAAGATATCTGTTTAAACGTGTACCAACATTATTTTAATAAAAATTCATTAGGAATATATTTAGGAAAATTCATAGTTTTCAGTGAGCTTTTTTTAAATGCAATTTTCTCAATATGCCTTCGATTTAACAACGGTATCAAAAAATATAATATTAAATAGAGAACCCTCAAGATTTCATATGTTGTATGAGCTTCATAGCTCCAAAACCAAAAATCTCTAATATAAGAATTTAATTACTTTCGATTAACTTCTTTATATAGATGGACTTTTTTATGTTCTTATTTATTAGAAATTTAGTGCATTTAAAATGTATTTTTTTGGAAAATTGAACTTAAACACAATTTTAAACCTACAATTTAATTTTGTATAAATACCGCAATTACGTATTTTAATTTAAATATGTAGTTTCCATAATAAAAGAGACTTTCTTTTAAAAAATTAATAAGTTTTACTTTTTTGCCTTTGTTATAAAAAATTTCAAGATGTTTCTCTTCAAAATAAGATTTTTTTCGCCAAAAGAAGATTTTCCTTCCAAATCGTCTGGCAACGCTGTATAGAGTTAATGTAAATTATAGCGTATGAGTAAATCAACAAAAATAGTGGATTTAACAGTTCTCAGCGCGGTACTCAGCTAGCCTCACTACATATTCCCTTAAGATTCCTCCTAGAGCCCTCCTAGCTAGCTCATAGTTCACAAAACAGCCCTTCAAGGCCCTAAGAGCCGCTTGGCTGTCCACTAGACCGGGTCGACCTCCATACAAAAAAAAAAGTTGTGCCAGTCACCCCCTAGAATGAAAGATATGTCAATGAACTTTCTAAAACAGGAAAAAACATTTTTTTGCCATGCCCCAAAATACAGCACTTTTGGTTTTTTATATGTAGCGCTGCCATTTAAAGTCCGATCTCATCATATCGCATATCGTTGTTCATGGCTTGATAGTTGCTTCATTTTTGTCTTTGGTGACTTTTCAATCCGTCCTGAAATTCTGGGCGCCACTTATGCCATCTCGGATCCTTCCCCCAAATGTCCAATTTTTTTGACGGTCCAAGAGAGTCCTTATAAAACTACGTATGTTGAGATTTTAATATGCTCACTTTTATGACACGGCTCCAAATAAAGCCTCTTTTTCTGTTTCACATACATACTACATTAAAACAAGTAGAAGTCAATACAAACCAAAAAAATTTTCCTCAGTCACGCCCTAGAATAAAAGGTATATTTATACAGTTTTAAGGACTTTAAAAAAAAATTTGCCACGCCCTAAATAACAGCCCTTTTTGTTTTAGATATATAGCAAAATAAAAATTCTGTAAAAGCCTCCATTTTTTTTAATGGCTCCCTAAGCCATTATCAATCTCGTACAAAACTCTGTAAGTTACGCGCAATTTTTGTTTAATTATTCAATAATCCTGAAAACCACCCTCTATGGCTTGTCATTTGAATTTTTAAAAACTGTTTCTTAGCCTTTGGTTTTTTTTAAACTAAGCGGTGTTTTCAAGTGGACTACTCATATTTTAATGAAAGTGAGACGGATGAATTTATTGACAAGCTTTCTCGATCTGAACTACTAGCGTTTTTTTTGTTGCCAGTTTTCATATTTTGTGCAATTTTTCGTGCCATTTTTTTTTTGCTGGACTGTGAAACTCAAATTAAAAATTTAAATTAAGACATTTGTAAAAGCAAACATAATGTCATATATGAGACCATGATACAGAGTAAAAACAAGAACTAAAAAATATAAAGAAACTGCAGAATTCTAAAAATGAAAAAAAAAAAAAATAATTTAAATGCATAAAAATGAATGCCTCAAAACATGTATGCGAAAAATTATAAATTGGGCAGTCGGTGTATATAAATCTTAGCTAGACTCAAGGTGACTCAAAGTTTTAGAGGGACTTTCTTAGCACGTGAAAAAATTAGACATCAGAGGGAAGGATCCGAGATATCATAATTGCCATCTAGAATTTTAAGTTAGTTTAAAAAAGCATTAAATACGAAAATAAAGGCACATTCTAGCCATTAACAATGATATACGATACGATGAGATTGGACTTTAATTGACGATGCTGTATATATAAAACAAAAAGGGCAGTAATTTAGGGCATGGAAAAAACAATTTTTTTAAAGTTCTTAAAACTTAATAAATATACCTTTTATTCTAGGGCGTGACTGATGAAAATTTTTTTGGTTTGTATTGGCTTCTACTTGGTTTAATGTAGTATGTGTGTGAAAAAGAAAAAAGGGCCTTAATTTGGAGGTGTGTCATAAAAGTGAGCATATTAAAATCGTTACATACGTAATTTTATAAGGACTTTCTTGGACCGTCAAAAAAATTAGACATTTGGGGGAAGGATCCGAGGTGGCATAAGTGGTGTCCAGAATTTCAGGTCGGATTGAAAAGTCACCAAAGACAAAAATGAAGCAACTTTCAAGCCATGAACAACGATATGCGATATGATGAGATCGGACTTTAAATGGCAGCGCTACATATAAAAAACCAAAAGTGCTGTATTTTGGGGCGTGGCAAAAAAAATTTTTTTCCTGTTTTAGAAACTTCATTGACATATCTTTCATTCTAGGGGGTGACTGGCACAACTTTTTTTTTCGACCCACCCTACTGTCCACATATATAGTGACCTCCGAACCCCAGGCAACGCTGCCCCTACCACTTCCACGACTCTCAAGATCCCCAAAACCTCCGCCTAAAATACACTGCTGTCGTCAGGAAGTCTTTGTGGCCATCTTATATACAGATTCTCGATGGGGCCCTCGCAACCGTGCGGTTCATCACTGAAAATAGCAAATCCCCTATAAAATCTGCCCTGATTTGACCAGTATTACCTCTGGCAAACGCCCAAAATCGACCCTTGTGCCCACATAGGCCGTGAAGCCTAAGATCCGCGAGTGACCCTTGTGCTCAATAGCCAAAAAATGTAGAATAACATCCAGGGCCGCCTGAGGAGTACTTCTCATAGCCCCTGTCATGTCGATCGTCCCTTCGACTAGCCAGCATCAATGTCTCCCACCAAACACAGCTTCCTTACGTAAGAAAGTGTACAGAAAAGCCCTACACGAATGCATTTGGATGCCGTTTCAAGACATTCGTTTGTTTTTTAAATGCTGATGGTCTTTGCTAACGAATCAAATACTATATTGTGAAAAACACATAAAGCACAAAAAAAATATAAACACTCAAATGCAAACGGATTTTAATTAGTGTGTTATAAACGACAAAATACGAAGTGTAAAGAGTACGGAATATAATCCACACAACAGCGAAAGAAAAAAATCACACTAACTATACCAAATGAAACCAATCAAACCAAACAATAGTAATTCTCTTTTATATTCTATTGAAGAGAATTAAACAAAATTAACAACAACATATGAAAAATTCATACAACGCATACAATCTCAAAATGTAATAGTATAGGTTGCCGATCGCAGCAATAAACACACGGTCATCGACTTAAAATTGTTGTGGGTTTTCGTACACATATTATTATACATTGCGTTGATGTGTTTAAATCAAATTTCTGCCGAGTTTTTTGAAACCAACTACTTTTTTAACATTGATTTGGTTTTCAATTATGTATCATTCGAACTGATTTAAAAAGAAAATATATATACAGTATTTGACACAACAATAACTTGGTGTGGAGAACTGTAAAAAAAAAACAACTGCATCCGTGCAGGGCTTTAGTGTACAGCCTTTCCACCACTGGCGCCCGGATCCCCAGCTCCAAACTATTGATGATTTGAGATTATCAGCACTATCAGATAGCCTAAGTTGTACTCCCCTAGTACAGGCAGCTCAAAATTCTCCACCTTGTACCTTCTAGTAAAAAAATCAGTCTTCCATGCTGACAGTTCGCCCAGCGCTACTTCGCTTATTGTCGGCAGAAACTTGCCCGATACCAATACCACTACCTATCCTGTAAAAATGACCTAAAACAATATTGATAGTGAAGAGCCATAATAAGGAAGAGATAAATTCCCTGTGGGGTCCCTTAAGTCACCAGTTTCCTTAAGCGTTCGTTTCCCCAGTCCGAGTGAATAACTGTAAGAGCTATCCATTCGACCAAGAAGAGCGGAACCCCTACATCACAAAGGCCCTCTATATAACAAACCACTTAACCAACATTACTTAGTTTAATTCAAGATCTAAATTTCCCGCCATTACTGCAGCTTAAGTGGAGGGTATTATAAAAAAAACAACATATTTGGCGGCTGACAGGGAACAAAATATTGTAATTAAGAATTGAATTTTATTTACATTGAAGAAATTTAGGCCCTATTAGCTTGACAAAAATAACATTCATAAATGCATCACTCTGACCAAAGAAACAACTACAACAGTGTAAGATAATGGTTTTAGTGATCATGTTCATAAGGCGGATTTGATTTACTGAGAACCTATAATGAGGATCTTACCCCACGGGACTTTTAGCACTGGGCTTAAATAGTGCTTCCACAAATGCGATCTTAGAATTTTTTGAACTCTTCTGATTTTCTGATATTGGCTGCACCAAACTAACACCAAAAGGAAAGTATGTATTCCTACGTAAACACAGAGTAGCTATGATTTTGCTCGAAAATTTGCATTGAACAAAATTTTTATTTTCGTGTTAAAAAAAAATTCTCCACAATATATCAATGTTAGATCTTTGAGCATGAGGTTTCATTTTGAAAGCAAGATAGGTCAAGCAATGATCGTAAATGGTTCTCGATATTGCGATTTATGCCGAAATCGGCTAATATTAATGTAACACATTAAAATTCAATAACAAAACAGAAATAATTCATTTAAAGTTGTTTACGATGAAATTGTGAGTTAAGATCAATTTGCTAAATAAGAATAAACGTAAATTAATATTAAAGAATTAAATCATCGAAAAATTCGATGTCGTTATTGTTCATCTCATAGGAATCACTCATTAGTTTCAAATAATCATGTTTTAAATAATTTGAAGGCAAATCATAATCACGGCAACATTTACCCAACCTTTTGAGTCCATATCTACTAAAAAAACAAGTAAGAAAGTATAGTCGGTTAAACCCGACTTTATGATACCCTACACTACATTAGAACCTTTGTACCAAATTTTATCAAATAATCTCTAAATTGCGACCTGTACTTTGCGCACAAGGTTTACATGGACAGCCAGCCAGCCGGACAAACATCGTTAATTCGACTCAGAAAGTGATTCTGAGTTAATCGGTATACGTAAAGGTGGGCTAAGGACCAATATTTTAAGGTGTTACAGACATCAGCACAAACGCATAGTACCCTCTCCACTATTGTGGTGGTGGTATAAATATTGTATTGTTATGGTAAAAATATTTACCTTATTAATAAATTCGAACGGTTGCTTAATGTAACCTATTTCTCAAATTACTTTAAACGATGTTTACTTGGCTAAACACCCTCTCTACTTCAACATTAGACCATGGAATGGAGAGCAACTTTATAGTCAATTCTGAAATTTCTAAAACAATTTTGTTACCGCCTGCATCCTTTTATTGAAATACTTGCAACCAGAAAGAGACAGCGATGTTTGTGTTGATCCATTTTATAAATTTAGAAGTGGAATACTGTTTATAGTTTATAGCAGTGATAACCAAGCCCCGAACTTACCAAGCCCCGAACGCACGCACACAAAGATATTATGTGCTTGTGTGCGGTCGCAGAGACTGATGATAGCTGATGTTTTGAAACGAACAAAGTTGTTGTGTAAATGTTAATTGCCGACCGTGTCTGTGCAAAAAATACGATTATGGACTGACTCGTGAGCCTATGGAGTGGCTATCACTGGTTTATAGCGATTTTCAACATTTGTAAAAGTTCTGATTTAAATTAAAGGCGTTTTAATTGTTCAAAATGTTTATTTTATAATAAAATATTTATAATAAAATAAAAATTATTCTTTTAAAAGAAAAAAAATGGCTAATGGCTAAACTCATTCTTTAATGGCTAAATAGGGTGAAAAATGGCTAAATCGTAGCCAGTTAGGCAATTTGACCGATGTGATTTTTCATTAATAACCTTATTTTTTTATACTGTATTTTAATCTTGCGTTAGTTTTGGAACTCCCTTCCCTAGAGACCGCGCTTTTAATACATTTTAAAATATGTATGTATATGTATATTTTAATTCTTTGGAAACATTTTGGACTTTAAGAAATAATCTAATATTCTAAAAAAAAATTTTATTTTTTTAGATATCAAAATTATAAAAGAAACCTGAACGCTCGATTTCAAAAAATTCTACATAACAGTGATCAGCGTTTAATATTATAAATATTAACATCTGAGAAGATAAAAAGTTTAATTTTTTTTAAAAAATATCGCATGCGATCAAAAACTATATTAAAAATATCGCATGCGATTAAAAGTATTATAAAGAAAATACGATTAATTACACAGTATTTTAAAGTATTTATAAAATATCAAATATTTTTATTTAATATTAAAAACTAATTTTATATTTTATTAGTCTTTTAATATTAAAATTTATGATTTTTGAAAAAATATGGCTACGACTGAAATTCTTATCAATGAGTTTCGTGTGGGATATGACCACTGTGTCCAAATCCTTCTATCTCAGGGTATCAAAACTTATACAAAATGAAGACAGGGATACCATAATATATAAACACTATATAATTTTTTTCACAAATACTAGTATTGGGCAAAATCTTTCATTTATGTGAATCTGTCATTCTCTTTCAGAAAGGTTAAGTGAATTAATTCATTCTTTTCTTTCACCTTTCTAAATCACAAACAGCTTTCAGTTCGTTTGAGGAATGATTAAATTGATATTTTTAAAACAAAAACGTATTTTTATAGTTAATGGAAATTCGATTTAAAGTTAAAGTTAAAGAGTTGTTTTAGAAAAATGTAAGTATAAAATAAGCACACATTTAGTATGTTTATGTATGTATGTATGTATCTAAAAGTTCAGATTGCTCTTACCCAGCGGGAAAATGGAATTAATAGGAATCGAGAAAATAATACATATCTTGTATGATATTTGATTCCAGAATTCATTATTCTTAACACAGACCATGTGCTAGGATTGTAATAAATTATTTTAATGTATCCTGCGAATGAATTAAATAATTCATTCTTTGGAATAAATTATATTATTCAAAAGTCTTATAATAAAAGTCTTCTCCAATGCCGTTTGGAATACATTTTTTAATACCTGTTTACTTTAAATAACTTTGACCCACAGACATATAATTTGTGCTTTGACCGTACGCTTTCAAACACAAACTGCGACTAAAATAAAAATTATAAGTAGGCGACATAAAGGCAGCAAAAAAATAACGGATTTTTATTAAGGAAATATGTATGTAAAGCAAAAACACGAATAATTGTTACTAAAAGAAACAATACATTCCTTGTTCTGCAAATGTGGGAATATACGTGGTAATCAGTGCTTAAATTTTGTGTCTGATGAAATTACCTTCTCGATTCCAATGAATGCATTATTATTCTTTCGAAAATAATGCATTATTTTTTTAATTATTTATGTAATCAATTCCTCATTTTCCCGCTGGGTATTGTCATTCGCTAAAAAAAGTTAAAAAAAAAACTTAATTTCAATAAAAGTTCAATAGAAGGAAAGAAGCATAACAAACAAGATAGACATAAAACAGAATATGAAAGAATACAAGATGAAACCGAAAGATGAAAGAAATGGAAAGAAAATACGGAAATATTTCATTCTTTCAACTAGGTGAATCATTCAGTTGAAGTTATTCATTCAAGAACGACACAAGCCTAACAAATAAAATTTAGACAGTGCAAGTTCATTTTTAAAATGTCGTCATTAACTAAACTTCAAGCTTTTATTTTCAAACCGTTGCATCTATAGACTCTCCTCATGACTACGATATAAATTAATTTACTTTATAATTTCTTCTTTATTTAACTTTTATGAAATCTTTATGAAAAGTAATGTTTATATTAAAATTTTTTCTAAATGCCTGAAATTTATGTTTAAAGATACCATTAGGATGCGTTGTTGTATAGTTGTGTTCTTTTTTATTTTTAATTATTTATAAATACACAGAAATCAGCTATAAACACAACTTTTTTTACAAAGTCTGTGATCATACGGCTCTTGTCTTATTGACATGATTGCTACTTTATAAGCGAGAGGGACGAGGGGAAAAGAAACGAGTACACAGTTGCATGTACTGTCTTTACGTTTTGCTTTTTCATTCGTTGCTTAATTTTGTTATTGTTTTCAATATCAAAAAAGCACATGTTGTCAACATGACATGAATCATTTGAACGCCAATTCATGTTCAAAAAAGAAAAAGGAAGAATCTTGTCAATAAGACAAGAGCCGTATGAACACAGACAAAGTATTAATTTATTGATACAAAATTCATTCACGGTAACACTGTTTTTCCATTTGTCATTTTAATTGCGACAAGTGTAAAAAATTTACTTGCAAGCAAATTATATTGCAAGTTGAACTGCAAGTACGAAAAATGTGATGGTGTTCGTAAAAAAGTATGAGTGTAGTGAGTTTTTCGAACTTGACTTGCATGTGGAAACGGGGGGTAAGTCAAATTTTCAAAAATGTATACAAATTTTCACAAATACAGTTTGGATATAGTGTATATAGATTTTCTATTAGGTTTGATACCCTGAGACGAAAGGATATGGATACAGTGGACGTAAACCTCACGGAACTCATTCATAAGAATTTCAGCCTAAGTCGTATTTTTTCGAAATTCATAAATTTTAATACAAATTTAAAATATCGAATAAATTTTTAATATTGAATAAAAATGATTGATATTTCATAAAAACTTTAAAATTTCGTGTAAATAGTCTTTTTTTCTTTATAATATTTTTTATCGCATGCGATATTTTTTATCGCATGCGATATTTTTTCTATTTATCTTCTCACACATAAAATATTGATTATAAATTTGTGAAACTACCCAGCGGTAACTAGAATGAGTAAAGAGGCCTAATAAAAGGCCTTATTTAGCAGTCACAAGCAGTCAGAAGCCCTTCTCGTCATATTCCATACTTATTTATTTTTTACACAGAATGTTATTGGGGGCAAGGCCTTCCACACTTCCTTTAAAAACAACTTTGATCCCTTCCCAAAGAAGGGAGTAAGGAAGGGCACTTAAAATAAAAATTAAATAAAACTGAACACCTTCCTTTCTCCCTTCTCAAAGAAGGGAGTAGCGATTGTGTACTGAATATTTCAGAAGGTCTTTTAAAAAGAAGTTTATACCTTCTAGAAGGCATGCTTCTGAAGGCAGGATATCATGCGAAGCGAATCTTTTAGAAAGGAGTATAGAGGCCTTCAAAAAGGCCTGCCACTTGCGGCCCTTTCAATATTTACCGCTGGGTAGGTGCACTTTTAGATAGTCAAAGTTTACTTTGACAAAGTTTGTTGAATTCTCTTTTAAACTTTCGGTTTTAGACACACAAAGTTTAACTTGACAGATATTTATTTTCTTTATTTTGAATAAAATATGCAAACAGGGTTGCCAGAATGATGATTTTATCAAATGTTTAGGAATTTTTTGACAAAAATATAATTTAAAGATTTTTTCTTAAATAATAATTTTTAGAAATTATAGTTTTTACTTTTAGTTTGTTTAAACAAAATACACAATTTTTTAAACAGTATATTTTTAAAATAACGAACTTTGTATAAGCTTGTTGTCTATTGGTTCTGAACCCAGTGTCTAGAATACACAAAATTGCATCATTATTTCTGGGCATACAAAAAATTAAAAAAAGCATCTCAGATTAGCGGTTGTTAATTTTGAGAATATTGATGAAAAAAAAGTATTATTTGTGAACTTAAGAAGCTTTTAGCTTAAAAATACCACCTTCCATATTTATGATCGTTTTTAAACAAAGTATCTATTTATAAGTGCTTATGAATATCTTTTGAAAAGTCTTCCAACATTATTTTTATAACTACCTGTACATATTCCATTAGGAATTTATTTTTAAAAAGGTTCTTTTAAAATGCAATATTGTCAAATATCTTTGATACAACATCGATATAAATCAAGAGCCCTTAAGATTTCATATGATGTATGTAGGCTTCCCAGATCGAAATCGGCAAAAAGCTTATTTTTTTGACAATTAAAAATTCGGTTAAATGAACAAACAAATTTATATTGTTGTTCAGTTTGTTATATTTAGAATACTGATCTTATGCGTAGCGGACCTAATCTAACGATGTTCGTCTTTCCATCTGTTGGTTTATCTGTCCGTGTGTATGTTGAAATGGGGTTTCTAAAAAGAGATTTATAACGCGCATAGGCCGGTATAGAAATTCGGCCAGATCGGTACACAAATAGCTGAGATATAAGCAATAAATTATGAATGCCTCTCATTGCTACACATAAATCTTTACTTTTTGAAGCCTGGCTATAATTTAAGAAATTTCTTTTTCAACTTTCACATAAAATAAACTTGGTAGATAACTGGTAGGGAAAATAACAAAATCCTTCTATAAAGAAACTAGTTATAGACAACTAACTAACTTATTCTACCAGAAAGCATGGTTTTGGTATAGTAACGCCTATTCCATATGAAATATGCCTATTTTCTCCTCCCTTCTATAAACTCAAAACTTTGCAAAGTAAACTTTGACAACAAAAATAATATTAAAAAAAAACTAATTAATGTACCGCAATGATTCCTTAAATATATTTTTTATGAACTTTAAATTAAATTTATTTACTTAAAAAAAGCAAGTAAAAGTGCTGTGCCGAATGTAAGAATGTTTAGGGAGTGGGCTTTATATGGAATCTATGATATATTATGAAACAATTTATAAAACCTGAACACACAATATATATTACATGTTCTTACAATCGCTAGATTTGAAATCGCAAAACGCCAAATTTATTTAATGTTGTTCTGAAACTCGTGTGTTTTGCTTGCGATCTGCCATATTTTCTTAAAAATATTCGAGTTCCCTTGAGAATACTTTTGCTATTTGATGTGTCCAAACTTCGGGCGATTGTGATTTCTCAGAATCGCAAATGTTAAACGTTTTACGATTGCCAGTCTTAGGCACATTAATGTCTGTTCGGGTGTACGCTTTATATGGGACCTTAACTATCACAAAGTCTTATGGCCATTTTCTCAATGTATCGATAAACTGGCTGTTACTTAATGTCCACAAAAATTTATTAGAGCGATAAACTGTCCGTTAACGATTTTGGGTTTCTCAATATACCAACAAAAGACATTGTTTTCAGCTGGCAACACCCCTCAAAATACATGTTAAAGCTGGGAGTCAGCTGATTGAATTTATCTGAACGGCAAATAAAAAGAAAATAACTAATTGGCAGATGAGTGCTGGTTAGCTTTACGACAGAATATAAGCAAATTAGACATTGAGAAAATCAAATTTCTTTAATGTGCAGTTTTCGTTGGGAAAAGAGATAATCGTGTAATGAGAAAACGGCCATTATGATTTTATTTTTAGTTATATTCATATGACTTATTGGAACCTAATTCCAATAAATTATCTTGTACCAATACAATGACACAATTTGTTAGCGCTTTATGTTTAAATGCATAAAGCTTTAAATTAATTTCGAAAGGCGGCTTTATATGGGCCCTATCCTTATAAATCTGGATCAATAATTACAAAATTCCTTTGGAGTGATTTAAGGTCTCACAAAACTTAAGTTAACCAACAACGTTTACCACAACTTCATTATGTGTTAAGGTCTTAGACACACTCAAGTGTTTTCCAAGAATTGGCTTTATATAGGGCCTATAGAAAATTAAGGGCCGATCTAAACGCAATTTGTTAGTGTTATTTATAGTTTTATTAAACGAATTTAATAATGCATTCCGCCACCAATTTATGCTAGGTTTTGTAAAAGAAACATGAATTTTTTTAAGGAAGGTGGTTTCACATTTAGGATCATATTTTTGTTCCTACTGAACCAATTCCACTGCATTTTAATGCCAAACTGCTTAGGAGGACTCGAAGCAACGTTCTTTTCTGTGAAGCTTTGCAAAAATTACCGTGTTTTCAACAGACGGATAGACATACGGACTTGGCTAAATCGACTAAGAATTACTCAAGGAATTGAATACACCCTTCTGAAGTTATGGTAAAATCGTTGGAATAGCCTCTTCAAAAACCGCAAATTTTAGAAATTTAAAAAAAAATTATTTGTAGAATTTTAAATGCCGACTGTTTTTGTAGTAAGGGGACCGTAACAACTCAGAAAAATCTGGTTTCAATCCTTTTGAGTTTTGTTGTTGCAAAGTGTTATTGACGCAACTAAATGAGGGGCAAATTCATTAAAGGCTTGGATTAGTTTGTCTAAAATATCTTAAGAATTTTAGCATAATTTTTATGTATTATTGCAATTTTTTATTAATGCTGACAACCAACATATTGGCCTACTGGTCAGCAAAAATTTCAAGATGTAATCGATGTTGGCGTTGCTAAAATATCTCGCTCTGGTAACTTAGCGACTTCAGCCACACAAATAAATTGTTTAAAATAAAAATATCTCAGTACCCATTGCACCGAAAATATTCCGCTTAGTTCACAAGAGAATGTGGATCTCTCTATTGTTAATTTTGACAGTTATCTTAAAGTAGCAGTTCAACATTCCAGCATAACCCCCAAAAAAAATCAAAAATAATAAAATATATTCTTCAGATATCGAGCGTTCGAAGACGGAAGTCGACAGGACAAGGATAAAGCAATCGAGTTACCGCAGAGCAGCTATTCTTCTAAGATTTGAGATAAGAGAAATCGAAAAGGCTATTTGTGATTTAAACAGAAGGCACCTGGTATTGATTATCAGTAACAAAATGATTATGGGGGTACCTCGCATAGCAAAGAAAATTATTCTTTTAATTTTAAATGCTAGTTTACGCCTTGTACACTACCCTTTAGAATGGAGGGTATCCTTAGTTACCATGATACCAAAGCCAGGAAAATATCAAATAGGCTTTTATCTTATTACCCAATAAATGAAAGCTATTTGAGAAACAATAAGTAAGAGAAACTATAAGTTTTCAATCAAAATAGATATATTCCAAAGCATCAATTCCGTTTTAGAAGAGCACACAGCACATGAAAACAAACTCATAGAAAAGTAAATGTCATAAGAAAAGCTTTTGAAGGAAAAAAATATTTCTTAGCTCTCCGGCATAAATTGAAGCTGAACTTACCAGCAAACACACGCAATCCGCTAGAAAGCTACTTTAAGCCTCGAATTGCACCCAAATCCACTAGCTCGAAATATTTTAAGGAGAAGATACACTGCAGCACTCACGCAATCAAAAGAGCGATAAACACCTATATATGTGAACAGAAACCGTGATTGATTAAAAATTGTCAAGCTATGCTCACATCTGTTAAATATTTGACGTCCTACACGTAACTCATAGTTTAATCAAAAAGTTATTTGCTTTTGCAAAATGTTTGGCTTGATCAAACATCATTTCACAGTTTCTAAATCACATTCTACAATTATCTTCTTACAAATAAAGTTTAGTAAATCAATGGAAATTATTAAAAAATAAAGCTAAAGTTTGATCAATTTATCGTAAAGCTTTTTGCATGAAACGTGAGATGAAACAAAAAATGGTTTTTCTCACACAAGTGTTTCTGTATCTTTTCTTTGCGAGAATTATCTGTCATTTTAATAATTTTCCAGCAATTATTGGAAGGATGTGAGAAAAGTGTTTCTGTAACAATATTTTGCGAAAAGTTTCTTACAAGAACTGTCAGAATAAGTCACATTTGAAATTGGTGCGAGAAAAACAAAATGTAGATATTTTAAATTTAAAATATGATTATATACTATTTTTTTAATATAAATAAATAAAAAAAAAAGAATATAATTGATTAGTGCATAATTTAAATGATGAAAATAAATAATCTCAATTGTTATATTTTGTTATTTAAAAATTTTTTTAGGATTTTTATGTTTGGGTTTTATTCAGGGCTGCCAGATAAATTTGACACAAATCGTCAATTTCCTAAGAAAAAAATAAAAAATATCGTTTTTTTTGTTTTAAAAATCGTGCAATTTAAAATTTATTTTAAAGAAATTTGTTTCGACTTTTATTAAAATATAATAAAACAAAAACATAGTTAAAGTTCATGGGTATTTAATAATTTCTTTAAATTTATATTTATTTTGTTAAGCTGAAGGATTATTTTTTACAAAAGCAAAAAGAAACCAAGCGTAATAAAATAAACAAACATCCTTTTTTAAAATACCCAACAAACGCGAAGTCAAACCTTTGATATGAAATGACTTTATCATTTGAAATCAAACACAATTCTCAAACGTTTTTCAATTGTTTGATTTAACATTTAAATTCAAATTGATAATGATTTGAAAATAAACATTTGATATCAAATGTTATATCAATTTGATATCAAATGTTTGTCAAATGTTAAATTGAAATCAAAAATAAACTTGGCAATACTAAAGCGAAAAATAAATGTAATCATTAAAAATGGCGATTAAAGTTACATTTTTACTTTGTGGTTACATGTGTTTTACTATTAAAAATAAATTTTAATATAAAGTGAACAGCTTATTTCTTGTGAAAAATAAAAATTATTTGTGAGTTATTTCAATGATTAAAATTACGAAAAAAAGGAAAATAAAACGGGAAAGTAAAGAAAGTTTGTTGAACGAATTAGAGGATGGAAAGAACATTATTTCATCTTTAAGCTATGGTGCCGAATGCTTAGCTCACAGTTTATTTAAATAAATAATAAATTTAAATGAAAAAAATTAAATATTTTTATTTATATTCCACATTGTATTAATATACACATTTGAAAAACATTTGAGAATTACGTTTGAAAGCAAGTTGAAAATAAAGGCATTTTTGAACTTGATAATAATTTCCCCTTTTTGTTGAGAATGCTATGATTTTCAAATCATTCAAATCAAACCTCCAAAACCTCAATACCGAGATCAAAATGGAAAATTTTTAAATAAAATTAGCTTTAATATTAATTGATTTATTATATCGTATGTAGTCCGAAAAAGTATATTATTGAAATTTTACTATATCGGTTTACCAATGGCTGAGATATAAATCTTTAATTTAAATATTCCTATAATCTTTTTTTTTTACCAGAAAAACAACTTTTTTTCTTGAAGAAATAATGGTTTTGGTACAAAAGTTTCCTTATAAGATAAGAATATCAAATATCAATCATATTTTGTTTATGTGTATAAGAAGTATTAAATGTTCAAAATAATCCAAGTCGGTCCATTACTTTCCCTCGAAATTTTGCTTTTGCCGATACATTTTTCAGGGAAGAGGCAAACAATTTCGAGGATGAATTTCACAATAGGGATTAATAAAAAATTTAAGCTGCCTTGTTTCTAAAGAAATTATTTTTTCTAATAAACAAACATATACAAATATTTAAAATTATCTTATTTCGAAAAGGGGCTTATAGTGTAAAACGCAACGCAACGCCAACAATTTCATTGAAAGCAAAAACAAAATCGAAAATATTTTATAAATTTGTTTTTACTTTCTACAGAAATACATATTGTTTTTTCAATTTTCAACCCCACAAAATATTAAGTGTTTGAAATTTAAAAATTCAATATGAATTTCTATAGAAAGTAACAACAAAATTATAAAATATTTTTGATTTTGTTTTGGCTATCGTCACTTTTTTAGAAAAAATCATCAAATCGTCACATTGCTAATTTCGGAACAAAAAATCGTCAAAACGACGATAACTCGTCAAATCTGGCAGCCCTGTTTTTATTATATTTATTTCTTTTGTTGACGTTTCGCTTTTATTTGACACTTACTTACTGGAAATATTCCAGTCAAAACAGAATATGTGTTGTCTGTTTTCGAATTCAAATACAGAAACACTTTTTTCTCACAAATCGAGAAACGATGGAATTTTTTGTTTCACACTTCATGTTAGAAATTTTACGATCCGGGAAATACAGAAACGAGCTACTGGTAGTGTTCGTACCTAACAGTTATCTTTACCTATGCGGTAAAACTAGATTTGTAATTTCAACGTTAAATTTACCTACGTGTTTTTTCCTTTAAATTTTCTTTAAAAATGTGGCAACATTTGTGTTTTTATTAATTTTTTGAATTAACTGTCAAAAATGGATGGTGTAAAATACACTACAGTTTAATCAGTAGATAAGACATACGTATTAAAATTATGAAAAATTCGTTACACCAAGCGGATCCAGCTTGAGCCTTAGGGGGGGAAATTTTGTATGATACAAAAAAGTAAAAAATTTGTTTTTAAAAGTTTATTAAAAACAATAATTAGTATTGTGGTTATTTTGTTGAACTATTTTTGGTTTTTAATCCAAATTTTTAATATTTTTAAATAGGCTTAAGTTCATGAAATTTAATTTTTATTAAATTATTTTTATGAAGAAAGGAATTTTACAACATGAAAATCAATTTAAATTGTTATTGATAATCTTTCATTCTTGACGTGGCTCGGGCTCGAACCCTGGCCGGCAGGTTACCATGACATGTTTCGATCGCAACCACTCGATCTCCTCAGATGGATTTGCCGTCTTACACTCGCAGCCATCGACGACTGCTGACGTCACTAGTCAAACATCAATCCTTAAACCAAATTGTATTTTAACATTTGGTAGATCGAAATTTGCTTTCCTGAATGATTATCCATTTTAATTGATTTTACATGTTTTTTCCTTTACTTCTGTTTTTTCGTACTTTCGTCAAGAATTTTTCTTGAAGTCCAAGTACATTTTTTTTTTTTTTTTTTTTGTTTTTTCACTTTGTCTTTCTCTTTTCTGTTGACCTTTTTCAGCACAACTTGAAGGACAAATGTACACATAGAGCTCGTGCCTTAGCCTTAACAATAATTAGTATTGTGGTTATTTTGTTGAACTATTTATGGTTTTTAATCCAAATTTTTAATATTTTTAATTAGGCTTAAGTTCATGAAATTTAATTTTTATTAAATTATTTTTATGAAGAAAGGAATTTTACAACATGAAAATCAATTTAAATTGTTATTGATAATCTTTCATTCTTGACGTGGCTCGGGCTCGAACCCTGGCCGGCAGGTTACCATGACATGTTTCGATCGCAACCACTCGATGTCCTCAGATGGATTTGCCGTCTTACACTCGCAGCCATCGACGACTGCTGACGTCACTAGTCAAACATCAATCCTTAAACCAAATTGTATTTTAACATTTGGTAGATCGAAATTTGCTTTCCTGAATGATTATCCATTTTAATTGATTTTACATGTTTTTTCCTTTACTTCTGTTTTTTCGTACTTTCGTCAAGAATTTTTCTTGAAGTCCAAGTACATTTTTTTTTTTTTTTTTTGTTTTTTCACTTTCCTTTCTTCATAAAAATAATTTAATAAAAATTAAATTTCATGAACTTAAGCCTAATTAAAAATATTAAAAATTTGGATTAAAAACCATAAATAGTTCAACAAAATAACCACAATACTAATTATTGTTAAGGCTAAGGCACGAGCTCTATGTGTACATTTGTCCTTCAAGTTGTGCTGAAAAAGGTCAACAGAAAAGAGAAAGACAAAGTGAAAAAACAAAAAAAAAAAAAAAAAAATGTACTTGGACTTCAAAAAAAATTCTTGACGAAAGTACGAAAAAACAGAAGTAAAGGAAAAAACATGTAAAATCAATTAAAATGGATAATCATTCAGGAAAGCAAATTTCGATCTACCAAATGTTAAAATACAATTTTGTTTAAGGATTGATGTTTGACTAGTGACGTCAGCAGTCGTCGATGGCTGCGAGTGTAAGACGGCAAATCCATCTGAGGAGATCGAGTGGTTGCGATCGAAACATGTCATGGTAACCTGCCGGCCAGGGTTCGAGCCCGAGCCACGTCAAGAATGAAAGATTATCAATAACAATTTAAATTGATTTTCATGTTGTAAAATTCCTTTCTTCATAAAAATAATTTAATAAAAATTAAATTTCATGAACTTAAACCTAATTAAAAATATTAAAAAGTTTATTAAAAACATTATGTGTATTAGGGTAAGTACTTTTTGAAAATTTTGCGAATATCAAATTCTTCATCGCATAGCCGTATAGACCGTCAAAAAATATTGAGAAATGATGTATTACTTTTTCGCGATCGCGAAGAAAGTTTCCGAACCAAACGCGATAAAGTTTTGAATTTAAATTTTTCTCCTTACTATACAAAATTAGTATTTAATTACAAAATTTTAAGTATTTTCTAATAATTTCATGAAGATAACAAGATCTTACCATTTTTACGGAAGAAGGGCGCAAAAAACGCGACTATATTTCGCGGTTTTTTTAATAAACTAAATTTTAATGGCAAATGATAGATGTTGTGATAGATGAGTTGTTTGGCGGATATATGAAATAGTGATAATTTTCAGCACCGTAGTAATATATGCGCGGAACGAGCTATTAAAGTTGCACAAGATATTTTTCCATTATGTAAATCAACTCGCACTTTAAACTTAAAATTTATTTCATTAAACCCAAAAAAATAGCTTTACATTTTTGTTATACAGTTGCTTATTTTATGTATTTATGCCTGTATTCATAAAAAATTTTTAAATTTAATAAAGGCTTGAAAACCAAACTTTCTATGAAAATTTTCCTTCATAAACGTTTATTAAATTTTATAATTATTTATGAATATGGGGGCTAAAATATATAGCATTAAAAAAGCTTTAGTAATTGCATTTGGTGCGGAAACTTTTTTGGCCAAAATGGCCTAAAAATATTATTTTCATTATCAATACTTAATTGCCCATCGCGTGGTGGGATGAAGAAATTTTGTCCAAAAAAAGTCATACCCTAATTAAAAAACTCAACAAAAAGGTTAAATAAAATATAAGATCAGTTCAATATACATTAATCTTTTTAAATAAGCAATTTATGATTTTCTTGTGAGGCAAATTTAGACAGTACAGTCTATCTTCTGTCATTGTTGATCCGAGCAAGGGTAGGAAATGACCTCCCACTCGTACCTCTACTGACGAGCATTGAAACGAAAATTTGAAATATTTTTCTTAGATTAGGGTCGATATCTTCATCACAGTTTATTAAAGCATCTACAACGTTATCTGATAGATCAGGCATAAGTTTAGATCTTAGTAGGTGTTTATCTCTTTTATCAAATATAATCAGCTCAATACATTTGGGATATCTATTGGGAAAGTGGTTATGAGATCTTTTAAAATAAATTCAATAAGAGGAATGTAATCTACAACTCGGTATTAATCTCCAACATTTTGGGTGTGATTATTTCGTTCGAATCTTGTCTTTTCGAAAGGAAAATTTTTCGAAAAATCGCTTTAAATTGTTCTTCGGCTTTATTTCTTTTTTCTTCAAGGCACATGATTAAAATTTTGATAAGACTTGATCCTTTTTGAAGATCTTGCTTTTGTAAAATGATACTAAGTGGCTGTGTTGCAATAGGTATCACACTTAAGGCTCATTTAGTCTTTACTTTCTGTTTCGTGCCGTTCTGTTACGAAATTGTATTAGTTAGTTTTTCTGTAGTAACTTATCAGCCATTTATGACAAATTTATTAGTTTTGCACCGTCCATTGTTTTATTTCAATAACTTTGATGCACATAAATTTTAAGAAATTAAATTTTATGAATTCTTAAAATTAAAAAACACTTTATTTCAATAAATATGGATTTTTATTTAATTTTAATTATTATCAACCTTTTCCAAATTTTATTGTTATGTTTTCAGAAAACTCTAAACGGGCTGATTAAGGTCTTGTGTTTTATGAAAATAAAAAGATTATAACATAATTATTTCTTCCGACGTTTCGTTGGAGATTCCCAACATCTTCAGGGAGATATTTTTATTGATAAATCTTTTCGTCAATTGTTTTAATTTTATTTTTATTATTTTTTTGCTGTCACTTACAATTACTTAGCAAGTTTTTGATTTTAACAAACTGAACCGCAACAGAACAGAAAAACTAATCAATTTCGTAGGTTTTTAAATAACAAAAACAAATCAGCTGATTCGTAACAGAACAGAAAGTAAAGACTAAAGGCAGAATTAGTCTTTACTTTCTGTTTCTGTTCTGTTCCGTGCCGTTCTGTTTCGAAATTGTAATAGTTACTTTTTCTGTATCAACTTATCAGCCATTTATGACAAATTTATTAGTTTTGCACCGTCCATTCATTTCAATCACTTTAATGCAAATAAATTTGAAGAAATTAAATTTTATGAACTCTTAAAATCAAAAAATAGTTTATTTCAACGTAAATATGTATTTTTTATTATTTATTTTGCTGTCACTTATAATAACTTAACAATTTTTTGATTTTGACAAACTGAACCGCAACAGAACAGAAAAACTAATCAATTTCACAGGTTTTTAATAACAAAAACAAATCAGCTAATTCGTAACAGAACAGAAAGTAAAGACTAACTGAGCCTTAATTCTGCCTTTAATATGTATATTCCGCAAATAAATTGAAAAGTAATTAGTGAGTTCCTTACTATAAAGGTAGAGTAACTTTCTTTCCACTCAGTGTTTTTCCAAAGCTTCTACTATATGATGTAAACTTGTTGCAAAGACGCATAACGAATACTTTGCTAAAACTGTTTTTTGCTTGGGATGATATTTAAAAAATTTTGTCGTTTCTTTAACAAATGATACAACTTTTTGTATTAATGGCACTTTATTGCTTTAAGAAATTGAGTTGTTGGATTTATGGGAATAGCAAGGCATTTGTCGCTTTTCCAGAAATTTTGAACAGCTCCGTTTTCTGCTGACATCAGAGGACACCCATCTGTTCCATCTCCTACACAATTTTTTAGGTCAGGACCAAAATTTGTCAAAGCTTTAGGTTAGGTTAGGTTAGGTTAAGAAGTGTTGTGTGCCCACGGGCACACCTCCACTCGGAGACCAATACGGTCCATTGTGAATCCCTTCAATGAAATATAAGATAAGAGGAAGTGAAAAGTACAGAAAAGGAAGTATGAGATAGACGGAAAACTAGAAAGTAGGACCAATACCCCCCTTACAGTCCCCTCAACAGAAACAGCCGCGTTATTTCCCTGACAAACCCCATTAGATCGGCCGGATTACATCCAGCTATACACCCCAGTTCGTCGTGAAACCTATCTCCTAGCCACTTCTGCCTGAGACCCTGCATCCTAGGACAATGGCACAGTACATGCTCGATCGTCTCTAACTCCTCCGAATCCTCGCATAAGCTGCAAAAGTCCGGTATGGTGTTGTCCCATTTGCTCGTAAAAGTCCTAACAGGACAGTGACCCGTCAAGAACCCCACAAGTGTTCTAAGACCACCCCTATCCAATCCCAGTAGAACCCTGGTTGCCCCCGCGTCCAATCTGGGCCATAGTGCCCTAGACACCCTGCAATCCATTCTGTCCCTCCAGGATCGGTCAACGTCATACCGGAATTTCTCCCGTATCACCCCATAGTAGTAACATAGGGGGCGCTTTATCCCCCTATCCCTTACCTCTAAGTCTAGACTCGAACCCCCTCTCGCGAGTTCGTCCGCCACCTCATTCCCATCAACCATGCAGTGTCCTGGTACCCAACACAGCCTCACGTTGAATGCCCCCATGAGTTCCCTAAGAGCGTTCCTGCAACGCGCCACCAGGCACGATCGCACCGTATAGTTCCTCAATGCCCGAAGCGCCGCCTGACTATCGACGTAAATTGTCACCTCAGATCCACCTACGATGTGATCCAGTATCACCTCCGTCGCCCTCCAGATCGCTAGGATCTCAGCCTGGAAGACACTGCACTCTTCAGGGAGTCTGAATGACCTTTTTACCTCGGTGTCTGCGATATATACACCGGCAGCAGTGCCGGTTTCCATCTTGGATCCATCCGTAAATACTGCCAACCCCTCAAACAGCTTATTGGATCCACTCCAGATTTCCCTATCCGGGAATTCCACTGGTGGTGTAACACCGAAGTCCAGAGTCGTAGTCCTATGATCCGAAATTCTCTCAAGAATATTACCCCGATCAAGCAGACTCACCTCGTACAAGATTCTCGTGTGACCATCCCGCCTAGGTCTAACTAAGGAAGACTCGTAAAGTCTAAGTAAGTTCCTAGCAGCCACACTCCTCACATAATGCTCAATAGGGGATAGATATAGTAGGATGCCCAGCGCTGCCTGTGGAGTGCTGCTCCTTGCACCCGTGATGCCCAGAGATGCACTCCTTTGAACCTTGCTAAGCATCTTCCTATAGCTATCCACACTCAACGCGCCCCACCAAACAGTGCATCCATAGGTAAGTATAGGCCTAGCCACCGATGTGTAAATCTAATTTACCATATCCGGCCTCAGACCCCAGTTCTTACCGATAGAGTTCCTGCATGTGTAGTAGGCATTGAGTCCCCTTCTCATCCTCTCCTGAGTATTTCTCTTCCAAGACAGTTTGCAGTCCAGAAAGCCAAAGCTTTAAGAACTATTGATTATAGTGCCTTCGCATCAATTGACACATCAACGTCATCAATATCTTTTGAAGGCTCTTCAAAAGCGTTTACATCAAAGCCAATAAATTCTTCCCTAAAAACTTTTTGTTGTATGTTGAAATATCATAAAGATAAGGAAATCTGGCTTTTCCCCGACAAATCCGTGCTTTCGTCAAAAATTATCAAATAGAATTTTGATCCATATAACACATACATTCATAAATATTGCATTTACTAAGGCTTATTAATAATTCAACCGCACGCATTATCAACTCAAACGTTTAGTCTTTGGATATAGATTTCACCTGCTGGGATTGAATGTAGAATAATAAGTAATTGAATACGGTAAACTAGATGTTTCTTTGGAAATATCTAATAAATAACTATGACGATTAAGATATGGATACCTTTTGAAAATCGTTAGAGATTCAATAAAAAAAATAGAAAAATACTTATTAAAAATTTCGTTAGAGATTCCATAAAAAAAAACCTTGCTGGGATTTCCAATTGATTGTACATTAAAAAAAATATTATTATTGGAAATTCTTGTATTATCGAAATTAACAAAACATATTTTTATAATTTACGGGGGGAAAATTTCCTTATTTCCCCCTCCCCCCTGTATCCGTGCCTGACAGCTAGATATCTATTTGTAGAAATTACGGGCATAACTGGTAATTTTTGTGTATTTTTTTTTTTTTTTGTCAAAAATTTGTAAGGTTTTTTCTTTTTGCTGTTTTATTTAATTTTGTTTGACGATTCTCACTGCCTTCAAATTCAAATTTTGTTTTAGTTTTAAATGTAAGGCTCGGGTACTAAAAACAGACGGAAAAATACTAGCGGAGTTCAGTGTTTGATGCGAATGGTCTTGCGAAAGTGCAAATGCAAAATATTGTAGCTCTTGTTTGTAAGCCAACAACAAAATATACAGAATTGCAATTGTCACATCATTGCTTTTGCGCAGCACTAAAGACCTAACCAGAATGTGAATTACGTGGCTTAAGCAACTGAGCGAATACAGAAGTTCCAGCTTATATGCACCCCGCTTAAATGATTACACCTCTTAAATGCGCAAAATGTGCTGGCAAGCTAAATTTTCACATAACTACATGAACAAAATCCCGATTAAATGACCTCGATTAAATGCGTTCCCCGTTTTAATGATTCATTATTATTGTTCAAAATTACATAAATTTGAACAAAACAAATCGCTTAAATGCGTAACCTAAAAACTTGCGTTTTTTCTAAATATCCGGCAAGGCATTTATAAAGTTAGTAAAAGTATTTTTTTAATAACTGCCCGTCTACAACTGTCATGATTGATGTTATAAAAGCGTTGTTAAAACATTTGCATTAAAGTTAAGCATTTCATGTCAGTTGTAGACTGCATGCTATATGAATGGGAACACAAATATTTAAGACGGCAGTTGAAGTAAATAAGTAAATTTCTCTTGAATTTCGAAAATCATAGAGAATAATTTTAAAGAGTTATCGGAATCTTCCGATGATGAAGAATAGGAAATAATTGAAGCTCCAACTTATTCACAAGTTTTAAGTGTCATTAGTTTTATCCGTAGATACTTTGTGCAACAAAATAAATGCACCAATGAAACTCAAACCATGAAAGGAAGACACAATAAATGGTTTTAATCATATTAACACGGCGTTAACATTGCCGAAATATTGGTTCGAATAAACATTTGAAGTTTAAAAAAAGAAACTAAAGGTCGACAATTTATTAATATTTAAAACTAATAAAGGTCAAATAAAATAAATATTATATACTGATGATCTGGCCTAAGCAACCAGTGAAATGCATAGGAATAGCTTATCCCATCAACAATAAATTTCAAGTGTTTTTATCAAGAATAAAAACTGGGAATTAAGCACGAATAACAAAATCTTTTGAAATTAAAATTTTGTTTCCCAAAAATTGAAATTACTTTTTGATAACAAAACATAAATATATATTAAATTTCGGATGAGAAATAGGTAAAATAAATTTTATTTTTCCTTATAACTAAAAAGATCTTTTAAATGATTATTTTGTTTTTAAGCGAAGTTTTTATAAATGCGTTGATTGCTTATTTATCCTGGTTATCGGTTAAATGATTCCCCGTTTAAATGCGTAGAAAACTGAAAATTTTTCGATACGCACTTAAGCGGGAACTACTGTACATATAAATCATATGTGTAAAACCATGTTCAACTTAAGGGAACTTTTTGTTAAATTTTATGAAACTGTAATTTGCTTAAGCAAAGTGCGAAACTAATCGCACATTCCGTACGGAATCAAATGTTTTTTATTTTGTTTTTTTTTTTAAGTATTTGAGAGGTTTTTTCCTTTATTTTTGACAGTAGCTTAAGTTTGTTTATGCATATTCTGGTTGGGCCTTAATACTGTTTAGCTTTTTTTTTGCTACATGTATTGCGTTTACATAGCTGTTACTCGAACAGCTGACATCTGTAAACAATAATTTAGAATCGTGAAACAAAATTTAAGATATGGAGCCGACAACTTTTAATAAAAAATTAAAAAGAGAAAATCTCAACAAAAAGTGGACGGCAGATGAAACAAAAAATGTTTTGAATTGTTTGGAGCAGTCAGAAAACATAGAGGTTAGTATTTAAGAGATGTCCTTAATTTTTCAAAAGCAATTTCTGTATTATTATTATTTAGAAAATGTTTTATAAAAAATTTATTAAAAAAAGCGGTATCGATGCAACCTGGGATATTATAAGATGGAAGGTACGATACCTTAAGGCATCTTATAAAAACGTCAACGATTGGCGTAGTTCTACTAATGCTGCGATAATATTTTCTTTTGCACTGCTTCATGGCATTTTAAAACAATTTCACAAAATAATCAAACACCTTTTTGTAAATTTTCACGACCAATAATTCCGTAAAACAGCTGTTATTTAATTTGCATCTAGCATTGCAAAGTTGCTTAAAATACCGCTCACTGTCAATGATAAATTTTGTGCACTTCCAAACCGTTGCAACCTAAAACGCACCAAACATTGAATACCGCTACTATTTTTTTAAATGTCAGCTGTTCGAGTATCAGGAATAAAAATCAAGAGAGTTTTAGTATTGCGCAAAAGCAATAATGTGACAATTGCAATTCTGTGTTTTTTGTGTGTGCAAGACCATTTGCATTAAACATTGAACTTCGCTATTTAGAGACGTATGACATTGTCAATGTTTTGCGTTTGGGACTGCATGACTTTGTTCAGATGCATTGCAAATGACGTTTTGGAATTCAATCTATATTTAAAGTTTAATTATAACTAAGAAATTTTAGATTTTAAAGTTTACCTTGGGAGTCAAAAATTCGTTAACAAGGTTTCGTTTGAATGTGCTAAATTCCCAATTCATACTATTGACAAACTGAAATTTATTGTTGATGGGATTGTAGTATATTGTGATGCATCAATGCGGGATGAGCGTACGAGCCGAATGCATTAAATTCTGATTTAATATAAATCTATAACTGCACAAATATAACAAGTTAAAACTTTAGTTAACATAATTAAGAAACACGCCATCGACTGCATATGGCCACTAAAAATGTATATGTATAAAATGTATTGCCGAGTATTAAATTTAACTACGAATTACCTGATAATAGGTAATAATTATAAGGAAATTTTGATTCACATTGCTACCTAAATGTCCATAAACTTGTGCTTAGATCTGTATTTATTAGTTCGAAATTTAAAAATTTTAACTGGGACATTGTTAAAGTACAGATTACTTACACATCAGTGCATACGAAGTATGTGTGTGGCAATTACAATAAAGGATATGAGGAAAATATCCAGAGAAATGTATTAATGTAAAATGAGATTATGCAGACAAATCTGTTAAACATATTTTTACTGCATTATACGTGCTTTTGTTGTTTTAGGCATTGGGCATAAGTACGAGGGTAAAAATAAAATACGTAGTAAAAATTTGATTACAAGAGTAGAGACAACACAACTTCAACGAGGATCGTTAAATTAAAAACATATTAATAAAACCTCTCGAAAGTAAATAAAAGTAGTAAAGAAAAGTGTAAAAATATAAGAAGTAAACATACAAAACCCTCTTCCCGTCCAGTATACGAAAAAAATTGTATTTATATACTCTATGTTTCGTTTAAAAACAAACACATTTTATGTAATACATACGATAAACATGTGTAAAGATATACAGTACTTTTCGCTTACAGTCACTTTGTATAATTGCAGCCAAGCCGTGGGCTATATCGCTAATGTGACAATGAGCATAATTCAAATAGATGCCAGTATGAGGTATAAACCCAATTCGAATATAATTAGTTTATGTGAATATAAAAAAAAATATAAAATTAATTCTTGTCACATTGACAGCCGTCTTATGGCAAAAAATTTGCATACTGTATAAAAAATAGTTAAAATTTTAATGAAGTACATATAATAATAATAATTATTTGCTTGACTTTTGCCTCGTGTAGCCGCTGTTAGATGGAATAAATATGTATATGAAAATGTGCTTATATTGCTAAATGGACTATGACGTAAATACTTTCTATTAAATTTACTTATAGCGGCAGCAAATAAAGTTAAAATAGACTACATCGCTAATGTGAATAAAAACTGTAGTGACTATAAACGAAAAGTACTGTATGTAAACATACATTTGATTTTATTATATTTCTACATTTATTTTAGATTGAAAATAATGAATTTAAATTGCAACTTTTTAGAACTGTTTAACTACTGTTGGCGGGGAATCTAAACCAGGCTACTGCCTCTAAACCAGGCTACTGCCATTCACTACAGCTAGAAACACAGAGTTCTTAAGTAAAAGTATAAACAATTTATTAAGATTTTTAACTTAAAAATTTACAATTTTAAGTTGACTTTTTACCCCAGCACTCAAGTGTTAAAATTGTTTTTGTTTGGCCACTAAGAGCAATTTCTACTAGAAACTTACAGTTTAAGCAAAAAGCCCCCTGAAATCATCCGAAACTTAGAATAAAAATAAACAAGAAAGCAACGCAACATATACATATCTCATATCTCAAAAAATCTAAAATTTTAAGCTACTTAAGCAAAATGTTTCTGCATAGCTGTATTTTTTATATTGATCATATTTTTTTTTTAATTTCGTTTCTGAACGAAATTGTATTCTGTGGCATGGCTGTATATTCGATAATATTTATATCCACACCATCATAGTGAAGAGGGTATTATGCGTTTGTGGTGATGTGTGAAGAGACCTGGCTGTCTTTGTGGGCAAATTTGCAGTTTTTAAAACAATTTTGACGATAAACTAATGAAATTTGATTTAGTTGTTATTTAAAAAAATTTTTATCAAAGTTATTTTTGGAACAACAAAAATTATTATTAATAATCTATGCCGTGCTTAATTCCCAATTTTTAAAACGAATGAGAATTACAAACATTCAAGTCTAACTTGCAAACGATAACAAAGCTTAGACAAAACACGAAGAATAAAACGTGAGTTTATCTATTCTTACAAAAATGGTTTGCTGGGTTGAATAAAAAAGTTATTATGGTTATGTTTACTTCATTGTTTGTTTAACATGTAGAAAATACATTTTTTGTGTTTTAAGTTTTTGAACTATCAGTTTTCATATAAATCAATGAAATTTTTTAAAAATATTCGTTTACTGTCGGAATTATGGCAAACTTTATGAAGTCATATCCACCTGCTAGTGTTTTTTTCTTAGGCAATTGAATATGAAATCGAAAAAAGCATTTTTTACAAATCCTGCGAAATATACTAAATAAAGCCTATTTTTTCAAGGAAAAATATATTTCAAGATAAACTTTTTTCTAATATTAATAAATATGAAAATATTAGATCATATTTCAAACATTTTTAAACGGTGCTTTTTGAATTTAAAACAAAAAATTTTATTTAAACATAAAGGCGAAAAAACAACGTCTATAATTTTAGTTCAATCACACATTCGTGTATGTATTGAATGGAAAGTACTGGACATACCGTTGAGTTGTCTGTCTCGTTTGCCATTTCCAGGAACTAAAGTATCAAATCACTAGTACAGTGTCATACTTGAGCACTTAAAAATAGTTCGCATAGAACGCATAAATAACGTTGAAAAATAATCCCCGTCTATATTTGTATCTCATCAATACTGCCATATTTATATACATATGTACATATTAATGTGTATGAATGTTTGCTTGGACGTATGTAGGTAGTAAACATTAAAATAATAAAATGATACACAACGGTTTTAAGTTTTTTTATTACTTTCTAATATTACTAATATTCCATATTTATTTGTATTTGTGTCTGCTCACACGGATACAAAAACAACCACATTGGAATTACTCATTTAAGTATTCACCCGAAAAATGAAACAATATGTACAATAAAACAAAAAAATGAAAACCTTTTTACGATCGTACGAGTACTTCGTTTACGATTGGTCTAAATTTTCCACATTTACGTATCTTTTTTTTTATTTTCATTGTTGTAATTATATATGCACGTTATTAGTATCTAAGTTGCTTATGTGCTGATGTATGTGTACAATTAAGTATCTATGTGTTTTATTGTGTCTGTTTTTAAGGCAGGTTTTTTGATATAACAAGGGTTTTTAAAACTAATAATAAAACAATTAAGACACACTCATACAGATGTTTGGGTTCATTTTGTATTAACACAGGAATGGAAAACTGAAATTTGTAAAAACTTTGGCATGTTTTGCTTAAAAATGGTTAATTAATCATAAATAAGTTTTTGTGAATTTTTAATTTTTTTTGAAAGGAAATAAGATTAAACATTAGCGCTGTTTTATAAAGTTTTGTTGTAGTTTTAAGTCTTGAAATTGACTTGATCAGAAAAAACTTAATGTCTTGTTTGGATCAGAGAGCAGAAGAAAATCTTGTCAGTGCCGTATATCTGCTAGTATTTGTTTGAAATATTGTCTTTCTGTTTTACCTGAATCCAGAAAGTTTTAAAGAATATTTTTATGTTTTTTAATGTTAAACCTTTTTAATGTTTCACTTTCGAACAGGCAGGCGAAAGAAACTCTTGCTCAAAAATCTTTGATTTAGTTTTCAAATGTTGGCAAGTATTAGGATAAACAGGCACTGATACAGGGGGTGGGAGAAAGTTCCTTCCCCACAGACGTATTTATTTGCAAATACTTAAAATATTAAAAAAATTTCAGGATTATGCATACATATGAATTTTCATACGTACCCTGCAGGAAATGTCACTAGTGAATCTGTACTGATTCACTATTGACACAGTCACCAGTACTTGTGAGTTATTATACCCAGGCAATGTTATTTGAAATAGACATTTAACATGTGCGTGTCATTGGAAATCTACTACTGACGTTGGTACTACTGACTAGGTAGTTCCTTTGGGAACATATGTAGTCATTGGAACCAGAGAATCGCTAGAACATTTTAGTAAAAGTATTCTACACTTTTTGTAAGAATACGAAATCATAATCTTTTTTTATTATTTCTTCAACTTTTATAGGAATTGTACTTCTCAGTTGTTATTGATAAAATCTTTTTCGCATTTAAGCCAAATATAGTGGCAAATGTAATGTAGTGTTGACACTTCGTTGACAATGTCACCAATATAGTCGGTAAAACTGGTGACTTAGAGACACTTGCACCCAGGTTTCCTTTAGGGTATATTCCGTTGCTGAAAAATACACACAGAGCCCTCAGATATGCAACAACTTATTTGAAAGTAGACTATAAACATCATGAACAGTTTTGAACTTGCTGTTAAATCCCGGCGTTGCTCGGGATCAAACTATGATGTACTTTTATATACATATACATAGTCATAAAATCATTTCTTTATTTTTAATACTTTGTAAAAATATTATAGCAAAAAGGATATACATATGTATGTATAAGTACATGTTTCTCAACATTCTGGCCCACGATGTCGACAAGAACTTCTCTTTCGTATATTTTTATTGAAAACAAAAACAAATTTTAGTTTTTTTTTGTTGTTTCCAATACAAATATGCAAAAGAAGTGTTCTTCATTGTGGGCTTGGCAGGTTATTCTAATTATGTCTTGAAACTGCATTCCCATTTTTAATTTTTCGTAAAATAATTTTGAAAAATTTCCAAGAATAGAAAAATGTTTCCTTTTTGTCCACCCAGTCACCTAATGAAGTTTTCTAGTAAAAATTTACAAAATTTTAATATTTTTTGTCTCTGGATTGTTTTTTATTATAGAACATTAAAATATAATGTTAGACTACAGTAACGAAGAACAGAAGTAGTAACGAACGGTATTAAGGGTTGTGTTCGTCTACACAAGCACTAAAAAATAGATATCGTTCCTGGGTATGTTAGCCGAACGCTATAAAATGTTCTGTTTATTTTCGAACACTGGTTATGAAGTTTAAAATAACAAATGTTTGTTTCATTGAATAAAATGCTTTTTAGTTGCTCTAAAAAATATACGTGTATTCATATTTCGCCAATGGTGATTATAATAACCACACATTAGCTGTACAGAAAAAATTCACGCCAATTTTTGTAATTTAACCATTGGGCAATAAAAAAAATCTGTTTTAATTAAAAACGTAATCAATTGAATCAATTGAACTTATATCAACAACATAGGGGCAGAAATTGTTGTTAATATCATAAAATAACTTGTTTACTGGTGGAAATTTTATAAATTTTCTAATTAATATTACAAATTTTTTAATTGTCATCCAATTTTATATTTTTCTGTGTACTGAATCCAAAACTTGCAATTTTCTTAATTAGCCGAACAAAACGTTAAAACATAATTTTTTCCCATAGAAAGACCACTCCTGAAATATTCTAACTTTCGGTGGAGGATATCAGGCATTCGGCACAGCCAATTATAGCACTTTAGCTTGTTGTTTTTAAAGCCGTAGATATGCCTGCAATAAAATTTGTTCATATTGGAGTCGAAGTCGGTTAAGCGAAAAAGCAAAATTTCAAAGAATTTATTTCGCGTATGCGACAACAAGGTTTTCTTCAAACGGTGTTTGTTTAATATAAAATGGTTTCTTTTTCAAAATAATTAATTTCATATTAGCGTTTTGTTAAATTAAAATTAAAGCACACCGTTAAATTAAAAAAATCAAGTTGGACTGTATAAAGAATATGTTTAAAATTAATGATTAATAAAATTTTACTTTAAAAGTCTTAAACAAAAATAAGAAACACATCAAAACATTTTTCCTCTGCTATAGTTTCTTAGTTTTAAATCGTTTTCATTTTCATGGTGGCAATTAAAGGATAAATCAATAATAATTACAATAAATAATATTTTTTGCTCTGAATAGATGTGGATATGTTATGAATGCATCGTTGGCATAAACGCTATGAGCACTCTCTAATAGCAAAATTATAATTATAATTTTTTTTTTTTTTAGTTTTATATCAAATTCTAAAAAGTTGAGTTTTCCAACCCTGATCTAGCGTTTAATCAAATGACTCTTATACCACGACAATTTATCTGCATGTGTATCTTTCAAAGTACTAAAGTATCTTTTTATTTGAGCTCAGGTCAATAAAACGAGTATTAATAATGAGAATTTGTCATTAGTATTTGTTTGTGTGATAGTGTTTGTTTGTGCATAACAAATATGAAAGTGCGTGCGAGTACGCAATTGGTTGTTTAAGTGTAAGTTTATGTTTAAGAGAGTGGGTATCTATGTGCATTTTTATGATGTTTGGGTGATTGTGCGTCTGACTCTCTATTTTTAGTCAATTAAAGACCTTTGATATTGTAACATCATCGAATTATTCAAAGCGGGTTAACAAAAATAAAAGTTTAAGAAAAAAAGTGAAACTATTTATAAATTTAATTAGAAATACATAAACAAACAATTATGAGAATAACTTTAAGCAAAGAATTATAATACAAATAAAATATCTCATATATATAAGAAAAGGAATTCCTAAATTCATAAAGTGAAAAATTAAAAAAAAAAGTTATTAAAAAATGTTAATTTCTGAGGATCAAATTCAAGAGGTAATTAAAGCTGTGCTGCCATAAAAAAATTTATTCGTTTAAAACTTAATTAAATAAACCTAGAAGTAGAATAAAAAGGAAACATAACTCTACTTTACGGTCTAAGTCTCGGGATACATGTATGATGTATGGTTATATATATGTATGTATATATGTATATATTTTTTTTTTTTTTTTTGATTGATATCAAAGCGTTACGCCTACATCACAAAAGTGCAACGGTTAATCACACACAGATACATGAACAAATTATGGAAACAAATGAAAAAAATGCGAAAATTTTAAATAAAAAAGAAAAGAACTCAACAAGTCGTAACTACCGCCCAACATAAGACCATTCTCATACGAACGTGCTCTCAGATTTAGTTTGTAAGACAGACAGACATGTGTGGCTGTGTGTGTTGTATTTTGTTTCGGTTCTTTGCTCCCTCGCAGACATCGTATAGTATTTGTTGCATTCATCAAATCTGTTGATGTTCAAAATAAACAACGATTTATGCAACACACTCTGCAGTATTCGTACAATTCATCATTCCTACAACATTTATTTTATTACAAAAACTACAACTACAACATAAATATATCATAAAATTTAATAAAAAAAAGTATAAAAACTTAGCAGTTGTTCTTTTTCTCTTTACTTTTTCATTTTTAATACATTTAAAAATTCTTCAAATGACCACAAAAAAATTAAAGAAATTTCTTAAAAAGGAGTTAAAAATCTTTAATCATAAAAGTATATTAAGCCCCATGAAATAATCTTGGCCATTTCTATTTTTTCAAATAGAAAACCTCTAGACACTAGTGCAGCAGTGTATATACTTTTTTTTTTTTTTTTCTTTGTACCATAAATTAACTTTTGTAGTTGATCCTGCCCCTTCATAGATTTTTGTTTTAGCTCTGTGATCGTTGGTGTGTGTAATCTTTAGAGATGGTCAACAAATCTAGCATATTTTAGTTGTATCTGGATATTGTTTTAAATACACTCCATTTTTGATATTTTTAAATTAGGCTCAAGCTCATCAAATTTTATTTTCATTAAATTATTTTAATGAAGGAAGGAATTTTACAACATGAAAATAATTAAAATATTTGATTACTTTTATTCTTGACTGAACGGGGAATTGAACTCGGGTCGAATTTACATGTATCGAGAATAACCACATTCTCATCGTCACAATTCTCTGCAGTTTTACCCTTTCCGGAAAGTAAAGGGATAGAAAAGGATGTGGACGCTGACATGAAGCATGAAAATTATTTAGACTCTCATAGCAACTTAAAATAAATTAACAAAGATAACATTAAGATTTTAAAATGACAAAACCATTTGAATGCAAATATCTGGGGACCGTTCAAAATGAAAGTCGTATAAGAGAATTAGCATTTTTAAATTCAAATAACGACATTACTTTACGTTGTTTATTACCATTACTTTGTATTCTATTTTTTAATAAATACAATTTCTAAAATGGGTGCTAAATATTTTCTCAACTAAAGCGTCGAAATGGAAAATTAAAATTATCACTTTTAATGATCAGAGTTGTGGAAAATACACATTTCACACATGTCAATTCAAACTACAAAAACTTTTTAATTTTTCCATTTTAAAATAAAATACAAAATAGTTTTTAGCAAAAGTATTTTGAAAAACAAAATTAAAAATGCATATTTATAGATTCATATTTAAAAAAAAAACATTATTTGAATAAAATTTAACAAATTAATATAGGAATATAAAAAATGCAAACAGCCAAATTGGTAAACTCTTGCTTAAAATAAAGAAGCACAAAGAATCATTTTATATTTTACAACTACAAAATATTTATTTTATAAAGCTTCGTTCACAATGGCAGCAACATTTTCACTTGGTGTTCATAATAGAGCCACAATTGTTTTCGCAACCACACACATTTTCAATAAGGCAGAGGTTTGCAAATTTTTCCCACAAGAAAATTATGTATTTTTTATATTTGTTTTAAATATTTTTCTACAACTTTCATTCAGAACTAATTTAAATTATTCTAAACGTCATTTATAATTAATTTCATTCAAGTTGTTGCGGAAGTAGATGTATGTAGACTCAACTTTTTACAAATATGAAATAGTCTGAGAAGACATAAGAAAGAAGAAGAAACGAAATTGTTGCAACCATTGTGAACGAAGCTTGATGTTTCAAATAAAAATTATAAAAAAAGAAGAAAATATTTTTAAATCAAAATAAAAATGCATATTTTCAATTTTGTATTTGCAATTTAAATAAATTTATTTTAAATAATTCACATCTCTGGTAATAATAATAAATTCACCGGGGTTATATTTTCGTTTATCCAATATACTAAATCACTAGGCAGCTCATATTTATCAAACTCTAAGACTCCATACTAGTGCCATTCGGGCTTTTATAAATCTATTATATTAAATTATCTTTTCTTAAAATGAAACACTGGCTTTGGTTGAGAAGACTGTGCATTTTTGGATCCACATTGTCTAAAACGGTATAAATTTTAAATAACAACTGGGGGTTCTTATTCTGGCAGTCGTGATCAATTTTATTTATAATTCTTTCTAACGTTACTGAACGAATCGAAATAATTTTTTTCAGTTTTGTACCCAGTAAAAACTTCGCCTACTTTTTCAAAATGAATAAAGCATTTATTTAAGTTTCACCACACTGACAAATTAATTTCGATTCGTTCAGTATCGACTGAAAGAATTAAAAATAAAGTTGCTTTCGAATCGAAAAAATATTCGATCACTCACGACTGCCAGAATTAGCCCCCAGATTTACACCGGCAATAAAAATTAGGGGTGAGCTCTACTTTTTTAAACGCATGTTGAAATTTCACCGTGTGGAATTTAACAATGTTATCTCTCCTTAACCGCACCAAAAACATTACCGATGTGTACACACTTAATAAGCAAACTGTTATCGGTTAACTTGATGATATAAAGGCTGGCCCAACCAGAATGAACGATGTAAATTGTGAGTCACAAATTAACGTCAAGCTTTTTACCCATACTAACTGTGGTGTTCGATATCGCGAGATGACAAAGGACTTCTTGTGGCGTGAAATTGAGTATATGGCACGCACTGGACGATATGTGGTTCCAAAAGGATGGTGAAAATTGCCACACAATGGATCTTCTGCATGAGAAATTCAATGGCCGTGTTATCTTACGCCGGGGCGCTGTTAATTGGCCGCCACTATCATGTGATTTGACACCGTTGGACTTCTTTCTTTGGGGATATTTAAAAGAAAAAGTGTACTTCAATAACACAAGAACTATTCAAAAGCTTAAGGATAAGATTTTATCAACGGCATTGAAACTTAATTATCATCGAATAAAGGTATGCCACTGAATCCGTGGCGAGCATTTGACCGATATTTTGTTTCACGCATAATTGTCATAGATCCTTCTTTTATAATACCAAATATTAAGATAATTCCCTGGAAACTTTTTTGTTTTATTTACAATTGACATCGTGCGTTTTGGTTAGACCACCCTTTGTTTTAAATTTTTTATAATTTTTAATGCTGCAAAATTCATGGACAAATTTTTACTGAAAACGAAGAAAGATTTGACTCAAGTGTCGTACATGGGGTGAATAAAGATAATGTTCTTTGTTCTTTCTCAATTTTGGTAATTTATATTATATTACTTTATTTTCTTTTTAAATTTTATTATTTATATACATAGTTTATTATTTAATAAACAATTTAATTTAAAATTAAAATGTGTGAAATGTGAAATGCAACATCTTCGTTTTATCATCCTAATGATATTTTGGCGATATCTTCCTATTTTCTTACAAGCGGTTATATGGCAATATTGCCAGTTCATCGTCTAGAAAAATCACTTTCGTATTTCTTAGGAGTATTGCTATCGAAACACGTTTCTTCCCGAATGATGTATCTTCCGCACTACGAAATCGATTATTGCCGAAATAAAATTTGCATCCAGGCTGCGTTGCTGTTTGGTTAACTTTTAACTAAAATTAGTTACAATTTCAAAAGATTTTGTTATTCGTGCTTAATTCCCAGTTTTTATTATTGATAAAAACACTTGAAATTTATTGTTGATGGGATAAGCTATTCCTATGCATTTCACTGGTTGCTTAGGCCAGATCATCAGGAAACTTCATCCATAAAGGTTTTAGACAAACTAAAGATATTAAACCAAATAAAACTGTTAAACGTATAAGAATTATAGCAACAGTTCTACTTGTAACAATATCAAAGTTTAAACAAAACACATCAACAATAAACAACAGTGGGTTCATCTCATCTTACATTTCCCCACTACAATTAGTTGAAATTCTCTCAACATTAATTGTAGTTGTAAGTAATTAATTGACAACATCTTTTGTAAGTTGTTGTTTTTTTCATTTTGTTTTTCTTAACCTACTTACAACTACAATTAATGTTGAGAGAATTTCAACTAATTGTAGTGGGGAATGTAAGATGAGATAAACCCACTGTTGTTTATTGTTGATGTGTTTTGTTTAAACTTTGATATTATTACAAGTAGAACTGTTGCTATAATTCTTATACGTTTAACAGTTTAATTTGGTTTAATATCTTTAGTTTTTCTAAAATCTTTATGGGTGAAGTTTCCTGATGATCTGGCCTAAGCAACCAGTGAAATGCGCATAGGAATAGCTTATCCCATCAACAATAAATTTCAAGTGTTTTTATCAAGAATAAAAACTGGGAATTAAGCACGAATAACAAAATCTTTTGAAATAAAAATTTTGTATTCCCAAAAATTGAAATTACTTTTTGATATATTTTAACCCTTAAAAGGCTTTGTTCAAAATTCGTATTCATAATTAGGATTTTAACTAACAAACGTTTTAAATTAGATGATAGCAACACTATCTCTTTTACTTGTCACTTGAATCGTAACATGGGGCCTTCACCGGACAATTTTTTGTCATTCCAAACGTCAAAGTCTATAAAAAAAAAACAAAAATTTTTGTCAGCGTTTTTTATATGAAGTTTACCGTTTATTAGACACAAAAAATTGTCAGGTGAAGACCCCATTTAATGATGCAAAACAGCAATTATTAATTCATACAGTACTCCACGTATCTATAATTTTTTTTCGTCGTTTTTCGGAAATATATAGTTTTTATAAATTAAAAATTGCACGATAATTTCTTTATTAATTCAAAAAATAAAGAGTCGAAAACAAGTTAGAGTTCTACAGTTGTTTTCGGTTAATTGAGCCCCGCTTAATTGAGTTTCCTGTTTTATTGCACTAAAAATCATGGAGCGAAATCATTCAGTATAACTGTCTATGTAAAAATACCCGTTTAGTTAAGTTTCGTTTAATTGCGCCACCCGCTTAATTATTTCGCAAAATAAGACCGCATTGCGAAAAACAATAGCAAATGTTTCGGTTAATTGTTTCCGTCTACTTAATGTGTTTTTGCCTCCACCTCCACAAACGTAAAAAAAATATTTTCCGGCAAGAAAGATTGTACGATGAACGTACCTGATTTTTATTTTGTTTTAAAAAACCTAAACTATTTTATAACTTTATAAATAAAGAAATGAGTTTTATTTTCGATCTACACATACATAGGTGTTTCGCTTTATTGCACATCTTGCTCAATTAAGCGATTTTCGTTTTAATTGTTTCGGCGATTCAATTAACCGAGTACTGTTTAATTGAGTTCCCGTTTAATCGCGTCAAAAGTTGTACATTTTTAGAAACTCAATTAAGCGGAAATAACTGTATATGCGGCTGCGCCGAATCTTTGATACTCTCGGCCTACAGTTAGAATATTTCTGGAACGGGCTCAATATGGGACCTGTGGTAAGTTGTGGACCAATCTTCTCGATTTCTAATTATTTATAACAATTATATTTTTTGTAAGAAAATAATCAATTTTTTATGTTGTAGTGGTTGCTCCACATGTTGATTCATAAATATTTTCCTACTGAACCCATTTTGCTGGATTTCAGTCCTAAATTAATACCAATATTGTTTTCGTTCGAAAGTGAGCTTGATTTCAACAGAGGCACTAAATGGCAAATGGCTAAATCAACTTAGAATTATTCTTAGGTGAATACTCAAAAAGTTTTACACAGGTGTACCCTCATCTCAACTAACTAGTTGTGGTGTAGAGTATAGAAATATTTGTTAAAAGTGTAATTTAGAAGATGATTTTATTGCTGACTAAAAAAGTATTCAAATAGTTAATTTTATACAATTAAAATTATTTAAAAAGTTCCAAAATATGTTAATAGTAATTTATATAAAAAATATATTAATAATAAGATAAATAATGAGTATTAAAAATGGCAATCAACACAAAGTAAAAATTTCATTTTAAATTAGGTTTAAACAAGGGTCGAACCAATTTTAAATTTCGTTTTTTTACACAAGATTTAAAATATGTTTTTTTTAAAGGATTTTAACGAATTTAGCTTTAAACATGTTTGAAGTGTTAATTAAAATTTTTATGAATACGGTAAATAGTATTTATTTTTCATACATAAAGTAGATTTTGGTTTAATTTTTTTTTATTTGGTTACTGTTTTAACATTTTTTCCACAATTTTTTTATGGTCGTTATTCGACTTTTTTCAAAAAGCGGTCTTCGAATTTTCCAAGTAAGTGCTATTTTCAAAAAACCGGTTTTCGGTTAAGCATCTTAAAAATAACCGGTTAACCGGTTTTAGTTCGAATACATAAAAATTCAAAAATCAAATTAGTTTTTGTAATAAAAAGTTAATTAGAATAAAAACAAAGCAATTCACCAACAAAATAAATAGATATGACTTAAGGTATTTTCAGACCTAACAAATATTTGACGATATAATCCAAAAAAAACGTGACCAGTAAATTGATCAAACTAAAGCTTTATTTTTTATAATTTCTATTTATCGTAATTGTATAATGTAATTTTCGAACTGTTAAATAATGGCTGCTCTAGCCAAAAAAAATCTAAAAAAAATTAAAAATTCGAGTGGAGGTAAAAAAACGTTTTCATTTTACTTTCGTACGAATTTGGTGAATCTATGACACACTTGGTAGATATCAGACAAAGAATATAGAAAGTGAAAAAGCTTCCAAAATCTGTATTTCTAGTCAAAATAGATTTTAAAAAATAGAATTGAAAAAATCAATGAAAATTATTTAAAAATTTCATCAAAAAAATCAAATCACAACTTCAATTAACAATCCTCTTTAAGTTTGCCCAATATTCAATTAAAAAAATACTTCAATTACGGGTACATTTATAACGAAAGTAAGGAAAACGTATATAAATTACACATTACAAAAATAACCGGTTTATTTCACCCAAATAACCGGTTTATTCGTTATTCGAATAATGGACATTTTAAGATATTCGACTTGGCCAAAACTAAAATAACCGGTTTAAACCGGTCGAATACTATTCGATCGATCTCCCTAGTACCAATGCTGATTAGGGCCTTTACCTTTAAGGGTGGGTTTTTAACATCATCTTTAATCTGTGTTTTTAGTTTTTAAGATGATGATTAATAACTTTTATTTACCAGTTTAAGCTGCCAATGTTAGTGGTTTAAACTTAATGAACAATTGAAGCACAGCCGCGAATAACGTTTTAAGTTACAAAATAATAATTTTTCAGGAGAGCAAAAAACGTTTTTTGACAAGCAGCATTATTTGTTTTAAAAAATTTTTTTTTCTATTATTTAAAATAGTGATAATAAAAACTTTAAATGCAAAAGGCTTTTAAAACATTATTCCGCACTGCAAAACCATTTCGGTTTCATCATTATGTTAGTAACTTGCAATGTTCTTCCACTGGCTGACACTTTGTACGCCATTTTGAAGGCGTTAAGGTGCATAGTTTTGGTTGATTTGATGTTTAAACTGTGTAAGAGAGTAAAGTCAACGTTTATCTGCAAAAAAACAGTTTTTGCAAAATGTGGCGTTTACAACGTTTTTCGTGGCTGTGCTTCAATTGTCAACACATACACATTAGGGTGTCCCAAAAAATGTTTTCTTTCTGATTTTCATAGGTGCTCAATTAAAATTTAAAAGCTTATAGGGTAAAGTATTTTTGGTTTTTTTTTAAGAATCTTCGGAATAGGTCGCGCAAATGGAGTTTTCATAAAAAAAACGGAGTTTTCGACCTTTTTAACTTTAACTTTTCTCATAACTTGGTTGATACCACGAGTTTCTTCACTGCTGAGGAAACAGTTTTAAAGAAAAATATCCAAGCTTTATTCCTGTGTGAAAAAATTATAAGTTTTGGTGATGAGCAGGCGCAGATCCAGCTTGAGCCTTAGGGGGGGGGGAAATTTTGTATGATACAAAAAAGTAAAAAATTTGTTTTTAAAAGTTTATTAAAAACAATATGTGTATTAGGGTAAGTACTTTTTGAAAATTTTGCGAATATCAAATTCTTCATCGCATAGCCGTATAGACCGTCAAAAAAGATTGAGAAATGATGTATTACTTTTTCGCGATCGCGAAGAAAGTTTCCGAACCAAACGCGATAAAGTTTTGAATTTAAATTTTTCTCCTTACTATACAAAATTAGTATTTAATTACAAAATTTTAAGTATTTTCTAATAATTTCAGGAAGATAACAAGATCTTACCATTTTTACGGAAGAAGGGCGCAAAAAACGCGACTATATTTCGCGGTTTTTTTAATAAACTAAATTTTAATGGCAAATGATAGATGTTGTGATAGATGAGTTGTTTGGCGGATATATGAAATAGTGATAATTTTCAGCACCGTAGTAATATATGCGCGGAACGAGCTATTAAAGTTGTACAAGATATTTTTCCATTATGTAAATCAACTCGCACTTTAAACTAAAAATTTATTTCATTAAACCCAAAAAAATAGCTTTACATTTTTGTTATACAGTTGCTTATTTTATGTATTTATGCCTGTATTCATAAAAAATTTTTAAATTTAATAAAGGCTTGAAAACCAAACTTTCTATGAAAATTTTCCTTCATAAACGTTTATTAAATTTTATAATTATTTATGAATATGGGGGCTAAAATATATAGCATTAAAAAAGCTTTAGTAATTGCATTTGGTGCGGAAACTTTTTTGGCCAAAATGGCCTAAAAATATTATTTTCATTATCAATACTTAATTGCCCATCGCGTGGTGGGATGAAGAAATTTTGTCCAAAAAAAGTCATACCCTAATTAAAAAACTCAACAAAAAGGTTAAATAAAATATAAGATCAGTTCAATATACATTAATCTTTTTAAATAAGCAATTTATGATTTTCTTGTGAGGCAAATTTAGACAGTACAGTCTATCTTCTGTCATTGTTGATCCGAGCAAGGGTAGGAAATGACCTCCCACTCGTACCTCTACTGACGAGCATTGAAACGAAAATTTGAAATATTTTTCTTAGATTAGGGTCGATATCTTCATCACAGTTTATTAAAGCATCTACAACGTTATCTGATAGATCAGGCATAAGTTTAGATCTTAGTAGGTGTTTATCTCTTTTATCAAATATAATCAGCTCAATACATTTGGGATATCTATTGGGAAAGTGGTTATGAGATCTTTTAAAATAAATTCAATAAGAGGAATGTAATCTACAACTCGGTATTAATCTCCAACATTTTGGGTGTGATTATTTCGTTCGAATCTTGTCTTTTCGAAAGGAACCTCGATTTAAACGCAAATAACTTTAAATTTTTCGAAAAATCGCTTTAAATTGTTCTTCGGCTTTATTTCTTTTTTCTTCAAGGCACATGATTAAAATTTTGATAAGACTTGATCCTTTTTGAAGATCTTGCTTTTGTAAAATGATACTAAGTGGCTGTGTTGCAATAGGTATCACACTTAAGGCTCATTTAGTCTTTACTTTCTGTTTCGTGCCGTTCTGTTACGAAATTGTATTAGTTAGTTTTTCTGTAGTAACTTATCAGCCATTTATGACAAATTTATTAGTTTTGCACCGTCCATTGTTTTATTTCAATAACTTTGATGCACATAAATTTTAAGAAATTAAATTTTATGAATTCTTAAAATTAAAAAACACTTTATTTCAATAAATATGGATTTTTATTTAATTTTAATTATTATCAACCTTTTCCAAATTTTATTGTTATGTTTTCAGAAAACTCTAAACGGGCTGATTAAGGTCTTGTGTTTTATGAAAATAAAAAGATTATAACATAATTATTTCTTCCGACGTTTCGTTGGAGATTCCCAACATCTTCAGGGAGATATTTTTATTGATAAATCTTTTCGTCAATTGTTTTAATTTTATTTTTATTATTTTTTTGCTGTCACTTACAATTACTTAGCAAGTTTTTGATTTTAACAAACTGAACCGCAACAGAACAGAAAAACTAATCAATTTCGTAGGTTTTTAAATAACAAAAACAAATCAGCTGATTCGTAACAGAACAGAAAGTAAAGACTAAAGGCAGAATTAGTCTTTACTTTCTGTTTCTGTTCTGTTCCGTGCCGTTCTGTTTCGAAATTGTAATAGTTACTTTTTCTGTATCAACTTATCAGCCATTTATGACAAATTTATTAGTTTTGCACCGTCCATTCATTTCAATCACTTTAATGCAAATAAATTTGAAGAAATTAAATTTTATGAACTCTTAAAATCAAAAAATAGTTTATTTCAACGTAAATATGTATTTTTTATTATTTATTTTGCTGTCACTTATAATAACTTAACAATTTTTTGATTTTGACAAACTGAACCGCAACAGAACAGAAAAACTAATCAATTTCACAGGTTTTTAATAACAAAAACAAATCAGCTAATTCGTAACAGAACAGAAAGTAAAGACTAACTGAGCCTTAATTCTGCCTTTAATATGTATATTCCGCAAATAAATTGAAAAGTAATTAGTGAGTTCCTTACTATAAAGGTAGAGTAACTTTCTTTCCACTCAGTGTTTTTCCAAAGCTTCTACTATATGATGTAAACTTGTTGCAAAGACGCATAACGAATACTTTGCTAAAACTGTTTTTTGCTTGGGATGATATTTAAAAAATTTTGTCGTTTCTTTAACAACTGATACAACTTTTTGTATTAATGGCACTTTATTGCTTTACGAAATTGAGTTGTTCGATTTATGGGAATAGCAAGGCATTTGTCGCTTTTCCAGAAATTTTGAACAGCTCCGTTTTCTGCTGACATCAGAGGACACCCATCTGTTCCATCTCCTACACAATTTTTTAGGTCAGGACCAAAATTTGTCAAAGCTTTAGGTTAGGTTAGGTTAGGTTAAGAAGTGTTGTGTGCCCACGGGCACACCTCCACTCGGAGACCAATACGGTCCATTGTGAATCCCTTCAATGAAATATAAGATAAGAGGAAGTGAAAAGTAGAGAAAAGGAAGTATGAGATAGACGGAAAACTAGAAAGTAGGACCAATACCCCCCTTACAGTCCCCTCAACAGAAACAGCCGCGTTATTTCCCTGACAAACCCCATTAGATCGGCCGGATTACATCCAGCTATACACCCCAGTTCGTCGTGAAACCTATCTCCTAGCCACTTCTGCCTGAGACCCTGCATCCTAGGACAATGGCACAGTACATGCTCGATCGTCTCTAACTCCTCCGAATCCTCGCATAAGCTGCAAAAGTCCGGTATGGTGTTGTCCCATTTGCTCGTAAGAGCCCTAACAGGACAGTGACCCGTCAAGAACCCCACAAGTGTTCTAAGACCACCCCTATCCAAACCCAGTAGAACCCTGGTTGCCCCCGCGTCCAATCTGGGCCATAGTGCCCTAGACACCCTGCAATCCATTCTGTCCCTCCAAGATCGGTCAACGTCATACCGGAATTTCTCCCGTATCACCCCATAGTAGTAACATAGGGGGCGCTTTATCCCCCTATCCCTTACCTCTAAGTCTAGACTCGAACCCCCTCTCGCGAGTTCGTCCGCCACCTCATTCCCATCAACCATGCAGTGTCCTGGTACCCAACACAGCCTCACGTTGAATGCCCCCATGAGTTCCCTAAGAGCGTTCCTGCAACGCGCCACCAGGCACGATCGCACCGTATAGTTCCTCAATGCCCGAAGCGCCGCCTGACTATCGACGTAAATTGTCACCTCAGATCCACCTACGATGTGATCCAGTATCACCTCCGTCGCCCTCCAGATCGCTAGGATCTCAGCCTGGAAGACACTGCACTCTTCAGGGAGTCTGAATGACCTTTTTACCTCGGTGTCTGCGATATATACACCGGCACCAGTGCCGGTTTCCATCTTGGATCCATCCGTAAATACTGCCCACCCCTCAAACAGCTTATTGGATCCACTCCAGATTTCCCTATCCGGGAATTCCACTGGTGGTGTAACACCGAAGTCCAGAGTCGTAGTCCTATGATCCGAAATTCTCTCAAGAATATTACCCCGATCAAGCAGACGCACCTCGTACAAGATTCTCGTGTGACCATCCCGCCTAGGTCTAACTAAGGAAGACTCGTAAAGTCTAAGTAAGTTCCTAGCAGCCACACTCCTCACATAATGCTCAATAGGGGATAAATATAGTAGGATGCCCAGCGCTGCCTGTGGAGTGCTGCTCCTTGCACCCGTGATGCCCAGAGATGCACTCCTTTGAACCTTGCTAAGCATCTTCCTATAGCTATCCACACTCAACGCGCCCCACCAAACAGTGCATCCATAGGTAAGTATAGGCCTAGCCACCGATGTGTAAATCCAATTTACCATATCCGGCCTCAGACCCCAGTTCTTACCGATGGAGTTCCTGCATGTGTAGTAGGCATTGAGTCCCCTTCTCATCCTCTCCTGAGTATTTCTCTTCCAAGACAGTTTGCAGTCCAGAAAGCCAAAGCTTTAAGAACTATTGATGATAGTGCCTTCGCATCAATTGACACATCAACGTCATCAATATCTTTTGAAGGCTCTTCAAAAGCGTTTACATCAAAGCCAATAAATTCTTCCCTAAAAACTTTTTGTTGTATGTTGAAATATCATAAAGATAAGGAAATCTGGCTTTTCCCCGACAAATCCGTGCTTTCGTCAAAAATTATCAAATAGAATTTTGATCCATATAACACATACATTCATAAATATTGCATTTACTAAGGCTTATTAATAATTCAACCGCACGCATTATCAACTCAAACGTTTAGTCTTTGGATATAGATTTCACCTGCTGGGATTGAATGTAGAATAATAAGTAATTGAATACGGTAAACTAGATGTTTCTTTGGAAATATCTAATAAATAACTATTGCGATTAAGATATGGATACTTATTGAAAATCGTTAGAGATTCAATAAAAAAAAAATAGAAAAATACTTATTGAAAATTTCGTTAGAGATTCCATAAAAAAAAAAACCTTGCTGGGATTTCCAAAAATTTTGTACATTAAAAAAAATATTATTATTGGAAATTCTTGTATTATCGAAATTAACAAAACATATTTTTATAATTTACGGGGGGGGGGGAATTTCCTTATTCCCCCCCCCCCTGAATCCGCGCCTGGTGATGAGTTTACTCATTTAGATACCCTTAATTACAATTTTTCGTAATTTTTTAAAAAAATTTTGTAATAACGCTTTACAACTTTTTAAGTTTAAATAAAAACGAAAAAAACTAATGATGCAGTTTGAAAGACAAATTAATTCTTATTAATATGAATAAACAATTTTTAAATTTGTTCTTACCGTTCCTAAGTTATACCCGTTTTTATCTTTATACCCAGTATATGTTATTATAAGCTGTTTGCCAGTTCACCAATCTTATCCAATCAAAAAAAAAAAAAAAAAAAAAACTTTTCTTCTGCTCTGTGAAAAATCATTTATTGGGGTTCTTGCGATGTAGTTCTATACCTTGCAATAAATTCTGGTAATCAGTTGCAGAAGTTGTGACATTAATATAAGTATTAGCCAAAGCCACACCTCGTTCTGCCACATCATTTACCACTTGTAATTGTTGAACTTGTTTCTTTGCCTCTTGAAATGACTTGTTGGCTTTCCAATTCTGTGGATCTATTTTTAAAAAATCGATTAAAATATTGCAAGCATCAAAAAAAGTTAGATTGGCTTTTGAAATGAATTGTTGAATTTCTTTATTTCTAAAGTTTTCTTCTGTTAAAGTTACATTTGCTACTTCATAATCGCTGCATGGAGTATCTTCAAGTTTTTTTGTCATTAAGTGCTAAGTTTTGGTGTCGATACGTTCATCAAAAAACGCTGGGACTGCCAATTTCGGAGTAAAGTAACACTGATGACCTAGAAAAGTTAAAGCGATGTTTTTGCAACTGCTTTATTAATAATTTTATAACTATCCAATTCCTTTAATAGGCTCAGATCATTGAGAGGAGCGTATCGAGGGCACTGGCAGAGGTACCAATATTTGATATTTATTCTTAAAATAAATGAACTTAATTCAAGCAAGGCATCAACTGTTGATTTGTCTATATAAGAATACAACTGGTTTCGGAAAATGCATATTTTCAAAGAATAGATAATTTTCATTATCCAGCGAGCCCGATTGATAGCTCCTGGAGCACACATAAAATAGAAAGTGAAAATGTCAGAAGTTAATGACAGTTAAAACGTAACTATAAAAATTAATGGAAATATATAATAATTATAACGAAAAAAGTATCACCATTTTTAAGGTACAAACTATAAAAATAGTGTAACTCGGAAACTGTAGGACAAAATTTCATTTTTGTTTTCCTTAATTGTTTAGAACTTATCGGTGTTCAAAATCTCGTCACTAGTTTTTATACCTTTCATAAAAGTTTGAAAAGTAATAAACCGTTTTTTACAGAATTTGTTAAAAAATACAAAAGAACTTAATATGTGGAATCGTAATGGACAAAAATATTTTTTTTAGAAATATTCGGTCAAAAAATTAAATGAACGTGGTTATTGACAAAGTTATGAGTCAAGTTTGAAAAAGGCCGAAAAACCAGAATTTTAACAAAGACTTGATTTGCGCGACCTCTAAACCTCTTCCTAAATATCTAAAAAAAAATTCAAAAATACTGGAACCTATAAGCTTTCAAATTATGCTTGAGCCTCTGACAAAAAAAAATGTTGGGACTCCCTAATACACATGTATAACAAAAGCAGCTGTTAAAATACATAGAAATAATATACCTACATAAAAGAAAAATTTATTTAGAAAACAGCAAAATGGATTATTTTAGTAAAGATAAAGAGAAGACTGCAGTGTTTCTGAAACATATTAAAAACAAAATAAAAAAAAATTTTATTTAAATTTCTTCTTCTTCTGTATAAAAGTTGGCATTTTTTGTTATTCAGTACGACGACAAACACAATTAGTACTCAATTAAATTTCTTCTCAGATTATTTAATTATAGTTTGCTGATTAGATTAAACTCGATGTTAAAAACCCACTCTTAACAATCTACACAGGAAAATATATCAAAAGAAAATTTTTAACAACACATTTTGTTAAAAATAAAATTTAAGGTCAACAAATTATTTATTTGATTCAAAAAATTTATCAAACTTACACTTTGCAAAAAAACACTCAATAAAACGTCTTTAATAATAAATTAATTAAATAATTCTTCATATTCAATACAAAAAAATATTTGAATCACAATTTACAATTTTTATCTATATATAAATCGGCTAAGGCAAAACAGTTAAGAACACTTTCCTCCTCTGTATGCCAACCGATTTGAATAAAATATACACCATTTGAAAGAAATTTACTCACAGAAGTGCACAATATATATTTTTTTAAAATTTGTTCAATAATTTCAGAGTTATAAGCGTTAAAAATTGCTACTAACACAAATGCAAAATAAACAAATCATCATATATATTATTTCTAAAGCACTTTTTTTTGTCGGTTGCAAATATCTCCCATACCACTGTATAAATCTTATGTATAAATATGTATAAATGGGAGAAAAAAGGGGAAATGCGGGAAACTAAATTTCTTTCTTTTACTTTTCTGTGCTTCATGTGATACTTTTTAAATTTTCTATAATATTGAACTCAGAAACATAATATTATAGGTGTAGGGTCCTGAGTGAGTGATAGCCTATAAGATAAAAAATGTTGGTATTTTTTGTTTTTCATCTGGAACTTTTTTGAATTTTCGTTAATATTCGACCTATAAAGATAAAATTATACATTAAACTGGGTAAACAAGAACATGTAAGGGGAGCTTTTTAGTAATTTTTCGTTCAACAGCTGGTACTTTGATTAATTTTCGTTAATAATAGACATAGAAACATAAAATTAAACGTGCAACGTCCTGAGTGGATGACAATATATAAAGGATACTTTTTGATACTTTTTTGTTTTTCAATTGATATTTTTTATTTTGAACTTATAAAATTACATTAACTCACGAAGAAGATAAAATATGAACCGGAGGTTGGTCCCCCGCCAAATCGATCCACTTTGAAGGAAAAAATAAATGCTCGAAACAAATAAATTCATATATACTTAGATGAATTATGTTTTCTTCATATTTACAAAAAAATTTATGGTCGAATTTTGACCATTAGGCGAACACTAGTTTAAATAATAATAGTAAGTAGTTTTTCCAAAGTCTGTGAAAAAAAGGTTTCCTGATGATCTGGCCTAAGCAAGTAGCGAAATGCGAATAGGAACTAGCTTCTTTTCCAACAATAAATTTTAGTGTATTTATCAAAGAATAAAAATTAGAAATTAATTACATCATAATTAATAAAAAACAAATAAAGGTTCGATAAACATTTTGTTTGATTTATTCAACATTTCCAACAATTTATTTTAAAAAATCACGCAAACATTTTGTTGAAAAACATTATTTTGGGCAACAACTTTTTCTATTGACTCAATAAACTTGGTGGTTGTTACCAAATATAAGATTTTCGTATTCAAATATGAAAATTATTTTTTTCTGTGTATAAAGAAACTAATCCAAGTTTAAAATTCTTTTTTTTTTTCTTCGTGAAACCAACAAGTGGCGCGATCTTGTTTGGCTCTTGCTACATTTAAAAATAAAAACCTGAATTAAATAATAGTGTTGCATGCCGCGAGCTCATAAAATTTAAATTTAGTTTTTTCTTATTTATTCAATCTCTCAGTGCATAATAAAGGAATTTAATTCTTTTCATTTATCAAAACGTTACAAATCATCATTTTATATTGTCGGTTCGGCCAAATACTGATTTTGATTAATTACAATACGCCAAAAAAAAAAAAAAAAAAAAATGAAAATGAGATTTTTTTGAAGCTAAATTAGATATTTCTAAAATTTCGAGAACTGTTCATCTGAATTCTACCAAATTTTGGATAAAAATTCATTAGTTACAGGCCTTTTGATTTAAAATAAATGCCGTAATGGAGAGACTGAAAATGTTTAATTTAAATGTGCTAAATTCCCAATTCATACTATTGATAAACTGAAATTTATTGAATTTTTATCAGTATAAATATGTCCTGAAAGAGGAAAGGCATATTTATTCAATAGTTTAAATTTAGTACAATTCAGATGAACAGTTGTTAAGATTTTTCGAAATAGCTAAAACAACGGGGCCGCTTTTTAAATATCCGCGAATCTTCCCAATAAAAATTGGAGCTTCGAACGAAGCAGGTTTGTAAGGGAGAAACATAAACGTTTCGCAGCAATACATTTTTGACACATAAAGCGCATTATTCACCGCATATAAAAATTGTTGGATGTAACGATCAGCTTTACACACTGAATGTTTTGATACAGTTATTTTTGGGGGGGTGCTTTAATACCATGGTAGATAAGGCCATGATGGCTTTATCTCTCATTCAATAGGGAGATAAAGCCTTTTTTATTTTGTTTTTATTTGAATGGGAGATAAAGCCATCATGGCCTTAGCTCACATTAGCAATATTAGAAAATGGCTTTATCTCTTATTTCAGTTCCGGAGACACTAAAGTTAAGTATTGAAATCTGGCTTCGCATACTAAAGTTTTTCTGCGTGCTTAGGGGTTTTTTTCCTCCAGTAGGACGCGGCAGGTGGCTTCGCTGAATAAAGTTTTCCTGCGTGCGTCATAAGAATAAAAAAATGTTTTTCAATGATAACAGAATGTTAACACCATGCTTAACAATTTTCTGAAAAAATATGGCTTTGCGAAAAAAAATATGGCTATATCTCTCATTTCGCAAAATTTTAAATATGACATTACCTCTCAATGATTGGGCAATAAGGCCATTATGGCTTAATCTCCCATTCAATTGAGCAATAATGCCATCATGGCCTTATCTACCATGGTTTTAAAGCACCCCCCTTATTTTAAGTATTCTCTCTTACAAACCTGCTTCGTAGTAAGGGAATGCCGTAGCACTTGAAATACTTTTTTTTATAAAAGTTGAGGGTTTTTTCACTTACTTTACTGCATTTCTGTATGTCTTATGCTGGGTACACACTATGCAACGCATTTACGCAATCTAGTGAATTAAATTCATTTTCATTCATTCCAGATTGCATCAACATCAAAACGCTTTGATATTTTGAGGTTGCATTGAAACAGATTGCATGTAGATGGCACTGTGTGTACCCAGCATTATTGGCGTAGCGCATAATTGTGCGCTTATCTTTTTAAATGTTCCATTAGTGCTTCGCAAAATGGTAAAAAATTTTATTGGGTTAGGATTGGAAATTTCAGAATTTTGGTCAAATAACGTTTTTCGCAACTTCATTATTTTTTTTTTTAATTCAAAAAAAGGTGTATGTGAACCATTTTATTGTCCGGTACTGTATGTCACAAGTCTTGACTCATTATAAAATTTAATATGTAAATTTGCAATTTTTTAAGTCTTGATTTTATTTCACAAAATTCTCTAAATAATGTTGATTTAAGAAAAGTAAACTTAAATTCATTTTATAGATACGACTTTTTTTTAATAATAACGACTTATTCATAGAAAATTCGTTTTATAAATCTGAAATATTTTTATGAATAAGGCCTTAAGTGCTTTAATTAACCTCATAGATGAAATTTATGTGTATGCGTAGTAAATATGTATTTGCGATATAAAAACTTATTATTTTTTTTTTTTTTTTTTTTTTTTGTTCGAGAGTGAATTGGACTTTTTTGATTACAGGGTTTGTCAAAACACTTACTTTTAGTAGTCAGCTTCAAATTACAGTCGTTTAAATACTAATTCGTAAGATGCTGTGCGTGTTGCAGCATGGAATCGTTTATTTATGAATTTTATAACCGGTAGCTAAGCACACGTTATGACCATAATTTGCAGTTTTAACACATAATTGAGACAAATTAATGATTTTTAAAAATATTTTTGTCTTTTTTGCACAACCATTTACAAACATAGCTATATTTGTATGTATGTATGTATGGATGTATGTATGTATGTATGTGCATTTGAATTCGTAAAGGTTCTGTCATAAGCACACAATACTAGTTTTGGAACAAAAATGTCTTGTGGATGAGTGTCATAAATAAGGGAATAAACAAACATATTAAGAGAGCAACATGGCTGCGATGCTTATTCCATAATCCGTGTTCGGATATTTTTAATTAGTTGTATTGTCATTGTCATTGTTCTTGTTCTTGTTCTCCCTTGTTTAAGTATAATATTACAACAAATTAAAAATCATTTAAATTTCCACACCTTTTTAAACGGATAATTGCTACTTGTTTATAAAGGTAGAAAATCTACAGCAAAATAACAACCACCAACGCACAGTAGCGCCCGTAGAGCAAACGAGGTTGCAAAAATCAAAATTTTCATGAGCACCGACGAAGTTTTGAATAAACTCATGTTATAGGAAACTTTTCAACGATTTCAAATCTGCCACTCTTAATAATATCACATTTTTAGTTTAGAAGATATAGCCGTTCAAAGTTGACCGACTTTCGGTTTTCAAAAAAACACACAATTTTTAGTAAATTTGTTGCGATTTCAGGTGTAATATCACGAAAAATAGGTAACGAATCGCCTTATTTTTTGTTTGTATTGATTGATGCATTTATTAAATGTGTAATGATAAAAAAAAAATGAACTGTTTGCTTTGTGTTTCTCCTGGTAAATCACTATTTAAAAACTATCCGTTTTTTCACTATTTTTCAACTTTGACGGAAAATAACAAAAATCTATATTTTTCTATATTTGCCATATTTGCAAAATCTGTTCTTTGATTATTTCTTTACATAATTCAAAAATTTTATCTGCCCGTACGTGCCCGTTTGGCTTCTAGAGGTAAAAAAGGTTAAAAAGACATGGTTGCCATACTAATATTGCGGTTTAATAAAATTCTTTAATTTGGCCCCTACAGCGCGTAGGATGCTCCTAGATGGGTCAAATGTATGACCAACCCCACTTTATTATTTATTGCCGAATTTCGGTTTTTTTAGTTATTTCAATAAACTAAACCATTTTTGAGTTACGCGAATATATGCTGTGCAGCGCCTTACATTTTCGAAATAACGGTATATCTTGAAAACAAGAGCTAATTTAAAAAAACGGTTAGCACCACTGAATTCAGCGTCCCCAATTAGGGTGAAATGCCAGGTGCGCGGCATTCGAGTTATCGAGTATTCGAGTTATTCGAGTTATTGAAGAAATAAGCTCAACACATTCGGCTAATTCGGCGAAATTATGACATTTTGAGTATGACATAACTTTTGAAAAAAAAATTTTAAAATTTTTTTTCGTTCATATATGTTCCTTATAAGATAAAAGGAACATTCTCACCAAATTTCATTAAAATCGGAAGGGGTCGTGTCCCACTCTTGGTCGTTTTGACATGGAATTACCCATATACCGAAAATACAGAAAATTGAAAAAATAAATTTAAAAAAAAAAAATTTTTTTTTTTAATTTGTTGGGTAATAATTTAGAACCCTAAAGAAAAAAAAAATAAAAACAATCTAAAAATGTAAAAATAATTTTTTTTTAGGTACCATAAAATTGATTTTTCTACTAATTTTAACTTTGATAACCCATAAGTAGGCCCCTACACAGCGTAGCACCCTTTTCAAATGCACATTTCATAGGCTGAACAGTTATCTATCATATGCTGTTTAAACTGTTCAATTACCTTATTCGGTTCAAAAGATATGATTTTTGCAACGAAAAAACTCAAATGGCGCCACTGTGCAACGATAAAACCATTCCTGTGTCTCCCTCTATGTTGTGATTCTAACAACCAATATAAAAACATCATTATCGTGCGCACCATCTTAATGACTGCCACCCTTTGAGCAGTAGAAAACAAAAACAAGATTAAAATAAACACAAACCCCTGCGCTACTGTGGTGCTAAACTGACGCCGGTGAAGATCACAGACACTGTCCGATAATGATCTTGTCTTTTGAGCATGAAACGAATACCTCTATCTGACTTGGCATGAGATTTGCGGGTTATTGTACTATCTGTAGTTATTTTTTTATTATGATTACTTGAGTCTTTCGCTCCGATAGATACAACAAACTATTTATTTACTTGCACGTTTGTTAGTTTATTGATTTATTGTGTTGAACACAAAACTGGCGCATGCTGACTTACACTTAAGGGTTAATATTGATAATAATTGCCCTATTTTGAGATAAATAGACACATATTTGCTCATATTGGCTTATAAAAGGCTCTGTCATTATATTATATTTATCATCTTGTTAATGTCACCATTGTATTTTACCTTCCCAATCTTAAACTTATTCTATTTTAACTGTATTCATTTGTAATTATTATTTATTTTTAAATCTATTTTCTTTATTTACAGTTGTACGAGATCAACGATGATCCGAAACGTAAAGAGTTCCTTGATGATCTATTTTCATTTATGCAAAAGAGAGGTAAGTTTCACATACACTAGATATTTTTGTGTTTATTTCAATTATAAACATGCGGTAAGTGAAATTTTTATTAAAATTTCAATGCCATGAGAAGGGACAGGGAAAGATGTTTTGTTTTTGTTGTCAATGTTTTGGCTTCGCTGCCAAAACATTAAATTCAGGAATAATTGAAGAAGAATGTTTATTTAAAGGCGTCTGTCTAATCATACATTCAATGCATTTTTATTATGAGTATTATGACTGGCCATAAAATTATTTATAAATGCATTAAATATTACTGTTGTTTTACATAAAACAAAAACAACATTTATTCATTCCACAAAATCAAACAAAATAAACAAATATTCAACCGCAACAACTTGATCGGTGACGTTAAGTACAATAATTAAATTAAGTTGGTACATTTTACTGGGCAAGAGGATTGTAAAAAGTACTTTTATGCAGTAAACCTTTAAGTTTTTACTTTTCATTTGGGGTTGACTTTGGGGTAGAAATCCTGGGGGGTATTGGATTTCATGTTAAAGGGATTTTTAAATCGGTTGCTTAGTATAGCAGACAATTTAACGATTGACCAATTCGAAGATTTTAAATGCTCAAATCGAAGTTACACGTACATATTTTTCCGTATCTTTTTATCGATATCTTTCAATTTAAATAGTATTTAGATCTGTGATTTATATTTAAATATTCCTTAAATTTTTCGCCCAAAATCAAAGTTTTAAAAAACAATTTATTAAAACTAGCAAAATCACAAAATAAAATAATATATACATTAGACCGGGTCGACCTCCATACAAAAAAAAAAAGTTGTGCCAGTCACCCCCTAGAATGAAAGATATGTCAATGAAGTTTCTAAAACAGGAAAAAATGTTTTTTTGCCACGCCCCAAAATACAGCACTTTTGGTTTTTTATATGTAGCGCTGCCATTTAAAGTCCGATCTCATCATATCGCATATCGTTGTTCATGGCTTGATAGTGGCTTCATTTTTGTTTTTGGTGACTTTTCAATCCGTCCTGAAATTCTGGGCGCCACTTATGCCATCTCGGATCCTTCCCCTAAATGTCCAATTTTTTTGACGGTCCAAGAAAGTCCTTATAAAACTACGTATGTTGAGATTTTAATATGCTCACTTTTATGAAACGCCTCCAAATAAAGCCCCTTTTTCTGTTTCACATACATACTATATTAAAACAAGTAGAAGTCAATACAAACCAAAAAAATTTTCCTCAGTCACGCCCTAGAATAAAAGGTATATTTATACAGGTTTAAGGACTTTAAAAAAATTTGCCACGCCCTAAATAACAGCCCTTTTTGTTTTAGATATATAGAAAAAAAAATTCTGTAAAAGCCTCCATTTTTTTTAATGGCTCCCTAAGCCATTATCAATCTCGTACAAAGCTCTGTAAGTTACGCGCAATTTTTGTTTAATTATTCAATAATCCTGAAAACCACTCTCTATGGCTTGTCATTTGAATTTTTAAAAACTGTTTCTTAGCCTTTGGTCTTTTTTTAACTAAGCGGTGTTTTCAAGTGGACTACTCATATTTTAATGAAAGTGAGACGGATGAATTTATTGACAAGCTTTCTCGATCTGAACTACTAGCGTTTTTTTTTTGCCAGTTTTCATATTTTGTGCAATTTTTCGTGCATTTTTTTTTTTGCTGGACTGTGAAACTCAAATTAAAAATTTAAATTAAGACATTTGTAAAAGCAAACATAATGGCATATATGAGACCATGATACAGAGTTAAAACAAGAACTAAAAAATATAAAGAAACTGCAGAATTCTAAAAATGAAAAAAAATAATTTAAATGCATGCCTCAAAACATGTATGCGAAAAATTATAAATTGGGCAGTCGGTGTATATAAATCTTAGCTAGACTCAAGGTGACTCAAAGTTTTAGAGGGACTTTCTTAGCACGTGAAAAAATTAGACATCAGAGGGAAGGATCCGAGATATCATAATTGCCATCTAGAATTTTAAGTTAGTTTAAAAAAGCATTAAATACGAAAATAAAGGCACATTCTAGCCATTAACAATGATATACGATACGATGAGATTGGACTTTAATTGACGATGCTGTATATATAAAACAAAAAGGGCAGTAATTTAGGGCATGGAAAAAACAATTTTTTTAAAGTTCTTAAAACTTAATAAATATACCTTTTATTCTAGGGCGTGACTGATGAAAATTTTTTTGGTTTGTATTGGCTTCTACTTGGTTTAATGTAATATGTGTGTGAAAAAGAAAAAAGGGCCTTAATTTGGAGGTGTGTCATAAAAGTGAGCATATTAAAATCGTTACATACGTAATTTTATAAGGACTTTCTTGGACCGTCAAAAAAATTAGACATTTGGGGGAAGGATCCGAGGTGGCATAAGTGGTGTCCAGAATTTCAGGTCGGATTGAAAAGTCACCAAAGACAAAAATGAAGCAACTTTCAAGCCATGAACAACGATATGCGATATGATGAGATCGGACTTTAAATGGCAGCGCTACATATAAAAAACCAAAAGTGCTGTATTTTGGGGCGTGGCAAAAAAAAATTTTTTTCCTGTTTTAGAAACTTCATTGACATATCTTTCATTCTAGGGGGTGACTGGCACAACTTTTTTTTTCGACCCACCCTAATATACATATCATTAAACCAATAGAACAAAGGATAAAAAGAAATAAAAAAATTTAATATAACAACAACAATAACAATAGTAAAAAACAAGCAAGTGCATGTACTTAATTTGGATACATTTAGGCCCTAAATTTGTAAAACGCAAAAGCAACGCCAAAAATTATATTGAAAGCAAAAACAAAATCGAAAATATTTCATAATTTTGTTGTTGTTTTCTATAGAAATGAATATTGAATTTTTAAATTTTAAACGCTGCGTATCTTGTGGCGTTGATAATTTTTAAACGCAAAATGTATTTCTGTAGAAAGCAACAACAAAATTTTGAAAAATTTTTGACATTGTTTTTGCTTTCAATGTTATTTTTGGGATTGCGTTGCGTTTTACAAATTCAGGGCCTTAACATAATGAAGCCAGTGATGATGCTGTTATAAGTGATTTGTTTGCGGACTTTTTCTCAACTAGATGTTCGGATGCCATTTTTGATGATTCAAACATTTATCCATATACACTGACCGTTTCTAATGGATTAGGAAAGCTTAAATTTTCCTACAGAAGTGGACCTGATAAAATTCCTAGTTTTGTTTTAATTAAAGGTGCAGATGTTTTAACTATTTCATTCACATTTATGTTAAATACATTAAGAAAATATGTGTACTTTCCAAATAAATGGAAAGATTCCTTCATTATTCCGCTGATTAATTCTGGAAAAATCCGACATTATTAATTATCGTGGTATTGCCAAATTATGTATTTTTTGAAAAACTTATAACGGATCACATTTGTCATCACGTCAAAACTTTAATTTCTCCCTTCCAACACGGTTTTTAAAAAAGGTGTTCAACTTCAACAAATCTTTAACAACTTACCACAACAGTCAATCGCGGCTTTTCTTTAAAGAAAACAAACAGACGTACATAAAAAACTTTTATAAAGAAATTACTCTTAATGGGATTTGCTAATCTTAGCTTAATGTGGATTTACTCATAGAAAACAAAGCGTACTTTTTAAAAATGAATCCTCGAAAAATATAAATGTATCATCCGGGGTACCACAGGGCATCCACCTTGGACCGCTTTTATTTTGCTTGTTTATAAACGATTTACCACAAGTTCTTCAGTTTTCAAATATTTTAATGTATGCTGATGGTGTGTAAATTTTCCTGAATATACGTGAATACTCCAAACATGTTTTGCTCCAAAATGACTTGGATTAGTTTTACAAATAGTGTAATTAAAATTGAATGGAGCTGAATCTAAAAAAGTGCAAATATACGCGTTTGGTCCGAAAGCGACCGATATCTTTTAAGATCTTGGTGTTTAGTTTATTAAACTTATGGCCATTTTCTCAATGTATCGACAAACTGTCTGTTACTTAATGTCAACATAAATTTATTGGACCGATAAACCGTCCGTTAACGATTTTGGGTTTCTTAATACACCGACAAAAAACATTGTTTTCAGCTGGCAACGCCACTCAAAATACATGCAAAAGTTGGGAGTCAGCTGATTGAATTTATCTGTACGGCAAATAAAAGGAAAATAAATAATTGGCAGATGAGTGCCGGTTAGCTTTGCGATAAAAACGAAGCAAATGAGACATTGAGAAAAGCAAATTTCTTTAATGTGCAGTTTTTCGTTGGAAAAAAAGATTATCGCCTAATGAGAAAATGGCCATAAGTTTTATTAATCATATAACAATTATGGTAAACAAAGCCAGAGGAGTTCTTTGTTTTATAAAACGGTGGGCTAAAGAGTTCAATGACTCTTATGTAACTAAAACTTTTTAAACATCACTTGTAGTATGCTTCTATAATTTGGGACTCTTTGTACCAAACTTATATCGACAGGATCGAATCTGTGCAAAACCAATTCCTGTTTTTCTGTCTACGAAGTTTAAATTTCAACCCATTCGATCTTCCATCATATACCAGCAGACTCGCCCTTGTTAAGCTGCCAACCTTAAAAAGACGAAGATGTCTCGTTTCTTCTGAATATTATTAACAGTCATGTTTGTTGGTTTTCTGATCAACAATATTTCGTTCAACATTCCTCAGCGACCAACACGTTACTTCTCACCATTATCCGTACAGTTTTTTAGAGCTGACCCTCTCAGCAAATTGTGTATTTAATTTAATAAGCTGCATAGATTTTTCTTTAAATACTTAAGTAAAATAATAATTTTTTTTTTTTTAATTCATAATTTATTATTTTATTTGAGTCATTGTGTAAGGATTAATTGCATAGACGAATAAATTAATAATATTAAAAACTCTTCAATTCCAACGATAAGTACAAAGCTACCGAAGAAGACTTAGCAATGAATGATATTTTATCAGAAACCTAAATATATATGTGTACCTATATAAAAATATTTTCCTATTGGATCTTACTTATCGCACTAGAACAAAAGGATATTTTAATTTTTCGATTTTTGGGAAAAAAATCGACACGTACTATTCATATCTACACGCTTTAAAAATGTCTTGCTGTTTTGTCTTCTTTTTGGTTATGAAACGGTTGGCTTAAAAATTATTTTTTATATGCCTTTTTTTATTATTATTACATATAATTATTTTTATTAAATTAATAAGTGTTTTGATTCCACTGAACATTTTTAAATTTCGTAAATTCAAAATTCAAAACTTACTAAATTTTATTGTTATTTTAATTCCTTTTAATTTGTGCTCAAGTATGTATCCTATTTTAAAACACAAAAAACTTTATATTAAATTGTTAATTTTCCTTATTCTATGAAAATACGGTCGCATTAGAATCAGATATATTCGTCAGCTCATTACTGGTTTGACCTACCGACCATTTTTAAAAAAAATGAGTTAGGTATGAGGAATATATTTTTTTAATACTCTCCTTCTAAATCAAAAACCTGTTTCGCGAAAATTTTTATGGTTTCTGAGATATAAAGCATTAATTTTGCTGCATATCAACTGTTTCAAAATTTTTTAAGTACTGTTTTGCTCTACAAGCCATTGCTTGGCGATTGCAGCAAATTCTTCATACAAAAACGTACAAAATAAATTTTACTGTTGCTTTGCTGCATTGCCGTAAGAAAAAAAAAGTAGTTAAAGCAAAAGCAAAGTAAAATGACAAGAAAATAAATTTGTGAAAAATAGTTTCATAATGGACCCAACCAAGTGTACGGTTTGCTATTATTTGTGTTTTTAGCCTACCTAAGGGAAATGCTTCAAAATTTTACTACAAACGAAAATTAAATATGTTTAATCTTACAGCAACCATTATTATGTCATATATACCAACTTTTACAACAATATTGCTAGTGCTTAAATTAAAATTTTAAATGAATTAATAAAAGATTGTCCACTTATTAAAACTTTGACATTATGGAGCGATTCTTGCGTACCTCAAAATAAAAATAAAATTAACGCAACCGCAATCAAAATGTTCTTTATACGAAATAATATTGATGCCGTAATACAAAAGTCTTCAGAACCAGAACATTCTTTAATTCAAGAAGTGGACTGTGTCCATGGTGTTATTGACCGGTACTTAAAGAATATTGAAATTCATGGTCCTCTTCATTTACTAAATTTGCTTAAAACAATGCCAAATAATAAAACAAAACTTAAAGTTATGGAAATGCTTCTGGAAAATTTTCGCACATACTCGTTGGAAGCAAATAAAATGGACTTTCGAAAAGTCCCTTTTGCTAAAATTAAAGTACTTCTATACAGTTAAAATAATGATTTATGTATATATTATAAAATTTCTACCTGAGAGGAAAAATATAAAAATGCAATTTTGGTTAAGTCTGCATCAAAAAATTGTTTGAAAACTCCTGAGAATTTGTTGACGAATGTTTTGAAAATGTTTGAAAACATAAAAGACTTGCTTATATTTCTTCCACGTGTTGATAAAGCTTATTATAAAAATTTACTCAATATTAAGTTTTAAATTTTATTTTTACTTTTGCATTATTTAAGTTGTTTAATTTGTGGCTTTTTATGTAACTTTTCATAACAGTAGAACTGTTTTTTCTGTTTTTGTAAATTAAAATCAAATAAAAAAACTATAAAAAAAAATTCATCTCCACAACAAGTTACTCAATACACAGCAATAAGTATACGTATGCAGCACAAAAAGCCACTTTTTTAATTTTTTTTTAGAAAAGTGGCGTATGCGGCACAAAACAATATTTTTCATTTTCCAAAAAATACTATTAAATTCTAACTTTATTCATGAAAGTGCGCAAAAATTTGCATTTTTCTTCAAAACATATACCGGAAGCAGTGGTAAAAATATAAATAAATCCTATCGGGTACAATTTGAGAAATCTTCTTTGTCGTTTTTCTCCACTCCGACTTTTTGGCATATGCGCCAAACCAGTTCTGAGCTGACGATATGTCGACGTACGACGTAGATAAGCTTTTGCGTTTGGTCAACTATTGTGTGCCTTTCTCTTAAATATTATACGGTTTTGTTTGACAACGTTTATACGTGCAATTGTGTTCCTACGGTAGGGTGATCGGGAAATTTTGCCCGAAACGTAAGAGAAAAAGTACAAACTTTTTATTACTTTGAGCCAGTGTTGCGAGATATTTTTTTCCAAATACCTACACAGCCTATAATTTTCCTTACAGGTCAGAAACGTTTTTCCCTACATTATTTTTATTATTATTATTATTAATTTCCCGTAGTTCCTAGGTGGAACATAGGGCCTCAACAAACAAGTTAAAATTCGGTTTGTCTAATGCCATAGCCTTAATTTCACGCCATGTACGCCCTGCTGCTAGTCCCTCAGATTCAACCAGTCTTCCCCATGTATTAGCAGGTCTTCCCTTTCTTCGGCTACCCTGTGGATTCTAGTCAAGCGCAGTTCGAGTGATGTTGTTTGGGGGCTTTCTCAACGTATGTCCGATCCAATTCCATTTACGTCGTCGAATTTTGGTCTTTATTGGTAATTGGTCTGTTGCTGCCCACAACGTGGAGTTTGATATGGTGTTTGGCCAGAATACGCGTAAGATTTGCCGTAGGCACCGGTTTATAAATATTTGGAGAGCATTTATTTCCCTAGTGGCAGCGTGCCATGTTTCGCACCCGTATAAAACAACGGATTTAACACAGGCGTCAACGATTCTGAGTTTGGTGCGCTTAGAGATGAATGCTGATCGCCAGACTTTATTCAACATTCCAAACGATGTTTTACCCTTTGTGATGCGGGTTCTTATATCATCACTTGCTCCACCATTACTAGAAATGATACTTCCCAGGTAGCAGAAAGAGTCGACAACTTCGATCGTTTTCCCGTCCAAAAATAGAGGTTGAGTATAGTCGGTATTAATGCACATTAGCTTGGTTTTCGCAATATTAATTCTAAGGCCTGATTTAGCTGCACACTCGCTCAAGTGCTGAATTTTGTCGCGATATGGGAGTGTTTGTGTGCCAGAATACATATATCATCTGCATAATCTAGGTCTCCAAGTGTACCTTGGATGCCCCATGCAATACCGGTGTTGTTGTTGTTGTTTGTCACCCGGTTCATTATTATGTCAAGCGTTAGGTTAAACAGTAAAGGCGAGAGAACACAGCCCTGACGGACACCAGTCCGGATATTTATATTGGTGCTTAATTGGTTCTCGTGAGAGATCCGACAACTAGCTCCATTGTACAACCCTTTGACCAGATTTATCACTTTTGTCGCCACTTCACTGACTGCTCAACTATAATGCGTAAGGTGTTAACGTGGTCGATGCATGAGCTTCTGGCTCTAAATCCTGCTTGTTCTTGCCTTAAGTCAGGTTCAAGCGATTCTGACAGCCTATTGTTAATAATATGGGCTAATACTATGTTGACCATGTTGAGCAGAGTTATTCCCCTCCAGTTCTTGCACTGCGATAGGTTACCCTTTTTGGGAAGGAGACCATTACCTTCTTTCAACTCATGTGGCAGAGTTTTAGTTGCCCAAAATTCGCATATTAGTGGGAGGAGAATATGTGCGCTAACCAGGGGATCTGCCTTTAGTAATTCCGGGGCTATGTTGTCAGGGCCCGGGGGCTTTGTTGGGCCTAAGTGCTCTAATAGCGGACACAATTTCTGGTATGGCAGGACAAGCTGTACTGATGTCTTGCCGTTCTTGGTGGTGCGTGCAGTCACATATTATGTCCTGTCCTGTTGGTGTCTTTGACAGCAGCTCTGTGTAGTAGCCTTCCCATATACGGATCTGTTCCTCTTTTGATGTTATTAATTCCCCGTTACTGTCCTCAAGAGGTTTAGATTTTGCGAATTTCACCTTGGTTAGCCTACGCACAGAGTTGAACAGGTCTCTGCTATGATAGGTAGCTGCCGCTGCCTGTGCCTGTACGGCAATTCTGTCACTCCACGCTCTCTTGTCTTTCCTGGCGCTCTTCTTCACCATCCTATCGACTGAGGAGTACAAAGTCTGAAGATGCGCTTTGTGGGACCTAGTCCTGGCAAAGTTAAGTTCATTCTTTAGCTGTTTTCTGTCGTTAACGAGTTGCCAGGTAGCATTAGAGATCCATTCTTTTCGCTTCTGCTCTCTGTACCCAATCGTTTCTTCAGCTGCTTTTATGTATCTATCTCGAATTGGTTGCCAACCTGCATCATTTTGCCTCGTTGCCTGAGTTAAGGCTCCGATGAAGTCCACAAATCTGCGTGAAATTGTTGGGTCTTTTAATTTCTCGACACAAAGACGTCTCTATGGTTTTCTTGTTTACACCAAATTCGGCGCTGCCACTTTAAGACGGATTGATGCGATTACGAGATGATGGTCGCTTGCTATATCTGCGCCTCTTTTGTTACGTACGTCGAGTATCGATCCCCGCCATTTCTTGCTGATCGCTATATGGTCAATTTGGTTTTCTGTGCATCTGTTAGCCGATACCCAAGTAACTTTGTGGATGTTCTTGTGTTTGAAAAGTGTTACTCCTATTACCAAGTTATTGCTAGCACATATTTCCGTGAACTGCTCACCATTTTCGGTCATACGCCCCATCCCATGACATCCCATTACTTTCTCAAGACCCGAGTTTGTGTTGCCAACTTGCGCATTGAAATCCCCCATAAGAAGTACGATATCACCCTTATTGATTCTGGCCATGACGTTGGAAAGGCTGCTATAAAATTCTTCTTTGTTCTTGTACTCACTGACGTCCGTAGGAGCATAGCATTGAACTTTGGTAATATTTCTTGCGCGTGTGCCGAGTCTAATAGATATTATTCGGTATGTATGCGCTTTCCACTCTATCATTGCATTATAGGCAGACTTCGATAAGAGAAACCCAACACCACTTTCCCTTTTTTCTCCAGTTGGCTTGCCGGAAAAGATAATCAATCCATTAGGGGCGACAGTTTCTCCCGAGTCTGGCCATCTTACTTCACTTAAGCCAAGCAAAAGTAGATCATATTTCATGAACTCCTTGCTAAGTTGGGTTAGTTTTGATGTTTCCAGTAGCGTGCGTACATTCCATGTTCCGATTCGTGATCCATGTTTCATGCTGAGTGTCGTCATCAGTTTATCCAATCGCTTTTTCTTGTTAGTTTCGGTTTCTTTAATCAGTTGTGTTTAAGATGAGCAGGGGATTAGCCTTCAGCATCCGATCCTGGTACCGGGGTTGCCGATTACGCCCCCAGGCTGGCTTTGTCATTTGCATTTGCCCTGACTTTTCCACGTAGCCCTACCTGACTTGGGCTTTGGATGCTACCGTTGATTCAAAATTAATTCTTCCGCTACCATTCCTAAAAGAATGCCCGTGGATTAGTATTCTTTATTCCAACCGGCCATTAGATCGTTTATGACAAAATTGCCCAGTAGAAACTCCCTCTCTCTTCAGCCCCGACCTAATGTCCCATGCGGGTTGGATACCACATCTTCAATTAGGTTGCTCGAGTTTCCAGGATGCACCACGCGGAGGTGAGAGTAGGAATTGAGTGGAATTGGCCTTCAGTGTCTGCATACCCTGAAGTGACATTTGCACCCCATTTGCACCCAAAACTTAATTCTTATAAAACTTTCATTAAAACGCTTATTATTATCTATTCAAAGATTTTTTAATTGAATATAAAAACAAAATTGATTGCAAAACTAAAAATTAACTTTTACATGGAAGTTTTTGACACAGAGACAAAATTTTAAGGTGTTATTCTCATAAAAAGGACAATTACGTCTATTGTTGTATAGAGTTTTTGGAATAAAAGCCGTTATTTAATAAAAATTACCTGCAATTGAGAGCAGAAAAAACATACAGGTAGGGATTTTCTCTACTTCTGGCAACACTTCAATTTCTTCCATTTTCACAAGAAATGATTTTACTTAAAATATTCCCTAACTTTTAAGTCGATCTATATTTCTTAAGCTAAATGGGATCGGCGCAATGTACCAATTTTTGTCGTATTTCATATGCCGATAGTGCGAACGGTCAAAATTTTTTAATATGCGACAATCTGTGCCGAAATTGTGGTGACTGTGGAAAATCAAAATTAACCTCAATGCGCCGATAATGTGAACACCCTTTTGCACAATGTGGAGCAATCAAATTGTTTAATATGTACCGATTTTTATCGGCGACTTGTGCACTTTTTGAGCTTAATTGTACCAAAATTACATTTGTTTTATCTATTATTTATGTATTAAAACGTTAAATATTACATTTGTATTGTTAAATAAAAGAAAACAATTCGCTTTAACCAAAACATTGGAGTTGTACCGATGTTGCCATCCCTGGTTTGTAAACATCTGTCACAGATTGTGCTATTTAAGCCGATAGTGGGATCTTAGCTTTAGAAACACTTTGAACTATTATCATGTCCTACCGTTTGGCTGGCTTTATGTTTGAGTGTCTCAATTAAATTATGTATAATTATGTTTTATTAGCCCAAGTACAAAGCCTATGGCGAATTTCGGTCCATGATTTAACTTACAAGACATACAAATGTCTTTTCGATTAGTTACTTTTTTTCCATTAAGTTCTATGTTGGTATTTTTATCGAATTTAGCTCAAAATGTTTTATTGCAACCAAATCAGAGATGCCAATTTTTGAAAAACTAAACGCGACATATAAAAAACGGGCTAAATTGAATAACGAACGCCTTAAAAAAAAACACAAAAAGGGCTCAAATATAATGCTGGGTATTGATAACCATTCTATTGTACTAAATATGGAAAATTTTACACTTACCGTTCTTCATATATACAGCATTTATTTTCTGCCACGCCCACTTACCTAATTAAACTCACTTTTTGACTGATGTTGTGTATTGATTATCAAGGTATTTGTTCAATATTTGGAAACTTTAGCTATTACCGTTCTCTAGATATACAGAAATGTCTTTTGCATTTGTATGAGAGGAAACACGCCCACTTGTCTATTCCCACCCACTTTTTGACAGATGTTGTCTATGATAACCCAGTTATGTGTACAAAATTTGGACAATTTTACAGTCACCGTTCTTCAGATATACAGAATTGTATTTTGTGCCACTCCCACTTATCCGATTCGCCCACATTTTGTCGGATACTCTGTAATGATAACAAAGATGCTTGTATAAATATCTAATTTTATTTTTATGGGATGCGCGACGCCCCCTTCTCCAATCCCGCCCTTATTTTGTCATATGTTTTTTATTGATTACACTTTTGCCGTCCTCCAGATATACAGAAATCGTTAATGTCTTTGTTTGGGTACTGCCACGCTAACTTAAGATTTCTAAAAATATATTGTCTTTAGCTCCTTTCATAGCATCAGTAACATACTGCAAAACATTCATTAAAGTCAGTTTAGCGGCTTAGGCGGCTATAACCCAGCTAGCATTTTGTATCTTAATCGAATCTTTGAGGAATCAGCTTTACGAGAAAAACAACCGCATATGATCTCAATTTTGTATCATAAATTCTACTCTCATTCTGAGAAAATGGTACACTAGCGATGAATCACCTCAAAGAATCATTTGTGATACAATTTTCTAATTCCCTTTTGAGCATATCAATGAATCATACTTGAATCCTTTTTCAATCGCTCTAGTGATAAATCAGTTTTTAATTTATAACATTTTTAAATCATTATTTGAGCATATGAATGAATCATATATGAATACTTTTGAATTGCTCAAGTGATAAATCAGTTTTTGATCATCAAAAGTGATCTGATTTTGGTGATTTTAACAAAAAATTATCACTCAAATGCTAGCTGGGAAGGTCGTACATGTACTTTATATTTTGTTATGTATTTTTTTAATATTTGACAAACTTAAAAGATCGCTCTTACTTTTAAATAAAAGGTTGTAAGATTTATTTAATAATTAATGAGTTAAAAATTATTGAAGGAATTTATTGGCATTAAAATTAAAAAAGGCAGTAAGTGAATTTTACTAATGTAGAAAATGTAAAGCACACTAAGTACCATTTAATTAAAAAAAAGAAATCATAAAGATGTAGAAAATGTGATAGGGGCTTTAATTCTTTGTATTAAAGCACCAATTTAGACTTTGTAAATCTTATATTATCTTATCTTAAATCTACTCTCAGAACATTAATATCATAAAAATCAATATCATATTATATTTAAATCAATAATGTTTATTCTAATCTTTCTTTGCTTAAATGAATAAATTATTATGTTAATGCATTAAGATAGTCTATAAGGAATTTGTCCATAGACTTAAATTAAATAAATAAATAAAGTACAAATATTAACAACAACGCAACAACAAAATGCATTAAACAAAAATTTACTACGCTGTGGTTAAAAAATCACACAAAAAGTTGAAGGAAAACGCGTGTTAAATTCACCAGCATTCAAACTTATGAAAACCAAAGCAAAGATCAGCGGATTCATTAGTTTACAAGACATACGAAAAAGCCACTCATGCTTTGTTGTATAAAAATCATAGTAAATATAACAGAGTCAAAAACTTAACACAAAGAGTGAAAGCCGCTAATATGTACATATATTTTTGTTTTTAAATATAATGGATTTATTATTTCGTTAAATATTTATAAAGTTAAGTGCATATGCACCGAAAAATCTGCACTTTTAGCACTCTTAAAACTAATAAGTCTGTCTCACAATGCTGATAATAAACTTTAATTTTAATCTAAACCTAATAAAAAAATGTTTGTATATTTATGTATCGGGACCTTAGGACAACAAGATTATATTTGCACCTAAACTACATGTAAGAAAAAACCTTGTGGTATTGCATGGGGACCATTCAAAACTTACAAAAGGTGTAGAGGTGTTATATTTTTTTTTGCGTCACCTCGACTTTACGTTCCTTCTTGTTTAAATTATAGTAAATGACAACTGTAATTGTCCTTTTTTAACAACAGAGTACACATCTTTACCTAAAAATGTACTTTTAAATTCAATGGTTTTTATCCTCAACATTGGAATTTATCACATGCTGTTCTTGTTTGTTTTAATAATTTAAATTATTGCTATTTGGTTCTCTCTTTTTTTCCTGCATAACGCAGTGAGTAGCCCCTCTAATGAACAATCACATATTCGTTCCTTCTTTGGGGGGATAATAAAATGAACATTTTCATTAAAATCTCAAGCACATCAACGTCAACATGATTGCTAATGACATGATCAACACTTGAACGATTCGTCACTTCTAAAGTCATTTATTTAGTCTGTATGTATGTCTGCCTCTTCGTCATTGAATTCGTTTTTATTGCCCAATGTACCAAACCGTTCATTCCTTTATACGTTTTTAAAGCATTCGGTGGTGGCATTTCAAATTAAAATAATTTTCAATGTAATCGTTTAGTTATTCTTGCCGCTGTTTGTTGTTGTTCCTTTCTTGAGATGCTTTTAATAATAAAAATTATGTTAATTAAATGTCAAATGTACGTTATTGTCCGTTTCGAAAATATGAAACAAAAAGAAAAATTAAATGAAAATAAATAAAAAAATATTTTTCGAGATCTTTAGAAAATTTTCAGCTACTTTGAAAAGGAAAAGAAATAAATAATTCTTTATTTCAGTTCTTCTTTTTTCTTTGCTTTAAGATTTAAGTGTTTTATAATGATGTATTTTGGACGTGACATTGCAGCACATTTTACTTGCGGTGCAATAAAAGTGTTAAAATAAAAATGTTTCCTTATGATTTGCATACAGTTTCATAAAATCATTTGTGGTGCTGTTTAACTCATAAAACAATGTCCACATTTTTATTATTTTTATTTCTTCTGTTTTTTTTTATCGTTTAATGCAGAATTGTCTGTGATTACACACGAGTGTGTACATACACACATGGTAATAAAATAAGTACATACCTTATTATTTTCCTTTTTAATTAAAATTTGATTTTCTCAAATTTGGATTGGCAATTTCGACAGAAATTCAAGAAATTCACCTGTTATATCGTCTAGTGTCTAGTCTAGTCTACATAGTGCGTTAAGTCTGCAGCTTACTAATTTACCGGGTTAAATTCCAGAAAATTTCACTGTGTTGGATCAAAAATCTGAAGAACAAAAATCTTGACAACTTGTGCACCACTTTGTACATACAGCAATACTTTATGGAGCCTTTGATGAATATTTTCTGGTGTTTCACACGAAATGAAAAACTTAATATAGCCTTATTTACCACTCGTGTTGGAGGAGGGTGAAAATAGAAATTTAAAAGATTTTAATGCATGGTAGAACTAAAATTAGTGTTCATATCAATCAAATTACAAAATAAATATAATGACACTTTGACAATTCATTGAATCGAAACAGAGTTTTCTTAATAAATCCTTTCAGCATAATGCCACACACACAAACATTTACACATACATTCATTTCTTTAATATGTTTTTTTTTATTAATTTTGTTGTTGTTGCTTTGGTTTAATACAATTAAAATTGTAACTGTATGCAACACTAGTTGCAGCAACAGCATTAACGTGAATTGCATGAATAAAACACATGTTTCACATCTTGTTGGCGATGGATGGGTGTGATGTTGATGTGAAATGTTTCAAAAATTTAAAAAAAAAATTTTTTTACTCCTGCTGTCGCTGTCGCTGCAGTTAATGATTTTTGTTTTTGTTGGTTCCTTTTTCAATAAAATAATGATTGAAGTGACACATTAATGTCTGAGAAAATGTGTACGTATTTTGTATGTGTATTTTATTTCTAGCATTAAAAACTAAATTAATGTTAAATAAAAATAAAAACGAGGTGTTTAAAAAAAAGTTTTTAAGACCCCCTTCCAGTTGGGTTTTTAATTTATGTTATTTAGTGTATTAAATTTCATTTACATATGTAGGTATTTGGTTTTACATTTTTGTTTTATTTTATTTTTTTGAGGCTTCTTAAAGTAACAAAATACAGAAGCATAGGTAGACATTCAATATAAAATTGTACACACGTACTTGTGGCTCTTATATAAAATAAAAATCATTCAAGTCATAAAATGAACCTTCTCTTAAGCTGTTATGATACTTGCTATTTTTTGTATTTTTTCTATATTGGAGAACAGTGCAAATATATTTGCATAGGAAAACTGACTAAGTGTAAAGAGTATGATTATATCATAAAAAATCTTGAAATGTCAAACAAATATACATGTGTTATCGATAAATAATTTTTAGTTTTTGATCGAAAGAAACGGTTTTTAACTTTTTTTTTGCGATTTTTAGCTTTTATGACGGTTTTTTGTGGGGAAAAAACGTGGGCAGTATTGTTTGTTTTGCTTACATTTTATCAAATTATATTTCTTGTTCTTTCTCGCATTTGTCGTTTCATTCAGTCAATCCTAAAAAAAAATCCAATACAAAAAATAGCAAGTATCATAACACCTTTAACAAGAGAGTGACTAAATGTCATACAAGAATTATTGGAATTAAAGACATTTCGATTTTTTTTGTTTTTTTCATTATTTTAGTTGAAATACACTTTTAATTAATTTATCAATAATTTGGGCGGGTATATTTGTCTACAAGAAAGTGAAATGTTGAAATTGTTTCTACTCATTTCTATACTACAACTTACGGCCATTTTCACCAAGTTCGGTTATAATTAACCATCGGTTATAGCTGTCAAAACGTATTGGTAACCGGAACTTTAATTGAAAGTTAGTTTTAACCGAACTTGGTGAAAATGGCCGTTACTCGTTTAGATCAGAAAATTATTTTGTTGTCGTTCGCAGGTTTTTGTATGGATAAATACGCAAGCAAAACAAGTTTAAAAAATCTTTAATATGCAAAGCAAAAATGTTAAAAAAGCTCGACAATTTATTAATACTTGAAAATAATACATATTATATACAAAAAAAAAATAATAAAATGTTTGCTAAACAGTTATTGGTAATTTTATAATATGCTCTTATGTAAATATGAACAGTAACCAAAAGCATTAAAAAATTTTTGTTGTTATTTAAATGACTGCAAAATGTGTGAATGTCTTTTTTTTTTAAGCCAAAATAATAGACACATCAACACAATATTTTGAGAATCAATTTATGTTTGTTATTAAAAACGAAGGTACAAAATGTCCATAGTGTTTTCATAGTAATATTCAGGCCAGACAGAGAATATCCACTATCCCGGTAAGCCAAGTGCTTTAAATTGCGAAAGTTAATGTCAAAAGTTTATTAACGTCATTTAATAATTATTAAGTAAATATTTATTAATCTTTTTCTCTTCCAGCCAGCATTAATCACGAGATTTTTAAAATTTTGTATATTTTCTTACCCGTAGGTTACTTTTAATTGATAAAAACTTTTGTTGTTTTGATTAATTTAAAAAATAAATGATTATTTTCATGTATGTAGGAACATTAAAATTTCTTAACTCGAAAACGTTGTTAGAATTTACTGCCAGCGCCAGCTATTGTCAAGTTTCTTAACTCCAAGAAAATAAAACGAAATTTGGTCTCATTAAAGTGTTCTTTTTTTTCTTTTTGAAAAATACGAAAAACAGACAAAATTACGATATTTTCGGTTTTAATTCTTGCTGCCAAAAATTGGTTAAATACATCAATTAATTTAATTTTATAAATTTTTAAAATTTATTTCGAGTGTCTCTTCCAAATAATATAAAATTGTATTTATTTCTGCCTACGTATTATGATTTTCTTCTTCTACCCTTCACCAGAGCTGAAAAGGAGATATGTATGTATATAAGTTTGTCATTCCGTTTGTAATTTCTACAATATTGATGTAAGTTAGACCCTATAAAGTATATATATATACATATATATATTTATATATATCGGGTTTTCAACAAAAAATTTGTTTTCTAAAATAAATAAAACAAAAAATTTAGATGAAGATGCTTAAAATTTTTATTGTATTACGAAGAAAAAAGTTCGGCAACTATGAATGAAAAATGATATCTGGCAATTGTCCACCACGAGCACACGATTCTTTCATCAATGTTTTTAATCACTTTTTAGCAAAATGGCGGGTCTTATCTCATCACGGATTTTGAGTTTTAAGGTTGCAGATTCGATTGGCTCCGTATAGACTCTGTCCTTAACTTAGCCCCACAAAAAATATTCCAGTAGTGTTAAATCACACGATCTGGCTGGCCACTTAACAGCTGATGCTCGTGAAATTATAAATTGAACGTTTCATTGGCTGTGCGACATGTAGCACCGACCTTTTGAAACCACTTGTCAGTGATATCAATGTCATCAATAATAGGCCAAAATGAAGTTGTTAACATCTCGTGATATCGTGATCCATTAACCGTTACCGCATATGTCAACAAGTAAATTGTCGCCTCCAGGTCGCATAGTGCATCATAAAGTGACACCTTGAGCATGCAACTGCTTCTCAATAATTTCTCTAGGATTTTCAGAAGCCCAAATGCGACAATTTTGCTTGTTGACATACCCTGGCAAGTGAAAACGGGCTTCGTCTGAAAAAAAATTTTTTCATAAAAATGTTATAAAATGTAACATTAACAGAACCACCATTTTCATAGTTGATTTTAATTATTTTAATACGATTTTCGAGCGAAATTGAATTCATTTAACAATTGCCAATGCATCTACTACGAATAGGCAAGGTTAAAAAGAATTAGCAACATAATTAAGAAAGCAAGTAAAGATTCAATAAATAATTTTTACAGAAACAATGCAGACGGTTTTCAGAATGATCCGAAAAAATGTTGGAAGTTTCTAAATGAAACAATGGGAAGATCTTCAAGCAGATGTATCAATATTAAAGATACCCACAGTGATTTAATTACAGATGATTTTAAAAAAGCTGAAGTTTTAAACAACTATTTTCTATAAAAGATTTAAGGGTACAAATTGAAGAACTATCAATAGACTCTTTTATTTCTTTAAGAACAATTGCTCAACACAATATAAGATTTCATCTTGATTATGCAACAACTAATGATATTCGCAATGCAGTACTAAATTTGAAACCTAATAAAAGTGGTGGCCATGATTTTATAGTGCCGATAATACTATTAACACACCATATTTGGTTAATATATTTAATAACATGGTGAACTGTAGCATTTATCCGGATATTTTAAAAATCCACAAGGTGGTTCCGATTCCAAAGGTTAATAATGCCTGCACTGCGGATAAATTTAGGCCAATTGCTGTTTTATCTGTTACTAGCTGACCGGTCTACGTTGCTGGCCCTAAGTAAACATTAGTTTTGTATTACCACACGATTTAAATTGAGCATTTAACGAAATTTACGGCCTTTAAAATAAAAATCCATGGAATACCTATCATAAATTTTTTTTAAAAAATAACTTACATATGGTGTGGATATGGGCTCAATCAAAAAAGAATAAGTTGGACCATGGCGATAATTTTAAAGAAAAAATCGTCCAAATCGGTCAAGCCGTTCTCAAATCATGCTCTTAATAGAAAAAGTGGGCGTAAAAGTAGGCGTGGTAATTTTTTCTTTCGATGAAAACGTAAAATAAATTAATACGAACAGTTAAAAGAAAAATTAGTCAAATCGATGGAGCAGTTTTTTGATTTTAGGTAAATCGAAAAAAGTGGGCGTAAAAGTGGGCGGTGCAAAATTTTCTTTCCGTAAAAACCTAAGTTAAACCATGGCGATCATTTTGAAGAAAAAATCGTCCAAATCGGTCAAGTCGTTCTCCAGTTATGCGCTTAATAGAAAAAGTGGGCGTAAAAGTAGGCGTGGTAAATTTTTCTATCGATGAAAACTTAAAATGGATTAATACGAACATTTGAAAGATAAAGTAGTCAAATCAAAATCGTCCAAATCGGTCAAGTCGTTCTCCAGTTATGCGCTTAATAGAAAAAGTGGGCGTAAAAGTAGGCGTGGTAAATTTTTCTATCGATGAAAACTTAAAATGGATTAATACGAACATTTGAAAGATAAATTAGTCAAATCAAAATCGTCCAAATCGGTCAAGTCGTTCTCCAGTTATGCGCTTAATAGAAAAAGTGGGCGTAAAAGTAGGCGTGGTAAATTTTTCTATCGATGAAAACTTAAAATGGATTAATACGAACATTTGAAAGATAAATTAGTCAAATCGATGGAGCAGTTTTTTGATTTTAGGTAAATCGAAAAAAGTGGGCGTAAAAGTGGGCGGGGCAAAATTTTCTTTCCGTAAAAACCAAATCGGTCAAGCCGTTCTCAATTTATGCGCTTAATAGAAAAAGTGGGCGTAAAAGTAGGCGTGGTAAATTTTTCTATCGATGAAAACTTAAAATGGATTAATACGAACATTTGAAAGATAAAGTAGTCAAATCAAAATCGTCCAAATCGGTCAAGTCGTTCTCCAGTTATGCGCTTAATAGAAAAAGTGGGCGTAAAAGTAGGCGTGGTAAATTTTTCTATCGATGAAAACTTAAAATGGATTAATACGAACATTTGAAAGATAAATTAGTCAAATCAAAATCGTCCAAATCGGTCAAGTCGTTCTCCAGTTATGCGCTTAATAGAAAAAGTGGGCGTAAAAGTAGGCGTGGTAAATTTTTCTATCGATGAAAACTTAAAATGGATTAATACGAACATTTGAAAGATAAATTAGTCAAATCGATGGAGCAGTTTTTTGATTTTAGGTAAATCGAAAAAAGTGGGCGTAAAAGTGGGCGGGGCAAAATTTTCTTTCCGTAAAAACCAAATCGGTCAAGCCGTTCTCAATTTATGCGCTTAATAGAAAAAGTGGGCGTAAAAGTAGGCGTGGTAAATTTTTCTATCGATGAAAACTTAAAATGGATTAATACGAAGATTTGAAAGAAAAATTAGTCAACTCGATGGAGCCGTTTTCTGATTTTAGGTAAATCGAAAAAAGTGGGCGTAAAAGTGGGCGGGGAAAAAGTATCCTATGTCCGTCTCCTGGCTCTAAGCTACCTCCCTACCAATTTTCAGCCAAATCTGTTCTGCCGTTCTTGAGTTATAAGTGGTGTAACTAACACGACTTTCTTTTATATATATAGATTGATAACGTGTTTGAAAGAATTTTGCACAGTCAAATTTCAAAGTATATGAAAACTCATAACCTGTTCAATGATTTCCAATTTGGTTTTAGGGAAGGATGTGGTACAGAGGAAGCTTTAGTAAATGTTGTCAACTTTATTTGCAAAGGTCTGGATGATGGATTTTGTGGAGTGGCAGGCATATTTTATGATTTTACCAAGGCTTTTGATCTTATAGATCATGATATTTTGTTGGACAAGTTGAAACTTTATGGTATTTGTGGTAGAGAAATGTCTCTTTTAAGAAGTTATTTAATGAATCGCAAACAATTTGTTCAGATAAAAAGCCATAAAAGTTCACTTGGTGCAGCTGAACATGGTGTGCCACAGGGTAGTGTACTTGGTCCATTATTGTTTACCATTTAACTTAATGATATAAAAAATCTTCAACTTTCTGGAAAACTCTTTATTTATGCGGATGATATTTGCTTATTCTACCCCTACAAATACGAAACAGTTGCCAAGGTTTATATGGAACGGGATGCGTCGTTGCTAACTGAATTTGCAAGAATTAACAAACTAGTTTTGAATTCAACTAAAACTCGAATAATGAGATTTAAGCCTTGTGGTGATCACGGCCAATTTAGTGTATTTGTAGATGGTAATGAGGTGCAGGAAGTCAGTTCCATTAAGTATTTGGGTGTAGAAATACAAAATAATCTTTCTTGGAGTCTGCGTATTCGTAATTTAAAGGCAAAAACTGCTCGGGCCATAGGTTTACTTTATAAATTTAAAAATAAGTTTAATAAAAAAACGAAATTATTGCTTTATAATGCTTTAATTCAAAGCCATTTTAATTACTTGGCAATATTGTATACATATAAAAAGAGCACTGAACTTAAATCGTTACAGAGAATGCAAAATAAAGCATTAAAACTTGTAGCTAACCTTCCCATAACATACCCAACGGTGTCATTATTCAGTAATACCATTAAGAATGTTTTACCTATTTACGGATTTACAAATTGCAGTTATTAATTTATGTTTTTAAATGTCTGCACAATATTGGCCATCACACCATAAGCTTTTCGAGGAATCAATCTTCATTTAATACAAGAACCAATCACAATTTATCAGTAGCCCGGTGTAGGCTGGAAACAACAAAACAAAAGATTGAATACATGGGTAGTCGTGAGTTCAATAATTTGCCTCAATATTTGAAAGATATTGAAAGAATATCAATATTTAAAAGAGATATTAAAGATTATTTAATTCAACACATAGAAGAGATATTAATGTAAAAAATTGAAATATAATAATAGTATAAATAAAGTTGAATACATACATATATATTTATTATTATTTTTTTTAAATTTATTTTTTTTTTTTTTCAATTAGCTTAAATAATACGTATAAAAGTGTAAATTATGTAATATTTAATTGCCAACTCGCATCTACAATGCCTTTAAGGCGCTGAGGCAACAAAATTAAAATGAATTATTTTATATGATAAATAAATAAAAAAAAAAAAAAAAAAAAAATTTCAAAACTATCATGTTGTTGGTGTTGCCACAATTAAAAAACAAAGTTCGTGTTACATACTATATAAAAAAAAACGAGATACGAGATTTATATCGATGGCTTTATATAGAAATTTCGTAACTCGTGTTTGTGTTAATTTGTTTTTAACATATTCTGGTCGACAAAACTCAAATACACCTCCTTTGAAAACTTCAGTTTCGTATGTTGATGAATAACAGATATAGTACTCTCACTCATTTCAAAAATTGTTTGAAAGAAAAATCCCTAACTCATTTAGAGTGGGTTTTTAACATCGAGTTTAATCTAAGCAGCAAACAGTAATTAATTAATCTGACAATAAATTTAATTGAGTACTAACTGTGTAAGCCGTTTAACCTCGCTTACCCCCGTTTCTCCACATGCAAGTGCAAGTTCGAAAAACTCGATACACTCACACTTTTTCACTAACATATACATAATTTTTGTACTTTCAGCCAATCGGCTGTTTCCTCGATTTTTCGTTGATAATACGTATACACTACTTGCAAGTAATAACTTGGGAACAAGTCCGGTTTACCAACGCAGCTCCATATAAAAAAAAAGTACATAGGGTTATAGAAAATCGAAAATTTTTCAATTTTCTATAACTCTATGTACTTTTTTTATTTTGAGCTGCGTTGGTAAACTGGACTTAAGCCATTACTTGCATGTGGAAACGTAGGGTAACATACGTAGCGTAATATAGCCGCTTAAATCTCGTAGCATTGCCATACCGAATAAAAACAAATGTCAACAACACATTTTAAAATGGCAACTTTTTATCAATGCATTTTGCATTTTATATGGAAGAAGAAGAAATTACGCCCTTTTAATTCCTATAAAAAGAAAATTAATTCCTATTATTTTTTTAAATAAGGTTTTCAAATGATTAAGAATCACTGAGGTCTTTATCTTTACTAGAATAATCCATTTTCTGTTTTCTAAAAAAAATCATTTATGTGGGTATACCTACACTCACAATATTCTGTACGTAAAATTAACTGAAATTGTAATATAAAATAAATACTTATTTTTAATTTATTTTTAACAAAAAGTTCATTTAATTTTTACTGTCAAAAATTCAACACCATATTCCGTAAAATCAAATAAATATTCAGTTATTTTGTAAAATTTTATTGTCAAAAATTCAACACCATATTCAGTAAAAACAATTAAATATTCAGTTATTTTATTAAATTTTAGTTTACTCCACAAAAGAGCCGAAAAATACCAGACAGACACCTGTCCGCTTGTTTTTCTTATAAGCGAGGGAGGGAGAACATTAATTACTTACCCTGTTACACACGTTTGTTTTACTTTTGTTGTACTGACCACGTTGTTTACAGAAGAACTCTCCATCAGCATGACCGATATGGCTTCGCAATTATTTTACTTTTAAAATTTGATGTATTTAACTAAATTATATTAATAAATAGAAAATGGGAATTGCTTACACAAAACAAGCAATTAATTTTTTATAGATGAGTAAAAATTAATTTTTGGTAGTTAAATTATATAAAACTAGCTTAACCCGTGCGCTTCGCTACACTGCTTTAACCACTTCTTCAGTTGAGAGATACTTAATATATGCATCCTATGGGAGGTATTTCCCCTGTGCCTACCGGCTTTATTTTTATTTTCAAAAGTGTAGCATACCATAAGTGTGACTTTTACAAAGTTTGAACATTCTCACTTAACAGTTCTTAAGATATGCGATATTAAACATTGGTGTCCCATGGGGGGTAACACTTCCCCCGCTGCTATTTTATTTCAGTTTTGGGGCTCTGAAGATCCTACTATCAAAAGTTCAACAAAATCCGTGCATTGGCTCTTAATTATATTTCTATCTATGAGGGGTACTGCTCCTTCTCTGTCAACCCCGCCCATTTTTATATTGAAATTTAAAGTTAACCATAATAGTAGCTTTAACCACGTTTGAAGACTCTCCCTTTAATAGTTCTTCAGTTGAGTGATATTTAATATATGCATCCTATGGGAGGTATTTCCCCCCCTGCGCCTACCCGCTTTATTTTTATTTTCAATAGTGTAGTATACCATAAGAGTGACTTCTACAAAGTTTGAACATTCTCACTATAACAGTTCTTAAGATATGCGATATTAAACATTGGTGTCCTTTTGGGGGTAACACTTCCCCCGCTGCTATTTTATTTCAGTTTTGGGGCTCTGAAGATCCTACTATCAAAAGTTCAACAAAATGCATGCAGCGGCTCTTAATTATATTTCTATCTATGAGGGGTACTGCTCCTCCCCTGTCAACCCCGCCCATTTTTATATTGAAATTTTCATTTTACCATAATAGTAGCTTTAACCACGTTTGAAGGCTGTCCCTTAAATAGTTCTTAAGTTGAGCGATATTTAATATATGCATCCTATGGGAGGTATTTCCCCCCTGCGCCTACCGCTTTATTTTTATTCTCAATAGAGTAGTATACCATAAGAGTGACTTCTACAAAGTTTGAACATTCTCACTGTAACAGTTCTTAAGATATGCTATATTAAACATTGGCGTCCTATGGGGGGAACCACTTCCCCCGCTACTATTTTATTTAAATTTTGGGGCTTAGAAGATCCTACTACCAAAAGTTCAACAAAATGCGTGCAGCGGGTCTTAAGATATGCGATATTAAATATTGGCATCCTATGGGGGGTACCAATTCCCCTGCCCCGATTTTGGATTTCAAAATCAACTAACCATCATCACTCCTCCCTGTACCTTCCCTTAAAATTTTATGGCAATCGGTCGAGCCGTTCTCGAGTTATGGAGTGACAATCAAAATGTACACTTCTTTTTATATATATAGATAACTGAATATTTAATTGTTTTTACTGAATATGGTGTTGAATTTTTGACAATAAAATTTCATAAAATAGCTGCATATTTATTTGTTTTTACGGAATATGTAGTTAATTTTTTGACAATTAATTAATTCAATCAACGGACAATATTAACTGCAACTGAAAATCCGTATTAATATGCACTTAGTTTTTTGAATAACTGTTAGAAACAGTTAAAAATAAATTTGCTTGGAATTTTAAATGTTTATTTATTCAAAAATGACTGAACGGAATATTTCTTAAATAAACTACAGTCCGTTACTGTAATAATATTGTGAGTGTAAAACTTGCTAAAACCCGCAAAAATGTGAAACCACGGTTTCGGTTTTAAAGTGATTAAAACCGTTCGGTTTCGGTTCGGTTTTCGGTTTTGAAAATATCCAAGTAAAACTACATACATATAAATTTGCTTTGTATGTAATACAATTTTTTTATTTGTTTCAATTCCGGTTCTTTTATTAAAAAAGAAACATCTGTTCTTCTTAGTACTTATTTTAAGTTTAAAGAATTTTGAAATGCCTTCCCTTTGTTCCTGGCTGTTATGTATTAAGTTTTTTTTAATGAATATATATATAAAGTTAAAGCTAAAACCGAGGATTTTTGGTCGGTTTTCGATTTCGGTTTTGTAGGCATTAAAACCGCGGTTTCGATTTCGGTTAAACCCGAACAGCAATCCCAAGGTATACCTATTCTTTTTATGTATCTTACAAGATGTCTTTGTTATACATGTGTATGTGTTGACATTTGTTGATTAAGTTTAAACCACCAACATTGGCCGCTTAAACTCGCAAATAAAAGCAGGGTTTAAAAAACTGCAGTCGAAACCAAAGTACCGAACTTTGGACCGACGTATTTATATATTTAAATTTAAATTTAAAAAATTCATTACATTGCTTGTATTTTTTATGTTCAATAAAATTTAATCGATTTCGTTTTCTTATGTTATTCTCTTTTATGATCACCTGCGATTCGGTGTTAATTGTTTTTTTGAGCGTTTGGATATGAAAGTATTAGTTTGCAATAAATGCATTTTGTACGCACACCAACGGACTTTTTTATAGAAGTTATTAATGTTTTTTGTACAATCAACGTGTCCATCAACCTTGCTATTTCAGTTTCAGTTATTTATCATAAATATTTGGATAAATGTTGCAGGCACCATACACAAACACATTCATTGATTTATTTCCATTCTCACATACACATACATAAATACATATTTTGATTGATACCTTTAGGGCCATCTCTAAAAACAACACAACGGACCAACTAAATGTACAACTAAAACGTACCCGTCAAGATACATCAATCCATCCGATACTGAAAAAAACATATACACAGTATTATTGTTGTTTATACTTGTATAATTTAAGTAGATCACACAACTCACAAAATATTTTGAGCGATGCCAAAAAAAAAGCAGATCACAAAAAATAAAAAATCCCATTAATGTTGCATCAAACTACAAAGTTCTGATGCCTGCAACTGTTTCATTTCATTTGTAAAAAATTTAATTTGAACAAAAAAAAAATAATCGAATGAAATAAAAAATTAAAACGTATAAAATAATGAAACTACAAATTACTTTTTTTCTTTGTTTATTATAAATTGTTTCTGTGTTCTTTTAGTTAAATGAGTTTGTTGTTGATGTTTTTTTGTGTTCTTTTTATTGTTTATCGATTTATTTTATTGGTGTTATTTGTTAGTTATTTCTTTGTTGTTGTTGTTTAGGCTAAAATGAGTGCGGGTGTTTAAATATCTACTTAATATCATTAAATTCTTTTTTAATATTCTTCTGATAAGTTATATCATTTATACCTTGATTAATGCTCATGAATTTGCATTAAGACCTCTAGTTACTAATATTCGGCATTATTGTGTAAGGCGCTCTCGTTAACGGCTGAGTGTTTTTGTTTTTTTGTTTTTGTTATAGATAAAAGTGCTGTTCTTTAATCTATTACAAGAAACGACATTAATTCTTTTATTAAATTTGAAATAATCTTTAGAAAAAAGACCTCCGTTCAAAGATTAATTTTTCAGTTCACATCGAAATTTCGTTTTCTTAGGTTGGCTTGCTAAAAACATTTGCGGCAGAATGAGAAGAACCGCAATTTGATGGAAATTCACTAGAAGAGTTTTTTTTTTATTGAATCTTTCTTGTCGAAAATTACAATATGTATTCAAAGCTTAATCCTAATTCTTATTTGTATTTGTTAGCCGTTACCAATGTAACTGCTATATAATTTCATTCAAGTGTCAAAAAAGCCTGCTAGGCTCAAAGTGTCTGATCTTTTCAGCCTCCGGTGACCTTCGAACTTTATTAGATCCCGAGCGAGGTAGTTGGGATGGACCATTAGTTTATCTATGTATTTGACTGAATACTTTTTAATTTCTTCCTGGATGGTAGCGATGCTAAGATCTCTGTGGATAATGTCATTACGTATATACCATGGTACGCAGACAATTTGCCGTAATATCCTAGACTGTCTTCCTTGTAGCTTCTGGATGCTTGATGCGCATGCAGTACCCCTTAAGGCGCCCGTACACGACATGTATTTGTCATCTGACATGCCAAATTTTCAAGTCACATGTAATTGTTCATGTCTGTCAAAATTGCTGTTTTACATAATGTTTATAATATTCGGTCACAAACGTACATGTAATTTGTTTCTGACATTGTCTCTGGTTTTTTTTCGCATTGTTATTGCAGAAACCAAAGTAGTTCTCGGTTTCAAAATAGCTTGCTGCCGCCACGAAAATATTTATTTGCGCCGTAAAATAATTTAGCCATCTTAACATTTTTTTCTTTTATGTTAAAGATAATAATTTAGAATTTTAAAATGAAACGGTTTTTATGTATATATTTACGTAAATTATATTCAATGGTGAGATGAGCATACATATCTTGGTATTGTAAAATATTAACTTCAGCCGGCTAATGATTCCGTCAATAATTGACGCCGCTGCCAGTTTCTTCCCGGCATAGATTTCTGATGTCAGATGGCTTGTCAGAAGAAAATAGAGCACGCTCTAATTGAAATTTTGTCAGATGACTTTGCGTCTGACTTTTACAGAAGCAAAGTTAAAAAGGTAACACACGACATGTATGTGTTTTGCAGTGGGAAATTTGACATGTCAGATGACAAAAACATGTCGTCTATATGCTCCTTTAATTGGATGCCATATGTCCATATTGGTTTAATGATAGACTTGTATAAGAGAACTTTGTTGTCTAAGGATAAGTTTGAGTTTCGAACGATTAGCCAATGTAGTTGAGCTGCCTTAAGTTTCATAGCCGTTATTTTCGCTTCAATATGACGAGACCAGGTCAGGCGTCTATCTATTTGAATTGCCAAGTATTTAACATGGCTTTCTACCGGAACAGTGATGTTATTTATTTTAACAGGAGCGTGAAAGTTAAGTGAGCACATTTAGCCGGGCTTACCTTTATTCTCCATTTTTCTAGCCAGGCCTCTAGTTCATTAATGTGGGACTGTAAATGCTGTGATGCAACTTTTGGGTCCTGATTAACACTAATAAATGCTGTGTCGTCTGCCACCGCAGAAGTATGTGTGCTCGGGCTTGTAGGCATATCAGCTTTATATATTATAGAAGAATTCTCACGTTTTAAGTCTGACCTTAAGAAAATTAACTTCTACAATCATACTTAAGGTGTTATGAAACTTTCTATTTTTTGTATTGGATTTTTTAGGATTGACTGAATGAAACAACAAATGCAAGAAAGAACAAGAAATACAACATGTAAACAAACCCTTTTTTCTGATTGACATTTCTCATGTATATTTTTTTCTTTGACTAAAACAAAAAAAAAATGGCAAAAGCTTGGGCAGATGAAACTATTTTGTTTTTGATAAACGAAATGAAGCAGCTGCCCTTCATATGAGTTTTCAAATCATAAATTTTCAATTAAAGAATATACCCCGATGTAATTCGTAATATTTTTCATAATTTGCATTAAATTGTATTGTATTGTATTGTATAAAAAAAAATTGTTTGTGATTCCAAAATAAAATGTAAACAAAACAAACAATATTGCCCACGTTTTTTCCCCACAAAAATCCGTCAAAAAAGTTAAAAATCGCAAAACAAAACTTAAAAACCGCTACTTTCGATCAAAAACGGAAAAAATTGGCAACAGTGCTAAAATTTAATCTGAAAATGTCAATTTAATACTATAAATGAGACTTGTTTGCTTTTAAGTGATTTTAGGAAGAGGGTTTATATGTGACCTATGTTTAGTTTTGGCAGCGCAACTAGGCTTGCCAACCGTATTTTATAATAAAGTATTGTACGTTATTTCGAGTAATTGTACTCTATACTTTATGAGAATAATAAAGTACGCGAAAATACTTTATTTCGCATGATTAGATTTAACTAGAATTCCAAATAGTTTCATGTTATATTAGTCAGGGTTTTATTAGTCATAAAATTATTGTACAAGATTTTTTTTAAGAAAAACTAAAGAACAACTAATTAATATTAGTCAGGGCCATTTTTTGATGTTTTTTTATTTTGACATGACGATTTTTCGCCAAAAATAATACTTGTTTGTTTTCTTTGAGTACAATAGCTGCCTATTTTAAAAACACGAGCGCAAAATTCTTTCAAATTACTGCCTGCCATTCCTTAAGGGGGCTCCCATATAAAATGTTTAATACAGATTAGAAATATATTGAAAAAAACGTACCATAGGAGCCAAGGAGCGGCCTTAACAATTTCTGGAGACATAATTGCCCCGGGGGCTCCCATACAAATATTGCGTTTTATGAAATTTGTAAATTAATTCAAATTTTTCGATTTTTGTGTATAAAATCAAAAGTTGTTAACAGATTTATCATTTATCATTTCATTTATAGCTTGTTTTGTTTGAAGCTTTGTTTTTTATATGTCTGGAATTTTTTATACATTTTTAACAAACAAAAATTTCGAAATGTTGCAAAAAATTATTTTTGTTGCCAAAAAAAAATTATGTTTCTAAAACGACTGCGCAAATTAGAAAAAAATTTAAGGAAATTGTATTGCGGATTTTCGTTTTTTCTTTAGTTACTTCAATAAACTGAACCGTTTTTGAACCGGTATTGGATTCAGTGTACCCGTATTGGGTTAAAGCGCCAGTTGCCCGGCTTGTCTCAAGAAAAAAGTGTCAAATTCTAACACAGTGTAATTGTTTGATATAACTCGCGAAAAGCAGTAAAGAATGTTTTCAAATAAACCAATAAAAACAAATTAGTCGTACTTTATATTTATACTCTGTACTTTTTTTTCTTAACCTTTAATAATCAATGTACTTTAATTGCAACAAAAAAAGTTGGGAACCCTAAGCGCAACAGTTTGTCTTAACAAAATGGCTATCGTAAAAGTTACTGCCGCCAATTTTTATATCAATATTAAAATTCCAATAAAACGCCGTAAGAGGATTTAGATTGCAATAAAATAAGTCTGGTCCATGTTTAATCTAAATACCAATGTAATAGGATGGTTTATAGGCACAAACACTATTCCGGAAAGAAGTTTGTATGGGAAAACGTGAAATTATAGACTTTCTCTCACCATTTTTAGTAGGCTTTGCCCTTATGAATTGAAACCTATGTTCAAAATTTCATCGAATAACCTTAAAAATTGCGACCTGTACATTGCGCAGAAGGTTACATGGACAGACAACCAGCCAGACGGCCGGACGGACGGAGGGACATCGTTTATGTTTTTTGTAGTGTTACATACATCAGCACAATAGCATATTACCCTCTCCACTATTCTGGTGTGGGTATAAAAACTAAGAAAAAGCCAAAATTTTCCTATTTCTTTTCTTTCTTAAAGACAAACTAAAATGTATTCACTTGGTTGACAGTGTCACCAAAACAATCTACTAAAGTGGCAATTTGGAGCACTTAATACTAGGTTTCTACAGGGATACGAGTACATATACTTATGTATGTATGTACTTTATGTGATGTATAATATCCGAACATTCATTTTCCATAATACAGGTCACGGCTGTTATTAAAAATATTATTATCGAAAAGAAAAGTGAGTTAATCCATCTCAAAGAAATGATAAAACTTCGTGGGTATTTTTTTTATATTGTACCAAAAATGGATGAATTGTACCAGTGTACTAATGAAGTTTCGATTGTAATTTGATACAGTACAATTGTACCACAATCCCATCAGTGTGTCAGATGTGGCGATTTCTCGACAAACGTGACGATTTCGAAAAGTGTTTGGCGGTGGGATTTTTCATTTGGCGACCAGCGCTTTTTGATATAACTGGCGGTTATCTTGGCTATTTTTGTCGTTTATTTGAGTTCAGCGATTTTTTAACAACTTGTAAATTTTTGTTATCATTACTAATTTAAAAAAGTTTGGCAACTTTTTGTCACATGATTTTTGTTTTGTTATAATTTTAAGTCTGCGATCACACTATGAAAGTTTTCTTTCAGAAAGTCTGAGTTTATGGGTGAGAAGGGAAAAAGGAACAGCATGTTCTCTTCTCAGACTTTCTGAAAGAAAACTTTCATAGTGTGAATCCAGACTAAGTGAATTTTACCTTCAGCCCCCTACAAGAAATGAATGAGCAAGTAGTCACATTTTTCATTTTGGTGTTAAGAAAAGAAATAACCGAAATAAAGTTTTCGGTCACATTCGGACATTTCTTTCTATCATTTTCTTTTTTTCATTCCATTTCTTGTAGGGTCGCTGTTTAATTATAACCTCCCGCTGTTTAATTATGCAAGTGCAAGTTCGAAAAACTCACACTTTTTGACTTACCTTCACACAATTTTCGTACTTTCAGCCAATAGGCTGTTTTTTTTTCGTTTCATTGATAATACGTATACACTACTTGCATGTGGAAACGTAGGGTAAGTCTGTTTTCACACGTTTCATCTTTTGATGCTCAACTCTTATGTTTATAGGTGAGAGAAGAACGAAAAAGAAAGTACGGAGATGTCTGAACTCGGTCAGTACGCTTTGTGTTTTTATTCGTTGGTATATGCACAACGATGGCTGCATTTACATTTTTTCTTTTTCTCTATGATTCGCTGTTAATAAAATTGTTGTTGTTTTGAACCGAAAAAAGTTGAAACCGATTGCTGCGTCTGATTATATTGGCATCTTTAAGAGGGAATCGAAAAGAAGTTGAGCATCAAAAGATGAAACGTGTAAATTCAGACAACTAGTATGTATGCAGGTCAAAACACCATTAATGAAATCGATGAGGCTGAAGTGTACGATCTTATAGACTTGTGTACTTATTTTTAGTTTTTTTTTTTTTTGAACTAAATATATATATATGATCTCCATTTTATGTTATTTAAAAACATAGTACAGTAGTTTTGACTTAACTGCCTTTTGTTTACATGCACGTTGACTTAACTGCCCAAAATAAATATTTTCTGGAATTATTCTTCAAAATACTTTTTTAAGTGCATTTTGTATACCTGCACATGTTTCATATTTTTGGGCAGCTTTAAAATATTTTCATACAAAACATCAAAGTTAGCTGCACACATAAAAATATATGGTGGCCACTTTTTCACATGCTTAAATATCCAATTTAAGCTGTTTATAAAAATATAAATCGCAATTATTTTGTTTTTTTATGTTCTTTGTGAATTCTCATTGTTTTTGTTAATGCTTCTTTAATATTAAATAAACATACAAACAAGTATAAAATGATCTGTTATTTCCCAGCTAGCGTAGGCAGTTTGTAAGACGATTATGTTTAATATACAACTCCTAAAAGAATCTTCTGATGATTATCTAACGAGTAACACAAACAAAAACATCTAAATCTTTTTTTAATTTATTATTTTTTTTATTTTTTTTTTTTTTGACACGCTCTTAAATCTTAGAATAAACCTTTTGAGACTCTCTGTAAGAGTCGTATAACAATTACTGAGCTACCTAAATAAGACCGTTTTTGAAGTATGAAAATGTTATTGCCAATACAATTTTAACAAAACAAACCGGCCTAAGGATCTGTAAAAAAGGATTTTCCGACAGGATGGTGTTGATTTCGCGACCTTAAGGTTTGTTTTATAGAAATTGTATGAAAATTAGAAGTTTTGGCATGAAAAATAAGCTTGATGCCCTTATTTAGGTAGATCAGTCATACGGCTGAGCATTTCACGAGTAGTAAAATAATACCTACAAGAGTCTCATACGACTCTTGGCATGCTTTTTGAAAGACTCGTTAGATAATCTCTACATACATCATAAACGATTCCCTTTACGATTAATATAAGCGTTTTTTGCTGCGCTATGGAATAATCTCTCATAGGAATCAGCACGTGTAACAGTTTTTCCCGTTCGAGGAATTGTCTACAATTAAAAAATGACCTCGTCGACGATCAAAAACACTCTTTGTGAGATTCCCAATAGACTCCTAGACGATTGCTAGCTGGGTTGAAATAAAATTTTAAATACTTTTAAATCAAACACTTTACTTTAGCTGCACTTTTGTGCAGGTAACCACAATTGTGTACCTGCACATTAAGGCAGGTAAATGCATTTAAGATAACTGCATTTTTGATTTGCCTGCACAAAAAATCGTGCAAAGGAGATTGTGCAGCTAAGTCGAAACTACTGTATTTTTTTTCACAGTTTTTGACGATTTTCACTAAAATATTATACTAGCTTTTTTTGTTTGCAAAATTTAATTAAATAAAAAATGTTACGAAAACTGAACCAAATTCACGCTTGGCGATCTCTGTCATCCGGTTTGGCGATGGAGCTCAAATAAATCTGACAACCCTGCCGGCACTTGAATTTACTTTGGGTCTCGCCTTGCGCAGTGACTTAGTCATCTGTTAAACTACTGGCGCCTTTGTGTGCCAGTTTTTATACTGTGAGTTCGACCATCAGTTTCGATGCGGCGACTGCGATTGTCTTCTAGTTAAATCAGTAGTTAGTTTATGCTTAAGCAACATTGTAGTATTAGGACCATTAGTGATAAGAGTAACTTGTAGTATACTAAATCCCTGCTGCTAAGAACGAGCCGCCTAAGTACTACCGAGTTCTTAAGAGATCCGAGCCAGTTTCCCAACCCGGATCAAAACCGTATACAGCTACCGAGGAGAATCCGACGAAACCCTGCCTGTTGCCGTGCTTCTAGTAATCTAATCGAGTAAAAAAAGTATTGTAAATTTATTAAAACAGTGAATAAAGATAAATATTGTTATTGCCCCTTGGAAGGGAAAAATACTCGTGTTTACACTTAAGGTTCGTAGATTCCGTCAGTTGGACATAACTGAGCTACCCCAGCCAATGACAAAACCACGTTACAACATTAAATTGGCTATCGGATGTACAAGTATCATCCTCAATAGCGTATAATCTTGTTTAAATCATTTTTTGATTTAAATTATTTTCGTTGATACGGAATATAAATTTAGCTTACCTTTAGTTTTTTGTAAGTATCAATCTATTCTCAAACTCTAATATAAAGTATTTTATATTTTGCTTATAGAAAAAGAAGTTTTAATTGTGGTGTTTTAAGTTTAAAAATAATTCTTTTTTTTTAGCGGTGGTCAAAAAAACTTTTGACTTTTTTTCTTTTATTTGAATTAAGTTATTTAATTCTTTTAAGTTGAATGCTGCTTTTAAGTAAAATGTCTGTGTTAGGTTAGATACTAGGGTATTCATTTAACCGACCTTTTGCTTTAATCGGTTAATCGCTCGATTAATTAACCGAGGTTTTGGTTTAATCGGTTAATAATCGGTTAATTTTGTTTTTGATCGGTTAACGGATTAATAAAGTTTTTTATAAATTAAGTAATTTCAATATATAAATATGCATTAATTACTTATTATTTGGAGTGTATAAGTAAAAAAAAACAATAACATACCAAACATAACAATTCTTGAACTAAAACAAGCAAGCAAAAAAAACAATTCATAAATATGAAATATGCATTTTTCAATTAATGCGCAAGGTGTGGTATCAAGTCATATCGTCATAATATCCTAAAAAATAAACTGAAAAATATTTAAATTTGTTTAAAATAAATATTGTTGTGTTTCAAACAAAATAAAAATTGTAATGCTGTGTTCATTGATTCTTCATAAATGTATAGTAGAAATCTATATTATAAGCGGTAGCTTACAACAGTCATATCGTTGGCTAAATATGCAAACCTGCTAACTCACTTTCAGCACATTTTACAGGAGAGACAAAAAACTGTTTATTTTTCCTATTTGAAGCTTGATAGAAAATTAAAATTACAGTCAGTTTTACACACTTCAAGACTTTAACAGAAGAAAAACTACATGCTGGTTGACGAGGCGTATCTTTCTCTACCACACGGCATCAAAATCTCAATTTAAATTAAAAGTGGTTTGCATATTAAGCCGACGATATATATTTCCTGTAATTATTTTAAGACATAAGACTTTATGACTACCTTGTGAATCCAGAAAATATTTACGTATTTATTCAAAAATAAACTGAGATAATTTTATTAGTTATTTCAATAGTTAAAGGACATCTTATACAATAATCATTTAGAAAAATAATTTGGTTTAAATGTTTAGGATTAAAGCGATTCTTTTCTTTAGTTTTGACAAAAGTTGACTTGGAAACAAATCTTTGACTTATCGTAGATGAATACCTAATATCTCAGTACTTTTCCAGGATTTTTCTTAACATATAAAATACTCCATTATGCCATTAGAGTTTTTAAACATTTTTAACACTACTAATTGTTTCGGTTAATTTTGTTAAAAGACTGATATGAGAAGATATGACAAAAAACAAATAACTAAACACAAATATATAAAAAGTACGTGAAACAAAAAAAAGGTATTGGTAATCATATATTTAACCCATTTTTCGCCACATTCCTGTTGATCGATGAAGAAGATAAAAAAAACATTGAAAAACAATGTAATTTAAGTCATTGGTCGGCGGAAAATGGGTTAAAATAAAATCACTGAACACCTTCTTTGTTTGTATGAAAAAATATTTTCTAAACAAATACATTTTGTATATGAGACAAAATAAATAATTAAAAACACACAAAAAATATGTTATAATACTACAAAATATTGTAAATTTTGTTACTTCGGTTAATCGGTTAATCGACTGAAACTAACCGGTTTAATCGTTAATCGAAAAAAGCCAATTTGAAATTAACCGATCAGTTAATCGGGTAGTAATTAATCGGTTAACCGTCAACCGGTGAATACCCTATTAGATACACATTACAAACACTGCATATTATAATGAATAAAACTAACTCTTTTTTCCTTAAGCTTAAGCGCTAAATTAATAACAGTCGACTTTTTTTTATTGTAACAAGTATTCCATTCCAAAATAAATAAGTCGCGTTGTAAGTGTTTATAAAAATTTGTTTATAGGAATTTTTTTAACAAAAATCGACACTTTGGTAATTGAGTGGCAAAAAATCGGCAAACATGGCTGTATACCTTATTAAGCTGGAAGTCCACAATACGCGTTTTCGTCTCCATGCAATGCATGTATTTCATACCTTTCTTGCGATCTACGTTTCAAGTTACATGCAACGCTTGTTGTTATGCAGCATCGCCAAAAGTAAATATAAAATTGTATTAGTCAAAATTTGATGATTTGTTTGAATGCTGCTTGTGAAGCTTACAAAAAAAGAAAGTTAATCTACTTTTCGCATTTATCGCCTCAATGCATCCAACGCTTTTGTGCATGTTACTTGCTACGGATTCTACTTTTTCGACTGCTGCGAAAAATCTTATGGCGATTTCTTTTCTGAGAAATATGTTGCATAAATGTTACATGCTCTACACAAAAGAGATAGAGCATGTAACATTTATGCAACATATTTCTCAGAAAAGAAATCGCCATTAGAACGCATCTTTAGTATTAGTTAAGAGAGCGAGCTTATCAAGCAAACAAATAGTCAAGCGTTTGGAATATGTATGATGCTGTATTATATTACCTTAGGTAATACTTTAAGCCTTCAAACTAAAAAAATATACTTTTTAAAGCTATCAAAATGTCTTCTCTCATATTTGGAATATTGAAAGTGCATTTCAAATGCATCACTCTATTATTTCTTGTAATATGCTGCTGTTGCTAAACAATGATTTTTGAAAAAATTAAAAAAAAAAAATATTTAAAAGTATCTAAGTATCCGCTGCATGTGCACTCGTCACTGGATCATTGAATACTAAATAAAAGAACATAAGATTGATAAGATGGGCTGCGCATCAATGCTTTACGATCACTTTATAACATATTAACAAATTAAAAATTTGTATTATTACTTTTGCCTTTATTGCCTTTTAAAATATTTGTAATACTTGTTTCCACATTTCCAGGCACACCCATCAATCGTTTACCAATAATGGCTAAATCAGTATTAGATCTTTATGAACTGTATAACTTGGTGATTGCTCGTGGAGGTCTTGTAGATGTTATTAACAAAAAGTTGTGGCAAGAAATCATAAAGGGACTTCATCTGCCATCGAGTATAACAAGTGCAGCCTTTACGCTACGAACACAGTAAGTTTCATTTTCTTGTTCTTTTACGTTATTTAGTATCCATCTATCTAGAATCTATGCATGTGTATGTGTATGTAATAAATATATGACAGTAAAATCTATTTATTAAATAATGGGCAAATTGTCCACATCAAACAATTCTGCTATTTTAGTATTTAAATAGCAACAACAACAGCGCCTGTAACAACAACAATAAAAAGTATCTTATACAGATTTTAACAAATTCAAAAGCTACTCCGTCTGGTATTAGTTGCATTTCATGAACGAATACAAAAAGAAAAAATGGCAGATTATCACAAACCACAATGAAATTAGTTTTTAAACAGACATTTATTGTCTAACAACAATAAAACTTTAAAATAATAAAAAAGGTTACAGTAACATCAACTGCAGAAAAAAGCAGTCACCCAACAACAACAACATAGGCAATTGTTGCCAACTAAGATACATTGTACCAAACTCGCTTGATCACACAGAAAAAAATCAAGTTAAAAACGTCGAAAACAAGGTTGATTTAAATTTTTTCGGTGGTGATTTTGCTTCAAACGGGTTTCATGTTAATTCAACCTGATTTTACAATAACTGCGAACAACATTTTTTTCTTTTGATATAACTATAATTCATGTTAATTTAACATTGCAGTAAAGTTAGAGCAAAATGTAATTTATATTGAAACAACAATCGGAATCACGTTGAATGAAAGTTATTTCCAGTTGAAACGACGTGAATTTCATGTAGAATCAAATGGGTTTGAGTGTATTTTAACAGTGTGAAGAAGCTTCAGACAACATTTGCATTTATGTAAGAATAATTCAAAACCCTGTAACACATGTTTCACTTATTTTGTATTCTCCTTTGTTAACAGAAGCATCAGCAGAATCGCCCGATATGGTCATCATTCTACTTTGAAAACTTGATGTACTATTTAAATAAACAATTTTAATTAAAAGAATACGGGAATTGTCTTCTCTTTATAACATATTTTAAAAGTGAAAATAAAAAATATACATAATTAAGTAGGTATGCATGTTAATTTAACAAGATAAACTTTTGATTTTAATACAAAACAAGTTTTTATGGGTTCAATATTGAATCCAGATTTATTTATATTTTAATATTTTTTTTATTTTTTTAACAGTGAATAATATTAAATAAACGTAATTTAAGGTTATTTTGATATTTTTTATTAAAAATTAATATGAAATAATGATAAATTTAAGTAAAGGGCATAATTTTTCTGAAATTTAACATGATTCTCAATCAACATTTTTCCATGTTAATTTTACATGGGTATTTTTTTCTGTGTGATGTAACAATAAAAACAAATCTGACAAATAAAAGATTTCTGGCGAAGAATTTTTATTATTCATATACTACTGGCTTATTACATATGAGGGGCTTAAATCACAAGGGGCTTAAGTACCTTTTTCTAAAATTGAGTTTACATATGGACTTATTAGGTGAATGTAGGATTCTTATCCTGACGCTAGATATGGTGAACAACTCAAGCACTTGACATTTAAATACCTGCTTCGCTTGGAGCACAAGTGAAACAACCGCTTTTGTCTCATTATTTAACATTAGTCACTTGAACTCCTTGTGCTTTAAGCCCCTCATATTTAGTTTATGTTAGTTATTGCTTCCACAGACCTTTTAAGGAACTCGATTATCAAATACCAAATATACCAAGTCCTAGAAAAGTTATGGTCAACATAGTTTTTTTCATTTGAAAACAAAAATTTTACTTAACAGAGAATAAAAAATAATGTTAGCTTAGAAGTGGTCACAAACGTTAGATCGTTAAGACGGCTTCCAGAAATAACTTTTTTTCATCATATTAATTTACAATCTATTTCTACAATAATAAGTACATTAATAACTTAAAAATCGAGATGCATTCCTAGCTTTTTGACTGATTTAGAAGTTGGAATCGGTGCTCCGTTTAGATAAAATTTCGGACACTCCTCTCTTCTTAAAGAAAATGTTCCATGTTTAGATTTATCGGTATTTTCATTTTATTGACCATTGTTGCAAAATATCTACGTGGTGATTCTGTATCATCTTCATAAGTGACTGTTGTAATATTTTAATTTGCAAGCCCAAGAACACCGCCTTGCGGTCAGGCTTGCCAGAAGAATTCAAATTAAAAGTGCTAAATCAACAAAAACAAAAGTGCTAGTTTTTTTACATTGATTTTTATGGCTATAATAACTTTACAATTAAAATTTTTTTAAATATATTTTAAATATATAACTTAACAGTTCTGGGGGCAAATTATGGCAGTCGTGATCGAATGCTTTTTCGATTTGAAAGCAATTTTATTGCTCATTCTTTCTGTCTATACTGAACGGATCGAAATTATTTTTTTAGTGTTGTAAAGCATTTATTTAAGTTTTCACAACGATTCGTTCAGTATCGACTGAAATAACATTGCTTTTGAATCTAAAAAGTATTCGATCACGACTGCAATAATTTGCCTCTGTTTTACTTTCGGTTAAGGGTATAAATAAGCTTGTCATTCCATTTGTAATATCTACAATATTGATCTTTGACCATATAAGTATATACAGTTGACGCTCAGAAATTCGAATCAGTAAAAAAATGTAATGATTTGGCGCTCTAAAATTAGAATCCAAAATTCGAATTTCCGAGCTGTTGTTTTCTTTTTATTGTAATCACTAAAATTTTGACAATTTAGTTTAACCAATTACAAAGTAAAAAGGGGAATCCCATTTTAAAAGATGATATACAGATCTTGTTGATGTTGTTAGAGTTTAAAAGTCGGTTTTTTGGTGTTTGTATTACACATACTAAATAAAGTCAATTGAACTGAATTGTTATTTTTTGTTATATTTCGTTTTTTATAGTTTTTATGTTAAATAAACTAAAATTAAAAAAAGCATAGTTTTTTATATCTTTATGGTCAAATTTATTTACATTTTTGTCCAGAAATTCGAATAATTCGGAAATTTGAATCGCCCTAAAAACAAAGTGGTTCGAATTTCCGAGCGTGTACTGTATTAGGGTATCCAATTATTCGACTTTTGGTTTTGTTCGAGTAAGAAATTAATTAATTTTAAAATTGCTCGATTAATCGAATAAAGGTTTAAAATTGTTCGAATTACTCGAATAACTCGAATAACTCGAATAACTCGAATAATTCAAATAATTTTATCCAATTTAATAAAAACAAACATCTCTATTTGAATTCATACTTTTATTTTATTAATGAACAGAAAAAGACATTTGAGAGGTGTCAGCCAGTTATGAAAAACATTTTAAACAAATTTGTTCCTGCAAATCGAATAAAATTGAAATCGATGAAGATTTTCCGTTAAATTTATTTAAACATCACTGCAGTTTTTCCGGATTTTAAGAGAAATTCTAGTAAAGTTGAGAATTCAAGGTATTTTTTATAAACTTTTATAACATGATCTCTTTTTTAAATTCGTTTGGTTCCAATTTCACTCGTATGTACTCGGTTAAAAGAACATGGCTCATAACGTATATACATATCAGTGTTGCCACTAGCAATCCATGGTTATTTTAGAAATTGTATAACCTTTCACTAAAAAAGTAATTTCAAAAGATTTTGCTATTCGTGCTTAATTCCCAGTTTTTATTATTGATAAAAACACTTGAAATTTATTGTTGATGGGATAAGCTATTCCTATGCGCATTTCACTGGTTACTTAGGCCAGATCATCAGGAAACTTCATCCATAAAGATTTTAGAAAAACTAAAGATATTAAACCAAATAAAACTGTTAAACGTATAAGACTTATAGTAACAGTTCTACTTGTAATAATATCAAAGTTTAAACAAAACACATCAACAATAAACAGTGGGTTTATCTCATCTTAAATAAATACATAATCCGTTTAAAGTTTTTTAAGATATTTGCATTTCAGTCACATCATTTTTTTAAAAACACAAAAATAACGGTTATTTTGGAATATCTCAAAAACTGTTCTACTTTTGACAATTCCGACTTCTTATTCGGATTCAGCGGGCAATTTTACATAAAAATTAGGTGTCAGATTTATATGGTCACGACTTTGTTGAAATTTTGTCACGTAGTGTAATCAATTCAAGGGAAGTATCAATTTTTTAAGTATATCAAGAAAAATACATACATATCAGGCATATAACTTTTTACAATTTTTGCAAATAGGAAAAATGGCGTAGTATAGTCGAATAGAGCACATTATTTTTTTTTTTTTTTTTTTTTTGAAATCACATAAAAGTCTATTATCAATAAGCCATGCCAGCACTCAGCAATGCGCGTTGGAATTCTGGCCTTTTGGCTTTTATACTTATTTCGAAATAGCAATTGCAACTATTTTCTATTTGTAAATTTGTATGTGATGCTTAGAGCTACAAAAATCATTGTCGGGCTTTAGAGAAACAAATGAATGTTTTTTCAGACATTGGGACAAAAAACCATCAGCTATTCAGAAAGTTCAGCGAAGCAACCAAAGACCTATTGGATACCCTTGCTAAGAACTAGAATGAAGGTGAAAAATTATACAACGTCTGTTGACACACTTTAAACATATCGGACGATATTGTGAAAAAATCGGTTCATCTGAAAAGTACCAAAATGAGTTGGTGTATGAGGAAGATGAAAATCACATAATTGAAACTTAAAACAGTTGTAACAACTTTATTTAATGACGATTTATTTTCTCAGAAAAATATGTTACAGTATAGTGTTACATGTTGTGCAACTTCAATAGAACAAAATTAGCTGATTTTATTTACAACTATTACACTTTTTCATTAATGTACTTCATGATCTATTTCTAATGCTATTTGAGCGGTTTGCACGATATTACGATTATAATATGCATAGACTTTTTTCATTTTATTATTTTTATATTTTGTTTTAAAACCATCTTTTTACAAAATTATGAGCGGTATGAATTATGACAAAGAAAATAAAACATTGGTTCTACAAACAAAGTAAGTACCAAAGTATGAACACCTTAAATAAAAGTTAGGGTAAACTATGCAACATGTTTTCATCCACTTATTCACAAAAGAACTTGAAAATTTTGCCCACAGTTGTATTTTTTGTACAAACGAACACAAAAATGTAGAAAATGTTACATTAATGCAACATATTTCTCAGAAAAGAAATCGTCATAAAATATTTTATAATGTTACATTACAATAAGTGTTTATATTAAACAAAATGAATATTTAAAAAAAAATTTCGAATGTAAATTTTTTATTATATTCATAAAAATCAATGTTATAAAACTAGCACTTTTATTTTTCACTGCAAATAATATTGAACTACCTGATCCATTTTGATCAAATGGACTACTTCCTGCACTGGTCCAATGTAATGCAAGCATGGACCATGTCATTGTTAAAAAGTGTTTGTAGTGAGACGATATTACTTCGTTTTTTAACGACATGTTTTCGTTTTTAAACGACTTCTAAACGAATCCTCTTGAGAGTTCAATGGAGTTGTTTTAAGACTACTCCCTAGGACATCGTAATGTTCAATAGACAATGTTTTTCCCATACGTTTTTGATAAGTCCTAGTCCCTTGTGGGGTACATTTTGCACGCGTGCTTGGACTAGTCCTATAATTTGCAGGGTATTTATTGCTCTCTTGAGTATGATTGAATCAGGGTAGTTGAGTTTAAATTCTGTCTACTCACTAGGGTGTTCAATTAATCGGGTTTTATTTTTGTTCGATTAAACGATTTATTGATATTTGGAATTTTTAACTTATTCGATTAAAAATTAAAACTTTAAAATTAATCGATTAATCGAACAATTATAAATTCAGAAATTTTATGAATTACGAAATTATTTCGATAATCTTCGAAAAAATTAGTACTTGTAAATAAATATTATATCTATATATATAAAATAGGATGTATGTATGTAATACTATGTATGTGTGTATGTAACGTATGGACTCCAAAACGGCTGGTCTGATTTTGATGAAATTTTCAGGGAATCTTCAGAATATTCAGGCGGGTGACACTGTGAAGTCTGATTTTTAATTTTCGGTCTGCAGGCGGAGGGGCGTGGATTTGGACGATTTTTTCTTTAAAATCATCGCCATGGTCCAACTTAGGTTTTTAAGGAAGGAAAATTTTAAAGGCCGTAAACTTCGTTTATAGCTCAATTTTAATCGTCTGGTAATACAACACTAATGTTTGCTTAGGGCCAGCAATGCGGACCGGGACAGCTAGTTTTTAATAAAACAAGTTAATTCCAACTTAGATTTTAAAAGACTCAATATATCTTTGGATTTTTCGAAACTATTTACGGACATTCCATCCTTTGCAATGCATCTGCAAAAAATTTCCTCTCGAGAATCGGTCGAAGTATCTTGTTTAAACTATTTGTTCATTGGACAACTTGTACCCCATTTTTGTTGGTGGAGCATCTTCTTCATGTACCATGTTTTAGTCACTGTGTAAGTGGTAAATTAGTGAAGATGTTGAAGAACATTTACGTTAATACATTTTTGGACACCTGTTACATTTAGCATTATTAGATTTAGCCTATTTAAGCCAAACTCATTCTTAAGAGAGAAACGCATGACTATTTTGTTAAAAAATACAAGCGTGTTCTGGAAATCGGAATGGAGTGGATTTAAAATCGAGCAAATTTTAAAAACGACCTTGTAATGAAAGTTCATAAAATATTCCATTTTATCTACTTCATTCTTAAAGTATCTATTATTTTTGCAAGATCAACACTTTTCTAATTAATTGAATTTAAACTATCGTTCGATTTCAACTTCACTTCATTTCGATTTCTAAAAACATACCCGATAAATTAATATAAACCTTTGAGTTAACATACCTTGTGTTGAGACAATGTAACAAAAATATAAGCCAAATTACTCACTAAACATGAATGTTTTTTTTTTTTCAATTCCAACGGACACATACATTTGGTTTGTTAATTCGACTTAAAACTTTAAAAAATTATACATTTAACAAAATTACTTTATATTATTTTTCGATTAATCCTTTCCTTTCCTTTAGTCGAAATTAGAAATTTTAAATTATGCGAACAATTAACAAGAATTATTCGACTAAACACCCTACTACTCACATCCGGCCAATTGTTAGGTTTGCTTTTATATCACATATATGTACATATATTTAAAATCGTTTTAAATACAGAATTCTGTTCTTCACTAAGCACTTAAATGTAACTAAATTCACCAAGCTTGTACATTTAAATTCAACTTAAGTTTTCATTGGAAGAAAATAGGAACCAAATTATATTTGCTATAATTCTCTCCATTATTTTACCAATACATGAATTTAGTGAAATTTGTCTTTACGATTTTATTTTCACACAAAATGATTATCCTTTAGCCATATTGACAACAAAAGTTGTGTCGATACGCTTTCTAACCTTAAAGAAAAACCAAAAAGTAACTGTAGGCGGTAACCTGATGAAGCCCTAGATAGCTTTTTCATCGAAAATGAAATACATAACATAGAAAAAACAATGCAACGGTAAATTGTACCGGAAATTTGGAATAACAAAAAGTATTAATATATTAAACACAACAACAACAAGAGCAAATAAATTAAGTTCATAGGGGAAGCGCTAACCGCAGTGTATAAGTTTCATTAAAGAATTATGTAAATAAATAAAAAGTTTTGGCCGGCAAGCCCGGGAATATGATTTTAATTTCCCACTTTCCCGGGAATCCCTAAAATGAAGGAAAAAGAAAAGAGACTAGCTCTTTTTATATAATTTTGCTGTTTTTACCTCAAAACAGTGTTGAAACAACGGGTAACAACGGGTACAAAAAATATTGCATTTGGCTCTATTTGACCCAAATATAAAAATTATTGGATATGTGTGTGGACAAATAGAAAAAAAGTGTCGCAAATTCCAATAATGTGTATGTGTGTGTTTGAAAGCAAAATGGAACGTGTTTTTGACAATTGTGTTGATTGGCAAAGTTGCAAATTAGTCGCTTGCAATTTAAGTTGTTTAATACAAAGTATCTGTAAATATTAAAAGTAATAAAATTTAATTTATAATTTATAGTTTATTTATTGTTTTTGTTTTTTTAATTGCTGTTGTTGTGTTGTGCCACATTGTAAATGGAAACACAGTGTTACATCTTGTGTGCGAATGATTGAATATTGTTGTAGTTGTTGCTGCCTTTTTTGCGTTTTATGAATTTTAAAAGTCCGGCATCAGTTTGTCAGCCAGTCAATCATGTTTCAAACATGATTTTTATGCGTCTCTATGTCTCGGTCTATAACTAAGACCAACACCCAGAAAACGAGAAAATAAAAACAAAAATTAAAATACTAAAATATAAGAAATAAATGAGCTAAAAAAGAAGGAAATGCATGAACTTTAGTTTTTACTCGACTCTATAGAAAAGTTGGTAGTAACTGTGAGCAATAAAAACACTAAAAAAATCTGAGGTGGTCGGTGATGGGTTAGAAACACGGGCGTTTAACTGTTGGAGTGACTGGTTAGTTTTTTTTTTTTTGCTAGGCAGTTTTTTGATGGCAGATTGTCTGGTTTTGCATTGGATACTGGTATGAGTCAATGACTTGACGAAGAGCACACGCGTCAAGATAAAAGTTTTTTTGTTTTATTATTTTGGCGTAGATCTTTTTTCTATAAACGTTGCTAATATCACAGTGGAACAACAAAAAACGGAATGGGTTGAAAACTAAAGCAAATAAAAGTTGACGTTTTGCATACCAAAACCGTCACGGTTTTTTAGTGCAGTGCTAGATTTTTTTACACGCATTTGAAGTTGGTGATTTCGGAATGCTGTATAGGTAAAGCTTCGTCCGGACGGTGGTCAATAATGTAAGGTCTGGCAATGTTCTGAAAATAGACTACAAAAAAAAAATTGCCACCAATAGTAAGTTATCAGTTCAGACAAGCTTAAGAAACCCATACAATTTCATTGGCAGACAACTGTCTAACTGTGATTTTTATTTGCCAACAAAAATCGTCAGTTCACATGGCTCTCAGATTATTGCATGGCAAGAATTACCAGATCTGTTTTTAAACATTGTCAGAAATAAATTGAACAAGTAAGACTGCTATATTCGGCTGTGCCGAATCTTGGATACCCTCCACCGACAGTTCAAATGTTTAAGGAGTAATATCTATATATGATGTCTATTTATTATTAATTTATCTTTATAAAAACAGACATCTGCATTAAAATTGGTTGCGGTTTAGACATATGTATATTAAATTATTGACCGACAATCAGAAAGTTAGTGCTTGTTTTTTAGCAATTTTAAAGAGCTTGAGTACAGTATCATGATTCATAACAGTTTAAGGGAAATTTGTATTGGAGCCATGCAGAGTGATTTCTGGTATTAAAAAAACATGAATTTAGTTGAATTCAGAAATTAGTTTAACGTTTGCAGTGAATTTCAGAAGGCTGGTAAAATGGGATCTAAGGTTTATTATGGACCGTATATCACAAAATTTCATAAAATTTTTTCTGGCCGTATGAAGCTCAGTTGGAAGAAAGTTTACCGCAATATCTATAACTGTTACGGTTTTAGGCGTATTTAATTATTTTACCTGAGTAGTCTTTATGTGGGGCCGATAGTAAATTATAAACCTATCATCACGAAATTTATTAGTGTGATTTCTAGTTATGTATATAAAACAGTGAAGTATTAAATTTTATTCTGATAGCATTATTTTAACTCTTTAGGCGTACTAAACTCTTTTCCGGAATTAGGGTTTATATGGGGCATAGGGTAAATTATGGACGGATCTTCACGAAATTTTACAGCGTGATTTTCAGTCGAATAAAACGAATTTTTGTAAAATCATATCTTTCTTTGCATTTTTCCACCATTTCTGTTAGTTTTTGTAACAAAATTATCAATTTTGTTTAGGTGGTGGTTCCACATTTTGATTCATAGCTCTGGTCCTACTAAACCGATTTTGCTGGATTTCAATCACGAACTGCTTAGGATAACAACAAGCAATTTGACACCAAGCTTGTTTATTTCTTTTGAGTTTTTCGAAAGTGAGCGTGTTTTCAACAGACGGACATGACTAAATCGACTAAGAATTACTCAAGGACCCAGAATATATATAATTTATGGGCAGGAGGCCAGAAGATTTTGATAAGAAATCGGCTTTAAAAAAAAAAAAAAGTCGGCATTATCGGCTTTTTAATTTAATAAAATACAAAAATTTAAAATACTTGTTTATAACATATAAATTAACAAAAAAATCAATAAAAAAAATAAATTGTAGTTAATTAAGACAAATTATTACAATTAAAAAAGAATAATATACATATACATATTTTTAGGCTCGAAAGTGGAAAATGTTCAATAAATTGATGATATGTAAATAAATATATTTTATATTAAGGGTAAAAAACAAAGTCTTTTTTAACTTGTTTTGATTACAGACAAATATTGGTGTTTCAAACTTAAAATAAACTTAAATAATCTTTAGAAAATAAATAGCTACCTACTAGGGCTTCCAATCGGGATTGGCTATTTCGGGATTTTTCGGGATTAATTTGTTTTATACCAAATATAAATATTTTTTAAACTTTATGAGAAAAACTTAATTTTCCAGTAAATACTCATATTTCATGAACATATACTTAGGTATTATTTATTTGTAAAAAATATAATAAAACAAACTTAAAGTTATAATTGATCACAATTCATAAAGATAATGTAATAAAAACGTACCAAAAAAAACATAAAAATCTTATTTTTTTTATCAATATTTGATTATTGATATAAAAATCACACCATTTCGAAATGTATTTTAAAAAATTGTGTACAGGATACCATTTGGACAATTTGAAAACAATATTGCACAATTTAAGCAAAAAAAAAAAAAAAATTGGAAAATTTAATAAAAATCCTTTCAACTTATTTAATCGATATATTTAAAACAAAACTTTTTGTTATTAATAAATTGTACACATTGTAATTATTGTTTTCTCAAATGAAAGGAAGCATAGTTTTTGTTTTGGCATGTTTTGTTTATTTTCGAATAACAGGGTGTATCAAAAACTTTTTTTGTCAACAAATACACCAACAAATAAATATTTATACAAATTATTAAAAAAAAATGTAATAATAATACAAAATATAAAAAAAATCGGAATCCCGAAAATCCCGGGATTAAAAATCAGAAATCCCGAGATTCGGGATTCACCTAATCCCGAAAATCCCGGTATTTCCGGGATCGGGATTTCCCGATTGGAAACCGTACTACCTACATTGCAAATTTAAATTTTTCAAGGAACATCGATATTTTGTTTTATTTATGTTGCGTTAGCTAAAGTCCTTTCCACATTTTCGAAAAAATGTAAAAGACAAATAATTTTTGGAAATACACCACTAAAATTACCACGTTTTAAATATGATTTTTTTTGATGAAGAGATTGCAAGTTTAGTTCCCTTCCTAACATAAGATTGGCAATCGGATGTACCTGCATCATCTCAATAATATTTTAAGAATAATTTTTTGTCTTGAATTAACATTAAAAGTGAATATAAATTTGTCTAACCCTTACTCTTTTGTAAGTATCACTTCATTTTCCAACTCATATATTAAGTATTTTATATTTTCCTTAAAGAAAAATAAATTTCAATTGCATTATTTTAGCTTTAAAAATGATTTCTTTGGTCAAAAAACCTTTACCAGTTTTTTATTTGGATTTAGTTCTTTCATTCTTTATATTTGAATATTTTTCAAATAAAACTTTAAAAAAGTAACAAGTGCCAATTGCAGAAATTAAAAACACAACAAACACAAACAGAAAGTTACGGCGTTTTGGGTGTTTATCGAAAAATCAGCATCTTTTGACCAAAAATTGGCAAATCGGCACTTTGATAATTTAGAGGCAAAATGCCGATGCAAATATGGCAGGCCTGTTTACCACAATTAATTGTGGTGGAGGGTATAATAAGTGAAAATATTATTATTGAAGAGAAAAAGCAATAGCAAGGATTTTTGCTATTTTATGTTGCTTTAAACAGGTATCATTGACTTTCATTTAAATTAATTTTGAGCCCTAATTGTGTAAAACGTGAGATAACATAAAAAATAACATTTAAAGCAAAAACAAAGTCAAAACTATTTTATAATTTTTTTGTTGCTTTCAACAGAAATTCATATTGCGTTTTAAAATTTTCTACGCACCAAGATATGCAGTGCTTGAAATTTAAAAATGCAAAATAAATTTCTGTAAAAAGCAACAACAAAATTATAAAAAATTTTGACTTTCCCAACAAACCATATAGCCAATCAAAATACAATGCAATTTGAGAATAAGCTTAAACTAATAGTGTGTTCTAAGCTTTTCTTAATTTTATTTATAATAATGTTTATAAAATGTTTTTAACAATGGTTAAAAACTCTTATTATAAACAACTGTTTCTAAGGCAAATTGTTAAATTTGTTGAAAGTGTTTTGCGTGTAAATTAAGTTATAAATTTGTACTGATTGGACGTGCAATTTTAAAATAATAAAAGAATTGGTAATAATTTAATAAATAGATAATAAACAAAATATTAAAAATGCCTATTGAATATGAGAAAATGAAAGAAGACAAACAAAAGAAGTTTTTGATATTGTGTTAAATAATAAAAAACAAGAAAAAAAATTGTGAATTGGAGGTAGATTTCAGTGCTGATGTTCTTATTGCTAAAAATAATATAGATTGTGCAAGTTCTAGTGAAGCTGGTGTTGAAGGAACTGACAGTGGTGGCAAAGACACCAAATTTTATAAAAAACTGTTGGAGAAAACAATATTTTAACTAAAAGAAAATAATATTAAAATTTCTACATTTCATAGATGCAGCTTTGTCAGTGGGTCTTACAGAGGACGAACTTATTAAAGACACCCGAACGTTCTTTCACTTCGCGAAAAAAATGTTGTTTTTTTTTTAACTATTTTTTATTACAAAAATAACTTTTTTATTTAAAACAATTATATTTTTATAAAAACATAATTGTTATGCTATTTATCTTTACAAAATTGCATAGAAAAAAGAAATATGAAATCGATTCAACATTTATTATAAGATACAAATAACTTAGCTTTACAGTGGATGTCTTAAGTAATACAGGTATGTCTCAATAAGCTGACATAAATTGTACACTACGTAAAGAAAACTATTTTAAGCAAAACTAAGCTGTTCCGGCATAATATTGTAATACTTGTAAAACTTGGTAATGGCGGCACAAATCTGTTTTCAGAAAAACCAAACCTAGTTTAACCGAGATCTTAAAAACCTTGTTTTAAAGCAGTGATAACCAAGCAACAAACAAAGTTGTTGTATACATATGAATTGCCGACCGTGGCTGTGTAAAAAACCATGGTGAGAAATTTCCGTTCTTTTAATTTAAATAATTCAACTTTGTACCACGTCCACACGTTTTGTCGACGCTTGTATCTAATTTGGAAACTTTGGTCCGGGCCGTTCTCAAGATATACATAAAAAAACAACACAACAATGGATTTATTGGTAAAATTAGGTTTTTTGCTCATATCTGAGTCATGTGTGGACTCGTGCGACATAAATGTATAACAACCTAGCCCCCATCACGAGCTATTCTACGAAGACAAACGCTCATTAAGAGACTTTTATAAAAATAGCAAAAAACTAAAAATGCAGTTCTTAATATTTTTTCATGCCCTACACGATTTTACATTGGGAGAACTGATATTTGCAAAAAATTCAAAAAGTTATCACCCTAATGTACAAAGAACATTTCAAATGTAATTATAAATTTTTTGTATGTATAAACAATTAAGAAATTTAATTTTACGCAGAACAAAAAAAATTGCATACAGTTCATGCAAAAATAAACATACATACTTTCGAACAAAAGGAAAATGCATGTCTTAACAACAAATTCATACGGCCATCCTGATTAACTTTTATTCAAATTGTACAAAAAAGAAAAACAATACACACGAAAGGGTGTATTTGTATGGGTGATATTTGTTCGTGTATTTATACTTAACTCTTTGATATCAAGCGTCACTTTCAGTTGTATACATTTAAATAAGAAGAAGGCAAAAAAGCATTTTAAGAAATAATTTTCATAAGAATTTTATTTAAATAAAAAAAATGCATAAATTTATCATTATTCGTAGACATTCCTAAATCAACATTACAACCAATTTTTATTATTTAAACGAATATCTATGTTTGATTGTATGTTTGCTGCACGTTAGTGTTGCATGCTGCACACACACCCTCATACCAACACTGACTAACTAATATACTTAAAAATTCAAATGAAATTCATTGTACTCTAAGAACAAAGTGACACAACAAAATGCTAATAAGATGATAATGATGACAACAATGACAATGATGCGTTCTGATCTTGGTTGGTACCAGGGTTGTCAGATTGATTTTGACCTTCTTCGCCAAATTCAATATCAAAAATCGCCAAAATCGCCAAAGCCTTTGTTTACAAGTTTTTGACAATAAAATACATATTTTTAAATTATTAAAAATATTTTTTATAAATGCTAAAAACCAAATTAGTTCCGTATCGCTTAAATACGCCAAAAATTCAAAAAAAGTCGCCATAATATATATTTTGCTTAATTTTTTTTTAGAGCGAAATAAAAATAGTTAGTGAACACAAAAAGGGTACGATGTTTACTATAAAATAATTTATAATAGTCTACGTAAAGCAACAAAAAAAGATTTTTGCGGCTAGTACTTAACAAACATTAGAAATGCACTACATATATACAATAGTTGCAGTTTTATTATATATCTAAAACGCTTCACCGTCAAGACTCGCTATTTTTCTTCTAATTTGGAATACATTGTGAGGGTATTACATTTATTCAACGAAAGTACAAAAGAAGTGCAACATGTACTATTCCCATTCATATAACTTATCAGGCATGTTCTGAAAATCACTTTTTGTGAAAGTGAATTGAAATCACAAAAAAGGTGTTCAGGACAAAAAGCTTTTTTCATAATTGTGATTTTAAACCAGTCGCTAAGTGGCCGCCGATTTTTTTTACTTGCTTATTTGTTTCCACCGTTTTTAACTAAGTTAAAACTTTTGTGGTTTTCAAAACACCCATTAATCACAATTGTGATTTGAAATCTTTTGATTTACAGAGCATGCCTGTATAACTCCTAATAACGAGTCTAGAAGCTCGTATTGCATTCTAATTCGAAGGCGAGTTTAAGTGGAGTTCATAGTTTCACAGGCATTACTATTTGTAATAACCACATATTAAGGACAGCCAAAGTAAAGTCCTTAAAATTTTACGTACCTGCCGTATCCTTGTAGCTTTTAAATGTTGGCCTAAACTTATTTAGCTATGTTTCCAATTAACCAACGCTTATTTTTCCATTGTGTTTCATAAACGTCCAAAGGTATGATAGGATTCATAAAAATCTTTAAAATATCACTAACAACGACATATTTTATCTGTGATAATAAATTGCCACATATGTACATATAAGTATAATGTGAAAATGTTTATAGACTTAAAATATATTAGTGTTTTAAGGAATTCTATTTATTGATTTTTTCAAGAGCAATTTAATATATGTATAAGAAACACTTTTCTAGAAGATTTTCATTAACTTCATCAGCCATTTGAACATACCTTCAAATACCTATCATACATATGATTGCCTGAAATTGCATTCATAAAAATACGAGAATTAAAATAATACTAGATGACCCGTGCGAATATTTCGCACAGTAAGTTTTCATTTTTGTAACATAAAATTAAAATAATTAATAGAAATTTTAGTAACTTCAATACATTTTATTAAAAGTATAAAAATATTAGAAATCATAATATATATCTATATATATAAAATTGTAACGTTACTGACTCACTGACTCACTGATTCATCATCGCACAGCCTAAACGCCTAAAGCTAGACACTTGAAATTTGGACCAGAGATTGGTCACTCCCCAAATCGATCCACTAAGACGGGATTTTTGGAAATTCGAATGTTTAGGGGGTAAAAAAGGGTAAAAACGGGAAAATTCGGTAACCTTATATCTCCAAAACTAAAAGAGATACAAACAAAATTTAATACCTATCGTTGTTCTTTAGAAAAATAAGCGGACAGGTGTCTGGTACTTTTTTGAAATTCGGACCTATTTGGGAGTAAACGGGTAATATCTGAATTTTAGTACTTTTTTGACACCCCATCTATCTTTTGAACCAATAAACATAGAAACAAAGTTAATACCACATTCGAAACCTAACAAAAATATACGAATTCAAATTTGGTACTTTTTCGAAATTCGAACATTTAAGGGGTAAAAATCGTAACTATTTTTGGTACTTTTTTTAAAAAACATTTTTCTCCATTTATTGAAATATTCGTACTAAATTATGGGCTGCCACTATTATACTGAAATTTTTTATACTTTAATGGGGGGAAAATAGTACCAAAAAGGGGAAATACGAGAAATTTGATATTTTACTTAACTTTTTGGTTCTACAACTGGTATTTTTTAAATTATCGTTTATGTTGGACCTAAAAACATAAGATTCATCATGCAATGTCCGGAATGGATAAGAATCCATAAGGGGCAGTTTTTGGTACTTTTCTGTTAATTAACTGGTACTTTTTGAATTTCCGTTAGTATTGGACCTATAAAAATAAAATTAAACATGCAATGTCCCGAATGGATGAGAATCTATAAGAGGGAACTTTTTGGTACTTTTTTGTTCATTAACTGGTACTTTTTGAATTTACGTTAATATTGGACTTAGAAACATAAAATTCAAAATGAAATGTCCTGAGTGGTTAAGAATCCATAAGGGGAAGTTTTTGGTACTTTACTGTTCATAAAATGGTACTTTTTGAATTTCCGTTAGTATTGGACCTATAAAAATAAAATTAAACATGCAATGTCCTGAATGGATGAAAATCTATAAGAGTGAACTTTTTGGTACTTTTTTGTTTGTATTGGACCTAGAAACATACAATTCAATATGCAATGCCCTGGATGGATGAGAATCTATAAGAGTGAACTTTTTGGTACTTTTTTAATCTTGGACTGGTACTTTTTGAATTTCCGTTGGTATTGGACATAGACAGATAAAATTAAACATGCAAGGTCCTGAGTGAATGAAAATCTGTAAGAGGGCTTTTGGTACTATTTTGTTCTTTAACTGGTACCTTTTATATATCCGTATTTATTGGATCTAGAAACATAAAATTAAACATGCAAGCTCCTGAGTGAATGAGAATTTGTAAGAGGGATTTTTTTTTAAATAAACTGGTAATTTTTTTAATTTAATATTTATTTTTGTGCATTAAATAAAAAAGCAAATTGGTGTCTGGTACTTTAACGAAATTCGGTCGTTTTAGGTAGTAAATCTAGCTTTTAAGCCAATACGTATAGAAATAAAAATTAAATAACATTTGTTACTTATCTAAAAAATACAAATGCGAATTTGGTACTTTTTCGAAATTCGAACGTTTCAGGGGTGAAAATTGTACCTATGTATATCGATCCCGCGAACCTCATACCTCCTAAACTAAAAGAGATAAAAAACATCAGCAATTCGCTAACCGTATATTTCCTAAACAAAAAGAGATACAAAAAATTTAATACTAATTATTGTTCATTAAAAAAAATAAACGGAGAGGTGTCTGGTACTTTTTTGAAGGAAGACCTTTTTGGGGTGTAAAAGGGTAAATAAATATTGTATCACATTTTTAGCTTATCTAAAAAATACAAAACAGGTTTGCACCTTTTTTGAAATTCAAACGTTTAAGGTGTGAAAATCGTTCCTAATTTTGTTACTGTTTTCTCAACATTTTTCTCCATCTCTATATAATATAAATTTGTAAAGTAACTGACGGATTCATCATCGCACATCCTAAACTCTTGAAGCTAAAAAGCTGACTTTTGGACCGAAGGTTGTCCTCTCGCCAAATCGATTCCGCTAACCAAAAAAATCCAAAATTAAAGAGATCCAAAAAATTTAACACTTATTGTTGTTCGTTAAAAAAAATAAGGGGACAGGTGCCTGGTACTTTTTTGAAAATAAACTTTGGCATAAAAATATGTCCACGAAGAAAACGGAGACGCTAACGAAGTAGCGGGTTAAATGCTAGTCATACATATTTATATACATACATACATACATATGCTTAAATGCTTTTATAATACTTCTTTGAATACAATGTTAGAGGCAATGACATGATCATCGTTAACTTTTTGCCCGTACGAACGGTTCTATATAAACTATAATTTTTATCAATGAAAATATTAATTTTTCAATTTCTAATTATTTTTCGTCATTAGTGTTAGAAATAAGCTTTAAAATGAGATATCATTCATTAAATTTGATGCGGTGGTATGGGAGATATTTGCAACCGACAAAAAAAAGTGCTTTAGAAATAATATATATTATTTCTAAGTATTGAATTTAACGAATTTCAAAACAAATTCATAGGTCATCAAAAATAGCCAGTTGGCGATTTTAACTATTGTAAAAATCGCCCAAAAATCGCCATGTCGCCAAATCAAAAATTAGGTCGCCAAACATGGTAGAAAATCGCCACGTTTGGCGAGAAATCGCCACATCTGACAACCCTGGTTGGTACAATGATGGTAAAATTATTTACCTTAAAACAATTTTACCACAAACAATGGAAGGTAATTTTTAAAGATACAAAATAGAAGGGCTCCATTGAACAGGAATAGACAAACAGATAAAGAAAAAAAATAAAACGTCTGTTAGCTAAAAATAGTTCTCATTGGTTTAATTGCAATCGAAACAACTGTACATCAATTTGAATTTTTACATGGAACGGAAGAGATTTTTTGCAACCGAAAGAAAAGGTTTGTTTCTTTACTCAAGTTTTGGATTCATCAAAATCCCAATTTGATGAATCCAAAATATCGGCTGTTAACCTGAAGCCTGCTTCTGGCAGCCGTGATCGAGTACTTTCTCGATTCGAAAGCAATTTAATATTAAATTATTTTAACAACATTTTTTCAATGTTATAAAGCATTATTTGAGTTTCACAATACTGAAAAAATAATTTCGATTCGTTCAGTATCGACTGAAATAAAATTGCTTTCAAATCGAGAAAGTACTCGATCACGAGTGCCAAAATTAGACCCGTGGTCTTAACACATGCAAGTGCAAATCCGAAAAATTCAATACATACACTCATACTTTTTCACTAATGCAATTTTCTTACTGCCTGTGTTACAAACAATTGTTACAAGTACATGTTTAAAAAATTTTACTTGTAACAATTTTTACAAATTTTTAACAATTTTTAGTGAATGAAAGCAGCTTTTGCCAGGCAACTTGCTGCAAGACATTTCAAATGAGAGTGGGTTTTTGACTATAACCAGTGTTACCAAATTTTCTTGATTGCGTGACTATAACCAGTGTTACCTAATTTTCCTGATTGCGGAAACGATTATTATCGTTTTTATTTTATTTAAGTAAATATTAAATAAAAATACTTTTTTTTTTTTGCAAATACACATAAAGTATACAATTGATTTAAGTTAAAATATCAATCTCATTACAAAAAGTAATACATAGTAATAATTAGTTATGCCAAATGTTTATTTTGAAATGAAGCTCTGTTTTGCACTTGGTAATTCTGATTTATAAATGAACTTTTATTTGACTGTGAAAGCAATCACGCAGCGTGAAATTGTTCTGTATTTTATTTAACGTCCTCTATTTGAACTGGAATAGCATTTTAACTTTATTTGACTTTTCCTAATACTGGAATAGCGCTGCCAGACGGCCTGGAATAACCTGGACTGTCCAGTTTATGGGTCTTGTCCAGGTACCAGCTAAGATACAATTTGTCCAGTTAAAAAAATTTATTTAATTTTTAAAAATTACTTCTTAATTTATTATATTTTTTAATGACATATCAATTAACATTATACGGTCCAGTTTTTAAAAATGCGATAAACGTTCAAAAATCTATATAAATTGATCTCGTTTGTTATTCATGCCTTTTAGCAATACGTTTTGCAAAACGACTTTTAAATAATCTTTACTCACAAGAAACTATTATTTTGACCGAATAAAGACTACAATTGTATTCAGACTAAATTGTGATAAAAGTTGCAAAATATTTTAGATATTGTTGCTTACAACTAAAGAAATAGAGTTTTTAAACTCTGCAAATAACAATACAAAATATGTGTAAGAGGTTAAACAAATAGTTATCAGCCATGTCCTGGATGACGGATCGGAGTGAAATTAACATCAATCAAACTTTGAAATCTTACCAGTGTTTAAAGTTCATTAACCTATTTTTTTAAACGTTATACTATGAGTACAGCTTATCTTTATTAGAAATAATTTTAAAATCAGGAAAAACTACGTTAATTTTCCAAAAAAAAACAAAAAAAATTAAACGGGAAATTTCCATTCATTTAAATTTCACTCGATTTCGATTTCCATAAGATTTGTGGTTTAAATTAATATATACCAATCCGAATTTATGTATACGATGAAAACAATTTTACAACAATACAAAAACAACAGAAACATTTCGAAATGTCAACCATTTCTAAACAATAGATTGTGAATCCAAAACAAATTGTTTCGAACTGTCAAAGGCAGCAGGCTTTTCGCTGCCACCTGAAGTGATTTGGGCATGATATCTACAAAATTTTGTAATATGACATAAGACTAATTTTCAAATGTTTCGTTTCCTTGCTATGTTTCTTTATAGTAAAAAAATATGAAGTAAAATTTTACTTTTTCTTATAGTTAAGTGCATTTTCAAATTTTCCAGTTATTTTTCCAAGATCCAGGTACATTTTTTCTATTGTCCAGTTTTTCGACTCTCGGTATCTGCCAACCCTATACTGGAAAGTTGTAAAATATTTCCTTCTAGCTTGAAAATTTGCTTATTTGCAAATACATTTAGATCATCAATACAAATTATTTTATTTTCTTCGGATATGCAATTATATTTAAAGTTTACAATGGGTTTATGAAACGAATTTTCTATGAAAATTTGTTAAATAAACCTTTAAAATTTCTAACATATTTTTATGAATAAGGGCATTAATGTTTAATTAAAATTTAGCAAATTAAATTTTGATTAAATAATTTTTGCAATCTTTTTTAGCAATTAACTCTAGTTTAAGGCGATGCCTCTATGAGAATTTTTTGTAAAAGCAAGTTATTAAGATGCTATTATATTGTGATGCACATATCGCACTAAATCAACAAGAGTTGTTAACTCGAAATTTAAAGATCTTCAGTAGAAGCAAAACCATTTTTAATTTTACATTAAAGGCATGTGAAAAATAATTTTTAAACCAACCGTTGCATTACCAAAAAGTCAAACATGCGTGCATCATATTTTTACAGCGGATAATGAATGAATATTACGCGTTGATTTTTTCCAAACAGTGAAAAAATTAAAATTTTGAGTTAATACCCTCTTGTTGATCATATGCGATTTGAAAATTAGGGTGTCCCAATTTTTTTTTTTTTTTTGTCAGAGGCTCAAGCATAATTTGAAAGCTTATAGGGTCCAGTATTTTTGAATTTTTTTTTAGATTTGTAGGAAGAGGTTTATAGGTCTCGCAAATCAAGTCTATGTTAAAAATCTGGTTTTTCGGCCTTTTTTCAAACTTGACTCATAACTTTGTCAATAACCACGTTCATTTAATTTTTTGACCGAATATTTCTAAAGAAAATTTCTCAAACTTTATTTCCATATGCAAGTTCCGGCAATATTTTTGTCCATTACGATTCCAGATATTAAGTATTTTTGTAATTTTTTAACAAATTCTGTAAAAAACGGTTTATTACTTTTCAAACTTTTATGAAAGGTATAAAAACTAGTGACTCGATTTTGAACACCGATAAATTCTAAACAATTAAGAAAAACAAAAATGGAATTTTGTCCTACAGTTTCCGAGTTACACTATTTTTATAGTTTGTACCTTAAAAATGGTGATACTTTTTTCCTTATAATTATTGTATATTTCCATAAAATTTTATAGTAAGATTTTAACTGCCGTTAACTTCTGACATTTATTGATCTTAATCGTTACACGCTTTCATTTTCACTTTTTATTTTATGTGTCCTCCAGGAGCTATCAATCGGGCTCGCTGGATGAGGAATTTTCTATTCTTGGAAAATATGCATTTTCCGAAACCAGTTGCAATCTTATATAGACAAAACAATAGTTGATGCCTTGCTTGAATTTAGTTCATTTATTTAGAATATATATCAAATATTGGTACCTCTGCCAGTGCCCCCGATACGCTCCTCTCAATGATCTGAATCTATTAAAGGAATTGGATAGTTATAAAATTATTAATAAAGCAGTTGCAAAAGCCTCGCGTAAAACTTTTCTAGGTTATCAGTGGTTCTTAACTCCGAAATTGGCTGCCTCATCGTTTTTTGATGAACGTATCGACACCAAAACTTAGCGATTATGAAGTAGCAAATGTAACTTTAACAGAAGAAAACTTTAGAAATAAAGAAATTCAACAATTCGTTTCAAAAACCAGTCTAACCTTATTTAAAAAAAATAGATCAGAGAATTGGAAAGCCAACAAGTCATTTCAAGAGGCAAAGAAAAAAGTTCAACAATTACAAGTGGTAAATGATGTGACAGAACGAGGTGTGGCTTTGGCTAATACTTATATTAATGTCACAACTTCTGCAACTGATTACCAGAATTTATTGCAAGGTATAGAACTACATCGCAAGAACCCCAATAAATGATTTTTCACAGAGCAAAAGAAAATTTTTTTTTTTTTTTGATTGGATAAGATTGGTGAACTGGCAAACAGCTTATAATAACATATACTGGGTATAAAGATAAAAACGGGTATAACTCAGGAACGGTAAGAACAAATTTAAAAATTGTTTATTCATATTAATAAGAATTAATTTGTCTTTCAAACTGCATCATTAGTTTTTTTCGTTTTTATTTAAACTTAAAAAGTTGTAAAGCGTTATTACAAAATTTTTGAAAAAATTACGAAAAATTTTAATTAAATGTATCTAAATGTGTAAACTCATCACCAAAACTTAAAATTTTTTTACACAGAAATAAAGCTTGGATACTTTTCTTTAAAACTGTTTCCTCGGGAGTGAAGAAACTCGTGGTATTAAGCAAGTTATGAGAAAAGTTAAAGTTAAAAAGGCCGAAAACTCCGTTTTTTTTTTATGAAAACTCCATTTTTGCGCGACCTCTAAACCTGTTCCGAAAATTCTTAAAAAAAAATCAAAAATACTTTTCCCTAAAATCTTTTAAATTTTAATTGAGCACCTATGAAAATCAGAAAGAAAAAATTTTTTGGGACACCCTAACGTACATATGTATATACTTACAAACATATATTTTAACAAACTTAATTATAAGAAAAAGACAACTTTTTAGGATTCCAGTATATTGGTCGTAGCTCTGAATTTAAGCACCGACGTTTTAGGGAAGACCGTAACCATTTTCTTTGGTTATAAAACTTGGTCTCTGGAAGACCCATGGTTCCAGAAAATGAGTATTTTAAAAAAAAATATATATATATATAACTTTATTCATAACTTTTTCGTATCTGAGCCAATTTCTTCAAGTTTTTCAGAAGATATGTTTTCGTATAGATTTCTGATGTTTTGATATATGAGACATATCAATAGGTTACATGAGAACCTTAAAATTTATAAAAATTTAGATGTTTTCTGTACGGGAGGTACCACGCCCACTTCTCCAATCCGACATTGTAGGATGCTGTGTGTTGATACCTAATTTGGAGACTTGAGTTCTTTTCGATCTCTAGATATACAGAAATTTATAATGTCTTGTATGGGAAGTGCCACGATAACTTTTGTGTATTGATAACCCAGATGCCTGAATCTTATTTGGAAGCGCTGGCTCTTGCCGTATTCAGATATAAAGAAAAAACCAATACAAAACCACAACAAGGCTTTTTTGCGTATATAACAGATGTACAGGCGGTCAACCAGATTTGAACTTCTCTTCTCATAAGGATCCAGAATTTTTATACTTTATAGGGTCTAGGATCAATATTGTGAAAGTTACAAACGGAATGACAACGTTATATATAAAACAGCGCCAATATACTTTTTAACTTTATACTTAATATCAAAAGAAAATTCCATTAATTAAAAGTAACAGAGATGTACCTATAAAATAAAAAAAAACGAATTTACCTTGCAAAATTAAAATTTTGTCTTTTTAAGATCTTTTTGTAGAGGCTCAGCATACAAACGTACGTACATACAGTAAAAGCTTGATAATAAGGACCTCGCTAATTCGGATTGTTCGGTAATCCTGATATCGTTTTTCAACAAATTGTACACTCTATAATCCGGTTTGATTGCAACTTTATAATCCGGATTGTATACAAACTGTTGTGAAGTGGCAATCTCTATTAATTCTTATTTCAAAAACAAACTATTCCGTGTTTTTTTTATTTTCTAAGGACAAAAAGGACCGTTATATTTATGTGCAAACACTTTTTTTCTTTTTTTTGTTCTTTACAGATGTAATTATTTATATCAATGATTAATATATATAATATACCATTCATAATGTGTTTTAGAAGCATTTTTAATGCAAAAACACTGTTTTAAATTTTTTAATCGGTAATCCGGATAATTCGATAATTCGGATTAGGGTCTGCAATCAATTATCCGGGTTATCAAGCGTTTACTGTATATGTATAAATGTGTAGATTTACAAAGAAATGTATGCATGTACATTAGACTGGTCGCAATTTTTTTTTTTTTTTAAATTTAATTGTTTGCGCTGCTTAAAATATGAGGTTTGGTGTAAGAAATCATGATCTAATTTTTCAGGTCAATCTGACGGTGCCTAGCCGTGCCGGGTGGGGCCAAAAGTTCCCCATATTATAAAAAAAAAACATCTTTTCGATCAGATCTTTATAGTTATACTAGTTGAAAAGCAGAAAATCAAAAATATGGCTTCGTTACGATCTTCCGCAGTGAAAGTACTTGAAGTGTGCCAAATTTCAGCTTCCTATGTCATCAGATGGCTTCAGAAAGTTGCGGAAAGAATAGGACATACATGCAAACATCCTGACGTACTAAGAAATTGAAGAAGAATTGTATAGATAGATTAAAGAATTTGCTATTTAATATTTTAGTATGATACGAACGAAATATTTTTAACCTAATTCGGGGTCGCTGAATCTAGTGGTGCTAAGCCGTTTTTTTAGCTTACCTTTGGTTTTCGAGATATACCGTTATTTCGAAAATTAAGGATGTTGCACAACATATGTTCGCGTAACTCAAAAACGCTTTAGTTTATTGAAAAACTAAAAAACCGAAATTCCGCAATAAAATTTACTTTAAGAAAGTTAAAACTTTTTGCTTTATGTTGGCTTTGGTTTTCGAGATATACCATTATTTCGAAAATTAAGGATGTTGCACAACATATGTTCGCGCAACTCAAAAACGCTTTAGCTTATTGAAAAACTAAAAAAAAACCGAAATTCCGCAATAAAATTTACTTTAAGAAAGGTAAAACATTTTTCTTATATGCGCAGTCGTTTTAGAAACATAATTTTTTTTTTCTGCAAAAAAAATAATTTTTTTATTAAAATTTTTGATTTTCGGCTTTTCAACTAGTATAACTATAAAGATCTGATAGAAAAGATGTTTTTTTTTATAATATGGGGAACTTTGGGCCCCACCCGGCACGGCCAGGCACCGTCGGATTGACCTGAAAAATTAGATCATGATTTCTTACACCAAACCTCATATTTTAAGCAGCGCAAACAATTAAATTTATAAAAGAAATCCCATACAAGATGCGACCAGTCTAATGTACATATGTATGCACAAGTGCCATGACTTGGTATGAATATCCGTAATCATGCTTATAATAATTAGCATCATGAAGTCTCACATTGCTTAGTGTTAATATAAGCGAGTTGAAGAAAACCCTTCCTTTTCATCTGTTTTGTTTACTTGAAAATTCACAGAAAGTGGAGTCATGAACAAACAACGCTTAAAAAAAAAACCAAAACAAATACACACACTTTGCACAACCAGACACAAAGGATAATAATGGAAATGGTACATGCTTATCACATTTATACACACGTATTAACGTACGATTGATCTTAAACATTTTGATCGAAAGATTCACAATCCATTGGTCGTTAGGACGGGCAGGCGGGCGAACAACATATTAAGTGTTTAATGAATCTTGGTCTTTTGTTTTACAAATAACCATTTATATAGGTAAAAAAAATTAAACAGTTGTTATACCCTTACATATGTAGAAACCAGCCAGCGTTGCCATTGTTCGCCTTTTCCGTCCAGTTTTGTCGGATATTTTTCGTTTTGAGCACTGGTCGCAAACGTGTGGAACTCTATTATGTATTTTCAGAAATCGGTTGATTTTTGATGAAACTACGAATGTGGCAATGGATTGTTTTCGTTGCATTCGAGCTAACAAACTCAGATGCCGTTTCCATTTATCTCCTCATAAAAAACTTTTCATCGACAAACCTTTAAATTGTTTTATCGGATTGGCAACACATGGTCTTTCATGGCTGCTAATGTTCGTAGGCTTAAAACGAAGGCAATTCATATAAAGAATTATATAAAATCGTCAGCTGGGCTTTTACGGGCGCCATTTAATGAATTCTCCTTGGTTAAAACTTTACTTAAGGAGATTTTACACGATCTGTATTTTACAGTTATATTGTCAAATTTCCCACTGAAAAATGCATATATGCCGTGTATAAACTTATGTAGATGACAGCCTTCATTTACAGTAGGGCTGTGGAGTCGTCAATTAATAGTTCGAACTCCGACATCATTCGCTGAAATTTTTTTATTACGACTCCAACTCGGGCTCCTATTTTAAAATCTGCAGTACCTTTTAAATGATTAAATACACGCAGAGAAAAAACATGTTTAAATATGGTCACCTCCAACAAAACTGTTCTTAAAGAAAACAGTAAACATATTTCATATATTTTTTCTTACCATATTAGTAACACCAACCATCATACTACGGTTAAATTAGTCCTCCATCAAGAAGCCACAACCATATTATGGTTGCCTCTAAGCACGATCGTTCAATATGTATGACAATAATTTGTTTTTATACCCTCCACCACAATTAGTTGTGAAGAGGGTATACTAAGTTTGTCATTCCGTGTGAAACTTTTTTATTATTAATCTCAGACCCCATAAATTATATATATTCTGGGTCCTTGAGTAATTCTAAGTCGATTTAGCCATGTCCGTCTGTCTGTCCGTCTGTTGAAAACACGCTCACTTTCAAAAGAAATAAAAAAACTTGGTGTCAAATTGCTTGAAGTTGTCCTAAGCAGTTTGGGATTGAAATCCAGCAAAATCGGTTCAGTAGGATCAGAGCTATGAACAGGGCTGTCAGATTTTTTTGAGCTCTATCGCCAAACCGGATGTCAGAAATCGCCAAAAATCGCCAAACGTCAATTTGGTCCAGTTTTTGTAATTTTTTTTTTTAATTAAATTTTGCATACAAAAAACGGTAGTATAACATGTTAGTCAAAAATCGCCAAAAACTGAGAATAAATACAAAAAATTCGCCGAAAGTAAATTTTGTTTTGTTTCTGTAATTTTTTTTTAAATAACATAAAATGGAGATCGTATAAGTATTCAGTTAAAAAAGCTTAAATTAAGTACACAAGTCTATAAGATCGTATACTTCAGCCTCACTGATTTCTTTACTGGAGTTTTGACCTGCATACTATTAGACTTACATAAATACTATTAGAATTAAATAGTGACTGAATATAAAATTCACTTAAACTAATAACAAAACAAAAATCATGTGGAAAAAAATTGCAAGTTTTTTTTACATAAGTAATGATAACAAAAAATAACAAGTTAAACAAAATCGCCGAAATAATATAAATGGTGAAAATAGCCAAGTTAATCGCCAGTTATATCAGAAATCGTCACAAAAGTCGCCAAATAGGAAATCCCATCGCCAATCACGTTTCAAAATCGCCACGTTTGGCGAGAAATCGCCATATCTGACAGCCATGGCTATGAATCAAAATGTGGAACCACCACCTAAAAAAAATTTATATTTTTGTTACAAAAACTAACATAAATGGTGGAACAATGCATAGAACGATATAAGATTTTGCAAAAATTAATTTTTTTCGATTGGAAACGCGGATGACGTTCAACTTTATACCAGTTGTAATAATGCCTTAATCGACCAGTGTATTATATCTCTTAATCAACAACTTCATCGTATTTATACGTGGGCAACGGCAAATGGCTTGGAAATAAATCCAAAAAAATCTAAATGCGTAGTTATTCAAAGGCGACTAAATAAACTTAATATTATACCTAATATATTTATAAATAATCAGCAGATTGAAATAGTAAAATCTGCTAAGAATCTAGGAATATTTTTCAATGACACTCTTACGTGGTCGAACCACATTAACTATGCTTGTGGTCGCACCTTTTTAATGATTAGAACTCTTTGGCGGACCCAGCATTGTACACCTTTAAGAATAAGAATGCTTCTTGCTAAAACTTATCTGATGCCAGTAATACTGTATGGCTGTGAGCTATTTGCTAAATCTGATACGATTAGTAAGGCGAAATTGAACGTTGCGTTTAACAATATTGTACGGTACGTGTATGGACTTAAAAGGCGTTCTAGTGTTTCTTTGTTTTCATCTCGGCTTTATGGCCTTTCCTGAGATAATCTGCTGAACATGAGAATTTTAGTTTTTTTACATAAGATAATATATACCCACAAACCTGAGCACTTGTACGGTAAACTTTGTATTTTGACATAAGCAGGGGGAAAAGAATTAGATCGTTCGGGTATAAAAGTTTAATTTCTGAGTGGCATTTCTACATATTCGCAGTATCTCTCTGGAATTCTATACCATATAGCAATCAACTTTTAAGTAACGCACGAAAATTCAGGCAAAATATTTTTAAACTGTTTTCAGCATAGCACTTTGAAACATAATTACTTGAGATTAAAATATATAAAATTATCTAAATTTTTGATTATTAAAATATATTGTTTTATGCTTTTTTTTAAATATTTAAATTAAATTATCTTTATTTTTTGTTTAAATTAAATTGTTTTTTTGATTACTTAAGTTATTAATTAATTAATGACTTAAAGTTTAACATATTCTCAGTTCCATACTGCAAAATAAGACTTTTAGTCTTGTGTATGGAGCAATTCAATTAATAAATAAATAAATAAACAACGCTGCAAAGCTTCGTGAAGGTCGGTCCATAACTTACCCAAGGCCCCATATAAACCCTACTCTCGGAAAACAATTTAGCAAGCCTAAAACCGAAAAAATAATGCTATCATACCAAAATTTGGTACGTCACAGTTTTAAAATACTTGAAATGACAATGTGAAATTTCGTGAAGATCGGTCCATAATTTACCTAGGCCCCATATTAGCCCTATTCCCAGAAAAGAGTATAGTACGCCTAAAACCATAATTAACATTGCTATCATAGCAAATTTTGGAACGTCACCGTTTAATAGGACTAGAAATGACACTGTAAAATTTCATGAAGATCGGTCCATAATTTACCCTAGGGCCCATATAAACCATACTGCCGAAAAACAGCTTAGTACGCCTAAAACTGTAAAAAATATCATAAAATTAAGTACATCACAGTTTTATAGGACTAGAAATGACACTGTGAAATTTCGTGAAGATAGGTCCATAATTTGCGCATATAGCCCTGCTCCCGGAAAACAGTTTAGTTCGCCTAAAACCATAAAAAATAATGCTATCATACCAAAATTTGGTACGTCACAGTTTTATAATACTTGAAACGTCATTGTGAAATTCCGTGAAAATCGGTCCATAATTTACCCTAGGCCCCATATTAACCCTACTCCCGGAAAACAGTTGAGTACTCCTAAAACCGTGAAATTAGTACGTCACAGTTTTGTAGGACTAGAAATGGCATTGTGAAATTTCGGGAAGATCGGTCCATAATTCACCCTAGGCCCCATATAAAGCCCACTCTGGTAAAATAATTAAATACACCTAAAACCGTAGCAGATGTAGATATTGCGGTAAACTTTCTTCCAGCTTAGCTTCCTATGGCCGAAAAAATGTTATGCAATTTTGTGATTTACGGTCCATAATTTACTTTAGATCCCGTTTTAGCAGCCTGCAACGCTTAAACTAACAAACGCTTTAACTAATTAAACAATTTAATACCAGAAATCACTCTGCAGAATTTTGGGATGATTTGTTCATAGCTTACCATGGCTCCAATATAAATTGCCCACCTGAAAATCATTTAAGTTCAGCTGAAGCTGCTACGAATCATGATATTTTGCATTAAACTTTCTGATTGTCGGTCAATCATTTTATATAGGTCTAAACAGCAACAAATTTTAATGCAGATGTCTGCTTTTATAAAGATAATAATAATAAATAGACATCTTACAGATATTACTCCTAAAACATTCGAACTGTCGGTGGAGGGTATTAAAGATTCGGCATAGCCGAATATAGCACTCTAACTTGTTAAAGTTACAATAGTATTTTCCTCCTTTCAAAGAGCAACATGCTATGGTTGAAAACCAACCATACTATTATAATTGTTAAACATATTTAAGTTATTATTAACCATAACATGTTCGGAGGCAACCATAATATGGTTGTGGCTTCTTGATGGAGGATTTATTTAACCATAATATGGTTGTTGGTGACACTAACATGTTTAAAGTAAGCACAACATTTTTTGAGAGAATGTTTCGTGATGATCTTGCCTAAGCAACCAGTGAAATGCGCATAGAAACAAGCTTATCCTCCAACAATAAATTTTAGTGCTTTTATCAAGAATAAAAATTGGGAATTAAGCACGACAAACAAAATCGTATTAATTGTAAACATAACATGTTTAAAATTTTCCTTAAAAATCGTTTTGTTGGAGGAGATCATATTGAAATATTTTTTTTCTGGGTGTCATTAGACCGGGCCGACGTCCATTTACCACGCCACAAAATTCATTTTTTTACATGTAGCGCTGCCATTTAAACTCCAATCTCATCATATCGCATATCGTTTTAGAAACTTCATTGACAAATCTTTGATTCAAGGGGGTGACCGGCAAAACTTTTTTTCCATCCACCTTAGTATATATGTACATATAAAGAGAAAAAAATTCTGTAAAAATTTCAAATCGATATTTTAATTTTAACACGTACCGCATTGCGCTTGAATATAGTTATTTACATATGTGTAGGTGAGATGCAAAACTCGTTCGTTACTCTTTATAAGAATTTTGGGAAAATGCAAAAAACATATAGCGTCCGATTAAATGGACCCAAGTGATGGAACTTTTTTGAAGTGTTGTACCATTCTTGATTAATAACTCAACATTTAAAAATTTATACCAACTGCATTATACAAAATAATAGATTTAATTTTGGAACAAACGAATTAAGCTATGAATTTTGGAAAAAAACGAGTTTTAGTTGAATTTATATGGGATCGAACTAGTTTTGCAACACACTATAGCCACAGGAAAATTGTTCATTGAACTTTAGATTAATTTATTAAAACACTGCCTTTTGGTGTCAATTTATTTATTTAGTCAAATATTTCGACCAACTTTGTGAATTATTCTAAGGAAAATTTAATATATTTTTAATTTAAACATGAAGATGCGCCTTCAGTTGTTACTTGTGTAATTATTAAAACGCATTTTGAAGAGAAAAATAAGGCAACAAAAAATTGTTGTAAGCCTTGTTTTATTTGTGGGAAATAGCAAACCTTTTGTTGCTATACTTGCGGCTGTTTGATTGAAGGGATTCAATAGTACCAATACAATAATGGGAGGTAAATGACACCAAGTCCAATTTAATAAGTAAAGGTATGTTACCATATATGTATGTATGTATGTCGTAAAGTTATTAAGAATATCATCGACAAAAAAAAGTATTAGAGTCATATAAAATATTCGGACAAAGGCAAACTTTAAATACATAAATATAAGCTTTTTTCAACATGTTGTTGCGGTCTGCTGTAAAGTTTTCAAAATGTGGATTGGCAAAGTTAAAAAAAATATGAATTTTTAAACAAATAAATTTAAATCTTTCGGGTTAACCCCCATAATTTTGGAAATACCGGTATATCTCGAAAAGTCGAGCTGAGTGCAGATTTGAAATCAGCGTCCCAAATAACCTTAAACACATTATTCAGTTCTTATTTAACAAAAACTTTGTTCCCTTGAGAATTTGATGTGTTGAAAAATGTTTACACTTTTGACTACTTAACTCGTTTTCTTATCGGTACTCGATTAAACACTTTGTATAACACGAACATTTATGGAAAAAGCAAACAAATTATTTGATGTAATCTCTCAAATTTAAGCACATCTAAAACTATGCTATTGATTTTGGTTGTTCATTATTGCTCTGTTATTTTGCCGACGTTATTGCCAACAAATGGATACATGTCGTAATTTTCGTGTGAAATAATCAATGTTGCTCAACATTTCACGTGAAATGCGAGTAAAAAACTAAAACGATTTTGATGAAATTGAAATTGGAAATATTGGCCTTAAATTTTATTTTAAACTAGGACCAAGAGGGGGACATAGGGAGAATCACTGCCTCTCCATAAGAATCTAACCAACAGGGGTGTGCTGGAAATCGCAAACGCAAAACGCAAGAATTTTAAAAGTCGTTTTTTAGTAAGATTTCTGTAATAAAAGAATTTTATGACAAATATTATACAAACATTTATCGATTAAACAGAATTTTATATAAACAGCCTCCAAATTCTTGCGTTTTGCGTTTGCGATTTCCAGCACACCCCCCCCCAATTTTGATGAAATTTAAAACATATGTACCTATAACAATTAAAATTAAGAACAAAGAAATAATGCAATGGCTAACACTGCATTGTTAAACATTAAGTTGTCCTTGTAAGTAAAATAATAAGTAAAATCAAAAATAATAACAAAAAAGCAGATGATTACAGTTTTACAATTTTTACAAAAACAACATGAATATTTCCTAAGTTGATTTTGTAACTGTATAAAAATGCGACCACCTTCAATATACTTTATTGAAATACACCTTTGGTGTGATGAAAATAACTACATAAGTTTTTAAAATGATTTAGAAAAAAAAACAATTACCGACCGATTGTCAGATTTAGGCCCGTTTTCACAACTTACCGATAGCTAAAGGTAGGATTTTATCGGCCGTATAAAAAGTGTTCCATTATTACAACTTTACTTTTACCTACCAGGTAGGATAAACCTTAATTTACTTAATCGTTCACTTAAGGTTAAAGTAAAGTTTTTATAATGCAACACTTTTTATAAGGCCGTTTAAAGTCTACTTTTAGCTATCGGTAAGTTGTGAAAACAGGCTTTAGTATTCGTATTCTCTTTTACTCAATACATTTTGCTGTTAAATGATAAGATTATTTTCATTCTACATCATTTTTTGCAATGTCGTAATACATTGTATTACCGTGTAAAGTAGCCTTTTGGCTTAAACAAAAACATTTTCGTGCCGTTTTTCTGCCGACGTTACCGCTTATGTTTGGAAATATGTATATACTTCGCGTGGATACGTACCTTTATACATGTTCATCCAGTTCTTTCTTACTACAGCAATTAATAACCATTTAATTGCAAATATAGAATATCAATAAGGTTTTGCAAGTTGAATTTTTTCTATCAAAGCTTCTTTTTCGATTTGTTTTTTGTAATTTTGCTTCAAATTCCATTGCTTTTCTGTATGTAAATTAACGATTTGCCTGAGGATCTGAATTACTGCAGTGTTCAAATGTATGCTGATGACGTTCAGCTGTACTTAAGCAGCACGATGGAAAATGCCCAAAATTTTATTGACTGTATTAACAGTGATTTGGATAATATACATAAATGGGCATGTATTAACGGCTTGTGTATAAGCCCTGACAAATCGAAATGCATCTTCATATCAAGAAATAATAAAAAACGACTGAATGATAATATATTTCTACATATTAACAACTCAAAAATCAATTTTGTTCAATCGTCCTCGAATTTGGGAATCACATTTAATGCCGAACTTTCTTGGACTTACCATATAATATAACAGCTGGTAAAGTTCATGGGATGCTGAGAAATCTGTGGGCTGTGCAATCATCGACTCCGTTTGAAATAAGAATGCTTTTGGCAAGAACTTATTTAATACCAGTTTTACTTTACGGGTGTGAAATATTTGCCAATTGCGATGCTATTGACTTCAATCGCCTCGAGGTCACATATAACAATATAGCCAGATACGTTTTCAACAGAAGAAGACGAGATAGTATATCATCATATTCATACCAGTTACATAATATAAGTTTTAAAAATTTACTAAAATATAAAAGCATAAGATTATTTATCTGAAGAACCCAGAATATCTTTTCAACAAAATTTTTTTTGCACAATCACCACGTGGGAAAAACTTGAGATCACAAAAATACAAAACGAGACAATTTTTCAATTACACAACGTGTCTTTGGAACGACTTACCATCATATATCCAAGTACAAAGCAACGCATTACTTTTCAAAAAGGAACTTTTAAAATTGTTTTAAAATTTTTTTGAATCTAAATATGTATGTCTAATGTTAACTGTGTTATGTTAGTTTATGTAAATTTTTATGATTAAATTTATTATATACAAATGATATCTACTTAATGTTATTATAACAAATGTTACTTACTATCACTGTAATTTATAAGATTTATTCTTGTGGTGATAGTAATTCAATAAAGAAATAAATGAAATGAAATGTGTAATTTGGTACACAGTCATGAGTAATTTCCGAATTCTTCATTGGCAACACTGATTCGTTCACATTTAGCATTTCTAAATAAGAAAATACCCTGCAAATAATATTGGACCACCTGCTCTATTTTGATAAAATGGACTGGTCCGATGTAATGCAAGCATGGACCATGCCATTGTTAAAAAGTGTTTGTAGTGAGACGACATGTCTTCGTTTTTTTAACGACGTGCTTTCGTGTTTAAACGAGTTCAAAACTAATCCACTTGAGTATACCATGGATTAGTTTTAAAACTATATTATATGGTCGTAATGTTAAATAAAAGATGTTTTTTCCATACGTTTGGGTTGCTTTTGGACTAGTCCTAGTCCGTTGTGGGCTACTCTTTACACGCGTGTTTGGACTGGTCCTATTATTTGCAGGGTATGGTTTCGTACTGTGTAAATTAATACAAATCTTATTTTATTTTTTTGTTGATGTGCACATGTATACATACATTCACATACATATGTAAATACATTTATTGATTGAGTTCTAAAGTGTTTATTAAATTAAATGCAAAATATTGCATGTAAGCGTTGATGAATTATAAACAAAATCCAAAAGCAAAGCAAATAAAAATATTAACAAAAAAGAAAAAAACATAAAACCAACAATAGCTTTGTATAGCTACAACACTATGTATTCAACAGAAATGCCTAAGAATGCATTCTGTACCGAAAAATAATTATTTTAAATGAAAAATTGATACATAATATGTATTAAATTTTCATTTAAAATACATATTATGCAACAAAAGCATAAGTCATTAAATAAATAAGACTAACATACATATTCTTTTAATAATTAAGGGCGCTATTTTGTAAAACACTTCTTTTTTTTTTTTTGTTACACTACCAAATTTCTATAGAAATTTGTCTTACAGGTCTACCTAAATAAAACCCCTTTCACACTAGGCACAATTCACTTGCACTTGCACAATTCTTGGTTGCTAAATGTCAGATTAAGGGTTAAGGGAAAAAATTTGTTTGACTGTCATCGGAATCTAAATCAGCCGCTTTCAAAATGAACTCAAGTTTATCTTTAATTATATATTTGTCTTATTCTGGTTCCATTGTTTATACTAAACTTTACAATACAAATCACTTTTGACAATTAAAATGGAGGCAGAAATGAAAAATAAAAAAAGAAACGCCGAAAAGTTACGAAAAATTTTTGTAGAAAATAGCGTAACTAAATTGCTGAGCAAGTTCAAAAGAAACTGAAAGAAAATTAAAAACTGACTTGCGCAACTAACTTGCCGAGTCTTAAAGGGTCTAGGAGCAGCAAACGTTCAAACTCCTAGTTCTCACACAATTTTAACTAAACAAATTTCTTAAACGCCTTAAAATATCATGATATTCCCAAGACGAATTGACTTAGGGTAGCCAGATTTTAAATTCGGAAAAACAGTACATTGAACACAAAAAAACAGTACAATCAAGAAAAAAAAGTAAATTTCTTTGACGAAAAAAATTACTCCATTTGCGTTTAAAAAGCAAACACCACAAACGAAGCATTTGGTCAGGAAAACCATAACATTGCTGTAAGCCATATAAGAAAGGAGAAAAGCCGAACTTAGCTTGAAACAATTAACTCATTGATTGTGATACATACATTGTACGATTTTCTTTAAACATATTCGTATTTAAAGCAATTTTCACCACACACCTAGTTGCACAAATCATATAGAATTTGAGAAAATTTTTGTTTCCTAAATTAATTTTCGAATTTCAAAAAATTTTTAAATTATATTCGACATTTTAAATTTTTCGAATTTACTCTATCAAGGCCAGGCGTGGTTTCAGGGGGGGGTGGGGAAATAAGGAAATTTCCCCCCCGTAAATTATAAAAATATGTTTTGTTAATTTCGATAATACAAGAATTCCCAATAATAATATTTTTTTTTAAAGTACAAAATTTTTAGAAATCCCAGCAAGATTTTTTTTGTTTTTTTTTTTAATGGAATCTCTAACAAAATTTTTAAAAAGTATTTTTTTGTTTTTTTATTGAATCTCTAACGAAATTTTCAATAAGTATCCAAATCTTAATCCTAAAAGTTATTTATTAGATATTTTCAATGAAACATCTAGTTTACCTAAACGTCTGACTTGATAATGCGTGCGGTTGAATTATTAATAAGCCTTAGTTTGAATATGCTATATTTATGTATATATGTATGTGTTATATGAATCAAAATTCTATTCGATAATTTTTGACGAAAGCACGGATTTGTCGGGGAAAAGTCAGATTTCCTTATCTTTAAGATATTTCAACATACAACAAAAAATTTTTAAGGAAGAATTTATTGACTTTATTGTAAACGCATTTAAAGAGGCTTCAAAAGATATTGATGACGTTGAGTGCCCTGGTAGGCTAGCTAGTAGTGAGCTAGTCTATCAACCCCGGGGTTGCGGGTTCGATTCCCGACAGAGACTCTGGTTTCTTTCCTGCAGACAAGCGTCAAGCTTCGCGGGGATTAGCATAGGGAAATTGAGGCACTATCATCAATAGTTCTTAAAGCTTTGACAAATTTTGGTCTTGACCTTAAAAATGGTGTAGGAGGTGGAGCAGATGGGTGTCCTCTGATGTCAGCAGAAAATTGAGCAGTTCAAAATTTCTGGAAAAGCGACAAATGCGAACCAAACGCCTTGCTATTCTATTGCCATTAATACAAAAAGTGCCATTAATACAGAAAGTTGTATAATTTGTTAAAGAAACGACAAAATTTTTATAATCATCCCAAGCGAAAAACAGTTTTAACAAAGTATTTGGGAGCCAAGCTCTCTTCATTATGCGCCTTTGCACCAAGTGTACATCATATAGTAGAAGCTTTAGAAATAATATCTGAGTGGAAAGGTAGTATCTCTACCTTTATATAAAGGAACTCCTTAGTACTTTTAAATTTATTTGCGGAATATACATATTAAGTGTGATTCCTCTTATTGAATTTATTTTAGAAGATCTCATAACAACTTTCCCAATAGATATCCCAAATGTATTGAACATACCTAACTTTCTACCTCAAAGTGTAATCAAGTCATATACAGATACAAAACTGTTTAAATCACAACTAGCTGATGAGCTGATTATTTTTGATAAAAGAGATAAACACCTACTAACATCTAAACTTGAGCCTGATCTATCAGATAGCGTTGTAGATGCTTTAATAAACTGTGATGAAGATATCTACCCAAATCTAAGAAATATATTAAAAATTTTCGTTTCAATGCTCGTCAGTAAAGCTACGAGAGGGAGGTCATTCCCTACCCTTCGTCGAATAAAAACATGGCTCAGATCAACAATGATAGAAGATAGACTGTACTGTCTAAATTTGCCTCACAAGGAAATCATAAATTGCGTATATAAAAAGATTAATGTATATTGAACTGGTCTTATATTTTATTTAACCTTTTTTTGAGTTTTTTTAATTAGGGTAATGACTTTTTTGGTCAAAATTTCTTTATCCCACGGGCAATTTAGTATTGATAATGAAAATAATTTTTTTATGCCATTTTGGCCAAAAAAGTTTCCGCACCAAATGCTATTTCTAAAGCTCCTAAAAAAAAATTTTTTTTTTTTTAATTTCCATACACATTTGGGGGATTCACAAGGTAGTCATAAAGTTGTAATGCCATATGTCTTTAAATAATTGCAAGAAATATATATGACAATTTAGAATCCTACTGTACAGCTATGACGAATCAATGAACACAGCATAAAATTTGTTATTTTGTTTCAAACACAACAATATTTTTTTTTTCCAATTGTAAAATATTATTTAGGACATTATAACGATGTGACTTGATAGCACACCTTGTGAATCCCCCAACTATATATGGTACATTTATTGTTTATATATGCTATATATTTTAGCCCCCATATTCATAAATGATTATAAAATTTAATAAACGTTTATTAAGGAAAATTTTCATAGAAAATTTGGTTTTCAAGCCTTTATTAAATTTAAAAATTGTTTATGAATACAGGCATAAATACATAAAATAAGCAACTGTATAACAAAAATGAAAATCTATTTTTTTGGGTTTAATGATATAAATTTTAAGTTTAAAGTGCGAGTTGTTTACATAATGGAAAAATATCTTGTGCAACTTTAATAGCTCGTTCCGCGCATATATTACTACGGTGCTGAAAATTATCACTATTTCATATATCCGCCAAACAACTCATCAATCACAACATCTATCATTTGCAATTAAAATTTAGTTTATTATTGCGCCCTTCTTCCGTATAAATGGTAAGATCTTGTTATATTCATGAAATTATTAGAAAGTACTTAAAATTTTGTAATTAAATGTTAATTTTGTATAGTAAGGAGAAAAATTTAAATTTAAATCTTTCAATTCGCGTTTGGTGCGGAAAATTTCTTCACGATCGCGAAAAAGTAATACATCATTTCTTAATATTTTTTCACGGCCTATACGGCTATGCGATGAAGAATTTGATATTCGCAAAAATTGCAAAAAGTACTTACCCTAATACACATATTGTTTTTAATAAACTTTAAAAAACAAATTTTTTACTTTTTTGTATCATACTAAATCCCCCCCCCCCCTCCCCTAAGGCTCAAGCTGGATCCGCGCCGATCAAGGCTAAGGTAAAATGTAAAAAGAAAATACAATATTTTAGTCTGGTAGTGTATAAAGTCATTTCTGAAAAATTGAAGGAATAGAACTATTACAAAAAAGCTTTATAAAATACATAACTGAAATTTAGCTCATAGAATAAATTCGAAAAATGAAAAATGTTGAATATAATATAAAGTAACCTTCGGAAGGAAATAATTCCCAGTTTCTATTTAAATTTTTAAATTATTTACGGCCAGTTTTACCAAGTTCTGCTAAAATTAACTATTACTAAAACAATAGATTTTTGACATTTATAATGATAGTTAATTATACCTGAACTTGGTGAAATTGGCCATTAATCTATAAAATCCAAAAAACATACATAGTTTGGTTTATTTTTATTTAACAAGATCTGAAAATATTAAAATAGTAAAAAAACAAGTTTCAATAAAATTTAAAACAAAAATTTCTGCCTGTAAAACAATCAAGTGCAATTGAAAACGATGAATATTTTCAATGAAATTTTTGTAAAAATTAACTTATCTTTTCCTTATTTCAGTAGTTTAGGTAAAGAAAAGTGGTCCTCAAAGGTGTTAGGTATTTCAATAAATTTTGAACACGGAGAATTTTCCAAATTTGTTCGTTTTCAATTTCACGTGATTTCGATATCCAGAACATGCCGTAAAATTAATAAAGTTCTAAAAATTTAATATAATTGTGTTGGAATAAGTTTGTATTTATTTAGTATTTAAACAATTTTTTTTTTTTTTTTTTTTTTATTTTGTCTTTCTCAGGTGTGGAAAGAGAAATACTATTGGAAGAGGTAGCCATAAAATCATACATAGTACACATGTCTTAAAAATAACAATATGAAAATATACTACTGCTGCGACCTACTCATTATAATTTAGATTTCTGCTGTGTATTTACGAGAAAACAATGACCACACCGTAAAAACTCGTATTATTTTAGAACTTTTTTGTTTGAAACACATAAAAAAATTTTAAGCTATGTACTGTTAAATATTAGGATATCATAAAAATGTGTTTTAGTAGGGTTTTTCTTAATATCTTGGTATTTTGTACACTGAACAAAAAAAAAAGTACAAAAAACTGTACAAAGTGTAAAAAACAGTACATTTGCATACTGTTTTAGGAGTTGTGCATAAAACAGTACAATTGCAAAAAATCAGTACCTGTACTGCTTAAGACAGTACGTATGGCAACCCTAAATTGACTAGAAAGTGGGTTCAAGTCAACATATGGTGTTTTTTTCGGTGGTCGACTTGTCAAAGTTTGTATACAAAATAGTTTGTTATGTAAACAAACCAATTTTTTTTACTAGCAATATTTTTGACAAGCAGACCTCAGAAGCAGTGTTGTTGTAGAGTTGACCTCACCTTCTAGTCAATTCGCCTTGGATATTCCAATATGAGACTTGAAGTACATAACACGCGTTAGTGTCCGCGCGCTCTGTAGACTTCTGTCAAAAAAAGTTACTCGAGTGTTTTTTTATAGAACAAGTTACATTCAAAATATTTTGACGCGTTTGCGCCAGAAAGTTGGTTAACTTTGAACTTTTTTACGCGTTGTGTATTTTTGACAGGTAATCAGCTGGCAATTAAAGGAATAACTTCACAAATTTGTGAATCATGAAAGACAAACTAATTGAAGAGCTTAAAAAACATTCAATATTTATATAAAAAGAATTAATTCAATAAAATAATAAAATCTTGATATACTTTTGAATCCGTTTTCAATGCACAAATAAGAAAACAAATAAAAAAAACAGCTGACAGGAATGGCTTTTGTAACGCGCGTTGTTTAACTTGCAATTCTTTTTGCGTTAAAGTTCTTAAACGCACGACAAACGTCGACGAATTAACGCGTGTTAAGTACTTCTACCTTTACTGAGGTTAGCCTGTTTCCACAATTTTGTTAAGTTTTATAACCATTTTTTAATGCCGGGATTTTAAATTATAATTTTGTATAAAATTAAGTTGAAGATCGAATAAATTTAAATGCATGCATAAATGGCTGGCTAAAATAGTAGAAAACATGTAGTCTCGGTTGGTTAATAATTAACGGAATGTGTGCGAGTTAAAAAAATTAACAAATTTTTCGTAAAATGTTTTCGTAAAAAACTCTAAAGATCATACCAATTGACAATAAACGAAATAGGTACATACATACTTCTTAAATTTTGATAATTTTTTTATAAAAATATTATCTAAATTAAAACAAGTAAGCGGCTATGCCGAATCTTATTACCATATTCTAGACCATAGACATAAATAAATTAACTTTGTGGCACGCCCACAAATCGAGTCTTCAGTTGAGATATATTTAATATAAGCATCCTATGGGAGGTGTTTCCTCCCTGCACCTACCCGCTTTATTTTCAAATAACATTCTCACTCTAACAGTTCTTAAAATATGCGATACTAAACATTGGCGTCCTATGGAGGGTATCACTTCCTCCGCTGCTATTTTATTTCAATTTTGGGGCTCAGAAGATCCTTCTACCGAAAGTTCAACAATATGCGTGCAGCGGTCCTTAAGATATGCGATATTTAATATTTGCATCCCATGGGGGGTACCAATTTCCCTGCCCCTATTGAAAAAATAAGTAGCCTATTTCATTGTTAGGGCTCACGTAATGTTACTGTACAAATTTCAGGAAAATCGGTTCAGTAGCTTAGGAGTCCATAAGCCAACATACACACAAACAGACAAACTTTTAAATTTTTATATATATAGATTTTTACATATATTTATTAGGGTATTCATTCCGATTCACCGATTAATTACTACCCGATTCACTGATCGGTTAATTTCAAATTGGCTTTTTTCGATTAACGATTAAACCGGTTAATTTCAGTCGATTAACCGATAAGCTGATGTAACTAAAATTTCAATATTTTGTAGTATTATAACATTTTTTTTTTGTGTTTTTAATTATTTAAATGTACCTATGTGTTAAGAAAAAATTTTTTTATACAAACAAAGACGGTGTTTTGTGCCCTGTCCATTTTCCGCCGACCGGTGACTTAAATTATAATGATTTTCAATTTTTGTTATCTTCACCATCGATCAGCAGGAATGTGGCGAGAAATGGATTTGATTGTCAACACCTTTTTTTCTTTCACGTTTCTCATACATATGTTCTCATATCAGTCTGTTAACAGAATTAACCGAAATAATTAGAAGTGTTAAAAAACTAATAGCATAGTGGGGTATTTGATATGTAAATTATTATCCTTTTTCTTCGACCTTATTTATTAAATATTTTACTTTAATAAATTATTTAAGCTCAAGGCCACTTTTTTTAAAAAATTAATAAAAATTTTTTTATTTTCAATATTTCGATTTCCGTTGGAAATCTTCTTTTTTTTATAAAATAAATTTTGACAATAAATGGAAAAATAAATTTTAAAATTTCAAAAAACAAAATTATCATAATAAATTTAAAAATTTCATTTTACAAACTTTAAACAAAAAGACAAACAAACTAAAAAGGAAAACAAAAATTTTAAATATATTCAATGGCTAAAACCTATTTTAATGTCCCTTTCCGGCAATAGTCATTTTCATTTAATAAATGTTCACCAACTGAGCTTTGCCATCTGAAATTTATTTTATAAACAATCAAGGACAAATACCTATTTATAATTACCCCTTCCTTCAACCTATTTATTTTTATTTTTAATCTGAGCTAAGCCCCTCAGTATCATTTTTAAAATTAATCCTTTTCTCAAATGGAACATTATTTATCTGCAACATTTCTAACATATATCTACGTTTCTTAAAACTTTCCGTATTCAAAGTTAATGTGTTTTCAAAATCTGGATAATGATTAAAGTCCCTACAATTAGTTGATAATGCCGCTCCATGGGCTGAATTATAATTCCTATATTTTTGGTCATGTTTATGTCCTGTTAATCTTATTTTCAGTTTTGTCCCAGTTGTTCCTACATATATTTTCCAACATTGTTCGTTATCATTGCCGCTCCATGGGCTGAATTATAATTCCTATATTTTTGGTCATGTTTATGTCCTGTTAATCTTATTTTCAGTTTTGTCCCAGTTGTTCCTACATATATTTTCCAACATTGTTCGTTATCATTGCCGCTCCATGGGCTGAATTATAATTCCTATATTTTTGGTCATGTTTATGTCCTGTTAATCTTATTTTCAGTTTTGTCCTAGTTGTTCCTGCATATATTTTCCTACATTGTTCGTTTTCATTGCCACCACAATGAATCTTATAAACTAAATTCGACATCTCTGATTTTAGTAATCTATCCTTAGTTTTTGTAAATAATCTCCCAACATTATTTATCACCTTATGTGCCATTCTGTATTTCCCTTTATCATATATATTCGAGTTTTCTAATCTTTCCGAAAACCGAGGTACATAAGTTAATGACTTATAAATACGTGGTCCCGAAATCTCATCAATATTACGAGATCTCTTTTTATTGTATTGTCTTACCAATTTGCAAATCAATAATTTCCTTATTTTTCCTATGAAATCTATTGTCACTAATTGTTAATATCCTATCTATTAGATTCCTAGCTGTGATAATGATAATTTAAAATTCTACCTGATGAGGTTGGTTTTTGATACCAATCTTCAAATAATTTACTTCCTTTCCTAATCACCAATGTGTCCAAATATGGAATTGAAAAATTCAATTCCCTTTCAATAGTGAACTTAATATTCTGATCAAAAGAATTAAACGTTGATAAAAAGAAATCTTAATTTCTACATAACAATATCAGCAACTATTGGAGATGCTGGAGAACCCATAGGTAGCCCCTTTTTTTGCATTTATATTTTCCTATCAAATTGAAAAAATCTGTTATCTACTATACAGAACTTTATAATTCTCAAAAATAAATCCTTATGAATATTTGTTAACCCTGAAATTTTGTCCCACTTTTCTTCAATAATTCTAATTGCCAAGTCAACTGGAATACTAGGAAATAATGAAACAACATCAAGTGATATTAATTTTTCATTATCTTGAATTGTTAAATTGTCCAACTTTTGTTTAAATTGTATAGAATTACTAACATTATACTTAGAATTCTCCGTTATCTTGTTAAGAAAATTCGTAATATATTTACAAAGATTATGGGAGGGTAAATTTATGAACGAACAAATCGGCCTTAAAGGAAAATTGTGCTTATGCATTTTTGGTAAACCATATAATCTTGGTGCTACAGATATGAAAGTTTTTAGTTTGTGTCTTTCCACTATTGTTATCACATTTAATTTAAAAAGTTCTTCTATAAGTTTATTGTTAATTTTCTCAAATCTGCTTGTTGGGTATTTTTCTAATGTGTGAAAAGTAGTATCGTCACTTAAAATATTTTCAATTCTAGACATATAATCCCTTTTATTAATAGCTAACGTTGTGTTACCTTTATCCGCTCTTAAAACCATTATTTCGCTATTATTTCTCAGAAATTTTTTGCTCAATTTCACCTTATTTATTGTTAATCTATCCCTACAATCTAATGACATTTTATTTAAATGATTATCTATTACCGTTACAAAATTTGACCTTTCAATTTCCTGTTGTTCCTTATTTTCTACAGTTTCAATAAAATCTTCATCATCACATATAAATTTAATCAATGGAAAATCCCTCTTATTTACTGGAAGTGCTTGTTTTTGTCCTAAAGATAAAATCCATTGTACATCCTCTGGTGTATCCCTATCTGCTTTATTTACAAACCATTTCCTATTAAATCTTATTCCTAATTCTTTTCTCTGCAAATTAATATGACAATCAAACTTTTTCTTATGTACCTGTTTTTCTTTCTTCATTAATTTATCTACTAATTTGTCATCATATTTCAAAAAATTCTCCATCTTAACACTTTTCAAAAACCTGCTTATAACTATTTTAAATATTCTAATTCATCTTGATTGTCCCTTAATTGGTAATATTTTTGCTTGAAAAGATGTTTGTTTTTTTGATAAGATGCCGAAATTAGGGGATTTTGCCTAGATTTATCAAAGATTCCACAAAGAATATTTTCAAGATCTTCCATGGACACTCAAATGCTTCAATAACTTATGAAGTCGGGAAATATGTTCAAGTCTAACAAAACAGGATTCTTAATTCATCAATCAAGCAAAAACATTTCCAATTAAGGGGCAATCAAGATGAATTAGAATATTAAAAATATGTTATAAGCAGGTTTTTGAACTTGCACGTGCAAACTTACATCGCTCATTTGCTGCAAGACCTGCATAACTCAAAAAAATCCATTTTGAGATAAACGCATTTAAAGTTTTTGATTTGCACTAACTACTTAGAAAAAAAGAAGACACATTATCTTCAAACTGGGAAAGTATAAAAGATATAAAGATGAATTTTATACACAATATAAAGAAAAACAAAGCAAAAAATTCTGCATCTCTAACTCCAAAATTTCATTTTTTGAGTTATGCCGGTCTTGCAGCAAATGAGCGACATGTATAAACATATTAGGACAGGGTTACCGTTAGACATTTTGAAAAATAAAGTCGCGCAAAAACGTCGTTTAAGAAAATAAAAGTCGGAAAACTTTTTTAATGACTTTTAACGAAGATCTGTGTTTCTATTTTTTACTTTGATAACATTTCATGAAAATCTTATAAATTAAATACGGAGGATATGCACAATATATTGTTTTTCTAAATTATTGGAATTAAAGTGTTTGAAAAGCGTTTAATTTATCTTGCAGACATACGTACAAAGATGGCTGAATAGTGCATTTTGGCGTTCTCTTAAAATGTGTACGTTTTTATTATATAACGAACAGGTTCTCTCGAAAGTAATTGTCAAGTGGTCGAATTCCTGCACCGGTCGTTCCTAGTTTTAGTTATTCCCCCTAGATCTGATTTCATTCATTTTAATTGCAATTCATTGTTCTAATTCATTCAAATGAATTCAAAATCAATTCAAATGAATATGTTAAATGAATTGCGATTCATACTAACAAATTCATTTGAATTGGAAATGAAATGCAATTCATTTTACAGATTCATTTAAATTGGAAAACGAATTGAAATTCATTTCTGCCTAAATCGTTTGAATTGATTCAAATTTCGTACAATTCTTTTTTGCTGTGAAAAGAATTAATAACACAGCAAAAAAAAGTGGTCGTCAAAATTCATGACAAAAGTTCAAATTTGTTGCATAGTGTTATTCAAGAGCATGAATAAAGTTCACTTTGAGCGAAAAATATTCGGTATTCTTTGCTTTTTACAATTTAAAGCAAGTCTTGATTTGTCTTAAGTTTCCATTTTATGTTTTTGAATAAAATTTTTTTTAAAATGCATTTATGTTTAATTTTAGATATATGAAATATTTGTATCCATATGAATGCGAGAAGAAAAATCTGAGTACTCCGGCAGAACTACAGGCTGCAATTGATGGCAATCGCCGCGAAGGTCGGCGATCCAGTTATGGTCAATATGAGGCCATTCACAATCAAATGCAAATGGTATGAGTTACAAACTGTTACCAACACTAAAAAAACTTTTAACCTAATTGTTTTTTTTTTTCTTTCCTAATTTACAGCCTCAAATGGCTCGTCAATCTCTACCGGGTGGCATTCAACAAATGTCTCCTCTGGCTTTGGTTACCCATGCGGCTAGCAATCAGCAAGCACAGGCTGCAGCTGCTGCTGCCGCTGCACATCACAGGCTAATGGCACCTTCGTTTGGACAAGTGCCGAACTTGGTAACACAGGAAATTGAACAGCGTATGATAGAGTATTTAAAATTGATCCAAGTAAAGAAAGAACAAAATGCCATGAACAACGGTTCGGGTCCAATGGGTCTTTCGCCGCATCACCAACATCATCAACAACAACAACAGCAGAACCAACAGCGCCAGAGATCTCAAAGTCCTGAGATAAGCACAAGGGAGGCCTTAAATGCATTGGAAATGTCACGTGTGGCGTTATGGCAAATGTACCATAACAACACCAGTCCACCTGCTTCTGTGAATACTTCACCACAAGGAAGTGGAAATATAAAAGGCGGTGGAAGCCTTGATGTTGCCAGTGAAGCACAACGGTTAGTTCAAAATCTTAAGCCCCAGTTAGCTAACATTAATAGTAATGTTGCAAATTATCTGGTTCGTTTTGTATTATGAAAAGTAATTAGACAGATTAAAGTTAGCAGTAACATGTAACCTAACCGTAAAGTCAAACACCCGTATACATACATATATAAAAATTTTTAACATTTAATAAAGGTTTACAAAACCAATTTTGTATGAAAATTTGCCTTTATAAACGTTTGTTAAATTTTATAATCGTTTATAAATACGGGGGTAAATCAGTAGAAAATTGATTTTTATTAGTGCTGGGATACTATCGATATTTATCGATAGTTCAGATTTCACTATCGATATGTCGATATTACTATCGACTGAATGTTTGTACTTGTGCAGGAAAAATTTAATTATTTTTTTATAAGGCTACAGTTCGTTGTTTATATCACTTTATTGAATGTATGAGACGTATGTATATACGCCCGCTATTTTAGATGACAGTTTTTTAAAAATTGATAAGTACCTTTCTGAAGGAACCGAAGTAACAGGGACTATGAGATATTCCATTGCAACTCTAAAACATTTTCTAAATTCTAAACCCAAGAAGGTTATCAATCTAGCAGACTTATCGTCTAATGGTCGTTCATTGTTTTGTCCTATGCTTGCAATTGCATTAATATTTGCATTTTTATTACAACAGTAAAAAATATTTGACATTTCAGTCCCTATATAAACATGTACAAATTTCGACTTAAAGGCCTTTAATTAGCAGTAAAAAGCACTGCTAAGCAATTCATAACACTTGTCATTCTTGTTGTTTGTATTCATTGCTGTAATCCAGCGCGAATTAATAATAGCAAGTAAAAATTTGCGGAAAAAAACTGTGTGTGTATAGCTGCTGTTAGACGTCTTCATAGCTGTATTTTAAATAATAAAATATCGATATTTTTATTTTTCCTATCGATATTTTCGATAATATCGATAGTCTATCGATAGTTTCCCAGCACTAATTTTTATTGCTTTGTTACTGTACGGTTAGATAACTGTTACTGTTAGCTAACTGGAGCTTTAGTTTAGCCAAAAACATTGGCTTATATTCACCTCACTGTCTCGTGTTAATACGCAGTGAGTTCACGAACCACACGCATGTTGAATTGATTTTCACCTTTTAAATTTTTTCTTTGTAATATTATTCTAGTAGTGATGCTTTAAACCTCTCTGATTCACCACCAACTCTCACCTCCATTAAACGTGAGCGAGAACGCGAACCCAGCCCGGAAACTAAAGAACACAACGATTTTCAACACCAATCTCCACCAGCTAAACGTGCCGGGTTTCCCGCTAGTTTCTATCTACCACCCGGCATGAGTGAAATGGCTGCTGCTGCCGCTGCTGCGAATTACCACTACAAAGGGGATCATCAAGATTCCGATGCTGAGGCTGACGAAGAAAATTACAATGATACCCACAATTTAACAGCAAATTCCTCACATGATGATCCCAACGAACGCTTAAACGGCGCTTCACCTCGAGCCCCACGGCATCACGATAGCAGTGTTCAAAATGATAAGTCTGACGATTCGGCCATTGAAAATTCCCCATCCACATCGGCGGCATCGGCCGGTAATGGCCACATTTCTCCAGTATCAACCAAGAAAATTCACTTGTCAAAACAGACTCAGCCACAACACAACATATCAAATACAAGCACTCTCGGCAGCATATGTACTGACAATACGACGATGCGTAACTCTGGTACGTTGGGGCCACTCGATGCGTTGAACTTGCTCTCCGGAATGCAATTTCGTGTAACACGAAATGGTAAGTATTATTAACTTAACAATAAACATTTTGAATTGCTTAGATTTTCAATCCGAGAAGTGCTACTTTAGTATTTTTTTTTTTTTTTTTTTTTTGCTAGTCTTAACTTCAACTGCATTCTGCATAAATTTTCTTTGCCCACCTTTTTATTCCTTTAATGGTCTTTTACAACACAAATGTCATTTGATTCTTATTTTTTGGGTGATAGGTATAAGACCTATCCAAAAGTAAAAGCTTCAGAAGCCATTAATAGGGCCCGCTGTATGCAGAAAATTAAATATTTTTTTTAACTTATGCACATTTCGAAATCGCTGCAATCTTGCAAGGACAATTCAAAATTCGATGCCTTGCTAGAATTTAATTAATTTATTTTAAGAATAAATATAAAAAACTGGTACTTCTTTGCCAAAAAAAAAAATAGTTTGGTTTATTTTTATTTCACAAAATCTGAAAGTATTTAATATCAAGTGCAATTGAAAACCATGAATATTTTTAATAACATTTTTGTAAAAATTAACTTATCTTTTTCTTATTTCAGTAGTTTAGGTAAAGAAAAGTGGTCCTCAAAGGTATTAGGAGAATTTTTCAAATTTGTTTGTTTTCAATTTCACGTGATTTCGATTTTCAGAACATGCCCGAAAATTAAAAAAGTTCTAAAAATTAACGATAATTGTGTTGGAATAAGTATATTTTAAGTACTTAAAAAAAATTTAGATTTTATTTTTGTCTTTCTCAGGTGTGGAAAGGGAAAGACTATTGGAAGAGGTAGCCATAGAATCATAACAACATGAAAATACTAGATGACCCGTGCAAATATTTCGCACCGTTAGTTGTCATTTTTGTAACATAAAATGAAAATAATTAATAGAAATTTTAGTACACAAAAAATTAAAAACCAACTTCAATTAACGTATTTGTTAGAAATTTGTACTATTAATTAAATTCCGTATTGATTTTCCGCCTGCAAACGAATTGATCATATCAATTAACATATTTGTAAGTTTGAGCTTTTCTTGCTATTGAGTTTTAATCAATATGTTTAATTGAAAATGCTATTTAAAACGTAAAAAGAAATCAAATTATTTTTTTCAATCAACACAGTTAATTGAAACAATTAAAAAATTGTTTGAAAATTTTAAATATTTTAAAGTTTGTGTGTATGTTTTCATATTTGCAAATGTACACACAAACATTTTAATTTTCACTTTCAATTAAGGCAAACTAATTGGGACAATTAAAAAAATTGTTTGAAACAGCCTTATTAAATTAATTGAAAAAATTTTGGTGAAAATTTTTTCTGTGTAACTTCAATACATTTTAAATTATAATTTTTATCAATGAAAATATTAATTTTTCAATTTCTAAATATTTTTCGTCATTAGTGTTAGAAATAAGCTTTAAAATGAGATATCATTCATTAAATTTGATGCGGTGGAATGGGAGATATTTGCAACCGACAAAAAAAAGTGCTTTAGAAATAATATATATGATACTACTGCTACGAGCCACCCATTATGTTTTTGATATCTACTGTGTATTTATGAGAAAACAATGACCACAGCGTAAAAACTCTTATTATCTTAGAACTTTTTTTAGACTGAGCAAAAAAAACAGTACAAAAAACAGTACAAAGTGTAAAAAACAGTACATTTGCGTACTGTTTTAGGAGTTGTGCATAAAACAGTACAATTGCAAAAAAATCAGTACATGTACTGCTTAAAACAGTACGTATGGCAACCCTACTGCCAGCTAGCCTACCGGGGCACTCATTTTCTATTTTTAATCATTGTAATTACTCACAAATAATTTTTATTTTTCACAAGAAATAAGCTGTTCACTTTATATTAAAATTTATTTTTAATAGTAAAACACATGTAACCACAAAGTAAAAATGTAACTTTAATCGCCATTTTTAATGATTACATTTATTTTTCGCTTTAGTATTGCCAAGTTTATTTTTGATTTGAATTTAACATTTGACAAACATTCTACATCAAATTGATAAAACATTTGATATCAAATGTTTATTTTCAAATCATTATCAATTTAAATTTAAATGGTTAATCAAACAATTGCAAAACGTTTGAGAATTGTGTTTGATGTCAAATGATAAAGTCATTTCATATCAAAGGTTTGACTTCGTGTTTGTTGGGTTAAGTCTTCTTTAGTCTGAAATACCGTAATTGTACAAAAATAAACGTTTTATTAATATATTTAATGACCTTTATCTTATTTTTAGGTACCAATTCTAACGGCGAACAAGAGTTAGTGGTTAACCTTGAGTTAAACGGAATTAAATACTCTGGTATACTTATTGCAAACAAAACAAATCTTGCAATAGCAACAGCAACAGCAACATCAATAGAAATAATGACGCCGATGACAACAACGTCTTCAATTGGTGATAACAGCTTCAGCAACAGAAATGTTTGCAGTTCTAATAACAAAAATGAAAACAGCATTACAGTCTGCAGCCGTCACAGCCACAGTCCTACCAACCTCATTAACAATAGCAATAAAACTAGCAAGGATTTAGCCGTTGCCATGGATGCAATGAAAGACACGAGTGAATTGACAATGCCCGATACTGAAGCAGCACCAAACACATCCACGAGAACAATAGCACCAACAAATCAAACAAATGTTCCCAACAGAAGCACTAACACTCTCAATGATGCCCTAATAATATCATAGAAACAGCACAAACTTCCCACAACACACATACATGCAGATAGACCGAAAAACGTACATATATAATATAATTTACAGCGACTGTTTACATTTAACGAACAGAAATAAAAGCCACAGTTTTTTTTTTTTTTTGGCCAATGACAAATGAAGAAGTAGGAAAAATTAAAGTTTTTCTACTTTGACTGCAGTTTTTTAAACGCTGTTCAAAGAGTTAAACAAAGACCATGAATCCTTTATAAATAGGAAACGAAAAATGGTTAAGGAAAGCAAAGCAAAAAAAGTTTAATACAAACCTGAAGGCAAACAAGTGGCTGTCAAGAATCAAACAAAATTGTAATCTTGGAAACTTTATTAAAAAAAAAATACTACTACAGCGACAGCAAATTGTTCGTCGAATAATGCAAAGGATACATTGCCAAATGACATAGTGAAATGTGCTTATATGTACATATGTTCACTCTTAATGGATTTTCTAAGTACAATGTGTGTATAAGTGCCCATTTAGACAGGGAAACATTTTGTTTGGTAACAAATAACGGGTGGGGAAAAGAGAATGGTTTTTGTGTTCGGTACTCGGCGACACGATTTGTTCACATTTTCTTTCTTGTAATTTTTTTTACAAAAAAGCAACAAAAGTAACAGAATGTTTCCGGCAACATGTTCGTCTGTGTTATCGCGAAAGAAAAAACAAGAGAATTCCAAATGTTTTCCTTCCAAATGTTCGCTGGTCTAAACTCGGACGAAGTACTAAATAAATTTGTATGCGAAAAGTGCTTGTAAGTAAACAAATTGACCCTATTAAAATAATTCAGCGTCAAAGGAATGATATGAAAAAAAGTAATTAAACTTAAATTCTACTTAAATCACAAATGCAACGACAACAATAACAACTACTATTCTGGTATGATTTTTTATTACAACAAAAATCATCAGAAAACGAACCAGCAAAAGATCTACAGGAGATCCAATCCTTATTAAACCCAACATTTCCACTCCATTTACATGTGATTACAGTGTATGATGTAACCCACATACATATACAAAGCAAAACACACCCAGTGGTATGGCGTACAAGCTCTGAACGTGTATATTCGCTAGCTCATTAAAAACTACCGCTAGTCCCACTACAATCTACCACACATGTTTTTGAGTGGCGAATTTAACAGGGGGTTGTCCTACGAGGTGGCGATGGATCCCTCTCTGCATAATCTCTACCTACCATAAGGGTTAGCTTCTTATATCTTCAAAGCGTGCCAGCAAAAAGCAAGCGATTTTGTTGTTGTTCTAATAACGGGATCTATTTCGGATACACATTTTTTTGTGTTGTCGTTGAAAAAAAAATTGTTTTCTGCATTACTTGAAGCTATAGAATTAGCTAGCGAACAGTGGGTACCTATTTTCAAATGTTAACACTAGATATTGGTGTCTAGGGAAAGATTTAGGTATGATTTGAATGCCACAGCAGTAGACCCTGGTACAAATTGAGTGAAAGTGCTAACTATTTCGCCTGTCATTGGTGGCGATTGCTACTTTTTATACCACTGGGCACTTACCCAAGCATATCCATATGTATGTACATTTACATAAGTACCCTCGTGTCTACAAAAGCTGCAATAGTAATGCTTAAAAGTAAAATTTTTGTAAATATTCATATTTGTTTGAAAAATCAAACAAAAATTATATTTAAGTTTATAAAACTCTAACCTTAATCTACAAGTAACATTTTTAATTATTTTCATAAAGAATTTACACAAAGCAAGTAAAAACCCCAAAATACATTACATAGTAGACTGACTTTATAGTCTATAATAAATAATATTCAGTAGCACTTGCAATAAAAAACATAAATAAGTTAATGTTAAATTTAAAATTTAATGTGTAATTTATATTAAAATATACAAATATTAATTTTAATACTGTTCTAGAACACTACATTATGTCTCAACTGTTACAAATAAGAAAACACAACAAATTAAATAAAAGTTTATGATATTTATGAAATTTAAAAAACTTCTTTGAAGAGTATATCACAAATTATGTCTGTGGAGTATATTGCAGTTATGTACATCGCTGCCGTTTTTGGTTATTTCTAACCAAAATTGGTTATATTATTTTTCAATGTGGAGATGTGAATATTTTTTTCATTTTGGTTACTTTTTTCTAAAATAATAATACATACGAATATGTTTTTCTTGATACAATTATTTACGAGCTCGAATAATTTGTACTGTGTACTACGATTTTTTCATTATTTGTTACCAATGAACGAATAATTTTTGTAATTTATCGAAAACAAAAAATTCCTTTCAAAACAGCAACCAAATAATTTTTTTAAGATTTTTGCTAATAAAATATTGCCATTTGTGATTTTTATATTAAAAACGCCATGTTCTGAAATCGAAGACAAATGAAGTTTTAATCAAAGGTGAATTTTTAATTTAATACTTGTTTTAAATTAGCGTAGTTTTTCTTGATTTTAAGAGTAGCAAAGATAAGTAGTACTTATAGTAGGAAGTGCAAGAAAACATGCGTAATCGATTTCAGAAAATTACTGAAAAATTACACAAAAGTCGTTTTATTCTAAAAAAACTTGAAAATAGATAAATGATCTAAATTTAGGATATTTCCAAAAGTATATTAAAAATCCACATAGGAATTTTAAAAATTTTTCAATATAATTTTAAAATTGATTGAATTTTCTTTAAGAAATGGCTGTTAGTTTAAGAAATTTGAAATTTTTTTGTTTATAACTTGTCGGTATGTATATTTATTTAATATTTTTTAAGATTATTATTTGGTAAAAAATCTTTAGATTTTGAAGGTTGAATGAAGGTTACGAAAGGCGAATTTTTTTATATTCGCCGTAATATTTTACAATGATTCACAGAATATTTCAAATAGAACAATTTTGAAACAGTTATATATCGGGTGATTTTTTAGCTATTATATTTTTGGCAACACTGGTTTAAACAGCTGACGCACGTTTCGTGTTTTGTTTCACTGTCAAACATCTTCAGTTTGGTATATAATTTAACCATGAATCGTCTTACAAACGAACAACGCTTGCAAATTATTGAATTTTGTTATCAGAATGCGTGCTCTGTTAAGAAAGTTCATCGTGCGCTTCTTGTGTTCAGCGACGAAGCTCATTTTTGGCTCAATGGGTACGTTAATAAGCAGAATTGTCGATTTTGGAGTGAATATCAGCAAGAAGCATTGCAAGAGCTACCAATTCATCCAGAAAAAGTCACAGTTTGGTGCGGTTTATGGGCTGGTGGCATCATTGGACCGTACTTCTTCAAAGATGATGCAAATCGTAACGTAACTGTGAACGGTGAGCGCTACGATATCCAACTTTTTTTTTGCCCAAAATGCAAGAGCTTGACTTGCATGACATGTGCTTTCAACAAGACGATGCCCCATGCCGCACAGCACGCTTAGCAATGGACTAATTGAGAGGCGAGTTCGGTGAACATTTTATTTCACTTTCGGGACCGGTCAATTGGCCACCTAGATCGTGCGATTTAACGCCTTTAGACTATTTTTTGTGGGGCTATATTAATGCTCATGTCTATACACACATTCCCGCTTCAATTGACGCATTGGAAGACAAGATTGAAGCATTTATTCATGAGATACCGGCCGAAATGTTGGAAAGAGTATGCCAAAATTGGACTTAGCGGATGGACCATTTGAGGCGCAGTCACGGTCAACATTTGCATGAAATAATCTTCAAACATTAAATAATATGGACAGTACTATCGATTCAAATTAAAATTTCTTACAGTTTTCTTAATTTTATGTGTTGTTTTTAAACTTTCCTATAGCTTTTAAAAAATCACCCGATATAATAAGAATAATAAATTTGAAATAAAATTTACAAACAAGACATTTAAAATATTTAAGAAATATGTAAATTTGAAAATATTTATATAAAATGCATATCGCCAAACATAAATTTCGACAAAAGGATTAAGAAATCGCCACATTTGACAGTCCTGCCAATAACAGCTAAAAAGCGGAAAACAATTTTTCATTTTTGTTATTTATAACTGGCATATTTAAAAAAAATTCAATATACTGAATTTTTTTATGGAAATTTTACGGGTTTAACTCTTGTAAAATAAAAATATTTTTTTAACGAAAAAAATCTCAAATAAATAAAAACCTTTTATTAAGTTTCTCGTTATTTTTTTTAATATGTAAGAGAATTACATTTTTGTTTTGTTTTCTTGATTTATAATTACTATTTTACTATAAAGTGCAAATAACCTTTGTATTACAATTCAATTAATAAAAGGCATTTCAAATTTGGTTATATTATTTTATACTTGGTAATTTTTTAAAAAAATTTGGTTGTAAAAATTGTATTGGTTGCGGCAGCACTGGTTATGTAACTTTTAGAAATTGAATTCTGTGGTTAGGCTTGCCAACCGTATTTTATAATAAACTATTGTACGTTATTTCGAGTAATTGTACTCTATACTTTATGAGAATAATAAAGTACCCAAAATTCTTTATTTTGCATGATTTGTTTTATCTAGAATTCAAATAGATTCCGGTTATATTAGTCAGGGCTTTATTAGTCATAAAATTATAAAACTTATTGTACAAGTTTTTTTTAGAAAAACTAAAGAACAATTAATTAATATTAGTCAGGGCCATTTCTTGATGTTTTTTATATTAGCAGGAAGATTTTTCGAAAAAAAATAATCTGACAGCACTATTTCACCAGTGATGCCAACTTAGTGCTTTTGGCACTATTTATGGTGCTTTTTGATGCCTCAAAACGCCGAAATTTTATCCATAGTTTTTTTTTTTTTTTTTTTTTTTTTTAATAATTTATTTTTATTATTGAATCTTTCTTATCGAAATTTACAATATGTATTCAAATCTTAATTCTACTTGTTGTTTATTAGTTGTTACCTGTGTAACCACTAACTGCTGTATTCAAATTTTTAAGACTGTCTTCTAGTAAGGCTCAAAGTATCGGTTCTTTTTAGCCTCTGGTGACCTTCAAACTGAAGCAAACCCCGAGCGAGGTAGTTAGGGTGAACCATTAGTTTATCGATGTAGCTTATTGAATATTTTTTAATTTCCTCCTGGATAGTGGGGACGTTGAGATCTCTGTGGATAATATCATTACGTATATACCATGGGGCGCAGACAATTTGTCGTAATATTCTAGACTGTCTTCTTTGAAGCTTTTGGATGTTAGATGCGCATGCAGTACCCCATAATTGGATGCCATATGCCCATATTGGTTTTATGATGGACTTGTATAGAAGAACTTTGTTGTCTAAAGACAAGTTTGAGTTTCTACCGAGAAGCCAATGTAGTTGAGCTGCTTTAAGTTTCATAGCCGTTATTTTCGCTTCGATATGACGAGACCAGGTCAAACGTCTATCTATATGAACTCCCAAGTACTTTACATGGTTTTCTACCGGAACAGTGATGTTATTTATTTTTACTGCTGGGCACGTTTGTCTTCTGAGCGTGAAAGTTAAGTGAGCACATTTAGCCGGGTTAACCTTTATTCTCCATTTTTCTAGCCATGCCTCTAGTTCATTGATGTGGGACTGCAGATTTTGCGATGCGACTTTTGGGTCATGGTTAACGCTAATAAATGCTGTGTCGTCTGCAAATGTAGAGGTATGCGTGCTCAGGTTTGTTGGCATATCCGCTGTGTATATTATATATAGAAGCGGTCCTAATATGCTGCCTTGGGGAACACCAGCAGTAATTTTCTTGAGGGGGGAGTATTTATCTTGCGACCTTACTATGAATGTTCTGCCTGTTAGATAGCTCTCCAGAAGCTTGTGAGTGTTTTGAGGAAGCATTCGTGTTATTTTGATGAGTAGCCCATCATGCCAAACTTTGTCAAATGCTTGGGAAATGTCTATAAACAGGGCTGAGCAGTATTGCTTTTTCTCAAACGCCGATCTAATAAGGGTGACAATTCTATGCACTTGCTCTATTGTACCATGTTTCGCTCTGAATCCGAACTGGTGATCCGGGATGATGTCGTGTTCATTTAGATGAGGAGTTATACTTAAAATGAATATTTTTTCGAAAAGCTTTGATAGGATTGATAATAAGCTTATCGGTCTGTACGACGCAACCTGGCTAGCATCTTTTCCTGGCTTGGGAATCATAACAATTATAGACTTCTTCCATGAGGATGGGAAGTATCCGACTCTTAATATAGCGTTAAAAATGAACAGCAAGATTCTGGAAGCAGACGAAGGTAAGTTTCTTATCATTGACCCTGTGATACGGTCAAGTCCGGGAGATTTTCTAATATTCACTTTTTCTATTGCAGATTTTACTTGAGTAATGTTAAATTTTAATGGATGGTTTACCTTATCAGGAATGGTTGGACGACAGGAACAAGTATGTGTATCATGTGGCGTGAAAACTTTCTCAAGATGGCCCGCGAAAGCGTTTAATTTTTCATCTGTGTTTTTCGCCCAAGTGCGGTTTTCCAGTCTTAATGGAGATTCTTGGGTTATAGGGCATTTCATATGCCGTACAGCCTTCCATAAGCTATAATTGGAGTTTTTTGTGGCATCTAGGCTGTTTAGATAGCCTTCTATTGCAGACTCGTGGTTCTATCTCAATTTGTTGCGAAGAGTTGTCAGGCATAATTGTAGTTGGGCCTTAGTGGTTGGGGAACGACTGTTTTGCCATTGTCTTCTTAACTTCCTTTTTTCTCTGATAAGGGTCTCTATATCCGTCGATGTATTGTAAGGAGCACGTTTAATTGTCCGCTTGATTGGGGTTGCATTTCTTGCTGCAGCATCCAAGACTTCTGTAAATCGGTCGACAGCTATTTGGATGTCAGATGAATTTTTTAGGGGAATGCACTGTGATAGGTGAGAGCTCACATACATTTTATACTTTAACCAATTTGTGTTTCTGTTTGGATAGGAAAACCAGTTTGCAGCTGCGGCGTCAGAGTTACATTTTAAAATGAGGATTGAAGGTGAATGATCAGACGAAAGATCATAGGAGGAACTAACTAGTACCTGATCGCGCTTTATGTTTTTGATTACAGCAAAGTCAATAAGGTCTGGTAGCTTGTTGAAGTCGGTTGGCCAATAGGTAGGCTCACCACTCGATACCACATCAAAGTTATTTGCAGTTACGGTATTATATAGCTGATTACCTCTAGGACTAATAAGTCTGGAGCCCCAATATGTATGTTTAGCGTTGTAGTCGCCAGCAGCAATGAATTTCTGGCCCAATGTGGAGAAGAAGTTGAGAAATTTATCGTGTAGAATTTTGTGCCTCGGGGGACAATAAACGGATGTTAACGTTAGTTTGAAATCAGTCAGATTTATAGATGTGGCCTGGATACAATCTTCTTCGAACTCTGGCAATGGTAAGTGTCTGATGTGTTTGTGCACAATTATGGCTGTGCCACCACAAGCTCGTCCGCTGGGATGTTTTGTGTCATACGTAAGGTAACCATTTACCCTAAAGCAGTTTTTATGAGTAAAGTGTGTTTCAGAGACAAGAAGTACGTCGATTTCATGCCTATGAAGAAAGTTTGCAACTTCGTGTTTATGTTGGGATAACCCGTTTGCATTCCAGAAACATATTTTTAACTGGTTAATTTTTTGTTGAGTAGAACTTGCAGGAGCATGTTCTGGTTTCGCATCATTTCCTGAAACATGCTCTGCATAGTGGCCATGAAGTTATTCATAGTTTGAATTAAATTTTCAATTGAGGTAGGCATTTGTAGACCTTCCCTAGGAACATTAGCGTATGGAGGTTGCTTTGCGTTGGAAGTACTCGGGGGATTTTTCGCATTAGGGTTTCCTTTTAGGACTTGGGCATATGATTGGTTTTGTTTGTTTGTTTGTGTAGTACTAGCAATAGAGCCAGCGGCTTGGCTGGGCGCATGTGATGGACCATATTGGGAGTGAGTATATTTTTGAACTAAAGCTGGTTTTTTTAAATGCAAGAAGACTTTACAACCCCTATAGTTTGCCGTGTGATTTTCGCCACAGTTGCTGCATTTCTTGACATTTGGGTCAACTTTAGAACGATTACATTCGGCGGTTTTATGAGCGTCGCCACAAACCACACATACGTGAGGCAATTTACAATATGATTTTGTATGCCCATATTCCTGACAGTTTGTGCATTGGGAGGGACCCTTTCGTTTTATTGGCTCCTCAACAGTTATTCTTCTGTTGAGTAGGTAGCGCAAGTTGTATATGGGATGAACTGAATTTTTGGTTTTGAGAACCGATGAATCAAACGATATCTCAATGCGGTGCAGTGGTTGGGGAACTTTGTTCCTGTTCAAAATGTTATGAACCGATTTTACTTATTTTATCCATAGTGCCAAACTAAAAAAAGCACTAACTTGGTGCTGTTTTAATTTTTCGTTAGTTCCTTTAGTGCTTTTTACATTTTTATTTTGTTTCTACCATTTTTTAAAACTACAATTATATAGAGGATTAGTTCAACTCTGCTATTTGGGGTACAATTTTGATAAGGCTTGTAAAGATTTTAAGATTTCAAATAATAAAAAAGGGATAAAAGAAAGTTACATTCGTTTTACCCAAAACTTTATTTACGAGGTTAGAGCTAGCAATTTGGAAATTTTACGAAACGTTGCACTTTTAAGCGTGCATAAAAACGATGTATTTTGGTAAACATTTTTTTTAAAGATTTAGACACTGTTTCAAAAATAGAATATGAATTGGAAAATATTAGGAATTGTTAAAAAACATGCAGTTGGAAACCGTGCAAAAAATGGCAAAGACTTTAAAAACAAAAAAAGACCCCTAGCTTGGTATGTATATCCACAGTGTTAAACAAATTAAAAACAGCTGACAGAAAATACTTTTATAACGAGCGTTGTGTTACCTGCCATTTTTCACGCGCTTTAGTTTTCCACGTGTTTTGCACTTTTACCTCTAGTGCTATTGAAATAAGGTTTGACTAAGTATCAGAATGCAAACATACATGTTTTTTCTATTTTACACCTTGTGTGTGTTCTTTATTCAGAAGCGTAAATAATTGGATAATATCATAAGCCAATTGTTTTATTAAACTTTGCACGATTTTAATTAAGATTTATTTCAACTATAAAATATAAGAATGTTTATTTAAATATATGCTGTCATTAAGTTTATAAACAATGGTCGGTCATTGCAAATTTTCAGTAATTGCAACAGGCCAGATTTTTTCGAGTTACGAAAATCGAGCTCGCACTGTATTACTTTTAAACTGTTTTATGGCCAATTAAAACTCCAAATGATTTGGATGATATTATTTTTATTGAAGATAATAATAATACACTTAAAAAATTTTATATACAAATGTTAATATATTTATTATTTAATCTTAAATGCAAATGTTCCCCATCAACGCCGTCGCCTTTTTTTAAATTTTGGAGGTATATAATATTCGGCATAGCCGAATGCAACGTGTTTTGTGTTAAATTAAATTGTAAAAATGGCTTTGTCCTTTTTTACTTCTTTTTTTTTTGCTCGAAATAGTGCTTTTTTTTAATTTTAAAGTGCTTTTTGCTTTCAAAAAGTTGGCATCACTGTATTTCACTTGTTTGTTTTCTTTGAGTACAATAACTGCCTGTTTTTAAAACACGAGTGCAAAACTCTTTCAAATTACTGCCTGCATTTAGATCGCGAGCACAAAAGTGACTCGTTTAACTAACATTTAAAACAAAATTTTAAAATTACCATTCCTGAAGGGGGTTCCCATACAAAATGTTTAATACAAACTAGAAATATATTGAAGAAAACGTACCATAACAGCCAAGGAGTAGCCTTAACAATTTCTCGAGACATTGCGATTTATGAAATTTTTAAATTAATCAAAATTTTTCGACTTGTGTGAATAAAATCAAAAGTTGTTAACAGGTTTTAATCAATTAAAGCTTGTTTTGTTTGAAGCTTTGTTTTTTATATGTCTGGAAGAAGCATAGCTTCAATTTTTTTTTATAGATTTTTAACAAGCAAAAATTTCGAAATGTTGCTAAAAAATGCGCATGTTAGAAAAAATTTAACGTTTAAAAAAAGTGTCAAATTAGAGCACAGTGTAATTGTTTGATAAAACTTGCGTACACAGAAAAAATTATTGCCGAATTATTTTCAAACAAACGCTTGTTTGAAAATTTTTTTAATTTCTATAAATTTTTTTACTGATTCAAACAATATTTTGGTTTGATTTTTATTTAACCAACAAAAATGTGGACAACTCTTCAAAAATATAATAAACGCGTTATTGGTGTCAAGTTTTCATAATTTTGTATGAAATATTTAACGCTCTTTAATGTTGTCGTCTTTTTGCATTTTTTTATATGATCGTAAGCAACACTTCTTTATGTGAAATATAAGAACAACAACAAAAAACACACACAGTGTATTTTTGGACGCTTTAAAAAAGTGCAACTGTAAGAAAAACAATAGCAGAAACAACATTACAAGAAACAAAATCCCGTATTCAATTTTTTAAAACTGTTTCGTTAAATACATCAAATACAAAAATAGAATGATGACGAAAAACATATCGACTCGGTCTGCTGCCGTTTTTGGTTACATTTCTTCTTTAGCAAAGGAAAGCAAAATCAACAGAGAGTGATAAAGAAAAACATTGTGTTGTGTGTATAAATAAAGACTTCGTTCAAAAATTATTCCAACAAAAAAAAATGTGTCTCAAAGCCAGCCGGCGGCTCTGCTCTGCCGTCATCTTCTCATACAGTGCTTACTTGTGTGCGCGTCATTGCTTGTGCAAAAATTTTTTTTTTTTTTTTTGAAATTTAGTATATGAATTTCAGTAAACTTTTTGTTTGATTCAGTTAAATTATTTGTTTGAAAAAATCAGTGTTTTTTTTCAATAAGCAAAATGCAAATAAATTGTTTGAAAATGCAAATTTGTTTATAGGACTGATTTCAGACAAAAAATTATTTGATTCTACAAATTTTTTGTTTGAATTGGAAAAATAATTTTTTCTGTGTAAAGCAATAAAAAATGTTTTTAAATAAAACAATATAAAGAAATTAATTGTATTTATATTTGTACTGTGTACTTTTTTTTCTTTACCTTTAATAATCAATGTACTTTAATTGCAACAAAAAAAGTTGGGAACCCTATCTGTGGTATAAATTATACCTATAGCATATGAGATTAATGGCCAATTTTCAGGATTGATATTAAAACACATTTATTTTTAAAATCGTTTTAAATACAAAATTCTTCTTCACTAAAAACTTAAGTGAAACTTAAGTCACCGATGTGGTACACTTAATTTCAACTTAAGTTTCCATTGTAATGTTTTCGCAAGGTGGCCTCAATATCACAACAATACAACAACAACAGGCAAAGCATTAACAGTCAGCTGTTTTTTTTTTCGGACCACCTTGTAAATAAATACACTTTTTTATATATTTTTTTTTGTATTTAGTAGTGCTACCATACTTTTATCTTAATTAAATAAGTCTTTTCAAATAAAACTCAAAAAACCAATCTGTTTTAAATACGATTTAAGTTTGTTATGAAAATTAACTTAATATTGATTTAAATACTATACTGAAAATTGGGCATAAGCATACATTTTCTGATTCAACATATTGATATGAACACGTACAACAATATAAATATTATTGATACGACTGGTATTACTATAAAAAATGTATAGTACAAAGTGGGATCAAATGAGGACTACGGGAGCCATTGAATAGACTAACTAGCAGTCGGCGGTGGTGGGGTTCGGTCCGCACTCTAACCTACTCAATCCGTAACGTAATATGTTTTATTTCTTTTCTCATTATTTTGTTATTGAATCTTCATATATTAAATATGAACTTACAATAATTAATCAAATCTTATCCTAATACTTTATTTATGTCCTGCCTGTGCCAGACAAAATTTTTTTTTTCATCACGGGTTCTGTTCACATATGTATGTAGGTGTTTATCGCTCATCTAATTGGGTAAGTGCTGCAGTGTCTCTTCTTCTTAAGCGAGTGTGGCCGCCATGATTTAAAATATTTCGAGCTAGTGGATTTGGGTGTTGTTCAAGCCTTTTTAAATATTTTACTGCATATTTTGTAATCATAGCTTTTACTAATGGCACATTGAGAGAGGCTGTGATTATTCGTAAAAGTTTTTTTTTTGCGCCTTTGAATTTTTTCGATATTAGAGGCCGAGGCAGTGCCCCATATTTGAATACCGTAGCACCAGATAGGCTTTAGGATAGACTTGTAAAGTAGAAGCTTGCAATCGAGACTAAGGACAGAGTTTCTTCCAATAAGCCAATGAATTTGAATGGCTTTTAGTTTCATTTGAGTTAATTTTGCCTCTATATGGCATTTCCACGTTAATCGCCGATCCAGATATATACTGAGATATTTTACATGCGAATGTTGAGGAATTATTTGATAATTGATTGTAATAGGGGGGCAAGATTCCCGGCGCAAGGTGAATATTATATGTACGCATTTTTGCTCATTGACCATTATCCTCCATTGTCTTAACCATATTTCTAGTTGAAATTTATTTTGCTGTAAGTAACGCGATGCTTCATAACGATTTTCGTGGACGCTTAGAAAAGCTGTATCGTCTGCAAATGTTAAAGTTTGTGTGTAGTTACTTGTTGGCATGTCCGAAGTATAAATTAAGTATAATAGGGGGCCCAGGATGCTGCCTTGTGGGACTCCAGCGTCAATGAGCTGAGGTGAACTTAAAAAATTTCCTTCTTTAATAATAAATTGACGACCGACTAAGTAGCTTTCTAGCAGCTTGTGTGTGTTCGCTGGTAAATTTTGCTTTAATTTATGTAATAAGCTTTTATGCCAGACTTTATCAAAAGCTTGCGAAACATTGATGAAGAGTGCTGAGCAATATTTCTTTTTTTCAAATGCTTTTCTTATGACATTTGCTATTTGATGAGTCTGTTCGATTGTGCTGTGTTTTCTTCTAGATCCGAACTGATGGTTTGGAATACATCTATTTTCACTTAAAATCGGTGGTAATTTTTAAACTAATAATTTCTCAAACAGCTTTGACATATTTGGTAAAAAGCTAATAGGCCTATAAGACTGAACTTTGTATGATCTTTACCTGGCTTTGGTATCATGTTAACTAAGGAAACCTTCCATTTTTGAGGATAGTATTCAAGGCGTAAAATAGCATTAAAAATAAAAATAACAAGTTAGAGTGCTATATTCGGCTGTGCCGAATCTTTGATACCCTCCACCGACAGTTCGAATGTTTAAGGAGTAATATCTGTATGATATATATTTATTATTATTATCTTAAACTGTGACGATTTGTTATTAATTATGGTTTAAGGCGACTAAACTGTTTTCCGGGAGTAGGGTTTCTATGGGTCCTAGGGTAAATTATGTACCGATCTTCACGAAATTTCACAGTGTCATTTATAGTCCTATAAAACTGTGACGAGCCAAAATTTGTTATGATTGCATTATTTTTTACGGCTTTAGGCGTACTAAACTGTTTTCCGGTAGTAGGGTTTACATGGGGCCTAAGGTAAATTATGGACCGATCGTCACCAAATTTCGCAGTGTTATTTCTAGTCCTAAAAAACTGTGACATACCAAATTTTGTTACGATAGCGTTATTTTTTACGGTGATTTCCAGTCAAATAAAACAAATTTTTGCTAAATCTTATCTCATTCCGTGCCTTGTTTCAGCATTTATGTTATTTTTTGTAACAAAATTATCAATTTTTTTAGGTGGTGGTTCCACATTTTGATTCATAGCTCTGGTCCTACTGAACCGATTTTGCTGGATTTCAAGCCCAAACTGCTTAGGATAACTACAAGCAATTTGGCACCAAGTTTGTTCATTTCTTTTAAGCGGTTCGAAAGTGAGCGTGTTTTCAACAGACGGACAGACGGACATGGCTAAATCGACTTGGAATTACTCAAGGACCCAGAATATATATACTTTATGGGGTCTGAGATGAATAATAAAAAAGTTTCACACGGAATGACAAACTTAATATACCCTCTTTACAACTTATTGTGGTGGAGGGTATAATAATTTTCTTTGTTATGCGAGGTAGCTCTAAAAGCATTTTATTACTGATCTTATCAATACCAGGTGCCTTCTTAGTGTTTAAGTCACAAATAGCCTTTTTGATTTCTCTTATCTCAAATTTTGTTTTAGACTTCCTTTTTTCTTTTCCAAGCCTGTTATGATAATACTGAACAAGGACCTGAATGATCGTGTGATCATTTGTGTAAACTTACTTTACAAAACCTATTTTATTTGCCGTATCTATTGAAATCAATCCTCGTCAGAAGTCATTGACGAGATCAGTCTCTTTACGCTAGCTCAACCATTGCCCTAGCGGCTGCATTCCTTATCTAGGACCCCTAAAGCTAGGACCTACTTCACCAACAGTGGAAAGAAACACTTAGATGTTCAGTTCATTATGAATTAATTCAACCATATTTAATTTAACCAAAAACATAAGTATTTTCTTTTCTTATGCTCGTAATTTCAACAAACAGATACCTAGTCGTGTTCGTACCTTACAGTTTTCTTAACCTATCCTGTAACACTATTTTGATTATTTCTTTTTTTTTCATTATTTATTTATTGAATCTTCATATATTAAATATGAACTAACAATAATTAATCAATTTTTAACATAATACGTTATTTTATGTCCTGCCAGTGCCAGACAAAAATTTTCTTCATCACAGGTTCTGTTCACTAATATAGGTGTTTATCGCTCATCTAATTGGATAAGTGCTGCAGTGTCTCTTCTTCTTAAGCGAGTGTGGCCGCTATTATTTAAAATATTTCGTGCTAGTGGGTTCGGGTGCAATTCGAGCCTTTTTAAGTATTTTACTGCATATTTCGTAATCACAGTTTTAACTAATGGAACATTGAGATCCTTGTGGATATTTGAGTTTTTAACATATCAAGGGGCAGCTGTGATTATTCGAAGAAGTTTATTTTGGCGCTTTTGAATTTTTTCGATATTAGAGGCCGAGGCGGTGCCCCATAACTGTATACCATAGCACCAGATAGGCTTTAGGATAGACTTGTAAAGTAGAAGCTTGCAATCGAGACTAAGGACAGAGTTTCTTCCAATAAGCCAATGAATTTGGATGGCTTTTAGTTTCATTTGAGTTAATTTTGCCGGCAATCAAGATGAATACCAAGGTATTTTACATGCGAATTTTGAGGTATTATTTGATTATTGATTTTAATAGGGGGCATGATTCCCGACGCAAGGTGAATGTTATATGTACGCATTTTTGCTCATTGACCTTTATCCTCCATGGCTTTAACCATAGTTCGAGTTGAAATATATGATCCTGTAGGTATCGAGATGCTTCTTGACTGTTTTCGTCTAGATTTTCAATATCGGAGGACCAATATTATAAATATTTTAAATCATTAGGGCCGTGTTTCCTAGCCGCTGGCGATTATAACGCTAAACATACCTTCTGGGGGTCGCGACTTATAACACCAAAGGGTCGTGTTTTATTTAACACAATTTCTAAAATGGATTTAAATGTGGTAGCGAGCGCACAACCAACATATTGGCCCACTGCTCATCAAAAAATTCCAGATGCCATCGATTTCGGCGTGGTTAAAAACATTCCCATAGAAACGATTCATGTTGAAGCTTCCCTAGAATTATCTTCCGACCACACACCTACAATTGTTACTATAATGAACCCCAATAGAATTGTACCTCCGACTGGTTACTTAGCGACGACAGCTACGCAAATTAATTGGTTAAAATATAAAAAATATCTCAGTACCCATTGCACAGAAAATATTCCGCTCAGTACACCGGATTATATAGATCGCTCTATTGACAATTTTGACAGTTTTCTGAAACTAGCTGTTCAACATTACAATATTGCCCCCAAAAAAACAAAAACTATTAAAATATATTCCACAGATGTCGAGCATCTTTTGTCTGAAAAAAGCAGGGCTCGAAGAGAGTGGCAATTGCACAGATCCCCTCAACTTAAGAAATTACTTAAAGAGTGTACAGAAAGACTAAGAAAGTTACTGAAGAAGAAGAAGAAGCATTTTGATTATTTCAATGTAATTTTTCCCTACGCGAATAAACTATCGAAAATCGATGATGTAAAAAATAGTTGCGTTCGAGAACACAAAAGTTTTTAATATTTTTAACTGAACTTTACTACATTTTACGAAATCGCGTTCGAGTTCAAAAAATGCAGTAAATGAGAACACAAATTGAGAGCGTAAAGTGACAGTTCTTGTCTGAGTATTTACAATTTTTTACAGCAGAAATTTTTGCAGTACAACTTAGTAAATCAAAAAAACATATGTTTCAAAAGGTAAACAAACAAAAGTAACAAATAAAAAGTTATACTGTAATTTTGACTTAGCTGCACAATCTCCTTTGCACGATTTTTTGTGCAGGTAAATCAAAAATGCAGTTATCTTAAATGCATTTACCTGCCTTAATGTGCAGGTACACAATTGTGGTTACCTGCACAAAAGTGCAGCTAAAGTAAAAAGTTTGATTTAAAAGTAGAATAAAAAAATTATTTTATTAATAAATAATATAAATTTCTATTTTATTTAAATTTAATTTCAACCCAGCTAGCATTTTCAATTGTCTAGGAGTCTACTGGGAATCTCACAAAGAGTGTTTTTGATCGTCGACAAGCTCATTTTTTAATTGTAGACAATTCTTCGCACGGGAGAAACTGTAACACGTGCTGTGTCCTATGAGAGATTCTTCCATAACGCAGCGAAAAACGCTTATATTAATCGTAAAGGGAATCGTTTATGCTGTATGTAGAGATTATCTAACGAGTCTTTCAAAAAGCATGCCAAGTGTCGTATGAGACTCATGTAGATATTATTTTACAACTCGTGAAATGCTCAGCCGTATGACTGAGCTACATAAATCAGGGCATCAAGTGTATTGTTCATGCCAAAACTTATAATTTTCATACAATTTCTATAAAACAAACTTGAAGACCGCGAAATCAACACCATCCTGTGGGAAATCCTTTTTACAGATCCTTAGGCCGGTTTGTTTTATTAAAATTTAATTGGCAATAGCATTTTCATACTTCAAAAACGGTCTTATTTAGGTAGCTCAGTAATTGTTGTACGACTCTTACAGAGAGTCCCAAAAGGTTTATTCCAAGATTTACAGACGAGCGTGTCAAAAAATAAATTCAAAACAGATTTAGATTTTTTGTTTGTCGTCAGATAATCATCAGAAGATTCTTTTAGAAGCTGTGTATTAAACATAATCGTCTAACAAACATTTTAAACATGCAATTATGTTTATTTAATATAAAAGAAACATTAACAAAAACAATGAGAATTCACAAAGAACATAAAAATGTATGGAAAAAACAAAATAATTGCGATTTATATTTTTATAAACAGCTTAAATTGGATATTTATGTGAAAAAGTGGCCACCAAATATTTTTATTTGTGCAGCTAACTTTGATGTTTTGTATGAAAATATTTTAAAGCTGCCCAAAAATATGAAAAATGTGCAGGTATACAAAATGCACTTAAAAAAGGATTTTGAAGAATAATTCCAGAAAATATGTATTTTGGGCAGTTAAGTCAAAGTGCAGCTAACTTTGATTTTTTGTATGAAAATAATATTAAAATGCCAAAAATTTTGTGCATTTATCTTAAACTAGCTTAACCCGGTGCGCTTCGCTACACTGCTTTAATATATGCATCCTACGGAAGGTTTTTCCCCCCTGCGCCTACCGCTTTATTTTTATTTTCAATAGAGCAGCATACCATAAGAGTGACTTCTACAAAGTTTGAACATTCTCACTATAACAGTTCTTAAGATATGCTATATTAAACATTGGCGTCCTATGGGGGGAACCACTTCCCCCGCTACTATTTTATTTAAATTTTGGGGCTTAGGAGATCCTACTACCAAAAGTTCAACAAATTGCTTGCAGCGGCTCTTATTAATATTGCTATCTATGAGCGGTACTGCTCCTCCTCTGTCTACCCCGCCCATTTTTATATTGAAATTTATAGTTTACCATAGTAGTAGCTGTAACCACGTTTGAAGACTCTCCCTTTTATAGTTCTTATGTTGAGCGATATTTAATATATGCATCCTATGGGAGGTATTTCCCCCCTGCGCCTACCGCTTTATTTTTATTCTCAATAGAGTAGTATACCATAAGAGTTACTTCTACAAAGTTTGAACATTCTCACTATAACAGTTCTTAAGATATGCTATATTAAACATTGGCGTCCTATGGGGGAACCACTTCCCCCGCTACTATTTTATTTAAATTTTGGGGCTTAGGAGATCCTACTACCAAAAGTTGAACAAAATGCGTGCAGCGGCTCTTAAGATATGCGATATTTAATATTGGCATGCAATGGGGGGTACTAATTCCCCTGCCCCTATCGTAAAAATTTCAGGAAAATCGGTTCAGTAGCTTAGGAGTCTATAAGCCAACAAACAAACATACAAACACACAAACAAACATACAAACATTTTTCATTTTTATATATATATAATAATATAATAATAATATAATATATAATATATAATATTAAAATGCCAAAAATTTTGTGCATTTATCTTAAATGTGCAGGTATAGAAAGTGCACTTAAAAATGAATTTGTATGGAATTTTAAAGAATAATTCCAAAAATTATCAATTTTGTGCAGTTAAGTCAAAAGTGCAGGTAAACAAAAGGCAGTTAAGTCAAAACTACTGTATATACCCTTTTACCTTCGGTGAAGGGTATAAAAAGCATACAAATTGTGAAAAGATTGTTAAATAAAAGAAAAGTTGAAATAAAAATTAAACTAAAACAAAAAGTGAATAAATATTAATTAATTAAACTTGTTTGTGAAGCATTTATTTGGTGAAATACAAACTTTTGAATTTTTTTGTATTATGTTAATTTTTTAGCGTCGTATAAGTGTGAAGTATATGGGTACTTAAGTAATCAATAGGAAAAAAATTATTCATGTTCTTTTAAATAATTTGAACCAGTGTTCGAAAATAAACAGTACATTATTTAACGTTCGGCTCACACACCCAGGAACGATAACTATTTTTTTAGTGATTGTGTAGACATACACAACCCTTAATAACGTTCGTAAAAAACAGAACAATTGTAGTGATACTGTAGACAAACATTATATTTTAATGTTCTATAATGTTTTTTTCGTGTGTGTATTTTGTTTTCGTAAAAAATTGTTGGTTTTTTTTATCAGCAAAAAGCGACGAACATTAACGAGCCGAACCGAACACATTGAAGTTCGTGGATTTTCAAAAAAAACCAAACGGAATTAAATGTTCACATCTTTTGTTGAGTTTGATAAAAACAGTAATATTTTTGTGTTCGAAAGATGACTATCAGGTTATTTTTTTTAATGATTTTCTACACAAAAACTATTAGCGTTTGTGTTTTCCACAAATCTACCGAACTGAACATTAAGAAACGATATTTAGTGTTTATTTTCGAACACTGATTTAAACCGCTACAAATTAGTAAAATTAAATAAAATAAAAAACAAACAAATATTAAAGATTACATAAAATAGTTTGTTTGTATTTTCCAAAAATGTTCGTGTTAAAAAAAGTATTTAATCGAGTACCGATAAGAAAACGAGTTAAGTAGGCAAAAGTGTCAATATATTTATCAACACTTTAATTATTTGACATCAGCTGTTGCCTTTATTTTACGAATTTTTACAAATTTTGCGTTCGCGTACTTTTTTGGACAACAGCTTTTTGTGAGAGCAAATTTTTCAGTTCACTTATTTACTGCATTTTACTGTAAAAGTACTCAAACGCACCTAAGTTTACCCGTAGGTAAAAAATACGTTTTAAAACTATGAAAACCATAGATATCTATACACAGCTAGATATCTATTTGTAGCAATAACGGGCATTAATAATGATAGATTAATTCTAATTTAGGACATAGTTCACAAATGTTTTTTGTTTGTTTTTTTTACGATACGTACGTTATTTAAGCTGTTATGATACTTGCTATTTTTTGTATTTTTTCTATATTGGAGAACAGTGCAAATATATTTGCATAGTAAAACTGACTTAGTGTAAAGAGTACGATTATATCATTAAAAATCTTGAAATGTCAAACAAATATACATGTGTTATCGATAAATAATCCAAGACTGTCAAAAAATATATACAAATTTTTAACTTAAAATTGACATTTCCAGATTAATTGTTAGCAATGTTGCCAATTTTATAGTTTTTGATCGAAAGTAGCGGGTTTTAACTTTTTTTTTGCGATTTTTACCTTTTTTGACGAGTTTTTCTGGGAAAAAAACGTGGGCAATATTGTTTGTTTTGTTTACATTTTATTTTGGAATCACAAACAATTTTTTTTATATACAAAAAAATTTAATGCAAATAATGTAAAATATTAAGAATTACATCTGGGTATGTTCTTCAATTGAATATTTATGATTTGAAATCCCATATGAAGGGCACCTGCTTCATTTCACTTATCAAAAACAAAATAGTTTCAACTGATCAAGCTTTTACAATTTTTTTTGTTTTAGTGAAAGAAAAAAATAAACATGAGAAGTGTCAATCAGAAAAAAGGGGTTGTTTATCAAATTGTATTTCTTGTTCTTTCTCGCATTTGTTGTTTCATTCAGTCAATCCTAAAAAAATCCAATACTAAAAATAGCAAGTATCATAACACCTTTAGCAAAGGGAAACAAAGTGGAGGGTACAAATAAAACAAGTTAGGGAAATAAAAAAATATATAATATAAAAGAAAAAAAAAAAACTCAAAAAAAAAAACAAAAATTTGGACTCACCAATAATGTTGTTTCGAAGTTCGCGAAGGTCTCCGGATCTTGATGAACATTTTTGGATGTTGTTGCTGCTAATAAAGGTTATTTAAAAGTATTATTTCTTCTAACGAGTTTTGTTGTTGGTGCAATCTTACTGCGTTGTTACCTTAAATTAATGCTCCCACTAACACAATACTTTCAACCGCAATGAATTTGAAAAATTTAATTACAAAAATTCACAAATGTCAATCTATTTTATTTACATATGTTTGTTTTTTTTTTTGCATTTGCAACAATCACTAGAAATTTTATCAATACATGAAAAACTGTATTAGAGATTTAATAACAAAAATTTCACTATATTATATATTTAGCAAAACCCAAATAACTATTTTGACCCGAAAGAATGTTTATTAAAATGTTGATAGACAAATCAAGTTTTAAATAGCACTTGCGGTGTAAACGAGTGTGACTACTGGAAAGTCAGGTTCACAATAGGGAGTTTATGACAGGCTGGATTATTGCTCATCACTGGCAGAATCTTTGGATCATTGGGTGGGGTAACATAAGGCGACCAGATTTTGAAAATAAAAATAGAGGACATAAAGAAAAAAAGTAAAAAAATTAAAAGAAAAGAAAATTTAAAAAGTATTACATATCGTCGGCTTAATATGCAGACGTGCGAAATCCACTTTTTAAGTAAATTGAGATTTGATGCCGTGTGGTAGAGAAATATATGCCTCGTCGACCAGCATGTAGTTATTCTTCAATTTGAGTCTTGAAGTGTGTCAAATCAACTATATTTGTGGTTCTCCTCTCAAGCAGTAAATAGGAAAAATAAAAAGTTTTTCCTGTAAAATTTGTTGAAAGGGAGTTAGCAGGTTTGCATATTAAGCCGACGATGTATAAAAATTTACATTTACTTAAGTAAAATTAGTTAAAAAAAAAACAACTAAACTTAAATAATCATTGCAAAAAATTATTCAAAATTGTATACTGCAAGTGTATGAGAGCCCAGTAGGAGTATGAACAGAACAAGCATGGCACAACATTTTCCATACGATTGCACAGAAAAAACCGTTGCTCACCGTGAAATAAAATTTTTATTTTAATTTATAAAAATAAAAGCAAATATTGGTCATGCTTTTAAAAATAAAGAGGACAGATTATGAAAAAAAGATGATAAAAGAGGACACAAATTTTATAGAGGACAGCCAGTTAAAAAAGAGGACTGTCCTCTAAAAAAGAGTACGTATGGTCACCTTAGGTAACAGAAATTAGTAGCTGAATTAATCGCCACGCCATGCAATTCCGGCAATCGGATTTCCACGTTTCTGCTAGGCTGCACAGAAAAAATTATATTTCCAATTCAAACAAAAAATTTGTAGAATCAAACAATTTTTTGTCTGAAATCGGTCCTACACGCAGAGAAAAAATATGGTTGGGCATGGTTACGGCAACAACACTATGTTTAATGTAACAATATATTGTTTTCGTACGCAAATAATTGTTATTTTTATTTAATATCAACAATATTATAGTTACTGTAAACATATCAATGTTTATCGCAATTATGAATTTGAGTATTGTTGACCGAAAAATAATTATTTTTCTAACAACTTAATTATGATTACTTTCTAAACATATTATATTTCTCACAACCATATCATGATATTTAATGGCCATAACATGATAACTTTTTATACATTTATCATACTATGTTAAAGATGCAATCAAACTATTTTTACTCTAATCATATAATGTTAGCGCCATTTGTGAAATAATTTTGAAGCAGTTGTGCGTTTTTTTTATTTGTGAGCGGTTAAACAATTAAAAGATAAAATTCCATAAAAAAAATAAGTTTAAAAAAATTAAAAAATTAAAATATTAGCGGAGTTCATTCAAGTATTAGTGATGTAATAGTGCAAATGCAAAATATCATAGTTTTTTTTGTAAAATCCAACAACAAAACACACAGAGATTTCGTTAAATTTTATAAAAGTGCTACGATATTTCATCAACATCTTAAAATCGAAAAAATGGACACACGCGGTTGCCCATGAAAACCACAGATTTTTCATTTGCTCTTTTGCAAGCCTTATATTGAACTCCGCTATTTGATTGACATTAAGAAAAATTGTAAAAAGCCACAAAATAAAACATCGATGCAAAAATATTTTAATTTATTTTGTATTTTTATGACAGCTATGAAAGGTGCTGTATCATAATATGATTGCTTCTAAATTTATTATGATTAACATGATGATAATATGATTACTTCTTAGCTTATTATGATTAACATGACAATAAAATGATTAATTTCTTAGCTTATTATGATTAACATGACAATAATATGATTACTTCTTAACTTAGTATGATTAACAGAATAATAATATGATTAAGGGAAAAATATAATGATGTAATAGTACGAGTATATTTAGTGATAACATGATTCAATAATAATCTTAATATGGTGACTACAATCATAATTCTTATCATAATATGTTGCTCTTAGAATATGTTTACCGCAACCATGTTTTTTCTTTGCGTGTATAAACAAATTCGCATATTCAAACAATTTATTTGCATTTTGTTTATTGAAAAAAACACTGATTTTTTCAAACAAATAATTTAACTGAATCAAACAAAAAGTTTACTAAAATTCATATCCTAAATTTCAAAATCAAAAAAAAGGTTTTTGCACAAGCAATGATGCGCACACAAGCAGACACTGTATTAGACGATGATGGCAGAGAGAGCAGAGCGGCCGACTGGCTTTGAGACACATTTTTTTGTTGGAATAATTTTTGAACGAAGTCTTTTTTTGTACACACAATGTTTTTCGTCATCACTCACTGTTGCTGTATCCTTTCCTTTGCTAATGAAGAAGAAATGTAACCCAAAAACGGCGACAGACCGACTCGATATGTATTTCGTCATCATTATATTTTTGTATTTGATGTATTTAAGAAAACAGTTTGAAAAAATTGAATACGGGATTTTGGTTTTTTTTAACCAACTTTGAAAACTAAATAAAAATTTATTTTGTTTCTTATAATGTTGTTGTCGTTTCTGTTGTTTAAAAAGAGTGAAACGTTTTTTTACCTGCTATTTTTTTGTTTTTTTTTTTTTACTTCAAACCTCTTCATCTTTCTTACTGTTGTACTTTTTTAAAGTGTCCAAAAATTGACTGTATGTGTTTTTGTTGTAGTTCTTATATTTCACATTAGGAAGTGTTGCTTACGATCAAATACAAAAATGCAAAAAGAGGACAACATTTAAAAGCGTTAAATATTTCATACAAAATTATGAAAACTTGAAACCAATAACGCGTGTATTATATTTTTGAATGGTTGTCAACATTTTTGTTGGTTAAATAAAAATCAAACAAAAATTTTAATTGAATCAGTAAAAAAATTTGTAGAAATAAAAAAAATTTCAAACAAGCGTTTGTTTGAAAATAATTCGGCAATAATTTGTTCTGTGTGGAATGAAAATAACGTTAGCTTTCAAAGGCAGTTCCAACTATGTGGCATAAACTTGTAATTGGCAAGGTTAGGTTTCCGATCGGCTATAACTAGTGTTTCGTTTGTTAGACCCGGTTTCTGCTGAGTTCCAAGCACTTTAAGGATATATTCTGGTCTTCTCACCGTTAGGCAATTGCCCTAATTACGCACAAAACAACGAACTGGTTTTTTCTCTACGTCACTGTGCAGTTTTTTTTTTATCGCAAATTTTTGGGTATCGTTTTATCCGAACTTTTGTTTTATGCGGTTCCTGGCCTTATTCGCCACTTGATATTTCAGCTGTACTGCAGAATTAGTGTCACGCTTATTAACAACCGGCACTTTGTGGTTATGTTTCAGGCTTTTGTTTAGCCCAGTGGCACCGTTAATACACAAAGAACAAACTGAGTTTTTTCTTTTTACTTCGCCGACACTTTTTATAAATTTGTTATCTATTTTCTTGAGGTTTAGGGTCTTTTAGGTTTTTTTTCTTTACTTGTTGCCCTCTGTCTTTACAATATTATTGGATATTCAATTTATTTAACAGGCAAAACTGTACTGCACACTGTTTCAGTTTTTCTGTTCGGATGGTGTTGTTTTTTTTTAATGTTTTCCGCGGGCTGATTAGTTGCAGACTGCCTGAATCACGCCATCTTTTTGTATTTTATACGTAAGAAAATACATACAAAAAACAGAAAAATCCGTTATAAATTTTTTCCCCTCTTTCCAATTGGAAAACAAGGTTAAAGGCAAACGCGTCAAATATTAAAAAACATAGATCCACATAATAGCATTGTCAAATTAAAATATCAGTATGTACCAGAGCTGTAAATGAATCATTCATTTTTGAATTAATTCGTGAATCATTCATGCAATGAATTAACAAATTTTGAATTAATTCTTTTCACACAATTAAATGAAATGAATGAATTTTGAGTCGATTCAAATGAATTAGACAGAAATGAATTACAATTCGTTTTCCAATTCAAATGAATTTGTAAAATGAATCGCAATTCGTTTCCAATGCAAACGAATTTCTTAAAGTGAATTGCAATTCATTTTACAGATTCATTTGAATTGAATTGATTTTGAATTAATTCAAACTGAATTAGAAAAAAGAATTAGCAATTCATTTTCAACTCATTTGAACTGAATTGATTGAATTTTGAATTTATTTTGCATTGGAATGGAATTGTCAGGTAGCGGCAAAATAGGAATTTAATTATTAGGTATAGGCGAAAATCCTATCCTATTAAAAGTGTGTTTAACAATAATTTTTTTGTTTAAATAATCTCATATTTGTGTATTGTGGAGAACTCATTTTTTTTAAATTCAATCGAATTTTAAAGATTTTAGCAATTTTGAATCTCAACAACATTTTTTTGCTGTCAAAGCTATGTTCGTTTACTCGAAATTCTTACTACTTTTCCTACAATTGGAAAATTTGTTTACTTTATGTTTTAAAAACTTCAAACTGCAATAAAAAATAGTTCATTTTAGTAATTCACCCTAGATCTGCTCTTGAATTTGATTGATTGCAACTCATTTTTGATTTCATTCATTTGAATTCCAATTCATTTTTCTAATTCATTTAATTAAATTCAAAATCAATTCAATTCAAATGAATCTGTAAAATGAATTGCAATTCACTTTAAGAAATTCGTTTGAATTAGAAACGAATTGCAATTCATGTTACAAATTCATTTGAATTGGAAAACGAATTGAAATTCATTTCTTTCTAATTCATTTGAATTGAGTCAATTTTCATTCAATTCATTAATTTGTGTAAAAAGAATTAATTTAAAATTTTCTAATTCATTAATGAATTAAAATCAAAAATGAATGATTCATTTACAGCTCTGGTATGTAGTGATAATAAAAGGGTTAGCAACAAGTACAAGAATTAACGCCAAAAGTAACTCCGATTTGGACGAGTAAAAAAAAATGATAATTACAGGGGAACCTAACTACAGGTTAGTGTCATACACGTAAGATGATACGAAAAATAAACTAATGCAGCTCAACAAGTTCACTACAAACTAGACAATAGTTATGATTTCATTAAATTATTGGATAGAGAAAAGACGGTTCAATGACGAATGTCCTTAGCGTGGTATGTGCCAACTAAACGACCTTGTAAATCTTCCACTAGGTAGTAGTGGGACCCAAATTTTGCTCTTATCCGGCATTTTACAAATGATGGTGACAGTTTTGCATTAAATGCCTTGGCCGCATTACTTTGAACAAAACTCATTCGGTAAACTTCCTGACCAATGCAAAAACCGGGCGTGAACGAAGATTGTACTGTTGTCGACTCATTTCAAGCAATTTCAGATTTTTTAAAAGGGAATACGAATTTGCATGAGCGATCATTTCAAACCCAGAAAGAGCACGATATGGAGAACACTGAATAGTCTGATGGCAGGAATTTCTTAAAGCCCGACTAATTTGTGATAACTTTTCTTCTCAATAACGATGATTATTGGTTAAGTAAGCCCTTATTCCCGAAATAATAGATGGGTTTACGCGTTCGGAGGCATTACTTTGTGGGGAATAAACCGCGGTATATATATGTTGAATTCCAAAACTGGTCAAAAAGGCGTTAAAATCGTTTGCACGAAACTGAGAACCGTTATCACTGACAATGGTTTTAGGGACCCCGTAAAAAAGAAAAATTTCCTTTTGTAAACGGGCTGTAGGAAATATCGCCCAAAGAAAAATGGCCCAAAAAAATAAATGAAAAATCGCCCAAATGAAGAATCGCCCAAGCGAACATGAAAAATGACCCAAAAAGGTAAATATGAAATTTTGCCCAAAAAAACGAAAAAGGGCCCAAAAAGAAAATTAAAAATGACCCAATAAGCAAAAACGAATTTTTTCCCAAAAAAAAAAAAAAAAAATTACTAAATTTGCAAAAAAGTGTTTATTATTCATATAAATTTAGGTGACATGTCATAATGTCCAGTGTCGTAGTGTCCTTGGACACTTTTAAAGTGTCATAATGTCCATTGAAGACGAGGACGAGGACGTTATGACACTTTGCAACGTCCGAAACTTAACTTATAATCAAAAATGTGTAAATTTTTTTTTTAAATACCGTTAAAATTTCAAGTGATTTTTTAAAGATACTTATTTAACCATAATATGGTTGTCGGTGACAATGATTTGGTTAAATTAAATATAATATGGATAAAATATTTTTATACCTTTTACTCCGGGTGAATATATTAAATATATATATCCAAAATAAGGATTTCATCTTCTATGGTATAACAAATACTGGCTTCGCTTACTAAAGCTTCTCTGTATAGCCGGCCTTCGGCCGGGCGCAAGGATTTTCTCCTCTATGGTATAACAAAGACCGGCTTCGCTAACTAAAGCTTCTCTGTATAGCCGGCCTTCGGCCGTGCGCAAGGATTTTCTCCTTTATGGTCTAACAAAAACTGGTTTCGCTAAGTAATGCTTCGAAAAACTGCCTTGTTGCCGACTACGCAGAGAAGCTTTAGTTAGCGAAGCCGGTGTTTGTTATACCATAGAGGAGAAAATCCTTGCGCCCGGCCGAAGGCCGGCTATACAGAGAAGCTTTAGTTAGCGAAGCTGGTCTTTGTTATACCATAGAGGAGAAAATCCTTCCGCCCGGCCAAAGGCCGGCGATACAGAGAAGCTTTAGTTAGCGAAGCCAGTATTTGTTATACCATAGAAGAGAAAATCCTTATTTTCGATATATATGTATATATTTAATATATACACCCAGAGAAAAAGCTACAAAACCATTTTTAAAAAAATTCTACCGATATTATGTTTAATTTAACCAAGTCATTGTCGCCGACAACCATATAATGGTTAAATTAGTTTCTTGAAAAATAGTTTTATTGTTTGCAACCATAATAAAACATGGTTTTCTCTGCCATGTAAGATTATGGTAGAATTTTAAAAATAGCCCATTTTTTTGGGCCATTTTTCATACAACATTTTTTCATAAAAAAAATTTAAAAAACGAAAAATCACCCAACAATAACGATAAATAGCCCAAAAATTTTGGGCTATTTACATGCAATTTTTTTAGGCGATTTTTAATTTTTTTTTTTTTTTTTGCGATTTTTCTTTGGGCGATATTTCCTACAGCCTTGTAAACGTTCTATAATTACACCGGATGTGAATTTTTTTAGAGGAAACAACCAATGAAATTTAGACATGTGATCTTATATGATCAAAATTCCAATATTACCTAATTTGCTTCGAGGGTATGGCCCTAAAAGGGGTATATATATGTGGGATGGTGACTCTAACAATATACGCTACATTGACAACACATATGACATACACTGGAATGACAGCAGACAAACAACAAACACACGTACGTTTCAAACAGTCAGTCTGGGGTAGAGTTTTGAGTTGTGAGATACCTAGAAGTAGTTTTCGGTCGCTAAACCGCAGTGTGTTGTGAAGAATTAAAACAAGAAGTAACAGAAACTTGAAATAAACTTAAGGCCTAACCAGAATGTGAATACCGTGGCTTAAGCAACTGAGCGAATACATGTAAATCATATGTGTAAAACCATGTTGAACTTAAAGGAACTTTTTGTTAAATTTTATGAAACTGTAATTTGCTTAAGCAAAGTGCGAAACTAATCGCACATTCCGTACGGAATCAAATGTTTTTTATTTTGTTTTTGTTTTTTTAAATGTATTTGGAAGGCTTTTTCGTTTATTTTTGACAGTAGCTTAAGTTTGTTTATGCATATTCTGGTTGGGCCTTTAGTCTTTTGTAAATTAAAGAAAAGCTAAAAACTAAAGAATAATAAAATAATTAATATTTAAACCTAGTGTAAGCTATTTTAATAAATCTACCTAACTTGAGTGAATTGAATTGAATAAATGAATTAAAAATAAACGAATGAGGTTTTCCATTTATCTACCTACCCTTGGGGCTCAAAAGAACCACAAATGGGGGCTCAACCAATTTAATAATATCAACCACCATAGTGAACTCATTCAATGCTAAGAATAACAACAACTTAAAATTCATAAAAGCAATACAAATTAAAAAGAAAATTGTATAAAAGTTACAAAGTGGTACAAAGTTAACAAAACATGTACAAGTATTTTAAAAGTATTTTAAACAGAAATTGCATAAAAGCTAATAAAATATGTAAAAGTCTTAAAGATTTTTAAACAAGGAAATTTCTTAAAAAGTGTGTGGAAAAAAAACTAAATTGTGGTAAAACTAATTTAAAAATGGTTAGAAAATAAAAACTGTACCCACAAAAACAAATAACATTTTGAAATAAAATTTTTTTTAAAAGTAAACTATTAAAAAAAAAATCTAGAAATTCCTAAAGCAAAAAAAAACCGTTTCTATACTCAAAAATAAAAAATAAACTTTACGGGAAAAAAGAAGACAGAAGAATATTAACAGAAAACTGATCAAGCGTTCTGCTAAACAAAACCAACAACAACATCGTTTAAAGAAGGTTTGTGTACATATGTACGTAAATAAAACGCAAAGAGGAAAAGAGTCGCTCTGCTCCGAAGCAGCAGAGACAGTGGGGAAAAAATAAACAACAGCAGAGACAGCGCGTAGAAAATAAACAGCAGCAAAGACAGAAGCAGTGACATACAGGGGGGGGGGGGTACACCAGCAGAAGAGTTGCAGTAAACACCAGTTAATGAAGACATCAAAACATACTTACACTAATAATATGTTTAGATAAGTAGACAATTTATTTATTATTGTTATATATCGCAATTTATATACTATTGACTATACAAAAACAGTGTTACCATATACGCAATCGTCAACTTTTTCAAGGTTTGGGGTTTCATTTTAAAATATTTTTAAATTAATTTTGCTTTAAATTAAAATTATAATAAAACAAACAATTTTATACATTGAATTTTACGTGGACAGCAATTGAAATCGTGTAACAAGACTATTTAAGTTGTATGAAGAATTTTTTTATAATATTGGATAATGGGAACACTGATAAAAATCAAGATTACAAATAAGGCAAATGTAAATTAAAACAAGAGTGCCATTAACCTAGACAGATGAAGAAGGGGGACATATTTTTTCTTGAAAAATTTAGATGTTTTTGAGTTGATCACATAGAGGATATTTAGAAGTTGGTGATCGTTAGAAGAACAAAAAATAATTCCCTCTATTGAAGATTTTAGATGTTGATGATTATATAGATTATTTTGATCATAATTTGTAGAAGTATAAAGGGATAACGACACATTGAAGGAGACAATTAATCGGAAGAAAAGTTTGTTTTCATTTTTGTCCTCCTCATAGTGGAGCGAATTTAATAATTTTTGTTTGTCTAAAGTGAATCAAGATTTTGATAAAGTAGATTTAGCAGGATAATTTTATTTTTCTTCCCAAATTGTTTCAATTCAATGGTTATTGCCTTTTATTGTTTTTATTAGAGTTCTAATTCTTGAATAACTTTGTACACTACACACTGGGTGATGATGTTGGCCATTGGCTACAGGAACTCGAAGACGTGGCAACCACGGTTGGTTGGGACGATTTGAGAAAATGTATTTATGCGAAACAGCTGCTGAAGGGAGCTGCGAATATTAACGTCAGAAGCCAGTCTGACATAACAAATTGGTCAACATTGAAAAGTTCACTAACAAAAGAATTTGGAGTAAAGTTGTCAGCATTAGAGATCCATAAGCTTTTGTCAAACAGGCCGAAAAGATACAACGAGACGAAAGTCTTATCGACTATTTTATACAGGGAATCAAAGATTCAACCATCAACAAATCAATTCTATACCAGGCTCAAAATATAGATGATCGTAAAGAGAAGCTGAAAACGTACGAGAAAATTAGGACAGCCGGAGAGTCATCAAACTCGAAGGGGTTCGCTGTCGAATCAAAGCAAGTTGTGAACACGAAAAACGACAAACGCTGTTTTAAATGTGGAGACAAGGGTCATTTGGCAAGTGATTGTAAGAAGCCTTAGGTAAAATGTTTCAAATGCAAACAGTTTGGCCATAAATCGTTTAATTGCACGAGTGGTGGGAACAATGAAAGACGGGAGGACGAGAATAACAACAGAGCTGGAATTAACAATAGAAATGGAAATAATAATAGAGGTTTGAATAACAACAGAGGTTTGAATAACGAAGGAGCTGGAAATAATAATGTACGGACATTAGCTGACGATGTTGTATCTACTTCCAGAAGAATTTTACGACACATTAATGATGTTGGGCGATGTAGATCTATAACCGAATTATAAGCTGTTAACGGGAATAGGGGGTAAAACTATAACAACGTTAGGGAGCTTCAAAACTCGTATCAAACTAAAATCAGCGGAAGTGCTAATAAGCGTGCACGTAGCTAGAGAAAGGGACATATTATATTCGGCTGTAGTGGGAAACGATATATTACGTCAAGTGGATCTAATAATAGATGCCGAGGGGGCAACATTTAGTCAGAAAACGGAAAATTTGGCATCTCATAAGGCGAAAGAAGCCAATACAGCTAATATATCAACAAACGAAGATAGAGAAACTCCAGACATCAATCCAATCTCTTAACTTAATAATGATTTTGCGCAAATAATGCATGCAGCGGCAAACGGATATTTAAAGAGGATGAACTCAAGCTTAAACATCTCAACAAGGAAACACAAGAGAAGATCTACGATAGAATTAAAGCCTATAGGCCGATAAGACCAAATACTTACCCCGTGAAGATGCGGATTGTTCTTAAAGATGATATTCCTGTGACACATAGACCTCGACGAGTACCATATCCGGAGCAACGATAATCAGGTGAAAGAATGGTTGGAGGATGGCATTATTAAACACAGCTTTTCTGAATATTCAGCACCAATGGTGTTAGTGCAGAAAAAAGATGGAACCAAACGTCTATGCTGCGACTACCGAAAACTAATCGAGAAGATTATACGAGACAACTTCCCAATGGCGATTATGGATGACATCATTAATAGATTGAAAGAAGCAAAAGTTTTCACGACATTAGATTTGCGAAACGGATTTTTTCACGTACCAATTGAACCAGACTCACAGAAATATACTTCTTTTGTAACCAATTCTGGACAGTATGAGTTCAAGTTTGTACCTTTCGGTATATCGAATTCACCCGCCGTTTTTTGCAGATACATAATTTCAGTTTTCCGTGAATTGATTAATGATGGAACGTTAGTGGCCTACATGGATGACATTGTCATACCATCCCATGATGAAATCGAAGGCGCAGAAAAGTTGGAAAAAGTTTTAAGAGTCGCGGAAACAAACGGGCTTAAAATAAAATGGGCAAAATGTCAATTCCTGCAGAGAAAAAAAAAACTTTTTAGGCTACGTTTTCGAGAACTCAACAATCTCCCCATCACTTGAGAAAACAAAGGCAGTTGTAAATTTTCCACTACCAAGGACGCAAAAAGCGTTACAGAGATTTCTGGGGCTTACCTAATTTTTACGGCGATTTATACCAGGTTATGCATCTATACTTAAAATTTTTGACCCGAAGTCAGACACCGAGATCCATACAGATGCTAGTTTATATGGTTATGGTGCGGTGTTACTGCAGAAGGATGAGGATATGCAATTTCATCAAGTTGAATATATGAGCAGGAAAACTACACAAACGGAACAACAGTACCACTCATACGAGTTTTAGCCGTAATAGAAGCACTCAAAAAATGGAGAATATTTGTATTGGGAATTTCGGTAAAAATTGTAACAGATTGCAACGCATTTGCATTAACAATGCGGAAACAGGACGTGCCAACTAGAGTTTCGAGATGGGCTCTTTTCTTGCAAGATTTCAATTATCAGATAGAGCATAGACCGAGAAAGGATGAAGCACGTAGACGCACGTAGTCGCTTAACATGTCTCATGATCGAGGATTCCTTATGTCACCGGATAAAACAAGCACAAATGCAGGACGATTGGATTAAGGCAGTTCGGAAAATACTAGAAAAGGACTCATACCAAGATTACTTCATTAAATTCGATATTCTGTACAAAGACCCTAACAACGAACTTATAGTAGTACCGACCTCGATGGAAAGAGAAATAATCGAGATGGCACATAGGCAAGGACATTTTGCTACCAGCAAAACACAGTAACTTATACAGAAGTCATATTATATTCCCAAACTTTCCGATAAAGTTGAGCACGTAATTAGAAGCTGTGTAGAATGTTTGGTTTCGGAGGCGAAAAAATCGACAAGGCAGATGTTCCTCTGTTAACATATTACCTAGATCACGTAGGACCGAAGGAATGCACACGCAAGCAATATAATTACGTTCTAGTTGTTGTAGGCGCCTTTTCCAAGTTTGTTTGGCTATACCCCACTAAGAGTACTGGCGCAAACGAAGTTGTAGATCGATTGACGAAACAGGCGATTATTTTTGGAAACCCGAGCAGAATGATAACCGATAGAGGTAGCGCATTAACATCGGGCCAATTTGAAGAATACTGCAAATTACGAAATATACAACACCTTATAGCAACAGGAGTACCCAGGGGAAATGGCCAAGTTGAGAGAATGAACAGCACAATAATCGGTATGTTAACTAAATTGTGTGTAGGGAAACCCGATAGTTGGTATAAGCACGTAGGTCGAGTTCAACGAGTTCTCAATAGTACTCCACCTAGAAGCACAAAAGTCACACCTTTCAAATTATTGACAGGCCTGGATATGAGAAATGAGGTAGATACTGATATTAAAAAAATGCTAACCGAACTAACAATAGAAACTTTGAACTCTGAGCGGGAGAGTATAAGACAAGAAGCTAGAGAGAACATATTAAAGATACAGCAGGAGAATCTTAAAGAATACAACCGCAAGAGAGTCCCAGAGACCACGTACAATGTCAACGAGTTGGTCGCAATCAAGCGCATGCAGTTCGGAACCGGTATGAAGCTGAGGCCGAAATTTCTTGGACCGTATCGAATCACACGGAAGCTAAACCATGGTCGGTACGAAGTCGAACGGGTTGGGAACTGTGAAGGACCTAGGCACACTACTACGGTGGTGGATATGATGAAGCAGTGGGAAGGACATTCGTTGTCGAATCTTTAGTCAGGACGGCCGGTTGTGGGATGGTGACTCTAACTATATACGCTACATTTACAACACATATGACATACACTGGAATGACAGCAGACAAACAACAAACACGCGTACGTTTCAAACAGTCAGTCTGAGGTAGTTTTGAGTTGTAAGATACCTAGAAGTAGTTTTCGGTCGCTAAACCGCAGTGTGTTGTGAAGAATTAAAACAAGAAGTAACAGAAACTTACAATAAACTTAGTCTTTTGTAAATTAAAGAAAAGCTAAAAACTAAAGAATAATAAAATAATTAATATTTAAACCTAGTGTAAGCTATAAATAAATATATAAATAATAAATCTACCTAACTTAAGTGAATTGAATTGAATAAATGAATTAAAAATAAACGAATGAGGTTTTCCATTTATCTACCTACCCTTGGGGCTCAAAAGAACCACATATATTTTCAGCTTAATGATTCTGAATCACTGTTACCAGTGTAAGGTTCAGTTCGTATATAAACATATTTGTCACTGACTTTGATGTCAAGATATTTACAAGGTGCAGCATTTATCTTGTCCTTCAAATTTTCATATTCCAAATCCATAAAATGAGACGAGTTGCGATCGATTTCCGGTGTGGTTAATTTTAGATCGGATACTTCTTCATTCCGGCTAGTGCATCTGGAACTACATGCTCCTTTCCTGTGCGTGATAGTAAAATTAAATGACTGGAGTTTAAATACCCAAAGAGCAAGGCGTCCTGTTAAATCCAGCTGCCTCATGAGCCAGACAAGGCTCGCGCGATCGGTTATGATTTCGAATTCCTGCAGTTCTAAATAACATCGGAAACGCTTTATAGCTTCAACAGCCGCTAAACACTCTTTCTCAGTAACGCTATAGTTTCTTTGCGCACTGTTTAGTTTTTTGCTCATAAAAGCAACTGGTCTCTCGTTTCCTTGTTCGTCAAGTTGTACTAGTATGGCCCCAATAACCAAATCGCTCGTGTCACTATGCAAGAAGAATTTTTTTGTTAAAATCGGGATTTATTAGGACGGGTTTAGCTGTCAAAAGTTTTTTAATTGTCTCGAAGGCTTCGTTCGCCTCTTGCGTCCAGTGAAATTTTTTTCTTTTTCGTAAGAACTTCCGTGATGGGAAACACAATACTAGCAAAGTTTTCGACAAATCTACGATACCATCTGGCAAGTCCTAGGAAACCCCGTACTTGCTTAATAGTTTTTGGGAGGAGCCAATTGACGATAGCGCTTACTTTGTGCGGGTCTGCAGAAATACCGCCGTTACCGATTACATATCCTTAGTAAGGGACGCGAGTAACACAAAATTTACTCTTTGAAATGTTAAGTGTAAGATTGGCTTTTCGAAACTCTTCCGCTTCACGAACTAAGACCGATAAATGCGATGAAAAATCCTCTGAGACTATTATTATTATTTAGACGACAATAACCAAAAACCGAATTTCGCAGGTCTGGGGGTATAATTTCGTCAATCAAGCGACACATTGTCGAAGGGGCATTACAAAGCCCGAATGGCATTACAGAGAATTGATAAAGGGGACGGCCCGGAACCGTAAAAGCTGTTTAAGGTTTCGCCAAATCGTCTAAACCAATTTGCCAGTATGCATCTTTTAAATCCAACTTCGATATAATGTTGGCCTTGGGCAACCTGGAAAAAATACCTTCTATCGAGTTTTCTTGCATCTAGGCAAAGACGAACTTTATTAGGCTTTATAACTAATCGCATGGGAGAGCTCCAAGGGGATTGAGACTTCTCAATTAATCCTAACGATAACATTCGATCGATTTCATCAAATATTAGTTTTTCCACCGCGGGAGAAGCATGATAACACCTCTGTTTTATTGGTTTAGCATCCCCTACGTCAATATAGTGTTGAAAGGGTAATTCTTTTAATGGAACATTTTGGACATTGTGGCCTATACGTGTTGAAAAATAAGTTAGCGCGGTGACCTTGGTTACAATTGTGATCTCGACCAACTAAATTAGAAGGTTGAGCATTTGGGACTAGATTAAAATTCGTTAAAAGTCTAGCCATGGTGGCCTCAATCATTTGATTTAATTGATTAGAGTCAACATTGATTCTTGTATTATGAACACTCCGGGTAGGTTGTGGGGTATTTTGATTGCCGACATATTCCGGAATGAGACGAGAAGTTTGGGCGTGCCCCCGCCAGACGCGGAAGGTCTGGCAGTTCATTGTCAGTTTCAGATAAAGGACGCTGGTTGTCCTGAAATAGCGATCTGCTTTGGCTTCGGGTATTATAAGGCATCGAACGTTTGACTTAGGTTGAGTGTCCGCTTTACTGGGGACATTGGTTCTCCGCAGATCGCCAAGCTCGCATAGTTTCTTACAAATGGGGCATTCAGCCGTATTGGATAAAAAAATTTCAATACAAGTTCGATTAAAAGAGTGGTTACATCGGCCAATTCTAAGACAATTATCTGTTTCAGCCATACCAGTAGAACAAACATTGCAAATATTCTCTCCAACCGATGATATTGAAGAAGCCTCCGCTTCATTGGGTGGAGTACGCGAAAGGGACATTTTTAGCCAAAAGCCTTATTTAATTTATCAAAACTAAAACTGAATTGTTTTTCTTTTTTTTTCAAATGTAGGGCAAAATTTTGTACAAAATAAAAAATTAAGATATGTATTAATAAAAAGTCTATACAAGGGGTTTTCTTGCGATATATTTCGTTCCAACTGTTGGTGAATAAGAAACTTCTGATTCTAGATAGATACTTACAAAAAAAAAAAAAAAATTGTAGGGTTACAATAACCGGGATATGTAGATATATGCAGTAATAAAATCTAAGCTACAATATACATACATATGGATTTCATACAATAATATATTTATCGTAGTAGAGGACAACGTTGAATAGACCTTCGCGTTAACACAAATATTCTATTTTCCGAAATTTATCCACTAAAGGAGAAAAACATGTACACTGCAAGTCTAATTTCATTCTCACAATAATCTGGCGTCAATTAATTACTGGGGAACCTAACTACAGGTCAGTGTCATACACGTTAGATGATACGAAAAATCAACTAATGCAGCCCAACAAGTTCACTACAATATCGTCTAGACCGGGGATTTCCAAAAAAATTTTAGTTGTGTATTAGTGAGTACCAGACTCTACAAGAAATGAATGAGCGTGTAGTCACATTTTTCATTTTGGTGTTAAGAAAATGATAGAAAGAAATGATCAAATGTCACCGAAAACTTAACTTCGCTCATTTCTTGCTATCAGTACACACCATAAAAGGCGATTAGTAAAAAATGGAAAAGAAAAATGCTTAACCTACCTCTTAAGTGTACTCCATACTTTAGTAACATGGATTACTTTTAAAACTAACCCACTTTAGTACCCCAAGGAGTAGTACTTCGGTGGGATATATGGTCCCCTCCTAGGACATCGTAATGTTAAATGGACCACGTTTTGCCCATATATTTGGAGTAGTTTTGGAGTACTCCTACTCCTTTATGGACTTAACATGCATGTATGGACCAGTCTCGTTATCAGCAGGGTTCAACATCCTCCATGCATTCCTCCGAAATGTAGGCAAGTGTACAAAGGGTATTAAGTTAACCTTTTTTATATTTTTTTTTTGTCAGTCTTAAGCTAAGGTCCCACTATCGGCGCAATGTACCAATTTTTGTCGTATTTAATGGGCCGATAGTGTGAACGGTCAAAATTTTTTAATATGCGACCATCTGTGCCGAAATTGTGCTGACTGTGGACAATCAAAATTAAGCTTGATGCGCCGATAATGTGAACAATCTTTTGCACAATGTGGAACAATCAAATTGTTTAATATGTACCGATTTTCATCGGCCACTTGTGCGCCGATCACAGTCGCCAATCAGCGCCGATACAAGGGATGGCAAAACGAAATTTTTAAATTGCACCAACTGGCTACAAAAATTTTACTTTTTTGAGCTTAAATGTACCCAAATTACATTTGTTTTATCTGCTACATATTTATGTATTAAAACGTTAAATAGTAAATTCGTACTGTTAAATGAAAGAAAACAATTCGCTTTAACCAAAATATTTCAACTGTATCGATCTTGCCATCCCTGGTTTGTAAACATCTTTTTACAAAACAACAATTACAAAAAAAAACAAGTGCAGTAAGTTTCAATAAAATTTAATACATTTTGTATTATATGTATGTATGTATATTAATATATCATTTAAAATTGTTAGGAAACATAATGGAATATTCAGACGGGGAATTTCTAAAGTAAAATTATGTTTGCCAACAAGCAAATTAACAAAAACATATGATTTAATTTGCCCAAATAGCACGATAGTGTGACCGCATTGTACCGATTGTTGTCGCAATTGATTTTTGGCCGATATGAACCGAAAAAAATTGTCAAAATGTGCGACGATAATGGGACCACTCAAGAATAAATTGTTCAATGTTTTTATATGTGCGCCGATATAGCAAGATAAAAATCGTCTCAGATTGTGATATTTAAGCCGATAGTGGGATCTTAGCTTTAGATTTTTTATCGATAAAGCCTGGTGGTCTGTTCAACATTTCACGTGAAATTTTTTTTTTTTTTTTTCATTATTTATTTATTGAATCTTCATATATTAAATATGAACTAACAATAATTAATCAAATCTTAACCTAATATTATTTTTTGTCCTGCCAGTGCCAGACAAAAATTTTGTTCATCGCGGGTTCTGTACACGTTTATAGGTGTTTATGGCTCATCTAATTGGACAAGTGCCGCAGTGTCTCTTCTTCTTAAGCGAGTGTGGCCGCTATCATTTAAAATATTTCGTGCTAGTGGGTTCGGGTGCAATTCGAGCCTTTTTAAGTATTTTACTGCATATTTCGTAATCATAGTTTTAACTAATGGAACATTGAGATCCTTGTGAATATTTGAGTTTTTAACATACCAAGGGGCAGCTGTGATTATTCGAAGTAGTTTATTTTGGCGCCTTTGAATTTTTTCGATATTAGAGGCCGAGGCAGTGCCCCATAACTGAATACCATAGCACCAGATTGGCTTTAAGATGGAGTTGTAAAGAAGAAGTTTGCAGTCGAGACTAAGGACAGAGTTTCTTCCAATAAGCCAATGAATTTGGATGGCTTTTAGTTTCATTTGAGTTAATTTTGCCTCTTTATGGCTTTTCCACGTTAAACGGCGATCTAGATGAATACCGAGGTATTTTACATGCGAATTTTGAGGTATTATTTGATTATTGATTTTAATAGGGGGGCATGATTCACGACGCAAGGTGAATGTTATATGTACGCATTTTTGCTCATTGACCTCTATCCTCCATTGCTTTAACCATAGTTCGAGTTGAAATATATGATCCTGTAGGTATCGAGATGATTCTTGACGGTTTTCGTGCACGCTCAGAAAAGCTGTATCATCAGCAAATGTTGAAGTTTGTGTGTAGTTGTTTGTTGGCATATCCGAGGTATATATTAAGTATAAAAGTGGGCCCAGGATGCTTCCCTGAGGGACTCCAGCGTCAATTTGCTGAGGAGAGCTTAAATAATCACCTTCTTTAATAATAAACTTTCGACCGACTAAGTAGCTTTCTAACAGCTTGTGTGTGTTTACTGGTAAGTTTAGCTTCAATTTAATAAGCCTTCATGCCAGACTTTATCGAAAGCTTGAGAAACATCGATGAAGAGAACGGAACGATATTTTTTTTCTTCAAAGGCTTTTCTTATTGCGTTTACTATACGATGGGTTTGCTCAATTGTGCTGTGTTCTCTTCTAAAGCCGAATTGGTGGTTAGGAATACATCTATTATCATTTAAAATTGGGGTTAATTTTGACGCTAACAGCTTCTCAAACAGCTTTAATATATTAGAAAGTAAGCTTATAGGCCTATATGACTCAACTTTTGTGTGATCCTTTCCAGGTTTAGGTATCATGGTGACTAAGGAGACCTTCCACTTTTGAGGATAGTATTCAAGGCGTAAAATAGCATTAAAAATTAAAAGAATCATTTTCTTTGCTATGCTGGGTAGCTCCAAAAGCATTTTGTTGCTGATCTTGTCAAAACCAGGAGCCTTCTTGGGGTTTAAATCACAAATAGCCTTTTCGATTTCTCTTATCTCAAATCTTAGCGGAACAGCTGCTCTAGCAGCAACAGGTGGTAACTCGACCGCAATATCGTGAGATATATTTGGGGTAAATACGTTTTTTAAATGATTGACAAACAGATTTCCTTTTTCAACATCATTTCTTGCCCAACTTCCATTCAAGTTTCTTAATGGTGGTTTAGAGACAACTGGCCTTTTGAGATTTCTAGCTGCACGCCATAATGACTAGTCTGATTGTGGGGTTGCATCAAGTTCCTTAAGATATTTTTCCAGAGAAGCCGTTTTCTTAGTCTGCAGTAACTTTCTTAGTCTTTTTGTACACTCTTTAAGTAAGTTCTTAAGTTGAGGGGATCTGTGCATTTGCCACTCTCTTCGAGCCCTCCTTTTTTCAGACAAAAGATGCTCGACATCTTTGGAATATATTTTAATAGTTTTTGTTTTTTTGGGGGCAATATTGGAATGTTGAACAGCTAGTTTCAGAAAACTGTCAAAATTGTCAATAGAGCGATCTACATAATCCGGTGTACTGAGCGGAATATTTTCTGTGCAATGGGTACTGAGATATTTTTTATATTTCAACCAATTAATTTGCGTAGCTGTCGTCGGAGGTACAATTCTATTGGGGTTCATTATAGTAACCATTGTAGGTGTGTGGTCGGAAGATAAATCTAGGGAGGCTTCAACTTGAATCGTTTCTATGGGAATGTTTTTAACCACGCCGAAATCTATGACATCTGGAATTTTTTGAAGATCAGTGGGCCAATATGTTGGATGTCCGCTCGCTACCACATTTAAATCCATTTTAGAAATTATGTTAAATAAAACACGATCCTTTGGTGTTATAAGTCGCGACCCCCAGAGGGTATGTTTAGCGTTATAATCGCCAGCGGCTAGGAAACACGGTCCTAATGATTTAAAATATTTACAATATTGGTCCTCCGATATTGAAAATCTAGGCGGGGAGTATAACGATGAAATTATTAGGTTTCTATTTAATTCCTCAACGCAAATGTTCGTTGCCTGGAGATAATCTTCACGATGATCACACATTAGGTAGTGTTTGACTCGGGCCTTTATTAAAATGGCAGAACCTCCACAAGCTCTATCTCGAGGGTACTTGGTATCATATAGTATATAACCATTTTTTTAAACGTACTTCTTGAGGTAAAATGAGTTTCAGAAATCATCATGACATCAATTTGTTTATTTTTAAGAAAGTATTCTAATTCATTTTTATGTTGGCGGATGCCGTTTGCGTTCCAAAAACAAATTTTTAAACAGTTCATGGTTTGTTAAGTACAGCTTGCAATAACATCGATTGCATTCTAAGCATTTCCTGCATCATATTACCCATTGTGTTCGTAAAATTATTTACTGTTTGCACTAATGTTTCCATGGTTTTTTCTAAACGACTTAAATTAGAAAATTGAGTTTCATCATTACTTGGCGAGGCACCTTGCATTGGCTCATGGTTTGATTTTAGGACGTTAGCGTAAGAGGTTCTGTTATTACTAGGCTGGGGGGCTTGAATTGCATTTGTGTTAGCCTGATTTGTTACCTGCATTTGAGGGGGATTAGTTTTCGGTCCGACCGACTGCTTGACGATAGTATATACAGGGCATCCTCTATAATTGGCAGTGTGATTACCGCCACAGTTGCTACATTTTTTTACGTTGGGGTCGGTTTTAGACTTGTCGCAAAGAACGGTTCCATGTAATTCACCACATACTACGCAAACAGGAGGTAAGTAGCAGTATGCCTTAGTATGGCCAAATTCCTGGCAGTTTAGACATTGAACAGGACCATTTCTTTTGTGCGGCTCCTCAATAGTTACCCTTCTGTACAGAATATATTTCAAATTATAAATTGGATGCGTTTAATTTTTTTTGAGCTTAACGTCGCCGGGTTCTAGCTCCACTCGAAAATGTGGTTGGGGATTTTTCCTTATTTTTGATATTTGTTACGTTTTTGATTTTAAAGCCCTTCATTTCTATAAAAGCTTTAATTTCCCCTGGGTCTACGCATGAGGGTATACCCTTGCTTACTACCTGAAGACCTTTACTGCTCTTCAGTTGATAAGTATAAAAGTTTTTATTCAGAGTCTCAAATCTTGTCATTATTTTTCGAAAATCATCCTCGCGATTCACCTGTATTTTAGTCTCGTTAATGATACCGCGCTTTATTGCAGCTACATAAAAGGAATTTTCACCTATCACCGAAATTAAACTTTTTATTAACTCATTAGAGTTTTGCTCTCTAAGGTATATCGGGGGTGGCTTAGACGATTTAATGACGTTTGGTGCTTCAGAGGATTTTCCTCCAGAATCGCGAAACGATTTTGTGTATTTATTTTATCAAAAGATGGTACTTTTGAGGCCGAAGCAACTGCTGCAGAGGTAGGGCTGCGTCCCCGTTTAAGCACTGTTATGTACCTGTCCATACCAACTTGTACTGTAGGCTTTTGACAACTTTTTACAGGGGGGTTTTCCATTGCATTTGTGTTTAAGTTCATGGTATCATTGCCCACTAAATTTGTTTTTGACGTCACGGCAATACTTGCTGGCCTGGCAACACTTGTCACCAAATCTTGTTGTAGTTTTTTTAATGAGTCACTATCCACCGTTTGTGTAAATACCGAGGGTGAGAGGGAACGTGTTCGAGTAATTGGCTTAGCCGTTAGGTAGTTAATATTGTTTTGTTTTATTTATTTCTGCATTATTTTCATTTGCATTAACCAAAACGTAAACGTTTCTTTAATTTTGTCTTAGTGTTGTTTCACTGTTTGTACTCATGCAAAGAGTTGTTTTTGTTTTTCACCGTTTTGCTTTGCTTTAATATTTTTATTATTTATTGTATTTTACAACAACAAAAGAAAAAAACCAGAATTTAAATGTTTTGTTCAGAATATGTATACACATGTATGAACATTCATACGTACATATATATTTTTACTGATTTATTTTATTTAATTTGATCGTTTTAAATTGTTCACTTGTTAAATAATTTAATTAATAAAATATATTATTTTGTTTTTTTTTTTAAGCGTCCTTTCGCTGCTTAGATTACAAAATCAAATGTGATTAATTAATAGTTCAAATCGTATGCGGGGCTAAAATACACGTATGTATCACAACAAAGCACAAACCGAACTCACGTGAAATGCTGTCAAAACGCATATGAAAAAAACTTGTGCGGAATGTCTTTGAAATAATGTTGATAGAATTGTACTCTGTTCATTTTGTGAAAAGGTTTCGAAATGTTTCAGGAAACATTTTTTTACAACTGCGAATGTAAGCTGCACTTCTTTCACGTGGAATTTTAAGCAAAAGCAAACAAGTATGAACTGATTATTAAATACGAAATAAAATATTAAAATAACACAACCGGTAACAGTTTTTAATCCATATTTATTTCCTTTTTTATACAATTTTTTATTAAAAAAATAATTTTTAATAAAACGCATGTGGGGTTTGTTTACATACGAAAAACAATGTCGCATACTTTGCAGGATTAAAAACGTCAAATTGTACAAACTCGCTTGGTAACATTGATACATGTCAAAATTTTCGTGTGAAATAATTAATGTTGCTCAACATTTTTTACAAATTTGAACAGAGTACTAGGCTTAATAAGACGAAGGGTTAATTTATGGTTTTTATAAGTTTATTTTTTTGTGAATTTTACGTTTAGAATTTTGTTTTGTTCATAATATGCTTTTTTGTAAATTTTAAATTTAGGATTTTGTTTTTGTTCATACATATACATACATATGAATATATCTTTGTATGTATGTAAGCTATTTTAAACATAAAAAAAATTTTATCGGTTAAATAAACACAACCTAAATTATTGTCGCTAAACTAACGACAAAAAAATTGCTTAAAGTAACAGCTGACTTTAAACGACTGCGAATATCGATATAAATTTTACTGAATAGCATTTTCGATAAATTTTCGTTACATTTATTTTTACGATTCGATTATCGTTAAAAAAGTAAGTGAATCGCACTACTGTATGTCCTGCTAGTCTAGTTTTTAATTTGTTTTTCGTAGTACCTATATATACCTTACTACATATTTCATTATCCTTACCCTTGCAAGGAGTTTTGTAAATAATATTAAATCTATCTAATTGCTATGTTCTATCTTTCATTTTATTTAATAATCTATCCAATGTATTATATGTCCTATGAGCCGTCCTATAATTATTAATGACATAAACATTAGAGTTTTCCAGTCGTTCAGAAATCACTGGTACATAAGTTCATAACCTGACCTTGAGCTTGACTTAAAAATAAGAAGAAATAAAATAAAAAGGTCGAAGAAAATAGACTAAATAATTTAAACAAGAGTATTTTGTTTTATTCTTCAAGTTAACACAGCCTTCTAAAGCTGCATGTACACGACATGTATTTCACATCTGACTTTTCAAATTTTACACTGCAAAATACAAACATGTCGTATGTTAACCCGCGAGAAAATAACAAACTTTTGCTGACAAACTTTTTTTTCACTCAATTCAAAGAGAGCAAATTGTAAATCTCAGAGAAATGTTGCAGACAGAATTGAGTGTTTTTATTTTCCTTTACAGACTTAAAATGGTAGTGTTACCAATTTAAATTAAGTTATTCAGGGATGGAAAGTTTATTTTATTAAAAACAAAAATACTTTTTTTAATATTATTTTACTTTAGTTTGCAAAAACAGATAAGTAAATTAAATAATTTGTTAATATGTTAATTACATAATAAAATGTTTGGATTGTTGAATCGTTTATATTAATTTATTTTTTATTATATTAACAATATTTTGTTAGCTGTAATTTTTTGCTGATGATGATACACATCGATATCGAAATATTGGTAATATAATAAAATTAACATTATAATGTTAAAAGTTCGAAAATTTAATGGTTTTTGAAATTTAAAAAGTATATTTTTAAAAGGTATAACAATACACACATAGGAACAGTTGGATAAATCAAATTTAATTAAAAGCCGGTTATTTAAAACAGGCTTATAAAAACCAGGTTTAAAACTATGTATTATAAAAAAAAACTTTTCATAACCTTAAAAATAAACTTTTAACCACAACAAACCACGTATAACCTGTATATATATTCCGGTGTTAATATACTTTTATTCGCTTAAAATAGCTCAGAAATATATAAGGTCCTTTAAACGAATTATATGAAAACGAGATTCAAAATATAATTACGCTTACTTTTGCAATTTCGAACTTTTACGTTCGTATACAAAATTTTAGTTAACGGTCTTAGTGGCTTTTTCGAAAGTAAAAAAAATGTTTCGTTTGGGAATTTAAATTGAAACAACAATAAAAAAAATAAAATTAATTTTTGCTTAAAAAGCTGAACTTGTAAAAAAGTGTATTCCTTTTGCACTAATTTCCGCATACATGAAAACGTAAAAATAACGCCCTGTAACTTAGCCCATCAAATTGCATGCTGCCACAGACGAAGTTGATTCAGTTTTCCCACACTGTTTTCCCACGATTAAGTTAAAAGCGAAACATCAGTTTTGCGTGTTTTTTATTTAGCGCCCGTATTATTTATGAATTTATTATTAAAGAATGTTTATTTATCAGTAAAATGCTAGCTTGTTTTAAAATATTCGCTAAAACTTTACCGAGTTATTAAACTTTTAATAAAAATAGTCTGAGAATTCTTTTATTTTGATGAATTACTTTTTATAAAAAAAAAATTAATAAATGAGGTAAATTTAAATTTTTTTATAATAAATTCATAAATAATACTGTTCCTAAATAAAAAAAATGTGCAAAAACAACTCCAAAGTTAAAAAATAGAGAACATAAAATGAGCCAGACAAGGCTCGCGCGATCGGTTATGATTTCGAATTCCTGCAGTTCTAAATAACATCGGAAACGCTTTATAGCTTCAACAGCCGCTAAACACTCTTTCTCAGTAACGCTATAGTTTCTTTGTGCACTGTTTAGTTTTTTGCTCATAAAAGCAACTGGTCTCTCGTTTCCTTGCTCGTCAAGTTGTACTAGTATGGCCCCAATAACCAAATCGCTCGTGTCACTATGCAAGAAGAATTTTTTTGTTAAAATCGGGATTTATTAGGACGGGTTTAGCTGTCAAAAGTTTTTTAATTGTCTCGAAGGCTTCGTTCGCCTCTTGCGTCCAGTGAAATTTTTTTCTTTTTCGTAAGAACTTCAGTGATGGGAAACACAATACTAGCAAAGTTTTCGACAAATCTACGATACCATCTGGCAAGTCCTAGGAAACCCCGTACTTGCTTAATAGTTTTTGGGAGGAGCCAATTGACGATAGCGCTTACTTTGTGCGGGTCTGCAGAAATACCGCCGTTACCGATTACATATCCTAAGTAAGGGACGCGAGTAACACAAAATTTACTCTTTGAAATGTTAAGTGTAAGATTGGCTTTTCGAAACTCTTCCGCTTCACGAACTAAGACCGATAAATGCGATGAAAAATCCTCTGAGACTATTATTATTATTTAGACGACAATAACCAAAAACCGAATTTCGCAGGTCTGGGGGTATAATTTCGTCAATCAAGCGACACATTGTCGAAGGGGCATTACAAAGCCCGAATGGCATTACAGAGAATTGATAAAGGGGACGGCCCGGAACCGTAAAAGCTGTTTAAGGTTTCGCCAAATCGTCTAAACCAATTTGCCAGTAGGCATCTTTTAAATCCAACTTCGATATAATATTGGCCTTGGGCAACCTGGAAAAAATACCTTCTATCGAGTTTTCTTGCATCTAGGCAAAGACGAACTTTATTAGGCTTTATAACTAATCGCATGGGAGAGCTCCAAGGGGATTGAGACTTCTCAATTAATCCTAACGATAACATTCGATCGATTTCATCAAATATTAGTTTTTCCACCGCGGGAGAAGCATGATAAAACCTCTGTTTTATTGGTTTAGCATCCCCTACGTCAATATAGTGTTGAAAGGGTAATTCTTTTAATGGAACATTTTGGACATTGTGGCCTATACGTGTTGAAAAATAAGTTAGCGCGGTGACCTTGGTTACAATTGTGATCTCGACCAACTAAATTAGAAGGTTGAGCATTTGGGACTAGATTAAAATTCGTTAAAAGTCTAGCCATGGTGGCCTCAATCATTTGATTTAATTGATTAGAGTCAACATTGATTCTTGTATTATGAACTCTCCGGGTAGGTTGTGGGGTATTTTGATTGCCGACATATTCCGGAATGAGACGAGAAGTTTGGGCGTGCCCCCGCCAGACGCGGAAGGTCTGGCAGTTCATTGTCAGTTTAAGTTAAAGGACGCTGGTTGTCCTGAAATAACGATCTGCTTTGGCTTCGGGTATTATAAGGCATCGAACGTTTGACTTAGGTTGAGTGTCCGCTTTACTGGGGACATTGGTTCTCCGCAGATCGCCAAGCTCGCATAGTTTCTTACAAATGGGGCATCCAGCCGTATTGGATAAAAAAATTTCAATACAAGTTCGATTAAAAGAGTGGTTACATCGGCCAATTCTAAGACAATTATCTGTTTCAGCCATACCAGTAGAACAAACATTGCAAATATTCTCTCCAACCGATGATATTGAAGAAGCCTCCGCTTCATTGGGTGGAGTACGCGAAAGGGACATTTTTAGCCAAAAGCCTTATTTAATTTATCAAAACTAAAACTGAATTGTTTTTCTTTTTTTTTCAAATGTAGTGCAAAATTTTGTACAAAATAAAAAATTAAGATATGTATTAATAAAAAGTCTATACAAGGGGTTTTCTTGCGATGTATTTCGTTCCAACTGTTGGTGAATAAGAAACTTCTGATTCTAGATAGATACTTACAAAAAAAAAAAAAAAAAATTGTAGGGTTACAATAACCGGGATATGTAGATATATGTAGTAATAAAATCTAAGCTACAATATACATACATATGGATTTCATACAATAATATATTTATCGTAGTAGAGGACAACGTTGAATAGACCTTCGCGTTAACACAAATATTCTATTTTCCGAAATTTATCCACTAAAGGAGAAAAACATGTACACTGCAAGTCTAATTTCATTCTCACAATAATCTGGCGTCAATTAATTACTGGGGAACCTAACTACAGGTCAGTGTCATACACGTTAGATGATACGAAAAATCAACTAATGCAGCCCAACAAGTTCACTACAATATCGTCTAGACCGGGGATTTCCAAAAAAATTTTAGTTGTGTATTAGTGAGTACCAGACTCTACAAGAAATGAATGAGCGTGTAGTCACATTTTTCATTTTGGTGTTAAGAAAATGATAGAAAGAAATGACCAAATGTCACCGAAAACTTAACTTCGCTCATTTCTTGCTATCAGTACACACCATAAAAGGCGATTAGTAAAAAATGGAAAAGAAAAATGCTTAACCTACCTCTTAAGTGTACTCCATACTTTAGTAACATGGATTACTTTTAAAACTAACCCACTTTAGTACCCCAAGGAGTAGTTTAGGGACTACTTCGGTGGGATATATGGTCCCCTCCTAGAACATCGTAATGTTAAATGGACCACCTTTTGCCCATATATTTGGAGTACTCCTACTCCTTTATTGACTTAACATGCATGTATGGACTAGTCTCGTTATCAGCAGGGTTCAACATCTTCCATGCATTCCTCCGAAATGTAGGCAAGTGTACAAAGGGTATTAAGTTAACATTTTTTATATTTTTTTTTGTCAGTCTTAGATTTTTTATCGATAAAGCCTGGTGGTCTGTTCAACATTTCACGTGAAATGCTGTCAAAACGCATATGAAAAAAACTTGTGCGGAATGTCTTTGAAATAATGTTGATAGAATTGTACTCTGTTCATTTTGTGAAAAGGTTTCGAAATGTTTCAGGAAACATTTTTTTACAACTGCGAATGTAAGCTGCACTTCTTTCACGTGGAATTTTAAGCAAAAGCAAACAAGTATGAACTGATTATTAAATACGAAATAAAATATTAAAATAACACAACCGGTAACAGTTTTTAATCCATATTTATTTCCTTTTTTATACAATTTTTTATTAAAAAAATAATTTTTAATAAAACGCATGTGGGGTTTGTTTACATACGAAAAACAATGTCGCATACTTTGCAGGATTAAAAACGTCAAATTGTACAAACTCGCTTGGTAACATTGATACATGTCAAAATTTTCGTGTGAAATAATTAATGTTGCTCAACATTTTTCACAAATTTGAACAGAGTACTAGGCTTAATAAGACGAAGGGTTAATTTGTGGTTTTTATAAATTTATTTTTTTTGTGAATTTTACGTTTAGAATTTTGTTTTGTTCATAATATGCTTTTTTGTAAATTTTAAATTTAGGATTTTGTTTTTGTTCATACATATACATATGAATATATCTTTGTATGCATGTAAGCTATTTTAAACATAAAAAAAATTTTATCGATTAAATAAACACAACCTAAATTATTGTCGCTAAACTAACGACAAAAAAATTGCTTAAAGTAACAGCTGACTTTAAACGACTGCGAATATCGATATAAATTTTACTGAATAGCATATTCGATAAATTTTCGTTACATTTATTTTTACGATTCGATTATCGTTAAAAAAGTAAGTGAATCGCACTACTGTATGTCCTGCTAGTCTAGTTTTTAATTTGTTTTTCGTAGTACCTATATATACCTTACTACATATTTTATTATCCTTACCCTTGCAAGGAGTTTTGTAAATAATATTAAATCTATCTAATTGCTATGTTCTATCTTTCATTTTATTTAATAATCTATCCAATGTATTATATGTCCTATGAGCCGTCCTATAATTATTAATGACATAAACATTAGAGTTTTCCAGTCGTTCAGAAATCACTGGTACATAAGTTCATAACCTGACCTTGAGCTTGACTTAAAAATAAGAAGAAATAAAATAAAAAGGTCGAAGAAAATAGACTAAATAATTTAAACAAGAGTATTTTGTTTTATTCTTCAAGTTAACACAGCCTTCTAAAGCTGCATGTACACGACATGTATTTCACATCTGACTTTTCAAATTTTACACTGCAAAATACAAACATGTCGTATGTTAACCCGCGAGAAAATAACAAACTTTTGCCGACAAACTTTTTTTTCACTCAATTCAAAGAGAGCAAATTGTAAATCTCAGAGAAATGTTGCAGACAGAATTGAGTGTTTTTATTTTCCTTTACAGACTTAAAATGGTAGTGTTACCAATTTAAATTAAGTTATTCAGGGATGGAAAGTTTATTTTATTAAAAACAAAAATACTTTTTTTAATATTATTTTACTTTAGTTTGCAAAAACAGATAAGTAAATTAAATAATTTGTTAATATGTTAATTACATAATAAAATGTTTGGATTGTTGAATCGTTTATATTAATTTATTTTTTATTATATTAACAATATTTTGTTAGCTGTAATTTTTTGCTGATGATGATACACATCGATATCGAAATATTGGTAATATAATAAAATTAACATTATAATGTTAAAAGTTCGAAAATTTAATGGTTTTTGAAATTTAAAAAGTATATTTTTAAAAGGTATAACAATACACACATAGGAACAGTTGGATAAATCAAATTTAATTAAAAGCCGGTTATTTAAAACAGGCTTATAAAAACCAGGTTTAAAACTATGTATTATAAAAAAAAACTTTTCATAACCTTAAAAATAAACTTTTAACCACAACAAACCACGTATAACCTGTATATATATTCCGGTGTTAATATACTTTTATTCGCTTAAAATAGCTCAGAAATATATAAGGTCCTTTAAACGAATTATATGAAAACGAGATTCAAAATATAATTACGCTTACTTTTGCAATTTCGAACTTTTACGTTCGTATACAAAATTTTAGTTAACGGTCTTAGTGGCTTTTTCGAAAGTAAAAAAAATGTTTCGTTTGGGAATTTAAATTGAAACAACAATAAAAAAAAAAAAATTAATTTTTGTTTAAAAAGCTGAACTTGTAAAAAGTGTATTCCTTTTGCACTAATTTCCGCATACATGAAAACGTAAAAATAACGCCCTGTAACTTAGCCCATCAAATTGCATGCTGCCACAGACGAAGTTGATTCAGTTTTCCCACACTGTTTTCCCACGATTAAGTTAAAAGCGAAACATCAGTATTGCGTGTTTTTTATTTAGCGCCCGTATTATTTATGAATTTATTATTAAAGAATGTTTATTTATCAGTAAAATGCTAGCTTGTTTTAAAATATTCGCTAAAACTTTACCGAGTTATTAAACTTTTAATAAAAATAATCTGAGAATTCTTTTATTTTGATGAATTACTTTTTATAAAAAAATATTAATAAATGAGGTAAATTTAAATTTTTTTATAATAAATTCATAAATAATACTGTTCCTAAATAAAAAAAAATATGCAAAAACAACTCCAAAGTTAAAAAACAGAGAACATAAAAAAAAAATTGAGTTTGCTGGAGAAATACATACATCTTCGAAAGGTCTCAGTTTGTTCGGTGACATTCAACAAAGTTACTGCCATATAGGTGCAAAAGGTACGAAACCCCGTTTTTTTTACCCGTAACTCGAAATTTTGTAGGTGTTTCGCAAATTTGAAGGACAGATTCTTGTTGTACTCGACAAGACCTACTAGAAAAAAATTACTACATCCCAGGTATTTCTGTTTCATTTTTTCCTTAAAACACTGTGTTATTATTAATTAAAACTGAAAACATTTTGAATTAAACTTAAAATAAATAAAACTTTGGTTTTATATAACATAAAACAATAAAATCATTTTTTGGTCACAAAATCTTGTTTACTGTAAAATCTGGGCATCTCTCGTTGTTGTTATATTAAAATTTAACAAAATTGAAGGTTAAAGCGCGGGCTCTTGTTTTAAAAATAAATTAAAATTATTTTTCTGGAGTTTTTGGCATTTTGCCTTATTCTTTCTTCATATTTTTATATGTATTTGAAAAACTAAAAAGGTAACACGAACTTCAACAAGAAACATTACCATACACGATGAAACATTAAGTTGAATATCCCTAAGTTTTAACTAATTTTGTATCGTGCGTAATCACTTTTATATAAAAACACTACCGGATAATACTGCTCACATACGATGCAACATAAGTGGAAATATAATATATAAAAAAATTACTACCACGCGAAACATTAAGTGAAACAAGCCTATGTTTTTAATAATGTTGCACTATTTTTGATCAAAATTGAATCTGGCAAAACTATAATTTAACATATTGTAGTATTTAATTGAAAAATGCAATGTAAGTTTAATCAAAAAAGTATTCCTCGAAATTTTTTAAATAAAGGTTAACAAAGCTTAAAACATTTTATATGCTAAATGAAATACCAAATGCTAAATGAAATTTTGCTACTATATCTAAACTTGTAATTCTAAATTTAGCTGCAAAAATGGTAGCACTGGTGTACTACATTTAGTACTATTTTAAACTTGGCAGCACCAAAACATTCTTTAAACTAAAACATTCTCGCTATAAATAGTCAACAATAAATTAATATAAATTATTCAACCGTATTTAAATTATATTTTGTTTTTATAATTTAAATAGTTGGCTAAAGTGCACTTTACGGGGCGTACGAAAAAAAAATATGCTACCCGATTCAGAATAAAAAAAAGAAAAAAACCATAATTAAAATTTAAGGGGGCTGAGGCCCGTGGTGCCCTCTGGACCCAAAAAACTGCCCCGCCCACTTAGTGGAATGTGTGGGTACTCAAATTAAAGGTAATTGTACAAGAAAAACGAAAATAATAAAATTTTGGGCGGGCGGGACTTTTGGGGCCCTCTGGGTAAAAAAAGTGCCCTCATCCACTCACATCTATGTGTGGGTACTGTGCACTTTTGCCAAATAGTTATCGAAGCCAGTGGGGAGGAGGAAATCTTTGCGCCCGGTCGAAAGTTGTCTATGTGTAGAAGGTTTAGTTAGCGAAGCCAGTGATTGTTATACAGGTACATATGTGATGGAAATCGATTTTAAAAACGAAACGATTTGAAACCGAATATATCGTTTTCAGTATCTTTTAAAATGGAGTTTAAATACATATTCCTTTTATTTTCAGCCTTTATATTTTTAAATTTTATATAAAATACGTTAACTGAAGTGTATTCTGAACGAAAATTGAAGACTATAATTCAGAAATGGATTTTAAAATCCCTCGAAATTCATCAACACCTTTTAAAAACGTTCGCTTTGAAATCGATCGATTTTCATCACATACCTGATAGTACCATAGAAGAGAAAATGTTTGGAGAAAATTTAGTAAGCAAAGCTAGTGATTGTTATACCATAGAAGAGAAAATTGTTACGCCCGGCAGATAAATCCATAGATAAGAAAATCTGCGTCCGGCAGAAGGTCGGATAGGTACGTGGAAATTTGGTTAGCGAAGCCAGTGTTATATTGTTAGCAACCCTTATGTCACAAATAGCTTAAAATTTTGTTTGTTTATAAATAACTGCCTATTTCTGATATGCGGAAGAATTCTTTCTTTCGAACAACTACATTTAAAACAAAAACAACATTTTTAGAATTTGTTTTGTTCAAAGGAAAGAATTCTTTCGCAAATTGAAAATAGGCTATGCGTTTTTATTATTCACTATACAGTTCAATTTACATACATAAATTTAAAAGAATATACGAGAAAATAGTCAACTTTAGGCCGTATTAGCTAAAATAAAATCTAATTTCTATATATAAATCGGCTAAGGCAAAACAGTTAAGAACACTTTCCTCCTCTGTATGTCAACCGATTTGAACAAAATATACACCACTTAAAAGATATTTACTTACAGAAGTTTCAGAGTTATAGGCGTTCAAATTTGCTACTAACACAAATACAAAAAATTTGTTTTTTCAATTATCAAATAATAAAAATAGGGTTGTCGATTATTCGATATTTTTTAGAAACCGGTTTTCAAATATTTCGACTATATAAAGTCGGAAAATGGAATGTGATCATTTTTTAATTTTCTATAATATTGAACTTAGAAACGTTATGTTATAGGTGCATGGTCCTGAGTGAATAAAACCCTATGAGATTAAAAATTTTGGTACTTTTTATTTTTCTTTTGTATATTTTGAATTTTTGTTAATATTCGGAAATAAGAACATGTAAGGGGAGCTTTTTGGTACTTTTTCTTTCAACATCTGGTACATTGATTAATTTTCGTTAATATAAGACATTAAAAAAAAATTAAACTTGCATTGGCAATCTATTAAGGAGATTTTTTGATACTTTTTTGTTTTATCAATTCTGATGATATTAAACTTATAAAATAAAATTAACTCACGTGGAAGTTAAACTATGAAACGGAGGTTGGTCCCTCGCCAAATCGATCCACTAAGACGGAAAAAATGCTCGAAACATGTAAATTCATATATACATACATAAATGTACTATGTTTTCTTCTTATGAACATGAAAATGTATGGTCGAATTTTGACCATTAGGCGAACACTAGTTTAATTAATTGTACAATATTTTTTATTAGTGAATAAAATGTATGTAAAGGGATATACACCTGAACATATTTAATTGCTTTTCAAAACCAAATATGTATGTGGCAAATCACCTAATAAAACCAGTTAGAAAACATCGCGAAGTTTATTGGACAAACGCGAAACTACACAGAAACACGACTCAAGGTCCATAGAATATGTGTATAAATTTTTTTCAAGTTTTTGAGTTTAGCGGTTATGTACAAACACGTCTGTTTTATATACCTATGTATGTAGAGATTAATTATCTCAAAATTAATGTTTTAACGTAGTTCCCTTTCAGCACTTAGCGATTTTCACGCAAATATTAATACACATTTTTTTTACTTATCCAAAAATTTTAAACTGTTTCTTGTCTCCATAATAAAACAAAAGTTAGGTTTACAAGAAAAATAACAAATTGCATTTATCAGGTTTGTTCTGGAAAACGAAAATGCAAGAATTTGGAAGTTGTTTTTAATACACTTTTATTCAAATTTTTATAATTTTTGTTATGAAATTCGGTTTAATAGAGAAATATTCGTAAAATATTTGTCATGAATTTCATTTATTACAGAAATCTTATTAAAAACCAAAGTTTAAAATTCTTGCGTTTTCGATTTCAAGAACACCCCTGTATAATAATTAAATGAAAAAAAAGAAATAAAGTAGAATTGAAATCGAACGAGATTTTAATTACAGAAACAAAAAAATTAAAAGTTCTTGAAAAGACTTTGTTTTATCAGATTTTCACAGGAAAACAATAAAATTTAATTACATAATATAAAAAATGTTTATATTTGTTTATAACCCATTTCGAGATTTATGAATGCAAAGTGGAACAAGTGCAACTTTTCTCATTTTGACATTTCTATTGCACGTTTTGTTTTGATAAAAGTTCTTAAAGAGAGGCAAAATGCATTGACTTTTTCTGCCCAAAATCTTTCCGAGTTTTCGAAGATTCCAAAAATAAGGCATAAGAAAATATGCGATTGCAAATAACTATAGTTTTTTTCTTTGTATTATCTCATATTTCGATGTCATGTGCGACAATGTAAAACAAAATTTTCTGTCATTGTGTCGAAAGTAAATGCAGAAAGCTCATCAAATTAGCGGAACAAACAGAAATAGTTTATAAAATTTAAAAGATTTATAAAACTTAAATAAAAAAATATGAAGTTTTGTGATCTTGGAACTTTATAAAGTTGGTCACATGCGACATCGTAAGTGTGAAAATTAAAAATTGAAAAATTTTTTTATACAAATGGTTTATTTATGTTAATACATACAATTACTTCCATAAAATTTTTAATATTTTTAGCCCCGCATACGATTTGAACTATTAATTAATCACATTTGATTTTGTAATACATAAATATAAGCAGCGAATGGACGCTTAAAAAAAAAAAAATAATATATTTTGTTATTTAAATTACTTAACATAATAGTGAACAATTTAAAACGATAAAATTAAATTAAATAAAACAGTAAAAATTTATATGTATGTACGTATGAATGTTCATACATGTGTATACATATTCTGAACAAAACATTTAAATTCTGGTTTTTTTCTTTTGTTGTTGTAAAATACAATAAATAATAAAAATATTAAAGCAAAGCAAAACGGTGAAAAACAAAAACAACTCTTTGCATGAGTACAAACAGAGAAACAACACTAAGACAAAATGAAAGAAACGTTTACGTTTTAGTTAATGCAAATGAAAATAATGCAGAAATAAATAAAACAAAACAAAACAATATTAACTACCTAACGGCTAAGCCAATTACTCGAACACGTTCCCTCTCACCCTCGGTATTTACACAAACGGTGGATAGTAACTCATTAAAAAAACTACAACAAGATTTGGTGACAAGTGTTGCCAGGCCAGCAAGTATTGCCGTGACGTCAAAAACAAATTTAGTGGGAAATGATACCATGAACTCAAACACAAATGCAATGGAAAACCCCCCTGTAAGAAGTTGTCAAAAGCCTACAGTACAAGTTGGTATGGACAGGTACATAACAGTGCTTAAACGGGGACGCAGCCCTACCTCTGCAGCAGTTGCTTCGGCCTCAAAAGTACCATCTTTTGATAAAATAAATACTCAAAATCGTTTTGCAATTCTGGAGGATGAATCCTCTGAAGCACCAAACGTCATTAAACCATCCAAGCCTCCCCCGATATATCTAAGGGAGCAAAATTCAAATGAGCTCATAAAGAGTTTGATATCGGTGATAGGTGAAAATTCGTTTTACGTAGCGGCTATAAAGCGTGGAAGTATAAACGAGACAAAAATACAAGTCAATAATGAGAATGATTTTCGCAAAATAGTAAACAACTTCGAAACGCTTAAAAAAAACTTTTATACCTACCAACTGAAAAGCAGTAAAGGTCTACAGGTAGTGATTAAGGGTATTGACTCATGTGTGGACCCAGAAGAGGTTAAAACATTCCTAGAAGAAAAAGGCTTCAAGGTAAAACATGTAGTAAATATTAAAAATAGAGAAAAAATTCCCCAACCACTTTTTCGAGTGGAGTTTGAACCCGGCGACGTAAAACTTAAAAAAAACGAAACACATCCTATTTACAATTTAAAATATATTCTCTACAGAAGAATAACTATAGAAGAGCCGCACAAAAAAAATGGACCTGTTCAGTGCTTAAACTGCCAAGAATTTGGCCATACCAAGGCATACTGCTACTTACCCCCTGTCTGCGTAGTATGTGGTGAACTACACGGTACAGTTTCTTGCGATAAGTCTAAAACCGACCCCAACGTAAAAAAATGTAGCAACTGTGGCGGTAATCACACTGCCAATTATAGAGGATGCCCAGTATATAATATTGTCAAGCAGACGGTTGGACCGAAAACAAATACCCCTCAAATGCAGGTTGCAAATCAGGTAAACACAAATGCAATTCAAGCCCCCAGCCTAGTAATAACAGAACCTCTTACGCTAACGTCCTAAAATCAAACCATCAGCCAATGCAAGGTGCCTCGCCAAGTAATGATGAAACTCCGGTTTCTAATTTAAGTCGTTTAGAAATAACCATGGAAACATTAGTGCAAACAGTAAATAATTTTACGAACACAATGGGTAATATGATGCAGGAAATGCTTAGAATGCAATCGATGTTATTGCAAGCTGTACTTAACAAACCATGAACTGTTTAAAAATTTGTTTTTGGAACGCAAACGGCATCCGCCAACATAAAAATGAATTAGAATACTTTCTTAAAAATAAACAAATTGATGTCATGATGATTTCTGAAACTCATTTGACCTCAAGAAATACGTTTAAAATCAATGGTTATATACTATATGATACCAAGGACCCTCGAGATAGAGCTTGTGGAGGTTCTGCCATCTTAATAAAAACTCGAGTCAAACACTACATTATGTGTGATCACCGTGAAGACTATCTGCAAGCAACGACTATTTGTGTTGAGGAGCTAAATCGAAACATAGTAATTTCTTCTTTATACTCTCCACCTAGATTTTCCATATCAGAAGGCCAATATTATAAATATTATAAATCATTAGGACCCTGTTTTCTGGCCGCTGGCGATTATAACGCTAAACATACCTTCTGGGGGTCACGACTTATAACACCAAAAGGTCGTGTTTTGTTTAACACACTCTCTAAAATGGGTTTAAATGTGGTCGCGAGCGGGCAACCAACATATTGGCCTACTGATCAGCAAAAAATTCCAGATGTTATCGACTTTGGCGTGGTTAAAAACATCCCCACAGAAACGATTCATGTTGAAGCTTCCTTAGAATTATCATCCGACCACACACCTACAATTGTTACTATATCGAACCCAAATAGAATTGTATTTCCGTCATGTTACTTAGCGACGCCAGCCACACAAATAAATTGGTTAAAATATAAAAAATTTCTCAGTGCCCATTGCACAGAAAATATTCCGCTTAGTACACCGGAGAATGTGGATCTCTCTCTTGTTAACTTTGACAGTTATCTTAAACTAGCTGTTCAACACTCCAGCGTTACCCCCAAAAAAATTAAAAATAATAAAATATGTTCTTCAGATGTCGAGCGGCTCTTGACTGAAAAAAGGAGAGTTCGAAGAGAGTGGCAACTTTACAGATCCCCGCAACTTAAGATTTTATTAAAAGAATGCACAAAAAGGCTAAGAAAGTTGCTACATAATCAGAAAACGGCTTCTCTAGAAAAGTATCTTAAGGAACTTGATGCAACTCCACAATCTGACTACTCATTATGGCGTGCAGCTAGAAATCTAAAAAGGCCAGTTATATCTAAGCCACCATTAAGAAACTTGAATGGTAGTTGGGCAAGAAATGATAATGAAAAAGGAAACCTGTTTGTAAATCATTTGAAAAACGTATTTACACCAAATATATCTCACAATATTGCGGTCGAGTTACCACCTGTTGATGCTAGATCAGCTATTCCCCTCAGATTTGAGATAAGAGAAATCGAAAAGGCTATTTGTGACTTAAACACTAAGAAGGCACCTGGTATTGATAAAATCAGTAATAAAATGCTTTTGGAGCTACCTCGCATAGCAAAGAAAATTATTCTTTTATTTTTAATGCTATTTTACGCCTTGAATACTATCCTGCAAAATGGAAGGTTTCCTTAGTTACCATGATACCAAAGCCAGGTAAAGATCATACAAAAGTTGAGTCTTATAGACCTTTTAGCTTATTATCAAATGTGTCAAAGCTGTTTGAGAAATTATTAGTTTCAAAATTAACACCAATTTTAAGTGAAAATAGATGTATTCCAAACCATCAGTTCGGATTTAGAAGAAAACACAGCACAATCGAGCAGACTCATCGAATAGTAAATGTCATAAGAAAAGCATTTGAAGAAAAGAAATATTGCTCAGCACTCTTCATCGATGTTTCGCAAGCTTTTGACAAAGTCTGGCATGAAGGCTTATTACACAAATTGAAGCAAAATTTACCAGCAAACACACACAAGCTGCTAGAAAGCTACTTAGTCGGTCGTCAACTTATTATTAAAGAAGGAAATTTCTTAAGTTCACCTCAGCCCATTGCCGCTGGAGTCCCACAAGGCAGCATCCTGGGCCACCTATTATACTTAATTTATACTTCGGACATGCCAACAAGCAACTACACACAAACTTCAACATTTGCAGACGATACAGCTTTTCTAAGCGTCCACGAAAATCGTTATGAAGCAACGCGTTACTTACAGCATCATATATTTCAACTAGAAATATGGTTAAGACAATGGAGGATAATGGTCAATGAGCAAAAATGTGTACATATAACATTCACTTTGCGCCGGGAATCTTGCCCCCCTATTACAATCAATAATCAAATAATTCCTCAACATTCGCATGTTAAATATCTCGGTATACATCTGGATCGGCGATTAACCTGGAAATGCCATATAGAGGCAAAATTAACTCAAATTAAACTAAAAGCCATTCAAATTCATTGGCTTATTGGAAGAAATTCTGTCCTTAGTCTCGATTGCAAGCTTCTACTTTACAACTCTATCTTAAAGCCTATCTGGTGCTACGGTATTCAACTATGGGGCACTGCCTCGGCCTCTTCGAATAATCACAGCCGCTCCCTGGTATGTTAAAAACTCAAACATTCATAAGGATCTCAATGTGCCATTAGTGAAATCTATGATTAAAAAATATGCAATAAAATATTTAAAAAGGCTTGAACAACACCCAAATCCACTAGCTCGAAATATTTTAAATCATGGCGGCCACACTCGCTTAAGAAGAAGAGACACTGCAGCACTTACCCAATTAGATGAGCGATAAACACCTATAAAAGTGAACATAACCCGTGATGAAGAAAATTTTGTCTGGCACTGGCAGGAGATAAAATAACGTATTAGGTTAAGATTTGATTAATTATTGTTAGTTCATATTTAATATATGAAGATTCAATAAAAAATAATGACAAAAAAAAAAAAAAAATAATTTTTGATAAATTAAAATTTTTATGATTTTATAGCGAAATAAAAGTAACGAATAAATCCATATGTATATGGAAAGCAATTTGTTATTTTTCCGTTAATTTTAGTAGCCCTAATTTGAAGAAAGAATTACCTTTACATATACAAAAATACGTACATAGTATATTAGTGTAAAGAATTATTTTCACAGTAACTGTCAAGTGGTCGAAATTCGGCCACAGGGTGAACTTAGTACATTGAGGACTTTTGTTCATTTAAAAATTTTTTAACTAAGCTTTAACATGCGACAGTGATTAAAACTAGCTAAAAAAAAACTAAAAAGTATAAATCATTTATGGAAAAAATCAAAACCATTTTTAAGAGAAATTAGAATTTAAGAGAAAATTTATACTTCCTAAAACCGTATACACCTAGACATGTAAGATACCGATAAGCTCATTCCCTAATTATGTCTCAGTTTAATTATGGCCATGAAGTTTTTTCAGGTTCTTGGTTATACAATGTGGATATACTTAGTGGAATTATAAGAAAGGTTGTTCGTTTTGTTTTTGGTGTAAAAGTTAATCAGCATGAGCGTACTAGGGAACTTGTTCCACAATTTTTAAAATGTAGTTTTAATGATTATCTGAAATTACGTATTTTACTTAATTTTTACAAAATTATGAAAACGCAGCAACCAGAAATTTTAGTGAATAAATTTTCTTTTATCAACTCCACACGTAATATTCAGATTGATGTGCCGTTAAGACATCTTTCGATATCTGACCGCTCTTTCGTAGTGCGTGTCTATCGAGTTTGGAATGTCCTACCTAATAGTCTTAAACTTTTTTCGTATTCATTATTAACATTTAAGCGTAGAATTATTGAGTACTTTAATGGAATTACAACCTAATATATTTGCACTTAACGGTTTTTTTCTTCTGTTTCTTGCCACTGTCTAAATTTTTAGTTTTCATTTTTTTTTACTTTTATTTCAATATTCCAATGTTCATATGGCTGGGGGGTCACTTGTATATAACAGCTAACTTGCTATATTATCTTAAGTTTTTAGTTCTAATGCTGGGTACACACTATGCAACACGTTTACGCAATCCAGTGAATTAAATTCATTATCATTCATTTCAGATTGCATACACATCAAAACGCTTTGATATTTTGAGGTTGCATTGAAACAGTTTCCATGTAGGTTGCACTGTGTGTACCCAGCATTAGTGGTATACTCGTGAACTTTGTTATTTATCAACAATACATAAATAATTGGCCCTGGAGGCTTTCCTTGTATTGATATTAATAAATAAATAAATTAGTTTATAACATCCCAATAAAAAATGGAGCTTCCAACGAAGCAGGTTTGTAAGGGAGAAACATAAGAGTTGCGCTTACCATTGCGCATACGGAAGACATGAATTTTATATGGCGAGTTCCCACTTTGAAGCAATACATTTTTGACACATGAAGCGCATTATTCAGCGCATAAAAAAATGTTGGATGTAACGATCAGCTTTACACACTGGATGTTTTGATACAGTTATTTTTTAGTATTTTCCCTTACAAACCTGCTTCTTAGTAAGGGAATGCCGTAGCACTTGAAATTTTATTTTTTTTTATAAAAGTTGTTGAGAGTTTTATCACTTACTTTACTGCATTTCTGTATGTCTTATTGCGTAGCGCATAATTCTGCGCTTATTTTTTTAAATGTACCATTAGTGCTTCGCAATATGATAAAATTTTTTATTGGGATTCTAAAGTTTGTCGCATTAAAATATTGTCTCAGGTTTCGCTGAAATCGGCGCTTAAATTAAAGGTCGCGACAACCACTTCTGTTTTTTTCACTTGCGAACAGCGTTGCCAGAAGATTTGGAAGGAAAATCTTCTTTTGGCGAAAAAAAATCTTATTTTGAAGAGAAAAATCTTGAAATTTTTTATAACAAAGGCAAAAAAGTAAAAATTATTAATTTTTTAAAAGAAACTGTTTTTTATTATGGAAACTACATATTTAAATTATAATATGTAATTGCGGTATGTATACACAATTAAATTGTAGGTTTAAAATTGTGTTTTAGTTATATTTTCCAAAAAAATACATTTTAAATGCACTTTATTTCTAATAAATAAGAATGTAAAAAAGTCCATCTATATAAAGAAGTTTCATTGAAAGTAAATAAATTCTTATATTATATTCACAGCTTTCAATTTATGTAAATTTTGACAAGCAGTATATGTAAAAGACTATCAAGAACAACTTGAACGTGTGGCCGCAGGGTTAGAGATGTATAAATTTTGGGAAAAAAACTGTAAAAGAAAATTATGTATGTTGTACAAATCTAAAAAAAAAAAAAATTAATTTGGGAAAAAAAATCTTTAAATCTTATTTTGCTCAAAAAATCTTGCGAATGCCTTGCTGTTTTGCAATTGTCTTGAAAACGAAAAAAATGATCAAAATGAACAAAAGCACTAATAGTTATAGGGATAATTAACAGCTATAAGTTTAATCCATTGTCAAAATAAAAATCTGTTTTATTTTAACTTATTTTTCACTTTAAGTGTGAACGACGGTCACGTTCGACGTGATGGAAATGCCCATATGAAAGAAAGAGTATCGATTAATTTCTAATAAGTTATACATAACCAATTCTTTTGCTAAAAAAATTTATGCAAACCATATATATATATGGGAATGTGCAAATGCTTATTTTTCAAACAAAATATAATAAAAACCTGCCCTGTTTATTATAATTAAAATGAGTGTTGAACATGTAGCATTTTTTTTAATTCTAAAGGGATCATGATAAGAAAAGAACGCTTTACACTTTTAAAATAACACATGTTTTTCAGATTTGCATATATACTTATTTTAATGCTTGTGGACTATTATCTATCCTAAAGAGATTTTAAATTTTTACCGCAAAACCTTTGAAAACATACGAGGACTATATCTTACTCATTAACATTTTTATTTATTAAAAAAAACTGTTATTATTAAAAATAACAGACGTGTATTTTTAACCCCGCATACGTTTTGAACTATTAATTAATCATATTTGATTTTGTAATATACGCAGCGAATGGACGCTTAAAAATAAATTATATATTTTGTTATTTAAATTATTTAACATAATAGTGAACAACCCAAACGATAAAATTAAATAAAGAAAAATAGTAAAAATATATACATTCGTATGAATGTTCATACATGTGTATGCATACATACTCTCAACAAAAACATTTTTTTTTTGGTGTTGTTGTAAAAACAATAAATAATACAAATATTTAAAGCACAGCAAACGGTGAAAAACAAAAACAACTCTTTGCATGAGTAAGAACAGTGAAACAACGCTAAGGCAAAATGAAAGAAATGTTTATGTGACCGTTCAGGCAAACGAAAATAATGCTGAAATAAATAAAACAAAACAAAACAATATTAACTATCTAACGGCTAAGCCTATTAATCGAACACGTTCCCTTTCACCCTCGGTGTTCACAAAAACGGTGGATAGTGATACATTAAAAAATATTAATCTGTCTTTGGGGACAAGTGTTGTAGCGTCCGCAAGTATTACCGCGGCGGAAAAAACAATCTTAGTAAGAAATGATACCATAAACTCAAATACAGACGCAATGGAGAACCCTTTAGTGAAAAATTGTCAAAAGCCTCAAATACAAGTTTGTATGGACAGGTATTTAACAGTGCCTAAACGGGGTCGCAGCCCTACCTCTTCAGCAGTTGCTTCGGCCTCAAAAGTAACATCTTTTGATAGAATAAATTCACAAAACCGTTTTGCAATTCTTGAGGACGAATCCCCAGAGGCACCAAACGTCATAAAATCTTCTAAGCCACCCCCAATATATCTTAGGGAGCAAAACTTAAGTGAGTTAATAAAGAGCGTGATCTCGGTAATAGGTGAAAATTCTTTTTACGTAGCGGCAATCAAGCGTGGTAATATTAACGAGACAAAAATACAGGTTAATCATGAGAATGATTTTCGCAAACTAACAAACCAATTTGAATCCCTTAAAAAAAGCTTTTATACATATCAGCTGAAGAGCAGCAAAGGCCTTCAGGTAGTGATCAAGGGCATAGACTCGAGCGTGGACCCTGCAGAAATTAAAACCTTTTTGGAAGAGAAAGGCTTTAAAATAAAAAACGTTACAAATATCAAAAATAGGGAAAAAAATCCACAACCACTATTTCGAGTGGAGCTAGAAACTGGCGACGTTAAGCTTAAAAAAAATGAAACGCATCCTATTTACAATTTAAAATATATTCTCTACAGAAGAATAACTATAGAGGAGCCGCACAAAAGAAATGGTCCCGTTCAATTTCTCAACTGCCAAGAATTTGGCCATACTAAGGCCTACTGCTATTTACCCCCTGTTTGCGTAGTATGTGGTGAATTACATGGTACAGTCCAGTGCGATAAGTCTAAAAATTACCCCAATGTAAAAAAATGTAGCAACTGTGGCGGCAATCACACTGCCAATTATAGAGGATGTCCTGTATATACTATCGTCAAGCAGTCGGCTGGACCGAAAACTAATCCCCCTCAAATGCAGGTACCAAATCAAGTAAACACTAATGACACTCAGGCTCCGCAGCCTAGTAATAACAGAACCTCTTATGCTAACGTCCTAAAATCAAACCATGTGCCAATGCAAGGTGCTTCGCCAAGTAATGATGAAACTCCAGTTTCTAATTTAAGTCGTCTAGAAAAAACCATGGAAACTTTAGTGCAAACAGTAAATTATTTTACAAACACAATGGGTAATATGATGCAGGAGATCCTTAGAATGCAATCGATGTTATTGCAAGCTGTACTTAACAAACCATGAACTGTTTAAAATTTTGTTTTTGGAACGCAAACGGCATCCGCCAACATAAAAATGAATTAGAATACTTTCTTAAAAATAAACAAATTGATGTCATGATGGTTTCTGAAACTCATTTGACCTCAAGAAATACGTTTAAAATCAATGGTTATACGCTATATGATACCAAGGACCCTCGAGATAGAGCTTGTGGAGGTTCTGCCATTTTGATAAAAACCCGAATCAAACACTACCTGATGTGTGATCATCGTGAAGATTATCTCCAAGCAACGAACATTTGTGTTAAAGAGCTGAATCGAAACATAGTAATCTCATCCTTATACTCACCACCTAGATTTGCAATATCAGAAAGCCAATATTATAAATATTATAAGTCATTGGGGCCCTGTTTCCTGGCTGCTGGCGATTATAACGCTAAACATACCTTCTGGGGTTCACGACTAATAACACCAAAGGGTCGTGTTTTGTATAATACAATCTCTAAAATGAATTTAAATGTCGTCGCGAGCGGACAACCAACATATTGGCCTGCTGATCCGCAAAAAATTCCAGATGTCATCGATTTCGGAGTGGTTAAAAACATCTCCACAGAAACGATTCAGGTTGAACCTTCGTTAGAATTATCCTCTGATCACACACCTACAATAGTTACTATAACAAACACCAATAGAATCGTATCTCCCTCTGGTTATATAGCGACAACAGCTACACAAATAAACTGGTTAAAATATAAAAAATATCTCAGTACCCATTGCACAGAAAATATTCCGCTTAGCACACCGGAAAATGTGGATCTCTGTATTGTCAATTTTGACAGTTATCTTAACCTCAACCCTCAAAAAAACCAATTATAACAAAATATATTTTGCAGATGTCGAGCGCCTCTTGAATGAAAAAAGGAGAGTGCGAAGAGAATGGCAATTGCAAAGATCCCCTCAACTTAAAAATGAATTAAAAGATTGTACAAAAAGGCTAAGAAAATTACTGCAGACTCAGAAAACGGCTTCCGTAGAAAAATATCTTAAGGACTTGGATGCAACTCCACAATCAGGCTACTCATTATGGCGGGCAGCTAGAAACCTCAAAAGACCAATTATCTCGAAACCACCATTAAGAAACTTGAATGGAAGTTGGGCAAGAAATGATAATGAAAAAGGAAACCTGTTTGTAAATTATTTGAAAAACGTATTTACCCAAAATAAACCTGACGATACAGCGCACGAGTTGCCGCCTGTTAATGTTAGAGCAGCTATCCCCCTAAGATTTGAGATAAGGGAAATAGAAAGGGCTATTTGTGAATTAAACACCAAGAAGGCACCTGGTATTGATAAACAAAATGCTTTTGGAGCTACCTCGCATAGCAAAGAAAATTATGCTTTATATTTTTAATGCTATTTTACGACTTGAATACTACCCTCAAGAATGGAAGGTCTCCTTAATAACGATGATACCGAAGCCAGGAAAAGATCACACAAAAGTTGAGTCATATAGGCCTATTAGCTTATTATCTAATATATCAAAGCTGTTTGAGAAGCTCTTAGCGTCAAAATTAACCCCAATTTTAAATGACAATGGGTAAATACCCAATCATCAATTCGGCTTCAGAAGAGAGCATAGCACAATTGAACAAACCCATCGGATAGTAAACGCCATAAGAAAAGCCTTTGAAGAAAGAAAATATTGCTCCGCTCTTTTCATAGATGTTTCTCAAGCTTTTGACAAAGTCTGGCATGTAGGCTTGTTACATAAATTGAAGCTAAACCTACCGGTTAATACACACAAGCTGTTAGAAAGCTACCTGGTCGGTCGAAAATTTATTATTAAAGAAGGCGATTTTCTAAGTTCTCCTCAGCCAATTGAAGCTGGAGTCCCTCAGGGAAGCATCCTGGGCCCACTTTTTTACCTTATATACCTCGGACATGCCAACAAACAATCACACCCTAACCTCAACTTTTGCTGATGATACAGCTTTTCTAAGCGTACACGAGAACAGTCGTGAAGCATCTCGATACCTGCAGAATCATATATTTCAACTAGAACTATGGTTTAAACAATGGAGAATAAAGGTCAATGAGCAAAAATGCGTACATATAACATTTACCTTGCGTCGGGAAACATGTCCCCCTATTAAAATCAATAATCAACTAGTGCCTCAACAATCGCATGTCAAATATCTCGGTATTCATCTAAATCGGCGTTTAACATGGAAATGCCATATAGAAGCAAAATTAACCCAAATGAAACTAAAAGCAATTCAAATTAACTGGCTTATTGGAAGAAATTCTGTTCTTAGTCTCGACTGCAAACTACTACTTTACAACGCTATTTTAAAGCCAATATGGTGCTACGGTATTCAACTATGGGGCACTGCCTCGGCCTCAAATATCGAAAAAATTCAAAGGCGCCAAAATAAACTTCTTCGAATAATTACAGCTGCCCCTTGGTATGTTAAAAACTCAAATATTCACAAGGATCTCAATGTGCCACTGGTAAGGACTATTATTGCGAAGTATGCGGTAAAATATTTGAAAAGGCTAGAGTTGCACCCAAATCCACTAGCACGAAATATTTTAAATGATAGCGGCCACTCTCGCTTAAGAAGAAGAGACACTGCAGCACTTACCCATTAAGATGAGCGATAAACACCTACATATGTGAACAGAACCCGTGATGAAGAAAATTTTTGTCTGGCACTGGCAGGACATAAAATAAAGCATTAGGTTAAGATTTGACTAATTATTGTTAGTTCATATTTAATATATGACGATTCAATCAATAAATAATGAAAAAAAAAAAAAAAAAAAAAAAAACTTAAAATAAAAAGAATGGAAAACATTTTTTTCCAGTTTTGGTTATGCATTTCTTGTAGGGAATATTCGATTAAATGACTCTGACCGGCGGCTGATTTTAAGCCGATCAATTTTCGGCGGCGGCGGCTGCTAAAAATAATCGTCGGCGCGGCTCAGCCGGCTTATTCCGTCAAGGCGCAGGTCTCTAGCTGGCTTTCCGAGACTACCTGCTATAAATATACCTTGGGCTAGTTGCCATAATTAAAAAAAAAAATCCCAGGAATTCCCGAAAAAATTTCACGGGATTTTTTCCCGAAAAATGTGCGGGACCCCGGTATTTTTGTCCCGGGAAGTCCCGTATGAAAAACACCAATGTCAATGAATAGAGAAAAACGTTTGTAAAACAGTACCATAAATTGGTACGATTTTCAATCCTTAATCGTTCGAATTTCGAAAAGTACCAAAAAAAAAACAAAAGTTTCAAAACACCCGTTTACTCCCCAAAACGGCCGAATTTTAAAAAAGTACCAGTCAGCTGTCCGCTTATTTTTTAATGGACAACAGTAATGCTAGGTTCAAGTCTACCTTAAATCTAGTTTAACAACGCAGTTCCAAACAAAAATCTAAATCTTTATGGATGAAGTTTCCTGATGATCTGGCCTAAGCAACCAGTGAAATGCATAGGAATAGCTTATCCCATCAACAATAAATTTCAAGTGTTTTTGTCAAGAATAAAAACTGGGAATTAAGCACGAATAGCAAAATCTTTTGAAATTAAAATTTTGTATTCCCAAAAATTTAAATTACTTTTTGATAATAAACAGGCAAGTGCACGGCCTAAAAAACACTTAATTGACAACATCTTTTGTAAGTTGTTGTTGTTTTTATTTTGTTTTTCTTAACCTACTTACAACTACAATTAATGTTGAGAGAATTTCAACTAATTGAAGTGGGGAATGTAAGATGAGATAAAGCCACTGTTGTTTATTGTTGATGTATTTTGTTCAAGCTTTGATATTGTTACAAGTAGAACTGTTGCTATAATTCTTATACGTTTAACAGTTTTATTTGGTTTAATATCTTTAGTTTGTCTAAAATCTTTATGGATGAAATTTCCTGATGATCTGGCCTAAGCAACCAGTGAAATGCATAGGAATAGCTTATCCCATCAACAATAAATTTCAAGTGTTTTTGTCAAGAATAAAAACTGGGAATTAAGCACGAATAGCAAAATCTTTTGAAATTAAAATTTTGTATTCCCAAAAATTTAAATTACTTTTTGATAATAAACAGGCAAGTGCACGGCCTAAAAAACACTTAATTGACAACATCTTTTGTAAGTTGTTGTTGTTTTTATTTTGTTTTTCTTAACCTACTTACAACTACAATTAATGTTGAGAGAATTTCAACTAATTGAAGTGGGGAATGTAAGATAAGATAAAGCCACTGTTGTTTATTGTTGATGTATTTTATTCAAGCTTTGATATTGTTACAAGTAGAACTGTTGCTATAATTCTTATACGTTTAACAGTTTTATTTGGTTTAATATCTTTAGTTTGTCTAAAATCTTTATGGATGAAGTTTCCTGATGATCTGGCCTAAGCAACCAGTGAAATACATGGGAATAGCTTATCCCATCAACAATAAATTTCAAGTGTTTTTGTCAAGAATAAAAACTGGGAATTAAGCACGAATAGCAAAATCTTTTGAAATTAAAATTTTGTATTCCCAAAAATTGAAATTACTTTTTGATAATATTTGTATAATATTTGCCAGCAATTCTTTTATTACAGAAATCTTATTAAAAACCGACTTTTAAAATTCTGTATATATAATTTCTTTTATTTGTTATAATTATTTAACAATCTTTTTTTCTGTGATGTTAATGAAAAAAGTTTTGTAACCAGTTGGTTAATTTTCGATTCGGAATTTAAATTGAAACAACAATAAAAAACTCAAATTTGTTTTTGATTTCAATATAAATTACTAAACGAACATTTTTATTTAGTTTAAAAAAACAGGCAGTAAAAAAATAAAACTATTTTCCATCCCTGAAATTAAGTGCAGGTAAATTTATATGGCAACATCAGATGCGAAAAACAAGGAATCTACAGTGAGTGCATGTTCTTGTTCTTTTTTTATTTTCGGCTTTCAACAAACTTTTTGCAAAACCTGTGCCCATGTTCTGTAACTCTCGCGTCGAGAAAGTTTTCAATTGAAATGTGTGAAATGAAACAAATATGCCATAAATTGAAACAAACAGCGGTTTTTCTCACTTAACTGTGTCTGTAACTTTTTTTGGCGAGTACAAGCTGTCACGTAAGGAAATTACTAGCCAATTTACAGAAAAAGTGTGTCTGTAACATTTTGGTGAGAAGAGTTCCCGCTTTGAACTCTCAAATAAACTCACGAATAAAAATGGGGCGAAAAAAAATTTTAACACTAAAAAACAATTAAAAATGCAAAATGCAAAGAATAATAATAATAATATTTTATTCTTGGCGCATTTTTCATTGTTTTATTATTTTGCTTTTAATATTTTTATAAAATATACGAATTTTTTCAAAACTCGTTTGCAAACAACAAACATTAAAGTCGCACTTTACACAATTTGGTATAGCCGACGGTTGTGTTTTCGCCGCCGTCGTTGAAAATTTTTCATTTAAAGTAAATTTTGGTCGCCGTCAACGATATGTGTTACTGGCGTTCTGAACGTATGCAATGTCACATCGGCTTCGAGTGCAATATTATGACATTTATAACGTAACGACGTAATCTCTTTTGATAGTTTTCGACATGAGTTACAGACACACATTTTTCTCACTTTTCGAGAAACGATGGAATATTTTGTTTCACATCTTTTCGATGCAAGAAGTTCTCACTAAAGTTACAGAACATGGGTACTGAACAGATAAAAAAATGCGTTACTTTTGTAAAAAAGTTTGTTTGAAAAAGTTGTTAAAAAAATAACTTGACGGAAAAAACTGGATATGAGGAAATGTAGCCAAGACCTTCCTCTATAACCCCCCGTTTGCACATTTTTCTTACAAGTCCTAAATTTTGCATAATGGGTCCAAATATAGTATGAGTGACTTTTTAAAAAAGTTTGTTGGAAAAAAATCGTTCTACAAAAAACTTTAACGAAAAAAACTGAATATGAGGAAATGTAGCCAAGACCTTCCTCTATAACGCCCCGTTTTCACATTTTTGTCACAGATCCTACATTTTGCATAATGGGTCCAAATATAGTATGAGTGACTTTTGAAAAAAGTTTGTTGGAAAAAAATCGTTCTACAAAAACCTTTAACGAAAAAAAGTGAAGATGAGGAAATGTAGCCAAGACCTTCCTCTATAACGCCCCGTCTTCACATTTTTGTCACAGATCCTAAATTTTGCATAATGGGTCCAAATATAGTATGAGTGACTTTTGAAAAAAGTTTGTTGGAAAAAAATCGTTCTACAAAAAACTTTAACGTAAAAAACTGAATTTGAGGAAATGTAGCCAAGACCTTCCTCTATAACGCCACGTTTTCACATTTTTGTCACAGATCCTAAATTTTGCATAATGGGTCCAAATATAGTATGAGTGACTTTTGAAAAAAGTTTGTTGGAGAAAAATCGTTCTACAAAAAACTTTAACGTAAAAAACTGAATATGAGGAAATGTAGCCAAGACCTTCCTCTATAACGCCCCGTTTTCACATTTTTGTCACAGATCCTAAATTTTGCATAATGGGTCCAAATATAGTATGATTGACTTTTGAAAAAAGTTTGTTGGAAAAAAATCGTTCTACAAAAAACTTTAACGAAAAAAAGTGAATATGAGGAAATGTAGCCAAGACCTTCCTCTATAACGCCCTTTTTCACATTTTTGTCACAGATCCTAAATTTTGCATAATGGGTCCAAATATAGTATGAGTGACTTTTGAAAAAAGTTTGTTGGAAAAAATCGTTCTACAAAAAAATGTAACGAAAAAAACTGAATATGAAAAAATGTAGCCAAGACCTTCCTCTATAACGCCCCATTTTCACATTTTTGTCACAGATCCTAAATTTTGCATAATGGGTCCAAATATAGTATGAGGGACTTTGTTGGAAAAGAATCGTTCTACAAAAAACTTTAACGAAAAAAACTGAATATGAGGAAATGTAGCCAAGACCTTACTCTATAACGCCCCGTTTTCACATTTTTGTAACAGATCCTAAATTTTGCATAATGGGTCCAAATATAGTATGAGTGACTTTTGAAAAAAGTTTGTTGGAAAAAAATCGTTCTAAAAAAAACTTTAACGAAAAAAAGTGAATATGAGGAAATGTAGCCAAGACCTTCCTTTATAACGCCCCGTTTTCACATTTTTGTCACAGATCCTAAATTTTGCATAATGGGTCCAAATATAGTATGAGTGACTTTTGAAAAAAGTTTGTTGGAAAAAAATCGTTCTACAAAAAACTTTAACGAAAAAAACTGAATATGAGGAAATAACCAAGATCTTCCTCTATAACGCCCCGTTTTCGCATTTTTGTCACAGATCCTTAATTTTGCATAATGGGTCCAAATATAGTCACTCTTACTGTAGACTTTTGAAAAAAGTTTGTTGGAAAAAAATCGTTCTACAAAAAACTTTAACGGAAAAAACTGAATATGAGGAAATGTAGCCAAGACCTTCCTCTATAACGCCCTGTTTTCATATTTTTGTCACAGATCCTAAATTTTGCATAATGGGTCCAAATATAGTATGAGAGACTTTTGAAAAAAGTTTGTTGGAAAAAAATCGTTCTACAAAAAACTTTAACGAAAAAAACTGAATATGAGAAAATGTAGCCAAGACCTTCCTCTATAACACCCCGTTTTCACATTTTTGTCACAGATCCTAAATTTTGCATAATGGGTCCAAATATAGTATGAGTGACTTTTGAAAAAAGTTTGTTGGAAAAAAATCGTTCTACATAAAACTTTAACGAAAAAAACTGAATATGAGGAAATGTAGCCAAGACCTTCCTCTAAAACGCCCCGTTTTCACATTTTTGTCACAGATGATAAATTTTGCAAAATGGATCCAAATATAGAATGAGTGACTTTTGAAAAAAGTTTGTTGGAAAAAAATCGTTCTACAAAAAACTTTAACGAAAAAAACTGAATATGAGGAAATGTAGCCAAGACCTTCCTCTATAACGCCCCGTATTCACATTTTTGTCACAAGTCCGAAATTTTTTAAATCGGCCAAATAGGTGATCGGTTGTTTTCATAAAAGTATCACTCTTATTTACTCAGAGTATATTTGTTAATTATGGGATTCGTAAAATAAAAAAAATGCTTTTTTATAAGTGCTTGCATTGTTATGTTTTATTTATTTTTAATTAAAAACACTTTTAAATCATTTATTAAATAAAATAAATCCTAACGAATTATTAAATTCGCGCAGGTTTGTTTAAAAGTTTGTTAAAAACCGAAAATTCTCTCCCATATAGCAAATAAGAAGAACAGGCATTCACATTTATGTGCTGTTTTCACAACACAAGTGATTGAACGTGTAGTAAAATTTGTATGAAAAGCACTCAGTTTTTTGAGTATTTTTCATATAAATTTTACTACACGTTCTATCACTTGTGTCGTGAAAACAGCACATTAATGGCGACCGAGAAGATAACAAAGTTACTGCCTGTTTTTAGAAAACGTATGCAAGTGAGTGAGTGAGAAATTATATTGAAAACAAAAACAAATTTTCGTTTTGTATTGTTGTTTTCAATATAAATTCTCATTCACTCACTTGTGTACGTTTTATAAAAACAGGTAGTAAGTTATCAAAGTACTCAATTTGAAGAGAGTAATAAAAAGTCCTCTCATTTTAGGAGAGTGACTCAAATATGGCTATTTAAAATAGAGTGCTTTTTCAAGAAGTGCTACCAAGTTAAACTATTTTTAGAACCTAACTAATGAACATCAGCGTTTCCAGAAAAATGATTTTATCATATTTTTGATAATTTTTTTTACCAATATATAATTTGAGAAGAACTTATGAGCTTCCAAAGACTAAAAAACTGAGCGTTTTTCATATAAATTTTATAATACAATCAATCGCCTGTCACTTAAAAACAGCACATTAGAAACGAGAAAATTTTACTTTAAGTATGTTTGTTCAAGTAACACAATTTTTCTACAGTTTTTAAAATCAGTAATTTTTTAAAACCATAAAGTTTTGTATGACCTTATTTATTGCTTTTACACTCTATACATTTTTGTCTTCTGTGTCTAGCATATACACAAATGCTAATGACCATACAAAATACAGGGTGGCGCATAAGAATCGTAATGATATATTTAAAGAATACAGTAGTTGTGGTTACCTGCTCAAAAGTGCAGCTAAAGTAAAATGTTTGATTTAAAATTAGAATAAAAAAATTATTTTATTACTTCATAAATTTATATATTATTAAAATTTTATTTCAACCGAGCTAGCATTTTCAATCGTATAGGAGTCTACTGGGAATCTCACAAAGAGTGTTTTTGATCGTCGACAAGCTCATTTTTTGATTGTAGACAATTCCTCGCACGGGAGAAACTATGAGAGATTCTACCATAACGCAGCGAAAAACGCTTATATTAATCGTAAAGGGAATCGTTTATGATGTATGTAGAGATTATCCAACGAGTCTTTCAAAAAGCATGCCAAGAGTGGTTTAAGACTCATGTAGGTATTATTTTACAACTCGTGAAATGCTCAGCCGTATGACTGAGCTACCTTAATAAGGGCATCAAGCGTATTTTTCATGCTAAAACTTCTAATTTTCATACAATTTCTATAAAACAAACCTTAAGGTCGCGAAATTAACACCATCCTGACAGAAAATCCTTTTTTACAGATCCTTAGGCCGGTTTGTGTGGCAATAGCATTTTCATACTTCAAAAACGGTCTTATTTAGGTAGCTCAGTAACTGTTATACGACTCTTACAGAGAGTCCCAAAAGGTTCATTCCAAGATTTAAAGACGAGCGTGTCAAAAAATAAATAATAAATTACAATAAGATTTAGATGTTTTTGTTTTGTTACTCGTCAGATAATCATCAGAAGATTATTTTAGGAGTTGTATATTAAACATAATCGTCTAACAAACAGCCTATGCTAGCTGGGAAATAACATGTATGTATGTATGTTTATTTAATATGAAAGAAACATTAACAAAAACAATGAGAATTCACAAAGAACATAAAAATTTATGGAAAAAATTGGATATTTATGTGAAAAATTGGCTACCAAATATTTTTATGTGTGCAGCTAACTTTGATGTTTTGTATGAAAATATTTAAAACCTGCCCAAAAATATGAAAAATGTGCAGGTATACAAAATGCACGTAAAAAAGGATTTTGAAGAATAATTCCAGAAAATATGTATTTTGGGCAGTTAAGTCAAAGTGCAGCTAACTTTGATTTTTTGTATGAAAATAATTTTAAAATTCCAAAAATTTTGTGCATTTCGATGGTTTTCTTCCGCAACCTCGTAACTCAAAAACAACTACTTTTCAGGAGAGACAAAATATTTTTTTTTACCAAATATTTGAAACTTTTTGCTATATATTCTTTTAGAATCCAAGAATTAGAAAAAATTCCGATATTCCGCCAAACAAAAAAATTGCAAAATTGTAAGGCGGTATTTACTGACTACTTTTCCGGTTAAATCAAAAAATCGGAAAAAATCGGTTACGTGTTTGCGGAAGAAAACCATCGATTTATCTTAAATGTGCAGGTATAGAAAGTTCGCTTAAAAAAGGAATTTGCATGGAAATATAAAGAATAATTCCAAAAATTATCAATGTTGTGCAGTTAAGTCAAAAGTGATCGTAAACAAAAGGCATTTAAGTCAACACTACTGTAACTTTTTTTCTGATTTTCTCAAACGTCGGCATTTATTAAAATTTAGATTTAAGCTTGAAAATATGTTCACATTATGTTTTGAAGATTATATCTTTAAAATGGTGGCCATTAATTGCTTCGACCTGATGTGCATTTCCAATAACTTTTTTTAATTTCACTTGGATAGTTCTTAACTTATTGACAAGCACCTTACCCTTAAGGTAAATCCAAAGAAAATATCGGGAGCTGTTAAATTAAGCGAAAGCGGAACTTAAGCGACTCAATAAGTCGCCAATTACAATAAATGAATGATTTGAGACACAAATGTCAGATATTTCAAGGACAATATATTGAAAAATTTGCTTAATAAGCTACTTTACATGCCTCTGCATTCCGAAAGTGTTGCAGACACGGTCACCTCAACACCTAGTAAAAGTTCTGATAAGTCTACCAGAACTAACTTTGGAGTGTTTGTGATAATGTTATAAGAAAGAAGAAGTCTCAAGATACCTTAGATTTTCCAGAGATGCATTTTCGCTTGTTTACTAACGGAATGAATTGTTATACCCAAAATTTAAGAACATGGCGCAGTTCTGTCGCATCTGAGATACAAAAACAAAATTCTTATTAATATTAAATTTAAATAATAATCTCTAACACTTTTCTTGTTTAAGAAATAAAAAAACTTTTGGTAATTTTACCATGAATTAAAATTCAGTTCGTAGTTTTTAAAATATTATTATCAATTTTAAATATTTATAATCTCTTACACAGAAATCTTATAATAAAGAAATGACTCTACATGAGTTTTGTTAATTTTACCTTAAACATAAATTTTATGTTCGTATCGGTATCGCCGATATTTTCTTTTGTGTATAGGTATCGGCAAAAAGACGTCTCTTTAAATCCCTACTTTCAAATGATACTAATATTGGCCACAAGTTCAGAAATGTAGTGGAAAATTGCATATATGTATATCTGAAAACTTCGGTGTACATTTACATGAAAACAAAACAAAATTTTCGAAAATTATTTTTGTTATCTATACTCTTCTAAAATCAAATTAACGCGAGAGGTATAACGCGTTTCTTTCTCTTTTAAAAACTGTAAATTTTGTATGATAAACAAAAACCATTTTTGTCAATTTGGTTTTTTTTCATGTAAATGTTCACTTATTCGACGCGTATTTCAGAAAAGCCACGATTACTTTTATTTTTAAGTTTTGTATTTATTTGGAGGTGCATTTGTAAACTAGATTTGTTCCAAAACTCCTTACATACCACTGTTGCAAAAAACTTTTTCTCATACCATTCCAGTATTTATTGGAAAATAACAAAAATTACAGATAATTCTCGCACTGTACAGAGAATACTATTAAAAAAACTATTGAATTTTTAAAAAACAAAATTTAACATAAATTATTTATGGCATAAATTAGCTAATCTGGCAACACGCATTACTCTGGCAATGCGCAGAAAATGTAAAAACTATCTTAAACTTGGCAGCACAAAATATTATTGGCTATTTGGTTGTCAACAGGGTTGTCAGATTTTTTTGAGCTCCATCGCCAAGCCGGATGTCAGAAATCGCCAAACGTCGATTTTGTTCAGTTTTTGTAAAATTTTCTTTTTTTTTAAATTAAATTTTGCATATAAAAAACTCTAGTACAATTTTTGAGTCAAAAATCGCCAAAAACTAAGAAAAAATACAAAAAAGTCGCCGAAGTAAATTTTGTCTTGTTTCTGTATTTTTTTTTTAAATTAAATAAAATGGAGATTATATTCATATGTATTCAGCTAAAAACTTAAATTAAGTACACAAGTCTATAATATCGTACACTTCAGCCTCACCGATTTCATTACTGGAGTTTTGACCTACATACTTATAGAATTAAATAGTGACTGAATATAAAATTCACTTAATATGTTTTTTTTTATATTAGTAATGATAACAAAAAATGACAAGTTGTTAAACAAAATCGCCGAAATAATATAAATGCTAAAAATAGCCAAGTTAATCGCCAGTTATATCAGAAATCGCCATAAAAGTCGCAAGTTGCCAAATGGGAAATCCCATCGCCAAACACGTATCAAAATCGGCACGTTTGGCCAGAAATCGCCATATCTGACAGCCCTATCTGCCATATCTGACAGCCTGCTATGCATAGAAGCTTTAGTTTGCATAAAGTTCTTGTTTGCGACATTGGTGTTTATAATTTTATAAAATTTGCATTACATTTTTCTTTAAATAAATTATACACTTAGTACACAAAAACTGTAATGTGAGCTTGAGAGTAAATTTTTTTTAATAAATTCTATATATCCAGAAAGGTCTAGTCAAAACCTTCAAAATGAGACCAATATTACCCATATAGCTTTAGAAATGTAATGGAAAATCGCATATATATATATATATATATATATATGAAAACTTAAAACGTTAATAACTCGAAAACTAAGCGTTTGCGCCAATATTTTTATTTTATTTTTTCTTCTTATTTTTCAATTTCTATCACCCTAGGTACTTTTTTTTTATTTGGGTGTGCGTGCCTAAACTAGATCTGTTCCGTTTTTTATTTAGTTTTTGTTCTTTTAAATGCATTTGAGAGGCTTTTCGTTGATTTTTGACAGTAGCTTAAGCTTGTTTATGCATATTCTGGTTGGACCTTTATTTAATCGAAATTCATAGTTTGCTGCTGTAGACCTTTTACATCTTGTAGGTCTAGTAAATCTAGATTTTTAAAACAACGAATTGCATACATTCTAAACTTTCTATATTTACGCCATCTACAATAGCTAAAATTAAAATGTATGCAGTAAATTGGTGCCGTGTTTTAAATCAATATTTTCAAGACCTACAAGATGTAGTACATGGTCTGCAAAAGCAAACTGTGAAATCCACTAGAAATCTTAAGCACAAACTCCAGTGCTTTAAATAATGGACGGTCACTTTTGAAAGAAAAGAATTTTGGTGATAAATTGTTTTTAGTTATCCAAAAGCAACTTAACGAAACTCGTTTGTTTTTAACTATAATGAGTTAAACACCCAATAATAACAAAACAAATAAGAGAATAGCCAAAGACAAACCAAACAAAAACACATTTACTTCAGTCAACTATTATTAATTACGGACCGAAATTTAACGAAATTTGAGTGTTATTTCAACGTACGTACCAAATATTATTATAACAGCATTATATGTTACGGTTTTAGGCGTACTAAACTATTTTCCGAGAGTAGTCTTTATATGGGACCTATGGTAAATTATGGACCGATCTTAATGAAATTTGACAGTGTGTATTCTAGTCCTATAAAACTGTGACATCAAATATTATTACAATGGCGTTATTAATTACGTTTTTAGGCGTTCTAAAATGTTTCCGAGTGGGCTGTATATGGGGCCTATGGTAAATTATGGACTGACATTTTTAAAATATAAAAGTATGACTTCTAGTCGTATAAAACGAGTTTGTGCAAAATTTATATACTTATTTAGTTTGTTAGTTTTTGAAATATAAACTGTTGGGGCGTTAAATGCACATTTGGGTTCATAACTCTTTTTCCTAATGAACCGATTGTGTTGGATTTAAAACCTAACTGCTTAAGGCTAGATTACACTATTATACTTCGTATTAATACATGTCAAAAACTCAAGTAAAATGACAAAGTGTGATAGTGTGAATGCAATGTGTCACAAAAATGACAAGTATTATGAAAAAAGTTTGACATCCCATACGACTTCATCGTTTTTTGAAAAATTTCTAAACAATAATACTTTTTAATCCAAATTTTTAATATTTTTAATTAGGCTTAAGTTCATGAAATTTAATTTTTATTAAATTATTTTTATGAAGAAAGGAATTTTACAACATGAAAATCAATTAAAATTGTTATTGATAATCTTTCATTCTTGACGTGGCTCGGGCTCGAACCCTGGCCGGCAGGTTACCATGACATGTTTCGATCGCAACCACTCGATCTCCTCAGATGGATTTGCCGTCTTACACTCGCAGCCATCGACGACTGCTGACGTCACTAGTCAAACATCAATCCTTAAACCAAATTGTATTTTAACATTTGGTAGATCGAAATTTGCTTTCCTGAATGATTATCCATTTTAATTGATTTTACATGTTTTTTCCTTTACTTCTGTTTTTTCGTACTTTCGTCAAGAATTTTTCTTGAAGTCCAAGAAAATTTTTTTGTTTTTTCACTTTGTCTTTCTCTTTTCATTGGATCAGGGTTGCATTTTATTTCATGTGTAAGTGTTTATACTTTGTGTGATGGTGTGAACACAAACTGTCATGTTACATTAGATTTTTTGACAGTCGCAACAAAACTCATTTGATTTCTATCTCACAAAGTATTATGGAATACGTAAGACTTGTGAGATAGTGTAATCTAGGCTTTAAGGCTAGATTACACTATTATACTTTGTATTAATACATGTCAAAAACTCAAGTAGTATGACAAAGTGTGATACATAGTGTGAATGCAATGTGTCACGAAAATTACAAGTATTATGAAAAAAGTTTGACATTCCATACGTTGTTTTCCAAATAGCAACGTGCAGCTATGTTCTAGAAATTGATTCTGACTGAAATTAAAATAGCAAACGACTGTGTTTTAAATAGTATAGTCAAATAAAGCTCTCTTGTTATATAAAAGATTATAACCACGGACCGAAAAAAACAATTATGTATATTGAAATTTTAAAACAAAAAAAGCATATATCGTCACCTAAAAGACGAAATAACCTATCTGCAGTTTTCAAAAGTTTACAGTAGAGGAAAAAAACGTTATAAAATTGGAACTATTAACGATATTGAAACGAAAATTACACATTTTGATTAAAATGAAACCTGTAATATATATCGGTTGGAAAAATTTTGTTTTTCTAATCACAGCTTATGTTATGACAAAATCTGAAACCAAATAACCTATCTGCAGTACTAATTAGTATGAATAAATAAAAATTTCTTTATACACATGAATATCATATACAAAAAATAATTACAGTAGTTGTTTCTTTTACTGGTTTAAGCAAAAACAAGTACTTAATGGTTGATTAAATTACACAATGCAACAAAATTAAATTTTGATCGTAATTTTTGATGATTTATTTTTCTCTTTTTTTTTGCGTAACGGTCCTCTAGGTACAAAAGCTTTGTCATTTGTAATATTACATGTTAAAAATTTTGCACACATATGCGTTATGATATAGGGAATAAAAATCCATAAGAAACTCAATTTTGAAATTTTTGCAGATAGGTTATTAGGTCTTTAAGATGACGATATATTTTTTTTTTTTTTTTTTTTCATTATTTATTTATTGAATCTTCATATATTAAATATGAACTAACAATAATTAATCAAATCTTAACCTAATATTATTTTTTGTCCTGCCAGTGCCAGACAAAAATGTTCTTCATCGCGGGTTCTGTTCACTTTTATAGGTGTTTATCGCTCATCTAATTGGACAAGTGCCGCAGAGTCTCTTCTTCTTAAGCGAGTGTGGCCGCTATCATTTAAAATATTTCGTGCTAGTGGGTTCGGGTGCAATTCGAGCCTTTTTAGGTATGTTACTGCGTATTTCGTAATCATAGTTTTAACTAGTGGAACATTGAGATCCTTGTGAATATTTGAGTTTTTAACATACCAAGGGGCAGCTGTGATTATTCGAAGTAGTTTATTTTGGCGCCTTTGAATTTTTTCGATATTAGAGGCCGAGACAGTGCCCCATAACTGAATACCATAGCACCAGATTGGCTTTAAGATGGAGTTGTAAAGAAGAAGTTTGCAGTCGAGACTAAGGACAGAGTTTCTTCCAATAAGCCAATGAATTTGGATGGCTTTTAGTTTCATTTGAGTTAATTTTGCCTCTATATGGCTTTTCCACGTTAAACGGCGATCTAGATGAATACCGAGGTATTTTACATGCGAATTTTGAGGTGTTATTTGATTATTGATTTTAATAGGGGGGCATGATTCCCGACGCAAGGTGAATGTTATATGTACGCATTTTTGCTCATTGACCTCTATCCTCCATTGCTTTAACCATAGTTCGAGTTGAAATATATGATCCTGTAGGTATCGAGATGCTTCTTGACGGTTTTCGTGCACGCTCAAAAAAGCCGTATCATCAGCAAGTGTTAAAGTTTGTGTGTAGTTGTTTGTTGGCATATCCGAGGTATATATTAAGTATAAAAGTGGGCCCAGGATGCTTCCCTGAGGGACTCCAGCGTCAATTTGCTGAGGAGAGCTTAAATAATCACCTTCTTTAATAATAAACTTTCGACCGACTAAGTAGCTTTCTAACAGCTTGTGTGTGTTTACTGGTAAGTTTAGCTTCAATTTATGTAATAAGCCTTCATGCCAGACTTTATCGAAAGCTTGAGAAACATCGATGAAGAGAGCGGAGCAATATTTTTTTTCTTCAAAGGCTTTTCTTATTGCGTTTACTATACGATGGGTTTGCTCAATTGTGCTGTGTTCTCTTCTAAAGCCGAATTGGTGGCTAGGAATACATCTATTATCATTTAAAATTGGGGTTAATTTTGACGCTAACAGCTTCTCAAACAGCTTTGATATATTAGAAAGTAAGCTTATAGGCCTATATGACTCAACTTTTGTGTGATCCTTTCCAGGTTTAGGTATCATGGTGACTAAGGAGACCTTCCACTTTTGAGGATAGTATTCAAGGCGTAAAATAGCTTTAAAAATTAAAAGAATAATTTTCTTTGCTATGCTGGGTAGCTCCAAAAGCATTTTGTTGCTGATCTTGTCAAAACCAGGAGCCTTCTTGGGGTTTAAAGCACAAATAGCCTTTTCGATTTCTCTTATCTCAAATCTTAGCGGAACAGCTGCTCTAGCAGCAACAGGTGGTAACTCGACCGCAATATCGTGAGATATATTTGGGGTAAATACGTTTTTTAAATGATTGACAAACAGATTTCCTTTTTCAACATCATTTCTTGCCCAACTTCCATTCAAGTTTCTTAATGGTGGTTTAGAGACAACTGGCCTTTTGAGATTTCTAGCTGCACGCCATAATGACTAGTCTGATTGTGGGGTTGCATCAAGTTCCTTAAGATATTTTTCCAGAGAAGCCGTTTTCTTAGTCTGCAGTAACTTTCTTAGTCTTTTTGTACACTCTTTAAGTAAGTTCTTAAGTTGAGGGGATCTGTGCATTTGCCACTCTCTTCGAGCCCTCCTTTTTTCAGACAAAAGATGCTCGACATCTTTGGAATATATTTTAATAGTTTTTGTTTTTTTGGGGGCAATATTGGAATGTTGAACAGCTAGTTTCAGAAAACTGTCAAAATTGTCAATAGAGCGATCTACATAATCCGGTGTACTGAGCGGAATATTTTCTGTGCAATGGGTACTGAGATATTTTTTATATTTCAACCAATTAATTTGCGTAGCTGTCGTCGGAGGTACAATTCTATTGGGGTTCATTATAGTAACAATTGTTGGAGAGTGGTCGGAAGATAAATCTGGGGAGGCTTCAACTTGAATCGTTTCTATGGGAATGTTTTTAACCACGCCGAAATCTATGACATCTGGAATTTTTTGATGATCAGTGGGCCAATATGTTGGTTGTCCGCTCGCTACCACATTTAAATCCATTTTAGAAATTATGTCAAATCAAACACGACCCTTTGGTGTTATAAGTCGCGACCCCCAGAGGGTATGTTTAGCGTTATAATCGCCAGCGGCTAGGAAACACGGTCCTAATGATTTAAAATATTTACAATATTGGTCCTCCGATATTGAAAATCTAGGCGGGGAGTATAACGATGAAATTATTAGGTTCTATTTAATTCCTCAACGCAAATGTTCGTTGCCTGGAGATAATCTTCACGATGATCACACATTAGGTAGTGTTTGACTCGGGCCTTTATTAAAATGGCAGAACCTCCACAAGCTCTATCTCGAGGGTCCTTGGTATCATATAGTATATAACCATTTATTTTAAACGTACTTCTTGAGGTCAAATGAGTTTCAGAAATCATCATGACATCAATTTGTTTATTTTTAAGAAAGTATTCTAATTCATTTTTATGTTGGCGGATGCCGTTTGCGTTCCAAAAACAAATTTTTAAACAGTTCATGGTTTGTTAAGTACAGCTTGCAATAACATCGATTGCATTCTAAGCATTTCCTGCATCATATTACCCATTGTGTTCGTAAAATTATTTACTGTTTGCACTAATGTTTCCATGTTTTTTTCTAAACGACTTAAATTAGAAAATTGAGTTTCATAATTACTTGGCGATGCACCTTGCATTGGCTCATGGTTTGATTTTAGGACGTTAGCGTAAGAGGTTCTGTTATTACTAGGCTGGGGGGCTTGAATTGCATTTGTGTTAAACTGATTTGTTACCTGCATTTGAGGGGGATTAGTTTTCGGTCCGACCGACTGCTTGACGATAGTATATACAGGGCATCCTCTATAATTGGCAGTGTGATTACCGCCACAGTTGCTACATTTTTTTACGTTGGGGTCGGTTTTGGACTTGTCGCAAAGAACTGTTCCATGTAATTCACCACATACTACGCAAACAGGGGGTAAGCAGCAGTATGCCTTAGTATGGCCAAATTCCTGGCAGTTTAGACATTGAACAGGACCATTTCTTTTGTGCGGCTCCTCAATAGTTACCCTTCTGTACAGAATATATTTCAAATTATAAATTGGATGCGTTTCATTTTTTTTGAACTTAACGTCGCCGGGTTCAAGCTCCACTCGAAATAGTTGTTGGGGATTTTTTCCCTATTTTTGATATTTGTTACGTTTTTGATTTTAAAGCCCTTCTCTTCCAAAAAAGCTTTAATTTCCCCTGGGTATACGCATGAGTCTATGCCCTTGATTACTACCTGAAGACCTTTACTGCTCTTCAGTTGATACGTATAAATGTTTTTATTCAGAGTCTCAAATCTTGTAATTACCTTTCGAAAATCATCCTCGTGATTCACCTGTATTTTAGTCTCGTTAATGATACCGCGCTTTATTGCAGCTACATAAAAGGAATTTTCACCTATCACCGAAATTAAACTTTTTATTAACTCATTAGAGTTTTGCTCTCTAAGGTATATCGGGGGTGGCTTAGACGATTTAATGACGTTTGGTGCTTTAGAGGATTTATCCTCCAGAATCGCGAAACGATTTTGTGTATTTATTTTATCAAAAGATGGTACTTTTGAGGCCAAAGCAACTGCTGCAGAGGTAGGGCTGCGTCCCCGTTTAAGCACTGTTATGTACCTGTCCATTAGACTGGTCCTTATATTTTTTGACTCAAAAATTTTTAATGCAGCACCCTCTAAAAATTTTATTTTTAGCAAAAAAAAATCGTTATGTAAAAGTTTAAAGTTGATATTTTGATATTAACACGTGCCGCATTAGGATTTAAAGGTCGTGCATATGTAAGTCCAACTAGCACATGCATTTGGCATATTTTTGTACCAAGACTAATATTTTTGCCTGTTTATATAAAAAAAAACTCAAATTATAAATTCATACGTCCATACAAAGGTACGTGTACATTTATTTATTTATGACAATTCTTATTACTACCATAGAAGAACATACAATTTTTTACACATGCATATGTAAATAAATGTTTTAAAGCTCAATGCGGCGGCACGTGTTTGTTTTAAGATATTGACTTGAAATTTTTACAGAATCATATTTTTGCTATAATTAACAATTTAAAAGAGCGCTGCATTAAATATATTACAAAAAAAATCTATGGTCATTAGACTGGTCCTTATTTTTTGACATCAAAATTTTTAATACAGCACCCTCTTAAAATTTTATTTTTAGCAAAAAAAATCGTTATGTAAAAGTTTAAAGTTGATATTTGATATTAACACGTGCCGCATTAGGATTTAAAGGTCGTGCATATGAGTTGGACTTACATATGCACGACCTTTAAATGCTAAAAATAAAATTTTAAGAGGGTGCTGCATTAAAAATTTTGATGTCAAAAAATAAGGACCAGTCTACTGTCCATACCAACTTGTACTGTAGGCTTTTGACAACTTTTTACAGGGGGGTTTTCCATTGCATTTGTGTTTAAGTTCATGGTATCATTTCCCACTAAATTTGTTTTTGACGTCACCGCAATACTTGCTGGCCTGGCAACACTTGTCACCAAATCTTCTTGTAGTTTTTTTAATGAGTCACTATCCACCGTTTGTGTAAATACCGAGGGTGAGAGGGAACGTGTTCGAGTAATTGGCTTAGCCGTTAGGTAGTTAATATTGTTTTGTTTTATTTATTTCTGCATTATTTTCATTTGCATTAACTAAAACGTAAACGTTTCTTTTATTTTGTCTTAGTGTTGTTTCACTGTTTGTACTCATGCAAAGAGTTGTTTTTGTTTTTCACCGTTTTGCTTTGCTTTAATATTTTTATTATTTATTGTATTTTACAACAACAAAAGAAAAACAAGAATTTAAATGTTTTGTTCAGAATATGTATACACATGTATGAACATTCATACGTACATATATATTTTTACTGATTTATTTTATTTAATTTGATCGTTTTAAATTGTTCACTATTATGTTAAATAATTTAATTAACAAAATATATTATTTTGTTTTTTTTAAGCGTCCATTCGCTGCTTAGATTACAAAATCAAATGTGATTAATTAATAGTTCAAATCGTATGCCGGGCTAAAATACACGTCTGTATCACAACAAAGCACAAACCGAACTTGAGATGACGATATATGTATGTAAAAAAAGTAAATCCTGAACTTGTCTATGATAACATATATTGTTTTTCAAATTTTTATTTTTTCGATCAGAATTAATAGTTAATATTGGATTTTAATTTTTTCGAGCAAAAATAAAAGTTATTCTCTAAAGAAATGTAGGTGTTATAATAATTTAGTTGACTTTAAATGTTTTTTTTAATGCGTGATCATCATTGAAAGTTCTTATGTACATTAAAATAAATATTTAAAGTCAACTAAATTATTATAACACCTACATACATTTCTTTAGAGAATAACTTTTATTTTTGCTCGAAAAAATTAAAATCCAATATTAACTATTAATTCTGATCGAAAAATAAAAATTAAAAAATAACTGTTATTTTTGTTCAAAAAATAAGAGTTAAAAAATAACTGTTACTTTTGATCAAAAAAACAAAAATCAAAAAATAATTGTTATTTTTTTCAAAAAAATAAAAAACAGAAGGTATTTGTCATTGTTGTTCAAAATTACTTTTTAATTAAGACTAAACAGAAAAATTTTTTTGTTCAGTTAATTTACAAGTCTTAGAATCACTTCTGCAGTCCTAAATTCGGCCCCAGGGTCAAAAAAGAAAAATTAGTGAATTGGCTAGAAATACTTTTTTGAAAACTTTGTTCTACAAAAAACTAGCGCCCAAAATGAAATGTATGTCAAATTGTAGCTAAGGTGGCCCGCTACAACGCCCAATTCACAGACGTTAGTCAGAAGTCCTAAATTTGGCCCCAAGGCCAAATGAGTGAATTATCTAGAAATACTTTTTTGAAAACTTTGTTCTACAAAAAACTAGCGCCCAAAATGAAATGTATGTCAAATTGTAGCTAAGGTGGCCCGCTACAACGCCCAATTCACAGAAGTTAGTCAGAAGTCCTAAATTTGGCCCCATGGCCAAAAAAGTAAAATGAGTGAATTGGCTAGAAATACTTTTTTGAAAACTTTGTTCTACAAAAAACTAGAGCCCAAAATGAAATGTATATCAAATTGTAGCTAAGGTAGCCCGCTACAACGCCCAATTCACAGAAGTTAGTCAGAAGTCCTAAATTTGGCCCCAGGGCCAAAAAAGTAAAATGAGTGAATTGGCTAGAAATACTTTTTTGAAAACTTTGTTCTACAAAAAACTAGCCCTCAAAATTAAATGTATATCAAATTGTAGCTTAGGTGGCCCGCTACAACGCCCAATTCACAGAAGTTAGTCAGAAGTCCAAAATTTGGCCCCAGGGCCAAATAAGTAAAATAAGTGAATTGGCTAGAAATACTTTTTTGAAAACTTTGTTCTACAAAAAACTAGAGCCCAAAATGAAATGTATATCAAATTGTAGCTAAGGTGGCCCGCTACAACGCCCAATTCACAGAAGTTAGTCAGAAGTCCTAAATTTGGCCCCATGGCCAAAAAAGTAAAATGAGTGAATTGGCTAGAAATACTTTTTTGAAAACTTTGTTCTACAAAAAACTAGAGCCCAAAATGAAATGTATATCAAATTGTAGCTAAGGTAGCCCGCTACAACGCCCAATTCACAGAAGTTAGTCAGAAGTCCTAAATTTGGCCCCAGGGCCAAAAAAGTAAAATGAGTGAATTGGCTAGAAATACTTTTTTGAAAACTTTGTTCTACAAAAAACTAGCGCTCAAAATTAAATGTATATCAAATTGTAGCTTAGGTGGCCCGCTACAACGCCCAATTCACAGAAGTTAGTCAGAAGTCCAAAATTTGGCCCCAGGGCCAAATAAGTAAAATAAGTGAATTGGCTAGAAATACTTTTTTGAAAACTTTGTTGTACAAAAAACTAGCGCCCAAAATGAAATGTATGTCAAATTGTAGCTAAGTTGGCCTGCTACAACGCCCAATTCACAGAAGTTAGTCAGAAGTCCTAAATTTGGCCCCAGGGCCAAATAAGTAAAATGAGTGAATTGTCTAGAAATACTCTTTTGAAAACTTTGTTCTACAAAAAACTAGAGCCCAAAATGAAATGTATGTCAAATTATAGCTAAGGTGGCCCGCTACAACGCCCAATTCACAGAAGTTAGTCAGAAGTCCTAAATTTGGCCCAAGGGCCAAAAAAGTAAAATGAGTGAATTGGGTAGAAATACTTTTTTGAAAACTTTGTTCTACAAAAAACTAGCGCCCAAAATAAAATGTATGTCAAATTGCAGCTAAGGTGGCCCGCAACAACGCCTAATTCACAGAAGTTAGTCAGAAGTCCTAAATTTGGCCCCAGGGCCAAATAAGTAAAATGAGTGAATTGGCTAGAAATACTTTTTTGAAAACTTTGTTCTACAAAAAACTAGAGCCCAAAATGAAATGTATGTCAAATTGTAGCTAAGGTGGCCCGCTACAACGCCCAATTCACAGAAGTTAGTCACAAGTCCTAAATTTGGCCCCAGGACCAAATAAGTAAAATGAGTGAATTGGCTAGAAATACTTTTTTGAAAACTTTGTTCTACAAAAAACTAGAGCCCAAAATGAAATGTATGTCAAATTGTAGCTAAGGTGGCCCGCTACAACGCCCAATTCACAGAAGTTAGTCAGAAGGTCTAAATTTGGCCCCAGGGCCAAAAAAGTAAAATGAGTGAATTGGCTAGAAATACTTTTTTGAAAACTTTGTTCTACAAAAAACTAGCGAACAAAATGAAATGTATGTCAAACTATAGCTAAGGTGGCCCGCTACAACGCCAAATTCACAGAAGTTATTTAGAAGTCCTAAATTTGGCCCCAGGGCCAAATAAGTAAAATGAGTGAATTGGGTAGAAATACTTTTTTGAAAACTTTGTTCTACAAAAAACTAGCGCCCAAAATAAAATGTATGTCCAATTGCAGCTAAGGTGGCCCGCAACAACGCCCAATTCACAGAAGTTAGTCAGAAGTCCTAAATTTGGCCCCAGGGCCAAATAAGTAAAATGAGTGAATTGGCTAGAAATGCTTTTTTGAAAACTTTGTTCTACAAAAAACTAGAGCCCAAAATGAAATGTATGTCAAATTGTAGCTAAGGTGGCCCGCTACAACGCCCAATTCACAGAAGTTAGTCACAAGTCCTAAATTTGGCCCCAGGACCAAATAAGTAAAATGAGTGAATTGGCTAGAAATACTTTTTTGAAAACCTTGTTCTACAAAAAACTAGAGCCCAAAATGAAATGTATGTCAAATTGTAGCTAAGGTGGCCCGCTACAACGCCCAATTCACAGAAGTTAGTCAGAAGGTCTAAATTTGGCCCCAGGGCCAAAAAAGTAAAATGAGTGAATTGGCTAGAAATACTTTTTTGAAAACTTTGTTCTACAAAAAACTAGCGAACAAAATGAAATGTATGTCAAACTATAGCTAAGGTGGCCCGCTACAACGCCCAATTCACAGAAGTTAGCCAGAAGTCCTAAATTTGGCCCCATGGCCAAACCAGTAAAATGAGTGAATTGGCTAGAAATACTTTTTTGAAAACTTTGTTCTACAAAAAACTAGCGCCCAAAATTAAATGTATATCAAATTGTAGCTAAGATGGCCCGCTACAACGCCCAATTCACAGAAGTTAGTCAGAAGTCCAAAATTTGGCCACAGGGCCAAATAAGTAAAATGAGTGAATTGGCTAAAAATACTTTTTTGAAAACTTTGTTGTACAAAAAACTAGCGCCCAAAATAAAATGTATGTCAAATTGTAGCTAAGGTGGCCCGCTACAACGCCCAATTCACAGAAGTTAGTCAGAAGTCCTAAATTTGGCCCCATGGCCAAAAAAGTAAAATGAGTGAATTGGCTAGAAATACTTTTTTGAAAACTTTGTTCTACAAAAAACTAGAGCCCAAAATGAAATGTATGTCAAATTGTAGCTAAGGTGGCCCGCTACAACGCCTAATTCACAGAAGTTAGTCAGAAGTCCTAAATTTGGCCCCATGGCCAAAAAAGTAAAATGAGTGAATTGGCTAGAAATACTTTTTTGAAAACTTTGTTCTACAAAAAACTAGCGCCCAAAATTAAATGTATATAAAATTGTAGCTAAGGTGGCCCGCTACAACGCCCAATTCACAGAAGTTAGTCAGAAGTCCTAAATTTGGCCCCATGGCCAAATAAGTAAAGTGAGTGAATTGGGTAGAAATACTTTTTTGAAAACTTTGTTCTACAAAAAACTAGCGCCCAAAATTAAATGTATGTCAAATAAACTTAAACTTATAAACTCATTATATATATATAGCGTGCAAAACCCTGTGTTCCATGGGATAAATCAGCAACGCTTTTTACTGACCATTTTGGATGCACCCAAATATCTCGGGAACTAACCGAACGATTTTTTGCACGCATCGCTTTTTTGTGCAGAAAACGATTTACTTTCAGAATACATACAGTTTGTATCGTGCAAAAGCCTGTGTTCCATGGGATAAATCAGCAACGCTTTTTACTGACCATTTTGGATGCACCCAAATATCTCGGGAACTAACCGAACGATTTTTGGCACGCATCGCTTATTTTGTGCAGAAAACGATTTACTTTCAGAATACATACAGTTTATACCGTGCAAAAGCCTGTGTTCCATGGGATAAATCAGCAACGCTTTTTGCTGACCATTTTGGATGCACCCAAATATCTCGGGAACTAACCGAACGATTTTTTGCACGCATCGCTTATTTTGTGCAGAAAACGATTTACTTTCAGAATACATACAGTTTATATCGTGCAAAAGCCTGTGTTCCATGGGATAAATCAGTAACGCTTTTTACTGACCATTTTGGATGCACCCAAATATCTCGGGAACTAACCGAACGATTTTTTGCACGCATCGCTTTTTTGTGCAGAAAACGATTTACTTTCAGAATACATACAGTTTGTATCGTGCAAAAGCCTGTGTTCCATGGGATAAATCAGCAACGCTTTTTACTGACCATTTTGGATGCACCCAAATATCTCGGGAACTAACCGAACGATTTTTGGCACGCATCGCTTATTTTGTGCAGAAAACGATTTACTTTCAGAATACATACAGTTTATACCGTGCAAAAGCCTGTGTTCCATGGGATAAATCAGCAACGCTTTTTGCTGACCATTTTGGATGCACCCAAATATCTCGGGAACTAACCAAACGATTTTTTGCACGCATCGCTTATTTGGTGCAGAAAACGATTTACTTTCAGAATACACACAGTTTATACCGTGCAAAAGGTGTGTTCCATGGGATAAATCAGCAACGCTTTTTACTGACCATTTTGGATACACCCAAATATCTCGGGAACTAACCGAACGATTTTTTGCACGCATCGCTTATTTTGTGCAGAAAACGATTTACTTTCAGAATACATACAGTTTATACCGTGCAAAAGCCTGTGTTCCATGGGATAAATCAGCAACGCTTTTTACTGACCATTTTGGATGCACCCAAATATCTCGGGAACTAACCGAACGATTTTTTGCACGCATCGCTTATTTTGTGCAGAAAACGATTTACTTTCAGAATACATACAGTTTATATCGTGCAAAAGCCTGTGTTCCATGGGATAAATCAGCAACGCTTTTTACTGACCATTTTGGATGCACCCAAATATCTCGGGAACTAACCGAACGATTTTTGGCACGCATCGCTTATTTTGTGCAGAAAACGATTTACTTTCAGAATACATACAGTTTATATCGTGCAAAAGCCTGTGTTCCATGGGATAAATCAGCAACGCTTTTTGCTGACCATTTTGGATGCACCCAAATATCTCGGGAACTAACCGAACGATTTTTTGCACGCATCGCTTATTTGGTGCAGAAAACGATTTACTTTCAGAATACATACAGTTTATACCGTGCAAAAGCCTGTGTTCCATGGGATAAATCTGCAACGCTTTTTACTGACCATTTTGGATGCACCCAAATATCTCGGGAACTAACCGAACGATTTTTTGCACGCATCGCTTATTTTGTGCAGAAAACGATTTACTTTCAGAATACATACAGTTTATACCGTGCAAAAGCCTGTGTTCCATGGGATAAATCAGCAACGCTTTTTACTGACCATTTTGGATGCACCCAAATATCTCGGGAACTAACCGAACGATTTTTTGCACGCATCGCTTATTTTGTGCAGAAAACGATTTACTTTCAGAATACATACAGTTTATATCGTGCAAAAGCCTGTGTTCCATGGGATAAATCAGCAACGCTTTTTACTGACCATTTTGGATGCACCCAAATATCTCGGGAACTAACCGAACGATTTTTTGCACGCATCGCTTATTTGGTGCAGAAAACGATTTACTTTCAGAATACATACAGTTTATACCGTGCAAAAGCCTGTGTTCCATGGGATAAATCAGCAACGCTTTTTACTGACCATTTTGGATGCACCCAAATATCTCGGGAACTAACCGAACGATTTTTTGCACGCATCGCTTATTTTGTGCAGAAAACGATTTACTTTCAGAATACATACAGTTTATACCGTGCAAAAGCCTGTGTTCCATGGGATAAATCAGCAACGCTTTTTACTGACCATTTTGGATGCACCCAAATATCTCGGGAACTAACCGAACGTTTTTTTGCACGCATCGCTTATTTGGTGCAGAAAACGATTTACTTTCAGAATACATACAGTTTATACCGTGCAAAAGCCTGTGTTCCATGGGATAAATCAGCAACGCTTTTTACTGACCATTTTGGATGCACCCAAATATCTCGGGAACTAACCGAACGATTTTTTGCACGCATCGCTTATTTTGTGCAGAAAACGATTTACTTTCAGAATACATACAGTTTATACCGTGCAAAAGCCTGTGTTCCATGGAATAAATCAGCAACGCTTTTTACTGACCATTTTGGATGCACCCAAATATCTCGGGAACTAACCGAACGATTTTTTGCGCGCATCGCTTATTTTGTGCAGCAAACGATTTACTTTCAGAATACATACAGTTTATACCGTGCAAAAGCCTGTGTCCCATGGGATAAATCAGCAACGCTTTTTACTGACCATTTTGGATGCACCCAAATATCTCGGGAACTAACCGAACGATTTTTTGCACGCATCGCTTATTTGGTGCAGAAAACGATTTACCTTTAGAATACATACAGTTTATACCGTGCAAAAGCCTGTTGTAGTGTGTTTGTCAAAACACATCATAACTACCTAAAAATAATGTGTAGAGTGTCTATTGTAACACAACTACCCAACAACAACAATAATACAAAATTCTTTATTTATATTGAAACCGCTTGGCACACTTTAGTGAGACCACACATAAGACAATGTTTGTGTGTACAATCAAAAGGCATTGCACTTGAAATTATGTCAATGCAAGCGATTTGACTAAAAATATTGCATTCGAAATATTTAAGGGATAATATTTCAAAACACAATGTGTAAATGCAAGCAGACAAAATATAAGCCAATGCACTTGAAATAAAGTTATGAGTAAAAAGATTGAATGAAAGATAGGAAATAATTAAAAATAAGAAATTGAGTGAAAATTGTGTTAAAACACTGACCAATCAAAATCTAGTGTTTTGACTCAATAAACCTCACCGTAGGTTAGAGAAGATAGGATAGAACATAGAATTAAGATTTTTAAATAGTATAAATAAGAAACATTTTTCCAACAAAGAATAGGAATACTTTTGAAATTCAAACTTGTTCTCAACCTTCTAGCCGGGCACCTTAAACAGTGCTCAGAAGAAGTAAAACGTGCTGTGGCTAAGCATAGCATTCAAAACAACTTAGCGAAACACACAAATTCACACATAAAAAATCATAGTAAATTCAATCCTTTATACTGTGTTCCATTGGATAAATCAGCAACGCTTTTTACTGACCATTTTGGATGCATTCAAATATCTCGGGAACTAACTGAACTATTTTTTTCACGCATCGCTTATTTTGTGCAGCAAACGATTTACTTTCAGAATACATTCAGTTTATACCGTGCAAAAGCCTGTGTTCCATGGGATAAATCAGCAACGCTTTTTACTGACCATTTTGGATGCACCCAAATATCTCGGGAACTAACCGAACGATTTTTGGCACGCATCGCTTATTTTGTGCAGAAAACGATTTACTTTCAGAATACATACAGTTTATATCGTGCAAAAGCCTGTGTTCCATGGGATAAATCAGCAACGCTTTTTGCTGACCATTTTGGATGCACCCAAATATCTCGGGAACTAACCGAACGATTTTTTGCACGCATCGCTTATTTGGTGCAGAAAACGATTTACTTTCAGAATACATACAGTTTATACCGTGCAAAAGCCTGTGTTCCATGGGATAAATCAGCAACGCTTTTTACTGACCATTTTGGATGCACCCAAATATCTCGGGAACTAACCGAACGATTTTTTGCACGCATCGCTTATTTTGTGCGGAAAACGATTTACTTTCAGAATATATTTACAGTTTATAGCGTGCAAAAGCCTCTGTTCCATGGCATAAATCAGCAACGCTTTTTACTGACCATTTTGGATGCACCCAAATATCTCGGGAACTAACCGAACGATTTTTTGCACGCATCGCTTTTTTGTGCAGAAAACGATTTACTTTCAGAATACATACAGTTTGTATCGTGCAAAAGCCTGTGTTCCATGGGATAAATCAGCAACGCTTTTTACTGACCATTTTGGATGCACCCAAATATCTCGGGAACTAACCGAACGATTTTTGGCACGCATCGCTTATTTTGTGCAGAAAACGATTTACTTTCAGAATACATACAGTTTATACCGTGCAAAAGCCTGTGTTCCATGGGATAAATCAGCAACGCTTTTTGCTGACCATTTTGGATGCACCCAAATATCTCGGGAACTAACCAAACGATTTTTTGCACGCATCGCTTATTTGGTGCAGAAAACGATTTACTTTCAGAATACATACAGTTTATACCGTGCAAAAGGTGTGTTCCATGGGATAAATCAGCAACGCTTTTTACTGACCATTTTGGATACACCCAAATATCTCGGGAACTAACCGAACGATTTTTTGCACGCATCGCTTATTTTGTGCAGAAAACGATTTACTTTCAGAATACATACAGTTTATACCGTGCAAAAGCCTGTGTTCCATGGGATAAATCAGCAACGCTTTTTACTGACCATTTTGGATGCACCCAAATATCTCGGGAACTAACCGAACGATTTTTTGCACGCATCGCTTATTTTGTGCAGAAAACGATTTACTTTCAGAATACATACAGTTTATATCGTGCAAAAGCCTGTGTTCCATGGGATAAATCAGCAACGCTTTTTACTGACCATTTTGGATGCACCCAAATATCTCGGGAACTAACCGAACGATTTTTGGCACGCATCGCTTATTTTGTGCAGAAAACGATTTACTTTCAGAATACATACAGTTTATATCGTGCAAAAGCCTGTGTTCCATGGGATAAATCAGCAACGCTTTTTGCTGACCATTTTGGATGCACCCAAATATCTCGGGAACTAACCGAACGATTTTTTGCACGCATCGCTTATTTGGTGCAGAAAACGATTTACTTTCAGAATACATACAGTTTATACCGTGCAAAAGCCTGTGTTCCATGGGATAAATCAGCAACGCTTTTTACTGACCATTTTGGATGCACCCAAATATCTCGGGAACTAACCGAACGATTTTTTGCACGCATCGCTTATTTTGTGCAGAAAACGATTTACTTTCAGAATACATACAGTTTATACCGTGCAAAAGCCTGTGTTCCATGGGATAAATCAGCAACGCTTTTTACTGACCATTTTGGATGCACCCAAATATCTCGGGAACTAACCGAACGATTTTTTGCACGCATCGCTTATTTTGTGCAGAAAACGATTTACTTTCAGAATACATACAGTTTATATCGTGCAAAAGCCTGTGTTCCATGGGATAAATCAGCAACGCTTTTTACTGACCATTTTGGATGCACCCAAATATCTCGGGAACTAACCGAACGATTTTTTGCACGCATCGCTTATTTGGTGCAGAAAACGATTTACTTTCAGAATACATACAGTTTATACCGTGCAAAAGCCTGTGTTCCATGGGATAAATCAGCAACGCTTTTTACTGACCATTTTGGATGCACCCAAATATCTCGGGAACTAACCGAACGATTTTTTGCACGCATCGCTTATTTTGTGCAGAAAACGATTTACTTTCAGAATACATACAGTTTATACCGTGCAAAAGCCTGTGTTCCATGGGATAAATCAGCAACGCTTTTTACTGACCATTTTGGATGCACCCAAATATCTCGGGAACTAACCGAACGTTTTTTTGCACGCATCGCTTATTTGGTGCAGAAAACGATTTACTTTCAGAATACATACAGTTTATACCGTGCAAAAGCCTGTGTTCCATGGGATAAATCAGCAACGCTTTTTACTGACCATTTTGGATGCACCCAAATATCTCGGGAACTAACCGAACGATTTTTTGCACGCATCGCTTATTTGGTGCAGAAAACGATTTACCTTTAGAATACATACAGTTTATACCGTGCAAAAGCCTGTTGTAGTGTGTTTGTCAAAACACATCATAACTACCTAAAAATAATGTGTAGAGTGTCTATTGTAACACAACTACCCAACAACAACAATAATACAAAATTCTTTATTTATATTGAAACCGCTTGGCACACTTTAGTGAGACCACACATAAGACAATGTTTGTGTGTACAATCAAAAGGCATTGCACTTGAAATTATGTCAATGCAAGCGATTTGACTAAAAATATTGCATTCGAAATATTTAAGGGATAATATTTCAAAACACAATGTGTAAATGCAAGCAGACAAAATATAAGCCAATGCACTTGAAATAAAGTTATGAGTAAAAAGATTGAATGAAAGATAGGAAATAATTAAAAATAAGAAATTGAGTGAAAATTGGGTTAAAACACTGACCAATCAAAATCTAGTGTTTTGACTCAATAAACCTCACCGTAGGTTAGAGAAGATAGGATAGAACATAGAATTAAGATTTTTAAATAGTATAAATAAGAAACATTTTTCCAACAAAGAATAGGAATACTTTTGAAATTCAAACTTGTTCTCAACCTTCTAGCCGGGCACCTTAAACAGTGCTCAGAAGAAGTAAAACGTGCTGTGGCTAAGCATAGCATTCAAAACAACTTAGCGAAACACACAAATTCACACATAAAAAATCATAGTAAATTCAATCCTTTATACTGTGTTCCATTGGATAAATCAGCAACGCTTTTTACTGACCATTTTGGATCCATTCAAATATCTCGGGAACTAACTGAACTATTTTTTTTCACGCATCGCTTATTTTGTGCAGCAAACGATTTACTTTCAGAATACATTCAGTTTATACCGTGCAAAAGCCTGTGTTCCATGGGATAAATCAGCAACGCTTTTTACTGACCATTTTGGATGCACCCAAATATCTCGGGAACTAACCGAACGATTTTTGGCACGCATCGCTTATTTTGTGCAGAAAACGATTTACTTTCAGAATACATACAGTTTATATCGTGCAAAAGCCTGTGTTCCATGGGATAAATCAGCAACGCTTTTTGCTGACCATTTTGGATGCACCCAAATATCTCGGGAACTAACCGAACGATTTTTTGCACGCATCGCTTATTTGGTGCAGAAAACGATTTACTTTCAGAATACATACAGTTTATACCGTGCAAAAGCCTGTGTTCCATGGGATAAATCAGCAACGCTTTTTACTGACCATTTTGGATGCACCCAAATATCTCGGGAACTAACCGAACGATTTTTTGCACGCATCGCTTATTTTGTGCGGAAAACGATTTACTTTCAGAATATATTTACAGTTTATAGCGTGCAAAAGCCTCTGTTCCATGGCATAAATCAGCAACGCTTTTTACTGACCATTTTGGATGCACCCAAATATCTCGGGAACAGACCGTACGATTTTTTGCACGCATCCCTTATTTTGTTCCTAAATGTGTATTTTTTAATTAGTGTTAACTATTTTTTGAATTTTTATTAAAAATATTAGTTATTTTAACATCCCCTTTTTAAATTCCTAAATTCGACGCTACCTTTTTTTTTACTTTTGGAAATCCCAATAAATTCCTAAATTCGACGCAAACTTTTTGTTTTTATTCTGCAAAATACCCTAATTTGGGAATTTTATTTTCGACGATATCTTGGCCCACGTGTTCAATTTAACACATACCTACAAGCCCATAAACAGAATAAAGAAACAAACAAGTAGACTCAATATATTTTAATTTAACGCTTCTTCAGTAAAAGCGTTCGTAGTCGAGTTGTGTAACTTGCAGGCTAATAGTGGAAGGCCAATGTACGCGGCATGCGGCTGCGGGCGATAATAGCATTGCCATTGTAAAAATTTTAACATTGTTGACAAAAATGTTCATACAAAAAAAAGACACATCACAAAAATTAAGACTTGGTATTACTTAGAAAAGATGCCGCGCGGCAAAGTTGAATTTTTTCAACTTTTGTTTTAAGCCGCGTGAAGTAGACTGTGACATACACACACATAATCATTTAACAAAAGAAATTTAAAAAACATTACAAATGAAGTGGAAAAAAAATCCAATTTGATAAGAAAATTCTTATTATGTTCAAATAAATCATTTTTTTTATAGATTGAACATTTTTTTTACAGCTTATTCAACATTTGCCGCTTTAAAATGTGCCGCTTTCATTTGCCTTACAAAAAAATTTCAAGCGAAAAACTAAACAGCTGATCGCCGCCCGCAGCCGCATGCCGCGTACATAGGCCTTCCACTATAAGACTCGTGAGGTTTCAGGTTTGAGTCTTGGTTGCCCCAGTTTTTAAAAAATTTTTTATTAGTACCCTTCACCACAGGTGATTTTTTTTTTTTTTTTATTTAATTTGTTTATGTCCTAAAAACGATTTTAAAATTACCTATAAAGCTTTTCGATATTTTCATTTTATATGTCACTGTTGGAAATAAAACTATTTTTGAAAGTAAATTCTATTCGAGTTTAAACAATTTATTTATTTTAGGAAATTAACTTCAAAATTAATAGTTTCTTTTCAATAAAAATTATTTCCAACTAAAAATAAAATTATTTGATATTACTATCAAACGACTACGATTACTATATCCCCAACTTCAAGTGGGATACATTTGGTGAACCATTTTGTACGTTTGGTTATTGTTGGAAGGTACTCAAGTACCCACCGTTTCCAAAATAAATTTGCAAAATACTGCATTTTTTTCCAATTTTTCCTTAGAACACAATCATTTTGAGAAAATTCACCAAGTGGTTTGTCTCCATTTGAGGATCCCAATATAAAATGATTTGGGGTTAATGCTTCATCAGAAGTTGATTCTAAGTCTACATATGTCAATGGTCGAGAGTTGATAACTCGTTCACATTCAAGTAGCCCATTGTAAAGCGTGTCATCTTTGAATAAAAAATTTGGCGAAATTTGGTGCAATACTTTCTTAACTGATTGAACCAAACGCTCCCAACTGCCACCCATATGTGGCCCCGCTGGTGGATTAAAACGCCAGGTTGTTGAAGAAGTCGAAAACTTTATGGATAATCTGTTTAAATCAATATTTTTAATCGCATTTTTCAGTTCTGTTTCAGCACCTTTAAAGTTTGTTCCATTGTCACAATATATTTCAATTGCTGTACCACGCCGAGCAACAAAATTTTGAATTGCCAAAATACAACTGTCGGTTGTCATGTCACGAGCAATTTCAATATGTACTGCTCTTACAGTTAGACATGTAAAGAGTACTCCCCAACGTTTTTCCTGGTGCCGGGCGACTTTTACATATATAGTCCCAAAATAATCTATACCAACGTACGAAAATGGACGCGTAAAAGGTGACAAACGTGCTTTCGGTAGCATAGACATTTCAGGAACCACTGGTGACGCGTTTAAATTCTTACAAAATTGGCAGTTGCTACGTATCTTTTTTAATTCAACTCTTAATCGTGGAATGTAATAGTATTGACGCAATTCATTAAGACACGTATCATGATGAATGTGATGAAATTTTTCATGGAAGTGTTGTATTAATAATTTTGTGCAATAGTGATTTCTTGGTAAAATTATTTGACGTTTTAAATTTTCTGGTATACAGGATGCCAAACCAATTCTTCCATTCATTCTAATCACCAGGTTAGCATCAATAAAAGGAGAACATCTATATAAGGCACTTGATTTTGAAACTTCTATACCTTTGTTCGATAAAATAGCAAATTCGTCCTTAAAATACTCGTATTGCATTTTACGAAAGATTATATTTTCTGCCATTACATGTAGTTCAGATATTTCAGGAAATATAAACTTTTGTTTCCTTGACTTCTGAAATTTAATTTTTAATATGTTCATAAATTTGAACAGGTTAACAATAGTATTAGGCAGTTTTTTCCAAGAAGAAAATCTATGAAAATCAATCAAATTATCAGCAATTGCGGCGCAGTGTACCAAAACAATATGGGTTCTAAGTTCCTTTGAAACTTTTGCAATATGTGATTTATTTTCAGGCCAACGGTATTCATCTTTCTTTAAAAAATCTGGCCCAGCAAACCAGCGACTCTTCATATCAAAATTAAATACTGTCTTCCACTTTGTTGCGTCATCTGCTACATTGTCTTTTGTGGGAATATATCTCCATTCTGATGGTTTGCTACTACTAAGCACTTCTCCAATGCGAAACATAACAAATTGTTTGTAGTTTCGAGGATCTGCATTAAGCCAGCAAAGGACTGTATTGGAATCAGACCAAAAGATACGTCTTTCAATTTTTATGTTAGGAATACTGTAGTATTATATATTTATTATTATATTTCCTAAGCGAACGCCTAATACTGCTGCCATTAATTCCATGCGTGGAATGGATACGGGCTGTTTTGGAGCGACTTTGACTTTAGCGCTTACTAAGGAAACTCGAATTCCATCAACTGATGATATCCGAAAATATGCTACAGCCGCATAAGCCAGTTCGCTGGCGTCAACAAATATGTGAAGTTGAACTTTAGATTCAGGTTGGATCGTATACCATCGAGGAATTTTGACCTTTTCTATATTTGGTAGGATATTAATCCAGACTCTCCATTTATTAAATATATCGTCATTTACTTCATCAGTCCATCCTTCAGTCGTCCTCCAAACTTCTTGAAGCAATATTTTGAGATATACCACGTAAGCCGACAAGAAACCAAAAGGGTCAAAAATAGACATTAGCGTTCGTAATATTTCGGTTTTTGTAGGACGTTTTAAGCCAGATAAAATTTCTTTGTTTACTCGATTCAGTTTTAACGAAAATGTAAAGTTATCATCTGCTGTCGACCACCACATACCTAATACTTTTTCTGTATTCATCTCGATTCTATTGGCACCAATAGGTATCTTGGTTTTATCTTCTAGTTCACCAACACTGTCCATTACAGCCTTTGAATTCGATCTCCAATTTCGGATAAAAAAACCGCCTTTGTTATGAATAAGGGCCACCTCTCTTACTAGCTCTTTTGCTTCATTTTCAGTATCTGCACAGTCAAGTAGATCGCCAACATAATGATGATTAATAATTGAATCTACAGCTTTTGGAAAACGTTTTTGAAAATCCAGCGCATTTGTATTTTTAACGTATTGTGCCGAGCTTGGCGAGCATGCAGCACCAAACGTCATCACTTGCATTATATAAACATCAGGAGTTCTGTTATTTTCCCCATTTCGCCAGATAAACCGTTGCGCATTTTGATCTTCTTCTCGAATCAACACCTGATGAAACATCTCTTTGATGTCTCCACATATGGCAATTTTTTTCAAACGAAAACCATACAGAACTAAAAGTAGCGGTGCCATCAAATCAGGACCTTTTAACAACATCGAATTCAAAGAAACACCCTTCACTTTCGCCGCCGCATCCCAGACCAATCGAACTTTACCTGGCTTGTTTGGGTTCTTCACTGTAAAAATTGGAAGGTACCATGTAATTCCGTTCATTTTTGCCACTTCTTCTTTAGACAATTTTCTTGCATAACCTTTTTCAACTAAGATATCAATTTGTTTTGTAATAATTTGAATATCTTCTGGATTTGATTTCTTCTCGAGACACTGAAGTCGTTTCACTGCCATTGGAAGACTATTGGGAACATCGATAATATCTTTCTTCCAGAGCAAGCCTGTTTCGAATCTTGAACCAATTCGCCTAGTTGTCGTTTGAAGTAAAGACTTTGCACGTTTTTCTTCTGGTGATATCACTTTGAACTTGCATCCAACATTTTCTAAAGACAAATATTCAGTTACTATTTTTTGTAACTTTTCGATTTCAGAACTGCATTCACATTGTTCGATGTCATGGTAACACAGAGCTTTCTCAACAGCTACATCACATCCTCCATGAATAACCCATCCAAGCCTTGTTTTTGATGCGCAAGGTTCAGTTGCAGAACCTTCAACTATCTTTAACGGATTGGATACGAAACCATTATTTAAGCCAATAAGAATTTTTGGGCAAACTGTATTATATGTTGATAAAGGTATATTTTTTAGGTGATGAAACGCTTCCAAGTCTTTTTTGGTAACACTTTGTACTGGCAAAGAAAGGTTTTTAATACTTCGTACATTAAGAAGTTCATATCTTTTCGAATTTTCTCCACGTGCTGCTATACAAACGCTGACTTCCATTGATTCTTCTTCTATGCGACGAGTATCTGAAGTCCACTTTAAACAAAGATTATTAATATTACCTTCCAAACCAAGTTGATCGCAAATGTCTTTTTGTATAAGTGTAACATTTGAACCGTCATCTAAAAAGGCAAAGGTTTCAATGAAAGTTCCATTATTGTATAAAGTAACGGGTAAAATCTTAAAAAAAGTTTTTTCGCCAATATTCGAACTCGAATGTGTTGTGACAGTAGACTTCTGGCTAAATTTGTGGAGCAATTTGTGGTGTCTGGCCTCGCAGCCTTCAATTGGGCACTTTGAATTAGAACAGCGGTAATAGCCATGCTTTTGAAGACATAAACGACATAACTTAAATTCATGAACTTTGTCCCAACGATCGGACAGCTTTAACTGACAAAACTTCTCACATGATTCCACCAAATGATTTTTATTACAGATAACACATATTTTTTGAACAATGGCTGATTTCTCCATTTCGGGCTCATGTATGTTTCCAGTTATTTTATGTGAACTTAATAAAGGACTAACTTTAGATACTGCCTCAGCTATATCAAATAACCATTTCGAAAACACAAATATATTAGCATCTTTAGCTGCTACAAACATGGCCCAATTTAGTTTTGTCTGGGCTGGCAACTTGTCCACGAGTTCCTGAAGAAGTAGCGGGTTATTTCTGTGGGCCTCTAATCCAGAAGCTTCAAGGGTTGAACAAAGATTTCTAACTGAAATAGCATAGTTTATAAGAGTATCAAGTTTATCTGCTTTCGGAGCCGCTTCTGAACGAATTTTATCCAGAAGCGTATTAATTATTATTTCTGGTCTACCAAACATCATCTTAAGCGTGCGAATCACCTCTGGCACATTTCTCGGCAACAAAAGGTGACAACTTACAGCATCAAGGGCTTTCCCTTTAAAACATCTTTGCAGCCTTAAAAGATTTTCGGAATCAGAATAACCACATAGCTTTGTACTTTCTTCAAAAGAACTAAAAAATAGAGGCCATTCTTCAGCTTTCCCAGAAAAGATAGGCAAATCGGTTGTCAGGGCCTTTCTTGCTAAAAGTTGACTTTTTGTTTAAGGCTGTTCATGATCCAGCAAGGTTTTTTTTAGGTATTGCACCTTTCTCCAGTTGTTGCTGGTGTTTTCCTTCCAAACGAACGGGTGAACTACCTAGGGAAGTTCGTATTTGGGCTGATGGGAAGTTTGGTAAATTCGTAACCCATTCCCTTGTACGAGAAATCGCTTCACTATAAGTACTTCCTATGCAGTCCTCTGACATTGCGAGAATCTCAAATTTTCTAAATAACTGGAAACATACATGAGCACGAAATGGAGAAATCAGCCATTGTTCAAAAAATATGTGTTATCTGTAATAAAAATCATTTGGTGGAATCATGTGAGAAGTTTTCTCAGTTAAAGCTGACCGATCGTTGGGACAAAGTTCATGAATTTAAGTTATGTCGTTTATGTCTTCAAAAGCATGGCTATTACCGCTGTTCTAATTCAAAGTGCCCAATTGAAGGCTGCGAGGCCAGACACCACAAATTGCTCCACAAATTTAGCCAGAAGTCTACTGTCACAACACATTCGAGTTCGAATATTGGCGAAAAAACTTTTTTTAAGATTTTGCCCGTTACGTTACACAATAATGGAACTTTCATTGAAACCTTTGCCTTTTTAGATGACGGTTCAAATGTTACACTTATACAAAAAGACATTTGCGATCAACTTGGTTTGGTAGGTAATATTAATAATCTTTGTTTAAAGTGGACTTCAGATACTCGTCGCATAGAAGAAGAATCAATGGAAGTCAGCGTTTGTATAGCAGCACGTGGAGAAAATTCGAAAAGATATGAACTTCTTAATGTACGAAGTATTAAAAACCTTTCTTTGCCAGTACAAAGTGTTACCAAAAAAGACTTGGAAGCGTTTCATCACCTAAAAAATATACCTTTATCAACATATAATACAGTTTGCCCAAAAATTCTTATTGGCTTAAATAATGGTTCCGTATCCAATCCGTTAAAGATAGTTGAAGGTTCTACAACTGAACCTTGCGCATCAAAAACAAGGCTTGGATGGGTTATTCATGGAGGATGTGATGTAGCTGTTGAGAAAGCTCTGTGTTACCATGACATCGAACAATGTGAATGCAGTTCTGAAATCGAAAAGTTACAAAAAATAGTAACTGAATATTTGTCTTTAGAAAATGTTGGATGCACGTTCAAAGTGATATCACCAGAAGAAAAACGTGCAAAGTCTTTACTTCAAACGACAACTAGGCGAATTGGTTCAAGATTCGAAACAGGCTTGCTCTGGAAGAAAGATATTATCGATGTTCCCAATAGTCTTCCAATGGCAGTGAAACGACTTCAGTGTCTCGAGAAGAAATCAAATCCAGAAGATATTCAAATTATTACAAAACAAATTGATATCTTAGTTGAAAAAGGTTATGCAAGAAAATTGTCTAAAGAAGAAGTGGCAAAAATGAACGGAATTACATGGTACCTTCCAATTTTTACAGTGAAGAACCCAAACAAGCCAGGTAAAGTTCGATTGGTCTGGGATGCGGCGGCGAAAGTGAAGGGTGTTTCTTTGAATTCGATGTTGTTAAAAGGTCCTGATTTGATGGCACCGCTACTTTTAGTTCTGTATGGTTTTCGTTTGAAAAAAATTGCCATATGTGGAGACATCAAAGAGATGTTTCATCAGGTGTTGATTCGAGAAGAAGATCAAAATGCGCAACGGTTTATCTGGCGAAATGGGGAAAATAACAGAACTCCTGATGTTTATATAATGCAAGTGATGACGTTTGGTGCTGCATGCTCGCCAAGCTCGGCACAATACGTTAAAAATACAAATGCGCTGGATTTTCAAAAACGTTTTCCAAAAGCTGTAGATTCAATTATTAATTATCATTATGTTGACGATCTACTTGACTGTGCAGATACTGAAAATGAAGCAAAAGAGCTAGTAAGAGAGGTGGCCCTTATTCATAACAAAGGCGGTTTTTTTATCCGAAATTGGAGATCGAATTCAAAGGCTGTAATGGACAGTGTTGGTGAACTAGAAGATAAAACCAAGATACCTATTGGTGCCAATGGAATCGAGATGAATACAGAAAAAGTATTAGGTATGTGGTGGTCGACAGCAGATGATAACTTTACATTTTCGTTAAAACTGAATCGAGTAAACAAAGAAATTTTATCTGGCTTAAAACGTCCTACAAAAACCGAAATATTACGAACGCTAATGTCTATTTTTGACCCTTTTGGTTTCTTGTCGGCTTACGTGGTATATCTCAAAATATTGCTTCAAGAAGTTTGGAGGACGACTGAAGGATGGACTGATGAAGTAAATGACGATATATTTAATAAATGGAGAGTCTGGATTAATATCCTACCAAATATAGAAAAGGTCAAAATTCCTCGGTGGTATACGATCCAACCTGAATCTAAAGTTCAACTTCACATATTTGTTGACGCCAGCGAACTGGCTTATGCGGCTGTAGCATATTTTCGGATATCATCAGTTGATGGAATTCGAGTTTCCTTAGTAAGCGCTAAAGTCAAAGTCGCTCCAAAACAGCCCGTATCCATTCCACGCATGGAATTAATGGCAGCAGTATTAGGCGTTCGCTTAGGAAATATAATATGTAGTATTCCTAACATAAAAATTGAAAGACGTATCTTTTGGTCTGATTCCAATACAGTCCTTTGCTGGCTTAATGCAGATCCTCGAAACTACAAACAATTTGTTATGTTTCGCATTGGAGAAGTGCTTAGTAGTAGCAAACCATCAGAATGGAGATATATTCCCACAAAAGACAATGTAGCAGATGACGCAACAAAGTGGAAGACAGTATTTAATTTTGATATGAAGAGTCGCTGGTTTGCTGGGCCAGATTTTTTAAAGAAAGATGAATACCGTTGGCCTGAAAATAAATCACATATTGCAAAAGTTTCAAAGGAACTTAGAACCCATATTGTTTTGGTACACTGCGCCGCAATTGCTGATAATTTGATTGATTTTCATAGATTTTCTTCTTGGAAAAAACTGCCTAATACTATTGTTAACCTGTTCAAATTTATGAACATATTAAAAATTAAATTTCAAAAGTCAAGGAAACAAAAGTTTATATTTCCTGAAATATCTGAACTACATGTAATGGCAGAAAATATAATCTTTCGTACGAGTATTTTAAGGACGAATTTGCTATTTTATCGAACAAAGGTAGAGAAGTTTCAAAATCAAGTGCCTTATATAGATGTTCTCCTTTTATTGATGCTAACCTGGTGATTAGAATGAAAGGAAGAATTGGTTTGGCATCCTGTATACCAGAAAATTTAAAACGTCAAATAATTTTACCAAGAAATCACTATTGCACAAAATTATTAATACAACACTTCCATGAAAAATTTCATCACATTCATCATGATACGTGTCTTAATGAATTGCGTCAATACTATTACATTCCACGATTAAGAGTTGAATTAAAAAAGGTACGTAGCAACTGCCAATTTTGTAAGAATTTAAACGCGTCACCAGTGGTTCCTGAAATGTCTATGCTACCGAAAGCACGTTTGTCACCTTTTACGCGTCCATTTTCGTACGTTGGTATAGATTATTTTGGGCCTATATATGTAAAAGTCGCCCGGCACCAGGAAAAACGTTGGGGAGTACTCTTTACATGTCTAACTGTAAGAGCAGTACATATTGAAATTGCTCGTGACATGACAACCGACAGTTGTATTTTGGCAATTCAAAATTTTGTTGCTCGGCGTGGTACAGCAATTGAAATATATTGTGACAATGGAACAAACTTTAAAGGTGCTGAAACAGAACTGAAAAATGCGATTAAAAATATTGATTTAAACAGATTATCCATAAAGTTTTCGACTTCTTCAACAACCTGGCGTTTTAATCCACCAGCGGGGCCACATATGGGTGGCAGTTGGGAGCGTTTGGTTCAATCAGTTAAGAAAGTATTGCACCAAATTTCGCCAAATTTTTTATTCAAAGATGACACGCTTTACAATGGGCTACTTGAATGTGAACGAGTTATCAACTCTCGACCATTGACATATGTAGACTTAGAATCAACTTCTGATGAAGCATTAACCCCAAATCATTTTATATTGGGATCCTCAAATGGAGACAAACCACTTGGTGAATTTTCTCAAAATGATTGTGTTCTAAGGAAAAATTGGAAAAAAATGCAGTATTTTGCAAATTTATTTTGGAAACGGTGGGTACTTGAGTACCTTCCAACAATAACCAAACGTACAAAATGGTTCACCAAATGTATCCCACTTGAAGTTGGGGATATAGTAATCGAAGTCGATGCAAATCTACCCAGAAATAATTGGCCTAAAGGTATTGTTAAATCAGTCTGCAGATCTAAAGATGGAAATGTAAGAAGTGCTACAGTTCAAACAGGAGGTGGTGTGTTTAATAGACCAGTAACAAGGCTAGCCAAACTTAACGTTATACAATCAACGGATTCTACGAATGATATTTTGGTTAAAATGTGATTTTACGATGGGGAGAATGTTGTGAACAACTACTTTAGATAATATTTATTATTTTAATCAACATACCTAAATTAAACAGAAAATTTTTAACTTATGTACTTTGATAGTAATATCAAATAATTTTATTTTTAGTTGAAAATAATTTTTATTGAAAAGAAACTATTAATTTTGAAGTTAATTTCCTAAAATAAATAAATATTATCTAAAGTAGTTGTTCACAACATTCTCCCCATCGTAAAATCACATTTTAACCAAAATATCATTCGTAGAATCCGTTGATTGTCTAACGTTAAGTTTGGCTAGCCTTGTTACTGGTCTATTAAACACACCACCTCCTGTTTGAACTGTGGCACTTCTTACATTTCCATCTTTAGATACTGCCTCAGCTATATCAAATAACCATTTCGAAAACACAAATATATTAGCATCTTTAGCTGCTACAAACATGGCCCAATTTAGTTTTGTCTGGGCTGGCAACTTGTCCACGAGTTCCTGAAGAAGTAGCGGGTTATTTCTGTGGGCCTCTAATCCAGAAGCTTCAAGGGTTGAACAAAGATTTCTAACTGAAATAGCATAGTTTATAAGAGTATCAAGTTTATCTGCTTTCGGAGCCGCTTCTGAACGAATTTTATTCAGAAGCGTATTAATTATTATTTCTGGTCTACCAAACATCATCTTAAGCGTGCGAATCACCTCTGGCACATTTCTCGGCAACAAAAGGTGACAACTTACAGCATCAAGGGCTTTCCCTTTTAAACATCTTTGCAGCCTTAAAAGATTTTCGGAATCAGAATAACCACATTGCTTTGTACTTTCTTCAAAAGAACTAAAAAATAGAGGCCATTCTTCAGCTTTCCCAGAAAAGATAGGCAAATCGGTTGTCAGGGCCTTTCTTGCTAAAAGTTGACTTTTTGTTAAAGACTGTTCATGATCCGGCAAAGTTTTTTTAGGTATTGCACCTTTCTCCAGTTGTTGCTGGTGTTTTTCTTCCAAACGAACGGGTGACCTACCTAGGGAAGTTCGTATTTGGGCTGGTGGGAAGTTTGGTAAATTCGAAACCCATTCCCTTGTACGAGACATCGCTTCACTATAAGTACTTCCTATGCAGTCTTCTGACATTGCGAGAATCTCAAATTTTCTTTGTAGAAATCGTGATTCTAAAGCTTTTTCTTCATTAAGACGTTGAAGTTCCAAATTAAGCAAACGTTGCTTTGAAGATGTGGCAGAACATATTGATGCAAGCTTCGATTTAGTTACGATTCGTTCACTTACTGTTCTGTTGTTTGTTGCTTTTTTCTTGCACTTGGAACATATCCAATCATGGTTCTCTACAGAGTCGGTTACGCCAGCGCATGAGAAGTGATACCATGTGTCACATTTATCGCATTGGACCATCTCGTCTGTATTCTCCATGTTGCATTGGCCGCAACTGTTTAATTGGTTATCAGGAACATTTTCCGCTTTACTCTCGCCGATTTGATCATCGGTACCATCTGATTTATTATCATTATTTGGAGGTGTACGAAACATTCTTTAGTTATTATTAATTTTGAAGATTGTTGGAAATAAAACTATTTTTGAAAGTAAATTCTATTCGAGTTTAAACAATTTATTTATTTTAGGAAATTAACTTCAAAATTAATAGTTTCTTTTCAATAAAAATTATTTCCAACTAAACATAAAATTATTTGATATTACTATCAAAGTACATACATAAGTTAAAAATTTTCTGTTTAATTTAGGTATGTTGATTAAAATAATAAATATTATCTAAAGTAGTTGTTCACAACAGTCACAGTGTTTTATTTTATTTCGGCAAGCATATACATATGCACATAAAAAGTTGTGTGTAATTTAATTAAATCCATACTAACTAGTAGGTTAACCTAGCTATTGCAAAGACATACATATGTATGCACATGAGTATGTATGAATGAGCAAAAGTTATTTATGTATAAAGGCATTGCTTTCGTAATTGTTGTTGTTGCATTTTATTTTTATCTCTTATTGCAATGCCTTTAGGCATTGCTGTAGTAATTGTTGTTATTGTGTTTCGTCTAATAAGCTGTTGCTACGTTGATCTCTTCTTGCATTTCTCTTGGTTGCGGTTTTTTTATTGTTTTTTTTATAATCTTTACCACAAGTGGTAGATTTTAATGTGTTTTTTAAGCATACACATGTATGTATGTTCATAAAATTCTCTCAATATATTTTAGTTTAACGCTTCTTCAATCAAACCGTTCGTAGCTGAGTTGTCTAAGTTCTCGCTTAAGGCTCGTAAAATTGCGAATTCAAGTTCCAAAAATAAATTTTTTTTTTTATTTTTATTAAATTTTTTTATACACGATTTTAAGATTAAATAAAAATTTATATAACGAATTCCAAACATCAACTTTGGCAAAAGAGGAAACAGACTTAGATATATAATTTTGATTTTGTCATATTCTTCGGCATGACGAAATGAAAAGTTGGCGGTGCTCAATTTATATTTATTAATATCTAAAGAACAATATTTATATGTATAACTTTTTGTTGTTCTTACATACGATACGGCATAGCCGAATATAACACTCTTATTTGTGTTTTTTTTAATTTTTTTTATTTAATTTTATTACAGGTGGAAATGTTATTTTTATTTTATTTTTATTTATTTTGTATACCCTTCACCACAGCTGAAAAAGTGTTTATAGAGTACTTTTCGTTTATAGTCACTACGCTTATAGTCACATTAGCGATATAGTCCATTTTATCGGTTTATTTTGCCGCTATAAGTTAATTTAATATAAAATATTAACTTTATAGTCCATTTAGCGATATAAGCACATTTGCCATATATGCCATCTATCAACAGTCATCAAAGGGCAAAGTAAAGCAAATTAATGGCGTTGTAGTCACATTTGCAAAATTTACTAAGTTCTTTTTAGTTTTCGAATCAAAAATCCATCCAAAGAAAGAATGAATTAAATCATTTAATTTTTGTCATAAACTCTCTGCTCGTAAAAAATTTGTTTTTGCCGTTGGTATCAGCTATGAAATATCTTGTTATTATTTTAACTATTTTTTATATTGTATGCAACTCTGTTGTTAAAGCATAAGCCTAATGTCGGTGTAATTTATATGAATTTTTTATTTCATTTATTCACATAACTTGATTATATTCAAATTCGGTTATATGCGTCATAGTGGCATATATGTGAATTAGCCTTATAGTCACATTAGCGATATAGTCCACGTTATGGTTGCAACTAAAGGATGTGACTTTAAGCGAAAAGTACTGTACATACAAGTTTGTCATTCCGTTTGTAATTCCTACAATAAAGATCTTAGACCCTAAAAAGCATAAATATGTATATATTCTGGGTCCATATGAAGAGTGAAGTTAATTTACGATGTCCGTCTTACGTTAGAAGGCCCCAGATATGATACCTAGAGGCTAGGTTATTTAACATTTATGTCACATACTTATGTTTGGCCCACCATTTCTTGCTATTGAATTTCCAAGAATTTATTAAAAAAAGAATTATCATTGATTGAGTAAAAGTTATTTATAACAATTTATAAAAAAAAAATATTAGTTTTAATCAAAATAAGCTTAAAACATTTTTTAGAAAGCTAAATAAAATGCCAAATTATGGGGGCTAGGTTGTTATACATTTATGGCACATATATCCGGTATTGTTTAAATTCAGCAAGATCGGTGCAAAAATGGCTAAGAAGGCCACAAGGCCTTTATTTAAAAATATAAAAAAGTCAATTTTAAAGCATATACATATGTATGTGTATACATGCATACTATGCATTGCAAAATTATATGTAATTATAAACTTAAGAAATGTTAAAACAATTTTGGAGAATGCGTGAACAAGTGCGAAGGCCTTACTATAATATGCTTAAGTTGGCTTAAGCAACTCTGCGAATACAATGCAAATCATATGTGTCAAACCATATTGTACTCAAGAAAACTTTTTGTTAAGTTTTATTTTATCATTTGCTTAAGCAAAGTGTGAAAGTGATCCGTACGTTTCGTACGAAATCGAATATTTTTTGATTTTGTTTTTGTGTTTTCAAATTCATTTAAAATTTTGTAGTTAATTTTTGAATGACGCTTATGCAAGCTTATGCATATTATAGTTGGGCCATAAGATTTTCAGTAGCAAAGAAGAATTTGAGCAATCCGTAAGTATAAATACAAAGTAGTTTAAAACATCGATGTTAAAAAACATCGGTGAAAACACGATGTTGAAAAAAAGATGTTGCGCCCCTAATTACCTATATGGTTTTTTTATTACCACTTGTTTGACTAAAAATTCAGCTTATGTTTTTGTTTTTTATTTGCATTTTTTCCTATTATGGCAACGCCAATTAGTGGGTGAGTGATATACTGCATTACGTTACATGCAGTCTATAACTGGCATGAAATGCTTAACATTAACACTAAAATGATGTAAGTGTTAAGTATAGACTGATCATGTTAGAGGTTTTCTCATGTTATAACACGGTTGTTAATGCAAATGTTTTAACAACGCTTTTATAACATCATGTTATAACAGCAAACCATGCCAGTTGTAGACGGGGAGTTACATGCAGTCTACAACTGACATGAAATGCTTATCTTTTACACTAACATCAAGGTATATTTATAGCAGGTAGTCTCGGGAAGCCAGCTGTTTATCGCTTGTTTTGCGATACGAACTGTCAAATATTGTATAGTAAACAAGTTTTTTGTATTTATATTTTGTCTTTTTTGTTTTTTGACTCTTATTAACCACTTTGCTGTTCGTATCGCATAACAACAATAAAAAGCCCTGTTGTTTTTTTATTGTATAATTGTTGTAATCTCGCGGCTACCTGCTATAAATATACCTTGACTAATATGATGTTAGTGTTACGTATAGACTCATCATGTTAGAAGTTTTCTCATGTTACAACACGATTGTTAATGCAAATGTTTTAACAACGCTTTTATAACATCAAGTTATAAGAGAAAATCATGTCAGTTGCACACGGGCGTTTACATTTTCCAGTACTGGCAAGACAGTAACAATTCATTCAAACTTTTTCACTAATACATAAACACTTTTACAGCTATTTTGTTATACCCTTCACCACAGGTGGAAAAGGGTATATATATGTAAGTTTGTCATTCCGTTTGTAATTTCTACAATATTGATCTTAGACCCTATAAAGTATATATATTCTGGGTCCTTATGAGGAGAGAAGTTGATTTAACGATATCCGTCCGTCCGTCCGTCTTACGTTTGATATGTGTCTTCCGGAGACTCCAGACATGTTAGCGGCTAGGTTGTTTTACATTTATGTCACATATAGTCTACCATTTCGTTCTATTGAAATTCAGATAGATCGGTCCACGAGTGGCTGAGATATGACGAAAAAGCCACGACTGCCTCTAATTTTTCCAAAAAATCCCTTGTGGTTGTTGTCTTATTTTTTTTATGCGTTTAATTTTACGCATACAAGCCCATAAACAGAATAAAGAAACAAACACGTAGACTCAACATATTTTAATTTAACGCGTCCTCAGCAAAAGCGATCGTAGTCGTGTTGTGTAACTTGCAGGCTAAGACTCGTGAGGTTTCAGGTTTGAGTCTTAGTTGCCCCAGTTTTTAAAAGTTCTTTTTATTAGTACCTTCACCACAGGTGATTTTTATTTAATTTGTTTATGTCCGTAAAAAACGATTTTAAAATTACCTATAAAGCTTTTCGATTGTAAGCACATGAGTATGTATGAATGAGCAAAAGTTATTTATGTATGAAGGCATTGCTTTCGTAATTGTTGTTGTTACATTTTATTTTGTGGACGAGAAGATAACAAAGTAGTTAACAAAGTAAATCTTGTTCCACTCAAAAAAAAAAGAGAGCAACAGAATATGTCTGGGTGCGTTCGTAAATGCATCACGGCGCTGCATCAGAAAAGCAAACTTTTTTTAATGGCGATAAAAGAATAATTTTAATATCAAAAAGTAATTTCAATTTTTGGGAATACAAAATTTTAATTTCAAAAGATTTTGCTATTCGTGCTTAATTGTTTTTATTCTTGACAAAGCTTATCCCATCAACAATAAATTTCAAGTGTTTTTGTCAAGAATAAAAACTGGGAATTAAGCACGAATAGCAAAATCTTTTGAAATTAAATTTTTGTATTCCCAAAAATTGAAATTACTTTTGATAATAAACAGGCAAGTGCACGGCCTAAAAAACACTTAATTGACAACATCTTTTGTAAGTTGTTGTTGTTTTTATTTTGTTTTTCTTAACCTACTTACAACTACAATTAATGTTGAGAGAATTTCAACTAATTGAAGTGGGGAATGTAAGATGAGATAAAGCCACTGTTGTTTATTGTTGATGTATTTTGTTCAACCTTTGATATTGTTACAAGTAGAACTGTTGCTATAATTCTTATACGTTTAACAGTTTTATTTGGTTTAATATCTTTAGTTTGTCTAAAATCTTTATGGATGAAGTTTCCTGATGATCTGGCCTAAGCAACCAGTGAAATGCATAGGAATAGCTTATCCCATCAACAATAAATTTCAAGTGTTTTTGTCAAGAATAAAAACTGGGAATTAAGCACGAATAGCAAAATCTTTTGAAATTAAAATTATGTATTCCCAAAAATTTAAATTACTTTTTGATAATAAACAGGCAAGTGCACGGCCTAAAAAACACTTAATTGACAACATCTTTTGTAAGTTGTTGTTGTTTTTATTTTGTTTTTCTTAACCTACTTACAACTACAATTAATGTTGAGAGAATTTCAACTAATTGAAGTGGGGAATGTAAGATGAGATGAAGCCACTGTTGTTTATTGTTGATGTATTTTGTTCAACCTTTGATATTGTTACAAGTAGAACTGTTGCTATAATTCTTATACGTTTAACAGTTTTATTTGGTTTAATATCTTTAGTTTGTCTAAAATCTTTATGGATGAAGTTTCCTGATGATCTGGCCTAAGCAACCAGTGAAATGCATAGGAATAGCTTATTCCATCAACAATAAATTTCAAGTGTTTTTGTCAAGAATAAAAACTGGGAATTAAGCATGAATAGCAAAATCTTTTGAAATTAATAATTTTAATTTTTTTTATTGTGCGACTATTAATTTTGTGAAGTATTTCACAATTTTTTGGTCCAGATTTACTTCACTGATAAATATATAACCATTTGAAATCACTGATGCAGCGCAGTGATGCATTTACGAACGCACCCTCTCTCTTAACCTGATTAAAATTGAGTATTTCCGTCTGAGCAGAACTAAACTTAGGTGCGGCCAAGTTAAAATAGCGAAATATTGTGAATAGATATGGCAGCTTTGGCCATTTTATAGAGAATAATATCTTCTTCTTGTTTTCGGTGTATGGGAGAGTTTTCGGCTTTTAACAAGATAAAGTAAAACCGGAAATGTTATTTAAATATTAAATAATAAAAATATTGCGACAAACAATTAGAGAAACTAATATATTTAAATTAGTTAACAAATAATTGTGTTAAATGGATTCATTAAAAATATTATTTTACTCTATAATTTCCTTTCGTTTGTTGTTAAACAAAGTTGAAGAAATAACTTTTTTGGCTAAAGGGCCAAAATAAGGACTTCCTCCGAAAGTTGGTTATATATGACGTATAGCTAAGTACTTCAGATTCATTTTGGTGTATCATTTTTATTTCTTTAAAGTTTTTTGTTGAACAAAGTTATAAAAAATAACTTTCTACTAAACTTCACTCATTTTTTCTTTTGGCTAAGGGGCCAAAATTAGGACTTCCTCCGAAGGTTGGCTATATGTGGCTTATAGCAGAGTACCTAAGCTTCATTTTGGTATATCATTTATATTTCCCTAAAGTTTTTTGTTGAACAAAGTTATAAAAAATAACTTTCTACTAAATTTCACTCATTTTTTCTTTTGGCTAAAGTGCCAAAATTAAGACTTCCTCCGAAGGTTGGCTATATGTAGCTTATAGCAGAGTACCTAAGCTTCATTTTGGTATATCATTTATATTTCCCTAAAGTTTTTTGTTGAACAAAGTTATTAAAAAATAACTTTCTACTAAATTTCAATCATTTTTTCTTTTGGCTAAGGGGCCAAAATTAGGACTTCCTCCGAAGGTTGGCTATATGTAGCTTATAGCAGAGTACCTAAGCTTCATTTTGGTATATCATTTATATTTCCCTAAAGTTTTTTGTTGAACAAAGTTATAAAAAATAACTTTCTACTAAATTTCAATAATCTTTTCTTTTGGCTAAGGGGCTAAAATTAGGACTTCCTCCGAAGGTTGGCTATATGTGGCTTATAGCAGAGTACTTAAGCTTCATTTTGGTATATCATTTATATTTCCCTAAAGTTTTTTGTTGAACAAAGTTATAAAAAATAAATTTCTACTTAACTTCACTCGACGGCACCTGAACAGTAATGGTATTTTCTGAGTCATTGTTGACAATAATCGATGACTATTGACAGCCAATTGATATTTTCTAAGGCGCTTTTAAGTCGACGTAGAGTAGTATTGACCCCGTTTTAGTTTTTAGAAATTTTGCGACGACTCAAATGGAAGTTAAAGAAATTTTAAATGAAAAGTTAACATATTTATTGAATACGTCTAAAATAAGAAATGCAAATTTAAAAGAAGTTATGGACACCAATTTTATTAGTAAATTTAACGCGAAAATTGCGAAAGTTCAAAAAAGTTTGCTAAAATAGCGGAAATTCGCGAACATTTTCTATTTAAGACGAACGCCTCTAAGAGCCAAAATTGCGAAAATTCGGAAACATTTGCAAAAATAGCGAAAATTCGCAAACATTTTTAATATATAAAAAAGCCATAAAATTGATTAAAAGTCCCTTTAACTGTAAGGAATGGCAAAAATTCGGTGAAAATTGCTCAATTAACGGAAATTCGCAAAATTTGCTAACAGCGGCATGAAAGACAAGTCTTATACATATTTATTAATAAACGTTAAAGCTATAAAGAATCAGAAAACTTATGTGCTGTTTTCACAACACGAGTGACTGAACGTGTAGTAAAATTTATATGAAAAGCACTCAGGTTTTTGAGTGTTATCCATATAAATTTTACTACACGTTAAGCCACTTGTGTTGTGTAAACAGCACATTACAGTAAATAACTCAAAATTGGAAACAAATTTTACTCTTTATTTCAAAAGACGTATTCAATAAATATGTTAACATTTCATTTAAAATTTCTTTAACTTCCATTTGAGTCGTCGCAAAATTTCCTGTCGACTAAAACGGGGTCAATACCACTCTACGTCGACTTAAAAGCGCCTTAGAAAATATCAATTGGCTGTCAATAGTCATCGATTATTGTCAACAACGACTCAGAAAATACCATTAGTGTTCAAGTAAGCCACATATAGCCAACCTTCGGAGGAAGTCCTAATTTTGGCCCCTTAGCCAAAAGAAAAAATTATTGAAATTTAGTAGAAAGTTATTTTTTATAACTTTGTTCAGCAAAAAACTTTATGGAAATATAAATGATATACCAAAATGAAGCTTAAGTACTCTGCTATAAGCCACATATAGCCAACCTTCGGAGGAAGTCCTAATTTTGGCCCCTTAGCCAAAAGAAAAAATGAGTGAAATTATTTTTTATAACTTTGTACAACAACAAAACTTTAGGGAAATATAAATGATATACCAAATCAAGCTTAAGTACTCTGCTATAAGCCACATATAGCCAACCTTCGGAGGAAGTCCTAATTTTGGCCTCTTAGCCAAAAGAAAAAATGATTGAAATTTAGTAGAAAGTTATTTTTTATAACTTTGTTCAACAAAAAACTTTAGGGAAATATAAATGATATACCAAATGAAGCTTAAGTACTCTGCTATAAGCCACATATAGCCAACCTTCGGAGGAAGTCCTAATTTTGGCCCCTTAGCTAAAAGAAAAAATGAGTGAAATTATTTTTTATAACTTTGTACAGCAAACAACTTTAGGGAAATATAAATGATATACCAAAATGAAGCTTAAGTACTCTGCTATAAGCCACATATAGCCAACCTTCGGAGGAAGTCCTAATTTTAGCCCCTTAGCCAAAAGAAAAAATGAGTGAAATTATTTTTTATAACTTTGTACAACAACAAAACTTTAGGGAAATATAAATGATATACCAAATGAAGCTTAAGTACTCTGCTATAAGCCACATATAGCCAACCTTCGGAGGAAGTCCTAATTTTGGCCCCTTAGCCAAAAGAAAAAATTAGTGAAATTATTTTTTATAACTTTGTACAACAACAAAACTTTAGGGAAATATAAATGATATACCAAAATGAAGCTTCAGTACTCTGCTATAAGCCACATATAGCCAACCTTCGGAGGAAGTCCTAATTTTGGCCCCTTAGCCAAAAGAAAAAATTATTGAAATTTAGTAGAAAGTTATTTTTTATAACTTTGTTCAGCAAAAAACTTTAGGGAAATATAAATGATATACCAAAATGAAGTTTAAGTACTCTGCTATAAGCCACATATAACCAACCTTCGGAGGAAGTCCTAATTTTGGCCCCTTAGCCAAAAGAAAAAATGAGTGAAATTATTTTTTATAACTTTTTACAACAACAAAACTTTAGGGAAATATAAATGATATACCCAAATGAAGCTTAAGTACTCTGCTATAAGCCACATATAGCCAACCTTCGGAGGAAGTCCTAATTTTGGCCTCTTAGCCAAAAGAAAAAATGATTGAAATTTAGTAGAAAGTTATTTTTTATAACTTTGTTCAACAAAAAACTTTAGGGAAATATAAATGATATACCAAATGAAGCTTAAGTACTCTGCTATAAGCCACATATAGCCAACCTTCGGAGGAAGTCCTAATTTTGGCCCCTTAGCCAAAAGAAAAAATGAGTGAAATTATTTTTTATAACTTTGTACAACAAAAAACTTTAGGGAAATATAAATGATATACCAAAATGAAGCTTAAGTACTCTGCTATAAGCCACATATAGCCAACCTTCGGAGGAAGTCCTAATTTTGGCCCTTAGCCAAAAGAAAAAATTATTGAAATTTAGTAGAAAGTTATTTTTTATAACTTTGTTCAGCAAAAAACTTTAGGGAAATATAAATGATATACCAAAATGAAGCTTAAGTACTCTGCTATAAGCCACATATAGCCAACCTTAGGAGGAAGTCCTAATTTTGGCCCCTTAGCCAAAAGAAAAAATGATTGAAATTTAGTAGAAAGTTATTTTTTATAACTTTGTTCAGTTCGGTTTGTGCTTTGTTGTGATACAGACGTGTATTTTAGCCCCGCATACGATTTGAACTATTAATTAATCACATTTGATTTTGTAATATAAGCAGCTAATGGACGCTTAAAAAAAAAAACAAAATAATATATTTTATTAATTAAACAATTTAAAACGATCAAATTAAATAAAATAAAACAGTAAAAATAAATACGTATGTATGAATGTTCATACATGTGTATACATATTCTGAACAAAAACATTAAAATTTCTTGTATTTTTTTGTTGTTGTAAAATACAATAAATAATAAAAATATTAAAGCAAAGCAAAACGGTGAAAAACAAAAACAACTCTTTGCATGAGTACGAACAGTGAAACAACACTAAGACAAAATGAAAGAAACGTTTACGTTTTAGTTCAATCAAACGAAAATAATGCGGAAATAAATAAAACTAAACAAAATAATATAAACTATTTAACGGCTAAGCCAATTACTAGAACACGTTCCCTATCACCCTCGGTGTTTACAAAAACAGTGGATAGTGACTCATTAAAAAAACTACAACTAGATTTGGTGACAAGTGTTGCCAGGCCAGCAAGTATTGCCGTGACGTCAAAAACAAATTTAGTGGGAAATGAAACCATGAACTTAAACACAAATGCAATGGAAAACCCCCCTGTAAAAAGCTGCCAAAAGCCTACAGTACAAGTTGGTATGGACAGGTACATAACAGTGCTTAAACTGGGACGCAGCCCTACCTCTGCAGCAGTTGCTTCGGCCTCAAAAGTACCATCTTTTGATAAAATAAATACACAAAATCGTTTTGCGATTCTGGAGGATGAATCCTCTGAAGCACCAAACGTCATTAAATCGTCTAAGCCACCCCCGATATACCTTAGAGAGCAAAACTCTAATGAGTTAATAAAAAGTTTAATTTCGGTGATAGGTGAAAATTCCTTTTATGTAGCTGCAATAAAGCGCGGTATCATTAACGAGACTAAAATACAGGTGAATCACGAGGATGATTTTCGAAAGGTAATTACAAGATTTGAGACTCTGAATAAAAACTTTTATACTTACCAACTGAAGAGCAGTAAAGGTCTTCAGGTAGTAATCAAGGGCATTGACTCATGCGTAGACCCAGAAGAGGTTAAAACATTCTTAGAAGAAAAAGGCTTCAAGGTAAAGCATGTAGTAAATATTAAAAATAGAGAAAAAATTCCCCAACCACTCTTTCGAGTTGAGTTTGAACCCGGCGACGTAAAACTTAAAAAAAACGAAACACATCCTATTTACAATTTAAAATATATTCTCTACAGAAGAATAACTATAGAAGAGCCGCACAAAGAAATGGTCCCGTTCAATGTTTAAACTGTCAAGAGTATGGTCATACTAAGGCATACTGCTATTTACCCCCTGTCTGCGTAGTATGTGGTGAACTACACGGTACAGTTTCTTGCGATAAGTCTAAAACCGACCCCAACGTAAAAAAATGTAGCAACTGTGGCGGTAATCACACTGCCAATTATAGAGGATGCCCTGTATATAATATCGTCAAGCAGACGGTTGGACCAAAAACAAATACCCCTCAAATGCAGGTTGCAAATCAAGTAAACACAAATGCAATTCAAGCCCCCCAGCCTAGTAATAACAGAACCTCTTATGCTAACGTCCTAAAATCAAACCATCAGCCAATGCAAGGTGCTTCGCCAAGTAATGATGAAACTCCAGTTTCTAATTTAAGTCGCTTAGAAAAAACCATGGAAACATTAGTGCAAACGGTAAATAATTTTACGAACACAATGGGTAATATGATGCAGGAAATGCTTAGAATGCAATCGATGTTATTGCAAGCTGTACTTAATAAACCATGAACTGTTTAAAAATTTGTTTTTGGAACGCAAACGGCATCCGCCAACATAAAAATGAATTAGAATACTTTCTTAAAAATAAACAAATTGATGTCATGATGATTTCTGAAACTCATTTGACCTCAAGAAATACGTTTAAAATAAATGGTTATATACTATATGATACCAAGGACCCTCGAGATAGAGCTTGTGGAGGTTCTGCCATTTTAATAAAAACCCGAGTGAAACACTACCTAATGTGTGATCATGGTGAAGATTATCTCCAAGCAACGAACATTTGCGTTGAGGAATTAAATAGAAACCTAGTAATTTCATCGTTATATTCCCCGCCTAGATTTTCAATATCGGAGGACCAATATTATAAATATTTTAAATCATTAGGACCGTGTTTCCTAGCCGCTGGCGATTATAACGCTAAACATACGTTCTGGGGGTCGCGACTTATAACACCAAAGGGTCGTGTTTTATTTAACACAATTTCTAAAATGGATTTAAATGTGGTAGCGAGCGGACAACCAACATATTGGCCCACTGATCAGCAAAAAATTCCGGATGTCATCGATTTCGGCGTGGTTAAAAACATTCCCATAGAAACGATTCATGTTGAAGCCTCCCTAGATTTATCTTCCGACCACACACCTACAATTGTTACTATAATGAACCCCAATAGAATTGTACCTCCGACGACAGCTACGCAAATTAATTGGTTGAAATATAAAAAATATCTCAGTACCCATTGCACAGAAAATATTCCGCTCAGTACACCGGATTATGTAGATCGCTCTATTGACAATTTTGACAGTTTTCTGAAACTAGCTGTTCAACATTCCAATATTGCCCCCAAAAAAACAAAAACTATTAAAATATATTCCACAGATGTCGAGCATCTTTTGTCTGAAAAAAGGAGGGCTCGAAGAGATTGGCAATTGCACAGATCCCCTCAACTTAAGAACTTACTTAAAGAGTGTACAAAAAGACTTAGAAAGTTACTGCAGACTAAGAAAACGGCTTCTCTGGAAAAATATCTTGAGGAACTTGATGCAACCCCACAATCAAACTACTCATTATGGCGCGCAGCTAGAAATCTCAAAAGGCCAGTTGTCTCTAAACCACCATTAAGAAACTTGAATGGAAGTTGGGCAAGAAATGATGTTGAAAAAGGAAATCTGTATGTCAATCATTTAAAAAACGTATTTACCCCAAATATATCTCACGATATTGCGGTCGAGTTACCACCTGTTGCTGCTAGAGCAGCTGTTCCGCTAAGATTTGAGATAAGAGAAATCGAAAAGGCTATTTGTGATTTAAACCCCAAGAAGGCTCCTGGTTTTGATAAGATCAGCAACAAAATGCTTTTGGAGCTACCCAGAATAGCAAAGAAAATTATTCTTTTAATTTTTAATGCTATTTTACGCCTTGAATACTATCCTCAAAAGTGGAAGGTCTCCTTAGTCACCATGATACCTAAACCTGGAAAGGATTACACAAAAGTTGAGTCATATAGGCCTATAAGCTTACTTTCTAATATATCAAAGCTGTTTGAGAAGCTGTTAGCGTCAAAATTAACCCCAATTTTAAATGAAAATAGATGTATTCCTAACCACCAATTCGGCTTTAGAAGAGAACACAGCACAATTGAGCAAACCCATCGTATAGTAAACGCAATAAGAAAAGCCTTTGAAGAAAAAAAATATTGCTCCGCTCTCTTCATCGATGTTTCTCAAGCTTTTGATAAAGTCTGGCATGAAGGCTTATTACATAAATTGAAGCTCAACTTACCAGTAAACACACACAAGCTGTTAGAAAGCTAATTAGTCGGTCGAAAATTTATTATTAAAGAAGGTGATTATTTAAGCTCTCCTCAGCAAATTGACGCTGGAGTCCCTCAGGGAAGCATCCTGGGCCCACTTTTATACTTAATATATACCTCGGACATGCCAACAAACAACTACACACAAACTTCAACATTTGCTGATGATACAGCTTTTTTGAGCGTGCACGAAAACCGTCAAGAAGCATCTCGATACCTACAGGATCATATATTTCAACTCGAACTATGGTTAAAGCAATGGAGGATAGAGGTCAATGAGCAAAAATGCGTACATATAACATTCACCTTGCGTCGGGAATCATGCCCCCCTATTAAAATCAATAATCAAATAATACCTCAAAATTCGCATGTAAAATACCTTGGTATTCATCTAGATCGCCGTTTAACGTGGAAAAGCCATATAGAGGCAAAATTAACTCAAATGAAACTAAAAGCCATCCAAATTCATTGGCTTATTGGAAGAAACTCTGTCCTTAGTCTCGACTGCAAACTTCTTCTTTACAACTCCATCTTAAAGCCAATCTGGTGCTATGGTATTCAGTTATGGGGCACTGCCTCGGCCTCTAATATCGAAAAAATTCAAAGGCGCCAAAATAAACTACTTCGAATAATCACAGCTGCCCCTTGGTATGTTAAAAACTCAAATATTCACAAGGATCTTAATGTTCCATTAGTTAAAACTATGATTACGAAATATGCAGTAAAATACTTAAAAAGGCTCGAATCGCACCCGAACCCACTAGCACGAAATATTTTAAATGATAGCGGCCACACTCGCTTAAGAAGAAGAGACACTGCAGCACTTATCCAATTAGATGAGCGATAAACACCTATAAAAGTGAACAGAACCCGCGATGAAGAACATTTTTGTCTGGCACTGGCAGGACAAAAAATAATATTAGGTTAAGATTTGATTAATTATTGTTAGTTCATATTTAATATATGAAGATTCAATAAATAAATAATGAAAAAAAAAAAAAAAAAAAAACTTTGTTCAACAAAAAACTTTAGGGAAATAGAAATGATATACCAAAATGAAGCTTAAGTTCTCTGCTATAAGCCACATATAGCCAACCTTCGGACGAAGTCCTAATTTTGGCCCCTTAGTCAAAAGAAAAAATGATTGAAATTTAGTAGAAAGTTATTTTTTATAACTTTGTTCAACAAAAAACTTTAGGGAAATATAAATGATATACCAGAATTAAGCTTAAGTACTCTGCTATAAGCCACATATAGCCAACCTTCGGAGGAAGTCCTAATTTTGACCCCTTAGCCAAAAGAAAAAATGAGTGAAGTTTAGTAGAAAGTTATTTTTTATAACTTTGTTCAACAAAAAACTTTAGGGAAATATAAATGATACACCAATATGAAGCTTAAGTACTCAGCTATACGTCACATATAACCAACCTTCGGAGGAAGTCCTAATTTTGGCCCTTTAGCCAAAAAAGTTATTTCTTTAACTTTGTTTAACAACAAACGAAAGGAAATTATAGAGTACATTTGTGAGTACATTTGTGAACTAATTTAAATACATTAGTTTTTCTAATAGTTTGTCGCAATATTTTAATTATTTATTATTTAAATAACTTTTCCGGTTTTACTTTGTTATCTTGTTAAAAGCCGAAAACTCTCCCATAAACCGAAAACAGGAAGAAGATATTATCCTCTACGAAATGGCCAAAGTTGCCATATCTATTCACAATATTTTGCCATTTTAACTTGGCCGCACCTAAGTTTAGTACTACTCTGCCAGAAATACTCAATTTTAATGAGGAGATGAGAGACATATTTTGTTGCTCTCTTTCTTTTGAGTGAAACAAGATTTACTTTGTTAACTACTTTGTTATGTTCACGGCAGTTTTTATTTTTATCTCTTATTGCAATGCCTTTAGGCATTGCTGTAGTAATTGTTGTTATTGTGTTTCGTCTAATAAGCCAGGGTTGTCAGATTGATTTTGACCTTTTTCGCCAAATTCAATGTCAAAAATCGCCAAAGCCTTTATTTTCAAGTTTTTGGCATTAAAATACATATTTTTTAATTTATTAAAAATATTCTTTATAAATTCTAAAAAAATAAATTTGTTCCGTATCGCTAAAATACGCCAAAAATTCAAAAAAGTCGCCATGGTATATATTTTGCTTAATTTTATTTAGAAAAAAGTAAAAATAGCTAGTGAACACAAAAATGGTACGATGTTTCAAACAAAAATGTTTTTTTGCGGCTAGTATTAAACAAATATTGGATATATTTACATTTTCATATAAGTATGTAGTTGCAGTTTTATTATATATCTAAAACGCTTCACCGGCAAAGCTACCTATTTGTCTTCTTTTTTGGAATACATTGTAAGGGTTTTTCATTTATTCAACGATGGTACAAAAGAAGTGCAACTTATAACTCGTAACAACGCGTCTAGAAGTTCGTATTGCATTCTACTTCAAAGGCGAGTTGTAGTGGAGTTCATAGCTTAAACACAGGCATTACTTATAATAATATAAAGAACAGTCAAAGTAAGTTCCTTGAAATTGTACGTACCTGCCGTTTCGTTGCAGCTTTAAAGTGTTGGCATAAACTTATTTATCTTTGCAATTAACCAACGCTAATTTTTCATTGAGTTCATAAAAATCTTTAAAATATCACTGACAACAACGACGTATTGTATTGGATAAAAAATTGCCACATACATATAATGAAAAAATGTTCATAGACTTTAAATATATTTATGTTAATTTCTATTTATTGATTCTTTCAAGAGCACTTTTAAATATGAAAAACTATTTTCTCGAAGATGTTCATTATCTTCATCAGCCATTTGAACTTTCAAATACTGACCATACATATGAATGCCTCAAACTTCATACATAAAAATAATATAAGTATAAAATTAATATTATTTCTCAGTATTGAATTTAACAATTTTCAAAACAAATGCATAGCCAACAAAATCGCCAACTTTTTTGTTAAATCGCCATGTCGCCAAATCAAAAATTAGGTCGCCAAACAAGTTTGAAAATGGCCACGTTTGGCGAGAAATCGCCACATCTGACAACCCTGTAATAAGCTGTTGCTACGTTGATCTCTTCTTGCATTTTTCTTGGTTGCGGTTTTTTTTTATACTCTTCACCACAAGTGGTGGATTTTAATGTGTTTTTTACGCATACACATCCCAGCGGGAAAATGGAATTAATAGGAATCGAGAAAGTAATACATATCTTATATGATATTTGATTCCAGAATTCATTATTCTTAACACAGACCATGTGCTAGGATTGTAATAAATTATTTTAATGTATCCTGCGAATGAATTAAATAATTCATTCTTTGGAATAAATTATATTATTCAAAAGTCTTCTCCAATGCCGTTTGGAATACATTTTTTAATACCTGTTTACTTTAAATAGCTTTGACCCACAGACATATAATTTGTGCTTTGACCGTACGCTTTCAAACACAAACTGCGACTAAAATAAAAATTATAAGTAGGCGACATAAAGGCAGCAAAAAAATAACGGATTTTTATTAAGGAAATATGTATGTAAAGCAAAAACACGAATAATTGTTACTAACAGAAACAATACATTCCTTGTTCTGCAAATGTGGGAATATACGTGGTAATCAGTGCTTGAATTTTGTGTCTGATGAAATTACCTTCTCGATTCCAATGAATGCATTATTATTCTTTCGAAAATAATGCATTATTTTTTTAATTATTTATGTAATCAATTCCTCAATTTCATAAAATTTTCGAAAAGGGTCACAAAAAGGGGATTTTCCAGAAAAAGGAGTCAAAAAAGGGTATTTCAATAAAAAAAAGGGTCAAGTTTTTTATAAGCAGTATTTTCCATTTAAATGAACATAATAAGACCAAGTTTTTTTATAAGCAAACAAAAAATAATATTTCAGGTAGGAAGAGCTCAAAAAACTTAATTTTTTTATGGAATGCTCTGTCCTGTTTTTAACACCTGACAAAAAGTTTATTCTTTATCATTATAGCTAATTTTTTAATACTTTTTTCTGATTTAGCGATGTCAAATAAATTTTAGAGTTTGTTTTAAATTTTGCAATCGTTCGCGAATTGTAACCATTTTTTCGATTAAAGCGATTTTTTCCTGTAAGGTTCAGATTTTTTAAAGCTTTTACGATTTTTAATAAATACAAGACTTTGCTATCATACCGCTGTTACAAAATATTTAGGAATTTCCGCAAATTTAGCAATTTTTACCTCTTGTTTTCATTCCTGTTAGGGCACTCTCAACACTGTCGATTCAAAAGAAGGCGAAAAGTTCAATACCTTTTGCCGAATTTGGGCGAATTTTTTTGAATAAAACATGCTTCTCTTTAAGAGAACAAAACACCAAATTGCATTTTTTTAATAAAATGTCAAATTTATGATTTGAAAAGAAACCATCGTTAAAAATAACAAATATGTATATGAGTTATGTTTGCTTTTAGGGAAATTGTACTTTACTATCAAAAATCAATGAGAAGAAAGCATGGAATTGTAAGTTTATACTTTGAGTCTGTTCCATATCAAGCAATGCTTATTTCGAAAACATTTGTTTAGCACTTCTGGTCCGCAGTGTTGACAAAAAACAAAATGTGAGAGCTATTTCCAAAAAAGGGTCAAAAAGTGTCACAAAATAGGTGATAATGATACAAAAGTATAATTTAAAATTCGGCATGACGAAATGAAAAGTTGGCGGTGCTCAATTTATATTTATGTACCTATTTATACCTATCTAAAGAACAATATTTATATGAATAACTTTTTGTTGTTCTTACATACGATACGACATAGCCGAATATAGCACTCTTATTTGTGTTTTTTTTTTATTTAATTTTATTACAGGTGGAAATTTTATTTTTATTTTAATTTATTTTGTATACCCTTCACCACAGCTGAAAAAGTGTTTAAACATATAAAAGCGGTACTATGAATTATTTTAAACAACAAAGCGTTATTTATATAACTTCTTGTTCTTATCTCACCATGGTGAAGGGTATTTAAGATTCGGCATAGCCGAATATAGCACTCTTACTTTTTTTTATTATTTTTATTCAATTCGAATTTAAATTTTGTTTATTATTCATAACATCAATAAAGTTATGTTAATAACATACAATAATTAAAAAATAAAATTGAAATAATATGTTAATAACATAAAATTTTTTTACATTTTCTTCATTTTATTAACAGTATAATAACAGTTTACATAAAACTTGAATAATATTTTTATTTTGGATAATAACATTTTTTTTTGCTATTAAAATTTGTGTTTTTTTTTGTTTTGTATATCATACATTTCAAACAACGTATTCTTATTTCCGTTATCATTAATATAAATTTTTATGTTTTTATATTACTTTATAATCACCCAGTAAAAACTTCGCCTACAAAATAATGTGTTGAGTAATCAGAAAAAAGTAAAAAGACTAATTACAATTCTACTGAAAGAACCAATGAATTTTACAAGGGATGTCCCAAAAAGAAGGCATTCACATTTAACTAAAAGGAACTTGAAAAGTAATTTGTTATTTTTTTAACTACATACATCCGAAAAGAAAGTAGTTATACAATTTTTAAAAATAAGGGGTTACACATTACCTGCTAATAAGCTAAAATGTCACTAGTTACAACTTAACTGCAAAGCATTTAAAGGGTAACTAGTTACCAAAGCGCCTATTAGAAGCTAAATACTTACCAAAAAGCCAAACAAATACACATATTTTATTACATTTTACAGTCTTTATTAAAAATAAACTTAAAATTTTAAAGTTTAAAAAGAAAAAAAAATTATAAGAATTAAATCCAAACATTTATCGATAAAGCAAAACTTATTAAAAATTCACACCTTGTTGTCTTTAAAAAACAAAATAAAAAAAACAATATTTTATAAATTTATTTATTAGCATTCTCCTTCTCTTTTTTTTTGTTTTAAACAAACATCCTTAAAGTGCCTGTTCTTGAGGTTTTTTATGGCTAGCCTCATAATTTTTTCAAAGGACTCTCGTCCAGTTTCATTTACAGATGATGACGTATAAGACACTAGAATAATAAAATAGTATTTTGATATTATAGAAAATTAAAAGATAGGTATATCAAAAAATGCCATATAATACTTACAAAACAAAACTTCCATAACTTTTTCAAAGTTGTTCAACCTTTTTTTGTTATGAGTTCCGTTTAAGTTATAATTAAGCAACACTTTAGGAGCGATCACGTACGGCAATCCTTTAATTACACCCTTCTCTGCCATGATTGTAGTAACTGTTTTAACCTGAAATGTGATATCATATAAAATGTTTTAAATTATATGTTATTTTCAAAGTTTTATTGTATTTAAATAATAACCATTTCTGTCATATTTTCTTCATTTATGTCATTGTCCCACTGCAGCAAACTTTCGTCGGTTTTTACCGGAAAATTTTTTACAAACTTTGGTGTTTTCCAATATGAATTTATGATAGATGTTAAGGACACATTATGATCTGACAGTACTTGGCATATATTTTTGTTCTGCTTTTCTATTAAATCTAGAAAAATGGAATTGAGCCATAATGAGCACACAATTTTATTAATAATAATATGTAACAAATACCTAAAGTAATATTTTTGTTTTCCGCAACTTCATTTTGGCTTTTAATAAGTTTATCTAGAAATGAAAAAAATATTTATAAAGTACATAGAAATGTATGGAAAAATTCAAACCTTTTATATCTTTAATATCCAATTGTATGGTTTCTAAAATATTTTTTAGATCTTTCAGCTCCTCCATTGCATATTTTGACTTTTTTGCCATTTTTTTAAATTAAATTTCTGGAATTAAAACAAAGCCATTTTTATAAGCAAGTTTTAATGTTTTTGAAATAATATTGTCAAAATAAAATACGTCTTCTTCTAAATCATTCGCTTCAGTGAAAACAATGTCAAGTTGTTGAGAATTAAATGGATAACTAAAAAAGTTTTGGAGATTTATATATTTTTTTCCTAAGAAAGACTTACTATCGATAATTTTTGTTATTTCTATAAAGGTTTTGTCCTTCATTAAACAAATGTTATCTGGAAATTTGGTGTTGAAAAAACCTTGAACGGTAAAAATTGATTTGATATCCCCATTCTTATACTTTAAGCCATAGAAATTTTGTTTTAAATCAATAGGTTCAATTGAAAAGATATTAAAAATTTGTTGCGGTAAATTTTTGGGAGATTTAAGTTTATTTTTTATTATTTTCATAAAATTTTCAAAAGAATATGCTGTAAAATTTGTAAGACTTCCAAATTGTTCAACACATTCCACTAAATGTAACAAATTATGTACATTGTAGGACACGCTGGCTTCTCCATACAAAACTGGAAACTGTTGTACAAACGTTTGTAGCAGTGTTAGTACTTTTTCTTTTTGAGAAGAATTGGGGGAAGATGATAAAATTCTATAGCTAGAATGTAATAAAAGAAAATGCTCATAAATTTCATTTGGCACAAAATCTTTTAAAGCTACTATTCCAGTATACAATAAAAATTGTCTAAACTCTGTCGCTTTCCATCTCGAAACTTCAAAAAGTGATCTTGGCTTCCGAGCAAACTCCCGGGGAATAGAAAGGGACAGAGAAATAAGCTTTTCCGATATAGAAAATATTGCGGCATTTGATATGGGAATAATTGTTTTTTTTTTCATAATGTATAAAATAATTTTTTTTCCTAACCCCAAGTCAAGCAAATGCATACAGTCAATTGGAAACTGTGAAACCATTCCTATTTGTATTGTTTCCAAAAGCATGGTTATTTCTAAATACATAGGATTGTGAAAATCTTTATATTTTCTATTACGGAAATCTGTGTCTGTTCTTCTATTTCCAGATGTTGTCGAATATGTAACCACATTACCTACTCTTTTTCCAACTTGCATACATTTTGCACAACCATTGTAAGACATATGCCCTTTAATACCGCATATAAACGATTTGGCTGGGGCGTCGCAAATGAACGCACGAACTCGGACATTAATTTTTGCATCATTTATAGTAAGTCCACTTGATTGCAAATCTTTAATATCTTGAACGAAATCGTGCAGGAAACTATCTACATTTGCAGGCTTATTTTTCCCTATATATGTTCCTATTAAAAAAACTCCAGAATTTTTAATTGTTATGACTCGCCCTAAAATTGGCCACAATCCAATAGCCGAACTTTTATATAATGGCAAGCCATCGATACCAATATCAATTTCAATTGTTTTAATTTTTAAATCTGAAATAATATTAGAAAATTTAAGCAATTGTATTTTAAAACCAATGTGGACATATGTTCCGGGAGCTACGGTGCGTTCAATGCATTGGCTGGATTTACCCAGAAGGCCTTGCACAGAAACAGGAACATTCACATCTTCGGACTTTAAAATTTTAAGCAGATGATTTGTACAACTAATAGATGGCTTATGCTCTATGTACCATTCTTTTAGTTTGTCGCTAAGATTTTTGTCCGTTATTAGAGAGGAGGAACACATAGCTGTGGTCGCATCCTCTAAACTTTCTTCTGCACAAATAGGCACAGTTGACGAGGGAGGTGTATTTATATCTATGGGTTCTGCAGAACCAAAAAACATTTGTGTTAATTTAACTTTTTCTTTTTTTAGATTTCTTTTAAACTGTTTTTTACCTAACATTGTTTTTCACTTTTCTTAAATAAAAATGTTTATGTATTAATTACAAATATGATACTCACAATGGTTTTTATTATATTTTTTAAGTTTTATAATTTAAATTTTTTTTCAATCTGTCGCTTCACTTTTGATGTAAAACTGCATAGCCTACTTAACACGAATGACTTTTGTTAATAATTCAAAAATATATTCAAAGCAGTGGTAACAACACTTCATTAAAAAGTTCACTTAAACAACTTGATTAAAATCAAAAGTATTAAGAAATATATATAAAATTTAACAAATTTGTGTTAAAAATACATAAAGGGTGGTTTAAATTTTTGATTTTCGCTCTGCAGGCGGAGCGGCGTGGTAAAATCCAATTTTCATATTGCACCACCAATGACATCTATATAATTTGGACGATGTTTTCTTTAAAATGATCGCCATGGTCCAACTTAGATTTATACGAAAAAAAAATGTTGCCCCGCACACTTTTTCCGAATTATCTAAAATCAGAAAACGGCTCCATCGATTTGACTAATATTTCTTTCAAATGTTCGTATCTTTTTAACGGATTTTAAAAATCGAACGCAAACATTTTTCCTAATTTGTAAAGGACGTCTGTCGGGTCAGCTAGTAAATATATAAAATATAAATATTAAAGTCACATAAGTTTAAAGTTTTTATTATATTAACGTTTAATGAGTAAAAATCGGATCTCCTTTTGGTAGTGTTTTTACAAAACATTTTTCTCCATTCATTAACATATTCGTACTAATATGGGCTCCCACTACAATACTGAAATTAATGGGCGAAAAGTAGTGCCAAAAAGGGGAAATACGGGAAATTTAATATCTTTCTTCAGCTTTTTGGTTCTATGCACAACAGATATTTTTTACATAGCGTCTTCACCTGACAGTTTTTTGTCATACCAAACGTCAAAGTCTATATAAAAAAACTCGAAAATTTTTGTCAGCGTTTTTTTAATATGAAGTTTGACGTTTGGTATGACAAAAAATTGTCAGGTGAAGACGCTATGTTAATTATCCTTAATATTGGACCTTAAAACATAAAATTCAACATGCAAGTTCATGAGTGCATGACAATCTGTAAGAGGGATTTTTTTGTACTTTTTTGTTCTCTAACTGGTACTTTTTAAAGTAAAAAGGTACTTTTTTTAATTAACACTTATTGTTGTTCATTAAAAAATAAAAAATACAAATGCATATTTGGTACTTTTTTGAAATTCGAACGTTTAAGGTGTGGAAATAGTTCATAACTTTGTTACTTTTTCAGAACATTTTTATCCATCTCAATATATATTAAATTGTAACTTTATTGACTGATTCATCATCGCACATCCTAAACTTCTGTAGATAAAAAGCTGACTTTTTGAACGGGAGCTGGCCTCTCTCCGAATTGATCCAAAACTAAAAGAGATCCAACAAAATTATCAAGAGAATAACATGGGAAAAATAACTTTCTTTAATTTGAATTTTCTATAACATTGAATATTGGTGCTTTTATAAAACAATTGATGGCATCACTGTTGATCAGCTGCTTTTGTTTACTTTCATACAGAAGAAGAAGCAAAACGTGTATAAATTTTCAATCGTGAATAAAAATAAATAATTAAAAATTTCTTTTAAATATATGTACATACATAAATCTATAGCTACGTATAACAAATTAAACGAGAGCATCAATAACAATAACAAAATGTAAAGGTGTCGTAGCTGAATTTATTCTTAGTGCAACAGGAATTTTTAACATTGGTAACAAACAATATTTTTAATAAACATATGTACATACATATATACTTTTTTTAAATAAACAATGAATTTCCCTTTTAGGTAGTTTTACGCCAAAAGTCTGAAGTATATTGTTCCTTTTAAAGCGTTTTTGTCTTAGGTATATTACAACTTTGTTCCGTAAATCGCAATCGCAAGAAATTTAGTGAATTCAAATCGCAAAATATGCTCAAGGGAACTACAGTTTCAGAACACGCTATAATACAGAACTCAAGAGCCGATTTAAAGGTGTTCGTCTGCTTGAATTATATAAATAATCGGTTAAAATTTTACACAAATGTGTGTTTTGGTGCACGGATCCCAAGATATTATCACAGAAATCGTTATTGCTATTGTGCTAATGGGTATAAAATTGTAGGTATAAGCCGACGACAACTATTTCATACTTGTTTGTATACCGCGCTTATTCAACAATACTGTATTCTATCAAAATTTAAAAATTTTAAGTAGAATAAAAAAACAAAAAAAAAAAAAAATTATAATGGCATATAAAAAAGAAGACAAAATAGCACGATATTTTTACAGCGGTTAGATATGAATATTAATTAAATGCTGATTTTTTCAAAAAAGTGGAAAAATAAAAAATAAGAGATAATACACTATTGTTGAACAAGTGCATTATGTATTTGATGGTTATATTAATGTAAAAAACAGAAAATTAATAAAAAACGTTTTGTAAATTTGTCAAAAATATATTTTCATTAAAAAAATATTTCGTTTTTTATTGGAATCACTTATGTAAACCATTACGTTGTAAGTGATTATTTTATTCCTTATTATAATGACTTATGTAATACGTTTAAGAAGTAGTTATGTAATATCTGCCATGTAACGCAAATAGAAGCGAAGACGGCTACTAAATAATGAGTGAAAGAAGCTATTCATTTTGAAAAAGTAGGCGAAGTTTTTACTGGGCAGTGTTTACAATGACTGATTCACACAATAATAAAATTAATTATGTAGACAATATGGATGGATAAATTTTAGTTTTTTTATTTCACGAAAAGTTAAGGTCAGTTAGGAAGTAGGGCAGATTTGGGCTATCTGGGAATATAAAAGCATAGATAGCACGGATGGGAGTGTTAAGACATTTTGAAGGGGGACTTACACCTTAACCTCTTTAACTAGATTGCTTCACTCCATTTTCTTAGATTTACTTTTGTGTTTTGCTTTTAGTTGTCTTTCTGTTTCTTTTGGTCGGTTTTATATAAAAGCTACCTAATTTTAAATTGTTTGTGGTGACCCGTAATTTAACTCAATAGGAGCAAGAACCATCCCAATTTCCATGAGCACGGCGGGAATTATTAGGTAGCAAAGCACCAACAAGTTAGGCCTTTACGGTGGTTCGTTACATATATATAATTTAAATGGCGCCCAACGTGGGGCATCAGCAGATAAATTTTAACATTAAGTTAGCAACTTTTAATTCTCATAGTATCATCCGTTTTTGCTGACATTTACATCTTAAAATTCCGTGTTATCGACTTTTCTTCATCTTCTCTTGTTTCTCATACTATCTTTTACTGTAGACCTATTTAATTTGTTTTTGGATTTTAGAGTTTCTTTTAAGGGAGGTTTTAACCGACTGGTTATTAGATCATTTTTGACTTTTTTTTTTTTTTTGGTTAAGTGCTTGATTGTGTATGGATTTTTAATTCTGAAAACATTTTTCGGATTTATACCTATGGAATCTGGTACTTCATTTTGGTTATTTATTGTTTTTTTATTAAAAGTTAACATTTGGGGATAGAGTTATTGAGATTTTTGATACTGATTTACGTACATATATCGGTCTCTTACTCTAGCCTCGTTGTGGTTTTATTGTATTTTTATGTTAAGTAGTGAGATTTTTACATTAGATTGTATACTCGTTCTTAATATTTTATATCTGTTTTCTTCTTATTTATTATTTTGGAGCGCGGTCTAGTATTTTTGAGTTTTTTTTCTTCTTTGTTTGTTCCTTTGTTTTTTTTTCTGCTTATATTTTCTTTATTGTCCTTAACTGAGTAGTGAAATTGTGATAACATTTGTTTATATTTCGTTTTTATTGATTTCAATAATGCCTGTTACGAGAAGCCAGGAGAATTTAATGAGTATGGAGCAACCTTTAAATTGTAGTTTCACAATTCCTGTAGGTGAACCTGATATTCAGCGTGGTTCTCAGGGTAATTCGAGAGGTAGACCTCAAGCTAGTAGCAATCGTGCTACCACTGTTGGTGACAGTAACCAACAACAAATTAACCGGCTTTTAACTGATTCGATGGTTGCATTTAGAGGTGAGATGACTGAGTTTATCAGAAATGAACTTACATCTATGGTTCAGGGCATGAACCTAGGTGGTAATGTAGATTCCCCTCCTAGTCAACCAAGTTACAATGATTTATCCATTCTTCTCCTGGGTCTAATCCATCACGGGAGCCAATTTTGGGGGAGAAGATTTCAAACATAATTCGCAACTGGCGGGTTAAATTTTCCGGATATGACGACCAAATGACAGTGGATTAATTCATTTATCGAGTGAATGTACTGACGACAAATAACTTGGGTGGCGACTTTCACCTTTTGTGTAAACATGCACATGCTTTATTCGACGGCAAGGCCTTGGATTGGTACTGGCGTTACCATAGACATGAAAGTGAACTGGACTGGTTTTCTTTGACAAGGGCTTTGCGAGACCAATACGGAAGTGACTCTAATGATTTTGACACTATGGAGGACATTCATAGACGGAAACAAGGGACAGTTGAAAGTTTTGACGATTTTTATGACAGTATTTCGGTTTTAACTTACAGACTGAAAAATCCGCTCTCTGACGCTAATCTGTGTGCCATATTTCTTCATAATCTCAGATATGAGATCAGGCACGAACTTAATCATTTTGAAATTTCGAGTGTAGCTCAACTTCGTCGGGAGGTAAAGCGTCATGAGAAGTTCATTAAGGACGTTAATGGACATGAATCTCGTAGGTCAGTAAAGGGACGTATAGATGTTGTTGACATGTCGAATGTGGAGGAAGTGGTTGTGGAGGATGCTGTTCCCGTATCCGAGATCTGTGTAGTTCGTGACAACATTAAATGTTGGAACTGTGACAATACTGGACAAAGCTTTTATGACTGTTTGGAGGTACGACGTATTTTTTGTTACGGATGTGGCGCGTAGGACACCTACCGACCTTCTTGTCCGAAATGTGGTTTAAGACCACAGGGAAACGGACAGAGGGATGTCCGTCGGAAATAAGGCGGGTATCCTTGATTGACGAAGATAACACACCTGCTGGGACGAATGTAATTGACATAGACTCTTCTACCAACGGAAAAAACCTTCATCCTTTAATGCGACCCTACCACGTGCGATTGATGGATTACCAAAAGGCCCGTCGAAGAATATTTGGCGAATTTAGTGAACCATCGAAACCTAAGCGTTCAGCGGGACGTATTCGTGATTTTTATCGAAGATTAAAATCTCTTCGATCTATTGTTTTATCACCTATTGTCACAACGGAAGACGATAGTAGACCTTTTGTGAATTTGAAAATAAATGACGTTTTATATTTGGCATTATTAGACAGCGGGGCAAATAGAAGTGTTATTGGCGGTGCGTTGGCTTCTGGTGTGCAGAACACGAGTGAGTTTAGAAGATGCAATGGAAATGTTCGGACGGCAGATGGTCAGCGACAGAACATTTTAGGGACTGTGACCTTAACGGTCACCTTTCAAAGACAGACGAAACCTATAGACTTTTTGATAGTACCAACGATTCAGCAGAATATTATTTGCGGCTTCGACTTCTGGATTCAATTTGGTTTGAAAATTTCTGTTCCAGAACTAAATCTTATTGATGTTGCTGAATCTGATCCGGATAAACTTGTTTCGACACCAATTCAAAAACAACAGCTTAATAATGTGATTGCCTCTTTTCCCAATTCGGAAACTGAAGGTTTAGGATGCACAACACTCATTGAACACCAAATAGATACGAGCAACGCAAAGGCTATTAAGCAAAAATATTATCCAATATCACCTGCAGTGGAGAAGAAACTTTGTTTAGAATTGGACAGAATGTTGAATTTAGGTGTTATTGAGGAGGCACCCAGTTCTCCTTGGTCGTCTCCGAGAGTTCTGATTATTAAACCCGATAAGATAAGGATGTGTGTGGACAGAAAAAAACTAAGCTATGTGACTATTAAAGACGCTTACCCAATTCCGAACATTGACGGACTTTTATCGCGACTTCCTTCAGTTTATTGCATTTCAAAAATAGATTTGAAAGATGCTTTTTGGCAAATAAAACTAGAGGAGAGCTCAAAGCCAAAGACAGCTTTTACAGTTTCTAATCGGCCATTGTACCAATTTACAAGAATGCCGTTTGGACTGTGTAATGCACCGCAAACGTTGTGCAGACTTATGGACATGGTTATTCCGTATGACTTGAAAACACATGTTTTTGTGTAATTGGACGACCTTTTAATAGTATCTACAAATTTTGACGAACATTTGACACATCTGATGGGGGTTGCCACACAATTGAGAAGGGCAGGTTTAACGATAAATGTCAAAAAAAGCACTTTTGATCTGAACCGGGTTAAATATCTTGGATATGTTGTAGGGAACGGGACGTTACAGGTTGACGACGAAAAAATTAGGGCAATTCGGGACCTTCGGGTACCACAAACTATTCGACATTTAAGAAGATTTTTGGGAATGACAGGGTGGTACAGTCGGTTCATTCAGGACTATTCTACCGTAACATTCCCACTGACGGAATTACTTACGAAGAAAAAGACTTTCAAGTGGACTCACGAAGCTTAAGTAGCATTCGATAAACTGAAGACAAGACTAACGTCTGCGCCACTACTTGTGCATCCGGATTATAACAAGCCTTTCATATTACAGTGCGATGCAAGCACATATGGCATAAGAGCAGTATTGGCACAGGAGGACGACACCGGGACAGAAAGACCAATTGCATATATGTCCCAGAAGCTTAACAAAGCACAACGAAATTACACAATAACCGAACTCGAATGTCTGGCTGTGGTGATGGCAATTAAAAAATTTAGGGCGTACATAGAAGGTCAGGAATTCAAGGTGGTCACTGATCATGCAAGCCTTAAATGGCTTATGAGCCAAAGGGACCTTTCGGGTAGGTTAGCAAGATGGTCCTTGAAACTACAGGGATTTAATTTCACCATTGAACATCGGAGCGGAAGTCAAAATGTTGTGCCAAATACTTTATCACGTGCTCATGAAGGGGAGTCATTTATAGAGTCGCTAGAGTTGGATGCACTACCTGCTATTGATTTAAACTCAGGCGCTTTTGACAGTGCTGAGTATGCAAAATTACGCGACGATTTCTCTTTATCGGGGTTGCCAGATTACAAGGTTATCGATAAATACATTTACAAGAGAGTTAAGTTTTCTATAGGTGAAGAGGATGAGACTGACTCATGGAAACTTTTTGTGCCTTCGGAGTTGCATCAAAGTGTTCTGCTTTCACCCCATGATGCACCGAATTCTGCACATGGAGGTATTACTAAAACGTTAGAACAAATTAGGAGGTATTTCTTTTGGCCAGGACTGGTGACGGACGTAAAAACGTAATTGGAAATTGTAATTTGTGCAAGACTTCAAAGACACCGACGATGACATTAAGACCACCTTTGGGAAAGATGGTGATGACGGAAAGGCCGTTTCAACGGTTGTATATTGACCTTATCGGACCCTTACCAAGGACTATGGGCATATTGATAATTTTGGACCATTTTTCTAAATTTACGTTTTTGAAACCACTCAAGAAGTTCGTTTCAAAACAAATTATTGATTATTTAAGGACGGAAATTTTCTACTGCTACGGTGTGCCGGAAGTTATCGTTTCTGATAACGGATCTCAATTTAGGAGTAAGGATTTTGAAGCTTTCCTTAAGAAACATGGTGTGGAACATGTTTTGACGGCTGTCTATAGCCCTCAATCCAATGCAAGTGAGCGAGTGAATCGGTCAATTAATGAGGCATTGAGAAGTTATGTGAGAGACGAACAACGCAACTGGGATTTGTATATTCCCAGCATTAACTGTATACTACGGAACAGTATTCATCAATCCATAGGACGATCACCTTATCTGGTAGTTTTCGGACAGAATATGTTGACGCATGGCAATGATTATGAAATTTTACGTAGACTAAGGATTTTGGCTGAATCTGACTCTTTTGTGGAGCGACAGGATGTGTTTTATTTGATTCGGGATAAGATTAAGGACTTTATACATAAAGCCTATGACAAAACGCACGAACGTATAATTTACGATCCAGGACGAACGATTTTGCGGTTGGACGACCGTGTTTCGACGGGCATTTAACCAAAGTTCTAGGGCAGAATATTTTAATGCAAAACTAGCTCCAGTGGGAGTGAAATCGAGAATTCTTCGCAGAATTGGACAAGTATATTATGAGCTGGAGGACCTGGATACAGGAAATAAAGGACGATATCATGCAAAGGATATCTGGTCTTAGACACGTTATTGGATTAATTTTACATAAATGCCTTTTCTAGCTCCAGTTTTGCTGGCATTGCATTGGGAGCTGTATCTGTTTTGTGAGGCATTGGATATTTCCATTCACTTATACCTAGCGGTAATTTTTAATTTTTCACTTTGATAATTTTATTTTATTTGATCAAATTACCTTTGACATTTATTTCCATTTGTTTTTTTTATTTTTGAAATTTTTGTGATTGTAATGTACAAATTTTAAAAGATAGTTTGTTCTTTTAAAATATTTTTTTCTTGCTTCTTTGGAAAACTAAGTTTTTTGTGGTTTTGTGTTGCAATTTAAAATTTTATTTATTTTAACTGTGGATTTTTGTTTCCTGAGGATTTCTAGGAAAATCCGGAACATTTTTATTCAAAAGCTTTATTGTGGCCAGAAGGTGGATTCAATTACACTACAAGTTCGCTAACTTTGTTCTGCATACGTGGTTTGGAACATAGCGGTGTGAAACACCAGCTTAAGCATTTGGACCTCTTAATATCCGTCACATACTATATTTGTTCCTGGGGTTCTTTCACTTTATTAATAGACACGAAAACGTTAATCCACTTTAAACAAATTATTATTGCGCACCGAATAAATTGTTTTTTTTTTAACCGTGTGTAGACTTTTTGCTACAATCTTGTAACAACCTACGGAGTGGGGTGGGCAGTATTTGCCACCGGCACTGGTGCCGGTGTATATATCGCGGACAAAGAGGTGAGAAGGTCGTTCAGACTCCCCGATGAGTGCAGTGTCTTCCAGGCTGAGAGCTTAGCGATCTGGAGGGCGACGGAGGTAATACTGGAACACATCGTGGGTGGTTCAGGCAAATTATACGGTGCGATCGTGCCTGGTCACCCGGTGTAGGAATGCTCTTGGTGAACTCATGGAGGCATTCAATGTAAGGCTGTGTTGGGTACCTGGACACTGCATGGTTGATGGAAATGAGGTGGCTGACGAACTCGCGAGAGTGGGTTCGAATCTGGACTTAGCGGTAAGGGACAGGGGGGTTAAGCCCCCCCTATGTTACTACTATGGGTTGATACGGAAGAAATTCTTTGATAACGTTAACCGATCCTGGAGGGACAGAACGGATTGCAGGGTGTCCAGGGCACTATGGCCAAGATTGGACGCGGGGGCAACCAGGGTTCTACTGGGATTGGATAGGGGTAGTCTTAGAACGCTTATAGGGTTCTTGACGGGTCATTGTCCTGTTAGGGCTTTTGCGGGCAGAGGGGACAACGCCATACCGGACTTCTGCAGATTGTGCGAAGAGTCAGAGGAGCTGGAGACGATCGAGCATGTACTGTGCCATTGTCCCAGGATGCAGGGCCTCAGACAGAAATGGCTAGGAGATAGGTTTCACGACGAACTGGGGTGCATCGCTGGATGTAGTCCGGCGGATCTACTGGGGTTTGTCAGGGAAAAAATGCAGTTGTTTCTGTTGGGGGGACTGTAGAGGGGTCAATAGTTCTACGCGGGATTTTCCACAACTTACTAACTTTCTATCTTTCTTGATTCTATCCATCTTATACTTATTTTCTTTACTGTCTTCCTTTTTTTTTCTCTCTTATTGAAGGAATTCACAATGGACCATATTGGTCTCCGAGTGGAGGTGTGCCCTAATGTGCGCACAACCCTTCTTAACCTAACCTAACCTAACCTTACCTACGGATATCGGATTTTTTTAAATTTTTTCCGGTCTTGTCTTGTTGATGACCTGTCTGTCAACCCTACCGGACGAGTCATAATTTTATTTTACCCGGATAGTACAAATTAATTAATTACATTTTTCCCCTTGAAATAAAGTTTTTTTTTTGCTATTACTTTCATCAATTACCATTTACATACGCATATAAGTCTTGAACTTTAATATTTAATTTCTTAATCTATTTAAAATAATGTAATTTTATCTTTAAAATCTAGCTTTGCTTTAAAATCATATTGTTTGTTTTTTTTTAATTTCTTTTGTTTCAAATGTTCTTTTAAATAAGTTCTGTTAAAGTCCAAAACAAGAATCGTATATTCATAACGTTAATCTAACATTTCAATTTTTCATTAACACTGCAATTTAACTTTACACATTAGTCTTAACATTGAGTGAAAGTATATTAAATATCTAAAATTTAGCACTAACAAAAATATTAAAACCCAATTCCATCGACATCAGGCCTGAAGTCAACGTGGGACAAGAATCTGGTGAGTTAAATGTCAAATGTATTTTCACTCTAAATTTTGTTTAGTTTTTATACCCTTCACCACAGGTGTAAAAGGGTATATATAAGTTTGTCATAACGTTTGTAATTTCCACAATATTGATTTTAGACCCCATAAAGTATATATATTCTGGGTCCATATGAGAAGAGAAGTTGATTTAACGATGTCCGTCTGTCCGTCTGTCCGTCTGTCCGTCTTACGTTTGATATGTGTTTTCCGGATAATCCAGACATGATAGCGGCTAGGTTGTTTTACATTTATGTCACATATAGTCCACCATTTCTTGCTATTGAAATTCAGCAAGATCGGTCCACAAATGGCTGAGATATGATCAAAAAACCACGACTGCCTCTAATTTTTTCCAAAAATCCCTTGTTGTTGTATTTTTATTGCTTTTTTCTGTATATCTAGAGAACGGTAAGAGCCAAAGTTTCCAAATTGGGTACACACATTTTGGTTGTCAATACACACCACCCTACAAAATGTGGGCGGGATGGGAGAAGTGGGCGTGGTACCTCCCGTACAAAAAAAAGTAAAAATTTTATAAAAACCTTAATTTTAGGGCTGTCATATGTCCTATGGATATGACTTATATACCAAAATATCGGAAATTTTTAGTAGAACATATTTTATAAAGAACTCGGGAAAATCGGTTCAGATACAAAAAAGTTATGACCAAAATTATTTTTTTTTTTTTTAAATACCAATTTTCGGTAGCCATGGATCTTCCCGAGTCCAAGTTTTATAACACAAATAAATGGTAAATTTCTTGCTAAACACGTCGGTATATAAATCTGTCAAATCGGTTAAAAAATGGCTGAGTTATAATCAAAATACTGAAATCCCAAAAGTTACTCTTTTTTTTTATAATTAAGTTTGTTTTTTTTATAATTAAGTTTGCTTAAATATATGTACAAATATATAGGTATATATATATATGCCTATAAGCCAATTTAATGGAAATATTATTTTTAAGCACATTGGTATATAAATCTGCCAAATCGGTTAAAAATGGTTAAGTTATGTGCAAAATACTCCAAAAAAGGACTAAAAACATTAACATTTTTATAAAAACTAAAATTTTAGAGCTGTATTATGACCTATTCATACGTTTTAGATATCAAAATATCGGAAATCTTTAGAAAAACTCGGAATATCGGTAAAAAAAAAAAGTAATGTCAAAAATATAGTTTTTTTTTAATACCTATTTTCGTGAACCATAGAACTTCCCGACTACAAGTTTTATCACCAAAGTAAATGGTAATTTTATACTTTAAGATGTCGGCATGACCAAATACTGAAATTCGATCAAAACTTAACGTGCTATATATTAATTAAACTTTTAATATATTTAATAGCACGCAATCATGTGCAAATAATTAAATAAAACTAAACGATATATATTTTATAAATATACATGTATATATACATGTATTTAAATATATATATAAACTTCTGTTCTTTCCAAACCATGGTGAAGGGTATATAAGATTCGGCATAGCCGAATATAGCACTCTTACTTGTTTTTTTTTATTTTTATTCAATTCGAATTTAAATTTTGTTTATTATTCATAACATCAATAAAGTTATGTTAATAACATAACAATAATTTAAAAATAAAATTGAAATAATATGTTAATAACATAAAATTTTTTTACATTTTCATCATTTTATTAACAGTATAATAACAGTTTACATAATACTTGAATAATATTTTTATTTTGGATAATAAAATTTTTTTTGCTATTAAAATTTGTTTAAATTTGTGTGTTTTTTGTTTGTTTTGTATATCATACTTTTGAAACAACGTATTCTTATTTCCGTTATCATTTATATAAATTTTTATGTTTTTATATTAATTTATAATCAGTGTTTACAATGACTGATTCACACAATAATAAAATTAATTATGTAGACAATATGGATGGATAAATTTTAGTTTTTTTATTTCACGAAAAGTTAAGGTCAGTTAGGAAGTAGGGCAGATTTGGGCTATCTGGGAATATAAAAGCATAGATAGCACGGATGGGAGTGTTAAGACATTTTGAAGGGGGACTTACACCTTAACCTCTTTAACTAGATTGCTTCACTCCATTTTCTTAGATTTACTTTTGTGTTTTGATTTTAGTTGTCTTTCTGTTTCTTTTGGTCGGTTTTATATAAAAGCTACCTAATTTTAAATTGTTTGTGGTGAACCGTAATTTAACTCAATAGGAGCAAGAACCATCCCAATTTCCATGAGCACGGCCGGTATTATTAGGTAGCAAAGCACACACACTTAATTGCAATTTTCACCATTCTTGCCCTTGCATGGTATTTAATATACTACTTTACTTTCTCCAATATTTATACTTTATCTTTAGTATTGCTAAATAATTGCCCAAGATAATAGCATGTTTTATGAGCCATTCTATATTTTTCGGCATTATATAGTCGGGATATTTCAATTATTTCAAACAGATATGGAACATATGTCAACGATTTATAAATGGTTGGGGATTCTTTATTTTCATATTTAAGCCTGGTACTCTGTTCAGTATTTCGTGCGAAATGTTTTCAAACTCAATATAAAAAAAATTTCTGTGAAATACAAACGAAAAAATGTTGATAGAGTTGTACTCTGTTTATATACGAAAAACATGCGAAATGTTTCTAGCAACATTTTTATTTTTCGTGCGAAACAAGTGCAGCACCTTTTATTTCGCACGGAATTTTAAGCAATAACTAATCATTTTTTGTAATTTTTTATTTTGTTTTTGTAAAGTGGAGTTTATAACAAGCGTTTCAGAAATAAAAATGTAGAAAAGTGCAAAAATTAACAATCAAATGAAATTTTTTTGGTTTTTACTATAGAAAATAATTAAAATAAAATTGTTTTACTTTTTTTAATGACATTTTTCAAAACACATGGTTTTGTCAGAGATGGGGGTAGTGCACTTGTTTAAAATTATTGTAATAATTTTGTTAATGTTAAGTGATGAACTAAAAATTTTCAATCTTACTACACATAAGTGACTATAATGTTAAAACATTTTGTGATAAAAAAATAGTTTGATTTAAAATCAAGCAATCATCAGTTTATTGCAATTTTTTTTCTTCACTTATTTGACTAAAAATTTTGCACACAATTTAAAATACAAAACTTGTGTTTGCATGATTCAATTCAAGAATTATTCCGTTATTGACAGAATTTCATTTAGTTTAATTTTCTATGATTAGGCATATCATCGGAAAATTCAAAAATGCAAGTACAAAATTAAATTTTTTTAAATTTTAGTGATATTATGTTTTCGTACAGCTTTTTGATTGCAAGGTACAAATTTGTAAAAAATAATTTATTGCCGTTTTATTTAGTGAGAGTGCAATGTTGATTTAAGTCAACCTTTATTGTACTACCCCCATCTATGGTTTTTGCTTACATTCAAAAATAATGTTGCATACTTGCAGGATAGATAACATTGATACATGACAAAATTTTCGTGTGAAATAATCAATGTTGCTCAACATTTTTCGCAGGTTCGAACAGAGTACTAGGCTTAATACTTAAAACTCTCCTTTTACATATGTTTGAGGCTGCATTTATTAATATTTTTTTGGGATGTTTCGAATAAAATTAATTATTCTACCAGACGCGTTTGGTTTTTACATAGTACCAATCCCAGTAAAAAAAATTTGGACTTTTGGAAGCTAAAAAGGTATATTACTGCTGCTGTATTCGCTTACTATTAAGCCTTACTGAGAAGCAGGAAATAATCGAATTGAAAGGGTTTTTGTAATAATGAAAGCTGAACAAAAAATAAAAAGCTTACTACTATCCCTTACATAGAAGCAGGTTGTAAGCGAAAATTTTAAAGATAGTTGTGCTTACCCCTATCCGTTACGAGGAAGCAGGTTGTATTGCAAAGGCTTTAAGATCGGCAAATTTACCGAGTCTTTGCCGAAAACAAATTATTTTAAATTACATAATAAAACAAGCTCAGTCATCTTAGTGCATTTGAGTAGACAACCTGTATAAAGAAAAGCGCAAAGAAATTAAATATATTGTTACGAAAGTAACTTTAGTTAAGAATTAGTTGTAATTTTTGGTTAAAAATTAGATGAATTTATGTATTGATTAGTTATTAAGTATTTGCTAGTTATTTTATTAGTTAAAATTGTTATTGTATAAGTTATGCACACTTCTAGTGTTAAAATCAATGTACAGATGTAATGTTAAAATTGTTGTGCATAATTGTACTTCAACCCCACTGTAAACCAGAATGTTCTTTACTAAGTTATCTCAATTTATGGCAACGCCTAAAAGTATGCCTTAGTTTATGATGCCTAATAACTCAATTAATTCAGCCATATAGATAGTAATAGCTGAATAAGTTTAATTTACGAAATAGCCGTTATTAGGCGAACTTTATAGAGCCATCTAGACTTTAGAACTCGAACGTTCTATGGTCATTTGCCCGTCTGGGCTAGAGTATGAATAGGATCGCAAGAGATGGCATGATTCATTCTAAGTTCTGACTTTGCCAAGTTAAAAACGCATCACGCTGAGAAGATTATAGTTGGTTGTAAACAAGAGCTATAAATTACGGTTGTTAAGTGACTAAGTACTAAATAAAGTTGTTTAAATTGTAAACAGTAGCAAAAGTGTTGTGTTTATTTGTTTTATTTGAATTGCAATAAAAGAACTCGAAACGGTTTTTTATAAAGGAAATAAACCAAAACGTTATTGAAAGGCAGTAACGTAACAATTGGTGTCAGAAGTGGGATTGCATAAATAAAATAATAAAAAAAAAAAAAAAAATAGACAGCAATAAAATTTGAAGAGCTTAAAGTAGAACAGCTCAAGAAAGAATTGGGCAAGTTGGATCTGCCAACTGCAGGTAATAAAGCAGAGCTGCAGAAGAGACTATTAGATGAATTCGAGCGACGCAATATAGACATTGCGATTTACGAATTCGAGGACAAAGAAGAAATTGAGGTATGTACTCGTGCAGTTGCTAGCAGTATGGATTTAAACACAATGTTTGCTGCTATGATGGCAAAAATGGACGATAATTCCAAAAGCATGGTACAGATGATAAAATAAAATTCTAGTGATATTCTTGCTGAAACTTCTAGAAAAATGGACGATAACTCCAGAGCTATTCTTGATGAAACTTCTGGAAAGATTGATGAAACTTCTAGAAAAATGGAAGAGAAGTCTAGCACCATCCTGGCTTAAATTCAAGATTATTCTAAAATAACAAATGAGAAGCTTCAGGAGATTTCCACGGAAATAAATGAAAGAGTAAATGCAATGGAAATAGAATTTAACGATAAGTTGTCTGAAGTTAAAACACAAGTAACGAATTTTGATGAAAAATTTAATAATCTTGAAGCCAAAGTGAATAGTCTACAATGCCAAGAGGGATCAGTACGGGTTATTCCAGAAGTTTCTAGTAGAATAACGGCCCCTTGCTTTGACGGTAGTGTGCCATTAAATGTTTTTAAGTTCCACTTCGATACAGTTGCCAACAGAAATGCATGGAACAGTGAGGAAAAAGCCATCGAGATAATTCTTGCTTTAAAGGGGACTGCGGCTGAAGTGCTTGAAAGTGTACCAGTAAGTTGCAGAAATAATTATGATGAAATTATGGTAGCACTGCAACGTAAGTATGGAGGTGAACACAAAAACGAAATTTACAAAATGGAGTTGCGTGGCAGAGTGCAGAAGGCAAACGAAACCTTACAGGACTTCGCACTGGAGATTGAGCAGTTGGTACAGCTAACTTATCCTGGTGGGAATCATCCATTTTTGGACAGCTTCAAAACAGAAGCATTTATTAACGGTATAAGAGATGCTGATGTTAAGTATGCGGTGTGTGCAGCATTAAAGTCGAAATTTGCAGAAACTGTTTCATTTGCCCTGGCTCAGGAAACCGCAAGAATAGTTGCAAAGGAGAAGTAGTATAAGGTGCAAAGGCTCGATGTTATTGCTGATGATGATAGAGGTATCATGAAGGAATTGAAGAGCCTTAAAGAAGCAGTTTTGCGGGTGTTAAGTGAGAAGCTGGGCAAAAACAAATTGAAATGCTATAACTGCGGTAAGATTGGGCACATACAGCGTAACTGCAAAGCACCGGAAAAAATTTTAATATATGTTTCGCCGACGAGAAACAACCAACGGGCTAGTCATCAGTCATCGCAGGAGTCGCCGTTAAGTATGGAGGGAGTGCTACCTTTCGCATCTGAGGACTCGGTAATAAATTTAGTAGTGCCAAAGAGATATAAAAGTATTACGACATTTAGCTACATCGATGGTAAAAAGCGAATTTTGACAATCGACACTGGTGCAGGATTTTCAATTATAAGACCTGACTTGGTAACGGGAGCTGTCGAACCACTAAGCGGTGTGAGCTTGCGAACAGCTACAGGTGAGCCTGCTACTGTCTATGGCAAAACACGTGTGGTGCTTAGAATTGCCAATGTTTATTGTGGCCGACATTGTAGACGAAGCATTGATTGGCGCAGATTTTATGATTAGTCATAACATAAGTCTGAATATGGGAAAACAAATCATGTATTTGTTTGATTATGAAATACCCCTGAATGTTGGGTATGAAAGTGAGGCTCGTGTGGGACAGCTTCTCGCTTGTGCTCGTCTGGAATCGACACCATACAGAAATGTTGATAAACGTGAAAAAGCGGTTGCTCATGTAAGACGGCTTAGCAGAGTGGAAACCAGGCACTGTATGGAGACAGACAGAAGGGAATGCATCAGGTAGAGCCCTGTAAAGACTGGTTAACAGCAAAAAGATTTGAACCCGCATTGGCAAAGGTAAGGAGGGCCAATAGTATAGGTGGAAGACAAAATTTTAAGAACAGCTGCCCAAAGCGTGTGGCAGCCAGGAGCACAGTGAACAGAGTTTGTGCGTCGTTTCCACAATGCAATTGTAAGGCACTACCTATACCAGAAGTTAAGCAGGTATCTTCATTGGAGCGGGGAAATCCTTACGACCATAGAAAGTCCGTGCGTGGCCATAGAACGTTATCCAGATTTCATCGGGCAGTGTACTCTGAAGGATCTAAGAAGGGCCAGTTGATTTTGCCAATGAATCAACAACCAAAGGAAAGATTAGTTGCCAAGCCACAACTACATTGGAATGGACCACATATGGTGATAAAGAAATTAAATGATGTTGTATACCGAATACAGAAATATAAAAGTCCAAGAGCCAAAATGAAAGTTGTTCATTTGGGACGATGAGCCCCTTATGGAAGAGGTGATTTTGAGCCTATTCGGGACGAACAAACTTAAGTGGGGGGCAGTGTTACGAAAGTAACTTTAGTTAAGAATTAGTTGTAATTTTTGGTTAAAAATTAGATGAATTTATGTATTGATTAGTTATTAAGTATTTGCTAGTTATTTTATTAGTTAAAATTGTTATTGTTTAAGTTATGCACACTTCTAGTGTAAAAATCAATGTACAGATGTCATGTTAAAATTGTTGTGCATAATTGTACTTCAACCCCACTGTAAACTAGAATGTTCTTTATTAAGTTATCTCAATTTATGACAACGCCTAAAAGTATGCCTTAGTTTATGATGCCTAATAACTCAATTAATTCAGCCATATAGATAGTAATAGCTGAATAACGTTCATTTTCACCAAGTTCGGTTAAAACTAACTTTCAATTAAAGTTCCGGTTACCAATATATTTTGACAGCTATAACCGATAGTTAATTATAACCGAACGTGGTGAAAAAAGCCGTAAGTTTAATTAACGAAATAGCCGTTATTAGGCGAACTTTATAGAGCCATCTAGACTTTAGAACTCGAACGTTCTATGGTCATTTGCCCGTCTGGGCTAGAGTATAAATAGGATCGCAAGAGATGGCATGATTCATTCTAAGTTCTGACTTTGTCAAGTTAAAAACGCATCACGCTGAGAAGATTATAGTTGGTTGTAAATAAGAGCTATAAATTACGGTTGTTAAGTGACTAAGTATTAAATAAAGTTGTGTAAATTGTAAACAGTAGCAAAAGTGTTGTGTTTATTTGTTTTATTTGAATTGCAATAAAAGAACTCGAAACGGTTTATTATAAAGGAAATAAACCAAAACGTTATTGAAAGGCAGTAACGTAACAATATTTAATTAAAAACAAAAAAATTTAAGAAAATAATCTTAAAATTAATGAGAAGGTAGGTACATAAAGTTTTATTTATTAAATTTAAAATATTAATTTAAGTGTGTGAAATTTTTATAAGGAATATTTAAAAGATTTTGTTCTTGTTTTTCTTGTGTGTGTTTTTTTTTTGTTTGTAATATTTATATTTATTTGTAATATTATTATTTATGTATGTAGTCTGCTTGTTTTGTGTTTGCTTACTTTGTTTCTAGAAAAGTTAATGTTGATGGAAGCCGGATAAAAAGCGTATATTAGATTTTGCGAAGTTTGTCAATGCAATTTTTATGGTAAGTATTTTTTTATGTCTTTAATAAATTCGTATTTTAAAACCACAATTATTATAATTACAGAATCTCTAAAGGTTGATGGTGTTTCTTAAATCAAATTCCTTCTTAATTTACGTATAGTATTTATACTAAATAAAAACCGTTGTTACAAGAAAAAATATTTAAAAAATAAGAAAAAAATTAAAACACTTTTTTAAATTGTGAAGACGATTCTGAATCTGATTCCGAAAATATTGATCCTAGTATAACAGAACATTAAACATTTCAAAATGTATTTCAAAATTTCCAATTTCTTTCTTTTTTATTCATAACTTTTTTGAACCAACATTTTTTGATTTCTTTTAATATTGAATAAAAATTTAAACAAAAATATCAAACGGAAGTTATTATATCACAAATAAGGGGCTTAAAGCACAAGGGGTTTAAGTGCCTTTTTCTAAAATTTAGTTTACATATGGAATCATAGGTGAAGTTCGGAGAAGTTGTTCAGATCACAAGAGGTGAATGTAGGATTCTCATCCGGACGCTAGATATAGTGAACAATTCAAGCACTTGACATTAAAATACGTGCCTCGCTTGAAGCACAAGCGAAGCAACCGCTTCTATCTCATTATTAAAAATAAGTCACTTGAACCCCTTGTGCTTTAAGTCCCTCAAATGAAGAAAGGATTCCGTGTAAGCAATATAGTAATAGGTTCACATCAGGCATGAATTCACGTTTTCAGAAAAATGCATGTTTTTTGTATGCAATGAAAGCTGCATTTGAAAAGAGACATGAACGAAGCGCTTACAAATAGCTGTTACTCACACATGAATGTAACGAGTGAAAACGTGCTTCTTTTTTCAAAAGGTAATGCTTCCAAGTGGGAATTCGCCATATAAAAATCATGCCTTCTGGAAGCAGGTTTGTAAGGGGGAAAATAGATTCTCTCCCTTACAAACCTGCTTACATGTAAGCTCCAATTTTTACTGGGAATCTATTTGAATTTTATTATTTTGCCGTAATTCAAGGTATCCAGATATGGAAGCCAGCCGTCAATTTCTTTTTCTATTGTTAATTTTATATTATGATGAATTTGTTAAGACAATTCATTATTTCCCCTAATTGATTTTCTGTTACTATGCTAAATAGATCATCTACATGTTTTGTCAATATTTTTGGTGATGCTGGTGATCCTAGAGGTAGGCCTTTCTTTTAAGATAATATTTTATCTTTATATTTAAAATATCTATTTTCCTTTATACAAAATTTTAGTATGTTCAAAAATTGTGTCTTTAACATGTAACGACGTGATTCTTCACTGGTATGCTGGGGTATGCTCTCGGTCCCAGGGTTCTCTTTTTCCCAAAAAGAAGAAAAACGCAGGTCTTCGTGAAACGTTACAAAACTGTACTTTATTTAATACTACGCGATAGACCGTACTTATTTAACAATACAAGTAAGATTAACCGTACTTTACTTAACAATACAAACACGACACAATACAATACAACAGCAGTGCGACCGGAGTGTAAAAGAGAACTGGGTGGCGCTGGGAGACCGAGTATAACCCTAGAATCTTCCACGTACCCAGTGACCAACGCTCTGACGGGGTATTACCCAGTCAATCAGATGCGGAGGACTCTTTAACCACTTTAAAGGCTCCGTTAGGCGAACGTTGCTGTACCCGTAATGTAACGCACCGTACTGTAAGCACGTTGGTGCACTTATAGAACGTTTAAACACGTGTCATATGTTTTCCCATACATAAACAAAAAGCAATAGTATACATAAAACAAAACAAACAGTGATGAGAATCAAAAATGTTCAAATGGTGACCGTTGTGCAGAAAAGGTACCACGTGATTTAAATGGTATTAAGACAGTATTTTGTGTATGTAAAAAATGTTAATAATTTAATATTTATATTATAGATTTACAATAAATAAATTTGTATTTAAGCATATATATATTTTTAGCATACATATATTGTAAATGTGCATACACCAAAAAAGGTGTAAAGAAACAAAATTTCATATGAACAAAATAATACTGACAATAAGAAAAATAACAATAAAAATAGTAAAAGTAAAAAATATATGATAACTTCATTTTATGTGGGCAAGATAAGTAATAATAATACAAAAATAATCATTACATTTCATGCAATACGAATAATAATGGAGTAAAATAATAGGTACACTTCGTATAAGAAAAATAACACAATGATAAATATATCTCATGTGGGCCAAAAACGATAGCTTGCAGACTTTTGGTCGTCACATTGCTTCGCTCCTCTACTGAGCTGTGCTGTTGTCACCAAGGGTGATTCTCTAACTTCTGATGGTTGGTTATTTTATTCCAATACATCAACCTGGTAACTAGTAAATAAGTGGTTACTTAATATAAGGCTTCAGTTCACTAATATGGGCCCGTCTACGGTCTCTATTCTTCCAGCCATCTAGCTGAACTATCACCGGTGATATGAAATCATGTACTCGGTAGGGACCCTCGAACTTTGGTGCGAGTTTGGCTGCAAAATTCCCATGTGCATTCGATAAGGGATGTTGCCGGACCAATACTAGGTCCCCTAATTTTTGTTTCCACGCTCGTCGCCGTAAGTTGTAGTAGCGCTGTTGTCCTAGTGAAGCGTTCATTAAATTCCTCCTGACGATAGAAAAAACCTCTTTCAACTCCTGGGCACGTTCATTAGGTGGAAGGTTGTTGGCCCCTGTACCAATAGTAACCTCATCATAGTAAGCGTTTGATAGTCGGGGTTCTCGTCCTTGGGTAAGGAACGCCGGAGAATACCCCGTGGCTTCGGATACGCTACTATTGATTGCCAACATAACTTCAGGCACGAATTCATCCCATTTGTTGTGTTGTTGGTTGGTGAACTGAGCGATTATCGTCTTTATGGTCCGATTCGTTCGTTCGGTGGGATTCTCTTGTGGTGTGTAAGGGGCGGTAAATTGTTGGATAACTCCAAGGTCCGTATCTACCCCGTATCTAGAAATCACCCGCTCCCTAAATGCTCTAACAAGACTCTCGGATGTTGCCTTACGGAGGGGTACCAACTCGGTCCACTTGGAAAATCGGTCCACAAACACGAGTAGCATCGTGCAGCCGTGCTTCGATCTGGGTAGAGGTCCCACAAAATCTGCACAAACGGTGGCCCACGGCTCTTCGGGAATACGGGTTAACATCTCCCCCACCGGACTTTGTTGGCTTACCTTATAACGTTGACAGGACTCACACCTACGTACGAAACGACCCACATCGCGGAACATTCCCGGCCAGTAGTAACGCGTGGCAATTCTGTTGCCCGTTTTCCTTATGCCGAGATGACCGGCGGCCGGTATGTCATGGTTTTCTTTCATCACCCGACTCCTCAAGGGACTTGCGACACACAATTTCCATGGGTTTGGGTCATCAGCATTGACGTTACTGGGGAAGTGTCGATATAATTGGCCGTTGATGATGCTGTATTCCGGATACTTCTCCGGGTGCTCGCGTAGCTCCTTCATTCTTTTGACCAACCATGGGCAGGTTTCGGGGGAAGATTCCACACTGGCGGCGTTGAGCGTTTCGAAAGGTTGTCTCGAGAGGGCATCGGCCACGACATTGTTTTTTCTCTTTCGGTAGGTCACTGTGAAATCTAACTGTTGGAGTTCCAGTGCCCATCTGGCCAACCGTCCGTCAATTGAATTCAGCCACTTCAGCGACATGTGGTCAGTGATGATTTGAAATGGATACCCCTCCAGATATGGTCTCATCTTCCTGATTCCCCATATTATAGCCAGGCATTCCTTCTCGGTAACAGAATAATTCTTTTCCGCTTGGTTAAGGTGTTGGCTCGTATATGCGATTACTCTTTCGGTTCCCTCTAGTTCCCGGGTAAGGACCGCCCCAATCCCATAGTCGCTCGCATCCGTCTGTAGGGTGAAAGTTTTACTGAAATCGGGGCAGGCTAAGACTGGGGCTGTGGTTAACTTTTCCTTCTAGGCTTCGAACGCCGACTGTTGCTCTGTCCCCCATTTCCAATGCTTACCTTTCTTTAGCATTTGTGTCAACGGGTGGGAGATCTTCGCGAAGTCTGGGATGAACCTCCTGTACCATGAGGCTACTCCTAGGAACCGTCTCAACTCCCTTATATTACAGGGTGGCTTCATCTCCCGTAAAGCTGCTTCCTTCTCGGGATCGGCCTGGGTCCTCGCATGAGTGACACCTGAGGCCTTGTTGTCCACTGGATGGCGAAGGCCTTGTGTGGCTACTGTGGTTCTGGTGAGGAGTGGATTTTATACTTTCGAGGTCCTCGGCCAAGGTTAGAAGTTCGGCTAATGAAGAATTCCGGAAGATTCATTCTATTTTCTGCGCCTCACTCAATTTGGTATGCCTCATCAGGTTTTGTAACCCCAGGACGTAGTCTTTGAAATTTTCATTGGACCCCTGTGTGCGATTCTGGACTTCGTCTTCTAGTTTCTCATAGTACCTTGGGGGGTAGGAAGAAGGAAATCAACTTTGAACTCGTCCCATCTGTGCCACGCTTTGTTGTTACGATACCAGACAAGCGCGCGTTTGCACAAGAATTCCGGCATTAGGTGGGGTAATTCATCTAGGGAAACATAGTACATTCGGGATAATTCCTCCGCACGTTCTATGAACTCTAGCGGGTCGTGCTCTCCATCATATCTTAGTCTTCTAACGTTGTTGATTACCTCAGTACGTGTCTCAACTCCCGCTGTTTAGCACCGGCGAGCCATGGTGTGGTTATTTTCTGAGCTTCATTCCTCCTTTGCCAATGATCTTGTCTTATGGTGTTCCACTTTTCCACTCTTCACAGGTTCCATAAGTATTTATATATATTTTTTTTTTTTTATTATTTTTTTTTGGTGTCTATATAAATTTATTTTGGAATTTTTTTAACAACGGATTTTATATTCCTCTTCTTTCTCCTGGTTGACAAACTATTATTGTCCCTGCTCGGGCGCCATTGTAACGACGTGATTCTTCACTGGTATGCTGGGGTATGCTCTCAAGTCAAGTCTCAGTACAAGTAAGATTAACCGTACTTTACTTAACAATACAAACACGACACAATACAATACAACAGCAGTGCGACTGGAGTGTACAAGAGAACTGGGTGGCGCTGGGAGACCGAGTATAACCCTAGAATCTTCCACGTACCCAGTGACCAACGGTCTGACGGGGTATAACCCAGTCAATCAGATGCGGAGGACTCTTAAACCACTTTAAGGCAATGTTAGGAGAACGAGTATGACCCAGAGTTTCTTTGCTAACTTTATTTAATTGATGGAGTATTACTCTCAAGCAATTAAATAAGTTCTTAGCTAGTCGGCGGCGGTAAGCTGACTGACTGCTTGTGATCAACCAATCTGCTTTTAAAGCAGTCTTCATACACGTAACTCATACACACACATGCGTACGTGGCTCGATCACAGCTGTTTCAATTGTCTCATATTTCTGAGCTTACGTATACCTTTTGGCGTCATTTCCTTCTCGGTCACAGATGGCGTTATCTTATTTTTAAATTTGAATTAATAACGTTAACCAGATGGAACCACACAATATGTATATAAATATTGTTACGTTACTGCCTTTCAATAACGTTTTGGTTTATTTCCTTTATAATAAACCGTTTTGAGTTCTTTTATTGCAATTCAAATAAAACAAATAAACACAACACTTTTGCTACTGTTTACAATTTACACAACTTTATTTAGTACTTAGTTACTTTAACAACCGTAATTATAGCTTTTATTTATTGCTCTCTATGTGATCCACACACTTGAAAGTTTAAAGTAAAACTGATTTGGCAACGTCATTTCGCAATTATTTATACTCAATAACATTTATCTAGAAAGCTCCAGAATGTTTCTGGTATGTTTGAGCTTTTACTATTTGATGTTAACGACTAATACATTGGCTATGTTATGCATTTTAAACTTAACAGTTACAAAGTAATACCTAAGAATGTTTCTGGTATGTTTGAGCTTTTACTATTTGATGTTAACGACTAATACATTGACTATGTTATGTATTTTAAACTTAACAATTAAAAAGTAATAACTAGCGACATCTATGGTTAAGTAGTCGCATCACTTAAACTATAGCTTTTTTTAACAGACTTTTTAACATCAACTTTTTCTAGAGTACTCTGCACATTGGGGTTGAAGTATGTATAATGATAACAAATTTTAATAACAATGTAAACTAATTAAATTACTACAAGATAACTAGTAAATACAATTTAACCAATAAATACAACTAATTCTTAACTAATAATTAGAACTAAGTCTTAACCCGAATAGGCTCAAATTCACCTCTTCCATAAGGGGCTAATCTTTCCAAATGAACAACTTTCATTTTGGCTCTTGGACTTTTATATATCTGTATTCGGTATACAACATCATTTAATTTCTTTATCACCTTATATGGACCATCCCAATGGGTCTGTAATTTGGGAGATAATCCTTTCTTTCGTTGGGGATTGAAAAGTAAAACTAACTGGCCCTCCTTAAATCCTTCCGAATTTACCGCTCGATCGTATCTGGCTTTCATCTTATCACTAGACAACTTAATGCGGTCTCGAACAAATTCATGAAGTTCATCAAGAGTTTCTTGTTCTTGTGAGGTGGAGCCTTCAATGTTTTCACCAGTTGGTATTGGCATAACGCCAAACTCTAGATCCCCTGGTAGTCTTAGTTCTGTTCCAAACACAATTTTGGCAGGTGTACGAGAGGTGGAGTCGTGAACAGCTGACCTGTACGCCAACAGGAATTTTGGAATGTGTTCATCCCAGTCTTTTTGTTGTGTGCTGACTACTTTTCGCAAATGTTCCTCTAATGTACGGTTAAATCTTTCAACCCTGCCGTCAGATTGCGGATGCAATGGGGTTGTTCATGTTTTTCTTATTCCGTACAATTCACACATTTCCTTAAATATAGCAGATTCAAAATTTCTACCCTGGTCAGAATGTACTTCTAATGGAACACCGTAGCGGCACACCCAATTGTTTACGAACACGTCTACCACTGTCCTAGCTTCTTGGTTTGGGATTGCATATACCTCCGGCCATTTACTAAAGTAATCGATGACTACTAGCACATATTTGTTTCCGGCATTACTTACAGGAAATGGCCCAGCTATATCCATTGCGATTCGCTCAAATGGGGCACCAGAATTATACTGTTGTAGTGGCCCACGACTTCTCCTTACTGGGCCTTTAGCGGCAATGCATTGTGCGCAATTTGCTATCCAATCAGCTACAGCTTGTTGGCAGCCAACCCAGTAGAAGCGTAGTTTTAATTTTTCTAAGGTTTTAGTCACACCCAGATGACCACCGCTAGGACCGTTATGAAATTCACTCAGAACTTCCTTTACTTTTGCCGACGTACCACGTACGGTATAAGCAGCCATTTACTACTTGAAGGCTGTTCCTCAGAGCCCAGTATGCTTTCATCAGTGGACTTTCAGGCGTAATTTCATTTCGTGCGGGTCTTCTACCTTCTTCCTTAGCTATCAGAATTTTAGCTAAAATGGGATCATTTCTCTGCGCCATCGACCAGTCTTCATTGGATTATATTTGCAATAGACGAACGTCACAGATGTTTTCCTTTCCTTCAGCCCTTACGCAATGCTTGCATTCCAGCTTACAGGGTCTTCTTGACAGAGCATCCGCATTGCCATGTTTTCCAACTTTTCTATGTTCAATGCTAAAATCGTAGCTCTGAAGGCGTTCAATCCAACGAGCTATCTGGCCCTCCGGATTTTTAAATTGCAGCAACCACCTGAGTGCAGAATGGTCTGTTCTTAAATGAAAATGTTGACCATACAAATATTTGTGAAAATGTTTTATGCACTCAAGTACTGCCAGAAGCTCTCGCCGAGTCACGCAGTAATTTCGCTCAGGCTTCGAAAGTATTCGACTGTAATAGCCTACGACTTTCTCTACACCGTTGACCACTTGGGACAGCACACCTCCAATTCCGAATCCGCTCGCATCAGTATCTAGCACAAATTTTTCGCCCGCGATTGGATAAGCCAAAATTGATGCTGAGCACAATAATTCCTTTAGCTTCTGGAATGCCTGTTCCTGTGCTTCAGCCCAGTCATATGCCTGCGCCTTTTTGGTCAATTCATGCAGACTTGCAGCAATATTTGCAAAGCTCGGTACAAAACGCCTCTAGTATGTACATAAACCTAGAAAGCTGCGTAGCTCATGAAGATTTTTAGGGCGAGGCCAATCCATAACTGCTCGTATTTTTTCTTCGTCTGTTGAAATGCCATCAGATGTTGCACGATGCCCTAGGTATTTTACTTCTTTCTGGAACAGTGAACATTTCTGGACACTTAGCTTGAGTCCGGCTGTAGATATACGTTTCAACACCTCTTCGAGGTTTTTCAGGTGTTCATTAAATGTTTTTCCCATGACAATTATGTCATCAAGGTACACCAAACATGTCTTTCGGTGGAGACCTTTCAACACCTGTTCCATCAAACGCTCGAATGTAGCCGGAGCATTACAGAGCCCAAATGGCATTACATTAAACTGCCATAAGCCATCACTTGCACTGAAAGCAGTTTTCTCTTTATCCTTGTCTGCAATTTCTACTTGCCAATAGCCGCTCTGCAGATCTAATGTGGAAAACCATTCTGTTCCGGCTAACGTGTCCAGGGTGTCATCAATCCTAGACAGTGGATAACTGTCCTTTTTGGTGACGTCATTTAGTTTCCTGTAGTCTACGCAGAACCTAGTACTTCCATCTTTTGTCTTTACCAAAACCACCGGAGAACTCCAGGGACTTGATGATGGTTTAATTATGCCGTCCTGTTCCATTTCATTAACCAGGTCTCTAACTTCATTACGTTTGGCTAGAGGAATGCTTCTTGGGGCCTGTTTCATTGGCTTAGCGTTGCCGGTGTTAATTTCGTGGTTCACTATTGACGTTCGGCCCTGGTTTTTACCTTTCGAGGCAAAGATAAAGGCATATTTCTTTAGTAATTGTTTAGCCTTATTTCTCTCGGGCGGCCTCAGTTTTTCGGTCCATTTCCGCACATGTTCCTCTAGTAATTCCTGGTCCTTGGTACTCTTTTTATCAGCATCTGGATGTTCATCGCAACTTATTATTGCCTCTGTTGAAGCACATTGTCCAATCTTAAAGTTCTGCGTAAGGACCTTTTCGCTGTTTGATAAATTTAAAACTCTTACAGGCACTAAGCTGTTGTTGGTTTTAACGAGGGCATTCGCTGTTACTATGTCACCTGTTATTGATGCTGGCTCTACCACCCATACACTATTGTTGTCCTCACAATCTCCCTCCATTCGCGCCCATACTATGGTTTCTGACTTGGGTGGCAATTTTTCACGTGCAAAGGCGAGTAACTGTCTTACATGAGCCTTGCTTTCGTATCCAATATCAAGGGGAATTTCAACATAACGCCAACTCATAATTTCTTGTCCCATATCCAGACGAATACCTTGTCCAATCATAAAATCTGAGCCAATAATTACTTCGTCTACAATATCAGCCACAATAAATACATGGTGAGCGCTTGTATTGGCCATACTTAATTTTACTTTTACTTTCCCATAGACGGTGGCAGGCTCACCCGTAGCTGTTCGCAGACTCACACCCCTTAGTGGTTCGATGGACTGTTGTATTAAATCAGGTCTAATGATCGAATGTGATGCCCCAGTGTCCACAGTCAAAACCCGTTTTTGACCGTTAATATAGCCACAAGCAGTAAGGTTTCGGTTACTCTGTTGCATTACTGAGATGGAGATTGTGGGGCCCATAGATGTGGGAGCTAGCTCATGCCCCGTAGTGCTAGCTCTTTTTAGTTTAACGGGGATTCTTGTGAGGACTGGCTGGACCGCTGGTTGTTTCTGGGCGGTGAAGCAGATCTTGAACGCTTTCTTGGTGCTTTGCAGTTACGTTGTATGTGACCAGTCTTTCCGCAGTTATAGTATTTTACCTTAGTTTTCGTTTTCTTCTCACTTAAAGCTTCCATAACTGCCTCTTTTAAATCTTGCACAATGTCCCTTTCACCATTGGCGGACACATCGAGTCTTCGCACTCTGCCTACTTGTGGTCTTGAAATAATCCTTGCGGTTTCCTGGGCTAAAGCAAATGAAACAGTTTCTGCAAAGGTTGGTTTTTGTGATGCACATACCGCAAGTTTAACATCAGCATCACGAATGCCGTTTACAAATGCCTCAGTTTTAAAATGATCCAAAAAGGGATGATTCTCACCAGGATAAGTTAGCTGTACCAACCGCTCAATCTCCAGTGCGAAGTCCTGTAAGGTTTCGTTTGCCTTTTGCACTCTGCCACGCAACTCCATTTTGTAGATTTCCTTTTTGTGTTCACCGCCATACTTACGTTGCAGTGCTACCATAATTTCATCATAATTGTTTCTGCTACTTACTGGTACACTTTCAAGCACTTCAGCCGCAGTCCCCTTTAAAGCAAGAATTAGCTCGATGGCTTTTTCCTCACTGTTCCATGCATTTCTGTTGGCAACTGTATCGAACTGGAACTTAAAAACATTTAATGGCACACTACCGTCAAAGCAAGGGGCCTTTATTCTAGAAGAAACTTCTGGAATAACCCGTACTGATCCCTCCTGGCATTGTCTGTTATTAACTTTTGTTTCCAAATTGAGTAGCTTTTCATCAAAATCAACGAGCTTCTTGTTGAATTCTATTTCCAAGTTATCTACTCTTTCATTTATTTCAGTAGAAATCTCCAGAAGTTTCTCATTTGTTATTCTAGAATTCTCTTGAATTTCAGCTAATATGGTAACTGAATTCTCCTTTACCATTTTTTCTACATTTCTTGAAGTTTCAGCTAGAATATCACTCGAATTCTCTTTTATCATCTGTACCATGCTTTTGGAATTATCGTCCATTTTTCTAGAAGTTTCAGCCAAGATATCGGTAGAATTCTCTTTTATCATCTGTACCATGCTTCTAGAATTATCGTCCATTTTTCTAGAATTCTTAGAATTTTCCTCCGACAATTTTTCCATTTTTGCCATCATAGCAGCAAACATTGTGTTAAAATCCATACTGCTGCCAACTGCACGAGTACATACCTCTATTTCTTCTTTTTCCTCGAATTCGTAACTCGCAATATCCATATTGCGTCGCTCGAATTCATCTAATAGTCTCTTCTGCAGCTCTGCTTTATTACCTGCAGTTGGCAGATCCAACTTGCCCAATTCTTTCTTCTTCTTTTTCCTCGAATTCGTAACTCGCAATATCCATATTGCGTGGCTCGAATTCATCTAATAGTCTCTTCTGCAGCTCTGCTTCATTACCTGCAGTTGGCAGATCCAACTTGCCCAATTCTTTCTTGAGCTGTTCTGCTTTAAGCTCTTCAAATTTCATTGCTGTCTATTTTTTTTTTTTTTTTTTTTATTTATTTTATTTATGCAATTTCACTTCTGACAACAATTGTTACGTTACTGCCTTTCAATAACGTTTTGGTTTATTTCCTTTATAATAAACCGTTTCGAGTTCTTTTATTGCAATTCAAATAAAACAAATAAACACAACACTTTTGCTACTGTTTACAATTAAACACAACTTTATTTAGTATTTAGTTACTTTAACAACCGTAATTACAGCTTTTATTTATTGCTCTCTATGTGATCCACACACTTGAAAGTTTAAACTAAAACTGATTTGGCAACGTCATTTCGCAATTATTTATACTCAATAACATTTATCTAGAAAGCTCCAGAATGTTTCTGGTATGTTTGAGCTTTTACTATTTGATGTTAACGACTAATACATTGACTATGTTATGTATTTTAAACTTAACAGTTAAAAAGTAATAACTAGCGACATCTATGGTTAAGTAGTCGCATCACTTAAACTATAGCTTTTTTTAACAGACTTTTTAACATCAACTTTTTCTAGAGTACTCTGCACATTGGGGTTGAAGTATGTATAATGATAACAAATTTTAATAACAATGTAAACTAATTAAATTACTACAAGATAACTAGTAAATACAATTTAACCAATAAATACAACTAATTCTTAACTAATAATTAGAACTAATGCCCGTAATTTCAACAAACAGATACCTAGTCGTGTTCGTACCTAACAGTTTTCTTTACCTATCCTGTAACACTCTTTTGATTATTTCAATGTAAATTTTGCCTATTCGAATAAACTATCGAAAATCGATGATGTAAAATACATAACAATTTTACCCGTAGGTAAGAAATACGTTTTGAAATTATGATAACCATAGATATCAATACACAACTAGATATCTATTTGTAGAAATTACGGGCATAAGTCTTAACTAAAGTTACTTTCGTAACAATATAATTAACAAGGAATAATTTCATATTTCAAAATAATAATACATTTCAAGTTTAGTAAAGAAACAAAATTTAATATGAACAAAATAATACTGACAATAAGAAAAATAACAATAAAAATAGTAATAGTAAAAAATATATGATAACTTCATTTTATGTGGGCAAGATAAGTAATAATAATACGAAAATAATAATTACATTTCATGCAATACGAATAATAATTGAGTAAAATAAAAGGTACACTTCGTATAAGAAAAATTACACAATGATAAATATATTTCATGTGGGCCAAAAACGATAGCTTGCAGACTTTTGGTCGTCACAAACATATCATTAAAAATTGTAATTTCATTCCATCTCTCTTCAATTATTCATAATGATTAGGGTTGCCATACGTACTGTTTTTAGCAGTACATGTACTGATTTTTTGCAACTGTACTGTTTTATGCACAACTCCCAAAACAGTACGCAAATGTACTGTTTTTTACACTTTTTACTATTTTTGTACTGTTTTTTGGTTTAGTCTACAAAAAACCAAGATATTAAGAAAAACACTGCTAAAGTCATATTATAATAATATTCTAATATTAAACAGTACATAGCTTAAAAAAATTTTGTTGTGTTCCAAACAAAAAAGTTCTAAAATAATAAGATTTTTTACGCTGTGGTCATTGTTTTCTCATAAATACACAGGAGACATCTAAATTATAATAGGTGGCTCGCAGCATTAGTATATTTTCATGTTGTTATTTTTAAGACATATGATTTTATGGCTATCTCTTCCAATAGTATTTAGCTTTCCACACCTGAGAAAGACAAAAACAAAACCAAATTTTTTAAAAAATTTTTTTTTTTTAAATACTAAATAAATACTTATTCCAACCATAGCTATAAGATATGAATTAAATACAATATTAAAATGTTTTTTTAATTTTAATTTCTATTTTATAAAAGAAAATAAAAACAATTTTAAATTTCAAATGTTTGTAGTATTAATTCTTATAAAATCGAATAGAATCCTGATATATTTATTTATTTGTAAATAAAATTTGCTATGAAAAAAATTATTTAAACTTTTTAATATTTAATAAGTTGGATTCTCAAAAATTTTCTATAAGTCTTTTTATATTCAAATATTCTAAGCTGAATATGTTCAAATCAATTTAATTCAAATAAAAAAAAAATTTATTTGTAGTTTTAGAATTTTTATTCAACATATTGGTAAAAAAATAAAAATATTCAAACAAAAAAATTTTAAATACAAAAATTTCTATTAATTTTTTTTAATTTCCCCTTGAAAAAAGAGGAAGACAGTGTAATAAAATACTGGGATAAAAAGAGAGCAGCTCCATTTTAAATACAACCATTAAAAGTAAGACGATTTCGTAATTGAAAATTTAAAAAAAAAATAACGATATTATACAGTTACTGGTTACTTAACAAGCACAAAATTATTTTCCATGGCATTTAGACATAAATTCGGCGGAAAACTGGTCCTTGAATTTTGGTTAAGGGTTTGAGCTTGCAAATTTATTTCAGACCATGGACTGAGCTCTAAACACTTTGTAGTAAAACTTCCTTGCCATTGTTTTCCAAATGGAAGCGTGCAGTTATGTGCTAGAATTAAATTCGAATGAAATTTAAATGGCATAGCCGAATATACCACTCTTACTTATTATATAAAAGGTAATAACGCTTATAAATTTGTTCGAATTTTAGAATGAAAAAAACTAAAAGTATCGAAGAACAGATTATGAGTAAGACCGCATTTACATCTATGCAATTAACGCCGAGTTTTTTTTCTATTCTAAGTTGCGGCGTTAATTGCATAATGTAAATATGGTCTTAGTCAAAAAATTTTTGTGGAATTAAAATATTTAGGCATTTGTTTTTAATATAATAATAATAATAAAATTTTTTCATACAACCCAGCAAAAACTTTAGTAACCTGGTAAGGTAGCAAGTCATGTTGGAGAAAAGTAAACACTACTTATTTTTCGGCTAAATAACTACTTATTTTTGTTCGAGGTGTCTACAGAATTCAGTACTTACAATACACTTACTAGAAGTCAAAACATATTTAGTTATTATTTAACTACATTGTAAATAATATTTCCGGTCACTTGTCTTTTGGGTCAGTTTATCTTTTGTGTCAGTCGGTCCTTTGTGATTTTCGTTCATTCATTCACAATTGATTGAATACGGCAATGTGTTAAAAGAAACAAGCATAGTATATTTGTTTGATGTTATACTCAAAATATTATGTAGGTAAATTCAAAACAATATTAAGTTTGAAAAACTGAAATTTCATTTAAAATAATGGAATTTTGCGGCTATTTTTATACCCTTCACCGAAGGTAAGAGGGTATATATAACTTTGTCATTCCGTTTGTATGTTCCACAATGTTGATCCTACACCCTATAAAGTATATATATTCTGGGTCCTTATGAAAAGCGAAGTTCAAATCCGGTTGTCCGTCTGTCCGTGTGTATGTTGAAATGGGTTTTCCAGAAATTATGTGACCTAGGTTGATGTATATTTATGTCACATATACTCCGTTTAAGTTTGCTATTGAAATTCAGCCAGATCGGTCCAAAAATGACGGAGATATGAGCAAAAAACCACGACTACCTCTAAAGTTTTGCAAAAATCCCTTGTTGTTGTTGTATTTTTTTATTTCCGTATATCTTGACAACGGCAATAGCCAAAGTTTCCAAATTAGGTACACACATTAAGGTGGCCAATACACACCATCCTACAACTTGTGGGCTGGATTGGAGAAGTGGGCGTGAAAACCTAAATTTTAGGGCTGCCATATGTCCTATGGATATGACTTATATATCAAAATATCGGAAATTTTTAGTAGAACATATTTTACAAAAAAGTAAATGGTAAATTTCTTCTTCAACACGTCGGTATATAAATCTGCCAAATCGGTTAAAAAATGGCTGAGTTATAACCGAAATACTGAATCCCCAAAAATGACTCTTTTTTTATAATTAACTTTGTTAAAATATATATTTACAAGTTTATATAAATGTTAATATATAAATATAACTTAAGTAAATGGTAAAATTCTTCCTTAACACGTCGGTATATAAAACTATCAAATCGGTTAGACAATGCGTAATTTATGAGCAAAATACTCAAAAAATGGGCTAAAAAACATAAAAATTTTTATAAAAACCTAAATTTTAGGGCTGCTATACGTCCTATGGATATGACTTATGTACCAAAATATCGGAAATTTGTATGAGTTATAACCGAAATACTGGGGTCTAATCACCGCATACGATATCGAGCAAAATTTATCGAAATTATTTATTTTGGTATCTTGAAACTTTATATCGAATGAAATGTATTGAATTTGAAATAATAGCATTCGACATCAAGTAACTCGACATTACATTTATCGAGTTTTCATTCGATACACCAGTGTCTATCGTATGCAAAAAAGTTCAATAGTTTATTTGATACGATAGTATCGAATGCGTTGATTAGACTCCTGAATTATGTAATTCCTATAGGTTATGTTCACCTTTTTATTGAATGAATGAAACTATAGTGCGACTGATTGCATAATATAGGACAGCATGAAAGTAATATAGCGAATATCATATACAATAATATGGCATGTGTATGGGCCGCTTAATATGTTTAAAATAATCTTCTGATAACTTTATAAAGTATTTTATCCATTTTTATTACTCAAAAGAAATATAAATTTATTATTAAGATTAATAATCTGTCTTAATAATCTCAAATGTAGTAACATTTTGCTTAAATGAGGGCTTTAACGACATCGTTTTATCTTGATTCCTTTTTAAAGCAACTTCCAAAATCTCTTTGCGTTCATACGATGATTTTTAATTGCATGTCTTTTTTCATATTTCAAAATAATAATACATTTCAAGTTTAGTAAAGAAACAAAATTTCATATGAACAAAATAATACTGACAATAAGAAAAATAACAATAAAAATAGTAATAGTAAAAAATATATGATAACTTCATTTTATGTGGGCATGATAAGTAATAATAACACGAAAATAATAATTACATTTCATGCAATACGAATAATAATTGAGTAAAATAAAAGGTACACTTCGTATAAGAAAAATTACACAATGATAAATATATTTCATGTGGGCCAAAAACGATAGCTTGCAGGTTTTGGTCGTCACAAACATATCATTAAAAATTGTAATTTCATTCCATCTCTCTTCAATTATTCATAATGATTAGGGTTGCCATACGTACTGTTTTTAGCAGTACATGTACTGATTTTTTGCAACTGTACTGTTTTATGCACAACTCCCAAAACAGTACGCAAATGTACTGTTTTTTACACTTTGTACTATTTTTGTACTGTTTTTTGGTTTAGTCTACAAAAAACCAAGATATTAAGAAAAACACTGCTAAAGTCATATTATAATAATATTCTAATATTAAACAGTACATAGCTTAAAAAAATTTTGTTGTGTTCCAAACAAAAAAGTTCTAAAATAATAAGATTTTTTACGCTGTGGTCATTGTTTTCTCATAAATACACAGGAGAAATCTAAATTATAATGGGTGGCTCGCAGCATTAGTATATTTTCATGTTGTTATTTTTAAGACATATGATTTTATGGCTATCTCTTCCAATAGTATTTAGCTTTCCACACCTGAGAAAGACAAAAACAAAACCAAATTTTTTTAAAAATTTTTTTTTTTTAAATACTAAATAAATACTTATTCCAACCATAGCTATAAGATATGAATTAAATACAATATTAAAATGTTTTTTTAATTTTAATTTCTATTTGATAAAAGAAAATAAAAACAATTTTAAATTTCAAATGTTTGTAGTATTAATTCTTATAAAATCGAATAGAATCCTGATATATTTATTTATTTGTAAATAAAATTTGCTATGAAAAAAATTATTTAAACTTTTTAATAAGTTGGATTCTCAAAAATTTTCTATAAGTCTTTTTATATTCAAATATTCTAAGCTGAATATGTTCAAATCAATTTAATTCAAATAAAAAAAAAATTTATTTGTAGTTTTAGAATTTTTATTCAACATATTGGTAAAAAAATAAAAATATTCAAACAAAAAAATTTTAAATACAAAAATTTCTATTAATTTTTTTTAAATTCCCCTTGAAAAAAGAGGAAGACAGTGTAATAAAATACTGGGATAAAAAGAGAGCAGCTCCATTTTAAATACAACCATTAAAAGTAAGACGATTTCGTAATTGAAAATTTAAAAAAAAAAATAACGATATTATACAGTTACTGGTTACTTAACAAGCACAAAATTATTTTCCATGGCATTTAGACATAAATTCGGCGGAAAACTGGTCCTTGAATTTTGGTTAAGGGTTTGAGCTTGCAAATTTATTTCAGACCATGGACTGAGCTCTAAACACTTTGTAGTAAAACTTCCTTGCCATTGTTTTCCAAATGGAAGCGTGCAGTTATGTGCTAGAATTAAATTCGAATGAAATTTAAATGGCATAGCCGAATATACCACTCTTACTTATTATATAAAAGGTAATAACGCTTATAAATTTGTTCGAATTTTAGAATGAAAAAAACTAAAAGTATCGAAGAACAGATTATGAGTAAGACCGCATTTACATCTATGCAATTAACGCCGAGTTTTTTTTCTATTCTAAGTTGCGGCGTTAATTGCATAATGTAAATATGGTCTTAGTCAAAAAATTTTTGTGGAATTAAAATATTTAGGCATTTGTTTTTAATATAATAATAATAATAAAATTTTTTCATACAACCCAGCAAAAACTTTAGTAACCTGGTAAGGTAGCAAGTCATGTTGGAGAAAAGTAAACACTACTTATTTTTCGGCTAAATAACTACTTATTTTTGTTCGAGGTGTCTACAGAATTCAGTACTTACAATACACTTACTAGAAGTCAAAACATATTTAGTTATTATTTAACTACATTGTAAATAATATTTCCGGTCACTTGTCTTTTGGGTCAGTTTATCTTTTGTGTCAGTCGGTCCTTTGTGATTTTCGTTCATTCATTCACAATTGATTGAATACGGCAATGTGTTAAAAGAAACAAGCATAGTATATTTGTTTGATGTTATACTCAAAATATTATGTAGGTAAATTCAAAACAATATTAAGTTTGAAAAACTGAAATTTCATTTAAAATAATGGAATTTTGCGGCTATTTTTATACCCTTCACCGAAGGTAAGAGGGTATATATAACTTTGTCATTCCGTTTGTATGTTCCACAATGTTGATCCTACACCCTATAAAGTATATATATTCTGGGTCCTTATGAAAAGCGAAGTTCAAATCCGGTTGTCCGTCTGTCCGTCTGTCCGTGTGTATGTTGATATGGGTTTTCCGAAAACCCCAGAAATTATGTGACCTAGGTTGATGTATATTTATGTCACATATACTCCGTTTAAGTTTGCTATTGAAATTCAGCCAGATCGGTCCAAAAATGACGGAGATATGAGCAAAAAACCACGACTACCTCTAAAGTTTTGCAAAAATCCCTTGTTGTTGTTGTATTTTTTTATTTCCGTATATCTTGACAACGGCAACAGCCAAAGTTTCCAAATTAGGTACACACATTAAGGTGGCCAATACACACCATCCTACAACTTGTGGGCTGGATTGGAGAAGTGGGCGTGAAAACCTAAATTTTAGGGCTGCCATATGTCCTATGGATATGACTTATATATCAAAATATCGGAAATTTTTAGTAGAACATATTTTACAAAAAAGTAAATGGTAAATTTCTTCTTCAACACGTCGGTATATAAATCTGCCAAATCGGTTAAAAAATGGCTGAGTTATAACCGAAATACTGAATCTCCAAAAATTACTCTTTTTTATAATTAACTTTGTTAAAATATATATTTACAAGTTTATATAAATGTTTATATATAAATATAACTTAAGTAAATGGTAAAATTCTTCCTTAACACGTCGGTATATAAAACTATCAAATCGGTTAGACAATGCGTAATTTATGAGCAAAATACTCAAAAAATGGGCTAAAAAACATCAAAATTTTTATAAAAACCTAAATTTTAGGGCTGCTATACGTCCTATGGATATGACTTATGTACCAAAATATCGGAAATTTGTATGAGTTATAACCGAAATACTGGGGTCTAATCACCGCATACGATATCGAGCAAAATTTATCGAAATTATTTATTTTGGTATCTTGAAACTTTATATCGAATGAAATGTATTGAATTTGAAATAATAGCATTCGACATCAAGTAACTCGACATTACATTTATCGAGTTTTCATTCGATACACCAGTGTCTATCGTATGCAAAAAAGTTCAATAGTTTATTTGATACGATAGTATCGAATGCGTTGATTAGACTCCTGAATTATGTAATTCCTATAGGTTATGTTCACCTTTTTATTGAATGAATGAAACTATAGTGCGACTGATTGCATAATATAGGACAGCATGAAAGTAATATAGCGAATATCATATACAATAATATGGCATGTGTATGGGCCGCTTAATATGTTTAAAATAATCTTCTGATAACTTTATAAAGTATTTTATCCATTTTTATTACTCAAAAGAAATATAAATTTATTATTAAGATTAATAATCTGTCTTAATAATCTCAAATGTAGTAACATTTTGCTTAAATGAGGGCTTTAACGACATCGTTTTATCTTGATTCCTTTTTAAAGCAACTTCCAAAATCTCTTTGCGTTCATACGATGATTTTTAATTGCATGTCTTTTTTCATATTTCAAAATAATAATACATTTCAAGTTTAGTAAAGAAACAAAATTTCATATGAACAAAATAATACTGACAATAAGAAAAATAACAATAAAAATAGTAATAGTAAAAAATATATGATAACTTCATTTTATGTGGGCATGATAAGTAATAATAACACGAAAATAATAATTACATTTCATGCAATACGAATAATAATTGAGTAAAATAAAAGGTACACTTCGTATAAGAAAAATTACACAATGATAAATATATTTCATGTGGGCCAAAAACGATAGCTTGCAGGTTTTGGTCGTCACAAACATATCATTAAAAATTGTAATTTCATTCCATCTCTCTTCAATTATTCATAATGATTAGGGTTGCCATACGTACTGTTTTTAGCAGTACATGTACTGATTTTTTGCAACTGTACTGTTTTATGCACAACTCCCAAAACAGTACGCAAATGTACTGTTTTTTACACTTTGTACTATTTTTGTACTGTTTTTTGGTTTAGTCTACAAAAAACCAAGATATTAAGAAAAACACTGCTAAAGTCATATTATAATAATATTCTAATATTAAACAGTACATAGCTTAAAAAAATTTTGTTGTGTTCCAAACAAAAAAGTTCTAAAATAATAAGATTTTTTACGCTGTGGTCATTGTTTTCTCATAAATACACAGGAGAAATCTAAATTATAATGGGTGGCTCGCAGCATTAGTATATTTTCATGTTGTTATTTTTAAGACATATGATTTTATGGCTATCTCTTCCAATAGTATTTAGCTTTCCACACCTGAGAAAGACAAAAACAAAACCAAATTTTTTTAAAAATTTTTTTTTTTTAAATACTAAATAAATACTTATTCCAACCATAGCTATAAGATATGAATTAAATACAATATTAAAATGTTTTTTTAATTTTAATTTCTATTTGATAAAAGAAAATAAAAACAATTTTAAATTTCAAATGTTTGTAGTATTAATTCTTATAAAATCGAATAGAATCCTGATATATTTATTTATTTGTAAATAAAATTTGCTATGAAAAAAATTATTTAAACTTTTTAATAAGTTGGATTCTCAAAAATTTTCTATAAGTCTTTTTATATTCAAATATTCTAAGCTGAATATGTTCAAATCAATTTAATTCAAATAAAAAAAAAATTTATTTGTAGTTTTAGAATTTTTATTCAACATATTGGTAAAAAAATAAAAATATTCAAACAAAAAAATTTTAAATACAAAAATTTCTATTAATTTTTTTTAAATTCCCCTTGAAAAAAAGAGGAAGACAGTGTAATAAAATACTGGGATAAAAAGAGAGCAGCTCCATTTTAAATACAACCATTAAAAGTAAGACGATTTCGTAATTGAAAATTTAAAAAAAAAATAACGATATTATACAGTTACTGGTTACTTAACAAGCACAAAATTATTTTCCATGGCATTTAGACATAAATTCGGCGGAAAACTGGTCCTTGAATTTTGGTTAAGGGTTTGAGCTTGCAAATTTATTTCAGACCATGGACTGAGCTCTAAACACTTTGTAGTAAAACTTCCTTGCCATTGTTTTCCAAATGGAAGCGTGCAGTTATGTGCTAGAATTAAATTCGAATGAAATTTAAATGGCATAGCCGAATATACCACTCTTACTTATTATATAAAAGGTAATAACGCTTATAAATTTGTTCGAATTTTAGAATGAAAAAAACTAAAAGTATCGAAGAACAGATTATGAGTAAGACCGCATTTACATCTATGCAATTAACGCCGAGTTTTTTTTCTATTCTAAGTTGCGGCGTTAATTGCATAATGTAAATATGGTCTTAGTCAAAAAATTTTTGTGGAATTAAAATATTTAGGCATTTGTTTTTAATATAATAATAATAATAAAATTTTTTCATACAACCCAGCAAAAACTTTAGTAACCTGGTAAGGTAGCAAGTCATGTTGGAGAAAAGTAAACACTACTTATTTTTCGGCTAAATAACTACTTATTTTTGTTCGAGGTGTCTACAGAATTCAGTACTTACAATACACTTACTAGAAGTCAAAACATATTTAGTTATTATTTAACTACATTGTAAATAATATTTCCGGTCACTTGTCTTTTGGGTCAGTTTATCTTTTGTGTCAGTCGGTCCTTTGTGATTTTCGTTCATTCATTCACAATTGATTGAATACGGCAATGTGTTAAAAGAAACAAGCATAGTATATTTGTTTGATGTTATACTCAAAATATTATGTAGGTAAATTCAAAACAATATTAAGTTTGAAAAACTGAAATTTCATTTAAAATAATGGAATTTTGCGGCTATTTTTATACCCTTCACCGAAGGTAAGAGGGTATATATAACTTTGTCATTCCGTTTGTATGTTCCACAATGTTGATCCTACACCCTATAAAGTATATATATTCTGGGTCCTTATGAAAAGCGAAGTTCAAATCCGGTTGTCCGTCTGTCCGTCTGTCCGTGTGTATGTTGATATGGGTTTTCCGAAAACCCCAGAAATTATGTGACCTAGGTTGATGTATATTTATGTCACATATACTCCGTTTAAGTTTGCTATTGAAATTCAGCCAGATCGGTCCAAAAATGACGGAGATATGAGCAAAAAACCACGACTACCTCTAAAGTTTTGCAAAAATCCCTTGTTGTTGTTGTATTTTTTTATTTCCGTATATCTTGACAACGGCAACAGCCAAAGTTTCCAAATTAGGTACACACATTAAGGTGGCCAATACACACCATCCTACAACTTGTGGGCTGGATTGGAGAAGTGGGCGTGAAAACCTAAATTTTAGGGCTGCCATATGTCCTATGGATATGACTTATATATCAAAATATCGGAAATTTTTAGTAGAACATATTTTACAAAAAAGTAAATGGTAAATTTCTTCTTCAACACGTCGGTATATAAATCTGCCAAATCGGTTAAAAAATGGCTGAGTTATAACCGAAATACTGAATCTCCAAAAATTACTCTTTTTTATAATTAACTTTGTTAAAATATATATTTACAAGTTTATATAAATGTTTATATATAAATATAACTTAAGTAAATGGTAAAATTCTTCCTTAACACGTCGGTATATAAAACTATCAAATCGGTTAGACAATGCGTAATTTATGAGCAAAATACTCAAAAAATGGGCTAAAAAACATCAAAATTTTTATAAAAACCTAAATTTTAGGGCTGCTATACGTCCTATGGATATGACTTATGTACCAAAATATCGGAAATTTGTATGAGTTATAACCGAAATACTGGGGTCTAATCACCGCATACGATATCGAGCAAAATTTATCGAAATTATTTATTTTGGTATCTTGAAACTTTATATCGAATGAAATGTATTGAATTTGAAATAATAGCATTCGACATCAAGTAACTCGACATTACATTTATCGAGTTTTCATTCGATACACCAGTGTCTATCGTATGCAAAAAAGTTCAATAGTTTATTTGATACGATAGTATCGAATGCGTTGATTAGACTCCTGAATTATGTAATTCCTATAGGTTATGTTCACCTTTTTATTGAATGAAACTATAGTGCGACTGATTGCATAATATAGGACAACATGAAAGTAATATAGCGAATATCATATACAATAATATGGCATGTGTATGGGCCGCTTAATATGTTTAAAATAATCTTCTGATAACTTTATAAAGTATTTTATCCATTTTTATTACTCAAAAGAAATATAAATTTATTATTAAGATTAATAATCTGTCTTAATAATCTCAAATGTAGTAACATTTTGCTTAAATGAGGGCTTTAACGACATCGTTTTATCTTGATTCCTTTTTAAAGCAACTTCCAAAATCTCTTTGCGTTCATACGATGATTTTTAATTGCATGTCTTTTTTTATTTACAGTACGGCCTTGATTATCCGTCATTCGATTAACCGGCAGCTTCAATTAACTGGAAAATAAAAAATTTCTTTGCATTGATTAAAATTACTTCTATTCTCCTGCATTACCTCTGTTATCCCAAATTATAAACAAATTATCTCTTTTTCGTTTACTTTTGAACAATCAGAACAAATTTCAATAAACAAAGAAAGAAAATTTTCCGACGTACTGGAAACATGTTCTTTTTACTATTTTTAGATTTTGTGAAATAAAAACAAATTAAACTATGTTTTTTGGATTTTATAGATTAATGGGTAATTTCACCAAATTCAGGTATAATTAACTATCATTACATAGTAATAGTTAGTTTTAGCTGAACTTGGTAAAATTAGCCGTTAATAATATAAAAATTGTTTGAAATTGGAAAATTAATTAAGGAAATTTTCTCAAAATCTATATGATTTCTGCAACTATGTGTGTGGTGAAAATTGCTTTAAATACGAATATGTTTAAAGAAAATCGTAGTAACACAATCAATTTGTTAGTTGTTTTAAGGTAAGTTTCTCCTTTCTTGTATGGCTTACAGCAATGTATGGTTTCCTGTGTTCATATTAAATAAAAATAAACAGAACGTTTAGGCCAAATGCTTTCGTATGTTTATGGTATGCCATAAAATGGAAATCATTCCTTTGACGTTACAAATTTTAAATGCATTTTTTTATTTAATTGTTGTTGTATATTTAATCAAAAGTTTAAAATATTTTTAATAATTCAAATAACTAGTTATGTTTTCGTCAAAAAAATATACTGTTTTTTTTCTTAATTGTACTGTTTTTTTGTATTCAATGTACTGTTATTCCACATTTCAAATCTGGAACCCTAATAGTGGAAGGCCAATGTACGCGGCATGCGGCTGCGGGCGATAATAGCATTGCCATTGTAAAAATGTTAGCATTGTTGACAAAAATGTTCATCCAAAAAAAAAAAAGACATCACAAAAAGTAAGACTTGGTATTACTTGGAAAAGATGCCGCGCGGCAAAGTTGAATTTTTTCAACTTTTGTTTTAAGCCGCGTGAAGTAGACGTTGCCATACACACACATAATTATTTAACAAAAGAAATTTAAAAAACATTACAAATGAAGTGGAAAAAATCCAATTTGATAAGAAAAATTTTTATTATGTTCAAATCAATCGTTCTTTTATAGATTGAACATTTTTTAACAGCTTATTCTACATTTGCCGCTTTAAAATGTGCCGCTTTCATTTGCCTTACAAAAAAATTTCAAGCGAAAAACTAAACAGCTGATCGCCGCCCGCATGCCTCGTACATTGGCCTTCCACTATAATAATGATCAAACGAAAATAATCTTTCATCGACATGTAAAGTCAAGTCTTTAAAAGGAAAGAAAAGGTGTGATTTCAAATCACTTTGAATTTTTTCATTTTGTAGTTAACAAAAGGAAGAACAAATACTTTTGAGTTTCATGGACGTGGGCAATTTTGACGAAACTGGGTCTTTTTTATTCCAGAAAAAAAGTAGTACATAATTTCCTAACCCCGGGTCTCCACGTAGCAATATTTATTGCGGCAAACGTCAAATTTGATTGCTCCATTAAATTTGCGACGTATAGACCGCAAATTGCCATGAGTGGCTATCCATTGCGCAATGATTGCTCTTCTGATTGCTTGAGCAATTATTGCTTAGCAATCTGCTTACAAAACAGTTGTAAGTTATCTGACATTTCATTTCTCTGTACGGTTATTTATTTATAAGTGTGTTTATTTATTAAAAAAGCAATTAAGAAGAAGCAGCCAAGTGAAAAATACTTTAACAAAATACAGAAAAAGTTTTTATATATTATATTTTTAAATAAACGTCAATATCAACAAAAGTAAATGACGAATTTGTTTTTTTGTATTTTTTTATTTTTTTAATAGAACAATACAAGTTTTAGGTTTTTTTTTCATACGCAAATAAACAAAAAAGTAATACAAAATACAGCAACGACAATTACAATTAATTTTATTAATACTTTAAAAAAGAAAATTTAACAACCACTTCAAAACACAACATAAAACATTTGTTATATATACACCCACAAAGCTTTATTGCAACTACTCGCGGTGAAAATTGCAAATTTATGGCAAAGCAATTTCAAGTGTTCTCCAGCAATATAATCAGCAATTATAGCTCCCTTGTTCTGTCGATGTACTGCCGACGTTATTAGCTTGTACTTAGCAATAAAAATTGCTACGTGGAGACCCAGTGTAATGTCTATACGTACGGTGACAATATTTTTTCAACGAAAAAATGACAATTCGAAATTAAGTAAAAATGGTAAATAGTATCAATGTTATTGGATAGATAATACGATAATTCAAGCAATATGGTATTAGGAACAGAAGTATTCTATTGTCCATGAGAAAATGAATAAAATATGCCTAGAAACTCATATAAAAAATTATATAAAAGTCTTTAAAAAAATTTAACAATTAAAAATAATTGTTATTTTTTTAAATACACTTTTTATAACAAAGTTTTAATTGAGACTTTTCCGATAATCCAAAAATTATTAGCAATTGAAAGTAGTCTCTTTGTTGGCGCACTAAAGGCCGGCAGATACAAACAAAATGCTATAAGCTTCATTATATTTTTACTTCCAATATTTTTTTCATTGAAATAGCCAAACTGTTCCATCTATGTTTGATGCTCTGATGTACATATCATCTTTTCCCACTTCTCACCCTATCAAAATGTAAAATTTTTGTAAATACTCCAGCCCACTGACTTAAGTCGTCAAGTCAGAACACTACCTGCCAACATACTCTTTTTCACGAAATTTCACAGTGTCATTTCTAGTCCTATAAAACTGTGACGTACCAAATTTTGTTATGATAGCATTATTTTTTACGGTTTTAGGCGTACTAAACTGTTTTCCGGGAGTATCGCTTATATGGGGCCTAGGGTAAATTATGGGCCGATATTCACGAACTTTTACAGCGTTGTTTCCAGTCGAATAAAATGAATTTTTGAAAAATCTTATATCGTTTTGTGCATTGTACCACCATTTATGTTAGGTTTTGTAACAAAAATATTAATTATTTTTAGGTGGTGGTTCCACATTTTGATTCATAGATCTGATCCTACTGAAACGATTTTGCTGGATAACTACAAGCAGTTTGACACCAAGTTTGTTTATTTCTTTTGAGTTTTTCTAAAGTGAGGATGTTTTCAACAGACGGACATGGCTAAATCGACTTAGAATTACTCAAGGACCCAGAATATATATACTTTATGGGTTCTGAGATGAATAATAAAAAAGTTTCACACGGAATGACAAACTTAGTATACCCTCTTCACAACTAATTGTGGCATACGTCTATTCGAATAAAAATGTGTGTATATCCACCAGTATGTATGAGCAAATGTTTCTCATGTTCTAATTTTAGACGAACGTCATAAAATATGTTTGCGTAGTTTTGGATTGAAAGGCGCGTGGGTTAATTATTTGTTTGTGTTTATTTGTACGTGGGTATTATTCGTTGACTGCAGAAATAAATATATATTATAGGCCTTATTCAGATACATTTTATTTTATATGAAAATTTGTTTAATAAACCTCTCATAAAACTGAATTATTTTTCATGAACAAGGGGGTACATACATATATATTTATATATGGTTTAAAAATCAAGAAAACTCACCAAAAAAAAAAAAGAAGTTATGTAAAAAATATATACATACGCGTCGATTTACGCAGTTTTTAGTTCGCCCGATTTCGATATAAGAAGGACCAAAATATTTAATATTTAATTCCGCAAATTTAATATAACCCGCTTCAAAAATCGTTAGCTTCTTATAACAACATTTTAACAACTCATTACAATTTTTGTTAAAGAAATAAAAATTGTAAGCATTTAAAGTAGGGTTTTTAATTTCCCGGATGTGTTCTATATCCGGGAAACGAAATAAAAAAATCGTATTCCCGGGAATTCCGGGATTCTTTGAATAAAACAATGATTTCATTAAATGAGTTCAAGGCAAAAGTTTGTAAATTTTTAAAAGAATATACACATATACAACAGTTTAAAAAATTTGCTTTATGAATTCCACTGAACACCAAAACAAAACCAAATAAACTGTTACATACATATGTACATTAGGGGTGGATTAGTGTTATATGGAAATTCTTAGCAGCAAGATTTCGATACGCTAGAACCCCCAATTTTGTGGGAAAAACGATACAAAAGCCAAAAAAAAAGCTTCACAACTGTCCCTGAGTCGCTCCTAGAGGGGTAAAATGTAAGACTGACTCCCACTAATATTTCGCCCCCTACATTTTTTATTAACAAACTAGCCCCCTATTTGTGCTCCTTAAGGGGCTCCCATACTAAATATTGTTTTGTATAAAATTACTCGCCACCGCCCCAACTAGCCCCAGAGTGGCCCTAAAGAAGTCAAATATATGACGGACCTCCGATATTTTTGCTACCCGAGCATTTTTTCAGAACATACGAAGTCTCCATCTTAAACATTAGTGTCATGCGATGCATAAACGCAACATGCGCTAAAGTTTTTAAACGCACGACACACGTCGACGAACTAACGCGTGTTATGTACTTCTACCTTACGCGTTATTTCGTCGACGTGCATGGGACAGCGAGAACAAATCATCACCGACATTTTCGAACAAGTGTCGCGAAAATCGTGCACGACGCAAAGAAAGACAATGTCGCTCTTCTTGTCGTTCATTCGCCTACTTTGTCGTCAAGGACTACATGCAAGCCAATGTCGTCTATTTTGACGTTTATGACAAAAATTATATGGTTAACTATTTCAGACAGTTTTTAAGTATAGTTGGAATTCTGTTTCATGTTTTACATTCGACTCTTTCAAGCAATCCTAAAGTTGACAGTGAAGTATTAACTGCATGTAATCTATTTTCCAGCCCGCGAATAGTTTCATCAGCATTTTCGGCTTTACTGGTTAGTGCTTATTCGTAAATTGTATGTAGGTATTTAAATCGACAATTAAAAAAAGAATGTAAGAATTTTTAGAAAACCAAGCAAGTGATAAGCAAGAAAACTTTGTCGTCAATAGCTTTTATAAATACATACAAGACAACTTATAAGACAATGTCGCTCATACTGTCCAACATAAAATTTGAAAAAAGACAAATTATAAGACAATGTCGCTCATACTTTCCCACATTAAACTAAAAAGAAGACAATTTATAAGACAATGTACCCGACGATTTCCTGTAAATTGTCTTCTAGAAATCCTAAACGACAGGGGACAAGTCGTACATACATCATTGACGACGATGTCGTATTTTTCTATGACGAAACACAAAAATCAAATAAAAAATAATAATAACATTGAAAAGTTTTTTTTAATATAAACCAGAAAATATGATTTCAACTTTGAATGAGTTAGGGCTTTTTTTAGTTACTGAAAATCCGTTTTTCCTCAACATAGGAAATTTTAGTTTTGTCCACCACATTATGTTAAAGCCTCGATTTAAAAAAAAAAACGAGATTCGACCTTTCTGCATTAAGCCATCGATACGTTAATAACTATATTAAGGCTGTTGGAGTTTAAATATCGATTTGAAATTTTTAAAGAGACATTCTCGTGATATATTAAACTTTTCAAAAGGTCCTGCATTAGATAATGTTTAAAGTTTAATAAGGACCAGTCCCATATGCATTTAGGATTAAGGTTAGAGCAGGAGTCGGAGTTGGAATGAAAAATTTCAGCGGTTGTAGTCGGAGTAAGAACTATTTTTTGACGCCTCCACAGCCCTATTTATAACGAACAAATTTCATACAAATAACTGCATTTATAACAAAATTATCTTATTTCTTTTAAATTGGCAAAACCCTATTTGTTCTTATACATATCCTGTGGGAAATTTGGGTCAATTAATGAATAGAACCGGTCCTGGGATTTGTGAAAAAAGGAAGAACTCATGACCAGTGAACAGAGAACCAATCATTAAACTGGTTTTTTAAGAACGAAAAAGGAGAAAATGTATTGAATTAATTTAAACGCATTTTTAGTTAATAAGGACTGTTTTTGTGACAGGTACAGGACTCACTGGTGGTGTGCCATATTTTTTTAAAAATTGGATCTAAAATTTGCTGCTTTGTTGAAATAATACATAGGACTAGCATTGAATTAACTAACACTAAACACGTTCATTGTGGCTGTAAGGTGCCAATTGACCCACTCCAATGACAAGCCCATGTAAAAACAGGTCCCATTTGTATAAAGTTTTTGAACTATAACCGGTTCCTACCACCAAACCCTATCACGGGACTACTTTGGTGTCAGTTCGCTTTCCTCTAGGGTAGTTCCTAAACAAACTAACTTCGTACCAAAATGTTTCAGGTTAAGATATTTCAGCTTTTATCGTTTGATCTGATTTCTAAAAGTTTAAACTCTTTTACAAAATCCTCTGGGTTAGTAATTATATCAAAAAAACGGAATTAATAAATACTGGATGTAAAACCTTTAATGAACTCAGCCTCTTATCGCTAATATTAAAAGGGGCACCAAAAACTACAAAATGATACAAAAGGGGATTTAAAACAAAGGGGCCAAAAAAGTGGCACGGCAGTCAAAAAGGGGCAAAAATGCGACTTTAATCGCATAACGGTAACGCTGAGCTTGAGCAGAGACTGATGATCAGAGTTACATGTATGTTTAATGAATATTGAATATCTCTGTTACCTATTTTATATTTTATTGTATTGTTATTGTATTCTTATATATAAACTTTTATTTTTGTAAATTATTGTTACTTGTTTTATTATAGTTAAACAATTCTTCCCTTATTTTTAAATTATAAAAAATGTATAATGTATAAAAAAATATAGTTCAGTTCATTAAAAACTTTTGAAGAAAAAATATTAAAAATAAATAAACATGTAAAATAAAAATTATATTTTTTTAAAAAGAGATGTACATCCAAACATGAGTATTCTTCTTAATTAAATTTACTGGCGCAGTCGGTTTTCGAACTAAATTTATTTTAAAGTCAAAAACTAACGTTCTTTAAATGAGGATGTAAAAAAGCTGTTGACGGAGAAAAAATAAATGAAAATTGTTTAATATAAAAACTTAAAATCGTTTTTAATTGAGGTTCAAACGAATTTTAAAACATTTGTTTGAAGAGAAAAATACATTGCCTTTGAAAAAAAGAATATTCATTTTCAAAACTTTAAGAAGCGACCAAAAGAAGGAAGAAAAAACTGATTAATAACAGGAAAAGAAAACTAAAACTTTTTAACAATAGTCTCAAGTTTATGCACAACAATTGGCTAACAAAAGCAAGCAACAGCTAGATATCAATCAACATTAATATATTAACAACAATCAATACTGTAATGGCTCTCAATGCGTGTACTCTCTTAGATGGTGTACCAGAATTTGATGGAAAAGCAGAAGAATTAGAAATGTTTACCAAGCATGTTGAGGAACTTCGCAAACATGTTGATGCAGCTCTACTATCACTATTCGATTTAAGAGTAAGAAATAAAATTATATCAAAAGCAAATATTGCTCTTATTAATAACAACAATCCAGTGAAATGGGCTGAAATTAAGGTATTACAGTATTATTCGGATATAAGAACATCTTATATAAGAACAAAACGCTTATAAGAAACATTTTCAAAAACACCATGTCTTTTTTGCGATTTTTCTAACAAAAAAGGTTTAATATAAGAAAAACGCTTATAAGAACAAAACTGATAAAAGAACATTTTTCTTAAACACCAAAATCACAAAATGTATAGAAAAACAATTTATATAAGAAACTTCCAACGGCAACACAGAATTTATGTAGTTTGCATGGACAACTCTGTTTTCTGACAGTTTTACAACAAGAACAAAGTTTTTTTTTTTACTTTTAAGCTGGAGGTCCACACCACGCGTTACTCGCTTTTTCGCAGTATACGCAGCTGTCAAAAAAGCGTAGATGCCTTGAGGCGAAAAGTAGGTTTACTTTCTACTTTTGTAAGCTTCACAAGCAGCGTTCGAACAAATCAGCTGATTTTGACAAACTAAATTTTATTTTTACTTGTGCTGCTGCTGCATAAAAAGCGTTGCATGTAACAAGAAACGTAGAACGCAAGTAAATAAAAGCATGCGCTGCGTGGATACGAAAACGCGTGTTATGGACCTCCAGCTTTAGTTTTAGATGAGCGAGCTGGTACTCATCAGAGATCAGCAATGAGTAGTGAAAAAGTGAGTAGAGCTAAATCATGACTCATAAATTCTTGTACTTATACGCACTCGTACTTATTCCAATGTTATTCAAACTCATATTCACTCAAAAGTTTCATTTTATTCATCGTACTCATACTTAGAAACATTGGTAGTGTTTAATTTAGAATCTACTCTACTCAATGTGTATAGGCGAAGCAAAATGCGAGGCTGCCAGATTTGTCCCCGAAATAGCAAAGTGACGATTTGGCAATTACAGTTTACTAAAGTTACATGTATGAAGTGGACGATTTTTCGGCAAATTTATCTGGCAGCGCTGATTATTAAGTTGTGTTTTTTATCTGTTGTGTTAAAACGGTAAATGGATGAGCAAATGATTTGAATCATTGTGAGTATTGTAAGTATTTTCTTGAAATTATAAATCAAGCTGACGTCATTTAGGAGTATGCGTAAAATGTCGACGTCGCACTCATAAATATTTCTTTTGTGAGTATGAGTGAATCAGAGTAGTTTAGTTTAAATGATTTCTACGTACTTATACTTACAAGTGCATGAGTCAGTATGAGTAGCGAAAAAACGATTCATTGCTGATCTCTGGTACTCATATGAAGCTTTGTGTTTTCTGTCAATAAAAACAAAAGTTAAAATTTTAAAAGAAATACAAAACGGTATAAAAAGGAGCGAAATTGCAAAAAAAATATAATATTGGACTTTCAACGTTATCTAAAATAGTAAAAAACTCAAAAGACATAAAAAATAATTATTTAAAAGTTAGAAACGTTATCATGGGGTCTTCACCTGACAATTTTTTGTCATACCAAACGTCAAAGTCCATATAAAAAAAACTTTGAAATTTTTGTCAGCGTTTTTTTTATACGATGTTTGACGTTTATTATAACAGAAAATTGTCAGAGGTGTACTGGTGGTTCGAAATTTGCTGTAATTATCATTTTCAATTTTATTTACATGTTGCTTCTGTTTTTTTCCTATCCTTTCTGTCAAAACTTTGTTTTTTATTATAGACAAATATTTGAGTTTGACATTTTTTTTTTTCAAAACAGTTCGTATTATCAAACTTGGAAAATTAAAATTCTTTGCAAACATAAATTTTTCAGGGACCATCCAAATTTTGTTTTATTTACTAGGTAGAAAATTCTTTCATTATTTTCGAAAGATTAAAGGCAAAATAATTTTTTGGAAATGCACCTCCAAAATTCTCACGTTTTAAATCTGAATTTTTGCCAAAAAGCTTGCAAATTTAGTTCACTTCCTTACATTAGGTGGGCTTTCGGATGCAGATGCATCATCCTCAATTCCTCTTTTCTTTTATTTATATGTCGTTCTTCATTCTTCGTAGCTGAATATTTTTTAAATTAATTTTTTAAAATTTAACAAGTGCTGCGCAAAATTAATAATTTATACCAAGACCGCATTTAGACTATGCAATTAACGCCGAGTTTTTTTTTCTATTTTCTTTAAAGAAGTTGCTACGAAACTCTTTTCATATTTACATTTACAATTTTTTTCATGCATTTTTTCAAACCCTTTTTCTTTCCTACTCCTCTTGCTAACAAACAAAAAGTTGCATGCGAAAGTTGCGGCATTAATTGCATAATGTAAATATGGTGCAACTCAAACAAAAAGTTACCATTAAAGAAAATAAAATATTTACTTCAAATGTTCGAAAACATGGGTAAGAGGTTAATTTTTTACATCTGAGACCCTAGAATGCGATTTCTTTTTCCCTCTCTCCTAGAAACTCAAGACTTGACGAGTCCAACTTGACGTGTGTGAACCGGCACTGACTTCTCAACTTTTCAAGTCACATGTACTTGTGCAAGTCTGTCAAAATTGCTGTTTTACATAAGGTTTTTATTATTCGGTCACAAACGTACATGTTGTTTGCTTCTGATATTGTCGCTGTTTTTTTCCGCATAGTTGTTGCAAAACCAAAGTGGCTCTCGGTTTTAAAATAGCGTGCCGACGCCACAAAAGAGTTCAGCCATCTTAACATTTTTATACCCTTCACCACAGGTGGAAAAGGGTATATATAAGTTTGTCATTCCGTTTGTAATTTCTACAATATTGATCTTAGACCCTATAAAGTATATATATTCTGGCTCCTTATGAGGAGAGAACTTGATTTAACCATATCCGTCCGTCCATCCGTCCGTCTGTCCGTCTTACGTTTGATATGTGTTTTCCGGAGACTGCAGACATGATAGCGGCTACGTGGCTTTACATTTATGTCACATATAGTCCACCATTTCTTGCTATTGAAATTCAGCCAGATCGGTCCAACAATGGCTGAGATATGACCAAAAAACCACGACTGCCTCTAATTTTTCCAAAAAATCCCTTGTGGTTGTTGTATTTTTATTACTTTTTTCTGTATATCTGGAGAACGGCAAGAGCCAAAGCTTTAAAATTAGGTACAAACATTTAGGTTATAAATATACACCATCCTACAAAATGTGGGCGGGATTGGAGAAGTAGGCGTGGTACCTCTCATACAAAAAGTATTAAAAATTTTAAAAAAACCTGAATTTTTTGACTGTAATATGACCTATGGTTACGCCTTATATATCAGAAGATCGGAAATTTTTAATAGAAAATATTTTCTGAAAAACTCGGGAAAATCGGTTCGGATACGAATAAGTTATGACCAAAATATTGATTTTTTTTTGAAAAATACCCATTTTCAGGAACCATAGATCTTTCTTCTTTAACAATCGGTATATAAATCTGTTAAATCGGTTAAGAAATAGCAGAGTTACGACCAAAATACTGAAATCCCAAAAATTACTCTTTTTTATACCCTTCACCACAGATGGAAAAGGGTATATATAAGTTTGTCATTCCGTTTGTAATATCTACAATATTGATCTTAGACCCTATAAAGTAAATATATTCTGGAACTTGATTTAACCATGTGATGTCCCTCTATCTGACTTTTACAGAAGAAATGTTATAAAGGTAACATCAAGGACCGGAAATTACGAACGGAAAACACAAAATTAAATTTTATTTTTTAAATAAAAAATTTTTTTTTGTGAAAAAAAGAATATTGTTTTTCTGTGTTTAAAATTTAAGCGAAAAAGAAAAAAATATTTCTTTGAAAACAAAATTTATAGTTTCAAAAAAAAGCAAAAACTTTTTTTGTAAAAAAAAAAAACAAATAAAAATGTTCAAAAAACTTTTTTTTTTTTGTTGAAAAATATTTCTTAAAACGTTTTTTTTAGAATTTTTTTTCTATGTATGTATTTTTAAAAAATGAAATATGTATGTATGTATTCTCAGAAACCTCTTCATAAATTTGTTTTGAAGAATTAAATTTTTATGACAATGCTTAAATATAATTATCTTGTTTTTCTTTTTTTATGTTTTTAAGAAAACGTTTTATTTTAAAAACTTCATTTTGTGTTTTTAAGAAAACGTTTTATTTCAAAAACTTTATTTTATTTATTTCTTTCGACGGCTTTTTTTAAAAACTATTTTAGAAATTTTTTAATTTCTGTAAAATGAAGAATTTTTTAAACTTGCACAAAAAATATTTTTTAGAAACAAAATAAAAAAACATTTTCCGGTCCTTGGGTAACATACGACATGTTTGTATTTTGCAGTGTAAAATTTGAAAAGTCAGATGTAAAATACATGTCGTGTACATGCAGCTTTAGAAGGCTGTGTTAACTTGAAGAATAAAACTCAAATACTCTTGTTTAAATTATTTAGTCTATTTTCTTCGACCTTTTAATTTTATTTCTTCTTATTTTTAAGTCAAGCTCAAGGTCAGGTTATGAACTTATGTACCAGTGAACGACTGGAAAACTCTTATGTTTATGACATTAATAACACTATGGAACATTTTTGGGATTATTGTCTGGGGGGTGAGAAATTCCAAGTCAGGGTGATGGTACTAGGTCAGTATAGTTAAACCCTCAAAGGGTTTTGCGTTCGTATGTGTCAGTTTTTTTTTATGACATTTTAAATTTTTTCCTTATCTTGATGTTTTTTTGTTTAACATAACTCGAGAACCACTTGTCCGATTTTGCTAAAACAAACTCAAAAAAATTTAGAATTACAATTTCTTTAATCCGTTCATATAACGTTTTTTATAATCAACAGTTTTGCCGGTAAAAATAAATTTGTGGAGAAAAAAAAATATTTTTTTGGCTAAAAATTAAAATTTTTTTTTTTTTAATTCATAAAAAATCCAAAACGGAAAAAGGATCAAGTGTTTTTAATTTCATGTAAAGTCACATAACCTATAAACAAAATGCGACATAGATCATAGAAATCGATTAACGCGTTCTGCTTTTATTTACAATTAAATGAAGGTATCCCATTTTGACAAGAATATTGATATTTGTTTTTATTCAAAAAAGTGTCATTTATCGCCTTTTTTATAAATTTTCCCCAATAACTCCAGACTTCTGGCCATAAACTACTAAAAAAATTAAGTAAACATTTTTATAATTTTTTATTTTTATTTTATTTATTTATTTTAATAAATATTGCCTAGACTTTTTCGATGGTGGTTGTTCGGGACTAGTGGCATCGCATTCATCGCTATCATCAGTTTCTGAACCACACATAATGTCAATGTGTGACTCCACTGTTGGCCCTTCTGTACCCCCTGAAAATTCTTTATCATCAAGATCATCCTTGTCTTGCCACACAAGCTTACTCCACCAGCAAATTTCCGCAATTATTGCACTCGGCGACTTTTTGCCTCTATATCTGTAAGTTTTTGTTTTATTAAAATGAGTTTGAAAAAATAAAAAATCAGTATTACCTCATTTCAAATGGCATAGCAACTTGATGATAGCGTTCACCTTGTTCATCAGATTCGGTAGCCAATTATTTGCTGAAGTAGTCCAGATGATGATGTAAATAATGGATTTTCAAGGACAATTTCCGAGAATGCTCTTAACATCCTTGCGACAGAAACATCGTAGTTGTTAGAACGATGCTTTCCCAACAAGCCTTCTATTACTTCTTTGATTGCCTGCCATGCATTCAATTCAGCGTCAATCAAAATATTGTTGAATGCGTCACTTTTAATCAGCTTTCGTATATCTGGGCTATTTAGTACGCCTGATTGGAAAAAATTTATTTGTTAAGATGGAAAATCATGGGAAATTAATGTGATATTATAACTTACCTTCTTTAATTTTACTTTCGCTGAGTCTCGGGTAAATTAGTTTCAAACACAAGAAAACTTCATCTCTTTTGGCGACAGTTTTGATAAAATTCTTAACAATTCCAAGTTTAATATGCAGTGGAGGCAGCAATATCTTCTCCTTCGGCACTAGAGGCTCACGAATAATATTGGCCATTTGTAACCTGCTGTGCTCTCTGAGTTTCCATCCGTGGCATGCATATTGGTCACCGGAAAATCGTGTGTCCCAATCGCACAAAAAGCACATATATTTTATATAGCCGCTTTGAAGACCGCAAAGCATTGCTACAACTTTTAAATCGCAGCATATGCGCCACATATGTTTGGCGTAGTTAACCATTTTTAAAATATTTTCCAGTGCATCATATGTTTCTTTCGTTTCTGTACTATAGGCGATTGGAACTGAAGGTTTTTTATTGGTCTTATGCAGTAAAACCGCCTTCAAGCTGAGTTTTGAACTGTCAATAAATAATCTCCAGTCATCTGCTTCATATTTTATTTCCATTGCGTCCATCAATTTTCCTACATCCGGACAATATGCAGAAGTTTTTTCATCATTCACAAGGAATAAACTTTGGAGTGTTGCCTGACGACTTCGATAAGCTGTGACTTTCACACCGGGTGCCAACAAATTGTTTGATTTCAAAATGGAAGCCAGCTCTTCCGAATTATGCTGTGTTAATTCCAACTTGGCGCAACAATTGAATCAAGCTTATTTTGATTTATTAATATTGGCTCATTGGATACTGATGGCTCATATGGGGGATCATCACGTGCATGATATGTCGGAGCAGTCGTAGAAGAGAAAATATCTGGGCTAGAAGCTTTTGGCACAGAAATGTGATCCGAATGAGGCAATGGTGTTGCGGCACTTGCAACACCAACGTAATTATACGATTTTCTTATCCTTTTTGCGGCTCCTTTATTCGCACATGCATAGCAATTCAATGGATTGTGACCTTCGCCAGGATTAGTCCAAGTCATTGGGATACCGAATGGCATACTTTCACGTCTTCTATTTTTCCAATCCATTAGACGGTTGTAGCAGCTTTTACACACTATATTTGGTACCCAATTTTCGTTCACTATAACATTTTGGTTGAAGTACATCTCGTATGTTTGAACAAAATCAGTACTGAAATTTCCCATTTTTTTATGTGTTGAGACATATTGACCACAGCAGTAGCAAAAGCTATTTATATCTGCCTTGCACAGTTCCATATTCTGTTCTCTTTTGTTCAAATTTTTGAAATTCATACATTTACCTAATTGTGAATAAATGAGAAACGCGTGCATCGATTTTCATGATCTATGCCTTTTTTTGCTCATGAGTTATGTGATTTTACGCGAAAGTAATTAGTTTTGGCACTTTTTTCCATTTTGGATTTTTTATGAATTAAAAAAAAAAATATTTAAATTTTTAGGCAAAAAATACTTTTTTCCCTTCATACATTCATTTTTTTTTTTTTTGTCATTATTTTTTTTATTGAATTTTCATATATTAAATATGAACTAACAATAATTAATCAAATCTTAACCTAATACGTTATTTTATGTCCTGCCAGTGCCAGACAAAATTTTCTTCATCACGGGTTCTGTTCACTTATATAGGTGTTTATCGCTCATCTAATTGGGTAAGTGCTGCAGTGTCTCTTCTTCTTAAGCGAGTGTGGCCGCCATGATTTAAAATATTTCGAGCTAGTGGATTTGGGTGTTGTTCAAGCCTTTTTAAATATTTTATTGCATATTTTGTAATCATAGTTTTAACTAATGGCACATTGAGATCCTTATGAATGTTTGAGTTTTTAACATACCAGGGAGCTGCTGTGATTATTCGAAGAAGTTTATTTTGGCGCCTTTGAATTTTGTCGATATTAGAGGCCGAGGCAGTGCCCCATAGTTGAATACCGTAGCACCAGATAGGCTTTAAGATAGAGTTGTAAAGTAGAAGCTTGCAATCGAGACTAAGCACAGAATTTCTTCCAATAAGCCAATGAATTTGAATGGCTTTTAGTTTCATTTGAGTTAATTTTGCCTCTATATGGCATTTCCACGTTAATCGCCGATCCAGATGTATACCGAGATATTTTACATGCGAATGTTGAGGAATTATTTGATTGATTGTAATACGGGGGCAAGATTCCCGGCGCAAAGTGAATGTTATATGTACGCAGCCTTTTTATTCTAGGAATGTTTTAACCTCTTCTGGGTCCACACATGAGTCAATACCCTTAATCACTACCTGTAGACCTTTACTGCTTTTCAGTTGGTAGGTATAAAAGTTTTTTTTAAGCGTTTCAAAGTTGTTTTATACTTCCACGCTTTATAGCCGCTACGTAAAACGAATTTTCACCTATCACCGATATCAAACTCTTTGTGAGCTCATTTGAATTTTGCTCCCTTAGATATATCGGGGGAGGCTTGGATGGTTTAATGACGTTTGGTGCTTCAGAGGATTTATCCTCCAGAATTGCAAAACGATTTTGAGTATTTATTTTATCAAAAGATGGTACTTTTGAGGCCGAAGCAACTGCTGCAGAGGTAGGGCTGCGTCCCCGTTTAAGCACTGTTATGTACCTGTCCATACCAACTTGTACTGTAGGCTTTTGACAACTTTTTACAGGGGGGTTTTCCATTGCATTTGTGTTTGAGTTCATGGTATCATTTCCCACTAAATTTGTTTTTGACGTCACGGCAATACTTGCTGGGCTGGCAACACTTGTCACCAAATCTAGTTGTAGTTTTTTTAATGAGTCACTATCCACTGTTTTTGTAAACACCGAGGGTGATAGGGAACGTGTTCGAGTAATTGGCTTAGCCGTTAAATAGTTTATATTGTTTTGTTTTGTTTTATTTATTTCTGCATTATTTTCATTTGCATTAACTAAAACGTAAACGTTTCTTTCATTTTGTCTTAGTGTTGTTACACTGTTCGTACTCATGCAAAGAGTTGTTTTTGTTTTTCACCGTTTTGCTTTGCTCTTAATATTTTTATTATTTATTGTATTTTACAACAACAACAAAAAATAAGAAATTTAAACTTAAATGTTTTTGTTCAAAATATGTATACACATGTATGAACATTCATACACTAAAAGAATTTTCTTCGCAATACTAACGAATTTTGACATTAATCCCATGAAAAATTGCATTATAAAGGAACCTATGCAGCGCTTCGTTGGATCAATGAAACCTGTTTCATTAAAAGGACTTAATGAAACATTACATCAGATCCATGAATATTATTCATTGAATTAATACTTTCAATAAAGTAAAATTTTTTTATTTATTTTTATTTTTTTTAATTACTTTTTTTTCTTTTTTCTTATTTTATTTTACTTTATTTTATTTTATTTTTTATTTTTTTTCTGTCTCTGGTGGGATTCGAACATGCAACCTCGGTGCTAATAGACTAGCTCACTACCAGCTAGCCTACAGGGGCAGTATAGTTTTTGTATGAAAAAACTATGTTTTGTTCTCAATTAAGAGCGTAAATATGAGATTAAATTGTCCATAATAACAATAACAACGTTGATTGAAAGTGGATTGAAAGTATCTGTTTCATTACTATAATGACATTTTTATTGTCATAATGAAAATTTAAATTTATGAAGGAAATTATTGAAATATGTTGCTTTTATAAAAAAAATTTTGATTTCATAAATTTAATGGCATACATGTAACATTAGATGTATGAAATTATTAAATCTTACATTTTTTAAATAACAATTAAACATTTTTTTAAGGAAACTATAATTTTGTATTAATTTATGAATATAGTTATGTTTGTTTATTGATTTTTTGTGTTCCCAATTAAAATTTTTTGTTTTACTTAGACAAACTTAATTTTTCATATATCCAATGAAAATTTTTAACGTAATTACGAAATCTAATGAAGCGATTTTAACGAAAATACTTCATCAAACCTATGAAATTCCATTTAGACAATGAAAATTTTCATTTACCCAAGGAAAACTTTTTTATGAAAATGATTCATTAAATATATGAACCATTTTTCTTTCAGTGTACGTACATATATATTTTTACTATTTTGTTTTATTTAATTTTATCGTTTTAATTGTTCACTATAATGTTAAATAACAAAATATATTATTTATTTTTAAGCGTCCATTCGCTGCTTATATTAAAAAGTCAAATGTGATTAATTGAAAGTTCAAATCGTATGCGGGTTTAAAAATACACGTCTGTATCACAACAAAGCACAAACCGAACATTCATTTTTAACTTCGAAAGTGTTGCACATATAGGAAAACGGTATAGAAACAGATTAGAGAAATTGTAATGCTTAATTTTCCTAAATTTGTTTCATCAAAATCGGACAAGTGGTTCTCGAGTTAAACTACGTTTTTGCCAAAATGTTACAACTAAGCGAAAAAACATCAAGATAAGGAAAAAATTTAAAATGTCATAAAAAAAACTGACACATACGAACGCCAAACCCTTTGAGGGTTTTACTATACTGACCTAGTACCATCACCCTGACTTGGAATTTCTCACCCCCCAGATTGGCTGTTGCACTGTGTAATTATAGGACGGCTCATAGGACATATAATACATTGGATAGATTATTTAATAAAATGAAAGATAGAACAGAGCAATTAGATAGATTTTATATTACAGTAGAATCCCTATAATTCGTAATCGCAAGGGACCGGCCATTTCTTACGAATTATAGGAGTTTTTGATTTAGCGGGGTTTCGATTTAACGGTGTTAAAATAAAATAAGTACGAATTAACGTACTTAAACGATAAAAAAAAAACAATTGTTAAAAATAAAATATATAAAAATTATTCATGTAACAAACTGATCTTAAGAAATTAAACATACACACAAGCAAAAGCAAAAACCCACGCAAAAAAATAGCGTTGGACAAAAAATCATTCTTTCCATGTTTCTGTTGTTGTTATTACCAGTGTTTAAAATTCAGTCGCCAGTTTTTTTTTTTAACAGGCAACTATGCTGAAAATAGTTCGACACATCAATTTTCATCCACACTCATACTTAAATCAGTTGAACTGTGTGCGCACAGTTACTGAAAAAACAGTAACACAATTTACTTTTTTTTCAGCAGTCAAAAGAATCAGCAGCCGACTCACTCCATTTTTAACACACAGACTGCTGAACTGGCGACTGAAACACAGAAGCTGATGTGTTTACAGTTGACGTAAACATTTTTTTTTAGTTTACTAAACGACGTAGCTAGAAACTGGCAGTTCGACTGTATAGTCGCGTAACACAAACTGGCTGGTGACTATATTGAGTTCTGTTCACTTAAAAATACATTTGTTTTGTTGTTGAAAAAGAAAAGAGAAATACAATTACATACGTACATATGTATGTATGTATTAATAGAATGAAGAAACTTATTTGTAATGTTTGGAATGTCAGTTATAATACTTTTTATTTAAAAATATTTATTTGTGCTTTATATAGGTACATAGGAATTTAATAAAAAATTAAAAAATTGTTTTTAAGATAAAATGAAAATAAGATTTTCTGTAGAAAAAATAACAAACATACAAATTTTTTCTGTTAGTTTAAAATATTATAAGTTTCCACTAAAATTATTTATTAACTATTTTATTTTTAAATCAAGCTCTAGGTCTTTTTAATATTAAATTATTTATTTTCGATAATAATAAAAAGACCTAGAGCTTGATTTAAAAATAAAACAGTTATTAAATTAAAAAAGGTCAAATAAAAGCTAAATATAAAATTATTTATAATAATCTAAGTTTTTTTTGTTTTGTTTATACATAGGTATTTTAATTATTATATACCTTTTTATATTTATTTATTTATTTACATATGTCTATAGAACATTGTCCCTTGCAGACTATTTAAAGAACTTAAATTAGTTAATTCAAAATAATATATACAATTTTTTAAGTATTATTTACAAGATTTAAATACTATTTACAAAATATTATTATAAAAATTATATTTTAATGTGATTATTTCTCATATTATAAAAAAGAAAAGAATTATAGTTATGTTTTGATGAGCTAAATTCCATTATAAAATGATGCGACAATTTATTAACCCAGCAAAAACTTTACTTACAATCCTACTTTCAATGACTTCAAGAATTCATTACTTTGTAGCTTTATTCACAGAAAAATTTAAATTTTCATTATGACAATAAAAAGCTGGATAAAACTTAAAAAACTGAAGGTCTTAAAACAATTAAACAAACTGCTGGCTTGTTTTTTTTAAATTTTTACGAAAATAGCTTAAAAACTTCCGTTTTATTTTCTTTTGAAAAACAGGCAGTGAACTTTAGTTTTGAAAATAATTAAAAAAAAATATGTTCTTAATTCAATTTATATGCAGGTTCAAATATTTAAACTTGTTAACATGATTGTTTCATTTTTGTTTTTTCTTTATATTTTTGTGTTTTTCTTCATTTTAACTTTTACTTTTGAAGTTATTTTGCCTTACTTACGTTTATAAGACTAAATTTTTACGTTTTTATGTAATTTTCTTGTTCTATTCATGTTTTTTCCACTAATAAATATTAAAAAAAAATTTCAAGTGCATATTTTTTAAATATTTAGCCCAAATATTTATATTTTTTGGTAATTTTTTTTGCTTATAAAACGCGATGCATATGCGTTTATAAAACATAATATTTACATTGGCTAAAATTGCTTTTAACGTTCCCTGAAGGAATCTTCGTGTCCATAATAAATTTTTTATTTAACTGCAACGTTCTAATTTTGTACACAATAGTCCATTTATTATGCTGGGTACACACAGTGCAACCTACATGGAAACTGTTTCAATGCAACCTCAAAATATCAAAGCGTTTTGATGTGTATGCAATCTGAAATGAATGAAAATGAATTTAATTCACTGGATTGCGTAAACGTGTTGCATAGTGTGTACCCAGCTTTAGAGCTTGAACTCTATTTCCCAGCAAAAACTTTGCTTACAAAATAAGCAGAAAAATAATGAGAATTTGACGAGCCAACTACTTACTTTTCTTCTAGAAAAAGTACTTATTTTTGCTCGAGATGTCCCAAAAGTAATCCATTATAATTTAGCCTATTATAATCCAAAAATAAAAGGTTTTTTTTATACTTAAAATTTTTATAAAAATATATAGTTACACAAAGTCAATAAAGTAAAATTTTTTTAATTTTTTTTTTAATTATTTTTTTATTTTTATTTTTTTTAATTATTATTTTTTTTTTTTCTTATTTTATTTTATTTTACTTTACTTTATTTTATTTTTTTTCTGTCTCTGGCGGGATTCGATCGCGCAACCTCGGTGCTGATAGACTAGCTCTCTACCAGCTAGTCTACCGGGGCAGTGTAGATTTTGTATTAAAAAACTATGTTTTTTTTACTATAATGACTATAATGACATTTTTATTGTCATAATGAAAATTTAAATTTTTCTGTATATTTAAGATATAATAATAAAGTTATTATTTAATATATAACTAATAATCCAAAAAGTGGCGAATAAAGCTACAAAGTAATGAATTCTTGAAGTCATTGAAAGTAGGATTGTAAGTAAAGTTTTTGCTGGGTTAATAAATTGTCGCATCATTTTATAATGGAATTTAGCTCATCAAAACATAACTATAATTCTTTTCTTTTTTATAATATGAGAAATAATCACATTAAAATATAATTTTTATAATAATATTTTGTAAATAGTATTTAAATCTTGTAAATAATACTTAAAAAATTGTATATATTATTTTGAATTAACTAATTTAAGTTCTTTAAATAGTCTGCAAGGGACAATGTTCTATAGACATATGTAAATAAATAAATAAATATAAAAAGGTATATAATAATTAAAATACCTATGTAGGTATAAACAAAACAAAAAAAACTTAGATTATTATAAATAATTTTATATTTAGCTTTTATTTGACCTTTTTTAATTTAATAACTGTTTTATTTTTAAATCAAGCTCTAGGTCTTTTTATTATTATCGAAAATAAATAATTTAATATTAAAAAGACCTAGAGCTTGATTTAAAAATAAAATAGTTAATAAATAATTTTAGTGGAAACTTATAATATTTAAAACTAACAGAAAAAATTTGTATGTTTGTTATTTTTTCTACAGAAAATCTTATTTTCATTTTATCTTAAAAACAATTTTTTAATTTTTTATTAAATTCCTATGTACCTATATAAAGCACAAATAAATATTTTTAAATAAAAAGTATTATAACTGACATTCCAAACATTACAAATAAGTTTCTTCATTCTATTAATACACTCATAAAATTATTACAGTAACTGATTGTAGGTTATTAAATTCGTTTTCGGTACTGTTAAAATTGAATAAAAATATAGTTATTTTACGAATAAATTTATTTTTCAACATTTATGTTTGTTATTAAAAAAACAAACTACCAAAAAATAATGTTTTCCGTATTTTTTTTTGTTAATTTGTTTGATTTTTATCGGTTAAAATATATTTTTTAAAAGTAAAAACTATTCAATTTTAACGAATATGATGTTCAATAAATAAAAAACTTAGAAATTACTGAAAAAATCATTTGTTTTAAATGAAATGTAAATGATCCGTTTTTTAAATGAATTTTAATTTGTTTCAAATGAATTTTCGTTTGAATTTAACTACATAATATTTTGAGTGTACATACATACATATGTACGTATGTAATTGTATTTCTCTTTTCTTTTTCAACAACAAAACAAATGTATTTTTAAGTGAACAGAACTCAATATAGTCACCAGCCAGTTTGTGTTACGCGACTATACAGTCGAACTGCCAGTTTCTAGCTACGTCGTTTAGTAAACTAAAAAAAAATGTTTACGTCAACTGTAAACACATCAGCTTCTGTGTTTCAGTCGCCAGTTCAGCAGTCTGTTTGTTAAAAATGGAGTGAGTCGGCTGCTGATTCTTTTGACTGCTGAAAAAAAAGTAAATTGTGTTACTGTTTTTTCAGTAACTGTGCGCACACAGTTCAACTGATTTAAGTATGAGTGTGATGAAAATAGAATACAGTTCATTTTTTTCCAGCATGTTGCTGAAAATAAATGAAATTTTATGCAAATTTTGACTGCTTTTAGCAGTTGTTCGAAACCCTGGTTATTACGAATTATAAGTGGTACTTAGCAGAGATCAGCAATGAATCGTTTTTTCGCTACTCATACTGACTCATGCACTTAAAAAATTTTATAAAAAAGGAAATAAATATGGATTAAAAACTGTTACCGGTTGTGTTATTTTAATTTTTTATTTCGTATTTAATAATCAGTTCATACTTGTTTGCTTTTGCTTAAAATTCCACGTGAAAGAAGTGCAGCTAACATTATTTCGCAGTTGTAAAAAATGTTCTCCGAAACATTTCGAAACTTTTTCACAAAATGAACAGAGTACAACTCTATCAACATTATTTCATAGACAATCCGCACAAGTTTTTATCATATGCGTTTTGACAGCATTTCCGTGAAATGTTGAACAGAGTACTAGGCTATACTCATGAGTCTGGTCAATGCATTTTGAATGAATAAAAATGTGTAACACGGGGGGTAAAGAACAATTTAATTTTTTTTATTTTATTCTCTTTTGTGCTTTTCGTTTTTTTTTTTTAACATTTTTAAGATGTTACACAAATACAGCTGTTTACTATCGTTAAAAAAAGCTACAGAATCACACTATCGTTACTGCAAGCGAATATATGTATATGTCGACAAATATAACGATTGTCGGCTCGTTAAAAGTTAGTGAATCGCACCACTGATCAAAAATACAAAAATACATCTTCTCAAAAAACGGCTTTGTCTTCACATTGTGCCAATTTTAATCATACAACAGAATTCGAAAATACAACAGTTTTAAATACAGAAAAAAAACTACAAACGACGCTTCATGCTAGAAATGTTATAACAATTCAACACACCAATCGAACAAAGAATTAATTTTAAAACCGATACGGACAATGTAGCTTAAATCTGCAGACATTTAATTTATAAAAATAAGATAGGAAATTGAATAAGTTTAGAAAAATGAAATCGAATAATATTGTTTCCTGTGTATTATTTTTATTATTTATTTTTCATGTTGTCAATTATTGTTATTCAATTTAAATTTTGTTTTCTAAAAATTTGTTTAAAATTTATAAACCGGAAGAAGCTGTCCATTGTGGCAGCGAAATATTGGATTAATAATAAACTAATATATTTTTCTTAGCCTGACCGTGAGCTTGACTTAAAAATAAGAAGAAATACTCTTGTTTATTTTTTACATAAAACTTATACACTCAGGACTCGTTTTATGCGGATTCAAATTTATGAGATTTTTAAATTTACGATTTTTTTTTTAAATTTTTACGGTTTTTGAAATCTAAGATTTTTTTTAAGATTTTTTAATGTTTTTAAATTAACCCAAGTTTGCATCACTGATATAGCCATTAAAGTTTGTGTTGTTTATATGCATAGCCGATACGTATGTATGTATGAGTGTTTTTAAACTAATGAAGAGCACATAATATTAGTTTTACAACGAAGGCTAATTTCGGTAAAAAAAAAAGAATAAAAAATTAGGTGGAAGTTAGAAAAATTTAAATTTAATCTCGTTCTTTTCTGTCATTTACGGTACAATATTGTAATAACCACATGTACCTACGAGTGTAAAGAAATTTGCATAACTTTTAAACTAATAAAGGTCCCATAATAAAATATAAGGTTAATTTAGATTAAAAAAAAAAAAAAAAATTAGAACAAAGTTAGAAAAATTTGAAATTAAATTGGTCATTTCCGGTTTTGCAGATGAAAGTTTTATTAGGTTGTCCGCTTCACATATACATACATACATATTTGTTGATTTGTTTTATGCTATTTTGTTTTGATTTTTTAATTAAAATTTGAATTTATTCGGTTTTTCAGAATTTTGGAACGGATCATTAGTTTTTATATGAAGCTTTTGTATCGTTTTATGCGAATTCAATTTATGCGATTTTTTTTGGAACGCATCTATCGAATAAAACGAGACCTGAGTGTATTTGGCGATTTTTAGCGAATTTTTTTTACCAAAAATCTATATAAATATCATTTTGGCGATTTTCGGTAAACACGTTGGCGATGAAGGTGATACAAAATCTGACAACCTTGACCGCTGGTAGGAAAAACTAATGACGACATCGTCATCAGCAAATTAAAAAATATGTACATATCAGGGACGATAAATGAGAAAACCAATATCGTACCAACAAACTTTTAAAATCGTTCTTTTTCGGCTAATAGTACTAAATAATTTTTTTTATAAATTTTACAACAAAACACAAAAGGTAGTTTAAATTCATTTGTACATGTAATGTTAAAATAGCAAAAAATACATGATCATTAATTATACATAATAATAGGGTGGGTAAGATTCTATAAGTCATTCCAAGAAACCATAGGTGTGTGGCCCTTTGTTTCTTTTAGGAACCACAGGACATAATAATAATAATAATAATAATAATAATACGTCAAAAATGAATTTCGAGCCCCAGATTTTTCAGTTAGTTTTCCAAAATATTCAAGAATAGAGGCAAACAAATTGTATTTGGTCGAAAATTTACGAATATTTCTCAAAATGCAATCTCGAATCTTAAACGCTCTAAAAATATGTGCATATGTACGAGCATCTTTAGATTGCATTTCCAAATTTATTGTGCTTACAATTTTTAATATTTACTACAGAAACAGGTAAGGAGAAGAAAGTCCGAATATATGTAATTAAATGTAATGCTGCAAATACTTTTGCAAAAGAGCAAATCCAAAATATAATAGCTGTTTTGTTAAAGCCAACAATAAAAAATTGAGTTTCCCTTAGATTTCATAAAAAAGCTACGAGATTTTGCATTTTCGCAAGACTATTTGCACTAAACACTAAACTGAGCTTATATCCAGTGGGCAGTAAATTCTAGTTGTCATTTTATATCAATTATAAGTATGTAGGTTTGACAAAATTTGGAAATAGTACCAAATAAGTCACGGGGGTAGCAGCGAACTTTTTAGTTTTTGATTGTACCAAAAACAGTACAATTGAACCAACTTTATCAACCCTAGTACATATATATGTATTTTTATTTCAGTAAATTTTAAAAAAAGCTCCATTTTGTTATGCTGTGTAATATACAAATGTTGTTTATAACAGAAATAATAAAGAAATAAAATAAATAATAATATACACATTCATTAGTGGGTCCCAAAAAAAATTCTTTTTTTTTAATTTTCATGGGTGCTGGGAAGAGGTCGCTTATGTCGAATTTTTTTCAAAAAAAACTGGTTTGACGGCCTTTTTTCGAGTTTTCTGTATATGTAGCTTTGACAAAAACCACGATTTTCTTCACTTTTGAGGAAACCATCTAAAAATTTAAAAAAAATTGTCCAAGCTTTGTTTTTGTTTGCAAAAATTAGAAGTTTTTGCAATGCATTTGCTCATTAAGGCACCTTACAATAATTCTAAGCCTCTCCGAAAAATCTCAAACTTGAGCCCCAAAAAAAGTATGTTTTGGGACACACTATTGTACATTGTACTCGAGAGCTCAAATATAGGTATATGTTATATGGATGACTATCTGTTTATTTAAAGTTTAAGCATTAATATTTGATTTAAATTAACTTTAGAAAAAACTAAATGTACTGATTTCTTGCCGATCCAATTCTTAATAAATCTCGTAAATTGACTATTCTATCGGGAAAATAAACGAAACCTTAAAAATATCTTTGTGAACGTTTTGAATGAAATCGCATATTAGCACATGTATGTATATAAATTTAGCAAGATCACACTTTTAAAATAATATCTGAGTATACTGGTTTCAAAGCGCTGAGATTCTGGTTATCCATACATTATGAAATTTTTTGACGTCGAATCCTGTGTATGGGAAGTGTTTTGCTCATTTCATCAATCGCGTATTTGTGCCACGCCCACTTCTCCAATCACGCCGATATTTCGTAGGATATTATCTGTGGATAACCATGATCCTTGTTCCTAGCTTATAAACTTTACATCTTTCCGTTCTACATATCTTCTATCTATTCTTCTATATATATAAAACAGGATGTGTGTATGTATGGACTCCAAAACGGCTGGGCCGATTTTGATGAAATTTTCAGGGAATATTCAGGCGGGTGACACTGTGAAGTCTGATTCGGTCTGCGGGCGGAGGGGCGTGGCAAAATCCAATTTTTATATTGCACCACCAATGACATCTATATAATTTGGACGCTTTTTTGTTCAAAATGATCGCCATGGTCCAACTTAGATTTATACGAAAAGAAAATTTTGGCCCCGCCCACTTTTACGCCCTTTTTTCCATTAGAGCGCATAACTTGAGAACGGCTTGACCGATTTGGACGATTTTTGCTTTAAAATGATTGCCATGGTCCAGCTTAGGTTTTTACGGAAAGAAAATTTTGCCCCGCCCACTTTAACGCCCATTTTTTTCGATTTACCTAAAATCAGAAAACGGCTCCATCGATTTGACTAATTTTTCTTTCAAATGTTCGTATCTTTTTAACGGATTTTAAAAATCGAACGCAAACATTTTTCCTAATTTTGACAGGACAACGTATGTCGGGTCAGCCATATAGTATGTATATACAAATCTATAATGTCTTTGTATGGGAAGTGTCACGCCCACTTTAACAATTCCACTCACATTTTGTCGGATGTTGTGTATTGTTAACAAATATGCTTGTATCTAATTTGAAGACTTTAGCTGTTGCAAAGCAACAAAAACAAAGAATTTATGAGTAAAATTAGAGGCAGTCCTATGACTAATATCTCAGTAATTTGTGGGACCGATCAGGCTGAATTTTAATTGCAAGCAAGTCCGGACTATATGTAACATGAGTATATAACTACCTATGGGGTGTTCGGAAAACCGATTTCAACGGAACCACGGACAGACGGATATCGTTTAATGAACTTCACTCCTCAGAAATACCCAGATTACATACTTTATAGGGTCTAAGGGGCATATCGTTAAAATTACAAACGGAATGAAAAGCTAACATATACGTTTTTGCATTCGGTGAAGGGTATAATTATGATCCCTTATCTCCGTGGATCTAATCAGCGTTAAAAAACTGCAGTTAAAGTAGGAAAACATCTTCTTCTGTCATTGGCCAAAAAAACTGTTGCTTTTACTTCTGATTCATTAAATGTAAATAGTCGCTGTCAAAACAACTCAAAAAGCGAAAAGTTGTACACGCATTTTCGTTTTTTGTTCGACAGTTTTGGTTTCGACTGCAGTTTTTTTGAACCCTGGATTTAATTACCTTTTCAGCCGGCCTAAAACAGCAGAATTACTTAACGCTGGGACTCCACGTAGCAATTTTTATTGCTAAGTACAAGCAATAACGTCGGCAGAACAATGACAGAACAATGGAGCAATAATTGCTGATTATATTGCTGGAGAACACTTGTTATTGCTTTGCCATAAATTTGCAATTTTCACCGCGAGTAGTTGTATAAAGTTTTGTGCCTTTATTTATAACAAATGTTTCATGTTGTGTTTTGAAGTGATTGTTAAATTTTCTTTTTAAATCAATAAATTAAATTAATAAAGTAAAATAATTAATTTTAATTGTCGTAGCTGTGTTTTGTATTACTTTTTTGTTTACTTGCGTATGAAAAAAAGCCTAAAACTTGTATTTTTCTATTGAAAAAATAAAAATATACAAAAAAAAAAAAAACAAATGTGTCGTTTGTTTATGTTAATATTGACGTTTATTTAAAAATATAATATATAAACACTTTTTCTGTATTTTGTTGAAGTATTTTTTCACTTGGCGGCTTTTTCTTAATTGATTTTTTAATAAATAAACACACTAACAAATCAACAACCGTACAGAGAAATGAAATGTCAGATAAATTACAACTGATTTGACAGCAGATTGCTAAGCAATAATTGCTCAAGCAATAAAAAGAGCAATCATTGCGCAATGGATTGCCACTCATAGCAATATGCGGTCTATACGTCGCAAATTTTATGGAGCAATCAAATTTGATGTTTGCCGCAATAAATATTGCTACGTGGAGACCCGGGGTAAATATGCCGTTGTCAATGCCCCCAAATTCCAAAGATACTTTCGGAATTCCCCTTATTCGAAATAAGTACATACTAGGGATGCCAATCGGGATTGATATCCAGGGATTTCGGGATTTTTCGGGATTTTTTTTAAATAAACAACACTTTTATTATTTATTTATGAATTTTCAAAAGATATATATGTATAACATATATTTTTAAAAAAGAAAAATAAGAATTATAAAAATAAACAAGTTAGAGTGCTATATTCGGCTGTGTCGAATCTTTGATACCCTCCACCGACACTTCGAATGTTTTAGGAGTAATATCTGTATGATGTCTATTTATTATTACAATCTTTGTAAAAACAGACATCCGCATTAAAATTTGTTGCGGTTTAGACCTATATAAAATTATTGATCGACAATCAGAATCAATTTTAAAAAGTTTGAGTAGAATATCAGTTTAAGATGAACTTAAATGATTTTCAAGAGAACAAATTATATAAAAGCCATGGTAAGCTATGAACCAATCATCCCAAATTCTACAGAACGATTTCTGGTATTAAAAAACATAAATTTCAATACAGCGGTGCAATTAGTTTAAGCGTTTGCAGTAAATTTCAGAAGGCTGCTAAAATGGAATCTAAGGAAAATTATTATTTTTCTGGCCTTATGAAGCTAAACTGAAAGAAAGTTTACCGCGTATTTAATTTTTTTACCAGAGTGGGCTTTATATGAGGCCTATGGTAAATTAAGAACTGATCTTCACGAAATTTCACAGTCTTATTTGTAGTCCTGTCAAACTTATATGTTCCAAATTTTGTTATGATAGCATTATTTTTTACATATTTAGGTTTACTAAGCTGTTTTCCACGAGTAAGGTTTATATGGGGCCTATGGTAAATGATGGACCGTTCTTCACAAAATTTTAAAGTCTTATTTCTCGTTCAATAAAACTGTGATGCACCAAATTTTGTTATGATAACATTCTTTTTTACGTTTTTAGGCTTACTAATGGCGATTTCTTTTCTGAAAAAAATGTTGCATTAATGTTATATGTTCTACATTTTTGTGTTCGTTTGTACAAAAAATACAACTGTGGGAAAAATTTTCAAGTTCTTTTGTGAATATGTTGATGAAAAACGTGCAAAACATGTTGCATATTCTACCCTTACTTTTACTTAAGGTGTTCATACTGCCCTGTTCTACAACTTTGGTACTTACGACTTTCTTTGTACAACAAATGCTTTATTTTGTTTGTCATAATTCAAACCGCTCATAATTTTGTAAACAATTTGTTTTAAAACAAAATATAAAAATATTTACACATTAAAATCAAAAAAAGTCTATTTATATTTTAAACGTTTTAATTTTTATAAGCCATTAGTGATGTTAATATTTGTTTCCAACCAGTAATAGCGTGCAGAAACCGTTTAAATAGCTTTAAAAATCGCTCATTAAGTACATTAATGATGAAAGTGTAATAGTTGTAAATAAAAGCACTAATTGTGTTTTATTGAAATTGCACAACATGTAACACTTCGAGTGATTATAGGTAACATTAGAAAATGTAACATGTATATACTGTAACATATTTTTCTCAGAAAAGAAATCGCCATAAGCTGTTTTCCGGGAGTAAGGTTTATATGGGGCCTATGGTAAATTATGGACCGATCTTCACGAAATTTCACAGTCTTATTTTTAGTTCTAAAAAATTTGGATGTACCAAATTTTGTTGCGATAGCATTATTTTTTACGGATTTAGGCGTACTAAACTGTTTTCTGGAAGTAGGTTTTATATGGGGCCTATGGTAAATTATGCACCGATCTTTACGAAACTTTATATTTTCATTTCTAGTCCTATTTAACTGTGACGTGCCAAAATTTGTTATGATAGCATTTTTAGTTAGGGTTTTAGGCTTACTATACTGTTTTCCGGGAGTAGGGCTTATATGGGGCCTAGGGTGAATCATGAACGGATCTTCAAGAAATTTTACAGCGTGATTTCCAGTTAAATAAAACGAACTGTTGCGAAATCTTATATCATTCTGTACATTTTTCCACCATTTATGTTAGTTTTTGTAACAATATTATCAATTTTTTTTAGGTGGTGGTTCCACATTTTGATTCATAGCTCAGATCCTATCAAACCGATTTTGCTGAATTTCAATCCCAAACTGCTTAGGATAACTACAAGCAATTTGACACCAAGTTTGTTTATTTCTTTTGAGTTTTTCGAAAGTGAGCGTGTTTTCAACAGACGGACAGACGGACAGACAGACGGACATGGCTAAATCGACTTAAAATTACTCAAGGACCCAGAATATATATACTTTATAGGGTCTGAGATGAATAATAAAAAAGTTTCACACGGAATGACAAACTTAATATACCCTCTTCACAACTAATTGTGGTGGAGGGTATAAAAATACAACTGAAATATAATTTTTAATAATTTTGTTTTTGTATAGAGTATAAAAATTCAACAACAACGTACATTTTTGTACACAAAAGTTGATATATTAAAAATCCCGCTTGGCATCCCTAGTACATACTAATGCACACTACAAAATTTTCCCGATTTTTATACCCTCCACCACAATTAGTTGTTGAAGAGGGTATATTAAGTTTGTCATTCCGTGTGAAACTTTTTTATTATTCATCTCAGACCCCATAAAGTATATTATTCTGGGTCCTTGAGAAATTCCAAGTCGATTTAGCCATGTTCGTCTGTCTGTCCGTCTGCTGAAAACACGCTCAATTTCGAACAACTCAAAAGAAATGAACAAACTTGGTGCCAAATTGCTTGTAGTTATCCTAAGCAGTTTGGGATTGAAATTCAGCAAAATCGGTTTAATAGGATCTGAGCCCCATATAAAGACTACTCCCGGAAAACGGTTTAGTACGCCTAAAACCGAAAAAATAATGCAATCATAACAAATTTTGGCTCGTCACAGTTTTATAGGACTATAAATGATACTGTGAAATTTCTTGAAGATCGGTACATAATTTACCCTAGGTCCCATAGAAACCCTACTCCCGGAAAACAGTTTAGTACACCTAAAACCATAATTAATAATGCTATCATAACAGAAATTGGTAGGTCAAAGTTTTAAAGGACTAGAAATGACGCTGTGAAATTTCGTGATGCTCGGTCCATAATTTACCCCAGGCCCCATATAAACCCTACTACCGGAAAACAGTTTAGTCGCCTAAAATTAATAACAAATCGTCACAGTTTAAGATAATAATAACATCATGCAGATATTACTCCTTAAACATTCGAACTGTCGGTGGAGGGTATCAAAGATTCGGCACAGCCGAATATAGCACTCTAACTTGTTTTTTTTTTTTTTTTTTTTGTTATTTTAAGCTAATTTGACAGAAGCGCTGAAGCGGGTTACTTTTTTGCTCAATGGTGTTAAGTTTTGCACACCACAAAAAAAAAATATTTTAATTTCGAATCACTGAAACACCTTAATGATATTGCTTAAAAAATATTTGTGTATCCAAATCATTTTATACATACAATCGTATGTGTGTAATGATCAGCACAAAGTGTTTTTAGAATTATTATTCATTCTGAGGTATGTGATGAAAAAATGAACAGGCAAGAAATTTTAATATAAAAGCCGTTGAAAAATTAAACATCCGTATTAAAAATTAAATAATATCGGACGTGAAAACATCTCAGGTGAAAATTTCTATATAGACGGATATTTTTTTAAAGGTGCGAATGTTACATAAAAGATAAGATATAAAAATAAATAAAGTTGAGTGAACACAAACAAAATATAAAAAAATTAGAAATTATAAAAAAAACATATGTATAATAGAATCATAGAAAATATGTGGAACATTAATTTGGTTTAAGTGTTTTTTTCATATTTACCTAGACAAATTCATTACAGATGATCTTAAATATACACGGTCAAAATTTCTCATCAAGCGATATGCTAGTATTAGAGAAAACGTGTACATTGAAAGCAAAAACAAAGCCAAAGGCCCATAATCATAGTCAAACGCTAAAGTCGGTTCTATTTAAAAACAACTTTAAAATAAAAACATTCTTTTAATTATTTTGCTACTATAGTCGAAACTAAAGTATGTTTTAAATTGAACCGACTTTAACTGGGTGCCACCTCAAATGTAGAAAATTTTTCATACAACATACAACAAAATATAAGCAAGTGGGAACTTTAAGCAGCCGACTTTGAAAATTAAAATATAAATAAAACACTGCATATCTTGTGGGGTTGAAAATTTTTAACACGCCATATGAATTTATGTAGAAAGCAACAACAAAATTACAAATCAATCAAAAATCAAATAAAACTGTTAAACGTATAAAACTTATAAGCAACAGTTCTACTTGTAACAATATCAAAGTTTAAACAAAACTCATCAACAATAAACAGTGGGCTTATCTCATCTTACATTCCCCACTACAATTAGTTGAAATTCAACAACAACTTATAAAAGCATGTTGTCAATTGAGTGATTTTTTAAAGCCGTGCACTCGCCCGCTTATTATCAAAAAGTAATTTAAATTTTTGGGAATACAAAATTTTAATTTCAAAAGATTTTGTTAAATAGTTCAACAAAATAATCACAATACTGATTATTGTTAAAGCTAGGACACGAGCTCTATGTTTGCATTTGTCCTTCAAGTTGTGCTGAAAAAGGTCAACAGGAAAAAGAAAGATAAAAAAATGAAAAACAAAAGAACAAAAAATGTACTTTGACAAAAGTACTAAAAAACAGAAGTAAGGAAAAACATGTAAAATAAATTAAAATAGATAATCATTCAAAGCAAATTTCAATCTACCAAAGGTTAAATACAATTTGGTTTAAGGATTGGTGTTTGACTATTGACGTCAGCAGTCGTCGATGGCTGCGGGTGTTAAAACGGCAAGCCCTCTGAAGAGATTGAGTGGTTGCAATCGAAACATGTAGGGGAACCTGTCCGTAAAAACGTCTGGGTTCGAGCCCAGCTTCAGTCAAGAATGAAAAATTATCAATAAATTTTAATTAATTTCATGTTGAAAAATTCCTTTCTTCATAAAAATAATTTAATGAAAATTAAATTTGATATACTGGTATATTTATATATTAACTTTTGCAAAGTTACATTATTCAGACTTTAAAATACATACATATGTATATTACATACTTATGGCCATTTTCTCAATGTATCGACAAACTGTCTGTTACTTAATGTCAACATAAATTTATTGGACCGATAAACTGTCCGTTAACGATTTTGGGTTTCTCAATATACCGACAAAAAACAAAGTTTTCAGCTGGCAACGCCACTCAAAATACATGTAAAAGTTGGGAGTCAGCTGATTGAATTTATCTGAACGGCAAATAAAAGGAAAATAAATAATTGGCAGATGAGTGCCGGTTAGCTTTGCGATAAAATCTTATGTCTGTGATAAAATCGAAGCAAATGAGACATTGAGAAAACCAAATTTCATTAATGTGCAGTTTTTCGTTGGGAAAAAAGATAATCGCCTAATGAGAAAATGGTCATTAGAACTTAGTTCTAAAAAAAGTTTAAAACATTAATTTTTAAAAATAAAGCTTTTAATTTTGTATTATAAGATAAAGCAAATTTACTTTAAGAGATCATAAGAAATATTATAACTACAACAGCAACTACCAGTTGATTTTAATAGATCTTTAGTTTGTATCGTGTCTACGCGGAAACGATTGTTTCCTTTGCTTTTTACATCATTTTGCATTTGAAATGTGCGTTCAGTTGATGCTCTGAAATGTGGTATCGATAAAATACCAAATTCAATATGTTGATTATCATCGTCTTTTATTGTTTATTATTAGAAAAAAAGTCTATGTTCTTATAAAAGAATGGTTTCCTAGCAAATTTGAGCTGTTTTACTTGAGGAAATTGGGCTGGAAACTGGAAAATTTTATAATTTCCTGTATTTTCTACTTCTAAAGACATTTTTATATACTTATTTTACATGCAAAAAATATGTTATGTTTACACTCTTTCTTCATAATCTCTCCATTACAATCAATTGAAAAAGGAGTATTAAGTTTTTTTGTTAAGGAAATTTGAAGACATTTATGGTAAAATGCATGGTGAAAAATCGAACGTTCGCGATCGGTACATAAGCCAATTAAATAAAAACCAAGAGAGATATTTTATTTTGTAAATTGTAAATATGAAAACTTAAACTCGATGAAATCCATCTTTTGTACTAAACATAGAGCTACCCAAATGCTATCGAATCGCAAAAAAAAAATGGTAGGAAAAGTTTTGTTTTCTATATTATTGGTACATCAAAAGCGAACGAACGTACGTTCGTGGCCCTAGGAAATGCCCATATGTGAAATGTCAGTAAACATTATTTTCGTTCTTAATATTGGCTATATTTTTCCAAGAAATTTAAATATATTCAGTTCTGAAATGCTTTATCAATGAAAGATCCGCTAGAGCACGGAGTTGAGAATTAATATTATTATAGTTTTCTTTATCGTTTGTAAATAACAACAGTGCTATTGGTTTTTCCGGAAATAATATTTTCTGGAGTGAAGCTGATTATCACTTATGGTTTTATTTTCAAAAAAAGTTCTTATTGTCGAATAAATTGATTTCACAGTTTCTTTTGCTTTATAAACCATTTCATTAACATTGCATGTTTCTATAAATATGGTTTTCATTTGAATTTAAGTTTTCCACTAACATATTATCCAATGCATCCCTTTTTAAAAACTTTCATGCCACTTGTATGAACAAATATCCCCATATTAATCCTGGCGTCCACGCTCTGCATTTCAATATTAACGTCGTTAATTATTTAAAAAAAAAAAAAACAACATAAATTTTGCAACAAACACATGATGACCAAAGCCTGTAGCCCGTTTCTGTATTTCTCACATCGTAAAACTTTTCGCATGAAACGTGTGAATTGCAACAAAAATAGTGTGAAATGAAACAAAAAATGGTTTTTCTCACACAAGTGTTTCTGTATCTCTTTTTTGCGAGAATTATCTGTCATTTAAATAATTTTCCAGCAATTATTGGAAGGATGCGAGAAAAAGTGTTTCTATAACAATATTTTGCGAAAAGTTTCTTTCAACAACTGTCAAAATAAGTCACATTTGAAATTGGTGGCGAGAAAAACAAAATGTAGGTATTTTGAATTTAAAATATGTTTATATACTATTTTTTTTAAATAAATAATAATAATTAAATTTAAAATAATAATAATAGGAATATAAAGCTCGATTCACCCATGCGTTCCGAACAATATTTTTGACCGGACAATAATTTTTTTAGAGAGAGTGTTCTGCAGAACGATTTACCCATCTCGGAAAATTTGTCCGGACAAACAAAGCTACCATATGGTTAACAGATGTAAACGATTATACAAAGTGGCAGCACAGTTAGCAAACTATTAGTTTTTTTATAAAAGTTTGTGAAAATGGAAGAAAGAAGAAAATTAATTTTTTAATTTTTAATTGAATTGCATAAAACCCATTTACTAGCAAAACAAATTTATCAAAAAAGGTTGAAAGTAAAAGAATAGCAGTTAGAAAAATATTACAGAAAAGAAGAACAAACGGTGTTTTCCACACACTTGTTCCAGAGATGCGCTTTCATGACGTGGAATCGTTTATAAATTAATTAACATTCACTTTCTACAATAATTGGTAAACATTATGTTAAAAAATATTTAAACTTACCATTTAAAATTTACTTACGACCAATTCCAATAGATTTTTCTATTTCCGTCCATATATGGGCAATTCCACAGAAAAGCTCTCTTTTTGTCACGTCACGTCACCTAGCAATTATTCTTGTATGTTAGAACCACGTTGTTCAAATTTTTCCTCTCTTTCACTCAATTAAAACCTAGTTGCGCTCTACACCCAAATGCAAAAAAGTAAATAATATTTTCATTATTCTTTGAGAAACAATTAAAAATGGTTGGTGACGTTACGTGACAAAAAGTAGACATTTCTGTGGAAATACCAATATTTTGTTTTAAGTTAGTATTTTTATATGAACGATTTCCCATATGATAAATACATTCTCTTCCTGGTTTTCTTATTTTCTCAATAAGTTTCAGGGCAATATTTTCTTTAACATCCATTTTTGTTTAATTTATTTTTAATTATTTAGCACAAAACGAAAAATTTAATATGTGGCAGCTCATTTCAACTTTTATGTACAAATTTAAAAAAGTGGCATCTCAGTTCATTTTGTTCGGCACCAGAATTAAAATTAAACCAATTCAAGGAAAAACATTCCGAACAAATTGATTGCTCTCTCTCTCTCTCAAAAGTAAAACGTCAAACTCAATATAAAAAAAATTTTGTTCGGAACGCATGGGTGAATCGAGCTTAAATGATGAATGCATAATTTATATGATGAAAATAAACAAAAAACAATTGTTATATTTTGTTATATTAAATTTTTTTTAGCCTTTTCTTGTTTTGGTTTTCATCAGTGTTGCCAGATAAATTTGTGTCAAAATCGTCAATTTCCTGAGAAAAAATAAAAATAAATTTGTTTCGACTTTTATTATAAAATAATCAAACAAAAACATAGTTAAAGTTCATGGGTATTTAATAATTTCATTAAATTTATATATTTATTTTGCTGGAGGATTATTTTTTACAAAATTATTTATTTTCTTTAATCCGATAACAATTTAAAATTGTTATTTTCGCCTGGAGAAGTAACACAAAGGCATGAGAAAATATAATTTTAAACAAAAAATAAAAAAAATATTTTTACAAAAGCAAAAAGAAACCAAGCTTAATAAAATAAATATACATCCTTTTTTAAAATAGATATCTACATATTTACAATAACCGAGATCAAAATGGAAAATTTTAAAATTAAATCAGCTTTGATAACAGTATTATAAATATTCTGGGTTTTTATGGAATTGATAGTGACAACGTTGTTTTATATTTATATCGTATGTAGTCCGAAATAGTATATTATTGAAATTTAACTATATCGGTTTACAAATGGCTGAGATATAAATCTTTAATTTACCTATTCCTATAATCTTTTTCTTTTTTACCTGAAATAGACTTAGTAGAATACCTGTCAGTTAAAATTAAAAAAATCGGTTCATAAATAAACGGGTTAAGGACCCAGTAAAATCTTGCATACAATTCTACTGAAAAACTAATGAATTTTACAAGGGTTGTGCCAAAATGAACAAATTCAAAAGTACGTCATTTTTTATTTAAATACATCCAGAAAATAGTAGTTATTGAAGTTCTTATGGAAGAAAGCTACTAAATAACGAGTGAAAGAAGCTATCCATTTTGAAAAAGTTTTTGCTAGGAGACCAACAAATTTCTTTCTTGCCGGAATAATGGTTTTGGCACAAAAGTGTACATATAAGATAAGAATATCAAATATCAATCATATTTTGTATATGTATATAAGAAGTATTAAATCTTCAAAATAAGCCAAGTCGGTCCATTACTTTCCCTCGAAATTTTGCTTTTGCCGATACATTTTTTAGGGAAGAGACAAACAATTTCGAGGACAATTTTCACAATAGGGATAAATATAAAAATGTAACCCTTGTTTCTAAAGACATCTTTTTTTCTAATAAACAAACATATAAAAATATTTACAATTATAACTGTTTTATTTTTAAATCAAGCTCTAGGTCTTTTTAATATTAAATTATTTATTTTCAATATTTCGCTAATCTTTGGTTAGCATCTTCAGGAAATTAAATTTTTGTTTATTATATTAAAAATTTAATTTCCTGAAGATCCTAACCAAAGGTTAGCGAAATATTGAAAATAAATAATTTAATATTAAAAAGACCTAGAGCTTGATTTAAAAATAAAACAGTTATTAAATTAAAAAAGGTCAAATAAAAGCTAAATATATATTTACAATTATCTTATTTCGAAGACTAAGTGCAAAACGCAACGCCAACAATTTCATTAAAAGCAAAAACAAAATCAAAAATATTTTAAAAATTTTTTGTTGCTTTCTACAGACATTCATATTATTTTTTTTTTCAATTTTCAACGCCACAAAATAGAAGTGTTTGAAATTTAAAAATTCAAGATGAATTTCTATAGAAAGTAACAACAAAATTATAAAATATTTTTGATTTTGCTTTCGTCACTTTTTTTAGCAAAAATCATCGAAACGTCACTTTGTTAATATCGAAACAAAAAATCGTCAAGATAACTCGTCAAATCTGGCAGCCCTGTTTTTATTATATTTATTTCTTTTGTTGACGTTTCGCTCTTATTTGACTGGAAATATTACAGTATAAACAGAATTTGTTGTGTCTGTTTTCGCATTCAAATACAGAAACAATTTTATCTCATAAAACGAGAAACGATGGAATTTTTTGTTTCACACTTCATGTAAGAAATTTTACGATGCGAGAAATACAGAAACGAGCTACTGCTATCCAAATGTTCACATCACAGTTGAAAAGCTCAAAGGATAAAAAAGTACCAAAAACAACGCGGGGGTACTGCGGTATTTTTAATATGAAAAAAGTACTGAAAAAAGTACCAAAGTACTGAATTTTTCAACACTGATTAAGATTAACATGAGGAAGTTTGTTCTCTCATTCTGCCGACGTTCTCTCACATATTAGGTCTGTCTGGGTACTTTTCCAGTAGCAAATACTCAGTAATTTTTTTTGGGGGAGTAAGACCAATATTACTCTATCGGCTGAAAAAATCTCAAAAAGTACGCAGACAGTATCCAGTGAATTTTTGCAAGAAAACAGCTGATCGGTGTGTAAACAATTGAAATAAAAAAGCAAAAGAATTTTAGCATATGTGTACGCAAAATTGAACTCTCGAGGTAATTTAAAAAATTATTAATTAAAGTGAAGCTTAAAAAGGGTTTGTAAATTAAAAAACTTGTTTATTACACTGTTATTAATTTGGTAAATTCAATTTTTTCTTATGACGATTTCTTTTCTGAGAAATCGCCATTAGTTTTTAGTTTTATTTGTCGGGTTTTTTATAAAACTTATTTTGCTTACATTGCTCAACATAGTGCCAGCTTACAATGGAAAAAAGAATGAAATGCCCAATACAGTGCCCTCCAACAGCTTGACAACGGAGAAAAAAATTTGGATTTGAAGTGCTCGCCAGGAACACAATTCCAAATACTCGCCTCTCAATTGCAAAGTTTGTCTCTCAAAGTTCTGCTGGTTCTACCGGTTCTGCCATCTCCACTCCACTTACGCCACGGTCGCACTGTATATTTGGACGTTTCTAGCATGAAGTAAAATGTTTTGTTTACAGTATTTATCGGATATAAGAACATCTCTATAAGAACAAAACGCTTATAAGAAACATTTTCAAAAACACCATGTCTTTTTAGTGATTTTTCTAACAAAAAAGGTTACATATAAGAAAAACGCTTATAAGAAAAAAACTGATAAAAGAACATTTTTCTTAAACACCAAAACCACAAAATGTATAGAAAAAGAATTTATATAAGAAACTTCCAACGGCAACATAGAATGTATGTAGTTTGCATGGACAACTCTGTTTTCTGACAGTTTTACAACAAGAACAAAGTTTTTTTTTTACTTTTAGTTTTACCCTAGGTCTACACTAAAGATAAATATCTCAGCCAGATGGCAATAACGTCGGCAGAATAACAAGGCAATATTTCTTATTGCTCAGCTTATGTTAAAGGCATGGGAAAACGTATTTATTTTAACTCATAATTTGAAAAAAATCAAGGAAGAAGGTGCAGTGTAAAAACTGGCGCAATATTGCAAAAATTATTTTTATTAATATAAATTCTTTCTTATTCGACTTATTCTATATTAATTTGTTTAAGCTTAAGGTCTTTTATTTATAATAAAATATTAATTTTATTAATTTTTTTTTTTTTTTTTTGTTAAAGTAAAATTAATATTTTTATATAAAAAAGTTAAAAAACCGCTAACTTTTGTCAAACTACTGAATTGTTTTTATTAAATAAATCTATGTATGAATATAATTTTTTTTATATAAACTTCATTTTAATTTAAAGAAATATAATATTTTCAGGTAAATTAATGTATGATTCATTCATTAAAATGAAGCAATTATTTAAGAAAATTTAGCATTTTTTTAGCATTTTCAAATTTAATTTTTAGCATTGTTTTAATCCCCATTTAGCATCCAATTTTTTTTTAGTTGTGGTCACACTGGTGAAGACCCCATGTAACCAGAGTTGCCAATTTAGCGCCTTTTTAAAAGAGCGCTAAATTAACGCTTTTTTAGATACCCAAAATTTTTGTACTTTTATTTGCATATATTAAAATCAAGACACATTTGGGGGATTCACAAGGTGTCATAAAGTCATATGTCTTAAAATAATAACATGAAAAAATAAGACTGTTGTGAACAACCCCTCATAATTTAGTATGCTATTTTGAATTTAAATCAGCTGATTTAAAACAAATAAAAAAAATAAATTGTTAACTAACATCAAAATATTTTTTAATTCTTTTCCATGAATTAATAAATTCAATTGGATCTTACCTGACTATTTTCCATTTTGCAGACGCAACTAAGAAATAAATTTTATTTTGTTTGTTTACCAAACAGCAGAGTCATAAGCCGATCTTATTTGACGCCGCAAGAGATTTCTTGCAAAAATTGCTAGCCGCAGGTCAAATTTTGATGTTAACCGGATAAAATTATACCATCAACGCGACGGCTACAAGAACTAACGCGATACGGCTCAGCCGCTCAGCTCTGGTCTCTTCTGATTAATTACGACAGCACAATAAACATAGCAAGCAACGTTCTATTAATTTAAGACACTTTTTGTTTACAAAGCAACAACAATATTTTTAAACCATTGTAAAATGTTAGAACATTATGACAATATAACATGATAGCACACCTTGTGAATACCCCAATTAAAACAAAATTTGTTTCCGTTTTTTAAAATCTTTTTGATGTATAGTACCAAAGTATACTAAGTAACACGACTCTTTGTCAATCCCTCTCAGCAGGTACCTAGTAGTACATAACTCAAATATGAGTTAGTAAAAAAAATGTACATGTATTGATACATTTTTATTTTTCACCAGACACACAGGGTTTTATTAAATATGTTAAAATTTTATTTACTTTATTAAGTACTTTTTTTTACAAAAATATTTTCAAATCGCATTGATTAAGTTTGAAATATGTACGTATATGCATATGATTTATATAAAACGTATAAACTTAATATTAAGCCGTATTTTAATGTATCATGTATACAAAAATCGTTTTAAAGTTAATATTATTTTAAAAAATATTATATTTAAGAATACAGTTTTTCGCCTTTTTTTTACCTCGATGTCAAAATCAAAATAAATCATTAAAAGAAAATAGTACTTGAAAATTTTAAAATTAAAATATATAAATGAGCCGTTTATTTTGAAAGTGGCATAAGTCATTTCGGTTTTTAAGTCGAGATATTTAAAGGTTTGCGTTTTAACACGTTTAAAAATATGGATGCTAACTTTCGAGAAGATTCACTTGTATTTTATACATCATGATAATGATATTTTTATTTATTATTATTTATTATTATATTTATTATTAACTCGATTTTTTTTGAAAAAGTGACTAATGCCACTTTCAAAATAAACGGCTCAAATATTTGCAAATATTCAATAGGGTAATATCATGAATATTTCTCACAGATGTTATTCATTAACACAAGACAATTTAGAACACTTTTTCGGGCACATACGACGTGGAGCGGGAAATGTCGACCGTATTACAAGCTCAATGTTCTGCAGTATTTTCCAAAAACGGTGGAGTATAAATTTTGTAAACGTTTTCGCAAAAAGCAATTGCGAAATATATAATGAAAATTAAATTTCTACTTATGATACTCCAAACTCAACTCCCGTGTTATTACTAGAATAAGCTGTACTGAACTTTAACATTCAACAACATTTATATTTAATCCAAAATATACATACAGAAGGTTTTTCACATGATTTGAATGATGTAGAAAATTCAGAAGAAAATATTTTTTTGTGGTTATCTTTATAAAAAATTATGCAAAACGCATAATTGTTTAAATGATTTGCCATAATTTAATGATATATCCTTTTATGACAAGTATAGTTTTTGTTATGAAAAGGAATTAAAAAGAAACACATTAGTTAAACCTCCTGAAGATTTCCAGGAATACTTCAAGCAAATAAGTGAACCATTTTTCAGTTTATTTAATACTGTGTGTCATAAAAATAATTTATCAAAAATTTTATATGGAAAACTTTTACAATGTGATCCATAATTTAAATGCTGTATGTAAACGTTGTCAATTTTTATTTTTTATCCCTTTTTTCAACACATTAATACTAAAATTACCAACTCTGATAAACTAATTTAAAATCTACGATAAAAAAAAATTATATTTTTTATTTGTGCAATAAGAACTGATTTAATTTTTTAAAAAGTGAAAAACATTTATAAAAAATTAAAATAATTAGATATGTTATAATAAAAATCTGGAACAATCCCAATTTTCCAAAAGATTTGACGCAAACATTCGTGACATTTCTTTTGTTTTTGTTTCTCTCAAGTGTGTTGAATTCACACAGGACATGTACATGTGAGAGAATAAAATTTAAAAAAAGAGTCGTGGTACTTATTATACTTTGTATAGCATACTCTAAAATGCATACTATACAAGGAAAGAAGTTTATTATTTTCTAAAGAAATCCATTTCGTTTCTTAAAACAAAAAAATTCAAAAATAATTTCCTGATTTTAACTTGTTTTGTTCGTATTAAGTAAAACTTTCTGATATAAAGAAACATTTTCAAAAAATTCACGTTTTTGGTATATGATCAAAAATTTCTTAAAACAAAAAATGCAAAAGTAGCTTAGTTTTATTAAAAACAAGAAAGATATTTCTGAAATCAAGCAGCATTTATTTAATATAAGTCTGATTTTTAAACAGAATCGAATTTCTTGCATCAAGAAACAAATTGACTTAAGCGTGCTGAATCCAAATAGTTTATTCAACCACGTCTAGTTAACATTTTGTTTACTGATCTTCATGATTTCATGTCTTATTTTATTCATAATATACGTTAGCTGAAGAACTTATCAATGGACAACCTATTAGAGAAGCTGCAGGATGGAAAAAGTATGAAATATATAAACCAGTTAAAAAATATTTGACTTCAACTTTAATAGGTTTGGGCCGATTTTAAAGTACACACAAAACATTTTCATTTTCTTCGTCGTCGAACCACAGTGCCACAAAATCCATTTTTGTTATTTTTTTTTATTACAGAATGTCCTAAATATATTTTTTAAACAATTTTCACAGCCAAACACAAACAATTTATTTATTTTTAATTTGACATTTATTGACACTGACGTATGTATATTTGAGCAGCGTTGCCACGATTTGAAATAAATTGCGAATGCGATTGCGAAAGTCTAACAGAATACCAATTTTCTTTCGCATCGCATTTCATTTGCGCATCGCATTTCATTTGCGCATCGCATTGATTTTCGAATCGCAATTCAGAATAAGCCTCCTGATAAATGAGGTTAGCGCTGTAAAATCTTTGTATTTGATATATTTCTATTTAAAACGATTTTTTTGACGGCCAGTGCAATAAATAAAACTTGGTTCTTAAACATTTCATTAAGTTTTTTGTTATTTAAATTTTATTTAGCGCTTTTTGATTGGGGGAACGGCGTTTTTTGATTAGAAATAGATCACAACCCTGCATGCAACCACGAGCAAACAACTGTGCTCTTCTTTTTACAGTGCTGCCATTCATTTGGTACTAAAACCGCGTCTACATTTGACAGTTTTCGCAAAACAGTAAGAAAATACACATTAGTTGCCAAAACCAATACAAACTGTCTTCGTGACGTAGGCGTCCAGACAGTAGTTAAGACAGTTCACTTTTTAAAATATGTCAAACAGCGCAAGTCCAGTTAAACGTATTTTGTATTAACTAAACAAATTTAAAAAAAGCTTAAAATAACTTTATTGTGTGAACAAATATGAAAATTAACTTAAATATAAAAAATCAAAGCGAAATATGCTTAATTTTGTTACATTAAGGGCCATTATTACAACTTGACGTTAGCTAAAGTTAAGATTAAATTGACAGATAATAATGTGTTATCTGTCAAAAAGCGTCTGTTAACTGTCGGATAACAGCTAACGCCAAGTTATAATAATGGCCCTTAGAATTTTTTCTCTTTTGTTAGCAAAACTTTAGCAAATGTCAAATCACTGTCCAAATTTACTTTCTGCAAAATTTGCTAGAGAGTCCCTGCAAATAAAATTGGACCACCTGATCCATTTTCATAAAATGGACTACTCCATGGACTGGTCCGATGTAATGCAAGCATGGACCATGTCATTGTTAAAAAGTGTTTGTAGTGAGACGACTTGTCTTCGTTTTTTAACGACATGCTTTCGTTTTTAAACGACTTCAAAACTAATCCTTTTAAGTGTACCATGGAGTAGTTTTAAAACTACTCCTAAGTGGTCCAAAGGTGGGTTATATGGTCCTCTCCTAGGACATCGTAATGTTAAATAGACCAGGTTTTTTCCATACGTTTGGGTTAGTTTTGGACTAGTCCTGGTCCCTTGTGGACTACTCTTTACACGCGTGTTTGGACTGGTCCTATTATTTGCAGGGAGTAGACAAGACAGTTGGAAAAGTGTGCATGTATTAGTCAAAAGGTTTGCATGTATTGCTACTGTCTTGGCAGTACCCTGCAGATAACGAGACTAGTCCATACATGCATGTAAAGAGTAGTCCATAAAGGAGTAGGAGTACTCCAAAACTACTCCAAATATATGCGTAGAAGGTGGTCCATTAAACATTACGATGTCCTAGGAGGGGACCATATGACCCACAGAAGTAGTCCCTAAACTACTCCATGGAGTACTAAAGTGGGTTAGTTTTAAAAGTACTCCATGTTACTACAGTATAGAGTACACTTAAGGGGTAGTTTAAGCATTTTTCTTTTTCATTTCTTACTAATCGCCTTTATATATTATATATTTACTTGGTATTTTTATTTTTTTACCTTTTTTCCACAAATTTCACAAGCTTTCACTTTTAAATAAACAATTAATAATGGACACCATCAGGCCTACAATGTGTAATACTGTAAACTATAGAAAATAACACATCATGCAGTTGTTGGCAGCACTGCATGTTAATTTCTTATAACATGGTCCATACTACAGTACATTGAACCATGTTGTAAGTATTCCATTTAAGCCTTAATGGACCACGTAGTCCAATTTTATCTGTAGGGTATGTACCCTGCAAATAATAGGACCAGTCCAAACACGCGTGTAAAGAGTAGTCCACAAGGGACCAGGACTAGTCCAAAACTAACCCAAACGTATGGAAAAAACCTGGTCTATTTAACATTACGATGTCCTAGGAGAGGACCATATAACCCACCTTTGGACCACTAAGGAGTAGTTTTAAAACTACTCCATGGTACACTTAAAAGGATTAGTTTTGAAGTCGTTTAAAAACGAAAGCATGTCGTTAAAAAACGAAGACATGTCGCCTCACTACAAACACTTTTTAACAATGACATGGTCCATGCTTGCATTACATCGGACCAGTCCATGGAGTAGTGGCAAATGTAAGCGCCAGGTAATTTTTGCCATTTTTTTTACCTTCGTATATTAAAATTTAAGCAATCATGCCAGTTGTCATAAAATGTTTTTAAATTTAAAAAAGATTTAGGCCCTAAATTTGTAAAATGCAAACGCAACGCCAAAAATTATATTGAAAGCAAAAACAAAATCGAAAATATTTCATAATTTTGTTGTTTTTTTCTATAGAAATGTACATTGAATTTTTAAATTTTAAACGCTGCATATCTTGTGGCGTTGATAATTTTAAAACGCAATATGTATTTCTGCAGAAAGCAGCAACAAAATTTTAACACATTTTTGAAATTGTTTTTGCATTAAAGGTTATTTTTGGTGTTGAGTTGCGTTTTACAAATTTAGGGCCTTAAAGAAGCAATTTCAATGAAAATTATCATATATAAACGTTTGTTAATTTTAATAATCGTTTATGAATACGGGATTCAAACTTTATAATTATTGTTAACTTTTATTTTTTTTTTTTTTTACCAAATTAATTGAATTTTTATGTTTAATGATTGACTTCATTGAATAAAATAGTCATAAGCAACACGATTTTAAAACTTTTTTGTGTTCTGGCAACCACAGAAGTCTTTTTCATCCGCTGACTACTTAAAAGTAAATCACGAAACAGCGTCTGCAAAAACTAAAGCGTCTTCCTAAATTTTTAAGTTCTTCCGTGTAAAATTTTTTTTTTTTTTTTTTTAAATTTATTTTTATTATTGAATCTTTCTTATCGAAATTTACAATATGTATTCAAATCTTAATTCTACTTGTTGTTTATTAGTTGTTACCAGTGTAACCACTAACTGCTGTATTCAAATTTTAAAAATGTCTTCTAGTAAGGCTCAAAGTATCGGTTCTTTTTAGCCTCTGTTGACCTTCGAACTGAAGCAAACCCCGAGCGAGGTAGTTAGGGTGGACCATTAGTTTATCGATGTAGCTTATTGAATATTTTTTAATTTCCTCCTGGATAGTGGGGACGTTGAGATCTCTGTGGATAATTTCATTACGTATATACCATGGGGCGCAGACAATTTGTCGTAATATTCTAGACTGTCTTCTTTGAAGCTTTTGGATGTTAGATGCGCATGCAGTACCCCATTATTGGATGCCATATGTCCAAATTGGTTTTATGATGGACTTGTATAAGAGAATTTTGTTGTCTAAGGACAAGTTTGAGTTTCGACCGAGAAGCCAATGTAGTTGAGCTGCTTTAAGTTTCATAGCCGTTATTTTCGCTTCAATATGACGCGACCAGGTCAAGCGTCTATCTATATGAATTCCCAAGTACTTAACATGGTTTTCTACCGGAACAGTGATGTTATTTATTTTTACAGCTGGGCACGTTTGTCTTCTGAGCGTGAAAGTTAAGTGAGCACATTTAGCCGGGTTAACCTTTATTCTCCATTTTTCTAGCCAGGCCTCTAGTTCATTGATGTGGGACTGCAGATTTTGCGATGCGACTTTTGGGTCATGGTTAACGCTAATAAATGCTGTGTCGTCTGCAAATGTAGAGGTATGCGTGCTCAGGTTTGTTGGCATATCCGCTGTGTATATTATATATAGAAGCGGTCTTAATATGCTGCCTTGGGGAACACCAGCAGAAATTTTCTTGAGGGGGGAGTATTTATCTTGCGACCTCACTATGAATGTTCTGCCTGTTAGATAGCTCTCCAGAAGCTTGTGAGTGTTTTGAGGAAGCATTCGTGTGATTTTGATGAGTAGCCCATCATGCCACACTTTGTCAAATGCTTGGGAAATGTCTATAAACAGGGCTGAGCAATATTGCTTTTTCTCAAACGCCGATCTAATTAGGGTGACAATTCTATGCACTTGTTCTATTGTACCATGTTTCGCTCTGAATCCGAACTGGTGATCCGGGATGATATCGTGTTCATTTAGATGAGGAGTTATACTTAAAACGAATATTTTTTCGAAAAGCTTCGATAGGATTGACAATAAGCTTATCGGTCTGTACGACGCAACCTGGCTAGCATCTTTTCCTGGCTTGGGAATCATAACAATTATAGACCTCTTCCATGAGGATGGGAAGTATCCGACTCTTAATATAGCGTTAAAAATGAGCAGCAAGATTCTGGAAGCAGACGATGGTAGGTTTCTTATCATTGACCCTGTGATGCCGTCAGGTCCGGGAGATTTTCTAATATTCACTTTTTCTATTGCAGATTTTACTTGAGTTATGTTAAATTTTAATGGATGGTTTACCTTATCAGGAATGATTGGACGACAGGAACAAGTATGTGCATCATGTGGCATGAAAACTTTCTCAAGGTGGCCCGCGAAAGCGTTTAATTTTTTATGTGTGTTTTTGGCCCAAGTGCGGTTTTCCAGTCTTAATGGAGATTCTTGGGTTATAGGGCATTTCATATGCCGTACAGCCTTCCATAAGCTATAATTGGTGTTTTTTGTGGCGTCTAGGCTGTTTAGATAGCCTTCTTTTGCGGACTCGTGGTTCTGTCTCAATTTGTTGCGAAGTGTGGTCAGGCATAATTGTAGTTGGGCCTTAGTGGTTGGGGAACGACTGTTTTGCCATTGTCTTCTTAACTTCCTTTTTTCTCTGATAAGGGCCTCTATATCCGTCGATGTATTGTAAGGAGCACGTTTAATTGTCCGCTTGATTGGGGTTGCATTTCTTGCTGCAGTATCCAAGACTTCTGTAAATCGGTCGACAGCTATTTGGATGTCAGATGAATTTTTTAGGGGAATGCACTGTGATAGGTGAGAGCTCACATACATTTTATACTTTAACCAATTTGTGTTTCTGTTTGGATAGGAAATAAAGTTTGCAGCTGCAGCGTCAGAGTTACCTTTTAAAATGAGGATTGAAGGTGAATGATCAGACGAAAGATCATAGGAGGAACTAACTAGTACCTGATCGCGCTTGATGTTTTTAATTACAGCAAAGTCAATAAGGTCTGGTAGCTTATTGAATTCGGTTGGCCAATAGGTAGGCTTACCACTCGATACCACATCAAAATTATTTGCAGTTACGGTATTGTATAGCTGATTACCTCTAGGACTAATAAGTCTGGAGCCCCAATATGTATGTTTAGCGTTGTAGTCGCCAGCAGCAATGAATTTCTGGCCCAATGTGGAGAAGAAGTTGAGAAATTTATCGTTTACAATTTTGTGCCTTGGGGGACAATAAACGGATGTTAACGTTAGATTGAAATCAGTAAGATTTATAGATGTGGCCTGGATACAATCTTCTTCGTACTCTGGCAATGGCAAGTGTCTGATGTGTTTGTGCACAATTATGGCTGTGCCACCACAGGCTCGTCCGCTGGGATGTTTTGTGTCATACGTAAGGTATCCATTTACCCTAAAGCAGTTTTTATGAGTAAAGTGTGTTTCAGAGACAAGAAGTACGTCGATTTCATGCCTATGAAGAAAGTTTGCAACTTCGTGTTTATGTTGGGATAACCCGTTTGCATTCCAGAAACATATTTTTAACTGGTTCATTTTTTGTTGAGTAGAACTTGCAGGAGCATGTTCTGGTTTCGCATCATTTCCTGAAACATGTTCTGCATAGTGACCATGAAGTTATTCATAGTTTGAATTAAATTTTCAATTGAGGTAGGCATATTTCCAGAAGGCATTTGTAGACCTTCCCTAGGAACATTAGCGTTTGGAGGTTGCTTTGCGTTAGAAGTACTCGGGGGATTTTTCGCATTAGGGTTTCCTTTTAAGACTTGGGCATATGATTGCTTTTGATTGTTTGTTTGTGAAGTACTAGCAATAGAGCCAGCGGCTTGGCTGGGGGCATGTGACGGACCATATTGGGAGTGAGTATATTTTTCAACTAAAGCAGGTTTTTTTAAATGCAAGAATACTCTACAACCCCTATAGTTTGCCGTGTGATTTTCGCCACAGTTGCTGCATTTCTTAACATTCGGGTCAGCTTTAGAACGATTACATTCGGCGGTTTTATGAGCGTGTAAAATAACTAATTTTATTGCAAAAACAAATAAAGGACAAATCATTTAAAGTGTATGTGATAATTTTATTATAGATTTCAAAGTGATTTGAACTTCAAGTGATTTGATATCGTCATGCTATAACGAGATTTCTAAAATGTTTATGAAAAGTTGTTTTTCAGAACATGCATCGTAAAATTTCTTACATGAAGTGTGAAACAAAAAATTCCATCGTTTCTCGATTTGTAAGAAAAAAAGGGTTTCTGTATTTGAATGCAAAAACAGACAACACAGATTCTGTTTTAACTGGAATATCGGTTACTACGCATTAAAAAAAGGTATATTTACCCCGGGTCTCCACGTAGCAATATTTATTGCGGCAAACGTCAAATTGATTGCTCCATTAAATTTGCGACGCATAGACCGCAAATTGCCATGAGTGGCAATCCATTGCGCAATGATTGTTCTTCTGATTGCTTAACGCTGGGACTCCACGTAGCAATTTTTATTGCTAAGTACAAGCAATAACGTCGGCAGAACAATGACAGAACAATGTAGCAATAATTGCTGATTATATTGCTGGAGAACACTTGTTATTGCTTTGCCATAAATTTGCAATTTTCACCGCGAGTAGTTGTATAAAGTTTTGTGCCTTTATTTATAACAAATGTTTCATGTTGTGTTTTGAAGTGATTGTTAAATTTTCTTTTTAAATCAATAAATTAAATTAATAAAATAAAATAATTAATTTTAATTGTCGTAGCTGTGTTTTGTATTACTTTTTTGTTTACTTGCGTATGAAAAAAAGCCTAAAACTTGTATTGTTCTATTGAAAAAATATACAAAAAAGAAACAAATGTGTCGTTTGTTTTTTTTAATATTGACGTTTATTTAAAAATATAATATATAAACACTTTTTCTGTATTTTGTTGAAGTATTTTTTCACTTGGCGGCTTTTTCTTAATTGATTTTTTAATAAATAAACACACTAACAAATAAACAACCGTACAGAGAAATTAAATGTCAGATAAATTACAACTGATTTGACAGCAGATTGCTAAGCAATAATTGCTCAAGCAATAAGAAGAGCAATCATTGCGCAATGGATTGCCACTCATAGCAATATGCGGTCTATACGTCGCAAATTTTATGGAGCAATCAAATTTGGCGTTTGACGCAATAAATATTGCTACGTGAAGACCTGGGGTAATATTGCTTAGCAATCTGCTGTCAAATCAGTTGTAATTTATCTGACATTTCATTTCTCTGTACGGTTGTTTATTTGTTAGTATGTTTATTTATTAAAAAAGCAATTAAAAAAAAGCCGTCAAGTAAAAAAAACGTCAACAAAATACAGAAAAAGGGTTAATATATTATATTTTTAAACGAATTTGTTTTTTTTTTTTTTTTTTTTTTTTTTTGTATATTATTATTTTTTCAATAGAACAATTTTAGGTTTTTTTTTCATACGCAAGTAAACAAAAAAAGTAATACAAAACACAGCTACGACAATTACAATTAATTATTTTATTAATTTAATAATTTAAAAAGAAAATTTAACAATCACTTCAAAACACAACATGAAACATTTGTTATAAATATAGCCATAAAACTTTATTCAACTACTCGCGGTGAAAATTGCAAATTTATGGCAAAGCAATTTTAAGTATTCTCCAGCAATATAATCAGCAATTATTGCTCCATTGTTCTGCCGACGTTATTGCTTGTACTTAGCAATAAAAATTGCTACGTGGAGACCCAGCGTTAGAAACAAGGCAGCCTTACACAGCGTTTACATTTGCCAGTACTGGCAAGACAGTAAGCATATACATATTAGTTGGCAAAACAATGCAAAAAACAAAATAGCTGTTAAAGTGTTTATGTATTAGTGAAAAAGTTTGAATGAATTGCTACTGTCTTGCCAGTACTGGCAAATGTAAACGCTATGTTAATGTTCATATATATCCCTATCGTGAAAATTTTCCTCGAAATTGTTTGTCTCTTCCCTAAAAAATATATTGGCAAAAGCAAAATTTCGAGGGAAAAGTGTTTACTTTTAATTCCCGTGATTATTTAGTACAATTGTTTGTGTTAATACCATTAAACCATTACCCCATTTTTCAGTCAATATAGAAACAAATTTGACTCATGATTATTTAAATCTTATAAACCCTTCACCATAGCATTAAAAATCGCACCAAAACCTTAATTTCGAGAGGATATTTGCTTGTATGAGGACCAGGTGAAGTAACGAACCGACCGATTTTTTGTTCAATATGATATTTTGTCACGCCTTTGTGTGATCCCTTCAGGGAAAAATAACAACTTAAAATTGTTATCGCATTAAAGAAAATATATAATTTTATAAAAAATAGACCTCAAGCTTAGTAAAAAAAATATAAATTTTAAAAAATTAAGGTGGCCCGCTACAACGCCCAATTCACAGAAGCTGGTCAGAAGTCCTAAATTTGGCCCCAGGGCCAAAAAAGTAAAATGAATGAATTGGCTATGAAATGAAATGTATGCTAAATTGTAGCTAAGGTGGCCCGTTATAAAACCCAATTCACAGAAGTAATAGTTTTTTTAAAACTTTGCTCTACAAAAAACTAGCGCCCAAAATGAAATGTATGCTGAATTGTAGCTAAGGTGGCCCGTTATAACATCAAATTCACAGAAGTTTGTCAGAAGTCCTAAATTTGGCCCCAGGGCCAAAAAAGTAAATTGAGTGAATTGGCTAGAAATAGTTTTTTGAAAACTTTGTTCTACAAAAAACTAGCGACCAAAATGAAATGTATATCAAATTGTAGCTAAGGTGGCCCGCTATAACACCCAATTCACCGAACTTAGTCAGAAGTCCTAATTTTGGCTCCAGTCCTAAAGTTTTTTGAAAACATTGTTCTACAAAAAACTAGCGTCAAACATTAAATGTATACTAAAATTTTCAAAAGTAATGTGGTTGTATATGCATATTCTTTAAAAATTTAAATATTTTAGCTTTATAATTTATTTAGAATTGTTTATCATTCTTGTGATCTTCACGGTGTTCTAAAAATCGCCATTTCCGGTTGTTCTTAAAACATGGAGGCTTGGTAACACCTTTATCAAATGAAAAACAATCATTTATTTTACTTTGATTTTATTGGTCAGAGAGGATTTTTTACTCTCTTCAAATTGAGTGAAAAAAATTAGTTTGTTATCTACTTTCCCTGCAAATAAAATTGGACCACCTGATCAATTTTGATAAAATGGACTACTCCATGGACTGGTCCGATGTAATGCAAGCATGGACTATGTCATTGTTAAAAAGTGTTTGTAGTGAGACGACATGTCTTCGTTTTTTAACGACATGCTTTCGTTTTTGAACGACTTCAAAACTAATCCTCTTGAGTATACCATGGAGTAGTTTTAAAACTACTCCTTAGCGGTCCAAAGGTGGGTTATATGGTCCTCTCCTAGGACATAGTAATGTTAAATAGACCAGGTTTTTTTCCATACGTTTGGGTTACTTTTGGACTAGTCCTGGTCCCTTGTGGACTATTCTTTACACGCGTTTTTGGACTGGTCCTATTATTTGCAGGGTTGTTATGTTCACGGCGATGTAGATTTGATTTAAAATCTTCTTCAAAATCTAGTGCGTTTACATTATACTTTTTTGACATTAGCGAGATTTTGTTTTTATAACAAAACAACTGACTAAAAGTCTTTTCGTTACACATACAAACACAAAAAGAAATATAAATTAATAAATTTGCATTACCTCCCTGCAAATAATAGGACCAGTTCAAACACGCGTGTAAAGAGTAGTCCACAAGGGACCAGGACTAGTCCAAAAGTAACCCAAACTTATGGAAAAAACCTGGTCTATTTAACATTACCATGTTCTAGGAAAGGACCATATAACCCACCTTTGGACCACTAAGGAGCAGTTTTAAAACTACTCCATGGTATACTCAAGAGGATTAGTTTTGAAGTCGTTTAAAAACGAAAGCATGTCGTTAAAAAACGAAGACTGTCGTCTCACTACAAACACTTTTTAACAATGACATGGTCCATTCTTGCATTACATCGGACCAGTCCATGGAGTTGTCCATTTTATCAAAATGGATCAGGAGGTCCAATTTTATTTGCAGGGCTTTTATTAATAATCAACCATATTTATTTTATCAATATTATTCGTCTTTTTTATTTTTTTAAAATTTTTATAAAACTTTGTATTATTTTTTTAACAATTTTCGTTTTGTTTTTTTTTAATGTAATTTTTTCTTGTGCAGGAAAGTATTTTTTAGTGCTATATTGAAAAAACCATAGTTGCATCATTAAAGGCTAGATTACACTATTATTCTTTGTATTAATACATGTCAAAATCTCAAGTAATATGACAAAGTGTGATAGTGTGAATGCAATGTGTCACGAAAATGACAAGTATTATGAAAAAAGTTTGCCATCCCATACGACTTCATCGTTTTTCGAAAAATTTCTAAACAATAATACTTTTCATTGGATCAGGGTTGCATTATTTTTCATGTATGAGTGTTTATACTTTGTGTGAAGGTGTGAACACAAACTCTCATGTTACATAAGATTTTTTGACAGTCGCAACAAAACTCATTAGATTTCTATCTCACAAAGTATTATGGAATACGTAAGACTTGTGAGATAGTGTAATCTAGGCTTAAGTACTACTAGATTTTGGGCAGATTTCGTCGAAATCTAGTCACGAAGTAGATTTTGTTTTGTATGGGAAATCTAGTCAAAAACAACTAGATTTGGCTCGAAATCTCGTAAGTACTAGATTTTGCGTAGGTGTAAATGTATTATTATGAATTTTAAACTTAACGTCAACAATGTTTTTATTAACAGCATCTATGGTTGCATACTTACGGTCTAATTCATAAAAATTTCTTGTTTCAGCTTTAATGAATACAATAGTTATCAAACACATTTTGTTTTATAAACCATTAATAATAAGTGTAATTTATAAACGCTTAATAGAGTGGATTTAACAATTAAACGTTTATATTACTTTTGTATTATTATGTTGGCAACAACATGTTATTTTAATTGTAATTTTTGTAATAGTGATGCATACAACTAGGGATGAAACGATACGAGCAAATAAAACTATGATACAACGAACGAATTTTAAGTGAATTTCTGTTTTGTTTTCAATTAAAAATTAATTTCTGTCTTTTAAAACGTAATATTTTAATTAATGTTATGTTTTTTTTGTTAATAAAATACGAACTATTGAAATAGAAGCGAAATTTGTAAATCATATTTCAATATCAAATTTTTACTGCTTAAACTCTGTATGTTCCAATAGAAATTATACAGCTTGATGTTTAATAAATAATTTAACCAATTTTAAACAGATGTTTTGAAAATAAAACCTTCTAGGTTTTAACAAAACATTTTTAGCCACATATTTTCATTTACCTGGACATTCAGAGTATAGTAACCCTTTCTGTTTGTATAATACTAGCTGACCCGGTCCGCGTTGCTGGCCCTGAGCAAACTTTAGTGTTGTATTACCACACGATTTAAGTTGAGCTTTAAACACTTATTGTACAATGATGCACCTTAGTAAGCGCGGAATATCTTGTGTTATCAAATGATGTAAATAAACCGAAAACTCCGATTTTTGAATTCAACATTTAGAAAGTTTTAAAATTTGTATATTAGATCATTATTAACATAGGTTTTTTTTAATATCTTCGGAACTACATAACTGATTTACGAGTTTTATATCTCGTTTTGAAAAACATGACACTTTAGAAAAAAAAAAAAAAAAAAAAAAAAATAAAAAAAAGCAAAAAAAATAAATATATGTATGGGTCGATATCACGAAATGACTACATTCTGTGGCCCGACGCATTTTGTATTAAAAATATTACAAAATTAAAATTCTGAGAACAGGATAAAATAAAACAAAATGTACTTCAACGAGGCGCGGAAATCAAAATAAAATATTTTAGATATTTTTATGAAAAAATTTGGTGGCACGGTGCAAATCGTCATTACCATGGTGTGCGTCCAAACGTTTTGTGTTCAAAAAACACAGATTTTCATTAGTATCTCAAAATATATATTATTAATGAAGTACGTCAAGTTATTCGAGAAGGATAAACCAACTCAATTTTAATTTCATAAAAATAATTTTATTTTAAAACTTATGATTTTGAGACATTTTAGTCCGTGGCTAATTTTTTTCGTCATTCCCCGTGGGCCAATTTGTTTATTAAAAAACAATGCTTTAAACCGGTTTTTTGGTTAGGTGTTAACTGTCAATGTAACGACAATTCCCGTTAGTTTTAAAGTGTATTGACAGAAGTGAAAAATGTAGTCAGTTGTTTGAGAGCTTTTGAAATGTTTAGTGTTTTTGCGCATGTTCCTGAAATTTTGTCATTCCCGTGGTAAGTTTATTTTTCCGTTATTTATATTATAATTTCCAAATTCGTTGTATTGGTTTGTTCATTTTTTAAGTCTTTATTAGATTCTAATATGTTTTATAAAAATTTTTGAAGATTTTCACATTTAAATCCAAGAATACTCACGTTTCCATCATTACCGTGCAGTCATTACCATGGGAATAATCTAAACCTCGGTAATGACAAAAGGAACACGGGAATTACCTTTTCAATGTATATTTGAGATTATTCAATCTATGGTAATTATTTAAGAAATTTGATGTTCCCCAAACTTAAAAAGTACACCTGGAATTATAATCCAAAGAATGGACATAACGTATGCATTTTATTAAATGTGTTTCCATAAATTGCTGTATGTGTTTTATTTAGCTGCAATACATGATAAAACGTCATAACCATGCTGCTCAGTCATTACCGTGCCGCACAAATATCATTTCTGTTGGACTATTGTCATTCCCGTGGGGTGCAAAAATCATTAAAATCCTTAAATATACATGGCCCATTGCTTTTTAATTTATAAAAAGGTCTTATAAAACAGTATCAACCGAAAAATAATTATTTAAACCCATTTTCGCACTTGGCCGTTTTCAATCCTCGATTGTAGTCAATTCATGATATCGACCCGTATATGTCATTGGTGGTGCAATATGAAATTTGGATTTTGCCACGACCCTCCGAAATTGAAAAACCAGACTACACAGTGTCACCCGCCTGAACATTCTGAAGATTCCCTGAAAATTTCATCAAAATCGGCCAAACTGTTTTGGAGTCTATACGTTACATACATACACACATCCTGTTTTATATATATATCTATACCCAACAAACACGGAGGTTTGATTTCAAATTGAAAATGATTTGAAATCAAACGTTTTCTCAAACAACAAACGTTTTATTATGATTTGAAAATCAAAGCGTTCTCAACAAAAAGAGGAAATTATTTTCAAATTGAAAAATGCCTTTATTTTCAGCTTGCTTTCAAACGTAATTCTCAAATGTTTTTCAAATGTGGATTATAATACAATGTGGGATATAAATAAAAATATTTAATTTTTTTTTAATTTAAATTTTAATATTTATTTAAATAAACTGTGAGATAAACATTCGGCACCATAGCTTAAAGATGAAATAATGTTCTTTCCGTCCTCTAATTCTTGGAAAGACAAACTACTTGGCTCCCTTTTATTTTGAGGATTGTAGCACCGCGATCGTTCAACAAACTTTCTTCACTTTCCCGTTTTATTTTCCTTTTTTCGTATTTTTAATCATTGTAATTACTTACAAATAATTTTTATTTTTCACAAGAAATAAACTGTTACCTTTATTCAAAATTTATTTTTAATAGTAAAACACATTTAACCACAAAGTAAAAAATTTAACTTTAATCGCCATATTTAATGCTTTTTTCGCTTAAGTGCTGCCAAGTTTATTTTTGATTTATATTTAACATTTGACATCAAATTGATAAAACATTTGATATCAAATGTTTATTTTGAAATCATTATCAATTTGAATATAAATGTTAAATCAAACAATTGAAACTACACGGAAACACTCCTCATGCCTCATACATTAAACACACAAATTTTGGTCAAAGTCGGTGCAGTAGTTTTTGAGTTTAGCGATTACAAACAAACACGTCTCTTTTATACATAAAGATAGATTAGCAAAATTCCAGCAGATTTTTTTGATACGTATGTGCGTACCAATAACGTCTGGGAAATTTTTAAATGTCTTAAATTCTCTCATAAGGATTGCTTCCTCTATAAGAGAAGAATGCATTTTAATTTTTCTATTGCCCCAGCGAGCTATGGCACGACCCACTCTGGCTGAAATTCTACACACTGTTGCTTGAGAGAACCCATGAAGATCGGCTGCATCATCCTAAATCTACAATTTGTTTTTATACCCTCCACCACAATTAGTTGTGAAGAGGGTATATTAAGTTTGTCATTCCGTGTGAAACTTTTTTATTATTCATCTCAGACCCTATAAAGTATATATATTCTGGGTCCTTGAGTAATTTTAAGTCGATTTAGCCATGTCCGTCTGTCTGTCCGTCTGTTGAAAACACGCTCACTTTCGAAAAACTCAAAAGAAATAAACAAACTTGGTATCAAATTGCTTGTAGTTATCCTAAGCAGTTTGGGATTGAAATCCATCAAAATCGGTTCAATAGGATCTGAGCTATGAATCAAAATGTGGAACCACCACCTAAAAAAAATTGATAATGTTTTTACAAAAACTAGCATATATGCTGGAAAAATGCACCGAATGATATAAGATTTCGCAACAGTTCGTTTTATTTAACTGGAAATCACGCTGTAAAATTTCTTGAAGATCCGTCCATGATTTACCCTAGGCCCCATATAAGCCCTACTCCCGGAAAAATGTATAGTAAGCCTAAAACCCTAACTAACAATGCTATCATAACAAATTTTGGCACGTCACAGTTAAATAGGACTAGAAATTAAACTATTAAGTTTCGTGAAGATCGGTCCATAATTTACCATAGGCCCCATATAAAACCTACTTCCAGAAAACAGTTTAGTACGCCTAAATCCGTAAAAAATAATGCTATCATAACAAAATTTGGTACATCAAAATTTTTTGGAACTAAAAATTAGACTGTGAAATTTCGTGAAGATCGGTCCATAATTTACCATAGTCCCCATATAAACCTTACTCCCGGAAAACAGCTTAGTACGCCTAAAAACGTAAAAAAGAATGCTATCGTAACAAAATTTGGTACATCACAGTTTTATTGAACGAGAAATAAGACTTTAAAATTTTGTGAAGAACGGTACACCATTTACAATAGGCCCCATATAAACCTTACTCCCGGAAAACAGCTTAGTAAACCTAAATACGTAAAAAATAATGCTATCATAACAAAATTTGATACATCACAGTTTTATAGAACTAGAAATGACACTGTGAAATTTGGTGAAGATCGGTGCATACTTACCATAGGCCTCTGGTAAAATAATTAAATACGCGGTAAACTTTCTTCCAGTTTAGCTTCATATGGCCAGAAAAAATTTTATGCAATTTTGTGGTAAACGGTCCATAATTTTCCTTAGATTCCATTTTAGCAGCCTTCTGAAATTTACTGCAAACACTTAAACTAATTGCACCGCTGTATTGAAATTTATGTTTTTTATTACCAGAAATCGTTCTGCAGAATTTGGGATGATTGGTTCATAGCTTACCATGGCTTTTATATAATTTGTTCTCTTGAAAATCATTTAAGTTTATCTTAAACTGATATTCTACTCAAACTTTTTAAAATTGATTCTGATTGTCGATCAATAATTTTATATATGTCTAAACCGCAACAAATTTTAATGCAGATGTCTGTTTTTACAAAGATTATAATAATAAATAGACATCATACAGATATTACTCCTAAAACATTCGAAGTGTCGGTGGAGGGTATCAAAGATTCGGCACAGCCGAATATAGCACTCTAACTTGTTTTAACTTCAATTTAATTTGTTATTATCGCTTTTTTGGTAATAAGCTACAATTAGTTTTTAAATTTCTGAAAAGCACATTTTTACAAAAATTTAGTTTTAAATCAATTCTATATAATAATAATGACACCCTTTTTTTAACATTTAATACCTTTGATTTGATGTCCCGTTTATATTTAGAGATATCTAGCTCTAGCATTGCCTGATATCTTTAATTTTACAGTTCTCATTGTTTTGCTTCATTTGTCACTTTTTGTGCTATGAATCAAATTTTCGATGCAAAAGTTAAAATATCCAAAGCATGTAGAACAAAACATTTTTGTTCCATGCGGCAAACCAGTAACCAACAGACGATATACTATGCGGTTTCTACATTGTGTTTGCTTTAACAAATACTATATATACCTATTTGAAAGACGGTTTAAAATATAAGTGTAATGAATAGTAAAAAAAGAGGTTTACATTATTTGAAATAAATCTTCATAGCTTTTTATATTTTATGCAAAAAGCTATAACTTTAAGTTTCAACAGAGAACATACATAAGTATCTCGCGACCCACGTTATTTTTAACAAAAAAATCCATCGAACAGCTTATATTTAAAATTAATTCAAACATTAGTTTTCGTTTTTCTAGAAAAAAAAAAATTTTATGCGTATTAAACTTTTTTATTAAAATAAATAATAAGAAAAAAATTTTAAATTTTTCATGCAATTATTAAAATTTAATTAAAAAAAAAAATTTTAAAATCACTTTATTAAACGCTTAAAGTAGGGTAAAGGCTACAATAAATATTTCAAATTTAAGAAACGTTTATTAAACGTTTAATAGGCTATTAAACATTTATAAATACTCTTTTTTCGACTTTTGCTTATTTATGACTTCTAAAGCTGCAATGATGCGTTTATGAATTAGACTGTTATACTATAGCTTTTTTAACGGACTTTTTAACATTTAAATACTTTTATACTAGAGCATTAACACTATGGTTGATTTTGAATTGAGCAATTATACATCAATAAACTAAGGCATACTTTAAGGTGTAACAATAACGAAAATTCCAGTATTTACAGTGGGGTTGAAGTACAATTATAAACAAGCCATAATCTTCCTTATTTGCTAATCACATGCTCGTATAAAAGTGGCAAGCTTTAAGAGCCAACCAAATCACACAAACGGCTTAGGAAACGCGCAATTTCCGTTTACAAATTCACGATAATTTTTCAATAGAGTGCCCCGGTAGGCTAGCTGGTAGCGAGCCAGTCTATAAGCGCCGAGGCTGCAATTCCCGCCAGAGACTCTGGTTTCTTTCCTGCAGACAAGCATAGAGCTTCGCGGGATTAGCTTAGGAAATTTAAAAAAAAAAAAAAAAAAAAATTCCGATAAAAAACTTTCATCCTCTTAGTTTTTTTATGTTTCATTTTCTCTTTCTTAACTCTGCAAAATTTTCACTAAAATTATTAAATTTAGCACTAGGTAGCGCAATCAATTTGGAAAATATTAATTTCGGTTTTTTACAAACATGTTTTAATCGCTTGTCAAATACCCAAATTAACAACGCAAAACGGTTGTGCAAACGTACAATTTTGACATGTTTGCCATCGTTTGAGTAGTTAATTTGGCTTTTACTTTTGGAAATTTGATTTTGTCCCTGTTTTCATTTTGTATGTGTCTTTTTTAAAGTTTTTATTTCAACAGGTATTCATATATGTACACTTAACAAATAGCAAATCTGCGCCCGAACTATAAAACATTTTGCGGCAGATAAGGAAACAAAACAAGTCGCAAGACCCCATGTCCCTTTAAATTCCACGCTTTTCATCTAGTCTACAAAGCAACGATATGCGTTAATAATATATTATTGTACTTGTTTCTGTATTACATACTTGTATGGTAAAAAAAAAATAAGTAAATTATATATTTTTATGTGCAGTTTTTTAAATTAAAATCAGGTTTTTTTCATAATATGCAGTTATTTTCAAAAATGCCAACGCTGCTTGAAAGTAAATCGGTCAAGTTTTTCGGATACCTCCCGTTAAAATGACCTTCTGTACCCATGTTCCGTAACTTTAGTGAGAACTTCTTGCATCGAAAAGATGTGAAACAAAATATTCCATCGTTTCTCGAAAAGTGAGAAAAATGTGTGTCTGTAACTCATGTCGAAAACTATCAAAAAAGATAACGTCGTTACGTTATAAATGTCATAATATTGCACTCGAAGCCGATGTGACATTGCAGACGTTCAGAACGCCAGTTGACGGCGACCAAAATTTACTTATGGTGTTTTCTTTTCTGACAATAATGTTCCATATATTCTACCATTCGTGCCGGTTTTTGTTCCATTCTAAAAATATATGCAAAAATGTGAGAAGTTGTCGTTTTCCTTTCTAAACATGTTGCAACAATAAATGTCAAATTCGTTCCATTTCTTACCCGCAGTTATAACTGAGTGTGAGATAATACCCTTTTTTGCATCTGCGTAAAGTACTTTTTTATGCAAGCAAGTATTTTTTTCCTTGTGTTTGCGGACAATTTGCGTTATATTGGGATTTTTAGTTTTATTGTGATGGATATAAAAACTTTTTGTTATTCGTTTGTTTTACTTTTATTATATTTTTTGTCGCAAAATTTTTAACAACAGCTGACATTAATTATTGAAAATCAGTGCTGTTAACGCTTGTTGGAATTGTAAGAAAATTTAATGTTGAAAATTGCTACAAGCGTGGTGAATATCGCTTTTAGTACAAACTTTGCTAAATACACATAAGCGTTGAGTGTAAAACGTAGCTATTTTTTTGATCCATTGTAATTTAGAAAAATGTATCACTTTGTAAGGGTTCGTGTAACCTAATAAATATATTACACATGAACTTAAGCCTAATTAAAAATATTAAAAAAAAAAAAAATTTGGATTAAAAACCATAAATAGTTCAACAAAATAACCACAATACTAATTATATTACACAACTTTAATGCATCATTATTTTTTAGAAAAGAAAACACAATTAAATTGAAAATTTTTCAACGACGGCGGCGAAAACACAACCGTCGGCTTTGCCAAATTGTGTAAAGAGCGACTTTAATGTTTGTTGTTTGCAAACGAGCTTTGAAGACATTCGTATATTTTATAAAAAGGTTAAAAGCAAAATAATAAAACAATGAAAAATGTGCCAATAATAAAATATTATTATTATTATTCTTTGCATTTTGCATTTTTAATTGTAATATGACGGGACTGTACCAAAAATATGATTAATTGTGAAATTCAAACTGTTGATTGAACATGCTTAATCATGTTTATAATTATTAAATATCACAAATACATTAATAAGACTAACCTAGCTATATCAAAACCAAACATGATTGAACACGTTTAAAAGTAAAATTTTTATCTATAATAATAAAGATATATACATAAATACCGCATACAATTTATTTAAACAATTAGTATATTGCGATATTTCATAAAGTTAAAATACTATTTTTTAATAATTGTGTTTAATATTTTAATATATTAAAATTTTTAAATTAAAATTAAAATGGTTAAAGATTTAAAATCCGAATGTAATAATAAAGATTCTCATCATCATTTAAAACAATCTCCATACACGCCACGCTATAGCATAAACGATAATCTTCATAGAGAAGATGAACGTTTAAAAACTTTTATATGTTGGCCATTAAAATGGTTAGATAAAAGGGAATTAGCAATGACTGGTTTGTTTTATAGCGGAGATTACGATAAAACAAAATGTTATTTTTGTGAAGTTGAAATTTGGAATTGGGGGCCTACTGATCAACCTTTAACAGAACTAGGGTTGCCATACTGTTTTAAGCAGTACATGTACTGATTTTTTGCAATTGTACTGTTTTATGCACAACTCCTAAAACAGTACGCAAATGTACTGTTTTTTACACTTTGTACAGTTTTTTATACTGTTTTTTTTTTTGCTCAGTCTATATTTAACAGTACTGGCTTACAAAAATTATCTTGTGTTAAAAAAAGTTCTAAAATAATAAGAGTTTTTACGCTGTGGTTATTGTTTACTCATAAATACTAGAGGTCTGCATGTGTGCGATTAAACGACACATGAATTCACATATCAAACTAGCAAGTAGTGTGTTGTGTATGATTGTAGAATCATACACAATAAATTGTGTGTAAGTAATAGCCTATGTGTGCAAAACGTTCAATTCTTTATGTGAGTGTTGTGAGAGAAATATTTGATACAGGTATAAATAACAAATTTGCTCTTTAATTCGAGTAAATACACTTGTGTGACGATGTACATATTGCGTTTTATCAACACAACATGTGTTTTGTGTTAAAAAATTTTTTTTTATCGTATTGAAAACAAAATATTTGTAAAAAGATGTTGCATTAAAAAGTGATACAAACTTTTTAGAAGCAAAAAGTAGGAGTTTTAAATATATATTTAACATATGGAATTTTTATTAATTTGTTATGTATTTTCCAGGGTTAAGAAAATACACACATCATACACACATGTACTGTTAAAAAGCCACCAGCACATAATTTTATTTACATAACAATTTTGTGTGTTTGAAAATTTTAAAAGGTGCCGAACACAACCACGATTTTGTTTTGTTTTAATATTTGGTTGCGTACACGGGCATGTGTAGTTCTCGTATTTTAAGATCGAAACACACTTTAACCACACATAAACGGTTGTAACTAAGGTCGTGTACGTGTATGACAAAAAAAGTACATGTACGATAGAGGGGTTCGATACTTTAAGGTCGTGTATGTTTAAAAAATAAGAACATGAAAGATATACATGTTCGATTGCAGGTTCGAATGTAGCTTTACTTTAAGTTCGTGTGCGGAAAAAATAAAGCACCTGAACGACAGAACAGGGCTGTCAGACTTGGGGATTTTATGCGAGCAAAAAGGACAAAGAAAGTCATTTGGGGATTGGGGATTTTTTTGGGGATTTAAAAAAAAAATTCGGGGATTTTTTGGGGATTTTACACTCTTTTAATATATTTTCCCTTTTATTATTTATGCTTATTTTTCTTTGTCTCGTATTAAAAATATGAAAAAAAAGTAGCAAAACTTTTATCTTACTCTTATCAATAACTTATACGGTGTAAAATGTCCTTATTAAGATTATTATTTTAGTTAAAAGGTAGTGTTAAAGGTACTTTATAAATTTATGTTATTTTTCCTTCAGGGTACAAACAAAATAAAATAATTTTTTTTACAAAAAATTTTTATTTGGGGATTTTTGGGGATTTCTAATTAAAATTTTTCTTACTATTTTTACTTAAAAAAAAAAAAAAAAAAATTTAAATTTGGTCAGAAAAAAAAAACAAACAGAAAAATATTTACTTATTAAGGTTTTTTTCTTAATTTGGGGATTTTTGGGGATATTTTTTTAATTTTTTGGGGACAAGGAAAAAAAGTACCTGGCAGCCCTGCGACAGAAAGGTTCGATTATAGCTATACTTTAAGTTCGTGTGCGGAAAAAATAAAGCACATGCATGACAGAAAGGTTCGATTAAAGCTATACTTTAACTTTGTGTACGGTAAAAAAAAGTACATGTGCAATAGACAGGTTCGATTTTTATTTCGTGTTCGTCTTAAAATTAGAATATTATACATTACCGATAGGGCTGCCAGGTAATTTTTTCCTTGTCCCCGAAAATTAAAAAAAAATCCCCAAACTAAAAAGCAAAACCTTAAAAAATTTTATATTGTTTTTTTTTTTGATTTTTTTTCTGACCAAATAAAACCAAAAACAATTGTTTATTAAAATAAATAAAAGCAGTTATAGTAAAAATTAAATTAATTAAACAAAGAAAATAAAATAAAATGAATAAAAAAAAAGAAAATAATTCATAAGCAAAAATTAAATAGCGAATGAATTGGATGTATTTACGAGTAGGTTGATATGTTGGGCTAGTTTAGAGTATGCGGCATTCGACGTACTTGGAGTAATCTCTAATGAATTAAAATATTCTGAAAATTAAATGTTGTAATTTTCGTCTTGCGTAGATGTCACATGCGATATATGATTAATAATTTCATATGTCTTTAATAAGTGATTCTGAAAAAAAAATTATTAACAATAATTTGGAACTTAAAAAATTTAATTTCAACCTACCATTGCAGTTTGTTTTTCGTCATTAGTAAGTAGTGGAGTTCCTTTAAAATTAAAGCGAGGATCTTAATACAATGATGCGACGAAGGCGTCGTGTTCAAGAAGCTTAAGTTTTCTTATTGCCATTGCTTTATGTAATCGCACAATTATGTGCTACGCAATAAGACATACAGAAATGCAGTAAAGTAAGTGAAATAACTCTCAACAATTTTTATAAAAAAAAAAAATATAAAATTTCAAGTGCTACGGCATTCCCTTACTACGAAGGAGGTTTGTAAGGAAGAATACTCAAAAATAACTGTAAAAAAACATTCAGTGTGTAAAGCTGGTCGTTACATCCAATAATTTTTTATGCGCTGAATAATGCGCTTTATGTGTCAAAAATGTATTGCTACAAAGTGGGAACTCGCCATATAAAATGAATGTCTTCCGTAAGCGCAATGGTAAGCGAAACTCTTACATTTCTCCCTTACAAACCTGCTTCGCTCGAAGCAAATTTTTTTATTGGGTTGTTAGATACTTTACATGTGTACATTAGGGGTATAATCAAATTTTTGGCATAGTACCATGAGGTCAACCATGTCCTAGTAACCACGAAAATCATAATCTTTTGTAATTTTTCTAAAAAAAAGTTCACGCACCAATTGGTTTTTCTCAACCAATGCAATACTGAATATCCATAACTTTATACGGTGTTTTTTATTCATTTTTAATTTCGTTTAAAAAAGGTTAAAGATACGTTTTGGTTTGCGAAAAAATCTCTTACCATCTCTAAATATTAATGAAATTTCATACTTGAGCTATTTTTTGTTTTAAATAAACATATTATTAATTTTTCTTAACCAAAAAGAAAATAAAAAATTTTCAAAACTTCATCGCGGTTGGTGCGTGAACTTTTTTGACCTTAGCGAAAAAATAAATATACGTTCCCTTATAGTTCTTTATGCTCTATCGAACTGTGCTATGCCAATTTTGATAATTTAAAAAATTGTTAAAAAGTTATATCCCTAGTGTACATAGATATGTAGAACTCAAAGAATAAATAACATTAGTTTTAATAATACAGTCGAACTCCCATAACTCGAACTTCTCTAACTCGAATTTTTCTCTTACTCGAACCAATTTGATTGGCAGTAGCTCTAAAACAATAAACTACATACAATTCTCCTTCCGTAACTCGAACTTCCATAACTCGAAATTCTCCATAACTCGAACCAAATACTCAAATTTGTATTCTATAACTCGAAGTTTTTTGCTTGTTTTGTTTATTTATTTCGCTTTCTTTTGCTTGTTTAGCAGGTTTGTATATTTTACTTTGCTCTTTTTTTCGGGGAAATCCCTTTTTGTACATTACGTGTGTCTTTTGGTTTGCCTAAATATGTTAAAATTATTTGTATGTGTTTATTTCATGGCAAGTAAACGTGTTTTATAATTAACTTAAGTTGTTTTTATTCGACCTTTTAATATACGTATAAATAAAAATGCTTTTACTTTTACTGGCCTCGAGCTTGAAGTAAAAGCATTTTTATTTATACGTGTTTTATAATGTTTGTCGATGGAGGGAAATATAAGTTTATAAAAGAAGTCGAGGGTGGATTCAAGAAAAAGGAAGCAGATAATAAATATGGTGTCCCAGCTAGTACGGTCTCATAGATTTTTAAAAATAAAGAATTAATTATCACCTCGTTTGAGTCAGTATCTCATCTCTTTAGTAAAATGATTAAGAGCCAAATATACAAAATTATCGACATAGCAGTCCTCAATTGGTTTACAGCAGCTAGAAATCAAACCATGCCGATATTTTACTTCATTGTAGCTTGTTTATTACAAATACATACCTACATGCTTAGGTATGAAGCTTTCAAATAGTGCCTGTTTTAAACAAAAAATACAAAATGTACACAAGTTTGCAATTTATTCTCTTTTCAACAAGAAAATTCTGTAACTCGAAGTCTCCATAAGTCGAAGTTTTTTTTGTGATAATAGTGAATTAAGTTATGGAAGTTCGACTGTATATCACAAATGGATTCATTTAAATAAATCGATGTATGCATAGTTTTCCATTGACATAATATTATGTATTTTATTTTTTAAGAAAATTTGGGGATTTATGGGGATAAGAAAATAGCTATTTTGGGTATTTTTGGGGATGAAAAATCTCAAATTGGGGATAAGGCTTAAAATAAAGCTGGGAACCCTGTCAGCAGTTGCTATGTAGTATATATTAGTTTTTTGAAAAACTTTTTTCACGCAAACACACATATTAAAATAGAACCTGTCTATTGCACATGTACTTTTTTTTACCGTACACAAAGTTAAAGTATAGCTTTAATCGAACCTTTCTGTCATGCATGTGCTTTATTTTTTCCGCACACGAACTTAAAGTATAGCTATAATCGAACCTTTCTGTCGTTCAGGTGCTTTATTTTTTCCGCACACGAACTTAAAGTAAACAGAGTTGCCAATTTAGCGCCTTTGGCGCTAGATTTAGCGCTTTTTAACTGTCGAAAAGGCGCATATTTTTTCCTTAGCGCTTTTTTAAAAAAGAGCGCTAAATTAGCGCTTTTATTGATACCCAAAATTTTTGTACTTTTATTTGCAAACATATAAATCAAGACACAAAAAACCAAAATTTGTTTCCGTTTTTTAAATACATATACTTTACTCTGAAATGCATACTATACAAGGTAAGAAGTTTATTTTCTAAAGTAATCCATTAACTTTTTTTGTTTGTATTAAGTAAAACTTTCTTTAATAAAGATACATTTTGTCATGCTCAAAAGTTCATGTTTTTGGTATATGATCAAAAACTGCATTCAGCATTTATTTAATATTAGTCTCATTTTCTCGATATTTTAATAGGATCGAATTTCTTGCATCAAGAAACAAATGCTACCGATTTCTTTAAACTTTTCAGAAAATGCTCAAGAAAACTTGGTTTGATTCAATTAATTTTTATTTAGATCGACATGTTCGGGCATGTTCTAGAAATCGAAATGAAGTGAAATTGAAATCGAACGAGATTTTAAATTCAGTTATTTTCAAAATGACCGTAGTTTTTCCTGGTTTTAAAGGGAGTTCTTGTAAAGCTAATTTGTACCCAAAAAATTAAATTGATAAAATGGAATATTTTTATGAACTTTCAGTACAGGGTCGTTTTTAAAATTTGCTTGATTTCAAATCCACTTCTTTTCGATTTCTAGAACATGTCTGTTTAACATATCAATCAAAAAATGTTCTCATTTTTTTATTAAGTTTTCTTAAACTACACTTTTTTATGAAAAAATTTCAGGCTTACAATAAGAAATTTTTGGCTTGACGAGAATGGTTCAAAATTTTCTTGGTTCAAGATATATTTTCTGGTGATTTAGTAAATAATTTTTTTAGGGTATATTTGAAATTATATTACTTTACTCTTCCTGAAATATCAGAAAAGCCTTTTTAAAAATGTTGATGTTTTATTAACACTGCACTGCAAAAAACAAAAAAAGTCGGGGTAGAGAACTTGATTATGCGATTTTAATTGAATTTAGCGTGCTGATTTTACTGATCTTCATGATTTCTCGCCTTATTGTATTCATAAAATACCTAGATTTCTGATAACTGATAAAAAAAAAGTGTACATACTAATTTGCATGAAAAAATGGTCGCCATAAGGTCAAAAATAATCATTGTAAAAGATCAAAATCGCACAAATCTTATTTTATATATTTTTATTTCAAACGATATTTTTTGACGGCCAGTGTAATTAATTAAACTTGTTTATTAAACATTTCATTAAGTTTTTTATTTAGCGCTTTTTGATTGGGGCCACGGCGCTTTTTAATTAGAAATAGTTCACAACCCTGAAAGTAAAGCTACATTCGAACCTGCAATCGAACATGTACATATATCTTTCAGATTCTTATTTTTTAAACATACACGACCTTAAAGTATCGAACCCCTCTATCGTATATGTGTGGTTAAAGTGTGTTTCGATCTTAAAATACGAGAACTACACATGCCCGTGTACGCAACCAAATAATAAAACAAAACAAAATCGTGGTTGTGTTCGGCACCTTTTAAAATTTTCAAACACACAAAATTGTTGTGTAAATTAAAATATGTTGTGTTGCTTTAAACTGTGTTTGTTTACATTTATGTGTGAGATTTTTATACAGTGTGTGTATTTTTCTGAAGCCTGGTATTTTCTTTTTATGCGTTGAGCATATGCGTGCGCGAAATTCTGTTTAAAATAGCCGTTATGACAAAACATTTTTTACAAAAAAGCGGCAAGTCGCTAAATTTGCCCATAAACCGCTGATTCAGCAACACTTTTAATATCTTAAGCTTGAAATGTCAACTTTAAGTTGAACAATTTTACTTATTTTTTTGGCATTTACTGTTTCTTTCTATCAATTCTATATCACCAATGAATAAAAATATAGTGTAATAAGTGCTTAAGAATTATTGCCTTTGTTACTGGTTTTGTCATATTTTAAAATATTTTTTTTTAATTAGTATTGTGGTTATTTTGTTGAACTATTTATGGTTTTTAATCCAAATTTTTAATATTTTTAATTAGGCTTAAGTTCATGAAATTTAATTTTCATTAAATTATTTTTATGAAGAAAGGAATTTTACAACATGAAAATTAATCAAAATTGTTATTGATAATCTTTCATTCTTGACGTGGCTCGGGCTCGAACCCTGGCCGGCAGGTTACCATGACATGTTTCGATCGCAACCACTCGATCTCCTCAGATGGATTTGCCGTCTTACACTCGCAGCCATCGACGACTGCTGACGTCAATAGTCAAACATCAATCCTTAAACCAAATTGTATTTTAACATTTGGTAGATCGAAATTTGCTTTCCTGAATGATTATCCATTTTAATTGATTTTACATGTTTTTTCCTTACTTCTGTTTTTTCGTACTTTTGTCAAGAATTTTTCTTGAAGTCCAAGTACATTTTTGTTGTTTCATTTTGTCTTTCTCTTTTCTGTTGACCTTTTTCAGCACAACTTGAAGGACAAATGTACACATAGAGCTCGTGCCTTAGCTTTAACAATAATTAGTATTGTGGTTATTTTGTTGAACTATTTATGGTTTTTAATCCAAATTTTTAATATTTTTAATTAGGCTTAAGTTCATGAAATTTAATTTTCATTAAATTATTTTTATGAAGAAAGGAATTTTACAACATGAAAATTAATCAAAATTGTTATTGATAATCTTCCATTCTTGACGTGGCTCGGGCTCGAACCCTGGCCGGCAGGTTACCATGACATGTTTCGATCGCAACCACTCGATCTCCTCAGATGGATTTGCCGTCTTACACTCGCAGCCATCGACGACTGCTGACGTCAATAGTCAAACATCAATCCTTAAACCAAATTGTATTTTAACATTTGGTAGATCGAAATTTGCTTTCCTGAATGATTATCCATTTTAATTGATTTTACATGTTTTTTCCTTACTTCTGTTTTTTTCGTACTTTTGTCAAGAATTTTTCTTGAAGTCCAAGTACATTTTTGTTTTTTCATTTTGTCTTTCTCTTTTCTGTTGACCTTTTTCAGCACAACTTGAAGGACAAATGTACACATAGAGCTCGTGCCTTAGCTTTAACAATAATTAGTATTGTGGTTATTTTGTTGAACTATTTATGGTTTTTAATCCAAATTTTTAATAGTTTTAATTAGGCTTAAGTTCATGAAATTTAATTTTCATTAAATTATTTTATAATATTATTATTGTTATTGTTTTTGCATTAAAAAAAATACATTTATTACAGCCATTTCATTTTATTATTTTTTTGTTAAAATTTTAACTTTCCTCTTCACTTAACAAAATAAGAAAGTCAAGAAACACACGAATGATTAGTGTGATTTTTAACTTCGCTCAGGTTTTTTTATTGTAATATGTATGAATTTTAGTTCATCAAACAATATACAATAATAGAGAAACACACACAATTAGTGTAAGTGTGTGTGGCTAACTTTTAAATGAACGGTGTTGTGTTGATCTCTCATTTAAAATGATTGAGCGTGAATGACTCGCTCTCATTTTTTTTACACATTTGATAAGCATATCAAATACACACACAGCATTCATTTGGCTACCAAATCATTTGTGCAGACCTCTAATAAATACACAGTAGAAATCTAAATTATAATGGGTGGCTCGTAGCAGTGGTATATTTTCATGTTGTTATGATTTTATGGCTACCTCTTCCAATAGTCTTTCCCTTTCCACACCTGAGAAAGACAAAAATAAAATCTAAATTTTTTTTCAAGTACTAAAAAAATACTTATTCCAACACATATATCGTTAATTTTTAGAATCACGTGAAATTGAAAACAAACAAATTTGGAAAATTCTCCGTGTTCAAAATTTATAAAAATACCTAATACCTTTGAGGGCCACTTTTCTTTACCTAAACTACTGAAATAAGAAAAAGATAAGTTAATTTTTAAAAAAAATTTATTGAAAATATTCATCGTTTTCAATTGCACTTGATTTTAAATTTTTTTCAGATTCTGTGAAATAAAAATAAACCAAACTAATTTTTATTTTTTGGATTTTATAGATTAATGGCCAATTTCACCAAGTTCAGGTTTAATTAATTTTCATTATAAAAGTCAAAAAACCTATTGTTTTAGTAATAGTTAATTATAGCTGAACTTGGTAAAATTAAACGTAAATAATTTAAAAACTGTTTAAAATTGGAAAATTCATTTAGGAAACAAACATTTTCTCAAATTCTAAATGATTTGTGCAACTATGTGTGTAGTGAAAATTGCTTTAAAGACGAATATGTTTAAAAAAAATCGTACTTACACAATCAATGAGTTAACTGTTTTGAGCTAAGTAAGGCTTTTCTCCTTTCTTATATGGCTTACAGCAATGTTATGGTTTTCCTGGCCAAATGCTTCGTTTGTGGTGTTTGCTTTTTACCCGCAAATGGAGTAATTTCATATATTTATGAAATGCCATAAAATGGAAATAATTCCGTTGACGTTAAACATTTTAAGTGTATTTCTTTATATAATTGTTGTTGCATATTCAATCAAAAGTTTAAAATATTAACCCCAATTTCACCAAGTTCAGTTAAAACTTACTATTACTTTAACTTCCAGCTTACAATATGTTTTGACAGCTTGAACTGATAGTTAATTATAGCTGAACTTGGAATAAATTGGCAACACCATGTGGTGGTAGACATAGAAAATTCTGTCGTCTTGATAAAATAAAAATTTATTAAATTAAACTTGCATTTTAATCTTTTGAATTATTAAAATTTTGTTAAATTAAACATTTTAAATCTCGGTTTATAAAAATAAAGAGTTGTTGGTTAATATAACTAAAAAAAACATTTATTCTTGCACGTGTGCCTTTTGTGGTTTTTGTTATAAAGCAAACAATAATTGTTATACATACATACACAAAATATTACTGGTGTTACTTGTTACTTATCAAGGTTATTGAGTACAAAATTTCACAAGAAGTCTTATCAAAATGGCGTATCTTTGTGGGACCTGCAATTTGAATACATCTGGATCTCGTTGCCTGCTTTGCAGATCTTGTGACATTTGGTATCATGCTGATTGTAAAGATGTAACAAAAACTTTGTTCTCCACATTAGATAAAAACCGTAATTTGGCGTATACGTGCAAATTGTGTATGGAGAATCCACCAGATAATTCGGATGCTGCCTTTAAAATGGAAATAAGGAAAGAGTTTGCCAGTCTTAAAAGTTCTATAAGTTTCGTTAAAAATGACCAGTTAGAAATTAAATGTAAAGTGGACTCGGTCATTAATGAAGTTCGAGCAGAGCTGTCAAATAGCTTGAAGGAAATTAAAGACGAAATGGCTGACTGTAAGACGCTTGTAAATACTAATGACATGGCTTATAAAAGTAAATTTGCTGAGCTGGAATCGCAGAATCACATTCTTCAACATAGCTTGAATAGAGCATACGTCGTTATATCTGGTCTTCCTACTGATCTAAAAGATCTAAATGCAACTGTAAGCACTTTGTGTGGGGTTTTAAACTTGATGTAGTTGGTGGCGATATAGTGAATGCAATGTATATAAAGAAAAGAAGAGCGGTATTAGTGAAGTTTAACCATATTGCTAAACGTGATAAACTTATTTCTGAGTACTACAAATTTAAATCCCTAAAAGCGTCTGATGTTGTGGAAGGAGCTACTGAGAACCGAGTTTACTTAAATGATAACTATTCGTCCCTTGCTAATAAATTAATGAAGATGTGCTGGAAATTGAAGAAAGTGAAGAAGATAAATGGCTATGGTATTATAAATCGTGAAGTCCTTTTGGCTAAAATTACTTTGCTAAGGGGAATCGTTAAAACTCTTAACTTTTATGAATGTATCAATTATTTTAATTTAAATCCCCAATAACCTCCTACGCTTAATGCTTCTTCTTCTGTTTACTTTTCTTGTTCTTTTTGAATGATCAAACTACATACATATTTTTGATTCTTGAATTTCTTACCTTTAGTTTTTATAATAATATTGATCTTTAAATTCTATGTAGTTAATTGGTAGGAAATTAAAGTTCATTAACTGAAGTTCTGGGGTAACCTATGTACATGACTCCTTACATTTTCTTATTTTACTTTATATATATAATTTTATTTTTTATAATTGATCCATTACTACCTTATATTATGTACGTACTTATGTATGTCCGTATATATGGATGTATGTATGTATATATGTATGTGCCTATGTGTACATTTATGTATGTATGTCGCACCTGTGCAGCAGTGGTGTATTGACTCGAAATTCTTATTTTTTCACTTTTTGGAACAAATGGACATGTAATATTCATATCTAACCGCTGTAAAAATATTGTGTCATATTGTTTAGTTTTTGGCTATGTAACGGTTGGCTTAAAAATTATTTTTCATATGCCTGTAATGTAAAATTAAAACTTGTTTTGCTTCTACTGAGAATGTTGAATTTTGAGTTAATGCAGTATTGTTGAGCGACTGCGATATGTATACATGTAGGTGTATGTGTATGTTTGTGGCATTTTGACAAAAAAAAAAAAAAAAAAAAAAATATAATAAAAATGTTAAAAGAATAATTTTTATAGAAAATAAAATAAACAAAAATCAAAGAAAATGTTCGGTTATAATACAGAATTTTAAAAACGTAAGCAAACATGTTTTTCATTTGAAAATTTGTATGATTAAATTTGACTTAAGATGTTTTGTCAAAATGTCGCAGATATGTATGCATATATATTTATGTATTCTAAATATGATGTGTGCTTCTAAGGTTATTTTTATATCAAGATGGCTATTTGAATAATGAACTTGTTATTATATTGAAAATGTTTTATATCATGCTTTTTTTTGTTCAAATTATTGTTACTTTTTGGCTCCCACAGAAATATATGTATTGTCTTAAATATGATGACCGTTAATAATAATCTTGGTCCTATAGCTGGGGATATCTCAATTTTAAATGAATGCCTTTCTTCGCCGTCTGGAGTCTTGAATATCGGTCATATTAATGCTCAGAGTTTATGTCCTTCCGTATCATCCACTAAACTAGAGGAATTTAAGCATATCTTTCAAGACTCGTATCTTGACATTATTGGAATCTCTGAGACGTGGTCTAAGCCTCATTTGTTGTCACAATCGTTGGCGATTTCTGGTTATGATCTTGTAAGAAATGATCGGATGAGAGATACGGGTTCTGATGGGGGCAGAGTTCCGAGAAGAGGAGGTGGTGTTTGCATTTATATTTCTAATAAACTCCGTTACCGTATTGTTTTCCGTGGAAAAAGCTTTGGAGTCTGTGAATCTTTGTTTATTGAAATTTTTGGTAATGGAACTTCTGTAATTATTGGTGTTGTTTATCTACCCAGTGGTGACATTAATGCTTTTAAGAGTATTCACTGTGATTTGTTCGATCGGTATACTAATATTGTTATTATGGGTGACTTCAATTATAATCTTTTTGATATGGTCAAGTCTTGTAATTTTCGGTCCTTGATTTCGAGATGTGGTCTTCATTGTGTGCATAATTCACTACCCACTCACTTTTTCTTACCTAGTGGTACTACATCTTTATTAGATTATTTTCTCTTGAGTCAACCTTCTAATGTGTTATATAAGAACCAGATACAATTCCCATTTTTTTCATCACACCACAGTTTTATCTTTGCTGCTATTAAGTTTTCCTCACAATTACGCAGTTCCTGGTTTGAATTTAAGAATTATAGACTAATAGATAATGAGGCCTTTACGGAGTATTTTACGCAATTTGATATCTCTCCTATCTTTAGTACGAATGATGTTGATTTTCAATTGTCTGCTTTGGACAGTTTAGTGAATGGACTTCACAATCTAGTTCCGATATCAAGAATAGTACCTAGGACAAATAACTGTATTTGGATGAATTCAAGGGATATCTTGCAGGCAAAATCTCAAAGGGATCTTGCCTATAGAGCATATCTTCGGGATCGTACTGGTGATAATTGGAGGATTTACTGCAGGTTACGTAACAGGACTAAATCTGTTATTAGGAAGGCTCGTCGAATATATGGCGAGAGTTTGTTCAATGGGGTTGATAATGGTCAATTGTGGAATAGAGTGCGTAGGTTGGGATTGGTTGGTTCGGGCGAGTTTGGGGGAAATGAATTGGATGTTGAAGAGGTGGCTCGTATTTTTTCGGGTAATCTTAGCCCAAATGTTGGTGATGAGGTTGATTTGAATGGTATTGATGATATTGCTGACTCATTTTCTTTTATCCCAGTTACTGAGTATGATCTTTTAATAGCTATGAATTCTATTCGATCAAATTCAACAGGTCATGATAAAATTCCTATAAAATTTATTAAGATTATATTTCCTCTTATATCTTCTATTCTTCTTCATCTTGTAAATACTATTTTAATCTGTTCTAAGTTTCCTGTTTCTTGGAAACTTGGCAGAATCGTACCTATTCCTAAAAATGGGCATTTTGATATATGCATCTTGCCGGTAATGTCTAAGATAATTGAAAATATAATGAAGACGCAGATACTTACTCATTTTGAGGAATCCTCTTTAATTCACCCGAGTCAATTTGCTTTTCAACGTAATCTTAGCACTACCTCACTACTCTTACCCCTTACTGAGTCAATTAGAAGAAAATTAGATAGTAACAAGAATTGCACTTTGGTTTCTTTGGACCTAAGTAAGGCTTTTGATCGTATTAACCATTCCACTCTCATTTTTAAACTCAGGAGATTTTTTAATTTCTCGAAAATGGTTTGTAAACTAGTATACTCTTATTTATCTGATCGCTATCAGTATGTATCTTTGAATGGTTATGACTCCAGTACTAGTCATGTCACCTCTGGTGTACCGCAGGGCTCTGAACTCGGTCCAATATTTTTTCTTACCTACGTGAATGACTGTTTGTCATTACTCGGGAATGATATTTGTGAGCCTTTTGTCTTTGCTGATGATATGTTCTTGTTGTTCTCTGATGATACTAGGGACATATCTAAATTCGAGATGAATTTGAATGATCACCTTTCCTTGTGTCTAATTGGATGTACGTAAATAATCTTGAGATAAATCCGAATAAGACGAAGGCCCTGAGTTTTCATTTGCCTAATCGGAGTGTCTCCTCATTCAGGATATTTATTAATGGACAGGCAATAGTTTCCGTTGAATCTCTCAAATGTCTTGGTGTTATTTTTGATTCAAAACTAAATTTTTATGAACACATAAACTTTATTGCAAAAAAAACTTATTTTGAGAAGGCTTTATTCGTTAAGAGCTTATACACCTAGGCATGTGAGGAATCGACTTGCCTTTTCACTTATCATGTCTCAAATTAACTATTGTCTTGAAGTATATTCTGCTACGTGGTCTTATGGTTTGAGGATTATTGAATCGACAATTAGAAAAGTGGTTCGTTATGTATTTGATGTAAAAGTAGTCTGGGAACATGAGCGTATATCTATACTTACTTCGGTTTTTTTGAAATGTAGCTTTCGAAACTATCTAGATCTAAGTGTTTTACTTCATTTCTACAAGATCATAAAGAATGGTAGACCAGCATTACTTGTGAATGAATTTTCATTCACCAACTCGATGCGTAATATTAAAATTTATGTTCCCTTGGGACTTCATACAATATTTGATCGATCTTTTGTGAAACGGATTCATCATGCCTGGAGTCTACTTCCAAATGATCTTAAACGTTTTTCTTATTCGTATTTTCACTTATAAGAAAATGCTTCTTAACTACTATAATTATGACCTTTAAAAACCTTTAATAATTTTTGTTAACCTTTGGCTATGGGAATAACTTCTTTATTTATAATTTTATATGCTCATAATTTTCGACAATACATACATATAGGCTGGGGAGCCAAATCAATTTTATCAATTTGTATATTAACATATTTTGCTTTTTTTACTTTAATTCATATTAGTTTTTGTTATACCTTTTCTTAAACATAGTAATTAATTGTACAATACATACATATATATTGGCCATGAAGGCTTTCTTTGTATTGATATTTAATAAATAAATAAATAAATTAGGGGTTACTAATTAAAACAAATGGTTAAGTTTTCGTCAAAAAATTTACTGTTTTTTTCTTGATTGTACTGTTTTTTTTTATTCAATGTACTGTTTTTCCGAATTTAAAATCTGGCTACCCTAAACAGAACATTTGCGTTGGTCACCAAATTGTGCTTTACTGAGAAGACGTTGTACCAATAATGTACCTATTAATTCTAATGTATTAGATCAAATACTACCACCACCCAGCTATGATACCTGTGGTCTAAGAGGTGTAGAAGGGGAAATACGAGACGATCATTTCTATAACATTCCAGAATATAATTATATAGAAGGGAACAACGATGATATCAATAGTTGTAAAAATATAACATATTATGGAAATGGTGTTCCACAAGGCTCAAAACTGGGTCCGATATTATATCTAATATATGCAAACGAAATGTTATACAATCTACAAGACTGTTCAACATTCGCTTATGCTGATGATACCGCTATTGTAGTTTCACACAAAAACATTAACATAGCATGTGACATTATGCAAAAACGATTAAATGATGTTTCAAGATGGTGTCATGACAATGGCTTAGTGATTAACGCTTCCAAAACAAAAATTATGCATATTAGGCCACCTCATCTCGCCAAAACGGAAAGGAATATAATATTCCATGGTTTTAAATGTCTACACAATATGAACAACACCGGTTATAAGGATACCTGTAATAGCACAATAGAGTTCGTCAAAACGTACAAATATCTGGGTGTATACGTGGACGAACATTTTAAATGGTTAACCCACATTCAGCAACTTTCCAAAAAACTTCGTAAAGCCGCATATAGTCTCTACCATCTAGGCAATTGCTCAACTTATGATGTACTCAAGCAGGCATATTTTGCGTTATGTGAGTCGTATATTAGACATGGGATCACAGCATGGGGGAGTGCAACATATTGCAGATCTATACAGCAAATCCAAAACCAAATCTTAAAAATATTGTTAAAAAATAAGCAACATCACCAACAACTTCAAACAGCACAGGTATATGATACTATAAACAACATATATAACAACTTATCAAATACCAACAATTCTAACAACACAAACATCAATAACACACCTAATGTATTTACCAGCACAGTCAGCACAACCGAAGTTAGTACAGATAACAACAACTCGCGTATCATTGAAACAAATAATAGAAGTAATAACACCAGCAACACATACAATGTCATTAACAACATCACAATCACCAATAACACCATCATCAATATAAACAACACAAATAACTACACTACAAACAGCATGCAAACAACAAACAACAACATCAATACCAATGACGTCAACATAAACGCCAATATCTCAACAAACATACAAAACTCCAACAACATTGCCAGAAATCTGGAAGTATTAAACGTAAAAAGTCTCTACCACAATTCTCTAATAAATGAATTTTTTAAAGATCCTAGGTTTTTAAAACCGATAGATCATACATACAATACAAGGCTTCGAACAGAAGGAAGATACAAAGTCAAACAGCATAAGAACAACTACGGAAAAAACTCATTGAATACAGCACTTCCAAATATCTTCAATAAACTACCTCTATATATACTACAGATTTCAAGCCCGTATCGAAGAAAATCATATTTAAAAAAACATTTCATTAATTCGCAATGAAATATAATGTATAATAATAAATATTTTAATATCATTTAATACCATAATTAATAATACAAACTGAAGTTAAAATTATAATTTTATTTTGATATCCTGTAGATAAGCCAACTGGCTTCGTGGGATAAAAAAAAAAAAAAAAAAAAAAAAAAGATCAAGTTATTGAAATCCCAATTTCATTTGTTGAATGCTCAAAACGACATCACAAAACGCTGATTTTTTATCATCATCATCCATAAAAAATATAACAAAATACTTTTTTATTTATCATTAAATATTATTCATCTTATTTATAATTTTATTTGTATAAAAATATATTTTATTTGTTGAAATTAGTAAATAAAGAAAATAAAAGAAAAAATTAAAAAATTTTAATCTGAAAAGATCTGTATATCTTTATCATTTTCTTTCACATTATTATATAAAAATTAATTAAATATACAAAGATCTATTTAGTTTAACTCATATTAATTTATAGAAATTTATTTAATGCTTTAGTTAAAGAAAATAAACTAAAGTGAACAGTCATAGAAAATGGACTCCTCTAAAAATTTAATAAATAAATATAATTCTCTTGGATATAGCAAATCCTTATGACATATTAAGGATCTTATAATGTCAGCTAAATATGTAATTATAAATGCAAGCAGAGTAACAACAAAATATGGTTCCACAATCAAAATTGAGCTGGAGGATAATGTATTATTTTTACCATATCGCTATAATACGCTAAGTGATGAAGATGTTAAGAACTTATCTTCTGGAGCATATCTTATATCAAAGGAAGGAGAGAAAAACTTACGATTGAAATCATTAGAAGAGGGTGATATCTTTATATCCAATTCTAGATACCCCATATACGCCAACTTTAACAATTATTAAAATTAATTTTAATAATAAATAATAATATGTGTATCCATATAATAATAAATTATATTATATTAAATAATTAAATAAAAAATATTGTTTTTCTTTTTTATAATAACTTTAATTGCTTTATTTGTTAATTTCTTTTTAAGTTATTTTATCCAAAAATTCAAGACATAAATGTCCACAATTAAATGAATCATAGTTTTGATGTTGATTATAGTTATATTTTATATTTCCTCCTAGCTAATCAACTAGCTCCACTGGTGGTTGTAAATTTCCAAAACTATCATAATATTCTATTTGTTTATTATTTTTATAGTAAGTTTTTATAGTTGTAAATTTCCAAAACTATCATAATATTCTATTTGTTTATGATTTTTATAGTAAGCTACCCAATGTGTACCATTGCCGATTGTAGAATCCAAATTAATCACTCCACATTCAATATTTCTGGGATGTTTTGGTATTGAGTCTATCATGAAAATTCCTCTAAAGTGTGGTATATTTTTTGAGAATTTTCGTATATCAATATCAGTCAATGGTCTTTTGGGTAGCTTGTTTAGAAGTTTTTTGCCTTTTCTTCATAAGTTAATCCATATCCTTTCTTATATGGTTTAAGATAAAGTCCTTTACCCATTGCTATGGCTTCCATATTCTTATTGTGTCTAGTCGTTCATCAAGTTGAAGTTTAGCATTCTTTGCTGCATTAACTGCTTTTGCTATGTTAGCACCTCCACTAGATAGGGTTCCAATTACACCTAATGCAGTTAATATTGGTATTAATGGTAAAACACCTCCAATTTTTGGAACACGTATTATACGTGGTATTACAATTTCAGATTTTTTTCCCTTTTAGGATTTCTTAATGGTTTTGCGTTCAAAATTTTTGTTGTTGCTTTTATCGTTGAATTTAATAGTTGTCTTCCATTAACTTTTTTTGATTTTGATTGTCTATTATTATGGCTTTGCTTAGTCATACCCATACCGAATTTAGTTTTTGCTTTCATTGTGTTAGTAACCAAATATGCAAATGATTTTTCTGGAATACTGCTATCCTTTGAAAGTACTCGATCCCAAGCTCTATTCTCAAGAATTTTATCAGCTTGATGTCTAATATTCAAATCTTTACTTTTTGAATAAGCAATATCGTGTTCTTTGCATGCAGCGTCTAATAGATTTATTCCTTTATCACCTCGTTCTAAACGTTTTTGTAATTTCGTTCCAGGACCACAATATTGATAACCAGGAAGATGTATTTCGAAAGGAAGTGAATTTACCAATTTATTAATTAAACCTCCTCCTCCTCTGACGGTTTTATTGCAATTAACTTTGTTGTTAAAACGTATTACCATTTTATATTATTTTATCCTATAAGAATGCATAATATTTATTTATTTAATTCAGTTATAAAGATGCGTTTAATAAAACAACATAAAAATATTTTTGTTCGCAATGCTGATCCTTCAACGAATATAAAATCAAAGACTAGACATAGTTCTATATTACCGAATTCTATTCGTGCGCTAATTGTAGGTCCTTCAAATTGTGGAAAGACTAACGTTATGATTAGCTTACTAGAAAGTTCTAATGGATTGAAATTTAAAAACATCTATTTATACTCAAAATCACTTTTCCAACCAAAGTATGAATATTTAAAAAAATTAATATCGCCAATTCAAGGAATTGGGTCTTATACGTTTTCAGATAATGATTCCGTAATACCTCCTGATGAAGCACAAAACAATTCAGTTATGATATTCGATGATGTTGCATGTGAAAAACAAAACAATATACGTGCATATTTTTGTATGGGTAGACATAAAAATATAGACTCATTCTACTTATGCCAAACATATACAAGAATTCCTAAACATTTAATAAGAGATAATGCTAATATGATTATTATGTTTAAGCAAGATGAAATGAATATGAAACATATTTATGCTGATCATGTCGATAGCGATATGAGTTACGAAAAGTTTCGTGAAATTTGTAGAGAATGTTGGAAGGATAAATATGGATTTTTGGTTATAAGTAAAGATGATGATTTGAATAATGGAAGATATAGAAAGCAGTTTGATTATTTTATAACAATTTAAATTCGAGAATATATTACATACCATTATTAGTATATCATCAACCGTTAAAGATATTACAACAACAACAACAACAAGAAAACGCATTGTTACCCAATAAAAAAAAATGAATGAAAAAGTTTTAAAAGAGCTAGTTAAAACAAGAAATGTTTTAAATAAGAAATTTCGCAGTATAAAAATTGTTGAAGCTGATACCCGTGAACAACTTAAAGATACATTTAAACCTATAACAGAACCCTTGAAAAATTTTATTAATAGTTCGAAAAATACCAAAGTAAATTTAAAAATTGAAAAGAATAAAATTAAAAATGAATCAAATCAACAAAAACAACAACAAGAACAATTTAAAACAGATTCTAGTATTCCAATTATAAAACGAGAAAAAAATATATTATCTACTGCTGCAAGTAACTCTGAAGATTATGATGATGACGATTTTTATTCTCAACCAGAAACAGAAAATCTAAATAGTCACATAAATTTTAATGATTTGTTATATCTAGAAAAAAGACATGAATTAGACACACTATATGGAATACATAAAGATTCAAATAATGAATGGAATTTGGTGATAGTAACATTAAATTTAATGAAGATAAGATTCAAGTTGGAAATCAAATATGGGCACTCACTCCAGTTTTATTTTCATTAATGTTTCAAAAAATACCAAAAAACTATGATAAATCCGAGTTAGATGTTTATAAAAAGATATTAATTAATACTAATGCCTATAAAAGGGGTTATGCCATAGATGGTAACATAAGGGGTACAAGAGCATATAAATACAGAAATATTATTAGAAAATTAATTAAACCTAAGAACTCATCTACCACAATACCTCAATCACCCACCTCATCTGATACATCAACAATAAGAGAAAATTATATGGGAAGTGGGTTAATGGATTACAATTCAAATAAACCAAACTTTATATACTGGGATGATCCAAATGAGTTGATAGATCGACTTAGACTCCTGCTCGCATCACAAGCTGCAGGTCATAGCAATCATAATAACGAAATTGTGTATATTATTGAAGAATTATACGAAGCTAACATTATTGAATAACTATTAAATTAACACAAAACAATGTCTATTGATAAATTTGGACATTACATTAACGATACAAGTGATATAATTTCTATGAAGAATGCACCTAAACTGTTTGGGTTCTTTATGGATACAGATAACAACATTGACGTTCAAAACAAAAGAATCAAACATATGTCGAATGCTTTGGAAGAAAACGATGGTGTCAATAAAATGTTTTTACAATCTCAAATTGAAAAAACAGAGAAGGAGATAATGGATCAATTAAACAAGAATATTAATGAAGTTTATCAAATAATAGAGAAAATTAAAAAAGATTTTGAAAGAAGAATGAAAATCTTGAATCAGAAACTATATAACAGGCTTGATATTAAAAATAAAGAACAGGAGATTACAATATTCCCTTAAGTAAAGAAGGTAAACCAAATAATGCATTCAAGAAAAAGAGAATTAGTAAATGAACTTCATAAACCAGCTCGAAAAAATTTCATACGTCGAAGAGTTGTAATGAAAGGTATAGATGATCTCTGGCAAGCTGATTTAGTTGAAATGGGGAACTATTCTATATATAATAAAAAATATCGTTATTTATTAACTATCATTGATACTTTTTCAAAGTTTGCATGGGGTGTTGCACTTAAAACAAACAGCAACTGAAGTATTTCAAGCAATGGAAAGTATTTTAAAATTAGGTCGAGTTCCCAAAAACTTGCATACTGATGATGGTAAAGAATTTTTCAATAAAAAATTTAAAACCCTCATGGACAACCACAATATCAATCACTTTTCAACATATAGTATAATGAAAGCCTCAATAATAGAACGATTTAATCGAACTCTAAAAGGAATGATGTGGAAAGAATTTAGTTTTAATGGATCATATTATTGGCTTGATATTTACAAAGATCTAATTAATAAATATAATAGAAAAGTTCATCGCACCATTAAAATTGCACCAATTGATGTAAATTCTAAAAACGAAATGAAATTATTGAGAACAGTCTACAATCATCTAAAAATATATAAAAAATCTAAATTTAATGTTGGAGATTATGTACGCATAAGTATATATAAACACATTTTTGAAAAAGGTTATACTCCCAATTGGACAACAGAAATTTTTAAAATTAAAACAGTAAAAGTTACCTATCCCTCAACATACATTTTGGAAGACTATCAAGGCAATCCAATTAAAGGTGGTTTCTATGATGATGAACTTACAAAAACTCGATTTCCTAATACATATCTTGTTGAAAAAAATTCTTAAAACTAAAGGAGAAATGGTCTATATGAAATTGTTTGGATTTTCTAATCAACATAATGCTTGGATTAATAGAAATGATATATTATAGTTTGTAAGAGTAGATATAATAATAAAATTAGTATGTAAGAGTTAATGTATTATTTTGTAAGAAAAGAAAAAAAAATATATATAAATAAATTGTTTTTAAATAAAGAATATTGTGCTTTTTACTTTACTTGTAATCCAACAGTCGAAATGTCAATAACTCTAACGTTAAGCTCTAACTCATCAGAGTTGACAGCTAACTATTTTCCTCCAATTGAGTTGAATGGAAAATATGAATGTGCACTTACAGATTTTCATTCATATGATAGTATTCCAAATATAGATGTATATAATAATATGTTTCATATTGGTGAACAAGTAATTCAAATTCCGGTTGGATCTTATGAATTGAAGGATATAGTTGATTATATTAAAGGACAATATCATCGATATAGTCCTCAAAATAAAATTATCATTGAAGCTAATAATAATACAATGCAAGTTAGAATAAAAAACTCTAATGATCCAATATATTTTAATAAGGAAAATACTATTGGCAAGCTTTTGGGATTTAAAGAAAATATTATATTACCTAATAAAGAATATTATTCAGATCTTCCAGTTAATATTTTTAAAGTTAATCTTTTACGTATTGAGAGTAATATAGCTGTCAACACATACATGAATAACACCCAAGCACATACTTTGCATGAGTTTGCCATTAATGTTCCACCTGGCTATAAAAGAGATGAGATTCCTAGGAATCTCATTTATTTACCAATCAACTGTCGAGAGATAAACACCCTTACTCTGCGAGTGGTTGATCAAGACGGTGATTTACTTAATTTCCGAGGAGAGGAAATTACAATTCGATTACATTTGAGACTAATAAAATAATGATAATTTACAATAAGAATACATCTAAAAACCAATTATCACAGTCATCATCTTCTAACAAAATATTGAAAAATAAATTAAATTTAAAGAGTTCATTAAAACATATAAACTTAACAGAATCAATTAAGAATTTCTTAAATCATTAAATTTAAAATTGAAGAAACCATGAGTTCAATAATAGATGTCCTGGATAAACCTTTATCAGATGAAAATATAATTAAAAAGGATTACCATACGTATAGCCCATATTTACAATCTTATAATAATAACGATGAAATTCGTATTACAATACAAAATCAAGACTTGTATGTTTTACCGTCGGAAAGTTTTATATATGTAGAAGGATTTGTTAAAGATGAAAGCAATACAAAATTAGTATCTTCTGCAACCAACTTTAAATTAAAAAATAATTTTGTAGCACATCTGTTTGATGAAATCCGTTATGAAGTAAATGGTGTTGAAATTGATCAAACGAGACATTTAAGAATATCAAGTACTATTAAAAATTTGGTTTCACTATCACCAATAGATAGAAATGGAATGCAAAATGCTGGATGGAATAAAATTGATGATATTGTTCTCGTAAATGGATATTTTAATTTTTATGTACCACTTAAATTGTTTTTGGGATTCGCTGAAGACTATAATAAAATATTATTAAATGCAAAACATGAATTGATTATATTACGTAATAAAAATGATGAGGATCTTGTATATTCAACTGTTTCCACCGAAAAGGTTAATTAACAATTTCAAGTATATCGTGGAGAATTCCTCATGTACAACTATCTGATTTTAGTAAATTAAATACTATAAAAATAATAAACAGTGGTACTTCAATACCAGTTATATTTAGTAGTTGGGATTGTCATATAAATCCACAACTAAATATGACAACTAATCATGTGTGGAATGTTAAGCTGGCGGCAAATAGAGAACGCCCTCGTTTTGTTTTGATTGCATTCCAACATGAAAAGAAATTTCTACACTGCGATTTGACTAATTTAAAAGTACATTTAAATTCAGAGTCATATCCATATGACGATCTTAACATAAAGTTTAAGAATGAACGTTATGCAATTCTATATGATATGTATTTAAGATTTCAAGAAAACTATTATATGCGGGACTCCCAACCTCTTCTCACATCTCAAGAGTTTAAAAATAATGCTCCAATTATAGTAGTAGATGTAAGCCTTCAAAACGAATCTATAGTTAGTGGACCTATTGATATTAAAATCGAATTTGAAACCGCTACTAATGTTCCAACAAACACATCAGCTTATTGTATTCTCATTCACGATCGAATCATTGAATATATACCATTAAAGGGACAAGTTCGGAAAATTGTTTAAATCCTAAATCATAAATAAAAAGAAGAAGTAAAAATATGTATTGCAAACATGTTTTCATTGATTTACAAGGTTTTAAACTAAAATCAAACAAATTTATCGTAAAAGAAGTTGCAATTGTTTTCAATTCAAAGGAATACATTAATTTCATTATAAAACCACCTTTTGATTTCAACTGTTTATCGCAAAAGGAGCAAAAAGAAGCATATTGGTTAATCAAATATTTTCATCATCTTAAGTGGAATATAGGAGTAATATCATTTAAGAGTGTTTGTAATTTCTTAAAAGATAATTTAAAAAATTGCAAAATATATGTTAAAGGAACAGAAAAAAGCAAATGGTTGGAAAAATTGCTGCAGTTGAAAGTATTTAACATAGAGGATTTTGGATGTATAAATTTAAAGAAACTTAATGAAAAGTATCCAGAAAACCTATATTGCAGTTATCACAACTATGGAGTTTGCGCCTTGAAAAATGCTATTTTACTTGAAAGAGAAAATCTAATTTAAATAAGAAAAACTATTTTATATTTTTATTTCTTTTATCTATATATACAATAAATAAAATTAATAAAAATAAAAAAAAAATCTGGTTGTTTTTAATTTTTATATTATAAATATTTTATTTATTTATTATTTAATATCTTTTTTTTTTATTTTTTCATAAAACAATATTATATTCTAAATAACAATGATTGATTCTTATAAACTATTTAATAAACATTTACATACTTACAATCTAAATAACAATGATTGATTCTAATAAACTATTTAATATACATTTATATATTTATAATCTAAATTACGTTAGTTGAGTTTTAAAAACTATTTGGATTTATATTAAATGTTCATTTGGCTCCTTAAAACAATTTATTCTATATTTACATTCTTATAAACTATTTAATCTATATTTACATTTAATAAGATATCATCATCAACTTCCATCAATTCATTATAAATGTTTGATGGTGTTGATATTGATGGGGGATAATTAAAATCTACATTAAGTAGAATATCATCATCATCATCATTTTCCATATATTCTTTATATAAACTTAAATTTGTTGATGGTTGTATTGATGATGGTGATGAAGGTTTATTTATTTTATAATGCCCCCATGCATACGTATCAACACCATCTTCTTTTGTATAACGCTTATCATCTAAATAACTTAAAACTAACTTACTAATATGTTGTGTATAAATTTGATGAATCTTTGATTTAAAAACATACATAGAATCATAATATAATTTCTTATCAACTAAACATTTCCTGAAATCACTTATATTTAACTTATTTGTTACTGAGTGTTTAACACCCTTAATTTTTTTAATTTCCCTATCCTCCCTATCTATTTTTATCGAATACATTTTCGCTCTTAAACCAATGAATTCCTTTATAACTTTGCCATTGCACTCATCCTTCATCATACCCAATACTTTTTTATTTAACAATGGTATGTTAAAAGCATTATCTTGCGGATATGCAGATGTATCGAAATGGGTGCTAATATCATTTCGAATATCATCATACATGTCATTTGTTCTTACATCATATATGAAGGAATCGGTGTCCATATAGTTCAAACTAATATTATCGAGATATTTCGGTTTCATGTAATCATAATGGAAATTATACATCTTCCATTTTGATAACTCTAAAACCGAAAATCCGATGTAAATAGGTTTATTATATTCAGTCTTTACTCTTCCCAACACAATAGCGACCATATCGTCATGAATATGCAACGAACTATGGAAATTGGGTCTAGCTATTAGAGCTCTAGCACCTAATCTCTTACCCCTGCTTTCCCATTCACATACTATTTTAATGTCCTTACGTTTATCAACGTTTTCCATAGTTTTACCGTACACAGCGTTATTTAATAATTTAAAGAAATTTTGTTGGAAAGAGTTTTTTGCTAACGTCCTATGGTGATTGTTCAAGTCAATGTATATCTTCAACCAATTGGATTGATTAAATTGAAGAATTCTATGAATTTTCTTTAAAATCAATCCATGTTGAAGACATTGTTGTAATGTTCTGTAATGGATTATATAGTTTGTTTTGTCATTTAAGTCCGCAATTAATTTTACTTGTTTCATTATTTCTATTTTTTTATTTGCAACACAAAACGGTTAGTCATTATGGTAGTCGTGTAATGTGGATGGATATTCTAAGTCTACTTCCAATATATACCCTAAATCAGAATTTTCTTCAATGTTTGCAATATTGAAATTTTCAACGTCTTCAACCCATTTAAAATTTTTATAGGGGAGATATTGTGACATTGCATGACCATATAAATTATTCACATCTAAATACATTAGATAATTTGATTCCTTGATGGAATCATAATCACTAACATATTTATTGTTAGCAATGGAATGACGTTTACTGCATTGTACAATACCTCCCCTAATACCCCGGAAAACAAAATTATACATGTTAATATCAGTTAGCAATTCCAACTCAATTTTAGTTGTTTTTAACATTGCATCCCACGATAGACCTGGGATGGTATAATATTGCGAGGGGTCTAAATTATAAATGTTTTTACAGATCGTGCGGAAATTTTCAAAAATATCGCATAACAAGAGAACATCTACTTTTAAATATAAAAGTAGATAGTCCATTAAGGCTTTACATTGGAATGTAGACCATACCTTTTCGGCATGATAATAATCATCCTCACTACACGACTCATTAGTGAGTTTATTGAAAAATACTGAACGGGGTGGTAATTGAGTCTCTTGGAGACGATTCACAGAATTCAAATAGTCATACGGAAAGACACCTTTACGTTTCATTAAACTAAATTCATTGTCATTTGTAAAATTAGATTTTATCATATTTAAGTCATCATCGGTTAAATAACTCGATAATTTGTCTAAACCAGATGGCATGAATCTTAATGAATCTAGAAAACGTAATTCAATCGTTTTCTTTTCATTTACCGATATCTTTTTTGATATTAAAATATATAATTCCTTGTTTAAAGGAATTATATTAATATCACCTTCAATTGATGACAGTTCTCGTAGAAACAAATGACAATCATATGCCGAAAGATTATGAAAAAATATTGGGATGAAACTGGCGATTTGAAACTCTAAATTGCATTTATTATGAGCAGGACCTCTATAATTGCCAGTTAGATGACAATGGTCAGCTACTCTATCTTCAACAGATAAAAACTTGTTACAAATATGACAATTTGTATCTTCATTTTGTCTTATCTGTTGAAGTAGTGTCAAGGAATTCATTGGCTTGACAACACTTAAATAATTATTGTAAATTTCTACACTATCCTGAACTAAACTATTGAAAAAATTATTTGGTGCATTCACACCGCTATAAATTCTAAATATATCTAAACTTGAGTCAAATGAACACTTAATATAATAGCTGTAAGCAAATGGAATGTGCTTTTGTGTCGATTTTACGTTCGTACAATTTTGAATGTTTACTGTTTTCAGTATACATTCAAAATCAGCGTATACAACAAAAGGCCCATCCATTTGCCCTTTGAAATTTTTATAACTCACTAAACTTTTTTCCGCAGTAGGCATCCTTGTCACAATTTTGTTGCATTCATCTTGGTGTTGTTTTAATGATGACTCAGTATGAAAATGTATGAGGCAGGTATTACAGATATAAACTTTATTTTTAGATTTCGTCAGTTGGATACGTAGCCATTGTCTGTAATTAAATGAAAAAAAAGAAAATAATTTAAATAAATATAAATTTTTGAATGTATATATATAAATAGTTTATAAATATTATAAACCTACCTTGAAATATTTTTGATCCATACATAATGGAATCTATCACCGTCCTCTAGCAGTAATAAGTTGAAGTGTTTGGATTTCTCTTCTTTTGTGAAGTAGTATGGTCCTACGATTACATCACCTTCTAATCCAAACACATTCACACTGATTTGAGGATTATTTACATCGAAATCTCTTATTTGGCTTACCGCTAGAGGAAAATTCAAATTTTTGAAATTTATGTTGATTCCATTATCCAGTAAAATGATGTCATCTTCAATGTTTTGAATTTTGTATGATGAACATATACTGGTATTGATGGCTACTGGAGAAACTGCTGAAATTATTGCCCACTTAAAACAGTATTCATCTTTATTTTGAACGTTTATACATGCGTTCTTCCTCATTATTGTTGCTGGTAAAGGAAGGTATTGTGATCCTTTGATGGAACTATATTTATTGATATTTATTTCAAGGTGCGAGATCTCTATTAAGGCCCATCCACTATCTCGCTCCTGAAACTCGCTCATCTTTCTCATAACAATATTGCAATGGTCATCATAAAGCTTAAGAATTTCATCTGTTGTTGTTGCAGCATTTAAGATGACCATTTTTGTTTGATGAGTTTTCATGTCGATAGTGCATGAGTCCTCTTCTTTCTTTACTAATACATACTCGCAAAATAACTCAATGTTGAATTTTATTGCAGAAAACTTCTGAATAATATTCTTCAACAATTGAATAATTTTCGGTTTTTGGTTGAAAAAGAATTTTTCGGGCAATAAATTATTTGTATCCTCGTTCTCCAGTAGATATGTGGCGATGCGGTTTTTAAAAGTAGATTTTATACACTTCACGTTATTATTGTTTTTAGATTTTTCACAATTCATTTTGTGGTCATTTGTCCTTAAATGATAGTTAAATTTTGATTTTAATATATGTGTATTACACACATCGCAATAAACATTCTTAATTTCACTCATTTCTTTCAAGTGTTCAGTCAAATGCGAATGTTTAAGAAACTCCTCGTGGTTTGCGAATTTCAAGTTGCATGTAATACACTTCCATGCTGTGGACGGACCATTATGAAATAATCTAATATGACGCGTTAAGTTTTTGTTTTGTGAAAACACTTTTTCACAATAGTTACACACAAAAGAGCCATTTTTATTTAAGGATAATATTTTTTTATTTAATTAATTAAAAAATTCAATATTCACGTTATGATTTGTCAAACAAGACTGATTTCGATTGAGAAATAATAGCGGTATTTATACAAAAAATTTTTCACAATTAATCATATTTTTGGTACAGTCCCGTCATATTTCATTAGTTAAATAATTTATAAATAAGGGGCGGGGCTTATTTTAGTAGAATTAAAGAATTTCAGAAAACCAAACATTTTTAGTTTTTGTTTTCTGTTTGACTTGTCACAGCTGCGTCAGCTCTATTCATGTATATTCTAAGTTGTTGTTGTTGTTGTTGTTGTTGTCGTTGTTGTTGTTATAAATAAGGAGGAGTAGAGTACGATAAGGAAAAATATTAGCCAAGAAGTTACTTTCTACTTTTTGTAATATAATTCTGAGTATTTATGCATATTTAACTGATAAATTATGTAAACATAGCTAATGTGCAGCTGGTTGCTGTTGATACAAAAAAAAGTGGATGGAATCCTACTTTTCACATGAATAATCGTTATCAATCACACACACACACACACACAACCGATCAATAGTTGCTTAGATCCTTAGTCTGCTATAGTAAAACAGACCAGAGTCTCTGGTGATAATCAAATATGCAACCCTTATACTGAGATTAGCTCGCTATCCCACAAGCCTACCGAGGTATGTATATAAAAAGTCACTAGAAAACCTATGCAACAAACTCATTAACTATTCTAAACACACACACACACACAATAACTGAAAAAACTAAAAATAATTATTCCACGATCAGTTTTATCTTTAATACGAAAACGCACAAGTAAAATTATCATCCCTCACAAAATTTTAAAATCTTCAAGACACGTACACGAAGAAATTTCACACCTTCCACTAAATAAACAACTTGTAAATCATCAATATGAATACGCACAAGTAAAATTATCATCCCTCACAAAATTTAAAATCTTCAAGACACGTACACGAAGAAATTTAACAAACAAACAATAAACAAAATTTTTTCTAATTCATTTCCCTTTTGCCCACTATCCCACAAACCTACCGAGTTATTCAAAGCAAAAAGTCACTAGAAAACCTATGGAACAAAGTCATTAACTATTCTAAACACACACACACACACACACACACAATAACTGAAAAAACTAAAAATAATTATTCCACGATCAGTTTTATCTTTAATACGAAAACGCACAAGTAAAATTATAATCCCTCACAAAATTTTAAAATCTTCAAGACACGTACACGAAGAAATTTAACACCTGCCAATAAATACACAAACATTTTTTCCAATTCATTTCCCTTTTGCCTCTATTTCTCAGAAGTAAATGCATGGCATTAGGGTGTTCACAGTCTGTGAATAACCCTCATGATATCCACCCAACTTTTTATTAATGTTTACAGATCGTGAACCCCCCTACTGGTATGCTCCCAACTTTGTATGGAAAATCATATTTGGAACCCCTCTAAACACACTACTTAAGTTCGCAGCTCGACAGACAATATCTTATCTAATCTGCATCTTATAGGAAATTTTCAAGTCGTTTACTTGAGATTTGTCGTTTTGGGACACTGTTAAAGTCAGGAAAGTTGATTAAACTGCTTGAGTTTTTATTGACTTTTTACGGGTTTGATATATTTTGTTGGGGCTAAACGAATAAAGATTTTATAATAAAAAACTCGTTCGAAATTAAAAAAACGATATTTTGTTCACTTTTTTGAAAAAAAAAGTAAAGAAAAAACACTTAAATTTATTGTTGATGGGATAAGCTATTCCTATGCGCATTTCACTGGTTGCTTCCAACCAATTGTAGTGGGGAATGTAAGAAAAGATAAACTCATTCGCCCATATTCACAGTAAAAAATAAAGTCGACTTTAAGTTAAAACCGGTTTTTAATAATGTCAATAACATTGTTTTAAAGTCGACTTTAGAAAAAGTTGACTTTATTTTTGACTATGAATATGGGCAACTGTTTATTGTTGATGTTTTTGTTTAAACTTTGATATTGTTACAAGTAGAACTGTTGCATATAATTCTTAAATGCTTCACAGTTTTATTTTGTTTAATATCTTTAGTTTTTCTAAAATCTTTGGATGAAGTTTCCTGACGATCTGGCCTAAGCAACCAGTGAAATGCGTATAGGAATAGCTTATCCCATCAACAATAAATTTCAGTGTTTTTATCAAGAATAAAAATTGGGAATTAAGCACGAATAAAAAAATCTTTTAAAATTAATGATTTTTGAAAGTGAAGGTTGTCGCGATCCTAAAAATATTAAACATCACGATAAAATTGGAAATTTGTACTTTTAGACTGAAAAACGGCCAGCGTTTTGACCGCTTTTTTTAAATTTTCCACATTGTGTGACGGTGAAATAAAATGAATTTATTAAAATTTACAAAATTGTTTAAAGAGACACGTTGCAGATTGCCTTCGCAACATTTTTAAATAATGGTTAAAAATTTGTTATCCCTGCACAATACTTTCAGAGATGCATAGTATGAGTAAAATTGGAAAAACATTTTTTTAAATTTTATTAAATTTAAATTTTTAAATATTTTTGTTTTAAAGAATTAATACAAATACAACAACGAGCCGGCCTTTTATCCAGTAACATGTAGCTTTGAGTTTACTCACAATTTAGTGACAAAACAAAAACTAATAGAAATTAAATTTCCATACAACAGTATTCACAAACACAAATTCAAAAGTTTTACAGATAATCTATCGCTTCAAAGTTTTTAGCTGTTCTCTTACTTCATTATAAATAAAATAAGAAGTTGTGCACCATTTTCAATGAAAACGGACTCAATACCTTTACACACTTGCATATTTTACATAAAATAACTTAAAATTTTTTGTTTTTAGGCCAAAGTTAATTGATATCTTTCAAACTAATTACGTTAACTTAGAAACAATGTTTGCACGACCTCAAGAATTTTTTGCCGAATTTCGGATTTTTTGACTGAATAGGGCAAACCCTTCTCCAGTTAAACTACTATGTATATGATGTGAAAGTGTTCCAAATAACTAAAGAAATAACGTTAGTTTCTAAAAAACGAAAATTTTATCGAAATTTATATTTTTCAAAAAAAATAAAGGCTTTATTTATATATTTATGTTAGGGTTATTAAACAAATGTCCTTAAAAAATATTTTAATTAACCTTTTATAAATCTAAATAACTTTTTATAAATAAGAGGTGAATCAGGAGAAGACTTTTATGTTTTATTATTATATTTCTTTTAAATGTTATTATCTATACTTTTCTGAATTTTCGGAAGAGAAGAACTTGTCACAAAATTATTAATGCCTGTTTAACAATTTCGAACATAAGCGTTCGTATAAAATTTAATGGGATAAATATTTTTAAAACTATGTAAGTGTTTTTCATAGAAATTCTCTATGCGGACAAACGTTAACTTTCAAAATTGTGAAACAGATAATAACTGTTAAAAATTTACGGCGTTTTCTTAGTTTTTGCGTGTTTTGAATATTAATAGTTGACAACGTATAGCATCGCCATGTTTTAAAGAGACTTTGCTGTTTTTGGTAAAACAAACAAAGGAAAATTAGCTTATTTTGACAATTTAACTTACCATTTTCACCAACATGTCGATTTTTGTTTTTCTAGTACATTCTGCGAGTGAATTTTCAAGACAGACCCCTAAAAGGGGTGATTTTACAAAAAGTTTTATTGTTGTAGAACCGGGATTACCTGTAATGAATTCGCCTTAATTTTTTTATTTCCGCTTAATTGAGTTCCAAAAAATTTACGACTTTTGACGCAATTAAACGGAAAATCAATTAAGCAGTACTCAGTTAATTGAATTTATTTTATGTAACATTTATTTGTATAACAGAAACATGAAACATGACTTTCTTAACGCAAAATATTTTTTTTTACATTTGTGGAGCACAAAAACACATTAAGGGTGTGTGTGAAACGGTAGCAAAGTACTAATGGAATTAAAATTTTGACACTATTGAGGTGAATAAAATTTCAATAGCCCTGGGGGGCTAGTTTAAATTTTGAAATTAGTGTAGAAATTTGACAACCACAAAATTATTTTTTTTCATCAAATTTGTTTAAACAAAATAAAAAATAATATGGAAGCAGGACCAGTGGCAAAAATAATTATACAAGATGTAAATATTTAAAGATGTATAAGCTTTTTTGCCCACACTTTTTGTAAAAATTGTTAATATTTTTGGTTTAAGGATTGATGTTTGACTATTGACGTCAGCAGTCGTCGATGGCTGCGAGTGTAGGACGGCAAATCCATCTGAGGAGATCGAGTGGTTGCGATCGAAACATGTCATGGTAACCTGCCGGCCAGGGTTCGAGCCCGAGCCACGTCAAGAATGAAAGATTATCAATAACAATTTTAATTAATTTTCATGTTGTAAAATTCCTTTCTTCATAAAAATAATTTAATGAAAATTAAATTTCATGAACTTAAGCCTAATTAAAAATATTAAAAATTTGGATTAAAAACCATAAATAGTTCAACAAAATAACCACAATACTAATTAATTGTTAATATATCAGAACGAATTCATCAAATAGTTGGGACGATCTGATCTGACTGAGATCGGAAATTTTTAGTAGAAAATATCAGGGCTCCAAAATATTCAAGTATGCATACTAAAAATCTAACATACATGATAAACTGGCATGAATAATGCTTGCAAAATTTTTTGTTTTATTTTCTTACTGTAAAATGAATAGCTAAGAATTTTTTTTTATTTTTAAGCGCATGCATAAAATTGTTTTTTATTTTCCAGTTTGTACATATGCGCGTATGTGGATAATAATAGGCTAATCGTTGTCTTTTGCTTTATTCTTGTTTTAAAACACAAAAATCTCTTGCTTCCTTTGTTTTCGTTTAATAGTATTCGTAGCCTTACTTTGTACATGATAAAATTGTTTTTTACGCGTCGTTTATTCATGTTGCTTTTATACATAAAGAAAATAAACATTTGAAAATATCATGGCCCAATAACACTCAGTTTAGATGAGGGCTTTTACGACGTCGCTTTGTCGACGTCTCTTTTGGTTTGTTGGTGAGCGGTGTAGAAAAGAAAGAGGGGTTAACAAAATGTCTCGTTTTGTATTTTAACTTTTTCTGTTTACGTTTTATTCTTTTTCTTACTTTGAAGTGTGTGGTTGAAAATACAGTGAGACCTCGATTATCGATAGTAGACGGGATCGGCAGAATTCTTGATTATTTATTTTTTTTGGTGTGTTTCTTATTTTATGTAAATATATAACGTTTTATTATGTAAACATGAGGAAAAAAGTAAATTTGGCAGAACATGCTTCCACACCGTTAAGATATTCTCTTTCTTCGTTTATTTAAATTTCTTTTGATTGTTCAAAATTTAACGAAAAAAAGATAATTTGTTTATAATTTCGGATAATAGAGGCAATTTAAATCAGTGCAAAAAAATGTTTGTTTTCCATTTTATTGAAGCTGCCGGTTAATCGAATGACGGGTAATCCAGGCCATACTGTAAATAAAAAAAAGACATGCAACCAAAAATCATCGTATGAACGCAAAGAGATTTTGGAAGTTGCTTTAAAAGGGAATCAAGATAAAACGACGTCGTAAAAGCCCTCATGTGAATTGAGTGTAAGTAGGTCTGCGCCAGAGAATAGCTTTTAGCAATTGAAAAAAAATCGCATTTAATTAACGACAACAAATACACACGCTTACGGTCATACAGTCAAACTCGCGCAACCGCAAATATTCGCTGCTGGCACTGTTGCCAGAAGTGCAGATTTCTCTGCATTTTGCAGATTTTTTCGTTGCCAAAATAGCAAAGTGAGATTTTCAGATTTTTGCTGTCAAATTGCAGGTTTTTTAAATTAATTGAGTAGATATATATCACTTTTCTTTATTTTTCTTTTCGTTTATTCATACATATGTATATATATATATGTACATACATACATATACGTATTCGCACTGAAACTTAATAGAAAGAAAAATATGTAGGTTCCCGTTATACTTTTTTCATTAAGAATGTGTGGATACTATTAATTATAGTATTAATTGAAATGTTTATTAAGGTTTGTTACAAAAAACAGCAACCAAGGAAAACAGGAAAAGTAAAAACGATTATAAAAGAGTTTAAAAAGTTGAACTCAATATTTGAAATTGTTAAACAGTTTCCAAATTTAATATGCGATGATTATATGCAAGCAATTGATTCTGAGTTTAGAGAACTACACCTACTTGATTTGCAAAATTTGATAAATAAAAATAACAATTTATTACTCTTTTGGAAAAATATATGTGAAATTAAAAGTTTTGACTCAAGACTTTTATTCCCAAAAATGTGCCTTTTTATTCAAAAAATATTTGTTTTGCCACATTCATCAGGTAATGTGGAACGAATATTTAGCCAAGTAAATATTAACAAAACAAAGCAAAGAAATCGTTTAGATAAAGAATCGCTTGAAGGAATTTTGTTCACAAAAGACTTTCTTAAATTAAATAAAGGCTCAGTTAGTCTTTACTTTCTGTTTCTGTTCTGTTCCGTGCCGTTCTGTTACGAAATTGTGGTAGTTACTTTTTCTGTAGTAACTTATCAGCCATTTATGACAAATTTATTAGTTTTGCACCGTTCGTTGTTTATTTCAATAACTTTAATGTACATGAATTTGAAGAAATTAAATTTTCTGAATTCTTAAAATCAAAAAACAGTTTATTTCAATAAAAATATGTATTTTTTATTATTTATTTTGCTGTCACTTACAAATTCTTAACAATTTTTTGATTTAAACAACTGAACCGAAACAGAACAGAAAAACTAATCAATTTCATAGGTTTTTTAATAACAAAAACAAATCAGCTGATTCGTAACAGAACGGAAAGTAAATACTAATTCTGCCTTAAATCAAATTGTTTTAATACTCCGATACAAAATAAAATTTTACGGCAAATGACTTTTGAAATTTACAATAAATAAATGCATAAATTATTTTAAATACGATATATGAACAATGTATTTGGATATACATTTTTATGTTTTATGTAAAAAATTATAAATATTCAGGTATGTGATTAAAATTTATCGATTTCAAAACGATGGTTTTTAAAAGTTGTGATGAATTTCGACCAATTTTTAATTTCATTTCTGAATAAGTCTTTATTTTTTGTTCAAAAATTTATCTAACAAGAATATACAAAGAAAGTAAGAGAAAAATGTATTATAAATAATTTTTAAAAGATTCAGAAAACGATCTTATCGGATTTAAATCGTTTTATTTTAAAAATAGTTTTCCATCAAATACCTGATCGTTTATATACTTATATAATGTTTTTCTTTTGTAAATACTAAATTTTTATTTTAACGTACCAAAATGTTAAATACACCTTTCAGTTTGTTGTATGAATTCGAAAATAAAAAAAATCAATCCCAAAATAAAGTATTTTAATTTCCCAGATTTTTTGCAGATTTTTAAATTTTTTTTTTGCAGATTTTCGAGACTTTTTAGCCCAATTTTGAAGACTTTTTGGATAAATTTTCTGGCAACAGTGGCTGCTGGTTTGCAGTCATTCAAATTACGCACATCGTGCTTTGTTATTTATACAATCGTTACCTTCGTTTTTTTTTATAAAGATTCTAAGTGTTCTGAGCGCAAATGATTGTTTGGTAAAGAAACAAAAAATACAAACGAAAGAGCCAGAAATCAAACAATCATTACTCATGTATTTATTCAACATTAACTATGTGGTACAAGAAAAAAAAAATTGAAATGAAACTAAACACACATACTTATGTAGGTACACACAATTTCCATAGAAACAAAAAGTACAGTAGTAGTAGTAGTAGTAGTAGGTACTAAAGGTCTGCATGACTACATTTAAAAGGCATATGAATACATTCATTTGTTTTTTAAGTAGGTAAAGTAAAGTACAACAAACGATTTAAGTACGCAGTGCTTTACATTTTATGTTAAAAAAACAAATGAATAAACACACAAGGCGAAAGAGAAAAGAAAACAACTGTATGTAAACAGAAAAAAATACTACCACATTCAAATAAAACAGACATAATAAAATGTGTATAAGTTTCGAATATAATATTATTTGAATGTTTTACTCATAACATGAATACATTAATATTATTACTAGCAACTTTTGTTATGGAAATCGAAAACGTAAAACGCAAGAATTTTAAATTCCTTTTTAATATACTCTTAATCCAATTTTTATAATTTTTGTTGCAAAATTCTGTTTAATAGAGATATATTTGTAATGAGAATAAACATAAGTACTAATTTTACTATGTAGTATTTCTTGCACATAGTCTAACTGTTACCATATACTTGTGTGTGTTTGCATTTGCAAATTGAGTAAATAAATATTCAAAGAAAAAGAGTGAATAGAATGTGTGCCTTTGTTATAATAAAGTAAAACACAGACTACACTCTCTTTTATATTTTAACTCTTAAACTCTGTAAGCCAGTATTTAACTATTTAAATATTTGAATGAATATTGGAATGCTTGTGTGTAATAAACAAATGAATGTATTCTTGCAGCCCTTTAGTAGGTACAATGTATTTTTGTTATTGTTGTTAATTTTGAAAAAGCGTCTCATCGTTGTTTATTGTTGTTGTTGTTGTTAATGTAAACAAAAGTATAGAGAATGTGCTCTTTTGAATTTACTCAGTTGTGTTATATTGCGTGAGCAACAAAAATGCAAATAAAGCACTTTCAATAAAAAACGAATAAATGAAAATATCAAATGTGTACGAAAGGAAAAAAAAATTACCAACGTTGAACTTTGTTTTGCAAGCTTAGAATAAATGTAAATTTAAGGGTATGAATAATCAACAGAAATTGTTGATTTTGAGTTTCTCTGGTCTGCGCACAACTACAACAATGCAACAATAGAAAAAACAACACGCGTTTTGTTTGTGTATACAAATGGTAAAAATGTCAAAAAGTTGTCAGCTGTCAAGAAATATGTGTTTTGTATTTATTTTGAGAAATGAAAAATTTTCAATCGAAATTTTGGTAAAATAAGTTTTTTCGAAAAAAGTGCTTAGAACTAACTGGGCGATAAAGGAAATGAAAAAGAAGGGACAATGGGAAGATTTTTTCTATATTTTATGTATAGAAGCAATATAAATAAAATACATTTTGCAGAATACTACCAGTATTTGCTGTTTGTTTTAAAATTTTATGAAAAAATATAAAAATAAATAAAAAACTTAAATGCGGACAGAATAGAGAACATTTATCTTCTCCTCCTCACTGATGATATACCAGCGCCAATGTATTTATCATTTGATGCCGAAAGTGCCATGTTCAAAGCATGTTACAAACTATATTTAGAATGAACGGATTAATAAACAAAATCGAATCTGGAGATAATTATTTGAGCAGCACACTGAAGACTGCTTACTTTTCTCCACCGGCTGCATATGGGTGTGAAGAAAACAACGGAAATGCTTAACCAGATATAAAAGGAGTATTCCCTTGGTCAACATGTTCGTCTTTGGAAATTTCTCTTCTGTTATTGAAATAAAAATGTTGACACTGATGTTGTTCTTTTCATTTTCTTCATCACTGGGGAGGAGATGATAAATGTTCTCCATTGTGTCCCCCTTTTAGTTTTTTATATATTACTTATATTTTTTTATTTTTGTTCACAATTTTTGTCACTATTATTAAATTTTTTTTTCTATATTCACAATAAGAAAAATAATTTTTTTAAATCAAAAATAAATTTTCAAATAAACACAATGACGTTCAAAAATGTAAACAACTTTTGACATTTTGCCCATTTATGCCTATGTATTATTATTAAGAACACAACTCTGCAGAAAATCAGCAGGCGTTTCGAGCAGACCTACTAATTGGGCCATGGAAAATATGACAACAGTGCAAATTTGATTTTGATTTTTTTTTATCTAAATTTATGTACAAATTTTAATATTTAATTTAAACTTTTTTTAAGAATTATTTATTTTAAAAGTGTTGCGTTATGTTCTTATAAAGCTTTAATAAAAAAATATAAAATAAATTACATATAATGTTTTTTTTTTGTTTCTTTTACGTGCAGTAGTTTTACTTAAAAAATACTTACCAAATTTTCCCTAAAAAGAAAGAAATAAAAAAACACTAATTGCTTATAATTTGTTTTTTTTTTAATGTTAAATTCAAACAATCTTGATCTTATTATCTCATGTTTTTAGTAGAAACAAAAAACAATACAAATACAAGAACAAATACAGCAAGAGATACAAGAGATTTTTTGAGTTTTTAAACACGAATAAAGCAAAACACAACAGAGATTATGATGTTAATACCAAGCGAATATTTGGAATTATGTGTGAATGCAAGACGAAGAAAAGAAGTTTAAAAAAAAACAATTCTCACATGTACAAATATAAAAAAAGAAAAATCTCTCTTATTATCTCATGTGTTTTGTAAAAACAAAAAACAATGAAACTATTTTTATACAAGAACTAATATACCAAAAGTTTTTTTGTGTTTTTAAACACGAATAAAAAAGCATACAACAGTGTATGAAATTTTTAATTCGTGACAATGAGTGAATAGTGAATGAATATTCCGAACTCTGGAAAATATTTTCTGAAAAACTCGAGAAAATCGGTTCAGGTACGAAAAAGTTATAACCAAAATATTAATTTTTTTTTGAAAAATACCCATTTTCGGGAACCATAGATCTTACCGAGTCCAAGTTTTATAACCAAGAAATCGGTATATAAATCTGTCAAATCGGTTAAGAAATAGCAGAGTTATGACCAAAATACTGAAATCCCAAAAATTACTCTTTTTTATGCCCTTCACCTCAGGTGGAAAAGGGTATATATAAGTTTGTCATTCCGTTTGTAATTTCTACAATATTGATCTAAGACCCTATAAAGTATATATATTCTGGGTCCTTATGAGGAAAGAACTTGATTTAATCATGTGATGTCCCTTAACCCACTCCCCCTTTCAATTGTTTACATATACTAGCATAATGCCCAATATGATTTTCGTTATCACCCTTCTTTATTATTTCATCTATTTAACGAAATAATTTTTACAAATAGAAACTAGAAATTTTTGTGCTTATTTGCTACTTAAAAACTCGCCAAAAAGGATAAAAGAAAACAAACAAACACACATACATGGCACAAACTATTTTGTTGAATATATTTCCCAACTTTGCTATTGCGGTGAACAAAAACATCAAAAGTAATTACAACTCAACTGTGTTGAATTTTGTGAACAGTTAACGTACCATATTTCATTTTAATGAGATCCGATTAACGTTCCTTCATGGTTCAGTTGTCTAGGGGGTGTGTTAAGTTAGAAACTGAGAGTTCCCTGGTTCGAATCTTGGTTTTTTAAAAAGAAAATTTTTTTTTAAATATTTTTATTTTTTTTATGTTCTAAAAACGATTTTCGCTTTTTAAATTTTATTTATAATGAAGTTTTAAGTATTGTAAATATGTATGTATATGTAAAAATTATTTAGTTTTTGTCTAGTTGCTCTGTATTCTGCTCGCACAATGGTGAAGGGTATATAAGATTCGGCACAGCCGAATATAGCACTCTTACTTGTTTTTCTTTACGGTTTTGTTAACATATGTGCTAAGCGCTTTTCTATTCGGAAGAGTACTGCGGCATCCCTTCTCTTATTTTTGTGTTCAAGTTTAAAACAGCGATCATTGAAAATTTTGAAAACTCTGATCTTCTTTATTGAATATATCCAACAAATCTTAGATTATTTTTAAAAATATTGTTATGACTATTGTTTTTTTCTGTTTTTATTGCTTTCAATGTATAGATGTCAGTAGTGCCCTTAATGTTTCGTGACTGGTGGGATGAACTCGAGTTTCCAACACGTACTTCGCGTCTGTTGGACCAACACTTCGGTACGGGATTGAAGTAGGTTTTATATAGTGTTTTGCATCATAGTTTTATGAATGTATGTGTTTCTAATAAACAAATGTCAAATATTTTCAGACGCGATGATTTATTGTCATCCGTTTGGAATTCCAGGCCAACAATGTTGCGTTCTGGATACCTACGTCCATGGCAACGTACAACCGGCTTGCAAAAGCAAGACTCTGGATCAACATTAAACATTAATGACGAAAAGTTTGAAATAATTTTGGATGTTCAACAGTTCACACCAAACGAAATCAGTGTCAAGGTCACCGACAAATTTGTTGTTGTAGAGGCCAAACATGAAGAAAAACAAGATGAGCATGGGTTTGTATCCAGACAGTTTACAAGACGTTATCTTTTACCAAGTAAGTCTCTAACTTTATCAATTTTCTTATCTTTTGGAAGTTAATTTACAAACTAAAAATGTGATACATATTACTCTTCTTTAGATGATATTAACCCAGACACTGTAACTTCATCGCTCTCATCTGATGGGCTGTTAACCGTGACCGCACCCATGAAAAAATTGGCTCCACCTAATACAGAGCGCGTGGTTCTCATTTCTCAAACCGGCCCCTCTTCTAAAGAAGACAAAGACAAAAAGGTCGAAACCACCACAGCTTAAAACCGATAGAAACTTATTACGGATGTCAAATATCGTCACCTAAAAATCTAAAAGGGCGTAACAACACAGTTTTAAATTTTATAGGGACACGTGTTAGGGTGCACCTTATGTTTCATATTTGCGTTATTGTACCGTAGCTGCCCCTAAAAATCTTCTTCCCATCAAAAATTTTGAAATTTATAATCAAATTGTATTTTTTATATATCTTTAGAACGATTACTTCGTACACGTTTCGATTTTTTTACATTTAATTTCAAAAGCGATTATTTAATGGCAACATTTTTACAAAAACTGAAAAAATGTATTTTCCCCTTTTAAGTGCACCTTTAAACTTGAGAGGAGATGCGCCAAGCCTTCCCAAAATGTGATAATCCTAATTTTTTGCGAAACATGGTTTTTTGATGGGAAGAAAATTTCTAGGGAGAGTTACTGTACGATTTCGCAGATATGAAGGAGAACCCTAATGTACATACACAGAAAAAAATTTTGCCCCAGTAAACGCATTAATCAAAAATAAAATCAGTTTTTATTAAAAATTTAATCAAGTGAATCAAACGTTTAATTAAGAGAATTAAACGTTTAATCAAGTGTATTAAACGTTTAATTGACAACATTAATTTGCACCAGTATACAAATTAATAATATCAATTAAACTTTTAATTCACTTGATTAAACGTTTAATTCACTTGATTAAACGTTTAATTCACTTGATTAAATTTTTAATTAAAACTGATTTTATTTTTGATTAATGCGTTTACTGGGGCAAAATTTTTTCTGTGTATATACTGCTTTTATTCATGCTTCTTATTAAATTTCCTTTAAGCTAAAGTTTTGTAATGCTTATTTGAATTATTTTATTAAATTTTTATAAAATTGTTGAATTTGCATATGTACAACATTTATTTATATATTTATTCATCATATTGTTATCCTGTACAACAAGACATTAAGTCTTATAATAACAGTACAGTACCCATGTTCTGTAACTTTAGTGAGAACTTCTTGCAACGAAAAGATGTGAAACAAAATATTTCATCGTTTCTTGAAAAGTGAAAAAAATGTGTGTCTGTAACTCATGTCGAAAACTATCAAAAGAGATTACGTCGTTACGTTATAAATGTCATAATATTGCACTCGAAGCCGATGTGACATTGCATACGTTCAGAACGCCAGTTGACGGCGACCAAAATTTACTTAAATTGAATATTTTTCAACGACGGCGGCGAAAACACAACCGTCGGCTATGCCAAATTGTGTAAAGAGCGACTTTAATGTTTGTTGTTTGCAAACGAGCTTTGAAGACATTCGTATATTTTATAAAAAGGTTAAAAGCAAAATAATAAAACAATGAAAAATGTGCCAATAATAAAATATTATTATTATTATTCTTTGCATTTTAAATTGTTTTTTAGTGTTAAAATTTTTTCTCGCCCCATTTTTATTCGTGAGTTTATTTGACAGTTCAAAGCGGGAACTATTCTCACCAAAATGTTACAGACACACTTTTTCTGTAAATTGGCGAGTAATTTCCTTACGTGACAGCTTGTACTCACCAAAAAAAGTTACAGACACAGTTAGAAAAAACAACACGCGTTTTGTTTGTGTATACAAATGGTAAAAATGTCAAAAAGTTGTCAGCTGTCAAGAAATATGTGTTTTGTATTTATTTTGAGAAATGAAAAATTTTCAATCGAAATTTTGGTAAAATAAGTTTTTTCGAAAAAAAGTGCTTAGAACTAACTGGGCGATAAAGGAAATGAAAAAGAAGGGACAATGGGAAGATTTTTTCTATATTTTATGTATAGAAGCAATACAAATAAAATACATTGCAGAATACTACCAGTATTTGCTGTTTGTTTTAAAATTTTATCAAAAAATATAAAAATAAATAAAAAACTTAAATGCGGACAGAATAGAGAACATTTATCTTCTCCTCCTCAGTGATGATATACCAGCGCCAATGTATTTATCATTTGATGCCGAAAGTGCCATGTTCAAAGCATGTTACAAACTATATTTAGAATGAACGGATTAATAAACAAAATCAAATCTGGAGATAATTATTTGAGCAGCACACTGAAGACTGCTTATTTTTCTCCACCGCCTGCATATGGGTGTGAAGAAAACAACGGAAATTCTTAACCAGATATAAAAGAAGTATTCCCTTGGTCAACATGTTCGTCTTTGGAAATTTCTCTTCTGTTATTGAAATAAAAATGTTGACACTGATGTTGTTCTTTTCATTTTCTTCATCACTGGGGAGGAGACGATAAATGTTCTCCATTGTGTCCCCCTTTTAGTTTTTTATATATTACTTATATTTTTTTATTTTTGTTCACAATTTTTGTCACTATTATTAAATTTTTTTTTCTATTTTCACAATAAGAAAAATAATTTTTTTAAATCAAAAATAAATTTTCAAATAAACACAATGACGTTCAAAAATGTAAACAACTTTTGACATTTTGCCCATTTATGCCTATGTATTATTATTAAGAACACAACTCTGCAGAAAATCAGCAGGCGTTTCGAGCAGACCTACTAATTGGGCCATGGAAAATATGACAACAGTGCAAATTTGATTTTGATTTTTTTTTTTTATCTAAATTTATGTACAAATTTTAATATTTAATTTAAACTTTTTAATATTTTTAATTAGGCTTAAGTTCATGAAATTTAATTTTTATTAAATTATTTTTGTGAAGAAAGGAATTTTACAACATGAAAATTAATTAAAATTGTTATTGATAATCTTTCATTCTTGACGTGGCTCGGGCTCGAACCCTGGCCGGCAGGTTACCATGACATGTTTCGATCGCAACCACTCGATCTCCTCAGATGGATTTGCCGTCTTACACTCGCAGCCATCGACGACTGCTGACGTCACTAGTAAAACATCAATCCTTAAACCAAATTGTATTTTTAACATTTGGTAGATCGAAATTTGCTTTCCTGAATGATTATTCATTTTAATTGATTTTACATGTTTTTTCCTTTACTTCTGTTTTTTCGTCGTCGATGGCTGCGAGTGTAAGACGGCAAATCCATCTGAGGAGATCGAGTGGTTGCGATCGAAACATGTCATGGTAACCTGCCGGCCAGGGTTCGAGCCCGAGCCACGTCAAGAATGAAAGATTATCAATAACAATTTTAATTAATTTTCATGTTGTAAAATTCCTTTCTTCACAAAAATAATTTAATAAAAATTAAATTTCATGAACTTAAGAATAAAGCAAAACACAACAGAGATTATGATGTTAATACCAAGCGAATATTTGGAATTATGTGTGAATGCAAGACGAAGAAAAGAAGTTTAAAAAAAACAATTCTCACATGTACAAATATAAAAAAAGAAAAATCTCTCTTATTATCTCATGTGTTTTGTAAAAACAATGAAACTATTTTTATACAAGAACTAATATACCAAAAGTTTTTTTGTGTTTTTAAACACGAATAAAAAAGCATACAACAGTGTATGAAATTTTTAATTCGTGACAATGAGTGAATAGTGAATGAATGTTCCGAACTCTGGAAAATATTTTCTGAAAAACTCGAGAAAATCGGTTCAGGTACGAAAAAGTTATGACCAAAATATTAATTTTTTTTTGAAAAATACCCATTTTCGGGAACCATAGATCTTACCGAGTCAAAGTTTTATAACCAAGAAATCGGTATATAAATCTGTCAAATCGGTTAAGAAATAGCAGAGTTATGACCAAAATACTGAAATCCCAAAAATTACTCTTTTTTATGCCCTTCACCTCAGGTGGAAAAGGGTATATATAAGTTTGTCATTCCGTTTGTAATTTCTACAATATTGATCTAAGACCCTATAAAGTATATATATTCTGGGTCCTTATGAGGAAAGAACTTGATTTAATCATGTGATGTCCCTTAACCCACTCCCCCTTTCAATTGTTTACATATACTAGCATAATGCCCAATATGATTTTCGTTATCACCCTTCTTTATTATTTCATCTATTTAACGAAATAATTTTTACAAATAGAAACTAGAAATTTTTGTGCTTATTTGCTACTTAAAAACTCGCCAAAAAAGATAAAAGAAAACAAACAAACACACATACATGGCACAAACTATTTTGTTGAATATATTTCCCAACTTTGCTATTGCGGTGAACAAAAAAATCAAAAGTAATTACAACTCAACTGTGTTGAATTTTGTGAACAGTTAACGTACCATATTTCATTTTAATGAGATCCGATTAACGTTCCTTCATGGTTCAGTTGTCTAGGGGGTGTGTTAAGTTAGAAACTGAGAGTTCCCTGGTTCGAATCTTGGTTTTTTAAAAAGAAAATTTTTTTTTTAAATATTTTTATTTTTTTTATGTTCTAAAAACGATTTAAAAAAAATATTTACCAGTTTTCGCTTTTTAAATTTTATTTATAATTGAAGTTTTAAGTATTGTAAATATGTATGTATATGTAAAAATTAATAAGTTTTTGTCTAGTTGCTCTGTATTCTGCTCGCACAATGGTGAAGGGTATATAAGATTCGGCACAGCCGAATATAGCACTCTTACTTGTTTTTCTTTACGGTTTTGTTAACATAGGTGCTAAGCGCTTTTCTATTCGGAAGAGTACTGCAAATCTTAGATTATTTTTAAAAATATTGTTATGACTATTGTTTTTTTCTGTTTTTATTGCTTTCAATGTATAGATGTCAGTAGTGCCCTTAATGTTTCGTGACTGGTGGGATAAACTCGAGTTTCCAACACGTACTTCGCGTCTGTTGAACCAACACTTCGGTACGGGATTGAAGTAGGTTTTATATAGTGTTTTGCATCATAGTTTTATGAATGTATGTGTTTCTAATAAACAAATGTCAAATATTTTCAGACGCGATGATTTATTGTCATCCGCTTGGAGTTCCAGGCCAACAATATTGCGTTCTGGATACCTACGTCCATGGCAACGTACAACCGGCGTGCAAAAGCAAGACTCTGGATCAACATTAAACATTAATGACGAAAAGTTTGAAATAATTTTGGATGTTCAACAGTTCACACCAAACGAAATCAGTGTCAAGGTCACCGACAAATTTGTTGTTGTAGAGGCCAAACATGAAGAAAAACAAGATGAGCATGGGTTTGTATCCAGACAGTTTACAAGACGTTATCTTTTACCAAGTAAGTCTCTAACTTTATCAATTTTCTTATCTTTTGGAAGTTAATTTACAAACTAAAAATGTGATACATATTACTCTTCTTTAGATGATATTAACCCAGACACTGTAACTTCATCGCTCTCATCTGATGGGCTGTTAACCGTGACCGCACCCATGAAAAAATTGGCTCCACCTAATACAGAGCGCGTGGTTCTCATTTCTCAAACCGGCCCCTCTTCTAAAGAAGACAAAGACAAAAAGGTCGAAACCACCACAGCTTAAAACCGATAGAAACTTATTACGGATGTCAAATATCGTCACCTAAAAATCCAAAAGGGCGTAACAACACAGTTTTTAATTTTATAGGGACACGTGTTAGGGTGCACCTTATGTTTCATATTTGCGTTATTGTACCGTAGCTGCCCCTAAAAATCTTCTTGCCATCAAAAATTTGGAAATTTATAATCAAATTTTAACTTTTATATATCTTTAGAACGATTACTTCGTACACGTTTCGATTTTTTTACATTTAATTTCAAAAGCGATTATTTAATGGCAACATTTTTACAAAAACTGAAAAAAATGTATTTTCCCCTTTTAAGTGCACCTTTAAACTTGAGAGGAGATGCGCCAAGCCTTCCCAAAATGTGATAATCCTAATTTTTTGCGAAGCTTGGTTTTTTGATGGGAAGAAAATTTCTAGGGAGAGTTACTGTACGATTTCGCAGATATGAAGGAGAACCCTAATGTACATACACAGAAAAAAATTTTGCCCCAGTAAACGCATTAATCAAAAATAAAATCAGTTTTAATTAAAAATTTAATCAAGTGAATTAAACGTTTAATTAAGAGAATTAAACGTTTAATCAAGTGTATTAAACGTTTAATTGACAACATTAATTTGCACCAGTATACAAATTAATAATATCAATTAAACTTTTAATTAAATTGAATATTTTTCAACGACGGCGGCGAAAACACAACCGTCGGCTATGCCAAATTGTGTAAAGAGCGACTTTAATGTTTGTTGTTTGCAAACGAGCTTTGAAGACATTCGTATATTTTATAAAAAGGTTAAAAGCAAAATAATAAAACAATGAAAAATGTGCCAATAATAAAATATTATTATTATTATTCTTTGCATTTTAAATTGTTTTTTAGTGTTAAAATTTTTTCTCGCCCCATTTTTATTCGTGAGTTTATTTGACAGTTCAAAGCGGAAACTATTCTCACCAAAATGTTACAGACACACTTTTTCTGTAAATTGGCGAGTAATTTCCTTGCGTGACAGCTTGTACTCACCAAAAAAAGTTACAGACACAGTTAAGTGAGAAAAACAGCTGTTTGTTTCAATTTATGGCATTTTTGTTTCATTTCACACATTGCAATCGAAAACTTTCTCGACGCGAGAGTTATAGAACATGGGCACAGGATTAGAAAATGTTAATGGCAATTTACAAAACTTCATTAAACAAAATTAAAAATTACATAATATATGATAATTACATAAAAAAGAATATAACAATAGTAGAAATAGTAAAAAAACGAAAAGAACAATGATATACAAATATTTGTGTATGAATATTTGTTTAAAATGCAAATTGATTGATTAGTGATTCCATAGGAAGTCTCCCCTTAGTTGAACATATACATAACTGTCCAATAGATTGGTCGCAATTTTTTTTTTTTTTTAATTTAATTATTTGCGCTGCTTAAAATATGAGGTTTAGTGTAAGAAATCATGATCTAATTTTTCAGGTTAATCCGACGGTGCTTAGCCGTGCCAAGTGGGGCCCAAAGTTCCCCATATTATAAAAAACACATATTTTCAATCAGATCTTTATAGTTATACTAGTTGAAAAGCCGAAAATCAAAAATATGGCTTCTTTACGATCTTCCGCAGAGAAAGTACTTCAAGTGTGCCAAATTTCAGCTGTGCTACACGACGCGGGCAAGAAATATATCAAGACACCTGGACGCAGAAAATAAAAGTTACTATACATATCAATTATTGTCATAAAAGGCATAGATAGTTCTGTTCCTACAGAGGAAATAAAATCTGCCGTAGAGCTAGAGGGGTATGAGGTAAAATCTGTTCATAACATTTTGAACAGGAATAAAGTTCCTCAACCAATGCACCGCATTGAGATATCGTTTGATTCATCGGTTCTCAAAACCAAAAGTTCAGTTCATCCCATATAAAACTTGCGTTACCTACTCAACAGAAGAATAACTGTTGAGGAGCCATTAAAATGAAAGGGTCCCTCCCAATGCACAAACTGCCAGGAATATGGGCATACGAAATCATATTGTAAATTGCCTCACGTATGTGCGGTTTGAGGCGACGCTCATAAAACCGCCGAATGTAATCGTTCTAAAGCTGACCCGAATGTTAAGAAATGCAGCAACTGTGGCGAAAATCACACGGCAAACTATAGAGGTTGTAAAGTCTTCTTGCATTTAAATTTTAAAAAAACCTGCTTTAGTTCAAAAATATACTCACTCCCAATATGGTCCGTCATATGCGCCCAGCCAAGCCGCTGGCTCTATTGCTAGTACTACACAAGCAAACAAACAATACCAATCATATGCCCAAGTCTTAAAAGGAAACCCTAATTCGAAAAATCCCCCGAGTACTTCCAACGCAAAGCAACCTCCATACGCTAATGTTCCTAGGGAAGGTCTACAAATGCCTTCTGGAAATTTGCCTAGCTCAATTAAAAAATTTAATTCAAACTATGAAAACCTTCATGGCCACTATGCAGAACATGTTTCAGGAAATGATGCGAAACCAGAACATGCTCCTGCAAGTTCTACTCAACAAAAAATGAACCAGTTAAAAATATGTTTCTGGAATGCAAACGGGTTATCCCAACATAAACACGAAGTTGCAAACTTTCTTCATAGGCATGAAATCGACGTACTTCTTGTCTCTGAAACACACTTTACTCATAAAAACTGCTTTAGGGTAAATGGATACCTTACGTATGACACAAAAAATCCCAGCGGACGGGCTTGTGGTGGCACAGCCATAATTGTGCACAAACACATCAGACATTTACCATTGCCAGAGTTCAAAGAAGATTGTATCCAGGCCACATCTATAAATCTTACTGATTTCAAACTTACGTTGTCATCCGCTTATTGTCCCCCGAGGCACAAAATTGAACGCGTTAAATTTCTCAACTTCTTCTCCACATTGGGCCAGAAATTCATTGCTGCTGGCGATTACAACGCTTAACATACATACACTCATAAAATTATTACAGTAACTGATTGTAGGTTATTAAATTCGTTTTCGGTACTGTTAAAATTGAATAAAAATATAGTTATTTTACGAATAAATTTATTTTTCAACATTAATGTTTGTTATTAAAAAAACAAACTACCAAAAAATAATGTTTTCCGTATTTTTTTTTTGTTAATTTGTTTGATTTTTATCGGTTAAAATATATTTTTTAAAAGTAAAAACTATTCAATTTTAACGAATATGATGTTCAATAAATAAAAAACTTAGAAATTACTGAAAAAATCATTTGTTTTAAATGAAATGTAAATGATCCGTTTTTTAAATGAATTTTAATTTGTTTCAAATGAATTTTCGTTTGAATTTAACTACATAATATTTTGAGTGTATTGGGGCTCCAGACTTATTAGTCCTAGAGGTAATCAGCTATACAATACCGTAACTGCAAATAATTTTGATGTGGTATCGAGTGGTAAGCCTACCTATTGGCCAACCGACTTCAACAAGCTACCAGACCTTATTGACTTTGCTGTAATTAAAAACATCCAGCGCGATCAGGTACTAGTTAGTTCCTCTTATGATCTATCGTCTGATCATTCACCTTCAATCCTCATTTTAAAACGCAACTCTGACGCCGCAGCTGCAAACTTTATTTCCTATCCAAACAGAAACACAAATTGGTTAAAGTATAAAATGTATGTGAGCTCTCACCTATCACAGTGCATTCCCCTAAAAAATTGATCTGACATCCAAATAGCTGTCGACCGATTTACAGAAGTCTTGAATTCTGCAGCAAGAAATGCAACCCCAATCAAGCGGACAACTAAACGTGCTTCTTACAATACATCGCCGGATATAGAGACCCTTATCAGAGAAAAAAGTAAGTTAAGAAAACAAAAGCAAAACAGTCGTTCCCCAACCACTAAGGCCCAACTACAATTATGCCTGACAACTCTTCGCAACAAATTGAGACAGAACCACGAGTCTGCAATAGAAGGCTATCTAAACCGCCTAGATGCCACAAAAAACTCCAATTACAGCTTATGGAAGGCTGTACGGCATATGAAATGCCCTATAAACCAAGAATCTCCATTAAGACTGGAAAACCGCACTTGGGCCAAAAACACAAATGAAAAATTAAACGCTTTCGCGGGCCACCTTGAGAAAGTTTTCACGCCACATGATGCACATACTTGTTCCTGTCGTCCAATCATTCCTGATAAGGTAAACCATCCAATAAAATTTAACATAACTCAAGTAAAATCTACAATAGAAAAAGTGAATATTAGAAAATCTCCCTTACCTGACCGCATCACAGTGTCAATGATAAGAAACTTACCATCGTCTGCTTCTAGAATCTTGCTGCTCATTAAGAGTCGGATACTTCCCAGCCTGGAAGAGGTCTATAATTGTTATGATTCCCAAGCCAGGAAAAGATGCTAGCCAGGTTGCGTCGTACAGACCGATAAGCTTATTATCAATCCTATCGAATCCCGGATCACCAGTTCGGATTCAGAGCGAAACATGGTACAATAGAACAAGTGCATAGAATTGTCACCCCAATCAGATCGGCGTTTGAGAAAAAGCAATATTGCTCAGCCCTGTTTATAGACATTTCCCAAGCATTTGACAAAGTTTGGCATGAGGGGCTACCCATCAAAATCACACGAATGCTTCCTCAAAACACTCACAAGCTTCTGGAGAGCTATCTAACAGGCAGAACATTCATAGTAAGGTCGCAAGATAAATACTCCCCCCTCAAGAAAATTACTGCTGGTGTCCCCCAAGGCAGCATATTAGGACCGCTTCTATATATAATATACACAGCGGATATGCCAACAAACCTGACCACGCATACCTCTTCATTTGCAGACGACACAGCATCTATTAGCGTTAACCATAACCCAAAAGTCGCATCGCAAAATCTGCAGTCCCACATCAATGAACTAGAGGCCTGGCTAGAAAAATGGAGAATAAAGGTTAACCCGGCTAAATGTGCTCACTTAACTTTCACGCTCAGAAGACAAACGATCCCAGCTGTAAAAATAACTAACATCACTGTTCCGGTAGAAAACCATGTTAAGTACTTGGGAATTCATATAGATAGACGCTTGACCTGGTCTCGTCATATTGAAGCGAAAATAACGGCTATGAAACTTAAAGCAACTCAACTACATTGGCTTCTCGGTCGAAACTGAAACTTGTCTTTAGACAACAAAATTCTCTTATATAAGTCCATCATAAAACCAATATGGACATATGACATCCAATTATGGGGTACTGCATGCGCATCTAACATCCAAAAGCTTCAAAGAAGACAGTCTAGAATATTATGACAAATTGTCTGCGCCCCATGGTATATACGTAATGATATTATCCACAGAGATCTCAACGTCCCCATTATCCAGGAGGAAATTAAAAAATATTCAATTAGCTTCATCGATAAACTAATGGCCCACCCAAACTACCTTTCTCGGGGTCTGCTTCAGTTCGAAGGTCACCAGAGGCTAAAAAGAACGGATACTTTGAGCCTAACTAGAAGACATTTTTAAAATTTGAATACAGCAGTTAGTGGTTACATTAGAAACAACTAATAAAAAACAATTAGAATTAAGATTTGAATACATATTGTAAATTTCGATAAGAAAGATTCAATAATAAACATAAATAAATTATTAAAAAAAAAAAAAAATTCCGTGAAAAGTCACACAAAGGGCTGACAAATTTTCATATTGAACAAAAAATAAAATAAATATTTTTATAAAAAAAAGCCAAGTCGGTTCATTACTTCACCTGGTCCTCATACAAGCAAGTATCCTCTCGAAATTAAGGTTTTGCGATTTTTATGGTGAAGGGTATATAAGATTAGCCGTAGCCGAATATTGCACTTTAAATTGCTTTTTTCTATATTGACTGAAAAATGGGGTAATAGTTTAATGTTTTGAACACAAACAATTGTATTAAATAGTTACTAGAATAAAAAGTAAACACTTTTCTCTCGAAATTTTGCTTTTGCCAATATATTTTTTAGGGAAGAGACCAGGGATGATAAATGAGAAAACCAATATCGTACCAATGAACTTTTAAAATCGTACTTTTTCAGCCCCAATCGTACTAAATCTTTTTTAAAAAATGTTTTTAATTTATTTTTAAAAACATAAATGTAATACAACAAAAACAAAAGGTACTTAAAACTCATTTCTGCATTAATTATACATAATAATAGGGTAGGTAAAATTTTTTCGCGTCAAAAGCACATCGCGATTCGATACCCGGATTTTCCAAAATATTCAAGAATAGAGGTAAACAAATTGTATTTGATCTGGCCAGACCTGTATCATGCGGTTTTTAGGATCAAGAAATCCATTAATTTTTATTTTTGATTGCCGCCAAAGGGCGTTTTAGAATTTATCGTGTTTTTCTCAAAATGTAATCTCGATTTTTAAGCGAAAATAAAATTTTTAAGCGATTTTAAATTATGTTCATACAAACATCTTCGGATTGCGTTTCAAAAATTTATTGTGCTTACAATTTTTAATATCTAAAAAATTTATTGTGTTTACAATTTTTAATATATATGTACTACAGAAACAGGAAAGGAGTAGAAGGTCCGAATATAATAAAATTTAATAAGGCACTTGTAAAATCTCCTTCAAAATATTTCGGAGTAAAATAATAATGGAGTGGGTTACCACTGTTCCAAAATTCAGTTTATTATTTCTTTACGTGACAATCAGCTTGTTGACGAATATTTGAAAATATTATGAGTTCGTTCCAAAATAATCTTGAATTGAGAGCTCGTCCATTCTACTATGTAGAACTTTTGTCAACATCATCATTAGACTGGTCGCAATTTTTTTTTTTTTTTTAATTTAATTGTTTGCGCTGCTTAAAATATGAGGTTTGGTGTAAGAAATCATGATCTAATTTTTCAGGTCAATCCGACGGTGCCTAGCCGTGCCGGGTGGGACCCAAAGTCCCCATATTATATTAAAAAAACATCTTTTCTATCAGATCTTTATAGTTATACCAGTTGAAAAACCGAAAATCAAAAATATGGCATCGTTACGATCTTCCGCAGAGAAAGTACTTCAAGTGTGCCAAATTTCAGCTTCCTATGTCATCAGATGGTTCAGAAAGTTGCGGAAAGAATAGGACATAAATGCAAACATCCTGACATACTAAGAAATTATATATTGTATAGATAGATTAACATTATTCGCGCAACTCAAAAACGCTTTATCATATTGAAAAACTAAAAAAAAACCGAAATTCCGCAATAAAATTTACTTTAAGAAAGTTGAAACTTTTTTCTTTATGTTGGCTTTGGTTTTCGAGATATACCGTTATTTTGAAAATTAAGGAGGTTACACAACATATGTTCGCGTAACTCAAAAACGCTTTAGTTTATTAAAAAACTTAAAAAAACCGAAATTCCGCAATAAAATTTACTTTAAGAAAGTTGAAACTTTTTTCTTTATGTTGGCTTTGGTTTTCGAGATATACCGTTATTTTGAAAATTAAGGAGGTTGCACAACATATGTTCGCGTAACTCAAAAACGCTTTAATTTATTGAAAAACTAAAAAAACCGAAATTCCGCAATAAAATTTACTTTAAGAAAGGTAAAACGTTTTTCTTATATGCGCAGTCGTTTTAGAAACATAATTTTTTTTTTCTGGAAAAAAAATATTTTTTTTATTAAAATTTCGGAATTTTTGTTTTTAAAAATTCATAAAAAATTGAAAAATGCAGCTATGCTTCTAATTTTATACAGTCATTTAAAAAACAACATTGCAAACAAAACAAGCTATAAATGATTAAAATCTGTTAACAACTTTTGATTTTATGTATTCACAAAAGACGAAACATTTTAATTAATTTAAGAATTTTATTAAACCGCCACATAAAATTAAATTAATTTTTAAAAACATAAATGTAATACAACAAAAACAAAAGGTACTTAAAATTCATTTGTGCATTAATAATACATAATAATAGGGTGGGTAAAATTTTTTCACGTCAAAAGCACATCGCGATTCGATCCCCGGATTTTTCAAAATAGTTAGTTTTCCAAAATATTCAAGAATAGAGGTAAACAAATTGTATTTGATCTGGCCAGACCTGTATCATGCGGTTTTTAGGTTCAAGAAATCCATCAATTTTTATTTTTGATTGCCGCTTAAGAGCGCTTTCATACACTTTTTAGAATTTATCGTCTTTTTCTCAAAATGTAATCTCGATTTTTAAGCGAAAATAAAATTTTTAAGCGTTTTAAAATTATGTTCATACGAACATCTTCGGATTGCGTTCCAAATTTATTGTGTTTACAATTTTTAATATGTACTTCAGAAACAGGAAAGGAGTAGAAAGTCCGAATATAATAAAATTTAATTAAGCACTTGTAAAATCTCCTTCAAAATATTTCGGAGTAAAATAATAATGGAGTGGGTTACCACTGTTCCAAAATTCTGTTTATTATTTATTTACGTGGCAACCATCTTGTTGACGAATATTTGAATATATTATGAGTTCGTTCCAAAATAATCTTAAATTGAGAGCTCGTCCATTCTACTATGTAGAACTTTTGCAGAAGTGGTTTCCTATATCCTTTAAATACTTGTCAATATCATCATACTAAATTTAGAATGTGGCGTAAGCAATCGTTCAATGAACAAGTGCAAAAATCTATTTACAATAGCCGAATTCAGAGTTTGGTGCAAATGCTCTTGCAAAATATCACAGCTGTTTTGTTAAATCCAACAACAAAAAATAGAGTTTCCCTTAGATTTCATAAAAAAGCTACGAAATTTTTCATTTTCGCAAGACTATTTGCACCAAATATTAAACTCCGCTTATATTTATTGGACAGTAAACACTAGTTGCCATTTTATATCTATGTATATATATGTATATAAAATTGTAACGTTACTGACTGACTGACAGACTCACAGATTCATCATCGCACAGCCTAAACGCCTGAAGCTAAACACTTGAAATTTGGACCAGAGATTGGTCACTCCCCAAATCGATCCACTAAGACGGGATTTTTGGAAATTCAAAAGTGTAAGGGGTAAAAAAGGGTAAAAACGGGAAAATTCGGTTACCTTATATCTCCAAAACTAAAAGAGATACAAAACAAATGTAATACATATCGGTGTTCTTTACACAAATTAGCGGACAGGTGTCTGGTACTTTTTTGAAATTCGGCCCTTTTAGGGAGTAAACGGGTAAAATCTGAATTTTGGTACTTTTTTGACACCCATCTATCTTTAGAACCAATAAACATAGCAATAAAATTTATACCACATTCGAAGCTTATAAAAATATACGAATATAACTTTGGTACTTTTTCGAAATTCGAACATTTAAGGGGTGAAAATCGTAATTTTTTTTTGGTACTTTTTTACAACACATTTTTCTCCATTTATTGACATATTCGTACCAAATTATAGGCGCCCACTACAATACTGAAATTTTTGACACTTTAATGGGAGGAACAAATAGTGCCAAAAAAAAGGAAATACGGGAAAATTGATACTTTTCTTTAGCTCTTTGGACCTACAACTGGTATTTTTTTAATTATCGTTAATATTGGACCTTAAAACATAAGATTCAACATGCAATGTCCTGAGTGGATAAGAATCTATTGCCGAACTTTTTGGTACTTTATTGTTCTTTAACTGGTACTTTTTGAATTTCCATTAGTATTGGACCTAAAAACATAAAATTAAACATGGAAGGACTTGAGTGAATGAACATAAAATTAAACCTGCAAGCTCCTGAGTGATGAGAATCTCAAAAAGCGCTTATTGGTACTTTTTAGTTCTTAAACTGGTACTTTTTGAATATCCGTTAGTATTGGACCTAAAAACATAAAATTCAACATGTTATGTCCTGAGTTGACGAGAATCTATGAGAGAACTATTTGGTACTTTTTTGTTCTTTAACTGGTCCTTTTTTGAATTTCCATTGGTATTGGACCTAGAAAGATAAAATTAAACATGCAAGCTCCTGAGTGAATGAGAATCTGTAAGAGGGCTTTTTGGTACTTTTTTGTTCTTTAACTGGTACTTTTTGAATTTCCGTTATTATTGGACCTAGAAACATAAAATTCAACATGTTATGTCCTGAGTGGACGAGAATCTATGAGAGAATTTTGTTACTTTTTTGTTCTTTAAGTGGTCCTTTTTGAATTTCCGTTAATATTGGACCTAGAAAGATAAAATTGAACATACAAAGTCCTGAGTGAATGAGAATCTCTAAGAGGCCTTTTTTGGTACTTTTTTGTTCTTTAACTGGTACTTTTTGAATTCCCGTTAGTATTGGACCTAGAAACATAAAATTAAACATGCAAGGTCCTGAGTGAATGAGAATCTGTAGAGGGATTTGTGGTACTTTTTTTGTTCTTTAACTGGTAATTTTTGAAAGTTTGAAAATTCAGCATGCAATGCCATGATTGGATGAGGATCTATAAGATTAAACTTTTTGTTACTTTTTAATCCAAATTTTTAATATTTTTAATTAGGCTTAAGTTCATGAAATTTAATTTTTTATTAAATTATTTTTGTGAAGAAAGGAATTTTACAACATGAAAATTAATTAAAATTGTTATTGATAATCTTTCATTCTTGACGTGGCTCGGGCTCGAACCCTGGCCGGCAGGTTACCATGACATGTTTCGATCGCAACCACTCGATCTCCTCAGATGGATTTGCCGTCTTACACTCGCAGCCATCGACGACTGCTGACGTCACTAGTCAAACATCAATCCTTAAACCAAATTGTATTTTAACATTTGGTAGATCGAAATTTGCTTTCCTGAATGATTATCCATCTTAATTGATTTTACATGTTTTTTCCTTTACTTCTGTTTTTTCGTACTTTCGTCAAGAATTTTTCTTGAAGTCCAAGTACATTTTTTGTTTTTTCACTTTGTCTTTCCCTTTTCTGTTGACCTTTTTCAGCACAACTTGAAGGACAAATGTACACATAGAGCTCGTGCCTTAGCTTTAACAATAATTAGTATTGTGGTTATTTTGTTGAACTATTTATGGTTTTTAATCCAAATTTTTAATATTTTTAATTAGGCTTAAGTTCATGAAATTTAATTTTTTATTAAATTATTTTTGTGAAGAAAGGAATTTTACAACATGAAAATTAATTAAAATTGTTATTGATAATCTTTCATTCTTGACGTGGCTCGGGCTCGAACCCTGGCCGGCAGGTTACCATGACATGTTTCGATCGCAACCACTCGATCTCCTCAGATGGATTTGCCGTCTTACACTCGCAGCCATCGACGACTGCTGACGTCACTAGTCAAACATCAATCCTTAAACCAAATTGTATTTTAACATTTGGTAGATCGAAATTTGCTTTCCTGAATGATTATCCATCTTAATTGATTTTACATGTTTTTTCCTTTACTTCTGTTTTTTAATAAAAAATTAAATTTAATAAAAAATTAAATTTCATGAACTTAAGCCTAATTAAAAATATTAAAAATTTGGATTAAAAACCATAAATAGTTCAACAAAATAACCACAATACTAATTATTGTTAAAGCTAAGGCACGAGCTCTATGTGTACATTTGTCCTTCAAGTTGTGCTGAAAAAGGTCAACAGAAAAGGGAAAGACAAAGTGAAAAAACAAAAAATGTACTTAGACTTCAAGAAAAATTCTTGACGAAAGTACGAAAAAACAGAAGTAAAGGAAAAAACATGTAAAATCGATTAAAATGGATAATCATTCAGGATAGCAAATTTCGATCTACCAAATGTTAAAATACAATTTGGTTTAAGGATTGATGTTTGACTAGTGACGTCAGCAGTCGTCGATGGCTGCGAGTGTAAGACGGCAAATCCATCTGAGGAGATCGAGTGGTTGCGATCGAAACATGTCATGGTAACCTGCCGGCCAGGGTTCGAGCCCGAGCCACGTCAAGAATGAAAGATTATCAATAACAATTTTAATTAATTTTCATGTTGTAAAATTCCTTTCTTCACAAAAATAATTTAATAAAAAATTAAATTTCATGAACTTAAGCCTAATTAAAAATATTAAAAATTTGGATTAAAAACCATAAATAGTTCAACAAAATAACCACAATACTAATTATTGTTAAAGCTAAGGCACGAGCTCTATGTGTACATTTGTCCTTTAAGTTGTGCTGAAAAAGGTCAACAGAAAAGGGAAAGACAAAGTGAAAAAACAAAAAATGTACTTGGACTTCAAGAAAAATTCTTGACGAAAGTACGAAAAAACAGAAGTAAAGGAAAAAACATGTAAAATCAATTAAGATGGATAATCATTCAGGAAAGCAAATTTCGATCTACCAAATGTTAAAATACAATTTGGTTTAAGGGTTGATGTTTGACTAGTGACGTCAGCAGTCGTCGATGGCTGGTACTTTTTTGAGTACGCCCTTTTTGGGGTGTAAAAGGGTAAATAAAAATTATATCACTTCTTATCTAAAAATACAAAATACATTTGGACCTTTTTTGAAGTTACTGACTAATTCATCATCGCACATTCTAAACTCCTGAAGCCAAAAAGCTAACTTTTGGGCCGGAGGCTTGCCTCTCGCCAAATCGATCCCGCTAACCTCAAAAACCCAAAACTAAAAGAGATCCAAAAAATTTCACACTTATTGTTCTTCATTAAAAAAATAAGAGGACAGGTGCCTGGTACTTTTTTGAAATTCGGTCCTTTTGGGGAGTTAACGCGTAAAGCCTGTTCATATTTTGGAACCTTTTTGTCACGCCATCTATCTTTTAAACCAAAAAATTTTCTTTATTCTATGACAAAAACGTACAAAATTATGGGCTCCTCCTACAACAATAAAATTTTTATACTTAAATGGGGAGAAAATAGTATCAAAAATTATAATACGGGAAATTAACATTCTTTCATTTGCTTTTGTGTTCTACGAGTGGTACTTTTTGAATTTTCTATAATATTGAACTTAGAAATAAAAATTATAGGTTGTAGAGTGCGCTTGTAGCATGAATTTGCTTTCTAGTAGTTTTTGGGCAAAATTAGAATGTATAATATACGGCACTGAACTAGGTTTAAGGACAAGTACTGCCTGTGCAGTGAATATTGGAATTTTCATTATTTTCTTTACTCTCTGACAATTACTTTTGATGTTTTATTTTTTTATTTTTCGTTGAATTTTTTTTTCTATTGGCAGGCGGGGAAAAAGGAAATTTTTGTCGTTTGTCATAACATATATATGTCCCAATTTTCATTATACATCGCTGGGTATAAAATGATAAAGCAGTGGCTGTGTAGTTGCAAAATTTTGGTATTTTGATTTGTTAATGTAGGTGCATTATTTATGTATGCAAGTGTATGTAATTCCTTTGAACATGTAATGAATAGGAAAAATTGCTGAATTAACGTCTTAATTCCCAAGGGAAAAAAGCTAAAAAAAAAAAAAAAAAAAACAGGTATAAAAGGGCGATTGTTCTCGAATTTAACCTCATTTGGAAAAGGCGCTGTAAATTATTAGAAGGAGGAAGAAGAAATTCTCGTAGAATTTTTTTTATGTACAACTTTGCACATTTTCTTGGGGAAAAGTAAGTTTAATTCTTTCAAATGGTTAAGTGTTTTTTTAAATAAATTTAATTTTCTTTTTGCTAATACAGATTTCATTAAAATAGAGGGAACTACATTGAGAAAAATTCTAATAGGAAAAAAATAATTTTTGGAGGTATTTTTCTTTGATTTTTTTTTATTTATTTTCTATTTACGAAAGTAATTTTTTTCCCCCAAATGTTAGATTTTGCTTTTGCCAAGTTTGGGTTTCTTTATTTGGTTTAACCCCAAATCGCTAAGGGAAGAATTCGCTCTATCGGGAAAAAAAAAACCAAATATATTTAAATCAAAGGGCATAGGAAACCTGTTCAAAAGGGCAACTACACACTCACCATCTTTAACCCACCAACGAACCATCATACATATGAAATTTGTCAGTGAAAGGCTGCGAAATTTTTTTTTATAAAAGTGTAGTGCTGTGCGTTGTGTTCTGTGGCAAGAAATAAAGAAAAAACTTCATAAAAAAAAAAAAAAAAAAAAAAAACAAAAATATAGACAAAAAAAAAAAACAAAATAGAGCACAAAAAGTTTTAAAGTATAAAAAAAAAAAATTTTTTTTGAAAACGAAAAAATCCGAATTATCAGAAAAAAAGAAATTCAAAAGTTCAAAGTAAATTAGAAAGAATTCACTGAAAATTAAAAGAATAGGAATTGCCCTACCTTAAGATTAAAACAAAAATTACAGAAAAATTTTAAAATCCAAAGGGAAAAATAGTGAAATTGTTCTTAACCTAATATCACAGTAACATCACAGTTCAGTTTTAAATCACAGCCAATATACATAAATATACAAACAACTAAAGAAAGAAAATAGAATATCAAAAAAAAAAAATTTTTTTTTGAAAGTGCTTGCATACAAATTCGCCTAAGCTAGTTAAAACACAGTGTTATTTTCTCAAATTCAAGTTATTAAATTCGATCTTTACTTCGATTAAATTAAAATATAGTTTTTAGCAATTTATTTTGTAAATTTTTTTTTTTGATTTTTAATAATCACTTTTTTTTATGTTTAAATAATGGTTTTTGTAAAAATTTGGGCAAAAGTCGATGATATTGCAAGATAAGAAAAAAAAATAAACGTCAGCAAATAAAATAAAAAGTGCATAAGAAAAAACCGGTTTTTAACAAAAGAAATAGTCCGCGTATTAATGAATATTCCTTATGTAAAAAAAAAAAAAAAATTAAAAAATATAGACAAAATTTACAAAAACAAAAATAAATACCTAGGAATATTAAAATAAAAACAAATAATTGAAATAAACACAGTTTTTAAATAACCCCTTAAAATATACAAACTAGTACTTAAACTGCTAATCGATCACCGATCAATACTTTTATCCTTAAAAAAAAAAGAAAGGACCCATCGAAAGATCTTTCCTTAGACTCCAGCAAAACAAGTAAGTGAAATATATCCTTATTATTATCCGTATTGTAATTTTAGAACAGGAAATATAATGCACTTCTTCTAATCCAAAAACTAATGTTAAATTACATATATTACTTTTATTAACATTAAGAAATGTTGTTTAACAGTCGCTGTAAATCCAGTTTTGAAGAAATGCATTACATTTTTTTTGTTTCAGGTGTTGCAATTTAAAATAAATTATTAAATCGGTTAAACAATTAAAAATAAAACAAAACGATATCAAATACGATATGTGAGCATTTGTTTGGAATTTATTTATTCGTAGTTTTATTATTAATTGTTTATTAACCAACATAAAAATCAATGAAAAAAAAAAAAATTTATAAATAACGGTATCGTAAGCTTTGTTAAATTAAATTCACCGCGTTATTCGGATTGCTTACAATTAAAGTCATTTTAGTAAAAAGATATTACATGTGTCTCGTTAGCCTAGTGGATGAACGTCGAAAATAGTAATCGGTGGGTAGTGGGTTCGAAACCTGTTTCAAAAAGAAAAGTTGTTTTCAATTAAATTTTTTTTCCGGTTCAATAATGTCCGAAAATCGAGTCCTATTTCAAATAAAATTTGTTAATTAAATTTATTTTTTTTCCTTAAACTATTTATTTGAAAATTGTCTTCGTTTCGGTTGCAAGGTCGGTATTTCGGGTCCCGCGGACGGTAGTTATTAAATTTTTTCTATTTAATTATGTTTATTAATGGTTATTTTTTTATTACATGACTATATTATTTTTTTTATGAAGAAACATTTTATTTCCTCTGCACTTGTTTTTTTATTTTGCTATCTTTAAATCCGAACTGGATTTTATTTAACTTCTCTTACAGGTATTTTTTTTCGTCGACATCTGCCCAAGTTTATTTTATTAGCATGAATCATTATACATTAATATTTATTAATTTAAATTGTTTCAATAATAATATCGGTTGAAGAATTGAATTTTTTTTATATATGGAAAGTTTCTTTTTGTAATAAAGTTTCACATAAAATGAATCTCTAAATAAAAACGTTTTCTGATTTCTGATAAATCTTTTCGGTAGGTTAATAAACATTGGGATCATGCTAATAAGAAATTGTTGCGAACTACAGCATGATCATGGTGGGAAGGGGAACTAGCGTGTCAACATCTATGCACGCATAAGTCAACGAAGCTAACCATTATTTACGTCATTTCCTTCTTTTCTGTTTCTGTTTCTATTCTATACTATTCTTTATGCGAAGCATGCAAATTTTTTTTTAAATAAACATATCTGCAGCTAAAAATGTGTCCAGAATTAAAAGAACCTACTCCGATTGCCGACGAGATAGAGCCGGAAATTGATGCATGCTACCTGGGCATTTGTCTTTCAAAATTAGCAATATAGTTATTTGCTACAGATATAATTATTTTGGCGCCCAACGTGGGGCCCACACAACATAAGTAAAACTTTAACATCTTTTGAATCTTTATTCAAGCTATGTGTGGCTCTTCAAATTTTCATCTTTACTTCTTTTTTATTATATTTTTATTTTCTATGTTTTTAAACTCTGCATCTTACTCTCTCTTGAGTGGAAATTATATTGTGCGGAAAGGTATTAAGTAAGCATTCTGCAGCTTTTAACCGCCATTATACCTCTCAATAGTATATTCATATAACCCGTTTTATCTAATGTCGTGTTTAGTTTTCCGGAAATACTATATTTGTCGATTAAATGCAAATTTAGACCGGAGCAGTAAACTTGATTTTGATAATTCCCTACAATTTTCTAGTGTAAATATTAGTTCGGAAACGACGTTTTTTGGAAAATTTCTAAATACGTACCAAATAATAACTGAACATGTATTTTCATCTTTTTTTTTTTCTCTTTTTTTTCTTTGTAAATGTTAGCCTTGTTGACCAACATTTTTTTTTTACCTTTACGATAGATTAAATCAGAAATCAGATATAAGTTATATACATTTTTTTTAAAGAAAGCGTTTAAATATACTATTATAATTTTTTTTGTACTGTTTTAATACTTCTTAAATCATAATTTTTCGGATTTTTTTGTCCTTTTCAATTTATTCTATTTTTTTTAAATTTTTTTCCACACTATAGTTTTTAATAATTAAATTAGTTACTGGATAGTGTTAAGTCCAGCTATATTTGGAGACAAATTAAGAGAACGATCTGTGAATTTTTATTACCCGTTAGATTTTTATTTTATTTTTTTTTTTTTCATTTTTCATTCTTTATATTATTTTTCTTGAGATGTCGATGGAAAGGAGTAGTGAAGATTTAGTCAATCTTGGTAACACGTTACAAAATTGTGGCGTTTGTGCAAATGCTATCACAAGTTCGGCTTATTTATGTAAAGCCACTTGTGGACATTTCTTTCACAAGTCGTGTTTTCAGAAATATTTAAAGACTAACCAAGTATGTCCAATTTGTAGTAATAAACTTTCCCTTTTGTCCACAAGGTCGTTACCAATTAATAGCCCGATAGTACCTCCTCCAATCATAACAAGATCTCAGACTCAAAGAGCACAAGAATTTGATTTAAACAGGGTTTGCAATCCACCATCTCCACCAAAATCTAGAACTGAAAGAACTTTAGAGTCGAATTTATCCTTGTCAACAAGTTCACCTCAGGACCAGCGGGAACAGATAAGAAATCTTGTAACAGCTGCCGTTGGGGCTCAGCAGGCAGAAATGCTTACCAGTCTTAGTCAACAATTGACAAGGATAATTGAATCCAACATAGAGGCTGGGTTTAGGAGACTAAGTGTAGGTCAATCGGGAAATGAAAATTTGCAGGCTAAGAATGCAAATGCGAGCGTAGATTCACGTATGCGAACTTTGCCAACGGTAGAGCAACAAACACTAGAACAACTTTTAGGGCTACCCTCCAATGTGGGCTTAACTCACACTGTTCCTTTGGCCTCGGGGGACGATAATTTGAATTCGAATGCGGGTAACACTTCGCATTTACCGGGATCATTTTTAAGGCCTGATAAAATAGGGCATATAATTCATAATTGGAAAATAAAGTTTTCTGGGGAACACAAGGGAATGTCCGTAGATAGTTTTATTTACAGAGTGGAAGCACTAACTACACAAACCTTAGACGGAAATTTTGACCTCCTCTGTAGACACATTTCTACCTTATTTGATTCAAAGGCAACAGAATGGTACTGGAGATATCATCGATCGGTAAACGAAATTAGATGGCCTGATTTATGTAACGCTTTACGACATCAATACAAAGATTCTCGTACCGATGTAGATTTCCGGGAAATGATACGAGACCGGAAACAGCGTCCTAATGAAAATTTTGATACATTTTATGAAGCTATTGTTGATATTTCCGACCGACTATCCACCCCTTTGCCTGAAAAGCTTTTAGTGGAAATTCTTAGGAGAAACCTTTAACCCGAAATTCAACATGAAATTCTCAACTTACCCATTTATTCGGTCTCACATTTACGTGACCTTTGTCGAAGAAGAGAATTTTTTTTGATGGATGTAGGCAAAAGACTCATGGTTACTAAGCCTATAATACCTCGTCGACAGGTTCATGAGCTACATGAAGATGAAACTAAAATGTTAGACGATGAAGAGGTTTCCGCTATTTCATTGATATGTTGGAACTGCCAAAAAGTGGGTCATCGTTACCAGGACTGTTTAGAGGATCGGCAGGTTTTTTGTTATGGGTGTGGAACACCGAAAGTTTATAAGCCTAACTGCTCAAAGTGTAATGCTTCAAAAAACTTACGATCGAGTGCTCTGAGAAATACTCTCAAACAGACCCAATCGACGAGCACAGAATAAAATTTAATTACCAGACCTTGACCAGCAATGGAAATCCATCCCACAGTTTACATAAAATTCATTTTAACCAATTCGATTTTGAAAAAAAAACAATTTCCTCTGCTAATTTGTCAAATACAAACCCAGTTCAACCATTAACTACACACTCTAAATTGTCTTCGAATTTTAAAAATGTAAACTCTGATTTACCTTTGGAAACTAAACTTACGAATTTTTCTACAAATACGAATCCTAAATTATTATTAAAAATTTCAAATACAGGCTTTGATTCTTCCCCGGGAGCTGATCACTCTGATTTTAGTCAAAAAAATATTGTTAATTTGGTAACTCCCGAATTGAATTCTCCCTCTAAAATGCAACCTATACCAACATATCTGAAACCGTTTCATATTCGGTTGGCCGAATACAATGCTAAAAGAGCTGAAATTTTTAATGATTTCACACCTAGTTTAAAAAGAAAACGCTCTTCTGAACGAATGAGAAACTTTTGGGCTAACGTGAATAATACACGACGTAATTTACTCAGCTCAATATTTGATAATCCGAACGATATGCGGCCATATGCAAATGTTAGAATTTTTGGCGAAAACTATACAGGTCTGTTAGATACTGGCGCATCAATTAGTTGTTTAGGTTCTACGGCTGCTAAAACATTGCAAAACTCTGGAAGGTACTATAGGAAAATACGATCTTTTGTAAAAACGGCTGATGGCAACTCACAGGAAGTATGTGGATATTTGAATGCCGACATAACGTTTCGCGGTGTTACGAAATCGTTAAAATTATATTTAGTACCAAATCTGTCGCAAAATTTATATTTAGGCATAGATTTTTGGCGGACGTTTGATCTATTACCTGCGGGACTAGTTTCTGAAATGAACTCATGTATAAGATCGCTTAATTGCTCGGAAATTTCAGACCAACGTGAGTTGTCTGAGCAACAGAGATTCCAATTGCAACAGGTTGTAGACACATTTCCATCATTTTTAAGGGAAGGTTTAGGACGCACTACGCTAATTTCTCACGTTATAGATGTTGGGAACGCCGCACCTATTAAACAAAGGCATTTTCCCGTGTCTCCAGCAATGGAAAAACTTATTTATGCGGAATTAGATCGTATGCTGGAGAACGATGTTATCGAAGAATCTGACAGTGCATGGTCTTCTCCAATAGTACTAGTACAGAAACCTGCAAAGGTGCGTCTTTGTATAGATAGTAGGAGGGTTAACTCGGTTACGGTTAAGGATGCCTATCCTTTGCCCAATATTGATGGCATATTAAGTAGGCTGCCTAAGGCAGAATTTATCACGAGCCTGGACTTGAAAGACGCCTTCTGGCAAATACCGCTGGACAAGGCGTCGAAAGATAAAACTGCATTTACTGTTCCTGGCCGCCCCTTGTACCATTACAAGGTCATGCCTTTTGGCCTCTGCAATGCGCCGCAGACAATGTCAAGGCTAATGGACAAGGTGGTACCGGCGAACTTAAGGACAGAAGTGTTTGTTTATCTGGACGACTTGCTAGTGGTATCAGACACATTTCATCGTCATCTTGAAGTATTGCGGGAAATTTCGAGGCAAATTCGTTCTGCAGGACTGACAATAAATGTTGAGAAATCAAAATTTTGCGTACGAGAAGTCCGATATCTTGGCCATTTAGTAGGGAACGGCGTTATTCAAACAGACCCGGATAAAATATCGGCCATACTGGAATTCCCGACACCCAGGTCTGTACGTCAGCTCAGACGTTTTTTGGGTATGTCCGGTTGGTACCGGAAGTTCATTATGAATTACGCTTCTGTTACTGCACCTTTAACAGATTTGTTAAAGAGCAAAAAGAAAATTGTTTGGAGCGAATTGGCTCAGAAAGCTTTTGAGGATTTAAAGAAAATCTTGACCACAGCGCCAGTGTTGCACAGCCCTGACTTTTCACAGCCATTTTATATTCACTGTGATGCTAGCAACACTGGGATAGGAAGTGTATTGGTACAGAAGACTGCGGCAGGTGAAGAGTTTCCAATAGCATTTATGTCAAAGAAACTCAACCAAGCCCAACGCAATTATTCGGTTACCGAACAAGAATGTCTAGCAGCAATGCTAAGCATAAAAAAATTTAGGGCTTATGTGGAAGGACATGAATTCACAGTGATTACCGATCATGCATCACTAAAGTGGCTCATGTCCCAAACGGATCTAAACTCACGCTTGGCAAGATGGGCTCTAAAACTTCAGGGCTTTAACTTTAAGATTGAACATAGAAAAGGTAGCAGAAACGTGGTTCCTGATGCACTTTCACGTACCAACACTGAAATGACTCTGGGGTTTTCATAGATCTAGAATCTTTGCATTTCAAGTGTACTGAGTACGGACAACTTCTGGACAATGTTAGGGAAAACATCAGTAAAACTCCTGACCTTAAAATCATCGACAATTACTTGTACAGACGAACTGAACACTGTTCAGGTGAACAGCTGCAGGACGATCTTGCATGGAAGCTTTGGATACCCAAAGATATGGTACCAGAACTTTTGGAAAAGGCCCATGATAGTCCTGTTTCGGCACACGCGGGAATCACGAAAATGTTAGAAAAGATTAGACGTTTTTATTATTGGCCTAACCTAGTCGGTGATGTGAAAAACTATGTAAATGCTTGTGAGATCTGTAAGGGAACTAAACACCCAAATTTTATAATGAGACCTCCGATGGGGAAAACTTCTCAGACTGAACGGTTTTTCCAGAAAATTTTCATTGATTTTTTGGGCCCATATCCAAGGTCGAAAGCGGGGAATGTAGGTATATTCATTGTTTTAGACCACTTTTCGAAATTTTGTTTTCTGAAGGCAATTAAGAAGTTTACCACTGATATAGTGACGAAATATCTGGAGGAGCTATTTCATACTTTTGGCACACCAGAGTCCACAGTTTCGGATAATGGTTCTCAGTTTAAATCAAGGAAATTTAATGAATTATGGCATTAATCATATATATACCGCAGTATACTCGCCCCAAGCTAACGCATCTGAGCGGGTTAATCGCTCAGTTCTTTCCGCAGTCAGGGCATATATAAAATCGGACCAAAGTAACTGGGATGAGTACCTCAGCAGCATTAGTTGTGCTTTACGTTCAGCCGTGCATGCTTCTATAGGTACTACCCCCTATTACATGGCGTTCGGACAACATATGATTACCAATGGGAAATCATATTCTCTTCTGCGAAAATTGGAGATGTTTGATGATAGAACGGTGAGATTTAATCGCGAGGATTCATTTTCCATTATCCGGGATATGGCTAAGAGGGCAATGGCACGCCAGCAGGAAAGAAATGAAAAATCTTATAATCTTCGTTCTAGACAGAATAGTTTTGAGGTTGGACAGGAAGTGTTTCGGAGAAATTTTAGGCAAAGTGACTTGGCAAAGGGCTACAATGCGAAGTTGGCACATCCATTTGTCAAAGCAAGAATTCGGAAAAGAACAGGGTATTGCTATTACCAGCTGGAAGACATGGATGGAAAAAATATAGGTACTTATCACGCCAAGGATATAAAACCTTGATATAATTTACATAATCTTGACTAAAAGGCTACAAGCGGAATCAGTTTTGGAGCCTTTGAGACCCCAAATCTGATCTTTGTGGGGGGTAAATGTAGAGTGCGCTTGTACCATGAATTTGCTTTCTAATAGTTTTTGGGCAAAATTAGAATGTATAATATACGGCACTGAACTAGGTTTAAGGACAAGTACTGCCTGTGCAGTGAATATTGGAATTTTCATTATTTTCTTTACTCTCTGACAATTACTTTTGATGTTTTATTTTTTTATTTTTCGTTGAATTTTTTTTTCTATTGGCAGGCGGGGAAAAAGGAAATTTTTGTCGTTTGTCATAACATATATATGTCCCAATTTTCATTATACATCGCTGGGTATAAAATGATAAAGCAGTGGCTGTGTAGTTGCAAAATTTTGGTATTTTGATTTGTTAATGTAGGTGCATTATTTATGTATGCAAGTGTATGTAATTCCTTTGAACATGTAATGAATAGGAAAAATTGCTGAATTAACGTCTTAATTCCCAAGGGAAAAAAGCTAAAAAAAAAAAAAAAAAAAATCAGGTATAAAAGGGCGATTGTTCTCGAATTTAACCTCATTTGGAAAAGGCGCTGTAAATTATTAGAAGGAGGAAGAAGAAATTCTCGTAGAATTTTTTTTATGTACAACTTTGCACATTTTCTTGGGGAAAAGTAAGTTTAATTCTTTGAAATGGTTAAGTGTTTTTTTAAATAAATTTAATTTTCTTTTTGCTAATACAGATTTCATTAAAATAGAGGGAACTACATTGAGAAAAATTCTAATAGGAAAAAAATAATTTTTGGAGGTATTTTTCTTTGATTTTTTTTTATTTATTTTCTATTTACGAAAGTAATTTTTTTCCCCCAAATGTTAGATTTTGCTTTTGCCAAGTTTGGGTTTCTTTATTTGGTTTAACCCCAAATCGCTAAGGGAAGAATTCGCTCTATCGGGAAAAAAAAAACCAAATATATTTAAATCAAAGGGCATAGGAAACCTGTTCAAAAGGGCAACTACACACTCACCATCTTTAACCCACCAACGAACCATCATACATATGAAATTTGTCAGTGAAAGGCTGCGAAATTTTTTTTTATAAAAGTGTAGTGCTGTGCGTTGTGTTCTGTGGCAAGAAATAAAGAAAAAACTTCATAAAAAAAAAAAAAAAAAAAAACAAAAATATAGACAAAAAAAAAACAAAATAGAGCAAAAAAAGTTTTAAAGTATAAAAAAAAAAATTTTTTTTTGAAAACGAAAAAATCCGAATTATCAGAAAAAAAGAAATTCAAAAGTTCAAAGTAAATTAGAAAGAATTCACTGAAAATTAAAAGAATAGGAATTGCCCTACCTTAAGATTAAAACAAAAATTACAGAAAAATTTTAAAATCCAAAGGGAAAAATAGTGAAATTGTTCTTAACCTAATATCACAGTAACATCACAGTTCAGTTTTAAATCACAGCCAATATACATAAATATACAAACAACTAAAGAAAGAAAATAGAATATCAAAAAAAAAAAATTTTTTTTTGAAAGTGCTTGCATACAAATTCGCCTAAGCTAGTTAAAACACAGTGTTATTTTCTCAAATTCAAGTTATTAAATTCGATCTTTACTTCGATTAAATTAAAATATAGTTTTTAGCAATTTATTTTGTAAATTTTTTTTTTGATTTTTAATAATCACTTTTTTTTATCTTTAAATAATGGTTTTTGTAAAAATTTGGGCAAAAGTCGATGATATTGCAAGATAAGAAAAAAAAATAAACGTCAGCAAATAAAATAAAAAGTGCATAAGAAAAAACCGGTTTTTAACAAAAGAAATAGTCCGCGTATTAATAAATATTCCTTATGTAAAAAAAAAAAAAAAATTAAAAAATATAGACAAAATTTACAAAAACAAAAATAAATACCTAGGAATATTAAAATAAAAACAAATAATTGAAATAAACACAGTTTTTAAATAACCCCTTAAAATATACAAACTAGTACTTAAACTGCTAATCGATCACCGATCAATACTTTTATCCTTAAAAAAAAAAGAAAGGACCCATCGAAAGATCTTTCCTTAGACTCCAGCAAAACAAGTAAGTGAAATATATCCTTATTATTATCCGTATTGTTGTAATTTTAGAACAGGAAATATAATGCACTTCTTCTAATCCAAAAACTAATGTTAAATTACATATATTACTTTTATTAACATTAAGAAATGTTGTTTAACAGTCGCTGTAAATCCAGTTTTGAAGAAATGCATTACATTTTTTTTGTTTCAGGTGTTGCAATTTAAAATAAATTATTAAATCGGTTAAACAATTAAAAACAAAACAAAACGATATCAAATACGATATGTGAGCATTTGTTTGGAATTTATTTATTCGTAGTTTTATTATTAATTGTTTATTAACCAACATAAAAATCAATGAAAAAAAAAAAATTTATAAATAACTGTATCGTAAGCTTTGTTAAATTAAATTCACCGCGTTATTCGGATTGCTTACAATTAAAGTCATTTTAGTAAAAAGATATTACATGTGTCTCGTTAGCCTAGTGGATGAACGTCGAAAATAGTAATCGGTGGGTAGTGGGTTCGAAACCTGTTTCAAAAAGAAAAGTTGTTTTCAATTAAATTTTTTTTCCGGTTCAATAATGTCCGAAAATCGAGTCCTATTTCAAATAAAATTTGTTAATTAAATTTATTTTTTTTCCTTAAACTATTTATTTGAAAATTGTCTTCGTTTCGGTTGCAAGGTCGGTATTTCGGGTCCCGCGGACGGTAGTTATTAAATTTTTTCTATTTAATTATGTTTATTAATGGTTATTTTTTTATTACATGACTATATTATTTTTTTTATGAAGAAACATTTTATTTCCTCTGCACTTGTTTTTTTATTTTGCTATCTTTAAATCCGAACTGGATTTTATTTAACTTCTCTTACAGGTATTTTTTTCGTCGACATCTGCCCAAGTTTATTTTATTAGCATGAATCATTATACATTAATATTTATTAATTTAAATTGTTTCAATAATAATATCGGTTGAAGAATTGAATTTTTTTTATATATGGAAAGTTTCTTTTTGTAATAAAGTTTCACATAAAATGAATCTCTAAATAAAAACGTTTTCTGATTTCTGATAAATCTTTTCGGTAGGTTAATAAACATTGGGATCATGCTAATAAGAAATTGTTGCGAACTACAGCATGATCATGGTGGAAAGGGGAACTAGCGTGTCAACATCTATGCACGCATAAGTCAACGAAGCTAACCATTATTTACGTCATTTCCTTCTTTTCTGTTTCTGTTTCTATTCTATACTATTCTTTATGCGAAGCATGCAAATTTTTTTTTAAATAAACATATCTGCAGCTAAAAATGTGTCCAGAATTAAAAGAACCTACTCCGATTGCCGACGAGATAGAGCCGGAAATTGATGCATGCTACCTGGGCATTAGTGTTTCAAAATTAGCAATATAGTTATTTGCTACAAGGTGTAAAGCCCTGTGGGAATATCAACCTATGAGATGAAGAATGTTGGAACTTTTTTGCTAAAACCTAGATACATATTCTTTGGCATATAATGTTCATGAAAGAAAAGTCCCGATTACAAAGTTGCGAGTTAAATGCTAGAATTAAAACAAGTTTGGTTCTAGAAAAATAAAGTTTGGCATAAAAATATGTCCACGAAGAAAAAGGAGACGTTAAATGCTAGTGTATTATAAATATGTAGGCTTGAAAAATTTGGAAATAGTACCAAATGAGTTACGGGGGCACCAGCGTACTTTTTAGTTTTTAATTGTACCAAAAAAGTACAATTGTACCAACTTTATCAACCCTGGAAGAGACAATCAATTTCGAGGACAATTTTCACAATAGGGATAAATATGAAAATTAAGGCTGCCTTGTTTCTAAAGATATCTTTTTTTGTAATGCCTAGTAACCAAACATATAACAATATTTAAAATTGTCTTTTTTCAAAGACTAAATAATATCGTCCCTTTTTAGAAAAAATCAGCAAACCGGCACTTTGCTAATTTCGAAACAAGAAAATCATCAAATCTGACAGCTCTGGTTTTATCTATGTATATAAAAATTAAAAATGTTTATATGTTGGCTTATAGACTCCTAAACTACTAAGCCGATTTTCCTGAAATTTTTACTGTAGCATCACGTGAGCCCTTAAAAATAAAATAGGCTACTTATGTTTTCGATAGGGGCAGGGGAATTGGTACCCCCCATTGGATGCCAATATTAAATATCGCATATCTTAAGAGCCGCTTCACGCATTTTGTTGAACTTTTGGAAGTAGGATCTTCTGAGCCCCAAAATTGAAATAAAGTAGCAGCGGGGGAAGTGGTTTCCCCCATAGGACGCCAATGTTTGATATCGCATATCTTAAGAACTGTTATAGTGAGAATGTTCAAACTTTGTAGAAGTCACTCTTATGGTATACTACACTATTGAAAATAAAAATAAAGCGGGTAGGCACTGGGGGGGAAATACCTCTCATAGGATGCATATATTAAATATCGCTCAACTAAACACTAATCAAGGGAGAGTCATCAAACGTGGTTAAAACTTCTATAACTTTAAATTTCAATATAGTAATGGGCGGGGTAGACAGAGGAGGAGCAGTTCCCCTCATAGATAGAAATAATAATAAGAGCCGCTGCACGCATATTGTTGAACTTTTGGTAGTAGGATCTTCTGAGCCCCTAAATTGAAATAAAATAGCAGCGGAGGAAGTGGTACCCCCATAGGACACCAATGTTTAATATCGCATATCGTAAGAACTGTAATAGTGAGAATGTTCAAACTTTGTAGAAGTCTCTCTTATGGTATACTACACTTTTGAAAATAAAAAACAAGCGGGTAGGCGCAGCGGGGGAAATACCTCCTATAGGATGCAAAAGTGGTTGAAGCGGTGTAGCGAAGCGCACCGGGTTGAGCTTGTTATATATATTTCTTTCTTTGACGTTTCGCTTTCATTTGACACTTGATTACTGGAAATATTCCAGCAAAATCTGTGTTGTCTGTTTTCGCATTCAAATACAGAAACACTTTTTTCTCACATATCGAGAAACGATGGAATTTTTTGTTTCACACTTCATGTGAGAAATTTTACGATAAGGGAAATACAGAAACGAGCAACTGTTTAGTAATCTGTGACGCTGGTGAACAAACTGAACGGTTTATTGTTGGTGCTTTGTCTAAGTCACAGATTACTAAACAGATATGTCACGAGACGGAAGATTTTTCGTTTTTTGCTTTATCTTTCTTCGAAAGCTGTCCTTTTTGCATTTCTCTTTGCATCTTGTTTTATACCGCAATACAATGAATACCCATTTAAGGCAAGATTACACTATTATACTCTGTATTAATACATGTCAAAAACTCAAGTAATATGACAAAGTGTGATAGTGTGAATGCAATGTGTCACGAAAATTACAAGTATTAAGAAAAAAGTTTGACATCCCATACGACTTCATTGTTTTTTGAAAAATTTCTAAACAATAATACTTTTCATTGGATCAGGGTTGCATTTTATTTCATGTGTGAGTGTTTATTAGACTGGTCGCAATTTTTTTTTTTTTTTTTAATTTACATGTTTGCGCTGCTTTAAATATGAGGTTTGGTGTAAGAAATCAAGTCCTAATTTTTCAGCTCAATCCGACGGTGCCTAGTCGTGCCAAGTGGGGCCCAAAGTTCCCCATATGATAAAAAAAAACATATTTTCTATCAGATCTTTATAGTTATACTAGTTGAAAAGCCGAAAATCAAAAATATGACAACGCTACGATCTTCGGCAGAGAAAGTACTTCAAGTGTGCCAAATTTCAGCTTCCTATGTCATCAGATGGCTTCAGAAAGTTGCGGAAAGAATAGGACATACATGCAAACATCCTGACACACTAAGAAATTATATATTGTATAGATAGATTAAAGTATTTGCAGTTTAATATTTTAGTATGATACGAACGAAAGATTTTTAACTAATTTTAACTAATTCGGGGTCGCTGAATCCAGTGGTGCTAGCCGTTTTTTTTAGGTTAGCTTTAGTTTTCGAGATATACCGTTATTTCGAAAATTAAGGAGGTTGCACAACATATGTTCGCGCAACTCAAAAACGCTTTAGCTTATTGAAAAACTAAAAAAAACCCGAAATTTGGCAATAAAATTTACTTTAAGAAAGTTAAAACTTTTTTCTTTATATTGGCTTTGGTTTTCGAGATATACCGTTATTTCGAAAAATAGGGAAGTTGCACAACATATGTTTTTAAATTAAGGAGGTTGCACAACATACATTCGCGTAACTCAAAAACGCTTTAGCTTATTGAAAAACTAAAAAAACCGAAATTCCGCAACAAAATTTACTTTAAGAAAGGTAAAACGTTTTTCTTATATGCGCAGTCGTTTTAGAAACATAATTTTTAAATTTTTTATGAATTTTTAAAAACAAAAATTCCGAAATTTAAATAAAAAAATTGTTGTGCAACCTCCTTAATTTTCGAAATAACGGTATATCTCGAAAACCAAAGCCAATATGAAAAAAAAAGTTTTAACTTTCTTAAAGTAAATTTTATTGCGGAATTTCGTTTTTTTTTAGTTTTTCAATAAGCTAAAGCGTTTTTGAGTTACGCGAACATATGTTGTGCAACCTCCTTAATTTTCGAAATAACGGTATATCTCGAAAACCAAAGCTAACCTAAAAAAACGGCTAGCACCACTGGATTCAGCGACCCCGAACTAGTTAAAATTAGTTAAAAATCTTTCGTTCGTATCATACTAAAATATTAAACTGCAAATACTTTAATCTATCTATACAATATATAATTTCTTAGTATGTCAGGATGTTTGCATGTATGTCCTATTCTTTCCGCAACTTTCTGAAGCCATCTGATGACATAGGAAGCTGAAATTTGGCACACTTGAAGTACCTTCTCTGCCGAAGATCGTAGCGTAGTCATATTTTTGATTTTCGGCTTTTCAACTAGTATAACTATAAAGATCTGATAGAAAATATGTTTTTTTTATCATATGGGGAACTTTGGGCCCCACTTGGCACGACTAGGCACCGTCGGATTGAGCTGAAAACTTAGGACTTGATTTCTTACACCTAACCTCATATTTAAAGCAGCGCAAACATTTAAATTAAAAAAAAAAAAAATCCCATACAAGATGCGACCAGTCTAGTGTTTATACTTTGTGTGATGGTCTGAACACAAACTGTCATGTTACATTAGATTTTTTGACAGTCGCAACAAAACTCATTAGATTTCTATCTCACAAAGTATTATGGAATACGTAAGACTTGTGAGATAGTGTAATCTAGGCTTTATTAAGTTGAGATTTATTTGCAAGATTGTTGTAAAACTTAACTTTTAAGTTTACCACAGCACGAGTAAATAATATTTTAGTTACAAAATAACATTATAAAACAAAACAATATTTGTTGCGTGCGATTTTGATTACGGCAAGTTACCATCTAGGGAACTACGCCATTGACCGGCAAACCCACCCAATCACGCCTCTGGGTATCGAAAAAAAATTTTGCGTGGGGGGTAGGGAGATTTGAGGTTGGGAAGAGGCTGAAATGCATATTGCCTCATATTTTTTTTCCCAATTTAAATTAATTAGGTAGAGAGGGGCCATAGTAAAGTGTGGAGGCACCAGCTCCGGCCCATGTCTCAGTGCAAGTATTGAAATTTAAGGGAAGGGCCTGTAGTCTTGGAGTCTACTATCTCCAGCCCATTTCCCAGTAGTTTTGTTGTATTGTTTTTTTTTGTTGTTTAGCTGTAAAGAGAGAAAAATAGATTACTAATATGTTTAGGACAACTGGAACGATACATACTTACCCTACCTTAATTCCAAATTTGTGTCCAAGTGCCTGAAAAGAAAGAAAAAGGAAAAATTATTACAAAAATTGTCAATTCATACATACCTGTCCATTAGAATGTGATACATGTGGGAAAAAAGACAGCTGATCGCATATCAGCTGTGGAAAGTGTGTTTAGTAAGTATTAAGTGGCAACGCGCTATCATAGTAAAATAGCAGGGATGCAGTTTTCATTCATTAAATAACGAATTGTAGAAATTAAATTTTGAAAATTAGTTAAATAATGAATGAAGGATTGCAGGCTGCTAAAATTGCTGATCGCCTGGTATAGTATGGGGAGGATCATAGGAAAAAAACCTTATTTATTCTATCTGTTTTTTTTGTATTTATATATTTATTTCTTAATATTTTCTGGCTTGGTATAGTTGCAGGGAAATACCGCGAAACTGATTTTAATTTTCTTAAGGATGTAAATGTACATGATTTTTCAGTAATTTATGTATGATTGAGTATACACAGTATAATGGTAGTACAACCTGACAACCATGAGGAAAAAATTATAAGTTAGGAGAGAAATATTGCGTAGCGGGAAAATGTACGTGAGTATAATGTAGGAGAATTTCCTAATATGGGCATGAACGGAGTAAATAAGGATTGGCGCGAGATAAGCCCGGCAGAAATATTTGCAGTACATAAGCTACGAGTGGTATAAAAGAAGAGAAAAGTAGGAAAATAGATTAGAAAGTGTTGAACAGTGCTATAGTAAAATCTGAATTTGTAACAAGGATTAAATAAATATTTTAAAATAAGAGATAAATAAAGAAAAGCTAGTGAAGTTTAGTACGCAAGAGGACGAAATAAAGTATTTGTGTTAACAAAAAGAAATAATAAAACGTAAGTTGTTGAAAAAAAAATGAACTTTATATTCACGGGCAAGGTTATTAAGTGTCGAGTGCATTAAAGTAATGTTTGATTTGTATATAAAATCTTATAAAAACAAGTTAGAGTGCTATATTCGGCTGTGCCGAATCTTTGATACCCTCCACCGACACTTCGAATGTTTTAGGACTAATATCTGTGTGATGTCTATTTATTATTATAATCTTTGTAAAAACAGACATCTGCATTAAAATTTGTTGCGGTGTAGACCTATATAAAATTATTGATCGACAATCAGAATCAATTTTAAAAAGATTGAGTAGAATATCAGTTTAAGATGAACTTAAATGATTTTCAAGAGAACAAATTATATAAAAGCCATGGTAAGCTATGAACCAATCATCCCAAATTCTGCAGAACGATTTCTGGTATTAAAAAACATAAATTTCAATACAGCGGTGCAATTAGTTTAAGCGTTTGCAGTAAATTTCAAAAGGCTGCTAAAATGGAATATAAGGAAATTATGGACCGTATATCTCAAAATGGCATAACATTTTGTCTGGCCATATGAAGCTTAACTGGAAGAAAGTTTACCGCGTATTTAATTATTTTACCAGAGTGGGCTTTATATGAGGCCTATGGTAAGCTATGCACCGATCTTCACCAAATTTCACAGTGTCATTTCTAGTTCTATGAAACTGTGATGTATCAAATTTTGTTATGATAGCGTTATTTTTTACGTTTTTGGGAGTACTAAGCTGTTTTCCGGGAGTAAGGTTTATATGGGGCCTATGGTAAATGATGGACCGTTCTTCACAAAATTTTAAAGTCTTATTTCTCGTTCAATAAAATTGTGATGTACCAAATTTTGTTATGATAGCATTCTTTTTTACGTTTTTATGCGTACTAAGCTGTTTTCCGGGAGTAAGGTTTATATGGGGCCTATGGTAAATTATGGACCGATCTTCACGAAATTTCACAGTCTTATTTTTAGTTCCAAAAAATTTTGATGTATCAAATTTTGTTATGATAGCATTATTTTTTACGGATTTAGGCGTACAAAACTGTTTTCTGGAAGTAGGTTTTATATGGGGCCTATGGTAAATTATAGACCGATCTTCACGAAACTTAACAGTTTCATTTCTAGTCCTAGTTTACTGTGACGTGCCAAAATTTGTTATGATAGCATTGTTAGTTAGGGTTTTAGGCTTACTATACTGTTTTCCGGGAGTAGGGCTTATATGGGGCCTAGGGTAAATCATGGACGGATCTTCAAGATATTTTACAGCGTGATTTCCAGTTAAATAAAACGAACTGTTGCGAAATCTTATATCATTCTGTGCATTTTTCCACCATTTATGTTAGTTTTTGTAACAAAATTATCAATTTTCTTTAGGTGGTGGTTCCACATTTTGATTCATAGTTCAGATCCTATTGAACCCATTTTGCTGGATTTCAATCCCAAACTGCTTCGGATAACTACAAGCAATTTGACACCAAGTTTGTTTATTTCTTTTGAGTTTTTCGAAAGTGAGCGTGTTTTTAACAGACGGACAGACAGACGGACATGGCTAAATCGACTTAAAATTACTCAAGGACCCAGAATATATATACTTTATAGGGTCTGAGATGAATAATAAAAAAGTTTCACACGGAATGACAAACTTAATATACCCTCTTCACAACTAATTGTGGTGGAGGGTATAAAAAGGCAAAAAAAAAAAATTGTAAAATGCTTGTAGAAATGCGTCTGATGCTTTAAGCAATAGTGTCTGTGGATATAAGGAAACATAGATATCTAAATATGAAAAAATATTGAAATGTTGTGTTTTTCTAACAGCTGGCTATTATCTCAGAACTGGTGATGGTTGAGCTATAAGTCACAGGAGAAATAGCCAGGTAAGTCTTTTTGTTTAGTAATATTCGAATTAGAAAACCCATGCATTTGCTAAGTGTGAAGAAGTTTGCGTTACTAGCATCTTAAAAACTGAAAAATAAACCAAACAAAAAGAAAAGGCAAGCTGTAAAAGATTTGAGAAGTAAAAGCTTAATTATACCCTTCACCTCAGGTGGAAAAGGGTATATATAAGTTTGTCATTCCGTTTGTAATTTCTACAATATTCATCTAAGACCCTATAAAGTATATATATTCTGGGTCCTTATGAGGAGAGAACTTGATTTAACCATATCCGTTCGTCTGTCCGTCCGTCCGTCTGTCCGTCTTACGTTTGATATGTGTTTTCCGGAGACTCCAGACATGATAGCTGCTAGGTTGTTTCACAATTATATCACATATAGTCCACCATTTCGTGCTATTGAAATTCAGCAAGATCCGTCCACAAATTGCTGAGATATGACCAAAAAACCACGACTGCCTCTAATTTTTTCCAAAAATCATTTGTTGTTGTTGTATTTTTATTACTATTTGCTGTATATCTGGGGAACGGCAATTGCCAAAGTTTCCAAATTAGGTACACGCATTGAGGTTGCCAATACACACCATCCTGCAAAATGTGGGCGGGATTGCAGAAGTGGGCGTGGTACCTCCCGTACAAAAAAAATTAAATATTGTATAAAAACCTAAATTTTAGGGCTGCCATATGTCCTATGGATATGACTTATATACCAAAATATCGCAAATCTTTAGTAGAAAATTTTTTATGAAAAACTCGGGAAAATCGGTACAGATACAAAAAAGTTATGACCAAAATTAATTTTTTTTTTAAATACCCACTTTCGGGAATCATAGATCTTCCCGAGTCCAAACTTTATAACTCAAGTAAATGGTAAATTTCTTCTTTAACACGTCGGTATATAAATCTGTCAAATCGGTTAAAAAATGGCTGAGTTATGAGCAAAAAACCACGACTACCTCTAATTTTTTCCAAAAATCCCTTGTGGTTGTTGTATTTTTATTACTTTTTGCTGTATATCTCGGAAACGGCAATAGCTAAAGTTTCAAAATTAGGTACACACATTTAGGTCGCCATTACACACCATCCTACAAAATGTGGGCGGGATTGAAGAAGTGGGCGTGGTACCTCCAGTACAAAAAATATCAAAAACTTCATAAAAACCTGAATTTCTGCACTGTTATATGACGGATGGTTACACCTTATATATGAAAAGACCGGAAATCTTTAGTAGAAAATATTTCTGAACACTTCGCAAAAATCGGTTTAGATACAAAAAAGTTATGGCCAAAATAAAATGTTTTTTATTAAAATACCCATTTTCGGGAATCATAGATCTTCCCGAGTCCAAACTTTATAACAAGTAAATGGGAACTTTCTTCCTAAGCACGTCGGTATTTAAATCTTTCAAATCGGTTAAAAAATGGCTGAGTTATAATCAAAATACTGAAATCCCAAAAATTACTCTTTTTATACCCTTCACCTCAGGTGGAAAAGGGTATATATAAGTTTGTCATTCCGTTTGTAATTTCTACAATATTCATCTAAGACCCTATAAAGTATATATATTCTGGGTCCTTATGAGGAGATAGCTTGATTTAACCATATGATGTCCCTCTCCCCCCCCGCCCCCCTTGACATTTGTTTACATATACTAGCATAATGCTCAATATGATTTTCGTTATCATCCTTCTTTATTATTTCATCTATTTAAACGACATTTTTTAACAAATTGAAACTAGGAATTTCTGTGTGTTTTGCTACTTAAAAACTCCCCAAAATGATAAAAGAAAACAAACACGCATACTTACATGCCACAAACTATTTTGGTGAATATATTTCCACATTTCGGTTCTAAACTCAAATAAGTTTTATGGTTTACAACTTTGCTGTTGTGGTGAAAAACATCAAAAGTAATTACAACTCAACACTGCGAACATTAAACGCGTCATATTTCATTTTAATGATATTCATAGAACGTTCCTTCATGGTCTAGTTGTCTAGGGGGTGTGTTAAGTTAGAAACTGTTAGTTCTCTGGTTCAAATCTTGTTTTTTTAAAAAGAAAATTTTTTTTTTAATTTTTTTTTTTTTTTTTATATTCTAAAAACGATTTAAAAAAAAATATTTACCAGTTTTCGCTTTTTAAATTTAATTTATAATGAAGTTTAAAGTATTGTTGATATGTATGTATACATATGTAAAAATTATTTACTTTTTGTCTAGTTGCTCTGTATTCTGCTCCCACAATGGTGAAGGGTATATAAGATTCGGCACAGCCGAATATAGCACTCTTACTTGTTTTTATTTAACAACGGGGATATATTCTCTAAGTTTTAAATTACTAGGCACTTTGTGAAAAAGTACATTAAAAAACAAACAAAATTTTTAATAACAATGTAGAAAAAAAAATTATATATATTTAAAAAAAAATAACAATACATATTTAAAAAAAGAAAAATTAATATAAAAAAAATATAAAAAAATACTAGATTAAGTAGCTATAAATAAATTAATTTAAGGTAATTGTGTTAAGTTTTAATTGTGCTGTTGTGAAAAATTACTGTGTCTATCGAGAGTGTAGTGTCGTATAGTTGGTAATTATAACGTTTTTGGTAATTTGATTCCGTTGAGGCCTGAAAAAAAAATTGATAGAAAAACAGAAAAAAATTAAAGTTTTATATCTTTAAAAGAAAAAAAAAGGAAAGGGAAATAAAAATAATAAAAGACAAATAATAAAAAAATAAATTAAAATTTAGTAATTTTAGGTGCTCAATTTAGGCGCGAATAGGGCTAAGTGATTGTGTGTGTGGTAACGTCATTAGGGAGCTCCTTCAGGCGTAGGAAATAATAATCATTCGTACATCCGGTATTGAGGATATAACCACTTTGAGTACTTAATAAAACTAAAGAGAAAAGAAAAGAATGATATAAAAAGAATTAGAAGAAAAAGAAAACATTTAGCGAAAATATAGTTTTTTTTTGAGATATAATAATTGGAAGAGCAAGTAGAATATTTTAAAAAGAAAAAGTAACGGCTAATAAAAAAAAAGAAAAATTAAAGGAATCTGAGAAAAAAAAGAAAATAAGAATAGTTATTGGTTAATTTAAGTATGTTAATTTATATGTATTTTGGTAATAGTAAAATTAAGTATTATTATTAAGATAAATAGAATAGTTAAAAATTATAAATAAAGTTATTTGTATGTGAAACAAAAATGAAAAAATCTGAGTGATTAATAATTTTTGGGGATTGTTGATATAGAAAGGGCGACGTCAGACGGGCTTATGGGACCGTAGAAAAAATATATGGATATCGCGGTCATGGTTGGGGAATGGGCGATTGGAGCTTAACATCTGCCTCCCTATGAATTGGTATTCAAGATTAAGTAAGTTTATGTATGTTGTAAAGTTTTTTGTGTTTCAGTTTTTTTTGTTTCTGGCTGCGAACCAGGGTCAACCAAAGGGTTGGGAACACCCCGCTAAGAGATGGCACCGATGAGAGCTAGTGGGGTAACCATGGCCTAAGAATAAAAAAACGGTTCGTAACAGAAATGGCGCCCAAACAAAAGTAGGTAGTAAAACGTCCGATCGAAAGTGAGGAAGTGTTTAACGCCAAGCGAAAGTTAGGTAGTGTAAATGACCTATACACTAGGCAATAGACCACTAGACGTATAAAATAGTTTATCGTGTATTTTTTTTGTGTAAGTGTTCGATAGCTTAGGGTAAAGTCATATCCGTTTTTGGTATTTAAACCAAAAAGTCCGTTGTGTGAGGTATTCTATGTTATTGAATGTCTTATAAATGGGAAAAATATACGACCAATTCATTCAGGAATGGGAAAGTCCTTAGAACTGAAAAGTAGTTCAGTCTAAATGTTCACCTAGTCTTGATTTTGTTTTATTGTAAAATTTGTAGTTTCAGTTTTACCCCCATATTCATAAAAAATATTTTTGTTTTATTGGAGGTTTATTGAACGAATTTCCTATGAAAATGTGTTCAATAAACCTCCAATAAAATAAAAATATTTTTTATGAATATGGGGGTTAATCTTTATGTGCAAAGCAGCAGGGATGAAAAGCGACAGCCTCGTGAGTCTACGACTCAAAGTTAGTTGTGTCGACATTCATTTCATACTGTCCTCTTGCGATTATCGTGAGAAGTGTAGGTCACATGAAGATGCTTAGAGTTTTACTTTTGATTTAGTTTGATTGACTGGAATATCATAATAGCTCTCTTGGAGAGAATCAAATATATAATAAACCGTCGTACCGCCGCTAATCAACAGTCCTTAAAAGAGTTAATTATTTGAAAAAAAAAAATTTGTTTCAAAAGCGTAGACATATTAGTCTTATATTTTTGTATTTTTTAAGTTTGAAAAATTTTATATTTAGTAATTTGATAGTAGTTAATTAGTTGTAATTCGTTTTTGTTGTATTTATGTATTTTTAGCATTGTTGTTTTTTTTTTTTTGTCATAATTATTGTTTTTTTTTAAATTACTTTGTTTATTTGTGTGTATTCAGTTTTTTTTTTATTTGTAGAGTTGTAGTTTTTTTAAATTGGTTTTTTTTAGTTCATTTATTTATTTATATGTATCATTTAGTTTAGTGTTTTAAAGCGTATTTCTGTTGTCTTTTTTTATTTAAGTGTTAGATTTAATAACGATTATTTTTTTTACGATTATTACTAACATTTTTATTTATATTAATTTTGAGTTATTTGTTTTTATTACCAGTGATAATTTTTGCTTTTGATAATTTTTGATTTTGTTTTTTTTTTATTTTTTTTGCAAACCTTTTGTATTTGATATAAAACAAAAATCAATATTTTAATATTTTTTTTCTATCGCAACAACCTCTACGAAAATAAACGTACATATTTCTTTTTGTTAAGTTCAAGATTTCGAATATATTTTCAATTGTGTTTTAGGGAATGAATAGGGAAACTAGAGCCCAATATAGAAATAGGAAAAGAAAAGTTGTGTTTGATACTAGTAGATCGAATTTCCCATTGTCTCCGAAACAGCGCAGAGTTAAAATGAGTGAGAATAATAAGAATAGGACCAATGAAGGTCAAATCACTGATCGGTCTAGAACGATAATTTCGAATATGCCTAGTACGTCTGGTAATGTACCTATGGATACTATGTCACACTCAAATTCGGCTAATAGTAGTGCTATGAGTGAGGAAATAACACCAGGGGTCAGAGATCTAGTAGTAGATGAGGCATTATCTGTTCAGAAAACATTACAGGAGCAGATTAGAAATATGGTTCAGGGTGAGATGCAGGAGGTTAGAAAGTCCATAGGAGATTTAATCAAGGTTGTAGGGGATCTTTCGAAAATTGCGGTCCGAGATAGTCAGACTAGAGAGCCCATGAATGTAAATGGTAAGGTTGTCAGTGATTTACCTTAATCCACATAGTGTGGAGGTACAGGCCATACCGGGTACTAGTCAGGGTCAGGCGTTGTCGGACAACTGTCACAATCGAACACCTATGTCGATACCAGCTTTACCAACTCGAACAGTTTTTGATAATTTTATACCAGGACAAAATATAAATACCAATCCAATTCCTCAAGCTACAGGTTTTCAGTTTAATACCAATTATGGCATGAATAATGCGGAAAACTTACCGTTTAGGGAGAATTTATGCCATCAAGAAATGCCCACAAATTATGCGTTTGACAATTTTAATGTAAATAATCAGTCTTCCATTCGAAACAATACGATGCATAGAGATTTACCTAGAATGTGGATAAGAATAGATAAATGGGGTCTTAATTTTGATGGAAATAACTCACGTATGAGCGTAGAAGATTTTATATTGCGGGTAGAGTGTTTACAGGCTCAATACCAAATACCCGTTGATGAGTTAGAAAGAGACTTCCATCTATTATTATCTGGTCCAGCCTAGGATTGGTACTGGCTCTTCGTCCAAACTCATTTTGGCGTAAAATCGCCAGGGTTAAAACAGGCCTTGCTGAGTCAATACCAAACATCCAGGTCAAATTTTGAAATCATGCGCGATTTAGTAGAAAGAAGGCAGAATCATAATGAGTCCATTGATCAGTTTTTCCATGCGATGAATCAGATCCGTGCTAAATTGATTCAGGCTATACCGGAATACGACATGATCAAGATTTTGAAACGTAATGTGAGGGAAAGTGTTGCTAGGATTGTATACCCAATTGCAGTATCATCTGTGGAACAACTCAGAATTGAATGTAATGAGGCCGAAAGAAATTTTCCACGGATAGATTATAGAAATGTACTGCCACCAGCCAGAACCATGAGACCTGTAAATGAGATACAATATGTTGATCAGAATAATTATACAAGTCAGGAGGAAAATATTTCGGAAGATTTAGAATTGTCAGCCATACATTTGAATCAACAAAAATCCAATTTAATATGTTGGAATTGTAAAGTACCAGGCCACGTTTTTATGGAATGTCCTTCAACCGAAAGGACATTATTTTGCTACCGGTGTGGAAAGCCTAATGTAATCACTCCTAATTGCCCAACCTGTCAGGGAAACTTAAAAAGGGGCGTGGGAATGAATGGGGACCTACGTCCGTCCCAGAATCCCAACAAGGAGAAGTAGAAGTTTGCAACGCGAATAATGTTAACAACGATTTAACATATGATTTCGAAAAAATTGCAAAAGATATGCCCAGAATTAGACACAAGTTACCTATAGCAACGCGACAGAATTATTATGACTATGTTAGAGGACAAATATTTAATACTGAGGGGCATCGAAAACCTTTGTCACAAAGGATTTTGAAAATTAGGGAAAAATACAGGAAAAAACAGGAAATGAAAAGAATGGTTGTAGATTCTGTGACTAGAATAAATAAGTTAGGTGATGATCGTGTTTATGTCGAGGTGGAAGTAGAGGGAAAGGAAATGTCAGGTTTATTAGATAGTGGAGCTTCCGTGAGCATTTTAGGAAAACAGTGTAGAGAAGTAGTAGATGAACTAGGGTTAAAAATAATACCAATATTCTCCAACGTGAAGACTGCAAGTGGTCAACACCATAGGATATTAGGTAAAGTAAATTTATCCATTAAGTACAAAGATAAGAGTGATAATCTAACTCTATATCTTTGTCCTGATTTGGAACAAGAATTATACCTAGGAATAGATTTTTGGCGAACTTTTAGTTTAGCTCCGGATATTATAGGCGTCAGTGAGATAGATACGGAGAAAGTAATAAGCGATTTTGTGCAGGACAAGGACGACTATAGGATGGGTCCTCATGAATTGGATGAGGAGCAAAAACGAAGATTAGATGAGGTAATTGCGAAATTTGATACGTTTGAGGAAAAAGGTTTAGGCAAGACAAATTTGGAGAGGCATACTATTAAATTAATAGATGGTGCTGAGCCAGTAAAGGACCGCCATTATCCTATTTTGCCGGCAGTTCAGGATATAACTTATAGGGAAATAGACAATATGTTAGATTTGAATGTAATAGAAATTAGTGAGAGCCCTTGGAGTAATAGGACCACCATCGTGAGGAAACCTGGTAAAAATAGATTTTGTTTGGACGCGAGAAAGTTTAATAAAGTGACCGTTAAAGACGCGTATCCCTTGCGAAATATAGACGGTATCTTAAGTAGGATTGACGAAACCTATTTTATTAGTAGTGTCGATCTGAAATACGCATTCTGGCAAATAGAACTGGATCCAGAAAGCAGACCGTATACCGCTTTAACCGTTGCAGGGAGACCGTTGTATCAATTTCGGGTTATGCCCTTTGGCCTCTGTAACGCGGCCCAGCGTTTGTGCAGATTAATGGACAAGGTGATACCGCAGACTTTAAAGGACAATGTGTTTTTTTATTTGGACGACTTGTTAATAATATCAAATGACTTTGATAAACATTTAAAGTTACTAGAGGAAGTGGCGAGTTGTCTTAGAAAAGCGAACTTAACAATAGGCTTAAAAAATCTCAATTTTGCTTTACACAATTAAAATATTTAGGTTTTATTGTGGGTGGTGGAATGCTCAAAACTGATCCTGATAAGGTTAAGGCAATCCGGGATATAAAGGTTCCAAATTCGGTGAGGGAAGTAAGAAGTTTTTTGGGTACTGCAGGGTGGTATCGCAGATTTATTAAAAATTTTTCAGTCATATCTGCGCCACTTACGGACACCCTAAAAAAATCAAAAAAAATTGAAATGACACCAGAGGCAATCGAGTCATTTGATAATTTAAAAAAGGCTTTGACCTCAGCACCAGTGCTTCGTCACCCAGATTTTACAAAAAGATTTTATGTGCAATGCGATGCTTGTGAATATGGTATAGGTGCGGTGTTGTACCAAATAGGTGCTGAAAATGATGAACACCCAATAGCCTTCTTTTCACAAAAGTTGAACTCATGTCAAAGAAATTACAGCGTAACCGAAAAGGAGTGTTATGCTGCGGTTATGGCTGTCCAAAAGTTCAGGCAGTATGTAGAAATGATGCCTTTTACCACCGTGACTGATCACGCCAGCCTTAAATGGCTGATGACTTTAAAAGATTTAAGTGGAAGGTTAGCTAGGTGGTCTCTTAAGTTACAAGCATTTGATTTTGAAATAAAACACAGAAAAGGTTCGGAAAACATAGTTGCCGATATGCTGTCAAGGTTACCAAATGTAGACGAGCTAAATTTGACAGAACTGCTAGGTTTCGAAACAAACGAATTTGAAAGTGAAGAGTATATAGACTTAGCAAAACATATACAGGAAAACGGAAACGAATTGCCTGATTTAAAAGTAGAAAGCGGTTTGATATTCAAAAAGATAGGGTTTGAACAAATAGGTGAAGAGTCACCGTGGAAGTTATGGATTCCGGCAATGATTACACATCAAATAATCGAAAATGCTCATTCCACTTTAACAGCAGCACACGGAGGTGTGGCAAAAACACTTGAAAGGTTAAAACGAAATTTCTATTGGCCAAAAATGTCTATCCAAGTGAAAAATTTTGTAGCTAATTGTAGAGTTTGCAAGGAATCAAAGTCGTGCAATCTAAACCGGAAATAGGAAAACCAGTTGTAACCGAAAGACCGTTTCAAAAATTGTACATAGATTTTATGGGTAAATACCCTAGATCAAAAAGGGGAAATTGTTACATTTTCATTGTCGTTGATCACTTCACAAAATTTATGTTTTTAAAAGCAATGAAAGAGGCAACAACTAATAACGTAATTGACTTTCTCGTTCATGAAATTTTTCATAAATTCGGCGTGCCTGAGGTAATGCATAGCGATAATGGCAGTCAGTTCATCGCCAAAAGCTTTGAGAATTTGATTAATACTTATAAAATACGCCATATAAAAACCGCAGTATATTCACCTCAGAGCAACGCAAGTGAACGAGTGAATCAATCCGTATTAGCCGCTATAAGGGCATATTTAGATAAGGACCATCGTGATTGGGACATGTACCTATCAGAAATTGAATGTGCAATTAGGACGTCTGTACACACAGCCACAGGTGTAACCCCATTTTTCGCACTTTTTGGGTATCACATGTACACGAGTGGAGCCGATTATAAGCTACACTACAAACACTAAATGACCATGGAATACTTGATATCAGCCGAAATGACAGAATGGAATTTATTAGGGAGAGAATGAAAGAATATATGAAAAAAGCGCAGGAAAGGAGCGCTGAAAGATATAATAGAGGGGCACGTATTGTCAAGTTCATACCCGGTCAGGAAGTTTACCGGAGAAATACGGTACTGAGCAACTTCAGTAAAAACATAAACGCGAAATTTTGTAAAAAATTCCTGAAATGTAGAGTAGTAAAACCGGTCGGAAATAACATGTATGAACTTGAGTCGTTACAGGGTAAATCAATTGGTATATACCATGCCAAAGATATTAAAATGTAAAAGAAGGACAAAGAAAAAAAAAGAAACGTTCAATAGAAATGTTAAAGTTTTGATTGATTTATATCTCAACCACCCTAATATAGATTTCATAAAGTTTTGTTTTACTTACTGTAAGTGGATTGATGAGAGGGTACATCTCATAAATATCCAATATTTAATTTTTATACGTGAATCCGTGTGTATACTAGGACGTCAAGTTAGGGTTGAATGTAAATCTAGTGGTGGAAAAAGAAAATAAATTCCAACAAAGTAAGATAATTATATGTGGAATGGATTTTAGGGTTACTTCCCGTAAATTAATTTTCCGGAAACGGATACGAGACAATCTCGAAATCTTTCTTTAAGAAAGCTTTTCAGAGACGGTGACCATGTAGTATAGAAAAGAAGACTCGTAGATGTAGAGAAGAGTGTAGGGGTATTTCCAAGATAGTTGTGAGGATTCTAGAGGATGAATTAAAGAGAGAAGAATAATTAATAAGACAATAAGTTAATGACAAGTAGAGAATATAATTACATAGAATAATTTTTTTTTTAAGAAATTTGTTTGCGCTATATGTGCTACAATTGGTCAAGGACCAATTACATGAAAGGATAAGTTTTTTGTATAACTGTGTTTGCGCTGTGCGCTACAATTGGTCAAGGACCAACTACATGAATTGATTAGGATCTCTCGCAACGGTTTGGGGGCCACTTTGCATTTTCCTGACGTAAAAGGCAATAGTCGGCGATGTTCTTTTTTTAACATGGGGTTCGAATCCTACATTCCGATGGTAGGGAGAACATCTCAAAAATCCAATGTGCAATATACTTTGTTTAAGTGCAATAATAGTTTTAGGTCATCTGTGATATTAGTAGTTAAAGCGCAATATTAGGTTTAGAAAACGCAGTAATTATTTAATTCAATTATTTTTTTATGAATGTTTGTTTTCGTCCCAATAGCGACTTTAAATATTAAATAGTAAATATGATGACCAGAGAAATATTATTCCACTAGATAAGTTCAATTGACTACACATGCAATGGATTTAATTTGACGGTATAAATGAAATTTCTATAGGCCATGGTTACAGTTGTTAAATATCTGACCTAATAAGCGCATCCACTGATCATTGTATTAAAATCATGAAAAAAGCGAATAAAATGACAACTAACCAAAACAAATTTTCAAATTATATTTGAGTTTACCTGTTGGTAAAGTCCGGTCGTCAAATGGTTGCAAAGTGTACCATAGCTTTAATAGTGCCCGGCTGAATATAGGGTAGAGTATGAGACTCTCTGTTTTCAGGGTGTGGGAGTTCCCCACGTTGGGCTTGGAAAAAAAAAACCATTCCGCACACCGCTCCCTGCGACTATGTCATTAGACATCGGTGTTTTGTTGCGTGCGATTTTGATTACGGCAAGTTACCATCTAGGGAACTACGCCATTGACCGGCAAACCCACCCAATCACGCCTCTGGGTATCGAAAAAAAATTTTGCGTGGGGGGTAGGGAGATTTAAGGTTGGGAAGAGGCTGAAATGCATATTGCCTCATATTTTTTTCCCAATTTAAATTAATTAGGTAGAGAGGGGCCATAGTAAAGTGTGGAGGCACCAGCTCCGGCCCATGTCTCAGTGCAAGTATTGAAATTTAAGGGAAGGGCCTGTAGTCTTGGAGTCTACTATCTCCAGCCCATTTCCCAGTAGTTTTGTTGTATTGTTTTTTTTTTTGTTGTTTAGCTGTAAAGAGAGAAAAATAGATTACTAATATGTTTAGGACAACTGGAACGATACATACTTACCCTACCTTAATTCCAAATTTGTGTCCAAGTGCCTGAAAAGAAAGAAAAAGGAAAAATTATTACAAAAATTGTCAATTCATACATACCTGTCCATTAGAATGTGATACATGTGGGGAAAAAGACAGCTGATCGCATATCAGCTGTGGAAAGTGTGTTTAGTAGGTATTAAGTGGCAACGCGCTATCATAGTAAAATAGCAGGGATGCAGTTTTCATTCATTAAATAACGAATTGTAGAAATTAAATTTTGAAAATTAGTTAAATAATGAATGAAGGATTGCAGGCTGCTAAAATTGCTGGTCGCCTGGTATAGTATGGGGATGATCATAGGAAAAAAACCTTATTTATTCTATCTGTTTTTTTTTTTGTATTTATTTATTTATTTCTTAATATTTTCTGGTTTGGTATAGTTGCGGGGAAATACCGCGAAACTGATTTTAATTTTCTTAAGGATGTAAATGTACATGATTTTTCAGTAATTTATGTATGATTGAGTATACACAGTATAATGGTAGTACAACCTGACAAACATGAGGAAAAAATTATAAGTTAGGAGAGAAATATTGCGTAGCGGGAAAATTCACGTGAGTATAATGTAGGAGAATTTCCTAATATGGGCATGAACGGAGTAAATAAGGATTGGCGCGAGATAAGCCCGGCAGAAATATTTGCAGTACATAAGCTACGAGTGGTATAAAAGAAGAGAAAAGTAGGAAAATAGATTAGAAAGTGTTGAACAGTGCTATAGTAAAATCTGAATTTGTAACAAGGATTAAATAAATATTTTAAAATAAGAGATAAATAAAGAAAAGCTAGTGAAGTTTAGTACGCAAGAGGACGAAATAAAGTATTTGTGTTAACAAAAAGAAATAATAAAACGTAAGTTGTTGAAAAAAAATTAACTTTATATTCACGGGCAAGGTTATTAAGTGTCGAGTGCATTAAAGTAATGTTTGATTTGTATATAAAATCTTATAAAAAAAAGGCAGAAAAAAAAAATTCTAAAATGCTTGTAGAAATGCGTCTGATGCTTTAAGCAATAGTGTCTGTGGATATAAGGAAACATAGATATCTAAATATGAAAAAATATTGAAATGTTGTGTTTTTCTAACAGCTGGCTATTATCTCAGAACTGGTGATGGTTGAGCTATAAGTCACAGGAGAAATAGCCAGGTAAGTCTTTTTGTTTAGTAATATTCGAATTAGAAAACCCATGCATTTGCTAAGTGTGAAGAAGTTTGCGTTACTAGCATCTTAAAAACTGAAAAATAAACCAAACAAAAAGAAAAGGCAAGCTGTAAAAGATTTGAGAAGTAAAAGCTTAATTTTTATTTAACAACGGGGATATATTCTCTAAGTTTTAAATTACTAGGCACTTTGTGAAAAAGTACATTAAAAAACAAACAAAATTTCGAATAACAATATAGAAAAAAAAATTATATATATTTAAAAAAAATTAACAATACATATTTAAAAAAAGAAAAATTAATATAAAAAAATATAAAAAAATACTAGATTAAGTAGCTATAAATAAATTAATTTAAGGTAATTGTGTTAAGTTTTAATTGTGCTGTTGTGAAAAATTACTGTGTCTATCGAGAGTGTAGTGTCGTATAGTTGGTAATTATAACGTATTTGGTAATTTGATTCCGTTGAGGCCTGAAAAAAAATTGATAGAAAAACAGAAAAAAATTAAAGTTTTATATCTTTAAAAGAAAAAAAAAGGAAAGGGAAATAAAAATAATAAAAAAATAAATTAAAATTTAGAAATTTTAGGTGCTAAATTTAGGCGCGAATAGAGCTAAGTGATTGTGTGTGTGGTAACGTCATTAGGGAGCTCCTTCAGGCGTAGGAAATAATAATCATTCGTACATCCGGTATTGAGGATATAACCACTTTGAGTACTTAATAAAACTAAAGAGAAAAGAAAAGAATGATATAAAAAGAATTAGAAGAAAAAGAAAACATTTAGCGAAAATATAGTTTTTTTTGAGATATAATAATTGGAAGAGCAAGTAGAATATTTTAAAAAGAAAAAGTAACGGCTAATAAAAAAAAAAAGAAAAATTAAAGGAATCTGAGAAAAAAAGAAAATAAGAATAGTTATTGGTTAATTTAAGTATGTTAATTTATATGTATTTTGGTAATAGTAAAATTAAGTATTATTTTTAAGATAAATAGAATAGTTAAAAATTATAAATAAAGTTATTTGTATGTGAAACAAAAATGAAAAAATCTGAGTGATTAATAATTTTTGGGGATTGTTGATATAGAAAGGGCGACGTAAGACGGGCTTATGGGACCGTAGAAAAAATATATGGATATCGCGGTCATGGTTGGGGAATGGGCGATTGGAGCTTAACATCTGCCTCCCTATGAATTGGTATTCAAGATTAAGTAAGTTTATGTATGTTGTAAAGTTTTTTGTGTTTCAGTTTTTTTTGTTTCTGGCTGCGAACCAGGGTCAACCAAAGGGTTGAGAACACCCCGCTAAGAGATGGCACCGATGAGAGCTAGTGGGGTAACCATGGCCTAAGAATAAAAAAACGGTTCGTAACAGAAATGGCGCCCAAACAAAAGTAGGTAGTAAAACGTCCGATCGAAAGTGAGGAAGTGTTTAACGCCAAGCGAAAGTTAGGTAGTGTAAATGACCTATACACTAGGCAAAAGACCACTAGACGTATAAAATAGTTTATCGTGTATTTTTTTTGTGTAAGTGTTCGATAGCTTAGGGTAAAGTCATATCCGTTTTTGGTATTTAAACCAAAAAGTCCGTTGTGTGAGGTATTCTATGTTATTGAATGTCTTATAAATGGGAAAAATATACGACCAATTCATTCAGGAATGGGAAAGTCCTTAGAACTGAAAAGTAGTTCAGTCTAAATGTTCACCTAGTCTTGATTTTGTTTTATTGTAAAATTTGTAGTTTCAGTTTTACCCCCATATTCATAAAAAATATTTTTGTTTTATTGGAGGTTTATTGAACGAATTTCCTATGAAAATGTGTTCAATAAACCTCCAATAAAATAAAAATATTTTTTATGAATATGGGGGTTAATCTTTATGTGCAAAGCAGCAGGGATGAAAAGCGACAGCCTCGTGAGTCTACGACTCAAAGTTAGTTGTGTCGACATTCATTTCATACTGTCCTCTTGCGATTATCGTGAGAAGTGTAGGTCACATGAAGATGCTTAGAGTTTTACTTTTGATTTAGTTTGATTGACTGGAATATCATAATAGCTCTCTTGGAGAGAATCAAATATATAATAAACCGTCGTACCGCCGCTAATCAACAGTCCTTAAAAGAGTTAATTATTTGAAAAAAAAAAATTTGTTTAAAAAGCGTAGACATATTAGTCTTATATTTTTGTATTTTTTAAGTTTGAAAAATTTTATATTTAGTAATTTGATAGTAGTTAATTAGTTGTAATTCGTTTTTGTTGTATTTATGTATTTTTAGCATTGTTGTTTTTTTTTTTGTCATAATTATTGTTTTTTTTTAAATTACTTTGTTTATTTGTGTGTATTCAGTTTTTTTTTTATTTGTAGAGTTGTAGTTTTTTTAAATTGGTTTTTTTTAGTTCATTTATTTATTTATATGTATCATTTAGTTTAGTGTTTTAAAGCGTATTTCTGTTGTCTTTTTTTATTTAAGTGTTAGATTTAATAACGATTATTTTTTTTACGATTATTACTAACATTTTTATTTATATTAATTTTGAGTTATTTGTTTTTATTACCAGTGATAATTTTTGCTTTTGATAATTTTTGATTTTGTTTTTTTTTTATTTTTTTTGCAAACCTTTTGTATTTGATATAAAACAAAAATCAATATTTTAATATTTTTTTCTATCGCAACAACCTCTACGAAAATAAACGTACATATTTCTTTTTGTTAAGTTCAAGATTTCGAATATATTTTCAATTGTGTTTTAGGGAATGAATAGGGAAACTAGAGCCCAATATAGAAATAGGAAAAGAAAAGTTGTGTTTGATACTAGTAGATCAAATTTCCCATTGTCTCCGAAACAGCGCAGAGTTAAATGAGTGAGAATAATAAGAATAGGACCAATGAAGGTCAAATCACTGATCGGTCTAGAACGATAATTTCGAATATGCCTAGTACGTCTGGTAATGTACCTATGGATACTATGTCACACTCAAATTCGGCTAATAGTAGTGCTATGAGTGAGGAAATAACACCAGGGGTCAGAGATCTAGTAGTAGATGAGGCATTATCTGTTCAGAAAACATTACAGGAGCAGATTAGAAATATGGTTCAGGGTGAGATGCAGGAGGTTAGAAAGTCCATAGGAGATTTAATCAAGGTTGTAGGGGATCTTTCGAAAATTGCGGTCCGAGATAGTCAGACTAGAGAGCCCATGAATGTAAATGGTAAGGTTGTCAGTGAACCACGGGTAACCGAGGTGATTTACCTTAATCCACCTAGTGTGGAGGTACAGGCCATACCGGGTACTAGTCAGGGTCAGGCGTTGTCGGACAACTGTCACAATCGAACACCTATGTCGATACCAGCTTTACCAACTCGAACAGTTTTTGATAATTTTATACCAGGACAAAATATAAATACCAATCCAATTCCTCAAGCTACAGGTTTTCAGTTTAATACCAATTATGGCATGAATAATGCGGAAAACTTACCGTTTAGGGAGAATTTATGCCATCAAGAAATGCCCACAAATTATGCGTTTGACAATTTTAATGTAAATAATCAGTCTTCCATTCGAAACAATACGATGCATAGAGATTTACCTAGAATGTGGATAAGAATAGATAAATGGGGTCTTAATTTTGATGGAAATAACTCACGTATGAGCGTAGAAGATTTTATATTGCGGGTAGAGTGTTTACAGGCTCAATACCAAATACCCGTTGATGAGTTAGAAAGAGACTTCCATCTATTATTATCTGGTCCAGCCAAGGATTGGTACTGGCTCTTCGTCCAAACTCATTTTGGCGTATAATCGCCAGGGTTAAAACAGGCCTTGCTGAGTCAATACCAAACATCCAGGTCAAATTTTGAAATCATGCGCGATTTAGTAGAAAGAAGGCAGAATCATAATGAGTCCATTGATCAGTTTTTCCATGCGATGAATCAGATCCGTGCTAAATTGATTCAGGCTATACCGGAATACGACATGATCAAGATTTTGAAACGTAATGTGAGGGAAAGTGTTGCTAGGATTGTATACCCAATTGCAGTATCATCTGTGGAACAACTCAGAATTGAATGTAATGAGGCCGAAAGAAATTTTCCACGGATAGATTATAGAAATGTACTGCCACCAGCCAGAACCATGAGACCTGTAAATGAGATACAATATGTTGATCAGAATAATTATACAAGTCAGGAGGAAAATATTTCGGAAGATTTAGAATTGTCAGCCATACATTTGAATCAACAAAAATCCAATTTAATATGTTGGAATTGTAAAGTACCAGGCCACGTTTTTATGGAATGTCCTTCAACCGAAAGGACATTATTTTGCTACCGGTGTGGAAAGCCTAATGTAATCACTCCTAATTGCCCAACCTGTCAGGGAAACTTAAAAAGGGGCGTGGGAATGAATGGGGACCTACGTCCGTCCCAGAATCCCAACAAGGAGAAGTAGAAGTTTGCAACGCGAATAATGGTAACAACGATTTAACATATGATTTCGAAAAAATTGCAAAAGATATGCCCAGAATTAGACACAAGTTACCTATAGCAACGCGACAGAATTATTATGACTATGTTAGAGGACAAATATTTAATACTGAGGGGCATCGAAAACCTTTGTCACAAAGGATTTTGAAAATTAGGGAAAAATACAGGAAAAAACAGGAAATGAAAAGAATGGTTGTAGATTCTGTGACTAGAATAAATAAGTTAGGTGATGATCGTGCTTATGTCGAGGTGGAAGTAGAGGGAAAGGAAATGTCAGGTTTATTAGATAGTGGAGCTTCCGTGAGCATTTTAGGAAAACAGTGTAGAGAAGTAGTAGATGAACTAGGGTTAAAAATAATACCAATATTCTCCAACGTGAAGACTGCAAGTGATACACCATAGGATATTAGGTAAAGTAAATTTATCCATTAAGTACAAAGATAAGAGTGATAATCTAACTCTATATCTTTGTCCTGATTTGGAACAAGAATTATACCTAGGAATAGATTTTTGGCGAACTTTTAGTTTAGCTCCGGATATTATAGGCGTCAGTGAGATAGATACGGAGAAAGTAATAAGCGATTTTGTGCAGGACAAGGACGACTATAGGATGGGTCCTCATGAATTGGATGAGGAGCAAAAACGAAGATTAGATGAGGTAATTGCGAAATTTGATGCGTTGGAGGAAAAAGGTTTAGGCAAGACAAATTTGGAGAGGCATACTATTAAATTAATAGATGGTGCTGAGCCAGTAAAGGACCGCCATTATCCTATTTCGCCGGCAGTTCAGGATATAACTTATAGGGAAATAGACAATATGTTAGATTTGAATGTAATAGAAATTAGTGAGAGCCCTTGGAGTAATAGGACCACCATCGTGAGGAAACCTGGTAAAAATAGATTTTGTTTGGACGCGAGAAAGTTTAATAAAGTGACCGTTAAAGACGCGTATCCCTTGCGAAATATAGACGGTATCTTAAGTAGGATTGACGAAACCTATTTTATTAGTAGTGTCGATCTGAAATACGCATTCTGGCAAATAGAACTGGATCCAGAAAGCAGACCGTATACCGCTTTTACCGTTGCAGGGAGACCGTTGTATCAATTTCGGGTTATGCCCTTTGGCCTCTGTAACGCGGCCCAGCGTTTGTGCAGATTAATGGACAAGGTGATACCGCAGACTTTAAAGGACAATGTGTTTTTTTATTTGGACGACTTGTTAATAATATCAAATGACTTTGATAAACATTTAAAGTTACTAGAGGAAGTGGCGAGTTGTCTTAGAAAAGCGAACTTAACAATAGGCTTAAAAAATCTCAATTTTGCTTTACACAATTAAAATATTTAGGTTTTATTGTGGGTGGTGGAATGCTCAAAACTGATCCTGATAAGGTTAAGGCAATCCGGGATATAAAGGTTCCAAATTCGGTGAGGGAAGTAAGAAGTTTTTTGGGTACTGCAGGGTGGTATCGCAGATTTATTAAAAATTTTTCAGTCATATCTGCGCCACTTACGGACACCCTAAAAAAATCAAAAAAATTTGAAATGACACCAGAGGCAATCGAGTCATTTGATAATTTAAAAAAGGCTTTGACCTCAGCACCAGTGCTTCGTCACCCAGATTTTACAAAAAGATTTTATGTGCAATGCGATGCTTGTGAATATGGTATAGGTGCGGTGTTGTACCAAATAGGTGCTGAAAATGATGAACACCCAATAGCCTTCTTTTCACAAAAGTTGAACTCATGTCAAAGAAATTACAGCGTAACCGAAAAGGAGTGTTATGCTGCGGTTATGGCTGTCCAAAAGTTCAGGCAGTATGTAGAAATGATGCCTTTTACCACCGTGACTGATCACGCCAGCCTTAAATGGCTGATGACTTTAAAAGATTTAAGTGGAAGGTTAGCTAGGTGGTCTCTTAAGTTACAAGCATTTGATTTTGAAATAAAACACAGAAAAGGTTCGGAAAACATAGTTGCCGATATGCTGTCAAGGTTTCCAAATGTAGACGAGCTAAATTTGACAGAACTGCTAGGTTTCGAAACAAACGAATTTGAAAGTGAAGAGTATATAGACTTAGCAAAACATATACAGGAAAACGGAAACGAATTGCCTGATTTAAAAGTAGAAAGCGGTTTGATATTCAAAAAGATAGGGTTTGAACAAATAGGTGAAGAGTCACCGTGGAAGTTATGGATTCCGGCAATGATTACACATCAAATAATCGAAAATGCTCATTCCACTTTAACAGCAGCACACGGAGGTGTGGCAAAAACACTTGAAAGGTTAAAACGAAATTTCTATTGGCCAAAAATGTCTATCCAAGTGAAAAATTTTGTAGCTAATTGTAGAGTTTGCAAGGAATCAAAGTCGTGCAATCTAAACCGGAAATAGGAAAACCAGTTGTAACCGAAAGACCGTTTCAAAAATTGTACATAGATTTTATGGGTAAATACCCTAGATCAAAAAGGGGAAATTGTTACATTTTCATTGTCGTTGATCACTTCACAAAATTTATGTTTTTAAAAGCAATGAAAGAGGCAACAACTAATAACGTAATTGACTTTCTCGTTCATGAAATTTTTCATAAATTCGGCGTGCCTGAGGTAATGCATAGCGATAATGGCAGTCAGTTCATCGCCAAAAGCTTTGAGAATTTGATTAATACTTATAAAATACGCCATATAAAAACCGCAGTATATTCACCTCAGAGCAACGCAAGTGAACGAGTGAATCAATCCGTATTAGCCGCTATAAGGGCATATTTAGATAAGGACCATCGTGATTGGGACATGTACCTATCAGAAATTGAATGTGCAATTAGGACGTCTGTACACACAGCCACAGGTGTAACCCCATTTTTCGCACTTTTTGGGTATCACATGTACACGAGTGGAGCCGATTATAAGCTACACTACAAACACTAAATGACCATGGAATACTTGATATCAGCCGAAATGACAGAATGGAATTTATTAGGGAGAGAATGAAAGAAAATATGAAAAAAGCGCAGGAAAGGAGCGCTGAAAGATATAATAGAGGGGCACGTATTGTCAAGTTCATACCCGGTCAGGAAGTTTACCGGAGAAATACGGTACTGAGCAACTTCAGTAAAAACATAAACGCGAAATTTTGTAAAAAATTCCTGAAATGTAGAGTAGTAAAACCGGTCGGAAATAACATGTATGAACTTGAGTCGTTACAGGGTAAATCAATTGGTATATACCATGCCAAAGATATTAAAATGTAAAAGAAGGACAAAGAAAAAAAAGAAACGTTCAATAGAAATGTTAAAGTTTTGATTGATTTATATCTCAACCACCCTAATATAGATTTCATAAAGTTTTGTTTTACTTACTGTAAGTGGATTGATGAAAGGGTACATCTCATAAATATCCAATATTTAATTTTTATACGTGAATCCGTGTGTATACTAGGACGTCAAGTTAGGGTTGAATGTAAATCTAGTGGTGGAAAAAGAAAATAAATTCCAACAAAGTAAGATAATTATATGTGGAATGGATTTTAGGGTTACTTCCCGTAAATTAATTTTCCGGAAACGGATACGAGACAATCTCGAAATCTTTCTTTAAGAAAGCTTTTCAGAGACGGTGACCATGTAGTATAGAAAAGAAGACTCGTAGATGTAGAGAAGAGTGTAGGGGTATTTCCAAGATAGTTGTGAGGATTCTAGAGGATGAATTAAAGAGAGAAGAATAATTAATAAGACAATAAGTTAATGACAAGTAGGGAATATAATTACATAGAATAATTTTTTTTTTAAGAATTTTGTTTGCGCTATATGTGCTACAATTGGTCAAGGACCAATTACATGAAAGGATAAGTTTTTTGTATAACTGTGTTTGCGCTGTGCGCTACAATTGGTCAAGGACCAACTACATGAATTGATTAGGATCTCTCGCAACGGTTTGGGGGCCACTATGCATTTTCCTGACGTAAAAGGCAATAGTCGGCGATGTTCTTTTTTTAACATGGGGTTCGAATCCTACATTCCGATGGTAGGGAGAACATCTCAAAAATCCAATGTACAATATACTTTGTTTAAGTGCAATAATAGTTTTAGGTCATCTGTGATATTAGTAGTTAAAGCGCAATATTAGGTTTAGAAAACGCAGTAATTATTTAATTCAATTATTTTTTTATGAATGTTTGTTTTCGTCCCAATAGCGACTTTAAATATTAAATAGTAAATATGATGACCAGAGAAATATTATTCCACTAGATAAGTTCAATTGACTACACATGCAATGGATTTAATTTGACGGTATAAATGAAATTTCTATAGGCCATGGTTACAGTTGTTAAATATCTGACCTAATAAGCGCATCCACTGATCATTGTATTAAAATCATGAAAAAAGCGAATAAAATGACAACTAACCAAAACAAATTTTCAAATTATATTTGAGTTTACCTGTTGGTAAAGTCCGGTCGTCAAATGGTTGCAAAGTGTACCATAGCTTTAATAGTTCCCGGCAGAATATAGGGTAGAGTATGAGACTCTCTGTTTTCAGGGTGTGGGAGTTCCCCACGTTGGGCTTGGAAAAAAAAACCATTCCGCACACCGCTCCCTGCGACTATGTCATTAGACATCGGTGTTTTGTTGCGTGCGATTTTGATTACGGCAAGTTACCATCTAGGGAACTACGCCATTGACCGGCAAACCCACCCAATCACGCCTCTGGGTATCGAAAAAAAATTTTGCGTGGGGGGTAGGGAGATTTAAGGTTGGGAAGAGGCTGAAATGCATATTGCCTCATATTTTTTTCCCAATTTAAATTAATTAGGTAGAGAGGGGCCATAGTAAAGTGTGGAGGCACCAGCTCCGGCCCATGTCTCAGTGCAAGTATTGAAATTTAAGGGAAGGGCCTGTAGTCTTGGAGTCTACTATCTCCAGCCCATTTCCCAGTAGTTTTGTTGTATTGTTTTTTTTTGTTGTTTAGCTGTAAAGAGAGAAAAATAGATTACTAATATGTTTAGGACAACTGGAACGATACATACTTACCCTACCTTAATTCCAAATTTGTGTCCAAGTGCCTGAAAAGAAAGAAAAAGGAAAAATTATTACAAAAATTGTCAATTCATACATACCTGTCCATTAGAATGTGATACATGTGGGGAAAAAGACAGCTGATCGCATATCAGCTGTGGAAAGTGTGTTTAGTAGGTATTAAGTGGCAACGCGCTATCATAGTAAAATAGCAGGGATGCAGTTATCATTCATTAAATAACGAATTGTAGAAATTAAATTTTGAAAATTAGTTAAATAATGAATGAAGGATTGCAGGCTGCTAAAATTGCTGGTCGCCTGGTATAGTATGGGGATGATCATAGGAAAAAAACCTTATTTATTCTATCTGTTTTTTTTTTTGTATTTATTTATTTATTTCTTAATATTTTCTGGTTTGGTATAGTTGCGGGGAAATACCGCGAAACTGATTTTAATTTTCTTAAGGATGTAAATGTACATGATTTTTCAGTAATTTATGTATGATTGAGTATACACAGTATAATGGTAGTACAACCTGACAAACATGAGGAAAAAATTATAAGTTAGGAGAGAAATATTGCGTAGCGGGAAAATTCACGTGAGTATAATGTAGGAGAATTTCCTAATATGGGCATGAACGGAGTAAATAAGGATTGGCGCGAGATAAGCCCGGCAGAAATATTTGCAGTACATAAGCTACGAGTGGTATAAAAGAAGAGAAAAGTAGGAAAATAGATTAGAAAGTGTTGAACAGTGCTATAGTAAAATCTGAATTTGTAACAAGGATTAAATAAATATTTTAAAATAAGAGATAAATAAAGAAAAGCTAGTGAAGTTTAGTACGCAAGAGGACGAAATAAAGTATTTGTGTTAACAAAAAGAAATAATAAAACGTAAGTTGTTGAAAAAAAATTAACTTTATATTCACGGGCAAGGTTATTAAGTGTCGAGTGCATTAAAGTAATGTTTGATTTGTATATAAAATCTTATAAAAAAAAGGCAGAAAAAAAAATTCTAAAATGCTTGTAGAAATGCGTCTGATGCTTTAAGCAATAGTGTCTGTGGATATAAGGAAACATAGATATCTAAATATGAAAAAATATTGAAATGTTGTGTTTTTCTAACAGCTGGCTATTATCTCAGAACTGGTGATGGTTGAGCTATAAGTCACAGGAGAAATAGCCAGGTAAGTCTTTTTGTTTAGTAATATTCGAATTAGAAAACCCATGCATTTGCTAAGTGTGAAGAAGTTTGCGTTACTAGCATCTTAAAAACTGAAAAATAAACCAAACAAAAAGAAAAGGCAAGCTGTAAAAGATTTGAGAAGTAAAAGCTTAATTTTTATTTAACAACGGGGATATATTCTCTAAGTTTTAAATTACTAGGCACTTTGTGAAAAAGTACATTAAAAAACAAACAAAATTTCGAATAACAATATAGAAAAAAAAATTATATATATTTAAAAAAAATTAACAATACATATTTAAAAAAAGAAAAATTAATATAAAAAAATATAAAAAAATACTAGATTAAGTAGCTATAAATAAATTAATTTAAGGTAATTGTGTTAAGTTTTAATTGTGCTGTTGTGAAAAATTACTGTGTCTATCGAGAGTGTAGTGTCGTATAGTTGGTAATTATAACGTATTTGGTAATTTGATTCCGTTGAGGCCTGAAAAAAAATTGATAGAAAAACAGAAAAAAATTAAAGTTTTATATCTTTAAAAGAAAAAAAAAGGAAAGGGAAATAAAAATAATAAAAAAATAAATTAAAATTTAGAAATTTTAGGTGCTAAATTTAGGCGCGAATAGAGCTAAGTGATTGTGTGTGTGGTAACGTCATTAGGGAGCTCCTTCAGGCGTAGGAAATAATAATCATTCGTACATCCGGTATTGAGGATATAACCACTTTGAGTACTTAATAAAACTAAAGAGAAAAGAAAAGAATGATATAAAAAGAATTAGAAGAAAAAGAAAACATTTAGCGAAAATATAGTTTTTTTTTTGAGATATAATAATTGGAAGAGCAAGTAGAATATTTTAAAAAGAAAAAGTAACGGCTAATAAAAAAAAAAAGAAAAATTAAAGGAATCTGAGAAAAAAAGAAAATAAGAATAGTTATTGGTTAATTTAAGTATGTTAATTTATATGTATTTTGGTAATAGTAAAATTAAGTATTATTTTTAAGATAAATAGAATAGTTAAAAATTATAAATAAAGTTATTTGTATGTGAAACAAAAATGAAAAAATCTGAGTGATTAATAATTTTTGGGGATTGTTGATATAGAAAGGGCGACGTAAGACGGGCTTATGGGACCGTAGAAAAAATATATGGATATCGCGGTCATGGTTGGGGAATGGGCGATTGGAGCTTAACATCTGCCTCCCTATGAATTGGTATTCAAGATTAAGTAAGTTTATGTATGTTGTAAAGTTTTTTGTGTTTCAGTTTTTTTTGTTTCTGGCTGCGAACCAGGGTCAACCAAAGGGTTGAGAACACCCCGCTAAGAGATGGCACCGATGAGAGCTAGTGGGGTAACCATGGCCTAAGAATAAAAAAACGGTTCGTAACAGAAATGGCGCCCAAACAAAAGTAGGTAGTAAAACGTCCGATCGAAAGTGAGGAAGTGTTTAACGCCAAGCGAAAGTTAGGTAGTGTAAATGACCTATACACTAGGCAAAAGACCACTAGACGTATAAAATAGTTTATCGTGTATTTTTTTTGTGTAAGTGTTCGATAGCTTAGGGTAAAGTCATATCCGTTTTTGGTATTTAAACCAAAAAGTCCGTTGTGTGAGGTATTCTATGTTATTGAATGTCTTATAAATGGGAAAAATATACGACCAATTCATTCAGGAATGGGAAAGTCCTTAGAACTGAAAAGTAGTTCAGTCTAAATGTTCACCTAGTCTTGATTTTGTTTTATTGTAAAATTTGTAGTTTCAGTTTTACCCCCATATTCATAAAAAATATTTTTGTTTTATTGGAGGTTTATTGAACGAATTTCCTATGAAAATGTGTTCAATAAACCTCCAATAAAATAAAAATATTTTTTATGAATATGGGGGTTAATCTTTATGTGCAAAGCAGCAGGGATGAAAAGCGACAGCCTCGTGAGTCTACGACTCAAAGTTAGTTGTGTCGACATTCATTTCATACTGTCCTCTTGCGATTATCGTGAGAAGTGTAGGTCACATGAAGATGCTTAGAGTTTTACTTTTGATTTAGTTTGATTGACTGGAATATCATAATAGCTCTCTTGGAGAGAATCAAATATATAATAAACCGTCGTACCGCCGCTAATCAACAGTCCTTAAAAGAGTTAATTATTTGAAAAAAAAAATTTGTTTAAAAAGCGTAGACATATTAGTCTTATATTTTTGTATTTTTTAAGTTTGAAAAATTTTATATTTAGTAATTTGATAGTAGTTAATTAGTTGTAATTCGTTTTTGTTGTATTTATGTATTTTTAGCATTGTTGTTTTTTTTTTTGTCATAATTATTGTTTTTTTTTAAATTACTTTGTTTATTTGTGTGTATTCAGTTTTTTTTTTTATTTGTAGAGTTGTAGTTTTTTTAAATTGGTTTTTTTTAGTTCATTTATTTATTTATATGTATCATTTAGTTTAGTGTTTTAAAGCGTATTTCTGTTGTCTTTTTTTATTTAAGTGTTAGATTTAATAACGATTATTTTTTTTACGATTATTACTAACATTTTTATTTATATTAATTTTGAGTTATTTGTTTTTATTACCAGTGATAATTTTTGCTTTTGATAATTTTTGATTTTGTTTTTTTTTTATTTTTTTTGCAAACCTTTTGTATTTGATATAAAACAAAAATCAATATTTTAATATTTTTTTTCTATCGCAACAACCTCTACGAAAATAAACGTACATATTTCTTTTTGTTAAGTTCAAGATTTCGAATATATTTTCAATTGTGTTTTAGGGAATGAATAGGGAAACTAGAGCCCAATATAGAAATAGGAAAAGAAAAGTTGTGTTTGATACTAGTAGATCGAATTTCCCATTGTCTCCGAAACAGCGCAGAGTTAAAATGAGTGAGAATAATAAGAATAGGACCAATGAAGGTCAAATCACTGATCGGTCTAGAACGATAATTTCGAATATGCCTAGTACGTCTGGTAATGTACCTATGGATACTATGTCACACTCAAATTCGGCTAATAGTAGTGCTATGAGTGAGGAAATAACACCAGGGGTCAGAGATCTAGTAGTAGATGAGGCATTATCTGTTCAGAAAACATTACAGGAGCAGATTAGAAATATGGTTCAGGGTGAGATGCAGGAGGTTAGAAAGTCCATAGGAGATTTAATCAAGGTTGTAGGGGATCTTTCGAAAATTGCGGTCCGAGATAGTCAGACTAGAGAGCCCATGAATGTAAATGGTAAGGTTGTCAGTGAACCACAGGTAACCGAGGTGATTTACCTTAATCCACCTAGTGTGGAGGTACAGGCCATACCGGGTACTAGTCAGGGTCAGGCGTTGTCGGACAACTGTCACAATCGAACACCTATGTCGATACCAGCTTTACCAACTCGAACAGTTTTTGATAATTTTATACCAGGACAAAATATAAATACCAATCCAATTCCTCAAGCTACAGGTTTTCAGTTTAATACCAATTATGGCATGAATAATGCGGAAAACTTACCGTTTAGGGAGAATTTATGCCATCAAGAAATGCCCACAAATTATGCGTTTGACAATTTTAATGTAAATAATCAGTCTTCCATTCGAAACAATACGATGCATAGAGATTTACCTAGAATGTGGATAAGAATAGATAAATGGGGTCTTAATTTTGATGGAAATAACTCACGTATGAGCGTAGAAGATTTTATATTGCGGGTAGAGTGTTTACAGGCTCAATACCAAATACCCGTTGATGAGTTAGAAAGAGACTTCCATCTATTATTATCTGGTCCAGCCAAGGATTGGTACTGGCTCTTCGTCCAAACTCATTTTGGCGTAAAATCGCCAGGGTTAAAACAGGCCTTGCTGAGTCAATACCAAACATCCAGGTCAAATTTTGAAATCATGCGCGATTTAGTAGAAAGAAGGCAGAATCATAATGAGTCCATTGATCAGTTTTTCCATGCGATGAATCAGATCCGTGCTAAATTGATTCAGGCTATACCGGAATACGACATGATCAAGATTTTGAAACGTAATGTGAGGGAAAGTGTTGCTAGGATTGTATACCCAATTGCAGTATCATCTGTGGAACAACTCAGAATTGAATGTAATGAGGCCGAAAGAAATTTTCCACGGATAGATTATAGAAATGTACTGCCACCAGCCAGAACCATGAGACCTGTAAATGAGATACAATATGTTGATCAGAATAATTATACAAGTCAGGAGGAAAATATTTCGGAAGATTTAGAATTGTCAGCCATACATTTGAATCAACAAAAATCCAATTTAATATGTTGGAATTGTAAAGTACCAGGCCACGTTTTTATGGAATGTCCTTCAACCGAAAGGACATTATTTTGCTACCGGTGTGGAAAGCCTAATGTAATCACTCCTAATTGCCCAACCTGTCAGGGAAACTTAAAAAGGGGCGTGGGAATGAATGGGGACCTACGTCCGTCCCAGAATCCCAACAAGGAGAAGTAGAAGTTTGCAACGCGAATAATGGTAACAACGATTTAACATATGATTTCGAAAAAATTGCAAAAGATATGCCCAGAATTAGACACAAGTTACCTATAGCAACGCGACAGAATTATTATGACTATGTTAGAGGACAAATATTTAATACTGAGGGGCATCGAAAACCTTTGTCACAAAGGATTTTGAAAATTAGGGAAAAATACAGGAAAAAACAGGAAATGAAAAGAATGGTTGTAGATTCTGTGACTAGAATAAATAAGTTAGGTGATGATCGTGCTTATGTCGAGGTGGAAGTAGAGGGAAAGGAAATGTCAGGTTTATTAGATAGTGGAGCTTCCGTGAGCATTTTAGGAAAACAGTGTAGAGAAGTAGTAGATGAACTAGGGTTAAAAATAATACCAATATTCTCCAACGTGAAGACTGCAAGTGATACACCATAGGATATTAGGTAAAGTAAATTTATCCATTAAGTACAAAGATAAGAGTGATAATCTAACTCTATATCTTTGTCCTGATTTGGAACAAGAATTATACCTAGGAATAGATTTTTGGCGAACTTTTAGTTTAGCTCCGGATATTATAGGCGTCAGTGAGATAGATACGGAGAAAGTAATAAGCGATTTTGTGCAGGACAAGGACGACTATAGGATGGGTCCTCATGAACTGGATGAGGAGCAAAAACGAAGATTAGATGAGGTAATTGCGAAATTTGATACGTTTGAGGAAAAAGGTTTAGGCAAGACAAATTTGGAGAGGCATACTATTAAATTAATAGATGGTGCTGAGCCAGTAAAGGACCGCCATTATCCTATTTCGCCGGCAGTTCAGGATATAACTTATAGGGAAATAGACAATATGTTAGATTTGAATGTAATAGAAATTAGTGAGAGCCCTTGGAGTAATAGGACCACCATCGTGAGGAAACCTGGTAAAAATAGATTTTGTTTGGACGCGAGAAAGTTTAATAAAGTGACCGTTAAAGACGCGTATCCCTTGCGAAATATAGACGGTATCTTAAGTAGGATTGACGAAACCTATTTTATTAGTAGTGTCGATCTGAAATACGCATTCTGGCAAATAGAACTGGATCCAGAAAGCAGACCGTATACCGCTTTAACCGTTGCAGGGAGACCGTTGTATCAATTTCGGGTTATGCCCTTTGGCCTCTGTAACGCGGCCCAGCGTTTGTGCAGATTAATGGACAAGGTGATACCGCAGACTTTAAAGGACAATGTGTTTTTTTATTTGGACGACTTGTTAATAATATCAAATGACTTTGATAAACATTTAAAGTTACTAGAGGAAGTGGCGAGTTGTCTTAGAAAAGCGAACTTAACAATAGGCTTAAAAAATCTCAATTTTGCTTTACACAATTAAAATATTTAGGTTTTATTGTGGGTGGTGGAATGCTCAAAACTGATCCTGATAAGGTTAAGGCAATCCGGGATATAAAGGTTCCAAATTCGGTGAGGGAAGTAAGAAGTTTTTTGGGTACTGCAGGGTGGTATCGCAGATTTATTAAAAATTTTTCAGTCATATCTGCGCCACTTACGGACACCCTAAAAAAATAAAAAAAATTTGAAATGACACCAGAGGCAATCGAGTCATTTGATAATTTAAAAAAGGCTTTGACCTCAGCACCAGTGCTTCGTCACCCAGATTTTACAAAAAGATTTTATGTGCAATGCGATGCTTGTGAATATGGTATAGGTGCGGTGTTGTACCAAATAGGTGCTGAAAATGATGAACACCCAATAGCCTTCTTTTCACAAAAGTTGAACTCATGTCAAAGAAATTACAGCGTAACCGAAAAGGAGTGTTATGCTGCGGTTATGGCTGTCCAAAAGTTCAGGCAGTATGTAGAAATGATGCCTTTTACCACCGTGACTGATCACGCCAGCCTTAAATGGCTGATGACTTTAAAAGATTTAAGTGGAAGGTTAGCTAGGTGGTCTCTTAAGTTACAAGCATTTGATTTTGAAATAAAACACAGAAAAGGTTCGGAAAACATAGTTGCCGATATGCTGTCAAGGTTACCAAATGTAGACGAGCTAAATTTGACAGAACTGCTAGGTTTCGAAACAAACGAATTTGAAAGTGAAGAGTATATAGACTTAGCAAAACATATACAGGAAAACGGAAACGAATTGCCTGATTTAAAAGTAGAAAGCGGTTTGATATTCAAAAAGATAGGGTTTGAACAAATAGGTGAAGAGTCACCGTGGAAGTTATGGATTCCGGCAATGATTACACATCAAATAATCGAAAATGCTCATTCCACTTTAACAGCAGCACACGGAGGTGTGGCAAAAACACTTGAAAGGTTAAAACGAAATTTCTATTGGCCAAAAATGTCTATCCAAGTGAAAAATTTTGTAGCTAATTGTAGAGTTTGCAAGGAATCAAAGTCGTGCAATCTAAACCGGAAATAGGAAAACCAGTTGTAACCGAAAGACCGTTTCAAAAATTGTACATAGATTTTATGGGTAAATACCCTAGATCAAAAAGGGGAAATTGTTACATTTTCATTGTCGTTGATCACTTCACAAAATTTATGTTTTTAAAAGCAATGAAAGAGGCAACAACTAATAACGTAATTGACTTTCTCGTTCATGAAATTTTTCATAAATTCGGCGTGCCTGAGGTAATGCATAGCGATAATGGCAGTCAGTTCATCGCCAAAAGCTTTGAGAATTTGATTAATACTTATAAAATACGCCATATAAAAACCGCAGTATATTCACCTCAGAGCAACGCAAGTGAACGAGTGAATCAATCCGTATTAGCCGCTATAAGGGCATATTTAGATAAGGACCATCGTGATTGGGACATGTACCTATCAGAAATTGAATGTGCAATTAGGACGTCTGTACACACAGCCACAGGTGTAACCCCATTTTTCGCACTTTTTGGGTATCACATGTACACGAGTGGAGCCGATTATAAGCTACACTACAAACACTAAATGACCATGGAATACTTGATATCAGCCGAAATGACAGAATGGAATTTATTAGGGAGAGAATGAAAGAAAATATGAAAAAAGCGCAGGAAAGGAGCGCTGAAAGATATAATAGAGGGGCACGTATTGTCAAGTTCATACCCGGTCAGGAAGTTTACCGGATAAATACGGTACTGAGCAACTTCAGTAAAAACATAAACGCGAAATTTTGTAAAAAATTCCTGAAATGTAGAGTAGTAAAACCGGTCGGAAATAACATGTATGAACTTGAGTCGTTACAGGGTAAATCAATTGGTATATACCATGCCAAAGATATTAAAATGTAAAAGAAGGACAAAGAAAAAAAAAGAAACGTTCAATAGAAATGTTAAAGTTTTGATTGATTTATATCTCAACCACCCTAATATAGATTTCATAAAGTTTTGTTTTACTTACTGTAAGTGGATTGATGAAAGGGTACATCTCATAAATATCCAATATTTAATTTTTATACGTGAATCCGTGTGTATACTAGGACGTCAAGTTAGGGTTGAATGTAAATCTAGTGGTGGAAAAAGAAAATAAATTCCAACAAAGTAAGATAATTATATGTGGAATGGATTTTAGGGTTACTTCCCGTAAATTAATTTTCCGGAAACGGATACGAGACAATCTCGAAATCTTTCTTTAAGAAAGCTTTTCAGAGACGGTGACCATGTAGTATAGAAAAGAAGACTCGTAGATGTAGAGAAGAGTGTAGGGGTATTTCCAAGATAGTTGTGAGGATTCTAGAGGATGAATTAAAGAGAGAAGAATAATTAATAAGACAATAAGTTAATGACAAGTAGAGAATATAATTACATAGAATAATTTTTTTTTTAAGAATTTTGTTTGCGCTATATGTGCTACAATTGGTCAAGGACCAATTACATGAAAGGATAAGTTTTTTGTATAACTGTGTTTGCGCTGTGCGCTACAATTGGTCAAGGACCAACTACATGAATTGATTAGGATCTCTCGCAACGGTTTGGGGGCCACTATGCATTTTCCTGACGTAAAAGGCAATAGTCGGCGATGTTCTTTTTTTAACATGGGGTTCGAATCCTACATTCCGATGGTAGGGAGAACATCTCAAAAATCCAATGTGCAATATACTTTGTTTAAGTGCAATAATAGTTTTAGGTCATCTGTGATATTAGTAGTTAAAGCGCAATATTAGGTTTAGAAAACGCAGTAATTAATTAATTTAATTATTTTTTTATGAATGTTTGTTTTCGACTTTAAATATTAAATAGTAAATATGATGATCAGAGAAATATTATTCCACTAGATAAGTTCAATTGACTACACATGCAATGGATTTAATTTGACGGTATAAATGAAATTTCTATAGGCCATGGTTACAGTTGTTAAATATCTGACCTAATAAGCGCATCCACTGATCATTGTATTAAAATCATGAAAAAAGCGAATAAAATGACAACTAACCAAAACAAATTTTCAAATTATATTTGAGTTTACCTGTTGGTAAAGTCCGGTCGTCAAATGGTTGCAAAGTGTACCATAGCTTTAATAGTGCCCGGCAGAATATAGGGTAGAGTATGAGACTCTCTGTTTTCAGGGTGTGGGAGTTCCCCACGTTGGGCTTGGAAAAAAAAACCATTCCGCACACCGCTCCCTGCGACTATGTCATTAGACATCGGTGTTTTGTTGCGTGCGATTTTGATTACGGCAAGTTACCATCTAGGGAACTACGCCATTGACCGGCAAACCCACCCAATCACGCCTCTGGGTATCGAAAAAAAATTTTGCGTGGGGGGTAGGGAGATTTGAGGTTGGGAAGAGGCTGAAATGCATATTGCCTCATATTTTTTTTCCCAATTTAAATTAGTTAGGTAGAGAGGGGCCATAGTAAAGTGTGGAGGCACCAGCTCCGGCCCATGTCTCAGTGCAAGTATTGAAATTTAAGGGAAGGGCCTGTAGTCTTGGAGTCTACTATCTCCAGCCCATTTCCCAGTAGTTTTGTTGTATTGTTTTTTTTTTGTTGTTTAGCTGTAAAGAGAGAAAAATAGATTACTAATATGTTTAGGACAACTGGAACGATACATACTTACCTACCTTAATTCCAAATTTGTGTCCAAGTGCCTGAAAAGAAAGAAAAAGGAAAAATTATTACAAAAATTGTCAATTCATACATACCTGTCCATTAGAATGTGATACATGTGGGAAAAAAGACAGCTGATCGCATATCAGCTGTGGAAAGTGTGTTTAGTAGGTATTAAGTGGCAACGCGCTATCATAGTAAAATAGCAGGGATGCAGTTTTCATTCATTAAATAACGAATTGTAGAAATTAAATTTTGAAAATTAGTTAAATAATGAATGAAGGATTGCAGGCTGCTAAAATTGCTGGTCGCCTGGTATAGTATGGGGATGATCATAGGAAAAAAACCTTATTTATTCTATCTGTTTTTTTTTTGTATTTATTTATTTATTTCTTAATATTTTCTGGTTTGGTATAGTTGCGGGGAAATACCGCGAAACTGATTTTAATTTTCTTAAGGATGTAAATGTACATGATTTTTCAGTAATTTATGTATGATTGAGTATACACAGTATAATGGTAGTACAACCTGACAAACATGAGGAAAAAATTATAAGTTAGGAGAGAAATATTGCGTAGCGGGAAAATGTACGTGAGTATAATGTAGGAGAATTTCCTAATATGGGCATGAACGGAGTAAATAAGGATTGGCGCGAGATAAGCCCGGCAGAAATATTTGCAGTACATAAGCTACGAGTGGTATAAAAGAAGAGAAAAGTAGGAAAATAGATTAGAAAGTGTTGAACAGTGCTATAGTAAAATCTGAATTTGTAACAAGGATTAAATAAATATTTTAAAATAAGAGATAAATAAAGAAAAGCTAGTGAAGTTTAGTACGCAAGAGGACGAAATAAAGTATTTGTGTTAACAAAAAGAAATAATAAAACGTAAGTTGTTGAAAAAAAATTAACTTTATATTCACGGGCAAGGTTATTAAGTGTCGAGTGCATTAAAGTAATGTTTGATGTGTATATAAAATCTTATAAAAAAAAGGCAGAAAAAAAATTCTAAAATGCTTGTAGAAATGCGTCTGATGCTTTAAGCAATAGTGTCTGTGGATATAAGGAAACATAGATATCTAAATATGAAAAAATATTGAAATGTTGTGTTTTTCTAACAGCTGGCTATTATCTCAGAACTGGTGATGGTTGAGCTATAAGTCACAGGAGAAATAGCCAGGTAAGTCTTTTTGTTTAGTAATATTCGAATTAGAAAACCCATGCATTTGCTAAGTGTGAAGAAGTTTGCGTTACTAGCATCTTAAAAACTGAAAAATAAACCAAACAAAAAGAAAAGGCAAGCTGTAAAAGATTTGAGAAGTAAAAGCTTAATTTTTATTTAACAACGGGGATATATTCTCTAAGTTTTAAATTACTAGGCACTTTGTGAAAAAGTACATTAAAAAACAAACAAAATTTCGAATAACAATATAGAAAAAAAAATTATATATATTTAAAAAAAATTAACAATACATATTTAAAAAAAGAAAAATTAATATAAAAAAATATAAAAAAATACTAGATTAAGTAGCTATAAATAAATTAATTTAAGGTAATTGTGTTAAGTTTTAATTGTGCTGTTGTGAAAAATTACTGTGTCTATCGAGAGTGTAGTGTCGTATAGTTGGTAATTATAACGTATTTGGTAATTTGATTCCGTTGAGGCCTGAAAAAAAATTGATAGAAAAACAGAAAAAAATTAAAGTTTTATATCTTTAAAAGAAAAAAAAAGGAAAGGGAAATAAAAATAATAAAAAATTAATTAAAATTTAGTAATTTTAGGTGCTAAATTTAGGCGCGAATAGAGCTAAGTGATTGTGTGTGTGGTAACGTCATTAGGGAGCTCCTTCAGGCGTAGGAAATAATAATCATTCGTACATCCGGTATTGAGGATATAACCACTTTGAGTACTTAATAAAACTAAAGAGAAAAGAAAAGAATGATATAAAAAGAATTAGAAGAAAAAGAAAACATTTAGCGAAAATATAGTTTTTTTTTGAGATATAATAATTGGAAGAGCAAGTAGAATATTTTAAAAAGAAAAAGTAACGGCTAATAAAAAAAAAAGAAAAATTAAAGGAATCTGAGAAAAAAAGAAAATAAGAATAGTTATTGGTTAATTTAAGTATGTTAATTTATATGTATTTTGGTAATAGTAAAATTAAGTATTATTTTTAAGATAAATAGAATAGTTAAAAATTATAAATAAATTCAACATTTTTAATTTTTCGAATTTATTCTATGAGCTAAATTTCAGTTATGTATTTTATAAAGCTTTTTTGTAATAGTTCTATTCCTACAATTTTTCAGAAATTACTTTATACACTACCAGACTATTATATTGTATTTTCTTTTTACATTTTACCTTAGCCTTCCGTTGGAAAGCAATGAGGTATATTGAATGTACAGAAAAATTTACAATTATTAGACACCAGCAGAATGTAATGCATTTTCTGGCCCGCTACGGCCGTCGTCAGCATTCTTTGTGTCTCACTGGATAGTGTTACTTTATAAATTGAATGTATTTAACTCAACTTTTTTAACAAATAGAAACTGGGAATTATTTCCTTCCGAAGGTAACTTTATATTATATTCAACATTTTTAATTTTTCGAATTTATTCTATGAGCTAAATTTCAGTTATGTATTTTATAAAGCTTTTTTGTAATAGTTCTATTCCTACAATTTTTCAGAAATGACTTTATACACTACCAGACTATTATATTGTATTTTCTTTTTACATTTTACCTTAGCCTTCCGTTGGAAAGCAATGAGGTATATTGAATGTACAGAAAAATTTACAATTATTAGACACCAGCAGAATGTAATGCATTTTCTGGCCCGCTACGGCCGTCGTCAGCATTCTTTGTGTCTCACTGGATAGTGTTACTTTATAAATTGAATGTATTTAACTCAACTATTTTAACAAATAGAAACTGGGAATTATTTCCTTCCGAAGGTAACTTTATATTATATTCAACATTTTTAATTTTTCGAATTTATTCTATGAGCTAAATTTCAGTTATGTATTTTATAAAGCTTTTTTGTAATAGTTCTATTCCTACAATTTTTCAGAAATGACTTTATACACTTCCAGACTATTATATTGTATTTTCTTTTTACATTTTACCTTAGCCTTCCGTTGGAAAGCAATGAGGTATATTGAATGTACAGAAAAATTTACAATTATTAGACACCAGCAGAATGTAATGCATTTTCTGGCCCGCTACGGCCGTCGTCAGCATTCTTTGTGTCTCACTGGATAGTGTTACTTTATAAATTGAATGTATTTAACTCAACTATTTTAACAAATAGAAACTGGGAATTATTTCCTTCCGAAGGTAACTTTATATTATATTCAACATTTTTAATTTTTCGAATTTATTCTATGAGCTAAATTTCAGTTATGTATTTTATAAAGCTTTTTTGTAATAGTTCTATTCCTACAATTTTTCAGAAATGACTTTATACACTACCAGACTATTATATTGTATTTTCTTTTTACATTTTACCTTAGCCTTCCGTTGGAAAGCAATGAGGTATATTGAATGTACAGAAAAATTTACAATTATTAGACACCAGCAGAATGTAATGCATTTTCTGGCCCGCTACGGCCGTCGTCAGCATTCTTTGTGTCTCACTGGATAGTGTTACTTTATAAATTGAATGTATTTAACTCAACTATTTTAACAAATAGAAACTGGGAATTATTTCCTTCCGAAGGTAACTTTATATTATATTCAACATTTTTAATTTTTCGAATTTATTCTATGAGCTAAATTTCAGTTATGTATTTTATAAAGCTTTTTTGTAATAGTTCTATTCCTACAATTTTTCAGAAATGACTTTATACACTTCCAGACTATTATATTGTATTTTCTTTTTACATTTTACCTTAGCCTTCCGTTGGAAAGCAATGAGGTATATTGAATGTACAGAAAAATTTACAATTATTAGACACCAGCAGAATGTAATGCATTTTCTGGCCCGCTACGGCCGTCGTCAGCATTCTTTGTGTCTCACTGGATAGTGTTACTTTATAAATTGAATGTATTTAACTCAACTATTTTAACAAATAGAAACTGGGAATTATTTCCTTCCGAAGGTAACTTTATATTATATTCAACATTTTTAATTTTTCGAATTTATTCTATGAGCTAAATTTCAGTTATGTATTTTATAAAGCTTTTTTGTAATAGTTCTATTCCTACAATTTTTCAGAAATGACTTTATACACTACCAGACTATTATATTGTATTTTCTTTTTACATTTTACCTTAGCCTTCCGTTGGAAAGCAATGAGGTATATTGAATGTACAGAAAAATTTACAATTATTAGACACCAGCAGAATGTAATGCATTTTCTGGCCCGCTACGGCCGTCGTCAGCATTCTTTGTGTCTCACTGGATAGTGTTACTTTATAAATTGAATGTATTTAACTCAACTATTTTAACAAATAGAAACTGGGAATTATTTCCTTCCGAAGGTAACTTTATATTATATTCAACATTTTTAATTTTTCGAATTTATTCTATGAGCTAAATTTCAGTTATGTATTTTATAAAGCTTTTTTGTAATAGTTCTATTCCTACAATTTTTCAGAAATGACTTTATACATATAAAGTTACCTTCGGAAGGAAATAATTCCCAGTTTCTATTTGTTAAAATAGTTGAGTTAAATACATTCAATTTATAAAGTAACACTATCCAGTGAGAAACAAAGAATGCTGACGAAGGCCGTAGCGGGCCAGAAAATGCATTACATTCTGCTGGTGTCTAAAAATTGTAAATTTTTCTGTACATTCAATATACCTCATTGCTTTCCAAAGGAAGGCTAAGGTAAAATGTAAAAAAAGAAAATGCAATATAATAGTCTGGTAGTGTATAAAGTCATTTCTGGAAAATTTAAGGAATAGAACTATTACAAAAAAGCTCTATAAAATACATAACTGAAATTTAACTCATAGAATAAATTCGAAAAATTAAAAATGTTGAATATAATATAAAGTAACCTTCGGAAGGAAATAATTCCCAGTTTCTATTGGTTAAAATAGTTGAGTTAAATACATTCAATTTATAAAGTAACACTATCCAGTAAGACACAAAGAATGCTGACGAAGGCCGTAGCGGGCCAGAAAATGCATTACCCTGCCTTTACACATGCAAGTAGTGGCATGCCACTGTTGTATACATATTATCAAAGAATATTTGTTCGAAATAGTCGAATCTCATGCCATTAACTTTTGAGATTACACATGCCACTGCGAAGTCATTTTCAAAATGTCGTAGAAGCGTCAAATTGAGTAAATTTGATTACTTCTCAAATTAAAAAAAAAAAGTATCAGAAAGCAAAAGAGAGTTACCGAGTTAATCATAATGGCACATTTTTGGGGAATTTTTTTCTTTTATTTATATTAGCATTATTTTAACGATATTAATGCTCTATTATTAACAAACTTGCTTTTATTTATGCGCGTTTTAAAAAAATTAATCATAATAATTCTTTATTAAGGTAAAACTTCAATAACAATTTAACAACAATCCAGTAAATGTGAATTAAATATTAAACAGGGTAACATTGCTTATCGTTTTGACATTTAGTGGCATGCAAGTGCCAAATTTCCACTCGCATGCAATTTTTGCTGCCACTGGAGCTGCCATTGCGCAAAATGTGAGTGTATAAGTAAAAAAGTGTGAGTGTATTGAGTTTTTCGAACTGGCAGTGGCATGTGTAAATGCTAGGTTACATTCTGCTGGTGTCTAATAATTGTACATTTTTCTGTACATTCAATATACCTCATTGCTTTCCAAAGGAAGGCTAAGGTAAAATGTAAAAAAAGAAAATAAAATATAATAGTCTGGTAGTGTATAAAGTCATTTCTGAAAAATTGTAGGAATAGAACTATTACAAAAAAGCTTTATAAAATACATAACTGAAATTTAGCTCATAGAATAAATTCGAAAAATTAAAAATGTTGAATATAATATAAAGTTACCATCGGAAGGAAATAATTCCCAGTTTCTATTTGTTAAAATAGTTGAGTTAAATACATTAAATTTATAAAGTAACACTATCCAGTGAGACACAAAGAATGCTGACGACGGCCGTAGCGGGCCAGAAAATGCATTACATTCTGCTGGTGTCTAATAATTGTAAATTTTTCTGTACATTCAATATACCTCATTGCTTTCCAACGGAAGGCTAAGGTAAAATGTAAAAAGAAAATACAATATAATAGTCTGGTAGTGTATAAAGTCATTTCTGAAAAATTGTAGGAATAGAACTATTACAAAAAAGCTTTATAAAATACATAACTGAAATTTAGCTCATAGAATAAATTCGAAAAATTTAAAATGTTGAATATAATATAAAGTTACCTTCGGAAGGAAATAATTCCCAGTTTCTATTTGTTAAAATAGTTGAGTTAAATACATTCAATTTATAAAGTAACACTATCCAGTGAGACACAAAGAATGCTGACGACGGCCGTAGCGGGCCAGAAAATGCATTACATTCTGCTGGTGTCTAATAATTGTAAATTTTTCTGTACATTCAATATACCTCATTGCTTTCCAACGGAAGGCTAAAGGCTCAACCATAATATGCATAGCCTTGCTTAACCTACTGTCAAAAATTAACAAAAAGTCTCTCAAATGTACTTAAAAAAACAAAAACAAAATAAAAAAACATTTGTTTCCGTACGGAATGTGCGATTAGATTCGCACCTTGCTTAAGCAAATGACACTTTCATTAAACTTAGCAAAATGTTTCCTTAAGTTCAATATGGTTTGCCTTATATAATTTACATGTATTCGCACATTTGCTTAAGCCAACTTAAGCACATTATGGTTGAGCCTTAAGGTAAAATGTAAAAATAATATAATAGTCTGGTAGTGTATAAAGTCATTTCTGAAAAATTGTAGGAATAGAACTATTACAAAAAAGCTTTATAAAATACATAACTGAAATTTAGCTCATAGAATAAATTCGAAAAATTAAAAATGTTGAATATAATATAAAGTTACCTTCGGAAGGAAATAATTCCCAGTTTCTAATTATAAATAAAGTTATTTGTATTTGTATGTGAAACAAAAATGAAAAAATCTGAGTGATTAATAATTTTTGGGGATTGTTGATATAGAAAGGGCGACTTATGACGGGCTTATGGGACCGTAGAAAAAATATATGGATATCGCGGTCATGGTTGGGGAATGGGCGATTGGAGCTTAACATCTGCCTCCTTATGAATTGGTATTCCAGATTAAGTAAGTTTATGTATTTTGTAAAGTTTTTTGTGTTTCAGTTTTTTTTGTTTCAATTTTTTTTGTTTCTGGCTGCGAACCAGGGTCAACCAAAGGGTTGAGAACACCCCCCTAAGAGATAGCACCGATGAGAGCTAGTGGGGTAACCATGGCCTTAGAAAAAAAAACGGTTCGTAACATATTACTTAATTAATTTTTTTGCAAAAAACACAACGTTTGTTGAACTAATGAATTTGTTTAACGTGATTTGTGTTATGTTATGTTATGTTATTTTTGTTTTGATCACGCCATTTGTGTTGATCGTTGCGGCCTGTTTTTACACCTTGCCACTTCACTACCAAAAAAGCTGTCTTTTTCTTCGAAAGCTGCCTTCGCAACTGATTTGGGCCTTTTTCGCACGTCACTTTTTACATATGTATCTGTTTAGTAATTTGTGGTCTAAGCTTTGATGTCTTTGCAAGTAAGACTTAAGTGTTTATAATTGTCTGCACGGAAAATATTTCGGTTCTTAAATATCGAATGTTGATTTCTCTCATGTCATTCATCAAACAGAATACAAACGAAGCGAATACAAAATTATAATGAAGGTTTCATGAACATCATTATTAAGTTTCATACAGATGTTTAATACAAATTAAAATTGTTAGTTTTTGGATAAAACGCTTGGCCGGTATATTATCGCCTTATTTGTTCAATAATTTTCAGTTTTAGAAAACCACTGCATTTGCCACATGGATACATGTGTAGGTATCAAGGCGAATTTATAAAAGTGACCGCATCATGAGATAGAGTTATGCTAGCTATCCCTTTTTATTGAAAAATACTATGTATCAAGGTATATTTACACAAGGTAAACTCGTTGCTACAACAAGTACAACAAGACAAAAACAACACGCCAAATTGTTTTTGTATTTGGAACCATGGTGTCAAAAAAAAAGCAACAATGTGCCTTTAAAATAAAAACAACAACACGTGCAGTTCAGAATAATAAGCTGAAACAATTTTTAATATATTGTGCATTCTCAAGCATAAAAATAAAGTATTATTGCAAAAAATAATGCATTTAAATGTATTTTATTTGCTTAGTAATCACAAGAATTAAAATTTCACAAAAATAAAATGTTTTTCACAATTTTACACTTTTTTAATTCAAAATGGCGCGCACTAACCATAAGTATATAAACAAACACAAGGAACCAACGGAACCAACATAAATAACTTTTGACACTAGGGTTCCAAATGGGGTAAACAGCTGACAAACATATGGGCCAACGAGTTTACCTTGTGTAAATATACCTTGCTATGTGTTTTGTTTTTGTAAAAAGTTAAGCTTCGTACAGACGATGGTCAGATCTTACAATATTGGTAAGCAGCGTTGCTTAAATTGCATTAAAATTGGCTAAAATGTCTTACAACTGTGTGAACATTGTAAGCTCATTTGTATTTGCAGATGTGCAAAATTAATGCATCTGACAATGGACCATTGTCAGAAAAATTTTGCTGTTGGCAACGCCTGCTTACAATATTGTAAGATCTGACCATCGTCTGTACGAAGCTTTAGTGTGAATGTCAAAAATATTTGTTGGAAATATAAAAAAGGAATTTTTTTTGTTAATAAAATATAAACAATTGCCTTAGAAAGTCCTCAATTGCAAATTAATTGTGGCTCCACTTGTTCCTAACGAACTTATTCCTTCTTGTGTTTATATTTTATTTTTACTTTTTTTATTTTATAAAATTAAAATTAGTTTTTTCTCAACTATTTAAATTTTTATTGAATTTTAAGTTTGAATTAATTTTTTCACAAAATGTAAACAAAGCTTGACATTCAGTATACACAAAAAATAAACAATAAACAGATGAGTCGAAAATGTCACCTTTATGAATTCGCCTTGGTAGGTATCTATATTAATGAAAAATTTTGACGCGTGCGCTAAACTTTCATATTTATGTATCAATCAGCCTTTAATAACACTGGGGGTGTCTATCAAAGTTGAAACAATACTAAATTTTTCTTTCATTAAAAATATTGTTGCATATTGACAAGAATTTACCGCACATTCTCAAGTAAAAAAACATGAAAAATGTAAGAAAATATTATGATGTTTAGCTCGTTAAACAAACATTTAAAGCACTATATATCTTAATCATTTTATTAGGAAACTTGCAACTGTAAAACGTTTTAATGTGTTAAGTATTCTTGGAATTGTGACAACCATAATCGCGGAAGCGGCATTAGAGCAAGTAAATACAAATGGGAAACACTTTCCCGATGAAGCACTAACAGTAAAAGAAAGATTTTTTAATGATGTCAGGAATCTCATCAAACGGCACTCAAGGGAAAGTGCAGCAGTAATTTTAATAAAAATTTTCAATGGAGCCATATATGTATATATATTTTACATTTTTTAGATACATCAGTTGCCTTTGAAGAATGACAAGGATCTGTTAAATAAAGATATTATTTTACCTTCCACATTTGATATAGTTTCGAAAACTAATTCGTATGTACCAACACCAGTACTAGTTGATAATTGGCCTAGAAGTAGCCACAGTTTCGGTCAGGTAACTGCTGTGTCGATAGACCCTGAAGGAAATCCTGTCATATTTCATCGAGCTGATAGATACTGGAACGCTAAGTAGGTTGAGAGCTCTTAAGATTTCATATAAATACTATTTAAATTTTTCTCATTTTCTTTTTCTGTGCAAAGCACATTTAATGATAGCAACATTTATTACCTGATTGAAAATGGACCTATCCAAGAAAAGACCATATTTGTGTTAGATCCGAAAACTGGGTCAATAAAATATGGCTGGGGTGAGAATTTATTTTATATGCCTCATGGCATGACAATCGACATTCATGGAAACTATTGGATTACGGATGTTGCTCTGCATCAAGCTTTTAAGGTACATTTGTATTTAAAATTTACTAACTGACAAAAATTCATATAATAAAAAAACAAATATTTGGGGGCTAAATCTGGCAGTCGCGATAGAATACTTTTGGATTCGAAAGCAATTTTATTTCTAATTCTTTAAGTGAACGATTCTAAATAATTTTGGTGCCTATTAAGAACTTAATTCGATTTTCGACAGCAGTCGAATTAGCTGATCCATTTTTATTTGGTATTATGGCGCACATTCGATAAAAAAAAGTACTGTTGTGATTTAGTTTATTCACAGTATTACATTTTCTATCAGCTGGCACTTTAAAAATAAATTTTTGTTTTCAAATTTAGAAAATAAAATTAAAGTTGAACATAACCACGATGGAGTTACGGTTCAAACAAGGGAACAAATCTAGTTTAGGCACGCTCACCCAAATAAATAGGGTGATAGAAAATTGAAAAATAAGAAGAAAAAATAAAATAAAAATATTGGCGCAAACGCTTAGTTTTCGAGTTATGAACGTTATTAAAAATATGTAGGCTTGTAAAATTTGGAAATAGTACCAAATGAGTCACGGCGGTACCAGCGTACTTTTTAGTTTTGAACTGTGCCAAAAAAAAGTACAATTGTACCAACTTTATCAACCCTGGTACATTTGAAATTTTCAAAAATGTTGAACTTCTTAATGATAAAGGGGGAAGTAACAAAAAAGCAAAAACTTCGTGCTCGCATTCAGTGCTCTAAAGAGAGCAAGAAACCACATGCATTCCCTGCAAATAATAGGGCCAGTCCAAACACGCGTGTAAAGAGTAGTCCACAATGGACCAGGACTAGTCCAAAACAAACCCAAACGTATGGAAAAAACCTGGTATATTTAACATTACGATGTCCTAGGAGAGGACCATATAACCCACCATTGGACCACTAAGGAGTAGTTTTAAAAATACTCCATAGTATACTCAAGAGGATTAGTTTTGAAGTCGTTTAAAAACGAAAGCATATCGTTAAAAAACGAAGACATGTCTTCTCACTACAAACACATTTTAACAATGACATAGTCCATGCTTGCATTACATCGGACCAGTCCATGGAGTAGTCTATTTTATCAAAATGGATCAGGTGGTCCAATTTTATTTGCAGGCTTAATACAAACACACGTTTACTGTTTTTGCCAGTTAAAGTTTGTGTATGTGTTTTTTTTTCGTTGAAACCGGGTTTTGTTATTTTTATACCCTCCACCACAATTAGTTGTGAAGAGGGTATACTAAGTTTGTCATTCCGTGTGAAACTTTTTTATTATTCTTCTCAGACCCCATCAAGTATATATATTATGGGTTCTTGAGTAATTCTAAGTCGATTTAGACATGTCCGTCTGTTGAAAACACGCTCATTTTCGAAAAACTCAAAAGAAATAAGCAAATATCCTTAGCAGTTTGGGATTGAAATCCAGCAAAATCGGTTCGGTAGGATCAGAGCTATGAATCAAAATGTGGAACCACCACCTAAAAAAAAATTGATAATTTTGTAACAAAAATTAAATTAAATAGTGGAAAAATGAACGGAATGATATAAGATTTTGCAAAAATTCGTTTCATTCGACGCTGTATGAAATAGTTAATTTACATAAACAATTACAAATACAATCATCAAGAATAGATTCCATATTTTCTATGTTAGAAGCTTAAATTATTACCTTGGCTGAAAGTATTGTAAAAAATCTGAATATAATTCAAATTAATGTTAATTCTCTTATAAGATTAAGTAGACGATACGAATTATGCAATTTTATAATATGGTCCGGACTTAGTACTTCTAAATGAAACAAAACTAAATAAACGACATAAGATTACCTTTAAAGATTACCACTTTATATGCAAAGATAGCAGGGCTGTGAGATATGGCGATTTCTCGCCAAACGTGGCGATTTTGAAACGTGTTTGGCGATGGGATTTTCCATTTGGCGAGTGGCGACTTTTTTGGCGATTTTTGATATAACTGGCGATTTACTTGGCTATTTTTATCATTTATCATTTTTTGTTATCATTACTAATTTAAAAAAAAAAAACTGGCAACTTTTTTTCACATGATTTTTGTTTTGTAATCATTTTAAGTGAATTTTATATTCAGTCAATATCAGGGTTGCCGTTTGAAAAATTTTTATCCAACCAAAATTGTCTGCAAAACCTACCAAAATCCTTTGAAACCGACCAAATCTTTTTAATATTTAAAAACAATTATATCGTCATAAAAATGCAAAAGGGCCTATCATAATTTTTAAAAAAATTTTCAGTAGCGATGCGACTGAGATTACAAAAACAGTTTTTCAGGATAATTTCAATCATGCGTAATGTGGTAACGATATTAACCAGAAAACCCCGTTGTTATAACCACAATAGCTGCCTTTTTATTAAAATATCTCTCTTTTTCTTAAAATGAACATAGGCCCTTTTGCATTTTATATGGCGATATTTAGGTATACCTATGTATTTTTGATAAAAAGTATGATTTTAATTGTATAAAGCTATAAATCTACATATTTTTTTTTTTGTAATACGCAATTATAATAAAAACAAAAAGTAAGCCTATGTGCACGCCTATTAAATATTTAACGTCCTACACGTAACCCCTAGTTTAATTAAAAGTTAATTTGCTGGTAACGTTTAACAAAAACAAAATGTATGTATATATACAAATTCATTTAATTATGGCAATAACACATTAGGGTGGTCGTTAACTGTATGGATCAAATTTGTTTTCTATTTTTCCATGCTCTCACCCCCCAATTCGGTGGGTATTGATAAAAAAACTCAACTCAACTCAAAAAAATTTTTAGGACGATCGGCGAAGGCTAAGCCGTCCCTCAAGCCCCCCAAAGTTTGAGAAAAATCGTAAAGTCCGACTTGTATGACTTATATTTAGGAAAATGTTAATTTTACATAAAAATCGTTTTCTAAGAAGTTGTTGTTAGTAAAGTTTCCAACAACGTTTGCCTTAACAAGTTTTCTCTAAAACTCATATTGAACCAAACCTAATTAAAATAAAAAGTAAACAGAAGCATTGATGCGAATTGTTTCTTTAGAACTGTTTTTTCTTACACACGTCAATTCAGCTTTAATACTTGTGTTTGTGTGCGTTTGCTTAACCCTTTATAGCCCATGATCTCAAAAATGTCTGCAATTTTGAAATTAGATACATTTAGGTAAATAATAAGACACCTCATTTTTAAAAAATTTAAAAAATATGTACATGCTTATTTATTAATTATAGATTTTAGGGAGTGTGACATTTCTGTAACATTGAGTTAAATGTTGAAAAAAAATTATGTTGTTTGAAACAATTTAAAGCAATTATTTTGTTTGTTGTAGCATAATGCTACACCACATTTTTCACATATAGTTTGGGAAACGCCAGTACATTTAATAAATTTGCAACGGATTATTTTTTCTACCCAAATCGGCCAGTATCCTGACGTACAGCCTTTGGGGGAACATGTTGGGCCGGGCCTTTATGTTTTTTAGCTTGAATTTCATTTTCGATAGATCTTTTTGTCTTCATATTAGGTTTCTGACCAAGCTTACAAAGAGTTTCACTCACCCACTTTCTTTTCTCAAGATTTCTTTTTCAGTTGGCAATTTACAATCTGTAATTCTGTTCCGGCGTACTGTGCCAAGACTCAGTATATCATCTCTGACTAAGAATTCTAGCAAAGGTAGAGAGGTGAAATAGTTGTCGAAATAAAGCTGATAGTTTTGATGCTTGAATACAGCTCGCCAGTCTTACAACGCCATTTTAAGATGCTCCTAAATCTGGTTCGCTGTTTAATACTACGTTCTCAGCTCCTGTTTCAGTTTCGATATGATAAGCAAAACCTGAAACTCTACTAAAGACGTATATTTTATAACCCCACTTATTTATGAGGCTTATTTGGGTTGTATCTTTTCAAGTTATTTCTTGCTTTAGTTGAACAAATCTGCTCATCAACACAAAGGTTTTCCTCCATTGGAATACCATCAAAAGCAGCGTTTAGTTTTTCTATAATAGGCCTTATTTTATAAAGTCTATCTCCATTTGAAGCATTGCGTGGAGGCAAATTGAAATTGTCGTTAAAATGTAAGTATTGTCTAATTTTTTAAAATTTTTGCTTCGACATTATTTGCTGAATCATCGGTGTGCCAATAGTTGAATTCCAATGACTGGTTACTCTTGGTAGTTGTATTAGTGACATCATAAAACTAATCCCATAAACTGCTGAATGTCAGTACCAGTTATATGAAAAAACTGATATGGATTTTTTGCATTGCGTATAGATCTGTTTGCTCAGCGATTGAAGTCATAAGCTCCTTTGGGAAAAAATATAAAAAGAATTTGATTGGTGTGTCCATATCCAATATATTTGGTGGCAATGTTATATTTTCGTTAAATTTTGTTTGATCTTTGTTAGCGATAAGACTCTTTTGTTTCCATGTTAGATTTAATTTTCTTCTCTTTTGTTTTGTTGAATGTGGTTGGTTTGTTTCCTGCTCAGGAGGAGCATATAAGAAATCAGAGATTAGTTCAATGTTTTCTTTATCACTGATTGAATTTGTTTCAATTTCAACGTTATCTTCAAATCCTTCAAATGGTTGAAAATATGGATCATCAACACTGTCAGCATCCTCATCCAATCCATCTTCACTGTCATATTGATACAATATGTCCATTATTTCATCTTCCCGTAATGATCGTGCCGCCATTCTAGTATAAAATTATATACATAATAAACCATCAACACGTACTTATTTTATTACAATATAATTACCTTTTAACTCAATGTAACAGAAATGGTACAAACAAACAAAATCACTTTTGAGGTATAAAAAACAAAAAAACTAGTCGTTGCTAATAATATTTATATAAAATCTGTCACTTACTTACAGATTTGCCAAAAATAATAAAACATTTCTGAACTTTTTATAAAACTTTTTAAAATACAAATTAGTGTAATCTGCTGGTTTTACCTTTTTAGAAAACTCAAATGAAAAATGACGTTAAACATAACTGTTGCCATCACAGAGTTTAACAATACATAAATCTGTTTATTTCTATAATTCAGAGATGTTACACTAGTTTGAATGAAATTTTGTGGCAACTTTTGTGGTTTGTTACAGAAATGTCACATGAGGCTATAAAGGGTTAAAAAAAAATAGTCAAACGCATATATTTGGTTTCTAACGTATCACGGTTGATAAAGTTGGTGCAATTGTACTTTTTTGATACTCTAGGGTGGCCGTTAAAACCAAAAGTTGGATTTATTTAGGTCTCACTAGCCAATTTGGTGGGTATTGATAAAAAACAACTCAAACATTTTAAAGACGATCGGCGAAGGCTAAGCCGTCCCTCAAGCCCACCAAAGTTTGAGAAAAATTATAATTTACATGAAATCTGACTTTCATGTTTAATAACTTATTAATATTAATTTTGTAGAAAATTTGTTCACAAGTTTTTCTTTATCTCTTATTAAACTTAAAATATCGAATAAGCCACAAAAAAATCTAATTTTTAATTCATTAAAGAAACGCATTTTCTATGAATTAGTTTTGTTGAAAAAAATTTTTATTATTCAAAAGATTTTGTTATTCGTGCTTAATTCCCAGTTTTTATTCTTGATAAAAACACTTGAAACTTATTGTTGACGGGATAAGCTATTCCTATGCATTACATGGGGAATGTAAGATGAGATAAACCCACTTTTTTATTGTTGATGTGTTTTGTTAAAGCTTTGATATTGTTACAAGTAAAACTGTTGCTATAAGTCTTATACGTTTAACAGTTTTATTTGGTTTAATATCTCTAGTTTCTCTAAAATCTTTATGGATGAAGTTTCCTGATGATCTGGCCTAAGCAACCAGTGAAATGCATAGGAATAGCTTATCCCATCAACAATAAATTTCAAGTGTTTTTATCAAGAATAAAAACTGGGAATTAAGCACGAATAACAAAATCTTTTGAAATTAAAATTTTGTATTCCCAAAAATTGAAATTACTTTTTGATAATAAACAGGCAAGTGCACGTCCTAAAAAAACACTTAATTGACAACATCTTTTGTAAGTTGTTGTTTGTTTTTTATTTTGTTTTTCTTAACCTACTTACAACTACAATTAATGTTGAGAGAATTTCAACTAATTGTAGTGGGGAATGTAAGATGAGATAAACCCACTTTTTTATTGTTGATGTGTTTTGTTAAAGCTTTGATATTGTTACAAGTAAAACTGTTGATATAAGTCTTATACGTTTAACAGTTTTATTTGGTTTAATATCTCTAGTATTGCTTTTTCTCAAACGCCGATCTAATAAGGGTGACAATTCTATGCACTTGTTCTATTGTACCATGTTTCGCTCTGAATCCGAACTGGTGGTCCGGGATGATGTCGTGTTCATTTAGATGAGGAGTTATACTTAAAACGAATATTTTTTTCGAAAAGCTTCGATAGGATTGACAATAAGCTTATCGGTCTGTACGACGCAACCTGGCTAGCATCTTTTCCTGGCTTGGGAATCATAACAATTATAGACCTCTTCCATGAGGATGGGAAGTATCCGACTCTTAATATAGCGTTAAAAATGAGCAGCAAGATTCTGGAAGCAGACGATGGTAGGTTTCTTATCATTGACCCTGTGATGCCGTCAGGTCCGGGAGATTTTCTAATATTCACTTTTTCTATTGCAGATTTTACTTGAGTTATGTTAAATTTTAATGGATGGTTTACCTTATCAGGAATGATTGGACGACAGGAACAAGTATGTGCATCATGTGGCGTGAAAACTTTCTCAAGGTGGCCCGCGAAAGCGTTTAATTTTTCATGTGTGTTTTTGGCCCAAGTGCGGTTATCCAGTCTTAATGGAGATTCTTGGGTTGTAGGGCATTTCATATGCCGTACAGCCTTCCATAAGCTATAATTGGAGTTTTTTGTGGCGTCTAGGCTGTTTAGATAGCCTTCTATTGCGGACTCGTGGTTCTGTCTCAATTTGTTGCGAAGTGTGGTCAGGCATAATTGTAGTTGGGCCTTAGTGGTTGGGGAACGACTGTTTTGCCATTGTCTTCTTAACTTCCTTTTTTCTCTGATAAGGGCCTCTATATCCGTCGATGTATTGTAAGGAGCACGTTTAATTGTCCGCTTGATTGGGGTTGCATTTCTTGCTGCAGTATCCAAGACTTCTGTAAATCGGTCGACAGCTATTTGGATGTCAGATGAATTTTTTAGGGGAATGCACTGTGATAGGTGAGAGCTCACATACATTTTATACTTTAACCAATTTGTGTTTCTGTTTGGATAGGAAATAAAGTTTGCAGTTGCAGCGTCAGAGTTACCTTTTAATATGAGGATTGAAGGTGAATGATCAGACGAAAGATCATAGGAGGAACTAACTAGTACCTGATCGCGCTTGATGTTTTTAATTACAGCAAAGTCAATAAGGTCTGGTAGCTTATTGAATTCGGTTGGCCAATAGGTAGGCTTACCACTCGATACCACATCAAAATTATTTGCAGTTACGGTATTGTATAGCTGATTACCTCTAGGACTAATAAGTCTGGAGCCCCAATATGTATGTTTAGCGTTGTAGTCGCCAGCAGCAATGAATTTCTGGCCCAATGTGGAGAAGAAGTTGAGAAATTTATCGTTTACAATTTTGTGCCTCGGGGGACAATAAACGGATGTTAACGTTAGATTGAAATCAGTAAGATTTATAGATGTGGCCTGGATACAATCTTCTTCGTACTCTGGCAATGGCAAGTGTCTGATGTGTTTGTGCACAATTATGGCTGTGCCACCACAGGCTCGTCCGCTGGGATGTTTTGTGTCATACGTAAGGTATCCATTTACCCTAAATCAGTTTTTATGAGTAAAGTGTGTTTCAGAGACAAGAAGTACGTCGATTTCATGCCTATGAAGAAAGTTTGCAACTTCGTGTTTATGTTGGGATAACCCGTTTGCATTCCAGAAACATATTTTTAACTGGTTCATTTTTTGTTGAGTAGAACTTGCAGGAGCATGTTCTGGTTTCGCATCATTTCCTGAAACATGTTCTGCATAGTGACCATGAAGTTATTCATAGTTTGAATTAAATTTTCAATTGAGGTAGGCATATTTCCAGAAGGCATTTGTAGACCTTCCCTAGGAACATTAGCGTTTGGAGGTTGCTTTGCGTTAGAAGTACTCGGGGGATTTTTCGCATTAGGGTTTCCTTTTAAGACTTGGGCATATGATTGGTTTTGATTGTTTGTTTGTGAAGTACTAGCAATAGAGCCAGCGGCTTGGCTGGGCGCATGTGACGGACCATATTGGGAGTGAGTATATTTTTGAACTAAAGCAGGTTTTTTTAAATGCAAGAAGACTCTACAACCCCTATAGTTTGCCGTGTGATTTTCGCCACAGTTGCTGCATTTCTTAACATTCGGGTCAGCTTTAGAACGATTACATTCGGCGGTTTTATGAGCGTCGCCACAAACCACACATACGTGAGGCAATTTACAATATGATTTTGTATGCCCATATTCCTGACAGTTTGTGCATTGGGAGGGACCCTTTCGTTTTAATGGCTCCTCAACAGTTATTCTTCTGTTGAGTAGGTAGCGCTAGTTGTATATGGGATGAACTGAATTTTTGGTTTTGAGAACCGATGAATCAAACGATATTTCAACGCGGTGCATTGGTTGAGGAACTTTATTCCTGTTCAAAATGTTATGAACAGATTTTACCTCATACCCCTCTAGCTCTATGGCAGATTTTATTTCCTCTGTAGGAACAGAACTATCTATGCCTTTTATGACAATAATCAATCCCTTAGCACTTTTTAATTGATATGTATAGTAACTTTTATTTTCTGCGTCCAGGTGTCTTGATATAATACGAAAGTTCGTTTCTGTACTAGCTTGAATTTTGGTTTCTTGAATTTGCCCGCGTCGTATAGAAACGACGTAGAAATTATTCTTACCTACCAGTTGAATCAACATGTTGACTATGCTATTTGATGTTTGCTCCCGCAGATAGATAGGGGGCGGTTTAACTTCTTTAGTGGCTGTTCCATGTGCTGATTCTGCTTCTTCATCGTCAGGTATGGATAGTACAGAGAATCTGTTACCATTTGTTGGCAAAGAGACTACGTTAGAGCCTTTGTATTGTTTGGCCATGCGTTCCTGTTGGGTGGACCTAGGGCTAGCCTTTCTCTTAGTTATTGTAATATATCTGTCCATGCCTGTTTGCACTTTAGTACTTTTTGGCACAGCTCCTGTAATAAACAACCTCTTGACAAATTCTTATAGCTTCTTCTTCATTATTAAAGCTGCAAACGAAGTCGTCTACATAATGTTTTTCCCTTATAGCCGCACTTGATTCCGGAAAGTTGTCAGCGAACTGTAAAGCATTTAAATTTTTTATGTATTCAGCACAACACGGAGAGCAAATTGCTCCAAAGGTCATTGATTCTATCACAAAATATTGTATTGGATCATTTGAATTGCCATTTCTCCAAAGAAATCTTTGAGAGTGTTGATCTTTGGGTTGTATCCTTATTTGAGAAAACATTTCTCTGATATCAGCGGCAACTGCAACCGTTCCTTGTCTAAACTTCATTAAAATTCCAAGCAGCGGTTTTGCTTGTTCTGGGCCTTTGACTAATGTTGAATTTAAGGACACATCTTGAACTTTAGCTGCAGCATCAAATACAATACGCAACTTCTTTGGTATGTGTTTTTTGTTCGTTGAAACTGGGTTTTGTTATTTTTATACCCTCCACCACAATTAGTTGTGAAGAGGGTATACTAAGTTTGTCATTCCGTGTGAAACTTTTTTATTATTCTTCTCAGACCCCATAAAGTATATATATTATGGGTTCTTGAGTAATTCTAAGTCGAATTAGACATGTCCGTCTGTTGAAAACACGCTCATTTTCGAAAAACTCAAAAGAAATAAGCAAATATCCTTAGCAGTTTGGGATTGAAATCCAGCAAAATCGGTTCGGTAGGATCAGAGCTATGAATCAAAATGTGGAACCACCACCTAAAAAAATATTGATAATTTTGTTACAAAAAGTAACTTAAATATTGGAAAAATGAACGGAATGATATAAGATTTTGCAAAAATTCGTTTCATTCGACGCTGTAAAATTTCGTGAAGATCTGTCCATAATTTACTCTAGGCCCCATATGAAATAGTTAATTTACATAAACAATTACAAATACAATCATCCAGAATAGATTCCATATTTTCTATGTTAGAAGCATAAATTATTACCTTGGCTGAAAGTATTGTAAAAAATCTGAATATAATTCAAATTAATGTTAATTCTCTTATAAGATTAAGTAGACGATACGAATTATGCAATTTTATAAAGGTGCATGTAGACGACATGTTTTTTACATCTGACTTGTCAACTTTTCAAGTCACATGTAATTGTGCATGTCTGTCAAAATGGCTGTTTTACAGAAGGTTTATAATATTCGGTCACAAACGTACATGTAATTTGCTTCTGACATTGTCTCTGTTTATTCCCATAGTTGTTGCAAAAACCAAAACAAAAATGCAGCCACGAAAATTTTTATTTACGCCGTAAAATAATTTAGCCATCTTAACATAATTTTCTTTTAATTCAAAGATACCAATATAGGATATTATAATGAAACGGTTTTTATATATATATTTACATAAATTCTATTCAATAGTGGGATGATCATACATATCTCGGCATTGTTAAATATAAACTTCAGCCGGCTAATGATTCCGTCAATAGTGGACGCCGCTGCCGGTTTCCTAGCGGCATAGATTTCTGATGTCAGATGTCAGATGGTATGTCAGAAGAAAATAGAGCATGCTCTAATTGAAATTTTGTCAGATGACTTTGCATCTGACTTTTACAAAAGCAAAGTTTAAAAGGTAACACACGACATGTATGTATTTTGCAGTGGGAAATTTGACACGTCAGATGACAAAAACATGTCGTGTACGGTCGCCTTAAGCTAATATGGTCCGGACTTAAGGAGCATATAGACGACATGTTTTTGTCATCTGACATGTCAAATTTCCCACTGCAAAACACATACATGTCGTGTGTTACCTTTTTAACTTTGCTTCTGTAAAAGTCAGACGCAAAGTCATCTGACAAAATTTCAATTAGAGCGTGCTCTATTTTCTTCTGACAAACCATCTGACATCAAAAATCTATGCCGGGAAGAAACTGGCAGCGGCGTCAACTATTGACGGAATCATTAGCCGGCTGAAGTTAATATTTTACAATACCAAGATATGTATGCTCATCTCACTATTGAATAGAATTTATGTAAATATGTACATAAAACCGTTTAATTATAAAATTCTAAATTGGTATCTTTAAAATAAAAGAAAAAATGTTAAGATGGATAAATTATTTTACGGCGTAAATAAATATTTTCGTGGCGGCAGCAAGCTATTTTGAAACCGAGAACTACTTTGGTTTCTGCAATAACAATGCGAAAAAAACAGAGACAATGTCAGAAGCAAATAACATGTACGTTTGTGACCGAATATTATAAACCTTATGTAAAACAGCAATTTTGACAGACATGAACAATTACATGTGACTTGAAAATTTGACATGTCAGATGACAAATACATATCGTGTACGGGCGCCTTTAGTACTTCTAAATGAAACAAAACTAAATAAACGACATAAGATTACCTTTAAAGATTACCACTTTATATGCAAAGATAGCAGGGCTGTGAGATATGGCGATTTCTCGCCAAACGTGGCGATTTTGAAACGTGTTTGGCGATGGGATTTTCCATTTGGCGAGTGGCGACTTTTTTTTTGGCGATTTTTGATATAACTGGCGATTTACTTGGCTATTTTTATTTATCATTTATCATTTTTTGTTATCATTACTAATTTAAAAAAAAAAAACTGGCAACTTTTTTTCACATGATTTTTGTTTTGTAATCATTTTAAGTGAATTTTATATTCAGTCAATATCAGGGTTGCCGTTTGAAAAATTTTTATCCAACCAAAATTGTCTGCAAAACCTACCAAAATCCTTTGAAACCGACCAAATCTTTTTAATAGTTAAAAACAATTATATCGTCATAAAAATGCAATAGGGCCTATCATAATTTTTAAAAAAATTTTCAGTAGCGATGCGACTGAGATTACAAAAACAGTTTTTCAGGATAATTTCAATCATGCGTAATGTGGTAACGATATTAACCAGAAAACCCCGTTGTGATAACCACAATAGCTGCCTTTTTATTAGCTGCCTTTTTATTAAGTTATATTTTATATAACGATATTTAGGTATACCTATGTATTTTTGATAAAAAGTATGATTTTTATTGTATAAAGCTATAAATCTACATATTTTTTTTTTTTTTTTTTGTAATACGCAATTATAATAAAAACAAAAAGTAAGCCTATGTGCACGCCTATTAAATATTTAACGTCCTACACGTAACCCCTAGTTTTATTAAAAGGTAATTTGCTGGTAACGTTTAACAAAAACAAAATGTATGTATATATACAAATTCATTTAATTATGGCAATAACACATTAGGGTGGTCGTTAACTGTATGGATCAAATTTGTTTTCTATTTTTCCATGCTCTCACCCAATTCGGTGGGTATTGATAAAAAAACAACTCAAAAAAATTTTTAGGACGATCGGCGAAGGCTAAGCCGTCCCTCAAGCCCCCCAAAGTTTGAGAAAAATCGTAAAGTCCGACTTGTATGACTTATATTTAGGAAAATGTTAATTTTACATAAAAATCGTTTTCTAAGAAGTTGTTGTTAGTAAAGTTTCCAACAACGTTTGCCTTAACAAGTTTTCTCTAAAACTCATATTGAACAAAACCTAATTAAAATAAAAAGTAAACAGAAGCATTGATGCGAATTGTTTCTTTAGAACTGTTTTTTCTTACACACGTCAATTCAGCTTTAATACTTGTGTTTGTGTGCGTTTGCTTAACCCTTTATAGCCCATGATCTCAAAAATGTCTGCAATTTGGAAATTAGATACATTTAGGTAAATAATAAGACACCTCATTTTTAAAAAATTTAAAAAATACATGCTTATTTATTAATTATAGATTTTAGGGAGTGTGACATTTCTGTAACATTGAGTTAAATGTTGAAAAAAAATTATGTTGTTTGAAACAATTTAAAGCAATTATTTTGTTTGTTGTAGCATAATGCTACACCACATTTTTCACATATAGTTTGGGAAACGCCAGTACATTTAATAAATTTGCAACGGATTCTTTTTTCTACCCAAATCGGCCAGTATCCAACTTGATCCTGACGTACAGCCTTTGGGGGAACATGTTGGGCCGGGCCTTTATGTTTTTTAGCTTGAATTTCATTTTCGATAGATCTTTTTGTCTTCATATTAGGTTTCTGACCAAGCTTACAAAGAGTTTCACTCACCCACTTTCTTTTCTCAAGATTTCTTTTTCAGTTGGCAATTTACAATCTGTAATTCTGTTCCGGCGTACTGTGCCAAGACTCAGTATATCATCTCTGACTAAGAATTCTAGCAAAGGTAGAGAGGTGAAATAGTTGTCGAAATAAAGCTGATAGTTTTGATGCTTGAATACAGCTCGCCAGTCTTACAACGCCATTTTAAGATGCTCCTAAATCTGGTTCGCTGTTTAATACTACGTTCTCAGCTCCTGTTTCAGTTTCGATATGATAAGCAAAACCTGAAACTCTACTAAAGACGTATATTTTATAACCCCACTTATTTATGAGGCTTATTTGGGTTGTATCTTTTCAAGTTATTTCTTGCTTTAGTTGAACAAATCTGCTCATCAACACAAAGGTTTTCCTCCATTGGAATACCATCAAAAGCAGCGTTTAGTTTTTCTATAATAGGCCTTATTTTATAAAGTCTATCTCCATTTGAAGCATTGCGTGGAGGCAAATTGAAATTGTCGTTAAAATGTAAGTATTGTCTAATTTTTTAAAATTTTTGCTTCGACATTATTTGCTGAATCATCGGTGTGCCAATAGTTGAATTCCAATGACTGGTTACTCTTGGTAGTTGTATTAGTGACATCATAAAACTAATCCCATAAACTGCTGAATGTCAGTACCAGTTATATGAAAAAACTGATATGGATTTTTTGCATTGCGTATAGATCTGTTTGCTCAGCGATTGAAGTCATAAGCTCCTTTGGGAAAAAATATAAAAAGAATTTGATTGGTGTGTCCATATCCAATATATTTGGTGGCAATGTTATATTTTCGTTAAATTTTGTTTGATCTTTGTTAGCGATAAGACTCTTTTGTTTCCATGTTAGATTTAATTTTCTTCTCTTTTGTTTTGTTGAATGTGGTTGGTTTGTTTCCTGCTCAGGAGGAGCATATAAGAAATCAGAGATTAGTTCAATGTTTTCATTATCACTGATTGAATTTGTTTCAATTTCAACGTTATCTTCAAATCCTTCAAATGGTTGAAAATATGGATCATCAACACTGTCAGCATCCTCATCCAATCCATCTTCACTGTCATATTGATACAATATGTCCATTATTTCATCTTCCCGTAATGATCGTGCCGCCATTCTAGTATAAAATTATATACATAATAAACCATCCACGTACCTATTTTATTACAATATAATTACCTTTTAACTCAATGTAACAGAAATGGTACAAACAAACAAAATCAATTTTGAGGTATAAAAAACAAAAAAACTAGTCGTTGCTAATAATATTTATATAAAATCTGTCACTTACTTACAGATTTGCCAAAAATAATAAAACATTTCTGAACTTTTTATAAAACTTTTTAAAATACAAATTAGTGTAATCTGCGGGTTTTACCTTTTTAGAAAACTCAAATGAAAAATGACGTTAAACATAACTGTTGCCATCACAGAGTTTAACAATACATAAATCTGTTTATTTCTATAATTCAGAGATGTTACACTAGTTTGAATGAAATTTTGTGGAAATTTTTGTGGTTTGTTACAGAAATGTCACATGAGGCTATAAAAGGTTAAAAAAAAAATAGTCAAACGCATATCATTTGTTTCTAACGTATCACGGTTGATAAAGTTGGTGCAATTGTACTTTGTTGATACAATTCAAAGCCAAAAAGTACGGTGGTACTCTAGGGTGGCCGTTAAAACCAAAAGTTGGATTTATTTAGGTCTCACTAGCCAATTTGGTGGGTATTGATAAAAAACAACTCAAAAATTTTAAAGACGATCGGCGAAGGCTAAGCCGTCCCTCAAGCCCACCAAAGTTTGAGAAAAATTATAATTTACATGAAATCTGACTTTCATGTTTAATAACTTATTAATATTAATTTTGTAGAAAATTTGTTCACAAGTTTTTCTTTATCTCTTATTAAACTTAAAATATCGAATAAGCCACAAAAAAATCTAATTTTTAATTCATTAAAGAAACGCATTTTCTATGAATTAGTTTTGTTGAAAAACATTTTTATTATTCAAAAGATTTTGTTATTCGTGCTTAATTCCCAGTTTTTATTCTTGATAAAAACACTTGAAACTTATTGTTGATGGGATAAGCTATTCCTATGTATTACATGGGGAATGTAAGATGAGATAAACCCACTTTTTTATTGTTGATGTGTTTTGTTAAAGCTTTGATATTGTTACAAGTAAAACTGTTGCTATAAGTCTTATACGTTTAACAGTTTTTTTTTGGTTTAATATCTCTAGTTTTTCTAAAATCTTTATGGATGAAGTTTCCTGATGATCTGGCCTAAGCAACCAGTGAAATGCATAGGAATAGCTTATCCCATCAACAATAAATTTCAAGTGTTTTTATCAAGAATAAAAACTGGGAATTAAGCACGAATAACAAAATCTTTTGAAATTAAAATTTTGTATTCCCAAAAATTTAAATTACTTTTTGATAATAAACAGGCAAGTGCACGGCCTAAAAAAACACTTAATTGACAACATCTTTTGTAAGTTGTTGTTTGTTTTTTATTTTGTTTTTCTTAACCTACTTACTACTACAATTAATGTTGAGAGAATTTCAACTAATTGTAGTGGGGAATGTAAGATGAGATAAGCCCACTTTTTTATTGTCGATGTGTTTTGTTAAAGCTTTGATATTGTTACAAGTAAAACTGTTGCTATAAGTCTTATACGTTTAACAGTTTTATTTGGTTTAATATCTCTAGTTTTTCTAAAATCTTTATGGATGAAGTTTCCTGATGATCTGGCCTAAGCAACCAGTGAAATGCATAGGAATAGCTTATCCCATCAACAATAAATTTCAAGTGCTTTTATCAAGAATAAAAACTGGGAATTAAGCACGAATAACAAAATCTTTTGAAATTAAAATTTTGTATTCCCAAAAATTGAAATTACATTTTTATTATTTATTAAAAAAAAACCGACCAGCCGGGCACCTGGCGTTTTGCCCTAATTCGGGTACGCTGAATTCAGTGGTGCTAACCGTTTTTTAGGTAAGCTCTTGTTTTCAAAATTTCGAAAACGGAGGAGGTTGCACAGCGTAACTCAAAAACGGTTTAGTTTATAAAATAAACTAAAAACGAAATTCCACAACAATATAACCTTTAACCATTGTTAAAGGTTTTTCTAACATGCGTAGTCGTTTTAGAAACCAAATTTTTATGGCAATGGGGATATTCGTGTTATTCGTGCTTAATTCCCAGTTTTTATTCTTGATAAAAACACTTGAAACTTATTGTTGATGGGATAAGCTATTCCTATGCATTACATGGGGAATGTAAGATGAGATAAACCCACTTTTTTATTGTTGATGTGTTTTGTTAAAGCTTTGATATTGTTACAAGTAAAACTGTTGCTATAAGTCTTATACGTTTAACAGTTTTATTTGGTTTAATATCTCTAGTTTCTCTAAAATCTTTATGGATGAAGTTTCCTGATGATCTGGCCTAAGCAACCAGTGAAATGCATAGGAATAGCTTATCCCATCAACAATAAATTTCAAGTGTTTTTATCAAGAATAAAAACTGGGAATTAAGCACGAATAACAAAATCTTTTGAAATTAAAATTTTGTATTCCCAAAAATTGAAATTTTTTTTTGATAATAAACAGGCAAGTGCACGGCCTAAAAAAACACTTAATTGACAACATCTTTTGTAAGTTGTTGTTTGTTTTTTATTTTGTTTTTCTTAACCTACTTACAACTACAATTAATGTTGAGAGAATTTCAACTAATTGTAGTGGGGAATGTAAGATGAGATAAACCCACTTTTTTATTGTTGATGTGTTTTGTTAAAGCTTTGATATTGTTACAAGTAAAACTGTTGCTATAAGTCTTATACGTTTAACAGTTTTATTTGGTTTAATATCTCTAGTTTTTCTAAAATCTTTATGGATGAAGTTTCCTGATGATCTGGCCTAAGCAACCAGTGAAATGCATAGGAATAGCTTATCCCATCAACAATAAATTTCAAGTGTTTTTATCAAGAATAAAAACTGGGAATTAAGCACGAATAACAAAATCTTTTGAAATTAAAATTTTCTATTCCCAAAAATTTAAATTACATTTTTATTATTTATTAAAAAAAAACCGACCAGCCGGGCACCTGGCGTTTTGCCCTAATTCGGGTACGCTGAATTCAGTGGTGCTAACCGTTTTTTAGGTAAGCTCTTGTTTTCAAAATTTCGAAAACGGAGCAGGTTGCACAGCGTAACTCAAAAACGGTTTAGTTTATAAAATAAACTAAAAAAACGAAATTCCACAATAATATAACCTTTAACCGTTGTTATAGGTTTTTCTAACATGCGTAGTCGTTTTAGAAACCAAATTTTTATGGCAATGGGGATATTCGTGTTATTCGTGCTTAATTCCCAGTTTTTATTCTTGATAAAAACACTTGAAACTTATTGTTGATGGGATAAGCTATTCCTATGCATTACATGGGGAATGTAAGATGAGATAAACCCACTTTTTATTGTTGATGTGTTTTGTTTAAGCTTTGATATTGTTACAAGTAAAACTGTTGCTATAAGTCTTATACGTTTAACAGTTTTATTTGGTTTAATATCTCTAGTTTCTCTAAAATCTTTATGGATGAAGTTTCCTGATGATCTGGCCTAAGCAACCAGTGAAATGCATAGGAATAGCTTATCCCATCAACAATAAATTTCAAGTGTTTTTATCAAGAATAAAAACTGGGAATTAAGCACGAATAACAAAATCTTTTGAAATTACAATTTTGTATTCCCAAAAATTGAAATTACTTTTTGATAATAAACAGGCAAGTGCACGGCCTAAAAAACACTTAATTGACAACATCTTTTGTAAGTTGTTGTTTGTTTTTTATTTTGTTTTTCTTAACCTACTTACAACTACAATTAATGTTGAGAGAATTTCAAATAATTATAGTGGGGAATGTAAGATGAGATAAACCCACTTTTTTATTGTTGATGTGTTTTGTTAAAGCTTTGATATTGTTACAAGTAAAACTGTTGCTATAAGTCTTATACGTTTAACAGTTTTATTTGGTTTAATATCTCTGGTTTTTCTAAAATCTTTATGGATAAAGTTTCCTGATGATCTGGCCTATGCAACCAGTGAAATGCATAGGAATAGCTTATCCCATCAACAATAAATTTCAAGTGTTTTTATCAAGAATAAAAACTAGGAATTAAGCACGAATAACAAAATCTTTTGAAATTAAAATTTTGTATTCCCAAAAATTAAAATTACTTTTTGATAATAAACAGGCAAGTGCACGGCCTAAAAAAACACTTAATTGACAACATCTTTTGTAAGTTGTTGTTTGTTTTTTATTTTGTTTTTCTTAACCTACTTACAACTACAATTAATGTTGAGAGAATTTCAAATAATTGTAGTGGGGAATGTAAGATGAGATAAACCCACTTTTTTATTGTTGATGTGTTTTGTTAAAGCTTTGATATTGTTACAAGTAAAACTGTTGCTATAAGTCTTATACGTTTAACAGTTTTATTTGGTTTAATATCTCTGGTTTTTCTAAAATCTTTATGGATAAAGTTTCCTGATGATCTGGCCTAAGCAACCAGTAAAATGCATAGGAATAGCTTATCCCATCAACAATAAATTTCAAGTGTTTTTATCAAGAATAAAAACTGGGAATTAAGCACGAATAACAAAATCTTTTGAAATTAAAATTTTGTATTCCCAAAAATTGAAATTACATTTTTATTATTTATTAAAAAAAAACCGACCAGCCGGGCACCTGGCGTTTTGCCCTAATTCGGGTACGCTGAATTCAGTGGTGCTAACCGTTTTTTAGGTAAGCTCTTGTTTTCAAAATTTCGAAAACGGAGGAGGTTGCACAGCGTAACTCAAAAATGGTTTAGTTTATAAAATAAACTAAAAACGAAATTCCACAATAATATAACCTTTAACCATTGTTAAAGGTTTTTCTAACATGCGTAGTCGTTTTAGAAACCAAATTTTTATGGCAATGGGGATATTCGTGTTATTCGTGCTTAATTCCCAGTTTTTATTCTTGATAAAAACACTTGAAACTTGTTGTTGATGGGATAAGCTATTCCTATGCATTACATGGGGAATGTAAGATGAGATAAACCCACTTTTTTATTGTTGATGTGTTTTGTTAAAGCTTTGATATTGTTACAAGTAAAACTGTTGCTATAAGTCTTATACGTTTAACAGTTTTATTTGGTTTAATATCTCTAGTTTCTCTAAAATCTTTATGGATGAAGTTTCCTGATGATCTGGCCTAAGCAACCAGTGAAATGCATAGGAATAGCTTATCCCATCAACAATAAATTTCAAGTGTTTTTATCAAGAATAAAAACTGGGAATTAAGCACGAATAACAAAATCTTTTGAAATTAAAATTTTGTATTCCCAAAAATTGAATTTACTTTTTGATAATAAACAGGCAAGTGCACGGCCTAAAAAAACACTTAATTGACAACATCTTTTGTAAGTTGTTGCTTGTTTTTTATTTTGTTTTTCTTAACCTACTTACAACTACAATTAATGTTGAGAGAATTTCAACTAATTGTAGTGGGAAATGTAAGATGAGATAAACCCACTTTTTTATTGTTGATGTGTTTTGTTAAAGCTTTGATATTGTTACAAGTAAAACTGTTGCTATAAGTCTTAAACGTTTAACAGTTTTATTTGGTTTAATATCTCTAGTTTTTCTAAAATCTTTATGGATGAAGTTTCCTGATGATCTGGCCTAAGCAACCAGTGAAATGCATAGGAATAGCTTATCCCATCAACAATAAATTTCAAGTGTTTTTATCAAGAATAAAAACTGGGAATTAAGCACGAATAACAAAATCTTTTGAAATTAAAATTTTCTATTCCCAAAAAATTGAAATTACATTTTTATTATTTATTAAAAAAAAAACCGACCAGCCGGGCACCTGGCGTTTTGCCCTAATTCGGGTACGCTGAATTCAGTGGTGCTAACCGTTTTTTAGGTAAGCTCTTGTTTTCAAAATTTCGAAAACGGAGGAGGTTGCACAGCGTAACTCAAAAACGGTTTAGTTTATAAAATAAACTAAAAAAACGAAATTCCACAATAATATAACCTTTAACCATTGTTATAGGTTTTTCTAACATGCGTAGTCGTTTTAGAAACCAAATTTTTATGGCAATGGGGATAAAACAAATTATGTGAGGTTGGTCATACTTTTGACCCAGCTAAGGGCAATCTTGACGCTGCAGTGGCCAAATTTAAGAATTATATTAAACCGGCATATTTGTATGGGAGCCCCCCTAAAGGGTGGAGATACAAGGCAATTATGTTTTAAGAAAATGTTAAGCACAAAAAACTAATGAAGGTGCGTCATATATTTAATCCCCCTTGGGGCGGTTCCTTGGCAGTTCTGGGGCTTTTTCTTCAATATATTTCTAGTCTGTGTTGACAATTTTATTTGAGAGCCCCCTTAAAGAATAAAGAAAGCGTGCAGGTATGTTACAGGGATGATAAATGAGAAAACCAATATCGTACTTACTACAATCGTACTTATTCGACGCCAATAGAAATAAATATTTTTTTTTTATAAAAGAAAAAGAGTTTTGTTTCGGCTACACTTGAAACCATTGGTACATACGGTCTATTTCGTTCCTTGGCATATGCAATCGTCTAATGATCAAGTGCAAAAATCTATTCACAATACACAGAAAAAATTATTGCCGAATTTTTTTCAAACAAACGCTTGTTTGAAAATTTTTTTCATTTCTATAAATTTTTTTACTGATTCAAACAATATTTTTGTTTGATTTTTATTTAACCAACAAAAATATAATAAACGCGTTATTGGTGTCAAGTTTTCATAATTTTGTATGAAATATTTAACGCTCTTTAATGTTGTCGTCTTTTTGCATTTTTTATTTGATCGTAAGCAACACTTCTTTGTATAAGAACAACAACAAAAAACACACACAGTCTATTTTTGGACGCTTTAAAAAAGTGCAACTATAAGAAAAACAATAGCAGAAACAACATTATAAGAAACAAAATCCCGTATTCAATTTTTTAAAACTGTTTGGTTAAATACATCAAATACAAAAATATAATGATGACGAAAAACATATCGAGTCGGTCTGCTGCCGTTTTTGGTTACATTTCTTCTTCAGCAAAGGAAAGGATACAGCAACAGAGAGTGATAAAGAAAAACATTGTGTTGTGTGTGTATAAATAAGACTTCGTTCAAAAATTATTCCAACAAAAAAATGTGTCTCAAAGACAGCCGGCGGCTCTGCTCTGCCGTCATCTTCTCATACAGTGCTTACTTGTGTGCGCGTCATTGCTTGCGCAAAAACTTTTTTTTTTTATTTTGAAATTTAGTAAATGAATTTCAGTAAACTTTTTGTTTGATTCAGTTAAATTTTTTTTTTGAAAAAATCAGTGTTTTTTTTTTCAATAAACAAAATGCAAAAAAATTGTTTGAATATGCAAATTTGTTTATAGGACCGATTTCAGACAAAAAATTTTTTGATTCTACAAATTTTTGGTTTGAATTGGAAAAATAATTTTTTCTGTGTAGCGAAGTTTAGTGTTTGGTGCAAATGGTCTTGTAAAGAGCAAATGCAAAATATCATAGCTGTTTTGTTAAACCCAACAACAACATACACAGAGTTTATTTCAGATTTCATAAAAACGCTACGAAATTCTGCATTTGCACTTTCGCAAAACCATTTGCACCAAAGACTGAAATCAATTTATATTCGTTGGACAGTATATACGAGTTGCCATTTTATATCAATTATAAATATTTAGGTTTGAAAAATTTGGAAATAGTACCAAATGAGTCACCCCTGCAAATAAAATTGGACCACCTGATCCATTTTGATAAAATGGACTACTCCATGGACTGGTCCGATGTAATGCAAGCATGGACCATGTCATTGTTAAAAAGTGTTTGTAGTGAGACGACATGTCTTCTTTTTTTAACGACATGTTTTCGTTTTTAAACGACTTCAAAACTAATCCTCTTGAGTATACCATGGAGGAGTTTTAAAACTACTCCTAAGTGGTCCAAAGGTGGGTTATATGGTCCTCTCCTAGGACATCGTAATGTTAAATAGACCATGTTTTTTCCATACATTTGGGTTAGTTTTGGACTAGTCCTGGTCCCTTGTGGGCTACTCTTTACACGCGTGTTTGGACTGGTCCTATTATTTGCAGGGACGGTGGTACCACCGTACTTTTGGCTTTGAATTGTATCAAAAAAGTACAATTGTACCAACTTTATCAACCGTGGTACGTTAGAAACAAATTATATGCGTTTTTTTAGGCAAACGCACACAAACACAAATATTAAAGCTGAATTGACGTGTGTAAGAAAAAACAGTTCTAAAGAAACAATTCGCATCAATGCTGCTGTTTACTTTTTATTTTAATTAGGTTTTGTTCAATATGAGTTTTAGAGAAAACTTGTTAAGGCAAAAGTTGTTGGAAACTTTACTAACAACAACTTCTTAGAAAACGCTCGGGGTCTGCTTCAGTTAGAAGGTCACCAGAGGCTAAAAAGAACCGATACTTTGAGCCTAACTAGCAGACATTTTTAAAATTTGAATACAGCAGTTAGTGGTTACACTGGTAACAACTAATAAACAACAAGTAGAATTAAGATTTGAATACATATTGTAAATTTCGATAAGAAAGATTCAATAATAAAAATAAATTTAAAAAAAAAAAAAAAAAAAAAAAAATTCTTAGAAAACGATTTTTATGTAAAATTAACATTTTCCTAAATATAAGTCATACAAGTCGGACTTAACGATTTTTCTCAAACTTTGGGGGGCTTAAGGGACGGCTTAGCCTTCGCCGATTGTAAATTCTTTCCGTTTTTTGTTTTTCCAAACAATCTTTTTTATTAATAATTAGTATTGTGGTTATTTTGTTGAACTATTTATGGTTTTTAATCCAAATCTTTAATATTTTTAATTAGGCTTAAGTTCATGAAATTTAATTTTATTTAAATTATTTTTGTGAAGAAAGGAATTTTACAACATGAAAATTAATTAAAATTGTTATTGATAATCTTTCATTCTTGACGTGGCTCGGGCTCGAACCCTGGCCGGCAGGTTACCATGACATGTTTCGATCGCAACCACTCGATCTCCTCAGATGGATTTGCCGTCTTACACTCGCAGCCATCGACGACTGCTGACGTCACTAGCCAAACATCAATCCTTAAACCAAATTGTATTTTAACATTTGGTAGATCGAAATTTGCTTTCCTGAATGATTATCCATTTTAATCGATTTTACATGTTTTTTCCTTTACTTCTGTTTTTTCGTACTTTCGTCAAGAATTTTTCTTGAAGTCCAAGTACATTTTTTGTTTTTTCACTTTGTCTTTCCCTTTTCTGTTGACCTTTTTCAGCACAACTTAAAGGACAAATGTACACATAGAGCTCGTGCCTTAGCTTTAACAATAATTAGTATTGTGGTTATTTTGTTGAACTATTTATGGTTTTTAATCCAAATTTTTAATATTTTTAATTAGGCTTAAGTTCATGAAATTTAATTTTTTATTAAATTATTTTTGTGAAGAAAGGAATTTTACAACATGAAAATTAATTAAAATTGTTATTGATAATCTTTCATTCTTGACGTGGCTCGGGCTCGAACCCTGGCCGGCAGGTTACCATGACATGTTTCGATCGCAACCACTCGATCTCCTCAGATGGATTTGCCGTCTTACACTCGCAGCCATCGACGACTGCTGACGTCACTAGTCAAACATCAATCCTTAAACCAAATTGTATTTTAACATTTGGTAGATCGAAATTTGCTATCCTGAATGATTATCCATTTTAATCGATTTTACATGTTTTTTCCTTTACTTCTGTTTTTTCGTACTTTCGTCAAGAATTTTTCTTGAAGTCTAAGTACATTTTTTGTTTTTTCACTTTGTCTTTCCCTTTTCTGTTGACCTTTTTCAGCACAACTTGAAGGACAAATGTACACATAGAGCTCGTGCCTTAGCTTTAACAATAATTAGTATTGTGGTTATTTTGTTGAACTATTTATGGTTTTTAATCCAAATTTTTAATATTTTTAATTAGGCTTAAGTTCATGAAATTTAATTTTTTATTAAATTTAATTTTTTATTAAAAAACGGAAGTAAAGGAAAAAACATGTAAAATCAATTAAGATGGATAATCATTCAGGAAAGCAAATTTCGATCTACCAAATGTTAAAATACAATTTGGTTTAAGGATTGATGTTTGACTAGTGACGTCAGCAGTCGTCGATGGCTGCGAGTGTAAGACGGCAAATCCATCTGAGGAGATCGAGTGGTTGCGATCGAAACATGTCATGGTAACCTGCCGGCCAGGGTTCGAGCCCGAGCCACGTCAAGAATGAAAGATTATCAATAACAATTTTAATTAATTTTCATGTTGTAAAATTCCTTTCTTCACAAAAATAATTTAATAAAAAATTAAATTTCATGAACTTAAGCCTAATTAAAAATATTAAATCTTTTTTATTTCTAAAAAACAATCTGACAAAAAACCAAAAGTACATAAGATATTTAATATTAAATTTTACAATTATGAATTGTTTCATTTTCGTAAGACAAGTATATTTTAGACAAGTGGTTTATTTGGCTTCAACATTTCCTCCCCCCGTGAATCAATTGGATTCACCTTTAGTAAAGCAAGTTTAGAAGCAGGACGTCGAAGTATTCCATTTACCGTTTTCAAATCCACAAACCTAACTTGAACATCCTTAGCGGGATATGTTCTTAAGACGATACCTTTAGGCCATTTGTGTCTTGGTAAATTGAAATCACAAATCAAAACCAGGTCATCTTTTTTTAAAGCTTCAGCCTCGTCAAATCATTTTGATCTGCATATTAGTTGCGGTAAGTATTCCTTAATCCACCTCTTCCACAAACAATCTTTTAAATTTTGCGCTATTTGCCATTGCTTACGATAACATATTTCTTCTGTTGAAGTATTTCCCGTTTGAGTTGAATTAAGACAACCAATTAAAAAATGATTCGGTGTTAAAGGGTCCTCATCCACTGACGATATTAGTATTTCTGTTAGTGGTCTGGAATTTATAATATTTTCAGCTTCAATTAGAACACTTCTTAGTGTTTCAACTCTTGGTGCAACTTCAATTAAAGTTTTTTGTAAAAGACGTTTTACTATACGAATCAATCGTTCCCAACAACCACCAGCACTTGGGTTGATTGGACAATTAAAAACCCATTCTACATTTCGTTTTGTTAACTCACTATTGATTGAATCAATATTCAAAAGCTGATCTTCACTTTTTAACACCTTTTGAGCACCCAAAAAATTTGTACCATTGTCACTTCTTATTCGAATTGGTGTTCCTCTGCGATTTATAAAATTTCGCAAACAAAGAATAAAGGCATCTGTAGACAAGTTCTCAGCAATTTCGATATGTGCAGCACGAATAGTAAGGCAAGTAAAGATCAACCCCGGTATATGAAAAAGGTCGAACGTATGCAGTTACACGATCTAATGGAAGTTCACCCATGCGCGGTTGCTTTGGTTTTACGGAATCTCTTTGGCAAATAAGACAATTGTAAACAACCTTTTTCAAAACCGATTTCACACGAGGAATTTAATATTTTTGGCGTAGTTCATTTATAGCTAAGGAGGTATTTTGATGGTAATTCTTCTCATGATAATACTTTACGATCAATTCAGAAACACGATGATTTTGTGGCAAAATTATAGGTTTCCTGGTGTTGAAAGGAAGGTAAGTGGCTTCAGTGATGCGGCTATTTACTCGTAGTAATCCATCTGAATGAAGTATTGGAATTAATTTATAAATTGAACTACTTTTTTAAAATCATTTGTTTATTTTTTAAACATTTAATTTCATTCTCGAAACTTTCTTCTTGTATTAGGCGGCATATAAGTCTATCTACTTTTTCTAATTCTGCTATTGATAGTTGTCTAGTTTTTTGATATTCTTGACTAACAAACCGATTTAACCACGCAGCGGTTCTTTTAAGTTTTACATAGAAAGAAAACCGTGTGTACTCAAAAACTTTACAGCTCTTTCCTTTAACTATTAAGTTTACTCTTATTTCTTCCTCTATGTTTTGCTTTTGAATAATAATTTCTGATTTAGGCCAATCCTTTTCATTGCATTTCAAAAAAGAAGGACCCACTATCCATTTACTATTTCGATTAAACTTTGGTGGATATACTGCTCGTGTTCCTGCATCTACCGTATTGAGTTGCGTTGAAACCCAGTTCCATTGTTGAGGCCGTGTATGTTGTAGAATTTCAGCAATTCTATGGCTCACAAATGCCTTAAAACGCCGTTCTTTGGAATAAATCCACCGCAAACCCGTTTGGGAATCAGTCCAAAAATGAGTAGACAATATCTCAACCTCATGATTTTGAATAACTAGTCTCGACAATCTTACGCCCAAAACTGATGACTGTAACTCTAATCGAGGTATACTCAGTAACTTTTTCGGTGCACAGCGAACTTTCCCAATATCAAAGGAAACATCAACTTCACTATCTAAAACTGTCCTAAGATAGCAAACGGCAGCAAATGCTTCTTGACTAGCGTCTACAAATACATGAAGCTGTATATTTTTGCTTTGTAACAAATTAGTTGACAGACATCGAGGAATTTTAAATTCTTTAACTTGCTCAAATTCATCCCACCAGGCTTTCCAATTCTTTTGAAGTTCATGGGGAATCAAATCATCCCAATTTATATTCACTTTCCAAGTTTTTTGTATTAACGTTTTTGAATATAACATAAAATCTGCGATCATACCAAAAGGGTCAAAAACTGACATGGTTATTCTGAGAAGCTCTCTTTTTGTAGGTGCACGAAATCCATCTAGAACCTCTGAGGGGAGACATTGAAATTTTGTCTCAAAAAAAAACACATCTTCATCTTTTTTCCAGTACAATCTTTTCTGTGGACGCCTGCTTTTCCATTTTAACTGTTGTAGAAATTTCTCTTTGGCTACCATTCATAACGTATTCAACTCGCCTACTGTTTGAAGAAAATCCTCTTAATTCGAACCCACCTTGGGAATGTATATAAACAACCTCTTGAAAAATTCTTATAGCTTCTTCTTCATTATTAAAGCTGCAAACGAAGTCGTCTACATAATGTTTTTCCCTTATAGCCGCACTTGATTCCGGAAAGTTGTCAGCGAACTGTAATGCATTTAAATTTTTTATGTATTCAGCACAACACGGAGAGCAAATTGCTCCAAAGGTCATTGATACCATCACAAAATGTTGTATTGGCTCATTTGAATTGCCATTTCTCCAAAGAAATCTTTGAGAGTGTTGATCTTTGGGTTGTATCCTTATTTGAGAAAACATTTCTCTGATATCAGCGGCAACTGCAACCGTTCCTTGTCTAAACTTCATTAAAATTCCAAGCAGCGGTTTTGCTTGTTCTGGGCCTTTGACTAATGTTGAATTTAAGGACACATCTTGAACTTTAGCTGCAGCATCAAATACAATACGCAACTTCTTTGGCTTATGTGGAGACACAAATCGAAAATGTGGTAAATACCATATGGGATTGGATGAATCTGTTATTTCCTCTTCGGTCAATTTCCGGGCATAGTTCTTTTCTATATACTTATCCATTTCCTCCATATAACTTGCAGCATATTGAGGTTCTTGACTCATCTCTTTCTCAACAGTTAATAGTCGTTTATTTGCCATTTCAAAACTTGATGGAAAATTCGGTGGATAACTTTTCCACAAAAGGCCAGTTTCAAATCTATTTCCAGTTTTGTGCGTAGTTTGTTCCATAATGTTCTTGGCATGTTGATTTTCATCTGAAAGTAACAATTCGGTATTCGGATTGGATCCAAAATTCTCATTTTCAATAAACTCTTTGACCATATCATGAATTTCATTGTCCTTTATGTACATTACAGTTGGTGTATGGGGCCTATCAGAATTCGTTGGTCCATAGGTTATCCAACCAAGCTTAGTCTCTGCTGCAATTAAGTTGACGTCTTTACATACAGTCACATGGGAAGTAACACCAAGGTAAGAGTAATCTAATCCAATAAGTAGCACTGGAGAAACGTTGAAATAGCTTTCGATAGGCAAAGAACAATGCTCATTATATTTTAACTTATCAAAATCTTGAACTGGTAAATTAAAATTTGAAACAGTATGTATATTCTTTAACTTATATTTGGCTGCTGAATCTTGAAAACCTCTGATTTCAAACTGAACCTTGTACGAGTTTTCGGTAACTACATTGTCTCCATACCACTGAAGAGTAAGAGGGGATGATTTGCCTTTTAGACCAAGCTGACTTGCAGTTTGTTCAGCGATTAGAGATATTGATGAGCCCTCATCGAACATGGCGAAAACCTTTAAAGAACCAGCTGGGCCATAAATTGTCACAGGAACAATTTTAAAAAGTATACTTGCCTGTTGCGCCCTACAGTTTAATATTGGTTGCAACTGGCTAGAACTCGACTGATTTCTTACATCATCTTTACTTGAGTCATGTAGCATTTTGTGGTGATTTCGACAATTACTTAGTCCACAAGATTTCTTATTACGACATAAAGCTGTTCCATCACCCTTATACAAACAAGAAAAACATAGTTTCAATTGTTTTACTTTATCCCATCGTGTTGATATAGACATCTTTTCAAATTCTTTACATTTGGCAATATTATAGTTATTTTTGCAAATTGCACATTGTATATTTTTTGGTTTATCTATAACCATCATTTGTTTCGGCTGTACAATTTGTGAAGGACTATTTGGTACAAGGCTAACTACTCGAGCTACATCACTTAACCAATCCGCAAAATCTGTTATTGTTGAATAGGGTCTAATCGGCATTGAATATCGAGCCCATTCAAACTGCTTATCTGCCGGAAGCTTTTTTACTAACTCATCTAATAATGTGGCATTCATCAAGTGGTGGGCACAGTTTGCAGAATTAAGATATGTCACAACATTCCTAACATTTGTTAAAAATTCAACCAACTGGTTTAATTTCCTAGGACTTATTATAGGAAACTGCTGTATTTTCAATAATTGTAAACGTACTAATATATTTGGTCCCCCAAACAGAAATTCTAATTCTTCAATAATTTTGGGAACACTTTCAGGATGTATTAACATTGAAATAACAACCTCTCTGGCGGGCCCTTGCAAGAATCTTTGTAAACGCATCAAGTTCTGACGGTTGCTATATTTATACATACTACTGGTTTCTTTAAAATTTGTAATAAACAAAGGCCAATCTTCTGCAAGTCCGGAGAATTGTGGCAAATCATATAGCTTATGGCTGGAATCGTGGAAAACTACAGAGGATTCATGAGGAAGTACTGGCTGTTGCTGCACATCTGCAATATTTTTTACCACATTTGATTCTTGTCTCTGGATACTTGCAGACATTTGATTTCTTAGCATAGTCATTTCCTTTCGGCTATCAGAAATTGACCTTGCTAGTTCTTGAACACAATTTACCATTTCTGCGAATTGGCTTTGAGTAACAGGCGATTCATCTACCTCCGTCATTATATTATTTAGATCTTCGGCTGATCCGGCTTGACTTCGTAAATCGTATCGCTTAGACATTTACAAAACTTTAGTTGCAATTAAACGAGACCACGGCAAAAGCTAAAATGGCAAATATCAAAACGGGCGTGTTTGTAATATTCAACGGCAAAGTTGTGGATTTCAAACAATAATCTTGTATAAAAAATACAATGAAAATGAAAACTTGTAAATTCTTTCCGTTTTTTGTTTTTCCAAACAATCTTTTTTATTTCTAAAAAACAATCTGACAAAAAACCAAAAGTACATAAGATATTTAATATAAAATTTTACAATAATGAATTGTTTCATTTTCGTAAGACAAGTATATTTTAGACAAGTGGTTTATTTGGCTTCAACACCGATCGTCCTAAAAAAATTTTGGAGTTGTTTTTTTTATCAATACCCACCAAATTGGCGAGTGAGACCTAAATAAATCCAACTTTTGATTTTAACGGTCACCCTTATAACACATATAGACCACTAATAAAATATTAATCAAAATTTATTAACTTAAGTTTGTACAATTAAAAAAAAAAGTATTAAACTTTATAAGACATAGGCTGAGCTCCAATACATCCTAATACCTTGCAGAGAACCTAAAAAATGTATCAAAGAGTTTAACAATGCATAGTTGGCTTTGTATATGCGTTGATAACTTGCTCTGTTTTGGAACTCATCCATACTTTCTGCAGTTCTTATACCATTGCCTTTATAAAACTATGTTTCAAAATACAGAATCAAAGCATCCCGCTGTTCTACGATTCTTACAACATCATCCTTTAAGAAGTCTATCTTGTATAAGAAACACCTAATACAGAACAGAATTCCTGAAATTCTTTTATTTATGTTATTCTTTAAGGACTATGTGAAAAAACTTTTAATATTACCAAAAAGAACCTTAATATTTTTTGCATTACTGAGTAAGATTAACTGCCTGTTCATCTATTTCTGAACGAAGACTTCGTTCGATTAACTTACATTTAAAACGAAAACAAATTATACAATATTGTCTTTGTTTACATGTAATTTAAGTCTACGTTTGACATCGATTAATAGGCTATAAGCTTACCAACAGTTCTAGTCATGGCGTGAGCGCCGTTTGTTGCCAATCCGATCAAATTTTGTATAGGAATATTGTTTGTTGATAAATAGTTTTTTATAAGAAGAAAAATTTAAACGATGACAAAGCTATCCTTTATTAAACTAACACCGTCAAAGTAACTTGCTCCTAACGTAATATCAATGCCATATCTATAGTTTCATCAACAATCAAAAAAAAATGTTTGTGTTTGGTAAAAAAGCTATGAGAATTGTAATTAGTGTTCCCAACTTTTTTTGTTGTAATTAAAGTACATTGATTATTAAAGGTTAAGAAAAAAAAGTACACAGTATAAATATAAAGTACAATTAAATTCTTTTTATTGTTATATTAAAAAACGTTTTAAATTGCTTTTCGCAGGTTTTATCAAGCAATTACACTGTGCTAGAATTTGACACTTTTTTTTAAACAATCCGGACAACTGGCGCTTTAACCTAATTCGGGTACGCTGAATCGAATACCGGTTCAAAAACGGTTCAGTTTATTGAAATTACTAAAAAAAATCGAAAATCCGCAACAAAATTTCCTTTAAACGTTAAATTTTATTCTAACATGCGCAGTTGTTTTAGAAACATATTTTTTTTTTTTTGGCAACAAAAATAATTTTTCAGCAACATTTCGAAAATTTTTGTTTGTTAAACATATAAAAAACAGACATAAAAAACAAAGCGACAAACAAAACAAGCTATAAATGATTAAAATCTGTTAATCACTTTTGATTTTAGTCACAAATATCGAAAAATTTTAATTTATTTTAAAATTTCATAAAACGCAATATTTGGTTAAGCCCCCTTAAGAAGTGGTGATCTCTCGAGAAATTGTAAAGGACAAAAACTAATTGAGGTCGGTCACACATTATATCCCACTAGGGGCGACTCCTTGGCAGTTATGGGACGTTTTCCTCAATATATTTCTAGTCTGTATTAAACATTTTGTATGTGAGCCCCCTTAAGGAATGGAAATCTTGAAATTTTGTTTAAAATGTTAGTTTAACGAGTCACTTTTGTGCTCGCGATCTAAAAGGAGGCAGTAATTTGAAAGAGTTTTGCACTCGTGTTTTAAAAACAGGCAGTTATTGTACTCAAACAAAACAAACAAATGAAATAGTTTTGTCAGATAATTTTTTTCCAAAAATCGTCCTGCCAACATAAAAAACATCAACAAATGGCCCTGACTAATAGTTGTTCTTTAGTTTTCTAAAAAAAAAAAAACTTGAACAATAAGTATTATAATTTTATGACTAATAAAACCCTGACTAATATAACCTGAATCTATTTTGAATTCTAGATCAATCTAATCATACGAAATAAAGTATTTTCGCGTACTTTATTATTCTAATAAAGTATAGAGTACAATTACTCGAAATAACGTACAATACTTTATTATAAAGTACGGTTGGCAAGCCTAATTGTAATTGTCTGCTATCCGTCCAATTTTCTAAAACCGACCAAAATTAGGTTTGGCCTACCATCCGACCAAATTTGGTCGGAAAATACCATGTTCGGTAACGTCCTACACGTAACCCCTAGTTTTATTAAAAGTTAATTTGCTGGTAACGTTTAACAAAAACAAAATGTATGTATATATACAAATTCATTTAATTATGGCAATAACACATTAGGGTGGTCGTTAACTGTATGGATCAAATTTGTTTTCTATTTTTCCATGCTCTCACCCCCCAATTCGGTGGGTATTGATAAAAAAACAACTCAAAAATTTTTTAGGACGATCGGCGAAGGCTAAGCCGTCCCTCAAGCCCCCCAAAGTTTGAGAAAAATCGTAAAGTCCGACTTGTATGACTTATATTTAGGAAAATGTTAATTTTACATAAAAATCGTTTTCTAAGAAGTTGTTGTTAGTAAAGTTTCCAACAACGTTTGCCTTAACAAGTTTTCTCTAAAACTCATATTGAACAAAACATAATTAAAATAAAAAGTAAACAGCAGCATTGATGCGAATTGTTTCTTTAGAACTGTTTTCTCTTACACACGTCAATTCAGCTTTAATACTTGTGTTTGTGTGCGTTTGCTTAACCCTTTATACCCCATGATCTCAAAAATGTCTGCAATTTTGAAATTAGATACATTTAGGTAAATAATAAGACACCTCATTTTTAAAAAATTTAAAAAATACATGCTTATTTATTAATTATAGATTTTAGGGAGTGTGACATTTCTGTAACATTGAGTTAAATGTTGAAAAAAAATTATGTTGTTTGAAACAATTTAAAGCAATTATTTTGTTTGTTGTAGCATAATGCTACACCACATTTTTCACATATAGTTTGGGAAACGCCAGTACATTTAATAAATTTGCAACGGATTCTTTTTTCTACCCAAATCGGCCAGTATCCTGACGTACAGCCTTTGGGGGAACATGTTGGGCCGGGCCTTTATGTTTTTTAGCTTGAATTTCATTTTCGATAGATCTTTTTGTCTTCATATTAGGTTTCTGACCAAGCTTACAAAGAGTTTCACTCACCCACTTTCTTTTCTCAAGATTTCTTTTTCAGTTGGCAATTTACAATCTGTAATTCTGTTCCGGCGTACTGTGCCAAGACTCAGTATATCCTCTCTGACTAAGAATTCTAGCAAAGGTAGAGAGGTGAAATAGTTGTCGAAATAAAGCTGATAGTTTTGATGCTTAGGAATACAGCTCGCCAGTCTTACAACGCCATTTTAAGATGCTCCTAAATCTGGTTCGCTGTTTAATACTACGTTCTCAGCTCCTGTTTCAGGTTCGATATGATAAGCAAAACCTGAAACTCTACTAAAGACGTATATTTTATAACCCCACTTATTTATGAGGCTTATTTGGGTTGTATCTTTTTAAGTTATTTCTTGCTTTAGTTGAACAAATCTGCTCATCAACACAAAGGTTTTCCTCCATTGGAATACCATCAAAAGCAGCGTTTAGTTTTTCTATAATAGGCCTTATTTTATAAAGTCTATCTCCATTTGAAGCATTGCGTGGAGGCAAATTGAAATTGTCGTTAAAATGTAAGTATTGTCTAATTTTTTAAAATTTTTGCTTCGACATTATTTGCTGAATCATCGGTGTGCCAATAGTTGAATTCCAATGACTGGTTACTCTTGGTAGTTGTATTAGTGACATCATAAAACTAATCCCATAAACTGCTGAATGTCAGTACCAGTTATATGAAAAAACTGATATGGATTTTTTGCATTGCGTATAGATCTGTTTGCTCAGCGATTGAAGTCATAAGCTCCTTTGGGAAAAAATATAAAAAGAATTTGATTGGTGTGTCCATATCCAATATATTTGGTGGCAATGTTATATTTTCGTTAAATTTTGTTTGATCTTTGTTAGCGATAAGACTCTTTTGTTTCCATGTTAGATTTAATTTTCTTCTCTTTTGTTTTGTTGAATGTGGTTGGTTTGTTTCCTGCTCAGGAGGAGCATATAAGAAATCAGAGATTAGTTCAATGTTTTCATTATCACTGATTGAATTTGTTTCAATTTCAACGTTATCTTCAAATCCTTCAAATGGTTGAAAATATGGATCATCAACACTGTCAGCATCCTCATCCAATCCATCTTCACTGTCATATTGATACAATATGTCCATTATTTCATCTTCCCGTAATGATCGTGCCGCCATTCTAGTATAAAATTATATACATAATAAACCATCCACGTACCTATTTTATTACAATATAATTACCTTTTAACTCAATGTAACAGAAATGGTACAAACAAACAAAATCAATTTTGAGGTATAAAAAACAAAAAAACTAGTCGTTGCTAATAATATTTATATAAAATCTGTCACTTACTTACAGATTTGCCAAAAATAATAAAACATTAGTGTAATCTGCGGGTTTTACCTTTTTAGAAAACTCAAATGAAAAATGACGTTAAACATAACTGTTGCCATCACAGAGTTTAACAATACATAAATCTGTTTATTTCTATAATTCAGAGATGTTACACTAGTTTGAATGAAATTTTGTGGAAATTTTTGTGGTTTGTTACAGAAATGTCACATGAGGCTATAAAAGGTTAAAAAAAAAATAGTCAAACGCATATCATTTGTTTCTAACGTATCACGGTTGATAAAGTTGGTGCAATTGTACTTTTTTGATACAATTCAAAGCCAAAAAGTACGGTGGTACTCTAGGGTGGCCGTTAAAACCAAAAGTTGGATTTATTTAGGTCTCACTAGCCAATTTGGTGGGTATTGATAAAAAACAACTCAAAAATTTTAAAGACGATCGGCGAAGGCTAAGCCGTCCCTCAAGCCCACCAAAGTTTGAGAAAAATTATAATTTACATGAAATCTGAATTTTATGTTTAATAACTTATTAATTAATATTAATTTTGTAGAAAATTTGTTCACAAGTTTTTCTTTATCTCTTATTAAACTTAAAATATCGAATAAGCCACAAAAAAATCTAATTTTTAATTCATTAAAGAAACGCATTTTCTATGAATTAGTTTTGTTGAAAAACATTTTTATTATTCAAAAGATTTTGTTATTCGTGCTTAATTCCCAGTTTTTATTCTTGATAAAAACACTTGAAACTTATTGTTGATGGGATAAGCTATTCCTATGTATTACATGGGGAATGTAAGATGAGATAAACCCACGTTTTTATTGTTGATGTGTTTTGTTAAAGCTTTGATATTGTTACAAGTAAAACTGTTGCTATAAGTCTTATACGTTTAACAGTTTTATTTGGTTTAATATCTCTAGTTTTTCTAAAATCTTTATGGATGAAGTTTCCTGATGATCTGGCCTAAGCAACCAGTGAAATGCATAGGAATAGCTTATCCCATCAACAATAAATTTCAAGTGTTTTTATCAAGAATAAAAACTGGGAATTAAGCACGAATAACAAAATCTTTTGAAATTAAAATTTTGTATTCCCAAAAATTGAAATTACTTTTTGATAATAAACAGGCAAGTGCACGGCCTAAAAAAACACTTAATTGACAACATCTTTTGTAAGTTGTTGTTTATTTTTTATTTTGTTTTTCTTAACCTACTTACAACTACAATTAATGTTGAGAGAATTTCAACTAATTGTAGTGGGGAATGTAAGATGAGATAAACCCACTTTTTTATTGTTGATGTGTTTTGTTAAAGCTTTGATATTGTTACAAGTAAAACTGTTGCTATAAGTCTTATACGTTTAACAGTTTTATTTGGTTTAATATCTCTAGTTTTTCTAAAATCTTTATGGATGAAGTTTCCTGATGATCTGGCCTAAGCAACCAGTGAAATGCATAGGAATAGCTTATCCCATCAACAATAAATTTCAAGTGTTTTTATCAAGAATAAAAACTGGGAATTAAGCACGAATAACAAAATCTTTTGAAATTAAAATTTTGTATTCACAAAAATTGAAATTTTTTTTTGATAATAAACAGGCAAGTGCACGGCCTAAAAAAACACTTAATTGACAACATCTTTTGTAAGTTGTTGTTTGTTTTTAATTTTGTTTTTCTTAACCTACTTACAACTACAATTAATGTTGAGAGAATTTCAACTTATTGTAGTGGGGAATGTAAGATGAGATAAGCCCACTTTTTTATTGTTGATGTGTTTTGTTAAAGCTTTGATATTGTTACAAGTAAAACTGTTGCTATAAGTCTTAAACGTTTAACAGTTTTATTTGGTTTAATATCTCTAGTTTTTCTAAAATCTTTATGGATGAAGTTTCCTGATGATCTGGCCTAAGCAACCAGTGAAATGCATAGGAATAGCTTATCCCATCAACAATAAATTTCAAGTGTTTTTATCAAGAATAAAAACTGGGAATTAAGCACGAATAACAAAATCTTTTGAAATTAAAATTTTCTATTCCCAAAAAATTGAAATTACATTTTTATTATTTATTAAAAAAAAAAACGACCAGCCGGGCACCTGGCGTTTTGCCCTAATTCGGGTACGCTGAATTCAGTGGTGCTAACCGTTTTTTAGGTAAGCTCTTGTTTTCAAAATTTCGAAAACGGAGCAGGTTGCACAGCGTAACTCAAAAACGGTTTAGTTTATAAAATAAACTAAAAAAACGAAATTCCACAATAATATAACCTTTAACCATTGTTATAGGTTTTTCTAACATGCGTAGTCGTTTTAGAAACCAAATTTTTATGGCAATGGGGATATTCGTGTTATTCGTGCTTAATTCCCAGTTTTTATTCTTGATAAAAACACTTGAAACTTATTGTTGATGGGATAAGCTATTCCTATGCATTACATGGGGAATGTAAGATGAGATAAGCCCACTTTTTTATTGTTGATGTGTTTTGTTAAAGCTTTGATATTGTTACAAGTAAAACTGTTGCTATAAGTCTTATACGTTTAACAGTTTTATTTGGTTTAATATCTCTAGTTTCTCTAAAATCTTTATGGATGAAGTTTCCTGATGATCTGGCCTAAGCAACCAGTGAAATGCATAGGAATAGCTTATCCCATCAACAATAAATTTCAAGTGTTTTTATCAAGAATAAAAACTGGGAATTAAGCACGAATAACAAAATCTTTTGAAATTAAAATTTTGTATTCCCAAAAATTGAATTTACTTTTTGATAATAAACAGGCAAGTGCACGGCCTAAAAAAACACTTAATTGACAACATCTTTTGTAAGTTGTTGCTTGTTTTTTATTTTGTTTTTCTTAACCTACTTACAACTACAATTAATGTTGAGAGAATTTCAACTAATTGTAGTGGGAAATGTAAGATGAGATAAACCCACTTTTTTATTGTTGATGTGTTTTGTTAAAGCTTTGATATTGTTACAAGTAAAACTGTTGCTTTAAGTCTTATACGTTTAACAGTTTTATTTGGTTTAATATCTCTAGTTTTTCTAAAATCTTTATGGATGAAGTTTCCTGATGATCTGGCCTAAGCAACCAGTGAAATGCATAGGAATAGCTTATCCCATCAACAATAAATTTCAAGTGTTTTTATCAAGAATAAAAACTGGGAATTAAGCACGAATAACAAAATCTTTTGAAATTAAAATTTTCTATTCCCAAAAATTTAAATTACATTTTTATTATTTATTAAAAAAAAACCGACCAGCCGGGCACCTGGCGTTTTGCCCTAATTCGGGTACGCTGAATTCAGTGGTGCTAACCGTTTTTTAGGTAAGCTCTTGTTTTCAAAATTTCGAAAACGGAGCAGGTTGCACAGCGTAACTCAAAAACGGTTTAGTTTATAAAATAAACTAAAAAAACGAAATTCCACAATAATATAACCTTTAACCATTGTTATAGGTTTTTCTAACATGCGTAGTCGTTTTAGAAACCAAATTTTTATGGCAATGGGGATATTCGTGTTATTCGTGCTTAATTCCCAGTTTTTATTCTTGATAAAAACACTTGAAACTTATTGTTGATGGGATAAGCTATTCCTATGCATTACATGGGGAATGTAAGATGAGATAAACCCACTTTTTATTGTTGATGTGTTTTGTTTAAGCTTTGATATTGTTACAAGTAAAACTGTTGCTATAAGTCTTATACGTTTAACAGTTTTATTTGGTTTAATATCTCTAGTTTCTCTAAAATCTTTATGGATGAAGTTTCCTGATGATCTAGCCTAAGCAACCAGTGAAATGCATAGGAATAGCTTATCCCATCAACAATAAATTTCAAGTGTTTTTATCAAGAATAAAAACTGGGAATTAAGCACGAATAACAAAATCTTTTGAAATTAAAATTTTGTATTCCCAAAAATTGAAATTACTTTTTGATAATAAACAGGCAAGTGCACGGCCTAAAAAAACACTTAATTGACAACATCTTTTGTAAGTTGTTGTTTGTTTTTTATTTTGTTTTTCTTAACCTACTTACAACTACAATTAATGTTGAGAGAATTTCAACTAATTGTAGTGGGGAATGTAAGATGAGATAAACCCACGTTTTTATTGTTGATGTGTTTTGTTAAAGCTTTGATATTGTTACAAGTAAAACTGTTGCTATAAGTCTTATACGTTTAACAGTTTTATTTGGTTTAATATCTCTAGTTTTTCTAAAATCTTTATGGATGAAGTTTCCTGATGATCTGGCCTAAGCAACCAGTGAAATGCATAGGAATAGCTTATCCCATCAACAATAAATTTCAAGTGTTTTTATCAAGAATAAAAACTGGGAATTAAGCACGAATAACAAAATCTTTTGAAATTAAAATTTTGTATTCCCAAAAATTGAAATTACTTTTTGATAATAAACAGGCAAGTGCACGGCCTAAAAAAACACTTAATTGACAACATCTTTTGTAAGTTGTTGTTTATTTTTTATTTTGTTTTTCTTAACCTACTTACAACTACAATTAATGTTGAGAGAATTTCAACTAATTGTAGTGGGGAATGTAAGATGAGATAAACCCACTTTTTTATTGTTGATGTGTTTTGTTAAAGCTTTGATATTGTTACAAGTAAAACTGTTGCTATAAGTCTTATACGTTTAACAGTTTTATTTGGTTTAATATCTCTAGTTTTTCTAAAATCTTTATGGATGAAGTTTCCTGATGATCTGGCCTAAGCAACCAGTGAAATGCATAGGAATAGCTTATCCCATCAACAATAAATTTCAAGTGTTTTTATCAAGAATAAAAACTGGGAATTAAGCACGAATAACAAAATCTTTTGAAATTAAAATTTTGTATTCCCAAAAATTAAAATTACTTTTTGATAATAAACAGGCAAGTGCACGGCCTAAAAAAACACTTAATTGACAACATCTTTTGTAAGTTGTTGTTTGTTTTTTATTTTGTTTTTCTTAACCTACTTACAACTACAATTAATGTTGAGAGAATTTCAAATAATTGTAGTGGGGAATGTAAGATGAGATAAACCCACTTATTTATTGTTGATGTGTTTTGTTAAAGCTTTGATATTCTTACAAGTAAAACTGTTGCTATAAGTCTTATACGTTTAACAGTTTTATTTGGTTTAATATCTCTGGTTTTTCTAAAATCTTTATGGATAAAGTTTCCTGATGATCTGGCCTAAGCAACCAGTGAAATGCATAGGAATAGCTTATCCCATCAACAATAAATTTCAAGTGTTTTTATCAAGAATAAAAACTGGGAATTAAGCACGAATAACAAAATCTTTTGAAATTAAAATTTTGTATTCCCAAAAATTTAAATTACATTTTTATTATTTATTAAAAAAAAAACCGACCAGCCGGGCACCTGGCGTTTTGCCCTAATTCGGGTTCGCTGAATTCAGTGGTGCTAACCGTTTTTTAGGTAAGCTCTTGTTTTCAAAATTTCGAAAACGGAGGAGGTTGCACAGCGTAACTCAAAAACGGTTTAGTTTATAAAATAAACTAAAAAAACGAAATTCCACAATAATATAACCTTTAACCATTGTTATAGGTTTTTCTAACATGCGTAGTCGTTTTAGAAACCAAATTTTTATGGCAATGGGGATAAAACAAATTATGTGAGGTTGGTCATACTTTTGACCCAGCTAAGGGCAATCTTGACGCTGCAGTGGCCAAATTTAAGAATTATATTAAACCGGCATATTTGTATGGGAGCCCCCCTAAAGGGTGGAGATACAAGGCAATTATGTTTTAAGAAAATGTTAAGCACAAAAAACTAATGAAGGTGCGTCATATATTTAATCCCCCTTGGGGCGATTCCTTGGCAGTTCTGGGGCTTTTTCTTCAATATATTTCTAGTCTGTGTTGACAATTTTATTTGAGAGCCCCCTTAAAGAATAAAGAAAGCGTGCAGGTATGTTACAGGGATGATAAATGAGAAAACCAATATCGTACTTACGAACTTCTACAATCGTACTTTTTCGACGCCAATAGAAATAAATATTTTTTTTTTATAAAAGAAAAAGAGTTTTGTTTCGCTTACACTTGAAACCATTGGTACATACGGTCTATTTCGTTCCTTTGTTTTTATAATATTTTGCCATGAAGCCGCTGATACTTGATTTAGAATGTGGCATATGCAATCGTCTAATGATCAAGTGCAAAATTCTATTCACAATACACAGAAAAAATTATTGCCGAATTTTTTTCAAACAAACGCTTGTTTGAAAATTTTTTTCATTTCTATAAATTTTTTTACTGATTCAAACAATATTTTTGTTTGATTTTTATTTAACCAACAAAAATGTGGACAACTCTTCAAAAATATAATAAACGCGTTATTGGTGTGAAGTTTTCATAATTTTTTATGAAATATTTAACGCTCTTTAATGTTGTCGTCTTTTTGCATTTTTTTATTTGATCGTAAGCAACACTTCTTTGTGTGAAATATAAGAACAACAACAAAAAACACACACAGTCTATTTTTGGACGCTTTAAAAAAGTGCAACTATAAGAAAAACAATAGCAGAAACAACATTATAAGAAACAAAATCCCGTATTCCATTTTTTAAAACTGTTTGGTTAAATACATCAAATACAAAAATATAATGATGACGAAAAACATATCGAGTCGGTCTGCTGCCGTTTTTGGTTACATTTCTTCTTCAGCAAAGGAAAGGATACAGAAACAGAGAGTGATAAAGAAAAACATTGTGTTGTGTGTGTATAAATAAGACTTCGTTCAAAAATTATTCCAACAAAAAAATGTGTCTCAAAGACAGCCGGCGGCTCTGCTCTGCCGTCATCTTCTCATACAGTGCTTACCCGTGTGCGCGTCATTGCTTGCGCAAAAACTTTTTTTTTTATTTTGAAATTTAGTAAATGAATTTCAGTAAACTTTTTGTTTGATTCAGTTAAATTATTTGTTTGAAAAAATCAGTGTTTTTTTTTCAATAAACAAAATGCAAATAAATTGTTTGAATATGCAAATTTGTTTATAGGACCGATTTCAGACAAAAAATTTTTTGATTCTACAAATTTTTGGTTTGAATTGGAAAAATAATTTTTTTCTGTGTAGCGAAGTTTAGTGTTTGGTGCAAATGGTCTTGTAAAGAGCAAATGCAAAATATCATAGCTGTTTTGTTAAACCCAACAACAACATACACAGAGTTTATTTCAGATTTCATAAAAACGCTACGAAATTCTGCATTTGCACTTTCGCAAAACCATTTGCACCAAAGACTGAAATCAGTAGTGCGATTCACTAACTTTTATAACGATAATCGAATCGTTAAAATAAGTATAACGAAAATTTATCGAATATGCTATTCTGTAAAATTTTTAACGATATTCGCTGTCGTTTAAAGTCAGCTGTTACTTTAAGCAATTTTTTTGTCGTTATCTTAGCGACAATAATTTAGTTTGTGTTTATTTTATCGATAAAATGTTTTTTATGTTTAAAATAGCTTACATACATACAAAGATATATTCATATGTATATGTATGAACAAAAACAAAATAATAAATTTAAAATTTGCAAAAAGAAAGCAAATTAAAAACAAAAATAAAATTCTAAATGTAAAATTCACAAAAAAAAAAATATAAAACCACAAATTAACCCTTCGTCTTACTTATGAGTCTGGCCAGACCTTTTTCAGTGCATTTTAAATGAAAAAATATGTGTAACAAGGGGGTTAAGAACAATTTCATATGTTTTTATTTTATTTTCTTTTGTGCTTTTCGTTTTTTTTTTAACATTTTGTAGACAGAGATGTTACAAAAAAAACAGCTGTGTACTATCGTTAAAAAAAATTACAGAATCACACTATCGTTACTGCAAGCGAATATAAATGTCGACAAATATTACGATTGTCGGATCGTTAAAAGTTAGTGAATCGCACCACAGTTTATATTCGTTGGACAGTAAATACGAGTTGCCATTTTATATCAATTATAAATATTTAGGTTTGAAAAATTTGGAAATAGTACCAAATGAGTCACCCCTGCAAATAAAATTGGACCACCTGATCCATTTTGATAAAATGGACTACTCCATGGACTGGTCCGATGTAATGCAAGCATGGACCATGTCATTGTTAAAAAGTGTTTGTAGTGAGACGACATGTCTTCTTTTTTTAACGACATGTTTTCGTTTTTAAACGACTTCAAAACTAATCCTCTTGAGTATACCATGGAGGAGTTTTAAAACTACTCCTAAGTGGTCCAAAGGTGGGTTATATGGTCCTCTCCTAGGACATCGTAATGTTAAATAGACCATGTTTTTTCCATACATTTGGGTTAGTTTTGGACTAGTCCTGGTCCCTTGTGGGCTACTCTTTACACGCGTGTTTGGACTGGTCCTATTATTTACAGGGACGGTGGTACCACCGTACTTTTGGCTTTGAATTGTATCAAAAAAGTAAAATTGTACCAACTTTATCAACCGTGGTACGTTAGAAACAAATTATATGCGTTTTTTTAGGCAAACGCACACAAACACAAATATTAAAGCTGAATTGACGTGTGTAAGAAAAAACAGTTCTAAAGAAACAATTCGCATCAATGCTGCTGTTTACTTTTTATTTTAATTAGGTTTTGTTCAATATGAGTTTTAGAGAAAACTTGTTAAGGCAAAAGTTGTTAGAAACTTTACTAACAACAACTTCTTAGAAAACGCTCGGGGTCTGCTTCAGTTAGAAGGTCACCAGAGGCTAAAAAGAACCGATACTTTGAGCCTAACTAGCAGACATTTTTAAAATTTGAATACAGCAGTTAGTGGTTACACTGGTAACAACTAATAAACAACAAGTAGAATTAAGATTTTAATACATATTGTCAATTTCGATAAGAAAGATTCAATAATAAAAATAAATTTAAAAAAAAAAAAAAAAAAAAAAAAAAAAAAACTTCTTAGAAAACGATTTTTATGTAAAATTAACATTTTCCTAAATATAAGTCATACAAGTCGGACTTTACGATTTTTCTCAAACTTTGGGGGGCTTGATGGACGGCTTAGCCTTCGCCGATTGTAAATTCTTTCCGATTTTTGTTTTTCCAAACAATCTTTTTTATTTCTAAAAAACAATCTGACAAAAAACCAAAAGTACATAAGATATTTAATATTAAATTTTACAATTATGAATTGTTTCATTTTCGTAAGACAAGTATATTTTAGACAAGTGGTTTATTTGGCTTCAACATTTCCTCCCCCCGTGAATCAATTGGATTCACCTTTAGTAAAGCAAGTTTAGAAGCAGGACGTCGAAGTATTCCATTTACCGTTTTCAAATCCACAAACCTAACTTGACCATCCTTAGCGGGATATGTTCTTAAGACGATACCTTTAGGCCATTTGTGTCTTGGTAAATTGAAATCACAAATCAAAACCAGGTCATCTTTTTTTAAAGCTTCAGCCTCGTCAAATCATTTTGATCTGCATATTAGTTGCGGTAAGTATTCCTTAATCCACCTCTTCCACAAACAATCTTTTAAATTTTGCGCTATTCGCCATTGCTTACGATAACATAATTCTTCTGTTGAAGTATTTCCCGTTTGAGTTGAATTAAGACAACCAATTAAAAAATGATTCGGTGTTAAAGGGTCCTCATCCACTGACGATATTGGTATTTCTGTTAGTGGTCTGGAATTTATAATATTTTCAGCTTCAATTAGAACACTTCTTAGTGTTTCAACTCTTGGTGCAACTTCAATTAAAGTTTTTTGTAAAAGACGTTTTACTATACGAATCAATCGTTCCCAACAACCACCAGCACTTGGGTTGATTGGACAATTAAAAACCCATTCTACATTTCGTTTTGTTAACTCACTATTGATTGAATCAATATTCAAAAGCTGATCTTCACTTTTTAACACCTTTTGAGCACCCAAAAAATTTGTACCATTGTCACTTCTTATTCGAATTGGTGTTCCTCTGCGATTTATAAAATTTCGCAAACAAAGAATAAAGGCATCTGTAGACAAGTTCTCAGCAATTTCGATATGTGCAGCACGAATAGTAAGGCAAGTAAAGATCAACCCCGGTATATGAAAAAGGTCGAACGTATGCAGTTACACGATCTAATGGAAGTTCACCCATGCGCGGTTGCTTTGGTTTTACGGAATCTCTTTGGCAAATAAGACAATTGTAAACAACCTTTTTCAAAACCGATTTCACACGAGGAATTTAATATTTTTGGCGTAGTTCATTTATAGCTAAGGAGGTATTTTGATGGTAATTCTTCTCATGATAATACTTTACGATCAATTCAGAAACACGATGATTTTGTGGCAAAATTATAGGTTTCCTGGTGTTGAAAGGAAGGTAAGTGGCTTCAGTGATGCGGCTATTTACTCGTAGTAATCCATCTGAATGAAGTATTGGAATTAATTTATAAATTGAACTACTTTTTTAAAATCCTTTGTTTATTTTTTAAACATTTAATTTCATTCTCGAAACTTTCTTCTTGTATTAGGCGGCATATAAGTCTATCTACTTTTTCTAATTCTGCTATTGATAGTTGTCTAGTTTTTTGATATTCTTGACTAACAAACCGATTTAACCACGCAGCGGTACTTTTAAGTTTTACATATGAAGAAAACCGTGTGTACTCAAAAACTTTACAGCTCTTTCCTTTAACTATTAAGTTTACTCTTATTTCTTCCTCTATGTTTTGCTTTTGAATAATAATTTCTGATTTAGGCCAATCCTTTTCATTGCATTTCAAAAAAGAAGGACCCACTATCCATTTACTATTTCGATTAAACTTTGGTGGATATACTGCTCGTGTTCCTGCATCTACCGTATTGAGTTGCGTTGAAACCCAGTTCCATTGTTGAGGCCGTGTATGTTGTAGAATTTCAGCAATTCTATGGCTCACAAATGCCTTAAAACGCCGTTCTTTGGAATAAATCCACCGCAAAACCGTTTGGGAATCAGTCCAAAAATGAGTAGACAATATCTCAACCTCATGATTTTGAATAACTAGTCTCGACAATCTTACGCCCAAAACTGATGACTGTAACTCTAGTCGAGGTATACTCAGTAACTTTTTCGGTGCACAGCGAACTTTCCCAATATCAAAGGAAACATCAACTTCACTATCTAAAACTGTCCTAAGATAGCAAACGGCAGCAAATGCTTCTTGACTAGCGTCTACAAATACATGAAGCTGTATATTTTTGCTTTGTAACAAATTAGTTGACAGACATCGAGGAATTTTAAATTCTTTAACTTGCTCAAATTCATCCCACCAGGCTTTCCAATTCTTTTGAAGTTCATGGGGAATCAAATCATCCCAATTTATATTCACTTTCCAAGTTTTTTGTATTAACGTTTTTGAATATAACATAAAATCTGCGATCATACCAAAAGGGTCAAAAACTGACAGGGTTATTCTGAGAAGCTCTCTTTTTGTAGGTGCACGAAATCCATCTAGAACCTCTGAAGGGAGACATTGAAATTTTGTCTCAAAACAAAACACATATTCATCTTTTTTCCAGTACATTCCAAGAATCTTTTCTGTGGACGCCTGCTTTTCCATTTTAACTGTTGTAGAAATTTCTCTTTGGCTACCATTCATAACGTATTCAACTCGCCTATTGTTTGAAGAAAATCCTCTTAATTCGAACCCACCTTGGGAATGTATATAAACAACCTCTTGACAAATTCTTATAGCTTCTTCTTCATTATTAAAGCTGCAAACGAAGTCGTCTACATAATGTTTTTCCCTTATAGCCGCACTTGATTCCGGAAAGTTGTCAGCGAACTGTAATGCATTAAAAATTTTTATGTATTCAGCACAACACGGAGAGCAAATTGCTCCAAAGGTCATTGATACCATCACAAAATATTGTATTGGCTCATTTGAATTGCCATTTCTCCAAAGAAATCTTTAAGAGTGTTGATCTTTGGGTTGTATCCTTATTTGAGAAAACATTTCTCTGATATCAGCGGCAACTGCAACCGTTCCTTGTCTAAACTTCATTAAAATTCCAAGCAGCGGTTTTGCTTGTTCTGGGCCTTTGACTTATGTTGAATTTAGGGACACATCTTGAACTTTAGCTGCAGCATCAAATACAATACGCAACTTCTTTGGCTTATGTGGAGACACAATTCGAAAATGTGGTAAATACCATATGGGATTGGATGAATCTGTTATTTCCTCTTCGGTCAATTTCCGGGCATAGTTCTTTTCTATATACTTATCCATTTCCTCCATATAACTTGCAGCATATTGAAGTTCTTGACTCATCTCTTTCTCAACAGTTAATAGTCGTTTATTTGCCATTTCAAAACTTGATGGAAAATTCGGTGGATAACTTTTCCACAAAAGGCCAGTTTCAAATCTATTTCCAGTTTTGTGCGTAGTTTGTTCCATAATGTTCTTGGCATGTTGATTTTCATCTGAAAGTAACAATTCGGTATTCGGATTGGATCCAAAATTCTCATTTTCAATAAACTCTTTGACCATATCATGAATTTCATTGTCCTTTATGTACATTACAGTTGGTATATGGGGCCTATCAGAATTCGTTGGTCCATAGGTTATCCAACCAAGCTTAGTCTCTGCTGCAATTAAGTTGACGTCTTTACATACAGTCACATGGGAAGTAACACCAAGGTAAGAGTAATCTAATCCAATAAGTAGCACTGGAGAAACGTTGAAATAGCTTTCGATAGGCAAAGAACAAAGCTCATTATATTTTAACTTATCAAAATCTTGAACCGGTAAATTTAAATTTGAAACAGTATGTATATTCTTTAACTTATATTTGGCTGCTGAATCTTGAAAACCTCTGATTTCAAACTGAACCTTGTACGAGTTTTCGGTAACTACATTGTCTCCATACCACTGAAGAGTAAGAGGGGATGATTTGCCTTTTAGACCAAGCTGACTTGCAGTTTGTTCAGCGATTAGAGATATTGATGAGCCCTCATCGAACATGGCGAAAACCTTTAAAGAACCAACTGGGCCATAAATTGTCACAGGAACAATTTTAAAAAGTATACTTGCCTGTTGCGCCCTACAGTTTAATATTGGTTGCAACTGGCTAGAACTCGACTGATTTCTTACATCATCTTTACTTGAGTCATGTAGCATTTTGTGGTGATTTCGACAATTACTTAGTCCACAAGATTTCTTATTACGACATAAAGCTGTTCCATCACCCTTATACAAACAAGAAAAACATAGTTTCAATTGTTTTACTTTATCCCATCGTGTTGATATAGACATCTTTTCAAATTCTTTACATTTGGCAATATTATAGTTATTTTTGCAAATTGCACATTGTATATTTTTTTGTTTATCTATAACCATCATTTGTTTCGGCTGTACAATTTGTGAAGGACTATTTGGTACAAGGCTAACTACTCGAGCTACATCACTTAACCAATCCGCAAAATCTGTTATTGTTGAATAGGGTCTAATCGGCATTGAATATCGAGCCCATTCAAACTGCTTATCTGCCGGAAGCTTATTTACTAACTCATCTAATAATGTGGTATTCATCAAGTGGTGGGCACAGTTTGCAGAATTAAGAGATGTCACAACATTCCTAACTTTTGTTAAAAATTCAACCAACTGGTTTAATTTCCTAGGACTTATTATAGGAAACTGCTGTATTTTCAATAATTGTGAACGTACTAATATATTTGGTCCCCCAAACAGAAATTCTAATTCTTCAATAATTTTGGGAACACTTTCAGGATGTATTAACATTGAAATAACAACCTCTCTGGCGGGCCCTTGCAAGAATCTTTGTAAACGCATCAAGTTCTGACGGTTGCTATATTTATACATACTACTGGTTTCTTTAAAATTTGTAATAAACAAAGGCCAATCTTCTGCAAGTCCGGAGAATTGTGGCAAATCATATAGCTTATGGCTGGAATCGTGGAAAACTACAGAGGATTCATGAGGAAGTACTGGCTGTTGCTGCACATCTGCAATATTTTTTACCACATTTGATTCTTGTCTCTGGATACTTGCAGACATTTGATTTCTTAGCATAGTCATTTCCTTTCGGCTATCAGAAATTGACCTTGCTAGTTCTTGAACACAATTTACCATTTCTGCGAATTGGCTTTGAGTAACAGGCGATTCATCTACCTCCGTCATTATATTATTTAGATCTTCGGCTGATCCGGCTTGACTTCGTAAATCGTATCGCTTAGACATTTACAAAACTTTAGTTGCAATTAAACGAGACCACGGCAAAAGCTAAAATGGCAAATATCAAAACGGGCGTGTTTGTAATATTCAACGGCAAAGTTGTGGATTTCAAACAATAATCTTGTATAAAAAATACAATGAAAATGAAAACTTGTAAATTCTTTCCGTTTTTTGTTTTTCCAAACAATCTTTTTTATTTCTAAAAAACCATCTGACAAAAAACCAAAAGTACATAAGATATTTAATATAAAATTTTACAATAATGAATTGTTTCATTTTCGTAAGGCAAGTATATTTTAGACAAGTGGTTTATTTGGCTTCAACACCGATCGTCCTAAAAAAATTTTGGAGTTGTTTTTTTTTATCAATACCCACCAAATTGGCGAGTGAGACCTAAATAAATCCAACTTTTGATTTTAACGGTCACCCTAATAACACATATAGACCACTAATAATAAATGAATCAAAATTTATTAACTTAAGTTTGTACAATTAAAAAAAAAAGTATTAAACTTTATAAGACATAGGCTGAGCTCCAATACATCCTAATACCTTGCAGAGAACCTAAAAAATGTATCAAAGAGTTTAACAATGCATAGTTGGCTTATTGTATATGCGTTGATAACTTGCTCTGTTTTGGAACTCATCCATACTTTCTGCAGTTCTTATACCATTGCCTTTATAAAACTATGTTTCAAAATACAGAATCAAAGCATCCCGCTGTTCTACGATTCTTACAACATCGTCCTTTAAGAAGTCTATCTTGTATAAGAAACACCTAATACAGAACAGAATTCCTGAAATTCTTTTATTTATGTTATTCTTTAAGGACTATGTGAAAAAACTTTAATATTACCAAAAATAACCTTAATATTTTTTGCATTACTGAGTAAGATTAACTGCCTGTTCATCTATTTCTGAACGAAGACTTCGTTCGATTAACTTACATTTAAAACGAAAACAAATTATACAATATTGTCTTTGTTTACATGTAATTTAAGTCTACGTTTGACATCGATTAATAGGCTATAAGCTTACCAACAGTTCTAGTCATGGCGTGAGCGCCGTTTGTTGCCAATCCGATCAAATTTTGTATAGGAATATTGTTTGTTGATAAATAGTTTTTTATTTTTTACCGATTGCTCCCACAGATGCAAAGTATTTTCTGAGAGCCGAGACGAACATTGAAACAAAAAAATTGGATCCCATGAGGCAATATCTACTTTATATAATTTTAGCACCGAAATACAATTATTCATTTCCCTTTGGAGCCTTTTTATTTCCGCAGCCGTTTCTCGTTGACATGGAGCCAAATTAAATAAAGTTGGGAACCAGTGTTTTATCTTTTTGGCTCTCTTCTTCCACTACCTGCCTAGCCTTTGCCAAAATATTTATACATTTTACGTATATTTTCCGCACCTGAGGATATTTTGTTTTAACCGCTACTAATTATTTTCAATCTTCCATTGTGTCCCCGGAACACTCTTCAAAAATTTTCTCAAGCTTTTCCCATCGTTTGCCTAATTCTCTTTTTTCAAAATCTAGCCCGTCTTTGGTATATGTTGAAAAGTCTTCCTTTTTTGTTAGCTCATCTGCCGCCCTTATAAATTTTTCAAATATAGACATCTTTTATTAGTTGTTTACTCGAACTACACAACAACAAAATATGTGATTTGTTTTAAGAGCAACAAAATCAAAATTCCCAGCAAAAATAAAACGAGAAAAAAAAAATTCACGCGCTGGCAACACTTTTCCTTTTATTTATGAAATACAACAAAATCAGGCAAAATTGTTGTTCGATTTTTTCCTTTTATTTATAAATTAAAATAAATTGACGCAAATTTTATTGGGCAACAAAATAAAACACCAACAATTCGACGAGTAACGGGTAAAACCGGCGAGTAAAAAAAGATGGCTCTTAATTTCTGAGGTTTTATTTTTGGCGCGACGTAACCTCACTTCTTTGAGACACAATATGGCGCGACACACAATATATATATAATTTTAAATTCCACATTACGTACCTTATTTACTTCACGGGAGAAGGACAAAATGTAGGGTGAAAATGGGGCTGGTTACCTGGTGCTTGGCTGGCTCTAACAGGATGTTGGTTGAGGCACTTTCGTCCGTGGCTCTTTATGGAAAAAACAAGAAAACCCACCTCACATTTGGCTTTACTTTCTTGTCTCTTTATTCAATTTTCCAATTCTATTTTTCAATTTCTTTTATTTTTTTACTGAGTTTACAGCTCTACTTTATTTGGTTTATTTTGCAACTTTACTTTTCTTTTCTTCTTTTTGTTTTAAATCACACACTGGCCGGCGTTTAATTAAAACACTTATTGACTTCTGGTTTAGTTTTAGTTTTATAAGCTTTGCGACTTTTTCCTTTTTTTATTTTCTAGGTTTAATTTTTTTTTTTTAGTTTAAATTTGATTTTTAATTTTACTAAAAGGCAAATGGCCGGTGTCTGCTGGTGGAAGTTTTACGAGAGAACAACCAAGTAAAGGTGCTATCAGACGGAATGTATTTTACATATGTACTGTCACTTTTCTTACCCATATGTAATTCCGTATGTATGTCAAAATTTCCAGTTTACATACGATTCATAATTTTTGCTATCACACCTGCTTATGTTTTTCCTTATGACATAACCTATAAATGTAAACAAAAGCTGACTTTTGTTTACTTTTCAGAACAAACCAGCTGTTTTGTTTATGTTTGCCACAGCGTGTTCTAATCGAAAAAGTTACATATGTATTTCCACATGTATTTTACACATGCAAAGTTTCATATGTATCACACGATGTGTACAACTTTTACAGATGGAAAATTTGACAGTACATATGTAAAATACATCCCGTCTGATAGCACCTTAACAAAAATGCGAATTCATGTCTCATGTGTCGTATCACATGTGGTGCTGCCAGATGCCAGTACTACATGTGATCCTGTTGCACACGATCAAAATACTGGCAAACATGAACACTCAGTTCCCACCAGCCAGACGCCAACAGTATTAGTTTAAGAGGACTTCATTTTCATACCGCATCTGGACATACATATATCATTTATTTTAATTATTATCATTATTTTAATTTTGATTGTTTTTTTACTAAGAAAAAAATGTTGTAGCTCTAATGAAATTGTAACAGTAAAATGTTCTACTCCACTGCCCCTGCGTAATCAAAATGTTTAGTTAGTGGTGGAATTTTGAGTTTGTAGCCGACAGAATGTTCAAATAATCATTGAACATGAATTTAAATAGTGGATAAGGATTAAAACACATTTAATCTACAGTTAATAATTTAAGCCTAAGCAAACAAACATTAAGGTTTTTTCCCACTAAGAAAACATTAATGAGTATTTACTACTAATGATTTTAGTAAACAAAGCTTCATGTACTTTCCACTAGTTTCTTAATAAATAAAGAAACGAACATAATTACCAACATCTGCAGTAATGATGTTGGTTTTCCCAAATTGTAATAGATAATTAGGGTTTCAGTTTAAATGTGTGATAAAACATACGCATGTGCGTTGACACACGCAGGTAACCAACCCTTATTATTACTTCCTACATTAGTTTAAGATTTGTTAAGTTAGCTCTTAAGGTTTTTAATTTGCAAATAAAATTTAGTGTCTTACAAACATTCAACGACAATTGTTTATATTATTAAAGCAAATTGTACAAGTTCTATTCCTTAAATTTTCCAGAAATGACTTTATACACTACCAGACTATTATATTGTATTTTTTTTTTACATTTTACCTTAGCCTTCCTTTGGAAAGCAATGAGGTATATTGAATGAACAGAAAAATTTACAATTATTAGAAACCAGCAGAATGTAATGCATTTTCTGGCTTAGGGGTGAAGACAACTCTTCGGGTTCAGCAGGGGTAAGCATAGATGTCCCTATCAAAAAATGGCCTGGGGTAAGGGCAGACAAATCTTCAGCATTTTCCGACATAGGGCCTAGCGGACGCGAATTGGGACACACCTCTATTTTTGCCAAAACGGTTGAGAACTCTTCGAACGTAAATTTGAGTTGACCAGCTGACTTTTTAAGGTGCATTTTCATACTTTTTACCCCTGCTTTCCATAGTCCTCCCATGTGAGGTGCTGCAGCAGGGATAAAGTGCCATGACAAGCGCTGGTGACCATAATTTTCGACAACCGTGTCACGAACAACCACGACGGGCGACGAAGCGAGCCAAGGCTGCTAGAAAGGCAGGGATAGACAAATCGCTAACAGTTTCAAGGTGAATTGCCTTTGTAGAGAAACAAACAAAAAGACACACGTAGCCTTTTGTGATTCTGCAGTATCTGCCAGTAAACCTTTTAATCTCGAACGGCCCAGCAAAATCGACCCCAGTATTCTTTCTGCGGGCAAAGCAGCCATTATTTGATTTTGTAGCTTTTTTCGGTGAAGAACACAGACTTTGCAATTACGAACCACCGTCTTTATCAGATTTTTTGCCCGAATGATCCAGCACTCTTGCCGGACTACGTTAAGGACTAGACGAGGGCCTCCGTGCAGGACTAGGGTGTGAACGTATTCCACATACAGCCGAGCCAATCTACTGCCATACGCCAAGATAATAGGGTGCCTTTCGTTGTAGGACAGGCCAGTGATAGAGCTAAGTCGACTATTAGATCGAATAATGTCGTCTTTATCAACAAAAGGGATAAGTGTTAACAGGGGGCTACGTGAATCAATTTTCTTATTCGCTTTAAGACAGCTGAACTCCCCTGAGAAGTAAATTTGTTGAGAAAGGTAAAGTAAGCGACTTCTTACGAATTTCAACTCATTAGCCGAAATCTTCATTGAACCATAATCGACCTTTTCACGCCTTTTCTTACTCGCCAGGGCAACAAATCGAAACATATAGGCAATTACGTGATATGCTCTAGATAAACTAGAAAACCTGTCTAGATCTAGCAACAAAAACTTGAGCTGCTTTCGACTCTTCTGCCGTCTCGAACTCCACCGCTCCTACGGGCCACGAAGACTGCTCCAAGTTGAGCCACTCAGGTCCGTGCCACCAGAGTCTATTTTCTATCAAATCCGCAGGGATCAGCCCCCGGGTTGCTAGATCAACAGGATTATCACCTGAAGCCACGTGACACCAGTTTTTATTCCCCACTTTTTCTAATATTGTAGCCACTCTATTTGCCACGAATGTTTTCCAGCTACAAGGTGGTTTTCTTAGCCACGCTAAGACTATTGTGGAATCGGACCACAAATAAAGGGGGGGTTTGTTCACGTTAAAAGTAGGTACTATATTGTCGACTAAATTTGCCAAAAGCACTGCTCCACATAACTCCAAACGAGGCAAAGATGGCTTTTTTATTGGGGCCACTTTCGTTTTACACGTGAGCAAACTTGACAAAACTTTATTTTCGAACTGTACCCTTATATATATTGTAGCTGCATATGCCAACTCAGACGAGTCACAGAACCCGTGAAATTGAATAGTACAGCCAGGCGAATACTGAACCCAACGTGGTAACTTAATTTTTTCCATATCCGCATAATTCGCAACAAAATTCTGCCATTTCTGCAGAGCCACTAGTTTGATAGCCTCGTCCCACTCGATCTTATCAAGCCACATTTGCTGCATTATAATTTTTGCTGCAACTACCACCGGAGCCAACCAACCTGCAGGATCGTATAGCCGAGCAATGGTAGAAAGAACCTCTCTTTTGGTATACCCGTTTTTTAGTGCTATCTTCTCACCAACAAAGACAAACACATCTTCAGCCGCATTACAGCGAATCCCTAATGTTTTCGTTGTGCTTTTTTCATCGAGCGACACAAAAGAAGAATTAAGCAGGTGATCATGGGGCAAATTTTTCAAAATTTCTACAGAATTCGAGGTCCATTTTCTGAGCTCAAATCCCCCCATATCTAAAATGGCAATAAATTCCTCACGTGCCACCAAAGCATCAGCAACTGAATGGGCACCAACTAGGGCATCGTAAACGTACATATTTTCTCGCAGGATTCTAGCGCCTAACGGAAAACGTCGTTCTTCATCACTCGCCAACTGTAGAATGGTTCTAAGGGCAAAATATGGGGCACAATTTACACCAAAAGTTACCGTTTTCAGTTGATAAGCGGTAAGTTCTGCACTATCACTGCTACGAAACACAATTTTCTGGAAGGGCCTATGCGTGGGAGTCACAAAAATCTGCCGGTACATTTTTGAAATGTCCGCATTAAATACAAACTGAAAAAATCGAAATCTCAAAATCAGATTTACTATTTCAGCTTGCAAAATAGGGCCAGTGTACAACAAATCATTTAAGCTTCTACCATTTGCCGATGGGCTTGAGGCATTAAAAACTACCCGCAATTTCGTAGTTGTACTCTCTGGCTTAAAAACGCCATGATAGGGGTAAATAATAACCCGGACGACTTTCAGCACTTTCTGCTTTTTCCATATGCCCAAGGGTTAAATACTCTTTTAGGACCTCATCGTACTGGGCCTTACGCTCAGCATTGCGCATCAAAGATTTTTCATTTCTCAGAAATTGACAAACAGCTATATGCCTATTGGGACCAAGCGACAGCAAACTATTTTTGAAGGGCAGACTCACAGTATATCTCCCTTCAGAGTTTCTAGTGGTAGTAGAATTGTAGATCTCCTCACATTTTTTATCCTCTTCTGATAAAATACGTCTCTGAGACACCTCTTCTAACTCCCAAAATGTCGATAATTGGTCATCAATTGCAACTTTTGTCATATGAGACACTCTTAATATTCGAGGGGAAACTCTAGCAGGCGTTGGACCTGTAACTATCCAACCAAAAAGGGTTTCTTGAGCCACTAACGATTCAAAAACACCATGCCTTACTCCACCACGAAGAATAGAAGGATAAAGATCACCTCCTAACAATAAATCAATTTCACTGCTTTCATAAAACTTCGGATCAGCATAACACAATTCGGGCAGCTCAATCTCTTTTTGAGGCAAAAATGAATGTGTTGGAATACTACCCGTTACTCGAGGGACAACAAGGGCCTGAATATTTAGAGACACGTTCTGATCGAAAAGAGAAACAATCGTAAAAAAGGCCATTTTCGAAGACGTACTAATTATATCTCCGCCTAAACCTGAGACTTCTGCAGAAACTGGATTAGTAGGCAGCTTCAATAATTTTTGTATCTTTTCGGAAACAAAACTTTCATCTGAACATGGATCTATCAGGACACGAACCTTATAACAGGAACCAAAACTTATAATGTTAACCCAGGCTGTGGCTAACATAACCTTTTTTGCAACAGAGGTATGATGTGACTGAACTACACTAGAAGGACTCTGAGCTTGAGAATTAGTGTTTGCTTGGCTTTGATTATTATTGTTGTTTCTTACTATTTCTTTATGTATTAGCGTATGGTGTTTTCTATTGCATTTAGAACAACCATTAAGACTACTGCAATCTCCATACAAATGCCCCATAGTAAGACAATTAAAACAAAAAGAAATCTTTTTAACGTTGAAAAACGATTCTTGTAATCCATGCTCAAAAATTTATTACAAACACTAATCTTGTGCTTCTCTTTACACAATTTACATAAGTTCGAGTCAACTTTTGTGTGATGTGCCTTAAACTGCTTAAATTTTGTAGAAATATTATTATTCTTTGAAGGGCCTGCTTGGGAACCACTGGCAGCTATATTGTTCGCTACTATTATGTCAGAAACACTTTCCAGGGCATGAAATCTATCGGTCAGAAAATTATTTAATTCTTCCCATTTGGGAACCTCTGTTTTATTTTTTACCGATTGCTCCCACAGATGCAAAGTATTTTCTGAGAGCCGAGACGAACATTGAAACAAAAAAATTGGATCCCATGAGGCAATATCTACTTTATATAATTTTAGCACCGAAATACAATTATTCATTTCCCTTTGGAGCCTTTTTATTTCCGCAGCCGTTTCTCGTTGACATGGAGCCAAATTAAATAAAGTTGGGAACCAGTGTTTTATCTTTTTGGCTCTCTTCTTCCACTACCTGCCTAGCCTTTGCCAAAATATTTATACATTTTACGTATATTTTCCGCACCTGAGGATATTTTGTTTTAACCGCTACTAATTATTTTCAATCTTCCATTGTGTCCCCGGAACACTCTTCAAAAATTTTCTCAAGCTTTTCCCATCGTTTGCCTAATTCTCTTTTTTCAAAATCTAGCCCGTCTTTGGTATATGTTGAAAAGTCTTCCTTTTTTGTTAGCTCATCTGCCGCCCTTATAAATTTTTCAAATATAGACATCTTTTATTAGTTGTTTACTCGAACTACACAACAACAAAATATGTGATTTGTTTTAAGAGCAACAAAATCAAAATTCCCAGCAAAAATAAAAAGAGAAAAAAAAATTCACGCGCTGGCAACACTTTTCCTTTTATTTATGAAATACAACAAAATCAGGCAAAATTGTTGTTCGATTTTTTCCTTTTATTTATAAATTAAAATAAATTGACGCAAATTTTATTGGGCAACAAAATAAAACACCAACAATTCGACGAGTAACGGGTAAAACCGGCGAGTAAAAAAAGATGGCTCTTAATTTCTGAGGTTTTATTTTTGGCGCGACGTAACCTCACTTCTTTGAGACACAATATGGCGCGACACACAATATATATATAATTTTAAATTCCACATTACGTACCTTATTTACTTCACGGGAGAAGGCTGGCTCTAACAGGATGTTGGTTGAGGCACTTTCGTCCGTGGCTCTTTATGGACAAAACAAGAAAACCCACCTCACATTTGGCTTTACTTTCTTGTCTCTTTATTAAATTTTCCAATTCTATTTTTCAATTTCTTTTATTTTTTTTACTGAGTTTACAGCTCTACTTTATTTGGTTTATTTTGCAACTTTACTTTTCTTTTCTTCTTTTTGTTTTAAATCACACACTGGCCGGCGTTTAATTAAAACACTTATTGACTTCTGGTTTAGTTTTAGTTTTATTAGCTTTGCGACTTTTTCCTTTTTTTATTTTCTAGGTTTATTTTTTTTTTTTAGTTTAAATTTGATTTTTAATTTTACTAAAAGGCAAATGGCCGGTGTCTGCTGGTGGAAGTTTTACGAGAGAACAACCAAGTAACAAAAAAAGGCGAATTCATGTCTCATGTGTCGTATCACATGTGGTGTTGCCAGATGCTAGTACTACATGTGATCCTGTTGCACACGATCAAAATACTGGCAAACATGAACACTCAGTTCCCACCAGCCAGACGCCAACAGTATTAGTTTAAGAGGATTTCATCTTCATACCGCATCTGGACATACATATATCATTTATTATAATTATTATCATTATTTTAATTTTGATTGTTTTTTTACTAAGAAAAAAATGTTGTAGCTCTAAGGAAATTTTAACAATAAAATTTTCTACTCCACTGCCCCTGCGTAATCAAAATGTTTAGTTGGTGGTGGAATTTTGAGTTTGTAGCCGACAGAATGTTCAAATAATCATTGAACATGAATTTAAATAGTGGATAAGGATTAAAACACATTTAATCTACAGTTAATAATTTAAGCCTAAGCAAACAAACATTAAGGTTTTTCCCACTAAGAAAACATTAATGAGTATTTACTACTAATGATTTTAGTAAACAAAGCTTCATGTACTTTCCACTAGTTTCTTAATAAATAAAGAAACGAACATAATTACCAACATCTGCAGTAATGACAAACCAACAGGTTTTCCCAAATTGTAATAGATAATTAGGGTTTCAGTTTAAATGTGTGATAAAACATACGCATGTGCGTTGACACACGCAGGTAACCAACCCTTATTATTACTTCCTACATTAGTTTAAGATTTGTTAAGTTAGCTCTTAAGGTTTTTAATTTGCAAATAAAATTTATTGTCTTACAAACATTCAACGACAATTGTTTATATTATTGAAGCCAATTGTACAAGTTCTATTCCTTCAATTTTCCAGAAATGACTTTATACACTACCAGACTATTATATTGTATTTTTTTTTTTTTTACATTTTACCTTAGCCTTCCTTTGGAAAGCAATGAGGTATATTGAATGTACAGAAAAATTTACAATTATTAGACACCAGCAGAATGTTATGCTATTTCTGGCCCGCTACGGCCTTCGTCAGCATTCTTTGTGTCTCACTGGATAGTGTTACTTTATAAATTGAATGTATTTAACTCAACTATTTTAACAAATAGAAACTGGGAATTATTTCCTTCCGAAGGTTACTTTATATTATATTCAACATTTTTAATTTTTAGAATTTATTCTATGAGTTAAATTTCAGTTATGTATTTTATAAAGCTTTTTTGTAATAGTTCTATTCCTACCAGACTATTATATTGTATTTTCTTTTTTTTACATTTTACCTTGGCCTTCCTTTGGAAAGCAATGAGGTATATTGAATGTACAGAAAAATTTACAATTATTAGACACCAGCAGAATGTAATGCATTTTCTGGCCCGCTACGGCCTTCGTCAGCATTCTTTGTGTCTCACTGGATAGTGTTACTTTATAAATTGAATGTATTTAACTCCACTATTTTAACCAATAGAAACTGGGAATTTTTTCCTTCCGAAGGTTACTTTATATAATATTCAACATTTTTAATTTTTCGAATTTATTCTATGAGTTAAATTTCAGTTATGTATTTTATAAAGCTTTTTTGTAATACAGTACTTTTCGTTTATAGTCACAACGCTTATAGTCACATTAGCGATATAGTCCATTTTATCTATTTATTTTGCCGCTATAAGTTAATTTAATATAAAGTATTAACGTTATAGTCCATTTAGCGATACAAGCACATTTGCCATATATGCCATCCATCAACAGTCATAAAAGAGATAAGTAAAGCAAATTAATGGCGTTATAGTCACATTAGCAAAATTTACTAAGTTCTTTTTAGTTTCCGAATCAAGAATCCATCCAAAGAAAGAATGAATTAAATCATTTAATTTTTGTCATCAAGTCTCTACTCGTAAAAAAATAGCTGTTGCCGTTAGGAAATATATTGTTATTATTTGACTTATTTTTAATACGGTATGTAACTCTGTTGTAAAACCTTAAGCCTGATGTCGGTGTAATTTATATGCATTTTTAATTTCCTTTATTCACATAACTTGACTGTATTCGAAGTCGGTTATATGCGCCATAGTGGCATATATGTGAATTAGTCTTATAGTCACATTAGCGATATAGTCCACGTTATAGTTGCAACTAAAGCATGTGACTATAAGCGAAAAGTACTGTAGTTCTATTCCTTAAATTTTCCAGAAATGACTTTATACACTACCAGACTATTATATTTTATTTTCTTTTTTTACATTTTACCTTAGCCTTCCTTTGGAAAGCAATGAGGTATATTGAATGTACAGAAAAATGTACAATTATTAGACACCAGCAGAATGTAACCTAGCATTTACACATGCCACTGCCAGTTCGAAAAACTCAATACACTCACACTTTTTTACTTATACACTCACATTTTGCGCAATGGCAGCTCCAGTGGCAGCAAAAATTGCATGCGAGTGGAAATTTGGCACTTGCATGCCACTAAATGTCAAAACGATAAGCAATGTTACCCTGTTTAAAATTTAATTCACATTTACTGGATTGTTGTTAAATTGTTATTGAAGTTTTACCTTAATAAAGAATTATTATGATTAATTTTTTAAAAACGCGCATAAATAAAAGCAAGTTTGTTAATAATAGAGCATTAATATCGTTAAAATAATGCTAATATAAATAAAAGAAAAAAATTCCCCAAAAATGTGCCATTATGATTAACTCGGTAACTCTATTTTGCTTTCTGATACTTTTTTTTTAATTTGAGAAGTAATCAAATTTACTCAATTTGACGCTTCTACGACATTTTGAAAATGACTTCGCAGTGGCATGTGTAATCTCAAAAGTTAATGGCATGAGATTCGACTATTTCGAACAAATTTTCTTTGATAATATGTATACAACAGTGGCATGCCACTACTTGCATGTGTAAAGGCAGGGTAATGCATTTTCTGGCCCGCTACGGCCTTCGTCAGCATTCTTTGTGTCTCACTGGATAGTGTTACTTTATAAATTGAATGTATTTAACTCAACTATTTTAACCAATAGAAACTGGGAATTATTTCCTTCCGAAGGTTACTTTATATTATATTCAACATTTTTAATTTTTCGAATTTATTCTATGAGTTAAATTTTAGTTATGTATTTTATAAAGCTTTTTTGTAATAGTTCTATTCCTTAAATTTTCCACAAATTACTTTATACACTACCTTTTTTTACATTTTACCTTAGCCTTCCTTTGGAAAGCAATGAGGTATATTGAATGTACAGAAAAATTTACAATTATTAGACACCAGCAGAATGTTATGCATTTTCTGGCCCGCTACGGCCTTCGTCAGCATTCTTTGTGTCTCACTGGATAGTGTTACTTTATAAATTGAATGTATTTAACTCAACTATTTTAACAAATAGAAACTGGGAGTTATTTCCTTCCGAAGGTTACTTTATATTATATTCAACATTTTAAATTTTTCGAATTTATTCTATGAGTTAAATTTTAGTTATGTATTTTATAAAGCTTTTTTGTAATAGTTCTATTCCTTAAATTTTCCACAAATTACTTTATACACTACCTTTTTTTACATTTTACCTTAGCCTTCCTTTGGAAAGCAATGAGGTATATTGAATGTACAGAAAAATTTACAATTATTAGACACCAGCAGAATGTAATGCATTTTCTGGCCCGCTACGGCCTTCGTCAGCATTCTTTGTGTCTCACTGGATAGTGTTACTTTATAAATTGAATGTATTTAACTCCACTATTTTAACCAATAGAAACTGGGAATTTTTTCCTTCCGAAGGTTACTTTATATAATATTCAACATTTTTAATTTTTCGAATTTATTCTATGAGTTAAATTTCAGTTATGTATTTTATAAAGCTTTTTTGTAATAGTTCTATTCCTTAAATTTTCCAGAAATGACTTTATACACTACCAGACTATTATATTTTATTTTCTTTTTTTACATTTTACCTTAGCCTTCCTTTGGAAAGCAATGAGGTATATTGAATGTACAGAAAAATGTACAATTATTAGACACCAGCAGAATGTAACCTAGCATTTACACATGCCACTGCCAGTTCGAAAAACTCAATACACTCACACTTTTTTACTTATACACTCACATTTTGCGCAATGGCAGCTCCAGTGGCAGCAAAAATTGCATGCGAGTGGAAATTTGGCACTTGCATGCCACTAAATGTCAAAACGATAAGCAATGTTACCCTGTTTAATATTTAATTCACATTTACTGGATTGTTGTTAAATTGTTATTGAAGTTTTACCTTAATAAAGAATTATTATGATTAATTTTTTTAAAACGCGCATAAATAAAAGCAAGTTTGTTAATAATAGAGCATTAATATCGTTAAAATAATGCTAATATAAATAAAAGAAAAAAATTCCCCAAAAATGTGCCATTATGATTAACTCGGTATCTCTCTTTTGCTTTCTGATACTTTTTTTTTTTAATTTGAGAAGTAATCAAATTTACTCAATTTGACGCTTCTACGACATTTTGAAAATGACTTCGCAGTGGCATGTGTAATCTCAAAAGTTAATGGCATGAGATTCGACTATTTCGAACAAATATTCTTTGATAATATGTATACAACAGTGGCATGCCACTACTTGCATGTGTAAAGGCAGGGTAATGCATTTTCTGGCCCGCTACGGCCTTCGTCAGCATTTTTTGTGTCTTACTGGATAGTGTTACTTTATAAATTGAATGTATTTAACTCAACTATTTTAACCAATAGAAACTGGGAATTATTTCCTTCCGAAGGTTACTTTATATTATATTCAACATTTTTAATTTTTCGAATTTATTCTATGAGTTAAATTTCAGTTATGTATTTTATAGAGCTTTTTTGTAATAGTTCTATTCCTTAAATTTTCCAGAAATGACTTTATACACTACCAGACTATTATATTGCATTTTCTTTTTTTACATTTTACCTTAGCCTTCCTTTGGAAAGCAATGAGGTATATTGAATGTACAGAAAAATTTACAATTTTTAGACACCAGCAGAATGTAATGCATTTTCTGGCCCGCTACGGCCTTCGTCAGCATTCTTTGTTTCTCACTGGATAGTGTTACTTTATAAATTGAATGTATTTAACTCAACTATTTTAACAAATAGAAACTGGGAATTATTTCCTTCCGAAGGTTACTTTATATTAGCCCAATTCACAATCTTGTGCAAATGGTCTTGCATCGTAGCATTTGCAAAATGGTATAGTAAATACTGTAGTATACTTTTGATTGGCTTGGTTCACAGAGTGTTATCTGTCGATTTACAATCAAGTGTTGCAAAAGTCGAGTAAATATAAACTATTGGTTTTAGGCGTTGCATATTTGCAAAAGAGTAGCAAGTGCATTGCTGTATATTTTGTTGGTGTAGAGTAAAAATATACTATACCATTTTGCAAATGCTCCCAAAAGTATGCTACAGTATTTACTATACCATTTTGCAAATGCTACGATGCAAGACCATTTGCACAAGATTGTGAATTGAGCTATTATATTCAACATTTTTAATTTTTCGAATTTATTCTATGAGTTAAATTTCAGTTATGTATTTTATAAAGCTTTTTTGTAATAGTTCTATTCCTTAAATTTTCGAGAAATGATTTTATACACTACCAGACTATTATATTGTATTTTCTTTTTTTACATTTTACCTTAGCCTTCCTTTGGAAAGCAATGAGGTATATTGAATGTACAGAAAAATTTACAATTTTCAGACACCAGCAGAATGTAATGCATTTTCTGGCCCGCGACGGCCTTCGTCAGCATTCTTTGTTTCTCACTGGATAGTGTTACTTTATAAATTGAATGTATTTAACTCAACTATTTTAACAAATAGAAATTGGGCATTATTTCCTTCCGAAGGTTACTTTATATTATATTCAACATTTTTTATTTTTCGAATTTATTCTATGAAGTAAATTTCAGTTATGTATTTTATAAAGCTTTTTTGTAATAGTTCTATTCCTTCTACATAAAAAGAATTTTCTCTAAGATATATGGGGGGAGGCTTGGACGATTTTATCACATTTGGTGCTTCAGAGGATTCATCCTCGAGAATTGCAAAACGAATATTGTGTATGTACTCTATCTAAAGGTGGTACTTTTGAAGCAGAAGCAACAGCTGAAGAGGTAGGGCTGCGACCCCGCTTAAGCACTGTTATATACCTGTCCATACCTACTTGTATTTGAGGCTTTTTTTACTAGTGGTTTTTCCATTGAGTCTGTGTTTAAGTTCATTGTATCATTTCTTACTAATATTGTTTTTGCCGTCGCGGCAATACTTACAGGTGCAGCAATATTTGCAGGCTCGACAGTTGACAGAGACAGTTGAATATTTTTTAATGTATCACTATCCACCGTTTTTGCAAAAACCGACGGTGAAAGGGAACGTGTTCGAAAAATTGGCTTAGCCGTTAGGTAGTTATTATTGTTTTCTTTTGTTTTATTTATTTCAGCATTGCATTCTTTAGCCTTTACTGTTACGTATGCATTCCTTTCATTTGATTTTATTGTTGTTTCATTGATTTTATTCATACAACGAATTGTTTTTCACTTTTTTTATTTTTTCTGTGCTTTTAATATTTTTGTTTTATAATATTTACAATAACAAAAAAAAAAATAAGAATTTTAGCTCAAAAGTTTTTGCTCGGTACGTACATATATTTTTCTTTATTTAATTTTTTCGTTTGGATAACTGTTCACTTTTATGTTATTTAAAAATATTTTATGTTATGCGACCATTCGCTTAATACATATGTATTTATATTCCAAAGTCAAATGTAATATATTAATAATTCAAATCGTATGCGGGGCTAAGAAAACACGTTTGTATCACAACTAAGCACAAACTGAACTGATCCTCCAACAAAATAATGACCCAAATATATATTTCTTTATTTTTTTTATGCGATTTTGTTTTGATTTTTTAATTAAAATTTGAATTTATGCGGTTTTCAGAATTTTGAAACGAATCATTAGTTTTTATACGAAGCTAGAGTATTGTTTTATGCGAATTCAATTTATGCGATTTTTTTTTGGAACACATCTATTGCATAAAACGAGACCTGAGTGAGAGTTACGCAAAACTAAGCGCACAAATTTCATTTAAATTGAATAGAAATAAATGGTTTTGATTGTAAAATATTTATAATAATACAGTCCAACTAAATTTTCTATTTTTAAATTGACTTTTAAAATTTTAACTTTTAAAATTTTTAACAAACAGTAAAGGTGTTATGATACTTGCTATTTTTATACCCACACCACAATAGTGGAGGGGGTATTATTCATTTGTGCTGATGTATGTAACGCCTTAAAATATTGGTCCTAAACCCACCTTAAAGTATACCGATCGTCTTAGAATCACTTTCTGAGTCGAACTAAAGGCCCAAATACACTTGTCAAATGCTTGTCCAGCCGGCGAATTCATCGTGTACGTATGCTTGACGTAATATTCGCCGTCATATCTAAATTTTTAGATTTTCCATCCAGCATCGTCGGTGTGACACATACAAACACATTTTCACTAATACTACCACAATGCTTGATGAGTATTTTGATCAATGTATTTGCGCCTTAACGATGTCCGTCCGGCTGGCAGGCTGGCTGGCTGGCTGTCCATGTAACCTTGTGCGCAAAGTACAGGTCGCAATTTTGGAGATAATTTGATGAAATTTGGGTCATAGGTTCTTATTGGTACAAGGACCAAGCCTATTGAAAATGGGCCGAATCGTAGGACCACGAGGGAAGATAGGGGGAAATTTCTTCCTCTCAGAAACTATCAAACCGATTTCAATGAAATTTAAAACATAGATAGATCCATATATATATATATGGACACATAAGCTATACAGTTTTTCAAAAATAGGACCACAAGGGGAGGTAGGGGACAATTTCTGCCTCTCACAAACTTTCAAACCGATTTTCATGAAGTTTATAAGCATAGATAAATCTATATTTATATGGACACATTAGCATGATGTGTTTTTAAATATTGGTGTAGGGTATCATATGGTCGGGCTTGACCGACTATACTTTCTTACTTGTTTGTATTGGATTTTTTTAGGATTGACTGAATGAAACAACAAATGCGAGAAAGAACAAGAAATACAATTTGATAAAATGTAAACAAAACAAACAATACTGCCCACGTTTTTTCCCCACAAAAAACCGTCATAAAAGCTAAAAATCGCTAAAAAAAAAAAAAAAGTTAAAAACCGTTTCTTTCGATCAAAAACTAAAAAAATTGGCAACAGTGCTAACAATTAATTTGGAAATGTCAATTTTAAGTTAAAAAATTTTATATTTTTTTTGACAGTCTTATGGCCATTTTCTCATTAGGCGATTATCTTTTTTCCCAACGAAAAACTGCACATTAAAGAAATTTGGTTTTCTCAATGTCTCAGTTGCTTCGATTGTATCGCAAAGCTAACCGGCACTCATCTGCCAATTATTTATTTTCCTTTTATTTGCCGTACAGATAAATTCAATCAGCTGACTCTCAACTTTTACATGTATTTTGAGTGGCGTTGCCAGCTGAAAACAATGTTTTTTGTCGGTGTATTGAGAAACCCAAAATCGTTAACGGACAGTTTATCGGTCCAATAAATTTTTGTTGACATTAAGTAAAGCACGATGGCCACGTTCAAACTGATTTGACAAATAATATGTATGTATTGGTAATATTTGGTTTTGCTTAACACAGCAACGTATCAAACTCAAACCATCAAATTTCATTTCAAAGCTGTTTTTAAAAGGTAAGAACGTGTGGTTAATTTGGTCGCAAAATATTTTTATGTCTACAAATTTTTTTTTTTTTTTAGAAATGTGAATGACATAGAAAATTGTTGCATAGCTATTGCTCTGGCATATGCAGGAAAATACTTTTCTTTGTATTTTTGAAGAAGAACTTTATACTGAGAATTTTTCTCATCTCTGTTGCTGTATTCCTTGGATTTAACCTGCCATAAAGCAGGCAAACCACGGTATACTTCAATAAATTCAAGTACAAAATTTGTTTCCTTCATTTTTTATTTAACCACAAAATTTTTACCGTACGGTGTTGTCGCTGCGAAAACTGAATAAAAATGCCATTTGACGTTTTTCGCAGCAACACATCAAATTCGCTTCAAATCATAGTAGCAGCGGCAGTGAAAACCTAAATTGTTTTGATTTTCGTCAAACTCACATCAACATATACGTGTGAGATTTTGTTCACTAACACAATCAAAAAAAAACTGAGTTTGACAAATCAATTTGATACGTGGCCATCGTGCTTAACAGACAGTTTGTTGATACATTGAGAAAATGGCCATTAGATATTTTATCGATAACACATGTATGTATATTTCTTTGACATTTCAAGATTTTTTATGATATAATCATACTCTTTACACTTAGTCAGTTTTCCTATGCAAATATATTTGCATTGTTCTCCAATATAGAAAAAATACAAAAAATAGCAAGTATCATAACAGCTTAAGAATTGGTAATTTTAAATTATTACCATTAAAAAACTCAATGTTAACTGCGAGCATGTTTGGAAATTAAAAGTAACACTCAATTTACATGATGAATTTGGACGTCATTTTTTTGTTTAGCAGCAAGCGGTGTAGAGAAGTAAGAGTAGTAGAAAAATAGACACGATTTCTGTTTCTCTTCCTCTTTCTTCTCTACACCGCTTGCTACCAAACAAAAAATGACGTCTAAAATTGGACGTCATAAAATTCATCATGAAAATTGAGTGTAAGATTTATATCTAAAAAAAACTCCACTAAATTCTTCTACATTTATGCTTTTATGACAGTTTCGTAAAAACATTCAAATATTTTTTTAATTTTATGACTTATCTTCACACATTTTTCGTACATGTGCAACTAAATTAATGAGCGTAAAAAACAAAGGGGTGCGGCTTCTAAACAATTGTTTGCTTAAATGAACATCACTGATGTACAGTATTTTTCGTTTAGCTGCATTTCACTTACCTGCATTTTTTGCATATCCGCACAAAATACAAAGCCTTGTGTATGATGGCTAAATTTTGTTAGAAAAAAAAATCGTGTACGTGCATTTTGCTTAAGTGCATATTTTGGATAACAGCATTCGATTTTTGGTCAACAATTTTAATTTTTAATACGAAATATTACTTTTAAGTGCCTCATAAAAAAATTTATCATATCGCTATTTTATGAAAAAGATAGGCAAAAAATTTAATTTTGAAATAAAAATTTAAATTGAAAATACATTTGATCTGACAGATGTGTTTGTGTGTGCACCCTCCATCACCAAAAGTGGTGAATTCGCGTGTGCTTAGTTTGTAATTCCGTGTGAAACTTTTTTATTAGCCATCTCAGACCCCATAAAGTATATATATTCTGACTCCTTGAGAATTTCTAAGTCGATTAAGCCATGCCCGTCTGTCTGTTCATCTGTTGAAAACACGCTCACGTTCGAAAAACTCAATAGAAAAGAACAAATTTGGTGTCAAATTCTTTAAAGTTATCCTATACAGAAAAAATCAAGCAAACAATTTGTTGAGTGTGTACCTATTACCAAAATTATTTTATAGATTACTAAAAATTGTAAAAATTTAAAATTGTGAATTTTTTTTTTTTCTATAAATTATTTTTTTAATTTATTAAAAAAATTATCAAAAAAACTCTGCCGTTTCAAACAATGTGTTAATTAATTTAATCTATATATGTATATAAAACAGGATGTGTGTATGTATGTATGTAACGTATGGACTCCAAAACGGCTGGGCCGATTTTGATGAAATTTTCAGGGAATCTTCAGGCGTGTGACACTGTGAAGTGAAGGCGGAGGGGCGTGGCAAAATCCATTTTTCATATTGCACCACCAATGACATCTATATAATTTGGACGGTTTTTTCTTTAAAATGATCGCCATGGTCCAACTTAGATTTATACGAAAAGAACATTTTGCCCAACGCACTTTTTTCGAATTACCTAAAATCAGAAAACGGCTCCATCGATTTGACAAATTTGTCTTTGAAATTTTCGTATTAATCTATTTTAAGTTTTCATCGAAAGAAAAATTGACCACGCCTACTTTAACGCCCACTTTTTCTATTAAGCGCATAACTTGAGAACGGCTTGAGTGATTTGGACGATTTTTCTTTAAAATGATTGCCATGGTCCAACTAAGGTTTTTACGAAAAGAAAATTTTGTCCCTCTCTAATTTTTTTCAATTTACCTAAAATCAAAAAACGGCTCAATCTATAATATCCATTATAATATCTAGATATCATATAGAGCGATATGATTCGGCACAGGCGAATATAGCACTCTAACTTGTTTTAAATAAATTGTTTTATAAACATATATTAATATTAAATTTAAAACTATTAAAAAAATTTGTTGAAAATAATGATTGCATGACTAAATCTATTTTTATAATAAGAAAAAAATTTTACATAAGTGCACATTTATGCAGGTAAGTGAATTCTTTTAAAAGCATTATTTATGCTGCTAAGTGAATACTGCGTAAGAGAATATTTTGCGTACCTGCACGAATTTTCGTGCAAACTTGAATGTGCAGCTAAACGAAAAATACTGTACATACATATTTTTGAATTTCCATGTATATACATTAGACTGGTCGCAATTTTTTTTTTTTTTTTAAATTTAAGAAATCATGATCTAATTTTTCAGGTCAATCCGACGGTGCCTAGTCGGGCCGGGTGGGGCCCAAAGTTCCCCATTTTATAAAAAAAACATCTTTTCTATCAGATCTTTATAGTTATACTAGTTGAAAAGCCGAAAATCAAAAATATGACTTCGCTACGATCTTCCGCAGAGAAAGTACTTCAAGCCAAATTTCAGCTTCCTATGTCATCAGATGGCTTCAGAAAGTTGCGGAAAGAATAGGACATACATGCAAACATCCTGACATACTAAGAAATTATATATTTTATAGATAGATTAAAGTATTTGCAGTTTAATATTTTAGTATGATACGAACGAAAGATTTTTAACTAATTTTAACTAATTCCGGGTCGCTGAATCCAGTGGTGCTAGCCGTTTTTTTTAGGTTAGCTTTAGTTTTCGAGATATACCGTTATTTACAAAATTAAGGATGTTGCACAACATATGTTCGCGCAACTCAAAAACGCTTTAGCTTATAGAAAAACTAAAAAAAACCGAAATTCCGCAATAAAATTTACTTTAAGAAAGTTGAAACTTTTTTCTTTATGTTGGCTTTGGTTTTCGAGATATACCGTTATTTCGAAAATTAAGGAGGTTGCACAACATATGTTCGCGTAACTCAAAAACGCTTTAGTTTATTAAAAACTTAAAAAAAAACGAAATTCCGCAATAAAATTTACTTTAAGAAAGTTAAAACTTTTTTCTTTATGTTGGCTTTGGTTTTCAAAATATACCGTTATTTCGAAAATTAAGGAGGTTGCACAACATATGTTCGCGTAACTCAAAAACGCTTTAGCTTATTGAAAAACTAAAAAAACCGAAATTTTGCAATAAAATTTACTTTAAGAAAGGTAAAACGTTTTTCTTATATGCGCAGTCGTTTTAGAAACATAATGTTTTCTTCTGGAAAAAAAAATTATTTTTTTATTAAAATTTCAGAATTTTTGTTTTTAAAAATTCATAAAAAATTTAAAAATGCAGCTATGCTTCTAATTTTATAGAGTCATATAAAAAACAATATTGCAAACAAAACAAGCTATAAATGATTAAAATCTTTTCACAAATTTTGATTTTATGTATTTACAAAAGACGAAAAATTTTAATTAATTTAAGAATTTTATGAAACCGCCATATTTGTATAATTGAAATTCTTATATTTGGCCCGTGTAGTGCCTAGGATGCCTCAAGAAGGGTCAAATGTATGGCCAACTCCACTTTATTTTTCATCTCCATCATTTATTTGACCCTTCTTGAGGCATCCTAGGCACTACAAGGGCCAAATATAAGAATTTCAATTATACAAATATGGCGGTTTCATAAAATTCTTAAATTAATTAAAATTTTTCGTCTTTTGTGAATACATCAAATCAAAAGTTGTGAACAGATTTTAATCATTTATAGCTTGTTTTGTTTGCAATGTTGTTTTTTATATGACTGTATAAAATTAGAAGCATAGCTGCATTTTTAAATTTTTTATGAATTTTTAAAAACAAAAATTCCGAAAATTTAATAAAAAAATTATTTTTTTTCCAGAAGAAAAAATTATGTTTCTAAAACGACTGCGCATATAAGAAAAACGTTTTACCTTTCTTAAAGTAAATTTTATTGCAAAATTTCCGTTGTTTTAGTTTTTCAATAAGCTAAAGCGTTTTTGAGTTACACGAACATATGTTGTGCAACATCCTTAATTTTCGAAATAACGGTATATCTCGAAAACCAAAGCCAACATAAAGAAAAAAGTTTTAACTTTCTTAAAGTAAATTTTAATGCGGAATTTCGTTTTTTTTAGTTTTTAATAAACTAAAGCGTTTTTGAGTTACGCGAACATATGTAGTGCAACCTCCTTAATTTTCGAAATAACGGTATATCTCGAAAACCAAAGCCAACATAAAGAAAAAAGTTTCAACTTTCTTAAAGCAAATTTGATTGCGGAATTTCGGTTTTTTTTTAGTTTTTCTATAAGCTAAAGCGTTTTTGAGTTGCGCGAACATATGTTGTGCAACATCCTTAATTTCGAAATAACGGTATATCTCGAAAACCAAAGCTAATTAAAAAAAACGGCTAGCACCACTGGATTCAGCGACCCCGAATTAGATAAAATTAGTTAAAAATCTTTCGTTCGTATCATACTAAAATATTAAACTGCAAATACTTTAATCTATCTATACAATATATAATTTCTTAGTATGTCAGGATGTGTGCATGTATGTCCTATTCTTTCCGCAACTTTCTGAAGCCATAGGAAGCTGAAATTTGGCACACTTGAAGTACTTTCTCTTCGGAAGATCGTAGCGAAGTCATATTTTTGATTTTCGGCTTTTCAACTAGTATAACTATAAAGATCTGATAGAAAAGATGTTTTTTTTTATAAAATGGGGAACTTTGGGCCCCACCCGGCACGGATAGGCACCGTCGGATTGACCTGAAAAATTAGGTCATGATTTCTTACACCAAACCTCATATTTTAAGCAGCGCAAACAATTAAATTAAAAAAAAAATCCCATACAAGATGCGACCAGTCTAATATACATACACATCCACGTGCACGCACATATCCGCTGATGAGAATTAAAAGTTAAAAGTAATAACTATTACTCTCAGAGTTCTCTAAAAATCAGAGTGGCAGTAGTAGTACTGTCATTCGACAAATTTAGCACTGGACGTACAATGTATGGCAGTGACACATCTTTATATATTTATAGTCTTGGCTTTGACACATTTTTCTCAAAACAAGTTGTTTTGCGCATAGTTAAAAAATATAATATTACTTTTTAGGAGAGCTACAAACTTAGATATTTTCAAAAAGATGATTTTAATATTCTTACTAATTTATATATCGTCGGTCTCGTGTAGAAACCCTAACTCGGTTTTTTTCGAAATTGAGTTTTTTAGTGATTCCAATCAGAGTATGAAAACAAACAAAACATTTCGCAAACGTTTGCAACATGTACAAAACTATTCAAAATTTTTAAATTGTATTGTACATGAGCAAAACCAAAACAAAAACTTTTCAAGTGTCAAAGAGAGAAAACGAAACAATTGGCTTTCCACTCATCTGCATTATTTAATTTACCGTTACAATCGTACATCTGAGTAATTGATTTAGTTCAAGGTACATATATTTATAGCAGGTAGTCTCGGAAAGCCAGCTGTTTATTTTTTATTTGCTTGTTTTGTGATACGAACTGTCAAATGTTGTATAGTAAACAAGTTTTTTGTCTTTACCTTTTGTCTTTTTTGTCTCTTTTTAAACCCTTTGCTGTTGACAGTTCGTATCACATAACAACAATAAAAATCCCTGTTGTTTGTTTTATTGTACAATTGTTGTAATCTCGCGGCTACCTGCTATAAATATACCTTGATTTAGTTCTTGTTTGGTTTTTGTAGTGGCATAACAAGAGTAAAATCCACAATGCCTCGTCAAAAAATGATTTGTTACGTTATTTTTTTCTTCTTTGAATTACTTTTTATTTAATTTAATTTGTTTTTTTTTTTTTGTATCAAATTGATTTGTCAAACTCAGTTTTTTTTGATTGTGTTAGTGAAAAAAATCTCATACGTATATGTTGATGTGAATTTGACGAAAATCAAAACAATTTAGATTTTCACTGCCGCCGCTACTATGATTTGAAGCGAATTTGATGTGTTGCTGCTAAAAACATCAAATGGCATTTTTATTCAGTTTTCGCAGCGACATCACCGTACGGTAAAAATTTTGTGGTTAAATAAAAAATGGAGGAACAAATTTCATACTTGAATTTATTGAAATATACCGTGGTTGCCTGCTTTATGGCAGGTTAAATCGAAGGAATACAGCAACAGAGATGAGAAAAATTCTCAGTATGAAGTTCTTCTTCAAAAATACAAAGAAAATTTTCTATGTCATTCATATATCAAAAAAAAAAAAAAATTATTTGTAAACATTAAAAATAGTTTGCGACCAAATTAAGTCTGAGTTCATACGGTTTATGTCTTATTGACAAGATTCTTCCTTTTTCTTCTTTGAACATGAGTTGTCCTTCAAATGATTCATGTCATGTTGACGACGTGCGTATGCATGTGTGCTTTTTGATATTGAAAACAAAATTGAACAACGAATAAGAAAGCAAAACGTAAAGACAGTACATGCATATGTGTACTCGTTTCTTTTCCCCTCGTCCCATTCGCCTATAAAGTAGCAATCATGTCAATAAGATATGAGCCGTATGAACACAGACTTATAAAGCAGCAATCATGTCAATAAGACAAGAGCCGTATGAACACAGACTTACCAAACGTTCTTACCTTTTAAAAACAGCTTTGAAATGAAATTTGATGGTTTGAGTTTGATACGTTGCTGTGTTAAGCAAAACCAAATATTACCAATACATACATATTATTTGTGAAATCAGTTTGAACGTGGCCATCGTACTTATGGTAGTCAAAAAACCCCTCTCTTTTTATTTCACTTAGAAACAATAGTAGTGAGTAAATCAATTACCAAACGTTTTTTCAAACGTTGTTTCCCTGAATGTTTCAATATTGTTCTTACTCTTTTCTTTTCCAGCTGTGTACGTTTATATTAATGTACAATTTGCGTTCACGAGTAAAAATAATACAAAACAAAATGGCACAATCATTCTCATTATTTTGGTTTTGTTTTTCTTTTACTCACTGCAAAGAGCAAAACGAAACGAATGCTTTCGTTTTGTTCCAATACATTTCCCACAAATACACCTCGTCACAAAAATTTTATACAATAGCATCAAAAATATCAGTTTAACATGCAATTGAAGAAGCCATTTTACATTATGATTAGGCTTGCCAACCGTACTTTATAATAAAGTATTGTACGTTATTTCGAGTAATTGTAGTCTATACTTTATGAGAAAAATAAAGTACGCGGAAATACTTTATTCTTCTACTTTTCTACTTTATTATTATTTTATTTATTATTATGATTAGATTTATCTAGAATTCAAAATAGATTCAGGTTATATTAGTCATAAAATTAAAATACTTATTGTACAAGTTTTTTTTAGAAAAACTAAAGAACAACTAATTGATATTAGTCAGGGCCATTTTTTGATGTTTTTTTTATATTGGCAGGACGATTTTTCGAAAAAAAAAAAAATAATCAGACAGCACTATTCCCTTGTTTGTTTTGTTTGGGTACAATAACTGCCTGTTTTTAAAACACAAGTGCAAAACTCTTTCAAATTACTGCCTGCTTTTAGATCGCGAGCACAAAAGTGACTCGTTTAACTAACATTTAAAACAAAATTTCCATTCCTTAAGGGGGCTCCCATACAAAATGATTAATACAGACTAGAAATATATTGAAGAAAACGTACCATAACAGCCAAGGAGTCGCCTTAACAATTTCTCGAGACATACTTGTCCCTTATCACCACTTCTTAAGGCGGCTCCAATGCAAATATTGCGTTTTTTGAAATTTTAAAATTAATTAAAAGTTTTCGACTTTGTGAATAAAATCAAAAGTTGTTATTTTAATCATTAATAGATTGTTTTGTTTGTTTTTTATATGTCTGGAAAAAATCAGAAGCATAGCTCTATTTTTTTTGTAGATTTTTAGCAAACAAAAATTTTGTAATGTTGCTATAAAATTATTTTTGTTGCCAAAAGAAAAGTTATGTTTCTAAAACGACTGCGCATGTTAGAATAAAATTTAACGTTTAAAGGAAATTTTGTTGCGGATTTTCGTTTTTTGTTAAGTAATCTCTTAAACTGAACCGTTTTTGAACCGGTATTGGATACAGCGTACCAGAATTAGGTTAAAGGGCCAGTTGTCCGGCTTGTTTAAAAAAAAGTGTCAAATTCTAGCACAGTGTAATTGTTTGATAAAACTTGCGAAAACCAATAAAAAAAACGTTTTTTAATATAACAATAAAAAGAAATTATTGTACTTTATATTTATACTGTGTACTTTTTTTTCTGAACCTTTAATAAACAATGTACTTTAATTGAAACAAAAAAAGGTGGGTACCCTAATTATGATACATACAGTTTCTATTATGTTTTTGGCTTCTCCTGTAAAGTTGCATTGATGTGAGTTAGGGCCTTTCTACATGAGACCAACGATCTGTATATTCAAATAATTTCGTATTATGCACTTGTTGCGTTTTTTGTTGAGATATCATTTTGTAGTAGATTAAGAAACAAATATTTTTTCAGGGTTAGCATACTTTGTCGGAAAATATTTTTTTTAAATTAACCATTTATATTAGATAAGCCGTTCCCGCGGCGCACACTGGGGATTTCGAGGAAAAAAGTCAAATTGTCAACATACTCTTCATGCAATATGCAGTGATATGTTTAAATTTTAGACTAAATGGTACAATCAAATCAAAAAGAATTACTCCGATCTGACTGCCAGTTTTTTTTTATATCCGTCTCAAACCCAGAACTTGTATGTTTTACCGAACTAACTTAATTTAAACCTAAGAATTTAAAAACGAATATTTTTTACTATGTGAGCTAACGTTTTTCTTTTTTTTTTTTTTTCTATTAAAAGTAGTATATTTCAGTATACTAAAATTGAAAAAAAAAAAAAATCTGCAGAGGCTTAAGTTTTTTTTTTTTTGTATTTATATGAACATACAGTATTCCACGGATAATTACCTCGACGAAAATGCCAATATTTTTGGGTAATTATGCGGGGTAAGCATTTAAACGAATACGTTTAACTACCTCATTGAGGTAATTAAGCGAATTCGTTTAAATACCTCAGTGAGGTAATTAGACGTATTTATTTACAAGATAACTTAACTTTGATGTATGAAAAAATTTAAGACAGGAATTTTTACATGCATCAGCTAAATCTTAAGAGATAGCAAGTAAAAAAAAAACAATGGGATTTGTTGTCTTATATTTTTTCTGTAGTGCTTTTTGAGATGACCTGTCATACCCTACTACTACTCATGGAACCCGTAAATATTCAATTTTTCTTGTGCGACCAATGAATGCAGAAACAATATATTTATGCGTTTAGAGCTTTTAATGAATTTGGGTATTGATTTGTTTGTAAATAATTTAGTACATGTTTTAGCCATTGCTGCATTTTTATTGCAGACATATTTTAAGTTATTAAAACATATTTTAATACATGGACCATATTTACATTATGCAATTAATGCCGCAACTTTCGCATGCAACTTTTTCTTTTTGTTTGTTAGCAAGAGGTGTAGGGAAGAAAACGGGGTTGAAAAAGTTGAAAAAATGCATGAAAAAAATGTAAATGTAAATGTGAAAAGAGTTTCGTAGCAACTTCTTTAAAAGAAAATAGAAAAAAAAAACTCGGCGATAATTGCATAGTCTAAATGCGGTCACGTTCAGCAAATAAAAAAATTGCTTAAAATTCTAGTTAACAGATGAATTTTCTGTTGCTTTAATTTCGCCAACCACATTAAATTTGTACAATTTTAAACGAAAGCAAGTTTTTGTTGAAAATAAATGTTTTTCGCAACTTATAACATAGAAACCTAGACGCATTGGTTAGTAAGCGATCGAATTAGAAACACTTGTTTAAGTAATCTTTTCGTGTGCGTCCGTCCATCTTTCTGGCTGTATGTCCATGTAAACCTTGTGCGAAAAGTAAAGGTAGAAGTTTTTAGATAATTTGATAAAATTGGGTATATACGTTTAATTGTCATAAGAACGAAACCTATGTAAATTGTAAGAATCGGTCTATAATATCACATAGTCCCCATGCAAACTTCAAACGTTAATTTCTTTAAGAAAAAATATCTCATAAATTTGGTGTATCTAGATAATATATAACTCTTATATGAATCTTGACCTCATAACATAACTTTTAATGGAAATATTAATTTGTTAAATATTTTGTTTTAATCAAGCCATATTTTGTTTTTAGGCATATTTTTTTTAAAAAAAATTGAGTGCATATTTTCAAATTATTAACATGTAAAACTTGGTTGCATTACTTGCTGTGAAAGTAAGGTATAATTTTGTTTTGGGAGTTAAATTTTTAAGGCAATTATCCGAATCGGGTAATTAAGCGTATGGCAATTAAACGTGGATTTTTGTTTAAAAAATGGAAGAAAAAAAACGGGGATTTAAAACTCTAGGTAAATAAGCGTGAAAGGCATTTAAGCGTGGGGTAATTAACCGGGTTATACTGTATAACAAAAATCCCTTTTTTCTCCAAACATTTGGACCTGCAATTTTATCCTTACTTTTCCACAGTTGGAAATCACTACTAATACATTGTCTTATATCTGTTTTTACATTTTTAATCAATTTTAAGTGCCACCAGGTGCCACCTCTCAATTTGTTGCATTACACAGTACAACATTTTTCAGCTGATTGATTCGGTACTCAATTCTGATAAGGCTATTTTCTTTAACATAACTCGAGATCCACTAGTCGGATTTAGCTGAAACAAATTTAGAAAAAGCAAGAATTACAATTACTTTCATCTGTTTATATAACACATAGGCAACAGTTTCGCAGTTATAAATAAATGTATGAAGAAAAAAAATATTTTTTGCCCAAAAAATTTAAATTTTTAATTCATAAAAAATCCAAAACAGTAAACAAAAGTTTCAAGTCTTATTACTTTCACGTAAAGTCGCATAACCTATGAAAAAAATGAGACATAAATCATGAAAATCGATGAACGCGTTTCGGTTTTATTCACAATTAAGTGAAGGTATGCATTTCAAAAATTTGCTCGAGATATGCACAAAATTCTTTGCAAAAACATTTATGACTTTTTTTATGATTCTCAGAATAAAAAAAAAAGTAATAAACAAAAGGTTATTTGATTTTTATGATTGCGAAAGCAAAGTAATAAGCGGTAATAAATGTGCGTGGACAATTGAAAGGAAAAAAAGAAAGTGCACTTTTTTAATTATTTGGGGTTTTCCGTTGGCTACCTGTATGATTTTTTTACAGAAATTCCACCCACATCTATTAGTGCTCATATTTGGAACGTACCTGTCAGTAATATATTGATCGATTTTTGTAATTCAACAAGTGCTGACGAATGCGAAAAGTACAACCAATTTTTCTCCGGTTTTTTAATTATAAATGAAACTAAGGCCCAATAATTTTACGGCAATGGAAAGTTTTTCTATTTCTCATGGGGTTTTATGCTCGAAGCTTCTAAAGTTTGACAAAGACAACAAAATTAAAACAGTTTTTGCAACAATTGCACGTTGGCTTAACCGATACTAGAGCATGTGAAATTTTGGATACAATATATAAAAGCTTTTACTATAACTTCAAACAAAGATGGCAGGATTCTAACCGTACGAAGTCGCGATTTGAAAAAAAGAATGCAAATTGGCTTGAAGGCAGATTTACAATTAAGTTTACTGAGGCTGAATGTTCTACCAGTTCTGCACTTGGTCGGCCACGCAAATCGTTTGAGGAGTGCTGTGATCGCACCAAACGATACAAAAGGGATGAAGTTCTATGTTCCCTCAAGAAGTAATTGATTTTTCTTCTAGTATTTCAAAAACCAACCACAAAATTTGTACATTAAAATTTTGGGGATGTTTACAAAGCTTGAACTTACAAAAGAAAAATACGAGTATCTAATGCATTGGTATTTTACAAAAATCCCCAGTGTACGGCGCACAGTGGGGCCTTTTGACTTTTTTAGTTGCAAAAATCATAACTTTTGAACTGATAAAGATATTTAAAAATTTTAAAAAGCATTTGAAAGAAAACTCCTTTATTTTTAATATACATGATTTGAGGTCATAGGTTAGGCGCGGCACTGTGCACAGTGTCTGCTTTCGACTGTTCATACAAACATCATAACTTAAAAATGAGTATCATTATTGGACATAGCTTTGTGGAGGCACTGTGCACAGTGGTTTTTTTGTTGAAAACATCATAATTTTTGAAGTTACCAAGAAATTTGTAATGGGGAAAAACACTTGATTTTTAAATCTCTTAGGATCAAAATAAGTGCTCCCTTATTGTAATAGGCATTGGACACGATGACACCTTTGACCTTTCTTGTCGCAAAAATCATATATTTTGAAGTAATGATATTTTTAAAATTTCTCAAACATTTAAAACACATTTTTTTGTGCTTTAAATGACATTCTCATAGGGAAGTCTAGAAAAAATGCTACTCTAATATAACATGTTATATTAATATAACACTTTTTATTTATACTAGTGCTCGCCTTATGGTCAAAATTCGACCATAATTTGTTTTTCGAAGTATGAAGAAAACATAATTTATCTAAGTATATATGAATTTATTTGTTTCGAGCATTTAGTTTTTCCTTCAAAGTGGACCGATTTGGCGAGGGACCAACCTCCCGTTCATATTTTATCTTCTACGTGAGTTAATTTAATTTTGTAAGTTCAGTATAAAAAATACCAATTGAAAAACAAAAAAGTATCAAAAAGTCTTCTTTATATATTGTCATCCACTCAGGACGTTGCACGTTTAAATTTATGTTTCTATGTCTAATATTAACAAAATTTAATCAAAGTACCAGATGTAGAACGAAAAAGTACCAAAAAGCTCCCCTTACATGTTCTTATTCACCCAGTTTAATGTATAATTTTTTAATTATAAGTATTTATCGACCTTTTTTGATTACTCTAAATAGTTGTTATAGTTTTCTATATACAGGCTTTCAAGGTCATTAATTTAATGTAAATAAAAGATGATTTATTTCATTATCAATAAAATCCGACGTTTCGTTGGTATTCTTTCCAACTTCTTCAGGGATTGAGTTTTATTTAAATCTGGCAACATTGTAAAAATACAAAGTAAAAAAGTAGTTAATAATAACAATAATTATAATCTTAATTTTTGACAAATTAACTTACAATAATCTTTTTCGTCAGTTTACATCATTTATAAAATATATCACAGTATTTTGTATAGGTGGACAACACAAAACTTAAAATATTAAAATAAATATACATATGTAAATTTAAAAATTATCACAGAAAATCTGTCCTTTTAGATCACAGTTGTTATTATTACTAAAGTATTGCAATGGTGTAGTTTGCATTTGTATTGTCTTTGTCTTCTTTTGTGTTTATTGCACTTGTCGATTTTTGTTGTATTCTTAAGCTCTCCAACGTGTATCTCTTATTTTCCCTTTTCTCTTTATCTAAAATTCTCACTTTTTCAAAGTTTTTTTTCTTTATAGGTCGAATATTAACGAAAATTCAAAAAGTTCCAGATGAAAAACAAAAAATACCAGCATTTTTTATCTTATAGGTTACACTCACTCAGGATCCTACACCTATAATTATATGTTTCTAAGTTCTATAGAAAATTTAAAAATTATTACATGAAGCACAGAAAAGTAAAAAAAAGAAATTTAGTTTCCCATATTTCCCCTTTTTTTCTCCCCATAGAGGTTCGGTTGACAAACAAAGGAAGAAAGCGTTCTTAACTGTTTTGCCTGGTCTGATTTATATAGTCGAAATATTCGAAACCCGGTTTCTGAAAAATGTCGAATAATCGATCACCCTAATTTTTTATTATTTGATAACTGAAAATAAATTTTTATTTATTTATTTTGCATTTGTGTTAGTAACAATTTTGAACGCTTATAACTCTGAAATTATTGAACAGATTTTAATAAAATATACATTGTGCACTTCTTTGAGTAAATACCTCTTAAATGGTGTATATTTTGTTAAAATCGGTTGACATACAGAGGAGGAAAATGTTCTTAACTGTTTTGCCTTAGCCGATTTATATATAGATTATAGATAAAAGTTATTGAAATATTTTTAATACTTATGTTAATTTATAATATTATTTTATAGTATGATATATTATAATATGATATTGAGTTATTTTTATTAATTTATTTTTTTAATAGATAGTTTTCTTCAAAATAGTCATTAACATTTTGAGCGATTTGTAATAGACTTAACATATCGGAGCTATAATTATATTCTTCCAAATCCTTTCGAGATCTTACATGCTCCGCGATGAAATCAGTGGGTCTGAAGAGGCCGCCAACATATTAAAAAGATCCTCATTCTGTCTAATCCGTGAAATTTTGCAAGTATTCGTATATCTAAAGTGCTTGTAATCTTTGTTTTTGCATTCCTGGGCTTCTTCTGATAACTTTCCAATTGGTAAGCATTGATATTTAATTAAATTTTGGCCATGAGCCAAAATCTTATGGACCGTAGGAGTAAGTTCCTTCTCAGGGTACTTTTGAGCCAAAAGCTGGGCAGTTTTTGATGCATAATCCTGAAACTTTGGGCCATTTACCATTTCTCTAGAGTTTATAACATTTAGAATAACTGCCAACCTTTTATAATATGGTTGTCGACACCAGTAATTTGGGCTGTTACCTCATCATTTTCAAAAAACGATCTGGACATGTTACCATCGTTAGTATTTCCATATCCCTGCTTTGGGCAGTCTATTTTTAGTCCAAGGTTCTTAAGAAATTCATTTTGTATAATATTTTTTCGAGCAGTTAGTTTTTCTTTTGGTGTTGCATTCTCCATGAAAACTTTCTCCTTCTTTCGGAATTGTATACGCTAATTTTAAAATAAACTCCATGCACCTAATTCTGACATGTAACGGAGAAATTCCATATTCATAGTTTTGCTCATCACTTGAATCATTAAAATTTTGAAAGTCCTTCTGTGACTTTTTGCAAATTGCACACTTCAAAGTTGAAGAAGTATCTTTTATTACATTTAAGACTTTGCCATCAATCATTGTAAGACAAAATTCATAATTAATGAAAACCTTTTTTCCATTCTTCATTTCAATAACAGAAGGCTTTAGTTCGGAAATTTGCTTTTCATAATTTATCATTTACTGTAGACTTGATTATTTCTGAAGACTCCTTTGCATATTTAAAAAATATCGGGCGACAAAAATGGCCTGACGATGGGCGAGGATTTTTCCAATGCTCAGAGATTTCACTTCTAAGTCGTAAAGGAACTATAGAAGCCATAAACATATTTGCATCTGTAATAGTTATGTCAGTTGTCGATATTGTTTGCTTGTAAGCACTTTGACCAGATGATCCATCACATCCCCACTTGCTTATCAATGTAAGCCTATCTGGAAGTAGTGCTCTTTCTTTTTCAGGAAAACTTTGAACTAAGCGTTTAGATGTATGATCCATTAAGTCATGCAGTTCAACTTCTGCTGATCCTTTTACATTAGATGGTACTGTTTCTTTTTTGGCAGAGGTAACCTTTTTATATCCAGGAAGAACATTCACATTATGATTCTTTAAAGAGCTTCGTAAAATATTATATTTCTAACGCTAAGGCTTCTTTTATGCTATACTTTGTGGGTAATGCATTCGGAGGAGTTGGAATACTTTCGTTAATCCTTCGCAGTCGATCTGGGCTAGCAAGCTCCACAGCTTTTGTAATATCAGACTTTGATTTATCTTTTACGTACTTAAGACATAATGCTTCTGACAGATTCGATGTAGATATATCTTTTGTAACATTTTGAAGTTTAAGATTTTTGTGTACTCCGAACACTCGTTTATAGTTTTAGCAGGTCTTCCTTTTCTGCTGTCCAAAGATGTATGCGGTTCTTCGATGTTTTCAAAAGTTGTTACTCCATTAAGCCAGTCTGAGTACTTTTCCATAAAGATTTTTGTCGTACGGTTTGAGGCAAGCCATTTTCTACGAATATCCAAGAAAACGAAGTGAATTTTGTTTTTAACATCCTTTCCCTGGTAAACCGTGCAATTTTTCCACAATAGCCAAATTAAATACATTTTCATTATGTGATTTTCTAAATAACTCGAACAATTCCGAATTTTGAAATGACATTATGAGTTCTGGTACTGATCACTACTTTTGCAAAGTAAAACTTTAACTGATTGCATTACACAATTGCATATTAACTTATACCCAAAAATAAAAAGGTTCAAGCTACCTGATTTGCGAAACATAAATCTAGGCCACAATTAACTGGATTATATACAACTGCAGTTTTTATTTTACTTAGTATAAAAACCAAGTTTTAAAACTACCTGCCTATTTTCATAATTCTAATAATTATGCCTACCTGTTTGGCACAGCAAAATATTGTTTATAAATAAGGCTACATACATATTTATAAGCAGGCACATATGCATACATTAACAGAAATATGTCAGTCAGTTCCACTTATATTTACATTTTTGTGCTGTTAGATAACATAAAATATAAAAAATATTAAAATTTTGGTAGCTTTTTTCCTTATTTGGCAATTTTTTTTAATTTTGGTTGCAAAAATATCTTGGCTGTGGCAACGCTGTCTATAAGATTGTAACATCTTTTTTCAAATTTCAAGAAACCCTGTCATTTTTTGTGGCCCAATTTAGCTAAACTATTTAAAGTACTGTGTAGTAAATATGCTAACAAAATATGGGAGTGACCATTTTTGCCCATTTTTAGATATTCTCTATTTAATTTTTTTTTTTTTTTTTTCTTCATTATTTATTTATTGAATCTTCATATATTAAACATGAACTAATAATAATTAATCAAATCTTAACCTAATACTTTATGTCCTGCCAGTGCCAGACAAAAATTTTCTTCATCGCGGGTTCTGTTCACTTTTATAGGTGTTTATAGCTCATCTAATTGGATAAGTGCTGCAGTGTCTCTTCTTCTTAAGCGAGTGTGGCCGCTATCATTTAAAATATTTCGTGCTAGTGGGTTCGGGTGCAATTCGAGCCTTTTAAAGTATTATTTAGTTTTAACTAATGGAACATTAAGATCCTTGTGAATATTTGAGTTTTTAACATACCAAGGGGCAGCTGTGATTATTCGAAGTAGTTTATTTTGGCGCCTTTGAATTTTTTCGATATTAGAGGTCGAGGCAGTGCCCCATAGCTGAATACCATAGCACCTGGCACCATGGCTTTAAGATGGAGTTGTAAAGAAGAAGTTTGCAGTCGAGACTAAGGACAGAGTTTCTTCCAATAAGCCAATGAATTTGGATGGCTTTTAGTTTTTTGTCTCTATATGGGTTTTCCACGTTAAACGGCGATCTAGATGAATACCGAGGTATTTTACATGCGAATTTCGAGGTATTATTTGATTATTGATTTTAATAGGGGGGCATGATTCCCAACGCAAGGTGAATGTTATATGTACGCATTTTTGCTCATTGACCTCTATCCTCCACTGCTTTAACCATAGTTCGAGTTGAAATATATGATCCTGTAGGTATCGAGATGCTTCTTGACGGTTATCGTGCACGCTAAAAAAAGTTGTATCATCAGCAAATGTTGAAGTTTGTGTGTAGTTGTTTGTTGGCATATCCGAGGTATATATTAAGTATAAAAGTGGGCCCAGGATGCTTCCCTGAGGGACTCCAGCGTCAATTTGCTGAGGAGAGCTTAAATAATCACCTTCTTTAATAATAAATTTTCGCCCGACTAAGTAGCTTTCTAACAGCTTGTGTGTGTTTACTGGTAAGTTTAGCTTCAATTTATGTAATAAGCCTACATGCCAGACTTTATCAAAAGTAGTATAAATATGGGGTTTCTGTATATGATTTTTTCCTCCCTACGTGATTCCCATAAGGAGGAATTTTTAAATTTCAATTTCCTCCCTATGTGTTTTCCCAAAAGGAGGAATTTTTTCTTCCCATAGGGAGGCATTTTTAAATTGAAATGTTACTTTAAACTTAGATATTCTAGATTAATTTTTCAACTTTTTTTTTTTTTGCTCCAATGGATTTTTCCATTAGGAGGAATTTTAAATATAAACGAAATAAAAAGTTTTTGAGTATTTTTAAATAAAAAAAGAGAATTATATAAAGTTGATTATATTTTCTTCAATGAAGAGAAATTTAAAAAATGTACAAATAAATTGTTTGAGTATTTTAAAATAAGATAGAGTAATGTGTAAAATATTTAGAATATGCAGCACATGTAAGTATAGAGATTAACTCAATTTGAAAGTTTGCCATTAATCATTATTCTAATTGCCACTTTAAAGGAAACTTAATAAAAATGGTAAGCATTTCGTACATAATAAAGGTATATTTAATTATTTATAATGTTTTTGGTTTGTTTTCAGATGTATAAAAAAATTGTGAATATTGCCCAAGGTATTAAGCCCGAGTATATTAGAATAGATGATATACCTTTAAACCAGCCTTTGAAAATTGTGAATTTTGAATGGAAAGAAACACAATATGGTCTAAAAGTCATTGCCAATTTAGATGACAATAAATGGTTTTATCTCCCCAATAGAATGATGACATTTTTAAACAAAGAGGATCCATACTTAACTCAAATGAATGATGAAGTTTGGACAATTATTTACAAGGGGCGTCAATTACCAAATGGACCTGCAATATTCGATTTAAATTATACCTAAACTCTGAAAAAAAATCCTTACAATAAAGATAAATATAATAAAAGAAAAACAAGATTTTTTTTTTAATTTTTATTACTTTTATTTAAAATAATTTTACATATAAAAATTTTAAATTTAATTTCCAAAAAATAAGAATCGTCGTCCTCCAAAAATTGTTTTATGAAGTCGGGAATCTCCTCCTTCGCGTTGTCGGGGTTCTCTTCCTTCATTTTCATCTCTGCGGGATTTGGTTTTAGAAATTTTGATTTATTGGCACTAAAATTATGCACTCGCATAAAGTGCCTTTTTTTGTTATATTTATTTGCAAACGTTAAATGTTTGCAAAATTCGCAACTGATTTTAACACTTTTCTTTTTTTAATTAAATAAAAATATTAAAAAATCTATTGAAAATACCTCGTAAAACATATATTTATTTACTTATGAACTTTTTTTATTTTGGTATATATATTTAATGTTAATGAAAGCATATTTTGAAAACTGATCTATGATTATTGAACTTTTAAGAACATTCTGGTAAAAAGTAAATATACAATTGTTATTGTGGAAATTAAAAGTCAATAAACTTTTCATTATGCTAAAAAGTGCAATCGTATGCATTTTTAAAGTTTAAACATTAACCTTGAATGTTTGCTTCATATTAAATTATGAGTTAATAAACTTTTCATAAGTGAAAAAATGCAATCGTAGCAGTTTTTAAGTTTAAGAATTAACCTTGAATGTTGGCTTCAAATTAAGCTATGAATTAATGAACTTTTCAAACGTATTTTATTTAATTATTTATAATAATTATTACATATTTTATTAAACAGTTATCAAGTATTTTTGAAACTATAAACATGGCCGGTATAATTAAATGTAGTGAGTGCAAAAAAGTTTTGAAAAAGAAATGGACTTAAAATTTCATGAAAAAACGCATGCGTCTTCATCTTCGAAAAATCAAATAGGAAAAGTGACAAGTGCCTTTAAAAATAGAATAATAATTCTTTCATATGAAAATATGAATAAAAAAAATATTATTCCGGAAATATTTTTAAAAGAAGCTGCCGCTGTAATGAAGTCGGAAGTGGAGAAGTTTTTAAGACTCCATGTCATATTGAAATTCAATATGGAACTTTCAGGGTTTTATATAAAGCCCAACATTAAAGAAGGAGAAAATATATCCACAGAATTAAAAACCTTCCAAACCAAAATGGAAGAAATATATTGTATTGAAGATTTTGATGTCATTTTCAATAACAAAATTGATAAAGTGTTGCAAAAAATGGAGGAGTTTCAAGAAAGGGATAGTGGTTGGACTCTTATTGAAATATTAAAAGTGGATGTTAATTTAAACAAGTACCAACCAATGAAAGGCTCAAGTTTCATACAACTTCCCAGAAAACTAATGTTAAAAAAAGCCTGCCTAAACATTAAAAACAGAGATGAGTTTTGTTTTAAATGGGCTGTTAAATCAGCAATAACTGACTTAAGACAAAATAACGCCAATCTACCATTTATGTATAATGTTAAGACTGAGGAAAAAATAATTGCCATAAATGGTTATACCTTAAATTTTAAGGGATTAAGCTTCCCTCTAAAAATAAAAGACATAGCCATTTTTGAAGAAAACAACCCTCTGATAAGTATTAATGTTTTTGGGTATGATGACGAAAAAGATTTAGTTGTTGGACCCTATTACAAAACTAAAGGGAAAAAAATCCAAACACATTTCCCTTATGTTCCTACAGGAAAAAAATGGAGTTAATTCCCACTTTATGTGGATAAAAAATATTTCAAGGTAAGTTTATAATTGACAACCGTTATAATTTTGTGTTATTAAAATGTTATCTTTATTTTTCTTTTTGCAGATTAATCAGATTGCAAACAACGAAGCATAAAGGCAAAATTTTTGTATGCGATGACATGAAGCATTTTTACCAAAAGGATAAATTAAATAATTACCAACAACACTGTAACAGAAAAAGTTCCATTTGTGATATATGCTGATTCGGAATGCATTTTTGAAAACATTCAAACGTGCATTCCGAAAGGGGATACTTCATCAACAACTTTGATTGATAAGCATATCCCCTATGCATTTTCATATTTCATTAAGTGTAATTCCAATGATAATTTAAATAGATTAAGAATATTTAAAGGGCTTGATTCCGCAAAGCTCTTTATAGAAAATTTAGTACTAGATATAAAATATTTAAGTAATAATTTTCTCACTAAAATTGTTCCAATGACACCCTTAACAGAACAGGAAAATTTAAATTTTGAAAACAACAATGTTTGTCATATTTGCTCTCAAGCTATTACAAATGACATTAAAGTAAAAGGTCATTGTCATTTAAGTGGAAAGTATAGAGGACCAGCTTATAACAATTGTAATATTAATTATAAAATACCAAAATTTTTCCCTGTTATTTTTCACAATTTTTCGGCCTATGACTGTCATTTATTTATTAAAGAGCTAAATAATATTGATGATGGTCCTATAAATATTATTCCGCTTAATAAAGAGCTATATATATCAGTTCGGTTTGTGCTTTGTTGTGATACAGACGTGTATTTTAGCCCCGCATACGATTTGAACTATTAATTAATCACATTTGATTTTGTAATATAAGCAGCGAATGGACGCTTAAAAAAAATAATAAACATATTTTGTTATTTAAATTATTTTACATAATAGTGAACAATTTAAAACGATCAAATTAAATTAAATAAAACAGTAGAAATATATACATATGTATGTATGAATGTTCATACATGTATACACAAAACCATTTAAGTTTAAATTTCTTATTTTTTTTTTGTTGTTGTAAAATACAATAAATAATAAAAATATTAAGAGCAAAGCAAAAAGGTGAAAAACAAAAACAACTCTTTGCATGAGTACGAACAGTGAAACAACACTAAGACAAAATGAAAGAAACGTTTACGTTTTAGTTCAAGCAAACGAAAATAATGCAGAAATAAATAAAACTAAACAAAATAATATAAACTATTTAACGGCTAAGCCAATTACTCGAACACGTTCCCTATCACCCTCGGTGTTTACAAAAACAGTGGATAGTGACTCATTAAAAAAACTACAACTAGATTTGGTGACAAGTGTTGCCAGGCCAGCAAGTATTGCCGTGACGTCAAAAACAAATTTAGTGGGAAATGATACCATGAACTTAAACACAAATGCAATGGAAAACCCCCCTTTAAAAAGCTGTCAAAAGCCTACAGTACAAGTTGGTATGGACAGGTACATAACAGTGCTTAAACGGGGACGCAGCCCTACCTCTGCAGCAGTTGCTTCGGCCTCAAAAGTACCATCTTTTGATAAAATAAATACACAAAATCGTTTTGCGATTCTGGAGGATGAATCCTCTGAAGCACCAAACGTCATTAAATCATCTAAGCCACCCCCGATATACCTTAGAGAGCAAAACTCTAATGAGTTAATAAAAAGTTTAATTTCGGTGATAGGTGAAAATTCCTTTTATGTAGCTGCAATAAAGCGCGGTATCATTAACGAGACTAAAATACAGGTGAATCGCGAGGATGATTTTCGAAAAATAATGACAAGATTTGAGACTCTGAATAAAAACTTTTATACTTATCAACTGAAGAGCAGTAAAGGTCTTCAGGTAGTAAGCAAGGGTATACCCTCATGCGTAGACCCAGGGGAAATTAAAGCTTTTATAGAAATGAAGGGCTTTAAAATCAAAAACGTAACAAATATCAAAAATAAGGAAAAATCCCCAACCACATTTTCGAGTGGAGCTAGAACCCGGCGACGTTAAGCTCAAAAAAAATTAAACGCATCCAATTTATAATTTAAAATATATTCTCTACAGAAGGGTAACTGTTGAGGAGCCACACAAAAGAAATGGTCCTGTTCAATGTCTAAACAGCCCGGAATTTGGCCATACTAAGGCATACTGCTACTTAGCCCCTGTTTGCGTAGTATGTGGTGAATTACATGGAACAGTTCTTTGCGACAAGTCTAAAACCGACCCCAACGTAAAAAAATTTAGCAACTGTGGCGGTAATCACACTGCCAATTATAGAGGATGCCCTGTATATACTATCGTCAAGCAGTCGGTCGGACCGAAAACTAATCCCCCTCAAATGCAGGTAACAAATCAAGTAAACACAAATGCAATTCAAGCCCCCCAGCCTAGTAATAACAGAACCTCTTACGCTAACGTCCTAAAATCAAACCATGAGCCAATGCAAGGTGCCTCGCCAAGTAATGATGAAACTCCAGTTCTAATTTAAGTCGTTTAGAAAAAACCATGGAAACATTAGCGCAAACGGTAAATAATTTTACTAACACAATGGGTAATATGATGCAGGAAATGCTTAGAATGCAATCGATGTTATTGCAAGCTGTACTTAACAAACCATGAACTGTTTAAAAATTTGTTTTTGGAACGCAAACGGCATCCGCCAACATAAAAATGAATTAGAATACTTTCTTAAAAATAAACAAATTGATGTCATGATGATTTCTGAAACTCATTTGACCTCAAGAAATACGTTTAATATAAATGGTTATATACTATATGATACCAAGGACCCACGAGATAGAGCTTGTGGAGGTTCTGCCATTTTAATAAAAACCCGAGTCAAACACTACCTAATGTGTGATCATCGTGAATATTATCTCCAAGCAACGAACATTTGCGTTGAGGAATGAAATAGAAACCTAGTAATTTCATCGTTATACTCCCCGCCTAGATTTTCAATATCGGAGGACCAATATTATAAATATTTTAAATCATTAGGACCGTGTTTCCTAGCCGCTGGCGATTATAACGCTAAACATACCTTCTGGGGGTCGCGACTTATAACACCAAAGGGTCGTGTTTTATTTAACACAATTTCTAAAATGGATTTAAATGTGGTAGCGAGCGGACAACCAACATATGATCAAAAATTTCCAGATGTCATCGATTTCGGCGTGGTTAAAAACATTCCCATAGAAACGATTCATGTTGAAGCTTCCTATATTTATCTTCCGACCACACACCTACAATTGTTACTATAATGAACCCCAATAGAATTGTACCTCCGACGACAGCTACGCAAATTAATTGGTTAAAATATAAAAAATATCTCAGTACCCATTGCACAGAAAATATTGCGCTCAGTACACCGGATTATATAGATCACTCTATTGACAATTTTCACAGTTTTCTGAAACTAGCTGTTCAACATTCCAATATTGCCCCCAAAAAAACAAAAACTATTAAAATATATTCCACAGATGTCGAGCATCTTTTGTCTGAAAAAAGGAGGGCTCGAAGAGAGTGGCAATTGCACAGATCCCCTCAACTTAAGAACTTACTTAAAGAGTGTACAAAAAGACTAAGAAAGTTACTGCAGACTAAGAAAACGGCTTCTCTGGAAAAATATCTTGAGGAACTTGATGCAACCCCACAATCAAACTACTCATTATGGCGTGCAGCTAGAAATCTCAAAAGGCCAGTTGTCTCTAAACCACCATTAAGAAACTTGAATAGAAGTTGGGCAATAAATGATGTTGAAAAAGGAAATCTGTTTGTCAATCATTTAAAAAACGTATTTACCCCAAATATATCTCACGATATTGCGGTCGAGTTACCACCTGTTGCTGCTAGAGCAGCTGTTCCGCTAAGATTTGAGATAAGAGAAATCGAAAAGGCTATTTGTGATTTAAACCCCAAGAAGGCTCCTGGTTTTGATAAGATCAGCAACAAAATGCTTTTGGAGCTACCCAGCATAGCAAAGAAAATTATTCTTTTAATTTTTAATGCAATTTTACGCCTTGAATACTATCCTCAAAAGTGGAAGGTCTCCTAAGTCACCATGATACTTTCTTATTCGACCTTTATTATTTCAATTTATATAAATCTGTTTAAGTTTGAGTTCTTTTTAATATAAAAATATTGATTTTATTAATTTTTTTTTTTTTTTTTTTTGTTAAAGTAAAATTAATATTTTTACATAAAAAGATCTCAAGCTTAAACAAATTATTTTACATATTAATAATAAAGTCGAATAAGAAAGAGTTTATATCAATAAAAATAATTTTTGCAAGATAGCACCAGATTTTACACTGCACCTTCTTCCTTGATTTTTTTCAAGTTATGAGTTAAAATAAATACGTTTTCCCATGCCTTTAACATAAGCTGAGCAATAACAAATATTGCTTTGTTACCCTAAGTCTAGACGAGCAATTTGTTTGGCAATTTTTGCCGTAGCAACTATCAAATTCTATTGCCAACACTAGATATAAACGTGTGGACTGCATAAATATGTATTTGAACACATGTTCAGCAACAAATGTTATAATATATTGCTGAGCAATTATCTTTTAACACAAGCTGTCAAAATCAATTATCAGTTACAAAAAAGGAAAAATTTAAACTTAAAAAATAAAATTTACAAATTAATAATAAATCAAGTAAGAGTGCTATATTCGGCTGTGCCGAATCTTATATACCCTTCACCATTATGCGAGCAGAATACAGAGCAACTAGACAAAAACTAAATAAAACTGGTAAATATTTTTTTTTAAATAAGAGACAACCGGTTTTGAACTTCGCTTTTCATAAGGGCCCAGAATATATGTACTTTATAGGGTGTAGGATCAATATCGGTGAAGGGTATAAAAAGAGTAATTTTCGGGAATTCAGGGTTCTAATCACTGCATTCGATACTATCGTATCGAATAAACTATTGAATTTTTTTGCATACGTTAGACACTGGCGTATCGAATGAAAACTCGATAAATGTAATGTCGAGTTACTCGATGTCGAATGCTATTATTTCAAATTCAATACATTTCATTCGATATCGAGTTTCAAGATACCAAAATGAATAATTTCGATGAATTTTGCTCGATATCGTATGCGGTGATTAGACCCCAGTATTTCTGTTATAACTCATACAAATTTCCGATATTTTGATATATAAGTCATATCCATAGGACGTATAGCAGCCCTAATATTTAGGTTTTTATAAAAATGTTGATGTTTTTTAGCCCATTTTTGGAGTATTTTGCTCATAAATTACCCATTGTCTAACCGATTTGATAGTTTTATATACCGACGTGTTAAGGAAGAATTTTACCATTTACTTAAGTTATATTTATATATAAACATTTATATAAACTTGTAAATATATATTTTAACAAAGTTAATTATAAAAAAGAGTAATTTTTGTGGATTCAGTATTTCGGTTATAACTCTGCCATTTTTTAACCGATTTGGCAGATTTATATACCGACGTGTTGAAGAAGAAATTTACCATTTACTTTAGTTATAAAGCTTGGACTCGGGGAGATCTATGGTTCCCGAAAGTGGGTATTTAAAAAAAAAAATAAATTTTGGTCATAACTTTTTTGTATCTGAACCGATTTTTCCGAGTTTTTTATAAAATATGTTCTACAAGAAATTTCAGATATTCTGGTATATAAGTCATATCCATAGGACGTATAGCAGCCCTAAAATTTTTCCGAGTTTTGCAGAGAATATGTTTTACTAAAGATTTCCGATGTTAATTAGTATTGTGGTTATTTTGTTGAATTTGATTTCCGATGTTTAAATAAATAAGGCGTATCCATAGGTCATATATATGGCAGGCCTAAAAATTAAGTTTCTATAAAAATTGACAAACGGACTGACAGACGGACATCGTTAAATCCACTTTTCTCCTCATAAGCACCCAATATATATACATACACTTTATATGGTCTGAGATCAATATTGTAGAAATAACAAACAGAATGACAAACTTATGTATGTAAACGAATTACATACCTATAAAATAAAAAAATAATTATAAAAAAATAAAATAAGTAAAAAAAAAATTAAATCAATAAAAATAAGGGTATTAAAAAAGTAAATTAAAAGAATTTATAAAAAACAAAATATAAAAAACAAAAAAAAAATGGAATGAATGGGATTCGAACCAGTCAACCAATAACAAATTGTTAGGAGGCAGACCGTTTAGACCGTTCGACCATCGAACCGCATGTAAAGCCGATGTTGATTTGAGTATGTGATATCAATAATTATTAATAGTAAATTAAAGTATGTATGTGTTTGTTCCTTGTGTATAATACAGAAGGTAATATTAAATAAAAAAAAAGAAGTTTACCGCAAGTATTTTAAATGAAAAAAACCACAAAAAAAAAACAACACACAGCTATTTTACAGGGTTACCATTAACCGTTTTGAAACGTAAACTGTCGTTTTGGTTAATAAAAGTCGCAAACCAATTTAAATGTTTTTTTATTTATCAATAAAACAACATAAACATACCAAGAAATTGCTTAAATTGTGTATGCTTTTAAATCGCTTTTGTGCAGAAGATATTATCAGGCCTATTCTGAAAATCACTTTAACTCAAATCACGTGATTTGAAATCACATGTGCCTACTAAAATCACACGTGTGATATTTTAGCGTCCCGTTTTTGTGTGATCTTCAATTGCAGAAAGCACACCAAGAGACACAACAACGGTATGACTTTCAAAACACCATAAAGTCACAGGTGTGATTTCAGAACAGGCCCGTATATAGGTATATATGAATATATTTTTGTATAAATTGTCTAAAAAAGTGACTAATATGCTATCAATGTCAACAATAAAAAGGCAAAGATTGCTTTTAATATTTTGACGACACTAGATCACTGTTCGTTATGTTAGCGGTTTTTTGTAGTCGTAAAATTAGATGATGAGGGCATTTCTAATATTCCCTAAATACAATTTTTTTAAAAATGGATAACCCTGCTTGTTTGTATGGTTTTTAAGCAATGTGACCATTTTGGCAATTTTGTAGCTTAACTTAGATTCCAGATTTTAATTTAGCTAAAATACTTTCATTAAGCGCTTCGCATTTTTTAAGCATTTTAATTAAATGTTTCTAGCTTTTTTTGAATTATTTTAAAAATTGAAGAATAGGTATTGATATAACTTAAGTTTTTTATGTATTATAATAAATTATAATAAATTTTGACTAAAAAAATAGTTGTAGTCAAAATGAAATTTCGTATGGAATTGGATAATTCTTATTTTATTGTAAAAAAAATTTCATTTTGTATTTTTACAAGACGATAACCCTGCATGTTTGGGCGACTTTTAATGAAGACTTTTAAGTAGTGTGGGAATTTTTTATTTTTGAAAGTAAATTCAGCACGAAAAACTTAGATTTAGCTGTAAAATTTCCATTTGGCATTTTATTAGCTTTTTAGAAAAATGTTTTAAGCTTCTTTTGATTAATTTTTAAAGTTGGATGGAATAGTCTTAGCGATTAAAACTAAAATAAATTGTTATAAACTAACTTTTACGCAATTAATGATGACTGTTTTTTTTAAATATAAAAAAAATAATCTTGTCTAAATATGTTTGTAAATTCTTTTAAATCGAAATAGCTATAAAACCGTTTGTATTTTGTTTTTATTAGAGGGCCTTCCAATTTCAAGGTTAACCAATTGTGGTATTTATATCTGATGCTATATCAAATCTACCTAAATACTTGTTTAAATATTACCATTTATTTTAATTTTGTTTAAAATGAGTCACTTAAATGTATAAGGATTTAAAACAATATAATGAACAACTTTAAGAATTATTTGTAGCGTTTTCAAAATAATTTTTAGCATTTCTTTGCCTTGCCTAGTGTCAGAGTAAGCTGTGAACAAATTTTAAGATCTGTTTCTATGTCATTGGTTTCGTCAATAAAATTATCCAAACTTAAATGTTTCTAGCTTTTTGATTAAATTAAACATTTACGTACGCAAATACTTATTGTTGAATGTTTTGTTTTCAAATAACAAATGGGATTTTTTTTTAGAAATAATAAGATTTTTTAAAAATAATATGGCAACACGTGTGAGATTTTTGAATTGAAATGTAAGAAGAGATTATCAAAACATAGCAACAATCCGTCTCTTTAAGCCAAAAACAAATTGTAAAATATGGTTTTTGTTTCACATGTAAGGCGAACGATTCATATTTATATTGTTAATAAAATGAAAAAATCAAAAATCGCTGAATAATTTTAAAATCGTTTATAGAAATATTTATAAAAAAAGTTAAAAAATTTTCTGTTTGGAAAAGGTGGAGGAGATGCCGAGATTTGAACCCCGGCAATTTAACAAACAAACCTTCTTGGGCAACCGCCCAGACCATTGAGCTATTAACGTTGTTAAAAATAAAGAATTATAGTATAATATACTCCGTCATATTATTAGTTTAATATGTAGGCATGTATTTTTCAATTAAAGCGAACAATCATGTACAAGCATGTGTACATGTTTCTTATGCTTAACATTCAACTCGTTCAAATAAAAAAACAAAAAAACAACAAACACAAGGGATTTTTTCGGAAAAATTAGAGGCAGTCGTGGTTTTTTGGTCATATCTAAGCCATTTGTGGACCGATCTTGCTGAATTTCAATAGGAAGAAATGGTGGACTGTATGTAACATAAATGTAAAACAACGTAGCCGCTATCATGTCTGGATTATCCGGAAAAAACATATCAAACGTAAGACGGACAGACGGACATCGTTAAATCAACTTCTCTTCTCATATGGACCCAGAATATATATACTTTATGGGGTCTAAAATCAATATTGTGGAAATTACAAACGTTATGACAAACTTATATATACCCTTTTACACCTGTGGTGAAGGGTATAAAAATAGTTAAAAATAAATTGGTTGCCAAAGAAAATGTAAGTATTTATGTATTTACATACAAATTCATGTTTTGTGTTTAGACATACGTTTACTCCACTCTGAAAAAAATGTTAAACATAGACCATTTCTGTGACGTCATTCTGCCGACGTTATTGCTTTTGTTAACAAATACAAATTTGCTCGTATAGACTTACTGAACAACCTAAACAAAAGCGGCAAGCGTTTTTTTAAAAATGAAAATTTTATTTATATACAATTTTAATAAAACAAACCGACATAGCGATCTGTCCAATAAAATTTATCAGCCGGGTGGTTTCTAATTCGCATTCTAATGGTTTGTTTCGTATAAATTGTATGCAAATGAGAAGTTTTGACATACAAAAAACGCTTCCGCTCTTATTTAGGTAACTCAGTTAGGGTTATTCTGCCGACGTTATTGCCAACTGGCTGAGATATTTATCTTTAGTGTAGGGTAAAATAGAGTTGACATGTATTAATTTTATATGCCAGGGTTAGCAAATACAAAAGTGCAAGCCGGAACGTATTTTTAAGGTATGATTATAAATGTTGTGATAAAGTGTAAATATACATGTTCAATTGAAATGAAAATAAATAAATTTATTTTTATAGAATTCTAATCAATATAAATGGCAGATAATAAAGTATATACAAATAAGCTTAATTAATTTGGTGTTCAAACTTCGTTTGGACAAGTACAAGACCATTTTACCATAATAGAAAAAGAAAAAATATTGAAATTAACTCAGACAAACAAAAATTTGCATATCAAAGAATGGAATTACAAAACAAAACAACGGACGTTTTAAACAAACAATTAGAAGCTACAATTAGAAGCACTGAAGCGGCTAAAATACAAGCTGAAGCAGCAAAGATTTAAGCTGAAGCAGCAAAGATTCAAGCTGAAGCTACAAAAGACCAGGCTACAGCTTTAAAAGAAATAGCTGATTCCTTAAAAGTTATGGCACAGTGTTTAGTGGACATAATGAAAAATCTTAAAGATGAAGATTGATCGTACCAATAATATTTCTATGTACATATGTTAATACTTACTTTTAGAACTTTAGCAATGAATTGATTAATTATTATTTTTTGGTTGATATTAAACATGTGTTTTTTTTTATCTAATAAATTTTTTAATTAATAAATTACTTAAACATTAAAAAAAAGTCAAGTTGCATTTCTAATAAAGATTTGTAGAAATTTCATCTCTTACAGCTCTTGCTACTACAGTTCCTTCAGAAGCTGCCTCACTATCATTTTCGTTGTAATCAACGGGTTCTAAGTTTTCGTCAATCGTCCAACTATTTTTATAAAAAATGCATACATTGTGTAAAATGCAGCATGCATTTATAATTTATGTGGCTTTCTCAGGGCTGTAATGCAGTCCTCTTGATTTTTTATCACACCATTGCACCTTTCAATAATATTTCGTATTTTGCAGTGATTTTCATTATATGTCTTTTCACGATCGCTCGTTGGATCGTTTATAACCAGAATCGCCTATAAAGAAACATTTAAATAACATCGCAACTGTTCATATCTTTACAAAAACCTACCTAGAAGCCAAGTATTCCTTTTTCCATTTGCATAATTTGTTTTAAAATAGTGGTCTGCAGCACTGTGGTCCCAAATAAACGCATCGTGATTTGCTCCTGGGTGTCATGCATCCACAAATGTAATGACCATATCTTGATCACAAACCTAATACAAAAAAGATTTAGGGTTAGGGTGATTTTGTTAATGTTATTGGAACTAATGATAATCCTCACCAGCATTACGTTAATACTATAGTAGCCTTTACGATTGTAATATAAATGATTCGTATTATTTCCAGGAGCCTTTATACGAACGTGTGTTCCATATACACAACCCACAATGCCAGGTATGGCAGCAGTTCTATAAAACGTCTGCTTTGCTGTATTTTCTTCCTCTATGCTTTTCTCTAGCTTAATCCATTTTGGACCCAGGTATGTCTCGAAAATTGTTAAAAGCTCCGTGATTATTTTACATACCATTGTTTTGCTCATAGAAGAGGCGTATTTATTTCCAATTGACGCTTGGTAGCCCCCAGTAGCTAAAAATATTAAAAATGTTGCTAGCCTTGTAGTTGCTGGAATGTGTGTGTTTCGGTATGCTACTTTTAGCTTTGGGTTTATTTCCTCAAGCAACTTAACAAAAATGTCTTTATTTACTCGAAATGTAGCAATAAAACTAAAAACATCAAACAATATAAAAATATGTCTGTATGTATGTATGGTTTTTATGAACTTACCGCGCCTCTGGTATATCCAATACGTTTAGGCCATCTCGAATATTTCTGCGGCACAAACGGGTATCGCCAGCATCACTTTCACTTGAATCACTTAAATCATCAAATATAATATTTAATGGAAACATTTTTATAATATATTTTTTAAATATTTTGTGTTTTTAAATTTTAACAATAATTTTATTGCAAACACAAAACAGCTGTGAGAGTGCCATTAATTTATTCAAATCGTAATATTTAGTATGAAAACAATAAACAAAATAGTTAACTTTTTCATATTATTCGAATGTGTATTCTATGTCAAATACAATCCTCAAAAGCTTTTATACTTTAATAGACTCATTCCTTCAATATTTCACAGGAATATTTTCTATGCACTATCAGAATTTTTGTTTTGTATATTTCTGTTACGAAGCTTACCTTAGCTATCCTTTGGTTAGCAATGAAGTAAATTGTAAAGAAAATTTATACAACTATTAGATACCAGCAGAATGTAATGCATTTTCTGGCCCGCTACGGCCTTCGTCAGCATTCTTTGTATCTTATTACTGGATAGTGCCTATTGTAAATTTTTTTTATGTATTTAACTTAATTATTTTAACAAATAGAATCTGGGAATTTATTTCTCATGGTGAGTTACATTTATTATTTAAATTTTTCATATTATTCGAATGTGTATTCTATGTCAAATACAATCCTCAAAAGCTTTTATACTTTAATAGACTCATTCCTTCAATATTTCACAGGAATATTTTCTATGCACTATCAGAATTTTTGTTTGATAGTGCATAGAAAATATTCCTGTGAAATATTGAAGGAATGAGTCTATTAAAGTATAAAAGCTTTTGAGGATTGTATTTGACATAGAATACACATTCGAATAATATGAAAAATTTAAATAATAAATGTAACTCACCATGAGAAATAAATTCCCAGATTCTATTTGTTAAAATAATTAAGTTAAATACATAAAAAAAATTTACAATAGGCACTATCCAGTAATAAGATACAAAGAATGCTGACGAAGGCCGTAGCGGGCCAGAAAATGCATTACATTCTGCTGGTATCTAATAGTTGTATAAATTTTCTTTACAATTTACTTCATTGCTAACCAAAGGATAGCTAAGGTAAGCTTCGTAACAGAAATATACAAAACAAAAATTCTGATAGTGCATAGAAAATATTCCTGTGAAATATTGAAGGAATGAGTCTATTAAAGTATAAAAGCTTTTGAGGATTGTATTTGACATAGAATACACATTCGAATAATATGAAAAATTTAAATAATAAATGTAACTCACCATGAGAAATAAATTCCCAGATTCTATTTGTCAAAATAGTTAACTTTAATATAGTGGTAACAATGTTATTTGACAAAAGCAAAATGAAAAACGTAACAAAACGTTATTTAGACGAGTGTTGAAAAAAAACTCTTTTTGCTTGCATACTCGTCCGTGTATCGCTTGCTCGTCTGAAAACGTGCAAGTATCGTAAAAACAGCACATTATACAAGATGTAAGTTTTTAAATATGTATAAGCTTTTTTGCCCACACTTTTTGTAAAAATTGTTAATATATCAGAACGAATTCATCAAAAAGTTGGGACGATCTCATTTCCAACAGAATTGAAATGATTATTGGTAAACGTTTGTTTAATTTATTCATTTTCACAAAACTATTTGTAATTGTTTTTTTTCTTTAAGTCAAAATTTTACGTTGTCAAAAATGTTATAATTTCACACAGCACAACTATGAAAATTTTCTACCACAAACAAATTTCATTTCACCATAGAACTTTGCTACCGTTTCGCACACACCCTATTACTAAAAAAATTAACAATTTTTTGCTTTCAAATTTGTTTACACTTAAAAAAAACTTAAAAACTTGACATTACTACTACTAGAATCTATTTGTTGTAAAATCTGTTAATATTAGCAGAGTAAATCCGCTGAATTCTGTTTTTTTTTTTAAATTTTGATACGAAAATATAGGTATTTATTTTTTTAATATTTCTTTTTTATTAAAACATTTGATACATATGTGGATAAAAAAACCTTTTAAAAATAAAAGCAGAAATATATTTTAATAGCTTTTGTAACAATGTGAGGTTCTGTTTATTATTATTTTTTACTAATACAATATCTGTCGTAGATCTAATGAATTATAATTTTTGTTCATTTAATTGAAAGATTGATTGCAAATATTCCATTTTATGTTCTGTGTTATTTCTGTTCTTTAGTAGTTTTTTGACTTCTTCATCTAAATCCCGATGTTCCACTTTCAATTGATTTCGAATACTGGAGATGAACGGATCTGACGTTGTCAATAATATATTAAATAGATCTTCATTAGTGGAATTTCGTGAAATTTTCCTAGTATTGTGCTCCCTATAAAATTTGTAAGCCTTATTCCTTTTTGCCTGAGCTTCCTCTGATAAATCTGCAAGTGGCACCAACTGATATTTAATGACATCTTTTCCATGATAAAGGATTTTGTGAACTGTAGCAGACATATTTCTCCAAGGGTACTATTAGTATATACATATTTTTAGAGTTTCCTTAGCAAAATCTCCAAATTTTCTCGAGTCAATTTTTTCATTGCACGCAAGTACTTCTAGGATTATTGGCGTCTGTCTCGTCTGAATTCAGCCTACTGGAAACATGGAACATCGCTTGGTGCGAGCCACGCTGCATGTGGTGGTGGCATCTGCCAACCTCACATGTAGCGTATTGAGTCTGTCAAACTTTTGACTTTTCATTACTTGCTGATAAAACTTCGTACGAGCCAAACGCCGGTCTTTGTTTAAAATTAAAATAAACAAGTTAGAGTGCTATATTCGGCTGTGCCGAATCTTATATACCCTTCACCATTGTGCGAGCAGAATACAGAGCAACTAGACAAAAACTAAATAATTTTTACATATACGTACATATTTACAATACCTAAAACTTCATTATAAATAAAATTTAAAAAGCGAAAACTGGTAAATATTTTTTTTAAATCGTTTTTAGAACATAAAAAAATAAAAATGTAAAAAAAAAATTCTTTTTAAAAAACCAAGATTCGAACCAGGGAACTCTCAGCTTCTAACTTAACACACCCCCTAGACAACTGAACCATGAAGGAACGTTAATCGAATATCATTAAAATGAAATATGGGACGTTTACTGTTCACAAAATTCAACACAGTTGAGTTGTAATTACTTTTGATGTTTTTGTTCGGTTTGTGCTTTGTTGTGATACAGACGTGTATTTTAGCCCCGCATACGATTTGAACTATTAAAGGCCAGTTTACACGGTAATACAATGTATTACGACTTTGTAGAATCAAAATATTATGAAATTCTCTCCGTGTTTAAAAGAAAAAAATAAAAATCTTTTGTAAGTATAGTTCATGTTTACACAGATGGTATAAGTAAAATCCAAAATAATAACAAAAAATCAGATGGTTGCAGTTTTAAATATTTACAAAAACAACATGAAAATTTCCTGAGTTGATTTTAGTTGTTTTTATAATCGTATAAAAATGCTATCACCTTCAATATACTCTGTTAAAATACACCTCTGGTGTGATGAGAATACATAGGTTTCTAAAATGGTTTAGAAAAAAAACCATTTACCGACCGCTTGTCAGATTTTGTATCCGTATTCTCTCTTACTCAATACATTTTGCTTTTACATGATAATCTTCTACATATAATCTACATAATCTTTCGACATGTCGTAACACATTGTATTACCGTGTAAACTGGCCTTAATTAATCACATTTGATTTTGTAATATAAGCAGCGAATGGACGCTTAAAAAAAATAATATACATATTTTGTTATTTAAATTATTTAACATAATAGTGAACAATTTAAAACGATAAAATTAAATAAAACAGTGAATGTTCATACATGTGTATACATATTCTGAATAAAACATTTAAATTCTTGTTTTTCTTTTGTTGTTGTAAAATACAATAAATAATAAAAATATGAAAGCAAAGCAAAACGGTGAAAAACAAAAACAACTCTTTGCATGAGTACAAACAGTGAAACAACACTAAGACAAAATGAAAGAAACGTTTACGTTTTAGTTCAAGCAAATGAAAATAATGCAGAAATAAATAAAACAAAACAAAACAATATAAACTATTTAACGGCTAAGCCAATTACTCGAACACGTTCCCTCTCACCCTCGGTATTTACACAAACGGTGGAGAGTGACTCATTAAAAAAAACTACAACAAGATTTGGTGACAAGTGTTGCCAGGCCAGCAAGTATTGCCTGGACGTCAAAAACAAATTTAGTGGGAAATGATACCATGAACTTAAACACAAATGCAATGGAAAACCCCCCTGTAAAAAGCTGTCAAAAGCCTACAGTACAAGTTGGTATGGACAGGTACATAACAGTGCTTAAATGGGGACGCAGCCCTACCTCTGCAGCAGTTGCTTCGGCCTCAAAAGTACCATCTTTTGATAAAATAAATGCACAAAATCGTTTTGCGATTCTGGAGGATGAATCCTCTGAAGCACCAAACGTCATTAAATCGTCTAAGCCACCCCCGATATACCTTAGAGAGCAAAACTCTAATGCGTTAATAAAAAGTTTAATTTCGGTGATAGATGAAAATTCCTTTTATGTAGCTGCAATAAAGCGCGGTATCATTAACGAGACTAAAATACTCTGAATAAAAACTTTTATACTTATCAACTGAAGAGCAGTAAAGGTCTTCAGGTAGTAATCAAGGGTATAGACTAATGCGTAGACCCAGGGAAAATTAAAGCTTTTTTAGAAATGAAGGGCATTAAAATCAAAAACGTAACAAATATCAAAAATAGGGAAAAAAATCCCCAACCACTATTTCGAGTGGAGCTAGAACCCGGCGACGTTAAGCTCAAAAAAAATGAAACGCATCCAATATATAATTTAAAATATATTCTCTACAGAAGGGTAACTGTTGAGGAGCCACACAAAAGAAATGGTCCTGTTCAATGTATAAACAGCCCGGAATTTGGCCATACTAAGGCATACTGCTACTTAGCCCCTGTTTGCGTAGTATGTGGTGAATTACATGGAACAGTTCTTTGCGACAAGTCTAAAACCGACCCCAACGTAAAAAAATGTAGCAACTGTGGCGGTAATCACACTGCCAATTATAGAGGATGCCCTGTATATACTATCGTCAAGCAGTCGGTCGGACCGAAAACTAATCCCCCTCAAATGCAGGTAACAAATCAGGTAAACACAAATGCAATTGAAGCCCCCCAGCCTAGTAATAACAGAACCTCTTACGCTAACGTCCTAAAATCAAACCATGAGCCAATGCAAGGTGCCTCGCCAAGTAATGATGAAACTCCAGTTTCTAATTTAAGTCGTTTAGAAAAAACAATGGAAACATTAGTGCAAACGGTAAATAATTTTACTAACACAATGGGTAATATGATGCAGGAAATGCTTAGAATGCAATCGATGTTATTGCAAGCTGTACTTAACAAACAATGAACTGTTTAAAAATTTGTTTTTGGAACGCAAACGGCATCCGCCAACATAAAAATGAATTAGAATACTTTCTTAAAAATAAACAAATTGATGTCATGATGATTTCTGAAACTCATTTGACCTCAAGAAATACGTTTAATATAAATGGTTATATACTATATGATACCAAGGACCCACGAGATAGCGCTTGTGGAGGTTCTGCCATTTTAATAAAAACCCGAGTCAAACACTACCTAATGTGTGATCATCGTGAAGATTATCTCCAAGCAACGAACATTTGCGTTGAGGAATTAAATAGAAGCCTAGTAATTTCATCGTTATACTCCCCGCCTAGATTTTCAATATCGGAGGACCAATATTATAAATATTTTAAATCATTAATACCGTGTTTCCTAGCCGCTGGCGATTATAACGCTAAACATACCGTCTGGGGGTCGCGACTTATAACACCAAAGGGTCGTGTTTTATTTAACACAATTTCTAAAATGGATTTAAATGTGGTAGCGAGCGGACAACCAACATATTGGCCCACTGATCATCAAAAAATTCCAGATGTCATCGATTTCGGCGTTGTTAAAGGCATTCCCATAGAAACGATTCATGTTGAAGCCTCCCTAGATTTATCTTCCGACCACACACCTACAATTGTTACTATAATGAACCCCAATAGAATTGTACCTCCGACGACAGCTACGCAAATTAATTGGTTAAAATATAAAAAATATCTCAGTACCCATTGCACAGGAAATATTGCGCTCAGTACACCGGATTATGTAGATCGCTCTATTGACAATTTTGACAGTTTTCTGAAACTAGCTGTTCAACATTCCAATATTGCCCCCAAAAAAACAAAAACTATTAAAATATATTCCACAGATGTCGAGCATCTTTTGTCTGAAAAAAGGAGGGCTCGAAGAGAGTGGCAATTGCACAGATCCCCTCAACTTAAGAACTTACTTAAAGAGTGTACAAAAAGACTAAGAAAGTTACTGCAGACTAAGAAAACGGCTTCTCTGGAAAAATATCTTTTGGAACTTGATGCAACCCCACAATCAAACTACTCATTATGGCGTGCAGCTAGAAATCTCAAAAAGCCAGTTGTCTCTAAACCACCATTAAGAAACTTGAATGGAAGTTGGGCAAGAAATGATGTTGAAAAAGGAAATCTGTTTGTCAATCATTTAAAAAACGTATTTATCCCAAATATATCTCACGATATTGCGGTCGAGTTACCACCTGTTGCTGCTAGAGCAGCTGTTCCGCTAAGATTTGAGATAAGAGAAATCGAAAAGGCTATTTGTGATTTAAACAACAAAATGCTTTTAGAGCTACCCAGCGTAGCAAAGAAAATTATTCTTTTAATTTTTAATGCTATTTTACGCCTTGAATACTATCCTCAAAAGTGGAAGGTCTCCTTAGTCACCATGATACCTAAACCTGGAAAGGATCACACAAAAGTTGAGTCATAAAGGCCTATAAGCTTACTTTCTAATATATCAAAGCTGTTTGAGAAGCTGTTAGCGTCAAAATTAACCCCAATTTTAAATGAAAATAGATGTATTCCTAACCACCAATGCGACTTTAGAAGAGAACACAGCACAATTGAGCAAACCCATCGTATAGTAAACGCAATAAGAAAAGCCTTTGAAGAAAAAAAATATTGTTCCGCTCTCTTCATCGATGTTTCTCAATTTTTTGATAAAGTCTGTATAGTAAACGCAATAAGAAAAGCCTTTGAAGAAAAAAAATATTGTCCCGCTCTCTTCATCGATGTTTCTCAATTTTTTGATAAAGTCTGGCTTATTACATAAATTGAAGCTCAACTTACCAGTAAACACACACAAGCTGTTAGAAAGCTACTTAGTCGGTCGAAAATTTATTATTAAAGAAGGTGATTATTTAAGCTCTCATCAGCAAATTGACGCTGGAGTCCCTCAGGGAAGCTTATTACATAAATTGAAGCTCAACTTACTAGTAAACAGACACAAGCTGTTAGAAAGCTACTTAGTCGGTCGAAAATTTATTATTAAAGAAGGTGATTATTTAAGCTCTCCTCAGCAAATTGACGCTGGAGTCCCTCAGGGAAGCATCCTGGGCCCACTTTTATACTTAATATATACCTCGGATATGCCAACAAACAACTACACACAAACTTCAACATTTGCTGATGATACAGCTTTTTTGAGCGTGCACGAAAACCGTCAAGAGGCATATCGATACCTACAGGATCAAAATTTTAAAATGAACTATGGTTAAAGCAATGGAGGATAGAGGTCAATGAGCAAAAATGCGTACATATAACATTCACCTTGCGTCGGGAATCATGCCCCCTAATAAAATCAATAATCAAATAATACCTCAAAATTCGCATGTAAAATACCTCGGTATTCATCTAGATCGCCGTTTAACGTGGAAAAGCCATATAGAGGCAAAATTAACTCAAATGAAACTAAAAGCCATCCAAATTCATTGGCTCATTGGAAGAAACTCTGTCCTTAGTCTCGACTGCAAACTTCTTCTTTACAACTCCATCTTAAAGCCAATCTGGTGCTATGGTATTCAGTTATGGGGCACTGCCTCGGCCTCTAATATCGAAAAAATTCAAAGGCGCCAAAATAAACTACTTCGAATAATCACAGCTGCCCCTTGGTATATTAAAAACTCAAATATTCACAAGGATCTTAATGTTCCATTAGTTAAAACTATGATTAAGAAATATGCAATAAAATACTTAAAAAGGCTCGAATAGATTGGTTTAAAAACTATCTAACACTAAGAACATATTACGTAAAAGAAAAAAACATTTTAAGTAATAAAACAAATTCGGATTTTGGTGTACCACAAGGCTCAAAATTAGGCCCCATACTCTACTTAATATATTCCAACGAACTTATTAATAAACTAAAAACATGCAAAACGTTCGCATATGCGGACGACACTGCTATAGTAGTGGCTCATAAAAACATAGATACCGCAACAATAATAATGCAACACCAGCTAGATACTGCTAATGCAACACCAGCTAGATACTGCTGCACGATGGTGTCACGATCATGGTTTGATAACACTGTGCATGAAATTGACACTTTTTTTTCGTGACAAGCCGGGCACATGGCGTTTTAACATAATTCGAGGACGCTGAATCCAGTGGTGCCCGCGGTTTTTTCAGATTGGCTCTGGTTTTCGAGATATACCGTTATTTCGAAAATGGAGGAGGTTGCACAACATATATTCGCGTAACTCAAAAACGCTTCAGCTTATTGAAAAACTAAAAAAAACCGAAATTCCGCAATAAAATTTACTTTAAGAACGCTAAAACTCTTTTTCTAATATGAGTAGTCGTTATTGAAACATAATTTTTTTTTTGAAAAAAAAATTATTTTTTTATCAAAATTTCGAAATTTTTGTTTTTTAAAAATTCATAAAAAATTAAAAAATGCAGCTAGGCTTCTAAGTTTTTGCAGACTTATAAAAAACGAAGCTAAAAACAAAACAAGTCATAAATGATTAAATTCTGTTTGCAACTTTTAATTTTATTCACAAAAGTCGACAAATTTTACTTAATTTAAGAATTTCATAAAACGCAATATTTGCATGGGAGCCCCCTAAGGGATGGTGATAAAGGGAAAGTATAATTTGAGAAAATGTTAAGAAACTACTTCGAATAATCACAGCTGCCCCTTGGTATATTAAAAACTCAAATATTCACAAGGATCTTAATGTTCCATTAGTTAAAACTATGATTAAGAAATATGCAGTAAAATACTTAAAAAGGCTCGAATAGATTGGTTTAAAAACTATCTAACACTAAGAACATATTACGTAAAAGAAAAAAACATTTTAAGTAATAAAACAAATTCGGATTTTGGTGTACCACAAGGCTCAAAATTAGGCCCCATACTCTACTTAATATATTCCAACGAACTTATTAATAAACTAAAAACATGCAAAACGTTCGCATATGCGGACGACACTGCTATAGTAGTGGCTCATAAAAACATAGATACCGCAACAATAATAATGCAACACCAACTAGATACTGCTAATGCAACACCAGCTAGATACTGCTGCACGATGGTGTCACGATCATGGTTTGATAACACTGTGCATGAAATTGACACTTTTTTTTCGTGACAAGCCGGGCACATGGCGTTTTAACATAATTCGAGGACGCTGAATCCAGTGGTGCCCGCGGTTTTTTCAGATTGGCTCTGGTTTTCGAGATATACCGTTATTTCGAAAATGGAGGAGGTTGCACAACATATATTCGCGTAACTCAAAAACGCTTCAGCTTATTGAAAAACTAAAGAAAACCGAAATTCCGCAATAAAATTTACTTAAAGAACGCTAAAACTCTTTTTCTAATATGAGTAGTCGTTATTGAAACATAATTTTTTTTTTGAAAAAAAAATTATTTTTTTATCAAAATTTCGAAATTTTTGTTTTTTAAAAATTCATAAAAAATTAAAAAATGCAGCTAGGCTTCTAAGTTTTTGCAGACTTATAAAAAACGAAGCTAATTTTAATTTTATTCACAAAAGTCGACAAATTTTACTTAATTTAAGAATTTCATAAAACGCAATATTTGTATGGGAGCCCCCTAAGGGATGGTGATAAAGGGAAAGTATAATTTGAGAAAATGTTAAGAAAAAAAACTAATGGAGGCCAGTCATACATTTTATCATCCTAGGGGCAACTCCTGGGCATTGATGGGACTTTTTCTTCAATGTATTTCTAGTCTGCATTGAACATTTTGTATAGAAGCCCCCTTAAGGAATGGAGATAGCGGGTGGGTATGTTAGAAATAAATGATTGAGATGAAAAATAATGTGGGGTTGGTCATACATTTGATCCATCTAGGGGCATCCTAGGCGCTGCAGGGGCCAAATTTAAGGCTAGGGTTCTACGCATATAAAAAACAAAGTTCCAAATAAAATAAGCTATAAGTGATTAAAGTCTGTCTACAACTTTTAGTTTTTTCATAATAGATGAAATAAATTCACACAAACTTTTGTTAGATGGAAATATGCAAACATATTTGACGTTGTCAGTTTATATTAAATTATTTCATTCGAAAAGTTTTTCAATTACATAACTTTAATAACTTGGGGAAAGTTAAAGATAACGTCAGATATATTATTTTTCATTTAACATAGTTAATTTTTGTAGTATTTCTGTACTTATATAATTTCGTATATCATTTTCGTTAGTCATTAAAATGTTTGATTTTAAAATAATTTTTTACATAGTTTTATAGGTGATTTTAAATATAAAATTTAATTTCTAAATTGTTTGCAATGGCAAATACGTATACTTATTAATTATAATTAAATATTAATTATACGTAATTTGTAACAAATATATATAATTATATAATTTTAGACTACATATAAATTATATTCTTCATATATATTGAAGAAAAGGTTCCAAAACTGCCTAGGAGTCACTCCTAGTGGGATAAAATGTATGACTGGCCTCCACTAGTTTTTTGTTCTTAACATTTTCTCAAATTATACTTTCCCTTTATCACCATCCCTTAGGGGGCTCCCATACAAATATTGCGTTTTATGAAATTTTTAAATTAATTAAAATTTGTCGACTTTTGTGAATAAAATCAAAAGTTGCAAACAGATTTTAATGATTTATGACTTGTTTTGTTTGTAGCTTCGTTTTTTATAAGTCTGCAAAAAATTAGAAGCCTAGCTGCATTTTTTAATTTTTTATGAATTTTTAAAAAACAAAAATTTCAAAATTTTGATAAAAAAATTAATTTTTTTTTCAAAAAAAAAAATTATGTTTCAATAACGACTACTCATATTAGAAAAAGAGTTGTATGTTTCTGAAATGAAATTTTATTGCGGAATTTCGATTTTTTTTAGTAATTTCAATAAACTAAACCGTTTTTGAGTTACGCGAACATATGTTGTGCAACCTCCTCCATTTTCGAAATAACGGTATATCTCGAAAACCAGAGCCAATCTGAAAAAACCGCGGGCACCACTGGATTCAGCGTCCCCGAATTATGTTAAAACGCCATGTGCCCGGCTTGTCTGTTTTTTCGACTAGCATAGTGTAATCAATGCATCAAAAACCAAGGTTATGCATATTAAGCCTACAAATATACGTTATAGGGAAATTTATATAAGGTTCCACTCAACAGAATGTCTGCACAGAAGAAAAATTAAAGATTTTGACTACAGTGAGGACCTATGTTCTACTACAATTGAAATTGTCAACATATACAAATACCTAGGCGTTTACGTAGACCATAATTTTAAATGTATGGTACATGTAGATGAACTCCGAAAAAAACTAAGAAAAGATTCATTTATGCTACATCATTTAAGTAACAGCTCCAACAATATGGTGCTAAGACAAGCATATTTTTCATTAGTGGAATCACATCTTCGCCATGGCATAACAGCCTGGGGAAACTCAACTTTTTGTAATAAGCTACAACAAACTCAAAACCAACTGCTTAAAATTCTAAAAAAAATCGGTATATAAACCATACCCAAAACACCACTGTCAGCAATATGGCTCTTGACATTGTCAACAATAATAATAATACCAACAACAACACATCAAATATCAACATTGCTTAGGATCTAAACATATTAAACGTAAAAAGCATCTTTTTTACTACAATAGCAACAGAATTTTATAATGACTCCAGGTTTCTAAAAAGAATAGAACACAATCATCAGACTCGTATGAATGCTGAGGGTAGATACTGTGTAAAAAGATACAAAAACAACTATGGGAAAAACACTCTTTCCGTAATGCTACCAACAATATTCAACAAACTGCCCCTTAAAATTCTTAATACTGCCAATTATAAGAACAGAAACAAAATATTTAAGAACTTTTTTATTAATAAGCAATGAATGCTTTAAATTTAACGCTAAAAGAAAGGGAAGGAAAGAAAAACTTTAATTTATTATCTTTTTATTATTTATTAAACTTTAATTTATTTTCTTTTCATCAGCAATGAATTATGAAATGAAATTAATTTCTAACCCATACCTGCAGACAAGCCTCAATAGCTTCGCAAGGTTATCAATTAATATATCTATCTTAATTAATTATAATTTAATTTATTGTAAATTAAATAAATGAATAAAATTTATTGTAAATAGAAAAAAAAAATTGCGCCCGAACCCACTAGCACGAAATATTTTAAATGATAGCGGCCACACTCGCTTAAGAAGAAGAGACACTGCAGCACTTATCCAATTAGATGAGCGATAAACACCTATAAAAGTGAACAGAACCTGTAACGATTCTTTCGGATTACAGGTATTATTATGGGAACATGCTACCTAGTAGTTCGGCTGTGCTCGTCGGATGGGGTGTGTTCAGTTCCCGAATAGTAGTTTTGAAACAAAATTTTGAATCGCCAGCAGAAATTTTAAATTTAGGTAGCTTTAATACATAATACGATACTATACAGAGGAGAAGGGAAAAATTTATTGGATGAGCGTAGGCGTAGCTGAAGATCTTATTTGCTACATCGGTCTATACCCTCCCACCATGCTGTCAAAGTGATCTATTGGTTGACAGCCCAATAAAAAAAATAAACAAACTACAACAAAATTCACCTAACCCATACTTCCAACTTCACCTTTCGTAATAAAAGAAATTAGTATTTCATGTTATAGAACATTATAATATTACAACATATTTATTCTCATATAAGAAATTATTAAAAGATTTTATGAAAATAGTAAATTACATTTAAAATTAACAAGATTTTAATTTTTTAGTTATATTTAATTGGGAAGTATACCATATGATAAGGAAAAATTAGTTTCAAATTGTATTTAATACAAATAAAAATAAATAATAAAAAAAAATTATATCGTTTAAATTATAATATATGGATTAAATTTTCATTCAAATGTATTCCCAATAATTTAATCTTAATATAAAAAAAAAAAACCAATTAAAGTTCACATTTGGCTTCTTAAACGCGTTTAAGCAGCTCGAACGTGATTAAGCTCTAATCACTTCAAAATCGAGATGATTAACCATACATTGAAGTGATTTGTTAATCACTTCAAATCGACATGATTACAACTAAATCACTTCATAAACCACATAGAATCCACTGAACATACCCCAAATGAGAATCGCCAACATGATCGTGTACAACCGGCCAAGATGGCTGCTTAATGTTTTTATTTTTTTTTTTTTTTTCTTAAATATAAACGCGTGTCTAAGCTCTTTATTCTACTATAAAATACGTTAGTGTGAACGTAGGGTAACAGATAAGGAAGAATCGGGGCAGCTATACGTTTTTCTGATTGTGTAACAATAATAAAATTTTTTATATGTACTGCCTGTATTTTGTTCGATCACGATCAATTTTCCCTATATCATAATTTTTTTTTTTGAAAGAAATATCACATGATTTCTGCTACTTCTGCAAAAATTTTTGAGGAATAAAAAAAATTGTAAAAAAAACAATTTAAAAAAAAAATTTTTTTTGTAGTTTCATTAAAATTAAAAAAGTGTGAAACAGACGGGACCAAGCTGGTACAAGAGTATATACAGAGTTAAGGAAAACACTTTCACCTTTCTATCAGGGGTTTTACCTTCTTAATCCCTTCTGATCCCCAAAAGTTCTATTCTACTAAAGTTGAAATTTGACAAAAATGTAGTGGTTAAGAAACTTTTTTGGAGTAATTTCATTAAAATTAAAAAAGTGTTAAACAGATGGGTCCAAACGAGTACAGGAGTGCATACAGGGTTAAAGAAAACACTTTTACCTTTCTATCAGTGGTTTTACCTTTTTAATCCTTTTTGATCCGCAAAAGTTGTATTATACTAAAGTTGAAATTTGACAAAAATATAGTAGTTTATAAATTTTTTTGGAGTCATTTCATTAAAATTAAAAAAGGGTTAAACAGACGGATCCAAACGGGTACAAGAGTATATACAGGGTTAAAGAGAACACTTTCGCCTTTCTATCAATGGTTTTACCTTCTTAATCACTTTTGATCCGCAAAAGTTCTATTCTACTAAAGTTGAAATTTGACAAAAATATAGTAGTTTAGAAAATATGTCTTAACATCTCAAATATAAATTACACAATAGCAAATATTACGTTTTTTAAAGATAACAAGACTACCAACCTAGCAAAAAAGCTAGCAGGTCATTATCGCAGATAGTTTTTGTGCAATGATAATTTCTTTCGGATTAAATATTTCCAAAAAAAACACTTTTTTCTGAATTAAAAAAAGAGTTGTGTTTAACAACATGGCACAACCACAATAACCAATAGTTTGACCTAAATTTTTGGCTACCTTAGTTTTAATATGTTTTCTATTAAATGAAATTTAAATTTTTAAAATCGGCGACAAACAAAAATTTGACTTTTGGCCAATGAAATAAAATTTTCAGCCACTGTGAGCTGTACCTTTCCCAATTTATTCGTCGTTCGTCTGCGTAAGAAATAGCAATAAACCTATCGCAGAGTTCGTAACGCACGACGATTTTCGGTCTACGCAATGATCGTGTGTACTTTCATATACACCAATGTGTTCTATTTCTGGTGACGAATATTCGTTGCGAATAATTCGTCGTTCGTCCCAGTTGTGTTTCTAGCATAATTGATTTTTTTATGTCCTAAAAAACAATTTTAAAATTATTTAGGTTTTTGATATTTTTATTTTATGTCCTAAGAAATAATTTTAAAATTATTTAGATGTTTGATATTTTCATTTTATTGATAATAACAAAGCCAAAAAAAAAGCAAATGCTAATTTTTTGTTTCACAAGGTAGAATGTTTTTGATTGAACTCGAATTCCATGCATAAAAAACAAAGAAAATCAGCTAAATTTGTTAGGGCTTTTTATTCCCTCCACCACAATTAGTTGTGAAGAGGGTAGCTCAAAAGAAATAAGCAAACTTAATGTCAAATTGCTTGTAGTTATCCTAAGCAGTTGGGATTAAAAATCGGTTCGGTAGGCTCAGAGCTATGAATCAAAATGTAAAACCACCAACTAAAAAAAACTAACAAAAATGGCAGAACAATGCACAGAATGATATAAGATTTTTCAAAAATTCGTTTTATTTGACTGGAAATCACGCTGTAAAATTTCGTGAATATCCGTCCATAATTTACCTTAGGCCGCATATATCCCTACTCCCGGAAAACAGTATAGTACGCCTAAAAGCCCAACTAAAAATGCTATCATAACAAATTTCTACTCGTCACAGTTTTATAGGACTAGAAATGACACTGTGATGTTTCGTGAACATCGGCTTATAATTTACCCTAGGCCGCATACACGCAGAGAAAAAATATGGTTGGGCATGGCTACGGCAACAACGCTATGTTTAATGTAACAATATATTGTTGTCGTACACAAATAATAGTTATTTTTATTTAATATCAACAATATTATAGTTACTGTAAACATATCAATGTTTATCGCAATTATGAATTTGAGTATTGTTGACCGAAAAATAATTATTTTTCTAACAACTTAATTATGATAACTTTCTAAACATATTATATTTATCACAACTATATCATGATATTTAATAGCCATAACATAAAAACTTTCTATACATTTATCATATTATGTTAAAGATGCAATCAAATTATTTTTTTTATTCTAATCATATTATGTTAGCGCCATTTGTAAAATAATTTTGAAGCAGTTGTGTCGTTTTTTTATTTGTGAGCGGTAAAACAATTCCATAACAAAAATAAGTTAAAAGAAATTAAAAAATTAAAATATTAGCGGAGTTCATTCAAGTATTAGTGATGTAATAGTGCAAATGCAAAATATCATATGGTGTTTTCTTTTCTACAAAAAAATGTGACATTTTATTTCAAAAAATGCAATTTGGTGTATGTTTCATAAAAATTTTGCTTCTGAAAAGGATGAGTATTTTAGAATAAAACAAGCCACTCTTTTCGGGAGCAAAGTTTTTAAGAAACAGACACCTTATTGCATTTTTTTTTAATAAAATGTCACATTTTTTTGTAGAAAAGAAAACAACAATAGTTTTTTTGTAAAATCCAACAACAAAACACACAGAGATTTCTTTATATTTTATAAAAGTGCTACGACATTTCATCAACATCTAAAAATCGAAAAAATGGACACACGCGGTTGCCCATGAAAACCACACATTTTTCATTTGCTCTTTTGCAAGCCTTATATTGAACTCCGCTATTTGATTAACATTAAGAAAAATTGTAAAAAGCCACAAAATAAAAAATCGATGCAAAAATATCATATATATTATTTCTAAAGCACTTTTTTTTGTCGGTTGCAAATATCTCCCATACCACCGCATCAAATTTAATGAATGATATCTCATTTTAAAGCTTATTTCTAACACTAATGACGAAAAATAATTAGAAATTGAAAAATTAATATTCTCATTGATAAAAATTATATTTTATATAGAACTGCAATAGAACTGCATGATAATACTGTTCAAACGTGGTAACACAGGGTCGCTTGACAGAACTGCATGATAATACTGTACAAATGTGGTAATACAGGGTCGCTTAATAGTAATCAGTTCTAAATAATATAGTATGTATTAAAATCCATTCTGGCAATACCGCTATTTACTATAATGCCGTTTATTACTAAGTCAGTTATATTCATCAATTTCATTGATAAAAATTATATTTTAAAATGTATTGAAGTTACTAAAATTTCTATTAATTATTTTCATTTTATGTTACAAAAATGACAACTAACGGTGCGAAATATTCGCACGGGTCATCTAGTTTTAATTTATTTTGTATTTTTATGATAGCTATGAAAGGTGCTGTATCATAATATGATTGCTTCTAAATTTATTATGATTAACATGATGATAATATGATTACTTCTTAGCTTATTATGATTAACATGACAATAATATGATTTATTTCTTAACTTAGTATGATTAACAGAATAATAATATGATTAAGGGAAAAATATTATGATGTAATAGTACGAGTATATTTAGTCATAATATGATTCAATAACAATCTTAATATGGTGACTACAATCATAATTCTTATCATAATATGTTGCTCTTAGAATATGTTTACCACAACCATGTTTTTTCTTTGCGTGTACAAACCCTATTTCCGGAAAACAGTTAAGTATGGCTAGAACCATAGTTAATAATGCTATCATACCAAAATTTAATACATCACAGTTTTATAGAACAAGAAATGACACTGTGAACTTTCGTGAAGATCGGTCCATTATTTACCCTAGGCCCCATATAAACCCTACTCCTGGAAAACAGTTTAGTACAGTTTTGGTACATCACAGTTTTATTGGACAAGAAATTATACTATTATTGGACAAGAAATTATACTATTAAATTTCGTGAATATCGGTCCATAATTTACCATAGGCTCCATATAAATTTTACTACTGGAAAACAGTTTAATACGCCTACAACCGTAACTAACATTGCTATCAAAACAGAAATTGGTACGTCACAGTTTTATAGGACTAAAAATGACACTATGAAATTTCGTGAAGATCGGTCCATAATTTACCCTAGGCCCCATGTAAAGCCCACTCTGGTAAAATAATTTAATACGCCTAAAACCGTAGCAGATATAGATATTGCGGTAAACTTTCTTCTAGCTTAGCTTCATTTGGCCAGAAAAAATGTTATGCAATTTTGTGATATACGGTCCATAATTTACCTTAGATCCCATTGTAGTAGCCTTCTGAAATTCCCTGCAAACGCTTATGCTAATTGCACCGCTGTATTGAAATTAATGTTTTTTAATACCAGAAATCACTCTGCAGAATTTTGGGATGATTGGTTCATAGCTTACCATGGCTCCAATATAAATTCCCCATCCTGAAAATCATTTAAGTTCGGAAGAATCATGATATTTTACTCAAGCTATTTAAAATTGCTAAAAAAAAAAGCATTAAACTTTCTAACTGTCGGTCAATAATTTATTATAGGTCTAAGCCGCAACCAATTTTAATGCAAATATCTGTTTTTATAAAGATAATAATAATAAACAGACATCATACAGATAATACTCCTAAAACATTGGAACTGTCGGTGGAGGGTATCAATATTCGGCATAGCCGAATATAGCACTCTACCTTGTTTTATGCATATTTTGGCAATATCGGCTTTTTAGTTATTTTTGCAGTATCGGCTTTTTTTTACTTATTTTGCTATTTTAAGACAATTTTTAATTTTTTCATTCGAAAAAAAACTTTTTTAATAAATTTTTGATATGCAACTTTTTCTCTTAAAATTAAAAAAAATCAACGATTTTTGTGCTGAAACAACTCTGGTTAAAAAAAAATCGTTTAACGTTATGGTAATATTTGGTGTTTCCCTTGAACAATACATCCCAACAACTTATATTATTTCTGTATGTTACTACACCCACACCAAAAGATCTAATCGATCTAAAATTTCCGCCTGGTTCGCTGTCCATGTAACTTTGTGCGCAAAGTACATGTCGTTATTTTGAAGATAATCTCATGAAATTTGGTACATAGGTTTTAATTTGCCGGAATAGGGTATTTATGCCCACTATCAAACCAATTTTAATGAAATTTAAAATATGGGCACTTCCAAGATTGTAAACGGGACATTCGCACACGTTTATATTGACAAAACTGTAAAAAACAACCTGATTTTCATTTTTTAAATTAATGATTCTTTTAAGTCTTAATTAGCTCTTTAATTTCCGCAAATGAAATTTTTCGCTTACTGTTGTGGTTTCCGAGATAATTGCAAAAAACCAGTGATTGGAAACGGGACAAAAAACGGAAGTGGGTTTTAAGGGGTAACCGTTTAAACAGTGATTTCTACGAAATCTGACACAATATTTTATTGGGATTAATTTAAAAATGTTGCGTACTAATGTGCCCTAAAAATGGTTTCGATTTCAAAATAAAATATGAATTACATTTTTTTAAATAAATTGTTAAAGAAATTGTAAACGGGACATTGTAAACGGGATAAGCCAATTATTCGAACACGTTCCCTCTCGCCCTCGGTATTGACACAAACGGTGAATAGTGACTCATTAAAAAAACTACAACTAGTGTTGCCAGGCCAGCAAGTATTGCCGTGACGTCAAAAACAAATTTAGTGGGAAATGATACCATGAACTCAAACACAAATGCAATGGAAAACCCCCCTGTAAATAGTTGTCAAAAGCCTACAGTACAAGTTGGTATGGACAGGTACACAACAGTACTTAAACGGGGACGCAGCCCTACCTCTGCAGCAGTTTCTTCGGCCTCAAAAGAACCATCTTTTGATTAAATAAATTCTCAAAATCGTTTTGCAATTCTGAGGATGAATTCTCTGAAGTACCAAACGTCATAAAATCCGCCAAGCCTCCCCCGATATATCTTAGGGAGCAAACTTCAAATAAGCTCATAAAGAGTTGGATATCGGTGATAGGGTAAAGTTCGTTTTACGTAGCGGCTATCAAGCGTGCAAGTATAAACGAGACAAAAATACAAGTCAATCATGAGAATGATTTTCGCAAAATAATAAACAACTTTGAAACACTTAAAAAAACTTTTATACCTACCAACTGAAAAGCAGTAAAGGTCTACAGGTAGTGATTAAGGGTATTGACTCATGAGTGGACCCAGAAGAGGTAAAAACATTCCTAGAAGAAAAAGGCTTCAATGTAAAACATGTAGTAAATATTAAAAATAGAGAAAAAATTCCCCAACCACTTTTTCGAGTGGAGTTTGAACCCGGCGACGTAAAACTTAAAAAAAAACGAAACAACCTATTTACAATTTAAAATATATTCTCTACAGAAGAATAACTGTAGAAGAGCCGCACAAAAGAAATGGTCCCGTTCAATGTTTAAACTGTCAAGAGTATGGTCATACTAAGTCATACTGCTATTTACCCCCTGTTTGCGTAGTATGTGGTGAATTACATGGCACAGTTCTTTGCGATAAGTCTAAAACCGACCCCAACGTAAAAAAATGAAGCAACTGTGGCGGTAATCACACTGCCAATTATAGAGGATGCCCTGTATATAATATCGTCAAGCAGTCGGTTGGACCGAAAACTAATCCTCCCCAAATGCAGATAACAAATCAAGTAATCACAAATGACATACAGGCTCCGCAGCCTGGTAATAACAGAACCTCTTATGCTAACGTCCTAAAATCAAACCATGTGCCAATGCAAGGTGTCTCGCCAAGTAATGATGAAACTCCAGTTTCTAATTTAAGTCGTCTAGAAAAAATCATGGAAACATTAGTGCAAACAGTCAATAATTTTACAAACACAATGGGTAATATGATGCAGGAAATTCTTAGAATGCAATCGATGTTATTGCAAGCTGTACTTAACAAACCATGAACTGTTTAAAAATTTGTTTTTGGAAAGCAAACGGCATCCGCCAACATACAAATGAACTAGAATACTTTCTTAAAAATAAACAAATTGATGTTATTATGGTTTCTGAAACTCATCTGACCTCAAGAAACACATATAAAATTAATGGTTACATACTATATGACACCAAGGACCCTCGAGATAGAGCTTGTGGAGGTTCTGCCATTTTGATAAAAACCCGAGTCAAACACTACCTTATGTGTGATCACCGTGAAGACTATCTGCAAGCAACGACTATTTGTGTTGAAGAGCTAAATCGAAACATAGTAATTTCTTCTTTATACTCTCCACCTAGATTTGCCATATCAGAAGGCCAATATTATAAATCATTAGGACCCTGTTTCCTGGCCGCTGGCGATTATAACGCTAAACATACCTTCTGGGGGTCACGACTTATAACACCAAAAGGTCGTGTTTTGTTTACCACAATCTCTAAAATGGGTTTAAATGTGGTGTCGAGCGGGCATCCAACATATTGGCCTACTGATCAGCAACAAATTCCAGATGTTATCGACTTTGGCGTGGTTAAAAACATCCCCACAGAAACGATTCATGTTGAAGCTTCCTTAGAATTATCATCCGACCACACGCCTACAATTGTTACTATATCGAACCCAAATAGAATTGTATTTCCGTCAGGTTACTTAGCGACGCCAGCCGCACAAATAAATTGGTTAAAATATAAAAAATTTCTCAGTGCCCATTGCACAGACAATATTCCGCTTAGTACACCGGAGAATGTGGATTTCTCTATTGTTAACTTTGACAGTTATCTTAAACTAGCTGTTGAACATTCCAGCGTTACCCCCAAAAAAATTAAAAATAATAAAATATATTCTTCAGATGTCGAGCGGCTCTTGACTGAAAAAAGGAGAGTTCGAAGAGAGTGGCAACTTTACAGATCCCCTCAACTTAAGATTTTATTAAAAGAGTGCACAAAAAGGCTAAGAAAGTTACTGCAGAATCAGAAAACGGCTTCTCTAGAAAAATATCTTAAGGAACTTGATGCAACTTCATAATCTGAATACTCATTATGGCGTACAGCTAGAAATCTAAAAAGGCCAGTTATATCTAAACCACCATTAATAAACTTGAATGGTAGTTGGGCAAGAAACGATATTGAAAAAGGAAATCTGTTTGTTAGTCACTTGAAAAACGTATTTACACCAAATATATTTCACAATATTGCGGTCGAGTTACATACCACCTGTTGCTGCTAGAGCAGCTATTCCCCTCAGATTTGAGATAAGAGAAATCGAAAAGGCTATTTGTGACTTAAACACTAAGAAAGCACTTGGTATTGATAAAATCAGTAATAAAATGGTTTTGGAGCTACCTCGCATAGCAAAGAAAATTATTCTTTTTATTTTTAATGCTATTTGACGCCTTGAATACTATCCTCAAAAATGGAAGGTTTCCTTAGTTACCATGATACCAAAGCCAGGTAAAGATCATACAAAAGTTGAGTCTTATAGGCCTATTAGCTTATTATCAAATATGTCAAAGCTGTTTGAGAAATTATTAGTTTCAAAATTAACACCGATTTTAAGTGAAAATAGATGTTTTCCAAACCATAAGTTCGGATTTAGAAGAAAACACAGCACAATCGAACAGACTCATATTGCTCAGCACTCTTCATCGATGTTTCGCAAGCTTTTGATAAAGTCTGGAATGAAGGCTTATTACATAAATTGAAGCAAACTTTACCAGCAAACACACACAAGCTGCTAGAAAGCTACTTAGTCGGTCGTCAATTTATTATTAAAGAAGGAAATCTCTTAAGTTCACCTCAGCCCATTGCCGCTGGAGTCCCACAAGGCAGCATCCTTAATTTATACTTCGGACATGCCAACAAGCCACTACACACAAACTGCAACATTTGCAGACGAAACAGCTTTTATAAGCGTCCACAAAAATCGTTATGAAGCATCGCGTTACTTACAGCATCATATATTTCAACTAGAAATATGGTGAAGACAATGGAGGATAATGGTCAATGAGCAAAAATGCGTACATATAACATTCACTTTGCGCCGGGAATCTTGCCCCCCTATTACAATCAATAATCAAATAATTCCTCAACATTCGCATGTAAAATATCTCGGTATACATCTGGATCGGCGATTAACGTGGAAATGCCATATAGAGGCAAAATTACCTCAAATGAAACTAAAAGCCATTCAAATTCATTGGCGTATTAAAAGAAATTCTGTCCTTAGTCTCGATTGCAAGCTTCTACTTTACAACTCTATCTTAAAGTCTATCTGGTGCTACGGTATTCAACTATGGAGCCTCTAATATCGACAAAATAAACTTCTTCGAATAATCACAGCCGCTCCCTGGTATATTAAAAACTCAAACATTCATAAGGATCTCAATGTGCCATTAGTTAAAACTATGATTACAAAATATGCAATAAAATATTTAAAAAGGCTTGAACAACACCCAAATCCACTAGCTCGAAATATTTTAAATCATGGCGGCCACACTCGCTTTAGAAGAAGAGACACTGCAGCACTCACCCAATTAGATGAGCGATAAACACCTATATAAGTGAACAGAACCCGTGATAAAGAAAATTTTGTCTGGCACTGGCAGGACATAAAATAACGTATTAGGTTAAGATTTGATTAATTATTGTTAGTTCATCTTTAATATATGAAGATTCAATAAAAAATAATGACAAAAAAAAAAAAAGTATGTGTTCCATAAGTCGTATTCTTGCATGTAGTGGTGATAATCCAAATTCATATGCATCAGTATTATCTAATGATTTTGTCGGGACTTGGTTTAATTGGCTTGATGTTGCCTACTTTTCCATCTATCATTGTTAGCACTAATTGGTAGCTAACTTCAATTTGCTGCCCATCTTATTCTAATTGTAATGGCTGTAGTATTGCAATTTGGGCCTTGATATCACTAACTTCTTTGTTAATGGCATCATGAGTTTCTTTTTTGAATTAACATTTTTTGCGTTGTACTAGTCGAAGGCTCTGAATCTTCCAAAATCTTTTTTAATCGCAATGGTACAAATGATACCATGAACATATCTGAGACCGAAATATTTTCACATACTACTTGTTTGTATTGTTGTATTGGAAGAACCATCACATCCCCATTTACAAACAAGTAAGAAAGTACAGTCGGTCAAGCCCGACCATATGATACCCTACACCACAGTATTTAAAAACACATCATGCTTATGTGTCCATATAAATATGGATTTATCTATGTTTATAAACTTCATGAAAATTGGTTTGTAAGCTTGTAAGAGGCAGAAATTGCCCCCTACTTCCCCTTGTGGTCCTATTTTTGAAAAACTGTATAGCTAATGTGTCTATATAGATATGGATCTATCTATGTTTTAAATTTCATTAAAATCGGTTTGAGAGGCAGAAATTGCCCCTATCTCCCTTCGTGGTCCTATTTTTAAAAAAAGCATACATTATGTGTCCATATAGATATGGTTCTATCTATGTTTTAAATTTCGTTGAAATGGGTTTGATAGTTTCTGAGAGGAAGAAATTTCCCCCTATCTTCCCTCGTGGTCCTACGATTCGGCCCATTTTCAATAGGCTTGGTCCTTGTGCCAATAAGAACCTATGACCCAAATTTCATCAAATTATCTCCAAAATTGCTTTGCACTTTGCTTTGTACTTTGCGCACAAGGTTACATGGAAAGCCAGCCTGCCAGCCAGCCGGACGGACATCGTTAGTTCGACTCAGAAAGTGATTCTAAGACGATCGGTTTACTTTAAGGTGGGTCTAGGACCAATATTTTAAAGCGTTACATACATCAGCACAAATGCATAATACCCTCTCCACTATTGTGGTGTGGGTATAAAAAGAATTAACTTTGTGTTTCCATATTTCTTTAACTCATTTCCTTTTATTGATTGTAGCAAGCGTTCGGCTATGTGAGCAAGTAAATATTGTAGTTGTACCTCTGCCGAAATTGGTGTGATTCTAATAGTGTCCTTTAATGGCAAACAGTCCATTTTAGCAGCTGTTATGTGACGATATGCTGGATACAGATTTGAGCCTTTTTCAATCGCACGCAACCTGAGCTGAATATATTGCTGTGAATATTTTGGATTTCTGGGTTATCCTAAATATTTAAATGGTTTACAGATTTTCCTCTCTTAGGGAATCAGAGAATCTGTAAAGGCAACTACCCCTCAATTACTCCACGGAGTAGTTGAAAGTGGTTGCGGATTAGGGAGATTGAAAGAAGTAATGAGGGGTTAGTATATCTGTAGAAAACAGTGAAGCTCACGTTAGTGCTTTTCGATAGACAACGCTTCCAATTTCTGATTTACTTCACAAAGGTTCCATGTATTATGCAATTTGGGTTTTTTTTAAGCACAATGTATTTGAGATTTTAATTCCAAAATGTAAGGAAGTTTATATTTAAATATACTTTTAAATAATTAAAATAAATGTTTACAAGTAGTTTATCGCCAGAATAATTTAGTGATATGATTGAGTGCAGGATAGCAAGTGAACAACGAAACGACCGTTCAGGTCGGATAATTATTACTAGTTATGCAGTACACGCAAATAAGGTTACTCTCAACACTCATGCTGTGCTCTCAATACCAAGTATAAGAAATAACACTCAATAATATCATAAATAACACTCAATAACATAAGAAATAATACTCAATGAATTTCAACCTTAAATGAGATATCCTAGTGAACAATTCAATTTCATTAAAAAAAAAAGATGTTAACAAATTACAATCGCAAAGGAAAATAAGAAATCTCAGTAATCAAACTTAAATTATAAAAAAATAAGAAATATCAATAAAAAACCAAGTGTGTACAATGTAAATTGTACATGCTGTTTTGTTAATTTCAAATCTAGAAATAATGCTAATGCCTCCTCATTTGTGAATTGTTTTGCATCGCTCGGAGTTGGTATACTTTTAAGAATCCGGTTTTGTTCTCAATGGACTAGCTTTAACAACTTTTTCAATGATATCCACTTTTGTCAATTGTTTCTGTGATCGTAGTTGATGTAGGAAATCGGATATTTTCATATCCGATTTCTTCATTTATATCCTTAAGCTTCCGCCTCTAAGATCTATCGCTACAATTGTCCAGCGATTTTTGTGGTCTCCCACGTGTGTTTTGATTTGAAGTTTCTAAAGCGATCTGGACAGAAAGTTCGTTCTCTAACCAGTTTGCAAAGCTCTTATAAAATCTATATTTGCTGTAATCAACTTTCCCGTATCGCTGTTTAAAATTTTTTATGAAAACGGATAATTTAGTTTATAAGTCCAATTGTATTTCAGTGCTATAGGAATTGAAGTTTCCTTTTTTTCGAATGCAATTTTTAACATCTTCCTAATTTTTTTTTTTTTAAATACCAATTTTTTATAGCTGAAGCTCTCCATCTTTATGAAAATCGTTGTATTGCTCAGATATATTATATCCACTGAGTTTGCATTCGAATGTCACTTGCTTTTAAGCCTTTTTATACTTTTTTTCATACCAAATACAGGTAGAATATAAACACAACTTAAAATCCTTTTAAATTTAAATGCTATAAAATACCTGTAACAAATTTAACAACGCATTGCATAGCTATAGGGTCATGGAATATTATTAGTCATAAAAACAGATAAAATAAAAACACAAAAAAAAAATTTTAAATCCCGTCTGAGGTGGGATTCACAATATACCTGTTTAGCGTAAACGCGTGTCTAAGCTCTTTATTCTACTATAAAATACGTTAGTGTGAACGTAGGGTAACGGATAAGGAAGAATCGGGGCAGCTATACGTTTTTCTGATTGTGTAACAATAATAAAAATTTTTATATGTACTGCCTGTATTCTGTTCGATCACGATCAATTTTCCCTATATCATAATTTTTTTTTTTTAAAGAAATATCACATGATTTCTGCTACTTCTGCAAACATTTTTGAGGAATAAAAAAAATTGTAAAAAAAACAATTTAAAAAAAAAATTTTTTTTTGTAGTTTCATTAAAATTAAAAAAGTGTGAAACAGACGGGACCAAGCTGGTACAAGAGTATATACAGAGTTAAGGAAAACACTTTCACCTTTCTATCAGGGGTTTTACCTTCTTAATCCCTTCTGATCCCCAAAAGTTCTATTCTACTAAAGTTGAAATTTGACAAAAATGTAGTGGTTAAGAAACTTTTTTGGAGTAATTTCATTAAAATTAAAAAAGTGTTAAACAGATGGGTCCAAACGAGTACAGGAGTGCATACAGGGTTAAAGAAAACACTTTTACCTTTCTATCAGTGGTTTTACCTTTTTAATCCTTTTTGATCCGCAAAAGTTGTATTATACTAAAGTTGAAATTTGACAAAAATATAGTAGTTTATAAATTTTTTTGGAGTCATTTCATTAAAATTAAAAAAGGGTTAAACAGACGGATCCAAACGGGTACAAGAGTATATACAGGGTTAAAGAGAACACTTTCGCCTTTCTATCAATGGTTTTACCTTCTTAATCACTTTTGATCCGCAAAAGTTCTATTCTACTAAAGTTGAAATTTGACAAAAATATAGTAGTTTAGAAAATATGTCTTAACATCTCAAATATAAATTACACAATAGCAAATATTACGTTTTTTAAAGATAACAAGACTACCAACCTAGCAAAAAAGCTAGCAGGTCATTATCGCAGATAGTTTTTGTGCAATGATAATTTCTTTCGGATTAAATATTTCCAAAAAAAACACTTTTTTCTGAATTAAAAAAAGAGTTGTGTTTAACAACATGGCACAACCACAATAACCAATAGTTTGACCTAAATTTTTGGCTACCTTAGTTTTAATATGTTTTCTATTAAATGAAATTTAAATTTTTAAAATCGGCGACAAACAAAAATTTGACTTTTGGCCAATGAAATAAAATTTTCAGCCACTGTGAGCTGTACCTTTCCCAATTTATTCGTCGTTCGTCTGCGTAAGAAATAGCAATAAACCTATCGCAGAGTTCGTAACGCACGACGATTTTCGGTCTACGCAATGATCGTGTGTACTTTCATATACACCAATGTGTTCTATTTCTGGTGACGAATATTCGTTGCGAATAATTCGTCGTTCGTCCCAGTTGTGTTTCTAGCATAATTGATTTTTTTATGTCCTAAAAAACAATTTTAAAATTATTTAGGTTTTTGATATTTTTATTTTATGTCCTAAGAAATAATTTTAAAATTATTTAGATGTTTGATATTTTCATTTTATTGATAATAACAAAGCCAAAAAAAAAGCAAATGCTAATTTTTTGTTTCACAAGGTAGAATGTTTTTGATTGAACTCGAATTCCATGCATAAAAAACAAAGAAAATCAGCTAAATTTGTTAGGGCTTTTTATTCCCTCCACCACAATTAGTTGTGAAGAGGGTAGCTCAAAAGAAATAAGCAAACTTAATGTCAAATTGCTTGTAGTTATCCTAAGCAGTTGGGATTAAAAATCGGTTCGGTAGGCTCAGAGCTATGAATCAAAATGTAAAACCACCAACTAAAAAAAACTAACAAAAATGGCAGAACAATGCACAGAATGATATAAGATTTTTCAAAAATTCGTTTTATTTGACTGGAAATCACGCTGTAAAATTTCGTGAATATCCGTCCATAATTTACCTTAGGCCGCATATATCCCTACTCCCGGAAAACAGTATAGTACGCCTAAAAGCCCAACTAAAAATGCTATCATAACAAATTTCTACTCGTCACAGTTTTATAGGACTAGAAATGACACTGTGATGTTTCGTGAACATCGGCTTATAATTTACCCTAGGCCGCATACACGCAGAGAAAAAATATGGTTGGGCATGGCTACGGCAACAACGCTATGTTTAATGTAACAATATATTGTTGTCGTACACAAATAATAGTTATTTTTATTAAATATCAACAATATTATAGTTACTGTAAACATATCAATGTTTATCGCAATTATGAATTTGAGTATTGTTGACCGAAAAATAATTATTTTTCTAACAACTTAATTATGATAACTTTCTAAACATATTATATTTATCACAACTATATCATGATATTTAATAGCCATAACATAAAAACTTTCTATACATTTATCATATTATGTTAAAGATGCAATCAAATTATTTTTTTTATTCTAATCATATTATGTTAGCGCCATTTGTAAAATAATTTTGAAGCAGTTGTGTCGTTTTTTTATTTGTGAGCGGTAAAACAATTCCATAACAAAAATAAGTTAAAAGAAATTAAAAAATTAAAATATTAGCGGAGTTCATTCAAGTATTAGTGATGTAATAGTGCAAATGCAAAATATCATATGGTGTTTTCTTTTCTACAAAAAAATGTGACATTTTATTTCAAAAAATGCAATTTGGTGTATGTTTCATAAAAATTTTGCTTCTGAAAAGGATGAGTATTTTAGAATAAAACAAGCCACTCTTTTCGGGAGCAAAGTTTTTAAGAAACAGACACCTTATTGCATTTTTTTTTAATAAAATGTCACATTTTTTTGTAGAAAAGAAAACAACAATAGTTTTTTTGTAAAATCCAACAACAAAACACACAGAGATTTCTTTATATTTTATAAAAGTGCTACGACATTTCATCAACATCTAAAAATCGAAAAAATGGACACACGCGGTTGCCCATGAAAACCACACATTTTTCATTTGCTCTTTTGCAAGCCTTATATTGAACTCCGCTATTTGATTAACATTAAGAAAAATTGTAAAAAGCCACAAAATAAAAAATCGATGCAAAAATATCATATATATTATTTCTAAAGCACTTTTTTTTGTCGGTTGCAAATATCTCCCATACCACCGCATCAAATTTAATGAATGATATCTCATTTTAAAGCTTATTTCTAACACTAATGACGAAAAATAATTAGAAATTGAAAAATTAATATTCTCATTGATAAAAATTATATTTTATATAGAACTGCAATAGAACTGCATGATAATACTGTTCAAACGTGGTAACACAGGGTCGCTTGACAGAACTGCATGATAATACTGTACAAATGTGGTAATACAGGGTCGCTTAATAGTAATCAGTTCTAAATAATATAGTATGTATTAAAATCCATTCTGGCAATACCGCTATTTACTATAATGCCGTTTATTACTAAGTCAGTTATATTCATCAATTTCATTGATAAAAATTATATTTTAAAATGTATTGAAGTTACTAAAATTTCTATTAATTATTTTCATTTTATGTTACAAAAATGACAACTAACGGTGCGAAATATTCGCACGGGTCATCTAGTTTTAATTTATTTTGTATTTTTATGATAGCTATGAAAGGTGCTGTATCATAATATGATTGCTTCTAAATTTATTATGATTAACATGATGATAATATGATTACTTCTTAGCTTATTATGATTAACATGACAATAATATGATTTATTTCTTAACTTAGTATGATTAACAGAATAATAATATGATTAAGGGAAAAATATTATGATGTAATAGTACGAGTATATTTAGTCATAATATGATTCAATAACAATCTTAATATGGTGACTACAATCATAATTCTTATCATAATATGTTGCTCTTAGAATATGTTTACCACAACCATGTTTTTTCTTTGCGTGTACAAACCCTATTTCCGGAAAACAGTTAAGTATGGCTAGAACCATAGTTAATAATGCTATCATACCAAAATTTAATACATCACAGTTTTATAGAACAAGAAATGACACTGTGAACTTTCGTGAAGATCGGTCCATTATTTACCCTAGGCCCCATATAAACCCTACTCCTGGAAAACAGTTTAGTACAGTTTTGGTACATCACAGTTTTATTGGACAAGAAATTATACTATTATTGGACAAGAAATTATACTATTAAATTTCGTGAATATCGGTCCATAATTTACCATAGGCTCCATATAAATTTTACTACTGGAAAACAGTTTAATACGCCTACAACCGTAACTAACATTGCTATCAAAACAGAAATTGGTACGTCACAGTTTTATAGGACTAAAAATGACACTATGAAATTTCGTGAAGATCGGTCCATAATTTACCCTAGGCCCCATGTAAAGCCCACTCTGGTAAAATAATTTAATACGCCTAAAACCGTAGCAGATATAGATATTGCGGTAAACTTTCTTCTAGCTTAGCTTCATTTGGCCAGAAAAAATGTTATGCAATTTTGTGATATACGGTCCATAATTTACCTTAGATCCCATTGTAGTAGCCTTCTGAAATTCCCTGCAAACGCTTATGCTAATTGCACCGCTGTATTGAAATTAATGTTTTTTAATACCAGAAATCACTCTGCAGAATTTTGGGATGATTGGTTCATAGCTTACCATGGCTCCAATATAAATTCCCCATCCTGAAAATCATTTAAGTTCGGAAGAATCATGATATTTTACTCAAGCTATTTAAAATTGCTAAAAAAAAAAGCATTAAACTTTCTAACTGTCGGTCAATAATTTATTATAGGTCTAAGCCGCAACCAATTTTAATGCAAATATCTGTTTTTATAAAGATAATAATAATAAACAGACATCATACAGATAATACTCCTAAAACATTGGAACTGTCGGTGGAGGGTATCAATATTCGGCATAGCCGAATATAGCACTCTACCTTGTTTTATGCATATTTTGGCAATATCGGCTTTTTAGTTATTTTTGCAGTATCGGCTTTTTTTTACTTATTTTGCTATTTTAAGACAATTTTTAATTTTTTCATTCGAAAAAAAACTTTTTTAATAAATTTTTGATATGCAACTTTTTCTCTTAAAATTAAAAAAAATCAACGATTTTTGTGCTGAAACAACTCTGGTTAAAAAAAAATCGTTAAACGTTATGGTAATATTTGGTGTTTCCCTTGAACAATACATCCCAACAACTTATATTATTTCTGTATGTTACTACACCCACACCAAAAGATCTAATCGATCTAAAATTTCCGCCTGGTTCGCTGTCCATGTAACTTTGTGCGCAAAGTACAGGTCGTTATTTTGAAGATAATCTCATGAAATTTGGTACATAGGTTTTAATTTGCCGGAATAGGGTATTTATGCCCACTATCAAACCAATTTTAATGAAATTAAAATATGGGCACTTCCAAGATTGTAAACGGGACATTCGCACACGTTTATATTGACAAAACTGTAAAAAACAACCTGATTTTCATTTTTTAAATTAATGATTCTTTTAACTCTTAATTAGCTCTTTAATTTCCGAGATAATTGCAAAAAACCAGTGATTGGAAACGGGACAAAAAACGGAAGTGGGTTTTAAGGGGTAACCGTTTAAACAGTGATTTCTACGAAATCTGACACAATATTTTATTGGGATTAATTTAAAAATGTTGCGTACTAATGTGCCCTAAAAATGGTTTCGATTTCAAAATAAAATATGAATTACATTTTTTTAAATAAATTGTTAAAGAAATTGTAAACGGGACATTGTAAACGGGATAAGCCAATTATTCGAACACGTTCCCTCTCGCCCTCGGTATTGACACAAACGGTGAATAGTGACTCATTAAAAAAACTACAACTAGTGTTGCCAGGCCAGCAAGTATTGCCGTGACGTCAAAAACAAATTTAGTGGGAAATGATACCATGAACTCAAACACAAATGCAATGGAAAACCCCCCTGTAAATAGTTGTCAAAAGCCTACAGTACAAGTTGGTATGGACAGGTACACAACAGTACTTAAACGGGGACGCAGCCCTACCTCTGCAGCAGTTTCTTCGGCCTCAAAAGAACCATCTTTTGATTAAATAAATTCTCAAAATCGTTTTGCAATTCTGAGGATGAATTCTCTGAAGTACCAAACGTCATAAAATCCGCCAAGCCTCCCCCGATATATCTTAGGGAGCAAACTTCAAATAAGCTCATAAAGAGTTGGATATCGGTGATAGGGTAAAGTTCGTTTTACGTAGCGGCTATCAAGCGTGCAAGTATAAACGAGACAAAAATACAAGTCAATCATGAGAATGATTTTCGCAAAATAATAAACAACTTTGAAACACTTAAAAAAACTTTTATACCTACCAACTGAAAAGCAGTAAAGGTCTACAGGTAGTGATTAAGGGTATTGACTCATGAGTGGACCCAGAAGAGGTAAAAACATTCCTAGAAGAAAAAGGCTTCAATGTAAAACATGTAGTAAATATTAAAAATAGAGAAAAAATTCCCCAACCACTTTTTCGAGTGGAGTTTGAACCCGGCGACGTAAAACTTAAAAAAAAACGAAACAACCTATTTACAATTTAAAATATATTCTCTACAGAAGAATAACTGTAGAAGAGCCGCACAAAAGAAATGGTCCCGTTCAATGTTTAAACTGTCAAGAGTATGGTCATACTAAGTCATACTGCTATTTACCCCCTGTTTGCGTAGTATGTGGTGAATTACATGGCACAGTTCTTTGCGATAAGTCTAAAACCGACCCCAACGTAAAAAAATGAAGCAACTGTGGCGGTAATCACACTGCCAATTATAGAGGATGCCCTGTATATAATATCGTCAAGCAGTCGGTTGGACCGAAAACTAATCCTCCCCAAATGCAGATAACAAATCAAGTAATCACAAATGACATACAGGCTCCGCAGCCTGGTAATAACAGAACCTCTTATGCTAACGTCCTAAAATCAAACCATGTGCCAATGCAAGGTGTCTCGCCAAGTAATGATGAAACTCCAGTTTCTAATTTAAGTCGTCTAGAAAAAATCATGGAAACATTAGTGCAAACAGTCAATAATTTTACAAACACAATGGGTAATATGATGCAGGAAATTCTTAGAATGCAATCGATGTTATTGCAAGCTGTACTTAACAAACCATGAACTGTTTAAAAATTTGTTTTTGGAAAGCAAACGGCATCCGCCAACATACAAATGAACTAGAATACTTTCTTAAAAATAAACAAATTGATGTTATTATGGTTTCTGAAACTCATCTGACCTCAAGAAACACATATAAAATTAATGGTTACATACTATATGACACCAAGGACCCTCGAGATAGAGCTTGTGGAGGTTCTGCCATTTTGATAAAAACCCGAGTCAAACACTACCTTATGTGTGATCACCGTGAAGACTATCTGCAAGCAACGACTATTTGTGTTGAAGAGCTAAATCGAAACATAGTAATTTCTTCTTTATACTCTCCACCTAGATTTGCCATATCAGAAGGCCAATATTATAAATCATTAGGACCCTGTTTCCTGGCCGCTGGCGATTATAACGCTAAACATACCTTCTGGGGGTCACGACTTATAACACCAAAAGGTCGTGTTTTGTTTACCACAATCTCTAAAATGGGTTTAAATGTGGTGTCGAGCGGGCATCCAACATATTGGCCTACTGATCAGCAACAAATTCCAGATGTTATCGACTTTGGCGTGGTTAAAAACATCCCCACAGAAACGATTCATGTTGAAGCTTCCTTAGAATTATCATCCGACCACACGCCTACAATTGTTACTATATCGAACCCAAATAGAATTGTATTTCCGTCAGGTTACTTAGCGACGCCAGCCGCACAAATAAATTGGTTAAAATATAAAAAATTTCTCAGTGCCCATTGCACAGACAATATTCCGCTTAGTACACCGGAGAATGTGGATTTCTCTATTGTTAACTTTGACAGTTATCTTAAACTAGCTGTTGAACATTCCAGCGTTACCCCCAAAAAAATTAAAAATAATAAAATATATTCTTCAGATGTCGAGCGGCTCTTGACTGAAAAAAGGAGAGTTCGAAGAGAGTGGCAACTTTACAGATCCCCTCAACTTAAGATTTTATTAAAAGAGTGCACAAAAAGGCTAAGAAAGTTACTGCAGAATCAGAAAACGGCTTCTCTAGAAAAATATCTTAAGGAACTTGATGCAACTTCATAATCTGAATACTCATTATGGCGTGCAGCTAGAAATCTAAAAAGGCCAGTTATATCTAAACCACCATTAATAAACTTGAATGGTAGTTGGGCAAGAAACGATATTGAAAAAGGAAATCTGTTTGTTAGTCACTTGAAAAACGTATTTACACCAAATATATTTCACAATATTGCGGTCGAGTTACATACCACCTGTTGCTGCTAGAGCAGCTATTCCCCTCAGATTTGAGATAAGAGAAATCGAAAAGGCTATTTGTGACTTAAACACTAAGAAAGCACTTGGTATTGATAAAATCAGTAATAAAATGGTTTTGGAGCTACCTCGCATAGCAAAGAAAATTATTCTTTTTATTTTTAATGCTATTTGACGCCTTGAATACTATCCTCAAAAATGGAAGGTTTCCTTAGTTACCATGATACCAAAGCCAGGTAAAGATCATACAAAAGTTGAGTCTTATAGGCCTATTAGCTTATTATCAAATATGTCAAAGCTGTTTGAGAAATTATTAGTTTCAAAATTAACACCGATTTTAAGTGAAAATAGATGTTTTCCAAACCATAAGTTCGGATTTAGAAGAAAACACAGCACAATCGAACAGACTCATATTGCTCAGCACTCTTCATCGATGTTTCGCAAGCTTTTGATAAAGTCTGGAATGAAGGCTTATTACATAAATTGAAGCAAACTTTACCAGCAAACACACACAAGCTGCTAGAAAGCTACTTAGTCGGTCGTCAATTTATTATTAAAGAAGGAAATCTCTTAAGTTCACCTCAGCCCATTGCCGCTGGAGTCCCACAAGGCAGCATCCTTAATTTATACTTCGGACATGCCAACAAGCCACTACACACAAACTGCAACATTTGCAGACGAAACAGCTTTTATAAGCGTCCACGAAAATCGTTATGAAGCATCGCGTTACTTACAGCATCATATATTTCAACTAGAAATATGGTGAAGACAATGGAGGATAATGGTCAATGAGCAAAAATGCGTACATATAACATTCACTTTGCGCCGGGAATCTTGCCCCCCTATTACAATCAATAATCAAATAATTCCTCAACATTCGCATGTAAAATATCTCGGTATACATCTGGATCGGCGATTAACGTGGAAATGCCATATAGAGGCAAAATTACCTCAAATGAAACTAAAAGCCATTCAAATTCATTGGCGTATTAAAAGAAATTCTGTCCTTAGTCTCGATTGCAAGCTTCTACTTTACAACTCTATCTTAAAGTCTATCTGGTGCTACGGTATTCAACTATGGAGCCTCTAATATCGACAAAATAAACTTCTTCGAATAATCACAGCCGCTCCCTGGTATATTAAAAACTCAAACATTCATAAGGATCTCAATGTGCCATTAGTTAAAACTATGATTACAAAATATGCAATAAAATATTTAAAAAGGCTTGAACAACACCCAAATCCACTAGCTCGAAATATTTTAAATCATGGCGGCCACACTCGCTTTAGAAGAAGAGACACTGCAGCACTCACCCAATTAGATGAGCGATAAACACCTATATAAGTGAACAGAACCCGTGATAAAGAAAATTTTGTCTGGCACTGGCAGGACATAAAATAACGTATTAGGTTAAGATTTGATTAATTATTGTTAGTTCATCTTTAATATATGAAGATTCAATAAAAAATAATGACAAAAAAAAAAAAAAGTATGTGTTCCATAAGTCGTATTCTTGCATGTAGTGGTGATAATCCAAATTCATATGCATCAGTATTAGTCTGCTTTTACATTATACGATTTTTGTCGTTGCGATTCTTACCTTATAGGCGAGAGGGGAGAGAGGAATTAAAAGGGGTACACAAGCGAGTGTACTCTTCGATTCATTTTGTTCGCTCATTCGTACTCTCATTATGCTCTCATTTGACGAAAAATGTATTGAAGTTCGGTTGCACAGAAAAAGTTTTAACGACAAAAATCGTACAATGTAAATATCAGACCGACTTCAAAGAAGAAACGACAATAATCGCAACGACAAAAATCGTATAATGTAAATTGAGACTTATCTAATGATTTTGTCGGGACTTGGTTTAATTGGCTTGATGTTGCCTACTTTTCCATCTATCATTGTTAGCACTAATTGGAAGCTAACTTCAATTTGCTGCCCATCTTATTCTAATTGTAATGGCTGTAGTATTGCAATTTGGGCCTTGATATCACTAACTTCTTTGTTAATGGCATCATGAGTTTCTTTTTTGAATTAACATTTTTTGCGTTGTACTAGTCGAAGGCTCTGAAACTTCCAAAATCTTTTTTAATCGCAATGGTACAAATGATACCATGAACATATCTGAGACCGAAATATTTTCACATACTACTTGTTTGTATTGTTGTATTGTTGTATTGGAAGAACCATCACATCCCCATTTACAAACAAGTAAGAAAGTACAGTCGGTCAAGCCCGACCATATGATACCCTACACCACAGTATTTAAAAACACATCATGCTTATGTGTCCATATAAATATGGATTTATCTATGTTTATAAACTTCATGAAAATTGGTTTGTAAGCTTGTAAGAGGCAGAAATTGCCCCCTACTTCCCCTTGTGGTCCTATTTTTGAAAAACTGTATAGCTAATGTGTCTATATAGATATGGATCTATCTATGTTTTAAATTTCATTAAAATCGGTTTGAGAGGCAGAAATTGCCCCTATCTCCCTTCGTGGTCCTATTTTTAAAAAAAGCATACATTCTGTGTCCATATAGATATGGTTCTATCTATGTTTTAAATTTCGTTGAAATGGGTTTGATAGTTTCTGAGAGGAAGAAATTTCCCCCTATCTTCCCTCGTGGTCCTACGATTCGGCCCATTTTCAATAGGCTTGGTCCTTGTGCCAATAAGAACCTATGACCCAAATTTCATCAAATTATCTCCAAAATTGCTTTGCACTTTGCTTTGTACTTTGCGCACAAGGTTACATGGAAAGCCAGCCTGCCAGCCAGCCGGACGGACATCGTTAGTTCGACTCAGAAAGTGATTCTAAGACGATCGGTTTACTTTAAGGTGGGTCTAGGACCAATATTTTAAAGCGTTACATACATCAGCACAAATGCATAATACCCTCTCCACTATTGTGGTGTGGGTATAAAAAGAATTAACTTTGTGTTTCCATATTTCTTTAACTCATTTCCTTTTATTGATTGTAGCAAGCGTTCGGCTATGTGAGCAAGTAAATATTGTAGTTGTACCTCTGCCGAAATTGGTGTGATTCTAATAGTGTCCTTTAATGGCAAACAGTCCATTTTAGCAGCTGTTATGTGACGATATGCTGGATACAGATTTGAGCCTTTTTCAATCGCACGCAACCTGAGCTGAATATATTGCTGTGAATATTTTGGATTTCTGGGTTATCCTAAATATTTAAATGGTTTACAGATTTTCCTCTCTTAGGGAATCAGAGAATCTGTAAAGGCAACTACCCCTCAATTACTCCACGGAGTAGTTGAAAGTGGTTGCGGATTAGGGAGATTGAAAGAAGTAATGAGGGGTTAGTATATCTGTAGAAAACAGTGAAGCTCACGTTAGTGCTTTTCGATAGACAACGCTTCCAATTTCTGATTTACTTCACAAAGGTTCCATGTATTATGCAATTTGGGTTTTTTTTAAGCACAATGTATTTGAGATTTTAATTCCAAAATGTAAGGAAGTTTATATTTAAATATACTTTTAAATAATTAAAATAAATGTTTACAAGTAGTTTATCGCCAGAATAATTTAGTGATATGATTGAGTGCAGGATAGCAAGTGAACAACGAAACGACCGTTCAGGTCGGATAATTATTACTAGTTATGCAGTACACGCAAATAAGGTTACTCTCAACACTCATGCTGTGCTCTCAATACCAAGTATAAGAAATAACACTCAATAATATCATAAATAACACTCAATAACATAAGAAATAATACTCAATGAATTTCAACCTTAAATGAGATATCCTAGTGAACAATTCAATTTCATTAAAAAAAAAAGATGTTAACAAATTACAATCGCAAAGGAAAATAAGAAATCTCAGTAATCAAACTTAAATTATAAAAAAATAAGAAATATCAATAAAAAACCAAGTGTGTACAATGTAAATTGTACATGCTGTTTTGTTAATTTCAAATCTAGAAATAATGCTAATGCCTCCTCATTTGTGAATTGTTTTGCATCGCTCGGAGTTGGTATACTTTTAAGAATCCGGTTTTGTTCTCAATGGACTAGCTTTAACAACTTTTTCAATGATATCCACTTTTGTCAATTGTTTCTGTGATCGTAGTTGATGTAGGAAATCGGATATTTTCATATCCGATTTCTTCATTTATATCCTTAAGCTTCCGCCTCTAAGATCTATCGCTACAATTGTCCAGCGATTTTTGTGGTCTCCCACGTGTGTTTTGATTTGAAGTTTCTAAAGCGATCTGGACAGAAAGTTCGTTCTCTAACCAGTTTGCAAAGCTCTTATAAAATCTATATTTGCTGTAATCAACTTTCCCGTATCGCTGTTTAAAATTTTTTATGAAAACGGATAATTTAGTTTATAAGTCCAATTGTATTTCAGTGCTATAGGAATTGAAGTTTCCTTTTTTTCGAATGCAATTTTTAACATCTTCCTAATTTTTTTTTTTTTAAATACCAATTTTTTATAGCTGAAGCTCTCCATCTTTATGAAAATCGTTGTATTGCTCAGATATATTATATCCACTGAGTTTGCATTCGAATGTCACTTGCTTTTAAGCCTTTTTATACTTTTTTTCATACCAAATACAGGTAGAATATAAACACAACTTAAAATCCTTTTAAATTTAAATGCTATAAAATACCTGTAACAAATTTAACAACGCATTGCATAGCTATAGGGTCATGGAATATTATTAGTCATAAAAACAGATAAAATAAAAACACAAAAAAAAAATTTAAAATCCCGTCTGAGGTGGGATTCACAATATACCTGTTTAGCGTAAACGCGTGTCTAAGCTCTTTATTCTACTATAAAATACGTTAGTGTGAACGTAGGGTAACAGATAAGGAAGAATCGGGGCAGCTATACGTTTTTCTGATTGTGTTACAATAATAAAATTTTTTATATGTACTGCCTGTATTTTGTTCGATCACGATCAATTTTCCCTATATCATAATTTTTTTTTTTGAAAGAAAAAAGGCTATTTGTGACTTAAACACTAAGAAAGCACTTGGTATTGATAAAATCAGTAATAAAATGGTTTTGGAGCTACCTCGCATAGCAAAGAAAATTATTCTTTTTATTTTTAATGCTATTTGACGCCTTGAATACTATCCTCAAAAATGGAAGGTTTCCTTAGTTACCATGATACCAAAGCCAGGTAAAGATCATACAAAAGTTGAGTCTTATAGGCCTATTAGCTTATTATCAAATATGTCAAAGCTGTTTGAGAAATTATTAGTTTCAAAATTAACACCGATTTTAAGTGAAAATAGATGTTTTCCAAACCATAAGTTCGGATTTAGAAGAAAACACAGCACAATCGAACAGACTCATATTGCTCAGCACTCTTCATCGATGTTTCGCAAGCTTTTGATAAAGTCTGGAATGAAGGCTTATTACATAAATTGAAGCAAACTTTACCAGCAAACACACACAAGCTGCTAGAAAGCTACTTAGTCGGTCGTCAATTTATTATTAAAGAAGGAAATCTCTTAAGTTCACCTCAGCCCATTGCCGCTGGAGTCCCACAAGGCAGCATCCTTAATTTATACTTCGGACATGCCAACAAGCCACTACACACAAACTGCAACATTTGCAGACGAAACAGCTTTTATAAGCGTCCACGAAAATCGTTATGAAGCATCGCGTTACTTACAGCATCATATATTTCAACTAGAAATATGGTGAAGACAATGGAGGATAATGGTCAATGAGCAAAAATGCGTACATATAACATTCACTTTGCGCCGGGAATCTTGCCCCCCTATTACAATCAATAATCAAATAATTCCTCAACATTCGCATGTAAAATATCTCGGTATACATCTGGATCGGCGATTAACGTGGAAATGCCATATAGAGGCAAAATTACCTCAAATGAAACTAAAAGCCATTCAAATTCATTGGCGTATTAAAAGAAATTCTGTCCTTAGTCTCGATTGCAAGCTTCTACTTTACAACTCTATCTTAAAGTCTATCTGGTGCTACGGTATTCAACTATGGAGCCTCTAATATCGACAAAATAAACTTCTTCGAATAATCACAGCCGCTCCCTGGTATATTAAAAACTCAAACATTCATAAGGATCTCAATGTGCCATTAGTTAAAACTATGATTACAAAATATGCAATAAAATATTTAAAAAGGCTTGAACAACACCCAAATCCACTAGCTCGAAATATTTTAAATCATGGCGGCCACACTCGCTTTAGAAGAAGAGACACTGCAGCACTCACCCAATTAGATGAGCGATAAACACCTATATAAGTGAACAGAACCCGTGATAAAGAAAATTTTGTCTGGCACTGGCAGGACATAAAATAACGTATTAGGTTAAGATTTTATTAATTATTGTTAGTTCATCTTTAATATATGAAGATTCAATAAAAAATAATGACAAAAAAAAAAAAAAGTATGTGTTCCATAAGTCGTATTCTTGCATGTAGTGGTGATAATCCAAATTCATATGCATCAGTATTAGTCTGCTTTTACATTATACGATTTTTGTCGTTGCGATTCTTACCTTATAGGCGAGAGGGGAGAGAGGAATTAAAAGGGGTACACAAGCGAGTGTACTCTTCGATTCATTTTGTTCGCTCATTCGTACTCTCATTATGCTCTCATTTGACGAAAAATGTATTGAAGTTCGGTTGCACAGAAAAAGTTTTAACGACAAAAATCGTACAATGTAAATATCAGACCGACTTCAAAGAAGAAACGACAATAATCGCAACGACAAAAATCGTATAATGTAAATTGAGACTTATCTAATGATTTTGTCGGGACTTGGTTTAATTGGCTTGATGTTGCCTACTTTTCCATCTATCATTGTTAGCACTAATTGGAAGCTAACTTCAATTTGCTGCCCATCTTATTCTAATTGTAATGGCTGTAGTATTGCAATTTGGGCCTTGATATCACTAACTTCTTTGTTAATGGCATCATGAGTTTCTTTTTTGAATTAACATTTTTTGCGTTGTACTAGTCGAAGGCTCTGAATCTTCCAAAATCTTTTTTAATCGCAATGGTACAAATGATACCATGAACATATCTGAGACCGAAATATTTTCACATACTACTTGTTTGTATTGTTGTATTGTTGTATTGGAAGAACCATCACATCCCCATTTACAAACAAGTAAGAAAGTACAGTCGGTCAAGCCCGACCATATGATACCCTACACCACAGTATTTAAAAACACATCATGCTTATGTGTCCATATAAATATGGATTTATCTATGTTTATAAACTTCATGAAAATTGGTTTGTAAGCTTGTAAGAGGCAGAAATTGCCCCCTACTTCCCCTTGTGGTCCTATTTTTGAAAAACTGTATAGCTAATGTGTCTATATAGATATGGATCTATCTATGTTTTAAATTTCATTAAAATCGGTTTGAGAGGCAGAAATTGCCCCTATCTCCCTTCGTGGTCCTATTTTTAAAAAAAGCATACATTCTGTGTCCATATAGATATGGTTCTATCTATGTTTTAAATTTCGTTGAAATGGGTTTGATAGTTTCTGAGAGGAAGAAATTTCCCCCTATCTTCCCTCGTGGTCCTACGATTCGGCCCATTTTCAATAGGCTTGGTCCTTGTGCCAATAAGAACCTATGACCCAAATTTCATCAAATTATCTCCAAAATTGCTTTGCACTTTGCTTTGTACTTTGCGCACAAGGTTACATGGAAAGCCAGCCTGCCAGCCAGCCGGACGGACATCGTTAGTTCGACTCAGAAAGTGATTCTAAGACGATCGGTTTACTTTAAGGTGGGTCTAGGACCAATATTTTAAAGCGTTACATACATCAGCACAAATGCATAATACCCTCTCCACTATTGTGGTGTGGGTATAAAAAGAATTAACTTTGTGTTTCCATATTTCTTTAACTCATTTCCTTTTATTGATTGTAGCAAGCGTTCGGCTATGTGAGCAAGTAAATATTGTAGTTGTACCTCTGCCGAAATTGGTGTGATTCTAATAGTGTCCTTTAATGGCAAACAGTCCATTTTAGCAGCTGTTATGTGACGATATGCTGGATACAGATTTGAGCCTTTTTCAATCGCACGCAACCTGAGCTGAATATATTGCTGTGAATATTTTGGATTTCTGGGTTATCCTAAATATTTAAATGGTTTACAGATTTTCCTCTCTTAGGGAATCAGAGAATCTGTAAAGGCAACTACCCCTCAATTACTCCACGGAGTAGTTGAAAGTGGTTGCGGATTAGGGAGATTGAAAGAAGTAATGAGGGGTTAGTATATCTGTAGAAAACAGTGAAGCTCACGTTAGTGCTTTTCGATAGACAACGCTTCCAATTTCTGATTTACTTCACAAAGGTTCCATGTATTATGCAATTTGGGTTTTTTTTAAGCACAATGTATTTGAGATTTTAATTCCAAAATGTAAGGAAGTTTATATTTAAATATACTTTTAAATAATTAAAATAAATGTTTACAAGTAGTTTATCGCCAGAATAATTTAGTGATATGATTGAGTGCAGGATAGCAAGTGAACAACGAAACGACCGTTCAGGTCGGATAATTATTACTAGTTATGCAGTACACGCAAATAAGGTTACTCTCAACACTCATGCTGTGCTCTCAATACCAAGTATAAGAAATAACACTCAATAATATCATAAATAACACTCAATAACATAAGAAATAATACTCAATGAATTTCAACCTTAAATGAGATATCCTAGTGAACAATTCAATTTCATTAAAAAAAAAAGATGTTAACAAATTACAATCGCAAAGGAAAATAAGAAATCTCAGTAATCAAACTTAAATTATAAAAAAATAAGAAATATCAATAAAAAACCAAGTGTGTACAATGTAAATTGTACATGCTGTTTTGTTAATTTCAAATCTAGAAATAATGCTAATGCCTCCTCATTTGTGAATTGTTTTGCATCGCTCGGAGTTGGTATACTTTTAAGAATCCGGTTTTGTTCTCAATGGACTAGCTTTAACAACTTTTTCAATGATATCCACTTTTGTCAATTGTTTCTGTGATCGTAGTTGATGTAGGAAATCGGATATTTTCATATCCGATTTCTTCATTTATATCCTTAAGCTTCCGCCTCTAAGATCTATCGCTACAATTGTCCAGCGATTTTTGTGGTCTCCCACGTGTGTTTTGATTTGAAGTTTCTAAAGCGATCTGGACAGAAAGTTCGTTCTCTAACCAGTTTGCAAAGCTCTTATAAAATCTATATTTGCTGTAATCAACTTTCCCGTATCGCTGTTTAAAATTTTTTATGAAAACGGATAATTTAGTTTATAAGTCCAATTGTATTTCAGTGCTATAGGAATTGAAGTTTCCTTTTTTTCGAATGCAATTTTTAACATCTTCCTAATTTTTTTTTTTTTAAATACCAATTTTTTATAGCTGAAGCTCTCCATCTTTATGAAAATCGTTGTATTGCTCAGATATATTATATCCACTGAGTTTGCATTCGAATGTCACTTGCTTTTAAGCCTTTTTATACTTTTTTTCATACCAAATACAGGTAGAATATAAACACAACTTAAAATCCTTTTAAATTTAAATGCTATAAAATACCTGTAACAAATTTAACAACGCATTGCATAGCTATAGGGTCATGGAATATTATTAGTCATAAAAACAGATAAAATAAAAACACAAAAAAAAAATTTAAAATCCCGTCTGAGGTGGGATTCACAATATACCTGTTTAGCGTAAACGCGTGTCTAAGCTCTTTATTCTACTATAAAATACGTTAGTGTGAACGTAGGGTAACAGATAAGGAAGAATCGGGGCAGCTATACGTTTTTCTGATTGTGTTACAATAATAAAATTTTTTATATGTACTGCCTGTATTTTGTTCGATCACGATCAATTTTCCCTATATCATAATTTTTTTTTTTGAAAGAAATATCACATGATTTCTGCTACTTCTGCAAAAATTTTTGAGGAATAAAAAAAATTGTAAAAAAAACAATTTAAAAAAAAAATTTTTTTTGTAGTTTCATTAAAATTAAAAAAGTGTGAAACAGACGGGACCAAGCTGGTACAAGAGTATATACAGAGTTAAGGAAAACACTTTCACCTTTCTATCAGGGGTTTTACCTTCTTAATCCCTTCTGATCCCCAAAAGTTCTATTCTACTAAAGTTGAAATTTGACAAAAATGTAGTGGTTAAGAAACTTTTTTGGAGTAATTTCATTAAAATTAAAAAAGTGTTAAACAGATGGGTCCAAACGGGTACAGGAGTGTATACAGGGTTAAAGAAAACACTTTTACCTTTCTATCAGTGGTTTTACCTTTTTAATCCTTTTTGATCCGCAAAAGTTGTATTATACTAAAGTTGAAATTTGACAAAAATATAGTAGTTTATAAATTTTTTTGGAGTCATTTCATTAAAATTAAAAAAGGGTTAAACAGACGGATCCAAACGGGTACAAGAGTATATACAGGGTTAAAGAGAACACTTTCGCCTTTCTATCAATGGTTTTACCTTCTTAATCACTTTTGATCCGCAAAAGTTCTATTCTACTAAAGTTGAAATTTGACAAAAATATAGTAGTTTAGAAAATATGTCTTAACATCTCAAATATAAATTACACAATAGCAAATATTACGTTTTTTAAAGATAACAAGACTACCAACCTAGCAAAAAAGCTAGCAGGTCATTATCGCAGATAGTTTTTGTGCAATGATAATTTCTTTCGGATTAAATATTTCCAAAAAAAAAACACTTTTTTCTGAATTAAAAAAAGAGTTGTGTTTAACAACATGGCACAACCACAATTACCAATAGTTTGACCTAAATTTTTGGCTACCTTAGTTTTAATATGTTTTCTATTAAATGAAATTTAAATTTTTAAAATCGGCGACAACCAAAAATTTGACTTTTGGCCAATGAAATAAAATTTTCAGCCACTGTGAGCTGTACCTTTCCCAATTTATTCGTCGTTCGTCTGCGTAAGAAATAGCAATAAACCTATCGCAGAGTTCGTAACGCACGACGATTTTCGGTCTACGCAATGATCGTGTGTACTTTCATATACACCAATGTGTTCTATTTCTGGTGACGAATATTCGTTGCGAATAATTCGTCGTTCGTCCCAGTTGTGTTTCTAGCATAATTGATTTTTTTATGTCCTAAAAAACAATTTAAAAATTATTTAGGTTTTTGATATTTTTATTTTATGTCCTAAGAAATAATTTTAAAATTATTTAGATGTTTGATATTTTCATTTTATTGATAATAACAAAGCCAAAAAAAAGCAAATGCTAATTTTTTGGTTCACAAGGTAGAATGTTTTTGATTGAACTCGAATTCCATGCATAAAAAACAAAGAAAATCAGCTAAATTTGTTAGGGCTTTTTATTCCCTCCACCACAATTAGTTGTGAAGAGGGTATACTTAGTTTTTCATTCCGTGTGAAACTTTTTCATCATTCATCTCAGACCCCATATTCTGGGTCCTTGAGTAATTCTAAGTCGATGTAGCCATGTCGGTCTGTTGAAAACACGATCACTTTCGAAAAGCTCAAAAGAAATAAGCAAACTTAATGTCAAATTGCTTGTAGTTATCCTAAGCAGTTGGGATTAAAAATCGGTTCGGTAGGCTCAGAGCTATGAATCAAAATGTAAAACCACCAACTAAAAAAAACTAACAAAAATGGCAGAACAATGCACAGAATGATATAAGATTTTTCAAAAATTCGTTTTATTTGACTGGAAATCACGCTGTAAAATTTCGTGAATATCCGTCCATAATTTACCTTAAGCCCCATATAAGCCCTACTCCCGGAAAACAGTATAGTACGCCTAAAAGCCCAACTAAAAATGCTTTCATAACAAATTTCTACTCGTCACAGTTTTATAGGACTAGAAATGACACTGTGATGTTTCGTGAACATCGGCTTATAATTTACCCTAGGCCGCATACAAACCCTATTTCCGGAAAACAGTTAAGTATGGCTAGAACCATAGTTAATAATGCTATCATACCAAAATTTATTACATCACAGTTTTATAGAACCAGAAATGACACTGTGAAATTTCGTGAAGATCGGTCCATAATTTACCCTAGGCCCCATATAAACCCTACTCCTGGAAAACAGTTTAGTACAGTTTTGGTACATCACAGTTTTATTGGATAAGAAATTATACTATTATTGGACAAGAAATTATACTATTAAATTTCGTGAATATCGGTCCATAATTTACCATAGGCTCCATATAAATTTTACTACTGGAAAACAGTTTAATACGCCTACAACCGTAACTAACATTGCTATCAAAACAGAAATTGGTACGTCACAGTTTTATAGGACTAAAAATGACACTATGAAATTTCGTGAAGATCGGTCCACAATTTACCCTAGGCCCCATGTAAAGCCCACTCTGGTAAAATAATTAAATACGCCTAAAACCGTAGCAGATATAGATATTGCGGTAAACTTTCTTCTAGCTTAGCTTCATTTGGCCAGAAAAAATGTTATGCAATTTTGTGATATACGGTCCATAATTTACCTTAGATCCCATTGTAGTAGCCTTCTGAAATTCCCTGCAAACGCTTATGCTAATTGCACCGCTGTATTGAAATTAATGTTTTTTAATACCAGAAATCACTCTGCAGAATTTTGGGATGATTGGTTCATAGCTTACCATGGCTCCAATATAAATTCCCCATCCTGAAAATCATTTAAGTTCGGAAGAATCATGATATTTTACTCAAGCTATTTAAAATTGCTAAAAAAAAAGCATTAAACTTTCTAACTGTCGGTCAATAATTTATTATAGGTCTAAGCCGCAACCAATTTTAATGCAAATATCTGTTTTTATAAAGATAATAATAATAAACAGACATCATACAGATAATACTCCTAAAACATTGGAACTGTCGGTGGAGGGTATCAATATTCGGCATAGCCGAATATAGCACTCTACCTTGTTTTATGCTTATTTTGGCAATATCGGCTTTTTAGTTATTTTTGCAGTATCGGCTTTTTTTTTACTTATTTTGCTATTTTAAGACAATTTTTAATTTTTTCATTCGAAAAAAAACTTTTTTAATAAATTTTTGATATGCAACTTTTTCTCTTAAAATTAAAAAAAATCAACGATTTTTGTGCTGAAACAACTCTGGTTAAAAAAAAATCGTTTAACGTTATGGTAATATTTGGTGTTTCCCTTGAACAATACATCCCAACAACTTATATTATTTCTGTATGTTACTACACCCACACCAAAAGATCTAATCGATCTAAAATTTCCGCCTGGTTCGCTGTCCATGTAACTTTGTGCGCAAAGTACATGTCGTTATTTTGAAGATAATCTCATGAAATTTGGTACATAGGTTTTAATTTGCCGGAATAGGGTATTTATGCCCACTATCAAACCAATTTTAATGAAATTTAAAATATGGGCACTTCCAAGATTGTAAACGGGACATTCGCACACGTTTATATTGACAAAACTGTAAAAAACAACCTGATTTTCATTTTTTAAATTAATGATTCTTTTAAGTCTTAATTAGCTCTTTAATTTCCGCAAATGAAATTTTTCGCTTACTGTTGTGGTTTCCGAGATAATTGCAAAAAACCAGTGATTGGAAACGGGACAAAAAACGGAAGTGGGTTTTAAGGGGTAACCGTTTAAACAGTGATTTCTACGAAATCTGACACAATATTTTATTGGGATTAATTTAAAAATGTTGCGTACTAATGTGCCCTAAAAATGGTTTCGATTTCAAAATAAAATATGAATTACATTTTTTTAAATAAATTGTTAAAGAAATTGTAAACGGGACATTGTAAACGGGATAAGCCAATTATTCGAACACGTTCCCTCTCGCCCTCGGTATTGACACAAACGGTGAATAGTGACTCATTAAAAAAACTACAACTAGTGTTGCCAGGCCAGCAAGTATTGCCGTGACGTCAAAAACAAATTTAGTGGGAAATGATACCATGAACTCAAACACAAATGCAATGGAAAACCCCCCTGTAAATAGTTGTCAAAAGCCTACAGTACAAGTTGGTATGGACAGGTACACAACAGTACTTAAACGGGGACGCAGCCCTACCTCTGCAGCAGTTTCTTCGGCCTCAAAAGAACCATCTTTTGATTAAATAAATTCTCAAAATCGTTTTGCAATTCTGAGGATGAATTCTCTGAAGTACCAAACGTCATAAAATCCGCCAAGCCTCCCCCGATATATCTTAGGGAGCAAACTTCAAATAAGCTCATAAAGAGTTGGATATCGGTGATAGGGTAAAGTTCGTTTTACGTAGCGGCTATCAAGCGTGCAAGTATAAACGAGACAAAAATACAAGTCAATCATGAGAATGATTTTCGCAAAATAATAAACAACTTTGAAACACTTAAAAAAACTTTTATACCTACCAACTGAAAAGCAGTAAAGGTCTACAGGTAGTGATTAAGGGTATTGACTCATGAGTGGACCCAGAAGAGGTAAAAACATTCCTAGAAGAAAAAGGCTTCAATGTAAAACATGTAGTAAATATTAAAAATAGAGAAAAAATTCCCCAACCACTTTTTCGAGTGGAGTTTGAACCCGGCGACGTAAAACTTAAAAAAAAACGAAACAACCTATTTACAATTTAAAATATATTCTCTACAGAAGAATAACTGTAGAAGAGCCGCACAAAAGAAATGGTCCCGTTCAATGTTTAAACTGTCAAGAGTATGGTCATACTAAGTCATACTGCTATTTACCCCCTGTTTGCGTAGTATGTGGTGAATTACATGGCACAGTTCTTTGCGATAAGTCTAAAACCGACCCCAACGTAAAAAAATGAAGCAACTGTGGCGGTAATCACACTGCCAATTATAGAGGATGCCCTGTATATAATATCGTCAAGCAGTCGGTTGGACCGAAAACTAATCCTCCCCAAATGCAGATAACAAATCAAGTAATCACAAATGACATACAGGCTCCGCAGCCTGGTAATAACAGAACCTCTTATGCTAACGTCCTAAAATCAAACCATGTGCCAATGCAAGGTGTCTCGCCAAGTAATGATGAAACTCCAGTTTCTAATTTAAGTCGTCTAGAAAAAATCATGGAAACATTAGTGCAAACAGTCAATAATTTTACAAACACAATGGGTAATATGATGCAGGAAATTCTTAGAATGCAATCGATGTTATTGCAAGCTGTACTTAACAAACCATGAACTGTTTAAAAATTTGTTTTTGGAAAGCAAACGGCATCCGCCAACATACAAATGAACTAGAATACTTTCTTAAAAATAAACAAATTGATGTTATTATGGTTTCTGAAACTCATCTGACCTCAAGAAACACATATAAAATTAATGGTTACATACTATATGACACCAAGGACCCTCGAGATAGAGCTTGTGGAGGTTCTGCCATTTTGATAAAAACCCGAGTCAAACACTACCTTATGTGTGATCACCGTGAAGACTATCTGCAAGCAACGACTATTTGTGTTGAAGAGCTAAATCGAAACATAGTAATTTCTTCTTTATACTCTCCACCTAGATTTGCCATATCAGAAGGCCAATATTATAAATCATTAGGACCCTGTTTCCTGGCCGCTGGCGATTATAACGCTAAACATACCTTCTGGGGGTCACGACTTATAACACCAAAAGGTCGTGTTTTGTTTACCACAATCTCTAAAATGGGTTTAAATGTGGTGTCGAGCGGGCATCCAACATATTGGCCTACTGATCAGCAACAAATTCCAGATGTTATCGACTTTGGCGTGGTTAAAAACATCCCCACAGAAACGATTCATGTTGAAGCTTCCTTAGAATTATCATCCGACCACACGCCTACAATTGTTACTATATCGAACCCAAATAGAATTGTATTTCCGTCAGGTTACTTAGCGACGCCAGCCGCACAAATAAATTGGTTAAAATATAAAAAATTTCTCAGTGCCCATTGCACAGACAATATTCCGCTTAGTACACCGGAGAATGTGGATTTCTCTATTGTTAACTTTGACAGTTATCTTAAACTAGCTGTTGAACATTCCAGCGTTACCCCCAAAAAAATTAAAAATAATAAAATATATTCTTCAGATGTCGAGCGGCTCTTGACTGAAAAAAGGAGAGTTCGAAGAGAGTGGCAACTTTACAGATCCCCTCAACTTAAGATTTTATTAAAAGAGTGCACAAAAAGGCTAAGAAAGTTACTGCAGAATCAGAAAACGGCTTCTCTAGAAAAATATCTTAAGGAACTTGATGCAACTTCATAATCTGAATACTCATTATGGCGTACAGCTAGAAATCTAAAAAGGCCAGTTATATCTAAACCACCATTAATAAACTTGAATGGTAGTTGGGCAAGAAACGATATTGAAAAAGGAAATCTGTTTGTTAGTCACTTGAAAAACGTATTTACACCAAATATATTTCACAATATTGCGGTCGAGTTACATACCACCTGTTGCTGCTAGAGCAGCTATTCCCCTCAGATTTGAGATAAGAGAAATCGAAAAGGCTATTTGTGACTTAAACACTAAGAAAGCACTTGGTATTGATAAAATCAGTAATAAAATGGTTTTGGAGCTACCTCGCATAGCAAAGAAAATTATTCTTTTTATTTTTAATGCTATTTGACGCCTTGAATACTATCCTCAAAAATGGAAGGTTTCCTTAGTTACCATGATACCAAAGCCAGGTAAAGATCATACAAAAGTTGAGTCTTATAGGCCTATTAGCTTATTATCAAATATGTCAAAGCTGTTTGAGAAATTATTAGTTTCAAAATTAACACCGATTTTAAGTGAAAATAGATGTTTTCCAAACCATAAGTTCGGATTTAGAAGAAAACACAGCACAATCGAACAGACTCATATTGCTCAGCACTCTTCATCGATGTTTCGCAAGCTTTTGATAAAGTCTGGAATGAAGGCTTATTACATAAATTGAAGCAAACTTTACCAGCAAACACACACAAGCTGCTAGAAAGCTACTTAGTCGGTCGTCAATTTATTATTAAAGAAGGAAATCTCTTAAGTTCACCTCAGCCCATTGCCGCTGGAGTCCCACAAGGCAGCATCCTTAATTTATACTTCGGACATGCCAACAAGCCACTACACACAAACTGCAACATTTGCAGACGAAACAGCTTTTATAAGCGTCCACAAAAATCGTTATGAAGCATCGCGTTACTTACAGCATCATATATTTCAACTAGAAATATGGTGAAGACAATGGAGGATAATGGTCAATGAGCAAAAATGCGTACATATAACATTCACTTTGCGCCGGGAATCTTGCCCCCCTATTACAATCAATAATCAAATAATTCCTCAACATTCGCATGTAAAATATCTCGGTATACATCTGGATCGGCGATTAACGTGGAAATGCCATATAGAGGCAAAATTACCTCAAATGAAACTAAAAGCCATTCAAATTCATTGGCGTATTAAAAGAAATTCTGTCCTTAGTCTCGATTGCAAGCTTCTACTTTACAACTCTATCTTAAAGTCTATCTGGTGCTACGGTATTCAACTATGGAGCCTCTAATATCGACAAAATAAACTTCTTCGAATAATCACAGCCGCTCCCTGGTATATTAAAAACTCAAACATTCATAAGGATCTCAATGTGCCATTAGTTAAAACTATGATTACAAAATATGCAATAAAATATTTAAAAAGGCTTGAACAACACCCAAATCCACTAGCTCGAAATATTTTAAATCATGGCGGCCACACTCGCTTTAGAAGAAGAGACACTGCAGCACTCACCCAATTAGATGAGCGATAAACACCTATATAAGTGAACAGAACCCGTGATAAAGAAAATTTTGTCTGGCACTGGCAGGACATAAAATAACGTATTAGGTTAAGATTTGATTAATTATTGTTAGTTCATCTTTAATATATGAAGATTCAATAAAAAATAATGACAAAAAAAAAAAAAGTATGTGTTCCATAAGTCGTATTCTTGCATGTAGTGGTGATAATCCAAATTCATATGCATCAGTATTATCTAATGATTTTGTCGGGACTTGGTTTAATTGGCTTGATGTTGCCTACTTTTCCATCTATCATTGTTAGCACTAATTGGTAGCTAACTTCAATTTGCTGCCCATCTTATTCTAATTGTAATGGCTGTAGTATTGCAATTTGGGCCTTGATATCACTAACTTCTTTGTTAATGGCATCATGAGTTTCTTTTTTGAATTAACATTTTTTGCGTTGTACTAGTCGAAGGCTCTGAATCTTCCAAAATCTTTTTTAATCGCAATGGTACAAATGATACCATGAACATATCTGAGACCGAAATATTTTCACATACTACTTGTTTGTATTGTTGTATTGGAAGAACCATCACATCCCCATTTACAAACAAGTAAGAAAGTACAGTCGGTCAAGCCCGACCATATGATACCCTACACCACAGTATTTAAAAACACATCATGCTTATGTGTCCATATAAATATGGATTTATCTATGTTTATAAACTTCATGAAAATTGGTTTGTAAGCTTGTAAGAGGCAGAAATTGCCCCCTACTTCCCCTTGTGGTCCTATTTTTGAAAAACTGTATAGCTAATGTGTCTATATAGATATGGATCTATCTATGTTTTAAATTTCATTAAAATCGGTTTGAGAGGCAGAAATTGCCCCTATCTCCCTTCGTGGTCCTATTTTTAAAAAAAGCATACATTATGTGTCCATATAGATATGGTTCTATCTATGTTTTAAATTTCGTTGAAATGGGTTTGATAGTTTCTGAGAGGAAGAAATTTCCCCCTATCTTCCCTCGTGGTCCTACGATTCGGCCCATTTTCAATAGGCTTGGTCCTTGTGCCAATAAGAACCTATGACCCAAATTTCATCAAATTATCTCCAAAATTGCTTTGCACTTTGCTTTGTACTTTGCGCACAAGGTTACATGGAAAGCCAGCCTGCCAGCCAGCCGGACGGACATCGTTAGTTCGACTCAGAAAGTGATTCTAAGACGATCGGTTTACTTTAAGGTGGGTCTAGGACCAATATTTTAAAGCGTTACATACATCAGCACAAATGCATAATACCCTCTCCACTATTGTGGTGTGGGTATAAAAAGAATTAACTTTGTGTTTCCATATTTCTTTAACTCATTTCCTTTTATTGATTGTAGCAAGCGTTCGGCTATGTGAGCAAGTAAATATTGTAGTTGTACCTCTGCCGAAATTGGTGTGATTCTAATAGTGTCCTTTAATGGCAAACAGTCCATTTTAGCAGCTGTTATGTGACGATATGCTGGATACAGATTTGAGCCTTTTTCAATCGCACGCAACCTGAGCTGAATATATTGCTGTGAATATTTTGGATTTCTGGGTTATCCTAAATATTTAAATGGTTTACAGATTTTCCTCTCTTAGGGAATCAGAGAATCTGTAAAGGCAACTACCCCTCAATTACTCCACGGAGTAGTTGAAAGTGGTTGCGGATTAGGGAGATTGAAAGAAGTAATGAGGGGTTAGTATATCTGTAGAAAACAGTGAAGCTCACGTTAGTGCTTTTCGATAGACAACGCTTCCAATTTCTGATTTACTTCACAAAGGTTCCATGTATTATGCAATTTGGGTTTTTTTTAAGCACAATGTATTTGAGATTTTAATTCCAAAATGTAAGGAAGTTTATATTTAAATATACTTTTAAATAATTAAAATAAATGTTTACAAGTAGTTTATCGCCAGAATAATTTAGTGATATGATTGAGTGCAGGATAGCAAGTGAACAACGAAACGACCGTTCAGGTCGGATAATTATTACTAGTTATGCAGTACACGCAAATAAGGTTACTCTCAACACTCATGCTGTGCTCTCAATACCAAGTATAAGAAATAACACTCAATAATATCATAAATAACACTCAATAACATAAGAAATAATACTCAATGAATTTCAACCTTAAATGAGATATCCTAGTGAACAATTCAATTTCATTAAAAAAAAAAGATGTTAACAAATTACAATCGCAAAGGAAAATAAGAAATCTCAGTAATCAAACTTAAATTATAAAAAAATAAGAAATATCAATAAAAAACCAAGTGTGTACAATGTAAATTGTACATGCTGTTTTGTTAATTTCAAATCTAGAAATAATGCTAATGCCTCCTCATTTGTGAATTGTTTTGCATCGCTCGGAGTTGGTATACTTTTAAGAATCCGGTTTTGTTCTCAATGGACTAGCTTTAACAACTTTTTCAATGATATCCACTTTTGTCAATTGTTTCTGTGATCGTAGTTGATGTAGGAAATCGGATATTTTCATATCCGATTTCTTCATTTATATCCTTAAGCTTCCGCCTCTAAGATCTATCGCTACAATTGTCCAGCGATTTTTGTGGTCTCCCACGTGTGTTTTGATTTGAAGTTTCTAAAGCGATCTGGACAGAAAGTTCGTTCTCTAACCAGTTTGCAAAGCTCTTATAAAATCTATATTTGCTGTAATCAACTTTCCCGTATCGCTGTTTAAAATTTTTTATGAAAACGGATAATTTAGTTTATAAGTCCAATTGTATTTCAGTGCTATAGGAATTGAAGTTTCCTTTTTTTCGAATGCAATTTTTAACATCTTCCTAATTTTTTTTTTTTTAAATACCAATTTTTTATAGCTGAAGCTCTCCATCTTTATGAAAATCGTTGTATTGCTCAGATATATTATATCCACTGAGTTTGCATTCGAATGTCACTTGCTTTTAAGCCTTTTTATACTTTTTTTCATACCAAATACAGGTAGAATATAAACACAACTTAAAATCCTTTTAAATTTAAATGCTATAAAATACCTGTAACAAATTTAACAACGCATTGCATAGCTATAGGGTCATGGAATATTATTAGTCATAAAAACAGATAAAATAAAAACACAAAAAAAAAATTTTAAATCCCGTCTGAGGTGGGATTCACAATATACCTGTTTAGCGTAAACGCGTGTCTAAGCTCTTTATTCTACTATAAAATACGTTAGTGTGAACGTAGGGTAACGGATAAGGAAGAATCGGGGCAGCTATACGTTTTTCTGATTGTGTAACAATAATAAAAATTTTTATATGTACTGCCTGTATTCTGTTCGATCACGATCAATTTTCCCTATATCATAATTTTTTTTTTTTAAAGAAATATCACATGATTTCTGCTACTTCTGCAAACATTTTTGAGGAATAAAAAAAATTGTAAAAAAAACAATTTAAAAAAAAAATTTTTTTTTGTAGTTTCATTAAAATTAAAAAAGTGTGAAACAGACGGGACCAAGCTGGTACAAGAGTATATACAGAGTTAAGGAAAACACTTTCACCTTTCTATCAGGGGTTTTACCTTCTTAATCCCTTCTGATCCCCAAAAGTTCTATTCTACTAAAGTTGAAATTTGACAAAAATATAGTGGTTTAGAAACTTTTTTGGAGTAATTTCATTAAAATTAAAAAAGTGTTAAACAGATGGGTCCAAACGGGTACAGGAGTGTATACAGGGTTAAAGAAAACACTTTTACCTTTCTATCAGTGGTTTTACCTTTTTAATCCTTTTTGATCCGCAAAAGTTGTATTATACTAAAGTTGAAATTTGACAAAAATATAGTAGTTTATAAATTTTTTTGGAGTCATTTCATTAAAATTAAAAAAGGGTTAAACAGACGGATCCAAACGGGTACAAGAGTATATACAGGGTTAAAGAGAACACTTTCGCCTTTCTATCAATGGTTTTACCTTCTTAATCACTTTTGATCCGCAAAAGTTCTATTCTACTAAAGTTGAAATTTGACAAAAATATAGTAGTTTAGAAAATATGTCTTAACATCTCAAATATAAATTACACAATAGCAAATATTACGTTTTTTAAAGATAACAAGACTACCAACCTAGCAAAAAAGCTAGCAGGTCATTATCGCAGATAGTTTTTGTGCAATGATAATTTCTTTCGGATTAAATATTTCCAAAAAAAAACACTTTTTTCTGAATTAAAAAAAGAGTTGTGTTTAACAACATGGCACAACCACAATAACCAATAGTTTGACCTAAATTTTTGGCTACCTTAGTTTTAATATGTTTTCTATTAAATGAAATTTAAATTTTTAAAATCGGCGACAAACAAAAATTTGACTTTTGGCCAATGAAATAAAATTTTCAGCCACTGTGAGCTGTACCTTTCCCAATTTATTCGTCGTTCGTCTGCGTAAGAAATAGCAATAAACCTATCGCAGAGTTCGTAACGCACGACGATTTTCGGTCTACGCAATGATCGTGTGTACTTTCATATACACCAATGTGTTCTATTTCTGGTGACGAATATTCGTTGCGAATAATTCGTCGTTCGTCCCAGTTGTGTTTCTAGCATAATTGATTTTTTTATGTCCTAAAAAACAATTTTAAAATTATTTAGGTTTTTGATATTTTTATTTTATGTCCTAAGAAATAATTTTAAAATTATTTAGATGTTTGATATTTTCATTTTATTGATAATAACAAAGCCAAAAAAAAAGCAAATGCTAATTTTTTGTTTCACAAGGTAGAATGTTTTTGATTGAACTCGAATTCCATGCATAAAAAACAAAGAAAATCAGCTAAATTTGTTAGGGCTTTTTATTCCCTCCACCACAATTAGTTGTGAAGAGGGTAGCTCAAAAGAAATAAGCAAACTTAATGTCAAATTGCTTGTAGTTATCCTAAGCAGTTGGGATTAAAAATCGGTTCGGTAGGCTCAGAGCTATGAATCAAAATCTAAAACCACCAACTAAAAAAAACTAACAAAAATGGCAGAACAATGCACAGAATGATATAAGATTTTTCAAAAATTCGTTTTATTTGACTAGAAATCACGCTGTAAAATTTCGTGAATATCCGTCCATAATTTACCTTAGGCCGCATATAAGCCCTACTCCCGGAAAACAGTATAGTACGCCTAAAAGCCCAACTAAAAATGCTATCATAACAAATTTCTACTCGTCACAGTTTTATAGGACTAGAAATGACACTGTGATGTTTCGTGAACATCGGCTTATAATTTACCCTAGGCCGCATACACGCAGAGAAAAAATATGGTTGGGCATGGCTACGGCAACAACGCTATGTTTAATGTAACAATATATTGTTGTCGTACACAAATAATAGTTATTTTTATTTAATATCAACAATATTATAGTTACTGTAAACATATCAATGTTTATCGCAATTATGAATTTGAGTATTGTTGACCGAAAAATAATTATTTTTCTAACAACTTAATTATGATAACTTTCTAAACATATTATATTTATCACAACTATATCATGATATTTAATAGCCATAACATGAAAACTTTCTATACATTTATCATATTATGTTAAAGATGCAATCAAATTATTTTTTTTATTCTAATCATATTATGTTAGCGCCATTTGTAAAATAATTTTGAAGCAGTTGTGTCGTTTTTTTATTTGTGAGCGGTTAAACAATTCCATAACAAAAATAAGTTAAAAGAAATTAAAAAATTAAAATATTAGCGGAGTTCATTCAAGTATTAGTGATGTAATAGTGCAAATGCAAAATATCATATGGTGTTTTCTTTTCTACAAAAAAATGTGACATTTTATTTCAAAAAATGCAATTTGGTGTATGTTTCATAAAAATTTTGCTTCTTAAAAGGATGAGTATTTTAGAATAAAACAAGCCACTCTTTTCGGGAGCAAAGTTTTTAAGAAACAGACACCTTATTGCATTTTTTTTAAATAAAATGTCACATTTTTTTGTAGAAAAGAAAACAACAATAGTTTTTTTGTAAAATCCAACAACAAAACACACAGAGATTTCTTTATATTTTATAAAAGTGCTACGACATTTCATCAACATCTAAAAATCGAAAAAATGGACACACGCGGTTGCCCATGAAAACCACACATTTTTCATTTGCTCTTTTGCAAAACCTTATATTGAACTCCGCTATTTGATTAACATTAAGAAAAATTGTAAAAAGCCACAAAATAAAAAATCGATGCAAAAATATCATATATATTATTTCTAAAGCACTTTTTTTGTCGGTTGCAAATATCTCCCATACCACCGCATCAAATTTAATGAATGATATCTCATTTTAAAGCTTATTTCTAACACTAATGACGAAAAATAATTAGAAATTGAAAAATTAATATTCTCATTGATAAAAATTATATTTTATATAGAACTGCAATAGAACTGCATGATAATACTGTTCAAACGTGGTAACACAGGGTCGCTTAACAGAACTGCATGATAATACTGTACAAATGTGGTAATACAGGGTCGCTTAATAGTAATCAGTTCTAAATAATATAGTATGTATTAAAATCCATTCTGGCAATACCGCTATTTACTATAATGCCGTTTATTACTAAGTCAGTTATATTCATCAATTTCATTGATAAAAATTATATTTTAAAATGTATTGAAGTTACTAAAATTTCTATTAATTATTTTCATTTTATGTTACAAAAATGACAACTAACGGTGCGAAATATTCGCACGGGTCATCTAGTTTTAATTTATTTTGTATTTTTATGATAGCTATGAAAGGTGCTGTATCATAATATGATTGCTTCTAAATTTATTATGATTAACATGATGATAATATGATTACTTCTTAGCTTATTATGATTAACATGACAATAATATGATTTATTTCTTAACTTAGTATGATTAACAGAATAATAATATGATTAAGGGAAAAATATTATGATGTAATAGTACGAGTATATTTAGTCATAATATGATTCAATAACAATCTTAATATGGTGACTACAATCATAATTCTTATCATAATATGTTGCTCTTAGAATATGTTTACCACAACCATGTTTTTTCTTTGCGTGTACAAACCCTATTTCCGGAAAACAGTTAAGTATGGCTAGAACCATAGTTAATAATGCTATCATACCAAAATTTAATACATCACAGTTTTATAGAACAAGAAATGACACTGTGAAATTTCGTGAAGATCGGTCCATAATTTACCCTAGGCCCCATATAAACCCTACTCCTGGAAAACAGTTTAGTACAGTTTTGGTACATCACAGTTTTATTGGACAAGAAATTATACTATTATTGGACAAGAAATTATACTATTAAATTTCGTGAATATCGGTCCATAATTTACCATAGGCTCCATATAAATTTTACTACTGGAAAACAGTTTAATACGCCTACAACCGTAACTAACATTGCTATCAAAACAGAAATTGGTACGTCACAGTTTTATAGGACTAAAAATGACACTATGAAATTTCGTGAAGATCGGTCCATAATTTACCCTAGGCCCCATGTAAAGCCCACTCTGGTAAAATAATTTAATACGCCTAAAACCGTAGCAGATATAGATATTGCGGTAAACTTTCTTCTAGCTTAGCTTCATTTGGCCAGAAAAAATGTTATGCAATTTTGTGATATACGGTCCATAATTTACCTTAGATCCCATTGTAGTAGCCTTCTGAAATTCCCTGCAAACGCTTAAACTAATTGCACCGCTGTATTGAAATTAATGTTTTTTAATATCAGAAATCACTCTGCAGAATTTTGGGATGATTGGTTCATAGCTTACCATGGCTCCAATATAAATTCCCCATCCTGAAAATCATTTAAGTTCGGAAGAATCATGATATTTTACTCAAGCTATTTAAAATTGCTAAAAAAAAAACATTAAACTTTCTAACTGTCGGTCAATAATTTATTATAGGTCTAAGCCGCAACCAATTTTAATGCAAATATCTGTTTTTATAAAGATAATAATAATAAACAGACATCATACAGATAATACTCCTAAAACATTCGAACTGTCGGTGGAGGGTATCAATATTCGGCAATGCTCTACCTTGTTTTATGCTTATTTTGGCAATATCGGCTTTTTAGTTATTTTTGCAGTATCGGCTTTTTTTTTACTTATTTTGCTATTTTAAGACAATTTTTAATTTTTTCATTCGAAAAAAAAAACTTTTTTAATAAATTTTTGATATGCAACTTTTTCTCTTAAAATTAAAAAAAATCAACGATTTTTGTGCATAAACAACTCTGGTTAAAAAAAATCGTTTAACGTTATGGTAGTATTTTGTGTTTCCCTTGAACAACACATCCCAACAACTTATATTATTTCTGTATGTTACTACACCCACACCAAAAGATCTAATCGATCTAAAATTTCCGCCTGGTTCGCTGTCCATGTAACTTTGTGCGCAAAGTACATGTCGTTATTTTGAAGATAATCTCATGAAATTTGGTACATAGGTTTTAATTTGCCGGAATAGGGTATTTATGCCCACTATCAAACCAATTTTAATGAAATTTAAAATATGGGCACTTCCAAGATTGTAAACGGGACATTGTAAATGGGGTAATTTTTCCACCATGATTTAAAATTTTTTTATGTTGCTATTTATAATCCTTTATATAAGAAACTTAATAAAAAATGTTTTTCAGATCGTAAATATTTCTTAGAGCAGTGATAACCAAGCAACAAACAAAGTTGTTGTGTAAAAATGAATTGCCGACCGTGTCTGTGTTAAAAATACAATTATTGACTGCTCGCGAGTCTATGGAGTGGTTATGACTGGATTAGAGTATTGTTGTTCCAAATGCATATTTTCTAATATACACAAGTATGTGCTAAAAGTTGTAGTACTTCGTTTACCATTTATCTTTTTTTTCGAATCAATTAATTTATACGCATATATTAAAAAAATATAAGCAATTCTCTAAATAAATCTTGAAAAGAAAAATTTTTTTTTTCCATTTTTTGTGGTTGCCGTTTTTTTGGAAATAGCCATATATGTATGTAGAAAGATCCATAATATATTGACACATAACGTATGCATTTTTAAAAAATAGCACTACGAGGGGAGATAGGGGGCAATTTCTGCCTATCAGAAACTATTAAAACGATTTTAATGAATCGAAATTCCGCAATAACATTTCCTTTAAGAAAAGTAAAAAAAGGAATATAAGCAGTCGTTATAGAAACATAATTTTTTTTTGAAAAAAAAAACAATTTTTTTTATCAAAATTGCGAAATATTTGTTTATTAAAAATTCATAAGAAATGGGAAATTGCAGACATATAAAAAACCAAGCTGCAAACAAAACAAGCCGTTAATTATTAAAATCTGCTTAAGACTTTTGATTTAATTCACAAAAGTCGAAATATTTTAATTAATTTAAGAATTTTATAAAACGCAATATTTGTATGGGAGCCGTATAAAAAGATAATGGGCAAGTATGAATCAAGAAAATGTTAAGGACAAAAAACTAATTGAAGTTTTACTTTAAGGAAATTAATTTTCTTACGGAATTTCGGTTTTTTTTTTTTTGGTAATTTCAATAAACTAAACCGTTTTTGAGTTACGCAAATATATGATGTGCAACCTCCTCCATTTTCGAAATAATGGTATATCTCGAAAACAAGAGTTAACCTAAAAAAAACGGTGGGCACCATTGGATTAAGCGTACCCGAATTATGTTAAAACGCCATGTGCCCGGCTTGTCTAAAAAAAGTCAATTTCGAGCACAGTGTAACATTTCCCACAAAAACATTAAATAGGCGTATGCGATTTAATTATATTAGTACTTAGTGTAAATGCATATGTACATATTTATATATGTGCAAAAGTTATTTATGTATTTAGAGCGACTCACCAAAAAAGTGCTCGGTGTGCCCTCCTAAAAATGAGCCTTGGACTTTTCTAAGATGACATTTTAAATATTTCGGCTCCAGCTTTGACCTCTCGTGTGCTGGACCAGTTTGAAAAAGGGTATATTTTTGCATGTTTTTTTTATTTGAGAATCTGTTTCCTTACCAACATACATACCCAGCAAAAACTTACATTGCAAAGTAATGAGTTACCCAGCAAAAACTTACATTGCAAAGTAATGAGTTAAAAAGCTAATATAACGACTCTTCACTACTTAAGGTAGAAGTACATGACACGCGTTAGTGCGCGCGCGCTATGTAGACATCTGTCAAAAAAAGTTAAACTAGTGTGTTTTTATAGAACAAGCTACATGCAAAATATTTTGACGCGTCTGCGCCAGAAAGTTGGTTAACTTTGAAGTTTTTAACGCGTTGTGTATTTTCGACAAGTAATCAGCTGACAATAAAAAGAATAATTTAACAAATTTGTGAATCATGAAAGAAAAACTTATTGAAGAGCTTAAAAAACATACAATATTTATAAACAAAAGAATAAATTCAATAAAATAATAAAATTTTGATATACTTTCGAACCCGTTTTCAATGCAAAAATAAGTAAACAAATAAAAACAGCTGACAGGAATGGCTTTTGTAACGCGTGTTGTGTAACTTGCAATTTTTCACGCGCTAAAGTTTTTAAACGCACGATACTCGTCGACGAAATAACGCGTGTTATGTACTTCCACCTTTATACATTGGCATTTTAACTCATTATTTTAACACGGTGATGTCATTGGAGGCAAGTACTTACCACCCTCGCTTACAAATAGGGAGTTAAATAAGTCATTACCACATTCGCTTGCAAATAGGGACTTAAATAACTTATTACTCCGATGTCACCAAAATTACAACTAACATGAATTGACTTTAAAAAAAATGTTTTTTTTTATTATTTTTATTAATTATTTTTTTTCTATTTTTTCTCGTTTTATTTTATTTAACTTTATTTTATTTTTTTCCTATTTTTTCTTATTTTATTTTACTTTGTTTTATTTTTTTTCTGTCTCTGGCGGGATTCGATCGCGCAACCTCGGTGCTGATAGACTAGCTCACTATCAGCTTGTCTACTGGGGCAGTGTAGTTTTTGCATAAAAAAAACTATGTTTTTTACTCAATTAAGAGCGTAAATATGAGATTTAATTGTCCATAATAACAATAAAAACGTTGATTGAAAGTGGATTGAAAGTTTTTGTTTCATTACTATAATTACTATTATTTATTACTATTTACCCAAGGAAAATTTTTTTATGAAAATGATTCATTAAATGTATGATGCATTTTTCTTTCAGTGTAATAAAAAAAAACAAATTGTAAGAATAAACCCAGCAAAAACTTACATTGCAAAGTAATGAGTTAAAAAGCTAATATAACGACTCTTCACTACTTATACATTGGCATTTTAACTCATTATTTTAACACGGTGATGTCATTGGAGGCAAGTACTTACCACCCTCGCTTACAAATAGGGAGTTAAATAAGTCATTACCACATTCGCTTACAAATAGGGACATAAATAAGTTATTACTCCGATGTCACCAAAAATTACAACTAACATGTCATGACTTTAAAAAAATTTTTTTTTTTATTATTTTTTTAAATTATTTTTTTTCTTATTTTATTTTATTTAACTTTACTTTATGCTTTTTTTTCTATTTTTACTTATTTTATTTTACTTTGTTTTATTTTTTATTTTTTTTCTGTCTCTGGCGGGATTCGATCGCGCAACCTCGGTGCTGATAGACTAGCTCACTACCAGCTAGTCTACCGGGGCAGTGTAGTTTTTGTATAAAAAAACGATGTTTTTTACTCAATTAAGAGCGTAAATATGAGATTAAATTATTGGAGGCAACTACTTACCACCCTCGCTTACAAATAGGGAGTTAAATAAGTCATTACCACATTCGCTTACAAATAGGGAGTTAAATAAGTCATTACCACATTCGCTTACAAATAGGGACTTAAATAACTTATTACTCCGATGTCACCAAAATTACAACTAACATGTAATGACTATAAAATTTCAGTACAGCATAATTTTTCATATTCAAAATTATTACAAATTGTTTTTTATTTATAATAAAAGAAAACAAATTGTAAGAACAAATATTTTAAATCAATTTGTATTAGATTTGAAAAAACTTCAACCGTAGATGCATTTTATTACGAATGAATTATAAATTTCGTTAATCAACTCATACACAAGTACTTAGGTATCAGATTATATGTCAGCCATTACCAAACTACTTCTATGTAATGCAGATGGTATGAAGTAGTCATTGAAAAGTAAGTTGTTCGGTAATGGCAAGTCATTACCAAGTTTTTGCTGGAAATATTTAAAACCAATTTGTATTAGATTTGAAAAAAATTAAACCGTAGATGCATTTTATTATGAATGAATTATAAATTTCGTTAATCAACTCATACACAAGTACTTGGGTATCAGATTATATGTAAGCCATTACTAAACTACTTCTATGTAATGCAGATGGTATGAAGTAGTCATTGAAAAGTAAGTTGTTCAGTAATGGCAAGCCATTACCAAGTTATTGCTGGGTAAAAAGCTAATATAACGACTCTTCACTACTTATACATGGGCATTTTAACTCATTATTTTAACACGGTGATGTCATTGGAGGCAAGTACTTACCACCCTCGCATACAAATAGGGACTTAAATAAGTCATTACCACAAATAGGGACTTAAATAACTTATTACTCCGATGTCACCAAAATTACAACTAACATGTAATGACTCTAAAAAAAATCTTTTTTTTATTATTTTTTTTAATTATTTTTTTTCTATATTTTCTTATTTAATTTTTTTTCTATTTTTTCTTATTTTATTTTACTTTGTTTTATTTTTTATTTTTTTTCTGTCTCTGGTGGGATTCGATCGCGCAACCTCGGTGCTGATAGACTAGCTCACTACCAGCTTGTCTACTGGGGCAGTGTAGTTTTTGCATAAAAAAACTATGTTTTTTACTCAATTAAGAGCGTAAATATGAGATTAAATTGTCCATAATAACAATAAAAACGTTGATTGAAAGTTTTTGTTTCATTACTATAATGACATTTTTATTGTCATAATGAAAATTTAAATTTATGAAGGCAATTTTTGAAATATGTATGTATGTTGCTTTTATAAAAAAAATTTTTTACTTCATAAAATTAATGGCATACATGTAACATTAGATGTATGATATTATTAAATCTTACATTTTTTAATTAACAATTAAACTTTTTTTTTAAGGAAACTATAATTTTGTATTAATTTATGAATATAGTTATGTTTGTATATTGTTTTTTTATGTTCGCAATTAAAATTTTTTGTTTAATTGCAACAAATATAAAGGAAAAATTAACAACACCTAGATGTCATGGCAACAAATTCTTGAACGCTGTAGGGCAATAAAAGAAGCATTTGTTAGATCGTATAAATGTCTCAACTTAGATAGACCAACTAGCCAAACGACAATAGACAAACATATAACAATCCTAACAGGATGTTTAGAACAAATAAGAACGATATTAAACGTACATTATGAAAGATTTACATAGCCACACAAGATTGCGGCAGAAGCATTTTTCCATGACATAAGGGGTAAAGTAATACAAATAGCAAATAAGAAAAATATTGATATAAAGGTACCGGAAACTATCCAAACAGGGACATATACAAAAACAAGATTACAGACAGAAGATTTAGGAATATTGGATTCTATCAACATGGCTGAAGAAAATTTAAATACAACAGAATTAGCATCAATTTCAAAATTGTTGACTGTTTTCAAACTCCGACTAACGTTGACACTCTAATTTTGACGTTAAAAGAGGCATATAAAATCAAAAAGTCACCAAACGTTATTTTAAATTTTTTTTTTTTTTTTTTGTCATTATTTTTTATTGAATCTTCATATATTAAATATGAACTAACAATAATTAATCAAATCTTAACTTATACGTTATTTTATCTCCTGCCAGTGCCAGACAAAATTTTCTTCATCACGGGTTATGTTCACTTTTATAGGTGTTTATCGCTCATCTAATTGGGTAAGTGCTGCAGTGTCTCTTCTTCTTAAGCGAGTGTGGCCGCCATGATTTAAAATATTTCGAGCTAGTGGATTTGGGTGTTGTTCAAGCCTTTTTAAATATTTTATTGCATATTTTGTAATCATAGATTTCACTAATGGCACATTGAGATCCTTATGAATGTTTGAGTTTTTAACATACCAGGGAGCGGCTGTGATTATTCGAAGAAGTTTATTTTGGCGCCTTTGAATTTTGTCGATATTAGAGGCCGAGGCAGTGCCCCATAGTTGAATACCGTAGCACCAGATAGGCTTTAAGATAGAGTTGTAAAGTAGAAGCTTGCAATCGAGACTAAGGACAGAATTTCTTCCAATAAGCCAATGAATTTGAATGGCTTTTAGTTTAATTTGAGTTAATTTTGCCTCTATATGGCATGTCCACGTTAATCGCCGATCGAGATGTATACCGAGATATTTAACATGCGAATGTTGAGGAATTATTTGATTATTGATTGTAATAGGGGAGCAAGATTCCCGGCGCAAAGTGAATGTTATATGTACACATTTTTGCTCATTGACCATTATCCTCCATTGTCTTAACCATATTTCTAGTTGAAATATATGATGCTGTAAGTAACGCGATGCTTCATAACGATTTTCGTGGACGCTTAGAAAAGCTGTATCGTCTGCAAATGTTGAAGTTTGTGTGTAGTTGCTTGTTGGCATGTCCGAAGTATAAATTAAGTATAATAGGGGGCCCAGGATGCTGCCTTGTGGGACTCCAGCGGCAATGGGCTGAGGTGAACTTAAGAAATTTCCTTCTTTAATAATAAATTGACGACCGACTAAGTAGCTTTCTAGCAGCTTGTGTGTGTTTGCTGGTAAATTTTGCTTCAATTTGTGTAATAAGCCTTCATGCCAGACTTTGTCAAAAGCTTGCGAAACATCGATGAAGAGTGCTGAGCAATATTTCTTTTCTTCAAATGCTTTTCTTATGACATTTACTATTCGATGAGTCTGCTCGATTGTGCTGTGTTTTCTTCTAAATCCGAACTGATGGTTTGGAATACATCTATTTTCACTTAAAATTGGTGTTAATTTTGAAACTAATAATTTCTCAAACAGCTTTGACATATTTGATAATAAGCTAATAGGTCTATAAGACTCAACTTTTGTATGATCTTTACCTGGCTTTGGTATCATGGTAACTAAGGAAACCTTCCATTTTTCAGGATAGTATTCAAGGCGTAAAATAGCATTAAAAATAAAAAGAATAATTTTCTTTGCTATGCGAGGTAGCTCCAAAAGCATTTTATTACTGATTTTATCAATACCAGGTGCCTTCTTAGTGTTTAAGTCACAAATAGCCTTTTCGATTTCTCTTATCTCAAATCTGAGGGGAATAGCTGCTCTAGCATCAACAGGTGGTAACTCGGCCGCAATATTGTGAGATATATTTGGTGTAAATACGTTTTTCAAATGATTTACAAACAGGTTTCCTTTTTCATTATCATTTCTTGCCCAACTACCATTCAAGTTTCTTAATGGTGGCTTAGATATAACTGGCCTTTTTAGATTTCTAGCTGCACGCCATAATGAGTAGTCAGATTGTGGAGTTGCATCAAGTTCCTTAAGATACTTTTCTAGAGAAGCCGTTTTCTGATTCTGTAGCAACTTTCTTAGCCTTTGTGTGCATTCTTTTAATAAAATCTTAAGTTGCGGGGATCTGTAAAGTTGAACTCTCCTTTTTTCAGTCAAGAGCCGCTCGACATCTGAAGAACATATTTTATTATTTTTAATTTTTTTGGGGGTAACGCTGGAGTGTTGAACAGCTAGTTTAAGATAACTGTCAAAGTTAACAAGAGAGAGATCCACATTATCCGGTGTACTAAGCGGAATATTTTCTGTGCAATGGGCACTGAGAATTTTTTTATATTTTAACCAATTTATTTGTGTGGCTGGCGTCGCTAAGTAACCTGACGGAAATACAATTCTGTTTGGGTTCGATATAGTAACAATTGTAGGCGTGTGGTCGGATGATAATTCTAAGGAAGCTTCAACATGAATCGTTTCTGTGGGGATGTTTTTAACCACGCCAAAGTCGATAACATCTGGAATTTTTTGCTGATCAGTAGGCCAATATGTTGGTTGCCCTCTCGCGACCACATTTAAACCCATTTTAGAGATTGTGTTAAACAAAACACGACCTTTTGGTGTTATAAGTCGTGACCCCCAGAAGGTATGTTTAGCGTTATAATCGCCAGCGGCCAGAAAACAGGGTCCTAATGATTTATAATATTTATAGTATTGGCCTTCTGATATGGAAAATCTAGGTGGAGAGTACAAAGAAGAAATTACTATGTTTCGATTTAGCTCCTCAACACAAATAGTCGTTGCTTGCAGATAGTCTTCACGGTGATCACACATAATGTAGTGTTTGACTCGAGTTTTTATTAAGATGGCAGAACCTCCACAAGCTCTCTCTCGAGGGTCCTTGGTATCATATAGTATATAACCATTGATTTTAAACGTATTTCTTGAGGTCAAATGAGTTTCAGAAATCATCATGACATCAATTTGTTTATTTTTAAGAAAGTATTCTAATTCATTTTTATGTTGGCGGATGCCGTTTGCGTTCCAAAAACAAATTTTTAAACAGTTCATTGTTTGTTAAGTACAGCTTGCAATAACATCGATTGCATTCTAAGCATTTCCTGCATCATATTACCCATTGTGTTCGTATAATTATTTACTGTTTGCACTAATGTTTCCATGGTTATTTCTAAACGACTTAAATTAGAAACCGGAGTTTCATCATTACTTGGCGAGGCACCTTGCATTGGCTGATGGTTTGATTTTAGGACGTTAGCGTAAGAGGTTCTGTTATTACTAGGCTGGGGGGCTTGAATTGCATTTGTGTTTACCTGATTTGCAACCTGCATTTGAGGGGTATTTGTTTTTGGTCCAACCGTCTGCTTGACAATATTATATACTGGGCATCCTCTATAATTGGCAGTGTGATTACCGCCACAGTTGCTACATTTTTTTACGTTGGGGTCGGTTTTAGACTTATCGCAAGAAACTGTACCGTGTAGTTCACCACATACTACGCAGACAGGGGGTAAGTAGCAGTATGCCTTGGTATGGCCAAATTCTTGGCAGTTTAAGCACTGAACAGGTCCATTTTTTTTGTGCGGCTCTTCTATAGTTATTCTTCTGTAGAGAATATATTTTAAATTGTAAATAGGATGTGTTTCGTTTTTTTTAAGTTTTACGTCGCCGGGTTCAAACTCCACTCGAAAAAGTGGTTGGAGAATTTTTTCTCTATTTTTAATATTTACTACATGTTTTACCTTGAAGCCTTTTTCTTCTAGGAATGTTTTAACCTCTTCTGGGTCCACACATGAGTCAATACCCTTAATCACTACCTGTAGACCTTTACTGCTTTTCAGTTGGTAGGTATAAAAGTTTTTTTTAAGCGTTTCGAAGCTGTTTACTATTTTGCGAAAAACATTCTCATTATTGACTTGTATTTTTGTAAAACGAATTTTCACCTATCACCGATATCAAACTCTTTATGAGCTCATTTGAATTTTGCTCCCTTAGATATATCGGGGGAGGCTTGGATGGTTTAATGACGTTTGGTGCTTCAGAGGATTCATCCTCCAGAATTGCAAAACGATTTTGAGTATTTATTTTATCAAAAGATGGTACTTTTGAGGCCGAAGCAACTGCTGCAGAGGTAGGGCTGCGTCCCCGTTTAAGCACTGTTATGTACCTGTCCATACCAACTTGTACTGTAGGCTTTTGACAACTTTTTACAGGGGGGTTTTCCATTGCATTTGTGTTTGAGTTCATGGTATCATTTCCCACTAAATTTGTTTTTGACGTCACGGCAATACTTGCTGGCCTGGCAACACTTGTCACCAAATCTTGTTGTAGTATTTTTAATGAGTTACTATCCACCGTTTGTGTAAATACCGAGGGTGAGAGGGAACGTGTTCGAGTAATTGGCTTAGCCGTTAGGTAGTTAATATTGTTTTGTTTTGTTTTATTTATTTCTGCATTATTTTCATTTGCATTAACTAAAACGTAAACGTTTCTTTCATTTTGTCTTAGTGTTGTTTCACTGTTTGTACTCATGCAAAGAGTTGTTTTTGTTTTTCACCGTTTTGCTTTGCTTTAATATTTTTATTATTTATTGTATTTTACAACAACAAAAGAAAAAACCAGAATTTAAATGTTTTGTTCAGAATATGTATACACATGTATGAACATTCATACGTACATACATATATATTTTTACTGTTTTATTTTATTTAATTTTATCGTTTTAAATTGTTCACTATTATGTTAAGTAATTTAAATAACAAAATATATTATTTTTTTTTTTTTTAAGCGTCCATTCGCTGCTTATATTTATGTATTATAAAATCAAATGTGATTAATTAATAGTTCAAATCGTATGCGGGGCTAAAAATACACGTCTGTATCACAACAAAGCACAAACCGAACAGCTCGAATAATATGACAAAACTGATTTTAAATGAACTGACAAGTATAACGCAAATAGACACCATACGAAAATTCGCCGATAAGATAGAATCATTAACAATGGAATTAAATGAAATACAAATAAGCACGCTAGGAGAAGAACATAGAGATATTATCAGTAAAACGAATGCAGCGGTAGCATTTAACTCTTTCAAAAATGGACTAAAGAACAAAGAAATATCAAGAACAGTAGAAGCTAGCAGAGTTAAAAAACTCAATGAAGCTATTGAAATAGCAATAGAAACATCGACTGACATCAGACAAATTCAGATAATGTTCCAAGCAAGCAATAGAGAAAACAATTTCAGAGGTAATAGAATAATAGGTATACAAACAGGAAAAACTGGAATAATAATCGCTACAATAATAACAACAATAATTGGGATACTAGTAACAACTAAATAAATATGATGAAGACCCAGAAGATTATTGCTGTTTAACAGGAATCACAAAAGAAGAAATTAAATCCTTAGGTTCAATAAAAATTGGTGAAACGGTAATAAATCATAAAATACAATTAGTGAAATATGACTTTCCAATCTATACTGATGGACGGGATTTTTTAATTAAATACAATTGTAACATAGATTATGAAACATTTATTTTAACTATTAATACGGGAGAAGAAATTTTAACACTTCCGATACACAATAATAAATTCAAGATAAGCACAATAAGAATTCCACCTAGGAGTGAAGTTGTCGTACCATTTCAAATAGATATACAAGAAGACGCAATAGTATGCAATCGTGAAATTGGTAAAGGCGTATTTTTAGCAAACGCCATAATTCCAAAAGATGGTAACAAACACATAAAGATATTGAATATTTTAGATGAAACAACAATTATAGAGTATTTGAAAATAGAAACTATACCACTGAGAGACTATGATATCAACAGAACTTGCAATGATAAAAAAATTACGGTAAATAATCAAGAACGATTTAATAAATTAGTAAATGAACTTAATATAGAAAACAAAGATAGGACAGCAAAAGAAGAGTTATTAAGGATACTGGGGAGATACCAACATATTTTTCATTTAGATGGCGAAACCATAACGTCAAATAATTTTTATAAACAAACTATCGAATTGAATGATCCAAGTCCAGTTTATATAAAGAACTATCGCTTACCACAGACACATGCAAAAGAAATAAATAACCAGGTAAAAGATCTATTGAAACAAAAAATAATAGAACCATCAATAAGCCCTTACAATGCTCCTCTTTTATTAGTTCCTAAAAAGGGACAAGACGATTTGAAGAAATGGAGATTAGTCGTTGATTTCAGGAAACTGAATGAAAAGATAGTTAATGATAAATTTCCACTGACACGACTAGATGACATTTTAGATAAGTTTTTTGTGTTTTTTATCTTTATTGGAGAACAGTGCAAATATATTTGCATAGGAAAACTGACTAAGTGTAAAGAGTATGATTATATCATAAAAAATATTGAAATGCCAAACAAATATACATGTGTTATCGATAAATAATCTAATGGCCATTTTCTCAATGTATCGACAAACTGCCTGTTACTTAATGTCAACATAAATTTATTGGACCGATAAACTGTCTGTTAACGATTTTGGGTTTCTCAATATACCGACAAAAAACATTGTTTTCAGCTGGCAACGCTACTCAAAATACATGTAAAAGTTGGGAGTCAGCTGATTGAATTTATCTGTACGGCAAATAGAAGGAAAATAATTAATTGGCAGATGAGTGCCGGTTAGCTTTGCGATAAAATCGAAGCAAATGAGACATTGAGAAAACCAAATTTCTTTAATGTGCAGTTTTTCGTTGGGAAAAAAGATAATTGCCTAATGAGAAAATGGCCATAAGACTGTCAAAAAAAATATAAAATCTTTTAACTTAAAATTGGCATTTCCAGATTAATTGTTAGCACTGTTGCCAATTTTTTTAGTTTTTGATCGAAAGAAACGGTTTTTAACTTTTTTTTTTTTTTTGCGATTTTTAGCTTTTATGACGGTTTTTTGTGGGAAAAAAACGTGGGCAGTATTGTTTGTTTTGTTCACATTTTATCAAATTGTATTTCTTGTTCTTTCTCGCATTTGTTGTTTCATTCAGTCAATCCTAAAAAAATCCAATACAAAAAATAGCAAGTATCATAACACCTTAACTACAGCATTATCGGGATTGGAGTCCGAAGCATTTCTATATGTAGACGACATAATAGTTTTCGGATGTAGCTTGAAACATCACAATAACAATTTAATTAGTGTTTTCGACAGATTATCCAGATATAATCTAAAACTTAATGCAAGTAAATGTTGTTTTTTATAACCAGAAGTAGTATATTTAGGTCATTTAATAACTTCAAGTGGTATTAAACCAGACCCAGCCAAATATGAAACAATCTTGAACTATCCAATTCCTAAAAATGTGGATGACGTCCGAAGATTTGTAGCTTTTTGTAATTATTATAGGAGGTTATCAAAAATTTTGCAGACATTGCAAGCTGTTTAAATAACTTACTAAAGAAAGGTACTAAGTTCGATTGGTCAGAAGAATGACAGCTAGCATTCGAAACCCTAAAAGGAAAATTGATTAATCCACCTTCTTACAATATCCAGATTTTGACAAACCATTTGTCTTAACAACAGATGCATCGAACTTTGCTTTAGGTGCAGTACTGTCACAAGGCCCAATTGGAGAAGATTTGCCGATATCCTATGCAAGTAAATCCCTCAACATATATGAAAGGAACAAGCCTGTAATTGAAAAAGAATTACTAGGAATTTATTGGGGAATACAATTTTTCAGGCCATATTTATATGGAAGAAAATTCACAGTTGTCACCGACCACAGACCACTAGTATCATTGTTCTCTCATAGAAATCCTAGCTCGAAATTAACACGAATAAGATTAGTACTTTCCGATTACGATTTCGATATCGTCTACAAAAAAGGAGCCAAAAATACAAATGCAGATGCATTATCACGGATACAAATTGATTCCACAACATTGAAAAACATGATACCATTAGAAAATGATGAAAACATTAAGAAAACACTACTAGCAGTAACAAGGGGTATGAGTAAAAAGTCATCAAATAGAAATATCATAAGCGGATCTCAAAAAGAGCCTGATCAACTCCATATGTGGGACTGCACTTCGGTAAATGATATAAATCGCGCAATTAAATTAAAATTTATATTAGAGAAGAGGCCAATGGAAAATATGAAAAAGTTATATGAATGTATAATAGAAAATGATATAAAGAACAATGAAACACGTGTTAGATGTAGCGATAATCCAAGACACTTAGGTACTCTTGTGGAGAAGCTATCATCTTATTTGAAAGATTTAAAGAATATGAAAAATAAGAAATTTGCAATCGACATTAATGATGCAATATTTAGTATAATATCTGCAGATGAATTTAAGGCCAGATACAACAGAAGTTGTACAAAAGAAAAAGATGACGTAATAATATTATTATATAGAAAACCTCAGAGAATAGAAAAAGAAAGTAGAAGACAATAACTCATAAAACTCTATCATGATACCCCCAAGGAGGACATTTTGGAGTAAGGAAGACTCTATTGAAATTAAAACAAAAATATGTGTGGAAAGGAATGAATAAATCAGTAAAAGAATATGTATCAAAATGTGATTTATGCCAAAGAAATAAACAGATTAGACATACAAAAGAACCACTGAACGTGACAGGCACACCCACAAGTAGCTTTGACACTATAGTAATTGACACAGTTGGTCCATTACGTCCGACAAATAATTTCATATACATTTTAGCAATGCAGTGTGAGCTGACGAAATACATAATTGCTTGTCCAATAGAGACAAAAGAAGCTAAGTCAATAGCTTAAGCATTAATGGAAAATTTAATTCTTAAATATGGTTTATTTAGCATACTGAAATCTGACAGAGGAACAGAGTTTGCGAATGAATTAATGAAGGAGATATGCGAATTACTAAAGATAGAGCAAAGATTTTCGACTCCATACCATCACGAGACTTTAGGAACTGTTGAAAGAAATCATAGGGTCCTAAACAAATACTTTTTATCTTTTGTCAAAGATGACAGATGGGAAGATTGGATTCCTTATTATACATTTGCGTACAATATAACTCCTCATGTAGATACAGAATACTCACCTTTTGAACTTATTTTCGGGAAATTACCAAGTTTACCGGGAGATGAAGTCATGAACCATCCCAAGGTTTACAATTTTGAAAATTATGCTAATGAACTAAAAGCCAGATTAAAACATTTTTTGGAACACGCAAAGAAAATGACAGAAAAAATAAAAAAAGACAGACAGATAGATTCCTACAAGAAAAGAAATAGTTTAGATCTTATGATAGGTGATTTAGTATTAGTTAAAGTAGAAAATAGGAAAAAGAGTGAGCCACCATATAAAGGGGCATACACTGTAGTAGATATAGATGAATTAAATGTATTGATAAAAATTAATAATAATATAAAATCATTTCATAAGAATTTATTAAAGTAATGTACCAAACAAAATTAATATTGATTAACTGTAGCAGACACATTTAAATATACAAACAAACATATGTAAGTTATGTAAGTAAATTTTTTTAAACTAAGCTTAAAAAAAAAATTTGTTATTACTGACCTACACTTATGAATAACCTACATACAAAACTGGCCACTGTAAAAAAAAAATATAAAATAAATATTGACAAAATTACTTTAAGTGATACTCAAAAATCAAAACAAATTTTTTTTATAAACAATTAACTGTAAGAATACAAGAATAAAACAAAAATTGAAAAAATTTTCCAATTTCCAATAAAAGAAATTGTAACATTTTTTTTTAAAGGGTAAGGGTGTAGTGTGCACATAAAATTGCACCATGCATGTTTGTTAGTGGTGTCGTTCGTTTATTTAGAAAATGAGGCAACGCGATTGACTATTAATTGGGTTAACAGTTTAGCGTTGCAACAGGTATTAGAACACATAAGTCATGTGAATTGATTTATCATCATATTATTTGTCATGCTTTGTTCTACTTGTCACACACAAACAAACACGTATGAAACAACATATTTTAAGTTAATCAAGCCCAAACATATGCACGTAAATATGTTTTAGAATAAGTAAAAGGGGAAATTGAGTAGAATTAAGAACCAATAAGAAATAAGATTAAGTAAAGTGATTTGTAAAGTCACTCAGAATTTGTAATTAATATTTTAGATATAAGGCAAAAGATATGAAAATAAAAATCAAGCTTATCAGAATAGTAAAACTTCACAGTCTTGTTTGAATTATTACACTGGTAGAAAAGGTAAACTAACTACAATATATAGTTGGACGATACCCAATTTGTATATGTTGGTAAGGAAACAGATTCTTAAATTAATAAAACATGCAAAAATAGACCCTTTTTCAAACAGGTTCAGGTCACGAGAGGGCAAAGCTGGAGCCGAAATATTTAAAATGTCATCTTAAAAAAGTCCAAGGTTCATTTTTAGGGAGGTACATCGAGCACGAATTTTGCTTCCATAAAACTTGAGTCACTCTAATGTACATATGTTGGCATTGCTCAAGGCCTATCCAATAGGTCTGCTTACTTCTACAACAATACAAAAAACAGCAGGCATTTTGTTTTTGTAAAATTCCCGGCCGTTGTCAAAATCTTACTACTACATAGGGAAAACAAAAGGAAAAATGTGGGTTGTGTGCATGTATGTGTGGCAAAACACCCAAAACGTAAACAAAAATACACATGTACATATAAGGAAAATGTAAACAACTTTTGACATCGTTGAGGAATAAACCAAGTAAACATCTGGCTTCTTCCGCAGACCAATTGGATAGACCTTGGCATTGCTTAAAAATGATAGAAAAAAGATTACGACATCAGGCAGCCATAAAAAAATTTTACCTGCTGCCGCCCTAGGCACTCTTTAATATGCCGCCCTTTTTAATTATATAGGAATGATTTTCCGAAAAAAAATTTAATACTAAAATTATTGTGTATTAATTTTTATTAATTTATATACATACATATTACGGTGCTTCAAAATTCAAATTCATCATATGTCAGCAAATGATATTTCAACATATTTAGCATACAATTTTTGTGTCTACACGATATGTTGAATTTTGTATGTTGTTATGTATGTTGAGTAAAGAAAACATTTGTTTAAAAATTAATTTGACAATTCCGGTTTTATTAATTTATTTAAAATTTTTTATCAATTATCGCCTTTAATGCAAAAATGAATAGTTTTAGTATAATTAAAAATAAAATATTTAAGGACTGGATTGATCTAAAAATTATTAATAAAGCCTCACAGTTAAATAATTTACTTCAGTTCTACCCAGAGCAGAATGTTTTATGGATTCGTTTGATACCCACACCACCATAGTGTCTGTAATACCTAAAAATATTAGTCCTATAACCTTCGTTTAGTATACCGATCGACTCAATCACTATCTGAGTCGATATAAGGATGGCCGGCCGGCTGGCTGTCTACTTTGTAGTGCGCTAAGTGCAAGTTGCAATTATTTGAGGAAATTTGGTACATTGGTTCTAATTATTTATTGTAATTTATTTATTTATTTATTTGTTTATAACCCAATACAAAGATTCAATCTTATATTAAAGTATTGGATAAAATGTATGTGTTAGAATAAGGCTTATGCCATAAGTATATAAGATAATAAAAAAATACAATAAAATTTACATGACAAAAATAAAAATATAGTATAAATGACATGTTAATAAAAAAAAACAAATAATTTAGTACATATTATACGGTGGATTTGGTACATATAGAAAGAAAAAAAAAAGAAAATTATAAAGTTATTAAGTTATTCCCAAAAAAAAAATTATATATCTTTAAAATATAAAAAGATTGATTTCTTAAAATGCATTGCGTTGCTGATAGTTTGCAATTGTAGGGGTAATTGGTTCCAAATTCTTATAGCGTTTTTAAAAAATTGTTGATTTGATATTTGACTTTTGTATCTAGGCTGTTTAATGCGGTTTCCTCTATTTGATCTTAGAAATCGGATCTTGTCATAAAGGTATTTCGGTTGACGAGTGTATATTATTTTATGCAGATACAATAATGTTTTACACTGTAGTAAATGCTCAAACGTTATACCAAAAACCTGTTTGGCAAAAAAGGATATCCTATCATACCTTCGTAGGCCATAAATGTACCGTGTAATGTTGTTGAATGTCACGTTTAGCTTTCGTTTACTGGCGAAATCACAGTTGGCAAAAATTTCACAACCGTAGAGTAACTTAGGCAAAACATATGTTTTGGCAATTAGCATACGAATTTGGATGGGTAAGAAGTGTTGCGTGAACCATAAATTTCGTAGCATACCGTAAACTTTGCCTGTATTGCTATTTATTTGATCACTCCAGGTGAGATTATTGTTAAACATTACTCCAAGGTTTTTTACTGATTTTATCCTTTCAATACTAGAACTACCAAGAATAAGGTCTGAAATATTGCCCATAATAGGTACCTTTTTCGCTATAAGTAAGTATTTCGATTTACTCGGGTTGAGACTTAAACCATTTAATTTTGGCCAGACATTGATGCTGTTAAGGTCATAGTTAATTTTACGAATACAGTCCTCAACCTCCGAAGGTTTACAACTAATATAGATTTGAACATCGTCAGCATACATTTGTACATTACAATATTTTACATGTATTGGAAGGTCATTTGCATATATAGAGTACAACAAAGGGCCAAGAATTGAACCCTGTGGCACTCCTCTTGTCAATTCTATACTGTTGGACATTCTATTCTCATAAAACACCGATTGTGACCTACCCGTTAGGTATGAAGATATAAGCCTCAATGCCGTTGATGAGAAATTAAAACCGTGCATCAATTTCAGAGTAAGAATTTCAGTATTGACAGTGTCGAACGCTTTTGAGTGATCTAATAGTATTAGAAAAACCATTTTGTCGTCGTCGATTTCCGATCTAATGTCCTCAGTAACATCAATTTAAGTAGAGACACAGCTGTGTTTGGGTCGAAATCCAGATTGTCTGGCAGTAAGTAAATCGTTATCCTGTAAAAATTTGCTTAATTGATTATGAATTAATCGTTCAAAAATCTTTGACAAAAAAGGAAGTATAGCTATAGGGCGGAATTCATTTGCCGTTTTTGGTATCGGCACACCTTTCGCGTGTATCCAAATTGTTGGGTATGTGGATTTAGTTATTATAGTGTTAAACAGGTTTGAAATGAAAGGTAATAGTGTTGGAAAAACTAACTTAATAAACTTGGGATGAATCCCATCGTAACTTGTAGCATTTGACTTAATATTGATAAAGCTTTTGAAAATATCAGAAACAGTAAAACAGCTGAACGAAAATTGAACAGTAGACGAAGAGCTAAGGTAGCACTGGTAATAAGCAGCATTAACTGAGGGAAGGGGTAAATCGGTAAACCTTAGGTTTAGCTCATCAACATCTATTTCTGTATAATTTGTTTTATTACTACCAATAACTCCAATATTTTTTATTTCCCTCCATTTTGACTTACTGTCAATACAGGTGGAAAATTTGGAGCTATAATATGTGGATTTTGCGATTCTAATTGTTGAAGTGACTTTGTTCCTAAATGATCGAAGGCAGACAGTAGTTCAGGAGTCTTAAATCTCTTCCATCTAGAGTATGCTATGTTACGCTGTTCAATCAAATTTTTAATTTCAGGTGTAAACCACGTATTATAATGGATTTTCTTTCGTTTTATCTTCAAATGAACAAATTCTTCAAATAGAGTTGCGATGTTATGTTGAATTAACTGTAACTGATCATCAACAGATGTCATGTAATACGTATGGTCCCAATTAATTTGGTGAAGTTTGTCGTATAAGCCAACATAGTTAATATTATTCAAATTCCGGTAATTAAAAGTTTCATTTAAAAGGATTGGCTGAAAAGCGTAGGTGGTAAAGATTAAATCATGTTTAGAAAAAACAGGTGCCGATACTTGCTCGAATAAAAGAATTTTTGAAATTAAGTTTGTAAAAAAAATATCCAATAATGAGTTAGAACTTTGGCAATAGTGAGTAGGTACAGTGTTATTCACTGAAGCTAAGCCAACACTTTTCATTTCTTCTTTAAAATTATTTTCAACTAAAATGTTGCTATTAAAATCACCGGCTATTAATACATTTGTATAAGCCATTGTTATAGTATTAATTTCCAGAAGAAACGATTGAGGATCAATATTACGATTTCGCCTATAAGCAGTACCAAGAAGCAATTTTTCCCTTAAGTATTGCAATTCCAAAAATAAAAATTCAATTTCATCCCCGTCCCTAGACATTTCCCTAACTTTGCATCTAATTCCATTTTTCACGTAAATGGCAGCCCCACCGCCCCTTTTGTCCTGACTACTTTGATTTCGAATCCTTCTGTCAGCTCTAAATGAGTTATAGCCCTGTAAACTGTAACAATTATCATCGATCTTGTAGCGTCAACGTCAGAGGATTCAAAAATATATCTAAATTCATCAAGTTTATTCTGAAGACTTTACGCATTAATATGGACAACCTTGAATCCTTTTTTTTAGCTTAGTAAATAGCCGCACCATATTCTAGGTATTAAATTTAGAACTCACCCCTAAATCACGGGAACTGTTCAATATGATAATAGGTACATATTAAAATAAGAAATAAACAGCAACGCAATTTATATTTGTTAATAATAAAGTATTTGAAATTTAAAATATTTATATTATAGATGTATAAGCATTGAATAAAGTTTATAAGGGTGTTGTTAATAACGATATAAAACTTAGTATGAAAAAATATAGATTTAAAAAAATTTAGTAAAATTACAAAGATTTTATTCATAATTGGCATAGTTGCAGGTGGTACCATTATTGACATTAATTGTGCTACAGTCATTATATTCAGACTGTTGACGAAATAAAATAGAGATATCATCCAAGTTTTCTATACAAAAAGGTTGGTCGGCACGATTCAGTTTAGCGTACACAAAACCACGCCTTGAGTACACAGAAGCTATCTTCCTTTCCTTCCATAATTTCAACACTTCAAGATAAATTTTAAAATTCCTGGGAGTAAGGTTTTCTTTTACAAAGAACGGAGTAATTGATTCGAAACCCATATCTGCTAGACGCAACGGACCTTTACGATAACGCGTAATTTTTGTTATAGGTTTAAGGAACAAATTTCTATCGAAAGGTGTTTTAAATCTCACTGTTATGGCAGGATCATTTGAGTTGTAACCAGTTTTCGTTTTTTTCAGACGGAAAATTGAGTTTATTAAGGGTGTTTCAACATTAATCGAGGTACAAAAATTGCCAAATAAACTACTAAGTTCTCATTCTCATAAAAAGGTACACCATTAATACGTATATCACATGCAACGGTTGCATTTTCATATTTATCTAATTCCCGTTTGAGATCAATAACTTAATTTTTTAAAGTTATGACATCAGACGAGACAGCTGTCTTAACTTGATTGCCAATTTTCAGATCATTTATTTCTTTTCTTAAACTTATTACATTAGCCGCGACTGTTTCCAGTTCACGTACTTTCTCTTTAACTTTGTACAATTCCTTTTTAAACTCTTCAAAAGTTCTATCTACTTTTTCAATTATTTTACTTTCGCTCACTTTAATTGCTTGCATATCTCCTCAAACCGATCATTTATGTATTCGTTTTGTTGACTAATTTTGTTGTTCAGCAAATGCATAACGTGTGTGCCTGAAACACTCTCAATGTTGTCCAACTCAGCTACACTTGCATTTCTCTTTGCTGCAGTTTGGAGTGTAGTCACACTATTGTTGTTGTTGCTTGTGTTACTCATTATATTTGGAAGTTTACAGAATAAGTAGTTGAGTTTAGTGATTTTTGACTTTTTTTTTTTTTTTTTATTATGCTATTGTTGTTTTAAAATTAAAATGTAATTTGTTGTTTTAAATGTAGATATTATATTTTTATTGTTATAATATGCAATATTAGAACATAACTTTAAGTTTTTTTTAACAAATTCAATTAAAAAAATAGAAAACTTTTTTTTTTATACAGTGGCTTAAGACCGTTAATTTAGTTTATATGAGTAAAATTTGCACAATTGTATTATTATTAACAAATTAATTAAACGGTGAGGAACGGTCCATAATTCCTCAAAGATCTTATACAAACTTCTTTCCGTATATGAGTCTTTGTGTCCATAAACCATGTTCTATGTTGGTATTAAGACTAAATCTGCGTCAAAAAATTTATATTCTAAATCTATAGTTCCCAACCAAATATCCCTCCAAAAATATTAACAATACGATAACTTCCTTAAAAATTTTAGTATCAAAATAAATTTGGCAACGAAAACGGTTGAGTAATTTTTAGTATTAAACGTCAATTAGACCAAATTTCAATACAGTTTTACAAAATTTTTAACCGTTTTAAAGTCCCGCTTTCTACGGTATCTATCGTGAGTTGTATGCTGATTATCACAAAATTGCATCGTGTTGTTTCTAGCCATTTAAAGCTAAATTGGACTATATTTTACCACAATATCGAAATTTTTACGGTTTAGGCTAAATGATTTCCCAGAATGGGCTTTATATGGAGCCTATGGTAAATTGTGGGCCGATCTTCTCCAAATTTAGTTGTGTGATTTCTAGTTTTATGAAACTATGACAGACCAAATTTTTCTATAATAGCATTATTCGGTACGTCTTAGGCATATTTAAGTATTTCCGAGAATGGATTTTACATGAAGCCTATGGTAAATTATGGAGCGATCATCTTAGTGTAAACGAGTTTTTGCAAAATAAAAAAACAATCGGTGTCACCATTTTTTATTAGTTTCTGTAACAGAAATATCAATTTTTAATGGTGTTGGGGTTCTGGTTTAAAAGAAGAAAATTAACTCAGCTGAGCGAAGTCGGTGCTTGATATACCATTAAATGAGGATCCCTTATGTCCAGTCGAATACCGGCAATAAAGAAAAAAATTTATTAAGCGAAGCTGGTGTTTGTCATACCATATAGTTAAATAATACCCATATTGAAGCAATTACATAAAGTATATAAATTATTACCACATGTAAACTCAAACCTTGTACATATTAAACAAACAGATTAATCAGAATATAGATGTTTAACTTTAATAACTTCAGAATTTTATACGCTACCCTACCATCCATGCATTATATTATATGAAAAGTTGAAGCTTTCTTATATGTAAAAAATACCGTAATATCGACATTTTGAGATAAGAGCTATTTTGATAAAATAATTAGTAACTAAAAATATTTTTTGAAATTGGTTCTTAATGGGTTAATAATTTGGCATGTTTTATGTGCCACGTGAAAGGTATTTGAAAACACCCTTCAGAAATACCCATATTGCTGAGGTCAAACCGATACTTTAAGAGATTTTTTTTTTAATAATTTATTTTTATTATTGAATCTTTCTTATCGAAATTTACAATATGTATTCAAATTTTAATTCTACTTGTTTTTTATTAGTTGTTACCAATGTAACCACTAACTGCTGTATTCCAATTTTAAAAATGTCTTCTAGTTAGGCTCAAAGTATCGGTTTTTTTTAGTCTCTGGTGACCTTCGAACTGAAGCAGACCCCGAGCGAGGTAGTTTGGGTAGGCCATTAGTTTATCGATGTAGCTAATTGAATATTTTTTAATTTCCTCCTGGATAGTGGGGACGTTGAGATCTCTGTGGATAATATCATTACGTATATACCATGGGGCGCAGACAATTTGTCGTAATATTCTAGACTGTCTTCTTTGAAGCTTTTGGATATTAGATGCGCATGCAGTACATAGCCGTTATTTTCGCTTCAATATAACGAGACCAGGTCAAGCGTCTATCCATATGAATTCCCAAGTACTTAGCATGGTTTTCTACCGGTACAGTGATTTTATTTATTTTTACAGCTAGGCACGTTTGTCTTCTGAGCGTGAAAGTTAAGTGAGCACATTTACCCGGATTAACCTTTATTCTCCATTTTTCTAGCCAGGCCTCCAGTTCATTGATGTGGGACTGCAGATTTTGCGATGCGACTTTTGGGTCATGGTTAACGCTAATAAATGCTGTGTCGTCTGCAAGTGTAGAGGTATGCGTGGTCAGGTTAGTTGGCATATCCGCTGTGTATATTATATTTAGAAGCGGTCCTAATATGCTGCGTTGGGGGACACCAGCAGTTATTTTCTTGAGGGGGGAGTATTTATCTTGCGACCTTACTATGAATATTCTGTCCAGAAGCTTGTGAGTGTTTTGGGGAAGCATTCGTGTGATTTTGATGAGTAGCCATCATGCCACACTTTGTCAAATGCTTGGGAAATGTCTATAAACAGGGCTGAGCAATATTGCTTTTTCTCAAACGCCGATCTAATTAGGGTGACAATTCTATGCACTTGTTCTATTGTACCATGTTTCGCTCTGAATCCGAACTGGTGATCCGGGATGATATCGTGTTCATTTAGATGAGGAGTTATACTTAAAACGAATATTTTTTCGAAAAGCTTCGATAGGATTAATAATAAGCTTATCGGTCTGTACGACGCAACCTGGCTAGCATCTTTTCCTGGCTTGGGAATCATAACAATTATAGACCTCTTCCATGAGGCTGGGAAGTATCCGTAAGATTCTAGAAGCAGACGATGGTAAGTTTCTTATCATTGACCCTGTGATTAGGGTTCCCAACTTTTTTTGTTGCAATTAAAGTACATTGATTATTAAAGGTTCCGAAAAAAAAGTACATAGTATAAAAATAAAGTACAATTAATTTCTTTTTATTGCTATATTTAAAAACGTTTTTTTATTGCTTTTCGCAAGTTTTATCAAACAATTACACTGTGCTAGAATTTGACACTTTTTTTTAAACAAGCCGGACAACTGGCGCTTTAACCTAATTCGGGTACACTGAATCCAATATCGGTTCAAAAACGGTTCAGTTTATTGAAATTACTAAAAAAAGACAAAAATCCGCAACAAAATTTTGTTTAAACGTTAAATTTTATTCTAACATGCGCAGTCGTTTTAGAAACATAACTTTTTTTTTGGTAACAAAAATAATTTTTTTTGCAACATTTCGAAATTTTTGTTTGCTAAAAATCTATAAAAAAATTACAGCTATGCTTCTAATTTTTTCCAGACATATAAAAAACAAATCTATAAATGATTAAAATCTGTTAACAACTTTTGATTTTATTCACAAATGTCGAAAAATTTTAATTAATTTCTAAATTTCAAAAAACGCAATATTTGCATGGGAACCGCCTTAAGAAGTAGTGATAAGGGACAAGTATGTCTCGAGAAATTGTTAAGGCGACTCCTTGGCTGTTATGGTACGTTTTCTTCAATATATTTCTAGTCTGTATTAATCATTTTGTATGGGAGCCCCCTTAAGGAATGGAAATTTTGAAGTTTTGTTTTAAATGTAAGTTAAACGAGTCACTTTTGTGCTCGCGATCTAACATAGGGTCTTCACCTGACAATTTTTTGTCATACCAAACGTCAAACTTCATATTAAAAAAACGCTGACTTTGGACTTTGACGTTTGGTATGACAAAAAATTGTCAGGTGAAGACCCCATGTAAAAGCAGGCAGTAATTTAAAAGAGTTTTGCACTTGTGTTTAAAAAACAAGCAGTTATTGTACTCAAAAAAAACAAACAAGTGAATAGTGCTGTCTGATTTTTTTTTGAAAAATCGTCCTGCCAATATAAAAAAACATCAAAAAATGGCCCTGACTAATATCAATTAGTTGTTCTTTAGTTTTTCTAAAAAAAAAAATTTTACATTAAGTATTATAATTTTATGACTAATATAACGTGAATCTATTTTGAATTCTAGATAAATCTAATCATGCGAAATAAAGTAATTCCGCGTACTTTAGTTTTCTCATAAAGTATAGAGTACAATTACTCGAAATAACGTACAATACTTTATTATAAAGTACGGTTGGCAAGCCTACCTGTGATGCGGTCAGGTCCGGGAGATTTTCTAATATTCACTTTTTCTATTGCAGATTTTACTTGAGTTATGTTAAATTTTATTGGATGGTTTACCTTATCAGGAATGATTGGACGTCAGGAACAAGTATGTGCGAAAGCGTTTAATTTTTCATTTGTGTTTTTGGCCCAAGTGAGGTTTTCCAGTCTTAATGGAGATTCTTGGTTTATAGGGCATTTCATATGCCGTACAGCCTTCAATAAGCTGTAATTGGAGTTTTTGTGGCATCTAGGCTGTTTAGATAGCCTTCCATTGCAGACTCGTGGTTCTGTCTCAATTTGTTGCGAAGAGTTGTCAGGCATAATTGTAGATAGGCCTTAGTGGTTGGGGAACGACTGTTTTGCTATTGTCTTCTTAACTTCCTTTTTTCTCTGATAAGGGTCTCTATATCCGTCGATGTATTGTAAGGAGCACGTTTAATTGTCCGCTTGATTGGGGTTGCATTTCTTGCTGCAGAATCCAAGACTTCTGTAAGTCGGTCGACAGCTATTTGGATGTCAGATAATTTTTTTAGGGGAATGCACTGTGATAGGTGAGAGCTCACATACATTTTATACTTTAACCAATTTGTGTTTCGGTTTGGATAGGAAATAAAGTTTGCAGCTGCGGCGTCAGATTTATAGATGTGGCCTGGATACAATCTTCTTTGAACTCTGGCAATGGTAAATGTCTGATGTGTTTGTGCACAATTATGGCTGTGCCACCACAAGCCCGTCCGCTGGGATGTTTTGTGTCATACGTAATGTATCCATTTACCCTAAAGCAGTTTTTATTAGTAAAGTGTGTTTCAGAGACAAAAGTACGTCGATTTCATGCCTATGAAGAAAGTTTGCAACTTCGTGTTTATGTTGGGATAACCCGTTTGTATTCCAGAAACATATTTTTTTTAACTGGTTAATTTTTTGTTGAGTAGAACTTGCAGAAGCATGTTCTGGTTTCGCATCATTTCCTGAAACATGTTCTGCATAGTGGTCATGAAGTTATTCATAGTTTGAATTAAATTTTCGATTGAGCTAGGCATATTTCCAGAAGGCATTTTAGGACCTTCCCTAGGAACATTAGCGCATGGAGGTTGCTTTGCGTTGGAAGTACTCGGGGGATTTTTCGAATTAGGGTTTCCTTTTAAGACTTGGGCATATGATTGGTATTGTTTGTTTGTTTGTGTAGTACTAGCAATAGAGCCAGCGGCTTGGCTGGGCGCATATGACGGACCATATTGGGCGTGAGTATATTTTTGAACTAAAGCAGGTTTTTTTAAATGCAAGAAGACTTTACAACCCCTATTGTTTGCCGTGTGATTTTCGCCACAGTTGCAGCATTTCTTAACATTCGGGTTAGCTTTAGAACGATTACATTTGGCGGTTTTATGAGCGTCGCCACAAATCACACATACGTGAGGCAATTTACAATATGATTTCGTATGCCCATATTCCTTGCAGTTTGTGCATTGGCAGGGACCCTTTCGTTTTAATGGCTCCTCAACAATTATTCTTCTGTTGAGTAGGTAACGCAAGTTGTATATGGGATGAACTGAATTTTTGGTTTTGAGAACCGATGAATCAAACGATATCTCAATGCGGTGCATTGGTTGAGGAACTTTATTCCTGTTCAAAATGTTATGAACAGATTTTACTTCATACCCCTCTAGCTCTAGGGCAGATTTTATTTCCTCTGTAGGAACAGAACTATCTATGCCTTTTATGACAATAATCAAACCCTTAGCACTTTTTCATTGATATTTCTTACCTACAAGTTGAGTCAACATGTTGACTATGCTATTTGATGTTTGCTCCCGCAGATAGATAGGTGGCGGTTTAACTTCTTTAGTGGCCGTTCCATTAGCTGATATCTGTCCATGCCTGTTTGCACTTTAGTACTTTTTGGCACAGCTCCTGTATTTATTAATGCTTATCGTGATGTTCCAGGTTTTTCGTTATTATTCCTCTGGTCAGTGGACTTCACACTTTGAACCACATTTACGGTCGGATCAACACACTTGCTCAGGTTGGGCTAGGGTAGCCAGATTTTAAATTCGGAAAAACAGTACATTGAATACAAAAAAAACAGTACAATCAAGAAAAAACAGTACATTTTTTGACGAAAACTTAACCATTTGTTTTAATTAGTAACCCCCAATTTATTTATTTATTTATTTATTAAATATCAATACAAAGAAAGCCTTCATGGCCAATATATATGTATTGTACAATTAATTACTATGTTTAAGAAAAGGTATAACAAAAAATAATATGAATTAAAGTAAAAAAACTAAATATGTTAATATACAAATTGATAAAATTGATTTGGCTCCCCAGCCTATATGTATGTATTGTCGAAAATTATGAGCATATAAAATTATAAATAAAGAAGTTATTCCCATAGCCAAAGGTTAACAAAAATTATTAATGGTTTTTAAAGGTCATAATTATAGTAGTTAAGAAGCTTTTTCTTATAAGGAAACTACGAATAAGAAAAACGTTTAAGATCATTTGGAAGTAGACTCCAGGCATGATGAATCCGTTTCACAAAAGATCGATCAAATATTGTATGATGTCCCAAGGGAACATAAATTTTAATATTACGCATCGAGTTGGTGAATGAAAATTCATTCACAAGTAATGCTGGTCTACCATTCTTTATGATCTTGTAGAAATGAAGTAAAACACTTAGATCTAGATAGTTTCGAAAGCTACATTTCAAAAAAACCGAAGTAAGTATAGAAGTACGCTCATGTTCCCATACTTTTACATCAAATACATAACGAACCACTTTTCTAATTGTCGATTCAATAATCCTCAAACCATAAGACCACGTAGCAGAATATTCTTCAAGACAATAGTTAATTTGAGACATGATAAGTGAAAAGGCATGTCGATTCCTCACATGCCTAGGTGTATAAGCTCTTAACGAATAAAGCCTTCTCAAAATAAGAGAAGTTTTTTTTGCAATAAAGTTTATGTGTTCATTAAAATTTAGTTTTGAATCAAAAATAACACCAAGACATTTGAGAGATTCAACGGAAACTATTGCCTGTCCATTAATAAATGTCCTGAATGAGGAGACACTCCGATTAGGCAAATGAAAACTCAGGGCCTTCGTCTTATTCGGATTTATCTCAAGACTATTTACGTACATCCAATTAGACACAGAAGAAAGGTGATCATTCAAATTCATCTCGAATTTAGATATGTCCCTAGTATCATCAGAGAACAACAAGAACATATCATCAGCAAAGACAAAAGGCTCACAAATATCATTCCCGTGTAATGACAAACAGTCATTCACGTAGGTAAGAAAAAATATTGGACCGAGTACAGAGCCCTGCGGTACACCAGAGGTGACATGACTAGTACTGGAGTCATAACCATTCAAAGATACATACTGATAGCGATCAGATAAATAAGAGTATACTAGTTTACATGCCATTTTCGAAAAATTAAAAAATCTCCTGAGTTTAAAAATGAGAGTGGAATGGTTAATACGATCAAAAGCCTTACTTAGGTCCAAAGAAACCAAAGTGCAATTCTTGTTACTATCTAATTTTTTTCTAATTGACTCAGTAAGGGATAAGAGTAGTGAGGTAGTGCTAAGATTACGTTGAAAAGCAAATTGACTCGGGTGAATTAAAGAGGATTCCTCAAAATGAGTAAGTATCTGCGTCTTCATTATATTTTCAATTATCTTAGACATTACCGGCAAGATGCATATAGGTCGTAAGTTATCCCTATCAAAATGCCCATTTTTAGGAATAGGTACGATTCTGCCAAGTTTCCAAGAAACAGGAAACTTAGAACAGGTTAAAATAGTATTTACAAGATGAAGAAGAATAGAAGATATAAGAGGAAATATAATCTTAATAAATTTTATAGGAATTTTATCATGACCTGTTGAACTTGATCGAATAGAATTCATAGCTATTAAAAGATCATACTCAGTAACTGGGATAAAAGAAAATGAGTCAGCAATATCATCAATACCATTCAAATCAACCTCATCACCAACATTTGGGCTAAGATTACCCGAAAAAATACGAGCCACCTCTTTAACATCCAATTCATTTCCCCCAAACTCGCCCGAACCAACCAATCCCAACCTACGCACTCTATTCCACAATTGACCATTATCAACCCTATTGAACAAACTCTCGCCATATATTCGACGAGCCTTCCTAATAACAGATTTAGTCCTGTTACGTAACCTGCAGTAAATCCTCCAATTATCACCAGTACGATCCCGAAGATATGCTCTATAGGCAAGATCCCTTTGAGATTTTGCCTGCAAGATATCCCTTGAATTCATCCAAATACAGTTATTTGTCCTAGGTACTATTCTTGATATCGGAACTAAATTGTGAAGCCCATTCACTAAACTGTCCAAAGCAGACAATTGAAAATCAACATCATTCGTACTAAAGATAGGAGATATATCAAATTGCGTAAAATACTCCGTAAAGGCCTCATTATCTATTAGTCTATAATTCTTAAATTCAGACCAGGAACTGCGTAATTGTGAGGAAAACTTAATAGCAGCAAAGATAAAACTGTGGTGTGATGAAAAAAATGGGAATTGTATCTGGTTCTTATATAACACATTAGAAGGTTGACTCAAGAGAAAATAATCTAATAAAGATGTAGTACCACTAGGTAAGAAAAAATGAGTGGGTAGTGAATTATGCACACAATGAAGACCACATCTCGAAATCAAGGACCGAAAATTACAAGACTTGACCATAATAACAATATTAGTATACCGATCGAACAAATCACAGTGAATACTCTCAAAAGCATTAATGTCACCACTGGGTAGATAAACAACACCAATAATTACAGAAGTTCCATTACCAAAAATTTCAATAAACAAAGATTCACAGACTCCAAAGCTTTTTCCACGGAAAACAATACGGTAACGGAGTTTATTAGAAATATAAATGCAAACACCACCTCCTCTTCTCGGAACTCTACCCCCATCAGAACCCGTATCTCTCATCCGATCATTTCTTACAAGATCATAACCAGAAAGCGCCAACGATTGTGACAACAAATGAGGCTTAAACCACGTCTCAGAGATTCCAATAATGTCAAGATACGAGTCTTGAAAGATATGCTTAAATTCCTCTAGTTTAGTGGATGATACGGAAGGACGTAAACTCTGAGCATTAATATGACCGATATTCAAGACTCCAGACGACGAAGAAAGGCATTCAATTAAAATTGAGATATCCCCAGCTATAGGACCAAGATTATTATTAACGGTCATCATATTTAAGACAATACATATATTTCTGCGGGAGCCAAAAAGTAACAATAATTTGTACAAAAAAAAGCATGATATTAAACATTTTCAATATAATAACAAGTTCATTATTCAAATAGCCATCTTGATATAATAATAACCTTAGAAGCACACTTCATATTTAGAATACATAAATATATATGCATACATATCTGCGACATTTTGACAAAACATCTTAAGTCAAATTTAATCATACAAATTTTCAAATGAAAAACATGTTTGCTTACGTTTTTAAAATTCTGTATTATAACCGAAAATTCTCTTTGATTTTTGTTTATTTTATTTTCTATAAAAATTATTCTTTTAACATTTTTATTTTATTTTTTTTTTTTTTTTTTTTTTTTGTCAAAATGCCACAAACATACACATACACCTACATGTATACATATCGCACTCGCTCAACAATACTGCATTAACCCAAAATTCAACATTCTCAGTAGAAGCAAAACAAGTTTTAATTTTACATTACAGGCATATGAAAAATAATTTTTAAGCCAACCGTTACATAGCCAAAAACTAAACAATATGACACAATATTTTTACAGCGGTTAGATATGAATATTACATGTCCATTTGTTCCAAAAAGTGAAAAAATAAGAATTTCGAGTCAATACACCACTGCTGCACAGGTGCGACATATATACATAAATGTACACATAGGCACATACATATATACATCCATATATACGGACATACATAAGTACGTACATAATATAAGGTAGTAATGGATCAATTATAAAAAATAAAATTATATATATAAAGTAAAATAAGAAAATGTAAGGAGTCATGTACATAGGTTACCCCAGAAATTCAGTTAATGAACTTTAATTTCCTACCAATTAACTACATAGAATTTAAAGATCAATATTATTATAAAAACTAAAGGTAAGAAATTCAAGAATCAAAAATATGTATGTAGTTTGATCATTCAAAAAGAACAAGAAAAGTAAACAGAAGAAGAAGCATTAAGCGTAGGAGGTTATTGGGGATTTAAATTAAAATAATTGATACATTCATAAAAGTTAAGAGTTTTAACGCTTCCACTTAGCAAAGTAATTTTAGCCAGAAGGACTTCACGATTTATAATACCATAGCCATTTATCTTCTTCACTTTCTTCAATTTCCAGCACATCTTCATTAATTTATTAGCAAGGGACGAATAGTTATCATTTAAGTAAACTCGGTTCTCAGTAGCTCCTTCCACAACATCAGACGCTTTTAGGGATTTAAATTTGTAGTACTCAGAAATAAGTTTATCACGTTTAGCAATATGGTTAAACTTCACTAATACCGCTCTTCTTTTCTTTATATACATTGCATTCACTATATCGCCACCAACTACATCAAGTTTAAGAACCCCACACAAAGTGCTTACAGTTGCATTTAGATCTTTTAGATCAGTAGGAAGACCAGATATAACGACGTATGCTCTATTCAAGCGATGTTGAAGAATGTGATTCTGCGATTCCAGCTCAGCAAATTTACTTTTATAAGCCATGTCATTAGTATTTACAAGCGTCTTACAGCCAGCCATTTCGTCTTTAATTTCCTTCAAGCTATTTGACAGCTCTGCTCGAACTTCATTAATGACCGAGTCCACTTTACATTTAATTTCTAACTGGTCATTTTTAACGAAACTTATAGAACTTTTAAGACTGGCAAACTCTTTCCTTATTTCCATTTTAAAGGCGGCATCCGGATTATCTGGTGGATTCTCCATACACAATTTGCACGTATACGCCAAATTACGGTTGTTATCTAATGTGGAGAACAAAGTTTTTGTTACATTTTCACAATCAGCATGATACCAAATGTCACAAGATCTGCAAAGCAGGCAACGAGATCCAGGTGTATTCAAATTGCAGGTCCCACAAAGATACGCCATTTTGATAAGACTTCTTGTGAAATTTTGTACTCAATAACCTTGATAAGTAACAAGTAACACCAGTAATATTTTGTGTATGTATGTATAACAATTATTGTTTGCTTTATAACAAAAACCACAAAAGGCACACGTGCAAGAATAAATGTTTTTTTTAGTTATATTAACCAACAACTCTTTATTTTTATAAACCGAGATTTAAAATGTTTAATTTAACACAATTTTAATAATTTAAACGATTAAAATGCAAGTTTAATTTAATAAATTTTTATTTTATCAAGACGACAGAATTTTCTATGTCTACCACCACATGGTGTTGCCAATTTATTCCAAGTTCAGCTATAATTAACTATCAGTTCAAGCTGTCAAAACATATTGTAAGCTGGAAGTTAAAGTAATAGTTAGTTTTAACTGAACTTGGTGAAATTGGGGTAAATATTTTAAACTTTTAATTGAATATGCAACAACAATTATATAAAGAAATACACTTAAAATGTTTAACGTCAACGGAATTATTTCCATTTTATGGCATTTCATAAATATATGAAATTACTCCATTTGCGGGTAAAAAGCAAACACCACAAACGAAGCATTTGGCCAGGAAAACCATAACATTGCTGTAAGCCATATAAGAAAGGAGAAAAGCCTTACTTAGCTCAAAACAGTTAACTCATTGATTGTGTAAGTACGATTTTTTTTAAACATATTCGTCTGTAAAGCAATTTTCACTACACACATAGTTGCACAAATCATTTAGAATTTGAGAAAATGTTTGTTTCCTAAATGAATTTTCCAATTTTAAACAGTTTTTAAATTATTTACGTTTAATTTTACCAAGTTCAGCTATAATTAACTATTACTAAAACAATAGGTTTTTTGACTTTTATAATGAAAGTTAATTAAACCTGAACTTGGTGAAATTGGCCATTAATCTATAAAATCCAAAAAATAAAAATTAGTTTGGTTTATTTTTATTTCACAGAATCTGAAAAAATTTAAAATCAAGTGCAATTGAAAACGATGAATATTTTCAATAAAATTTTTTTAAAAATTAACTTATCTTTTTCTTATTTCAGTAGTTTAGGTAAAGAAAAGTGGCCCTCAAAGGTCTTAGGTATTTTTATAAATTTTGAACACGGAGAATTTTCCAAATTTGTTTGTTTTCAATTTCACGTGATTCTAAAAATTAACGATATATGTGTTGGAATAAGTATTTTTTTAGTACTTGAAAAAAAATTTAGATTTTATTTTTGTCTTTCTCAGGTGTGGAAAGGGAAAGACTATTGGAAGAGGTAGCCATAAAATCATAACAACATGAAAATATACCACTGCTACGAGCCACCCATTATAATTTAGATTTCTACTGTGTATTTATGAGTAAACAATAACCACAGCGTAAAAACTCTTATTATTTTAGAAATTTTTTTAACACAAGATAATTTTTGGAAGCCAGTACTGTTAAATATAGACTGAGCAAAAAAAAAAAAAAAAACAGTATAAAAAACTGTACAAAGTGTAAAAAACAGTACATTTGCGTACTGTTTTAGGAGTTGTGCATAAAACAGTACAATTGCAAAAAATCAGTACATGTACTGCTTAAAACAGTACGTATGGCAACCCTAGGTTGGGCACACTTGCACTTAAATTGCTGTATGGAAAACCAGTTGCGCTGGCAATTTTTGCACTTAAATAATTTTTATTTAATTCAGGGTATCGAATATTTTCATTGCTCACGCTCGGAGAGCTTACCACAACTTACGCATTTCTGCTATTTGTGCTGGGCCTACTCTCCTTGTTGGGATTGTTTGTGAGGCTCATTCACAAATCTCTTCGGGCACCTTAGTTATTGTTCTTTTTTTTCACCTATTAAAATTTTTTTTTTTCACCTATTACAAATATGTTTTTATACCCTTCACCACAGGTGGAAAAGGGTATATATGGGTAATTCCATGTCAAAACGACCAAGAGTGGGACACGACCCCTTCCGATTTTAATAAAATTTGGTGAGAAGGTTCCTTTTATCTTATTAGGAACATATATGAACGAAAAAAATTTTTAAAATTTGTTTTTCGAAAGTTATGTCATATTCAAAATGTCATAATTTCGGAGAATTAGCCGAATGTGTTGAGCTTATTTCTTCAATATCTCGAAAACTACTTGACATACGAAGATGATTTTGATGTCATTTTAAAGAGACTACTTGGGGCTACTAACCATAAATTGAAAAAAATTTTTTTTATTTGAAAAATGTAATATCTGCAAAATGTTAAATTTTAAAAACGGATTAACTCAAAAACCTAGTTTTTATTTGGCTGATTTTTTTTTGTATAATACCTCAAACTGTTCTTTAAAAATCCTGAAACTTTGAAGGAGGTGTTTTTTTTTTCTTTTTTAAGATATGATTTTTTTCCTTTCGCAACCCTTAAAAAAATAATATTAAAATAGAATTTTAATATTGTAATTTTGAGCAATAAGTACACTGTGCTAGTTGCAAACAATAGACCAGCCGCGCACCAGGCATTTTACCCTAATTGGGGACGCTGAATCCAGTGGTGCTAGCCGTTTTTTTAGGTTAGCTCCTGTTTTCAAGGTATACCGTTATTTCGAAAATGTAAGAGGTTGCACAGCATATATTCGCGTAACTCAAAAACGGTTTAGTTTATTGAAATAACTAAGAAAACCGAAATTCGGCAATAAATAATAAAGTGGGCTGGTCATACATTTGACCCATCTAGGAGCATCCCATATTACCCATATGTATAAGTTTGTCATTCCGATTGTAATTTCTACAATATTGATCTTAGACCCTATAAAGTATATATATTCTGGGTCCTTATGAGGAGAGAAGTTGATTTAACGATATCCGTCCGTCTGTCCGTCTTACGTTTGATATGTGTTTTCCGTAGACTCCAGACATGATAGCGGCTACGTTGTTTTACATTTATGTCACATATAGTCCACCATTTCTTGCTATTGAAATTCAGCCAGATCGGTCCAACAATGGCTGAGATATGACCAACAAACCACGACTGCCTCTAATTTTTCCAAAAAATTCCTTGTGGTTGTTGTATTTTTATTACTTTTTTCTGTATATCTGGAGAACGGCAAGAGCCAAAGCTTTAAAATTAGGTACAAACATTTAGGTTATAAATATACACCATCTTACAAAATGTGGGCGGGATTAGAGAAGTAGGCGTGCTACCTCTCATACAAAAAGTATTAAAAATTGTACAAAAACCTGAACTTGTTGACTGTAATATGACCTATGGTTACGCCTTATATATCAAAAGATCGGAAATTTTTAATAGAAAATATTTTCTGAAAAACTCGGGAAAATCGGTTCAGATACGAAAAAGTTATGACCAAAATATTAATTTTTTTTTTTTTGAAAAATACCCATTTTCAGGAACCATAGATCTTCCCGAGTCCACGTTTTATAGCCAAAAATAACTGGCAAATTTCTTCTTTAACACGCCGGTATATAAATCTGTCAAATCGGTTAAGAAATAGCAGAGTTATGACCAAAATACTGAAATCCCAAAAATTACTCTTTTTTTTATAATTAAGATTGTTTTTTATACCCTTCACCGAAGGTCCTACACCATATAAAGTAGGGTATTCTTTAATCGACCGTTTGCTTTAATCGGTTAATCGCGCGATTAATTAACCGAGGTTTTGGTTTAATCGGTTAATAATCGGTTAATTTTGTTTTTGATCGGTTAATCGGTTAATAAAGTTTTTTTTATAAATTAAGTAATTTCAGTATATAAAAATGCATTAATTGCTTATTTTTTGGAAATTATAAGTAAAAAAAACAAACAATAACATACATAGGTACGAAACATAACAATTCTTGAACTAAAACGAGCAAGCAAAAAAAGAACAATTCATAAATATGTATGTAATATGCATTTTTCAATTAATGCACAAGGTGTGGTATCAAGTCATATCATCATAATATCCTAAACAAAATTTAAAATTGTTTAAAGTAAATATTGTTGTGTTTCAAACAAAATAAAAATTGTAATACTGTGTTCATTGATTCGTCATAACTGCATAGTAGAAATCTAAATTATAAGCGGTATCTTACAACAGTCATATCGTTAGCTTAATATGCAAACCTGCTAATTCACTTTGAGCACATTTTACAGAAGAGAAAAAAACTTTTTATTTTTCCTATTTGAAGCTTGATAAAAAATTTAAATTACAGTCAGTTTTACACACTTCAAGACTTAAATAGAAGAGACACTTCATGTGGTCGACGAGGCGTATCTTTCTCTACCACACGGAATCAAAATCTAAATTTACATAAAAAGTGGATTTAGCCGGTTTGCATATTTAGCAGACTATATATATTTCCTGTTATTATTTTAAGAGATAAGACTTAATGACTACCTTGTGAAACCCCCAAATATTAACATATTTTTACAAAAATAAAATGAGATAATTTTATTGGTTATTTCAATAGCTAAAGGACATCTTATAAAATAATCTTTTAGAAAAGTAATGTGGTTTAAATGTTTAGGATTAAAGCGATTCTTTTCTTTAGTTTTGACAAAAGTTGACTTGGAAAAAATTATTTCACTTATCGTAGATGGATATCTAATTTGTCAGTCCTTTTCCAGGATTTCTCTAAACATATAAAATACTCCATTATGCCATTAGAGTTTTTTAAAATTTTTAACACTTCTCATTGTTTCGGTTAATTCTGTTAAAAGACTGATATGAGAATATATGAGAAGAAACAAATAACTAAACACATACATATAAAAAGTACGGGAAACAAAAAAAATGTGTTGGCAATCAAATATTTAACCCATTTTTCGCCACATTCCTGTTGATCGATGAAGAAGATAAAAAAGCATTGACAAACATTGTAATTTTAGTCATCGGTTGGCGGAAAATGGGTTAAAATGAAGATCACTGAACTGTTTGTATGAAAAAATATTTTCTAAACAAATACATTTGTTATATAAGACGAAACAAATAACCCAATAAAAAATGGAGCTTCCAACGAAGCAGGTTTGTAAGGGAGAAACATAAACGTTTCGCTTACCATTGCGCACACAGAAGGCATGAATTTTATATGGCGAGTTCCCACTTTGAAGCAATACATTTTTGACACATAAAGCGCATTATGCAGCGCATATAAAAGTTGTTGGATGTAACGATAAGCCTTACACACTGAATGTTTTGATACAGTTATTTTTTAGTATTCTCCCTTACAAACCTGCTTCGTAGTAAGGGAATGCCGTAGCACTTGAAATGTTTTTTTTTTTTTAAAAAAAAAAAGTTGTTAAGAGTTCTTTCACTTACTTAACTGCATTTCTGTATGTCTTATAGCGTAGCGCATATTTGTGCGCTTATTCTTTTAAATGTACCATTAGTGCTTCGCAAAATGATAAAATTTTTTATTGGGAATTAAAAACACAAAAAAAATATGTTATAATACTACGAAATATTGAAAATTTTGTTACTTCAGTTAATCGACTGAAATTAACCGGTTTAATCGTTAATCGAAAAAAGCCAATTTGAAATTAACCGATCAGTTAATCGGGTAGTAATTAATCGGTTAACCGGTTGACGGTTAACCGAATGAATACCCTACTATAAAGTATATATATTCTGGGTCCTTATGCAAAGCGAAGTTCAAATCCGGTTGTCGTCTCTTCTTCCTATCCCCTCACCCCCCCTTCGTATTTGTTAACATTTACTAGCATAATGCCCAATATGATTTTCGTTATCACCCTTCTTTATTATTTCATATATTTAACGAAATAATTTTAACAAATAGAAACTAAAAACGATTTAAAAAAAATATTTACCAGTTATCGCTTTTTAAATTTCATTTATAATGAAGTTGTAAGTATTGTAAATATGTATGTATATGTATATGTAAAAATTATTTAGTTGCTCTCTATTCTACTCGCACAATGGTGAAGGGTATATAAGATTCGGCACAGCGGAATATTGCACTCTTATGCTTTAAACACATTCGAGAAAGCAAGCTACCGACTTCAATATGTCAAAAATAGAATACATGTGTGTATATTAGGGCTATAACTTTTGAACAATTTTTTAAATTATCAAAAAATACCTATCCATGCCATATAGACCGTGAAAATCTATGATGAAAAGTGGGGTCACTTTTTCGCGGGCGTTAAAAAAGTTCCCCCCCAAATCACTTTGAAGTTTAGTATTTGGATTTTTTTTTTGTTTATTAAAAATACAATATCCTTATTGTTAAAACACAAACCATTCATTTATATTTGTATGCTTTTTCACAAATAAGACTTATACCACCAATTATACTACATCCAAACAGTTAAAAGTATGTGAAAATAACAAGGAAAGTCCTTTTTTGAACAAAATGGAACCAACCTCACAATCCCAATTGTTTAGTTTTATTTTCATTTGTTTGCAGTTTTGCTAAGTTAGAGAGGTTCTCTATCCCATATACTCGTTGATTTTTGTGTCAGTGCATAGTGACATTTAAGTTTATAAAATGTTTCATACAAGTGCTCTAATTTGTAACCGGAAAAATTCGGAAATCTGGGCACAAAATTTTGGTAAATTTCAAAAGATTCGAGAAGTTCAAGATATCGAATACCCACTATGTGAATTAAACCAAGTGCCCAAACAGAAAATAGTTATTGGAAGATTTAATGCGTTGCTCCAATTAGAAAAATCAAAAATAAATAGATGTGAAATTGTATCTCAAGAACTATCCGATTTGTGGATTAAGTTAAATATTCCCAAAATTGCTATGTCTTCTATATATAGAAAAGTAAAAAAGTTGATTTTTGTGTATCAAAAAACTCAAAAGCATCCGATGGGCAATGAGTTTGAAAACGATTTTGATATTTCCAAGCAAACTTTTGTACCAATATCCGAAAGAAGCTCACAAAGAAATCTCTCCGACTCAGATTCAGTATCGATGTACGACAATGATGGCGAAGACTCATATGATGATGATGACGATTACACGCCACCTTCAAGACTTAAAGCAAATAAGCGGTCAATAAAACCAGCTATGACTTTAGTAAACAATGCTAAAGTAAGTACCAAAAAAGCAGCTAAAATATGCAAGGAACTAGCTGAATCAGGGGTCAACATCTCAACTCCATCCCAACCAGCAATTTATAAGGCAGTAATTAAATCTGCGGAACAAAAGATTGAGATTCTAAAAAAAAAGTTTAAAAAATGAAAACTGGTGTGTTCATTTCGATGGGAAGAAAATTGGAAAAAAGGAAATACAGGTTATTATGCTTAAAAACCAATTTCGGGAAATAAAGCTAGGCGTTTTAGTACTGGAGAATGGAAAAGCGTGTAATATTTTTAATGGCATTAGAGAAACTCTAGAAAAATTTGAGGTACTGAAGTGTATAAAAATGATAATTTGTGATACAACCAGTGTCAATACTGGTAAAAGAAACGGTGTTGTTAAACTACTGCAGAACCATTTTGAAGCAATGTCTATGCCTCCACCTCAGTACATTGGATGTCAGCACCATGTTTTAGATCTTGTTCTAAGACATGTTATGGATGCTTCGTTAGATGGAAGAAGTACTTCTCCAAATATTGCTTACGATTTCGTTGACGAATTGGCAAACAACTACGCCCAGTTGAAACAAATATACCAACAAAATGAGGATCGAATAAAAATTGAAAATATAAAGTGGCGAGACGACATGCAATATTTGTACGAATTAGGTAAAGCTTTTAGATACTTCATTGAGGAGAAAAAATTCCCATTCATAAATTTTAAAACAATACCGCCGCTAAGTAATGCAAGATGGAATTCAAGAGCAATACTTGCAATTCTAGCATTTATACTCATTCCGAAATATCGTGAAAAGTTATACAGAGTATGCGAATTTATATGTGGAGCCTGGTATAACGTTTGGTTTTCTAACCACTGCTTTAATGAAATTGATTTTGAATCTTTAAAGCGATCACTGGAACAATTTACACGTGCTCGGGAATGCTTTCTTAAACATTGGGTGAGAGAAGACTCTAAAATTCACAAACAACAACGAAGTAACATTTGCGCGGAACGTGGAATCAAACTTGTGCAAGATATTTTTCAACATTGCAGAACAACTCGCACTTTGAACTTAAAGTTTATTTCCTTCAACAAAGATAATTTTTAGTATCTGAAGTTAATATATAGTACATGACTGTATGTATGGTATTTAAAAAATAAAAATTCAAATATTATTATTTTTTGGAAGCTTTTACAAAAAACGGTTTGGGGGGGAGGTTTTTTATCCAAATTGTTCTCAAAAAACTGTTTTCTTGATATATACATCAGTGGCCACCCCGTCGTGATGGGTATTTTTTTTTTGGTTATACCCCTAGTGTATATGGCAATGATTATTTTCACGACGACACGGCTACATGGCTGCAGGTTGTTGTCTGTGCTTATTTTGTCGTTGTAGTCAAAGTAAACTAATTTCTATTTTGTGTCCACTACAAAACAGAAAAAGAATGAGTGCTTAAAAAATTTTTTTTTTTTTTTGTTTAACAGAAAATAATCGGCTTGAAACAAGAATATTAACTCGGCTCAACACCAAATTGGTATTTTTATATTTTTTTAGTATTCTTGAAAGAAGTTCTATAGGAACATGTTGTTCCTATGGATAATACTTTATCCATATCTATTTAGGTAAAAATGGACCTATAAAATACTGGAATCATTTGAAAAATCTTCAAAATGTGTTAAATGGCGTTCAAAGGATGCCTTTTCCATTTAAGAGGTAATATTATATATTCATACTCCGCGGCTTACATTTTTTTCACAAAATTGGCTTTATCTTTAATTTATGTCGATATTTATTTATTTAACCCTTAGATATTTGCTAAATAAACTTTTTCTGTATTGTGGGCTTTCGGCCTTGCGGAACACCTAATTAATTAATTATGTACATATTACAATAATTAAATATGTAACTAGCACATAAACTATTACCACACATATATTTTTTACTCACACTTATAAATAAATTGAGAAATTTTCCAAAATAAAATAATTGAAAGCTTTATAGGTATAAACTTCTATATGATGGAGTTACTAAAAATATAGTTTATAAAATGAATGAATGAATGAATGATTTTATTATTTATAAAATTTTAAACAAACTTAAAAAATAACAAAGAGCTTAAAATTAAATAAAAATAATAATAAAAATCATAATAAGACATAACATAATGTTGTGTGTCTGATTGGCTATAAAAAGGATGAAAGTAATTATAATCAAACCTAATTAAAAAGTATAGAATACTTTAAAAAAGCTCAAATAATTTTAATAATTAGTAGTATTGTGTTAAGATAATATTTCGATACTTTAAACAATTTACTATATATGTGTATAAAGGCATAAAATGTTTGCCATTTAAAAGATCTTTAACCTCATGGGGGGAAAGAAGCCGTTTATTAAACGATTGCACACGATAGTTACAGAATATGGGGCATCTTCCAAGGAAATGTAGGGTATTTTCCGGTTCATTACAGTTACATAATGTACATATGTTAACATTATTTCCTTGAAATGGGCGCGCCCCCAATTTGAGTAACCCTCCTCTGGCTCTTAGTATTAAGCTTACAAAGTGCGTTGAATAATTATCGTAGAAATAAGGTTGTATGTCATATTGCAATTGTGAATACAAATCATGAAAGCGAGAATTTTTTGCGCTTGCGATAAATTTTTCGTGTTGTAGATTTTTTAAGGAGTTTAAAACGAGTTTTTGATGGGACCAAAGATTTATTCTCCAAGTATCAAAATCAAAGATGATATTAGTTTCCCTACACAATGATCTCCACTGAGAGTACCAGTTAACGCACTGTCTCACAGTTTCCTCAGCTAATATTCGCGGTAACCTATTTTCAGGCAGATTAAAAGCCTTCCTGATGTAACCAAAATGTAATCTTAAAGTATCTAGATAAATTGTAGGAATGCCAGTTTCCAAATGAAGCATATAAGTAGGAGTGTTTTGAGGGAGATAGAGCAGTTTCTTTAAAAAATATCTCAATAATTTTTCCACTTCCTCATAACTAATGATACCCCATATTTCGGCACCATAACACATAATGGATTTTGCCGCAGCATTGAAAATTTTAAGTTTATTTGATAAACTTATTTTTGGGTTGTGGATGTAGCTTAACCAAGTTGAGTTTATCGCAAGTTTCGGCGAGGAAAGTTTAGATGTTAAGTGTTTTCTATATGATAGATTGTAGGTTAGCAATATCCTAGATATTTATATTCATTTACAATCTCAATTTGGTTTTCTCCATATTTCCAGGAAATATCGTTGTTAATCCTTGCTCCTTTTCTGAATATCATTATTTTTGATTTGTTCAGATTTATTCTTAAATCCCATTGATTGCAATAGCTATATAGTGCATCAATCATTTTCTGTAGCATCACTGGATCTGATAATGATGTCCCATCCCAGACCTGACTTGTAGTGTTTTTATACATTTCACCTAAAATTCTTATAATTTTTCGAGATAAACCTGAGCGACAAAGTTTATAAAATAAATGATTTCTTGGTATAATATCAAAAGCAGACGAAAAGTCAACGAAAAAGCAATATGTATTCTTGTTTTTCTTTTGGTTAAGGTTGACAATACTGGTCAAATTAAATAGATTATCTACAGTGGAGTAGTTCTTACGAAAGCCTGCTTGAAATTCGCTAATTATGTTGTGATACTCTACCCAGCACGTTATACGGTTAAGGATTAGGCCTGTAAAAAGTTTGTAAATTGTGTGCAAAGACAAGCCTCTATAGTTGGATACAAGATTTATATCACCTTTTTTGAAAAGAGGTATCACGATAGAGTGCCGAAAAGAATCAGGTAAGTCTTCGTGTAAAAAAATAAAGTTAAATAGCGCCAACAGTTCCGTTAGAAGACTCAATGGTGCAAATTTGTAGAACTCATAGCTTATTCTGTCTTTTCCTGGTGATTTGTTTAGTTTGGCGTTTTTTAAAACTAGATCAAGCTCTCTTATCTCAAAAGGTGAGTCTAAAAAGGGATCAACACTATGTGCAGCTGATAATATGATGTCACTATATGGGTTAAAAAGAAGCGATTTAAAATATTGGTAAAAGTCATTAATACTCAAATTATTTCCCAGTTTTGGATGTCGGTTTTTTACAAAGTTGGCTAGCTTCCACCAGTCTTTGCTACTTTTTACTGAATTTAGCTTTTCGATGTTATTATTTTGATAACATATCTTTTTCTTTTTACATATACTCGCATATTTTGACCTACTTTCTACGTAGAGTAATCTTGTAATTACCGTGTTTATTTTACGGTATTCATTGAGTTTTTTTTAGCATTTGTTAACGTGCATTATGACACTGTGTGTCAAACCATCGATTTGTGGGGTCAAAAGTCTTCTTGATAAAATTATTTTCAGCGGCAGTACAAATTTTCCCAGTAAAAATGTTTACTTTTTGTTGAATTTCGAGATTAGAATTTATATATGAAAGATCGGAAAGATTATTAATGGTTTCTGTATACCTACTGACATTTAAAGGAGACCAATGGAGTTTTGGTGGCAATGCTAATTGTCGAGCTATTTGGTCGTATCCTGCATAAATTGTTAACACTAGGGGCATATGATCGGAATAAGTTTTGCTTGGAATCTGGAAGTTTGAGAGAATTTTCAGAATATCTGGAGAACAAATGCAGTAATCTATTAATGAGCTTCCCATTACACCACAAAAAGTATTTTCGCCTTCAGAATCACCTGACATTCGACCATTAACAATTATGCCACCAATATTCTCCAAAAGATTCAGTAAAATTTTACCTTTGCTGTCACAGATTTTGTCTTTTGATTTACGATACTTAGAGACTAACAGATCAGTTAATAAGTTCCCGTCCAAAATTTGCGCATCGGAAACCCTAGCGTTCAGATCACCCATTATGCAATATGACACATCCTTTAAATTATATATTAAATTTTCCAATTTATTGAAATCGTGCATCCAATTAGTACAATTAACATAACAAAGAATAAAATGAAAAGGTATATCACCGAACTTGGCCGATAACGTTACTCCATTTGGGTATTCACAGAATTTGAGAGAGTATTTATTTTGTATAGTTTTTTTAAAACAAAATAAACAACCGCCAATGGCACGACCCTTAGCATGAATTTTTGTTGCATCAACCCAGTAAAGGACAAAATCTTTGAAATAGCTGGAAAATTTTATACGTGAATCTTTTAATACATGAGTTTCGAAGAGAAAAAATATGTCGAAACTATTAACATAAGTAAAAAAATTGCTATAATTAAATTTATTGTTTAGATTTGCTATATTATAAGATACCAATCGACACACGTCTGGTTGTTATTCATTTCTTACAGAATTTGTGGAAACGGGTGCTTTTCCAGTATTTTTCGGTTTTACATCAATACTGCATTCGTAGTTAGCTTGTGATAGTAGATTATGCAAAAAATCAGCATCAGCCTTGTTTCTCGCCACAGCTCTTCCATTTTCCCAAGTAAAAGCTTTGTCATCAATAAAAATGCGATTATCAGCATATTTAACTTTTATTTGGTTGTTAGCAGTTTTGACATGTCTACCAATCTGCCGTAAGAAAAACCTGTTGGAACGTTCGTCTGTTGTAAAATCTTTGTCGATATATATTCCAGACCCGGCCAGCAGCCGTCTACGAGCGATTATAGTATTGGCTTCCATAGGCGCATTCAGCGAAAACAGAAAAGATTTTCCAGATGCAATATTACGGGCCTTGACTACATTAATTTGAGTTTTAAGAGTGGAATTACATATATCTTTGAACTCATTTAATGCCTGTGGTACAGTTTTACTCTTAAGACCACATACGACAATATTGCAACGCCTGCTTGCCTTATCCAGATGTTCAAGTCGATTTTTCATTACTTGCAGTTCGTTTTGCAGACGGATGTTGTCACTGCGAAGTTGTTGGATTTCAGATGAAATAGGGGCAAGATCTTCTTTTCGGACGACATTTTTCAATTTCTCATCAAGTGCCTTATTTAATTTTAAATCAAATACATCCCAAGAAAAACAGTTGGCAGAGGCTGTAGCATTATGAGCCATTTGGTTGTTAGAAGGTAGTTTCTTTGGGGTGTTAAATGTAAATATATCCGGGGAAGTTTGTTTCAAATTTCGTTTTTGTGTTTCCATCAAGTTTGAGGTTATTTTTGTTTTTTATTTTTGTTTTTTCTTTTTATGTATGAAACTCAAGTGATCCAAGTCAATAAGATATTTAAGGGAACACTAAATATTGTTTTTAAAGTAATAAACACTTTTAAATTGATTTTATACAATTATAAAATAAAAAATATTTGTAAAATTTGCAAGAGCTTTAAACAGGTGCTTGTTTGACGTTTCGATACAGGGTTGCCAATCAGTTTATAAAATCATTGGCCCATAACTATAGTCATAAACAAAGCATACTTTAAGAGTTCTAAAGTAAACATTTATTAAAAATATGCTTTTGAGCTACTACAGACAAGCAAAAGCATACTTTACACGTTAAACCCGATGTTAATTTTAAGACCAGCTGAAGTTGTGTTTAACTCATTTAACAACAGCATCAGCTGTTTTTCGCCAAATAAAAAAGTACTTGCAAAAAGTTAAAAATGTTTATGTTATAAGATGTTGGCCGATATTTTGCAATTATTAATGATTTGCAGGAAAACTTTTATGGAAAGAAACACAAAATACATATGTATAGGCCCTAATTGTGTAAAACGCTAGACCAAACTTGCCTAGCGTTTTACACAAAGTTTCGTAATTTTGTTGTTGCTTTCTACATAAAATCATATTGCGTGTTTCAACCTTACAAGATATGCAGTGTTTTATTTATATTTTAATTTTCAATGTCGGCTGCTTAAAGTTGCCACTTGCTTATATTTTGTTGCATGTTGTATGAAAAATTTGCTACATTTGAGGTGGCACCCAGTTAAAGTCGGTTCAATTTAAAACATACTTTAGTTTCGACTATAGTAGCAAAATATTTAAAAGAATGTTTTTATTTTAAAGTTGTTTTTAAATAGAACCGACTTTAGCGTTTGACTATGATTATGGGCCATTAAGTATTCTTCCCTAAACATAGTCTTTTGAACTGTATTTCAAGAAAAATTTGTATGAAAATTTTGCCTCAAAACACATTTAAACCTTATTTCATTTTTTATGAAAACGGCAGGTTATGTTTTTATAATATTAACAAAATTTCAAGTTTTGTAGAAAATCTTTCAAGAAATATTTATTTTGGAAATTCGCTCTTAACGGAATTTTTAATACATCATGTGAAAGATATTTCGAAGTAGTTTCTTTGATCCAGTTTTTACCTAAAATGAAGTTGTTGGGTATCACTTGCGCAGAAGTAAAGTTTAATGTTTGAAAAAACATCACTTTTAAGAAACTTGGCATTACTTTTATGTGTCAAAACTTTTTTTTACGCAGTGATGCCGTAGCTCTGTTACAAATTTTGGCAATTATTGCTGCAGTTACGCTGGGTCTCCACGTAGCAATTTTTATTGCTAAGTACAAGCAATAACGTCGGCAGAACAATGACAGAACAATGGAGCAATGATTGCTGATTATATTGCTGGAGAACGCTTGTTATTGCTTTGCCATAAATTTGCAATTTTCACCTCAAGTAGTTGTATAAAGTTTTGTGACTGTATTTAAAACAAATGTTTTATGTTGTATTTTGAAGTGATTGTTAAATTTTCTTTTTTAAATTAATAAAATAATAATTTGTAATTATCGTAGCTGTGTTTTGTATTGCTTTTTTGTTTATTTGCGTATGAAAAAAACCTAAAACTTGTATTGTTCTATTGAGCAAATAAAAATATACAAAAAAAAAACAAATTCGTCGTTTGCTTTTGATGATATTGACGTTTATTTAAAAATATAATATATAAAATCTTTTTCTGCATTTTGTTGAAGTATTTTTACACTTGCTTTTTTAATAAATAAACACACTAATAAATAACCAACCGTACAGAGAAATGAAATGTCAGATAAATTACAACTGATTTGACAGCAGATTGCTAAGCAATAATTGCTCAAGCAATAAGAAGAGCAATCATTGCGTAATGGATTGCCATTCATGGCAATATGCGGTCTATACGTCGCAAATTTTATGGAGCAATCAAATTTGACGTTTGCCGCAATAAATATTGCTACGTGGAGACCCGGGGTAAATTTTCTGAAGCAATAACTTTTGACATAAAAGAAATCGTTTTATTATACCCTCCACCACAATTAGTTGTGAAGAGGGTATATTAAGTTTGTCATTCCGTGTGAAACTTTTTTATTATTCATCTCAGACCCCATAAAGTATATATATTCTGGGTCCTTGAGTAATTCTAAGTCGATTTAGCCATGTCCGTCTGTTGAAAACACGCTCACTTTTGAACAACTCAAAACAAATAAACAAACTTTTTGCCAAATTGCTTGTAGTTATCCTAAGCAGTTTGGGATTGAAATCCAGCAAAATCGGTTCTGTAGGACCAGAGCTATGAATCAAAATGTGGAACCACCACCTAAAAAAATTGATAATTTTGTTACAAAAAATAACATAAATGCTGGAACAAGATTTTGCAACAATTTGTTTTATTTGACTGGAAATCATGCTGTTAAATTTCGTGAAGATCCGTCCATAATTTACCCTAAGCCCCATATAAACAATACTCGCGGAAAGCAGTTTAGTACGCCTAAAACCGTAAAAAATAACGCTAGCGTAATAAAATTTGGAACGTCACAGTTTTTTAGAACTGGAAATAACACTGTGAAATTTCGTGACGATCGGTCGATAATTTACCTTAGGCCCCATATAAACCCTACTACCGGAAAACAGTTTAGTACGCCTAAAACCGTAAAAAATAATGCAATCATAACTAATTTTGGCTCGTCACAGTTTTATAGGACTATAGATGATACTGTGAAATTTCGTGAAGATCGGTACATCATTTACCCTAGGCCCCATTGAAACCCTACTCCCGGAAAACAGTTTAGTACACCTAAAACCATAACTACTTATGCTAGCATAACAGAAATTGGTACGTCACAGGTTTAAAGGACTAGAAATTACGCTGTGAAATTTCGTGATGATCGGTCCATAATTTACCCTATGCCCCATATAAACCCTACTACCTAAAACCATAATTAATAACAAATCGTCACAGTTTAAGATAATAATAACATCATACACACAGAAAAAATTATTTTTCAAATTCAAACAAAAAATTTGTAGAATCAAACAATTTTTTGTCTGAAATCGGTCCTATAAACAAATTTGCATATTCAAACAATTTATTTGCATTTCGTTTATTGAAAAAAACACTGATTTTTTCAAACAAATAATTTAACTGAATCAAACAAAAAGTTTACTGAAATTCATATACTAAATTTCAAAATAAAAAAAAAAAAGTTTTTGCACAAGCAATGACGCGCACACAAGTAAGCACTGTATGAGAAGATGACGGCAGAGCAGATCCGCCGGCTGGCTTTGAGACACATTTTTTTGTTGGAATAATTTTTGAACGAAGTCTTATTTATACACACAACACAATGTTTTTCTTTATCTCTCTCTGTTGCTGTATCCTTTCCTTTGCTAAAGACTCGATATGTTTTTCGCCATCATTCTATTTTTGTATTTGATGTATTTAAGTAAACAGTTGGAAAAAATTGAATACGGGATTTTGTTTCTTGTAATGTTGTTTCTGCTATTGTTTTTCTTATAGTTGCAATTTTTTAAAGCGTCCAAGAATAGACTGTGTGTGGTTTTTGTTGTTGTTCTTATATTTCACATAAAGAAGTGTTGCTTACGATCAAATAAAAAAATGCAAAAAGACGACAACATTAAAGAGCGTTAAATATTTCATACAAAATTATGAAAATTTGACACGAATAACGCGTTTATTATATTTTTGAAGAGTTGTCCACATTTTTGTTGGTTAAATAAAAATCAAACAAAAATATTGTTTGAATCAGTAAAAAAATTTATAGAAATTAAAAAAATTTTCAAACAAGCGTTTGTTTGAAAATAATTCGGCAATAATTTTTTCTGTGCAGATATTACTCCTTAAACATTTGAACTGTCGGTGGAGGGTATCAAAGATTCGGCACAGCCGAATATAGCACACTAACTTGTTTTTCTTTTGTGATGCTTTTTCTTGCATTTATAAGAAAACTGTTGACATCTTTATTGTTATTAACATTTTTATTATTATTTTATGTTTGCTTATTAAACTTTTGAAATTCAAGCTTTGCAAAGCTGTTGTGCAGTAAAAAAGTATCAGCATCACAACTGCAACTGGTAATTACGCATCAACAACAACATTTTGAATCACTGCAGCATTGATAAATAGTTTTCAAGCATTATAACGTACATACCCAAAGTGTTCTGAAACTTTTTTACCGCGCTCGTTGACGGAATTTTTTTTTATTTTTAATACAGTTTATACGTATTTTTTTATTTAATCTGCCGTTAAGATTATATTGTTTATTGCTTCCAAAAACATCAAAATTATAATATTTATTATGTATTATAATAAATTCAATTGTTTTTACGTTATAAAATGTATTATAAATACGTATTTATATATTTATAATCTTAAATTAAGTTTGTATAAAAGTCTGCAATTATGCATGTTTTTCATTTTATAAAAGTAAAAAAAGTGATAGTGGCACCACTGAAATATAAACAGACAGTATAAAAACAGCTATTAATATCTTTTCAATTGTAGCTGCCGTCTTCAATATAATTCTGTAGTTGACTACACGACTATAATTGCACCCAGCAGCATTTGTAGTCTTGTGTTCGTGTATCCAGCGGTGGTGAATGTGTTTAATGCATTACTTGTTTTTTTCACTTCACATTGTTTTTTTTTTTTTTTTTTCTTACTCACTGATACACGTCCGTACTCTTCAAGAGCTGGTTCGAAACTGAGATATTGGTTAAGAATTTATCAACTTTTATGGACTATAACTCTAAAACAAAGTTCGTTGGCCAACATTTTTATTTTCAAAGCACTTCTAAATGCATTTTTTTGTTCCTTGTTTGCCGATGAGCTAGAAACCTTGATGCTTTAAACACATTCGAGACAGCAAGCTACCGACTTCAATATGCCAAAAATAGAATACATGTGTGTATCAGAGCTGTAAATAAATCATTCATTTTTGAATTAATTCGTGAATCATTCATGCATTGAATTAGCAAATTTTGAATTAATTCTTTTCACACAATTAAATGAATTGAATGAATTTTGAGTCAATTCAAATGAATTAGACAGAAATTAATTACGATTCGTTTTCCAATTCAAATGAATTTGTAAAATGAATTGCAATTCGTTTCCAACTCAAACGAATTTCTTAAAGTGAATTGCAATTCATTTTACAGATTCATTTGAATTGAATTGATTTTGAATTAATTCAAACTGAATTAGAAAAAAGAATTAGCAATTCATTTCCAACTCATTTGAACTGAATTGATTGAAATTTGAATTTATTTTGCATTGGAATGGAATTGTCAGATAGCGACAAAATAGGAATTAAATTATTAGCTATAGGCGAAAATCCTATCAAAATGGCAAAATTTTGTTTATTTGCTAAAAGAAACTAAAATTTTTATTATTATTTAATAGTGTAAAATATTATTAAAAGTGTGTTTAACAATAATTTTTTGTTTAAAAAATCTCATATTTGTTTATTGTGGAAAATTTATTTATTTTAAATTCAACCAAATTTTAAAGATTTTAGCAATTTTGAATCTCAACAACATTTTTTGCTGTCAAAGCTTTGTTCGTTTACTCGAAGTTCTTACTACTTTTACTACAATTGGAAAATTTGTTTACTTTTTGTATTAAAAACTTCAAACTGCAATAATATAGTAAATTTTAATAATTCCCCCTAGATCTGCTCTTGAATTTCATTGATTGCAAGTCATTTTTGATTTCATTCATTTGAATTGCAATTCATTTTTCTAATTCATTTAATTAAATTCAAAATCAATTCAATTCAAATGAATCTGTAAAATGAATTGCAATTCACTTTAAGAAATTCGTTTGAATTAGAAACGAATTGCAATTCATGTTACAAATTCATTTGAATTGGAAAACGAATTGAAATTCATTTCTGTCTTATTCATTTGAATTGACTCAAATTTCATTCAATTCATTAATTTGTGTGAAAAGAATTAATTCAAAATTTGCTAATTCATTAATGAATTAAAATCAAAAATGAATGATTCATTTACAGCTCTGGTGTGTATATGGCAATGATTATTTTCACGACGACACGGCTACATGGCTGCAGGTTGTTGTCTATGCTTATTTTGTCGTTGTAGCCAAATTAAACTAATTTCTATTTTTGTCCACTACAAAACAGAAAAAGTGTTGCTAATAAAAAAAATATTTAAAGAATGAGTGCTTAAAAAATTTTATAATTTTTTTTTTTTTTTTTTTGTTTAACAGAAAAGAATCGGCTTGAAACAAGAATATTAACTCGGCTTAACATCAAATTGATATTTATATAATTTTTAAGTATTCTTGAAAGAAGTTCTATAGGAACATGTTTTTCTCGCCAACGCTCCTAGTCAAGCAGTTATAGGTCGTAAAAGTTGCAAAATACTTTATCCGTATCTATTTAGGTGAAAAATTAATCTATAAAATATGGCAATCAGAGGAAAATGCTTCAAAATGTGTTTTACAAGGCGTCAAAAGCATACCGATTTACCAATTAAGAGGTAACATTATATATTCATACTCCGTGGCTGACATTTTTTTTACAAAATTGGCTTTATTTTTAAATTATGCCGATATTCATTTATTTAACCCTTAGATATTTGCTTAATAAACTTTTTCTGTATTGCGGGCTTTCGGCCTTGCAAAACACTTAATTAATTATGTACATATTACAATAATTAAATGTGTAACAAGTACATAAATTATTACCACATATATATTTTTACTCAAACTTATAAATATATTGAGAAATGTTCCATAATTAAATTTCTTAAAGCTTAATAAATATAAAATTCTATATGATGGAGTTACTAAAAATAAGGTTTATAAAAGCTAGAAGTATTCTTCCCTATACATAGTCTTTTGAATTGCATTTTAAGAAAAATTTTGCCTCAAAACACATTTCAAATTTATATTATTTTTATGAATACGGCAGATTATGTTTCAACAAATATACTAACAAAATTTTAAGTTTTGTAGAAAAATCTTTCAAGAAATATTTAATTTGGAAATTTGCACTTAACGGAATTTTTAACACATCATGTGAAAGATATTTCGAAGTACATAGTTTCTAATAATACTATGTAGTACTTCTTTGATCCAGTTTTTACCTAAAATGCAGTTGTTGGGTATCAATTGCGCAGAAGTAAAGTTTAATGATCGAAAAACATCACTTGAAAGAAACTTGGCATGACTTTTATATGTCAAAAGTTTTGGCAATTATTGCTGCAGTTAATTTTCTGAAGCAATAGCTTTTGACATTAAAGAAATTGGTTTAATTTAATTTTTTTTTTTTGTAATGCTTTTTCTTGTCATTTATAATAAAACTGTCACTTGTTGGTTCAATATTTTTAATAAAGTTTGACATCATTATTGTTGATAACATTTTTATTATTATTTTATGTTTGCTTATAAACCTTTTGAAATTCAAACTTTGCAGTAAAAAAGTGTCAGCATCACAACGTCAACTGGTAATTACGAATCAGAAACATCATTTTGCATCACTGCAGCATTGATGAATAGTTTTCACGCTCGTTGACTGACATTTTTTTTTTTTTTTTTTTTAATGCAGTTTATATGTATTTATTTATTTAATCTGCCGTTACGATTATATTGTTTATTACTTCAAAAAACAACAAAATTATAATATTAAATATGTTTTATAATAAATTCAATTGTTTTTACGTTATAAAATGTATTATAAATACGTATTTATATATTTATAATCTTAAATTAAGTTTGTATAAAAGTCTGCAAATATGCATGTTTTTCATTTTATAAAAGTAAAAAAAGTGATAGTGGCACCACTGAAATATAAACACACAGTAAAAAAAAGTCGTGAAGTCAGCTACTGAATTATGTTGAAGACGGCAGCTACAATTGAAAAAATGTAAGCAGCTGTTTTTTTACTGTGCGTTTATATTTCACTTTTTTTAATTTCATGAAAAAATGAAAAACATGCATGATTGCAGACTTTTTTTTACAAATTTAATTTAAGATTATAAATATATAAATACTTATTTATAATACATTTTATAACGTAAAAAAAATGAATTTTTTATAAAACATATTAAATATTATAATTTTGTTGTTTTTTGAAGTAACAATATAATTTTAAATGCAGATTAAATAAAGAAATACATACAAACTGCATTAAAAATAAAAAAAATTTTCCGTCAACGAGCGTGTTAAAGGTCGTAAAAGTTTCAGAATACTTTGGGTACGTACGTTAATGCATGAAAACTGTTAAGTGATGCAAAATTTAAGCAGAATATAAATATAGGTCATTTAAATTGTACCAGCTTTAATTTGAAACCTAACTCCTCTAAATTATCTGAAATCAAATGTTTACTGCAGGGCTGTTGTTTGGATGTTTTTGGGGTAAGTGAGACTTGGTTGAAAGAGTCTGTATCTACTTCAGCTATTGATATTTTGGGATATACATGTCATAGGAATGATCGTCCATTTTTAAGAGGTGGTGGGGTGGCTCTTTACATTTCTAATAATATTAGGCATAGGGTGGTTCATATTGGTGTTAACTATGGGGTGGTTGAATGCTTATTTGTTGAATTGTTCCTTGATGATATGAAACTATTGGTGGGGATTGTATATCTTCCTCATGGTGACTTGGCTTCATTTGAGAACGAAGTTTCCGATTTGCTTGTTCGTTATGCTCATATTGTCATCATGGGTGATTTTAATAACAATTTGTTTGATCAAGTTAAATCTTTAAGGGTTAGAGATGTATGTAGTAGGATGGGTATTTCACTTGTTCATAACTCAATGCCAACTCACTTCGATATTAGCCATAATTCGACTTCTTTAATTGACTATTTTATGGCTTCGTCTACTCAGTTGGTTAAATTAGCTAATCAGTTTCAATGTCCAGGTATAACCAGACATGCGTTTATATTTTTATCAATTGAAATAGTACGACTAGTAAACAGACAATTTTATGAATTTTATGATTATAATGCAGTTGATATTCGTTCGCTTGAGACTATGGCAAGTGAATGTGATTTTGATAGCATGTATTTGACTAACAATGTAGATGAACAATTAGGGATACTAAATAACAACTTTCTGTTATTACATACTGTGGTTCCTTTTAAAAGGCAAATTATACGAAATCGTGTGATTGACTGGATTAATGCGCCTGAGATTAAGTATCATATTTCTCTAAGGGATCTTGCGTATAGGGCATATTTGGGTGATAAGACTGATTTGAATTGGAGGTTATTCTGTAGGTGTAGAAATAAGGTTAAGTCAGTTATTAGAAAATTGAAGAGGAGGGCGCATGGCTCTTTATTTGATTGCAAGGACGGGAGGGAATTTTGGTCTATTCTTAGGAGAAATGGAGTTGTAAGTAGTGCTAATGATTTTGTTGATGTTGATCCTGACTATTTAAATGCTGCTTTTTCTTCTAATCAATCTGATGACAGTAACAGAATTGTGGATTTTTCTAATTTTATGCATGATGGTTTTTCTTTTCGTGCAGTTGACTTGGTGGAAATGTTTGAGGCTTTTAATTTGATTAAGTCGCATGCTGTTGGTTTTGATGGTATTAGACTTAAGTTTGTAAGGCTTTTGATGCCGATTATTGGAGGTTATGTGTTGCATTTGGTTAATACAATTTTGACTACGTCTAGCTTTCCGTTACAGTGGAAGGTTGCTAAAGTTATACCTATAGGAAAAAAGGGGAGTAATGATTTTAGGCCGATATCTATTTTGCCCATTTTGTCAAAAATGGTGGAGCATATTATTAAGGTACAACTTGTTCAGCATATTGATGATAGGCAGTTATTACATGACTGTCAGTCTGGATTTAGGTGTAATAGAAGTACTACTTCTTTACTACTGGGTTTAACGGAGAACATTAGGAGGAATGTTTCTGATGGTGGGGTTTGTGTTGTATTGTCGCTGGATTTGGCTAAGGCCTTCGATAGGGTTAATCATTCGATCTTGGTAAGAAAGCTGCAGGATTATTATGGCTTTTCTGTATCGGCTTGTAAGCTTATTTTCTCTTATTTATCGGATAGAAGACAGTATGTATTTAGTGGCGGTCGTGCGTCAGGTTTGCTGTCGGTTTATAGTGGTGTCCCACAGGGTTCTGTGCTTGGTCCTCTTCTGTTTGTCATGTTTGTTAATGATCTTTTTGGTAGCATAGCTAATGGAATGTGTATTCCATTTGCATTTGCTGACGATGTGCAGTTGTTGTTCAGTGGTACTATGGAGTTTTCTGATGTTTTGCAGAGCATGATTGAATATACTGTTGGGTTATTGGTTAATTGGATAGATAATAATGACCTGTCTATTAATGCGAAAAAGACTAAGGCAATGATGTTTGGTAAATGTGATAGGGTTGATTTTTCTATTACAATAGATGGTCATTTGATTGAGTTTGTTGATAAAATGGAATGCCTTGGTGTTATTGTAGATAATAAATTGAGTTTTGAAAGCCATGTTAATAATATAGTTTCTAGGGTTAACTTTTTTTTGCGTAAGTTGTATAGTTTGGACTTAATGTTGCCTTTTTTTGTTAAAAAGCGGGTCGTTCATAGCATTATTATGCCATTATTTCTATATGCTTTGGAAGTGTACTCGGGAACTTGGGGATATGTTTTAAAAAAGATAAGGCTGGTGTTCAATAGGGTAATGAGATATTTGTTTTCTCTCAGATTAGGTCAGCATGTTTCTTCGTATGTTGTACGATTTCTTGGTTTTTCATTTGAGGATTTAGTTAAATTTAGGACGTTATTGCATTTTTACAAATCATATAGGTTGTTGACACCCAAATATTTGGTTGATTTGTTCGAATTTGGTAGATCGAGCAGAAATAAACAGTTGATTATACCAAGATTAACTTCTGTTTTGGAGCGTTCATTTTGTGTAAGAGTGGCTAGGTTGTATAATAAGTTGCCTGGCTCTTTGCGGGTATTTAATGTTTCCCCTGATGTGTTCAAGATTAAACTCTATCGTGAGTTGTCTGGATTGTTAGGTTAAAGTAAACATAGTTCCTGTTAGAGAAATCTGACCTGTAAGCAGGATCCCTAAGGGAAGCATAGTAGGACTATTGTCTGACATTTATCTTAATATCTTCATGTATTTTAGATTTTTTTGGAATTGTTGGGTTTTGTTTTTGATTCTTGTGTAATTTAATTGACCTTTTTATTATAATTTATTATTAAAATGTAATTTATTTTATTTAAGATTATTTTTTTAAAAAATTTTTTTTTGTTGCTAAGTACTATGTGCTAATATATTTTAAAATTTTTTAATTTCTTTTAAATTTTTTTACAATTATTAAGTAGAAATTTGTAAGCCGGTTATGGCCAAAAGGCTAGGTTACTGAAATTTAATAAATAAATAAATAAATAAATAAATAAAAAAATGTTGTTGCTGATGCGTAGTTACCAGTTGCAGTTGTGATGCTGATACTTTTTTACTGCACAACAGCTGTGCAAAGTTTGAATTGCAAAAGTTTAATAAGCAAACATAAAATAATAATAAAAATGCTATCAACAATAACGATGTCAAATTTTATTAAAAATATTGAACCAACAACTGACAGTTTTCTTATAAATGACAAGGAAAAGTATCACAAAAAAAAAAAATAAAACGATTTCTTTTATGCCAAAAGCTATTGCTTCAGAAAATTAACTGCAGCAATAATCGCCTGCATAAAAAAAAACTTTTGACACATAAAAGTCATGCCAAGTTTCTTAAAGGTCATATTTTTCAAACATTAAACTTTACTTCTGTGCAAGTGATACCCAACAACTGCATTTTAGGTAAAAACTGGATCAAAGAAGTACTGGTATTATTAGAAACTACTTCGAAATATCTTTCACATGATGTATTAAAAATTCCGTTAAGAGCAAATTTCAAAAATAAGTATTGCTTGAAAGATTTTCTACAAAACCTAAAATTTTGTAAATATATTTATTAAAACATAATCTGCAGTATTCATAAAAAATAAAATAAGTTTGAAATGTGTTTTGATGCAAAATTTTCATACAAATTTTTCTTAAAATATAATTCAAAAGACTATGTATAGGGAAAAATACTTCAAGCTTTTATAAACCATATTTTTAGTAACTTTATATGAAAATTTTATATTTATAAAGATTTAAAAAGTTTTATTTTGGAAAATTTCTCAAATTATTTATAAGTTTGAGTAAAAATATGTATGTATGTAGTAATAATTTATGTACATGTTACATATTTAATTATTGTTATATGTACATAATTAATTAAGTGTTCCGCAAAGCCGAAAGCCCGCAATACAGAAATAGTTTATTAAGCAAATATCTAAGGGTTAAATAAATGAATATCGACATAATTTAAAGATAAAGCCAATTTTGTAAATGTAAATGTCAGCCACGGAGTATGAATATATAATGTTACCTCTTAATTGGTAAATCGGTATGCTTTAAACGCCATGTAAAACACATTTTGAAACATTTTCCACTGATTCCTATATTTTAAAGATCCATTTTTTACCTAAATAGATATGGATAAAGTATTTTGCAACTTTTACAACCTTTGGCTCCTTAACTAGGAGCGTTGGCGTGAAAAACATGTTCCTATAGAACTTCTTTCAAGAATACTAAAAAATTATATAAATATCAATTTGGTGTTGAGCCGAGTTAATATTTTTGTATCAAGCCGGTTCTTTTCTGTTAAACAAAAAAAAAAAAAAAAAAAAAAAAATTCTAAGCACTCATTCTGTAAATAATTTTTTTTATTAGCAACACCTTTTCTGTTTTGTAGTGAACAAAAATAGAAATTAGTTTAATTTGGCTACAACGACAAAATAAGCACAGACAACAACCTGCAGCCATGTCGTCGTGAAAATAATCATTGGCATATACACACATGTATTCTATTTTTGACATATTGAAGTCGGTAGCTTGCTGTCTCGAATGTGTTTAAAGCATAACTTTAAAATTCTAATTCATGAATTATTAAATTAAATTAGATCTTACCTAACTATTTTCCATTTTTTAGACGCAAATCACAAATAAATTTTGTTTTGTTTGCTTACCAAACATCAGAGTCTTAAGCCGATATAATTTAACGCCGCAAGTTTTTTGTTGCAAAATTTACTGGCCGTAGGCTAAATTCGGATATTAGCCGGATAAAACTATACCATCAACGGCGACGGCTACAAAAACTAATGCGGATCGGCTCAGCCACTCAGCGCAGGTCTCTTCTCATGAGTTACGACAGCACAATAAACATAGCAAGCAAAGTTCTATTAATTTAAGACACTTTTTGTTTACAAAGCAACAACAATATTTTTAAACCATTGTAAAATGTTATAACATTATGACAATATAACATGATAGCACACCTTGTGAATACCCCAATTGTGTCTAGACAATATGCTATAATTGTGAAGAAACGTTTGCCGAGTTCGTTAACAAATGTCTGTCATATGTTGGTAAGCATACGTTTGTTGAAAAAATTTGGTGTCTACACGATATGTTGGCGCTGAAAACAAATTTTTCAACATAAATTTGCTGATTCAACATATCATGTAGACTAAGCTTAAGATTGTAGAACAAACAAAACATTGCTATAATTTTTTATTTTTCAGCCAGTGTACAGTGTAAAAAAGTACATTCAATATACCCAGTAAAAAATTTAAAGGTTTCGGGAAGCTAGTAAACTACCTGAGTGCTGATATATGCGCTGGCGATTGCACACTACTAAGAAGCAGCAGAGAACCGATTACCATTGAAGTGAATTTTTAGTTTAAGTTAATATAAATGATTGAATAACTTCGCATTATCCCTTATAAGTAAGCAGGTTGTAAGTGACTAATTAAAATCATTATTTTAAAGAAACAATTCACGTTCGAAGTGCTTCTGTTATTCCCTTACATGGAAGCAGGTTGTATTGCAATGATTTTAAAATGTGTTTACGATGATTTCCGAAATATTACCGAACATAGAAATAACATTTTTTTTAACGCAATCAGTTATATAATCAGGGCTGTCAGATGTGGCGATTTTTCGCCAAACGTGGCGATTTATAACCCTTATTGGCGATGCAATTTGTGTTTGGCGACATGGCGATATTTTTGGCGAATTTAAAAAAATTTGGCAATTATTTTGGCGATTTCTAAAACGCATTTTTTATTTTTTTCATATTTATATGCAGTATACAAAAATACTTGGATTAATAGCTAAAGAAAATCAGAAAATGTTATTTAGTCTTATTTGACCTTTCTTTTAATAATTATTTTTAATTGTTTAAGCTTGAGGTGTTTTTATTTATAAAATATTATATTTATTTAATTTCCTGACGATGCTAATCAAAGGTTAGCGAAATATCGATTGTAATAAATAAAAATTATATTTTATAAATAAAAAGACCTCAAGCTTAAACAACTAAAAATAGTTAAAATCAGAAAATATTTAAAAAAAAGTTGCATTGTTATCAGGTTCTTTATAATTACATTAAGCGTATTTTTCAATGTGGAGTGCAGAGCGAAAAAATTGAAGTTTTTTTTAAACTTTTTGGCTCGATTTTGATAAAATATTACAAAAAAATTAATATTCACTCGAAATTTTTTAAAAGCCTGATTTCAATAGAATTGAAAACGAATCTGGGTATGAAGATAATTTTAAAAAATTACTCGTTTAGAAGGCTGAGTTGACTTTAAGTATTCCAGTTCAATTCCAAATATCCACTTTGAATATACCTTTTAAGACATTTATCCTTTGCATCAAATAAATAAAAAAATTTACCATATTCTGACTTATATTCACATAGAAAATCACTCCTATAATAACCGATTTTTTTTTGCATCAAACTCTACTTTTCAAGTTCGGTTTGTGCTTTGTTGTGATACAGACGTGTATTTTTAGCCCCGCATACGATTTGAACTATTAATTAATCACATTTGATTTTGTAATACATAAATATAAGCAGCGAATGGACGCTTAAAAAAAAATAATATATTTTGTTATTTAAATTACTTCACATAATAGTGAACAATTTAAAACGATAAAATTAAATTAAATAAAACAGTAAAAATATATATGTATGTACGTATGAATGTTCATACATGTGTATACATATTCTGAACAAAACATTTAAATTCTGTTTTTTTTCTTTTGTTGTTGTAAAATACAATAAATAATAAAAATATTAAAGCAAAGCAAAACGGTGAAAAACAAAAACAACTCTTTGCATGAGTACAAACAGTGAAACAACACTTAGACAAAATGAAAGAAACGTTTACGTTTTAGTTAATGCAAATGAAAATAATGCAGAAATAAATAAAACAAAACAAAACAATATTAACTACCTAACGGCTAAGACAATTACTCGAACACGTTCCCTCTCACCCTCGGTATTTACACAAACGGTGGATAGTGACTCATTAAAAAAACTACAACAAGATTTGGTGACAAGTGTTGCCAGGCCAGCAAGTATTGCCGTGACGTCAAAAACAAATTTAGTGGGAAATGATACCATGAACTCAAACACAAATGCAATGGAAAACCCCCCTGTAAAAAGTTGTCAAAAGCCTACAGTACAAGTTGGTATGGACAGGTACATAACAGTGCTTAAACGGGGACGCAGCCCTACCTCTGCAGCAGTTGCTTCGGCCTCAAAAGTACCATCTTTTGATAAAATAAATACTCAAAATCGTTTTGCAATTCTGGAGGATGAATCCTCTGAAGCACCAAACGTCATTAAACCATCCAAGCCTCCCCCGATATATCTAAGGGAGCAAAATTCAAATGAGCTCATAAAGAGTTTGATATCGGTGATAGGTGAAAATTCGTTTTACGTAGCGGCTATAAAGCGTGGAAGTATAAACGAGACAAAAATACAAGTCAATAATGAGAATGATTTTCGCAAAATAGTAAACAACTTTGAAACGCTTAAAAAAAACTTTTATACCTACCAACTGAAAAGCAGTCAAGGTCTACAGGTAGTGATTAAGGGTATTGACTCATGTGTGGACCCAGAAGAGGTTAAAACATTCCTAGAAGAAAAAGGCTTCAAGGTAAAACATGTAGTAAATATTAAAAATAGAGAAAAAATTCCCCAACCACTTTTTCGAGTGGAGTTTGAACCCGGCGACGTAAAACTTAAAAAAAACGAAACACATCCTATTTACAATTTAAAATATATTCTCTACAGAAGAATAACTATAGAAGAGCCGCACAAAAAAAATGGACCTGTTCAGTGCTTAAACTGCCAAGAATTTGGCCACACCAAGGCATACTGCTACTGCATACCGCCAATTATAGAGGATGCCCAGTATATAATATTGTCAAGCAGACGGTTGGACCGAAAACAAATACCCCTCAAATGCAGGTTGCAAATCAGGTAAACACAAATGCAATTCAAGACCCCCAGCCTAGTAATAACAGAACCTCTTACGCTAACGTCCTAAAATCAAACCATCAGCCAATGCAAGGTGCCTCGCCAAGTAATGATGAAACTCCGGTTTCTAATTTAAGTCGTTTAGAAAAAACCATGGAAACATTAGTGCAAACAGTAAATAATTTTACGAACACAATGGGTAATATGATGCAGGAAATGCTTAGAATGCAATCGATGTTATTGCAAGCTGTACTTAACAAACCATGAACTGTTTAAAAATTTGTTTTTGGAACGCAAACGGCATCCGCCAACATAAAAATGAATTAGAATACTTTCTTAAAAATAAACAAATTGATGTCATGATGATTTCTGAAACTCATTTGACCTCAAGAAATATGTTTAAAATCAATGGTTATATACTATATGATACCAAGGACCCTCGAGATAAAGCTTGTGGAGGTTCTGCCATCTTAATAAAAACTCGAGTCAAACACTACATTATCTGTGATCACCGTGAAGACTATCTGCAAGCAACGACTATTTGTGTTGAGGAGCTAAATCGAAACATAGTAATTTCTTCTTTATACTCTCCACCTAGATTTTCCATATCAGAAGGCCAATATTATAAATATTATAAATCATTAGGACCCTGTTTTCTGGCCGCTGGCGATTATAACGCTAAGCATACCTTCTGGGGGTCACGACTTATAACACCAAAAGGTCGTGTTTTGTTTAACACAATCTCTAAAATGGGTTTAAATGTGGTCGCGAGCGGGCAACCAACATATGATCAAAAATTTCCAGATGTCATCGATTTCGGCGTGGTTAAAAACATTCCCATAGAAACGATTCATGTTGAAGCTTCCTATATTTATCTTCCGACCACACACCTACAATTGTTACTATAATGAACCCCAATAGAATTGTACCTCCGACGACAGCTACGCAAATTAATTGGTTAAAATATAAAAAATATCTCAGTACCCATTGCACAGAAAATATTGCGCTCAGTACACCGGATTATATAGATCACTCTATTGACAATTTTCACAGTTTTCTGAAACTAGCTGTTCAACATTCCAATATTGCCCCCAAAAAAACAAAAACTATTAAAATATATTCCACAGATGTCGAGCATCTTTTGTCTGAAAAAAGGAGGGCTCGAAGAGAGTGGCAATTGCACAGATCCCCTCAACTTAAGAACTTACTTTACAATTTAAAATATATTCTCTACAGAAGAATAACTGTAGAAGAGCCGCACAAAAGAAATGGTCCCGTTCAATGTTTAAACTGTCAAGAGTATGGTCATACTAAGTCATACTGCTATTTACCCCCTGTTTGCGTAGTATGTGGTGAATTACATGGCACAGTTCTTTGCGATAAGTCTAAAACCGACCCCAACGTAAAAAAATGAAGCAACTGTGGCGGTAATCACACTGCCAATTATAGAGGATGCCCTGTATATAATATCGTCAAGCAGTCGGTTGGACCGAAAACTAATCCTCCCCAAATGCAGATAACAAATCAAGTAATCACAAATGACATACAGGCTCCGCAGCCTGGTAATAACAGAACCTCTTATGCTAACGTCCTAAAATCAAACCATGTGCCAATGCAAGGTGTCTCGCCAAGTAATGATGAAACTCCAGTTTCTAATTTAAGTCGTCTAGAAAAAATCATGGAAACATTAGTGCAAACAGTAAATAATTTTACAAACACAATGGGTAATATGATGCAGGAAATTCTTAGAATGCAATCGATGTTATTGCAAGCTGTACTTAACAAACCATGAACTGTTTAAAAATTTGTTTTTGGAAAGCAAACGGCATCCGCCAACATATAAATGAACTAGAATACTTTCTTAAAAATAAACAAATTGATGTTATTATGGTTTCTGAAACTCATCTGACCTCAAGAAACACATATAAAATTAATGGTTACATACTATATGACACCAAGGACCCTCGAGATAGAGCTTGTGGAGGTTCTGCCATTTTGATAAAAACCCGAGTCAAACACTACCTTATGTGTGATCACCGTGAAGACTATCTGCAAGCAACGACTATTTGTGTTGAAGAGCTAAATCGAAACATAGTAATTTCTTCTTTATACTCTCCACCTAGATTTGCCATATCAGAAGGCCAATATTATAAATCATTAGGACCCTGTTTCCTGGCCGCTGGCGATTATAACGCTAAACATACCTTCTGGGGGTCACGACTTATAACACCAAAAGGTCGTGTTTTGTTTACCACAATCTCTAAAATGGGTTTAAATGTGGTGTCGAGCGGGCAACCAACATATTGGCCTACTGATCAGCAACAAATTCCAGATGTTATCGACTTTGGCGTGGTTAAAAACATCCCCACAGAAACGATTCATGTTGAAGCTTCCTTAGAATTATCATCCGACCACACACCTACAATTGTTACTATATCGAACCCAAATAGAATTGTATTTCCGTCAGGTTACTTAGCGACGCCAGCCACACAAATAAATTGGTTAAAATATAAAAAATTTCTCAGTGCCCATTGCACAGAAAATATTCCGCTTAGTTCACCGGAGAATGTGGATCTCTCTCTTGTTAACTTTGACAGTTATCTTAAACTAGCTGTTCAACACTCCAGCGTTACCCCCAAAATAATTAAAAATAATAAAATATGTTCTTCAGATGTCGAGCGGCTCTTGACTGAAAAAAGGAGAGTTCGAAGAGAGTGGCAACTTTACAGATCCCCGCAACTTAAGATTTTATTAAAAGAATGCACAAAAAGGCTAAGAAAGTTGCTACAGAATCAGAAAACGGCTTCTCTAGAAAAATATCTTAAGGAACTTGATGCAACTCCACAATCTGACTACTCATTATGGCGTGCAGCTAGAAATCTAAAAAGGCCAGTTATATCTAAGCCACCATTAAGAAACTTGAATGGTAGTTGGGCAAGAAATGATAATGAAAAAGGAAACCTGTTTGTAAATCATTTGAAAAACGTATTTACACCAAATATATCTCACAATATTGCGGTCGAGTTACCACCTGTTGATGCTAGAGCAGCTATTCCCCTCAGATTTGAGATAAGAGAAATCGAAAAGGCTATTTGTGACTTAAACACTAAGAAGGCACCTGGTATTGATAAAATCAGTAATAAAATGCTTTTGGAGCTACCTCGCATAGCAAAGAAAATTATTCTTTTTATTTTTAATGCTATTTTACGCCTTGAATACTAGCCTGAAGAATGGAAGGTTTCCTTAGTTACCATGATACCAAAGCCAGGTAAAAATCATACAAAAGTTGAGTCTTATAGACCTATTAGCTTATTATCAAATATGTCAAAGCTGTTTGAGAAATTATTAGTTTCAAAATTAACACCAATTTTAAGTGAAAATAGATGTATTCCAAACCATCAGTTCGGATTTAGAAGAAAACACAGCACAATCGAGCAGACTCATCGAATAGTAAATGTCATAAGAAAAGCATTTGAAGAAAAGAAATATTGCTCAGCACTCTTCATCGATGTTTCGCAAGCTTTTGACAAAGTCTGGCATGAAGGCTTATTACACAAATTGAAGCAAAATTTACCAGCAAACACACACAAGCTGCTAGAAAGCTACTTAGTCGGTCGTCAATTTATTATTAAAGAAGAAAATTTCTTAAGTTCACCTCAGCCCATTGCCGCTGGAGTCCCACAAGGCAGCATCCTGGGCCCCCTATTATACTTAATTTATACTTCGGACATGCCAACAAGCAACTACACACAAACTTCAACATTTGCAGACGATACAGCTTTTCTAAGCGTCCACGAAAATCGTTATGAAGCATCGCGTTACTTACAGCATCATATATTTCAACTAGAAATATGGTTAAGACAATGGAGGATAATGGTCAATGAGCAAAAATGTGTACATATAACATTCACTTTGCGCCGGGAATCTTGCCCCCCTATTACAATCAATAATCAAATAATTCCTCAACATTCGCATGTTAAATATCTCGGTATACATCTGGATCGGCGATTAACGTGGAAATGCCATAAAGAGGCAAAATTAACTCAAATGAAACTAAAAGCCATTCAAATTCATTGGCTTATTGGAAGAAATTCTGTCCTTAGTCTCGATTGCAAGCTTCTACTTTACAACTCTATCTTAAAGCCTATCTGGTGCTACGGTATTCAACTATGGGGCACTGCCTCGGCCTCTAATATCGACAAAATTCAAAGGCGCCAAAATAAACTTCTTCGAATAATCACAGCCGCTCCCTGGTATGTTAAAAACTCAAACATTCATAAGGATCGCAATGTGCCATTAGTGAAATCTATGATTACAAAATATGCAATAAAATATTTAAAAAGGCTTGAACAACACCCAAATCCACTAGCTCGAAATATTTTAAATCATGGCGGCCACACTCGCTTAAGAAGAAGAGACACTGCAGCACTTACCCAATTAGATGAGCGATAAACACCTATAAAAGTGAACATAACCCGTGATGAAGAAAATTTTGTCTGGCACTGGCAGGAAATAAAATAACGTATTAGGTTAAGATTTGATTAATTATTGTTAGTTCATATTTAATATATGAAGATTCAATAAAAAAAAAAATAATGACAAAAAAAAAAAAAAAACTCTACTTTTGCATACTTGATTAAATTAATCTTTTTGCTAAATTTAATTAACTGATCTCATAAGTTCTATATTTTAGGACAATCAGTCTTCTTGTGACAATTGCACAATTTAAAATCGCAAAACGCCAGATTTCTTAAGGTGCCATAGTTTCTTACAAAAATTTTAGTTCCCTTAAGAAAACTATTGCAATTTGAAGTCGCCAAACTTCTTCCGATTGTGATTTACAGAGCACGTACTATGCGATTTTAAGTCAGAAACACAAATGTTAAGCGTTGTTGTATTGTCTACTATAATATAAACACACTACTAGAATAAGGCTAAATATGGAAGCACTGTATGCTCTTTTTTTATATAAAACTTTTATATGGCGATTTTTGGCGAATTTTTTTTACCAAAAATTTAAGAAAATAAATGTTTGGCGATTTTTAGTATGCTATTTGGCGATGAAGGTGAAAAATCTGACAACCCTGCATATAATTGCTTTTTTTTAGCAGAGAGAACGTTTTTTGGGAGAGTGGAAATTCTACGGAGTAAAAGTTTATTAATACGCTATGCTGCTAAACTTTACAACAACAAAAAAAAAAACAACCAAATTTTTAATTCGCATTATCAAAAAATCCGCTATTTGATTTAAAAATTTTACTTCACAATTGTAATTATCGCGTGAAACATTTGTCTGAACTGCTCACTCCACAGTATTTCAGTTATCAGTACTGATGTAAATATCGTCAGACCTGAGTAATCAGTACTGATGTAAATATCGTCGTACCTGACTAATCAGTACTGATGTAAATGTCATCATATCTGACTAATCAATACTGATGTAAATATCGTCATACCTGACTAATCAGTACGATGTAAATGTCATCATACCTGACTAATCACTACTGATGTAAATATCGTCATAACTGACTAATCAGTACTGATGTAAAAACCAGTCGTAGCTGACTGGTACATCATTAAAAAAAAGATTGTTTTTAATTTTTTTAAATAAATATTTTAAAAATTTAATTAAAAATATAAAAATTACATAAATTCAACATTTTTCATTTTTTGCTTTTATTTTTTTGAAAATAAATTTTTTGTTTTTGCCTATGGTGGCTTTTTTCTACTGCTTCTTTTAGGCCCGTCTCAAACTCAGTATAAGACTGCTTCGGAAAGACATCTGAAATTAAAAAAGTAAAATGAAGCAAGTACTTAGGTTATAATTTATTCATTGGAAGGCAAAAATGGTAACTTACCTCTCAAAATGGTATTAAACAGCGTCAAGTTTCCCAGCGCTCTCTTCTCCCACCGCCCTTCCCAATTAAATTGATCAAGGAGCTCATTCGTTATTAAAGTGCGTATAACTTCGCTGGCGTCTTCTGCCATCCCTTTTGATTTAAAAATAAACGTTTTCTGTAAAAAGAGTTAAGTTTAAATTTTTTACATTTTTAATTTTAAATTTTAATTGCTTACTACTGCCATTGCGAAGTCCGGCGTTTGAAGTTTTTCTCCAATACTAACCACTTCTTCCAACGTTTTTAAAGGAAGTATAGAGGCGACTTCGTTCAGCCCATTATCAATAATCTCTCCGGTCATGCGGCACACACGCAGAGAAAAAATATGGTTGGGCATGTTTACGGCAACAACACTATGTTTAATGTAACAATATATTCTTGTCGTACACAAATAATTGTTATTTTAATTTAATATCAACAATATTATAGTTACTGTAAACATATCAATGTTTATCGCAATTATGAATTTGAGTATTGTTGACCGAAAAATAATTATTTTTCTAACAACTTTATTATGATAACTTTCTAAACATATTATATTTCTCACAACCATATCATGATATTTAATAGCCATAACATGATAACTTTCTATACATTTATCATATTGTTACGAAAGTTAAATTATCTAAGAATTATTTATAGTTATAGTTATAAGTTATCTTGTAAGTTATAGTTTTATGTTACTTAAAATTGTCATGTATAATTTTCAACACAACTGTTATTTTATAAATAGTTCCTATATAAATTTCCCAGTAATTTCTAGAAATGGTTATAGAACATAATAAATAGTTTTTACGGGAAGGTTCAGGAAAAATCTAGAAATAATTATGAAATATAAAAGGGGGTGACTCATGTAAAATTAGTCTAGTCTGTTTTGAAAAACGGTTCTGTTCGTAACTAATAATTGTGAACAAAATAATTAATTTCAATAAAGTTTGTTAAGTTGAATAAGTGTGTGTATTTATTTTTATTTGCAATTAAAAGAACTCAACGGTTTATTACAAAGGGAGTAAACCGAACGCGTTTATTAAAGGAAAAACGTAACAATTGGTGTCAGAAGTGAAATTGCAATAAAAAAAAAAAATAAACAAATAAAAAAAAAGGATAAAAAATAAAAAAAAAACTATACAAACAACAATGAAATTCGAGGAGCTAAAAGTTGAACAGCTCAAGAAAGAGTTGGGCAAGTTGGATCTGCCTACTGCAGGAAATAAAGCTGAGCTGCAGAAAAGATTAATCGATGAATTTAAGCGACGCAATATTGACATCGCAACTTATGAATTTGAAGAAAAAGAAGAAATAGAAGTTGCTACCCGTGCAGTAACAAGCAACATGGATTTTGGTACAATGTTGGCTGCTATGATGGAGAAAATGGAAAAAATGTCGGCAGAAACTTCTAGAAAAATGGAAGAAAATTCTAGAAAAATGGAAGAAAATTCTAGAAAAATGGAGGAAATGGTAAAAGAAAATTCGGCTGTAACCTCTAGAAAAATGGAAGAAAATTCTAGAAAAATGGAGGAAATGGTAAAAGAAAATTCGGCTGTAACCTCTAGAAAAATGGAAGAAAGTTCTAGAAGAATGGAAGAAAATTCTAGAAAAATGGAAGAAAACTCAAACACCATTTTAGCCGAAATTCAACAAAATTCCAGATTGACAAATGAAAAACTTGAGAAGCTTCAAGAGATTTCTACTGCTATAAATGAAAGAGTAGACGATATGGAGATAGAATTCAACCAGAAGCTGTTTGATGTTAAAACACATGTCACTGTTTTTGATGGAAAACTACATCATTTGGAAGAAAAAGTAAATAGTCTTCAGTGCCAAGAGGGAGTGGTGCGAGTTTTTCTAGAAGTCTCGAATAGAATAAGAGCTCCAAGTTTTGACGGCAGTTCACCATTTAGTGTTTTTAAGTTCCAGTTTGACACAGTTGCCAACAAAAATGCATGGAACAATGAAGAAAAAGCCATAGAGCTGATTCTGGTTTTAAAAGGATCTGCGGCTGAAATTCTAGAAAGTGTACCAGTAAGTTGCAGAAACAATTATGATGACATAATGGTAGCATTGCAGCGCAAGTATGGTGAGGAACACAGAAAGGACAAATTCAGAATGCAATTACGGGGAAGAGTACAAAAGGCAAACGAAACACTACAGGATTTTGCATTAGAGATTGAGCGCTTGGTGCAGCTTACTTATCCAGGTGAAAGTCATCCATTGCTGGATCATTTTAAGATCGCTTCATTTGTAAACGGTATACGGGATGCTGATGTAAAACTAGCGGTATGTGCATCACAGAAGCCATCATTTGCAGAAACGGTATCATTTGCCCTAGCACAAGAAACCGCAAGGATAATTTCAAGGCCACAAACGTTTATGGTGAGAAAACTTAATTTTGCTGCTGAAGAAGAAAGAGATATTTTAAAGGAAATGAGAAGCATGAAGGAGGCAGTTTTGCAAGCTTTAAGCGAGAAACAAGGTAAAAACAAAGCAAAATGCTTTAATTGTGGTAAGATTGGCCATATTCAGCGTAACTGCAAAGCACCCAAACAACGATCAAGATCTGCTTCGCCGCAAAGGGACAAACGAAGAGCGAGTCAACAATCATCACTGGAGCCACCGCTAAAGTTGAGAAGAGCTAGCAGTGCAGAGGAAACTGAAGGTCCCACGATAAATTTAGTAGTGAAAACGAGTAACAGAAATATTACGACCTGTGGTTACATAAATGGTGAAATCCGCGTTTTGACTATCGACACTGGTGCAGGACATTCCATTATAAGAGCTGATTTGATAAAGGGAGCTGTCGAGCCGCTAAGTGGTGTAAACTTGCGAACCGCTACGGGAGAGCCTGTCATTGTCTATGGCAAAGCAAGAGTGGAAATAAGAATGGCCGATATAATCGTTTTTGATGAATTTATTGTGGCTGAAATTATGGACGAGGTCATAATTGGAGCAGATTTTATGATTTGTCAAGGCATTAGTCTAGACATGGGACAACAAATTATGAATTGGTATGGTCTAGAAATACCCCTTAACGTTGGGAATGGAAGTGAAGCTCTTGTAAGACAGCTAGTCACTAGTGATCATAAGAAATTGTCATCTCAAAGAGACGATGAGAAACGTGGGAAAGCGAGCACATATTCAAGACGGTCCAGTAAACATAAAAGCAAGCACTGTACAGAGTCTAAAAACAAGAAACGCATAAATGAGATTCGCTTATTACATGTGGAACCCATCGAAGACTGGTCAACAGCGCAGAAAAGTGCCCCCTTATTAGCGCAAATTATGATGGCTAAGAAAGAAGGTGAAAGGCCGACTCGTGAAGAAATTAAATTGAACGGTCCACTAATGAAAGCGTATTGGGCGCAGTGGAGTAGTCTGCGGATGATAAATGGTTGCCTATACCGTACATGGGAAAGTACTGATGGCAAAACGGTTAAAAACCTTATTGTAGTACCGACTTCTAAAGTATGTGAAGTTGTGAAGAAATTCCACGAAGGTACTGGTGGTGGGCATCTAAGCGTTACGAAAACCATAAAGAAGTTAAAAGCAAGCTACTATTGGATCGGTTGCAAGCAAGCCGTGATTGATTGCGTAATTACATGCCCACAGTGCGTTGCAGACAGCGGTCTAATTGGAGAAAGTAGAAATCCGGTCCAGCAGTACAACTTTGGTGAACTATCCGTACCAGCGAATAATAATGACTCTACCCAAGAGCAGAAAAACGAGTTAAGACGAAGGCGTGTAAATTCATCAAATGACCAGATGAAAGCCAGAAACAATGGAGTGGCAAATTCGGAAGGCTTCAAAGAAGGCCAGCTGGTTTTACTTTTTAATCCGCAACGGAAGAAAGGACTGCATCTAGAACGACTAGCCCATTATGGAAAAGGAGAATTTGAGCCTATCCGGGACGAACAGGCTTAAGTGGAGGGCAGTGTTACGAAAGTTAAATTATCTAAGAATTATTTATAGTTATAGTTATAAGTTATCTTGTAAGTTATAGTTTTATGTTACTTAAAATTGTCATGTATAATTTTCAACACAACTGTTATTTTATAAATAGTTCCTATATAAATTTCCCAGTAATTTCTAGAAATGGTTATAGAACATAATAAATAGTTTTTACGGGAAGGTTCAGGAAAAATCTAGAAATAATTATGAAATATAAAAAGGGGTGACTCATGTAAAATTAGTCTAGTCTGTTTTGAAAAACGGTTCTGTTCGTAACTAATAATTGTGAACAAAATAATTAATTTCAATAAAGTTTGTTAAGTTGAATAAGTGTGTGTATTTATTTTTATTTGCAATTAAAAGAACTCAACGGTTTATTACAAAGGGAGTAAACCGAACGCGTTTATTAAAGGAAAAACGTAACAATATTATGTTAAAGATGCAATCAAACTATTTTTACTCTAATCATATTATGCTAGCGCCATTTGTAAAATAATTTTGAAGCAGTTGTGTCGTTTTTTTATTTGTGAGCGTTTAAACAATTAAAAGATAAAATTCCATAAAAAAAATAAGTTTAAAGAAATTAAAAAATTAAAATATTAGCGGAGTTTATTCGGTATTAGTGATGTAATAGTGCAAATGCAAAATATCATAGTTTTTTTGTAAAATCCAACAACAAAACACACAGAGATTTCGTTATATTTTATAAAAGTGCTACGATATTTCATCAGCATCTTAAAATTAAAAAAAATGGACACACGCGGTTGCCCATGAAAACCACAGATTTTTTATTTGCTCTTTTGCAAGCCTTATATTGAACTCCGCTATTTGATTAACATTAAGAAAAATTGTAAAAAGCCACAAAATAAAAAATCGATGCAAAAATATTTTAATTTATTTTGCATTTTTATGACAGCTATGAAAGGTGCTGTATTATAATATGATTGCTTCTAAATTTATTATGATTAACATGATGATAATATGATTACTTCTTAGCTTATTATGATTAACATGACAATAATATGATTAATTTCTTAGCTTATTATGATTAACATGACAATAATTTGATTACTTCTTAACTTAGTATGATTAACAGAATAATAATATGATTAAGGGAAAAATATTATGATGTAATAGTACTAGTATATTTAGTCATAATATGATTCAATAATAATCTTAATATGGTGACTACAATCATAATTCTTATCATAATATGTTGCTCTTAGAATATGTTTACCACAACCATGTTTTTTCTTTGCGTGCACCGACTGCTCTACCTTCCTTATGGACACCTTACATTCCATAAGGATTTTATTGTGAGCAACAAACTCAGCTTTAGATAAAAGCTGAAAAAAGTTTAGAAATAAGTTAAAAATGTCAAAATTAGACATATGTTTGTATATGTACTTACATTTACCTCGCAACGTTCTAATTTGAGAGCAATGCTTTCCTGGTTTGTAACCAGAGCGGCCTGCCCGTTGCTCAGGGCAGTATATTGGTTTGCTGATTGGCCAGTATATTGGTTTGCTTTAAGGTAAGAAAATGTGATTAGCACTAAAAAAGAAAGATATTGCATTGAAAAGGCATTACTTTATACTTACATTCACTTCGACTTTTTTGAGCTTCTAAAATGGGTTTCTGGGCTTCTAAAATCGCCTCCTGCCCCTTTAATATTTGTTGCAAGTATTTTTGAAATAAAAAAAAAACATTGTTTGGTCAAGTATGGCTTATTAATTTAGTTATTTAATTTCATTTACCTTCGTTTTTTCTGGCTCCTTCGAGAAGTCATACATCGTTCTAGGCAATATACACTGGTTGGCTTAAAATAGATGCAATGTATATAGGTTTACAATAACAATGAATAAAAATTTTAAAATGTATATTTTCCTTACCTTCGATACGCTGAGAAAGCTCAATTGCTTCTTCAAAAATATTATCTGGACCCACGTCTGGGTCCATCATGTTCTAAGCAAACATGATCCTGCTGCTCATCTTCTGTTCGTTGGGACTCGCGTTGCATCAAAGTATCGCAGTCTTTTTTGCATTCCATTTGTCTCCGCATTCGAGCATTTTTTATTATAATTTTAATTTTTATTATTAGTATTATTATTACAATTGCTAATATTTTATTATTATTATTTAAATTGTTATTATTATTATTGTTATTATTATTATTGTTATTATTATTATTATTATTGTTATTATTATTATTATTATTGTTATTATTATTATTATCGAGTTTAGTTTGAGTGAGTTAGTAATTAAAGTCGTGAAAAAGATTGTGCAGAAGAGGTATGAGAAGAAATTTGCTACCGTTTGGAATACAAAAATACTTAATGAGTATATCCTCCCGTCTAACGCTTATCATTTCAGTACCTTAATCGCTAGCAACGACAATGCCAAGATCCGTTAAGGATTGAAAGGGTTGTTCGAAGTGATTTTCACGTACTTGAAAAACTTGGCAAACGAATTCTTCTGATCCTAAAGTATTTGGTGCTCTACAAATTTGAATGGGTCCTATTTTTTCGCAATAACTAAAACAATCTTTCTCTTTCTTCGGACTTAAAGTAAACTTGCCTAATTTAGAAACGTTCCTTGTGCCTTCTTTGAGCCCCTGTTGTTCATCGAGCCTTAAAAACAACTGTTTCAAAATCTTTTTTGGCTTCTTAACAATTTTCTTCATGTGCTGCATATAATTTTCAAACCTGTATGCTGAAAAAGAATCCAATGGCCCATAGTGCCTAACGCAATCCGCTAAATGCAACAGCCCATGTACATTAAAACTCACTAGCTCATCGCCGCACAGAGGAGTATTTGGCCTGAAAAGCTGGCCAAAAAGGCAAAACTGAATTTTAAGAAATCTTAAGAACTAAGTACGCAGCTCGACAGACAACAATATTTTACATTATATTGTAAATTTTGAAGACTTTTAGTTACGATTTGTAGCTCTGAGACCCTGCTAAAGTCAGGAAAGTGAAGAAAATTATATGAGATTTAAATGTTTTTTTCGGTTTCTGGATGTTTATATGATTTTTTTGCGGCCAAACAAATAAAGGTTTAACAAAGATTTTTTTTTTCGCTGAAAGGTTTGATCAAAAGTTATTTTAAACAGAAAAAAAATTTTAAATATGTTGAATATTCATGTTGAAACAATTCGTTCAAAAGCTAAAAAAAACAAATTATACACTTTTTTTTTTGCAAAAAAAGGAAAAGAAGAGGTTTTTAAAAGTGAGGTTAGCATGTCTACGAATAATGTTTGATACCACAATAAAATTTGGAATCTCTCATTTTAGAAACCAAAAAAAAGTGTGCGTAAGTTTGCGCCATTATTTTTGACGATTTTTTTCCAGTTATGTAATTCATCCAGACTTCTTAGGGTACGGCAAAACTCCGATGGAACGTATTCAGCGACAAAACTTAGGCCCTAAATTTGTAAAACGCAGCGCAATGACAAAAATAACATTGAAAGCAAAAACAATGTCAAAAAGTTTTCAAAATTTTGTTGTTGCTTTTTACAGAAATACATATTGCGTTTTAAAATTATCAACGCCACAAGATATGCAGCGTTTAAAATTTAAAAATTCAATATACATTTCTATAGAAAACAACAAAAAAATTATGAAATTTTTTCGATTTTGTTTTTGCTTTCAATATAATTTTTGGCGTTGCGTTTGCGTTTTACAAATTTAGGGCCTTAGCTTTTTGTTAATGCTTTCAATATTCCCTTTATGAATTAAAAGCTTCAACAACTTCTCAGTAACTCCCAAGTTGACTAAGTGCAAACAATCAAAAGGAAACTGTGAAACCATTCCAAAACCCGTTTCCTCAAAAATGCTTATTTTGGCCTTAAACTCTTCTATATGATGAGAAGGACTTAATCTGGAACCAAATGCTGAATCAATTCTTAGAACACCGACTTCTTTAGAAAAACAAACCCTTCTCTCCTTATATGTTCCTACTTGACAACATTTTGGCCAACCATTTTTACTATTAAGGGAGACAACACCTGTGACAAAAGCCCTTGCTGGAGAATCGCAAGCAAATAAACGAATTTTAAAACGCAATAACTTCTGTTTGACGCCTACTTTAAGACCACTTTCTTGTAGGACCTTCACTTCAGCGCAAAACTCACTCATAAAACTATTTAAACATTTTGGATCTACCTGAGGAAAACCTACAGCTACTCCAAGAATGGGCCACAGAACTCTATTCGAACTCTTAAAAAGTTTAAGTCCATCGACGCCGACATCATTTGAAACTTCTTGTTCTCCATCCAAGTAATCAAAGGAATGTGAAGAAAAATATTTCTGAATAACTAGGTATAAAAACTCTCCTACAGGAATATTACCAATATTTATCTTCTCCCTACTCGTACTCAAAACAGTTTTAGCTGACAGTGGTAAATCTTCGACTCCTATTCTTTTTAAAGTACGTAGTAAATCTTCTAACGCATTTTGTGAAATGTTATTCCTAACTGCCCACGACCTTAGCTCCTCACATTTATTTTTCGAACCAATATTGCCTGTAAAGCAATCACTTCCTTTTTCAAAAACGGTTCCTGCTTCCGCTTCAACACTATCACTTCCTAAAACCGAAACATCTGGGTTGAATGAATCACCTGACGCAGCTTCGGAGCTATCGCTTTCAAACTCACTAAGCAAAAATTCACTCCCTGCAAAACCTGCTGATGTATGTAGATGGTACTGCATCAGAAACTTTCACTTCCTTTACGTTCTGCAAATTATTTTCAACACTTTCACTCTTCACTAAACTTTTATATTTTTTAACTTCGGCCTCAAAAGCCCTTTTTTCTTTCGAAAGACAATTTTGAAGATGTCTTTTCTTCATACTTATCTTTTTTTTTTTTAATTTGTTCTTTTGAATGGTTTTTTGTTTAAATTTGTTTTTTTAAGTTTTTAAAACTTGTTTTTTGTATGGTTTTTGGTTTTAATTTGTTTTTTTTAAGTTTTTAAAACTTGTTTTTTGTATGGTTTTTTGTTTAAATTTGTTTTTTTTTTAAAGTTTTTTAAACTTGTTTTTTGTATGGTTTTTTTATATAATTTGTTTTTTTTTAAGTTTTTAAAACTTGTTTTTTTGTATGGTTTTTTGTTTTAATTTGTTTTTTTTTTAAGTTTTTAAAACTTGTTTTTAGGTATGGTTTTTTGTTTTAATTTGTTTTTTTGTATAGTTTTTTGTTTTAATTTGTTTTTTTTTTTTTAGTTTTTTAAACTTGTTTTTTATGGATTTTGCTTTTTTTTAAATTTTTTTGGCACTTTTTATTTGTTTTAACTTGAACACATGAAATTTTACATTAAAACTACCACCACGAATAAAAAATTTTCAATTTGACAATTTTATTTCAGTACGCGGGGATTTACAAAAATAAAAATGACATTTGCATGTTAAACGGCTAAAAATGCAACTCTGCATTATACAAGTTAACATGCAGTTGTCTCTCTCATACTTATTAATTTTTTGACTTTTTTAAACAGCGTTGCCATTGCGTAATATTTTTGATTAACACACTTTTAGTTAAAAAATCCCCACAATTCCATAATATAAAAAATCAAAATATTTGCATGAGATTTATTTAAAAAAAGTACAATAACACTTAAACCTTAAAAAACATACTTTGAAGATCAAATACGCATATAAAAATGATGCCGAAGCAAAATTATGTATAATAGAAAATTTACCAAAATATTTGTACGAAAACCCCCACTATGGCAACGCCGAAATCAACAATTTAATATAAAATTGCTGCAAGTGTGTTAGTGCCAAATCACACGTTGCAAGTCTTATTGATCAGCTTGCTACCTTATAGGCGAGAGAAAGTGAGAGAGAAACGTTTATTTTCCTCTCTTCACTCTCGTTATATAGTAGCAAGCTGATAAATAAGACTTGCAACGTGTGAATTGGGACTTAGTTTATAACTTTTGTATGTGTTAGTTTACATCAGCCATTTCTTGTAGGGTAACATAGAAAAATAAAAGTTTTGTGAAAAATACAAATCTGTGGTTTTCATGGGCAACCACGTATGTCTATTTTTTTCGATTTTGAAATGCTGATGCTATATTGCTTCATTTTAAGCGCTCTTTACATTTTTTTTTTTAAAATTTTTAAAACAGATAGACCCATTCCGATGTTTTAACTCAATTACAAAGTTCAAAAGGTGCAATATCTAACCCAAAGTTTGATCTAGATTCTAGAATGGTTTTTTCGACTCTCCTGAAAAATTTTATTTTTAGACATACGCGGTTGCCCATGAAAACCACAGAAATATCTCTTAAAAAATATATACATATGTACATAATTGGGTTGATTTTGTCTTGTAGGCGTCCATTTGCTTGTGAGTCCTAACAGACAATATCATCCACTTTCATTAGTGAGTTTTTTCTGGTAGAGTGACAGGGAAAACACAGAATAAACTCAAGTACTAAATGGAACAGAACAAACAGAAAAAAGAAACGGTCCGTTATTTTCTAATTTATTCATTATGCCGTTGTCATGCATAACTCCCTTATATCAACTTGATACTAGAGTTGTGTCGGTCATGAACGAACTAGTTCAATTGAACGGGTCAGTCAGATGAACGATGAACGGCCGTTCAGTTTCATCGTTCAATTCCGTTCAATCGGTCACTTGCATGGATCACTTGGGTCTTTTTAGTCAGTCGGTCACTTGTTTACCAAACAACTGGTTGAAAAGAAACAACAATACTATTGTGATGTATATGTGATGCCAGTATAATATTCTTATTTCATTTACTCATTGCCACATTCTTTTACACATTTTCATAATACGATCAGGGCTGTCAAGTTTCTTGGCGACTTAATTTTCAATTTGGCGACATGCGATTTATTTTTGGCTGATTTTAAAATATATGGCGATTTTGTTGTAAATTTGATAATACTAACTGCCTATTTCACGATGTCAATCGAACGTTTAATTTAAAAATTAAAAAATTTGTTTTTGGTTTACATGTTATTTGTGCGAACGTATACGTTCGAGTGACATCGTGAAATAGGCAGTTAGTCCCAATTTACACTAGGGACATTTCTTGCCGGATATTTTTTGAATTTTCTTTTTATTTTACCTGAAGCGTTTACATATGAAACATTAGAAGTCAGACGGAAATTAATACTTGTATGTAAACTACAAAAAGTAAGAAAGAGAAATAAAAAAAATGTCCAGTACAGATAGTCATGTACTAAACACTCTACCTTTTCGACCCCTCGCCATTAAACTTCGTCTGTACAGCAAGAAATGTCCCTAGTGTAAATTGGGACTAATGGGTTTTAAAACGCGTTTAAGCTAAATGTTATTACATTAGAGATGATTAAGATGACAGATTATTAAGAAAAAAACCCAACAAACAAATTAATATTTCTTTTAAGTATTAAAAATGGATACAAAATACTTTATAAAGTTATCAGAAGATTATTTTAAACATATAAATGATAAAATTGTAAAAATTTATGAATTATTTAAGAAAAAAAAAAAAAAAAAAAAACGTTAAGCAGAGTTAAAGAACCCAAGTGTGAGCATAGTATAAGCCATGAATTTGTTTTGAGACTCGTATACAAATTTACCGTTTGTTATTTAGAAATACTATTTCAATGTGGTATTCCATGTAATATAAATTAGTTTTTGAAAAAATATATAGCTATAAGGATACGTCCGGTACGTACCATTTTAAAGAACTCTTTATGTGCATGTTATTCCAATTGTTAATGTCTGTGTTGAAAGAGTTATTTTTAATAATTAACTCCACTAAAACTCGCTTTCAAAATTGAGTGCAGTATAAACTTCTTGGCACATTATTACGAGCTATAAATTATATGAATGTAAATAGCACGTTAATACCTTCACATGATAACTGAATCGTACACATTGTTTTCCAAAAAAACAGTAAGAATGCCTTACCGGTGAAATGTATAGCATTTTAGATCCAATATTCATTTAATACTAACCACAAGAAATCGTTTTGCTGCTTTAGTTAGACTATTGTAAACTATTGTACCTTTTTTGTGTTCACCAAACATTTTAATTAAACAATTTATGTATCAACGCGACTTTTTCCCATTTTTGGCAAATTTTAGCAAATAGGAAGATATTTATTTTTTAGGATTTATAAAAAATATTTTTAAAACTGTTAAAGATATATTTTATATTGTCAAAAACGCAAAAAAAGGCTTTGGCGATTTTGAACAATAAATTTGTCAACAAAGATCAAAATTAATTCGACAACCCTGGCTGCTATTCACAATTTTACATGAGCGTTGCCAGTTGTTCTTAATATAAAACCCGCCAAATGCAAATTTTTTATTTAAGCAAAAAATTTTATACATATTTATTTCATTTATTTTTTAAATTAGACCTTAAAATAAATTAACAAATTCAATATTCGACAACTTTATTAATTAAAGCTTAGTCAAGTTTTAGAGCACGAAATTATTAAGGAAAGCCCATTTTTAATGTAGATATAACTAAAGCATTCGTTTATTAATGATGCCCCTAATTTTTAAAAAAGAAAGCTGGTTGTGTTCGTACCTAACAGTTAGTGCCGGTTCACACACGTCAAGTTTTACTCGTCAAGTCTTGAGCTTTTATGAGAGAAGGGAAAAGAGAATGCCATTTCATTTCCCCTCTCTCCAAAAAACTCAAGACTTGACGAGTCAAACTTGACGTGTGTGAACCGGCACTTATATTTACCTATTTCAACAATCATTTAGCATATATGTTTTATCCTTCAGTTTTCATTAAAAAATGACAGCTTTTACACTATTAATTACTATGCACTGCTAGATTTCTTTTTGTAGAAATTACAGGCAAAAGACTGGTAAAATAAAAAAAAATATTAGTTTATAAGAATCTACTTATGCATTTAAATTGCTTTTATTTAACTTGCAATGTTTGTTTGTGGGTAAAATCTTGCAACTCAAATTTAAAGCAGATTACTCGAACCGATTTAGCTGACATTTTGTAACATATGTTCAGTTTGGATGACAATGTATGGTTAACTGTGTAAAATTATTATACATCTAACATGTATTGACAAGCAACATGCTTTTATATCATATAAATTGATTAATGACATTATAAGTTCGAAAAACAGGCAGTAAAATTTTTTAAGTAATTATTTCTCTTTAAATAAAGTTACCTAAACATTTACAGCCGTATTCATAAACATTTTAAACTCCATTTCAAATCTGTTTTAAGCATAAATCGTTAAAATTGTATTCATAAACGAATATTACCTTAAAAACCCTATTTTAAACCTTGTGTAAATAAGCAAATTTTAAAATTGGTTCGACCCTTGTTTAAACCTATTTTAAAATGAAATTTTTGCTTTTTGCTGTGATTTTATGGTCATTTTGAACATTTTTGCGAGAAATTTTAAGACAATATATTATTATGTATTTAAACATTAAAAATAAAATGAAATTCAAAAATATGTATGTATGTATGTATGAAAAATGTATATTATTAATATATTTTTCAATTTCACAAATTAAAGCTCAAAAAATTATTAATTGTATATTATGAACTAGTGATGTGTAAACGATCAAAACAAATAAAATAAAACTCGTTATTTGAATACTTTTTGATATCAGCAATAAAATCATCATCTAAATTGCACTTTGTTTTGTTTTGTTTTGTTTGAACTCTTTATTTTTTTTAAATATAAGAGACAACTATTCATATATAAAAAACTATTTTTTTCTCACACACGACAAAAAAAATTTTAGATACGAATACGAGTATGAATTAATAACCACTGTTTTACATCATTACATAGCGTCTTCACCTGACAATTTTTTGTCATACCAAACGTCAAAGTCTATATAAAAAAAAACTCGAAAATTTTTGTCAGCGTTTTTTTAATATGAAGTTTGACGTTTGGTATGACAAAAAATTATCAGGTGAAGACGCTATGTTATGATTCATGTGACAAATAAAAGAGATAGCGTTGCCACCATCAAATTAAAAAATACGGTAAAACGTTTATTAGTTAAAATGCTGATTATGAATACGAATTTAAAAAAAAAGCTTTTTAAGGCTTAAAATGTTTTTTAACTAAAATTCCTCTAAAACCTGAATTATGATTTTTTTTATGAATACGGCTGTTAGAATATGAGAACACCAAACAAGTATGAAAACCGCCACGTTTAGCGAGAAATCACTACATATGGCAGCCCAGATTGTACTATGAAATTTTCTAAACAATGTGGCAAATTGCCACTGGCAATGTGTTAAAAGAAACAAATATAGTATACTGGTACAACATAAACATTTTAATAGTATTGTTTCTTTTCAATCAGTTGTTGGGTAAACGAAAAAACAACTCAGAATTTTTCGTTTATTGTTTTCTATTTTTGGGTACACTCAAAAAGATGTACAGTAACTGAATGTAATTTACTAAAATCATTTTCCGTAGAGTTAAAACTTAAATAAAATTTGTTATTTTATAATTAAACTAATTCTTTAACTATTTCTATATGTTTCTCCAAAAAATATATGTTCAGTTATTTTTTATGCATAAAATAAAACTGAAATACTTAACTGCAAAGATATTTTAAATTATTTTATTATTTACATACTTATAGGAACATGTGCACATAAATTAAAAAACACAAATTTTTCGCTGATTTGGTAGGTAATAATGACAGGTATAAATACTGTTTTAGCTGTTTTAGTATGTAATTTAAATTGAGTTAAAATTAATTGAAAAAACCTTTGAATGTATTTTTTGTAGTTTTTACATTGAAATAACAGAAAAATTTATTAATTTTTAAAGAATTTCTCCGTTTTAAAATTAACATTAAAAAATAGCCGCAAAATTCCTTTATTTTAAATGAAATTTCAGTTTTTCAAACTTAATATTATTTTGAATTTACCTACATAATATTTTGAGTGTAACATCAAACAAATATGCTATACTTGTTTCTTTTAACACATTGCCGTATTCAATCAATTGTGAATGAATGAACGAAATCCACAAAAGACCGACTGACACAAAAGATAAACTGACCCAAAAGACAAGTGACCCGAAATGAACGACTGAACGAAGTGAACGAACTCGTTCACTGTTTTGAATTGAACGTTAATGACCGGTCACCTAAATGAACCATTAAACCCAAGACTACTTGATACTGACTCTGGTGCGATTATTCATCGATGAAAATGTCATAATGACAATGTCGCTCATAAACGCCACCGGGCGGGTACTTGTGAAATTTAATATATATACGTGAATTTAATACAAAATTGAAAGTGTGTTAGTTTATAAGTTTTGTATGTGTAAGTTTACATCAGCCATTTCCTGTAGGGGTGTTTTTGGAATTTAAATCAGCTGATTTAAAAACAAATATAAAAAAATTATGTACCTAAAATAAAATTTTTTTTTAGTTCTAATCCTTGAATTAATAAATTAACTTAGATCTTACCTGATTATTTTCCATTTTCAAGACGCAAATCACAAATAAATTTTATTTTGTTTGTTTATCAAACAGCAGAGTCCTAAGCCGATCTAATTTGACGCCGCCAATGATTTGTTGCAAAAATTGCTAGCCGCAGGTTAAATACGGATTTTAGCCGCATTAAACTATACCATCAACTGCGACGGCTACAAAAAGTAACGCGGCACGGCGCAGCCGCTCAGCGCTGGTTTCTTCTGATGAATTACGACAGCACAATAAACATAGCAATCAAAGTTCTATTTATTTAAGACTCTTTTTGCTTACAAAGCAACAAGAATATTTTTAAACCATTGTAAAATGTTAGAACATTATGACAATTTAACATGATAGCACAGCTTGTGAATACCCCAAATAACTTTTTAAAATTAAGACTATTTAAAGTAAAACTTGGCCAAATTAATTTTCGAATTTGAATTTCCCTTAAATTATGTTACAAATTTTGGCGCCCTTTAAATTATGCCGCCATAGGCCCGGGCCTAGGTGTAAATCCACACGGCAAGCCCTCTGAGGAGATTGAGTGGTTGCAATCGAAACATGTCAGGGTAACCTGTCCGTAAAAAACGCCTGGGTTCGAGCCCAGATTGAGTCAAGAATGAAAAATTATCAGTAAATTTTAATTAATTTTCATGTTGTAAAATTCCTTTCTTCATAAAAATAATTTAATGAAAATTAAATTTGATGAACTTAAGCCTAATTAAAAATATTAAAAAAAATTTGGATTAAAAATATGTAATAAAATTAAAAAGCATTATTTATTGCCACAGATATATACTATTAAATACAACATATGTATAAGTAAAAACAAAAATTATCATTAAAAACATAAAAGGCTATTCAACAGCATTTTCAATAAATTTAATTACACATTAAACACACCATTATATGAATAGTTTTCCTTAATTTCCAAAGTGTTGGTCAAAATACCATTCGAGTATGATCTTTCATCATATTCTAAACACCAAGAATTCAATAGTTGAACTTTGGTTCATCAATTCGTTTGCATTCAGCTTTTGCCATTGCTGTTCCAAAACCGTTATTTCTTTTGTAGTAAAATCTACCAATTTTTTGGTGTTTACAGGGTTGTTATTATTATACATTTGTATAAACGAATAAATGTCAAAATACAATTATAGAGATTGACAGAGGTGATAAGTTATATTGTAAAATAGCAATATATAAAATTTTTAAGATTTAAAAATGCTAAATAATGCTAAAAAAAATATTACAAAAATGCTGAAAATAATGCTAAATGCTATTTGAAAAATTCGCTGCTAAATCAAAATAAATAATGCTAAATTTAGCAGTGAAAATGCTAAAAGGGTCACACTGACTGCGCATGTTGGATCTCTGACGTCACACAACCTGCTAATAATTTTTAGTTTTAAAACAGTTGAGTTTATATGTTAATATGACAGTGGGACAATTTATTGTTGTTTTTTATTTAAATTATTTACAACAAAATTGTTGATTGGAAGTTATTTTTCTCATAATTTCATATTTTACATTCACCTTTTAAAAATATAACCATTAAAGGCGCCCGTACACGATATGTATTTGTCATCTGACATGTCAAATTTTCAAGTCACATGTAATTGTTCATGTCTGTCAAAATTGCTGTTTTACATAAGGTTTATAATATTCGGTCACAAACGTACATGTAATTTGCTTCTGACATTGTCTCTGTTTTTTTCGCATTGTTATTGCAGAAACCAAAGTAGTTCTCGGTTTCAAAATAGCTTGCTGCCGCCACGAAAATATTTATTTGCGCCGTAAAATAATTTAGCCATCTTAAAATTTTTTATTTTATTTTAAAGATAATAATTTAGAATTTTATAATTAAACGGTTTTTACGTATATATTTACATAAATTCTATTCAATGGTGAGATGAGCATACATATCTTGGTATTGTAAAATATTAACTTCAGCCGGCTAATGATTCCGTCAATAGTTGACGCCGCTGCCAGTTTCTTCCCGGCATAGATTTCTGATGTCAGATGGTTTGTCAGAAGAAAATAGAGCACGCTCTAATTTAAATTTTGTCAGATGACTTTGCGTCTGACTTTTACAGAAGCAAAGTTAAAAAGGTAACACACGACATGTATGTGTTTTGCAGTGGGAAATTTGACATGTCAGATGACAAAAACATGTCGTCTATATGCTCCTTTAGTAAAAAAACATGCAACACGTTAGTTTTTCAAACAATTTCTCAAGTATTTTTATTGTGGCAACTTTGTTGGCATTTGTCTACTGCACACTTTATGTTTGTACTCTTTTTCTACTTTGTTGTCTATATATATTTTTTTAATTTTTCTTTATTGAGCAACTTTTAACACACGAGTTTGAACATTTTTTGTAATTTGTTAGATTTAATTCTTGTAAAGAAGCTGGAGTCATATGATTTTGCATATTTTTTGTGTGATGATGTGGCATTAACAACAGGGGGCAAATTATGGCAGTCGTGATCGAATACTTTTTCGATACGAAAGCAATTTTATTTCTAATTCTTTCTGTCCATACTGAACAGATCGAAATTATTTTTTTAGTGTTGTAAAGCATTTATTTGTGTTTTCACAGCACTGAAATAATAATTACGATTCGTTCAGTATTGACTGAAATAAAATTGCTTTCGAATCGAAACAGTATTCGATCACGACTGCCATAATTTGGCCCCAGATTTTGCAAACCGTTTTTTATGTCGAATTCTGCCAGGGGGGTTACCGCGTATTTCGATTCGAAAGAAATAATTTACGAGTTCGAACAATTTGTACTGTGTATTACGATTTTCGTACAATTTGTTTCGAATGAACGGAAATTTTTTACACACTATCGAAAGAAAAAATCCCTTTCGAAACGGCAACTCTCTATTACGAACAATAAAAATCCCTTTCGAAAGTGCAACTCTGTATTACGAAAACACGAGTCAGTAATGCAAAAAGCGTTAGGAAATTGTTCGAAAGCTATTTGGTTAGTGACAAAGTGAAAGAAAAATAAAAAATTTAAGTATTTAAATGTTTCATGATAAATAAAAGTGTACAACAATCAAATTTAACTTTATAATGTTAGATTTGATATAAAAAAATGTTTACTAATGTATTGTTGAAAATTTTTTAATATTTGTGGTCTTGAAATTTTCAAGGAATACTTCAAAAAAAATGACATATACAAATAAAAAGCAGTATGAGGAAATGGTTGACTTCATGACTAAGCATCCAGACTTGGCAAAAGGGCATCTTAATGTTCCAGATGCTAAAAATAAATCTAAAATTATGTGGCAAAAATTGTGCTCGAACTTGAATGCATTTGGACCACCCGTGCGTGATGTTAAAGGCTGGAAAAAGGTATTTTTTTTAATAAGGCTGTTTTAAATAATCCATTTGTTAACATCGCTTAGGTTTGGGCAGACTACAAAAATCACGTAAAGTCTAAATGCCGTCGAAACCGCAGCAGTATTTCGGGAACAGGAGGTGGACCAAGCAAATACTGTTCCCTTACAGCATTGGAACAGCAAACATCCGATCTCCTTTCGATTGAAGAGGCTGTTAGTGGAATGAGTGGTACCTTGGAGTTTGGTGCAAAAACTTATTTAAACACCGCATCATCGAATAAAAATCCAATTGATGAAATCATAATTGATGATGAAAACGTTGAGGATATTGGTTCAGACTTCTCCGTGCCAGATGATACTATTCAAAAGTCTACTCCACATCTTCCAGTACGAAGAGCGTTTGATAAAGATGCCCTTATGGAAAAACAGGTTGAAAATCAAATCTCGTACCAACAGAATTCATCAAGAATTTTAAAGGAAATGAATCAGAATTTAGAAAGCATTCAAAAATATGTAAGGAGAAGTTCTGACACTGAGGAACGCCGGTATAAACTGCAGTTAAAAAAGTATGAGCTTAAAAAAGAAAAAATGGAGCTAGCAAAACAACAGTTATTACTAGAAAAGGAAAAATTCGAGTTTAAAAAAAAAATGAATTAGAAAAATCCAAACGAAAACTGCAACAACTAGAAATGAAGAAAAGTATTTAAGATATTGAGTTAGAAAAACGTGGTATTTAAAAGTCAAATTTTATCTTTATTTAAATTTTTTTTATTACAGTTATTAAATTTTTTTATTTTATTACATTAATTGTCTTTTGTTTTTTTTATTATTTTTTTATCTTTTGAAAACTTTTATTATATTTGAGAAGCTAGCGAACAAAACTATACATGTTCTCTGTACATGATTTTTTTAATTTTTTTTTTTCTGGCTCACTAAGTACACATCTATGAATTCACGAAATATTTTCATTAAAATCAGTTTAAATAATTTACGATCGAACTGGTTTTAAATAAAAATATTTCGTGACTTCGAATTATTTACTGAGGACATGTATAGTTTTGTTCGCCAGCTCCTGGTTTTATTTCTGCAAATGAATTCGAAAATATGAATGTACATATCGCTACTTTAATTTGCAAAAGGCGTCTCTAACATGAAATTTTTTTAAGTTTGGCACTTGATAAAAAAAGAATATGGTATAAAAAATTTTTCTTTTGTAAATTAAAGTGACAATATATATAAAATGTTAATATTAATTTAAGTATGTACATATCTTAATTTATATTTATTGCGTTATATAAAATTTTAGTTTTAATAATTTCTTTTATTTTGTGCCTTTTTTATTCTTAATAACTACATATAAATTGAAGTTCTTTTATTTTCTGTAAATAAATATCATATTCATATTTTTTATAAGTTTCTTCTTAAATTGTTTTTTATTTCATCTCTTATAGTTTTTGCTATATCACTTAAATTACTATTTTCAGTTTCAGCGGTAAAGCTTGAAGCAGAAAGAGACACATCGTCATCAGTATTATCTACAGGAAATTGTTCAACATTATACTCCAAGCAAATGTTGTGTAATGCACAGCAGACATTCAGAATTTGGGCTGCTTTTTCTGGAGCATAGTGTAATTCTCTCGCAGCTAAGAGGCAACGAAATCTGGCTTTCATGAGTCCAAAAGTTCTTTCTACAACAGAGCGTGCTTTCGAATGTTGTTCATTGAAAAATGTTTCCGCTGAGTTTTCAGCAGCATTTCTGTATGGAGTAAGAATCCAAAGCTCCAGGGGATAACCAGAATCACCTATGTAAATAATTTAAATTATTAATATTTTCTATTAACTTCTAGTTATGACAATAAAAAATATATGTAATTACCAAGTATTCTAGTTGATCTGTTTCCATTTTCAAACAATTCTTTTAAATACTGCCTTTCGCTTGATAAGCTCCACACATGAGAGTCGTGGCTTGCACCACCAAAGCGTCCATTCACTGCCCTAATAAACATTTCGTGATCGCATATCTAAATAAAAACATAGAAACTTTACATGCATGCGTAAATAGTTATGTATATAATTGATCTTACCGCCATAGCATTGATGCTGTGCTTTAATTTTCTATTAAAATACAAATGCTCGTTAGCACTTGGCCTTATTATTTGAATATGAGTGCCGTCTACTGCTCCAATCACACCCGGAATTCCACTTATATTATAAAAATATCTTCTGGCCTCCTTCTGTTTTTCTTCCGTTGCTTTTAACACAATATGCTTAGGACAAAGAGATTTCTCAATAGCATGACATACTTCAGACATGCAACTGGACATTGACTGCTGAGAAATTCCGAGGTGTCGATCTTGTCCAATTTGATGTTGGTACCCACCTTGTGCCAGAAATTTCAGAGTGGCTGCCAGTTTTAATATAGGTGCAATGGCAGTAGACCTGCGTGCAGTTTTTAATTCACCTTCTATACTAGTAAAAACGTACGTAAATGCATCCTTACTTAGTCTAAAGTTTTTTACAAAACTAAACGTACAATTTATTAATATAATATTTAAAGTAAAAATTTTGTTTCCTTACCTTTTATCATTAAGATTAATAATATTTGATGAATCCCTTACTATTTTTCTTTGGACTCTTTCTGAAATGGTATCATCGTTTTCATTGTCATCAAACCACAGGAAAATACAATCCATTTTAATTCAAATCACAATTATTTTAAACACTTTGAATAATATTTAATATTTCTTTTGTTTTGGGATATTTTCCTCCATTTTTGTATTTTGTAACAGTGCTACCAACTTTTTATCAAATTTCCCATTTGCTTATAAATACAACTCTGTCTTCGTTTCGAACGAGTTACGCAGTACGGTTCAACTTTCGAATCGGAAATTATTTTCGAAAATTTTTTTCTTTCGAATCGAAATACGCGGTAACCCCCCAGATTTTAGCGTTAATGAATCGTACGATTCAAGAAACTTGTTACATCTTATGATATTAAATAGTTTTTGACATTTCTTATAGTTTTCTTCAAAATATAAGCAGCAAATTTAGGGAGTGTTAAAAGTTAAGTGTTAAATGTTATATAATTAAATTCAACATTTTACATTTTTCGAATTTATTCTATGAGCTAAATTTCAGTTATGTATTTTATAAAGCTTTTTTGTAATAATTCTATTCCTTCCATTTTCCAGAAGTGACTTCATACACTACCAAACTATTATATTGTAGGAATAGAACTATTACAAAAAAGCTTTATAAAATACATAACTGAAATTTAGCTCATAGAATAAATTCGAAAAAATGAAAAATGTTGAATATAATATAAAGTTACCTTCGGAAGGAAATAATTCCCAGTTTCTATTTGTTATATAATTAAGTTATTATTTTTTTATTTTTTGCAGTTTAAACGTTATGAGGCCCAGCCGCTATTGACAATTGGAAAGCGTTGTAAGCCTGGATCTTCTTTAAAACATTTATGTATGCCGACATCGATTGCTGTATCTACCACTGGTGAAGTATGTCACTTTATTATTTAAGCAAATACAACATATACTAATTTTACTAAATGCAATAGGTAACGGATATAAGAAATTAACAAAAACACGAAAATGTTTCTTATGAGCTTTTTTTCTTCTGCGAAGCAATTATTTTTTTTAAGAAATAAATTCCTTATTAAAGGTTTTACTCTTTACTCTGTTATTTACGACAAGAACTTGTGGTTTAAAGCGTTTATTCAAATCTTTTCTACAAAAAATGTGATATTTTATTTAAAAAATTTGTTATTCGTTTCTTAAAATTGTTTTGCTCTCTTAAAGGGTAGCATGTTTTTTTCTGAAAAGCCGACCGTAACTACAGGTGGTTCGGAACGCCTTCTGATCTTGGCAGTTACAGTAAATTTTTTTTGATTTCTAAGTGTGTTGTTAGGACTGGTGCAATGCAAAAAACCCTTTGTTATTTTTGGATTGTTATGGTTCCGACATCACCTGTTGAATTCGCCTTGTGTAAATTTAATGTAAGCAGCTGGGTTCCCAGTTTTATTTTAAGCCTTATCCCCAATTTTCGATTTTTCATCCCCAAAAATCCCCAAAATAACCATTTTCTTATCCCCAAAAATCCCCACATTTTCTTAAAAATAAAATACATAATATTATGTCAATGGAAAAATATGCATACATCGATTTTATAAATAAATCCATTTGCGTAATATTATTAAACTAATGTTATTTATTCTTTGAGTTCTACGTATCTATGTACACATGTATAGTATGTAACAAGTGTAACGTTTAAACGCAAAAGAAAAATAATTATGCGTCAATATTTATCCTTTCAAAAACTAGGGAATTAAAATCCTCTGATTCATCAGCCAGTGCAATTTTGTTTTACATGTTGTTTGTTTAAAAAGTGCATTTGAGATGATTGAATAAATTTGTCACAGAAAGCTGCATTATTTTAAAGTGTGTATTTATTCTTTTTAATTCTAATAACTTATATTGCATTCTGTTACAAATATTGATTTTGGTTGTATTCATTACAGAAAAAGACTAGTTTAACAGAAGTAACGCTAGTTGGTACAAAACCATATTTAAAACTATTTCAACAAGTTCTTGAAAAAGTTTAAACCGCAAAAAAGACTAAAATTTGAGCCCAAATCTTGACCAAATCGGTTTTGCCATTGCAAAAAAGGAATTTATAATAATATATTATCCCCAAAAATCCCCAGCGAAAAAAGAGCTTTTCCCCAAAAAATCCCCTGGGGATTTTTACGAAATTTTTATCCCCAATTTAAAAAATCTCCAATTTGGGGATAAATCCCCAAAACTGGGAACACTGTCCCGTACTTTTAATTTGTGTAAATGAGAGCGGATTTCTTCTTCTTGCACGAAACAGCCCAGACTTTTTCTTCGTGCAAATTGTATAAATTGCCAAACAGCTGTAACATATAAACAAAACAATGAAATGCAAAGGAAAAAAATCATGAACCAAATTTTGGAAAAAGTGTTGTGGAGTAAAATAATGTACTCAAATATAAAGTTTTATTGTGAAATATTAGGAAAACGTAATGTTAGTTATTGTTAAAGTGTTTGTTTTGTTTAATTTTTGGTAAAATTTGTTTATTCCTACAGACGATATACAATTTTTCAAAAGTGGCATAAACTTTTATTGTTTTGTAAGGACTGTCAAAGCAATAATTTTTTATTCTGTGCTTAAAATTTGGTTTACTTTTGTGTAATTTTGTCTCTTTATGAGAGAAATTTATGCTTGCTCTCATTTTCACGAGCTTTACCCAGAAAGTAAAGAAACAGAGCTATGGAAAGCAATGCGAATGCTTAATTTCACCTGTAGAAAATAGAATTTAATTACAAGTTACGTGGCCGTTGAAGAAGTGATGGGCTGCTTGTATTTTGAATGGAATGCGGATAGGGTAAAATCACTATTTTTCTTTGGTTCTTTTTTCAGTAATAATATCTGTGGACTTTTGACAAAATAACTTACAACACATATTTTCATATGTTCATTTATACAAAAATATGTGATGTATAAAATAAAGAAATGCATACATATACACAAAGAAAAAAAACATCTCGATATCTCGAGTCTGTGTTTAGATTTTAAAAATGTTTTAATGTAGAATCAAAGAATTCCTAAAGTTCTTTTGTATTCATTGGACAAAAAATATTACCGAACTTTTTATTCAGGAAAAATTCCATTGTTGGACCCTTTTTGACGAGGCTTAGCTCACGGGAAGTAATCGCTAGAGCCAAAATATATAGGGAATCTTCATAAAACATGTCAAAGTTCATTTTCAGGGGGGTAAACCTTGAACTTTTTTCCCCATACAAGGTGAGTCGGTCTAAAGTACATGTGTATGCATATGCTATAACCCTGCAAATAATAGGACCAGTCCAAACACGCGTGTAAAGAGTAGTCCACAAGGGACCAGGACTAGTCCAAAAGTAACCCAAACGTATGGAAAAAACCTGATCTATTTAATATTACGATGTCCTAGGAGATGGTCCTCTCCCTAACCCACCTTTGGACCACTAAGGAGTAGTTTTAAAACTACTCCATGGTATACTCAAGAGGATTAGTTTTGAAGTCGCTTAAAAACGAAAGCATGTCGTTAAAAAACGAAGACATGTCGTCTCACTAAAAACACTTTTTAACAATGACATAGTCCATGACTGCATTGCATCGGACCAGTCCATGGAGTAGTCCATTTTATCAAAATGGATCAGGTGGTCCAATTTTATTTGCAGAGAATACATATTTGTTTATTGTAAATCTGTAATGTTTGATATTAAACATTAAATTATTAACTCTTTTATACATACAATAAATACAATATTAATACTATTTTAACCACTTGGTACTTTTTCTGCAAAGCGGTCACCATTTGAACCTTTTTAATTCTTATCACTGTCTGTGTTGTTTTATATACACTCATGCTTTTTTGTTTATGTTTTTGAAAAACAGCTGATACGTTCTTTCACTTTCCAAAAGTGCTGTACCCGTAATGTACCGCACCGTACTGTAAGCACGACGGTGCACTTATAGAAAGTTTAAAAACGTGTAATATGTTTTCCGTTACATAAACAAAATGAAACAATACACACATTGATGGGAAACAAAAATTTTAAAATGGTGACCGCTGTGCAGAAAAAGTACCAAGTGGTTTAAATAGTATTAAAAAAGTATTTTGTGTATGTAATAAAACGTAATAATTTAATATACATAAATATTATTGACTTACAATAAACAAACTTGTATTTTATCATATACATATGTAGGCTGTAGGAAAAATCGCCCAAAGAAAAATGGCCCAAAAAAAAATGAAAAATCGCCCAAATGAAGAATCGCCAAAACGAACATGAAAAAGGACCCAAAAAGTTAAATATGAACTTTTGCCAAAAAAAAAAAAAAACGAAAAAGGGCCAAAAAAAAAATGACCCAAAAAGCAAAAACGAATTTTTTCCCAAAAAAAAAATGAAAAATTACCCAAGTTGCAAAAAAGTGTTTATTATTCAAATAAATTTAGTTACATACAAATGTAAGTTTTATGTAAAAAATGGCATTGTATCTTCAACAGCTGCTCGGCAGTATGGACAGTAATACTTATTTGAGCCTTCCGCCAAACTTTGTGCACTCTTCAATAGTTAAATATTAATTAATCACTGCACAGTTATAATCAATTACTCAAAACAGAATAATTAAAAATCACCAAATTTATTTTTATTTTTTTTTGCCATTTTTCTTTTGGCGATTTTTCCTACAGCCACATATGTATATTGTAAATGTGCATACCCCAAACCAGGTTTTGATACCATCCTGCAAGCAATTTGGTAGTCGAATACAAAAATAACGCATTTACAATTAACTTGTTAACAATAAATTCAGAAATTCCCCGAAACCAATGCGAGTGAATTCTCTGCAGCAATTTTTTTTTATTTTTTAATTGTTTTGTATATGCAAAATTTTAGTGTCGCAGTGACGTCTGCCGATCAATTGTCTCAAATAAGGGAGATACGGACATTAGAAATGCCTTTAAGTTTATAAAAAAAAACGAAAAGTCCAATATAATAGTCTGGTAGCAGTGCTGCCACAACCAATACAATTTTTACAACCAAAATTTTTTAAAAAGTTACCAAATGTAAAAAAATATAACCAAATTTATAATGCCTTTTATTAATTGAGAAAATCTTTAAAATTTAATTCAAATTGCATTGCAAAGGTTATTTGCACTTTTTACTAAAATAATAATTATAAGTCAAGAAAACAAAACAGGAAATGTAATTATTTTACATTTTAAAAAAATAACGAGAAACTTAATTAAAAGTTTTTATTTATTTGAGATTTTTTCTTAAAAAAACTTTTTTATTTTACAAGAGTTAAACCCGTAAAATTTCCATACAAAGTTCAGTATATTGAAAATAAATAAGTATTTTTTAATATGCCAGTTATAAATAACAAAAATGGAAAATTGTACGCTTTTTAGCTGTTACTGGCAGGACTGTCAAAGTTGGCGATTTTTTAATCCTTTTTTTCGATGAAAATTTACGTTTGGCGATATGGCGATTATTTTGGCGAAATTTAAAACGATTGGCAATATGCGAAATGCAGTTTATGTAAATATTTTTTACATATATCTTAAATATTGTAAAACTCTTTTCTCATGTTTGTAAATTTTATTTCAAATTTATAGTTCTTATTATAAATAACTGTTTAACAAATTGCTCTATTTGATATATTTTGTGAATCATTGTAAAATATTATGGCGAATATAAACAAATCCGCCTTTTATCAAATAATTATCTTTAAACACATTAAAGTTATAAACAGTAAAATTTCCAATTCAAATTTCTTAAGCTTACAGCCATTTCTTAAAGAAAATTACATAAACTTTAAAATTATGTTGACAAATCAATGTAATTTTGAAAAATCTTTACAATTCCTATGTGTATTTTTAAATACGTATATAAATATACTTCTGAAACTAACCTAAATTAAGTACATTAAACTTATTTTCGAGTTGTTAGAAACACTAAAACGACTTTTGTGTAATTTTTCAGTAATTTTCTGAAATCGATTACGCATGATTTTATGCACTTCCTACTTTAAGTACTTACTTATCTTTACTACTTTTAAAATCAAGAAAATTACGCTCATTTAAAAAAATAATTGAAAAGCTCCATTGATTTAAACTTCATTTCAATTTCAGAACATGGCGTTTTTAATATAAAAATCACAAATGGCAATATTTTCTTAGCAAAAATCTTAAATAAATTATTTGGTTGCTGTTTTGTAAGGGATTTTTTGTTTTCGATAGATTATAAAAAACTTCCGTTCATTGGTTACAAATAATTAAAAATCGTAGTACAAATTATTCGAGCTCGTTAATAATTGTATCAATTAAAACATATTCGTACTGTTATTATTTTAGAAAAAAGTAACCAAAATGAAAAAAAATATTCACATCTCCACATTGAACAAAAATATAACCAATTTTGGTTAGAAATAACTAATGACGGCAGCTCTGTCTGGTAGTGTATAAAGTCATTTCTGAAAATTGAAGGAATAGGACTATTACAAAAAAGCTTTATAAAATACATAACTGAAATTTAGCTCATAGAATAAATTCGAAAAATAAAAAATGTTGAATATAATATAAAGTTACCTTCGAAAGGAAATAATTCCCCGTTTCTATTTATTTATTTATTTATTTCCAATTCTATATACAAGACTTAAAGCCTCTTATTGCAGTATAGAACATTGTTTTAGCAGAAACATTTATAATTATAATTTGTAAATGATAAAATTTAAAACAAAAGAAAAAATGTTAAAGAGAGAAAAAAAAATTATTAAATTAATAAATTAAATTGAAAATTAACAAAATAATAATATATAATATTCATAAAAAAAAGAAAAAAATTAACATGCAAAAAAATTTAAAATGCTTTTTTTAAAGCTCAGTGCGTTACTAGTTATTTGTATTCGGGAGTAGATTCCAAAGACGGATTGCATTAAGGAAAAATTGCCAATCGGAAGTTAAACTTTGGTGTCTAAACAATAAAATTCTTTTACCTCTATTAGACCTAGATATGGTTAAGCGGTTATGCAGATGTTCTGGGTGTTGAGTAAACACGATTGTGTGCATAAATATCAGTACCCTTGTTTTGAGAAGGTCATCAAACTGAATACCATATAATTTTACCGTAAAAGGAGAAACAGAATTAAACCTTTTCAAGCCATATACGTATCGTACAATGCTTTTAAAGACTGAGTTTTAATTTCTTGTACTTGCCGCATCACATTTGGCAAATAATTCGCATCCATACATCAGTATTGGCAATAAATAGGATTTGGCAAGAAGTATTCTTATTTTGATAGGTGTACAATACTGCGTTTGCCAGAGAGTTCTAGGCATGGAATATGTACGGCCACATGCATAATAAATATGGTTGCACCATGTCAGGTTCTTATTAAAAATAATACCTAGATTTTTTGCTGTATTAACCCTTTCAATACGTTCATCAGCAAGAAAAATATCAGGTATATGATCGGTTATAGTAGTTCGTTTTTGGATAACAAGATATTTATATTTTTTTGGGTTGATACTAAGACCATTAGCAGTAGCCCATTCATATATATGTCAGCATTCTTTGTGTCTCACTGGATAGTGTTACTTTATAAATTGAATGTATTTAACTCAACTATTTTAACAATTAGAAATTGGGAATTATTTCCTTGTGAAGGTTACTTTATATTATTATAAATATTTTTTCATTTTTCGAATTTATTCTATGAGTTAAATTTCAGTTATGTATTTTGTAAAGCTCTTTTGTAATAGTAATAATATAAAGTAACCTTCACAAGGAAATAATTCCCAATTTCTAATTGTTAAAATAGTTGAGTTAAATACATTCAATTTATAAAGTAACACTATCCAGTGAGACACAAAGAATGCTGACGAAGGCCGTAGCGGGCCAGAAAATGCATTACATTCTGCTGGTGTCTAATAATTGTAAATTTTTCTGAACATTCAAAATACCTCATTGCTTTCCAAAGGAAGGCTAAGGTAAAATGTAAAAAGAAAATACAATATAATAGTCTGGTAGTGTATAAAGTCATTTCTGAAAAATTAAAGGAATAGAACTATTACAAAAAAGCTTTACAAAATACATAACTGAAATTTAACTCATAGAATATATTCGAAAAATGAAAAAAATGTTTATAATAAAAAGAAAAATATTAAAATAAAATAGTTTTTAATAATTAAAAATAAAATCTTTTCTTTATTAAGCTTATGGTGTATTAACATAAAGTTAGCTATAAGCTAACTACTACCTTACTAACTTTTAACTAGGTTAGGTTAGGTTCCATTGGCAGCCGTGATCAAGCACAGCTCACGCGGGTTTATTAATTAGTTCCCGTTGTGTTACCATATCACACCGTCTCCCATGGGTCTTATGAAATCTGGCTGCTAGTATTCCCATGCAGCCATCCGGTCGATTCAATAAAGGAGTGGATCCTGTTTACATCAACATCAGAGAGACACGTTTTATCCCCAAGGGCTCTTCGACCAAACATTTCGAGTCTTAAGTCTCCGAATGCCGGGCAATTACAGAGAAGATGTTCCGTTGACTCTTCCTCATCGCCGCAACTTCTACACAAATCATTAAAAGGGAGCCCCAGCCTCTGGGCGTGCCTCCCAATGGGCCAGTGGCCAGTTTTAACCGCAATTAGTTTTCTTAGATGATGTCTGGACAGCTGTAATGCCCGCCGTGTCCTTTTTTCGTCTATCTTTTCTTTCTTTCATTATTTATTTATTGAATCTCCATATATTAAATATGAACTAACAATAATTAATCAAATCTTAACCTAATACGTTATGTTATGTCCTGCCAGTGCCAGAGAAAAATTTCTTCATCACGGGTTCTGTTCACTTTAACGCTCATCTTATTGGATAAGTCCTGCAGTGTCTCTTCATCTTAAGCGAGTGTGACCGCTATCAATGAAAATCTTTCGTGCTAGTGGGTTCGGGTGCAATTCGAGCCTTTTTAAGTATTTTATTGCATATTTCGTAATCATGGTTTTAACTCATGGTTTAACTGTGATTATTCGCAGTAGTTTATTTTGGCGCCTTTGAATTTTTTCGATATAAGAGGCCGAGGCAGTGCCCCATAACTGAATACCATAGCACCAGATTGGCTTTAAGATGGAGTTGTAAGGAAGAAGTTTGCAGTCGAGACTAAGGACAAAGTTTCTTCCAATAAGCCAATGAATTTGGATGGCTTTTAGTTGTATTTGAGTTAATTTTGCCTCTATATGGCTTTTCCACGTTAAGCGGCGATCTAGATGAATACCGAGGTATTGATTATTGATTTTAATAGGGGAGCATGATTCCCGACGCAAGGTGAATGTTATTTGCTCATTGGCATTTATCCTACATTGCTTTAATCATGGCTCGATATATGATCCTGTAGGTATCGAGATGCTTCTTGACTGTTTTCGTGCACGCTTAGAAAAGCTGGATCATCAGCAAATGTTGAAGTTTGGGTGAAGTTGTTTGTTGGCATATCCGAGGTATATCTTTAGTATAAAAGGGGGCCAAGGATGCTTCCCATGAGGGACTCCAGCGTTAATTTGCTGAGGAGAGCTTAAATAATCACCTTCTTTAATAATAAACTTTCGACTGACTAAGTAGCTTTCTAACAGCTTGTGTGTGTTTACTGGTAAGTTTAGCTTCAATTTATGTAATAAGCCTTCATGCCAGACTTTATCAAAACTTTGAGAAACATCGATGAAGAAAGCGGAACAATGTTTTCTTTCTTTAAAGGCTTTTCTTATTGCGTTTACTACAGATGGGTTTGCTCAATTGTGCTGTGTTCGCTTCTAAAGCCGAATTGGTGGTTAGGAATACATCTGTTTTCATTTAAAATTTGGGTTAATATGACGCTAACAGCTTTGATATATTAGAAAGTAAGCTTATAGGCCTATATGACTCAACTTTTGTGTGGTCCTTTCCTGGTTTAGGTATCATGGTGACTAAGGAAACCTTCCACTTTTGAGGATAGTATTCAAGACGTAAAATAGCATTAAAAATTAAAAATTAAAACTATGCTGGGTAGCTCCAAAAGCATTTTGTTGCTGATCTTATCAAAACCAGGAGCCTTCTTGGGGTTTAAATCACAAATAGCTTTTTCGATTTCTCTTATCTCAAATCTTAGGGGAAGAGCCGCTTTAGCAGCAACAGGTGGTAACTCGACCGCAATATTGTGCGATATATTTGGGGTAAATACGTTTTTTAAATGATTGACAAACAGATTTCTTTTTCTACATCATTTCTTGCCCAACTTACATTCAAGTTTATTAATGGTGGTTTAGAGACAACTGGCCTTTTGAGATTTTTAGCTGCACGCCATAATGAGTAGTCTGATTGTGGGGTTGCATCAAGTTCCTTAAGATATTTTTCCAGAGAAGCCGTTTTCTGAGTCTGCAATAACTTTCTTAGTCTTTTTGTACACTATTTTAGTAAGTTCTTAAGTTGAGGGGATGCACAGACCGCCACTCTCTCCGAGCCCTCCTTTTTTCAGACAAAAGATGCTCGACATCTGTGGAATATATTTTAAAAGTTTTTGTTTTTTTGGGGGCAATATTGGAATGTTGAACAGCTAGTTTCAGAAAACTGTCAAAATTGTCAATAGAGCGATCTACATACTCCGGTGTACTGAGCAGAATATTATCTGTGCAATGGGTACTGAGATTTTTTTGTATATTTTAACCAATTAATTTATGTTACTGTCGTCGCTAAGTAACCAGTCGGAGGTACAATTCTATTGGGGTTCATTATAGTAACAATTGTAGGAGTGTGGTCGGAAGATAATTCTAGGGAAGCTTCAACATAAATCGTTTCTATCGGGAGGTTTTTAACCACGCCGAAATCGATGACATCTGGAATTTTTTGATGATCAGTAGGCCAATATGTTAGTTGTCCGCTCGCTACCACATTAAAATCCATTTTAGAAATTGTGTTAAATAAAACACGACCCTTTGGTGTTATATGTCGTGACCCCCAGAAGGTATATTTAGCCTTATAATTGCCGGCGGCTAGGAAACACGGTCCTAATGATTTAAAATATTTATAATATTGGCTTACTGATATTGAAAATCTAGGTGGGGAGTATAACGATGAAATTACTAAGTTTCTATTTAATTCCTCAACGCAAATGTTCGTTGCTTGGAGATAATCTTCACGATGATCACACATTAGGTAGTGTTTGACTCGGGTTTTTATTAAAATGGCAGAACCTCCACAAGCTCCATCTCGAGGGCCCTTGTTATCATATAGTATGTAACCATTGATTTTAAACGTATTTCTTGAGGTCAAATAAGTTTCAGAAACCATCATGACATCAATTTGTTTATTTTTAAGAAAGAATTCTAATTCGTTTTTATGTTGGCGGATGCCGTTTGCGTTCCAAAAACAAATTTTTAAACAGTTCATGGCTTGTTAAGTACAGTTTGCAATAACATCGATTGCATTCTAAGAATTTCCTGCATCATATTACCCATTGTGTTCGTAAAATTATTTACTGTTTGCCCTAATGTTTCCATGGTTTTTTCTAGACGACTTAAATTAGAAACTGGAGTTTCATCATTACTTGGCGAAGCACCTTGCATTGGCATATGGTTTGAGTTTAGGACGTTAGCGTAAGAGGTTCGTTATTACTAGGCTGCGGAGTCTGAATGTCATTAGTGTTTACCTGATTTGTTACCTGCATTTAAGGGGGAATAGTTTTCGGTCCGACCGACTGTATGACGATAGTATAATTAACAAATAATAAGTTAAAAATACTAAAAATAAAGTTCCCACATTCCATCAGTCATAAATGCTGACAACGCGTCTGGAGTTTGAATGTGGGAACCAAACAATTGTGAAATTGGAAATGAGGTAAACAAAAGTGTCAACTTACAGCACATGCGGACGACGAATGCACAACGGCAGCAGCGACAACATTTTTAGAATATAATCTAAGCTTTTACTTTATTTCTTTGCATTTCAATTAATTAAATAAAGACAAACAAACGTGTTGCAGAAGCAACACGCTTTTTTAAAAATTAATTTAAACTCGTCTTGTTTTAATTGGCGCCCGAGCAGGGACCCCTAAAAAAGGTCCTTAATCGAAAGCCTTGGCGTGACTCCCGAGTACTAGTCGAAAGGGGGCGACTCGACGTCGCGGTCCACCAAGCCGTAGTGAAATAAGGATTAGTCTTAGTGAAACAAAATGATTGTGAAAAATATGAAATAATAAAATATAAAAAAAAATTATATTAAAAAGTATAAAAAATACAAAAATTAAAATTATGAAAAATTTATTGTGGAAAATAAAAATGGAAATTAAAGTAAAATAAAATTAGAGTAAAAAGCTCTGTGAAATATTAAAATATAAAATTTATTGTGGAGAGTAAAAATTAAAATTCAAAGGAAAAAATACTTGTGAAATATTAAAAATTAAAATTTAAATAAATTAAGAAATATTAATATGAAAAAAATTCTTTTTTAAATAAAAGAAAATATAAAATTTTTTGTGGAGAGTAAAAATTAAAATTTAAAAGGAAATATTTAAATATAAAATTTATTGTAGAGAATAAAAATTAAAATTTATACGAAGAAATATAAAAATAAAAAATTTTTTTTTTGAAATTGTGAATTTTAAATTAAATGAAAGAAATGGAAAAAGCTTTGTGAAATATAAAAATATAAGAATTAAAAAATTGTGAAAATTAAAAATAAATTTTTTTAAAAAAGAAAACCAAGAAATAAGATTTATATTAAAAGAAATATATGTTAATTTTTAAGAAATTCTGTGACTAGGAAAAGGAATAAAGCAAATTTAACTAAAAAATTATTGATAATAAAAATTAAAATTGAAATTTCAGTGGTCATTAAAAACTTTTCTTAAGGAAACATTTAATTTAATAATTGTTTGTGGAACTCTGATACTGGTCATACAAGGATATTTCAAAGATGACTGAATGGCTTTGGTAAGTGACATTTGTTAATTGTTCAATCAAAAAAGTAAACAGCTTAACCCGAAAAACGCTTTATAAAAAATATCCTACCTCCCTTAATTTCTCCGTGTAAAGAGTGAGGAAAAAAGAACAAGATGCCAGACGAAACAGTAGAACAACTAACTTCAAGACTGCAACAGTCACTTACAATAAATAGTAGTGCAGGTTCAAGAAATACGACAGGACTTACAGAAGTTCAAAGATCACAGATTAGGGAAGTAGTAGACGAAGTGCTCAGAGCTTCTGCTGAGAGTGTACCGGATGAGGGCCACGATGTACCAATGGGAACGCTAACGAACAGATTGGACGAACTTGACAAGGTACCGGATCTTGCCAAGTCCTTAAGAGAATTTTCGGGGAAACCCGGAGAGTTCAATTCTTGGCGGAAATCAGTAGATAGGGTACTGGAGTTATATGCTCCTTTAATAGGTACGGGAAGATACCATGCAATCCTGCATACTATCCGCACTAAAATTATAGGTGAAGCGGATACCGCCTTAGAGTCCTACAGGACACCCCTCGACTGGCGAAGAATTAAGAAATGCCTAATGCTCCATTATTCTGATAGGAGAGACATCGGTACTTTAGAGTACCAGATGACGGTTCTATGTCAGAGGGGTAGAAGCATCACCGAATTTTATCATATTGTTTACCAACATTTGTCTATCCTGCTGGATAAAGTAGCCTGTTTAGACTTGGATGAGTCCAGTTTGCGAGCACTCACCAATACCTATAGAGACAAGGCCCTGGATACGTTTGTTAGGGGCCTCAATGGGGATCTTCCACGATTATTGAGCGTGAGAGAGCCAACTTCGCTTCCACAAGCTTTACATATTTGCCTTAAATTGGACAACATGTCCTTCCGCATGAATCATGCTCATGCTCGATTCCCTGGTAATAACGAAAGAGCGGTATTAAGTCCTCCTAAAAAGTTCTACCCTGAACTTGCACACATAGGAAGCATGGCACGAGCAAGGCCACTTCCTCCTCCTAGAAGTGCTCCCTTTTCAAATTTTAATCCTTCATACAACCCCAATTTTCGTCCAAACTTCCAAATGAACAGAAATACCCCGAATCAGTTTCCGAGCCGACCATTCCCAACTCAAACACAGGAACGAAATTTTAATAACCCATATTCCCCAACTCAAACACAGGAACGAAATTTTAATAACCCATATGCACAAAACAGTTCACAGGTCCAAGGACCTGTACCAATGGAAGTTGATAGGTCCATACAAACTGGACAGGCAAATTATGCGAATAGAATGCCATTTAACTTGACTTACAAAAGGCCACATGGATCCTTCCAAGGTCCTGCAAACAAGGTTCAGAGGAATTTTCACTTAGAAACCGGAGGCAGGGGAGCCCAGGATGAACCAGCGCACGAAGCTTCACAATATGATGATACAGCAAATGGATACTCGGAATATGCAACTTACGATGAGGTATCCAGGAAAATGTGGAGGATTTGTCCTCTCGCTTTGATGACAAAGGTGACGAAACGGAAAATGCATGTGGACAATATTCCATAGATGATTTAAATACAGACCTAAATTTTTTTGGTTAAACAGTTCCTCCTTACCTTACTTTAAGGTAAATTTGAGGAACGGGCAAATACTTAAATTTCTTTTAGACACTGGTAGTAACAAAAATTATATAAAATCTGGCTTAATAAAAAATCCTCTTCAAAATACAGACAATTTCTTCGCAAAATCAATATCCGGAGACGTCGAAATTACCCAACATACACTATTTAATCTATTTGGTCCTTTAAACAAACCAATCAAGTTCTTCCTTCTTCCGGGATTACGAACTTTTGATGCAATCCTAGGAAATGACACTTTAAAAGATCTTTCTGCTGTAATTTATACGTCAAAAGGCTTCTTCACCGTTGAAGGGAATATTAAAATACCAATTTACCAATATTGTTCCAATGACATTGATAATCTAAACATTAGACTGGGGCATCTTTCAGATTTTCAATCAGACTCATTAATTAATGTAATAAATAGACATAAGACCCTTTTTGCAGACCCCGATGATAGATTAACTTACACTACACGTGTTGTAGGAGAGATAAGAACAACTACAGATAAACCTACCTACACCAGAACTTACCCTTACCACTTGTCGTTAAAGGATGTGGTAGATAAAGAGATTCAAAAATTGCTGAACGATGGGATCATAAGACCATCCCGATCTCCTTACAATTCTCCTATTTGGGTGGTACCCAAAAAACAGGACGCATCAGGTGAGAAAAAATACAGAGTAGTGGTAGATTTCAGGAAACTGAATGAAATCACTATCGCTGACAAATATCCAATCCCAGAAATAAGCGAAGTCTTAGGACGTTTGGGAGGAAACAAGTTCTTCACAGTAATCGATCTTAAAAGCGGGTTTCATCAAATCCCGCTCAAAGAGTCAGATATCGAAAAAACGGCATTTTCCATTAACAATGGAAAGTATGAGTTTACAAGACTCCCATTCGGGCTGAAAAATGCGCCCGCCATCTTCCAGAGAGCTCTTGATGATATTCTTCACAATTTCATAGGGAAAATTTGTTTCGTCTACATAGACGATATCATTATTTTCAGTAAGGACGAAAAATCTCACGTGCAGAACTTAGATGAAATATTTAGAACATTAAACGCCGCTTACATGAAGGTTCAGTTAAATAAATGCGAATTTTTCAAGAACGAAGTAGAATTCTTGGGTTTTGTGGTGTCTGAAAATGGTTTAAAGCCTAATCCAACTAAAGTTGAAGCCATAACTATATTTCCATATCCCGGCACACTCAAGGATTTACGTTCTCTGCTTGGTCTTTTTAGCTATTATCGCCGATTTATCAAAGGATTTGCTGACTTGGCAAAACCACTTACACAAATGTTGAGAGGGTCACATGGCAGAGTCTCTAGAACTGAATCAAGTAGAATAAAAATATCAGTGGGAGACTTAAAGAAGGAAGCCATTGACAAGCTCAAAAATGCTCTTATGTCACAAGAAGTTATATTGTCTTACCCTAATTTTGAAAAGGAATTCCACCTTACAACCGATGCATCGAATATTGCTATCGGAGCGGTATTGAGTCAGGAAGATCGACCCATAACCTTTATTTCCAGGACTCTATCAAAGGAAGAGGAAAACTATGCTACAAATGAAAGGGAAATGCTGGCCATAGTTTGGGCTCTGCAGAACCTCAGAAACTACTTATATGGCATTGCAAAAGTGGTGATCTTTACGGATCATCAGCCTCTAACCTATGCACTCAGCAATAAGAATAGTAATGCAAAAATGAAAAGGTGGAAAGCAATCTTGGAGGAATACAATCATGAAATCCGATATAAGCCTGGAAAAACCAATGTAGTTGCCGACGCACTTTCTCGTCCTTCTACAACAAATGTTAATACTTTAACTGGAATTGTTCACAGTGCTGGAAGTTCAGCAGAAAATCTAATACCTCGTCCTTCTACAACAAATGTTAATACTTTAACTGGAACTGTTCACAGTGCTGAAAGTTCAGCAGAAAATTTAATACCTAGTGTAGAAGTTCCAATAAACGTATTTAGAAATCAATTGTTCCTTTCTTTGGACGACGTTCCTTCTTACCAGTTTCAGATAATATTTCCAGGTTATCATAGACACACAATCATAGAAAGGGATTATGGCCCAGGAAATTTGGTCACCATACTAAAGAGGTATCTTAATCTCTCTGTCATTAACTGCATTAAAGCACCTGAACCCATTATGGGAAAAATACAGGAAGTGTACCCCGATCACTTTTCAAATTATAAAACGCGCTTCTCACAACTTGTTGTACACGACGTGACCTCTGAATCTGACCAAGAAAATATAATTATTGACACCCATAAACGCGCCCACCGTAATGCACTTGAAAATAAAAGCCACATATTGGAAAAATATTATTTCCCAGGAATGCTTGCCAAGATTAAGAGAGTAGTAAAGTTATGCAGCATTTGCAAAAATAATAAATATGAGCGCCACCCAGCGACACCTCAGCTAAACCAAACACCAATTCCAACTTATACCGGACAGATTATTCATATTGACATTTTTTCTACGGATAAAAAATTAATCATGACCTGTTTAGATAAATTTTCAAAATTCGCTCAAGCAAGAATCCTTAACGGAAAATCAATTGAGGATGTCCGGAAGCCTCTAAGAGAACTAATTTTTTATTTTGGTGTTCCGAAAACTATTGTAATTGATAATGAAAAATCCCTTAACTCTGCTTCCCTTATGTTCATGATGAAGGACGAATTGGGAATAGAAGTTTTTACGTCACCTCCGTATAGAAGTGAAGCAAACGGCCAAGTCGAGCGCTTTCACTCAACACTTGCAGAGCTCTTGAGGTGCTTAAAGGATGAAGCAATTTGCAGGAATTTTGAGGAACTTCTCGAAAGAGCTGTTAATGAATACAATCATTCAGTGCATTCCACGATTGGAAGAAAACCCGTTGACATGTTTTTTGGGCGAACCATAGACTTTTCACCAGGACATTATGAGCGTACTCGACAGACCAACATTGAAAGACTGCAAAAGAAACAGGAAAAGGATTTAAATTATCATAATAGGGAAAAAACAAAAGCGAAAGATTATATTCCAGGACAGACAATCTTTGTTAGGATAAATAAACGCCTCGGTACTAAATTAACCGAAAAATATAAAGAAGAAGTAGTGAAAGAAAATAGGAATTCTACCGTTGTAACGGAAAGCGGAAGAATTGTTCATAAAAAACATATTAGGAATTAATTCCCTTTTTCGAATTTTACAGGTTTTTACTGTTCACACGACTTTGCGTAGCCGACATTCAGATAATGGATTATTCCAATTCTAAAATGGTTGCGATTAACATAGGATCGGCTAAAGTTCAGGCTGGAACATTTAAGCTGATTCACGTGATAGATTTGCAAAATTATGAAGACATCGTAGGCAAATTGGAAAACGCACTCTTACTCGGAAATACCTCAAACCATCCTCTTTTTCCTTACCTAAATCACTCCATTATCCAAATCAAATCCTACATCTCCCGACTAAAGCCAAACCTAAGGAAGAGACGTTCTTTAGATTTTCTTGGATCGGCGTGGAAATGGCTATCTGGAACGCCAGATCGGCATGACTTTGAAATAATCCAAGAGAAAATTAATAACGTTTTGTCCAATAGCAATAACCAAGTGGTAATTAATCAACTTTCTATTGACAGATTGAACAATATTGCAAATGTTACAAATAATATTTTAAAGGTCATTAAATCTGAAGATCAAAGGGAGAGAATAACCGAATTTAAATACAAGCTTGAAATAATTAAAGAAGAAATATCAAATATAGAATTTGCTATTTACTGGGCAAAAGCTAACATTGTTAATTCGTTTATTTTCTCCAACATAGAGATAGAAACTTTGCAGGATGTTTTCGAAAAAAATAATATTCCTTTTTCTAGCACTGATGAGCTGCTCACTTTTGCAAGTATAAAAGTGGCAGTTGATAACAAAAACCTAATCTATATTATTAGTATTCCAACTACTTTAAAAGAAAATTGTAAAAAATTATTGATAAAGCCTGTTAAATTTAAAAATTCAATTAAAAAATTTGATTTCGAAAAAATAATAAAATGTGGCAATGATATTTTTGGCCTAAATAAGGATTGTCAAACTTATAATAGCTTAAGTATTTGTAGATTAAGTGAAATAAGAAATATTACTGTCACTGCATGCATTCCAAAACTTTTAATGAGTCAGCCATCAACATGTGCAACTACAAACAACTACCATATTCCAACCGTTGAAGAATTAAAAGATGACATCTTATTTCTGAACCAGTTCACGGGGGAAATTGAAGTTGACGGATCATCAATGCATCTGAACGGTACTTTTATCATTCACCACCTCAACTCTTCAATTAAAATAGATGGGAAAATTTATAGAACAGAACAATTCACAGGATCAAAACCTCTTCCAGCACTAGTTCAACCAAATTTGGCAGAAGCAGAAGTGGAAACACTTTCACTCGAGATGATGAAGGCTGTAAACTTTAACAATTCAAAAGTAATTCAGGAGTTAAAAACCAACAGCAACCTAAATTTTTATTTCAACATCATTCTAATGGTAGCAACTATATCAATGGTTTTTGTTATCCTATCCAAAATTTGTATAAGAAACTGTCGTGAAAAGAATGAAAATCTCGCCACGTCAAACGATGAACGAGATCGGACAGAAGATCTTAGTGTGGAACAAACCTCAAGTAATCCTAAAGTCACTCCCGCTAAGGCTAAAAGTATTCATAGCTTACCCTTTTTCTAACAATCCTTCATACGAGGACGTATGAATTTAAAGGGGGAGGAGTTAACAAATAATAAGTTAAAAATACTAAAAATAAAGTTCCCACATTCCATCAGTCATAAATGCTGACAACGCGTCTGGAGTTTGAATGTGGGAACCAAACAATTGTGAAATTGGAAATGAGGTAAACAAAAGTGTCAACTTACAGCACATGCGGACGACGAATGCACAACGGCAGCAGCGACAACATTTTTAGAATATAATCTAAGCTTTTACTTTATTTCTTTGCATTTCAATTAATTAAATAAAGACAAACAAACGTGTTGCAGAAGCAACACGCTTTTTTAAAAATTAATTTAAAATCGTCTTGTTTTAATTTATATACAGGGCATCCTCTATAACTGGCAGTGTGATTACCGTCACAGTTGCTACATTTTTTTGCGTTGGAGTCGGTTTTAGACTTATCGCAAAGAACTGTTCCATGTAATTCACCACATACTACGCAAACAGGGGGTAAGTAGCAGTATGACTTAGTATGGCAAAATTCCTGGCAGTTTAGACGTTGAACAGGACCATTTCTTTTGTGCGATCCTTTGTACTGCTGTACAGAATATATTTTATATTATAAATTGGAAGCCTTTAATTTTTTTTGAGCTTAGCGTCGCCGGGTTCTAACTCCACTCGAAATAGTGGTTGGGAATTTTTTCCACTATTTTTGATATATGTTACGTTTTTTATTTTAAAGCCATTCTCTTTCAAAAAAGCTTTAATTTCCCCTGGGTCTACGCATGTGTCTATGCCTCTGATTACTACCTGAAGACCTTTACTGATTTTCAGTTGATATGTATAAAAGTTTTTATTAAGAGCCTTAAATCTTGTAATTACTTTTCGAAAATCATCCTCGTGATTCATCTGTATTTTAGTCTCATTAATGATACCTCGCTTTATTGCAGCTACATAAAAGGAATTTTCACCTTTCACCGAAATTAAACTTTTTATTAACTCACTAGAGTTTTGCTCTCTACGGTATATCGGGGGTGACTTAGACGATTTTATGACGTTTGGTGCTTCAGAGGATTCATCGCAAAACGATTTTGTGTATTTATTCAATCAATAGTTGGTACTTTTGAGACCGAAGCAACAGCTGAAGAGGTAGGGCTGCGACCCCGCTTTAGCACTGTTATATACCTGTCCATACCAACTTGTACTTGAGGCTTTTGACAACTTTTTACTAGAGGGTTTTCCATAGTGACTGTGGTGAAATGCATGGCATCATTTCCTACTAAGATTGTTTTTTCACTCGCGGCAATACTTGCGGACTCGGCAACACTTGTCCCAAGAGACAGTTTAATATTTTTCAATGTATCACTATCCACTGTTTTTGTAAACACCGAGGGTGATAGGGAACGTGTTCGAATAATTGGCTTAGCCGTTAGGTAGTTAATATTGTTTTTGTAGCATGATTGCATTATTTTAGTAATGATGAACTTATTACTTTAAGTGACTGACATCCAAATATCGTATGTCACACTAAATGCAATCATGCTTAATTTTGAAATGTTACTCATTTGTTTCCAACGTGAGAAACTATTTAAAATACACACAAACTTGTATTATTATTAGGTTAAGCTAAATTCTCATAAGTAGTATATAAGCTAGAATAATTTAAAATTTAAGGCAATTAAATAAACAAAGACGAAGAGTGCAAGTCATTTGCATTATCAAAAGTAATAGTTTTAAATCTACATGGCGATCCTGCCAGACTTTTGGAGTGCTCAACTATAAAGCACCCAAAAACAGCTATTATTCTTAAAATTCGTTGGAGTGCTCGAATATAAAGCACCCAAAGCAAAATTAATAAAATCACTCTGCCAGCCCTTTGGAGTGCTACACTATAAAGCACCCAAAGTGGGAAAACAGGCAAGCCTCCTAGGGTATCTCAAATAAAGCACACAGAGAGAGAGAAAAACAAACAAAAAAGGGATACTCCATTTTAACCAGTTCCTGGCGGACAGCCAAGTCTCCGCCAGATGTCTGAAGAAGGTCCACAGCCATTGACCTTGGAGTAGTACAGAGCAAGGAATAGCAGAAAACAAGAAGAAGAACCGAAAATACCAAAAGTGAAAAAACCAAAGCGCAGAGGAGGACTACTCTGCAGACTAAAAAGAGAACGGGCGCTGTTATTGAGATAAATAAACAGACAACCCCCTCCCAGCTGGCATGATGCCACAAATCTCTGGAGGAGAATAACCGAGTTGGAGCAGCTCATTAAAATAAAACTAAAAACAACTAACTAACCTTAAAATTAATTAAATGAAGTGTGAACTCATAGGTCGATAGGCGTTAACCGCCGTGGACAACGTTTTTTTTTTTATTATTTATATGTCTCAAGTGATGACAACTTAGACATAAACAACAAGAAATAAAAATAATATAATGATATAATCTTAACTATATTCATAATTGCAAATTGGCCCTTTTATATAAATTAAAATTAAAATAATGACTTCATCAGTACAATGGTAGTCAGAATACTGGAAACTGATAGGAGAACCTACAGAAGAAGATTTAGCTACAGCACCACTAGAATAGATTAGGAATTAATACGCTCAATAAGATAGAAAAGAACAAAAATAGTCAGAAGAGTACGATATAGAAAATAAGGGTAGGAACCCATTAAAAATTTATAAAAATTTGCGAAAAAAAAACATTTTAAAATGGGGAAACCAAACTCTAAGATAGAAAAACCGAACGCAAATGTAGTGAATAACGTAGAAATTATAGATCATACCACACAAATTGATTCGTTGTGGACACTTTTCCTTATAGCTATAATTATTAGTACAGTAGACTTACTTTTAAAATTTTACCTACTTCATAAGAAATCCCTTAAGAGAAAATATGTAAGTCGAGCAAATGACTTAGATAAAGTATAGAAGAGAAAAAAAAAAATCAGAGAAAATATAAATATATAATAATAACCAAAATAGAGGATTTAAATGGAATATAACCAAATTGTAAACAAAGCCAGATTAATTAAGGTAGAATTCGAACATGCATACAAATGCCTAAATGTTGATAGACCTATCAGAGAAGAAACAATAAGACTTCATTTTACAGGTCTGTTCTGAAAATCACGTGATTTCAAATCACATGTGCTTTTAAAATCACATGTGTGATTTTGTGGTGTTCTGTAAATCACGCCGTTTTTGTGTTTTTCGGTGTGATTTTCAATTGTCGAAAGCACAAGAAAATACAAAAAGTTTGTTTTACAAAATTATAGCTAATTTTTAACGCTTTTTCTGTTATTTTCCAACAATTTGTTTTTTTAACCGTTTTAGCGATCTCAAATTAAGTTTAGGGTGAGCTTAAAATTTTTTGCGAATTTTAGCCATGTTTGCGATAAAAGCAATTTGTTTCTATAAGTTTTCGATTCTTTATAGCTTTGACGATTTATAACAAATAATAGAATTTTGCTATCATGCTATCAAATTTTTGCGAATTTCCGCTAATTTAGACATTTTTACCGAATTTTTGCCATTCCTTATAGTTTTAGGGACTTTCAATCAATTTTATGGCTCGTTTGAAATATAAAATTTTTTCGCGAATTTTCGCCATTTTTACAATTTTTTTTTTTTTTTTTTACCCATTAAGCGATTTCAAATAAAATTTAGTGCTTGTTAACAAGCTTGCAATTTTTCGCGAATTTAGCCATTTTCGTGATAGAAGCGATTTTTTACTTTGCTTTCATGCCGCTGTTAGCAAATTAGCGATCTTTAATTCAACTTAAAAAAAACAAACTGAAATCACAACAGAAGTCTCAAAAGCAAATATCATTTTTTTAGTGTCGTCCAATTTTCTTATTTTTTGTTGCAAATAAAATATATTTTATTTAAGTAATTTATTATGACGGCCATCTTACAATAGTCGCAAAAATAACAAAGTGATTTCAAAAAGTTGTTTACGTAGCAGAACGTTTTGAAATCACAAAATAATATGCCCAGAACACCTTTCTTGTGATTTCAAAACACTTTCATAAAATGTGATTTTCAGAACCTTTTTAAAAATCTGGAGAAAATACGAGTTTTATTTAACGTTTATTAAACGCGTTTAAGCAGCAGCTCGAACGTGATTACCCAGGCAGAAAAAGACAATCACCACGACGCTGTGCCGACGTTGCAGGGGGTACTATCAACATCAATACAACGCACTGCTTACCAAATTTACAATGTTGTCACAATATTAGAATGATAACGCCAAATGTGCGTCTTCCAACTCTTCTTTTAAGTGTTATCACAGTACTGTAAATTTAAATTTACAATTTTGGATTCACGAATTTACAACGTAGTCACAACCATCTTCCGACTCTTATTTTCAATATTGTTACAAATATAAATTCGCTAATAAACAAGCAAAATTTGTTTATTTTCAAACCTAAAATAGTTTTTGTGTTTTCATTTTAATACGACACTATTAAATTAATCACCCCTATCGTGAATAACAAGTGGAATTTTTGTTCCCATGAAATTTTCATTTCCCTCGAAGGGAGAAAAGCAATCGTGAATCTCATGTGAAAAATTTTTCACGCTATCAGTTCCAGTAAATGTAAAAAAAAGAAGAAATATTAAAAAAATTAAAAATCAATGAAATTTTTGTTCAAAAATATTCAAGTAAAATATTTAGTATTCGAGGGATAGTTTGATTACAACGTTAGTTTTTTGCACTTTTTAAATTTAATGTAGTAAAATATTTTCCAAAATTCTGCCACTAAGTCAATCGAAAGTTTCGCAAATCCGCAGGCAATTTACCTGTTGCTTTGCATTTTGTTGAGCAATATATCGGTTTGTGCCTTTTTAACTTTATTAACCCTTAATATTAATATTCGATATAAAGGAGGAGCTTCTAACATACATGTTCTGTTCCCTAGCAAAAATAAAGTGAGAAAATCTAATAGGGCCCATACACAATACCATCATGATTGTACAATCAAGTGATTGTGCAATTAAGCTTGAAGCACACAACACACCAGCATGCTGGTACAAAATTCATTTTTTACCAAAATGTGTGTGGAAAAGGTTGTAATGAATAACAATCAAATTTGTGCTGCTGTTATTATTGCTATTATCCTAAAACAAAAACGAATAAGGATTAAAAAAAAAACGTGTTTTAATTTAAATTTTGTTTTAAATTTTGAATTTTTTGATTTTTATGCCTTAACGATTTAACATTTATGAGCTAACTTTACAGCACACGATACAATCATGCTGGTACAATCAAAAAAATATCAAACTATTTTTGATAAAGCACCATCAGCTGGTACAATCACACCACAAGCTCATACACGGTCCATCAGCTGGCACAATCACTTGATTGTACAATCATGATGGTATTGTGTATGGGCCCTATAAGGGAAATGTGAACAAATTACGAGGGAAAAATTTTTTCACGATATTGTTCTCCTTTGAATTACATTTTTTCATGGGAGTTGTTCATGATCGCAAATATGTGAAAAGGGGAAAAATTACGAGGGAAAAACTTTTCACGATAGGGGTGAATAAGACTAAATTTTTGTATATACAGCGTTGTAGCGGTATAGAACTATTATCAACACGGTATTAGAAAGTTAAGGTTTAATTCTTGTATATACAGTGTTGTAGCGGTATAGTTTTATGGTAAATACGACTTTAAAAACTAAAGTCGTGTATTTGTATTTAGGGTGTTGTACCGTTGTTGAATCTTAATTAAAAACGGTATTAAAAAACTAAGGTTGTAATTTTGTATCTACAGTGTTGTGATGGTACCATATTTTTGGTAGAGTCACAATTTTGTATTTACAGGGTTGTGGCGGTACATAATACTGCCTGGGTAAGCTCTAATCACTTCAAAATCGAGATGATTACCCATACATTGAAGTGATATGTTAATCACTTCAAATTGACATGATTACAACTAAATCACTTCATAAATCACGTAGAATCCACTGAACATACCTCAAATGTAGAATCGCCAACATAATCGTGTTAAACCGGCCAAGATTTCTGCTTAATGTTTTTATTTTTTTCCTTAAATAATTCATAAATTTTCACAATTTCATCATTAAAATGATTAAAATAATCTTCTGATAACTTTATAAAAGTGTTTTTATCCATTTTTAATACTTTAAAGAAATATAAATTTTTTTTGTTGTTTTTTTGTGTGTTTGTTGTGTTTTTTTTTTTTTCTTAATCATCTGTCGTCTTAATCATCTCAAATGTAATGTGAACGGCTTTGATTAGCTAATAGGGCCCATACACAATACCATCATAATTGTGCAATCAAGTGATTAGGCAATTAAGGTTGAAGCACACAATACACCAGCATGCTGGTACAAAATTCATTTTTACCAAAACATGTGTGGAAAAGGTCGTAATGAACGACGACAAAATGTTCTATCATTTTATTGTAGCATTGGGTTTTAATCCACATTTGCAGTATTCCGTACTTTTAACTTTCCATAGGCAAGGGATTGTTTTATAAAGTTCGAGAATTTCTCCCCAAAACATTTATTTCTGGCATTCATAATTAAAACTTTTTATTTTTTGATGTTTATGCCTTGACGATTTAACTTTTAAGAGCTAACTTTACAACACACGATTCAATCATGCTGGTGCAATCAAAAAAATATCAAACTATTTCTGATAAAGCACCAGCAGCTGGTACAATCACACCACAAGCTCATACACGGTCAATCAGCTGGCACAATCACTTGATTGCACAGTCATGATGGTGTTGTGTATGGGCCCTATTAATCAACATTTTGCTTAAACGCGTTTAAAAACCCAAGTGTGAACTTAGCATTACATTATCACATCAAGCTGCAGCAGATGCATTTTTTTTTAGATTAAAAAAATAAAATTATAAAAATAGCAGCAAAAAAGGCTAAAACAATAGAATTACCTAATTCAATAAACGAAAGTGAACCTTACAACTTCACTATACCATCGACAATAGAGCTGCAAAACAATCGATAGTTCTATCGATAGCATCGATAGTTTTATTTTTGACAGACTATCGATAGCTTTTTTTACTATCGATACTATCGGAAAATTTTAAAAGTAACTACAAAGTTGGTTAGATGTAGTCAACGAAACATTTTTAACAACTCATTAGACGCAAGTTTTAAGCAATCCATAACCTTTTTTAATTCTGTGCCAAAAACGAAAAAGTACTTAAGTTGACTTTACCTAAATTTGGGTTTATGGCAACAACAACTAGAAACAATGACACCTTTGAGATCTTCACATTAAAACGTACACACGGGTAAAGTTTTAATTATTTTGTACAACTCTGCTATCATTTTTCAATGTGCAATAATATCGGGGTTTTCAACAAGAACTTTGTTTTCTAAAACAAAATAAAAAACAAATTTAGATAAAGATGATTAAAATTTTTATTTTATTACGAAGAGAAAAGTTCGGCAATTGTGAATGAAAAATGATTTCTGGCAAATGTCCACCTCGAGCTCGCTGACAGATATCGATTCTTCATCAAAGTTATTAATAACTTTTTGGCAAAATGGCGGGTCTATTTTGTTAATCAAATCACGGATTTTGAGTTTTATGGATGTAATCGATTCGATTGGCTCCGTATATACTCTGTTCTTAACATAGCCCCACAAAAAACCTTGTAAGGCTTCAAAGCCAAAACCTTACGCAAAATTCGCTATGTGGTGGTTTTGGATAACCACAACGGTTGAGAATGCATCTACTACGAATGCGTCAAAAAACTAAATGTCAAAACTATAATGTTGTTGATGTTGCCACAATTAAAAAATAAATTTTTTGGGGGCTACTCTCTATTGCGATGCGAAAGAAAATGGTAGTAATTGGTACTAGCGATTGGTACTCTTTAATGCGTTTGCGCATTTGCCTTTCGCATCTATTAATTTTTTTCTTTTCGCAAATCATCACTATTTATTTTATTTAAATTTTCCAATTTCAAATATTTTTACATATTTTGCGAAAGTGATAGAGAGTGCCAAGTTGGCATTTAGCTTTCGTATCGAAATTGCTTTCGCATCGCAATAAAGAGTAGCCCCCCTTGTTTAAAACCACGATATTTGATATATAACGCCAGATAAGTGACAATTATACCTATTAAAATAGGAGTAAGTTTTTAAAAATCAACTTTAAAACTTTAAGGAAAGGCTTAAGCACTTTTTCCTTATTGCTTATTTCCTTGTGTCGATTTTTTTTTACCTGTTTGTCATTTTTTTCTTAACAAAAAATCTTAAAAAAATTAATGGGGTTATTTTGTAAAAGACTTTATTCTACTTTCTTGAAAAATTTTTATATGAATAAATTTTCAAATTAAGGTAAATATTTTGACGTCGATGGTAAAAAAAACTGACAAACCTGCAGCCAATTAACCGTCTCTAAATCTTTAAAAAGTATATATTTGTTATTAACTATAGATGACACCGAAATTTAAAGTGACATCCTTTATCGATTCATTAAACTTAGTTGATACAATAAAGGCTCAACATGAGCTAGCTGCAGTATCCTTAATAAAAACCAAATTAAAAGGAACGGCTGGAAATTTAATAACTAATGAATCAAACATATCAGATATAATAACCAAACTCAAAGTGTGAAGGGCGAATCTGTTGAAGTCCTTTCTGCAAAAACAATGAGTACAAAACAATTCAATAAAACACCAAACGCTTATTGTAGCGAGATAGAAAACCTAGCGAAATCCTTAGAAAATGCATTTATCTCAGATGGTTTGCCATGCCAAGTAGCAACCAAATACTCGACGCAAGTTGCTGTAAAAGCACTTACTAAAAACTGCACCATTGATAAAGTAAAACTTATCATGGATGCAGGACAATTGAACAGTATGAATGAAGCTGTTGGTAAATTCATAAATAGTTGCACAGAGGCAACTGGGCAACAAAATGCCATATTATATTTTGGACAGAAACCAAACAATCATTTCCGAGGAAATCATGTAAAATTTAATAAAAGAAAAAATTATCCAAGATATAATAACGACAATAATACCACCAACAAAAGTAATAATACTAATAGGAATAATTTCAACAACAGAAGCCAACAAAGGTACAATAACAATCGTAGAACTAGAAACTACGTCAGAGCAACAGACTTAAATGAAAATGATTCGGAAAACTCGAATCATCCCCTAAGAGAAACTCAGTAAATAATAATGTATATAATCTGAAGCTCAGTTTTTGTTTCTTCATTAATATTCGAATAGATAAAACTAACACCAAAGTAACACTACTAATAGACACAGGAGCTGACATTTCACTAATAAAAAAAAAACACATTTCAAACTAAACCAAATAAATACTAACAGAACAACCACATTGACGGGAATAGGGCAAGGTAAAATTAAATCAATAGGTGCTACATTTTTCGATTTAAAATTTAAAAATTTCTTGATCCCCATAACTTCCAAATAGTACAAAATGATTTTCCAATACCCTGTGACGGAATCATTGGAATGGATTTCATTAAAAAATACAATTGTATATTAGATTTCAAAGAAAATAATGATTACCTTATCCTACGCCCCTTTAATATACCACAATCAATAGAAATACCGATTAAGCCTAGATTACACTATCTCACAAGTCTTACGTATTCCATAATACTTTGTGAGATAGAAATCTAATGAGTTTTGTTGCGACTGTCAAAAAATCGAATGTAACATGACAGTTTGTGTTCACATCATTACACAAAGTACAGTAGAATCCCGATAATTCGTAGTCGCAAGGGACCGGCCATTTCTTACGAATTATAGGGGTTTTCGATTTAGCGGGATTTCGATTTAACGGGGTTAAAATAAAATAAATACGAATTAAAGGGGTGTTTCAATTTATTTACAAAAACGATAAAAAAAAACAAAAAACAATTGTCAAAAATAAAATATATAAAAATTATATATAAAAATAATAAATTAATTATTAATTAATTATTATTAAGTTATTAAAAATATTGTTAATTTAATTTCCTGAGGATGCTAACCAAAGGTTAGCGAAATATCGAAATAATAATTAAATAAATTAATATTTTTTATATAAAAATAATAAACAAACACACAAGCAAAAGAAAAAACCCACGCAAAAAAACAGTAAAAAAAATCATTCTTTCCATGTTTCTGTTGTTTTTATTACGAATTATAAGTGGTAGTTGGCAAACAATTACGGTTTATAAGAGGTAAAGAAGATTTTTTTGAAAAAAAGATACGAATTAGCGATGGGACCAAAATGTATGGAAATTTTATGAATTAACGAGATTTTTTCAAGGGACCGACCGTTTATTACGAATTATCGAGAATTACGATTTATCGGGGTACGAATTATCGGGATTGGACTGTATAAACACTCACACATGAAATAAAATGCAACCCTGATCCAATGAAAAATATTATTTTCAAAAAACGATGAAGTCGTATGGGATGTCAAACTTTTTTCTTAATACTTGTCATTTTCGTGACACATTGCATTCACACTATCACACTTTGTCATATTACTTGAGTTTTTGACATGTATTAATACAAAGTATAATAGTGTAATCTAGCCTTTACGAATAACTGCGATGACATTATTTTACCACCAAGATCTGAAGTTAATATTATTAACTGCGATAATGAAATACTAATTCCAAATCAAGAACTTGAACCAGGTGTTTTCATTGCAAACACATTGATAAAATCTAATAAAGCATTTATTAGTATTCTAAATACAAATACCTCTATAAAAACAGTTAATAAAAGTAAAATAAAAGCAGAAAACCTTTTCGAATATGATATAATAGAAAGAAATCCAACTAAAAATCTACACAGAAAATCAGAAATATTAAAAATTTCGCAGGAAAATTTTCCCGAACAATTTAAAAATGCATTAACTGAGCTTTGTGCCTCATACAACGATATTTTCGGTTTAGAATCGGAAACAATCACAACTAACAATTTTTGAGAGTAAAAAAATTGAGAGTAAACACAGAAAAAATTAAAAATTTTCTCTAATCACCAATTTTATACCAAATTCATAGAATCAAGCAACCCATTTGTTGATTTTGCACCTATTACCAAAATGATTATATTGATTACTAAAAATTGTAAAAAATTTATATTTTGAAGATTTTTCCAATGAATGATGTGTTTTAATTTTAATTAAAAAAATGATCAAAAAACTTTGCCGTTTCAAACAATGTGTTAATTGATTTTGACAATTTCTAACAACAATTACACAAGTTAAAATTATTTTATTTTATATGAAATAATTTTTTGTTATTTGCTTATTATTTTAATTCAAAATTAATTTTAAAACCAAAAAAATGTTAATTAAATCAAAATTATATTTTTAATATTCGTTCAACAAAAAAAATAATTGATTCAATTATAACATTAATTAAGTTTAAATACTTTTTAAATCATTTTTTTAATTGATAAAAAATTACTAATAATTTTTTCTGTGAAGGATTAACAACCGGTGTACATCAAGAACTACCGTATACCACATGCACACAAAGAGGAAATAGATAGGCAGGTTAAAACCCTAATAGACGATAAAATAGTTGTACCATCAAATTCTGAGTACAACAGCCCAATTCTGTTGTTACCAAAAAAGTCACTTCCAAATTCAGGGACAAAAAGGTGGAGACTAGTAGTAGATTATAGACAGCTAAATAAGAACTTAATGGCAGACAAATTTCAATTACCGAGAATAGATGACATTCTAGACCAACTCGGCAGAGCAAAGTATTTTTCATGTCTGGATTTGTTGTCTGGATTTCACCAAATTGGATTGGAGATCAACTATAGAGATCTGACTTCATTTTCAACAACAAATGGATCTTATAGGTTTACTAGATTGCCCTATGGTTTAAAAATAGCACCTAATTCTTTTCAAAGAATGATGACACTCGCTTTTAGTGGTTTGCGACCAGACCAGGCATTCCTTTATATGGATGACTTGGTTGTGTTAGGTTGCTCAGAAAAGCACATGCTTTCGAATTTAAAAAATGTTTTCGAATTATGCAGGAAGCACAATCTTAAATTACACCCAGAAAAATGCTCATTCTTTATGAAGGAAGTAACCTACCTTGGACATAAGTGTACTAACAAAGGAATACTCCCAGATGATAGAAAATATTCGATAATTGAAAATTATCCAGCACCAAAAGATGCTGATATTGCTAAAAGATTTATAGCTTTTTGTAATTATTATCGAAGGTTTATTCCAAACTTCTCAGAACACTCGAGGCATATAACAAGATTGTCCAGGAAAGGTGTACCCTTCGAATGAAGTAATGATTGTGATATCGCGTTTAAACATTTAAAGAAAGCATTAATGAGCCCAACACTACTACAATACCCAGACTTCGAAAATAAATTTTGTATAAAAACAGATGCAAGCAAATATGCCTGCGGCGCAGTTCTTACACAAGAACATGAAGGAAAATATTTACCAGTTGCATATGCATCAAAAACGTTTACCAAGGGCGAGAGCCATAAGTAAACCATTTAACTAGAACTAACTGCCATACATGGGGCCATAACGCATTTCAAACCATACATATATGGAAAAAAGTTTTTTGTTCGTAGTGATTACAGACCACTTTCTTATTTATTTTCAATGAAAAATCCAAGCTCAAAATTAACGAGGATGAGACTCGACTTGGAGGAGTATGATTTTACAGTGAAATATCTTAGGGGAAAAGATAATTATGTTGCCGACGCGCTATCGCGTATAACTATAAATGATTTCAAAGACATGAATCGAAAAGTTTCTTCAGTATTAGGGGTCACGACTCGATCGATTGCCAATAAAGGAGAAAAAATCAGTAGTTCTAATAAACAGCATAAAAATAATACTAATAAAGATAAGCCCAGTATATATGTACCTTCAAACTCTGACGTCAGAAAATACTATAAACTAAAGATTTCCCCCGGGAGATGTTATATCAAACGAGGAAAATCTATAGTAACATATATACAAATTAAAGATTTGTTTAGTTTAGTTCTCGTTGACTTAGGAAAATTTTTCTCTAGGCTCGAAAATGTGGCCGGTAAACGTAATGTTTATAAATTACAAGTGGTACCTAGTGAGACAATTTTTGAATGTATCTCTATAAATGAATTCAAAAATATGGGCAATAAATTATTGAATAAAATTAAAATAGCGCTACTAAATGAGGTGACCCAATTTGATAGTAAGAATGCCAAGGCAATTCTCGATATAATGCCGAAATATCACGATGATCCCATAGAAGGCGGACATTGTGGAACATATAGAACAATACAAAAAATTAAAAGATATTACTACTGGAAAAATATGTCAAAAGACATATCTAAATATGTAAAATCATGTCATAAATGTCAAACAACAAAGACAACTAAGCATTTGAAAAGTCCAATGACCATTACAGAATCTAATGAATTGCACGCTCTTAATCATGCTAACTAAGAAGGTGGACATTGTGGAACATATAGAACAATACAAAAAATTAAAAGATATAACTACTGGAAAAATATGTCGAAGCCATATCTAAATATTTATGTAGAAGTCATAATGTCAAATAACAAAGACAACTAAACATTTGAAAAGTCCAATGACCATTACAGAATCTAATGAATTGCTCGCTCTTAATCATGCTAACTAACACGGTGTATGTAGATACAATAGGTCCATTTCCAAAATTAATTTACGGAAATGAATATGCAATCACGATAATATGTGATTTAACTAAATTCTTAGTAACTATACCAATACCAGACAAAAGCGCTAAACCAATAGCTAAGGCTATATTTGATAATTTTATACTTACCTATGGTCCGATGAAGACGTTTCTTTCCGACATGGGAACAGAATATAAAAATTCTATCCTTTCGGAAATTTTTGATTTATTAAAAATTGAAAAACTAACTTCAACAGCTTACCATCATCAAACATTAGGTACAATAGAAAGAAGTCATAGGACTTTTAATGAATATGTACGTTCTTATATTTCAGTGAACAAAACAGACTGGGATGAATGGTTAAAATACTTCACATACTGTTTTAATACAACACCTTCTACAGTGCATAATTACTGTCCATATGAATTAGTTTTTTCAAAACTTCCAAATAAATTTCAACAATTTGATAAAGTAGATAGAATTTCTCCACTATATAATATAGATGACTATGCCAAAGAGGCAAAATTTAGGTTAGAAGTAGCACATAAAAGGGCCCAAATATTATTAGACAGAAATAAAAATAAGCAAAAACTTCATTAGGATAGGAAAATAATAGACCATGATCTTAAAATAGGAGATTTAGTTTTACTAAAAAATTAAGCAGGACATACGTTAGATATAAATAGATATAAGAAATATTATAAACATAGTAGATAATAAAACAAAAAAGAACAAATCTATATATATATATATATGTATATAAAAGAGACGTGTTTGTTTGTAATCGCTAAACTCAAAAACTACTGCACCGACTTTGACCAAAATTTGTGTGTTTGATGTATGAGGCATGTTTCTGTGTAGTTTCGCGTTTGTTAAATAAATTTTGCGATTTTTAATAAAAATTATTATTGGTTTATTAGGTGTTTTTGCATATATTTGTTTTGAAAATCAATTAAACACGTTCATCTATATATATATATATATATATATATATATATAAAAGAGACGTGTTTGTTTGTAATCGCTAAACTCAAAAACTGCTGCACCGACTTTGACCAAAATTTGTGTGTTTGATGTATGAGGCATGAGCAGTGTTTCTGTGTAGTTACGCGTTTGTTAAATAAATTTTGCGATTTTTAATAAAAATTATTATTGGTTTATTAGGTGTTTTTGCATATATTTGTTTTGAAAATCAATTAAACACGTTCATCTATCTATATATATATAAAAGAGACGTGTTTGTTTGTAATCGCTAAACTCAAAAACTACTGCACCGACTTTGACCAAAATTTGTGTGTTTGATGTATGAGGCATGAGGAGTGTTTCTGTGTAGTTTCGCGTTTGTTAAATAAATTTTGCGATTTTTAATAAAAATTATTATTGGTTTATTAGGTGTTTTTGCATATATTTGTTTTGAAAATCATTTAAACACGTTCATCTATATATATATATATAAAAGAGACGTGTTTGTTTGTAATCGCTAAACTCAAAAACTGCTGCACCGACTTTGACCAAAATTTGTGTGTTTGATGTATGAGGCATGAGCAGTGTTTCTGTGTAGTTTCGCGTTTGTTAAATAAATTTTGCGATTTTAAATAAAAATTATTATTGGTTTATTAGGTGTTTTTGCATATATTTGTTTTGAAAATCAATTAAACACGTTGATCTATCTATATATATAAAAGAGACGTGTTTGTTTGTAATCGCTAAACTCAAAAACTACTGCACCGACTTTGACCAAAATTTGCGTGTTTGATGTATGATGCATGAGGAGTGTTTCTGTGTAGTTTCGCGTTTGTTAAATAAATTTTGCGATTTTAAATAAAAATTATTATTGGTTTATTAGGTGTTTTTGCATATATTTGTTTTGAAAATCAATTAAACACGTTCATCTATATCTTCTATATATATATAAAAGAGACGTGTTTGTTTGTAATCGCTAAACTCAAAAACTACTGCACCGACTTTGACCAAAATTTGTGTGTTTGATGTATGAGGCATGAGGAGTGTTTCTGTGTAGTTTCGCGTTTGTTAAATAAATTTTTCGATTTTAAATAAAAATTATTATTGGTTTATTAGGTGTTTTTGCATATATTTGTTTTGAAAATCAATTAAACACGTTCATCTATATACATATATATAATATCTATATATATAAAAATGAAAAATGTTTGTATGTTTGTGTGTTTGTTTGTTTGTTTGTTTGTTGGCTTATAGACTCCGAAACTACTGAACCGATTTTCCTGAAATTTTTACAGTAACATCACGTGAGCCCTAAAAATAAAATAGGCTACTTATTTTTTCGATAGGGGCAGGGGAATTGGTATCCCCCATAGGATGCCAATATTTATTATCGCATATATTAAGAACCGCTGCACGCATTATGCAGAACTTTTGGTAGTAAGATCTTCTGAGCCCCAAAATTAAAATAAAATAGCAGCGGGGGAAGTGGAATCCCCCATAGGACCCCAATGTTTAACATCGCATATCTAAAGAACTGTAATAGTGAGAATGTTCAAACTTTCTAGAAGTCACTCTTATGGTATACAACACTTTTGAAAATAACAATAAAGCGGGTAGGCGCAGGGGGGGGGAATACCTCCCATAGGATGCATATATTAAATATCGCTCAACTGAAGAACTATTAAAGGGAGAGTCTTCAAAAGTGGTTAAAGCTACTATTATAGTAAACTATAAATTTCAATTTACAAATGGGCGGGGTAGACGGGGGAGGAGCAGTACCCCTCATATATAGAAATATTAATAAGAGCCACTGCACGCATTTTGTTGAACTTTTGGTAGTAGGATCTTCTGAGCCCCAAAATTAAAACAAAATAGCGGCGGGGGTAGTGGTACCCACCATAGGACGCCAATGCTTAATAACGCATATCTTAAGAACTGTTATAGTGAGAATGTTCAAACTTTGTGGAAGTCACTCTTATGGTATACTACACTTTTGCAAATAAAAATAAAGCGGGTAGGCGCAGGCGGGAAAATACCTCTCTAAGGATATTAAATATCTCTCTACTGAAGAACTATTAAAGGGAGAGTCTTCAAAGGTGGTGAAAGCAGTGTAGCGAAGCGCACCGGGTTAAGCTATCTTCTATATATATAAAAATGAAAAATGTTTGTTTGTTTGTTTGTTGGCTTATAGACTCCGAAACTACTGAACCGATTTTCTTGAAATTTTTACAGTAACATCACGTGAGCCCTAAAAATAAAATAGGCTACTTATTTTTTCGATAGGGGCAGGGGAATTGGTACCCCCCATAGGATGCCAATATTTATTATCGCATATCTTAAGAGCCGCTGGACGCATTTTGCTGAACTTTTTGTAGTTCTGAGCCCCGAAATTGAAATAAAATAGCAGCGGGGGTATTTGAATCCCCCATAGGACGCCAATGTTTAACATCGCATATCTTAAGAACTGTTATAGTGAGAATGTTCAAACTTTCTAGAAGTCACTCTTATGGTATACTACACTTTTGAAAATAAAAATAAAGCGGGTAGGCGCAGGGGGGAAATACCTCCCATAGGATGCATATATTAAATATCGCTCAACTGAAGAACTATTAAAGGGAGAGTCTTCAAACGTGGGTTAAGCTACTATTATAGTAAACTATAAATTTTCAATATAAAAATGGGCGGGAGAGACAGGGGAGGAGCAGTACCCCTCATAGATAGAAATATTAATAAGAGCCACTGCACGCATTTTGTTGAAATTTTGGTAGTAGGATCTTCTGAGTCCCAAAATTGAAATAAAGTAGCAGCGGGGGAAGTGGTTTTCCCCATAGGACGCCAATGTTTAATATCGCATATCTTAAGAACTGTTATAGTGAGAATTTTCAAACTTTGTAGAAGTCACTCATATGGTATACTACACTATTAAAAATAAAAATAAAGCGGATAGGCGCAGGGGGGGAAATACCTCCCATAGGATCCATACATTAAATATCGCTCAACTGAAGAACTATTAAAGGGAGGGTCTTCAAACGTAGTTAAAACTACTATTATGGCAAACTTTAAATTTCAATATAGTAATGGGCGGGGTAGACAGAGGAGGAGCAGTTCCCCTCATAGATAGAAATGTACTGAAGAGCCGCTGCAAGCAATTTGTTGAACTTTTGGTAGTAGGATCTTCTGAGCCCCAAAATTGAAGCAAAATAGCAGCGGGGGAAGTGTTACCCCCCATAGGATGCCAATGTTTAATATCGGATATCTTAAGAACTGTTATAGTAAGAATGTTCAAACTTTGTAGAAGTCACATTTATGGCATACTACACTTTTGAAAACAGAAATTAAGCGGGTATGCGCAGGGGGAAATATCATCCATAGGATGCATATATTCAATATCGCTCAACTTAAGAACTATTGAAGGCAGAGTCTTCAAACGTGGTTAAAGCTTCTATTATAGTAAACTATAAATGTCAATATAGAAATGGGCGGGGTAGCCAGAGGAGGAGCAGTACCACTCATAGATAGCATTATTAATAAGAGCCGCTGCAAGCAATTTGTTGAACTTTTGGTAGTAGGATCATCTGAGCCCCAAAATCGAAACCCCCATAGGACGCCAATGTTAAATATCGCATATCTTAAGAACTGTTAAAGTAAGAATGTTCAAACTTAGTAGAAGTCACTCCTATGGTATACTACACTTTTGAAAATAAAAATAAAGCGGGAATGCGCAGGGGAAAAAACATTCCATAGCATGCATATATTAAATATCTCTCAACTGAAGAAGTGGTTAAAGCAGTGTAGCGAAGCGCACCGGGTTAAGCTAGTAAATAAATAAAAATTAATCAAGCTCGAGGCCAGTGTTTTTTCGTAAATAAAAATTTCTTTTTTATTTGCTTCCAATATTTCGATCTTCTTTGAAGATCATCATCAGGGATTTCTTTTCCTTAAATTCAAGAACAAAAAAAAATTCAATTATTACAAACATATAAATAACAACCACATATATGGACAACAACCACATTGATTTTGTTTTTTTAAATTGTATGTTTACAAAATATATACGCACTCACAGTGAATTTTTATAAACACAAAAACTTAAAACTATGTTGTTCACACATCGACATCTAGACTTGCACTAAACTTAAAATCCTTATTGCAGATTGATCTTTTTTACTAAACATCTGTAGTTATTGGCACACGAACACTCTACGTCGCTCTTAAAGTTTACACTCTTTGTTGTTGTTATGATGTGAAGCATTTCCAGCATATATCGACGTTTGTAATTCGGCTCTGTTTGTAACACACTAATGGCCAATTTTCAGGATTTATATTAAAACACATTTATTTTTAAAATCGTTTTAAATACAAAATTCTCTTCTTCACTAACATCTTAAGTGAAACTTAAGTCACCGATGTTGGACACTTAATTTCAACTTAAGTTTCCATTGTAATATTTTAGCAAGGTGACCTCAATATCACAACAATACAACAACAACAGGCAAAGCATTAACAGTCAGCTGTTTTTTCAGACCACCTTGTAAATAAATACACTTTTTTATATTAGGTCTGTCTTGGTACTTTTCCAGTAGCAAATACTCAGTAAATTTTTTTGGGAGAGTAAGACCAATATTACTCTATCGGCTAAAAAAATCTCAAAAAGTACGCAGACAGTATCCAGTGAAGTTTTGCAAAAAAAACAGCTGATCGGTGTGTAAACAATTGAAATAACAAAGCAAAAGAATTTTAGCATATGTGTAAGCAAAATTAAATTCTCGAGGTAAATTAAAAAATTATTAATTAAAGTGAAGCTTAAAAAGTGTTGTAAATTAAAAAACTTGTTTATTACACTGTTATTAATTCGGTAAATTCAATTTCTTCTTAGTTTTTAGTTTTATTTGTCGGGTTTTTTTATAAAACTTCTTTTGCTTACATTGCCCAACATAGTGCCGGCTTACAATGGAAAAAAAGAATAAAATGCCCAATACAGTGCCCTCCAACAGCTTGACAACGGAGAAAAATAATTTGGATGTGAAGTGCTCGCCAGGAACACAATTTCAAATACTCGCCTCTTCAATTGCAAAGATTGCCCCACAAAGTTCTGCTGGTTCTATCGGTTCTGCCATCTCCACTTCACTTACGCCACGGTCGCACTGTATATTTGGACGTTTCTAGCATGAAGTAAAATGTTTTGTTTATTATAATTTATTATAAACGTTAAAAATCAACACAATTCTAACTACTTTCCTCTGCCATTGTTAAATTTAAATTTTTATTTTCATTTCACAAAAACTATTTCATTCAAACGGCTGTTCAAACTATTTGCAAAATCTTACAAGCGGAAATTTCTCCAGTAGCATTTTGCAAGTTCTCTAACTTCCAACTGTAAAAAAATTCTCTCTTTGGCTCTCTCGCTGCAAGAGATTTGGAGTACGCAGACAAAATTTTGCAAGATTTTGCAACATTTTTCGCAAAATATGTGTACGCAGACAGACCTATTATTTTTTCTGATTTAGTAGTGCTACCATACTTTTATCTTAATTAAATAAGACTTTTTAAATAAAACTCAAAAAAACAATCTGTTTTAAATACGATTTAAGTTTGTTATGAAAATTAACTTAATATTGATTTAAATACTATCCTGAAAATTGGGCATAACATTATTAAAATCAGGCGAGTGTTTGTTTTTGACACAGTGATTCACAAGTGCTGTTTTTGGTGTGTCTCTACTGAGTTTTAATTTTTGATCCGATTTATGGCCTGCGATTCTAGTTTTGTGTTTGTTTTTAGTGGTTCCAATGTACACCTTATCACAACTTTCATTTAAATTTCCATGACAGGGTATATTATATATAACATTTGATTTGTCCATGTTCAGAATCCCTCACATATCGAGCCTTTGGTGCAATACCGTAGTAATTCAAAAAATCGTGAACTGAGAAAAATGCATTTGAAGTTTTCAGCCATCTTTTTAATAGCAGTTCCGTTTACTTAAGTTATTTTTTTACAAGTTTTTTAATAAAGAGGAATGTTTTGTAATTAAAAAAAGGTGAAAAATTATTAATAATATTAAATATTTTTTTTTATATTAATATAAATATGGTTGAAAATAGCTAGAGGCAATAAAGACATTTTTAGCTGTAAAATCTGAACAGTTAGAGATAGAACCATAATCTTTTTTTCTTTAGATATATATTTTCGCAAAGATCATTTCTGCATACCCAGCTCAAAAAATTTAAATTTTGAGTTACTACGATCTTGCACCAAAGGCTCGATATGTACCCGAAATTACAGAGAGATTTGAAAAATCGAAATTGTTTAATGGTGAAAACTTAAGAATAGCACACAAAACGCACAACAATATCTCAAAAATATTTAGCAAAACAAAAGATAAAATATTATATATATCTATATATATAAAAGAGACGTGTTTGTTTGTAATCGCTAAACTCAAAAACTACTGCACCGACTTTGACCAAAATTTGTGTGTTTGATGTATGAGGCATGAGGAGTGTTTCTGTGTAGTTTCGCGTTTGTTAAATAAATTTTGCGATTTTAAATAAAAATTATTATTGGTTTATTAGGTGTTTTTGCATATATTTGTTTTGAAAATCAATTAAACATGTTCATCTATATATGTATCTTCTATCTTCTCTCTATATATATATAGCGTCACGCAAATAAAAAACACTATATTTTTGCTTTACTTTAAACTTTATTAAAAAAGGTTAAATTACTAAAAAGTTAATTCTCGCAACGTGGTGTCGGTTATTCTACTTAACCAAAAAGATAAAGAGTCGCCAGATCGTTCTTATACGATCCTGTCATTGAGGATGACTCTCAATTTTGGTCGTGTTGCCACAGTACTCCCCTCTGAGAGGCGACTCCGTGGTGCGACTTCACGCTGATAACTTCGGAGGCACTGAATGCTGGTTTTAACCGATCAATTGAAACCTTAGTATTTCTTCCAGCTATGTTCACCGTATAATATTTAGATGCTCGTTCAACAACTTTAAATGGTCCTCTGTATGGAGCCGTTAAAGACGGACGCACCGAGTCGTCTCTAAGGAATACTAAATCACAAGATTTCAAATTAGGGTGTATAAAAATCTTGCTGTTATTATGCCAAGCAGAATCAACTGGCCTCAAATTTGTCATGGCTTGTCGGAGTTGTCTTACACACTCTGTCTCAGACTCACACGAGTTTTCGATTAAGAAGTCGGCAGGAAGGCGTAATGTGGCGCCGTAAACAATCTCTGCTGGCGTCGCTTGGATATCTTCTTTGTATGTACAACGTAGTCCCAACAAAATTATCGGCAAGTATGACGTCCATTCATTAACGTTGTGGCATAAAATGGCAGATTTAAGAGTGCGGTGCCATCGCTCTATGATGCCATTTGATTGAGGATGGTATGGCGTAGTTCTTAAATGGTGTACTCCCAGCAATCGCAAAAGTTATTTTAACAAGGTGCTTTCGAACTGACGACCTAAATCGGTCATTATGTCGATTGGACAACCAAATCGCGAAATCCATCCCTTAACAAGGGTTTCCGCAACGGTTTTTGCTGTCATGTCCGGCATGGGAAAGGCATCAGGCCACCTCGTAAATCGATCTATCACTCTTAAACAATAACAATTACCTTCCGAGAGAGGAAAAGGCCCGACAATGTCAATGCTCAAATGAGCAAATCGTTGACTTGGCAACTTACGACGCATAAAAGCAGTTTGAGAATGGCGTGTTACTTTATTTTTTTGGCAATGCAAACAATTTCGTGCAAAATTTCTACTGTCTTTTTGTATACCTGGCCAAACAAATCTCTCAGTCATTAATCTGGCTGTAGCGCGTGTCCCCGGATGTGACATATCATGGGTAGAATGCAAAAATCTTTGGCGAAACTCTTTGGTTATAATGGGACGTACTCGATCAAAAGCTGTATCGCAGTAAACTGGTTTTGAGGTACCAGGAAGGATAAAAGGTCTGAGCTTTAATGAACTATCGACACTAGAATTCAATAGGGACTGTAGTTCACCATCCGTTGATTGAGCTTTTGCTAATTCATCGTAGTTGATTCTTACTGCATCAATCACCTCAATTCGTGACAACAAATCAGCTACGGTATTTTTTTTTTACCTTCTACATGACGTATATCAGTAGTGATTTGCGCGATAAAATCTAAATGTCTTGCCTGTCTATCGGATGCTCTCTCTAGTTTTTGCATAAAAGCATAAATTAACGGCTTATGGTCCGTGTAAATGTGGCAAGACCGCCCCTCAATCATTTATTTGAAATGACGCACCGCCAAGTAGACCGCTGTTAACTGTCTGTCATATGTGCTGTAGCGCATTTCAGCTGATGAAAACTTTTTTGAAAAGTACGCAAGAGGCTGTATAACGTTGCTAACAATTTGGTTTAGAACAGCCCCTGCGGCGAACTTTGAAGCGTCTACCCACAACGAAAGCTCGGCTTCGGGAAGTGGGTGAGCTAGCATCGTACAATTTGCGAGCTGCATTTTACATTTCTCGAAAGCCTCTTTTGTTTCACTTGACCAATTTAATGGCGTAGTATCATTCCGTTTGTTGCCACCAATCATGTTATACAATACTTGTTGAACATCAATCGCTTGTGGTAAAAAACGCCTATAGAAATTTAGCATAGCTAAGAATTTCTTTAATTCCTTTACCACCTTTGGGCGAGGGAATTTTAATAACGCTTCAACTCTTTCGGACAGAGGTCGGATGCCGTTTTTTGTAATTATATGTCCTAAAAATTTAAGTTCTGTTAACCCAAATTCGCACTTGGAGACATTGATTGTTGAGTTGTTCTCTCGAAATCGCTGAAAAACTGTTGTGAGATGCTTTATGTGCTCATCTTCCGAAGGTGACGCAATAATAACATCGTCCAAATAAGCGAAAGCAAATGGTAAGCCTCTTAGTACCTCATGAATTAGCCGTTGAAATGTTTGGGCAGCGTTTCTCAATCCAAACGTCATGTGTGTGAACTCAAAAACCCCAAAAGGCGTTGTAATTGCGGTCTTCGGTATATCGTTTGGATGGATCGGCACTTGATGAAACGCCTGCTGAAGATCCACCTTTGAAAAAATGGAATTTTTGCCCAGTACCTCGTTTCTGTATTTCTCGCATCGTAAAATTTCTTACATGAAGTGTGAAACAAAAAATTCCATCGTTTCTCGATTTATGAGATAAAAGTGTTTCTGTATTTGAATGCGAAAACAGACACAACAAATTCTGTTTATACTGGAATATTTCCAGTAATTAAGTGTCAAATAAAAGCGAAACGTCAACAAAAGAAATAAATATAATAAAAACGGGGCTGCCAGATTTGACGAGTTATTGTCATTTTGACAACTTTTTGTTCCGAAATTAGCAGACGATTTAATGATTTTTCTAAAAAAGTGACGAAAGCCAAAACAAAATCAAAAATATTTTATAATTTTGTTGTTACTTTCTATAGAAATTCATATTGAATTTTTAAATTTCAAACACTTCATATTTTGTGGCGTTGAAAATTGAAAAACAAAATGAATTTCTGTAGAAAGTAACAACAAATTTATAAAATACTTTTGATTTTTTTTTTTTTGCTTTCAATGAAATTGTTGGCGTTGCCCCTTAGTCTTCGAAATAAGATAGTTTTAAATATTTTAATATGTTTGTTTATTAGTAAAAAAAATATCTTTAAAACAAGACAACTTAAATTTTTTTATTTATCCCTTTTATGAAAATTGTCCTCGAAGTTGTTAGCCTCTTCCCTGAAAAATGTATCGGCAAAAGCAAAATTTCGAGGGAAAGAAATGGACCGATTTGGCTTATTTTGAACATTTAATACTTCTTATATACATTAACAAAATATGATTGATATTTGGGTGTATCCAAAGTAACGGCCGTTACTTTATAAATGTGCTGTTTTTAAATGTCTGAAACAAACATCATGTTTTGTAAAATTTTGCACAGGATATGTCAAGTTAAATATCTGATTTAATTCTTTGAAATGTTTTGTTTAAATAATACATTATAAAAATTACAAGTTTTTTGCGTGTGAATTCATTTATTATCGGTGACAAAAAAAAAATATTTTTGTTAGTATAAATAAAATTAAAGTTAATCTTTAGGAATATGACACGATACATTTATTTTGTATAATAGCGGAAAAATTAATTCAAAATAAAAATTTAATTTTTGAGCTATAAGGGGTCAATTTCTGTGGAAACACCCTTTTTATATTCTTATCTTATATGGACATTTTTGGGCCAAAACCATTATTTCTTCAAGAAAAAAAGTTGTTTGTCTGTAACCCGTTCATTTATGAAGCGATTTTTTTAACTTAAACTACCAGCTGTTCTACTAAGTCTATTACAGGTAAAAAAAAGAAAAAAAATTTATAGGAATAGGTAAATTACAGATTTATATCTCAGCCATTTGTAAACCGATATAGTTAAATTTCAATAATATACTATTTCGGACTACATACGGTATAAATATAAAACAACGTTGTCACTATGAATTCTAGGTTTTTCACAAAGTTGATTTAATTAAAAAATGTATCTATTTATCTATATTTATCTATTTTAAATAAGGATGTATGTTTATTTTATTAAGCTTGGCTTCTTTTTGCTTTTGCAAAAATATTGGCCCATAATCATAGTCAAACGCTAAAGTCGGTTCTATTTAAAAACAACTTTAAAATAAAAACATTCTTTTAAATATTTTGCTACTGGGTGCCACCTCAAATGTAGCAAATTTTTCATACAACATACAACAAAATATAAGCAAGTGGCAACTTTAAGCAGCCGACATTGAAAATTAAAATATAAATAAAACACTGCATATATTGTACGGTTGAAACACGCAATATGATTTTATGTAGAAAGCAACAACAAAATTACAAAACTTTGTGTAAAACGCTAGGCAATTTTGGCCTAGCGTTTTACACAATTAGGGCCTATACATATATATTTTGTGTTTCTTTCCATAAAAGTTTTCCTGCAAATCATTAATAATTGCAAAATATCAGCCAACATCTTATAACATAAACATTTTTAACTTTTTGCAAGTACTTTTTTATTTGGCGAAAAACAGCTGATGCTGTTGTTAAATGAGTTAAACACAACTTCAGCTGGTTTTAAAATTAAAATCGGGTTTAACGTGTAAAGTATGCTTTTGCTTGTCTATAGTAGATCAAAAGCATATTTTTAATAAAAGTTTACTTTAGAACTCTTAAAGTATGCTTTGTTTATGACTATAGTTATGGGCCATTTATTTTATTTTTTGTTTAATATGATATTTTCTCATGCCTTTGTGTGACTTCTTCAGGGAAAAACAATTTTTAATTGTTATCGGATTAAAGAAAATAAATAGTTTTATAAAAATTTATCCTTCAGCTTAACAAAAGAAATATAAATTTAAAGAAATTATGAAATACCCATGAACTTTAACTTTGTTTTTGTTTGATTATGTTTTAATAAAAGTCGAAACAAATTTGTTTAAAATTTATTTTAAATTACACGATTTTTAAAACAAAAAAGGAGGATCTTTTATATTTTTTTCTCAGAAAATTGACGATTTTGACACAAATTAATCTGGCAGCGCTGATTAAAACCAAAACAAGAAAAGGCTAAAAAAATTTAAAATAACAAAATATAACAATGGTTTTTTGTTTATTTTCATCATATAAATTATGCATTCATCATTTATATTCCTTCTATTTTTTTATTTATTTAAAAAAATAGTATATAAACATATTTTAAATTCAAAATATCTACATTTTGTTTTTCTCGAAACCAATTTCAAATGCGACTTATTTTGACAGTTCTTGAAAGAAACTTTTCGCAAAACATTGTTATAGAAACACTTTTTCTCGCATCCTTCCAATAATTGCTGGAAAATTATTAAAATGACAGATAATTCTCGCCAAGAAAAGATACAGAAACACTTGCGTGAGAAAAACCATTTTTTGTTTCATTTCACACTATTTTTGTTGCAATTCACACGTTTCATGCGGAAAATTTTACGAAGCGAGAAATACAGAAACGAGGTACAGCACCATAGAAAAATAGTGTAAATAAGGAATAGGATAGCGATCGTGTACCGTGATAGCGTTGAGGGCACGGTAATCCCCACAAGGTCTCCACGTGCCGTCTGGTTTACGAACCATATGAAGCGGACTAGCCCAATTACTACTTGACGGACGACAAATACCGAGTTTTATTAACGATTCGAATTCATTACGGGCAGCTGTGACCCTACAAGAAATGGATGACCGAAACTAAAAAAAAAAAAATTTTACTAACACACTTGCAAAAATTTTACATTAATTGTACCACTCTAACATATATGTTAGAGTAGAACAACTGAAAACACCACAAAAATGCCAATTTTTTTTAATTTTTGTTATACATACGCTTTACTGGCTAATATTTGTGAATTGTTTAAATTAAATACTGCAAAATATTTTAATAATTTTTAAATTATTAAAATAAATAAAGAAAATCCAAAGGATTTGGGTAAGTAAGTTATAAAAATGCGAAAAAGAAAAACGCGATGCGAAGCCAAAAAGACTTATATCCGAAGATCCCAGTTGGCCAGCTGCATATTTGAATGTGTCGAAAATTAACAGAAACGTTAAAATCTATGGATGGGCACATCGTTTAAGACGTCAAGGCAAAGGTTTAATTTTTTATTTACATTACGGATTTTTACAATGTTTCGTACACTAAAACCTGTGCCAGAAGGCAAATCATTTATTTGTTTTATGCACCAGGTGGACACGAATTGCATGTAGATTACTGGGAATTAATTGGTTTGGCTCCTGCTGGCGGTGCTGAAAGTATTCTCAATGAAAAGGCTCATCCCGATGTTCAGTTGGATAATCGTCATATTATGATTAGAGGCGAAAACATTTGTCCGTGTTAATTCTTCCACCTGCAGTGAATGGTGTAAACGCATATGTACGGCAGTCAACTTGATTTGGTTGCATTGTAAGGAGCCAGAGTTGGTTATACGATATTCAGAGGTAAAAAAAATTAAGTCTTTTTTTTTTGTATTTTACAGTATTTTGCAAATTGTAGTGAAAAATACAAATCTAGCACTTCTTGGTCGCACAGTGACCTCTTTAGTGTGTGCTCTTTACAATTGTGGGGAATCAGACACTCTTTATGGTTTAACAAATTGTCTAAAAAGTTTTTAGTAAAAACTAAACACGGCAAACGTTACGAATGGATACAATATGTAGCAGAATTGTACAATGATATTTAAAAACAGTTAAATGGTGTTTGATCTAGCCGAACGTTTTGCAAAAACCAATAACTTTTTAATAAAACTATTGGTCACGAGCAACGTCTAATATTTAATAAAAAAACTGTTACCATCTGACGTTTATGAAAGGAGGAATAACTGTCACGGTCCCTGTTTTATTAAGCCTTTTTGCAATATTCCCATTCTTTAAATATTTCACTTGGTTTTTGCTTAAGCCAACCTTTGGTTAACATTGATGCTATAGATCAGGGATTTCCATTTCTTAGCACAATTGTGCACACCAATACTAAGACATATTTTTATGCTCTTCAATTCAGTCGTCGATGTGACTTCGACAAGTGTACATGTCTAGCGGATGCTATATTATTTTGTTTCAGCTAACGCTCAAAAAATATTGTGCGGTCAAAAATGCTTTTGGTAACATCCAATGCCTTGCGTGCAATTTTTATTTAGAGTTTAAATTTTAAGACTTAAATTTAGAATAATATAACATTTCATAAGTTTACATGCAAAGCAAAGAACTTTGTAAAATTTTAATTATTTGAGATTTAAAATCAATTTTAAATATTTCAGATAAAATTGCGTTAACCGATATATTATTAAGGAAAAAATATTGTATGTATCATCAACGAAAGTATATTAGTATTAAGTGAAACAAACATTTAAAATATTAAATAATTAAATATTTGTGTTAAATTACCGGAAAAATAGAATATATGTGTATGTATATGATAATCACACGATTTACATGTAGCATAAAATTAAAACTGGTGATTTTTCCAATTTTCCAAAAACTTCACTTGTTTATAGCATAGCTGTTCATATTGGCTCAAAATGAATTATTTACAATTTGTTACTATTTTTCAAAAATTAAAATATGTTAAATTTATTTAACACTTTTTTTAAATTAAATATAAATCAGTTTCAAATATTTTACGATAGTGTCTTTCAAATATTATTTCTTCTCTTGGAAGTTAAATTCACTATTATTTGAATTTATATTATTCAAATTAATATTTTAAAAATATATTCAAATCAATAGAAAAGCACACAATTTGTTTGAAAAAAATTTAATTTAGAAGAAACAAATAAAATAAATTTGTATAAAACTTATTGAATAAAAAAATCTCAGACTTCGTATTAAAAAATTTTATAATTTAAAAAAACAATTCCTAAATATTTTAATTCAACAAAAATTTTTTGAATTATACCGCATTTACATCTATGCAATAAACGCCGAGTTTTTTTCTATTTTCTTTTAAAGTACCCAATAAAAATGTTATCATTTTGTGAAGCACTTATGTTGCATTTAAAAAAATAAGCGCACAATTATGCGCTACGCAATAAGACATACAGAAATGCAGTAAAGTAAGTGAAAGAACTCTTAACAACTTTAATAAAAAAAAATAACATTTAAAGTGATACGGCATTCCCTTACTACGAAGCAGGTTTGTAAGGGAGAGCATCAAAAATAACTGTAAAAAAACAGTCAGTGTATTAAGCTGATCGGTACATTCAACAATTTTTATATGCGCTGAATAATGTGCTTATTGTGTCAAAAATGTATTGCTTCAAAGTGGGAACTTGCCATATAAAATTCATGTCCTCCGTAAGGGCTATGGTAAGCGAAAATTTTATGTTTCTCCCTTACAAACCTGCTTCGTTGTAAGCTCCATGTTTTATTGGGTAGTTTCTACGAAACTCTTTCCACATTTACATTTAAATTTTTTCCAAGCATTTTTTCAACTCCGTTTTCTTCCCTACACCTCTTGCTAACAAATAAAAAGTTCCATGCGAAAGTTGCGGCAATTTGCGGCGTTAATTTCATAATGTAAATATGATCTTACTCATAATCTGTTCTTCGATATTAGAATTATTATGTTTTTTTTTTATTCCAAAATTGAAAAAAAATTTATATAGTAAGTAAGAGTGGTATTTAAATTGATTTCTGGCATATAACTGTACGTTTCTTTTTGAAAAACAATGTCAAGGAAGTTTTATTTCAAAGTGATTAGAGCTCAGTCCATGGTCTTACAACCATTCGCATTGAGCAATTCAACCTCAAAACAACCTCACAAATTGCACTTTACCAAAATTCAAGGAATATAATATTGCTTTTAGTTTCTGGGCAGTTAGTTTTCCGCCGAATTTATGTCTAAATGCCAGTAACTGTATAATATCGTTAATTTTTTAAATTTTCAAATACGATATCGCCTTACTTTTAATGCTTTTATTTTAAAATGGAACTGAACTTTTTTATCCCAGTATTTTATTACATTGTCTTCCTCATTTTTCAAGAAAAAATTTAAAAAAAACTAATAGAAATTTTTGCATTTAAAATTTTTTTGTTTGAATATTTTTATTTTCTACCAATTTTGTTGAATAAAAATTCTAAAGCTACACATCAATTTTTTTTTATTTGAATTAAATTGATTTGTATATATTCAGCTTAGAATATTTGAATATAAAAAGAATTATGGAAAATATTTTAGAGTCTAACTTATTTAATATTAGAAAGTTCGAATAATTTTATTTTATAGTACACTAGCTTTACCCGGTGCGCTTTGCTACACTGCTTTAACCACCTCTGAAGACTCTCACTTTAATAGTTCTTCAGTAGAGATATATTTAATATCCTATGAGAGGTATTTACCGCCCTGCGCCTGCCCGCTTTATTTTAATTTTCAAAAGTGTAGTTTACCATAAGAGTGACTTCTACAAATTTTGAACATTCTTACTATAACAGTTCTTAAGATTAACGATATAAAACATCGTCGTTCCTTGGGTGGTACCACTTCCCCCCGCTGCTATATTATTTCAATTTTGGCGCTCAGAAGATCCTACTACCAAAAGTTCAACGAAATGCGTGCAGCGGCTCTTATTAATACTTTTATATATGAGGGGTACTGCTCCTCCTCTGTCTACCCCGCCCATTTTTATATCGAAACTTATAGTTAACCATAATAGGAGCTTTAACCACGTTTGAAGACTCTCCTTTTAATAGTTCTTCAGTTAAGCGATATTTAATATATGCATCCTACGGGATGTTTTTCCCCCTGCTTCTACCAGCTTTATTTTTATTTTCAAAAGTGTAGTATACCATAACAGGGACTTCCACAAAGTTTGAAGGTTCCCACTATAACAGTTCTTTAGATATGCGATATTAAACATTGGCATCCTATGGTGGGTACCACTTCCCCCGCTGTTATTTAATTTAAATTTTGGGGCTCAGAAGATCCTACTACCAAAAGTTCAACAAAATGCGTGCAGCGGTTATTATTATAATTTTTATCTATTAGGCGTACTGCTCCTCCCCTGTCTACCCCGCCAATTTTTATATTGAAATTTATAATTTACCCTAATAGTAGCTCTAACCACGTTTGAAGACTTTCCCTTTAATAGTTCTTCAGTTGAGCGATATTTAATATATGCATCCTATGGGAGGTGTTTCCCCCATGCGCCTACCCGCTTTGTTTTTATTTTCAAAAGTGTAGTATACCATAAAAGTGACTTCCACAAAGTTTGAACATTCTCACTATAACAGTTCTTTAGATATGCTATATTAAACATTGGCGTCCTATGGGGAAAACCACTTCCCCCACTGCTACTTTATTTCAATTTTGGGACTCAGAAGATCCTACTACCAAAATTTCAACAAAGTGCAGTGGCTCTTATTAATATTTCTATCTATGAGGGGTACTGCTTCTCCCCTGTCTCTCCCGCCCATTTTTATATTGAAATTTATAGTTTACTATAATAATAGCTTTAACCACTTTTGAAGACTCTCCCTTTAATAATTCTTCAGTTGAGCGATATTTAATATATGCATCCTATGGGAGGTATTTCCCCCCCTGCGCCTACCCGCTTTATTGTTATTTTCAAAAGTGTTGTATACCATAAGAGTGACTTCTAGAAAGTTTGAACATTCTCACTATTACAGTTCTTTAGATATGCGATGTTAAACATTGGCATCCTATGGGGGATTCCACTTCCCCCGCTGCTATTTTATTTTAATTTTGGGGCTCAGAAGATCTTACTACCAAAAGTTCTGCATAATAATGGATCTTAATATATGCGATAATTAATATTGGCATCCTATGGGGGATACCAATTCCCCTGCCCCTATCGAAAAAATAAGTAGCTTATTTTATTTTTAGGGCTCACGTGATGTATCTGTAAAAATTTCAGGAAAATCGGTTCAGTAGTTTAGGAGTCTATAAGCCAACAAACAAACACACAAACAAACATACAAACATTTTTCATTTTTATACATATATATAGATTTTAATTGCAGTTTTAAATCAGCGACATTGAATTGGTAATTCTTTACAAATTTTTTATCAACGCAAAAAATTTTTAATGTTGTACCTTTGTGTTATACAACTTATAAAATATATTACTAACATTTTATTTCGGCTGTAAATGAATGCATTCTCTCAATTTGTTTACTCTCTCTCCCTGCAAATAAAATTGGACCACCTGACCCATTTTGATAAAATGGACTACTCCATGGACTAGTCCGATGTAATGCAAGTATGGACCATGCCATTGTTAAAAAGTGTTTGTAGTGAGACGACATGTCTTCGTTTTTTAACGACATGCTTTCGTTTTTAAACGACTTCAAAACTAATCCTCTTGAGTATACCATGGAGTAGTTTTAAAACTACTCCTTACTGGTCCAAAGGTGGGTTATATACCATGGAGTAGTTTTAAAACTACTCCTTAGTGGTCCAAAGGTGGGTTATATGGTCCTCTCCTAGGACATCGTAATGTTAAATAGACCAGGTTTTTTCCATACGTTTGGGTTACTTGTGGACTAGTCCTGGTCCCTTGTGGACTACTCTTTACACGCGTGTTTGGACTGGTCCTATTATTTGCAGGGCTGGTGCTCACTACTACACAACCAAAAAATTTTTGGAAATGCCTGGTCTATAGCATTGATGTCAAATTTATTCAATTTCATCGCTCAATTGTGCTAGCTTAAGAACAGGGATTTCCATTTCTTTGCACAATTGTCAATTGTGCAAAACAAAACTTACACATATTTTTATGCTCTTCAATTTAGTCGTCGATGTGACTTCGACAAGTGTACATGTCTAGCGAATGCTATATTATTTTGTTTCAGCAAACACTCAAAAAATATTGTGCGGACAAAAATGCTTTTGGTAACATCCAATGCCTTGCGTGCAATTTTTGTTTAGAGTTCAAATTTTAAGACTTAAATGTAGAATAATATAACATTTCATTAGTTTACATGCAAAGCAAAGAACTTTGTAAAATGGTAATTATTTGAGATTTAAAATCAATTTTTAAAATTTCAGATAAAAATGCGTCAATTTGCAATTTTTGTTTAGAGTTCAAATTTTAAGACTTAAATGTAGAATAATATAACATTTCATTAGTTTACATGCAAAGCAAAGAATTTTGTAAAATGGTAATTATTTGAGATTTAAAATCAATTTTTAAAATTTCAGATAAAAATGCGTCAACAGATTCAACAGATATTATTAAGGAAAAAATATTGTATTCTAATAATTTGTAATTTTCAAATAATATCTACATTGTTTTGCATTTAAGCTAACGATATGTGTTTTGTTTGTGAAAAAAATTATTTGATGCCTGTAAAAGGGTCCCTTTTTCTTTCGTTAAAAAGACGTTCCTAAATGCAGAAATTATTAAAAAAAAATAGCCACAAGAGTTTGTTGGTATTTTGGGCTTGTAAAAATATTTTTTTTTCTGTACCAATCGCGTCGGTGGGTTTTTTTTTTCTTTGAAAACACTTTTCTTAAGTTAGTAAAAATATTTAAAAAACAAGTTAAAAAAGTTTTGTTTTGCTTCAATTTATGTGTAATCCTATACAGATAAAAGCAAATGTGACAGCAGGTTCTAATTTTTCCCCAAGTTAAAACTGGTGATTTTTCCAATTTTCCAAAAACTTGACTTGTTTATAGAAATCTCGAAATCGACAAAAGATATGAATATGCACAGAAAAAATTATTGCCGAATTATTTTCAAACAAACGCTTGTTTGAAATTTTTTTTGATTTCTACAAATTTTTTTACTGATTCAATCAATATTTTTGTTTGATTTTTATTTAACCAACAAAAATGTGGACAACTCTTCAAAAATTTAATAAGCGCGCTATTGGTTTGAAGTTTTCATAATTTTGTATGAAATATTTAACGCTCTTTAATGTTGTCGTCTTTTTGCATTTTTTTATTGATTGTAAGTGTTGCTTATGTGAAATATAAGAACTACAACAAAAAAACACATGCAGTCTACTTTTGGACGCTTTAAAAAAGTACAGCAATAAGAAAAATGATAAAATAGCGTGACGAGGTTTGTAATAAAAAAAACAACAAAAACAATAGCAGGTAAAAAAACGTTTCATTTTTTTTAACAACAGAAAAAACACATTATAAGAAACAAAATAAATTTTTGGTTGGTTTCAAAGTTGGTAAAAAAAAAACAAAATCCCGTATTCAATTTTTTCAAATAGTTTGTTTAAATACATCAAATACAAGAATAGAATGATGGCGGAAAACATATCGAGTCGGTCTGCCGCCGTTTTTGGTTACATTTCTTCTTCATTAGCAAAGGAAAGGATAAAGCAACAGTGAATGATGAAGAAAAACACTGTGAGTATAAATATGACTTCGTTCAAAAATTATTCCAACAAAAAAATGAGTCTCAAAGCCAGCCGGCCGCTCTGCTTCATCTTCGCCAACAGTGCTTGCTTGTGTGCGCGTCATTGCTTGTGCCAAAACTTTTTTGTTTGATTCAGCAAAATTATTTGTTTGAAATTTATATGAATTTCAGTAAACTTTTTGTTTGATTCTGTCAAATTATTTGTTTGAAAAAATCGGCGTTTTTGCAATAAACAAAATAGAAACAAATTGTTTGAATATTTTTTTTTTTTTTTTTTTTCATTATTTATTTATTGAATCTTCATATATTAAATATGAACTAACAATAATTAATCAAATCTTAACCTAATATTATTTTTTGTCCTGCCAGTGCCAGACAAAAATTTTGTTCATCGCGGGTTCTGTTCACTTTTTATCGCTCATCTAATTGGACAAGTGCCGCAGTGTCTCTTCTTCTTAAGCGAGTGTGGCCGCTATCATTTAAAATATTTCGTGCTAGTGGGTTCGGGTGCAATTCGAGCCTTTTTAAGTATTTTACTGCATATTTCGTAATCATGGTTTTAACTAATGGAACATTGAGATCCTTGTGAATATTTGAGTTTTTAACATACCAAGAGGCAGCTGTGATTATTCGAAGTAGTTTATTTTGGCGCCTTTGAATTTTTTCGATATTAGAGGCCGAGACAGTGCCCCATAACTGAATACCATAGCACCAGATTGGCTTTAAGATGGAGTTGTAAAGAAGAAGTTTGCAGTCGAGACTAAGGACAGAGTTTCGTCCAATAAGCCAATGAATTTGGATGGCTTTTAGTTTCATTTGAGTTAATTTTGCCTCTATATGGCTTATCCACGTTAAACGGCGATCTAGATGAATACCGAGGTATTTTACATGCGAATTTTGAGGTATTATTTGATTATTGATTTTAATAGGGGGGCATGATTCCCGACGCAAGGTGAATGTTATATGTACGCATTTTTGCTCATTGACCTCTATCCTCCATTGCTTTAACCATAGTTCGAGTTGAAATATATGATCCTGTAGGTATCGAGATGCTTCTTGACGGTTTTCGTGCACGCTCAAAAAAGCTTTATCATCAGCAAATGTTGAAGTTTGTGTGTAGTTGTTTGTTGGCATATCCGAGGTATATATTAAGTATAAAAGTGGGCCCAGGATGCTTCCCTGAGGGACTCCAGCGTCAATTTGCTGAGGAGAGCTTAAAAAATCACCTTCTTTAATAATAAACTTTCGACCGACTAAGTAGCTTTCTAACAGCTTGTGTGTGTTTACTGGTAAGTTTAGCTTCAATTTATGTAATAAGCCTTCATGCCAGACTTTATCGAAAGCTTGAGAAACATCGATGAAGAGAGCGGAACAATATTTTTTTTCTTCAAAGGCTTTTCTTATTGCGTTTACTATACGATGAGTTTGCTCAATTGTGCTGTGTTCTCTTCTAAAGCCGAATTGGTGGTTAGGAATGCATCTATTTTCATTTAAAATTGGGGTTAATTTTGACTCTAACAGCTTCTCAAACAGCTTTGATATATTAGAAAGTAAGCTTATAGGCCTATATGACTCAACTTTTGTGTGATCCTTTCCAGGTTTAGGTATCATGGTGACTAAGGAGACCTTCCACTTTTGAGGATAGTATTCAAGGCGTAAAATAGCATTAAAAATTAAAAGAATAATTTTCTTTGCTATGCTGGGTAGCTCCAAAAGCATTTTGTTGCTGATCTTGTCAAAACCAGGAGCCTTCTTGGGGTTTAAATCACAAATAGCCTTTTCGATTTCTCTTATCTCAAATCTTAGCGGAACAGCTGCTCTAGCAGCAACAGGTGGTAACTCGACCGCAATATCGTGAGATATATTTGGGGTAAATACGTTTTTTAAATGATTGACAAACAGATTTCCTTTTTCAACATCATTTCTTGCCCAACTTCCATTCAAGTTTCTTAATGGTGGTTTAGAGACAACTGGCCTTTTGAGATTTCTAGCTGCACGCCATAATGAGTAGTCTGATTGTGGGGTTGCATCAAGTTCCTTAAGATATTTTTCCAGAGAAGCCGTTTTCTTAGTCTGCAGTAACTTTCTTAGTCTTTTTGTACACTCTTTAAGTAAGTTCTTAAGTTGGGGGGATCTGTGCAATTGCCACTCTCTTCGAGCCCTCCTTTTTTCAGACAAAAGATGCTCGACATCTGTGGAATATATTTTAATAGTTTTTGTTTTTTTGGGGGCAATATTGGAATGTTGAACAGCTAGTTTCAGAAAACTGTCAAAATTGTCAATAGAGCGATCTACATAATCCGGTGTACTGAGCGGAATATTTTCTGTGCAATGGGTACTGAGATATTTTTTATATTTCAACCAATTAATTTGCGTAGCTGTCGTCGGAGGTACAATTCTATTGGGGTTCATTATAGTAACAATTGTAGGTGTGTGGTCGGAAGATAAATCTAGGGAGGCTTCAACTTGAATCATTTCTATGGGAATGTTTTTAACCACGCCGAAATCTATGACATCTGGAATTTTTTGATGATCAGTGGGCCAATATGTTGGTTGTCCGCTCGCTACCACATTTAAATCCATTTTAGAAATTATGTTAAATAAAACACGACCCTTTGGTGTTATAAGTCGCGACCCCCAGAGGGTATGTTTAGCGTTATAATCGCCAGCGGCTAGGAAACACGGTCCTAATGATTTAAAATATTTACAATATTGGTCCTCCGATATTGAAAATCTAGGCGGGGAGTATAACGATGAAATAATTAGGTTTCTATTTAATTCCTCAACGCAAATGTTCGTTGCCTGGAGATAATCTTCACGATGATCACACATTAGGTAGTGTTTGACTCGGGCCTTTATTAAAATGGCAGAACCTCCACAAGCTCTATCTCGAGGGTCCTTGGTATCATATAGTATATAACCATTTATTTTAAACGTACTTCTTGAGGTCAAATGAGTTTCAGAAATCATCATGACATCAATTTGTTTATTTTTAAGAAAGTATTCTAATTCATTTTTATGTTGGCGGATGCCGTTTGCGTTCCAAAAACAAATTTTTAAACAGTTCATGGTTTGTTAAGTACAGCTTGCAATAACATCGATTGCATTCTAAGCATTTCCTGCATCATATTACCCATTGTGTTCGTAAAATTATTTACTGTTTGCACTAATGTTTCCATGGTTTTTTCTAAACGACTTAAATTAGAAAATTGAGTTTCATCATTACTTGGCGAGGCACCTTGCATTGGCTCATGGTTTGATTTTAGGACGTTAGCGTAAGTTGTTCTGTTATTACTAGGCTGGGGGGCTTGAATTGCATTTGTGTTAACCTGATTTGTTACCTGCATTTGAGGGGGATTAGTTTTCGGTCCGACCGACTGCTTGACGATAGTATATACAGGGCATCCTCTATAATTGGCAGTGTGATTACCGCCACAGTTGCTACATTTTTTTACGCTGGGGTCGGTTTTAGACTTGTCGCAAAGAACTGTTCCATGTAATTCACCACATACTACGCAAACAGGGGGTAAGTAGCAGTATGCCTTAGTATGGCCAAATTCCTGGCAGTTTAGACATTGAACAGGACCATTTCTTTTGTGCGGCTCCTCAATAGTTACCCTTCTGTACAGAATATATTTCAAATTATAAATTGGATGCGTTTCATTTTTTTTGAGCTTAACGTCGCCGGGTTCAAGCTCCACTCGAAATAGTGGTTGGGGATTTTTTTCCCTATTTTTGATATTTGTTACGTTTTTGATTTTAAAGCCCTTCTCTTCCAAAAAAGCTTTAATTTCCCCTGGGTCTACGCATGAGTCTATGCCCTTGATTACTACCTGAAGACCTTTACTGCTCTTCAGTTGATACGTATAAAAGTTTTTATTCAGAGTCTCAAATCTTGTAATTACCTTTCGAAAATCATCCTCGTGATTCACCTGTATTTTAGTCTCGTTAATGATACCGCGCTTTATTGCAGCTACATAAAAGGAATTTTCACCTATCACCGAAATTAAACTTTTTATTAACTCATTAGAGTTTTGCTCTCTAAGGTATATCGGGGGTGGCTTAGACGATTTAATGACGTTTGGTGCTTCAGAGGATTCATCCTCCAGAATCGCGAAACGATTTTGTGTATTTATTTTATCAAAAGATGGTACTTTTGAGGCCGAAGCAACTGCTGCAGAGGTAGGGCTGCGTCCCCGTTTAAGCACTGTTATGTACCTGTCCATACCAACTTGTACTGTAGGCTTTTGACAACTTTTTACAGGGGGTTTTCCATTGCATTTGTGTTTAAGTTCATGGTATCATTGCCCACTAAATTTGTTTTTGACGTCACGGCAATACTTGCTGGCCTGGCAACACTTGTCACCAAATCTTGTTGTAGTTTTTTTAATGAGTCACTATCCACCGTTTGTGTAAATACCGAGGGTGAGAGGGAACGTATTCGAGTAATTGGCTTAGCCGTTAGGTAGTTAATATTGTTTTGTTTTATTTATTTCTGCATTATTTTCATTTGCATTAACTAAAACGTAAACGTTTCTTTCATTTTGTCTTAGTGTTGTTTCACTGTTTGTACTCATGCAAAGAGTTGTTTTTGTTTTTCACCGTTTTGCTTTGCTTTAATATTTTTATTATTTATTGTATTTTACAACAACAAAAGAAAAACCAGAATTTAAATGTTTTGTTCAGAATATGTGTACACATGTATGAACATTCATACGTACATATATATTTTTACTGATTTATTTTATTTAATTTGATCGTTTTAAATTGTTCACTATTATGTTAAATAATTTAATTAACAAAATATATTATTTTGTTTTTTTTTAAGCGTCCATTCGCTGCTTAGATTACAAAATCAAATGTGATTAATTAATAGTTCAAATCGTATGCGGGGCTAAAATACACGTCTGTATCACAACGTTTGTTTGAATATGCGAATTTGTTTGTAGGACCGATTTTAGACAAAAAATTTTTTGATTCTACAAATTTTTTGTTTGAATTGGAAAAATAATTTTTTCTGTGTGCCGAAATATTTGAAACACTTTTCAATAATTTTCAAGACAGGTTTCAAGATTTTGTAATTTTACAACCGCTATTAGATCTTTTCGAAAACCCTTTTCGTAAAGTATAAATTTAGAAGATTTTTTTTTATAAGTTGTATAACACAAGGGAACAAAATTAAACATTTTTTGTGTTGCTAGAAAATGTGTAGCAGTTCTTTACCAATTCAATGTCGCTGATTTTAAAACTGCACTTTTTTTTATCAGCTCTGATTTGCGTGCAGTATTTATTTTTTATGAATTTTTAAAACATAAAAATCTTTAATTTTTTTACAATTGTTTGATAAGATATTTGAAACTGATTTACAGTCAAAAAGCTTCCCAATAAAAAAAAGTGCAGTTTTAAAATCAGCGACATTGAATTGGTAAAGAATTGCTACAAATATTTTATCAACACAAAAAATGTTTATTTTGTTCCTTTGCGTTATACAACTTATAAAATATATTACTAACATTTTATTTCGGCTGTATTCTCTCAATTTTTTACTCTCTGGTACTCACTAATACACAACCAAAAAATTTTTGGAAATCCCTGCTATAGATGTAAACATATACATAGGAATGATTCTAATGAAACTACAAGATATTCTGGTAGTGTATAGGATCATTCCTTAGTATATGTACTTATCTATAGCATCAATGTTAACCAAAGGTTGACTTAAGCAAAAGCCAAGTGAAATATTGAAGTTGGGACTATTGCAAAAAAGCTTTATAAAATTTAAATTACCTCATAGGACAAAAAATAATTATTTATTTATTTAATTTATTTTGTAAAACGAACAAATATTGAATTTTATTTTAAATAAAAAACAAAAATATGTATGAGAATTGAATAAAATGAATCGTGTTTTATTTAAGCTAAAAAGTACGTCAACAGTGACGAATATATGCATCAGTACTGACTAGTCAGCTGTGGCCGGTATATGCATCAGTACTGACTAGTCAGCTGTGTCCGGTTTATGCATCAGTACTGATATGTAAAGAGTATAAGAGTAAACAGCTCAGATAGTTGTTTTATCTACCACAAAATTCATAGGTTAAAGAAACTTTGTTCTACGCGATGACCGATATCTGTATCAGCAATGTCGGTCACATGATAGGTCAAATGACCGTCACTATTCTTGTAGGGGAGCTTCTCTGGTGACAAACGGCGTGGGCGCGCAAATACAGACTGACCAGTGGTTTCTATTCTATGAGTTATAGTTGTTTCAGAATGTCCGAATACTGAGTTTTTGCATCGAATGTTTTTATTGACAACTGTGTTGTTTTGTCAATCACACAATTAGCTTTTTAAGTAGTTAAACGATCTAGTAAACATCTGTTTTTTAGGTCTACCAATAAATCCAAATGCGCCAAAAAGTCTGCACCTATAATTGCTTGTTAACATCAGCTATTAAAAACTTCCAAACAAAATCACGTCTTAAATTTAATTTGAGTAATACATCACCGTATACTGCAATTATAGATCCATAAGCTGCGTATAGCTTCGTATCTGCTGGTTTTAAATCGGCTGACTGTAATACTTTCGGTATGACTGACACATCCGCACCAGTGTCAATTAGAAAACAAATTTTTGTTGCGGTGTCGTAAATTCGTAGTCGAAATGATTGTATACTTTTAGGATGATCAGAAATTCGAGATATTACATCAGCCGTTTGTTGTCATTGTTGCGTATTTACATGTCTCGCTGCTGGCGTTGACTGAGAAGTAAAACTGCACGGTTGTCGGCATCTTGTTGCGTTAGCACCAAATTTGGCATGATACCAGCAAAAACCATTGTTTCTACTTACGCTGCGTGGACGGTAACGAGTTTTATTGTTATTATTAAGAAGTATTCTTTGTACGTCTCGAGATAGTTGTTCCACTTGATTTTGCAGACTTTGCACTTCTGCCGAAGGCGTTGTGATTTCTCTGACATGGTTCTGTTGTAAATGCATGGAATCTGTAATAGAATCAGCTATTTTGACTTTATCCAATGTCGACGTTAGCAGCGATGATTGCAGGTTGTATATGAGTTGGCAAACGACTCATCCACAAATCTTGCAATATTGTTTGACTTAAAGAATCTCCTGCCACACGTTTCATTTCACTATAAAGCTCACTTGGCTTTTGGTCACCTAATGGCATATCAGATAATACACGCTGGACTCGCCGTCGTTCACTATCTGCGAAGTGTTCGATCAATTTACATTTAATATAATCATATTTTTTGTCGAAGGAGCTGAGTCAATGATGGGGCGTAATTGCAGTAATTTAGCAGGCGGTATCGAAGCGCATATGGTGTTAAATTTCTTAACATCCGATAAAATACCCGATGCTTCAAACCAAAATTCCATAGCGTAAAAGAAGGCTTCGACACCAGTTTCCGTCAGCGTAGGCATTGGAATCTTTATTGAAGCGACTACGTCCATTGCAGGTAAAAGTGTCTGCTGCTCTACTTTGGTTTTTGCCGCATCATCTGCTGGATCATTTAGCGACATATTACTTGTGATTTAAAAAAGTTTTGTCGATGGGTCACCAATAATATAGCGTCACGCAAATAAAAAACACTATATTTTTGCTTTACTTTAAACTTTATTAAAAAAGGTTAAATTACTAAAAACTTAATTCTCGCAACGTGGTGTCGGTTATTCTACTTAACCAAAAAGAAAAAAAGATAAAGAGTTGCCAGATCGTTCTTATACGATCCTGTCATTGAGGATGACTTTCAATTTTGGTCGTGTTGCCACATATATATATAAAAGAGACGTGTTTGTTTGTAATCGCTAAACTCAAAAACTACTACACCGACTTTGACCAAAATTTTGCGATTTTTAATAAAAATTATTATTGGTTTATTAGGTGTTTTTGCATATATTTGTTTTGAAAATCAATTAAACACGTTCATCTATATCTATATATCTATATATATATATATAAAAAAAATATGTTTGTTTGTAATCGCTAAACTCAAAAACTACTGCACCGACTTTGACCAAATTTTGTATGTTTGATGTATGAGGCATGAGGAGTGTTTCTGTGTAGTTTCGCGTTTGTTAAATAAATTTTGCGATTTTTAATAAAAATTATTATTGGTTTATTAGGTGTTTTTGCATATATTTGTTTTGAAAATCAATTAAACACGTCCATCTATATAGCTTCTATATCTTCTATCTTCTATATATATATATGTAAAAGAGACGTGTTTGTTTGTAATCGCTAAACTCAAAAACTACTGCACCGACATTGACCAAAATTTGTGTGTTTGATGTATGAGGCATGAGGAGTGTTTCTGTGTAGTTTCGCATTTGTTAAATACATTTTGCGATTTTTAATAAAAATTATTATTGGTTTATTAGGTGTTTTTGCATATATTTGTTTTGAAAATCATTTAAACACGTTCATCTATATCTATATATCTATATATATATAAAAAAAATATGTTTGTTTGTAATCGCTAAACTCAAAAACTACTGCACCGACTTTGACCAAAATGTGTATGTTTGATGTATGAGGCATGAGGAGTGTTTCTGTGTAGTTTCGCGTTTGTTAAATAAATTTTGCGATTTTTAATAAAAATTATTATTGGTTTATTAGGTGTTTTTGCATATATTTGTTTTGAAAATCAATTAAACACGTCCATCTATATAGCTTCTATATCTTCTATCTTCTATATATATATGTAAAAGAGACGTGTTTGTTTGTAATCGCTAAACTCAAAAACTACTGCACCGACATTGACCAAAATTTGTGTGTTTGATGTATGAGGCATGAGGAGTGTTTCTGTGTAGTTTCGCATTTGTTAAATACATTTTGCGATTTTTAATAAAAATTATTATTGGTTTATTAGGTGTTTTTGCATATATTTGTTTTGAAAATCATTTAAACACGTTCATCTATCTATATATATAAAAGAGACGTGTTTGTTTGTAATCGCTAAACTCAAAAACTACTGCACCGACTTTGACCAAAATTTGTGTGTTTGTTGTATGAGGCATGAGGAGTGTTTCTGTGTAGTTTCGCGTTTGTTAAATAAATTTTGCGATTTTTAATAAAAATTATTATTGGTTTATTAGGTGTTTTTGCATATATTTGTTTTGAAAATCAATTAAACACGTTCATCTATCTATATATGTATATATAAAAGAGACGTGTTTGTTTGTAATCGCTAAACTCAAAAACTACTGCACCGACTTTGACCAAAATTTGTGTGTTTGTTGTATAAGGCATGAGGAGGGTTTCTGTGTAGTTTCGCGTTTGTTAAATAAATTTTGTGATTTTTAATAAAAATTATTATTGGTTTATTAGGTGTTTTTGCATATATTTGTTTTGAAAATCATTTAAACACGTTCATCTATCTATATATATAAAAGAGACGTGTTTGTTTGTAATCGCTAAACTCAAAAACTACTGCACCGACTTTGACCAAAATTTGTGTGTTTGTTGTATGAGGCATGAGGAGTGTTTCTGTGTAGTTTCGCGTTTGTTAAATAAATTTTGCGATTTTTAATAAAAATTATTATTGGTTTATTAGGTGTTTTTGCATATATTTGTTTTGAAAATCAATTAAACACGTTCATCTATCTATATATATATAAAAGAGACGTGTTTGTTTGTAATCGCTAAACTCAAAAACTACTGCACCGACTTTGACCAAAATTTGTGTGTTTGATGTATGAGACATGAGGAGTGTTTCTGTGTAGTTTCGCGTTTGTTAAATAAGTTTTGCGATTTTTAATAAAAATTATTATTGGTTTATTAGGTGTTTTTGCATATATTTGTTTTGAAAATCATTTAAACACGTTCATCTATCTATATATATAAAAGAGACGTGTTTGTTTGTAATCGCTAAACTCAAAAACTACTGCACCGACTTTGACCAAAATTTGTGTGTTTGATGTATGAGACATGAGGAGTGTTTCTGTGTAGTTTCGCGTTTGTTAAATAAGTTTTGCGATTTTTAATAAAAATTATTATTGGTTTATTAGGTGTTTTTGCATATATTTGTTTTGAAAATCAATTAAACACGTCCATCTATATAGCTTCTATATCTTCTATCTTCTATATATATATGTAAAAGAGACGTGTTTGTTTGTAATCGCTAAACTCAAAAACTACTGCACCGACATTGACCAAAATTTGTGTGTTTGATGTATGAGGCATGAGGAGTGTTTCTGTGTAGTTTCGCATTTGTTAAATACATTTTGCGATTTTTAATAAAAATTATTATTGGTTTATTAGGTGTTTTTTCATATATTTGTTTTGAAAATCATTTAAACACGTTCATCTATCTATATATATAAAAGAGACGTGTTTGTTTGTAATCGCTAAACTCAAAAACTACTGCACCGACTTTGACCAAAATTTGTGTGTTTGTTGTATGAGGCATGAGGAGTGTTTCTGTGTAGTTTCGCGTTTGTTAAATAAATTTTGCGATTTTTAATAAAAATTATTATTGGTTTATTAGGTGCTTTTGCATATATTTGTTTTGAAAATCAATTAAACACGTTCATCTATCTATATATATATAAAAGAGACGTGTTTGTTTGTAATCGCTAAACTCAAAAACTACTGCACCGACTTTGACCAAAATTTGTGTGTTTGTTGTATTAGGCATGAGGAGGGTTTCTGTGTAGTTTCGCGTTTGTTAAATAAATTTTGCGATTTTTAATAAAAATTATTATTGGTTTATTAGGTGTTTTTGCATATATTTCTTTTGAAAATCATTTAAACACGTTCATCTATCTATATATATATATATATATATATAAAAGAGACGTGTTTGTTTGTAATCGCTAAACTCAAAAACTACTGCACCGACTTTGACCAAAATTTGTGTGTTTGATGTATGAGGCATGAGGAGGGTTTCTGTGTAGTTTCGCGTTTGTTAAATATATTTTGCGATTTTTAATAAAAATTGTTATTGGTTAATTAGGTGTTTTTGCATATATTTGTTTTGAAAATCATTTAAACACGTTCATCTTTCTATATATATAAAAGAGACGTGTTTGTTTGTAATCGCTAAACTCAAAAACTACTGCACCGACTTTGACCAAAATTTGTGTGTTTGATGTATGAGACATGAGGAGTGTTTCTGTGTAGTTTCGCGTTTGTTAAATAAATTTTGCGATTTTTAATAAAAATTATTATTGGTTTATTAGGTGTTTTTGCATATATTTCTTTTGAAAATCATTTAAACACGTTCATCTATCTATATATATATATAAAAGAGACGTGTTTGTTTGTAATCGCTAAACTCAAAAACTACTGCACCGACTTTGACCAAAATTTGTGTGTTTGATGTATGAGGCATGAGGAGTGTTTCTGTGTAGTTTCGCGTTTGTTAAATAAACTTTGCGATTTTTAATAAAAATTATTATTGGTTAATTAGGTGTTTTTGCATATATTTGTTTTGAAAATCATTTAAACACGTTCATCTATCTATATATATAAAAGAGACGTGTTTGTTTGTAATCGCTAAACTCAAAAACTACTGCACCGACTTTGACCAAAATTTGTGTGTTTGTTGTATGAGGCATGAGGAGTGTTTCTGTGTAGTTTCGCGTTTGTTAAATAAATTTTGCGATTTTTAATAAAAATTATTATTGGTTTATTAGGTGTTTTTGCATATATTTGTTTTGAAAATCAATTAAACACGTTCATCTATCTATATATATATAAAAGAGACGTGTTTGTTTGTAATCGCTAAACTCAAAAACTACTGCACCGACTTTGACCAAAATTTGTGTGTTTGTTGTATAAGGCATGAGGAGGGTTTCTGTGTAGTTTCGCGTTTGTTAAATAAATTTTGTGATTTTTAATAAAAATTATTATTGGTTTATTAGGTGTTTTTGCATATATTTGTTTTGAAAATCAATTAAACACGTTCATCTATTTATATATATATAAAAGAGACGTGTTTGTTTGTAATCGCTAAACTCAAAAACTACTGCACCGACTTTGACCAAAATGTGTGTGTTTGATGTATGAGGCATGAGGAGTGTTTCTGTGTAGTTTCGCGTTTGTTAAATATATTTTGCGATTTTTAATAAAAATTGTTATTGGTTAATTAGGTGTTTTTGCATATATTTGTTTTGAAAATCATTTAAACACGTTCATCTTTCTATATATATAAAAGAGACGTGTTTGTTTGTAATCGCTAAACTCAAAAACTACTGCACCGACTTTGACCAAAATTTGTGTGTTTGATGTATGAGACATGAGGAGTGTTTCTGTGTAGTTTCGCGTTTGTTAAATAAGTTTTGCGATTTTTAATAAAAATTATTATTGGTTTATTAGGTGTTTTTGCATATATTTGTTTTGAAAATCAATTAAACACGTTCATCTATCTACAGTACTTTTCGTTTATAGTCACTACCGCTTATAGTCACATTAGTGATATAGTCCATATAATCTGTTTATTTTGCCCCTATAAGTTAATTCAATAAAACATATTAACGTTATAGTCCATCTAGCGATATAAGCACATTTGCCATATATGCCATCTATCAACAGTCATCAAAGGGATAACTAAAGCAAATTAATGGCGTTATAGTCACATTAGCAATATTTACTAAGTTCTTTTTAGTTTTCGAAACCACAATCCGTTCAAAGGTAGAAAGAATTAAATTGTTTGATTTTGGTCATCAACTCTACTCTTAAAAAATGAGTTCCTGAATTTGGTATCAGTTATGAAATATCTTGTTATAATTTTAACTATTTTTTACACAGTATGCAACTCTGTTGCAAAACAATAAGCCTGATGTCGGTGTAATTTATATGAATTTTTTATTTTCTATATTCACATAACTTGATTATATTCGAATTAGGTTTTATGCCTCATTGTGGCATATATGTGAATTAGCCTTATGGTCACATTAGCGATATAGTCCACGTTTTGTCTGCAACTAAAGGATGTGACTATAAGCGAAAAGTACTGTATATATATATAAAAGAGACGTGTTTGTTTGTAATCGCTAAACTCAAAAACTACTGCACCGACTTTGACCAAAATTTGTGTGTTTGTTGTATTAGGCATGAGGAGGGTTTCTGTGTAGTTTCGCGTTTGTTAAATAAATTTTGCGATTTTTAATAAAAATTATTATTGGTTTATTAGGTGTTTTTGCATATATTTCTTTTGAAAATCATTTAAACACGTTCATCTATCTATATATATATAAAAGAGACGTGTTTGTTTGTAATCGCTAAACTCAAAAACTACTGCACCGACTTTGACCAAAATTTGTGTGTTTGATGTATGAGGCATGAGGAGTGTTTCTGTGTAGTTTCGCGTTTGTTAAATAAATTTTGTGATTTTTAATAAAAATTATTATTGGTTTATTAGGTGTTTTTGCATATATTTGTTTTGAAAATCATTTAAACACGATCATCTATCTATATATATAAAAGAGACGTGTTTGTTTGTAATCGCTAAACTCAAAAACTACTGCACCGACTTTGACCAAAATGTGTGTGTTTGATGTATGAGGCATGAGGAGTGTTTCTGTGTAGTTTCGCGTTTGTTAAATATATTTTGCGATTTTTAATAAAAATTGTTATTGGTTAATTAGGTGTTTTTGCATATATTTGTTTTGAAAATCATTTAAACACGTTCATCTTTCTATATATATAAAAGAGACGTGTTTGTTTGTAATCGCTAAACTCAAAAACTACTGCACCGACTTTGACCAAAATTTGTGTGTTTGATGTATGAGACATGAGGAGTGTTTCTGTGTAGTTTCGCGTTTGTTTAATAAGTTTTGCGATTTTTAATAAAAATTATTATTGGTTTATTAGGTGTTTTTGCATATATTTGTTTTGAAAATCAATTAAACACGTTCATCTATCTACAGTACTTTTCGTTTATAGTCACTACCGCTTATAGTCACATTAGTGATATAGTCCATATAATCTGTTTATTTTGCCCCTATAAGTTAATTCAATAAAACATATTAACGTTATAGTCCATCTAGCGATATAAGCACATTTGCCATATATGCCATCTATCAACAGTCATCAAAGGGATAACTAAAGCAAATTAATGGCGTTATAGTCACATTAGCAATATTTACTAAGTTCTTTTTAGTTTTCGAAACCACAATCCGTTCAAAGGTAGAAAGAATTAAATTGTTTGATTTTGGTCATCAACTCTACTCTTAAAAAATGAGTTCCTGAATTTGGTATCAGTTATGAAATATCTTGTTATAATTTTAACTATTTTTTACACAGTATGCAACTCTGTTGCAAAACAATAAGCCTGATGTCGGTGTAATTTATATGAATTTTTTATTTTCTATATTCACATAACTTGATTATATTCGAATTAGGTTTTATGCCTCATTGTGGCATATATGTGAATTAGCCTTATGGTCACATTAGCGATATAGTCCACGTTTTGTCTGCAACTAAAGGATGTGACTATAAGCGAAAAGTACTGTATATATATATAAAAGAGACGTGTTTGTTTGTAATCGCTAAACTCAAAAACTACTGCACCGACTTTGACCAAAATTTGTGTGTTTGTTGTATTAGGCATGAGGAGGGTTTCTGTGTAGTTTCGCGTTTGTTAAATAAATTTTGCGATTTTTAATAAAAATTATTATTGGTTTATTAGGTGTTTTTGCATATATTTCTTTTGAAAATCATTTAAACACGTTCATCTATCTATATATATATATAAAAGAGACGTGTTTGTTTGTAATCGCTAAACTCAAAAACTACTGCACCGACTTTGACCAAAATTTGTGTGTTTGTTGTATTAGGCATGAGGAGGGTTTCTGTGTAGTTTCGCGTTTGTTAAATAAATTTTGCGATTTTTAATAAAAATTATTATTGGTTTATTAGGTGTTTTTGCATATATTTCTTTTGAAAATCATTTAAACACGTTCATCTATCTATATATATATAAAAGAGACGTGTTTGTTTGTAATCGCTAAACTCAAAAACTACTGCACCGACTTTGACCAAAATTTGTGTGTTTGATGTATGAGGCATGAGGAGTGTTTCTGTGTAGTTTCGCGTTTGTTAAATAAACTTTGCGATTTTTAATAAAAATTATTATTGGTTAATTAGGTGTTTTTGCATATATTTGTTTTGAAAATCATTTAAACACGTTCATCTATCTATATATATAAAAGAGACGTGTTTGTTTGTAATCGCTAAACTCAAAAACTACTGCACCGACTTTGACCAAAATTTGTGTGTTTGTTGTATGAGGCATGAGGAGTGTTTCTGTGTAGTTTCGCGTTTGTTAAATAAATTTTGCGATTTTTAATAAAAATTATTATTGGTTTATTAGGTGTTTTTGCATATATTTGTTTTGAAAATCAATTAAACACGTTCATCTATCTATATATATAAAAGAGACGTGTTTGTTTGTAATCGCTAAACTCAAAAACTACTGCACCGACTTTGACCAAAATTTGTGTGTTTGTTGTATTAGGCATGAGGAGGGTTTCTGTGTAGTTTCGCGTTTGTTAAATAAATTTTGCGATTTTTAATAAAAATTATTATTGGTTTATTAGGTGTTTTTGCATATATTTCTTTTGAAAATCATTTAAACACGTTCATCTATCTATATATATATAAAAGAGACGTGTTTGTTTGTAATCGCTAAACCCAAAAACTACTGCACCGACTTTGACCAAAATTTGTGTGTTTGATGTATGAGGCATGAGGAGTGTTTCTGTGTAGTTTCGCGTTTGTTAAATATATTTTGCGATTTTTAATAAAAATTGTTATTGGTTAATTAGGTGTTTTTGCATATATTTGTTTTGAAAATCATTTAAACACGTTCATCTATCTATATATATAAAAGAGACGTGTTTGTTTGTAATCGCTAAACTCAAAAACTACTGCACCGACTTTGACCAAAATTTGTGTGTTTGATGTATGAGACATGAGGAGTGTTTCTGTGTAGTTTCGCGTTTGTTAAATAAGTTTTGCGATTTTTAATAAAAATTATTATTGGTTTATTAGGTGTTTTTGCATATATTTGTTTTGAAAATCATTTAAACACGTTCATCTATCTATATATATATAAAAGAGACGTGTTTGTTTGTAATCGCTAAACTCAAAAACTACTGCACCGACTTTGACCAAAATTTGTGTGTTTGTTGTATTAGGCATGAGGAGGGTTTCTGTGTAGTTTCGCGTTTGTTAAATAAATTTTGTGATTTTTAATAAAAATTATTATTGGTTTATTAGGTGTTTTTGCATATATTTGTTTTGAAAATCATTTAAACACGATCATCTATCTATATATATGAAAGAGACGTGTTTGTTTGTAATCGCTAAACTCAAAAACTACTGCACCGACTTTGACCAAAATGTGTGTGTTTGATGTATGAGGCATGAGGAGTGTTTCTGTGTAGTTTCGCGTTTGTTAAATATATTTTGCGATTTTTAATAAAAATTGTTATTGGTTAATTAGGTGTTTTTGCATATATTTGTTTTGAAAATCATTTAAACACGTTCATCTTTCTATATATATAAAAGAGACGTGTTTGTTTGTAATCGCTAAACTCAAAAACTACTGCACCGACTTTGACCAAAATTTGTGTGTTTGATGTATGAGACATGAGGAGTGTTTCTGTGTAGTTTCGCGTTTGTTAAATAAGTTTTGCGATTTTTAATAAAAATTATTATTGGTTTATTAGGTGTTTTTGCATATATTTGTTTTGAAAATCAATTAAACACGTTCATCTATCTATATATATATATAAAAGAGACGTGTTTGTTTGTAATCGCTAAACTCAAAAACTACTGCACCGACTTTGACCAAAATTTGTGTGTTTGTTGTATTAGGCATGAGGAGGGTTTCTGTGTAGTTTCGCGTTTGTTAAATAAATTTTGCGATTTTTAATAAAAATTATTATTGGTTTATTAGGTGTTTTTGCATATATTTCTTTTGAAAATCATTTAAACACGTTCATCTATCTATATATATATATAAAAGAGACGTGTTTGTTTGTAATCGCTAAACTCAAAAACTACTGCACCGACTTTGACCAAAATTTGTGTGTTTGTTGTATTAGGCATGAGGAGGGTTTCTGTGTAGTTTCGCGTTTGTTAAATAAATTTTGCGATTTTTAATAAAAATTATTATTGGTTTATTAGGTGTTTTTGCATATATTTCTTTTGAAAATCATTTAAACACGTTCATCTATCTATATATATATAAAAGAGACGTGTTTGTTTGTAATCGCTAAACTCAAAAACTACTGCACCGACTTTGACCAAAATTTGTGTGTTTGATGTATGAGGCATGAGGAGTGTTTCTGTGTAGTTTCGCGTTTGTTAAATAAACTTTGCGATTTTTAATAAAAATTATTATTGGTTAATTAGGTGTTTTTGCATATATTTGTTTTGAAAATCATTTAAACACGTTCATCTATCTATATATATAAAAGAGACGTGTTTGTTTGTAATCGCTAAACTCAAAAACTACTGCACCGACTTTGACCAAAATTTGTGTGTTTGTTGTATGAGGCATGAGGAGTGTTTCTGTGTAGTTTCGCGTTTGTTAAATAAATTTTGCGATTTTTAATAAAAATTATTATTGGTTTATTAGGTGTTTTTGCATATATTTGTTTTGAAAATCAATTAAACACGTTCATCTATCTATATATATAAAAGAGACGTGTTTGTTTGTAATCGCTAAACTCAAAAACTACTGCACCGACTTTGACCAAAATTTGTGTGTTTGTTGTATTAGGCATGAGGAGGGTTTCTGTGTAGTTTCGCGTTTGTTAAATAAATTTTGCGATTTTTAATAAAAATTATTATTGGTTTATTAGGTGTTTTTGCATATATTTCTTTTGAAAATCATTTAAACACGTTCATCTATCTATATATATATAAAAGAGACGTGTTTGTTTGTAATCGCTAAACCCAAAAACTACTGCACCGACTTTGACCAAAATTTGTGTGTTTGATGTATGAGGCATGAGGAGTGTTTCTGTGTAGTTTCGCGTTTGTTAAATAAATTTTGCGATTTTTAATAAAAATTGTTATTGGTTAATTAGGTGTTTTTGCATATATTTGTTTTGAAAATCATTTAAACACGTTCATCTATCTATATATATAAAAGAGACGTGTTTGTTTGTAATCGCTAAACTCAAAAACTACTGCACCGACTTTGACCAAAATTTGTGTGTTTGATGTATGAGACATGAGGAGTGTTTCTGTGTAGTTTCGCGTTTGTTAAATAAGTTTTGCGATTTTTAATAAAAATTATTATTGGTTTATTAGGTGTTTTTGCATATATTTGTTTTGAAAATCATTTAAACACGTTCATCTATCTATATATATAAAAGAGACGTGTTTGTTTGTAATCGCTAAACTCAAAAACTACTGCACCGACTTTGACCAAAATTTGTGTGTTTGTTGTATTAGGCATGAGGAGTGTTTCTGTGTAGTTTCGCGTTTGTTAAATAAATTTTGTGATTTTTAATAAAAATTATTATTGGTTTATTAGGTGTTTTTGCATATATTTGTTTTGAAAATCATTTAAACACGATCATCTATCTATATATATGAAAGAGACGTGTTTGTTTGTAATCGCTAAACTCAAAAACTACTGCACCGACTTTGACCAAAATGTGTGTGTTTGATGTATGAGGCACGAGGAGTGTTTCTGTGTAGTTTCGCGTTTGTTAAATATATTTTGCGATTTTTAATAAAAATTGTTATTGGTTAATTAGGTGTTTTTGCATATATTTGTTTTGAAAATCATTTAAACACGTTCATCTTTCTATATATATAAAAGAGACGTGTTTGTTTGTAATCGCTAAACTCAAAAACTACTGCACCGACTTTGACCAAAATTTGTGTGTTTGATGTATGAGACATGAGGAGTGTTTCTGTGTAGTTTCGCGTTTGTTAAATAAGTTTTGCGATTTTTAATAAAAATTATTATTGGTTTATTAGGTGTTTTTGCATATATTTGTTTTGAAAATCAATTAAACACGTTCATCTATCTATATATATAAAAGAGACGTGTTTGTTTGTAATCGCTAAACTCAAAAACTACTGCACCGACTTTGACCAAAATTTGTGTGTTTGTTGTATTAGGCATGAGGAGGGTTTCTGTGTAGTTTCGCGTTTGTTAAATAAATTTTGCGATTTTTAATAAAAATTGTTATTGGTTTATTAGGTGTTTTTGCATATATTTGTTTTGAAAATCATTTAAACACGTTCATCTATCTATATATATAAAAGAGACGTGTTTGTTTGTAATCGCTAAACTCAAAAACTACTGCACCGACTTTGACCAAAATTTGTGTGTTTGATGTATTAGGCATGAGGAGGGTTTCTGTGTAGTTTCGCGTTTGTTAAATAAATTTTGTGATTTTTAATAAAAATTATTATTGGTTTATTAGGTGTTTTTGCATATATTTGTTTTGAAAATCAATTAAACACGTTCATCTATCTACAGTACTTTTCGTTTATAGTCACTACCGCTTATAGTCACATTAGTGATATAGTCCATATAATCTGTTTATTTTGCCCCTATAAGTTAATTCAATAAAACATATTAACGTTATAGTCCATCTAGCGATATAAGCACATTTGCCATATATGCCATCTATCAACAGTCATCAAAGGGATAACTAAAGCAAATTAATGGCGTTATAGTCACATTAGCAATATTTACTAAGTTCTTATTAGTTTTCGAAACCACAATCCGTTCAAAGGTAGAAAGAATTAAATTGTTTGATTTTGGTCATCAACTCTACTCTTAAAAAATGAGTTCCTGAATTTGGTATCAGTTATGAAATATCTTGTTATAATTTTAACTATTTTTTACACAGTATGCAACTCTGTTGCAAAACAATAAGCCTGATGTCGGTGTAATTTATATGAATTTTTTATTTTCTATATTCACATAACTTGATTATATTCGAATTAGGTTTTATGCCTCATTGTGGCATATATGTGAATTAGCCTTATGGTCACATTAGCGATATAGTCCACGTTTTGTCTGCAACTAAAGGATGTGACTATAAGCGAAAAGTACTGTATATATATATAAAAGAGACGTGTTTGTTTGTAATCGCTAAACTCAAAAACTACTGCACCGACTTTGACCAAAATTTGTGTGTTTGTTGTATTAGGCATGAGGAGGGTTTCTGTGTAGTTTCGCGTTTGTTAAATAAATTTTGCGATTTTTAATAAAAATTATTATTGGTTTATTAGGTGTTTTTGCATATATTTCTTTTGAAAATCATTTAAACACGTTCATCTATCTATATATATATATAAAAGAGACGTGTTTGTTTGTAATCGCTAAACTCAAAAACTACTGCACCGACTTTGACCAAAATTTGTGTGTTTGTTGTATTAGGCATGAGGAGGGTTTCTGTGTAGTTTCGCGTTTGTTAAATAAATTTTGCGATTTTTAATAAAAATTATTATTGGTTTATTAGGTGTTTTTGCATATATTTCTTTTGAAAATCATTTAAACACGTTCATCTATCTATATATATATATAAAAGAGACGTGTTTGTTTGTAATCGCTAAACTCAAAAACTACTGCACCGACTTTGACCAAAATTTGTGTGTTTGATGTATGAGGCATGAGGAGTGTTTCTGTGTAGTTTCGCGTTTGTTAAATAAACTTTGCGATTTTTAATAAAAATTATTATTGGTTAATTAGGTGTTTTTGCATATATTTGTTTTGAAAATCATTTAAACACGTTCATCTATCTATATATATAAAAGAGACGTGTTTGTTTGTAATCGCTAAACTCAAAAACTACTGCACCGACTTTGACCAAAATTTGTGTGTTTGTTGTATGAGGCATGAGGAGTGTTTCTGTGTAGTTTCGCGTTTGTTAAATAAATTTTGCGATTTTTAATAAAAATTATTATTGGTTTATTAGGTGTTTTTGCATATATTTGTTTTGAAAATCAATTAAACACGTTCATATATCTATATATATAAAAGAGACGTGTTTGTTTGTAATCGCTAAACTCAAAAACTACTGCACCGACTTTGACCAAAATTTGTGTGTTTGTTGTATGAGGCATGAGGAGTGTTTCTGTGTAGTTTCGCGTTTGTTAAATAAATTTTGCGATTTTTAATAAAAATTATTATTGGTTTATTAGGTGTTTTTGCATATATTTGTTTTGAAAATCAATTAAACACGTTCATCTATCTATATATATAAAAGAGACGTGTTTGTTTGTAATCGCTAAACCCAAAAACTACTGCACCGACTTTGACCAAAATTTGTGTGTTTGATGTATGAGGCATGAGGAGTGTTTCTGTGTAGTTTCGCGTTTGTTAAATAAATTTTGTGATTTTTAATAAAAATTATTATTGGTTTATTAGGTGTTTTTGCATATATTTGTTTTGAAAATCATTTAAACACGTTCATCTATCTATATATATATATAAAAGAGACGTGTTTGTTTGTAATCGCTAAACTCAAAAACTACTGCACCGACTTTGACCAAAATGTGTGTGTTTGATGTATGAGGCATGAGGAGTGTTTCTGTGTAGTTTCGCGTTTGTTAAATATATTTTGCGATTTTTAATAAAAATTGTTATTGGTTAATTAGGTGTTTTTGCATATATTTGTTTTGAAAATCATTTAAACACGTTCATCTTTCTATATACATATATAAAAAAGACGTGTTTGTTTGTAATCGCTAACTCAAAAACTACTGCACCGACTTTGACCAAAATTTGTGTGTTTGATGTATGAGACATGAGGAGTGTTTCTGTGTAGTTTCGCGTTTGTTAAATAAGTTTTGCGATTTTTAATAAAAATTATTATTGGTTTATTAGGTGTTTTTGCATATATTTGTTTTGAAAATCATTTAAACACGTTCATCTATCTATATATATATAAAAGAGACGTGTTTGTTTGTAATCGCTAAACTCAAAAACTACTGCACCGACTTTGACCAAAATTTGTGTGTTTGATGTATGAGACATGAGGAGTGTTTCTGTGTAGTTTCGCGTTTGTTAAATAAGTTTTGCGATTTTTAATAAAAATTATTATTGGTTTATTAGGTGTTTTTGCATATATTTGTTTTGAAAATCACTTAAACACGTTCATCTATCTATATATATAAAAGAGACGTGTTTGTTTGTAATCGCTAAACTCAAAAACTACTGCACCGACTTTGACCAAAATTTGTGTGTTTGTTGTATTAGGCATGAGGAGGGTTTCTGTGTAGTTTCGCGTTTGTTAAATAAATTTTGTGATTTTTAATAAAAATTATTATTGGTTTATTAGGTGTTTTTGCATATATTTGTTTTGAAAATCATTTAAACACGATCATCTATCTATATATATAAAAGAGACGTGTTTGTTTGTAATCGCTAAACTCAAAAACTACTGCACCGACTTTGACCAAAATGTGTGTGTTTGATGTATGAGGCATGAGGAGTGTTTCTGTGTAGTTTCGCGTTTGTTAAATATATTTTGCGATTTTTAATAAAAATTGTTATTGGTTAATTAGGTGTTTTTGCATATATTTGTTTTGAAAATCATTTAAACACGTTCATCTTTCTATATATATAAAAGAGACGTGTTTGTTTGTAATCGCTAAACTCAAAAACTACTGCACCGACTTTGACCAAAATTTGTGTGTTTGATGTATGAGACATGAGGAGTGTTTCTGTGTAGTTTCGCGTTTGTTAAATAAGTTTTGCGATTTTTAATAAAAATTATTATTGGTTTATTAGGTGTTTTTGCATATATTTGTTTTGAAAATCATTTAAACACGTTCATCTATCTATATATATAAAAGAGACGTGTTTGTTTGTAATCGCTAAACTCAAAAACTACTGCACCGACTTTGACCAAAATTTGTGTGTTTGATGTATGAGACATGAGGAGTGTTTCTGTGTAGTTTCGCGTTTGTTAAATAAGTTTTGCGATTTTTAATAAAAATTATTATTGGTTTATTAGGTGTTTTTGCATATATTTGTTTTGAAAATCATTTAAACACGTTCATCTATCTATATATATAAAAGAGACGTGTTTGTTTGTAATCGCTAAACTCAAAAACTACTGCACCGACTTTAACCAAAATTTGTGTGTTTGTTGTATGAGGCATGAGGAGTGTTTCTGTGTAGTTTCGCGTTTGTTAAATAAATTTTGCGATTTTTAATAAAAATTATTATTGGTTTATTAGGTGTTTTTGCATATATTTGTTTTGAAAATCATTTAAACACGTTCATCTATCTATATATATAAAAGAGACGTGTTTGTTTGTAATCGCTAAACTCAAAAACTACTGCACCGACTTTGACCAAAATTTGTGTGTTTGATGTATGAGACATGAGGAGTGTTTCTGTGTAGTTTCGCGTTTGTTAAATAAGTTTTGCGATTTTTAATAAAAATTATTATTGGTTTATTAGGTGTTTTTGCATATATTTGTTTTGAAAATCATTTAAACACGTTCATCTATCTATATATATAAAAGAGACGTGTTTGTTTGTAATCGCTAAACTCAAAAACTACTGCACCGACTTTGACCAAAATTTTGTGTGTTTGATGTATGAGACATGAGGAGTGTTTCTGTGTAGTTTCGCGTTTGTTAAATAAGTTTTGCGATTTTTAATAAAAATTATTATTGGTTTATTAGGTGTTTTTGCATATATTTGTTTTGAAAATCATTTAAACACGTTCATCTATCTATATATATAAAAGAGACGTGTTTGTTTGTAATCGCTAAACTCAAAAACTACTGCACCGACTTTGACCAAAATTTGTGTGTTTGTTGTATGAGGCATGAGGAGTGTTTCTGTGTAGTTTCGCGTTTGTTAAATAAATTTTGCGATTTTTAATAAAAATTATTATTGGTTTATTAGGTGTTTTTGCATATATTTGTTTTGAAAATCATTTAAACACGTTCATCTATCTATATATATAAAAGAGACGTGTTTGTTTGTAATCGCTAAACTCAAAAACTACTGCACCGACTTTGACCAAAATTTGTGTGTTTGATGTATGAGACATGAGGAGTGTTTCTGTGTAGTTTCGCGTTTGTTAAATAAGTTTTGCGATTTTTAATAAAAATTATTATTGGTTTATTAGGTGTTTTTGCATATATTTGTTTTGAAAATCATTTAAACACGTTCATCTATCTATATATCGTTACCTTAATATAAAAAGGCCCCAACTCATCAAAAACACTTTTTACAGGAGAAGGAAAAAATTTAATAAAAGCTGAAATAATATAGCTACACAAACATTGTCAAAAAACATCTTTATTAAAATTAAACGAGGAATTCAGATTGAAATACATATGTATGAGTCAGTGTTTTTTTCTTTCGAAAAATTGTGTGTATGAGTTAGGGCTTTTTTTCTTTAGAAAAATTGTGTGTATGAGTTAGGGCTTTTTGTGTTCTGCTTATAACTTCTTTATTTTTAATCTAATTTGCTTGAAATTTTAATAGAATGTGTATTAGCAACCATTCTACAAGAATCAATAAAAAAACGGATTTCCAAAAAAAATGAGTTGGGGCCTTTTTATATTAAGGTAACGATATATAAAAGAGACGTGTTTGTTTGTAATCGCTAAACTCAAAAACTACTGCACCGACTTTGACCAAAATTTGTGTGTTTGTTGTATGAGGCATGAGGAGTGTTTCTGTGTAGTTTCGCGTTTGTTAAATAAATTTTGCGATTTTTAATAAAAATTATTATTGGTTTATTAGGTGTTTTTGCATATATTTGTTTTGAAAATCAATTAAACACGTTGATCTATCTATATATATAAAAGAGACGTGTTTGTAATCGCTTAACTCAAAAACTGCTGCACCGACTTTGACCAAAATTTGTGTGTTTGATGTATGAGGCATGAGGAGTGTTTCTGTGTAGTTTCGCATTTGTTAAATAAATTTTGCGATTTTAAATAAAAATTATTATTGGTTTATAAGGTGTTTTTGCATATATTTGTTTTGAAAATCAATTAAACACGTTCATCTATATATCGTCTATATCTTCTATATATGTATATATAAAAGAGACGTGTTTGTTTGTAATCGCTAAACTCAAAAATTACTGCACCGACTTTGACCAAAATTTGTGTGTTCGATGTATGAGGCATGAGGAGTGTTTCTGTGTAGTTTCGCGTTTGTTAAATAAATTTTGCGATTTTAAATAAAAATTATTATTGGTTTATAAGGTGTTTTTGCATATATTTGTTTTGAAAATCAATTAAACACGTTCATCTATATATCGTCTATATCTTCTATATATGTATATATAAAAGAGACGTGTTTGTTTGTAATCGCTAAACTCAAAAATTACTGCACCGACTTTGACCAAATTTCGTGTGTTTGATGTATGAGGCATGAGGAGTGTTTCTGTGTAGTTTCGCGTTTGTTAAATAAATTTTGCGATTTTAAATAAAAATTATTATTGGTTTATAAGGTGTTTTTGCATATATTTGTTTTGAAAATCAATTAAACACGTTCATCTATATATCGTCTATATCTTCTATATATGTATATATAAAAGAGACGTGTTTGTTTGTAATCGCTAAACTCAAAAATTACTGCACCGACTTTGACCAAAATTTGTGTGTTTGATGTATGAGGCATGAGGAGTGTTTCTGTGTAGTTTCGCGTTTGTTAAATAAATTTTGCGATTTTAAATAAAAATTATTATTGGTTTATAAGGTGTTTTTGCATATATTTGTTTTGAAAATCAATTAAACACGTTCATCTATATATCGTCTATATCTTCTATATATGTATATATAAAAGAGACGTGTTTGTTTGTAATCGCTAAACTCAAAAACTACTGCACCGACTTTGACCAAAATTTGTGTGTTTGATGTATGAGGCATGAGGAGTGTTTCTGTGTAGTTTCGCGTTTGTTAAATAAATTTTGTGATTTTTAATAAAAATTATTATTGGTTTATTAGGTGTTTTTGCATATATTTGTTTTGAAAATCATTTAAACACGATCATCTATCTATATATATAAAAGAGACGTGTTTGTTTGTAATCGCTAAACTCAAAAACTACTGCACCGACTTTGACCAAAATTTGTGTGTTTGATGTATGAGGCATGAGGAGTGTTTCTGTGTAGTTTCGCGTTTGTTAAATATATTTTGCGATTTTTAATAAAAATTGTTATTGGTTAATTAGGTGTTTTTGCATATATTTCTTTTGAAAATCATTTAAACACGTTCATCTATCTATATATATATAAAAGAGACGTGTTTGTTTGTAATCGCTAAACTCAAAAACTACTGCACCGACTTTGACCAAAATTTGTGTGTTTGATGTATGAGGCATGAGGAGTGTTTCTGTGTAGTTTCGCGTTTGTTAAATAAATTTTGTGATTTTTAATAAAAATTATTATTGGTTTATTAGGTGTTTTTGCATATATTTGTTTTGAAAATCATTTAAACACGTTCATCTATCTATATATATATAAAAGAGACGTGTTTGTTTGTAATCGCTAAACTCAAAAACTACTGCACCGACTTTGACCAAAATTTGTGTGTTTGATGTATGAGGCATGAGGAGTGTTTCTGTGTAGTTTCGCGTTTGTTAAATAAATTTTGTGATTTTTAATAAAAATTATTATTGGTTTATTAGGTGTTTTTGCATATATTTGTTTTGAAAATCATTTAAACACGATCATCTATCTATATATATAAAAGAGACGTGTTTGTTTGTAATCGCTAAACTCAAAAACTACTGCACCGACTTTGACCAAAATTTGTGTGTTTGATGTATGAGGCATGAGGAGTGTTTCTGTGTAGTTTCGCGTTTGTTAAATAAATTTTGCGATTTTTAATAAAAATTATTATTGGTTTATTAGGTGTTTTTGCATATATTTCTTTTGAAAATCATTTAAACACGTTCATCTATCTATATATATATAAAAGAGACGTGTTTGTTTGTAATCGCTAAACTCAAAAACTACTGCACCGACTTTGACCAAAATTTGTGTGTTTGATGTATGAGGCATGAGGAGTGTTTCTGTGTAGTTTCGCGTTTGTTAAATAAATTTTGTGATTTTTAATAAAAATTATTATTGGTTTATTAGGTGTTTTTGCATATATTTGTTTTGAAAATCATTTAAACACGTTCATCTATCTATATATATATAAAAGAGACGTGTTTGTTTGTAATCGCTAAACTCAAAAACTACTGCACCGACTTTGACCAAAATTTGTGTGTTTGATGTATGAGGCATGAGGAGTGTTTCTGTGTAGTTTCGCGTTTGTTAAATAAATTTTGTGATTTTTAATAAAAATTATTATTGGTTTATTAGGTGTTTTTGCATATATTTGTTTTGAAAATCATTTAAACACGATCATCTATCTATATATATATATAAAAGAGACGTGTTTGTTTGTAATCGCTAAACTCAAAAACTACTGCACCGACTTTGACCAAAATTTGTGTGTTTGATGTATGAGACATGAGGAGTGTTTCTGTGTAGTTTCGCGTTTGTTAAATAAGTTTTGCGATTTTTAATAAAAATTATTATTGGTTTATTAGGTGTTTTTGCATATATTTGTTTTGAAAATCATTTAAACACGTTCATCTATCTATATATATATAAAAGAGACGTGTTTGTTTGTAATCGCTAAACTCAAAAATTACTGCACCGACTTTGACCAAAATTTGTGTGTTTGATGTATGAGGCATGAGGAGTGTTTCTGTGTAGTTTCGCATTTGTTAAATAAATTTTGCGATTTTAAATAAAAATTATTATTGGTTTATAAGGTGTTTTTGCATATATTTGTTTTGAAAATCAATTAAACACGTTCATCTATATATCGTCTATATCTTCTATATATGTATATATAAAAGAGACGTGTTTGTTTGTAATCGCTAAACTCAAAAATTACTGCACCGACTTTGACCAAAATTTGTGTGTTCGATGTATGAGGCATGAGGAGTGTTTCTGTGTAGTTTCGCGTTTGTTAAATAAATTTTGCGATTTTAAATAAAAATTATTATTGGTTTATAAGGTGTTTTTGCATATATTTGTTTTGAAAATCAATTAAACACGTTCATCTATATATCGTCTATATCTTCTATATATGTATATATAAAAGAGACGTGTTTGTTTGTAATCGCTAAACTCAAAAATTACTGCACCGACTTTGACCAAAATTTGTGTGTTTGATGTATGAGGCATGAGGAGTGTTTCTGTGTAGTTTCGCGTTTGTTAAATAAATTTTGCGATTTTAAATAAAAATTATTATTGGTTTATAAGGTGTTTTTGCATATATTTGTTTTGAAAATCAATTAAACACGTTCATCTATATATCTTCTATATCTTCCATCTTCTATATATATATAAAAGAGACGTGTTTGATTGTAATCGCTAAACTCAAAAACTACTGCACCGACTTTGACCAAAATTTGTGTGTTTGATGTATGAGGCATGAGGAGTGTTTCTGTGTAGTTTCGCATTTGTTAAATAAATTTTGCGATTTTTAATAAAAATTATTATTTGTTTATTAGGTGTTTTTGCATATATTTGTTTTGAAAATCAATTAAACACGTTCATCTATATATATATAAAAAAGAGACGTGTTTGTTTGTAATCGCTAAACTCATAAACTACTACACCGACTTTGACCAAAATTTGTGTGTTTGATGTATGAGGCATGAGGAGTGTTTCTGTGTAGTTTCGCGTTTGTTAAATAAATTTTGCGATTTTTAAAAATTATAATTGGTTTATTAGGTGTTTTTGCAAGAGACGTGTTTGTTTGTAATCGCTAAACTCAAAAACTACTGCACCGACTTTGACCGAAATTTGTGTGTTTGATATATGAGGCATGAGGAGTGTTTCTGTGGAGTTTCGTATTTTTCCGATAGATGGCACCACGTTTTTATATGTTTGTCATTTTCGTCGTAATCGCTTAACATAATGGTTTAAAATTTAGATGCATGGTATGTCACTAAATCTTTATCAATATACATTTATCTATTCAGCGGTAATTCCCTAAAATACGCTAAAATCACCAAAATGAAAAAAAAAGTTTTTATGGTTTAATAGTCAGTTTTATTCCAAACATTTATGTTAATTTTAGTTTACATCTATATATATAAAAGAGACGTGTTGGTTTGTAATTGCTAAGCTAAAAAACTTCTGCACCGACTTTGACCAAAATTTGTGTGTTTGATGTATGAGGCATGGGGAGAGTGTCTGTGTAGCTTCGCGTTTGTTAAATAAATTTTGCGATTTTTAATAAAAATTATTATTGGTTTATTAGGTGTTTTTGTATATATTTGTTTTGAAAATCAATTAAACACGTTGATCTATCTATCTATCTATATATATAAAAAAGACGTGTTTGTAATCGCTTAACTCAAAAACTACTGCACCGACTTTGACCAAAATTTGTGTGTTTGATGTATGAGGCATGAGGAGTGTTTCTGTGTAGTTCGCGTTTGTTAAATAAATTTTGCGATTTTTAATAAAAATTATTATTGGTTTATTAGGTGTTTTTGCATATATTTGTTTTGAAAAACAATTAAACACGTTCATCTATATATATAAAAGAGACGTGTTTGTTTGTAATCGCTAAGCTCAAAAACTACTGCACCGACTTTCACCAACATTTGTGTGTTTGATGTATGAGGCATGAGGAGTGTTTCTGTGTAGTTTCGCGTTTGTTAAATAAATTTTGCGATTTTTAATAAAAATTATTATTGGTTTATTAGGTGTTTTTGCATATGTATATTTGTTTTGAAAATCAATTAAACACGTTCATATTTTATAATATTTTAAGTCTTTACTAAGGGCCAGCAAAGGGGACCGGGTCCAGCTAGTAGTTCATAAAAATAGAATTAAGTTATATCATACTGGCTAAAATAAAATAAAATAAATAATAAAATTAACAAAAAAAAAAAAAAAAAAAAATGATGGGCCAGATTTTCTTGGTTTCCCCACAGGTGGTTTCATCGTGCCACCTCTGACTGGCGATAAGATGAAACTTGTGCGCAGGGTTGTTAGGCTTTTTTCTTCAAAAATCGTCAAAAGTTTTAACAAAATTCGTAAAAATCGTCATGAACAGTTAACAAAATCGTCAAATATTTAAATTTTACAAATTGGAGACAATTTATTGCATTGAGTGGCTCAAAAATAGACATTTTTATCAAGATATTCTATTTATGATATAGAAAGTAATATGGTTAAGTTCAGCAAGTGGGCCGAACTATATTATTATTTCATTTATCCATATTCGCAAAAACCATTAATTAAAAAATAAAATCTCATTTGCTATTAACTCGAGCTACATATCTTTAAATGATTAATTTTTAGCGCTATCACTAATGCAAATTGTTTTTACTGTTGAAGGTGATAAACCAAGGGTTCTGTCTATATCAACAATCTTTTTACCCGACTTGAATCGTTTTATTACGTCCAATTTTAGTTCCAAACCAGTGCATTTTCTTCACTTTGCACTCATATTACTACACAACTTCTTATTAAGAACTAACTTCTTACTTCCTAACACTCAACTATACTTAGAATAACTTACCTAACAGAATTCAATGGGAATTCGTCTTTTTACACGCAAATAGAAAAATTCTTCACATATGATTATGACTTTAGCGAAAAAATGAAATCGTATATAGCGACGCAAATCGAAATCATTAAAACGCAAAGCGTATTTAACCAAATTTTTAAAAAGCGGACCAAATAGGACCGAAGCAAATCGGGGCTCTAGTGTATATTTTTTGCCTTATCGATGGCATTCATTTAATTGGAGGGTTCAAAGCTGAACCGAACCAAGTCATAAAATAAAATGCATATTGTATTTCAAAACTGGTGTGAAATTCTTCGCAAATTTTAACTCTATCGAGTTCGGTAAGGGACTAAATCAAAAAGTTTTTCGTTCCAAAGGTAACGGTAACAAACCCATGTCAATGGCTCCAGAATTGTGAATATTGTTGACTATATATGTGGAGGCTTTGATGCAGGATTTAATGGAGTAGCAGGCGTTTTCTTTGATTTGTCAAAAGCTTTTGATCTAGTTAATCATGACATTTTGATTAAAAAGTTGTCATTAATTGGTGTTTCTAATAACTCTATTAAGCTATTAAAAGATTATTTAACAAAAAGGGAGCAATTCGTTAAGATTGGAGAAACCAAAAGTCCTTTATTAGCTGTTAAATGTGGTGTACCTCATGATAGTGTGCTTGGACCACTTTTATTCAAAATTTTTATAAACGATATTGGCAAAATAAACTTTAATGGAAAACTGTTCATGTTTGCGGATGATATTTGTTTGCTATATCGGTATAAGTATACTCAGGTGTTAAATACTCATGTAGAGTATGACTCGGCAATATTAGCGGAATATATAAGACTAAACAAGCTTGTTTTAAATGCAGATAAGACTAAGTTTATAAGATTCAGACCATACATTTTAAAGAACGACGAAAAAGTTGCAGTTCATATTGGTGGTGTGTTAATCCAGGAAGTCAATACCATACTGTATCTAGGCATGTTGTTTTGTAGTAATTTACAATGGGATGATCATATTGACTCCATTAAATCAAAAATATCTTCTGCTATCGGAGTTTTATATTATTTCAAAAATAAATTTGATGTGAAAACGAAAATGCTAATATATCAGAGTTTGATACATAGTCACTTAACCTACCTTCCTATAATATATGGGTTTAAGAAAAATGCTTCGCTGAGGAGCTTACAATCGGCGCAAAACAAGTCTTTGAAGTTGGTTTTCTATCTGCCAATCAGACATCATACTTTGGATCTTTTTGAGAATTATGCTATAAACGTCTTACCTATAATTGTTTAAAATGCAAATAATGAAGTTTGTTTACAAATCCATTAAAAATATTGGAATCTCGTCAGTTCAATTCCAACAGAATGTTCAAATTACACATATGTTAACAAGACAGAGCCAAAATTTGTCTGTATCTAGATGTCGCCTTGAATTATCAAATCAGCGTGTTTGTTTTGCTGGTCCAAATGAGTACAATAATTTACCAGTTTTTTTAAAAAACATTTAACTTTTGTCAACATTTAAAAAGGAATTAAAAAAATTTTTGTTAACCAATCTCGAAACACTTCTTGAGTAAAATTTTGTAATTTATATTAAAATTTTTTGATAAAATTAAAAATAGAAAAAAACTGTATAAAATTAATATCAAAATTTAAATAGTTTATATATTTATGTAAATAATGAATTAACACTAGTTGCCTTTTTTAAGCTAGGATCACACGATTGCCGCAAATGCACCAATATGGCACAATTTTGATTGTGCTTTATTGACGCAAAATAAAGAAATTGCACCAATCAAATATTCTGAAATCACACGATTGCCCTGTTTTATACTTATTTAATTGCCGCTAGTTGGTACAAAGTGAAATGGGTACAATAATTGCCGCAGCACAGTAACACGATTGTTCTTACTTGAGAATTGCGAAAACAGCTGTTGTGGTAGCTTTTTTATTTATTTGAAAGTTCTTGTTTGTTTGTTTATTAAAAAAAAAAAATAAATTTGTATCATATACTTAAACAAATTTTTATTGAACAGTTGTATTTAAATTATTTCAGAAATTCCAAAAATTAACAGTCTGTTCAACAATTTTGTATGCTACGGTTCGCATAGAAATATCTTTAATAAAAATATTCGCACTGAACAGCTAAATATGCTTGCGAACATACATACATATTTTGTTAATAGCAATAATTAAAAAAAAAATCAATGCATAATAAATAATTACATACATTTTATCTTCATTACCTACAAAAAGAAACACAAAAAATTTAATTTATTAAAAATATTGTCGCGTATTGTGTTAGTTGATTGCCGCACAAGAACGCAATAAATATTGGTGCATTTTTATTATTTTTACTGACGCGTGGTTGCATAGCAAACTGCTGCACCAGGGTTGCATTTGATTGGTAAAAATAAGCACAATATTGTCCTCGATTGGTACATCAGCCATTTGGTTGTATAGTCACACGGTTGGGGTATTAAAAAGTTTGAAAATTGGTGCATTGCGGCAATCGTGTGATCCCAGCTTAAAAATTTGTTCATATTGGTACCTACTAGAGGTCTGCTTTGAATAATTCACTTGTTTGCCTTTATTCAAAGTGCACAACATTTACTCAAATATTTAACATTCAAAAATATAAGAAAGGAGTAAACCATATACAAAAATAAGAGAGAATGAATTGAATAAAATACTTGTTTACTGTAAATGAATTTGAAAGTCATTCATAAATAACAAAACAGTGGAATGACCCGTTAGAGAGAGCAAGTTTACAAAAAATATTCGAATAATTTTTGAATTATTGAATGTCCATACATTTATTTGAATTCATTGACATAATATGTGTGTAAGCTTGTGGCTTCTTTTATTTGTAAAGCCTAGATTACACTATCTCACAAGCTTTACGTATTCCATAATACTTTGTGAGATACAAATCTAATGCGTTTTGTTGCGACTGTCAAAAAATCTAATGTAGCATGACAGTTTGTGTTCACACCATCACACAAAGTATAAACACTCACACATGAAAAAAAATGCAACCCTGATCCAATGAAAAGTATTATTGTTTAGAAATTTTTCAAAAAACGATGAAGTCGTATGGGATGTCAAACTTTTTTCATAATGCTTGTCATTTTCGTGACAACTTGCATTCACACTATCACACTTTGTCATATTACTTGAGATTTTGACATGTATTAATACAAAGTATAATAGTGTAATCTAGCCTTAAGAGTTAAGCTTACACATACATATGTACGTAATGTGTAGGTACAGAAATTTTACATTCAAATTATATATGAATATTTCATTCATTTGACTTGAGTTGACTGAATTGAATGAGTTTTTATTCGTTTTGTCTTTGGTTATTCTTTCATTTGTTTCTTTATTATTGGGTGCTCGACACATTGTAGTTAAAAAACAAATGAGTGTGTTGAAATTGGTTTTTATTTATTCTTGCAGACCTCTAGTAATCTACTATACAATTTTTTGTTGAATAGTTTTATTTGAAATATTTTAAGAAAAATTTATGAAAATCCAAAAATTAAATAATACTAAATATCTTTAATAAAATATTCGCACTTAACAGCTATGTACATAGTACATATAGCAAAAACTAATAAAAAAAACTAAAATGTTTAATATACACGTAGAGAAAAAACATGTTTAAATATGTTCACCTCCAACCAAACTATTTTAAAAGAAAATTTTAAACATATTATGGTTAATATAACCATATAATTGTCAGCGACAACCATATTATGGTTAATTTAGTCCTCCATCAAGAGCCCACAATCATATTATGGTTGTCTCTAAAAATGTTATGGTTAAATATAAAAATAATTTGTTTCGATATTTACAATAGTATTTTCCCCTTTTCCAAGAGCAACATACTATGGTTGAAAACCAACCATAATATTGTAATTGTTTAACAAATTTTAGTTATTATTGATCATAGCATGTTTGGAGGCAACAATAATATGGTTGGGGCTTCTTGATGGAGGCCTTTTTTAGCCATAATATGGTTATCACTGACAATAATATGCTTATATTAAACAAAATATGTTTAAAATGTTCTTTTAAAATAGTTTGGTTGGATATTTAAACATGTTTTTTCTCTGGGTGTATACATAAGGCAAATATTGGCGCGTATTGTGTTGTTTGATTGCCGCACGAGAAGACAATAAATATTGGTGCATTTTTGTTATTTTTATTGACGCGCGGTTGCGTAGCAAACGGTCACACGATTGCCGCACCAGGCTTGCATTTGATTGGTAAAAGTAAGCACAATATTGTCCTCGATTGGTTCAAGACACAGAATACACAGAACTGTCACGAGACGGAAGATTTTGCGCTTTTTTTGTCTCTTTCAAAGAAAGCTGCCCTTTTGCATTTCTCTTTTCATCATATTCTATGCCGCAATACAATGAACACAAATTTATTTAGTTAAGATTTATTTACAAAACTGTTGTAAAAATTAACTTTTAAGTTCACCACAACACGAGTAAATAATATTTAAGTAAGTAAATAACATTATAACACAAAACAATATTACTAAATACATTTTTTTGCACAAAAAACAACGTTTGTTGAACTAATGCATTTGTTTAACGTGGTTTGTGTTTTGTTATTTTTGTTTTGATCACGCCATTTGTGTTGATTGTTGCGGCCTGTTTTTACACCTTGCCACTTCACTACCAAAAAAAGCTTTCTGTCTCTTTCTTCGAAAGCTGCCCTCGCAACTGATTTGGGCCTTTTTCACACGTCACTTTTTACAGTTCTGTGTATTCTGTGGTTCAAGAGCCAATTGGTTGTGCAGTCACACGTTTGGTTTATTAAAAAGTGTGAAAATTGGTGCACTGCGGCAATCGTGTGATCCCAGCTTTAGTTGTGTAAAACGCAACGACAAAAATTACATTGAAAGAAAAAAAAAAAAGTTTATAATTTTGTTCTAACTTTCTACAGAAATTGGTATTGAATTTTTAAATTTCAAACGCTGCATACATATTTTGTGGCGGGCCAGAAAATGCATTACATTCTGCTGGTGTCTAATAATTGTAAATTTTTCTGTACATACAATATACTTCATAGCTATCCAAAGGATAACTAAAGTAAAATGTAACAAGAAGATACAAGATAATAGTCTGGTAGTGCACAGAAAAAATTATTTTTCCAATTCAAACAAAAAATTTGTAGAATCAAACAATTTTTTGTCTGAAATCGGTCCTATAAACAAATTCGCATATTCAAACAATTTATTTGCATTTTGTTTATTGAAAAAAAACACTGATTTTTTCAAACAAATAATTTAACTGAATCAAACAAAAAGTTTACTGAAATTCATATACTAAATTTCAAAATCAAAAAAAAAACACGTTTTTGCACAAGCAATGATGCGCACACAAGCAGGCACTGTATTAGAAGATGATGGCAGAGAGAGCAGAGCGGCTGGCTGGCTTTGAGACACATTTTTTTGTTGGAATAATTTTTGAACGAAGTTCTTTTTTTATACACACAATGTTTTTCGTCATCACTCACTGTTGCTGTATCCTTTCCTTTGCTAATGAAGAAGAAATGTAACCCAAAAACGGCGACAGACCGACTCGATATGTTTTTCGTCATCATTATATTTTTGTATTTGATGTATTTAAGCAAACAGTTTGAAAAAATTGAAAACGGGATTTTGGTTTTTTTTAACCAACTTTGACACCAACCAAAAATTTATTTTGTTTCTTATAATGTTGTTGTTGTTTCTGTTGTTTAAAAAGAGTGAAGCGTTTTTTTACCTGCTATTTTTTTTTTTTTTTTTTTTACTTCAAACCTCTTCATCTCTTTTTACTGTTGTACTTTTTTAAAGTGTCCAAAAATAGACTGTATGTGTTTTTTGTTGTAGTTCTTATATTTCACATTAGGAAGTGTTGCTTACGATCAAATAAAAAAATTCAAAAAGACGACAACATTAAAAAGCGTTAAATATTTCATACAAAATTATGAAAACTTGAAACCAATTACGCGTGTATTATATTTTTGAATGGTTGTCAACATTTTTGTTGGTTAAATAAAAATCAAACAAAAATTTTAATTGAATCAGTAAAAATATTTGTAGAAATTAAAAAAATTTTCAAACAAGCGTTTGTTTGAAAATAATTCGGCAATAATTTTTTCTGTGTGTATAAAGTCATTCCTAATAATTGAAGGAATAATACTATTACAAAAAAGCTTCATAAAATACATAACTAAAATTTAGCTCATAGAATAAATTCGGAATATAAAAAAATATTGAATATAATGAAGTAACTTATGAAAAGAAATAATCCCCAGTTTCCATTTGTTAAAATTGTTGAGTTAAATACATTCAATTTATAAGGTATCACTATTCAGTGTGACACAAAGAATGCTGACGAAGGCCGCAGCGGGTCAGAAAATGCATTACATTCTGCTGGTGTCTAATAATTGTAAATTTTTATGTACATACAATATACTTGATTGCTATCCAAAGGATAGCTAAGGTGAAATGTAACAAGAAGATACAAAATAATAGTCTGGTAGTATATAAAGTCATTTCTGAAAAATTGAAGGAAATAAAAATTGTCAATTTTTTGAAACTTTTCACTGCCATTCCATCCTCTGCTATGCTTCTGCAAATAATTTCCTCTAGAGAATCGATCGAAGTATCTTTTTTAAAATATTTATTCATTGGAACACTCGTAGCTCAAGTACTGTGTTATAGTCATTGTGTAAGTGGTAAATTAGTAATGTTGTTGAAGAACATTTGCGTTAATACATTTTTAGACAACTGTTACATTTAGCATCATAAGATTTATCCTTCGAACAATTAACACAATTTTAAACCAAACTCATTCTAAAAAGAGAAACGTTTGAACTTTTTTGTTAAAAAAAAAACGGGCGTGTTCTAGTAATAGAAAAGTGGATTTAAAATCGAGCAAATTTTAAAAACGATGAAAGTTCAAAAAAATATTCAAAGAGCGACACTTAAAACCAGGAAAACTAGGTAATTTTTTTAAATTTGAATTATCGTTCGATTTCAATTTCACTTAATTTCGATTTCTAAAATACACCCGGAATATGAAATGAATTATTAAATTTTGTTAAAAAAGTTTAACAAAAATATAAGGTAAATTATTCACTAAACATGACTGTTTTTTTTTTCCAGTGGACACATACATGTGGTTAGTTTATTCGACTTGAAACTTTAAAAAAATTATACATCTAACAGAAATACTATATATTATTATTGTTCGATTAATCGGTATAAATTCTTCAATTTATCCTTTAATCGAAATTAGCAATTTTAAATTATTCGAACAATAAGTCTTCTAAAATGGTTCGATTAATCGAACAAGAATTAATGGACTGAAAATCCAACTCAGGACCTTGAATGTTTAATTTTACTAGTGTTCGCCTTATGGTCAAAATTCGACCATAAATTTTTATGTACATAAGAAGAAAACATAGTCCATCTAAGTATGTATGAATTTACATGTTTCGAGCATCTATTTTTTCCCGTCTTAGTGGATCCATTTGGCGAGGGACTCCGTCTCATATTTTATCTTCCATATGATTTAATTTTATTTTGTAAGTTCAATATAAAAAATATCAGAAAATATCAATTGAAAAACGAAAAAGTATCAAAAATAGATTATTAATTGTCATCCACTCAGGACATTGCATGTTTAATTTTTCTATCCGGAGTGTGCTGGAAATCGAAAACGTAAAACGCAAGAATTTTAAAAGTCGATTAATAATAAGATTTCTGTAATAAAAGAACTTAATGACAAATATTATACAAATATTTCAGAATTTTATAACAAAAATTATAAAAATGTGATTAAAAGTGTATTAAAAACCACTTCCAAATTCTTGCGTTTTACGTTTTCGATTTCCAGCACACCCCTGTATGTCTAATGTTAACGAAAACTAATCAAAGTACCAAAGAACGAAAAAGCTCCACTTACATGTTCCTATTCATCCAGTTTAAAGTTTAATTTTATCTTTATGTAGGTCGAATATTACCAAAAATTAAAAAAAGTACCAGATGAAAAACAAAAAGTACCAACATATTTCATCTTATATGTTCTCATTCAATCAGGACCCTGCACCTATAATATTATGTTTCCAAATTCAATATTATAGAAAATTTAAAAATTATCACATGCAGCACAGAAAAGTAAAAAAAAAAAATTATTTCCTGTATTTATATAGTCGAAATATGTATTCGAAAACTGGTTTCTAAAATATGTCGAAAATCGAATGATAATTGAAAAAAGCAAATTTTGTATTTACATATGTATGTGTTCTGTATATGTGTTAGTAACAAATTTGAATGCTTATAACTCCGAAAATATTAAACAGATTTTAATTAAATATATATTGTGCACTTTTGTAAGTACATTAAGTGTTCGAATTTCGTAAAGGTACCAAATTTGTATTTGTATTTTTTTACATTAGTTTCGAATGTGTTATATGGTATAAACACAACTGGCACGAACGACGAACTTCGCATAGTACGACGAATTCGTCAGCAAGAATTCGTTGCGTAAGTTCGTCAAATGAGACACAATAAGTGCGTGAATGTGACTTAAATTTTTTTTTTGTTAATTTTTTAAAATTAATACCTTAGACGCTGGATTCTTTAATAATTTTACAGCATCCATTTTCATCTTTTTAAACTAGCAATAAATTTTATTAATATTTCTTTGTAATTTATTTGTTTATTTACATTTACCAAATCATAGGTTAACCCTATTTCATCAAAAAAATTAAAAAAAAACTGTTAATCGAGTGTGTTCTAGAATCCGAATCCTCTCGAAAGTGGATTACTTCATTTTTTGTGTTCTGCATTTCGATTTAGCGGTCTCAAATTAGTTTTTGGGTTTGTTTCAAATTTTGCAATTTTTCGCGAATTTCAGCCATGTTCGCGATTTGTTCCTGTAAGTTTTCTGATTCTTTACAGCTTAAACGATTTATAATAAATAGTAGACTTTGATATCATGCCGCTGTTAGCAAATTTTTTCGAATTTTCCCTATTTTAGCAATTTTTAAATAATTTTTGCCATTCCTTATAGTTTAAGGACTTTTAATCAATTGTATGGCTTTTTGATATATAAATTTTTTTTCGCGAATTTGCGCCATTTTGGCTTTTTTTTTTTTTTTTTTTTTGTTATTTTTCGACATTTTGTATTTTCTCACTTATTTAGCGATTTCAAATAAATTTTAGTATTTGTTTAGAAGTTTGCAATTTTTTGCGAATTTTAGCCAAGTTCGCAATAGAACCGATTTTTCCCTGTGATTCTTTACAGATTTCACGATTTTTAATAAATATTAGACTTTGCTATCATGCTGCGTGTCTCTTTCTTAATTTTTTTGTCCTTCGTCTGCGTAAGAAATAGAAATAAACCTATTGCAGAGTTCGTTACGCACGACGAATTTTGGTCTACGCAATGATCGGTGTGCTTTCATGTATACCAGAAAAAATTATTTTTCCAATTCAAACAAAAAATTTGTAGAACCAAACAATTTTTTGTCTGAAATCGGTCCTATAAACAAATTCGCATATTCAAACAATTTATTTGCATTTTGTTTATTGAAAAAAACACCGATTTTTTCAAACAAATAATTTAACTGAATCAAACAAAAAGTTTACTGAAATTCATATAAATTTCAAACAAATAATTTTGCTGAATTAAACAAAAAAAATTTTGCACAAGCAATGACGCGCACACAAGCAAGCACTGTTGGAGAATATGAAGCAGAGCAGAGCGGCCGGCTGGCTTTGAGACACATTTTTTTGTTGGAATAATTTTTGAATGAAGTCTTATTTATCCACACAATCCACACACTCACTATTGCTGCATCCTTTCCATTGCTTATCCTGCATCCTTTCCTTTGCTTATGAAATGTAACCAAAAACGGCGGCAGATCGACTCGATATGTTTTTGTTCATCATTCTCTTTTTGTATTTGATGTGTTTAAGTAAACAGTTTGAAAAAATTGAATACGGGATTTGGTTTTTTTACCAACGTCAAACAAACCAAAAAATTATTTTGTTTCTTATAATGTTGTTGTTGTTTAAAAAGGGTGAATCGTTTTTTTACCTGTTTTTGTTTTGTTGTTTTTTTACAACAAACCTCGTCACGCTATTTTATAATTTTTCTTATTGCTGTACTTTTTTAAAGCGTCCAAAAATAGACTGCATGTGTTTTTTGTTGTAGTTCTTATATTTCACATAAAGAAGTGTTGCTTACGATCAAATAAAAAATGCAAAACAACGACAACATTAAGGGCGGTAAATATTGCATACAAAATTATGAAAACTTGAAACCAATAACGCGTATATTAGATTTTTGAATAGTTGTTCACATTTTTGTTGTTTAAAAAAAAATCAAACAAAAATATTAATTGAATCAGTAAAAAAATTGTAGAAATCAAAAAAATTTTCAAACAAGCGTTTGTTTGAAAATAATTCGGCAATAATTTTTTCTGCGCAATGTGTTCTATCGCATTCTGCCTTTTAATCCATAAAATTTAAAACGATTACCGAATTGCAAATAAATATATTTTAATTAAAAAATTATAAATAATTATAGATATAAGCAAAATATTCATTATGTTTCTTTAATAGATAATATATCATTTTCGGTTTGCTCTTTAACAAACTAAGCTCCAGCATAGTTCGTTTAACTTCACGATCGCCGGCTTTCTCAGAGTCGAAACATTTTGTACAAAATATAATGGCTAATTCGGCACCATCACCAATAAACATTTGCACCAGTGTGAATTTTGCTTGAGAAGCACGAGCCAAGAGAGTTTTACCAGAACCTGGAGGGCCGTAGGTAGGTAGGTAGGTAGAAAGGCCGGTGTGAAGTCTCCTTCACACCTTCACCCAGAGACCAATATGGTCCATTGTGATGCCTTATTCAGAGATTGCCCTAGGGAGATAGAAAGTTAGTTAAATAAACAGAGAAAGCATAAGATAAATAGCAAAGAAGGTTTCGGACCAAACCCGAGAGAAATCCTACTCAACCAAATACGCCCTACGTGCGTCCAGCACCCAGTCTACTCTCGCGCAGCCAGGCCATCCCCATTACGAATCCTATCAGATTCTCGAGTCCGCAACCCGAGACATCCCCTAATTCGCCCAGGAATCTACTGCCCAGCCACCTCCGTCTGCTGCCCTGTACCTGGGACAGTGGCACAGAATGTGCTCCACCATCTCCAACTCCTCAGGGTCCTCACACAACCTGCACATATCCGACAAATCGGATCCCATCCTCACCGCCATCCTGCCTATCATACAGTGGCCCGTGATCATTCCTATCATGGTCCTAACGCAGACCCTACTCCTGCCCAGCAGCAAAACCGAATCGGACTTACTAAGCACCGGCCACAGCGTCCGTGATACCCGACAGTCCGTTCGGTTCCCCCAGGCCCGATTGGTCGCGCCCACAATCCATTCCCTGATTCTTCCAAAATAGAATGCCATTGGAGGCCTAACCGCCTCCAAAGAGTTAGGATCCTCCATCTCTGAGCCCTGTCTCGCCAACCCATCAGCAACCTCATTGACGACTATGTCGCAGTGACCCGGCACCCAGCACAACCTTAGCAAATACTCCCCTAAGACTGCTCCAAGAGCCTTCCTACAATCATCAACCAGCTTGGAGTTCACATAACAGCCCCTTACGGCCATAAGAGCCGCCTGGCTGTCCACATATATAGAGACCTCCGAGCCCCTATCAATGTTGTCCCTTATCAGTTCCACGGCCCTCAAGACCCCCAGAACCTCCGCCTGAAAAACACTGCAGTCGTCAGGAAGCCTATATGACCTTCTGATGTTCAGATCCTCAATGTAGACCCCCGCACCCGTGCCCCTCATCTTGGAGCCATCAGTGAAAATAGCAAATCCACTAAATAATCTGCCCCTACCTGACCAGCTCTCCCTAGAAGGAACTTTTACCTCCGGCAGCCGCCCAAAATCCACCTTAGTGCCCACATAATTAGTGGATCCGGGAGGTCCCAGGCAATAGCCACACGCCTCAATCTCACTCAGGATCCGTGAGTGACCCTGAGTGACATTCCCCATCAGTCCTAATTCCCTCAGTCTAAGAATACTCCTGGCCGCCATTCCCATCACATACTGCTCAATAGGCAGAAGATGTAGAATGACATCCAGGGCCGCCTGAGGAGTACTCCTCATGGCACCTGTCATGCCCATTGAAGCACACCTCTGAGCCTTAGAAAGAAGGTTCCTACGACTAGCCAATCTCAATGTCTCCCACCAAACACAGCATCCATACGTAAGAATGGGTCTAACCACCGAAGTGTACAGCCATCCCACCACTGACGGCCGGAGTCCCCAACTCCTACCTATCGATGATCTGCAAGCATAGTAGGCATTGAGACCCCTCTTAAGTCTCTCCTGAGTATTCCTTCCCCATAACAGCTTGCTGTCCAGAAAAACTCCCAGATACTTAGCACTATCAGATAGTCTAAGCTCCACTCCTCCTAGTACCGGTAGCCTAAAATCCTCCACCCTGTACCTCCTAGTGAAAAGAACCAGCTCCGTCTTCCCCGGATTAACTCCCAGTCCCTTATCACTCGCCCATGCCGACAGTTCGCCCAGCGCCCCTTGCATGATGTCGCTAATTGTCGGCAGAAACTTGCCCGACACCAATATCACCACATCATCCGCGTAGGCTACGACCTTCTGACCCATTCTGTCAAAACGTCTTAGAACGACATTGACGGCCAAGATCCACAATAAGGGTGAGAGAACTCCCCCTAGTCACCGATCTCCTCAAACGTTCGTTTCCCCAGTCCGAGTGAATAACCCTGCTGCTTAGCATCCTAGTTATCCATTCGACCAAGAACAACGGAACCCTCAGATCAAACAGTGCCTGCCTAATAGCCTCTATCCTCAAATTGTTAAAGGCGCCCTCTATATCCAGGAATGCCGCCAAGGTGTATTCCTTGTTTCGCAAACCCCGCTCCACATAACCCACCACATCATGCAACGCACTCTCAACAGATCTATCCTTAAGATAGGCGTGTTGAGCGCCGCTGATGATGCCGGCGTCAATCTTCGTCGTCAGATGTAGATCAATCAGTCTTTCCAACGTCTTCAAAAGAAAAGACGATAAGCTGATTGGTCTAAAATCCTTGGGTTTAGAGTGACCGGTTCTACCCGCCTTGGGAATAAAAACTACCCTGACCTCCCTCCACCCTCTAGGAATGTACCCGTTCAGCACACATACCCTAAACAGTTCCACCAACACCAGGAGTGATGATCTCCCGATATTCTGTAACATCGCCGGAAAGATACCATCTGGTGCCGCCGATTTGTAGGACCCAAAGGTATTCACCGCCCATGTTACCTTATCCAAGGTGATCATATCTCCCACCGTCTCCCTTTCCCCACCGCCTGAGCCCGACCCAGAGAAGGGGTCACCACATACAACCTGTTCCCCCGACCCAGGATCCACACACCCCGGAAAGTGAGTCTCCATAAGCAGACAGAGAGATTCAGAGCCAGATTCCGTCCATGAGTCGTCCGGTCTCTGAATAAATCCAGGGACCACCGGGTCCTTGGATAAAATTCTCCTGAACCTAGACATTTCATTCACGGATTCAACTGACTCGCTAAACTTAATCCACGAGTCCCTTTTCGCCCTTCTAATATCTCTCTTATACCTCCCGTAACTCAACCTGAAGTTACTCCAATCTTCCTCCTTACGCGTATACTTCGCCCTATTGAACAGCCCTCTGACGGTGGACCTTTGAGTCCTCAACTCGTCTGTCCACCATCTTGGCTGTGTACGCCTGCCCGGAAAGTTTAACGGACAGGATCGCTCATAGCTACTGGTCAATACCCCCGTAAAGGTGCTCACCAGCCGCTCCACACCGGTCGGAGTCGACCCCCAGTCCTTGTAACTCTAAAGTTACTTTGAACCAATCCCGAAAAAGTGTCCCAATCCGTCCTTCCCGGATTCCTATACGGACACCTTTTCGACCCCTCAAATATCAGACTAAAGGACAAGCGACTATGGTCAGAAAAGGAAAAATCCAACGCCACCTTCCAGTCCTCCACTAATTCCCTGCAGTTCGTCAGTGTTATATCTATCACTGCCTCCCTATCTCTAGTTCTGAACGTCGGTGTATTCCCCCTGTTGCAGATAAAAAGATTGCTGGCAATGATAAAATCAAACATAGACTCACCTCTCTTGTTGATGTCGGCACTACCCCATAGGGTGTGGTGTGCATTGGCGTCACATCCCAGTACCAGTCTCAAGCCGCTTCTGCCTGAGTGCTCCACCAACTCTCGTACTTTTTCACCAGGTGGATCGACAGCTTCGTATGGCAAGTATGCCGATGCTAGTGCCAGGACTGATCTGTCCCTGGCCTCACCTGTCACAACCGTGAGGTCTCCGTTACTGAAAGAATGAGAAAACATAAAATTGTGCTCAGTTCTTGCCAATATACAAGTTCGTACCTTCTCCTCCGAGCGGGATACGAACAATGTATACCCCGTGACCTTTAATCCAACTACCCGGTTTTTGTTAATCCAGGGCTCTTGGATTAAGGCCACGTCCACGTTGTTGTCAATGAGGTGGGTTGTCAATTCGGTTGAGGCCGCTCCACAGTGGTGCAAGTTTATCTGCACCACTTTCAGCCTCTTAGGATCTATCATCTTTAGGAAACCTAAATCTGACAGACCCTAACCCGAATACAGCAACCCCTCCCATTGATTTCAGCTTACTTAGAGACTCTCGGTCTACTGCGAACCGGAAGTCTCTACCTTGGTTCTCCTTACAACCCAGTGAAGCTACCATCTTCCACTGTCCTGTAAAGAGCCCGTTGTTCTGGTTGGCCAGTAACCCCAGTATGACCTCCACCGGTTTTATAGGTGGAGGAATCCATACCGTGACTACCGGCCTTAATGGCAACTCAGACGCGAGTATTACGTCCAATCTGGCTTCAGGACAAGCGCTGCCACACCTGCCGATTGCAGCCTTTAAAAACTCAAAGGTCTTTAGATTGCCGCAACTGACAGTTTTGACACCTCTTATCCAGTCAGCCCCTTTGAACGATACTTCGTCCGGCCTTTCTTTAACGCTAAAGATTTCGTCAAGCAGTTTGTTTTCTAGCACCTGCCATTTCTCGACACTGATCCTTCCATCGGGATCCATACGATCAATGACAGCTGCTAGAATACCGTCCTTACCTGACGACTCCCTTAGCTTCCTTGACGTGGAGGGTTGGTCCTCTCTGGAGCCAATCCTCTTAGTGATCTCCTTTCGGGGATCCTTCCTTTTAGCCGCTGGGGATTTCTGGTCATCACCAGACCTAACTCTCCTAAGTACCCCTTTCTTGGGGGCCTTAGCAGAGCTCTGTCGGTGATTACCCGATTTCCCTGCAGATGTTGGCTGGTTTGTCCCAGTAATCCCTTTTGTGACTTCCCCTTGGGAGGGACTGTCGGAGATTACCAAGACTTTACCAGTCCTCATCGCGCAACTAGTAATGGGTATTACGTCAACAGGCTTGGTTCCCTTATCCGTGACCATACTGTCTCGGTTTAGAGGACCAGGTGTTGATTTCGTACCCTCCTTCTGAATTCCTGAATTTTTGGAGGATTTATCAACAGGGGTTGCTGAGGGTTCGTTATCTTTACTGACAACAATTGAGCCCTCAGCAGCCCTAGCTGTGTATCCCGCAGGATAGGGAATGCCTAGGATATCACCGACAGATCCGTGGATTCGTTCGAATCTGGCAACGTTCTTCCGGTGCTTCCTCAGCAAGTGCCTAACCCGCCCATCGTGTAGTGAGGAGTCTTTCTTAGCTATCTTTTCTAGAAAGGCTAAGGAGGCTCTTACACCACTCTTGGCTTTTTCAAGGCTCGTTCGGCCTTCTGATGTGACCTGTTCTGTCGCATCTTGCCGAACAATAGTTTTTGATACACCCGCTACTCCGCTCCCTATCTCGAGTGTGACCTCAGGAGTCGATGACCCAGCCCTATGGTCCTGATCATGAGCCGAAATCATTGTTATTTCATGCTCATCATCAGATCCCAGAGCTAGACCATCGAGTCTTTCCGAGACCCCTGTTCGAGGCGGGGAACCGACTGGGGGGTCGTTCGTTCCGCTTGTCTCTGTCAGTTCTGTCAATAACTGACCTTCCTGCTCAAGAATATCTCTGTAGATACTCAGCCAATCGGCGTCTGGATCTGACACCGAAACTGCCGAGTTATCAGAGATATTCCCTGCATCGACTCCTAGAGTCGCGTCCTTTTGTTTTTCATTAAATTTGTCCAGTTTTTGGTCCCACGAGTTAGCCGTAAAGAAAAGGACCATCCGCGCAGTGACGGCTTGCACGGACTAGGCTAAAGTTACAACTGACCCTTGCCATCGGCGTCAGAGGGAAGCTGTTCACGACCAGTTTCTTTAACCACTAACCAGCCATTCAGGTCCTCGGCACTGCTGTCTACCACCTTGACCTTAAAAGTGGGGGATATGGGAGATAAAGGGGGAATAGATAGGATTATAGGTAAAGGGATGGGGGATGGGAGGATGGATAACCCTTAGTCGTGCCGGCCTTAGAGCATATGCCTTCCAACTTGTTCCGGCTTAGCCGAATCAAGTTACAAGACATTCACTACAGCCAGCATTTAAGCCACCACATCGCGGCAAGATAGTTATCCAGGTGGTGGTGGAGGGCCGTATAACGAAACACAATTGGATGGGTGAATAACAAAATTTTTAAATTTCTCCTTGTCAATTACATCTTGAATTTGTTTGTCTAAACCATTAATGTCCAAGTATTGTTCTGTAGGACGTTTATCTACTCCCATAGCCTTTGCACGACCATTATATTCATCTTGCCACCAACTAAATACCCAGGTTTTAATTTTTAAGCATCTACCAACCCAATGACAGGAAAAACGTTGACTTGTCGTGTGGATGTTTCGATAACGGTGCCCTTGCGTTGGTTGTCTAAAACTTGTATGGCACCATCATCTTCATCTTTTTGGGCTTCCATATCCAAGAATTCAATAACAATTTCAACCATGGACATACGATCAGTTTCTCATACAGTTCATCACCATCCGCCTAAATTGATTTTTCCACCAACGTACCTGCCATTTTGATGAGTTTTTAATAAAAAAGTATTTAGAAAGAAGTTAATGTTTTGTTATTTTACTTACTACATATATTCAATATTTTAATAAATTTTGTAAATAATTTTTGCTTTACCGATCACTTGTAAATTTGTCGCTTTATTACAAGAAAAAAAAACAAATAACACAAAGTTGCAACTTGCAAGCAGCGTTACCGTTGTGATACTAAAGTATCAGTTTGACCCTTTTTCGACGGTGTTGATACCTTTTATGGCCCTATTTTTAAATTATACTTTTTATCATTATCACCTATTTTGTGACACTTTTTGACCCTTTTTTGGAAAAAGCTCTCACATTTGGTTTTTTGCCAACACTGCGGAACAAAAGTGCTCAACAAATGTTTTCGAATTAAGCATTGCTTGATATGGAACAGACTCAAAGTATAAACTTACAATTCCATGCTTTCTTCTCATTGATTTTTGATAGTAAAATACAATTTCCCTAAAAGCAAACATAACTCATTTACATAATTGTTATTTTTTACGATGGGTTCTTTTCAAAACAAAAATTTGACATTTTATTTAAAAAATGCAATTTGGTGTTTTGCTCTCTTAAAGAGTAGCATGTTTTATTCAAAAAAATTCGCCCTTAATAATGGCAAACGGTATTGAGAGTGCCCTAACAGGAATGAAAACAAGAGGTAAAAATTGCTAAATTAGCGGAAATTCCCAAATATTTGGTAACAGCGGTATGATAGCAAAGTCTAATATTAATTAAAAATCGTAAAAGCTTCAAAAAATCTGACACTTACAGGAAAAAATCGCTTTAATCGAAAAAATGGTTACAATTCGCGAACGATTGCAAAATTTAAAACAAACACTAAAATTTATTTGACATCGCTAAATCGGAAAAAAGTATTAAAAAATTAGCTATAATGATAAAGAATAAACTTTTTGTCAGGTGTTAAAAACAGGACATAGTATTCCATACAAAAATTAAGTTTTTTGAGCTCTTCCTACCTGAAATATTATTTTTTTGTTTGCTTATAAAAAAACTTGGTCTTATTATGTTCATTTAAATGGGAAATACTGCTTATAAAAAACTTGACCCTTTTTTTACCCCTTTTTCTGGAAAATCCCCTTTTTGTGACCCTTTTCGAAAATTTCCAACGGTAGCCCTGCTTGCAAGTTATGGACAGGGTTGGGAACAAATCTAGTTTACCGACGCAGCTTCAAATAAATTTAGTTTTTTTACATTTTTATTGGAATAAACTACACAATTATTTACCTAGTGCACTTCCGTAACATTTTGATGAAAACAACATCTCTTAACAAAATAAGACAGAAAAAACATCAATCTCGATGAAACATTGTGTTTGGAAACATAAAATATCAAAAAAGTTTGGTATTTGAGAAACCAAAAAGGTAAACGGGCCCATACACACAAAAAAATTCATAGGTAAAATTACCTAAGAATATGGTATAAAATTAACTAAGCGCAAGGGTAGCATGGCAGTATCTAAGTTTCTTAGGTAATTAAACGTTTAACTTAGGTAATTTCTATGTTCGAAAAAGTATCTAATAATTTTGTTAAAATTACAAAGAAACTTTGGAAATTTACCAATGATAGCAAAGTTAGTTTATATTTTTATTTTAGAAAAGTTATCTTAGTTAAATTTTGTACAAGAACAAATGTTTTAGGTAAATTTACTACATACTTTTTTTTTTAATAAAAAAGCATTTTTAAAAAAACTATATACTTTTTTAACCTTTTTAATTTCATAATATGTATTTTATTTATCAATTCATAATGTGTATCAATTAATTTAATAATTTACTGAAACTTTTTGTTGTTTCTTAAAGTTCCGGGCTGTTTTTGGGCTCATTTGAGGTCAAAGGATTAAAACTAATCTTGTCTTGGAAATCCATATTGATCCAGCATCGTGTCGTCCTAATTAATAATCTTCAATAAATGTAATAAATAATTATTGGTTTTATTGTAAATATATCGACCCCTTTGAGCGAAATGATCGTATATACCAATTTTTTTGAAATTGAGTTTTTGATGCAATCTTGTTCTACATTCAAAGAGACGTCACCTGACAAAATATTATAGGCGAATTCCACTTCGTTGCTCCAAAAATTTAATGTATATTTTAATATTGATATTGCAAGCGAAAGCAGAGAAAAGTGGCTGTCCTGTAAAATTTGGTTTTTGTAACATACGATAATTTCGCGCAAAGGGTCGATATTCTGTCTTATTTTTTTTAAAAAGTTCAGCGGAGTTCTTTATCCTATGTTAATAATACTCACTTACATGCGTTGTATTTTTATCCTTTATTGAATAGTTGGGGGTGCTTTAATACCATGTGAGATAAGGCCATGATGGCTTTATCTCTCATTCAATAGGGAGATAAATGCTTTTTTTTTATTATTTTTTCATTTGAATGGGAGATAACGCCATCATGGCCTTAGCTCACATTAGCAATATTAGAAAATGGCTTTATCTCTTATTTCAGTTCCGGAAACACTAAAGTTAAGTATTGAAATCTGGCTTCGCATACTAAACTTTTTCTGCGTGGGGTTTTTCCTCCAGTAGGGCGCGGCAGGTGGCTTCGCTGAATAAAGTTTTCCTGCGTGCGTCACAAGAATAAAAAAAGGTTTTTTAATGATAACTAAGGATTTTCCCTTTTACAGAATGTTAACACCATGCATAACAATATTCTGAAAAAATATGGCTTTATCTCTCATTTGCGAAAAAATATGGCAAAATTTTATATATGACCTTACCTCTCAATGATTGGGCAATAAGGCCATTATGGCTTTATCTCCCATTCAATTCAGCAATAAAGCCATAATGGCCTTATCTCACATGATTTTAAAGCAACCCCCGAATAGTTTTTAATTTAATTTTTTAATTTTATATTTAAAAATTCTAAATTCAAATTTATATTTGAATAATTTTTTTCACAATTGAAAAATAAAATAAACATACATACATATTATAAAAAAATTCGAAGAAGATACCTGACCCAATTAGTAATATTAACAAAAATTTTAGGCAATACTTATTGTATAAATTACCAATTATTTAAGACAATAAAACTTAGTTTTTTCTTTTGATATAAAAATAAATTACCTATGCACGCCTTGGTAAAATTACCTAAATTATTTTTTTGTGTGTACACAAACACGAACCTAGCTGTCCCTCACTTTTGTATGTAGGTTTATAGATTTGGCCTATAGAAGTCATGGATTTGACATATAAATGCATATAAAACTTCATACCATGTTAAATGTGCCTTGCAAGTGCAAGTACTTTTTGTAACAACATATAGAATTTTTTATTTAAATTATATTTTATTTTGTCTGTTAAGGGCCTAATACACTTGTCAAATGCGTTTACGTATGCTGGACGTGATATTCGCCGTAATATTCGCTAAATTCATTTATTATTTTGGTTACAAAAACTTATGATAAAAAACTAAGATTAACTAACAAATTGTCTTCCAATTTATTTGTTCTGGGAGTTGAAATTAACACGAATTCACTGCTTTTTATTGTTGGTGCGATGAAATGCGCTTCCACAGAGGAGCCAGTATGCGATGACGTCGTTGGACTTAATGAAGTTGAATGGATCGATAAATGATTTTGAATTTTCAGTGTAGTTAATTAGTTTCTTTCAATAAATATTGGATTTTTTCTTAAGCGGCTCACACACTTGTTCAATTTTACGTATTGTACAATTATATTATTGAACATATATCGAAGGTGCCACAATACATTGGCAACAATCACAAGACTTTTGATTTTTATTGCACAATGCAAAGAAAGTGAAATGTGTTGGCAACCTTTTTATAGAATGAAAGTTGAGCAATTTTTAAATTGAAACCATTGAGCGACTTATTGCATAATACAGGACAAAATGGAAATAATATGGCGAATTTCATATACAATAATATTCAAGTGTATGATACACACAGAAAAAAATCAATGTAAATTCGTTCAAAACAAGGTTGATTTTACATTTTTCAGTAGTGATTTTGCTTCATTGTTGTTTCATGTTAATTTAACATGATTTTACAATAACTTGCAAACAACATTTGTTTCTTTTAAAATAACTGTAATTCATGTTGATTTAACATTCCAGTAAAGTTAAAGCAAAATTACATTAATATTGAAATATCATACGAACCACTTCGAATGAAAGTTATTTCTAGTTGAAACAAAGTGAATTTCACTTAAAATCAATTTGACTTAGGTATAAAATAGCAACACTAGTCATGTTGAATCAAAGTTTTTTCAAGTTAAGACAACGTGAATTTCATTTAAAATTAATTTGATTTGTAGTGTTAATTTTAAATGATCCCATATCAAATCAAATGTTTTTTCATGTTTAAGCAACGTGAATGTCATTTATAATTAACTTGATTTCAGTGTGGATTTTAAATTATTCCCATATTAATTTAAAGCTATTTAAAGTTTAAACATCATGAATTTTATGTAGAATTAATATGATTTGAGTGTTAATTTTAAATGACTCCCATATTAAATAAACTCTTAATAAAAGACGATTTTTCTTTTTTAATTATTTATTCATTAATATAACACTTATAAAAGTATAAAAGCTAAAAAAGTAAAAATTAATAAAATTAAAATTAAAGTTTACAAATATTTGTTTCTTAAATATATTTTTCCATTATTAATAGGAAAAAGATGTAAGGGTGAACTTGTAAAATCATAAATTTCTTTTAAAAATATTTCATCCCTTAATTTTCCTACCTGGTATGACTGAAAATGCTCATCAAAATTAATAATTTCAACTTCATGACATAAAACATGAATTTTATCGGAAGTTTTTAGTAAAACAAAAACTTTAAATAATTTAAAAAAATCCTTTTTTACTGCTATATAACAACCTTTTTTATATACTCGTCCCAAAAATATAATTTTGTTATAATATACAACATTACCAAATTTTATATTCACTTCCTCATGCATGTGAGTAGGGATATAACTTATATCAACAATATCTATATTATTGAATTCGAAAGCATCTGGAATCCCATTAGTATAATCTAAAAGAAATTTTGCAAAATTTAATCCAGCTTTTGTACAAAGCGTTAATGGTACATTTACTCTTGAATTCATATTATTACAATATCTTTTTGTGTTTTTATGTTTAGCTTCAAATCTGAGGCTCCACATAAACTTTGGTGGTCCGCACTTTTTAATAAGAGTTACATAGTGTAGTAAAAAATGTGCTTTAGGTTTAAGCGAGCCATAAAGTTGTGAAGAAATTTTGTTATGTTCGCGAACTAATAATTGAAGCCCACATAAGTCACTTTCTGTGTATTTGTTCTTTAATAAATTATCTAAAACTTTCACCAATACAATTAAAAGCTTCCAGTGTGGATTTGTTCTCGGAACTAAGTCACCAATGATAAGAAGTATAAAATCTGTTAAAGTCCATAATTCGCGAGCTGTCATTTTTAAATGAAAACTTTGCAGTGCTTTTTGCAATATATCGGGACCTATATTTCCTACTTCATCTTCGCCATATGGAAATAACCTTCTGCGGCTATTAAAAATATTCAAAGAAAAAATTTTGCTGTTAGTTAGCGATATTAACACATTACAAATGTCATAAATACACACGCCTTCAAAAAGGTCATGCATTAAATTATATATATAAGTAAAAATAAAACTACTTTCCATCCCTGAAACTAAGTGCATGAAAATTTATATGGCAACATTATATACCCGACTATGAGAGAATAAAGGGAGTGCATGTTCTTCTTCTTTCTCTTTTTCATAGGAGCTGATTTTCGGCTTTCAACAAACTTATTAAAAAATCTGCACATATTAAAAAATTCGTTACTAACTTATTTTTTATAACTTTGTTCAACAAAAAACTTAAGGGAAATAAAAATGATATACCAAAATGAAGCTTAGGTACTCTGCTATCAGCCACATATAGCCAACCTTTGGAGGATGTCCTAATTTTGGCCCCTTAGCCAAAATAAAAAATGAGTGAAGATCAATAGAAATTTAATTTTTCAAACTTTGTTCTAAAAAAAACTTAAGTTTAAAATAAATCGTATACTAAAATGAAGCTTAAGTACATACTTAGCTATACGCCACATATAGCCAACCTTCGGAGGATGTCCTTATTTTCGCCCCTTAGCCAAAAGAAAAAAATTATTGAAGTTCAGTAAAAAAATGAGTTAAGTTTAATAGAAAGTTATTTTTTTTTAAACTTAAAATATATTTTCAAAAGATTTTGTTATTCATGCTTAATTCCCAGTTTTTATTCTTTACAAAAACACTTGAAATTTATTGTTGATGGGATAAGCTATTCCTATGCGCATTTCACTGGTTGCTTAGGCCAGATCATCAGGAAACTTCATCCATAAAGATTTTAGAAAAACTAAAGATATTAAACCAGCAACAGTTCTACTTGTAATAATATCAAAGCTTAAACAAAACACATCAACAATAAACAACAGTGGGTTTATCGCATCTTACATTCCCCACTACAATTAGTTGAAATTCTCTCAACATTAATTGTAGTTGTAAGTAGGTTAAGAAAAACAAAATAAAAACAAGTTAGAGTGCTATATTCGGCTGGGCCGAATCTCTGATACCCTCCACCGACAGTTCGAATGTTTAAGGAGTAATATCTGTATGATGTTATTATTATCTTAAACTGTGACGATTTGTTATTAATTATGGTTTTAGGCGACTAAACTGTTTTCCGGTAGTAGGGTTTATATGGGGCCTAGGGTAAATTATGGACCGATCATCACGAAATTTCACAGCGTCATTTATAGTCCTTTAAAACTGTGACGTACCAATTTCTGTTATGATAGCATTATTAATTATGGTTTTAGGTGTACTAAACTGTTTTCCGGGAGTAGGGTTTCTGTGGGGCCTAGGGTAAACTATGTACCGATATTGACGAAATTTCACAGTGTTATTTCATATCCTAATAAACTGCAACGTACCCAATTTTGTTACGCTAGCATTACTTTTTACGGTTTTAGGCGTACTAAACTGTTTTCCGGGAGTAGTGTTTATATGGGGCTTAGGGTAAATTATGGACAGATCTTCACGAAATTTAACAGCGTGATTTCCAGTCAAATAAAACAAATTTTTGCAAAATCTTATCTCATTCCGTGCCTTGTTCCAGAATTTCTATTATTTTTTGTAACAAAATTATCAATTTTTTTAGGTGGTGGTTCCACATTTTGATTCATAGCTCTGGTCCTACTGAACCGATTGTGCTGGATTTCAATCCCAAACTGCTTAGGATAACTACAAGCAATTTGGCACCAAGTTTGTTCATTTGTTTAGAGTTGTTCGAAAGTGAGCGTGTTTTCAACAGACGGACAGACAGACGGACATGGCTAAATCGACTTAGAATTACTCAAGGACCCAGAATATATATACTTTATGGGGTCTGAGATGAATAATAAAAAAGTTTCACACGGAATGACAAACTTAATATACCCTCTTCACAACTAATTGTGGTGGAGGGTATAACAACAACAACTTACAAAAGATGTTGTCAATTACGTGTTTTTTAGGCCGTGCACTTGCCCGTTTATTATCAAAAAGTAATTTCAATTTTTGGGGAAACAAAATTTTAATTTCAAAAGATTTTGTTATTCGTGCTTAATTCTCAGTTTTTATTCTTGACAAAAACACTTGAAATTTATTGTTGATGGGATAAGCTATTCCTATGCGCCATTTCACTGGTTGCTTAGGCCAGATCATCAGGAAACTTCATCCATAAAGATTTCAGAAAAACTAAAGATATTAAACCAAATAAAACTGTTAAACGTATAAGAATTATAGCAACAGTTCTACTTGTAATAATATCAAAGCTTAAACAAAACACATCAACAATAAACAACAGTGGGTTTATCTCATCTTACATTCCCCACTACAATTAGTTGAAATTCTCTCAACATTAATTGTAGTTGTAAGTAGGTTAAGAAAAAAAAAATAAAAACAACAACAACTTACAAAAGATGTTGTCAATTAAGTGTTTTTTAGGCCGTGCACTTGCCCGTTTATTATCAAAAAGTAATTTCAATTTTTGGGAATACAAAATTTTAATTTCAAAAGATTTTGTTATTCGTGCTTAATTCCCAGTTTTTATTCTTTACAAAAACACTTGAAATTTATTGTTGATGGGATAAGCTATTCCTATGCGCATTTCACTGGTTGCTTAGGCCAGATCATCAGGAAACTTCATCCATAAAGATTTTAGAAAAACTAAAGATATTAAACCAAATAAAACTGTTAAACGTATAAGAATTATAGCAACAGTTCTACTTGTAATAATATCAAAGCTTAAACAAAACACATCAACAATAAATAATAAGCACGAATAACAAAATCTTTTGAAATTAAAATTTTGTATTCCCAAAAATTGAAATTACTTTTTGATAATAAACGGGCAAGTGCACGGCCTAAAAAACACTTAATTTTTTTTTTTTTTTTTTTTTGTCATTATTTTTATTTAATATGAACTAACAATAATTAATCAAATCTTAACCTAATACGTTATTTTATGTCCTGCCAGTGCCAGACAAAATTTTCTTCATCACGGGTTCTGTTCACCTATATAGGTGTTTATCGCTCATCTAATTGGGCAAGTGCTGCAGTGTCTCTTCTTCTTAAGCGAGTGTGGCCGCCATGATTTAAAATATTTCGAGCTAGTGGATTTGGGTGTTGTTCAAGCCTTTTTAAATATTTTATTGCATATTTTGTAATCATAGTTTTAACTAATGGCACATTGAGATCCTTATGAATGTTTGAGTTTTTAACATACCAGTGAGCTGCTGTGATTATTCGAAGAAGTTTATTTTGGCGCCTTTGAATTTTGTCGATATTAGAGGCCGAGGCAGTGCCCCATAGTTGAATACCGTAGCACCAGATAGGCTTTAAGATAGAGTTGTAAAGTAGAAGCTTGCAATCGAGACTAAGGACAGAATTTCTTCCAATAAGCTAATGAATTTGAATGGCTTTTAGTTTCATTTGAGTTAATGTTGCCTCTATATGGCATTTCCACGTTAATCGCCGATCCAGATGTATACCGAGATATTTTACATGCGAATGTTGAGGAATTATTTGATTATTGATTGTAATAGGGGGGGCAAGATTCCCGGCGCAAAGTGAATGTTATATGTACGCATTTTTGCTCATTGACCATTATCCTCCATTGTCGTAACCATATTTCTAGTTGAAATATATGATGCTGTAAGTAACGCGATGCTTCATAACGATTTTCGTGGACGCTTAGAAAAGCTGTATCGTCTGCAAATGTTGAAGTTTGTGTAAAGTTGCTTGTTGGCATGTCCGAAGTATAAATTAAGTATAATAGGGGGCCCAGGATGCTGCCTTGTGGGACTCCAGCGGTAATGGGCTGAGGTAGCTTTCTAGCAGCTTGTGTGTGTTTGCTGGTAAATTTTGCTTCAATTTATGTAATAAGCCTTCATGCCAGACTTTATCAAAAGCTTGCGAAACATCGATGAAGAGTGCTGAGCAATATTTTTTTCTTCAAATGCTTTTCTTATGACATTTACTATTCGATGAATCTGTTCGATTGTGCTGTGTTTTCTTCTAAATCCGAACTGATGGTTTGGAATACATCTATTTACACTTAAAATCGGTGTTAATTTTGAAACTAATAATTTCTTAAACAACTTTGACATATTTGATAATAAGCTAATAGGCCTATAAGACTCAAATTTTGTATGATCTTTACCTGGCTTTGGTATCATGGTAACTAAGGAAACCTTCCATTTTTCATTATTTAATATGAATACTAATTCAAGGCGTAAAATAGCATTAAAAATAAAAAGAATAATTTTCTTTGCTATGCGAGGTAGCTCCAAAAGCGTTTTATTACTGATTTTATCAATACCAGGTGCCTTCTTAGTGTTTAAGTCACAAATAGCCTTTTCGATTTCTCTTAACTCAAATCTGAGAGGAATAGCTGCTCTAGCAGCAACAGGTGGTAACTCGACCGCAATATTGTGAAATATATTTGGTGTAAATACGTTTTTCAAGTGATTAACAAACAGATTTCCTTTTTCAATATCGTTTCTTGCCCAATTACCATTCAAGTTTCTTAATGGTGGCTTAGATATAACTGGCCTTTTTAGATTTCTAGCTGCACGCCATAATGAGTAGTCAGATTGTGGAGTTGCATCAAGTTCCTTAATATTTTTTTCTAGAGAAGCCGTTTTCTGATTCTGCAGTAACTTTCTTAGCTTTTTTGTGCACTCTTTGAATAAAATCTTAAGTTGCGGGGATCTGTAAAGTTGCCACTCTCTTCGAACTCTCCTTTTTTCAGTCAAGAGCCGCTCGACATCTAAAGAATATATTTTAGTATTTTTAATTTTTTTGGGGGTATCGCTGGAATGTTGAACAGCTAGTTTCAGAAAACTGTCAAAATTGTCAATAGAGCGATCTACATAATCCGGTGTACTGAGCGGAATATTTTCTGTGCAATGGGTACTGAGATATTTTTTATATTTTAACCAATTAATTTGCGTAGCTGCCGTCGCTATGTATCCAGTCGGAGGTACAATTCTATTGGGGTTCATTATAGTAACAATTGTAGGTGTGTTGTCGGAAGATAATTCTAGGGAGGCTTCAACATGAATCGTTTCTATGGGAATGTTTTTAACCACGCCGAAATCGATGACATCTGGTATTTTTTGATGATCAGTGGGCCAATATGTTGGTTGTCCGCTCGCTACCACATTTAAATCCATTTTAGAAATTGTGTTAAATAAAACACGGCCCTTTGGCGTTATAAGTCGCGACCCCCAGAAGGTATGTTTAGCGTTATAATCGCCAGCGGCTAGGAAACACGGTCCTAATGATTTAAAATATTTATAATATTGGTCCTCCGATATCGAAAATCTAGGCGGAGAGTATAACGATGAAATTACTAGGTTTCTATTTAATTCCTCAACGCAAATGTTCGCTGCTTGGAGATAATCTTCACGATGATCAGACATTAGGTAGTGTTTGACTCGGGTTTTTATTAAAATGGCAGAACCTCCACAAGCTCTATCTCGTGGGTCCTTGGTATAACCATTTATTTTAAACGTATTTCTTGAGGTCAAATGAGTTTCAGAAATCATCATGACATCAATTTGTTTATTTTTAAGAAAGTACTCTAATTCATTTTTATGTTGGCGGATGCCGTTTGCGTTCCAAAAACAAATTTTTAAACAGTTCATGGTTTGTTAAGTACAGCTTGCAATAACATTTTTTTTTTTTTTTTTTTTTTTTTGATCCAACACTCAGGGGATGCCCCCTACTAATGCAATGCATTGTGTTTGAATTAGGAAAATAGGTTATGGGGAGAAGGAAAGAGGGAGTAGTGTTTGTGGACATTTAATTTGAATTTTTCCAAATTGTATCCGACTGGGAAGACCTCTGCCGGGAGTCCATTCCACATACGGCTAGTTCGACCAAGAAACGAATTTTCCCTGTAATGCGTTGTGCGATGCATTGGACAGTCGACAACAAATGGATGTGATCTGCTGGAAAGGCGAGTACTACGGGCATGCACCCGCGTCTCAGGGATGAGTTCGCCCATCTCAGCTGAGCATCTTCCGTGGTAATATCGATAGAACAATGTCACACAACTCACATTCCGACGATGCTCCAAAGAGTCAATAGAGCTGGATACCCTACTGTCATTTATGAGCTTCAACGCACTCCTTTGCACCCGATCCAGAAGGTTCAAGATAGACCTTGAAGCACCTGCCCAGATATGAGAGTTGTATTCCATTTTCGGTCGGATATAGGCGGTATAAATAGTGAAGAGATCAGACGGAGTGAAGTAGTTCTTGCACCGTTTTAAGAAACCAAGGCACTTGAATGCTTCTTTCGACACTTGAAAGACATGTTGGTTCCAACGAACATCACATTGAATTTTCATGCCCAGAACATCAAGAGTGACTGATTCTTCAATAGTTATACCTCCCATGGATACAGATGACGCTGACTCCACACGACGTCTGTGGGTCAACATGCAACGTTGAGTCTTACGAGCATTAAAATCGACCCTATTCGCAAGACCCCACTCGGAGATGGTCGCAAGGTCAAGAATGAGTGTGTCATTCATATTCCGTCTCATAGCTTCCACCTCAGTAAGGCTTGGTCTATGATCAAAGGAAAATGAATGACAGATGCTGCTGTCAACTGCGAAAGAATATATAGGATTGGAAGTTAGACAAAGGAGGTCGTTAAGAAAAATAAGAAAAAGTGTAGGAGAAAGAACGGAGCCCTGCGGTACACCTAAATTCAAATGAAACTCCTCCGATGAGAACCCATCTATAACAACACGTATAGAGCGGTCCTTGATAAAGCTCGATATAAATCGAGAGAAATCGCTTCCAACACCAAACGCAATAAGCTTTGAAACGAGTGCACCGTGCCACACACGATCAAACGCTTTGGAAATATCCAGAGCAACCACTTTGCTTTCTCCAAATTGGTGAATAGAACGACTCCAACAACATCGATTGCATTCTAAGCATTTCCTGCATCATATTACCCATTGTGTTCGTAAAATTATTTACTGTTTGCACTAATGTTTCCATGGTTTTTTCTAAACGACTTAAATTAGAAACCGGAGTTTCATCATTACTTGGCGAGGCACCTTGATATATCGGGGGAGGCTTGGATGGTTTAATGACGTTTGGTGCTTCAGAGGATTCATCCTCCAGAATTGCAAAACGATTTTGAGTATTTATTTTATCAAAAGATGGTACTTTTGAGGCCGAAGCAACTGCTGCAGAGGTAGGGCTGCGTCCCCGTTTAAGCACTGTTATGTACCTGTCCATACCAACTTGTACTGTAGGCTTTTGACAACTTTTTACAGGGGGGTTTTCCATTGCATTTGTGTTTGAGTTCATGGTATCATTTCCCACTAAATTTGTTTTTGACGTCACGACAATACTTGCTGGGCTGGCAACACTTGTCACCAAATCTAGTTGTAGTTTTTTTAATGAGTCACTATCCACTGTTTTTGTAAACACCGAGGGTGATAGGGAACGTGTTCGAGTAATTGGCTTAGCCGTTAAATAGTTTATATTGTTTTGTTTTGTTTTATTTATTTCTGCATTATTTTTATTTGCATTAACTAAAACGTAAACGTTTCTTTCATTTTGTCTTAGTGTTGTTTCACTGTTCGTACTCATGGAAAGAGTTGTTTTTGTTTTTCACCGTTTTGCTTTGCTCTTAATATTTTTATTATTTACTGTATTTTACAACAACAAAAAAAATAAGAAATTTAAACTTAAATGTTTTTGTTCAAAATATGTATACACATGTATGAACATTCATACGTACATATATATTTTTACTATTTTGTTTTATTTAATTTTATCGTTTTAATTGTTCACTATAATGTTAAATAACAAAATATATTATTTATTTTTAAGCGTCCATTCGCTGCTTATACTAAAAAGTCAAATGTGATTAATTGATAGTTCAAATCGTATGCGCGTTTAAAAATACACGTCTGTATCACAACAAAGCACAAACCGAACTGAAAAACACTTAATTGACAACATCTTTTGTAAGTTGTTGTTGTTTTAATTTTGCTTTTCTTAACCTACTTACAACTACAATTAATGTTGAGAGAATTTCAACTAATTGTAGTGGGGAATGTAAGATGAGATAAACCCACTGTTGTTAATTGTTGATGTGTTTTGTTTAAGCTTTGATATTATTACAAGTATAACTGTTGCTATAATTCTTATACGTTTAACAGTTTTATTTGGTTTAATATCTTTAGTTTTTCTAAAATCTTTATGGATGAAGTTTCCGGATGATCTGGCCTAAGCAACCAGTGAAATGCGCATAGGAATAGCTTATCCCATCAACAATAAATTTCAAGTGTTTTTGTCAAGAATAAAAACTGGGAATTAAGCACGAATAACAAAATCTTTTGAAATTAAAATTTTGTATTCCCAAAAATTGAAATTACTTTTTGATAATAAACGGGCAAGTGCACGGCCTAAAAAACACTTAATTGACAACATCTTTTGTTAGTTGTTGTTGTTTTTATTTTGTTTTTCTTAACCTACTTACAACTACAATTAATGTTGAGAGAATTTCAACTAATTGTAGTGGGGAATGTAAGATGAGATAAACCCACTGTTGTTTATTGTTGATGTGTTTTGTTTAAGCTTTGATATTATTACAAGTAGAAACCAACACAAACATTTGTAAACTAATTTAAATATATTAGTTTTTCTAATAGTTTGTCGCAATATTTTAATTATTTATTATTATATAAATAACATTTCCGGTTTTACTTTGTTATCTTGTTAAAAGCCGAAATACTCTCCCATACACCGAAAACAAGAAGAAGATATAATTCTTTATAAATGGCTAAAGCTGCCATATTTATTCACAATATTTCACTATTTTTACTTGGCCGCACATAAATTTAGTTCTGCTCTACCAGAAATACTCAATTTTAATGAGGAAAAGAGAGACATATTCTGTTGCTCTCTTTCATTTGAGTGAAACAACATTTACTTTGTTAACTACTTTGTTATTTTCTCGTCCACAGATTTTTTTTTCTCTTTTTAACCCCTTTGCTGTTTGACAGTTCGTATCACAAAACAACAATAAAAAGCCCTGTTGTTTGTTTTATTGTACAATTGTTGTAATCTCGCGGCTACCTGCTATAAATATACCTTGGTCTGTACGAAGCTTAACATTCCAATTTACATATTTTAAATTAGTCTACAAATACTCCAAGAAAGGTGCGTTGGTTTCAGATATACATACGTTTAAACATATGTACATTTACATTTTGCGACCTTATTACAACAAGGGTCTTATATGTATGTAGTTTAGGTTTTTAACCTGAGGTCGCAAGTTAAATATGTTAATAAATAAACAAGTCATCATTATAAATTTATTAATATTAAATTATTTTTTAGTTTTTTATAGCCGACGGATATTGCAACCAAAGAATTTTAAAATTCAATGCTGCTGGTCGACTCTTACGAATCATTCCTCAGCCACCCGGTATGTTAAAATTTTAATAATTATCTTGAGTTTTCTTAAACAATCTTTTCAGAATTTCTTTCTCTGCAAGTACCACATGCTATTACATTACTTGAACAATTAGATCTACTATGTATTGCTGATCGGGAAAATATGCGAGTGGTTTGCCCTAAGTATGAAAACTAAAATAAAAATAAATAGTTAATAACCAAAAATAATTCGTTTGTACATTATGTCTAGGGCTGGTCTAAAATCATCTCAAGGCGAAGGACAACCAGCTGCAACTATCCAAGAACCTGATTTGGGTAGAGTCTTTGGCGTAGCAGCAAATGACGGCCTTGTTTATGCTGTCAATGGTCCAACATCAATGCTTCCTGTACGTGGATTTACCATAGACCCCCGATCAGAAACAATTATTGGACATTGGGGTGAATTTAAAAATCCACACTCCATTGCAGTTTGCATAAATGGTTCAGCGTTATATGTCAGTGAAATTGGCACAAACCATCAAACAAATCGCATTTGGAAATATGTTTTAGTATAATTAGTGTCATATAGCCTATAGTTGTTACTGTAATTAATACAGTATACAGGAATTGTATGGTTATGCAGCAACATACATACATACATATTTTACTAGATTCTTAAAGTTATAGTAAAAAACACAATTACATATGTAGAAAGTAAAATAATAATTTTGTGCAAGCACGGAAACAAAAATGTATATGTATACAGCTATATGCATAAATAAACGTAAATTCAGCAGTAATTAGAGTGTTGTCGTCAAAGTCGTTTTAATCAGTTTTGTAAAAAAAAAAAATTGTTTACAAATTTATACACAGTTATTCCCCCTTATTGCTAAAGCCCATGTCGACTTAAATGACGTCGACACCGCAGTCATGGCATTACCGCCGTCAATATTTACGATAACCGATAACTATTGACAAAGATTTTGTATTAATGAAGACAATTTAACGCCGACGTTGACACGAATTGGTTTTGATTTTGTCGACAAAGTTTTTACCGTCGTCTAGTAAAATTGTGACAAAGTTTTTACAATATATTAAAAAAAAAAAAATTAAAAAAAATATATTAATAATATTTAAATGGAAAAAAAAATTAAAGTAACAATTTTAAAACAATTTGAAACCCTTATTGCTGAACTTGAAAATAAGCCCAGTTTGGCAAAAGGATTTCAACGCAGCTCAACTCCTAACAATTTCAAAAAAGAAGAAGGAAAAAACAACAAAATTAAATTCAATGGGACCACCAATTAGAGACAGCGTGGGTTGGCAAAAGGTTTGGCTAGAAAATTTTTTAAAATTATAAATTTTTAAATTTCGACCATTTCCAATGGTTGCCAATTTGATTGTGTTGGAGATTGATGATGAGCGAGTTATACTCCTCATTGACGGCTCAATTTTTTTCAAAACAAACTTAAATGCTTAATCGAAAATACTCAATGAATCTATATAAAAAACAAATTTACAAATTGTTCGTATGAATTTTCACAAATACAAACCAAATTGTTTTATTACTCACGTGTTGTCCGGCAATTTGAAAATGGATGATCTTTGTCTTATAACTTTCCTCTGAAGCTTTAGCATTTCTTTATTTTCTTCATCACTACTTTCAGAGTCAAACAAAAATAACATTTTACACGAAAATTTAAAAAATAAATTAATTTACTGTCAAAATACATAGGGATGAGCAATAGTCTTTTTTTTAAATATCGATAACATGTCGACATCAACATATACATGCAAATTAATACCGATTTAATGTCGAGTTGACGTCGGCGTCGACTAAATGCGACGTGAGCTAAAAATTGACGACGCCGTCGACAACGAGTTTAGTAATAGAGGGGATTGAAAATTTCTATTATTCCCGACACGCCTACAATTTTTCTCTACATAAATCTCCAAAATTGTTATTTAAAGCTTTTATATAACTGCAATTTATGTTTTAGGGTGGTTTTAAAAAATCGATTCTTGTTTTTGGATATTGTTGTTTATCAATTTAAAAAAAAATTTATAAAAAATTGAATCAATTATTTTATTTTTTGTTAAAAGAAAATTAAACACATAATTTTGATTTAAATGACATTTTAGTTGTTTTGAAATAAATTTTGAATTAAAATATTAATTAAATACAAGAAATCTTAATTGATTTTTTGGTGTAAAATAAAATAATTTAAACTTGTAGAATTGTTTTTGGAAATTGTCAAAACCTGAGCTATATTTAATTTAATCAATCAACACATTGTTTGGAACGGCAAAGTTTCTTGATAATTTTTTTATTTAAAATTTATGGAAAAAATATTCAAAATATAAAATTTTAACAATTTTTAGTAATTAACTAGCTGTACCCGTTGAACTTCGTTCTACCTTACATTGATTTTATTATATTTCTTCATAAGCTGTTATGAATTCCAATCATCACCACAACTCGAAATCATTGAAATAGGCAATATTGGCCGCACTTTGTGCATTGGAGTTTTCTTTGGTTAAGAAACGGAAATCGTTTCTTGTTTGATTTAAATAAATGTATCTTTATTTATATCAATGGATACAAATTAAATAAATATTCACTTCAAAGCTTTTTGGTAAACTGTGTTTTTCGTTTTGTTGTGCGGCGCGTAAATAAATAAAGATCATAGAATATGAATAGACTCGACACCGAAAAAATAGTGTGGCCAAATTACCACGATAGTGTGAAAGGAACAGCAAATTTTCTTTTTCATATTATCTTGGTAATAAAATTTTTTGTTTACATTGTAAATTTTTTCTAAATTTGGCGCAAAAAATAGTTTTGTCGCAATTTCGTGGAGCCATTTGTAAGTGGATGGCGTATACGGCGGATGTTGTTTAAGTGGCAAAAATACATAAATAAACGAAGAAAATGTAAGTATAAGAATATTGTTCTTAAAAACTTTTCTTTTAATTTTAGGAGTCGCAAATGTATAATGGGTTGTCCACTAGGAGAGAAGCTCCACAACTTTCCGAAGGATCCGCCCAGGTTAGTCTTTTTATCTTCTTTTTAAATAAGTGTGAAGATTTTGTGTATTGATATTTTTCAATAGAGCTAATTTTTTTATAGCTTCTTGTAGTAACTTTTAATTATTTCGATATTTTTCATTTAAATAAAAAATAAATAAATAAGTATTGCTTATGTAATTATAGCTGAGAATAATAATATAAATTAACGAAAAAAAAATCCAACATTTTTCATTTTTCGAATTTATTCTATGAGCTTAATTTCAGTTATGTATTTTATAAAGCTTTTTTGTAATAGTTCTATTCGTTAAATTTTTCAGAAATGACTTTATACACTGCCAGACTATTATATTGTATTTTCTTTTTACATTTTACCTTAGCCTTCCTTTGGAAAGCAATGAGGTATATTGAATGTACAGAAAAATTTACAATTATTAGACACCAGCAGAATGTAATGCATTTTCTGGCCCGCTACGGCCTTCGTCAGCATTTTTTGTGTCTCACTGGATAGTGTTACTTTATAAATTGAATGTATTTAACTCAACTATTTTAACAAAAAGAAACTGGGAATTATTTCCTTCCGAAGGTTACTTTATATTATATTCAACATTTTTCATTTTTCGAATTTATTCTATGAGCTAAATTTCAGTTATGTATTTTATAAAGCTTTTTTGTAATAGTTCTATTCCTTAAATTTTTCAGAAATGACTTTATACACTACCAGACTATTATATTGTATTTTCTTTTTACATTTTACCTTAGCCTTCCTTTGGAAAGCAATGAGGTATATTGAATGTACAGAAAAATTTACAATTATTAGACACCAGCAGAATGTAATGCATTTTCTGGCCCGATACGGCCTTCGTCAGCATTCTTAGTGTCTCACTGGATAGTGTTACTTTATAAATTGAATGTATTTAACTCAACTATTTTAACAAATAGAAACTGGGAATTATTTCCTTCCGAAGGTTACTTTATATTATATTCAAAATTTTTCATTTTTCGAATTTATTCTATGAGCTAAATTCAGTTATGTATTTTATAAAGCTTTTTTGTAATAGTTCTATTCCTTCAATTTTTCAGAAATGACTTTATACACTACCAGACTATTATATTGTATTTTCTTTTTACATTTTAAACTAGCCTTCCTTTGGAAAGCAATGAGGTATATTGAATGTACAGAAAAATTTACAATTATTAGACACCAGCAGAATGTAATGCATTTTCTGGCCCGCTACGGCCTTCGTCAGCATTCTTAGTGTCTCACTGGATAGTGTTACTTTATAAATTGAATGTATTTAACTCAACTATTTTAACAAATAGAAACTGGGAATTATTTCCTTCCGAAGGTTACTTTATATTATATTCAAAATTTTTCATTTTTCGAATTTATTCTATGAGCTAAATTCAGTTATGTATTTTATAAAGCTTTTTTGTAATAGTTCTATTCCTTCATTTTATCAGAAATGGCTTTATACACTACCAGACTATTATATTGTATTTTCTTTTTACATTTTACCTTAGCCTTCCTTTGGAAAGCAATGAGGTATATTGAATGTACAGAAAAATTTACAATTATTAGACACCAGTACCCATGTTCTGTAACTATAGTGAGAACTTCTCGCGTCGAAAAGATGTGACACAAAATATTCCATCGTTTCTCCAAAAGTGAGAAAAAAGTGTGTCTGTAACTCATTTCGAAAACTATCAAAAGAGATTACGTCGTTACGTTATAAATGTCATAATATTGCACTCGAAGCCGATGTGACATTGCAGACATTGAAAATTTTTCAACGACGGCGGCGGAATTAGAACCGTCGGCTTTACCAAATAATGTAAAGTGCGACTTTAATGTTTGTTGTTTGCAAACGATTTAAAAACATTCGTATATTTTATATAAATGTTAAAAGCAAAATAATTAAACAATAAAGAAATCGTCGTGCGGGAGTTTATGTGCTCTATATGCCAAAAGTGTATTTTGAGAAAATCGATCTTGAAGTTTTAACATAATTCAGGTTTGAAGGATATAGAACAAAACAGACACTATTTATCTCAGAAACTAGATGAGATAGCCGAAAACGGATTACATATTTGAAAAATTTGGGGTCGAAAACCTAAAGTGGCATAATTAACTCGAAATGTGTAAAATGGCGGATAGAGCACATAAACTCCCGCACGACGAAATGTGCCAAGAACAAAATATTATTATTATTATTCTTTGTATTTTGCATTTTTAAGTGTTTTTTGGTGTTACAAATTTTCTCGCCCCGTTTTTATACGTGAGTTTATTTCACAGTTCAAAGCGGAAACTTTTCGCACAAAAATGTTACAGACACACTTTTTCTGAAATTTGGCGAGTAATTTCCTTACGTGACAGCTAGTACTCGCCAAAAAAATTGCAGATACAGTTTAGTGAGAAAAACAGCTGTTTGTTTCAATTTATGGCATTTCTGTTTCATTTCACACATTTCAATCAAAAAGTTTACTGACGCGAGAGTTACAGAACATGGGCACAGCAGAATGTAATGCATTTTCTGGCCCGCTACGGCCTTCGTCAGCATTCTTTGTGTCTCACTGGATAGTGTTACTTTATAAATTGAATGTATTTAACTCAACTATTTTAACAAATAGAAACTGGGAATTATTTCCTTCCGAAGGTTACTTTATATTATATTCAAAATTTTTCATTTTTCGAATTTATTCTATGAGCTAAATTTCAGTTATGTATTTTATAAAGCTTTTTTGTAATAGTTCTATTCCTTAAATTTTTCACAAAAAGAATGCTGACGAAGGCCGTAGCGGGCCAGAAAATGCATTACATTCTGCTGGTGTCTAATAATTGTAAATTTTTCTGTACATTCAATATACCTCATTGCTTTCCAAAGGAAGGCTAAGGTAAAATGTAAAAAGAAAATACAATATAATAGTCTGGTAGTGTATAAAGTCATTTCTGAAAAATTTAAGGAATAGAACTATTACAAAAAAGCTTTATAAAATACATAACTGAAATTTAGCTCATAGAATAAATTCGAAAAATGAAAAATGTTGAATATAATATAAAGTAACCTTCGGAAGGAAATAATTCGCAGTTTCTATTCAAAAAAAATCCAAAAAAAGCTTGACCAGTAAATTTATCAAACTTTAGTTTTATTTTTAACAATTTCTTTGAATGTGCTTACCTTTATTTGTAAGAAGATAATTGTATAATGTAATTAAGAAACTTAATAATGATGTTTGATCTAGCTAAACGTTTTGCAAAAGCAAAAAATTTTTTTATTAAAACAAGGGACGCCAAATATTTAATAGGTATGAACATAACTTACACAGAAAAAATATTTCACCAATTAAAGCATTAATCAAAAATAAAATCAGTTTTAATTAAAAATTTAATCAATTGAATTAAACTTTTAATCAAGTGAATTAACCGTTTATTTAAATGAATTAAATGTTTAATTGCTATTATTAATTTCTTTACTGGTACAAATTAATATTATTAATTAAACGTTTAATACATTTGATTAAACGTTTAATTCACTTGATTAAACGTTAATTCACTCGATTAAATTTTTAATTAAAACGGATTTTTATTTTGATTAATGCTTTAATTAGTGAAAAAAATTGTTCTGTGTAACTAGTAAAATTTTTAGAATCAGAAATTTTCAAAAAATAGTTGACGGAAGTCGTCGCATTCGAAGTCGTAGCCGTTTGAAATTCGAAATCACGACAACGACAATGTAAAACACAAAAGTAAAAAGTTCGCCCTGCATATGTCGTTTGTGTCAATCATAATACCAACTTTTAAAAACGACTATATTTCGACCACGACAACAACACTAATAAGAAGGCAAAACAAGATATTTTTCCCTGATACCTAAGCCAAAAACTAATTTTTTCATGATGAAAAAATAAACGATTTAATTCTTAGTTCTTTTAATGGTTTGAGTCTTCGAAAATTAAAAAGAACGTATAAGGTTTTGCTAATGTAACTATAACGCCCATAATTCGATTTACTTTTGCTCTTGATGCCTGCTTAAAGATGAAATAAGTATGTGGCAAATATGCTTTCATCGCTAAATCCTTTATTTTAAATTTACTTATAACGGCAGAAAAAACAGATAAATTGTAATATATCGCTAAAGTGGCTAAAAACTGTAGTAACTATAAACAAAAGTACTGTATGCATAGGCATAAAACTTACTCCAAGCTTTGCTTTTGTTCAATAATTGATTTGTGGTCTTGCTATTATCACTGAAATATGGAAATATGTATGTTTTTTGTTCTTATAAATCACATAAATTTACTGTTTATTCAAGAAATTTTTCGAAGTGTAACTTTTGACAATAATTCTTAATTTTTTTGGAAAACAACTTAACTTTTCTATTCTTCCCCACGCAGCACTGTTTTGTATGTAACATAGCAGCCACACGATCAAGTTTTGCCTTTTAATTCCTTTCAATTTGCAATACACCCTCACTTTTTTATTAACACACTCACACTTTTTAAACTGACCAAGAGATGGCTTTACACCTTTCCATTTGCTTGGTAATTTTACTTTCAATTTAACAGCTGAGTACAAGCTTTGTCTTTATAAATTGTGTTGTTGTTGACATCTTGGAAGTAAATTGCTTACAAATTGAGTGCAGCCTACGTCATAGCTTTCAATTTATGTAAATTTTGAGAAGCAGTATATCGCACCTTATCAACAAGAGGGTATTAACTTAAAATTTAAAAATGTTCAGTAGAAGCAAAACAATTTTTAATTTTACATTACATTCATATGAAAAAGAATTTTTAAACCGAACTTTTCATTACCAAAAAGAAGACAAAATAGCACGATATTTAAACAGCGGGTAGATATGAATGTTACGTGTCGGTTTTTTCCAAAAAGTGAAAAAATAAAAATTTTGAGTTGATACCCTCTTGTTGATAAGGTGCGATATGTTAAATACTATAAAGAACAACTTGAACGTGTGGCTGCAAGGTAAATCAAATCTGCAACAACGATTTCTTCTTCGCTGCCAGACTATTACCCTTTTAACTAAATCACTTATAAGTTTATTCTGATAAACTGTTTTATTTATTTTAAAATATAAATAAACACGAAATTTAAACTAAAAAAAGGCTGGGAAAAGCTAAATGCATCGTTGAAAAAATCTGAAAAAAAGCTTAAAGCTAAATGAAATATCTCAAGCTAAAAAGAAAAAATAAAGCTAAATTTAGCTCGAAAAAAGGTAATATGGTCACACTGGTTCCAAATAAGCCACGGGGGTACCAGCGTACTTTTTAGTTTTGAATTGTACCAACTTTATCAACCCTGATACATATATATGTATGCAGAAAACGTGTTTTAGTGCCGGTTCACACACTTCAAGTTTGAATCATCATGTCTTGGTCTTTTAGGAGAGAAGGGAAAAGAGAATGCCATTTCTTATCCCCTCTGTCCTAAGAACACAAGACTTGACGAGACAAACTTGACGTGTGTGACCCGGCACTTATTTTTGTACAAAAAAAAATACAAAATAAAGTACAAAAGCTAAAAAAAAAGTACAATAGCGTACTGCTTAGTCCGTATTTAGACGAGCGAACATTTGGAAGGAAAACAACTGGAATTCTCTTTTGTTATTTCATTCGCATTGTATGTATAATACATACACTATTTTTAAGAGTTCATCCGAACTTTTATTTTTTCGTTAAAAAATGATTTTTAACTGTGGAGTTGAGATCGTTTTTTTTACATCACCATAGGTTCTTAAAGAGAACTTTATGACGAACCTTTTGGTATAAGACAGTATAGGTCTCCGTTGACTCTAACATAGAGTTTTTAAGCTAAAATTATATGGATCACTCTTATTTACGGTCCCTGCAATTTACCCTGGTGGCAAATTTATATTTTAAAATACGATTATTTCAAAAATTTTGAAATTATAGATTGGACGTATTTGTCAGTCACGATGTCGCAGTGGTCGAGTGAGCATCACGCGTTCGCTGTGGAGACATTTTTTAAGGTAATGATTCTACGTAATTGCTCGTCGGCAAATTTGTTCAAAGGATAAGCACAGATATTGTAGAAATACTTCAGGTGACAACAGATATTTGTAACCAAAAAAAGTTATTATGTACATATTCAATCCAAAACCATAACAGTTTTTGTTTTTAAGATATGGTGAGTGGGCAAAAGAAAAACCATACAATATCAGTTACACTCATTATCTCATTTATATCAGTAGTAACAGATAAATAAATGGTGTATCTGTTTTAAAAATACTTACTGCTACACCCGTGCAGGTCTTTAATTCGAGCATCTTCGGATTGCATTTCAAAATTTATTGTGGTTGGGTTCAGGTGACTCCTCCTCCCAATAAATCTGTTTCTAAGTAAATTAAAACAGCAGGTGGCTCAATTCAATGCAAGACTTTATTCGTCTTATCGCTTTAAACTTCAACTTATAACTAACTAAAAAAAAAGAAATACCGATAACGGCGATTATAAAATATAAAAAAAAAGAAATTGTTTCAAAAGAGAACATGTAGTAACAAAATTAAAGACATCTTGTCTTATGTACAAAGGAATATATGAATAGAATTATTCAGGAATGGCAAAGCTATGGTACTAAGCCTGACAAATATATACACGAAAAAAAAATATTAACATAGTTGTTGAACTCGATTCAACATATTCCGGCCTCTCAAGTGTGGCAAATACAACCGCTCCATTTCCCGGAAATGATCCAGCCAAATGTGGACTTCTGTACAGTAGCAAAACTAGTGGTTGGTAGAACATACTGTGGCTTTAGCATTCTGGAAGCGATGTCTTCTCCTAATACACCGTCGATTTCCCCACATAAGGCTCATAAGACTTAAAATGGTTTGCGACTGTCTTATCTTTAATCGGGTTATGTGAAGCATAAGGCAGTTTGTCCACTAGCCTCACCGTTGTTTTGATTTTGTGGTGTTCGGGATGTGGGAACGCCGGCTCGAGCACAAATAGTCCAGATAGGTTTCCGATAGGACCAATGATTGGTTTAAATTCTGCGGTTCATTCCTGTCGAGTATGAAGGACGTATACATCCTTTGTTCATTATAATTTAGGTCAACCCGAAGTAGGGGGGCAATCACTAAGGTTGGGTGTAAAGTGTTGACATTTTGTACTTTTCCTCAGGAGGAAGGACATCACCCTTTACTGAGGTTTGAATTTCAATTGCTCGACCTTCTTCTTCATGTGGAGGGGTAGACCCGTTTGCTGCCTCGAGACTAACTGCGATTTCTTGCGTTTCGCTTAAAGAGTAGGGAAAGTCTTCGTATTCAAATTCATAGCTCGACGAAAGTGGGTCATATATCGAGTGGTGGAGAAGAGTATGGTGTTTCGCTTCAAATAGCCGATCGTCGGCCACCCGAACGGCGCATCGGCCTCTAGAATAGCAAAACTCACGTGTGTGAAAGTGTGCTAGCAATTTAGGCAGTATCTCTTATTTCTTATCGACAGCCGTCGGAGCTCATCACTCCATGTCAGGAACTGCTTGCAGTATTCGCGACCTTTACCTCTGCTTCGAGGGAAAATCGGGGTTTGGCAACTTGGGAGGACTTAGGGGTTTATTTTAATGGCTCTCTCGGTTGGAAGTATACAGAGCTTTACAACGGATCTTCGGATGATTCCACCTTGTGTTAAAACGTCTGCAACTCGAACCTTACTATCTTTTCCATAAACGACGTTTGTGGGCGGTAAAGAATCGTCTTTTACAATAACGATATCGTTTGGTTTAATATTACCTTTTTCCCTTTCCCATTTATAGCGGCGTTGTAGCTCGGTGATGTATTCATTTGTCCATAGTTTAGCAAAAATAAGCTGTATGGATTTCAAACGCTCCCAACGTTTCAAGAAATGCAAGTCGTTAACTTCTGGGTCAGCTGTAGTCTCCGGTGGAGCCACAAGAGGTGCGCCGCGTAGAAGATGTCCTGGAGTTAGAGGTAAAATCTCGTTGGGGTTTTCGGTTATCGGGGACAGTGGCCTCGAATTCAATATAGCCTCGATTCTAATAAGTAATGTGGTGAACTCCTCGAACGTAAATGAGAGGGAGTTGGTTACCTTTTTCAGATGCGTTTTCATGCTCTTAACGGCAGCCTCCCATATACCACCCATGTGGGGTGCATAGGGAGATATAAAGGACCAGGTAAATCCTAATAGGCTGTATTTATTTATTAAGGCTTGTTCTGCTGTCTTGAGAAAATGATCATGAGCCTTGAGTAGAGCCAGGTTTGCCCCAACGAAGTTTCTTCCATTGTCGGAAAACAACGTCTTCGGTAGACCTCTACGTCCTGTGAATCTGCTAAAACATGCGAGGAAGGCATCAGTGGAGAGGTCAAAACAAGGCTCTAGATGAACCGCCCTGTTGAGAAACAAACAAAAACTGCGGCGTAGGCTTTTAAAATTTTTGCGTTTCTTAAATTAGAGGACTTAAGGCTAAAGGGGCCAGCAAAGTCGACTCCCGTGTAGCTGAACGGTAGTTAAAATTTAACTCGTTCTGGGGGAAGAGCTGCCAATGATCTGCTGTTGCACCTTGTGTTTGTAAACAGTGCATGTCTTACAATTGCGGATGCGTTTTCGTATCAGATTTTTCAACCGGGGAATGAATAAACCTTAGTTGGTAGCTAATGATTCTTAAAGCTCGATCAAGTGATAAGAATTCTTCCAGAATATCCTTGAGCTCATGGTACTGTGCCTCTGATTTTTTAATCATTTAATCTATGGCCGTAGTTTGCAAATGAAAAAGAGACCTCTGTTCTGCGCAGGTGGTTTCGTTTGTGACATTTTTTACTCCCTTGGTTTCTAAATCAATGGGATCGAATGTCCTGGGTGTTGGCCAGCTTAATGGTGGTTGTTTCAGCCAAGGGGGCCCATTCCACCAGAGGGTCCTTTGTAAAAGTTCTTGTGGATCGCAGCCTCAACTACCTAAATCTGCTGGGTTTTCTTAAGTTTTAACATGTTTCCATTGTTTGGCGCTAGCAACGCTGAGAATCTGGGCAACTCGGTTTCCCACAAACGTCTTAAGTGTATTGGGATCTTTCTGTAACCAGCCGAGCAAAATTGACGAATCTGTCCACAAGAACAATTCGTAAGACGATTTTGGATACTTTATAACCCTTTTAATCAATTTGGTCAGCAAAACAGCTCCGCATAATTCAAGTTTGGGAACAGTGGTCCTCTATATAGGCGCGACCTTGGTTTTTGCTATCAATTGGCTTACATTTATGTCGCCCTGGGCGCTTTCAGTCCTTATAAAAATCTTAGCGCAATACGCCCTTTCCGAGGCGTCGCAAGATCCATGAATTTGGATATAGTCTTTTGGTGCAAAATTTAACCAGCGAGCTACTTTAATATTCTGTATATACGGTAGATTTACAGCGAACGACCTCCATTTATTATAAACTTCTGGTGAGACCTCCTCATCCCAGCCGGACTTTTCTTTCCATAAGTCTTGCATCAACATTTTGGCAACTAATATAACTGGACTTACCCATCCTAGTGGGTCAAACAATTTCGCAATTGCCGATAAAATAAATAAATAAATAAGTATTGCTTATGTAATTATAGCTGAGAATAATAATATAAATTAACGAAAAAAAATTCCAAAAAAAGCTTGTCCAGTAAATTGATCAAACTTTAGTTTTATTTTTAACAATTTCTTTGAATGTGCTTACCTTTATTTGTAAGAAGATAATTGTATAATGTAATTAAGAAACTTAATAATGATGTTTGATCTAGCTAAACGTTTTGCAAAAGCCAAAAATTTTTTTATTAAAACAAGGAACGCCAAATATTTAATAGGTATGAACATAACTTAACTAGTAAAATTTTTAGAAGCGGAAATAGTTGACGGAAGTCGTTGTCGCGTTCGAAGTCGTTGCCGTTTGAAATTCGAAATCATGACAACGACAATGTAAAACACAAAAGTAAAAAGTTCGCCCTGCATATGTCGTTTGTGTCAATCATAATACCAACTTTTAAAAACGACTATATTTCGACCACGACAACAACACTAATAAGAAGGCAAAACAAGATATTTTTCCCTGATACCTAAGCCAAAAACTAATTTTTTCATGATGAAAAAATAAACGATTTAATTCTTAGTTCTTTTAATGGTTTGAGTCTTCGAAAATTAAAAAGAACGTATAAGGTTTTGCTAATGTAACTATAACGCCCATAATTCGATTTACTTTTGCTCTTGATGCCTGCTTAAGGCCAGTTTACACGGTAATACATTGTATTACGACATAATGTATAATGAGAGAAATAATATCATGTAAAAGCAAAATGCATTGAGTAAGAGAGAATACGAATACAAAATCTGACAAGCGGTCGGTAAATGGTTTTTTTCTAAACCATTTTAGAAACTTATGTGTTTTCATCACACCAGAGGTGTATTTTAACGGAGATATTGAAGGTGGTAATATTTTTATACAATTACAAAAACAACTAAAATCAACTCAGGAAATTTTTATGTTGTTTTTGTAAAAATTTAAAACTGCAACCATCTGTTTTGTTGTTATTATTTTTGATTTTACTTATACCATCCGTGTAAACATGAATTATACTTACAACAGATTTTTATTTTTTTCTTTTAAACACGGAGAGAATTTCATAATATTTTGATTCTACAAAGTCGTAATACATTGTATTACCGTGTAAACTGGCCTTTAAAGATGAAATAAGTATGTGGCAAATATGCTTTCATCGCTAAATCCTTTATTTTAAATTTACTTATAACGGCAGAAAAAACAGATAAATTGTAATATATCGCTAAAGTGGCTAAAAACTGTAGTAACTATAAACAAAAGTACTGTATGGATCGGCATAAAACTTACTCCAAGCTTTGCTTTTGTTCAATAATTGATTTGTGGTCTTGCTATTATCACTGAAATATGGAAATATGTATGTTTTTTGTTCTTATAAATCACATAAATTTACTGTTTATTCAAGAAATTTTTCGAAGTGTAACTTTTGACAATAATTCTTAATTTTTTTGGAAAACAACTTAACTTTTCTATTCTTCCCCTCGCAGCACTGTTTTGTATGTAACATAGCAGCCACACGATCAAGTTTTGCCTTTTAATTCCTTTCACTTTGCAATACACCTTCACTTTTTTATTAACACACTCACACTTTTTAAACTGACCAAGAGATGGCTTTACATCTTTCCATTTGCTTGGTAAATATACTTTCAATTTAACAGCTGAGTACAAGCATGTCTTTATAAATTGTGTTGTTGTTGACATCTTGGAAGTAAATTGCTTACAAATTGAGTGCAGCCTACGTCACAGCTTTCAATTTATGTACATTTTGACAAGCAGTATATGTAAAAGACTATAAAGAACAACTTGAACGTGTGGCTGCAAGGTAAATCAAATCTGCAACAACGATTTCTTCTTCGCTGCCAGACTATTACCCTTTTTTTTAACTGAATCACTTATAAGTTTATTCGGATAAACTGTTTTATTTATTTTAAAATATAAATAAACACGAAATTTAAACTTAAAAAAAGCTGGGGAAAGCTAAATGCATCGTTGAAAAAATCTGAAAAAAAGCTTAAAGCTAAATGAAATATCTCAAGCTAAAAAGAAAAAATAAAGCTAAATTTGGCTCGAAAAAAGCTAATATGGTCACACTGGTACCAAATAAGCCACGGGGGTACCAGCGTACTTTTTAGTTTTGAATTGTACCAACTTTATCAACCCTGATACATATATATGTATGCAGAAAACGTGTTTTAGTGCCGCTTCACACACTTCAAGTTTGAATCATCATGTCTTGGTCTTTTAGGAGAGAAGGGAAAATAATCTTAATAAAACTTTGTGTCAATTATTGCATTTTTTATTTAAGTTTGAAAATACATATTAATCTGCTACCAGACACCCTGTATTTTTTTAATTAACTAAAATTTATTTATAAAATGTTTATTTTCATTGATTTTTTAAAGCATTAGGTAATGGTTATATGTTTTGCTTTGCTATTTTTGTGATTAAAAATATGTTTTACTGTGTTTAAACATTAATATTAATTCGCCGATTTGAGATCTTAGTGCCGGTTCACACATGATAAGTTTAACTCGTCTGATCTTGAACTTTTAGGAGAGAATGGAAAAGAAGTTGCCATTTCTTTTCCTCTCTCCCCAACAAACTAAAGACTTGACGGGTAAAACTTGAAGTGTGTGAACCAGCACTTATACAAGTTGTTATAAACTCTCTTATTTTCATCAAGTCGCCAACAATATTTTAACATACAACAGATAACCACAGATATTGTAGAAATACTTCTGGTGGCAACAGATATTTGTAACCAAAAAAAAGTTATTATGTACATATATAATCCAAAACCATAACAGGTATGGTGAGTGGGCAAAAGAAAAACCATACAATATCAGTTACACTCATTATCTCATTTATATCAGTAGTAACAGATAAATAAATGGTGTATCTGTTTCAAAAAAACTTACTGCTACACCCGTGCAGGTCTTTAATTCGAGCATCTTCTGATTGCATTTCAAAATTTATTGTGGTTGGGTTGAGGTGACTCCTCCTCCCAATAAATCTGTTTCTAAGTAAATTAAAACAGCAGGTGGCTTAATTCAATGCAAGACTTTATTCGTCTTATCGCGTTAAACTTCAACTTATAACTAACTAAAAAAACAGAAATACCGATAACGGCGATTATAAATATAAAAAAAAGAAATCGTTTCAAAAGAGAATAGTAACAAAATTAAAGACTTCTTGTCTTATGTACAAAGTAATATATGAATAGAATTATTCAGGAATGGCAAAGCTATGGTACTAAGCCTGACAAATATATACACGAAAAAAAAATATTAACATAGTTGTTGAACTCGATTCAACATATTCCGGCTTCTCAAGTGTGGCAAATACAACCGCTCCATTTCCCGGAAATGATCCAGCCAAATGTGGACTTCTGTACAGTAGCAAAACTAGAGTTTGGTAGAACATACTGTGGCCTTAGCATTCTGGAAGCGATGTCTTCTCCTAATACACCGTCGATTTCCCCACATGTGGTAAAGGCGGGGTGAGCTAGGGGCTCATAAGACTTAAAATGGTTTGCCACTGTCTTATCTTTAATCGGGTTATGTGAAGCATAAGGTAGGTTGTCCACTAGCCTCACCGTTGTTTTGATTTTGTGGTGTTCGGGATGTGGGAACGCCGGCTCGAGCACAAATAGTCCAGATAGGTTTCCGGTAGGACCAATGATTGGTTTAAATTCTGGGAGCATGCGAGCAACATTGTGAAGGAGATAATACTGCGGTTCATTCCTGTCGAGTATGAAGGACGTATACATCCTTTGTTCATTTTAATTTAGTTTAACCCGAACTAGGGGGGCAGTCACTAAGGTTGGGTGTAAAGCTTCATGAGCAAAATGTGTTGACATTTTGTACTTTTCCTCAGGAGGAGGGACATCACCCTTTACTGAGGTTTGAATTTCAATTGCTCGACCTTCTTATTCTTTAAGTGGAGGGGTAGACCCGTTTGCTGCCTCGAGACTAACTGCGATTTCTTGCGTTTCGCTTAAAGAGTAGGGAAAGTCTTCGTATTCAAATTCATAGCTCGACGAAAGTGGGTCATATATCGAGTGGTGGAGAAGAGTATGGTGTTTCGTTTCACATAGCCGATCGTCTGCCACCAGAACGGCGCATCGGCCTCTAGAATAGCAAAACTCACGTGTGTGAAAGTGTGCCAGGAAATTTAGGCAGTATCCCTTATTTCTTATCGACAGCCGTCGGAGCTCAACACTCCATGTCAGGAACTGCTTGCAGTATTTTAGAGAGTGATTTTTACCACACAGGTGACATCGGGGGCGTCTTTCGTCCATCTAAACAACAAAGGAAATAAACGAAATACATACCGTGAGGAAAATAAATATATTATGCGTTTACTATCTATAAGTGTTATTCGCGACCTTTACCTCTGCTTCGTGGAAAAATCGGGGTTTGGCAACTTGGGAGGACTTAGGGGTTTATTTTAATGGCTCTCTCGGTTGGAAGTATACAGAGCTTTACAACGGATCTTCGGATGATTCCACCTTGTGTTAAAACGTCTGCAACTCGAACCTTACTATCTTTTCCATAAACGACGTTTGTGGGCGGTAAAGAATCGTCTTTTACAATAACGATATCGTTTGGTTTAATATTACCTTTTTCCCTTTCCCATTTAAAGCGGCGTTGTAGCTCGGTGATGTATTCATTTGTCCATAGTTTAGCAAAAATAAGCTGTATGGATTTCAAACGCTCCCAACGTTTCAAGAAATGCAAGTCGTTAACTTCTGGGTCAGCTGTAGTCTCCGGTGGAGCCACAAGAGGTGCGCCGCGTAGAAGATGTCCTGGAGTTAGAGGTAAAATCTCGTTTGGGTTTTCGGTTATCGGGGACAGTGGCCTCGAATTCAATATAGCCTCGATTCTAATAAGTAATGTGGTGAACTCCTCGAACGTAAATGAGAGGGAGTTGGTTACCTTTTTCAGATGCGTTTTCATGCTCTTAACGGCAGCCTCCCATATACCACACATGTGGGGTGCATAGGGAGATATAAAGGACCAGGTAAATCCTAATAGGCTGTATTTATTTATTAAGGCTTGTTCTGCTGTCTTGAGAAAATGATCATGAGCCTTGAGTAGAGCCAGGTTTGCCCCAACGAAGTTTCTTCCATTGTCGGAAAACAACGTCTTCGGTAGACCTCTACGTCCTGTGAATCTGCTAAAACATGCGAGGAAGGCATCAGTGGAGAGGTCAAAACAAGGCTCTAGATGAACCGCCCTGTTGAGAAACAAACAAAAACTGCGGCGTAGGCTTTTAAAATTTTTGCGTTTCTTAAATTAGAGGACTTAAGGCTAAAGGGGCCAGCAAAGTCGACTCCCGTGTAGCTGAACGGTAGTTAAAATTTAACTCGTTCTGGGGGAAGAGCTGCCAATGATCTGCTGTTGCACCTTGTGTTTGTAAACAGTGCATGTCTTACAATTGCGGATGCGTTTTCGTATCAGATTTTTCTACCGGGGAATGTAAAATTCTTGCCTGATTGCTCGTAGCATGGTATGATGCTCGGCGTGCAGCAGGATACGATGTGTAAAATCGACCAGGAGCTTAGAGAAATTAAATTTTTCTGGTAGTATTATCGGATGCTGCTCCTCATAGCCCAGTTCAGAGTTGTGAAGCCGCCCACCCACACGTATAAGTCCTTTGTCGTCTATAAATGGATTTAGAGTTAAAAGTCTGCTTTTTAGAGACAAAGGGGTTTTCCCTTTTAAACTTTTGTATTCAGACTCAAAGTAGAGTTGTTGTGCGATGCTTACAAGTCTGTATTTGGTAAATGTAATTCCTTCGCCATTTATAAAACTTTCAGTGGAAGTTGGTTTTCTCATTAGGGGATGAATAAACCTTAGTTGGTAGCTAATGATTCTTAAAGCTCGATCAAGTGATAAGAATTCTTCCAGAATATCCTTGAGCTCATGGTACTGTGCCTCTGATTTTTTAATCATTGAATCTATGGCCGTAGTTTGCAAATGAAAAAGAGACCTCTGTTCTGCGCAGGTGGTTTCGTTTGTGACATTTTTTACTCCCTTGGTTTCTAAATCAATGGGATCGAATGTCCTGGGTGTTGGCCAGCTTAATGGTGGTTGTTTCAGCCAAGGGAGCCCATTCCACCAGAGGGTCCTTTGTAAAAGTTCTTGTGGATCGCAGCCTCGACTACCTAAATTTGCTGGGTTTTCCTAAGTTTTAACATGTTTCCATTGTTTGGCGCTAGCAACGCTGAGAATCTGGGCAACTCGGTTTCCCACAAACGTCTTAAGTGTATTGGGATCTTTCTGTAACCAGCCGAGCAAAATTGACGAATCTGTCCACAAGAACAATTCGTAAGACGATTTTGGATACTTTATAACCCTTTTAATCAATTTGGTCAGCAAAACAGCTCCGCATAATTCAAGTTTGGGAACAGTGGTCCTCTATATAGGCGCGACCTTGGTTTTTGCTATCAATTGGCTTACATTTATGTCGCCCTGGGCGCTTTCAGTCCTTATAAAAATCTTAGCGCAATACGCCCGCTTCGAGGCGTCGCAAGATCCATGAATTTGGATATAGTCTTTTGGTGCAAAATTTAACCAGCGAGCTACTTTAATATTCTGTATATACGGTAGATTTACAGCGAACGACCTCCATTTATTATAAACTTCTGGTGAGACCTCCTCATCCCACCCGGACTTTTCTTTCCAATAGTCTTGCATCAACATTTTGGCAACTAATATAACTGGACTTACCCATCCTAGTGGGTCAAACAATTTCGCAATTGCCGATAAAATAAATAAATAAATAAGTATTGCTTATGTAATTATAGCTGAGAATAATAATATAAATTAACGAAAAAAAATTCCAAAAAAAGCTTGTCCAGTAAATTGATCAAACTTTAGTTTTATTTTTAACAATTTCTTTGAATGTGCTTACCTTTATTTGTAAGAAGATAATTGTATAATGTAATTAAGAAACTTAATAATGATGTTTGATCTAGCTAAACGTTTTGCAAAAGCCAAAAATTTTTTTATTAAAACAAGGAACGCCAAATATTTAATAGGTATGAACATAACTTAACTAGTAAAATTTTTAGAAGCGGAAATAGTTGATGGAAGTCGTTGTCGCGTTCGAAGTCGTTGCCGTTTGAAATTCGAAATCATGACAACGACAATGTAAAACACAAAAGTAAAAAGTTCGCCCTGCATATGTCGTTTGTGTCAATCATAATACCAACTTTTAAAAACGACTATATTTCGACCACGACAACAACACTAATAAGAAGGCAAAACAAGATATTTTTCCTTGATACCTAAGCCAAAAACTAATTTTAATAACTAATTCTTAGTTCTTTTAATGGTTTGAGTCTTCGAAAATTAAAAAGAACGTATAAGGTTTTGCTAATGTAACTATAACGCCCATAATTCGATTTACTTTTGCTCTTGATGCCTGCTTAAAGATGAAATAAGTATGTGGCAAATATGCTTTCATCGCTAAATCCTTTATTTTAAATTTACTTATAACGGCAGAAAAAACAGATAAATTGTAATATATCGCTAAAGTGGCTAAAAACTGTAGTAACTATAAACAAAAGTACTGTATGCATAGGCATAAAACTTACTCCAAGCTTTGCTTTTGTTCAATAATTGATTTGTGGTCTTGCTATTATCACTGAAATATGGAAATATGTATGTTTTTTGTTCTTATAAATCACATAAATTTACTGTTTATTCAAGAAATTTTTCGAAGTGTAACTTTTGACAATAATTCTTAATTTTTTTGGAAAACAACTTAACTTTTCTATTCTTCCCCTCGCAGCACTGTTTTGTATGTAACATAGCAGCCACACGATCAAGTTTTGCCTTTTAATTCCTTTCACTTTGCAATACACATTCACTTTTTTATTAACACACTCACACTTTTTAAACTGACCAAGAGATGGCTTTACACCTTTCCATTTGCTTGGTAATTTTACTTTCAATTTAACAGCTGAGTACAAGCATGTCTATAAATTGTGTTGTTGTTGACATCTTGGAAGTAAATTGCTTACAAATTGAGTGCAGCCTACGTCACAGCTTTCAATTTATGTAAATTTTGACAAGCAGTATATGTAAAAGACTATAAAGAACAACTTGAACGTGTGGCTGCAAGGTAAATCAAATCTGCAACAACGATTTCTTCTTCGCTGCCAGACTATTACCCTTTTAACTGAATCACTTATAAGTTTATTCGGATAAACTGTTTTATTTATTTTAAAATATAAATAAACACGAAATTTAAACTAAAAAAAGGCTGGGAAAAGCTAAATGCATCGTTGAAAAAATCTGAAAAAAAAGCTTAAAGCTAAATGAAATATCTCAAGCTAAAAAGAAAAAATAAAGCTAAATTTGGCTCGAAAAAAGCTAATATGGTCACACTGGTACCAAATAAGCCACGGGGGTACCAGCGTACTTTTTAGTTTTGAATTGTACCAACTTTATCAACCCTGATACATATATATGTATGCAGAAAACGTGTTTTAGTGCCGCTTCACACACTTCAAGTTTGAATCATCATGTATTGGTCTTTTAGGAGAGAAGGGAAAAGAGAATGCCATTTCTTATCCCCTCTGTGCTAAGAACTCAAGACTTGACGAGACAAACTTGAGGTGTGTGACCCGGCACTTATTTTTGTACAAAAAAAAAATACAAAATAAAGTACAAAAGCTAAAAAAAAAGTACAATAGCGTACTTGCTTAGTCCGTATTTAGACGAGCGAACATTTGGAAGGAAAACAACTGGAATTCTCTTTTGTTATTTCATTCGCATTGTATGTATAATACATACACTATTTTTAAGAGTTCATCCGAACTTTTATTTTATCGTTAAAAAATGATTTTTAACTGTGGAGTTGAGATCGTTTTTTTACATCACCATAGGTTCTTAAAGAGAACTTTACGACGAACCTTTTGGTATAAGACAGTATAGGTCACCGTTGACTCTAATATAGAGAGTTTTTAAGCTAAAATTATATGGATCACTCTTATTTATGGTCCCTGCAATTTACCCTTAAGTAAAAACTATTCACATACAGGGTGTCTGGTGGCAAATTTATATTTTAAAATACAGCGTTCGCTGTGGATACATTTTTTAAGGTAATGATTCTTACGTAATTGCTCGTCGGCAAATTTGTTCAAAGTTAATTTTCACTTAAATAGCCACGTCAATAAGCAAACTGCCGTGACTGGTCTCCAAGAACCTGCAACCCTCGATTGAAAGATCAAATACCTTTACATTGCCCCAGGGTAAATGTTTGGTGTGCCTTATCCACGCATGAGATAATTGGGCCATTTTTTTGTAATTCTCGAAAAACAAGGCTCCGTTTTGAACAGTGTGTTCAAGTATACGTAAGACATCTGGATGACATACTCTTTAAAATATAAAATCCGCATTTCCATTCTATCGTTCAATAATCTTAATAAAACTTTGTGTCAATTATTGCATTTGTATTTATTTTTTTAATTAACTAAAATTTATTTATAAAATGTTTATTTTCATTGATTTTTTAAAGCATTAGGTAATGGTTATATGTTTTGCTTTGCTATTTTTGTGATTAAAAATATGTTTTACTGTGTTTAAACATTAATATTAATTCGCCGATTTGAGATCTTAGTGCCGGTTCACACATGATAAGTTTAACTCGTCTGATCTTGAACTTTTAGGAGAGAATGGAAAAGAGGATGCCATTTCTTTTCCTCTCTCCCCAACAAACTAAAGACTTGACGGGTAAAACTTGAAGTGTGTGAACCAGCACTTATACAAATTGTTATAAACTCTCTTATTTTAATCAAGTCGCCAACAATATTTTAACATACAACAGATAACCACAGATATTGTAGAAATACTTCAGGTGGCAACAGATATTTGTAACCAAAAAAAAGTTATTATGTACATATTCAATCCAAAACCATAACAGGTATGGTGAGTGGGCAAAAGAAAAACCATACAATATCAGTTACACTCATTATCTCATTTATATCAGTAGTAACAGATAAATAAATGGTGTATCTGTTTCAAAAATACTTACTGCTACACCCGTGCAGGTCTTTAATTCGAGCATCTTCGGATTGCATTTCAAAATTTATTGTGGTTGGGTTGAGGTGACTCCTCCTCCCAATAAATCTGTTTCTAAGTAAATTAAAACAGCAGGTGGCTCAATTCAATGCAAGACTTTATTCGTCTTATCGCGTTAAACTTCAACTTATAACTAACTAAAAAAACAGAAATACCGATAACGGCGATTATAAAATATAAAAAAAAAGAAATCGTTTCAAAAGAGAATAGTAACAAAATTAAAGACTTCTTGTCTTATGTACAAAGTAATATATGAATAGAATTATTCAGGAATGGCAAAGCTATGGTACTAAGCCTGACAAATATATACACGAAAAAAAAATATTAACATAGTTGTTGAACTCGATTCAACATATTCCGGCTTCTCAAGTGTGGCAAATACAACCGCTCCATTTCCCGGAAATGATCCAGCCAAATGTGGACTTCTGTACAGTAGCAAAACTAGAGTTTGGTAGAACATACTGTGGCCTTAGCATTCTGGAAGCGATGTCTTCTCCTAATACACCGTCGATTTCCCCACATGTGGTAAAGGCGGGGTGAGCTAGGGGCTCATAAGACTTAAAATGGTTTGCCACTGTCTTATCTTTAATCGGGTTATGTGAAGCATAAGGTAGGTTGTCCACTAGCCTCACCGTTGTTTTGATTTTGTGGTGTTCGGGATGTGGGAACGCCGGCTCGAGCACAAATAGTCCAGATAGGTTTCCGGTAGGACTAATGATTGGTTTAAATTCTGGGAGCATGCGAGCAACATTGTGAAGGAGATAATACTGCGGTTCATTCCTGTCGAGTATGAAGGACGTATACATCCTTTGTTAATTTTAATTTAGTTTAACCCGAACTAGGGGGGCAGTCACTAAGGTTGGGTGTAAAGCTTCATGAGCAAAATGTGTTGACATTTTGTACTTTTCCTCAGGAGGAGGGACATCACCCTTTACTGAGGTTTGAATTTCAATTGCTCGACCTTCTTCTTCTTCAAGTGGAGGGGTAGACCCGTTTGCTGCCTCGAGACTAACTGCGATTTCTTGCGTTTCGCTTAAAGAGTAGGGAAAGTCTTCGTATTCAAATTCATAGCTCGACGAAAGTGGGTCATATATCGAGTGGTGGAGAAGAGTATGGTGTTTCGTTTCACATAGCCGATCGTTTGCCACCAGAACGGTGCATCGGCCTCTAGAATAGCAAAACTCACGTGTGTGAAAGTGTGCTAGGAAATTTAGGCAGTATCCCTTATTTCTTATCGACAGCCGTCGGAGCTCAACACTCCATGTCAGGAACTGCTTGCAGTATTTTAGAGAGTGATTTTTACCACACAGGTGACATCGGGGGCGTCTTTCGTCCATCTAAACAACAAAGGAAATAAACGAAACACATACCGTGAGGAAAATAAATATATTATGCGTTTACTATCTATAAGTGTTATTCGCGACCTTTACCTCTGCTTCGTGGAAAAATCGGGGTTTGGCAACTTGGGAGGACTTAGGGGTTTATTTTAATGGCTCTCTCGGTTGGAAGTATACAGAGCTTTACAACGGATCTTCGGATGATTCCACCTTGTGTTAAAACGTCTGCAACTCGAACCTTACTATCTTTTCCATAAACGACGTTTGTGGGCGGTAAAGAATCGTCTTTTACAATAACGATATCGTTTGGTTTAATATTACCTTTTTCCCTTTCCCATTTATAGCGGCGTTGTAGCTCGGTGATGTATTCATTTGTCCATAGTTTAGCAAAAATAAGCTGTATGGATTTCAAACGCTCCCAACGTTTCAAGAAATGCAAGTCGTTAACTTCTGGGTCAGCTGTAGTCTCCGGTGGAGCCACAAGAGGTGCGCCGCGTAGAAGATGTCCTGGAGTTAGAGGTAAAATCTCGTTGGGGTTTTCGGTTATCGGGGACAGTGGCCTCGAATTCAATATAGCCTCGATTCTAATAAGTAATGTGGTGAACTCCTCGAACGTAAATGAGAGGGAGTTGGTTACCTTTTTCAGATGCGTTTTCATGCTCTTAACGGCAGCCTCCCATATACCACCCATGTGGGGTGCATAGGGAGATATAAAGGACCAGGTAAATCCTAATAGGCTGTATTTATTTATTAAGGCTTGTTCTGCTGTCTTGAGAAAATGATCATGAGCCTTGAGTAGAGCCAGGTTTGCCCCAACGAAGTTTCTTCCATTGTCGGAAAACAACGTCTTCGGTAGACCTCTACGTCCTGTGAATCTGCTAAAATATGCGAGGAAGGCATCAGTGGAGAGGTCAAAACAAGGCTCTAGATGAACCGCCCTGTTGAGAAAAAACAAAAACTGCGGCGTAGGCTTTTAAAAATTTTGCGTTTCTTAAATTAGAGGACTTAAGGCTAAAGGGGCCAGCAAAGTCGACTCCCGTGTAGCTGAACGGTAGTGAAAATTTAACTCGTTCTGGGGGAAGAGCTGCCATGATCTGCTGTTGCACCTTGTGTTTGTAAACAGTACATGTCTTACAATTGCAGATGCGTTTTCGTATCAGATTTTTCAACCGGGGAATGTAAAATTCTTGCCTGATTGCTCGTAGCTCGATGCTCGGCGTGCAGCAGGATACGATGTGTAAAATCGACCAGGAGCTTAGAGAAATTACATTTTTCTGGTAGTATTATCGGATGCTGCTCCTCATAGCCCAGTTCAGAGTTGTGAAGCCGCCCACCCACACGTATAAGTCCTTTGTCGTCTATAAATGGACTTAGAGTTAAAAGTCTGTTTTTTAGAGACAAAGGGGTTTTCCCTTTTAAACTTTTGTATTCAGACTCAAAGTAGAGTTGTTGTGCGATGCTTACAAGTCTGTATTTGGTAAATGTAATTCCTTCGCCATTTATAAAACTTTCAGTGGAAGTTGGTTTTCTCATTAGGCGATGAATCAACCTTAGTTGGTAGCTAATGATTCTTAAAGCTCGATCAAGTGATAAGAATTCTTCCAGAATATCCTTGAGCTCATGGTACTGTGCCTCTGATTTTTTAATCATTGAATCTATGGCCGTAGTTTGCAAATGAAAAAGAGACCTCTGTTCTGCGCATGTGGTTTCGTTTGTGACATTTTTTACTCCCTTCGTTTCTAAATCAATGGGATCGAATGTCCTGGGTGTTGGCCAGCTTAATGGTGGTTGTTTCAGCCAAGGGAGCCCATTCCACCAGAGGGTCCTTTGTAAAAGTTCTTGTGGATCGCAGCCTCGACTACCTAAATTTGCTGGGTTTTCCTAAGTTTTAACATGTTTCCATTGTTTGGCGCTAGCAACGCTGAGAATCTGGGCAACTCGGTTTCCCACAAACGTCTTAAGTGTATTGGGATCTTTCTGTAACCAGCCGAGCCAAATTGACGAATCTGTCCACAAAAACAATTCGTAAGACGATTTTGGATACTTTATAACCCTTTTAATCAATTTGGTCAGCAAAACAGCTCCGCATAATTCAAGTTTGGGAACTGTGGTCCTCTATATAGGCGCGACCTTGGTTTTTACTATCAATTGGCTTACATTTGTGTCGCCCTGGGAGCTTTCAGTCCTTATAAAAATCTTAGCGCAATACGCCCGCTCCGAGGCGTCGCAAAATCCATGAATTTGTATGTAGTCTTTTGATGCAAAATTAAACCAGCGAGCTACTTTAATATTCTGTATATACGGTAGATTTGCAGCGAACGACCTCCATTTATTATAAACTTCTGGTGAGACCTCCTCATCCCACCTGGACTTACCCATCCTAGTGTTTCAAACAATTTCGCAATTGCCGATAAAATGTTTCTTTTTGTAGTGGATGGTGCTATTTCTAGGTAATCGACGGCATAGTAAAAATAGTCGTCTTTAGCATTCCAGCAGATCCCCAAAGTTTTCACTGTGCGTGAACTATCTACCAGCAATAAATCTTCATCTAGAAGATCGACCCGCGGCAAGTGTTGAAGCAGGCTACGATTATTTGAGGTTACCTTTTTCAAGGGGAGTCCTGCGGATTTCAGGGCTTGAATCAATTGTTGCGGCTTTTCGCTGGCTTCTTTCAGCGTATGGCCGCCGGACAAAACGTCGTCGACGTAGATTTCCTTTTCCACTATATATGACGCTTCAGGGTGCAAATACCGACAATCCTTACTAAGCTCTTTTAGAGTCCGTATTGCCAAAAAGGGGGAACAATTGACTCCGAAAGTCAGAGTTTTTGGTTGGAAAGTTTTAACTGCACTTTCCCCGTTTTCTCGAAACAAAATTTTCTGATATAACCGATCAGCTTCGTTCACCAAAATTTGCCGATACATCTTTTGGATGTCGCCGGTAAATACGTACTTATAATGGCGCCAACCTAGCACTATTTGCATCAAGTCAGTTCGAAGTGTTGGGCCCTGATGTAATACGTCGTTTAAAGAAAACCCGCTGTTGGTCGTCTTTGACGCATTAAATACCACTCTTACTTTAGTGGTTTTGCTTTCCGGTCTGAGGACCACATGTTGTGGGAGATAAAACGAGGATTGTTTGTCCGTTTGGGTTTCAAAGTGGACCACCGGCTCCATGTGATCGAGGTCTAAATATTCCTGTATTACCTTTGAATATTCTTCTTTCAATTCCATATTTTTTGCGAGGGTTTTTTCTATACGGTAATACTGCGCAAGTGCCGTGCTTCTTGAGGGACCAAGAAATGTATCTTGTGGAAACTCTTCCTTAAAGGGAAGACGAACAACATATTAACCGTCATGCTGCTGAAGAGTTGTCCTTTGATAAAATTGTTCGCAGTATATATCGCTTTCTGACTCTATAATTGTCTTTTCTGCCTCTTCTAATTCCCAAAATCTTTTTAGCTGTTGTTTGAGACACACGTGCTCAGATGGCTGCACAACGGTTGAGAATATATTCAATTCGTTATTTGACGCGGGACCTAACAGATACCATCCGAAGTGGGATTCTCTTGCTTCTAAGCAGTCCGCTACATTTAGTTTTACCCCTGATAAATTAATGGATGGTAAGTAATCACTGCCGATTATCATGTCTATAGTGGCAGGTTGAAAAAAATATGGGTCCGTAAGGTTTAACTTTTCTATGCTTTTCAGGTTTTTAAAGGTCAGCGGCCTGGAGGGCAGTAAATTTGATAGTTTAGGTACGACATGGCCTGTACTTGCACTCTAAAATCCGACAATCTTGATTTTAGCGTTAAGACACATCTTCCTTTTGAATTTCCGACTACAGTTCCTCCCAGTCCTGCTATTTTCGAACTGTATCTTTCAACCGGTATAGAACGCTTATGTTGAATTCTGGAGGAAATAAATGTTTTTTCGGACCCTGCATCTAATAAAGCTCGAATCATAAAATGTTCTCCACATTCTTCAATATTTACCAATGCAGTGGGTAAAATGGTGGTTCCTTCATTGCGAGAAAAATGAATCAAAACGCTGCTAGCTCTTGTATCAGAACGCCCACCGGAGGCGGCAGCTGGTGATACCTGTGGATTAGAAGTCCCATTCGACCGTTGGTTTACATATATTTTTGGCTAATCGTCATATTGTGCAAAATTTTGTGCTTTGCTTGGAGGCTCGGAATTATTATTCCACTTGTCCTTCTGATCCATATGTAGCATGGTGTGATGCTTTTTGTTACATTTAAGACATAGACTTGAACTTTGGTACTTAGATTTAAAATGATTCGGAGCGAGACAATTGACGCAGTATTTATTAGAAAATACGAATTTACTTCTATCGCTAATTGACAACGCTCTAAATTTTTTGCAAAAACGTAAATGGTGATTTTGATTACACATTTTGCAGTTACCCTTTTATGTACTTTGCTCTACGTGAGAGTGAAATGATTGGGGTTTACCCCCAAAATTATCTTTATTACCGGGCTTTCTCATGTCTGAAACCGTTTCCAACATTTCCACTCTCTTTGAGAGATAGTCCGACATATCTTGCCAAGTAGGCCAACTCTTATGGTCAGCTAAAGTATTCTCCCATGCCCTTGTGGTTTCCTCAGGAAGCTGGGAAACACATAAATATATTAATATGGCATCCCAGGTTCTGGTGAGATGTAGCGCATCATAAACATTTAGCATACTTTGAACCTTTCTGATGGCTTTAGCGCTCTCATTGTGGATAGCTTGTATGTTGAACATCTGCTTCATTTGTTGATGCGCTAAGATTCTTGGATTTTCAAATCTTGTTTTCAAAGCTTCCCATGCTAAAGCATTATTTTCATATACTAAATTAAATCGTTTTACGATTTGGTTGGCCTCGCCCCTAGTTTTGCTGCGCAAATGATACAGTTTTTGAGCTTCAGATAAATGAGGATGATTTCCAACCACGGCCTGGAACATGTCCCTGAACGCTGGCCACTGTGCAAAACCACCTTCAAAATTTTCTATTTCACATGGTGGTAACTTAAGTGTCGTAGAAGACTGCTGCGCAACTGTTATGTTGCCTCCCTGTGCTTCATTTGCTAATGTCCATGAAGTCAATAGCCCTAATATTTTTGCCTTGGTTTTGTGAGCGTTTTCGCAAGTTTTTTCGCAGCTTATGGCTAATTCGTCGTTGTAGTTTAGATCACCCTCTTTATCGCCTTCTGTCATATAATTTTCGAACGACTCATTTAAACTTGTCCACCTTCTATCCAACTCGTTGATTGCTATTTCTAAGTATGGATCAGTTCGATCTTTTGGTGCTGTTGCTTCAAAATTCTTGCAAAAATTTTCCACCTGGTTGATGTCAAACTTGCATCTTCTTCTTACGGCCATTCTGATTTTGTTGATAAGTAAAATTGGTATTTAACTTTGATATCGTGTTAAACGCGCAACTATTTATGTAAATATTTTCATTTTTTACAATTAAATTTATTCAGGCTTGTGTACATTCACCGCATCGTAAAATATATTCTCCAAAATAAATGATTTTTAAATTTATGCCGCACCTCGTTGTTGTATTTTAATTAACCCCTTAGAAGACAAATTAATTTTCACCCTTAAGTTTTTTATTAATTCCCATCAAAGTCGCTCACCACACTTCTAACTAGGGCTTCCAATCGGGATTGGTTTTTCTGAATCCCGGGATTCGGGATTGAAGAAAATATTTCGGGATTTCGATCTCGGGGTCCCGGGATTTTCGGGATATTTTGAATCCCGGGATTAACGAGATTTTAAAAAATTTTCGGGATATTTCGAGATTTTTAAATTTTTTATACCAAATATAAAAAAAAATTTTTAACTGTATAAAAATCAACTTAATTTTCGAGTTAAAATACACATTTCATGAACGTATATTATTTATTTGTAAAAATATAATAAAAACAAACTTAAATTATTAATTGATCAAAATTCATAAGGACAATGCAAAGCGGCTCATTCACTTGCAATAAAATTTTTCAATTTTACGTATTCTACAATGATATCGCCAATGTGTATGTGTTATTCGAAGGTGGAACAATATATTGGCAACAATCAAAAGACATCTTGATTTTTATTGCACAACAATAAATGTGTTGGCAACATTGTACAATGCTGTTTATGTTATTCCTATAGGTTAGTTCACCTTTTGATTGAATGAAAGAAACCATTGTGCGACTAATTGCATAAAGCCTGGTACTCTGTTCAACATTTCAAGTGAAATGCTGTCATAACGCATATAAAAAAAAAACTTGTGCGGAATATCTATGAAATAATGTTTTTGTGAACGGCACTAACACAGAGTTGTAAACCATAATACAAAAACAGCAAAATTTCAACTGAAAAAACTTGTGCGGAATATCTATGAAATAATGTTTTTGTTAACGGCACTAACACAGAGTTGTAAACCATAATACAAAAACTGCAAAATTTCAACTGAACTAGAGTTGAGTTGTATTAAAAAAGACCAACATTTTAAGCAAAACTAAGCTGTTCCGTCAAAATTATGTATACATACAAACTTGGTTATAGCGGCACATATATGTTTTCAGATTAACTAAACCTGGTTTAACTGACATCTCAAAAACCCAGCATAAATGCATTTTGAAATTGTCCAAATATACTAAAAATGTTCATATATGTACAATTTAAAATTGTCCATATGTATTTCAAATCTATCCGAATGTATTTTAAACTTTTTTTGTCAACAAATACACGTATCTTTATACAAGTTATTAAAAAAAATGTAAAAATAATAAATATAAAAAAAAATCTGGATCCCGAAAATCCCGGGATTAGAAATTAGAAATCCCGAGATTCGGGATTCGCCTAATCCCGAAAATCCCGGGATCTCCGGGATCGGGATTTCCCGATTGGAAGCCCTACTTCTAACCCACTGTCGCTTGACAAATCTTTCTTTTTATTTAATCCACTGGCATATTTGCTTAAATTATTTTAATTAAAAAAAATTTCAATCACCACTCACCTCGTTTTTCCCCTTTTTTAAACTCTTATCGGAAACCTTTTTTGTTAGCAATCGAATTTGTTTTTTCTTCTTCTTGTGGAATTTGTAGTGCACCGTTAATGAACTATGTATGTGGGTTTGTACATTTTTGTTTAAGCTTTATTCTTGTGGAATTTTTATTTTTTCGCTAACACAAATTTAACCTTTTTATTGTTGTTTGTAACACGATTTTATTTTTAATTTTATCCACAATGTATGAATATTTCACTTTAACTTTATCCTTTTTTTCTTTAACATTCACACCGGCATTTGTGTACATACAACTTCTTTTAACACCACTTTGATACTTGTTGCTTTGACTCGCCACTCGTTTGTTCTGATCAAGTGGTTGTTTAATAGGAACGCGTGGAATCCGGTACATCTGTATGCGTAAGAAGAGTGTGTCTAACAGTCTTATGTACTATTACATGTGCTTACTGCTTCTGTTTCGTTGACATTTTAACAGTGGTGGTACTTTGTAACGGAGATGGTATTTTATTAATCAGTGATGGGCTAATATTCTTGATATATATATATACTTTTAATACTGCGAATGTTGTTTTTGTTTTTATTTATTACACATATGTATACCGCTTTGCTTACAACGGGTTTTCTTTTATTTTCAATGCCTTTAACACTTTTCTCATATAGATAATAATGCAATTGCACAAAATATAGTTTCAACAATGTACGTACCTAATTATTTTTCCTTTAAAGTTGTTGTTAGTTTTTTGTCTTCTGGGCCGCTTCTTTTTGTATTTAAGTTTTTCCTCTGGCTACGACTCGAGCTTAAGATGCAACGCTTACAACCACGGACCCTTTCCTTCTTTCTTTGTTGGCGTGCTTTTCCTCGCACTGTGGGCGCCCTTCAGTTTCCGGCTTAAACAGAACTCCTCAGTAGTTATACCCACACCACACTAGTGGAGAGGGTATTATGCATTTGTGCTGATGTGTGTAACGCCTTAAAATATTGGTCCTAGACCCACCTTAAAGTATACCGATCGACTCAGAATCACTTTCTGAGTCGAACTAACGATGTCCGTCCGGCTGGCAGGCTGGCTGGCTGGCTGGCTGGCTTCTCCACATTCTTCAATATTTACCAATGCAGTGGGTAAAATGGTGGTTCCTTCATTGCGAGAAAAATGAATCAAAACGCTGCTAGCTCTTGTATCAGAACGCCCACCGGAGGCGGCAGCTGGTGATACCTGTGAATTAGAAGTCCCATTCGACCGTTGGTTTACATATATTTTTGGCTAATCGTCATATTGTGCAAAATTTTGTGCTTTGCTTGGAGGCTCGGAATTATTATTCCACTTGTCCTTCTGATCCATATGTAGCATGGTGTGATGCTTTTTGTTACATTTAAGACATAGACTTGAACTTTGGTACTTAGATTTAAAATGATTCGGAGCGAGACAATTGACGCAGTATTTATTAGAAAATACGAATTTACTTCTATCGCTAATTGACAACGCTCTAAATTTTTTGCAAAAACGTAAATGGTGATTTTGATTACACATTTTGCAGTTACCCTTTTATGTACTTTGCTCTACGTGAGAGTGAAATGATTGGGGTTTACCCCCAAAATTATCTTTATTACCGGGCTTTCTCATGTCTGAAACCGTTTCCAACATTTCCACTCTCTTTGAGAGATAGTCCGACATATCTTGCCAAGTAGGCCAACTCTTATGGTCAGCTAAAGTATTCTCCCATGCCCTTGTGGTTTCCTCAGGAAGCTGGGAAACACATAAATATATTAATATGGCATCCCAGGTTCTGGTGAGATGTAGTGCATCGAAAATGGACAAACTAACATTTAGCATACTTTGAACCTTTCTGATGGCTTTAGCGCTCTCATTGTGGATAGCTTGTATGTTGAACATCTGCTTCATTTGTTGATGCGCTAAGATTCTTGGATTTTCAAATCTTGTTTTCAAAGCTTCCCATGCTAAAGCATAATTTTCATATACTAAATTAAATCGTTTTACGATTTGGTTGGCCTCGCCCCTAGTTTTGCTGCGCAAATGATACAGTTTTTGAGCTTCAGATAAATGAGGATGATTTCCAACCACGGCCTGGAACATGTCCCTGAACGCTGGCCACTGTGCAAAACCACCTTCAAAATTTTCTATTTCACATGGTGGTAACTTAAGTGTCGTAGAAGACTGCTGCGCAACTGTTATGTTGCCTCCCTGTGCTTCATTTGCTAATGTCCATGAAGTCAATAGCCCTAATATTTTTGCCTTGGTTTTGTGAGCGTTTTCGCAAGTTTTTTCGCAGCTTATGGCTAATTCGTCGTTGTAGTTTAGATCACCCTCTTTATCGCCTTCTGTCATATAATTTTCGAACGACTCATTTAAACTTGTCCACCTTCTATCCAACTCGTTGATTGCTATTCCTAAGTATGGATCAGTTCGATCTTTTGGTGCTGTTGCTTCAAAATTCTTGCAAAAATTTTCCACCTGGTTGATGTCAAACTTGCATCTTCTTCTTACGGCCATTCTGATTTTGTTGATAAGTAAAATTGGTATTTAACTTTGATATCGTGTTAAACGCGCAACTATTTATGTAAATATTTTCCTTTTTTACAATTAAATTTATTCTGGCTTGTGTACATTCACCGCATCGTAAAATATATTCTCCAAAATAAATGATTTTTAAATTTATGCCGCACCTCGTTGTTGTATTTTAATTAACCCCTTAGAAGACAAATTAATTTTCACCCTTAAGTTTTTTATTAATTCCCATCAAAGTCGCTCACCACACTTCTAACTAGGGCTTCCAATCGGGATTGGTTTTTCTGAATCTCGGGATTCGGGATTGGAGAACATATTTCGGGATTTCGATCTCGGGGTCCCGGGATTTTCGGGATATTTTGAATCCCGGGATTAACGAGATTTTAAAAAATTTTCGGGATATTTCGAGATTTTTAAATTTTTTATACCAAATATAAAAAAAAAATTTTAACTGTATAAAAATCAACTTAATTTTCGAGTTAAAATACACATTTCATGAACGTATATTATTTATTTGTAAAAATATAATAAAAACAAACCTAAATTATTAATTGATCAAAATTCATAAGGACAATGCAAAGCGGCTCATTCACTTGCAATAAAATTTTTCAATTTTACGTATTCTACAATGATATCGCCAATGTGTATGTGTAATTCGAAGGTGGAACAATATATTGGCAACAATCAAAAGACATCTTGATTTTTATTGCACAACAATAAATGTGTTGGCAACATTGTACAATGCTGTTTATGTTATTCCTATAGGTTAGTTCACCTTTTGATTGAATGAAAGAAACCATTGTGCGACTAATTGCATAAAGCCTGGTACTCTGTTCAACATTTTACGTGAAATGCTGTCATAACGCATATAAAAAAAAACTTGTGCGGAATATCTATGAAATAATGTTTTTGTGAACGGCACTAACACAGAGTTGTAAACCATAATACAAAAACAGCAAAATTTCAACTGAAAAAAACTTGTGCGGAATATCTATGAAATAATGTTCTTGTTAACGGCACTAACACAGAGTTGTAAACCATAATACAAAAACTGCAAAATTTCAACTGAACTAGAGTTGAGTTGTATTAAAAAAGACCAACATTTTAAGCAAAACTAAGCTGTTCCGTCAAAATTATGTATACATACAAACTTGGTTATAGCGGCACATATATGTTTTCAGATTAACTAAACCTAGTTTAACTGACATCTCAAAAACCCAGCATAAATGCATTTTGAAATTGTCCAAATATACTAAAAATGTTCATATATGTACATTTTAAAATTGTCCATATGTATTTCAAATCTATCCGAATGTATTTTAAACTTTTTTTGTCAACAAATACACGTATCTTTATACAAGATACGTGTATTTGGATCCGGGATCGGGATTTCCCGATTGGAAGTTCTACTTCTAACCCACTGTCGCTTGACAAATCTTTCTTTTTATTTAATCCACTGGCATATTTGCTTAAATTATTTTAATTAAAAAAAATTTCAATCACCAATCACCTCGTTTTTCCCCTTTTTTAAACTCTTATCGGAAACCTTTTTTGTTAGCAATCGAATTTGTTTTTTCTTCTTCTTGTGGAATTTGTAGTGCACCGTTAATGAACTATGTATGTATGTATGTGGGTTTGTATATTTTTGTTTAAGCTTTATTCTTGTGGAATTTTTATTTTTTCGCTAACACAAATTTAACCTTTTTATTGTTGTTTGTAACACGATTTTATTTTTAATTTTATCCACAATGTATGAATATTTCACTTTAACTTTATCCTTTTTTTCTTTAAAATTCACACCGGCATTTGTGTACATACAACTTCTTTTAACACCACTTTGATACTTGTTGCTTTGACTCGCCACTCGTTTGTTCTGATCAAGTGGTTGTTTAATAGGAACGCGTGGAATCCGGTACAGCTGTATGCGTAAGAAGAGTGTGTCTAACAGTCTTATGTACTATTACATGTGCTTACTGCTTCTGTTTCGTTGACATTTTAACAGTGGTGGTACTTTGTAACGGAGATGGTATTTTATTAATCAGTGATGGGCTAATATTCTTGATATATATATATACTTTTAATACTGCGAATGTTGTTTTTGTTTTTATTTATTACACATATGTATACCGCTTTGCTTACAACGGGTTTTCTTTTATTTTCAATGCCTTTAACACTTTTCTCATATAGATAATAATGTAATTGCACAAAATATAGTTTCAACAATGTACGTACCTAATTATTTTTCCTTTAAAGTTGTTGTTAGTTTTTTGTCTTCTGGGCCGCTTCTTTTTGTATTTAAGTTTTTCCTCTGGCTACGACTCGAGCTTAAGATGCAACGCTTACAACCACGGACCCTTTCCTTCTTTCTTTGTTGGCGTGCTTTTCCTCGCACTGTGGGCGCCCTTCAGTTTCCGGCTTAAACAGAACTCCTCAGTAGTTATACCCACACCACACTAGTGGAGAGGGTATTATGCATTTGTGCTGATGTGTGTAACGCCTTAAAATATTGGTCCTAGACCCACCTTAAAGTATACCGATCGACTCAGAATCACTTTCTGAGTCGAACTAACGATGTCCGTCCGGCTGGCAGGCTGGCTGGCTGGCTGGCTGGCTGGATATCCATGTAACCTTGTGCGCAAAGTACAGGTCGCAGTTTTGGAGATAATTTGATAAAATTTGGGACATAGGTTCTTATTGGCACAAGGAAAAAAGTAAGAAAGTATAGTCGGTCAAGCCCGACCATATGATACCCTACACCACAGTATTTAAAAACACATCATGCTTATGTGTCCATATAAATATAGATTTATCTATGTTTATAAACTTCATGAAAATCGGTTTGAAAGTTTGTGAGAGGCAGAAATCGCCCCCTACCTCCCCTTGTGGTCCTATTTTTGAAAAACTGTATACCTTATGTGTTCATATAGATATGGATCTATCTATGTTTTAAATTTCATTAAAATCGGTTTGAGAGGTAGAAATTGCCCCTATCTCCCCTCGTGGTCTAATTTTTTAAAAAATGCATACATTTTGTGTCCATATAGATATGGTTCTATCTATGTTTTAAATTTCATTGAAATCAGTTTGATAGTTTCTGAGAGGAAGAAATTTCCCCCTAACTTCCCTCGTGGTCCTACGATTCGGCCCATTTTCAATAGGCTTGGTCCTTGTGCCAATAAAAACCTATGACCCAAATATCATCAAATTATCTCCAAACAAGGTTACATGGACAGCCAGCCAGCCTGCCAGCCGGACGGACATCGTTAGTTCGACTCAGAAAGTGATTCTAAGACGATCGGTATACTTTAAGGCGGGTCTAGGACCAATATTTTAAGGCGTTACATACATCAGCACAAATGCATAATACCATCTCCACTATTGTGGTGTGGGTATAATAAATACCTATAACGGCGATTATAAAATATAAAAAAAAGATATTGTTTCAAAAGAGAATAGTAACAAAATTAAAGACTTCTTGTCTTATGTACAAAGGAATATATGAATAGAATCATTCAGAAATGGCAAAGCTACGGTACTAAGCCTAACAAATATATACACGAAAAAAAAATATTAACATAGTTGTTGAACTCGATTCAACAATTGTGTTTACAATTTTCAATATGTGCTGCTGTAACATGAAAGGAGTAGAAAGTCCGAATATAATAAAATTTAATTAAGCGCTTGTAAAATCTCCTTCAAAGTAAAATAATAATGGAGTGGGATCCAACTGTTCCAAATTTCTGTTGATTACTTCTTGACGTGATAATCATCTTGTTGGCGACTATTTGAAAATATTTCGTTTCCAAATAATATTGAATTAAGAGGAAGTCGTCTTTTCTACTATGTAGAACTTTTGCAAAAGTGGTTTCTTATATCTTTTAAAAACTTGTCAATATAATCAGAAAATTCACGCTTTTATGCTGCCGCTGATACTAAATTTAGAATGTGGCACAATCAATCGTTCAATGAACAAGTGCAAAAATCTATTCACAATAGCCGAGTTCACTGTTTGGTGCAACTGATCTTGCAAAAGAGCAAATGCAAAATATCATAGCTGTTTTGTTAAATCCAATTGCAGAAAATAGCGTTTCCCATAGATTTCATCAAAAAGCTACGACATTTTGCATTTTCGCAATACTATTTGCACCAAACACTAAACTCCCCTTATATTCATTGGACAGTAAATACTAGTTGCCATTTTATATCAATTATAAATATGTAGGTTTGAAAAATTTGGAAATGAGCCACGGGGGTACCAGCGTACTTTTAAGTTTTGAATTGTACCAAAAAAAAGTACAACTGTACCAACTTTATCAACCCTGATACATATATGCAGAAAACGTGTTTTAGTGCCGGTTCACACACTTTATGTTTGAATCGTCATGTCTTGGTCTTTACTTGAGGGTTACACGATCAAGTTTTGGCTATCAAGTTTTAATACACTCACACTTTTTTACCAATACACTCATACTTTTAAAAATTGATACGAACTTGCCTCTAAAACATTGATGTCAAAAATTAAATGTAGTTGTATTTGTGAGTAAAAAAAAGTTACAATTACCCAACTAGCCATTTCTTAAGCGAGATATAACTAAACTGGAAAACGAAAATTTCGTTAAAAGCTTTTTTATAGATAAAAATATTATATACAACTCGATCAAAAAAAAATACAAAATAAAGAGGAAAAAAATATTAAAAATATAGCGATTTTTTCTTTAGAACGTAATAACTCTTTTGTTAAATTTATAGACAAAAAGCTATTGGAAATTAAGGGATTTTTTCTTTGTCGAAAAAATTGCAGCATAAAAAAAAATAATTCATTTATTCATACGAAATTTTAAGCAAACACGTATTCAATATATTTATGTTGTGGCTATATTTAGGACCAGGAGGAATCACCTCTAATAATACTTTTGTTGCAATTTCTAATAAACAGAACATTTTTTAAATGTGATGAGCTTATTTTATTGCGCTGCTTTGAGCAAATAAATTTTAAATCTGAAAAAATTTTTAATTTTTTGTAATTGCATATTCTAAAGATGCAGCTATTTCGACAGTGCGTTGCACAATGCTATTGCGGGACAATGGAACAGATTTTATTAACGTTTCATTGTAATTAAGTTTTTTCAAAACCTTTATTAAAAGATCTTTTATAAACAACCCATCAGAAAAAGGTCTTCCATGCCCTACGATATCCAAGCTTATCAAGGTTGATAACTCGGTTTTTAATTTTTTCCCTCCTAAATTTTGTACCGGACTTTTGTCTGTCTTAAACAACCATTGTCTTAATTTTTCTAAAAAAGATTTCTTTTTTTCATTAAAAAGCATATCCCTTTCCCTATCATTAAATTTATTGATTGCATTATGAAAAGAATTAAAATGCCTTTTCAATACATACTCTCTTCTTTCTTTAAATGTTTTGTAACATAAAACACATTGCATGTTGCCAAAAGCATTCAACATCATAAAATATTTTTCACACATAATTGTTCTTTTCTTGCACGTATGGTTTTTTGGGTAGTAAAAAAAAACAAAAAACATAACAACCGCTATACATGTGCTTTCGTTGCTGGCAAATCGACGAATGAATGAAAGAGCGTAAGAATGTGTGTGATTTTTGAGCCAGCACAATTGTGCTATGAAATTGAATGAATTTGACATCAATGCTCTAAAATTCTCTTGCCAGTGAGTGTATCAATTTTCGTTCAAGAAAACATGTTATTACAAATCTTTTGAAGTTGTTTTTGTTTTTTTTTTCACAAATATTTTGCCGGCAAAAGCTGAAGTTCTTTTTTTTTACAAATTGTTGCGGGAATTTTAAAATTTTAACTAAAAACCTAAAAAAATAGTGAAATATGTTTATTAATAAAATTAATAAGCAAAATGATAAAGTCCCTTCGAACAGCCTACAGTGCAGAAAAATCAAAAATGGAAAATAGCAAAACATTTTGAGTTGTTTTCTCGGCGACGACATCTTGAAAAAGTAAATTGCTTTCAACTTGCGTGCAGCCTACGTCACAGCTGTCAACTTTTGCATATTTTGACAATCAGTATATGTAAAAGACTATCAAGAAAATCTTGATCGTGTGGCTGCACTGTTAAGCAGAGAAGGAAAAAGAGAATGCCATTTCTTTTCCCCTCTCTCCTAAGAACTCAAGACTTGACGAGACAAACTTGACGTGTGTGAACCGGCACTTATTTTTGTGAAAAAAAATACAAGATAAAGTACAAAAGCTTAAAAAAAAGTACAATTGCGTACTTCTTTCCGAGCTTAGACGAGCGAACATTTGGAAGGAAAACATCTGGAATTCTGTTTTGTTTTTTCGTTCGCGGTCACACAGACGAACATGTTGCCGGAAACATTATACTAATGTTGTTGTTTTTTTTTTCAAAAGCAAAGTAAATGTCAACAAAGAAAATGAGAACAAAGCGTGTCGCCGAGTAACGAACACAAAAACCATTTTTTCTTCCCCAACCGTAATTTGCTACCAAACAAAATGTTTCTCTTCCAAATGTTTCCCTGTCTAAATGGGCACTTAGTGGCAATGCAGAAAGCAGTACAAATAGTAACAAGTAGGAAAGTATAGTCGGTCAAGCCCGACCATATGATACCCTACACCACAGTATTTAAAAACACATCATGCTTATGTGTCCATATAAATATAGATTTATCTATGTTTATAAACTTCTTGAAAATCGGTTTGAAAGTTTGTGAGAGGCAGAAATTGCCCCCTACCTCCCCTTGTGGTCCTATATTTGAAAAACTGTATAGCTAATGTGTCCATATAGATTTGGATCCATCTATGGTTTAAATTTCATTAATATTGGTTTGAGAGGCAGAAATTGCCCCTATCTCCCCTCGTGGTCCTATTTTTTAAAAAATGCATACATTTTGTGTCCATATAGATATGGTTCTATCTATGTTTTAAATTTCATTGAAATCGGTTTGATAGTTTCTGAGAGGAAGCAATTTCCCCCTATCTTCCCTCGTGGTTCTACGATTCAGCCCATTTTCAATAGGCTTGCTCCTTGTGCCAATAGCAACCTATGACCCAAATTTCATCAAATTATCTCCAAAATTGCGACCTGTACTTTGCGCACAAGGTTACATGGACAGCCAGCAAGCCAGCCAGCCGGACGGACATCGTTAGTTCGACTCAGAAAGTGATTCTAAGACGATCGGTATACCTTAAGGTGGTTCTAGGACCAATATTTTAAGGCGTTACACACATCAGCACAAATGCATAGTACCCTCTTCACAGTAGGTCTGGCAAGCCTTGATAAACACTATAAATGTGTGTGAACCGGAAGCAAAGTTTTTTACTCTCGGGGTTTTTAAACAACAAATAAAAAGAAGAGCACAATTACACAAACAGTAATATAAAAAAAACTCTTTTGAATGCGTATAATGCAAAAACAATAAAACATAATAAAGGTATTCATTACAGTTTTTTTTTGTTGTTGGAAAAATGGAAAAGTGGAAAGAAAAAAAATTCCACCAAAAGTTACATTTTTATCAAACTATAACCAAGTGTAAAAAAATCAGGATAAAAAGATGTAATTTTCCGCTTTAAACGTCAAACGAAATGATGTTGCCATTCATAAAAAATTGTTCATTTTTAATACAAAGTACGAAAAATTGCATCTCTTTTTATAAACTCTTGAATTGTACAACTCTGATTTTAAAAATTATTTTTTATAGTTACAACATTTAAAGAATAACTTCTTTCTCATTTAATCTTTCAAAAAGAAAAATTCATATTAAGAATTTGTGCAATGAAAAAAGTGATTAAAAAAGAATTAAAAAAGAAATGAGGTCAAAAAAATGGACAGAAGCTGAAATTAATAAAATACTCGACTTTTTGGCAGACAATCGCCATTTTGAGGTAACTTTTTGTAGTCGAATATTATGATGAAAATTACCCATTCACTTTGTTTCAAATTAAATAACTCACTTTTAACACTATTATTCGGCATCTTGAAAAATATCAAATACTTCCACGAATTATTTGACAGATTTTTTTTGACAGTTTGTACTTTTTACAAAAAAACCCCCCCGTTCAGGTCAATAAGAGTGTAATTTTTCTTTTTTCCATTTTTCCAACCAAAAAAAAAAAATTGAAATTAATACCCTAAATTAAAGAAATGCTTATGTTACTGTGAGTGTTGACGAAACAAAAATCGATGATAGCAAATATTTAACGGCTAAACCAATTACTCGAACGCGTTCCCTCTCACCCTTTTTGTTTACAAATACGGTCGATCGTAATACAATAACAAATCTATAAACTGCAAGCGTTGCCACAGTGCCAAAAACAACGTTAATAAGTGATGATACAATTAACCCCAAAACAGCCGCTATGGAAAACTCATTAACTCAAGTTAAAATTTCTCAAAAGCCTCCAGTACAAGTTGGCATTGACAGATATATAACAGCGCTTAAACGGTGTCGTAGCCCTACCTCCTCAGCAGTTGCTTTGGCACCGACAGTTTTAAAAGATGGTACAATTGACAGAACATATTCCCAAAATCGTTTCTCAATTCTGGATGAGGAATCCTCGGAAGCACCAAACGTCATCAAGTCGTCTAAGCCACCCCTAATATATCTTAGAGAGCAAGACTCAAATGAGTTAATAAAGAGTTTGCTTTTGTTGATAGGCGAAAACTCATTTTATGTAGCTGCAATTAAGCGAGGTAGTATTTACGAGACAAAAATACAGGTCAATCACGAAGATAATTTTCGCAAAGTAATTACAAGATTTGAAGCACTTAATAAAGACTTCTATGCATACCAACTGAAGAGCAGTAAAGGTATTCAGGTTGTGATAAAGGGCATTGACTCATGCGTGGACCCTGAAGAAATAAAAACATTTTTGGAAGAGAAAGGCTTCAAGATAAAAAACGTGACAAATATTAACAATAGGGAACAAAATCCACAACCACTTTTTCGAGTGGAGTTAGAACCCGGCGATGTAAAGCTTAAAAAAAAATGAAACGCATCCGATTTACAACTTGAAATATATTCTGTACAGAAGAATCACTTTAGAACAGCCGCACAAAAGAAATGGACCCGTTCAATGTTTAAACTGTCAAGAATATGGTCATACTAAGTCATACTGCCACCTACCCCCTGTTTGCGTAGTATGTTGTGAATTACATGGTACAGTTCTGCCATAAATCTAAAAATGGCCCCAACGTTAAAAAATGTAGCAACTGTGGCGGTAATCACACTGCCAATTATAGAGGATGCCCTGTATACACTATCGTCAAGCAGTCGGTTGGACCGAAAGCTTATCCTCCTCAAATGCAGATAACAAATCAACTAAACACTAATGACATTCAGGCTCCACAATATTACCAGAACCTCCTACGCTAACATCCTAAAATCAAAACATGTGCCAATGCAAGGTGCTTCGCCAATAAATGAAGAAACTCCAGTTTCTAATTTAAGTCGTCTTGAAAAAACCATGGAAACATAAGTGCCAACAGTTTATAATTTTACGAACACAATGGATAATATGATGCAGGAAATTCTTAGAATGTTATCGATGTTATTGCAAGCTGTACTTACAAGCCATGAACTGTTTAAAAATCTGTTTTTGGAACGCAAACGGCATCCGCCAACATATAAATTAATTAGAATACTTTCTAAAAAACAAACAAATAGATGTCATGTTGGTTTCTGAAACTCACTTGACCTCAAGAAATACGTTTAAAATCAATGGTTATATACCATATGATACTAAGGACCCTCGAAATAGAGCATGGGGAGGCTCTGCCATTTTGATAAAAGCCCGAATCAAACATTACTTAATGTTTGATCATTGTGAAAATTATCTGCAAGCAACGACTATTTGTGTTGAAGAGCAAAATCAAAACATAGTAATTTCTTCTTTATACTCTCCACCTAGATTTTCCATATCAGAAAGCCAATATTATAAATCATTAGAACCTTGTTTCCTGGCCGCTGGCGATTATAACGCTAAACATACCTTCTGGGAATCACGACTTATAACACCAAAAGGTCGTGTTTTGTTTAACACAATCTCTAAAATGGGTTTAAATGTGGTAGCGAGCGGAAAACCAACATATTGGCCCACTGATCAGCAAAAAATTCCAGATCTTATCGACTTTGGCGTGGTTAAAAACATCCCCACAGAAACGATTCATGTTGAAGCTTCCTTAGAATTATCATCCGACCACACACCTACAATTGTTACTATATCGAACCCAAATAGAATTGTATCTTCGTCAGGTTACTTAGCGACGTCAGCCACACAAATAAATTGGTTAAAATATAAAAAATTTCTCAATGCCCATTGCACAGAAAATATTCCGCTTAGTACACCGGAGAATGTGAATCTCTATTGTTATCTTTGACAGTTATCTGTCCCCCAAAAAAAATTAAAAATAATAAAATATATTCTTCAGATGTCGAGCGGCTTTTGACTGAAAAAAGGAGAGTTGAAAGAGAGTGGCAACTGTACAGATCCCCGCAACTTAAGAATTTATTAAAAGAGTGCACAAAAAGACTAAGAAAGTTACTGCAGACTCAAAAAACGGCTTCTATAGAAAAATATCTTAAGGAACTTGATGCGTGCAGCTAGAAATCTAAAAAGGCCAGTTATATCTAAGCCACCATTTAGAAACTTGAATGGTAGTTGGGCAAGAAACGATATTGAAAAAGGAAATCTGTTTGTAAGTCACTTGAAAAACGTATTTACACCAAATATATCTCACAATATTGCGGTCGAGTTACCACCTGTTGCTGCTAGAGCATCTATTCCCCTCAGATTTGAGATAAGAGAAATCGAAAAGGCTATTTGTGACTTAAACACTAAGAAGGCACCTGGTATTGATTTTTTTTCAACGATAAAGCGGGGAGGTTTCCCCCACAGTGACAGGTACCAGGTAAGGTCTATTGTACTCACTCCCCTTAGTTGACCAAAAGACCCTCTGCTTCCCAAAGGAACCCAACCAGGGCCTTTGCCGATATATCACCGATTCGGGACGCACACATTATACCATGCCCCAAGTGCCTCCTTCTGGCCCATGCCAGCGCCGGTCAGTCACACAGTACATGCTCCGTCGTCTCGTCCCCGTCTAGACACAGTCTGCATTCCTGATCCTCAGCCAGGCCCACCCGATAAAGGTGGTATTTGATCGTGTGGTGACCAGTTACAAAGGCCACCATCAGTCGCAGATCCCGTCTGCCGTCGCGACGACGATCTCCGACACCCCCGTTCAGTGGGTATGTTCATCTGTGCTGCCACTAGATCTCTGAAAATAAAATTAGTCAATGGAATTATGTCAACACAATTGTCGACAAGCAACGCTGCGCGCGGCTTGTCCACTGACCGATCATAAATCGGCTTACTTGATTGGGATTGTAGTCACCGGATCTGGCCACTATTGATCCATGGCTCCTGCAATAGCGCAAGACCGATGTTTTCTTCGGCAAAGATCCTGCACAGCGTGGCCGACACCCCTTTGGCGTGATGCAGGTTTGCATCAATGGTGCCGGTTACGTCGGGGTCCCTTCCCTCGCGACCCTTTGGTCGGTTTTTCCGATCTTTCCCCAGGTTTCGGTGTGCTGCTTTTGGCCGGGGGTTGAGGCCTTCGGACGATTTTCGCCACACTTCCCTTATCTGCCCGTTTCCTCCCGCGAGCATAAGCTGCCCCGCTGGTAGACGGGCCATCATCAAGGGCGGATTCTCTCCCTTTGATTGCTGACGACTTACCAGCTTTCTTTGCCGCCGGCTTCTCGCCATTTTTCTCGCCACCATCCTTTGAACCAGTGTTCTTGAGGTGCAGTCTCACCTGCCCAAAGCAGTAGCTGACCTTTCCTCCCATCTTCACAAGCTTCTGGTAGGAACAAGCATCCACTTCCAGACGAAGATGGAGGAATTCGCCGTGTACTTGTCTTTGAGCCACTGCCCAATGAGTTGCAGCCAAGTCATTTTGGGCCGCTATGAAGGCCAGGACCCTCTCATTTGACAGCTCAAGACTATGTGGGAAGTATCCCCTCACAAAGTGCGTGCGAGGGAATTCTTCTTCAAGGACAATCTTACATTCTACCCCTGATTTCTCCTTGATGTAGTAAAGGTTGGACTAAGTCCATTCCGCCGTCTCATTGTTGACGCACACAAGCATCAACCAGTCGGTGCGCCGTAGACAGCTTTCAAACTGTGGTTTGAAAGTTCCTGCTTTCTCAATAACCGCCTGAAGAATCGTACTTTTGACCCTTTCAATCTGGTCGGCAGTTAGAAACGGAGCTTCAAGAGCTGAGACAAAACCCAGTCGAATGCCCTTTGGCGTCTGGACCCTTTGGGCATATGTCTGTCTCGCACATGCACGCTTTGCCGGAGCTCCAGTAGAGGGAGAGTTTTCGGATCGTTCCCTCTTTAGTTTTGCGACTGCCGGAGCCCTTGTGGTGTCCCTTAAGGCGTCTTCCCCCGACAGTCCTTTGTTTAAAGCCGCCTTAAATAAGCGCCGCTCCCTAGAGTTGAGCTTAACGAATCCCATTCCGGATTCCAGGCTGAGCCCCTGTAAACTTACGCCTCGCACTGTGCTGCCAGAATTCACCGAGTTCAAGCTGCAAGCATCATCTTGCTCAGCGACTTCGGTGCCAGAGCCAGAGGACATTATCTCCTCTTGCGTTATTCTAGGCACTTCGGTCGCGGCACGAGTTGCCGCCTCCGTGGACTTTTTGTCCTCCGCCTTCAGGTTGGTACCTTCAACTGCTTGCCCAGTGGCGCTGCCATTGTTGTCGGTTGCCAAGTTGTTTGTTGGGTTCTCCGAGCTAGAAGACAATACCCCTTGCTGCGGATTTCCGACTGCTAAGGTCGTTTCCTCAGCTCCTTCATTCACGGGCCACATGTCCGCTTCCAGAAGCTTGGTACCAGCGTTAACTGGCCCAATGGCTCCGCTAATGTTGGTGGTTGATGGTTTTAGAGTCTCATCCAACTCATTTTTTTTCATTCAAATTCGTATCCATTTATATTATTTCAAATGTAGGGATGGGATGGTCACGTGTACCATGGGAAGTTGTTTAGGCACGGAAACCCTACATATTTTGCAACGTTTGCAAGGTATGAAAGCCCTATATATTTTGCAACAACGAGTACGTTGACTCGTTGTGTTTTTTCTTTTTTTTGGAACAGTTTAAATCTTTTGACAAGTTGTATACTAAATAAATTGAAATTGTGGTTCTTTTTAAAGATTACTATCACTAAATAAAACAGTGTTTTTTTGTAAAAAAAAAAAAAAAAAGGTTATTTAATAAAATAAAGTTAAGATTGTTTTACAACCCTAAAGTAAACAAACCGTGTGTTTAATTGGTCTCCAATTCCAAGAGAAATTCAGAGTCAAGTTTTTAGCATAATTGTGTTTTCACCAGTTGACACCAAGATACAAAAGTGAAGGTTTGTGGTCTCAATTGGACCATTCACCATTTTCCAGCCAGTGATAATAGAAATTTGTTTCGTGCCTGGTTCTTTTGTCACCTGATGTAGCATATCGATCCTGTGTAACACAACAATAAACTCACCCGGAAAGGGAAAGTGCTTGTTAATCCTTATACCTTCACCACAAATAGAGGAAAACACCTTCAAGTGAGTCTGACGGCCGAACAGTCGCAACCGTATCGTTACTTATCACCACCCCACTACAGACCGTAGCATCCCACCAACACCGGTAAGTCCACAACTTTTGAATTTACTACCACCCCTATATATATTTTACCCCCGTGTACCCATACATTTTGGTAATATGAGAAAAAAACTTGTACTTATTTCATAAGCCAAAGTAATAAGGGTCTTCATGATATTGCTTAAAATTACCATTTGTGCAAATGGGTAAACTTGCGAGACTCGTTTCATGAAGATCCTTTTTAATTTTTGTGTATTTTTAAACAATTAATGTCATTTCAATCAGAAACGTCAATAAAAAATATATTAAAAAAAAATAATTAAAAATATAATAAAAAACTTGAAATTTGTAAATTATAAATGAAATTTGTTTTTAAACATGCATAAAGAAAGCCAAAAGACTAATATGCTTATATTATTACAAGAATTTATTGTTTGTGATTTATTTACACTTGAAGTTTTCATTGAAAACGGCGCGTAAGCATTAAAAAAATTTGTCTGTATAAATGCACAATTGAACAGCGCAAGTTTACGAGTCAAAATTGTTGGGCAAATTTAAGCAGTTTGTGTAAATGAATTCTCATACAATTTTTGACAGTTCATTTACGAGGGTGTAAGAATGCACAGTTTGCACAGTTTACGAGACTTATAAACGATATCATGAGGACCCTTAATATGAAATAACTACATACATACATCCTCGCATATAATTTGCATTTATTTCCATAAAGCAAAACCCACCACCAAAATTACTCCATACATACATCTAAATCAACAAGCATACCTACTAAGAATTAACAACAGTCGGGCTAGTTGCAAAAGAAAAAATCTACGAAACCAGTTTGTACCGCAACAAACAAAATAACAAAATCTGCCGGCAATTACCATCCCCCCGCAGCTTTTTTAACATTGTCAACTCCATAACCATCAACACAACAAGTTGATGAGCGAAAAAACCCACAAAAGAAAAGAAGACATAAATAAGAGAAAAAATCAAAATTGCATTGCATTATACTGTCTGATATTCAAGGTTAATATCAGTCGGCATCTCTGGTTTTTTTTTTTTTGTAATCGTCAACTGCACTAGTTCCCTCTGCTATTGACATCTCATAATTTTACGCAGTCGATCGACTCGTTGGTTTTTGATTTTTGGTGAGAGAGCAAAATATCAACGAACCAGACAAAATAAATGTATGTATGTACGGTGTAAAATAAGGAAATCATAACTAGGTCACTGGGACAAATTGAACTGTATATAAGACATTATAAACTAACAGCTGGTAACGAGGGCAGCGCGAAAAGTCATCGGAGATTTCATTGAATTATTATTATATTGTTCAATAATATTTACTATTAAAATAAATAAAGAGAAATACAGTGAATGTACAAAAATAAATAAATCATCCTAAATCCCATGACACATGATAGCCCATTTGCTGCGAATTAATTATACCCCTATATACCCATATTATAAATTAATCATTTAAAATTCTTTAAATTTTTTAGCAACTAATTTTCATTGGTCGCTCTAACGAAGCACCTCTGAACATTTCTCTAAATTTTTTCACTAATAAATTAATTAAAAATTAATCATTAAAGTTTCTTTTGGATTTTATCATCAAATTTTCATCGGTCGCTTTTACGAAGCACCTCTGAAAATTTCTTTAAACTTTTTTAATAACAAATTTATTAAAAATTAATCATTAAAGTTTCTTCACACTTTATCAACAAATTTTCATCGGTCGCTCTTACGAAGCACCTCTGAAAATTTCTTAAAAAAAATTTCTTATTTTCCCAAATAACCTTCAGCGATCGCTTTTACGGAGCACTTCTGAAAAGTTCATTCAAGTTTTCTAAAAATATTTTCATATATTAATAAGCACGAGTCGCTTTCACGAAGCACCATCGAAAATTTACCTAAATTTTCATAAAAAAAAGAATTCTTAAAAATTTAAATCGTATAAAGCCAATCACCTGAGAAAAAATGGCATCGGTAAAAAATGTCATACGTTGTTCTGATCGTGTGGTCGAATTCAAAAACTACTTTGACGGTCTAAAGGTAGAGTCGCACACGCGACACTCCCTCGAGGCTGACGAAAAGCAAATCGATCGTCTCTGGTCAAGTTTCGAGTCGTGCTATGAAACTGCGGTGGATAATTATGAAACTCTCAAAGAGGAGATCGATCTGGAAACCTTAAGGGGACGTTTTAACTCTACCTTTGGGAGCCACAAAGCTGTGATCGCAAAGATCCACGAACTTAGTGAGGCTCTACAAGCCAATGAAAAAACAGCCTTCCCCTCGAATGATAGCAACCGCGATATGACCTCACACATTTCTTTACCCCCATGCGATACCGAAGTCTTTCATGGGGACTATAAATCATGGCCAACTTTCCGTGACATGTTCACGGCCCTATACCGCAACAATAAGCGTCTATCACCAGTAGAGAAAATGTGCCATCTGGTCAAGAAAACTCAGGATGAAGCGCGAGAGCTTTTAAAGACATGCCCTATGACTAACGATGGTTTTAATATGGCTTGGCAAAATTTAGTTCATCGCTATGAAAATAAGCGAATACTAGTGAACGCCCAACTAAAGTCGCTTTTCAACATAAAGCCCATTTCAAAGGAAACTGGTTCCGATCTTAGACGTTTACAACGCACAATTAATGATTGTATCACCAACCTTCGTTTGTTAAACATTGAAGTCGACAATTGGGATGTAATTTTTGTATATATTTGCTCAACGTGTCTACCTGAGACCACACTGAGCTTATGGGAACAAGCTTTGCCATGTACCACTGATTTGCCAACGTGGAAAGCCTTAGATGCTTTCTTATCATCAAGGTTTCAAACTTTAGAGTCGGTCGCGGATATTCGATCCACGTTTTTAAACTCGCATGCCCCAAAATCTTCAAAACCTTCATCCCAAGGGCCCAAGGTAAAAAGCTATCAGACCAATATTGCCCCTGACAACAAGGGTAAATGCGCGCTGTGCTCCAAATTTCACCCGCTCAGAAGTTGTGCCGTTCTTCTGGCCATGTCTATTGAAGACAGGTACGCCACGGTGAAGAAACAAAATAAGTGTACTAACTGCATGGGGACATCGCGCGGAGCTAAGAATTGCCAAAGTAAATTCACCTGCAAAATATGTAAGGGAAAACATCATTCCCTGCTTCATCGCGTAGACGGGAAGAAAACCCCAGCTAATAACAACACCGGGAAAAATAACCAAGCTCATCAAAATATTAACCCCCTTCCCGCTTTAGATGTGACCCCTTCCACTTCGTCCCAAGCAGCAAATAGAACGCTGCAATCGTTTTCAAGTCACCTTGAACCCACCACACAATCTGTCATACTCGGTACCGCGTTAGGCGACGTCTACAATAACGACCTTAAATGTACTGTTCGTGCCCTAATCGACTCTGCCTCGGAGGCGACATTTATTTCGAAAAAATTGCAAAGGCAACTTGGTCTTTATACTCGGCCATCAGCAGCCCAAGTCCACGGGTTAAGTGACTCCGTCACTGCAACTTCCACCCAAAGCTGCCACGTAAAAATCGGATCCCCGGTTGACAAATCGTTTGAAGTCTTTTCGGATGCATTAATCATCAATAAACTTACCGGTCACCTTCCCTTTTACCCCTCATCGGCAATAAAAGATAGCGAGTTCTCCAATTTGCGATTGGCTGATACCTATCGTCATAGCTGTCGTGAGATAGATTTACTGCTTGGTGCAGATGTTTACCCAAAAATTATTCTGGACGGTCTACAAAGAGACTCACAGCAATCCTTGCTTGCCCAAAATACAGTTTTCGGGTGGATTATTACGGGAAAGGTATCCGCACACCCGTGCGGAAAGGCGGTTTTATAATTTTTTAGCTCCATAGAATTGAATAATCAACTTCAGCGGTTTTGGGAGTTCGAGGATATCCCGAGGGTGAAAACGTCCTCCCCGGAGGACACATACTGCGAAAATTTGTACACATCCACTACGTTCCGAAATAAGGAAGGTCGATACGTCGTTTCACTCCCATTTAAAAAAGATTACCTGAAAAATTAAATATTGGCCCCTCTCGAAAAATAGCTTTCTCCCAGTTTTTACGAAACGAGGCGAGATTAAGCAAAAACCCCCAACTTAAAACTGAATACGATAAGGTAATCACAGAGTACTCCACTCTAGGTCAAATGACCAAAGTAACCCCCATTAATGGTGACAGCGGCACTTACTATTTGCCCCACCATGCCGTTTTCAAATCCGACAGCACCACAACCAAATTGCGCGTGGTATTTAATGCCTCCAGCCCCTCATCCAATGGCATAAGCCTTAATGATTTACTTCATCCCGGCCCAGTTCTGCAGTCAGATTTAATGATTTTACTTTTGAGATGGAGATTCTACCGCTACGTGTTTAACGCGGACATCGAAAAAATGTACCGCCAAATCTTGGTGTACCCCAAGCACACCCCTTTTCAACGAATTTTGCATCGTGATTCCCCGAATGAGTTAACCCAGGACTTTGAGTTGAACACAGTCACCTTCGGTGTGAACTGTGCGCCCTATCTAGCCATAAGAACGTTGCTAGAACTCGCAAAAGAAAGCGAATCCACTTCCCCTCAAGCATGCGAAATCCTGCGAAATCACATGTATGTTGATGATGTCCTTTCGGGTGCCCATACCATATCGTCGGCACTAAAATATCGCAATGAGCTTATAGCAGTTCTCAAAACAGCAGGTTTTGCGCTACGAAAATGGACGTCTAACAACGAAATGTTGCTGCAAGGTCTGCCTTCAACACACTTGCTAGGTGAAGAATTCCTTCAGCTGTCTGAGTCCAGTATTACGAAAACTTTAGGGCTCAGGTGGAATGCTGGTAACGACCAATTTTATTTCAAGCTCAAAGCTAAACCGAATCGTGAATTAACCACAAAGAGATGTGTGCTTTCTGAAATTGCCAAGTTATTCGACCCAGCTGGATGGTTATCTCCCAAAATTATAATGGCAAAAATAATCATGCAGCAAATATGGAAAGATGGTACTGATTGAGATGAAGATTTGAACCCCCTTACTGTGAACAAATGGCGCGAATTTATCGATGACTACATAAAGATCGAAGAAGTCAGAATTCCCCGTTTTATAGATTACGATCCTGCTTACAAAGTCGAGTTGCACGGCTTTTGCGACGCGTCGGAAAAGGCGTACGCAGCCGCCATCTATATTCGCTCTGAGAATGAAGGATTTGTCACTAGCCACCTTCTGGCAGCAAAATCGAAAGTTGCCCCAGTTAAATTTGTTTCCCTACCACGAAAGGAATTATGTGGAGCAGAATTGCTGGCGAATATGATCGATTCTATTCAAGCGCAGCTCAATCTCAAAGACTACAAAATTTTCCTGTGGACAGATTCCACCATTGTGTTGGCGTGGTTGAGAAAACCGGCTCATAAGTGGAAAACGTTCGTCAAAAATCGAGTTTCGTCTATAATCGAAAAGGTAGGCAAGGATTCGTGGTCTCATGTCGAATCAAAAAGTAACCCCGCTGACTTGGCCTCACGTGGCATTTCAGTACGTGACTTATCATCTAGTGAGTTGTGGTGGCGTGGACCCGCTTGGCTAAGACGTCCTCATTCAGACTGGCCATCGCGAGAAAAGGAGTTTGACACAGAAGAAGAAATTAGAACAATTCGTACACATACAACCTTAATAAAGCAAGACGATATTCTTGAGAACTTTTCAGACCTACCTCGAGCGCTAAGAGTAATAGGTTATATTTTTCGATTTTACAAACGCACAAGAGCCAAGTTGACAGCGGAAGATAAAAGTCACAAAGAGCTGTCGGCCAAGGAAATAATTTCCGTAAAAAATCGTCTAATAGTCGGCTGTCAAAAATCCCACTTTAGCGAAGAATACTCAAAGCTATCTGAAAGAAAACCACTGTCCCGAAAAAGCTCGCTTCTAACTTTTAACCCCTTTCTCGATTCCAGCGGAATCATGCGAATAAATGGTCGGCTGGCAGACTCCCCTACCTTGCGCTATGATGAACGTTACCCCATTTTATTGCCTTATCATGCGCGCTTCACCAGGTTGTTTCTCATGTATTTACACAAACACACTCTACATGGTCAAAATGCGCTCTTAGGGTGGACTTTTTATTTATATTTATATATAAAAAAACATATCAAAAATGTTTTTTCAATAATTTACTTCTTTCACTTGTATTTAATAATTTCGGAAATATTTTTAAATATTTCAAATCGCATTAAAGTTTTGTATCAGAATATTTAATGAGTCAATAAACAATCACGCAAAAATCCTACTCTTGCACTCTCAGTCAGGTTAGCTGTGCTCATCACTGTTTTTATTATCAAAAATTGTTATAAAATTTTGTTTTTTTTTTTTTTTTTTTTTTTGTTTAATATATAAGTTTTCAACTTACTATTTCTTTAGCTATTTTTCTTCAGCTTTTTTGAATTACGTGCTGTAGTTAATGTTGTTTATGTTATTTTTAAAATAAATATATTAGAATTTATTGATTATGAAATCTTTAAACAGGTTATCAACTGTTTCTAAAAAGTTTTTAGTGCAAAAGAATACACAATTGTTGAAAGTAATCAAAAAGAATCAAAAAATAGTCGTTGAAAATAATCGGATTACTTTTTGATTACTTTTGATTATTTTTTAGTAATCGCCGGTACTTCTGATTATATTTTGATTACTTGTAATCGTAATCAATTAGTAATCATGCAAAACCAAAAGTAATCGTAATTGTAATCATTACTTTACCCATATGAAAAAAGTAATCTAATAAGTAATTATTACGATTACTAATCATTACTTAACAGCTATGCTTCAAACAATGTCATGCTGTATTACTGTACCGATTATACCTGCTGTGCTATTAAATATTTTTTCAGCTTCTATATTGTAGTCAAATTGAAATTCAGAAGTATAGAATTTATGAGTGTCAAAAGGGGTTAGAGAGATTTTACTAGCTGTAGGAAGGTGAAAGTATCTACTTTGAACCCAAATGCACTTTTGTACCTGTTTGGATCAGCCTATAGAACACTTTTTTAGTTTGTGTAAAATTATTCGCAACATTTATTTTGCTCTTTTTATTTTACCTATTCATATGACTGGAATATAAATGTACCAAGCCAAGTTGTGTTAGGTATTTTATATTATATAATTACCAATGCCTGTGGGATTTTAAGCGTATCCTACTTTAGCCCAATTTAGTTTTTTATTCTACCTTATTATGCAACCTAGGAACACAGTATAATGCAAGCTATGTATAAAAGCCAGTGGTATTCGAATAAAATCTCAGTTGCTAAAATATATATAAGCAATAACAATCTAATTTTTAAATATCTATAAAAATGGTGAGCTTCAGCTATAAAGAATTATCCGAAGAGTATTTTAAAAATAAAAAGGAGGAAGATGTTTTAAGTTACATTGAAGGAAAACTCAATTTATATTCCTGCAGCACTGAAATACGATCGGAACTGCAAAATAAAATAATCGATTTCGTCAAAAACTTAAAAAAGCGGTTCAAACAAGTTGGATGGAGTAAACCTAGATTTTACAACAGTTTTGCAAACTGGTTAGATGGCGAACTCAGTGTCCAGATATCTTCAGAAGGTACAAATAACAAGTTAGAGTGCTATATTCGGCTGTGCCGAATTTTTGATACCCTCCACCGACAGTTCGAATGTTTAAGGAGTAATATCTGTATGATGTTATTATTATCTTAAACTGTGACGATTTGTTATTAATTATGGATTTAGGCGACTAAACTGTTTTCCGGTAGTAGGGTTTATATGGGGACTAGGGTAAATTATGGACCGATCTTCACGAAATTTCACAGTCTTTTTCCCAGTTCTATAATACTTTGATGTACCAAATTTTGTTATGATAGCATTATTTTTTACGGATTTAGGCGTACTAAACTGTTTTCCGGGAGTAAGGTTTATATGGGGCCCAGGGTAAGTTATGGACCGATCTTCACGAAATAGCACAATTTTATTTCTTGTCCAATAAAACTTTGATGTACCAAATTTTGTTATGATAGCATTATTTTTTACGGATTTAGGCGTACTAAGTTGTTTTCCGGGAGTAAAGTTTATATGGGGCCTATGGTAAATTATGAACCAATCTTCACGAAATTTCAAAGATTTATTTTTAGTTCTATTAAACTTTGATGTACCAAATGATGAACCGATCTTCACAAAACTTAACAGTTTAATTTCTAGTCCTATGTAACTGTGACTTGCCAAAATTTGTAATGATTGCATTGTTAGTTAGGGTTTTAGGCTTAATATACTGTTTTCCGGGAGTAGGGCTTATATGGGGCCTAGGGTAAATTATTGACGGATCTTCACGAAATTTCACAGCGTGATTTCCAGTTGAATAAAACGAATTGTTGCGAAATCTTATATCATTCTGTGCATTTTTCCACCATTTATGTTAGTTTTTGTAACAAAATTATCAATTTTTTTTAGGTGGTGGTTCCACATTTTGATTCATAGCTCAGATCCTATTAATCCGATTTTGCTGAATTTCAATCCCAAACTGCTTAGGATAACTACAAGCAATTTGACACCAAGTTTGTTGATTTCTTTTGAGTTTTTCGAAAGTGAGCGTGTTTTCAACAGACGGACAGACGGATAGACAGACGGACATGGCTAAATCGACTTAAAATTATTCAATGACAAACTGAATATACCCTCTTCACAACTAATTGTGGTGGAGGGTATAAAAAGAACCTTGGGAGGCCAAAGAAATTACTTGAGAACTGTAGCGATAGATCTAAAAGACGGAAGCTTAAGGATATCAACGAAGAAATCGGAGATACAAGTATTCAAGAAGCTTTGTTATATCAACTGCGATCACAAAAAGAACTCACAAAAGTCGATATTATTGAAAAAGTTTTTATCGCTAGTCCCAAGAGAACAAAACGGATTCTTAAGAGTATTCCAACGCCAAGCGATGAAAAACAGTTTTCAAATGAAGAGGCATTAGCATTATTTTTAGATTTGAAGTTAACAAAAGAGCAATATATTCAGCTCAGAGTGCGTGCAATTGAAAAAGGTTCAAATCTGTATCGTACTTATCATCACATAACTGCTGCTAAGAAGGAATGTTTGCCACCAAGGGACACTATTAAAATCACACCAATTTCGGCAGAGGTAAAACTTCAAGGTCTACTTAATCATACAGCTCAGCGTTTACTACAATCACTTAAAGGAGATGATTTGAAAAAAATATGGGAACTGCAAGTTAACTCTCTTTTGCAAATAGGGATGTGATGGTTTTTCTGGACAGAAACAGTACAAGCAATCTATATGTGAAAATACTTCGGATACAGATATGTTCATGGTATCATTTGTTCCATTGCGATTGGTAAAGAATTTGGAACACTCGGAGCCTTCGACCAGTACAATGCAAGCAAAGGGTATTTGGAAAAATCTCAAAATTTACACTTATTTATTTTTTTAAACTAAAAAGTTTTCTAGTGGAACTGGTTCCAGTTGAACCTGTTGTAGAGTTGATAATGTAGAAACATATTCACAAAATGATCATAGGTATTATTACATGCCTATACAATTTTTTTAAAGGTATAGTGGCATATACGAAGCGAATGTATATGCATATAAAGGTAATATGAATACGAATTTCTCCAGATATATATAAAAATGTTTATATTTTTCAAAAGAAAATATTAAGTGTATGCTTGTAGAAGCAATTTATAGTCAGTTTGACATTTTTACTCCCATATGCCCTATTCCAAATCAAATTTTTCAAACAAAAAAAAAAAAAAAATTATTTGAGTAAAAAATTCTAATAATTCAGCACACCGATTTTTATACATTTAGAACAGTAATGTTTTCTTATATGTCCATTATTTTCTAGAAAATTCTGAGCAATATCGAATGTTAAATTATATTGCCTTGAACAAAAAAAAAATTTAAAGCCGTTTTCCGGGATTGGGAATTTGGGTATTTGTTAATCAAAAATGGGGATGTTTTTCAGTCCACTGTTTTAAGAACTTTTTAATCTACATAACTGCCAAAATTCATTATGATACCTTTATTCATGTTAGATTTATAGAATGTCAAACATTAAAATTATTAAAATATAGTGTAAATGAATAAAAGGGCTTTCAATATGAGTAAAAAATAATATTTTTAAGGTTTGACATGCTATAAATCTGACATGAACAAAGATATGCTAACGAAATTCGGCAGTTATGTAGATTAAAAAGTTCTTAAAACAGTGGGCTGAAAAAAATCCCACTTTTTTAATAAAAAAAATACCATAGTTCTCAATCTCAATCATTAGCATTTTCATACTAAATGCTAAAAAACATCAAAAGTTCAAATTTGACCTAAAATTTCTCAACAACTACTAAACGGATTTTAACAAAATTAAAACTGTAAAAAAGTTCAAAAAGTCTTCTCTCTTGCAAAAAAAAATTGCAAAATTATCTCTATCGGTTCAAAAGTTACAGATTTTTGGCCGATGAAAAACGATTTTCAGCCACTGTGCGGCGATATATCCACACAGGCCTTTCTTGCCGCCTTTGCTCGATTCTTTTCGTGACGAGGCACCCCCCACGATATGTACTCCGACAATGACACCGCCTTTGTTGGCGCTGCTAATGTCCTCCATGGCGATCAACAACATTTCTTGTCTAAGATTCAAAAGGGTCTTCTCTCTCAGGATGGATTTACTCCCGTCGACTGGCACTTCATCCCCCTGGCGCTGCCCATATGGGTGGCCTCTGGGAGGCAGGGGTCAAAAGTTTCAAGGCCCATTTCAAGAAACTGTGCCATAGTCAAAGTTTTACTTATGAAGAATTCAGCACCATGCTAGCACGAATTGAGGCGTGTTTAAATTCAAGACCATTAAGCCCCATGAATGAGGACCCAAAAGACTTATGCGCCCTGATGCCAGGTCATTTTCTCGTCGGAACCCCACTATTATCTCCCTCCGAACCTGACTTGTCCAGCCATTCCCTCAGCTATGTCAATCGTTGGCAAAAGCTAAAAATTCTTCACCATCACTTGGCACGTAGATGGAAAGAAGAATATCTCACCGAACTTCACAAGCGAAATAAATGGAAACACCCTCAGCGAGCTTTTGCTATCGGCGATCTGGTAGTTGTCCGGCAAGATAACTTACCCCCAAATCAATGGCGTCTCGGTCGCATTGAGAAAATCTTTACTGGTCCCGATAGCCGAGTTAGAGTTTCTGAAATCCGCACCGCTAATGGCCTCATAACCCGTCCGATTGTAAAACTTGTGCTACTGCCACCCCCGTCAAAGGCATGACAATTAATTTTCCGCCCTTATTTTTTCCTCATTACAGTAACTATGCACCACCGCAGCCGCGAAGTTTCTCCCGTCGAAGAGCGGAATAAACGGGTGCAACCACGTTCTACCAACCCCGCCAACTATGCCGTAAGGGCCATCCGCTCCGCAAGTGCAGCAAATTTTTACGAATGACCGTCTCTGACAGAAAGGACATCGTTAAGCGTCACCAGTACTGCCGAAACTGCCTCGCCCACTCCCATTGTCTAAAAAACTGTCGCAGCAGTGAGCGCTGTCACGACTGCAATGGGCAACACCATACCCTACTTCATCAGCCTGAAATCACCAGAGCAAACGAGCAATTGAGTCGAGCAGATGACACCACCGTGGTCCCTACAGTATTGCTGCAAATTCGGTTAGACAATGAGTGGAAACTGGTCCGCGGCCTTCTAAATCCGTGCGCAACTACAAGTTCTATCGCACCATTTATTATGGAACGGTACCACCTGCCGTTTGAACGGTTTAATGCGGACAAATGGTGTCAATTGACGTTTCGGACCCGGTTTGAAGAAGAACATGGGACATTTACTGTAAGGGCCAAGGTCTCCAGCGAGTTGCCTCAAAAGCCACCGGCTAAGCATCTTGATCGTAGTGTCGCAGACGCTTATCGTTATTTACGGCTGGCTGATCCAGATTTCTTTGAGAGTAACTCCATCAACCTTGTCCTGGGAGCAGATATCTATCCACGAATCATACGCAACTGGATTCAACTGGCCTCAATTGGCTCTCCAATCGCCCAAGACACTGTACTAGGCTGGGTCATAATTCGGAAAATTTGGAGTTTAAACGACAACATATTTTACCATCACAACATTTATACACTTTTTTTTTGAATGAACTTATATTTGTATTAATCATGAATTATACTTGCCCTTATGTATATACTTACGCATCCTAATTAATGAAATTATTTTTTGTATTTCTCTTGAATTGTATGATAATGTTTATATTTCCACTTCAGTAATATTACTATTGAATTTATTATATGAATTATTTTGCATCCTTACTAGAGCTTAACTGCTTGTCCGTGGCTAGGATTTCTAGGCCTGTACAACCTACCCTCGTGGTTATCTTGGTTATACCAAGGGGGGGCGGGATGTTTAGGCACGGAAACCCTACATATTTTGCAACGTTTGCAAGGTATGAAAACCCTATATATTTTACAACAACGAGTACGTTGACTCGTTGTGTTTTTTCTTTTTTTTGGAACTTCAACAGGCAGTTGAATGCTCTCTTTTACTTTTTGAAAATTCATTCTAAGTAGTGAAAGCAAACAGAACAGTTTAAATCTTTTGACAAGTTGTATACTAAATAAATTGAAATAGTGGTTCTTTTTAAAGATTACTATCACTAAATAAAACAGTGTTTTTTTGTAAAAAAAAAAAGGTTATTTAATAAAATAAAGTTAAGATTGTTTTACAACCCTAAAGTAAACAAAAGCTAAACAAACCGTGTGTTTAATTGGTCTCCAATTCCAAGAGAAAGTCAGAGTCAAGTTTTTAGCATAATTGTGTTTTCTCCAGTTGACACCAAGATACAAAAGTGAAGGTTTGTGGTCTCAATTGGACCATTAACCATTTTCCAGCCAGTGATAATAGAAATTTGTTTCGTGCCTGGTTCTTTTGTCACCTGATGTAGCATATCGATCCTATGTAACACAACAATAAACTCAGCCGAAAAGGGAAAGTGTTTGTTAATCCTTATACCTTCACCGCAAATAGAGGAAAACACCTTCAAGTGAGTCTGACGGCCGAACAGTCGCAACCGTATCGGTACTTATCACCACCCCACTACAGACCGTAGCATCCCACCAATTTCTACCAACACCGGTAAGTCCACAACTTTTGAATTTACTACCACCCCTATATATATTTTACCCCCGTGTACCCAAACAGAAGTCTAAATTAAAACTGGAGGTCGACCTGTATCCAGAGTCCGCTTACTAACGACCAAGCTCCCCTCTGGCCATACATCCATCGGCGTAAGCTGTTCAACCTTGGATTGGGGTGATTTTTTGTAGAGTTGTCTTCTCTCCGCCCGACTACCATTAGCCAGCATCCAGAGCAGAGACATGACCGTGCTGAGGATCTGTTACCAGCCGTCCCCACGTGGAGGGTATAGTCGCACTTCCAGAAGTGAGACACAGTTACGGCACGATCACAAAGATGCGTGTTAGTCCCCCTGTGTCTCCATCTGGCTGACGGCTCTGGTATTATTGGTATTGATAAAATCAGTAATAAAATGCTTTTGGAGCTAACTCGCATAGCAAAGAAAATTTTTATTTTTATTTTTAATGCTATTTACGCCTTGAATACTATCCTCAAAAATGGAAGGTTTCCTTAGTTACCATGATACCAAAGCCAGGTAAAGATCATACAAAAGTTGAGTCTTATAGGTCTATTAGCTCATTATTAGTTTCAAAATTAGCACCGATTTTAAGTGAAAATAGATGTATTCCAAACCATCAGTTCGGATTTAGAAGAAAACACAGCACAATCAAACAGACTCATCGAATAGTAAATGTCATAAGAAAAGCATTTGATGAAAATAAATATTGCTCAGCACTCTTCATCGATGTTTCGCAAGCTTTTGATAAAGTCTGGCATGAAGGCTTATTAAATAAATTGAATCAAAATTTACCAACAAACACACAAGCTGCTAGAAAGCTACTTAGTCGGTCGAAAATTTATTGTTAAAGAAGGAAATTTCTTAAGTTCACCTCAGCTTATTGGCGCTGGAGTCGCACAAGGCAGCATCCTGTAGCTCGTTTCTGTATTTCTCGCATCGTAAAATTTCTTACATGAAGTGTGAAACAAAAAATTCCATCGTTTCTCGATTTGTGAGAAAAAAGTATTTCTGTATTTGAATGCGAAAACAGACAACACAGATTCTGTTTTAACTGGAATATTTATTTTATCCCCATTGTGAAAATTGTCCTCGAAATTGTTTGTCTCTTCCCTGAAAAATGTATCGGCAAAAGCAAAATTTCGAGGGAAAGTAATGGACCGACTTGGCTTATTTTGAACACTTAATACTTCTTATATACATATACAAAATATGATTGATATTTGATATTCTTATCTTATATGGATAAGAATATGATAACTCAACATATTATTTTGTGGGCAAAGTTCTTACTGGGTCTTTAACCCGTTCATTTATGAACCGATTTTTAAAAAAAGATTATAGGAAAAGGTAAATTAAAGAGTTATATCTCAGCCATTTGTAAACCGATATAGTTAAATTTCAATAATATTCTATTTCGGACTACATACGATGTACATAAATATAAAACAACGTTGTCACTATCAATTCTAGGTTTTTCGCAAAAATAAAAACCCTGAATATTTAAAATACTGTTATCAAACCTGATTTAATTTAAAAATTTTCGAGTTTTGATCTCGGTATTTGTAAATATATATCAATTTTAAAAAAGGATGTATGTTTATTTTAATATGATATTTTCTCATGCCTTTGTGTAACTTCTCCAGGGAAAAACAACCATTTTAAGTTGTTATCGGATTAAAGAAAATAAATAATTTAATAAATTATAAAATATTAATAAATTATAATCCTCCAGCTTAACAAAATAAATATGTATAAATTTGTTGAAGCCAGTTCAACAATGATTGACAAGTTTTCGTGAGTGTAATTAGATCTCTTTATTTACTTTTTTATTTTATCCTCTTGGAAAGGGATTATTTTATTTATTTTCTTTTGTTCCCCATGAACTTATGTTAACCCCTTTGAATTAGCGGTTTTTTCATGTAATTACATTATTTATATATATATATATATAAAGGGTGGTTAAATTGTAAGGGCCGATGTTGAATGTGAACCACACCTAAACGCCAAGTTTTTTTCCGAATTTTATTTGACATTTCTCTATTTCAGACTTACTCAATTTGAACCATGGAGAGATACACAATCCAACAACGTGTTAAAGATATCCAGACTTATTATGAAAATAGGCGTTCAAATCAAAATGCATATCGTGCACTTCGTGATTTTTTTGGTCAATTTGATCGTCCAAATGTGCGTACAATCGCAAAAATCGTGGAAAAATTCGAGCAAACCGGGTCTGTAGAAGATGTGAGAACACCAGTGCATGCTCGTACATCTCGTACTGCAGGAAATATTGCTGCTGTTCGCGATAGTGTGGCTGAAGAGCCGTCCACCCCAACTCGTCGTCGTGCCCAACAATTGCACCTCTCACGCTCGTCGTTGATGAAAATTATGCATAAAGACTTGCATTTACACGCTTACAAGGTGCAATTGGCTCAAGAACTAAAGCCTCTTGACCATTCCAAACGTCGTGAATGGGCAGAATGGTGGCAAGAAATGGCAACAGTGGATGGTCAATTTTCGAAGAAAATCATCTTCAGTGATGAGGCACATTTTCACCTCAGTGGATTCGTCAATAAACAGAATTGCCGCATTTGGGCGAATGAGAATCCAAGAGTGATTGTCGAAAAACCAATGCACCCACAAAGAGTGACTGTTTGGTGCGGTTTATGGGCTGGCGGCATCATCGGGCCGTATTTGTTCCAAAATGAGGCCGGTCAGGCAGTTACTGTGAATGGTGTTCGCTATCGTGAGATGATAACGAACTTTTTATGGCCCGAATTGGAAGATATGGATGTGGACGATATGTGGTTTCAGCAGGACGGTGCCACTTGCCACACAGCTAACGAAACAATGGCTCTTTTGCGCAACAAATTCAATGGCCGTGTTATCTCACGTAATGGCGATGTCAATTGGCCGCCAAGATCATGTGATTTGACACCGTTGGACTTTTTTCTTTGGGGTTATTTGAAAGAAAAGGTGTACGTCGATAAGCCAGCAACAATTCAAGAGCTAAAGGATGAGATAATTCGGCACATTAACGGCATAGAACCTCCATTATGCCTCAGGGTCATCGAAAATTTGGACCATCGGATGGAGGTGTGCCGCCGTGGTCGCGGCGCCCATTTGGCCGATATTTTGTTCCATACATAATTGAGTAATACCAATACAGTCAAATCCCGATAATTCGTACCCCGAAAAATCGTAATTCTTGATAATTCGTAATAAACTGTCGGTCCCTTGAAAAAATCTCGTTAATTCGTAAAATTTTCATACATTTTGGTCCCCTCGATAATTCGTAATTTTTTTTCAAATAAAATCTTCTTTACCTCTTATAAATCGTAATTGTTTGCTAACTACCACTTGTAATTCGTAATAAAAACAACAAAAACATGGAAAGAATGCTTTTTTGCTTACCATTTTTTTTATTTTTGCGTGCGTTTTTGCTTGTGTGTGGATTAATTTTTTTAAGATCAGTTTGTTACATGCATAATTTTTATTTATAATTTTTATATATTTTATTTTTAACAATTGTTTTTTATGTTTTTTTTATCGTTCTAGTAAATAAATTGAAAAACCCCGTTTATTCGTATTTATTTTATTTTAACCCCGTTAAATCGAAACCCCGCTAAATCGAAACCCCCTATAATTCGTAAGAAATGGCCGGTCCCTTGCGATTACGAATTATCGGGATTCTACTGTATATCGTAATAAAATAAAATTACAATAATTTCCTTAATAGTTTGTGTTTTATTCAAAATCAACATCGGCCCTTGAAATTTAACCACCCTTTATATATATATATATATATATATATATATATATATATATATATATATATATATATATATATATATATATATATATATAACATCATCATCATCCATTGTTTTAAAAGATTAAGTTAGTTATAAGTAAGAACTCAATAAAGCTAGAAGCTTGTCTACAAAGTTTAATAAAAAAAAAGAACCTGTTTGTGTTTTATTTGTAAACACACATCTTCTGTTTGGAAAAGGAGTTACCTAACCAAACATATGGTCCTTCGAAAAGTCCTAGAATAGGCTAGGACAGGAAAGAATTGGTGACTTGTAGTCTACATAATTCTGGAAAAAAAAACGGCAGCTTGCACGTCCGGCAGCAACTCCAAAAACTCAAAGACAATAGCTTGTCTTATAAACGTGTACTTCATCGGGCTAACGGCAGAAGAAGTAAGGTAACACTTCAGTGTACATTCCGTGTCATTGAAGCAGTCAACATAAAAGAAGAATATTTGGTTAATTCCAACCTGGAAAGGTACATCATTTTACACAAAGGCTGTAACAAGCAAAAGTATATTGGTGAAGAATTGACAAAAGCGACAAAAACGGAAAGAAGGTATGTACTGTGTTCTTTAGTTATTTTGTGCGACATTGTGTTTTCTCAAAAATAAAAATAGTAAGGAAAAAAGGGAGATTTTTCTACCTAAAATTATCCAGTCAAAAATTCATGGTGAAAGGCTACTACTTAAAAAATAGCAACAAAATTACATTACCACTAATAACCGCTAAAAGTTATACCACAAAAATTGTCACCACTAACGAATTTCCACAAGAAAATAAAAGAAAAGAGAGAACGAGACATCAATATTAATTCACACTAAACGGCAATAGTGTTGTCATCTTTACACCACTTAATATCTTTAAACGTTTCTTTCCACTTGTTCCTCTTACTTCAAACAACTTTAAGAATAAAGTAATATAAAAGAAGAAAAAGTTTAATGGTGGCGCGTGAGTGCAAAATTAAATAAATTAAAACAAATTTAAAAACAACTTACACTCAGTTTAGATGAGGGCTTTTACGACGTCGCTTTGTCGACGTCTCTTTTGGTTTGTTGGTGAGCGGTGTAGAAAAGAAAGAGGGGTTAACAAAATGTCTCGTTTTGTATTTTGCATGTCGTTTTTTACATTTCTCTTTTAACTTTTTCTGTTTACGTTTTATTCTTTTTCTTACTTTGAAGTGTGTGGTTGAAAATACAGTGAGACCTCGATTATCGATAATAGACGGGATCGGCAGAATTCTTGATTATTTATTTTTTTTGGTGTGTTTCTTATTTTATGTAAATATATACCGTTTTATTATGTAAACATGAGGAAAAAAGTAAATTTGGCAGAACATGCTTCCACACCGTTAAGATATTCTCTTTCTTCGTTTATTTAAATTTCTTTTGATTGTTCAAAATTTAACGAAAAAAAGATAATTTGTTTATAATTTCGGATAATAGAGGCAATTTAAATCAGTGCAAAAAAATGTTTGTTTTCCATTTTATTGAAGCTGCCGGTTAATCGAATGACGGGTAATCAAGGCCATACTGTAAATAAAAAAAAGACATGCAACCAAAAATCATCGTATGAACGCAAAGAGATTTTGGAAGTTGCTTTAAAAGGGAATCAAGATAAAACGACGTCGTAAAAGCCCTCATGTGAATTGAGTGTTAGAGGTAGTTATAAAACAAATAAAACCTTATTAAAATTTGTAAAAAAAAAAAGGAAAATATCAACAACAAAAAAAAAAAAAAAACAAACATAGGTATTGTGTTAGTGGTGGTGAAAAATTAAAAATTAAAGAAATAGTTTGAACAAACATAAAACGTACATACATAGTACATAAATTGTGGCACAAATAAAAAAAAACCAACTTCAAGTTGTAAATAACAACTTTTCTATAAAAATAGTCTACTTTAAATATAATAAATTTATTTATGGTATAAAATACAAAAGAAAAAAGGAAAATACAAAACAACAAAATCCAAAACAATTTTTTTTGTGTGCCATTATAAAAAAAAGCGGTGAGTTATTAAATTTAATTAAATTGGAGAAATTAATTAATGTTTAATCAGGTGGATTAGCAATAATTTCATGAAGAAAATATTTTTCGAAAAAAAAAAATTAATCAAACTAAAATAAAATGTATGGTTTAGTGGTATACCAAAAAATTGTTTTATTTTAAAATATTTAGAAAACCTGTGGTAAAATAAAACAAAATTGAAAAATTAAAAAGAAATTGCTATTTTGAAATAAAAATAATTTTAGAATTTGGCTATTACCAAACCCAATAAAATATTGGGTATAAATATATATATATATACAAATAAAGATATACAGAATTTGTTTCCACAAAAAGACTTTAGTTGCAGAACGAGGTTGACGTTTAAGGCAGTATTTAGATTCTCGGAGCAATTGGGCTTAAAAAGAAAAGAAAATTTTTGATCTGAGTCATTAGGGTTGTTTTTCGGTCTGGATTAGGAAAATGGCAGCGTCAAAAAGAAGATGCAAATTTGACCTGACAAAATTGGTGGCATTCTGTACAAATTTTGAAAGAACTTGTAGCGACGATTGTTCGTTAGCGTTTCTTGAGATCAAAAGGCAAGAACTAGAAAGAAGATGGGTCGAATCGTACGAAGAATATATTTTAGGGGATGACCAATCTGAGGGCAGTGATAAAAAAGATGACATTTCTTAAGATACGAAGAAGCTAGCGATTTGTAGCAGGCCTTAAAAACAAAAATTTTGCTAAAAACGGAAGAATTAAGAATAAATGAGAATAGGCCTACGAGTAGCAGATCCACATTAAAGTTGCCGGCATGTGAAACACAAAATTTTGACTGCGGCTACTCCAAGTGGCCTGCGTTCAGTAGCTCTAGCCCAAAAATTATACTATTTACGTAGCAAAGTGAGGGGGGAGGCCTACCAAGCCATAAAGGATTTTGACTTGGTAGATGATAATTTTCGTCTAGCTTGGGAGAAATTGAAGAACAGATTTGAGAATAGAAGGCTCTTGGTACAGGATCAAGTTAAAAAGATTCATGCGGTCACACCAGCTCAAAATGAAAACATAAAATCTCTTAGACAAATACAGAACACAGTTAACGACTGTTTAGCAATTTTAAAAAATTATGCAATTGAATTGCCTAATTACGATCTATTTTTGATTCATGTCGTTGTTTTAAAACTTTCTGATGAAACAATAAAAGAGTGGGAAGTTTCCCTAAAAAACCATCGCGAATTGCCTACATGGCCACAATTAAATGCGCTTCTTACTGAACGAATAGAAATTTATAAACTATGAGCGATAGGAAAAAGCCCACACCTAAAGAGAACCAGTCTTCACGAACTCATGCATTTTACACTCAGGGTGAACAAACGGCAAGTTGCAAAAAATCACTCTTTAAGAGTTTGTAAGTCATTCAAATCTTTATCCCCAAGTGAACGTGTTAAATTTGTTTTTGCAAATAAATACTGTGTTAATTGTTTAGCTCCTACACCTTAAATCAAAATGTTTAAGTACAAATACTTGTTCTGTATGCCACAAAAAGCATAACACAATGCTCCACTTAGAAAAATCTGAAAACGTAAAACACAGTAGCGTACCAACGGGTCATTCTCAGCAACCTTTGCGAAATGAGAAAAGTTCAACTTCAGGTACTCAAACCGAAACCAATTCTTTTAATACTCAAGTCGAGATCTCGCCTGTTTCCGATAGCAATCTTCAAGATAATATTCAAGCATATTTTGTTCGTCGTGAAGGCACTACGGTGTTACCTACAGCACTTATTCAGATAGATAATTCTGGTGAACTATTTACGGTGAGGGCTCTTCTAGACGCGGGAGCAGAAAAGAGTTTTATTACAACTCGTATCCAACAAAAACTTGCCATTCCGCTCGAAAAGCATCCCCGTCAAATATCAGGCTTCGGTGGAACAATTGTAGGAACTTCCAAAGGAAAATGTGCTGTCAATGTTAAATCGAGAGTTTCAAACTTTAAAAAAAAATCTTGGCACTTGTGGCCCCAAAAATAGCACACTTTTTACCCTCCCGTCCTATAAAGCTACAAAAATTATGTTGAAATAAAAAACTTAACTCTAGACAAAAGTTAGGGTAGTCTTCAACGCCTCAAAGAAAACGAGTAGCGGATTCTCATTGAACGACGTTCTTCATCAAGGCCCAACTCTTCAGTCAGATTTGATGCAAATAATAATTACAAATACGTCTTCACCGGCGATATTGAAAAAATGTTCCGCCAAATCGTAATGCATAAATCGACCGTATCAGCAGATTTTATTCCGTAATGAGACGAACAGTTTTGTTAAATCTTTCCAAATGAAAACAGTCACTTTTGGATTGAATTGTGCGCCATTTCTGGCAATAAGAACTCTGCAGCAGTTAAGTGAGGACTGCCATCACACATTTCCGATAGCATCCAAGATTTTGAAGAACGAAATATATGTGGATGATATCTTGTCGGGGGGACATAGTATCGAGGAAGCAAAGGCAAAACAAACTCAGCTAAAGCAAGTTTTAAACTCAGCAGGCTTCCCCTTGAAGAAAATTACAGCCAATAACAGTTTTCTACTAAAAAACTTGGCCCGGGAGGATCTTCTTGATGAAGACTTTTTAAAGTTTGATGATTCTAGCACCATTAAAACCTTGGGAATTCGCTGGAATGCTAAGTTAGACTTTTTCTACTACGTAGTGGAACCAAACCAAATTTCGCCCTTCACTACAAAAAGGCAAATTTTATAAGTTATTGCAAAGCTATTTGGTGATAGCTAAACTCCTGATGCAAGAGGTATGGGAACTTAAGGCGGGATGGGATGAGGGTGTCCCACCACATATACTTATAAAAGGGAACACATTTCTACAAAATTTACCAAAAATCTCCTCACTGGGTATATTTTACACCGACTCATCAAATACAAATTCACGGTTTCTGCGATTCATCAGAAAAAGCTTATTGTGGCGCAGTATATATGCGAACCTCAACACCTCATGGAGATAATAATTGTAATTTGCTGGTGGCAAAAACTAAAGTTGCCCCAATAAAAAAGACTACAATCCCGAAACTTGAATTGTGTGGAGCGGTTTTTTATGCACCCCACATGGACGGCCTCTGGGAGGCTGCCGTAAAAAGCATGCAATCGCATCTTAAAAAAGTAGCTAGCAACCTCAATTTCACGTACGAGGAATTTGCAACAATGTTAATCAGAATATAGGCTGTATTAAATTCGCGCCCAATGACCCCATTGACCGAAAACCCATCCGAACTACTTCCCATGACTCCAGGTCACCTCTTGAGAGGCGCACCAATAGTAGCTCACTCTGAAGCTCCTGAAAAACCTCCTTTAGAAAGCGTGAATTTTATGAAACGCTGGGATCACTTAAAAGTACTACAACATATATTTGCACGTCGTTGGAAAAACGAATATATAACTGATCTACAACGAAGAGTCAAATGGAAAGCAGAACAACACAACATTAAGCCAAACGACTTTGTTATAGTAAAAGATGATTTGCTACCACCCACGGAGTGGCGCCTGGGACGCATTACAAAAGTCATATATGGGAAAGACAGCAAAGTACGAGTCGCAGAGTTTAAAATACAAAATGGATCCATTACACTATCTATTGCCAAGTTGTGTATTTTACCAAACTTAAAACAGCCTTAAAAAGAGAAAACTCGCAAAACAAAATTTCTAATAGCACAGTATTTATATTTTTTTTTTTTTGTTCTTTTCTTCCTCTCTAGCCAACATAATGCCACGGTGTAATTTATGCCTTAAAAATCACGCAGTCACTCACTGCCAAGTGTTTGTAGCAATGTCCTTGCAATCCCGAAGAGACTATATTGCTAAAAGGAACTACTGCCTAAATTGCCTAGCACATACACATGCACGTTCGGCCTGCGAATCAACCAACCGCTGTGGAATTTGTGGCGCTAAACACCACTCAAGGATACACCGTGAGCGTCCCCTTGACGTCACATCTACCAGTTTCACAGAGGAAACTCAAACTCATCTACCGGTCGAAGAGACAAAGCCGATAACTATCGAAAGAGGTACGACAGAATTAGACACCAGCACAAACGACGATCCCCATGATCTTTCGCTTTGCCGGCGGATTTACCCACCTTTCCATCTTATTGGCCAGACATCATTCGCCCATCGTACGGGTAAATTTGATCCATAAGGGGAACCCTATGTGGGTCAATATGCTTTTGGACCCAAAGAGTGAAGACTCATTACTAAGAAGAAGAGTGGCCAATATGTTCCCGGATTTCACACCCGATTATCGTCTAGGAGCCAAAGAGTATGGAGTATTTGATATTTCCCCAACATAAAAACCACGTAAACACTATGGTCCTATCGCTCGTTGGAAATTACTGTTGAAGGAGGCCGATGTCATTGTGCCGCCACCAATAGCAGATCCCAAGGTCGAAGAACATTTCAGAGCCTTAGTACCAAAAGCACATCCAAATTTTGCGGTATGTCGCGAAGTTGATGGTATTATCGGTTTTAAGACCATAAACATAATGTCGCAGAAATCAATACTGCTAGAGGAAGGACTCCCAAAGGCCCAGCGCTCAATTTTTGGTTGGGTTATCTCCGGACGATGGCTTGGCTGGTCGTGCCACTAATCTTTGTGCGGGAGTATGTTGAAGCCAGTTCAACAACGATTGACGAGTTTTCGTGAGTGTAATTAGATCTCTTTATTTACTTTTTTTATTTTATCCTCTTGGAGAGGGATTATTTTATTTATTTTCTTTTGTTCCCCATGAACTTATGTAAACCCTCTTTGAATCAGCGGTTTTTTCATGTAATTACATTATTTTTATGTATATATAACATCATCATCATCCATTGTTTTTAGAGATTAAGTTAGTTATAAGTAAGAACTCAATAAAGCTAGAAGCTTGTCTACTAAGTTTTATAAAAAAAGAACCTGTTTGTGTATTATTTGGAAACACATATCTTCTGTTTGGAAAAGGAGTTACCTAACCAAACAAAATTTAAAGAAATTTTTAAATACCCATGAACTTTAACTATGCTTTTGTTTGATTATGTTTTAAAAAAAATCGAACAAAATTTGTTTAAAATTAATTTTGATTATTTTAAACAAAAAAGACGATCTTATTATTTTTTTCACGAAATTGACGTTCTTTACACAAATTTATCTGGCAGCACTGATAAAACCAAAACAAGGAAAGGCTAAAAAAAATTTTAAATAACAAAATTTAACAATTGTGGTTTGTTTATTTTCATCATATAAATTTATTTTAAAAAAATAGTATATAATAGTATAAAAATAGTTCTGTTTTTACGCGAGCTTTTTTTACGCGATTTTGATTTAACGCGGTTCCAAATAAATATTTCATTCTGTTTTTACGCGACTAGATTTGATTTAACGCGATTTGAAAAAGTATGTAATTTTACCAGAAAAACGTTGTTTGCACTGGATTTGGAGGATTTTAATTTAAACACATAGTTGGCAGCACTATAAATCATCTGGTACGAAAAACAACACAATCGAAACAGAGAATTTCCCTTGTTTATTTCAAATAAATTAAGTTGAAAGTGTAAGAATGCAGTCAAATTTAAGTGTTAAAGGCGAAAAGCCTTTAACACTTAACTATATTAAAAAAATCTAATATAAAAAATATTCGCATAGACATACATACATAAATAGTTCTGAATTTAATAAACGGTAATTAATAAAATTTTGTCTATGCATTCATATATTACATGCGTATTTACTATTTTTATAGGCTAACCAATTATAGTTTAGAATGTCCACTACGAAACAGACTAAAAGAAAAGCTATTTCTTTGGAAGATAAAATCAAAATTTTAGATCGTCTAGCCGCTGGAGAAGGTGCAACCTCAGTAGGAAAACATTTTAGTTTGAACGAATCTACCATAAGGACGATAAAAAAAAATTAAGAATTAATTAGACAATCTGTGATTGCTGGAACAAAATTAAGTGCTCATACATCATCATACACAAGAGACATCGTAAAAGAGAAAATGGAGAAGGCTCTTGTAATATGGATTGAGGATAGCTCACAAAAACGAATACCAGTTGACGGAAATACTATAAATCAGATGGCATTAAGATTTTATAACCAGATAAAAGAGAAGGAACCGCAAATATCAGTCCAGAAAGATAAGAAATTTTAATTTTCTGCCAGTACAGGTTGGATGACAGGGTTTCTTCAAAGAAACGCAGTTCATAATATTAAAATTAAGGGTGAAATAGCGTCTGCTGATGAGCCGGCAGCTAAAGATTTTCTCGCAAAACTGGCTAAAATAATCGAAGATGGCGGATCAAGTATGGAATGCGGATAAAACAGGCCTTTTTTGGAAACGAATGCCAAGCCGAACATATGTAGCTAAAACCCAGAAAACTGCTAGTGGTTTTAAAGTAGCCAAAGATCGTGTGACATTTTTATTCTGCTCAAACGCTTCAGGAAATCGATTGCTAAAACCCTTGCTTGTAAATCGAGCTCTAAAGCCACGGTCGATGAAAGGCGTAAATATGGACTCATTACCCGTTCACTGGGCAGCTAATAAAAAAGCCTGGGTAAAAACTGAGCTTTTTTCATAAATATTTTGTACCTGAAGTTCGGCGATATACGAGCGAAAGAGGCATTGATTTTAAAGTTCTGTTGATAATAGACAATGCACCAGGTCGTCCACATTTAGAGCATCCGAATGTGCAATTTTGCTTTCTTCCCCCAAATACAACATCGCTAATACAGCCGCTTGATCAAGGAATTATTGCAACATTTAAGATCTACTATGTGAAGCAAACATTCAGATACATTTTCGATAAATTAACGAATGATAACAATTTAAAAGTTACAGACGCATGGAAGAAATTTTCTATTATGGACTGTGTTAAAAGTTGCAGCCCAGTGTCTTCTAATACGGTTGAGTATTCCAGCATCATAGCAATAGTTCAAGAAGTTGGAGGAGAAGGCTTTGATGATTTATCGTCTGCAGATATTGACGAATTATTGTTAGATAAGGCACTGAGCGATGATGAAATTATTGGTTTTGCGCTTGAGACAGCTGAAACCAAAGAAATTAGTGAGGACGACGAAGAGGTTCCTACCCTCACTGCATCCATAGTTAAAGAAGGCCTCCAAATGGCAGCTAAATTGGGCGATCATTTTCGCAAGCATGATTCTAATGAGGAGAGAGCCGCGAAATTTCAACGTGAGCTGAAATTGTTAATGGGTAGTTATCGTGAATTACATAACAGTCTTATAAAAACTGGAAGTCAACGATTAATAACGGAATTTGTGACCAAAATCACTGAACCATCACCAGCAACTGAGCATGATTTCGAAAATATTTCTAGCGATGAAAGTGATATCTTTCGTACACGAATGCGATTATCAGAAAGTGATACTGATTAAAAAAATATACTATATAATAATTATATAACATAAATATTTATTTTAAAGTTTTATAGTTTTTTGTGATTACTTTTCTAAAGGAACTCACTTTTCTATTGTTTTTTGTTTAAATAAAATATGTTTGTGTAAAATTTGTATTATTTATCTTATTTTAACTGATATTTCATACGTGGAACCAATTCCCTCATTAATATTTTTACGCGATTTTTTTTGCGCGAGTTTTCGAGGAACGTATCTATCGCGTAAAAACAGAATTAGGTGTATCTACATTTTGTTTTTCTCGCACCAATTTCAAATGTGACTTATTTTGACAGTTCTTGTAAGAAACTTTTCGCAAAATATTGTTACAGAAACACTTTTTCTCACATCCTTCCAATAATTGCTCGAAAATTATTTAAATGACAGATAATTCTCGCAAAGAAAAGATACAGAAACACTTGTGTGAGAAAAACCATTTTTTGTTTAATTTCACACTATTTTTGTTGCAATTCACACGTTTCATGCGAAAAGTTTTACGATGTGAAAAATACAGAAACGGGCTAATGGGCCCTCTATTATACTTAATTTATACTTCGGACATGCCAACAAGCAACTACACCCAAACTTCAACATTTGCAGACTATACAGCTTTTCTAAGCGTCCACGAAAACCGTTATGAAGCATCTTGTTACTTACAACACCATATATTTCAACTAGAAATATGGTTAAGACAATGAAGGATAATGGTCAATGAGCAAAAATGCGTACATATAACATTCACCTTGCGCCGGGAAGCTTGCCCCCATATTACAATTAATAATTAAATAATTCCTCAACATTCGCATGTAAAATATCGCGGTATAGAGGCAAAATTAACTCAAATGAAACTAAAAGCCATTCAAATTCATTGACTTATTGGAAGAAATTCTGTCCTTAGTCTCGATTTCAAGCTTCTACTTTACAACTCTATCCTAAAGCCTATCTGGTGCTACGGTATTTAACTATGGGGCACTGCCTCGGCCTCTTATATCGACATAGTTCAAAGGCGCCAAAATAAACTTTTTCGAAAAATCACAGCCGCTCCCTGGTATGTTAAAAACTCAAACATTCATAAGGATCTCAATGTGCCATTAGTAAAAACTATGATTACAAAGTATGCACTAAAATATTTAAAAAGACTTGAACAATTCGGGACGCACACATTATACCATGCCCCAAGTGCATCCCTCTGGCCCATGCCAGCGCAGGGCAGTCACACAGTACATGCTCCGTCGTCTCGTCCCCGTCTAGACACAGTCTGCATTCCTGATCCTCAGCCAGGCCCATCCGATAAAGGTGGTATTTGATCGTGTGGTGACCAGTCAGATATGCCACCTGCAGTCGCAGATCCCGTCTGCCATCCCGACGACAATCCCCGACGACCCCCGTTCAGTGGGTATGTTGATCTGTGCTGCCACTAGATCTCTGAAAATAAAATTCGTCAATGGAATTATGTCAACACAATTGTCGACAAGCAACACTGCGCGCGGCTTGTCCACTGACCGATCATAAATCAGCTTACTTGATTGGGATTGTAGTCTCCGGATCTGGCCACTATTGATCCATGGCTCCTGCAAAAGCGCAAGACCGATGTTTTCTTCGGCAAAGATCCTGCACAGCGTGGCCGACGCCCCTTTGGCGTGATGCAGGTTTGCCTGTGGCACCTTAATGGTGCCCATCGCTATCCCTAATGGACCGCTGCACTAAGTCCCCCAACCGGTTACGTCGGGGTCCCTTCCCTCGCGACCCTTTGGTCGGTTTTTCCGATCTTTCCCCAGGGTTGGGTGTGCTGCTTTTGGCCGGGGGTTGAGGCCTTCGGACGATTTTCGCCACACTTCCCTTATCTGCCCGTTTCCTCCCACGAGCATAAGCTGCCCCGCTGGTAGACGGGCCATCATCAAGGGCGGATTCTCTCCCTTTGATTGGTGACGATTTACCAGCTTTCTTTGCCGCATTCTCCGCCGGCTTCTCGCCACCATCCTTTGAACCAGTGTTCTTGAGGTGCAGTCTCACCTGCCCAAAGCAGTAGCTGACCTTTCCTCCCATCTTCACAAGCTTCTGTTAGGAACAAGCATCCACTTCCAGACGAAGATGGAGGAATTCGCCGTGTACTTGTCTTTGAGCCACTGCCCAATGAGTTGCAGCCAAGTCATTTTGAGCCGCTATGAAGGCCAGGACCCTCTCATTGGACAGCTCAAGACTATGTGGTAAGTATCCTCTCACAAAGTGCGTGCGGGGGAATTCTTCTTCCTGGACGATCTTACATTCTACCCCTGTTTTCTCCTTGATGTAATCAAGGTTGTACTTAGTCCATTCCGCCGTCTCATTGTTGACGCACACTAGCATCAACCAGTCGGTGCGCCGTAGACAGCTTTCAAACTGTGGTTTGAAAGTTCCTGCTTTCTCAATAACCGCCTGAAGAATCGTACTTTTGACCCTTTCAATTTGGTCGGCAGTTAGAAACGGAGCTTCAAGAGCTGAGACAAAACCCAGTATAATGCCCTTTGGCGTCTGGACCCTTTGGGCATATGTCTGTCTCGCACATGCACGCTTTGCCGGAGCTTCAGTAGAGGGAGAGTTTTCGGATCGTTCCCTCTTTAGTGTTGCGACTGCCGGAGCTCTTGTGGTGTCCCTTAAGGCGTCTTCCCCCGACAGTCCTTTTTTTAAAGCCGCTTTAAATAACCGCCGCTCCCTAGAGAAATTTCTTAAGTTCACCTCAGCTTATTGGCGCTGGAGTCGCACAAGGCAGCATCCTGTAGCTCGTTTCTGTATTTCTCGCATCGTAAAATTTCTTACATAAAGTGTGAAAAAAAATTCCATCGTTTCTCGATTTGTGAGAAAAAAGTGTTTCTGTATTTGAATGTGAAAACAGATAACACAGATTTTGTTTTAACTGGAATATTTCCAGTAATTAATGGCAATTTATTTTCTGAGAAATTCGTTGCATTAATGTTACATGTTCTATATTTTTCTGTTCGCTTGTACAAAAAATACAACTTTGGGAAAAATTTTCAAGTTCTTTTGTGAAAATGTTGATAAAATACATGCAAAACATGTTGCATGTTTTACCCTTACTTTTACTTAAGGTGCTCATAATGCCCTGTCTTACAACTTTGGTACTAACTACTTTGTTTGTACAACCAATGTTTTATTTTGTTTGTCATAATTCATATAGCTCATAATTTTGTAAAAAAATTATGAAATTTAATTTTTATTAAATTATTTTTATGAAGAAAGGAATTTTACAACATGAAATTCAATTAAAATTGTTATTGATAATCTTTCATTCTTGACTTGGCTCGGGCTCGAACCCTGGCCGGCAGGTTACCATGACATGTTTCGATCGCAACCACTCGATCTCCTCAGATGGATTTGCCGTCTTACACTCGCAGCCATCGACGACTGCTGACGTCACTAGTCAAACATCAATCCTTTAACCAAATTGTATTTTAACATTTGGTAGATCGAAATTTGCTTTCCTGAATGATTATCCATTTTAATTGATTTTACATGTTTTTTCCTTTACTTCTGTTTTTTCGTACTTTCGTCAAGAATTTTTCTTGAAGTCCAAGTACATTTTTTTGTTTTTTTCACTTTGTCTTTCTCTTTTCTGTTGACCTTTTTCAGCACAACTTGAAGGACAAATGTACACATAGAGCTCGTGCCTTAGCTTTAACAATAATTAGTATTGTGGTTATTTTGTTGAACTATTTATGGTTTTTAATCCAAATTTTTAATATTTTTAATCAGGCTTAAGTTCATGAAATTTAATTTTTATTAAATTATTTTTATGAAGAAAGGAATTTTACAACATGAAATTCAATTAAAATTGTTATTGATAATCTTTCATTCTTGACGTGGCTCGGGCTCGAACCCTGGCCGGCAGGTTACCATGACATGTTTCGATCGCAACCACTCGATCTCCTCAGATGGATTTGCCGTCTTACACTCGCAGCCATCGACGACTGCTGACGTCACTAGTCAAACATCAATCCTTTAACCAAATTGTATTTTAACATTTGGTAGATCGAAATTTGCTTTCCTGAATGATTATCCATTTTAATTGATTTTACATGTTTTTTCCTTTACTTCTGTTTTTTCGTACTTTCGTCAAGAATTTTTCTTGAAGTCCAAGTACATTTTTTTGTTTTTTTCACTTTGTCTTTCTCTTTTCTGTTGACCTTTTTCAGCACAACTTGAAGGACAAATGTACACATAGAGCTCGTGCCTTAGCTTTAACAATAATTAGTATTGTGGTTATTTTGTTGAACTATTTATGGTTTTTAATCCAAATTTTTAATATTTTTAATCAGGCTTAAGTTCATGAAATTTAATTTTTATTAAATTATTTTTATGAAGAAAGGAATTTTTACAACATGAAATTCAATTAAAATTGTTATTGATAATCTTTCATTCTTGACGTGGCTCGGGCTCGAACCCTGGCCGGCAGGTTACCATGACATGTTTCGATCGCAACCACTCGATCTCCTCAGATGGATTTGCCGTCTTACACTCGCAGCCATCGACGACTGCTGACGTCACTAGTCAAACATCAATCCTTTAACCAAATTGTATTTTAACATTTGGTAGATCGAAATTTGCTTTCCTGAATGATTATCCATTTTAATTGATTTTACATGTTTTTTCCTTTACTTCTGTTTTTTCGTACTTTCGTCAAGAATTTTTCTTGAAGTCCAAGTACATTTTTTTGTTTTTTTTCACTTTGTCTTTCTCTTTTCTGTTGACCTTTTTCAGCACAACTTGAAGGACAAATGTACACATAGAGCTCGTGCCTTAGCTTTAACAATAATTAGTATTGTGGTTATTTTGTTGAACTATTTATGGTTTTTAATCCAAATTTTTAATATTTTTAATCAGGCTTAAGTTCATGAAATTTAATTTTTATTAAATTATTTTTATGAAGAAAGGAATTTTACAACATGAAATTCAATTAAAATTGTTATTGATAATCTTTCATTCTTGACGTGGCTCGGGCTCGAACCCTGGCCGGCAGGTTACCATGACATGTTTCGATCGCAACCACTCGATCTCCTCAGATGGATTTGCCGTCTTACACTCGCAGCCATCGACGACTGCTGACGTCACTAGTCAAACATCAATCCTTTAACCAAATTGTATTTTAACATTTGGTAGATCGAAATTTGCTTTCCTGAATGATTATCCATTTTAATTGATTTTACATGTTTTTTCCTTTACTTCTGTTTTTTCGTACTTTCGTCAAGAATTTTTCTTGAAGTCCAAGTACATTTTTTTGTTTTTTTCACTTTGTCTTTCTCTTTTCTGTTGACCTTTTTCAGCACAACTTGAAGGACAAATGTACACATAGAGCTCGTGCCTTAGCTTTAACAATAATTAGTATTGTGGTTATTTTGTTGAACTATTTATGGTTTTTAATCCAAATTTTTAATATTTTTAATCAGGCTTAAGTTCATGAAATTTAATTTTTATTAAATTATTTTTATGAAGAAAGGAATTTTACAACATGAAATTCAATTAAAATTGTTATTGATAATCTTTCATTCTTGACGTGGCTCGGGCTCGAACCCTGGCCGGCAGGTTACCATGACATGTTTCGATCGCAACCACTCGATCTCCTCAAAATACAATTTGGTTAAAGGATTGATGTTTGACTAGTGACGTCAGCAGTCGTCGATGGCTGCGAGTGTAAGACGGCAAATCCATCTGAGGAGATCGAGTGGTTGCGATCGAAACATGTCATGGTAACCTGCCGGCCAGGGTTCGAGCCCGAGCCACGTCAAGAATGAAAGATTATCAATAACAATTTTAATTGAATTTCATGTTGTAAAATTCCTTTCTTCATAAAAATAATTTAATAAAAATTAAATTTCATGAACTTAAGCCTGATTAAAAATATTAAAAATTTGGATTAAAAACCATAAATAGTTCAACAAAATAACCACAATACTAATTATTGTTAAAGCTAAGGCACGAGCTCTATGTGTACATTTGTCCTTCAAGTTGTGCTGAAAAAGGTCAACAGAAAAGAGAAAGACAAAGTGAAAAAAACAAAAAAATGTACTTGGACTTCAAGAAAAATTCTTGACGAAAGTACGAAAAAACAGAAGTAAAGGAAAAAACATGTAAAATCAATTAAAATGGATAATCATTCAGGAAAGCAAATTTCGATCTACCAAATGTTAAAATACAATTTGGTTAAAGGATTGATGTTTGACTAGTGACGTCAGCAGTCGTCGATGGCTGCGAGTGTAAGACGGCAAATCCATCTGAGGAGATCGAGTGGTTGCGATCGAAACATGTCATGGTAACCTGCCGGCCAGGGTTCGAGCCCGAGCCACGTCAAGAATGAAAGATTATCAATAACAATTTTAATTGAATTTCATGTTGTAAAATTCCTTTCTTCATAAAAATAATTTAATAAAAATTAAATTTCATGAACTTAAGCCTGATTAAAAATATTAAAAATTTGGATTAAAAACCATAAATAGTTCAACAAAATAACCACAATACTAATTATTGTTAAAGCTAAGGCACGAGCTCTATGTGTACATTTGTCCTTCAAGTTGTGCTGAAAAAGGTCAACAGAAAAGAGAAAGACAAAGTGAAAAAAACAAAAAAATGTACTTGGACTTCAAGAAAAATTCTTGACGAAAGTACGAAAAAACAGAAGTAAAGGAAAAAACATGTAAAATCAATTAAAATGGATAATCATTCAGGAAAGCAAATTTCGATCTACCAAATGTTAAAATACAATTTGGTTAAAGGATTGATGTTTGACTAGTGACGTCAGCAGTCGTCGATGGCTGCGAGTGTAAGACGGCAAATCCATCTGAGGAGATCGAGTGGTTGCGATCGAAACATGTCATGGTAACCTGCCGGCCAGGGTTCGAGCCCGAGCCACGTCAAGAATGAAAGATTATCAATAACAATTTTAATTGAATTTCATGTTGTAAAATTCCTTTCTTCATAAAAATAATTTAATAAAAATTAAATTTCATGAACTTAAGCCTGATTAAAAATATTAAAAATTTGGATTAAAAACCATAAATAGTTCAACAAAATAACCACAATACTAATTATTGTTAAAGCTAAGGCACGAGCTCTATGTGTACATTTGTCCTTCAAGTTGTGCTGAAAAAGGTCAACAGAAAAGAGAAAGACAAAGTGAAAAAAACAAAAAAATGTACTTGGACTTCAAGAAAAATTCTTGACGAAAGTACGAAAAAACAGAAGTAAAGGAAAAAACATGTAAAATCAATTAAAATGGATAATCATTCAGGAAAGCAAATTTCGATCTACCAAATGTTAAAATACAATTTGGTTAAAGGATTGATGTTTGACTAGTGACGTCAGCAGTCGTCGATGGCTGCGAGTGTAAGACGGCAAATCCATCTGAGGAGATCGAGTGGTTGCGATCGAAACATGTCATGGTAACCTGCCGGCCAGGGTTCGAGCCCGAGCCACGTCAAGAATGAAAGATTATCAATAACAATTTTAATTGAATTTCATGTTGTAAAATTCCTTTCTTCATAAAAATAATTTAATAAAAATTAAATTTCATGAACTTAAGCCTGATTAAAAATATTAAAAATTTGGATTAAAAACCATAAATAGTTCAACAAAATAACCACAATACTAATTATTGTAAAAAAATTATTTTAAAACAAAATATAAATATATTTACACATTAAAATCAAAAAAAAGTATATTTATATTATAATCGTTAAAATTTTTCTAAGCCATTAGTGATGTCAATATTTGTTTCCAAGCCATAATTGCGTGAAGAAACTGCTCAAATAGCTTTAAAAATCGCTCATGAAGAACATTAATGATGAAAGTGTAATAGTTGTAAATAAAAGCAGCTAATTGTGTTCTATTGAAATTGCACAACATGTAACACTTCCAGTTATTATAGGTAACATTAGAAAATGTTACATGTTTATACTCTAACATATTTTTTTCAGAAAAAAAAAAATCGCCATAAGTGTAAAATAAAAGTGAAACGTCAACAAAAGAAATAAATATAATAAAAACAGGGCTGCCAGATTTGGCGAGTTTTCGTCATTTGGACGATTTCTTGTTCCGAAATTAACAAAGTGACGTTTTGATGATTTTTTCTAAAAAAGTGACGAAAGCAAAAACAAAATAGAAAATATTTTATAATTTTGTTGTTACTTTCTGAAGAAATTCATATTGAATTTTTAAATTTCAAACACTTCATATATTGTAGCGTTTAAAATTGAAAAAACAATATGAATGTCTGTAGAAAGCAACAACAAATTTATAAAATATTTTTGATTTTGTTTTTGCTTTTAATGAAATTGTTAGCGTTGCGTTTTACACTATAAGCCCCTTGGCCTTCATAACAAAATAATTTTAATTTTTTTTTAAATGTTGTTTATTAGGCACCACAGAAAAAAGATATCTGGAGAAACAAGGTATCTTAAATTTTTATTTTATCCCTATTGTGAAAATTGTCCTCGAAATTGTTTGTCTCTTCCCTGAAAAATGTATCGGCAAAAGCAAAATTTCGAGGGAAAGTAATGGACCGACTCGGCTTATTTTGAACACTTAATACTTCTTATATACATATACTAAATATGATTGATATTTGATATTCTTATCTTATATGGACACTTTTGTGCCAAAACCATTATTCCGGCAAGAAAAAAAATTTGTTTGTCTCCCAGTAAAAACTTTTTCAAAATGGATAGCTTCTTTCACACGTTATTTAGTAGCTTTCTTCTATAACAACTTCGATAACTACTTTTTTCTGGATGTATTTAGATAAAAAAATAATGACTTAAGTTGGAGGAGAAGGCTTTGATGATTTATCGTCTGCAGATATTGACGAATTATTGTTAGATAAGGCACTGAGCGATGATGAAATTATTGGTTTTGCGCTTGAGACAGCTGAAACCAAAGAAATTAGTGAGGACGACGAAGAGGTTCCTACCCTCACTGCATCCATAGTTAAAGAAGGCCTCCAAATGGCAGCTAAATTGGGCGATCATTTTCGCAAGCATGATTCTAATGAGGAGAGAGCCGCGAAATTTCAACGTGAGCTGAAATTGTTAATGGGTAGTTATCGTGAATTACATAACAGTTTTATAAAAACTGGAAGTCAACGATTAATAACGGAATTTGTGACCAAAATCACTGAACCATCACCAGCAACTGAGCATGATTTCGAAAATATTTCTAGCGATGAAAGTGATATCTTTCGTACACGAATGCGATTATCAGAAAGTGATACTGATTAAAAAAATATACTATATAATAATTATATAACATAAATATTTATTTTAAAGTTTTATAGTTTTTTGTGATTACTTTTCTAAAGGAACTCACTTTTCTATTGTTTTTTGTTTAAATAAAATATGTTTGTGTAAAATTTGTATTATTTATCTTATTTTAACTGATATTTCATACGTGGAACCAATTCCCTCATTAATATTTTTACGCGATTTTTTTTGCGCGAGTTTTCGAGGAACGTATCTATCGCGTAAAAACAGAATTAGGTGTATCTACATTTTGTTTTTCTCGCACCAATTTCAAATGTGACTTATTTTGCCAGTTCTTGTAAGAAACTTTTCGCAAAATATTGTTACAGAAACACTTTTTCTCACATCCTTCCAATAATTGCTCGAAAATTATTTAAATGACAGATAATTCTCGCAAATAAAAGATACAGAAACACTTGTGTGAGAAAAACCATTTTTTGTTTAATTTCACACTATTTTTGTTGCAATTCACACGTTTCATGCGAAAAGTTTTACGATGTGAAAAATACAGAAACGGGCTAATGGGCCCTCTATTATACTTAATTTATACTTCGGACATGCCAACAAGCAACTACACCCAAACTTCAACATTTGCAGACTATACAGCTTTTCTAAGCGTCCACGAAAACCGTTATGAAGCATCTTGTTACTTACAACACCATATATTTCAACTAGAAATATGGTTAAGACAATGAAGGATAATGGTCAATGAGCAAAAATGCGTACATATAACATTCACCTTGCGCCGGGAAGCTTGCCACCATATTACAATTAATAATTAAATAATTCCTCAACATTCGCATGTAAAATATCGCGGTATAGAGGCAAAATTAACTCAAATGAAACTAAAAGCCATTCAAATTCATTGACTTATTGGAAGAAATTCTGTCCTTAGTCTCGATTTCAAGCTTCTACTTTACAACTCTATCCTAAAGCCTATCTGGTGCTACGGTATTTAACTATGGGGCACTGCCTCGGCCTCTAATATCGACATAGTTCAAAGGCGCCAAAATAAACTTTTTCGAAAAATCACAGCCGCTCCCTGGTATGTTAAAAACTCAAACATTCATAAGGATCTCAATGTGCCATTAGTAAAAACTATGATTACAAAGTATGCACTAAAATATTTAAAAAGACTTGAACAATTCGGGACGCACACATTATACCATGCCCCAAGTGCATCCCTCTGGCCCATGCCAGCGCAGGGCAGTCACACAGTACATGCTCCGTCGTCTCGTCCCCGTCTAGACACAGTCTGCATTCCTGATCCTCAGCCAGGCCCATCCGATAAAGGTGGTATTTGATCGTGTGGTGACCAGTCAGATATGCCACCTGCAGTCGCAGATCCCGTCTGCCATCCCGACGACAATCCCCGACGACCCCCGTTCAGTGGGTATGTTGATCTGTGCTGCCACTAGATCTCTGAAAATAAAATTCGTCAATGGAATTATGTCAACACAATTGTCGACAAGCAACACTGCGCGCGGCTTGTCCACTGACCGATCATAAATCAGCTTACTTGATTGGGATTGTAGTCTCCGGATCTGGCCACTATTGATCCATGGCTCCTGCAAAAGCGCAAGACCGATGTTTTCTTCGGCAAAGATCCTGCACAGCGTGGCCGACGCCCCTTTGGCGTGATGCAGGTTTGCCTGTGGCACCTTAATGGTGCCCATCGCTATCCCTAATGGACCGCTGCACTAAGTCCCCCAACCGGTTACGTCGGGGTCCCTTCCCTCGCGACCCTTTGGTCGGTTTTTCCGATCTTTCCCCAGGGTTGGGTGTGCTGCTTTTGGCCGGGGGTTGAGGCCTTCGGACGATTTTCGCCACACTTCCCTTATCTGCCCGTTTCCACCCACGAGCATAAGCTGCCCCGCTGGTAGACGGGCCATCATCAAGGGCGGATTCTCTCCCTTTGATTGGTGACGATTTACCAGCTTTCTTTGCCGCATTCTCCGCCGGCTTCTCGCCACCATCCTTTGAACCAGTGTTCTTGAGGTGCAGTCTCACCTGCCCAAAGCAGTAGCTGACCTTTCCTCCCATCTTCACAAGCTTCTGTTAGGAACAAGCATCCACTTCCAGACGAAGATGGAGGAATTCGCCGTGTACTTGTCTTTGAGCCACTGCCCAATGAGTTGCAGCCAAGTCATTTTGAGCCGCTATGAAGGCCAGGACCCTCTCATTGGACAGCTCAAGACTATGTGGTAAGTATCCTCTCACAAAGTGCGTGCGGGGGAATTCTTCTTCCTGGACGATCTTACATTCTACCCCTGTTTTCTCCTTGATGTAATCAAGGTTGTACTTAGTCCATTCCGCCGTCTCATTGTTGACGCACACTAGCATCAACCAGTCGGTGCGCCGTAGACAGCTTTCAAACTGTGGTTTGAAAGTTCCTGCTTTCTCAATAACCGCCTGAAGAATCGTACTTTTGACCCTTTCAATTTGGTCGGCAGTTAGAAACGGAGCTTCAAGAGCTGAGACAAAACCCAGTATAATGCCCTTTGGCGTCTGGACCCTTTGGGCATATGTCTGTCTCGCACATGCACGCTTTGCCGGAGCTTCAGTAGAGGGAGAGTTTTCGGATCGTTCCCTCTTTAGTGTTGCGACTGCCGGAGCTCTTGTGGTGTCCCTTAAGGCGTCTTCCCCCGACAGTCCTTTTTTTAAAGCCGCTTTAAATAACCGCCGCTCCCTAGAGAAATTTCTTAAGTTCACCTCAGCTTATTGGCGCTGGAGTCGCACAAGGCAGCATCCTGTAGCTCGTTTCTGTATTTCTCGCATCGTAAAATTTCTTACATGAAGTGTGAAAAAAAATTCCATCGTTTCTCGATTTGTGAGAAAAAAGTGTTTCTGTATTTGAATGTGAAAACAGATAACACAGATTTTGTTTTAACTGGAATATTTCCAGTAATTAATGGCAATTTATTTTCTGAGAAATTCGTTGCATTAATGTTACATGTTCTATATTTTTCTGTTCGCTTGTACAAAAAATACAACTTTGGGAAAAATTTTCAAGTTCTTTTGTGAAAATGTTGATAAAATACATGCAAAACATGTTGCATGTTTTACCCTTACTTTTACTTAAGGTGCTCATAATGCCCTGTCTTACAACTTTGGTACTAACTACTTTGTTTGTACAACCAATGTTTTATTTTGTTTGTCATAATTCATATAGCTCATAATTTTGTAAAAAAATTATTTTAAAACAAAATATAAATATATTTACACATTAAAATCAAAAAAAAGTCTATTTATATTATAATCGTTAAAATTTTTCTAAGCCATTAGTGATGTCAATATTTGTTTCCAAGCCATAATTGCGTGAAGAAACTGCTCAAATAGCTTTAAAAATCGCTCATGAAGAATATTAATGATGAAAGTGTAATAGTTGTAAATAAAAGCAGCTAATTGTGTTCTATTGAAATTGCACAACATGTAACACTTCCAGTTATTATAGGTAACATTAGAAAATGTTACATGTTTATACTGTAACATATTTTTTTCAGAAAAAAAAAATCGCCATAAGTGTAAAATAAAAGTGAAACGTCAACAAAAGAAATAAATATAATAAAAACAGGGCTGCCAGATTTGGCGAGTTTTCGTCATTTGGACGATTTCTTGTTCCGAAATTAACAAAGTGACGTTTTGATGATTTTTTCTAAAAAAGTGACGAAAGCAAAAACAAAATAGAAAATATTTTATAATTTTGTTGTTACTTTCTGAAGAAATTCATATTGAATTTTTAAATTTCAAACACTTCATATATTGTAGCGTTTAAAATTGAAAAAACAATATGAATGTCTGTAGAAAGCAACAACAAATTTATAAAATATTTTTGATTTTGTTTTTGCTTTTAATGAAATTGTTAGCGTTGCGTTTTACACTATAAGCCCCTTGGCCTTCATAACAAAATAATTTTAATTTTTTTTTAAATGTTGTTTATTAGGCACCACAGAAAAAAGATATCTGGAGAAACAAGGTATCTTAAATTTTTATTTTATCCCTATTGTGAAAATTGTCCTCGAAATTGTTTGTCTCTTCCCTGAAAAATGTATCGGCAAAAGCAAAATTTCGAGGGAAAGTAATGGACCGACTCGGCTTATTTTGAACACTTAATACTTCTTATATACATATACTAAATATGATTGATATTTGATATTCTTATCTTATATGGACACTTTTGTGCCAAAACCATTATTCCGGCAAGAAAAAAAATTTGTTTGTCTCCCAGTAAAAACTTTTTCAAAATGGATAGCTTCTTTCACACGTTATTTAGTAGCTTTCTTCTATAACAACTTCGATAACTACTTTTTTCTGGATGTATTTAGATAAAAAAATAATGACTTACTTTTAAATTCTTGTAAAATTTATTGGTTTTTTCAGTAGAATTGTAAGTAGTTGTTTTATGTGTTTCTGATAACTCAACATATTATTTTGTAGGCGAAGTTCTTACTGGGTCTTTAACCCGTTCATTTATGAACCGATTTTTTTAATTTTAACTACCAGGTATTCTTCTAAGTCTATTTCAGGTAAAAAATAAAAAGATTAAAGGAAAAGGTAAATTAAAGATTTATATCTCAACCATTTGTAAACCAATATAGTTAAATTTCAATAATATTCTATTTCGGACTACATACGATATAAATATAAAACAACGTTGTCCCTATCAATTCTAAGTTTTTCGCAAAAATAAAAACCCTGAATATTTAAAATACTGTTATCAAAGCTGATTTAATTTAAAAATTTTCCATTTTGATCTCGGTATTTGTAAATATATATCAATTTTAAAAAAGGATGTATGTTTATTTTAATATGATATTTTCTCATGCCTTTATGTAACTTATCCAGGGAAAAACAACCTTTTTAAATTGTTATCGGATTAAAGAAAATAAATAATCAAAAGGTAATTTCAATTTTTGGGAATACAAAATTTTAATTTCAAAAGATTTTGTTGTTCGTGCTAGCTATAAGTCTTATACGCTTAACAGTTTTATTTGGTTTAATATCTTTAGTTTTTCTAAAATCTTTATAGATGAAGTTTCCTGATGATCTGGCCTAAGCAACCAGTGAAATGCATAGGAATAGCTTATCCCATCAACAATAAATTTCAAGTGTTTTTATCAAGAATAAAAACTGGGAATTAAGCACGAATAACAAAATCTTTTGAAAATAAATAATTTTATAAAAAATAATCCTCCAGCTTAACAAAATAAATATAAATTTAAAGAAATTATTAAATACCCATGAACTTTAACTATGTTTTTGTTTGATTATGTTTTAAAAAAAATCTAACAAAATTTGTTTAAAATTAATTTTGATTATTTTAAACAAAAAAGACGATCTTATTATTTTTTCCAGGAATTTGACGTTCTTTACACAAATTTATCTGGCAGCACTGAATAAAACCAAAACAAGGAAAGGCTAAAAAAATTTTAAATAACAAAATATAACAATTGTGTTTTGTTTATTTTCATCATATAAATTATGTATTCATCATTTTAATTAATTCTATTTTTTATTTATTTTAAAAAAATAGTATATAAACATATTTTAAACTTATTTCGACAGTACTTGTAAGAACCTTTTCGCAAAATATTGTTACAGAAACACTTTTTCTCACATCCTTCCAATAATTGCTGGAAAATTATTTAAATGACAGATAATTCTCGCAAAGAAAAGATACAGAAACACTTGTGTGAGAAAAACCATTTTTTGTTTCATTTCACACTATTTTTGTTGCAATTCACACGTTTCATGCGAAAAGTTTTACGATGTGAGAAATACAGAAACGGGCTACTGGGCCCTCTATTATACCTATTTTATACTTCTTCGCTTAAGAAGAAGAGACACTGCAGCACTCACCCAATCAGAAGAGCGATAAGCACCTACATATGTGAACAGAAACCGTGATGACGAAACTTGTTGTCTGGCACTGGCAGGACACAAAACAAAGTATTAGGATAAGATTTGATTAATTATTGTTAGTTCATATTTAGTATATAAAGATTCAATAAATAAATATTGAAAAAAACGTGTTTTAGGGCCGGTGCACACACTTCAAGTTTGAATCGTCAAGTCATGATCTTTAAGGAGAGAAGGGAAAAGAGAATGCCATTTCTTTTCCCCTCTCTCCTAAAAACTCAAGACTTGACGAGACAAACTTGACGTGTGTGAACCGGCACTTATTTTTGTGCAAAAAATACAAGATAAAGTACAAAAGCTTAAAAAAAGTACAATTGCCTACCTCTTTAGTCCGAGTTTAGACGAGCGAACATTTGGAAGGAAAGCATCTGGAATTCTCTTTTGTTTTTTCATTCGCGGTCACACAGACGAACATGTTGCCGGAAACATTATATTAATGTTGTTGTTTTTTTTCCAAAAGCAAAGTAAATGTCAACAAAGAAAATGAGAACAAAGTGTGTCGCCGAGTACCGAACACAAAAACCATTTTTTCTTCTCCAAACGTAATTTGCTACCAAACAAAATGTTTCCCTTCCAAATGTTTCCCTGTCTAAATGGGCACTTAGTGGTAATGCAGAAAGCAGAACAAATAGTAACATAGCGTTTACATTTGCCAGTACTGGCAAGACAGTAGCAATTCATTCAAACTTTTTCACTAATACATAAACACTTTTACAGCTATTTTGTTTTTGCATAGTTTTGCCAACTAATATGTATATGCTTACTGTCTTGCCAGTACTGGCAAATGTAAACGCTGTGTAAAAAAAGGACGCGTGCTGCTGAAAACAGTAGGTCTGGCAAGCCTAAATAAACACTATAAATGTGTGTGAACCAGCGTTACCGTTGGTGCCACTAAAGTGGCAATTTGCCACTTTTTTGGCTGCTTGGATACTATTTGGCCACTTTTACAAAATGCACCCAAATGTGGTACTTTTTGTGATTCTTGCCACTTTTGTGATACTTTTTACGTTAGGAAAAGATACTTCTTTTCTTTCTGTTTTATTATAACTCCCAGCTGTAATATATGCTAAGAAATTAGCGTCCTTGGTGGGTTCAAGTCTTTTCCAACCGCCACAAAATGCTTTAGAAAAGACACTTTTATAAGAATTTTTTCTTGTCATGCGTGGTAAGCTGAAAATCGGTTGAATAAACTTTCTATTAACCTGTTTTATTTAATATGAATAAGGGGGTAAAGATATCTCGCATATATATATTGGTCGTGAAGCACAAACCGAACTATTGTGTACCGAAAACTTTTCTAAAAATTGTGTAATTGACATTAAAAATCAAAAATTGTGTAGAGAATTGATAACAAGAATTGATATAAAAAACAACAAGTTAGAGTGCTATATTCAGCTGTGCCGAATCTTTGGTACCCTCCACCGACACTTCGAATGTTTTAGGACTAATATCTGTATGATGTCTATTTATGATTATAATCTTTGTAAAAACAGACATCTGCATTAAAATTTGTTGCGGTTTAGACCTATATAAAATTATTGATCGACAATCAGAATCAATTCTAAAAAGTTTGAGTAGAATATCAGTTTAAGATGAACTTAAATGATTTTCAAGAGAACAAATTATATAAAAGCCATGGTAAGCTATGAACCAATCATCCCAAATTCTGCAGAACGATTTCTGGTATTAAAAAACATAAATTGCAATACAGCGGTGCAATTAGTTTAAGCGTTTGCAGTAAATTTCAAAAGGCTGCTAAAATGGAATCTAAGGAAAATTATGGACCGTATATCACAAAATTGCATAACATTTTTTCCGGCCATATGAAGCTAAACTGGAGAAAGTTTACCGCGTATTTAAGTATTTTACCAGAGTGGGCTTTATATGAGGCCTATGGTAAGCTATGCACCGATCTTCACCAAATTTCACAGTGTCATTTCTAGTTCTATAAAACTGTGATGTATCAAATTTTGTTATGATAGCGTTATTTTTTACGTTTTTAGGCGTACTAAGCTGATTTCCGGGAGTAAGGTTTATATGGGGCCTAGGGTAAATTATGAACTGATCTTCACAAAATTTCACAGTCTTATTTCTAGTCTTGTAAAACTTAATGTTCCAAATTTTGTTATGATAGCAGTATTTTTTACGTATTTAGGTTTACTAAGCTGTTTTCCGGGAGTAAGGTTTATATGGGGCCTATGGTAAAAGATGGACCGTTCTTCACAAAATTTTAAAGCCTTATTTCTCGTTCAATAAAACTGTGATGAACCAAATTTTGTTATGATAGCATTCTTTTTTACGTTTTTAGGCGTACTAAGCTGTTTTCCGGGAGTAAGGTTTATATGGGGCCTATGGTAAAATATAAACCGATCTTCACGAAATTTCACAGTCTTATTTTTAGTTCCAAAGAATTTTGATGTACCAAATTTTGTTATGATAGCATTATTTTTTACGGATTTAGGTGTACTTAACTGTTTTCTGGAAGTAGGTTTTATATGGGGCCTATGGTAAATTATGGACCGATCTTCACGAAACTTAACAGTTTCATTTCTAGTCCTATTTAACTGTGACGTGCCAAAATTTGTTATGATAGCATTGTTAGTTAGGGTTTTAGGCTTACTATACTGTTTTCCGGGAGTAGGGCTTAGGGTAAATCATGGACGGCTCTTCAAGATTTTTTACAGCGGGATTTCCAGTTAAAAAAACGAACTGCTGCGAAATCTTATATCATTCTGTGCATTTTTCCACCATTTATGTTAGTTTTTGTAACAAAATTATCAATTTTTTTTAGGTGGTGGTTCCACATTTTGATTCATAGCTCAGATCCTATTGAACCGATTTTGCTGGATTTCAATCTTAAACTGCTTAGGATAACTACAAGCAATTTGACACCAAGTTTGTTTATTTCTTTTGAGTTTTTCGAAAGTGAGTGTGTTTTCAACAGACGGGCAGACAGACGGACATGGCTAAATCGACTTAAAATTACTCAAGGACCCAGAATATATATACTTTATAGGGTCTGAGATGAATAATAAAAAAGTTTCACATGGAATGACAAACTTAATATACCCTCTTCACAACTTATTGTGGTGGAGGGTATAAAAAGCTTAATATATTGAAGTATTTAGACCCATTATTTATAGTGTCTAATGAAGATATAAACTAAATATTTCGAATTAGTTTCAGAGTTTAAAGATATTATAACTGACCCAGATGCATTTATACATCAATTTAAACTTCAAGAGAGTAAAGTAAATGACACGAATTATGAACACATAATTAAAATTTCGAATACTGAAACTTTTTGGCGTGAAATTGGAACATGTATTCAAGTATAAGAAATATATTAATAAATGTATTTATTAAAAACACATTACATAAATATCTTCTATTCGCTGCAAAAATGTCATAATCCAAAAAACATGTTTTGGCAATAAACAAGTTCAACGGGTTTGAATTACCAAAACATAAAAGTAAATATTTTATAAAAATTACTTCTCCAGAGAAATATTTACAAAATATTTATTTTAGTTTTTACAACAAATGAGGCATTTGTAAGTAAGTATGTATGTCTATTGTAGAACGATTAATTGTTTTTAAGTGCATAATTACTATACAATGTTTTTTGCTATGTTTTTATGCCATTTAAAATTATAATTAATAGAAAAAAAAAAGTAAAAAAATACATAATGTGGTGTACTTATATTAATTTTAAAAGATGTGCTCATTTGTTTTTAATTTTTTTTGTGCCACTTTTTTTTGTAGATGTCCCCTTTTTTTGGTACTTTTTTAAAATATCCGACGGTAACACTGGTGTGAACCGCAAGCAAAGTTAAAAAGTTCAACACAGTTGAGTTGTAATTACTTTTGATGTTTTTGTTCACCGCAATAGCAAAGTTAGGAAATATATTCAACAAAATAGTTTGTGCCATGTATGTGTGTTTGTTTGTTTTCTTTTATCTTTTTTAGCGAGTTATCACATGGTTAAATCAAGTTCTGTCCTCATAAGGACCCAGAATATATATACTTTATAGGGTCTTAGATCAATATTGTAGAAATTACAAACGGAATGACAAACTTATATATACCCTTTTCCACCTGAGGTGAAGGGTATAAAAAAGAGTAATTTTTGGATTTCAGTATTTTTGTCATAACTCTGCTATTTCTTAACAGATTTGACAGATTTATATACCGACTTCTTAAAGAAAAAATTTGCCAGTTATTTTGGTTATAAAACTTGGATTTGGCAAGATCTATGGTTCCCGAAAATGGGTATTTTTAAAAAAAAAATTTATATTTTGGTCATAACTTTTTCGTACCTGAACCGATTTTCTCGAGTTTTTCAAAAAATATTTTCTACTAAATCCGATCTTTTGATATATAAGGCGTAACTATAGGTCATATTACAGTCAAAAAATTCAGGTTATTATACAATTTTTGAAATTTTTTGTATGGGAGGTACCACGCCCACTTCTCCAACCCCGCCCACATTTTGTGGGTTGGTGTGTATTTATTACTTGAATGTTTGCACCTAATTTGGAAATTTTGGCTCTTGCCGTTCTTCAGATATACAGAAAAAAGCAATAAAAATACAACAACAAGGGATTTTTGGAAAAAATTAGAGGCAGTCGTGGTTTTTTGGTAATATCTCAGCCATTTGTGGACCGATCTTGCTGAATTTCAATAGCAAGAAATGGTGGACTATATGTGACATAAATGTAAAACAACCTAGCCGCTATCATGTCTGGAGTTTCCGGAAAACACATATCAAACGTAAGACAGACGGACGGACATGGTTAAATCAAGTTCCCTCCTCATAAGGACCCAGAATATATATACTTTATAGGGTCTTAGATCAATATTGTAGAAATTACAAACGGAATGACAAACTTATATATACCCTTTTCCACCTGAGGTGAAGGGTATAAAAAAAAAATCAGAAGATATGATTTAAAATTTAACTAAAATAATAAACAAAAAATCTATATTTTATTAAATTTTCTCAGTTGATTGAAAATAAGTAACAAAATAATTAATAAAGTTGGCCCAAATGTTTGTCAGCTGTTTACCCCAGTTAGAACCCAATTGTCAAATTTCGTGTATATGAGCCAAAATTTTTACATGTGTGCGTTAAATTGTTTTTGTTTTATATGAAAATAATTTTGGCAAGTCGGTTCTTGTCGGTTATTTTTATAGAGCAGCGTGTCTACACTAAAGACCTGTACAGATATATCTGTTTACATCTCTTTCTGTGTGTTTTCTAAAGTAGATGCGTATGGATGAGTGGTCTTGTGTTTCTGATATAAGTTGATATGATTTATAAAAGAGTGGATGTAGGTTGACAAAAAAGCGAAAGAGAGTATTATATCTGTTTCGCAAAAGTAGAAACTAGTGGATACTGATGGAATACAATAAGTTACTTATTGTAAGATGCCGTTATTTTCAATTATTTTTCAACGCAAAAGAGCCGACCGTTTGGCTGGTAAAAAAATAATTTTTTACAAAAACAAAATATGTACATATGACCAGTTATTTTTATACCCTCCACCACAATTAGTTGTGAAGAGGGTATACTAAGTTGGTCATTCCGTGTGAAACTTTTTTATTATTCATCTCAGACCCCATAAAGTATATATATATTCTGGGTCCTTGAGGTGTTCTAAGTCGATTAAGCCATGTCCGTCTTATTTTTTTTAATTCGCCGTGGAGACAGCTGATGAACGGCGGACGAGTTGAGTCAAGGCGAATTTATACAAGGTAAGTGCAACTCTACAATAGGGCTGCCAGAAGTTTGAACCTATCAACCAGGACACATAGAAAAACTTTATAAAATTTTTTAATGTAGTATATGGGCGATTCTATTCTGACGGGTGCAACATTTAGACGCTTTAAACGTCATTTACTAATAGAAAGAAACACATTTGCAATTAAGTTATTTCTAGAAGGGGTAACATTTTTTTATATACTATTGTTATCTATTTACAAGAATTTATATGAAACGATCAAATAGCCACGAGAGAGCTTTAAAGTGCATGACGGGTGCAACCAAATCGGCCAACTTTCATAAGATCATACCACAAAAACACAAAACTCTGTTAATTTTTAAACTTTTATTGTATTATTCTTTTTTATTGTGAAAGATGAGATATCAGACGATGATTACCAAATCAAACATCGTAGAGAAATATAATCCAATAATAAGAAATTTGCTCTTTAAGCCATGACGGGTGCAACATGCAATGAATTTTCTGTTCGCGCCAAATCTATGAATCTTTATGATTCGAAGTGCCCAACAACTTTATATTTAAGCTAACGTCTAAAAAAATTATATTATTATAAAATATAGATATTTTACTTTAAATTGGCATCAAAAAAGTGTCAAATGGTGTGATTTGAAAATTGATATTAAAAGTTGTCTAGAATAGAATCGCCCATATGTCAAAACCATCCATTTTTATTTTTAAATCCAACAATATATATAAAAAAAAATTAACGTGTACTTCATGTACATAAAAACAATGAAAAAATAATAAAAAGTTGAGCTTAAAATGTTCTAAACAAAAATTATGTTTAGAATATTACACTTTTTCTAGAACTTCATTTCGGTCTTTGATATACATAGTTATAAAACAGGCAGCATGTCATATAAAAATCAAACTTACATTAATTAATACTATAATAAGTTTGTTTTATCCAGCAAAATCAAACAAACGTTTATATTTTCTTTTATATTATTTATTCTTAATTTTTATTTAGTTAAATTATTTTATCTTTTTACTTATAAGCATACGGAACTATTTCTAGTTCTAGTGCTTCTAGCTTCTTTGACTTGACTGTCCATTAATACTAAAACTTCTTCTCTTAAATACTATTTTTACATTTTACGTTCTTAATCTAGAATTCCAATAATAATCTTGAACCAATGCACAATAACAAAAACCGCGACCTTCCACAATGTAGTTTTACACATCTGGTCGACATAAGTGCAATTCTATCCCACAACATTCAACACATGTGCCAATGTGTGTGTTCCTCAGTTTGTTTACTGTTATCATAAAACAAAACAGTCACAAACAAACTGACACAATTGCAATATGATCTTGTTATTTTTGTTATCAAGCACTTGGGTTGGTTACTCAAGTGGTGAGTCATAAACACAAATTATTATTCGTTGTTTGTACCAAGAATAATAATGAAGGTCACACTACACTAGGCATGCCATACGTCCTGGTTTTCCAGGATTGTCCTGGTTTTAGACTATTTGTCCTGGTGTCCTGGTCCACTATTAAATTAACCTGGCTTTTTGTACAGGTCAAGACAAACAAATTAGTTTTTTGCTTTACTTGTTAACAAAGGTTAAGATTTCTGTTATAACTCTGCTAACATAAGGTAATTTTATAAAGAACTTTAATTAAATTCAACTGTTATCTGGTGTAAAGCTGGTAAAACCTTTCAATAATATTAGATGATAGTTAATCCTCTTTCAAATTTTGTTTCAACTAGTGGCTGTAAAAAGTAATACCGTGTAAACAGCTTTTATAAGTAATCGAAAACCGACAAATTGCTTTCTCTAAGGCAGCCCATACACGTTTCAATTCAATTGCCAACTGAGTCGGTCGTTGTCCAAATCAAAGCGTGTATTGCTTTTTCAGTTGATTAGTTTGACAGTTGTCGAGTTGGTTGAAGAAAAATCAAAAGAGTTTGATTTTTTTCAAGTAGAGTACTTAGTTTGCTCAATGGGCAAAGGAAAGAAACTCGTTAAAGAGTGCAACACTGGAGAGTATTATTCAATGTAAGTTTGATTTTAATATGACATGCTGTCTGAATAATAACTTTATCAAAGACCGAAATGCAGTTCTAGAAAAAGTGCAATCTTCTGAAAATTATTTTAGTTTAGAACATTTTAAGCTCAAATTCTTATTATTTTTCATCGTTTTTATGTATATGAAGTACACGTTAATTTTTTTCCTATATATTGTTGGATTTAAAAATAAAAACTGGATGATTTTTACATATCGCACCCTAAATACTAAAAGGTAACAACTCAAAATTCTTAAATTTTCAGGAGAGCCAAAAAACAGTTTATGTAAAAGTGGTGATAATATTTTTAAAAAAAAAATAGTTCCCTTATTAAAAAAGTCCAATTTGAAGATAGTTTTGCGATGCCATTTTCAATTTTGTAAGTAGCTAGAGATGTGAAATGAGAATTAATTTATGAAAAAAGTAATTTTTGAAAAATTTTGAGTTGTGACCCTTTAGTATTTAGGGTGCGATATACTACATACATATGTATTAAAAAAAAAACTTTTCTGTTGGTATAATTTTTTATCTATTTTTTCCATGTGTCCTGGTTGATAGGTTCAAACATCTGGCAGCCCTACACTACACCCTTGCCCTTGAGAGAAATCATACAATTTTTCCGATGAAAATTGTAGGATTACTCTTACTAAAAATTATGTTAAAATTTTCTTACTTATTACTACGCTTATTCTCCATACGGTTTTTCTTACAATGCTTTATTATACTAACATGCTTACATACTAAATGGTTTTACATTTTTGTAATATGTATGTAATTTCTTAATTAAGTTCTTATGTACAATTCTTTTCTTTTCTCTTTCACTTATAATATTTTTTTAATGTGTTTTTATGAAAAGCCTTAATGTTATTCTTAATCTCTACTAGAACATTAAAATCATCAATATCTACTACCTCGTACGGACCATGATAAGGTGGTTCGTTCTTTTTTCTACTTTCTACTCTGATTAAAACTAAGTCGCCTACTTCTAAATTAATGCTATTCGATTTTCCATATGAATCTAATTTCCTCCTATTCTTTAATACCTCTATCAACTTTCTTGCCCTTTCTAACGAAATTTTAAGCCTCAGCTTCAGTTCGTTTGCATAATTGTCTAGATTATATACCTTGCTACAGTTTGTTATTTGTTCTCCTGGTAAACCAGGTATCTTCCCAAATACTAATTCGAAAGGCGAATACTCAGTGTCAACGTGGAGTGTCGTATTATACGCAAAGCTGTAATATGGTATCCATAAATGCCAAATTTCCATCATTCACGAACGACAAGAAATATTCATTAAGAACCCGATGATACCTTACGACCGTTCCTAGAGTTTCGTGATGATACGGCGTAGAGAATTTTTGTTCTATCTCCAGCAGGCTACAAATTTCTTTCATCAACTCATTCGTGAATTCCGTACCCCTGTCAGATTTCAATGTTTTGAATAACCCATATTTCAATATAAGGTTTTCAACCAAAGACTTAGCTATATATTTGGCTTCCTTCGTCTCCATCGGTGCGGCTACAACATACTTCGTTAACTCGCACTGCATTGTCAATATATAACGATAGTTGTCCGAAGGGCGTAGTGGTCCAACGGTATCCATAACCACTGTTTCAAAGCTTTGTGTTGGAGTATCTGTGACACAAAGTGGTTCCTTCGTGTGCCTTATTCGTTTATTTCTCTGGCATGTATCACATGTCGATATATACTTCTTTATCATTTTATACATGTTTTCCAAATGTATTTTTGCTTCATTCTCAACATCGTTTTTCGTACCCCGAAATGTCCTCCGCATGGTGTCTTGTGGTATAACTCTATTAACTCGTTCTGCTTTTCTAACTCTGTAATTCTTTGAGGATCTGTGTATAGAAATATCGTGACGCCTTTTATACTTTTATCATTTATTTTCTTTTTCATTACCTCGTGGGTTATCATGTTGAATACATCATCACTTCTATTGAGTGCATAATTCTTGTAATTCAAACTCTCCAATGTAGATAGTAATTTCTTCACTGTATTATCAAAATAATAAGAATTATCACCACATCTCACCTGGATTTCATTTAGACCTTTGTTGTCTTCAATCTTTACTTCCGTACCTAGGTTTTTCTCCAATATAAATTTAATTTTCTTCGCGCGCTTGATGTCGTTGATGGATGTGCAGTCCCACATATTGAGTTGATCAGGCTCATGTTGAGATTTGCAGCTCTCCTCGGTCGCATCCCTACCTGTGATTTCTCCTTGTTCTTCACCACAAGTTTTCCTGTATTCATTATTCCTTACTTTATCTTGCGTCTTTTTCCTCATTCCTCTCGTTATCACCAGCGTTTTCTTCACCGTTTCATCAATTTCATGAGGTATCATCTCCTTTAATGTGTCAGAGTTTAATTGATTCCTAGATAATGCGTCCGCATTTGTATTCATTTTCCCTTTTTTGTAAGCAATTTCGAAATCATAGTCCGACAGTTCCAGCCGGATTCTAGTTAACTTAGAACTTGGATTTTTATGAGAAAACAGAGATACCAACGGTCGATGGTCTGTGACTACCGTAAATCTTCTCCCGAATAAACAGGGTCTGAAGAATTGTATCCCCCAATGTATGGCTAGTAATTCCTTTTCTATGACTGGCTTATTTCTCTCATGCTTATTCAGAGCCTTGCTTGCGTAAGATACAGGTAAGTCTTCGCCTATTGGGCCCTGCGATAGAATAGCTCTAAGCGCAAAATCAGATGCGTCGGTTGTTAACACAAACGGTTTTCCGAAATCAGGATACTGAAGTATTGGTGGACTAATCAAACTTGTTCTGAGTGTGTCAAAAGCCGATTGACAATCCGTTGTCCATTAAAATTTAGTGTTCTTTTTCAGTAGATTATTTAAACAATTTGCAATATCTGCAAAATCCTTTATGAATCTCCTGTAGTAGTTACAGAAGGCTACAAAACGTCTTACATCATCTGTGTTCTTAGGGGTTGGATAATTGGTAATAGCTTCAAATTTACTTGGATCCGGTTTTATGCTGTTTGAAGTTATCAGATGACCTAAGTATACCACTTCTGGTTTTAAAAAACAAAATTTCTTAGCGTTAAGCTTAAGATTATATCTTGAAAGTCTATCAAATACATCAATTAAATTTTGATTATGGTGTTTCAAACTACAACCAAAAATTATTATATCGTCCACATACAAGAATGCTTCTGAGTCTAGTCCGGATAATGCTATGGTTAACATACGTTGAAAACTGTTAGAAGAAATCTTCAAACCGAAAGGTAAACGAGTAAATTGATAATGACCATCTGGGGTCGAAAATGCCGTATAAGGTCTTGATTTGGTATTGAGCTCAATTTGGTGAAAAGAACTCGTCATGTCTAGGGTTGAAAAATATTTTGCTCTTCCTAATCTATCAAGAATGTCGTCCAGTCTAGTTAACGGAAATTTATCGTTGACTATCTTATCGTTCAATTTCCGGTAATCCACTACTAATCGCCATTTCTTTAAATCAGTTTGTCCTTTCTTGGGAACTAGGAGTAATGGAGCATTATAAGGACTTATGGAGGGTTCTATTAGTCCTTCCTTTAAAAGACCTTTTACTTGTGCATTTATTTCTTCTGTCTGTGCCTGGGGCAAACGATAATTTTTTATATACACCGGGTTATTGTCGTTAATTTGAATGTTCTGTGAATAGAAATTATTTGTTGTTAAATGTTCGCCGTCCAGATGAAAGACAGACTGATATTTTTTTAGTATATCAAATAGCTCTTGTTTCGCTTCATCATCTTTGCTACCTATATCGAGTTCACCTAGTAATTTCTGAAATCTATCATCTGACTGTAGCTCTTTTTTGATCCCTGACGCATAGATATTGTAACTTTCCAAAGGTGTGGTCTCAACTTTGAGATTTTTAATTACTGTAGTTTTATCCAAAACGTTAAGTAATCTTATATGTTGATTACCAGTTTTGGGCACTATTGAATTTGCTTAAAACAAACCGTGTGTAATTTCACGACTAGTGATTACTGAATCCTCTTCTAACTCCAGTTGGAAAGGTACAATGACTTCACTTCTTGGTGGGACACTCACCTGATTTATTCTAAGTGTCTTGTCGCATATCGGGAGCATTACACTCTCATTATCTATGTTCACGGTCAATATATACTTTCCATAATCGATATTACAATCATATTTATAAAGAAAATCTCTTCCTAGTATACCATCAGTTTTAATAGGGAAATTACTGTCAACTAATTGTATTTTCTGATTTATTACTCTTTCACCTAATGTTATTTTTAATATCGTCGAGCCTAGAGATTTTATTTTGTACTTTGAAATACCAGTTAATAAGCAATAATCATCTGGGTCTTCTTCATAATTTTGTAATGTGTTTTCTTTACACAAAGATACGTCCGCACCCGTGTCTATTAAAAATGTTAAAGTTGTATTTGTGTCTTTTATGTTTAATATAATTTCTAAGGTCGGAGGTAATATTATAAATTTTATGTATTAATCGCTCTGTCCCGGAGTTTCTTGATGTATCACCGTCTCCGGACCTATCAAGTTTCCCTGGTTCTGTACATGATTTATGTTTCTATTCCTGTTTCTGTCGTGATTATTATTCCTTGACCTATTAATGTCGTCATTTCTACTTGTGTTCCTGTTGCTACTGTTAGCCTGTTGATTTCTGGTCCTATTGTAATTATTTCCCGCACTATTATCATTATTGCCGCTCCAACTGAGGCATTTCCTAGCAAAATGGTTGAGTTTTCCGCATTTGCTGCATTTTTTCCCTTGTGCCGGGCAGTCTCTTCCGTGTGATTGTCCGCTTCTAGAGCACAGATTATTAGCTCCAGTGTCACGATTTATACGTCTTGTTGTCGTCTGGTAAAGGACACTTCTTTGTGACGTACGTGTCGCAGCTCTCTCAGCAATTTCTACTGCTGCAGTGAATGTGGTAACTTGGCTTGCATCTATAGTTGACATTAATTGAGGGTCTTCTAATCCATTTACGAAAGTGTTAAATGCTATCCTCATATTAGCTTTCATAATGGATGCACGGTGGTCTTCACCTTCCTCGGCTATTTGTATCTCATTCAATTCGGTCACTAGATTTTCGATCTTGTTTGCGAAACCCATAACGTTTCCACCTTTTTGTGACATTTGAGTTAGTTCGCTTAATACCCTATTCGAGGATTTTTATGGCTTGTAAGCCAATTTCAATGCATCTAATAGCTCGCTAATGTTTGTTGGTATAGGCCCTTGCTTAATTCTGTTTTGTACTCTAATGTCAAGTCGGGATTTAAATATAAACTTGAAAAACGAATTTTGTTTTTCATTGGGGATTTTTTCAGAAATTATGCTGAGGTTTGTGATGAAACTTTGCAGCTCATCTTTCTTACCCGTAAAAATTTGGACTAATTTGACGATAGTCGCCAATTCGTTCATGTCTAAGATGGCAGACATTATGTTCCTATCTGTAGTACTTGGCCTAATGGATTGTACGTGGATTTTAAGCAATGTTTGTATCTCTTCTGCTAACTTGTTTAGCCTCTTAGTGTGTATACCTCTAACTTCTTCACTAATACTATCATCTGCTAATATATGGTTAGCCTCTGTAACTATATTTTCTACCTCCTGTTTTTTGTTTTTTATGGTTTCTAAAGAATAAGGCCTATTTGCGCATTTTTTTGCGTTAACTATGATTGTATCTAATTTCGCATACAGATGATCCATATGTTCTAGGTATTAATGTTTTTTTTTTTTTTTAAACCTTTGTAGGTTTTTTATTTTTGTTGTTCTATTTAAGAGAAATAATTATATTGACATTTTATATTGATATTTTTAGAATATATTTTTAAAAGTTGCAATTCGCTCTTGTATTAGCACATATGCTCTTATGGAGAAACCGATAATTAGTGAAAATATTAAAATTAGAATTAATTTTACAGTATTTTTTATTAATACTTGCATCATCTTCTCATTAAAAAAAAAAATTTCTATTTATTTTAATTACTTGAAATCAAATTTTCCAAATCTACCGCGTCCAACAATTCGTTTATACCTTCTATTAGTTTTTCTTTTAGTTTATTTTCTTTCCTTGCTATAAACGTTAATATTAGAAACATGCAAATTACTAAACTAATTTGTATAACGATACTTTTCATCTTTTCTTTTTTTTTTTTTTTTTTATTACTTTTTTGACTTAAAATATAACTTTAAAGTTTCCTCTAATTCCTCAATCCTTTCCCAGTACTTAGCAGCGTGCTGCCATGGAGGTGGTGGATCAGAATTTATTAGTCTTTTCAAATTTGCTATATCTCTCCTTATTTTTGTAACGTAGCCGCTTCTTCGCTTTGGTGGCTTTACCCTCGGTATCTTTGGTGGCTGCTCTATTGGCGTTGGTCTATTTCTTTTTTTAAACTCTTCGATCGACAGCTTCTTGGGACCCGCTTCAATAGCTTTCGCCTCAGACATTTGCACCAGAACTTTTAACAATTTTACCTAACCTTGGATCATGGGCGAACTCGCCTCCGGTCCATCAGGTGCAGAAATTTTAAGCACTCTGTCGCTAACAACAAAAACAATTTTCACTGCTCTTTCCTTTTTCTTTCTGGATCTGATGTCCTTGACGTCTCTGCCGAACCGTCCTTCTAATTCTTGGCATGAATTAGGCACCTTGTTTTGTTATATTTTTTTCCGATTCCCAGTGTTAGTTTTTTTTTCTTAGCACATTAGGAATGTTTGGCAGGATCGCCATGTAATAAGTTTGTTTTATCCAGCAAAATCAAACAAACGTTAATATTTTCTTTTATATTATTTATTCTTAATTTTTATTTAGTTAAATTATTTTATCTTTTTACTTATAAGCATACGGAACTATTTCTAGTTCTAGTGCTTCTAGCTTCTTTGACTTGACTGTCCATTAATACTAAAACTTCTTCTCTTAAATACTATTTTTACATTTTACGTTCTTAATCTAGAATTCTAATAATAATCTTGACCCAATGCACAATAACAAAAACCGCGACCTTCCACAATGTAGTTTTACACATCTGGTCGACATAAGTGCAATTCTATCCCACAACATTCAACACATTTGCCAATGTGTGTGTTCCTCAGTTTGTTTACTGTTATCATAAAACAAAACAGTCACAAACAAACTGACACAATTGCAATATGATCTTGTTATTTTTGTTATCAAGCACTTGTCAGGTCACACTACAATACTCTACAGTGTTTCAGTCTTAAACGAGTTTCTTTCTTTAGTCCATTGAGCAGACGAAGTACTCAACTTGAAAAAAATCTAAATCTTTTAATTTTTCTTCAACCAAATCGACAACTGTCAAACTAATCAATTGACAAAGCCATACACGCTTTGATTTTGACAACAACCGACTCAGTTGACAATTGAATTGAAACGTGTATGGGCTGCTTTAGAGAAAGCAATTTGTTATCGGTTTTCGATTAATTATAAAAGTTAAAGTTGTTTACACGGTATAACTTTTTACAGCAACTAGTTGAAACAAAATTTGAAAGAGGATTGACTCCCATCTAATATTATTGAAAGCTTTTACCAGCTTTACACCAGATAACAGTTGAATTTAATTAAAGTTGTTTATACAATTGCCTTATGTTAGCAGTGTATAACAGAAATCTTAACCTTTGTTAACAACTAAAACCAGCAAAAAACTAATTTGTTTGTCTTGACCTGTATAAAAAACCAGGACAAGTCGTCTAAAACCAGGACAATCCTGGAAAACCAGGACGTATGGCAGGCCTACTCTACAACCAAGGCGAATTTATACTACATATAAATTGAGTTTACCTTTTCAAATTCGCCTTGATGTAGGTTTGAAAAATTTGGAAATAGTACCAAATGAGCCACGGGGTTACCAGCGTACTTTTTAGTTTTGAACTGTACCAAAAAAGTACAATTGTACCAACTTTATCAACCCTGATATATATAAACGTATGTATGCAGAAAACGTGCTTTAGTGCCGGTTCACACACTTCAACTGTGAATCGTCAAGTCTTGATCTTTTGGGAGAGAAGGAAAAAGGGAAAAAGAGAATGCCATTTCTTTCCCCTCTCTCCTTAGAACTCAAGACTTGACAAGACAAACTTGACGTGTGTGAACCAGCACTTCTTTTGTGCAAAAAAAATATACAAAATAAAGTACAAAAGCTAAAAAAGTACAATGCCGTACTTCTTTAGTCCGAATTTAGACGATCGAACATTTTGTGTTTTCATGCGCGGTCACACAGACGAACATGTTGCCGGAAACATTATATTAATGTTTTTGTTTTTTTTTTTTCAAAAAGCAAAGAAAATGTCAACAAAGAAAATGAGAACAAAGTACCAAACACAAAAACCATTCTCTCTTCCCCACCCGTAATTTGCTACCAAACAAAGTGTTTCCCTGTCTAAATGAGCACTTAGTGGTAATGCAGAAAGCAGTACAAATAGTAAAAAAAAGTACGCGTGCTGCTGAAAACAGTAGGTCTGGCAAGCCTAGATAAACACTATAAATGTGTGTGAACCGGAAGCAAAGTTCTATATTGAATAAAAATTGTTGTAAATGATATTATTTTTTAACATATAATAATTAAAAAAAAAATAAAAAAATGTGATTGAAAATTTAACTAAAATAATAAACAAAAATCTATATTTTATTCAATTACCTCAGTTGATTGAAAATAAGTAACAAAATAATTAATAAAGTAATTGAATTGAGCATCCTAGTGATTGATCCGCTTGAAACAAGGTACATTGACACAAGCTAGACTCATTTGGGAGTGTATACATGGGAGTGTCTTCATAAATAAAAAACAATTTATCGCACACATGTACAAATTTTGGCTCATATACACGAAATTTGACGTTTGGGCTCTTACTGGAGTAAACAGCTGACAAACATATTGGTCAACGAGTCTACCTTGTGTAAGTATACCTTGGCTTGTAAGAATCAATAAAATTTTTTATAAAAAAAATTGATATGAATAGCAAAAATGAACATTTAAAACTAATTAACAAAATTAACTTTTATAAATTATCTAAAATTCCTTGTTAAACATAAAAAACATTTTTATACACCGTGGGTATATGACCCCATAAAGTATATATATTTTGGGTCTTAAGTGATTCTAAGCCAATTTCGTCATGACCATCTAACTCACGTATAAAAATGGTGCGAGAAACAATTTTAACACTTAAAAACATTTAAAAATGCAAAATGCAGAGAATAATAATAATAATATTTTATTCTTGGCACATTTTTCATTGTTTTATTATTTACAAAGCCTGTCCCTGCCAGGCATAAAAATCTTTTAGATAATAACTAACATAGTAACTCTCATAAAAGAAATTAAACAAACAATTATTATTCAATGTTTTAATACATTTAATAGGTATAATAAGAAAAAATATGTAAAAAATAACAATAAGTAAGTAACTAAATTTTAATACTTCTTTAAAAACATTTTTTTTAAAATACTGAGGAGCAACCCTGTTTTAACATACCCTGTTTACATGCATCACTTTTACCTTAACTTCATATTTTTTCACTCTTGAGAAAGCAATGTACAATTGTTCATGACTAAAAACTGGTTTGGGTAAATATATCCCCCTTCTCTAACGTTTGACCTTGAGCTTTATTGATGGTGATGGAAAACGCCAACCTTATAGGAAACTGTCTCCTACGCAAAATAAATGGTAGGTCGGTATTTATGGGAGCCAAATCAATCCTAGGAATAAATGCAGGATTGCCTTTTGCAGTGCCGGTTAATATAGTTGCGCATATTAGATTCTTTGACACTTGTGTAACTTGCAGTCTTGTGCCATTGCATAGCCCTCTTTTAGTGTTAAAATTACTCAAAAGCATGATAATGGCTCCTTAACTTAACTTATGAGGAGGCATTCCAGATGGCGATAGACTGTTTAAAAACTCCACTCCAGCTATGCTATTGCTCTCCACCGTGTCAACGCTCAAAAATTTAAAACATTTACCCTCTAAGGGCCATTATTATAACATGGCGTTAGCTGTTATCCGACAGTTAACAGACGCTTTTTGACAGATAACACATTATTATCTGTCAATTTAATCTTAACTTTAGCTAACTTCAAGTTGTAATAATGACCCTAAAAGACTTAATACTTCTTTATTAATTTGGCATACTTCATCATTCTTAGGGCATAAAATGGCAAATTTACAACACTGTTCTACATCAGGCTTTAAACATTCACCGAAGATATTTTTAACGATTGAGTTTTCAGCCAGCATTTCGTTTGGTAATGCAATAATGTCCTCTCCAAATTCCGAACTGCGTTCACCATTCTCCATTTTTAAAAGCCAATCTCTGTAAATATTATCCACTGCAAGAATATTGATTTTAAGTTGTAAAACTTTAAAGTTGGACCAAAGATTAGAAAACTTAATACATGATTCGATGATGTCCGTCGTGTGAGCATGTGGTACCACTGGTAAACAATGGCGAAAATCTCATCCAAGAAGCACAACTTTACCTCCAAAAGACTTGTTATATTTCATCAATGTTTTAAGCAACTTGTCAAGAGCATTAAATGTCTAGGTAGGTGCCATTGTTGTCTCATCCCAAATGATTAACCTAGCCTTTCTTATCTGCTTTGCATCCACTGAATTTGCTCTCATACTTGAAGTTGATGCTTCTGTCAATGGTACTGGTAGCTTGAACTGAGAATGATGTGTGCATCCCCCTCTAAATAATTCAATTTTGCATTAGCCTTTCGCTGCCAGCATTAAACTGTAGGTCCCTTCAATGAGTTCAAAAATAGAATCGGGTGCAGATCATTCACTGGGAGAGGTCTTTCCATGCCCTTAACGGAATTTGTTTTTTAAAGGAAAATGTTGAAAAAAATAACGAACAATTGAATACTCTTATATATATTTACGGTCTCTGATTTAAATCCTCGGCGTTTTACATATTGCTGGTTATAAACCATCCACCAAACCGAAGTATAGTAAAATGTAAACGTATGAAGCAGTTGATACCAAACACCGAAAAAATCTCTGCTTATTTATACGAAAACTGGCATACATTCATCGTACAAAATATTTGTAAAAACGTGTTTCGAAATAATAGACAACGAAAGTTTTTTGTAAAATTTCGCATATAATTTTTTGGATGTACATAACAAAATATAACCTACCTTGTAGAGGACTTTGAGCAGCTTTCAAAATTATTAATGACTTAAGTTAATTAGTTGATTTTTTTAAAAAAAGAACTTTATATTTATAACATTATATAAATTCACTTCAAATAGGTAGTTATAATTTCTTCCTTTAATGATAATTTAAAAAACGCGCAGCGCACCGTAATTATGTAATTCAATCCAATTCAAATGGGCGCAACGAAGAATAAATTCCAATAACTTAATATTATTATTTTTTAATTTAAATGAATGTTAAAAACAGTTACTTTACAAACAAATCTTAAAAACCAAAACAAAAACCCAATATTTTTGTTAGTAATTATGTATGTGATACAATAAGATTACCTCTACTTTTCAACAGCAGTATTAAAATCTGATTCCACTATGATTTCTGGCAGAGAAATTACTTTCAGTTTAACAAATTTTATGTTGTAATATCGTAAATATAAAACTTCTTTAAAAAACATATAATGCAAAATTGAGGATTTTATGATGAAATAAGCCGTATGTACTGCCCGGAGACCGAAAATTAGGAATCTGACAATGCTATGATCTTTCTCAGACAGAGGGCTTTAAATATAAAAAGTGTAATTAGGAAAACGCAAAAGTTTCCTGCAAAAAACATAAGAAAAAGTTAATGGTTTATTCAATGACCACGCCCACCGCCCACAGACCGAAAATAAAAAATCGGGCTCCGTCTTGCACCAGTGGAGCAAATGAGCTTTACGTATGCCAAATTTCATCTTTCTGCGACGTCAGACGGCTTCAGAAACCCGCGGAAAGAGAACCGGACATACATCCGGAAAAACAACGTAATTATATATATAGATACGAATGTCTTCAAAGCTCGGTTGCAAACAACAAACATTAAAGTTGCTCTTTACACAATTTGGTATAGCCGACGGTTTTGTTTTCTCCGCCGTCGTTGAAAAATTTTCAATTTAAGTTAATTAAGTTAATGTCTCTGCTCTGGATGCTGGCTAATGGTAGTCGGGCGGAGAGAAGACAACTCTGCAGAAAATCACCCTAATCCAAGGTGGAACAGCTTACGCCGATGGATGCATGGCCAGAGGGGAGTTTGGTCTTTCGTAAGCGGACTCTGGATACAGGTAGCCCTCCAGTTTTAATTTAGACTTCCCATGGTACACGGGCTCTGCCATGGGTGACCATACCCATCCCTGCTTTTGAAAGAAAAATATTAATGGATACAAATTTTAAAGAAAAAAATGAGTTGGATGATACTCTCAAACAATCAACCACCAACATTAGCGGAGCCATTGGGCACGTTAACGCTGGTACCAAACTTCTGGAAGCGGACATGTGGTCCGTGAATGAAGGAGCTGAGGAAACGACCTCAGCAATCGGAAATCCGCAGCAAGGTGTATTGTCTTCTAGCTCGGAGAACCCAACAAACAACCTGGCAACCGACAACAATGGCAGCGCCACTGGGCAAGCAGTTGGAGGTACCAACCTGAAGGCGGAGGACAAAAGGTCCACGGAGGCGGCAACTCGTGCCGCGACCGAAGTGCCTAGAATAACGCAAGAGGAGATAATGTCCTCTGGCTCTGACACCGAAGTCGCTGAGCAGGATGATGCTTGCAGCGTGAGCTCGGTGAAGTCTGGCAGCACAGTGCGAGGCGTAAATTTACAGGGGCTCAGCCTGGAATCCGGAATGGGATTCGTTAAGCTCAACTCAAGGGAGCGGCGGTTATTTAAAGCGGCCTTGAAAAAAGGACTGTCGAGGGAAGACGCCTTAAGGGACGCCACAAGGGCTCCGGCAGTCGCAACACTAAAGAGGGAACGATCCGAGAACTCTCCCTCTACTGGAGCTCCGGCAAAGCGTGCATGTGCGAGACAGACATATGCCCAAAAGGTCCAGACGCCAAAGGGCATTAGACTGGGTTTTGTCTCAGCACTTGAAGCTCCGTCTCTAACTGCCGACCAGATTGAAAGGGTCAAAAGTACGATCCTTCAGGCGGTTATTGAGAAAGCAGGTACTTTCAAACCACAGTTTGAAAGCTGTCTACGGCGCACCGACTGGTTGATGCTTGTGTGCGTCAACAATGAGACGGCGGAATGGGCTAAGTCCAACCTTGATTACATCAAGGAGAAATCAGGAGTGGAATGTAAAATCGTCCTTGAGGAAGAATTCCCCCGCACGCACTTTGTGAGGGGGTACTTCCCACATAGTCTGGAGCTGTCCAATGAGAGGGTTCTGGCCTTCATAGCGGCTCAGAATGACTTGGCTGCAACTCATTGGGCAGTGGCGCAAAGACAAGTACACGGCGAATTCCTCCATCTTCGCCTGGCAGTGGATGCTTGCTCCTACCAGAAGCTTGTGAAAATGGGAGGAAAGGTCAGCTACTGCTTTGGGCAAGTGAGACTGCACCTCAAGAACACTGGTTCAAAGGATGGTGGCGAAAAAAAGGGCGAGAACCCAGCGGGGAATGCGGCGAGGAAAGCTGGTAAATCGTCACAAATCAAAGGGGGAGAATCCGCCCTTGAGGATGGCCCGTCTACCAGCGGGGCAGCTTATGCTCGCGGAAATAAACGGGCGGACAAGGGCGGTGTGGCAAAAATCGTCCGAAAGCCTTAACCCCCGGCCAAAAGCAGAACACTCAACCCTGTGGAAAGATCGGAAAAACCGACCAAAGGGTCGCGAGGGAAGGGACCTCGACGTAACCGTTTGGGGGAGTTAGTGCAGCGGTCCATCAGGGATAGCGATGGGCACCATTAAGGTGCTACAGGCAAACCTGCATCACGCCAAAGGGGCGTCGGCCACGTTGTGCAGGATCTTTGCCGAAGAAAACATTGGTCTTGCGCTTTTGCAGGAGCCATGGATCAATAGTGGCCAGATCCGGGGACTACTATCCCAATCAAGTAAGCTGATTTATGATCGGTCAGTGGACAAGCCGCGCGTAGCGTTGCTTGTCGACAATTGTGTTGACATAACTCCATTGACTAATTTTATTTTCAGAGATCTAGTGGCAGCACAGATGACCATACCCACTGAACGGGGGTCGTCGGAGATCGTCGTCGCGACGGCCTATTTCCCCGGCGAAGAAGAAGTAGCCCCACCAAAAGAGGTGGCGGACCTGGTGCTGTACTGCGGTATGCATGGAAAGCAGCTTATCCTGGGCTGCGATGCCAATGCCCATCACACAGTTTGGGGTAGCAGCAACATTAACAAAAGAGGTGAGTTACTACTGGAGTATCTGGTAGGTACAAACTTAGACATAGTCAATGTCGGCTGCAAGCCGACCTTTATTAATGCGATCAGGGAGGAGGTATTAGACCTTACACTGGTAAGCGGCGCTTTGCGCGACTCAATTCGTAACTGGAGGGTTACGGATGAGGCCTCGCTGTCGGACCATCAACATATTAGGTTTGACATACCGGGGGGGGGGGGGGAGAATTTGCGTACAGGCGCTTACAATCCCAGACGAACGGACTGGAATGAGTTCAGGTCCCTTGTAAACCGGAAGGCTGAGCTCCTAATGACAGATATCGGGTCTGTTGATGAGATTGAGCTAGCAGCCAACCTTGTTGAGGAAACATTGCTCTCCTCCTTTCGAGGGAGTACGACATTGCGACCCTTAAGCTCCAGCCGTAGGACTCCATGGTGGAATGAAACGCTCGAGCAGAAGCGGAGGCATGTCAGGAGGTTATTCAACAGGGCAAAACGGACCAAAAACTGGCAGGAGTACAAAGGTGCCCTGACAGAATATAACAAATCCTTACGCAAATCCAAACGGGATTCATGGAGGAACTTTTGCAGTAGTGTCGCAGGCCTCCCTAGCACGGCAAGACTTCACAGGGTAATGACCAAGGGACACTCAAATGGAGTGGGTCTGGTGGAGAGGACAGATGGTTCCTTCACGACAAACCGCAGGGAGACTTTGGAAACCTTGCTACGGGTACACTTTCCGGGCTCGACTGTTGTGGATGATACTGGGCACACAAACGTCGAGACGGCAATCCCGGGGACTCGCCGGGCTAATGGCTTAGCCGGTAGAATTTTCGATGAGGATAGGGTACGGTGGGCAGTTGGCTCGTTCGGCCCATTTAAGTCACCAGGAGGTGACGGAATCTTCCCTGTATTGTTACAGGAGAGTCTTGACATGATAATAGGGTCTGATTGGTCTTTTTAGGGCTGATTGGTCTTTTTAGGGCAAGCTTCACCTGGGGATACATTCCGACTACTTGGCGTACGATCAGGGTTGTATTTATTCCCAAAGCTGGCAACAGGCCGCTGGAGAAGCCGAAATCTTATAGACCTATCAGCCTTACATCATTTCTGCTGAAGACTGTTGAGCGGCTACTGGACCTGCATATCAGGGAAAAACTGCAGGCTTCCACACCATTGCACCGAACGCAGTTTGCTTACCAAAAAGGTAAGTCGACTGAGGTGGCATTGCACCACTTGGTTGCGCAGATAGAAAAGGCACAACGTAATGGGGAGATCGCATTGTGTGCATTTCTTGACGTGGAGGATGCCTTTGACAACACGAGCTACGGTTCTATCACGGATGCTCTGGCGCGGAAGCGGATAGACGAGCTCACGGTCAACTGGATCGGGGCTATGTTGAGGGAAAGGAAAATCACTGCCTCCTGGAATGACACTAGTGTCAGCATCAGTGCTGTTAAGGGTTGTCCACAGGGGGGGGGGGGGTGCTATCACCTCTATTATGGTGCCTGGTGATTGATGATCTGCTGGTCAAACTCGAGGGATATGGCCTTAGGGCCATTGGCTATGCGGACGACCTGGCAATAGTGGTGACTGGAAAGTTCGAGAGCACCATCACGGAGGTGATGCAGGGTGCTCTCAACAGGGTTCTTGGATGGTGCCATGAAAGGGGGTTGAGTATCAACCCTAACAAGGCGGTCGTGATACCGTTCACGAGGAGGTATAACTACAGGCTTGAGAAGCTAGTGGTGGACGGAATAGAGGTTGAGTATTCCAATGAGGTCAAATATCTGGGAATTGTTCTGGACAGACGGCTCAATTGGAACTCGCACTTGGATCAAACCCTCGGGAAGGCGGTAAGAGCCTTCTGGGCATGCAAGAGCTTCTTTGGGAGAACTTGGGGTTTTAGTCCAAGTATGGTAAAATGGCTATACTTTACGATGGTCAGACCGATAGTTACTTACGGATCATTGGTATGGTGGCCTAAGATTCGGCAGGAGACAGCAATGAGGAGGTGCAACAAGCTGCAGCGGATGGTGTGTCTGGCCCTGACGGGGGTGATGCGCACATGTCCCACGGCAGCACTGGAGGTTATAGTGGGCATACTGCCACTACACATCCATATAAGGAGGACTGCTATGTCCAGTCTCCTTAGGATCAAGCTGACATCGGGACTTGCTGAGGTCCAGGGGCATGCTAGCTTGATGGACATGGCTCCAGGCCTATCTGTCTGTACAAGGGCAGACATAATGACCACGGAACTGGTCTTCAACAGAAGGTTCAGGGCAATCATTCCGGACGAGAGGTCCTGGAGTGTTGGGAATCCATGTGGGGGAAACCATGAATTGTACTGGTATACTGACGGGTCAAAATCGGAGCACGGAGTAGGTGCAGGGGTTTTTGGACCTAATACACGAATCTCGATGGCAATGGGCGAATCAGCGGGTGTTTTTCAGGCCGAGATTTGCGCCATTGATGTGTGTTGCAGCAACATTCTTGATAGGGGAATGGTTGGCGGCAGTATTGTGATTTTCACAGATAGCCAAGCGGCCATTAAAGCACTCTCTTCTTGGAGAATGTCCTCGAGCCTGGTGGCGGAGTGCCGTGAAAAGCTACAGGAGCTGGGGACAAGGAGCAGAGTGACGCTCTGCTGGGTGCCGGGGCACTCAGGGATCCCGGGTAATAGAATGGCTGATGAGCTGGCCAGGGCCGGTTCTAACGCCCGGTTGATGGGTCCAGAACCCTTCTGTGGATTAAGTTGGGCAGAGATCCAGTCCCTCATGGAGGACTGGGCTCTGGGCGAACATAGGGGATACTGGGTATCGCTTCCGGGAATGCGTCAGGCAAAAAAATTTATCTCTCCTGGAAAAGTAATGAGGACGGATGGTCTCGGCAGACGGGATCTGCGACTGCTGGTGGCCTATCTTTTTCTTTTTTTGTTACTGTGTGACTGCCCGGCGCTGGCATGGGCCAGAAGGAGGCACTTGGGGCATGTTATAATGTGTGCGTCCCGAATCGGTGAAATACCGGCAAAGGCCCTGGTTGGGTTCCTATGGGAAGCAGAGGGTATTTTGGCCAACTAAGGAGAGTGGGTACAATAGACCTAACCTGGTCGCGGTACCTGTCACTGTGGAAAACCTCCCCGCTTTATCATTGGAAAAAAAAAAAAAAACAATTTTGGTCGCCGCCAACGATATGTGTTACTGGCGTTTTGAATGTCTTTAATGTCACATTGGCTTCGAGTGCAATATTATGACATTTATAACGTTACGACGTAATCTCTTTTGATAGTTTTCGACATGAGTTACAGACAAACATTTTTCTCAATTTTCGCAAGAAGTTCTCACTAACGTTACAGAACATGGGTACGGGTTTATAATATAAATTCGCCTTGAAAATAACCTAGAACACATGGTACAACTACACAAGGTAGACTCGTTGGCCCATATGTTTGTCAGCTGTTAACACAAGTTAGAACCCAATTCCCAAATTTCGTGCATATGAGCCAAAATTTGTACATGTGTGCGTTAAATTGTTTTTGTTTTATATGAAGACAATTTTGACAAGTCTGTTCTTGTCGGTTATTTTTATGGAGCAGCATTTGTACACTCCCAAATAAGTCTACCTTGTGTCAATGTACCTTGTTACAAGCTAAGACGAAGTTTGCTGGCGAGGGGTTGTAGAGGTAGAGTGTATAGTACATGACTTGGCTTGTCTTTTACACTTTTCGACATTTCCATGTTGTTGCTTCATATAATTTTTCTCACAACAATGTAATTGCAGTATCAATGCCTGTTAAATGTTCATCTCCGTCAACAGCGAAAAAGAACGAAAAAAGGAAAACAATAATTTCTGTCTGCCTATTAATTTCGCGATTGTGAAAGGTTAAGGCAAGTTCAAAAGAGAATAACGTTGTAAATTGGGACTAATCGATTACTATGATGCTCAATTAAATTACTTTATTAATTATTTTGTTACTTATTTTCAATCAACTGAGGTAATTGAATAAAATATAGATTTTTGTTTATTATTTTAGTTAAATTTTGAATCATATTTTTTTAACTTTTTTTTATTTTTAATTATTATATGTTGAAAAATCATATCATTTATTGAAGAATTATTAAAAATATCATTTAGGCCCCTATTACGGTTTACAACTCAACTCAGTTGAGTTGTAATAAATACAAGTCGGAAAGAACCCAACCAATTGTAGGGGGATGTAAGAAAAGATAAACTCACTGTTTATTGTTGGTGTTTTGTTTAAGCTTTGATATTGTTACAAGTAAGACTTTGAGTGTTTAAAATTCTTATTCGCTTTAGGGTTTTATTTGTATAATATTTTTAGCTTTTCTAAAATCTTTGGAAAAGGTTTCCTGATGATCTGGCCTAAGCAACCAGTGAAATGCGCATAGAGGCTAGCTTCCCCTCAACAATAAATTTCGGTGTATTTATCAAATATGGAAAATTGGGAATTTAGCACGTCATACAAAAATCTTAATAGTAAATTTTGTATTCCCGTAAATAACTTTGATAATATACTTGCATGTGCCCGTGCAGAAAACTGAATTGCCAAATTGGTTTTTTTTTTTTTTGTTGTTTTCTTGCGAAGACAATAGAATGAAGCAATTGGTTTTTTAATTTTGTTTTTTCTTTTTACCCACTTACAACTACAATTCGAGTCGGAAAGAACCCAACCAATTGTAGGGGGATGTAAGAAAAGATAAACTCACTGTTTATTGTTGGTGTTTTGTTTAAGCTTTGATATTGTTACAAGTAAGACTTTGAGTGTTTAAAATTCTTATTCGCTTTAGGGTTTTATTTGTATAATATTTTTAGCTTTTCTAAAATCTTTGGAAAAGGTTTCCTGATGATCTGGCCTAAGCAACCAGTGAAATGCGCATAGAGGCTAGCTTTCCCTCAACAATAAATGTCGGTGTATTTATCAAATATGGAAAATTTGGAATTTAGCACGTCATACAAAAATCTTAATAGTAAATTTTGTATTCCCGTAAATAACTTTGATAATATACTTGCATGTGCCCGTGCAGAAAACTGAATTGCCAAATTGGTTTTTTTTTTTTTGTTGTTTTCTTGCGAAGACAATAGAATGAAGCAATTTGTTTTTTAATTTTGTTTTTTCTTTTTACCCACATACAACTACAATTCGAGTCGGAAAGAACCCAACCAATTGTAGGGGGATGTTAGAAAAGATAAACTCACTGTTTATTGTTGGTGTTTTGTTTAAGCTTTGATATTGTTACAAGTAAGACTTTGAGCGTTTAAAATTCTTGTTCGCTTTAGGGTTTTATTTGTATAATATTTTTAGCTTTTCTAAAATCTTTGGAAAAGGTTTCCTGATGATCTGGCCTAAGCAACCAGTGAAATGCGCATAGAGGCTAGCTTTCCCTCAACAATAAATTTCGGTGTATTTATCAAATATGGAAAATTGGGAATTTAGCACGTCATACAAAAATCTTAATAGTAAATTTTGTATTCCCGTAAATAACTTTGATAATATACTTGCATGTGCCCGTGCAGAAAACTGAATTGCCAAATTGGTTTTTTTTTTGTTGTTTTCTTGCGAAGACAATAGAATGAAGCAATTTGTTTTTTCTTTTTACCCACTTACAACTACAATTCGAGTCGGAAAGAACCCAACCAATTGTAGGTGGATGTAAGAAAAGATAAACTCACTGTTTATTGCTGGTGTTTTGTTTAAGCTTTGATATTGTTACAAGTAAGACTTTAAGTGTTTAAAATTCTTATTCGCTTTAGGGTTTTATTTGTATAATATTTTTAGCTTTTCTAAAATCTTTGGAAAAGGTTTCCTGATGATCTGGCCTAAGCAACCAGTGAAATGCGCATAGAGGCTAGCTTTCCCTCAACAATAAATTTCGGTGTATTTATCAAATATGGAAAATAGGGAATTTAGCACGTCATACAAAATTCTTAACAACTGGTTGTGATCAGTTGTAATTATTGTTATGTTTTTGTTCACCGCAATTAAGCAAAGTTGTAAGCCATAATACAAAAATTAAGAAATTACAACTCTAGTGAGTTGAGTTGTAAACCGTAATAGGGGCCTTAATTCCACAAATTTGTTGATTAAAATGACTTTTAATTTTAGCTGTAAAGGTGAAAACGGTAGAATCATGTAGTCCATTTCGGTTCTTTGTTATAATTTGGTTTGAAAAAAAAAAATACATTCGACGTTGGCCGACCAATGTGGAGTAAGTAGAATTCCTGTTACATACAACTCTTGATATCTCAGGAACATTTCATTTAATTCATTCACCGTAAAACAGGGATGTTGATATGAGCAATGCCACTCTTTATTGAAAATTTTTCTTTGCTCTCCATTTTCCTCTTCTAAACATGAAAGTTTTTTATCTCTTCTTCCCAAAATGATACCACATATGGATTCACTTATCCTCCAACTAAACTTTTAAAGCAATTAAATCTAAACCTGCTTCCTCGTTCTGCATTATAGATAAGTTTTTCCAAAAATTTAAAAAAAAAGCTTCTCGGTGTTTTCAAGAATTTATACGAACACTACTACACATGTATTTAACAAAATCAACAATACCTTTTTCAACAATGTTGCAACAAAGGTTCGAATTTTTTTTCAATGTTTTGGATTTTAGTACAACTGAGTACATTTAAGACCCATCTAGTAATTTACATTTCAATAAAAATCACAAGTGCTTAGATTATAACCCAATGGTTATAACTAATTGAACTAATACAAATTATATTATTTTAAGTCTCCAGATGATGTTAACCGTACGGTAATAATCCTTTTTTACGGTAATTTTGGGCCGCAAAAGGTAGCAAGGTAATTTTATTTAAAATACGGTAATTTAAAGAAATTTGCAGTTTTGAAATACATACACTTACATATGTAGGTTTTATCCCAGCTAGCATTTGGCTGATTATTTTTTGTAAAAATCACCCAAATGATTCTTTTCAGATCAGTTTTGTAGATTAAAAACTGATTTATCACCTGAGTGATTAAAAAAGGATTCATATATGATTCATTTATATGTTTAAAAAATGATTTTTAAATACATATTTTGAATTTTTGTTTTTGCCAAATGAAAAAATATAAAAATAGAAACTTTCGTGTCAGCCAAACAAAAAAAAAAAGCTTGGCTAAAAAAGAAGCCCAAAAATTATGGACAATTTATAAACTTAAATGTTTGTGCAAATTGTTTCTTATCTTCTTTGCGAAAAACCAATTACTTTTGTTTAGTTCAAAAGCTATAATGGAGCTGATTTTTCGGAGAAAATTTAAAAAAAACATGACAATTAAAAAATGATTTGAAATACATACATATGTACATTTAATCAAAAACTATATAATTAACGATTAAAAAATGAGACAAAAACGATTCAATAATGATTAGAAAAACTAACATAAAAATGATCAAAAAGGAATCAGAAAATTTTTTTTTTTTTTTTTTTTTTTTTATAATTTATTTTTATTATTGAATCTTTCTTATCGAAATTTACAATATGTATTCAAATCTTAATTCTACTTGTTGTTTATTAGTTGTTACCTGTGTAACCACTAACTGCTGTATTCAAATTTTTAAGACTGTCTTCTAGTAAGGCTCAAAGTATCGGTTCTTTTTAGCCTCTGGTGACCTTCGAACTGAAGCAAACCCCGAGCGAGGTAGTTAGGGTGAACCATTAGTTTATCGATGTAGCTTATTGAATATTTTTTAATTTCCTCCTGGATAGTGGGGACGTTGAGATCTCTGTGGATAATATCATTACGTATATACCATGGGGCGCAGACAATTTGTCGTAATATTCTAGAATGTCTTCTTTGAAGCTTTTGGATGTTAGATGCGCATGCAGTACCCCATAATTGGATGCCATATGTCCATATTGGTTTTATGATGGACTTGTATAGAAGAACTTTGTTGTCTAAAGACAAGTTTGAGTTTCTACCGAGAAGCCAATGTAGTTGAGCTGCTTTAAGTTTCATAGCCGTTATTTTCGCTTCGATATGACGAGACCAGGTCAAACGTCTATCTATATGAACTCCCAAGTACTTTACATGGTTTTCTACCGGAACAGTGATGTTATTTATTTTTACTGCTGGGCACGTTTGTCTTCTGAGCGTGAAAGTTAAGTGAGCACATTTAGCCGGGTTAACCTTTATTCTCCATTTTTCTAGCCATGCCTCTAGTTCATTGATGTGGGACTGCAGATTTTGCGATGCGACTTTTGGGTCATGGTTAACGCTAATAAATGCTGTGTCGTCTGCAAATGTAGAGGTATGCGTGCTCAGGTTTGTTGGCATATCCGCTGTGTATATTATATATAGAAGCGGTCCTAATATGCTGCCTTGGGGAACACCAGCAGTAATTTTCTTGAGGGGGGAGTATTTATCTTGCGACCTTACTATGAATGTTCTGCCTGTTAGATAGCTCTCCAGAAGCTTGTGAGTGTTTTGAGGAAGCATTCGTGTTATTTTGATGAGTAGCCCATCATGCCAAACTTTGTCAAATGCTTGGGAAATGTCTATAAACAGGGCTGAGCAGTATTGCTTTTTCTCAAACGCCGATCTAATAAGGGTGACAATTCTATGCACTTGCTCTATTGTACCATGTTTCGCTCTGAATCCGAACTGGTGATCCGGGATGATGTCGTGTTCATTTAGATGAGGAGTTATACTTAAAATGAATATTTTTTCGAAAAGCTTTGATAGGATTGATAATAAGCTTATCGGTCTGTACGACGCAACCTGGCTAGCATCTTTTCCTGGCTTGGGAATCATAACAATTATAGACTTCTTCCATGAGGATGGGAAGTATCCGACTCTTAATATAGCGTTAAAAATGAACAGCAAGATTCTGGAAGCAGACGAAGGTAAGTTTCTTATCATTGACCCTGTGATACGGTCAAGTCCGGGAGATTTTCTAATATTCACTTTTTCTATTGCAGATTTTACTTGAGTAATGTTAAATTTTAATGGATGGTTTACCTTATCAGGAATGGTTGGACGACAGGAACAAGTATGTGTATCATGTGGCGTGAAAACTTTCTCAAGATGGCCCGCGAAAGCGTTTAATTTTTCATCTGTGTTTTTCGCCCAAGTGCGGTTTTCCAGTCTTAATGGAGATTCTTGGGTTATAGGGCATTTCATATGCCGTACAGCCTTCCATAAGCTATAATTGGAGTTTTTTGTGGCATCTAGGCTGTTTAGATAGCCTTCTATTGCAGACTCGTGGTTCTGTCTCAATTTGTTGCGAAGAGTTGTCAGGCATAATTGTAGTTGGGCCTTAGTGGTTGGGGAACGACTGTTTTGCCATTGTCTTCTTAACTTCCTTTTTTCTCTGATAAGGGTCTCTATATCCGTCGATGTATTGTAAGGAGCACGTTTAATTGTCCGCTTGATTGGGGTTGCATTTCTTGCTGCAGCATCCAAGACTTCTGTAAATCGGTCGACAGCTATTTGGATGTCAGATGAATTTTTTAGGGGAATGCACTGTGATAGGTGAGAGCTCACATACATTTTATACTTTAACCAATATGTGTTTCTGTTTGGATAGGAAAACCAGTTTGCAGCTGCGGCGTCAGAGTTACATTTTAAAATGAGGATTGAAGGTGAATGATCAGACGAAAGATCATAGGAGGAACTAACTAGTACCTGATCGCGCTTGATGTTTTTGATTACAGCAAAGTCAATAAGGTCTGGTAGCTTGTTGAAGTCGGTTGGCCAATAGGTAGGCTCACCACTCGATACCACATCAAAGTTATTTGCAGTTACGGTATTATATAGCTGATTACCTCTAGGACTAATAAGTCTGGAGCCCCAATATGTATGTTTAGCGTTGTAGTCGCCAGCAGCAATGAATTTCTGGCCCAATGTGGAGAAGAAGTTGAGAAATTTATCGTGTAGAATTTTGTGCCTCGGGGGACAATAAACGGATGTTAACGTTAGTTTGAAATCAGTCAGATTTATAGATGTGGCCTGGATACAATCTTCTTCGAACTCTGGCAATGGTAAGTGTCTGATGTGTTTGTGCACAATTATGGCTGTGCCACCACAAGCTCGTCCGCTGGGATGTTTTGTGTCATACGTAATGATCAAAAAGGAATCAGAAAATTGTATCACAAATGATTCTTTCAGGTGATTCATCGGTAGGGTTCCATTTTCTCACAACGAGAGTATCATTTATGATTGAAAAATGAGATGAGCTCATATACGGGTATTTTGCCCTTGAAGCTGATTCCTAAATGATTAGATTGTGATACAAAATGCTAGCTGGGATAATAGATATTCATATAACAAAAAGTTAAGAACATTATATTTCTGCAAATGTTTTCGTAACACCGATAAGTGCAAAATATGAAAAATTAAATTACATTAAAAAAAAATGTTGTTTAATGTTCTTCACGGTGGAGTGAAATAATGCCTTACGAAATAAGGCCTTTAAGGCTTTATTTCACTTTCAATTGAGAAATAAGGCCTTTATTTGCAAAAAGGCTTTATTGCACTTTGAAAGTGAAATAATTCCTTTATTTAAATTTAGCCAATTGTGCAATAAAGCCTTTATTTTATATTTTTTTAAATCTTTTGTTACACTGTTCAATTTATCGATTTTTGTTGTTGTTGGTAGCAGCATTTCGACCGATTAGTAGTTTCAATATCTTTAAACAACTCCTAATAATACATATTGCTCATAATGAACATGTAAGTATATATTTCCGGTGGCATGTCATAATGTCCATGAACATTGTGACACACGAATAGTGACATAATGTCCATGGACTTTATGCACTACGTAGGAAAAAGCCACCTAAATCTTCACTTAATACAGTTTTTCTGCATGGCGGCCTGCGGCCGCTCTTAGGGGTTTTCTCCTCCATGGGACGCGGCAGGTGGCTCCGCTGAATACAGTTTTCCTGCGCGGGACTCATTATCATCCGTAGTGTGACGCGCGCAGGGAAACTTTATTCAGCGAAGCCACCTGCCGCGTCCCATGGAGGAGAAAACCCCTAAGAGCGGCCGCAGGCCGCCACGCAGAAAAACTTTATAAAGCAAAGATTTTCAATATTGTTGCAGTTAAATTAACATTTGTTTTTTTTAATTGTTAATGTTCTATTAATTTTTGTTAAAATGAAATTTTTTTATTATTTTTCAATAAAATATAAGAAAAATAAAAAATTTTATTGCTTTATTAAAAAAAAAATTTAAGTGCAATAAGGCCTTTACGGCTTTATTTATTTTGCAAATAAAGGCCTTATTTCTCAATTGAAAGTGAAATAAAGCCTTAAAGGCCTTATTTCGTAAGGCATTATTGCACTCCACCGTTCTTCACATACATCCATATGTACGTTAAGAGTATTAAATAAAAATATTTTCAGTTGAATGAATATACATACATACACATACATATGTAAATACCTATTTTATTCAGAATTAATTTGCAGAATTAATTTCCATATAAATTTTTCTTATCTGCTGTTTCCAAATGACAGGCGGTGGACTGAGTGCTTTTCATATAAACTTTTCTACACAATCAATCGCCTCTCATTTGGAAACAGCACATTAATGCTTTGATTAAAAACCTTTGCGTACGGTAATTTCGTCTCAAAAACGGTAATTTTTAGAGGGCCGGAAGGTAATGCAAAAATAAAAGTTAACATCACTGCTCTTAGTCTTCTTCGGTGCATTGGATTTCTTATCACATCCTGTAGTTCTTCGTTTGCGTGTTGTAGTAGCTTTAAAAGAGTGCTTTTTCGCATAAAACTTAACTTCATCATTTACAGTTGCTATATGTAGATCTCTATGTATATCAACATTCCTGACATACCACGGACAATTGGTAATTAGTCTCAGGACCTTGTTTTGAAAGGTCTGAATTAGTTTGATTTGATTTCGCTGTACAGCCCCCTATTTGAATACCGTACGTCCACTTTGATTTAAGAATTTGCTGGCAGAGTAGTATTTTATTTTGCATTGACATACTAGAGTATGGGTTAAGTAGCCAATACATTTTCTTAAAGTTAAGGTTTAATTCATTAACCTTTTTCTTCACATGCTCCTTCCACTTTAGCTTTGCATCTAATGTAAACCCTAAATATTTTGCTGTGTTCAAGTATTACCGTATCATCTGCAAAAGTAGCAATTTTTATATCATTTGCAGTTGGGATGTCTCTTGTAAATAGTATATATAGGGTTGGACCTAAAACACTTCCCTGTCGTACTCCCGCAGTTATTTTTTCTTATTTTTGAATATTCGTCTTCAAACTTTACACGAAAGAATTTTCCAGCTATGTACGATTTTAGTATTCCACTATATTGATTTGGTAAATCTCTATAGAGTTTAAAGTTCAAACCATCATGCCAAACCTTGTCAAGGGCTTGTGCCATGTCTATAAAGACTCCTGAACATATTTTATTATCATTCAACGATTTTTCTATCTCGTTTGTAACCCTGTGCACTTGTTCCACAGTTGAGTGTTTGGATCTAAAACCAAACTGGTGAGTTGGTATTAGGTTTCTATCTTCAATAATAACATTTAACCTTTTTAAAAGAAGTTTTTCAAATACTTTTGACATTGTCGGAAGCAGTGATATTGGCCTGTAAGACTTTTTGTCATTTGGTTGCTTTCCTGGCTTCAGTATCATTATTACCTCAGCAACTTCCCACTGACTTGGAAAGTATTGTAATCTTAATGATGCATTGATGATATACAATAGCTTTCTTATACCATTGTTTGGTAGTGCTTTCAGAACTTTTCCAGTTATTAGGTCATACCCGGAAGCTTTGTTTGGCTTTAAATCAAACTTTATAATTGCTTTCAACTCTTGAAGAGATACCGGTGTTATACTTTGGTAGTCAACCTTATGAGTATTTACTACATTTTCTTGAGATGAAAGTGAAGGTAGCGGTTTCAAAGTGTCCTCAAGATGATCTGCAAATGTTATTGCCTTTTCTTTGGCACTTTTGGCCCAGGTCCAATCATCTTTCTTTATTGGTGGTATAGTTACTGATGATTTATAGTAGTTTTTTGTTGTTTTCCAAAGGGAATACTCGGTATCTTTCGTTGCTGTTACATGTTTTAGACGATTTGATAATGATTGTTGCTTATTATTATGTAAAATTCGTTGATTTAATCTGTTTTTATTTTCTGTTGTTCTACATTGTTGCCACTTTTTGCGAGCTTTTCTTTTTTCTTTTAGAAGTGTTTTAACTTCTTCTGTGCTTGACGTTCTACACGTTTTTACATATTGAGGAGTACAAGTCCACGCTGCTACTTGTATGTTTTCAATAAAACTATCTTACTCTTCTTCTATTCATAGGGTGTTTTTAACGATACGTTTAAATCTTTAGATTCTGTCACATATCTTTGAAATAAGTACCAATTTGTTTTATTATTTATAAGCGACGGCGGATGAGGTTTTTCCAAGATATTATCATTGATAATCATTACCACTGGTGAATGGTCCGAAGACAAATCATTGCTATTATGCATTAAAACGTGATTTTTATTAATGCCTTTTGATATAAAAAGTCTATTTTATCTGGGAGTTTGTTCGGATCAGTAGGCCAAAAAGTTGGTTTGTTGCCAGAATGGAATTCACATTTCATATATCTTCCAGCTATAAGTAATTCTTTACCTCTTTTTGTTGTAAGTCTTGATCCCCAGTATACATTTTTTACCCTTTTATGTTTACTAGTGTTCGCCTTATGGTCAAAATTCGACCATGATTTTTTTTTTTTTTGTAAATATGAAGAAAAAATAATTCATCTAAGTTTATATTGTTACGTTTTTCCTTTAATAAACGCGTTTGAGTTCTTTTAATTGCAAATCCGAATAAAAACACACACTTATTCAACTTAACAAACTTTATTGAAATTAATTATTTTGTTCACAATTGTTAGTTACGAACAGAACCGTTTTTCAAAACAGACTAAACTAATTTTACATGAGTCACCCCTTTTTATATTTCATAATTATTTCTAGATTTTTCCTGAACCTTCCCGTAAAAACTATTTATTATGTTCTATAACCATTTCTAGAAATTACAGGGAAATTTATATAGGAACTATTTTTAAAATAACAGTTGTGTTGAAAATTATACATGACAATTTTAAGTAACATAAAACTATAACTTACAAGATAACTTATAACTATAACTATAAATAATTTAACTTTCGTAACACTGCCCTCCACTTAAGCCTGTTCGTCCCGAATAGGCTCAGATTCTCCTTTTCCATAATTGGCCAGTCGTTCTAGATGCACCACTTTCATTTTTGATCTTGGGCTTTTATATTTCTGGATCCGATACACCACGTCATTCAATTTCTTTATTACTTTATATGGGCCATCCCAATGAGTCTGCAGCTTTGGAGATAGTCCTTTCTTCCGTTGCGGATTAAAAAGTAAAACCAGCTGGCCTTCTTTGAAGCCTTCCGAATTTGCCACTCCATTGTTTCTGGCTTTCATCTGCCTTCGTCTTAACTCGTTTTTCTGCTCTTGGGTAGAGTCATTATTATTCGCTGGTACGGATAGTTCACCAAAGTTGAACTGCTGGACCGGATTTCTACTTTCTCCAATTAGACCACTGCCTGCAACGCACTGTGGGCATGTAATTACGCAATCAATCACGGCTTGCTTGCAACCGATCCAATAGTAGCTTGCTTTTAACTTCTTTATGGTTTTCGTAACGCTTAGATGCCCACCACCAGTACCTTCGTGGAATTTCTTCACAACTTCACATACTTTAGAAGTCGGTACTACAATAAGGTTTTTAACCGTTTTGCCATCAGTACTTTCCCATGTACGGTATAGGCAACCATTTATCATCCGCAGACTACTCCACTGCGCCCAATACGCTTTCATTAGTGGACCGTTCAATTTAATTTCTTCACGAGTCGGCCTTTCACCTTCTTTTTTAGCCATCATAATTTGCGCTAATAAGGGGTCACTTTTCTGCGCCGTTGACCAGTCTTCGCTGGGTTCCACATCTAATAAGCGAATCTCATTTATGCGTTTCTTGTTTTTAGACTCTATACCGTGCTTGCTTTTATGTTTACTGGGCCGTCTCGAATATGTGCTCGCTTTCCCACGTTTTTCATCGTTTCTTTGGGAGGACAATTTCTTATGATCACTAGTGACTAGCTGTCTTACAAGGGCTTCACTTCCATTCCCAACGTTAAGGGGTACTTCTAGACCATACCAATTCATAATTTGTCGTCCCATGTCTAGACCAATGCCTTGACGAATCATAAAATCTGCTCCAATTATTACCTCGTCCATAATTTCAGCCACAATAAACTCATCAAAAACTATCATATCGGCCATTCTTATTTCCACTCTTGCTTTGCCATAGACAATAACAGGCTCTCCCGTAGCTGTTCGCAAGTTTACACCACTTAGCGGCTCGACAGCTCCCTTTATCAAATCAGCTCTTATAATGGAATGTCCTGCACCAGTGTCGATAGTCAAAATGCGGATTTCACCATTTATGTAACCACAGGTCGTAATATTTCTGTTACTCGTTTTTACTACTAAATTGATCGTAAGATCTTCAGTTTCCTCTGCACTGCTAGCTCTTCTCAGCTTTAGCGGTGGCTCCCGTGATGATTGTTGACTTGCTCTTCGTTTGTTCCTTTGCGGCAAAGCAGATCTCGATCGTTGTTTGAGTGCTTTGCAGTTTCGCTGAATGTGGCCAATCTTACCACAATTATAGCATTTTGCCTTGTTTTTACCTTGTTTCTCGCTCAAAGCTCGCAAAACTGCCTCCTTCATGCTTCTCATTTCCTTTAAAATATCTCTTCCTTCTTCAGCAGCAAAATCAAATTTCCGCACCATATACGTTTGTGGCCTTGAAATTATCCTTGCGGTTTCTTGTGCTAGGGCAAATGATACCGTTTCTGCAAATGATGGCTTCTGTGATGCACATACCGCTTGTTTTACATCAGCATCCCGTATACCGTTTACAAATGCCTCGGTCTTAAAATGAGCTAGCAATGGATGACTTTCACCTGGATAAGTAAGCTGCACCAAGCGCTCAATCTCTAATGCAAAATCCTGTAGCGTCTCGTTTGGCTTTTGTACTCTACCCCGTAATTCCATTCTGAATACTTCTTTTCTATGTTCACCACCATACTTGCGTTGCAGTGCTACCATAATGTCATCATAATTATTTCTGCAACTTACTGGTATACTTTCTAGAATTTCAGCCGCAGTTCCTTTTAAAGCCAGAATCAGCTCTATGGCTTTTTTTTCATTGTTCCAAGCATTTTTATTGGCAACTGTGTCAAACTGGAACTTAAACACATTCAATGGTGGGCTGCCGTCAAAACTTGGAGCTCTTATTCTATTCGAGACTTCTGGAAAAACTCGCACCACTCCCTCTTGGCACTGAAGACTATTTACTTTTTCTTCCAAATGATGTAGTTTTCCATCAAAAACAGTGACTTGTGTTTTAACATCAAACAGCTTCTGCTTGAATTCTATCTCCATATCGTCTACTCTTTCATTTATAGCAGTAGAAATCTCTTGAAGCTTCTCAAGTTTTTCATTTGTCAATCTGGAATTTTGTTGAATTTCGGCTAAAATGGTGTTTGAGTTTTCTTCCATTTTTCTAGAATTTTCTTTCATTCTTCTAGAACTTTCTTCCATTTTTCTAGAGGTTACAGCCGAATTTTCTTTTACCATTTCCTCCATTTTTCTAGAATTTTCTTCCATTTTTCTAGAATTTTCTTCCATTTTTCTAGAAGTTTCTGCCGACATTTTTTCCATTTTCTCCATCATAGCAGCCAACATTGTACCAAAATCCATGTTGCTTGTTACTGCACGGGTAGCAACTTCTATTTCTTCTTTTTCTTCAAATTCATAAGTTGCGATGTCAATATTGCGTCGCTTAAATTCATCGATTAATCTTTTCTGCAGCTCAGCTTTATTTCCTGCAGTAGGCAGATCCAACTTGCCCAACTCTTTCTTGAGCTGTTCAACTTTAAGCTCCTCGAATTTCATTGTTGTTTGTATAGTTTTTTTTTTTATTTTCTATCCTTTTTTTTATTTGTTTATTTTTTTTTTTTTTTTTTTTTTTATTGCAATTTAACTTCTGACACCAATTGTTACGTTTTTCCTTTAATAAACGCGTTTGAGTTCTTTTAATTGCAAATCCGAATAAAAACACACACTTATTCAACTTAACAAACTTTATTGAAATTAATTATTTTGTTCACAATTGTTAGTTACGAACAGAACCGTTTTTCAAAACAGACTAAACTAATTTTACATGAGTCACCCCTTTTTATATTTCATAATTATTTCTAGATTTTTCCTGAACCTTCCCGTAAAAACTATTTATTATGTTCTATAACCATTTCTAGAAATTACTGGGAAATTTATATAGGAACTATTTTTAAAATAACAGTTGTGTTGAAAATTATACATGACAATTTTAAGTAACATAAAACTATAACTTACAAGATAACTTATAACTATAACTGTAAATAATTCTTAGATAATTTAACTTTCGTAACAATATGAATTTTTTTTGTTTCGAGCATTTATTTTTTTCTTCAAAGTAAATCGATTTGACGGGGGACCAACCTCCGGTTCATATTTAATCTTCTACGTGAGTAATTTAATTTTGTAAGTTCAGTATAAAAAATACCAATTGACAAAAAAGTATCAAAAAGTCTCCTTTATATATTGTCATCCACTCAGGACGTTGCACGTTTAATTTTATGTTTTTATGTCTAATACTCACGAAAATTAATCAAAGTACCAGATGTAGAACGAAAAAGTACCAAAAAGCTCCCCTTACATGTTCTCATTCACCCAGTTTAATGTACATTTTTATCTTTATTGGTTGAATATTAACGAAAATTCAAACAGTTCCAGATGAAAAACAAAATATACCAGCATTTTTTATCTTATAGGTTATCACTCACTCAGGATTCTACAGCTTTAATATTATGTTTCTAAGTTCTATATTATAGAAAATTTAAAAATGATCACATGAAGCACAGAAAAGTAAAAAAAAAGAAATTTAGTTTCCCATATTTCCCCTCTTTTTCTCCCCACAGAGCTTCGGTTGACAAGCAAAGGAAGAAAGCGTTCTTAACAGTTTTGCCTGGTCTGATTTATATAGTCGAAATATTCGAAAACCGGTTTCTGAAAAATGTCGAATAATCGATCGCCCTAACTTTTTATTATTTGATAATTGAAAATAAATTTTTATTTATTTATTTTGCATTTGTGTTAGTAACAATTTTGAAAGCTTATAACTCTGAAATTATTGAACAGATTTAAATAAAATATACATTGTGCACTTCTTTGAGTAAATACCTCTTAAATGGTGTATATTTTGTTCAAATCGGTTGAGAGGAGGAAAGTGTTCTTAACTGTTTTGCCTTACACAGTACAACATTTTTCAGTTAATTGATTGCCAACTCAATTCTGTGAACTGTATGTGAAATAAGACCCAAAAAGAAGAATTTCTGCATCATTCGTTTTGTCTTCTTACCTGCGATTTGAAGTTAGTATCGATTTGAAGTTAGTACTATCGTATAGGGGAATTTATCACGTTTTAGGCCCTGTTGTTTGACATAGCTCGACAACCACTAGCCCAATTTAGTTGAAATAAATTTTAAAAAATTAAGAATTACAATTCCCTTAATCTGTTCATATGAGCAACTTCAAAAATTTACGACACCTAGACATTTTTTTTTTAAATTTTTTTTTTTTGTCTGACATCAATGTTGATTTGCGTGTGTATAAACCGATATTTGAGCATGTGAAATCCGTTCGCGTTAATCATTTTTATTACACGGCGCAAATTTTACTGCGGTTTAAAGTTAAAAATTAAAAAAAATATAAAAATTACAGTTTTTGTTAAAATTGAAAAAGGATAACGCGAGTGGATAATACCCCTTAAGGGCTTTCTTAGCACACTAAAATATTTGTAAAAGCTTGAATACTTTTTAAAATACACTGGAAAAAAAATATAAAAAAATTTTTTTTTATCGTGTATGCATATAAAAATTTATTTAAAATTGTTAAACATTTTACAAAATTAGGGCTAGTATAAGACATAATTTGCAATATTTTGGGAAAAAAAACTATTTGGCTATCGCTAATGGCTTAAGAGATATAACCATTTAAACTTTAGATCAGTAATACTCAAATATTTATTCTTAGAAGCACTCAGCAAAAGCTACTATGATCATAATTTGTTTCGCTTCTCAGTTTTTTTTTTAACGAATTTTAGAAATTTTAAAATGTATATTCTGAAACCAAATCAAATATTTCATACAAGGATGCTTTTTGAGGTTAGAAACATTTTGTTTCTCCATAAAAGTTTAAATCCTTAAAATTTTTTGGTGCGTTTTCAATTTTAGTATCAAGCTCAGTAAAGTCTTCTATTCGATGTACGTTTGAGCGGAATTGATACAGCGCTTCAGTTGTCACAAAGCGAAATGTGTTTGGAAAAAACTGCCGCTGCACGCGCCAGGGTTGAAAAAAATTATTTTTTTTTGCACTTTATCAGTTTAGTCCGTCGCGAAGAATCTATTTAGATACCTTAACATGTGCCCATGACATGTTTTGATATAAAAAAAAGCTTAAAAATAAATTGTTTTTTTGCAAAAATTTTCAAAAGTTCATAAAATTTTTGCGTTTAAAAATTTTAAAGTGTGTTTTCGCCTCGGAGGTGCCCTTTACGAAGTTACTCACATCACGCAATACACTAGCCAACTTAAAAGGCAATTCAGATTGTCAGACGCAAAAAAGATACATTTTTAAAAAATTTACGCTAATTTCTTTTAAGTTTGTGATGTCCGTGATACGTTATTGGTGCGCTGACACCAACTTGATACACCTCAAACTTTATAAAATTACGCAGTTTTTTTAATTCTGCGCTTAAAACTCATTTTTATTAAACGTCGCAAAAACTCTATGCAAAATCTTCAAAAATTTCTAAATTCGGAAAATTTTGGTTTCACTTTAAAACACCATGCAACTTTTCACGCAGCAGCGATATCAAAATTTTTTTTTTAGTGGATGTATCCTCCAAGTCTAGTGACTAAATTTTGTATGGGTTTGGATCTAAAAGCTTAAAACTATTACAAAGAAAACGGAATGAATGAAAAAACTCTTGGAAGTTTCAAGTCGTTTTTTTAATTTTTCCAATTTTAGATGACCACCAATTCTTAAGGTGAGGACTTTTCAACGTAAAACTTTGCACGTCATATCCTTCAAGTATAGTCATCCAAACCCTGTACAACGTTTTTTTCAATTCATAAAACTTAACGAAATAAGAGCCATAGTATGTCGGTTTCAGCAGGTGCTCAAAAAATTTGAAGTAGCCCATATATTGTTTTCCTATACAAGTAACACTTTCGAAGTTAAAAATGAATGTATGAAGGGAAAAAATTATTTTTTGCCTAAAAATTTAATTTTTTTTTTTTTTTTAAATACATAAAAAATCCAAAATGGAAAAAAGTTTCAAGTCTAGTTATTTTTTCGCAAAGTCACATAACCTATGAGCAAAATGAGACAAAGATCATAAAAATCGATGCACGCGTTTCGCTTTTATTCGCAATAGAGTAAAGGTATGAATTTCAAAAATCAGTTATAGCCACCACCCTTAAAATAAAAATAAAAATATAAATTAAAAAATTATCATGCAAAAAAAAACTTTATTTATAAAAACTTAATGAAAATAAAATAATATGCAATTAATACGCAATTATAATATGCATAAAAACAAAATTTAGAACATTTTTTCAATTATTGGCAATATCCATCCTTGTAGAAGTTGACGCTTGTGGTTCTGATGATCTTGTTTTCTTCGTAGGTTGTTCATATTCATGGTCTGAGTCTGTATCGTCATCCGAGATACACATACTATTCAAGGGCGTGTTTCTTTCACTGTGTCCACCAATTTCAATGTCTTCATCTTCGGTGCTTTCTTCAAACTGCATAATTGTGGAACTCCACCAACAAACCTCCGCAAGCAATGCATCCAATTTTTTGCTTTTGAACCGCTTTTCAAATGGCATGGTCACCTGGTGGAACCTCTCTCCTTGTTCGTCTGATTCCTGAGGTGATTGTGCCAAAAAAGTATCGAGGTGGTGGTGCAAGAAATGCAATTTCAGCGTCATGGATGCACCGATTTTTTCGAAATAAAACAGCAACCTGTCCACTCGTTGCTGTATCTCTTCTCGCTGGACACGGTTCTTTCCTAGAACGCCTTCTATTACTTCTTTCAATGCGTTCCATGCATGTTGGTGGTCGTGATGCTCTGAAAGCAAATGTGTGAAAGAATCACTTTTGATCAATTTCCGAATATCAGGTCCATTGAAAATACCTGTTTTAAATACATAAGAAAAACGAAAAAATTATTGGTAATGCGAATGTATAGAAATTAACAAATTTAGATATGACAATATTGAAATACAGAGTACGATACGTACCGTTTTTAATTTTCTCATCACTGAGTTTCGGAAAGATGGATTTCAAACAGTCAAAGGCGCCGTTAACTTTTTTGACCACCACTTCAACGAATTTCCCAGCTATTCCCAGTTTCATGTGGAGCGGTGGCAACAAAATATCATCCAGGTCCTTTATCATAGGTTCATTGCGTAATTTTAATTGTTTGTTGAGCTCGGGAGTTCTTCCTTTCCAATCTTTACATTGATATTGATTTCCTTTGTATCGTGAATCCCAATTACAAAGGAAGCAGAAGTATTTTGGATATCCGCCCTTTTCTATAATCCCTTGTAGTATGTTGACCACCTTCAGATCGCAACAAATGTTCCATTTGTGTTCATCGTATTTGATTTTCTTCAAAATTTCGCCCAATGCTTCATACATTTCCTTCATAGTTGTGCTGAATCCCAATGGAATGCATGGTTTTTTATTTTTTTTGTGCAGCAGCACAGCCTTCAAACTAGTTACTGAACCATCGATGAATAAACGCCAGTCGCCAGCGATATAATCCATTCCCAATTTTTTCACTAAACCTGGGATATCATGGCAGTACGTGAACGTATTTGCTTCGTCAACGGAATAAAATTTCTGAAAATCAGCTTGGCGTTGTCGGTATGATGTTCCGCTGACATTTTGCTGTGTGAGTTTTCTTCTCTTCAAAAATGATGTCAGCCATTCGGAGTCGTGTTGTGATAGTCCCAGCTTGGCCACAATGTAATCCATTTCGATTTGTGGTAGCGGTTGTGGTGCACTATTTTCAATATCGGGTATCCAATCAGCATCATCCAAATCGGTCGGATTGGTGAAAACGGTTTCGGCTAGCAGGGACACAGTATCCGCACTCGGAGGTTTAGGTGCATCGGTATCAGCAGGGCGTTGCACTGGAAATGTGGCAGTAAATGCAGCAGTGTATACTTTTGTTTTCAATTGTTGTCTGTTTAATCCAGGACGAAAATTTATGCATGCATAGCACCTGGATTCATCATGTCCAGTTGTGTCTTCCACCCAAATTACTGGCTTCATAAAAGATAACTTTCTACTTTTTCCGTGAATCCATTTTAGAAGGGTAGTATAACAACTGTTGCACACTGTGTTCGGCGTAAAATTTGCACCACTTAAATCTGCTTCATCGAAATAATTACAATACGCGGTTTTGAATTGCTCAGTAAACAAATTTTTTCGATCTTTTTTCTGTATTTTTCGGACGATATGACCACAAACGTAACAATATTCATCCAAATATGGGCACTTGTTGTTTTCCATATTGATATATTTTATGTTTTGTTGTTATTCACTTTTAAAAAACTGGAGAAAAATCACTTTTACTGTTCGCGTTCGTCGGCACTGGCTGAATGCCAAAAATCGATCAATGCACACCTATAAATACTACGTATTTTTGAATATTTTACTGCCAGGTACTTATAAATGGGCACATATTTTAAGGGCGGCTGGCTATATACCTGATTCAGCACTTGTACGTTTCAAACTGTGCAAAACTTTCCAAATAATGACCACCCTTAAATGTGGGTGCAATTTCTGTAAAAAAATCATATAGGTAGCCACCGGAAAAACCCAAATAATAAAAAGGTCCACTTTCCGTTTAATTGTCCACGTACATTTATTACCGCAATCATAAAAATCAAATAACCTTTTGTTTATTCCTTTTTTTTTAATTCTCAGAATCATGAAAAAGGTGTCAATGTTTTCTCCAAATAATGTTGTGCATATCTCGAGCAAATTTTTGAAATTCATACATTTACTTAATTGTGAATAAATGACAAACGCGTGCATCGATTTTTATGATCTTTGTCTCATTTTGCTCATAGGTTATGTGACTTTGCGAAAAAATAACTAGACTTGAAACTTTTTTCCATTTTGGATTTTTTATGTATTTTTAAAAAAAAAATTTAAATTTTTAGGCAAAAAATAATTTTTTCCCTTCATACATTCATTTTTAACTTCGAAAGTGTTACTTGTATATGAAAACAATATATGAACAGATTAAGGGAATTGTAATTCTTAATTTTTTAAAATTTATTTCAACTAAATTGGGCTAGTGGTTGTCGAGCTATGTCAAACAACAGGGCCTAAAACGTGATAAATTCCCCTATACGATAGTACTAACTTCAAATCGATACTAACTTCAAATCGCAGGTAAGAAGACAAAACGAATGATGCAGAAATTCTTCTTTTTGGGTCTAATTTCACATACAGTTCACAGAATTGAGTTGGCAAATCATGTGTTGTACTGTGTTAGCCGATTCATAGATATACGACTGCTTCGTATTGTGACTTTCCGATACTAGACATATCTCAATATTTTCATTTTTTAGAAATAAGTTTAATTCACTTAAATGGTTATGTAGTCCATTTGCATTCCAAGTTACGATTTTTAGATTTTTTGCCATTTTAAAGACGAGCCTCAATGGTTCTCAATTTATCAAAAATGCTCTCATTGATATATGATTGTTCTTCTAATCTTCTACTTAGTTGTGTAATGGCTTTTAAAATTTCTTGATTTGTATTGTAACTTACATCTTCATTATTTTTTGAGCTCTTTGATTTGCATGCTTGTGCATAGGTACGAGAGCCAGATGATTGATGACTATGATTTGTCGCTTGTTGGGGATAACTATGCATTTCAATATTTTCTACTAGATCACCTTGATTGTTATTACGATCATTTTGCTTGCATCTAATAGTTTTCTTTCTAATTTTCTGCAATTCTTTTGCAACTTCGCAGCTTCTATAATTGTTAGGATGTCTTCCCATACAGTTAACACATGATGGAGCAGTTGTTTTTTCTACTGTGCACTGAGCTGATAGGTGTTTTCCAGAGCAGCTTACACAACGTGGTTCTCTAGAGCAGTACTTTTGGGTATGATTAAAGCCCTGGCAACGTTTGCATTGAGGTATTATGATGTTGTTCTCTTTTAGACTTTCAACTTTAACCTTAGTATTCAACACATATCTCACATTATAAATACTATCGACTGATTCTTTGTTGCTGAAAGATGCCATAAACAGCGGAAAAGGAGTTTTTACTCTATTTTCCTCAGAGTTAGTTTTTTTAATGATGTTAACTACATATATAACATCGAGATTTGGAAATTTCAGATCATCAATGATGTCTACAGTTTTTGTTGAGCAATGAAGTCCTCTTATCATTACTCTTATTGGTCTCTCATTTTTATTTTCATATGTGAACCATTGGTAATTACCTACATTGAGTGTATTAACCAAGTTTCTATATGTACTTTCATCAGTTAAATTTACTTTAAACATATTATTATTTAAAGCAACAATTTTATAATTTTCTTTTGGTATATCTTTCAAAATATTTTGGATAGTTTCAAATTCGTGTATATTGATTATATTTTATATTTTTTTCGGTTGTAGTTGGTTTTTGAAAAGTTACTTTCTTGCTCTTTCTGGCTTTCTTCAAGATCCAGTTAGTTTCTCTTTCTAACTCCTCTTCATCGGTTTCATAAATAATTTGTTCTTCATTCGCTTCCATTTCAACAGGTTCTTCATCACGTTCAAAGCATTGATTTTCATTAGCGTTTTCTAAATGATTTGAGTTTATATTTGAAATTCGGTTCGGTTTGTGCTTTGTTGTGATACAGACGTGTATTTTTAACCCCGTATACGTTTTGAACTATTAATTAATCATATTTGATTTTGTAATATACGCAGCGAATGGACGCTTAAAAATAAATTATATATTTTGTTATTTAAATTATTTAACATAATAGTGAACAATTCAAACGATAAAATTAAATAAAGAAAAATAGTAAAAATATATACATACGTATGAATGTTCATACATGTGTATGCATACATGCTCTCAACAAAAACATTTTTTTTTTGGTGTTGTTGTAAAAACAATAAATAATACAAATATTTAAAGCACAGCAAACGGTGAAAAACAAAAAGAACTCTTTGCATGAGTAAGAACAGTGAAACAACGCTAAGGCAAAATGAAAGAAATGTTTATGTGACCGTTCAGGCAAACGAAAATAATGCTGAAATAAATAAAACAAAACAAAACAATATTAACTATGTTAATGCCAAAAGTGCTTATCCAGCCCTGGTCATTACTATTGGTGATGCGTAAGATTTTCCCCCTTTTTATTAAATATATAAAAAAGCTTAATAATTAAATATCGTCCTTTCTCTTTTCCTCACAATGCCTAAAACAAAACGTCAACAGGCTTTAAATGTCTGTGAAGCTGTTTCCGTTTTGGCTTAACTAATTTTTGTTTCTTGTTCGTTTTCTAGCCAGCAAAGAAGGTAACAAATACTCCAATAAATAGTCCAATCTAAAATTCTAACCCATTTGTTTTATTTCTATTTTGTTTATTTTCATTTCCTATTGGGTATCATTTTTTCTAAGTAAACAAAATAAAGTTAATTTATTTTGTTTGTTGATATCGGCTCAGGGAATTAACTTATTCCATATTTCCATCCAGTATTCTACACTCACGGTTCTTCACAGTAACATTTGGTCCTTCGAGCCGGATTGGAAGTAGGCAATTAACAGCAAATTCTCTGGGATTTCATTATTGGAGTACTATTTGAAGCCATACACAAGACGACAAACATTCCTTTTCGCTGCACATACATACATACATCATACATATTAAGGTACGTTGTGCATTTTGCTTTGATCTTCATTTAGTTGTCTATAAAGTGCATTTAAAAATAGTTTGAGAACGGTGTTTTTTTTTTATAAAAAATTGGATTGTTGCCTAAGCAACCAACATAAAATTAAAAATATAAAAAATATATTTAAAAAGAAAAAGCAATACCTAAAAAATATAAAAAATATATTTAAAAAGAAAAAGCAATACCTATAAAAATATAAAAAATATATTTAAAAAAAAAAAGAAAAGTAAAAATAATTTAGAAAAAAGGGAAGAGTGAAGGTGTAATTAACACAAAAATAGAAAGAAGAAGTATAAAGTAGCAAATAGGTATCAACGAGTGCGGGCAAATGAAATTTATTTAGTTGCAAAGTTGGAGGAGGAAAAAGTGGATTTACATATTAAAACGAATTTGGAAAATTTTGGATATAGGATGATCACTACCAGAAGGTTATAGTGCATACTTTTATTTGTTCCGAATTTACTACACCTTTTAAATTGTGGTTCGACATCGGTCGGTGTGCGTCATATTGCCAGTGTAGGGTATTTCATTTTTTACTCGTTGTGTTTCGCGCCTTTTATTTCAGCTCTCGGTGAATGTTATGCATGCATGCTATTTTTTCTTTACCTTTCAGCGAAATTACTCTTTAATATACTCTTGAGTGAATTTTAATTAATTTCAATTCTTCAACATTGATTTCCCTTAATAAAAGCTTTTAACTTGTTACTCTTAAGTTGAGCTTTTACTAAACGCATTTTTGTTATCTTGCATTCTTTGTTCAAAAATACTCTTATTCAATAACATTCTTTGCGTTCAACTCGACCATCTCATAACAGTTACTGCTAGTTCTCTTGTTTTGCTTTGAATATCTCTTATTGGTTAACTTGTTTGATCTCTTTATTATTTCAAACTGCATTGATCTCTCACTTAATTTTTCCATCCTGTGTTATTCCTTCATACGTATGTAAATACTTTGGAAATAAGTTTTTTGTAGAAGAGAATCAAACAGAGTTGCCGGCAAGAAAAATTTTCCAATAACAAAAGGAAAAATTTCAAAACACAATCGAACGTGTAAAATAAAATTTATTTCTGATAAAACAGGATCTTAGTATTATTTATATTTTTTCAAGGATTTTTTATGTCAACTGATCCACAATTTGGACCGCTTACAATAAATTAAAGTAAACATTTTTAATTTTTTTTGTTAATAACGTAAATTTTATTTACCTGAAATTATTGCTATAGAAAATTTAATGTTTTTTCAAATTATTCCGGCGCTAGCTATTTTTTCAGAGTTATAATAAAACTTTCTCGAAATAGAATAACCGAAAATAAAAACAACAAAAAAAAAATTCATTTACTTGGTGCTTACCAAATTTTCCAATAGTGGCAACACTTTCTCTAAATCAAACGGATAGTAGCTCTGTTCGTATACAAATTTATGGGAAAATAACTTTGTTGTACTCTTATTAAATTAAAAGTATAAATTACCCACGATTTGCAGGAAAGTATTTAATATGGTAAATTTATATGAAATCTTTTTTGGCAATTAAAAAGTAAAGTTTTTCCTACGCATTGTTAAATCCATTGGGAGAAATTTAATTTTATTTATTAATTATTTAATCGTATTTCATCTTCGGTTTTTCTATTATTCTCTTGCCCAATTTTTGATAGTAACCTTTGTAGTTTAAGTTATTGCTTCACATTAATTTGTATTGATGAGTACGGGAACAGCCCTATTGTACTTGGGCTTTCCAGTCATTTGCTTTAAAAATTCCACTGAAGTAAAGGTCAATGAACTTTTGTTATTTAATTTAATCTGAACAGCTGATAATTTCCAACCAATTGTTTAAGTGCTATTGTACAAAAGATAAATACTTAAAGGACTGTAATCTTTTTTGGGTAACTTTCGATATTCAAGCAAAACCTAATTGATTTATATCGACTAATTTCTCAATTATTTTTGCGTTTCCGTGTTTTTTTTTAGTAAAACCTTACTAGTTTTACTGGTTTGTAAATCGAATTTTAAGAAAAAATTTAAAAAAGAAAAAAAAAATTTGTTTTTGTACATTTATAATAAATATTCGGGGATAATTTTCATTTCGTCGTTCAATTCAATTGGCCCAACGTGAGAGATATTACCTTAATTTGCTTTGACTAATTTTAGTGTTCAGATTTGGTTATTCAGCGGACATGAAAATGTCTTTGGACCAATTTATTCGATTAGCTGATAGCATTGTAGAGTTCGAGGCTGACTTAAATGATAACCGGTATCCGTTGACATCCTGTCATGCGCTGGAGGTTCATCGCTGTGAATTACAGTCAACCTGGAGTGACATTAGGGCAGCCTATGACAAATTTCTGATTGAGGCTGAAAAGGAAAAAGGTGAAATCGAGGAGCCATTTAAACTCAAATATAAGAGCACCTACACCACCTTTTGCAACTGTATGGCGAAGTTATCAGAACTGTCAGATGCGATGAAGCAACAGTTGACTTCTCAGTCCGAAGTTGTTATGCCTTCAGCTGACAACACAGTCCATCCTGGCCATTCTCGGGACTTTAGATTTCCCAATGCTCCTGTAGAGTCACAAAACGTCCACTTGCCTCCGATAGAAATTCCAGTCTTTCATGGTGACTATGCTTCCTGGCCCACGTTTCGTGATATGTTCACGGCGGTAATATCTAACACCAGGGCCAGCAAAGTAGAAAAACTTTTCTATTTAACTCAGAAAACTAAAGGGGAGGCTAGGGAAATCGTTCAAAAAAGTCCTTTCACTAATCAAGGTTTCGATTTGGCATGGGACAATTTATGCGGTCGGTTTGAAAATAGAAGAGTTTTGGTAAACGGTCAGTTGAAAATACTGTTCAATCTTCAGTGTATTAGTTCAGAGTCCGGGAAGGCTTTAAAACAACTACAGAGGGAAATTAGTTCTTGTATTTCTATTCTTAAAATCTATGAAATAGATGTTGCAAGTTGGGATCCAATTTTCGTATTCATATGCACCAATAAACTTCCAGAAAATACGCTTACATTATGGGAGCAAGAATTAAAGGACAAAACCTCTCTTCCTAAGTGGTCAGAACTTGACGAGTTTCTTACGAACCGTCACAGAACTTTGGAATCGGTTTCCGAAATTCGGAGTTCAGGAAATTCGAAAACACATGAGGGTAGAACCAAGGTTCAATCTAGTTCGAATTCTAATAAAAGAATTCATAGTTTTTCGGCTAATGTATCAAGTTTAAAGTGTCAGCTGTGTCCTAAGGAAAACCATGCCATTAGAAAGTGCCCTAAATTTTTGAAAATGAACTACCAACAAAGATTCGATGAGATTAAAAAAGAGGGTTTGTGCCTTAACTGCTTTTCAAAAACTCACAATGTGAAAAATTGCACAAGTAAGCATAGTTGTTTCAAATGTCAAAAAAGACATAACACTCTTCTTCATAAGGAAGTTGAGAATACAGTTCCAGCTTCTCAGGTACTAAATACGAACAGTAGCCTTAATCCGAATTCAACTCCTTTCTCAAGACCAAGTTCTAGTAATCTACAGTCCACTCACCAAAATACCACTAATATTCAATCTTGTTTTGCTTCAAGTTCTAAGGGGGTTCTTTTGGGAACTGCCTGGGTAAATATATGCCATTTGGGAATGAAATACCAAGCTCGGGCATTGATAGATTCAGGGTCTGAAGGTACTTTTATTTCAGAGCGATTGTTCAATTTGCTTCGACTTCCTTCTCATCCTGCCAATGCTCAAATTTCCGGATTGAATAACACTATCTCCGCCAAAGTTCAACGCCAGTGTTCAGTGGTATTAGGTTCTATGGTCAATGAAGAGACAAAAATTTTAGTATCAGCACTTGTGGTTCCTCAACTTTCTAGTAAACTTCCATCCCAGACTATCCCTGATTCACTTTTTTCAAACCTTCCTAACATTCCACTGGCAGATCCGAAGTTCAACTCTAGTTCGAAAATTGATTTGTTGATTGGAGTTGATAATTTCCCGTCAATAGTATGTTCCGGTACTATGCACAACGTTTGTGAATCCTTAATAGCCCAAGAAACCATTTTTGGTTGGATTCTAACTGGCCCTGTAGTCCGTCACTCTAAGCCCGTTGCCACAGTCGTTTCAAATTTCTGTGAAATTTCCTTAGACAAGGAAATTTCACGTTTTTGGGAGGTGGAGGACCTTCCAAGGAAGATTTATAAGACTCCTTCTGACCAGGCTTGTGAAGACTTGTATACGCGTACTACAAAAAGAAATTCAGAAGGCCGATACGTAGTATCACTTCCTTTTAAGGAAGAATTTTCAAATCTTCTGAAATTAGGCCATTCTAGATCCAATGCTCTAGCTCAGTTTTTTCGCAATGAGTCTAGACTTATAAAGACTCCCAACTTAAAAAATGATTACGACAAAGTGGTTCAAGAATATGAAGATCTTACACACATGACAAAAGTCGGAACCCCTGCAAAATTGGCCGAAACTCAAAATGTTTATTACTTGCCACACCATGCGGTCATTAAACCTGACAGTGTAACTACAAAAGTACGTGTCGTTTTTAATGCATCCGCCCCTTCGCCCAACGGCAAAAGCTTGAATTCTTTGCTTAACATAGGTCCAATTCTTCAAAATAATCTTACTATTTTGATTCTAAGATGGCGTTTTTTTCGTTTTGTGTTCAATGCGGATATTCTAAAAATGTATAGGCAAATTTTGGTCAATCCAGATCATACTCCATACCAAAGAATTTTGTTTAGAAGCAATCCAAGTAATCCTATTTCTGATTATGAATTAAAAACTGTAACGTTCGGGGTCAATTGCGCACCATATCTCGCTATTAGAACTTTACTGCAGTTAGCAGATGATGTTCAATCCGTTTATCCAACTGCTAGCATGATTCTGCGAAATTCTATGTACGTTGACGATGTTTAAGCGGGAGCTCATACGAAAAGTGATTCAATAATTGCCAAGAACGAGCTGATTAAGGCCCTGGGATCCGCAGGGTTCTTACTCAGAAAATGGACATCTAATTTTAAAGAGATTTTAGAAGACATTCCACCAGACCATCTTCTTCATGAGGACTTTCTGAAATTCGAGGACAACAGTTCCACGAAAACCTTAGGAATCCGATGGAATGCGTGCTCAGATGAGTTTTATTTTGCAGCAAATCCATTTCCTGAAGATTTAAAATACACGAAGAGAGAAGTTCTATCCCAAATAGCCAAATTGTTTGACCCGGCTGGCTGGCTTTCACCCTGTATTGTCCTAGCAAAAATCCTCATGCAGAGAATTTGGATAGACGGTACTGGTTGGGATGAAGTTCTTAATCCATTTTCACTTCATGAATGGAAAACATTTCAATCAAACTATTCTGTAATCAATACCATTCGTATTCCTAGATGGATTGATTTTTGTCCAAGCGCCGAAATTCAATTCCATGGATTTTGCGATGCTTCCGAAAAAGCATACGCAGCAGCGTTATAGATCCGCATTTCAGATTCTGCTTCCATTTCTACGCATCTAATTTCATCTAAAACGAAGGTAGCTCCAATTTAGACGCTGTCCATTCCAAGGCTTGAACTTTGCGGAGCAGTACTGTTGGCAGAAATGGTCGAAAGCTTGGTTCCGAGATTAAACGTCGAAAAGTATTCAATTTACTGTTGGACGGATTCAACTATAGTCCTGTCATGGTTGGCAAAACCACCATGTAACTGGCTAACCTTCGTAGCTAACAGAGTTTCCAAAATCACGCAGGTTGTCAGTTATTCGAAATGGAATCATGTCAACTCCGAGACAAACCCCGCTGACTTAGCCAGTCGAGGAATTCAACCTAAGGATCTTCGGGACAATGAATTATGGTGGTTTGGACCGCATTGGCTCGGTAAGGATGACTCAAAATGGTCACAACCTGATCCGTTGCACACTCCGAACACCGAACTAGAAATTAAGCCTGTAAAGTCCTATTTTTCCTATTTTTCGGACTTCGAAGATATTCTTGAGCGATTTTCATCATTCAGCAAAGCAATGCGGGTTCTAGCATATGTCTTTCGCTTTTACTATAGAACTCATCCTCGATATCGTTTTAGTTTCTACAAAAATACAGTTAATCTAACTAGCTGTGAAATAAATGCTGTCAGAGATCATCTCATTTCCGTATGTCAAAAAGCGTTGTTTCCGAATGAGTATGGGGATCTTGCTGCCAGGCAGTCCATGCCAAAGTCGAGTACAATTGTTAATTTGAACCCCTTCTTAGATCCACAGGGCATAATACGTTCCTGCGGGCGTTTAGAAGCAGCGCACGGATTATCCTATAATGAGAAACATCCAATTATACTGCCATATAGTTCCCAATATTCAAGGCTTTTGGTCAAATTCATTCATGATATTACACTTCATGGAGGGAATCAGCTGGTCTTGCGTCTTCTTAGAACCCAATATTGGATCCCGAAGGCCAAAAACTTAATAAAATCTACAATTAATAAATGCAAAATTTGTGTTATATATAAAAAGCGGTGCCAAAAACAGATTATGGCAGCCTTGCCCTCGGAGAGATCTGAGTTTTCTCGTCCATTTACGCACACTGGCCTAGACTTCGCTGGGCCCTTCGATGTTAAAAGCTATTCTGGCCGATCCTGCCGAATATCGAAAGGTTACGTTTGTGTTTTCATATGTTTTTCGACAAAGGCAATACATCTGGAGGCCACCTCGGACTTATCCACTCAAGCATTTCTGGCAGCTTTTAGCCGCTTCGTTTCACGAAGGGGGTGTCCTTTACACCTCCATTCAGATATTGGAACTACGTTCGTCGGTGCATCTCGACTTCTGGCGAAAGCGTTTATTCAAACCTCACAACAATCCGTCTTAGCCAATTATGCTCATCAGAATATTGCTTGGCATTTTATTCCAGCAGGAGCTCCGCATATGGGTGGTTTGTGGGAAGCCGGCGTAAAGAGCTTCAAAACCCATTTTCGAAAGATCGCAGGATGCTACAAGTACACCTTTGAAGAACTGTCAACCTTATTGTCCAAAATTGAATCGTGTCTTTATTCCAGACCTATATCTCCACTTTCAACGGATCCAACCGATCTCTGCGCATTGACCCCTGGACACTTTCTAATAGGAACCCCTATTCTTGCACCGGTCGATCCACAGATAAGCGATTCATCTATGTCTCTGGCCAATCGATGGCAGAGATTAAAGCTAGTCCATCAGAACTTTTGCTTCAGGTGGAAGAATGAATATCTCAAAGAATTGCATAAAAGGGTAAAATGGCAGAGGCCAGAAGTTAACCTTTCTGAAGGTGCACTGGTAGTGATCAAGGACGAGAATCTCCCACCGAACGCATGGCGACTTGGTCGGGTTGTAAAAGTTTACGCTGGATCAGATAAACGCGTGAGAGTCGCAGATTTATTAACTCAGCGCGGGCTAATAACAAGACCGATAGTTAAACTTATTATGCTACCTGCAACATCTTAGTTTATATTTGATTCATGTTGCTTATACTAGTGTTATTGTATTTTTTTGTTTTCTAGCTCATCATGCCAAAAGTTTCGGCTAAGTCCAAGTCCACTTCTAAAACCTTCTTAGAAAGTTACAATGCTTACCCTTGCCGTTTATGCAATAGCCCACATCCGCTACGAACATGTCGCAAATTCCTTGCGATGAATATTTCAGATCGCATAAACGCCGTACGTGTCAATAAGTACTGCCAAAACTGCTTGGCACACGATCATTCGCATGGCAAGTGTTTTTCGAAGGACGGCTGCAAGCACTGTCACAAGTTTCACCACACACTATTGCATGTCAACCCACGACTCGTAAAGGATCTTATACCCTCACGTTCCAGGTCTCGTTCTCGGTCACGTTCAAAGTCACCAGAACCATCCACTTCCTCCAAAACCCGCAGCTCGTCCGCCTCCACTCGCAAAAGACAACCTCCAAAATCAACCATTTCCAAGTCAACGTCATTAACCGACATTATACGCCAGAACACAACCATTTTGCTTCCTACCGTTCTGGTTAAAGTTGGCACTACGACGTCTCATGCTCGTTGTCTGATGGACTCCGGTTCATCTTTAAGCCGTGTTTCAAAGGAGTTGGTTGACAAACTAAGTCTAACTACCTATACTCTTCATGAGGAGACCATTTGTCCAATCGTTCTGAAGTCCAGGTACGATTCTGCTTCCAAAATAGAAGGAACCTTTCGAGTTGACAATCGAATAGCCCTTCGTACTCCGTCGAAGTCACTTCCTGACCCTTTCAAAAAGAATTTTCGGGATTTATTCTTAGCAGACTTCAACTTTAATGAGTCCGCTTCTCTAGAGATTATTATCGGATCAGATCTTTACCCGAAAATCATATCACAAGGTGTTTTCGCGCAAATCGGCCTACCTACCGCCCAAAGTACAGTGTTCGGTTGGATGATTTATGGGCCATGTAATTTTTAAAATCAATAAATGCACTTTCCATAGACAATAGGCAAAATGCAAAACGTATTCAGTATCATATAAAAAAAAAAAAAAATGTTATTTCTAATAATTATACATAATGAATTAAATTGAAATGAATTATAATGTAACTTTAATAATTTTCTAATTTTACTTTCTTTTCCTCTGAAGCAGCCTCATAGACAATACCCTGTTTTTTGTTCAGCTTAAATTTTATTGCTTGTATCCAGCAAGGTGGGCGGCAATGTTAATGCCAAAAGTGCTTATCCAGCCCTGGTCATTACTATTGGTGATGCGTAAGATTTTCCCCCTTTTTATTAAATATATAAAAAAGCTAAATGATGTAAATATCGTCCTTTCTCTTTTCCTCACAATGCCTAAAACAAAACGTCAACAGGCTTTAAATGTCTGTGAAGCTGTTTCCGTTTTGGCTTAACTAATTTTTGTTTCTTGTTCGTTTTCTAGCCAGCAAAGAAGGTAACAAATACTCCAATAAATAGTCCAATCTAAAATTCTAACCCATTTGTTTTATTTCTATTTTGTTTATTTTCATTTCCTATTGGGTATCATTTTTTCTAAGTAAACAAAATAAAGTTAATTTATTTTGTTTGTTGATATCGGCTCAGGGAATTTACTTATTCCATATTTCCATCCAGTATTCTACACTCACGGTTCTTCACAGTAACAACTATCTAACGGCTAAGCCTATTAATCGAACACGTTCCCTTTCACCCTCGGTGTTCACAAAAACGGTGGATAGTGATACATTAAAAAATATTAATCTGTCTTTGGGGACAAGTGTTGTAGCGTCCGCAAGTATTACCGCGGCGGAAAAAACAATCTTAGTAAGAAATGATACCATAAACTCAATTACAGACGCAATGGAGAACCCTTTAGTGAAAAATTGTCAAATGCCTCAAATACAAGTTGGTATGGACAGGTATATAACAGTGCTTAAACGGGGTCGCAGCCCTACCTCTTCAGCAGTTGCTTCGGCCTCAAAAGTAACATCTTTTGATAGAATAAATTCACAAAACCGTTTTGCAATTCTTGAGGACGAATCCCCAGAGGCACCAAACGTCACAAAATCTTCTAAGCCACCCCCAATATATCTTAGAGAGCAAAACTCAAGTGAGTTAATAAAGAGCGTGATCTCGGTAATAGGTGAAAATTCTTTTTACGTAGCGGCAATCAAGCGTGGTAATATAAACGAGACAAAAATACAGGTTAATCATGAGAATGATTTTCGCAAACTAACAAACCAATTTGAATCCCTTAAAAAAAGCTTTTATACATATCAGCTGAAGAGCAGCAAAGGCCTTCAGGTAGCGATCAAGGGCATAGACTCGAGCGTGGACCCTGAAGAAATTAAAACCTTTTTGGAAGAGAAAGGCTTTAAAATAAAAAACGTTACAAATATCAAAAATAGGGAAAAAAAATCCCCAACCACTATTTCGAGTGGAGCTAGAACCTGGCGACGTTAAGCTTAAAAAAAATGAAACGCATCCTATTTACAATTTAAAATATATTCTCTACAGAAGAATAACTATAGAGGAGCCGCACAAAAGAAATGGTCCCGTTCAATGTCTCAACTGCCAAGAATTTGGCCATACTAAGGCCTACTGCTATTTACCCCCTGTTTGCGTAGTATGTGGTGAATTACATGGTACAGTCCAGTGCGATAAGTCTAAAAATTACCCCAATGTAAAAAAATGTAGCAACTGTGGCGGCAATCACACTGCCAATTATAGAGGATGTCCTGTATATACTATCGTCAAGCAGTCGGCTGGACCGAAAACTAATCCCCCTCAAATGCAGGTATCAAATCAGGTAAACACAAATGCAATTCAAGCCCCCCAGCCTAGTAATAACAGAACCTCTTACGCTAACGTCCTTAAATCAAACCATGAGCCAATGCAAGGTGCCTCGCCAAGTAATGATGAAACCCCAGTTTCTAATTTAAGTCGTCTAGAAAAAACCATGGAAACTTTAGTGCAAACAGTAAATAATTTTACAAACACAATGGGTAATATGATGCAGGAGATCCTTAGAATGCAATCGATGTTATTGCAAGCTGTACTTAACAAACCATGAACTGTTTAAAAATTTGTTTTTGGAACGCAAACGGCATCCGCCAACATAAAAATGAATTAGAATACTTTCTTAAAAATAAACAAATTGATGTCATGATGGTTTCTGAAACTCATTTGACCTCAAGAAATACGTTTAAAATCAATGGTTATACACTATATGATACCAAGGACCCTCGAGATAGAGCTTGTGGAGGTTCTGCCATTTTGATAAAAACCCGAATCAAACACTACCTGATGTGTGATCATCGTGAAGATTATCTCCAAGCAACGAACATTTGTGTTAAAGAGCTGAATCGAAACATAGTAATCTCATCCTTATACTCACCACCTAGATTTGCCATATCAGAAAGCCAATATTATAAATATTATAAGTCATTGGGGCCCTGTTTCCTGGCTGCTGGCGATTATAACGCTAAACATACCTTCTGGGGTTCACGACTAATAACACCAAAGGGTCGTGTTTTGTATAATACAATCTCTAAAATGAATTTAAATGTCGTCGCGAGCGGACAACCAACATATTGGCCTGCTGATCCGCAAAAAATTCCAGATGTCATCGATTTCGGAGTGGTTAAAAACATCCCCACAGAAACGATTCAGGTTGAACCTTCGTTAGAATTATCCTCTGATCACACACCTACAATAGTTACTATAACAAACACCAATAGAATCGTATCTCCCTCCGGTTACATAGCGACAACAGCTACACAAATAAACTGGTTAAAATATAAAAAATATCTCAGTACCCATTACACAGAAAATATTCCGCTTAGCACACCGGAAAATGTGGATCTCTCTATTGTCAATTTTGACAGTTATCTTAAACTAGATGTTCAACATTCCAGCAAAACCCTCAAAAAAACCAATTATAACAAAATATATTTTGCAGATGTCGAGCGCCTCTTGAATGAAAAAAGGAGAGTGCGAAAAGAATGGCAATTGCAAAGATCCCCTCAACTTAAAAATGAATTAAAAGAGTGTACAAAAAGGCTAAGAAAATTACTGCAGACTCAGAAAACGGCTTCCGTAGAAAAATATCTTAAGGACTTGGATGCAACTTCACAATCAGGCTACTCATTATGGCGGGCAGCTAGAAACCTCAAAAGACCAGTTATCTCGAAACCACCATTAAGAAACTTGAATGGAAGTTGGGCAAGAAATGATAATGAAAAAGGAAACCTGTTTGTAAATCATTTGAAAAACGTATTTACCCAAAATATACCTGACGATACAGCGCACGAGTTGCCGCCTGTTAATGTTAGAGCAGCTATCCCCCTAAGATTTGAGATAAGGGAAATAGAAAGGGCTATTTGTGAATTAAACACCCAGAAGGCACCTGGTATTGATAAAATCAGTAACAAAATGCTTTTGGAGCTACCTCGCATAGCAAAGAAAATTATTCTTTATATTTTTAATGCTATTTTACGACTTGAATACTACCCTCAAGAATGGAAGGTCTCCTTAATAACGATGATACCAAGGCCAGGAAAAGATCACACAAAAGTTGAGTCATATAGGCCTATTTGCTTATTATCTAATATATCAAAGCTGTTTGAGAAGCTCTTAGCGTCAAAATTAACCCCAATTTTAAATGACAATGGGTGTATACCCAATCATCAATTCGGCTTCAGAAGAGAGCATAGCACAATTGAACAAACCCATCGGATAGTAAACGCCATAAGAAAAGCCTTTGAAGAAAGAAAATATTGCTCCGCTCTTTTCATAGATGTTTCTCAAGCTTTTGACAAAGTCTGGCATGTAGGCTTGTTACATAAATTGAAGCTAAACCTACCGGTTAATACACACAAGCTGTTAGAAAGCTACCTGGTCGGTCGAAAATTTATTATTAAAGAAGGCGATTTTTTAAGTTCTCCTCAGCCAATTGAAGCTGGAGTCCCTCAGGGAAGCATCCTGGGCCCACTTTTTTACCTTATATATACCTCGGACATGCCAACAAACAATCACACCCTAACCTCAACTTTTGCTGATGATACAGCTTTTCTAAGCGTACACGAGAACAGTCGTGAAGCATCTCGATACCTGCAGAATCATATATTTCAACTAGAACTGTGGTTTAAACAATGGAGAATAAAGGTCAATGAGCAAAAATGCGTACATATAACATTTACCTTGCGTCGGGAAACATGTCCCCCTATTAAAATCAATAATCAACTAGTGCCTCAACAATCGCATGTCAAATATCTCGGTATTCATCTAGATCGGCGTTTAACATGGAAATGCCATATAGAAGCAAAATTAACCCAAATGAAACTAAAAGCAATTCAAATTAACTGGCTTATTGGAAGAAATTCTGTTCTTAGTCTCAACTGCAAACTACTACTTTACAACGCTATTTTAAAGCCAATATGGTGCTACGGTATTCAACTATGGGGCACTGCCTCGGCCTCAAATATCGAAAAAATTCAAAGGCGCCAAAATAAACGTCTTCGAATGATTTCAGCTGCCCCTTGGTATGTTAAAAACTCAAATATCCACAAGGATCTCAATGTGCCACTGGTAAGGACTATTATTACGAAGTATGCGGTAAAATATTTGAAAAGGCTAGAGTTGCACCCAAATCCACTAGCACGAAATATTTTAAATGATAGCGGCCACTCTCGCTTAAGAAGAAGAGACACTGCAGCACTTACCCATTAAGATGAGCGATAAACACCTACATATGTGAACAGAACCCGTGATGAAGAAAATTTTTGTCTGGCACTGGCAGGACATAAAATAAAGCATTAGGTTAAGATTTGATTAATTATTGTTAGTTCATATTTAATATTCAATAAATAAATAATGAAAAAAAAAAAAAAAAAATATTTGAAATTTCTCTTTTGAGTTCTTTGTTCTCTTGTCTAATTAAATGCAATTCGTTACTGACATTTTCATACATTTTTCTCAATAAGGGTGTGTGTGAAACGGTAGCAAAGTACTCATGGAAGTAAAATTTTTACACTATTTAGGGGAATAAAATTTCACTAGCCCTAGGGGCTAGTATAAATTTTGACATTAGTGTAGAAATTTTTGACAACCACAAAATTATTTTTTTTTTATCAAATTTGTTTAAACAAAATAAAAAATAATATGAAAGCAGGACCAGCGGCAAAAAAAATTAAAAAGAATTGTACAAGATGTAAGTTTTAACATATGTATAAGCTTTTTTGCCAACACTTTTTGTAAAAATTGTTTTTTATCAGAACGAATTCATCAAATAGTTGGGACGATCTCATTTCCAACAGAATTGAAATGATTATTGGTAAAAGTTTGTTTAATTTATTAATTTTTACAAAACTATTAGTAATTGTTTTTTTCTTTATGTCAAAATTTTACGTTGTCAAAAGTGTTACAATTTCACACAGCACAAATATGAAAATTTTCTAACACAAACAAATTTCATTTCACCATAGAACTTTGCTACCGTTTCACACACACCCTAAGATTATTTCATTTTTTAATTTATCATTTTCGTTCATTATAATTGGGATTCTGTTATCCCTCATCATTGTAAATTTCTTACAGTGTACTTTATTTACACTATGCTACTGTCCACTAGGTGGCGCTAATATATATAGTTACTTATTCACCACACTATATCAGCTGATTAAATGCAACACTATCAACTGTATTGTATGTTTTTTGTTATGCTGTCTCTATCAGCTAGAAAACTGATCTCCGTTAACATAACAAAGTAGTTAACAAAGTAAAGGCTCAGTTAGGCGAACGTTGCTGTACCCGTAATGTACCGCACCGTACTGTAAGCACGTTGGTGCATTTATAGAACGTTTAAAAACGTCATATGTTTTCCCATACATAAACAAAAAGCAATAGTATACATAAAACAAAACACACAGTGATGGGAATCAAAAATGTTCAAATGGTGACCGTTGTGCAGAAAAGGTACCACGTGATTTAAATGGTATTAAAACAGTATTTTGTGTATGTAAAAAATGTTAATAATTTAATATTTATATTATAGATTTACAATAAATAAATTTGTATTTTAGCATATATAAATTTTTAGCATACATATATTGTAAATGTGCATACACCAAACTAGGTTTTGATACCATTTAAAGTATTTTATATGTTTCACATTTCCATTGTATGTATGTATATGCATTTGTTTACTTTAAACATCTAAACATATGTATATTTGGAAATATGTTGTATTGTAAGTTGTTTTGTCGCAATTCCATAGATAAACTAAAAAAAGAGCAAAATTACCCGCATTTAATGTTACATACAATCCGCCCATCACTGCCTTACAAATGTCACGTAACAACGGCATGAAATTCTATTTTAAACAGATTGGTACGTTGCAACTACGGTACATTGCATTTCGGTAAGCTTGGTTTTCATTTAACAAAAAGCGAACAGCTGATGGATACAGTACAGATACGGTACAGCAACGTTCGCCTAACTGAGCCTTAAATCTTGTTTCACTCAAAAGAAAGGCAGCAACAAAATATGTCTCTCTTCTCCTCATTAAAATTAGGTATTTCTGGCCGAGCAGAACTAAACTTAGGTGCGGCGAAATATTGTGAATAGATATGGCAACTTTAGCCATTTTATAGAGAATAATATCTTCTTCTTGTTTTCGGTGTATGGGAGAGTATTTAGGCAAGATAACAAGGTAAAACCGGAAATGTTATTTATAAAATAATAAATAATTAAAATTTTACTTATTTGGCCCTGGGGCCAAATTTAGGACTTCTGACTAACTTCTGTGAATTGGGCATTGTAGCGGGCCACCTTAGCTACAATTTGATATACATTTAATTTTGGGCGCTTGTTTTTTGTAGAACAAAGTTTTCAAAAAAGTATTTCTAGCCAACTCACTCATTTCACTTATTTGGCCCTGGGGCCAAATTTAGGACTTCTGACTAATTTCTGTGAATTGGGCGTTGTAGCGGGCCACCTTAGCTACAATTTGACATACATTTCATTTTGGGCGCTAGTTTTTTGTAAAACAAAGTTTTCAAAAAAGTATTTCTAGATAATTCACTAATTTTACTTATTTGGCCCTGGGGCCAAATTTAGGACTTCTGACTAACTTCTGTGAATTGGGCGTTGTAGCGGGCCACTTTAGCTGCAATTTGACATACATTTAATTTTGGGCGCTAGTTTTTTGTAGAACAAAGTTTTCAAACAAGTATTTCTAGCCAATTCACTCATTTTACTTTTTTGGTCCTGGGTCCAAATTTAGGACTTCTGACTAACTTCTGTCAATTGGGCGTTGAAGCGGGCCCCCTTAGCTACAATTTGACATACATTTCATTTTGGGCGCTAGTTTTTTGTAGAACAAAGTTTTCAAAAAAGTATTTCTAGATAATTCACATTTTACTTATTTGGCCCTGGGGCCAAATTTAGGACTTCTGACTAACTTCTGTGAATTGGGCGTTGTAGCGGGCCACCTTAGCTGCAATTTGACATACATTTCATTTTGGGCGCTAGTTTTTTGTAGAACAAAGTTTTCAAAAAACTATTTCTAGCCAATTCACTCATTTTACTTATTTGGCCCTGGGTCCAAATTTAGGACCTCTGACTAACTTCTGTGAACTGGGCGTTGTAGCGGGCCACCTTAGCCACAATTTGACATACATTTAATTTTGGGCGCTAGTTTTTTGTAGAACAAAGTTTTCAAAAAAGAATTTCTAGCCAATTCACTCATTTTACTTTTTTGGTCCTGGGTCCAAATTTAGGACTTCTGACTAACTTCTGTGAATTGGGCGTTGTAGCGGGCCACCTTAGCTAGAATTTGACATACATTTCATTTTGGTCGCTAGTTCTTTGTAGAACAAAGTTTTCAAAAAAGTATTTCTAGCCAATTCACTAATTTTACTTATGTGTGTGTTTGTGTTTGACAACCAGGGCTGTCAGATATGGCGATTTCTCGCCAAACGTGTTGATTTTGAAACGTGTTTGGCGATGGGATTTCCCATTTGGCGACTGGCGACTTTTATGGCGATTTCTGATGTAACTGGCGATTAACTTGGCTATTTTTAGCATTTATATTATTTCGGCGATTTTGTTTAACAACTTGTCATTTTTTGTTATCATTACTAATATAAAAAAAACATATTCGTGGTTATTCCAAAATGCGCGTCAAAGAAGTGAACATTTACATGATAACAAAAACAAAACAAAACCAAATTGACAAAAATTGTTTTTGTTTATCATAGAAAATTTACAGTTTTTAAAAGAGAAAGAAACGCGTTATAACTCTCGCGTTAATTTTATTTTAGAATTGTATAGATAACAAAAACAATTTTCGTCACTTTAGTTTGGTTTTGTTTTTGTTTTCATGCAAATGTTCACTTTTTCGACTCGTGTTTTGGAATAACCACGAATAAGTGAATTTTATATTCAGTCACTATTTAATTCTATAAGTATGTAGATCAAAACTCCAGTAATGAAATCGGTGAGGCTGAAGTGTACGATATTATAGACTTGTGTACTTAATTTAAGTTTTTAGCTGACTACATATGAATATAATCTCCATTTTATTTAATTTAAAAAAAAATTACAGAAACAAAACAAAATTTACTTCGGCGACTTTTTTGTATTTTTTCTTAGTTTTTGGCGATTTTTGACTGAAAAATTATACTAGCGTTTTTTGTATGCAAAATTTAATTAAAAAAAATAAAATTTTACAAAAACTGAACAAAATCGACGTTTGGCGATTTCTGACATCCGGTTTGGCGATGGAGCTCAAAAAAATCTGACAACCCTGTTGACAACCAAATAGCCAATAATATTTTGTGCTGCCAAGTTTAACATAGTTTTTACATTTTCTGCGCATTGCCAGATTAATGCGTGTTGCCAGATTAGCTAATTTATGCCATAAATAATTTATGTTAAATTTTGTTTTTTAAATATTCAATAGTTTTTTTAATAGTATTCTCTGTACAGTGCGAGAATTATCTGTAATTTTTGTTATTTTCCAATAAATACTGGAATGGTATGAGAAAAAGTTTTTTGCAACAGTGGTATGTAAAGAGTTTTGGAACAAATCTAGTTTACAAATACACCTCCAAATACATACAAAACTTAAAAATAAAAGTAATCGTGGCTATTCTGAAATACGCGTCGAATAAGTGAACATTTACATGAAAACAAAACCAAATTGACAAAAATGGTTTTTGTTTATCATACAAAATTTACAGTTTTTAAAAGAGAAAGAAACGCGTTATACCTCTCGCGTTAATTTGAATTTAGAAGTGTATAGATAACAAAAATAATTTTCGAAAATTTTGTTTTGTTTTCCTGTAATTGTACACCGAAGTTTTCAGATATACATATATGCAATTTTCCACTACATTTCTGAACTTGTGGCCAATATTAGTATCATTTGAAAGCTTTAAAGTAGGGATTTAAAGAGACGTCTTTTTGCCGATACCTATACACAAAAGAAAATATCGGCGATACCGATACGAATAAAAATTTAAGCTTAAGGTAAAATTAACAAATCTCATGTAGAGTAATTTCTTTATTATAAGATTACTGTGTAAGTATAAATATTTGAAATTGATAATAATATTTTAAAAACTACGAACTGAATTTTAATTCATGGTAAAATTACCAAAAGTTTTATTATTTCTTAAACAAGAAAAGTGTTAGAGATTATTATTTAAAGTTAATATTAATAAGCATTTTGTTTTTGTATCTCAGATGCGACAGAACTGATTCATGCGCCATGTTCTTAAATTTTGGGTATATCAATTCATTCTGTTAGTAAACAAGCGAAAATGCATCTCTAGAAAATCTAAGGTATCTTGAGACTTCTTCTTTCTTATAACATTATCACAAACACTCCAAAGTTAGTTCTGGTAGACTTATCAGAACTTTTACTAGGTGTTGAGGTGACCGTGTCTGCAACACTTTCGGAATGCAGAGGCATGTTAAGTAGCTTATTTAGCAAATTTTTCAATATATTGTCCTTGAAATATTTGACATTTGTGTCTCAAATCGTTCATTTATTGAAATTGGCGACTTATTGAGTCGCTTAAGTTCCGCTTTCGCTTAATTTAACAGCTCCCGATATTTTCTTTAGAGTTACCTTAAGGGTAAGGTGCTTGTCAATAAGTTAAGAACTATCCAAGTGAAATTAAAAAAAGTTATTGGAAATGCACATCAGGTCGAAGCAATTAATGGCCACCATTTTAAAGATATGATCTTCAAAACATAATGTTAACATATTTTCAAGCTTAAATCTAAATTTTAATAAATGCCGACGTTTGAGAAAATCAGAAAAAAAGTTACAGTAGTTTTGACTTAACTGCCTTTTGTTTACGTGCACTTTTGACTTAACTGCACAAAATTGTTAATTTTTAGAATTATTCTTTATATTTCCATGCAAATTCCTTTTTTAAGTGAACTTTCTATACCTGCACATTTAAGATAAATGCACAAAATTTTTGGCATTTTAAAATTATTTTCATACAAAAAATCAAAGTTAGCTGCACTTTGAGTTAACTGCCCAAAATACATATTTTCTGGAATTATTCTTCAAAATCCTTTTTTACGTGCATTTTGTATACCTGCACATTTTTCATATTTTTGGGCAGCTTTAAAATATTTTCATACAAAACATCAAAGTTAGCTGCACACATAAAAATATTTGGTAGCCAATTTTTCACATAAATATCCAATTTTTTCCAAAAATTTGTATGTTCTTTGTGAATTCTCATTGTTTTTGTTAATGTTTCTTTCTTATTAAATAAACATACATACATGTATAAAATGATCTGTTATTTCCCAGCTAGCATAGGCTGTTTGTTAGACGATTATGTTTGATATACAACTCCTAAAATAATCTTCTGATGAGTATCTGACTAGTAACAAAACAAAAGCATCTAAATCTTATTGTAATTTATTATTTAATTTTTGACACGCTCGTCTTTAAATCTTGGAATGAACCTTTTGGGACTCTCTGTAAGAGTCGTATAACAGTTACTGAGCTACCTAAATAAGACCGTTTTTGAAGTATGAAAATGCTATTGCCAATTCAATTTTAATAAAACAAACCGGCCTAAGGATCTGTAAAAAAGGATTTTCCGACAGGATGGCGTTAATTTCGCGACCTTAAGGTTTGTTTTATAGAAATTGTGTGAAAATTAGAAATTTTAACATGAAAAATACGCTTGATGCCCTTATTTAGTTAGCTCAGTCATACGGCTGAGCATTTCACGAGTTGTAAAATAATACCTACATGAGTCTTAAACCACTCTTGGCATGCTTTTTGAAAGACTCGTTAGATAATCTCTACATACATCATAAACGATTCCCTTTACGATTAATATAAGCGTTTTTCGCTGCGTTATGGTAGAATCTCTCATAGGAATCAGCACGTGTAACAGTTTCTCCCGTGCGAGGAATTGTCTACAATCAAAAAATGAGCTTGTCGACGATCAAAAACACTCTTTGTGAGATTCCCAGTAGACTCATATACGATTGAAAATGCTAGCTCGGTTGAAATAAAATTTTAATAATATATAAATTTATGTAGTAATAAAAAAATTTTTTTATTCTACTTTTAAATCAAACATTTTACTTTAGCTGCACTTTTGAGCAGATAACCACAACTACTGTATTCTTTAAATATGTCATTACGATACTTATGCGCCACCCTGCCTTTTGTATGGTCATTAGCATTTTTGTATACATATGCTAGACACAGAAGACAAAAATGTAAAGTGTGTAAAAGCAATAAATAAGGTCATACAAAACTTTATGGTTTTAAAAAGTTACTGCTTTTAATAACTGTAGAAAAATTGTGTTGCTTGAACAAACATACTTAAAGTAAAATTTTCTCGTTTCTAATGTGCTGTTTTTAAGTGACAGGCGATTGATTGTATTGTAAAATTTATATGAAGAACGCTCAGTTTTTTAGTCTTTGGAAACAGCTCATAAGTTCTTCTCAAATGATTTTCTATTTGAGGAAAATTATATTTTGGTAAAAAAAAATTATCAATAATGTGATAAAATCATTTTTCTTGCAACGCTGATGTTCATTATGTTAGGTTCTAAAAATAATTTAGCTTGGTAGCACTTCTTGAAAAAACACTCAATTTTAAATAGCCACCCTGCAAATAATAGGACTAGTCCAAACACGCGTGTAAAGAGTAGTCCACAAGGGACCAGGACTAGTCCAAAAGTAACCCAAACGTATGGAAAAAACCTGGTCTATTTAACATTACGATGTCCTAGGAGAGGACCATATAACCCACCTTTGGACCACTAAGGAGTAGTTTTAAAACTACTCCATGGTATACTCAAGAGGATTAGTTTTGAAATCGTTTAAAAACGAAAGCATGTCGTTAAAAAACGAAGACATGTCGTCTCACTACAAACACTTTTTAACAATGACATGGTCCATGCTTGCATTACATCGGACCAGTCCATGGAGTAGTCCATTTTATCAAAATGGATCAGGTGGTCCAATTTTATTTGCAGGGCATATTTGAGTCACTCTCCTTAAAATGAGAGGACTTTTTTATTACTCTCTTCAAATTGAGTACTTTGATAACTTCCCTACAAGAAATGGATGACCGAAACTAAAAAAAAAATTTTTACTTACACACTTGCAAAAATTTTACATTAGTTGTACCACTCTAACATATATGTTAGAGTAGAACAACTGAAAACACCACAAAAATGCCAATTATTTTTAATTTTTGTTATGCATACGCTTTACTGGCTAATATTTGTGAATCGTTTAAATTAAATACCGCAAAATATTTTAAGAATTTTTAAATTATTAAAATAAATAAAGAAAATCCAAAGGATTTGGGTAAGAAAGTTGTAAAAATGAAAAACGCGAAGCTGAAGATGCGGAAAAGCCTAAGCAAAATTTGGATGAAGCCAAAAAGACTCATATCCGAAGATTCCAGTTGGCCAGCTGCATATTTGAATGTTTCGAAAATTAACAGAAACGTTAAAATCTATGGATGGGCACATCGTTTAAGACGTCAAGACAAAGGTTTAATTTTTTATTTACATTACGGATTTTTACAATGTTTGGTACACTAAAACCTGTGCCAGAAGGCAAATCGGTAAGTTTCGTTTCGTGAACAATATTGTAGAAACTCATTTATTTGTTTTATGCACCAGGTGGACACGAATTGCATGTAGATTACTGGGAATTAATTGGTTTGGCTCCTGCTGGCGGTGCTGAAAGTATTCTCAATGAAGAGGCGCATCCCGATGTTTAGTTGGATAAGCGTCATATTATGATTAGAGGCGAAAACATTTTTCCGTGTTATTTCTTCCCCCTGCAGTGAATGGTGTAAACGCATATGTACAGCAGTCAACTTGATTTGGTTGCATTGTAAGGAGCCAGAGTTGGTTATACGATATTCAGAGGTATGTTATCATGAAAATTTGTTTTTAAATAAAATTAAGTCATTTTTTTTTTGTATTTTACAGTATTTTGCAAATTGTAGCGAAAAACACAAATCTAGCACTTCTTGATCGCACAGTGACCTCTTTAGTGCGTGCTCTTTACAATTGTGGGGAATCAGACACACTATGGTTTAACAAATTGTCTAAAAAGTTTTTAGTAAAAACTAAACACGGCAAACGTTTCGAATGGATACAATATGTAGCAGAATTGTACAATGATATTTAAAAACAGTTAAATAGCGTTTGATCTAGCCAAACGTTTTGCAAAAACCAATAACTTTTTAATAAAACTATTGGTTACGAGCAACGTCTAATATTTAATAAAAAAACTGTTATAATCTGACGTTTATGAAAGGAGGAATAACTGTCACGGTCCCTGTTTTATTAAGCCTTTTTGCAATATTCCCATTCTTTAAATATTTCACTTGGTTTTTGCCTAAGCCAACCTTTGGTTAACATTGATGCTATAGATGTAAACATATACTTAGGAATGATTCTAATGAAACTACAAGATATTCTATAGCATCAATGTTAACCAAAGGTTGACTTAAGCAAAAACCAAGTGAAATATTGAAGTTGGGGCTATTGCAAAAAAGCTTTATAAAATTTAAATTACCTCATAGGACAAAAAATAATTATTTATTTATTTTTAATATTTTTAATTAGGCTTAAGTTCATGAAATTTAATTTTTATTAAATTATTTTTGTGAAGAAAGGAATTTTACAACATGAAAATTAATTAAAATTGTTATTGATAATCTTTCATTCTTGACGTGGCTCGGGCTCGAACCCTGGCCGGCAGGTTACCATGACATGTTTCGATCGCAACCACTCGATCTCCTCAGATGGATTTGCCGTCTTACACTCGCAGCCATCGACGACTGCTGACGTCACTAGTCAAACATCAATCCTTAAACCAAATTGTATTTTAACAATACTAATTATTAATTATTTATTTATTTAATTTATTGTGTAAAACGAACAAATATTGAATTTTATTTTAAATAAAAAACAAAAATATGTATGAGAATTTAATAAAATGAATCGTGTTTTATTCAAGCTAAAAATTACGTCAACAGTGACGAATATATGAATCAGTACTGACTAGTCAGCTGTTACTGGTATATGCATCTATACTGACTAGTCAGCTGTGTCCGGTTTATACATCAGTACTGATATGAAAAGAAAATAAGAGTAAACAGCTCAGATATATGTTTTATCTACTACAAAATTCATAGGTTAAAGAAGGATGCAAAATCACACGTACACAAAAGTTTAGGTCATTTTTTTCACGTTGGCCTTAAGAAAATGATAGAAACTTTGTTCTACGCGATGACCGATATCTGTATCAGCAATGTCGGTCATATGATAGGTCAAATGACCGTCACTATTCTTTTAGGGTTACTTTGTTATCTTCTCGGCCGCGTCCAAAATACCTTTTTTACAACTCTGAAAAAAGTATGTTAAAAAAGTATGTTTTGTTCGCGGCCGAGAAGATAACAAAGTAAGTGCGGCCGAGAAGATAACAAAGTAAGTTATCAAAGTACTCAATTTGAAGAGAGTAATAAAAAAGTCCTCTCATTTTAAGGAGAGTGACTCAAATATGGCTATTTAAAATTGAGTGCTTTTTCAAGAAGTGCTACCAAGGTAAATTATTTTTAGAACCTAACATAATGAACATCAGCGTTGCCAGAAAAATGATTTTATCATATTTTTGATAATTTTTTTTTACCAAAATATAATTTTCCTCAAATAGAAAATCATTTGAGAAGAACTTATGAGCTGTTTCCAAAGACTAAAAAACTGAGCGTTTTTCATATAAATTTTAAAATACAATCAATAGCCTGTCACTTAAAAACAGCACCTTAGAAACGAGAAAATTTTACTTTAAGTATGTTTGTTCAAGCAACACAATTTTTCTACAGTTTTTAAAAGCATTTAAAACCATAAAGTTTTGTATGACCTTATTTATCGCTTTTACACACTTTACATTTTTGTCTTCTGTGTCTAGCATATACAAAAATGCTAATGACCATACAAAATACAGGGTGGCGCATAAGTATCGTTGTGATATATTTAAAGAATACAGTAGTTGTGGTTACCTGCTCAAAAGTGCAGCTTTAGTAAAATGTTTGATTTAAAAGTAGAATAAAAAAATTATTTTTTTACTACATAAATTTATGTATTATTAAAATTTTATTTCAACCGAGCTAGCATTTTCAATCGTATAGGAGTCCACTGGGAATCTCACAAAGATTGTTTTTGATCGTCGACAAGCTCATTTTTTGATTGTAGACAATTCCTCGCACGGGAGAAACTGTTACACGTGCTGATTCCTATGAGAGATTCTACCATAACGCAGCGAAAAACGCTTATATTAATCGTAAAGGGAATCGTTCATGATGTATGTATAGATTATCTAACGAGTCTTTCAAAAAGCATGCCAAGAGTAGTTTAAGACTCATGTAGGTATTATTTTACAACTCGAGAAATGCTCAGCCGTATAACTGAGCTAACTAAATAAGGGCATCAAGCGTGTTTTTCATGCTAAAACTTCTAATTTTCATACAATTTCTATAAAACAAACCTTAAGGTCGCGAAATTAATGCCATCCTGTCGGAAAATCCTTTTTTACAGATCCCTAGGCCGGTTTGTTTTATTAAAATTGAATTGGCAATAGCATTTTCATACTTCAAAAACGGTCTTATTTAGGTAGCTCAGTAACTGTTATACGACTATTACAGAGAGTCCCAAAAGGTTCATTCCAAGATTTAAGGACGAGCGAGTCAAAAAATAAATAATAAATTACAATAAGATTTAGATGTTATTGTTTTGTTACTCGTCAGATAATCATGAGAAGATTATTTTAGGAGTTGTATATTAAACATAATCGTCTAACAAACAGCCTATGCTAGCTGGGATATAACAGATCATTTTATACATGTATGTATGTTTATTTAATATGAAAGAAACATTAACAAAAACAATGAGAATTCACAAAGAACATACAAATTTATGGAAAAAATTGGATATTTATGTGAAAAATTGGCTACCAAATATTTTTATGTGTGCAGCTAACTTTGATGTTTTGTATGAAAATATTTTAAAGCTGCCCAAAAATATGAAAAATGTGCAGGTATACAAAATGCACGTAAAAAAGGATTTTGAAGAATAATTCCAGAAAATATGTATTTTGGGCAGTTAAGTCAAAGTGCAGCTAACTTTGTTTTTTTGTATGAAAATAATTTTAAAATGCCAAAAATTTTGTGCATTTATCTTAAATGTGCAGGTATAGAAAGTTCACTTAAAAAAGGAATTTGCATGGAAATATAAGGAATAATTCCAAAAATTAACAATTTTGTGCAGTTAAGTCAAAAGTGCACATAAAAAAAAGGCAGTTAAGTGAAAACTACTGTAACTTTTTTCTGATTTTCTCAAACGTCGGCATTTATTAAAATTTAGATTTAAGCTTGAAAATATGTTCACATTATGTTTTGAAGATTATATCTTTAAAATGGTGGCCATTAATTGCTTCGACCTGATGTGCATTTCCAATAACTTTTTTTAATTTCACTTGGATAGTTCTTAACTTATTGACAAGCACCTTACCCTTAAGGTAACTCCAAAGAAAATATCGGGAGCTGTTAAATTAAGCGAAAGCGGAACTTAAGCGACTCAATAAGTCGCCAATTTCAATAAATGAACGATTTGAGACACAAATATCAAATATTTCAAGGACAATATATTTAAAAATTTGCTAAATAAGCTACTTAACATGCCTCTGCATTCCGAAAGTGTTGCCGACACGGTCACCTCAACACCTAGTAAAAGTTCTGATAAGTCTACCAGAACTAACTTTGGAGTGTTTGTGAAAATGTTATAAGAAAGAAGAAGTCTCAAGATACCTTAGATTTTCTAGAGATTCATTTTCGCTTGTTTACTGACGGAATGAATTGTTATACCCAAAATTTAAGAACAAAAACAAAATTCTTATTAATATTAACTTTAAATAATAATCTCTAACACTTTTCTTGTTTAAGAAATAATAAAACTTTTGGTAATTTTACCATGAATTAAAATTCAGTTCGTAGTTTTTAAAATATTATTATCAATTTTAAACATTTATACTTACACAGTAATCTTATAATAAAGAAATTACTGTACATAAGTTTTGTTAATTTTACCTTAAACTTAAATTTTATGTTCGTATCGGTATCGCCGATATTTTCTTTTGTGTATATGTATCGGCAAAAAGATTTCTCTTTAAATCCCTACTTTAAAGCTTTCAAATGATACTAATATTGGCCACAAGTTCAGAATTGTAGTGGAAAATTGCATATATGTATATCTGAAAACTTCGGTGTACATTTACAGGAAAACAAAACGAAATTTTCGAAAATTATTTTTGTTATCTATACACTTCTAAAATCAAATTACCGCGAGAGGTATAACGCGTTTCTTTCTCTTTTAAAAACTGTAAATTTTGTATGATAAACAAAAACCATTTTTGTCAATTTGGTTTTGTTTTCATGTAAATGTTCACTTATTCGACGCGTATTTCAGAATAGCCACGATTACTTTTATTTTTAAGTTTTGTATGTATTTGGAGGTGCATTTGTAAACTAGATTTGTTCCAAAACTCCTTACATACCACTGTTGCAAAAAACTTTTTCTCATACCATTCCAGTATTTATTGGAAAATAACAAAAATTACAGATAATTCTCGCACTGTACAGAGAATACTAAAAAAAAACTATTGAATTTTTAAAAAACAAAATATAACATAAATTATTTATGGCATAAATTAGCTAATCTGGCAACACGCATTAATTTGGCAATGCGCAGAAAATGTAAAAACTATGTTAAGCTTGGCAGCACAAAATATTATTGGCTATTTGGTTGTCAACAGGGTTGTCAGATTTTTTTGAGCTCCATCGCCAAACCGGATGTCAGAAATTGCCAAAAATCGCCAAACGTCGATTTTGTTCAGTTTTTGTAAATTTTTCTTTTTTTTTAAATTAAATTTTGCATACAAAAAACGCTAGTATAATTTTGGTGGGGTGTCACAAAGCCATAGGACATAAAGCCATAATGGCTTTATGTCTCAATCCAAACGGACATAAAGCCATAATTTTGATATGGCCTTAAGTCTCATATCAATTTAAGTGGAATGGGTCATAAAGCCATTATGGTGTTATGTCCCATTTGATGTGTTGCGTTACAAATGCTTATATGGAATAACAAAGACCTGCTTCGCTAACTAAAGCTTCGCTGTATAGCCGGCCATCGGCCGGGCGCAAGGATTTTCTCCTCCGTGGTATAACAAACACCGGCTTCGTTTACTAAAGCTTCTCTGTATAGCCGGCCTTTTGGCGGACGCAAGAATTTTCTCCTTTATGGTATAAAAAGTACCGATTTCGCTAAGTAAAGCTTCTAAAATCTGTCTTGTTTTCGAACAAAGGCCGTTTACGCAGAGAATCTTTAGTTAGCGAAGCCGGTGTTTGTTATACCATAGAGGAGAAAATCATTGCGTCCGGCCAAAGGCCTGCTATTCAGAGAAGCACTTGCTAGTTTAGCTTTTTCGGTTTTTTTCATATATGAACGACGTCCCCAAATTTAGGGGCTTAGTTCATTTTGGGTTTGGGGAGTTAATTCATTGGGGACTTAGTTCATACCGCCATTTTTGACATAAAACAGGGCGACATGAAACAACAAAGCATTTTCTACATGAAATAGGGTGAAATACAATCATTATCAAAAATATGGCTTTATGTCTCATTTTACGGAAACAATTTATGGCGTTAAGTCCCATTATATTGAGACTTAATGGCATTTGCCCTTATGTCTCAATGGAATGGGACTTGACGCCATATGGCTTTATGTCCTATGGCTTTGTGACACCCCACCATAATTTTTCAGTCAAAAATCGCCAAAAACTAAGAAAAAATTTTTTTTTAAATTAAATAAAATGGAGATTATATTCATATGTATTCAGCTAAAAACTTAAATTGAGTACACAAGCCTACAATATCGTACACTTCAGCCTCACCGATTTCATTACTGGAGTTTTGACCTACATACTTATAGAATTAAATAGTGACTGAATATAAAATTCACTTAATATGTTTTTTTTATATTAGTAATGATAACAAAAAATGACAAGTTGTTCAACAAAATCGCCGAAATAATATAAATGCTAAAAATAGCCAGTTATATCAGAAATCGCCATAAAAGTCGCCAGTCGCCAAATGGGAAATCCCATTGCCAGACACGTTTCAAAATCGCCACGTTTGGCGAGAAATCGCCATATCTGACAGCCCTGCCGAGCAGAACTAAACTTAGGTGCGGCCAAGTTAAAATAGCGAAATATTGTGAATAGATATGGCAACTTTAGCCATTTTATAGAGAATAATATCTTCTTCTTGTTTTCGGTGTATGGGAGAGTATTTCGGCAAGATAACAAAGTAAAACCGGAAATGTTATTCATTGAGACATAAGGGCATATGCCATTAAGTCTCAATATAATGGGACTTAACGCCATAAATTTTTTCCGTAAAATGAGACATAAAGCCATATTTTTGATAATGATTGTATTTCACCCTATTTCATGTAGAAAATGCTTTGTTGTTTCATGTCGCCCTGTTTTATGTCAAAAATGGCGGTATGAACTAAGTCCCCAATGAATTAACTCCCCAAACCCAAAATGAACTAAGCCCCTAAATTTGGGGACGTCGTTCATATATGGAAAAAACCCGAAAAAGCTACACTAGAAGTGCTTCTCTGCATAGCCGGCCTTCGGCCGAACGCAATGATTTTCTCCTCTATGGTATAACAAACACCGGCTTCGCTAACTAAAGCTTCTCTGCGTAAACGGCCTTTGTTCGAAAACAAGACAGATTTTAGAAGCTTTACTTAGCGAAATCGGTACTTGTTATACCATAAAGGAGAAAATTCTTGCGTCCGCCAAAAGGCCGGCTATGCAGAGAAGCACTTGCTAGTGTAGCTTTTTCGGGTTTTTTCCATATATGAACGACGTCCCCAAATTTAGCGTTTTTTGTATGCAAAATTTAATTTAAAAAAAAGAAAATTTACAAAAACTGAACAAAATCGACGTTTGGCGATTTTTGGCAATTTCTGACATCCGGTTTGGCAATGGAGCTCAAAAAAATCTGACAGCCCTGTTGACAACCAAATAGCCAATAATATTTTGTGCTGCCAAGTTTAACATAGTTTTTACATTTTCTGCGCATTGCCAGATTAATGCGTGTTGCCAGATTAGCTAATTTATGCCATAAATAATTTTTGTTAAATTTTGTTTTTTAAAACTTCAATAGTTTTTTTAATAGTATTCTTTGTACAGTGCGAGAATTATCTGTAATTTTTGTTATTTTCCAATAAATACTGGAATGTTATGAGAAAAAGTTTTTTGCAACAGTGGTATGTAAGGAGTTTTGGAACAAATCTAGTTTACAAATGCACCTCCAAATACATACAAAACTTAAAAATAAAAGTAATCGTGGCTATTCTGAAATACGCTTCGAATAAGTGAACATTTACATGAAAACAAAACCAAATTGACAAAAATGGTTATTGTTTATCATACAAAATTAACAGTTTTAAAAGAGAAAACAAAAATGGTTTTTGTTTATCATACAAAATTTACAGTTTTTAAAAGAGAAAGAAACGCGTTATACCTCTCGCGTTAATTTGATTTTAGAAGTGTATAGATAACAAAAATAATTTTCGAAAATTTCGTTTTGTTTTCCTGTAAATGTACACCGAAGTTTTCAGATATGCATATGTCTATGCAATTTTCCACTACAATTCTGAACTTGTGGCCAATATAAGTATCATTTGAAAGCTTTAAAGTAGGGATTTAAAGAGACGTCTTTTTACCGATACCTATACACAAAAGAAAATATCGGCGATACCGATACGAACATAAAATTTAAGTTTAAGGTAAAATTAACAAATCTCATGTAGAGTAATTTCTTTATTATAAGACTACTGTGTAAGTATAAATATTTGAAATTGATAATAATATTTTAAAAACTACGAACTGAATTTTAATTCATGGTAAAATTACCAAAAGTTTTATTATTTCTTAAACAAGAAAAGTGTTAGAGATTATTATTTAAAGTTAAAATTAATAAGAATTTTGTTTATGTATCTCAGATGCGACAGAACTGATTTCTGCGCCATGTTCTTAAATTTTGGGTATAACAATTCATTCCGTTAGTAAACAAGCGAAAATGCATCTCTAGAAAATCTAAGGTATCTTGAGACTTCTTCTTTCTTATAACATTTTCACAAACACTCCAAAGTTAGTTCTGGTAGACTTATCAGAACTTTTACTAGGTGTTGCGGTGACCGTGTCTGCAACACTTTCGGAATGCAGAGGCATGTTAAGTAGCTTATTAAGCAAATTTTTCAATATATTGTCCTTGAAATATTTGACATTTGTGTCTCAAATCGTTCATTTATTGAAATTGGCGACTTATTGAGTCGCTTAAGTTCCGCTTTCGCTTAATTTAACAGCTCCCGATATTTTCTTTGGAGTTGCATTAAGGGTAAGGTGCTTGACAATAAGTTAAGAACTATCCAAGTGAAATTAAAAAAAGTTATTGGAAATGCACATCAGGTCGAAGCAATTAATGGCCACCATTTTAAAGATATAATCTTCAAAACATAATGTGAACATATTTTCAAGCTTAAATCTAAATTTTAATAAATGCCGACGTTTGAGAAAATCAGAAAAAAAGTTACAGTAGTTTTGACTTAACTGCCTTTTGTTTACGTGCACTTTTGACTTAACTGCACAAAATTGTTAATTTTTTTAATTATTCTTTATATTTCCATGCAAATTCCTTTTTTAAGTGAACTTTCTATACCTGCACATTTAAGATAAATGCACACAATTTTTGGCATTTTAAAATTGTTTTCATACAAAAAATCAAAGTTAGCTGCACTTTGACTTAACTGCCCAAAATACATATTTTCTGGAATTATTCTTCAAATCCTTTTTTACGTGCATTTTGTATACCTGCACATTTTTCATATTTTTGGGCAGCTTTAAAATATTTTCATACAAAACATCAAAGTTAGCTGCACACATAAAAATATTTGGTAGCCAAATTTTTTCCATAAATTTTTATGTTCTTTGTGAATTCTCATTGTTTTTGTTAATGTTTCTTTCATATTAAATAAACATACATACATGTATAAAATGATCTGTTATTTCCCAGCTAGCATAGGCTGTTTGTTAGACGATTATGTTTAATATACAACTCCTAAAATAATCTTCTCATGATTATCTGACGAGTAACAAAACAAAAACATCTAAATCTTATTGTAATTTATTATTTATTTTTTGACTCGCTCGTCCTTAAATCTTGGAATGAACCTTTTGGGACTCTCTGTAAGAGTCGTATAACAGTTACTGAGCTACCTAAATAAGACCGTTTTTGAAGTATGAAAATGCTATTGCCAATACAATTTTAATAAAACAAACCGGCCTAAGGATCTGTAAAAACGGATTTTCCGACAGGATGGTGTTAATTTCGCGACCTTAAGGTTTATTTTATAGAAATTTTATGAAAATTAGAAGTTTTAGCATGAAAAATACGCTTGATGCCCTTATTAAGGTAGCTCAGTCATACGGCTGAGCATTTCACGAGTTGTAAAATAATACCTACATGAGTCTTGAACTACTCTTGGCATGCTTTTTGAAAGACTCGTTAGATAATCTCTACATACATCATAAACGATTCCCTTTACAATTAATATGAGCATTTTTCGTTGCGTTATGGTAGAATCTCTCATAGGAATCAGCACGTGTAACAGTTTCTTCCGTGCGAGGAATTGTCTACAATCAAAAAATGAGCTTGTCGACGATCAAAAACACTCTTTGTGAGATTCCCAGTGGACTCCTATACGATTGAAAATGCTAGCTCGGCTGAAATAAAATATTAATAATATATAAATTTATGTAGTAATAAAATAATTTTTTTAATCTACTTTTAAATCAAACATTTTACTTAAGCTGCACTTTTGAGCAGGTAACCACAACTACTGTATTCTTTAAATATATCATTACGATACTTATGCGCCACCCTGTATTTTGTATGGTCATTAGCATTTTTGTATATGCTAGACACAGAAGACAAAAATGTAAAGTGTGTAAAAGCAATAAATAAGGTCATACAAAACTGTATGGTTTTAAAAAGTTACTGCTTTTAAAAACTGTAGAAAAATTGTGTTGCTTGAACAAACATACTTAAAGTAAAATTTTCTCGTTTCTAAGGTGCTGTTTTTAAGTGACAGGCGATTGATTGTATTGTAAAATTTATATGAAAAACGCTCAGTTTTTTAGTCTTTGGAAACAGCTCATAAGTTCTTCTCAAATAATTTTCTATTTGAGGAAAATTATATTTTGGTAAAAAAAAATTATCAAAAATATGATAAAATCATTTTTCTGGCAACGCTGATGTTCATTATGTTACATGGCGTTTACATTTGCCAGTACTGGCAAGACAGTAGCAATACATGCAAACTTTTTTACTAATACATGCACACTTTTCCAACTGTCTTGTCTACTGTCTAGCAAATTTTGCAGACAGTAAAATTGGACAGTTATTTGACATTTGCTAACAGTAATCGGAAGTTTTGTTAGCAAAAGAGGAAAAAAAATCAAAATGTAAAGAAAATTAAACATATTTTGCTTTGATTTTTTATATTTTAGTTAAGTGTTATGTTTGTAAACACAATATAGTTATTTTAAGCTGTTTTTAAGTTTGTTTAGTTCATGTAAACACACATTTAGCTGGACTTGAACAGCAACATTCACGTTTGACTAATTTTTAAAAGTGAACTGTCTTAACTACTGTCTGGACGCCTACGTCACGAAGACAGCTAGTAGTGTTTTTGGAAACTAATATGTATGTTCTTACTGTCTTGCCAGTACTGTCAAATGTAAACGTACTGTTAGGTTCTAAAAATAATTTACCTTGGTAGCACTTCTTGAAAAAGCACTCAATTTTAAATAGCCATATTTGAGTCACTCTCCTTAAAATGAGAGGACTTTTTTATTACTCTCTTCAAATTGAGTACTTTGATAACTACAAAATAGTTTCATCTGCCCAAGCTTTTACCATTATTTTTGTTTAAGTCAAAGAAAAAAATAAATATGAGAAATGTCAATCAGAAAAAGGGTTTGTTTATCAAATTGTATTTCTTGTTCTTTCTCGCATTTGTTGTTTCATTCAGTCAATCCTAAAAAAATCCAATACAAAAAATAGCAAGTATCATAACATCTTTAGTAATTGTAAGTATATTTATTAGTTATTTTCTAATTTTGTAATAATATATTGTTTTTTATAAAAAAAATATTAAATAGACAACCCCAGAAGATGTCAACAAATAATTGACGAAACGTTGGGAGAAACATGTAAAAAAGGTTTTTTATTTACATTAATACATTAGGCCCAATTAGTTTAACAAAAACTTATACAGTCAAATCCCGATAATTCGTACCCCGATAAATCGTAATTCCCGATAATTCGTAATAAACTGTCGGTCCCTTGAAAAAATCTCGTTAATTCGTAAAATTTCCATACATTTTGGTCCCCTCGATAATTCGTAATTTTTTTTCGAAGAAAATCGTCTTTACATCTTATAAATCGTAATTGTTTGCTAACTACCACTTATAATTCGTAATAAAAACAACAGAAACATGGAAATAATGATTTTTTGTTTACCGTTTTTTTGCGTGGGCTTTTGCTTGTTCGTGTGTTTATTTTCTTTACATTGCAGCCACACGATCAAGCTTTTCTTGATAGTCTTTTACATATACTGTTTGTCAAAATATGCAAAAATTGGCAGCTGTGACGTAGGCTGCACGCAAGTTGAAAGCAATTTACTTTCAAGATGTCATTAAAAAAAAAAATTATAAAGAGAAACGAAAAATTTGCTCACTAACCTTGAAATCAGCTGTTTTCTTGAACGTAAATTGAAACACTCACTGGCAAGAGAATTTTAAAGGCAAGTTCGTATCAATTTTTAAAAGTATGAGTGTATTGGTAAAAAAGTGTGAGTGTATTAAAAATTGATAGGCAAAACTTGATCGTGTAACCCTCAAGTAAGATCAGTTTGTTACATAAATAATTTTTATAGGTATATTTTATTTTTAACAATTGAAGCCCAGCCGCGAATAACGTTGTAAACGCCACATTTTGCAAAAACTGTTTTTTAGCAGATAACCGTTAACTTTACTCTCTTACACAGATTAAACATCAAATCAACCAAAACTATGCACCTTAACGCCTTCAAATTGGCATACAAAGTGTCAGCCAGTGCAAGAACATTGCATGTTACTAACAAAATAATGAAACCGGAATGGGTTTGCAGTGCGGAATAATGTTTTAAAAGCCTTTTGCATAAAATTTTTTATTATCATTATTTTTATTACTAGAAAAAAATTTTTTTAAAACAGATAATGCTGCCTGTCAAAAATACGTTTTTTTTTGCTCTCCTGGAAAATTATTATTTTGTAACTTAAAACGTTATTCGCGGCTGTGCTTCAATTGTCTTTTATGAGTTTTTTATTGTTATAGTAAATAAATTGAAAAACCCCGTTAATTCGTATTAATTTTATTTAAACCCCGGTAAATCGAAATCCCGCTAAATCGAAAACCCCTATAATTCGTAAGAAATTGCCGGTCCCTTGCGATTACGAATTATCGCGATTCTACTGTATATAATATTTCTTCCTTTTTTTAAATCAAGCTCAAGGTCAGGCTAAGAAAAATATATTTTAATTTATTTTATCCAATATTTTGCTGCCACAATGGACAGCTTCTTCAGGGATCTTAAGTTTATAAATTTTAAACAAATTTTTATAAAACAAAATTTAAATTAAATAACAAAAAATTGACAACATGAAAAATAAATAGTAAAAATAATACACAGGAAACAAAATTATTCTATTACATTTTTCAAAACTTATTCAATTTCCTATCTTATTCTTATAAATTAAATGTTTGTAATTTTGAGCTACATTGTCTGTATCGGTTTTAAAATTAATTCTTTGTTCTATTGGTGTGTTAATTATTTGTAACATTTCTAGCATGAAGCGCCGCTTGTAGTTTGTTTCTGTATTTAAAACTGTTGTATTTTCGAAATCTGGTGTATGTCTTAAATGTGCACAATGTGAAGACAATGCAGTTTTTTGAGAAGATATATTTTTGTATTTTTGATCAGATCTATGTCCTGCTAGTCTAGTTTTTAATTTGGTTTTCGTAGTACCTATATATACCTTATTACATATCTCATTCTCCTTACCCTTGCAGGGAATTTTATAAATAATATTAAATCTATCTAATTTCTCTGTTCTATCTTTCATTTTACTAAATAATCTATCTAATGTATTATATGTCCTATGAGCCTTCCTATAATTATTAATGTCATAAATATTAGAGTTTTCCAGTCGTTCAGAAATCACTGGTACATAAGTACATAAGTTTTCCAGTCGTTCAGAAATCACTGGTACATAAGTTAAAGACTTAAACCTTAGGTTCAGTAACCGTAGTCCCATTACCTTCTCTATCTTCTTTGTACTGTCCAATCAATCTACAAATCAATTCTCCTGGGAAATTATTATCATCTAAAATATTTTTGATTTTTATTTTATTTTTTCTATGAACAACTATATCGCTAATATTTAAAACTTTATCTATAAGATTTCTGGCAGTATTTATAATAACTCTTCTCGGATGTTTTGAATAATAATTAATAATTCTTCCTGAAGAAATTGGCTTCTGGTACCAATCTACTAATAACATATTCCCCTTTCTTATAATTAATGTGTCTAAATATGGAAGCTTAAGATCACATTCCTTTTCAATTGTAAATTTAATATCCTGGTGAAAAGAGTTAAATATGTTTAACATGTTTTCTATTTCACATTCTGGTAGGTTTTGCAGACAATTTTGGTCGGGTAAAAATTTCAAACGGCAGCCCTGGTTCCGACACCACCTGTAGGTTAATTCGCCTTGAATTATACTTACAAAAGATTTTTATGTTTTTTCTTTTAAACACGGAGAGAATTTCATAATATTCTGATGCTACAAAGTCGTAATACATTGTATTACCGTGTGAACTGGCCTTAAGTAAAGACTTAAGTATAGACTCGTCATGTTAGAGGTTTTATAATGTTATAACACGGTTGTTAATGCAAATGTTTTAACAACGCTTTTATAACATCATGTTATAACAGCAAATGATGTCAGTTGTAGACGGGGATTTATAACATCATGTTATAACAGCAAATATGTCAGTTGTAGACGGGGAATTATAGGGCACTGCTACACGTTCAATAAATATCGTGATATTTGGATCGCGATCCATTTTAAAATATTGATGGATCACGAGCGTATGCTACATGTTCAATATTTATCGTGTCGGAATTTATGTTATTTTTGTGTTGTGCGGGTCGTTTATCAATGTCGCGAGAAAACCAAAAGAAAGCCTTTTTAGCTATTTTGCTTGCTTTTTTAAAAACCTTTAATAATTTTTGCAGTGCAGTCGCTCTTTTTATTTTGTCGGAATAAGCTTTAGCCGACGAGTCCCACAATTCCGGCAATGCATTCAAATTAAAAATGAAATCTTTTAAAATAATTTTTCCACTGCTTAATTCCGATTCCACCGGCAGAACCCACTCGATTTGACTGTCTTCTGCCATTACCCTTTATGTCAATAAACTTTACACAAATTTTGTCAATTGTTTAACTTTTTATTTGTTTAATTTTTTCCATTGCGTATTTTATTTCTTTTATTTTGACACTTTTTACTGACGTATCATGACTATTTAATATCATGAAAATGCTACACGTTCAATATTTATCACGCGATCCACGATCCGCGATTTGGATTTCTGGATTTCATATTTAAGGCCATTCTGCGATATGGATCGCGATCCATCAATATGGCATGCTACACGTTCAATAAATATCGTGATACTAGAAATATCACGATATTTATTGAACGTGTAGCAGTGCCCATAGATCTTCATATTAAGCTGTTATGATACTTGCTATTTTTTGTATTTTTTCTATATTGGAGAACAGTGCAAATATATTTGCATAGGAAAACTGACTAAGTGTAAAGAGTATGATTATATCATAAAAAATCTTGAAATGTCAAACAAATAATCTAAGACTGTCAAAAAAAATATAAAATTTTTTAAAGCACGATGGCCACGTTCAAACTGATTTGACAAATAATATGTATGTATTGGTAATATTTGGTTTTGCTTAACACAGCAACGTATCAAACTCAAACCATCAAATTTCATTTAAAAGCTGTTTTTAAAAGGTAAGAACGTGTGGTTAATTTGGTCGCAAAATATTTAATATGTTTACAAATATTTTTTTTTTTTAGAAATGTGAATGACATAGAAAATTGTTGCATAGCTATTGCTCTGGCATATGCAGGAAAATACTTTTCTTTGTATTTTTGAAGAAGAACTTTATACTGAGAATTTTTCTCATCTCTGTTGCTGTATTCCTTGGATTTAACCTGCCATAAAGCAGGCAAACCACGGTATACTTCAATAAATTCAAGTACAAAATTTGTTTCCTTCATTTTTTATTTAACCACAAAATTTTTACCGTACGGTGTTGTCGCTGCGAAAACTGAATTAAAATGCCATTTGACGTTTTTCGCAGCAACACATCAAATTCGCTTCAAATCATAGTAGCAGTGAAAATCTAAATTGTTTTGATTTTCGTCAAACTCAAGGTATATTTACACAAGGTGACTCATTTAGGAGTGTATACATGCTGCTCTATAAAAGGTACCAAATTGTCAAAATTGTCTTCATATAAAACAAAAACAATTTAACGCACACAAATTTGTTCTAATATACACGTTATTTGACGTTAAGGTACCAACTAGGGGTAATCAGCTGACAAACATATGGGCCAACGAGTTTACCTTGTGTAAATATACCTTGGTCAAACTCACATCAACATATACGTGTGAGATTTTTTTCACTAACACAATAAAAAAAAACTGAGTTTGACAAATCAATTTAATACGTGGCCATCGTGCTTAACTTGAGGGTTACACGATCAAGTTTTGGCTATCAAGTTTTAATACACTCACACTTTTTTACCAATACACTCATACTTTTAAAAATTGATACGAACTTGCCTCTAAAATTCTCTTGCCAGTGAGTGTATCAATTTTCGTTCAAGAAAACAGCTTATTACAAATCTTTTGAAATTGTTTTTGTTTTTTTATCACAAATATTTTGCCGGCAAAAGCTGAAGTTCTTTTTTTTACAAATTGTTGCGGGAATTTTAAAATAGAAACTGGGAATTATTTCCTTCCGAAGGTAACTTTATATTATATTCAACATTAATTAGTATTGTGGTTATTTTGTTGAACTATTTATGGTTTTTAATCCAAATTTTTAATATTTTTAATTAGGCTTAAGTTCATGAAATTTAATTTTTATTAAATTATTTTTATGAAGAAAGGAAAGTTACAACATGAAAATCAATTAAAATTGTTATTGATAATCTTTCATTCTTGACGTGGCTCGGGCTCGAACCCTGGCCGGCAGGTTACCATGACATGTTTCGATCGCAACCACTCGATCTCCTCAGATGGATTTGCCGTCTTACACTCGCAGCCATCGACGACTGCTGACGTCATAAGTCAAACATCAATCCTTAAACCAAATTGTATTTTAACATTTGGTAGATCGAAATTTGCTTTCCTGAATGATTATCCATTTTAATTGATTTTTCATGTTTTTTCCTTTACTTCTGTTCGAAACATGTCATGGTAACCTGCCGGCCAGGGTTCGAGCCCGAGCCACGTCAAGAATGAAAGATTATCAATAACAATTTTAATTGATTTTCATGTTGTAACTTTCCTTTCTTCATAAAAATAATTTAATAAAAATTAAATTTCATGAACTTAAGCCTAATTAAAAATATTAAAAATTTGGATTATATTCAACATTTTCCGAATTTATTCTATGAGCTAAATTTCAGTTCAGAAATTGAAAAATTGTAGGAATAGAACTATTACAAAAAAGCTTTATAAAATACATAACTGAAATTTAGCTCATAGAATAAATTCGAAAAATGAAAAATGTGGGAATTTTAAAATTTTAACTAAAAACCTAAATTTCAATATGTTTATTAATAAAATTAATAAGCAAAATGATAAAGTCCCTTCGAACAGCCTACAGTGCAGAAAAATCAAAAGTGGAAAATAGCAAAACATTTTGAATTGTTTTCTCGGCGACGACATCTTGAAAAAGTAAATTGCTTTCAACTTGCGTGCAGCCTACGTCACAGCTGTCAACTTTTGCATATTTTGACAATCAGTATATGTAAAAGACTATCAAGAAAATCTTGATCGTGTGGCTGCACTGTAACACTCAGTTTAGATGAGGGCTTTTACGACTTCTCTTTTGGTTTGTTGGTGAGCGGTGTAGAAAAGAAAGAGCATGTCGTTTTTTACATTTCTCTTTTAACTTTTTCTGTTTACGTTTTATTCTTTTTCTTACTTTGAAGTGTGTGGTTGAAAATACAGTGAGACCTCGATTATCGATAATAGACGGGATCGGCAGAATTCTTGATTATTTATTTTTTTTTTGTGTGTTTCTTATTTTATATAAACATATAACGTTTTATTATGTAAACATGAGGAAAAAAGTAAATTTGGCAGAACATGCTTCCACACCGTTAAGATATTCTCTTTCTTCGTTTATTTAAATTTCTTTTGATTGTTCAAAATTTAACGAAAAAAAGATAATTTGTTTATAATTTCGGATAATAGAGGCAATTTAAATCAGTGCAAAAAAATGTTTGTTTTCCATTTTATTGAAGCTGCCGGTTAATCGAATGACGGGTAATCAAGGCCATACTGTAAATAAAAAAAAGACATGCAACCAAAAATCATCGTATGAACGCAAAGAGATTTTGGAAGTTGCTTTAAAAGGGAATCAGTTTACATTTTATCAGGGATGATAAATGAGAAAACTAATATCGTACCAACGAACTTTTAAAATCGTACTTTTTCGGCCTCAATAGTACTAAATATAAATTTTTTCATTTTATTTTTAAAAACAATAATATAATAAATGTTTAAATTAAAATTATTCGTAAATAACTATATTTTTATTATATTTTAACAGTAATGAAAACGAATTTAACAACCCACAATCAGTAACGAGTGTATTAATTTTTAATTGCCACCAGAGAGCGTTTTCATAAATGTACTTTTAAGAATTTATCGTCTTTTTTTATGGAAAATTGACGAATATTTTTCAAAATGCACTCTCGAATATTAAACGAAAATAAAATTTTTGAGCGTTCTTAAAATATGTGCATACAAACATCTTCGGATTGCATTTCCAAATTTATTGTATTAACAATTTTCATTATGTACTGCGGAAACAAGAAAGGAGTAGAAAGTGCGAATATAACAAAATTAAATTATCGCTTGTAAAATCTTGTTGACGAATATTTGAAAATATTAGCTCTGTTCCACATGCATAACGAAACAGTCCGAACTTGCACAAAGTTACCCAAAAGCGTTCCACATAACAATTTTTGTGCAATTAAGAGAAAAAACAATCAGCTGTTTGTGTTTACATATGAACTGATAAATAATTCAGGAAATTTACAAGCAAAAGAAAAAGTTTAGTTTTTATTAAGCAACATATTAAAAAACCAAATTTAAGGTTATTGTAAAAAAATTAAAGTGGTAAAAACGTTATTGCGTACATATTTCCCTTGATCTTTAGTCTGTATTCATACGGCTCTTGTCTTATTGACATGATTGCTACTTTATAGGCGAGAGGGACGAGGGGAAAAGAAACGAGTACACATATGCATGTACTGTCTTTACGTTTGCTTTTTCATTCGTTGTTTAATTTTGTTATTGTTTTCAATATCAAAAAAGCACATGTCGTCAACATGTCATGACAACAAAATAAAAAAAATTACAATGATGCAAATGTTTTGGTTTTATAATGTTATTACTTTTAAGTGTCTAAAATCACTTAAATAGATCTTAATGTGAAAAGTAAAGGCTCAGTTAGCCGGGAGTAATAGTAACGTTGCAAATCAGCTGCTTCATTTTGTTGTATGTTAAACAATTAGAACGATTACAGTTAGCAGTAAGATGTTACGTCTCAATCTGTAAGAAATAGATTGGTCTTACTTTTTTACGGTAAGGTTACTGTTACTGTTACACCCGGCTAACTGAGCCTTAAGAAGCATTGTGTTTTTTGCGTTCCAGCAGTTTTGGGTAATTCGGCAAATTTAGAGAGTAATTTTCATTTTACTCTCATTAATCCGAACTTGCCCGAGATCTTGTGGAACACACCTATTATGAGTTAGTTCCAATATAATCTTGAGTTGAGAAGAATTCGTCTCTTCTACTATGTAGAACGTTTGCAGAAGTGGTTTCCTATATCTTTTAAAAACTTGTCAATATCATCAGAAAATACACGTTTTAATGCTGCCGCTGATACTAAATTTAGAATGTGACATAAGCAATCGTTCAATGAACAAGTGCAAAAATCTATTCGCAATAGCGGAGTTCAGTGTTTGGTGCAAATGGTCTTGCAAAAGAGAAAATGCAAAATATCATAGCTGATTTGTTAAATCCAACAACAATAAAATAGAGTTTCCCTTAGATTTCATAAAAAAGCTACAACATTTTGCATTTTCGCAAGACTATTTGCAAAAAACACTAAACACCGCTTATATTCATTGGACAGTAAATACAAGTTGCCATTTTATATCAATTATAAATATGTCGGTTTGAAAAATTAGGAAATAGTAGCAAATGCGTCGCGGGGGTACCAGCGTACTTTTTAGTTTTGAATTGTACCAAAAAAAGTACAATTGTACCAACTTTATCAACCCTGCATTTTATCAAATTGTATTTCTTGTTCTTTCTCGCATTTGTTGTTTCATTCAGTCAATCCTAAAAAAATCCAATACAAAAAATAGCAAGTATCATAACACCCAAGGTATATTTACACAAGGTAAACTCGTTGCTACAACAAGTACAACAAGACAAAAACAACACGCCAAATTGTTTTTGTATTTGGAACCATGGTGTCAAAAAAAAACGCAACAATGTGCCTTTAAAATAAAAACACAAATTGAAAAAAAAACAACACGTGCAGTTCAGAATAATAAGCTGAAACAATTTTTAATATATTGTGCATTCTCAAGCATAAAAATAAAGTATTATTGCAAAAAATAATGCATTTAAATGTATTTTGTTTGCTTAGTAATCACAAGAATTAAAATTTCAGAAAAATAAAATGTTTTTCACAATTTTACACTTTTTTAATTCAAAATGGCGCGCACTTACCATAAGTATGTAAACAAACACAAGGAACCAACGGAACCAACATAAATAACTTTTGACACTAGGGTTCCAAATGGGGTAAACAGCTGACAAACATATGGGCCAACGAGTTTACCTTGTGTAAATATACCTTGATAACACCTTTAGCACAGAGTATACAGAGGCGTCACGAGACAGAAAATATTGTGTTTTTCTGTCTTTTTCTTCGAAAGCTGCCCTTTTTGCGTTTTTTGTTTTGATTATGCAATTTGTGTAGATAGTAGCGGCCTGTTTTTACGCATTGTCACTTCACTAACAAAAAAAGTTTTCTTTCTCTTTCTTCGAAAGCTGCCCTCGCAAATGATTTAAGGCTCAACCATAATATGCATAGCCTTGCTTAACCTACTGTCAAAAATTAACAAAAAGTCTCTCAAATGTACTTAAAAAAACAAAAACAAAATAAAAAAACATTTGTTTCCGTACGGAATGTGCGATTAGATTCGCACCTTGCTTAAGCAAATGACACTTTCATTAAACTTAGCAAAATGTTTCCTTAAGTTCAATATGGTTTGCCTTATATAATTTACATGTATTCGCACATTTGCTTAAGCCAACTTAAGCACATTATGGTTGAGCCTTTAGGCATTTTTCATACGTCACTTTTTTCATCTCTGTATACTTTGTGATAACGTTCGCCAAGATAGCAACGATTAATAGCAACGCCGGAAATAAAACCAAGGGGAATTTGAGGGCTTAAAAGTAAACAATTTTGGGAATCTAGTGGCCATGAAAGTTAGCAACGATTTTAAAAATATTTTAAAAACAAAATTTATCATCGATTTGAATAAAATACTCCTAATCATTTCAGAGGAAAGTGGGTTCATCCAAAATGGTCAGTAAAAATCGTTGCTGATTTATGCCAGTCAAACTAAGAAGTGCCAGGGCATAAGCTCAATGGAATATGGAAAAACACCACTTAATGATTAAAATAAATCAATTTTTAAAACAATCGTCAGAGCCGTTCCAGAGAAAAGTGGGTTCATCCAAAATGGTCAGTAAAAATCGTTGCTGATTTATGCCAGCCAAACTAAGAAGTGCCAGGGCATAAACTCAATGGAATATGGAAAAATACCACTTAATGATTAAAATAAATCAATTTTGAAAACAATCGTCAGAGCCGTTCCAGAGAAAAGTGGGTTCATCCAAAATGGTCAGTAAAAATCGTTGCTGATTTATGCCAGCCAAACTAAGAAGTGCCAGGGCATAAACTCAATGGAATATGGAAAAATACCACTTAATGATTAAAATAAATCAATTTTTAAAACAATCGTCAGAGCCGTTCCAGAGAAAAAAGGGTTCATCCAAAATGGTCAGTAAAAATCGTTGCTGATTTATGCCAGCCAAACTAAGAAGTGCCAGGGCATAAACTCAATGGAATATGGAAAAATACCACTTAATGATTAAAATAAATCAATTTTTAAAACAATCGTCAGAGCCGTTCCAGAGAAAAGTGGGTTCATCCAAAATGGTCAGTAAAAATCGTTGCTGATGTATGCCAGCCAAACTAAGAAGTGCCAGGGCATAAACTCAATGGAATATGGAAAAATACCACTTAATGATTAAAATAAATCAATTTTTAAAACAATCGTCAAAGCCGTTCCAGAGAAAAGTGGGTTCATGCAAAATGGTCAGTAAAAATCGTTGCTGATTTATGCCAGCCAAACTAAGAAGTGCCAGGGCATAAACTCAATGGAATATGGAAAAATACCACTTAATGATTAAAATAAATCAATTTTGAAAACAATCGTCAGAGCCGTTCCAGAGAAAAGTGGGTTCATCCAAAATGGTCAGTAAAAATCGTTGCTGATGTATGCCAGCCAAACTAAGAAGTGCCAGGGCATAAGCTCAATGGAATATGGAAAAATACCACTTAATGATTAAAATAAATCAATTTTTAAAACAATCGTCAGAGCCGTTCCAGAGAAAATTGGGTTCATTCAAAATGGTCAGTAAAAATCGTTGCTGATTTATGCCAGCCAAACTAAGAAGTGCCAGGGCATAAGCTCAATGGAATATGGAAAAATACCACTTAATGATTAAAATAAATAAATTTTTAAAACAATCGTCAGAGCCGTTCCAGAGAAAAGTGGGTTCATCCAAAATGGTCAGTAAAAACTGGGATTTAATGTTAAAGGAGTTAAGAGGCAACGTTAAGGAAAAAACGCAATAGGTTATGGAAAAATGTGTACTATTGAATGTAAAAAGCTTTCCGTGCAAAAAATTACCGGACCAGTTTTCCAGAAATCTGGTTGCCTCCAAATTGGTCAGTAAAACTTGGGATTTAAAAAGCGCTGAGTTTGTATTATTTTTCTATCACAGACATGGCTTAAGGCGTCGTTTTCACTATTGGCGGGAAAACATTTTGTACAGCTCTATAAAAAAGGCGCTGAATATTTCTTCATATAAAGCTGCCATACCAAATTACGTTTTTACACATTGTCCTCACGAGCTATGAATTTACAACATTTTCACTAAATTGGAAAGATGCCTGAAAACTTTACATACCTAAATTTAAGTAAGTTTTTGCAAAGAGGTAAAAACTAGGCTTTATGATTCTGAAAAGAAATGTGAATGGAAAATTTGTCATCTATAGGAATCTTATCCTGTCTTCTCTTACTTTTCAAAAATAACATGACAAAAAATTGCATAAATAGCGAAAATTCTCGAAAAATTTTTTAAATTTCAAACCCATAAAATTGATTAAAAGTTCCTAAAACTATAAGGATTGACAAAAATTTGATAAAAATTGCTAAATTAGCGTACATTTGCAAAAATTTACTAACAGCGGCATATTAGCAATGTCTAATATTTTTAAAAAACGTTAAAGCTGTATAGAATCACAACCCTTACAGATAAAAATCGCTTCTATTGCGAACATGGCTAAAATTCGCGAAAAATTGCAATATTATTAGTTTAAAAAAAACATATGATGCATGCAGTGATGCCAATACTAAAAAACGGAAACTGCTAAAATTTTGAGTTTTTAATGAAGACTGACTTTAAAAAATATCGAATTCGATAGTCGTACTGCAATATCGATGCATCGATATATCGGTATTTAAAATATCGGCGATATATATCGATTATTATTTTTAAAGATATCGATATTTTGATATATCGATATTTTTTGCCCATTCCTAGCATATAACTTTTATAAACTAAAAGTTTTTATATAAAAATGTCTAATAGTCATTTGTTTCTAAAATCTGGATTTCCTAGAGCTCCTTTGCAAAATGGTCTAGGTCGTTATATATGTCAACTTCAAAGAATAACTCTAAAGTTTTGTAAAAACAATGGGTCTAGTAAAGGCATGCGGTAAACTACAAATATCTCATCACGTAATTTTATATTATTGAAGATTATTTTTAGAAAATTCATCGAAAACAATTTAATAAATTTTGCCAAGGAAAATCCTGGTATTGTAATATATGTTAAACCTAGAAGACATCGCACGCCTGTGTTGGTTGGAGAATACCGTAAGTAAATTTACTAAATACATGCATACATATTTACTTCTTATATCTTCGTAATAAAGGCCCAACTAGAATGTGCATAACTTTGCTTAAGCAAATGTGCGAATACATGTAAATCTTATGTGCCAAACCATATTGAACTTAAGGAAACTTTTTGTTAAATTTTATGAAACTTATCTGCTATGTGCGAAACTGATCGCATATTTAGTACGGAACGTAATGTTGTACCCTCAATCACTAGTGGTGAATGTGGATATACTAATGGCGATTTCTTTTCTGAGAAAAATATGTTACCGTATATACAGTCAGCGTCAAAAGAAAGTGTACACCGAACAGTTCCACATAAGTCCGTAGATGTTAAAAGGGGGAGAGTACAAAAAATCTGTTTTTATGTTTTTGAAGTGTACTCAGTACTTGTTTATTTTAATAAAAAAAATTTGTCATTTATTTCTTCTTCACGTTCAAATTAACATTAATCTCAGAAAACGCCTTATTTTACGCGACAAAAAAAAGTGTACAATCTCATATTATTTCCATGTGCCTTCGTCATAAAGGTAATTTGACCCCTAGTTTTTTGTTTTTTTCTTCTTAAAATCATATTACGGATGTTTTATTATCTTTTTTATCTATACTGATCAATTAAAAGTCATGTTAACTTTAGTTTGTAAATAATAGTTGACATGGGTAAGCAGACTACAGTAGAAACTCGTAATTTAGTGGTAAAATTGGCATCTGAAGGCAAATCTGCAGTACTATTGGCAGATGTCATAATTATGTGAAAAAAATTAATAAGGTAAGTACAAAAATGTGAAAAATGTTAAAGAACTTCCACCCTCTAGCAGACCTAACACTTTGTCCGACGTGGAGAAGAGGACAAAAGTGCGAAGAGTAAAGGCTAATCCCTGGCGCAGTACAGTAAAAATAGCAGAGGAACGAGCAATAACATTAGGAGCAAGTTTTTTTTTTTTTTTTTTTTTTTTTTTTTTTTTTTTTTTTATTAAATTTTATTCAAATAAATTAACAAATTGCCTAAATCTACAACCTACGAAGCCATTTGCTTGTCTGTAGGAACTTATGCTATTTTGGAAATTCATTAAATGTTTTATTCATTGCGACGATATGTAATATTTTTTTAAAAGTTTTTTTCTTTTGACTTTATTGGGAAAGTTCATAAGATGTTCTGGTAAATTGTTTAGTATAGTTGGTAAAGTAACTTTTAGCGTGTTTTTTCCATAATTGTTGTGATACTTCTCAACTTTGTATCTCCCATCAGCTCTCCGTCTTGTGTTGTGTGAATGATCTATTACTTGTAGAAATCTTGAATCATTATGAAACTCCCCTACAAGAAATGGATGACCTAAACTAAAAAAAAAAAAATTTTACTAACACACTTGCAACAATTTTACATTAGTTGTACCACTCTAACATATATGTTAGAGTAGAACAACTGAAAACACCACAAAAATGCCAATTTTTTTTTAATTTTTGTTATACATACTGGCTAATATTTGTGAAAGTTTGTGAATTGTTTAAATTAAATACTGCAAAATATTTTAATAATTATTAAATTTTTAATATTTTTAATTAGGCTTAAGTTCATGAAATTTAATTTTTATTAAATTATTTTTGTGAAGAAAGGAATTTTACAACATGAAAATTAATTAAAATTGTTATTGATAATCTTTCATTCTTGACGTGGCTCGGGCTCGAACCCTGGCCGGCAGGTTACCATGACATGTTTCGATCGCAACCACTCGATCTCCTCAGATGGATTTGCCGTCTTACACTCGCAGCCATCGACGACTGCTGACGTCACTAGTCAAACATCAATCCTTAAACCAAATTGTATTTTAACATTTGGTAGATCGAAATTTGCTTTCCTGAATGATTATCCATTTTAATTGATTTTACATGTTTTTTCCTTTACTTCTGTTTTTTCGTACTTTCGTCAAGAATTTTTCTTGAAGTCCAAGTACATTTTTTGTTTTTTCACTTTGTCTTTCTCTTTTCTGTTGACCTTTTTCAGCACAACTTGAAGGACAAATGTACACATAGAGCTCGTGCCTTAGCTTTAACAATAATTAGTATTGTGGTTATTTTGTTGAACTATTTATGGTTTTTAATCCAAATTTTTAATATTTTTAATTAGGCTTAAGTTCATGAAATTTAATTTTTATTAAATTATTTTTGTGAAGAAAGGAATTTTACAACATGAAAATTAATTAAAATTGTTATTGATAATCTTTCATTCTTGACGTGGCTCGGGCTCGAACCCTGGCCGGCAGGTTACCATGACATGTTTCGATCGCAACCACTCGATCTCCTCAGATGGATTTGCCGTCTTACACTCGCAGCCATCGACGACTGCTGACGTCACTAGTCAAACATCAATCCTTAAACCAAATTGTATTTTAACATTTGGTAGATCGAAATTTGCTTTCCTGAATGATTATCCATTTTAATTGATTTTACATGTTTTTTCCTTTACTTCTGTTTTTTCGTACTTTCGTCAAGAATTTTTCTTGAAGTCCAAGTACATTTTTTGTTTTTTCACTTTGTCTTTCTCTTTTCTGTTGACCTTTTTCAGCACAACTTGAAGGACAAATGTACACATAGAGCTCGTGCCTTAGCTTTAACAATAATTAGTATTGTGGTTATTTTGTTGAACTATTTATGGTTTTTAATCCAAATTTTTAATATTTTTAATTAGGCTTAAGTTCATGAAATTTAATTTTTATTAAATTATTTTTGTGAAGAAAGGAATTTTACAACATGAAAATTAATTAAAATTGTTATTGATAATATATCATTCTTGACGTGGCTCGGGCTCGAACCCTGGCCGGCAGGTTACCATGACATGTTTCGATCGCAACCACTCGATCTCCTTAGATGGATTTGCCGTCTTACACTCGCAGCCATCGACGACTGCTGACGTCACTAGTCAAACATCAATCCTTAAACCAAATTGTATTTTAACATTTGGTAGATCGAAATTTGCTTTCCTGAATGATTATCCATTTTAATTGATTTTACATGTTTTCTCCTTTACTTCTGTTTTTTCTTACTTTCGTCAAGAATTTTTCTTGAAGTCCAAGAACATTTTTTGTTTTTTCACTTTGTCTTTCTCTTTAAAAAAAAAAAAACAGAAGTAAAGGAAAAAACATGTAAAATCAATTAAAATGGATAATCATTCAGGAAAGCAAATTTCGATCTACCAAATGTTAAAATACAATTTGGTTTAAGGATTGATGTTTGACTAGTGACGTCAGCAGTCGTCGATGGCTGCGAGTGTAAGACGGCAAATCCATCTGAGGAGATCGAGTGGTTGCGATCGAAACATGTCATGGTAACCTGCCGGCCAGGGTTCGAGCCCAAGCCACGTCAAGAATGAAAGATTATCAATAACAATTTTAATTAATTTTCATGTTGTAAAATTCCTTTCTTCACAAAAATAATTTAATAAAAATTAAATTTCATGAACTTAAGCCTAATTAAAAATATTAAAAATTTGGATTAAAAACCATAAATAGTTCAACAAAATAACCACAATACTAATTATTGTTAAAGCTAAGGCACGAGCTCTATGTGTACATTTGTCCTTCAAGTTGTGCTGAAAAAGGTCAACAGAAAAGAGAAAGACAAAGTGAAAAAACAAAAAATGTACTTGGACTTCAAGAAAAATTCTTGACGAAAGTACGAAAAAACAGAAGTAAAGGAAAAAACATGTAAAATCAATTAAAATGGATAATCATTCAGGAAAGCAAATTTCGATCTACCAAATGTTAAAATACAATTTGGTTTAAGGATTGATGTTTGACTAGTGACGTCAGCAGTCGTCGATGGCTGCGAGTGTAAGACGGCAAATCCATCTGAGGAGATCGAGTGGTTGCGATCGAAACATGTCATGGTAACCTGCCGGCCAGGGTTCGAGCCCGAGCCACGTCAAGAATGAAAGATTATCAATAACAATTTTAATTAATTTTCATGTTGTAAAATTCCTTTCTTCACAAAAATAATTTAATAAAAATTAAATTTCATGAACTTAAGCCTAATTAAAAATATTAAAAATTTGGATTAAAAACCATAAATAGTTCAACAAAATAACCACAATACTAATTATTGTTAAAGCTAAGGCACGAGCTCTATGTGTACATTTGTCCTTCAAGTTGTGCTGAAAAAGGTCAACAGAAAAGAGAAAGGCAAAGTGAAAAAACAAAAAATGTACTTGGACTTCAAGAAAAATTCTTGACGAAAGTACGAAAAAACAGAAGTAAAGGAAAAAACATGTAAAATCAATTAAAATGGATAATCATTCAGGAAAGCAAATTTCGATCTACCAAATGTTAAAATACAATTTGGTTTAAGGATTGATGTTTGACTAGTGACGTCAGCAGTCGTCGATGGCTGCGAGTGTAAGACGGCAAATCCATCTGAGGAGATCGAGTGGTTGCGATCGAAACATGTCATGGTAACCTGCCGGCCAGGGTTCGAGCCCGAGCCACGTCAAGAATGAAAGATTATCAATAACAATTTTAATTAATTTTCATGTTGTAAAATTCCTTTCTTCACAAAAATAATTTAATAAAAATTAAATTTCATGAACTTAAGCCTAATTAAAAATATTAAAAATTTGGATTAAAAACCATAAATAGTTCAACAAAATAACCACAATACTAATAATTATTAAATTATTAAAATAAATAAAGAAAATCCAAAGGATTTGGGTAAGTAAGTTAAAAAAATGCGAAAAAGAAAAACGCGAAGCTGAAGATGCGGAAAAGCCTAAACAAAATTTGGATGAAGCCAAAAATACTCATATCCGAAGATCCCAGTTGGCCAGCTGCATATTTGAATGTGTCGAAAATTAACAGAAACGTTAAAATCTATGGATGGACACATCGTTTAAGACGTCAAGGCAAAGGTTTAATTTTTTATTTACATTACGGATTTTTACAATGTTTGGTACACTAAAACCTGTGCCAGAAGGCAAATCGGTAAGTTTCGTTTCGTGAACAATATTGTAGAAACTCATTTATTTGTTTTATGCACCAGGTGGACACGAATTGCATGTAGATTACTGGGAATTAATTGGTTTGGCTCCTGCTGGCGGTGCTGAAAGTATTCTCAATGAAGAGGCTCATCCCGATGTTTAGTTGGATAATCGTCATATTATGATTAGAGGCGAAAACATTTTTCCGTGTTAATTCTTCCACCTGCAGTGAATGGTGTAAACGCATACGTACAGCAGTCAACTTGATTTGGTTGCATTATAAGGAGCCAGAGTTGGTTATACGATATTCAGAGGTATGTTATCATGAAAATTTGTTTTTAAACAAAATTAAGTCGTCTTTTTTTTTACAGTATTTTGCAAATTGTAGCGAAAAACACAAATCTAGCACTTCTTGATCGCACAGTAACCTCTTTAGTGTGTGCTCTTTACAATTGTGGGGAATCAGACACTCTTTATGGTTTAACAAATTGTCTAAGAAGTTTTTAGTAAAAACTAAACACTGCAAACATTTCGAATGGATACAATATGTAGCAGAATTGTACAATGATATTTAAAAACAGTTAAATGGTGTTTGATCTAGCCAAACGTTTTGCAAAAACCAATAACTTTTTAATAAAACTATTGGTTACGAGCAACGTCTAATATTTAATAAAAAAAACTTATCATCTGACGTTTATGAAAGGAGGAATAACTGTATCGGTCCCTGTTATTAAGCCTTTTTGCAATATTCCCATTCTTTAAATATTTTACTTGGTTTTTGCTAAAGCCAACCTTTGGTTAACATTGATGCTATAGATGTAAACATATACTTAGGAATGATTTTAATGAAACTATGAGATATTCTGGTAGTGTATAGGATCATTCCTTAGTATAGTTACTTATCGATAGCATCAATGTTAACCAAAGGTTGACTTAAGCAAAACCCAAGTGAAATATTGAAGTTGGGACCATTGCAAAAAAGCTTTATAAAATTTAAATTACCATATAGGACAAAAAATAATTATTTATTTATTTTGTAAAACGAACAAATATTGGATTTTATTTAAAATAAAAAACAAAAATATGTGTGAGAATTTAATAAAATTAATCGTGTTTTATTTAAGCTAAAAATACGTCAGTAGTGACGAATATATGCATCAGTACTGACTAGTCAGCTGGGACCGGTATACGCATCAGTACTGACTAGTCAGCTGTGTCCGGTTTATACATCAGTACTGATATGTAAAGAGTATAAGAGTAAACAGATCAGATATATGTTTTATCTACCACAAAATTCATAGGTTAAAGAAGGATGCAAAATCACACGTACACAAAAGTTCAGGTCATTTTTTTCACGTTGGCCTTAAGAAAATGATAGAAACTTTGTTCTACGCGATGACCGACATCTGTATCAGCATATGATAGGTCAAATGACCGTCACTATTCTTGTAGGGTCGTTTATTATCGTAAAGTTGAAGATGTTCTTAACGTTTAATATGCCTTTTAGCAATGGTATCAGTTGTTTTATTGCTGTTGGTATTGTTATTAATGTTATTTGTGTTGTTGTGACGCCTATTGATTTGTGTTGCATTGTTATGGCCGGTGTAGTTTCTATTATTGAAAGTGTTGTTTCTGGCATTACTGGTACTAGTATCAATGTTATTGATAGTGTAGCCCATGTTGTTGATCCTGCCATTGTTGTTTATATACTGGTTGTTGGTTGCCGAGTAGCTGTTATTACCAGTGTTGTTGTTCGTGTTGTTATCGATGTTTAAATAAATAAAAGGATTGTTGATTTCCGTATTACTTCTTGTGTTGTAAGGTGGATTGATTCGTCTTGTAGTGTCGTCGTCAACACTACTGGTGTAGTTTGCACTGGTATTGCTGTTGTTGGCAATGTCGTTTTGAAAATTGTGATGAAGGATATTGTAGCTATTTCCATTATCATTGTTGTTTGTGGAGAAGTTGTATAAATTGTTGTTGTTTGTTGTTCTGGTAATGCTGGTGTTGATGGTGCATGCATGACGTTGGTTTGTTTCTAGAATTTTAAGAACTCTATTTTGTGTTTTCTGATGTATTCTGCAATGTGCCGAGTTTCCCCAGGCAGCTATTCCATGCCTTATGTACGATTCTGCCAATGCAAAATAAGCCTGTCTCAGAACGGTAAATGTGGAGCAGTTGCTTAGATGGTAAAGCATATATGCGGTTTTCCTTAGTTTCTTTTGAACATTTTGTACATGAGTTTTCCATTTGAAGTGCTGGTCAACGTATACACCAAGATATTTATAAGTGTTTACAAGTTCTATAAAGGTATTGCAAGTGTCGTAATTGTTGCTGATAATGTTGATTTTATGTAAGCAGTCTGTATCGTGAAACTTTATTCTAATGTTTGTGCCTTGAAAATTGGAAGGTCTTATATGCATAACTTTAGTTTTGGTAGCATTAATAACCAACCCATTGTCATGACACCATTTGCTGACAATGTCAAGCTGTTCCTGCATGATTTCAGTTGCGGTTTCAATATTTGTATGTGCTACAATAACAGCCGTATCATCTGCATATGCAAAAGTAGTGCTGTTCTTAAGTTGACTTATCATGTCGTTTGCGTAGAGTAAGTAAAGAATCGGACCAAGCTTCGAGCCCTGCGGTACTCCGTTGTGGGACACAATTTTTTGACTAAAATTGTTTTTAATTTTCACCTGATATGATCTGCATTCTAAATAACTCTTGAACCACTCAAGACAGTTTCCTCTAATGCCATTTCTTTGTAATATTTCTATTAGTTTCTTGTGAGAAAGCGTGTCAAAAGCTTTGCTAAAATCAATGAACAAGGATAGACAATGCTTTTTTTCACTTAAGGACTTGTTAATAAAATTAGAAAAATTTCCTAACAATTTGTTTATATTTTTGTCTTTTTAAGAAATCTGTAATTCGTCGCACTATTATTTCCTCAATAACTTTTTCAATTACGGACAAAATTGATATTGGTCTATAATTTTTGTAGTCTGATTTGACCCCAGATTTGTAAATAGGCCTTATTAACGATACTTTTAGTAGTTCAGGCATATAAGAGTTATTAATACTTGAGTTTATCAACGCTGTTAAAATTGGAGTTAGCCATTTTGCATTTAACTGAATGTCTTTCGGTCTAACATTATCTATTCCCGCTCCCTTTTTGGTATTGAGGTTTTTTAAAAGGTTAAAAACTTCCTCCTCACATGTTGGTGTTAAGTACATAGAGTTTTGTACTGTATGTGTTGTAACTTTAGTTGTTTTGATGTCACAGTTATGAATTATGTTTTGTACATTTTGATAAAAATTTGTTGCAAAATTATTTACAATATTTATAGTATTTTCATTTCTAAAATTTTTTAATACGATTTCATCTATATTATTTGATTTTTTCCCAATAATTTCATTTATTATTTGCCAAGTGGCTCTCATATTGTTTCTATTTTCGATAAATTTTTTACGATAATAGTTATTTTTCGTTATATTAATTTTTTTATTTAAAAAATTTCTATATTGTTTATATTGCTTTTCATAAATTTTATTTGTTCGATTATTAAGCCATTTTTTATAAAGTTTATCCCTAATATCACAACATTTGATTAATTCGTCACTTATCCATGGACTATTCGACCGTTTTTTAGTTGTTTTAACAATCTTGATTGATTTTTCGTATATATCACAAAAAGTTTTATATATTTTGTTACATAAATCGTTTGTGTTAAGGTTTTGTTGAATAATATTATTCCAATTTGTTTGTTGGATTTTGTGATTAATTTTAAGATTCATGTTCGGTTTGTGCTTTGTTGTGATACAGACGTGTATTTTTAGCCGCGCATACGATTTGAACTATTAATTAATCACATTTGATTTTGTAATACATAAATATAAGCAGCGAATGGACGCTTAAGAAAAAGATAATATATTTTGTTATTTAAATTATTTAACATAATAGTGAACAATTTAAAACGATAAAATTAAATAAAATAAAACAGTAAAAATATATATGTATGTACGTATGAATGTTCATACATGTGTATACATATTCTGAACAAAAACATTTAAATTTCTTGTTTTTGTTTTTGTTGTTGTAAAATACAATAAATAATAAAAATATTAAAGCAAAGCAAAACGGTGAAAAACAAAAACAACTCTTTGCATGAGTAAAAACAGTGAAACAACGCTAAGGCAAAATGAAAGAAATGTTTATGTGACCGTTCAGGCAAACGAAAATAATGCTGAAATAAATAAAACAAAACAAAACAATATTAACTATCTAACGGCTAAGCCTATTATTCGAACACGTTCTCTTTCACCCTCGATGTTCACAAAAACGGTGGATAGTGATACATTAAAAAATATTAATCTGTCTTTGGGGACAAGTGTTGTAGCGTCCGCAAGTACTACCGCGGCGGAAAAAACAATCTTAGTAAGAAATTATACCATAAACTCAAATACAGACGCAATGGAGAACCCTTTAGTGAAAAATTGTCAAAAGCCTCAAATACAAGTTGGTATGGACAGGTATATAACAGTGCTTAAACGGGGTCGCAGCCCTACCTCTTCAGCAGTTGCTTCGGCCTCAAAAGTAACATCTTTTGATAGAATAAATTCACAAAACCGTTTTGCAATTCTTGAGGACGAATCCCCAGAGGCACCAAACGTCATAAAATCTTCTAAGCCACCCCTAATATATCTTAGGGAGCAAAACTCAAGTGAGTTAATAAAGAGCGTGATCTCGGTAATAGGTAAAAATTCTTTTTACGTAGCGGCAATCAAGCGTGGTAATATAAACGAGACAAAAATACAGGTTAATCATGAGAATGATTTTCGCAAACTAACAAACCAATTTGAATCCCTTAAAAAAAGCTTTTATACATATCAGCTGAAGAGCAGCAAAGGCCTTCAGGTAGTGATCAAGGGCATAGACTCGAGCGTGGACCCTGAAGAAATTAAAACCTTTTCGGAAGAGAAAGGCTTTAAAATAAAAAACGTTACAAATATCAAAAATAGGGAAAAAAATCCCCAACCACTATTTCGAGTGGAGCTAGAACCTGGCGACGTTAAGCTTAAAAAAAATGAAACGCATCCTATTTACAATTTAAAATATATTCTCTACAGAAGAATAACTATAGAGGAGCCGCACAAAAGAAATGTCTCAATGTCTCAACTGCTAAGAATTTGGCCATACTAAGGCCTACTGCTATTTACCCCCTGTTTGCGTAGTATGTGGTGAATTACATGGTACAGTCCAGTGCGATAAGTCTAAAAATGACCCCAATGTAAAAAAATGTAGCAACTGTGGCGGCAATCACACTGCCAATTATAGAGGATGTCCTGTATATACTATCGTCAAGCAGTCGGCTGGACCGAAAACTAATCCCCCTCAAATGCAGGTACCAAATCAAGCAAACACTAATGACACTCAGGCTCCGCAGCCTAGTAATAACAGAACCTCTTATGCTAACGTCCTAAAATCAAACCATGTGCCAATGCAAGGTGCTTCGCCAAGTAATGATGAAACTCCAGTTTCTAATTTAAGTCGTCTAGAAAAAACCATGGAAACTTTAGTGCAAACAGTAAATAATTTTACAAACACAATGGGTAATATGATGCAGGAGATCCTTAGAATGCAATCGATGTTATTGCAAGCTGTACTTAACAAACCATGAACTGTTTAAAAATTTGTTTTTGGAACGCAAACGGCATCCGCCAACATAAAAATGAATTAGAATACTTTCTTAAAAATAAACAAATTGATGTCATGATGGTTTCTGAAACTCATTTGACCTCAAGAAATACGTTTAAAATCAATGGTTATACACTATATGATACCAAGGACCCTCGAGATAGAGCTTGTGGAGGTTCTGCCATTTTGATAAAACCCGAATCAAACACTACCTGACATGTGATCATCGTGAAGATTATCTCCAAGCAACGAACATTTGTGTTAAAGAGCTGAATCGAAACATAGTAATCTCATCCTTATACTCACCACCTAGATTTGCCATATCAGAAAGCCAATATTATAAATATTATAAGTCATTGGGGCCCTGTTTCCTGGCTGCTGGCGATTATAACGCTAAACATACCTTCTGGGGTTCACGACTTATAACACCAAAGGGTCGTGTTTTGTATAATACAATCTCTAAAATGAATTTAAATGTCGTCGCGAGCGGACAACCAACATATTGGCCTGCTGATCCGCAAAAAATTCCAGATGTCATCGATTTCGGAGTGGTTAAAAACATCCCCACAGAAACGATTCAAGTTGAACCTTCGTTAGAATTATCCTCTGATCACACACCTACAATAGTTACTATAACAAACACCAATAGAATCGTATCTCCCTCTGGTTACATAGCGACAACAGCTACACAAATAAACTGGTTAAAATATAAAAAATATCTCAATACCCATTGCACAGAAAATATTCCGCTTAGCACACCGGAAAATGTGGATCTCTCTATTGTCAATTTTGACAGTTATCTTAAACTAGCTGTTCAACATTCCAGCAAAACCCTCAAAAAAACCAATTATAACAAAATATATTTTGCAGATGTCGAGCGCCTCTTGAATGAAAAAAGGAGAGTGCGAAGAGAATGGCAATTGCAAAGATCCCCTCAACTTAAAAATGAATTAAAAGAGTGTACAAAAAGGCTAAGAAAATTACTGCAGACTCAGAAAACGGCTTCCGTAGAAAAATATCTTAAGGACTTGGATGCAACTCCACAATCAGGCTACTCATTATGGCGGGCAGCTAGAAACCTCAAAAGACCAGTTATCTCGAAACCACCATTAAGAAACTTGAATGGAAGTTGGGCAAGAAATGATAATGAAAAAGGAAACCTGTTTGTAAATCATTTGAAAAACGTATTTACCCAAAATATACCTGACGATACAGCGCACGAGTTGCCGCCTGTTAATGTTAGAGCAGCTATCCCCCTAAGATTTGAGATAAGGGAATTAGAAAGGGCTATTTGTGAATTAAACACCAAGAAGGCACCTGGTATTGATAAAATCAGTAACAAAATGCTTTTGGAGCTACCTCGCATAGCAAAGAAAATTATTCTTTATATTTTTAATGCTATTTTACGACTTGAATACTACCCTCAAGAATGGAAGGTCTCCTTAATAACGATGATACCAAAGCCAGGAAAAGATCACACAAAAGTTGAGTCATATAGGCCTATAAGCTTATTATTTAATATATCAAAGCTGTTTGAGAAGCTCTTAGCGTCAAAATTAACCCCAATTTTAAATGACAGTGGGTGTATACCCAATCATCAATTCGGCTTCAGAAGAGAGCATAGCACAATTTAACAAACCCATCGGATAGTAAACGCCATAAGAAAAGCCTTTGAAGAAAGAAAATATTGCTCCGCTCTTTTCATAGATGTTTCTCAAGCTTTTGACGAAGTCTGGCATGTAGGCTTGTTACATAAGTTGAAGCTAAACCTACCGGTTAATACACACAAGCTGTTAGAAAGCTACCTGGTCGGTCGAAAATTTATTATTAAAGAAGGCGATTTTTTAAGTTCTCCTCAGCCAATTGAAGCTGGAGTCCCTCAGGGAAGCATCCTGGGCCCACTTTTTTACCTTATATATACCTCGGACATGCCAACAAACAATCACACCCTAACCTCAACTTTTGCTGATGATACAGCTTTTCTAAGCGTACACGAGAACAGTCGTGAAGCATCTCGATACCTGCAGAATCATATATTTCAACTAGAACTGTGGTTTAAACAATGGAGAATAAAGGTCAATGAGCAAAAATGCGTACATATAACATTTATCTTGCGTCGGGAAACATGTCCCCCTATTAAAATCAATAATCAACTAGTGCCTCAACAATCGCATGTCAAATATCTCGGTATTCATCTAGATCGGCGTTTAACATGGAAATGCCATATAGATGCAAAATTAACCCAAATGAAACTAAAAGCAATTCAAATTAACTGGCTTATTGGAAGAAATTCTGTTCTTAGTCTCGACTGCAAACTACTACTTTACAACGCTATTTTAAAGCCAATATGGTGCTACGGTATTCAACTATGGGGCACTGCCTCTGCCTCAAATATCGAAAAAATTCAAAGGCGCCAAAATAAACTTCTTCGAATAATTACAGCTGCCCCTTGGTATGTGAAAAACTCAAATATCCACAAGGATCTCAATGTGCCCCTGGTAAGGACTATTATAACGAAGTATGCGGTAAAATATTTGAAAAGGCTAGAGTTGAACCCAAATCCACTAGCACGAAATATTTTAAATGATAGCGGCCACTCTCGCCTAAGAAGAAGAGACACTGCAGCACTTACCCATTAAGATGAGCGATAAACACCTACATATGTGAACAGAACCCGTGATGAAGAAAATTTTTGTCTGGCACTGGCAGGACATAAAATAAAGCATTAGGTTAAGATTTGATTAATTATTGTTAGTTCATATTTAATATATGAAGATTCAATAAATAAATAATGAAAAAAAAAAAAAAAAAAAAAAAAATTTTAAGATTATTAAATTTGGCACCCTGCAAAAAAGGTTTTTCCGTGCTTTGGTTTTCAAATTCAATACAACAAAAAATAGAGTAGTGATCAGATATCGTTGTTTTGATTACGGCTGCGTGCAGATGTGCGGTTTGTTTGTTATTTCTTACAAACAGATGATCAATGCAGGTTTTAGTGTTTTTGTTTATGTCTTCCCTTGTTACCTCTTTTATTACACACTGCAAACCGTAGGACAATATCATGTCCACATATTTTAATGTTATGTTATTTTGCTTTAAGATATCGATGTTCATATCTCCCACAATTATTAATTCTTGTTTTTTTTTTATACTGCTTATAGTTTCATCAATTTCGGTTATAAAATCTTTTATTTTAGAGGATGGTGGTCGATAGATTGAAAGGAGTGATATGGTTCGATTGTTAAATGTTAAGTCCATTTGAATTGCTTCAAATGATTTGATATTTAAAGAAACCGTTGTGAATGTCATATTCTTTTTTACGTAGACCGCTATTCCTCCTCCCTTTCCATCCCTATTTAAAAAAATGGAATTAAATCCATTTATACTATAAAGATTATTTTCATTGTTTGTAATGTTTGTTTCAACAAGAACTATGAAGCTGATTTTGTTAATTATGTTGTTTATTGTTGTTAAGAGTGATGTAAAACCTGTCCGTAAAGACCGAATATTCATGTATAGTACAGATATGGGATAACTTAAAAGCTGTTGATCGATTTGATTAAGACTATCTAACGTTAGATAGTGTATTTGATTCATTTTTATTTAAATTGGAGAAAAAGATAAATTTAAAAAAAAAGGAAACAAAAAGATATAAATTTAATATATAATATATAAATGTATTTAGCGAAAAGAAGGGCGAAAAATAGATTAAATGTTTAAATGATTTCGGTAATAATTTCGATATCGGCAGTATTTTTAATCAGTATTGCAGAGGAGTTTTCATTTCTACGAGCAAAAATGCTTCCATTACGGCACCAAATGAAATTCCATTTAGCCTCTTTAGCTTTTGTTTTTGTTAACCAAAGTAGTCGCCGATTGTAGGGTGTTAATTCATCGTTTACATATATAAACCCATCATCATCTTCTTTTGTAATCTTAGCATCTAATCGATGTCTATGTATTTTGCCCATTATCTCTCTTTTCTTGCTCAGTGAATTCAACTCAATAATTATTTTTGTTTTCCCTTCTTGTTGTTGTTTTAGATGATATGCATTGCAAATGTCAATATCAATTAGCTCTACGTTTAGTGAGGCTGCAATTGACTTTATGACATCATAATCGCTCTTTTCAGTTGTTGGTACATTTCTTATTTTAATGTTTTTGTTTATAATTTGTTGCTCTTATTTATTTATGCGAGTGTCCATTGTAATAATTTGCATTTCCCGTTGTTTATCTTTATCATTCAGTTCGTTGACCTGAGTTGCTAATGTTGATAGAGAAGAAGTTATTGTTGTAAGAGCACTTTGTATTTCCTCCTTAATATTTAAATTCAAGGAGATCATATTTGCTGATAGTTGCTCCATTGTTTTTTGCATTGTTTTTATGTCTGACTTTAGTTCTGTGACGTCAGTTTTTACAGCAATTAGACTCGCGTTTACTGAAGAGATATTTAAAGAGTCTTTAAAACGTTTAGCTTGTTCATTTCCTTCATTATCATCATCATCCTTCTCTCTTGTTTTTTTTGTTGGTTTATATCATTATAAATTACTGACTGATATAGTGTGTTGGGAGACTTAGAACGTTGGTTGCATTTAGGGCATCTCCAATTACTTTTGCTCTCCTCATCCATTTTGGCAAATGCACTTTGTTTAACAATTATTGCACTTAATAGACTCATTTACTTGAATAGAGAAAAGACATTGACCACAGAGAATATCTCTTTGAGAAGCCATATTGGTATTTTGTTTTATTTTATTTTTAAAAATGATCCGAGTATTTAACTTAACCAAATTATTTTATGAAAAATTATTGGATTTTGGTAAATAACTATGTATTTTATCACTGTATTTTGATGTAAAGAAAATATTTAATTTGTTTGTTTATAGTTTTTTGTATTTTTTATGCTGTTTTAAAATAAATATATTAAAGTTAGCAAGAGCACTTTAGAAACACGTCCGTTCGCAATGAATAGTAAGCTGCAGTACTGGTCGCTAAGCACTACATGAACATGGGATATATCGTAGTGTTCCCAGGAAAAAGCCACTTGTATCTGTAAAATTCAAAAAAATCGTCTGGAATATGCGAAAAAGCAACACAACAAAAATATTTTTTCTTATGGGCAAAAAAATATTAATTTATCTCCGTTTTTATGATTTTTCGCATATTCCAGACGATTTTTTTTAATTTTACAGATACAAGTGGCTATATCTGACCCTCTTAATGGTTTCCTTATTGGAGCCATTAGGAGCTTCAGCCGGAGATGTACCAGCCCTCTTCACTGTGCTCGGTGACTTCGGTACGACTGGTTTTGAAGACCCGTTCCTGCCCGCGCCTTTTCCCCTAGTGACCCCCTTACGAGAGCCACTAGAGAAGTCGGACGGAGGATTACCAGCCTTCTTTCCCGTGTTCGCTGCCTTAGCCACTTTGCTTCCTTTCTTGGGTATCGCCCCCTTATCCTCCGCAGCTCGTTCCGAAGACATGAGCGCTTTGGCCACCGGGGCAACCCCTCCTTACTTTATCTCTCCACGGCAGGTTGACGACGCCACCGGCCCTGTACTCTTTTGAGTAGTTTCCGGGTCGGCGACCTCATCCACCTGCTTTCTCCAAGGATAGGGCCAACCGAGCACGGTACTGACAGGGCCGTAAATTCTTTCGAATTTAGCGAGGCTTTGGCGGTGCCTTCTCAGAAGGTGCCTATCCCTCGCGGAGAACGTTGAAGGATCTCTCTTCGCCATCTCATCCAGATATGCAAGAGAGCTCCTTGTTCCGTTCTGCGCCTTCTCCTTCGTTCGGCTGGAGTTCTTAATATCTCGTGGAGGGGCGCTTGGCCCTTCCTCCACGGCGTCCTGCCGAACAAGTTGTGGACAATCTTCTCCCGAGTGCCCCCACTAATGTCCCCTGGCCTCACAGATGAGAGTGCCAGGCTCTGCAGTCTGACTGTGAGCTGATATATCAATATCAAGCTCCGTGTCAGAGAGCAGAGTCAACCTTTCTAACCCCTGAGTAGCCCCGGTTTCACCACAGGGGTCACCCGATAGTACCAGAAGACTATCCACATATAGGTCGGTCAGTACCTGTCTCTCCTGCTCAATTATGTTCTCATGAACAGTCAAGAGGGTACTCTCCGACTCCGAGACCGTGACGTCCGACTGACCCTGGTCAGCCTCGTCCGTCGTGTCCTCATTTTTCGTTTTATTTTTATTTATCTTGTTATGGTTTTTATTTGTTGTTTGTAAAGAAGGTTTCATTTTTGTTCCCACGAGTAGGCTCGTTCAGACGGACCGTACCACGCAGTGACGGCGTGCGTGGACTAGGCAACTAACATACAACAGCGCTTTGCCCTGACGCTGAGGGGAGCTGTTAACGACTAGTTTCTTTAAGCACTAACTAGCCACACAGGACCTCGGCACTGCTACCAACCACGTTGTCCTTAAAAGTGCATATTTCGCGCCCCAACCACTGGTAAAGCCCCCACCTTACAAGGAGCGAACCCACGGGTTGCCGCGCCATGATATATGTACTGATAATGGGCCGGAAGTGTGCCATTCACCGCCGCCTCATTATCTTGACAAGATGAGTAACCTTTAGTTGCACACCCCTTCAGTGTTCTCGACCTCCCGCGAAGACGTATTCATCACATACATCATCCCAAGAGATCAGAACCGTAGAGTGCACTTAAGCCCTCGCATCTCGACAAGATTGTTACCCAGGCGAGGGTTCTTCTTGAAGTTCAAAGTACATATTTTGTTTTGTTTTTTCAATGCAAACAAAAAAAAAAAATGAAAAAACAAAACAAAATATGTACTTTGAACTTCAATAAGAATTCTTGACAAAAGTACGAAAAAACAGAAGTAAAGGAAGAACATGTAAAATAAATTAAAATAGATAATCATTCAGCGCAAATTTCGATCTACCAAAGGTTAAATACAATTTGGTTTAAGGATTGATGTTTGACTTATGTCGTCAGCAGTCGTCGATGGCTGCGAGTGTTAAACGGCAAGCCCTCTGAGGAGATTGAGTGGTTGTAATCGAAACATGTCAGGGTAACCTGTCCGTAAAAACGCCTGGGTTCGAGCCCAGATTGAGTCGGGAATGGAAAATTATCAGTAAATTTTAATTAATTTTCATGTTGTAAAATTCCTTTCTTCATAAAAATAATTTAATTAAAATTAAATTTGATGAACTTAAGCCTAATTAAAAATATTAAAAAAATTTGGATTAAAAACCATAAATAGTTCAACAAAATAACCACAATACTAATTAATAATAAAAAAATTTATAAAAACCTAAATTTTACGGCTGCCATATGTATATGTTATATGACTTATATACCAAAATATCGGAAATTTTTAGTGGAACATCTATATATATAAAATTGTAACGTTACTGACTCACTGACTGACTGACTCACTGACTCACTGATTCATCATCGCACAGCCTAAACGCCTGAAGCTAGACACTTGAAATTTGGACCAGAGATTGGTCACTCCCCAAATCGATCCACTAAGACGGGATTTTTGGAAATTCGAATGTTTAGGGGGTAAAAAAGGGTAAAAACGGGAAAATTCGGTAACCTTATATCTCCAAAACTAAAAGAGATACAAAAAAAATTTAATACCTATCGTTGTTCTTTAGAAAAATAAGCGGACAGGTGTCTGGTACTTTTTTGAAATTCGGCCCTATTTGGGAGTAAACGGGTAATATCTGAATTTTAGTACTTTTTTGACACCCCATCTATCTTTTGAACCAATAAACATAGAAACAAAGTTAATACCACATTCGAAACCTAACAAAAATATACGAATTTAAATTTGGTACTTTTTCGAAATTCGAACATTTAAGGGGTAAAAATCTTAACTATTTTTGGTACTTTTTTTAAAAAGCATTTTTCTCCATTTATTGAAATATTCGTACTAAATTATGGGCTGCCACTATTATACTGAAATTTTTTATACTTTAATGGGGGGAAAATAGTACCAAAAAGGGGAAATACGAGAAATTTGATATTTTACTTAACTTTTTGGTTCTACAACTGGTATTTTTTAAATTATCGTTTATGTTGGACCTAAAAACATAAGATTCATCATGCAATGTCCGGAATGGATAAGAATCCATAAGGGGCAGTTTTTGGTACTTTTCTGTTAATTAACTGGTACTTTTTGAATTTCCGTTAGTATTGGACCTATAAAAATAAAATTAAACATGCAATGTCCCGAATGGATGAGAATCTATAAGAGGGAACTTTTTGGTACTTTTTTGTTCATTAACTGGTACTTTTTGAATTTACGTTAATATTGGACTTAGAAACATAAAATTCAAAATGAGATGTCCTGAGTGGTTAAGAATCCATAAGGGGAAGTTTTTGGTACTTTTCTGTTCATAAAATGGTACTTTTTGAATTTCCGTTAGTATTGGACCTATAAAAATAAAATTAAACAAGCAATGTCCTGAATGGATGAAAATCTATAAGAGGGAACTTTTTGGTACTTTTTTGTTCATTAACTGGTACTTTTTGAATTTCTGTTAGTATTGGACCTAGAAACATACAATTCAATATGCAATGCCCTGGATGGATGAGAATCTATAAGAGTGAACTTTTTGGTACTTTTTTAATCTTGGACTGGTACTTTTTGAATTTCCGTTGGTATTGGACATAGACAGATAAAATTAAACATGCAAGGTCCTGGGTGGATAAGAATCTAAGAGGAAAGTTTTTGGTACTTTTTTGTTCATTTACTGGTACTTTTTGAATTTCCGTCAGTATTGGACCTAGAAACATAAAATTAAACATTCACGATACTGTGTAAATGAGAATCTTTAAGTGGGATCTTATTGGTACTTTTTTATTCGTTAGCTGGTACTTTTTGAATTTCCGTTAGTATTGGACCCAGAAACATGCAATTAAACATGGAAGGTCTTGAGTGAATGACAATCTGTTAGAGAGATCTTTTTGGTGCTTTTTCGTTTTTTAACTGGTCCTTTTTTTAAATTTTCGCTAATGTTGGTCTAATGAAAATAAAATTAAACGTGCATAGTCCTGAGTGAATGAGAATCTCTAAAAGTGCTTATAGGTACTTTTTAGTTATTAAACTGGTACTTTTTGAATATCCGTTATTATTGGACTTAGAAACATAAAATTCAAGATGCAATGCCCTAAGTGGATAAGAATATATAAGAGGGAAGTTTTTGGTACTTCTTTGTTCTTTAACTGGTACTTTTTGAATTTCCGTTAGTATTGGACCTAGAAACATAAAATTAAACATGCAAGGTCCTGAGTGAATGAAAATCTGTAAGAGGGCTTTTGGTACTATTTTGTTCTTTAACTGGTACCTTTTATATATCCGTATTTATTGGATCTAGAAACATAAAATTAAACATGCAAGCTCCTGAGTGAATGAGAATCTGTAAGAGGGATTTTTTTTAAATAAACTGGTAATTTTTTTAATTTAATATTTATTTTTGTGCATTAAATAAAAAAGCAAATTGGTGTCTGGTACTTTAACGAAATTCGGTCGTTTTAGGTAGTAAATCTAGCTTTTAAGCCAATACGTATAGAAATAAAAATTAAATAACATTTGTTACTTATCTAAAAAATACAAATGCTAATTTGGTACTTTTTCGAAATTCGAACGTTTCAGGGGTGAAAATTGTACCTATGTATATCGATCCCGCGAACCTCATACCTCCTAAACTAAAAGAGATAAAAAACATCAGAAATTCGCTAACCGTATATTTCCTTAACAAAAAGAGATACAAAAAATTTAATACTAATTATTGTTCATTAAAAAAAATAAACGGAGAGGTGTCTGGTACTTTTTTGAAGGAAGACCTTTTTGGGGTGTAAAAGGGTAAATAAATATTGTATCACATTTTTAGCTTATCTAAAAAATACAAAACATGTTTGCCCCTTTTTTGAAATTCAAACGTTTAAGGTGTGAAAATCGTTCCTAATTTTGTTACTGTTTTCTCAACATTTTTCTCCATCTCTATCTATATATATAAAATTGTAACGTTGCTGACTCACTGACTGACTGACTCACTGACTCACTGATTCATCATCGCACAGCCTAAACGCCTGAAGCTAGACACTTGAAATTTGGACCAGAGATTGGTCACTCCCCAAATCGATCCACTAAGACGGGATTTTTGGAAATTCGAATGTTTAGGGGGTAAAAAAGGGTAAAAACGGGAAAGTTCGGTAACCTTATATCTCCAAAACTAAAAGAGATACAAAAAAAATTTAATACCTATCGTTGTTCTTTAGAAAAATAAGCGTGTCTGGTACTTTTTTGAAATTCGGCCCTATTTGGGAGTAAACGGGTAATATCTGAATTTTAGTACTTTTTTGACACCCCATCTATCTTTTGAACCAATAAACATAGAAACAAAGTTAATACCACATTCGAAACCTAACAAAAATATACGAATTTAAATTTGGTACTTTTTCGAAATTCGAACATTTAAGGGGTAAAAATCGTAACTATTTTTGGTACTTTTTTTAAAAAACATTTTTCTCCATTTATTGAAATATTCGTACTAAATTATGGGCTGCCACTATTTTACTGAAATTTTTTATACTTTAATGGGGGGAAAATAGTACCAAAAAGGGGAAATACGAGAAATTTGATATTTTACTTAAATTTTTGGTTCTACAACTGGTATTTTTTAAATTATCGTTTATGTTGGACCTAAAAACATAAGATTCATCATGCAATGTCCGGAATGGATAAAAATCCATAAGGGGCAGTTTTTGGTACTTTTCTGTTAATTAACTGGTACTTTTTGAATTTCCGTTAGTATTGGACCTATAAAAATAAAATTAAACATGCAATGTCCCGAATGGATGAGAATCTATAAGAGGGAACTATTTGGTACTTTTTTGTTCATTAACTGGTACTTTTTGAATTTACGTTAATATTGGACTTAGAAACATAAAATTCAAAATGAAATGTCCTGAGTGGTTAAGAATCCATAAGGGGAAGTTTTTGGTACTTTTCTGTTCATAAAATGGTACTTTTTGAATTTCCGTTAGTATTGGACCTATAAAAATAAAATTAAACATGCAATGTCCTGAATGGATGAAAATCTATAAGAGGGAACTTTTTGGTACTTTTTTGTTTATTAACTGGTACTTTTTGAATTTCTGTTAGTATTGGACCTAGAAACATACAATTCTATATGCAATGCCCTGGATGGATGAGAATCTATAAGAGTGCACTTTTTGGTACTTTTTTAATCTTGGACTGGTACTTTTTGAATTTCCGTTGGTATTGGACATAGACAGATAAAATTAAACATGCAAGGTCCTGGGTGGATAAGAATCTAAGAGGAAAGTTTTTGGTACTTTTTTGTTCATTTACTGGTACTTTTTGAATTTCCGTCAGTATTGGACCTAGAAACATAAAATTAAACATTCAAGATACTGTGTAAATGAGAATCTTTAAGTGGGATCTTATTGGTACTTTTTTATTCGTTAGCTGGTACTTTTTGAATTTCCGTTAGTATTGGACCCAGAAACATGCAATTAAACATGGAAGGTCTTGAGTGAATGACAATCTGTTAGAGAGATCTTTTTGGTGCTTTTTCGTTTTTTAACTGGTCCTTTTTTTAAATTTTCGCTAATGTTGGTCTAATGAAAATAAAATTAAACGTGCATAGTCCTGAGTGAATGAGAATCTCTAAAAGTGCTTATAGGTACTTTTTATTTATTAACCTGGTACTTTTTGAATATCCGTTATTATTGGACTTAGAAACATAAAATTCAAGATGCAATGCCCTAAGTGGATAAGAATATATAAGAGGGAAGTTTTTGGTACTTCTTTGTTCTTTAACTGGTACTTTTTGAATTTCCGTTAGTATTGGACCTAGAAACATAAAATTAAACATGCAAGGTCCTGAGTGAATGAAAATCTGTAAGAGGGCTTTTGGTACTATTTTGTTCTTTAACTGGTACCTTTTATATATCCGTATTTATTGGATCTAGAAACATAAAATTAAACATGCAAGCTCCTGAGTGAATGAGAATCTGTAAGAGGGATTTTTTTTTAAATAAACTGGTAATTTTTTAAATTTAATATTTATTTTTGTGCATTAAATAAAAAAGCAAATTGGTGTCTGGTACTTTAACGAAATTCGGTCGTTTTAGGTAGTAAATCTAGCTTTTAAGCCAATACGTATAGAAATAAAAATTAAATAACATTTGTTACATATCTAAAAAATACAAATGCGAATTTGGTACTTTTTCGAAATTCGAACGTTTCAGGGGTGAAAATTGTACCTATGTATATCGATCCCGCGAACCTCATACCTCCTAAACTAAAAGAGATAAAAAACATCAGAAATTCGCTAACCGTATATTTCCTTAACAAAAAGAGATACAAAAAATTTAATACTAATTATTGTTCATTAAAAAAAATAAACGGAGAGGTGTCTGGTACTTTTTTGAAGGAAGACCTTTTTGGGGTGTAAAAGGGTAAATAAATATTGTATCACATTTTTAGCTTATCTAAAAAATACAAAACATGTTTGCCCCTTTTTTGAAATTCAAACGTTTAAGGTGTGAAAATCGTTCCTAATTTTGTTACTGTTTTCTCAACATTTTTCTCCATCTCTATATAATATAAATTTGTAAAGTAACTGACGGATTCATCATCGCACATCCTAAACTCTTGAAGCTAAAAAGCTGACTTTTGGACCGAAGGTTGTCCTCTCGCCAAATCGATTCCGCTAACCAAAAAAATCCAAAATTAAAGAGATCCAAAAAATTTAACACTTATTGTTGTTCGTTAAAAAAAATAAGGGGACAGGTGCCTGGTACTTTTTTGAAAATAAACTTTGGCATAAAAATATGTCCACGAAGAAAAAGGAGACGCTAACGAAGTAGCGGGTTAAATGCTAGTATTTTATAAAAAACTCGGAAAAATCGGTTCAGATACAAAAAAATTATGACCAATATTCATTTTTTTTTAATACCCACTTTCGGGAACCATAGGTCTCCCCGAGTCCAAGCGTTATAACTCAAGTAAATGGCAAATTTCTTCTTAAACACGTCGGTATATAAATCTGTCAAATCGGTTAAAAAATGGCTGAGTTATGTGCAAAAAACCACGACTACCTCTAATTTTTTCCAAAAATCCCTTGGGGTTGTTGTATTTTTATTACTTTTTGCTGTATATCTGGGGAACGGCAAAAGCCAATGTTTCCAAATTAGGTACACACATTTAGGTTGTCAATACACACCATCCTGCAAAATGTGGGCGGGATTAAAGAAGTGGGCGTGGTACAAAATACAAAAATAATTAAAAATTTAAAAAAACCTACATTTTAGGGCTGCCATATGTCTTATGGATATGACTTATAAACCAAAATATCGGAAATTTTTAGTAAAACATCTATATATATAAAAGAGACGTGTTTGTTTGTAATCGCTAAACTCAAAAACTACTGCACCGACTTTGACCAAAATTTGTTTGTTTGATGTATGAGGCATGAGGATTGTTTCTGTGTAGTTTCGCGTTTGTTAAATAAATTTTGCGATTTTTAATAAAAATTATTATTGGTTTATTAGGTGTTTTTGCATATGTATATTTTTTTTGAAAATCAATTAAACACGTTGATCTATCTATCTACATATCTATCTATATATATAAAAGAGACGTGTTTGTTATCGCTTAACTCAAAAACTACTGCACCGACTTTGACCAAAATTTGTGTGTTTGATGTATGAGGAATGAGGAGTGTTTCTGTGTAGTTTCGCGTTTGTTAAATAAATTTTGCGATTTTTAATAAAAATTATTATTGGTTTATTAGGTGTTTTTGCATATATTTGTTTTGAAAATCAATTAAACACGTTGATCTATCTATATATATAATAGAGACGTGTTTGTAATCGCTTAACTAAAAAACTACTGCACCGACTTTGACCAAAATTTGTGTGTTTGATGTATGAGGCATGAGGAGTGTTTCTGCGTAGTTTCGCGTTTGTTAAATAAATTTTGCGATTTTTAATAAAAATTATTATTGGTTTATTAGGTATTTTTGCATATATTTGTTTTGAAAATCAATTAAACACGTTCATCTATCTATATATATAAAAGAGACGTGTTTGTTTGTAATCGCTAAACTCAAAAACTACTGCACCGACTTTGACCAAAATTTGTGTGTTTGATGTATGAGGCATGAGGAGTGTTTTTGTGTAGTTTCGCGTTTGTTAAACAAATTTTGCGATTTTTAATAAAAATTATTATTGGTTTATTAGGTGTTTTTGCATATATTTGTTTTGAAAATCAATCAAACACGTTCATATTTTATAAAATTTTAAATCTTTACTAAGTTCGGTTCAGATACAAAAAAATTATGACCAAAATTAAATATTTTTTTTAATACCCACTTTCGGGAACCATAATTTCAAGCTTTATAACTTAAGTTAATGGTATATTTCTTCTTAAACACGTCGGTACATAAATCTGTCAAATCGGTTAAAAAATGGCTGAGTTATGAGCAAAAAACCACGACTACCTCTAATTTTTTCCAAAAATCCCTTGTGGTTGTTGTATTTTTATTACTTTTTGCTGTATATCTGGGGAACGGCAAAAGCCAAAGTTTCCAAATTAGGTACACACATTTAGGTTGTCAATACACACCATCATGCAAAATGTGGGCGGGATTGGAGAAGTGGGCGTGGTACCTCCCGTACAAAAATAATTAAAAATTTTATAAAAACCTAAATTTTAGGGCTGCCATATGTCTTATGGGTATGACTTATATACCAAAATATCGGAAATTTTTAGTAAAACATATTTTATAAAAATTTCGGCAAAATCGGTTCAGATACAAAAAAATTATGACCAAAATTTTTAATACCCACTTTCGGGAACCATAGTTCTCCCCGATTTCAAGCTTTATAACTCAAGTATCCGCCATTTTCATAACCGCCATTTTCACCAAGTTCGGTTAAAACTAACTTTCAATTAAAGTTCCGGTTACCAATACGTTTTGACAGCTATAACCGATGGTTAATTATAACCGAACTTGGTGAAAATGGCCATAAATGGTAAATTTCTTCTTAAACACGTCGGTATATAAATCTGTCAAATCGGTTAAAAAATGGCTGAGTTATGAGCACAAAACCACGACTACCTCTAATTTTTTCCAAAAATCCCTTGTGGTTGTTGTATTTGTATTACTTCTTGCTGTATATCTGGGGAACGGCAAAAGCCAAAGTTTCCAAATTAGGTACACACATTTAGGTTGTCAATACACACCATCCTGCAAAATGTGGGCGGGATTGGAGAAGTGGGCGTGGTACCTCCCGTACAAAAATAATTAAACATTTTATAAAAACCTAAATTTTAGGGCTGCCATATGTCTTATGGATATGACTTATATACCAAAATATTTTTTTTTTTTTTTGTCATTATTTTTAATTGAGTCTTCATATATTAAATATGAACTAACAATAATTAATCAAATCTTAACCTAATACGTTATTTTATGTCCTGCCAGTGCCAGACAAAATTTTCTTCATCACGGGTTCTGTTCACCTATATATGTAGGTGTTTATCGCTCATCTAAGTGGGCAAGTGCTGCAGTGTCTCTTCTTCTTAAGCGAGTGTGGCCGCCATGATTTAAAATATTTCGAGCTAGTGAATTTGGGTGTTGTTCAAGCCTTTTTAAATATTTTATTGCATATTTTGTAATCATAGTTTTAACTAATGGCACATTGAGATCCTTATGAATGTTTGAGTTTTTAACATACCAGGGAGCTGCTGTGATTATTCGAAGAAGTTTATTTTGGCGCCTTTGAATTTTGTCGATATTAGAGGCCGAGGCAGTGCCCCATAGTTGAATACCGTAGCACCAGATAGGCTTTAAGATAGAATTGTAAAGTAGAAGCTTGCAATCGAGACTAAGGACAGAATTTCTTCCAATAAGCCAATGAATTTGAATGGCTTTTAGTTTCATTTGAGTTAATTTTGCCTCTATATGGCATTTCCACGTTAATCGCCGATCGAGATGTATACCGAGATATTTTACATGCGAATGTTGAAGAATTATTTGATTATTGATTGTAATAGGGGGGCAAGATTCCCGGCGCAAAGTGAATGTTATATGTACGCATTTTTGCTCATTGACCATTATCCTCCATTGTCGTTACCATATTTCTAGTTGAAATATATGATGCTGTAAGTAACGCGATGCTTCATAACGATTTTCGTGGACGCTTAGAAAAGCTGTATCGTCTGCAAATGTTGAAGTTTGTGTATATTTGCTTGTTGGCATGTCCGAAGTATAAATTAAGTATAATAGGGCGCCCAGGATGCTGCCTTGTGGGACTCCAGCGGCAATGGGCTGAGGTGAACTAAAGAAATTTCCTTCTTTAATAATAAATTGACGACCGACTAAGTAGCTTTCTAGCAGCTTGTGTGTGTTTGCTGGTAAATTTTGCTTCAATTTATGTAATAAGCCTTCATGCCAGACTTTATCAAAAGCTTGCTTTTCTTATGACATTTACTATTCGATGACTCTGTTCGATTGTGCTGTGTTTTCTTCTAAATCCGAACTGATGGTTTGGAATACATCTATTTACACTTAAAATCGGTGTTAATTTTGAAACTAATAATTTCTCAAACAACTTTGACATATTTGATAATAAGCTAATAGGCCTATAAGACTCAACTTTTGTATGATCTTTACCTGGCTTTGGTATCATGGTAACTAAGGAAACCTTCCATTTTTGAGGATAGTATTCAAGGCGTAAAATAGAATTAAAAATAAAAAGAATAATTTTCTTTGCTATGCGAGGTAGCTCCATTTCCAGCATTTTATTACTGATTTTATCAATACCAGGTGCCTTCTTAGTGTTTAATCTGAGGGGAATAGCCGCTCTAGCAGCAACAGGTGGTAACTCGACCGCAATATTGTGAAATATATTTGGTGTAAATACGTTTTTCAAGTGACTAACAAACAGATTTCCTTTTTCAATATCGTTTCTTGCCCAATTACCATTCAAGTTTCTTAATGGTGGCTTAGATATAACCGGCCTTTTTAGATTTCTAGCTGCACGCCATAATGAGTAGTCAGATTGTGGAGTTGCATCAAGTTCCTTAAGATATTTTTCTAGAGAAGCCGTTTTCTGATTCTGCAGTAACTTTCTTAGCTTTTTTGTGCACTCTTTGAATAAAATCTTAAGTTGCGGGGATCTGTAAAGTTGCCACTCTCTTCGAACTCTCCTTTTTTCAGTCAAGAGCCGCTCGACATCTGAAGAATATATTTTAGTATTTTTAATTTTTTTGGGGGTATCGCTGGAATGTTGAACAGCTAGTTTCAGAAAACTGTCAAAATTGTCAATAGAGCGATCTACATAATCCGGTGTACTGAGCGATGGGTACTGAGATATTTTTTATATTTTAACCAATTAATTTGCGTAGCTGTCGTCGCTATGTAACCAGTCGGAGGTACAATTCTATTGGGGTTCATTATAGTAACAATTGTAGGTGTGTGGTCGGAAGATAATTCTAGGGAGGCTTCAACATGAATCGTTTCTATAAGAATGTTTTTAACCACGCCGAAATCGATGACATCTGGTATTTTTTGATGATCAGTGGGCCAATATGTTGGTTGTCCGCTCGCTACCACATTTAAATCCATTTTGGAAATTGTGTTAAATAAAACACGACCCTTTGGCGTTATAAGTCGTGACCCCCAGAAGGTATGTTTAGCGTTATAATCGCCAGCGGCTAGGAAACACGGTCCTAATGATTTAAAATATTTATAATATTGGTCCTCCGATATTGAAAATCTAGGCGGAGAGTATAACGATGAAATTACAGGTTTCTATTTAATTCCTCAACGCAAATGTTCGTTGCTTGGAGATAATCTTCACGATGATGACACATTAGGTAGTGTTTGACTCGGGTTTTTATTAAAATGGCAGAACCTCCACAAGCTCTATCTCGTGGGTCCTTGGTATCATATAGTATATAGCCATTTATTTTAAACGTATTTCTTGAGGTCAAATGAGTTTCAGAAATCATCATGACATCAATTTGTTTATTTTTAAGAAAGTATTCTAATACCGCGTGCAGGAGAGGGCGAAGGTTCTCATTGGTGACAGTAGGGTATCCAATTCTATTGACTCCCTCGAGCACCGTCGCAATGTGGGTTGTATTTGTCTGTTTTATCGTTACTACAATGGGATGTGTTCTGACGAAATTAGGGATCTGGTTCCCGAAACCCGTACGTTTGTTCGTAATACACGTTTTTCCTCAAGAGCCCATCCTTATGTGGTCGATTGGCAGGTGAATCGTACAACGCATTACAGAGAGAATTCATTTTTTTCCCGCACAGTTCGTATGTGGAATAACCTTCCTGCAGAAGTCTTCCCTCTCACTTACAACATGATTAAGTTCAAATCGAATGTTCACAAACACTACTCCCTCTATCCTCCTTCCCACAACCTATTTTCCTAGTTCCAACACAATGCAATGCATTAGTAGGGGTCATCCCCTGAGTGCTGGTCCTAACAGTAAAAAAAAAAAAAATTCATTTTTATGTTGGCGGATGCCGTTTGCGTTCCAAAAACAAATTTTTAAACAGTTCATGGTTTGTTAAGTACAGCTTGCAATAACATCGATTGCATTCTAAGCATTTCCTGCATCATATTACCCATTGTGTTCGTAAAATTATTTACTGTTTGCACTAATGTTTTTTCTAAACGACTTAAATTAGAAACCGGAGTTTCATCATTACTTGGCGAGGCACCTTGCATTGACTGATGGTTTGATTTTAGGACGTTAGCGTAAGAGGTTCTGTTATTACTAGGCTGGGGGGCTTGAATTGCATTTGTGTTTACTTGATTTGCAACCTGCATTTGTTTTCGGTCCAACCGTCTGCTTGACGATATTATATACAGGGCATCCTCTATAATTCGCAGTTTTATAACCGCCACAGTTGCTACATTTTTTTACGTTGGGGTCGGTTTTAGACTTATCGCAAAAAACTGTACCGTGTAGTTCACCACATACTACGCAGACAGGGGGTAAGTAGCAGTATGCCTTGGTATGGCCAAATTCTTGGCAGTTTAAGCACTGAACAGGTCCATTTTTTTTGTGCGGCTCTTCTATAGTTATTCTTCTGTAGAGCATATATTTTAAATTGTAAATAGGATGTGTTTCGTTTTTTTTAAGTTTTACGTCGCCGGGTTCAAACTCCACTCGAAAAAGTGGTTGGGGATTTTTTTCTCTATTTTTAATATTTTCTACATGTTTTACCTTGAAGCCTTTTTCTTCTAGAAATGTTTTAACCTCTTCTGGGTCCACACATGAGTCAATACCCTTAATCACTACCTGTAGACCTTTACTGCTTTTCAGTTGGTAGGTATAAAAGTTTTTTTTAATCGTTTCAAAATTGTTTACTTTTTTGCGAAAATCATTCTCATTATTGACTTGTATTTTTGTCTCGTTTATACTTCCACGCTTTATAGCCGCTACGTAAAACGAATTTTCACCTATCACCGATATCAAACTCTTTATGAGCTCATTTGAATTTTGCTCCCTTAGATATATCGGGGGAGGCTTGGATGGTTTAATGACGTTTGGTGCTTCAGAGAATTCATCCTCCAGAATTGCAAAACGATTTTGAGTATTTATTTTATCAAAAGATGGTACTTTTGAGGCCGATGCAACTGCTGCAGAGGTAGGGCTGCGTCCCCGTTTAAGCACTGTTATGTACCTGTCCATACCAACTTGTACTGTAGGCTTTTGACAACTTTTTACAGGGGGGTTTTCCATTGCATTTGTGTTTGAGTTCATGGTATCATTTCCCACTAAATTTGTTTTTGACGTCACGGCAATACTTGCTGGGCTGGCAACACTTGTCACCAAATCTAGTTGTAGTTTTTTTAATGAGTCACTATCCACTGTTTTTGTAAACACCGAGGGTGATAGGGAACGTGTTCGAGTAATTGGCTTAGCCGTTTAATAGTTTATATTGTTTTGTTTTGTTTTGTTTTGTTTTATTTATTTCTGCATTATTTTCATTTGCATTAACTAAAACGTAAACGTTTCTTTCATTTTGTCTTAGTGTTGTTTCACTGTTCGTACTCATGCAAAGAGTTGTTTTTGTTTTTCACCGTTTTGCTTTGCTCTTAAAATTTTTATTATTTATTGTATTTTACAACAAAAAAAAAAAAAAAAAAAAAAAAATAAGAAATTTAAACTTAAATGTTTTTGTTCAAAATATGTATACACATGTATGAACATTCATACGTACATATATATTTTTACTATTTTGTTTTATTTAATTTTATCGTTTTAATTGTTCACTATAATGTTAAATAACAAAATATATTATTTATTTTTAAGCGTCCATTCGCTGCTTATATTAAAAAGTCAAATGTGATTAATTAATAGTTCAAATCGTATGCGGGTTTAAATTAAAAATACACGTCTGTATCACAACAAAGCACAAACCGAACTGATATATCAAAATATCGGAAATTTTTAGTAAAACATATTTTATAAAAAACTCGGAAAAATCGGTTCAGATACAAAAAAATTATGACCAATACTAATTTTTTTTTTTTTAATACCCACTTTCGGGAACCAAAGGTCTCCCCGAGTCCAAGCTTTATAACTCAAGTAAATGGCACATTTCTTCTTAAACACGTCGGTATATAAATCTGTCAAATCGGTTAAAAAATGGCTGAGTAATAAAGGGTATATATAAGTTTGTCATTCCGTTTGTAATTTCTGCAATATTGATCTAAGACCCTATAAAGTAAATACATTCTGGGTCCTTATGAGGAGATTGATTTAACCATTTTTCACCTTTTTTTACCTCGAAGTCAAAACCAAAATAAATCATTAAAAGAAAATAGCACTTGAAAATTTTAAAATTAAAATATATAAATATTTGCAAATATTCATTCAATTGGGTAATATCATGAATATTTCTCGGCAGATGTTATACATTAACACAAGACAATTTAGAACACTTTTTAGGGCACATACGACTTGGAGCAGGAAATGTCAACCGTATTACAAGCACAATGTTCTGTAGGCTTTTCCAAAAACGGTGGGGGTTAAATTTTGTAAACGTTGTCGCAAAAATCAAATGCGAAAAATATAATGAAAATGAAATTTCTAATTATGATACTCCTAACTCAACTCCCGAGTTATTACTAGAAGAAGCTGTACTGAACTTTAACATTGAACAACATTTATATTTAATCCAAAATATACATACAGAAGGTTTTTCACATGATTTGAATGATGAAGAAAATTCAGAAGAAACGATTTTTTTGTGGTTATCTTTATAAAAAATTATACAAAATGCATAATTGTTAAAATGATTTGCCAAAATTTAACGATATATCCTTTTATGACAGGTATAGTTTTTGTTATGAAAAGGAATTAAAAAGAAACACATTAGTTAAACCTCCTGAAGATTTCCAGGAATACGTCAAGCAATTAAATAAAGCATTCCTAAGTTTATTTAATACTGTGTGTCATAAAAATAATTTATCAAACATAAAAGAAGTAATTAATTAAAAATGTTATATGAAAAACTTTTACAATGTGATCCAAAATGTAAATGCTGTAATAACATACATCACAAAGATTTTAAAGTTTTAAAACTATCCAATATATAATTAAGATTTGCATTAAAAAACTGTTTTTAAAATTATTTTTAATTATATTTCATTTAATTACTGGTGGTGTTCTGTAAAAAAGCCAATTCATATACCTTTTTTTTGATGAGTTATTAAATGCAATTTAAGTTTTTTGATAATTTTACGTTACATTATTTATAACATTTTTAATTTTTATTCATTTAATTATGTATGTAAAATAAGTGCCACTTTTGTATTTTAATTTGTAAAAATTAATTTAATTTTACAATTTTTATACCCTTCACCATATATCCATATTTATATGGACCTATTTGCATAACTTTCTGTCCTTAATGAACCATGGTGAAGGGTATTTAGCATTCTTACTTGTTATTCTATATATTTGTTTTGTGATCAGTTTTGCAATAAAAGAAAATTCTTTGCAATTCATGGCGATACAGAACCCAGTAATAGGCGAAGTTTCTGTTGAGTAATCAGAAAAAAGTAAAAAGGCTGTGTGCTTTTGTGAAATAAGAGTTAAAGATACACATTTCAATAACCATAACTTTGTTTTTGAAATTATGTGTTGAACAATGTAATTTAAGCATTTAAAAGGTTTATGTAAACTTTGTCAATTTTTTATTTTTATCCCTTTTTTTCAACACATTAATACTAAAATTAGCAACTCTGATAAACTAATTTAAAATCTACGATAAAAAAATTTTACGTCAAAAAATATATTTTTTATTTGTGCAATAAGAACTTATTTTATTTGTTAAAATGTGAAAAACATTTATAAAAAATTAAAATAATAAGATGTGTTATAATGAAAATCTGGAACAATCCCAATTTTCCAAAATATTTAAATCAAAAATTCGTGACATTTCTTTTGTTTTTGTTTCTCTCAAGTGTGTTGAATTCACACAGGACATGTACATGAGAGAGAATAAAATTTAAAAAAAGAGTCGTGTTACTTATTACCCCGGGTCTCCACGTAGCAATATTTATTGCGGCAAACGTCAAATTTGATTGCTCCATAAAATTTGCGACGTATAGACCGCATATTGCTATGAGTGGCAATCCATTGCGCAATGATTGCTCTTCTTATTGCTTGAGCAATTATTGCTTAGCAATCTGCTGTCAAATCAGTTGTAATTTATCTGACATTTCATTTCTCTGTACAGTTGGTTATTTATTAGTGTGTTTATTTATTAAAAAAAGCAAGTGAAAAAATACATCAACAAAATAAAGAAAAAGTGTTTATATATTATATTTTTAAATAAACGTCAATATCAACAAAAGCAAACGACGAATTTGTTTTTTTGTATATTTTTATTTTTTCAATAGAACAATACAAGTTTTAAGTTTTTTTCATACGCAAATAAACAAAAAAAGCAATAAAAAACACAGCTACGACAATTACAATTAATTATTTTATTAATTTATTTAATTAATTTAAAAAAAAAAAATTTAACAATCACTTCAAAACACAACATAAAACATTTGTTATAAATACAGCCACAAAACTTTAAACAACTACTCGAGGTGAAAATTACAAAATTTATGGCAAAGCAATAACAAGTGTTCTCCAGCAATATAATCTGCAATTATTGCTCCATTGTTCTGTCATTGTTCTGCCGACGTTATTGCTTGTACTTAGCAATAAAAATTGCTACGTGGAGACCCAGCGTTATACTTTGGCATAAACTATTTTGGTGAATATATTTCAACATTTTTCATTTTTCGAATTTATTCTATGAGCTAAATTTCAGTTATGTATTTTATAAAGCTTTTTTGTAATGACTTTATACATTACCAGACTATTATATTGTATTTTATTTTTACATTTTACCTTAGCCTTCCGTTGGAAAGCAATGAGGTATATTGAATGTACAGAAAAATTTACAATTATTAGACACCAGCAGAATGTAATGCACTTTCTGGCCCGCTACGGCCGTCGTCAGCATTCTTTGTGTCTCACTGGATAGTGTTACTTTATAAATTGAATGTATTTAACTCAACTATTTTAACAAATAGAAACTGGGAATTATTTCCTTCCGAAGGTAACTTTATATTATATTCAACATTTTTAATTTTTCGAATTTATTCTATGAGCTAAATTTCAGTTATGTATTTTATAAAGCTTTTTTGTAATAGTTCTATTCCTACAATTTTTCAGAAATGACTTTATACACTACCAGACTATTATATTGTATTTTCTTTTTACATTTTACCTTAGCCTTCCGTTGGAAAGCAATGAGGTATATTGAATGTACAGAAAAATTTACAATTATTAGACACCAGCAGAATGTAATGCATTTTCTGGCCCGCTACGGCCGTCGTCAGCATTCTTTGTGTCTCACTGGATAGTGTTACTTTATAAATTGAATGTATTTAACTCAACTATTTTAACAAATAGAAACTGGGAATTATTTCCTTCCGAAGTTAACTTTATATTATATTCAACATTTTTCATTTTTCGAATTTATTCTATGAGCTAAATTTCAGTTATGTATTTAATAAAGCTTTTTTGTAATAGTTCTATTCCTACAATTTTTCAGAAATGACTTTATACACTACCATACTATTATATTGTATTTTCTTTTTACATTTTACCTTAGCCTTCCGTTGGAAAGCAATGAGGTATATTGAATGTACAGAAAAGTTTACAATTATTAGACACCAGCAGAATGTAATGCATTTTCTGGCCCGCTACGGCCAATCCCGCCCACATTTTGCAGGATGGTGTGTATTGACAACCTTAATGTGTGTACCTAAGTTGGAAACTTTGGCTTTTGCCGTTCCAAAGATTTACACAAAAAGTAATACAAATACAACAACCACAAGGGATTTTTGGAAAAAATTAGAGGTAGTCGTGGTTTTTGCTCATAACTCAGCCATTTTTTAACCGATTTGACAGATTTATATACCGACGTGTTTAAGACGAAATTTACCATTTACTTGAGTTATAAAGCTTGAAATCGGGGAGACCTATGGTTCCCTAAAGTGGGTATTAAATTAATATAAATATTAATTTTTAATTACTTTTGTTCGGGAGGTACCACGCCCACTCCTCCAATCCCGCCCACATTTTGTAGGGTGGTGTGTATTGATATGAATTTTTTTGTTTGCTGCTTTTTCATGAATGACGAAATTCAAAATTATTTTTTTACTCACCCTCATGAATGTGCAAAAGCAGTAAAATTTGAAATTTTTCACGCTTGCTCATGACTGAAAAATTAGTTAACGTTTCGGTACTTTGGTTTATTCATAACAAACTTGTCCATTTGCTAACTTTTAATAAAGCAACTCTGAATTTTAATGATGCCACGTTATATTACTCAAAAATTCAACACGTTTGCATTAATCATCGCTGGTTTTGTCATATTTTTGTAAATTTTGCTGTTGTGGTTTTTTTCCTTCACATATGTATAACAATTTTAAAAAGTTTTTAAAATTAAAATAAAATAAAAAAATATAGAAAAATAAAATAAAACGGTAATTTAAATAAAACCAACCAAGGCGAATTCATAAAGGTGACATTTTCGACTCATCTGTTTATTGTTTATTTTTTTGTGTGTATACTGAATGTCAAGCTTTGTTTACATTTTGTGAAAAAATTAATTCAAATTTAAAATTCAATAAAAATTTAAATAGTTGAAAAAAAAACTTATTTTAATTTTATAAAATAAAAAAAGTGAATATAAAATATAAACACAAGAAATTAAAAATGCGTAAGAAATAAGTGGAGCCACAGTTAATTTGCAATTGAGGACTTTCTAAAGCAATTGTGTATATTTTATTAACAAAAAAATTTCCTTTTTTATATTTCCAACAAATATTTTTGACATTCACTCTAACTTTTTACAAAAACAAAATACTTATGGCCATTTTCTCAATGTATCGACAAACTGCCTGTTACTTAATGTCAACATAAATTTATTGGAACGATAAACTTTCCGTTAACGATTTTGGGTTTCTCAATATACCGACAAAAAACATTGTTTTCAGCTGGCAATGCCACTCAAAATACATGTAAAAGTTGGGAGTCAGCTGATTGAATTTATCTGTACGACAAATAAAAGGAAAATAAATAATTGGCAGATGAGTGCCGGTTAGCTTTGCGATAAAATCAAAGCAAATGAGACATTGAGAAAACCAAATTTCTTTAATGTGCAGTTTTTCGTTGGGAAAAAAGTTAATTGACTAATGAGAAAATGGCCATTAGTATTTTTCAATAAAAAGGGATAGCTAGCATAACTCTATCTCATGATGCGGTCACCTTTATAAATTCGCCTTGAAACCAACCAAATTGTTTAACAGCTGTTTTTCACTAGTTTGCAAACGCTTGGCAGCTTCTTAACAAGAGTTTAGCAAATCGTTAGACAGAGCTTGGTAAAGGTGCTTCTAGACCAGAGAACGGCTTTCTGCGATTGCAAAAAAATCGCAGTAAATGAAAACCAACAAATACACTCGCTTGCGGGCATACAATCATACTTGCGCAAACATTCGCTGCTGGTTTGCAGTCATTCAAATAATGCACATCGTATATAATTTAATACAATTTAATTTAATGCAGCTGTAGGGGACCAGTTTAATGGCTAGGCGTTCTTGCGAACAGCCAAATTAGAGACTAAAATACGTCAACTAGGTAAGAAGTGCCAATTTAAGTTTTCAAAATTAAAGTCTGTTTTGTTTGTGGGCTACTGCCCCATTTATACTTATTTTAACAATATTACTTATTTGCTCTTATTGTATTAGTTCTCTCTATCAGTACCATGGAGTTATCGTGGTTTTCCCTCTGAACAATGCTCTAGCCAATTACAATGCATGAGTGAAGAATGTACTCATTTACGTTTGACAATCCAAAATCATGTCACTCACATTTTGATTGATCTGCTTCACCATTGCCCTGTTTTTGTATTGACTCATATTCAAACATATCGAGTCACTTGGCAAATGCCGTTATTTGATCTTTTATGTACGGCATTCACTCTACAGTAATTGTGGTGGCATGTATGCATTTCAGATTGGTTAATGGGTAAGCAGTGGACGCTTATAAATTCCACATTACTAATATAACCAGTTTTTTTATTCGAAAAGTGGACATTTTAAAATATCCAACTTGATCAAAACTAAAATAACCGGTTAAAACCGGTCGAATAATAACCGTTCGATCTCCCAAGTATGTATATTTATTAATTATTATTATTATTTTTTTTCAGTTAACGGAGAACGCGAATGGCTTAATTGTCGAAACTCGTCTAAGGATGATATTCTTAAATGGATCGAGCTTTTAAAGACTCAAAATGGTCCCTCAAGTTCAATGCGGTTGCGGAAAATGTGGCATACAGACGTGCCATCAATTCAGGGCCCATGGTCCCCTTTTATACTGCGCAGCCCTGATAATAATAAATTTTTAACTTACCCGAATTCTGAACTTTCACGTCCTTTGGATATTCAGCTTTCAGCAACAGAAAAATTAATTGAATTGTTTAAGCAACAAAATCTTACAATTGATAAAAATGATGATGACATTTTAACTTAAAATAGAGCTGAATAAAAAATTTTTAACTTTATATTGTAATAATGGTTTTCCTTTCCGGGTTGGAAGTACGTCGAGTACATACTAAACGGCTGCACAGTAGTGTGGCTGTTATTTTTTTTACATAGTTACAGAAGATTAATTTAATATTTAAAATAACTATGCAAACGATCTAAAATTTTTTATATATTCTTTTATTTTAACTTGGAATCAATCTAGTGAAAATACGAAAAAAAACTGTCCATATAACTTGCGGCCACACTACTGCGCAGGCACATTAATTTTATCACATACAATAGACATTCGCTGAATTGTGCCTGACAACGGTTAATAAAAAGATAATAAAATGCATAGTACATTGTGAAAAAACGAATGTGTGTATGTCTTATGTTTCTACGTTCGTATATTGTCTATGCTTACATAGCGTTCTTTTTACCAGTGTGTGTACACTGATAACACTGACTGCACTGACAATCAGGTATGTGATGGAAATCGATTTTTAAAACGATACGATTTGAAACCGAAAATATCGTTTTCAGTATCTTTTAAAATGGATTTTAAATGCATATTCCTTTTATTTTCAGTGTTTATTCTTTAAGATTGTATATTATATACGTTAACTGAAGTGTATTCTGAACGAAGATTTAAGACTTTTGAATAAAATTGACCACTGGGTAAGCCTAAATTATTAACCGTGTTATAGACTTTCCTCTCTTAGGGGATGAGAGAAGGAGAAGTCTGTAAATGCAACGAATCTTTAATTACTCGTAGAATAATTTAAAGTAGTTGCAGATTAGGAAACAAAGAGACGATACAGGTAAGTATTACTTTAAGGGATAGTGGGAGGAACTCGTTGATGCTTACCTCAGGGATGGTTGCTTGTTGTGAGGGAAGAGACCAAGATCGATTTTCTTTCACTTCAATTACAATTTCTTTTATTGGTAGGTACAAAATTAAATTAACAATTTTTCATACGGGTATAAAAATTCAATTTCAAAATTAAATTCTCAGAGGATAAATATAAAAGGATAATTGTGTTGGAATTTTATAAGTTATGATATACCGTGCTTAACGGGAGTGAACTTCTACTGTTGAAGGTTGTGTAAAAAGTGAAGTTTTATGATAACGCGACTTAAGCTTCAACCATCTTGTTTCTTATTCTCCAAGCCAGGCTTGACCAGTACCTCGTTTCTGTATTTCTCGCTTCGTAAAATTTTCCGCATGAAACGTGTGAATTGCAACAAAAATAGTGTGAAATGAAACAAAAAATGGTTTTTCTCACGCAAGTGTTTCTGTATCTTTTCTTGGCGAGAATTGTCTGTCATTTTAATAATTTTCCAGCAATTATTGGAAGGATGCGAGAAAAAGTGTTTCTATAACAATGTTTTGCGAAAAGTTTCTTTCAAGAACTGTCAAAATAAGTCGCATTTGAAATTGGTGGCGAGAAGAACAAAATGTAGATATTTTGAATTTAAAATATGTTTATATACTATTTTTTTTAAATAAATAAAAAAATAGAAGGAATATAAATGATGAATGCATAATTTATATGATGAAAATAACAAAAAACCATTGTTATATATTGTTATTTAAAATTTTTGTTAGCCTTTTCTTGTTTTGGTTTTAATCAGCGCTGCCAGATAAATTTGTGTCAAAATCGTCAATTTTCTGAGAAAAAAATATAAAAGATCCTCCTTTTTTGTTTTAAAAATCGTGTAATTTAAAATAAATTTTAAACAAATTTGTTTGGACTTTTATTAAAACATAATCAAACAAAAACAAAGTTAAAGTCATGGGTATTTAATAATTTCTTTAAATTTATATTTCTTTTGTTAAGCTGAAGGATAATTTTTTATAAAACTATTTATTTTCTTTAATCCGATAACAATTAAAAATTGTTTTTCCCTGAAGAAGTCACACAAAGGCATGAGAAAATATCATATTAAACAAAAAATAAAATAAATGGCCCATAACTATAGTCATAAACAAAGCATACTTTAAGAGTTCTAAAGTAAACTTTTATTAAAAATATGCTTTTGATCTACTATAGACAAACAAAAGCATACCTTACACGTTAAACCCTATGTTAATTTTAAAACCAGCTGAAGTTGTGTTTAACTCATTTAACAACAGCATCAGCTGTTTTTCGCCAAATAAAAAAGTACTTGCAAAAAGTTAAAAATGTTAAAAATAAAACGGAACCAAATAATTAATACTGCCAGCAATTTTATCGACAGAGTGCTAAACATTGGTGACAGACAATATCACTCAAAAAACATAGAAAAGATAAACAACATTCTTACCAGTAATAGCTTTCCAAAAAATCTTATAAAAACTTTAATAACAAATACAGTAAGGAAAATGAATAACACAACATCTGGCCACTCTAATGCTGACAAGGAGAAAAAACAATTTTATAGTGTAAAATACATACCTGGACTTACGGATAAACAGAACATCAAAGACACAATAGAGAAGAAAAACATATATTTTGCTTACAAACCTAATAAAACTTTAAGCACAATATTTACAAACATCAAAACACCAATAAACAAACAACAACAAAGCAATGTTGTTTACGAAATACCATGTAAGGGAAAAAACGATCAAAGCTGCGATTTGATTTATATTGGGACCACAAAGAGAACATTGGAAACAAGAATAACAGAACATAAAATGGACATAAACAAATTAAAGGAAAGTACTGCTTTAGCCCAACACATAAAAAATACAAATCATACGGCAGATTTTGACAAAGTACGAATATTGGATAGAGAAGGAATAGAAAGGAAAAGATTCACAATAGAGACGCTAAGAATACAACAGAAAATAAAAAAGACGATGAACTTAAAAGAAGACACACAAAACATTAGTGCCAGTTACTGTGTTGCAATATCAAAAAACCTGTGATATAATTTTTAAATTTGTGTTTAATTTAATTTTTCATGTTTAATGTTTTTCATGCTTGTCTACAACAAATTATTGTTCAATGTAATAAAAATTGATTTTCTTATTGTAAGTCATAATTAATTGTTGAAAAATGTTTGTTGTAATAATATTGTTATATATACTTTCTTTAATTTAAATAGACGAATCCCTTGATAAAGTGAACATAACATTCACGAAACGTTGGGAAAATATGGATTAAATGCATTTTTAATTACATAAAAAACTTTAGGCCGTATTAGCTAAAATAAAATCTAATTTAAAAATGTTTATGTTATAAGATGTTGGCTGATATTTTGCAATTATTAATGATTTGCAGGAAAACTTTTATGGAAAGAAACACAAAATATATATGTATAGGCCCTAATTGTGTAAAACGCTAGGCAACTTTGGTTTTGTAATTTTGTTGTTGCTTTCTACATAAAATCATATTGCGTGTTTCAACCGTACAAGATATGCAGTGTTTTATTTATATTTTAATTTTCAATGTCGGCTGCTTAAAGTTGCCACTTGCTTATATTTTGTTGTATGTTGTATGAAAAATTTGCTACATTTGAGGTGGCACCCAGTTAAAGTCGGTTCAATTTAAAACATACTTTAGTTTCGACTATAGTAGCAAAATATTTAAAAGAATGTTTTTATTTTAAAGTTGTTTTTAAATAGAACCGACTTTAGCGTTTGACTATGATTATGGGCCAATATTTTTACAAAACCAAAATGAAGCCAAGCTTAATAAAATAAACATATATATAAGTCCATATAAGATAAGAATATCAAAAGGGTGTTTCCACAGAAATTGACCCCTTATAGCTCAAAAATTAAATTTTTATTTTGAATTAATTTTTCCGCTATTATACAAAATAAATGTATCGTGTCATATTCCTAAAGATCAACTTTAATTTTATTTATACTAACAAAAATATATTTTTTTTTGTCACCGATAATAAATGAATTCACACGCAAAAAACTTGTAATTTTTATAATGTATTATTTAAACAAATCATTTCAAAGAATTAAATCAGATATTTAACTTGACATATCCTGTGCAAAATTTTACAAAACATGATGTTTTTTTCAGACATTTAAAAACAGCACATTTATAATGTAACGGCCGTTACTTTGGATACACCCAAATATCAATCATATTTTGTTAATGTATATAAGAAGTATTAAATGTTCAAAATAAGCCAAATCGGTCCATTTCTTTCCCTCGAAATTTTGCTTTTGCCGATACATTTTTCAGGGAAGAGGCAAACAACTTCGAGGACAATTTTCATAAAAGGGATAAATAAAAAAATTTAAGCTGTCTTGTTTTTAAAGATATTTTTTTTACTAATAAACAAACATATTAAAATATTTAAAACTATCTTATTTAGAAGACTAAGGGGCAACGCCAACAATTTCATTGAAAGCAAAAAAAAAAAAAAATCAAAAGTATTTTATAAATTTGTTGTTACTTTCTACAGAAATTCATTTTGTTTTTAAATTTTCAACGCCACAAAATATGAAGTGTTTGAAATTTAAAAATTCAATATGAATTTCTATAGAAAGTAACAACAAAATTATAAAATATTTTTGATTTTGTTTTGGCTTTCGTCACTTTTTTAGAAAAATCATTAAATCGTCACTTTGCTAATTTCGGAACAAAAAGTTGTCAAAATGACAATAACTCGTCAAATCTGGCAGCCCCGTTTTTATTATATTTATTTCTTTTGTTGACGTTTCGCTTTTATTTGACACTTAATTACTGGAAATATTCCAGTATAAACAGAATTTGTTGTGTGTGTTTTCGCATTCAAATACAGAAACACTTTTATCTCATAAATCGAGAAACGATGGAATTTTTTGTTTCACACTTTATGTAAGAAATTTTACGATGCGAGAAATACAGAAACGAGGTACAGACCTTTGGAGAGTACTAAAGCGCGCATACAATTTTCATTCACAGTAGCTGTTACAATCATTTCAATCAGATTATAATTCACGCTAATTCAAGATCTCAATGATTGAAATGACTGACCGTTAAACAACTCATAAGTGAAATTTCAAATTGTGTACTTATAAACAATGTGCAAATTCAAATATATATAAAAACGATTAAAAATTGTATATGTCTAAACAAAGTAATAAGTAGCAAATTCAAATATATATAAAAACGATTAAAAATTGTATACGTCTAAACCAAGGCCGATCTATCAGGTCTGCTTACTCGTACAAAAACAAAATACTTTTTCTTTTTAGCTGTGTAGTATGATTTACTTTTTTAAACTTAATTCCTTACCAAGTTTATCTTGGAAGCAAGATTATAACTTGGAATTTGGCTAGTTAATAAAACAATTTCTGTCTTGATTTTCAAAACTATGATTGTTTATTGATTATTTTATCAAATTTCTTTATTGCAGTTCAATACACTGCGTTAATGTAAACAATTTTATATTATGTGTCAACAACTTTATGCACTCTACTTGATTTTGGTAGGTATACTACACCCTTACCCTTAAAAAAATTTTACAATTGAAATTGGAGAATTTTTTGTTAAAATACATTATTTGTTTAGTATTACTTAATTATTTAAAGTTAGTAAAAAATTTTTTTTTTTTTTTTTTTTGCTTTAGGTTTTGTGTAGGTCAGTAAAATTTTTGTTACTGCAGTCACTCTTTATTGTATTTTTTTAATAAATTTGTATGGTAGGATTTGATGTTATCATTAATCTTAACTGATACGTTTAAATCATCTATATCTATTATAGTGTATGGACCTCTGTATGGTAGTTCATTCTTTTTTCTATTTTCTACTTTCACTTATACTAAATCTCCTATTTTTAAATCTATTCTGTGTAGTTTTTTATTAGAATCTAATTGTCTCTTTGTTTTCACTTTTTCTATCATGTTTCTAGCATTATCTAAAGAAAATTTTAATCTTGTTTTTATTTCATTTGCATAATTTTCGAAATTGTAAATTTTTCGATGATTCATTACTTCATCTCCAGGTAAATGTGGAAGTTTTCCAAAAATTAGTTCAAAAGGTGAGTATTCAGTATCTATGTGAGGAGTTATATTGTACGCAAAAGTATAATATGGAATCCATTCTTCCCATCTGTCATTTTCGACAAAAGATAAGAAATACTCGTTTGGGACTCTATGGTTTCTTTCAACAGTTCCTAAAGTCTCATGGTGGTATGGAGTCGAGAATTTTTGTTCTATCTTTAGTAGTTCGCATATTTCCTTCATTAGTTCGTTTGCAAATTCTGTTCCTCTGTCTGATTTGAGTATGCAAAATAATCCGTATTTTAAGATTAAATTTTCCATTAATGCCTTAGCTATTGACTTTGTTTCTTTGGTCTCAATTGGACAAGCAATTATATATTTAGTCAGTTCGCATTGCATTGTTAATATATATCTAAAGTTATTTGTTGGGCGTAGTGGACTAACAGTATCAATTACGATAGTGTCAAAACTGTTTATTGGAGTATCTGTTATTTTTAGCTGTTCTTTTGTATGTCTAACCTGTTTATTTCTTTGGCATAAATCACATTTTGATACATATTCCTTTACGCATTTGTTTATCCCCTTCCATATATATTTTTGTTTCAATTTTAATATTGTTTTATGTATTCTAAAGTGTCCTCTTTGGGGCGTATCATGATATAGTTTTATAAGTTTTTGTTTTTCTTCATCATCTGTTATTCTCTTGGGTTTTTCATATAATAATATAGTTATGTCATCATTATTTTGTTTACATGCTTTATTGTATCTGGCCTTAAATTCATCTGCAGGAAATAAATTAAATATTGCATCATTTTTGTCGATTGCAAATACCTTATTTTTGGTTAATTTTAAATGAGATGAAAGCTTCTCCAAAAGATTACCTAAATGCTTTGGATTATCGCTACATCTAACACGTGTTTCATTAATATCTCTATACGTTTCTAACGTATCTTTATAACATTTTTCTATAACTTCTATCGGCCGTTTCTCTAATATAAATTTTAATTTAGTTGCGCGCTTTATATCATTTATCGAAGTGCAGTCCCATATATGGAGTTGATCAGGCTCTTTTTGAGATCCGCTAATTATATTATTTTCTGATGATTTTTTCTTCATACCCCTTGTTACTACTAATGCTCTCTTTGCATGTTTATCATTTTTTAAAGGTATCATGTTTTTTAAAGTTTTGGAATCAATTTGTATCCGTGATAATGCATCCGCGTTTGTATTATTTGCTCCTTTTTTATATATTATATCAAATTCGTATTCGGAGAGTTCTAGTCTTATACGTGTTAATTTAGAACTTGGATTTCTATGTGTAAAAAGTGAAACTAATGTCTATGGTCTGTAACAACTGTGAATTTCCTTCCGTATAAGTAAGGTCGGAAAAACTGTATTCCCCAATATATACCTAGTAATTCTTTTTCAATTACTGGCTTGTTCTTTTCATGTTTGTTGAGTGATCTACTTGCATATGATATTGGAAGATCTTCTCCTATTGAACCTTGTGACAAAACTGCACCTAATGCATCGCTTGTTAGAACGAATGTTTTGTCAAAATCTGGATATTGCAAAATGGGTGGACTGATTAATTTTTCTTTTAATGTTTCAAATGCTGTTTGGCGTTCTTTGGACCATACAAATTTTGTATTTTTCTTTAAAAGTTTATTTAGGCAGTTTGCGATATCTGCAAAATTTTTGATAAACGTCATCAGCGTTTCTAGGAATTGGATATTTCGAAATTGTTTCATATTTTGCAGGGTCTGGTTTAATTCCACTTGATGTTATTAAGTGACCTAAATATATAGTTTCTGGTCTTAAAAAACAACATTTGCTTGCATTTAGTTTTAAATTATATTTTGATAATCTATCAAAAACTTTTATTAAGTTGTTGTTATGATGTTTTAAGCTACATCCAAAAACTATAATGTCATCCACGTATAAAAATGCTTCCGTTTCCAATCCTGATAGTGCTATAGTTAACATTCTTTGAAAACTATTAGAAGATATTTTTAGTCCGAAAGGTAAAGGCGCCCGTACACGACATGTATTTGTCATCTGACATGTCAAATTTTCAAGTCACATGTAATTGTTCATGTATGTCAAAATTGCTGTTTTACATAAGGTTTATAATAGGTCTGTCTGGGTACTTTTCCAGTAGCAAATACTCAGTAAATTTTTTTGGGAGAGCAAGACCAATATTACTCTATCGGCTGAAAAAATCTCAAAAAGTACGCAGACAGTATCCAGTGAAATTTTGCAAGAAAACAGCTGATCGGTGTGTAAACAATTGAAATAACAAAGCAACAGAATTTTAGCATATATGTAAGCAAAATTGAATTCTCGAGGTAAATTAAAAAATTATTAATTAAAGTGAAGCTTAAAAAGTGTTGTAAATTAAAAAACTTGTTTATTACACTGTTATTAATTCAGTAAATTCAATTTCTTCTTAGTTTTTAGTTTTATTTGTCGGGTTTTTTATAAAACTTCTTTTGCTTACATTGCCCAACATAGTGCCGGCTTACAATGGAAAAAAAGAATGAAATGCCCAATACAGTGCCCTCCAACAGCTTGACAACGGAGAAAAATAATTTGGATGTGAAGTGGTCGCCAGGAACACAATTCCAAATACTCGCCTCTTCAATTGCAAAGTTTGTCCCACAAAGTTCTGCTGGTTCTATTGGTTCTGCCATCTCAACTTCACTTACGCCACGGTCGTACTGTATATTTGGACGTTTGTAGCATGAAGTAAAATGTTTTGTTTATTATAATTTATTATAAGCGTTAAAAATCAACACAATTCTAACTACTTACCTCTGCCATTGTTAAATTTAAATTTTTATTTTCATTTCACAAAAACTATTTCATTCAAACAGCTGTTCAAACTATTTGCAAAATCTTGCAAGCGGAATTTTCTCCAGTAACATTTTGCAAGTTCTCTAACTTCCAACTGTCAAAAAATTCTCTTTTTGGCTCTCTCGCTGCAAGAGAGCAGACAACATTTTGCAACATTTTTCGCAAAATATGTGTACGCAGACAGACCTAATATTCGGTCACAAACGTACATGTAATTTGCTTCTGACATTGTCTGTTTTTTTGCGCATTGTTATTGCAGAAACCATAGTAGTTCTCGGTTTCAAAATAGCTTGCTGCCGCCACGAAAATATTTATTTGCGCCGTAAAATAATTTAGCCATCTTAACATTTTTTTCTTTTAATTAGCACTGTGGTTATTTTGTTGAACTATTTACGGTTTTTAATCCAAATTTTTAATATTTTTAATTAGGCTTAAGTTCATCAAATTTAATTTTCATTAAATTATTTTTATGAAGAAAGGAATTTTACAACATGAAAATTAATTAAAATTTACTGATCATTTTTCATTCTTGACTCAATCTGGGCTCGAACCCAGGCGTTTTTACGGACAGGTTACCCTGACATGTTTCGATTGCAACCACTCAATCTCCTCAGAGGGCCTGCCGTTTAACACTCGCAGCCATCGACGACTGCTGTTGCCTTAGCTTTAACAATAATTAGTACTGTGGTTATTTTGTTGAACTATTTATGGTTTTTAATCCAAATTTTTAATTAGGCTTAAGTTCATCAAATTTAATTTTCATTAAATTATTTTTATGAAGAAAGGAATTTTACAACATGAAAATTAATTAAAATTTACTGATAATTTTTCATTCTTGACTCAATCTGGGCTCGAACCCAGGCGTTTTTACGGACAGGTTACCCTGACATGTTTCGATTGCAACCACTCAATCTCCTCAGAGGGCCTGCCGTTTAACACTCGCAGCCATCGACGACTGCTGACGTCATTAGTCAAACATCAATCCTTAAACCAAATTGTATTTAACCTTTGGTAGATCAAAATTTGCTTTGAATGATTATCTATTTTAATTTTATTTTACATGTTCTTCCTTTACTTCTGTTTTTTCGTACTTTTGTCAAGAATTCTTCTTGAAGTTCAAAGTACATATTTTGTTTTGTTTTTTAATTTTTTTGTCTTTCTTTTTCTTGCTGACCTTTTCAGCACAACTTGAAGGACAAATGCAAACATAGAGCTCGTGCCTTAGCTTTAACAATAATTAATACTGTGGTTATTTTGTTGAACTATTTATGGTTTTTAATCCAAATTTTTAATATTTTTAATTAGGCTTAAGTTCATCAAATTTAATTTTCATTAAATTATTTTTATGAAGAAAGGAATTTTACAACATGAAAATTAATTAAAATTTACTGATCATTTTTCATTCTTGACTCAATCTGGGCTCGAACCCAGGCGTTTTTACGGACAGGTTACCCTGACATGTTTCGATTGCAACCACTCAATCTCCTCAGAGGGCCTGCCGTTTAACACTCGCAGCCATCGACGACTGCTGACGTCATTAGTCAAACATCAATCCTTAAACCAAATTGTATTTAACCTTTGGTAGATCGAAATTTGCTTTGAATGATTATCTATTTTAATTTTATTTTACATGTTCTTCCTTTACTTCTGCTTTTTCGGACTTTTGTCAAGAATTCTTCTTGAAGTTCAAAGTACATATTTTGTTTTGTTTTTTAATTTGTTTGTCTTTCTTTTTCTTGCTGACCTTTTCAGCACAACTTGAAGGACAAATGCAAACATAGAGCTCGTGCCTTAGCTTTAACAATAATTAGTACTGTGGTTATTTTGTTGAACTATTTATGGTTTTTAATCCAAATTTTCAATATTTTTAATTAGGCTTAAGTTCATCAAATTTAATTTTCATTAAATTATTTTTATGAAGAAAGGAATTTTACAACATGAAAATTAATTAAAATTTACTGATAATTTTTCATTCTTGACTCAATCTGGGCTCGAACCCAGGCGTTTTTACGGACAGGTTACCCTGACATGTTTCGATTGCAACCACTCAATCTCCTCAGAGGGCCTGCCGTTTAACACTCGCAGCCATCGACGACTGCTGACGTCATTAGTCAAACATCAATCCTTAAACCAAATTGTATTTAACCTTTGGTAGATCGAAATTTGCTTTGAATGATTATCTATTTTAATTTTATTTTACATGTTCATCCTTTACTTCTGTTTTTTCGTACTTTTGTCAAGAATTCTTCTTGAAGTTCCAAGTACATATTTTGTTTTGTTTTTTAATTTTTTTGTCTTTCTTTTTCTTGCTGACCTTTTCAGCACAACTTGAAGGACAAATGCAAACATAGAGCTCGTGCCTTAGCTTTAACAATAATTAGTACTGTGGTTATTTTGTTGAACTATTTACGGTTTTTAATCCAAATTTTTAATATTTTTAATTAGGCTTAAGTTCATCAAATTTAATTTTCATTAAATTATTTTTATGAAGAAAGAAATTTTACAACATGAAAATTAATTAAAATTTACTGATAGTTTTTCATTCTTGACTCAATCTGGGCTCGAACCCAGGCGTTTTTACGGACAGGTTACCCTGACATGTTTTGATTGCAACCACTCAATCTCCTCAGAGGGCCTGCCGTTTAACACTCGCAGCCATCGACGACTGCTGACGTCATTAGTCAAACATCAATCCTTAAACCAAATTGTATTTAACCTTTGGTAGATCGAAATTTGCTTTGAATGATTATCTATTTTAATTTTATTTTACATGTTCTTCCTTTACTTCTGTTTTTTCGTACTTTTGTCAAGAATTCTTCTTGAAGTTCAAAGTACATATTTTGTTTTGTTTTTTAATTTTTTTGTCTTTCTTTTTCTTGCTGACCTTTTCAGCACAACTTGAAGGACAAATGCAAACATAGAGCTCGTGCCTTAGCTTTAACAATAATTAGTACTGTGGTTATTTTGTTGAACTATTTATGGTTTTAAATCCAAATTTTTAATATTTTTAATTAGGCTTAAGTCATCAAATTTAATTTTCATTAAATTATTTTTATGAAGAAAGGAATTTTACAACATGAAAATTAATTAAAATTTACTGATAATTTTTCATTCTTGACTCAATCTGGGCTCGAACCCAGGCGTTTTTACGGACAGGTTACCCTGACATGTTTCGATTGCAACCACTCAATCTCCTCAGAGGGCCAGCCGTTTAACACTCGCAGCCATCGACGACTGCTGATGTCATTAGTCAAACATCAATCCTTAAACCAAATTGTATTTAACCTTTGGTAGATCGAAATTTGCTTTGAATTATTATCTATTTTAATTTTATTTTACATGTTCTTCCTTTACTTCTGTTTTTTCGTACTTTTGTCAAGAATTCTTCTTGAAGTTCAAAGTACATATTTTGTTTTGTTTTTTAATTTTTTTGTCTTTCTTTTTCTTGCTGACCTTTTCAGCACAACTTGAAGGACAAATGCAAACATAGAGCTCGTGCCTTAGCTTTAACAATAATTAATACTGTGGTTATTTTGTTGAACTATTTATGGTTTTTAATCCAAATTTTTAATATTTTTAATTAGGCTTAAGTTCATCAAATTTAATTTTCATTAAATTATTTTTATGAAGAAAGGAATTTTACAACATGAAAATTAATTAAAATTTACTGATAATTTTTCATTCTTGACTCAATCTGGGCTCGAACCCAGGCGTTTTTACGGACAGGTTACCCTGACATGTTTCGATTGCAACCACTCAATCTCCTCAGAGGGCCTGCCGTTTAACACTCGCAGCCATCGACGACTGCTGACGTCATTAGTCAAACATCAATCCTTAAACCAAAATGTATTTAACCTTTGGTAGATCGAAATTTGCTTTGAATGATTATCTATTTTAATTTTATTTTACATGTTCTTCCTTTACTTCTGTTTTTTCGTACTTTTGTCAAGAATTCTTCTTGAAGTTCAAAGTTCATATTTTGTTTTGTTTTTTAATTTTTTTGTCTTTCTTTTTCTTGCTGACCTTTTCAGCACAACTTGAAGGACAAATGAAAACATAGAGCTCGTGCCTTAGCTTTAACAATAATTAGTACTGTGGTTATTTTGTTGAACTATTTATGGTTTTTAATCCAAATTTTTAATATTTTTAATTAGGCTTAAGTTCATCAAATTTAATTTTCATTAAATTATTTTTATGAAGAAAGGAATTTTACAACATGAAAATTAATTAAAATTTACTGATAATTTTTCATTCTTGACTCAATCTGGGCTCGAACCCAGGCGTTTTTACGGACAGGTTACCCTGACATGTTTCGATTGCAACCACTCAATCTCCTCAGAGGGCCTGCCGTTTAACACTCGCAGCCATCGACGACTGCTGACGTCATTAGTCAAACATCAATCCTTAAACCAAATTGTATTTAACCTTTGGTAGATCGAAATTTGCTTTGAATGATTATCTATTTTAATTTTATTTTACATGTTCTTCCTTTACTTCTGTTTTTTCGTACTTTTGTCAAGAATTCTTCTTGAAGTTCAAAGTACATATTTTGTTTTGTTTTTTAATTTTTTTGTCTTTCCTTTTCTTGCTGACCTTTTCAGCACAACTTGAAGGACAAATGCAAACATAGAGCTCGTGCCTTAGCTTTAACAATAATTAGTACTGTGGTTATTTTGTTGAACTAGTTATGGTTTTTAATCCAAATTTTTAATATTTTTAATTAGGCTTAAGTTCATCAAATTTAATTTTCATTAAATTATTTTTATGAAGAAAGGAATTTTACAACATGAAAATTAATTAAAATTAACTGATAATTTTTCATTCTTGACTCAATCTGGGCTCGAACCCAGGCGTTTTTACGGACAGGTTACCCTGACATGTTTCGATTGCAACCACTCAATCTCCTCAGAGGGCCTGCCGTTTAACACTCGCAGCCATCGACGACTGCTGATGTCATTAGTCAAACATCAATCCTTAAACCAAATTGTATTTAACCTTTGGTAGATCGAAATTTGCTTTGAATTATTATCTATTTTAATTTTATTTTACATGTTCTTCCTTTACTTCTGTTTTTTCGTACTTTTGTCAAGAATTCTTCTTGAAGTTCAAAGTACATATTTTGTTTTGTTTTTAAATTTTTTTGTCTTTCTTTTTCTTGCTGACCTTTTCAGCACAACTTGAAGGACAAATGCAAACATAGAGCTCGTGCCTTAGCTTTAACAATAATTAATACTGTGGTTATTTTGTTGAACTATTTATGGTTTTTAATCCAAATTTTTAATATTTTTAATTAGGCTTAAGTTCATCAAATTTAATTTTCATTAAATTATTTTTATGAAGAAAGGAATTTTACAACATGAAAATTAATTAAAATTTACTGATAATTTTTCATTCTTGACTCAATCTGGGCTCGAACCCAGGCGTTTTTACGGACAGGCTACCCTGACATGTTTCGATTGCAACCACTCAATCTCCTCAGAGGGCCTGCCGTTTAACACTCGCAGCCATCGACGACTGCTGACTTCATTAGTCAAACATCAATCCTTAAACCAAATTGTATTTAACCTTTGGTAGATCGAAATTTGCTTTGAATTATTATCTATTTTAATTTTATTTTACATGTTCTTCCTTTACTTCTGTTTTTTCGTACTTTTGTCAAGAATTCTTCTTGAAGTTCAAAGTACATATTTTGTTTTGTTTTTTAATTTTTTTGTCTTTCTTTTTCTTGCTGACCTTTTCAGCACAACTTGAAGGACAAATGCAAACATAGAGCTCGTGCCTAAGCTTTTACAATAATTAGTACTGTGGTTATTTTGTTGAACTATTTATGGTTTTAAATCCAAATTTTTAATATTTTTAATTAGGCTTAAGTTCATCAAGTTTAATTTTCATTAAATTATTTTTATGAAGAAAGGAATTTTACAACATGAAAATTAATTAAAATTTACTGATAATTTTTCATTCTTGACTCAATCTGGGCTCGAACCCAGGCGTTTTTACGGACAGGTTACCCTGACATGTTTCGATTGCAACCACTCAATCTCCTCAGAGGGCCTGCCGTTTAACACTCGCAGCCATCGACGACTGCTGATGTCATTAGTCAAACATCAATCCTTAAACCAAATTGTATTTAACCTTTGGTAGATCGAAATTTGCTTTGAATTATTATCTATTTTAATTTTATTTTACATGTTCTTCCTTTACTTCTGTTTTTTCGTACTTTTGTCAAGAATTCTTCTTGAAGTTCAAAGTACATATTTTGTTTTGTTTTTTAATTTTTTTGTCTTTCTTTTTCTTGCTGACCTTTTCAGCACAACTTGAAGGACAAATGCAAACATAGAGCTCGTGCCTTAGCTTTAACAATAATTAATACTGTGGTTATTTTGTTGAACTATTTATGGTTTTTAATCCAAATTTTTAATATTTTTAATTAGGCTTAAGTTCATCAAATTTAATTTTCATTAAATTATTTTTATGAAGAAAGGAATTTTACAACATGAAAATTAATTAAAATTTACTGATAATTTTTCATTCTTGACTCAATCTGGGCTCGAACCCAGGCGTTTTTACGAACAGGTTACCCTGACATGTTTCGATTGCAACCACTCAATCTCCTCAGAGGGCCTGCCGTTTAACACTCGCAGCCATCGACGACTGCTGACGTCATTAGTCAAACATCAATCCTTAAACCAAAATGTATTTAACCTTTGGTAGATCGAAATTTGCTTTGAATGATTATCTATTTTAATTTTATTTTACATGTTCTTCCTTTACTTCTGTTTTTTCGTACTTTTGTCAAGAATTCTTCTTGAAGTTCAAAGTACATATTTTGTTTTGTTTTTTAATTTTTTTGTCTTTCTTTTTCTTGCTGACCTTTTCAGCACAACTTGAAGGACAAATGAAAACATAGAGCTCGTGCCTTAGCTTTAACAATAATTAGTACTGTGGTTATTTTGTTGAACTATTTATGGTTTTTAATCCAAATTTTTAATATTTTTAATTAGGCTTAAGTTCATCAAATTTAATTTTCATTAAATTATTTTTATGAAGAAAGGAATTTTACAACATGAAAATTAATTAAAATTTACTGATAATTTTTCATTCTTGACTCAATCTGGGCTCGAACCCAGGCGTTTTTACGGACAGGTTACCCTGACATGTTTCGATTGCAACCACTCAATCTCCTCAGAGGGCCTGCCGTTTAACACTCGCAGCCATCGACGACTGCTGACGTCATTAGTCAAACATCAATCCTTAAACCAAATTGTATTTAACCTTTGGTAGATCGAAATTTGCTTTGAATGATTATCTATTTTAATTTTATTTTACATGTTCTTCCTTTACTTCTGTTTTTTCGTACTTTTGTCAAGAATTCTTCTTGAAGTTCAAAGTACATATTTTGTTTTGTTTTTTAATTTTTTTGTCTTTCCTTTTCTTGCTGACCTTTTCAGCACAACTTGAAGGACAAATGCAAACATAGAGCTCGTGCCTTAGCTTTAACAATAATTAGTACTGTGGTTATTTTGTTGAACTAGTTATGGTTTTTAATCCAAATTTTTAATATTTTTAATTAGGCTTAAGTTCATCAAATTTAATTTTCATTAAATTATTTTTATGAAGAAAGGAATTTTACAACATGAAAATTAATTAAAATTAACTGATAATTTTTCATTCTTGACTCAATCTGGGCTCGAACCCAGGCGTTTTTACGGACAGGTTACCCTGACATGTTTCGATTGCAACCACTCAATCTCCTCAGAGGGCCTGCCGTTTAACACTCGCAGCCATCGACGACTGCTGATGTCATTAGTCAAACATCAATCCTTAAACCAAATTGTATTTAACCTTTGGTAGATCGAAATTTGCTTTGAATTATTATCTATTTTAATTTTATTTTACATGTTCTTCCTTTACTTCTGTTTTTTCGTACTTTTGTCAAGAATTCTTCTTGAAGTTCAAAGTACATATTTTGTTTTGTTTTTTAATTTTTTTGTCTTTCTTTTTCTTGCTGACCTTTTCAGCACAACTTGAAGGACAAATGCAAACATAGAGCTCGTGCCTTAGCTTTAACAATAATTAATACTGTGGTTATTTTGTTGAACTATTTATGGTTTTTAATCCAAATTTTTAATATTTTTAATTAGGCTTAAGTTCATCAAATTTAATTTTCATTAAATTATTTTTATGAAGAAAGGAATTTTACAACATGAAAATTAATTAAAATTTACTGATAATTTTTCATTCTTGACTCAATCTGGGCTCGAACCCAGGCGTTTTTACGGACAGGTTACCCTGACATGTTTCGATTGCAACCACTCAATCTCCTCAGAGGGCCTGCCGTTTAACACGCGCAGCCATCGACGACTGCTGACGTCATTAGTCAAACATCAATCCTTAAACCAAATTGTATTTAACCTTTGGTAGATCGAAACTTGCTTTGAATGATTATCTATTTTAATTTTATTTTACATGTTTTTCCTTTACTTCTGTTTTTTTCGTACTTTTGTCAAGAATTCTTCTTGAAGTTCAAAGTACATATTTTGTTTTGTTTTTTAATTTTTTTGTCTTTCTTTTTCTTGCTGACCTTTTCAGCACAACTTGAAGGACAAATGCAAACATAGAGCTCGTGCCTTAGCTTTAACAATAATTAGTACTGTGGTTATTTTGTTGAACTATTTATGGTTTTTAATCCAAATTTTTAATATTTTTAATTAGGCTTAAGTTCATCAAATTTAATTTTCATTAAATTATTTTTATGAAGAAAGGAATTTTACAACATGAAAATTATTTAAAATTTACTGATAATTTTTCATTCTTGACTCTATCTGGGCTCGAACCCAGGCGTTTTTACGGACAGGTTACCCTGACATGTTTCGATTGCAACCACTCAATCTCCTCAGAGGGCCTGCCGTTTAACACTCGCAGCCATCGACGACTGCTGACGTCATTAGTCAAACATCAATCCTTAAACCAAATTGTATTTAACCTTTGGTAGATCGAAATTTGCTTTGAATGATTATCTATTTTAATTTTATTTTACATGTTCTTCCTTTACTTCTGTTTTTTCGTACTTTTGTCAAGAATTCTTCTTGAAGTTCAAAGTACATATTTTGTTTTGTTTTTTAATTTTTTTGTCTTTCTTTTTCTTGCTGACCTTTTCAGCACAACTTGAAGGACAAATGCAAACATAGAGCTCGTGCCTTAGCTTTAACAATAATTAGTACTGTGGTTATTTTGTTGAACTATTTATGGTTTTTAATCCAAATTTTTAATATTTTTAATTAGGCTTAAGTTCATCAAATTTAATTTTCATTAATTTATTTTTATGAAGAAAGGAATTTTACAACATGAAAATTAATTAAAATTTACTGATAATTTTTCATTCTTGACTCAATCTGGGCTCGAACCCAGGCGTTTTTACGGACAGGTTACCCTGACATGTTTCGATTGCAACCACTCAATCTCCTCAGAGGGCCTGCCGTTTAACACTCGCAGCCATCGACGACTGCTGACGTCATTAGTCAAACATCAATCCTTAAACCAAAATGTATTTAACCTTTGGTAGATCGAAATTTGCTTTGAATGATTATCTATTTTAATTTTATTTTACATGTTCTTCCTTTACTTCTGTTTTTTCGTACTTTTGTCAAGAATTCTTCTTGAAGTTCAAAGTACATATTTTGTTTTGTTTTTTAATTTTTTTGTCTTTCTTTTTCTTGCTGACCTTTTCAGCACAACTTGAAGGACAAATGCAAACATAGTGCTCGTGCCTTAGCTTTAACAATAATTAGTACTGTGGTTATTTTGTTGAACTATTTATGGTTTTTAATCCAAATTTTTAATTAGGCTTAAGTTCATCAAATTTAATTTTCATTAAATTATTTTTATGAAGAAAGGAATTTTACAACATGAAAATTAATTAAAATTTACTGATAATTTTCCATTCCCGACTCAATCTGGGCTCGAACCCAGGCGTTTTTACGGACAGGTTACCCTGACATGTTTAGATTGCAACCACTCAATCTCCTCAGAGGGCTTGCCGTTTAACACTCGCAGCCACCGACGACTGCTGACGACATTAGTCAAACATCAATCCTTAAACCAAATTGTATTTAACCTTTGGTAGATCGAAATTTGCTTTGAATGATTATCTATTTTAATTTATTTTACATGTTCTTCCTTTACTTCTGTTTTTTCGTACTTTTGTCAAGAATTCTTCTTGAAGTTCAAAGTACATATTTTGTTTTGTTTTTTCATTTTTTTTTTTTTTTTGTTTGCATTGAAAAAACAAAACAAAATATGTACTTTGAACTTCAAGAAGAATTCTTGACAAAAGTACGAAAAAACAGAAGTAAAGGAAGAACATGTAAAATAAAATTAAAATAGATAATCATTCAAAGCAAATTTCGATCTACCAAAGGTTAAATACAATTTGGTTTATGGATTGATGTTTGACTAATGACGTCAGCAGTCGTCGATGGCTGCGAGTGTTAAACGGCAGGCCCTCTGAGGAGATTGAGCGGTTGCAATCGAAACATGTCAGGGTAACCTGTCCGTAAAAACGCCTGGGTTCGAGCCCAGATTGAGTCAAGAATGAAAAATTATCAGTAAGTTTTATTTAATTTTCATGTTGTAAAATTCCTTTCTTCATAAAAATAATTTAATGAAAATTAAATTTGATGAACTTAAGCCTAATTAAAAATATTACAAATTTGGATTAAAAACCATTAATAGTTCAACAAAATAACCACAGTACTAATTATTGTTAAAGCTAAGGCACGAGCTCTATGTTTGCATTTGTCCTTCAAGTTGTGCTGAAAAGGTCAGCAAGAAAAAGAAAGACAAAAAAATTAAAAAACAAAACAAAATATGTACTTTGAACTTCAAAAAGAATTCTTGACAAAAGTACGAAAAAACAGAGGTAAAGGAAGAACATGTAAAATAAAATTAAAATAGATAATCATTCAAAGCAAATTTCGATATACCAAAGGTAAAATACAATTTGGTTTAAGGATTGATGTTTGACTAATGACGTCAGCAGTCGTCGATGGCTGCGAGTGTTAAACGGCAGGCCCTCTGAGGAGATTGAGTGGTTGCAATCGAAACATGTCAGGGTAACCTGTCCGTAAAAACGCCTGGGTTCGAGCCCAGATTGAGTCAAGAATGAAAAATTATCAGTAAATTTTAATTAATTTTCATGTTGTAAAATTCCTTTCTTCATAAAAATAATTTAATGAAAACTAAATTTGATGAACTTAAGCCTAATTAAAAATATTAAAAATTTGGATTAAAAACCGTAAATAGTTCAACAAAATAACCACAGTACTAATTATTGTTAAAGCTAAGGCACGAGCTCTATGTTTGCATTTGTCCTTCAAGTTGTGCTGAAAAGGTCAGCAAGAAAAAGAAAGACAAAAAAATTAAAAAACAAAACAAAATATGTACTTTGAACTTCAAGAAGAATTCTTGACAAAAGTACGAAAAAACAGAAGTAAAGGAAGAACATGTAAAATAAAATTAAAAAAGATAATCATTCAAAGCAAATTTCGATCTACCAAAGGTTAAATACAATTTGGTTTAAGGATTGATGTTTGACTAATGAAGTCAGCAGTCGTCGATGGCTGCGAGTGTTAAACGGCAGGCCCTCTGAGGAGATTGAGTGGTTGCAATCGAAACATGTCAGGGTAGCCTGTCCGTAAAAACGCCTGGGTTCGAGCCCAGATTGAGTCAAGAATGAAAAATTATCAGTAAATTTTAATTAATTTTCATGTTGTAAAATTCCTTTCTTCATAAAAATAATTTAATGAAAATTAAATTTGATGAACTTAAGCCTAATTAAAAATATTAAAAATTTGGATTAAAAACCATAAATAGTTCAACAAAATAACCACAGTATTAATTATTGTTAAAGCTAAGGCACGAGCTCTATGTTTGCATTTGTCCTTCAAGTTGTGCTGAAAAGGTCAGCAAGAAAAAGAAAGACAAAAAAATTAAAAAACAAAACAAAATATGTACTTTGAACTTCAAGAAGAATTCTTGACAAAAGTACGAAAAAACAGAAGTAAAGGAAGAACATGTAAAATAAAATTAAAATAGATAATCATTCAAAGCAAATTTCGATCTACCAAAGGTTAAATACAATTTGGTTTAAGGATTGATGTTTGACTAATGACGTCAGCAGTCGTCGATGGCTGCGAGTGTTAAACGGCAGGCCCTCTGAGGAGATTGAGTGGTTGCAATCGAAACATGTCAGGGTAACCTGTCCGTAAAAACGCCTGGGTTCGAGCCCAGATTGAGTCAAGAATGAAAAATTATCAGTAAATTTTAATTAATTTTCATGCTGTAAAATTCCTTTCTTCATAAAAATAATTTAATGAAAATTAAATTTGATGAACTTAAGCCTAATTAAAAATTTGGATTAAAAACCATAAATAGTTCAACAAAATAACCACAGTACTAATTATTGTTAAAGCTAAGGCACGAGCTCTATGTTTGCATTTGTCCTTCAAGTTGTGCTGAAAAGGTCAGCAAGAAAAAGAAAGACAAACAAATTAAAAAACAAAACAAAATATGTACTTTGAACTTCAAGAAGAATTCTTGACAAAAGTACGAAAAACCAGAAGTAAAGGAAGAACATGTAAAATAAAATTAAAATAGATAATCATTCAAAGCAAATTTCGATCTACCAAAGGTTAAATACAATTTGGTTTAAGGATTGATGTTTGACTAATGACGTCAGCAGTCGTCGATGGCTGCGAGTGTTAAACGGCAGGCCCTCTGAGGAGATTGAGTGGTTGCAATCGAAACATGTCAGGGTAACCTGTCCGTAAAAACGCCTGGGTTCGAGCCCAGATTGAGTCAAGAATGAAAAATTATCAGTAAATTTTAATTAATTTTCATGTTGTAAAATTCCTTTCTTCATAAAAATAATTTAATGAAAATTAAATTTGATGAACTTAAGCCTAATTAAAAATATTAAAAATTTGGATTAAAAACCATAAATAGTTCAACAAAATAACCACAGTACTAATTATTGTTAAAGCTAAGGCACGAGCTCTATGTTTTCATTTGTCCTTCAAGTTGTGCTGAAAAGGTCAGCAAGAAAAAGAAAGACAAAACAATTAAAAAACAAAACAAAATATGTACTTTGAACTTCAAGAAGAATTCTTGACAAAAGTACGAAAAAACAGAAGTAAAGGAAGAACATGTAAAATAAAATTAAAATAGATAATCATTCAAAGCAAATTTCGATCTACCAAAGGTTAAATACAATTTGGTTTAAGGATTGATGTTTGACTAATGACGTCAGCAGTCGTCGATGGCTGCGAGTGTTAAACGGCAGGCCCTCTGAGGAGATTGAGTGGTTGCAATCGAAACATGTCAGGGTAACCTGTCCGTAAAAACGCCTGGGTTCGAGCCCAGATTGAGTGAAGAATGAAAAATTATCAGTAAATTTTAATTAATTTTCATGTTGTAAAATTCCTTTCTTCATAAAAATAATTTAATGAAAATTAAATTTGATGAACTTAAGCCTAATTAAAAATATTAAAAATTTGGATTAAAAACCATAAATAGTTCAACAAAATAACCACAGTACTAATTATTGTTAAAGCTAAGGCACGAGCTCTATGATTGCATTTGTCCTTCAAGTTGTGCTGAAAAGGTCAGCAAGAAAAAGAAAGACAAAAAAATTAAAAAACAAAACAAAATATGTACTTTGAACTTCAAGAAGAATTCTTGACAAAAGTACGAAAAAACAGAAGTAAAGGAAGAACATGTAAAATAAAATTAAAATAGATAATCATTCAAAGCAAATTTCGATCTACCAAAGGTTAAATACAATTTGGTTTAAGGATTGATGTTTGACTAATGACGTCAGCAGTCGTCGATGGCTGCGAGTGTTAAACGGCAGGCCCTCTGAGGAGATTGAGTGGTTGCAATCAAAACATGTCAGGGTAACCTGTCCGTAAAAACGCCTGGGTTCGAGCCCAGATTGAGTCAAGAATGAAAAATGATCAGTAAATTTTAATTAATTTTCATGTTGTAAAATTCCTTTCTTCATAAAAATAATTTAATGAAAATTAAATTTGATGAACTTAAGCCTAATTAAAAATATTAAAAATTTGGATTAAAAACCGGTAATAGTTCAACAAAATAACCACAGTACTAATTATTGTTAAAGCTAAGGCACGAGCTCTATGTTTGCATTTGTCCTTCAAGTTGTGCTGAAAAGGTCAGCAAGAAAAAGAAAGACAAAACAATTAAAAAACAAAACAAAATATGTACTTTGAACTTCAAGAAGAATTCTTGATAAAAGTACGAAAAAACAGAAGTAAAGGAAGAACATGTAAAATAAAATTAAAATAGATAATCATTCAAAGCAAATTTCGATCTACCAAAGGTTAAATACAATTTGGTTTATGGATTGATGTTTGACTAATGACGTCAGCAGTCGTCGATGGCTGCGAGTGTTAAACGGCAGGCCCTCTGAGGAGATTGAGTGGTTGCAATCGAAACATGTCAGGGTAACCTGTCCGTAAAAACGCCTGGGTTCGAGCCCAGATTGAGTCAAGAATGAAAAATTATCAGTAAGTTTTAATTAATTTTCATGTTGTAAAATTCCTTTCTTCATAAAAATAATTTAATGAAAATTAAATTTGATGAACTTAAGCCTAATTAAAAATATTAAAAATTTGGATTAAAAACCATTAATAGTTCAACAAAATAACCACAGTACTAATTATTGTTAAAGCTAAGGCACGAGCTCTATGTTTGCATTTGTCCTTCAAGTTGTGCTGAAAAGGTCAGCAAGAAAAAGAAAGACAAAAAAATTAAAAAACAAAACAAAATATGTACTTTGAACTTCAAGAAGAATTCTTGACAAAAGTACGAAAAAACAGAAGTAAAGGAAGAACATGTAAAATAAAATTAAAATAGATAATCATTCAAAGCAAATTTCGATCTACCAAAGGTTAAATACAATTTGGTTTAAGGATTGATGTTTGACTAATGACGTCAGCAGTCGTCGATGGCTGCGAGTGTTAAAAGGCAGGCCCTCTGAGGAGATTGAGTGGTTGCAATCGAAACATGTCAGGGTAACCTGTCCGTAAAAACGCCTGGGTTCGAGCCCAGATTGAGTCAAGAATGAAAAATTATCAGTAAATTCTAATTAATTTTCATGTTGTAAAATTCCTTTCTTCATAAAAATAATTTAATGAAAATTAAATTTGATGAACTTAAGCCTAATTAAAAATATTAAAAATTTGGATTAAAAACCATAAATAGTTCAACAAAATAACCACAGTACTAATTATTGTTAAAGCTAAGGCACGAGCTCTATGTTTGCATTTGTCCTTCAAGTTGTGCTGAAAAGGTCAGCCAGAAAAAGAAAGACAAAAAAATTAAAAAACAAAACAAAATATGTACTTTGAACTTCAAGAAGAATTCTTGACAAAAGTACGAAAAAACAGAAGTAAAGGAGGAAGAACATGTAAAAAAAAAAAAAAAAAAAATTAAATTAAAATAGATAATCATTCAAAGCAAATTTCGATCTACCAAAGGTTAAATACAATTTGGTTTAAGGATTGATGTTTGACTAATGACGTCAGCAGTCGTCGATGGCTGCGAGTGTTAAACGGCAGGCCCTCTGAGGTGATTGAGTGGTTGCAATCGAAACATGTCAGGGTAACCTGTCCGTAAAATCGCCTGGGTTCGAGCCCAGATTGAGTCAAGAATGAAAAATTATCAGTAAATTTTAATTAATTTTCATGTTGTAAAATTCCTTTCTTCATATAAATAATTTAATGAAAATTAAATTTGATGAACTTAAGCCTAATTAAAAATATTAAAAATTTGGATTAAAAACCATAAATAGTTCAACAAAATAACCACAGTACTAATTATTGTTAAAGCTAAGGCACGAGCTCTATGTTTGCATTTGTCCTTCAAGTTGTGCTGAAAAGGTCAGCAAGAAAAAGAAAGACAAAAAAATTAAAAAACAAAACAAAATATGTACTTTGAACTTCAAGAAGAATTCTTGACAAAAGTACGAAAAAACAGAAGTAAAGGAAGAACATGTAAAATAAAATTAAAATAGATAATCATTCAAAGCAAATTTCGATCTACCAAAGGTTAAATACAATTTGGTTTAAGGATTGATGTTTGACTAATGACGTCAGCAGTCGTCGATGGCTGCGAGTGTTAAACGGCAGGCCCTCTGAGGAGATTGAGTGGTTGCAATCGAAACATGTCAGGGTAACCTCTCCGTAAAAACGCCTGGGTTCGAGCCCAGATTGAGTCAAGAATGAAAATTATCAGTAAATTTTAATTAATTTTCATGCTGTAAAATTCCTTTCTTCATAAAAATAATTTAATGAAAATTAAATTTGATGAACTTAAGCCTAATTAAAAATATTAAAAATTTGGATTAAAAACCATAAATAGTTCAACAAAATAACCACAGTACTAATTATTGTTAAAGCTAAGGCACGAGCTCTATGTTTGCATTTGTCCTTCAAGTTGTGCTGAAAAGGTCAGCAAGAAAAAGAAAGACAAAAAAATTAAAAAACAAAACAAACTATGTACTTTGAACTTCAAGAAGAATTCTTGACAAAAGTACGAAAAAACAGAAGTAAAGGAAGAACATGTAAAATAAAATTAAAATAGATAATCATTCAAAGCAAATTTCGATCTACCAAAGGTTAAATACAATTTGGTTTAAGGATTGATGTTTGACTAATGACGTCAGCAGTCGTCGATGGCTGCGAGTGTTAAACGGCAGGCCCTCTGAGGAGATTGAGTGGTTGCAATCGAAACATGTCAGGGTAACCTGGCCGTAAAAACGCCTGGGTTCGAGCCCAGATTGAGTCAAGAATGAAAAATTATCAGTAAATTTTAATTAATTTTCATGTTGTAAAATTCCTTTCTTCATAAAAATAATTTAATGAAAATTAAATTTGATGAACTTAAGCCTAATTAAAAATATTAAAAATTTGGATTAAAAACCATAAATAGTTCAACAAAATAACCACAGTACTAATTATTGTTAAAGCTAAGGCACGAGCTCTATGTTTGCATTTGTCCTTCAAGTTGTGCTGAAAAGGTCAGCAAGAAAAAGAAAGACAAAAAAATTAAAAAACAAAACAAAATATGTACTTTGAACTTCAAGAAGAATTCTTGACAAAAGTACGAAAAAACAGAAGTAAAGGAAGAACATGTAAAATAAAATTAAAATAGATAATCATTCAAAGCAAATTTCGATCTACCAAAGGTTATATACAATTTGGTTTAAGAATTGATGTTTGACTAATGACGTCAGCAGTCGTCGATGGCTGCGAGTGTTAAACGGCAGGCCCTCTGAGGAGATTGAGTGGTTGCAATCGAAACATGTCAGGGTAACCTGTCCGTAAAAACGCCTGGGTTCTAGCCCAGATTGAGTCAAGAATGAAAAATTGTCAGTAAATTTTAATTAATTTTCATGTTGTAAAATTCCTTTCTTCATAAAAATAATTTAATGAAAATTAAATTTGATGAACTTAAGCCTAATTAAAAATATTAAAAATTTGGATTAAAAACCATAAATAGTTCAACAAAATAACAACAGTACTAATTATTGTTAAAGCTAAGGCACGAGCTCTATGTTTGCATTTGTCCTTCAAGTTGTGCTGAAAAGGTCAGCAAGAAAAAGAAAGACAAAAAAATTAAAAAACAAAACAAAATATGTACTTTGAACTTCAAGAAGAATTCTTGACAAAAGTACGAAAAAACAAAAGTAAAGGAAGAACATGTAAAATAAAATTAAAATAGATAATCATTCAAAGCTAATTTCGATCTACCAAAGGTTAAATACAATTTGGTTTAAGGATTGATGTTTGACTAATGACGTCAGCAGTCGTCGATGGCTGCGAGTGTTAAACGGCAGGCCCTCTGAGGAGATTGAGTGGTTGCAATCGAAACATGTCAGGGTAACCTGTCCGTAAAAACGCCTGGGTTCGAGCCCAGATTGAGTCAAGAATGAAAAATTATCAGTAAATTTTAATTAATTTTCATGTTGTAAAATTCCTTTCTTCATAAAAATAATTTAATGAAAATTAAATTTGATGAACTTAAGCCTGATTAAAAATATTAAAAATTTGGATTAAAAACCATAAATAGTTCAACAAAATAACCACAGTACTAATTATTGTTAAAGCTAAGGCACGAGCTCTATGTTTGCATTTGTCCTTCAAGTTGTGCTGAAAAGGTCAGCAAGAAAAAGAAAGACAAAAAAATTAAAAAACAAAACAAAATATGTACTTTGAACTTCAAGAAGAATTCTTGACAAAAGTACGAAAAAACAGAAGTAAAGGAAGAACATGTAAAATAAAATTAAAATAGATAATCATTCAAAGCAAATTTCGATCTACCAAAGGTTAAATACAATTTGGTTTAAGGATTGATGTTTGACTAATGACGTCAGCAGTCGTCGATGGCTGCGAGTGTTAAACGGCAGGCCCTCTGAGGAGATTGAGTGGTTGCAATCGAAACATGTCAGGGTAACCTGTCCGTAAAAACGCCTGGGTTCGAGCCCAGATTGAGTCAAGAATGAAAAATTATCAGTAAATTTTAATTAATTTTCATGTTGTAAAATTCCTTTCTTCATAAAAATAATTTAATGAAAATTAAACTTGATGAACTTAAGCCTAATTAAAAATATTAAAAATTTGGATTAAAAACCATAAATAGTTCAACAAAATAACCACAGTACTAATTATTGTTAAAGCTAAGGCACGAGCTCTATGTTTGCATATGTCCTTTAAGTTGTGCTGAAAAGGTCAGCCAGAAAAAGAAAGACAAAACAATTAAAAAACAAAATATGTACTTTGAACTTTAAGAAGAATTCTTGACAAAAGTACGAAAAAACAGAAGTAAAGGAAGAACATGTAAAATAAAATTAAAATAGATAATCATTCAAAGCAAATTTCGATCTACCAAAGGTTAAATACAATTTGGTTTAAGGATTGATGTTTGACTAATGACGTCAGCAGTCGTCGATGGCTGCGAGTGTTAAACGGCAGGCCCTCTGAGGAGATTGAGTGGTTGCAATCCAAACATGTCAGGGTAACCTGTCCGTAAAAACGCCTGGGTTCGAGCCCAGATTGAGTCAAGAATGAAAACTTATCAGTAAATTTTAATTAATTTTCATGTTGTAAAATTCCTTTCTTCATAAAAATAATTTAATGAAAATTAAATTTGATGAACTTAAGCCTAATTAAAAATATTAAAAATTTGGATTAAAAACCATAAATAGTTCAACAATATAACCACAGTACTAATTATTGTTAAAGCTAAGGCACGAGCTCTATGTTTGCATTTGTCCTTCAAGTTGTGCTGAAAAGGTCAGCAAGAAAAAGAAAGACAAAAAAATTAAAAAACAAAACAAAATATGTACTTTGAACTTCAAGAAGAATTCTTGACAAAAGTACGAAAAAACAGAAGTAAAGGAAGAACATGTAAAATAAAATTAAAATAGATAATCATTCAAAGCAAATTTCGATCTACCAAAGCTTAAATACAATTTGGTTTAAGGATTGATGTTTGACTAATGACGTCAGCAGTCGTCGATGGCTGCGAGTGTTAAACGGCAGGCCCTCTGAGGAGATTGAGTGGTTGCAATCGAAACATGTCAGGGTAACCTGTCCGTAAAAACGCCTGGGTTCGAGCCCAGATTGAGTCAAGAATGAAAAATGATCAGTAAATTCTAATTAATTTTCATGTTGTAAAATTCCTTTCTTCATTAAAATAATTTAATGAAAATTAAATTTGATGAACTTAAGCCCAATTAAAAATATTAAAAATTTGGATTAAAAACCATAAATAGTTCAACAAAATAACCACAGTACTAATTATTGTTAAAGCTAAGGCACGAGCTCTATGTTTGCATTTCTCCTTCAAGTTGTGCTGAAAAGGTCAGCAAGAAAAAGAAAGACAAAAAAATTAAAAAACAAAACAAAATATGTACTTTGAACTTCAAGAAGAATTCTTGACAAAAGTACGAAAAAACAGAAGTAAAGGAAGAACATGTAAAATAAAATTAAAATAGATAATCATTCAAAGCAAATTTCGATCTACCAAAGGTTAAATACAATTTGGTTTAAGGATTGATGTTTGACTAATGACGTCAGCAGTCGTCGATGGCTGCGAGTGTTAAACGGCAGGCCCTCTGAGGAGATTGAGTGGTTGCAATCGAAACATGTCAGGGTAACCTGTCCGTAAAAACGCCTGGGTTCGAGCCCAGATTGAGTCAAGAATGAAAAATTATCAGTAAATTTTAATTAATTTTCATGTTGTAAAATTCCTTTCTTCATAAAAATAATTTAATGAAAATTAAACTTGATGAACTTAAGCCTAATTAAAAATATTAAAAATTTGGATTAAAAACCATAAATAGTTCAACAAAATAACCACAGTACTAATTATTGTTAAAGCTAAGGCACGAGCTCTATGTTTGCATATGTCCTTCAAGTTGTGCTGAAAAGGTCAGCCAGAAAAAGAAAGACATAAAAATTAAAAAACAAAATATGTACTTTGAACTTTAAGAAGAATTCTTGATAAAAATACGAAAAAACAGAAGTAAAGGAAGAACATGTAAAACAAAATTAAAATAGATAATCATTCAAAGCAAATTTCGATCTACCAAAGGTTAAATACAATTTGGTTTAAGGATTGATGTTTGACTAATGACGTCAGCAGTCATCGATGGCTGCGAGTGTTAAACGGCAGGCCCTCTGAGGAGATTGAGTGGTTGCAATCGAAACATGTCAGGGTAACCTGTCCGTAAAAACGCCTGGGTTCGAGCCCAGATTGAGTCAAGAATGAAAACTTATCAGTAAATTTTAATTAATTTTCATGTTGTAAAATTCCTTTCTTCATAAAAATAATTTAATGAAAATTAAATTTGATGAACTTAAGCCTAATTAAAAATATTAAAAATTTGGATTAAAAACCATAAATAGTTCAACAATATAACCACAGTACTAATTATTGTTAAAGCTAAGGCACGAGCTCTATGTTTGCATTTGTCCTTCAAGTTGTGCTGAAAAGGTCAGCAAGAAAAAGAAAGACAAAAAAATTAAAAAACAAAACAAAATATGTACTTTGAACTTCAAGAAGAATTCTTGACAAAAGTACGAAAAAACAGAAGTAAAGGAAGAACATGTAAAATAAAATTAAAATAGATAATCATTCAAAGCAAATTTCGATCTACCAAAGGTTAAATACAATTTGGTTTAAGGATTGATGTTTGACTAATGACGTCAGCAGTCGTCGATGGCTGCGAGTGTTAAACGGCAGGCCCTCTGAGGAGATTGAGTGGTTGCAATCGAAACATGTCAGGGTAACCTGTCCGTAAAAACGCCTGGGTTCGAGCCCAGATTGAGTCAAGAATGAAAAATGATCAGTAAATTCTAATTAATTTTCATGTTGTAAAATTCCTTTCTTCATAAAAATAATTTAATGAAAATTAAATTTGATGAACTTAAGCCTAATTAAAAATATTAAAAATTTGGATTAAAAACTATAAATAGTTCAACAAAATAACCACAGTACTAATTATTGTTAAAGCTTAGGCACGAGCTCTATGTTTGCATTTGTCCTTCAAGTTGTGCTGAAAAGGTCAGCAAGAAAAAGAAAGACAAACAAATTAAAAAACAAAACAAAATATGTACTTTGAACTTCAAGAAGAATTCTTGACAAAAGTACGAAAAAACAGAAGTAAAGGAAGAACATGTAAAATAAAATTAAAATAGATAATCATTCAAAGCAAATTTCGATCTACCAAAGGTTAAATACAATTTGGTTTAAGGATTGATGTTTGACTAATGACGTCAGCAGTCGTCGATGGCTGCGAGTGTTAAACGGCAGGCCCTCTGAGGAGATTGAGTGGTTGCAATCGAAACATGTCAGGGTAACCTGTCCGTAAAAACGCCTGGGTTCGAGCCCAGATTGAGTCAAGAATGAAAAATTATCAGTAAATTCTAATTAATTTTCATGTTGTAAAATTCCTTTCTTCATAAAAATAATTTAATGAAAATTAATTTTGATGAACTTAAGCCTAATTAAAAATATTAAAAATTTGGATTAAAAACCATAAATAGTTCAACAAAATAACCACAGTACTAATTATTGTTAAAGCTAAGGCACGAGCTCTATGTTTGCATTTCTCCTTCAAGTTGTGCTGAAAAGGTCAGCAAGAAAAAGAAAGACAAACAAATTAAAAAACAAAACAAAATATGTACTTTGAACTTCAAGAAGAATTCTTGACAAAAGTACGAAAAAACAGAAGTAAAGGAAGAACATGTAAAATAAAATTAAAATAGATAATCATTCAAAGCAAATTTCGATCTACCAAAGGTTAAATACAATTTGGTTTAAGGATTGATGTTTGACTAATGACGTCAGCAGTCGTCGATGGCTGCGAGTGTTAAACGGCAGGCCCTCTGAGGAGATTGAGTGGTTGCAATCGAAACATGTCAGGGTAACCTGTCCGTAAAAACGCCTGGGTTCGAGCAAAGATTGAGTCAAGAATGAAAAATTATCAGTAAATTTTAATTAATTTTCATGTTGTAAAATTCCTTTCTTCATAAAAATAATTTAATGAAAATTAAATTTGATGAACTTAAGCCTAATTAAAAATATTAAAAATTTGGATTAAAAACCATAAATAGTTCAACAAAATAACCACAGTACTAATTATTGTTAAAGCTAAGGCACGAGCTCTATGTTTGCATTTGTCCTTCAAGTTGTGCTGAAAAGGTCAGCAAGAAAAAGAAAGACAAACAAATTAAAAAACAAAACAAAATATGTACTTTGAACTTCAAGAAGAATTCTTGACAAAAGTACGAAAAAACAGAAGTAAAGGAAGAACATGTAAAATAAAATTAAAATAGATAATCATTCAAAGCAAATTTCGATCTACCAAAGGTTAAATACAATTTGGTTTAAGGATTGATGTTTGACTAATGACGTCAGCAGTCGTCGATGGCTGCGAGTGTTAAACGGCAGGCCCTCTGAGGAGATTGAGTGGTTGCAATCGAAACATGTCAGGGTGACCTGTCCGTAAAAACGCCTGGGTTCGAGCCCAGATTGAGTCAAGAATTAAAAATTATCAGTAAATTTTAATTAATTTTCATGTTGTAAAATTCCTTTCTTCATAAAAATAATTTAATGAAAATTAAATTTGATGAACTTAAGCCCAATTAAAAATATTAAAAATTTGGATTAAAAACCATAAATAGTTCAACAATATAACCACAGTACTAATTATTGTTAAAGCTAAGGCACGAGCTCTATGTTTGCATTTCTCCTTCAAGTTGTGCTGAAAAGGTCAGCAAGAAAAAGAAAGACAAAAAAATTAAAAAACAAAACAAAATATGTACTTTGAACTTCAAGAAGAATTCTTGACAAAAGTACGAAAAAACAGAAGTAAAGGAAGAACATGTAAAATAAAATTAAAATAGATAATCATTCAAAGCAAATTTCGATCTACCAAAGGTTAAATACAATTTGGTTTAAGGATTGATGTTTGACTAATGACGTCAGCAGTCGTCGATGGCTGCGAGTGTTAAACGGCAGGCCCTCTGAGGAGATTGAGTGGTTGCAATCGAAACATGTCAGGGTAACCTGTCCGTAAAAACGCCTGGGTTCGAGCCCAGATTGAGTCAAGAATGAAAAATGATCAGTAAATTCTAATTAATTTTCATGTTGTAAAATTCCTTTCTTCATAAAAATAATTTAATGAAAATTAAATTTGATGAACTTAAGCCTAATTAAAAATATTAAAAATTTGGATTAAAAACTATAAATAGTTCAACAAAATAACCACAGTACTAATTATTGTTAAAGCTTAGGCACGAGCTCTATGTTTGCATTTGTCCTTCAAGTTGTGCTGAAAAGGTCAGCAAGAAAAAGAAAGACAAACAAATTAAAAAACAAAACAAAATATGTACTTTGAACTTCAAGAAGAATTCTTGACAAAAGTACGAAAAAACAGAAGTAAAGGAAGAACATGTAAAATAAAATTAAAATAGATAATCATTCAAAGCAAATTTCGATCTACCAAAGGTTAAATACAATTTGGTTTAAGGATTGATGTTTGACTAATGACGTCAGCAGTCGTCGATGGCTGCGAGTGTTAAACGGCAGGCCCTCTGAGGAGATTGAGTGGTTGCAATCGAAACATGTCAGGGTAACCTGTCCGTAAAAACGCCTGGGTTCGAGCCCAGATTGAGTCAAGAATGAAAAATTATCAGTAAATTCTAATTAATTTTCATGTTGTAAAATTCCTTTCTTCATAAAAATAATTTAATGAAAATTAATTTTGATGAACTTAAGCCTAATTAAAAATATTAAAAATTTGGATTAAAAACCATAAATAGTTCAACAAAATAACCACAGTACTAATTATTGTTAAAGCTAAGGCACGAGCTCTATGTTTGCATTTCTCCTTCAAGTTGTGCTGAAAAGGTCAGCAAGAAAAAGAAAGACAAACAAATTAAAAAACAAAACAAAATATGTACTTTGAACTTCAAGAAGAATTCTTGACAAAAGTACGAAAAAACAGAAGTAAAGGAAGAACATGTAAAATAAAATTAAAATAGATAATCATTCAAAGCAAATTTCGATCTACCAAAGGTTAAATACAATTTGGTTTAAGGATTGATGTTTGACTAATGACGTCAGCAGTCGTCGATGGCTGCGAGTGTTAAACGGCAGGCCCTCTGAGGAGATTGAGTGGTTGCAATCGAAACATGTCAGGGTAACCTGTCCGTAAAAACGCCTGGGTTCGAGCCCAGATTGAGTCAAGAATGAAAAATTATCAGTAAATTTTAATTAATTTTCATGTTGTAAAATTCCTTTCTTCATAAAAATAATTTAATGAAAATTAAATTTGATGAACTTAAGCCTAATTAAAAATATTAAAAATTTGGATTAAAAACCATAAATAGTTCAACAAAATAACCACAGTACTAATTATTGTTAAAGCTAAGGCACGAGCTCTATGTTTGCATTTGTCCTTCAAGTTGTGCTGAAAAGGTCAGCAAGAAAAAGAAAGACAAACAAATTAAAAAACAAAACAAAATATGTACTTTGAACTTCAAGAAGAATTCTTGACAAAAGTACGAAAAAACAGAAGTAAAGGAAGAACATGTAAAATAAAATTAAAATAGATAATCATTCAAAGCAAATTTCGATCTACCAAAGGTTAAATACAATTTGGTTTAAGGATTGATGTTTGACCAATGACGTCAGCAGTCGTCGATGGCTGCGAGTGTTAAACGGCAGGCCCTCTGAGGAGATTGAGTGGTTGCAATCGAAACATGTCAGGGTAACCTGTCCGTAAAAACGCCTGGGTTCGAGCCCAGATTTAGTCAAGAATGAAAAATTGTCAGTAAATTTTAATTAATTTTCATGTTGTAAAATTCCTTTCTTCATAAAAATAATTTAATGAAAATTAAATTTAATGAACTTAAGCCTAATTAAAAATATTAAAAATTTGGATTAAAAACCATAAATAGTTCAACAAAATAACCACAGAACTAATTATTGTTTAAGCTAAGGCACGAGCTCTATGTTTGCATTTGTCCTTCAAGTTGTGCTGAAAAGGTCAGCAAGAAAAAGAAAGACAAAAAAATTAAAAAACAAAACAAAATATGTACTTTGAACTTCAAGAAGAATTCTTGACAAAAGTACGAAAAAACAGAAGTAAAGGAAGAACATGTAAAATAAAATTAAAATAGATATTCATTCAAAGCAAATTTCGATCTACCAAAGGTTAAATACAATTTGGTTTAAGGATTGATGTTTGACTAATGACGTCAGCAGTCGTCGATGGCTGCGAGTGTAAAACGGCAGGCCCTCTGAGGAGATTGAGTGGTTGCAATCGAAACATGTCAGGATAACCTGTCCGTAAAAACGCCTGGGTTCGAGCCCAGATTGAGTCAAGGATGAAAAATTATCAGTAAATTTTAATTAATTTTCATGTTGTAAAATTCCTTTCTTCATAAAAATAATTTAATGAAAATTAAATTTGATGAACTTAAGCCTAATTAAAAATATTAAAAATTTGGATTAAAAATCATAAATAGTTCAACAAAATAACCACAGTACTAATTATTGTTAAAGCTAAGGCACGAGCTCTATGTTTGCATTTGTCCTTCAAGTTGTGCTGAAAAGGTCAGCGAGAAAGAGAATGACAAAAAAATTTAAAAACAAATCAAAATATGTACTTTGAACTTCAAGAAGAATTCTTGACAAAAGTACGAAAAAACAGAAGTATAGGAAGAACATGTAAAATAAAATTAAAATAGATAATCATTCAAAGCAAATTTCGATCTACCAAAGGTTAAATACAATTTGGTTTAAGGATTGATGTTTGACTAATGACGTCAGCAGTCGTCGATGGCTGCGAGTGTTAAACGGCAGGCCCTCTGAGGAGATTGAGTGGTTGCAATCGAAACATGTCAGGGTAACCTGTCCGTAAAAACGCCTGGGTTCGAGCCCAGATTGAGTCAAGAATGAAAAATTATCAGTAAATTTTAATTAATTTTCATGTTGTAAAATTCCTTTCTTCATAAAAATAATTTAATGAAAATTAAATTTGATGAACTTAAACCTAATTAAAAATATTAAAAATTTTTTTCTTTTATTTTAAAGATACCAATTTAGAATTTTATTTAGAAAGAACAACGAAAAGTATAATAGTTTTTTTTTTGTATCTCTTTTAGTTTTGGATGTATAAGTTTATCGAATTTAACCTTTTTTACCCCCTTAGCATTCGAATTTCCAAAAATCCCGTCTTAGTGGACTGATTTGGGGAGAGACCCACCTCCGGTAAAAATGTTAAGTTTTTAGCCTCAGGCGTTTAGGCTGTGCGATGATGAAACAGTCAGTGACGTTACAGTTTTATATATATATATATATATAGATAAAAATCATTGTACAATTAAACTTTTATAAAATGTTAAATCTTTATGAAGAGCTAGCAAAGCGGACCGGGGCCATCTAGTTAATAATAAATGCAAGTTTTTATGTTCTTAGCTCGTAGAGGGGAGATTTGACTTAAATTTGATGTTGTTTAATATGACACTTTTTAGACTGGTTTCTTAGCAATACTTAAATAAGGTACATGACGGAAATGTAAGTAGTTCCCTTTGTGCACTTGGTAATTCATATATTTTTATACCCTTCACCGAACGTAAAAGGGTATATATAACTTTGTCATTCCGCTTGTAATTTCTACAATATTGATCCTTCACCCTATTAAGTACATAAATTCTGGGTTCTATGAAAAGTGAAGTTCCAATCCGGTTGTGCGTCTGTCTGTTGAAATGGGTTTTCCGAAGCCCCCAGCTATGATGGGGTCTTGGTAGGGGTATCTTTATGTCAGGTATTCTTATTATAATTTTGCTATTGAAATTCCAGATCGGTCCAAAAATGGCTGAGATATGAGCAAAAAAACCACGACTACCTCTAATTTTTCCAAACATCCCTTGTTATAGGGAATGGTAAATGGATTCCAAAATCGATTTTCGATTTTTCGATCGACTTTTTTATATCGGTTTTTGAAATTAATTAATCGAACCTGAAAATCGATTTCAAAATCGTTTAAGATTAATTAACAAACTTATTCCTTATATCACAAAGGGGGATACACCAGTCTTTTCTTTTTGGCAAACTGCTAGGGAAATTGAACTAAGATTTTAACAGTGGGTAGGTATGACTACTGTTTATAAATTTCCTGCAAAAAGTGAAAATGTGTAATTTTTGAGATGGCCTTTACAGGAACAAGTGCGATATGTATGTACATTTCACATACATAAAATTGTGGTCTTGTGTTGTCAATCAGGCCTGTCACATAAATCAATTCCGATCGTATTTCCACAGGAATGTCCTGGTTTAATTCACCTTCTGTTTCTATATAATGTTGATTTTCATGTTTAGAACTGTTTTGTTCACTGTGCATTGATGTTTTTAATTTCTGAAGAAAAAGAGCCCCTATATTAAAGTTGAAAGTATACCAAGGGTACTAGTGGGTAAATACGTAAAACTTCAACGTTAAACTTGGAAAACTGCATAAGCATACCTACACACGCACATACGCAGAAAAAAATTCACGCAGTACAAAATCGCTTACGTAAATTCGATTGCAAAAAATCGATTTTTCTACCATAAAACCTATTTTCGATTGGAATCGAAATCGGTTTACCATTCCCTACCTTGTTGTGGTTGTATTTTTTTTAGTTTTTTCTGTATATCTGGAGAATGGCATGAGCCAAAGTTTCCAAATTAGGTACAAACATTTAGGTTCTCAATACACACCATACCACAAAATGTGGGCGGGATTGAAGAAGTGGGCGTGGTACCTCCCGTACGAAAATTTTATAAATCACCGCATTCGATACTATCGTATCGAATTGTTTTGCATACGATAGACACTGACGTATCGAATGAAAACTCGATAAATGTAATGTCGAGTTACTCGATATCGAATACTATTATTTCAAACTCGATACATTTCATTCGATATCGAGTTTCATGATACCAAAATAAATAATTTCGATACATTTTGCTTGAAATCGTATGCGGTGATTAGACCCCTGAATTTTTAGAACGTAATATGACCTATGGTTACGCCTAATATATCAAAAGACCAGAAATCTTTAGTAGAAAATATTTTCTGAAAATTTCGGAAAAATCGGTTCAGATACGAAAAAGTTAAAAAAGAAACTGTTCGAATCTTGGTTTTTTTAAAAAGAAATTGTTTTTTTTAATATTTTTATTTTATGTTTAAAAAACGACCTAAAATATATTTACTAATTTTCGCTTTTAAATTTAATTTATAATGAAGTTTTAAGTATTGTATATGAAATATGCACATACAGTGCGCTCGCGGTAACGTGAACTAATTAAAACCTAGGGAGTTCATGTTAGCGAAATTGTTCACGTTAGCGATTGTCGAATTTCGTAAAAAATATGTCGGTTTTACACGCTTGATCGTGAAATGTTTTTCTGATTATTTCCATTATTAAAATATAAAAATAAAATTATTAATTAGAATTCATTACAAAACAAAATGAGATCACGAGAATATATTTATTGAATTAAAATTACATTGCAAATATAATTATTCATAACATTTAGGCATTAAAAAACTCGGTTATCTTTTTCTTCTGCTTTTTCTTTTCTAATAAGTAGTTGAAATACTGTTTTCTCCCTTAAGCGTTTAACTACACTCATGGCACTTTGATCCACCATTGCATCTCCTGCCTATTGCAATGCATTGTTAAAATTTTCAATTGCCTCACTTGCAGCAATTTTTTTAACAGGATCATCGGAAATGCAAACTTTATAGGGTGTAGGATCAATATTGTAGAAATTACAAACGGAATGACAAAGTTATTAATACTCTTTTACCTTCGGTGAAGGGTATACAAAATTGTTCACGTTATAGAGCTTTCTGAGTTTGTTCACGTTACAGAGTAGTCAATGTAAAAAAAATCTTGTTCAAGTTAGGCGGTGTTCACGTTAGACGGTGTTCAAGTTACCGCGAGTGCACTGCATGTATATGTTAAAATTATTTAGTTTTTGTCTAGTTGCTCTGTATTCTGCTCGCACAAAGGTGAAGGGTATATAAGATTAGGCACAGCCGAATATAGCACTCTTACTTGTTTTTTTATGAAATTGCAAAAAGAACATTTTAAACTGAAAACCAAAATTGTTCGCTTGTTTAATTAAACTTTATTATTCACTTAAAGCAGTGATAACCAAGCTCCGAACTAACCAAGCCCCGAAGGCACGCAAACAAAAATATTATGTACTTGGGTGCGGTCGCAGAGACTGATGATAGCCTGATGTTTTGAAACGAACAAAGTTGTTGTAGACATGTGAATTGCCGACCGTGTCTGGGTGAAAAATACGATTATTAACTTACTCGCGAGCCTATGGAGTGGTTATCACTGACTTAAAGGATTAAAAATAAAATCGTTTAACTTTCACCAACGCAAACTATTTCGAAAACAAAACGATTTAAAATCGATAATGCCGGATTTACCATGGTAGAGTATTCACTATCTTCAAAAATGTATATCTTGACTCTTTTCTCGTATATTCTTTTAAATTAATATGTAAATTGAACTGTATATTGAAAAATAAAAACGCATAGACTATTTTTAATGTGCGAAAGAATTCTTTCCTTGCAACAATTACATTTAAAACAAAACCAAATTCTAGAAATGTTGTTTTTGTTTTAAATATGTATAGTTGTACGAAAAAAAGAATTCTTTCGCATATCAGAAATAGGCAGTTATTTATAAACAAACAAAATTTTATTATTGTTTTTGTTTAAGCTTTGATATTGTTACAAGTAAAACTGGGGTTTTATTTATATAATATCTTTAGTTTCCTACCGACCAGCAACCAGTGAAATGCGCATAGGAATAGCTTATCCCTTCAACAATAATTTTCAATTTATCAATAGTATGAAATGGGAATTAAGCATATTTAAACGAACCTTGTAAATTAGTTTTTTGAATCCCAAGAAAAACTTTGAAAATTTGAAGCTATTTGTGACATAATCAGGCATGTTCTGTAAATCACAAACTCACTTGTGATTTTGAAATCACAATTGTAATTATTTATTTATTTATTTTATTCATTTATGCAATATCAAGCCTTGGAGGCCAAAATAACAATATTACATTAATTAATGGGTGTTTTGAAAACCACAAAAGTCTTAACTTAGTTAAAAATGGTGGAAAAAACAAGCAATTAATTTTAAATTGGCGGCCACTTAGCTGGCTGGTTTAAAATCACAATTATGAAGAAAGCTTTTTGTCCAAACCACCTTTTTTGTGATTTCAAATCACTTTCACTAAAAGCAATTTTCAGAACATGCCTGAATATAAGGGTTGTTAACAATATAACACGGGATTCGCTAACCAAATCTTAACCACGTATCCGACCTTCTGCCGGGCGCAGATTTTCTCATCTATGGTATAACAAACATTGGGTAGTATGAATAAAAAAAGTCATTACTAAATACTTAAGCATTTTCTTACCAAATATTATTTTTTTAGATTTTACTTGATTTTATATTCCAAAAAAAAAAAAAGCAAATGCTTTGTTCAAAAAAGTAAATACTTGATTTTATATGAATAAACGCTTAAAATTGAAGTATTTACTGCAAAAAATTTAGTGTCCAAACGAGCAGACTAAATTTTTTCAAAAGCAGCAAACAGCAGACAGCAACATTTTTACATGTATTTTGTTGGTGGCGCAACATCAAAATACATGTAAAAATTTTGCAGACTGCTGTATTGTGAAGAGATACTCAGTCAGTTGGTTTTTTTAACTTTAAAAATATCTGCCAATTGTCATAAAAAAAATAATATAAAAATTATAAAAACAAATTGACAAAATGAATTTTTTATTAGGCTCTATGTTACCTGTAAATGGTCAAAATCGGAAAAGGAAGATATATAAGGAACGCAGAAATTGCGACGAGAATAATTTTAAACAACTGTTTCGTTTTAACCGGGATAGTGTAACGTTTCTGGCAAATCACTTTCTCAAGGAAAATAATGAAACTCGGGGCGGTGCATTAAGTAATGTAGAAAAAATCCAATTCCAATTTTCATTTAATTTATTTAATTTAGACGTTTCAGTCAAATCTGACGTTTAGCAAATACTTAATTCGAATTTTCGAACAAATTAAGTAAAGAATACTTTTATTCATAACAAATAAAGTAGTTACTTTAGGAACTTTCTTTGCTAAAAGTAACCACTTAAAAGTAATTGCTAATTTTTATTCATACCACCCATTGGCTTCGCTTCATAACACAGCGTTTACATTTGCCAGTACTGGCAAGACAGTAAGCATATACATATTAGTTGGCAAAACAATGCAAAAACAAAAAAGCTGCAAAAGTGTTTATGTATTAGTGAAAAAGTTTGAATGAATTGCTACTGTCTTGCCAGTACTGGCAAATGTAAACGCTATGTTAATCTTCTCCACATAGCCGACCTTCTGCCGGCCGTAAACATTATCTCTTCTATAGTATAAAAACCACTAGCTTCGCTTACTAAATCTTCTCCAAAAATGTTCTCCTATATGGTACTATAACAATCACTGGCTTCGCTACCTAAACCTTCTACCTACACATAGACAACCTTGGCCGGGCGCAAAGATTTCCTCCTCTCCACTGGCTTCGCTAGCTATTTAAATTATAAAAACAAAATATAATTTAAATACGGTTAATTTTACATTTGCCAGTACTGGCAAGACAGTAACAATTCATTCAAACTTTTCCAATAATACATAAACACTTTTACAGCTATTTTTTCCCATTGTTTTGCCAGCTAATATGTATATGCTTACTGTCTTGCCAGTACTGGCAAATGTAAACGCCAGGTCATTTAGCATTTGGTATTTTATTTAAGGTGCTATCAGACGGGATGTATTTTACATATGTACTGTCAAATTTTCCATCTGTAAAAGTTGTACACATCGTGTGATACATATGAAACTTTGCATGTGTAAAATACATGTGGAAATACATATGTAAATATATCGTGTAGACACCAAATTTTTTCAACAAACGTATGCTTACTAACATATGACAGGCATTTGTTAACGAAGTCAGCAAACGTTTGTTCACAATTATAGCATATCGTCTAGACACAATAATTTTACTTTTCAACAAACTTTCTACGTATGTTGACAAATATGTTATTTGTTGAAAGTCGTATGCAAGCTTTTCAGCATACGGCAAATTTGGTAGCATATAAAATAGATAAAAATTGGTATTCTTTCAATTACTTGTTTCATTTTGTATTTAACCCCGGAACTTATCAAGATTTCTAGCTCATCGGCAAACAAAAAATTGCATTTAGAAGTGCTTTGAAAATAAAAATGTTGGTCAACGAACTTTGTTTTAGAGATATAGATCATAAAAGTTGAAAAATTCTTTACCAATATCTCTTGAAGTATAAATTTGATCTCAGCAATATGGGTAGCGCTGAAGCGTGTTTCCAAATATCTTTTACGTGGTATATAAAACATGCTGAATTATTAACCCATTAAGAACCAATTTCAAAAAATATTTTTAGTTACTAATGTAATTTGTCAAAATGGCTCTTATCTCAAAATTAAGGTATTTTTATTTACATATAATATTTTCTAGAGAAATCTTCAAGCAAGAAATCTTATATGAAATATAATATAATGCATGGTACAGTAGCGTATAAAATTCTGAAGCTATTAAAGTTAACCATTTATATTCTAATAAATCTTTTTGTTTAATATATTAGGTTTGAGTAAACATGTGGTAATATTTAATTTACTTTATGTAATTGCTTCAATATAGGTATTAACTATATGGTATGACAAACATCAGCTTCGCTTAATAAATTTTTTCCTTATTGCCGGGTTCTTAATTTAATGGTATATCAAGCAACGACTTCGCTCAGCTGAGTAAATTTTCTTCTTTTTAACCAGAACCCCAACACCCTTAAAAATTGATGTTTCTGTTAAAGAAACTAACAAAAATTCGCGACAGAATGAACCGATTGCTATTTAATTTTGCAAGAACTTTATATGACTAGATATCACACTAAGATGATCGTTCCATAATTTACCATAGGCCCCATGTTAAACCCATTCTCGGAAATACTTAAATATGCCTAAGACGTACCTAATAACGCTATTATAGTAAAATTTGGACTTTAAAACGGTTGAAACATACAAGTGTTTTGTATTGAAATTTGGTCTTATTTATGTTTTTAATACTAAAAATTACTCAACCGATCAAGATTTTTAAGGACGTTATGGTATTGGTAATATTTTTGGGAGTGGTATTTGTATGGGAACAATAGATTTACAATAAAACTTTTTGACCCAGATTTAGTCTTAATGGTTTATGAGCGCAAAGACTCTTATTCGGAAAGAAGTTTTTATGGGATCTTTGAGAAATTATGGACCGTTCCTTATCGTTTAATTACAATAAATAATAGAACCAATGCACCAAATTTCATCAAATTATTGCGACAAGTACTTTGCGCACTACAAAGTGGACAGTCCGCCAGCCGGCCGGACGGACATCCTTATATCGACTGAGTCGATCAGTATACTTAACGATGGTTATAGGACCAATATTTTTAGGTGTTACAGACACTATAGTGGTGTGGGTATCAAATAAATCCATAAAACATTCTGGTCTGCACATAATTTACCATAGGGGTAGAACTGAAATAAATTAATAAACTGTGAGACTTTACTAATAATTTTAAGATCAATACAGTCCTTAAATATTTTAATTTTTTGCGGATTTAACCAAGCCCAATAAAGCACTCTTACTTTTTAAGTGTTAATTACACTATAACTATTCATTTTTGCAATAAAGGCGATAATTGATAACAAATTTTAAATAAAATAATAAAAAAATAGAATTGTCAAATGAATTTTTAAACAAATGTTCTCTTTACTCAACATACATAACAACATACGAAATTCAACATATCGTGTAGACACAAAAATTGTATGCTAACTTATTTGTTGAAATATCATTTGCTAGCATATGATGAATTTTAAAAATTAAGTATTTTCAGCATATCGTCTAGACACCTAGCATATTGCATATGCTGATAGAGACATTTGTTATTATTTTTAAGCATATGAGTATAAGCATACATTTGCTGATTCAACATATCGTCTAGACTAAGCTTTATTTTACTTTAGTTTACAAAAACAGATAAGGAAATTAAATAATTTGTTAATATGTTGATTACATAATAAAATGTTTGGATTGTTAAATCGTTTATATTAATTTATTTTTATATTAAAAATATTTTGTTAGCTGTAATTTTTTCCTGATGATTAATATAATAAAATTAACATTATAATGTTAAAAGTTCGAACATTTAATGTTTTTTGAAATTAAAAAAGTATATTTTTAAAAGGTATTACACACATAGGAAAAGTTTGATAAATCAAACTTAATTAAAAGACGGTTATTTGAAACAGGCTTATAATAAGCTGGTTTAAAACTTTGTATTATAAAAAAAAAACTTTTCATAACCTTAAAAAAAACTTTTTACTACAACAAACCATGTATAACCTATATATATATATATATATATATATATTCCGGTGTAAATATACTTTTATTCGCTTAAAATAGCTCAGAAATATATAAGGTCCTTTAAACGAATTATATGAAAACGAGATTCAATATATAATTATGCTTACTTTTGCAATTTCGAACTTTAACGTTCGTATACACAATTTTAGTTAACGGTCTTAGTGGCTTTTTTCGAAAGTAAAAAAATGTTTCGTTTGGGAATTTAAATTGAAAGAACAATAAAAAAATTAAATTAATTTTTGTTTACAAAGCTAAACTTGTAAAAAATGTATTCCTTTGCACTAATTTCTGCGTACATGAAAACGTAAAAATAACGCCCTGTAACTTAACCCATCAAATTGCATACTTCCACAGACCAAGTTGATTCAGTTTTCCCACACACGATTAAGTTAAAAGCGAAACATCAGTATTGCGTGTTTATTTATGAATTTATTATAAAAGAATGTTTATTTATTAGTAAAATGCTAGCTTGTTTTAAAATATTCGCTAAAAATTTACCGAGTTATTAAAATTTTAATAAAAATAATCTAAGAATTCTTTTATTTTGATAAGTTACTTTTTATAAAAAAAATTAATAAATGAGGTAAGTTGAAATTGTTTTATAATAAATTCATAAATGATACTGTTCCTAAATAAAAAAATGTGCAAAAACAACTCCAAAGTTAAAAAATAGAGAACATTTAAAAATTTTTTTTTAAGAAACGCTGTTCTTAAAAAAGAACATTTAAAATTTGAAGGACAGATTCTTGTTGTGCTCGACAAGACCTACTAGAAAAAAATGACTACATCCCAGGTATTTCTGTTTAATTTTATTTTTTAACACTGTGTTATTATTAATTAAAACTGAAAACATTTTGAATTAAACTTAAAATAAATAAAACTTTGGTTTTATATAACATAAAACAATAAAATCATTTTTTGGTCCCAAAATCTTGTTTACTGTAAAATCTGGGCATCTCTCGTTGTTGTTAAAGCGCGGGCTCTTGTACTAAAATAAATTAAAATTATTTTTCTGGGGTCTAATGCAGACAAAAATACAACATATCGCTCATTTGCTGCAAGACCGGCATAACTCAAAAAATAACATTTTGGAGTTAGATATGCCGAATTGTTCGCTTTATTTTTCTTTATATTGTGTATTAAATTCATCTTAATATCTTTTATACTTTCTCACTTTGAAGAGGATGTGTCTTCTTTTTTTTAAGTAGTTAGAGCAAATTAAAAACTTTAAATGCGTTTATCTCGAAATGGATTTTTTGGAGTTATGCCGGTCTTGCAGCAAATGAGCGATATTTACTCTATTTTAAGTCGATAACAAAATTTTTTTTTCACACACCTTAATGTATACTACATACTCTTTTTTATATCTATCACATTTTATATTCCATAAGTCTGGAAAATATTTATAATATTTTTCAGTATTTGGAGTTTTTGGCATTTTGCCTTATTCTTTTTTCATATTTTTATATGTATTTGAAAAACTAAAAAGGTAACACGAATTTCAACAAGAAACATTACCATACACGATGAAACATTAAGTTGAATATGCCTAAGTTGTTACTAATTTTGTATCGTGCGTCATCGCTTTTATATAAAAACACTACCTGGGTAATACTGCTCACATACGATGCAACATAAGTGGAAATATAAAATATAAAAAAATTTCTACCACGCGAAACATTACACTTAACAAGCCTATGTTTTTAATAATGTTGCACTATTTTTGATAAAAATACGAGCAGCATACAGTGAGTACATGTTATTCTCGTTTCTTTATCAAAATCTATATTCATACGAAACATAAATAAATATAGAAAATAAAACCCAAAAAATTTCTGGATTGCTAAAAATATATAATTTTACATAAACTATTTTTATCATAAATAGCGAATCTGGTAAAACTATAATAAAACATATTGTAGTATTTAATTTAAAAATGTAATTTAAGTTTGATCAAAAAAGTATTCCTCGAAATATTTTAAATAAAGGTTAACAAAACTTAAAACATTTTAAGGTGCTATCAGACGGGATGTATTTTACATATGTACTGTCAAATTTTCCATCTGTAAAAGTTGTACACAACGTGTGATACATATGAAACTTTGCATGTGTAAAATACATGTGGAAATACATATGTAAATTTTTCGATTAGAACACGCTCTTTTTTCCTGTGGCATACATAAACAAAACAGCTGGTTTGTTTTGAAACGTAAACAAAAGTCAGCTTTGACTGTCACTTTTCTTTCCCATATGTAATTCCGTATGTATGTCAAAATTTCCATTTTACATACGATTCATAATTTTTGCTATCACACCTGCTTATGTTTTTCCTTATGACATAACCTATAAATGTAAACAAAAGCTGACTTTTGTTTACGTTTCAAAACAAACCAGCTGTTTTGTTTATGTTTGCCACAGGAAAATAGAGCGTGTTCTAATCGAAAAATTTACATATGTATTTCCACATGTATTTTACACATGCAAAGTTTCATATGTATCACACGATGTGTACAACTTTTACAGATGGAAAATTTGACAGTACATATGTAAAATACATCCCGTCTGATAGCACCTTAAAATGTTTTAAGTTTTGTTAACCTTTATTTAAAATATTTCGAGGAATACTTTTTTGATCAAACTTAAATTACATTTTTAAATTAAATACTACAATATGTTTAATTATAGTTTTACCAGATTCGCTATTTATGATAAAAATAGTTTATGTAAAATTATATATTTTTAGCAATCCAGAAATTTTTTGGGTTTTATTTTCTATATTTATTTATGTTTCGTATGAATATAGATTTTGATAAAGAAACGAGAATAACATGTACTCACTGTATGCTGCTCGTATTTTTATCAAAAATAGTGCAACATTATTAAAAACATAGGCTTGTTAAGTGTAATGTTTCGCGTGGTAGAAATTTTTTTATATTTTATATTTCCACTTATGTTGCATCGTATGTGAGCAGTATTACCCAGGTAGTGTTTTTATATAAAAGCGATGACGCACGATACAAAATTAGTAACAACTTAGGCATATTCAACTTAATGTTTCATCGTGTATGGTAATGTTTCTTGTTGAAATTCGTGTTACCTTTTTAGTTTTTCAAATACATATAAAAATATGAAAAAAGAATAAGGCAAAATGCCAAAAACTCCAAATACTGAAAAATATTATAAATATTTTCCAGACTTATGGAATATAAAATGTGATAGATATAAAAAAGAGTATGTAGTATACATTAAGGTGTGTGAAAAAAAAATTTTGTTATCGACTTAAAATAGAGTAAATATCGCTCATTTGCTGCAAGACCGGCATAACTCCAAAAAATCCATTTCGAGATAAACGCATTTAAAGTTTTTAATTTGCTCTAACTACTTAAAAAAAAGAAGACACATCCTCTTCAAAGTGAGAAAGTATAAAAGATATTAAGATGAATTTAATACACAATATAAAGAAAAATAAAGCGAACAATTCGGCATGTCTAACTCCAAAATGTTATTTTTTGAGTTATGCCGGTCTTGCAGCAAATGAGCGATATGTTGTATTTTTGTCTGCATTAGACCCCAGAAAAATAATTTTAATTTATTTTAGTACAAGAGCCCGCGCTTTAACAACAACGAGAGATGCCCAGATTTTACAGTAAACAAGATTTTGGGACCAAAAAATGATTTTATTGTTTTATGTTATATAAAACCAAAGTTTTATTTATTTTAAGTTTAATTCAAAATGTTTTCAGTTTTAATTAATAATAACACAGTGTTAAAAAATAAAATTAAACAGAAATACCTGGGATGTAGTCATTTTTTTCTAGTAGGTCTTGTCGAGCACAACAAGAATCTGTCCTTCAAATTTTAAATGTTCTTTTTTAAGAACAGCGTTTCTTAAAAAAAAATTTTTAAATGTTCTCTATTTTTTAACTTTGGAGTTGTTTTTGCACATTTTTTTATTTAGGAACAGTATCATTTATGAATTTATTATAAAACAATTTCAACTTACCTCATTTATTAATTTTTTTTATAAAAAGTAACTTATCAAAATAAAAGAATTCTTAGATTATTTTTATTAAAATTTTAATAACTCGGTAAATTTTTAGCGAATATTTTAAAACAAGCTAGCATTTTACTAATAAATAAACATTCTTTTATAATAAATTCATAAATAAACACGCAATACTGATGTTTCGCTTTTAACTTAATCGTGTGTGGGAAAACTGAATCAACTTGGTCTGTGGAAGTATGCAATTTGATGGGTTAAGTTACAGGGCGTTATTTTTACGTTTTCATGTACGCAGAAATTAGTGCAAAGGAATACATTTTTTACAAGTTTAGCTTTGTAAACAAAAATTAATTTAATTTTTTTATTGTTCTTTCAATTTAAATTCCCAAACGAAACATTTTTTTACTTTCGAAAAAAGCCACTAAGACCGTTAACTAAAATTGTGTATACGAACGTTAAAGTTCGAAATTGCAAAAGTAAGCATAATTATATATTGAATCTCGTTTTCATATAATTCGTTTAAAGGACCTTATATATTTCTGAGCTATTTCAAGCGAATAAAAGTATATTTACACCGGAATATATATATATATATAGGTTATACATGGTTTGTTGTAGTAAAAAGTTTTTTTTAAGGTTATGAAAAGTTTTTTTTTTATAATACAAAGTTTTAAACCAGCTTATTATAAGCCTGTTTCAAATAACCGTCTTTTAATTAAGTTTGATTTATCAAACTTTTCCTATGTGTGTAATACCTTTTAAAAATATACTTTTTTAATTTCAAAAAACATTAAATGTTCGAACTTTTAACATTATAATGTTAATTTTATTATATTAATCATCAGGAAAAAATTACAGCTAACAAAATATTTTTAATATAAAAATAAATTAATATAAACGATTTAACAATCCAAACATTTTATTATGTAATCAACATATTAACAAATTATTTAATTTCCTTATCTGTTTTTGTAAACTAAAGTAAAATAAAGCTTAGTCTAGACGATATGTTGAATCAGCAAATGTATGCTTATACTCATATGCTTAAAAATAATAACAAATGTCTCTATTAGCATATGCAATATGCTAGGTGTCTAGACGATATGCTGAAAATACTTAATTTTTAAAATTCATCATATGCTAGCAAATGATATTTCAACAAATAAGTTAGCATACAATTTTTGTGTCTACACGATATGTTGAATTTCGTATGTTGTTATGTATGTTGAGTAAAGAGAACATTTGTTTAAAAATTCATTTGACAATTCTATTTTTTTATTATTTTATTTAAAATTTGTTATCAATTATCGCCTTTATTGCAAAAATGAATAGTTATAGTGTAATTAACACTTAAAAAGTAAGAGTGCTTTATTGGGCTTGGTTAAATCCGCAAAAAATTAAAATATTTAAGGACTGTATTGATCTTAAAATTATTAGTAAAGTCTCACAGTTTATTAATTTATTTCAGTTCTACCCCTATGGTAAATTATGTGCAGACCAGAATGTTTTATGGATTTATTTGATACCCACACCACTATAGTGTCTGTAACACCTAAAAATATTGGTCCTATAACCATCGTTAAGTATACTGATCGACTCAGTCGATATAAGGATGTCCGTCCGGCCGGCTGGCGGACTGTCCACTTTGTAGTGCGCAAAGTACTTGTCGCAATAATTTGATGAAATTTGGTGCATTGGTTCTATTATTTATTGTAATTAAACGATAAGGAACGGTCCATAATTTCTCAAAGATCCCATAAAAACTTCTTTCCGAATAAGAGTCTTTGCGCTCATAAACCATTAAGACTAAATCTGGGTCAAAAAGTTTTATTGTAAATCTATTGTTCCCATACAAATACCACTCCCAAAAATATTACCAATACCATAACGTCCTTAAAAATCTTGATCGGTTGAGTAATTTTTAGTATTAAAAACATAAATAAGACCAAATTTCAATACAAAACACTTGTATGTTTCAACCGTTTTAAAGTCCAAATTTTACTATAATAGCGTTATTAGGTACGTCTTAGGCATATTTAAGTATTTCCGAGAATGGGTTTAACATGGGGCCTATGGTAAATTATGGAACGATCATCTTAGTGTGATATCTAGTCATATAAAGTTCTTGCAAAATTAAATAGCAATCGGTTCATTCTGTCGCGAATTTTTGTTAGTTTCTTTAACAGAAACATCAATTTTTAAGGATGTTGGGGTTCTGGTTAAAAAGAAGAAAATTTACTCAGCTGAGCGAAGTCGTTGCTTGATATACCATTAAATTAAGAACCCGGCAATAAGGAAAAAATTTATTAAGCGAAGCTGATGTTTGTCATACCATATAGTTAATACCTATATTGAAGCAATTACATAAAGTAAATTAAATATTACCACATGTTTACTCAAACCTAATATATTAAACAAAAAGATTTATTAGAATATAAATGGTTAACTTTAATAGCTTCAGAATTTTATACGCTACTGTACCATGCATTATATTATATGAAAGCTTGAAGATTTCTCTAGAAAATATTCTATGTAAATAAAAATACCTTAATTTTGAGATAAGAGCCATTTTGACAAATTACATTAGTAACTAAAAATATTTTTTGAAATTGGTTCTTAATGGGTTAATAATTCAGCATGTTTTATATACCACGTAAAAGATATTTGGAAACACGCTTCAGCGCTACCCATATTGCTGAGATCAAATTTATACTTCAAGAGATATTGGTAAAGAATTTTTCAACTTTTATGATCTATATCTCTAAAACAAAGTTCGTTGACCAACATTTTTATTTTCAAAGCACTTCTAAATGCAATTTTTTGTTTGCCGATGAGCTAGAAATCTTGATAAGTTCCGGGGTTAAATACAAAATGAAACAAGTAATTGAAAGAATACCAATTTTTATCTATTTTATATGCTACCAAATTTGCCGTATGCTGAAAAGCTTGCATACGACTTTCAACAAATAACATATTTGTCAACATACGTAGAAAGTTTGTTGAAAAGTAAAATTATTGTGTCTAGACGATATGCTATAATTGTGAACAAACGTTTGCTGACTTCGTTAACAAATGCCTGTCATATGTTAGTAAGCATACGTTTGTTGAAAAAATTTGGTGTCTACACGATATGTTGGCGCCGAAAGCAAATTTTTCAACATAAATTTGCTGATTCAACATATCGTGTAGACTAAGCTTAATATTAAAAAAAGTATTTTTGTTTATAATAAAATAAACTTTCCATCCCTGAATAACTTTATTTAATTTGGTAACACTGCCAATTTAAGCCTGTAAAGCAAAATAAAAACACTCAATTCTGTCTGCAACATTTCTCTGAGATTTACAATTTGAATTGAGTGAAAAAAAAAGTTTGTCAGCAAAAGTATGTTATTTTCTCGCGGGTGTCCAATTTTACTGTCTGCTAAATTAGCTAGACAGTAGACAAGACAGTTGGAAAAGTGTGCATGTATTAGTGAAAAAGTTTGCATGTATTGCTACTGTCTTGCCAGTACTGGCAAATGTAAACGGCAAGTTAAATTTTGTCAACCAAGGCGAATTTTAAAAGGTAAACTCAACTCGTCAACCGTTCATCAGCTGTCTCCACGGCGAATTAAAAAAAAATTGTCAAAATATACTTTTGTTTTGAGAAGAAGTTGATTGAACATTAGCAAAAAAGCAGTTCAAAAAATCACTATTATCCTTTAAAAAGACAATATCATCTTTTTAATTCACTTTTATTGGCTTAATTATTAAAAATTTACCCAATCTAACCAAAGAGTGAGTTTGGGCTGTTTTGTGTACTAGAACGTGCGGTAACTTTTGGATCCAGCGGGGTCTTAACTTTGAGTAGAATATAACGGTTTATTATTTAAAATTTAAATTTATTTTTCAGCTTTATACTATTTCACACTCACGCACCACCGATCATAATGAAATTAAAGTAAAAACTGCCATCACTTAGGCAAATTGCTTTTGTACTTGGTATTCACTTTTTAACTGCAAATCGTTGCGAAGAAGTCAGTATTATATGGGCAATGTTCATTTTTGCTGTTGTTGCAATTAAATAACTGTTACAATTATCTGAACAACTTTTTAGAGTGTCGAAAAAGTATAATTTAAGAACTCGTTATTCGGTTCTAACGTATTTTGTTGTTGCCAAATTCCGCAAAATCTACTGTTTAACTACCAAATGTTGCGAAGTAGTTCAAATTTAGTTGATAATTGAATATTACCTCGGGTCTCCACGTAGCAATATTTATTGCGGCAAACGTCAAATTTGATTGCTCCATAAAATTTGCGACGTATAGACCGCATATTGCCATGAGTGGCAATCCATTGCGCAATGATTGCTCTTCTTATTGCTTGAGCAATTATTGCTTAGCAATCTGCTGTCAAATCAGTTGTAATTTATCTGACATTTCATTTCTCTGTACGTTTGGTTATTTATTAGTGTGTTTATTTATTAAAAAAGAAAAAATACTTCAACAAAATACAGAAAAAGTTTTTATATATTACATTTTTAAATAAACGTCAATATCAACACAAGCAAACGAAGAATTTGTTTTTTTTTTGTATATTTTTATTTTTTCAATAGAACAATACAAGTTTTAGGTTTTTTTCATATGCAAATAAACAAAAAAGCAATACAAAACACAGCTACGACAATTACAATTAATTATTTTATTAATTAATTTAAAAAAGAAAATTTAACAATCACTTCAAAACACAACATAAAACATTTGTTATAAATACAGCCACAAAACTTTATACAACTACTCGAGGTGAAAATTGCAAATTTATGGCAAAGCAATAACAAGTGTTCTCCAGCAATATAATCAGCAATCATTGCTCCATTGTTCTGTCATTGTTTTGCCGACGTTATTGCTTGTACTTTGCAATAAAAATTGCTACGTGGAGACCCAGCGTTACTCTATCAATTGCTTGGAGGTTAGACAAGACAGTTGGAAAAGTGTGCATGTATTAGTGAAAAGGTTTGCATGTATTGCTACTGTCTTGCCAGTACTGGCAAATGTAAACGCCAGGCTAGTTATACAACTGCCCGTCTACAACTGACATGATTTTCTGTTTTAACTTGATGTTATAAAACATTTGCATTAACAACCGTGTTATAACATGATAAAACTTCTAACATGATGAGTCTATACTTAACACTAACATAATATTAGTGTTAAAGTTAAGCATTTCATGTCAGTTGTTAGTTGTAGACTGCATGTAACAACATTAGCAAGGCGAAATTAAAATACCAAATTTAGATACTTTTACTATTACTGTTTTACTGTAGTGGGATTCTGTAACTTTTAACAATAACAACAGTTGTTATAATTGTCAACATGTTTTGTTGTTTGCACTATCGATTACGTGATTCTGTAAATTGTTGTTAAAAACATAGATAAAAATTAACGTCAAGTGGCATCACTGTCAAAAAAAGGGCAAAATAACGAAAAACACAAAGAGGAATAAAAAAAAAAAAAAACAAATAAAATTATTAAAACTAAACAGAATTTTTTTTAGTTTTTTGTTTTTTTAAGAAGATAAGCCAAACATTTTACTATTAAATTAAATGCAAATTATTTAATTGCCATTTTCAAGTTATATTATTTCTTTTAGCTAAATATTTTTTATTTTTTCAACATTTAACAATAAATAAACAACACTAAAAAAGTTGTCGTTTACTTAACACAAGCAGCTGACTTAACGATAACAAGTGATGTTTAAAATGTTACAGAATAGCAAAATCGGTAATTTGCTTGTTAATTTTTTTTAACAATGACAACTATTGTTAAAATTAATTACAGAATCGCACTACTGATAAGCAGAAACCTATATTGTGCTTATATTGAAGGTGTCATGACCATTACTCCCACTCAGTAATTTGTTTGACAGATAAAGAAAAGCAAACTACTATGACCATTCTGCAGATATAAAGAAATCTAAAATCTACCACGACAGGCCTACTTCCCCAATCTAGCTCATTTTTTTGATAAATGTTGTTAACTGATAACCAAGTTAAATATTTGTACAAAATCTCTATCTTTCACAGAAAAAATTACTGCCGAATTATTTTCAAACAAACGCTTGTGTGAAATTTTTTTTAATTTCTACAAATTTTTTTACTGATTCAATTAAAATTTTTGTTTGATTTTTATTTAACCAACAAAAATGTTGACAACCATTCAAAAATATAATACACGCGTTATTGGTTTCAAGTTTACATAATTTTGTATGAAATATTTAACACTTTTTAATGTTGTCGTCTTTTTGCATTTTTTATTTGATCGTAAGCAACACTTCTTTATGTGAAATATAAGAACTACAACAAAAAACACATGCAGTCTATTTTTGGACACTTTAAAAAAGTACAACAGTAAGAAAGATGAAGAGGTTGAATTAAAAAAAAAAAATAACAGGTAAAAAACGTTTCACTCTTTTTAAACAACAGAAACAACAACAACATTATAAGAAACAAAATAAATTTTTGGTTGGTTTCAAAGTTGGTTAAAAAAAAAAAAACAAAATCCCGTATTCAATTTTTTCAAACTGTTTGCTTAAATACATCAAATACAAAAATATAATGATGACGAAAAACATTACGAGTCGGTCTGTCGTCGTTTTTGGGTTACATTTTTTCTTCATTAGCAAAGGAAAGGATACAACAACAGTGAGTGATGACGAAAAACATTGTGTGTATAAAAAAAGACTTCGTTCAAAAATTATTCCAACAAAAAAATGTGTCTCAAAGTCAGCCGGCCGCTCTGCTCTCTCTGCCATCATCTTCTAATACAATGCCTGCTTGTGTGCGCATCATTGCTTGTGCAAAAAAACATTTTTTTTGATTTTGAAATTTAGTATATGAATTTCAGTAAACTTTTTGTTTGATTCAGTTAAATTATTTGTTTGAAAAAATCAGAATTTGTTTATAGGACCGATTTCAGACAAAAAATTGTTTGATTCTACAAATTTTTTGTTTGAATTGGAAAAATATTTTTTTTCTGTATTGTAATGGAGGACTTTTCTGTAACCGTTTTCCAGAAATGAAATTATTCATGCTGTCTTTTTCTGTGAGGTGCCATGCCCACTTGGAATTTTACAAACATTTATAGCCTTTGTTAAACCTATAGATACTTATTTTACACTCTAAATATTTACAAAAATCAATTCCCTGGATCTATTCGTTGGATGACTTATTCACTGTCCAAATTTCTTGTCTATTACTTCCGCCGTTTGGACTGCGCGAAGATGAATCAATCACTTGACTAAGTCATAATGTTTGTTCAACAGTTGCGTCTTTTGGGGGTACTGCTCCTCTGCTCTATCGACAAAATTAGTAGTCCATTTTATTTTTTGGGCTCACAGGATGCTATTGTAAAAATGTATTGCTCCTCCTGCACCACACCATAAGAGTGGGTCTTAAAAGCTTGAAGGCTTTTATTTCAGATATGCGGTATTTTATCTTTTCGTTCTATGGAGGTACTGCTACCCCGCCCATTTTTTTTTTAATTTAAAGTGTACCATTCTAGCGGCTTTAACTAAGTTTGAAGACTGTCGCTATAATAGTTCTTCAGTTACGCGATATTTTATATATTCATCCTATGAGGGTGTTGCTCCCCCTGCGTCTTCTCCCTTTTTTCATTTTTAAAGGTGTATTTCACCATAAAAGTGCCTCCTACCAAGTTTGAACATCCTCAATACAACAGTATGTAAGATTTACGATACTTAACATTGGCGTCCTATGGGGGTACCATTTGCCCTGCTACTATCCTCTTTCAATTTCAAGAAAATGGGAGCAGCGGCTCTTAAGATATGCTATACTTAATATTGGCATCCTATGGAGGGTACCACTTCGGCTCAGCAGTTTATCAGTCTATAAACCAACAAAAAAACGGACAAACAGACAAAGGTTTTTCATTTATATATATAAAGATTTATTGCTCCCCCTGCACCTACCTCTCTTAATTTTTATTTTGAAAGGTGTAATTTATCCTAAGAGTGAGTCGTAAAAAGCTTGAAGACTTTTTTCTACAAAAGTTCGGTCTTTAACATTTTCGTTCAATGGGGGTACTGCTCCTCCTCCGTCTTCCCCACCCATTTTTATTTTGAAATTTATAGTGTACCATAATAGCGGCTTTAGACACGTTTGAAGACTCTCGCTATAAAAGTTCTTCAGTTACGCGATATTTAATACATTAGGGCTGCCAGATGTTTGAACCTATCAACCAGGACACATGGAAAAGGGGATAAAAAATTATACCAACACAAAATTTTTTTTTATACAAAGGTATGTAGTATATCGCACCCCATATACTAAAGTGTCACAACTAGGGATGCCAATCGGGATTGATTTTAGAAAATCCCGAGATTCGGGATTTTTTTTTAAATAAACAACACTGTTTTTTATTTATTTATGAATTTTCAAAAGGTATTATTTATATAACATATATTTTTAAAAAAGAAAAATAAGAATTATAAAAATAAAAAATACAACTGAAATATAATTTTTAATAATTTTTTTTTGTATAGAGTATAAAAATTCAATAAAAACGAAAATTTTTGTATACAAAACTTGATATATTAAAAATCCCGAAAAATCCCGGGATTAAAAAAATAAATCCCGGGATTCGGGATTTCGCGTTTGGCATCCCTAGTCACAACTCAAAATTTTTCAAAAATGACTTTTTTCATAAATTAATTCTCATTTCACATCTCTAGCTACTTACAAAATTGAAAAATGCATAGCAAAACTTTCTTCAGATTGGACTTTTTTCATTAGGAAACTAATATTTATTTTTTAAATATTAGCACCATTTTAACATAAACTGTTTTTTGGCTCTCCTGAAAATTTAAGAATTTTGAGTTGTTACAGTTTAGTATTTAGGATGCGATATGTAAAAACCATCCAGTTCTTATTTTTAAATCCAACAATATAGAAAAAAAATTAATGTGTACTTCATGTACATAAAAACGATGAAAAATAATAAAAAGTCGAGCTTAAAATTTTCTAAACTAAAATTATTTTCAGAAGATTGCACTTTTTCTAGAACTTCATTTCGGTCTTTGATATAGTTATAAAACAGGTAGCATGTCATATTAAAATCAAACTTACATTGAATAATACTCTCCAGTGTTCAGTCTTAAACAAGTTGCTTTCCTTTGTCCATTGAGCAGACTAAGTACTCAACTTGAAAAAAATCAAACTCTTTTGATTTTTCTTCAACCAACTGGACAACTGTCATACTAATCAATTGAAAAAGCCATACACCGACTCAGTTGTCAATTGAATTGAAACGTGTATGGGCTGCCTAACCTTGCGGCCACACGTTCAAGTTGTTCTTGATAGTCTTTTACATATACTGCCTGTCAAAATTACATAAATTGAAAACTGAGAGTGTTTTGCAAATTGAAAGGCAAAACTTGATCGTGTGGCCACCAAGTTAGAGAAAGCAATTTGTTATCGGTTTTCGATTACTTATACAAGTTGTTTGCACGGTATTACTTTTTACAGTAACTAGTTGAAACAAAATTTGAAAGAGGATTGACTATCATCTAATATTATTGAAAGCTTTAACCAGCTTTACACCAGATAACAGTTGAATTTAATTAAAGTTATTTGTACAATTACCTTATGTTAGCAGTGTTATAACAGAAATCTTAACCTTTGTTAACAACTAAAGCAAAAAACTAATTTGTTTGTCTTGACCTGTACAAAAAACCAGGACAATTTAATAGTTGACCAGGACATCAGGACAAGTAGTCTAAAACCAGGACAATCCTGGAAAACCAGGACGTATGGCAGGCCTATAATACATGCATCCCATTGGGGGTATTGCTCCTCCTGAGCCTATCCTTTTTATTTCTAAATTTTTGGGAATACAAGATTTTAATTTATGTAAAATATTTTGTTAGTCGTGGCTACCATAAGAGTGACTCCTACCAATTTTGAGCATTCTCACTATAACAGTTATTAAGATATGCGATATTTCACAATGGTGTCCTATAAGGTGTACCACTTTCCCTGCTGCTATCTTATTTAAATTTCGGGGATGAGAAGATGCTACAGCAAAAAGTTCAAGAAAATTAGTGCAGCGGCTCCTAAGATATGCGATACTTAATATTGGCCTCCTATGGAAGGTAACACTTCCATTCCCCTATCGAAAAAATAAGTAGCCTACTTTATTTTCGGGGCAGACGTGATGTTACTGTAAAAATTTCAGGAAAATCCGTTCAGGAGTTTAGGAGTTTATAAGCCAACAAACAAACAGACAACCATTTTTTTATATACATATATAGTGAAGAATATTAATTATGTTTTGTTCTCTTCATATTTTTTTTGTACATTTTCTTCTTTTATATTGTCAGCATTCGTGCCTTGAAAGGAGTTTTACCGTGAACGTAAACAGACGTGTTGTGAATCTCTGCCGAAAAAAAAATAAATAAAAACTCAGGAAACCGTGTCTTAATTGCCGAACTTTGTATTAAATGTATCGATTCTAGTGTCAAATTTCATTGCAAAAAAACAAAATAAAATTTATAAAAAAAAAGAAAAAATCATGGTGAAATTACTACAAGGTGGCAGCGCTAGGTGTTGTTGTACAACAATACAACAAAAACAGGCAAATTTGTTTGTGTAATAAACTCCGTGCTGTCAAAAATTATGTGCAACAACGTTGCCATTGTTTGTCTTTTCCGACAAAATTTGGTCGAAAAGCTATTTTAAGATATTAAAGTGGGTATTTCTGCTGCTAAAAGGATCATGGAAATCAATATACGTATACACATTGCATAATGAGAATGAAAATATTGAAATCTGAGGGGAATGTTATTTCTGGAAGGGTGAATAGAAACAGAAAGCTAAGCATTACGAAGTAGGAATTCTGAAACAATTTCATTATCAAACAAATTGTGCATTAAGGAGAAATGTAATTTATCATATTAAATAACATTTTTTTACAGTTTTATACCCTTAATCAGCCGTGGTGTATGAGGGGATACTACGTTTATCATTCTATGTGAATCTTTTTTTTTTAATTTTCATCGAAGATCCCATAAAGTATATACATATGTTTATTCTGGGTCTTGTTAGTTAATTTAGTCGTTTGGGTTTCAAATTGTTTTTAGTTCTTCAAAGATGTTTTTATTAGAAAAAGAGTTAAGCTCCCAAATGTGAAACTACCTCCCTAAAAACTAACATAAATTTGTTGCGGAATTTCAACAAAAACCTTTTTATAACACCAAATATGGTGAAGGTCGGTTCATAATTTACCTACGGCCCCATGTTAACTCAAAATTTAAAAATTTTCTGTAGAAGCAAAATAATTTTTAATTTTATATTAGAGGTATATAAAAAAAACTTACAACTATAACTGGTAGTTAATTATAACTGAACTTGCTGAAATTAGCCGTTAAATGTATCATAACTAGAACATAAATAGAAAACTGGTTGAGTCCAAAGGGTCTTGTTAACAAGTTTGGTCGAAATTTTCAGTGGCAACGCTGATCTGCAACAAATAAAATGAAAAATATTATGAAAATTACTAAAAGATTCATACTTTAAATTTTAATGTTTTTTGAATTAAAAACAATTGTTTTTCCACTTTTTCACTATAAGTCCTTTGGAGATTTAAAGGAAGTGGCGCACAAGTGCATATCAAAAATAAACGCATTTTTCAAACGTACACACGTCGCGGCGTGGTCACATACACAATAATTTTTGTTTTTATTTATTATTTAAATAAAAAACTATTAGCACACCTAAAAACACACATTTAAAAACCAAAAACGATTTATTTTTTGCAAATATTTTAATTGTTATACACAACCGCACAAAAATTATTTTTTAAAAATTTTTTTTTCAAGAATGTAAACATAAACAAACAAAAATAACAAGTTTGGGTTCTCACCACAGTTAACTGCCCGTCTATACCAGAGATAATTATTGCGACATATATTGCAGTAAATGTCAAAATTATGTTATCTTTAATGTAGACAGCAATTTCTTGATCCCGTCAACATAACAAAGTAGTTAACAAAGTAAATCTTGTTTCACTCAAAAGAAAGAGAGCAACAAAATATGTCTCTCTTTTCCTCATTAAAATTGAGTATTTCTGGCAGGGCAGTACTAAGCTTAGGTGCAGCCAAGTTAAAATAGCGAAATATTGTGAATATATATGGCAACTTTAGCCATTTTATAGAGAATAAAATCTTCTTCTTGTTTTCGGTGTATGGGAGAGTATTTCGGCTTTTAACAAGATAACAAAGTAAAACCGGAAATTTGTGTTGGATTCCTTAAAAATATATATTTTAAGCTTAAAAAAATAAATTTCTATTAAACTTCACTCATAAATTTCTATTGAACTTCACTCATTATACTTATTTGGCCCTGGGGCCAAATTTAGGACTTCTGACTTACTTCTGTGAATTGGGCGTTGTAGCGGGCCACCTTAGCTACAATTTGATATACATTTCATTTTGGGCGCTAGTTTTTTGTAGAACAAAGTTTTCAAAAAAGTATTTCTAGCCAATTCACTCATTTTACTTTTTTGGCCCTGGGGCCAAATTTAGGACTTCTGACTAACTTCTGTGAATTGGGCGTTGTAGAGGGCCACCTTAGCTACAATTTGATATACATTTCATTTTGGGCGCTAGTTTTTTGTAGAACAAAGAAAATTTGTGTAGTGAGCTACCTAAACAAGAGCGACAAACGTTTTTTAAACATGAAAATTCTATTTCAAATACAATAGCTGCGTTCGTTTACCCCAAAATGTGTACTGGATTTTACTGAAATGCGTTCGCGTACACATAAATTTGCAAAATTTTCTTATAACTCACCTACTGGATTTTACTGGAAAAGCAAACGAGCGCACATATTTTCAATAAAACAAACAAACACATCGATCTGTCAAATAAAAATTTTCACCCGGGTGGTGTCTAACTCGCATTTAAAAGGGTTGTTTCGTATAAATTTATTTTAATTTAGTTTCCTGTTTTTTAAAATAAAATATTTATATTGAAAACTTGACTAACTGTACATATCGTTACCTAAAACGCAAAAGGCCCTAATTAACAAAAAATTAAAAATCGACTTTTTCATTAAATCTGATGAATTGCATCAACACTTATGTCCACAATAAATTTTGGAAACTTTTATCCAAAATTTGCAATTTTATTAACAAAAAACAAACGGCCTTATCTACAAAAGATTATATGCTACTCGCTAAAAGACCTTACTAACAGTTTCCATAATATGCAACATTGTCAATTGTCAAAACAACTGGTAGGTTTTACAAGAAAAATAGAAGTAAAATAAATTATAAACTGTTTAAGGCAACTTATCGATTAACATTTTTAATAGTAATTTGCTTCTCCTGTAAAATTTTCAAAATGTTAGATAGGGCGTTTTGCGTTTTAGGCAACGATATATATGTGAAATGTATTGTGCGGTATTTTTTTGATATTTATAAACTGCCTGTTTTTTAAATAAAATTTTTGTTTTGGGAATTTATACTGAAAACAATCACAAATTTTAGTTTTTTTATAGTTTCCATGTAAATTCCCAAACAAAATATTTATTACAAAAATTGGCAGTTGCTTTATTCATATATGTAGGGAAAATTTTTAATTAATTTGTATTTCCTTTAGACTTCTAGGACAGCTTTCATAATGAAGATTAAACGTGAGTTAAATTATAGTTCAAATGATTTAAAGTCCATACTATTAAAATTTTCGTTTTTACATAATTTGCAGAATGTTTCTGAAAATAATATTAAATTATTTCAAAGTATTATAGATCCTTTGAATGCAAAACGCAAAAGAAGTAAATACAATAAAATAAGAAATAATTTAAAAAATAGAAAACGAATTTCAAGTATGGCAAAATACTTGCTGGATAAGCAAAAGAAAAATAAGATTAATTTGGATACTCTGTTTAAAAGAGACCCAATTCAAAATTTAGAACATGATAAAATATCAGAACATGATAAAACATCATGTAACAATATTTGCAGAATTTCTAAAGATTTAAATTTGTTATATGTGAAGAACTTAAATCTAATTTTAAAGAAATTAGAGATGGGTTAAGAGTTTTGTTTTTATCGGTTATACCGTATAAAAAAAACACGTTATGGTTTTTTTGTTATGAACCGTCTTTATTGAATCTTTAGTTTAGACTAACTTATTCTACCATGAATCTTAATATTAAATACAGAAAAGTTGTTTATAGTAAAAAATACATTTCTCAATAATTGTTCTATATATTATTGCTTTTCTAAAGACATTTCTCAATAGTTGTTTTTTTATAATTGGTTTTCTAGGAATTTATTAATAAGTAAAAGTGATTGAAGTGCATTTTGTGTGACCACCCGCAAAATGTACTGATTAAATATTCTGGGAATTTGATACTCTTCTAGGGCAATAAAATTCATGTATTTAAGTATGTATGTTTATACAAGTACGTATGTATGTTTGTGGACAAACATTCATAAGTTTTAATAAAAAAAAAAAATAAAAAGAAACACAAAGAAAAGTAGCGTTTAAATTATAAGTGCATTTTATGTTTATAAGCAAAAAGAAAATATATAAAAAAAAGGTTTTAAATTTAAATGCATACGTAGTATGTATGCATGTGTGTTTTTTTTGAATGGTGTGGCGCTAGAGCTCGTATCATATAACCAAAAGTATTCGTTTAAATTATTATTTTGGTAGGGGTTATCGTATATATTATAACGAAATATTATAAACATTAATTTTTCTTTTATATATAAAAAATGTTAATATAATAATAATAATAATAATAATAATAATAACTATAATTACATTTATTCCGTTACTTGTTAGGTTTAATATTTTATTAGTTTTATGTTTAAAATCTATGTTTTTAAAATTGTTTTCATAGCTTAATTGTTTAACATAGAGGTCTTCTAGTTTCAAATCTATAAATGTTTTGTTTTCTTTAATATCTGTGATTAAATGAGATAGAATTACATTTTCTTTGATGTTTAATTTATCGTTATAATATGTTTTATTATCTATTGTTACGTTACAATTTTCAAATTTCAAAATAAATGTCCCGAAAAATTTTCCGTGGTTCTCCTGAATGCAATTTTCTGTTAAGTTTCCGTAAAAATTATATGAAGTTGTTTTTCGACCTTTTTATTAATATAAATAACAAATAAATCTTCAAGCTCGAGGTCCTTTTTTTGTATAAAATATTCTTTATTTTATTTATTCCAATATTTCGTTATTCTTTGAATAACATCATCAGGGACAGTCAAAGAATAACGAAATATTGGAATAAATAAAATAAAGAATATTTTATACAAAAAAAGGACCTCGAGCTTGAAGATTTATTTGTTATTTATATTCCGTAAAAATTTTTAAATAGAAGAAAACCTTGCTTTATTTCTTTAACTTCTAAGAAATCGAACTTTCTTAATGTACATTTGGCTTCGTTGTTATAAACGATATCTTCAATGCAAGGGTCGCTAAATGGTTTGAGGTTTTTAGCTAAATTATTTAGTGTGTTTATATGAAAGATATTAAGGTTTTTATCAAGTAATATTTGGTTTTCTTCAAGGTATAGTGATTTATTTTCCTTGTAAGGAATTGGTTCGAAGGTAATTTTGGAAAGATAATTAGAGGAATATTTTGGTATAGAAAGAACAATTGAAATAGGTTCTTCAAGAAATATTACGTTAATTTTGATATTAGTGTAAGACTCGAAGTCCTCAATGAGTTGTAACTCTTGTTGGTCTAGTATGTCCGTTGGAATGATACCTAATTTACTAGTGAATATTACTTGACCAATGTCGTCTACATGATTCCTTAAGAGGGTTATATCGTTATCTACTTGATATATATGTATAAGAAAAGTTACTTCGTCTTCTAATGTTGATATTTTATTTTGAATTACATCTCGAAAATTATTTATATACCTCGTAACAATGGCTTGTTGCTTGTTAATATGCATTGTGGTGTTTCTTATTTGGGAAGAGAGTGTTTCGCTTATTTGGACAAATGAATTCATTTCTATTGAATTGTTTTGCATGCCTTTTGTTAGGGCATCAAGTGTGTTTTTAATTTCTTTTTCGTCTTCACTGTCTAAGTTTCCAGTTATAAATTTTATTCCTTTACCGAGTGCGTTTATAAGACCTCTTTTGTTTCTAAAATGGGGAGTTAAGTTATTGATTTTAACTTTAAGTAACACAAAATCGTTTTTTATTGTATCTAATAATGGTTTTGTATCTGAAATTGATTCGTCTAATAGTCTTATGTTCTTCTCTATTGTTTCAATGGAGTGGTGGTATTGAGTTAAATTGATGAAGTGAAATACTCTGTGGTAGTGGTCAATGATCCTTATATCCTTTTCCTCTTTTATCGGAATGTATCCATTGTTGTTTGTAAGATCCTGGATATACAGCTTTTGTGAGTTCAAAAGGTATACAGTTGGAGTTAATAATATTATTGGTAGTAATTTCATCTGAAAATAAATAGTCATCAAATTTATGTAGTTTCTGATGTATTTGTGTTTTGGTTTTCAGTGTTTTGAAGCGTTTTCTTCCTTTTAATGTGAGACTTATAGTATTTGTGTCCCGTGCTAGTAATTACATGGTCATTATCGAGTTCGGAAACTATTACTTTACGAAATTTAGAGTGGTTTTTACCTTTTCTTTCATCTTTTAAGTATACAGGTCCTGTTTGGATATCTACGTTTTCCCGGTTAATATTACGTTTGTTAATATTATTCTCTTTAACTTTCATAATTGATTCTTTGATTGATTTGTAATCGTCTTGACTGATTGTTCCATTCCTGAAATCAATTGGTTTTCTTTTAATTGTGGAGTGAATAGTATTATTATAAAACATAATGATTTTGTAGATTTTTTCTTCGACTGATTCTGTTTCTCTATTAGGATCGTGCTTGAGAATTTTTATGTGTTCATTAATAGTATTATGCAAGCGCTCTACATCTGTGTTTGAAGTATGGTTGTTGTTTGAAGTGTAGTGAATTTCAATATTTTGTTCCCTGAGAAATTCTAAAAGGGGAAGTGCTTTGAAGCCTAGTTCGTTATCTATGATTATTTTTTTTATATTTCCAACTGACGCCAAATATTGTGTTAGGGCGATTTTGAATTCGATCCACGATCTGTTTTTTATTTTAATTGCCTGGGCATATTTTGAGAATTTGTCTATAAATGTAAGAAATAGGGGTTTTTCTAAACTATAAAAGACGTCCGCGTGTACTATTGCTCCTGGTTTCTCTGGTGTTTCAGTAATCTGAAATTTTTGTTTAATAGGGTGCCTGTCGTATTTTTCATTGTTACATATTTCACAATTATTTATGAATTGCGTCACTCGCAACTTTAGTTTTGGGTGATATATTTCTGTTTTTAGTTCTGCAAAATTTTCATTAATTCCCCTATGCTTGTTTTTCCTATGTTCCCTTTCTATTTTCTCTGTTAAAATATTTTCGTCCAAAATGTCTTCTAATACCTTTTTACATATTAGGACTTTAAATCTATTGTTATCTTCAAAATATTTGTTTAATATTACTTTAAACTATTCAGCAACGGTTTCGTCATGGATTAGTACTGCATTTGTCTTATCGGGATTAAAATGATTTTTCAAAATTGTTATGAGAGTTGATTCGTCAAACTTTTTAGCTGATATGGTTTTCCTATTATTTCCGAAGATTTTCTCGTTCTTTATTTTCAGTGAGCCGGATGTTGTTTTAGTGATGATAATTTGTTGTTTATATAAGTTCAAAGGATTGGTTGTTTCCATAATTAAGTCATTATTTCTCGATGTTGAAGTGTTATTTTCTTCGATTAGATTTACCTCGATTCTAGATAGCGCGTCGGCATTTCCATTTAAGATTCCCTTTTTATATTTGATTTCGTAATCATATTCCTGTAGCCGTAGCCTCCATCTTATAATTAGGTTCTTTGATGGAGAACAACCAGGTTAAGGGTCTGTGGTCAGTTTCAATTAAAAATCGTCTGCCAAATAGGTATGGTCTTAGTTGTTGTGTTGCCCATACAATCGCTAATAGTTCTTTCTCGATTGTGCTGTAATTTTGTTCGTGGTCATTAAGTGTTCTACTTGCGTAGCAAACAGGGTGTCCGTCTTGGGATAGCACTGCACCTATTGCGAAATTACTTGCGTCTGTTTACGAGAACTGGAGAGTTAACTAATAATCTTTTTAATGTTTTAAAACTTTCATTGTATTCCGGATCATTTATATCGAGATTAGCATTCTTTTTTAAATATTTAGTCATTGGCCTTGCAATTTTTGAATAATCTTTTATAAATTTTCTATAGTAGCCAGCCAAACCGAGAAACTGCTTGATTTCTTTTCGTGTAGCGGGTAATGGGAAATTTTGTACGCATATTATTTTATCTGGATTAGGCTTGATGCCCTCTTCGTTTACAATATGTCCTAGGAAATTGGTCTCTTTTTTTAAAAACTCACTTTTATCAAGTTGAATTTTTAGATTTACATCTTTTAGTCTCTGAAATACCTTAATTAAGGATTCTATGTGATCTTGTAGTGAGGTCGAAAATATTATTATGTCATCCAAATATACTAGGCAGATCTTGTTAATTAGATCTCCTAGAACGTTGTTCATTAGTCGTTGGAATGTTGCCGGCGCTGTCTTCAGTCCGAAGGGCATACGAAGGAACTCGTAATGGCCGCCTTCTACACTGAAAGCCGTCTTTGGTATGTCTTTCTCGTGTATTTCGATCTGGTGGAATCCTTTGGCTAGATCCAATGTCGTAAAGTATTGGCACCTTCCTAGATTCTCTAAGATTTCGTCTATATTGGGGATTGGATATTTGTCATCAATCGTTACCTCATTTAACTTTCGGTAGTCGATTACTAATCTCCATTTTCTCTTGCCACTAACATCTATTTTTTTTGGTACTATCCAAACCGGAGCTAAGTAAGGCGAATGACTGTGTCTGATTATTTGTTTATCCAACATTTCTTTAATTTGTCTTTTTACTTCGTCCTTGTGGACGTATGGGTAGCGATATGTTTTCGCGGCTATTGGAATATTATCGACTGTCCTTATTTCATGTTTGATTGCATTAGTAAATGTTAAATCGCTTTCTTCTGTGTAAAATATTTTCTTAAAATTTTTTATAGTCTGTAGTAATTTTTCTTTCTCTTCAAGGTTCAAGTGAGAGGTTCGAAACTGTTCTAGTAAGGGGGGTTTTAAAATTTCATTACTTGAGGGACTTATGTAAAAATTTTCTTCTGTTATTTTATCTGTTTCCTGAGTTTGAAATACTATTTTTTTTGGGGTCTTTCCACAGACATAAACGAGAGCCGTAATTTTGAAATTTTCTGCTTCGTATATTCCTTCCATGATTTCGATATTTTCATTGTGTGTCAATACTGTTTGAGGTTTATATATTAATCCTTCTTCTTGTTCTATAGGCAATTCTACTTCATATATGCCATCTTTTTCAAAATAATATTCCACACCATTTGTATTGTATTTTAATGGGATTCGTTTTTCTCCAATTTCTAAAATGTTATCCCTTAAATTTATGATAGCCCTTAGTTGTATTAGTATATTGTTTCCGATTAAGCCATCATAATATGTATGAAAATTACAGACTAAAAATTCTATTTTATTGTCAGTATCACCAAGTTCTTCAAAGAGTGGAATAGATACCTTTTCATTACTTTGAATGGTATGTTGAAGTGTTTTGAGGTTCATAGTATTAGTATATTTTCTCCATATAATAAATTTTAAAGCTTTTAATTTTGTTTTTATCGTTATATAGGGTAATTTTCCGTAGAGGCTGTCTGTTAAAAATTTTCTACATTATTGACGTCCATGGGTTCCACACCTGATTGTCGTGGTTGGGTCATTTGGTTATTGTTGTGATTTTGATTATTTGGCCATCTTTGGTCCTCATTGTTCGCGTAAAAATGTCTATTGTCGTTCTGACGATAATTGCTACGTCTTTGACTTTCCCTATTATTATCGTTTTGTCGATAATTGCTATGTTTTTGACTTTCCCTATCGTTTTGTCGATAGTTGCTATGTCTGGGAATTTCATTATTATTATTCTGTTGATTATATCTAGGGTTTTCCCAATTATTATCGTTCTGTTGATAGTTTCCACGTCCTCTATCGTCTTGGTATTTCTTTTTATTGTTTGTGTCGTTGTAATTGTCCCTAGGTTGTTTGGCTTTTCTATATATTTGACTGTCTTTGCCCATTAGATCGTACCCGTTTTCATACATAATGTCCATGGCGGCTTCTAACGATGTTGGATTTCTATATGCTAAGATGGTCTTCATAGGCTCTGGGATTTTATTCTTAAAAATATGAAGAGCTGTTCTCTGATTATTTAATGCAACATGGTTTGCAGCTTCTCCTTCGCCCAGTACTATTGCACTTTTATTATTTAGGCATCTTAGTCTATACTTGATATCGTTGTAAAAGTCAATAGTATTTGTGTGGAAAGTGGCGGCTCTTAAGTCGTCATACAATTCCTCACAATTTTTCCTCCCGCCAAAGTTATTTTGTAATGTCCTCTTGATATCTTCCCAAGATCGAGCTTGGGTGTTTATTTCAATAACTTCCTTTGCCCTACCAACTCTTGATAATATCTGAAAATAGTAATTGTGACAACTCGTCGTATGTAGCGAGTATCGGATATATCCTGTCTATCAGTCTCGTGAAAGTCATTAGGTCATTCTTATTTCCATTAAACTGGGGTAAGTTGTTTAAGTACCTAATTGGATCTAAGGTGATCTGTTGAGGATTCGCCATTTTATGATATTAAAAGGTAAAAAAAATTGTTTTTTTTTTATATGAAAAATAAATTCTGGGGTTAATTCACAGAGAACAAAACAAAAAGAATTCCTATTCACACAAAGTATTGGACCAATGGAAAATTTTTTCGCGATTTCAGTTATAAATATAGGTTTATAAATAAATATTTCACTTACGATGACCTCTTCCGGTTTTCTGTTGTCGCTCTTCTGTTGCTTCTAACTAGGTTTGGTTGTTACAGGTAGTTTCTTCGTTAGGAAATTTAGTGGTGCTGTTACTGGTTGTCGAATTTTCATCAAATGGGCCTTGTGAACTTTTATTAGTTAAGCCTTTCTAAGTTTATTATATACTTTTTTTGTTTAAGTTTATAACTTTTGTATTTTATTTTTTTATGTTTGATTTATAAAAATAAAAATAAATTTCTTTAGGAAATAGGCTTTTGCACACACTTGTAAATATATTTATTCATTGTTTATACGTTTCATTAAAGTTTTTCCTTGATTTATTATTATTATTTTTAATTTAAATATGTACTTCTGCACAAAACTTGTTTCAGCAAAAAAAATTTTTTTTACATTTTTCTTTTACACACACAAAAATTTAATTCTTAATTGTTTTGTATTTTTACAAAAAATTTTAATAAAAAAAAAAGGAAAAAAATTGTCCTTGTAATTTTGCACTTATGTTGGTTCACCAAAATCTCAGCTTTAATTTTATACTTTTGTATAAGTTATGTATAATTTAATTTGTGAGTGTTTTTCACAATACAAAATTTTAATTTAAATTTTGCACTTTTGCACAAAAAATTTTGTTCTTAATTATTCTAGGATGTGGCAATCTTTTGCTCACAATTCTAGTTTCTAATACGAACTTCCGTAAAAATATTATTTTGAACACGGCAATCTTTTGCTCGCAGTTAAAGTTTGAATAACCGCACTAAGGATTAAAAAATCCACGTACTACCGTTCACAATAAATGTACTTTTATTTTTTGTTGGGTAGGACTTGCAGTTATCCCATCCTCGTCGCCAGTTTTGTTTTGATCGGTTATACCGTATAAAAAAAAACACGTGTTGGTTTTTTTTTGTTATGAACCGTCTTTATTGAATCTTTAGTTTAGACTAACTTATTCTACCATGAATCTTAATATTAAATATTTCTCAATAGTTGTTTTTTTATAATTGGTTTTCTAGGAATTTATTAATAAGTAAAAGTGATTGAAGTGCATTTTGTGTGACCACCCGCAAAATGTACTGATTAAATATTCTGGGAATTTGATACTCTTCTAGGGCAATAAAATTCATGGATTTAAGTATGTATGTTTATACAAGTATGTATGTATGTTTGTGGACAAACATTCATAAGTTTTAATAAAAAAAAAAAATAAAAAGAAACACAAAGAAAAGTAGCGTTTAAATTATAAGTGCATTTTATGTTTATAAGCAAAAAGAAAATATATAAAAAAAAGGTTTTAAATTTAAATGCATACGTAGTATGTATGCATGTGTATTTTATTTGAATGGTGTGGCGCTAGTGCTTGTATCAAATAACCAAAAGTATTCGTTTAAATTATTATTTTGGTAGGGGTTATCGTAACTGTTAAGTTCAGTTTTACAAACAATATAAACTAAAAGTTCAAATAGATTTTCTGAAAGCATTGGATTTTGTGCTGAGACGGAAAATTGTAATTTAAAATTAGATAAAAAAGTAAAAACAAATAACCGTGATCATACTCTCGGTCCTTTTGAAACTACAGATGATTCGTTGAATGTCTTAAACTTCTTAAATTACAGAAAGACACCTAATCCGAAGGAAAAATGTAACCGAAATGTCCTTCGAGAAGAAACGAAGAGTTCAAAACCCAAAAGAATTTTTGAGAAGAACATTCTCGATTGTAGATTTTCAATAAATTTAGACATTGTAAAAAATGTGCATAAAAAAATTACAGAGAAAAAAATCCTCGAAGATTTAGTAAGAGAGGAATATTTAAAGCATCATAATGTTTGCATTTTGTTTTTATAATGTATTGAGTAGTAAAAAAAGTACATTTGTTTATGCCTATTGCAAATTTAATGATTGTAGCACCTTTCGTTTTGAAATAACTCTAAGTGGCGATGTCACTGTTTATAGAACAAAAAGAGTTACATCATGCTAAAGATGAAATACATGTTCCCCAGATACGGGGCGTAAGAAGACATGTTTTTAAAAATGAGCTTAAAGAAGATAATGCTTATTTATACAGAAAGTAGCAAATTTTAAATTCTGCTGATGATATTGCCGAAAAAAGCAATTTTCAAAATATTCAAAAACTGGAAACATACAGAAAAGTTAAGTCCGAAGGTAACTTCGATAGATATTATCATCCAGATCCAGTTTATGCTCTTATTTTGATGAAAAGAGGGCCATACAAAAGTTATATACAATTAGTTGGCTCTCCATTTACAGTTTATACATGGGAAAACCTTACATTTAAAACTATTTCAAGTAATGTTAAAATACTTGTGGACTCTCGTTTTACTTTGCATATGGATGCTTCTAGTGAAAGCGTAAAACATGTAGAGTGTGCTGAGAAAAGAATTTTAACTTATAAATTAGTTATACGAAATTGTAAGCTAAAAAAAATTCTTCCGATTGCGGAAGCAATTCTTTCCCGCCACACTATTAGTGAGATATGTACCTTTTTGGATAAATTAAAGTTATTTTTGAAGGAAAACAAAATTAAATATCAGTTTAAATAGCCTTATTGTAAAAGAATTTGTACTGATGTGAGTGCAGCATTATATGGTGCGATTTTAAAAAGTTTTAATAATCAGACTTTATTACAGTATCTTATAGCGAGTGCCACATTTCTTAACAACTTGAAAATTAATTCAAACCATAAGCCTGATTTTGTTGTCCTGCAGTGGTGTAAATGTCATTACATACATATAATTTGCAAGGATTTAGATTCGAAATTAGGCAAAAATCATATTTTGAGAGCTTTGTTAAAGAATGTGTTAGTAGCTGCATTTAGTTTAACCACGCTAGCAGAATGCCAACGTTGGTTTAAACACATTTTTATAGTTTTGCTATCCCCATATATGTAAGTCTAGTGTTTTTGAACAAAGTTTTGAAATATTACAACTATGTGTGATAGAAATCGATAGTGAAAACACTAGCAAGGAGTATACACTTCTTGATAACGAAAATACTGATCGTTTAGAGTCTATTGCATTCAATAGCCCATTTCGAAAAATGTTTCTGGAAATTAACGATGAAATTGGAGACATGATGAAAACAATTACGACGGGTCAATGTTTAAATAAATATCGTAACGATGATATATGCATGTTTATATTAAATAAATATTGCTCATATATTGTTCTTTGGACAAATGTTATGGGAATACATGTTGATCCGTCCGGAGATCATATTAGTAATGCTCCCGTTGAATTTTCATACTTTTTGCAAAAAAAAATATTATATTGCCTCAAAAATCTGTAAGGCCAGATGTATTTGTTAAAGTTATGAGAATTGATTACCTGAGTTCCTTGAAAGAGTTGCGATATAGTTATAACATGTTTGGAACAATTGACCAGGAAATTGATAATTCAATTAATTTAAGTTTAAATGAACTTAATGAGCCTGGTACTAGTATTCGAATTGATAAAGAGCACTCTTATGCCAGTTCCACTCCAAATGAAAAAAAACTGCTCTATTGATAAAAGTGTCTTGGAACCCGAAGAAGAATGGGGAAAGATAAGCAAAATTAGACAAAAGCTATTCGTCCGAAAATAATGTATGAAGCTACGGCAAGCAAAAAATTTTTGAAAGTCGCAAAAATCGTACTTTAAATATAGACCACAAAGAAAATGAAGTTAGTTTTTTTCTTTTCAAATTTGATATATTATACTCTGAAATTAATAATATCGTTGATCCAATGGAGATTGGATTTTGCGACTATTTGGAAATTTCAGACTGGTATTCTTTAAGCAATGACCAATGGTTGACTAATTTTGTGCTAGATGCATGTCTATTAGTAATCATTAAAGAAAGTGGATCAACTAACTGTAAAAGTATGCCTTGTCAATTAAATAACATACAGTTTGATCAAATAAGCATGTTATTTAAAAATCAACCCGATTTAATATTTGTTCCAATGTTACACCCAGTAAAAAATGGAGCTTCCAACGAAGCAGGTTTGTAAGGGAGAAATATAAGAGTTGCGCTTACCATTGCGCATACGGAAGACATGAATTTTATATGGCGAGTTCCCATTTGAAGCAATACATTTTTGACACATGAAGCGCATTATTCAGCGCATAAAAAAATGTTGGATGTAACGATCAGCTTTACACACTGAATGTTTTGATACAGTTATTTTTTAGTATTCTCCCTTACAAACCTGCTTCTTAGTAAGGGAATGCCGTAGCACTTGAAATGTTATTTTTTTTATAAAAGTTGTTGAGAGTTTTATCACTTACTTTACTGCATTTCTGTATGTCTTATTGCGTAGCGCATAATTCTGCGCTTATTTTTTTAAATGTACCATTAGTGCTTCGCAATATGATAAAATTTTTTATTGGGCATTCTCAACATTTTACTTTATGTGTCATAAAAGTTCGTACACATGAGTTTTATCATATTAACTCGTTTAATGATCTAAAAGTCGGAAAAGGAATTTATGATAACTTTAAAGCTTATTTAGGCAAAAATGCAACACTATGGAAATATAAGGAATTTTCTGACAGAGATGATACCTCTAGACAGAAAGATGGCGCAAGTTGTGGAATTTTTGTTTTTATGTTTGCATCAAAAATTCTTAAAAACGAGCCTTTAAAAAAATTAAGCAATCCTAACTCTTTCAGGTCGGAAATGAAAAAAATGTTATTAAAGCATCAAGGTGACAAAACAAGATTTTGTTGTCATTGTGGTTGCCTTAAAAAAAATTAAATGTGATATATTTATCTGCAACTACAGGAGTGATTCTAAGACTTGTAAATTAATTGAACAAAACATTTTTTCTGTATAGTCTAGTAAATTTTTATATCTGTGATACATACATATGTATGAATATTAATTAAATTTTTATATTTAAGTTATGGTATGTAGGCCTACTGGGGATGCCAGCCATATAAAATAATTGGAAACGCACATCGCATAATACCTCTAGGGTTGTGTGGAAAGTTATGCAAAAATAACCCTGGTACACGGAAAGAAGTTTAGTTTCTTTAAACAAGAAAATCCAAAAATAATATCTTGATTATTTCGTTCGTATTTAGTAAAGCAACATTTTCTCATGATCAAAAAATTCACGTTTTTTGGTATATGATCAAAAAGCTAGTTTTTATTAAAAAAAATAATATATATTTTGGTTTGGTTAGACTGTTTTGTTCACTTTCTCTTGATGCATATCGGTTATTTATACATAAATTACAGCAAAACAAGACTTTTGTTTTTTAAACATTTTTGCCTAGTTTAAATTAGTGTCTTCAGGAAACAAATAAGTAGATTCTACAAAGGAAAAAGTTTTATAAAACCCTATAACTTCTCTGCATATAAATAATATTTCATTACGGTTATAATTTAAGAAAAACTTTACCCCCTTATACAAAAAAAGTTAAAGTACACATTATTTAATCAACAATTAAGCACAGCAAGTGAATGGGATTAATATATTGATTAACAAACGTGTACTTTAACTTTTTTATAAGGGGGTAAGTCTTACGCTTTCATAATTTCTCAGTGAAATTTAGTTTAAAAAAATCATTGAAAGTATTTGTATGAAATCAAAAGAATTGTTTTTAGCAAAAGGCCCTATACAAAATTTTGAAAACTTTACATGAGAAGCAAACAAATATAAAATGATAAATTGCCTTAAACTGTTAAAAATTTATTTTTCTTGTAAAGCCTACAAGTTGTTTTGACAATGATGGACGTATACAATATGTTAGTTAAGCTTTATTTACCAGTTTGTTAAACTTCACAGTACAATTCGGTGCTTTAATTTTATTATCTGAAAGGCAGTCCAAAATACCCAGCTATGGCGGTATTGAATTTGGCACTAACAGATTCTTTATAAGCGGCTAGTTGGCTTTTGCCATTGTAGCTTGAAATTAGATGTAAGGAATAAAAGCAAAAATAAATAAATATTTTCAAAATCAAATTTAATTTACTCTAAGATTTTTTCTGGTTTTTAGTTCACATTTGTTTTTTTTGTGTTTACGATTACTCATTTTTGATTACAATTTACATATACATATTGTTCGCTAGATATGCTTCCTAGCCTTTTTCAAAATAATTTTAGGAAATGAAAAACACGGTTGGTTTTTTTCCAAAAATCAAATTAAAAACAATTTTTATTTAGGCTTCTTGCCTTGTTGACGTTACAAATTATACTTAAAATTAAATTACAAAAATGTTTGTAGTAAACCAACAAACTCAAAAGAAAACTACAAACTCAAAGTATATATGTATGTACATATATACATAAAATAAATGAAATATAAGAGAATTGCAAAATTCAAACAATTGTTCTACACTCAGAGAAAAAAAATACAAACTTAAATCAATTTAAAAATTAAATAAAATGAACATTTTAAATAAATCAAAATTCAAAATTAAGATTTTAGCAAACAAAATTTAAGTAAAAAATAACAAAAATCAAAGAAAATTGAACATTAAAGAAATTTAGCAAAATAAAGAAAATTAACAAAATATAAGAAAATTGAAGAAATAAAATAAAATAAAATAAAACTGAAGTCGCTTCAACATGCTCCCCCCGAAGTGTGGCAAAAGCATCCCCTTCACGCTTTCGATCCAAATTTGATCCATTCGAGCCACAGCTAAATGCTTGTGATATTGGTACGTCAAAGTCCGGCTGCATTATTGAATTCAAGAGTACTTCTTTTACAGCCTTTAGGCTTGCTTGGAGGTACTACGGGGTTCTTCAAGATGAAGTTTCTTGGCCACGGCTGCCAATTGGGTGTCATCTAGTTGAGATATTGTGGCTCTTAGTGTTGCCACTGCGTTTGTTGGTGGAATGGCGGCCGGAGCTCTAGCTAACACGGGTCCCTCGCGTTGAGGTTCAGCGAGGACATCTTTTTGTTTTTTGGGTGTAGCAGAGTGTGATGAAAGGCATTGCAAGCCACTCCGTTGACCAAAACTGCACATCCCCTGGTTGAGGTACACTGGTCTCTAACATGAGTGTAGGCCATGTAATTCAGGCAATATTGCAGAGGGTCATCGAGCTGGCAAATGTGGCATCGTGGTTGCTTCTCCATCTGTATTTGTATCAAAAGAAAAGAAAGAAGTATATACAGTGTTAAAAAATACCTAATGCGACTGAGTTTTCTAATTTTCTATTTTGTTGAGGAATTTGGTAGATTAAATGGTAGGTTGCGGTGGGACTTTACTGTCAGTGTTGTTTGTCGGTAGCAAACATAGCTTTACAACTGGGCGTAAAATTATGCCCTTTTTAGTGACTATTTCAGCAACTCTTACTTTACTGTCTCGACCATAGATTACGTTACTAACGCGACCAAGGAGCCACTCGGTAGGTGGGAGTAAGTCTTCTTTGACTATAACAATATCATTTGGTTTTAAGTTGTCGCGTTCCTTCTGCCATTTAAAACGGCGTTGAAGCTCGGTTATATATTCCGCTTTCCACCGTCGAGCAAAAATATGTTGTAGCGCTTTTAATCTTTCCCAACGTTTTAGAAATGGTATTTCTTCGAGCGGAGGTTCCGCAGGCGCTTCTGGCAGGGCTGTAATTGGAGCCCCTCTAAGTAAGTGACCTGGGGTTAGTGGTAGTACTTCACCCGGGTTTTCGGTAAGAGGCGATAGAGGGCGCGAATTTAAAATGGCTTCAATACGAACTAGAAGCGTGCTGAATTCTTCGAACGTGAAAGATAGGTTGCTGGTAACTTTCTTCAGGTGAGACTTCATGCTCTTGACTGCGGCCTCCCAGAGGCCACCCATATGAGGTGCATATGGCGGTATGAAAGACCAGGTAACGCCTAAGGTGGAGTACTTTTCGACGAGAGTTTTTTCAACAGATTTCAAGAACTCGTTGTGGCCTTTAAGGAGAGCATAACTTGCGCCGACGAAATTTCGACCGTTGTCGGAGAACATGGTCTTGGGGAGTCCTCTGCGCCCAGTAAATCGGTGAAAGCAGGCTAGAAAGGCATCGGCTGAGAGGTCTGAACAGACTTCTAGATGCACGGCTCGAGTAGAGAAACATACAAACACAGCAGCTTAACCTTTAAGAATCTTCGCATTTCTCAACGTAGAAGATTTAATATTGAAGGGACCAGCGAAATCGACTCCGGTGTATGTGAAGGGCAGGGAAAAGTTCACGCGTTCTGGGGGGAGTGCGGCCATGATTTGGTGCTGGACCTTATGCTTGTAGATCGTACAGGCCTTGCATTCTCTGATGCATTTTCGGACAAGATTCTTCAATCTGGGAATGTAGAATCCCTGGCGAATCGCACGTAGCATTATATGGTGCTCAGAGTGGAGCATAATGCGATGTGTAAAATTTACTAGGAGCCTCGTAAAATGAGACCCTTCTGGCACAATAACTGGATGACGTTCCTCGTAACTTAAGCCTGCATTAATAAGCCTGCCGCCAACTCGTAAAAGGTCGTCCTTATCAATAAAAGGATTCAAGTTAAGCAATCTGCTTTTGCGGCTCAACGGTCTCTTTTCTTTCAGGCAATCGTATTCACGGTAAAAATACCTCTTTTGAGCGAGCGAGATGAGTCGAGTTTTCATTGAGCTAATTTCTTGAGCGGTAATAAACTTTTCGGTGGAAAATGGTTTCTTGAGAACTCGGTTGACAAATCTAAGTCGGTAACAAAGAATTCGCAACGCCCTTTCAAAAGATGAAAATTCTTCTAGTACATCTGTGCAATTTATGTCAAGATGAAAGTTGATGATAGACTTTTTTGTCTCCAAGTCGACTGGGTCAAACGTACGAGGTATTGGCCACGATGGTGTGGGAAGGTGTAGCCAGGTAGGCCCATGCCACCAGAGTTGATTATCTGCAAGTTCCTGCGGGGAGCAGCCTCGCGTGCCCAAGTCTGCAGGATTTTCCTCAGTTTTGACGTGTTTCCAGTTTTGCGTGCTGGCGATGCTGATGATTTGAGTCACACGATTTGCGACAAAAGTTTTTAGCGTGTAGGGAGGTTTTTGCAACCACCCCAGGACTATGGACGAGTCTGTCCACAAAAATAGCTCATAGGTGAACTGACAATTCGCGACTACACTACGGATGAGTTTAGCCAACAATAAAGCGCCACACAATTCGAGTTTCGGAACGGTAGTCCGCTTGATCGGGGCAACTTTCGTTTTTGCTACCAGCAAATGACTACTTATATGGCCTTCTGAGTTTTCTGTTCGAATATACACCGAACCACAATATGCCTTCTATGAGGAATCACAGAAGCCATGTATTTGGATCTTATATCCTGGCGAGAAATCTACCCATCTAGGTATCTTAATGGTTGAAATAAATGGCAAGTTTTTTAAGAATAAATTCCATTTTACAAGTATGTGTGGAGGTACCCCTTCGTCCCAATCAGACTTTGCTTCCCATAATTCTTGCAACAAAGTCTTAGCAACAATAACGACTGGGCCTAGCCAACCTAGAGGGTCAAATAATATTGCTATTACTGACAAGATTTTTCGTTTTGTAGCGGATGGGGTAATCTCAATTGGCTCTACAGCATAGTAGAATATATCCGCCAACGCATTCCAGCGAATTCCCAATGTTTTTAAAGAGCTGGAGTCATCAAACTTCAAGAAATCTTCGTCTAGAAGATCCTCCCGGGGCAAACTTTCGAGTAAAAACTGATCATTTGCTGTCATCTTTTTAAGGGGAAAGCCACCTGATTTCAAAGCTGTGATAAGCTCCCCTTGCTTCTGCTTGGCCTCTTCAAGCGTGTGTCCCCCGGACAATATGTCATCAACGTAGACCTCGTTCTTCAGAATATTAAATGCTCTGGGATACAGGTGTCTGCAATCATGACCTAGCTCAAGTAGAGTCCTAATCGCCAAAAAGGGGGCGCAATTTACGCCGAACGTAACAGTTTTAAGCTGAAATGAATTCACGCATCCCTCAGTGTTGTTGCGAAATAATATCTGTTAATATGGGCGATCTGCTTCATGCATCAAAATCTGCCTATACATCTTCTGGATATCTCCAGTGAATACGTACTTATAATTTCGCCAACGTAGAACAAGCTGCATCAAATCCGTTTGAAGCGTTGGGCCCTGGTAGAGCACATCATTTAATGAAAACCCGCTTCCGGTTTTCTTTGAGGCGTTAAAGACCACTCGCACTTTTGTGGTTTTACTTTCGGGCTTTATTACCGCGTGGTGGGGAAGAAAAAATGAAGAGACTTTTTCTGCTTTGGGTTCAAAATTCGCAACTGGTTCCATGTGATCCAAGTCCAGGTATTCTTGGAGAACTTCGGCGTACTGCGCTTTCAAATCTTGGGTCTTATCGAGCATTTTCTCCATTCTATGGTACTGAGCAAGAGCCATATTTCGGGAGGGGCCTAAAAAAATCTCTTTCGGAAATTGCTCCTTGAACGGTAGCCGAACTACGTATCGTCCATCAGACTGCCGAATTGTGGTACGTTTGAAATAATTTTCGCAATAAATGTCACTATCAGCTTGAAAATCGGTTTTTTCAGCCTCTTCTATTTCCCAAAACTTTTTTAATTGCTCATGAAGGGCCAGATCGCTGCCAGGCGAAACAAAGGTATGGAATGACTGAACTTTAGTTTCTGGTTCAGGGCCTAGCAAATACCACCCAAAGTGGGACTCTCGGGCTTCAAGATTGTTTCCGATATTCATTTTTACGCCGCTCAAATTTATAAAAGGCAGGTAATCACTACCAATAATCATTTCAATTGCAGCAGGTTTGTAGAAATAGGGATCTGCAAGCTCTAAGCCTTTTATATCTTTTACCGTTTGAATTGGGATCGGCCGTGAAGGCATAAAATGTGCCAATGTTGGTACCACAATCGCTCGGATTTTAATTTTAAAATCTGATATTCGAGATTTAATTGTGACATGGCACCTTCCCTTCGAACTTCCTACCACCGTATCACCGAACCCTGATATTTCGCTATGATGGCGTTCTAGGGGGATCGCTAAATTCTGTTGAACACGCCTTAGGATAAAACTTCTAGTCGACCCTGTATCAATTAATGCGCGAACCGTGAATTGTTCGCCTAAATGCTCTACATTAACCAAAGCTGTGGGTAAAATTGTAGTTCCGCTGTGTTGAGATAAATTAACCTGTACTGACTCCATCGCATTTGCGCCCGAGGTGGCAGATCGTCCCAATTGAGAATTGGATGGCCTCGTGTTACTCTGAGTACCCGACCCTGATGCCCTTTCGTTGTCTCGAGCCTGCTGATGAGTGGACGCCCTTTGAGTGGGAGCCTTTTTCGCTTTATCTTCTTCAATATGCAACATGGTGTGATGCCTTTGATTGCATCTATTGCATCCACTGGTGCTCTGACATTTCGGTTTGAAATGAGTGGGTGAAAAACAATTCGCACAAAATTTGTTCGCATAAACAAATTTAATTCTATCCTGGACGGACAAACCCTTAAAATATTTGCAGAATCGTAATGGATGATTCTGTTGGCATTTCTTGCAGCTAAATTTACCCTTATCAGGTTCAGCATCAGAATAGAAAACTTGAGATTTGGAGGTATTATTGTCTCGGCTGGGCGGTTTCCTCAAATTCGTAAAAGTCTCTAAAGTCTCTATTCGCTCAGACAGAAATTTGTTAAGTTGTTGCCAAGTAGGCAATTCCTTATGGTTGGTCAGAGAATCTTCCCACGCACGCGAAGTTTCTTCTGGGAGTTTTGAAGTGCAAATATGCATGAGAAAGGGGTCATTATCAGCCACCTCAACTTGAAACGAACTAATAATCGACAAACCATCGCTGACCGTATTCTGAAGTTGCCTCAAAAATTTCAAAGTTTCATTTTGAGGGGCCTGGATGCCATAAATTTTTCTAATCTGATTGTTTATTAAAATTCGCTTATTTTCGTAGCGATTTTTCAACGCCTGCCAAGCTAGCTCAAAATTAGCATCTACCAAATCATAATCTTTTATGAGTTGGTAGGCCTCCCCCCTCGTCTTGCCAAGTAAATAATATAATTTGTGCGCTGGCGACACTGAAGGCTCATTTCCAACCACTGCCCTAAACATATCCCTAAATGCTGGCCATTTGTCGAAACCCCCTTCAAACGTTTGGATTTCAACCGCAGGTAACTTTAGAGATGACTGACGTACTGTTGTGTCTGCTGCTTTTTGTTGCGGAGCTTTCGCCTTCAACAAGTCCATTATTTTAGCCTTTTGTATCTGGCACTGTTCACAGGCATCTTCGTATTTCAGAGTAATTTCCTCTGGAAACTCTTCTTCTTCCTTCACATTTTCATAGCCTTTGATGAATTCTTCAAATGTTGCTATCATCTTCAGCCATCTTCTGTCAAGTTCAGACTGCTTTACTTCTAAAAGTGAAATCGTCCAATCTTCTAAAGACCTCTTCTCAAAAGTAGCACAAAAATTCACTACTTGTCGAATATCATATTTACATGCTCTTTCCGTAATCATTTTAAAAATTTTTGTTCAAAGCCTTAAATATTTTATACCTCAACGATTTCACAAGCCGAAATGAAAAAATTTACAAAAAATACTCGTGAAGAAATTCAACCTTATACAAAGGTATATTAAAATTATTCGCGACGAATGAAAGCGATGTAGATTGTTGAAAAATCAGCTTTAAATTTTACCAAAAAATTTCCAAAAATATTCCCTTCAAAACTGCCAAAAAAAATTTCAGGTTGTTATCTAGCACCAGATCAGATGTATTTTGTTATGTAAATTAATTTTCTTAAAATTTTTATTTATTAAATTTTTCTCTACCACCACAAAATTATTTTCAATATTTAGCCACAAATCAATTTTACTCAGATTTCGTAAAATTTATTAAAAAAATCTACTCATCAAATTCCCAATATAATTATTATAATTGTGCTTTAAATTAAATTTTTCTAAAATCACGCACTCTTTTCTCCAAACAATTTTTCAAAAATAATCGACAACACTTTATAACAAGTTTAGAACGGGTTGTTCATAAGCATTAAATTTTTTCTTTAAATAATGCTTGAATTGTGTACCATTTGTAGGGCCTTTGTGTAAATTTTTTATTAAAAAATACCTCTTTTCGGTTCACCCTTTTTATATCAAAATTGAATAAATTTGCTTGTATGTTTTTTAAAATCGGTATACCACTTGAAGGGTTACCCTTTAAATCTTTCTCAAAAATGTGCACTTGTAGAATCACCTTTTTATTTCCAAAATTTAGTAAACTCGATGTATTTTTGCATCCAATATTAATGCTATTTTCAAAAATTTGTGTACCACTTGCCGGGCCACACTGTAAATTTTTTCTTAAAATATCAGCACTTTTCGCATCACTCTTTTAGTTTTAAACTTCAGTAAAATTTTATTTAATTGTGCATTCAATTATACTGCATTCAAAAAAAAATTTGTGTACCACCTGAAGTGTCACCGTGTAAAATTCTTTTGTAACAAAACTTCTTTGTTATTCTTAAAAAATTTTTTCCACTATGCCACAACACTGTCTTCCTAATGTCCCCGTACCAACTTCTTCGCAAAATTACATATATGAAACTATTTTAAAAATTCACACACTCACCCTCTTATATTAAAAAAAAAACCAGCCTGTCTTTTTATGTTGCCTTTCCTTTCCTTTTTTGCAATCCGTTCAACTTTAAAAATTTTCCTTTTAAATAAATTGTTCCAATGATGAACTTCAGTGACTTTTATCTTTTTATGTCACTGTCATTTAATAACAAAATGTTTAGGCTATTAAGCTACTTTTTTTTTTTTTTATATGAGCCACTTGAAAGAAAACACGATAGGTTATTCTTTTCCTTTAATTTAAACAAAAAGTAAAAGGGGTTTTATTTCGGCTTCACTTTCAGCTCAATTCTAAATATTCCCAGGGAAATTAGTTCCCTGGGAATTCATTTCTCCCGGGAATACAATCCTCCTATTCTAAATAGTAGGGGAAGGGAATAATATGGGAGAGAGAATTTTAAATATTCGAAGTCAGCTGTTTTGCACAGCTGTTTTGTTTTGATTAAAAATTTGCAAATCATTTTTAGAAAAAATAAACGTACAACTTAAAAGAAAATAAAGAAAAGTTATTAAAAAGTAAGAAAAATGTTTAGTGTAGCGTTTATGATAACTGCTGAAGCAGAAATCACTGAAGTGCAACAGCAGGAGAAGAAGGAGCAAAGGGTATCAAGGAGAAAGCTACGTGATGCTAGCAACCCACTTGAATTGCCGCAAACTCTGTAAGTACATTAAGAAACAGTTTTTGTTCATTTTATTAATAAGAATTCTACTTTTTAAAGATTTGAAAAATATTACAGGGTCAACAAGCCGGCATTTAAATATCTGTTGGAAGTGTTAAGTTCGCATATTCAGCCAATGCGTAAATCATTTGCAATATCGCCTCTCGTGAAATTAAGTGCTGCCCTTCGTTTCTTTGCCGAAGGTGGCTACCAAACGGGAATAGGGAAAGATTGCGACGTGTCTGTGGCCCAGTGTAGTCTGAGCAAAGTTCTGTCCGAAGTAATAAATATATTTGAGGATCATCTATGCCCAAAGTGGATAACTTTCTGCAGAACAGAAGAGGAAAAAAGGAAGATTGCGTTAGGTTTTTATTTAAAGCATGGCATTCCTAGCGTTATAGGATGCGTTGACGGAACGCATGTACGCATTATTGCTCCCTCTTCCAATAAGCACTTATATTACAACCGGAAGGGGTACTATAGTTTGAATGTAATGCTGGTAAGTAAATTCGAGTTTTTTTTTAAATCATCGGAATGATCAATTATGGTTTTTCAAGGTTTGTGATCACGAGCTGAGGATTCTGTACGTTGACGCCTCCCATCCCGGTGCGTGTCACGACTCATTTATATGGAATTCCAGCGAATTGCGGGCTCACCTTGAGGAAGAATATTTAAGACGCGGTAGTAATTACTGGCTCCTTGGTAAGGTTTAAATTGTTAACAGAAAGTTTTTATAAATTTTTAATGCTCTTTTTACTAGGGGACGCTGGGTATTCTCTAGAGCCGTGGCTTCTAACTCCTCATAGATGTCCACAGGATGATTCCGTTGAAATTAAATTCAATGAAATCCATTCCAAGTGCCGCAATGTGATTGAACGCACTAATGGCGTCTTGAAAAATAGATGGAGGTGCATTCTTGGTGCTAGGGAGCTGCACTACACTCCAGAAAAGGCTGCTAAAGTTACAAATATTTGCTGCGCGTTGCATAACATCTGCATTCATTTTAAATGCAATACTTTTGTAGGCGATGTAGAAAATATTGAGACTTTAAGCATACAAGAAGATAGTGAAGTTGTATCCTTAACCTCACCGCAGTATTTATCCGTTGCCCAAAATATTAGAAATAATATTGGTAATAACTTATAAAAGAAAAAATAACTAACTAACTATAACTAATTTTTGTATATTGTACGTAAATAAAACACAGGTAACTTAAATTCACATTTATAAAATTTTATTAAAAAAAATTTTAAAAAAACATTCAAAAATAAAAAAAGAAAAATAAAACTTATATTTTAACCCCTATATTCACACAAAATTATTTTTTATTATAAAAGGTAGTAGAAAATTCGTTTCATAAAACCTGAAATATTTTTTATGAATTAGGCCTTAAAACTAAAAACAAAAAATTAATTAGTTACAAAAACAATTCACTTTATAACATTTAATAAAAAAAAACAAACAAAAAATTACTTCAAAAATAAAACTTAAGTATAGGTAGTTTTAAAACTAAAAAAACAAAATTATTAATTGATAACAGGTACATATAATTCACTTTATCACATTTTATCATAAAAAACAAAAAAATCACTTCAAAAATAAAACTTAAAACATATTCTAAAACTAAACAACAAAAATACTAATTCAACAAAACAAAAAAATTAATTATTTACATTTACAATATTTTGTAATTAATATGTCTGTTTTAACTCTTCTAGCTCCAACAGTCGACGATTTTTCTCGATCTTATCTTCCACTTCCCTGAGTCTCAATTTTTCCATTTCTATATTGTGCCGCTTTTGCTCTTTCAAGCTTTCTTTTTTTAAATCATACAGGCGGTCAATGGAGCGATATATTTTTTTGGTGTGTTGCTGCTGCTCCATCATCGCTTCCAACATCTTTTTTTGGATGCTGATCTCCTCAACAAGAACGTCGTGGGGAGAGACATGTGTGCTCAAATCATTTTGCGCACTTATTCTTATTTTTTTTGCCGGTGGCTTTTGGGGTGTATCACCATTTTGCGTTGGGGTGTCACTGTCGCGCGCACTGCTTTCAACCATCACGTCGTCTATCACTAACAAATCCAGCAATGCAGGTGGTACGCTCGCCGGAGTTTGTTTCGAAGAGCCTAACCCAAACTTGTTGGCCACACCTTCCACAGACTCCTTCATACCAATTAAATTGTATATCGCCTCTTCGTTTGGCGAAAACTTCTGCTCCATGTTAGGGCCTCCACCAGTACCTCTTGAATGTTTTAGGTTTTGTGCCGCCTTGTGCCTTACGTACTTTTTCTGATCGCACCATACCTGAAAAATGATTTCCAATTATACCGTTTGTGTATACTGTAAAAAAATAATTTTATTATTCATACCTTTTTCCACTCGGCAATACTTTTTGATGGTGGACCAGCTGCGTTTAATTCCGCCTCCAAATTGCGCCATACCCGGTTAAGGTCCTCCTTGCTTCCCTTGAACCATCCACAAGCAATACCTTGGTTTAATTGCATTGCATTTAAAAGAATGTCTAATTGCTTCTTATTTGTTGTTTTTGACCTGAAATTAAAAATAAATGAAGATATTTATTAAATTTTTTTATAAAAAAATTTAAATACTTACATTTTAAGCAAAACTCCCTCGCAATTTTTTGGCGGAATTATTCCCAAATATTGTCATCACGTTCTCCCTTTTATTGACATTCGTAATGCCTACTTTTTTCCCCGGGGAAGAGTTTCCCATTTTCGAAGTTCATTTAGAATAAGGGAAAAAGGAAAAGGGAAAATTTCCCGGGGAGATTTTATTCAGAATAGGGGAACAGGGAATAGGGAAAAAATTCCCAGGGAATTGTTATTCATAATCGGGCTGTTTATTTCTATTTTAATTCTTTGTTTATTTTTTATTTAAATATTTCCACCAATATGTAAACTTTTTCTCGCACGTTGAAATTATGACTGTTAAGGTGTTCGTAAATATTTAGTTGTACATAAAGTTTGCGGAACTGATGGAACTGAAACACTTAGTAATGAGTGTGACGAGTATGGCAATTATAATTTACAGCAGTACGCATGTATATAATAAAAAAAATCCGTTGTTTTTTCTTATTTATCAGTGCTGGTACTTTTTAGTAGTGTTGGCACGTTGGGGATTTTTTATATCAGTGATGGCACTTTTATTAAATTTTAAGGTTATGTTCGATTACTTGTTGGATATGATCATGCAGTAATTTAATTATTTTCTTTGCACTTTTTTATAAAAAAAAACACACAATCGCACTAAATATAATTAAAACACTGCACTTACCCAATCTAATCCTTTTGTTGATAATATGTATTACCTTATTGATTCTCCCTCTCGAAAATCAATCGTCTTGTAGACCTTTCTTCCTTCTTGGACTGCTTAGCACAATTGGGAACTGTTACCTCTCTATTGGAACTGCTGCTGATGTCGTAGTTGTTGCAGTGGAACAACTATTGACGACGCTTTACAAACTTGCCGTAGTTGTTTCGGTAGAACAACTGGTGCCGGCTCGCAGTGGACAGGTATGCCACTAGTAACTCCAATCCTAGCTCCTCTAGGATTTTTCGAAGGACCAAAATGTTCGCTAGATATGCTTCCTAGCCTTTTTCAAAATAATTTTAGGAAATGAAAAACACGGTTGGTTTTTTTCCAAAAATCAAATTAAAAACAATTTTTATTTAGGCTTCTTGCCTTGTTGACGTTACAAATTATACTTAAAATTAAATTACAAAAATGTTTGTAGTAAACCAACAAACTCAAAAGAAAACTACAAACTCAAAGTATATATGTATGTACATATATACATAAAATAAATGAAATATAAGAGAATTGCAAAATTCAAACAATTGTTCTACACTCAGAGAAAAAAAATACAAACTTAAATCAATTTAAAAATTAAATAAAATGAAAATTTTAAGTAAATCAAAATTCAAAATTAAGATTTTAGCAAACGAAATTTAAGTAAAAAATAACAAAAATCAAAGAAAATTGAATATTAAAGAAATTTAGCAAAATAAAGAAAATTAACAAAATATAAGAAAATTGAAGAAATAAAATAAAATAAAATAAAACTGAAGTCGCTTCAACACATATGTATCTACTAAATTTTATGCATCTGCTTACTGTTAACAAGTTTTATATGTTTCGAGCAGTTATTTTTTCCTTCGAAGTGGATCGATTTGGCGAGGGAGCAACCTGAGGTTCATTTTTATCTTCTGCTTGAGTAATTTAATTTTGTAAGTTCAATATATTTTTTGTAAAAATCACCCAAATGATTCTTTTCAGATCAGTTTTGATGATTAAAAACTGATTTATCACCTGATTGATTAATAACATTTAATTTTATTTTTTTTTTTAATTGTAAAATGTTTTTTTAGCCGCCTTTTACTCAACGCAAATGGATGCAAGATTTGATGCTCCGAAGTGAATGTAAAGAAAAGCATTGTACAAAAAAAAATTCTGCCCCCCCTAGATTTCATCCTGGCTACGCCCATGTATTTGTGTATTGCCATCGGGAGTATAAATGCCTGCAAAGTTTTATCCATTTGCATTGAGTAGGAGGCAGCCAAAATAGCATTTTACAAAAAAAAATGTTTGCCCCCCCCTAGATTTTATCCTGGCTACGCCCATGTATTCGTGTATTGTCATCGGGAATATGTATGCCTGCAAAGTTTCATCCATCTGCATTGAGTAAAAGGCGGTTAAATTACCGTTACAAGATTTGATTTTCCGAAGTGAAGCTAAATAAAAGTATTTAAAAAAGGATTCATATATCGATGGTTTTCTTCCGCAACCACGTAACTCGATTTTTTGTATTAACTGGGAAAGTAATCAGTTAATACCGCTTTACAATTTTGCAATTTTTTTGTTTGGCGGAATATCGGAATTTTTCCTAATTCTTGGATTATAAAAGAATATGAAACAAAAAGTTTAAAATATTTGGTTAAAATAAAGTATTTTGTCTCTCTCCTGAAAAGTAGTTGTTTTTGAGTTACGAGGTTGCGGAAGAAAATCATCGATATGATTCATTTATATGTTTAAATAATGATTTTTAAATATTTTGAATTTTTGTTTTTGCCAAATGAAAAGATATAAAAATAGAAACTTTCATGTCAACCAAACGCTAGCATTTTGTATCATAATCTAATCATTTAGGAATCAGCTTCACGAGCAAAAGACCCGTATATGAGCTCATATTTCTATCATATATGACACTCTCGTTGTGAAAAAATGGTACCCTACCGATGAATCAGCTGAAAGAATCATTTGTGATAAAATTTTCTGATTCATTTTTGATCACTTTAATGTTAGTTTTTCTAATCATTATTGAATCGTTTTTGTCTCATTTTTCAATCTTAAACTATATAGTTTTTGATTATATTTCATATAATTTTTTCAGTGTCATGTTTTTTATTTTTTCTCCGAAAATTATGGCTTTTGATTATTTAATTTAAACCAAACAAAAGTTATCGGTTTTTCGCAAAGACAAGAAACAATTTGCACTTACATTTACATATGTTCATAACTTGTCAATAATTTTTGGACTTCTATTTTAGCCAAGCTTCTTATTTATTTCGCTTACATGAAAGTTTCTATTTTTATTTTTTTCATTTGGCAAAAACAAAAATTCAAAATATTTAAAAATCATTATTTAAACATATAAATTAATCATACATGAATCCTTTTTCAATTACTCAAGTGATGAATCAGTTTTTAATTATCAAAACTGATCTGAAAAGAATCATTTGGGTGATTTTTACAAAAAATAATCAGCCAAATGCTATTATCCATTTTGAACGCTTATAACTCTGAAATTATTGAACAGATTTTAATAAAATATATTTTGTGCACTTCTTTGAGTAAATACCTCTCAAATGGTGTACATTGTTCAAATCGGTTGACATACAGGGGGGAAAGTGTTCTTAACTGTTTTGCCTTAGCCGATTTATATATAGATAATATCCCAGCTAGCATTTTTAATCGTCTAAGGGCCATTATTACAACTTGAAGTTAGCTAAAGTTAAGATTAAATTGACAGATAATAATGTGTTATCTGTCAAAAAGCGTCTGTTAACTGTCGGATAACAGCTAACGCCAAGTTATAATAATGGCCCTAAGAGTCTACTGGGAATCTCATAAAGAGTGTTTTTTTTATACTATTATAAAATCACACACATATATTTATAATGAAACAACAAATTAATATTTTATATTATTGATAACATTTTTATTTCGATTACGAAGGCTATCTAATTAAGAATTTAAACATGGTGCACGCTTTTTGTGTATATACGAACGTAGGCAACGTTGATCTGACATCATTTGAGCACTATTAAAGTTAGAATGGTGAGCTAAAGAAGATGATTACGTATTATTAACTTTACATGTGTATATCGTTAGCTAAAATGCAAAAGGACGTAACTAACAAAAATATAATTTTACAGGAGAAGCAAAAAACTTTATTAAATGAAAACTATAAACATGTCAGAAAATATGCTTTAATGGGTCATCCATGGAATTCTTTAAACAGTTTATAAAGAAACCCATTTCATTATATTTTGTTGAAAAAAAATGAGTAATTACGTAGTTTTTCATTTATAAAATAAACACACTTGTAGTTACGTCCCTTGGTTTTTTTGTTAATAAAAGCGCAATTTTTTATCCCAGAAGTGTAAAATTTTGTGAAGACATGTAGTTCATTGGCATTTATAATAATCAATCAAAAACACGATTTTTAATTTTTTGTTAGTTACGTCTTTTTGCATTTTAGATAACGATATGTTTGTATATGGCTTAACAAGTTGTCTTACCTTTTGCATTTTGTTCATAGGCTTTAATAGTTTTTCGCGCTTCTCTCAGTTTTCGTAATATTAATTCATTTTTACGCTTTTCTATGGTCAATTCTTGACTGAATAGATCCATATGTACCAAATCGGGAACAAGTCTAGTTTACCAACGCAGCTCTAAATAAAAAAAAAGTACATAGGATGATAGAAAATTGAAAAATAAGAAGAAAAAATTAAATGGCAAAATTCTCGGAAACGCATAGTTTCCGAGTTATGGACCTCGGAAGTTTTCATATAAACTTGCGATTTCCCTCTACATTTCTGAACGTATATGGCCAATATTGGTATTATTTGAAAGCATTTGAACATATCTTTCTGTAAATGTAAAATTTATTTAAAACTTTTTAAATCTTAAGTTCCTAATACTGTTTTTACAAAATTTATATAAAAACGCTACGGAAGTGTACTAGGTATTAAAAATGTAATCATGTAATAAACCCCAGCTTCTCTAAATAAAGCTTCTCTGCATAGCCGGCCTTCGGCCGGGCGCTAGGATTTTATCCTCTATGGTATAACAAACACCGGCTTCGCTAACTAAAGCTTCTCTGCATAGCCGACCTTCGGCCGGGCGCAATGATTTTCTCCTCTATGGTATAACAAACACCGGCTTCGCAAAATAAAGCTTCTCCGCATAGCCGGCTCGTTAATCCTTAATGGATTAATAATATTTAAATAAAATGTTTATATCTAGAAAAATTTATTCAAAAGCTTTTAAATGATACCAATATTGGCTATATACGTTCAAAAATGAAGTGGGAAATCTCGAATTTATATGAAAACTTCAAAGGTCCATAACTCTGAAACTATGCGTTTCCGAGAATTTTGACATTTTATTTTTTCTTCTTATTTTTCAATTTTCTATCACCCTATGTACTTTTTTTTGGCTGAAGTGCACTTTACGGGGCGTACGAAAAAAAAATAAAAAAAATATGCTACCCGATTCAGAATAAAAAAAGAAAAAAACCATAATAAAAATTTAAGGGGGCTGAGGCCCGTGGTGCCCTCTGGACCCAAAAAACTGCCCCGCCCACTTTGAGATATGTGTGGGTACTCAAATTAAAGGTAATTTGCTCACGATTGCAAATATGTATTTTGTTTTTGTGTTCGCATACTATTTTCCTCTCTAGGTTAATTTAAGTAACTTTTAGGTGTAGAGAAGCTTTAGTTAGCGAAGCCGGTATTTGTTATACCATAGAGGATAAAATCCTTGCGACCGGCCGAAGGCCGGCTATGCAGAGAAGCTTTAGTTAGCGAAGCCGGTCTTTGTTATACCATAGAGCAGAAAATCCTTGCGCCCGGCCGAAGGCCGGTTATGTAGAGAAGCTTTAGTTAGCGAAGCCGGTTTTTTTATTCCATAGAGGAGAAAACCCACGCGCCCGGCCGAAGGCCGGCTACGCAGAAAATAATTCTTTAGCACATCGGAAATAGGCTATTAGTTACAAAAAAAATAAATTTTTTTTTTTTTAAATCGAACATAAAACATTAAAAAATACAAAATATTTACAATCGTGAGCAAACTACCTTTAATTTGAGTACCTACACATAGACGTGAGTGGATGAGGGCACTTTTTTTTACCCAGAGGGCCCCAAAAGTCCCGCCCGCCCAATTTTTATTATTTTCGTTTTTCTTGTACAATTACCTTTAATTTGAGTACCCACAGATTCCACTAAGTGGGCGGGGCGGTTTTTTGGGTCCAGAGGGCCCCACGGGCCTCAGCCCCCTTAAATTTTAATTATGGTTTTTTTCTTTTTTTATTCTGAATCGGGTAGCATATTTTTTTTATTTTTTTTTCGTACGCCCCGTAAAGTGCACTTTTGCCCTTTTTTTTTATTTGGAGCTGTGTTGGTAAACTAGACTTAAGCCCCAAATCGTTTGAATGTGTGTAACGTAACCCTCAGCAATATATCGACCCCTTTGCGCGAAATTATCGTATGTTACAAAAACCAAATTTTACAGGACAGCCATTTTTCTACTTTTCTCTGCTTTCGCTTGCAATATTAAAATGAAAATATACATGTGATTTTTGGAGCAACGAAGTGGAATTCGCCTACAATATTTTGTCAGGTGACGTCTCTTTGCATCAAAAACTCAATTTCAAAAAAATTGGCATATACGATAATTTCGCGCAAAGCGGACGATATAATAATAAAATTCTCAATTCCGATTCCACCAGAGGACGATTTTGTAAAAGAGACTGTAAGCTGCCGCCATTACAATATTCATTTTGTATTAGTTTGTGATTATCTTCCGCCAATGCGGAATAATAACGAACAACGATGTCGTGTTTATCCAAAACGGCGTGTGCCCAAACCTCATTAAGAACTTGTTTTCTAAAAAAAAATAAATGTGTCAAAAAACTGTGTATTTAACAATTTTTAATATACACTTGTTTGACAAGTTATATTTACTCCACCTGGATAACTATCTTGCCGCGATGTGGTGGCTTAAATGCTGGCTGTAGTGAATGTCTTGTAACTTGAGGCAAATTCTAGCCGGGACAAGTTGGAAGGTATATGCTTTAAGGCCAGCACGACTAAGGGTTATCCATCCTCCCATCCCCCATCCCATTACCTATGATCCTATCTACCCCCCCTTTATTTCCCATTTCCCCCACTTTTAAGGTCAAGGTGGTTGATAGCAGTGCCGAGGACCTGAATGGCTGGTTAGTGGATAAAGAAACTGGTCGCTAACAGCTTCCCTCTGGCGCCGATGGCAAGGGTCAGTTGTAACTTTAGCCTAGTCCGTGCAAGCCGTCACTGCGCGAGACGGTCCTTTTCTTTACGGCTTACTCGTGGGACCAAAAACTGGATAAATTTAATGAAAAAACCAAGGACGCGAATCTAAGAGACGATGCAGGGAATATCTCTGACAACTCGGCAGTTTCGGTGTCAGATCCAGACGCCGATTGGCTGAGTATCTACAGAGATATTCTTGAGCAGGAAGGTCAGTTATTGACAGAACTGACAGAGACAAGCGGAACGAACGACCCCCCAGTCGGTTCCCCGTCTCGAACAGGGGTCTCGGAAAGACTCGATGGTCTAGCTCTGGGATCTGATGATGAGCATGAAATTACAATAATTTCAGCTCATGATCAGGACCATAGGGCCGGGTCATCGGCTCCTGAGGTCACACTCGAGATAGGGAGTGAAGTAGTGGGTGGATCAAAACCCATTGTTCGGCAGGATGCGACAGAACAGGTCACATCAGAAGGCCGAACGAGTTTTGAAAAAGCCAAGAGTGGTGTAAGGGCCTCCTTAGCCTTTCTAGAAAAGATAGCTAAGAAAGACTCCTCACTACACGATGGGCGGGATAGGCACTTGCACTTGCTGGAAGCACCGAAAGAACGTTGCCAGATTCGAACGAATCCACGGATCTGTCGGTGATATCCTAGGCATTCCCTATCCTGCGGGATACACAGCAAGAACTGCTGAGGGCTCAAATGTTGTCAGTAAAGATAACGGACCCTCAGCAACCCCTGCTAATGAATCCTCCAATAATAGAACGGGAAGCCAGAAAGGGGGTACGGAATCAACACATGGTCCTCTAAACCGAGACAGTACGGTCACGGATAAGGGAACCAAGCTTGATGACGTACTACCCTCTACTAGCTGCGCGATGAGGACTGTTAAAGTCTTGATAATCTCCGACAGTCCCCCCCAAAGGGAGGTCACAAAGGGGATTACTGATAAATACCAGCCAACATCTGCAGGGAAATCGGGTGATCACCGACAGAGCTCTGCTAAGACCCCCAATAAGGGGGTATTTAAGAGAGTTAGGTCTGGTGATGACCAGAAATCCCCAGCGGCCAAAAGGAAGGATCCTCGAAAGGAGATCACTAAGAGGGCTGGTTCCAGAGAGGAACAACCCTCTACGTCAAAGAAGCTAAGGGAGTCGTCAGGTAAGGACGGTATTCTGGCAGCAATCATTGATCGTATGGATCCCGATGGAAAAATCAGTGTCGAGAAATGGCAGGTACTAGAAAACAAACTACTCGACGAAATCTTTAGTGTCAAAGGAAGGCCGGACGAAGTATCGTTCAAAGGGGCTGACTGGATAAGAGGTGTCAAAACTGTCAGTTGCGGCAATCTAAAAACCTTTGAGTTTTTAAAGGCTGCAATCGGCAGGTGTGGCAGCGCTTATCCTGAAGCCAGATTGGACGTCATACTCGCGTCTGAGTTGCCATTAAGGCCGGTGGTCACTGTATGGATTCCTCCACCTATAAAACCGGTGGAGGTCATACTGGGGTTACTGGCCAATCAGAACAATGGGCTCTTTACAGGCCAGTGGAAGATGATAGCTTCACTGGGTTTTAAGGAGAACCAAGGAAGAGATTTCAGGTTCGCAGTAGACCGGGAATCTCTGAGAAAACTGAAATCAATTGGAGGGGTTGCTATATTCGGGTTAGGGTCTATCAGATTTAGGTTTCCTAAAAATGATAAACCCTAAGAGGCTGAGAGTGGTGCAGATAAACTTGCACCACTGTGAAGCGGCCTCAACCGAATTAGTAACCCACCTCATTGATAACAATGTGGACGTGGCTTTAATCCAAGAGCCCTGGATTAACAAAAACCGGGTAGTTGGATTAAAGATCACGGGGTATACCTTGTTCGTATCCCGCTCTGATGAGAAGGTACGAACTTGTATACTGGCGAGAACTGAACATAAATTTATGATTTCTCATTCTTTCAGTAATGGAGGCCTCACGGTTGTGACAGGGGAAGCCAAGGACAAAACGGTCCTGGCACAAGCATCGGCATACTTGCCATATGAAGCTGCCGATCCACCTGGTGAAAAATTGCGAGAGTTGGTGGAGCACTCGGGCAGAAGCGGCTCGAGGCTGGTACTGGGATGTGACGCCAATGCACACCATTCCCAATGGGGTAGTGCCGACATCAACAAAAGAGGTGAGTCTATGTTTGATTTTATTATTGCCAGCAATCTTTTTATCTGTAACAGGGGGAATACGCCAACGTTCAGAACTAGGGATAGAGAGGCAGTGATAGATATAACATTGACGAACTGTAGGGAATTAGTAGAGGACTGGAGGGTGGCTTTGGATTTTTCCTTCTCTGACCATAGTCGTCTGTCCTTTAGTATAATGTTTGAGAGGTCGAAAAGGTGTCCATATAGGAATCCGAGAAGGACGGATTGGGATTCATTTTCGGGACTAGTGCAACGGAACCTTAGGGTTACACGGAACTGGGGGTCGACTCCGGCCGGTGTGGAGCAACTGGTAAACACCTTCACGGGGGTATTGACCAGTAGCTATGAGCGATCCTGTCCGTTGAATTTTCCGGGCAGGCGTTCACAGCCAAGATGGTGGACAGAGGAGTTGAAAACTCAAAGGTCCACCGTCAGAAGGCTGTTAAATAGGGCGAAGTATACGCGCAAGGATGAGAATTGGAGTAACTTCAGGTTGAGTTACGGGAGGTATAAGGGAGATATTAGAAGTGCGAAAAAGGACTCGTGGATTAAGTTTAGCGAGTCAGTTGAATCCGTGAATGAGATGTCTAGATTCAGAAGAATTTTATCTAAGGACCCTGTAGTCCCTGGATTGATTCAGAGATCGGACGGCTCAAGGACGGAATCTGGCTCTGAATCTCTCTGTCTGCTTATGGAGACTCACTTTCCGGGGTGTGTGGATCCTGGGTCGGGGGAACAGGCTGCATGTGGTGACCCCTTCTCTGGTTCGGGCTCAGGCGGTGAGGAAAGGGAGACGGTGGGGGATATGATTACCTGGGAGAAGGTAACATGAGCGGTAAATGCCTTTGGGTCCTACAAATCGGCGGGGCCAGATGGTATATTTTCGGCAATGTTACAGAATATCGGGAAATCATCACTCCTGTTGTTGGTGGAACTGTTTAGGGTATGTGTGCTGAACGGGTACATTCCTAGGAGGTGGAGAAAGGTTAGGGTAGTTTTTATTCCCAAGGCGGGTAGAACCGGTCACTCTAAACCCAAGGATTTTAGACCAATCAGCTTGTCGTCTTTTCTCTTGAAGACGTTGGAAAGACTGATTGATCTACATCTGAGGAAGAACACCCCTACCTTAAAGGTAGATCTGTTGAGAGTGCGTTGCATGATGTGGTTGGTTTGTGGAGCGGGGTTTGCGAACCAGGGAATACACCCTGGCGGCATTCCTTGACATTGAGGGCGCCTTTAACAATTTGAGGATAGAGGCCATAAGGCAGGCATTGGTTGACCTTGGGGTTCCGTTGTTCTTGGTCGAATGGATAACTATGATGCTTAGCAGCAGAGTTATTCACTCGGACTGGGGAAACGAACGCTTAAGGAAATCAGTGACTAGGGGGATCCCACAGGGGGGAGTTCTCTCTCCCTTATTGTGGCTCTTGGCCGTCAATGTCGTTCTGAGACGTTTTGACAGAATGGGTCAGAAGGTCGTGGCCTACGCGGATGATGTGGTGATATTGGTGTCGGGCAAGTTTCTGCCGACAATTAGCGACATCATGCAAGGGGCGCTGGGCGAACTGGCGGCATGGGCAAGTGACAAGGGACTGGGAGTTAATCCGGAGAAGACGGAGTTGGTTCTTTTCACTAGGAGGTACAAGATGGAGGAGTTTAGACTGCCGGTACTGGGAGGAGTGGAGCTTGGACTATCTGATAGTGCTAAGTATCTGGGGGTTTTTCTGGACAGCAAGCTGTCATGGGGTAGGAATATTCAGGAGAGACTCAAAAGGGGTCTCAATGCCTACTATGCTTGCAGATCATCGATAGGTAGGAGCTGGGGACTCCGGCCGTCAGTGGTGGGATGGCTGTACACTTCGGTGGTTAGACCCATTCTTACGTATGGATGTTGTGTTTGGTGCGAGTCATTGAAATTGGCAAGTCGTAGAAACCTTCTTTCTAAGGCTCAGAGGTGTGCTTCAATTGGCATGACAGGTGCCATGAGAAGTACTCCTCAGGCTGCCCTGGATGTCATTCTACATCTTCTGCCTATTGAGCAGTATGTGATGGGAATGGCGGCCAGGAGCATTCTTAGACTGAGGGAGTTAGGACTGACGAGGAATGACACTCAGGGTCACTCACGGATCCTGGGAGAGATTGAGGCTGGTGGCTATTGCCTGGGACCGTCGGGATCCACTGATAATGTTAGCACCAGATTGGATTTTGGTCGGTTGCCAGGGTAATAATGCCCTCTAGGGAGAGCTGGTCGGGCAGGAGCAGATTATTTGGTGGATTTGCTATTTTCACAGATGGCTCGAAGATGAGGGGCACGGGTGCAGGGGTCTACATTGGGGATCTGAACATAAGAAGGTCATATAGGCTTCCTGACGACTGCAGTGTTTTTCAGGCGGAGGTTCTGGTGGGCCTGGAGGGCCGTGGAACTGATGAGGGACAACATTAATAGGGGCTCGGAGGTCACTGTATATGTGGACAGCCAGGCGGCTCTTATGGCCGTAAGGGGCTGTTATGTGAACTGCAGGCTGGTTGATGATTGTAGGAGGGCTCTGAGGGGAACCTTAGGGGAGTATTTGCTAAGGTTGTGCTGGGTGCCGGGTCATTGCGACATAGGCGGCAATGAGATTGCTGATGAGTTGGCAAGACAAGGCTCAGAGATGGAGGATCCTGACTGTGTAGAGGCGGTTAGGCCTCCATTGGGCTTCTATTTTGGTAGAATTAGGGAATGGATACTGAGCGTGACCAATCGGGCCTGGGGGAGCCGTACGGATTGTCGGGTATCGCGGACACTGTGGCCGGTGCTTAGAAAGTCCGATTCGGTGTCGCTGTTGGGCAGGAGCAGGGTCTGCGTTAGGACCACGATAGGAATTATCACGGGCCACTGTATGATAGGCAGGATGGCGGTGAGGATGGGATCCGACTTATCGGATATATGCAGGTTGTGCGAGGACCCTGAGGAGTTGGGGTGGCACTTTCTGTGCCACTGTCCCAGATTGCAGGGTAGCAGGTTGAGGTGGCTGGGCAGTAGATTCCTGGGCGAATTAGGGAATGTCTCGGGTTGCGGACTCGAGAATCTGATAGGATTCGTAATGGGGATGGCCTGGCTGCGCGAGGGGAGACTGGGTGCTAACCCACGTAGGGCGGATTTGGGATTTCTCTCGGGGTTGGTCCTTTACCTTCTTTTCTTTCCTTTCTTTTCTACCTATCTTTCGGATCTGTCTTGTGCTTTCGCTGCTTTTTCACCTACTTTATGCCTTCTTGGCTATCTCTAATTAAGGCGTCACAATGGACCATATTGGTCTCTGGGTGAAGGTGTGAAGGAGACTTCACACCGGCCTTTCTACCTACCTACCTACCTATATTTACTCAAAAGAACTGCCTGCTAGCGGTTTAATGCTTTTCTTAATGGCATAGATACATCCATCCAAACGATTGAGACAATGATAAACCATACCAAATTCAGCTATTCCAATTAGAGATAATTCAAGAAATTCCTTTTTAAATCGGTTATGTTGGTATCCTTAAATGCTAATCGTTTTTGAGCCTGGTGCATTTCTGGCGCATGTTCATTGATGAAGTCTTCGTCACTGTTGAGAAACAATTGCAACGATCTATTACTTATGGCGTTTTCTTTTCTGAGTAAAATTCTGCATTTATTCTGCCTCTTACATTTTTTTATGTTCTTTTCTGAAAAACATGTAATATTTTAAAAGTGTAAACCGTTATTTTCTTATGATGTTACCTTTAAAATTAAAAAAAATGCTACATGCTCAACACTCATTTTAATTAAAGGGGCATGAGTGTAGCAAAGCGAATTCAGTACAAGGTGGTGGCAAGTTTTGTTATGGTTTTGTTGTAGTCTTGCCACCACCTTTAGTTGAATTTACCTTGCGCTAGATTAATAGCTGGATTTTTTATTCTGAAAAATAAATAATTTTTGTAGTGCGTCTCTCGTGATAATTTCATATGTATACTAGCTGACCCGGTCTACGTTGCTGGCCCTAAGTAAACATAAATCATAAATTTTTTTTAAAAAATAACTTACATATGGTGTGGATATGGGCTCAATCAAAAAAGAATAAGTTGGACCATGGCGATAATTTTAAAGAAAAAATCGTCCAAATCGGTCAAGCCGTTCTCAAATCATGCTCTTAATAGAAACAGTGGGCGTAAAAGTAGGCGTGGTAATTTTTTCTTTCGATGAAAACGTAAAATAAATTAATACGAACAGTTAAAAGAAAAATTAGTCAAATCGATGGAGCAGTTTTTTGATTTTAGGTAAATCGAAAAAAGTGGGCGTAAAAGTGGGCGGGGCAAAATTTTCTTTCCGTAAAAACCTAAGTTAAACCATGGCGATCATTTTGAAGAAAAAATCGTCCAAATCGGTCAAGTCGTTCTCCAGTTATGCGCTTAATAGAAAAAGTGGGCGTAAAAGTAGGCGTGGTAAATTTTTCTATCGATGAAAACTTAAAATGGATTAATACGAACATTTGAAAGATAAATTAGTCAAATCAAAATCGTCCAAATCGGTCAAGTCGTTCTCCAGTTATGCGCTTAATAAAAAAAGTGGGCGTAAAAGTAGGCGTGGTAAATTTTTCTATCGATGAAAACTTAAAATGGATTAATACGAACATTTGAAAGATAAATTAGTCAAATCGATGGAGCAGTTTTTTGATTTTAGGTAAATCGAAAAGAGTGGGCGTAAAAGTGGGCGGGGCAAAATTTTCTTTCCGTAAAACCCTAAGGTGGACCATGGCGATCATTTTAAAGAAAAAATCGTCCAAATCGGTCAAGCCGTTCTCAATTTATGCACTTAATAGAAAAAGTGGGCGTAAAAGTAGGCGTGGTAAATTTTTCTATCGATGAAAACTTAAAATGGATTAATACGAAGATTTGAAAGAAAAATTAGTCAACTCGATGGAGCCGTTTTCTGATTTTAGGTAAATCGAAAAAAGTGGGCGGGGCAAAAGTATCCTATGTCCGTCTCCTGCCTCTAAGCTACCTCCCTACCAATTTTCAGCCAAATCTGTTCTGCCGTTCTTGAGTTATAAGTGGTGTAACTAACACGACTTTCTTTTATATATATAGATAATTTTTGTAGTTGATATGGAAGCAAAACATGTTGTGATACAATATTTGTTGGAATCATCTTCGTCATCAGATGAAGATGAAGAAATATTTGCAGTGTTGCTTAGAAGAAACTTTTTACCGCGAGCTAAGGACTTTGTTGAAAATGTAATTCATCAATACTCTGAAAACGATGTAAGCAAACATACATATTTCAAATGTTTTTATTAAAAATTTAACATGTTTTATTTATTTTCAGTTTAAGAACAATTTACGACTAACCCGAAAAAGTACACAGTACCTATTAGAAATGTATTCTAATTGGAATATTGTCCGGAAATATCAGGGAGGAAGAAAACAGACAAGCGAAGAAAAACAAGTTCTTTAATTTTTATGGTAAAATATATTTGTACATATTTAAAATAATATTCTTAAAGCATAAACTTTATTTCAGGTTCAGTGGCAACAAAACTACCTTTAGAGAAGTGGCAAATGTGTTTGACATGTCATTGTCAAATCTTCACACGTCCATTCAAAAAGTTATAAAATGTTTATTGGAAGAAGTAGCCCCTGAAGTGATAAAATTTCCACAAACTAACGCTGAGAAAGAAGCAGTGGCCAGTGAATTTCAAAAGGTAGGGAATACAGTAAATATTATTTTAAAGAAACAAATTTTTATCAAATTTGTTTTAAAGATTTCTGGTTTTCCAAATGTTTTGGGGTGTGTTGATGGAAGCTACGTATCTGTAAGAACTCCTGTTTGTGTATCAAACGTATCTTAAAATGATCGTTAGCGTGATTCAATCTAAACACATAAATTCAGATTGGCGCTAACTTTTTAATGTTTTTCCTTACAAGCACTTGAAACCTGAAGGAAGCCGTATTAAAGAAACACAAATAAGATTACTAAAACACGACTGAAAAATCTTTATTTACTACTTTCTTTTATATTAAAATTAACTAATAATAAAATGCTTAGCTTAAAATAATAACAAATAAATGAGGAAATAAAAATGCTTAAAATGAATGACCTAATTATTAATGGTGTAAATAAAAACAAAATTAATAAACAAAACGGTTGATAAACTTGAAATTGCGATGTATGCATTTTACAAAAGAATAAATAAAATTTAAACTAAATATTATGCAAGCAAAGTTAATGCACTAAAATTATGTCAACAGAATAAAAATACATGTACGGAAGTGATTTTGCGATGTATGCATTTTACAAAAGAAAATAAAATTTAAACTAAATATTATGCAAGCAAAGTTAATGCACTAAAATTATGTCAACAGAATAAAAATACATGTACGGAAGTGATTTCTTAGTAATACAATAAAATAATAAAATGTATACATGTATGTTTGTTAACATTCTCCACCGCGTTGAACACCGTTCAAATAGTAGAGTCAGTGCAGCTAGGGTTGAGATTTATACAAATCACGGTCGCGTTGAACATGATTCAAAGTTCATTCTCACGCTTGCTCATCTGGTCATCGATACTTCAAATTTGCATGGTAAAGCGTGGAGTTGGTACGGGCGTGGTTTCGGCTTCGTGTGATGCTGTGTGTTGGTTGGGTGATTCATGTTCGGGTACCTTATTTGTGTGTATCATGCTGACCCTTTTACGTAACATGGCCTTCCATAGTATGGCTATGATGGCTACTGCGCTGATGACGAGCGCAGAGTACGAAACTATTATATCATGTGTTGACTTAGAATGATGTTCAGATTCTGAAGTCTTTATTTGTTCTAGCTTGTGCTCCATTGTTTTTAATTTGGTAAGCTGCCGGGCAAGTTGGTCTGGTGTTGACGAGTAATTGGTAGGTTTGTTGAGTTGAGGTTTTGTGAACGATTTAGGTGACAATTCTGAGATATCTCCCAGACTTGTGTAGGATGATGTGAACGTGGTTGATAATAAGTGTTGGCCTGACACATGGATGAAATTGTGTTTAAGAATGCAATCAGGCTTAATGGTTAATAATCCAGAACCCTGTAAGTATAGCGGTATAATTTCTTTAGCGCAAACTGCTGTTGCTTGCGTAGCTGACACCGTTGTGTATATCCATTGGTTTTTATGAGTCAGGGGTACCCAAGTTATATTTGCTGAGAGATTCTTCAAATGACAATTTTGCATAGTGACGTTCTTGAACAAATTGATTTCGCATGAACACCTTTCTGATCCAACGCTGTGTTGCAGTTGTATGTTGTGGCATATAAACATGTCCTGGCTGAGGACATCGCAAGTTTTAAGTTGATCATGTGATACAGGAAAGTAACGTTCGTGAATAGTGTTTATTGCCAGCATGGAACTGCATGTTTCGATAACTATCATTGTCTCGTTTATCACGTTCGGAATGGGGATTAAGTTGTATAGTTCAAATTTTTTGTGGTCTATTAGTGGCAGGGTTATGCTAAACACAACATGTTCCTGAGTGATACCTCCTCTTATCGTCATTAATTTATATAGATCTAACAAATCATCTTCGGGTACAGGCAATTCTAACTCTTGAGGCATATGTGTTTTTATCTGCCTTATTTCAGCCTCTAACTGGGTTGGAGTTAACAATAATGGATGTATTCTCCCGTGATGAGTATCTGTCAGAGCATCTAAGATATGTGTTTGCATTTTCTGTAACTGGTTGGCAATGAGTGACAGTTGCATAATTCCTGAGTTGAACAATTGGACTTGTTTGATCTGATATAACTCATCGTTTATCATTTCTTCATTTTTGCTTATCGTGTTAATTTGAGCATGGAGATTATCAAAGTTGTATTTTGCAGTTGTCAGTTCCTCTTTTACAATGTTCATGGTTGAGTTAATAACCGACGTTTGATCCTTCAGTAGCTTTAACATAAATGTATCGTCTTCCTGCAGGTTTGTGATTGTTGACGACATTTTATCAGCGTATTCGGAATCTAGTATACCAAATAAGAGTGCGCGATGTTTCCGACAAAGTCAATGGCACCTCTTTTTTGTCTCGATTTGTAGAGCAACCTATTGTCTAAATTTAAATCAGTTTCTACGTGTTGAAGGTGTTTTATAGTGTTGAGACATGACAAAGTTGGTTCTATTCGTTTACAAAGCTGTTCTAACTGGCGAGTGCCGTTTGCTAACATAGCTGTATCAGTCCAATACGTTGATAGGTCGTAATATACAACCAGATGCCACTGACTTGTGGCTACATAAGTTGTAGCTATCTTTTCAAAGTGAATACCCAATTTGGACCCGAACCTTTCATTATTAATTCCAGCGCCCAGAATCATTGGAAGTACTAGTAATGTTGTTAACAATGTCAACATTAAGTTATTCTCTGACAACCGTATCCTTTTGCTTTTAGGTTCTGTATTTGTATTCTCTGATGGATCGGTTTGAGTTTCATTATCTTCTTCTACATTGTGGTCGATAGGAAGTGGTGCAAGACGATGTATTGGACGTTTAAACAGGCCAGAAGCAGTTTTTACCTCAACAACTCGGATGATTCCATCGTCTCCGGGGTATGTGTTTACTACTCGTCCTAACGGCCATTTCATGATAGGAGTGTTGTCTTCTTTAATAATTACCATGTCTCCTTTTTTAAAATTGCTGAACTTGCATTTCCATTTATAGCGATGTTGAAGCTCGCTCAGGTATTCTGTTGACCATCTTTTCCAAAACTGTTGTTTTATTTGAGAGACAAGTTTCCAATGTAACACGCCCGAGACCTTAAGATTTTCTGCTCTGCTATCTACTTGTGAGGTAAGAGCTTCACCGATGAGAAAATGGCCAGGAGTCAGCGCTTCTAGGCAAGCTGGGTCGTTTGAGAGCGGAGTTAACGGACGTGAGTTTAATATGGCTTCAATTTCTATGATTGTTGTTTCCAATTCTTCGTAAGTCAGTGATTCGGTTGACACGCTACGTACCAGTAGATGCTTTGCCGATTTTACAGCTGCTTCCCATAAACCGCCGAAGTGGGGCGTTCTTGGTGGGATGAAACTAAAATGTATACCTTTAGCGCTTGAAGCAGTAATGATGGCTTCCTGCGCCTTTTTTGAGTGTATGCTTTCAGACAGTTCGAGCAGGTTCTTGGCACCGACGAAATTTGTCGCGTTGTCGCAAAAGATATTTTGGCAATGGCCACGACGAGCTATAAAGCGTTTCAGAGCCCCAATGAATGACTCTGTTGACAGATCAGACACTAATTCTAGATGAACTGCCTTGGTGGCAAAACAGCAAAATACGGCTATGTAAGCCTTGGTTGGCTTTTTGCCCCTAATCTTGTAGTGTATCCAAAATGGACCACAATAGTCCACACCGGAGTTGATAAATGGTCGAGCAGGCACTACTCTTGGTTGTGGTAAGTTGCCCATGATTTGTTGATGCAGTTGTGGTCGCGCTCGAGTGCATCTGACACATTTTTGAACGACTGAACGAGCGGTGATTTTCCCTTTTATTGGCCAAAACCGTTGTCGCACTATGGTTAGAAGAGCTTGTGGGCCGCAGTGTTTATTGTTTTGATGTATCATGATAAACAATAGCTTTGCCAAGGAATCGTTATATGGTAAGATCATAGGACGCATTGTGTCTGGCGGCAACTCGGAATTTTTTAGTCGTCCTCCTACTCGAATAACACCTTCCTTATCCAAAATTGGTGAGAGGCTATTAAGTGGGCTTTTTTTGTCAATTGTCTGATTCCTTTGTAGTTGCCTTATTTCTTCTGCAAAATCCAAAAATTGTATAGCACGCACAATGAGATGCAGAGAATCGTCTAGCTCCTTTGGGGTAAGTGAGATATGTGTTGGTCTGTCCCGAGCAGGTATTCTCGTGTTCCTTGTGAATCGTATAACGTATGCCATAATTCTTTGCAATGTTCCAAACGAGTTTTTGTGGTTAATTGTGTATATCATATCGTCGTTTTGTGTTATCGTTGTAGCCATAACAACCTTTTTCAGTTCAGGGTTGTCTGCCTTAAGTGGTTGAGGTGCGAATCTTGATGGCCATAACGACTCGTTTCCATGAAGAAACATTGGCCCATGGAACCATAATCCATTTGTAGGTAGCTTGGATGGTTGAAGTCCGCGGGATAAGACGTCAGCGGGATTATCTTTTGATTTTACATGACGCCACTGTCCTGCTAGTGTCAGAGACTGTATTGTGGATACTCTGTTTGCAACAAATGTTTTATACGATGATGACTGTGAGTTAATTCAAGATAGGACAATCTCGGAGTCAGTCCATAGGAATGTCTGGTGATTTTTACGGTTGCACTCAGCATTGACCTTATGGGCGAGCTGCGCTGCGACAACTGCAGCACATAACTCTAACCTAGGTAGCGTTTGTTGCTTTAGAGGGGCCACTCGTGATTTTGCACATAACAGGCGGACAGACACTCTTCCATCCTTTAGGGTTGCACGAATGTAGGCCGCTGCACCGAACGCCTTTTCAGAGGCGTCTGCGAATACATGAAGCTGCGTTGTGACAGGAACTTCATCAAAAAATATGTGCCTTCTTATTTTGAAATTTTCTAAGGTCTTCAAGTCATCGCGGAAGTCGTTCCACACCGTGCGGAGATCCTGAGACAATGGTTCATCCCAGTCTAAGGTGTGCTGCCACAATTGCTGGATGAAAATCTTTGCCTGGACAATGACAGGTGCTAGGAGACCAAGAGGGTCAAATAGTTTTGCGAGTTCTGACGTTACTGTACGTTTTGAAACTGTTGGATATTCAGTGAGGTTAACCCTGATGCAAAACTGGTCAGTCTGAGGCACCCAATATAATCCCAGTGTTTTGATTGGTTTGTTAGTGTTGTCACTTATGTGGTATATCTTTTAATAACTTCGGACTGTTGGAACACCATTTCCTTAGTCTGAAACCGTGCTTGTCCAGAATTGTTATTAGTTCCTTTTGTATTTCCAGAGTTACCTGCAAACTATCCACCCAGACCATCGTCCACATAGAAGTTTTCTTTCAGCATTCGTGCCCCAAGTGGATAGCGATCTGCATTTTCTTCAGCAATTTGTTGCAGACATTTTGTGGCTAGGTATGGAGCTGCCCGTGTTCCGTATGTCACGGTATTGAGCCTGTAATAGCTAATTGATGATGATGGAGTTTCTCTCCAAATTATCAATTGGTATTGATAATTGTCTGGATTGATTGATATTTGCCTGTACATTTTCTCAATGTCAGCTGTAAACACGAATTTTGGCATTCGGAAGCGAAGTAAAATGGAGAAGAGGTCACTTTGGACTGTAGGCCCGGCATACATAATATCATTGAGTAAAAGTCCTGTCGAAGTCTTTGCAGATGCATCGAAGACCACTCTGAGTTTTGTTGTAGTGCTGTCGGGTTTTAGCACACAATGATGTGGGATGAAATATTTTGGGTTTGGTATAGTATCAATCTTTACCTTTTCCATATGGCCTAACTGTTCATACTCCTTCATGAATTGAACATATTGAACTCTAATGTCTTCATTTTTCTGAAGCCGTTGCTCTAGACTGATGAATCTATTGTAAGCCATCTGGTACGACTTGCCTAATGCAGCTGGGTTTTCCCTGAATGGAAGGCTCACTACAAAACGTCCGTTTACATTGTTTTGCACATGCAACTTGAAATGTTCTTCACAGAGTTTTTCTGCTGGAGATAAAATTTTCTCGCTTGACTCAATGTCATCAAGCTTCCATAGCTTCTCAATTGCTTGCTCTAAGGACGATTCACCATCAAATATAGCACATGTCAAAGGTTCGGACGAAAGAACCTTGGTGTGATGGATTGAACCGCCTACAATCCAGCCGAGCGAGGTATTTTGAAGTACTGGATTATTGTCACCTAGCTTGATTGTTCCAGGCTGTGTGAGGCTGAAGTAAAATTCTGCACCGAGGATATCTATATTCCCCTGCAAGGGGAACTTGGGGTCTGCCAGGCGAATATTGCTTGGAATTTTCCAGGCAGCAATGTCGATGGTACTACTTGGTTGAGCAGGAATAATAGTTGGAAGGACGAAGGCTTCCAATGTTGTCGAAAAGTCACTATTTATAGACATCATTTCTATAGTTGCACGATGTGATGCCTTCCTTTGAATTGTTCCGACTCCGTCGATGCACAAAGAAGATTCTGTTTTTGCTAGTGATAATTTCCTGATGAGCCGTTCAGTTACAATATTGACTTGTGAGCCTGAATCTAGTACAGCTCTGAACTCCTTTGACATTCCGTTTGCTGCCTTGATTATGACCTTTGCTGTGGCTAACATGACGTAGTTATTGTCTTTTGTTGATGAATTTACTGAAGCTGAGGAGACTGCAACTGCGTTAACTGGAGCCTGTGTGGTGGGCCTTGCAGTTTCAACTTGATCAGATGATGTTGTGGTTCTTCGTATACCCATCTGTCCCTTAGGTAAGTGTAGCAACGTGTTGTGTTTACTGTTACATTTCTTGCAGCAACCATGAGTACAAGCCTTGGCCATGTGATCAGTCTTAAAACAATTCACGCACCATTTTTGTTGTTGTATCCACTTCAATCTTTCCGATTCTGCCATTGCCAAGAAACGCTTACATTGATAAATAAGGTGTCTGCCATTGTTGCAGAGTTTACAGTTGTCGTTCTGCATTGATGTTACTGACGTAACAGCTCTGTTCGGTTTTTGATGACTATTCGATCTTTCTTTTTGCGCAATTGACTCCATGGCTTCGAATTGCATCTCTAGAAACAAGAGAAATTCCTTAACAGTTGGCACTTCTTTCGGCTTGGCTAACGACTGTATAAAGCGAACGTAGAGGTTGTAATCAAGTTTCTTCATCATTAGTTGTACGATAATGGCATCCCAAGCAGACGTGTCGATATCTAAATTGTTCAATGCCAACAAACATTCTTTTGTTGTATCATGCAGAGTTTTAATTGAATACGTAGAACTTGCACCTTTTGGTTGACTAAGGATCTTTTCTACTAATGTAGCCACTAGAACACGTTTATTATTATAACGCTCTTGCAATAGCATCCATGCCGTTTTGTAGTTTTCTTCAGATAATGTTAAGTGGCTTATGAGCTTTCCTGCTTCTCCTGAAAGAGTGTTTTTTAAGTACCACATTTTTTGCACGTTAGGAAGGGGTTGTTTATCCACCATCTCGATGAAAAGTTCATAAAACTGGCGCCAATTTGCGTAATCTCCATTAAAGTGAGGTATCGTGACTTTTGGCAATGGCAACGAACTGCTGATTGCTACGCTACTTCCATCCAAAGGTGTGCCGGTTACAACTTTGTGCTGCTTTTCTGCTAATACTGTTAATTGTATCAAGCAGTGTTGTACCAAGTCTTCTAAATTATCGAATTTGCTTTGTTCTAGACCCAACCTTGATGGGTCTTCTGTCTTTTGCCATATCTCATCGTATAGCTCTTGAATTTGAGTCCATAGACTTCTTATTGTGTCTGACTTTATTTCGTAAAATTGATGTGGATGACCTTCTTCCAGTGACGATAAACCCTGCAGCAGGCGAGAAAGTGCTGTCATGCGTGCTACAACTCTTCTTGCTAGTCCCTTTGTCGATTCATCCTCACTGACGTGCTGAATAGGTAAAGTTGTCCTTTCCTTTATGGCTGGAGATGGCTTCTTTTTTAGCTTGTCGATTTGATCTTCAACGCTTTCTATTGCCACATTGTACATCTCTCCGACGGTCTGATAGAAGTTTCTGATTATGTATGGATCTTCTTCGCTTAGAGTTGGATCCCTTCGGATGGTGTTCTCTACCTTTTCAAAGCCTTGCCATAACTTCACCAGTTCATCCCTCTTGCTCTTGTAAAACTCTTCAGTTCTTCTCTCAAGTGGGGCCTTTTTAATAGTTGAAATGACCTTTTCAATATTATTGGCCCTTACCTCCTGCTGTGCTATTAAGTCCTGGATGCTTGCCATGATGTTATCAAATGTTTAGTATTACTGACGAATGTGGTGCCTGCTGATTAGACTGGTGTCTTGAAAATATGATGGTCACCAAATGGTTTTCGGTGCCTGATGATTAGACTGGTGTCTTGATGAATATGGTGGTCACCAAATGGTTTTCGGTGCCTGATGATTAGACTGGTGTCTTGATGAATATGGTGGTCACCAAATGGTTTTCGGTGCCTGATGATTAGACTGGTGTCTTGATGATGTGGTTGCGTATCCAAAAGGTGTTTTTTTGTACTTTAAGAGTCCCTTACCGCTGGTGGGGGGAAACTCGAAAATTTTATACAAAAAGAACCAAAACTGGGGTCACCAAATGTTTGTGTATCAAACGTATCTTAAAATGATCGTTAGCGTGATTCAATCTAAACACATAAATTCAGATTGGCGCTAACTTTTTAATGTTTTTCCTTACAAGCACTTGAAACCTGAAGGAAGCCGTATTAAAGAAACACAAATATGATTACTAAAACACGACTGAAAAATCTTTATTTGCTACTTTCTTTTATATTAAAATTAACTAATAATAAAATGCTTAGCTTAAAATAATAACAAATAAATGAGGAAATAAAAATGCTTAAAATGAATGACCTAATTATTAATGGTGTAAATAAAAACAAAATTAATAAACAAAACGGTTAATAAACTTGAAATTGCGATGTATGCATTTTACAAAAGAATAAATAAAATTTAAACTAAATATTATGCAAGCAAAGTTAATGCACTAAAATTATGTCAACAGAATAAAAATACATGTACGGAAGTGATTTTGCGATGTATGCATTTTACAAAAGAAAATAAAATTTAAACTAAATATTATGCAAGCAAAGTTAATGCACTAAAATTATGTCAACAGAATAAAAATACATGTACGGAAGTGATTTCTTAGTAATACAATAAAATAATAAAATGTATACATGTATGTTTGTTAACATTCTCCACCGCGTTGAACACCGTTCAAATAGTAGAGTCAGTGCAGCTAGGGTTGAGATTTATACAAATCACGGTCGCGTTGAACATGATTCAAAGTTCATTCTCACGCTTGCTCATCTGGTCATCGATACTTCAAATTTGCATGGTAAAGCGTGGAGTTGGTACGGGCGTGGTTTCGGCTTCGTGTGATGCTGTGTGTTGGTTGGGTGATTCATGTTCGGGTACCTTATTTGTGTGTATCATGCTGACCCTTTTACGTAACATGGCCTTCCATAGTATGGCTATGATGGCTACTGCGCTGATGACGAGCGCAGAGTACGAAACTATTATATCATGTGTTGACTTAGAATGATGTTCAGATTCTGAAGTCTTTATTTGTTCTAGCTTGTGCTCCATTGTTTTTAATTTGGTAAGCTGCCGGGCAAGTTGGTCTGGTGTTGACGAGTAATTGGTAGGTTTGTTGAGTTGAGGTTTTGTGAACGATTTAGGTGACAATTCTGAGATATCTCCCAGACTTGTGTAGGATGATGTGAACGTGGTTGATAATAAGTGTTGGCCTGACACATGGATGAAATTGTGTTTAAGAATGCAATCAGGCTTAATGGTTAATAATCCAGAACCCTGTAAGTATAGCGGTATAATTTCTTTAGCGCAAACTGCTGTTGCTTGCGTAGCTGACACCGTTGTGTATATCCATTGGTTTTTATGAGTCAGGGGTACCCAAGTTATATTTGCTGAGAGATTCTTCAAATGACAATTTTGCATAGTGACGTTCTTGAACAAATTGATTTCGCATGAACACCTTTCTGATCCAACGCTGTGTTGCAGTTGTATGTTGTGGCATATAAACATGTCCTGGCTGAGGACATCGCAAGTTTTAAGTTGATCATGTGATACAGGAAAGTAACGTTCGTGAATAGTGTTTATTGCCAGCATGGAACTGCATGTTTCGATAACTATCATTGTCTCGTTTATCACGTTCGGAATGGGGATTAAGTTGTATAGTTCAAATTTTTTGTGGTCTATTAGTGGCAGGGTTATGCTAAACACAACATGTTCCTGAGTGATACCTCCTCTTATCGTCATTAATTTATATAGATCTAACAAATCATCTTCGGGTACAGGCAATTCTAACTCTTGAGGCATATGTGTTTTTATCTGCCTTATTTCAGCCTCTAACTGGGTTGGAGTTAACAATAATGGATGTATTCTCCCGTGATGAGTATCTGTCAGAGCATCTAAGATATGTGTTTGCATTTTCTGTAACTGGTTGGCAATGAGTGACAGTTGCATAATTCCTGAGTTGAACAATTGGACTTGTTTGATCTGATATAACTCATCGTTTATCATTTCTTCATTTTTGCTTATCGTGTTAATTTGAGCATGGAGATTATCAAAGTTGTATTTTGCAGTTGTCAGTTCCTCTTTTACAATGTTCATGGTTGAGTTAATAACCGACGTTTGATCCTTCAGTAGCTTTAACATAAATGTATCGTCTTCCTGCAGGTTTGTGATTGTTGACGACATTTTATCAGCGTATTCGGAATCTAGTATACCAAATAATGAGTGCGCGATGTTTCCGACAAAGTCAATGGCACCTCTTTTTTGTCTCGATTTGTAGAGCAACCTATTGTCTAAATTTAAATCAGTTTCTACGTGTTGAAGGTGTTTTATAGTGTTGAGACATGACAAAGTTGGTTCTATTCGTTTACAAAGCTGTTCTAACTGGCGAGTGCCGTTTGCTAACATAGCTGTATCAGTCCAATACGTTGATAGGTCGTAATATACAACCAGATGCCACTGACTTGTGGCTACATAAGTTGTAGCTATCTTTTCAAAGTGAATACCCAATTTGGACCCGAACCTTTCATTATTAATTCCAGCGCCCAGAATCATTGGAAGTACTAGTAATGTTGTTAACAATGTCAACATTAAGTTATTCTCTGACAACCGTATCCTTTTGCTTTTAGGTTCTGTATTTGTATTCTCTGATGGATCGGTTTGAGTTTCATTATCTTCTTCTACGTTGTGGTCGATAGGAAGTGGTGCAAGACGATGTATTGGACGTTTAAACAGGCCAGAAGCAGTTTTTACCTCAACAACTCGGATGATTCCATCGTCTCCGGGGTATGTGTTTACTACTCGTCCTAACGGCCATTTCATGATAGGAGTGTTGTCTTCTTTAATAATTACCATGTCTCCTTTTTTAAAATTGCTGAACTTGCATTTCCATTTATAGCGATGTTGAAGCTCGCTCAGGTATTCTGTTGACCATCTTTTCCAAAACTGTTGTTTTATTTGAGAGACAAGTTTCCAATGTGACACGCCCGAGACCTTAAGATTTTCTGCTCTGCTATCTACTTGTGAGGTAAGAGCTTCACCGATGAGAAAATGGCCAGGAGTCAGCGCTTCTAGGCAAGCTGGGTCGTTTGAGAGCGGAGTTAACGGACGTGAGTTTAATATGGCTTCAATTTCTATGATTGTTGTTTCCAATTCTTCGTAAGTCAGTGATTCGGTTGACACGCTACGTACCAGTAGATGCTTTGCCGATTTTACAGCTGCTTCCCATAAACCGCCGAAGTGGGGCGTTCTTGGTGGGATGAAACTAAAATGTATACCTTTAGCGCTTGAAGCAGTAATGATGGCTTCCTGCGCCTTTTTTGAGTGTATGCTTTCAGACAGTTCGAGCAGGTTCTTGGCACCGACGAAATTTGTCGCGTTGTCGCAAAAGATATTTTGGCAATGGCCACGACGAGCTATAAAGCGTTTCAGAGCCCCAATGAATGACTCTGTTGACAGATCAGACACTAATTCTAGATGAACTGCCTTGGTGGCAAAACAGCAAAATACGGCTATGTAAGCCTTGGTTGGCTTTTTGCCCCTAATCTTGTAGTGTATCCAAAATGGACCACAATAGTCCACACCGGAGTTGATAAATGGTCGAGCAGGCACTACTCTTGGTTGTGGTAAGTTGCCCATGATTTGTTGATGCAGTTGTGGTCGCGCTCGAGTGCATCTGACACATTTTTGAACGACTGAACGAGCGGTGATTTTCCCTTTTATTGGCCAAAACCGTTGTCGCACTATGGTTAGAAGAGCTTGTGGGCCGCAGTGTTTATTATTTGATGTATCATGATAAACAATAGCTTTGCCAAGGAATCGTTATATGGTAAGATCATAGGACGCATTGTGTCTGGCGGCAACTCGGAATTTTTTAGTCGTCCTCCTACTCGAATAACACCTTCCTTATCCAAAATTGGTGAGAGGCTATTAAGTGGGCTTTTTTTGTCAATTGTCTGATTCCTTTGTAGTTGCCTTATTTCTTCTGCAAAATCCAAAAATTGTATAGCACGCACAATGAGATGCAGAGAATCGTCTAGCTCCTTTGGGGTAAGTGAGATATGTGTTGGTCTGTCCCGAGCAGGTATTCTCGTGTTCCTTGTGAATCGTATAACGTATGCCATAATTCTTTGCAATGTTCCAAACGAGTTTTTGTGGTTAATTGTGTATATCATATCGTCGTTTTGTGTTATCGTTGTAGCCATAACAACCTTTTTCAGTTCAGGGTTGTCTGCCTTAAGTGGTTGAGGTGCGAATCTTGATGGCCATAACGACTCGTTTCCATGAAGAAACATTGGCCCATGGAACCATAATCCATTTGTAGGTAGCTTGGATGGTTGAAGTCCGCGGGATAAGACGTCAGCGGGATTATCTTTTGATTTTACATGACGCCACTGTCCTGCTAGTGTCAGAGACTGTATTGTGGATACTCTGTTTGCAACAAATGTTTTATACGATGATGACTGTGAGTTAATTCAAGATAGGACAATCTCGGAGTCAGTCCATAGGAATGTCTGGTGATTTTTACGGTTGCACTCAGCATTGACCTTATGGGCGAGCTGCGCTGCGACAACTGCAGCACATAACTCTAACCTAGGTAGCGTTTGTTGCTTTAGAGGGGCCACTCGTGATTTTGCACATAACAGGCGGACAGACACTCTTCCATCCTTTAGGGTTGCACGAATGTAGGCCGCTGCACCGAACGCCTTTTCAGAGGCGTCTGCGAATACATGAAGCTGCGTTGTGACAGGAACTTCATCAAAAAATATGTGCCTTCTTATTTTGAAATTTTCTAAGGTCTTCAAGTCATCGCGGAAGTCGTTCCACACCGTGCGGAGATCCTGAGACAATGGTTCATCCCAGTCTAAGGTGTGCTGCCACAATTGCTGGATGAAAATCTTTGCCTGGACAATGACAGGTGCTAGGAGACCAAGAGGGTCAAATAGTTTTGCGAGTTCTGACGTTACTGTACGTTTTGAAACTGTTGGATATTCAGTGAGGTTAACCCTGATGCAAAACTGGTCAGTCTGAGGCACCCAATATAATCCCAGTGTTTTGATTGGTTTGTTAGTGTTGTCACTTATGTGGTATATCTTTTAATAACTTCGGACTGTTGGAACACCATTTCCTTAGTCTGAAACCGTGCTTGTCCAGAATTGTTATTAGTTCCTTTTGTATTTCCAGAGTTACCTGCAAACTATCCACTTAGACCATCGTCCACATAGAAGTTTTCTTTCAGCATTCGTGCCCCAAGTGGATAGCGATCTGCATTTTCTTCAGCAATTTGTTGCAGACATTTTGTGGCTAGGTATGGAGCTGCCCGTGTTCCGTATGTCACGGTATTGAGCCTGTAATAGCTAATTGATGATGATGGAGTTTCTCTCCAAATTATCAATTGGTATTGATAATTGTCTGGATTGATTGATATTTGCCTGTACATTTTCTCAATGTCAGCTGTAAACACGAATTTTGGCATTCGGAAGCGAAGTAAAATGGAGAAGAGGTCACTTTGGACTGTAGGCCCGGCATACATAATATCATTGAGTAAAAGTCCTGTCGAAGTCTTTGCAGATGCATCGAAGACCACTCTGAGTTTTGTTGTAGTGCTGTCGGGTTTTAGCACACAATGATGTGGGATGAAATATTTTGGGTTTGGTATAGTATCAATCTTTACCTTTTCCATATGGCCTAACTGTTCATACTCCTTCATGAATTGAACATATTGAACTCTAATGTCTTCATTTTTCTGAAGCCGTTGCTCTAGACTGATGAATCTATTGTAAGCCATCTGGTACGACTTGCCTAATGCAGCTGGGTTTTCCCTGAATGGAAGGCTCACTACAAAACGTCCGTTTACATTGTTTTGCACATGCAACTTGAAATGTTCTTCACAGAGTTTTTCTGCTGGAGATAAAATTTTCTCGCTTGACTCAATGTCATCAAGCTTCCATAGCTTCTCAATTGCTTGCTCTAAGGACGATTCACCATCAAATATAGCACATGTCAAAGGTTCGGACGAAAGAACCTTGGTGTGTTTGATTGAACCGCCTACAATCCAGCCGAGCGAGGTATTTTGAAGTACTGGATTATTGTCACCTAGCTTGATTGTTCCAGGCTGTGTGAGGCTGAAGTAAAATTCTGCACCGAGAAGGATATCTATATTCCCCTGCAAGGGGAACTTGGGGTCTGCCAGGCGAATATTGCTTGGAATTTTCCAGGCAGCAATGTCGATGGTACTACTTGGTTGAGCAGGAATAATAGTTGGAAGGACGAAGGCTTCCAATGTTGTCGAAAAGTCACTATTTATAGACATCATTTCCATAGTTGCACGATGTGATGCCTTCCTTTGAATTGTTCCGACTCCGTCGATGCACAAAGAAGATTCTGTTTTTGCTAGTGATAATTTCCTGATGAGCCGTTCAGTTACAATATTGACTTGTGAGCCTGAATCTAGTACAGCTCTGAACTCCTTTGACATTCCGTTTGCTGCCTTGATTATGACCTTTGCTGTGGCTAACATGACGTAGTTATTGTCTTTTGTTGATGAATTTACTGAAGCTGAGGAGACTGCAACTGCGTTAACTGGAGCCTGTGTGGTGGGCCTTGCAGTTTCAACTTGATCAGATGATGTTGTGGTTCTTCGTATACCCATCTGTCCCTTAGGTAAGTGTAGCAACGTGTTGTGTTTACTGTTACATTTCTTGCAGCAACCATGAGTACAAGCCTTGGCCATGTGATCAGTCTTAAAACAATTCACGCACCATTTTTGTTGTTGTATCCACTTCAATCTTTCCGATTCTGCCATTGCCAAGAAACGCTTACATTGATAAATAAGGTGTCTGCCATTGTTGCAGAGTTTACAGTTGTCGTTCTGCATTGATGTTACTGACGTAACAGCTCTGTTCGGTTTTTGATGACTATTCGATCTTTCTTTTTGCGCAATTGACTCCATGGCTTCGAATTGCATCTCTAGAAACAAGAGAAATTCCTTAACAGTTGGCACTTCTTTCGGCTTGGCTAACGACTGTATAAAGCGAACGTAGAGGTTGTAATCAAGTTTCTTCATCATTAGTTGTACGATAATGGCATCCCAAGCAGACGTGTCGATATCTAAATTGTTCAATGCCAACAAACATTCTTTTGTTGTATCATGCAGAGTTTTAATTGAATACGTAGAACTTGCACCTTTTGGTTGACTAAGGATCTTTTCTACTAATGTAGCCACTAGAACACGTTTATTATTATAACGCTCTTGCAATAGCATCCATGCCGTTTTGTAGTTTTCTTCAGATAATGTTAAGTGGCTTATGAGCTTTCCTGCTTCTCCTGAAAGAGTGTTTTTTAAGTACCACATTTTTTGCACGTTAGGAAGGGGTTGTTTATCCACCATCTCGATGAAAAGTTCATAAAACTGGCGCCAATTTGCGTAATCTCCATTAAAGTGAGGTATCGTGACTTTTGGCAATGGCAACGAACTGCTGATTGCTACGCTACTTCCATCCAAAGGTGTGCCGGTTACAACTTTGTGCTGCTTTTCTGCTAATACTGTTAATTGTATCAAGCAGTGTTGTACCAAGTCTTCTAAATTATCGAATTTGCTTTGTTCTAGACCCAACCTTGATGGGTCTTCTGTCTTTTGCCATATCTCATCGTATAGCTCTTGAATTTGAGTCCATAGACTTCTTATTGTGTCTGACTTTATTTCGTAAAATTGATGTGGATGACCTTCTTCCAGTGACGATAAACCCTGCAGCAGGCGAGAAAGTGCTGTCATGCGTGCTACAACTCTTCTTGCTAGTCCCTTTGTCGATTCATCCTCACTGACGTGCTGAATAGGTAAAGTTGTCCTTTCCTTTATGGCTGGAGATGGCTTCTTTTTTAGCTTGTCGATTTGATCTTCAACGCTTTCTATTGCCACATTGTACATCTCTCCGACGGTCTGATAGAAGTTTCTGATTATGTATGGATCTTCTTCGCTTAGAGTTGGATCCCTTCGGATGGTGTTCTCTACCTTTTCAAAGCCTTGCCATAACTTCACCAGTTCATCCCTCTTGCTCTTGTAAAACTCTTCAGTTCTTCTCTCAAGTGGGGCCTTTTTAATAGTTGAAATGACCTTTTCAATATTATTGGCCCTTACCTCCTGCTGTGCTATTAAGTCCTGGATGCTTGCCATGATGTTATCAAATGTTTAGTATTACTGACGAATGTGGTGCCTGCTGATTAGACTGGTGTCTTGAAAATATGATGGTCACCAAATGGTTTTCGGTGCCTGATGATTAGACTGGTGTCTTGATGAATATGGTGGTCACCAAATGGTTTTCGGTGCCTGATGATTAGACTGGTGTCTTGATGAATATGGTGGTCACCAAATGGTTTTCGGTGCCTGATGATTAGACTGGTGTCTTGATGATGTGGTTGCGTATCCAAAAGGTGTTTTTTTGTACTTTAAGAGTCCCTTACCGCTGGTGGGGGGAAACTCGAAAATTTTATACAAAAAGAACCAAAACTGGGGTCACCAAATGTTTGTGTATCAAACGTATCTTAAAATGATCGTTAGCGTGATTCAATCTAAACACATAAATTCAGATTGGCGCTAACTTTTTAATGTTTTTCCTTACAAGCACTTGAAACCTGAAGGAAGCCGTATTAAAGAAACACAAATATGATTACTAAAACACGACTGAAAAATCTTTATTTGCTACTTTCTTTTATATTAAAATTAACTAATAATAAAATGCTTAGCTTAAAATAATAACAAATAAATGAGGAAATAAAAATGCTTAAAATGAATGACCTAATTATTAATGGTGTAAATAAAAACAAAATTAATAAACAAAACGGTTAATAAACTTGAAATTGCGATGTATGCATTTTACAAAAGAATAAATAAAATTTAAACTAAATATTATGCAAGCAAAGTTAATGCACTAAAATTATGTCAACAGAATAAAAATACATGTACGGAAGTGATTTTGCGATGTATGCATTTTACAAAAGAAAATAAAATTTAAACTAAATATTATGCAAGCAAAGTTAATGCACTAAAATTATGTCAACAGAATAAAAATACATGTACGGAAGTGATTTCTTAGTAATACAATAAAATAATAAAATGTATACATGTATGTATGTTTGTTAACAACTCCTAAACATAAAATTCGATCCACCTACGCAAATAGGCATGACACTGTGTCAATTACTCTTCAAGGAATCTGCGATTTAAAGCTGCGATTTTTAGATGTATATACAGGAGTTCCCAGTAAAATTCACGATTCACGGATACTGAAGCTTTCATTTATAGGTAAAGATTTGCCAAATTTATGTGCACCAAATTATCATTTGCTGGGTGATTCAGCCTACCCGCTAAGAGAATATATTTTAACACCGTTCCGTGATTATGGCAATTTAACTGCTTCAGAAAAAAACTACAATTTAAAATTTTGTCAGACGCGAGTGAAGATAGAAAACGCATTTGGTGTTTTTAAATGTCGTTTTAGGCAATTGATGCGACTTGATTTTAATAATGTTGAAAACATGGCAAAATTTATAATTGCAGCTTGCGTCCTCCACAACATTTGCATTGAAAAAAATGACTCTTTTGACGAGGAAATATGTGTAAACGAAATTAACCATAATTCCGACCATTTTGATGACGACCGACGCGATAATTTGTTAACACAGTTGGGACAAGTAAAAAGAAATGAAATAAAAACTTTATTATTTAATTCACAAACATAAATATGTATTTATTTCTAATGTAATAAAAAAACATTAACAAAATTAAAAAAAAATTAACAATGCATTTTAAAATTCAAAAAAAGAAAAGCAATTAAATTCTAATTTGTACCATCAATTAATGTTGTTAGCTTGTAGGGTTTAAAAAAAACAATTTTTTGGCTATCATCTAAAAAGTTCTTTGTAGGCATAAAAAAGCCCAACCACAAGAAAAAAATTTGTTTTCGTATTTTGCAAATAAAAATAATAAAAAAAAAATTGCAATTTTGATGGACACATTCTTCTAGAAAATTAAATTTTCCATAAAAAATCTCTCAGACTTTGAATACTAGCAAAAATGAGACACAAAAACAATATTTGTGCAAGTAGTTTCCGATCACAGAAAAAACTATTGTATTCAAAGTCTGATAACTTTTTACCTGTTAAGCTTACAGACAAATCATTGAAGAGATTTTTTATGGAAAATTTAATTTTCTAGAAGAATATGCCCATCAAAATTGTATTTTGCAAAATACGAAAACAAATTTTTCCCTATGTAATTTTTAAGAAAAACGTGAAAGTGTTTGAGCGTCGCGTAGAGTCAAAATATGGAGCCTTTCCTGTGGTTGGGCTTTTTATGCTTATAAAAAGCTTTTAAGATGATAGCCAAATAACTTTTTCTTTGGAAGCCCCTAATATATTTTTTGCTAGGAGTTTCTGGCAATGATGTCTTAAAATGCTACACGTATGTACATAGGAAATTAATTTTTGGATTTAATCACTGTTTAAAAAATTAATTTCATTTTATTTGTGTATGACCAATTAGGTTTCTTTTCCTTGTAACAGCATTTTCAACAAATCCATTTTTTCTTTATGTCGCCTTTCTTTTGCTTTTTCTTTGTTCTCTGCTAACTCTATCAATGTTTCTTGCACAGTCCTGTTTTTTATTTTAATCTTTTCCATTTTAACTTTTTCGTTTTTTTCATTTATTAAGCACTTTTGGCTGCTTATTTGAATTTCAGGCTCTATTGAGTCATCCAATAAGCAAATTTTATTTAGTTCTTCTTCGAACTCTATTTTTTTCCTTTTAGAACCAGAAGCACTGTTATTATCCACAGCCGTTTTCTTTCTTCTTAGAACGGTTTTATACCGTTCTTCACACTGCTTTGGTGTCTTTTCTGATATAATTGATGAAATTTTGGCCAACATATTTTTTTTTTTTGTTCGGAACTGCTTTAAGGGCCCGACTTCAGCCATATAAGCAGCGTAAAGATCCTCGTTTCTCCATCTGTCCATACTTATAAAAAAGATTTTAACATTTTATTTGCATTAGCAAATATATTATGTTATGCTTACCTTGGATTTGCTTGTAGTTTGTTGGGGATTCAAGGAATTCTACTTCAACATACTCATCCAAATTGCTGCAGTTAATTTCGGCCATTTTAATTCCAATAATGTTTTTTTGTTAAAACTTTCCGCCAAATTAGACTTTTTGGTTTGTTTATGTATATTTTAAATCAGTAATGTTTACCCATTTTTTTTATTTAAAAATTATCGGTAAAAAAGCGCATTAAATTGAAAACGCTAATTGTACTTTATTGTTTTATGCCGGAATTTGTGTTCTTTTGTAAACGTAAAATATGCAGCACTTCCTAAAAATTAGGGGAACATTTAAAAATGTTGCCAAATCACATGTAACACTTATGCAACACTATTTTTTAGAAAAGAAAACACCATTAACAAAATCAAGGATTTACTGAAGGTGAAGACCCCATGGAAGTGGCACATAAACACTTTTCGATACTATAGATAGTATCGATAGTTTTTAAGCTGACTATCGAAACTATCGATTGGGCCAACTGTCGATAGTTTGGCAGCTCTAAAATATTAACACGAGGCCAAGAAAGCATCGATGAAATATTGATGCTGGGAATTAAAGAACCGTGAAACCAAAATACCCAAATAATGGGGATTTTGGGGACAAGATCAAAAAGTTTAGGGCAAAATAAATAAATAAATAAACACAAATTGCCTGGAACACGCTAAAATTTTACGTTTGTAAACGTGATTTATGTTGTTAAAAGGGTTTTTTTTTTGTTTCGACTATCATTGAGGCATGTTTGTAGAAATATTTTTTTTTTTTTTGCGCAAGGGGTATCCATTAGTTCTGTGCAAGTCGCCCGATGTTTATTTGGTATATTCCTTAGTGCTAGCACATATTACTTAACATATGGGCATTTCCTCAGAATGGTCAACCAGTGCCCATGTTCTGTAACTCTCGCGTCGAGAAACTTTTCGATTGAAATGTGTGAAATGAAACAAAAATGCCATATATTGAAACAGCTGTTTTTCTCACTAAACTGTGTCTGTAACTTTTTTTGGCGAGTATAAGCTGTCACGTAAGGAACTTACTCGCTAATTTACAGAAAAAGTGTATCTGTAACATTTTAGTGAGAAAATTTCCCGCTTTGAACTGTCAAAAAAACTCACGAATAAAAATGGGGCGAGAAAAAATTTTAACATTAAAAAACAATTAAAAAAGCAAAATGCAAAGAAAAATAATAATAACATTTTGTTCTGGGCACATTTTTTCATTGTTTATTTATTTTGCTTTTTACATTTTTATAAAATATACGAATTTTTTCAAATTAAATTTTTTATTGAAAAAATTATCATCAAATTCATAGGAAATTAGACTGCAGAAAAGTATATACCAAGTATCGTCATCGGCTGCTTTATGACGTTCCACTTCTTGCATGCGTCTGGAAATGGAGGTAAACGTACGTGAGATCAATTAATTGTGACCAAAAAATCAACTATGTACTTACTTGAAAAGCTATCAGTGTTTTTAATAACATTATTAGTTCCTTTATTACTACCGGCAAATCTAAAACGATTATCCTGTCCAAATCCACCACCCGCATGGCCGCTACCTGTTGGACGACTACTCCTTTCAACTACCGCTTAGTACATGACCTCTGTTGTTTCCAGAGAATCCACCACCACGTCCTCTGAAGTCGCCATCAGTAACTTACCACTAGCATTCTAACAACTCTTATTAAGCGGCCCATATACTTGCATTATTATTGTATATGATATTCGCCATATTATTTCCATTTTGTTCTATATTATGCAATAAGTCGCACAATGGTTTCATTCATTCTATAAAAAGGTGAACAAAACCTATAGGAATTATATAAACAGCATTGTACAATATTGCCAACAGACATCACTTTCTTTTCTTTTCTTTTCTTTTCGTTTTTTTTTTTTTTTTCTTTTCATTATTTATTTATTGAATCTTCATATATTAAATATGAACTAACAATAATTAATCAAATCTTAACCTAATACGTTATTTTATGTCCTGCCAGTGCCAGACAAAAATTTTCTTCATCACGGGTTCTGTTCACTAATATAGGTGTTTATCGCTCATCTAATTGGATAAGTGCTGCAGTGTCTCTTCTTCTTAAGCGAGTGTGGCCGCTATCATTTAAAATATTTCGTGTTAGTGGGTTCGGGTGCAATTCGAGCCTTTTTAAGTATTTATTTATTTATTTTTATTTATTTATTTCTTTTTTGCACGCCAATGCTACAAGACCAAGTCTCTTTAACAGCATTGGGAAAATATTGTTAATAAATACATATGTACATACATAGTTTCAATTAAATAAAAAATAAAATATAATTATAGAGAATAAATTAAACAATTAATGACAGAAATAACAATTCAAATTTTTAACAAAAAATAAATTTAAATTTGAGCAATTGTAACAGGCATATTTATCATTTGTTATGCTAATTTTAAATGTTTGTTTTATCAATTTTTACACAGTATTACTATAAAATCATAGAAAGTGTCAATTAAGTTTAATATTTAAATAAAATAAAATTAAATCATCTTTGTTACGAATAATACTTAAAAAATCTCACATTTAAAGTGCTTTGCATTGCTTGTTGTTTGAAAGTTATGAGGTAAATGGTTCCAGAGACTAATTGTGTGAATTAAAAAGTGTTTCTTAGATTGCTCATCGCGATGTTGGATACTGGTTATCTTTTTCCCCCTATTTGATCTAAAGAAATTTAGTTTACGATACAAGTAGTTAGGCTGCTTTGTGTATATAATCTTGTGTAGTAAAATTAACGAACGGCACTTTAACAGGTTATCAAATGATATATTGTATATTATCTTTGAATAGCGTGAGATTCTAGAAAAACGTTTCAATCCAAAAACATGTCTGACAATATTGTTATATGTTACATTTAGTTTTCTCTTACTTGACGAATCACAGTTTGTGAAAAGTTCACATCCATAAATTAGTGTTGGCAGTAGGTAAGATTTTGCTAGTAACATTCTAATTTTTAAGGGCGTATAATGCTGACTGATCCACAAATTACGTAACATTGCAAATGTTCTACCACAGATTGCATTTATGTGGTCTGACCAATTTAGTTTTTTATTAAAGATTATTCCTAGGTTCTTAACAGTTTCAACTAATTCAATTGTTGTATTATTAATCCTTATTGGTGGTATTAAAGAAGGAAACCGTTTTGGTTTTCCTATTATTATCGCATAAGACTTTCTGGCATTTAAACAAAGTCCATTTCTTGTCGCCCATTGGTTAATCCTGTCCAGATCTTCGTTTAAATTACTAATACAGTCGATGACTCTAGATGGCTCGCAGCTGATGTAAAGCTGTACATCGTCTGCATACATTTGGATTCCACAATGTAGAAGTTGGGAAGGTAAGTCATTTGAATACATGGCATATAGAAGAGGGCCAAGTATGGATCCCTGGGGTACACCTCTAGAAACTGCGCAACAATTACATTTTTTAGAACCATGGCAAACTGACTGCGATCTATTACAGTTTATATTAGTTTTACTGCTGTTGATGAAAACCTAAACATATGCTTGAGTTTAAGGCATAAAATCGAATGTTCTACGGTGTCAAACGCCTTAGAATGGTCTAGTAACACTAAGAAAGAGATATTGTTATCATCCATTTGGCATCTTAATTCCTCCGATACATCAATAAGCGCCGTAAGACAACTGTGCTTAGGTCTAAAACCTGATTGTCGCTCAGTAAGTAATGAATTTTCATAAAGGTATTTGCACATTTGTTTATGAAGCAAACGCTCAAAGACCTTTGACAAAAAAGGTAAAATGGCAATTGGACGATAGTCCTTATCTGATTTTGGTATCGGTACAATCTTGGCATGTTTCCACATAGACGGGTAACAGGATGTTGTTATTATTGTGTTAAAAAGGTAAGTGACATGTGGTAAGATATACGGCAAAATAAGTTTTAAGAATTTTGGATGGATTCCATCATGTCCCACAGATTCAGATCTGACATTCAAAAAAGACTCAAGAACATCTTCCTGAGTAAAACGAATAAAATCAAAGCATATGTTGACATGAATGTTATCGTTAATATTGTTGGTGTAGTTATTGGTACTTTCGCTAAAGAGATTATTGTAAAAATTTAAATCTGCTTCAGGCGTAGGTATATTTGTAAAAGTTGAGTTTAATTTATTAACATCAAGAGTGCTATCTATGTGACCATTGTTTGCACAATGTAAAATACCCATATTCCGAACATCCTTCCATTTCTTTTTTGAGCAGACAGCGGATTTAAATTTTTCCTCGTAATATTTTGATTTTGCGATCTTAATCTCTGAGTTTACCTTTCTTCTAAATGATTTAAAAATTTGATGAAGCTCAGTTGTTTTGAACCTTTTCCATCTAGAATATGCAGAATTTCTAGCATCAATAAGCGATTTTATTGCATTGGAAAACCACGGGTGCTCCACACGTATACGTTTTGACTTAAGTGCGACATATTTGTTGTAAAGCGAATCAAAGTTGTTGTGTAAAAACGTTATCTGATTATCCACAGTAGGCATGTAGAAGATTTGATTCCACGAAATCATGGCCAGCTCAGTCTCCAATGACTGATAATCAATGTTCTTAAAATCTCTGAAAGTTATTGTGCGATGGCTACAGGCTTCAGTTTTAAAAGAGTATGTTAAGAAAAGAAGATCGTGTTTTGAAAATAATGATGCAGAAATCTGGTCAAATTGTAGCAGTCGGGACTTGTTGTTAACGAAACACAAATCAAGAAGTGTATTAGATGTTTTAGTAAAGTGTGTTGGTGTTGTGCAATTTACTAAATCTAGACCTATTGCGCACATACTTTCCATAAGTTCCCTGTTTTCTAATATATTGTGGTTAAAATCCCCAACAAGAATAACATCAGAAAAGCCCATTGTTGTTGTTGCAAGTTTGGTTAACCAGTCATCCATTTTAATTCTTTTATTTGGCCTGTAGATTGTGCCTAATAAAAGCCTAATGCTTCCGTTAAATATCTCTAAGAACATATGTCTATCTCCCCATGTGGATTAGCGCCATTGGTATCAGTTTGCATATATATTTTCTTACAGTGTATTGATGATTTCATATATATGGCAACTCCACCAGCGTTAGTAGCTCTATCTTCACGAAAAAGTCGATAGCCGCGTAAGTTATAAAAATTATCACAGACATCAGGAATAAACCAAGTTTCAGAGACACACACGACGTCTACTCCGGAATCTTCAAAGATAAATCGAAACTCATCCATTTTGTTGTTTAGGCTTTGAGCATTCAAATGGCAGATTTTAAGACCAGATTTTCTATTAGAAAGTAATCTAATCATACTAAAAATATTGTCTTCAGAACCAACCCTCGTATTATAGGTTGGAAAAACCATCATTTAAGGCCAGTTTACACGGTAATATAATGTATTACGACATGTCGAAAGATTATGTAGAATGAGAAAAATCTTATCATGTAAAAGCAAAATGTATTGAGTAAGAGAGAATACGGATACAAAATCTGACAAGCGGTCGGTAAATGGTTTTTTTCTAAACCATTTTAGAAACTTATGTATTCTCATCACACCAGAGGTGTATTTTAACGTAGTACATTAAAGGTGATAGCATTTTTTTACAATTACAAAAACAACTAAAATCAACTCAGGAAATTTTCATGTTGTTTTTGTAAATATTTAAAACTGCAACCATCTGCTTTTTTGTTATTATTTTTGATTTTACTTATACCATCCGTGTAAACATGAATTATACTTACAAAAGATTTTTATTTTTTTCTTTTAAACACGGAGAGAATTTCATAATATTTTGATTCTACAAAGTCGTAATACATTGTATTACCGTGTAAACTGGCCTTTAAGAATAAAAATAAATAATAATATTTACTAGCAATGCAAGCACGAATGTACATAAACGTCATTTTTAAATGAAAAAAGGTGTTTGAAATATAAAAAATGTTGAAATAACTATAAAGAATATTTGAACAATTATAAGAATATTTGAACATTATGTTAAGATTATAAAATAAACTGATTACTCGGATCTGGCAGCTCTTCATCATGGCATGTATTGACGTCTTTTTGAAAACGAAATAAGTCCTTTAAAATCTGAATGTCATAAATTTGTATAGGATCATCGTTATCTAGTTTACGAACGTATACTAGACCCCTATTAGTAAATGCTGACGCTATTAGTTGGTCTTCGTTTTTTAATTTCCGAGCAGCAAGGAAAATACGATGATTTTCGGGAGTAAGATTCTCATTAACAAAAAACGGTTTAGGACTTTGAATACCAATTTTATTCAAATATAGCAGAGATTTATGAGTTTTCATATAGGTGGTCAACATTTTTAACATATAGTTGCGGTCATAAGGACTATAGAATTTTATTATAATCGGGGCGTCTTCTATATCTTTCTTACCCCTAGTATTTTTAACACGATATACAGCTTTAACTTCATAGGTGCAATTTGTACAGCTCCACACAATTTTTCGTATATAGTGTATAAATTATCATTGTATATGTTTACACTAGGAATACCATTAATACGAATTGAGTTTTCCTGTTTTCTTACATGCGCTTTTAAATAATTTATTTGTTCTTTAAATTGTTCAGTTTCATTTTGTTGTGCTAATTTTTCATGCACAACTGTCTCTATTTTTGAAACTCTCTCTTTAACATTTTCTATATCAACTGAGACTGTTTCTAAGAGCGAATCAACGTTGGTTTTCATTATATTGAATCTCTTATTAAATTCACTTAAAATTTCTTCTTTGCACTCATTAAATTTGGTTATTATCATATTTTCTAGAACGCTCGTTAATTTTTTTAAGGGGATTTTTGTTTATGATTTAAATTTAGTTTGTTGTGTATATAGATTTATTTTTATAGATTTTTTTGAAAGATTTGGGATTTTTTGAAATTTTTATTTGTTTGTTTGATTATAAAACTGGTTGTATTACTTCAATGTAAATTTTATTTAAGTTGTTTTATTTATTTTTACGAAAATTTATAAATAATTGCCAAAAACTGTGGAGATTATTAAAAACACGTCCGTTTATGTTGAAACTCTCTCTTAATTTTTTTACTGCATATTTTGTAATCATAGTTTTTACTAATGTAACATTGAGATCCTTGTGAATATTTGAGTTTTTAACATACCAAAGGGCAGCTGTGATTATACGAAGTATTTTATTTTGGCGCCTTTGAATTTTTTCGATATTAGAGGCCGAGGCAGTGCCCCATAACTGTATACCATAGCACCAGATTGGCTTTAAGATAGAGTTGTAAAGAAGTTTGCAGTCGAGACTAAGGACAGAGTTTCTTCCAATAAGCCAATGAATTTGGATGGCTTTTAGTTTCAAATGTTGAAGTTTGGGTGTAGTTGTTTGTTGGCATATCCGAAGTATATATTAAGTATAAAAGTGGGCCCAGGATGCTTCCCTCAGGGACTCCACCGTCAATTTGCTGAGGAGAGCTTAAATAATCACCTTCTTTAATAATAAACTTTCGACCGAATAAGTAGCTTTCTAGCAGCTTGTGTGTGTTTACTGGTAAGTTTAGTTTCAATTTATGTAATAAGCCTTCATGCCAGACTTTATCAAAAGCTTGAGAAACATCGATGAAGAGAGCGGAACAATATTTTCTTTCTTCAAAGGCTTTTCTTATTGCGTTTACTATACGATGGGTTTGCTCAATTGTGCTGTGTTCTCTTCTAAAGCCGAATTGGTGGTTAGGAATACATCTATTTTCATTTAAAATTGGGGTTAATTTTGACGTTAATAGCTTCTCAAACAGCTTTGATATATTAGAAAGTAAGCTTATAGGCCTATATGTCTCAACTTTTGTGTGATCCTTTCCTGGTTTAGGTATCATGGTGACTAAGGAAACCTTCCACTTTTGAGGATAGTATTCAAGGCGTAAAATAGCATTAAAAATGAAAAGAATAATTTTCTTTGCTATGCTGGGTAGCTCCAAAAGCATTTTGTTGCTGATCTTATCAAAACCAGGAGCCTTCTTGGGTTTTAAATCACAAAAAAGCTTTTCGATTTCTCTTAACTCAAATCTTAGGGGAACAGCTGCTCTAGCTGCAACAGGTGGTAACTCGACCGCAATATCGTGAGATATATTTGGGGTTAATACGTTTTTTAAATGATTGACAAACAGATTTCCTTTTTCAACATCATTTCTAGCCCAACTTCCATTCAAGTTTCTTAATGGTGGTTTAGAGACAACTGGCCTCTTGAGATTTCTAGCTGCACGCCATAATGAGTAGTCTGATTGTGGGGTTGCATCAACTTCCTTAAGATATTTTTCCAGAGAAGCCGTTTTATGAGTCTGCAGCAGGGGTGCCAGATAATTTTGATAAAAAATCGGCATATTAAAAAAAAAAATCGGCATTATCGGCACTTTAATATAAAAAAATCGGCAAATTAAAAATACCTATTTTAAATACAATAAAACCTATTCTTACTTACAAATAAGAACAATTCAGAATTATCTAATGCTTATAACTTATGAAATTTCAAAAGAATCAATCAAAATAAACGTTTTACAAAGAAATTGCAGTTAAATATAAAGTTTTTCTTAACTTTCTTATAATTAAGTTTATTCCATATACAAATATTTGAGTTTGACATTTTTATTAAATCCGTTTTAATATTAATATTAAAACAGTTTAAATTATTAATTTTTAAATATTCTTTAAAAAAACGAATAACTTGCAAAAATAAAATCTGAAATTTTTTGCCAAAAAGTTTGCAACTTTATTTATTTTACTTACATACGAATTGGCTATTTTATTTATGTACTAACATCGTCCTCAATTGCGTTATAATCTTAAAAAAGAAATTATTTAATTACACAGTACAACAGCCAATCTGGGGGGTGAGAAATTCCAAGTCAGGGTGATGGTACTAGGTCAGTATAGTAAAACCCTCAAAGCGTTTGGCGTTCGTATGTGTCAGTTTTTTTTATGACATTTTAAATTTTTTCCTTATCTTGATGTTTTTTCGCTTAGTTGTAACATTTTGGCAAAAACGTAGTTTAACATAACTCGAGAACCACTTGTCCGATTTTGATGAAACAAGTTTAGAAAAATTAATTAATTACAATTTCTCTAATCTGTTTCTATACCGTTTTCCTATATGTGCAACACTTTCGAAGTTAAAAGTGAATGTATGAAGAAAAAAAAATATTTTTTGCCCAAAATATTTAAATTTTTTATTTTTAATTCATAAAAAATCCAAAACAGTAAAAAAAAGTTTCAAGTCCTATTACTTTCACGTGAAGTCGCATAACCTATGAAATAAATGAGACATAAATCATGAAAATCAATGAACGCGTTTCGCTTTTATTAACAATTAAGTGTAGGTATGCATTTCAAAAATTTGCTCGAGATATGCACAAAATTCTTTGCAAAAACATTTATGACTTTTTTTATGATTCTTAGAATTCAAAAAAAAAAAAAAGTAATAAACAAAAGGTTATTTGATTTTTATGATTGCGGTAGCAAAGTAATAAGCGGTAATAAATGTGTGTGGACAATTGAAAGGAAAAAAGGAAAGTGCACTTTTTTAATTATTTGGGGTTTTCCGTTGGCTACCTGTATGATTTTTTTACAGAAATTCCACCCACATCTATTAGTGCTCATGTTTTGGAACGTACCTGACAGTAAAATTTTGAAAAATACGTAGTATTTATAGGTGTTCATTTATCGATTTTTGTCATTCAACAAGTGCCGACGAACGCGAACAGTAAAAGTGATTTTTCTCCAGTTTTTTAAAAGTGAACAAAAGAGAACAGAATATGGACTGTGCAAGCCAGATATAAATAGCTTTTGCTACTGCTGTGGTCAATATGTCTCAACACATAAAAAAGGGGAAATTTCAGTACTGATTTTGTTCAAACATACGAGATGTACTTCAACCAAAATGTCATAGTGAACGAAAATTGGGTACCAAATATAGTGTGTAAAAGCTGCTACAACCGTCTAATGGATTGGAAAAATAGAAGACGTGAAAGTATGCCATTCGGTATCCCAATGACTTGGACTAATCCTGGCGAAGGTCCCAATCCATTGAATTGCTATGCATGTGCGAGTAAAGGAGCCGCAAAAAGGATAAGAAAATCGTATAATTACGTTGGTGTTGCAAGTGCCGCAACACCATTGCCTCATTCGGACCACATTCCTGTGCCAAAAGCTTCTAGCCCAGATATTTTCTCTTCTATGACTGCTCCGACATATCATGCACGTGATGATCCCCCATATGAGCCATCAGTATCCAATGAGCCAATTTTAATAAATCAAAATAAGCTTGATTCAATTGTTGCCAAGTTGGAATTAACACAGCATAAATCAAAAGAGCTGGCTTCCATTTTGAAATCAAACAATTTGTTGGCACCCGTTGTGAAAGTCACAGCTTATCGAAATCGTCAGGCAACACTCCAAAGTTTATTCCTTGTGAATGATGAAAAACTTCTGCATATTGCCCGGATGTAGGAAAATTTATGGACGCAATGGAAATAAAATATGAAGCAGATGACTGGAGATTATTTATTGACAGTTCAAAACTCAGCTTGAAGGCGGTTTTACTGCATAAGACCAATAAAAAACCTTCAGTTCCAATCGCCTATAGTACAGAAACGAAAGAAACATATGATGCACTGGAAAATATTTTAAAAATGGTTAACTACGCCAAACATATGTGGCGCATATGCTACGATTTAAAAGTTGTAGCAATGCTTTGCGGTCTTCAAAGCGGCTATATAAAATATATGTGCTTTTTGTGCGATTGGGACACACGATTTTCCGGTGACCAACATGCATGCCACGGATGGAAACTCAGAGAGCACAGCAGGTTACAAACGGCCAATATTATTCGTGAGCCTCTAGTGCCGATGGAGAAGATATTGCTGCCTCCACTGCATATTAAACTTGGAATTGTTAAGAATTTTATCAAAACTGTCGCCAAAAGAGATGAAGTTTTCTTGTGTTTGAAACTAATTTACCCGAGACTCAGCGAAAGTAAAATTAAAGAAGGTAAGTTATAATATCACATTCATTTCCCATGATTTTCCATCTTAATAAATTAATTTTTTCCAATCAGGCGTACTAAATGGTCCAGATATACGAAAGCTGATTAAAAGTGACGCATTCAACAATATTTTGATTGACGCTGAATTGAATGTATGGCAGGCAATCAAAGAAGTAATAGAAGGCTTGTTGGGAAAGCATCGTTCTAACAACTACGATGTTTCTGTCGCAAGGATGTTAAGAGCATTCTCGGCAATTGGTGTCCACATGTCCTTGAAAATCCATTATTTACATCATCATCTGGACTACTTCAGCAAACAATTGGCTACCGAATCTGATGAACAAGGTGAACGCTTTCATCAAGTTGCTGTGCCATTTGAAATGAGGTAGTACTTATTTTTTATTTTTTTAAACTCATTTTAATAAAACCAAAACTTACAGATATAGAGGCAAAAAGTCGCCGAGTGCAATAATTGCGGAAATTTGCTGGTGGAGTAAGCTTGTGTGGCAAGACAAGGATGATCTTGATGATAAAGAATTTTCAGGAGATGCAGAAGGGCCAACAGTGGAGTCACACATTGACATTATGTGTGGTTCAGAAACTGATGATAGCGATGAATGCGATGTCCCGAACAACCACCATCGAAAAAGTCTAGGCAATATTTATTAAAATAAATAAAAATAAAAAAATAAAATAAAAATAAAAAATTATAAAAATGTTTACTTAATTTTTTTAGTAGTTTATGGCCAGAAGTCTGGAGTTATTGGGGAAAATTTATAAAAAAGGCGATAAATGACACTTTTTTGAATAAAAACAAATATTAATATTCTTGTCAAAATGGGATACCTTCACTTAATTGTAAATAAAAGCAGAACGCGTTAATCGATTTCTATGATCTATGTTTAAAGGTTATGTGACTTTACATGAAATTAATAACACGTGATCCTTTTTTCCGTTTTGGATTTTTTATTAATTAAAAAAAAAAAATTTTAATTTTTAGGCAAAAAAATATTGTTTTTTCTCCACAAATTTATTTTTACCGGCAAAACTGTTGATTATAAAGAAAAACGTTATATGAACGGATTAAAGAAATTGTAATTCTAAATTTTTGAGTTTGTTTTAGCAAAATCGGACAAGTGGTTCTCGAGTTATGTTAAACTACGTTTTTGTCAAAATGTTACAACTAAGCGAAAAAACATCAAGATAAGGAAAAAATTTAAAATGTCATAAAAAAAAACTGACACATACGAACGCCAAACCCTTTGAGGGTTTTACTATACTGACCTAGTACCATCACCATGACTTGAAATTTCTCACCCCCCAGACAATAATCCCAAAAATGTTCCATAGTGTTATCAAAGTAATTATTATTTAAATTATATTCATTGATAGTGAATATAAATTTATCTTACCTTTTTTCTTTTGTAAGTATTTATCTATCCATTTTCAAACACAAATATAAAGTGTTTTATATTTTCCTAATAGAAAAAGAAATTTTAACTGAATTATTTTAGGGTTAAAAATTATTTCTTTTTTAACTTTGGCCTTTAATTCTTCATAGTGGAATATTTTTCAAATAAAAATGTATTAACCCAACACACATAACACATAACACATAAGCATTAAATATTGAATAAAACTAACCCCTTTTTCTTTAGTAGAAGCGCTGACTTAATAACAGTTGTCTCTTTTCAATGTTACAACTGTTTCAGTATCGCTTAAAGTTAGTGTATTATTATCAAACAAACAAAAAGTAATCGCCTTTTACGTGTTAGTCAAATAATCGGCATTTTTGGAGCAAAAATCGGCAAATCGGCACTTTGATAATTACGGGGCAAAAAATCGGCAAAAATGGCAGGCCTGGTCTGCAGTTACTTTCTTAGTCTTTTTGTACACTCTTTAAATAAGTTCTTAAGTTGAGGGGATCTGTGCAATTGCCACTCTCTTCGAGCCCTCATTTTTTCAGACAAAGGATGCTCGACATCTGTGGAATATATTTTAATAGTTTTTGTGGGGGCAATATAGGAATGTTGAACAGCTAGTTTCAGAAAACGGTCAAAATTATCAACAGAGCGATGTACATAATCCGGTGTACTGAGCGGAATATTTTCTGTGCAATGGGTACTGAGATATTTTTTATATTTTAACCAATTAATTTGCGTAGCTGTCGTCGCTAAGTAACCAGTCGGAGGTACAATTCTATTGGGGTTCATTATAGTAACAATTTTAGGTGTGTGATCGGAAGATAATTCTAGGGAAGCTTCAACATGAATCGTTTCTATGGGAATGTTTTTAACCACGATGAAATCGATGACATCTGGAATTTTTTGTTGATCAGTGGGCCAATATGTTGGTTGTCCGCTCGCTACCACATTTAAAGCTATTTTAGAAATTGTGTTAAATAAAACACGACCCTTTGGTGTTATAAGTCGCGACCCCCAGAAGGCATGTTTAGCGTTATAATCGCCAGCGGCTAGGAAACACGGTCCTAATGATTTAAAATATTTATAATATTGGTCCTCCGATATTGAAAATCTAGGCGGGAGTATAACGATGAAATTACTAAGTTTCTATTTAATTCCTCAACGCAAATGTTCGTTCCTTGGAGATAATCTTCACGATGATCACACATTAGGTAGTGTTTGACTCGGGTTTTTATTAAAATAGCAGAACCTCCACAAGCTCTATCTCGAGTGTCCTTGGTATCATATAGTATATAACCATTGATTTTAAACGTATTTCTTGAGGTCAAATGAGTTTCGGAAATCATCATGACATCAATTTGATTATTTTTAAGAAGGTATTCTAATTCATTTTTATGTTGGCGGATGCCGCTTGCGTTCCAAAAACAAATTTTTAAACAGTTCATGGTTTGTTGAGTACAGCTTGCAATAACATCGATTGCATTCTAAGCATTTCCTGCATCATATTACCCATTGTGTTCGTAAAATTATTTACTGTTTGCACTAATGTTTCCATGGCCTTTTCTAAACGACTTAAATTAGAAACCGGAGTTTCATCATTACTTGGCGAGGCACCTTGCATAGGCTGATGGTTTGATTTTAGGACGTTAGCGTAAGAGGTTCTGTTATTACTAGGCTGGGGGGCTTGAATTGCATTTGTGTTTACTTGATTTGCGACCTGCATTTGAGGGGTATTTGTTTTCGGTCCAACCGTCTGCTTGACGATATTATATACAGGGCATCCTCTATAATTGGCAGTGTGATTACCTACATTTTTTTACGTTGGGGTCAGTTTTAGACTTATCGCAAGAAACTGTACCGTGTAGTTCACCACATACTACGCAGACAGGGGGTAAATAGCAGTATGCCTTGGTATGGCCAAATTCTTGGCAGTTTAAGCACTGAACAAGTCCATTTTTTTGTGCGGCTCCTCAATTGTGATTTTTCTGTATAAGTCCCCTTTTATTTAGGCAAAGTTTGGCGGTGCGCAAAATTACCCCAGGATATGTGGCCCCAAAAGTGAAATGAAAAACGACCCAAAAATTTTACATAAGACACAACAACACGCATTTTTTGCGCAATTTTTTTTGTTTTTTTTTGGGGTTATTTTTAATTTTTTCGTTAGGGTGTTTTTGCATTTTAAGTGGAATGAAAAATGACCCCAATATCAAGGAATGAAAAATGACCCCAAATAAAATCACAATTTTTACTTTGGGGCTATTTTTCGTCTACAGGCAACCCTTGATTTACACGGTATTTCATTTACGCGATTTAGATATAACACGGATCAATTATACTAACCTTTTTTTGAAATACGCGCTTTTTTTTACGCGTTTTAATAAAACACGCTCAAAAACAGATGTCAATTTTTTCAGCTACCAGTAAATTTTTACTGTTTACTGAAAAAATTACAGTATTCAGCAAACTTTTACAAGTTACTGAAATAATGCAGTACTAAGCTAATTTCCCTTTCCTGAAACATATGCAAACAAATATATTTTACCTGAAAAAATCTAAAAATATAACTTTTTTTTATTAAAATTCTTTTAAAAAGTGAATACTGATTTTTTTAGTAATCAGTAAAAATTTACTAAATATTGCCATTATTTCAGTAACCAGTAAAATTTTACTGGTTTTTAATTCAATTTGTCTTGGTTTAGTTTGTTTTTGACTTTTTTACAATTTTCATCATTTTCTTATAGTTTTGATTTTAAATATTCAACTACATATGTATGTTTCAATTATTTTTTTTATTCATTTTTAATTCAATTATTTTATAAGGATATAACAACAAACAAACAAACAATCGAAAATACATAATACATTTTTTAATTTTCAATTAAATTTTTTATTGAAAAAATTATCATCAAATTCATAGGAAATTAGACTGCAGAAAAGTATATACCAAGTATCGTCATCGGCTGCTTAATGACGTTCTACTTCTTGCATGCGTCTGGAAATGGAGGTAAACGTACGTGTGACCAATTAATTGTGACCAAAAAATCAACTATGTACTTACTTGAAAAGTTATCAGTGTTTTTAATAACATTATTAGTTCCTTTATTACTACCGGCAAATCTAAAACGATTATCCTGGCCAAATCCACCACCCGCATGGCCGCTACCTGTTGGACGACTACTCCTTTCAACTACCGCTTAGTACATGACCTCTGTTGTTTCCAGAGAATCCACCACCACGTCCTCTGAAGTCGCCATCAGTAACTTACCACTAGCATTCTAACAACTCTTATTAAGCGGCCCATATACTTGCATTATTATTGTATATGATATTCGCCATATTATTTCCATTTTGTTCTATATTATGCAATAAGTCGCACAATGGTTTCATTCATTCTATAAAAAGGTGAACAAAACCTATAGGAATTATATAAACAGCATTGTACAATATTGCCAACAGACATCACTTTATTTTCTTTTCGTTTTTTTTTCTTTTTCTTTTTCTTTTCATTATTTATTTATTGAATCTTCATATATTAAATATGAACTAACAATAATTAATCAAATCTTAACCTAATACGTTATTTTATGTCCTGCCAGTGCCAGACAAAAATTTTCTTCATCACGGGTTCTGTTCACTAATATAGGTGTTTATCGCTCATCTAATTGGATAAGTGCTGCAGTGTCTCTTCTTCTTAAGCGAGTGTGGCCGCTATCATTTAAAATATTTCGTGCTAGTGGGTTCGGGTGCAATTCGAGCCTTTTTAAGTATTTTACTGCATATTTCGTAATCATAGTTTTTACTAATGGAACATTGAGATCCTTGTGAATATTTGAGTTTTTAACATACCAAGGGGCAGCTGTGATTATACGAAGTATTTTATTTTGGCGCCTTTGAATTTTTTCGATATTAGAGGCCGAGGCAGTGCCCCATAACTGTATACCATAGCACCAGATTGGCTTTAAGATAGAGTTGTAAAGAAGAAGTTGGCAGTCGAGACTAAGGACAGAGTTTCTTCCAATAAGCCAATGAATTTGGATGGCTTTTAGTTTCAAATGTTGAAGTTTGGGTGTAGTTGTTTGTTGGCATATCCGAAGTATATATTAAGTATAAAAGTGGGCCCAGGATGCTTCCCTGAGGGACTCCACCGTCAATTTGCTGAGGAGAGCTTAAATAATCACCTTCTTTAATAATAAACTTTCGACCGAATAAGTAGCTTTCTAGCAGCTTGTGTGTGTTTACTGGTAAGTTTAGTTTCAATTTATGTAATAAGCCTTCATGCCAGACTTTATCAAAAGCTTGAGAAACATCGATGAAGAGAGCGGAACAATATTTTCTTTCTTCAAAGGCTTTTCTTATTGCGTTTACTATACGATGGGTTTGCTCAATTGTGCTGTGTTCTCTTCTAAAGCCGAATTGGTGGTTAGGAATACATCTATTTTCATTTAAAATTGGGGTTAATTTTGACGTTAATAGCTTCTCAAACAGCTTTGATATATTAGAAAGTAAGCTTATAGGCCTATATGTCTCAACTTTTGTGTGATCCTTTCCTGGTTTAGGTATCATGGTGACTAAGGAAACCTTCCACTTTTGAGGATAGTATTCAAGGCGTAAAATAGCATTAAAAATGAAAAGAATAATTTTCTTTGCTATGCTGGGTAGCTCCAAAAGCATTTTGTTGCTGATCTTATCAAAACCAGGAGCCTTCTTGGGTTTTAAATCACAAAAAAGCTTTTCGATTTCTCTTAACTCAAATCTTAGGGGAACAGCTGCTCTAGCTGCAACAGGTGGTAACTCGACCGCAATATCGTGAGATATATTTGGGGTTAATACGTTTTTTAAATGATTGACAAACAGATTTCCTTTTTCAACATCATTTCTAGCCCAACTTCCATTCAAGTTTCTTAATGGTGGTTTAGAGACAACTGGCCTTTTGAGATTTCTAGCTGCACGCCATAATGAGTAGTCTGATTGTGGGGTTGCATCAACTTCCTTAAGATATTTTTCCAGAGAAGCCGTTTTCTGAGTCTACAGTTACTTTCTTAGTCTTTTTGTACACTCTTTAAGTAAGTTCTTAAGTTGAGGGGATCTGTGCAATTGCCACTCTCTTCGAGCCCTCCTTTTTTCAGACAAAAGATGCTCGACATCTGTGGAATATATTTTAATAGCTTTTGTTTTTTTGGGGGCAATATAGGAATGTTGAACAGCTAGTTTCAGAAAACTGTCAAAATTGTCAATAGAGCGATGTACATAATCCGGTGTACTGAGCGGAATATTTTCTGTGCAATGGGTACTGAGATATTTTTTATATTTTAACCAATTAATTTGCGTAGCTGTCGGTGCTAAGTAACCAGTCGGAGGTACAATTCTATTGGGGTTCATTATAGTAACAAGGTGTGTGGTCGGAAGATAATTCTAGGGAAACTTCAACATGAATCGTTTCTATGGGAATGTTTTTAACCACGCCGAAATCGATGACTTCTGGAATTTTTTGATGATCAGTGGGCCAATATGTTGGTTGTCCGCTCGCTACCACATTTAAAGCCATTTTAGAAATTATGTTAAATAAAACACGACCCTTTGGTGTTATAAGTCGCGACCCCCAGAAGGTATGTTTAGCGTTATAATCGCCAGCGGCTAGGAAACACGGTCCTAATAATTTAAAATATTTATAATATTGGTCCTCTGATATTGAAAATCTAGGCGTGTAGTATAACGATGAAATTACTAAGTTTCTATTTAATTCCTCAACGCAAATGTTCGTTGCTTGGAGATAATCTTCACGATGATCACACATTAGGTAGTGTTTGACTCGGATTTTTATTAAAATGGCAGAACCTTCACAAGCTCTATCTCGAGTGTCCTTGGTATCATATAGTATATAACCATTGATTTTAAACGTATTTCTTGAGGTCAAATGAGTTTCGGAAATCATCATGACATCAATTTGATTATTTTTTAGAAGGTATTCTAATTCATTTTTATATTGGCGGATGCCGCTTGCGTTCCAAAAACAAATTTTTAACAGTTCATGGTTTGTTGAGTACAGCTTGCAATAACATCGATTGCATTCTAAGCATTTCCTGCATCATATTACCCATTGTGTTCGTAAAATTATTTACTGTTTGCACTAATGTTTCCATGGTTTTTTCTAAACGACTTAAATTAGAAACCGGAGTTTCATCATTACTTGGCGAGGCACCTTGCATAGGCTGATGGTTTGATTTTAGGACGTTAGCGTAAGAGGTTCTGTTATTACTAGGCTGGGGGGCTTGAATTGCATTTGTGTTTACTTGATTTGCGACCTGCATTTGAGGGGTATTTGTTTTCGGTCCAACCGTCTGCTTGACGATATTATATACAGGGCATCCTCTATAATTGGCAGTGTGATTACCTACATTTTTTTACGTTGGGGTCAGTTTTAGATTTATCGCAAGAAACTGTACCGTGTAGTTCACCACATACTACGCAGACAGGGGGTAAATAGCAGTATGCCTTGGTATGGCCAAATTCTTGGCAGTTTAAGCACTGAACAAGTCCATTTTTTTGTGCGGCTCCTCAATTGTGATTTTTCTGTATAAGTCCCCTTTTATTTAGGCAAAGTTTGGCGGTGCGCAAAATTACCCCAGGATATGTGGCCCCAAAAGTGAAATGAAAAACGACCCCAAAATTTTACATAAGACACAACAACACGCATTTTTTGCGCAATTTTTGTTGTTTTTTTTGGGGTTATTTTTAATTTTTTCGTTAGGGTGTTTTTGCATTTTAAGTGGAATGAAAAATGACCCCAATATCAAGGAATGAAAAATGACCCCAAATAAAATCACAATTTTTACTTTGGGGCTATTTTTCGTCTACAGGCAACCCTTGATTTACACGGTATTTCATTTACGCGATTTAGATATAACACGGATCAATTATACTAACCTTTTTTTGAAATACGCGCTTTTTTTTACGCGTTTTAATAAAACACGCTCAAAAACAGATGTCAATTTTTTCAGCTACCAGTAAATTTTTACTGTTTACTGAAAAAATTACAGTATTCAGCAAACTTTTACAAGTTACTGAAATAATGCAGTACTAAGCTAATTTCCCTTTCCTGAAACATATGCAAACAAATATATTTTACCTGAAAAAGTCTAAAAATTAATTGACAATGCTTACAATATAACTTTTTTTTATTAAAATTCTTTTAAAAAGTGAATACTGATTTTTTTAGTAATCAGTAAAAATTTACTAAATATTGCCATTATTTCAGTAACCAGTTAAATTTTACTGGTTTTTAATTCAATTTGTCTTGGTTTAGTTTGTTTTTGACTTTTTTACAATTTTCATCATTTTCTTATAGTTTTGATTTTAAATATTCAACTACATATGTATGTTTCAATTATTTTTTTTATTCATTTTTAATTCAATTATTTTATAAGGATATAACAACAAACAAACAAACAATCGAAAATACATAATACATTTTTTAATTTTCAATTAAATTTTTTATTGAAAAAATTATCATCAAATTCATAGGAAATTAGACTGCAGAAAAGTATATACCAAGTATCGTCATCGGCTGCTTTATGACGTTCTACTTCTTGCATGCGTCTGGAAATGGAGGTAAACGTACGTGTGACCAATTAATTGTGACCAAAAAATCAACTATGTACTTACTTGAAAAGTTATCAGTGCTTTTAATAACATTATTAGTTCCTTTATTACTACCGGCAAATCTAAAACGATTATCCTGGCCAAATCCACCACCCGCATGGCCGCTACCTGTTGGACGACTACTCCTTTCAACTACCGCTTAGTACATGACCTCTGTTGTTTCCAGAGAATCCACCACCACGTCCTCTGAAGTCGCCATCAGTAACTTACCACTAGCATTCTAACAACTCTTATTAAGCGGCCCATATACTTGCATTATTATTGTATATGATATTCGCCATATTATTTCCATTTTGTTCTATATTATGCAATAAGTCGCACAATGGTTTCATTCATTCTATAAAAAGGTGAACAAAACCTATAGGAATTATATAAACAGCATTGTACAATATTGCCAACAGACATCACTTTATTTTCTTTTCGTTTTTTTTTCTTTTTCTTTTCATTATTTATTTATTGAATCTTCATATATTAAATATGAACTAACAATAATTAATCAAATCTTAACCTAATACGTTATTTTATGTCCTGCCAGTGCCAGACAAAAATTTTCTTCATCACGGGTTCTGTTCACTAATATAGGTGTTTATCGCTCATCTAATTGGATAAGTGCTGCAGTGTCTCTTCTTCTTAAGCGAGTGTGGCCGCTATCATTTAAAATATTTCGTGCTAGTGGGTTCGGGTGCAATTCGAGCCTTTTTAAGTATTTTACTGCATATTTCGTAATCATAGTTTTTACTAATGGAACATTGAGATCCTTGTGAATATTTGAGTTTTTAACATACCAAGGGGCAGCTGTGATTATACGAAGTATTTTATTTTGGCGCCTTTGAATTTTTTCGATATTAGAGGCCGAGGCAGTGCCCCATAACTGTATACCATAGCACCAGATTGGCTTTAAGATCGAGTTGTAAAGAAGAAGTTTGCAGTCGAGACTAAGGACAGAGTTTCTTCCAATAACCCAATGAATTTGGATGGCTTTTAGTTTCAAATGTTGAAGTTTGGGTGTAGTTGTTTGTTGGCATATCCGAAGTATATATTAAGTATAAAAGTGGGCCCAGGATGCTTCCCTGAGGGACTCCACCGTCAATTTGCTGAGGAGAGCTTAAATAATCACCTTCTTTAATAATAAACTTTCGACCGAATAAGTAGCTTTCTAGCAGCTTGTGTGTGTTTACTGGTAAGTTTAGTTTCAATTTATGTAATAAGCCTTCATGCCAGACTTTATCAAAAGCTTGAGAAACATCGATGAAGAGAGCGGAACAATATTTTCTTTCTTCAAAGGCTTTTCTTATTGCGTTTACTATACGATGGGTTTGCTCAATTGTGCTGTGTTCTCTTCTAAAGCCGAATTGGTGGTTAGGAATACATCTATTTTCATTTAAAATTGGGGTTAATTTTGACGTTAATAGCTTCTCAAACAGCTTTGATATATTAGAAAGTAAGCTTATAGGCCTATATGTCTCAACTTTTGTGTGATCCTTTCCTGGTTTAGGTATCATGGTGACTAAGGAAACCTTCCACTTTTGAGGATAGTATTCAAGGCGTAAAATAGCATTAAAAATGAAAAGAATAATTTTCTTTGCTTTGCTGGGTAGCTCCAAAAGCATTTTGTTGCTGATCTTATCAAATCCAGAAGCCTTCTTGGGGTTTAAATCAGAAATAGGCTTTTTGATTTCTCTTAACTCAAATCTTAGGGGAACAGCTGCTCTAGCTGCAACAGGTGGTAACTCGACCGCAATATCGTGAGATATATTTGGGGCAAATACGTTTTTTAAATGATTGACAAACAGATTTCCTTTTTCAACATCATTTCTAGCCCAACTTCCATTCAAGTTTCTTAATGGTGGTTTAGAGACAACTGGCCTTTTGAGATTTCTAGCTGCACGCCATAATGAGTAGTCTGATTGTGGGGTTGTATCAACTTCCTTAAGATATTTTTCCAGAGAAGCCGTTTTCTGAGTCTACAGTTACTTTCTTAGTCTTTTTGTACACTCTTTAAGTAAGTTCTTAAGTTGAGGGGATCTGTGCAATTGCCACTCTCTTCGAGCCCTCCTTTTTTCAGACAAAAGATGCTCGACATCTGTGGAATATATTTTAATAGCTTTTGTTTTTTTGGGGGCAATATAGGAATGTTGAACAGCTAGTTTCAGAAAACTGTCAAAATTGTCAATAGAGCGATGTACATAATCCGGTGTACTGAGCGGAATATTTTCTGTGCAATGGGTACTGAGATATTTTTTATATTTTAACCAATTAATTTGCGTAGCTGTCGGTGCTAAGTAACCAGTCGGAGGTACAATTCTATTGGGGTTCATTATAGTAACAAGGTGTGTGGTCGGAAGATAATTCTAGGGAAGCTTCAACATGAATCCTTTCTATGGGAATGTTTTTAACCACGCCGAAATCGATGACTTCTGGAATTTTTTGATGATCAGTGGGCCAATATGTTGGTTGTCCGCTCGCTACCACATTTAAAGCCATTTTAGAAATTATGTTAAATAAAACACGACCCTTTGGTGTTATAAGTCGCGACCCCCAGAAGGTATGTTTAGCGTTATAATCGCCAGCGGCTAGGAAACACGGTCCTAATAATTTAAAATATTTATAATATTGGTCCTCCGATATTGAAAATCTAGGCGTGGAGTATAACGATGAAATTACTAAGTTTCTATTTAATTCCTCAACGCAAATGTTCGTTGCTTGGAGATAATCTTCACGATGATCACACATTAGGTAGTGTTTGACTCGGATTTTTATTAAAATGGCAGAACCTTCACAAGCTCTATCTCGAGTGTCCTTGCTATCATATAGTATATAACCATTGATTTTAAACGTATTTCTTGAGGTCAAATGAGTTTCAGAAATCATCATGACATCAATTTGATTATTTTTAAGAAAGTATTCTAATCCATTTTTATGTTGGCGGATGCCGTTTGCGTTCCAAAAACAAATTTTTAAACAGTTCATGGTTTGTTGAGTATACCTTGCAATAACATCGATTGCATTCTAAGCATTTCCTGCATCATATTACCCATTGTGGTCGTAAAATTATTTACTGTTTGCACTAATGTTTCCATGGTTTTTTCTAAACGACTTAAATTAGAAACCGGAGTTTCATCAATACTTGGCGAGGCACCTTGCATAGGCTGATGGTTTGATTTTAGGACGTTAGCGTAAGAGGTTCTGTTATTCCTAGACTGGGGGGCTTGAATTGCATTTGTGTTTACTTGATTTGCGACCTGCATTTGAGGGGTATTTGTTTTCGGTCCAACCGTCTGCTTGACGATATTATATAAAGGGAATCCTCTATAATTGGCAGTGTGATTACCGCCACAGTTGCTACATTTTTTACGTTGGGGTCAGTTTTAGACTTATCGCAAGAAACTGTACCGTGTAGTTCACCATATACTACGCAGACAGGGGGTAAGTAGCAGTACGCCTTGGTATGGCCAAATTCTTGGCAGTTTAAGCACTGAACAGGTCCATTTTTTTGTGCGGCTCCTCAATTGTGATTTTTCTGTATAGAATATATTTCACACTATAAATGGGATGCGTTTCGTTTTTTTTTAACTTAATGTCGCCGGGCTCTAATTCCACTCGAAAAAGTGGTTGTGGATTTTTGTCCCTATTTCTAATATTTACCACATGTTTTATCTTGAGGCCTTTTTCTTCCAAGAAAGTTTTAATTTCCTCTGGGTCGACGCATGAATCAATTCCCTTAATCCCCACCTGGAGACCTTTACTGCTCTTGAGTTGGTATGTGTAAAAACTTTTTTTAAGTGCCTCAAATTTGCTTATTATTTTGCGAAAGTCATTTTCATGATTAACTTGAATTTTAGTTTCATTTATACTACCACGCTTTATTGCAGCAACATAAAATAAATTTTCACCAATCAACGAAATTAAACTCTTTATTAGATCATTTGAGTTATGCTCCCTAAGATATATCGGGGGAGGCTTGGATGATTTTATGACGTTTGGTGCTTCAGAGGATTCATCCTCCAGAATTGCAAAGCGATTTTGGGAATTTATTTTATCAAAAGATGGCACTTTTGATGCCGAAGCAACAGCTGAAGAAGTAGGGCTGCGACCCCGTTTAAGGACTGTTATATACCTGTCCATACCAACTTGGACTTGAGGCTTTTGACAACTTTTTACGGGGGGGTTTTCCATTGCATTTGTGTTTAAGTTCATGGTATCATTTCCCACTAAATTTGTTTTTGACGTCACGGCAATACTTGCTGGCCTGGCAACACTTGTCACCAAATCTAGTTGTAGTTTTTTAATGAGTCACTATCCACCGTTTGTGTAAATACCGAGGGTGAGAGGGAACGTGTTCGAATAATTGGCTTAGCCGTTAGGTAGTTAATATTGTTTTGTTTTATTTATTTCTGCTTTGCTTTTAATATTTGTATTATTTAGTGCTGGTTCACATAGGTCAAGTTTACTTGAACAGTTTTATTTAAATTTTCTTTTGAACTTGCGTTCACGTTCATGCACAAAATTAATTTTTATTTTCTTTTCCTTCAACTTTATAGCTTTTTATTATATTACGGATGAAAAAAGAAAAGAAAAATACAAAACTGACTGGTACGGTCAAGTATGTACCCCTTTCCATTCTCTTTACCCCTCTCGCCTAAATGCTCAAGACTTGAAGAGTCAAACTTGACCTGTGTGAACCAGCACTTATTGTATTACAGCAATACAAAAAAAAAGAAATTTTAACTTAAATGTTTTTGTTCAGAATATGTATACTAGACTGGTCGCATCTTGTATGGGATTTTTTTTTTAAATTTAATTGTTTGCGCTGCTTAAAATATGAGGTTTGGTGTAAGAAATCATGACCTAATTTTTCAGGTCAATCCGACGGTGCCTAGCCGTGCCAAGTGGGGCCCAAAGTTCCCCATTTTATAAAAAGAAACATATTTTCTATCAGATCTTTATAGTTATACTAGTTGAAAAGCCGAAAATCAAAAATATGACTACGCTACGATCTTCCGCAGAGAAAGTACTTCAAGTGTGCCAAATTTCAGCTTCCTATGTCATCAGATGGCTTCAGAAAGTTGCGGAAAGAATAGGACATACATGCAAACATCCTGACATACTTAGAAATTATATATTGTATAGATAGATTAAAGTATTTGCAGTTTAATATTTTAGAATGATACGAACGAAAGATTTTTAACTAATTTTAACTAATTCGGGGTCGCTGAATCCAGTGGTGCTAGCCGTTTTTTTAGGTTAGCTTTAGTTTTCGAGATATACCGTTATTTCGAAAATTAAGGATGTTGCACAACATATGTTCGCGCAACTCAAAAACGCTTTAGCTTATTAAAAAACTAAAAAAACCGAAATTCGGCAATAAAATTTACTTTAAGAAAGTTAAAACTTTTTTCTTCATATTGGCTTTGGTTTTCGAGATATACCGTTATTTCGAAAATTATGGAGGTTGCACAACATATATTCGCGTAACTCAAAAACGCTTTAGTTTATTGAAAAACAAAAAAAAAAAAACGAAATTCCGCAATAAAATTTACTTTAAGAAAGTTAAAACTTTTTTCTTCATATTGGCTTTGGTTTTCGAGATATACCGTTATTTCGAAAATTATGGAGGTTGCACAACATATGTTCGCGTAACTCAAAAACGCTTTAGTTTATTGAAAAACAAAAAAAAAAACCGAAATTCCGCAATAAAATTTACTTTAAGAAAGGTAAAACGTTTTTCTTATATGCGCAGTCGTTTTAGAAACATAATTTTTTTTTCTGGAAAAAAAAATAATTTTTTTATTAAAATTTCGGAATTTTTGTTTTAAAAAATTCATAAAAAATTGAAAAATGGAGCTATGCTTCTAATTTTATAGAGTCATATAAAAAACAATATTGCAAACAAAACAAGCTATAAATGATTAAAATCTGTTCACAACTTTTGATTTTATGTATTCACAAAAGACGAAAAATTTTAATTCATTTAAGAATTTTATTACACCGCCATATTTGTATAATTGAAATTCTTATATTTGCCCCGTGTAGTGCCTAGGATGCCTCAAGATGAGACAGATAAGCAGTACCTACTCCAAGTTGTTGAGCACTATCGTCATTTATATCCGTCCTACAACAAATCTTCTCTTTCAAATTTATCAACTTAATAAAATCAATCAAATAAATTTACACTTTTTTTTGAAATTTCGAAATTTTCATTAAAAAAATTATTGTAGAAGCACAGCTGCATTTTCCAATTTTAAATGAATTTGTATGAGAGCCCCCCTAAAAAGTAAAGGTAAAGGGCAAGTATGTCTCGAGAAAATGTTTAGGACAAACAACTAATTGAGGTCGGTCATACATTCTCTTCCCCTAGGTCTGACTCCTTGGCAGTTATGAGGCTTTTTCTTCAATATATTTCTAGTCTGTAGTTAAAATTTTGAATGGGAGCCCCTTAATGAATGGAGATAGCAGGTAGGTATTTTAGAAATAAATGATGGAGATGAAAAATAAAGTGGAGTTGGTCATACATTTGACCCTTCTTGAGGCATCCTAGGCACTACACGGGCCAAATATAAGAATTTCAATTATACAAATATGGCGGTTTAATAAAATTCTTAAATGAATTAAAATTTTTCGTCTTTTGTGAATACATAAAATCAAAAGTTGTGAACAGATTTTAATCATTTATAGCTTGTTTTGTTTGCAATATTGTTTCTTATATGACTCTATAAAATTAGAAGCATAGCTCCATTTTTAAATTTTTTATGAATTTTCAAAAACAAAAATTCCGAAATTTTAATAAAAAAATTATTTTTTTTTCCAGAAAAAAAAATTATGTTTCTAAAACGACTGCGCAAATAAGAAAAACGTTTTACCTTTCTTAAAGTAAATTTTATTGCGGAATTTCGGTTTTTTTTTTGTTTTTCAATAAACTAAAGCGTTTTTGAGTTACGCGAATATATGTTGTGCAACCTCCATAATTTTCGAAATAACGGTATATCTCGAAAACCGAAGCCAATATGAAGAAAAAAGTTTTAACTTTCTTAAAGTAAATTTTATTGCCGAATTTCGGTTTTTTTAGTTTTTCAATAAGCTAAAGCGTTTTTGAGTTACGCGAATATATGTTGTGCAACCTCCATAATTTTCGAAATAACGGTATATCTCGAAAACCAAAGCCAATATAAAGAAAAAAGTTTTAACTTTCTTAAAGTAAATTTTATTGCCGAATTTCGGTTTTTTTTAGTTTTTCAATAAGCTAAAGCGTTTTTGAGTTGCGCGAACATATGTTGTGCAACATCCTTAATTTTCGAAATAACGGTATATCTCGAAAACTAAAGCTAACCTAAAAAAACGGCTAGCACCACTGGATTCAGCGACCCCGAATTAGTTAAAATTAGTTTAAAATCTTTCGTTCGTATCATACTAAAATATTAAACTGCAAATACTTTAATCTATCTATACAATATATAATTTCTTAGTATGTCAGGATGTTTGCATGTATGTCCTATTCTTTCCGCAACTTTCTGAAGCCATCTGATGACATAGGAAGCTGAAATTTGGCACACTTGAAGTACTTTCTCTGCGGAAGATCGTAGCGTAGTCATAGTTGTGATTTTCAGCTTTTCAACTAGTATAACTATAAAGATCTGATAGAAAAGATGTTTTTTTTTATAAAATGGGGAACTTTGGGCCCCACTTGGCACGGCTAGGCACCGTCGGATTGACCTGAAAAATTAGGTCATGATTTCTTACACCAAACCTCATATTTTAAGCAGCGCAAACAATTAAATTAAAAAAAAAAAAAAATGCGACTAGTCTAGTATGTATGTATGGTCTGGTATGTTTGAATATATTTACATATATATTATTATTATTCTTACATATGTATATTATTATATTTACATAATTTAATTATTACAAGACAATATATATATTTATTAAATAGTATATTAATTAAAATTATTCTTATTCTATTAATGCTAATTATTTAAGGACTCAATATCACTAATTAATCTACTTAATTCTAAATCACCATTATCAGTATCTAACTGATAATGGTGCCATGCATAAGTATTAATTTCATCATTTTTTATCTTCCGCTTACTATCAATAAAATTTAAAGCTATCTTTTTCACTTCATTTGTTAATATTGTTTGTAGCTTAGATGTGAATGTATACATACATGCTCCTACTGCTTCCTTATTAAATAAGACATTTTTATAATCATTAATACTATAATTTTCTACCACGCACTTTTTAACCCCCTTAGCTTTCTTAACATCTCTATCATCTTCAACTGTGAAGGAATAAACTTTGGGTCCTAAGCCTACATATTCAGTGATGAATTTACCCTCAGTTTCATCTTTCATCATTCCAATGACTTTTTTATTTAATTGCGGAAAGTTAAATGGATTGTTTTTTGAATATGCAGATGTGTCAAAGAGTGTTTTTAAATCTCCTCTTATATCGTCATAGAAATCGTCAGTTTTAATTGAATAAATTAAAGAGTCAGTGTCCATGTAATTAAGATTTATATTATCTCCGAATTTAGGTTTCATGTACTCATAATGGAAATCATACATTTTCCATTTTGAAAGATCAAGTACACAAAAGCCTAAATAAATAAACGAAAAAACAGAAGCAAAGGAAAAAACATGTAAAATCAATTAAAATGGATAATCATTCAGGAAAGCAAATTTCGATCTACCAAATGTTAAAATACAATTTGGTTTAAGGATTGATGTTTGACTAGTGACGTCAGCAGTCGTCGATGGCTGCGAGTGTAAGACGGCAAATCCATCTGAGGAGATCGAGTGGTTGCGATCGAAACATGTCATGGTAACCTGCCGGCCAGGGTTCGAGCCCGAGCCACGTCAAGAATGAAAGATTATCAATAACAATTTTAATTGATTTTCATGTTGTAAAATTCCTTCTTCATAAAAATAATTTAATAAAAATTAAATTTCATGAACTTAAGCCTAATTAAAAATATTAAAAATTTGGATTAAAAACCATAAATAGTTCAACAAAATAACCACAATACTAATTATTGTTAAAGCTAAGGCACGAGCTCTATGTGTACATTTGTCCTTCAAGTTGTGCTGAAAAAGGTCAACAGAAAAGAGAAAGACAAAGTGAAAAAACAAAAAAAAAAAAAAAAATGTACTTGGACTTCAAGAAAAATTCTTGACGAAAGTACGAAAAAACAGAAGCAAAGGAAAAAACGTGTAAAATCAATTAAAATGGATAATCATTCAGGAAAGCAAATTTCGATCTACCAAATGTTAAAATACAATTTGGTTTAAGGATTGATGTTTGACTAGTGACGTCAGCAGTCGTCGATGGCTGCGAGTGTAAGACGGCAAATCCATCTGAGGAGATCGAGTGGTTGCGATCGAAACATGTCATGGTAACCTGCCGGCCAGGGTTCGAGCCCGAGCCACGTCAAGAATGAAAGATTATCAATAACAATTTTAATTGATTTTCATGTTGTAAAATTCCTTCTTCATAAAAATAATTTAATAAAAATTAAATTTCATGAACTTAAGCCTAATTAAAAATATTAAAAATTTGGATTAAAAACCATAAATAGTTCAACAAAATAACCACAATACTAAATTGGTTTAATTTAATATGTCAAAGTTTTATTCATTTGTACAGCCCATAATTTATCGGTAAACTGTGAAATACTATGCAAATTTGGTTTTGCTATAAGTTCACCTACACCTAATCGGTTACGGTTGGTACGACCCCATTCACTAACCAACCGAACGTCTTTTCTCTTATCGACGTTTTCCATGGTTTTACCATACACAGCATTATTGAGCAATTTATAGAAGTCTTTTTCAAATTGGTTATTAGCTTCTGTTCTGTATGTAGTATTTAAATCTATGTATGTTTTTAACCATGGTTTTTGATTGAATTTTAAAATTCGGTGAACTTTTTCCAAAACCAATCCATTATTTAAACATTGCTCTAATGTTTTATAATGTATGACATATTTATTTTTGTCAGATAGGTCAGCAATTAATTTTTCATATTTAGTGCCACTTATTATTTTATTTTCCACACAGAATGGTAGGTCATTATGATAATCATGACAGTTGGACGGGTATGATAAATCGGCTTCATAAATATAACCAACATCTAAGTTATGTGGAATATTTTTGGGGTGAATGAAGTCATTTGTCCAACTGAAGCCTCCATATGGTAGTGATTCTGACATTGCCCAACCATAAAGATTATTTGCGTCTAAATATAAAATGTATTCGGAAGGTTTCGTAGGATCATAATCGTTAAGATATTTATGATTAGCCTTACTATACCTCTTACTACATTGTGAAAGACCACCACGAATTCCTCGTTTAATAAAATTATACATTTCTAGATCTGTTAATAACTCTAGCTCAATTCTTGTATATTTTAGCATTGCATCCCAAGAAAGGCCTGGGATGGTATAATAATGTGGAGGATCTAGGTTATAAATCTTCTTACAGAGTCTTCTGAAGTTTTCAAATATATCTGTAAGTAATAATACGTCAGTTTTTAAGTATAGTTCCATGTAATCCCTAATAGTCTCACAATCAAATTTTGTCCATATATTCTGTGCTAGTAAATAGTCTTCTTCTGAGCATTTTTTATCATTTAGCCTACTGTTAAATGCTTCAATTGGTGGAAGTTGCTTTTCATTTAATTTTCCAAATAAATTTAAATATTCAAAAGGAAAAACACCCTTTCGCTTCATAAGAGAAAACTTCTCAGCATCTAGAAAATATTTTCTAATAGCATTTAAATCTTGGTCATTGAGGTTACTAGCTAATGATTCCAAGCCAGATGCCATAAATCTTAAAGAGTCTAAAAACCTAAGCTCAATTTTTTTCCAGTTTTATAATCTCGCACCTTTGCAAGTTGTTTTGATATTATATGCTGAGGAATATTTTGCTTCACTTTTCTTATGTAAAACTCATTTATATAATCATCAATTTCTTCATCGGTATATACCCGAACAGTATGTGACAAAGAAATATATAATTCTTTATTTATTGGAATTACATTAGTCTCGCCTTTAATACTAAGTAATTCTTTAATAAATAAGTGACAATCATATTTCGAAAAATTGTGGAAAAATATAGGAATAAAATTTGGAATTTTAAAATTTAAATTACACGAATTGTGTGCAGCCCCTCTATATTTTCCCGATAAGTGACAGTGATCTCTCACAGCTAGCTCATCGCCTAGTGCTAAACCGCAAATATGACAGTTGATAGATTTTAAAAATTGTTCTTCTTCTAAGTGGGTTAATGGATGCATGGGGACAATTTTCTCGTAATAAGTCTTATAAATTTGTCTACATTCATTTATTAAGTTATCTACAAAATGTTGTCCTACATTCACACCGCTACTATCACTACTACTAAACATTTGAAACTTATCTAAATTTTCATTAAAATTACACTTACTATTAAAACCATATGCACATGGTATATGTTTTTTTATGCATCTACTATTTTCATTTACACTACTTACATCTACTTCCTCGAGAATACATTCGAAATCTGCATACACTAAGAATGGAACTTCCATCTGCCTTTCATAATGCTGATATTTAATTATAGATTTTTCTCCCTCCGGCATCTTGGGAATACATTCTCCACAATCTCTCTCCTTATGAATTACCATTCTCTCCGGTATAGTTGTATGGTAGTATGGTGCTGATAGTTGATTTGAAAGTAGTCTAAAATAAATAAAAACTAATTTAATAGAATAGATTTTTTTTTTACAAAGTTTTTTGTTCATTTTATACTAATTACCTAGAAATATTCTTTATTAAAATATAGTGCATTTTACTCCCGCATGCACTTTCCAACAGCAGCAAATTAATATGTACTTCCTTTTCACTTTTTGTTATGTAGTATGGACCAACAACCGTTTTCAATTTTCGGTCGAACCCGAACACATTTATACTTATTTCCTTATTGTTTTTTTCAAAATACTTAATATCCTTCACATCAGTTGGAAATTGCATTGAAGTGAAGTTAAGTATTCTACCGGAATCAAGCTTAATAATTTGCTCAGAAATATCATTAATTTTATAAATTGCCTGCCTATGTGCATTAATATCATCACCATTATAAAATGCTGTTATAATACTCCACTTAAAACAAAAGACGTCATTATTTTGGACGTTTATACAAGCATGTTTTCCTATCAGCTCTTTAGGTGTTGGTATATACTGGGATCCGGATAATGGTGATGCTTTATTAATATTGATTTCCAGACATTTAATTTGGATAAGCGTCCAACCAGAATCTCTTTCTTGAAACTCAGACATCTTTGCTTTAATCTTTTCAAATTGAAGTGTAAGAGCTGAGTTTATATTGTCTGCCCTGATAAACGTATCATTTCTGTATTGCGATACATATCAGTTTCGGGCTTATCAGGATGTGATTGTAACTTGTATCGAGCAGTAAGTTCCAAATTGAATTTCACAATTATGTGCTCAGTCAGACAATTATTTAATAATTTCTGAACATACATTTGGCCTTCTTTTAAATATTCATTTACATTCAAATTCAAATCTCCTTTTGGGAAACGATATGTCAAAAGTCGAGATTTAAATGAATTTTTTATTAGTTGAATCCGGTTTCCAATTTTTTCCTGTACATTTTTCTTGTGTTCGGGTTGTGAGCAATGAATAAACCATTGCTGAGGTTGAATTTTAGCATTACAATCCTTACAAATAGTAAAAGTTTCTGCATATAACTCAGGCTGTTGTTGTTTACATGGTATATTTGATTGTAACATCGATATACGCTTCCTAGATGCAGCCGATGTTGAAGGATATTCATTAATTTCTTGTTGTTGTTGCTGTTGTTGTTGTTGTTGGTGATGTTGTTGTTGTTGTTGCGGTTGTTGATGCTGCTGCTGCTGTTGTAGTTGTTGTTGTTGACGAAGAAAATCTATATGAATTTCAACATGTTTCTTTTTTTCCATATATGTCATGGATATATGATTACATATATCACATGGCATATGAATTGTGCTATGTTTTTTTAAAATTTTTTTATTTTTGTATATATTTCGACATATTTCACAAATGATTACACTAGCCATTATTATTTAAAATTTTTATTTATTTTATTTTTAACTTTTAAAAACACTGACTTTCTTTAGCAAGTTTACTTTAGAAACTAAATGAAAAGAATATATTTAAACCTTATATACACTTCAAATATCTATACAGTCGATCACGCAAACAAGCAAAACATCATTCTGATAGCATTATTGATATGGTTTTTATGTATACACGTAAATTCTTTGTATTTCTGTTTTTTTTTTTTTTTTAATATGACCTACATTTTTTCCTCTCACAGAAACTTGACCCACATTTAGCATTTCTTCCTCAAGGTCTGTCTGTCTTTCAGCAAAAGAATAGTTCATTGTTCTTTCTATTAAACTCTCAGCTTTGTTGTTATCCTATAAAATTTAACGACTTTTTCATTACTCTGAAATTTTTAAAAAAATTTTACATACTTTTACACTTGCTCATGAATTTTCCATGTCCATGATTCTATCCATGTTACAATACAATACCCTAATCATCTCACACCTCATAAATTATTAGTTTTAATATCAGCGCTTTGAAAAATTGTTCACAACAAATATTTCCAAAATCAAGTGTATCTACAAGTACACTGTCTGTCTGTCCATCCAATAATTTTCTCGTTGATCGTCTGTCGATCCACTCAAACAATCAAAACAACAACAACAACATCTTACCATCTGGCTTCCCATAAACACACAAAAAAAAGGGGCTTATCAGAAATGTGTGTTTTTCTCCCAAACAATCCATAAACACACACAAAAAATAAAAATTAATATTTTTCCAAAAAACAGGGCTTATCAGAAATGTGTGTTTTTCTCCCAAACAATCCATAAACACACACAAAATAAAAAAAAATATTTTTCCAATTTCTTCCTCAAGGTCTGTCTGCCCGTCTGTGTATCTGTCCATATTCAAGACACACTCCAATACAATACCCTTATCATCTCACACCCCATAAATTATTAGTTTTAATATCATCGCTTTGAAAAAATTGCCCACAAAATTTTTTTTTCAAAATCAAGTGCATATACAAGTACTCAGTATGCCTGTCTGCCTATTGATCTACATGCATACAAATCCACAAAAACTAAATCACATCTTTCTCAAGTGCATCAACACAGTAAGTCCGTCTATCGATCACAACAAAGGAAAGGCAATGCACCCAACACTTGTGCATTGCTCCCCCAACATTTTTTTTTATAAATCTTAGCTTTATTGCTATCCTATAAAATTTAACGACTTTTTTACGACTTTGTTTTGAAATTTTTTAAAAAATTTGACCTACTTTAACACGTGTTCATGAATTTTAGCCAAATTTTTTTTTCAAATTCTCAGCTTTATGGCTTTTTTTAAAATTAACGACTTTTTTATTGCTTTTTTTAATTTATGCCATTTTAATTGACATTTTAACGACTTAAAAAACCTTTTAACGACTTAAAAAACCAACGATGACCTTTAATGGCTTTTATTACTTTCCCCCATACTAAACCTATAGGAAGTTGACATTTTAACGACTTAAAATCCAAAGTGAAGCAAAACACCCAATATACATATACTTTTAGCTGTTTTAAAAAGCTGTTTAGCTGTTTTAAAAAGCTGTTAAGCTGATTTAGTAATCTGTTTCATTAAAAGTATACAACGAGATATACCACGATAGTAGTATGTTTATGTTCCTTCAGCGGCACTTTCGCCATACAAAAAGTTGGAGCATGACTACGCTACACGACATTTAAGTTCATCGATTGGTATGCTACACTGAACCATTCTTTTCTGTAATTTATTATGGTTGTCTGATTATCTAAGACATAAGCCACAAGCTTTTTTCCATATACTTCAGAGGTATACTCGATTGTAATCTGGCAGCTCTGTTTATCTAAGTCATTAACCACAAGCTTTTTCCATATATTGTAGAAGTATATTTGAATGTAATCTGACAGTTCTGTTAATCTTAGCCATAAGCCAAAACTCATAGGTTTTCTGATCTGACAGCACTGCTTAAAGATGAATCTTTTCAATCTGATAGTTCTCTTTTTATGTCCTATAACCATCTGTTTATCCAAGTCATAAGCCACAAGCTATAGGCCACAAGATTTTTGATCTAACAGCACTGAAATAAGATGAAACATTAAATCTGACAATTCCGATTTTATGTTCTATAGCCGTCTGTTTATCATATTCATAAGCCGCAAAATGTTGCCCTTCACCAACACTACTATAACTAAACAGTTGAAACTTTTCAAAGTGATTATAAATTCTGTTTTTTATTTTATATTTTTTTTTTTTTTTTATTATTTATTTAATAGATATTTTACAAATAAATTACAATCTAAATTTTTTACACTTCGAATGAAATAATATTGTTCTTATCTATATTTGGCATAACATAATAGTTGAGAGCCAGATTGGCATTTAAATCTGATTAGTGATTTTTTTTTTTTTTTTTTTTTTTTTTGTAGTTATAATTTACATTTAATTTATTTTGTAACTATTACAATTATATGATTTCTTTATAATTTAAAAGTTTTTGTATAAAATTCATTTAACTATTGTATTAACACAGATTATTTATTTTATCGTTATTAAAATATGTACATATACCACCTAGATATTGATTTATATTTAAAATTTATTAAGCAAATTCATCAATAATTAATTTTCTATACTTTAAACAAATTTCTAAATATGTATATAACATATTAAAATAATCAGTTTTATTTAATATATTAACAACTTCATTAAAAGTAAGTGTGATTTTACCAAAGTATTTCATTCTGAATTCATTATAGATTGGACAGATGCCAATGAAATGAAAAGTATTTTCAGTTGCATCTAAGTTACACAGTGTACATAGACCTACTGATGAGTTTCTAAAGCACCTAGCATTGAGGTCTAATAAACCACCTCTAGCTTTTATTAACAAACTTGTGGTTCGAGACGAAAAATTTGATTCCGAAATGGGTTTCATACAATAATCTAGCTGGGAGTATAGATCGTGGAATTGTGAGCTTTTGGCATCGGTAACTAAGTCGACTAATTCTTTTGTTTTAAGACATTCTAAAATTGATGTTGAGTATGAGCATATAGGAATCAGCGTATTTTCAGGGACAAAGTTAATGTTTTCACAAAGCTTTGACCATTCTTCAGCCCAAAAAGTTTTTTCCGCAATAATCTTTTCAGCTACGATACGTGGTAATCTATTATTCGGTAGGCGCAGAGTTCTATTGACGTAGTCAAAGTGAAGCTTTAGAGTTTCTAAGTGTAAGGAGCTTAACCCAGTTTCTAAGTAGAGCATATAGTTTGGAGTGTTTTTTTGGTAAAAGCAGCATTTTTTTAATAAAAAATCTAAAAAGTTTTTCAACTTCATCGTATTTAGCAAAACCCCAAATTTGTGCTCCATATAGCATGATCGATCTTGACGCCGCATTAAAAATGTTAAGCTTGTTGTTGTTTGATATTTTAGGATGGTTTATATACCTGGACCATGTCGATGCTATTGCCATTTTGGAAGAAGTCATTTTATTTTTGGTTTGGTTTTTAAAGGATAAATCGTAGTTGAGATCCATTCCTAGGTATCTATAGCTATTAACAATCTGTATGATATCAGTTCCATAATTCCATTTAAGGTTTTTAGATATTCTAGTACCAGATCGAAAAACTAGAATCTTTGATTTATTCACAGTACTTATAAAGTGCATCAATCATATTTTGGAGCTCAATTGGTGAATCGGATAAAATGACAATGTCGTCTGCGTAGAGAAGAATTTTTACTGGATTATCCAGGACTGTCACACCACCAGGTAGTATATCACTCAAATCGTTCAGATATAAGGAAAACAAAATTGGGCTTAAAATACAACCTTGTTTTACACCACAGTCAACGCAAAAAGCTTCAAAATAAGCGTTATCATAACGGATTTTACTTGAGTTATTTTCATAATACAGTTGTAATATGCGAACGAATTTTGATGATAGTCCCAACGTCGAGAGTTTATAGAAAAGTGAATTTCTTGGTATCATATCAAAGGCACATGAAAAATCTACAAAAAATGCGTACGTGCTAGTACCCCTTATTTTGTTCAAATGAATTATATTCACAAGATTAAACACATTGTCAACTGTTGACTACTGCTTCCTAAAACCAGCCTGGTAATCATTTAAAATATTGTTGTTATCTATCCAGTAAGTAAGGCGGTTTAAAAGTATATTATTAAAAATTTTGCAAAAAGTATCAATTAAAGATAGCCCACGATAATTTGACGGACAATTAGGGTCACCTTTCTTTAGAAGCGGTAGCAAAATGGATTTCTTGAAACTAGTCGGTATCTTTTCTTTGATGAAAATGACGTTAAAAACTGAAAGAATCTCTTTTACAAAACAAATCGGTGCATTTTTATAAAATTCATAGCAGATGCCATCAAGACCAGGCGCCTTATTTTGTTTTAAAGATCTTAGTACCGAAGTAAGTTCACAAAGTTCCATTGGAGAGTCAAGAATAGCATCTGTGTAACACGGCATACACCATTGCATTTTAGTTGAGTGCTCTGTATCTTCCAATAATGAACTAAAGTGTTTGCGAAAATCTTCAGAATTTAGATCACCTCTCGTTATACGATTCTGAGTTTTTAAGCCGTTCGATAATGTCCACCACTCTTTACTGGTCCTAACAGAGTTTAGTTTATTTAAATTTTCGTTATAAAATTCTAGTTTTCTAACGCGGCAACAATTACAATACTTTCTTTTTGCTGATAAATATTTAGCTTTGTTAGCATTTGTGTGATTTTTTCTATATTTATTAAGCAAGTTTAACATATTTTTACGAAAACGAGCACATTTCCAGTTAAACCATTTTTGTTTTGGGTCAAAGAAAGATTTGTTTTTTGCGGCTCTATTTGCTTCACGAATTTTGTTTTTAACTGACAAAACCATTTCATCAACTGGGATGTTCTGTGCAAGGTTTATATTATTAGCAAGGAGGCTAAGGTTATTCGAATATTTGACAGCAAAATTATTTTTCCAGCGAAAACTTTGAGGACCAGACTCATCAATGTTTCTAGTATTCGATATTGGTATAGTTAAGTTTAAAACCAACGGCATATGATCTGAGTAGGGTTTGCAATCAATGTTAAAATCGTCAACAAATTTCAAAAAACTGTGAGAACAAATACAGTAATCTATAACGGAGCTACCACCACCACCACAATAAGTTAATTCACCATTTTGATCACCAATCGTTCTACCATTCAGGACTATCCCACCCAAATTTTCCACGAGCTCCATCAGCTTTCTTCCTTTTGTGTTTGTTATATTATCTTTTGAACATCTAATTTCATTAATGTGTGGTAGTTCATGCAGTAAGTAAGGGTCTAATACTTGATCATTACCAATACGTGCATTTAGGTCGCCAACTATACAGAAATTTGTAGGCGACAGTTCAGATAAACAATTTTCAAAATTATCAAAATCAGTGTTCCAGTTTGTACAATTAAGATAACGGGGAATGAAATAAAAAACATTTTCATCCAGCTTTGCTGTTAGAGAAACATTATTTGAATGTAACAAAAATTTTAGACTGTAGGTTTTTTGAACTTCCTTTTTGAATCCATATAAACACCCACCACTAGCACGACCAGCGTTATGTGATTTTTTAGCGTCAATCCAGTATAAAAAGTAGTTTTGAAAGTATGTTGTATAAAGTTTTTTATTTTCTGCTATTACATGCGTTTCAAAGAGAAAGAAGATATCAAATTTATTTAAATAAGCTACAAAATTTCCAAAATTAAGTGTGCTGGCAAGGTTGGCTACATTAAACGATATTATACGGCATTTGTTGTGTTGCTATTGTGGAGTTGTATTTTTTGTGTTGAAATGTGTTTCACCATTATTAACACGGGTAATGACATCGACAGCAAAACAGGCTTCGGACAACAGCATTTTTAAAAATTCGGCATCAGCAGTAGAGTAGGCCACGACTTTTTCAGAAGACCAAGTATATTTTTTGTCATTTACAAAGATACAAAATTCACCCAATCTAATCTTCATGTTTTTGTTAAGACTAGATATACTTTTGCTTATTTGCCTTAACTTGTAACGCACATGCTGCTCATCTTTGGTATAATCTTTTTGGAAAAAATCTCTTTATTTTTCACATTTCCTTTCGCATTTAAGACACTTGATGCTTGCATACAAGATCCAAGTGTGAATAGAAATGATTTTTTAGCGGGCAGTTTACGAGTATTAACTACATAAACATCTACGTTAAGTACATTTGTACATAAATTAACAAATTCAGTTTTGACGTCATGCATTTTTACACTATTTAAGCCGTTGACAACAATATTTGCAGATCTAGTCCTACGATCTATGAATTCAAGACGAGATGAGAGTTTGCTTACGTCTTGCCTTAGTTTGGTATTTTCTTCTCTTAGTTCTTCAATTTCAGTTTTTATTGACACAAGATCCTCCTTTCTGGCAACATCTTTTAATTTTGAATCTAACAAGTTACAAAGTTGATTCCAAGAAAATACATCTGGTGTAACTGTTTGATTTTCCATTACTTGCTTAGTGAATTGTTTCTTGTTATTATTTGGTAAATGTTCAGGTGACGATAAATTACGTGATCGCTTATTGTTCATTTGTTTATTTCCTTTCAGCGTAGTTTATGTTTATATTAGTTATACAAAATAATGTGTATGCTGTACTATATGGTTGTAGTTTTGTTAACACTGTTTACTATTTTAGTTGATTTGTTTTTACTGCACTCCAACAGCCTGGTATCCAATACCGATCGATGGTCAATATTTTAATCGTTTGGAACGTGTAATTAATAGTTTCACTTGAAAATAAACTTTTTTTAAATTGGTACCACAGCTAAAAAAATTTTTTCACGTTTTGACAATTTAGAAGCAGGGTTGCCAATCATTTTTTTTTTTATTTTCTATATACGTCTGTTTATCGAAGTCATGGTCCGCGAGCTGTGCTTCAAATGTATTTATTTATGAATTTTTGTATTGAAAATATTTCATAAATGTCAGACATAAAACCTTATAGTAACTTTTAAGTTTGAAAAAGTATAAAGTGCAAATGATAATCTGCTTAGCTTCTTTAAGAAATAAAAAGTTCAATCTGAAATTCAGATTACAAACTAATGGCAGTTTTTTTCTAAGATTTCATCGCTTACATGTATATGTGTATGTGTGTGTGTATCGGTTATGAATTTGTGGTTTTTTGAGATGATTAGATTATAATGTTTATTTAATTGTTTATACAGTAGTTTTCCTGTTTAACGAACCTTCGATTCTACGAACATCGCATTTAACGAACACATAAGTTTGCTCTATATAGCGAACAAAAATAATTTTTTTTTGTGCTCAATTTATCGAACAAATAAGATTCATAATTTTAGTTTACAAAAGCATAATGTGAAGTAATTTCTAAGTAAAAACAAAGTAAATTGCAAAAATTACCGCTATTTTAAGTTTTGTTTATGTAGCATTTTTGCTTGATTATGCTGCAATGATCAGTTACTCATATTCTTTCGATCATGAAAAACATTTGATGCAACAAATAAAACACATTGATGCTGTCAAAAGTTTCGAAATTTGTATTCAAAGGGCTCAACAACATAAGGTTAATTTTTCAACTTTATTGCTTTTAAGAGCACTTAAGGAAGATGCCACAAAACAAAATTTTTTTTTTCCAAAAAACAAACATTATTCAAAAAATGTTTCAAGGAAATTGAAAATGAATTTGAGCTTATTTTTCATTTAAATTATTTTAGGTTTTATATTTTCAGTGTAATGAATTGTAACTTCTTTAGTTTTTTTTAATATATTATACAGATCTCAAAACATATTTCCAAATAAACGACAAATAATACAGTTCTAATTATTTATTAATTCATAACATGGGTAATATACATAAGTATGGCATATAACGAACTTTTCAGTTTAACGAACAGTACCTCGTTTCTGTATTTCTCGCTTCGTAAAATTTTCCGCATGAAACGTGTGAATTGCAACAAAAATAGTGTGAAATGAAACAAAAAATGGTTTTTCTCACACAAGTGTTTCTGTAACTTTTTTTTGCGAGAATTATCTGTCATTTAAATAATTTTCCAGCAATTATTGGAGAAAAAGTGTTTCTATAACAATATTTTGCGAAAAGTTTCTTTCAAGAACTGTCAAAATAAGTCACATTTGAAATTGGTGGCGAGAAAAACAAAATGTAGATATTTTGAGTTTAAAATATGTTTATATACTATTTTTTTTAAATAAATAAAAAAATAGAAGGAATATAAATGATGAATGCACAATTTATATGATGAAAATAAACAAAAAACCATTGTTATATTTTGTTATTTTAAATTTTCTTTAGCCTTTTCTTGTTTTGGTTTTAATCAGCGCTGCCAGATAAATTTGTGTCAAAATCGTCAATTTTCTGAGAAAAAAATATAAAAGATCCTCCTTTTTTGTTTTAAAAATCGTGTAATTTAAAATAAATTTTAAACAAATTTGTTTCGAATATTTTTAATTAGGCTTAAGTTCATGAAATTTAATTTTTATTAAATTATTTTTATGAAGAAAGGAATTTTACAACATGAAAATCAATTAAAATTGTTATTGATAATCTTTCATTCTTGACGTGGCTCGGGCTCGAACCCTGGCCGGCAGGTTACCATGACATGTTTCGATCGCAACCACTCGATCTCCTCAGATGGATTTGCCGTCTTACACTCGCAGCCATCGACGACTGCTGACGTCACTAGTCAAACATCAATCCTTAAACCAAATTGTATTTTAACATTTGGTAGATCGAAATTTGCTTTTCTGAATGATTATCCATTTTAATTGACTTTACATGTTTTTTCCTTTACTTCTGTTTTTTCCGTACTTTCGTCAAGAATTTTTCTTGAAGTCCAAGTACATTTTTTTGTTTTTTCACTTTGTCTTTCTCTTTTCTGTTGACCTTTTTCAGCACAACTTGAAGGACAAATGTACACATAGAGCTCGTGCCTTAGCTTTAACAATAATTAGTATTGTGGTTATTTTGTTGAACTATTTATGGCTTTTAATCCAAATTTTTAATATTTTTAATTAGGCTTAAGTTCATGAAATTTAATTTTTATTAAATTATTTTTATGAAGAAAGGAATTTTACAACATGAAAATCAATTAAAATTGTTATTGATAATCTTTCATTCTTGACGTGGCTCGGGCTCGAACCCTGGCCGGCAGGTTACCATGACATGTTTCGATCGCAACCACTCGATCTCCTCAGATGGATTTGCCGTCTTACACTCGCAGCCATCGACGACTGCTGACGTCACTAGTCAAACATCAATCCTTAAACCAAATTGTATTTTAACATTTGGTAGATCGAAATTTGCTTTCCTGAATGATTATCCATTTTAATTGACTTTACATGTTTTTTCCTTTACTTCTGTTTTTTCCGTACTTTCGTCAAGAATTTCCATCTGAGGAGATCGAGTGGTTGCGATCGAAACATGTCATGGTAACCTGCCGGCCAGGGTTCGAGCCCGGGCCACGTCAAGAATGAAAGATTATCAATAACAATTTAAATTAATTTTCATGTTGTAAAATTCCTTTCTTCACAAAAATCTATATATATAAAATTGGATGTGTGTATGTATGTATGTAACGTATGGACTCCAAAACGGCTGGGCCGATTTTGATGAAATTTTCAGGGAATCTTCAGAATATTCAGGCGGGTGACATAGGGAAGTCTGATTTTTGATTTTCGGTCTGGGGGCGGAGGGGCGTGGCAAAAACCATAACTTGAGAACGGCTTGACCGATTTGAACGACTTTTTCTTTAAAATGATCGCCATGGTCTAACTTAGATCTACACGGAAAGAAAATTTTGCCCCGCCCACTTTTACGCCCACTTTTTTCGATTTACCTAAAATCAGAAAACGGCTCCATCGACTTGACTAATTTTTCTTTCAAATGTTCGTATTAATCAACTTTAAGTTTTCATTGAAAAAAAATTACCACGCCTACTTTTACGCCCACTTTTTCTATTAAGCGCATAACTGGAGAACGGCTTGACCGATTTGGACGATTTTTTCTTTAAAATGATCGCCATGAACGCACTTAGATTTAAACGAAAATTACATTTTGCCCCGCCCACTTTCACGCCCACTTTTTTTGAATTACCTAAAATCAGAAAACGGCTACCATCGATTTGACACATTTTTCTTTCAAATGTTCCTATTTATCCATTTTAAGTTTTAATCGAAAGAAAAATTTACCACGCCTACTTTTACGCCCACTTTTTCTATTAAGCGCATAAGTTGAGAACGGCTTGACCGATTCAAACGATTTTTTCTTTAAAATGATTGCCATGGTCCAACTTAGGTTTTTACGGAAAGAAAATTTTGCCACGCCCACTTTTTTCGATTTACCTAAAAAAAAGGGCTTCATCGATTTGACTAATTTTTCTTTTAAATGTTCGTATTAATCCATTTTACGTTTTCATCGAAAGAAAAATGTATCACGCCTACTTTTACGCCCACTTTTTCTATTAAGCGCATAAGTTGAGAACGGCTGGGCCGATTTGGACGATTTTTTCTTTAAAATCATCGCCATGGTCCAACTTAGGTTTTTACAGAAGGAACATTTTAAAGGCCGTAAATTTCGTTTAAAGCTCAATTTAAATCGTCTGGTAATACAACAATATTTGCTTAGGGCCAGCAACGCAGACCGGGTCAGCTAGTAATTTAATAAAAATTAAATTTCATGAACTTAAGCCTAATTAAAAATATTAAAAATTTGGATTAAAAACCATAAATAGTTCAACAAAATAACCACAATACTAATTATTGTTGAAGCTAAGGCACGAGCTCTGTGTGTACATTTGTCCTTCAAGTTGTGCTGAAAAAGGTCAACAGAAAAGAGAAAGACAAAGTGAAAAAACAAAAAATGTACTTGGACTTCAAGAAAAATTCTTGACGAAAGTACGAAAAAACAGAAGTAAAGGAAAAAACATGTAAAATCAATTAAAATGGATAATCATTCAGGAAAGCAAATTTCGATCTACCAAATGCTAAAATACAATTTGGTTTAAGGATTGATGTTTGACTAGTGACGTCAGCAGTCGTCGATGGCTGCGAGTGTAAGACGGCAAATCCATCTGAGGAGATCGAGTGGTTGCGATCGAAACATGTCATGGTAACCTGCCGGCCAGGGTTCGAGCCCGGGCCACGTCAAGAATGAAAGATTATCAATAAGAATTTAAATTAATTTTCATGTTGTAAAATTCCTTTCTTCACAAAAATAATTTAATAAAAATTAAATTTCATGAACTTAAGCCTAATTAAAAATATTAAAAATTTGGATTAAAAACCATAAATAGTTCAACAAAATAACCACAATACTAATTATTGTTGAAGCTAAGGCACGAGCTCTGTGTGTACATTTGTCCTTCAAGTTGTGCTGAAAAAGGTCAACAGAAAAGAGAAAGACAAAGTGAAAAAACAAAAAATGTACTTGGACTTCAAGAAAAATTCTTGACGAAAGTACGAAAAAACAGAAGTAAAGGAAAAAACATGTAAAATCAATTAAAATGGATAATCATTCAGGAAAGCAAATTTCGATCTACCAAATGCTAAAATACAATTTGGTTTAAGGATTGATGTTTGACTAGTGACGTCAGCAGTCGTCGATGGCTGCGAGTGTAAGACGGCAAATCCATCTGAGGAGATCGAGTGGTTGCGATCGAAACATGTCATGGTAACCTGCCGGCCAGGGTTCGAGCCCGGGCCACGTCAAGAATGAAAGATTATCAATAAGAATTTAAATTAATTTTCATGTTGTAAAATTCCTTTCTTCACAAAAATAATTTAATAAAAATTAAATTTCATGAACTTAAGCCTAATTAAAAATATTAAATATTTTTGATATTGTTTTGGCTTTCGTCACTTTTTTAGAAAAATCATTAAATCGTCACTTTGCTAATTTCGGAACAAAAAGTTGTCAAAATGACAATAACTCGTCCAATCTGGCAGCCCCGTTTTTATTATATTTATTTCTTTTGTTGACGTTTCGCTTTTATTTGACACTTAATTACTGGAAATATTCCAGTATAAACAGAATTTGTTGTGTCTGTTTTCGCATTCAAATACAGAAACACTTTTATCTCATAAATCGAGAAACGATGGAATTTTTTGTTTCACACTTCATGTAAGAAATTTTACGATGCGAGAAATACAGAAACGAGGTACAGGCCTGACAAAGTACTGTACTTATTAAATAAATAATAATTAAAAAAAAGTCTTTACGATATATTGTTAATATGTTAATTCTTAGTGATGGATAATAAGTCCATAATTTTTCCCCCTAAACCAGTGATAACCACTCCATAGACTCGCGAGCCAGTCAATAATCGTATTTTTCACACAGACACGATCGGCAATTCACATGTATATAACAACTTTGTTCGTTTCAAAACATCAGACTATCATCAGTCTTTGCGACCGCACACAAGCACATAATATCTTTGTGTGCGTGCGTTCGGGGCTTTTTTAGTTCGGGGCTTGGTTATCACTGCCCTAAACTATAAAAAGTTCTCCCCCTGTAACCATCTCATCCTTGGTTAAGTATATTTATTCTTCGAATGATCTATAAATGTTATCACTCTTGTTTTAAACATTCAACTATTCAGTTAATTGTGCTCTGTGAAAAAAAAAATATATATAAAAGAAAAATGCCAAACTTTAATTGTGAAACTTGTGGAAAAGTTTATACTAAAAATTCTAATTTTAATCGTCATATTAGATTGCATCATGATAGACCATACACATCTACAAAGTGTACAACTTGTAATTTACAATTTACAAGTCGTAAAGAACTCCTTACACATACACATTCAAGAAAGCATAAAGAGAATGTGGGAGAATCTCATAATTATTGCAGTACATGTAAGGAGTATATCTCCAAAACAAGGTAGCATTATCATCTGAGAACTAATATTCACAAAATAAAGAACGCTACTCAAATTGATAATAATTTATTCTGTATAAACTCATCATTTAACCACCGTATGAAAACTTACATTTTGCAAAATAAAGATGAAGAAAATCTTGTTGCTGAAAATTTTTTAAAGAAAAATAAATCACAGATAATTACATTAATTAAAGATTCAACACAAAAACATCTTAATATAAAATTAAATTTTGAACTATTGTGTGAGTATATGCTAGTCAAAGACGAAGATGACTCATGTACTGTAGACCTTAAATCCCATCAAACAAAAATGATTATTTTTAATTCATCGCTCACAATAGAGGACATTGAACAATGCTATAAAGATCAATGTGATATTCTTACAAGGAAAATGAGTGAGTTTCAGGAACGTGATAGTGGATGGACATTAATAAAAATTAAATTCCTTGAAATTAATATTAACAAATATAAATGCATAAAAGGCTCTCAATATATTCCTCTTCCTCAACAAATTAAAATAAAACACGCTTGCATTAACGTACAGAATCACGATGAATACTGTTTTAAATGGGCTATTATTGCAGCACTATATCCAGTCGCTCGTAATTGTACAAAGAGATGTTCAGCATATAAAATAAATAATATTGAAGATGATGTTATAATAATGGATAATGGAATTCTTTTAAACTTTAAGAATCTTAGTTTCCCTTTAGCTGTTAATAAGATTAGCGAGTTTGAAATTAGTAATCCGCAAATAAGTATAAATGTGTTTGGATTAGAGGATAATAATATAGTTTGCCCATATTACTTCACTCAAGAAGAAAAGTCCAAGCACATTAACTTATTATTATTGGAAGAAGGTGATAGATTTCACTACGTTTGGATTAAAAACATTTCAAGGTATGTAACTATAAAAATTATATAATTATAATTATTGTTTTTATTATTATTATCTTTCATTTAATTGTAGATTAATAAAAAATCAACTAACTATGCATAGAGATCAAATATATATATATATATATATGTAATACCTGTCTAATACATTTTCATGCTGAGTCATCTTTACAAAAACATAAAAAGGAATGTAACAAAATGGTTACTAAAATGCCTGATATAAATAACAATTTAGTCAGCTTTAAAAATTTTAAGAAGCAAATGGATGTGCCTTTTGTAGTTTATGCTGATTTTGAGTGCATACTTAAATCAGTTAACATTCAAAATTCCATAAATGTAAAAACAATACAAAAGCATATTCCATTTGCTTATAATTATTATATTAAATGTTCATATGATTCTAGTTTAGATATTTTTAAAATTTATAGTGGTATTGATGCCCCTAAAAACTTTTTTTCAACTCTAATCGAAGACATTCTAGGTATTTACACTAATTTCTTAAGTGTAATTAAGCCAATGAATTCCTTAACACCTCTTCAACAGATAAAGCACAATGAAAGTAAAATATGTCATATTTGTATGAAATCTTTATCTGATGAAGATAAGGTAGCTGATCATTGTCATCTTACTGGTGAATATAGAGGTTCAGCGCATAACAAATGCAATTTAGATTTTCAAATTGCCAATTTCGTTCCTATTTTTTTCCACAACCTTTCGTCATATGATTGTCACTTGTTTGTGAGAGAATTATCATCTGTTGAAGGTGATATAAACATGATTCCTTTGAATAAGGAACTATATGTATCCATATCTAAAAGAATTAAGGTTAATGCGAAATATACAATTGAACTACGTTTTCTAGACTCATTTCGGTTCATGCCATCGAGTCTAGAAAAATTAGCAGGCTATTTGTCCGATAATGATTTGAAGGTAGTCAAATCAGCCTATTCAAATGGTAATGAATTCGATTTGATGAAACGTAAAGGCGTCTTTCCGTATGATTATTTAGATTCAGTGAATCGTCTTGAAGAAAATCAATTACCACCGTGTTCTGCCTTTTTCAATAAATTAACTAATATGTCGTGTAGTGTAGAGGATTATGAACATCCCAAAACAGTATGGAAAACATTTAAATGTTCAAATCTAATGGATTATTTAATTTTATATTTAAAAGTAGATGTCTTTTTACTTTGCGATGTTTTTGAAAATTTCCGTAAAGATGGTAAAAACATATATAATTTAGACCCTTGCCAATATTATACTACTCCTTGTCTGTCATGGATGCTATGTTGAAGACAACTGAAATAGAGCTGGAGTTGATGACTGACATTAATATGTATAATATTATTGCACGTGGTATTAGGGGAGGTATTGTACAATGTAGTAAACGACATTAAGTAGCTAATAATAAATATATAAGTGATTATGACTCCACCAAGGAATCTAATTATCTAATATATTTGGATGTAAATAATTTAAATGGCTATGCAATGGCTCAATACCTTCCCTATAAAAATTTTGTATGGATTTTTTTTTTTTTTTTTTTTTACTGTTAGGACCAGCACTCAGGGGATGACCCCTACTAATGCATTGCATTGTGTTGGAACTAGGAAAATAGGTTATGGGAAGGAGGATAGAGGGAGTAGTGTTTGTGAACATTCGATTTGAACTTAATCATGTTGTAAGTGAGAGGGAAGACTTCTGCAGGAAGGTTATTCCACATACGAACAGTCCGGGAAAAAAACGAATTCTCTCTGTAATGCGTTGTACGATTCACCAGCCAATCGACCACATAAGGATGGGCTCATGAGGAAAAACGTGTATTACGAACAAATGTACGGGTTTCGGGAACCAGATCCCTGATTTCGTCGGAACACATCCCATTGTAGTAACGATAAAACAGGCAAATACAACCCACATTGCGACGGTGCTCAAGGGAGTCAATAGAATTGGTTACCCTACTGTCACCAATGAGAACCCTCGCCCTCTCCTGCACGCGGTCGAGAAGCTCCAAAATAGACTTTGAAGCACCGGCCCACACATGAGAGTTGTATTCCATACGCGGTCGGATATAGGTGGTATAAATAGTAAGGAGATCAGATGGAGTGAAGTATATCCTACACCGTCTTAGAAAACCGAGGCACTTGAATGCTTCTTTCGACACCTTGAATATATGTTCAGTCCATCGGACATCACATTGTATCCTCATGCGCAGAACATCAAGAGATTCTGATTCCTCAATAATTATACCACCCATATATACAGATGAGGCACCTTGGTTTGTCGCGCGTTTATGCGTCAGCACGCAACATTGGGTTTTTCGGGCATTAAAATCGACCCTATTTGCACGACCCCATTCCGAGACTATGGCAAGGTCTCGGCCAAGCGTATCATTCATATTCTGCCTCATAGCAACGACATCGGATACGCTTGGTCTGCACTCGAATGAGTACGAATGGCAAAGGTGGCTGTCATCTGCAAAAGAGTAGATAGGGTTGGAAGTTTGACAAAGGAGGTCATTTAGAAAGATAAGAAATAGAGTAGGAGAAAGAACGGAGCCTTGCGGTACACCTGAATGAATCTTGAACTCGTTTGACGAAACCCCATCTATAACAACTCGTATAGTGCGATCTCTGAGAAAACTCGATATAAATCGAGAGAAATTATCACCGACACCAAACGCAGCAAGTTTTGACAAGAGTGCACCATGCCAGACTCTGTCAAACGCCTTGGAAATATCCAAAGCAATTACCTTACTTTCACCAAAATGGTGAATGGAACGGCACCATTTTTCCGATAACAGAGCTAGTAAGTCTCCAGTAGAGCGACCTCTATGAAAGCCATACTGGCGGTCGCTTAGTAGGTAGTTTGACTCTAAATATTTGACAAGATGGTAATTTACCATACTCTCCATAACTTTGGAAAGTGCCGAACAAATTGCAATTGGGCGGTAATTGTCAGGGTTATTAGCGGTTCCCTTTTTAGGAATTGGCGTTACATTAGCAACTTTCCAGCAGACTGGAAATTCCGCGCCACAGTATAAAGTGCTGAAAAGATTTGCTAAGGGACGAGCTAGCGTCGAAGAGCACTGCTTCAAGACCAGTGCAGGTATACCATCCGGCCCAGGAGACTTGTTTACGTCGAGATCCGCAAGAACCCTTTTAACAGCTCGACCCCGAAAAAATATTCTAGGCATAGTTACGGATACTTTTTCGAGTTCGGGTAGTGGTTGACTGCTAGCTGGTAGGTAAGAATTATTAGCAAATAATTCAGCAAAACAATTAGCCTTATCAACCGGGTCCGTGAATGATCGGCCATCCTTTAAAAGAGTTGGTATTGAAGAACTAGCATTAACCCTTACTCTTTTAACGAATGACCAGAAGCTTTTACTACCCCGGGGAGCAGCAAGAACTTCAGCACGAAGACGTTGCCCGTGAAGAGTTTTTTCCCGTCTAAGTACTTTGGCACACGAAGACCTTGCCATTTTGCGTAGCAATTCAGTATCAGCGTTTTTATTTTTACGCCAATTTCTGAATGCTTCCTCTCTGGATCTGACTGCTGATTTGCACGACTGATTAAACCAAGATTTGGATCGAGGCTTATTCGAAGCTTTTTAACTGGAATGAACATTTTCATTCCTAGCATTATTACGTTTTCAACCATTTTCGCCATGGCATTGACGTCATTGTCCAGGAAACAGAGTTTCCAATTGAAATGCCGAAAAAAGTCATTAAGCTCAGCCCAACGTGCTTTCCCGTAAACAAATATTGATCGTTTCGTAGCCCGTCGTGAAACGTTCCGAAGTTCGGAGAACGGGAAAGAGGCGGAAATGGTGCAATGATCCGAGTTGGCGAGAGGATTGAAATTGTGGAAATTTTAATGTAAATAATATAAAGGATGATTCAGAATTAGGTTATATCTTGGAAGTTGACCTAGAATATCCAAATACACTACACGATTATCATAATGATATACCATTTTGTGCTGAGAATAAGAAAATTGAAGGTATGAAACAACAAAAATTCTTAACTGATTTAAATAATAAAACAAATTATATAATACACTAGCTTAACCCGGTGCGCTTCGCAACACTGCTTTAACCACTTTATCGATTGAGAGATATTTAATATATGCATCCTATGGAAGGTATTTCTCCCCTGCGCCTACCCGCTTAATTTTTATTTTTAAAAGTGTAGTATACCATAAGAGTGACTTCTACAAAGTCTGAACATTCTCACTTTAACAGTTTTTCGGATATCCGATATTAAGCATTGGCGTCCTATAGGGCGTAACGCTTCCCCGCTGCTATTTTATTTCAATTTTGGGGCTCAGAGGATCCTACTACCAAAAGTTCAACAAAATACTTGCAGCGACTCTTATTAATATTTCTATCTATGAGGGGAACTGCTCCTCCACTGTCTACCCCGCCCATTACTATATTGAAATTTAAAGTTTGCCATAATAGTGTTTTAACTACGTTTGAAGACTCGCCCTTTAATAGTTCTTCAGTTGAGCGATATTTAATATATGCATCCTATGAGAGGTATTTCCCCCCTGCGCCTTCCCCTATCTATTTTTATTTTCAATAGTGTAGTATACCATATGAGTGACTTTTACAAAGTTTGAACATTCTCACTATAACAGTTCTTAAGATATGCGATATTAAACATTGGCGTCCTATGGGGAAAACCACTTCCCCCGCTGCTACTTTATTTCAATTTCGGGGCTCAGAAGATCATACTACCAAAAGTTGAACAAAATGCGTACAATGGCTCTTATTAATATTTCTATCTATGAGGGGTACTGCTCCTCCCCTGTCTCTCCCGCCCATTTTTATATTGAAATTTATAGTTTACTATAATAGTAGCTTTAACCACGTTTGAAGGCTCTCCCTTTAATAGTTCTTCAGTTGAGCGATATTTAATGTATGCATCCTATGAGAGGTATTTCCCCCCTGCGCCTACCCGCTTTATTTTTATTTTCAAAAGTGTAGTATACCATAAGAGTGACTTCTAGAAAGTTTGAACATTCTCACTATTACAGTTCTTAAGATATGCGATGTTAAACATTGGTGTCCTATGGGGGATTCCAATACCCCCGCTGCTATTTTATTTCAATTTCGGGGCTCAGAAGATCCTACTACAAAAGTTCAGCAAAATGCGTCCAGCGGCTCTTAAGATATGCGATAATTAATATTGGCATTCTATGGGGGGTACCAATTCCCCTGCCCCTATCGAAAAAATAAGTAGCCTATTTTATTTTTAGGGCTGACGTGATGTTACTGTAAAAATTTCAGGAAAATCGGTTCAGTAGTTTCGGAGTCTATAAGCCAACAAACAAACAAACAAACACACATACAAACATTTTTCATTTTTATATATATAGATTATCGTAATCTACAGCAATGTATTCAACATGGGTTAATTTTGAAAAAAATACATCGAATTCTTCAATTTAATCAATCAAATTGGTTAAAAAAATATATTGATGTTAACAATCATCATAGAACATTAGCTAAAAATTCATTTGAACAGAATTTCTTTAAATTGTTAAACAACGCTGTATACGGAAAAAGCATGGAAAATGTTGACAAACGTAAAGACATTAAATTAGTATGTGAATGGGAGAATAGAGGTAAGGTATTAGGAGCTAGAGCTCTTATTGCTAAACCTAATTTTCATAGTTCACTTAAAATTCACGATCATATGCAGATCATTCAAATGAGTAGAGTTAAAACTTTATATAATAAACCTATTTATATTGGATTTTCCGTTCTAGAAATATCAAAATGGAAAATGTATAATTTTCATTATGATTATATGAAACCAAAATATCGTGACAATATTAAACTTAATTATATGGATACTGATTCTTTCATTTACAATATTAAAACAGATAACCTATACGTTGATATAAGAAATGATATTAGCACACATTTCGATACATCTGGATATCCGACAGAATATGTTTACAACTTTCCCTTAACAAACAAAAAAGTATTAGGAATGATGAAAGATGAATGTAATGGAAAAGTTATCAAGGAATTCATTGGCCTGAGAGCTAAAATGTATTCAGTGAAAATTGATCAAGTTGAAAAAGAAATAAAGAAAATTAAGGGTATCAAACAATGTGTAACTAATCAATTAAGTATAAATGATTTTAGAAAATGTTTATTAGATAAAAAATTATATTATAATTCAATGTATATATTTAGATCTAAGGTACATCAAATTTATACACAAAATATTACTAAGTTAACATTAAGATATTTAGATGATAAGAGATTTATTAAAGAAAATGGCGTTGATACTTTTGCATGGGGTCATTATAGAATAAATAACTATTCTGAACTTATGGAAGAGGATGATATCATTCTTCTCAATGAAAATATAGATTTTTAATTAATATTTAGTTTTTAAAATGATAAGAAAAATTGTTAATTTAGAAATAAAAATAATGTAAAATATAAATATTATAAAAGAAATCAAACGTAAAAATGTTGTTTTTTATTTCAAAAACATATTTATTAAATAGAAATTTTAAACACAAGTGATCACAATTAAATGCATTAGTATATGGGTAATGACAGAGTTGCCCTTATGTGGAAGAAATTGTTTTAAAAAGCTGTTTAGCTGTTTTAAGAAGCTGTTTAGCTGTTTTAATTAGATGTTTAGCTGTTTTAAAAAGCTGTTTAGCTTTTTCAAAAGCTGTTTAGCTGTTTTAAAAAGCTGTTTAGCTGTTTTCAAAAGCTGTTTAGCTGTTTTAAAAAGCTGTTTAGCTGTTTTAATTATCTGTTTAGCTGTTTAGCTGTTTTAAAAAGCTGTTTAGTTGTTTTAGGAATCTGTTTCGTTGAAAGTATAAAACGAGATATGCCAAGATATGAAGTTGATGATGATATTAGTTTATAATTATACTCATGGATTTGATATGAATTCCTAACCATAAGTAAATACATCTAAAACAACGATTGCTCTAAGACAGCCTATGCTTAAGCCTGTCTGTATGTCTAACCATTCAATAATTTTTCATCACCTTATTAAAAACAAAAAAAAAAAAACTAAAGAAAGGCTTATCAGTAATATTTTCATTTTCCAATTTCTTCTACAAGATCTATCTGCCTGTATGTCTGTCTGTCTGTCTGTCCATCCAATAATTTTCTCGTCGATCGTCAGTCGATCACCCAAACAAGCAAAACAACAACAACAACATCTCACCATCTGGCTATCCATAAACACACAAAAAAAAAAGGCCTTATCAGAAATGTGTGTTATTCTCCCAAAAAAAATGTTGACCTACATTTTCTAGCGTTTAAAAAATGTTGACCTACATTTACAAGCGCCTTAAACACACGTCAATCGCTCAATTAAGTTTTTCAACACCTAATTCAGAACAAAACTAAAAGAAAGGCTTATCAACAGTATTTTCATTTTTCCAATTTCTTCTACAAGATCTATCGGTCTGTCAGTCTGTCTGTCTGCAAAACAACAACAACAACATCTCACCATCTGGCTTCCCATAAACACACAAAAAAAAAAGGGGCTTATCAGAAATGTGTGTTTTTTCTCCCAAACAATCCATAAACACACACAAAAATAAAAAAAAATATTTTTACAATTTCTTCTACAAGATCTATCTGTTTGTCAGTCTGTGTATCTGTCCATGTTCAAAACACTCCTATACAATACCCTAATCATCTCACACCCCATAAATTATTAGTTTTAATATCATCGCTTTGAAAAAAATTGTCCACAAAATTTTTTTTCAAAATCAAGTCTATCTACAAGTACTCAGTATGTCTGTCTGCCTATTGATCTACATGCATACATATCCACAAGAAAACTAAAAAAGTATATGTATATTGACAGTTTTGCTCCCCCAACATTTTTTTTTTCTAAATCTCAGCTTTATTGCTATCCTATAAAATTTAACGACTTTGTTTTTAAGTTTTTTAAAAAATTTGACCTACTTTAACACGTGTTCATGAATTTCCCCCTAATTTTTTTCTCAGCTTTATGGCTTTTTTTAAATGAACGACTTTTTATGGCTTTTTTATTGCTTTTTTTAATTTATGACATTTTAATTGACATTTTAACGACTTAAAAAACCAACGATGACCTTTAATGGCTTTTATTACTTTCCCCCATACTAAACCTATAGTAAGTTGACCTTTTAACGACTTAAAATCCAAAGTGAAGCAAAACTGTCAATATACATATACTTTTTTAGTTTTCTTGTGGATATGTATGCATGTAGATCAATAGGCAGACAGACATACTGAGTACTTGTAGATAGACTTGATTTTGAAAAAAATTTTTTTCAAAGCGATGATATTAAAACTAATAATTTATGGGGTGTGAGATGATTAGGGTGTTATATAGGAGTGTTTTGAACATGGACAGATACACAGACTGACATACAGATAGATCTTGTAGAAGAAATTGTAAAAATATTTTTTTTTATTTTTGTGTGTGTTTATGGATTGTTTGGGAGAAAAAACACACATTTCTGATAAGCCCCTTTTTTTTGTGTGTTTATGGATAGCCAGATGGTGAGATGTTGTTGTTGTTGTTTTGCTTGTTTGGGTGATCGACTGACGATCGACGAGAAAATTATTGGATGGACAGACAGACAGACATACAGGCAGATAGATCTTGTAGAAGAAATTGGAAAATGAAAATATTACTGATAAGCCTTTCTTTAGTTTTTTTTTTTGTTTTTAATAAGGTGATGAAAAATTATTGAATGGTTAGACATACAGACAGGCTTAAGCATAGGCTGTCTTAGAGCAATCGTTGCTTTAGATGTATTTACTTATGATTAGGAATTCATATCAAATCCATGAGTATAATTATAAACTAATATCATCATCAACTTTATATCTTGGCATATCTCGTTTTATACTTTCAACGAAACAGATTCCTAAAACAACTAAACAGCTTTTTAAAACAGCTAAACAGCTTTTTAAAACAGCTAAACAGATAATTAAAACAGCTAAACAGCTTTTTAAAACAGCTAAACAGCTTTTAAAAACAGCTAAACAGCTTTTTAAAACAGCTAAACAGCTTTTTAAAACAATTTCTTCCACATTAGCGCAACTCTGTCATTACCCATATACTAATGCATTTAATTGTGATCACTTGTGTTTTTTTAAAATTTCTATTTAATAAATATGTTTTTGAAATAAAAAACAACATTTTAACGTTTGATTTCTTTTATAATATTTATATTTTACATTATTTTTTTTTTATTTTTTTAATATCTAAATTAACAATTTTTCTTATCATTTTAAAAACTTAATATTAATCAAACAAACGCTTGTTTGAAAATTTTTTTAATTTCTACAAATTTTTTTACTGATTCAATTAAAATTTTTGTTTGATTTTTATTTAACCAACAAAAATGTTGACAACCATTCAAAAATATAATACACGCGTGAAACCAATCAAGTTTTCATAATTTTGTATGAAATATTTAACGCTTTTTAATGTTGTCGTCTTTTTGTATTTTTTTATTTGATCGTAAGCAACACTTCCTATTGTGAAATATAAAAACTACAACAAAAAACACATACAGTCTATTTTTGGACACTTTAAAATAGTACAACAGTAAGAAAGAGGTTTGAAGTAAAAAAAAAAAAAAAAAAAAAAAAAATAGCAGGTAAAAAAACGTTTCACTCTTTTTAAACAACAGAAACAACAACAACATTATAAGAAACAAAATAAATTTTTGGTTGGTTTCAAAGTTGGTTAAAAAAAAAACCCAAAATCCCGTATTCAATTTTTTCAAACTGTTTGCTTAAATACATCAAATACAAAAATATAATGATGACGAAAAACATATCGAGTCGGTCTGTCGCCGTTTTTGGGTTACATTTCTTCTTCATTAGCAAAGGAAAGTTACAGCAACAGTGAGTGATGACGAAAAACATTGTGTGTATAAAAAAAGAACTTCGTTCAAAAATTATTCCAACAAAAAAATGTGTCTCAAAGCCAGCCGGCCGCTCTGCTCTCTCTGCCATCATCTTCTAATACAGTGCCTGCTTGTGTGCGCATCATTGCTTGTGCAAAAACCTGTTTTTTTTTGGATTTTGAAATTTAGTATATGAATTTCAGTAAACTTTTTGTTTGATTCAGTTAAATTATTTGTTTGAAAAAATCAGTGTTTTTTTTCAATAAACAAAATGCAAATAAATTGTTTGAATATGCGAATTTGTTTATAGGACCGATTTCAGACAAAAAATTTTTTGATTCTGCAAAATTTTTGTTTGAATTGGAAAAATAATTTTTTCTGTGTAAATAACTCAATGTTAACTTAGTAATATTTTGTGTATAAATTTGATGTACCTTAGATCTAAATATATACATTGAATTATAATATAATTTTTTATCTAATAAACATTTTCTAAAATCATTTATACTTAATTGATTAGTTACACATTGTTTGATACCCTTAATTTTCTTAATTTCTTTTTCAACTTGATCAATTTTCACTGAATACATTTTAGCTCTCAGGCCAATGAATTCCTTGATAACTTTTCCATTACATTCATCTTTCATCATTCCTTATACTTTTTTGTTTGTTAAGGGAAAGTTGTAAACATTTTCTGTCGGATATCCAGATGTATCGAAATGTGTGCTAATATCATTTCTAATATCACCGTATAGGTTATCTGTTTTAATATTGTAAATGAAAGAATCAGTATCCATATAATTAAGTTTAATATTGTCACGATATTTTGGTTTCATACAATCATAATGAAAATTATACATTTTCCATTTTGATATTTCTAGAACGGAAAATCCAATATAAATAGGTTTATTATATAAAGTTTTAACTCTACTCATTTGAATGATCTGCATATGATCGTGAATTTTAAGTGAAGTATGAAAATTAGGTTTAGCAATAAGAGCTCTAGCTCCTAATCGCTTACCTCTATTCTCCCATTCACATACTAATTTAATGTCTTTACGTTTGTCAACATTTTCCATGGTTTTTCCGTATACAGCGTTGTTTAACAATTTAAAGAAATTCTGTTCAAATGAATTTTTAGCTAATGTTCTATGATGATTGTTAACATCAATATATTTTTTTAACCAATTTGATTGATTAAATTGAAGAATTCGATGTATTTTTTTCAAAATTAGCCCATGTTGAATATATTGCTGTAGATTACGATAATGTATTATATAATTTGTTTTATTATTTAAATCAGTTATCAATTTTTGTTGTTTCATACCTTCAATTTTCTTATTCTCAGCACAAAATGGTATATCATTATGATAATCGTGTAGTGTATTTGGATATTCTAGGTCAACTTCCAAGATATAACCTAATTCTGAATCATCCTTTATATTATTTACATTAAAATTTCCACAATTTCAATCCTCTCGGCAACTCGGATCATTGCACCATTTCCGCCTCTTTCCCGTTCTCCGAACTTCGGAACGTTTCACGACGGGCTACGAAACGATCAATATTTGTTTACGGGAAAGCACGTTGGGCTGAGCTTAATGACTTTTTTCGGCATTTCAATTGGAAACTCTGTTTCCTGGACAATGACGTCAATGCCATGGCGAAAATGGTTGAAAACGTAATAATGCTAGGAATGAAAATGTTCATTCCAGTTAAAAAAGCTTCGAATAAGCCACGATCCAAATCTTGGTTTAATCAGTCGTGCAAATCAGCAGTCAGATCCAGAGAGGAAGCATTCAGAAATTGGCGTAAAAATAAAAACGCTGATACTGAATTGCTACGCAAAATGGCAAGGTCTTCGTGTGCCAAAGTACTTAGACGGGAAAAAACTCTTCACGGGCAACGTCTTCGTGCTGAAGTTCTTGCTGCTCCCCGGGGTAGTAAAAGCTTCTGGTCATTCGTTAAAAGAGTAAGGGTTAATGCTAGTTTTTCAATACCAACTCTTTTAAAGGATGGCCGATCATTCACGGACCCGGTTGATAAGGCTAATTGTTTTGCTGAATTATTTGCTAATAATTCTTACCTACCAGCTAGCAGTCAACCACTACCCGAACTCGAAAAAGTATCCGTAACTATGCCTAGAATATTTTTTCGGGGTCGAGCTGTTAAAAGGGTTCTTGCGGATCTCGACGTAAACAAGTCTCCTGGGCCGGATGGTATACCTGCACTGGTCTTGAAGCAGTGCTCTTCGACGCTAGCTCGTCCCTTAGCAAATCTTTTCAGCACTTTATACTGTGCCGCGGAATTTCCAGTCTGCTGGAAAGTTGCTAATGTAACGCCAATTCCTAAAAAGGGAACCGCTAATAACCCTGACAATTACCGCCCAATTGCAATTTGTTCGGCACTTTCCAAAGTTATGGAGAGTATGGTAAATTACCATCTTGTCAAATATTTAGAGTCAAACTACCTACTAAGCGACCGCCAGTATGGCTTTCGTAGAGGTCGCTCTACTGGAGACTTACTAGCTCTGTTATCGGAAAAATGGTGCCGTTCCATTCACCATTTTGGCGAAAGTAAGGTAATTGCTTTGGATATTTCCAAGGCGTTTGACAGAGTCTGGCATGGTGCACTCTTGTCAAAACTTGCTGCGTTTGGTGTCGGTGATAATTTCTCTCGATTTATATCGAGTTTTCTCAGAGATCGCACTATACGAGTTGTTATAGATGGGGTTTCGTCAAACGAGTTCAAGATTCATTCAGGTGTACCGCAAGGCTCCGTTCTTTCTCCTACTCTATTTCTTATCTTTCTAAATGACCTCCTTTGTCAAACTTCCAACCCTATCTACTCTTTTGCAGATGACAGCCACCTTTGCCATTCGTACTCATTCGAGTGCAGACCAAGCGTATCCGATGTCGTTGCTATGAGGCAGAATATGAATGATACGCTTGGCCGAGACCTTGCCATAGTCTCGGAATGGGGTCGTGCAAATAGGGTCGATTTTAATGCCCGAAAAACCCAATGTTGCGTGCTGACGCATAAACGCGCGACAAACCAAGGTGCCTCATCTGTATATATGGGTGGTATAATTATTGAGGAATCAGAATCTCTTGATGTTCTGCGCATGAGGATACAATGTGATGTCCGATGGACTGAACATATATTCAAGGTGTCGAAAGAAGCATTCAAGTGCCTCGGTTTTCTAAGACGGTGTAGGATATACTTCACTCCATCTGATCTCCTTACTATTTATACCACCTATATCCGACCGCGTATGGAATACAACTCTCATGTGTGGGCCGGTGCTTCAAAGTCTATTTTGGAGCTTCTCGACCGCGTGCAGGAGAGGGCGAGGGTTCTCATTGGTGACAGTAGGGTAACCAATTCTATTGACTCCCTTGAGCACCGTCGCAATGTGGGTTGTATTTGCCTGTTTTATCGTTACTACAATGGGATGTGTTCCGACGAAATCAGGGATCTGGTTCCCGAAACCCGTACATTTGTTCGTAATACACGTTTTTCCTCATGAGCCCATCCTTATGTGGTCGATTGGCTGGTGAATCGTACAACGCATTACAGAGAGAATTCGTTTTTTTCCCGGACTGTTCGTATGTGGAATAACCTTCCTGCAGAAGTCTTCCCTCTCACTTACAACATGATTAAGTTCAAATCGAATGTTCACAAACACTACTCCCTCTATCCTCCTTCCCATAACCTATTTTCCTAGTTCCAACACAATGCAATGCATTAGTAGGGGTCATCCCCTGAGTGCTGGTCCTAACAGTAAAAAAAAAAAAAAAAAAAATCCATACAAAATTTTTATAGGGAAGGTATTGAGCCATTGCATAGCCATTTAAATTATTTACATCCAAATATATTAGATAATTAGATTCCTTGGTGGAGTCATAATCACTTATATATTTATTATTAGCTACTTAATGTCGTTTACTACATTGTACAATACCTCCCCTAATACCACGTGCAATAATATTATACATATTAATGTCAGTCATCAACTCCAGCTCTATTTCAGTTGTCTTCAACATAGCATCCATGACAGACAAGGAGTAGTATAATATTGGCAAGGGTCTAAATTATATATGTTTTTACCATCTTTACGGAAATTTTCAAAAACATCGCAAAGTAAAAAGACATCTACTTTTAAATATAAAATTAAATAATCCATTAGATTTGAACATTTAAATGTTTTCCATACTGTTTTGGCATGTTTATAATCCTCTACACTACACGACATATTAGTTAATTTATTGAAAAAGGCAGAACATGGTGGTAATTGATTTTCTTCAAGACGATTCACTGAATCTAAATAATCATACGGAAAGACGCCTTTACGTTTCATCAAATCGAATTCATTACCATTTGAATAGGCTGATTTGACTACCTTCAAATCATTATCGGACAAATAAACTGCTAATTTTTCTAGACTCGATGGCATAAACCGAAATGAGTCTAGAAAACGTAGTTCAATTGTATCTTTCTCATTAACCTTAATTTTTTTAGATATGGATACATATAGTTTCTTATTCAAAGGAATCATGTTTATATCACCTTCAACAGATGATAATTCTCTCACAAACAAGTGACAATCATATGACGAAAGGTTGTGGAAAAAAATAGGAACGAAATTGACAATTTGAAAATCTAAATTGCATTTGTTATGCGCTGAACCTCTATATTCACCAGTAAGATGACAATGATCAGCTACCTTATCTTCATCAGATAAAGATTTCATACAAATATGACATATTTTATTAATTTCAAACTCGCTAATCTTATTAACAGCTAAAGGGAAACTAAGATTCTTAAAGTTTAAAAGAATTCCATTATCCATTATTATAACATCATCTTCAATATTATTTATTTTATATGCTGAACATCTCTTTGTACAATTACAAGCGACTGGATATAGTGCTGCAATAATAGCCCATTTAAAACAGTATTCATCGTGATTCTGTACGTTAATGCAAGCGTGTTTTATTTTAATTTGTTGAGGAAGAGGAATATATTGAGAGCCTTTTATGCATTTATATTTGTTAATATTAATTTCAAGGAATTTAATTTTTATTAATGTCCATCCACTATCACGTTCCTGAAACTCACTCATTTTCCTTGTAAGAATATCACATTGATCTTTATAGCATTGTTCAATGTCCTCTATTGTGAGCGATGAATTAAAAATAATCATTTTTGTTTGATGGGATTTAAGGTCTACAGTACATGAGTCATCTTCGTCTTTGACTAGCATATACTCACAAAATAGTTCAAAATTTAATTTTATATTAAGATGTTTTTGTGTTGAATCTTTAATTAATGTAATTATCTGTGATTTATTTTTCTTTAAAAAATTTTCAGCAACAAGATTTTCTTCATCTTTATTTTGCAAAATGTAAGTTTTCATACGGTTGTTAAATGATGAGTTTATACAGAATAAATTATTATCAATTTGAGTAGCGTTCTTTATTTTGTGAATATTAGTTCTCAGATGATAATGCCACTTTGTTTTGGAGATATACTCCTTACATGTACTGCAATAATTATGAGATTCTCCCCACATTCTCTTTATGCTTTCTTGAATGTGTATGTGTAAGGAGTTCTTTACGACTTGTAAATTGTAAATTACAAGTTGTACACTTTGTAGATGTGTATGGTCTATCATGATGCAATCTAATATGACGATTTAAATTCGAATTTTTAGTATAAACTTTTCCACAAGTTTCACAATTAAAGTTTGGCATTTTTCTTTTATATATATTTTTTTTTTCACAGAGCACAATTAACTGAATAGTTGAATGTTTAAAACAAGAGTGATAACATTTATAGATCATTCGAAGAATAAATATACTAAACCAAGGATTAGATGGTTACAGGTGGAAAACTTTTTATAGTTTAGGGGGAAAAATTATGGACTTATTATCCATCACTAAGAATTAACATATTAACAATATATCGTTAAAACTTTTTTTTAATTATTATTTATTTAATAAGTACAGTACTTTGTCAGGCCTGTTCGTTAAACTGAAAAGTTCGTTATATGCCATACTTATGTCTATTACCCATGTTATGAATTAATAAATAATTATAACTGTATTATTTGTCGTTTATTTGGAAATATGTTTTGAGATCTGTATAATATATTAAAAAAAAACTAACTGAGCAACCTAAATAAGAGCGGAAGCGTTTTTTGTATGTCAAAACTTCTCATTTGCATACAATTTATACGAAACAAACCATTAGAATGCGAATTAGAAACCACCCGGCTGATAAATCTTATTTGACAGATCGCTATGTCGGTTTGTTTTATTGAAATTGTATTTAAATAAAATTTTCATGTTTAAAAAAACGCTTTCCGCTTTTGTTTAGGTTGTTCAGTAAAGAAGTTACAATTCATTACACTGGAAATATAAAACCTAAAATAATTTAAATGAAAAATTAGCTCAAATTCATTTTCAATTTCCTTGAAACATTTTTTGAATAATGTTTGTTTTTTGGAAAAAAAAAATTTGTTTTGTGGCATCTTCCTTAAGTGCTCTTAAAAGCAATAAAGTTGAAAAATTAACCTTATGTTGTTGAGCCCTTTGAATACAAATTTCGAAACTTTTGACAGCATCAATGTGTTTTATTTGTTGCATCAAATGTTTTTCATGATCGAAAGAATATGAGTAACTGATCACTGCAGCATAATCAAGCAAAAATGCTACATAAACAAAACTTAAAATAGCGGTAATTTTTGCAATTTACTTTGTTTTTACTTAGAAATTACTTCACATTATGCTTTTGTAAACTAAAATTATGAATCTTATTGTTCGATAAATTGAGCACAAAAAAAAAATTATTTTTGTTTGCTATATAAAGTACTCAATGGAGCAAACTTATGTGTTCGTTAAATGCGATGTTCGTAGAATCGAAAGTTCGTTAAACAGGAAAACTACTGTATAAACAATTAAATAAACATTATAATCTAATCATCTCAAAAAACCACAAATTCATAACCGGTACACACACGCATACACATATACATGTTAGCGATGAAATCTTAGAAAAAAACTGCCATTTGTTTGTAATCTGAATAGTTGGTGACTTCAACGTTAATATATTAGAAGACCGCAGACTAAGTGACGATATGAGTGCTATTGGACTAAATTTAGTAAACCACTCTTTGCCAACGCACTTCACAAGAACTAGCAACACACTTCTGGACCTTTGTTTTGTGAATAATATGTCACGGTTACTGTTGTATGATCAACTCTCGGCTTCGCTATTTTCCAAGCACGACCTTATTTTTCTTGCTTATGATTTTCACACTGAAATTCAAAACCAAATGATTTATTATAGAGACTTTAAGAATTTGGACTATCAGTCGCTGACCAACGAGTTGTCCACAATCCAATGGAATCGAATGTTTTATATGACAAATGTAGATGATCAAGTCAACTTTCTTCACAACAACATGGACCATTTATATAACAAATACATACTTATCAAAACCAAACGTATCCGAAATGAGCACCCTTGGTTTTCAAATGAAATAAAACTGTTAATCGCTAAAAGAAATCATTCTTATGCAAGATGGAAAAGGTTTAAAACTACAGCGCTGCATGAAACGTTCAAGTCCTTGAGAAACAGAGTAAACACGCTGGTAAAGATTTCGAAGTCAAAATTTTATGAAGAACATTTTAAATCCGCACTTTGTTCAAAAATGAAGTGGAAATCAATTCGCAACATGGGAATTATAAACCAAGAAAATAATGATGCCAAAGAATGTATAGATGTCAATCAACTTAATCAGTTATTTTTAAATATACCAATGCCAACTCCTGATACAAATTTTTACACGGACACTTACGCCTACAATAGCGCACATAATGATTATACTCCCATCCCAAACCGCATTAATAACAGTGACAGGAACAATTCTGAAAATCAAATGTTATACGGCTTTGAATTCAAAAATACTACACAAGAAGATGTTCTTGAATCTATTTTGAGTATTAAATCCGAATCTGCTGGTCATGATGGAGTTCACCCAAAATTCGTAAAACTAATTTTACCGTACATTCTGCCTCATATTACTCATTTGTTTAACTCAATTTTAACAACATCCACATTCCCTTATATGTGGAAACATGCTAAAATTATTCCTATACCAAAACCTAATCATGAATTTCGGCCAATTGCAATCTTACCATACTTGTCAAAAGTCTTTGAACGTTTAATTCATTCACAGATTAGTAAATACCTACAAGATAACTCCTTGCTTACTGATAAGCAATCTGGTTTTAGACCAAAGCATAGTTGTGTTTCTACTTTATTAGAGGTTTCTGAGGAATTAAGAATTAATGTTGATGATAATAGAATATCTTTTCTAGTTTTACTGGATCACTCAAAGGCGTTTGACACAGTGGAACACTCCATTCTTTGCCTTAAACTTAAACATATGTGCAAATTTTCTCCAACTGCGGTCAAATTAATATCCTCATACTTGCATGATAGATACCAGGCAGTATACTATGGTAATAACAAATCAAACAGTTGCTCAGTGTCGAGAGGTGTACCACAGGGTTCTATACTTGGTCCACTTTTATATTCCGTATACTCTAATGATTTACCGTCTCAACTTAAACACTGTGGAATACAAATGTATGCGGATGATGTACAACTGTATATCAGTTGTCATCCATCCGAAACCACAGAATGCATCAGTAAGCTTAACCAAGATCTAGACACGATTAACACATGGGCTTCCATGAATGGTCTTTGCCTAAACGCTAAAAAAACTAAGGCTATGGTTATTGGTAAGAGCAAACTAATCCCCACATCCTTGCCACCAATTCAGATTAACAACTCAAGTATAGAAATAGTGGAGACAGCTAAAAATCTTGGTGTTATATTTAATTCTAAACTTGACTGGTCTAATCACATAAATGTAATTTGCGGTAGAACGTTTTCTATGTTGCGCAATCTGTGGATGACTTAATATTACACTCCCTTCGAAATCCGTATGTTATTGGCAAAGACATACTTAATACCAACACTAATGTATGGGTGTGAACTATTCGCAAGCTGTGATTCGGCAAGTAAGAAAAAACTCAATGTAACTTTCAATAATATCGCCAGATACGTTTTTGGTCTAACACGATTCTCAAGAATTTCCCGTTTTGCAAAGCAGTTATATAACATATCTTTTGATAACCTGTTGAAATGCCGCTGCCTCATATTTTTACATAAAACTATTTACACAAAACAACCAGGCTATTTATATAATCGAATTATCTTCTCCAGATCAAATAGAGGAAAAAAGATTAACAGTAATCGATATCGTAGTCAGATATCGGAAAGGCATTTTTTTATAAACTCCATCCAGCTTTGGAACCAATTACCCAACAATATTCAAACAACCAGCAATGCTCAGCACTTTAAACGCGAAGTATTTAGGCATTTTAGTTAACCTCGTTAAATGGAAAAATTACTACTTTTTTTAATATGTATTAAGTATTTTCATTAAATCACTGAGAATTGTAAAATAAAATTATTTATTTATTTGCTGCCTACTGTTTTTTGCCTTATTGTATTGTAATCTATTGTATTAATCAAACTTTTTTATACCTATATATGTTACAATTGTGAATAACGTTATATGTACAGTGCTTTAAAAAGACTCGTTCTTGTTGCACTGTGTACCAAATAAATAAATAAATAAATAAAATAAAAATAAATTTCAGATTGAACTTTTTATTTCTTAAAGAAGCTAAGCAGATTATCATTTGCACTTTATACTTTTTCAAACTTAAAAGTTACTATAAGGTTTTATGTCTGACATTTATGAAATATTTTCAATACAAAAATTCATAAATAAATACATTTGAAGCACAGCTCGCGGACCATGACTTCGATAAACAGACGTATATATAAAATAAAAAACAGAATTTATAATCACTTTTAAAAGTTTCAACTGTTTAGTTATAGTAGTGTTGGTGTAGGGCAACATTTTGCGGCTTATGAATATGATAAACAGACGGCTATAGAATATAAAATCAGAATTGTCAGATTTAATGTTTCATCTTATTTCAGTGCTGTTAGATCAAAAATCTTGTGGCCTAGAGCTTGTGGCTTATGACTTGGATAAACAGATGGTCATAGGACATAAAAAGAGAACTATCAGATTGAAAAGTTTCATCTTTAAGCAGTGCTGTCAGATCAGAAAACCTATGGAATAGAAGTTTTGGCTTATGGCTAAGATAAACAGAACTGTCAGATTACATTCAAATATACTTCTACAATATATGGAAAAAGCTTGTGGTTAATGACTTAGATAAACAGAGCTGCCAGATTACAATCGAGTATACCTCTGAAACATATGGAAAAAAGCTTGTGGTTTATGTCTTAGATAATCAGACAACCATAATAAATTAAAGAAAAGAATGGTTCAGTGTAGCATACCAATCGATGAACTTAAATGTCGTGTAGCGTAGTCATGCTCCAACTTTTTGTATGGCGAAAGTGCCGCTGAAGGAACATAAACATACTACTCACGATCTAAAGTTGGTGCTGGTATAAGTTTATAATTATAATCATGGGTCTGATATGAATTCTTAATGATACGTAAATACATCTAAAACATCAATTGCTCTAAAAACTGTCTCAATGTCTGTCCAACCAATAATTTTTCATCACCTAATTCAAAACCAAAAGAAATACTTATCATAAAATATGTTTTTCTCCCAACGAATATTTTTAAAAGAAATAATTATCAGCAATGGTTTTATATTTCCCGATCCTCTACAAAAAATTGAAACATCAATTGCTTCTATAAAAATTTTAATAATTCAATAAATTCATAATTTATAGATAGAAAAATGTTGACCTACATTTACTAGCGTATTAACATATGCCAATCGCTCAATTAATTTTTTCAACACCTAATTCGGAACAAACACTAAAGAAAGGCTTATCAGTAATATTTTCATTTTCCAATTTCTTCTACAAGATCTGTCTGTCTGTCTATCCATCCAATAATTTTTGTATACAGTCGATCACTCAAACAAAATGTTTTGTTTTATTATTTCAAGTAAGGAAAGCCAGTAAATTATAAAAGAAAATAGTCTAAGAGAAAAAAAAAACAAGTAAGAAAGTACAGTCGGTCAAGCCCGACTATATGATACCTTACACCACAGTATTTTAAAACCCATTTAGTGTTTGCTTATGTGTCCATATAAATATGGATCTATCTATGTTTTAAACTTCATTAAATTCTGTTTGATAGTTTTTGAGAGGCAGAAATTGCCCCTATCTTCCCTCGTGGTCCTACGATTCGGACCATTTTAAATAGGTTTGGTCCTTGGGAGAATTTTAACCTATATATCAAACTTCTTGAAATTATTTCAGAAATTACTACCTGTATTTTTTACACGCGGTTAACATGGATATAGCCAGCCTGCCAACCAGCCGGACGGACGGACATCGTTAGATCGACTCAGAAAATCTATAGATTTTACATCTGTTTTAATTTTATTTTGCATTTTCTTCTACAAGATCTATCTGTCTGTCTGTCTGTCCATCCAATAATTTTTTCGTCGATCGACAGTCGATCACCCAAACAAGCAAAACAACAACAACATCTCTCCATCTGGTTACCCATAAACACACACACACACAAAATAAAAAGGGCTTATCAGAAATGTGTATTTTCTCCCAACAATCCATAAACACACACAAAAATAAAAAAATATTTTTCCAATTTCTTAAAAATATTAAAAATATATAAAAATATATATCTATCTGTCTGTCCATAAAACACACACAAAAATAAAAATACAAATTATTTTCCAATTTCTTCCTCAAGGTCTGTCTGTCCGTCTGTGTATCTGTCCTTCCAAATTTTTTTTTCTATGCAGTTTCTATGCAGTCGATCACCCAAACAAGCAAAACATCATTCTGATAGCATTATTGGCATGGTTTTATGTATGCACGTAAATTCTTTGTATTTCTATTATTTAACATAACCTACATTTTTTTCCTCTCACAGAAACTTGACCTACATGTAGAATTTTTTCCTCAAGGTCTGTCTGTCTTTCAGCAAAAGAATAGTTCATTGCTCTTTCTACCAAACGCTCAGCTTTATTGCTATCCTATAAAATTTAACGACTTTTTCATTACTTTGAAATTTGTTAAAAAATTTGACCTACTTTTACACTTGCTCATGAATTTCCCCTGTCCATGATTCTATCCATGTTCAAGACAAACTCCAATACAATACCCTAATCATCTCACACCCCATAAATTATTAGTTTTAATATCAGCGCTTTGAAAAAATTGTTCACAACAAATATTTCCAAATATTTTTAAATATCAGGCTTTGAAAAATTGTCCACAAAATTTTTTTTTCGAAATCAAGTGCATCTTCAAGTACTCAGTATGTCTGTCTGTCCGTCTGTGTATCTGTCCATGTTCAAAACACACTCCTATACAATACCCTAATCATCTCACACCCCATAAATTATTAGTTTTAATATCAGCGCTTTGAAAAATTGTCCACAACAAATATTTCCAAAAATCAAGTGCATCTACAAGTACACAGCATGTCTGTCTGTCTGTCTGTCCATCCAATAATTTTCTCGTTGATCGTCAGTCGATCACCCAAACAAACAAACAACAACAACAACATCTCACCATCTGGCTACCCATAAACACACAAAAAAAGGGCTTATCAGAAATGTGTGTTTTTCTCCCAAAAAAATCCATAAATACACACAAAAATAAAAAAAATATGTTTCCAATTTCTTCCTCAAGGTCTGTCCGTTTGTGTATCTGTCCATATTCAAGACACCGTTCGGTTTGAGCTTTGTTGTGATACAGACGTGTATTTTAGCCCCGCATACGATTTGAACTATTAATTAATCACATTTGATTTTGTAATATAAGCAGCGAATGGACGCTTAAAAAAAAAATAATATACATATTTTATCATTTAAATTATTTAACATAATAGTGAACAACTTAAAACGATAAAATTAAATAAAATAAAACAGTAAAAATAAATACGTATGTATGAATGTTCATACATGTGTATACATATTCTGAACAAAAACATTAAAATTTCTTGTTTTTTTTTTTTGTTGTTGTAAAATACAATAAATACTAAAAATATTAAAGCAAAGCAAAACGGTGAAAAACAAAAACAACTCTTTGCATGAGTACGAACAGTGAAACAACACTAAGACAAAATGAAAGAAACGTTTACGTTTTAGTTCAATCAAACGAAAATAATGCGGAAATAAATAAAACTAAACAAAATAATATAAACTATTTAACGGCTAAGCCAATTACTAGAACACGTTCCCTATCACCCTCGGTGTTTACAAAAACAGTGGATAGTGACTCATTAAAAAAACTACAACTAGATTTGGTGACAAGTGTTGCCAGGCCAGCAAGTATTGCAAAAACAAATTTAGTGGGAAATGAAACCATGAACTTAAACACAAATGCAATGCAAAACCCCCCTGTAAAAAGCTGCCAAAAGCCTACAGTACAAGTTGGTATGGACAGGTACATAACAGTGCTTAAACGGGGACGCAGCCCTACCTCTGCAGCAGTTGCTTCGGCCTCAAAAGTACCATATTTTGATAAAATAAATACACAAAATCGTTTTGCGATTCTGGAGGATGAATCCTCTGAAGCACCAAACGTCATTAAATCGTCTAAGCCACCCCCGATATACCTTAGAGAGCAAAACTCTAATGAGTTAATAAAAAGTTTAATTTCGGTGATAGGTGAAAATTCCTTTTATGTAGCTGCAATAAAGCGCGGTATCATTAATGAGACTAAAATACAGGTGAATCACGAGGATGATTTTCGAAAAGTAATTACAAGATTTGAGACTCTGAATAAAAACTTTTATACTTATCAACTGAAGAGCAGTAAAGGTCTTCAGGTAGTAATCAAGGGCATTGCCTCATGCGTAGACCCAGAAGAGGTTAAAACATTCTTAGAAGAAAAAGGCTTCAAGGTAAAGCATGTAGTAAGTATTAAAAATAGAGAAAAAATTTCCCAACCACTCTTTCGAGTTGAGTTTGAAACCGGCGACGTAAAACTTAAAAAAAAACGAAACACATCCTATTTACAATTTAAAATATATTCTCTACATAAGAATAACTATAGAAGAGCCGCACAAAAGAAATGGTCCCGTTCAATGTTTAAACTGTCAAGAGTATGGTCATACTAAGGCATACTGCTATTTACCCCCTGTCTGCGTAGTATGTGGTGAACTACACGGTACAGTTTCTTGCGATAAGTCTAAAACCGACCCCAACGTAAAAAAATGTAGCAACTGTGGCGGTAATCACACTGCCAATTATAGAGGATGCCCTGTATATAATATCGGCAAGCAGACGGTTGGACCAAAAACAAATACCCCTCAAATGCAGGTTGCAAATCAAGTAAACACAAATGCAATTCAAGCCCCCCAGCCTAGTAATAACAGAACCTCTTACGCTAACGTCCTAAAATCAAACCATCAGCCAATGCAAGGTGCTTCGCCAAGTAATGATGAAACTCCAGTTTCTAATTTAAGTCGCTTAGAAAAAACCATGGAAACATTAGTGCAAACGGTAAATAATTTTACGAACACAATGGGTAATATGATGCAGGAAATGCTTAGAATGCAATCGATGTTATTGCAAGCTGTACTTAATAAACCATGAACTGTTTAAAAATTTGTTTTTGGAACGCAAACGGCATCCGCCAACATAAAAATGAATTAGAATACTTTCTTAAAAATAAACAAATTGATGTCATGATGATTTCTGAAACTCATTTGACCTCAAGAAATACGTTTAAAATAAATGGTTATATACTATATGATACCAAGGACCCTCGAGATAGAGCTTGTGGAGGTTCTGCCATTTTAATAAAAACCCGAGTGAAACACTACCTAATGTGTGATCATCGTGAAGATTATCTGCAAGCAACGAACATTTGCGTTGAGGAATTAAATAGAAACCTAGTAATTTCATCGTTATACTCCCCGCCTAGATTTTCAATATCGGAGGACCAATATTATAAATATTTTAAATCATTAGGACCGTGTTTCCTAGCCGCTGGCGATTATAACGCTAAACATACCTTCTGGGGGTCGCGACTTATAACACCAAAGGGTCGTGTTTTATTTAACACAATTTCTAAAATGGATTTAAATGTGGTAGCGAGCGGACAACCAACATATTGGCCCACTGATCATCAAAAAATTCCAGATGTCATCGATTTCGGCGTGGTTAAAAACATTCCCATAGAAACGATTCGTGTTGAAGCCTCCCTAGATTTATCTTCCGACCACACACCTACAATTGTTACTATAATGAACCCCAATAGAATTGTACCTCCGACGACAGTTACGCAAATTAATTGGTTAAAATATAAAAAATATCTCAGTACCCATTGCACAGAAAATATTCCGCTCAGTACACCGGATTATGTAGATCGCTCTATTGACAATTTTGACAGTTTTCTGAAACTAGCTGTTCAACATTCCAATATTGCCCCCAAAAAAACAAAAACTATTAAAATATATTCCACAGATGTCGAGCATCTTTTGTCTGAAAAAAGGAGGGCTCGAAGAGATTGGCAATTGCACAGATCCCCTCAACTTAAGAACTTACTTAAAGAGTGTACAAAAAGACTTAGAAAGTTACTGCAGACTAAGAAAACGGCTTCTCTGGAAAAATATCTTGAGGAACTTGATGCAACCCCACAATCAAACTACTCATTATGGCGCGCAGCTAGAAATCTCAAAAGGCCAGTTGTCTCTAAACCACCATTAAGAAACTTGAATGGAAGTTGGGCAAGAAATGATGTTGAAAAAGGAAATCTGTATGTCAATCATTTAAAAAACGTATTTACCCCAAATATATCTCACGATATTGCGGTCGAGTTACCACCTGTTGCTGCTAGAGCAGCTGTTCCGCTAAGATTTGAGATAAGAGAAATCGAAAAGGCTATTTGTGATTTAAACAACAAAATGCTTTTAGAGCTACCCAGCATAGCAAAGAAAATTATTCTTTTAATTTTTAATGCTATTTTACGCCTTGAATACTATCCTCAAAAGTGGAAGGTCACCATGATACCTAAACCTGGAAAGGATCACACAAAAGTTGAGTCATATAGGCCTATAAGCTTACTTTCTAATATATCAAAGCTGTTTGAGAAGCTGTTAGCGTCAAAATTAACCCCAATTTTAAATGAAAATAGATGTATTCCTAACCACCAATTCGGCTTTAGAAGAGAACACAGCACAATTGAGCAAACCCATCGTATAGTAAACGCAATAAGAAAAGCCTTTGAAGAAAAAAAATATTGCTCCGCTCTCTTCATCGATGTTTCTCAAGCTTTTGATAAAGTCTGGCATGAAGGCTTATTACATAAATTGAAGCTCAACTTACCAGTAAACACACACAAGCTGTTAGAAAGCTACTTAGTCGGTCGAAAATTTATTATTAAAGAAGGTGATTATTTAAGCTCTCCTCAGCAAATTGACGCTGGAGTCCCTCAGGGAAGCATCCTGGGCCCACTTTTATACTTAATATATACCTCGGACATGCCAACAAACAACTACACACAAACTTCAACATTTGCTGATGATACAGCTTTTTTGAGCGTGCACGAAAACCGTCAAGAAGCATCTCGATACCTACAGGATCATATATTTCAACTCGAACTATGGTTAAAGCAATGGAGGATAGAGGTCAATGAGCAAAAATGCGTACATATAACATTCACCTTGCGTCGGGAATCATGCCCCCTATTAAAATCAATAATCAAATAATACCTCAAAATTCGCATGTAAAATACCTCGGTATTCATCTAGATCGCCGTTTAACATGGAAAAGCCATATAGAGGCAAAATTAACTCAAATGAAACTAAAAGCCATCCAAATTCATTGGCTTATTGGAAGAAACTCTGTCCTTAGTCTCGACTGCAAACTTCTTCTTTACAACTCCATCTTAAAGCCAATCTGGTGCTATGGTATTCAGTTATGGGGCACTGCCTCGGCCTCTAATATCGACAAAATTCAAAGGCGCCAAAATAAACTTCTTCGAATAATCACAGCCGCTCCCTGGTATGTTAAAAACTCAAATATTCACAAGGATCTCAATGTTCCACTAGTTAAAACTATGATTACGAAATACGCAGTAACATACCTAAAAAGGCTCGAATCGCACCCGAACCCACTAGCACGAAATATTTTAAATGATAGCGGCCACACTCGCTTAAGAAGAAGAGACACTGAAGCACTTATCCAATTAGATGAGCGATAAACACCTATAAAAGTGAACAGAACCCGCGATGAAGAAAATTTTTGTCTGGCACTGGCAGGACAAAAAATAACGTATTAGGTTAAGATTTGATTAATTATTGTAAGTTCATATTTAATATATGGGCATTTCTCCAGAAATGTCAACCGCAGCCAAAAAATTCAAAGTCTATAAAAGTATGTTGTTTTAACATATTTTTATAGGGAATCTATCAACTTTCAATAATGTAAACAAATTTTACATTTATTCATAACACACTTTGAAATATTCAAATGCAAAGTCGAACAAGTGCAGAAGTTCTGTTTTGAACCTTTCTATTGCAAGATTTGTTTTGCTAAATGATCTAAATGAGAAACATTATGCATTTAAAAATCTTTTTTAAATATCAGTTAATATTCAAAGAATATAAGAAAAATGTAAAAGGAACGATGCGATTGCCAATTACGGTAAATTTTTTCTTTGCTTTACCATATATTTTGATGTATCGTGCGACATTGAAAAATAACATTTGTTATCAGTGCGTCATAGGTATTTGTATAATGCGAAGCAAATATTTGTTACAAACAGAGATTTATATTGCGATTTAAATAAAAAAAATTTTGTTGGAAAAAAATCAACGCTTTGCTCTTGGTACTTATTTGAATTTTGTAGCGTGCGACATCGTAAGTGTAAAATGCATAAATAAAATATCTTTCTTTGATTATGTAAATACAAATAATAAAATGTTTGAATGTAGATAAGTAAAAACAGCGCCGAGAAAAATAAAGTTAAGTTAGTTTCTTTTCTTTGTCTTTACAAATACTTTACATACATATAATACTATGTTCACACTTGGGTTCTTAAACGCGTTTAAGCAGCTCGAACGTGATTAAGCTCTAATCACTTCAAAATCGAGATGATTACCCATACATTGAAGTGATTTGTTAATCACTTCAAATTGACATGATTACAACTAAATCACTTCATAAACCACATAGAATCCACTGAACATACCTCAAATGTAGAATCGCCAACATGATCGTGTACAACCGGCCAAGATTTCTGCTTAATGTTTTTATTTTTTTCCTTAAATAATTCATAAATTTTCACAATTTCATCATTAAAATGATTAAAATAATCTTCTGATAACTTTATAAAAGTGTTTTTATACATTTTTAATACCTTAAAGAAATATAAATTGGTTTGTTGTTTTTTTGTGTGTTTGTTGTGTGTTTTTTTTCTTATCATCTGTCATCTTAATCATCTTAAATGTAATGGGAACGGCTTTGATTAGCTAAATCAACATTTTGCTTAAACGCGTTTAAAAAGCTAAGTGTGAACTTAGCATAAGATAAATAAATTTATTTTTATTTGTTTTTATTAAAAATTAAAAATAATAAACATAAAAGTATGATGGAACAAAATGTCGCATGCAACTCGTAGCGTGCGACAGTGATTAAAATTAAATAAAAAACAAACTACACAATATTTTTGAATGAAATAAAAAGCATTATTAAGATACACCAATGCATAACATTTTAAATTAGTCGCATTAAAATATTTTATCAAGTTTCGCTGAAATCAGTGTTTGAACTGTTTGCCGTAAAAGCGACTTCTGTTTTTGTCGCATGCAAATGCCTTGGTTTTTTTTAATTTTCTTGAAAACGAACAATTGCTCAAAACCAATCTTTACCACAAATTATGGTGCTAATCAAGAGCTATAAGTTTCGCCTTTTGTCAAAATAAAATTAATGTTTTGATATATGTTTTTTTCACTTTTTAGGCGTACGAATGTCGCATTCGACATTAGAGAAATGCCCATATGAAGATTCAATAAATAAATAATGAGAAAAAAAAAAAAAAAAATATTCAAGACACACTTCAATACAATACCCTTATCATCTCACACCCCATAAATTATTAGTTTTAATATCAGCGCTTTGAAAAATTGTCCACAAAATTTTTTTTTCAAAATCAAGTGCATCTACAATACTCAGTATGTCTGTCTGCCTATTGATCTACATGCATACATATCCACAAAAACTAAATCACATCTTTCTCAAGTGCATCTACACAGTAAGTCCGTCTATCGATCACAACAAAGGAAAGGCTTCAACAATGCACCCAACACTTGTGCATTGCTCCCCCAACATTTTTCTAAATCTCAGCTTTATTGCTATCCTATAAAATTTAACGACTTTGTTTTTAAATTTTTTAAAAAATTTGACCTACTTTAACACGTGTTCATGAATTTCCCCCTAATTTTTTTCCAAATTCTCAGTTTGATGTCTTTTTTTAATTTATGACATTTTAATTGCTGTAGAAACTTTTTAATGGCTTTAAAAACAAACGATGACCTTTAATGGCTTTTATTACTTTCCCCCATACTAAACCTATATGAAGTTGACCTTTTAATGGCTTTAAATCCAAAGTGAAGTAGAACGCCCAATATACATATACTATAGTTGATGGGTAAGAAAATTTGTTTCATTGTTGCATTAATGTAATATTGTTTCGCGCCAAATTATGCCAGTTTTTGAAAGTTCAATGTAGTGTGTTAAACACCGTTGCGCTTGGTCCAGAAACAAAATTGTTTTCACAAGACTTCATCTTTAGTTGTCTTCAGTTCTTACAGGTAGAAATTTTTTTTCAATTATTTTGGCCTTTATGTCTTTTAAACGAAAAAAACAGACCCTTTTAGAGGCATCAACAAATCTTTTACAAAATCAAAACACATTTTAATTTACCACCAACAAATAACTTTACAAAGCACACACAGGCTATCGTGCTGCATAGCGGTTTGACTTTTCAGGCCTTAAAGAACGTTTACAACTAGATATTTAATAAACTTTTACTTATTCCCTCTGCCTTCTTCGAAAAGGTTTTTTAGAAAGGGTTTTATGAAATATTTTACAAATTCAAATTATCTTTTCTGAGATAAGGCCTGTCGAAATAGTTTTATTAGAAGTTATGTTAGAATGTGTAGCAAGTTTAGTAATTTACTAACTTCGCGTTAGTAACAACAACAATTTGCGACCTTAGGACAACAAGGTTCTATATGGGTAAATCCAAGGTGTTGAACGTGACAGTCGTACGCATCAAAAATGGAATAACATTTTAAACGGTGGCATGTCATAACGTCCAGTGTCATAGTGTCCATAATTACACTCACAATATTATTACAGTAACGGACTGTAGTTTATTTAAGAAATATTCCGTTCAGTCATTTTTAAATAAATAAACATTTAAAATTCCAAGCAAATTTATTTTGAACTGATTCTAACAGTTATCCAAAAAACTAAGTGCATATTAATATATTCAGTTGCAGTTAACATTGTCCGTTGATTAAGTTAAATTCTTCTTTATGTAAAATTAAATGAAAATGTTATTTAAAGTAACGAAAATTTCATTTAATTTTTACTGTCCGTTTACTGTACAAAACAAATTAATATTCAGTTATTTTATATATATTAACTGTCAAAAAATTAACTACACATTCCGTAAAAACAAAGAAATGTTCATTTATTTGATATAATTTAACTATCAAAAAATTAACAACATACATATTCAGTAAAAACGAATGATCATTCAGTTATTTTATATAATTTAACTAACAAACAAAATTGTTTACTTATCTATAAAAAAATGAATTGTTTGTTTTGTGTAAGCAATTCCCATTTTCTATTTGTTAAAATAATTTAGTTAAATACATCAAATTTTTAAAATAAAATAATTGCGAAGCCATATCGGTCATGCTGCTGTTGTCTTATAATTGAAAGTTCTTCTGTAAACAACGTTGTCAGTACAACAAACGTGTGTAATAGGGTAAGTAAATAATAATATTCTCTCTCATTAGAAAAACAAGCGGACGGGTGTCTGTCTGGTATTTTTAAGAAATTCGGCTCTTTTGTGGAGTTAACGAAAATTACTGAATTTAATAAAATAACTGAATATTTAATTGTTTTTACTGAATATGGTGTTGAATTTTTTACAGTAAAATTTTACAAAATAACTGAATATTTATTTGATTTTACGGAATATGGTGTTGAATTTACATTTCACAAATAAGAAATTACGTTTGCAAAACTTTGCAGTCTGATTGTTTATCTAAGTGAACAAAGTTATGAGTAAATTAGTAAAATCTAAATATTTCTCTATAACAATATCGTAAAATAAACAGTTTTTAATAACTTTAAAATTTTGGAACACGGTGGACCTTTTGACGGATATGCCCATTTGCACCTAAACAGCATGTAAGATAGAACCTTGTTGTCCTAAGGTCGCGAAATACACTGGATACAACTTTAATCTTATGCCCCTATTGCGGTTCTCCACTTTTGTAACAGTTTGGTTGTCTTTGATAAATTCACATTGCCATTCTCAACTAAACTGGCAGTTGGCTATTCAGTTGTGTATCTGTTTGTTTCGTGGCATTGCCATTTTCAACTTTGTAAAAGTTTGGTGGACAAAAATGTTAAATACACACAACTGCTAAAAAGTAGTTGTGTTATTGGCAGTTAAAGTTTATTTTATTTAAATTCGGTGAAAATCGAAAACAAAATGGAGAAATCGTATGTATAAATTTTTGTAATAACTTTTTCGGTTTTTTTTAAAAACTTTTATTAGTTTGAAAATAAAAACGAAAGCTCAATTTGAGCGTCTCGTCAACAGTTTGGTATGATGAAAAATTCATGTAAGCAGTTATGGGAAGAGTTTATAGTGGAGTTAAATAGTTTGGGACCACGACAAAAACTTCTTTTAAGCACTTATAATCTTCTTAATCTAATTATAATATTCTTGGCACAGGTTTGGATACACTACAAGGGAAGTATAAAAAAAACTAGCCAAAAATAAAAGAAACACTCAAGCGACAGGGGGAGGGCTAGAAGTTTTATTAAATAGCCTTGAGGATACTGTTTCACAGCTCTTGTATTGCAAGTCTGGCTAAGTATTTGGTGTTGAAAATATTCCACCATCAAGTGACAATTTAACTGAGTCAGTTTAACCAATAATACAGCCAGAAGATTTGCCAACAGCTACTCCAACCAGAAGAGGAACTCATCAGGTACAAGAAAGTTTCGTTACTTATTAGCAATTCTTACTTGGCACTGGGAAGTTCAAGAGGGTTGGACTCATCACGAATTTGTCTTCTTGTACGTAGCGCATTCATACAAGAGTTTTCTTTTTCATCAACATAAATAAATTGAAACTAATATCAATTATAAATACTTTTATTCAACACAACAATTAAAAATACTTTTGGTTTAAAAAATTATTTAATTTTATAAAATTTTCACTTGTCAAACGTTATATTTAAAGTTGGCAAATCGATATTTTAAGTTGGCAACTTTATAGCAAACTCAACTAAAAACAGTTGAGTATCACAATACCTAAAATGAGTTTGGTTGTGCATAAGTTGGGTTGACTCCAACACGACCAAACTGAGTTGAGTGGAGAACCGCAATAGGGGCATTAATTACACTGGTTTACAGCCAAAAAATACCAAGAACACCACATGCCTAGATAAGTTAATTGGGACCTCCTGAACACGAAAATCGCTGTAATTTTTTCAGTTTTACGTATTTAAAAAACACTGAATTTTATATGAGATGAAAATATTGTCATTCCACAAAATCCTTAATAAAAACTTTATTTTTCATCCGATTTTTTCAAATTACACTTAAAATGTTAGTAATTAAATATACTATTTGGTTAAGAAATAAAACATTCCAGATATTTAATATAACGTAGTAAAAAAACGAAATAAATATGAAAAATTTTGAAAAAAACGTAAAAAAAGACATTTTTTGAACTTTGATGTGCCATTTCTCAGCCATTTCTTATCACATAGAAATTTTTAGCATATCGATGGCATTCGATTACCTCTCCAACGATATGCCATTTATTTCGATCGGACTTTTTGGTTGGGCTCCACAAGGGTTTGAGTGGGACCATACACCGAAAAACACAAAAGTACCGTTATCTAAAAAATGGTACTTAGGAAAAAAAATTACAGCGATTTTCGTGTTCAGGAGGTCCCAATTAACTTATCTAGGCATGTGGTGTTCTTGATATTTTTCCAAATTAAAATTTTGTAAAGCAGTGTTATTTAGATGTGAGAAGGCAAGGCTTTGGTCTTTAATGACACTCTGTGTAAATTAGAAATAAAGTTGGAATGCGACTGGAAAACTTTATATCGACAAAAAGGCCTTCTATTAGGCCTCTTTACTACTTCATTTTCCCGCTGTTAATGGTCGGGCAAATCGCGTTTTTTCATTATGAGGAATTTGAATGTGAATTTTTTTAAATTTTTCATATCTGACAAATTCACAAATGAATTTTTTTGTTTGCTCATTTTTCATGAATGAGGAAATTCAAAATATATTTTTTCCTCACCCTCATGAATGTGAAAAAGCAGTAAAATTTTAAATTTTTCACGCTCGCTCATGACTGAAAAATAAGTGAACGTTTCGGTACTTTGCTTATTTACACAATATTTATGGTGACTAACAATATTTGAATATTTCTATTTAAAATATATTTATACGGCAAAATATTTACTGTCGTATTCATAAAAAATAAAACAAGTTTGAAATGTGTTTTAAGGCAAAATTTTCATACAAATTTTCCTTAAAATGCATTTCAAATCCATTTTAATTTTTTATGAATACGGCTGTTAATATTTTGCGCATTGTTTTATTAAAAAGTTACCACTGGTTAAATATTTTTCAGTATAACTAGAAATTATATTAATACAGCGATGCATTTAAATATATAACGTTTTTAGATTTTCTGTTACCTTAAGCTTATGCATATTTATGACTAATACATTCGTATTTTAAACCCTGATTTTTTTTAGTGTTATTTTTGTACATACGAAAAATTCTTTTGTTGGTGAAATTAAGTAGACGTTTTAAAAATTCAGAGAACTTTTAAAATTCAAACATACCTATCAGAAAAGTTTAAGAATATTTCTACCAGATATACGAAATGATCAAAAACAGAAATATTTACATAAGTTAAATTTACAATTATCCAATTAGATTTCTTTTATTTGAAAAGTAAATACAACTTTAACTTTTTTTCCTATATAAGGTGAGTCGGTCTAATGTACATTAGAGTGGTTCGGTCCCCATACAAAAAAAAGGTTAAGCCAGTCATCCCCTAGGATTAAAGATTACTTGAAAAGAATTCCAGAAATTTTTTTTTTTAATTTTTTGACACGCATCTGGATACCGCACTTTTAGTTTTTTGTATACTGCGCCGCCATTTTAAGGCCGATTATAACATATTGCATATCGTTATTCATGGCTTCATTTTTGCCTTGGCTGACATTTAGTCCGACATCAAATTCTGGGCGCCACTGATGCCATCTCGGAACGTACTTCCCAAATATCCAATTTTTTGCAAGTGGCAAGAAAACCCTTCTGAAACTTTGTACTTCTAGCCTTTAATGTACTCACTTTTATGTCACGCCCCAAAATTAGGCCCACTTTTCTTTACTTATATAAATAGCGCCGACGTTTAAAGTCCAATTTTAATGTATCGCATAGCACTATTAATGGCCTCACAACTTCGGAATTTATTAAAAGTTTCAGTTTCAGCCAAACCAAAAACTTCCGAATATGTCGTCTGCGAAGTTCTTTGTTGTGTAAAACTTTTCGTTTTTTTGCATAAGGGCAAATCCTGCGTGACGAATGCTTCATTCGCACGCGTTTTCTGATTGAAATATAAACATTTTTTGGTCTTTAAAAATGAGATAGCTTCAACTTATATATAGTATTTAGTGACATTAATATGTACTTACGAATGGCATATATCATAATTTCTTAGCAAGTATTTGTTGCGAAATAATTGATCACAAAGCACGCCCCAAAAAGTGGAAGTAACTTTAAAAGTTGTTGTATGTTTTCCTAATTTTAAGCGAATTTTGCATCATAAGGTATACAAAATCTAATTCCTAAAAGAAAGATGACTATAAGAGAATTCTAAAAATCACTTATTCTCAACCAAAAGATGTTGTGATTTTTTGACAAAAGCCGTGAACCCTTTGTGACGCACGCCTCACTACGCAAGCTACAGTTTTTCTTTTCCAGTAGTATATTATTAGTATGTTTTATTTATTTTAACAAAACAAATTATAATAACTGATTATTTTTATTTAAGCTCTAGGTCTTTTTTTTTAAAAATTTTTATATTATTTATTTTTTCGATATTTCGCTAACCATCGGTTAGCATCGTCAGGAAATTTTAATTATTTAACAATAATATAAGAAACAATAACAAAATTATTGAAAAAATTTTTTGTCATAAATTAATTTCAAAAACCTATTTGTCATAAAACAATTTCAAAAACCATAATAACAAAAATAAAATATAACTAAAGTATAACAATTCATATAAAATGAAAAATTTCCTATTTATAAACCTTATTCAAAAACCACATTTGCAATAATAAAAAATATTTTGACTAAAAGAAAAAATTTTTATAACATATAACATTTTTGAATAAACTTATCTTTGTCGTACATTTTTATAGCATATATGTATTTACACACATATATATATATACATATATATATATATATGTATGTCATGGCGATGTGTTGGGGACCGTAAAATTATTAACTTTTTTTTATCGATTTTTGTGCATTTCGACAATTTGGAAACCCAAATACAATATTTTTCTCCAAAACTTTCTACAATTAAAAAAAAACAGTTTTTAGTATGCACCGCATTCATACGGGTCCTGTAATTACGTTACGTTTTCTCTGGGAACCGGGGCTCATAAAAAACTCTGTGTATATCAAAATTCATGTTGCCATACTTACACTTTATTTTGGTATTGGTAATGCAGTTTTCTTTCAATTTATTAAATGTTATCAACATCATCGCACAGCCTAAACGCCTGAAGCTAAACACTTGAAATTTGGACAAGAGATTGGTCACTCACCAAATCGGTCCACTAAGACGGGATTTTTGGATATTCAAAAGTTTAGGGGGTAAAAAAGGGTAAAAACGGGAAAATTCGAAAATTTCAAAACTAAAAGATATACAAAAAAATGTAATACATATCGCTGTTCTTTACAAAAATTAGCGGACAGGTGTCTGGTACTTTTTTGAAATTCGGCCCTTTTAGGGAGTAAACAGGTAAAATCTAAATTTTGGTACTTATTTGAACCACATCTATCTTTAGAACCAATAAACATAGAAACAAAATTTATACCACATTCGAAAGTGATCAAAAAATACGAATATAGATTTGGTACTTTTTCGAAATTCGAACATTTTAGGGGTGAAAATCGTGATTTTTTTGGTACTTTTTTTTACAAAACCATTTTTCTCCATTCATTGACATATTCGTACCAAATTATAGGCTCCCACTACAGTACTGAAATTATTGACACTTTAATGGGAGGAACAAATAGTACCAAAAAAAGGAAATACGTGAAATTTTATACTTTTCTTTAGCTTTTTGGACCAACAACTGGTACTTTTTGAATTTCCGTTAGTATTGGACCTAAAAACATAAAATTAAACATGGAAGGACTTGAGTGAATGACAATCTGTATGAGAGATCTTTTTGGTACTTTTTAGTTCTTAAACTGGTACTTTTTGAATAGCCGTTAGTATTGGACCTAGAAACATAAAATTTAAGATGCACTGTCCTGGGTGGATGAAAATATATTTTTTGACTGGTACTTTTTGAATTTCCATTGGAATTGAACCTAGAAAGATAAAATTAAACATGCAAGCTCCTGAATGAGTGAGAATCTGTAAGAGGGCTTTTTGGTACTTTTTTGTTCTTTAACTGGTAGTTTTTGAATTTCCGTTATTATTGGACCTAGAAACATAAAATTCAACATGTTATGTCCTTAGTGGATGAGAATCTATGAGAGAACATTTTGGTACTTTTTTGTCTTTAACTGGTCCTTTTTGAATCTCCGTTAGTATTGGACCTAGAAACATAAAATTAAACATGCAAGGTCTTGAGTGAATGAGAATCTGTAAAAGCGCATGTTGGTACTTTTTTCTTCTTTAGCTGGTACTTTTTTAATTTCCGTATGTAATGGACCTAGAAATATAAAATTAAACATGCAAGGTCCTGAGTGAATAAGAATCTGAAAAAGCGCTTATTGGTACTTTTAAGTTCTTAAACTGGTACTTTTTTAATTTCCGTAAGTATTGGACCTAGAAACATAAAATTTAAGATGCACTGTCCTGGGTGGATGAAAATATATAAGAGGGAACTTTTTGTTCTTTTTTATTCTTTGACTGGTACTTTTTGAATTTCCATTGGTATTGGACCTAGAAAGATAAAATTAAACATGCAAGCTCCTGAGTGAATGAGAATCTGTAAGAGGGCTTTTTGGTACTTTTTTTTGTTCATTTACTGGTACTTTTTGAACTACCGTTAGTATTGGGCCTAGAAACATAAAATTAAACATGCAAGGTCTTGAGTGAATGAGAATCTGTAAAAGCGCATTTTGGTACTTTTTTTTTTCTTTAGCTGGTACTTTTTTAATTTCCGTAAGTAATGGACCTAGAAATATAAAATTAAACATGCAAGGTCCTGAGTGAATAAGAATCTCAAAAAGCGCTTATTGGTACTTTTAAGTTCTTAAGCTGGTACTTTTTTAATTTCCGTAAGTATTGGACCTAGAAACATAAAATTTAAGATGCACTGTCCTGGGTGGATGAAAATATATAAGAGGGAACTTTTTGTTCTTTTTTATTCTTTGACTGGTACTTTTTGAATTTCCATTGGTATTGGACCTAGAAAGATAAAATTAAACATGCAAGCTCCTGAGTGAATGAGAATCTGTAAGAGGGCTTTTTGGTACTTTTTTGTTCTTTAACTGGTACTCTTTGAATTTCCGTTATTATTGGACCTAGAAACATAAAATTCATCATGCAATGTCCTGAGTGAATGAGAATCTGTAAAAGCGCATTTTGGAACTTTTTTGTTCATTAGCTGGTACTTTTTTAATTTCCGTAAGTAATGGATCTAGAAACAAAATTAAACATGCAAGGTCCTGAGTAAATGACAATCTGTAAGAGGGCTTTTTGGAATTTTTTTTGTTCATTTACTATTACTTTTTGAATTCCCGTTAGTATTGGACCTAGAAACATTAAATTAAACATGCAAGGTCCTGAGTGAATGATAATCTGTAGAGGGCCGTTTGGTACTTTTGTTGTTTTTTAACTGGTACTTTTTGAAAATTTGAAAATTCAGCATGCAATGTTATGATTGGATGAGGATCTATAAGATGGAACTTTTTGTTACATTTTTATTTATTAACTTGAATTTCCGTTAGTATTGGACCTAAGAAAGATAAAATTAAACATGCAAGGTCCTGAGTGAATGAGATTCTGTTAGAGGTTTTTGGTACTATTTTGTTCTTTAACTGTCACCTTATTAATATCCGTATTTATTAGATCTAGAAACATAAAATTAAACATGCAAGTTCTTAAGTGAATAAGTTCTGGCCAAAACGATCCTGCTAACCTCATACCTCCTAAACTAAAAGAGATAAAACTCATTAACACTTATTGTTGTTCATTAAAAAAATTCGCTAACCTCATATCTCCTTAACTAAAAGAGATACACAAAATTTAATACTTATTATTGTTTATTAAAAGGTGGTACTTTTTCGAGGTACGCCCTTTTTGGGGTGTAAAAGGGTAAATAAAAATTATATCACTTCGTAGCTTATCTAAACCTTTTTTGAAGTTACTGACTGATTCATCATCGCACATTCTAAACTCCTGAAGCTAAAAAGCTAACTTTTTGGCCGGAGGCTTGCCTCTCGCCAAATCGATCCCGCTAACCTAAAAAACCCAAAACTAAAAGAGATCCAAAAAGATTAACACTTATTGTTCTTCATTAAAATAATAAGAGGACAGGTGCCTGGTACTTTTTTGAAAATTGGTCCTTTAGGGGAGTAAACGCGTTAAGCCTGTTCATATTTTGGAACCTTTTTGTCACGCCATCTATCTTTTAAAGCAAAACATTTTCTGCATTCTATGACAAAAACGTACAAAATTATGGGCTCCTCCTACAACATTGAAATTTTTAATACATAAATGGGGAGAAAATAGTATCAAAAATGATAATACGGGAAATTAACATTCTTTTATCTGCTTTTATGTTCTATGAGTGGTACTTTTTGAATTTTCTATAATATTGACCTTAGAAACACAAAATTATAGGTGTAAAGCCCTGTGTGAATATCAACCTATGAGATGAAAAATGTTGGAACTTTTTGCTAAAACCTAGATACATGTACTTTAGCACATCATGTTCATGAAAGAAAAGACCCGATTACAAAGTAGCGGGTTAAATGCAAGAATTAAAACACGATTGGTTCTAGAAAAAGAAAGTTTGACATAAAAATATGTCCACGAAGTAATAGGAGACGCTAACGAAGTAGCGGGTTAAATGCTAGTATTCCAATAATTTTATTTAAAAAGGGTGGCTTTTGGCGATTTATAGCTAAACTCAATTATTATTTAAAAAATTTAGCGATTTTTTATTGTTTGTTTCATTATATTTCAATAATTTTATTTAAAAAGTTTGGTTTTTGGCAATTTATAGCTAAACTCAATTATTATTTAAAAAATGTAGCGATTTTTTATTGTTTTTTTCATTATATTTCAATAATCTTATTTAAAAAAGGGTGGTTTTTAGCGATTTTTAACTAAATTCAATTATAATTGAAAAAATTTAGCGATTTTGTATTGTTTTTTATTATATTTCAATAATTTTATTTAAAAAATTTAGCGATTTTTTATTGTTTTTTCGTTATATTTCAATAATTTTATTTAAAAAAGGGTGGTTTTTGGCGATTTATAGCTAAATTCAATTATTATTTGAAAAATGTAGCGATTTTTTATTGTTTTTGCATTATATTTCAATAATTTTATTTAAAAAATTTAGCGATTTTTTATTGTTTTTTCATTATATTTCAATAATTTTATTTAAAAAAGGGTGGTTTTTGGCGATTTATAGCTAAATTCAATTATTATTTGAAAAATGTAGCGATTTTTTATTGTTTTTTCATTATATTTCAATAATTTTATCTAAAAAATTTAGCGATTTTTTAATTGTTTTTTCATTATATTTCAATAATTTTATTTAAAAAAGGGTGGTTTTTGGCGATTTATAGCTAAATTCAATTATTGTTTGAAAAATGTAGCGATTTTGTATTGTTTTTTCATTATATTTCAATAATTTTATTTAAAAAATTTAGCGATTTTTTATTGTTTTTTCATTATATTTCAATAATTTTATTTAAAAAAGGGTGGTTTTTGGCGATTTATAGCTAAATTCAATTATTATTTGAAAAATGTAGCGATTTTTTATTGTTTTTTCATTTTATTTCAATAATTTTATTTAAAAAATTTAGCGATTTTTTATTGTTTTTTCATTATATTTCAATAATTTTATTTAAAAAAGGGTGGTTTTTGGCGATTTATAGCTAAATTCAATTATTATTTGAAAAATGTAGCGATTTTTTATTGTTTTTTCATTTTATTTCAATAATTTTATTTAAAAAATTTAGCGATTTTTTATTGTTTTTTCATTATATTTCAATAATTTTATTTAAAAAAGGGTGGTTTTTGGCGATTTATAGCTAAATTCAATTATTATTTGAAAAATATAGCGATTTTTTATTGTTTTTTCATTATATTTCAATAATTTTATTTAAAAAATTTAGCGATTTTTTATTGTTTTTCCGTTATATTTCAATAATTTTATTTAAAAAAGGGTGTTTTTTGGCGATTTATAGCTAAATTCAATTACTAGTTAAACAATTTAGAAATTTTTTATTGTTTTTTCATTATATTTCAATAATTTTATTTAATACCGGGGGGGGGGTTTTAGCGATTTATAGCTAAATTCAATTATAAGTTAAGCAATTTAGCGATTTTTTATTGTTTTTTCATTTTATTTCAAAAATTTTATTTAATAACGGGTGTTTTTTAGAGATTTATAGCTAAATTTAATTATTAGTTAAGCAATTTAGCGATTTTTTATTGTTTTTTCATTATATTTCAATAATTTTATTTAAAAAAGGGTGGTTTTAGGCGATTTATAGCTAAATTCAATTATTATTTAAAAAATGTAGCGATTTTTTATTGTTTTTTCATTATATTTCAATAATTTTATTTAAAAAAGGGTGGTTTTTGGCGATTTATAGCTAAATTCAATTACTAGTTAAACAATTTAGCGATTTTTTATTGTTTTTTCATTATATTTCAATAATATTATTTAATAACGGGTGGTTTTTAGCGATTTATAGCTAAATTCAATTATTAGTTAAACAATTTAGCGATTTTTTATTGTTTTTTCATTATATTTCAATAATTTTATTTAAAAAAGTGTGGTTTTTGGCGATTTATAGCTAAATTCAATTATTATTTAAAAAATTTAGCGATTTTTTATTGTTTTTTCATTATATTTCAATAATTTTATTTAAAAAAGGGTGGTTTTTGGCGATTTATAGCTAAATTCAATTACTAGTTAAACAATTTAGCGATTTTTTATTGTTTTTTCATTATATTTCAATAATTTTATTTAATAACGGGTGGTTTTTAGCGATTTATAGCTAAATTCAATTATTAGTTAAGCAATTTAGCGATTTTTTATTGTTTTTTCATTATATTTCAATAATTTTATTTAAAAAAGGGTGGTTTTTGGCGATTTATAGCTAAATTTAATTATTATTTAAAAAATGTAGCGATTTTTTATTGTTTTTTCATTATATTTCAATAATTTTATTTAAAAAATTTAGTGATTTTTTATTGTTTTTCATTATATTTCAATAATTTTATTAAAAAAAGGGTGGTTTTAAGCGATTTATAGCTAACTTCAATTATTTAGCGATTTTTTTTTATTGTTTTTTTTTTATTATATTTCAATAATTTTATTTAAAAAGGGTGGTTTTAAGCGATTTATAGCTAAATTCAATTGTTATTTAAAAAATTTTGCGATTTTTATTGTTTTTTCATTATATTTCAATAATTTTATTTAAAAATGAGTGGTTTTAGGCGATGTATAGCTAAATTCAATTATTTTTTAAAATATTTTGCGATTTTTTTATTGTTTTTTAATTATATTTCAATAATTTTATTTAATAAATGTTGGTTTTTGGCGATTTATAGCTAAATTCAATTATTATTTAAACAATGTAGCGATTTTTTATTGTTTTTTCATTATATTTCAATACTTTTATTTAAAAATGAGTGGTTTTAGGCGATTTATAGCTAAATTAAATTATTTTTTTAAAAAGTTTGCGATTTTTTATTGTTTTTTCATTATATTTCAATAACTTTATTTAAAAAAGGGTGGTTTTTGGCGATTTATAGCTAAATTCAATTATTATTTGAAAAATGTAGCGATTTTTTATTGTTTTTTCATTATATTTTAATAATTTTATTTAAAAAATGTAGCGATTTTTTATTGTTTTTTCATTATATTTCAATAATTTTATTTAAAAAAGGGTGGTTTTTGGCGATTTATAGCTAAATTCAATTATTATTTGAAAAATGTAGCGATTTTTTATTGTTTTTTCATTATATTTCAATAATTTTATTACAAAAATTTAGCGATTTTTTATTGTTTTTTCATTATATTTCAATAATTTTATTTAAAAAAGGGTGGTTTTTGGCGATTTATAGCTATATTCAATTACTAGTTAAACAATTTAGCGATTTTTTATTGTTTTTTCATTATATTTCAATAATTTTATTTAATAACGGGTGGTTTTTAGCGATTTATAGCAAAATTCAATTATTAGTTAAGCAATTTAGACATTTTTTATTGTTTTCTCATTATATTTCAACAATTTTATTTAAAAAAGGGTGGTTTTTGGCGATTTATAGCTAAATTCAATTATTATTTAAAAAATGTAGCGATTTTTTATTGTTTTTTCATTATATTTCAATAATTTTATTTAAAAAATTTAGTGATTTTTTATTGTTTTTCATTATATTTCAATAATTTTATTTAAACAAGGGTGGTTTTTAGCGATTTATAGCTAAATTCAATTATTTAGCGATTTTTTTTTATTGTTTTTTTATTATATTTCAATAATTTTATTTAAAAAAGGGGGGTTTTTAGCGATTTATAGCTAAATTCAATTATTATTTAAAAAATTTTGCGATTTTTTATTGTTTTTTCATTATATTTCAATAATTTTATTAAAAAACTAAGCTAAATTCAATTATTTAGCGATTTTTTTTTATTGTTTTTTTTATTATATTTCAATAATTTTATTTAAAAATGGTGGTTTTAAGCGATTTATAGCTAAATTCAATTATTATTTAAAAAATTCAGCGATTTTTATTGTTTTTTCATTACATTTCAATAATTTTATTTAAAAAAGCGTGGTTTTGGGCGATTTATAGCTAAATTCAATTACTAGTTAAACAATTTAGCGATTTTTTATTGTTTTTTCATTATATATCAATAATTTTATATTATAATTTTAATGGCCGATTTATAGCTAAATTCAATTACTACTTAAACAATTTAGCGATTTTTTATTGTTTTTTCATTATACATCAATAATTTTATTTAAAACTGGTGGTTTTAAGCGATTTATAGCTAAATTCAATTATTAGTTAAACAATTTAGCGATTTTTTATTGTTTTATAGCTAAATTCAATTACTAGTTAAACAATTAAGCGATTTTTTATTGTTTTTTCATTATATTTCAATAATTTTATTTAATAACGGGTGGTTTTTAGCGATTTATAGCTAAATTCAATTATTATTTAAAAAAATTTATCGATTTTTATTGTTTTTTCATTATATTTCAATAATTTTATTTAAAAAAGGGTGGTTTTTGGCGATTCATAGCTAAATTCAATTTTTATTTAAAAAATGTAGCGATTTTTTATTGTGTGTTTCATTATATTTCAATAATTTTATTTAAAAAAGCGTGGTTTTGGGCGATTTATAGCTAAATTCAATTACTAGTTAAACAATTTAGCGATTTTTTATTGTTTTTTCATTATATTTCAATAATTTTATTTAAAAATGAGTGGTTTTAGGCGATTTATAGCTAAATTAAATTATTATTTAAAAAATGAAGCGATTTTTATCATTTTTTCATTATATTTCAATAACTTTATTTAAAAAAATGTGGTTTTTGGCGACTTATAGCTAAATTCAATAATTATTTAAAAAAATTTGCGATTTTTTATTGTTTTTTCATTATATTTCAATAATTTTATTAAAAAACTGGTGGTTTTTAGCGATTTATAGCTAAATTCAATTATTTAGCGATTTTTTTTTATTGTTTTTTTTATTATATTTCAATAATTTTATTTAAAAAGGGTGGTTTTAAGCGATTTATAGCTAAATTCAATTATTATTTAAAAAATTCAGCGATTTTTATTGTTTTTTCATTACATTTCAATAATTTTATTTAAAAAAGCGTGGTTTTGGGCGATTTATAGCTAAATTCAATTACAAGTTAAACAATTTAGCGATTTTTTATTGTTTTTTCATTATATATCAATAATTTTATTTAAAACTGGTAGTTTTTAGCGATTTATAGCTAAATTCAATTATTAGTTAAACAATTTAGCGATTTTTTATTGTTTTATAGCTAAATTAAATTACTAGTTAAACAATTTAGCGATTTTTTATTGTTTTTTCATTATATTTCAATAATTTTATTTAATAACGGGTGGTTTTTAGCGATTTATAGCTAAATTCAATTATTATTTAAAAAAATTTAGCGATTTTTATTGTTTTTTCATTATATTTTAATAATTTTATTTAAAAAAGGGTGGTTTTTGGCGATTCATAGCTAAATTCAATTATTATTTAAAAAATGTAGCGGTTTTTTATTGTTTTTTCATTATATTTCAATAATTTTATTTAAAAAAGCGTGGTTTTGGGCGATTTATAGCTAAATTCAATTACTCGTTAAACAATTTAGCGATTTTTTATTGTTTTTTCATTATATTTCAATAATTTTATTTAAAACGGGTGGTTTTTGGCGATTTATAGCTAAATTCAATTATTATTTAAAAAAATTTAGCGATTTTTATTGTTTTTTCATTATATTTCAATAATTTTATTTAATAACGGGTGGTTTTTAGCGATTTATAGCTAAATTCAATTATTATTTAAAAAAAATTAGCGATTTTTTATTGTGTGTTTCATTATATTTCAATAATTTTATTTAAAAAGGCGTGGTTTTGGGCGATTTATAGCTAAATTCAATTACTAGATAAACAATTTAGCGATTTTTTATTGTTTTTTCATTATATTTCAATAATTTTATTTAAAACAGGTGGTTTTTGGCGATTTATAGCTAAATTCAATTATTATTTTAAAAAATTTAGCGATTTTTATTGTTTTTTCATTATATTTCAATAATTTTATTTAATAACGGGTGGTTTTTAGCGATTTATAGCTAAATTCAATTATTATTTAAAAAAAAATAGCGATTTTTTATTGTGTGTTTCATTATATTTCAATAATTTTATTTAAAAAATTGTGGTTTTTGGCGATTTATAGCAAAATTCAATTATTATTTAAAAAATTTAGCGATTGTTTATTGTTTTTTCATTATATTTTTTTTTGTTTTTTCATTATATTTCAATAATTTTATTTAAAAAATGTTGGTTTTTGGCGATTTATAGCTAAATTCAATTATTATTTAAAAAATTTAGCGATTTTTATTGTTTTTTCAATATATTTCAATAATTTTATTTAAAAAAGGGTGGTTTTTGGCGATTTATAGCTAAATTCAATTATTTTTTTAAAAATTTTGCGATTTTTATTGTTTTTTCGTTATATTTCAATAATTTTATTTAAAACTGGTGGTTTTTAGCGATTTATAGCTAAATTCAATTATTAATTAAACAATTTAGCGATTTTTTTATTGTTTTTTCATTATATTTCAATAACTTTATTTAAAAAAGGGTGGTTTTTGGCGATTTATAGGTAAATTCAATTATTTTTTTAAAAATTTTGCGATTTTTATTGTTTTTTCATTATATTTCAATAATTTTATTTAAAACTGGTGGTTTTTAGCGATTTATAGCTAAATTCAATTATTAGTTAAACAATTTAGCGATTTTTTTATTGTTTTTTCATTATATTTCAATAACTTTATTTAAAAAAAAGTGGTTTTTAGCGATTTGTAGCTAAATTCAATTATTATTTAAAAAATTTAGCGATTTTTATTGTTTTTTCATTACATTTCAATAATTTTATTTAAAAAAGCGTGGTTTTGGGCGATTTATAGCTAAATTCAATTACTAGTTAAACAATTTAGCGATTTTTTATTGTTTTTTCATTATATATCAATAATTTTATTTAAAACTGGTGGTTTTTAGCGATTTATAGCTAAATTCAATTATTAGTTAAACAATTTAGCGATTTTTTATTGTTTTATAGCTAAATTCAATTACTAGTTAAAAAATGTAGCCGTTTTTTATTGTTTTTTCATTATATTTCAATAATTTTATTTAATAACGGGTGGTTTTTAGCGATTTATAGCTAAATTCAATTATTATTAAAAAAAAATTAGCGATTTTTTATTGTGTGTTTCATTATATTTCAATAATTTTATTTAAAAAAGCGTGGTTTTGGGCGATTTATAGCTAAATTCAATTACTAGTTAAACAATTTAGCGATTTTTTATTGTTTTTTCATTATATTTCAATAATTTTATTTAAAACGGGTGGTTTTTGGCGATTTATAGCTAAATTCAATTATTATTTAAAAAAATTTAGCGATTTTTATTGTTTTTTCATTATATTTCAATAATTTTATTTAATAACGGGTGGTTTTTAGCGATTTATAGCTAAATTCAATTATTATTTAAAAAAAATTAGCGATTTTTTATTGTGTGTTTCATTATATTTAAATAATTTTATTTAAAAAAGCGTGGTTTTGGGCGATTTATAGCTAAATTCAATTACTAGTTAAACAATTTAGCTATTTTTTATTGTTTTTTCATTATATTTCAATAATTTTATTCAATAACGGGTGGTTTTTAGCGATTTATAGCTAAATTCAATTATGAGTTAAACAATTTAGCGATTTTTTATTGTTTGTTTTATTATATTTCAATAATTTTAATTAAAAAAGGGTGGTTTTAGCGATTTATAGCTAAATTGAATTATTATTTAAAAAATGTAGCGATTATTTATTGTTTTTTCATTATATTTCAATAATTTTATTTAATAACGGGTGGTTTTTGGCGATTTATATCTAAATTAAATTATTATTTAAAAAATTTAGCGATTTTTTCATTATATTTCAATAATTTTTTTTAAAAAGGGTAGTTTTGGCGATTTATAGCTAATTTCAATTCTTATTTAAAACATTTAGCGATTTTTTATTGATTGTTTCATTATATTTCAATAACTTATAGCTAAATTCAATTATTATTTAAATAATTTAGCGATTTTGTATTGTTTTTAATTTTTTTTTTCATTCATTATTTTTTAAATAAAATTATTGAAATATAATGAAAAAACAATAAAAAATCGCTAAATTTTTTAAATAATAATTGAATTTAGCTATAAATCGCCAAAAACCACCCTTTTTTAAATAAAATTATTGAAATATATTGAAAAAACAATAAAAATCGCTAAATTGCTTAATTAATAATTGAATTTAGCTATAAATCGCTAAAAACCACCCGTTATTAAATAAAATTATTGAAATATAATGAAAAAACAATAAAAACTCGCTAAATTGTTTAACTAGTAATTGAATTTAGCTATAAATCGCGAAAAACCACCCTTTTTTAAATAAAATTATTGAAATATAATGAAAAAACAATAAAAAATCGCTACATTTTTTAAATAATAATTGAATTTAGCTATAAATCGCCTAAAACCACCATTTTTTAAATAAAATTATTGAAATATAATGAAAAAACAATAAAAAATCGCTAAATTGCTTAACTAATAATTGAATTTAGCTATAAATCGCTAAAAACCACCCGTTATTAAATAAAATTATTGAAATATAATGAAAAAACAATAAAAAATCGCTAAATTGCTTAACTAATAATTGAATTTAGCTATAAATCGCTAAAAACCACCCGTTATTAAATAAAATTATTAAAATATAATGAAAAAACAATAAAAAATCGCTAAATTGTTTAACTAGTAATTGAATTTAGCTATAAATCACCAAAAACCACAATTTTTTAAATAAAATTATTAAAATATAATGAAACAAACAATAAAAAATCGCTAAATTTTTAAAATAATAATTGAATTTAGCTATAAATCACCAAAAACCACCCTTGTTTAAATAAAATTATTGAAATATAATGAAAAAACAATAAAAATATAAGGAAAAAACAATAAACAATCGCAAAATTTTTTAAATAATAATTGAATTTTGCTATAAATCGCCAAAAACCACAATTTTTTAAATAAAATTATTAAAATATAATGAAACAAACAATAAAAAATCGCTAAATTTTTAAAATAATAATTGAATTTAGCTATAAATCGCCAAAAACCACACTTTTTTAAATAAAATTATTGAAATATAATGATTAATTGAATTTTGCTATAAATCGCCAAAAACCAAAATTTTTTAAATAAAATTATTGAAATATAATGAAAAAACAATAAAAAATCCCAAAATTTTTTAAATAATAATTGAATTTAGCTATAAATCGCCTAAAACCACTCATTTTTAAATAAAATTATTGAAATATATTAAAAAAACAATAAAAATCGCTAAATTGCTTAACTAATAATTGAATTTAGCTATAAATCGCTAAAAACCACCCGTTATTAAATAAAATTATTGAAATATAATGAAAAAACAATAAAAAATCGCTACATTTTTCAAATAATAATTGAATTTAGCTATAAATCGCCAAAAACCACCCTTTTTTAAATAAAATGATTGAAATATAATGAAAAAACAATAAAAAAATCGCTAAATTTTTTAAATAAAATTATTGAAATATAATGAAAAAACAATAAAAATATAAGGAAAAAACAATAAACAATCGCTAATTTTTTTAAATAATAATTGAATTTTGCCATAAATCGCCAAAAACCACAATTTTTTAAATAAAATTATTGAAATATAATGAAACACACAATAAAAAATCGCAAATTTTTTTAAATAATAATTGAATTTTGCTATAAATCACCAAAAACCACCCTTTTTTAAATAAAATTATTGAAATATAATGAAAAAACAATAAAAAATCCCTAAATTTTTTAAATAATAATTGAATTTAGCTATAAATCGCCTAAAACCACTCATTTTTAAATAAAATTATTGAAATATATTGAAAAAACAATAAAAATCGCTAAATTGCTTAACTAATAATTGAATTTAGCTATAAATCGCTAAAAACCACCCGTTATTAAATAAAATTATTGAAATATAATGAAAAAACAATAAAAAATCGCTACATTTTTCAAATAATAATTGAATTTAGCTATAAATCGCCAAAAACCACCCTTTTTTAAATAAAATGATTGAAATATAATGAAAAAACAATAAAAAATCGCTAAATTTTTTAAATAAAATTATTGAAATATAATGAAAAAACAATAAAAATATAAGGAAAAAACAATAAACAATCGCTAATTTTTTTAAATAATAATTGAATTTTGCTATAAATCGCCAAAAACCACAATTTTTTAAATAAAATTATTGAAATATAATGAAACACACAATAAAAAATCGCTAAATTTTTTAAATAATAATTGAATTTAGCTATAAATCACCAAAAGCCACCCTTTTTTTAATAAAATTATTGAAATATAATGAAACACACAATAAAAAATCGCTAAATTTTTTAAAAAATTATTGAATTTAGCTATAAATCACCAAAAGCCACCCTTTTTTTAATAAAATTATTGAAATATAATTAAAAAACAATAAAAATATAAGGAAAAAACAATAAACAATAGCTAAGTTTTTTAAATAATAATTGAATTTTGCTATAAGTCGCCAAAAACCACAATTTTTTAAATAAAATTATTAAAATATAATGAAACAAACAATAAACAATCGCTAAATTTTTTAAATAATAATTGAATTTAGCTATAAATCACCAAAAACCACCCTTTTTTAAATAAAATTATTGAAATATAATGAAAAAACAAAAAAAAAAATATAATGAAAAAACAATAAACAATCGCTAAATTTTTTAAATAATAATTGAATTTTGCTATAAATCACCAAAAACCACCCTTTTTTAAATAAAATTATTGAAATATAATGAAAAAACAAAAAAAATATAATGAAAAAACAATAAACAATCGCTAAATTTTTTAAATAATAATTGAATTTTGCTATAAATCGCCAAAAACCACAATTTTTTAAATAAAATTATTGAAATATAATGAAACACACAATAAAAATTCGCTAAATTTTTTAAATAATAATTGAATTTAGCTATAAATCACCAAAAGCCACCCTTTTTTTAATAAAATTATTGAAATATAATGAAACACACAATAAAAAATCGCTAAATTTTTTAAAAAATTATTGAATTTAGCTATAAATCACCAAAAGCCACCCTTTTTTTAATAAAATTATTGAAATATAATTAAAAAACAATAAAAATATAAGGAAAAAACAATAAACAATAGCTAAGTTTTTTAAATAATAATTGAATTTTGCTATAAGTCGCCAAAAACCACAATTTTTTAAATAAAATTATTAAAATATAGTGAAACAAACAATAAACAATCGCTAAATTTTTTAAATAATAATTGAATTTAGCTATAAATCACCAAAAACCACCCTTTTTTAAATAAAATTATTAAAATATAATGAAACAAACAATAAAAAATCGCTAAATTTTTAAAATAATAATTGAATTTAGCTATAAATCACCAAAAACCACCCTTGTTTAAATAAAATTATTGAAATATAATGAAAAAACAATAAAAATATAAGGAAAAAACAATAAACAATCGCTAAATTTTTTAAACAATAATTGAATTTTGCTATAAATCGCCAAAAACCACAATTTTTTAAATAAAATTATTGAAATATAATGAAACACACAATAAAAAATCGCTAAATTTTTAAAATAATAATTGAATTTAGCTATAAATCACCAAAAACCACCCTTTTTTAAATAAAATTATTAAAATATAATGAAACAAACAATAAAAAATCGCTAAATTTTTAAAATAATAATTGAATTTAGCTATAAATCACCAAAAACCACCCTTGTTTAAATAAAATTATTGAAATATAATGAAAAAACAAAAAAAATATAATGAAAAAACAATAAACAATCGCTAAATTTTTTAAATAATAATTGAATTTTGCTATAAATCGACAAAAACCACAATTTTTTAAATAAAATTATTGAAATATAATTAAACACACAATAAAAAATCGCAAATTTTTTTAAATAATAATTGAATTTTGCTATAGATCACCAAAAACCACCCGTTATTAAATAAAATTATTGAAATAGAATGAAAAAACAATAAAAAATCGCTAAATTTTTTAAATAATAATTGAATTTAGCTATAAAGCACCAAAAACTACCCTTTTTTAAATAAAATTATTGAAATATAAAGAAAAAACAATAAAAATATAATGAAAAAACAATAAACAATCGCTAATTTTTTTAAATAATAATTGAATTTAGCTATAAATCGCCAAAGACCACAATTTTTTAAATAAAATTATTGAAATATAATGAAACACACAATAAAAAATCGCTAAATTTTTTAAAAAATTATTGAATTTAGCTATAAATCACCAAAAACCACCCTTTTTTAAATAAAATTATTAAAATATAATGAAACAAACAATAAAAAATCGCTAAATTTTTAAAATAATAATTGAATTTAGCTATAAATCACCAAAAACCACCCTTGTTTAAATAAAATTATTGAAATATAATGAAAAAACAATAAAAATATAAGGAAAAAACAATAAACAATCGCTAAATTTTTTAAATAATAATTGAATTTTGCTATAAATCGCCAAAAACCACAATTTTTTGAATAAAATTATTGAAATATAATGAAACACACAATAAAAAATCGCTAAATTTTTTAAATAATAATTGAATTTAGCTATAAATCACCAAAAACCATCCTTTTTTAAATAAAATTATTGAAATATAATGAAACAAACAATAAAAAATCGATAATTTTTAAAATAATAATTGAATTTAGCTATAAATCACCAAAAACCACCCTTTTTTAAATAAAATTATTAAAATATAATGAAACAAACAATAAAAAATCGCTAATTTTTAAAATAATAATTGAATTTAGCTATAAATCACCAAAAACCACCCTTTTTTAAATAAAATTATTAAAATATAATGAAACAAACAATAAAAAATCGCTAAATTTTTAAAATAATAATTGAATTTAGCTATAAATCACCAAAAACCACCCTTGTTTAAATAAAATTATTGAAATATAATGAAAAAACAATAAAAATATAAGGAAAAAACAATAAACAATCGCTAAATTTTTTAAATAATAATTGAATTTTGCTATAAATCACCAAAAACCACCCTTTTTTAAATAAAATTATTGAAATATAATGAAAAAACAATAAAAAATCGCTACATTTTTCAAATAATAATTGAATTTAGCTATAAATCGCCAAAAACAACCCTTTTTTAAATAAAATGATTGAAATATATGAAAAAACAATAAAAAAATCGCTAAATTTTTTAAATAAAATTATTGAAATATAATGAAAAAACAATAATAATATAAGGAAAAAACAATAAACAATCGCTAAATTTTTTAAATAATAATTGAATTTTGCTATAAATCGCCAAAAATCACAATTTTTTAAATAAAATTATTGAAATATAATGAAACACACAATAAAAAATCGCAAATTTTTTTAAATAATAATTGAATTTTGCTATAAATCAACAAAAACCACCCTTTTTAAAATAAAATTATTGAAATATAATGAAAAAACAATAAAAAATCCCTAAATTTTTTAAATAATAATTGAATTTAGCTATAAAGCACCAAAAACCACCCTTTTTTAAATAAAATTATTGAAATATAATGAAAAAACAAAAAAAATATAATGAAAAAACAATAAACAATCGCTAGATTTTTTAAATAATAATTGAATTTTGCTATAAATCGCCAAAAACCACAATTTTTTAAATAAAATTATTGAAATATAATGAAACACACAATAAAAAATCGCTAAATTTTTTAAATAATAATTGAATTTAGCTATAAATCACCAAAAGCCACACTTTTTTTAATAAAATTATTGAAATATAATGAAAAAACAATAAAAAATCGCTAAATTTTTTAAATAATAATTGAATTTAGCTATAAAGCACCAAAAACTACCCTTTTTTAAATAAAATTATTGAAATATAAAGAAAAAAACAATAAAAATATAATGAAAAAACAATAAACAATCGCTAATTTTTTTAAATAATAATTGAATTTAGCTATAAATCGCCAAAGACCACAATTTTTTTAATAAAATTATTGAAATATAATGAAACACACAATAAAAAATCGCTAAATTTTTTAAAAAATTATTGAATTTAGCTATAAATCACCAAAAACCACCCTTTTTTAAATAAAATTATTAAAATATAATGAAACAAACAATAAAAAATCGCTAAATTTTTAAAATAATAATTGAATTTAGCTATAAATCACCAAAAACCACCCTTGTTTAAATAAAATTATTGAAATATAATGAAAAAGCAATAAAAATATAAGGAAAAAACAATAAACAATCGCTAAATTTTTTAAATAATAATTGAATTTTGCTATAAATCGCCAAAAACCACAATTTTTTGAATAAAATTATTGAAATATAATGAAACACACAATAAAAAATCGCAAAATTTTTTAAATAATAATTGAATTTAGCTATAAATCACCAAAAACCACCCTTTTTTAAATAAAATTATTGAAATATAATGAAACAAACAATAAAAAATCGCTACATTTTTCAAATAATAATTGAATTTAGCTATAAATCGCCAAAAACCACCCTTTTTTAAATAAAATTATTGAAATATAATGAAAAAACAATAAAAAATCGCTAAATTTTTTAAATAATAATTGAATTTAGCTATAAATCACCAAAAACCACCCTTTTTTAAATAAAATTATTAAAATATAATGAAACAAACAATAAAAAATCGCTAAATTTTTAAAATAATAATTGAATTTAGCTATAAATCACCAAAAACCACCCTTGTTTAAATAAAATTATTGAAATATAATGAAAAAACAATAAAAATATAAGGAAAAAACAATAAACAATCGCTAAATTTTTTAAATAATAATTGAATTTTGCTATAAAACGCCAAAAACCACAATTTTTTGAATAAAATTATTGAAATATAATGAAACACACAATAAAAAATCGCAAAATTTTTTAAATAATAATTGAATTTAGCTATAAATCACCAAAAACCACCATTTTTTAAATAAAATTATTGAAATATAATGAAACAAACAATAAAAAATCGCTAATTTTTAAAATAATAATTGAATTTTGCTATAAATCACCAAAAACCACCCTTTTTTAAATAAAATTATTGAAATATAATGAAAAAACAATAAAAAATCGCTAAATTTTTTAAATAATAATTGAATTTTGCTATAAATCACCAAAAACCACCCTTTTTTAAATAAAATTATTGAAATATAATGAAACACACAGTAAAAAATCGCTAAATTTTTTACATAATAATTGAATTTAGCTATAAATCACCAAAAACCACCCTTTTTTAAATAAAATTATTGAAATATAATCAAACAAACAATAAAAAATCACTAAATTTTTTAAATAATAATTGAATTTAGCTATAAATCGCCAAAAACCACCCTTTTTTAAATAAAATTATTGAAATATAATGAAAACAACAATAAAAAATCGCTAAATTTTTTTAATAATAATTGAATTTAGCAATAAATCGCTAAAAACCACTCTTTTTTTAAATAAAATTGTTGTTTTTTCATTATATTTCAATAATTTCATTTAAAAAGGATAGTTTTTAGCGATTTATAGCTAAATTCAATTATTATTAAAAAATTTTGCGATGTTTTGTTGTTTTTTTCATTATATTTCAATAATTTTATTTAAAAAAGGGATTTTAGCGATTTATAGCTAAATTCAATTATTATTTAAAAAATTTTGAGATTTTTTATTGTTTGTTTCATTATATTTCAATAATTTTATTTAAAGAAGGGTGGCTTTAGCGATTTATAGCTAAATTTAATTTATATTTAAAAAAATTAGCGAATTTTTACTGTTTTTTTCAATTTATTTTAATAATTTTATTTAAAAGAGGGTGGTTTTAGCGATTTATAGCTAAATTCACTTATTTTTTAAAAAAAATTTTTATTTTTTATTGTTTGTTTTATCATATTTCAATAATTTTATATAAAAAATGTGCTTTTAGCCGTTTATAGCTAAATTCAATTATTATTTAAAAAATTTTGCGATTTTTTATTGTTTGTTTCATTATATTTCGATAATTTTATTTAAAAAGGGTGGTTTTAACGATTTATAGCTAAATTCAATTATTATTTAAATTATTCATTATTATTCACTCAGCACCGTGCATATTAATTTTATCTTTCTAGGTCCAATACTAACGGAAATTCAAAAAGTACCAGTTAATGAATTACTAAGTACCAAAACGTTCCCTATTATAGATTCTCATTCACTCAGGACATTGCATGTTTAATTTTATCTTTCTAGGTCCAATACTAACGGATATTCAAAAAGTACCAGTTTATGAATTAAAAAGTAACAAAAACTTCCCTCTTATAGATTCTCATCAACTCAGGACATTGCATGATGAATTTTATGATTCTAGGCTCAATATTAATGGAAATTCAAAAAGTACCAGTTAAAGAACAAAAAAAGTACCAAAAAGCCCTCTTACAGATTCTCATTCACTCAGGACCTTGCATGTTTAATTTTATGTTTCTAAGCCAAATACTAACGGAAATTCAAAAAGTACCAGCTAAAGAACAAAAAAGTACCAAAAACTTCCCGCTTATAGATCCTTATCCACTCCGGGCATTGCATCTTGAATTTAATGTTTCTAAGTCCAATATTAACGGATATTTAAAAAGTACTTGTTTAAGAACTAAAAAGTACCAATAAGCGCTTTTAGAGATTCTCATTCTCTCAGGACCATGCAGGTTTAATTTTATGTTCATAAGACCAATCTTAGCGAAAATTTAAAAAAAGTACCAGTTAAAAAACGAAAAAGTACCAAAAATATCCCTCCAACAGATTGTTATTTACTCAAGACCTTGCATGTTGAACTTTATGATTCTAGGTTCAATATTAATGAAAATTCAAAAAGTACCAGTTAAAGAAAAAAAGTACCAAAAAGCCCTCATACAGATTCCCATTCACTCAAGACCTTGCATGTTTAATTTTATGTTTCTAGGTCCAATACAAACGAAAATTCAAAAAGTACCAGTTAACGAATAAAAAAGTACCGAAAAGATACCTCTAACAGATTCTCATTTACACAGGATCTTGCATGTTTAATTTTATGTTTCTAGGTCCAATACTGACGGAAATTCAAAAAGTACCAGTTAATGAACAAAAAGTACCTAAAAGCCCTCTTACAGATTCTTACTCAGGACCTTGCATGTTTAATTTAATGTTTCTAGGTACAATGCTTACGGATATTCAAAAAGTACCAGTTAACGCATAAAAAAGTTCCAAAAAGTACACTCTTACTGACTCTCATCCACTAGGTCCAATACTAACGGAAATTCAAAAAGTACCAGTTAAAGAACAAAAAAGTACCAAAAAGTTCCGTCATAGATTCTTATCGACTCAGGATATTGCATGTTGAATCTTATGTTTTAAGGTCCAACATTAACGATAATTAAAAAAATACCAGCTGCAGAACCAAACATTTTAGTAAAATTAGAAATTTCCCGTAATTCCCCTTTTTGGTACTATTTTTTCCCCCAATTAATGTATAAAAAAATTTGAGTACTTTTGTTATGTAAATTTATAATACAAGTTTGACAGTTTAACTACCCTAAAGTTATACAAAATTATGTCGGTATGCAAATACAGTGGTTATGGTAATACAGTGTTGATATGGACCTCAAAATATAAAATTTTTTTCGAAAATGTGGCAATATCAATTTTAATATTTTAACTAAAAATGTGAAAATTATACATTTCTTGAGTGTCTATTAATAAAAGGATATGTAATCGTAGTAAATAAGCAATAGTCAATTCATAATCAATAAAAATTAAAAAAAAAAAATTTTTTTTGAAAAAAATCTCCTGAAATTATGTCGGTCCCCAAAGCAAGCTTTAGACCTATGATTTATTTGGGACCGGTACCCAAAGTATACAAATGACCTTAAAAAAAGCCGTATATCGAAAAACAGACCCCAACACATCGCCATGACATATATATATATATATATATATATATATATATATATATATATAAAAGTATATATACACATACATATAGCGACACAACATACCCTGCCGGCAAATGAGTAGCTAACTACAAAAAAAGCCAACTTTAAGTTAGCTTGTATAGACTAACTTAAAGCCAACAACTAAGCAATGGAAAATTTACATTAACCAAAGTGTATACAAACACTGTATATTTTAAGTAGAGAGAGCCATGTCGATTGGCAAACAAAATGTCATTATAGTCAAAAAACATAGTTTTTTAATACAAAAACTACACTGCCCCGGTAGACTAGCTGGTAGCGAGCTAGTCTATCAGCACCGAGGTTGCGGGATCGAATCCCACCAGAGACAGAAAAAAAATAAAAAATAAAATAAAGTAAAATAAAATAAGAAAAAATAAAAAAAAAATAATTAAAAAATTAAATTAAATTAAAAAAAATAAAAAAAAAAATTAAAAAAAATAAAAAAAAATTTACTTTATTGACTTTGTGTAACTATATATTTTTATAAAGTTTTTGCTGGGTAGCTACAAAAAGTTAACTTTTAAGTTAACTGAAAGTAATGCAGAGTCGGACAATTGACTACTTCCTAGGACATCGCAATGTTAAAAAAGTTAGTTAATTACATATAAAAGTAATCCAATTGTCAACCACCACTACTTGAGAAATAGTTAGCTTTAAATTAATTGAAAGTTAACTGAATTGCCTGCAGGGTATAAACATAAACATGCATATACATAAACATACATACACATACAAACACGTTTATACATATATATACACATATACACCCATGTATATATACACAAACACATACCTACATATGTATACACATACATGTACATATCCACATACATATATCTATTTAAAAAAAGACAATAAATAATAAAAAATGTAGTGTTATCAAATAGTTCATCTCTTAATAACTAAATTTCTATAATTACTAGCTATATTTTCCGTGTCCGCTTTGAAGTTCATTCTTTGTGTTATTGGTGTATTAATTATGTGTAACATTTCTAATATAAATCTGCGTTTGTAGTTTGTTTCATTGTTTAACACTGATGCATTTTCAAAATTTGGATAGTGATTTTGTTCATAACAATGATGAGATAATGCTGTTTTTCTAGAATTAATATTTCTATATTTTTGATCCGATCTATGCCCTGCAACTCTAGTCCTTAATTTATTTTTCGTTGTACCTATATAAACCTTGTCACAATTCTCATTATCATTTCCTTTACAAGGAATTTTGTATATAATGTTCGACATATCCCATTTATTAATCCTATCCTTAGTCTTGCTATATAAACTATTCAATGTATTGTAAGCCCTATATGCCACTCTATATTTTCCCGTGTCAAAAATCTTAGATCCTTTAATCCTTTCCGATATGTTAGGTATATACGTTAACGATTTGTATATTCTAGGTTCTATTGTTATTCCCGTATTATCATTAGTTCCCTCCTTATATTGATTAATTAATCTATAAATCAGTTTCCTTGGAAAATTGTTGTCCCTTAGTATATTTCTAATTTTAATTATGTTCTTCCTGTGAAAAATTCTATCACTAATCGTCAGTACTCTATTTATCAAATTTTTAGCAGTATTCATAATCATCCGTTTACTATGCTTAGAATAAAAATTTACAATTCTTCCCGATGCTGTTGGCTTTTGATACCAATCTAGTACTAACTTGTTTCCTCTTTTTATTATTAATGTATCTAAGAAAGGTAATTCCGAATTGGACTCCATCTCTAAAGTGAAGTTAATATAACTACTAAATTCATTAAAGGTTTTCAATAAGTCATTCACACCGCATTCAGACATAATGCAGAATATATCATCTACATATTTTATCATTATTTTTGGTTTAATATTTAATTTCCCAATAGATACATCAAGTAATTTCTCCATAACTATATCAGCTATAATTGGAGATGCAGGAGATCCCATTGGAAGTCCTTTTTGTTGTGTATATACTTTTCCATTACATTGGAAGTATCTATTGTCCTCAACACAAAATTTTAAAATTCTAAAAAATAGTGGCTTTTCAATCTCCGTATGTTGCTTTATTATATCCCACTTTTCTTCTATTATTTTAAGTGCTAAATCAACTGGTACGCTAGGAAATAGTGATACCACATCCAATGAAATTAATTTTTCATTCATTTGTATACAATGATTCTTTAATTTTTCCTTTAATTGCAACGAATCCTTTACATTATAAATCGAATGTTCCGTAATCTTTTTTAAAATATTTGTTAAATATTTACATAATTCATAAGAAGGCGAGTTTATAAAAGAACATATTGGCCTCAAAGGAAAATCATTTTTGTGGATTTTTGGTAACCCATAAAGTTTAGGTGCAGTTGCTATACTAGTTTTTAGTCTATTCTTATCATATGCTGACATAATTTTTCGTTTAAATAGTTCTTCTATAATTTCATTGTTAGTCTTTTCCAATTTATTTGTAGGATCCTTATTTATCAATTTATATTTTGTAACATCTCCTATTATATCATTAATTCGTACATCATAGTCACTCCTATACATAGCTACGGTTGTGTTACCCTTATCCGCTTTCAATACTAATATATTCTTATTTTTCTTTAAAAAACCCTTTGTTTCACTAACCTTACCTAATATAAACTTATCCCTGTTATTTAATCTCATTTTATTTAAATGGTTATCTATAATAATTGATAATTTATTCCTAGCTATCTCTTGTCCTTCTTTATCTTCTATTGTCTGAACTAAATCTTCTCCTTCCGATATCATCTTTAGTGTTGGAAAATCTTCTCTTTTTACTGGTAATACGTATTTTGGCCCTAATGAAAGGACCCATTTAACGTCCGTTGGAATATCTTCCCGAGTTTTATTCACAAAAAATTTATTATTTATTCTAATTCCTAATTCTTCATTTTTTAAATTCCAAAACCACCCGAAGTTTTGTCGTAAAACTTTGCGGGCGTAATACACACTGACGTGGTATGAAATAATGAGGACAATCAGGCACTTTATTGTCTGCAATAGACATATGCCCCAGATTAATGTATTCTTTCATGAAAGAATTATACATCTCTTTCGTTTGTGGTTCTTTTGACAGCCGACGTTCCAACGATAGGAATCGCCGCTTGGCTGTTTCAAAAGAGAGACCCAACGTTTTTGGATCCGCTTTGAAAGGTAGCGCCACTTCAAATTTACCCGACGGCAATTGTCGAATAGATTTTGTAAAATGTTCCTCACATTGTTGATGTTCTATAGATAGAACATTCGCCTCCTGGGGAATTTCTTCTAATTCCCAAAATTTTTGAACTATTGAATCCAAAGATGATTCGTTTTCATTTAGAGTACTTAAATGGCATGAATTTTTAATTAAATTCTTCGACTCTTTGTATTTGCCCGAAACAATCCAACCCAGAAGCGTTTTCTGAAGAGTTGGAATGTTTGGACTCTTTTTAATTTGACCAACACAAAGCAATTCAAAGAAGATCTCAGCGCCGATCAACATATCAATTTTCTGAGGTTTGAAAAAATATGGATCAGCTAATTCTATGTTACCAGGCAAATTCCAATCAGAAGTTGAAATAACTTGATCTGGTTGGTAAGAAGAAATCGATCGAAGAACCCAATAATCCGAAGAAAATTCGTGGGAGTTCATTCGAGATTTTACCGTGGCTTGTAATTTAAATTTGGCGGAAGCATTCGTTTTTCCAATTCCAACTAAACTGAGATTTCGTTCCTTTTTTTCGTAGTTGAAGTCGCTGAGCTAGTTCCTCAGTTACAAAATTTATTTGTGAACCGGAGTCCAATAAAGCTCTCGCCAGAATATACTGTCCAGATTTATCTTTGATTTTAACCAAAGCCGTTGCCAATATCACATTGTCTTTAGAACTAGAACGACTTTGTACTTGTGCATTATTTGCAGCATAAATGTGTAACAAAGTGTTATGTGCGCAACTACAAACTCGACACTTTGACGATTTGCATTTTGTCACTGTATGTCTTTTTTCAAACAATACAGGCAGGAACGCCTTTTACAAAATCAAATCTCTGCTGCACAGGCATTGCAGAGAAAGACGGACAAGCGTTTACAAAATGTTGTGTCGATTTACAAAATATACATTTTGAGGAATTTCGTTGTGTTCCCGCTTGAACCGAAAAGGATTTAGCTTTCTTCTTTATAAAGGTATCGCTCGTTTTTGACACGGGGGCATTTTGAGTAGAAGCCTGTGAACGATGATTCGGTTTGGTTTTCGAGGCTTCCTCAGCAGAGATATGCTGGAAACGTTTATTTAATGCGGCCTCACAATCACTCCACAAGGGCAACTTTTGATAGTCAAGTTGCTCCTCCCATTTTGTACGAGTGACTGGATCAACCTTTGACATAACCAGATGAATTATCATGGCGTTGACAATGTCTTTCTCATTACCAATCGACAAAAGTGAACCGTAAATCGCCGACACCGTGTCAATCATGCTCCTCAAGGCTGAAGAGGAGGCCCTAGACATTTCCGAAAGATCAAACAATTTTCTTATGTTGTCAAAAAAGATCAAACACGGATTATCGTAAACTTTCTTCAAACTTTCTAAAGCCTTGGAATAATTTTGCTCGGTCACTTGGTACGCCTTTACCGTACCAAGCGCTTCATCTGAGAGACATGATATGAGATGATTAAACTTTTCAATATCAAATAGAGACGTATCGGTATGAACCAAACTATTGAACAGACTAATAAAATTTTTATAATCCGAGTATTTGCCACTGAATTTAGGCAATTTCATAAGTGGGAGTCTGCTTTTGTGACCCTGAAAGGCAAATGACGTTTCACCCACGCATGGGTTTCTCGGAGTTAAGTAACTCAAAAAAAGGCTCTTTGTGTCAATGCACAAATCTTCCACTTCGGCCCGATCACCATTTGTGGGACCCAGAACCTCAATCTCGGACTAAATGTCCATCGCATCATCTATATAACAGTTTAAAATCTCAAGGCGACAGTGTAGGTTGTTCTGAGAGAATGAAATAGTTTTCTCTTCAATCGAGGTTTTCATCCTCATTATGTTGGTCATTACTGTATTCTTTTGTGCATATAAGCCTTCGATTGTGATCGCACCTTTATGTTTTCTTGGAGCCATTTTGCAATAAAGTTTCTCACAAAAATGTAGGTATCACAGAAAGTATATAGGAAACCAATAAGCGATTATCAATTTCCCTTAGAAATATTTATTTCCGTAAGGATCTCAAGGAAATTGTACTATTTTGTCGTTAAGACAATAGAAACGATTTCAAATAATTTCCAAAATCAACTTACGGTTTAAAATCAATTTAAAAAAAAACGCTTAAGGAAATTTTCTGGAAGGATCTCAAGGAAATTGAAATGATTTTGTCGTTTAGATAAATAAAAACGAATTTTTAATAATTTCCGAGATCAACTTTCGGTTTCGAATCAATTTCAAAAACCACTTTTATAAAAGTACAGAAATTTTTGCTGGTCTCAACTATTTTTTATCACAATTCACACAATTTTATCAAAATGAAAATACAATTCTTTGCCTGAAGTGAAATATAAAGTATCAATTTCAATTATTGCACTAAAATCACAAATTTTTTGCACAATTTTACCGAAAAATCAAATTTACCTATTTTTCCCGAAAAGTAAAAAATTGTTTGCTGGGTTAGCAATTGTAATTTTAGGAAATTTAAATAATTTAAATAAATTTTATAAAAAATCAACAAAAAATTACACACAAAATATTGCTTTCAAATTTCTCTCAAATTGCTTGCTGGGTTGTATGGATGCAAACAACCAAGAATACAGCAAAGAACAAGAAAATTTTTCCGAATTTCTTTTAATTTTCTCGCTATTTTGATATATAATTTTCCAAAAAATATATGTTTTATTGTTAATTTATTTACCACAGCCTCTTTATTAACAAATTCACTCGCAAATCTATATATATAAAAAGAAGTGTACATTTTGATTGTCACTCCATAACTCGAGAACGGCTCGAACGATTGCCATAAAATTTTTAGGGAAGGTACAGGGAGGAGTGATGATGGTTAGTTGATTTTGAAATCCAAAATCGGTCTAGCCATTATCTATATATATAAAAATGAAAAATGTTTGTATGTTTGTTTGTGTGTTTGTTTGTTTGTTTGTTGGCTTATAGACTCCGAAACTACTGAACCGATTTTCCTGAAATTTTTACAGTAACTTCACGTCAGCCCTAAAAATAAAATAGGCTACTTATTTTTTCGATAGGGGCAGGGGAATTGGTACCCCCCATAGAATGCCAATATTAATTATCGCATATCTTAAGAGCCGCTGGACGCATTTTGCTGAACTTTTTGTAGTAGGATCTTCTGAGCCCCGAAATTGAAATAAAATAGCAGCGGGGGTATTGGTTGGAATCCCCCATATGACGCCAATGTTTAACATCGCATATCTTAAGAACTGTAATAGCGAGAATGTTTAAACTTTCTAGAAGTCACTCTTATGGTATACTACACTTTTAAAAATAAAAATAAAGCGGTTAGGCGCAGGGGGGGAAATCCCTCCCATAGGATGCATACATTAAATATCGATCAACTGAATAACTTTTAAAGGGAGAGTCTTCAAACGTGGTTAAAGCTACTATTATAGTAAACTATAAATTTCAATATAAAAATGGGCGGGAGAGACAGGGGAGGAGCAGTACCCCTCATAGATAGAAATATTAATAAGAGCGAGCCACTGCACGCATTTTGTTGAAATTTTGGTAGTAGGATCTTCTGAGTCCCAAAATTGAAATAAAGTAGCAGTGGGGGAAGTGGTTTTCCCCATAGGACGCCAATGTTTAATATCGCATATCTTAAGAACTGTTATAGGGAGAATGTTCAAACTTTGTAGTAGTCACTAATATGGTATACTACACTATTGAAAATAAAAATAAAGCGGGTAGGCGCAGGGGGGAATACCTCTCATAGGATGTATATATTAAATATCGCTCAACTGAAGAACTATTAAAGGGCGAGTCTTCAAACGTAGTTAAAACTACTATTATGGCAAACTTTAAATTTCAATATAGTAATGGGCGGGGTAGAAAGAGGAGGAGCAGTTCCCCTCATAGATAGAAATATTAATAAGAGCCGCTGCAAGCATTTTGTTGAACTTTTGGTAGTAGGATCCTCTGAGTCCCAAAATTTAAATAGCAGCGGGGGAAGTGTTACACTCCATAGGACGCCAATGTTTAATATCGGATATCCTAAAAACTGTTAAAGTGATAATGTTCAAACTTTGTAGAAGTCACTCTTATGGTATACTACACTTTTAAATATAAAAATAAAGCGGGTAGGCGCAGGGGAGAAATACCTTCCATAGGATGCATATATTAAATATCTCTCAATCGATAAAGTGGTTAAAGCAGTGTTGCGAAGCGCACCGGGTTAAGCTAGTTACTTAATAAATGTCAGTCCGATTATAATAATTTTACCTCAATCTTCGCTGTAAAAAATTCGGTATCACCGCAACTGTTACACAATTATCCCTTTGGAAATTAACCGGCATTTACTTTTCCCTTATGTGTTCTAATTTTCTAATTTTACCATCAATTGTCCCACAAATTGTTTTCACTTATTTTATAAATTATCAAATTATTTATTTACCATCTGTGGGTGTTTGTTTACATGTACATTTACCATCTGATCGATGGTGTTGCCAAATGCGATCAGTACACTTTAAAAAAACAGTGTTGGCAAACGATTATATTATCAAAAGTAACGAGTACAATGTAAACGAAGAAAATAAGCAAAGCAAGTGTCAAATAATAATGGCAAACGCGATTGTGGAATAACTAAGGACAACACGAAAAAAGGTAAAAAATTAGAAACTTGTAAATACTTCAGAATTAAATAAAATAATTTATTTTTTCTTTTTTATAGGAAAAAAAACAAGAGATACCGACAAAAGAGAGAACGAACGGTAAGTAAAGCAACTGGCAGCGAGGAGGCTTAAATTTCCGTGGTTTCGTAATTATATACCAACACGATAATTAAGTTTGATATATTGTTGTAATAATGAATTTTAACAATAAACACTTATGTATATTTTGTGTGTTTCACTATTCGGATGGCTTATAAATTTAAAAATTTGATTGAAAGAACGAATAATTTAAGGTGTGGAATAATAACTTTGGTAAAATTTTAATTTTATAACACAAAATTTGGATTTAAGTTTTAGTTAAATATAAATGCAAAGTCTCACACTAATTATTGGTTCTTGAATACCTGGTTAGGGTGTTGTTGTTCGGCACTTTCCTTTTGACACAAGGTACAATTACACTTCGGCATTGGATTAAGTAGGCTTTTGATGATGATGACTTCCTTCAATAGGGTATGGGATGATAAAGATGATGATTTGTGGTCCTTGTTGCAATAACAGACACTATATTATTTTTTTTTTAAGCTTTGTTTCACCGAGGGGTTTTACTAACGCACACACGGTCGAATCTTGTTATATTTTTATGAATATACGAGCGCGGTATACGCGAATCTTTCACAAAATTTATTTTATTTAAGAACACTGTCCCTGCTCGGGCGCCAAAATGTTTTTCCTTAAGGATTTTTAAGGAATGGTTTTTACCACAATGAAATTTTTTAAAGTTTAAAAACCGAAATTAATTTTGTTTTCCAAAATGATGGACGGTGGATTAAATAAATAGTTTATAAGATAAAAAATCCGCTTTGAAAATGATACACGTTCGGTTGTATTCAGTATTCGCACAAGATTGATTTATTTTAGAAAATGGATTCTTAACTAAACTTCCAGTATTACAGAATTCACAAATTTCCCAAGCAAATTGACAATTAAGATAGTAAGTTACGTTAAATGAATAGTAAGAAAAAAAAAGTAGTTACGTTGAAAGAAAAAAGGATGAATTAAGAAAACTGTTACAAGAAATTAAATTAAAAAAAATAATAATAAAAATCGGCAGAAATGGCGAAACAATAACAATTCTTGAACCAAAACGAGCAAATAAAAAAATAATTCATATCAATGTAATACATATTTTTTAATCAATAGATATTATTTATTTATTAAAAAATAAACTGTGATATAAGTTTATTAGTAATTTAAATAGTTTAAGGAGATCTTCTAAAATAATCTTTTAGAAAAATAATTTGGTTAAAATGTTAAGGATTTAAGCGACTCTTTTCTTTAGTTTTGATAAATTTTGACTTGGAAAAAATTCTTTTACTTATCGTATATGTTGCATAAATCGAAAGCAACCAATAATACAGAATATCAAAATTCTCAGTCCTTTTCCTAGATTTTTCTAAACATATAAAATATTCCATTAAGTTATTAGAGTCCTGTTTTAATTTTTAAAATTTTTAACACTTCAAATTGTTTCAGTTAATTCAGTTAAAAGATTGCTCGTGTTACTATTGAGAGTTTCTTCTGTTGTCAGTTCATCTGTTACTCATCCTAACAAAGCTTAGCACCGATCATTCGGCAAAAAAGTTTATTTCCGAATTCCTTAATTTCTGTTTTTATAGGAAATAGGAGGAAATATATTGTATGAAAAATATTTCTAAACACAACTTTTTTGGTGCACATAGGTAACATTTTGGTGAACTTTGGTACAGAAAACGTTGTAAAATTGGACACGGATGCATTGTAGAATGCATTAAAAAAGAGTGAATTTCCTTTGCAACTAACGTTTTTGAACTCACCAAAATTTTAAAACACAAAAAATATGGTTAAATACTACAAACAATTAGAAATTTTATTACATCGGTTAATCGGTTAACCGACTGAAATTAACCGGTTTAATCGTTAATCGAAAATAGCCAATTTTAATTTAACCGATCAGTTAATCGGGTAGTAATTAATCGGTTAACCTATTAACGGTTAACCGAATGAATACCCTAGTACATACATACGTATTATACATGTTAGGTATATTACTACATAAAATGTAAATTAGATGTTAATAGAGATAAGTTTAATAAAACAAAAAAAATATTTGTTTTTATACCCACACCACAATAGTGGAGAGGTCATTATGCGTTTGTTCTGCAGCCGTATTCTGTTATTCGCTAAAGCTAAATCTCTATCGCTAAAAATCTAAAAAATTGATTTAGCGGTTTTTGGCTACGAATGCAATTATGTAACGTGTATTGCTGAATTTGGCAATGCCATACAAATTTAATTCGCCGCAATTTTAGCTTTAAATGTCATCGCTAAAATTGTTCAATTTTGTGTTCTCTAAGGCATTTTAGCGATCGAAATTTAGCTTTAGCTAATATCCTTTTCACACTTGTCAACATTTAACATCAATTTGCGAAGATGTTGGAATTTTTCCATAAGAAATACAAAGGCTAAAAATCAAAATATTTCAACATCTTTACAGAATGTTACTATCTCATTTTGTTCCCTTTAACATTTTTCGATTCTTTTAGTGTCATCACTAGAAAAGTGGCAATAAATTCTGTTATTATTGTGGCATCACTGATAAAATGGAAGTTGCTTTGAAAGTAGCGTTACCATTTCTCAAGTTTTTCCATTTTTTCAAGCCTTATTTTGCTTAATTTAGCTAAAATTATTAAACGAAATGAATTAGAAATACATTTTGGTGTTATCTTTTGAAATGTTGGCACTTTTGTAGAAAAAAAAAATATTTAAAAAAAATAAAAGTTTTTTTTTTCAGAAATGGTGACATTTTTTATTGATAGTAGATGTTAGATGTTTCAAGTGTGAACGCGTATTTCACATATTCAACATCTTCCATGCGTTCCTCCGAAATGTATGCAAGTGTACAAAGGGTATTAGCGGTTCTCCTATTATGGTTTAAAACTCATCTCTTGTTCAGTTGAAATGTTGCAGTTTTTGTATTATGGTGTTCAACTCTTTTTTTTAGTGCGGTTTACAAAAACATCAACAATTTACAACCAGAGACCGTATTCGAATACTTTTAAAACCATCTTTTTTGGTTTTTTTTTTTTTCATATAAAAATAAATTAAAAATTTTTATTTATTGTTTCGACTGCCGATTTTTTCAGAGTTGTGTTTTTTTACGTGCAACTGTGTGTAGCATTTGTTTTTGACATTTCTACTCTTTTTTACACAAACATATGCTTTTGTTCTTGACATCTCTTTATAATTTTTTTACAAGAAAAAGAAGGATTGTTGCGCGCAGACCTACTAATTGGGCCATGATTGCTTTTCTTTTTGAAAAAAATTAAATAAAAATCGTTTTTGATGTTTATCACAAAAGTATAAAATTATTTTCAACCTTTTTCGTCAGATGAAAAAATTTAAAAATAATCAGGGGTGTTCTGGAAATCGAAAACGCAAAACGCTAAAATTTGGAAGAGGGTTTTAATACACTTTTAATCTAATTTGTAAAATTTTTGTTATAAAATTCTGTTTAATAAAGAAATATTTCTATAACATTTGTCATAAAATTCTTTTATTACTGAAATTTTATCTAAAAACGAGGTTTAAAATTCTTGCGTTTTGCGTTTTCGATTTCCAGAACAGCCCTGAATAAAAATGTGATGTTAGAAAAAATTATATAAGAACAAGTAAGAGTGCTATATTCGGCTGTGCCGAATCTTATATACCCTTCACCATTGTGCAAGCAGAATACAGAGCAACTAGACAAAAACTAAATAAAACTAAATAAAAAAAAACTCGCATAGAAAATAACATTTAAAACAAAAACAAATTTTAGAAATTGTTTTTGTTTTAAATGTAATTTTCTATGCGAACGTTAACGTGTGACATCGTGGGATTGGCTGTAAAAGAAAAATTATCTTTGAAAAATTGAACCAGAGGACTAAGAGTTTCTAAACTCAACCCCCTAGACGACTGAACCATAAACGAACGTTGTTTGAATATCATTAAAATGAAATATGGCCCGAATAATAGACAACCGCTTTTGAACTTCGCTTTTCACAAGGACCCAGAATATATATACTTGATTGGGTGTAGGACCAATATTGTAGAAATTACAAACGGAATGACAAAGTTATATATACCCTTTTTACCTTCGGTGAAGGGTATAAAAAGAGTAATTTTTGGGAATTCAGTATTTCGGTTATAACTCAGGCATTTTTTAGCCGATTTGACAGATTTATATACCAACGTGTTTAAGAAGAAATTTACCATTTACTTGAGTTATAAAGCTTGGATTCAGGGCATCCCTAAAATTTAGGTTTTTAGCCCATTTTTGAAGTATTTTGCTCATAAATTACCCATTGTCTAACCAATTTGATAGTTCTATATACCGACGTTTTTAGGAAGAATTTTACCATTTACTTAATTTATATTTATATATAAACATTTATATACAGGTATGTGATGGAAAACGATTTTGAAAACAAAACGATTTGAAAACGATAATATCGTTTTCGGTATCTTTAAAAATTGATTTCTAATACATTTTCCTCCGTTTTCATTTATATATTCTGTTAAATTCTTTATTAAATATATTAATTGAACTGTATTTTGAACAAAAAATAAAGACTTTACTTCAGAAATGGATTTTAAAATCGGTCGAAATTCATCACACCTGCTAAAAACTATCATTTTGAAAACGATCGTTTTTCATCACATACCTGATATACTTGTATACATATATTTTAACAAAGTTAATTATAAAAAGAGTAATTTTAGGGGACTCAGTATTTCGGTTATAACTCAGCCATTTTTTAACCGATTTGACAGATTTATATACCGACGTGTTGAAGAAAAAATTTACCATTTACTTGAGTTACAAAGCTTGGACTCGGGGAGATCTATGGTTCCCGAAAGTGGGTATTAAAAAAAAAAATTTAATTTTGGTCATAACTTTTTTGCATCTGAACCGATTTTCCCGAGTTTTTTATAAAATATTTCCGATATTTTGGTATATAAGTCATATTCATAGGATATATGGCAGCCGTAAAATTTAGGTTTTTATACAATTTTTAATTTTTTTTTGTACGGGAGGTACCCAGCCCATTTCTCCAATTCCGCCCAGATTTTGTAGGATGGTGTGTATTGGCAACCTAAATGTGTGTACCTAATTTGGAAACTTTGGCTTTTGCCGTTCCCCAGATATACAGCAACAAGTAATAAAAATACAACAAACACAAGGGATTTTTGTAAAAAATTAGAGGTAGTCGTGGTTTTTTGCTCATATCTCAGCCATTTGTGGACCGATCTGGCTGAATTTCAATAGCAAAATTATAATAAGAATACCTGACATAAAGATACCCCAACCAAGTCCCCATCATATCTGGGGGCTTCGGAAAACCCATTTCAACAGACAGACGGACAACCGGTTTTGAACTTCGCTTTTCATAAGGACCCAGAATATATATACTTTTGGATTGTTGGATCAATATTGTAGAAATTACAAACGGAATGACAAAGTTATATATACCCTTTCTACCTTCGGTGAAGGGTATAAAAACAGTAAGATAAAAGAATATTTATACGTACATTTAAGCCCGTTTTCACAACTAAACGAAAGCTTAAGGTAAGATTTTATGCAAAAAATTTTCTGTGTTTACAACTTAACTTTAACCTAAAGTGAGTGATAAGTTAAGGTCAGGTTCGTTCATCCTGCGTCTTAATTAATTAGTTCAAGAACATTTTGGATTAAGCCACCATTAAACAAAACTAAATTACCCCACGCTTAAATGCCTTTCACGCTTATTTACCTCGAGTTTTAAATCCCCGATTTTTTTCTTCCATTTTTTAAACAAAAATCCACGTTTAATTGCCATACGCTTAATTACCCGATTCGGATAATTGCCTTGAAAATTTAACTCCCAAAATAAAATTATACCTAAATTTCATCCGTTTAATTGCCTGAGTACTTCATATTTGACAAAAACACAGCAAGTAATGTAACCAAGTTTTACATGTTACTAATTTGAAAATATGCACTAAAATTTTTTTAAAAAAATATGCATAAAAAACAAAATGTGGCTTGATTAAAAGCAAAATATTCAACAAATTAATATTTGCAATAAAAGTTATGTTATGCGATCAAGATTAATATAAGAGTTATATATTATCTAGATACACCAAATTTATAAGATAGTTTGTCTTAAAGAGATTAAACTTTGAAGTTTGCATGGGGACTATGTTTCGTTTTTATGACAATTAAACGTTTTTACCCAATTTTATCAAATTATCTAAAAACTGCTACCTTAACTTTTCGCACAAGGTTTACATGGACATACAACTAGCAAGATGGATGGACGGACGGACGGACACGAAAAGATTACCTAAACAAGTGTTTCTGATTCGATCGTTTACTAAACGATGCGTCTAGGTTTCTATTTATAAGTTGCGAAAAACACTTATCTTCAACAAAAACTTGCTATGGCTTAAAATTGTACAGTGAAAATTTAATGTAGGTGGCGAAATTAAGGCAACAGATTTTAAGCAATTTTTTTTTAAAACTTAAAATATGTGTGCAATAAAAATGCAGCAGCAATGGCTACAATATGGAAATTATTTACAAACAAATCGATACCAAAACTCATTTAAAGCTCTAAACGCATAAATATATTGTTTCTGCATTCATTGGTCGCACAAGAAAAACCATGCAATTGCATATTTACGTCTTCCATGTGTAGTAGTAGGATATGACAGGACATCTCAGAAAGCACTACAGACAAAATTTAAGACAACAAATCCCATTGTTTTTTATTGCTATCTCTTAAGATTAAGCTGATACATGTAAAAATTCCTTTCTTAAATTTTTACATACATCAAAGTTAAGTTATCTTGTAAATAAATACGTCTAATTACCTAACTGAGGTATTTAAACGAATTCGCTTAATTACCTCAATGAGGCAGTTAAGCGTATTCGTTTAAATGCTTACCCCGCATAATTACCCAAAAATATTGGCATTTTTGTCGAGGTAATTATCCGTGGAATACTGTATAGGGTTTGGGAGCAACGGTGCCATAGATACACATATTCAAAGGATATAGCTAGAAAATCGGTTTTCCGATTTTCTTAAAACAAAGCTTAGAACACTCCTGATCGCAACCTTTCAAACAAACAAAATAAAATCAAAATTGGTCCAGCCATTTTGACTCTATGACGGAACGGACAGATTTATAGGGGCCTCTGTTTACAACTCCTCACTAGCAGTTGTGTAAATTTCAATTCAACTGAATTGAGTTGTACACCTAAACCCAAAGCCAAAACTGTCGCTTAACTCATACTGCTTGCAATTATAAAAAGTCTGTGTTGTAGAATTCTTCTGCAAGTTCAATAGCTTGGTACTGTGATGAATATGTTATGTATGGTGACAACAATTTAAATCCTATTGTGAATAACGAAAGGGGTTACTAAAAATGATATCGAATGCAAGATAATTAAAAAATAATATATAAGAAAAAGTCGAATATTTGAGACCAAAAACCGATTTCTCGAATACTTCCAAAACCGGCCTTTTAAATAACTGGTTTTAAAAAACAGGAAAAATTCAATTTTTCGATAACTTCGGAAATCGGTTTTAACAACTCTACTCAAAAAGGCAAAATATGCAAACAGTAAAATATTTGTTAGTGTATATTTTACTGTTTTTCATATCGATGCCAAAATTCATAAACAGCTCTAAAACGGATAAATATATTGGTTCTGTCTTCATTGGTCGCACCACGAAAAACATGCAATTGCATAGTTATGGTTATTCTGTTAATAACATAAAGGATAACATCCTTGCGTTCGAAGGCCGATTATCCACAAAAGCTGTAGTAAGCGAAACCAGTATTTGTTATTAAATAAATTTTAATTTTGTTACTTTTATTGGAATTTACTACACAAGTACTTACCAGTGCACTTTCGTAACATTTTGAAGTAAAATTTTGTAAAAATTGCAATGGGAGATAAGTTACAAATTTTAAAACAAATTTTGTATAGCCAGAAGGTCTATTCAATAGCTCTAAAATGATATCAATATTGGTCATATGTGTTCAGAAATGTAGTGGAAAATCGCATATATATATGAAAAGTTTAGAGGTTCATAACTCGAAAACTATGCAATTGTGCCACTTTATTTTATATTTTCTTCTAACTTTTTATTATTTTTTACCCTAGGTACTTTTTTTACTTGGGAGTGGCGTCGGTAAACTAGATTTGTTCCATGTCGTTATATGACGATGTTGCAGCAAATGAGCGTATTTTATAAAATCTGTCGAATTTCTGGAAAATTTAGACGAGTTCCAATTATTTCCAACAAACCTGCTGTATTTCATAATAAACTTCGTTCAAATAAGTTTAAAAATTCCGTTTTATTTAATCCGAAATTGATGTTCATATATTAAGTGACTTAAACATAATTAAAACCAAGTGGCAATAAAATCTAATACAATATTAAGATTATTTAGCCATTCCTCTAAATTTTTCTGCGTTTCAGCTGAAAAAAATACAGTTGCGGTGTATTTATCTTCGCATTGTTTACTTATTCTATAATTTAAACAGAACGAACGTGTGCGAGCGCATGATTCTTTTGATGAACAAGACAAAGGGCAATTATTAGGTTTGGTATCTCTTAAATCAATAGTTATAAGTGGGGATATATTTAAACTATTCTCATCCTGCCAAACATATAGGAAAATGCCATCTAACGTACACCACCGTCGATTCCAATTATGTTGTGAGTTAGGATCTTCGACATTTAAAAATCCAGCAAACACAACTTTTGGAAATCGAACTTCAGCCCTTCCTTTTAGATGAAGTTTAGACGCCAAACATATAGGAAAATGCCATCTAACGTACACCACCGTCGATTCCAATTATGTTGTGAGTTAGGATCTTCGACATTTAAAAATCCAGCAAACACAACTTTTGGAAATCGAACTTCAGCCCTTCCTTTTAGATGAAGTTGCCCTGACAAATTTGTAGACTTCGTTCGAGTTGTTAAGGGTAAGTTACAAAAACATGAAGCTCTTATACAAATCCGATCACAATTGTTTGATTCTTTATGTACATATTCGTAAGGCACAAAATTTGTCGCATCTAAAGTAAAAGATGATTGCAAACGAAATCTGGAAACGATTTCATTTAAGGAGGACGTCGATGATGATGGTGTCATAAGCTGAAAAAAATATGTTAATGTATTCAAATTGAATTTATTATGCAGATTTTATTATATCTTACTCTGTTCTTTGACTCAGTTGAAGCGGTAGATATTTTACGTAAGCGAAGCAAAAATATATTGCATTTTACGGCATTTCGGTTAGTTTTCTTTGTTAGGTTTGTATCTATTTCTGAATAAAGAACGAATTCAATGCCACAGTCTCGAAACACTGCCGTGCCATTTACACACTCAGCCGACTGTGTAGACTTAATAACGCCTCCACATTCAAATGTAATAATATAAAAATAATTAAAAAATACGTCTTGATTAATGTCGGCAAGAACAGGTAAAAACATATCATCAATAAAAAAGCACAGTTTTGGCTTTTTACTCAGCGTGTGATTCAATTCTAACAAGGCAGTTGTTGGCGGTTTTTTTTCTCGGCGTAATGTAGAAAATAGCAATAGCCTTTCCGCCTCAACCATTTCCATTGAAATTTCCAAATTGGGCAATTTGCGGCAAATGCTTACTGTGTGTGCTATTTGTTCGTTAACAGTGGCCGATTCATTCAGAGACAAAAGAGTCTCTAGATTAAGATTAGAATCTGTACATGTCGGCTTACCAGAGGCCAACGTTGGGCTTACACTTGCATTGCTCACTGGAAAGTTCAAAGAAGTAGACAGGCGATTTCCTTCTGCTTTTATAAAACTTTTGCTTTTTCGAAAAGATTTATACAGAACATTTTTAAAGCTTTTGTATTTTTCAATTACACAGACTGTTTTTACATTTGAATATTTTTCAGCTTCGTGTTTAGATACTTCATTCTCACTAAGAGAATGTAATTTTAATGGATTTTTTTGATCAACTATGTCTACATCGCTATGTGTTCGCGGAGTTGTCCTGTTATACAAATTATCATCGATGTTTATCGTTTCAACCTTACCACGCAATACGTTTGTATTTGATCCATCCTAAATCAATAAAAATAATAATGATGTGTGTGTAAATAAATGAAGTTATCGCTAATTACTAAATAGAAATACCATTGCCATAGAAAATGTTTAAATTATTTAACTTTATTTTCCTACTTAAGCACATGTGAAAATTTTATGTACAGAAAGAGTTAGTATAAAGACAGTTTTTGTGAAATAGGTTATGTTTAAATGGTATATATGATAGTTAATATACTATTTACATAAGTTTTATATGCTTTATATCATGAATGTTTGTGTATTAAAGTTTTTTTTTTCAAATTAATTATTATGAATCATTAATATGAATCAATAAAAATTTCTACCTTTGTCACAAAGGATTGTTTCTTGGGAGTACTTTGGTTATTAGATGAGGGGGGAGCAATTTTATTTAAACCTTTATCACTGCCAGCAGTTGTAGAGATTTCTTCATCAACAAATCCACCAACATTATCAATTTCGTCTTCATGATTTGGTAACTCATAAGACACTGTATCATTACTGTCCGTGTCTACATCACAATCAGCCGTTCTGTCAATAAGATCATCTAAGTTGTTCGGTCGAGGCATTGAGATGTACAAGCGATTAGGAATATTTTTATCCTAAAAAGAAGTTAAAAATTCAGGTACTATATACATTAGTGTGGCCGTTATTTTTTTTTCGTATTTTCACTTGGCAAACCCCTTAGATTGATTCCAAATTAGAAGAAAAAAATATATAAAAAAAATTTTAGACCGTTCGAATAGTTATTGGGCGTGCCTTGAGCCCACAAAGTTTGCTAAAATGCTATTTTTCTCACTATGGGTCGCTTTAATTGTTGATAAATTCCGTAATATTTATTTAAGAGAAACCCCTTATTCAGAAATATACTAGGGCTATATCTTATGAACAATGTTGCTCTGTTTTAGTTTTCTTTAACATGAATATTTAATCCAGAAGAAACAAAATTAAAAAATAACACCGAAATTTTCACATATCTTCGCATTCTTTGCCTGGTGATTACACTACGTGACAAATTTTCAACAAAGTCATGACCAAATGAATCTGCCAGCTAATCTTTATGTCAAACTTTCCCCTGAATCCGAATATGAGGTCAGAATAACTTGAAAAGAGCAAAATTGAACAAAATCATAAAATTTATAATGAAGTTTGAAGTTTTGTCCACTATAACTCTGCCATTTAACGACTCATCTTCTCAAACGACCCATGGTTATTTAAGAAATTTTATAACCTCTCAATAAAAAGAAAGAAATACATAGTCCCTTAAAATGCCTTTTAACGTACACCACGGATTCAGGGGAAAGTTTTATATAAAGATTAGCTGTCAGATTCATTTGGTCACGACTTTGTTAAAAATTTGTCACGTAGTGTAATCACCAGGCAAAGAATGCGAAGACATGTGCAAATTTCGGTGTTATTTTTTTCGGTAGATTTTGTAGGATGGTGTGTATTGGCAACCTAAATGTGTGTACCTAATTTGGAAACTTTGGCTTTTGCCGTTCCCCAGATATACAGCAACAAGTAATAAAAATACAACAAACAAAAGGGATTTTTGTAAAAAATTAGAGGTAGTCGTGGTTTTTTGCTCATATCTCAGCCATTTGTGGACCGATCTGGCTGAATTTCAATAGCAAAATTATAATAAGAATACCTGACATAAAGATACCCCAACCAAGTCCCCATCATATCTGGGGGCTTCGGAAAACCCATTTCAACAGACAGACGGACAACCGGTTTTGAACTTCGCTTTTCATAAGGACCCAGAATATATATACTTTATAGATTGTTGGATCAATATTGTAGAAATTACAAACGGAATGACAAAGTTATATATACCCTTTCTACCTTCGGTGAAGGGTATAAAAACAGTAAGATAAAAGAATATTTATACGTACATTTAAGCCCGTTTTCACAACTAAACGAAAGCTTAAGGTAAGATTTTATGCAAAAAATTTTCTGTGTTTACAACTTAACTTTAACCTAAAGTGAGTGATAAGTTAAGGTCAGGTTCGTTCATCCTGCGTCTTAATTAATTAGTTCAAGAACATTTTGGATTAAGCCACCATTAAACAAAACTAAATTTGAATCAATATAGGGTTTGGGAGCAACGGTGCCATAGATACACATATTCAAAGGATATAGCTAGAAAATCGGTTTTCCGATTTTCTTAAAACAAAGCTTAGAACACTCCTGATCGCAACCTTTCAAACAAACAAAATAAAATCAAAATTGGTCCAGCCATTTTGACTCTATGACGGAACGGACAGATTTATAGGGGTCTCTGTTTACAACTCCTCACTAGCAGTTGTGTAAATTTCAATTCAACTGAATTGAGTTGTACACCTAAACCCAAAGCCAAAACTGTCGCTTAACTCATACTGCTTGCAATTATAAAAAGTCTGTGTTGTAGAATTCTTCTGCAAGTTCAATAGCTTGGTACTGTGATGAATATGTTATGTATGGTGACAACAATTTAAATCCTATTGTGAATAACGAAAGGGGTTACTAAAAATGATATCGAATGCAAGATAATTAAAAAATAATATATAAGAAAAAGTCGAATATTTGAGACCAAAAACCGATTTCTCGAATACTTCCAAAACCGGCCTTTTAAATAACTGGTTTTAAAAAACAGGAAAAATTCAATTTTTCGATAACTTCGGAAATCGGTTTTAACAACTCTACTCAAAAAGGCAAAATATGCAAACAGTAAAATATTTGTTAGTGTATATTTTACTGTTTTTCATATCGATGCCAAAATTCATAAACAGCTCTAAAACGGATAAATATATTGGTTCTGTCTTCATTGGTCGCACCACGAAAAACATGCAATTGCATAGTTATGGTTATTCTGTTAATAACATAAAGGATAACATCCTTGCGTTCGAAGGCCGATTATCCACAAAAGCTGTAGTAAGCGAAACCAGTATTTGTTATTAAATAAATTTTAATTTTGTCACTTTTATTGGAATTTACTACACAAGTACTTACCAGTGCACTTTCGTAACATTTTGAAGTAAAATTTTGTAAAAATTGCAATGGGAGATAAGTTACAAATTTTAAAACAAATTTTGTATAGCCAGAAGGTCTATTCAATAGCTCTAAAATGATATCAATATTGGTCATATGTGTTCAGAAATGTAGTGGAAAATCGCATATATATATGAAAAGTTTAGAGGTTCATAACTCGAAAACTATGCAATTGTGCCACTTTATTTTATATTTTCTTCTAACTTTTTATTATTTTTTACCCTAGGTACTTTTTTTACTTGGGAGTGGCGTCGGTAAACTAGATTTGTTCCATGTCGTTATATGACGATGTTGCAGCAAATGAGCGTATTTTATAAAATCTGTCGAATTTCTGGAAAATTTAGACGAGTTCCAATTATTTCCAACAAACCTGCTGTATTTCATAATAAACTTCGTTCAAATAAGTTTAAAAATTCCGTTTTATTTAATCCGAAATTGATGTTCATATATTAAGTGACTTAAACATAATTAAAACCAAGTGGCAATAAAATCTAATACAATATTAAGATTATTTAGCCATTCCTCTAAATTTTTCTGCGTTTCAGCTGAAAAAAATACAGTTGCGGTGTATTTATCTTCGCATTGTTTACTTATTCTATAATTTAAACAGAACGAACGTGTGCGAGCGCATGATTCTTTTGATGAACAAGACAAAGGGCAATTATTAGGTTTGGTATCTCTTAAATCAATAGTTATAAGTGGGGATATATTTAAACTATTCTCATCCTGCCAAACATATAGGAAAATGCCATCTAACGTACACCACCGTCGATTCCAATTATGTTGTGAGTTAGGATCTTCGACATTTAAAAATCCAGCAAACACAACTTTTGGAAATCGAACTTCAGCCCTTCCTTTTAGATGAAGTTGCCCTGACAAATTTGTAGACTTCGTTCGAGTTGTTAAGGGTAAGTTACAAAAACATGAAGCTCTTATACAAATCCGATCACAATTGTTTGATTCTTTATGTACATATTCGTAAGGCACAAAATTTGTCGCATCTAAAGTAAAAGATGATTGCAAACGAAATCTGGAAACGATTTCATTTAAGGAGGACGTCGATGATGATGGTGTCATAAGCTGAAAAAAATATGTTAATGTATTCAAATTGAATTTATTATGCAGATTTTATTATATCTTACTCTGTTCTTTGACTCAGTTGAAGCGGTAGATATTTTACGTAAGCGAAGCAAAAATATATTGCATTTTACGGCATTTCGGTTAGTTTTCTTTGTTAGGTTTGTATCTATTTCTGAATAAAGAACGAATTCAATGCCACAGTCTCGAAACACTGCCGTGCCATTTACACACTCAGCCGACTGTGTAGACTTAATAACGCCTCCACATTCAAATGTAATAATATAAAAATAATTAAAAAATACGTCTTGATTAATGTCGGCAAGAACAGGTAAAAACATATCATCAATAAAAAAGCACAGTTTTGGCTTTTTACTCAGCGTGTGATTCAATTCTAACAAGGCAGTTGTTGGCGGTTTTTTTTCTCGGCGTAATGTAGAAAATAGCAATAGCCTTTCCGCCTCAACCATTTCCATTGAAATTTCCAAATTGGGCAATTTGCGGCAAATGCTTACTGTGTGTGCTATTTGTTCGTTAACAGTGGCCGATTCATTCAGAGACAAAAGAGTCTCTAGATTAAGATTAGAATCTGTACATGTCGGCTTACCAGAGGCCAACGTTGGGCTTACACTTGCATTGCTCACTGGAAAGTTCAAAGAAGTAGACAGGCGATTTCCTTCTGCTTTTATAAAACTTTTGCTTTTTCGAAAAGATTTATACAGAACATTTTTAAAGCTTTTGTATTTTTCAATTACACAGACTGTTTTTACATTTGAATATTTTTCAGCTTCGTGTTTAGATACTTCATTCTCACTAAGAGAATGTAATTTTAATGGATTTTTTTGATCAACTATGTCTACATCGCTATGTGTTCGCGGAGTTGTCCTGTTATACAAATTATCATCGATGTTTATCGTTTCAACCTTACCACGCAATACGTTTGTATTTGATCCATCCTAAATCAATAAAAATAATAATGATGTGTGTGTAAATAAATGAAGTTATCGCTAATTACTAAATAGAAATACCATTGCCATAGAAAATGTTTAAATTATTTAACTTTATTTTCCTACTTAAGCACATGTGAAAATTTTATGTACAGAAAGAGTTAGTATAAAGACAGTTTTTGTGAAATAGGTTATGTTTAAATGGTATATATGATAGTTAATATACTTATGTAAATGTACTATTTACATAAGTTTTATATGCTTTATATCATGAATGTTTGTGTATTAAAGTTTTTTTTTTTTCAAATTAATTATTATGAATCATTAATATGAATCAATAAAAATTTCTACCTTTGTCACAAAGGATTGTTTCTTGGGAGTACTTTGGTTATTAGATGAGGGGGGAGCAATTTTATTTAAACCTTTATCACTGCCAGCAGTTGTAGAGATTTCTTCATCAACAAATCCACCAACATTATCAATTTCGTCTTCATGATTTGGTAACTCATAAGACACTGTATCATTACTGTCCGTGTCTACATCACAATCAGCCGTTCTGTCAATAAGATCATCTAAGTTGTTCGGTCGAGGCATTGAGATGTACAAGCGATTAGGAATATTTTTATCCTAAAAAGAAGTTAAAAATTCAGGTACTATATACATTAGTGTGGCCGTTATTTTTTTTTCGTATTTTCACTTGGCAAACCCCTTAGATTGATTCCAAATTAGAAGAAAAAAATATATAAAAAAAATTTTAGACCGTTCGAATAGTTATTGGGCGTGCCTTGAGCCCACAAAGTTTGCTAAAATGCTATTTTTCTCACTATGGGTCGCTTTAATTGTTGATAAATTCCGTAATATTTATTTAAGAGAAACCCCTTATTCAGAAATATACTAGGGCTATATCTTATGAACAATGTTGCTCTGTATTAGTTTTCTTTAACATGAATATTTAATCCAGAAGAAACAAAATTAAAAAATAACACCGAAATTTTCCCATATCTTCGCATTCTTTGCCTGGTGATTACACTACGTGACAAATTTTCAACAAAGTCATGACCAAATGAATCTGCCAGCTAATCTTTATGTCAAACTTTCCCCTGAATCCGAATATGAGGTCAGAATAACTTGAAAAGAGCAAAATTGAACAAAATCATAAAATTTATAATGAAGTTTGAAGTTTTGTCCACTATAACTCTGCCATTTAACGACTCATCTTCTCAAACGACCCATGGTTATTTAAGAAATTTTATAACCTCTCAATAAAAAGAAAGAAATACATAGTCCCTTAAAATGCCTTTTAACGTACACCACGGATTCAGGGGAAAGTTTTATATAAAGATTAGCTGTCAGATTCATTTGGTCACGACTTTGTTAAAAATTTGTCACGTAGTGTAATCACCAGGCAAAGAATGCGAAGATATGTGCAAATTTCGGTGTTATTTTTTAATTTGGTTTTTTCTGGATTAAATATTCATCTTAAAGTAAACTAATACAGAACAACATTGTTCATAAGATATAGCCCTAGAATATTTGTGAATAAGGGTTTTCTCTAAAATAAATATTACGGAAGTTATCAACAATTAAAGCGACCTATAGTGAGAAAAATAGCATTTTAGCAAACTTTGTGGGCTCAAGGCACGCCAATAACTATGCAAACGATCCAAAAATTTTATATATATTTTTTTTTTTCTAATTTGGTATCAATCTAAGGGGTTTGCCAAGTTAAAATACGAAAAAAATTGTCCATATAACTTGTGGCCACACTAATATACATTAGACTGGTCGCAATTTTTTTTTTTTTTTAATTTACATGTTTGCGCTGCTTAAAATATGAGGTTTGGTGTAAGAAATCAAGTCCTAATTTTTCAGCTCAATCCGACGGTGCCTAGTCGTGCCAAGTGGGGCCCAAAGTTCCCCATATGATAAAAAAAAACATCTATTCAATCAGATACTAGATGAAAAGCCGGTCTTAAAGACCGAAAATCGAAAATCTGGCTTCGTTACGATCTTTCGCAGAGAAAATACTTTAAGTATGCCAAATTTTAGCTTCATATGTCATCAGATGGCTTCAAAAAGTTACGGAAAGAATAGGACATACATGCAAACATCCTTACATACTAAGAAATTATATATTGTATAGATAGATTAAAGTATTTGCAGTTTAATATTTTAGTATGATACGAACGAAAGATTTTTAACTAATATCAAAAAGTAATTTCAATTTTTGGGAATACAAAATTTTAATTTCAAAAGATTTTGTTATTCGTGCTTAATTCCCAGTTTTTATTATTGATAAAAACACTTGAAATTTATTGTTGATGGGATAAGCTATTCCTATGCATTTCACTGGTTGCTTAGGCCAGATCATCAGGAAACTTCATCCATAAAGGTTTTAGACAAACTAAAGATATTAAACCAAATAAAACTGTTAAACGTATAAGAATTATAGCAACAGTTCTACTTGTAACAATATCAAAGTTTAAACAAAACACATCAACAATAAACAACAGTGGGTTCATCTCATCTTACATTTCCCCACTACAATTAGTTGAAATTCTCTCAACATTAATTGTAGTTGTAAGTAGGTTAAGAAAAACAAAATGAAAAAAAAACAACAACTTACAAAAGATGTTGTCAATTAAGTGTTTTTTAGGCCGTGCACTGCCTGTTTATTATCAAAAAGTAATTTCAATTTTTGGGAATACAAAATTAAATTTCAAAAGATTTTGTTATTCGTGCTTAATTCCCAGTTTTTATTATTGATAAAAACACTTGAAATTTATTGTTGATGGGATAAGCTATTCCTATGCATTTCACTGGTTGCTTAGGCCAGATCATCAGGAAACTTCATCCATAAAGGTTTTAGACAAACTAAAGATATTAAACCAAATAAAACTGTTAAACGTATAAGAATTATAGCAACAGTTCTACTTGTAACAATATCAAAGTTTAAACAAAACACATCAACAATAAACAACAGTGGGTTCATCTCATCTTACATTTCCCCACTACAATTAGTTGAAATTCTCTCAACATTAATTGTAGTTGTAAGTAGGTTAAGAAAAACATAATGAAAAAAAAACAACAACTTACAAAAGATGTTGTCAATTAAGTGTTTTTTAGGCCGTGTAGTGGGGAAATGTAAGATGAGATGAACCCACTGTTGTTTATTGTTGATGTGTTTTGTTTAAACTTTGATATTGTTACAAGTAGAACTGTTGCTATAATTCTTATACGTTTAACAGTTTTATTTGGTTTAATATCTTTAGTTTGTCTAAAACCTTTATGAATGAAGTTTCCTGATGATCTGGCCTAAGCAACCAGTGAAATGCATAGGAATAGCTTATCCCATCAACAATAAATTTCAAGTGTTTTTATCAATAATAAAAACTGGGAATTAAGCACGAATAACAAAATCTTTTGAAATTAAAATTTTGTATTCCCAAAAATTGAAATTACTTTTTGATAATAAACAGGCAGTGCACGGCCTAAAAAACACTTAATTGACAACATCTTTTGTAAGTTGTTGTTTTTTTTTCATTTTGTTTTTCTTAACCTACTTACAACTACAATTAATGTTGAGAGAATTTCAACTAATTGTAGTGGGGAAATGTAAGATGAGATGAACCCACTGTTGTTTATTGTTGATGTGTTTTGTTTAAACTTTGATATTGTTACAAGTAGAACTGTTGCTATAATTCTTATACGTTTAACAGTTTTATTTGGTTTAATATCTTTAGTTTGTCTAAAACCTTTATGGATGAAGTTTCCTGATGATCTGGCCTAAGCAACCAGTGAAATGCATAGGAATAGCTTATCCCATCAACAATAAATTTCAAGTGTTTTTATCAATAATAAAAACTGGGAATTAAGCACGAATAACAAAATCTTTTGAAATTAAAATTTTGTATTCCCAAAAATTGAAATTACTTTTTGATAATAAACAGGCAGTGCACGGCCTAAAAAACACTTAATTGACAACATCTTTTGTAAGTTGTTGTTTTTTTTTTCATTTTGTTTTTCTTAACCTACTTACAACTACAATTAATGTTGAGAGAATTTCAACTAATTGTAGTGGGGAAATGTAAGATGAGATGAACCCACTGTTGTTTATTGTTGATGTGTTTTGTTTAAACTTTGACATTGTTACAAGTAGAACTGTTGCTATAATTCTTATACGTTTAACAGTTTTATTTGGTTTAATATCTTTAGTTTGTCTAAAACCTTTATGGATGAAGTTTCCTGATGATCTGGCCTAAGCAACCAGTGAAATGCATAGGAATAGCTTATCCCATCAACAATAAATTTCAAGTGTTTTTATCAATAATAAAAACTGGGAATTAAGCTCGAATAACAAAATCTTTTGAAATTAAAATTTTGTATTCCCAAAAATTGAAATTACTTTTTGATAATAAACAGGCAGTGCACGGCCTAAAAAACACTTAATTGACAACATCTTTTGTAAGTTGTTGTTTTTTTTTCATTTTGTTTTTCTTAACCTACTTACAACTACAATTAATGTTGAGAGAATTTCAACTAATTGTAGTGGGGAAATGTAAGATGAGATGAACCCACTGTTGTTTATTGTTGATGTGTTTGTTTAAACTTTGATATTGTTACAAGTAGAACTGTTGCTATAATTCTTATACGTTTAACAGTTTTATTTGGTTTAATATCTTTAGTTTGTCTAAAACCTTTATGGATGAAGTTTCCTGATGATCTGGCCTAAGCAACCAGTGAAATGCATAGGAATAGCTTATCCCATCAACAATAAATTTCAAGTGTTTTTATCAATAATAAAAACTGGGAATTAAGCACGAATAACAAAATCTTTTGAAATTAAAATTTTGTATTCCCAAAAATTGAAATTACTTTTTGATAATAAACAGGCAGTGCACGGCCTAAAAAACACTTAATTGACAACATCTTTTGTAAGTTGTTGTTTTTTTTCATTTTGTTTTTCTTAACCTACTTACAACTACAATTAATGTTGAGAGAATTTCAACTAATTGTAGTGGGGAAATGTAAGATGAGATGAACCCACTGTTGTTTATTGTTGATGTGTTTTGTTTAAACTTTGATATTGTTACAAGTAGAACTGTTGCTATAATTCTTATACGTTTAACAGTTTTATTTGGTTTAATATCTTTAGTTTGTCTAAAACCTTTATGGATGAAGTTTCCTGATGATCTGGCCTAAGCAACCAGTGAAATGCATAGGAATAGCTTATCCCATCAACAATAAATTTCAAGTGTTTTTATCAATAATAAAAACTGGGAATTAAGCACGAATAACAAAATCTTTTGAAATTAAAATTTTGTATTCCCAAAAATTGAAATTACTTTTTGATAATAAACAGGCAGTGCACGGCCTAAAAAACACTTAATTGACAACATCTTTTGTAAGTTGTTGTTTTTTTTCATTTTGTTTTTCTTAACCTACTTACAACTACAATTAATGTTGAGAGAATTTCAACTAATTGTAGTGGGGAAATGTAAGATGAGATAAACCCACTGTTGTTTATTGTTGATGTGTTTTGTTTAAACTTTGATATTGTTACAAGTAGAACTGTTGCTATAATTCTTATACGTTTAACAGTTTTATTTGGTTTAATATCTTTAGTTTGTCTAAAACCTTTATGGATGAAGTTTCCTGATGATCTGGCCTAAGCAACCAGTGAAATGCATAGGAATAGCTTATCCCATCAACAATAAATTTCAAGTGTTTTTATCAATAATAAAAACTGGGAATTAAGCACGAATAACAAAATCTTTTGAAATTAAGATTTTGTATTCCCAAAAATTGAAATTACTTTTTGATAATAAACAGGCAGTGCACGGCCTAAAAAACACTTAATTGACAACATCTTTTGTAAGTTGTTGTTTTTTTTCATTTTGTTTTTCTTAACCTACTTACAACTACAATTAATGTTGAGAGAATTTCAACTAATTGTAGTGGGGAAATGTAAGATGAGATGAACCCACTGTTGTTTATTGTTGATGTGTTTTGTTTAAACTTTGATATTGTTACAAGTAGAACTGTTGCTATAATTCTTATACGTTTAACAGTTTTATTTGGTTTAATATCTTTAGTTTGTCTAAAACCTTTATGGATGAAGTTTCCTGATGATCTGGCCTAAGCAACCAGTGAAATGCATAGGAATAGCTTATCCCATCAACAATAAATTTCAAGTGTTTTTATCAATAATAAAAACTGGGAATTAAGCACGAATAACAAAATCTTTTGAAATTAAAATTTTGTATTCCCAAAAATTGAAATTACTTTTTGATAATAAACAGGCAGTGCACGGCCTAAAAAACACTTAATTGACAACATCTTTTGTAAGTTGTTGTTTTTTTTCATTTTGTTTTTCTTAACCTACTTACAACTACAATTAATGTTGAGAGAATTTCAACTAATTGTAGTGGGGAAATGTAAGATGAGATGAACCCACTGTTGTTTATTGTTGATGTGTTTTGTTTAAACTTTGATATTGTTACAAGTAGAACTGTTGCTATAATTCTTATACGTTTAACAGTTTAATTTGGTTTAATATCTTTAGTTTGTCTAAAACCTTTATGGATGAAGTTTCCTGATGATCTGGCCTAAGCAACCAGTGAAATGCATAGGAATAGCTTATCCCATCAACAATAAATTTCAAGTGTTTTTATCAATAATAAAAACTGGGAATTAAGCACGAATAACAAAATCTTTTGAAATTAAGATTTTTAACTAATTTCAACTAATTCGGGGTCGCTGAATCCAGTGGTGCTAGCCGTTTTTTAGGTTAGCTTTAGTTTTCGAGATATACCGTTATTTCGAAAATTAAGGATGTTGCACAACATATGTTCGCGCAACTCAAAAACGCTTTACCTTATTGAAAAACTAAAAAAAAACCGAAATTCGGCAACAAAATTTACTTTAAGAAAGTTAAAACTTTTTTCTTCATATTGGCTTTGGTTTTCGAGATATACCGTTCTTTCGAAAATTAGGGAGGTTGCACAACATACATATGTTCGCGCAACTCAAAAACGCTTTAGCTTATTGAAAAACAAAAAAAAACCGAAATTCGGCAATAAAATTTACTTTAAGAAAGTTAAAACTTTTTTCTTCATATTGGCTTTGGTTTTCGAGATATACCGTTATTTCGAAAATTAAGGAGGTTGCACAACATATGTTCGCGTAACTCAAAAACGCTTTAACTTATTGAAAAACTAAAAAAAAACCGAAATTCCGCAATAAAATTTACTTTATGAAAGGTAAAACGTTTTTCTTATATGCGCAGTCGTTTTAGAAACATAATTTTTTTTCTGGAAAAAAAAATAATTTTTTTATTAAAATTTCGGAATTTTTGTTTTTAAAAATTCATAAAAAATTGAAAAATGGAGCTATGCTTCTAATTTTATAGAGTCATATAAAAAACAATATTGCAAACAAAACAAGCTATAAATGATTAAAATCTGTTCACAACTTTTGATTTTATGTATTCACAAAAGACGAAAAATTTTAATTAATTTAAGAATTTTATTAAACCGCCATATTTGTTTAATTGAAATTCTTATATTTGGCCCGTGTAGTGCCTAGGATGCCTCAAGAAGGGTCAAATGTATGACCAACTCCAGTATGACCAACTCCAGTCATACATTTGACCCTTCTTGAGGCATCCTAGGCACTACTATGTTTCTAAAACGACTGCGCATATAAGAAAAACGTTTTACCTTTCTTAAAGTAAATTTTATTGCCGAATTTCGTTTTTTTTTTTTTGTTTTTCAATAAGCTAAAGCGTTTTTGAGTTGCGCGAACATATGTTGTGCAACATCCTTAATTTTCGAAATAACGGTTTATCTCGAAAACTAAAGCTAACCTAAAAAAACGGCTAGCACCACTGGATTCAGCGACCCCGAATTAGTTAAAATTAGTTAAAAATCTTTCGTTCGTATCATACTAAAATATTAAACTGCAAATAATTTAATCTTTCTATACAATATATAATTTCTTAGTATGTAAGGATGTTTGCATGTATGTCCTATTCTTTCCGCAACTTTCTGAAGCCATCTGATGACATATGAAGCTGAAATTTGGCATACTTAAAGTATTTTCTCTGCGGAAGATCGTAACGAAGCCAGATTTTCGATTTTCGGTCTTTAAGACCGGCTTTTCATCTAGTATCTGATTGAATAGATGTTTTTTTTTTATCATATGGGGAACTTTGGGCCCCACTTGGCACGACTAGGCACCGTCGGATTGAGCTGAAAAATTAGGACTTGATTTCTTACACCAAACCTCATATTTAAAGCAGCGCAAACATTTAAATTAAAAAAAAAAAAATCCCATACAAGATGCGACCAGTCTAATATACATACATATATACATACATACATATCTACATAAAAATAAACAGTAGCTCAAAATTAACTTCGTGCAGACGCAAAGTAAAACTTTTAAATATTTAAGTGGGGAACAGAATAGTCGCTGTAGTACAATGTTAGGAATAGCGCTGCAAGCTGTCAAAAGTTAAAAAACGAAAACTGTTCCCGTACTCAAAGTTTGGTAACTTTTTTCGAAATTAAGTTTTTAAGTAATTCCAATACATTTCCAAAAAAAAAAAAAATACACCCGTCAGAAAAATGTAATGCAATAGTATCAAAAATAATGGTTTTACTAGCAATTGTACAACTTGATACATACAGTTTCTATTATGTTTTTACATTTTCCTGTACAGTTATAGTTATGCTGGGTACACACTATGCAACACATTAACGCAATCTAGTGAATTAAATTCATTTTCATTCATTCCAGATTGCATCAACATCAAAACGCTTTGATATTTTTAGGTTGCATTGAAACTGATTGCATGTAGATTGCACTGTGTGTACCCAGCATAACAATTGAAAGCAAAAAAATATGTATGTAAGGTTGGCTGTTTTCCTAAACACCTATTGCATTGTAGTAATAAAAGGCAACATGTTCTTAAAAGCAAACATAAACATTTTTGACAATGCATTTTGTTCTAAAATGCAACTTTGAAGTTTTCACTGCGCAGAGAAAAGCAAATAAAGCAGTTAAAAAAATGTTGATGCAAAACATTTACACAAATAAAAAAAATGTGGGTAAAAACGTATGTACACAATGCATCAACACGATGTCAATACTGGGGGCAAATCGCGACATTCGATATCGATCGAAATTCCCATGTTAATTGCATTGCAATTTCGATCGATATCGAATGCCGTAATTTGGCCCCTGTATTTACACATTGCGAACATACGTTTAGAAAAACAGCCGTTTTGTTAAAATGAATAATGTTTTTATAAAATTAAGTCTTTTTGACTGTCAGTTTTATTGGTGTAAGCGTTAAACTTTGCTGTAAGTATTTAAATAGTTCAGTTTTAAAGCTGCACGAAATGAGCTGGGAAGCACTGTTTATGTATTAATATTGAATACATGCATACATATTTACATATGTACATAAATATGTATATAAATATAAATGTAATATATATTGAAGTTAAGTTTTACATACGTTTTCTACTTTTTCCAAGTTTTCTCGCTCCAAACTAGCATAAACAAACAACTCACTTTTACATAAATTTTCCAAGAATATTTCGCTGCGATGAAGAGATAAATCTGATTTACTGAGATTTCGTTGCTTTTTAGGAGTTAAATTGTGCTCCATTACACGTACATTATTCAACGACTGAGAATGTGACAGAGGCAAAGTTAACGAAATATGCGATGAATAGGACCCACTTTCACTTCCAGGAGGTTCGGAAAGTGTTGGTAACGGGTTTATGTTATTTATAATTTTTTTATTTTTCAAGGAATCCTGCATAATTTTTGCTAATGGTATTTGCAATTTTTGTTGCTTAAATTGTAATTGATTTGTGTTCAATATACTCTTGTTGCTCTTATTGACTTTTGCATATAAAATTTCAGGATTATTAGCAGCAACCAAGTGCTGAATGCCAGTGTGATTTCCAAAGTCTGGACTCTCAAATATATGAACGCTATCATCTTCAATTTCTGAATATATTGGATCATTCATATGTTCTTCTACTATTCTTGATGGCTCCAAATGTTTAGCCGGCTCTGCTTTTTCATCTATTCGCATATGGCAATGACTATCAGTATAAATAAAATCGGATTTGCCATGATCATTAAAAGATTCGGATTCCTGTGAAGAAATTAAACATTTTTACAGTACTCCATAACAAAATTTATGAGTAAATCTTTCAAATCTTTATTCTAAAATTTATTTTGTGTTTTTTGTAATACCGTTTGCTTACTACATTTAGGGCTTTTATTGATGCAAATTTGCTCAATCGGCCAGACTTGCAATTTTTAAAAATTCTGTTTCGAATTGCATTAATGCCCAGATTATGAAACTATATTTTTGCAATTTTTGTATTTTTAAAGTTCTAATTTTTGATTATTGTTACTTATTGTTTTATTATCCTGATGATGCTTACCGATGGTAGACGAAATACATATGTATGTATATTGAAAAATAAATAAATAAAGTAAAAGATTATGACACAGATCTCGAGCCTGATTATTAACTTAATTTATTTTAAAATTTAAAATGGCGAAACAAAATCATATTTAGCTAAAATTATTTCTTTATCTAAGGCGTCACAATGGACAATATTGGTCTCCGGGTGAGGGTGTGAGGTTTACTTCACCAGCCTTGCAACCTAACCTATATCGATATATTTTTTCAGTTTGCCCATCCCTACTTCTGATTCATTAAATGTATTAATGTCGCAGTGAAACCAACTTTAAAAAGGAAGTTGTACACAAATTTTCTTTTTTTTTCGACAGTTTTTGGTGTCGACTGCAGTTTTTTAAACCCTGAGAAAAACCAAAAGCTCTTGAATAAATGTTCCTAATTTGCAACAGTTTTTGGTATCATGGTTTTTTAACATCAACAAATAACAGTTTGATGCATTTGCTGTTGTGGTCTTATAAACCGTGGTATATGTTCTATAACCATAAAATCTGCTAGGTATACAATGTTAGTAAACTACTAAGCGTGAATTCCGCTAAAAATTAAAAAAAAAATTTTAAAAACTATCTACGATAGTCGAAAACCCTCGATTGTTTCAGTTATAAGGACTCAAACCTCATTCGCCGGTTTTTCGTCATTTTATGTAAACCTCAAACCTGTTGAGGACCACTGTGATAAAGAAAAGAGGAACATTAAATACATTAACTTAGAAAGAAACATTCGTGGTAAGGCCCAAATACACTTGTCAAATGCTTGTCCAGCCGGCGAATTCTTCGTGTACGTGTGCTTGACGTTATATTCGCCGTCATATCTAAATTATTTGATTTTCCATCCAGCATCGTCGGTGTGACACATACAAACATATTTTCACTAATACTACCACATTGCTTGATGAGTATTTTGATCAATGTATTTGGGCCTTTACTTTTCAAATTAGCACAGCAAAAGAAGAGTATGTACACTTATAAAACAAATTAAATTTTACTATAAAAATTAAAAATTCGAATTTTTGGACTTTTCAATATTTTGAAGAGTAGCAGTTGTGTTCTTTTGCAGCTTTCTACACGTTTTTTTTTTTTTATGCAATGTATCAAAGTTTTTGTTGTTTCGGCAAAATTTTTAGAATTTAATTTTGTTTAAAATGTAGATGTGCGAAAGAAAGAGTTCTTTCGCATTAAGTGAAATAGACAGATATTATTTTTTATCAAATACAAGGTTTTTAACATCCGAAGAGCCCCAGACCATAACACTTCCACCACGATGTTTATAAGTATATATTTTTTTGTATTACTAAGGAATAGGGCCATTTGCTATACGATAGATCAGACCAGTATTAAGAGACTGGTGAACAGGGGTACTCCCTAAGGGGGAGTTCTATCCCCACTATTGTGGAACTTGACTTTGAACACCATGTTGACGAAGATGGACGTTCGTATGGGTTCGTAGTGGCATGATATGTGCAAATGAAACCTCACCATTAATAATGATTAATAACAATGCCGATATTGAACTTATAAAAACGAAATTTATGGCCAATTTTCAGGATTGATATTAAAACACATTTATTTTTAAAATCGTTTTATATACAAAGTTCTCTTCTTTACTAAAAACTTACCTTGAAAAACTAATCTAACCTTCCATTGTAATATTTTAGCAAGGTGGCCTCAATATCACAACAATACAACAACAGGCAAAGCATTAACAGTCAGCTGTTTTTTCAGACCACCTTGTTAATAATTACACTTTTCTATATTTTTTTTTTGTATTAAGTAGTGCTACTATACTTTTATCTTAATTATATAAGACTTTTCAAATAAAACTCAAAAAACCAATCTATTTTAAATGAAAATTAACTTAATATTGATTTAAATACTATCCTGAAAATTGGGCGTTAAAAACAAATATAACAAGTATAAATACATTAAAAATGAACACATTACAAACTTTAAATGTTGATCATTTTAGCCAAATTGAAAAACAAAACATCTAAGTTATCTCTTTATCTTAATATGCATGAACATTCGCTCAATAAGAAAAAATTTTCATTTTTAACAACAATAAATAGTATTATAGAAAAAAATACAAATTATAGTTCTCATCGAAACAAATATAACAGATGGGGAAAATGGTTTTTATAATATCCATGGTTTCAACTCTACATTTTTAAACAGATGTGAGGGAAAAGGTGGTGGTATAGTTATATATAAAAGAGAAAATATATATTACACGCAAAGAATAATAAACACTGTCTACTTCGAGCTCATACAACTAGAAATATAAATAAACAAACAACCTATTTCCCTTCTTGCCATATATCGACAACCAAAACTAAACAAAAACCGGTTTATAATAGAATTGGAACAAGTGATCAAACAAATTCGAACAAAACAAGATTACTAAATCGGTGACATAAACATTGATATTTTGCTTGATAATAATAAAATAACGCATTATATCGACATGTGTTCATTAAACGGGAAATTTACGTTAATTAGCCAATCAAATTAAAGGAAATATGATACAATATATAGGGTATTCAATCAATGTTGCTTACAATTACGGGTATTCACTATGTAGTAACTTCTAACCTCTTAAGACCCGTACATTAATCCATTGAATTTTTACATTTCTTATATATTTTTTACACCTTTTGAAGAGCAAATAAGACAACTGTATATTTTTTTTTTCATTTTATTTGAATTCTTAGAAATTAAGGGGGCACATATGTGAACCTCAGGTCTAAAATTTCAACGTAAATTCTTAATTTCTTAAGATCTGAACTGAACCGATTAAGAAAAGGGCTTATTTACTATTTATTTTATATTATGAGGTGTAATTTAAATTTCGATTTTTATTATTTTTTTAATTTTTTTATTTAAACTGGTAGAAAAAGGGCTGCACACATGTGTACTTTGGATCTTAGCGATTAGTTATTGAGGAAAAATATCCCAACAGTATGGTTTTTTCAAACTGTTAAAATCAAATGTAAAAATAATGGCGAAAACTTCTAAACCCTGCCATCTTTTGATTTTCTTTTGAAGCGCAGTAGCTTAAAGCAAGTAATAAAACTGTTTCTATTGGTCACACGATGTCGCTAGTCTTTAAAACTTGTAATAAGGTAAGGTACACATATGTGTACCCATGGTCTGAAGAGGCTAAATAATAATTTATGAAATACTTGGGTAAAGGTTAATATGAACATGCTCCGCCGCGTTGAACCACTGTTCAAGAGAGTTGAAGTTGGGGCTGATAATAGCTGAGTTAGACATCTAGGATGAATCTATGCACTTGCTGTCGTGGCATTGGTGTTGGTGTTTGAGTGTTACTTTGTAGTTCGATGTTTTCTTGGATGATCTCGGTGGGTGTGAGTTTAATTGCTTTACATCTGCCCTTACATCGACCCAGTAATATGACAAGGGTTAACAAACTGAGTGAGAGTGCTAAATATCCAATTGCGTGATTGTGTTGTTGGTGGGACCTCAATCTATTTGGTAAGTCCAACAATTGCTGTTCCTTTATTGACTTCTGCAGGGTGGATAGCTCCCTTATATTTGTGGCATATTCATTATCCAAGCTTACTAAAGATGATTGATTAATGCTCAGCGATTGTGGGTGATACTCTTTAACTGACAAGTCGGAGAGTTTGCCGAGACTTGTGTATGAGGATCTTATTGTAGTTGATATAGTTTGTTGTCCACTTATAGTGACAAACTCATGCTTAATGACACATTCTGGATGGAGTGTAAGTAAGCCGGATTCCTTTAACGAAAGGTTGAAGATGTCTCTGTTGCAAACAGCTGTGGCCCGTGATGAAGATGATTGATATCTTCTGTGATGTGCGATCCACTTGGAGGTGGAATTTTTTATTTTATAAGTCGGTGTTGTTTTGTTATGGTACAAGTTTATTTCACACTCACACATCTGGGAACCGTAACTGTACCGGATTTGAGCGTTGGAGCAGAGAAAACAGTTTCGTTTGATTATGTCACACGAGTTCAACTCTGATGGTGTAAAAAGTATGTATTGGTTATGAGATGTCTTGATACCCAAATAGGTGCAGCAAGGTTTGCTGGCCACCATGTTTTTATTTATCATGTTAGGTACAGGAGTTAGATACAATAATTTAAACTCCTCATGTTCAACTAACGGTAGAGTTACCTTGAATACTGCATGCTTATGAGTGAGTCTACCTTGAACCTTCATAAGTCTGAATAGTTGTACAGCTCATCCCCTTCATCCATAGGCAGAGTAGCTGATGTTGGGGAATGTAGTTTTATCTGCTCCACTTCTTTTTGTAACTGGTCTGGCGTTAGTAGCAATGGACTGATTTTTACATGATGCGTATCAATAAGAATGTTTAGGATGGATGATTGTATTGCTCTTACATTGTTTGCAAATAGTTTAGCTCCAGCACTCCAGAATTAAATAATTGTGTAAGTTGTATTTGAACTAAAATATTATTAATGTTTTTTACCTCTGCTGAATAATTTTCAATTTCTTGTTTATTTGTTCAAATCTTGTCTTAGCTGCCCTTTGGTTTTGTCGCATAATGTTAAGCGTTGACTCAACAATTGAAGTTTGATTTTTGAGCAATTTTAGTATAAATCCTTCATTTTATTTCACTTGTTGAATTGTATCAGATATTTGGTCAGCATACTCTGAGCCCAATATTCCAAATAACGAGTGGGCAATATTACCAACGATGTTCAGTGCAACTCTCTTGCTTCGTAACAGTCGATTTTCTAGTTGTAGTTCACTCTCTTGCTGCTCGAAGTGGTTAATTATATTACAACATGATTTATTTTGTTTGATCATGTTACAAAGTCCTTGTAACGATTTTGTGCCATTGGTGAATATTGATATTTCTGACTAGTAGGTGCTCAAATCAAAACATATGAAGATTCCACTCGGTAGTTGATATAACAGCTGTATCAACTTGCTCAAAATGGATTCCTAGCCTTGTTCCAAACCTTGTGTTTTCGACTGGTTTTCCGAGTATTAATGGTAGCAGGAGCATTATAGTGACTAATGCTGTGCTGAACGAGTTTGAATTCGTGTTCTTTCTTTTGGCCTTGGGTTCTTCATTAGAGGCCGAGGATAGAACGTTGACAGGTGGATTCTTATCAGAGGTACTAGTCACGTTCGCCTTGGAATTTTGTTCGATACCCAAGAGAGCTAGTCGGTGTATTGGCCGTTTAAATATGCCATTTGCGCATTTTACTTCTACGACCCTGACAACACCATCATTACCAGGGTGAATTTGTACAATTCCGATAGGTTGTCTTCCTTGAGTAAAACCATATCCACTTACAACGTTGCTGGAGCTGATTTAAATATTCAGTAGACCATCGATGCCAAAACTCTTGTTTGATATGAGAAACAAGATTCCAATAGGATAATCCTGATGTCTTAACAGTAGATGCACTGCTGTCTATCTGAGAAGTGAGTGCCTCGCCAATGAGAAAATGACCAGGAGTAAGCGCTTTATAATCGTTTGGATCATTTTACATAGGTGTTAGTGGGCGAGAGTTTAGTATCGCCTCAATTTCTACTATGACTGTTTCTAGTTCTTCCTGCGTTAAAGATGCCGATGCAACGCTGCGCAACAGAAGATGTTTCGCTGACTTTACTGCAGCTTCCCATAGCCCACCAAAGTGTGGTGCTCGCGGCGGAATGAAATGAAATTTAATGCCCTTTGAACCGAATGTTAAGATAATTGCTTCTTGTCCCTTGTTGGAATATATGGTCTCCGCCAATTCTGAGAGTTGATTTTAAGCACCAATAAAATTTGTGGCGTTGTCGGAATATATGTTTTGACATCGACCTCGACGGCTGATGAAGCGCTTCAATGCTCCAATAAATGCTTCAGTTGAGAGATCAGTTACCAGTTCCAGATGTGTTGCTTTACAGCTATGTATGCCTTGGTGGGTTTTTTACCTCTGATCTTTTCGTGATTCCAAAGTGGTCCAAAGTAGTCAACTCCAGTATTAACAAAAGGGCGAGCAGGAGTCACACGATTTTGAGGTAAATTGCCCATAAATTGTTGGTTTAGTTGTGACCGTGCCCTGGTAAATCTGATGCATTTTTGCACTGTAGATCGTGCCATTATTTTGCCTTTTATTGGCCAAAATCGTTGCCGTATGAAGCATAGTAGTGCTTGTGGTCGGCAATGTTTGTTGTCTTCGTGAACCATGGTAAATAGAAGTTTAACGACAGGATCATTATAAGGGGCTAGCGTTTGATGTTTTGCATCGTACGATATTGGTGATGCTTCTAATCGACCCCCTACTTTCAGTATTTTTCTTTCATCGAGTAATAGAGACAGAAAACTAATTGTACTCTTTTTATTCACCTCATTGTGTTTCTGCAGTTGTTCAATTTCTTGTGAGAAGTCGGAACTCTGAAGTTTTTGTATGATGAAGAATATTGAATTATCTAAGTCCTTTGAAGTCAAGCAGAAGTCCCTTCGGCGAAGTGCCCTTGGCGTCCTTAGATTGGTTATGAATCTATTGACAAAGGCTACAACTCTTTGCAGAGTTTTGAATGAATTTTTGTGGTTGATTCTATATATAAAATTACCATCAGCTGACACTTCAATTGCTGAAATGGGAGTTATCCTTTTTCGCTCCATGTTGTGATGGATGGCTAATTGCGGTACGGTCGTTGGAGGCCATGACTCTTCCCTTTCATGGAGGAAAAGTGGTCCATTAAGCCAAAGATTACATGTTGGTAATTCCGAAGCTTGAAGTCCTCTAGATAATACATCAGCGGGATTATCCTTTGACCTGACATGACGCCATTGATCTGCCAACGTGATTGACTGAATTGTTGATGTTCTGTTGGCCACAAAGGTGTTAAAAGAAGAGGATTGTGCGTTTATCCAGGACAACACAATCTCAGAATCAGTCCATAGATATATTGGCTGATCTTGTAACTTGAGGTCGGCCGTTATTCGAACTGCAAGTTGAGCCGCTAACAATGCTGCACAGAGTTCCAGTCTAGGTACTGTCTTTTGTTTAAACGGAGCCACTCGTGATTTTGCACACAGTAGTCGTACGATCACTCGTCCATCCTTGAGTATTGTGTGAATGTAAGATTTTTTTTTTTTTTTTTTTTTTTTTTTTAATAATTTATTTTTATTATTGAATCTTTCTTATCGAAATTTACAATATGTATTCAAATCTTAATTCTACTTGTTGTTTATTAGTTGTTACCTATGTAACCACTAACTGCTGTATTCAAATTTTTAAGACTGTCTTCTAGTAAGGCTCAAAGTATCGGTTCTTTTTAGCCTCTGGTGACCTTCGAACTGAAGCAAACCCCGAGCGAGGTTGTTAGGGTGAACCATTAGTTTATCGATGTAGCTTATTGAATATTTTTTAATTTCCTCCTGGATAGTGGGGACGTTGAGATCTCTGTGGATAATATCATTACGTATATACCATGGGGCGCAGACAATTTGTCGTAATATTCTAGACTGTCTTCTTTGAAGCTTTTGGATGTTAGATGCGCATGCAGTACCCCATAATTGGATGCCATATGTCCATATTGGTTTTATGATGGACTTGTATAGAAGAACTTTGTTGTCTAAAGACAAGTTTGAGTTTCTACCGAGAAGCCAATGTAGTTGAGCTGCTTTAAGTTTCATAGCCGTTATTTTCGCTTCGATATGACTAGACCAGGTCAAACGTCTATCTATATGAACTCCCAAGTACTTTACATGGTTTTCTACCGGAATGTAAGATACCGCACCATATGCCTTCTGTGATGCGCCTGCAAATACATGCAGCTGCGCTTTTACTGGAATATCTCCACTGAAAAGATGAAGTGGTATTTTAAAACTATTAACATTGCTTAAATCGTTTCTAAACGCCTTCCAGACCGCGCAAAGATTATCGGGTAGCGACTCATCCCAATCTAGGGTTTGTTGCCACAATTGTCTTTGACCACCACAGGAGAAAGAAGACCAAGATGACAAAATAGTTTTGCTATATCAGAAGTTGCAGTACGCTTCGAAATTAACTGAAGTTGGTTGAGTTTCACCTTAACGCATAATTGATCGGCCTTGGGTAACCAAAATAGTCCTCGAGTTATGATTGTATTTGTGTTGATGCTGTTGAAGTCCAAATTTATTTCTCGGTCACCAATATCGATATTTTTAAGCAATTGTGGATGGCTTGCGCACCATTTTTTTAAACTGAAGCCATGTTGCTTTAAAATGGTGATGTGCTCCTTTTGCATGTGGATTGCTGCATTGAGGCTGTCAGACCCTCCAAGGCCGTCATCTACATAAAAATTGTCCCATAGCATCTGAGAGCCATATGGGAAATTGACAGCATTTTCATCAGCTATTTTTTTAGACATCTCGTGGCCAGGTAAGGTGCTGAACGTGTTCCATATGTAACCGTGGTCAATTTGAAATAGCTGATGGGTGCGTTTGGATTTTCTCTCTAGATAATCAATTGGAGTTGGTGGTTGCTTGGATCGAGTAAAATTTGGCGGTACATCTTTTCAATATCTGTTGTAAGTACGAATTTTGGCAATCGGAATCGGAAGAAGATTGAGAAAAAATCACTTTGGACCGTTGGACCACTGTACAATAAATCATTCAATGAGTGCCCAGAAGGGGTTTTTGCTGATGCATCAAATACCACTCTGAGCTTTGTGATCGAGCTATCTGGTTTTAATATTCTGTGGTGGGGAATAAAATATTTTGGCCCACACAAGGTATCGATGTCAACCTTTTGCATATGACCGAGTTCTTCATATTGCTTCATGAACTCTATACACTGTATCCGGATGGCTTCGTTCTTTGAAAGTTTCCGCTACAGGCTCATAAATCTATTAAAAGCCATGACGTGCGACTCACCCAATGCTTCTAGGTTCTCTCGAACAAGAGTCTTACTATAAATCGGCCTTCTTGGTTAGTATGCACATGCTGATTAAAATCTTACTCTCATAACTTGTAGGAAGGTGAAAGTGGCCGTTCGCTAACCTGAAGCTCATCTTTCTTCCAGAATTGTTCTATGGTTTCTTCTAATGATGTAGGGAGTCAAACATCGCACATGTCAGTGCACCTTGTAGATTTCGTGATGGGCTTTCTGTAATTGACCCACCAATAATCCAGCCGAGAGCAGTATTCTGGAGGACAGGTAATTCGTCATTGAGTTGTATAGTACCACTCTGGATAAGTCTATAGTAGAACTCTGCGCCAAGGAGAATGTCTACCTTCTCTTGTACATTAAATTGGGGATCTGCTAATCGGACATTGCTTGGAATGATCCATGTTGTAATATCAATAAGTTGACTTGGCTGTGGCGGTATGATGCTTGGTAGCACATACGTCTCTAAGTTTGCTGATGAGCTGAGATCCCTACACTTCATCTCTAACTTTATACTATGGTTGGATCTTTTCTGGGTGTTGCCAACACCATCGATGCAAAGTGATGTTTCCGTTGGAGACATATACAATCTCTGTATAACCCGTTTTGATACGAGATTCACCTCTGATCCGGAGTCCAGTATTGCCTTAAATTGAAACGCCATTAGGAGCAGAAACAATCACCTTTGCTGTTGCTAATAACACATATCCATGGCGCCTTCCTGCGATATTTGTAGCGACTTAGGTTACTGACACAGCGTTGCTCGATGATGTGCTTGTTTGAGCATCTGCAATCGGACTTGTGTTTTTCATTTCTGAGTATCCAGAGTTTGGTTTTGAGGGTTGTTCAGAAACTAATTGTAGATGAAGAAGTGTATTGTGTTTTTTCATACAACTTTTGCAGCTTCGTGCACTGCAAGTTTTAAAAGTATGGCCTGATTTGAAGCAATTTACACACAGCCTTTGTTTTTGAACCCATTGAAGCCGGGCTGCTGGTGCTAATTGTAAAAACTTGGAACAATGATAAAGGTTGTGGGATCCATTGTGGCGCACATTGTAGGAAGTGTTGCTGCTTCCACTTGATGCTGCTATAGAAAAAGTAACCTTGTTTGTTGGCTTGTCCCTTTCTCCAATGGCTTCCATTGATTGAAACTGGATTTCCAAAATTGATAAAAAGTTTATAATCGTTGGGACTTCCCTCGGTTCCTTGAGTGATTGGATGAACCTTATGTGAGTAGTCTTATCCAGCTTTTTGATTAGGAGCTGTAACAGTAATGCATCCCAAGAAGTTGTTTTAATTGCAAGGTTGTTGAGTGCTAATAGACATTCCTTGGTGCTGTCATGAAGATTCTTAATGGCCGATGCATTTGATGTACCTGACGCCTGGTTTTGTCAACCAAGTTTGTTCTAAGAGTCGTTTGTTGTTGAACCGTTCTTGTAGCGTTTTCTAAGCAGTAACATAGTTTTCGTCTGAAAGGGAAAACTGACTTATTAGGTTCGCTGCTTCTCCAGATACGTGGCTTTTTAAAAACCACATTTTTTCGACAGCGGGTATTGATTGCTTATCCACCATTTCAGAGAATAGCTCATAAAATTGTCGCCATTTTAATTACCATCAAACTATGGTATAGCGACCCTTGGCAGATGTAATGATCCTTGTACTGACGCAGTTGGTGCAGCAATTGGTTGATGCAGCTCAACAGCCGTCAGGTCCTTGTCGGCCATTACAGATAGGTACGTTTCCCTTTCATGAACTAGGTCGCTCAGTGATTCTTCGACATCAAATCCAGAGGCGGATGGGTTCTCAACGGTTTCGCAGATAGCATCATATTAATCTTGGATTTGGTTCCAAAGTTTATTGATGGTGTCCAGCTTTACCTTATCATATGCGGGAGGTTGAGGATCTTCGTCAATCTTCAAACCATTTAGTAGCCTGCTTAAGGCTGTCATTCGGGCTGTTGCCTTGCGGATGGAACTTGTTGGAAGGTAACATCTCGGATAGTACATGCTTGGTCAGAAGCTGCTTGGGCCATGGCTACATGGGCAGTTCATTGAAATATTCAGCAGTTGATTTTCGACCGGCCGAGTCCTTTTTAAAGTGTCGAATGAAGCTATTCAAGCGAGCTTCACCCATCTTCAACAGTGAATCGAGCAATTGTTCTGATGTCTCCATATTAGCTTCCGCACGAATGAATGTGGATTTAAGAATGAAAATGTGGAAGTGTCCTTAAGGCAAACACTTCAGAAAATGTGTGTGGTGGGTGTAACGAAAACTTCAGGATATCAAGAGATCACTTCGGGGTCACCAAAAATGTTTATACAAAACTGTATAAATATGAGAATAATGTTTCTTAAGTATTTATCAGCCCAAACGCATGAATTTGGACTGTACTAATTTTGGTTGTTGGGTAGGTTTTAAGCACTTGGAACTTGAAAATGTCAGTTCATAATTAAACAATTTAAGTAATTTAATTTACCTACTACCTTTATTAAATTTACTGTGATATTTATACTAATACTAAATACAAATTATGCTGACTTAACTAAATAATGAATTAAAATGTATGCTGTTTTGGCGAATCAATAAAAGTGTAGTTCTGCAATTAGTAAGGTTGAGCATTGCTAAGTTTTATTCATAGAATTTAGTAAGGCATTCGACACCTTGTCACATTCTAAACTTCTTGAAATTCTTGAAAGAAATGGTATCAGAGGACTTGTTTTGTTATGGTTTAAAGATTATCTTAATCTCAGAACTTACAGAGTCAAACTCAATAACAAAATTAGCGAAGAAGTCGAAACCAGTCAAGGAGTTCCACAAGCATCTAAACTAGAGCCGCTATATCTTATGAATGCAAACGAAATGCTGAACACTCTCAACGAGTGTCACTCCTACGCCTATGGTGATGATACAGCAATCATTATGAACAACAAAAACATTGAGATCGCCACCAAAACAATGCAAAACCAACTTGATACAATATGTAAATGGTGCCATGATAATGGATTAGTGATAAACGACTACCAAACATGAGTAAATCTAATATTAAATTAATACCATAATATAGAGTGCATACATAACAAAACAAATGATGATATCAACGATGCTTGTGGCACAACAATTGAGCTAGTGAATCGCTACGAATACTTAGGGGTACATATAAATAGACGATACCTTCAAGTGGAAAATACACATAATCGAATTACAAAATAAACTTCGTAAAGCTGCCTTTTCCTTATACTACTTGAGCTACTCCACACCGTACGGTGTACTTTGCCAGGCATACTATGCGTTAGCGGAATCGTACATAAGGCATGGCATATCGGCTTGGGGAAACTCATTCCACTGTTAAATGCTACAACAAACTCAAAATCGTGTCCTAAGAATCTTAAGGATAAATCAAAATCATACCCATTGCAACAACAATGAATCAAATAACATCAATAACAATATCGTCACCAACAACAACAGCACTGAATCAAATAACATCATCAACAATAACATAAACAACATCAACAACAACAACAACACAGAAAACAACGACATCACCAACAATAATAACACCAACGACAACACCAGCATAAACAACAATAATAGCAATAACAGTATCAACAACAGCAGCATCAACAACAACAGCACCAATCAAAACATCAACAACGACAATAGCATTAACAACAACACGATCAACTCAAACAACAACAACGTTAGCAGAAACAACAACAATACTACCAGCAACAACACCGGAAACATTACCAATCAACAATTACTTGTAGGCACTTATCTAGAAAACAATCTCAACAACTACCATTCTAGAAACCTACCATATGATCTGAAAATACTAAATATAAAAAGCATATATCGATTAACAGTTCTAACGGTACTAAAAGACTACAGTTCTCTTGAGAGAATTGATCATTCGTACAACACCAGACTACGCTCAGAGGGAAGATTTAAGATAAAACCCACAAAAAATAGCTATGGAGATCGAACGTTAGATGCCATCTTACCCACAATCCTCAATGAACTGCCAACCAACCTGATAAATATCACAAAGAGGCGAAAATAAAGAGAATTTATAAAAGTTATTTGTTAAACTCGCAATGAAGTATATTTATCAAAACAGGTTGTTAGCATTAATCTTTTTAAAATAAAATAAAATATCATCATGAAAAAAAAACATGAGGATTAAAACAGTGGTGTACGCTGATGGCAACATCATCAGCGTACATCACAGGAAGGCATTTGAACATAATGTCTCAGTGTATGGAGGCGACTTTGAAGGTACTCATCACCTGGAGCGAATTATGCGGGCTGGGTGTTAATTCGTCTAAGACGGAACTGGTACGCTTTGCGAGGAAGTACAATACCGGGGAGTTTAGGCTTCTGGAACTGACCTCCAGATTGCTCACAGTGCCAAGTATCTGGGCGTGGTTATGGCTGTCATGGGGACTAAATGTCCGGATGAGAGCGGAAAGGGCAATAGCTGCCATATATGCGGGTAGAAGTGCAATTGGCAGAAACTGGGGTATGGGCCCTAAGGTGTGTCAATTGGATCTTTGAGGCTGTGGTAAAGCCGACCCTGTACTATGGGGTCTTTGTATGGTGGACTGCACTGGATAAGAGCAGGCACCGCGCGATGCTTGAGAAGGTTCACAGACTTGTCGCGTTAATGAACACGGGATCAATACGATCTACTCCAACGAGGGCGCTGTTTACGATATTAAACTGGCTCCCGGTGGACATCACGGCCAGAAAGATGGCTCAGCGACCAGGCTAGACGCGGCACACGGCCCGTGACTTTGGACACGTCGGGATAATCAAATATTCGATTGTCCCTGATGGAGTGGACTCTTGCACCCCGGGGCCTTTCTTTGGCACGGGGTTCGTGACAAATATGGCGCACGGCAATGTGCTGTCGGGTACTTTCCATGAACCGACCCTAGGGGTTTATACTGATGGTTTGAGAAAACGGTTAAAGGGTTGGGGGAGGTTTCTTCATAGAGGAACTGGATGTGAAAGCTTCCTTTCGTCCTGCAGGCGGAGATCTCGGCAATAAGACGGGAGGCAAACTGGCTGAGGTATCATCGCATATCGGGAGATATACGTATATTTACTGACAGCAAGGCTGCCGTTGCTTCCCTAGCGGGTGTCTACATGACATCTAGGTTAACTGTAGAATGCCGGTTAAGTTGCGAAGCATTCAAGGGTAACGCTAATATGGATACCGGGGCACTCAGAGTGCCCTGGCAATCAGATAGCAGATAGGCTGGCCAAACAAGATGGTCGCATGGATGACGTAATTATTAATCAATTCATTGGCCTTTCAATGGCTCACTGTAAGTCACTTATCAATCGCGAGTCTTATAGGCTTGCGCAGAAGGGCATTGTCGCTGGGTATCACAAATGGACCAATAAAGGACCCAAATGAGCTGTCTCTCGATGGCTGCCCATGGAACCTAACCTAAGGGTTTAAAGATTAACCTTCTCTGCGCCATACTTTAAACATTCATCAGAACCAAATATGTTTTACTACGACTCTTTAATAAAAATAACAACCTAAAAAACTTGGGGCTTCCTTAAAAACGTTTTGGCACTTGTCCGTTAAATTTGTTTATTAGCATTTTTTTCTTGGGACGGTGATTTTTAAAACACCGTCGCACAGTATTGTGAACAACTTAAATATTTTGATATTTTTCTAGTTTAGATTATTTTTGTGTCACTGGTAAAAGGTTTTTATTCAAAGGCGCGTTTAATTTGCCTTTTATCCTTTTCGGTCAGCTTTCACGGCCAACCACCTACAATAATTTATATTTAATAAATCACTTAAACTGAGGTTTTTTCCAACTATTTGGAAGCTATCGTTTATTATAATTCTATCAAAAGCTGATATCTTAAACTACAGACGAGTTGCTTAACTAAGGCCCGTTTTCACAACTTACCTTTAAAGATCGAAATAGTTAACGGTAAATTAGCACTAGTTTTTTTTTGTCATTATTTTTTATTGAACCTTCATATATTAAATATGAACTAACAATAATTAATCAAATCTTAACCTAATACGTTATTTGATGTTCTGCCAGTGACAGACAAAATTTTTTTCATCACGGGTTCTGTTCACTTATATAGGTGTTTATCGCTGATCTAATTGGGTAAGTGCTGCAGTGTCTCTTCTTCTTAAGCGAGTGTGGCCGCCATGATTTAAAATATTTCGAGCTAGTGGATTTGGGTGTTGTTTAAGCCTTTTTAAATATTTTATTGCATATTTTGTAATCATAGTTTTAACTAATGGCACATTGAGATCCTTATGAATGTTTGAGGGCGGGGTGCAATAACGCCTTAAGAAATAAGGCCTTTAAGGCTTTATTTCACTTTCAATTGAGAAATAAGACCTTTTTTGCGAAAAAGGCTTTACTGCTCAATTGAAAGTGAAATAAATCCTTTATTGGAATTTAGCCAATGGTGCAATAGCGCCTTTATTTTATATTTTTTGATTCTTTTGTTACACTCTTCAATTTATCGATTTTTGTTGTTGTTGGTAGCAGCATTTCGACCGATTAGTAGTTCCAATATCTTTAAACAACTTCTAATAATACATATTGCTCATAATGAACATGTAAGTATATATTTCCGGTGGCATGTCATAATGTCCATGAACATTGTGACACACGAATAGTGACATAATGTCCATGGACTTTATGCACTACGTAGGAAAAAGCCACCTAAATCTTCACTTAATAGAGTTTTACTGCGTGGCGGCCTGCGGCCGCTCTTAGGGGTTTTCTCCTCCATGGGACGCGGCAGGTGGCTTCGCTGAATACAGTTTTCCTGCGCGCGACTCATTCACCCCTATCGTGAATAAAAATTCCTTGGGAGTTTTTTCCCTTTTTCAATTTTTCCTATGCTAATTCTATTCTAAAAATGGGAAAAGGGAAAAAACTCCCAAGGAATTTTAATTCACGATAGGGGTGATTATCAACCGTAGTGTGACGCGCGCAGGGAAACTTTATTCACCGAAGCCACCTGCCGCGTCCCATGGAGGAGAAAACCCCTAAGAGCGGCCGCAGGCCTCCACGCAGAAAAACTTTATAAAGCAAAGATTTTCAATATTGTTGAACATTTGTTTTTTTTTTAATTATTAATGTTCTATTATTTTTTGTTAATATGAAATTTTTTATAATTGTTCAATAAAATATAACTAGATGACCCGTGCGAATATTTCGCACCGTTAGTTGTCATTTTTGTAACATAAAATTAAAAAAATAAATAGAAATTTTAGTAACTTCAATACATTTTAAAATATAATTTTTATCAATGAAAATGATGAATATAACTGACTAACTGAACAACCTAAACAAAAACGGCAAGCGTTTTTTTAAACACGCAAATTTTATTTAAATACAATTTGAATAAAACAAACCGACATAGCGATCTGTCAAATAAGATTTATCAGCCGGGTGGTTTCTAATTCGCATTCTAATGGTTTGTTTCGTACAAATTGTATGCAAATGAGAAGTTTTGACATACAAAAAACGCTTCCGCTCTTATTTAGGTAGCTCAGTTAGTAATAAACGGCATTATAGTAAATAGCGGTATTGCCAGCATGGATTTTAATACATACTATATTATGTAGAACTGCATTACTATTAAGCGACCATGTGTTACCACGTTTGAACAGTATTATCATGCAGTTCTATTGCAGTTCTATATAAAATATAATTTTTATCAATGAAAATATTAATTTTTCAATTTCTAATTATTTTTCGTCATTAGTGTTAGAAATAAGCTTTAAAATGAGATATCATTCATTAAATTTGATGCGGTGGTATGGGAGATATTTGCAACCGACAAAAAAAAAAGTGCTTTAGAAATAATATATATGATAAGAATAAGAAATTTTATTGCTTCATTTAAAAAGAAATTTAAGTGTAATAACCCCTTTACGACTTTATTTCACTTTCAAAGTGCAATAAAACCTTTTTGGAAATAAAGGCCTTATTTCACTTTCCATTGAGAAATAAAGCCTTAAAGGCCTTATTTCTTAAGGCGTTATTGCACCCCGCCATGTTTGAGTTTTTACCATACCAGGGAGCGGCTGTGATTATTCGAAGAAGTTTATTTTGGCGCCTTTGAATTTTGTCGATATTAGAGGCCGAGGCAGTGCCCCATAGTTGAATACCGTAGCACCAGATAGGCTTTAAGATAGAGTTGTAAAGTAGAAGCTTGCAATCGAGACTAAGGACAGAATTTCTTCCAATAAGCCAATGAATTTGAATGGCTTTTAGTTTCATTTGAGTTAATTTTGCCTCTATATGGCATTTCCACGTTAATCGCCGATCCAGATGTATACCCAGATATTTTACATGCGAATGTTGAGGAATTATTTGATTATTGTTTGTAATAGGGGGGCAAGATTCCCGGCGCAAAGTGAATGTTATATGTACGCATTTTTGCTCATTGGCCATTATCCTCCATTGTCTTAACCATATTTCTAGTTGAAATATATGATGCTGTAAGTAACGAGATGCTTCATAACGGTTTTCGTGGACGCTTAGAAAAGCTGTATCGTCTGCAAATGTTGAAGTTTGTGTGTTGTTGCTTGTTGGCATGTCCGAAGTATAAATTAAGTATAATAGGGAGCCCAGGATACTGCCTTGTGGGACTCCAGCGGCAATGGGCTGAGGTGAACTTAAGAAATTTCCTTCTTTAATAATAAATTGACGACCGACTATGTAGCTTTCTAGCAGCTTGTGTGTGTTTGCTGGTAAATTTTGCTTCAATTTATGTAATAAGCCTTCATGCCAGACTTTATCAAAAGCTTGCGAAACATCGATGAAGAGTGCTGAGCAATATTTATTTTCTTCAAATGCTTTTCTTATTACATTTACTATTCGATGAGTCTGTTCGATTGTGCTGTGTTTTCTTCTAAATCCGAACTGATGGTTTGGAATACATCTATTTTCACTTAAAATCGGTGTTAATTTTGAAACTAATAATTTCTAAAACAGCTTTGACATATTTGATAATAAGCTAATAGGCCTATAAGACTCAACGTTTGTATGATCTTTACCTGGCTTTGGTATCATGGTAACTAAGGAAACCTTCCATTTTTGGGGATAGTATTCAAGGCGTAAAATAGCATTAAAAATAAAAAGAATAATTTTCTTTCCTATGCGAGGTAGCTCCAAAAGCATTTTATTACTGATTTTATCAACACCAGGTGCCTTCTTAGTGATTAAGTCACAAATAGCCTTTTCGATTTCTCTTATCTCAAATCTGAGGGGAATAGCTGCTCTAGCAGCAACAGGTGGTAACTCGACCGCAATATATTTGGTGTAAATACGTTTTTCAAGTGACTAACAAACAGATTCGCTTTTTCAATATAGTTTCTTGTCCAACTACCATTCAAGTTTCTTAATGGTGGCTTAGATATAACTGGCCTTTTTAGATTTCTAGCTGCACGCTATAATGAGTAGTCAGATTATGGAGTTGCATCAAGTTCCTTAAGATATTTTTCTAGAGAAGCCGTTTTCTGATTCTGCAATAACTTTCTTATGGCGATTTCTTTTCTGAAAAAAATATGTTACAGTATGTACATGTAACATTTTCTAATGTTACCTATAATCACTGGAAGTGTTACATGTTGTGCAATTTCAATAGAACACAATTAGCTGCTTTTATTTACAACTATTACACTTTCATCATTAATGTACTTCATGAGCGATTTTTAAAGCTATTTCAGCGGTTTCTGCACGCAATTATGGCTTGGAAACAAATATTGACATCACTAATGGCTTAAAAAAATTTAAATGATTATCATATAAATAGACTTTCTTTTTATTTTAATGTGTAAATATATTTATATTTTGTTTTAAAATAATTTTTTTACAAAATTATGAGCTGTATGAATTATGACAAACAAAATAAAACATTGGTTGTACAAACAAAGTAGTAAGTACCAAAATTGTAAGACAGGGCAGTATGAACACCTTAAGTAAAAGTAAGGGTAAAACATGCAACATGTTTTGCACGTTTTTTATCAACATATTCACAAAAGAACTTTAAAATTTTTCCCACAGTTGTATTTTTTGTACAAACGAACACAAAAATATAGAACATGTAACATTAATGCAACATTTTTCTCAGAAAAGAAATCGCCATTAGCCTTTTTGTGCACTCTTTTAATAAAATCTTATGTTGCGGGGATCTGTAAAGTTGCCACTCTCTTCGAACTCTCCTTTTTTTCAGTAAAGAGCCGCTCGACATCTGAAGAATATATTTTATTATTTTTAATTTTTTTGGGGGTAACGCTGGAATGTTGAACAGCTAGTTGAAGATAACTGTCAAAGTTAACAATAGAGAGATCCACATTCTCCGGTGTACTAAGCGGAATATTTTCTGTGCATTGGGCACTGAGAAATTTTTTATATTTTAACCAACTTATTTGTGTGGCTGGCGTCGCTAAGTAACCTGACGGATATACAATTCTATTTGGGTTCGATATAGTAACAATTGTAGGTGTGTGGTCGGATGATAATTCTAAGGAAGCTTCAACATGAATCGTTTCTGTGGGGATGTTTTTAACCACGCCAAAGTCGATAACATCTGGAATTTTTTGCTGATCAGTAGGCCAATATGTTGGTTGCCCGCTCGCGACCACATTTAAACCCATTTTAGAGATTGTGCTAAACAAAACACGACCTTTTGGTGTTATAAGTCGTGACCCCCAGAAGGTATGTTTAGCGCTTTAATCGCCAGCGGCCAGGAAACAGGGTCCTAATGATTTATAATATTTATAATATTGGCCTTCTGATATGGAAAATCTAGGTGGAGAGTATAAAGAAGAAATTACTATGTTTCGATTTAGTTCTTCAACACAAATAGTCGTTGCTTGCAGATAGTCTTCACGGTGATCACACATAAGGTAGTGTTTGACTCGGGTTTTTATCAAAATGGCAGAACCTCCACAAGCTCTATCTCGAGGGTCCTTGGTGTCATATAGTATGTAACCATTAATTTTAAATGTGTTTCTTGAGGTCAGATGAGTTTCAGAAACCATCATAACATCACTTTGTTTATTTTTAAGAAAGTATTCTAGTTCATTTTTATGTTGACGGATGCCGTTTGCGTTCCAAAAACAAATTTTTAAACAGTTCATGGTTTGTTAAGTACAGCTTGCAATAACATCGATTGCATTCTAAGAATTTCCTGAATCATATTACCCATTGTGTTTGTAGAATTATTTACTGTTTGCACTAATGTGTTCATGGTTTTTTCTAGACGACTTAAATTAGAAACTGGAGTTTCATCATTACTTGGCGAGACACCTTGCAATGGCACATGGTTTGATTTTTGGACGTTAGCATAAGAGGTTCTGTTATGACCAGGCTGCGGAGCCTGTATGTCATTTGTGGTTACTTGATTTGTTACCTGCATTTGGGGAGGATTAGTTTTCGGTCCAACCGACTGCTTGATGATATTGTATACAGGGCATCCTCTATAATTGGCAGTGTGATTACCGCCACAGTTGCTACATTGTTTTACGTTGGGGTCGGTTTTAGACTTATCGCAAAGAACTGTGCCATGTTATTCACCACATACTACGCAAACAGGGGGTAAATAGCAGTATGACTTAGTATGACCATACTCTTGACAGTTTAAGTATTGAACGGGACCATTTCTTTTGTGCGGCTCTTCTATAGTTATTCTTCTGTAGAGAATATATTTTAAATTGTAAATAGGATGTTTCGTTTTTTTTTTTTAAGTTTTACGTCGCCGGGTTCAAACTCCACTCGAAAAAGTGGTTGGGGAATTTTTTCTCTATTTTTAATATTTACTACATGTTTTACCTTGAACCCTTTTTCTTCTAGGAATGTTTTTACCTCTTCTGGGTCCACACATGAGTCAATACCCTTAATCACTACCTGTAGACCTTTACTGCTTTTCAGTTGGTAGGTAAAAAAGTTTTTTTTAAGTGTTTCAAAGTTGTTTATTATTTTTATTATTTTGCAAAAATCATTCTCATGATTGACTTGTATTTTTGTCTCGTTTATACTTCCACGCTTGATAGCCGCTACGTAAAACGAATTTTCACCTATCACCGATATCAAACTCTTTATGAGATCATTTGAATTTGGTACTTTTGAGGCCGAAGCAACTGCTGCAGAGGTAGGGCTGCGTCCCCGTTTAAGCACTGTAAGGTACCTGTCCATACCAACTTGTACTGTAGGCTTTTGACAACTTTTTACAGGGGGGTTTTTCCATTGCATTTGTGTTTGAGTTCATAGTATCTTTTCCCACTAAATTTGTTTTTGACGTCACGGCAATACTTGCTGGCCTGGCAACACTTGTCACCAAGTCTAGTTGTAGTTTTTTTAATGAGTCACTATCCACCGTTGCCTCGGCCTCAAATATCGAAAAAATTCAAAGGCGCCAAAATAAACTTCTTCGAATAATTACAGCTGCCCCTTGGTATGTTAAAAACTCAAATATCCACAAGGATCTCAATGTGCCACTGGTAAGGACTATTATTACGAAGTATGCGGTAAAATATTTGAAAAGGCTAGAGTTGCACCCAAATCCACTAGCACGAAATATTTTAAATGATAGCGGCCACTCTCGCTTAAGAAGAAGAGACACTGCAGCACTTACCCATTAAGATGAGCGATAAACACCTACATATGTGAACAGAACCCGTGATGAAGAAAATTTTTGTCTGGCACTGGCAGGACATAAAATAAAGCATTATGTTAAGATTTGATTAATTATTGTTAGTTCATATTTAATATATGAAGATTCAATAAATAAATAATGAAAAAAAAAAAAAAACAAAAAAAAACTATCCACCGTTTGTGTAAATACCGAGGGCGAAAGGGAACGTGTACGAATAATTGGCTTAGCCGTTAGGTAGTTAATATTGTTTTGTTTTATTTATTTCTGCATTATTTTCATTTCCATGAACTAAAACGTAAACGTTTCTTTCATTTTGTCTTAGTGTTGTTTCACTGTTCGTACTCATGCAAAGAGTTGTTTTTGTTTTTCACCGTTTTGCTTTGCTTTTAATATTTTTATTATTTATTGTATTACAACAACACAAAAAAATAAGAAATTTAAACTTAAATGTTTTGGTTCAGAATATGTATACATTAGACTGGTCGCAATTTTTTTTTTTTTTTAATTTAATTGTTTGCGCTGCTTAAAATATGAGGTTTGGTGTTACAAATCATGATCTAATTTTTCAGGTCAACCCGACGGTGCCTAGCCGTGCCGGGTGGGGCCCAAAGTTCCCCATATTATAAAAAAACATATTTTCTATCAGATCTTTATAGTTATACTAGTTGAAAAGCCGAAATTCTAAAATATGGCTTCGTTACGATCTTCCGCAGAGAAAGTACTTCAAGTGTGCCAAATTTCAGCTTCGTATGTCATCAGATGGCTTCAGAAAGTTGCGGAAAGAATAGGACATGCATGCAAACATCCTGACATACTAAGAAATTATATATTGTATAGATAGATTAACATATGTTCGCGCAACTCAAAAACGCTTTAGCTTATTGAAAAACTAAAAAAAACCGAAATTCCGCAATCAAATTTACTTTAAGAAAGTTAAAACTATTTTCTTTATGTTGGCTTTGGTTTTCAAGATGTACCGTTATTTCGAAAATTAAGGAGGTTGCACAACATATGTTCGCGTAACTCAAAAACGCATTAATTTATCGAAAAACTAAAAAAACCGAAATTCCGCAATAAAATTTACTTTAAGAAAGGTAAAACTTTTTTCTTATATGCGCAGTCGTTTTAGAAACATAATTTTTTTTTTTTCTGGAAAAAAAAATTATTTTTTTTTTATTAAAATTTCGGAATTTTTGTTTTTAAAAATTCATAAAAAATTGACAACATTGCAAACAAAACAAGCTATAAATGATTAAAATCTGTTAACAACTTTTGGGTTTATGTATTCACAAAAGACGAAAAATTTTAATTAATTAAAGAGTTTTATTAAACCGCCACATCTTTTGTGAATTCATAAAATCAAAAGTTGTTTACAGATTTTAATTATTTATAGCTTGTTTTGTTTGCAATGTTGGTTTTTATATGTCTGCATAAAATTAGAAGCATAGCTGAATTTTTCAATTTTTTATGAATTTTTAAAAACAAAAATTCCGAAATTTTAATAAAAAAATTATTTTTTTTTTCCAGAAAAAAAAATTATGTTTGTATGTCCTATTCTTTCCGCAACTTTCTGAAGCCATCTGATGACATAGGAAGCTGAAATTTGGCACACTTGAAGTACTTTCTCTGCGGAAGTCATATTTTTGATTTTCGGCTTTTCAACTAGTATAACTATAAAGATCTGATAGAAAAGATGTTGTTTTTATAATGTGGGGAACTTTGGGCCCCACCCGGCACGGCTAGGCACCGTCGGATTGACCTGAAAAATAAGATCATGATTTCTTACACCAAACCTCATATTTTAAGCAGCGCAAACAATTTAATTAAAAAAAAAAAAAAAATCCCATACAAGATGCGACCAGGCTAGTATACATACATACATGTATGAACATTCATACGTATGTATATATTTTTACTTTTTTATTATACCCTTCACCACAGGTGTAAAAGGGTATATATAAGTTTGTAATTTCCACAATATTGATTTTAGACCCCATAAAGTATATATATTCTGGGTCCATCTGAGAAGAGAAGTTGATTTAACGATGTCCGTCTGTCCGTCTTACGTTTGATATGTGTTTTCCGGATAATCCAGACATGATAGCGGCTAGGTTGTTTTACATTTATGTTACATACAGTCCACCATTTCTTGCTATTGAAATTCAGGAAGATCGGTCCACAAATGGCTTAGATATGACCAAAAACCACGACTGCCTCTAATTTTTCCAAAAAATCCCTTGTGGTTGTTGTATTTTTATTACTTATTTCTGTATATCTGGAGAACGGCAAGAGCCAAAGCTTTAAAATTAGGTACAAACATTTAGGTTATAAACAGGGAAACCACAAAGATGCAATTGCATGTTTTTCCTTGTGCGACCAATGAAGGCAAAAGCAATATATTTATCTGTTTTAGAACTTTTTATGAATTTTGGCATCGATTCGTTAGTGCATATTTCTGCATATTTTACCCGTTGCTGCATATTTTTGTAAAAATTGCATTTTTGCAGCATTTTTTTAGTTTTTAAAGCATATTTTAACTTTTTGAAGCATATTTTGATAATTGCTTTTTTTTATTTTTACACTTAGCTTTTACACAAGGCGAATTTATTTATGGCTGCAAGGGCGAATTCACAATTTCTTTATATTAAGTTTAGGTCAAGGTGAATTCATGAAAACGGCGGTGTCGATACTGCAACAAGTAACAACACTAAAAACATAACAATGTATTTTTTTTTATTACTTTTATTGGTCGATCTGTCAAAAACACAAGTAACTTTTGACATTCCTCTCTCTAATTAACAAAAAAAAGTAGCACAGCTGTGCTTTCAACGCCACCTGACAAATTTATTCGCCTTGGTTTACGTGTTGTTTGTCAGTGATGTTTTTATTTTGCACTTGTGAATTCGCCTTTGCTGTTGCGCCACGTTTTAATATTTTTTTAAACTTTCAAACGTCATACAAAGTATTTTGTTTTATCTTTTTGGTTTCATTGAAAAATTATTAAAAAAATTAAAAAATTACTGGGCTCACACTTGTTGAGCAGTACACAATATTAACGAAGACTGTTGAAAATATTAACAAGATGGAGAATTGCAATGGAAAGCATAACCTTAAAACTTAACTTCAACAAATTGTTTTAAAAACCAAGGCTTAAATGTTGTAAAAAGTCTATGTAAACATTTTACTAAAGAAGCTAATGCTTCTGCTTCAAAAGAAGTTTTTAAATATAATGGTCAAGAATAGTTTTATTTTAAATATGCTCCTATTACATCATTCGACGTTGAACGCACATTTTCAATGTATAAAAGTCTATTCAGATGTAATAGCCAACGTTTTTTATTTAAAAGTTTAAATCAATATTTAGTTATTTATTGCAATAACAATTACCAATAAGACTTTGCCTTTTATAATCATTAATTTTAATTTCATGATCTCAGAAATTCAAGTACAAAATTTGATTTTATTCAGTTATTTTGTTTTTAGTTACATTTATTTAATTTTTTATTTTTTATTGTATGCAAATATTATTAAATTGTTGAAAAAAAACATATTTTTTGTTTAAAATAACTCAGTGTTGGTTTTTTTAGGGCATATTATTAAGTTTTTAGAGCATATTTTCAAGTTTTTACTACATATTTAATGCGCATAAAACACTTTTTTTAGAGCATATTTCTGGTTTCCCTGGTTATAAATATACACCATCCTACAAAATGTGGGCGGGATTGGAGAAGTAGGCGTGGTACCTCTCATACAAAAAGTATTAAAAATTGTATAAAAACCTGAATTTTTTGACTGTAATATGACCTATGGTTACGCCTTATATATCAGAAGATCGGAAATTTTTAATAGAAAATATTTTCTGAAAAACTCGGGAAAATTGGTTCAGATACGAAAAAGTTATGACCAAAATATTAATATTTTTTTGAAAAATACCCATTTTCAGGAACCATAGATCTTCCCGAGTCCACGTTTTATAGCCAAAATAACTGGCAAATTTAACACGTCGGTATAAATCTGTCAAATCGGTTAAGAAATAGCAGAGTTATGACCAAAATACTGAAATCCCAAAAATTACTCTTTTTTATAATTAAGATTGTTTTTTATACCCTTCACCGAAGGTCCTACACCCTATAAAGTATATATATTCTGGGTCCTTATGCAAAGCGAAGTTCAAATCCGGTTGTCGTCTCTTCTTCCTATCCCCTCACCACCCCTTCGTATTTGTTTACATATACTAGCATAATGCCCAATATGATTTTCGTTATCACCCCTCTTTATTATTTCATATATTTAACGAAATAATTTTAACAAATAGAAACTAAAAACGATTTAAAAAAAATATTTACCAGTTATCGCTTTTTAAATTTCATTTATAATGAAGTTGTAAGTATTGTAAATATGTATGTATATGTAAAAATTATTTAGTTGCTCTCTATTCTACTCGCACAATGGTGAAGGGTATATAAGATTCGGCACAGCGGAATATAGCACTCTTACTTGTTTTATTTAATTTTATCGTTTTAATTGTTCACTATTATGTTAAATAATTTAAATAACAAAATATATCATTTATTTTTAAGCGTATATTCGCTGCTGATATATGTCAAAATCAAATGTGATTAATTAATAGTTCAAATCGTATGCGGGGTTAAAAATACACGTCTGTATCACAACAAAGCACAAACCGAACCGAATTAGAGCTAGTGAGCAATAAAGTTACCTTCAACTATTTTTCGTTTTCACAACTTCTGTATAAAATAAACTTAACATTTTTAAAAATAGAAACTGGGAATTATTTCCTTCCAAAGGTAACTTTTATATTATATTCAACATATTTCATTTTTCGAATTTATTCTATGAGCTAAATTTCAGTTATGTATTTTATAAAGCTTTTTTGTAATAGTTCTATTCCTTCAATTTTTCAGAAATGACTTTATACACTACCAGACTATTATATTGTATTTTCTTTTTACATTTTACCTTAGCCTTCCTTTCGAAAGCAATGAGGTATATTTTATGTACAGAAAAATGTACAATTATTAGACACCAGCAGAATGTAATGCATTTTCTGTGTCTCACTGGATAGTGTTACTTTATAAATTGAATGTATTTAACTCAACTATTTTAACAAATAGAAACTGGGAATTATTTCCTTCCGAAGGTTACTTTTATATTATATTCAACATTTTTCATTTTTCGAATTTATTCTATGAGCTTAATTTCAGTTATGTATTTTATAAAGCTTTTTTGTAATAGTTCTATTCCTTAAATTTTTCAGAGATGACTTTATACACTACCAGACTATAATATTGTATTTTCTTTTTACATTTTACCGTAGCCTTACTTTGGAAAGCAATGAGGTATATTTTATGTACAGAAAAATTTACAATTATTAGACACCAGCAGAATGTAATGCATTTTCTAGCCCGCTACGGCCTTCGTCAGCATTCTTTGTGTCTCACTGGATAGTGTTACTTTATAAATTGAATGTATTCAATTCAACTATTTTAACAAATAGAAACTGGGAATTATTTTTTCCGAAGGTTACTTTTATATTATATTCAACATTTTTCATTTTTCGAATTTATTCTATGAGCTAAATTTCAGTTATGTATTTTATAAAGCTTTTTTGTAATAGTTCTATTCCTTCAATTTTTCAGAAATGACTTTATACACTACCAGACTATATTATTGTATTTTCTTTTTACATTTTACCTTAGCCTTCCTTTGGAAAGCAATGAGGTATATTTTATGTACAGAAAAATTTACAATTATTAGACACCAGCAGAATGTAATGCTTTTTCTGACCCGCTACGGCCTTCGTCAGCATTCTTTGTGTCTCACTGGATATTGTTACTTTATAAATTGAATGTATTTAACTCAACTATTTTAACAAATAGAAACTGGGAATTATTTCCTTCCGAAGGTAACTTTTATATTATATTCAACATTTTTCATTTTTCGAATTTATTCTATGAGCTAAATTTCAGTTATGTATTTTATAAAGCTTTTTTGTAATAGTTCTATTCCTTAAATTTTTCAGAAATGACTTTATACATTACCAGACTATTATATTGTATTTTCTTTTTACATTTGACCTTAGCCTTGCTTTGGAAAGCAATGAGGTATATTTTATGTACAGAAAAATTTTTACAATTATTAGACACCAGCAGAATGTAATGCATTTTCTGGCCCGCTACGGCCTTCGTCAGCATTCTTTGTGTCTCACTGGATAGTGTTACTTTATAAATTGAATGTATTTAACTCAACTATTTTAACAAATAGAAACTGGGAATTATTTCCTTCCGAAGGTTACTTTTATATTATATTCAACATTTTTCATTTTTCGAATTTATTCTATGAGCTTAATTTCAGTTATGTATTTTATAAAGCTTTTTTGTAATAGTTTTATTCCTTAAATTTTTCAGAGATGACTTTATACACTACCAGACTATAATATTGTATTTTCTTTTAACATTTTACCTTAGCCTTACTTTGGAAAGCAATGAGGTATATTTTATGTACAGAAAAATTTACAATTATTAGACACCAGCAGAATGTAATGCTTTTTCTGGCCCGCTACGGCCTTCGTCAGCATTCTTTGTGTCTCACTGGATATTGTTACTTTATAAATTGAATGTATTTAACTCAACTATTTTAACAAATAGAAACTGGGAATTATTTCCTTCCGAAGGTTACTTTTATATTATATTCAACATTTTTCATTTTTCGAATTTACTTATTCTATGAGCTAAATTTCAGTTATGTATTTTATAAAGCTTTTTTGTAATAGTTCTATTCCTTCAATTTTTCAGAAATGACTTTATACATTTTACCTTAGCCTTCCTTTGGAAAGCAATGAGGTATATTTTATGTACAGAAAAATTTTTACAATTATTAGACACCAGCAGAATGTAATGCATTTTCTGGCCCGCTACGGCCTTCGTCAGCATTCTTTGTGTCTCACTGGATAGTGTTACTTCATAAATTGAATGTATTTAACTCAACTATTTTAACAAATAGAAACTGGGAGTTATTTCCTTAACAAGGTTACTTTTATATTATATATATATATATTATATTAGACACCAGCAGAATGTAATGCATTTTCTGGCCCGCTACGGCCTTCGTCAGCATTCTTTGTGTCTCACTGGATAGTGTTACTTTATAAATTGAATGTATTTAACTCAACTATTTTAACAAATAGAAACGGAATTATTTCCTTCCGAAGGTTACTTTTATATTATATTCAACATTTTTCATTTTTCGAATTTATTCTATGAGCTTAATTTCAGTTATGTATTTTATAAAGCTTTTTTGTAATAGTTCTATTCCTTAAATTTTTCAGAGATGACTTTATACACTACCAGACTATAATATTGTATTTTCTTTTTACATTTTACCTTAGCCTTACTTTGGAAAGCAATGAGGTATATTTTATGTACAGAAAAATTTACAATTATTAGACACCAGCAGAATGTAATGCATTTTTTAGCCCGCTACGGCCTTCGTCAGCATTCTTTGTGTCTCACTGGATAGTGTTACTTTATAAATTGAATGTATTTAACTCAACTATTTTAACAAATAGAAACTGGGAATTATTTCCTTCCGAATGTTACTTTTATATTATATTTAACATTTTTCATTTTTCGAATTTATTCTATGAGCTAAATTTCAGTTATGTATTTTATAAAGCTTTTTTGTAATAGTTCTATTCCTTCAATTTTTCAAAAATGACTTTATACACTACCAGACTATATTATTGTATTTTCTTTTTACATTTTACCTTAGCCTTCCTTTGGAAAGCAATGAGGTATATTTTATGTACAGAAAAATTTACAATTACACAGTACAACAGCCAATCTGGGGGTAAGAAATTCGAAGTCATAGTGTGAAATGAAACAAAAAATGGTTTTTCTCACACAAGTGTTTCTGTATGTTTATTATCTGTCAGTTAAATAGAGAAGTCTTTCTATAACAATAGCTGAATTCACACCGAGCTTGTTAGTTTGTTAGTCGTTAATCGTTACTTTTTTACACGCATTTTGTTTTTGTATATTTAACGCGCTACCGTATTAACATTTAACAAATTAACGACACGGCACCCCTGATAAAATAGTTGTTAGTTGGTAACTCACTACTTACCGTCAGTAAACGTTATTTGTGTCAAAGCATGAGTAATTAAATGGTTGACAATTGTTTTTTTACACTTTCTCATGGCATGTTTTATTTTTTCCGGAATAAAAAATTGTGTCAGAACAATAAATCAGTTGTTTTACTACGAAAGTTACCAGACTAACAAAGTTTTAAAAAGGGGGTCGTTCACAGTTGGTAACTTTAACAAATTAACAAACTACCGAGTAACAAATTAACAAGTTCGGTGTGAATACCACTAATATTTTGCGAAAAGTTTCTTTCAAGAACTGTCAAAATAAGTCACATTTGAAATTGGTTCGGTTTGTGCTTTGTTGTGATACAGACGTGTATTTTTAGCCCCGCATACGATTTGAACTATTAATTAATCACATTTGATTTTGTAATACATAAATATAAGCAGCGAATGGACGCTTAAAAAAAAAATAATATATTTTGTTATTTAAATTACTTAACATAATAGTGAACAATTTAAAACGATAAAATTAAATAAAATAAAACAGTAAAAATATATATCGTTACCTTAATATAAAAAGGCCCCAACTCATCAAAAACACTTTTTACAGGAGAAGGAAAAAACTTAATAAAAGCTGAAATAATATAGCTACACAAACATTGTCAAAAAACATCTTTATTAAAATTAAACGAGGATTTCAGATTGAAATACATATGTATATATTTGTAATTTTTATGAGTTAGGGCTTTTTGTATCCGTATTTTATGAAAGAAATAGTGAGATAGGGCTTGCAATCGACTTGAATTGTTCATTAAAAAATATGCCTTCGATTGAGTTCGATTTGAAGATTCAACGAAACATTGCTTTTTCTCCTTCATTAAAACAAGGCCTACAATATATTGCTTTTTTTGCTCCCACGACATCTTCCAAAACAAATTAAATTTTTCTTTTCGCGTATTTTCACTGAATTGGGAGCAGTGTCTTAATGAACTTTTTAAACAATAATTTGATGAACAGGTTAAACCTTGATGTCGTGCTTGCTTTACGGAAATTGAATTATTTGTTATACCCAAATATTCCTCACCTTTCATTCGCTTCACTTTATTGCTTTTGTACTTCCATTCCGATTGATTTGGATTAATTCTCCTAGTACGCATACTATCATTACCGACATTCATATTTTCAGCTTTTATACTTTTTACACATAAATTTCACAACACACGCGTACTCCTTATTATGCAATTATAACGCACAAATGAAAATAAACGGCTCTTGCTCTATCAGTTATACACAATATAAAACAACAACAATTCTACAAATGCAATGCCTACTTTGTGTGTTTCTGCAGAAATGTATGAGTCAGTGTTTTTTTCTTTAGAAAAATTGTGTGTATGAGTTAGGGCTTTTTGTGTTCTGCTTATAACTTCTTTATTTTTAATCGAATTTGCTTGAAATTTTAATATAATGTGTATTAGCAACCATTCTACAAGAATCAATAAAAAAACGGATTTCCAAAAATAATGAGTTGGGGCCTTTTTATATTAAGGTAACGATATGTATGTACGTATGAATGTTCATACATGTGTATACATATTCTGAACAAAAACATTTAAATTTAAATTTCTTGTTTTTTTAGTTGTTGTAAAATACAATAAATAATAAAAATATTAAAGCAAAGCAAAACGGTGAAAAACAAAAACAACTCTTTGCATGAGTACGAACAGTGAAACAACACTAAGACAAAATGAAAGAAACGTTTACGTTTTAGTTCAGGCAAACGAAAATAATGTAGAAATAAATAAAACAAAACAAAACAATATAAACTATTTAACGGCTAAGCCAATTATTCGAACACGTTCCCTATCACCCTCGGTGTTTACGAAAACAGTGGATAGTGACTCATTAAAAAAACTACAACTAGATTTGGTGACAAGTGTTGCCATCCCAGCAAGTATTGCCGTGACGTTAAAAACAAATTTAGTGGGAAATGATACCATGAACTCAAACACAAATGCAATGGAAAACCCCCCTGTAAAAAGTTGTCAAAAGCCTACAGTACAAGTTGGTATGACAGGTACATAACAGTGCTTAAACGGGGACGCAGCCCTACCTCTGCAGCAGTTGCTTCGGCCTCAAAAGTACCATCTTTTGATAAAATAAATACTCAAAATCGTTTTGCAATTCTGGAGGATGAATCCTCTGAAGCACCAAACGTCATTAAACCATCCAAACCTCCCCCGATATATCTAAGGGAGCAAAATTCAAATGAGCTCATAAAGAGTTTGATATCGGTGATAGGTAAAAATTCGTTTTACGTAGCGGCTATAAAGCGTGGAAGTATAAACGAGACAAAAATACAAGTCAATAATGAGAATGATTTTCGCAAAATAGTAAACAACTTTGAAACGCTTAAAAAAAACTTTTATACCTACCAACTGAAAAGCAGTAAAGGTCTACAGGTAGTGATTAAGGGTATTGACTCATGTGTGGACCCAGAAGAGGTTAAAACATTCCTAGAAGAAAAAGGCTTCAAGGTAAAACATGTAGTAAATATTAAAAATAGAGACAAAATTCCACAACCACTTTTTCGAGTGGAGTTTGAACCCGGCGACGTAAAACTTAAAAAAAACGAAACACATCCTTTTTACAATTTAAAATATATTCTCTACAGAAGAATAACTATGGAAGAGCCGCACAAAAAAAATGGACCTGTTCAGTGCTTAAACTGCCAAGAATTTGGCCATACCAAGGCATACTGCTACTTACCCCCTGTCTGCGTAGTATGTGGTGAACTACACGGTACAGTTTCTTGCGATAAGTCTAAAACCGACCCCAACGTAAAAAAATGTAGCAACTGTGGCGGTAATCACACTGCCAATTATAGAGGATGCCCAGTATATAATATTGTCAAGCAGACGGTTGGACCGAAAACAAATACCCCTCAAATGCAGGTTGCAAATCAGGTAAACACAAATGCAATTCAAGCCCCCCAGCCTAGTAATAACAGAACTTCTTACGCTAACGTCCTAAAATCAAACCATCAGCCAATGAAAGATGCCTCGCCAAGTAATGATGAAACTCCGGTTTCTAATTTAAGTCGTTTAGAAAAAACCATGGAAACATTAGTGCAAACAGTAAATAATTTTACGAACACAATGGGTAATATGATGCAGGAAATGCTTAGAATGCAATCGATGTTATTGCAAGCTGTACTTAACAAACCATGAACTGTTTAAAAATTTGTTTTTGGAACGCAAACGGCATCCGCCAACATAAAAATGAATTAGAATACTTTCTTAAAAATAAACAAATTGATGTCATGATGATTTCTGAAACTCATTTGACCTCAAGAAATACGTTTAAAATCAATGGTTATATACTATACGATACCAAGGACCCTCGAGATAGAGCTTGTGGAGGTTCTGCCATCTTAATAAAAACTCGAGTCAAACACTACATTATGTGTGATCACCGTGAAGACTATCTGCAAGCAACGACTATTTGTGTTGAGGAGCTAAATCGAAACATAGTAATTTCTTCTTTATACTCTCCACCTAGATTTTCCATATCAGAAGGCCAATATTATAAATATTATAAATCATTAGGACCCTGTTTTCTGGCCGCTGGCGATTATAACGCTAAACATACCTTCTGGGGGTCACGACTTATAACACCAAAAGGTCGTGTTTTGTTTAACACAATCTCTAAAATGGGTTTAAATGTGGTCGCGAGCGGGCAACCAACATATTGGCCTACTGATCAGCAAAAAATTCCAGATGTTATCGACTTTGGCGTGGTTAAAAACATCCCCACAGAAACGATTCATGTTGAAGCTTCCTTAGAATTATCATCCGACCACACACCTACAATTGTTACTATATCGAACCCAAATATAATTGTATTTCCGTCAGGTTACTTAGCGACGCCAGCCACACAAATAAATTGGTTAAAATATAAAAAATTTCTCAGTGCCCATTGCACAGAAAATATTCCGCTTAGTACACCGGAGAATGTGGATCTCTCTCTTGTTAACTTTGACAGTTATCTTCAACTAGCTGTTCAACACTCCAGCGTTACCCCCAAAAAAATTAAAAATAATAAAATATGTTCTTCAGATGTCGAGCGGCTCTTGACTGAAAAAAGGAGAGTTCGAAGAGAGTGGCAACTTTACAGATCCCCGCAACTTAAGATTTTATTAAAAGAATGCACAAAAAGGCTAAGAAAGTTACTACAGAATCAGAAAACGGCTTCTCTAGAAAAATATCTTAAGGAACTTGATGCAACTCCACAATCTGACTACTCATTATGGCGTGCAGCTAGAAATCTAAAAAGGCCAGTTATATCTAAGCCACCATTAAGAAACTTAAATGGTAATTAGGCAAGAAACGATATTGAAAAAGGAAATCTGTTTGTTAGTCACTTGAAAAACGTATTTACACCAAATATATTTCACAATATTGCGGTCGAGTTACCACCTGTTGCTGCTAGATCAGCTATTCCCCTCAGATTTGAGATAAGAGAAATCGAAAAGGCTATTTCTGACTTAAACACTAAGAAGGCACCTGGTATTGATAAAATCAGTAATAAAATGCTTTTGGAGCTACCTCGCATAGCAAAGAAAATTATTCTTTTTATTTTTAATGCTATTTTACGCTTTGAATACTATCCTGAAAAATGGAAGGTTTCCTTAGTTACCATGATACCAAAGCCAGGTAAAGATCATACAAAAGTTGAGTCTTATAGACCTATTAGCTTATTATCAAATATGTCAAAGCTGTTTGAGAAATAATTAGTTTCAAAATTAAAACCAATTTTAAGTGAAAATAGATGTATTCCAAACCATCAGTTCGGATTTAGAAGAAAACACAGCACAATCGAGCAGACTCATCGAATAGTAAATGTCATAAGAAAAGCATTTGAAGAAAAGAAATATTGCTCAGCACTCTTCATCGATGTTTCGCAAGCTTTTGACAAAGTCTGGCATGAAGGCTTATTACACAAATTGAAGCAAAATTTACCAGCAAACACACACAAGCTGCTAGAAAGCTACTTAGTCGGTCGTCAATTTATTATTAAAGAAGGAAATTTCTTAAGTTCACCTCAGCCCATTGCCGCTGGAGTCCCAGCATCGCGTTACTTACAGCATCATATATTTCAACTAGAAATATGGTTAAGACAATGGAGGATAATGGTCAATGAGCAAAAATGTGTACATATAACATTCACTTTGCGCCGGGAATCTTGCCCCCCTATTACAAACAATAATCAAATAATTCCTCAACATTCGCATGTAAAATATCTGGGTATACATCTGGATCGGCGATTAACGTGGAAATGCCATATAGAGGCAAAATTAACTCAAATGAAACTAAAAGCCATTCAAATTCATTGGCTTATTGGAAGAAATTCTGTCCTTAGCCTCGATTGCAAGCTTCTACTTTACAACTCCATCTTAAAGCCTATCTGGTGCTACGGTATTCAACTATGGGGCACTGCCTCGGCCTCTAATATCGACAAAATTCAAAGGCGCCAAAATAAACTTCTTCGAATAATCACAGCCGCTCCCTGGTATGTTAAAAACTCAAACATTCATAAGGATCTCAATGTGCCATTAGTGAAATCTATGATTACAAAATATGCAATAAAATATTTAAAAAGGCTTGAACAACACCCAAATCCACTAGCTCGAAATATTTTAAATCATGGCGGCCACACTCGCTTAAGAAGAAGAGACACTGCAGCACTTACCCAATTAGATGAGCGATAAACACCTATAAAAGTGAACATAACCCGTGATGAAAAAAATTTTGTCTGGCACTGGCAGGAGATAAAATAACGTATTAGGTTAAGATTTGATTAATATTTAATATATGAAGATTCAATAAAAAAATAATGACAAAAAAAAAATTTGAAATTGGTGGCGAGAAAAACAAAATGTAGATATTTTGATTTTAAAATATGTTTATATAGTTTTTTTTTTTTAAATAAATAAAAATATAGAAGTAATATAAATGATGAATGCATAATTTATATGATGAAAATAAACAAAAAACATTTGTTATTTGAAATTTTTTTTAGCCTTTCCTTGTTTTGGTTTTAATCATTGCTGCCAGATAAATTTGTGTCCAAATCATCAATTTCCTGAGAAAAAAATGAAAAGATCGTCTTTTTTGTTTTAAAAAACATGCAATTTAAAATCAATTTTAAACAAATTTGCTTCAACTTTTATTTAAAAATAATCAAACAAAAACATAGTTAAAGGTCATGGGTATTTAATAATTTCATTAAATTTATATTTATTTTGTTAAGCTGGAGGATTATTTTTTAAAAAATTAATTATTAATTAGTATTGTGGTTATTTTGTTGAACTATTTATGGTTTTAAATCCAAATTTTTAATATTTTTCATTAGGCTTAAGTTCATCAAATTTAATTTTCATTAAATTATTTTTATGGAGAAAGGAATTTTACAACATGAAAATTGTTATTGATAATCTTTCATTTTTGACCGTGGCCGGGGCTCGAAACATGTCATGGTAACCTGCCGGCCAGGGTTCGAGCCTCGGCCACGGTCAAGAATGAAAGATTATCAATAACAATTTTAATTAATTTTCATGTTGTAAAATTCCTTTCTTCATAAAAATAATTTAATGAAAATTAAATTTGATGAACTTAAGCCTAATTAAAAATATTGTTACGAAAGCTAAATTATCCAAGAATTATTTATAGTTTTAGTTATAGGTTATCTTGTAAGTTATAGTTTTATGTTACTTAAAATTGTCATGTATAATTTTCAACACAACTGTTATTTTAAAATAATTCCTATATAAATTTCCCAGTCATTTCTAGAAATGGTTATAGAACATAATAAATAGTTTTTACGGGAAGGTTCAGGAAAAATCTAGAAATAATTATGAAATATAAAAAGGGGTGACTCATGTATAATAAGTTTTAGTTTGTTTTGAAAAACGGTTCTGTTCGTTACTAACAATTGTGAACAAAATAATTAATTTTCAATAAAGTTTGTTAAGTTGAATAAGTGTGTTTTTTTATTCGGTTTTGCAATTAAAAAGAACTCAAACGCGTTTATTAAAGGAAAAACGTAACAATATTAAAAATTATTTATTTTCTTTAATCCGATAAGAATTTAAAATTGTTATTTTTCCCTGGAGAAGTTACACAAAGGCATGAGAAAATATCATATTAAACAAAAAATAAAATAAATATTTTTACAAAAGCAAAAAGAAACCAAGCTTAATAAAATGAACATACATCCTTTTTTAAAATAGATACATATATATTTACAAGAACCGAGATCAAAATGGAAAATTTTTAAATTAAATCAGCTTTGATAACAGTATTATAAATATTCTGGGTTTTTATGGAATTGATAGTGACAACGTTGTTTTATATTTATATCGTATGTAGTCGGAAATAGTATATTATTGAAATTTACCTATATCGGTTTACAAATGGCTGAGATATAAATCTTTAATTTTTCCCATAATTCCCATAATCTTTTTCTTTTTTACCTGAAATAGACTAAGTAGAATACCTGGTAGTATACCTTATGTTTTTCCTTACATGTAAAAATAAATTAAAATAGATAATCATTCAGAAAAAGCCAATTTCGATCTACCAAAGGTTAAATACAATTTGGTTTAAGGATTGATGTTTGACTATTGACGTCAGTAGTCGTCGATGGCTGCGAGTCTTAAACGGCAAGCCCTCTGAGGAGATTGAGTGGTTGCAATCGAAACATGTAAAGGCTCAGTTAGGCGAACGTTGCTGTACCCGTAATGTACCGCACCGTACTGTAAGCACGTTGATGCACTTATAGAACGTTTAAAAACGTGCCATATGTTTTCCCATACATAAACAAAAAGCAATAGTATACATAAAACAAAACACACAGTGATGGTAATCAAAAATTTTCGAATGGTGACCGTTGTGCAGAAAAGGTACCACGTGATTTAAATGGTATTAAAACATTATTTTGTGCATGTAAAAAATATTAATAGTTTAATATTTATATTTTAGATTTACAATAAATAAATTTGTATTTTAGCATATATAAATTTTTAGCATACATATATTGTAATTGTGCATACACCCAACAAGGTTTTGATACCATTTAAAGTCTTTTATAGTTTTCGCTTTTTCATTGTATGCATGTGTATTTTGCATTTGTTTATTTTAAACATCTAAACATATGTATATTTGGAAATATGTATATTGTATTGTAAGTTGTTTTGTCGCAATTCCAAAGATATACTGAAAAAAGTACCAAAAAAAAGAGAAAAATTACCCGCATTCAATGAGACATACAAGCCGCCCATCACTGTCTTACAAATGTCACGTAACAACGGCATGATTTTCTATTTTATACAGATTGGTACGTTGCAACTACTGTACATTGCATTTCGGTAAGCTTTTGTATTGGTTTTCATATAACAAAAAGCGAACATCTGATGGATACAGTACAGATACGGTACAGCAACGTTCGCCTAACTGAGCCTTAAGGGTAACCTGTCCGTAAAAACGCCTGGGTTCGAGCCCAGCTTCAGTCAAGAATGAAAAATTTTCAATAAATTTTAATTAATTTCATGTTGTAAAATTCCTTTCTTCATAAAAAATAATTTAATGAAAATTAAATTTGATGAACTTTAGCCTTTTTGGAACTTTGGATTAAGAACATCCAGAAAAAAGTAGTTATCGAAGTTCTTATGGAAGAAAGCTACTAAATAACGAGTGAAAGAAGCTATCCATTTGGAAAAAGTTTTTACTGGGAGACAAATTTCTTTCTTGCCGGAATAATGGTTTTGGCACAAAAGTGTACATATAAGATAAGAATATCAAATATCAATTATATTTTGTATATGTATATAAGAAGTATTAAATGTTCAAAATAAGCCAAGTCGGTCCATTACTTTCCCTCGAAATTTTGCTTTTGCCGATACATTTTTTAGGGAAGAGACAAACAATTTCGAGGACAATTTTCACAATAGGGATAAATATAAAAATTTAACCCTTGTTTCTAAAGATATCTTTTTTCTAATAAACAAACATATAAAAATATTTACAATTATCTTATTTCGAAGATTAAGGGGCTTATAGTGTAAAACGCAACGCCGACAATTTCATTAAAAGCAAAAACAAAATCAAAAATATTTTATAAATTTGTTGTTGCTTTCTACAGACATTCATATTATTTTTTTTTTTTTCAATTTTCAACGCCACAAAATAGAAGTGCTTGAAATTTAAAAATTCAAGATGAATTTCTATAGAAAGTAACAACAAAATTATAAAATATTTTTGATTTTGTTTTTGCTTTCATCACTTTTTTAGAAAAAATCATCAAAACCTCACTTTGTTTATATCGGAACAAAAAATCGTCAAGATGACGATAACTCGTCAAATCTGGCAGCCCTGTTTTTATTATATTTATTTCTTTTGTTGACGTTTCGCTTTTATTTGACACTTAATTACTGGAAATATTCCAGTATAAACAGAATTTGTTGTGTCTGTTTCCGCATTCAAATACAGAAACACTTTTATCTCATAAATCGAGGAACGATGGAATTTTTTGTTTCACACTTCATGTAAGAAATTTTACGATGCGAGAAATACAGAAACGAGCTACTGGTCCCTTGTGGACTACTCTTTACACACGTGTTTGGTGGACTAGTCCTATTATTTGCAGGGAAGGTACGTCTTTTTAACGAAAGAAAAATTGACCCTTTTTAAAGGCACCAAAGAATTATTTACACAAAAAAAACATATCGTTAGCTTATATGCAAAACATTTTAAATTGATTTGTTTTGTTAATTACGATTCACATTACATATTTTTATAAAATTTTAAACTGCTACCTATAAAAATATCCAAGTTATTTACAAAATTAAAAATTACGTGTCATCAAAAATATAATGGGACCACAAAATTTCTTCATCATATAAATAGTTTATAATACAAAAGAAATATTTTAAAGAGATTAAAATACTTTAAAATTAGAATGAAAAATATAGCTTTTTAACATCAATTCATAGCTAAATTGAATGAAGTACATTTTTTAGTTTAAACCACTACTTATTAGTAAATCAAATCAATAAAAAATTATGCGTAATAGGTATATCTTAATATCTATAATAATATAAATTCTCCACATTGTTAAATGCAGTACTGCCTGCGCTGCATCAGAAAAGCAAACTAATTTACCATGTCGACGCAAACTAAATGATGCTGCATATTAATCGTGTGATTATCATATACATATATTCTATTTTTCCTGTAATTTAACACAAATATTTAATTATTTAATATTTTAAATGTTAGTTTCACTTAGTACTAATATAATTTCGTGGATGATACGTCTTTTTGTAACACACTCAACTTAAAAAAAATAATATTTTTTCTCAAGAATATATCGGTTAACGCTTAGCTGAAATATTCAAAATTGCTTTTAAATCTCAAATAATTAACATTTTTTTTTTTTGCTTTGCATGTAAACTTATGAAATGTAATGTTACAGTATTCTGCATTTAAGATGACGGACGACATGTGCAGTTCTTTTAATTTGTTTTCAATAATTTTTCCAACAAAAAATCCAACTGACACTTTGGCTGGTTGCCTATACCAAAAATATTTTACACAAACAAATACACACACAGGCATTTCGAGCTGTGGTCATGCAAACTGTCAAGCAACAACAACACTACTAGTGAGGATCGTTTTTAAAACTTTTTTTCCCCTCATTCTTCATGACTGAAGAAAGGCAAAATTGGATTTTTCCTCAAAAACATGAATGAATTTGGCGAAATATTAACAATTCATTTATGACTGTGAAAAAGTTATATATTTTACGTTTTTCATTTATGAAAAAAATTCAAGAATGGTTGAATATGAGCGATCACATATGAATTTCTCTGAACTCTGAATTAAAGTATTCGAAAGATTAAGAAAATACAATTTGAAGCTTAATGCAAATTAATGTTGTTTTTTGAAACCAGAAGTAATATATTTAGGACATTTAATAACTTCCCAAGAAATTAAACCGGACCCAGAAAAATTTTATGCTATAAAAAAAAATATCCAATTCCCAAGGATGCTGACGATGTTAGAAGATTTGTAGCCTTTTGCAATTATTACAGGCAATTTTTTTGCAAATTTTGCTGGTATAGCAACTAGTTTAAACAGTGCCCATGTTCTGTAACTCTCGCGTCGAGAAAGTTTTCGATTGAAATGTATGAAATGAAACAGAAATGCCATAAATTGAAACAAACAGCTGTTTTTCTCACTTAACTGTGTCTGTAACTTTTTTGGCGAGTACTAGCTGTCACGTAAGGAAAATAACTCGCCAATTTACAGAAAAAGTGTGTCTATTACTACGTTTATACGTAGCCTATTCGCGAATAAAAATTATTTGCGATTAACTAACTTTCTGTTTATATGTCTATTTCTTAATAAAAATTATTATTTTTAAGTGATGCCAGATGCAAAATTTATTGATTTAGTAGCACTGTATGTATATAAACTTTTTATTTTTTAAATGAAAAAGATCAAAAATTATTTTTTATTTTTAAATTTATTTGCACATTATTGATTTAATTTTACTTTTGTTGTCATTGAATGTGTCACATCGAAATAAAAACGTTAAACGGTTAAAAGTGTGGCAATGCTTAAAATCTTATTTGCAAATAGTGTCGTTAATCAGGAATTGTTTTCATGAGTTAGATACAGAGACCTGCGCCGAAGCGGCTTAGCCGGCTGTTAGCCAGCCGCCGATGAAAATATTCGTAGCCACCGCCGCCGAAATTTCTTCGGCTAAAAATCGGCTGCAGCTAAGCCTCCGATTACTTTGTAAATAATTTGTATTCCCTTTTTTAGCACCTTGCCACATTTTTTTTTTGTTAGGGTATCCTTAAAAAGTGCAACTCTTATGGCCATTTTCTCAATGTATCGATAAACTGGCTGTTACTTAATGTCAAAAAAATTTATTAGAGCGATAAACTGTCCGTTAACGATTTTGGGTTTCTCAATATACCGACAAAAAACATTGTTTTCAGCTGGCAACACCTCTCAAAATACATGTTAAAGCTGGTAGTCAGCTGATTGAATTTATCTGTACGGCAAATAAAAGGAAAATAACAAAAACTCTAATGTAGCATGACAGTTTGTGTTCACACCATCACACAAAGTATAAACACTCACACATGAAAAAAAATGCAACCCTGATCCAATAAAAAGTATTATTGTTTAGAAATTTTTCAAAAAACGATGAAGTCCTATGGGATGTCAAACTTTTTTCATAATACTTGTCATTTTCGTGACACATTGCATTCACACTATCACACTTTGTCATATAACTTGAGATTTTGACATGTATTAATACAAAGTATAATAGTGTAATCTAGCCTTTAGCTTTGCGACAGAATAAAAGCAAATTAGACATTGAGAAAACCAAATTTCTTTAATGTGTAGGTTTTCTTTGGGATAAGAGATAATAGTGTAATGAGAAAACGGCCATATGTTTCTTGTTTATAAAGCACCCACATTTCATCAAAATTTTTAAAATAACGACAAATAGGAAAATGAGTGAACACTGGTGCGATCGTTTTATAATTTTTTATTATAACTATTCTGCGTATTTTCCCGCCGAAAAGTTTTAACTCTGTAAAAATTTGACCAAATCACTTTTGTTAAACAGCCTTAAGTGTTGATTGTTTTAAAAACTATATATTTGGCTGCAATTCAAAATTAAATAAATATGTGTGAGAATAGCAAAATTACAGATTTTTTACAACTTCAAAAGTAATAGATGATGAAACTGATTCCAGCGATACGGAGATCAGCGAGCTCAGTTCAGATTTCGTTCATTACGAAAATATGATTAACAAGAAAAGTGAATTTAAGAGTAAAACGGAAATATGAATATTATTTTTGTCAAGCTAATAGGGCCTAAATTTCTTCAATGTAAATAAAATTCAATTTTTAATTACAATATTTTGTTCCCGACGTTTCGTCGATTGTTTGTCGACTTTTTCAAGGGATTGTCTATTTAAAAATTATAAAAACAATAAAATAAATACAATAATGTACCACATAAACATTAAAGACTTACAATATGAAAATTTAATCACATTAAAAAGTTTTAGATGTACTCAGGATCATACAAATATAAAAATTAATTTTAATATTTAAAAAATACATATTACTTTAAACTTTAAATATATCACAGCTTAAGTAATGGCAACAATATAGCTCGCATTTATTTTGTTCGTGTCTTCCTTCAAATTCATTGTTCTATTAATTTGTTGTTGGATTCTTAGGCTTTCAATTGTGTACCTCTTTCTTTCTTTATTTTCTTTATCTAGAATTTTTACATCATCGAACCTAATTGTGTGACCAGTATGTAGGATGTGTTGTGCTAGTGCTGTTGTCTCTTTTCTCCGCATTATGTCCATCTTGTGTTCTCCCATTCTTGTCTCCAGTGTACGTTTTGTTGTTCCTATATAAATTAGCTCGCATGGCTGTTTGTCATTTCCTTCACATTGTAATTCGTATACAATGTTACTTTGTTTTTGTTTATTAATTGGCGCCTTAACTCTAGAAAAAATTGTACTTAATGTCAAATTGGGTTTGTATGCAAAACAGATGTTTTTTGTTTTTATTGACGACCGTATATTATTATTATCGGTTAACCCAGGTATGTATTTTACACTGTAAAATTTGTTCTCTTCTTTTTCTATGTTTGCAGATTTGTTGTGGTTATTTTTGTCCTTATCCAATTGTTTAATCGTATTGTCTATCAATGTAGATGTGAGTTTGGTGGGGAAGCTATTGTTTTTTAAAATGTTTGTTATAATGTGTTTGTTTTTATTATGAAATTGTGTATCACTTATGTTGTATACCCTAGAAATAAAATTTTTTGCTGTGTTTATAATTTGATTTTTGGGTTGTGTAGCGTGGTAATTCATTAACCTTCCTGAAGATGTTTCTTTAGTGTACCAATCAAACAGAATCTTATTATTTTTGCGTATAATTTTTGAGTCTAAGTACGCGATTTCTCCGTTTTTCTCAATCTCAGTAGTAAATTGTATTTTAGGATGTTGTTTGTTAAGAATTGACAGAATTGTGTCCTTGTCATCTATGCGAGTTATCGCCAAAATGTCGTCTACATATTTGGCGATATATTTAATGTAAATATTTTCATTTTCCAGTTCAGTAATTGCATCGTCAAGTAGGTTGTCAAGTATGATATCCGCTATAGTAGGTGATAGTGGGTTCCCCATTGGCATACCAAAGATTTGAGTATAAATGTTTTCACCAAACATAAAATAATTATTGTCATTTAGACAAAATTTGAGTATTCTTAAAAATTGTGAGCTGGACATCTTAGTATGATTTTTAATAATACTCCATTTTTTCATAATTGTGTTTATTGCCGTCTGAATTGGGATGTTCGTGAATAGTGAAATCACGTCAAACGATATCATAGTTTCATTATTGTTAATTTTCACGCCGCTCAGTTGCTCCTTTACCCGTAGCGAATTTTTAACATTATATTTGTCAGAAATTATGACTTTAAGAATATTACCAACGTATTTTGATAATTGGTAACATGGTACTTGAACTGACGACACAATAGGTCGTAAGAGTGTCCCTTCCTTATGTATTTTGGGTAAGCCGTATATTCTAGGTGCAGTAGCCGCAGAACAAAGAAGTTTACGTTTTTCAATTGTATTAATAATATTATTTTTGTAGAGGTCAGAAATAATGGTATTGTTTTGTTTCTGCAGTTTGTCAGTTGGATCTGCTCTTGAAATTCTATAGGTGTTTTTGTCTCCTATAAGTGCTTGCATTTTCCCCTCATACTCATTTTTGTACATAGCTACCGTCTTATTTCCTTTGTCCGCCTGTATAATAATTATGTCGTTATATTTCCTTAAAAGTTTCTTAGTTTTCTCAAAAATTGTGAGGATAAACTTATCCTTTTTAGTATTTTTAATGCTTCTTTTAAAAGCGGATACATGGTTTGCTAATTTTGTTCTAGCGACGTCCTTTTCTTTATCAAAATTCCCATCCATGTCCTGTATACATTGCTCTACATCAGCTATTATATGTAATGGGGAGAAGTTATGTTTATCTATTGGTAATGCGAACTTTCTGCCAAGTGATAATATCCACTTACATTCCATCGGGATATCGTATTTCGTTTTGTTTTCAAACCAGTGGTTTGTAAATACTAATCCATGTAATTTGAACTGTTTTTCTTTTAGTGTAGTTAATTTTGCAATGTGTCTCTCCTTAACATTTTTCACTATTTGTTTTGATCTATCTCTTTGTGTGTTAATAAATTTAGTGTGCTCCTCTTCTGTTATCATGTTTTTAATACCAATATTTAAGTGATAGAGTTTACGTTTAATAATTTTAATATTTGTATTGGTCTGTGAAATTTCCAAGTTCAAAATTTTCTTATGGAAATTGTGTTCTATTGTTATTAGTTTTCTTTTTATTGTTGTACATTCAAAAAGATTTCCAACCTGTTTAGTCGTATTCTTTGTATGGTTTGGGGTTATTCCGTAGCTTCTGCATGATAAAATAAATTTTAACCTTTGTTGTTGTTGTATTAGTCTTTTTGTTTCGTTGCAGTATTCTTTTAATGTTCTACATGTCTCATTGTCATATTTGAGTGCTGTGTGTTTAAAAAACCCCTTCATGATTATGTTGTTTTTGTACTGTACCTGTTTTTATTTTAAAGTTCATATAAATTAAATAAAGTTTGTTTCGGCAAGCTCTCCGATGTTAATTTATTGTTGTAGTTGTTTCTTTGGCCAGAGTGATGAATTTATGAATATTATTTTTGTCAAGCTAATAGGGCCTAAATTTCTTCAATGTAAATAAAATTCAATTTTTAATTACAATATTTTGTTCCCGACGTTTCGTCGATTGTTTGTCGACTTTTTCAAGGGATTGTCTATTTAAAAATTATAAAAACAATAAAATAAATACAATAATGTACCACATAAACATTAAAGACTTACAATATGAAAATTTAATCACATTAAAAAGTTTTAGATGTACTCAGGATCATACAAATATAAAAATTAATTTTAATATTTAAAAAATACATATTACTTTAAACTTTAAATATATCACAGCTTAAGTAATGGCAACAATATAGCTCGCATTTATTTTGTTCGTGTCTTCCTTCAAATTCATTGTTCTATTAATTTGTTGTTGGATTCTTAGGCTTTCAATTGTGTACCTCTTTCTTTCTTTATTTTCTTTATCTAGAATTTTTACATCATCGAACCTAATTGTGTGACCAGTATGTAGGATGTGTTGTGCTAGTGCTGTTGTCTCTTTTCTCCGCATTATGTCCATCTTGTGTTCTCCCATTCTTGTCTCCAGTGTACGTTTTGTTGTTCCTATATAAATTAGCTCGCATGGCTGTTTGTCATTTCCTTCACATTGTAATTCGTATACAATGTTACTTTGTTTTTGTTTATTAATTGGCGCCTTAACTCTAGAAAAAATTGTACTTAATGTCAAATTGGGTTTGTATGCAAAACAGATGTTTTTTGTTTTTATTGACGACCGTATATTATTATTATCGGTTAACCCAGGTATGTATTTTACACTGTAAAATTTGTTCTCTTCTTTTTCTATGTTTGCAGATTTGTTGTGGTTATTTTTGTCCTTATCCAATTGTTTAATCGTATTGTCTATCAATGTAGATGTGAGTTTGGTGGGGAAGCTATTGTTTTTTAAAATGTTTGTTATAATGTGTTTGTTTTTATTATGAAATTGTGTATCACTTATGTTGTATACCCTAGAAATAAAATTTTTTGCTGTGTTTATAATTTGATTTTTGGGTTGTGTAGCGTGGTAATTCATTAACCTTCCTGAAGATGTTTCTTTAGTGTACCAATCAAACAGAATCTTATTATTTTTGCGTATAATTTTTGAGTCTAAGTACGCGATTTCTCCGTTTTTCTCAATCTCAGTAGTAAATTGTATTTTAGGATGTTGTTTGTTAAGAATTGACAGAATTGTGTCCTTGTCATCTATGCGAGTTATCGCCAAAATGTCGTCTACATATTTGGCGATATATTTAATGTAAATATTTTCATTTTCCAGTTCAGTAATTGCATCGTCAAGTAGGTTGTCAAGTATGATATCCGCTATAGTAGGTGATAGTGGGTTCCCCATTGGCATACCAAAGATTTGAGTATAAATGTTTTCACCAAACATAAAATAATTATTGTCATTTAGACAAAATTTGAGTATTCTTAAAAATTGTGAGCTGGACATCTTAGTATGATTTTTAATAATACTCCATTTTTTCATAATTGTGTTTATTGCCGTCTGAATTGGGATGTTCGTGAATAGTGAAATCACGTCAAACGATATCATAGTTTCATTATTGTTAATTTTCACGCCGCTCAGTTGCTCCTTTACCCGTAGCGAATTTTTACCATTATATTTGTCAGAAATTATGACTTTAAGAATATTACCAACGTATTTTGATAATTGGTAACATGGTACTTGAACTGACGACACAATAGGTCGTAAGGGTGCCCCTTCCTTATGTATTTTGGGTAAGCCGTATATTCTAGGTGCAGTAGCCGCAGAACAAAGAAGTTTACGTTTTTCAATTGTATTAATAATATTATTTTTGTAGAGGTCAGAAATAATGGTATTGTTTTGTTTCTGCAGTTTGTCAGTTGGATCTGCTCTTGAAATTCTGTAGGTGTTTTTGTCTCCTATAAGTGCTTGCATTTTCCCCTCATACTCATTTTTGTACATAGCTACCGTCTTATTTCCTTTGTCCGCCTGTATAATAATTATGTCGTTATATTTCCTTAAAAGTTTCTTAGTTTTCTCAAAAATTGTGAGGATAAACTTATCCTTTTTAGTATTTTTAATGCTTCTTTTAAAAGCGGATACATGGTTTGCTAATTTTGTTCTAGCGACGTCCTTTTCTTTATCAAAATTCCCATCCATGGCCTGTATACATTGCTCTACATCAGCTATTATATGTAATGGGGAGAAGTTATGTTTATCTATTGGTAATGCGAACTTTCTGCCAAGTGATAATATCCACTTACATTCCATCGGGATATCGTATTTCGTTTTGTTTTCAAACCAGTGGTTTGTAAATACTAATCCATGTAATTTGAACTGTTTTTCTTTTAGTGTAGTTAATTTTGCAATGTGTCTCTCCTTAACATTTTTCACTATTTGTTTTGATCTATCTCTTTGTGTGTTAATAAATTTAGTGTGGTCCTCTTCTGTTATCATGTTTTTAATACCAATATTTAAGTGATAGAGTTTACGTTTAATAATTTTAATATTTGTATTGGTCTGTGAAATTTCCAAGTTCAAAATTTTCTTATGGAAATTGTGTTCTATTGTTATTAGTTTTCTTTTTATTGTTGTACATTCAAAAAGATTTCCAACCTGTTTAGTCGTATTCTTTGTATGGTTTGGGGTTATTCCGTAGCTTCTGTTTGTTTGCGTCACTATTGAGGTATTCGTGTACGCGGTCAACACACCAAGACTAGCCTTCAACGTGGTCGAAATTTTGGTTGTCACTGTACCACATTTTGTCCTTTTTTAAGAGACCGTTTTCAAGCCGAACAAATATAAATAGAAGTTCTAAAAAAGATGGTGTTTTTTATTATAATTGTTTTATATGTAAAAATTTTAAATTTTGTACCTCTGGAATAGCTAATTATTCAATTAATGTTTGATTTCCTGTGTCATTGAAAACATGTGATTCCTGTTTAAACAAAAACATATTCTTATGCCATGAGTAGTGAATTATAGTTTGAAAAATGGTTTGTTTAATATAAACACATACAAATATGTTTACACAAATATACATCATATAATTTTAATATACATATCCCATCGGCTGACAGCCACATCGGCTAACAGCCGGAGCGAGCCGCCGCCGAGCAATTTTTTGCGTCAGCCGCCGCCGCCGCCGATGAAAACCCACGGCGCAGGTCTCTGGTTAGATATTTGCAAACAAAAATTTAATTCACTGTTTATGCGGCAATATTCTCTGCTTGCTATATATTTATTTGCGAATAAGTGGTGCGTATAAACGTAGTATGTAACATTTTGGTGAGAAAAGTTCCCGCTTTGAACTGTCAAATAAACTCACGAAAAAAATGGGGCGAGAAAAAGTTTTAACACTAAAAAACAATTAAAAATGCAAAATGCAAAGAATAATAATAATATTATTTTGTTCTTGGCACATTTTTCATTGTTTTATTATTTTGCTTTTAACATTTTAATAAAATATGTATACGAATGTCTTCAAAGCTCGTTTGCAAACAACAAACATTAAAGTCGCTCTTTACACAATTTGGTATAGCCGACGGTTGTATATTCGCCGCCGTCGTTGAAAAATTTTAAATTTTTGGTAAATTTTGGTCGCCGTCAACAATATGTGCTACTGGCGTTCTGAACGTCTGCAATGTCACATCGGCTTCGAGTGCAATATTATGACATTTATAACGTAACGACGTAATCTCTTTTGATAGTTTTCGACATGAGTTACAGAAACACATTTCTCTCACTTTTCGAGAAACGATGGAATATTTTGTTTCACATCTTTTCGATGCAAGAAGTTCTCACTAAAGTTACAGAACATGGGTACAGATTATTGAAAAAAGGTCAAAAATTTGAATGGACTGAACAATGTCAAACAGCTTTCGAAACTCTAAAAAATAAACTTATTAGTCCACCTGTTTTACAGTATACAAATTTCAATAACCCATTCGTCCTAACAACAGATGCATCAGAATTTGCTTTAGGTGCTATATTATCACAACGAGAAATTGGTGATGATAGACCAATATCATTTGCCAGTCGCTCACTTAACAAATACGAAAGGAATAAATCTGTAATCGAGAAAGAATTACTTGGAATTTATTGGGGTATACAATTTTTCCGACCCTATTTATATGGCAAAAAATTTATAGTAGTAACAGACCACCGTCCGCTGATTGCATTATTCTCTCACAAGAACCCAAGCTCGAAATTAATCAGAATTCGATTAAAGCTATCTGATTATGATTTCCAAATAGTGTATAAAAAAGGAAAAAATAATACTAACGCAGATGCACTGTCAAGAATTCAAATAGACTCTGATATGTTAAAAACAATGGTACCACAAACAATTGGCGAAAATACAAAGAAGACGCTGGTGATAACAAAACTGTTATAGTGAGAATGTTCAAACTTTCCAGAAGTCACTCTTATGGTATACTACACTATTGAAAATAAAAATAAAGCGGGTAGGCGCTGGGGGGGCAATACCTCTCATAGGATGCATATATTAAATATCGAGAGTGTTCAAACGTGATTAAAGCTACTATTATGGTAAACTATAAATTTCAATATAAAAATGGGCGGAGTAGACAGAGGAGTAGCAGTACCCCTCATAGATAGAAATATTAATAAGAGCCGCTGCACGCATTTTGTTGAACTTTTTGAAGAAGGATCTTCTGAGCCCCAAAATTTAAATAAAATAGCAGCGGGGTATGTGGTACCCCCCCATAGGACGCCAATGTTTAGTATCGCATATCTTAAGAACTGTTATGGTGAGAATGTTCAAACTTTGTAGAAGTGACTCTTATGGTATACTTCACTTTTGATAAAAAAAATAAAGTGTGAAGGCGCAGGGGGGAAGTACCTCCCATAGGATGCATATATTAAATATCTCTCAACTGAAGAACTATTAAAGGGAGAGTGTTCAAGCGTGGTTAAAGTAGTGTAGCGAAGCGCATCGGGTTAAGCTAGTATAACATAACAAATATTGTAATACAAAATAAAACAAATAATAAGAATTACAAAAAAAAAACACAAACATTTTACATACGTAGAAGAACTTTACATTATTTTACAAAAAAAAAATATATATATATATGTATGTATATGTATAAACAAATTTTTTTTAATAAAACATATGGGTAATTCCATGTCAAAACGACCAAGAGTAGGACACGACCCCTCCCGATTTTAATGAAATTTGGTGAGAAGGTTGCTTTTATCTTATAAGGAACATATATGAACGAAAAAAAATTTACAAATTTTTTTTCGAAAGTTATGTCATATTTAACATGTCATAATTTCGCCAAATTAGCCGAATGTGTTGTGCTTATTTCTTCAATATCTCGAAAACTAATTGACATACGAAGATGATTTTAATTTAAAAAACCAAAATTCGGCAATAAATAATAAAGTGGGGTTGGTCATACATTTGATCCATCTAGGAGCATCCTACGCGCTGTACCATACAAATATTGCGGCTTAATAAAATTCTTTAATTTGGCCCCTGCAGCGATGCGGGATGCTTCTAGATGGGTCAAATGTATGACCCCCCACTTTATTATTTATTGCCGAATTTCGTTTTTTTTAGTTATTTCAATAAACTAAACCGTTTTTGAGTTACGCGAATATATGCTGTGCTACCTCTTACATTTTAGAAATGAGCCGTTTATTTTGAAAGTGGCATAAGTCACTTTTTCAAAAAAATCGAGTTAATAATAAATAATAATAATAAATAATAATAATAATAATAATAATTATAATAATAATAATAAATTCTGAGAAAAATATCATTATCATGATATATCAAATACAAGTGAATCTTCTCGAAAGTTAGCATCCATATTTTTAAACGTGTTAAAACGCAAACCCTTAAATAGCTCAACTTAAAAACAAAATGACTTATGCCACTTTCAAAATAAACGGCTCAAATAACGGTATATCTTAAAAACAAGAGCTCACCTAAAATAAGAACATTTAAAAAAAAAATTTTAAGAAAGGCTTTTCTTAAAAAAGAACATTTAAAAAAATTTTGCCCTCCCCCTAGATTTTATCCTGGCTACGCCCATGTATTCGTGAATTGTCATCGGGAATATGTATGCCTGCAAAGTTTCATCCATTTGCATTGAGTATAAGGCGGTTAAATTAACGTTACAAGATTTGATTCTCCGAGTGAAGCTAAAGAAAAGATTTTAAAAACGGTTAGCACCACTGGATTCAGCGTCCCCAATTAGGGTAAAGTGCCAGGTGTGCGGCTGGTCTGTTTTTTGCAACTTGCACAGTGTACTTATTGCTCAAAATTACAATATTAAAAATCTATTTTAATATTATTTTTTTAAAGGTTGCGAAAGGGAAAAAAAATCATATCTTAAAAAAGAAAAGAAACACCTCCTTCAAAGTCTCGGAATTTTTAAAGAACAGTTTGAGGTACTATACAAAAAAAATTAGCCAAATAAAAAAATAGGTTTTTGACTTAGTCCGTTTTTAAAATTTAAAATTTAAAATTTTCCAGATATTACATTTTTCAAAAAAAATTTTTGTTCTTCAATAGTAAATGGTTTGTAGCCCCAAGTATTTTCTTTAAAATGACATTAAAATCATCTTCGTATTTCAATTAGTTTTCGAGATATTAAAGCAATAACCACAACACATTCGGCTAATTCGGCAAAATTATGACATTTTGAATATAACATACATAACTTTCGAAAAAATTCGTTCATATACATTTGTTCCTTATAAGATAAAAGCAACCTTACACCAAATTTCATTAAAATCGGAAGGGGTCCTGTCCCACTCTTCGTCGTTTTGACATGGAATTACCCATATAAGTATTGTACCACGCAGACAGCACATTAAATACACTTAAAATTAAAATTTTAAAATGTCAAACAAAATTGTAAAATTTTTATTTTCAAAAGATTTTGTTATTCGTGCTTAATTCCCAGTTTTTTTCTTGACAAAAACACTTGAAATTTATTGTTGATGGGATAAGCTATTCCTATGCGCATTTCACTGGTTGCTTAGGCCAGATCATCAGGAAACTTCATCCATAAAGATTTTAGAAAAACTAAAGATATTAAACCAAATAAAACTGTTAAACGTATAAGAATTATAGCAACAGTTCTACTTGTAATAATATCAAAGTTTAAACAAAACACATCAACAATAAACAACAGTGGGTTTATCTCATCTTACATTCCCCACTACAATTAGTTGAAATTCTCTCAACATTAATTGTAGTTGTAAGTAGGTTAAGAAAAACAAAATAAAAACTACAACAGATGTTGTCAATTAAGTGTTTTTTAGGCCGTGCACTTGCCTGTTTATTATCAAAAAGTAATTTAAATTTTTGGAATACAAAATTTTTAATTTCAAAAGATTTTGTTATTCGTGCTTAATTCCCAGTTTTTTTCTTGACAAAAACACTTGAAATTTATTGTTGACGGGATAAGCTATTCCTATTAGTGCTGGGATACTATCGATATTTTCAACTATCGATATTTATCGATAGTTCAGATTTCACTATCGATATATCGATATTACTATCGACTAAATGTTTGTACTTGTGCAGGAAACAACGGTAGTTCGTTGTTTTTATCACTTTATTGAATGTATAAGACGGTGGGGTCTCACAAAGCCATAGGACATAAAGCCATAATGGCTTTATGTCTCAATCCAAACGGACATAAAGCCATAATTTTGATATGGTCTTAAGTCTCATATCAATTTTAGTGGAATGGGACATAAAGCCATTATGGTGTTATGTCCCATTTGATGTGTTGCGTTACAAATGCTTATATGGTATAACAAAGACCTGCTCCGCTAACTAAAGCTTCGCTGTATAGCCGGCCTTCGGCCGGGCGCAAGGATTTTCTCCTCCATGGTATAACAAACACCGGCTTCGCTTACTAAAGCTTCTCTGTATAGCCGGCCTTTTGGCGGACGCAAGAATTTTCTCCTTTATGGTATAACTAGGGATGAAACGATACGAGTAAATACAAGTACATATTCGATACTTTTATAAAAGTACCAAGTATTTTTGTAATCGATACTTAGAAGCCGAGTACCAAGTAGTATCGGTAAAAAAATACTCGGTATCGGTCAAAAGTAATCGTTTCACTTTGGTATTGTATTTAATCTTAAATTTTTGATTATTTACCAAAGCTGGAGCAGCAGTAACGGTATCAAGAAACCGTTTGACCATCAAACACTAGAGATGCCGATCCCGAATACCGAAATCCCGGATTATTTTAAAAATTTAAGTCCCGAATCCCGAGATTTTGAGCTTAGTAAAAATTCAAAAATTTAATATTAAGCCATACTGGCATGAACCTAATTTTTAACTGGTTACAAAAAAAGTCACAAGTGAATAAATGTTACATGCAATGCATTTTGTACCACGAAAACAAAATCAGAAGGTGTGGTCTTTTTTCTAAGTTAATGATAATAGAACTGCGCACGCAAAATGGGGTTCCAAAGGTCTTTGGACACATATTTGTTTAAGTTTATTTTATTTAAATTAATACTTGCATATACATATATTTGAAATAAAATAAATTAAATATTGACATATAGCGTACATGTATCTATTTATTTACGATACCCAGAAGTGTTGAATGCGAACATTGGTTTGCAATAAAATAAGGTATCAATTACACTGTGCAAGAAACTAACATTTTTTTTGAGACAAGCTGGGCACCTGGCGTTTTAACCTAGTTGTTGGCGGTTTAAGAAAATTCTTAAACTTTGGCTCTTGCAGGGCCTAGGATGCCCCTAGATGGGTCAAATGTATGACCGACCCCACTTTATTTTTCATCCCAATCTTTTATTTCTAACATACCTACCCGCTATCTCTATTCCTTAAGGCACTCCCATACAAAATATTCAATGCAGACTAGAAATATATTGAAGAAAAAGTCCCATAAATGCCCAGGAGACGCTCCTAGTGGGATAAAATGTATGACCGACCTCAATAAGAAAGAAGTTATTTTATAATTTTATTGCGGAATTTCGTTTTTTTTAGTTTTTTTCACTAAGCTAAAGCGTTTTTGAGTAATGCGAATATGTGATGTGTAACCTCCTCCATTTTCGAAATAACGGAATATCTTGAAAACCAGAGCCAACCTAAAAAACGGCGGGCACCACTGGATTCAGCGTACCCGAATTATGTTAAAACGCCATGTGCCCGGCTCGTCTGTTTTTTTAACTAGCATAGTGTTATCAGACGTCATTCATTTGTTTTAGAAGCTTTTTACAATATAAGTTTTAATACATAATACTTCCATATTACTTTAAAAGAATACATTAAACTGTATTATTTTGTAATGAGTTAATTTTCTTCATGAATTAATTTGTTTTAATACTGCACTGCTCCTCCGGGTGGTAGAGAGAGAGGAGGAGCTAATAATGATCCAAGATCCATGGATCCACAAGGATCGGGTTTGCGGATTAAACCTCAAGGGCTATAAGCTCCTATATGCCAAAACAACAGGTAAAATTAGATCTTGTATTTTGGCTTAAAACACGCTGGATATCTTCATTCTTTCTGATTTCAGTGATGAAGACACAACTTCAGCGGCCTTAGAGAAGGGCGGCATGTCGATCTGGATCGTCTCGGGCTATATGGCGCATGACCAGGACAATGAGCCACCTAATAGGCTTGTTCGTGGCTTGGTAGCCAAAGCCGGCTCCATGGGTACCCCGGTGGTTATCTGTGCTGACGCTAACGCGCACCACATCACGTGGGGCAGCTCCAACACCAACACTAGAGGTGAGTCGCTATTTTCTTTTATCTTTTGGTCAGCTCGGAACACTCCGACTTAATAAGTAACTGGGCGGTCTCAAATGACTGTTCTTTTTCGGACCACAGGTATGTTGAGTTTCAATTAGGTCCACCCCCCTTGGGGGTGTGTACTTTTGTGAATAGGAGGAGAACGAGGTGGGACTATCAGGCTAGTCTACTCGCTGATTCTCTGGGCTCAGTCCCTGTCATTAGTGGCATTACGGAGACTGAAATGGCAGTGGAGTTCCTATCGGGGGCACTGCGTCAGTTAACGGCACTGGCCTGTAGGCGAGTGGTTAGGAAGAAGGGGGGTGGAGCCCTGAGATTGCACAGTCTCGCAGACTGTCGTAGGTTATTCAATATGGCTAAACGACTGGGAAACTAGTCGGATTATAAGTCGGCATTGAATAGGTTTAAAAATTTGGTTAGATCGGCGAAACGGAATGCCTGGAGGAACTTCTGCAGCGGCGTGGAAGGCTCCTCTGAGACAAACCGGTTGCGCAAAATAATGGCTTCTTGCCCGGCTGTCCCTAGCTACATTCAGAAAGCTGATGGTAGCTGGACTACGAATAGTCAGGAGACGCTGGAGGTGTTAATTGACACGCACTTTCCTGGCAATTCCCTTCCAACACCACGGAAGATCAACTGCTTATCAGAGCCTGGACCCGTGTCCATTTCTCTGTGCTATGATAGGCTCAATTGGGCGATAAGGAGCTTCGACTCCTTTAAGGCTCCTGGTCCGGACGGTATTATTCCGGCCGACCTTCAAAAGAATGCGGGGCTTCTGATTCCTTGGCTATTTATACGGAATGTATTAGATTCTCGTACGTTCCCATCCGATGGACTAGATGTAGGGTTGTTTTCATTCCAAAGGGAGGTAAAGCATCCCACACCAGACCTAAGGACTATAGGCCAATCAGCCTGTCGTCTTTTCTTCTCAAGACCCTTGAAAGGGTCATTGATATTCATCTGAGGATGTCTATTCCTAGACATTTGCTCTCTTCATCGCAGCATGCCTACACCAAGGGAAAGTTTGTAGAGACGGCGCTCCACTCACTGGTCGGCTACATTGAGAAACCCCTTGAATTTCGGGAATACTCACTTGTGGCCTTTCTGGACATTGAGGGAGCTTTCAATAATGTCAAACCCAACTCCATCTTGGAGTCGATGAGGGAGGTTGGGGTTGACGATGTAATTTGTAGAATTATTGGTAATCTACTCGATAATAGGATCATTGAATCCACGATGGGTGCTACTAATGTTTGCAGATTTGTGCACAGGGGCACCCCGCAAGGTGAGGTTCTGTCCCCTCTACTATGGAACCTGACGGTGAACACATTGCTGGGCCGGTTCGACAGTTTAGGGATAAGAACCGTCGCGTATGCGGATGACACCTGGACACATTGTCCCATTGTATGGAATCTGCATTGCAGATTCTAAGCTCTTGGAGCACTTCCTGTGGACTTGGTGTCAATCCACAGAAAACTGAGTTGGTACTCTTTACCAGGAAGTACAAGGTTGGCAACTTTAGGCTTCCTAGGCTAAACGGCACGGAGCTGAGGCTCTCGAACAGTGCCAAATATAATTCTCGATAGCAAACTATCATGGGAACTCAACGTTCGGACGAGGGTTGATAGGGCTATTGTGGCCTTATACACCTGCAAGAGATCCTTGGTCAGGAGCTGGGGCCTGGGCCCCAGGGGTGTCGAATGGATCTTTGTAGCGGTGGTAAAACCGATTCTCTTCTATGGGGTCATAGTGTTGTGGCCTGCCATGGAAAGGGGACGGTACTGCAGGATGCTTGAGAAAGTATATAGGTTGGCTGCCGACGAAGGCACTGTTTACTATGCTAGACTGGTTGCCGATTGATATCATCGCCGAACAACAGGCCTTGACTTCCGCTATGAGACTGGGGGCGGTGGGCCTATGGTCTACGCGGAACTATGGTCATGCCAGGGTCACGCGTCATACGACCTGGCGGGGCTGGACTATTGCACTCCGGAACCCTTTTTCGGTGCTTTGTTCACGGTTCATCATGGTAACTATGATGAGCTGCTCGATAATACGCGATCTCTGGAGCCGACCCTGCGGGTCTACACCGATGGTTCCAGGATGGGCGACAGAGTGGGTGGAGGTTTCTTCATCGAGGAATTGGACATCAGGGTCTCTTTTAGGCTGCCAGATGGCAGGAGTGCGCTGCAGGCGGAAATCTCTGCCATAAAGCGGGCGGCAAACTGGCTGAAGTACTATCGTATATCGAGGGATATATTTATGTATATTTACGGACAGCAAGGCTGCCATTGCAGCTCTGGCTGGTGTCTTTACGACATCTATGTTAACAGTGGAATGCCGGATGTCTCTAAATGAGATCGCGAAACATTCCAGTGTAACGCTGACATGGGTACCAGGACACAGTGGGCTCCTCGGCAACCATACTGCGGACAGTCTAGCCAAACAAGGCTGTCTGTTGGACGACATGTTCGTCGACGGCCTGATTGGCACTTCAATGGCCCGCTGCAGGACTCTCATCAGACGGGAGTCGTACAGAAGGGCTCAGGGGAGATGGCAGGGCGAGCGTACCTGTTTGATGGCCAGGACTCTATGGCCTGGCTATGACGCGGCGAGAACGCGCGTACTACTCGGTCTCGGTAGGGACCGGATAAGGACAGTGATATCGGTTATCACGGGTCACTGGGTGATAGGGACTCATGCTAGGAGGATGGGTCTTGCGTATAATGACTACTGCAGGAGTTGTCATGATGAGGAGGAGGAGGAGGAGACGGTGTTTCACTTCCTCTGCCAATGCCCCGGTCTGGCGGGCATTAGGGTGAGGCATTTTGGGAGACCGGAATTGCCATGTCTGGACGATTTGTCCAATGCGGGACTGAAATCGATCTCCCTGTTCTGCAGAGAATCGGGGTGGTTCGAGACTGCGGTGACCTCTGGGGAATAGTCTGGTGGATACTGGCTGACCCTTGTCACTGGCTAGGGGTATCACAAAGGGGCCGCTATAAGGACCCAAGTGAGTCGTCTTCGTGACGGCTACCCATTTAACCTAACCTAACCTATACATAAATAATAAATTCTTATTATATGAATTTTACAAATTGGCTTTTATATATGAAATCCCGAAAAATCCCGATTCGTCCCGGGGTTCCGTTTTTTTAATTAAAAATCCCGAATCCCGGGTTTCGAAAAACCTGGTCCCGTTTGGCATCCCTAGTAAACACCTATAAACCACATATCGTTTTGGTCCACTTCCTCAAATTCTGGCTATAGAAAGTTCGTTATCATCTCGCGATAGCGAACACCATTCACGGTAATTGCTTGGCCAACCTCATTTTCGAAGAAGTACGGCCCGATAACGCCGCCAGCCGCAGAACTAACTGGACAGCATGCGCATATGGTTTCCCATTTCCTACAGACCCGGTTTGCTGAAATTTGCGCACAATTCTCCCGATTGTGGAAACATTTGGTCGATTATGCTGACCAAAAAAATCACGATGTGCACGAAATGCACATTTTCGTAAAAGGCTTTACAATCTTAACGCGCTTCTCAATTGTGTACCTCTCAATGGTAGAAGTTGTCAAATACTGAAACAAAGAAAGGTCAATTTAAGTTGCGCAAAAAACTTGACGTTAAGGTGTGACTCACAATTAACATCGTGGATTATTGTTTTACCACCCTTTATTATATAATTATCAATTTAAAAATAAAATGCATATTAACATTTAAAATAAATAAATAGTGACATAGTTAATTTCTGGAATAAAAGGTGAATGAAGGTTGTTACCCTGAACGTTCAATAAAATTTTGTTTCCTAAGATAAAAAAGATTTAGAAAGGAAATTGGTACTAGGTGGTAACTAAAAGTGGTCTCAATCTTTACACTTTCCGTTTTGCACAAAAATTCTAATAGGTCGAAGTTCTTATTTTATTGTGTAGTACTAAAACACTAATAAGAAAGTTTTTAAATTCTGCTTTCTATTCTTTTATCATACAAACGATACAAGTAAGTATCGATACTTTTTTTCGATACTAAGTAGATATCGATACTTTACGAGCGATACCAAATCGAGTAAAAGTATCGATACCTTACTGTGCTACCTAAATAAGAGCGGAAGCGTTTTTTGTATGTCAAAACTTCTCATTTGCATACAATTTATACGAAGCAAACCATTAGAATGCGAATTTGAAACCACCCGGCTGACAAATCTTATTTGACAGATCGCTATGTCGGTTTGTTTTATTAAAATTGTATTTAAATAAAATTTTCATTTTTAAAAAAACGCTTGCCGCTTTTGTTTAGATTGTTCAGTTCGAGGTATCGTTTCATCCCTAGGTATAACAAGTACCGATTTCGCTAAGTAAAGCTTCTAAAATCTGTCTTGTTTCCGAACGAAGGCCGTTTACGCAGAGAAGCTTTAGTTAGCGAAACCGGTGTTTGTTATACCATAGAGGAGAAAATCATTGCGTCCGGCCGAAGGCCGGCTATGCAGAGAAGCAGTTGTTAGCGTAGCTTTTTCGGGTTTTTTCCATATATAAACGACATCCCCAAATTTAGGGGCTTAGTTCATTTTGGGTTTGGGGAGTTAATTCATTGGGGACTTAGTTCATACCACCATTTTTGACATAAAACAGGGCGACATGAAACAACAAAGCATTTTATACATGAAATAGGGTGAAATACAATCATTATCAAAAATATGGCTTTATGTCTCATTTTACGGAAAAAATTTATGGCGTTAAGTCCCACTATATTAAGACTTAATGGCATATGCCCTTATGTCTCAATGGAATGAGACTTGACGCCATATGGCTTTATGTCCTATGACTTTGTGACACCCCACCGTATAAGACATGTATAGTAGTAGTAGTAGTAGTAATTCTTTATTTGGTATTTTCTTTGTTTTTTTTTTAACGTTATAAAAATATCTTAAAGAATATACGGCTGTGACTATGTCGTTAGCCGGAAAAAAAGAGTTTCACATAAAAAATATAATTTAATTTTACAATGTATTGATTTTTAATCATTATATTCAAATATTAGTGTTTTACGATAAGCTAAAGCACTGATAATGTATTGTACTAAATTCTGCCAATTGTTTTTCCCATTTAAATTTCTAATTATTTCCTCATCAGATAGAGCTATCTTATTAAACCATTTTAATCTAAAGTAATTTAAAATTGGGCATCTTCCAATGAAATGTTGGATGTTTTCAACTTCTTTTGAATTGCACAAAGAGCAAATTTTGTTGGTTCTTCTCGAATGCCGAGACCCATTCAGTTATATCAAATCGCAGCGAGCTTTGAAGATCCACATTATGTTAGTTCGGGTATGATTACCATTGAAATATAAATGTCCTACCGTTGGATTTGTTCTATTATAAAAAGATTCCGTTAGCTCCCACCTACGTAGATGATTTAAATGGTTTTTTAATCTTAACGAATTTAAAATAAGTGTTTGGTTTTGGTTCCACTGCTGTTGTGTTAATTGTACTCTATGCCCAGTGTATTTAAACTGTTCGCCCACGCTATGTTATGTGTTAGAGCTACTAAACTTAAAAAATTTGGGAGCCGTTCGTTAGTATACTGAAAGAGGGTTCGAGCAATGTAACGCATATGCAACTCAAGGGTAAATAAGTGGCCATCTTCCATACCTGATTCTAAAAAAAGTGTATAATTCGGTGTGAATTTCGGTAAATTAATAACACGTTTGACAAAGTATCTTTGTAAGCAATCAACCTCGTCAAAATGTGAATGACCCCATATTTGAGCTCCATACGATTGTATGGAACGGCAAACCGCATTATACAGGTAAGTTTTAGCTTGAAACGATATATCCTTTTTACCCAAAAAATTACTCCATGTTGAGTTTTAGCAGTTTTTTGCAGAACTAAATCTCTTTGATACGTGTTTCGTAAATACACATTTCGGAGTTAGGACCATGCCAAGATAACAGTATTCGTTGACTATTTCAATTTCCTCCCCATTGAATACCCATTTTTCATGATGTGCCAACCGTCCGCCATTTCGAAATACCATTATTTTAGACTTTGCCAAATTTACTTTCAAGTTCCAGTAGTTGCAATAAGTTTCAAGTTTTTTTATCATTTTTTGTAGCACATTTACATCATCTGATATCAACACAATATCATCGGCGTATAACAACAGTCTGATATTTAAATTACCAACTTGTAAACCACCTTCAAGAAAATCATGGAGATTATTTATATATAATGAAAAAAGCAAAGGGGATAATATGCACACTTGTTTAACTCCTGAAGCAGTTTCAAATTTTTCTGATAGTTCTTGCCCATTCCACACTTGAATATGTTTCATTGTATACGCTTTCAATAAAACGTACCATTTTCGTTGATACTCCCATAGCATGCAACTTATATATTAGGGATTTTCTAACGACTTTGTCAAAAGCTGCTTTGAAGTCAACAAAGAACGCGTAAACTTTTTTCCCCTCCTTAAACTTCAGGTGCACAATGGTCGTTAAATTATAAATATTGTCAACAGTGGAATATTCTCTTCTAAAATCGGCCTGGTACTCGGAGGGAATGTTGTGCTGATAGGCCCAATTATACAATCTTTCCGTGATAACAGCCATTAACACTTTAGCTATATTGTTCATAAAAGATATTCCTCTATAGTTACTTGTTTGATTAAAGTCACTTTTTTTAAAAATAGGGAATATTACACTTGTGGTGAAAGTTATATCTGCTTGAAGATTATTATATAGAGCATTATAAGCGTTTGCCATTTCGATAATTAACTCATGCGGAGCATTTTTGAAAAATTCGTAGGGAATTCTATCCTCACCTGGCGCTTTTCCTGATTTTGTCTTCGCTAAAACTTGATATATTTCCGCTGTTGTAATATTGTTATCCAAAAAAACTATCTTCATGGTACAAATGCGCATACTGAATATCTTTTGAATTCTGCAATGGGTTTAGTAGTGTCATAAAATAGGATTTAAAATCTGACGAAGATATATTTGGCAGTTCTTGATCGTTTTTATTTCGGATCTCATTTGCAATCTTCCACCATGATTTACTTTCATTTACTTTATTAAGCTTGACTTCTAGTTCCGTATAGTACTTATTTTTTATTTCATTACAAACAATTTTAAAATTTTCATTTGCCTTTAAATACTTTCTTTTGGATTCGGCATCCATATGTTGTTTATATTGTTTCAATAACTCAAAAGAAGTGTTTCTAGCTTTTTTACATTGCCAGTCAAACCATCTATTTTTAGCAACTAACCTTTTATTTAAATTATTTTGAGTTGTGGATTTGCTTATAATGTTCACTATATCCTCCAAATTTATTAAATCTTTTTGAGTCTTTAAAATTCTCAGGTTATCTAGAACTTTATGGTTATATTGTCCTTTTAAATTATAATTCCAATGTAACTTTGGAAGCAGTTGTTGTATTTTATTTGGGGTATTTTGAAGTCTTACTTTGACTTTGTGACACCGCACAAATATCATTGACCGACTCTCCGACACCATTCATAAATGTTAAGTTACCACACTCATCTCCCTTTGTCGCACCATTTAAAACTATTAACCCAAAATCTTCACAGAACTCTATGAGTGTTCTCCCTTTAGCATTTACTTCGGAATCTTTTGATTTTCGAATACCAGAGTTTGCATGAAACTTATTTAAGACGTTGTCATCTGCTTCTGCTTGTAGATCACCAATACGAACATTTAAGTCACCAATAACTACCGCATTCATAGGACTATTTTCAGTAAAATATTTTTCCACCGCAGTAAAATCAGAATACCATTCAGCTCCTCTGATATATTGAGGAGCAATTAAAACCTCTGTGTCATTAATTTTGATTCTTATTATATCCATATTATTCTGATTACTGAATGTACATTTTATGAACGAAGAATTTATGTTTTTACTTGTGCCATACATACAACCTCCAATTGCTCTACCAAATCTACTGTTCCTAGTTGCTGGTTTCCAATAAGTATTTAAATGTTTAAAATATTTTTTGAATTGTTCAATATTTTCCTCAGTTAAGTGGGTTTCTGATAAGATAACTATATCAAAAGAGTTAATGTAATTGAAAAAATCTGCCTGAAATTGTTTGTTTTCTAACCCATGTATATTGTACGATAAAATTTTAAGCTGTTTATATTCTATTATTTCTTTTCATTATCAATGCTTTTGTTTACGTTAACATGTTTTAAATAAGAACATTTAAGTTTTTTGAATTGATTTTTGTTAGTAAACTATTATAACTTATATCTATTTTGGATGCCTCCTCACCATATGTTGCCGTTAAAATAGTTTCAGCACTTTCTTTGTCGCCTACCAGAACCTGCTTGTTGTCCCAGCGTAACCATTCATCTCCGACTCTAATCTTATCGTTGCGGACCAGAATTTTCTTCGTTTTGTTTACCTCCAATATATCATTTTTTAATTAAAGCATAATTTTTTTTCTCTGTAGACGATCACAGTTTAAGTCAATTTCAATAAATATCGAAGTGCCTCTAAGATTCTTAGTAAATTTTAAAACATCTGATACCATCTTTTCAGTTCTCAACTCTACTTTAACTACTATTTTATTCTCTTTTTCAAAGATTTTCTTTACAGTGACGATTTAAACTGCTGGCTTTATTTTCATTGTGTCTTTAAATAATTTTTGCACTGCTTTGTATACGGATTGTTGAGCTTCAATTCCTCTTATTATAATATTCTTCCGCTTCACAGAATCATCCAAATGTATTAATCTTCGCTCTGTTAGTTCTTTGAACTCTTCTAAAGTTTTTACTTTTTCTTTCAATATTTCGTTTTCAGCTGAAAGGTTATTAAATTTATTTGATACATCTTCAAGTTTTGTATTTATTTTATCAAAATCTTCTTTAGTTGGTAATGTTTTTAATTTTTCATCAAGAGTTTTAGCTATTGAACCTTGCATCAACTCCAAAAGATCCTTTACAGCCATATCTCCCACTTTTTCTCCCGTGGCCACCATTTCTGACGAATCTTCTAAACATTTCCTCTTCGACATATTGAGCAAGATTAATAAAAAATTATTGTACGTTAACGGACGAGAAGTAACACAATAACGCCACCTAGTTGTCAGTATCAGAACTAGCTTTAACAGATTACACAATAACGCTACCTAGTGGTCCGTATAATAATGTGCACAGAGTTGCATTAACGTTGACACAAAAATATAAATGTTGCAGGAGATGACGTTTATTTGTTAGCAACAATAATACAAAAGAGACAATTACTGCAGTTTTCACTCCTTTGCCCCTTTTGGACACTTTCGTTCTATTTTTTAGAATTTAATTTAGTTTTGTTTTTTTTTTAAATAAAAACAATTATTTAAAAACACCTTCACATGCACAGCACAGTCCTTGACACAAAATTCAAATTAATCCCGCTTGGAAGCCCTTCTAACGCTTATTTCTTAGCAAAAATCAAATTATTTTTTTAAGTTTTTTAAAAATTGTTAAGTACATTTCTGAAGGAACCAAAGTAACAGGGACTATAAGATATTCCATTGCAACTTTAAAAAAATTTTCTAAATTCTAAACCCAAAAAGGTTATCAATATAGCGGACTTATCCTCTAATGGTCGTTCATTGTTTTGTCGTATGCTTGCAATTGCATTTGGATTTGAATTTTTTTTACAACATTACAAAAATATTTGCCATTTCAGTCCCTATATAATCATGTAAAAATATCGACTTAAAGTCCTTTAATTAGCAGTAAAAAGCACTGCTAAACAATCCATACCACGCGAATTAATAATAGCAAGTAAACATTTGCGGCAAAAAACTGTGTGTGTATAGCTGCTGTAACATGTCTTCATAGCTGTATTTTAAATAATAATAATATCGATATTGATATTTTTCCTATCGATATTTTCGATATTTTAAAACTATTGATAGTTTCCCAGCACTAATTCCTATACGGATTTATTTTAAATTTTAACTAAAAGATTTGGGGTGTATCCACACATTTGAGTAATGCAAACATTCATAAATAAAAGTAAACAAACCACAACAAACCCCAATTCTAAATTCTTTAAGTAATTTAATATTTTAAATAAAGAACGGTCAACGTTCGTTTGCCAATGTCGAAAAGTAGTTCAATATACGTTGCTACAATTTTATGCTGATCTAACAAATTTCTTTTTCAACACCACTCAAACCAATAAGAATATATATTAGACTGGTCGCAATTTTTTTTTTTTTTTAATTTAATTGTTTGCGCTGCTTAAAATATGAGGTTTGGTGTAAGAAATCATGACCAAATTTTTCAGGTCAATCCGACGGTGCCTAGCCGTGCCGGGTGGGGCCCAAAGTTCCCCATTTTATAAAAAAAAAACATCTTTTCTATCAGATCTTTATAGTTATACTAGTTGAAAAGCCGAAAATCAAAAATATGACTACGCTACGATCTTCGGTAGAGAAAGTACTTTTCGAAAATTAGGGAGGTTGCACAACATATATTCGCGTAACTCAAAAACGCTTTAGTTTATTGAAAAACAAAAAAAACCGAAATTCCGCAATAAAATTTACTTTAAGAAAGTTAAAACTTTTTTCTTCATATTGGCTTTGGTTTTCGAGATATACCGTTATTTCGAAAATTAAGGAGGTTGCACAACATATGTTCGCGTAACTCAAAAACGCTTTAGCTTATTGAAAAACTAAAAAAAAACGAAATTCCGCAATAAAATTTGCTTTAAGAAAGGTAAAACGTTTTTCTTATATGCGCAGTCGTTTTAGAAACATAATTTTTTTTCTGGAAAAAAAATAATTTTTTTATTAAAATTTCGGAATTTTTGTTTTTAAAAATTCATAAAAAAAAAATTGAAAAATGGAGCTATGCTTCTAATTTTATAGAGTCATATAAAAAACAATATTGAAAACAAAACAAGCTATAAATGATTAAAATCTGTTCACAACTTTTGATTTTATGTATTCACAAAAGACGAAAAATTTTAATTAATTTAAGAATTTTATTAAACCGCCATATTTGTATAATTGAAATTCTTATATTTGGCCCGTGTAGTGCCTAGGATGCCTCAAGATGAGACAGATAAGCAGTACCTCCTCCAAGTTGTTGAGCACTATCGTCATTTATATCCGTCCCACAACAAATCTTCTCTTTTAAATTTATCAGTTGTGAACAGATTTTAATCATTAATAGCTTGTTTTGTTTTCAATATTGTTTTTTATATGACTCTATAAAATTAGAAGCATAGCTCCATTTTTCAATTTTTTATGAATTTTTGAAAACAAAAATTCCGAAATTTTAATAAAAAAATTATTTTTTTTTTCCAGAAAAAAAAATTATGTTTCTAAAACGACTGCGCATATAAGAAAAACGTTTTACCTTTCTTAAAGTCAATTTTATTGCGGAATTTCGGTTTTTTTAAGTTTTTCAATAAGCTAAAGCGTTTTTGAGTTACGCGAACATATGTTGTGCAACCTCCTTAATTTTCGAAATAACGGTATATCTCGAAAACCAAAGCCAATATGAAGAAAAAAGTTTTAACTTTCTTAAAGTAAATTTTATTGACGAATTTCGGTTTTTTTTTAGTTTTTCAATAAGCTAAAGCGTTTTTGAGTTGCGCGAACATATGTTGTGCAACATCCTTAATTTTCGAAATAACGGTATATCTCGAAAACTAAAGCTAACCTAAAAAAACGGCTAGCACCACTGGATTCAGCGACCCCGAATTAGTTAAAATTAGTTAAAAATCTTTCGTTCGTATCATACTAAAATATTAAACTGCAAATACTTTAATCTATCTATACAATATATAATTTCTTAGTATGTCAGGATGTTTGCATGTATGTCCTATTCTTTCCGCAACTTTCTGAAGCCATCTGATGACATAGGAAGCTGAAATTTGGCACACTTGAAGTACTTTCTTTGCCGAAGATCGTAGCGTAGTCATATTTTTCGGCTTTTCCACTAGTATAACTATAAATATCTGATAGAAAAGATGTTTTTTTTTATAAAATGGGGAACTTTGGGCCCCACCCGGCACGGCTAGGCACCGTCGGATTGACCTGAAAAATTAGGTCATGATTTCTTACACCAAACCTCATATTTTAAGCAGCGCAAACAATTAAATTTAAAAAAAAAAAAATCCCATACAAGATGCGACCAGTCTAATATATATTCATGTTTATAAAATGACTCAATTATTTCTGTGTGCCTGTTACAATATGGTATGTTTATATGTAAATTATTTCTAAGTACAAAAAAAGTGATTAAGTGAACTTCTGTAACTGACACTCAATTTTAGGTTAAACTTTTTTATCAAAATAATTTTTGGGATTTACAAAATTTTAATTTTAAAAGATTTTGTTATTCGTGCTTAATTCGCAGTTTTTATTCTTGATAAAAACTTTTTTCTCATAAGTTGTATTTAAGCCAACAAAATTTATTTAATAAAATCAATTATAATCCAAGAATCAAAGGTCTCGCTTATGTTTTATTTCACAATAGAACACCACAAAACAGGGCTGGCAAAAACACGGGGTTTAAAAAAAACCCAACCCAGTGGGTTTTTCATGGGTTTTATTGGGTTTTACTGGGTTTTGTTGTTTTTCGTGTAATGGTATAATAATTGGTCTAAGCAATGTTGCCAACTCGGCTCTTTTCGGTATAGATTTAGCAAGAATATCTTCAATATTTTTTTTATGACATCATCATTAAATGCATGGATGGTTAAAATAAAAGCTAGGCTTAAATAAGTCCTTACATATATGCCTTAACTGCCAAGTTGAACTTTCATGCACAAATAAAATCGGAACATATAAATGAATTTGACAATGACATTCATAGAATTTGAAATAACGTTCAGTTGTATAAAGAAGCTTTGAATCTCTAACAAATGTTATTCAAAGTTCAAAAAGATCTAAATGCTGTACAAAGTGACTCCGCTACAATTGCAACTGCCATTGATGTAATTTTTTGAACAATGTTATACTACTGTCAAAACGGTATTTTGTTGTGATGCATCCCAAATATGTTTATAAGTATGTTTACAAACTAATTAGTCAAGAAAGAACCTCTCATTTCTTTTTCGCAATAATGGTATTCAGTTCAGATTTTATTTGATTAAAAAAATGGAAAAAGCACACAAGGAAAAGTATTTACACAAGAAGCTGTAATTTAAACAGACTTAAACCAAGTGTAAACAATCAGGTTTAAAAGTTGCAACATTGCAGTTTTTTCCCATATTACATTATTTTCATATTTATAATTTATTTCCCTTAAAGACGTAATAATAAGATGACAGGCTGTTTTACTTTATTTGACACGACAAATATGTGCAAAATCACACTTTTAAATTGTAATGAAGACATTCAACATGAGTGCAATTTTCCATTTTCCTTTTTTTTGCAATCAAAAAAATCAGAACCAAATGAAACTAAAAGCCATTCAAATTCATTGGCTTATTGGAAGAAATTCTGTCCTTAGTCTCGATTGCAAGCTTCTACTTTACAACTCTATCTTAAAGTTTATCTGGTACGACGGTATTCAGCTATGGGGCACTGCCTCGGCCTCTAATATCGAAAAAATTCAAAGGCGCCAAGATAAACTTCTTCGAATAATCACAGCCGCTCCCTGGTTTGTTAAAAACTCAAACATTCATAAGGATCTTAATGTGCCATTAGCTTAAACTATCATTACAAAATATGCAAGAAAATATTTAAAAAGGCTTGAACAACACCCAAATCCACTAGCTCGAAATATTTTAAATCATGGCGACCACACTCGCTTAAGAAGAAGAGACACTGCAGCACTTACCCAATTAGATGAGCGATAAACACCTATATAAGTGAACAGAACCCGTGATGAAGAAAATTTTTGTATGGCACTGGCAGGACATAAAATAACGTATTAGGTTAAGATTTGATAAATAATTGTTAGTTCTTCATATTTAATATATGAAGATTCAATAAATAAATAATGAGAAAAAAAAAATCAGAACTGAACAACAATTGTCAAAAATTTAAAATTTTTACCAGCAAACTATTACGATTTTTTCGCTTCAGTAATAAATTGCCTTGCTAGTTCAGCATCAATAGAAAACATTTTTTACCCCTTATTGTTAAATATAGAATAACCATAGAAATCGTCTTGGATTGGAAAAAGCATTAGCTCTTGTTGAAATGTATCGACATTTAAAATCTGAGCCACTTTTTATGTAGGAATAGGATTTTAACTACAATTTCGGGCTTTTCAAAATCAAATTCAGGTTTTTAAAACACAAATTCAGAATTTACGTAATCCAATTAAGTATTTTACAAATCATTTTCCGCATTTTTCAAACCAAATTCATTTTAAAAAGCCTGATTTTGATTTTTAAAAGGAATTAGATTTAAATAATTAATAAATAGAGAAAAGCCAACTAACGTTATATCAACATACTGTCACTCGCGGTGGCAATGTATTATTGAATAATAAAAAAACTGTACCGTATTTGTTTATAAGTTTAAAAAACTGGTTTTATTTTGAAAAAAATAACTTAATTTTATATATTAAAAAATACTACTCGTAACATGTCTTGTTATCTTGCCGATCTTTTTCGTTCTTCTTTCTATTTATCATATTCTATCAAGTACAGAGTTGTAGTAATTCACAGGGTGACAGTTCGGCCTATTCTGACATCAAATCGTCCTCGATTTGGCCGGTAGCATCTTCAGCGCTTTCATCAAGCGTTGGACAACTGATCACAACAACGTCATTTTCGGAATATTGTTTAGGGACGGGATGACGTGCATTGAAACGTTTTTCCCACTTTTCTCGCTCTTTCCGAATGTTTTCGACTGCTCTATTTCTCTTGTCGGTTATGGGGAGATCGGGTTCACTGATATCATCATGGATGGCAGCTACTAGGTGGTTGTGAACAATATCGCGTAGTTTGAAGTCAAATACGAGTTCATTTGGGGTGAAACAAGAGTTTGAGTTTCGTTGGGAGTTGACGGCCCATTGGAGCTCTCGCAATGTTAAATCCCAATCCTTTGGATTTTCAACAGTTGCACGAATATACGACAGAATCGTCTGGTTAGCCCGTTCGACCTGTCCGTTAGCCCTTGGAGTATGTACAGCAGTTTTAACATGTTTTATCGAGTTTTGGGTGCAAAAATCGTCAAAGGCTTTTGAGGTAAAAGCGGTTCCTCTGTCGCTAATAATACATTTTGGAAGACGTCATCTCGTTCAGGGCGTTAATAACGGGGGTGGTTTTTGTATTTCGTACGGCCTTTACAACTAAATATTTACTAAACGAATCCGATACAGCAAGAACATAACTGTGTCCTCTTTTGCTTTTCGTGAATGGACCCAAGTGGTCCATGTGGACGGTTTGAAACGGCATTGGTTCAATTTCACTAAAGTGTAAACGGGCTTCGGACTTCCCACTTCGGGCTTTGTTGTAGCAGCAGGGAATACAACTAGTGTATTTATAATACTTTGATGTATTTTCTTATTTTCGGGAACCAAAATTTTTGTCGAATTCGTTGAATTGTTTTTTCTAAACCAAAGTGCCCCATATCATCATGTGAGTACTTTACAATTCTCCATCGGATATCCTTTGGAACGACCAGCTTCAACCCATCATCATCTTTGTGGTAAAGCCTAAAATTGCGAAGACAGTAATCGCTTTTAATTTGTTTTTCTTGGTCGGATTTACGTTCTCCTCTCAAGACAGTCATAAGGTTAAGTAGGTTTTCATCCGTGAGTTGCATAGATACTACCCAATCATCAACTTCTGCGGTAACCCTCATTATAAAAGCGGCGGGGTCAATTGGTGCTGGCGGGTTATCGGGGGCTCTGCTCAATGCATCCACATGAGCCATACGAGTACCTTCACGATGAATTAACGTAAAATCGTATTCTTGTAGACGCATCCACCACCGGGCGATTTTTGGTTTGAGCTCTTTTTTGGTTTTCATTTGGGCAACGGCACTACAATCAGTCACCAAACGAAACGGCTTGCCCTATACGTAAATTCTAAAACGATCTAGTACCTCAACTATTGCTAGAGCTTCGAGCTCATAGCTATGATAGCGGCTTTCAGTGTCGGTACAGTGTCTACTGTAGTAAAATACGGGCTTCCGCTGATTCCCATCGGTTGACTGTAATAGAATACCAGCCATACCCAAACTGCTGGCATCAGTGTGGACTTCATGTTGAGCATCACTATTATAGATTGCTAAAACCGGTTGCTGAGTGAGGACTTCGAGTAGTTTTTTAAAAGCGTTTTGTTGATCTGGACCCCAAGTAAAAATATTTTCGGATTTTCGTAGCAGCATCGTAATTGGCTTTGTAATTAAAGAATAATTCGGAACGAACTTTCTTAAGAAACCCGTTAAGCCTAGGAATCTTCTAACCTCGGTTACATTGGTCGGGGGCGGAAATTTTTGATGGCATTAATCTTATGTTCGCCTGGGCGAATACCGTTTTCGACGATGACGCACAGTGCTTTGGCCCATAGACATAAATCAAAAAAAAAACAAGTCTTATATTGTGCTTAAAAATGTACAGATCGATAGATAACAAAATAATTAAAATGAATTTTGAAGAATTTTTTAGATTTAACTCTTTTTGGCGGCGCTAGAGGGCGCCAAAGTTTGAGAATTTATAGTAAAAATGGCCAAACAACTACTTGAGTTTTACATGCTTTAGGAAAACTGTTGTAAAACTGTTGTTTTTTAAAGCACGAGATTGAAATTTTTTTCTGTAGTAGTTTACTATATTTAGAACTAACTGTAAAAAAATTTTATTGATTTATTTTCTCATAAGTGTTTTTTTATTGGTTTGAAAAATGCTTATTATTTACTTAAGCTCTAAAAATTTTCTAACTTTGATGGAATATTAAAAAAAAAAGAAAAATATGGTCTATGGGTTTTTTTCTGATTTCGAATATTTAGACTGTTTTCTAATAACTACAAAAAAAAAAATTTAAAAAATTTTACCACAACTTGAAAAAAAAAAAACTTTTTTTAAATGGCTATTTTCATGATTTTTGATCAAATTTTGATAGTTTTCAGGAGTTTAAAAGACAATTAACTACAAATACTGTGAAATATTAATTCAAACTTATACCATTCAATAAAAAACAACAAAAATCAAAATATGTATAAAAAATTGTTTGTGTTTGTCTGCATTCTACGGCATAAGAGGGCGCTGAAATCACAAATGCCCTTGGTTTTTTATTGTTTCAAGAAAATAATTGTAAAAAATTAATTTTTTGGATTACGAGATTCAAATTTTTTTCTGTAACAGCTAACTATATTCTAAACCATCTTTAAAAAACTTTTACTGGAATTATGCTCCTATACATATTTTTTAATGGTTTGAAAAATGCTTATTATTTACTTAAGCTCTAAAAATTTTCTAATTTTGATGGAATATTAAAAAAAAAAGAAAAATATGGTCTATGGGTTTTTTTCTGATTTCGAATATTTAGACTGTTTTCTAATAACTACAAAAAAAAAAATTTTAAAAATTTTACCACAACTTAAAAAAAAATTTATTTAAAAAAAATGCTATTTTCGTGATTTTTGCTCAAACTTTCATAGATTGAATTAGTTAAAAAAAAATAAACTAGGAACATAATAAGAAAAAAATCCAAATATATATACTATTGAATTAGAAAAATTGACAAGATAAATTAAAAAAAATTAGTATAACAGTTGTGTCTGTTTCTTTTTGTCGACACAAGATGGCGCTAAATTCCCAGATGACGTTGGTTTTTCATCGTATAAAGAATATTTTCAAAATGTGACTTAGTGCCGTTATTTTTTATTTAAATTGAAGATGGTTACGTGACAGAAGTTTTTTTTTGGTAACAGCCTTTGTTTGTAGTAAGAGCAATTCTATTGTGGAGTGTTCGAAAATATTGCATACAGGGTTTTCAATTTAAAAGAAAATAAAAATTTTCTATTAAAATGTTAAATCAATTTATATATTTAATAAATACTTACTTTTACAAACGAGTAAAAGTGAGGGCGCGTGGTTCAAAAAATGAACGTGCACATCTCTAATCAATTTTATTGCAATCAAAATCAGCTTATCAAATTTTATTGGAATCTTTCTATTTTTGAACATAGCTCCCATACAAATCATTCTCCCGAAAATAGCTTTTAATGCCAACTTCCTTAAAAATATATGTAGTAACATACCAATATAAACCATAGGTTACATATAAACCCTCATCCAAAAAACCCATATATGAAGATGAAGATATCTAAATAATATTCGGCAGAAAGAACTTTGAAACGAATCTTAACCTCATAACATAATTTTGTTCTGGTGGGTCCATGATTGCCCATGGGTCCCAAATAGATTACAATCTAGGAACTTTGTTTTTAAATACTATGCTATAGGATATCACATGGTCGGGCTTGACCGATTATACTTTCTTACTTGTTATTTTTGCACGAGCATTTTAAGCGTTTTTCACTCATTTTTCATTAAATGATGTTTTTGTATTTTTCACATTTATAATCCGATTCTACCAATTGGCACACATATATATCTAACAAATATCAATTTTCATACCAAATTTTATTACGATCGGATAATTTTTGAAAGTGTTATAACATTTTTAAGAAAAAGGATATATGGCAGGACCTTGAGTCCTTGTTCAGATTTAAGTGAAAATTTGCACATACGTTGCTAGTTGTGTGTGTATTAGTATGACCATTTTTTGTAGTTTTGTGGGCATTATTGAAGCTAAAATTACATTTTTCCATTTCAGGACACATGGGAGGTAGGCGTGTCCTTGGACCGATTTGTCCAAAAATTCACATTTTTCTTAACTAAGCTATTCTATGCTTGTGTACCAAATTTCAAAAATTTCTGACAACTCCTTCTATTTATGTCCCTTCGTTATATGGGGACAAAGCACTGTGTGACGTGTCCTAAATGGCAGATCTTCGTTGCGAGGAAATCACATTTGTCGAATCGGAGCGTTAACCCACTTTCGGCTAGGATGTTTAGAAATCTATTAAGGCGTGACAGACCATCTTCTATTGTTCTGCACGGGATGACGATATCGTCCAAATAAGCCAAAATTTCACATCGACCCATTTTTAAAACAAGCTTGTTCATAACTGATTGGATAACGGCTGTGGCATTCACGAGCCCGAACGGCATGCGATTATATTCGAAATGTCCGTCATGAGTAACGAAAGCGGTAAACTTCTTAGACTCTTCGTGGACTTCGATCTGATGGTGGCCCATTCGCAAGTCTAACGTTGTAAAGTACCTATTGTTGGCCATCTGTGCGAACTGTTCATCCATTACCGGCATTGGATATGGTGTTTTAGACGTAATCGAATTTAGTTGACGGTAGTCAACACACATGCGGTGTTCACCATTACTTTTGGCTACCAGTACAACTGCAGAGGCATATGGTGATTGAGACGAACGAATGATTTCATGTTTCAATAAATCATCTGTTATTTCCGATAATATTGACCGCTTTGCAAACGGAACTCTATACGGCTTCATTTGAACAGGGGTGCTGGATGTAAAACAAATTTCCATTTTGGCTACATTACATTTCCCAAGGTCGGACGTATTTTCAGCAAAACTCTTACGATGTTTAACAAGCAACGCTTTTAGCTTTCTACATCATGTTGCGTTAAATCTGACGATGGAGTAATACTCTCTACCCTTTCCAATCGACAGTCATCGTCCTCGATTATTAATCGCTCACCTTTCCCACATAGAATGTCTCGACCCAATAGCACATTTTCGTTAAGTAGATTATCTTCAACCACGAACAAATCAGCACTCACTGCATTGTTGTCAACTATCAACTTCACATGTATTTTGTCAGAACATTCGTACTGGCCTCCGGCAAACCCTTCCAAAAACAAATGAGAACTTTCTACATTCCAACAGTAGAGGCATACGATTTACGAATTAAAGAACGTTTACTACCAGGGTCTATAAATGCCACGGTTTCGTTTCCGTTGACACTCACGTTCTTAGTAATCTCATCGTTGTTGGTCGTAGCTGGAACCGTGGTCACCCCAACATTGATTTTCTTCACTGCTGCTTTTGCTGATTCCTTTTCATGGCATTTGTCGGTTGTATGTGGTACGGTTACAATTGCTACATCGAGGTTTTCGCTGCGGCTCAGGACATTTGGCGGAAAAGTGGCCCAGCTTAAAACAATTGTAACACTTCACAGCTCGGGGTTGCTGAAGCGGAAAAATTTAAACTTTGCTTAAACGGGTTGCGGGTTACTTGTACCTCATTATAACTACAGTAGTTTAGTATATCCTTTAACAGGTCGTTGCACGTTTGTAAGTCGTTCGAGATCTTTCTTTTAAGATCTAAATCGTTTATGCCATTTATTATATGGCGCATCGTTGCGGATTCGGGTAGACCGGCTTTCGAACCAATGGATACCATTTTATAAAAATAATCGCGCGGTGTTTCATCACGCTGACGTTAAGTATTTGCCATTTTTATATGCACGTCGGCAATATTCGTAGTAACAGGAAAATCGGCAATGAATTTGGCACAAAAATCTGCCCACGTAAGAAATACTTCTTCCACTGCATCGATCCAATATTTCGCAGGACCATATAATTTTTGTTGAACGGCAAACAAGACAATTTGGTCACACCATTTGTAAGCCTGTTTAAGACTATCGATTCGTCTAACAAATTGATGTGTATTTAGTGACGTTTCTGACGATGGATTAAAATAAGGTAAGAGTCCGACTATTTCACGGACATTGTTTTACGGGTTATACGTTGTGTACTGCATTTGCGGTACAGATGATGGTGCTACACCTGCACTTTTTAGATTATACGATTGTGGTACAAAACCTCTTGTTGGGTTTTACAATTGCGGTATAAAACCACTTGTCGGGTTATACGATTGCGGTATAAAACCACTTGTCGGCTGGGTATACGGTGTTGCTATAAAAGCATTTGTCGAATTATACGTTGGTGCCACACAAGCACTTGTTGTAGGTTGAAACGGAGGTGCCGCAAAAACACTTGTTGTAGGTTGCAACGGAGGTGCTGCAAAAGCACTTGTTGTAGGTTGAAACGGAGGTGCTGCAAAAGCACTTGTTGTGTACGATGACGGAGGGTTTGGTCGGCCACCTTGATTAACAGTGCTGCATACGGTATCGGTTGCTGCATTTGCTAAATACGAACCAGAAAAATTACCTCTCGGTGGTATATTTTCAATTGATGCGGTTTGTGACACTACGTTTGCGTTATTGGTTATCGGCGACGTCAAAACGGGTCCACTTTTTTAACAGCAGGTGATTGTACATTGGGATTACGTTCACCCAACGGCTAAGATGAAAAACCACGAAATCCACTACCTTGCAAATCCGAGAGTGACTTTTCCAATGCGTGCACTCGTTGCACTAATTCTGGCTCATTTGAAAAGCTTCTATATTCGTCATCCACGTAAAAATCCTCTAGACGTTTAACCAGAACATTTTTATTACCAGAATGTGGTAATCCAACATCATTACATTTCTTTTTCAACTCATCGAGTTTAAATTTGTTAAAATCATAGGCGGAACACACTATGAATTGATTTTCTACACGACACAACTTATGTTTTTTTAAAAAAATGTTTTTTCTATTCGTAAATTCCAAAAGTTCTAGAAAAATGCGTATTTTCTTTTATTACAACGTCGACTGCGGCTGCACACACACACATAAATCGATATTACTGAGGCCTATGTGTACAATAACAAAACAGCAATGGCATGTACAACAGATTCTACGGTAAACTTCAAATCCAACGTGTTTTGACAACTATTTCCAACGCCTTTCTTTTTTTCTGGAAATGCGGGGAACAATAAATTCGTTCTCGAATGTGCTTTTTTACACGGAAACACGAATATACAGTCTTGCACTTATTTAACTTCTCCAAAATGTTGCTCCTTTTATACTTCGCGGCGCACTGTGGCGCCTTTTCCCAAAAACCGTAGCAAAAATACAAAATTTGATGACAAAATTTTGTAAAAAGAATGAACACATCGTATAAAGACCATTTTACTGATCAGAACTCAAAAACGTTTTTCTTAATTGGATAAGAATTATAGCTGGTGGAGCTGCTTAAAGTCGACAGTTTTTTAGAAATTCCAAAAAAAGGTGATTTTAAGAAAAAAAAAAACATTTTAGAATTGAAATGTCAGAAATATTGCCATTTGATCACCACTTTTTTGGTATTGTTTATTAAAAAAGTAAGAAAATGTCCACCAGAAACCCTACTTTTTTGGCAGTTGCCGTTTTTCAGACACCCTATATTTAGGTACTTTTTACAAATAAAATAGAGAATATCTAAAAATGGGCAAAAATGGTCACGCCCATATTTTGTAAGCATATTTACTACACAGTACTTTAAATAATTTAGCTAAATTGGGCCACAAAAAATGACAGGTTTTCTTGAAATTTGAAGAAAGATGTTACAATCTTATAGACAGCGTTGCCACAGCCAAGATATTTTTGCAACCAAAATTAAAAAAAAAATTGCCAAATAAGGAAAAAAGCTGCCAGAATTTTAATATTTTTTATATTTTATGTTATCTAACAGTACAAAAATGTAAATATAAGTGTAACTGACTGACATATTTCTGTTAATGTATGCATATGTTGCTTGTTAAACTCTTACGATGTTTAACAAGCAACGCTTTTAGCTTTCTACATCATGTTGCGTTAAATCTGACGATGGAGTAATACTCTCTACCCTTTCCAATCGACAGTCATCGTCCTCGATTATTAATCGCTCACCTTTCCCACATAGAATGTCTCGACCCAATAGCACATTTTCGTTAAGTAGATTATCTTCAACCACGAACAAATCAGCACTCACTGCATTGTTGTCAACTATCAACTTCACATGTATTTTGTCAGAACATTCGTACTGGCCTCCGGCAAACCCTTCCAAAAACAAATGAGAACTTTCTACATTCCAACAGTAGAGGCATACGATTTACGAATTAAAGAACGTTTACTACCAGGGTCTATAAATGCCACGGTTTCGTTTCCGTTGACACTCACGTTCTTAGTAATCTCATCGTTGTTGGCCGTAGCTGGAACCGTGGTCACCCCAACATTGATTTTCTTCACTGCTGCTTTTGCTGATTCCTTTTCATGGCATTTGTCGGTTGTATGTGGTACGGTTACAATTGCTACATCGAGGTTTTCGCTGCGGCTCAGGACATTTGGCGGAAAAGTGGCCCAGCTTAAAACAATTGTAACACTTCACAGCTCGGGGTTGCTGGAGCGGAAAAATTTAAACTTTGCTTAAACGGGTTGCGGGTTACTTGTACCTCATTATAACTACAGTAGTTTAGTATATCCTTTAACAGGTCGTTGCACGTTTGTAAGTCGTTCGAGATCTTTCTTTTAAGATCTAAATCGTTTATGCCATTTATTATATGGCGCATCGTTGCGGATTCGGGAAGACCGGCTTTCGAACCAATGGATACCATTTTATAAAAATAATCGCGCGGTGTTTCATCACGCTGACGTTTAGTATTTGCCATTTTTATATGCACGTCGGCAATATTCGTAGTAACAGGAAAATCGGCACAAAAATCTGCCCACGTAAGAAATACTTCTTCCACTGCATCGATCCAATATTTCGCAGGACCATATAATTTTTGTTGAACGGCAAACAAGACAATTTGGTCACACCATTTGTAAGCCTGTTTAAGACTATCGATTCGTCTAACAAATTGATGTGTATTTAGTGACGTTTCTGACGATGGATTAAAATAAGGTAAGAGTCCGACTATTTCACGGACATTGTTTTACGGGTTATACGTTGTGTACTACATTTGCGGTACAGATGATGGTGCTACACCTGCACTTTTTAGATTATACGATTGTGGTACAAAACCTCTTGTTGGGTTTAACAATTTCGGTATAAAACCACTTGTCGGGTTATACGATTGCGGTATAAAACCACTTGTCGGCTGGGTATACGGTGTTGCTATAAAAGCATTTGTCGAATTATACGTTGGTGCCACACAAGCACTTGTTGTAGGTTGAAACGGAGGTGCCGCAAAAACACTTGTTGTAGGTTGCAACGGAGGTGCTGCAAAAGCACTTGTTGTAGGTTGAAACGGAGGTGCTGCAAAAGCACTTGTTGTGTACGATGACGGAGGGTTTGGTCGGCCACCTTGATTAACAGTGCTGCATACGGTATCGGTTGCTGCATTTGCTAAATACGAACCAGAAAAATTACCTCTCGGTGGTATATTTTCAATTGATGCGGTTTGTGACACTACGTTTGCGTTATTGGTTATCGGCGACGTCAAAACGGGTCCACTTTTTTAACAGCAGGTGATTGTACATTGGGATTACGTTCACCCAACGGCTAAGATGAAAAACCACGAAATCCACTACCTTGCAAATCCGAGAGTGACTTTTCCAATGCGTGCACTCGTTGCACTAATTCTGGCTCATTTGAAAAGCTTCTATATTCGTCATCCACGTAAAAATCCTCTAGACGTTTAACCAGAACATTTTTATTACCAGAATGTGGTAATCCAACATCATTACATTTCTTTTTCAACTCATCGAGTTTAAATTTGTTAAAATCATAGGCGGAACACACTATGATTTGATTTTCTACACGACACAACTTATGTTTTTTTAAAAAAATGTTTTTTCTATTCGTAAATTCCAAAAGTTCTAGAAAAATGCGTATTTTCTTTTATTACAACGTCGACTGCGGCTGCACACACACACATAAATCGATATTACTGAGGCCTATGTGTACAATAACAAAACAGCAATGGCATGTACAACAGATTCTACGGTAAACTTCAAATCCAACGTGTTTTGACAACTATTTCCAACACCTTTCTTTTTTTCTGGAAATGCGGGGAACAATAAATTCGTTCTCGAATGTGCTTTTTTACACGGAAACACAAATATACAGTCTTGCACTTATTTAACTTCTCCAAAATGTTGCTCCTTTTATACTTCGCGGCGCACTGTGGCGCCTTTTGCCAAAAACCGTGGCAAAAATACAAAATTTGATGACAAAATTTTGTAAAAAGAATGAACACATCGTATAAAGACCATTTTACTGATCAGAACTCAAAAACGTTTTTCTTAATTGGATAAGAATTATAGCTGGTGGAGCTGCTTAAAGTCGACAGTTTTTTAGAAATTCCAAAAAAAGGTGATTTTAAGAAAAAAAAAAAAAAAACATTTTAGAATTGAAGTGTCAGAAATATTGCCATTTGATCACCACTTTTTTGGTATTGTTTATTAAAAAGGAAGAAAATGTCCACCAGATACCCTACTTTTTTGGCAGTTGCCGTTTTTCAGACACCCTATATTTAGGTACTTTTTACAAATAAAATAGAGAATATCTAAAAATGGGCAAAAATGGTCACGCCCATATTTTGTTAGCATATTTACTACACAGTACTTTAAATAATTTAGCTAAATTGGGCCACAAAAAATGACAGGTTTTCTTGAAATTTGAAGAAAGATGTTACAATCTTATAGACAGCGTTGCCACAGCCAATATATTTTTGCAACCAAAATTAAAAAAAAATTGCCAAATAAGGAAAAAAATTACCAGAATTTTAATATTTTTTATATTTTATGTTATCTAACAGTACAAAAATGTAAATATAACATAGCGTTTACATTACCTACATTACCAGTACTGGCAAGACAGTAGCAATTCATTCAAACTTTTTCACTAATACATAAACACTTTTACAGCTATTTTGTTTTTGCATTGTTTTGCCAACTAATATGTATATGCTTACTGTCTTGCCAGTACTGGCAAATGTAAACGCTGTGTTAGTGAAACTGACTGACATATTTCTGTTAATGTATGCATATGTGCCTACTTTAAAATATGTACATATGTAGCCTTATTTATGAACAATATTTTGCTGTGCCAATCAGGTTGGCATAATTATTAGAATTTGTTTATTTATTTAAATTTAAGAACACATTATGAAAATAGGCAGGTAGTTTTAAAACTTGGTTTTTATACTAAGTAAAATAAAAACTGCAGTTGTATATAATCCAGTTAATTGTGGCCTAGATTTATGTTTCGCAAATCAGGTAGCTTGAACCTTTTTATTTTTGGGTATAAATTAATCTGGAATTGTGTAATGCAATCAGTTAAAGTTTTACTTTGCAAAAGTAGTGATCAGTACCAGAACTCATAATGTCATTTCAAAATTCGGAATTGTTCGAGTTATTTAGAAAATCACATAATGAAAATGTATTTAATTTGGCTATTGTGGAAAAATTGCACGGTTTACCAGGGAAAGGATGTTAGAAACAAAATTCACTTCGTTTTCCTGAATATTCGTAGAAAATGGCTTGCCTCAAACCGTACGACAAAAACCTTTATGGAAAAGTACTCAGACTGGCTAAATGGAGTAACAACTTTTGAAAACATCGAAGAACCGCATACATCTTTAGACAGCAGAAAAGGAAGACCTGCTAAAACTATAAATGAGTGTTCGGAGAACACAAAAAAACGTAAACTTCAAACTGCTACAAAAGATATATCTACATCGAATCTGTCAGAAGCATTATGTCTTAAGTACGTAAAAGATAAAGATAAATCAAAGTCTGATATTACAAAAGCTGTGGAGCTTGCTAGCCCAGATCGACTGCGAAGGATTAAAGAAAGTATTCCAACTCCTCCGAATGCATTATCTACAAAGTATAGCATAGAAGAAGCCTTAGAGTTATTTATGGACTTGGAATTGTCAAAGGAGAAATATAATACTTTACGAAGCTCTTTAAAGATTCATAATGTGAATGTTCTTTCTGGATATAAAAATGTTACCTCTGCCAAAAAAGAAGCAGTACCATCTAATGTAAAAGTTACTGAAGTATCAGCAGAAGTTGAACTGCAAGACTTAATGGATCAAATGTCTGAGCATTGGAAAAATCCTCGCCCATCGTCAGTCCATGTTTGTAATATTTTTTAAATATGCAAAGGAGTCTTCAGAAATAATCAAGTCTACAGTAAATGATATAAAGAAGCAAATTTCCGAACTAAAGCCTTCTGTTATTAAAATGAAGAATGGAAAAAAGGTTTTCATTAATTATGAATTTTGTCTTACAATCTTTGATGGCAAAGTCTTAAATGTAATAACAGATACTTCTTCAACTTTGAAGTGTGCAATTTGTAAAAAGTCACAGAAGGACTTTCAAAATTTTAATGATTCAAGTGATGAGCAAAACTATGAATATGGAATTTCTCCGTTTATTTTAAAATTAGCGTATACAATTCCGATACAAAATATTATACAAAATGAATTTCTTAAGAACCTTGGACCAAAAATAGACTACACAAAGCAGGGATATGAAAATACTAACGATGGTTACATGTCCAAATAGTTTTTTGAAAATGATGAGGTAACAGCCCAAATTACTGGTGTCGACAACCATATTATAAAAAGGTTGGCAGTTATTCTAAATGTTATAAACTCTAGAGAAATGGTAAATGGCCCAAAGTTTCAGGATTATGCATCAAAAACTGCCCAACTTTTGGCTCAAAAGTACCCTAAGAAAAAACTTACTCCTACGGTCCATAAGATTTTGGCTTATGGCCAAAATTTAATTGAATATCAATGCTTACCAATTGGAGAGTTATCACAAGAAACCCAGGAATGCAAAAACAAAGATTACAAGCACTTAAGATATGCGAATACTTGCAAAATTTCAAGGATTAGACAGAATGAGGATCTTTTTAATATGTGGCGGCCTCTTCAGACCCACTGATTTCATCGCGGAGACATGTAAGATCTCGAAAGGATTTGGAAGAATATAATTATAGCTCCGATATGTTAAGTCTATTACCAATCGCTCAAAATGTTAATGACTATTTTGAAGAAAACTAACTATTAAAAAAATAAATAAAAATAACTCAATATCATATTATAATATATCATACTATAAAATAATATTATAAATTAACATTAGTATTAAAAATATTTCAATAATTTTTATCTGTAATATAAATAAAAAGAGTTATATTAATATAACATGTTATATTAGAGTAGCATTTTTTCTAGACTTCCCTATGAGAATGTCATTTAAAGCACAAAAAGTTGTGTTTTAAATATTGAGAAATTTTAAAAATATCATTACTTCAAAATATATGATTTTTGCGACAAGAAAGGTCAAAGGTGTCATCGTGTCCAATGCCTATTACAATAAGGGAGCACTTATTTTGATCCTAAGAGATTTAAAAATCAAAGCCCCACTGTGCGGCGTCGCAGGCTAATTCAATCCCACTTCGGAAAATTGTCACTCGCGGTTGCAATGTATTATTGAATAATAAAAAAAAACTGTACCGTATTTGTTTATAAGTTTAAAAAACTGGTTTTATTTTGAAAAAGATAACTTAATTTTATATATTAAAAAATACTACTCGTAACACGTCTTGTTATCTTGCCGATCTTTTTCGTTCTTCTTTCTATTTATCATATTCTATCAAGTGCAGAGTTGTAGTAATTCACAGGGTGACAATACGTACAAATGGGCACATAAACACTTTGTATGCATTTTATAATTTTACAGAAAAATAAAAAAAAAATTATGAATTATACCGTCTTTGTATAAAAGAATATATAGAAAAAAACCCACTTGGGTTTTTTAAAACAAAATACCCATTAAAACCCGGGTGGGTTTTTCTGGGTTACCCAGTGGGCAGCCAACCCTGCCACAAAAGGCCTAATAAACTTTCTTTAATAACCCACTTCTAAATCTTAAATAATTTGTGAAAAAGAGGGTAACCCCCTCACAAATATATTTATTTAATATTTATTTTCTTGGCTCCGATAAAATTTTAGTTACTTTGACGTAAACACACTTTCACGTTTTACATTCTGATGGTATGCCATACTAATGTGTTTATATATTTTTTATGAAAATATGTTTTAAATCAAATCCACGATTGTTTACTTACCAGAAAAGTGCGGACAGCATGGTCATCACTGGCCTCTAGTTTTTCACGTATATTACTAAGTATACAACTTATTTTTGACATAGATATATCATGATCTAATTCGGAATTAAATGAACGATATGTTTTCTTTTTTATTGCGGCTTTAGACGAAGTATTATCAGAAGCGTCCTCCTTACAAGCAAGACTACATTTTATAGGGAAATTTAATTTTCTTTGACTAGACCGAGGTGCTTTTTTACTTGGTGAATGCACAGTCCGAGAAAAATCAAAACGAGATAATGCCGAGTCTTTACTATTTGGAGTAGTGTTTTGGGACTGTGTTGAAGATGGATACTGAATATGTGACGATTGTATAGGTGAATGGTAACTACCAGGTGGTGACTGTGAACTAGAGCTGTGTTCGTATTGATTGCGAATATCGGATTGGCACTGGGAGACATCATTACAAGAAGTTTGAATACCAACAGTGCGATAAGGGGTTTTACGTTTTTTAACACTATTGTCATCTTTATTTTCTTTTTTTGGGGACACTAATCGCAAGAACGTCTTTTTAGATGATTTAATAAATGCTTTGGAACTGGAACGCAAATTACGCTTACTATAGTTGATATCATTGATAGATTGTTTGTTTGACCAAGGAGATAAATGTCTTAGCTGTTCGGACCAAGGAAATTTCTGTGTGCGAGATCCACCCTTAATTTTATTAGATGGAGAAACTAACTTTGTTTTAACGGGTGTATTTTTCTTTTCTAAATTTGACGCTAAATTGTGGTGTATAACGCCATCTACTGTATCCAAATGTATTAAGGGGGGTAATTTCCATCCAATTGGCGTTTCAATTCCAGCTACATCAACGCTCGGCATTTCTTGAGGTTGAGCTTTTACAAATGATGAATTATATTTTCTTTCTTTTGTATTGACATCATAATTAAGCATATCCCTAATTTTTGTCTCGTTCCAACCAATACTCATAACTTTAGTAACATTATCAGTTGCTGATCTTATATTTTTATTATACGTTGGCGACTTTTTTGATTCTAAAACCCTCTCGAAATCACTTAAAGATGGATATGTTAAATCAATATTTTCTGTTTGGTTCTTTATAACTTTGGGAGCTGAAATTATTTTTAAACGTGATACTTTTATAAATGATTGTAAACAATAATTTGAATATTATTCGAAATTAAATATATTAAATTACGGCAACTAACACCTAATTTTCACGATGATTTAAAAGACATGTCTTTTTGTAGTTCTTTTTTAAAGAAACTTCCAAAGACATGTTCAATTTTCACAATGTTTCTTATTTTGTTTGATTTGTTTTATTTTCCTTATAAATGTACTTATGTATGTATTGAATTTTTTTGAATTACCCTGTAGGAAGTCAAACACATTTTTAAGTAACTTCAAACTGGTTTTTTTATAACCACATCTAGTTGATTAAGTGACTTTTTTCCTTGTCGACGACTCATTATTTTAACATGGGCATGTCATAGGCAATAGTCAATTGGCCATCTTTGCATGACTTTTAAACTGACTACTAACTACTTATTTTTCAACCTATTTGTAGTTATTTGATAGTATAGTCAATTTATAATAAATTATTTAAATTTTAAATAATTTTTGTCAAAAAAATATATGTATGTATTTATGTAAATATGTATGTATATCTGTATATATTTTTATATAGAAATAATTATTTAAAAAAATTTTGCATGAAATTGCATTAAATGATGATAAATAATAGTTCTGAAATAAATACGCTACATAATTTCTTGTTCATAAACAGATTTGTATTGCGTTCCTTTTTAAATATTTTCCATAATTATTAATATTTAAATATGAATGTTTGTATATATTTTTTCATTTGACTTCACGGCATGCTTGTTTTACTTATTTTCTTTTGTTTGTGTTTTACGTGTGCCTCTATGAAAAATGTTTGGTTATTATCTGAATGAGATTTAAACCAATTTGTAGTCATTTGAAAAATAGTTAATTTATAGTTAGTGTTTTTTGCAACTGACTATTTTTTTACTACAGGGTAAATTTGTTTATTTTTTAATATTTTAATAAGCAATTGTAATTTTGAAATAAAAATACAACATAAATTAAAAAACAAAATTAAATGCAAAGAGGAATATCAAAAAAAACACAGAAAATACGATTCATGTCTTTTTTTCTACCCTGCTTACTTCTCTCCCCCGCTCGCTATCAAACTAAAAAAGACATGTTTCAAAAATAGGGGAAAAAATCATCATAAAAATTGGGTGTAACTTTTATTTATAAATTTCAAAATATCTAAGTATAAAATTGTATACATTAAAGGGTGCATTAGTGTAACAATAACTATAAGGAAAATTATTACAACATGGTAGTATTTGTTACTTTACTTTTATGGTATGAGTACTCACTAAACTAATTTCAATAATTTTCAAGGCAAGCCTGTAAACTAATATATATTCATACTTGCTGATTGTACTTAATTTATAGACATTAATGGTGTTACTTCTGAAACTAATAATGTAAATTTTGGTGTGACACAGGGCTCGGTTATTGGTCCGTTTTTATTTGTACTAGGATCGCCCGGTGGCCGAAATTCGAACACTTGACATTTACTTTCGAGAGAGCCTGTGCGTTGTACAATAAAAACGTGCACTATTCACCTATCTTTGTACGTATGTCTGCAAGATAAATTTAAACGCTTTTCAAGCACTTTAATTCCAAAAATTAAAAAAAAAAACATATTCTGTGCATATCCCCGTATTTAATATATACGATTTTCATGAAATGTTGTCAAAGTGTGTGCAAATTTAAAATATTTAAGCCCTATGCATATCCACACAAAAATACCTTTAAAACGATATATGTTTCATTAAAATCGGTGGACGATAAGATACTTAAAAATCAACGTCAAACTAATTGTTCCCGTATTTATATATAAAATTATATTTAAACCACCAAACGCAAACTATTGAAAATTCATGTAAACCATTTATCTTTGTTGATGATATTCAGATTCTTTTAAGTAAGAAAAACAATTCTTACATTGCAGCCACACGATCAAGCTTTTCTTGATAGTCTTTTACATATACTGTTTGTCAAAATATGCAAAAATTGGCAGCTGTGACGTAGGCTGCGCGCAAGTTGAAAGCAATTTACTTTTTCAAGATGTCGTCGCCGAGAAAACAACTCAAAATGTTTTGCTATTTTCCACTTTTGATTTTTCTGCACTGTAGGCTGTTCGAAAGGACTTTATTTTTTTCTTTACTTCTTCCACTGGCATTTTTGTTTCAGAAGATATAGACTCGTAGGCTTTTATTTTCAAATCATTTCGCCTATATGATGAAAAATTCATAAAATTTCATGGCTTCTGTACAGCTCTATGAATCGCAGAACATCATTTTGCTTATTAATTTTATAAATAAATTTTATTAATAAACATATGTCACTATTTTTTTAGGTTTTTAGTTAAAATTTTAAAATTCCCGCAACAATTTGTAAAAAAAAAAGAGCTTCAGCTTTTGCCGGCAAAATATTTGTGAAAAAAAAACAACTTCAAAAGATTTGTAATAAGATGTTTTCTTGAACGAAAATTGATACACTCACTGGCAAGAGAATTTTAGAGGCAAGTTCGTGTCAATTTTTAAAAGTATGAGTGTATTGGTAAAAAAGTGTGAGTGTATTAAAACTTGATAGGCAAGACTTGATCGTGTAGCCCTGAAGTTAGATGTGTTGGAAAAAGTAACAAACTACGGCTTAGAAAATTTATCCATATTGTTACGAAAGTTAAATTATCTAAGAATTATTTATAGTTATAGTTATAAGTTATCTTGTAAGTTATAGTTTTATGTTACTTAAAATTGTCATGTATAATTTTCAACACAACTGTTATTTTAAAAATAATTCCTATATAAATTTCCCAGTAATTTCTAGAAATGGTTATAGAACATAATAAATAGTTTTTACGGGAAGGTTCAGGAAAAATCTAGAAATAATTATGAAATATTAAAAGGGGTGACTCATGTAAAATTAGTTTAGTCAGTTTTGAAAAACGGTTCTGTTCGTAACTAACAATTGTGAACAAAATAATTAATTTCAATAAAGTTTGTTAAGTTGAATAAATGTGTGTTTTTATTCGGATTTGCAATTAAAAGAACTCAAACGCGTTTATTAAAGGAAAAACGTAACAATTGGTGTCAGAAGTGAAATTGCAATAAAAAAAAATAAATAAAAAAATAAAAATAAATAAACAAATAAAAAAAAATAATAATAAAAAAAAAAAAACAAAAACTATACAAACAACAATGAAATTCGATGAGCTAAAAGTTGAACAGCTCAAGAAGGAGTTGAGCAAGTTGGATCTGCCTACTGCAGGAAATAAAGCTGAGCTGCAGAAAAGATTAATCGATGAATTTAAGCGACGCAATATTGACATCGCAACTTATGAATTTGAAGAAAAAGAAGAAATAGAAGTTGCTACCCGTGCAGTAACAAGCAACATGGATCTTGGTACAATGTTTGCTGCTATGATGGAGAAAATGGAAGAAAATTCTAGAAAAATGGAGGAAATGGTAAAAGAAAACTCGGCTGAAACCTCAAGAAAAATGGAAGAAAATTCAAAAGCTATCTTAGCCGAAATTCAAGAAAATTCTAGAGTTACAAACGAGAAACTTCAGGCTACTAATGAAAAACTTGAGAAGCTTCAAGAGATTTCTACTGTTACATATAAACGAAAGAGTAGACGATATGGAAATAGAATTGTCTGATGTAAAAACACAAGTCACTGATGTAAAAACTCAAGTCACTGATGTAAAAACACAAGTCACGGTTTTTGATGGAAAACTTCATCATCTGGAAGAAAGAGTAAATAGTCTTCAGTGCCAAGAGGGAGTGGTGCGAGTTTTTCCAGAAGTCTCGAATAGAATAAGAGCTCCAAGTTTTGACGGCAGTTCACCATTTAGTGTTTTTAAGTTCCAGTTTGACATAGTTGCCAACAAAAATGCATGGAACAATGAAGAAAAAGCCATAGAGCTGATTCTGGCTTTAAAAGGATCTGCGGCTGAAATTCTAGAAAGTGTACAAGTAAGTTGCAGAAACAATTACGATGACATTATGGTAGCACTGCAACGAAAGTATGGTGGTGAACACAGAAAAGAAATATTCAGAATGGAATTACGGGGAAGAGTACAAAAGGCATACGAGACGCTACAGGATTTCGCATTAGAGATTGAGCGCTTGGTGCAGCTTACCTATCCAGGTGAAAGTCATCCATTGCTAGATCATTTTAAGACCGAGGCATTTGTAAACGGTATACGGGATGCTGATGTGAAACTAGCGGTATGTGCATCACAGAAGCCATCATTTGCCGAAACGGTATCATTTGCCCTAGCCCAAGAAACTGCAAGAATAATTTCAAGGCCGCAAGCGTATAAGGTGCGAAAACTTGATTTTGCCGCTGAAGAAGAAAGAGATATTGTAAAGGACATAAAGGAGGCAGTGATGCAAGCTTTAAACGAGAAGCAAGGTAAAAACAAAGTAAAATGTTATAATTGCGGTAAGATTGGCCATATTCAGCGAAACTGCAAAGCACCTAGAAGACGATCAAGATCTTCTTCGCCACCAGGAAACAATCAGCGTGCTAATCAACACACATCACAAGAGTCACCTTTAAACTGAAAATAGCTAGCACCTCGGGGCATGGGCTAGCTTCCACATCTGAGGGCCTCACAATCTCTATATCAGTAGTGCAAAGGAGCAACAGGAATCTTACTGCTTATGGTTACATTAATGGTCAGAAACGCATTCTTACTGTGGACACTGGGGCATCACATTCTATAATAAGGCCCGATTTAATACAAAAATCAATCCAACCACTGAGCGGGGTAAGTCTGCGAACAGCTACAGGCGAGTCTGCCACTGTTTATGGAAAAGTAAAAGCACAATTAAGTATGGCCAATGCAATCGCCCATCACGTATTTATTGTGGCTGATATTGTAGACGAGGTAATCATTGGCGCAGATTTCACGATTGAACATGGTATTCAATTGGATATGGGTCAGCGAATTATGTATTGGCGTGATGTGGAGATACCCCTTGAAGTTGGATACGAAACCACGGCCCATGTAAGACAGCTAATCGCCCTTCAACGTGAAAAACTGCCACCCAAATCAGAAACCTTAGTATGGGCGCGAATGGAGGGAGATTGTGAGGACAACAGTTTTTGGGTGGTAGAGCCAGCAGAAGTTAAAGGAGATATCGTAACAGCGCATGCCCTCGTAAAACCCAGCAACAATCTAGTTCCCGTGAGAGTATTAAATTTATCCAGCATTGAAAAAGTCCTTACGCAGAACTTCAAAATTGGACAATGTACTTCAACAGAAGCAATAGTTAATTGCGAGCAGCATCAAGGCGCTGCCAGGAGAATTTCAAGGACCACGAGTCACTAGAGGAACGTGTGCGAAAATGGACCGAAAAGCTAACACCGCCTTGCAAAAATAAGGCCAAACAACTACTAAGAAAATATGCCTCTGCATTCGCTTTGAAAGGTCAAAACCAAGGCAGAACGTCAATCGTGAAACACGAAATCAACACAGGCGAAGCTAAGCCAATAAAACAGGCGCCAAGAAGCATTCCTCTAGCAAAGCGAAATGAAGTAAAAGAGCTGGTTAGCGAGATGGAAAAGAACGGAGTTATTAAACCATCATCAAGTCCGTGGAGCTCACCAGTGGTTTTAGTGAAAAAGAAAGATGGAAGTACCAGATTCTGCGTAGATTACAGAAAACTGAATGACGTCACGAAAAAAGATAGTTATCCATTGCCTAGAATTGATGATACCCTGGAACGGAACGGAATGGTTTTCTACATTGGATTTGCAGAGCGGTTATTGGCAAGTGGAAATTTCGGAAAACGATAAAGAGAAAACTGCGTTTAGCGCAAGTGATGGCTTATGGCAGTTTAATGTGATGGCATTTGGACTCTGCAATGCTCCGGCTACATTCGAGCGTTTAATGGAGCAGGTGTTAAAAGGTCTTCACCGAAAGACATGTTTGGTGTACCTTGACGACATTATTATAATGGGGAAAACATTTGATGAACACCTGAAAAACCTAGAGGGGGTGATGAAACGTATATCAATGGCAGGGCTGAAACTAAATGCTAAGAAATGCTCACTGTTCCAGAAGGAAGTAAAATACCTGGGACATCGTGTAACCTCCAAAGGCATCTCAACGGATGATGATAAAATAAAAGCTGTAATGGATTGGCCTCGCCCGAAAAATATTCATGAATTACGCAGTTTTCTAGGCTTATGTACATACTACAGGCGCTTTGTACCAAACTTTGCGAATATTGCCGCAAGTTTACACGAATTGACTAAAAAGGCGCAAAAATACATCTGGAGTGAAGCACAGGAAACAGCATTTCAGAAACTGAAGGAATTGTTGTGCTCAGCACCAATTTTGGCTTACCCCATTACTGGAGAGAAATTTGTGATTGATACCGATGCGAGCGGATACGGAGTTGGAGGTGTGCTTTCCCAAGTGGTCAATGGTGTAGAGCGAGTCGTGGGCTATTACAGCCGAATACTTTCGAAGCCTGAGAGAAATTACTGCGTAACGCGAAGGGAGCTCCTGGCAGTACTAGAGTGCGTAAAACATTTTCACAAGTATTTGTATGGTCAACATTTTGAGTTAAGAACGGGCCATTCTGCACTCAGGTGGTTGCTGCAATTCAAGAATCCGGAAGGTTAGATAGCTCGCTGGATTGAGCGCCTACAAAGTTATGATTTTACCATTGAGCACAGAAAAGGTGGAAAACATGGCAACGCGGATGCTCTATCAAGACGACCCTGCAAACTGGAATGCAAGCATTGTGTAAAGGCTGAAGGAAAGGAATACAACTGTGAAGTTCGCCTAATGCATATAGAGTCCAACGAAGACTGGTCAATGGCACAGAAGGCTGACTCTATATTAGAGAAAATCATGAAGGCCAAAGAAGAAGGCAGAAGGCCGAATCGAAACGAAATATCATCTGAAAGTCCGCTAACAAAAGCATACTGGGCCCTATGGAACAGCCTACAGTTGATAAATGGCTGCGAGCATGGGAAAGTGCCGATGGAAAATCAGTTCGTAACCTCATTGTGGTGCCATCGTCAAAAGTACATGAAGTTCTAAATGGATTCCATAATGGTCCAAGTGGTGGCCATCTTGGCGTAACAAAAACATTAGAAAAATTAAAACAACGTTTCTACTGGGTTGGGTGCCAACAAGCTGTGGCCGATTGGATATCAAATTGCACCCAATGCATTGCCGCCAAAGGACCAACAAGGAGAAGTCGGGGACCGCTTCAACAGTACAATTCGGGTGCCCCATTTGAGCGAATCGCAATGGATATAGCCGGACCTTTTCCTGTGAGTGATGCCGGCAACCGTTATGTGTTAGTAGTTATCGATTACTTTATTAAATGGCCAGAGGTGTATGCCATCCCAAATCAAGAAGCTAGAACCGTTGTGGACGTATTTTTAAATAACTGGGTGTGCCGTTACGGAGTTCCAATAGAATTACACTCCGACCAAGGCAGAAATTTTGAATCTGGTGTGTTCAAAGAAATGTGTGAATTATACGGAATAAGGAAAACTAGAACAACTCCTTTGCATCCACAATCCGATGGTATGGTCGAAAGATTTAACCGCACACTAGAGGAGCACTTGCGTAAAGTAGTAAGCACACATCAGAAAGACTGGGATGAACACATTCCGAAGTTTTTGTTGGCATATAGATCAGCTGTTCACAACTCCACCTCTCGTACACCTGCCAAAATTGTCTTTGGAACGGAGCTCAGACTACCTGGAGATCTAGAGTTTGGTGTTAAGCCTGGACCAACAGATGACAACAATGAAGGCTCTACCTCACAGGAACAAGATGACCTTAATGAACTTCATGAGTTCGTGCGAAGTCGGATTAAGCTGTCCAGTGACAAGATGAAAGCCAGATACGACCGAGCGGCAAATTCGGAAGGTTTCAAAGAGGGCCAGTTGGTTTTACTTTTTAATCCGCAACGAAAGAAAGGACTATCTCCAAAGCTGCAAACTCATTGGGATGGCCCATATAAAGTAATAAAGAAATTGAATGACGTGGTGTATCGGATCCAGAAATATAAGAGCCCAAGATCAAAAATGAAAGTGGTACATCTAGAACGACTAGCCCATTATGGAAAAGGAGAATCTGAGCCTATTCGGGACGAACAGGCTTAAGTGGAGGGCAGTGTTACGAAAGTTAAATTATCTAAGAATTATTTATAGTTATAGTTATAAGTTATCTTGTAAGTTATAGTTTTATGTTACTTAAAATTGTCATGTATAATTTTCAACAAAACTGTTATTTTAAAAATAATTCCTATATAAATTTCCCAGTAATTTCTAGAAATGGTTATAGAACATAATAAATAGTTTTTACGGGAAGGTTCAGGAAAAATCTACAAAAAATTATGAAATATAAAAAGGGGTGACTCATGTAAAATTAGTTGAATAAGTGTGTGTTTTTATTCGGATTTGCAATTAAAAGAACTCAAACGCGTTTATTAAAGGAAAAACGTAACAATATGGATGACAGAGAATAATTTTACCATAAGTGTTGTGGGAGTGAGAAAGGCCTCAGAAAATACAACCATGTATTAAAAATACCATCACTATCATTTTTAACTTTTTACTTATTCTCTTCTTTCTTGTATTCTTTTGTATAAAGACACGTTTTTTTAAAGTATGAAATAAATATATTGAATTCCACTAAACTAAAAGAAGATCATTAGTATTGTGGTTATTTAGATCCTTTGTTTTAAACTGGCTAAACCATAACAGAAAGTGGCGACGAGGATATTGGAAGAGCAGATTTATACTAAGAAAAAAACTTGAAGTCGCTAGAAGCATTTCTAGGCTAACGTTTTTTTTACTTAGTTAATTTTCGGTGAAGACATTTTGGCTGCGCCGACATTTTGGTTTTAGTTAAAAATATTGCGGCATCGTGATGGCAGAAACTGCAAAAATTCAGGAGTTACTGGAACTGCAGAGCAAGTTGCTTAAAATGCTTGCAGAGGGTAAAACAGAAAATTTGTTGGAAAAGTTGGCTAACAAACCTAACATTTGATGTATGGTACACCCGGCACGAAGACGTGTTTACGGTTGACGGCAAAGATTTGGATGATGCAGCACGTGCACGTTTATTAATGAGAAAGCTGAACTATATAGCATACGGGAAATACGCAACATATATCTTACCGAAAAATCCTAGGGACATTTCTTTTCTTGAAACGATAAAAGTTTTACAAAACATGTTTGGCTCGAGAGAATCAATTTTCATGTTTGCAGCTGGAAAAGGAAACTCAGGAAGATATTGTTACGTATGCAGCTCGTGTTAATGAATGCTGTGAAAGGTCAAAGTTGGCAGATACACACAGAAAAAAATCAAGTTAAAAACGTAGAAAACAAGGTTGATTTAAAATTTTTCGGTGGTGATTTTGCTTCATACGTTTTTTATGTTAATTCAACCTGATTTTACAATAACTGCGAACAACATTTTTTTCTTTTGAAATAACTATAATTCATGTTAATTTAACATTGCAGTAAAGTTAGAGCAAAATGTAATTTATATTGAAATAACAATCGGAATCACGTTGAATGAAAGTTATTTCAAGTTGAAACAACGTGAATTTCATTTAGAATCAAATTGGTTTGAGTGTGTTTTAACAGTGTGAAGAAGCTTCAGAGACAACATATGCATTTATTTAAGAATAATTCAAAAAACTTACCCCTGTAACACATGTTTCACTTATTTTGTATTCTCCTTTGTTAACAGAAGCATCAGCAGAATCGCCCGATATGGTTTTCGTCATCATTCTACTTTGAAAACTTGATGTACTATTTAACTAAATGTCTTCTTTTTATAACATATATTAAAAATGAAAATAAAAAATGTATGTATGTACATACTTAAGTATGTATGCATGTTAATTTAACAAGATAAACTTTTGATTTTAATATAAAACAGGTTTTTATGGATTCAATATTGAATCCATATTTATTTATATTTTAATATTTTTTTTTATTTTTTTAACAGTGAATAATATTAAATAAACGTAATTTAAGGTTATTTTAATATTTTTCATTTAAAATTAATAAGAAATAATGATAAATTTAAGTAAGGGCATACTTTTGCTGAAATTTACTATGATTCTCAATCAACATTTTTCCATGTTAATTTTACATTGGTATTTTTTTCTGTGTGTATGACAGCTGATCAAATTAAATTTCTAATTTTTGTTATTGGTTTAAAATGCAAGCAAGATGCAGAAATGCGTACAAAACTATTAGCTGGTTTGGAAGATGAGACTGATCCGAAGTTAAGCAAGCTAGTCAGCACGGCAGAGCGAATGCTTAACTTGAAAAAAGACACAGTTATGGTAGAGCAGCCAAATAAAATTGTAAATTTTGTTAAGGATCCAAGTGTAAACAGTACTAATAGTAAAGTGAACATAAAAACTAAGCATAGGAAAATACCAAAATCTCCTTGCTGGAATTGTGGTGCAATGCATTACGCAGAACACTGCGAATTTAAAAATCATATGTGCACTCAATGTAGACGCACTGGCCACAAAGAGGGTTATTGTAACTCACAAAGAAATAATCCCTAGAAGGGAGCATCAAATGGTGGTAGAAAACAAAATCGACAAAACCAGAACCGACCAACAAGCAACAAAGTTAACGTAAACTGCATAAATTTTGCAGCACGTCGCAAGAATGTTGAAGTCGTCATTAGGCCAACAATGCAAGCTGTATCTGTCGCAAAGCATGAAACTTTTAAACTTCAAATCGATTCAGCTTCAGACGTAACCATAATCGGCAAACACAATTGGAAAAAACTAGGTAGTCCAGCAGTAGTGGGATTTTGTAACTTTTAACAATAACAACAGTTGTTATAATTGTCAACCTGTTTTGTTGTTTGCACTAACGATTATGTGATTCTGTAAATTGTTGTTAACAACATAGATAAAAATTAACGTCAAGTGGCATCACTGTAAAAAAAAATGGCAAAATAACGAAAAACACAATAAGGAATAAAAAAAAACAAATAAAATTATTAAAACTAAACAGATTTTTTTTTAGTTTTTTGTTTTTTTTAAGAAGATAAGCCAAACATTTTACTATTAAATTAAATGCAAATTATTTAATTGCCATTTTCAAGTTATATTATTTCTTTTAACAAAATATTTTTTATTTTTTCGACATTTAACAATAAATAAACGACACTAAAAAAGCTGTCGTTTACTTAACACAAACAGCTGACTTAACGATAAAGTGCTGTTTAAAATGTTACAGAATAGCAAAATCGTTAATTTGCTTGTTAATTTTTTTAACAATGACAATTAATTACAGAATCGCACTACAGGGTTACAACTGCACAATAGCCACGCTACTAGTGCATCGCAGGACAAAATTCGTTTTATAGCTGAGTTCCCTTGTGAACTTCAGCTCAACGGGGAAGTAAAACAAATGAAAGTTTATGTAGTAGAAATTGATTCCTTGAATGTTTTAGGTACAGACGCACTTGACATATTTGGTGTGGGAAAACTCTTTGAGCAGTATATGTTGCAAAATCGAGTGTATGGTGCAAGAGAAGGCATCGGCTGTCATGGCTGAAATTAAACACCTTTATTCGGATATTTTGGACGCAGTTCCATCAAAATGCAGCAAAGCAGTGGTTCAACTACATTTTAAACCAAACGCAAAACCGATTTTCCGAGCAAAACGACCTGTGGCATACGCAGTGCAGCCTTTGATAGAAAACGAATTAATAGGCTGCAGAAGTTGGGCATTATTACACCAGTAGATTTTTCAGATTGGGCAGCTCCTATAGTAGCTGTTAGAAAGGCATCGGGAAAAGTTCATATTTGCGGTGACCACTCGTCAGGTTTAAATTCATCTCTGGAACTTCATCAGTATCCATTGCATACAGCGGATGATATTTACGATAAGATTGCAAATACATAGTCATTGCTTCACGCATATCGACTTGTCGGACGCTTATTTGCAGACAAAGGTTTCCAAAGAAGCAGCAAAGCTACTAACCATAAACACCCATAAGGGACTATTTACGTTTAACCGTTTGGCACCAGGAGTCAAAAGCGCTCCAGCCGCATTTCTGCAAATAATGGACACCATGTTGGCAGACATCGACGATACGGCAGCGTACATAGACGATATAATTATAGGAGGCGCCACGTGGGAAAAACACGTTCAAAATGTATTTAACGTATTTCAAAGGTTACGAGAAAACAATTTCCATATAAAAATGGAAAAATGCAAATTCTTTGCAACGGAGGTCAAATATTTGGGAAATATCGTTTCACAATCTGGAATACGGCCTGATCCAGAAAAGATCAGTGCTGTTTTAAAAATGCCGCCCCCTAAAAATGTTTCTGAGCTTCGAGCATTATTTGGTAGTGTTAACTACTATGGTTAATTTGTGCGTAACATGAGTAATTTGAGAGCACCTTTGGACAAATTGCTGCATGAAAATATAAAATTCGTATGGACGACAGAATGTAGGCAGGCCTTTGAGCAATTTAAGAGTATTCTTAATTCGAATTTACTTCTGACGCATTATAATCCAAATCTTCCTATAAAAGTAGCAGCAGATGCGTCAGGCAAGGGTATTGGAGCTTTCATTTGCCACATTATGCCACATAACACGGAGAAAGTTATTGCACACGCAGCCTGTACTTTAACGTCGGCTGAACAGAAGTACTCTCAGATAGAGAAGGAAGCGCTTGCGTTAGTATTTGCTGTAAAAAAATTCCATCGTTACATTTTTGGAAGAAGATTCATATTATGGACCGATCATAAACCATTATTTCCATTTTTGGCAGTAAAAAAGGGATCCCAGCGCATACTGCAAATCGACTACAGAGGTGGGCACTCACATTGATGCGTTATGATTTTCAATTGCAGTATATATGTAAATACAAAGAATTTTGGATGTGTGGATACTCTGTCGAGATTGGTGAATGATAATGGGAAGATGATATGTCCGCGGTACTTAATTATCAGATAAGCAAATTCCAGTTACGTCTAATATGGTTCAACAAACTACAAAGAAGTGTGAGCAATTTCAAGCTGGGACACAAATGTAGAGGATGTCCTACTTCCTTATTACAGACGCAGGGAATCCTTGAGTGTCGTAGAAGGTTGTCTACTTTTTGGAGAGCACGTTATCATACCAAGGCCTCGGCGGAATCGCGTTTTACAGCAGTTACATAGGGATGAAATCAGCACCACAGCCGTGGCCGCTAGCAAAGAAGCCAATGGAAAGGTTGCATATCGATATAGCGGGACCTTGTGAACGAATGTATTACCTAGTAATAGTGGATGCCTACTCTAAATGGCCAGAGATATTCGAAATCAGTAATATATCCTCATCAAGTGTGATTGATAAAATAGATGAAACGTTTGCCAGATATGGAAATTGTGACACCATCGTTTCTGACAATGACACACAATTTGTTAGTGCACAATTTCAAGCATTTTTAAAAAGTCGAGGTGTAAATCATATGCGCACAGCCCCATATCATCCGCAATCGAATGGACAGGCTGAGAGATTTGTAGATACGCTTAAAAGGGCATTAGCAAAACCCAAAAATGAAGGAACGAGTGTATCAAACTTACAAACATTTCTACAAACATACAGGTCAACGCCAAATGCAAATGTGCCAAATTTCGAGACCCCAGCAGAAGCATTTCTAAAGCGAAAAATAAAGACATATTTAGACCTGTAAAATCAAAGCCAAGAAAAGCAGAACGCAAATCCAGATAATCGAGTCGCAACGCTAGTCATTGGGCACCAGGCACGGTTATCGAACGAATTGGAAACGTAAATTACAATGTTTTACTTAAGGAAAATCGAAGACTCATTCGCTCACACATAAACCAGTTAAAGCGCAGATTTGTAAACGAAGCTGATGTCGACTCGACAAGATTTCTATGTGACAGTTTTGATCTTTATAATTTGTCACAACGGCGTTGTAGCTCCTCTGACGGCGCTTTAAATGATGTTGGTAGCAGGGAGCCGGAGCCCATGCCAACGACTGAAATTAATGATCCACGACCACCTTATACGGCAACCGGCCTGGCTGGCTGACTACGACAAGGGGAGATGTTGTGGGAGCGAGAAAGGCCTCAGAAAATACAACCATGTATTAAAAATACCATCACTATCATTTTTAACTTTTTACTTATTCTCTTCTTTCTTGTGTTCTTTTGTATAAAGACACGTTTTTTTAAAGTATGAAATAAATATATTGAATTCCACTAAACTAAAAGAAGATCCTTTGTTTTAAACTGGCTAAACCATAACAATAAGTCTTTCTAAGACAAAATATATGGTCTTTGGTAGTCCTCTAAGTCATGTTTTTGACATTCGTGTGAAAGGTGTGAGGATAAAATGTCTAAGTGTTGTCATTGCTGACAACTAGAAGTGTACGACCGAACGTTCGGGTTCGGTTACGGAGTTCGGCAAAAAATGTCGTTCGGTCAAAGTTCGGTGTTCGGCGAAATTTTTACCGAACTTTACCGAACACCGAACTTTTTTATGAAACAACATATTTATTATAATTTCATTATATATATTATATACGTATACGAAATCAATTCAACTATTTTTCTCTATGATTATTAGTTCGAAAAAATACAGCGATGACTTAAAAAAATGCTTGTATAAAAATGTCTTTATATGTGTAATTTTTAGAAGACGGTAAAAAATACAACAAAAAAAAAACGGTTAAATTTTATTTGGCAAAAAAAAATACTCTCTATTTATATTCTGCGAATGGTTAGATAATCTATAGTTTTGGGTGAACCACAAACCAAACTTTATAGTATACATATTTCCGGATAAAAATGTCATCCAAACCATTTTGGAGTTTTTTTTTTTTTAAAAATTGAGCAAGCGTTCAATGCAAATGTTGCGCCAAACAAATGTCAATGGGGAGTTCATTGCCAAACAAACAAACTACCGCCAATATTAAACGCCACTTAGAGAAACTACAACCAAAAATTCAAAAAATACATTGTTGAGGTTTGAGTACTAATATTTATACTAGGGCGATAACCAAATTATTGGCATAGTACGACGGAGTGGCCAAGAATGTTTTAGTAATGAAAACACCTGTCTCTCGCCGTTTTGCGAAAAAAACCTCACGCAGGGAAGCAAATTACTACAACCTTCAAAGAAGATGAATTGTTAACCGTAGGAAAAATTTTAAATCTAAAGCAGTGGTGACATTCCAAAATAGCATTTAAGTGATACGTATAGGAATTTATAAAAACATCAGGTGTATATTTTTTAAAATTTCCGTGAGATAAAAATGGTTTTTTTCAAACTTCAACCCGATCCCTGCGTGAAGTTTCTTAACAATCCGAAAAAATTATCATATTTTTTATTAATAACTTTTAATGTTCTACACGACTATACTATGCCGTTTTTGATTTTCGCAAAAAGTGTGAAAAAGTTATAGCCCTAATGTATACTGTATTAAACTTGAAATTTATTTTTTATTTTTTGTCTTAAAAAAAAGCAATTACTAATTATTTTTTAACTATAAAATAGTTTTGAATACTATAAAATGCAATTTATCTTTTCATGTTGCATCCTTCCAAAAGTGTAAATGTAATAATTTCCTGAAATTTTATTTTTTTTTTTAAATAAATACATTAAAAAAAGTACAATCGTTCAGATTTATTAACAAAAAGTTCGGTTTCGGCCGAACTTGTCAAAATTTACCGAAGTTCGGGTTCGGTCTCAAAAAGTGCGTTCGGTCGGACACTACAAACTAGACTTTAGAGGTCACATTAATGCTCTAACTTTTAACATTATTTATACACTGAGACGATTATACAACTCGAACATTTATTTACCATAACATATTGAAAGTAAGAATGCTTTTTCACTATAAATGATGCAAGTGGGATACTGCTTAAAGGTTACATCAGCATTAAATTTAACAAACTTCAAAAGATTTGAGAGAATTTATTTATTTATTTAGCACGCCAATGCTACAAGACCAAGTCTCTTTAACAAAATTGGGAAAATATTGTTAATAAATACATATCTATATATACATACCCTGCTAGCATTTGGAAGATTGTTTTTTAAAAAATCAGAGTTATGAGTCTTTTTCGAGTACTTTTGGTGATGAAAAACTTATTAATCAGCTACACGCTTAAAAACAGACTCGAAAATGACTCACGCTTATGATTCGAAAGTGTTTGATTTAAAATGCAATAACAAATCGTATTGAAACCATAAATGGATCATCTTGGCGCTTAAAATATGAGTATTTCATCCGTTATTCATAATCAAATTTTGCGCAGCTAGAAGGTTGTAAACTGTTTGATCACAAATTGATTATGCATGCGTTCGATAAGTGATTACTTTTTTTGTTATTTATGATCATATTTTGCGCAGATGGATAATTAAAAAGTGTTTGTTATTTTTTTGTATGGCAATCTCCAACGAATCATCCAGGTGCTTAAAATGTGAGTTTATAATCAAATTTTACGCAGCTAGAAGATTGAAAACTGCTTGGATATTTAAAAAGTACTTGTTAAGTTTTTACAGGAATTTTTTTGTTTTTTTGTATAGTAAATGTCTAAAAATTAAATTTTTCATCATTCATAAAATTACCAAGAAGAGGAAAAGCTGCAACAATTTGTAAGTATATAAAATTTAAAAAAACAAGCAAACAATTAGACTAGCTCAATAGTCATACTAATTTCTTATTAAAAATGTTTACATTTTCAGAAAGAATATATTTCAAAAACCGGTGGTGTAGAACCGGCCGAATGTTTGCATAGTTGGAAAAGGACCAGCACTAAGCCTAGCGCCGAGCAGTGTTTCCTTATAACAACAATTAAAAGTAGGTATATAATTACATACATATGTTATTAAAAATAAATTACAAATAGTTTTCGTTTTAGATATTTGTCATCTTTAATTTAAGAGCAAAGAAACGAATGGCATTCTACAAAAGCATTTTGTTCATGCTAAAGATAGGGTGGCAAAAAGAAAAAAAAACAAATTAAATTTTTCACTTTTATTAGTATATGTATAATTTAAGTATAATTATATTTGTATTATTATTAATACTATAACTATTACTATTATTATTTTTATTATTATTATTATTATTATTATGTATTATTATTAGCATTATTAGCATTTTTTTTTTGTTGGATTAATTTATTGTTTTTAATAAATTTAAATGTACATATAAAAAATTTATTTACTGCCTGTTTTTAGAACGCGAGTGAAAAAGTGACTCGTTTAATTAACATTTAACATTTCAAAATTTTTGTTTGTTTCAAATGTTAATTAAACGAGTCACTTTTGTAAGAAAAAAGAACTGAAAGATGTCAAATACGATTACCAATACCACTCATAAATGACTCGAAAAACGATTGCAATCTTTGTAGAAATTACTCTTAAATTAATAGAAATAGACTAATAAATGACTCGTATATGAAGCGAAATAAGACTGAAAAATTACTCGAAAAACGATCGCAAAAAACATAGAAAAGGCTCTTTAATGAATAGAAAAAAACTGATAAATTTTTTTAACAAGACTCCTTAATAACAAAAAAACTACTGATTAATGACTCATAGGCGATTAGAAATATGTCTTATATATGAATCAAAAAAGACGCAGAAAAGAAGTTAAAAAAGACTGATAAATGACTAGAAAATGATCAGAAAATAATCTAAAATGACTCTAAACTAATTAAAAAAACTTATCATAAATGACTCATCAAGAAGAGTCGCGGCTAGGGTACCATTTTCTACCGACAAAAGTATCATTTATGATCAGAAAATGAGCGCATATTCTGATTTTTTAATCGCGTTGAAGAGTCAAAAAAGACTCGATTATGATTAAAAATTTTACAAAATGCTAGCTGGGATAGTTTCAATCATGATACAAATACACAAGGTAGTTCCACTTCTCTCTCACAATATTTTTTCTGAAGTTTATTGGAATTATTTGAAGTTAGGTTTTTTGTAAATATTAAAAAAGCGTTGCCACATATAAAACAATTAAATAAATTCCTTTTGGAAGTTATTAGTTAAAATGTGTTATTTGTCTTTCAAATTTTCGATATTTATTTGGCAATATGATATCAAGGCGAATTCTCTACCCGTGTTTTGATTTTAGAATGTTTGTTTAGAAATGGTTGCTTTGTGTGATATCAATCATATGGCAGGCAAAGTTTCTTGGGCAATCAAGGACCTAAAGAAATTAAATTATGTAAGATTCATATAAGTGTTCTTTGTTCCGAATATTATCTAGGCATCTACATCAATATAAATGAGATTTGTTCGTCATGAAGTGGTTTGATGAAGGGGGTTTTTATTGGGCCTATGTTTAATTCTAAGCATAACATTTTGCCATGACAGTGTAGCTTTTACAAAGATCTCGTGTCCAATTTGTTTATCACTACCATTATATACCAATACATTTATAAGGAAGCTATAGACTAAAAAGCCTATATATGTTCAGGAGTTGTTTTTGTTAAAGCTACGATCAAAAAAGCACCGATTTGAATAACATTTGATAGGAGGATTTGAAATTATCGGGTCGGTTCTGAAAATCGGTGTGCTTTCGGCATTTGAAAATCACACCGAAACACACGAAAACGGAACACTAAGATATCACATCTGTGATTTTTAAAGGCACATGTGATTTGAGTTAAATTGGTTTTCAAAAAAGACCTGCATAATCGATTCCACCATTTTTATTTAGTTAAAATTTTATAATATTGTATCCGAAATGTTGTACTTGGTAGGTCACAGTTCTGCGCACAATGTTTACATGGACAGATAACCAGCCGGACATCGTTAGATAGGTTAAAATAGTGATTATTTTTCTGTGTTACACACATTAGCACACATTTACATTTTTATTACTGTTTTGTATTTTAAATACAAAAGTAATACCATGCTAATGGGATTCACCACTTTTGTTGAATATTAAATTTCATCTTGACAGTCTCTTGATAATTCAAATTCTTGATCCGCTTTAGCCCGATGGGGAATATTGAAAAGAAACTCTTTATCGGCATTACTTTGAACAAACTCCGCTAAGTCCAAACGCTATTCATTTGGTTCAAATACTTTACCACTACCTTCCGATTCTTCATTTAAACATTTCAGGTTTTCCCCATCGATCTTTTGTTACAGACTGTATTTTATGCCCATTTCTACGGCATGTTCATCATCGGTGGCCTCATGACTACAATTTATTAATTCACATGAATATTAAAAGTTTTTTAATATACATAAATGTTCTTCAATCGTTTGTAATTTAAAATTAAATTTGTCTAAACTTCAAAAAAAAAAATAAAACAAAAACAGAAACAGAAAATTTGGATTACTTAATGAAATATGGTAGCACAAATATTGATAATTCCCATAAACGTCAGAACGTTAATATGGCGATAAAAAGAGAGAGTGGAACTACCTTCTGTATTTGTATCATGGTTTCAATTAAATAAAAAATAATTAAAGAGAATAAATTTTACAATTAATGACAGAAATAACAAATCAAAAAATAAATTTAAAAGTTGTAACAGGCATATTTATCATTTGTTATGTTTAATTTAACTGTTTGTTTAATATATTTTTACACAGTATTAAATTAAAAATCATAGAAAGTGTTTATTAAGTTAGATATTTAATTAAAATTAAATCATCTTTGTTGCGAAAAATGCTTGAAAATCTCTCTTGTTTGAAAGTTATGAGGTAAATGGTTCCAGAGACTAATTGCGTGAATTAAAGTGTTTCTTAGATTGCTCATAGCGATGTTAAGTACTGGTTACGTAACATTTTTTTTTTACTTTGAGCCAACACTCAGGGGATGCCCCTACTAATGCAATATCACATATTGAATTTATTTAGTCTGACCAATTTAGTTTTGTATTAAAGATTTTTCCAAGGTTCTTAGCAGTTTCAACTAGTTCAATTGTTGTATTATTAATCCTATTGGTGGTATTAAAGATGGAAACCGTTTTGGTTTTCCTATTATTTTTTCTGGCATTTAAACAAAGTCCATTTTTTGACGCCCATTGGTTAATATACGCCCATTGGTTAATATAATATACAGTCGATGACTCTAGATGGATCGCAGCTGATGTAAAGCTGTACATCGCCTGCATACATTTGGATTCCACAATGTAGGAGTTGGCAAGGTAAGTCATTTGAATACATGTCATATAGAAGAGAGCCAAGTTTGGAGCCCTGGGGTACACCTCTAGAAACTGCGCAACAATTAGATTAGAGACATGGCAAACTGACTGCGATTACACAAATAAGACGACATTAGGTTTACTGCTGTTGATGAAAACCTAAACATATGCTTGAGTTTAAGGCAAAAAATCGAATGTTCTACGGAGTCAAACGCCTTAGCATGTTCTAGTAACACTAAGAAAGAAATTTTGTTATCATCCTCTGATACATCAATTAGCGCTGTAAAACAACTGTGCTTAGGTCTAAAACCTGATTGTCGCTCAGTAACCCAGCAAAAAAAAAAAAAAATGAAAGTGATACTTCATAAACGGCATCTTAATTACATCCAAAGTAGCTAATGCTACTTTTCAGCTTTAAAGAAGTAGTTTTGAAGTATAAATATGAAATAAGATTTTGATTAGCACCATTGTTCTTAAAAAATTGTATAGAATGTAGTTGGCCCCGAAATTTTTAAAAAGGATTGAACAAGGTATATTTAATGTACCTTGGGATTGAATTTCTAAAAAATATTTGTTTGTTCAGGAAATTAATTGAATTTTTTATTTGCGTTTCTAGAGCTTGCTTTTATATTTATTGTTCATTTATTCCTATTTTTATTTTACAAAGTAATATTTTCATAAACAAAACAAACTTGTGTGTTTAAAACAGCTTTTATAGAGTTAATTAAAAAATACAAAAAAAAAAAAAATTTATTAATTAATAATAATAAAAAATTACCGAAACCATATCTTTTTTCATTTTTAGTTAAGAGTGATGCTTTTTAATTTATTAAAGGGGTTTTAAGTGTTAAAAAGCGATATAGATGCATTTTAAAAAATCGCTAACTTTTGTCAAACTACTAATATCTTTTTATTAAATCATCTATGTATGTATATAATTTTAGTATTAAGTATATAAACTTCATTTTATTTTAAAGAAATATAATATTTTCAGGTAAATTAATGTATAATTCATTCATTAAAATGATGCAATCATTTAAGAAAATTTAGAATTTTTTTAGCATTTTCAAATTTTTTTTTTTGCATTTTTAGCATTGTTTTAATGCCCATTTAGCATACAATTTTTTTTTAGTTGTGGTCACACTGGTTACACATAATGAATAATCCATTCTTTAAATTATGAAACGAACAAGAAATCAAAATACATAATTATGTATTATAAGATAAAAATAAACAATTTTTCATTTACATTAAGAAAACGGTACCTTAAATGTTCTAGAAACAAAAAAAAGTTTTACTTACGCAACGAAAAATGGCTAACAAGTGATCTGATTTTTAAGAAGCTGTCAATAACCGCTAAGGAAACTGGAAAAGTGGGTCGGCCCGAAAAACAAATTGACAACTGCACTGGTGACTGTTTAACAAAACTTAAAAATTGCAGCATCACTTTATTTTCTAAATGGGGATGTGATGGAAGCTCTGGTCAGAAACAATACAAGCAATGTAATTCAGAAAACTCATCTGATGCTAACATATTCATGGTATCTTTAGTTCCATTACGTTTAAGAAAAACTTATATTGGCTTAGAGCCGTCAACTAGTAGAGTTACAGAAATGGATGTATGGAAAAATGAAATTCCCTCTTCAACAAAGTATTGCAGACCAATAAAGTTTGTTTACTAAAAGGAAACTAAAGATGTCATAACTGAAGAAGTTCGAAAAATAAAAGATCAAATTAAAGAACTTCAACCGGCAATATTTAAATTTGATGACCAATGCATTGAAATTAATTTTCAAATGTTCCTTACAATGATCGATGGAAAAGTTGCACAAGCATTAACCGAAACAAAGTCTTCGTCAAGCTGTACCATATGCCAAAAAACATCAAGTCAATTAAGCCAACCCCCATCACAAGACAATAGTTTCAATGAAGCATACAAATTTGGAATGTCCCCTCTTCATACCAGAATTCGTTTTATGGGGCATATTCTTAAATTGGGCAATGATTTGGAATTTGGCCCGTTAGGCGAAACAGTGAGAAAAAACAAAGAAATGTGAAAAAAAGGAAGCAAACAAAAAAACAAATTTAAGAAAAATACCTTCACCTAGGCCTTATAATTGATCAGCCAAAACAAGAAGGAAATTCAAATGATGGAAACACTGCAAAGAGATTCTTTTCCGATCCAGAAGCTGCAGCATCTATCACAGGAGTACATTTTGAATTAATAAGACGATTCCAGATCATTTTACAAGTTATATCATGTAGCAGAGAGATAAATGCAAAAAAATTTGGCCAGCATGCAAATGAAACAGCAATTCTTTATAACAAAAATACTCTTGGAGACATATGCCAACCACAGTTCATACAATTTTATACCATGGGGAACAAATAGTTCAACACAATATGCTACCAATTGGAGATCTATCTGAAGAAGCGCAAGAAAAAAGGAACAAAGACTACAGATTCTTCCGCGAGCATAACACAAGAAAATGTCCAGATATTGTACTAATGAAGATCTTATTACTATTTTGTTGTGCACATCAGATCCATATATGTCCAGTATTCGACAAAAATGGAAATCAACCTCAATCGAATTAGAGGAAGAAGCTAAACAGCTTCTGAAAAATGAACCCCAAAGCTATTTGGAAGACATTTTTACTAATATTGTTTAATTTAAAAATGTTTATACATTATAATTTGTTTTTGATTTAAGTATGTATATATTCGTATTAACCCAGCGGTAAATATTGAAAGGACCGCAAGTGGCAGGCCTTTTTGAAGGCCTCTTATACTCCTTTCTAAAAGATTCGCTTCGCATGATATCCTGCCTTCAGAAGTATGCCTTCTAGAAGGTATAAACTTCTTTTTAAAAGACCTTCTGAAATATTCAGTACACATTCGCTACTCCCTTCTTTGAGAAGGGAGAAAGGAAGTTGTTCAGTTTTATTTACTTTTTATTTTTAGTGACCTTCCTTACTCCCTTCTTTAGGAAGGGATCGAAGTTGTTTTTAAAGGAAGTGTGGAAGGCCTTGCGCCCAATGACAACCTGTGTAAAAAATAAATAAGTATGGAATGCGGCGAGAAGGGCTTCTGACTGCTTGTGACTGCTAAATAAGGCCTTCTATTAGGCCTCTTTACTCATTCTAGTTACCGCTGGGAATATATAAAAATAAAATACACATACATCTCAAACCAAAAATAAAAGTTGAATTACCTAAAATGTTATCGATAGCCAAGAAGGCTATTTGGGCATTTTTCAAAATATTCCCTTTCAGTTTTATCCTTATAACAACTCGTCTCGTCCCAAAAAACCAACCTTTGGCCCCTGTGAATATTGGGACTAAAAAATTTACAGGGGCCACATATTGGCATTTTCTGACAGGATCTAAGTTCGACAATAAAAAATAAGTATCAGTTGTAAAATACAAGAGAAATAATGATAAATTATAAAAAAATCATATTTGAAATATTCAACTTTTACACCGAAACTCAACAAAAAAATGAAAATGCATTTTGAACTCCCCATAACTTTTGCTCCTATCAGTCGAATTTTACGTTTCTCAGCGCAAATTAAAGCCTAACATCGCACCTATCGAGCAAAAAAATACCGATCCAGTCAAAAGTTATGGAATTTTGACCGCCATCTGTCCCACTGTGCGGCGGTCATCTGGGTGTGACGAAAAATTAAACACTTCTATTGGGTTGGCTGCCAACAAGCTGTAGCTGATTGGGTAACAAATTGCACACAATGTATTGCCGCCAAAGGTCCAGTACGAAGAAGTCGTGTGCCACTACAGCAGTATAATTCTGGTGCCCCATATGAGCGAATTGCAATGGATATAGCTGGGCCATTTCCTGTAAGTAATGCCGGTAACAAATATGTACTAGTAGTCATCGATTACTTTAGTAAATGGCCGGAGGCATATGCCAATGGGAAATGTACCCGATTACCTGATCGAACAAATAAGGTATGTGGGGGAGGTTCAGCCGTATAATCTCAGGAATGCCTTGGATTTTAGACCACAGAGAGCAGATACAAGTGCAATGCAAACATCACTATTTAGCGAAGGATTGAACCTATACAACATGATGCCGAATGATGTGAAGAATGAATCCAATATCAATCTTTTTAGAAAACAAGTAAGAGTGCTATATTCGGATGTGCCGAATCTTATATACTCTTCACTATTGTGCGAGCAGAATACAGAGCAACTAGACAAAAACTAAATAAAACTGGTAAATATTTTTTAAAATAAGACACAACCGGTTTTGAACTTCGGTTTTCATAGGGTGTAGGATCAATATTGTAGAAATTACAATTATATATACCATTTTTACCTTCGGTGAAGGGTATAAAAAGGGTAATTTTTTGGAATTCAGGGGTCTAATCACCGCATTCGATACTATCGTATCGAATAAACTATTGAATTTTTTTGCATACGATAGACACTGGCGTATCGAATGAAAACTCGATAAATGTAATGTCGAGTTACTCGATGTCGAATGCTATTACATATTTCAAATTCAATACATTTCATTCGATATCGAGTTTCAAGATACCAAAATAAATAATTTCGATCAATTTTGCTCGATATCGTATGCGGTGATTAGACCCCAGTATTTCGGTTATAACTCATAAAAATTTCCGATATTTTGGTATATAAGTCATATCCATAGGACGTATGGCAGCCCTAAAATTTAGGTTTTTATAAAAATTTTGATGTTTTTTAGCCCATTTTTGGAGTATTTTGCTCATAAATTACCCATTGTCTAACCGATTTGATAGTTGTATATACCGAAGTGTTATACTTGTATACATATATTTTAACAAAGTTAATTATAAAAAAGAGTAATTTTTGGGGATTCAGTATTTCGGGTATAACTCAGCCATTTTTTAACCGATTTGACAGATTTATGTACCAACGCGTTGAAGAAGAAATTTACCATTTACTTGACTTATAAAGCTTGGACTCGGGGAGATTTATGGTTCCCGAAAGTGGATATTCCGAGTTTTGTATAAAATATGTTCTACTAAAAATTTCCGATATTTTGGTATATAAGTCATATCCATAGGACGTATGGCAGCCCTAAAATTTAGGTTTTTATAAAAATTTTGATGTTTTTTAGCCCATTTTTGGAGTATTTTGCTCATAAATTACCCATTGTCTAACCGATTTGATAGTTGTATATACCGAAGTGTTAAGGAAGAATTTTACAATTTACTTAAGTTATATTTATATATAAACATTTATATATACTTGTATACATATATTTTAACAAAGTTAATTATAAAAAAGAGTAATTTTTGGGGATTCAGTATTTCGGGTATAACTCAGCCATTTTTTAACCGATTTGACAGATTTATGTACCAACGCGTTGAAGAAGAAATTTACCATTTACTTGACTTATAAATCTTGGACTCGGGGAGATCTATGGTTCCCGAAAGTGGATATTCCGAGTTTTTTATAAAATATGTTCTACTAAAAATTTCCGATATTTTGGTATATAAGTCATATCCATAGGACGTATGGCAGCCCTAAAATTTAGGTTTTTATAAAAATTTTGATGTTTTTTAGCCCATTTTTGGAGTATTTTGCTCATAAATTACCCATTGTCTAACCGATTTGATAGTTGTATATACCGACGTGTTAAGGAAGAATTTTACCATTTACTTAAGTTATATTTATATATAAACATCGTTATAATCAGAACAACCGTTTCCTTTGATGGTTTACATACAAGTGAATATTTTATTCATTCTTGCTTTCATACATATTCTTATTACATTAATGTTACCTTATTGTTAGTAAATCGTGTTACTAAATAAGCGATTATATCACTTCTCCCCCCCTTAATTCATTGATAATTAATCATTCAAAATTTACATCGAGATCATTCTAATTAGGGCATATAAAATTACCGAAATTTGCTTTTACCGGTAAACGGTAAATCCAGAACCTAAAAACCGGATTATCGGTAATTTACCGGTAATTTTGTTTAATGTTAAGTTTATAAGAAACCAGTAAATTAAACTTAACATTTTTTAAAGAGAAAATACATATTGTTATATAATTCAACAAAATAATTAAAAATAAAATGTAATTCAAAGTTTTTCTTGAGAGTTAAAATTAATTAATAAGATTTCGTTTAAATGTACTAAATTCCCAATTCGTAATCTTAAAAAACACACAGAAATTTATTGTTGATGGCATAAAGATAGTTCATATGCTCATTACACTGTTTGCTTAGGACAGATCATCAGAAAACCATTTTCCAAAGACTTTAGAAAAGATAAAGATATTATATAATTTTTAATATTTTTAATTAGGCTTAAGTTCATTAAATTTAATTTTCATTAAATTATTTTTATGAAGAAAGGAATTTTACAACATGAAAATTAATTAAAATTTATTGATAATTTTTCATTCTTGACTCAATCTGGGCTCGAACCCAGGTATAATTTAAATAAAATAATTTAATGAAAATTAAATTTAATGAACTTAAGCCTAATTAAAAATATTAAAAATTTGGATTAAAACCCATAAATAGTTCAATAAAATAACCACAATACTAATAATTGTTAAAGCTAAGGCACGAGCTCTATGTTTACATTTGTCCTTCAAGTTGTGCTGAAAAGGTCAACAAGAATAAGAAAGACAAAAAATGAAAAAACAAAAAATATGTACTTTGAACTTCAAGAAGAATTCTTGACAAAAGTACGAAAAAACAGAAGTAAAGGAATAACATGTTAAAATAAAATTAAAATAGATAATCATTCAAAGCAAATTTCGATCTACCAAAGGTTGAATACAATTTGGTTTAAGGATTGATGTTTGACTAATGACGTCAGCAGTCGTCGATGGCTGCGAGTGTTAAACGGCAAGCCCTCTGAGGAGATTGAGTGGTTGCAATCGAAACATGTCAGGGTAACCTGTCCGTAAACACCTGGGTTCGAGCCCAGATTGAGTCAAGAATGAAAAATTATCAATAAATTTTAATTAATTTTCATGTTGTAAAATTCCTTTCTTCATAAAAATAATTTAATGAAAATTAAATTTAATGAACTTAAGCCTAATTAAAAATATTAAAAATTTGGATTAAAACCCATAAATAGTTCAATAAAATAACCACAATACTAATAATTGTTAAAGCTAAGGCACGAGCTCTATGTTTACATTTGTCCTTCAAGTTGTGCTGAAAAGGTCAACAAGAATAAGAAAGACAAAAAATGAAAAAACAAAAAATATGTACTTTGAACTTCAAGAAGAATTCTTGACAAAAGTACGAAAAAACAGAAGTAAAGGAATAACATGTTAAAATAAAATTAAAATAGATAATCATTCAAAGCAAATTTCGATCTACCAAAGGTTGAATACAATTTGGTTTAAGGATTGATGTTTGACTAATGACGTCAGCAGTCGTCGATGGCTGCGAGTGTTAAACGGCAAGCCCTCTGAGGAGATTGAGTGGTTGCAATCGAAACATGTCAGGGTAACCTGTCCGTAAACACCTGGGTTCGAGCCCAGATTGAGTCAAGAATGAAAAATTATCAATAAATTTTAATTAATTTTCATGTTGTAAAATTCCTTTCTTCATAAAAATAATTTAATGAAAATTAAATTTAATGAACTTAAGCCTAATTAAAAATATTAAAAATTTGGATTAAAACCCATAAATAGTTCAATAAAATAACCACAATACTAATAATTGTTAAAGCTAAGGCACGAGCTCTATGTTTACATTTGTCCTTCAAGTTGTGCTGAAAAGGTCAACAAGAATAAGAAAGACAAAAAATGAAAAAACAAAAAATATGTACTTTGAACTTCAAGAAGAATTCTTGACAAAAGTACGAAAAAACAGAAGTAAAGGAATAACATGTTAAAATAAAATTAAAATAGATAATCATTCAAAGCAAATTTCGATCTACCAAAGGTTGAATACAATTTGGTTTAAGGATTGATGTTTGACTAATGACGTCAGCAGTCGTCGATGGCTGCGAGTGTTAAACGGCAAGCCCTCTGAGGAGATTGAGTGGTTGCAATCGAAACATGTCAGGGTAACCTGTCCGTAAACACCTGGGTTCGAGCCCAGATTGAGTCAAGAATGAAAAATTATCAATAAATTTTAATTAATTTTCATGTTGTAAAATTCCTTTCTTCATAAAAATAATTTAATGAAAATTAAATTTAATGAACTTAAGCCTAATTAAAAATATTAAAAATTTGGATTAAAACCCATAAATAGTTCAATAAAATAACCACAATACTAATAATTGTTAAAGCTAAGGCACGAGCTCTATGTTTACATTTGTCCTTCAAGTTGTGCTGAAAAGGTCAACAAGAATAAGAAAGACAAAAAATGAAAAAACAAAAAATATGTACTTTGAACTTCAAGAAGAATTCTTGACAAAAGTACGAAAAAACAGAAGTAAAGGAATAACGTGTTAAAATAAAATTAAAATAGATAATCATTCAAAGCAAATTTCGATCTACCAAAGGTTGAATACAATTTGGTTTAAGGATTGATGTTTGACTAATGACGTCAGCAGTCGTCGATGGCTGCGAGTGTTAAACGGCAAGCCCTCTGAGGAGATTGAGTGGTTGCAATCGAAACATGTCAGGGTAACCTGTCCGTAAACACCTGGGTTCGAGCCCAGATTGAGTCAAGAATGAAAAATTATCAATAAATTTTAATTAATTTTCATGTTGTAAAATTCCTTTCTTCATAAAAATAATTTAATGAAAATTAAATTTAATGAACTTAAGCCTAATTAAAAATATTAAAAATTTGGATTAAAACCCATAAATAGTTCAATAAAATAACCACAATACTAATAATTGTTAAAGCTAAGGCACGAGCTCTATGTTTACATTTGTCCTTCAAGTTGTGCTGAAAAGGTCAACAAGAATAAGAAAGACAAAAAATGAAAAAACAAAAAATATGTACTTTGAACTTCAAGAAGAATTCTTGACAAAAGTACGAAAAAACAGAAGTAAAGGAATAACATGTTAAAATAAAATTAAAATAGATAATCATTCAAAGCAAATTTCGATCTACCAAAGGTTGAATACAATTGGTTTAAGGATTGATGTTTGACTAATGACGTCAGCAGTCGTCGATGGCTGCGAGTGTTAAACGGCAAGCCCTCTGAGGAGATTGAGTGGTTGCAATCGAAACATGTCAGGGTAACCTGTCCGTAAACACCTGGGTTCGAGCCCAGATTGAGTCAAGAATGAAAAATTATCAATAAATTTTAATTAATTTTCATGTTGTAAAATTCCTTTCTTCATAAAAATAATTTAATGAAAATTAAATTTAATGAACTTAAGCCTAATTAAAAATATTAAAAATTTGGATTAAAACCCATAAATAGTTCAATAAAATAACCACAATACTAATAATTGTTAAAGCTAAGGCACGAGCTCTATGTTTACATTTGTCCTTCAAGTTGTGCTGAAAAGGTCAACAAGAATAAGAAAGACAAAAAATGAAAAAACAAAAAATATGTACTTTGAACTTCAAGAAGAATTCTTGACAAAAGTACGAAAAAACAGAAGTAAAGGAATAACATGTTAAAATAAAATTAAAATAGATAATCATTCAAAGCAAATTTCGATCTACCAAAGGTTGAATACAATTTGGTTTAAGGATTGATGTTTGACTAATGACGTCAGCAGTCGTCGATGGCTGCGAGTGTTAAACGGCAAGCCCTCTGAGGAGATTGAGTGGTTGCAATCGAAACATGTCAGGGTAACCTGTCCGTAAACACCTGGGTTCGAGCCCAGATTGAGTCAAGAATGAAAAATTATCAATAAATTTTAATTAATTTTCATGTTGTAAAATTCCTTTCTTCATAAAAATAATTTAATGAAAATTAAATTTAATGAACTTAAGCCTAATTAAAAATATTAAAAATTTGGATTAAAACCCATAAATAGTTCAATAAAATAACCACAATACTAATAATTGTTAAAGCTAAGGCACGAGCTCTATGTTTACATTTGTCCTTCAACTTGTGCTGAAAAGGTCAACAAGAATAAGAAAGACAAAAAATGAAAAAACAAAAAATATGTACTTTGAACTTCAAGAAGAATTCTTGACAAAAGTACGAAAAAACAGAAGTAAAGGAATAACATGTTAAAATAAAATTAAAATAGATAATCATTCAAAGCAAATTTCGATCTACCAAAGGTTGAATACAATTTGGTTTAAGGATTGATGTTTGACTAATGACGTCAGCAGTCGTCGATGGCTGCGAGTGTTAAACGGCAAGCCCTCTGAGGAGATTGAGTGGTTGCAATCGAAACATGTCAGGGTAACCTGTCCGTAAACACCTGGGTTCGAGCCCAGATTGAGTCAAGAATGAAAAATTATCAATAAATTTTAATTAATTTTCATGTTGTAAAATTCCTTTCTTCATAAAAATAATTTAATGAAAATTAAATTTAATGAACTTAAGCCTAATTAAAAATATTAAAAATTTGGATTAAAACCCATAAATAGTTCAATAAAATAACCACAATACTAATAAAGATATTATATAATATCTTTCCAATAAAAAAGTTAAAATATAATGGGCCATGTCACAGAGTACAATTCCGTTCGGAATGATTCCGTTCGGAATTGAAGAAAACATATTTGTTTGTTGATGGAAAGTGTATTTTGATAGTTTTATGGCCTTTCAGATACAGCCAACTCACATACCGTTCATGAAAACAAAAATGGTTTCATTCCGAAACATTTTTTCGTCATTTTCTGAAGCACCAAAATAAAACAAAAAGTGAATAACTATTAATTAATTAAACTTGTTTGTGAAGCATTAATTTAGCTAAATACAAACTTTTCATATTTTTTTGGCTATGTTAATTTTTTTAGAGTTGTAAAAGTGTGAAGTATTTGGGTACTTAAGTAATCAATAGCAAAAAAAATATTCATGTTCTTTTAAATAATTTAACCCGCTACAAATTAGTAAAATCAAATAAAATAAAAAACAAACAAATATGAAAGATAACATAAAATAGTTTGTTTGTATTTTCCAAAAATGTTCGTGTTATAAAAAGTATTTAATCGAGTACCGATAAGAAAACGAGTTAAGTAGTCAAAAGTGTCAATATTTTTCCACACTTCAATTATTTGCCATTAGCTGTTGCCTTTATTTTACGAATTTTTACAAATTTTGCGTTCGCGTACTTTTTTGCACAACAGCTTTTTGTGAGAGAAAATATTTTAGTTTACTCATTTACTGCATTTTACTTTAAAAGTACTCAAACGCACCTAATGTTTAAAATATTTTCTAAATAGAATCAAATACCTTCTTATTTCGTACAATATAAATATTACTGCAAAAATAACTAAAAAAAAGAATTGAATGTAGTTTAAATGCAACTAAAGCAAGACAAAAACACAATTTAAAACTAACATTTGCTTGCAAAAATTTTAAATTTTGTGTTGAAATTTAACCTCATTTGGAGTGAAATATTTACAAAAAATTACCGAAATTACCGGTCATTTTCTTTTAAATTTACCGGTAAATTCGGTAATCAATATGACCGGTAAAACCGGAAAACCGGTTAACCGTTTACCGGTAATATAACCCCTAATTGTACGTTATTTCGAGTAATTGTACTCTATGCTTTAAGAGAAAAATAAAGTACGCGCAAATACTTTATTTCGCATAATTAGATTTATCTAGAATTCAAAATAGATACAGGTTATATTAATCAGGGTTTTATCTATATATATAAAATTGTAACGTTACTGACTGACTCACTGACTCACTGATTCATCATCGCACAGCCTAAACGCCTGAAGCTAGACACTTGAAATTTGGACCAGAGATTGGTCACTCCCCAAATCGATCCACTAAGACGGGATTTTTGGAAATTCGAATGTTTAGGGGGTAAAAAAGGGTAAAAATGGGAAAATTCGGTAACCTTATATCTCCAAAACTAAAAGAGATACAAAAAAAATTTAATACCTATCGTTGTTCTTTAGAAAAATAATCGGACAGGTGTCTGGTACTTTTTTGAAATTCGGCCCTATTTGGGAGTAAACGGGTAATATCTGAATTTTAGTACTTTTTTGACACCCCATCTATCTTTTGAACCAATAAACATAGAAACAAAGTTAATACCACATTCGAAACCTAACAAAAATATACGAATTTAAATTTGGTACTTTTTCGAAATTCGAACATTTAAGGGGTAAAAATCGTAACTATTTTTGGTACTTTTTTCAAAAAACATTTTTCTCCATTTATTGAAATATTCGTACTAAATTATGGGCTGCCACTATTATACTGAAATTTTTTATACTTTAATGGGGGGAAAATAGTACCAAAAAGGGGAAATACGAGAAATTTGATATTTTACTTAACTTTTTGGTTCTACAACTGGTATTTTTTAAATTATCGTTTATGTTGGCCCTAAAAACATAAGATTCATCAAGCAATGTCCGGAATGGATAAGAATCCATAAGGGGCAGTTTTTGGTACTTTTCTGTTAATTAACTGGTACTTTTTGAATTTCCGTTAGTATTGGCCCTATAAAAATAAAATTAAACATGCAATGTCCCGAATAAATGAGAATCTATAAGAGGGAACTTTTTGGTACTTTTTTGTTCATTAACTGGTACTTTTTGAATTTACGTTAATATTGGACTTAGAAACATAAAATTCAAAATGAAATGTCCTGAGTGGTTAAGAATCCATAAGGGGAAGTTTTTGGTACTTTTCTGTTCATAAAATGGTACTTTTTGAATTTCCGTTAGTATTGGACCTATAAAAATAAAATTAAACATGCAATGTCCTGAATGGATGAAAATCTATAAGAGGAAACTTTTTGGTACTTTTTTGTTCATTAACTGGTACTTTTTGAATTTCTGTTAGTATTGGACCTAGAAACATACAATTCAATATGCAATGCCCTGGATGGATGAGAATCTATAAGAGTGAACTTTTTGGTACTTTTTTAACCTTGGACTGGTACTTTTTGAATTTCCGTTGGTATTGGACATAGACAGATAAAATTAAACATGCAAGGTCCTGGGTGGATAAGAATCTAAGAGGAAAGTTTTTGGTACTTTTTTGTTCATTTACTGGTACTTTTTGAATTTCCGTCAGTATTGGACCTAGAAACATAAAATTAAACATGCACGATACTGTGTAAATGAGAATCTTTAAGTGGGATCTTATTGGTACTTTTTTATTCGTTAGCTGGTACTTTTTGAATTTCCGTTAGTATTGGACCCAGAAACATGCAATTAAACATGGAAGGTCTTGAGTGAATGACAATCTGTTAGAGAGATCTTTTTGGTGCTTTTTCGTTTTTTAACTGGTCCTTTTTTTAAATTTTCGCTAATGTTGGTCTAATGAAAATAAAATTAAACGTGCATGGTCCTGAGTGAATGAGAATCTCTAAAAGCGCTTATAGGTACTTTTTAGTTATTAAACTGGTACTTTTTGAATATCCGTTATTATTGGACTTAGAAACATAAAATTCAAGATGCAATGCCCTAAGTGGATAAGAATATATAAGAGGGAACTTTTTGGTACTTCTTTGTTCTTTAACTGGTACTTTTTGAATTTCCGTTAGTATTGGACCTAGAAACATAAAATTAAACATGCAAGGTCCTGAGTGAATAAAAACCTGTAAGAGGGCTTTTGGTACTATTTTGTTCTTTAACTGGTACCTTTTATATATCCGTATTTATTGGATCTAGAAACATAAAATTAAACATGCAAGCTCCTGAGTGAATGAGAATCTGTAAGAGTTATTTTTTTTTAAATAAACTGGTAATTTTTTTAATTTAATATTTATTTTTGTGCATTAAATAAAAAAGCAAATTGGTGTCTGGTACTTTAACAAAATTCGGTCGTTTTAGGTAGTAAATCTAGCTTTTAAGCCAATACGTATAGAAATAAAAATTAAATAACATTTGTTACTTATCTAAAAAATACAAATGCGAATTTGGTACTTTTTCGAAATTCGAACGGGGTGAAAATTGTACCTATGTATATCGATCCCGCGAACCTCATACCTCCTAAACTAAAAGAGATAAAAAACATCAGCAATTCGCTAACCGTAATAATACTTTTTTTGTACTAATTATTGTTCATTAAAAAAAATAAACGGAGAGGTGTCTGGTACTTTTTTGAAGGAAGACCTTTTTGGGGTGTAAAAGGGTAAATAAATATGGTATCACATTTTTAGCTTATCTAAAAAATACAAAACAGGTTTGCCCCTTTTTTGAAATTCAAACGTTTAAGGTGTTTTCTCAACATTTTTTCCATCTCTATATAATATTAATTTGTAAAGTAACTGACGGATTCATCATCGCACATCCTAAACTCTTGAAGCTAAAAAGCTGACTTTTGGACCGAAGGTTGTCCTCTCGCCAAATCGATTCCGCTAACCAAAAAAATCCAAAATTAAAGAGATCCAAAAAATTTAACACTTATTGTTGTTCGTTAAAAAAAATAAGGGGACAGGTGCCTGGTACTTTTTTGAAAATAAACTTTGGCATAAAAATATGTCCACGAAGAAAAAGGAGACGCTAACGAAGTAGCGGGTTAAATGCTAGTTTGTCATAAAATGATAATACTTATTGTACACGTTTTTTTTTTTTTTTTTAACTAAAGGTATGTTCAGACCTAACAAATATTTGACGAAAAAATCCAAAAAAAGCGTGACCAATAAATTGAACAAACTTTAGCTTTATTTTTGACAAGTTCTATTCACTTACTAATCTTTATTTGTAAGAAGAGAATTGTTTAGTGTAATTTAGAAATTCTTTAATGGATTTAAATCAAGCCAAACGTTTAGCAAAAGCAAATAATTCTTTAATAAAGCTAGGGGTTACGTGTAGGACGTCAAATATTTAATAGGTGTGAACGTAGCTTAAAGAACAACTATTGATATTAGTCAGGGCCATTTTTTGATGTTTTTTTATATTGGTAGGACGATTTTTCAATTGAGTTCAATAACTGCCTGTTTTTAAAACACAAGTGCAACGCTCTTTCAAATTACTGCCTACATTTAGATCGCGATCACAAAAGTGACTCGTTTAACTAACATTTTAAACAAAATTTCAAGATTTCCATTCCTTAAAGGGGCTCCCATACAAAATGATTAACACAGACTAGAAATATATTGAAGAAAACGTATCATAACAGCCAAGGAGTAGCCTAAACAATTTCTCGACACATACTTTTCCCTTATCATCACTTCTTAAGGCGGCTCCCATACAAATATTGCGTTTTTTGAAATTAATTCAAATTTTTCGACTTTTGTGAATAAAATCAAAAGTTGTTAACAGATTTTAATCATATATAGATGGGTTTGTTTTTTATATGTCTGGAAAAAAATTAGAACATAGCTGACATTTTTTATAGATTTTTAGCAAACAAAAATTTCGAAATGTTGCAAAAAAATTATTTTTGTTGCCAAAAAAAAAAATAAAGTTATGTTTCTAAAACGACTGCGCATGTTAAGGCTCAGTTAGGCGAACGTTGCTGTACCCGTAATGTACCGCACCGTACTGTAAGTACGTTGGTGCACTTATAGAACGTTTAAAAACGTGTCATATCCCTGCAAATAAAATTGGACCACCTGATCCATTTTGATAAAATGGACTACTCCATGGACTGGTCCGATGTAATGCAAGCATGGACCATGTCATTGTTAAAAAGTGTTTGTAGTGAGACATGTCTTCGTTTTTTAACGACATGCTTTCGTTTTAAACGACTTCAAAACTAATCCTCTTGTGTATACCATGAAGTAGTTTTAAAACTACTCCTTAGTGGTCCAAAGGTGGGTTATATGGTCGTCTCCTAGGACATCGTAATGTTAAATAGACAAGGTTTTTTCCATACGTTTGGGTTAGTTTTGGACTAGTCCTGGTCCCTTGTGGACTACTCTTTACACGCGTGTTTGGACTGGTCCTATTATTTGCAGGGATGTTTTTCCATTCATAAACAAAAAGCAATAGTACACATAAAACAAAACACACAGTGATGGTAATCAAAAATGTTCAAATGGTGACTTGTGCAGAAAAGGAACCACGTGATTTAACTGGTATTAAAACAGTATTTTGTGTATGTAAAAAATGTTAATAATTTACTTTTTATATTATAGATTTACAATAAATAAATTTGTATTTTAACATACATATATATTTTTAGCATACATACACCAAAAAAGGTTTTAATACCATTTAAAGTCTTTAATATGTTTCACATTTCTATTGTTTGTGTATATGCATTTGTTTACTTTAAACATCTAAACATATGTATATTTGTATATTTGGCAATATGTTGTATTGTAAGTTGTTTTGTCGCAATTCTTTAGATATACTAAAAAAAGTACCAAAAAAAAGAGAAAAATTACCCGCATTCAATGTTACATACAAGCCGCCCATCACTGTCTTACAAATGTCACGTAACAACGGCATGAAATTCTATTTTATACAGATTGGTACGTTGCAACTACGGTACATTGCATTTCGGTAAGCTTTTGTATTGGTTTTCATATAACAAAAAGCGAACAGCTGATGGATACAGTACAGATACGGTACAGCAACGTTCGCCTAACTGAGCCTTTAGAATAAAATTTAACGTTTAAAGGAAATTTTGTTGCAGATTTTCGTTTTTTTTTTTAGTAATTTCAATAAACTGAACCGTTTTTGAACCGGTATTGGATTCAGCGTACCCGACTTAGGTTAAAGCGCCAGTTGTCCAACTTGTTTAAAAAAAGTATCAAATTCTAGCACAGTGTAATTGTTTGATAAAACTTGCGAAAAGCAATAAAAAAAACGTTTTTAAATATAACAATAAAAAGAAATTAATTGTACTTTATATTTATACTACATACTTTTTTTTCTTAACCTTTAATAATCAATGTACTTTAATTGCAACAAAAAAAAGTTGGGAACCCTACATACAATAGCAAAATGTAATAGTAAAGGTTGCCGATCGCAGTTTTAAACTCTGTGATTTAGCGCCTTTAAGATTTTTGGAAGGATAAAAGCGCGTCTTAGTTATAAAAAGTTGACAACGCTGACCTAAATCTATACAAACAATGGGCACACACAAATTGTTACTTACAGTTGTAACATTGCATGTCTTAAGTAAATATATTCTCCATACTATCTACATAGCTACATTATTTTTTTCTTGTAATAAAAAAAGTTAAGGTATTAATAAAATAACTTACTCAATAGATCCGGTATCTTTTTATCAATTTCAAGGTTTGTTGTTTTATTAGATTTTTTCGAACTTTTTATTAGTTTTGTCTCATTGATAGTGGTAGTTAATTTTACACCTTTTTTTGTTAAGAAATTATCCACTACTTGCTCAGCTTCTCGCACTGATGAAGAAGTCGAGGTAAATGATTCACAATATTGATTGTCATAATTAAGAGAAATTCTTGGTGGCTTTGGCGGAGCATTATTTATTATATTTCTAGGTTTGTAATTTAACTGTGAGTGTGATAATCGTTTCAGAAGTAACTTTCCGCCCGGCTTACGATGTCTTAGAGAGCACTCAGTACATTTTTTATTTTTTTCAGATAAAGAAGGCACGTTATTGGTGGTTTTAGGAGTTTCTAAAAAGTTCTCTAAGGATGGTGCTGATGGTTCATTTTTATCCAACGTTAATCTGTAAAATGGTTTCTGGACATTATTACTGACTTTATCTTTTTTTTCTAGTTCCTTAAAGTGGGTTTTTTTCTGTGTTATAATCTGTGAAGAATTTTGACTCAAACTCGTACCATTTTCAAATGATTGAATCTTATGTTTATTTACTTTTACTTTAGATATTACACAATTTTTACGAAGTTCTTGCACAATATGAATAAGAGGTGCATCTCTCGAACTTGTTTCAAGACTACTTATAGCTTTTATTTTATTTGGAGCTTCTGAAGTATTCTTTAGCAGAGTGGCTTTAGTTTCTGAAGACTTTTCCGCTTGTGAATTAAATACTTTAGCTCTATCATTTGATATTGATCCCTTCGAAGTTCGCTTACTAACCTTAATATATAATATAATAAACCTTAGGAATTTAAAATATAGTAAATTATGTACATACCTGGATACACTCAGCCTGCCTATTACGTCGAGAATTTCTTGCATGTAAACTTCGGGATTTATAACAACCACCAATATTTCCACCGCCATCACCACTATCGCTTGTAAAGCAGTAACAGAATCCATTTAGACACGGCTTGCATTGGCGTTCTTGCTCTTTATTGCAGCGATTTTGATTGATTAAATCTAATTCTGTTGTTTCTTGAACATTTTTCCTGTTAACATCGCTAACCTTTTCAACATCTTGTCGATGCTGTGATAGAGATGAACGCCGAATACGTCGCGCACGAAATTCATTCATGCACTCTTGCAAACTAAACGATGTACTCGTGTCACCATCATTATTTACTTCATCTGCATCTTCATCAGTACCTTCTTCAATACTTCCATATTGGGCTTCATTTATTCCTTCTAAGCATTCATTATCTGCATAATTTATCCAATGCCGGCTATCCGTTTGGTCATCATTGTTGAAGTACACACCATCCTTACAAGTTCCTCCAGTTTTATTTGTTTTTGAGTTTGTCATTTTAACTAAATTGTTTCACTTTTACTTTATAGTTTATATCACAAAGTATACAGAGATGAAAAAAGTGACGTATGAAAAATGCCTAAATCATTTGCGAGGGCAGCTTTCGAAGAAAGAGAAAGAAAACGTTTTTTGTTAGTGAAGTGACATTGCGTAAAAAAAGGCCGCTACTATCTACACAAATTGCATAATCAAAACAAAAAACGCAAAAAAGGCAGCTATCGAAGAAAAAGACAGAAAAAACACAATATTTTCTGTCTCGTGACGCCTCTGTATACTCTGTGGTTTATATTGTAATCTGTGGTTTATATGTAGATATGTGAAATAGCACAAAGTTTACAGAGATGAAAAAAGTGACGTATTAAAAATGCCTAAATCATTTGCGAGGGCAGCTTTCGAAGAAAGAGAAAGAAAACGTTTTTTGTTTGTGAAGTGACAATGCGTAAAAACAGGCCGCTACTATCTACACAAATTGCATAATCAAAACAAAAAACGCAAAAAGGGCAGCTTTCGAAGAAAAAGACAGAAAAAAACATATATATTATATTAATATATATATGAATTCGCTTTGTATAAAACAGTTGACTAAAGCAGGGTTACCAGATTTGGGGTTCTTATCTTAAATTAGTTTAAAACAATTAATTTCGGGCTTATATTGAGAATGTAAAAAAAAAAAAACATTTTTCTTTTTAGGGAAATTATTGATAGATTTGTTTCTGTTACAAGCCGTCATACATATATAAAATCTGTAAGACTTTTTATGTACAAAACTCATTTTAATACAATATATATGAAACAAATTATAGCGCAAATACAATATCGGACGGCTGAAAAATCTGATTTGCTGATCAGTAAATATCAGTTTTTTATTTAAAATTAATCAGCAGCATATTTTTCTCATCTAAAAAACGTTTGCCCCATTTGTTTAGGTTGACCTGTTAAAACTCTATGAAGTAAAAATACTTTTAAACGTATTCAGGGGTGTTCTGAAAATCAAAAACAAAAAATCCAAAAATTGTATATGTAATTTTTTAATAAGATTTCCGTGATAAAAGAATTTTACGACAAATATTAAACAATTATTTCTTTGTTAAACTGAATTTTATAATAAAAATTATACAAATTAGTTTAAAAGAGTATTACAAACAACTGAACAATTTTATTGTTTTGCTTTTTCGATTTAAAGAACACTCTTGAATGGCTAAGCCAATTAATATTTTACGCGTTAAATGGATGAGTTTGTGGGTCGTTATTATAGCCCTAATTCTCCACATTTGGAATTTTCTGAAGTTGTGAACATTTCAAGTTCTTAAGCGATATAAAATGGTGTAACATGGATTTCCAGGCAGACTCCATTAATGCTAGAAGCATGTTTGCCAATGTTCTCATGATGCTTTAAGGTTTATATTTTTACCACCAGTCATAGGAACAAGAAATTTAAAATCTATTAATTATATCTTAGATTAACTGATCACAACTTCCACTTCTTTTAATAACGTAGATTTTTGGTCAGAATTTGTAAGATAATTACCAAATTGTAAAATTGGTTACATGACATTATTGTTTTAGTGTGCTTATCTATGCTAAACTAAATAATTTTTTTTTTTAAGAATTATTTAGTGGCTTTTTATTTTTAGAGGGGATATTTTAAGTAATTTTTATTTTAAATTTGGGATTGAAGAAAAAATTTATCTGGCATCCCTAAACTAAAATTAACAAAAATAATTGAGAAAATAAAAATGAAAAAAAAATAAAATTATTTTTGGAATTAAGAAAATAATAGTTTTTCTAACATAAACTTGTGCAATTTTTGTGAGCATTAATTCCCAAATTCGATTGAATTTAATGTTGTATTTAAAATAATCTAAGCCGTTTCTTTTCTGTGTTCATTTTATACATTTAAATATTAAACTGCACATAATCATAGAAATAGCTTTAAGCTATAGTTATAATGGTAAAAATAAATTTTGGTGATATAAAAAAGATTTTAACTTAATTTTTATACATAGTTTAATTTATCATTTCTTTATTGTTTAATTTTTTCATTTATAGCCTGTGTGAACCAGCACTAAGTTGTAAAGCAAAATGTTAATTTAAAAACTCAATTTTAAAAAGCACATGTAAACAAACTTTTGACACATCTGGCCTGAACAAAAAAAAAAAAACCGGCTGTCTTTTCACGCGTGTGAACAAATCAATATTTGAAATCAACCGCAAAATCAATATTTTGTTTATGTTAAACACGTGGTATTGTTATTGTTTTGAAAACAACAACACGTGTGCGACAAACAATAACAATACAACCAGAAATATATCAGGAAACATTACGATTGCTATAATAACCATAAAAAGTAAAGAAATTAATAAAAATATGAAAAACATCTTAAAACTTTGCGGCTTATAATGTTTGAAAAGTTTTCCAAAAAGTTGTTAGTTGAATAAAATCTGTAAATTTATATGTTTCTCAAATCTGATAAGTGAATTCGAAAGCCCTCAACCAGGGCTATAAAAGCCACCAGCTGTCACTTTCGGGAAATTAACAGTTTAGGGGGCGTTCTGTATTAAAGTAAAAAAATTCAAAAATTTTCCAAAAAGTTGTTAGTTGAATAAAATCTGTAAATTTATATGTTTCTCAAATCTGATAAGTGAATTCGAAAGCCCTCAATCAGGGCTATAAAAGCCACCAGCTGTCACTTTCGGGAAATTAACAGTTTAGGGGGCGTTCTGTATTAAAGTAAAAAAATTCAAAAATTTTCCAAAAAGTTGTTAGTTGAATAAAATCTGTAAATTTATATGTTTCTCAAATCTGATAAGTGAATTCGAAAGCCCTCAACCAGGGCTATAAAAGCCACCAGCTGTCACTTTCGGGAAATTAACAGTTTAGGGGGCGTTCTGTACGTTTATTTTAAAATTTAAGAACAATGTATTGAAATACATATTATGCATGTAAGTTTAAAAAGCATATACTAGTTAAATAAAAGCAGTAAAAATAAAAAATTTTAATGTTTGTTTATAAAAAAAATAAGATCTAAAATCTAATCTTTCATAACTAACGGCCAATTATACAAGTCAGTTATAAATAACGTCGGCTTAATATGCAAGTTAGTTTTTGTCTAGTTGCTCTGTATTCTGCTCGCACAATGGTGAAGGGTATATAAGATTCGGCACAGCCGAATATAGCACTCTTACTTGTTTTCTTTAGCTTTTTGGTTCTACAACTGGTATTTTTTAAATTATCGCTTCAACATGCAATGTCCTGAGTGGATAAGAATCTATGAGGGAATTTTTTGGTACTTTTTTGTTCAGTAACTGGTACTTTTTGAATTTCCGTTAGTATTGGACCTATAAAAATTAAATTAAACGTACAAGGTCCTGAGTGAATGAGAATCTGTAAGAGGTCTTTTGGTACTTTTTGTTCTTCAACTGGAAATTTTTGAATTTCTGTTATTATTGGAACTGGAAACATAATATACAATATGTAATGTAATGAGTGTATAGGAAAAAGTAGATGCTAACGAAGTAGCGGGTTAAATGCTAGTTATACATAAACTTAGTGTAATTGACCGTTATTATTATTAGGGGTGTTCTGGAAATCGAAAACGCAAGAATTTTAAGTGTATTAAAAACTTTTAATCAAATTTTTTTATAAAATTCACTTTAATAGAGAAATATTTGTTAAAAAATGTTTTTTTAATACAGAAATCTTATTGAAAAACCACGTTTAGTTAATTTGCAGGTCCTTAAAGGCCTGAACTGGAGTTCCTGCCTCTCTTTGAGGTGCCTCCTGCTCACTTTTGTTTAGAGCCTGTGCCTCCTGTTCTGATGGAATTTGTGCCGACGGTGGGCGGTCACTATTTCTAGGTGGTGGCTGGTAAAAAGACGGATAACCAACCGGTGCTTGCGGGAAATAATTGCTAGACATTGGTGGCTGGAAATAATTACCCATTGGTGGCTGGTAACAATTATTTACCATTGGTGGTTGAAAATAATTATTTGCCATTGGTGGCTGGTAATAATTACCCATTGGTGGCTGAAAACAATTATTTGCCATTGGTGGCTGAAAATAATTATTTGCCATTGGTGGCTGGAAATAACTACCAGGAGGTGGTGGTGTAAAATATCCTTGAGGCGCGAACTAAAAAAATATTGAGATAAAAATTAAAAAACAAAAATTGTAATACAGCCCATTTAAAGGCATATTGTATTGAACATAAATTCAAGTGGCCTTTTTTCCAACGAGTTTGCACAGATGTAAGCTATGCCCTCTTTGGAGCAATTTTAAAATGCTGCAACGATCAAAATTTTTCAGAGTACCTTAAGGATTGCTTTAATCACTTAGAAAATCCTTACGCCAATCCAAGGCCAAAAGTAATCATATAATGGTGCAAAGCCCACTACATACATATTATATCCAAGGATTTAAATAATAAAGTGGGAAAACACAATATGCAACGTCACTTTCTTAAAAACGTTTTAACAGTAGCATTTGATCTTAAAACTTTAAATGAAAGTAAATTTTGGTTTAAACATTTATTTGTTGTCCTTTTATATCCCAAAAAAGATTATGTGTTTAACGAAAGTTTTAAAATCCTTAAAAGTAAGATTTTAGAAAGCTTTGAAGATGAATCTGAAAATTACAACATGATAATGATAATGAAGAAATCAGTAACTTAGAATCCATTGCATCCAGAAGTCCATTTAAAAAGCTGTTTCTCAAGATATATCAAGATATAAATAACGTAAAGGACTCAGAAGCAAAAGGTGAAGACAACGAATATAAAAATGATGATATATGTAATTACATAATAAACAAGTATTGTTCATTTTTGCCAATGTGGACAAATATTATGGGAATATTAATAGATCCCTCGGGCAATCATCTAAGTAATGCTCCTGTAGAATTTAGTTTTTTTTTACAAAAGCATATTATATTAAACAATGCATCTGTACGACCAGGAGATTTTATAAGAGCAGACAGAAAAGACAATATGAGTACATTAAAAGAAATCCGATATCATTACAACATGTTTAAGGAAACTAAAACAGATGATGTTAAGTTTAAAGCACTAGACATTAAAAATAAGGAAAGAAATATCCTTTTGGCAAAAGAACATTGTTATTGTTTACCAAATGAGTATTCGGAACCTGAAGAACAGTGGGGAAACAGAAGCACAAAAAAAAGAACGACAACAGCTTTATCAAAATCGAAAAAAGTTGATAATGATTTAAAACCCCAAGACGTTGAAGAAAACTGGGAAAAAAAAGATGAAAAGAAACGAAAAGCTATTAATCCAAAACAATTGGCAAATGCGAAAACTTGCAAAAGATTTAACATAAAACCCAAGGAGGTACAAGATACAATTAAAATTGATAATGAAGAAAATCAAGAAGTATCGAGAATTAACAAAGAACATACCTACATACAATTACCGAAAACACGAAAAGAAAGTCATTACGAAATAAAGTATTACCTTTTCAAATATGATCAATTATTAAAAAAAACATATCCAACTTTGAAACAATTAGATATTGGTTTCTATAATATTTTTGACTTGGATGATTGGAACAGTTTAAAGCAAGGATACCAACTAACAAACTTTGTTTTAGATAGCGCACTTTTGGCTTTTCTTAAAGAAAATTATAAAAACGTTGTAAGTCTTCCATTTAGATATATATGTATATCTATGGAATTTTGACAAAACATCTTAAGTCGAGATAAGATAGCAAAAAACTTAAAAAAAACTCGGTGAAAAAATCATTTTTATTAAGTTTAAAAAAAAAAAATTTAGGACCTAAATTTGTAAAACGCAAAAGCAACGTCAAAAATGTTATTGAAATCAAAAACAAAATCGGAAATATTTCATAATTTTGTTGTTTTCTATAGAAATGAATATTGAATTTTTAAATTTTAAACGCTGCATATCTTGTGGCGTAGGTAATTTTTAAACGCAATATGTATTTCTGTAGAAAGCAACAAAATTTTGAAAAATTTTTGACATTGTTTTTACTTTCAATGTTATTTTTGGGATTGCGTTGCGTTTTACAAATTCAGGGCCTAAAGAAAAATTCCCCTTTATTATAAAAACGTAAACAAAAATGTTTTTGAAGGAAAATTCGCACAGCATTTTTTTTTTTTTTCAAATTTGACTTAAAATGTTTTGTCAAAAGGCCACAGATATATACATATCGTCACCTTAAAGATTTTAACGTTTTCGTTTTTAAACGACTGCATACAGGCCTGTTCTGAAAATCACTTTAGCCCAAAACACGTGATTTCAAATCACTTGTGCCTTTTTAAATCAGAAGTGTGATGTGTTGGTGTTCCGTTTTTGTTATTTTGGTGTGATATGCAATTGCCGAAAGCACACCAAGAAACACAAAAACGGTGATGTCAAAAATGTAATTTGTGGCTGTATTGCTTTATATAAGTATTAGTGAACAAAGAGACAAATATTCTTAATAATCCCTGCAAATAAAATTGGACCACCTGACCCATTTTGATAAAATGGACTACTCCATGGACTAGTCCGATGTAATGCAAGCATGGACCATGTCATTGTTAAAAAGTGATTGTAGTGAGACGACATGTCTTCGTTTTTTAACGACATGCTTTCGTTTTTAAACGACTTCGAAACTAATACTCTTGAGTATACCATGGAGTAGTTTTAAAACTACTCCTTAGTGGTCCAAAGGTGGGTTATATACCATGGAGTAGTTTTAAAACTACTCCTTAGTGGTCCAAAGGTGGGTTATATGGTCCTCTCCTAAGACATCGTAATGTTAAATAGACCAAGTTTTTTCCATACGTTTGGGTCACTTTTGGACTAGTCCTGGTCCCTTGTGGACTACTCTTTACACGCGTGTTTGGACTGGTCCTATTATTTGCAGGGATATTACAAAAAATATGTAAGCATCCGCCCCGTAAAGTGCACTTCAGCCAAAACTACTTTTCGATTTCCAGCACACCCTTGTTAAACCAAAAAAGCAAATATTTAATGGAGCAACTTTAAATTAATAGTTGTTGGAAGCTGGAAAGAAAAATATATTAATAATGTATTTAAAACAGTTGGAACGACATATAGTTACCTATCCTATGTTGAAATTAGTGTCTAAAACTCCTGAAAATAAAAAAGGTATGTATATGAAAAATTTACTTTACCAGCCTCCATTGTATGTACATATACATAGTTAGTTTTTTTTGCAATAGGTAAACAGTGCTACCAGACAAATTATGGGATGAAATGAAATAAAAACAAATTACCATACACTGGAAAAAATTATTACAAAATTTGTTTTTATAAACTGAATATGGTTAAAACCAAAGTATAAAAAGAAAAAATTAACACAAATGTCACAAAATTTAAATTGAAAATGTTGAGTGAAAACACTAACTGTTATCACCATTTCAGTTGTTGTAACTAATATGCATTTTTTGCATCACTTTTATTATAATTTTACTAGGAAAATGTTCTTAATTTTCACAAATCAAAAAAAATATTTTTTATAAATTTTTTCCTATGGTGGATTTTAAGCTGAATGAACAATGTTATTCATGGCTATTCTAAAACACACATCGAAGAAATGGACGTTTACATGAAAACAAAAACAGATCAAATGTTAAACATTTTTATAAAACTCTGTATGTCTGGTGAAAACTAAAAAACAATTAATACATGTTTTTTTCGCAAACATATTTGAGCTATGCACGACTAGGTACTTGCTGAGAGGGGTCGTCAAAGAGTAGAGTTACTTATTGTACTTTGGTTAAAACATAAATTGAAAGTTAGATTAACTTAAAAATATTTTAGTATTTTTATCTATTTTTTTAAATAGTATGTAACTGTGTTGAAAACCAATATGCCTGCTAGTAGTGTAATAAAAATAAATTTTTTATTTTCTTTATTGACATAAAGTGATTATATTCGTAGTCGGTTAAAAGCCTCATAGTGGATAGTCCACGATTTGGCTGCAACTACAGGATGTGCCTATAACCAAAAAGAAGTGTATTAGGTTTAAAACAGAGTTACTATCTATATATTTTTTTTTAAATTTTATATTCAAATTATAACTACAAACATCTTTGCTTATCGCATAATTAATCTTATATATATATTTTATTAATTTATATATGTGGCATTTTAACAAAACATCTTAATTCAAATTTTAGAAGTTGAAAAAATTGTTGTTAATAATACGAATTTTCATTCAAAAAACATTTTTGTTTAAGTTTTTAAAATTTTGTATTAAAGGGGAATTTTTTTTAAATATTTGGTTTATTTTAATATTTAATAAAAACTAAGATGTTTTGTCAAAATTTGACAAAATTAAGAAGATTTTTAGCATATATATATTATTTTGTACAAATTTAGCAAATTTTAAATATTAAACATTTTTTTCTTAGCATTTTATTGTTATGATTTTTAGCATATTTTCTTAATTTTAACATTTAGCAAATTTTTCTTCAATTTCTTGCATAAACTCATAAAACAGCTATGGCAACACTGTTAATAACGTTTTGTTTATCTATACACGTGCTCAGCAATATTATTAATTGCGGCTGATTTACATAAACAAAAAAAATGTTGTTAAAAAAAAGTTGTTTTGTTCACAGCGATTGTCTTTTCGACACCACCTGAAGTAAATTCGCCTTGCTCTGTGTGAAATAGGCAGCAAGCAAGGCGAATTGACTTCGCCTTGGCAGCAAGTCTACAAAACAAAACATTTTTAACAGTGTTGCCATAGCTGTTTTATGAGTTTATGCAAGAAATTGAAGAAAAATTTGCTAAATGTTAAAATTAAGAAAATATGCTAAAAATCATAACAATAAAATGCTAAGAAAAAAATGTTTAATATTTAAAATTTGCTAAATTTGTACAAAATAATATATATGCTAAAAATCTTCTAAATTTTGTGACATTTTGACAAAACATCTTAATTTTTATTAAATTTTAAAATAAACCAAAATTAAAGAAAAATTCCCCTTAAATACAAAATTTTAAAAACGTAAACAAAAATGTTTTTTGAATGAAAATTCGTATGATTAACAACAATTTTTTCAACTTCTAAAATTTGAGTTAACCCTGCGGCCACACGGTCAAATTGTTCTTGATAGTCTTTTACATATACTACTTGTCAAAATTTACATAAATTGAAAGCTGTGACGTAGGCTGCATTAAATTTTTGAGCAATTTACTTTCAAGATGTCATCAAGAAAACAATTTATAAAGATAAAGGAAAAATATGCTCACTAACCTTGAAATCAGCTGTTTTCTTGAACGTAAATTCTAACTTTCAATTAATGTTATAACCAAAGTACAATAAGTAACTCGACTCTTTGACGACCCCTCTCAGCAAGTACCTAGTCGTGCATAGCACAAATATGTTTGCGAAAAATACACATGTATTGATTCTTTTTTAGTCTTCACCAGACATACAGAGTTTCATAAAAATGTCTAAAATTTGATTTGTTTTTGTTTTCATGTAAATGTTCACTTCTTCGACGAGTATTTTAGAATAGCCATGAATGAACAATTTCTGTTTAAAATACACCATAGGAAAAAGTTTACAAAAATTAATAAAAATATTTTTTTGATTTCTGAAAATTAAGAACTTTTTCCTAGTAAAATTATAATGAAAGTGATTCAAAAAAAATGCAAAATAGTTTCAACAACTGAAATGGTGATAACAGTTCAAATTTTGTGACATTTGTGTTAATTTTTCTTTTTTATACTTTGGTTTTAACCATATTCAGTTTATAAAAACAAATTTTGTAATAATTTTTTCCAGTGTATGGTAATTTGTTTCTATTTCATTTCATCCCATGATTTGTCTGGTAGCACTGTTTATCTATTGCAAAAAAAAAAACTAACTATACATAACACTCGTAAAACTGCTCTGAGTCACAAAGTATACAGAGATGAAAAAAGTGACGTATGAAAAATGCCTAAATCATTTGCGAGGGCAGCTTTCGAAGAAAGAGAAAGAAAACGTTTTTTGTTAGTGAAGTGACATTGCGTAAAAAAAGGCCGCTACTATCTACACAAATTGCATAATCAAAACAAAAAACGCAAAAAAGGCAGCTATCGAAGAAAAAGACAGAAAAAACACAATATTTTCTGTCTCGTGACGCCTCTGTATACTCTGTGTCTGAGTGGAGAAGCAGCTCGCGCTTTTTGTCATTATTTCTTAAGGGCAAACAGGTCGTTTTTGTTTGTCTGCTTTTGTTGCGTTTTGCGTTGTCACCCCGCATTGGTTAGTGTTTCGGCGTCGTATAACTGTACCGAGTTACAGTTTTTGCGGTATCTGCATTAACTATATGCAATCGTTTTTAACCTCAATTTGAGGTTTTGTCTGGTGTAGAACCATTAATAACTCATGTGACTGGTGGAGAACCAATATAACTCAGACGTTTTACTGGTGGAGTACCAAGGAAATAACTCAGACGTTTTACTGTGGAGACAAGATATACTCTGGAGCTTATTCTGGAAGCTCTTCGCCTTCCTATACGAAGGTCTAGGTCGATCGAGGACTTGTGGATGAGGCTCCAACAAATCGTGTGATACCCTGGCAATATAACTCTAGATAGTTAGCCAAAAATTTTTTAGTTTTTAACATGCAGTCTACAACTGACATGAAATGCTTAACTTTAACACTAATATGATGTTAGTGTTAGGTATAGACTCATCATGTTAGAAGTTTTCTCATGTTATAACACGGTTGTTAATGCAAATGTTTTAACAACGCTTTTATAACTTCAAGTTATAACAGCAAATCATGTCAGTTGTAGACGGGCAGTAAGCAAAATCAAAAAAAAAAAAAAACTATATATAAGAAGCAGAGAAGTATAATTTATAAAGTGTTGGAAGCAAAAATTAATTATAAATGTAAGTATGTTAGGGCTGCCATACGTCCTGGTTTTCCAGGATTGTCCTGGTTTTAGACTACTTGTCCTGGTGTCCTGGTCCACTATTAAATTGTCCTGGTTTTTTGTACAGGTCAAGACAAACAAATTTGTTTTTTGCTTTAGTTGTTTACAAAGGTTAAGATTTCTGTTATAACACTTCTAACATAAGCTAATTGTATAAAGAACTTTAATTAAATTCAACTGTTATCTGGTGTAAAGCTGGTAAAAGGTTTCAATAATATTATATGATAGTCAATCCTCTTTCAAATTTTGTTTCAACTAGTGGCTGTAAAAAGTTATACCGTGTAAACAACTTTTATAAGTAATCGAAAACCGATAACAAATTGCTTTCTCTAAGGCAGCCCATACACGTTGGTCGTTGTCCATATCAAAGCGTGTATGGCTTAGTCATTTGATTTGTTTGACAGTTGTCGAGTTGGTTGAAGAATAATCAAAAGAGTTTGATTTTTTTCAAGTTGAGTACTTAGTCTGCTCAATGGACTAAAGAAAGAAACTCGTTAAAGACTGAAACACTGGAGAGTATTATTCAATGTAAGTTTGACTTTAATATGACATGCTGCCTGTTTTATAACTAGATATATCAAAGACCGAAATGAAGTTCTAGAAAAAGTGCAATCTTCTGTAAATTATTTTAGTTTAGAACATTTTAAGCTCAACTTTTCATTATTTTTCACCGTTTTTATGTACATGAAGTACATCCCAGTAAAAACTTCGCCTACAAAATAATGTGTTAACATAAGAGCACTACTTACAATTCTACTGAAAGATCCAATGAATTTTACGAGGCATGTCCCAAAATGAACGCATTTAAAAGTAAGTCATTATTTTTTTTACTTAAATAATCCAGAAAAAATTAGTTATAGAAGTTGTTATAGATGTAGTTATAGAAGAACGCTACAAAATAATGAGTTAAAGAAGCTATTAATTTTGAAAAAGTAAGCGAAGTTTTTACTGGTACATTAATTTTTTTTTTTTTTCTATATATTGTTGGATTTAAAAATAAAAACTGGATGGTTTTTACATATCGCACCCTAAATACTAAACTGTAACAACTCAAAATTCTTAAATTTTCAGGAGTGCCAAAAAACAGTTACATATGTAAAAATGGCGATAATATTTAAAAAAAAAAATTTGTTCCCTTATTAAAAAAGTCCAATTTGAAGAAAGTTTTGCTATGCCTTTTGAGAATTTATTTATTAAGGGTGCGATATACTACACACATATGGGCATTTCCCCAGAATGGTCTACCAGGATAAAAAATAGCATGTTGATTATCATCGTCTTTTATTGCTTTTTATTAAAAAAAGTCTTCGTTCTCATAAAAGAATGGTTTCATAGCATATCTCAGCTGTTTTCCTTGAGGAAATTGGGCTGGAAACTGGAAAATTTTATATTTTTCTGTATTTTCTACTTCTAAAGACATTTTTATATACTTATTTTACATGCAAGAAATATGTTATGTTTACACTCTTTCTTCATAATCTCTCCATTACAATTAATTGTAAGAGGAGTATTAAGTTTTTTGTTAAGGAAATCAAAGACATTTATGGGAAAATGCGTGGTGATAATAATAAAAAAACATATGGAAAAATCGTGCGTTCGAGACCGGTAAATAAGCCAATTACACAAAAACCAAGAGAGATATTTTATTTTGTAAATACTGGATGGAGACCTACATTAATACACTTTTAAAATAATTTAATAACTTTTAATTCCATTGCGCAGATTTTTACATTTCACTATTGTCAGCCAAAGTTGACTTCTATTTTGCGTACGTTCGTGCCCACACGTATGTAACTCTTATTATGAAAACTTAAACTCGATGAAATCGATCTATTGCACTAAACATAGAGCTACCCAAATGCTATCGAATCGAAAAAAAAATGCTAGGAAAAGTTTTGTTTTTTATATTATTTGTCACCTAGGAAATGCCCATATGTATTAAAAAAAAACTTTTCTGTTGGTGTAATTTTTTATCCATTTTTGCCATGTGTCCTGGTTGATATGTAGGTTCAAACATCTGGCAGCCCTAAAGTATGTTTATAAATTTGTTTATTCATTGAAATTTAAGAATTATATTTCTTTCGTTTTTTAGGAGAAGTATCACTCCCGAAAATAAATTTCAAAACCTGTGCCCATTCACTTGCCACTGTCTTTCTTTGCTGGCATTTATCTACATTTGGGTCAATATGGTTTGAACTTTGATTTGGCAACCAGTATGAAAAGGACCCGAGGAAATTATGGAACCTATACTTTGAGTAATGATTGCCCAGGTAAAATTAATAGACAAATTTTGTAAATGCATGAAAATTCGAAATTATAATAAATTTGGCTGAAGTGCACTTTACGGGGCATACGAAAAAAAAATAAGGCTGAAGTGCACTTTACGGGGCGTACGAAAAAAAATATAAAAAATATGCCACCCGATCCAGAATTAAAAAAAAAATACCAATATTAATATTTAAGGGGGCTGAGGCCCGTGGAGACCCCTGGGTCCAAAAAACCGCCCGCCCACTAAATGGTATGTGTGGGTACTCAAATTAAAAGTAATTGTGCAACAAAAACAAAAATAATAAAATTTTTGGTCGGCGGCTCTTCTAAGGCCCTCTGGGGCAAAAAAAAGTGCCCCCCATAACACTTATGTATATTTGTGTGGGTACTCAAATTAAAGGTAATTTGCTCATGATTGCAAATATGTATTTTGTTTTTGTATTCGTTTAATATTTTCCTCTCCAGGTTAATTTATGTATCTTTTATATTCAGAGAAGTTTTAGTTAGCGAAGCCGGTCTTTGTTATACAATAGAGGAGAAAATCCTTGCGCCCGGCCGAAGGCCGGCTATACAAAAAAGCTTTAGTTAGCGAAGCCGGTCTTTGTTATACCATAGAGGAGAAAATCCTTGCGCCCGGCCGAAGGCCGGCTATACAGAAAAGCTTTAGTTAGCGAAGCCGGTCTTTGTTATACCATAGAGGAAAAAATCTTTGCGCCCGGCCGAAGGCCGTCTATGCAGAGAAGCTTTTGTTAGCGAAGCCGGTTAATTGTTATACCATATAGGAGAAAATCCTTGCGACCGGCCGAAGGCCGGCTATGCAGAGAAGCTTTAGTTAGCGAAGCCGGTATTTGTTATACCATAGAGGAGAAAATCCTTGCGTCCGGCCGAAGGCCAGCTATGCAGAGAAGCTTTAGTTAGCGAAGCCGGTCTTTGTTATACCATAGAGCAGAAAATCCTTGCGCCCGGCCGAAGGCCGGTTATGTAGAGAAGCTTTAGTTAGCGAAGCCGGTTTTTTATTCCATAGAGGAGAAAATCCATGCGCCCGGCAGAAGGCCGGCTACGCAGAAAAGAATTCTTTGAGCACATCGGAAATAAGCTATTAGTTACAAAAAAAAAATTAAATTTTTTTTTTTTTAAATCGAACATAACACATTAAAAATTACAAAATATTTACAATCGTGAGCAAACTACCTTTAATTTGAGTACCTACACATAGATGTGAGTGGATGAGGTCACTTTTTTTCCCCAGAGGACCCCAAAAGTCCCGCCCGCCCTAAATTTTATTATTTTCGTTTTTCTTGTACAATTACCTTTAATTTGAGTACCCACACATTACACTAACTGGGCGGGGCGGTTTTTTGGGTCCAGAGGGCCCCACGGGCCTCAGCCCCCTTAAATTTAATTTATGGTTTTTTTCTTTTTTTATTCTGAATCGGGTAGCATATTTTTTTTATTTTTTTTCGTACGCCCCGTAAAGTGCACTTTTGCCATAAATTTTAGGTCCATTCCGGCATGTGGCGGAGTAATGGCTATTCTCCGATTCATTACCAGCAAAATTACCCAAGTTAACAGACGCTTTTGTGTGAGTATTAATGAAATATTTAAAAGGAAATATTTAGTAAATTAAATACTTGCAATACTTGCTTGTATGTGGCACATTTAACGCACACCGATTTTGAATGTTTAATAAAACCCGTGGCCGAACTATTGAATGTGGTATTTAAGCATAATGGAAATTCTGTGTACAAATGGAATTGCTTGTAAAATGGTCTCGACCAAAATGATGGAGCCAAATACTTTATTTGCTCGTGAACGTAAGTAGAATTGATGTTTTTCACATATTTACATTTTTACGGCACATTGCTAATTGTCAAAACAACTGGTAGGTTCTACAAGAAAAATAATTTGTAAACAGTTTTAGGCAATTTATCATCAGGAAATCACAAATATGTGTTCTCAACAAAAATGTTTTTTCATAATTGTGATTTTAAACCGGTCAGCTAATGGACGCCGATTTAAAATTTCTTGCTTATTTTCTCCACCATTTTAAACCAAGTTTAAACTTTTATTGTTTCCAGAACAACATGCTAAATTCCAGTTAGAATTGGTGCAATTAGTTTATATTCTCTAACTCATCAAGCAATTAGAGTTAGTTCAACTAATTCCCATTAGATAATTGAAATTTTTATTCCAATGGTAAAACTAATTGCAATTAGTTGCCATTAGCAAAAAAAAATTGGTTTACCTTTACAATTAGAAATCTAATTGACTTCTGATAATGCAATTAGATATTTAATTAGCTCGAATTAGAATCAATTATTGAATATCTAATTGCATTAGCAGAAGTCAATTAGATTTCTAATTGTAAAGGTGATAGCAACTAATTGCAATTAGTTTTACCATTGGAATAAAAATTTCAATTATCTAATGGGAATTAGTTGAACTAATTCTAATTGTTTGTTGAATTAGAGAATTTCACAAAAGAGGGTTGATTAGCAATCATTAGCATTATCTAATCATTACTTAACATCTTTGCTTAAAATCACAACTAATTTCAAATCTGATTTTTAGAACATGCCTGATTAAAGGCCCTTTTTAGCGCCACAAAATATTTTTAAAAAGAATTCCAATTTTTTGTATCAAACTATTTGTGTTATACATGTTTATGTAGTTTTAAATAATACATTCAATATGTTGAACAATTATATGTATCTCTTTTAGATAAACAATTTATGATCCTTACCAAGTGAAATATTGAAGTAATGGGACTATTACAAAAAAGCTTTATACAATTTAAATTGCCTCATACCAAGAACAAAAAATAATTATTTATTTAAATAGAAACTGGGAATTATTTCCTTCCGAAGGTTACTTTATATTACATTTTTAATTTTTTTGTTTTTTTTTCGAATTTATTGTATGAGCTAAATTTCAGTTATGTATTTTATAAAGCTTTTTTGTAATACAGTAGAATTATAGGGGTTTTCGATTTAGCGGGGTTTCGATTAAACGGGGTTAAAATAAAATAAATACGAATTAACGGGGTTTTTCAATTTATTTACCAAAACGATAAAAAAAACATAAAAACAATTGTTAAAAATAAAATGTATAAAAATTATCCATGTAACAAACTGATCTTAAGAAAATAAACACACACACAAGCAAAATCAAAAACCCACGAAAAAAATAGCGGTAAACAAAAAATAATTTTTTCAATGTTTCTGTTGTTTTTATTACGAATTATAAGTGGTAGTTAGCAAACAATTACGATTTATAAGAGGTAAAGAAGATTTCATTTGAAAAAAAAATTACGAATTAGCGAGGGGACCAAAATGTATGGAAATTTTACGAATTAACGAGATTTTTTCAAGGGACCGACAGTTTATTACGAATTATCGGGAATTACGATTTATCGGGGTACGAATTATCGGGATTTGACTGTAGTTCTATTCCTTCAATTTTTTAGAAATGACTTTATACAACCAGACTATTATATTGTATTTTCTTTTTACATTTTACCTTAGCCTTCCTTTGGAAAGCAATGAGGTACATATTAGAGGTCTGCATGTGTGCGATTAAACGACACATGAATTCACATATCAATCTAGCAAATAGTGTGTTGTGTGTGATTTAAGAATCATACACAATTAATTGTGTGTAAGTAATAGCCTATGTGTGCAAAGCGTTCAATTATAATTATTTATGTGAGTGTTGTGAGAGAAATATTTGATACAGGTATAAATAACAAATTTGCTCTTTAACTCGACTAAATACACTTGTGTTACGATGTACATATTGTGTTTTATAAACACAACATGTGTTTTGTGTTTTAATTTTTTTTTTATCGTATTGAAAAATATTAGTAAAAAGATGTTGCATTAAAAAGTGATACAAACTTTTTAGAAGCAAAAAGTAGTAGTTTTAAATATATTTTTTAACAAATGGAATTTTTATTAATTTTGCACTCTTACCTGTTTTTTTTTTTAATTATGTCACACAGTTGACAACAATCTACCGCATTTAATCGTAAACAAGTTAAAACATTTTACAACTGGCTACTTTTGTATACTTTGGCAGGTCAATCTATACTAAAATACACACTTAAAAGCAGATTTATAATTTTGAATTAAAATAATTTTTATTTAAACAAATTAAAAGTGTTTTAATTAAATAAAGTTAAAATATAAATTAATTCAAAACATTGACAATAATAATAAGGCGGAATAATATTAAATTAAATATTAAATGAAGAAAATATGTATATGTATGAAAATAAACATTTATTCCGTTTGTGCACTAATTTCATTTTCTAATTCATGCTTTGGAATATTATAATGCAAAAACATAATTTTGTTTACACTTTCATCATTTATTGCAATACTGCATCTTTTCTCTGTTATTAAATTGCGTGCTGCCGAAAATACCCTTTCGGAAGCTGCACTGCTTGCAGGCGTAGCTAATACTTTACAACTGAGTTTATGTAGCAATGGAAATTGTTGTTTATTAGCTTCCCACCATTGCAGAATGTTGAACTCGTGATAAAAATTGATGGTTAAAGTTTCGTATTTCAATATTTCTGTTTCCACAGCATCCATACTGTTGTTTAATTGGGCTTTTGGCAAAAAATCGCAAATTAGCTCTATGTTTTCACTAGATACTTCTGACGTGCCTCCGCTTTGAGTTTGAGGTTCAACAACTTCTTCCAAAAACTTTCTCATTGTACGTTTACACTAATTTCTGATTTCTGTCTGCTCGTCTTCACTAAATTGAACCATTTTATTCAAAGGTGGGAAGAGAAATAGCCCAATTTTATGAAATATTGTCAAGTTGTTTAATACGACATTTTCCAAATAATACAACAATTTTTCCTTAAAATGTTTTGTAATTTCTATATCTGAATTATCGACGGCACATTTTTTTTTTACCGGTACATGTAAATGTAGACAAGATGCATTGTTGGGTAATTTTCACCTTCTAGTTTTTTAAAAGTGTCTTCAAATGTTTTTAATAGATCAACAAGAGCAGAAATTTGATTAAAGCTTATATTACTAATTCTGTTTAACTCGTTTTTTTGTTGTAGAAGTTGAATAATTTCTGACCAATTTTTCTGAATTGAAAGAAATAAATTGTAAATAGAATTCCAACGAGTTGGTGAAAAACTTTTTAATGTGCTGGAAAGTTTTGCATTGAGGCCAGAAATTTTAAAATATTTCACAAGTTTTGAACATAGCCGTGAAAGTTCTGCCACATCACTTACGTCTTCAATTGATTTTTGTACTGTATTGTGCAGTAGGTGGTCTACGCAATATATATGGTTATTATTTCTAAAAGCTGCTACCATATTTGAACCACGATCTGTAACAATAATGGTAAAGTCATCGAGGTCCAAGTCTTACATTCTCATCTGAAAAATAACAAGATAATATAGACGTATGTATTTATTTTGTAGACCAAATGAGTTTTGAGAATTTATGTCAGCGCCGCTGGAAGCCAAACCGCCTAAATTTATTAAAATAAAAACCAGAACAAAGTCGTATTGAAAAATAAATAAAATACTAAATAATATGCTAATGGTTTTTATAGAAAATATAATCGATTCTAAATTTAAAATTAAGCGATTTGATTTCAAAACGATTTATTTAACAAATTAAAATAATTAGATTTTTTCAAATATTTCTCCTTGTCATAAATAAGCAAAGTTTTAGGAAAGTTGGAAAAATCTTCATTATTTATTTCATTTGTTAATAAAAATAATTTGGTTTTAAAATTAAAAACAATCGTATATACATATGTCACTTAAATTGTTTCCCTTTCCTTGTAGTTCCAAATTTAGCTCATTTAAAATACTGCTTGTATCCGCCAGAAACGCAAGGTCTAAAATTAACTCATAATCATTCAACTGTATTAATTCACATTCGTCTAAATTTTCAGTTTCCCAAAAAAGCAACACCTCTTTTCTAAGATCGAATAACCTGTTTAGACAATCACCCCGACTAAGCCAACGAACTTCCGTAAACATTTTTAAGTCGTGGTGATTGGCGTTTACGTTTTTAAGAAAAATTACAAATTTTCTGTGCGTTAATGAATGATGACCCCCCGTATTCTATTGATTATCCGCTCTGCAGTCTTAATAGCGGCATGATCACTTATAAATTTTGAGGCAAGCATGGACTGATGAATTATGCAATGGAAAGCATGTACATCAATTCCATTTTGCTTAAGCTGTCCTACGAAACCTTCATACTTCCCGGCCATGACGTTTGCACCATCCGTGCAAACTCCTGCTAATTTTGAAGCTTGTGTAACAGATATCAGGTTTTCAAAGACTACGTCGTATAATACCTTACCTGTTACATTACCGTAAAACGTTTCAAGTGAGTACATAGTTTCAAAAATATTGTACTCACTATCTATGCATCGAACACAAATGACCAATTGGCAAAGATCATTAATGTCGGTGCTTTCGTCGAGGCAAAAAGAAAAATATTCACAATTTTTTAACTTTTCCCTAATCACAGATTGTATATGTGCAGCTAAAATTGATGTTCGCTTGACGACACTATTTCGGCTCATGGGAAGCGTTTTTATTACGCTGCAATCGATTTTCAGTTTTTCCAAAACTGCATTGAAAAGCTTTTTTGTAAAACCATGCAGTTTATGTCGGCTCAGTATGATAGTATATTGAAAGGAGTTGCCATAAATAAAAAAAGAATTGAATGTTTACAAAAGGAAAATTGTTTATTACGGGAAGAAGTAATGTCGTTAAAATCATCAATAAAATATTTAAATGATGGTAGAGTAAGGAATGATTGTATTATTAATGGAGTTGATGTAGGTGAAAATGTTGGACCAATTGATGTTGTTGTTGATATAGCTGACAATATTGGAGCTAATATTATTCCTGATCAAATAAATGATGCATATTTTATTCACAATAAAGACAAAGCAAACAAAAAAAAATCTGTGGTTGTTAAATTTACAACAAAATTTCAAAAAGAAAAATTTATGGCTGGAAAATCGAAGCTTAAAGAAAATGTTAATTTAAAAAATGTTTTTATAAACGACTTTTTGTGTAAAGAGTCAATTGAGCTTTTTAAATATGCTAAATCTGTAAAAGCAGTTGGATATAAACATGTTTTTACAAGAGGAAGTAAAGTTTTTGTAAGAAAAAATGATAATTCTCGTGTGTTTTTTATAAGATCTATGGATGATGTTGATAAAATTCTTATAAATTCAAGTGGAAGAGATATGCCAACATCTACAAGAAGTCGAGCCATTAATACAGTGAGTGTAAATTTGCCTGAGGAAGAAGAGAATGAAGGGGAAGATGCTGAAGAAGACGATAGTTCGTTTATGTCACCTAATTAAGTATATATTTTGTATTTAATAATGCTTTTAAACTTAAATTTTTATATCTTTTATGAATAATACTAAATATTTTTTTAATTTGAGATCATATAATAACTCTGTTTCAACAATAAATACAAATTTTTTTAATATAATTTCTGTAAATGTAAGAAGTGTTTCGTCATTGAAAAAATTTAATAAGTTTAAATTGCTTTTAAGCAAATTTAATAAACTTCCTGATGTTATAGCCGTACAGGAAACATGGTTTGATGCTAAATGTGTTAATTTGTATTCAATACCAGGTTACCGTGTTGTACATTGTTGCCGGAGTGATGGATATGGGGGAACTTCAATGTATGTTGCTGATAAATTAAACTACAAAATTCTTGTTAATCGGAGTGAGGAGTTTCTAGATTTGATAATGATTGAACTGCCTACAATAATTATTAACAATAAGCCACTGCGGCTTATTTCACTATACAGATCGCAGAAATGTATTTTTTCACAGTTTATTGAGAAAATTGAAGATATTCTTCCAGTAATGTCGAATGGTCAATGTGTGGTTGCGGGCGATTTCAACGTGGATCTGTTATTAAATGACAATTGCAAAAGAACTTTAGTAAATCTTTTTTCGGAATTTAGTATGGAGTCATGTCATGACCTAATTACTAGACCACTGAGTAAATCATCTATAGATTGCGTTTTCAGTAACATAATTAACTTTATCAATGTTAATTCTATTGAAACCACATTTACGGATCATAATCACCCTTATTGTGTTTGGCGTATTTAAAATACGCCTACGACAGTTTGGTAATAGATTAAAGGAAAAAAGTTCACGTTCTCTTTAATCTATTACCAAACAGTCGTAGGCGTATTTTAAATACGCCAAACACAATAAGGGTGAATATAATAAGCTGTTTCTTAAAAGTAAATAGATGTTTTAATGAAAATATATCAAAAACATGGTATAAATTCGACAATGCTAAATTTGATTCTATACTTGATCAGAACTTAGATGAAATCTATAATATTAATAATCCTTCAGAACAATGTAAGCAATTAATGCATGTGTTGTCTGATGCGGCTGATAAATGTACATCAACAAGTACCACAACAATAAACCATCGAACCAAACTTACACCTTGGATTACTAAAAACTTAGCTTCTTTGTTAGAACTCAAAGAGAAACTACTAAAAGCTCGAAGAAAAAAAAGGAATGATAAATTTATATCCGAAAGGCTGAAAAGAGTCAGTAAAATTATAAAAATTTGTAATAGAAATTTAATGAATAATTATTATTCCCGAAATTTGGAGCAAATCGGTGGTGACATTAAGAAAGCATGGAGGTTTCTTAACAATGCGCTTGGAAGGAATCTACAAGCCACACAACAAATTTGTTCAGTTGATGGTAACTTCATAACAAATGATAATGATAAAGTTATGGTTTTCAATCAGTTCTTTTTTGATACGATAGAGAACCTAAGTAGTAATATACCAGGTTATTCAAGTGGCAATATTAACAACTTTGGAACGTTAGCACACCTTGAAACAACCTTTAATCTTTCCAATATTAATAAAAACTGTGTTGAAGATATTTTAAATACAATATCAATGAAGAAGAGTTCTGGCTATGATAAAATAACACCTAAAATGCTATTATGCAAAAAAAGCAAAATTGCAGATATACTTTCGATTATTTTTGGGAAGATGATTGAGCTTGGTGAATACCCTGCTGTTTTAAAAATTCATAAAATTGTACCAATACCCAAAGGAGTGGGTTCTGATAATGTAAATATGTTTCGACCAGTGTCTGTTTTACCTATTGTAGATAGAGTTCTTGAAAGAATAATTTTTAATCAGTTATCTGAATATTTAGAAAAAAAATAACATTTTATTTGAACGCCAATTTGGATTCTGTAAAGGTTCGGGTACTGAAGAAGCGGTTGTGAATATTGTTGACTATATATGTGGAGGCTTTGATGCATGATTTAATGGAGTAGCAGGCGTTTTTTTTTGATTTGTCAAAAGCTTTTGACCTAGTTAATCATGACATTTTGATTAAAAAGTTGGCAATAATTGGTGTATCTAATAACTCTATTAAGCTATTAAAAGATTATTTAACAAAAAGGGAGCAATTCCTTCAGATTGGAGAAATCAAAAGTTCTTTATTAGCTGTTAAATGTGGTGTACCTCAAGGTAGTGTGCTTGGACCACTTTTATTCAAAATTTTTATAAACGATATTGGCAAAATAAACTTTAATGGAAAACTGTTCATGTTTGCGGATGATATTTGTTTGCTATATCGGTATAAGTACACTCAGGTGTTAAAAGCTCATGTAGAGTATGACTCGGCAATACTAGCGGAATATATAAGACTAAACAAGCTGGTTTTAAATGCAGATAAGACTAAGTTTATAAGATTCAGACCATACATTTTAAAGAACGATGAAACAGTTGCAGTTCATATTCACCCTTATTGTGTTTGGCGTTTTTAAAATACGTCTACGACTGTTTGGTAATAGATTAAAGGAAAATAGTTCACGTTTTCTTTAATCTATTACCAAACAGTCGTAGGCGTATTTAAAATACGCCAAACACAATAAGGGTGATTGATGGTGTGTTAATCCAGGAAGTCAATACCATACGGTATCTAGGCATGTTGTTTTGTAGTAATTTACAATGGGATGATCATATTGACTCCATTAAATCAAAAATATCTTCTGCTATCGGAGTTTTATATAAGTTCAAAAATAAACTTGATGTAAAAACGAAAATGCTAATATATCAGAGTTTGATACATAGTCACTTAACCTACCTTCCTATAATATATGGGTTTAAGAAAAATGCTTCGCTGAGGAGCTTACAATCGGCACAAAACAAGTCTTTGAAGTTGGTTTTCAATTTGCCAATCAGACATCATACTTTGGATCTTTTTGAGAATTATGCTATAAACGTCTTACCTATAAGAGCATTGTATAAAATGCAAATAATGAAGTTTGTTTTCAAATCCATTAAAAATGTTGGGAATTCGTCAGTACAATTCCAACAGAATGTTCAAATTACACATAGGTTAACAAGACAGAGCCAAAATTTGTCTGTTTCTAGATGTCGCCTTGAATTGTCAAAGCAGCGTGTTTGTTTTGCTGGTCCAAATGAGTTCAATAATTTACCAGTTTTTTTAAAAAACATTGAACTTTTGTCAACATTTAAAAGGGAATTAAAAAAATGTTTGTTAACCAATCTCGAAACACTTCTTGAGTAAAATTTTGTAATTTATATTAAAATTTTTTTTTTTTTTTTTTTGATAAAATTAAAAATAGATAAAAAACTGTATAAAATTAATATCAAAATTTAAATAGTTTATATATTTATGTAAATAATGAATTAACATTAGTTGCCTTTTAGCCTCTTCAATGCCAATATTGGTGCTGAGGCTTTAAAATATTTTTGTGATAAAAAGTTATTTGAAATAAAAAAAAAATGCCCCATCGGAAAATGGTCTTCCCTGTTTTACTATTTCCAAAGTTAGTAAATTTGATATTTCTATTTTTAACTCTTCTATCCTATCTTCATGCTTTCTTCTTGTGATACCCAACTTTTCAAGCTATCCAAATAAACCTTTTTTTTAATCTTATATTGGTTTTCCCTTTCTTTTACTTCATATTGTTTAATATCATTATGGAAATGATCATAATGCCTTTTCAAAGTATACAATCTCTTAAGTTCAAATGTTTTAAAACATAAGAGACATTGAAAATAATTAAATGCATTTTTTATCATAAAATATTTTTTATATGGCATCATTTATCTTTTTTTTTAATAAACTCATCCGCTTGCACGTCCGTTATCGCTGTCTACAAGACTATTAAATGAAATTCTAATTTGAAGTTTACAGGTATACACAATTGTACATAGAAATGGATTTCCCTGGTCTATTTATTCAAAAATAAAATGAATTACATGAGAATTATAACGTGAAAAAGTTATTTTAGTAAAAAGTTAGGGTATTCATAGTGGTAAGTAAAATATAAAGGGTATTCACGGTGTTGGGTTACTCATACTTCAAACATCTGTGCATACATTTTAATTCTAGCTAATGGTATATCATAACTTTTTACAAAATACCAAATGCGCACCTGAGTTTGCCTGCAAAAATGTATAAAGTCATTATAACAGGTCAAAGTTACGTTAAATAAATACCATAAAGTAGTAAGGTTTACTCTTTAGACTCGGTCATATAATTGTAGCATAAAAAAGTAAGCAATAAAAATAGTGCGAAACAATAAAGTTTCATTAATACATCAATAAAACACATCTTCTTACCCAAAAATTTTACCTGCTTTTACTTGCTTTTATGTGTATAGGTTTACACATAAATTGTAGCAAAACAAGACTTTTTTAACTTATTTTTTAAATATTTTTACCGACTTAAGAAAAGAGTTTTCTAAAAAAAACCCACCGGCGCGATTGGTACAGAAACAAAAATATTTTTACAATCACAAAATACCAACAAATTCTTGTGGCTTTTTCTTTTCTTAATAATTTCTGCATTTAGGTACATCTTTTTAACGAAAGAAAAAGGGACCCTGTTACAGGCATCAACGAATTTTTTTCACGAACAAAACACATATCGTTAGCTTAAATGCAAAACAATTATTTTGAAAATTTGAAATTTTTGTTGATTAGGATTCACTTTACATATATATTTTTATAAAATTTTAAAATTCTATCTTAAAAAATAACCACAATTGCACAATTGTGCAAAGAAATGGAAATCCCTGTTTTAAAATCATTGTACAATGTCAAAAACAGAAATAAAACAAAACAAAAACATAGATAATAAATAAAATAAAAAAGATAATAAAACAAAAAAAAAAAGATGTACCTACATACAGTTATTGTATATTTATTTATATACATAAATATATTTAGAGGCCTCAAAACAGGCCTTGCAATATTTGCGATATTTCCCGCTGAATGAAAGTGTTTCTCAGTAAACAATTATATTTTAAGCTCGCAAAATAAAAGAGCGTAAGCGTACATGTGAATTAATTTGCACAATTGTGCAAGGCGCTGACATCCCTGCTTTAAAGTGAAGGAAAGTCTGAAATTAAAAGAAACATGAAAAAATTAAAAGTTCGACTATTTTAAAAATATGTATTTTTAATTTCGGCGTGTGGGCAAAAAACTGATACTGACCTTAACCAATTGCAGCTTTTGGCACCTTCCCTCCAATTATAAAGGATACTATCCGTTGCATCGACTGGGGAATAAGAAAAAATTTGTTTTACATTTGTTTTATGTATATATAAAAATGTTATAATTACCTACATATCTATGCACTAACAGGAATATACAAAAGTTAAAGTAATACAGGGGTGTGCTGGGAATCGGAAACGTTAAACGCAAGAATTAGGAATTTGTTTTTAATTACTTTTATATAAAATTCTGTTAGAGAAATATTTGTATATTTGTCATTAAATTCTTTTATTACAGAGATCTTATTAACAAACGACTTTAAAAATTCTTGCGTTTTACGTTTACGATTTTCAGCATACCCATGCATTACTTTAACTTTTGTATATTCCTGATAGCAATTACAATTTTTATCCTTACTATGATGTAGGATGCAAATTAAAGAGCAATTCAAACTTAAATTCAAAGTTTGGTTTTATGTAATTTTAATTAATTTAATAATTACATAAAAGCCAGTTTTACTTCTGCATCGCTGGTTGGTGGTGGTGAAAGGTTCTTTCACCAATGAACCTAAGTAAATGTTTTGTCATGAATGAGATTAGACCAAATAACACAACCTAACTAAAATAGTTAAAAGAATTAAAATGGAGTATTTTTTTATGTTACTTACATTCTTATTCCCACAGTATTTACAGTTCCTGGAAACAGGTGGTATTGTAGGAATGATAATAACCTTGAATCTAGGACAGCATCGCCATGGCATGTCTTACTTCTATTAAATGTTCCACTTGGCTATGTTTGATATTCTCTTGCATGGCCTTGTTAGTTTGTTTGAACAAATCATTTGCTGAAATTCCCTTTACTCCTGCAGTTTTTTGTTTGTTTTTCAAGCAGCGAGATTTCCATTCCCATTTTTTTTGCTTTTTATTTTAGTTTTATTTGGCTTTCTTCAAGTTTTTTGTAATTCCGTCGTAAAAAAATTAAAAAATAGTGCTGCCAGACACATATAAATTCAAAAAATGAATGGAATAGAAACAATATAATACACTGAAAATAAAATATGTATTTTAACAAATATAATATGGGAGAATAAAATTTATACAACTTTTAGATACGGTAAAACATTTTATAAGAATAATCTACGTAAAAAGAAAAATATAACAATATATAAATATTAAATAAGTAAGACTAATTTAAAGTTAAAAAAACGTGACGAAAAAAATAAGTGGAAAAATAATAAAATAATCAACTAGAAAACTACATAGAAAACTGTATTAAAAATAAAAGTTTAAGTTATAAATGGCCTAATTAAATAATATGTTAAAATGCTAAACTATGCAATTTCGAAAGTTTCGAATTCACTTATGAGATTTTAGAAACACCCAAATTTACAGATTTTATTCAACTAGCAACTTTTTGGAAAATTTTTGAATTTTTTGACTTTAATACAGAACGCCCCCTAAACTTTTAATTTTCCGAAAGTGACAGCTGGTGGCTTTTATAGCCCTGGTTGAGGGCTTTCAAATTCACTTATCAGATTTGAGAAACATATAAATTTAGAGATTTTATTCAACTAACAACTTTTTGGAAAATTTTTGAATTTTTTGACTTTAATACAGAACGCCCCCTAAACTTTTAATTTCCCGAAAGTGACAGTTGGTGGCTTTTATAGCCCTGGTTGAGGGCTTTCGAATTCACTTATCAGATTTGAGAAACATATAAACATACAGATTTTATTCAACTAACAACTTTTTGGAAAATTTTTGAATTTTTTGACTTTAATACAGAACGCCCCCTAACAATACAACCTAAAATATATCAGAAAACATAACGAGGGCTATATTAACCATAAAAAGTCAAGAAATTAATAAAAATATGAAAAAAATCTTTAAACTTTGCGGCTTAAAATGTTTGAAAAATGTTTCAAAAAGTTGTTAGTTGAATAAAATCTGTAAATTTGTGTGTTTCTAAAATCTGGTAAGTGAATTCGAAAGCCCTCAACCAGGGCTATAAAAGCCACCAGCTGTCACTTTCGGGAAATTAAAAGTTCAGGGGGCGTTCTGTATTAAAGTCAAAAAATTTCCAAAAAGTTGTTAGTTGAATAAAATCTGTAAATTTGTGTGTTTCTAAAATCTGATAAGTGAATTCGAAAGCCCTCAACCAGGGCTATTAAAGCCACCAGCTGTCACTTTCGGAAAATTGGGGTGGGTATCAGATTGAAAAAGTTTTTAAAAAATAACATTCAAATTTTTTATATATAGGTTTGTCTTACAAGTTTTAAAATTATGTAACAGTACCTCTTCAAGAACAAGCCATTTAAGAGTTATGAATAGTAACAACCGTATTCATAAACATTTTAAACAACATTTCAAATCTGTTTTAAGCATAAATCGTTAAAATTGTATTCATAAGCGAATATTACCTGAAAACCCCTATTTAAAATCTTGTGTAAATAAACGAATTGTAAAATTGGTTCGACCCTTGTTTAAACCTATTTTAAAATTCCATTTTTGCTTTTTTGCTGTGTGTCTATGGTCATTTTGAACATTTTTGCGCGAAATTTTCAGTCAATTATTATTATGTATTTATACATTAAAAATAAAATGAAATTCAAAAATATTTATGTGTATAAAATGTTTTTTATTATTAATATATTTCTCAATTTCCCATTTTAAAGCTCAACAAATTATTCGTGGTTATTCCAAAATACGCGTCGAAGAAGTTAACATTTGCATGAAAACAAAAACAAAACCAAAACAAAGTGACGAAAATTGTTTTTGTTATCTATACAATTCTAAAATAAAATTAACGCGAGAGTTATAACGCGTTTCTTTCTCTTTTAAAAACTGTAAATTTTGAATGATAAACAAAAACAATTTTTGTCAATTTGGTTTTGTTTTTGTTATCATGTAAATGTTCACTTCTTCGACGCGTATTTTGGAATAACCACGATTAATTGCACATTATGAACTAGTGTTGGGTAAACGATCAAAACAGATAAAATAAAACTCGCTATTTGAATACTTTTTCATCAGCTATAAAATCATCATCTAAATTGCACTTTTACTAAAAAATGTTTGAACTCTTTTTTTTTAAATATAAGAGAAACTATCGTTCAACTATTCATTTATAAAAAAACAATTTTTTTTCTCACACACGACAAAAAAAATTTTAAATACGAGTACGAGTATGAATTAATAACCACTGTTTTGCATCATTATGATTTAAGTGACAAATAAAAAAGATAGCGTTGCCACCATCCAATTAAAAAATACGCTAAAACGTTTTTATAGTTAAAATGCTTTATGGTGTCTTCTTTTCTAAAAAGTAATGATGCATTATAGTTGTGTAATATATTTATTAGGTTAATGTGTATTTAACACGCTAAATACACATTAGTGTTGAGTGTAAAACGTAGCTAGTATTGTGTTCCATTGTAATTTAGAAATATGTATCACTTTGTAAGCCGAGAAGATAACAAAGTAGATAACAAAGTACTCAATTTGAAGAGAGTAATATTTTTTTTACTCATCAAAGAGAGAGGAAATGTTACTCAATTGCAGTGTGGCCATATCCAAAAATATTTTATTGCTAAATCGGCTTTAAAATAATGCTAAAAAAATCCTAAACTGCCAAAACATAATGCTAAAATTTAAATTGTATGTATTATTTTTTTTTATTTAAGTTAATATACCTCAATACATGATTTATTTTACATAATTCTTCCCTATAAACTTACATAATATCAATAGAACAAACTGATTAAAAAATAACAATAAAATATTTATTAAACATAAAAAGTCTTAAAACTATAAAAGAAATATATTTCAGTCCATATATACGTACATAAAAAGTTTTCAAACAAAAGGTACCATACCATAACAAAAAATCAAAGGAACTTGACCCATAAATGGCTTTTATAGTTATAGTATTTCAATTAAATTTATACAACATGTTTAATAAAAAATTTCATTTTATAAATTAAATACGTCATCAAATGAATACTCGTTTTCAGCTTCTGAAGATCGATCGAGATATCACTATAATATGTATGTTCTAATCGTATTTTTAAATGAGATCGTACATTTTTTAAGACTATCGCAACATTTTAAACCACACCAAATATGAAGTAGCGAATTTATAGTCTTTAACGTCATTCTTTTTCGACTTTTCGTTATTAAGAGATTTATACCACTAAAAACCTCTTTTAACTTCCGTGTTGCTAAATGGCAAAACTAAGAACTTCATTGCAAAAGAAGCAATGAAGTTTAATGCATTTTTATATCATTTACATACATTTATACAGAAATCAACAGTTGAGTTCTTATTTAATATGAATTTAGTTTCTGCCACTGATGTTCCAAAGTTGTTATTTCTTATACAGTGAAATCAATTATTTTTTCTTATATTTTGCCGGCAAAAGCTGAAGTTCTTTTTTTTTACAAATTGTTGCGGGAATTTTAAAATTTTAACTAAAAACCTAAAAAAATAGTGAAATATGTTTATTAATAAAATTTATTTATAAAATTAATAAGCAAAATGATGTTCTGCGATTCATAGAGCTGTACAGAAACCATGAAATTTTATGAATCTTTCATCATATAGGCGAAATGATTTGAAAATAAAAGCCTACGATTCTATAGCTTCTGAAACAAAAATGCCAGTGGAAGAAGTAAAGAAAAAAAATAAAGTCCCTTCGAACAGCCTACAGTGCAGAAAAATCAAAAGTGGAAAATAGCAAAACATTTTGAGTTGTTTTCTCGTCGACGACATCTTGAAAAAGTAAATTGCTTTCAACTTGCGCGCAGACTACGTCACAGCTGGCAATTTTTGCATATTTTGACAAACAGTATATGTCTATCAAGAAAAGCTTGATCGTGTGGCTGCAATGTTAGGAAAAAATTGTTTTTAGAATTGTGGTAGCACTTTTCAGTAGAAAATAATTGGTAAGTATGGCAATATTTTGTTAAAAAATTATTAAAAAAAAAGAAAAAGAAGAAGAAAAAAGAAAAACTTCTTAAAATTGTATTTATTTTATTATTTATTTATTATTATTTATTAATTTATTATTTATTTTTAATTTTAAGAATCTTTAGAAACGTCTCACACAATTTGGACGAGTGAATCTAATGGTGTTTTCTTTTCTAAAAAAAGTGTTGCATAAGTGTTACATGTGATTTGGCAACATTTTTAAATGTTCCCCTAATTTTTAGGAAGTGCTGCATATTTTACGTTTACAAAAGAACACAAATTCCGGCATAAAACAATAAAGTACAATTAGCGTTTTCAATTTAATGCGCTTTTTTTACCGATAATTTTTAAATAAAAAAAATGGGTAAACATTACTGATTTAAAATTAACATAAACAAACCAAAAAGTCTAATTTGGCGGAAAGTTTTAACAAAAAAACATTATTGGAATTAAAATGGCCGAAATTAACTGCAGCAATTTGGATGAGTTTGTTGAAGTAGAATTCCTTGAATCCCCAACAAACTACAAGCAAATCCAAGGTAAGCATAACATAATATATTTGCTAATGCAAATAAAATGTTAAAATCTTTTTTATAAGTATGGACAGATGGAGAAACGAGGAAACTTTTGGATCTTTACGCTGCTTATATGGCTGAAGTCGGGCCCTTAAAGCAGTTCCGAACAAAAAAAAATATGTGGGCCAAAATTTCATCAATTATATCAGAAAAGACACCAAAGCAGTGTGAAGAACGGTATAAAACCGTTCTAAGAAGAAAGAAAACGGCTGTGGATAATAACAGTGCTTCTGGTTCTAAAAGGAAAAAAATAGAGTTCGAAGAAGAACTAAATAAAATTTGCTTATTGGATGACTCAATAGAGCATGAAATTCAAATAAGCAGCCAAAAGTGCTTAATAAATGAAAAAAACGAAAAAGTTAAAATGGAAAAGATTAAAATAAAAAACAGGACTGTGCAAGAAACATTGATAGAGTTAGCAGAGAACAAAGAAAAAGCAAAAGAAAGGCGACATAAACAAAAAATGGATTTGTTGAAAATGCTGTTACAAGGAAAAGAAACCTAATTGGTCATACACAAATAAAATGAAATTAATTTTTTAAACAGTGATTAAATCCAAAAATTAATTTCCTATGTACATACGTGTAGCATTTTAAGACATCATTGCCAGAAACTCCTAGCAAAAAATATATTAGGGGCTTCCAAAGAAAAAGTTATTTGGCTATCATCTTAAAAGCTTTTTATAAGCATAAAAAGCCCAACCACAGGAAAGGCTCCATATTTTGACTCTACGCGACGCTCAAACACTTTCACGTTTTTCTTAAAAATTACATAGGGAAAAATTTGTTTTCGTATTTTGCAAAATACAATTTTGATGGGCATATTCTTCTAGAAAATTAAATTTTCCATAAAAAATCTCTTCAATGATTTGTCTGTAAACTTAACAGGTAAAAAGTTATCAGACTTTGAATACAATAGTTTTTTCTGTGATCGGAAACTACTTGCACAAATATTGTTTTTGTGTCTCATTTTTGCTAGTATTCAAAGTCTGAGAGATTTTTTATGGAAAATTTAATTTTCTAGAAGAATGTGTCCATCAAAATTGCAATTTTTTTTTTATTATTTTTATTTGCAAAATACGAAAACAAATTTTTTTCTTGTGGTTGGGCTTTTTTATGCCTACAAGGAACTTTTTAGATGATAGCCAAAAAAATTGTTTTTTTTAAACCCTACAAGCTAACAACATTAATTGATGGTACAAATTAGAATTTAATTGCTTTTCTTTTTTACTTTTATTGAATTTTAAAATGCATTGTTAATTTTTTTATAACTTTGTTAATGTTTTTTTATTACATTAGAAATAAATACATATTTATGTTTGTGAATTAAATAATAAAGTTTTTATTTCATTTCTTTTTACTTGTCCCAACTGTGTTAACAAATTATCGCGTCGGTCGTCATCAAAATGGTCGGAATTATGGTTAATTTCGTTTACACATATTTCCTCGTCAAAAGAGTCATTTTTTTCAATGCAAATGTTGTGGAGGACGCAAGCTGCAATTATAAATTTTGCCATGTTTTCAACATTATTAAAATAAAGTCGCATCAATTGCCTAAAACGACATTTAAGAACGCCAAATGCGTTTTCTATCTTCACTCGCGTCTGACAAAATTTTTAATTGTAGTTTTTTTCTGAAGCAGTTAAATTGCCATAATCACGGAACGGTGTTAAAATATAATCTCTTAGCGGGTAGGCTGAATCACCCAGCAAATGATACTTTGGTGCACATAAATTTGGCAAATCTTTACCTATAAATGAAAGCTTCAGTATCCGTGAATCGTGAATTTTACTGGGAACTCCTGTATATACATCTAAAAATCGCAGCTTTGAATCGCAGATTCCTTGAAGAGTAATTGACACAGTGTCATGCCTATTTGCGTAGGTGGATCGAATTTTATGTTTAGGAGTTCTTACAGATACGTAGCTTCCATCAACACACCCCAAAACATTTGGAAAACCAGAAATCTTTAAAACAAATTTGATAAAAATTTGTTTCTTTAAAATAATATTTACTGTATTCCCTACCTTTTGAAATTCACTGGCCACTGCTTCTTTCTCAGCGTTAGTTTGTGGAAATTTTATCACTTCAGGGGCTACTTCTTCCAATAAAAATTTTATAACTTTTTGAATGGACGTGTGTAGATTTGACAATGACATGTCAAACACATTTGCCACTTCTCTAAAGGTAGTTTTGTTGCCACTGAACCTGAAATAAAGTTTATGCTTGAAGAATATTATTTTAAATATGTACAAATATATTTTACCATAAAAATGAAAGAACTTGTTTTTCTTCGCTTGTCTGTTTTCTTCCTCCCTGATATTTCCGGACAATATTCCAATTAGAATACATTTCTAATAGGTACTGTGTACTTTTTCGGGTTAGTCGTAAATTGTTCTTAAACTGAAAATAAATAAAACATGTTAAATTTTTAATAAAAACATTTGAAATATGTATGTTTGCTTACATCGTTTTCAGAGTATTGATGAATTACATTTTCAACAAAGTCCTTAGCTCGCGGTAAAAAGTTTCTTCTAAGCAACACTGCTCTCTGATGACGAAGATGATTCCAACAAATATTGTATCACAACATGTTTTGCTTCCATATCAACTACAAAAATTATCTATATATATAAAAGAAAGTCGTGTTAGTTACACCACTTATAACTCAAGAACGGCAGAACAGATTTGGCTGAAAATTGGTAGGGAGGTAGCTTAGAGGCAGGAGACGGACATAGGATACTTTTGCCCCGCCCACTTTTTTCGATTTACCTAAAATCAGAAAACGGCTCCATCGATTTGACTAATTTATCTTTCAAATGTTCGTATTAATCCATTTTAAGTTTTCATCGATAGAAAAATTTACCACGCCTACTTTTACGCCCACTTTTTCTATTAAGCGCATAACTGAAGAACGACTTGACCGATTTGGACGATTTTGATTTGACTAATTTATCTTTCAAATGTTCGTATTAATCCATTTTAAGTTTTCATCGATAGAAAAATTTACCACGCCTACTTTTACGCCCACTTTTTCTATTAAGCGCATAACTGGAGAACGACTTGACCGATTTGGACGATTTTTTCTTCAAAATGATCGCCATGGCTTAACTTAGGTTTTTACGGAAAGAAAATTTTGCCCCGCCCACTTTTACGCCCACTTTTTTCGATTTACCTAAAATCAAAAAACTGCTCCATCGATTTGACTAATTTTTCTTTTAACTGTTCGTATTAATTTATTTTACGTTTTCATCGAAAGAAAAATTTACCACGCCTACTTTTACGCCCACTTTTTCAATTAAGCGCATAACTGAAGAACGACTTGACCGATTTGGACGATTTTGATTTGACTAATTTATCTTTCAAATGTTCGTATTAATCCATTTTAAGTTTTCATCGATAGAAAAATTTACCACGCCTACTTTTACGCCCACTTTTTCTATTAAGCGCATAACTGGAGAACGACTTGACCGATTTGGACGATTTTTTCTTTAAAATGATCGCCATGGTCCACCTTAGGGTTTTACGGAAAGAAAATTTTGGCCCGCCCACTTTTACGCCCACTTTTTTCGATTTACCTAAAATCAAAAACCTGCTCCATCGATTTGACTAATTTATCTTTCAAATGTTCGTATTAATCCATTTTAAGTTTTCATCGATAGAAAAATTTACCACGCCTACTTTTACGCCCACTTTTTCTATTAAGCGCATAACTGAAGAACGACTTGACCGATTTGGACGATTTTGATTTGACTAATTTATCTTTCAAATGTTCGTATTAATCCATTTTAAGTTTTCATCGATAGAAAAATTTACCACGCCTACTTTTACGCCCACTTTTTCTATTAAGCGCATAACTGGAGAACGACTTGACCGATTTGGACGATTTTTTCTTCAAAATGATCGCCATGGTTTAACTTAGGTTTTTACGGAAAGAAAATTTTGCACCGCCCACTTTTACGCCCACTTTTTTCGATTTACCTAAAATCAAAAAACTGCTCCATCGATTTGACTAATTTTTCTTTTAACTGTTCGTATTAATTTATTTTACGTTTTCATCGAAAGAAAAAATTACCACGCCTACTTTTACGCCCACTTTTTCTATTAAGAGCATGATTTGAGAACGGCTTGACCGATTTGGACGATTTTTTCTTTAAAATTATCGCCATGGTCCAACTTATTCTTTTTTGATTGAGCCCATATCCACACCATATGTAAGTTATTTTTTAAAAAAAATTTATGATAGGTATTCCATGGATTTTTATTTTAAAGGCCGTAAATTTCGTTAAATGCTCAATTTAAATCGTGTGGTAATACAAAACTAATGTTTACTTAGGACCAGCAACGTAGACCGGGTCAGCTAGTATACATATGAAATTATCACGAGAGACGCACTACAAAAATTATTTATTTTTCAGAATAAAAAATCCAACTATTAATCTAGCGCAAGGTAAATTCAACTAAAGGTGGTGGCAAGACTACAACAAAACCATAACAAAACTTGCCACCACCTTGTACTGAATTCGCTTTGATCTAGTGCTACACTCATGCCCCTTTAATTAAAATGAGTGTTGAACATGTAGCATTTTTTTTAATTTTAAAGGTAACATCATCAGAAAAGAACGCTTTACACTTTTAAAATATTGCATGTTTTTCAGAAAAGAACATAAAAAAATGTAAGAGGCAGAATAAATGCAGAATTTTACTCAGAAAAGAAAACGCCATAAAATATTGAATTAATTTTGCATTACATTTTTATATTAAAAATACAGTAGCATCGTAAATAGTGGCTTAAGAGGAGTTTTGCACTTTAAACCAGCCGGTGCAAATTACATCTAAGTTAATTTATTAAAAATAAGTAATTGAAATAAATTAAGTGTGTTATTTTCGAAAAATTTGCTTATTATTGCATTTTTTACAATTAAATACCGCTTAGAATATATAATATTTCGAAAAAGTAAGCAAACCTTGGAATATTTCGGTTTACTTTTTCGCGATTCTACTGTATAACAATAAAAAAGTCTTTACAGTTCAGAGTTTTTAGAGAAAAAAATAAAACTTATCAAACATAAAAAAACTACACAAATTTGCTTGCATTCATTTAAGGCAAATTCAACAAGGTAAACTCTTCAGAGCAACTGCTCGTCAGCTGTTAAGTCCAATTTGTCATAAAAATTTTCTTGTTTAATTGTCGAAGTTAAAATTTTTTGAGGAAAAACTAATTTTGTGTGAAACTTTTATTAAAATTGATTACAAAGTTTGTATACTTCTGCTGTATTTTTTAGAGTTGTAATTGTTGCAGCGATGAGTTTACCTTGTTGAATTCGACTCGGTATTCATATGTACTAGATAAATTTTTTTTAATTGCCTAAAATATATCCAAGTTTTTTTATAAAGAGATCAACACTTAATATCTAGTAAGGATTCAAAATAATAATTTTTTAAAATATATATAATTTTTTAAGAAGTTTAATATTTTCATATAAAAAATATAACAACAAAACTGCATTTTACATTTTACATAGTTAAACAAGTAAGAAAGTATAGTCGGTCAAGCCCGACTATATGATACCCTACACCACAGTATTAAAAACACATCATGCTTATGTGTTCATATAAATATGGATTTATCTGTGTTCATAAACTTCATTAAAATCGGTTTGAAAGTTTGTGAGAGGCAGAAATTGACCCCTACCTCCCCTAGTGGTCCTATTTTTGAAAAATTGTATAGCTTATGTGTTCATATAGATATGGATCTATCTATGGTTTAAATTTTATTAAAATCGGTTTGAGAAGCAGAAATTGCCCCTATCTCCCCTCGTGGTCCTATTTTTTAAAAAATGCATCTCTTTTGTGTCCAAAAAGATATAGTTCTATCTATGTTTGAAATTTCATTAAAATCGGTTTAATAGTTTTTGAGAGGAAGAAATTTTCCCTTATCTTCCCTCGTGGTCCTACGATTTGGCCCATTTTCAATAGGCTTGGTCCTTGTGCTAATAAGAACCTATGTCCCAAATTGTATCAAATTATCTCCAAAATTGCGACCTGTACTTTGGTCTAGGACCAATATTTTAAGGCGTTACACACATCAGCACAAATGCATAATACCTTCTCCACTATTGTGGTGTGGGTATAAAAAGAAAAACCAAAAACTTTATAAAAAAATTAAACAAAATTCTACATAAATAGATACCCCCATATTAATAAAAAACAGTTCGGGCTTATGACAGGTTTATTAAACAAATTTTCATAAAAAATTATTTTTATATGAATATAAGGGATAGTATTTATGTTTGAATTTATTTGTACAATATGATTTATTTTCGTAAATTGATTTAATAAATTCTGTTTAATACTTTTGAAAAAGTGTTCAAAAATTTATTTCAATTATTCCAAATTAATAAAGTTAATATTTTCATCATTATTGTTATAGCAGCAAAAAATTTAAAAAGCACCAAAAATGGTGCGAAACGCACCGAGTTGACAACTCTGAAACAATCGATTTTTACAGCTAGTTCAGATAACCTTGCGATAAAAATTAGAGAAGAGAGTAATTGTTCGCGCTTCGCAAGTAGATTCAATATGAATCTACTTGCTTCGCTCTCAAAATTTTGTATGGCGAAGCAGTTGCTTCGTTCATGATTGGGATGTGAAGCATGAATAGAGAGCACAGAGTATACAGAGGCGTCACGAGACAGAAAATATTGTGTTTTTTTCTGTCTTTTTCTTCGAAAGCTGCCCTTTTTGCGTTTTTTGTTTTGATTATGCAATTTGTGTAGATAGAAGCGGCCTGTTCAAGGCGAATTCAACAAGGTAAACTCAACTCGTCAGCCGTTCATCAGCTGTGTCCACGGCGAATTAAGAAAAAATAGGGAAACGTCAAAATAAAATTTTGTTTATGTTTTGCGCCAAAATAACCGAAAAAATTTCTGAGAAAAACTGCGAATAATTAAAGTGAATTTAATAATCTCTTTTATTACCCAAACAAAATTTTTATTTTGTTTTTCAATAAATTTTTGCCGTGTCAGCATTTTTGACAGCCGCCTATTAAATTGCAAAAAAATACATGGGGCTTTTTGTAGTTGTAGAGTTGCACTTACCTTGTTGAATTCGCCTTGGGCCTGTTTTTACGCATTGTCACTTCACTAACAAAAAACGTTTTCTTTCTCTTTCTTCGAAAGCTGCCCTCGCAAATGATTTAGGCATTTTTCATACGTCACTTTTTTCATCTCTGTATACTTTGTGATAGAGAGCGAAGCACGTACCGTGGAAACATGGGTTAAGTCGGTTGTTGTCTAAATCAAAGCGTGTATGGCTTTGTCAATTGATTAGTTTGACGGTTGTCGAGTTGGTTGAAAAATCAGCCAATTTTGATGTACTAATTTACATATAAAAATAATGTTAATATTTCCTACCCTATATAAACAATTTATGAACGTGCGCCAAGATAGCGTCGATAGTTATCCACAAAAACCAAGAATTGAATCGGTGCTTTTGGGGGATGAACAAAAAATGGGAATTTAATGCTTTTGGGAGTTTTGTTTTTGGGAATTCAAAATTTAAGAATAAGGGTGTTCGAATTAAAATGAGGAAGTATATACGGAGTTAAAATTTAGTAAACAATAATAAAAATATAATATATAATTAAATGAAGTTTATTTATAATTAAAAACAAACATTTTTACTTATAATAAAAAAAGACTTCTTCTATGATAAAAAGACAAATCATAAATATTTAATAAAAATATAAAGTATGTATTAATAAAACCGAATTTGGTGTTTCATTTTTTTTTGGGGTGAGAGGTAACGTCAAGGAAGAAATTCTAGTTTTCCAGAAATCAGGTTTAGGGTAACGTCAAGGAAAAAACTGCATAGATTATGAAAGTAGGTGTACTATAGAGTATAAAACGCTTTCCGTGCAAAAAATTGCCTTGCCAGTTTTCCAGAAATCTGGGTTCCTCCAAAATGGTCACTAAAAACTGGGATTTAATTTTTAAGTGGTTTAGAGGCAACGTCAAGGAAAAAACTGGATAGATTATGAAAGAAGACGTACTAAAGAATATAAATCGCTTTCCGTGCAAAAAATTTCCGGACCAGTTTTCCAGTAATCTGGGCTCCTCCAAAATGGTCAGTAAAAACTGGGATTTAATTTTTAAGGGTGTTAGAGGTTACGTCAAGGAAAAAACTGGATAGATTGTGAAAGTAGACGTACTAAAGAATATAAATCGCTTTCTGTGTAAAAAATTGCCGGGCCAGTTTTCCAGTAATCTGGGCTCCTCCAAAATGGTCAGTAAAAACTGGGACTTAATTTTTAAGTGTGTTAGAGGTAACGTCAAGGAAAAAATTGGATAGATTATGAAAGTAGACGTACTAAAGAATATGTAATAATTAGGTGGGGGCTAATTATTATTATTAATGTTGTTTGCCAATGGGCGTGGTATCTGAGGGGATGATAAGGGTTATTACAATTACTTGGACAGTAATTATAATAAGACCATAAAATAGAGAGAAAGGGTGAGTGGGTTCCTTTAGACGGACTTTGGTTTAGAAAATCTTACCTTCTTGCGCTTTCTATTTATTTAGAGTTACACAATGTTGATCTGAACCAAGCTTTATTGACAACAACGAGATTTAAATTTTTACTTTATCCAACTTTATTTAGGTTTTGGGTTGACAAGTTAATGTAGATTTATGGCTGACAATGTATGTATATTAAAATAAGCAAATGTTATTTGAATTTTTCGTAGGTATATCAAATTTATTCCAGTTGTAAGGTGCACAAGGTTTTTTTTAATTTTAGCTTTATGTAGATTTAAGTTTAGTCAAATGTAGAAAATTCTATTACAATTTTAGTTTTATGTAGAGTTAAGCTTAGCCAAATTAATTTAAATTTAAGTGTAGCAAAATGTAATTTTAATTTTAGTTAATTTTAGGTAGATTTAAATTTAGTAAATTTTATCAAGATCCAAATGTAGCAAATTCTATGTTAAATTTAGTTTTATGTAGATTTAAGTTTAGCCAAATTTATTTAGATGTAAGTGTAGCAAAATTATATTTCAATTTTAGTTTGTGTAGCTTTACGTTTAACACATTTTATTTCACTTTAGTTTTAACAATGTTTCCTTAACTTCTTAATTTATTTTTATGTACATAAAGTCAATTTTAACAAATTCTATTTTTTTTAAGATTTTTTTTTTTATTTGTACTTTTCCTTTTTTTTTATCACACACTCTAAGAATAAAGAGAAACTAAACTTGTCAATTAGGAGGTCAAAAATCAAGTGCCAAAAAGAGCAAAAATTAAAAGGCAAGAAGCTGCAGTTAACAGGTTGAATCGGTACAAAAAAAGCAAAAGTAATGACATTTGACATATTTTAAATCTAGGGTTTACATGTATGTTACTATAGATTTCAGGGTTCCGATATACAACAAGTAAACCGGAACGTATATATTTTAATTATTTCAAATATGTTATTAATATATAAATAAAGTTATTTCAATTAATTCATTTTAATATAAATTATAATATACAAGGCATATAATATAAGTATAATTAGCGTAAATTTGTTAGTGTTCAAACTTTGTTTGGACAGAATATAAATCGCTTACCGTTCAAAAAATTGCCGGGCCAGTTCTACTTCTTCCAATAAAAATTTTATAACTTTTTGAATGGACGTGTGAAGATTTGACAATGACATGTCAAACACATTTGCCACTTCTCTAAAGGTAGTTTTGTTGCCACTGAACCTGAAATAAAGTTTATGCTTTAAGAATATTATTTTAAATATGTACAAATATATTTTACCATAAAAATGAAAGAACTTGTTTTTCTTCGCTTGTCTGTTTTCTTCCTCCCTGATATTTCCGGACAATATTCCAATTAGAATACATTTCTAAAGGCCAGTTTACACGGTAATACAATGTATTACGACTTTGTAGAATCAAAATATTACGAAATTCTCTCCGTGTTTAAAAGAAAAAAATAAAAATCTTTTGTAGGTATAATTCATGTTTACACGGATGGTATAAGTAAAATCAAAAATAATAACAAAAAAGCAGATGGTTGCAGTTTTAAATATTTACAAAAACAACATGAAAATTTCCTGAGTTGAATTAAGTTGTTTTTGTAATTGTATAAAAATGCTATCACCTTTAATGTACTCCGTTAAAATACACCTCTGGTGTGATGAGAATACATAAGTTTCTAAAATGGTTTAGAAAAAAACCATTTACCGACCGCTTGTCAGATTTTGTATCCGTATTCTCTCTTACTCAATACATTTTGCTTTTACATGATAAGATTTTTCTCATTCTACATAATCTTTCGACATGTCGTAATACATTATATTACCGTGTAAACTGGCCTTAATAGGTACTGTGTACTTTTTCGGGTTAGTCGTAAATTGTTCTTAAACTGAAAATAAATAAAACATGTTAAATTTTTAATAAAAACATTTGAAATATGTATGTTTGCTTACATCGTTTTCAGAGTATTGATGAATTACATTTTCAACAAAGTCCTTAGCTCGCGGTAAAAAGTTTCTTCTAAGCAACACTGCTCTCTGATGACGAAGATGATTCCAACAAATATTGTATCACAACATGTTTTGCTTCCATATCAACTACAAAAATTATCTATATATATAAAAGAAAGTCGTGTTAGTTACACCACTTATAACTCAAGAACGGCAGAACAGATTTGGCTGAAAATTGGTAGGGAGGTAGCTTAGAGGCAGGAGACGGACATAGGATACTTTTGCCCCGCCCACTTTTTTCGATTTACCTAAAATCAGAAAACGGCTCCATCGAGTTGACTAATTTTTCTTTCAAATCTTCGTATTAATCCATTTTAAGTTTTCATCGATAGAAAAATTTACCACGCCTACTTTTACGCCCACTTTTTCTATTAAGTGCATAAATTGAGAACGGCTTGACCGATTTGGACGATTTTTTCTTTAAAATGATCGCCATGGTCCACCTTAGGGTTTTACGGAAAGAAAATTTTGCCCCGCCCACTTTTACGCCCACTTTTTTCGATTTACCTAAAATCAAAAAACTGCTCCATCGATTTGACTAATTTATCTTTCAAATGTTCGTATTAATCCATTTTAAGTTTTCATCGATAGAAAAATTTACCACGCCTACTTTTACGCCCACTTTTTCTATTAAGCGCATAACTGGAGAACGACTTGACCGATTTGGACGATTTTGATTTGACTAATTTATCTTTCAAATGTTCGTATTAATCCATTTTAAGTTTTCATCGATAGAAAAATTTACCACGCCTACTTTTACGCCCACTTTTTCTATTAAGCGCATAACTGGAGAACGACTTGACCGATTTGGACGATTTTTTCTTCAAAATGATCGCCATGGTTTAACTTAGGTTTTTACGGAAAGAAAATTTTGCACCGCCCACTTTTACGCCCACTTTTTTCGATTTACCTAAAATCAAAAAACTGCTCCATCGATTTGACTAATTTTTCTTTTAACTGTTCGTATTAATTTATTTTACGTTTTCATCGAAAGAAAAAATTACCACGCCTACTTTTACGCCCACTTTTTCTATTAAGAGCATGATTTGAGAACGGCTTGACCGATTTGGACGATTTTTTCTTTAAAATTATCGCCATGGTCCAACTTATTCTTTTTTGATTGAGCCCATATCCACACCATATGTAAGTTATTTTTTAAAAAAAATTTATGATAGGTATTCCATGGATTTTTATTTTAAAGGCCGTAAATTTCGTTAAATGCTCAATTTAAATCGTGTGGTAATACAAAACTAATGTTTACTTAGGACCAGCAACGTAGACCGGGTCAGCTAGTATACATATGAAATTATCACGAGAGACGCACTACAAAAATTATTTATTTTTCAGAATAAAAAATCCAACTATTAATCTAGCGCAAGGTAAATTCAACTAAAGGTGGTGGCAAGACTACAACAAAACCATAACAAAACTTGCCACCACCTTGTACTGAATTCGCTTTGATCTAGTGCTACACTCATGCCCCTTTAATTAAAATGAGTGTTGAACATGTAGCATTTTTTTTAATTTTAAAGGTAACATCATCAGAAAAGAACGCTTTACACTTTTAAAATATTGCATGTTTTTCAGAAAAGAACATAAAAAAATGTAAGAGGCAGAATAAATGCAGAATTTTACTCAGAAAAGAAAACGACATAAAATATTGAATTAATTTTGCATTACATTTTTATATTAAAAATACAGTAGCATCGTAAATAGTGGCTTAAGAGGAGTTTTGCACTTTAAACCAGCCGGTGCAAATTACATCTAAGTTAATTTATTAAAAATAAGTAATTGAAATAAATTAAGTGTGTTATTTTCGAAAAATTTGCTTATTATTGCATTTTTTACAATTAAATACCGCTTAGAATATATAATATTTCGAAAAAGTAAGCAAACCGTGGAATATTTCGGTTTACTTTTTCGCGATTCTACTGTATAACAATAAAAAAGTCTTTACAGTTCAGAGTTTTTAGAGAAAAAAATAAAACTTATCAAACATAAAAAAACTACACAAATTTGCTTGCATTCATTTAAGGCAAATTCAACAAGGTAAACTCTTCAGAGCAACTGCTCGTCAGCTGTTAAGTCCAATTTGTCATAAAAATTTTCTTGTTTAATTTTTTTATTTTAATTACACTTAATTGTCGAAGTTAAAATTTTTTGAGGAAAAACTAATTTTGTGTGAAACTTTTATTAAAATTGATTACAAAGTTTGTATACTTCTGTTGTTTTTTTTAGAGTTGTAATTGTTGCAGCGATGAGTTTACCTTGTTGAATTCGACTCGGTATTCATATGTACTAGATAAATTTTTTTTAATTGCCTAAAATATATCCAAGTTTTTTTATAAAGAGATCAACACTTAATATCTAGTAAGGATTCAAAATAATAATTTTTTAAAATATATATAATTTTTTAAGAAGTTTAATATTTTCATATAAAAAATATAACAACAAAACTGCATTTTACATTTTACATAGTTTAACAAGTAAGAAAGTATAGTCGGTCAAGCCCGACTATATGATACCCTACACCACAGTATTAAAAACACATCATGCTTATGTGTTCATATAAATATGGATTTATCTGTGTTCATAAACTTCATTAAAATCGGTTTGAAAGTTTGTGAGAGGCAGAAATTGACCCCTACCTCCCCTAGTGGTCCTATTTTTGAAAAATTGTATAGCTTATGTGTCCATATAGATATGGATCTATCTATGGTTTAAATTTTATTAAAATCGGTTTGAGAAGCAGAAATTGCCCCTATCTCCCCTCGTGGTCCTATTTTTTAAAAAATGCATCCCTTTTGTGTCCAAAAAGATATAGTTCTATCTATGTTTGAAATTTCATTAAAATCGGTTTAATAGTTTTTGAGAGGAAGAAATTTTCCCTTATCTTCCCTCGTGGTCCTACGATTTGGCCCATTTTCAATAGGCTTGGTCCTTGTGCTAATAAGAACCTATGTCCCAAATTGTATCAAATTATCTCCAAAATTGCGACCTGTACTTTGGTCTAGGACCAATATTTTAAGGCGTTACACACATCAGCACAAATGCATAATACCCTCTCCACTATTGTGGTGTGGGTTTAAAAAGAAAAACCAAAAACTTTATAAAAAAATTAAACAAAATTCTACATAAATAGATACCCCCATATTAATAAAAAACAGTTCGGGCTTATGACAGGTTTATTAAACAAATTTTCATAAAAAATTATTTTTATAATGAATATAAGGGATAGTATTTATGTTTGAATTTATTTGTACAAGATGATTTATTTTCGTAAATTGATTTAATAAATTCTGTTTAATACTTTTGAAAAAGTGTTCAAAAATTTATTTCAATTATTCCAAATTAATAAAGTTAATATTTTCATCATTATTGTTATAGCAGCAAAAAATTTAAAAAGCACCAAAATGGTGCGAAACGCACCGAGTTGACAACTCTGAAACTATCGATTTTTACAGCTAGTTCAGATAACCTTGCGATAAAAATTAGAGAAGAGAGTAATTGTTCGCGCTTCGCAAGTAGATTCAATATGAATCTACTTGCTTCGCTCTCAAAATTTTGTATGGCGAAGCAGTTGCTTCGTTCATGATTGGGATGTGAAGCATGAATAGAGAGCACAGAGTATACAGAGGCGTCACGAGACAGAAAATATTGTGTTTTTTTCTGTCTTTTTCTTCGAAAGCTGCCCTTTTTGCGTTTTTTGTTTTGATTATGCAATTTGTGTAGATAGAAGCGGCCTGTTTTTACGCATTGTCACTTCACTAACAAAAAACGTTTTCTTTCTCTTTCTTCGAAAGCTGCCCTCGCAAATGATTTAGGCATTTTTCATACGTCACTTTTTTCATCTCTGTATACTTTGTGATAGAGAGCGAAGCACGTACCGTGGAAACATGGTATAAGTCGGTTGTTGTCTAAATCAAAGCGTGTATGGCTTTGTCAATTGATTAGTTTGACGGTTGTCGAGTTGGTTGAAAAATCAACCAATTTTGATGTACTAATTTACATATAAAAATAATGTTAATATTTCCTACCCTATATAAACAATTTATGAACGTGCGCCAAGATAGCGTCGATAGTTATCCACAAAAACCAAGAATTGAATTGGTGCTTTTGGGGGATGAACAAAAAATGGGAATTTAATGCTTTTGGGAGTTTTGTTTTTGGGAATTCAAAATTTAAGAATAAGGGTGTTCGAATTAAAATGAGGAAGTATATACGGAGTTAAAATTTAGTAAACAATAATAAAAATATAATATATAATTAAATGAAGTTTATTTATAATTAAAAACAAACATTTTTACTTATAATAAAAAAAGACTTCTTCTATGATAAAAAGACAAATCATAAATATTTAATAAAAATATAAAGTATGTATTAATAAAACCGAATTTGGTGTTTCATTTTTTTTGGGGTGAGAGGTAACGTCAAGGAAGACATTCTAGTTTTCCAGAAATCAGGTTTAGGGTAACGTCAAGGAAAAAACTGCATAGATTATGAAAGTAGGTGTACTATAGAGTATAAAACGCTTTCCGTGCAAAAAATTGCCTTGCCAGTTTTCCAGAAATCTGGGTTCCTCCAAAATGGTCACTAAAAACTGGGATTTAATTTTTAAGTGGTTTAGAGGCAACGTCAAGGAAAAAACTGGATAGATTATGAAAGAAGACGTACTAAAGAATATAAATCGCTTTCCGTGCAAAAAATTGCCGGACCAGTTTTCCAGTAATCTGGGCTCCTCCAAAATGGTCAGTAAAAACTGGGATTTAATTTTTAAGGGTGTTAGAGGTTACGTCAAGGAAAAAACTGGATAGATTATGAAAGTAGACGTACTAAATAATATAAATCGCTTTCTGTGCAAAAAATTGCCGGGCCAGTTTTCCAGTAATCTGGGCTCCTCCAAAATGGTCAGTAAAAACTGGGACTTAATTTTTAAGTGTGTTAGAGGTAACGTCAAGGAAAAAATTGGATAGATTATGAAAGTAGACGTACTAAAGAATATAAATCGCTTACCGTTCAAAAAATTGCCGGGCCAGTTTTCCAGTAATCTGGGTTCATCCAAAATGGTCAGTAAAACTGGGATTTAATTCTGAAGGGTGTTAGAGGTAACGTCAAGGAAAAAACTGGATAGATTATTAAAGTAGACGTACTAAAGAATATAAATCGCTTTCCGCGCACATAGACATATATATAATTTGAGGTAATAACTATCAAACGTTTTTTGTCTTATAAAACTCCTATAACAATTTATCAATACTATCAACTGTTTGTAGTTTGTGTTTAAGTATGGCAACTTTCTTTATATATTGCTGTCATTTTATTGCTAGTGATGCATGATACTTCTATTCGGTTCACATGATATTCTATATATAATTTTTTTTCTTAATTGTAGAACTTAAAAATTATTGTTATCAAATAAAACTACATATTATTTTAGTTTCTAAACAAAATGTTGCCGAAAGGTATCATAAAAACTTTTGCTTGTACCTTTTTTAAATGTAAGATAAGAAAGTATTCGAATAAAAAGTTTGTTAACTTCTTACTAACATCACTATTATTATGATTTGCTTATTTTATTTTTATACCATCCACCAAAATTAGTTGTGAAGAGGGTGTCATTCCGTGTGAAACTTTTTTATTATTCATCTCAGACCCCATAAAGTATATATATTCTGGTGTCTTGAGTGTTTCCAAGTCGATTAAGCCATGTCCGTCTATGCGTCTGTTTGTCTGTTGAAAACACGCTCACTTTCGAAAAACTCAAAAGAAATAAACAAACTTGGCGCCAAATTGCTTCTGGTTATCCTAAGCAGTTTGGGATTGAAATCAAGCAAAATCGGTTTAGCAGGATCAGAGCTATAAATCAAAATGTGGAACCACCACTTAAAAAAATTGATAATTTGTTTACAAAAAAAAAAAAACATAAATGGTGGATAATGCACACAGAATAATATAAGATTTCGCAAAGATTCGTTTTATTTGACTGGAAATCAAGCTGTAAAACTTCGTGAAGATCGGTCCATAATTTTCCATAGGCCCCATATAAGCACTACTCCCGGAAAACAGTATAGTACGCCTAAAACCGTAATTAATAATGATATCATAGCAAATTTTGGCACGTCCCAGTTTTGAAGGACTAAAAATTACACTGTGAAATTTCGTGAAGATCGGTCCATAATTTACGATTTACTGGAACTAGAAATATGACTATAAAATTTTGTGAAGATCGGTTTATAATTTACCCTATGCCCCATATAAACCACAGAATACTACAGAACTGTCACGAGACGGAAGATTTTGCATTTTTTTTTATCTCTTTCAAAGAAAGCTGCCCTTTTGCATTTCTCTTTTCATTATCTTCTTTGCCGCAATACAATGAACACAAATTTATTTAGTTAAATTTATTTGCAAAACTGTTGTAAAAATTAACTCTTAAGTTCACCACAACACGAGCAAATAATATTTAAGTAAGTAAATAACATTATAAAACAAAACAATATTAATAAATACATTTTTTGCACAAAAAACGTTTGCTGGACTAATGCATTTGTTTAACGTGGTTTGTGTTCTGTTATTTTTGTTTTAATCACGCCATTTGTGTTTATTGTAGCGGCCTGCTTGTGCACCTTGCCACTTCACTACTACCAAAAAACCTTTCTGTCTCTTTCTTCGAAAGCTGCCCTCGCAACTGATTTGGGCCTTTTTCACACGTCACTTTTTACAGTTCTGTGTATTCTGTGATATAAACCCTACTCCCGAAAAACAGTTTAGTACGCCTAAAACCATAATTAATAAGGCTATCATAACATGTGGCTTTTAAATTCCTTGTTTTTACGAATTCGTTGAAGTAAATATTATAGAGCTGCAAAACAATCGATAATACTATCGATAGTATCAATAGCCTTAAGGCCATGTCAGATAAAACTTCATCGCTTTGCGTGACGTTTCTAACTTTGACTGAAAAGCGTAACGCAAAAGGTGTATGTCACAATAAACACTTTGACAACACTCACGCATTGTGTGTTAAAAAAAAATAAACAAAAAAAATTTCTACTAGTAGATTGTCAAAGCACGCAAAAAGATGAGAGTTGCCTAACTTTTCGCTTCGCTTTGCGTTAAAAGTTCTTTATGTGACAAGTTTCGTATAAGTATGAATATTTCATCTTAAATGTCAAAGCGAATCTCTGACGCAAAGCGAAGCAAAAGTTTTATCTGACATGGCCTTTAGTTTTGGCGGAATATCGATAGTTGTTATCACTATCGATACTATCGGAAAATTTTAAAAGTAAAGCAGCCCATACACGATTCAATTCATGGCATTATGCCATGTTTCCACGACGATTTGAATCACCTGCTTCGCTCTCTGAATCATGTGAATGAATCGTGGTGTTTACACGACGTATCTACTTGCTTCGATTTGACAGTTGTCTTTAATAAACAAATCAGTGTTGTCAACTTTGCATTTTCAAAACCCCACCAATATGGAGAAAAAACGCATATATATATATATATATATATATATATATAGATATATTTCTATCTACCTATACATAATTTATGTGTTTATAAATCATGTATAAGACAATATAAACTTATAAATTATTAAATTATTTATACTAAATATTCATATATATATAATACATATATAATAAATTTTTTATATATCTCCATTTCTACACAATATATATATATTATCTAAATCAAAGCGTGTATGGCTTTGTCAATTGATTAGTTTGACGGTTGTCGAGTTGGTTGAAAAATCAACCAATTTTAATGTACTAATTTACATATAAAAATAATGTTAATATTTCCTACCCTATATAATAAACAATTTATGAACGTGCGCCAAGATAGCGTCGATAGTTATCCACAAAAACCAAGAATTGAATCGGTGCTTTTGGGGGATGAACAAAAAATGGGAATTTAATGCTTTTGGGAGTTTTGCTTTTGGGAATTCAAAATTTAAGAATAAGGGTGTTCGAATTAAAATGAGGAAGTATAATTTTAAGCAAATAATTACTCAGAAATGGAGTTAAAAATTAATAAACAATAATAAAAATATAATATATAATTAAATGAAGTTTATTTATAATTAAAAAAAATTAGAGGTTACGTCAAGGAAAAAACTGGATAGATTATGAAAGTAGACGTACTAAAGAATATAAATCGCTTTCTGTGCAAAAAATTGCCGGGCCAGTTTTCCAGTAATCTGGGCTCCTCCAAAATGGTCAGTAAAAACTGGGACTTAATTTTTAAGTGTGTTAGAGGTAACGTCAAGGAAAAAATTGGATAGATTATGAAAGTAGACGTACTAAAGAATATAAATCGCTTACCGTTCAAAAAATTGCCGGGCCAGTTTTCCAGTAATCTGGGTTTATCCAAAATGGTCAGTAAAAACTGCGATTTAATTCTGAAGGGTGTTAGAGGTAACGTCAAGGAAAAAACTGGATAGATTATTAAAGTAGACGTACTAAAGAATATAAATCGCTTTCCGCGCACATAGACATATATATAATTTGTGGTAATAACTATCAAACGTTTTTTGTCTTATAAAACTCCTATAACAATTTATCAATACTATCAACTGTTTGTAGTTTGTGTTTAAGTATGGCAACTTTCTTTATATATTGCTGTCATTTTATTGCTAGTGATGCATAATACTTCTATTCGGTTCACATGATATTCTATTTATAATTTTTTTTCTTAATTGTAGAACTTAAAAATTATTGTTATCAAATAAAACTACATATTATTTTAGTTTCTAAACAAAATGTTGCCGAAAGGTATCATAAAAACTTTTGCTTGTACCTTTTTTAAATGTAAGATAAGAAAGTATTCGAATAAAAAGTTTGTTAACTTCTTACTAACATCACTATTATTATGATTTGCTTATTTTATTTTTATACCATCCACCACAATTAGTTGTGAAGAGGGTGTCATTCCGTGTGAAACTTTTTTATTATTCATCTCAGACCCCATAAAGTTTATCGTCATATTAAATGCAAACGGACGTAACTACACAAAATTTCGAAATTGAGTTTTTTATCGATAAAGGTTCGTTTTATCAAAATACATATTCGAGCAAAATTTTAGATTCCTACGATCAAAAATGGCGATTTTATTAACGAAATTCAAACGCCAATTACACCTTGTTGTTATTGATTTTGTAAAGTTTTTTTCTTCTCCTGTAAAAAATTAAAAAGTGTAGTTACGTCCGTTTGCATTTAACATGACGATATCTATTCTGGTGCCTTGAGTGTTTCCAAGTCGATTAAGCCATGTCCGTCTATCCGTCTGTTTGTCTGTTGAAAACACGCTCACTTTCGAAAAACTCAAAAGAAATAAACAAACTTGGCGCCAAATTGCTTCTGGTTATCCTAAGCAGTTTGGGATTGAAATCAAGCAAAATCGGTTTAGCAGGATCAGAGCTATGAATCAAAATGTGGAACCACCACATAAAAAAATTGATAATTTTTTTACAAAAAAAAAACATAAATGGTGGAATAAGGCACACAGAATAATATAAGATTTCGCAAAGATTCGTTTTATTTGACTGGAAATCAAGCTGTAAAACTTCGTGAAGATCGGTCCATAATTTTCCATAGGCCCCATATAAGCACTACTCCCGGAAAACAGTATAGTACGCCTAAAACCGTAATTAATAATGATATCATAGCAAATTTTGGCACGTCCCAGTTTTGAAGGACTAAAAATTACACTGTGAAATTTCGTGAAGATCGGTCCATAATTTACGATTTACTGGAACTAGAAATATGACAATAAAATTTTGTGAAGATCGGTTTATAATTTACCCTATGCCCCATATAAACCACAGAATACTACAGAACTGTCACGAGACGGAAGATTTTGCGTTTTTTTTTTATCTCTTTCAAAGAAAGCTGCCCTTTTGCATTTCTCTTTTCATTATCTTCTTTGCCGCAATACAATGAACACAAATTTATTTAGTTAAGATTTATTTGCAAAACTGTTGTAAAAATTAACTCTTAAGTTCACCACAACACGAGCAAATAATATTTAAGTAAGTAAATAACATTATAAAACAAACCAATATTAATAAATAAATTTTTTGCACAAAAAACGTTTGCTGGACTAATGCATTTGTTTAACGTGGTTTGTGTTTTGTTATTTTTGTTTTAATCACGCCATTTGTGTTGATTGTAGCGGCCTGCTTTTGCACCTTGCCACTTCACTACACCTTGCCACTTCACTACTACCAAAAAACCTTTCTGTCTCTTTCTTCGAAAGCTGCCCTCGCAACTGATTTGGGCCTTTTTCACACGTCACTTTTTACAGTTCTGTGTATTCTGTGATATAAACCCTACTCCCGAAAAACAGTTTAGTACGCCTAAAACCATAATTAATAAAGCTATCATAACAAAATTTGGTACACCACAGTTTTATGAGTCTAGAAACTAGACTGTAAAATTTCGCGAAGATCTATTCAACATTTACCGTAGGCCCCATATAAACCCTACTCCCGGAAAACAGTTTAGTACGCCTATAACCGTAGTTAACAATGCTATCAGATTAGAAATTGGTGCGTCACAGTTTTATAGGACTAGCACTGACACTGTGAAATTTCGTGAAGATCGGTCCATAATTTACCCTAAGGCTAATATAAACCCTACTCCCGGAAAAAAGTTTAGTATACCTAAAACCGTACCAAATCATGCTATCAGAATAAAATTAAATACAGTTTTATATGACTAGAAATCACACTAATAAATTTCGTGACGATTGGTCGATAATTTACTATAGGCTTCATATAAAGCCCACTCTGGTAAAATAATTAAAACCCTAAAACCGTAGCAGATGTGGATATTGCGGTTAAATTTCTTCCAGCTTAGCTTCATATGGCCAGAAAAAATGTTTTGCAATTTTCTGATATACGGTCCATAATTTACCTTAGATTCCATTTTAGCAGCCTTCTGAAATTCAGTGTACACACAGAAAAAAATCAAGTTAAAAACGTCGAAAACAAGGTTGATTTAAATTTTTTCGGTGGTGATTTTGCTTCATACGGGTTTCATGTTAATTCAACCTGATTTTACAATAACTGCGAACAACATTTTTTTCTTTTGATATAACTATAATTCATGTTAATTTAACATTGCAGTAAAGTTAGAGCAAAATGTAATTTATATTGAAATAACAATCGGAATCACGTTGAATGAAAGTTATTTCCAGTTGAAACAACGTGAATTTCATGTAGAATCAAATGGGTTTGAGTGTATTTTAACAGTGTGAAGAAGCTTTAGACAACATTTGCATTTATGTAAGAATAATTCAAAACCCTGTAACACATGTTTCACTTATTTTGTATTCTCCTTTGTTAACAGAAGCATCAGCAGAATCGCCCGATATGGTCATCATTCTACTTTGAAAACTTGATGTACTATTTAAATAAACAATTTTAATTAAAAGAATACGGGAATTGTCTTCTTTTTATAACATATTTTAAAAGTGAAAATAAAAAATGTACATAATTAAGTAGGTATGCATGTTAATTTAACAAGATAAACTTTTGATTTTAATACAAAACAGGTTTTTATGGGTTCAATATTGAATCCAGATTTATTTATATTTTAATATTTTTTATTTTTTATTTTTTTAACAGTGAATAATATTAAATAAACGTAATTTAAGGTTATTTTGATATTTTTTATTAAAAATTAATATGAAATAATGATAAATTTAAGTAAAGGGCATAATTTTTCTGAAATTTAACATGATTCTCAATCAACATTTTTCCATGTTAATTTTACATGGGTATTTTTTTCTGTGTGTAAACACTAAAACTAATTTCTCCGCCTTATTAAAATTTATCATTCTTAATACCAGAAATAACTCTGCAGACCTTTGGAATGATGGGTTCATTGCTTACCATGGCTCCAATATAAATTCCCCTCCTGAAAAACATTTACGATTACGAATCATGATATTTTACTCAAGCTATTTATTTAGCTATTATCTATTTCTGTTTGTCGGTCAATAATTTTATATTTTATATAGGTCTAATGTCTAATATCTGTTTTTATAAAGATAAATTAATAATAAATAGACATCATATAGATATTACTCCTTAACCATTCGAACTGTCGGTGGAGGGTATCAAAGAGTCGGCATATAGCACTTTAAATTGGTTTTAATATTTTTGAACAATAATTTGTTGTTTTTAACAAAAAACAACTGGTTGCAATAATTTAATAAATAATTAAAGAGAATATCTGCATTTGCCCCTGAACATATTCACTTAACCCTTTCACCCCGGAGTTTTTTCTTGAAGTCTAGTGGTTCTTTTTAAATTTTGACAAACAACTCAGCTATATAAGATGTTTGTTATATACGAGAAGTCAAGGATTCTTACCGTTATCCTGGGACATATACATAGTCCCAATAAGCTTTTACGGTGGGACATATCGCCCCAATAAGCTTTTACGGTGGGACAATATGTCCCAATAAAACTAAGCTTTATAAAAATTGAACAATTCAGATTTTTTATTTGCATAAAATTAAAAAAAAAAAAAATAAAGAAAACTCAGGAATTCACTGTATAAACGAACAAACATGGAACAAACTATATAACGAACATCTGATGGACTATAATTGGAGGCGGAGTCACTAAAGTCAGTGCCACCATTTTCACTTTCATCATCCTCAAACAACATCTCTAGCATTTGGTTATTCGTCAGTCTTTTCCTTGACATCTAGGAAAGCAGAATTTAAAATTTGTGTTTGAAATGCTTTATTGGGATTATATATCCCACTTGAAAATCTTATTGGGATAATATGTCCCAATACAAAAAAAAAAGTTTTCTAACACTTTACAACTTGCACATTGTCGCTTTACAATATTTAAAACAATGTTTCATTACTTACCTTTTGTAATTAAATAGATTTGCAAACAAAAAACACAAAATCTGCAGCAGTATTTACAAAATTATGCGACGATCAACGAAAAACACGTGCACTCATGCAAAAAAAATACACATAAATAATATACCGCTATAATTTATAACAGTTGTTTTTAATTACACCACAGATTTTTGTTAATATTGGCGTTTTTTTTATTCAAAATTACTTAAGAGATCCCATCTCTGAGTACCATCACTATTCAAGTACAAAAAAATGCAACCCTACAACGTAAGAAAAAAAATTCAACTCTGCACTAGCCGGGAGTAACGTCATATGGGGTGGGCCGCCTGTCCAGGACGTTACCATGTGGTCCTGAAGACTCATGCAGTGATCATGTCAGGGAATCTCCGCGATACATAGTTTTTCATCGTGAATCGTCTGTCGGCCTATTTTAGGTATGCCTACATATCGTTTTGATTTTTGTCCAATGTCCTAATGCTTCTGTTAATTCCATCGTTTTCATTTGGCACGTTCGAAGTGAATGTGAGTACCAATGATGGACACGAACCCCCTATTCCCGGCGAGCTACAGCCTAACCGACAAAGTGCCAAAGTCCACCTAGAAGCAACACTGAAGAAGAAATTTATTTCTTTTTCGAGTGTAAACCAAACATGTTTTTTCGAATCTTTGGATTCTCCAAAAATCATTTTCGTACTTCCAAACATTTCACACAAAATGGCGCCCAACGTGGGGCCCGAAAGTGATTAACCCTCCGGGTTAAAATTATTTTAGTCTGAAGGTGTTTTAATTCGTCTTTACTGGCTTCCACACTTTAGAACATTTCTGTTTAAAATGTTCAACCCAGTAACTGTTTTTTTCATATTTTTTTGACGATTGTGCCGGAAGGTGTTAAGTACACACCATTCCTGCGTTGCGACGGCATCGTATGGGGAAATTAGATATTGGGATCTCGGTGATCCGACCTTATGTTAGATGACGTAGGCCCTGGAGGGTGTTGAGCAACACACCACGCCTGAGTTGCTATGGCAACTGACCTAGGAAACGAGGACTGAGGGAGTCGATTGGATCGAATCGAACCCGTAATGGAGAACATGATATAGGGGCTATATAGCTAGAGTATGGTTTTGTTTTCATTATCGGTGTAGAGGAGAGGAAAGTCCAGGAGACTCACTTTATATTGTTTCGTCTCGTGTTATGTCGAAGTTAAATTGATGATGGAAAACTATTAAACATTAAACAGCAAGTTTCTTTTATAGCGAACATTTTTTTGACATGATTTTCGAGTGCACAACCATGACTAGTTTTACTTATATTCTGGACAATTTTAGAAATTGTTTAGATGAAGTTTGGATATTCAATTGGTTGGGAGCTCTGCATTTGAGTATACGATATTTTTTTTTATAAATTTACTACTTGCTATCAACATTTCAACCTATTTATTGATGATTTAAACAATTTTTTTTAAACTTATAATCACATTTAAATTTTTTTAGACAAAAAAAAAAAATTTGGAAATTTATTTTGACTTGTAAGAGGTATTCATAAGATAGGTTTATATATCTTAAATAATACTTACATACATATTAATGCCTAAACTAACCATTAAGTATTTTACGTAGCTCAACTTATAAACTAACATTTATTCGCAACTGTGTTTCTTTTGAACAATTTTGTTTTAATTTTTTTTTACAATTTGCTTAAACCATATTTTTTTTTTCTATAAATATCGCCTTTTGGTGGTTACTTACAGTTGGGTTATATGCATGAAGAATTTTTCTGCATATGCCCACAATAATAATAAATTATAAATTTATTTTTTGCATTTTTTTTGTTTGCTTATTTGATCGTTTGGTCTCAAGGACCTTTGGTTGTTTCCGAACTTTGCGATTCTTTGTTTGGGATTTTCCGGACCTCCTAGTTTTTTCTTGCTTAGTTCGGGATTGTTGATCTCGTTCCAAGGGTGGAACGTTTTTATCAGGTTTATTGTCGTAAATTGTTTAGTTTTTTTTTTGTTGATTCGGATAATTGATTGTTTAGTTTTTTTTTGTTGATTCGGATAATTGATGAGTACTAGACGCCTTAGGTCATCAAGTCGTAATCTGATCAGTGGCGACGCCGAGGCCACGGCAACAACCTCGGTCACTCCTCACGTAACAACACCTCTAGTCTCGACTAACGCGGTTACCCCGTTACTATCTATCCAATTCCCTCCCGGCTTTGGACCCCAGACCCACTCTTCTCCGGAGAGTGATAGTACCATTCCAACCCCAATATACAGCAGTATAACTGCTCGGGAAATCAGCGGACAAGCATCGGGGAAGGCACAATTTAGGTAATATGGACCAACGTAATAGAAACATGACACCAGTTGATGAGGAGGGGAACCCGATTGTCAACGAAGATGAGGCAAGGATGAAGGAGTTTGTGAGTGCATCAGTGGGAGCGGCGCAAGCCTCCATTATGAGAGAGTTGCAGCATATGCAGCTAATGCTACCACAGCTGATCAGAGAGTCGTTGCGTTCGGAACGCGGAACTTCTTTTGAGAACAATGAAAATCAGAATAATCTGCAATTTAATCAGAATTACGACTATCAGACGCCATTCAATAACAACTTTAATAGACTACCTCAGGTACAGCGTCCTCAGCAGGGTAACCCTCCAAGACAACAACAACAAAGGCATTATCCAACTTTCAGGCCACAACCCTTCTTCGGTGACACTCGACAAAATTCTTTCGATCAATTTCCTGGCTTTGAAATTCTCCTCAATTCCAAGGGTATACCCCATTGCTCCATACCAAATTGAGAAGTGGGGGATTAGGTACGATGGCACAAACAAATCGCTAACAGTTGAAGATTTCGTTTTCAGAGTAGAGGCACTGAGACAGGACTACCAATGTTCCTGGGATGTCGTGATGAAGGGATTTCACCATTTGGTGACTGGCCCTGCCAGCACATGGTTCTGGTCTTTTCGTATGGAACACTCAGCGTGCGATTGGCCGACCTTCAAACATCACTTTATAAAGAAATTTAGGAATTTTGAGAGCGATTTCGAAATTCAACGCCGGATCATGGAGCGTAGGCAGGTACCGAACGAGTCGGCTGACGTTTTTATTACAGATGTGGTCAGGTTAAGGAACCAAATGCGAGTTCATGTACTGGAGAACGAGTTAGTTAAAATAGTGAAGGACAGCTTAAAAGACGGTTTGGCCCAACCTATATTTCCCATGAAAATAGATAATAGATCAGTTGTTGGAAGAATGCAAACGAGCTGAACGGAACATTGCAAAGAGATCGTACCATCGAGCACCTTTAGGCAACCCTCGTAAACTGTATGAAGTCGAGATGTGCGATAATGTAGAAGACGAACAGGTGCGCCAAGTAAAAGCTCTACAGAGGGAAAATATGCCTGCAACGTCACTCGTTTGTTGGAACTGTAAAGCCCCAGGACACACCTTTATCGAATGTCCAGTGGTACAGCGCCGAATCTTTTGCTACCGATGTGGGTTCGATGATGTCACTACCCCAACATGTCCCAGATGCTCGGGAAACATCAAACCGAACATGCGGAAGACTGGGCCGACGTGTTCAAGCCAAACCCCTCCCCAGTAAATGAGAACTTTTCAAATCACAATTTTTCCCAGCAAGAATCAGTTGTCAATATGAATAGTCAAAAATCAGTTGTTAGTTCTCGATTAAAATTAGCATTGCAAAATGCGATAAAAACGAACCGAATCTAGAAGATATTAGACCCTCAACTCAAGATAGCCACTTGTCGCCGAACCTTTCGTACGATCAACGTTTAGAACTGTATAATCAGAAAAGAGCAGTCATATTCGCCGATTACACACCTATGATAAGCGAAAGAATCAGAAAGACCAGGTACAGATATAGCTTGAGGAAGAAGGAAAGGAAAGATTTAGCCTCGACAATTATAGCCGGTGATGATGATATAAGGCCATATATGCCTGTTGAAATACAGGGTGTTCGATTTCAAGGACTGTTGGATAGTGGAGCTTCGGTGAGTTGTCTTGGTAGGAACTGTTTAGAAAACATTAGAAGAATTAACGCGAATATAGTAGACTATAAAGCCTAGGTAAAATGTGCAGACGGTAGGCAACACTTGATAGTGGGAAAAAAACAGCTAGAAGTTAGGTACGGGAATAAGTCGGTAATTTCGACATTGTATTTAGTACCGAATTTGAATCAGGAGTTGATATTAGGCTTCGATTTTTGGAGGAAAGTAGGTCTTAAAGTATGTTTTGACAACAAGCTGATTGATGGGATCGATTCATCGGAAAAAGAAGAACTGGAAGCCCACCATATAACATGCAATCAACGAGAGGTTCTGGAAAGGGTCAAATTATCGTTTAAACGTCACACCCAATATGGCTTAGGTAGGACCCAGCTCGAAAAACACATTATAGATACTGGAGATGCACCTGCTAAGAAGATGCGACATTACCCGGTTAGCCCTGCAGTCCAAAACTTAATTTATACGGAACTAGATAGAATGATTGAGTTGGACGTAATAGAGGTTACTACAAGCTCCGAATGGAACAACCGAACCACCTTGGTGATGAAACCAGGCAAGAACAGGCTATGTCTCGATGCTAGGGAACTGAATAAAGTTACCCGAAAGGACGCTTATCCGCTCCCTAACATCGATGGCTTATTAGCTAGGCTAGGCGACACGCACTTTATATCAGCAATCGACCTAAAGGATGCTTTTTGGCAGATTCCTCTAGATGAGGGGAGTAGGCAAAAAATAGAATTCACAGTCCCGGGTAGGCCACAATACCAATTCAAGGTTATGCCTTTCGGACTGTGCAATGCTGCGCAGAGGCTATGTCGATTGATGGATAAAGTGGTGCCGTCGGAGCTGAAAGATCGCGTGTTTGTTTATCTCGACGACCTTTTGATCGTGTCCCCAAATTTTGATGAGCATATGGATATGCTTCGGACTGTAGGCCAGAGGTTAACGAGGGCGGGCTTGACCATCAATATGCAAAAATCTAAGTTTTGTTATAGAGAATTAAAGTATTTAGGCTATTTAGGAGGCGGTAAAATAAGACCGGATGAGGGCAAAGTTAGGGCTATATTGGATATCCAACCACCACGAACACAGAAGGACGTTAGAAGATTTTTGGGAACCGTGGGTTGGTATAGCCTTAAAAGACTCCCAAATTTCAACTTTCTTCTGAGGCTATTAAATCGTTCGAAGAACTTAAACATCGGCTCGTCACCAGTCCTATTTTGACAAGTCCAGATTTCGACAAACCTTTCTTCGTTCAGTGCGACGCATCTAATGTAGGCGTAGGTGCGGTTCTATTTTAGAAAGACGACACTGAGGGGGAACATCCGATCGAATACTTTTCCAGGAAGTTGAACGAAGCACAGAGGAATTATTCAACCACCGAAAAGGAATGTCTCGCCGTCGTATTGGCCATTGAAAAGTTCCGACAATACATTGAACTAATGGAATTCACCGTCATAACCGACCATTCCAGCTTGAAATGGCTCATGAGTCAACAGGACTTAAATGGTAGATTAGCACAGTGGAGTTTAAAACTCCAAGGGTTTAAGTTCAATATCGAACACCGAAAGGGGATGAAAACCGTTGTACCGGATATGCTCTCTAGGCTGAATATGGAAGAGTTGGTGACAGCTAATAATGGTTTATTGGATTTTAATTCGGAGGCTTTTAAAAGCAAAAAATACTTGGCTCTTATTGACACGGTAGGACAAAATAAGGGACGGTTGCCTGATGTAAAAGTAGAAGAAGGAATTTTGTATAAGAGTGTAAAATTTAATAGAAACGGTGTGGATCATGAGGATGAATGCTGGAGGGTATGGGTTCCAACAGAGTTGACACAAAATCTGATAAGAAGATCGCACGTGGAAAATACTGTGCATGGAGGTATTGCGAAGATTCTTTGTAATATTCGCGAATAGTTTTTATTGGCCTTCTATGGTTAAACAAATCCAAAATTTTGTAGTAAATTGTGAAACTTGCAAGGAAACCAAAAACCCAAAGCAAGTGTTACGTCCTCCTATGGGAAATGAGGTTAGAACACAAAGCCCGTTTCAGAAAATCTACATCGACTTTCTAGGCCCATACCCTAGAACTACAGCGGGAAACACCTCCATTTTTATAGTGTTGGATCACAAAACTAAGTTTGTATTACTAAAGGCCCTAACGAAAGCAACCACAAAAGTAGTTGTAAAATTTCTGAGAGACGAAGTATTTCATAAGTTTGGCGTGCCTGAAGTAGTGCACTCAGATAACGGCAGACAATTTACATCGGAAGCATTCCGAGATTTCTTAGAAATTTTTGGTGTCAGACATCTTCGTAGTCCAATATATTCACCTCAGGCTAATGCGAGTGAAAGGGTGAACCAAAGCATACTTAGTGCCATCAGAAGTTTCCTTGATAACGACCAAGCGAAATGGGATGAAAATTTATCAAAAATTTAATTTTCCCTTCGATCCTCAGTACACTCGTCTACTGGTATTTCGCCATATTTTTCACTTACCGGCTATAACATGATATCTCAATTTTACGAAAATTAAATTCTTCCGAAGATGGTGATCTACTAATACTGCCTGATTCAACACGGATGCAACTAATACACCAACAAGTGAATGAAAGGCTCCACGATGCGTACCTGCGGAATGTGAAGTCATACAATCTAAAAAGCCGCGACATTAAATATAAACCCGGTCAAGAAGTATTTAGGAAAAATTTCATACAAAGTAAATTTTCTAAAGGAATAAACGCAAAACTATGCAAACCTTGGCTAAAATGCAGAATCAGAAGGGCAGTAGGAAATAGCCAATATGAGATTGAAAATCTTCGAGGCCAGCTGATTGGTGTTATACACGCTCAGCACTTAAAGCAATAAGTGATGAATGGTGTAAGGGACGAAACTGTACCCATGTTTTGTAACTTTAGTGAGAACGTCTTGCATCGAAAAGATGTGAAACAAAATATTCCATCATTTCTCGAAAAGTGAGAAAAATGTGTGTCTGTAACTCATGTCGAAAACAATCAAAAGAGACTACGTCGTTACGTTATAAATGTCATAATATTGCACTCGAAGCCTATGTGACATTGCAGACGTTCAGAACGCCAGTAACACATATCGTTGACGGCGACCAAAATTTACTTAAATTGAAAATTTTTCAACGGCGGCGGCGAAAACACAACCGTCGGCTATGCAAAATTGTGTAAAGAGCGAAAATATACGAGCTTTGAAGACATTCGTATATTTTATAAAAATGTTAAAAGCAAAATAATAACACAATGAATAATGTGCCAAGAATAAAATATTATTATTATTATTATTATTCTTTGCATTTTGCATTTTAAATTGTTTTTTAGTGTTAAAATTTTTTCTCGCCCCATTTTTATTCGTGAGTTTATTTGACATTTCAAAGCGGGAACTTTTCTCACCAAAATGTTACAGACACACTTTTTCTGTAAATTGGCGAGTAATTTCCTTAAGTGACAGCTAGTACTCGCCAAAAAAAGCTACAGACACAGTTAAAGCTGTTATGATACTTGCTATTTTTTGTATTTTTTCTATATTGGAGAGCAGTGCAAATATATTTGCATAGGAAAACTGACTAAGTGTAAAAAAGAGTATGATTATATCATAAAAAATCTTGAAATGTCAAACAAATATACATGTGTTATCGATAAATAATCTAAGACTGTCAAAAAAAATATAAAATTTGTTAACTTAAAATTTACATTTCCAGATTAATTGTTAGCACTGTTGCCAATTTTTTTAGTTTTTGATCGAAAGAAACGGGTTTTACCTTTTTTTTTTTTTGCGATTTTTAGCTTTTATGACGGTTTTTTGTGGGGAAAAACGTGGGCAGTATTGTTTGTTTTGTTTACATTTTATCAAATTGTATTTCTTGTTCTTTCTCGCATCTGTTGTTTCATTCAGTCAATCCTAAAAAAATCCAATACAAAAAATAGCAAGTATCATAACACCTTAAGTGAGAAAAACAGCTGTTTGTTTAAATTTATGTCATTTTTGTTTCATTTCACACATTTCAACCGAAAACTTTCTGGACGCGAGAATTACAGAACATGGGCACTGGTTTAATTAGTGGATGTTAAATTGGAATAAGATTGGTGGCTTGTGAGATAATAAAACTGAGAGGGAACCAGCACTTATACTGTTTAATCTGATAAGGGGTTATTACGAGAGCTCTTCATTGTTTTTTTTTCGATATCGCTTGACCAATTGGTTCAATTTAACTTTATTTTCGGTTTTAATCATGACATATTCACCCCTATGATGTAAGTCATTGTCGTAGTCGACTAATTATCGAAAATCTTACAGGAAAAGAAAACTCACGACTTTGTATATCTTTTTGTTGTTCTTCATTAGTATAGCTCACTTTGGTGACGATATTTATTTTATTTCAAATAAATCTTGCGGTTTGTTTCCGATTTGCATTATTTTTTTTTTTCAAATTCGCTATAAAAGCTATATTTTTTTTTAACTGTAAGTTTTCTGAATCGTTTTTGCTTTAACGACTCGTGATAAATGTTAAACTTTGCTATAATGCCACGGTTAGAAAATTTTTAAGAATAATTTCATCAAGAATAAAAACTGGGAATTAAGCACGAATAGCGAAATCTTTTGAAATTAAAATTTTGTATTCCCAAAAATTTAAATTACTTTTTGATAATAAACAGGCAAGTGCACGGCCTGAAAAAAAAAACACTTAATTGACAACATTTTTTGTAAGTTGTTGTTGTTTTTATTTTGTTTTTCTTAACCTACTTACAACTACAACTAATGTTGGGAAAATTTCAACTAATTGTAGTGGGGAATGTAAGATGAGATAAATCCACAGTTAATTGTTGATGTGTTTTGTTTAAACTTTGATATTTTTACAAGTGGAACTGTTGCTATAAGTCTTATACGTTTAACAGTTTTATTTGGTTTAATATCTTTAGTTTTTCTAAAATCTTTATGGATGAAGTTTCCTGATGATCTGGCCTAAGCAACCAGTGAAATGCGCATAGGAATAGCTTATCCCATCAACAATAAATTTCAAGTGTTTTTATCAAGAATAAAAACTGGGAATTAAGCACGAATAGCGAAATCATTTGAAATTAAAATTTTGTATTCCAAAAAATTTAAATTACTTTTTGATAATAATTTTTACCGAATTATCGTCATTGCTTCTATTTTTAATCAATTTAATAACTCGTTTGTGATAAAGAAAACCGGAAGAAAATGTTTTTTGCCAACAAAAAAAAATCAAACACGTGTGTATGAAGGATCCATTATTCGTATTGTTAGCGGTAGCTGGAAACTTAAAGTTTGGTTGGACTAGCTAAAGGAAAACACAGTGGTTTAATTGTGTTTAGATGGCCTGGGTTTAATCGCAGGGAGAAGAGTTCGTCTTCGGGCTGCATAACAATTTTGGCGGCAAGACGTAGTGCTCACCCTAACCACAATCTTACCGCCAAATCGAATGTTACGTGTTGCTACCCTTAACCACAGCTCGGTGGAAAATAACACACTTCCAACAAACAGCTATACAAACACCTGCATATACGAACACCAACAACCTTTAAAACAGAATCCAACCACCAGCAAGACATCTCTAAAAACAACAACACCGGTATAATTTAGGAACCACTAGCCGCCCTAACGCCAATTCGTAAGCTTCCACTGTGAATCACCATCCTCCAATAACCCTCAAGACGGCATTGTACCAACATCAGGACATCTCTGAAAAAAGAGAAAAAAAAACAACAACAACGTTACCCACAATTTAGGAAACTTTATTGCCGGCTTTTAAGCCAACGACTCCAACTCAGACGCAGAATTGCAAGTGCTTCACCGAACATGAGACAACCCAAACCATCGTTATACAACAAGCACCACTAATGAGTCACTCACCTAAGCGGGTACACAACACCCGAAATCGCCGGAGAGTTCCCAGGTATCCCAAACGGAGTTAATAAGGTAGTTAATAATTAGCCATATTTAATATATATACATTAGGGCGGGTCGATTTATTTTTCGACAATTTCCCTATGATTTCCGTATTCTATGGGTTATTCCATGAAAATTTGCCAAAGGAACCATACCTCTATCGTTAAAATCGAGTCCCCTACTTTTTGTTGGTAGATTTTTTTCCCAAATTGACGTTCGTATGAAATATTACCTACACGTTCACATCCATAACTCAAAAACTATCGATCGGGTTTAATCGCCAGTAGGCGCGTTGGAAAGGTGAGCTCATTTTGATCAATTTGCATTTTTCCATTTTTTTCATGATTTTGTCCAAGAATATTACTTTCATGGCCATTTTTTTGGCTCAATTTTTTTGACTTACGAAGCTTACGAACCTTACGTTACGACTGGACTGATTTCCGCTTTACATTATTGGCATATTTTTTCACAGGGTGCACACCCTGTGTTATGTTTGTTTATTTCTTTTTGTTTTTAGTTTCTTTATAGACTTCTTTATTTTTGTTTGTTATTTTTGTTTGTTTATAATATTCCAGTGTATGCTAGTTTTGTTTGAGCGTCATTTCAGTGAAGTGTTACTTGAAATAACTAACAAATAATCAAACTATTTTGAAATATAGAAAAGATTGTAAGGTAAGTGTAAAAACATTGCTAACTATTATAGTTAAGAGTTATATTATTATTCTATGTAAAACATATTTAATTCTTTTAGTGACGGTTTAAAAAATGGATTCAGAGCCTGGTTCATCGCAAAATCCAACAGATACCCAACGCAGTAGTTTGCAACATTTGGTCTCTCATGATGTTTTTTCTTTTGGCGTGGCCTGTGAATACCTGATATTAAACGAGATATATTGAAGTACTATTTTTTCTTGGCCGAACGTTCAAAAGCCCAAAGCAAAATGTTTTCGTATAAAAGATTTACTCCCCAAGTAGCAGACAGATTGTTAGAAATTTGGAGTCAACTTAATATTGAACTTATACTCAAAGGTAGCATCTTTAGAAAATTGAATAATTTGCTTGACGCATATAGTAATGCAGATAAACAACGAGTAAAACGCGCAACAGAATTCAAAAAATTCGTAGAATCAACAAACCAATTATTCAACATTGGAAAATGTAAATGCAACTTGAAAGAAAACGACTGCTCATGTGGATCTATCCCAGAAAACTTAAAAGATTTCATGCGCGATCAATATAACTACAGAATACAAACGATACCGGAACACGATAGTGGAAGTGAAGAGACGATACCAACGACTATACCAACAATCCCAGTGAGCAACGATCCTACATACGAACCACATTATGACGAAATGGAAGTTGATGTGAGAGGAGGTTCAGAATTAGTTCTACCACCACAAACATACACTCCCAGATACAATACTAAAAACTATGCAATAATGTGTGACAGATTTGGTGTGCATGATAGAATGGGATCAGCATTGGCAACAGCTCTGATGGAAGACCTGGGCGTAAAAGATGCTCATGACAATCTTGTCATCATGGATAAAAGTAAACTTCGTAGAGAAAGAGAAAAATGGAGACAAGACGCACTTCGTAAGCGGTATGATGGCTCGAATTTGATATCATTTTCATTCGACGGCAGGAAAAATGATGCTCTAACTGTAGAAAAAATTGATAAGAAGTTGCATCCAAGGATGGTTAAAGAACCTCATCTAGTTGTTTTGAGGGAACCAAAATCTCAATTGATAGGCTACACAAAACTAGAAAGTGAAACTGCGGCAAGCAAAGTCAACAAATTGATCGAATTCTTCCAAGAAAAACAACTGTCTCTCGATTCATTAATTGCCATATGCGCTGATGGTGAACGAACAAATACTGGCGTACACGGTGGAATTTTGCGACTATTCGAAAAACAGTTAAAGAGACCACTGCACTGGTTTGTGTGTCTTCTGCACTTTAACGAGCTTCCGTTTAGACATTTGTTTGACACTTTAGACAAATCAACCACCACTGGACCACGATCAACTACCGGAAAGTTGAGCTCAAAAACTGCTGATTGTGAAAATCTTCCGGTATGTAATTTTTATAGCTGATTCTTTACCATTTTTCATTCTATTTTTTAGCTTTTATGTTTTCTTTTCAGGTGGTAACCGATTTTGAGGAAATCGCTTTGGAAAATATGCCTCCTGGTGATTTAAATCCAGAAGAATTATCTACTGATTCGAGGTACATGATGTTAATGGCCAATGCAATTTCTAATGGTGTGGTTCCTGCGGACTTGTCTCACATAAAACCAGGGCCAATTGCACATTCTCGTTGGCTGACCAAAGCCAATAGATTATTACGGTTTTATGTGACAACTAATAATCCAACTGAAAATTTAAAAATTCTGGCTAACTATGTAATAAAAGTATACACGCCAATGTATTTCAATGTTAAGTATTATAGCTCTGCCGCATACGGTAGTACATTACTTTTTAAATTTATTACTTGGACACGATTTTTACCACCGAATTTACTTGGAGTTGTAAATACAGTAATTCAAGATAATCCATATTTTGCACACTCAGAAAATATCTTGCTATCTATGTTGTTTGATGATAGAATGGAAAAACGAAACATTGCTATAAAGAAGATTTTACATTACCGAAGAGATATTGTCGACCCAACGGAACTTAGAGTTTATAAAAAATCTCTTATAAACTTTAATTGTACGGAATATACAAATATGATTGATTTAAATGACGATACCATTTTATTCGAACCAGCGTTTACGCAAAGTTATTCGTATGAACATTTGGAGGGATATTTAAATTACGAAGTGCCACCGTTCGATGATCCACAAATTCCTTTACACATTCAAGGAACGGAAAGACATGTCCAATTACTGGCTGCCACTGCTAAACGAGTTGCAGGAAAGAATGTAGAAGGCGCTTTGGCGACGACATTAGAAAGCCGTACGAAAACACCCAGACTTGAAAGCAAACAAGACTTTCAGAAAAAATAATGTTTTTTTTCACATTTTGTCTTTTACTACACTCAAATTGATTATTTTTTTTTGATAATAGGTTGATAGATACTTTATTATCTCTTAATTTGAATTTTTGTAGAAAAAAAAAAAAAATAAAAAGGGAAAAAAAATCAAAAAGTTGGTTTTATGTGTTATTTTGTTTTAGCAATATCGCATGAATTAATCAACCGAATTCGATAAATTTGGGCTTAAACTCTTCGTTTTGAATTGTAAATTGAATTAAATAATGGATTGAGCCAAAAAAATGGCCATGAAAGTAATATTCTTGGACAAAATCATGAAAAAAATGGAAAAATGGTCCAAAATTTGGACAAAAATGCCCGTAACTTTTGAACTTTTTACCAACAAAAAGTAGTGGATTCGATTTTAACGATATGGTTCCTTCGGCAAATTTTCATGGAATAACCCATAGAATACGGAAATCATAGGGAAATTGGTGAATTTTTTCACTCCCTACAAATCGACCCGCCCTAATATACATATATGAGCCGGTTTTTCTTGTTTCATTATATGACTGTTTTTATTTGCTTATTCGAGTGCCTCGGGATTTTGCACTGGGATATTGAAGAGTTACAGTGTTCAATACAGTGATTTTTTTTTATTGAATTGATTGATAATTCTTTTTAATTAGTTCTGGTTTTGTAGAGTGGTTGTCAATTTTGTAAATTGATTTTCAATCTTGTTTTGATTGATAGTCAATTTAGTAGTTTGGTTTTCAATTTTGCAAATTGATTTACTGTTTGTGATGTTCAATTTTGCATATTAATGATCAATTTTACAAGTTGATTAACAATTGTTTTAATTCATTTTCAATTTTGGAATTTGAGATCTAATTTTGCAAATGGATTTACAATTTATTTACATCATTTTCGATTATGTAAATTGATTTTCAATTTTATTTTGATTGATAGTCAATTTATTAGTTTGGTCTTCGATTTTGCAAATTGATTAACAAATTTTTTTGTGATGTTCAATTTTAAATATCGATGATCAAATTTGCAAATTGATTAACAATTTTTTTTTTAAATTCATTTTCAATTTTGTGATTTGATTTTTAATTTTGCAAATTGGTTAACAATTTTTTTTGTGATGTTTAGTTTTGAAATTGGTATTCCCTTTTTTCAGTTAATTTTCAATGAAATTGATTTTCGATTTTGCAAATTAATTGACAATTTTTCGTACCCCGGGTCTCCACGTAGCAATATTTATTGCGGCAAACGTCAAATTTGATTGCTCCATAAAATTTGCGACGTATAGACCGCATATTGCCATGAGTGGCTATCCGTTGCGCAATGATTGCTCTTCTTATTGCTTGAGCAATTATTGCTTAGCAATCTGCTGTCAAATCAGTTGTAATTTATCTGACATTTCATTTCTCTGTACGTTTGGTTATTTATTAGTGTGTTTATTTATTAAAAAAGCAAGTGAAAAAATACTTCAACAAAATACAGAAAAAGTTTTTATATATTACATTTTTAAATAAACGTCAATATCAACAAAAGCAAATGAAGAATTTGTTTTTTTTTTTTGTATATTTTTATCTTTTCAATAGAACAATACAAGTTTTAGGTTTTTTTCATATGTAAATAAACAAATTAATTAATTTTCAATAAGTGGATTGACAATTTTGCAGATCGACGATTTAATAGATTGATCAACAAATTTATAGACTGATCTGCCATTCAGTAAATTGACGCTCAATTTTGTGAATTGATTTTCAAATTTTGCGTATTGATCTTCGATTTTGTAGGTTGACTAATAATTTCTTAATTGTTTAATGGCCAGTTTTGGTATAACAATTTTCAATTTTGCTGATTTGATTCACAATTTTGAGAGTTGGTTAACCATTTTGCAACTTGATTAATGATTGCCGATTACTTAATTTGTTTTTCGGTTTTGTAAATTGATTCTCAGTTTTGTGAGTTGATTCTGTAGATTGATTTTGCATTTTTGTAAGTCGACTTTAGTTTTGTAAATCGATTATCATTTTTGCGAATTGAGCATCGATTATTTTTTTAAGTGAGTTTAAATTTTGCGAATGGATTCTCAATTTTGTAAATTGATTAGCAGATGTATACCAATTTTGTAAATTATTTGGAGATTGGTAAATTGATTTCTAATTATGTAAATTGATTTTCTAATATGCAAATGGTTTTTTTCAATTGTGTGAATTGATTTTCGACTTTGTAAATTAAAATTTAATTTTGTAAATTAATTTTCAAGTTTGCAGATTGATTGTTGATTGTGGGAATTGATTTTCAATCTTGAAAATTGATTGACTAATGTTGATTTTATGAATTGATTTTAATTCCGTATCGTAATTCGAAATTTTGTAAATTTATTGGCAAATTTCTTTTAGATTGATTTCAAATTTTGTGAATCGATGCTCGGCTTTGTAAATTGAACAGCAATTTTGCAAATTGCTTGAGAATTTCGGTTCAAGCTAATTTTGAAAAATCATCTGCCTAATCGCCACTTGAGTAACCGGGTGATAAAATTATGAGCTTTTTTTTAGGCACAGATAACTCAATGAATAGGTCAATAAATAAAATCATGAATAAATAAGTCAACCAATAAACCTACAAGATTTTAACTGATTATGGGAACTATCAATGAATGATTCAATAAACTCCGCAAAGATTAAGAATAACTGACAGCTTAATATTTTAATCTATTTAAATACCAATAATAGATTAAAGTCGCAAGAATTGAATTAAATTTTTTTTATTTGACAAATAGGTTCTAGCTGAGTATAATATATTGAAAAATTGAATTTTCCATGAGTTGTCAAATCATTGGTACTATACACTATTGAGAACTTAAATAAATGCGTGTACGAACAATTTTAAATAATTAAATTAAATTGATACTTAACGGCTTAAACTAATTAATCACTGAAAACCTGAATGATTTAACACACAAATAATTAGAACAATAATAAGATATTTGATGAAACCGATAAGTTTAAGGAATAACTAAGTATATTAATTAAGGAATAATTGAAATAATAATCCAATGAATAAGCTCAGGTATGACTGAATTAATAAGCTAGGGAATAGTTTCATATATGAATGGAACTAGCTTTATGAATAACTAAGTATAACTAAAACAATAGCTGAAACTAACCAAAAGTAAAATTGAATAGATAACTGGATACTACTGGATAAATTACAGGAAATTTATGATAAGGCACCTTAAATTATAAATGAATTATTTAACATACCAATAATTGCATAAATAAATAATAATTTAGAATTATAATTAAAGTAGCAATATCTTAAATAAATAAAAAAAAAAAACAATTGACTTAATCAAGAATTTGATTAAATTATTTTTAAATTAACATAGGTTAAAAATTACAAACTATTTAATTCATTGCTTGAATCAATCATTCAATAGTTAACGTCCCAATTAATTGGTTTCTTACAACCTCTTCTTGGGTAAACACTTACCTTGTTGGCATGCAAATTTGGTTGCTCGTTTTTTGTCATTAATACTTACCTCAACTAATTAAATAAATGAATACCTAAATCTATAACTAAGAATACACCAAAATGGATATCCAAAATAAATAACCACATAAATAGCTACAACTATACAACTAATTCTATATAAGTAGATGGATCACAAAAAAAAAAAAATCTATATGTATAAGGAGCAATAATTAAACAGGTTAAAGAATTAAGGTGCTATCAGACGGGATGTATTTTACATATGTACTGTCAAATTTTCCATCTGTAAAAGTTGTACACATCGTGTGATACATATGAAACTTTGCATGTGTAAAATACATGTGGAAATACATATGTAAATTTTTCGATTAGAACACGCTCTATTTTCCTGTGGCAAACATAAACAAAACAGCTGGTTTGTTCTGAAAAGTAAACAAAAGTCAGCTTTTGTTTACATTTATAGGTTATGTCATAAGGAATAACATAAGCAGGTGTGATAGCAAAAATTATGAATCGTATGTAAAATGGAAATTTCGACATACATACGGAATTACATATGGGTAAGAAAAGTGACAGTACATATGTAAAATACATCCCGTCTGATAGCACCTTAAGTAGTAAAATAGACGCTTGGATACTTGATTAAACCTGACTCGATTTGTGACTAACTATCAGACCAGCCATACCCCCCTGAACTATAATTAACAGATAACTGAATAGCTTTAACAAATGACTTAATAAATAACTTAGTGGCTAAAATAAGTTTGATATGTGGTTATCAAACAATGTGATTTTATTATAAAGGAAATTAAACTAAGGCCTTTCTTGGCAAATTGAATAGTGCTAAAATAAAGATACAACCATAAAAAAAAGCTTTAATTTCTTTTGTAACTCGTCAATGTATTATATTAATTTTATTCGCTTAGTAATATAAGTATTTGAAAATATATACATATACATTTGTCGTTAAGTGAAGTTTTTTTAGGAACATTTTTTTTGAACAATTTATTACAATATACATTATTATATTTAATAATTGACAAATATTATAAATAAACAATAATTGAATTTTGTAATATCTTTTATAGAAAGAAAATATGTTTTAATTTAAAGAAAAAATAGGTTGGAATGTAGCTAAGGCGAGATGAATGAGTGGTAAGTATTTTTTGGGGCATTACTCCAAATATTTTTCTAGAGGCAATGAGTAGTGCCACGGATGGCAGTGAAACGTCATATGGGGTGGTCCGCCTGTCCAGGATGTTACCATGTAGTCCTGAAGACTCATGCAGTGATCATGTCAGGGAATCTCCGCGATAAATAGTTTTTCATCGTCAATCGTCTGTCAGCCTATTTTAGGTATGCCTACATATCGTTTTGATTTTTGTCCAATGTCCTAATGCTTCTGTTAATTCCATCGTTTTCATTTGGCACGATCGAAGTGAATGTGAGTACCAATGATGGACACGAACCCCCTATTCCCGGCGAGCTACAGCCTAACCGACAAAGTGCCAAAGTCCATCTAGAAGCAACACTGAAGAAGAAATTTATTTATTTTTCGAGTGTAAACCAAACATGTTTTTTTTAGAATCTTTGGATTCTCCAAAAATCATTTTCGTACTTCCACACATTTCACAATAACACTCCAAACTTTATTGGGACATATTAGATATTAAAATATAAAAGGTAAAACAAAAGTTATAGTGAAGCGAACTTTGCTGGGACATATGATCCCAGTAGGGGCGAAAGGGTTAAATCATATACATTTTTTTAAATAATTAACAATATAGCTTTAAACTGGTTGTCTAAAATAAAAAAAATTAAGTAAAATGTATTTAACATGTCCATATCAATAAATAAAACATTTTTTCATATTTTTCAACAAATAATATCGTAAAATGCAAACACTTTTATCAAAATGTCATTTTATTTTTGGTTTAACCCATTTTAGTCGACGGGGTATTTAAATACCCAAAAAAGTTAAAGTAGTAAAAAAATTCCTGAGTTGGCTTGATAAGAGATAATGACTGCAAGTTGCTTTTTTATTTAATACTAGAGATTGATTAATGTAAGAAAAATTAAAAAAAATTTTTTTTTTAATTTTTACCTTTAGTTTGAGAATTGGAAAAATTGAGTTTTTTTGTTTGTCAAAAAATGATCAGAAAAATGGTTGTCAAATAAGGGATAATGCGAAAAATGAAAAACGCCTGCACATTCTAAGTAGCCTTAGGTGCAGCATTGTAATGTGAAAAAAATAAAAGCGATCTTTCAACCCACTGGGCCGTCACACCCTAAAAAGTGAAAATGGGTATTTAAATACCCAACCGTCCATAATGAGTTCTAAAATTAACTATTTTCTCTATATTGAAATAATTATTTTTGGCGTAAATAAAAGGCGAATTTATAGTTTTTAAATATATTTATAGAAAATTAGAGATTATTTAGACTTTGCAATTTTAGATTTATCTGGTGTGACACTTCTTTGGTAATCCAAGAAGCATGGTGCTGGATGCAAATTCGCCTGGCACTTCAAACAACCGTACTCTGTTTTGCCACCGCACTGCCGGCAGCGACGACGTGCTGAGAGTTTTCCGATTAAATGATCGATGCGATCATATCTTACATCCATTTGTGCTCCGGAAATCATAATCTTACCGGCATTTTGGCGATTAAACTTCGTCATTATCATCTCGCATACTTCCACCCTAAAATCAAATTGAGACATTTGGGGTTTTTTTTCATATTTGCGACAAAGGCAATGCAGTTTCCATGCATTCACCATAGCCGCATCGAAAGCGTTTGTAACTAATGGCCAATACCACTTTTTGCCCCGAACTCGAATGCGATAATTGTTCATGGCGTTATCGAAAAGGTCCACACCTCCCATGTATTTATTATATTGGTTGACTAAATAGGGTTGTTCAATTGCAACCATTCTTCGTTGTTTTCGATCATATCGCCTTGCGCGAATCATTGGTGTATGACTTAAATAATTCGATAATAATGTTACGGCCTAAAAAAATAATAACGGAAGCAAATTAATTGATTAATTTCGTAAACAATTTTTGTGAATAACGTACCGAATTATCGTTCCAACGTACAGCAATTATAGAATTGTCCACATCAAAACAAAAGTCTGTAGTCCCACGGGGCTGTTTGCGCATTTTCTTGACGTCCATCAGTGGAGCATGATTAGTCCGATTTTCACGAACAGTTCCCAAGGCAAAAAATCCACCACCCGATAAACGTGTTAATAGTTTATGGCTAGTAAAAAAATTGTCAAACGTTACGGTATGCTTCGCAGGAACATCAAGATGAGAAAGAAGGGAAAGTACCACCCTTTCTCCTAATTGTAACTCCGAGTTATCCTGTTTCGTTGCGCCTGCGTATGGCATAAACTGAAACAAGTAGCCTTCGTCAGAAGCCAAACACCAATATTTGTAACCAAACCTAATTGGCTTTCCTTTGATGAAAATTTTGCATGAATGTCTGCCATAGTAGGCTATCATTTGCTCATCAATAGAAAGATTATGGGAAAATACTCCAAACTGAAGAAACTTTTTGTTTATCAGGCTATTTAATGGTGACACTTTAGAAAATTTGTCGGTAGGATCTAGTGCCGAATTATCGCAGACATGAAAAAATTGTTTGATACGTTTAAATCTATCTCTTGGCATACATTCTTTTATCATCACACACCCTAGTGATTCTCGGTTTGACCAGTAAGCATTTACTTGTGGTAACGTGTGGTAGCCTGTTATATATAAGACGCCCAAGAACGTTTTAATTTCCGTACGTGTTGTTACAAATGATGGACAATTGTTTGCTGCAGCATACTTGTTGGTCGAATTGACTATAAAGTCCAACACCTCCTCATCAATAAACAATTCCCAAAGTTGCTGGGGACTCATTTCGCCAATCTGTACATATAGAGCTTTGTGTGATGTCTCCGTATCATCCAAAGGCTCCTTCTCAAACTTGTAATTATGCTTTCGGGACCATTTTGGTTTAATTCCCTTATCAATTTTACGTCTCTTCTTACCAACCTTACTAGAGGTCACTGGCAATTCATCATTCTCGTTTTCAGCAGATAGTATATCTTCATTCCATCTACTGAAACGTTCTATTTCGTAAGTCCCAGTAATCTCGTGAGGCAGATTTTGGTCGTCATTCAACACTTGTAAATTGTCATCCAACTCCTCCGTATCACTTATCTCGTCGACGTCATCGGGTGGTAATATAACAACATGAGTTGTATCTGATTCTCTTTCAAAATCTTCTTCCCCATCGGACCAGCTATCGAGAATTTCTTGTAATTCGGCAGTAGTACGTATTTTCTGGTGACGATTCATTTTTGTATTGGTTATTTATAATTTTTTTTCGTATAAATTTATGTTTTTATGCACTTGTTTTATTGTAAAAAAAAATTCTCTTGCTTTCACCTGTTCACTTTGCTAAAATAAACTACATGTAAAAAGTTCAACAAGTCTGAAAAAGGAGAAGCAAACTGGGAATCCCCGTTTTAAAAACAAACTACTAAGCTATAGAGTTCAAAGTTGGATTTACTTTTTACGGCGTAATTTTAAATTTTTGTAACGCTCTTCGAAGCAACTCTGTACATTTTAAATGGCACAGTGGGGTGTACCGGAACTTTGAGTGGTAAAAAAAATTAATAATTTTGTAAACAAATAAATTGCTTTTTATTTATACTGAAATAAGAAAAACAAAATTGCTTAAAAATATTTAAAAAAGTATATCGTTAAAGACGGTTGGGTATTAAAATACCCATGTCCTATCTCAGGAATTGGGAGAGGTAATTTTTTTTTTTTTACCAAGCAACTTCTATGGACCTCCAGGTAAAATTCTGAAAGTTTGGTCAAAATCGTACGAGCGGTCTATGAACCGTCTTTAATGGGTTAAAGAAGGGCAAATCCAACAATAAATTTTCTTATTTTATGAATGGTTTATTAAAGGTTTAATTTACTATTTTTCGTTTATAAATACAACTTTAGCAATTTTTGCTTAAAAACGATTAATATATCATAATTATTTTTTTATGAATACGGTTTATACCCGAAAAACGTTTCTGTAACCTTGCAGCCACACGTTCAAGTTGTTCTTGATAGTCTTTTACATATACTGTTTGTCAAAATTTACATTAATTGAAAGCTGTGACGTTGGCTGCACTCAATTTGTTAGCAATTTACTTTCAAGATGTCATCAAAACAGCAATTTATAAAGAAAACATGTTATCAGTTGTTTAATTGAAAGTAAAATTGCCAAACAAATGGAAAGGTGAAATGGAAAGCCATCTCGGGGTCAATTTAAAAAGTGTGAGTGTGTAAGTAAAAAAGTGAGAGTGTTTTGCAAATTGAAAGGAATTAAAAGGCAAAACTTGATCTTGTGGCCTCCAAGTAAATGACCCTACAAGAAGACTACCAGTCATTTTACTAGTTATTTGACCGGTAGTGGTGACTAATATATTGGTTAAAGTTTCTATTAGTTTATTAATTATATTATTAATTAATTATAAATGAAAAAACTAACTGATACTCTTGTGTACATGTGATCTTGCTTCTCTCTCTAACTAATAAATTCCACTCGTCAACGGAATATATATCTGCACTTCTTACTCTGCTGATTTTTATAAGTCAATGATAACCTTAATATTGATTAACGCTAACTAGTTAGTCTTAACGTAAATATTGGTTAGCACTATTTAGTTATTTAAAATGTAAATATTGGTTAGTACTAACCTTTATAAAATACATAAGACATTTTTATACCCTTCACCGAAGGTAAAAGGGTATATCGTCCCCTTAATAAAACAATAGTGTATAATTTTTTTGGGGTTTTGAGAAAATCGTGTTTTAAGTTTTTGTCAAATCGGATGTCTATTTAAACCTCATTATCGCGGTAAATAAAAATTCTTCATACTGGATTTTTCGACGAATACATAATACCGTTTCTTGTCTTTAAATTGACCAATTTTTTTTATTCTACGCATCCTTTAAGACCATAATTATGTCATTCAAAATTTAAGTCCTCCATATAGGCTATTTTATTTTTTATATGTATATTATTTTTTTGTTTATTTTGTATGGTATCGCTGTTTTATTCAATAATTTTACGGCATTTTTATTAAAATATTTGATCTCAAAAATATCAATTTGTAACATTATAAAACAATGATTAATTCATAGATTCAATGGCACATATTCATTACATTCAAATTTGGGTTAATTTAAAAAAAAAAATTATGAGAAATTAAGGTATACATTGCGTAAATCAAAAATGACTAGAAGTTCATTCATCTTCTTTCTCCTCCTCTGCTACATCTGGCTCATCTAAACAATTTCGCTTCTTTCCACCTTGTAAGTTAAAGAAAAATGACTGCGAGCCACGAGGAATTACATTCTTCTGGCACAAATTTTGGAGATCATGCAGCTTTCGATGTTCGGAATGAAACTATTTCTCAAACAATAGTGTATATTATTATAAGCTATTTTATGAGTTAAAGTTTTCATAAATTGAATTTTTTTCTACAGACTAAAATGGAGTATAATGCGTATACACTATTATTCTTTTAACAATTTTGGAGTGGCAATTTCAAGTAAAATAGCGCATATGAGCTTACACACTTATTGAAGGAAAATTTTGAACAAGAAATTATACTCTATTTTTTCCAACGACATTTTGACCCACTTTTTGGAAGTAGAATTTGACGAAATTTTGACCAGACATAAAATCAATAATGGAGATTCTAAGTATGCAATAAAAAAATAATGGTGTACATGCGTATACACTATTGTTTTATTGAGGGGACGATATATAACTTTGTCATTCCGTTTGTAATTTCTACAATATTGATCCTACACCCTATAAAGTAAAGTAAAGTTTAAATACCCACTTTCAGGAACCATAGATCTCCCCGAGTCCAAGTAAATGGTAAATTTCTTCTTAAATACGTCGGTATATAAATCTGTCAAAGCGGTTAAAAAATGGCTAAGTTATGATCAAAATACTGAAATCCCAAAAATTATTTTTTGTATACCCTTCACCGAAGGTAAAAGGGTATATACATATATCTTTGTGCGGTTGTCCGTCTCAATTAATTGTGACCAAAGAATCAACTATGTACTTACTTGAAAAGTTATCAGTGTTTTTAATAACATTATTAGTTCCTTTATTACTACCGGCAAATCTAAAACGATTATCCTGGCCAAATTTACCACCCGCATGGCCGCTACCTGTTGGACGACTACTCCTTTCAACTACCGCTTAGTACATGACCTCTGTTGTTTCCAGAGAATCCACCACCACGTCCTCTGAAGTCGCCATCAGTAACTTACCACTAGCATTCTAACAACTCTTATTAAGCGGCCCATATACATACTTGCATTATTATTGTATATGATTTTCGCCATATTATTTCCATTTTGTTCTCTTTATGCAATAAGTCGCACAATTCATTCTATAAATAGGAATTACATAAACAGCATTGTACAATATTGCCAACAGACATCAGTTTCTTTTCGTTGTGCAATAAAAATCAAGAGTCTTGATCTTTGCCAATATATTGTGCCACCTTGGAATATCACATACACATTGGCGATATAATAATGGCGAATACAATATGTAAAATTGAACAATTTTATTGCATGTGTATGAGCCGCTTTAGTTCTTCTTTAATATTCAAATTATAGAATTTAATTAACTGATTCGCAAATTTTACAAGCGTTTGTCAAAAATATATAAAAAATTGCTTTACTTATGAAATGTTATGTTATATGTTAGAGTGAAGCAACTAATATAAAATTGTTACAAGTGTGTTAGAAATTTTTTTTTTTTGAGTTTTTGTTATGCATTTCTTGTAGGGGAAGTATTAAAACTTTTTCATTGTTAACCATCTTTATTGACTACCGTATCTACAAAACGAAGGGTTTCCACCTGAGATAAGATATAAGATTTTTATATCAGCAAACGTCAAATTCAATCGCAGAGAGTATTATCTTACGTGGGGACTCTCAAATAGAGTTAGTATTAATATTATAATATATATTATGAGACAGTTGTTATAAGAAATCTTATAACAACTATCTTTTAAGATGAGCTGTCAAAAAAACACATACATACACACATATAAAACAATAATAAGACGCATATTCATTAAAATGTTTAATTTTTTTGTGCAAATAGTGAAAATCTTGTGATAAGTGTTTGAAAAAACAATATTTTTTAATAAAAAACAAGAAAAAACTTAAAAAATTGTAAAAACGACACAAGTATACGAGAATCATTCGATTATGAAATCTTAAAAAGTGTTTATATATTATATTTTTAAATAAACGTCAATATTAACAAAAACAAACGACACATTTGTTTTTTTTTTTTTGTCTATTTTTTTCAATAGAACAATACAAGCAAGGCGAATTCATTTAAACGGTGGTGTCGATACTACAACAATTAACAACACCAAAAACACAACAATGTATTTTGTTGCTGCTTTCGTTGGCCGATAAGTCAAAAACACAAGTAACTTTTGACATTCCTCTCTCTATTTAAAAAAAAAAAAAGTAGCACAGCTGTGTTTTCAACGCCACCTGAAAGTCAATTCGCCTTGAATACAAGTTTTAGGCTTTTTTCATACGCAAGTAAACAAAAAAGTAATACAAAACACAGCTACGACAATTACAATTAATTATTTTATTTTATTAATTTAATTTATTGATTTAAAAAGAAAATTTAACAATCACTTCAAAACACAACATGAAACATTTGTTATAAATAAAGGCACAAAACTTTATACAACTACTCGCGGTGAAAATTGCAAATTTATGGCAAAGCAAAAACAAGTGTTCTCCAGCAATATAATCTGCAATTATTGCTCCATTGTTCTGTCATTGTTCTGCCGACGTTATTGCTTGTACTTAGCAATAAAAATTGCTACGTGGAGTCCCAGCGTAACATGATTCAGAGAGCGAAGCAAGGCCTATCCAATAGGTCTGCTTACTACTACAACAATACAAAAAACAACAGGCATTTTGTTTGTGTAAAATTCCTCGCCGTTGTCAAAATCTTACTACTACATAGGCAAAACAAAAGGAAAAATGTGTTTTGTGTGCATGTATGTGTGGCAAAAAACCAAAACAGTAAACAAAAATATACACGTATAAGGAAAATGTAAACAACTCTTGATATCGTTGAGGAAAAAACCAAATAAACATCTGGCTTCTTAAGCAGACCTATTGGATAGACCTTGGAGCGAAGCAGGTGATTCAAATCGTCGTGGAAACATGGCATAATGCCATGAATTGAATTGTGTATGGGCTGCTTTACTTTTAAAATTTTCCGATAGTATCGATAGTGATAACAACTATCGATATTCCGCCAAAACTAAGGCTATTGATACTATCGATAGTATTATCGATTGTTTTGCAGCTCTATAATATTTACTTCAACGAATTCGTAAAAACAAGGAATTTAAAAGCCACATAAATCAAAATAAAAAAAACTGTGTTTAGGCATTGCCATTAAATTGAAATCTTGTAAATCTGCTATTAAATAATAATACGAAAAAGTTTAAATGAACTATGCTCTTCAAACTGGGAAACAATCTAATATCTCTTAAGCAATAAATAAATTTCCACTAAGAGTACAAAACCAACACAAAACAGGTGATTATAAGTAAAATCGATAAATTTAATAAAATTTATGACGTACATACTACATATGTACATATAAAATAGCTAAGAATCATCAAGGTACACCGTACCTTGGAATTACTGTTTAAAAAACGTACAGCAGAAAATCAACAGTTTAAATTGTTATGCTGTTGCGTGTACATATCGTCGGTCTCATGTAGAAAGGCCCTAACTTGATTTTTTTCGAAATTGTGTTTTTTAGTGATTCCAATACATTTCCCACAAATGCACCTCGTCACAAAAATTCAATACAATAGCATTAAAAATATCAAGCTTCGTACAGACGATGGTCAGATCTTACAATATTGTAAGCAGGCGTTGCCAACAGCAATATTTTTCTGACAATGGTCCATTGTCAGATGCATTAACTTTGCGCTTCTGCAAATACAAATAAGCTTACAACGTTCACACAGTTGTAAAGCTTCGTACAGACGATGGTCAAGCTTCGTACAGACGATGGTCAGATCTTACAATATTGTAAGCAGGCGTTGCCAACAGCAAAATTTTTCTGACAATGGTCCATTGTCAGATGCATTAATTTTGCACATCTGCAAATACAAATGAGCTTACAATGTTCACACAGTTGTAAGACATTTTAGCCAATTTTAATGCAATTTAAGCAACGCTGCTTACCAATATTGTAAGATCTGACCATCGTCTGTACGAAGCTTCAGATCTTACAATATTGTAAGCAGGCGTTGCCAACAGCAAAATTTTTCTGACAATGGTCCATTGTCAGATGCATTAATTTTGCACATCTGCAAATACAAATGAGCTTACAATGTTCACACAGTTGTAAGACATTTTAGCCAATTTTAATGCAATTTAAGCAACGCTGCTTACCAATATTGTAAGATCTGACCATCGTCTGTACGAAGCTTCAGATCTTACAATACTGTAAGCAGGCGTTGCCAACAGCAAAATTTTTCTGACAATGGTCCATTGTCAGATGCATTAATTTTGCACATCTGCAAATACAAATGAGCTTACAATGTTCACACAGTTGTAAGACATTTTAGCCAATTTTAATTCAATTTAAGCAACGCTGCTTACCAATATTGTAAGATCTGACCATCGTCTGTACGAAGCTTAAGACATTTTAGCCAATTTTAATGCAATTTAAGCAACGCTGCTTACCAATATTGTAAGATCTGACCATCGTCTGTACCAGGGATGAAAAATGAGAAAGCCAATATCGTACCAACGAGCTTTTGAAATTGTACTTTTTCGGTCCCAATAGTACTAAATCTTTTTTTTATTTTTAAAAACAAATATTAAATTATAGTATTTAATTTAAATACAACAAAAGGTACTTAAAATTTATTTGTTTATTAATTACACTGGTTTACAGCCAAAAAATACCAAGAACGCCACATGCCTAGGTAAGTTAATTGGGACCTCCTTTTTTAGATAACGGTACTTTTGTGTTTTTCGGTGTATGGTCCCACTCAAACCCTTGTGGAGCCCAACCAAAAAGTCCGATCGAAATAAATTTCATATCGTTGGAAAGGTAATTGAATGCCTGACATGCTGAAAATTTTTATCTGATAAGAAATGGTTGAAAATTTGCCTTTTTTTTACGTTTTTTTTCAAAATTTTTCATTTTTTTTCTACGTTATATTAAATATCTGGAATGTTTTATTTTTTAGCCAAATAGTTTTTTTAATTACCAAAATAAAGTTTGTATTAAGGATTTTGTGGAACGACAATATTTTCATACTCAACAAATGCAAAAAAAAATCATGAATAAAATTGCTACGATAACTAGCACATGAAAGATCTGAAATGTTTTATTTTTTAACCAAATAGTATATTTAATTTCCAACATTTTAAGCGTGAATTGAATAAAATCGGATGAAAAACAAAGTTTTTATTAAGAATTTTGTGGAACGACAATATTTTCATCCATTACTCAGCCATTTCTTATCAGATAAGAAATATCGACGGAAAAGGCATTGAATTACCTTTCCAACGATATGCCATTTATTTCGTTATCTAAAAAACGGTACTTAGGAAAAAAAAATACAGCGGTTTTCGTGTTCAGGAGGTCCCAATTAACTTATCTGAGCTAGCGTTCTTGGTACTTTTCCAAATTAAAAATTTGTAAAGCAGTGTTATACATAATAATAAGGTGGGTAAAATTTTTTCGCGTCAAAAGCACATCGCGATTCTTGTACTATAAGTCATTCCAAGAAACTTTGCCAAAGAAACCAAAGGTCAAAAATAAATTTCGAGCCCCGGGTTTTTCAAAATAGTAAGATTTTCCAAAATATTCCAGAAAAGAGGCAAACAAATTGTATTTGATCTAGCCAGACCTGTATCATGCGGTTTTTAGAGTCGAGAAATCCATTAATTTTTTTTTATTGCCGCCAGAGAACGTTTTCATACACTTTTTAGAATTTATCGTCTTTTTTTGTGGAAAATTTACGAATATTTCTCAAAATGTAATCTCGAATTTTAAACGAAAGCGTTTTAAGCGTTCTAAAAATATGTTCATACGAATTGCATTTTCAAATTTATTGTGTTTACAATTTTCAATTTGTACTGCAGAAACAGAAAAGGAGTAGAAAGTCCGAATATAATAAAATTTAATTTAGCGCTTGTAAAATCTTCTTAAAAATAATTCGGAGTAAAATAATGGAGTGGGCTCCCACTATTCCAAAATTCTGTTGATTTCTTCTTGACGTGACAACCAACTTGTTAAAGAATATTTGAAAATATAATTGAGAGGAATTCATCTCTTCTACTATGTAGAACTTTCGCAGAAGTGGTTTCCTATATATTTTACAAACTTGTTAATATCATTTGAAAACGCACGCTTATATGCTGCCACTGATACTTAACTTAGAATGTGGCATAAGCTATAGTTCAATCAACAAGTGCAAAAATCTATTCACAGTAGCGGAGTTAAGTGTTTGGTGCAAATGGTCTTGTAAAAGAACAAATGCGAAATATTATAGCTCTTTTGTTAAATCGAACAATAAATTCATTTGACAGTAAATACGAATTGCCATTGTATATCAATTATAAATATGTAGGTTTGAAAAATTTGGAAATAGTACCGTATGAGTCACGGGAGTACCAGCGTACTTTTTAGTTTTGAATTGTACCAAAAAAAGTACAATTGTACCAACTTTATCAACCCTGGTCTGTACGAAGCTTCAGTTTAACAAGCAATTGAAGAAGCCATTTTACATTATGATACATACCAAGGTATATTTACACCTTGGATACATACAGTTTCTATTATGTTTTTGCCTTTTCCTGTAAAGTTGCATTTATGTGAGTAAGGGCCTTTCTAATGGGTGATTTTTTAGCTATTATCTTTTTGGCAACACTGGCTTAAACAGCTAACGCACGCTTCATGTTTTGTTTCACTGTCAAGCATCTTCAGTTTGGTCTATAATTTTACCATGAATCGTCTTACAGACGAACAACGCCTGCACATTATTGAATTTTATAATCAAAATGCGTGCTCTGTTAAGAAAGTTCATCGCGTTCTTCTTCCATTTTATGGTCAGCCTATTTTTGGCTCAATGGGTACGTTAATAAGCAGAATTGTCGATTTTGGAGTGAAGATCAGCCAGAAGCATTGCAAGAGCTACCATCCAGAAAAAGTCACAGTTTGGTGCGGCTTATGTGCTGGTGGCATCATTGGACCGTACTTCTTCAAAGATGATGCGAATCGTAACGTAACTGTGAATAATAAGCGCTACCGTGAGATCATATTCAACTTTTTTTTGGCCCAAAATGCAAAAGCTTGACTCGCATGACATGTGGTTTCAACAAGACGGTGCCACATGCCACACAGCACGCTTAACAATGGACTTATTGAGAGGCGAGTTCGGTGAACATTTTATTTCACGTTCGGGACCGGTCAATTGGCCGCCTAGATCGTGCGATTTAACGCCTTTTTTTTGTGGGGATATGTTAAAGCTCATGTCTTTACACACATGCCCGCTTCAACTGACGCATTGGAAGACAACATTGAAGCATTTATTCATGAGATACCGGCCGAAATGTTGGAAAGAGTATGCCAAAATTAGACTAAGCGGATGGACTATTTGAGGCGCAGTCAAGGTCAACATTTGCATGAAAAATTCTTCAAACATTAAATTATATGGACCGTACTATCGATTCAAATAAATATTTCATGAATTTTTCTGAATTTTGTGTGAATTAAGGCGCAACCATAATGTGCTTAAGTTGGCTTAAGCAAATGTGCGAATACATGGAAACTTTATGCCAAGTGTAATGAAACTGTCATTTGCTTAAGCAAGTTGCGAATCTAATCGAACATTCCGTACGGAATCAAATGATTTTTTATTTTGTTTTAGTTTTCTTAAGTACATTTGAGAGACTTTTTGTTAATTTTTTACAGTAGGTTAAGCAAGGCATATTATGGTTGAGCCTTTATAAACCTGCTAAATCATTTTTTAACAGTGTATGACAGTCTGATACCGTTCGAAAAATCAAGAGACGCCACATCAAAGAAGAAAATCATTAACATCAATTTAGGACTCGATACAATGCAAGAAAATAAACCAAATACATATATCGAGGGTTATTTTTCAAATAGTGCTATCTGAAATTTTTAAAAAATTTTTTTTTTACAGAAACGTGTTCACTTACGGAAGGGTCATCTGTCATTTAAATTTGAAAAAAAAAAAAATTTTCCCAAAACGTTTTTTTTCATAAATATTTTTTGTGCTATCTAACACACACGTTTTTTTTTGGTAAAAAAGTGCTATCTACATAAAAAATATTACTTCATATAATAAAATGATAAAAAGTGTTATTACAAAGTAGACATATTATACATCAAATGGTTAGGAATTGTGTCTAGATTTAATAAACTAATATAATTTTAAAATTCGTTGTAGAAATTTTGCAAAAAAAAAACTGCAAAAAATTTGTCGATGAGTTTTTGTCTATAGTAAATATTTTTTTATTTATGGAGTTTTTATAGCAACGTGTTCACTGACTGAATAAAAAATCGTGGAACTTAATTAATTAAAGTCTAAAAAGTATTCATTGCAGCTCATTTTATTTTTGTTCAAATAGTGCTATCTGCTTATTTCAATGTTCAAGTCGATAAAATTTTAATTTGTAAATAGTGCTATCAGACATATGTATAAGCGCGAATATCATGAATTAAAAAAACATTAATATATGTATGATTTAGACGTTCATTTTTAATAACATTGTAAAATAAAGTTTAGTTATTACTCCTAGAGTTATCGAATAAATCAGTTTTTTCGCTCTCCTTTAAAGTTGTGATTTTTCAGATAGCACTATTTGAAAAATAACCCTCGATATATTGGTTTGCTTCTTGAGGTAGAAACAGAAGTTTTTTGTCTGCCCTGTTAAATTTTCTGAAAGTCGGTAATGGATAATCAAGTTAATACAATTGTAATATTTTCAGTATTATTAGTATTGCAAAAGTACTGAAGTACTCCAATGGCATGTTTAGTACAATTTAAAAATATCAAACGCCTTTTAATTTAAGAATTTTGGTATAGGATTGGATAATTGAAAAATTAATTTTTTCATACCAAAATATAAAAAAACAAGTAAGAGTGCTATATTCGGCTGTGCAGAATCTTATATACCCTTCACCATTTTTCGAGCAGAATACAGAGCAAGTAGACAAAAACAAAATAATTTTTGCATACCCTGCAAATAAAATTGGACCACCTGATCCATTTTGATAAAATGGACTAATCCATGGACTGGTCCGATGTAATGCAAGCTTGGACCATGTCATTGTTAAAAAGTGTTTGTAGTGAGACGACATGTCTTCGTTTTTTAACGACATGCTTTCGTTTTTAAACGACTTCAAAACTAATCCTCTTGAGTATACCATGGAGTAGTTTTGAAACTTCTCCTTATGGTCCAAAGGTGGGTTATATGGTCCTCTCCTAGGACATCGTAATGTTAAATAGACCAGGTTTTTTCCATACGTTTGGGTTAGTCTTGGACAAGTCCTGGTCCCTTGTGGACTACTCTTTACACGCGTGTTTGGACTGGTCCTATTATTTGCAGGGTATACATACATACATACATGCATATATACTAGGGCATTCATTCGGTTAACCGGCAATCGGTGAACCGATTAATAACTACCCGATTAACTGATCGGTTAATTTCAAATTAGCTTTTTTCGATTAACGATTAAACCGGTTAATTTCAGTCGATTAACCGATGTTACGATAATTTCATTATTTTGTAGTATAACATATTTTTTTTTGTTTTTAAATTTTTGTTTCGTCTCATATACAAATGATATGTTTAGAAAACATTTTTTCATACAAACAAAGAATGTGTTCAGTGATCTTGATTTTAACCCATATTCCGCCGACCGGTGACTAAAATTACAATGTTTTTCAATGTTTTTTTGTCTTCAACATCGATCAACAAAAATGTGGCTAAAAATGGGTTAAAAGCTTGATTACCAACAACTTTTTTTTTTGTTTCACGTACTTTTTATATGTAGAATGTGTTTAGTTATTTGGTTCTTCTCATATCAGTCTTTTAACAAAATTAACCGAAACAATTAGAAGTTGGAAAAACTCTAATGGCTTAATGGAGCATTTTATATGTTTAGAGAAATCCTGGAAAAGGACTGAGCAATTAGATCTACGATAAGTAAAAGAATTTTTTCCAAGTCAAGTTTTGTCAAAGCTAACGAAAAGAATCGCTTTAGTCCATTTAAACCAAATTACTTTTCTAAAAGATTATTTTATAAGATTTCCTTTAACTATTGAAATACAAAACTAATAAAATTATCTCAGTTTATTTTTTATAAATACATATTTGGGGGATTCACAAGTTAGTCATAAAGTCTTATGTCTTAAAATAATTACAAGAAATATATCGTCAGCTCAGAATTGTTTTGGCGCATATGCCAAAAAGTCGGAGTGGAGAAAAACGACAAAGAAGATTTACATGAAGATTTCTCAAAATGTACCCGATAGAATTTTTTTAATATTTTTGCCACTGCTTCCGGTATATGTTTTGAAGAAAAATGTAAGTTTTTGCGCACTTTCATGAATAAAGTAAGAATTTAATAGTATTTTTTTGAAAATGAAAAATATTGTTTTGTGCCGCATACGCCACTTTTCTAAAACAAATTAAAAAAGTGGTTTTTTGTGCTGCATACGTATACTTATTGCGTGAGTGACTGACTCATTCATCATCGTACAGCCTAAACTTCTGAAGCTAAAGACTTGAAATTTGGACCGGAGGTGGATCTCTCCCCAAATCGATCCACTAAGACGGGATTTTTAAAAATTCGACTGTTTAGGGGGTAAAAAATGGTAAATTCGGAAACCTTTTATCTCCAAAACTAAAAGATATACAAACAAACTGTAATACATATCGTTGTTTTTTTGAAAAATAAGTGGACAGGTGTGTGGTACTTTTTTGAAATTCGGCTCTTTTAGGGTGAAAACGGGTAAAACCTGAATTTTGGTACGTTTTTGTCAGCCCATCTATCTTTTGATCCAATAAACCTAGAAAAAAAAGTTAATACCACATTCGAAACTTATTGAAAAAATACGAATACAACTTTGGTACTTTTTTGAAATTCGAACGTTTAAGGCGTGAAAATCGTAACTATTTTTGGTACTTTTTTACAAAACATTTTGCATTTTGCAATTTTTGATACTATAATGGGGGGAAAAAATAGTACCAAAATGGGAAATACGGGAAATATAATATCTTTCTTCAGTTTTTTGGTTCTACAACTGGTATTTTTTAATTATCGTTAATATTTGACCTCAAAACATAAAATTCAACATGCAATGTCCTGGATTAATGCTTTATATCTCAGAAACCACAAAAAATTTCGCGAAACAGATTTCGGATTTAAAAAGGGGGAATTCAAAATATACATACTTGTCTTGAAGTGTGTAAAACTAACTGTATTTTTAATATTCTATCAAGCTGCAAATAGGGAAATTAAAAAGTTTTTTGTCTCGCCTGTAAAATGTGCTGAAAGTAGGGGTGACAAAGGGATTTTAAAATCCCGATCCCGAAATTCCGGGATTTCTGGATCCCTGGATTTTTTTAAATAAACAACACTTTTTATTTATTTATGAATTTTCAAAAGATAATACCTTTTTCATGTTGTAAAACTCCTTTCTTCATAAAAAAAAATAATTTAATGAAAATTAAATTTAATGAACTTAAGCCTAATTAAAAATATTAAAAATTTGGATTAAAAACCATAAATAGTTCAATAAAATAACCACAATACTAATAATTGTTAAAGCTAAGGCACGAGCTCTATGTTTGCATTTGTCCTTCAAGTTGTGCTGAAAAGGTCAACAAGAATAAGAAAGACAAAAAATTAAAAAAAAAAAATATGTACTTTGAACTTCAAGAAGAATTCTTGACAAAAGTACGAAAAAACAGAAGTAAAAGGAATAACATGTTAAAATGAATTAAAATAGATAATCATTCAAAGCAAATTTCGATCTACCAAAGGTTGAATACAATTTGGTTTAAGGATTGATGTTTGACTAATGACGTCAGCAGTCGTCGATGGCTGCGAGTGTTAAACGGCAAGCCCTCTGAGGAGATTGAGTGGTTGCAATCGAAACATGTCAGGGTAACCTGTCCGTAAACACCTGGGTTCGAGCCCAGATTGAGTCAAGAATGAAAAATTATCAATGAATTTTAATTAATTTTCATGTTGTAAAATTCCTTTCTTCATAAAAAAAAAATAATTTAATGAAAATTAAATTTAATGAAATTAAGCCTAATTAAAAATATTAAAAATTTGGATTAAAAACCATAAATAGTTCAATAAAATAACCACAATACTAATAATTGTTAAAGCTAAGGCACGAGCTCTATGTTTGCATTTGTCCTCCAAGTTGTGCTGAAAAGGTCAACAAGAATAAGAAAGACAAAAAATTAAAAAAAAAAAAAATATGTACTTTGAACTTCAAGAAGAATTCTTGACAAAAGTACGAAAACACAGAAGTAAAAGGAATAACATGTTAAAATGAATTAAAATAGATAATCATTCAAAGCAAATTTCGATCTACCAAAGGTTGAATACAATTTGGTTTAAGGATTGATGTTTGACTAATGACGTCAGCAGTCGTCGATGGCTGCGAGTGTTAAACGGCAAGCCCTCTGAGGAGATTGAGTGGTTGCAATCGAAACATGTCAGGGTAACCTGTCCGTAAACACCTGGGTTCGAGCCCAGATTGAGTCAAGAATGAAAAATTATCAATGAATTTTAATTAATTTTCATGTTGTAAAATTCCTTTCTTCATAAAAAAAAAAAAAAAAAAATAATTTAATGAACTTAAGCCTAATTAAAAATATTAAAAATTTGGATTAAAAACCATAAATAGTTCAATAAAATAACCACAATACTAATAATTGTTAAAGCTAAGGCACGAGCTCTATGTTTGCATTTGTCCTTCAAGTGGTGCTGAAAAGGTCAACAAGAATAAGAAAGACAAAAAATTAAAAAAAAAAAAAAAAAAAAAAAAAAAAAAATATGTACTTTGAACTTCAAGAAGAATTCTTGACAAAAGTACGAAAAAACAGAAGTAAAAGGAATAACATGTTAAAATGAATTAAAATAGATAATCATTCAAAGCAAATTTCGATCTACCAAAGGTTGAATACAATTTGGTTTAAGGATTGATGTTTGACTAATGACGTCAGCAGTCGTCGATGGCTGCGAGTGTTAAACGGCAAGCCCTCTGAGGAGATTGAGTGGTTGCAATCGAAACATGTCAGGGTAACCTGTCCGTAAACACCTGGGTTCGAGCCCAGATTGAGTCAAGAATGAAAAATTATCAATGAATTTTAATTAATTTTCATGTTGTAAAATTCCTTTCTTCATAAAAAAAATAATTTAATGAAAATTAAATTTAATGAACTTAAGCCTAATTAAAAATATTAAAAATTTGGATTAAAAACCATAAATAGTTCAATAAAATAACCACAATACTAATAATTGTTAAAGCTAAGGCACGAGCTCTATGTTTGCATTTGTCCTTCAAGTTGTGCTGAAAAGGTCAACAAGAATAAGAAAGACAAAAAATTAAAAAAAAAAAAAATATATGTACTTTGAACTTCAAGAAGAATTCTTGACAAAAGTACGAAAAAACAGAAGTAAAAGAAATAACATGTTAAAATGAATTAAAATAGATAATCATTCAAAGCAAATTTCGATCTACCAAAGGTTGAATACAATTTGGTTTAAGGATTGATGCTTGACTAATGACGTCAGCAGTCGTCGATGGCTGCGAGTGTTAAACGGCAAGCCCTCTGAGGAGATTGAGTGGTTGCAATCGAAACATGTCAGGGTAACCTGTCCGTAAACACCTGGGTTCGAGCCCAGATTGAGTCAAGAATGAAAAATTATCAATGAATTTTAATTAATTTTCATGTTGTAAAATTCCTTTCTTCATAAAAAAAATAATTTAATGAAAATTAAATTTAATGAACTTAAGCCTAATTAAAAATATTAAAAATTTGGATTAAAAACCATAAATAGTTCAATAAAATAACCACAATACTAATAATAGATAATACCTTTATATATATATAACATATATTTTTAAAAAAGTAAAATAAGATTATAAAAATATAAAATACAACTGAAATATAATTTTTAAGAATTTTTTTTGTATAGAGTATAAAAATTCAATAAAAACGAACATTTTTGTACACAAAAGCTGATATATTAAAAATCCTGAAAAATCCCGGGTTTAATAAAAATAAATCCCGGGATTTCCCGTTTGGCATCCCTAGCTGAAAGTGAGTTAGCAGGTTTGCATATTAAGCCGATGATATGACTGTTGTGGGCAGGGCTGCCAGATAAATTTGTGAGAAAACCGTCAGTTTCCTGAGAAAAAATAAAAAAATCGCCTTTAATGTTTCGAAAAATCGTCAAAAAAATCACATAACTTAAAATTTAGTGTTTTTTAAATAATTTTTGTTCGATTTTTATAAAAAAAAAAAAACATTCAAACAAAAACATAATTACTTCATACCCAGCTACACAGAAAAAATTAAAAATTGATTTTAATCATCGAATTCATAAAATCAAGTAAACTATTTGTTGAATTTGCTCCTATTACCAAAATGATTATAGTGATTACTAAAAATTGTAGAAATTGAAAATTATATTTTTTTTTTTTAAAAAATGATATTTTATAATTTAATTAAAAATATGATCAAAAAACTATGAGATTTCAAGCAACGTGTTAATTAATTCAATTATAAAAATAATTAAGAAAAAATCGATATATTATTCAATAACCTCATTTGATTAAAAAGAAACAAATAACTAATGAATATAGTAATTGAATTGAGCAAAGTAGTAATCAAATTATTTGTTAGATTCATTTAAAATTTTTATTGAATAAATTATAATAAATAATTGAAATTATATAATATAAATTGCAATATAAATATTAATTGTTATAGACTCAAAGTTACACATAAAACTTTTGTCATGATTGGTCCAGAATTTACCACAGGTTCATCAGTCTCCAGAAAAGAACTTTATGACGCCTAAAATTTGAGCAAATTATATTTTTATATTGGAATTTAGCAACTTTTTCACTCTGCCAAATTTTGTGATGCTTGTTACATAATTCACCAAAGGTCCAATAAAAAACTTCCTCCCAAAAAGCCTAAAACTGAAAGTAATCATTATATTTTATTTCAGAAATGTGTCCCAAAGTTACATATCGTCGGATTAATATGCAAACCTGGTTAATCCACTTTTTTTAGTATTTTGAGATTTTGATGGCGTGTGGTAGAGAAAGATATGCATATCGAACATCATGTAGTTTTTCTTCAATTTGAGTCTTAAAGAGTGTCAAATAAACTATATTTTTGGGTTTCCTCTCAAGCAGTAAATGAGAAAAATAAAAAGTTTTTGTCTCTCTTGTGAAATTTACTGAAAGGGAGTTAGCAGGTTTGCATATTAAGCCGACGATATACTATCGACATATGTTCATAAATGCTTGTATACGTAAATATACATACTTATGTTATATTTTAAGAACGCGGTAGCATGGCATTATATTCATCCTGTTTTCGGATTGTTTAAATATAACTTGCTTTTGTTGAGAATCTATTGATTTGCCTGCTACTAATCTGGCTATAGACATTCGGGGTATTGGAGGCTGCTGTGGTATCTTGTATATTTCCTCACGTATTTCGTATATAACATCTGTTTTACCATTCTTCTTGTTCAAAAGGTTTCTTGTTTTCAAAACCCGACCATTTGGGAATACTATAAAATTTTGCAGTATAAACTTTCTAATATCTGTAAGAGGATAAATAGTTTAACATTTTTGTATGATACCTTATATACAATTCAATCACTTACGCAAGAACTAACTCATTAACCTCAAAGAATATTGCGAAGACGTAACAAGAGCCTGAAGGAAATGTTCAAAGGAACTGCTGTTCAAAAGAACTGGTGATGGTATCAACACAAAATATTATAACTGGCAAAAGGAGAACTCGAACCACAATTAACTTTAATGAGACTGTAAATGCTATAAATGTATTAAAGCACAAAACCTATACATACTACATTAATAAAGTTAAATTTTAAATATATGGACATACGATATCCTCAATATTAACAATGTAAATCGTTTATTCTTACGAGTATTCCAAAAGAAAAAAAAAAACAATTATTGAATTAAAAATAATTTTGAAATAATCAATTTTGACAATTCCCAATATAAATAATACACAGTTTTACAATTTTGTTTTATTTTATTTAAAAAGAAAAAAATCAATTAAGGTTTTAATTTATTCAATTAATATTTTATTTTAATTGAATTTTATTTTGAAAACAATTTAAATATTAATTAAATTAAAAATTTGTTTGTAGTTTTTGTTCAATGAAAAATATAATTGATCCAATCAACACATTAATTAAATAAAATTTTTTTCAAGCAATGTTTTTAATTGATAAGAAACTAAGGAAGATTTTTTCTGTGTAGCATTTTCAATCGTGTAAGAGCTACTGGGAGTCTCATGAAGAGCGTCAATTACCGCATTTTTTGATTGTAGAATATTCCTCACATGGGAAAAACTGTAACACGAGTGAAATACTTCCATAGCACAGCGAAAGACACTTCTTCGAGACTTTTATGTCAACAATCGTATAAGATTAATGTAGATATTCTCTTACAACTCGTGAAATGCTTGCCGTATAATTGTTGAAAATATGATTTATACAAAGAGAGTCGTAAAAGGTTTCAATTGGAAAAATTGATTTTGAAAGCTCGTTTAATAGTGAAGTTTGACGCTATTGTCATATTTATATTATTTCTAAAGCACTTTTTTTGTCGGTTGCAAATATCTCCCATACCACCGCATCAAATTTAATGAATGATATCTCATTTTAAAGTTTATTTCTAACACTAATGACGAAAAATAATTAGAAATTGAAAAATTAATATTTTCATTGATAAAAATTACGGTGCGAAATATTCGCAAGGGTCATCTAGTTAATTAATAATGGCAATTTAGCTATTTTTTGATCAATCTAGCGTTTATATCTCTACTTTTATTTATAACACTATGGAACATTTTTGGGATTATTGTCTGGGGGGTGAGAAATTCCAAGTCAGGGTAATGGTACTAGGTCAGTATAGTAAAACCCTCAAAGGGTTTGGCGTTCGTATGTGTCAGTTTTTTTTTATGACATTTTAAATTTTTTCCTTATCTTGATGATTTTTTGTTTAACATAACTCGAGAACCACTTGTCCGATTTTGCTAAAACAAACTCAAAAAAATTTAGAATTACAATTTCTTTAATCCGTTCATATAACGTTTTTCTTTATAATCAACAGTTTTGCCGGTAAAAATAAATTTGTGGAGAATTATAATTGATAAGTGCAAAAAAATGTTCAAGCCTGGATGTATGCAGCAGATTTTATCACAAACCTGCACTGCAATTTTTGTGACTTTTTTTAAGCGATCGGTGAAAATCGTCGGACTTTTGTTTGTTATTTGAAAGAACCACATTCAGTGATGCCAACAGTAGGGGATTTCCTCTTTTCTAGGGATTTTTTTCGGATTTTTTTTTGAGTTTGTTTTAGCAAAATCGGACAAGTGGTTCTCGAGTTATGTTAAACAAAAAAACATCAAGATAAGGAAAAAATTTAAAATGTCATAAAAAAAACTGACACATACGAACGCCAAACCCTTTGAGGGTTTTACTATACTGACCTAGTACCATCACCCTGACTTGGAATTTCTCACCCCAGATTGGCTGTTGTACTGTGTAATTTGTGGGTTTTATTAAACAAGAAAGCTATCACTGCTGCTTTGGTTTGGCATATCAGGGTAAAAGCTATGCGAAAGAAAACGTTCCACCCTCCGCTCTTGTAAAGGTACGGCTGCTAAACATTCCAAGATTAAAAACCGAAATTGTCAGAAAATGTAATGTTTTATTCGGACTTTGGAGACTGAAGAAACGTCACTTTTAAGAAAAAAATCAGCAAATCGGCACTGCTAATTTCGTAAAAAAAAATCGTCAAAATGACGATAAATCGTCAAATATGGCAGCCCTGATTGTGGGCTACCGCTTATAATTTAGATTTTTACTGTACAGTTATGACGAATCAATGAACACAGCATTAAAATTTTTATTTTTATTTATTTTTAACAATTGTAAAATATTTAGGATTTGGGAATTATTTCCTTTCGAAGGTTACTTTATCAGCCATGTCACAGAGTACAATTCCGTTCGGAAACGGAATTCATTCCTTTTTTTGGTGCTTCAGAAAATGACGAAAAAATGTTTCGGAATGAAACCATTTTTGTTTTCATGAACTGTGTGGGACTTGTCTGTATCTGAAAGGCCATAAAACTATCAAAATACACTTTCCATCAACAAACAAATATGTTTTCTTCAATTCCGAACGGAATCATTCCGAACGGAATTGTACTCTGTGACATGGCCCTATATTTAACATTTTTTTATTTTTCGAATTTATTCTATGAGCTAAATTTCAGTTATGTATTTTATAAAGCTTTTTTGTAATAGCCCTATTCCTTAAATTTTTCAGAAATTACTGAAATTTAGCTCATAGAATAAATTCAAAAAATAAAAAAATGTTGAATATATTATTTAGGAAGTTATGACAATATGACTTTATAGCACACCTTGTGTATTAATTGAAAAAATGCGTAGGTAATACATATTTATGAATTGTTTTTTTGTTTGCTCGTTTGTTTAAGAATTGTTATATTTTGTATGTAATTGTTTTTTTTTACTAATAAACTCCAAATAATAAACAATTAATGCATTTTTATTAGGGATGCCAATCGAGATTGATTTTAGAAAATCCTGGGATTCGGAATTTTAAAATCCCGATAAACAACGCTTTTTATTTATTTATGAATTTTCAAAAGATATTATATATGTATGTATATAACATATGTTTAAAAAAAAGAAAAATAAGAATTATAAAAATAAACAAGTTAGAGTGCTATATTCGGCTGTGCCGAATCTTTGATACCCTCCACCGACAGTTCTAATGTTTAAGGAGTAATATCTGTATGATGTTATTATTATCTTTAACTGTGACGATTTGTTATTAATTGTGGTTTTAGGCGACTAAACTGTTTTCCGGTAGTAGGGTTTATATGGGACCTAGGGTAAATTATGGACCGATCAACACGAAATTTCACAGCGTCATTTCTAGTCCTTTAAAACTGTGACGTACCAATTTCTGTTATGATAGCATTATTAATTATGGTTTTAGGTGTACTAAACTGTTTTCCGGGAGTAGGGTTTCTATGGGACCTAGGGTAAATTATGTTATTTCTAGTCCTAAAAAACTGTGACGTTTGTTACGCTAGCGTTATTTTTTACGGTTTTAGGCGTACTAAACTGTTTTCCGGGAGTAGTGTTTATATGGGGCTTAGGGTAAATTATGGACTGATCTTCACGAAATTTAACAGCGTGATTTCCAGTCAAATAAAACAAATTTTTGCAAAATCTTATCTCATTCCGTACATTGTTCCATCATTTATGAAATTTTTTTTAACAAAATTATCAATTTTTTTAGGTGGTGGTTCCACATTTTGATTCATAGCTCTGGTCCTACTGAACCGATTTTGCTGGATTTCAATCCCAAACTGCTTAGGATAACTACAAGCAATTTGGCACCAAGTTTGTTCATTTCTTTTGAGTTGTTCGAAAGTGAGCGTGTTTTCAACAGACGGACAGACAGACGGACATGGCTAAATCGACTAAGAATTACTCAAGGACCCAGAATATATATACTTTATGGGGTCTGCGATTAATAATAAAAAAGTTTCACACGGAATGACAAACTTAATATACCCTCTTCACAACTAATTGGGGTGGAGGGTATAAAAATACAACTGAAATATAATTTTTAATAATTTTTTTTTGTATAGAGTATAAAAATTCAAAAATTCATTTTTGTACACAAAAGTTGATATAATAAAAATCCCGAAAAATTCCAGGATTCGAGGTTTCCCATTTAACATCCCTAATTTTTATACATACATAATAATTACTTAATTAATCGGAGCGATTAACCGATTAAAGCAAAAAGTCGATTAAATGAATGCTCTAATATTTACAATACTAAAAACTTCATTATAATTTAAATTTAAAAAGCGGAAACTGCTAAATAATTTTTTAAAAACGTTTTTGAACAAAAAATTTAAAAAAATGTTGTTTGGAATTATATTTTTTGTACGATAGGTACCACACCCACTTCTCCGATCCCGCCCACATTGTGGGATGCTGTGTATTGATAACCTAAATGTGTGTACCAAATTGTGGAAACTTTGGCTCTTTCCGTTCTCTAGATATACAGAAAAAAGTAATAAAAATACAAAAACAAGGGATTTTTTGGGAAAAATTAGAGGTAGTCGTGGTTTTTTGCTCATATCTCAAATTTTTTTGGACCGATCTGGCTGAATTTCAATAGCAAGAAGGTGGACTATATGTGACATAAATGTTAAACAACCTAGCCGCTATCATGTCTGGGGGGTTATTATGTAATTCGATTCGAAACGAAAATACTTTCGAAAGAAATTTCCGTATCGAAAATGAAATGGTATTTTCTAATCCGTTCGAAAGCACCACAGATTTGTATTTGTTAAAAAAAGGGGAAAACAAAGTGCTGCCAAATTTATACACAATAAATTTGACAGTACCTGTCAATATTGACAGATCTTTTTTGAAAAAAAAAAAAACGTTAAATTTTCCGCAAAACTAACAAATTATTATTAATAAAAAAATAACGGTTTAAGAACATGGATTCTGTTGCATTGTGGTTGGAAGATAGCGATAAAAAGAGTGATGCAATTGCAGAAAGAGTTCAACAGAAGGTTAGGTTAGGTTCCATTGGCAGCCGTGATCAGGCACAGCTCACGTGGGTCCATTAATTAGTTCCCGTTGTGTTACCATGTCACACCGTCTCCCATGGGTCCTATGTTGTCTGGCTGCTAGTGCTCCCACGCAGCCATCCGGTCGATTCAGTAAAGGAGTGGATCCTGTTTACATCAACATCAGAGAGACAAGTTTTGTCCCCAAGGGCTCTTCGACCAAACATTTTGAGTCTTAGATCTCCGAATGCCGGGCAATTACAGAGAAGATGTTCCGTTGACTCTTCCTCCTCCTCCTCGCCGCAACTTCTACATAAGTCATTGTAAGGGAGCCCCAGCCTCTGGGCGTGCCTCCCAATGGGCCAATGGCCGGTTATAACCGCAATCAGGTTTCTAAGATGATGTCTGGACAGCTGTAATGCCCGCCGTGTCCTTTTTTCATCTATGATGGGCCAGATTTTCCTGGTTTCCCCACAGGTAGTTTCAACGAGCCACCTCTGACTGGCGATGATATGAAACTTGTGCGCAATGAGTTGCTTACTCCTTGGGAGTGAAACACCTACATTATATGTCGAGCCGTCTCGATTCAAGGTGGTACCTGCATACGCCAACGAATCCGCCATGCAGTTCCCCGGTATGTCCCTGTGTCCGGGGACCCAATTAAGGGTGACCAGTGAATGTCTCGCTATCTCCTCCAGAGACATCCGGCATTCTCGGACAATTCTCGATGTGATGAACACATTCTCCAGGGATCTTATGGCCGCCTTGCTGTCGGTAATAATGTGAATATCCCTTCCAGATATATCACCGTACCGGATGCGTCCCGCGGCTGTGTAGATGGCCATTATCTCGGCCTGGATGACACTGCAGTGGTCCGGCAGCCTTATAGGAATGCTCCAGTTTAGCTGCTCGGAGTATATGCCAGAACCGACACCACACAGTGTTTTAGACCCGTCCGTGAAAATTTGAATCGCGTTCGCGGGAATTTGTAGGTCATCATAGTGAACCACATTATCCAAAATGCTTACCGTGAAGCCAGGATCAAAGATTGGCTCGGGTGTGACATAATCAACATCCATGTTCCAATTAATTTCGTTCAGAATATTAGCATGTCCGATATTGTAATCCCTCCATGCTCCGGTGGCCCTTAGTCTTACCGCCGCGTTCGCAGCTAAACTTTTCGCCAAAATGTCTGGTGGTAACCAGTTTAAAATCGTAAACAGTGCCTTAGAGGGGGTTGTTCTAATGGCACCTGTTACCGCTATCGCCACCATTCTCATTGTACGTTCAAACCTAATTTGATGACTCTTCACCTCGAGTGCCGGCCACCAAACAGCTGCCCCGTAGAATAGAATGGGTTTAATAACACATTCGTATAGCCAATATACATTTCTCGGGTTAATTCCCCAGTTTAGGCCAATGGCCCCTTTGCAGCAATATAATGCAGTTGCCGCCTTATTAGTCCTGGAAATGGTGTTCATCCTCCAGTTCAGTTTGCTGTCCAATATTAGCCCAAGATACTTGGCGCTGTCAGACAGTTCCAGCGAGATCCCCTTTATCCTCGGGGTATCAAATTTGGGAATTTTGTATCTCCTTGTGAAAAGTACCAGTTCCGTTTTGGAAGGATTTACATCCAGTCCACATCCCTGGTACCATTTTGTTAGGACGTCCAATGCGGACTCCATTAGTTCAGACAATAGTCTGGGATCTTTACCCAGAGCCACAACTGCAACGTCATCCGCATAAGCAACCGTTCTGCAGCACGTCCTTTCCATGGCCCTGAGTAGGGTATTCATATTCAGATTCCAAAGTAATGGTGAGAGTACACCGCCTTGCGGGGTGCCCCTAGTCGCAACCTTGGAGATGTTCGAGGCGCCCAAGTTGGATTCAATACGCCTGAAGTGCAGGATACTGCTGACAAATTGAATAATCGCCGGGTCGATTTCCAAATGTCTCATTGCGTTTATAACCGATTCAGGTTCAACGTTGTTGAAAGCGCCCTCAATATCTAGGAATGCAACTAAGGCAAATTCCTTGTAGTGCAGGGATCTCTCTATGTGGCCCACCAATGAGTGAAGCGCAGTTTCCGTGGACCTTCCCTTCGTGTAGGCGTGTTGAGCCAGTGACAAGGAATTGTGTCCTAACGATGATCTAATATGACTATCCAAAATCCTCTCCAGTGTTTTCAGTAGAAAGGAGGATAGACTAATTGGTCTAAAGTCCTTAGCCATAGTGTGAGATGTCTTCCCACTCTTGGGGATGAAGACGATCTTATATGTTGTCCAAGTTAATGGGACATATGAGAGACTCAGGCAGGCTCTAAAAATTGCCAAGAGCCATGGCATCAATATTCCCAGGTTCTTTTGTAGATCCGCTGGGATAATGCCATCCGGACCTGGAGATTTAAAGGGATGGAAGCTTTTGACCGCCCATTCCACACGATGGCGAGTTATCGGAATATTAGAGATATCCCGAGTGCCAGTAAATGTTACCTCCCTAGGCACATCATCAGTGCAACCTGGGAAGTGTGTATTCATCAGGACCTCAAGGGAGTCCCGACTGTTTGTGGTCCAGGATCCGTCCATCTTCCGTATATACGATGGAATAGCTGGTTTAGAGGATAAAATCTTACGTAGCCGACTTGTCTCCGAGGAGTTTTCCACGTCGCTGCAGAAATTCCTCCATGACTGTCTCTTGGCCTTCCTTATAAGATTTTTGAATCCATTTACTGAGGACTTGTAACTGTTCCAAACACCAAGTGTTTCGCGCTTGCCCTTAAAAAATTATGTATAAGAAAAAAGGTTTTATAAAACAGATTTTACTACCATTCATTTTTCCAAAATTGTAGTTTTCATTTTTAATGTCATCGCTCAGTAAATTTTGTAGTCTATAATGGGAAGGAATTGAAGCCACCACAACGCTCCAATTAAATATGAAATTGTGCTGTATTCTATTCAATTGCTTTTTCTTTTTTAAGTGACATCCATGTCCAGCCGCTTACGAGCATATTTCTTAGGCATAAATTTTAGCTGCATAAGAACAAACTTTTATTGGATTGCCCTTGTTTTAATTAAATTTTTAGGACTTAATACAACTAAGACCTTCTACAAGTTAAATAAAGTAATCCGTTAATTCCATATTTCAATTACTTAATTCTCTAAGGCACACAATTTTTTTATCCAACTGTAATGTCCCACTTTTATTTGAAATACGAACAAACAAAAAAAATTGTGTTTATAAACAAAAATTTCTTTACCTGATTGTTTTATTGAAGACCATTTAAGTTTTTTATTTTATATTATAAGTCGCATTTTTAGCCGCTATTTAATGTAAAGAATTGTTATAAAAATAAATGATGTAATAAATTATTATCAATTAAAGTCCCCATTCTCTCGATGTCTCACTGTACTGTTTCATTAACCTCAAAGAAAACTTATGGCAAAAAAAATTAAATAAAGAATCTAAATACAAAATCAGTTGTTCTCTTCAAAACAAATCTCTGAATACAACACACAAGTACAATCAGATGTTTCTCAACACTTGTAATAATCTAAATATAGAATATAATTTATACAAGAAATATCTAGTATAGATTAAGTACAAGTATGTATGTATAAAGAGAGAAATACATAGTGTGCTAATGTTCGTCCCTGCATGCATTTTTAGGTTAAAACGATTTATTAACAAAAACAGAGCTGTAAAGGAATGCAGATTTTCAAGTGAAATTAAGTAGTTTCCAACTGTTTAATGCGACATATGGGCACTTCCACAGAAAAGCTCTCTTTTTGTCACGTCACGTCACCTAGCAATTATTCTTGTCGCATTAAAGAGTTTCCTGCTTTCTTTGCGTTTTTCAGCAATCTCCGCATTCCACCATATGGGCTTAGCTTTGCCCTTCCTGTCGATTCTTTTACAGGATTCGTTCGTTGCCTCAATTAAGACACCAGTCAAAGACTCCACTGCGGAGTCGAGCATGGACACACTGTCTATGAGAACCGGGCCCATAGGCAGCTTGTCCTCGAGTACACTCGCATAGATAGACCAGTTGGTCCTTCTTCTATTTGTGTAGGGTTTAGCTGAATCAACTCTAAAGGAGAAATTGAAATCAATATACATGTGATCAGAGAGGGAACAGTCCTTTGACACATTACAATCGCTAATCATATCCGCGAACTTATCACTAATAAGCGTAACATCAAGAACCTCCCTTCTGTTAGTTACAATAAAGGTGGGCTCACTACCCCTATTAACTACTGTTAGTTCATTTTCTACTATGAAGTCCAAAAGCGACTCACCTCGTGGATTGACATCCGAGCTTCCCCAGATGGTATGATGTGCATTAGCATCAGCACATATTATTAGGGGGATGTTGCGCCTGCTGGCATACGACATCGCCTTCCTGGTTGTGGAGTTTGGTGGATTAGCACCCTGATCGTGTGCCATGCAGCAGCTCATGAACCAAACTGTTCTGGTTCTGCATTCTACTGCGACAGTGCAGGTGTCCTTATCGCTAAAATCAGAAAGAATGAAAGCTTTAAGGATGTTTTTGACCATAACGCAAGCCCTGGTCTTACCTTGATCGGCTGCGTACAGAGTACTATAGCCGTCTAAACTGAGTCCGCAAACCCTGTCTCTATACAACAATGGTTCTTGGATACATATAAGCTCCTCCGTGCCTGAAGCCAATCGGAGGAGAAGGGCAGCTGACGCCGCTTTAGAGTGATGAAGGTTGATTTGTGTAACCTTCATCATAGTTCATCGCTATGGACGACTGTGACGTTGGCATCCTCTGGGTCGTCCTCCGATTCCAGAAGGATGTCCTCATCGTCCGCCACTTCCATCTTGCCAAAGAAGTCACCCACAAGTCCACTGACCGATTGAGTGTCTTCATTGGCCGATGACGTAGCGGAATCGTCTTCCATATGCTCCGTTGATGCTGTTGCTGTTGTGGTAGTCACCGGAGCTTGAGGCTTCCCTTTGTCATCACCTTTGTAGACTCGGAGGAAGATAGTTCCAAATCCATAGAATATCTTCCCCTGTGTCTTCCGAAGTGACGGCAGAGAGTCACTGTTTATTATAACAGTGGCCTTCCTGGACTCTTCAACAGATTCAGAAACCCTCACTACTTTCCATTCCTGTGTGGGTAGCTGGGGGTTACTGATCTGTATAATTTCCAGGATCTCCTTGGGGTCGGATGGCTCAGCGGGGATCTTGGCAATAGATCTGGGCCTTTGCGGTACATCGGCCAGAGGTATTGCCTCAATCTTAGCGCCCTGCCAAACTTCCCCCAGGGACTCCACGGCAGCCTTGTACAGCAGCGCTGAACGCTCATCTGCGCACGCTATCAGTTTAATGTGACCTTGATACCAGCCGGCATCTTCACATTGTGGTGGTGATCCAGGGTTACCCCTTAAGACATTAAGGAACAGAAAATAATAAGAGATATATCCGAGATTATCAGCCTTGCTAATAGTACGTAAGAAAGATTTTTTTAATTATGAAATTTAATCATAAAAATACTACTTTTAGTTTCGTGAAAAACTTTCGGCTTAATAAAAATTCCTTTTTGTATATCTACAATTGAATAAAAGGCGATTTAGAGCCACCTGAAAGATCGACAGTCATTGCACCTTTAAAAAAATTAGCTGCCACATTAAAATGTTTGGCACTAGTTGGATACCAACATCAGATTGGCCAAGATCGCCTTGTGGGACTTTCACACCCATCAATTTCCATATGCTTATCTGAGGTATGCGAAATAATCGAACCAAATCTTTGCCCGAAGCATATATCTTTGAAATGACTGCAGAAAAAAAAGGAGGCGAAAAGATATTTTTTTTAGTTATTGTGGAATACTTGGAGTAATTAGAGCAGTAGACAGGGTAAAAAAAATCCCGCAAAAATAAAATATTTCCGAACGTTCGAGCATAAATTTTCGAAAAACGTACTACATAATACAATTTGTACGAATTCGTAAATCTTTTCTTTCGAATCGTATTACATAATAACCCCCATGGAGTCTCCGGAAAACACATATCAAACGTAAGACGGACAGATGTACATCGTTAAATCAACTTCTCTTAAGAACCCAGAATATATATACTTTATAGGGTCTAAAATCAATATTATAGAAATTACTAACGGAATTTTTTTTTTTTTTTTTTTTTTTGTCATTATTTGTTTATTGAATCTTCATATATTAAATATGAACTAACAATAATTAATCAAATCTTAACCTAATACGTTATTTTATCTCCTGCCAGTGCCAGACAAAATTTTCTTCATCACGGGTTATGTTCACTTTTATAGGTGTTTATCGCTCATCTAATTGGGTAAGTGCTGCAGTGTCTCTTCTTCTTAAGCGAGTGTGGCCGCCATGATTTAAAATATTTCGAGCTAGTGGATTTGGGTGTTGTTCAAGCCTTTTTAAATATTTTATTGCATATTTTGTAATCATAGATTTCACTAATGGCACATTGAGATCCTTATGAATGTTTGAGTTTTTAACATACCAGGGAGCGGCTGTGATTATTCGAAGAAGTTTATTTTGGCGCCTTTGAATTTTGTCGATATTAGAGGCCGAGGCAGTGCCCCATAGTTGAATACCGTAGCACCAGATAGGCTTTAAGATAGAGTTGTAAAGTAGAAGCTTGCAATCGAGACTAAGGACAGAATTTCTTCCAATAAGCCAATGAATTTGAATGGCTTTTAGTTTCATTTGAGTTAATTTTGCTTCTATATGGCATTTCCACGTTAATCGCCGATCCAGATGTATACCGAGATATTTAACATGCGAATGTTGAGGAATTATTTGATTATTGATTATAATAGGGGGGCAAGATTCCCGGCGCAAAGTGAATGTTATATGTACACATTTTTGCTCATTGACCATTATCCTCCATTGTCTTAACCATATTTCTAGTTGAAATATATGATGCTGTAAGTAACGCGATGCTTCATAACGATTTTCGTGGACGCTTAGAAAAGCTGTATCGTCTGCAAATGTTGAAGTTTGTGTGTAGTTGCTTGTTGGCATGTCCGAAGTATAAATTAAGTATAATAGGGGGCCCAGGATGCTGCCTTGTGGGACTCCAGCGGCAATGGGCTGAGGTGAACTTAAGAAATGTCCTTCTTTAATAATAAATTGACGACCGACTAAGTAGCTTTCTAGCAGCTTGTGTGTGTTTGCTGGTAAATTTTGCTTCAATTTGTGTAATAAGCCTTCATGCCAGACTTTGTCAAAAGCTTGCGAAACATCGATGAAGAGTGCTGAGCAATATTTATTTTCTTCAAATGTTTTTCTTATGACATTTACTATTCGATGAGTCTGCTCGATTGTGCTGTGTTTTCTTCTAAATCCGAACTGATGGTTTGGAATACATCTATTTTCACTTAAAATTGGTGTTAATTTTGAAACTAATAATTTCTCAAACAGCTTTGACATATTTGATAATAAGCTAATAGGTCTATAAGACTCAACTTTTGTATGATCTTTACCTGGCTTTGGTATCATGGTAACTAAGGAAACCTTCCATTTTTCAGGATAGTATTCAAGGCGTAAAATAGCATTAAAAATAAAAAGAATAATTTTCTTTGCTATGCGAGGTAGCTCCAAAAGCATTTTATTACTGATTTTATCAATACCAGGTGCCTTCTTAGTGTTTAAGTCACAAATAGCCTTTTCGATTTCTCTTATCTCGAATCTGAGGGGAATAGCTGCTCTAGCATCATCAGGTGGTAACTCGACCGCAATATTGTGAGATATATTTGGTGTAAATACGTTTTTCAAATGATTTACAAACAGGTTTCCTTTTTCATTATCATTTCTTGCCCAGCTACCATTCAAGTTTCTTAATGGTGGCTTAGATATAACTGGCCTTTTTAGATTTCTAGCTGCACGCCATAATGAGTAGTCAGATTGTGGAGTTGCATCAAGTTCCTTAAGATATTTTTCTAGAGAAGCCGTTTTCTGATTCTGTAGTAACTTTCTTAGCCTTTTTGTGCATTCTTTTAATAAAATCTTAAGTTGCGAGGATCTGTAAAGTTGCCACTCTCTTCGAACTCTCCTTTTTTCAGTCAAGAGCCGCTCGACATCTGAAGAACATATTTTATTATTTTTAATTTTTTTGGGGGTAACGCTGGAGTGTTGAACAGCTAGTTTAAGATAACTGTCAAAGTTAACAAGAGAGAGATCCACATTCTCCGGTGTACTAAGCGGAATATTTTCTGTGCAATGGGCACTGAGAAATTTTTTATATTTTAACCAATTTATTTGTGTGGCTGGTGTCGCTAAGTAACCTGACGGAAATACAATTCTATTTGGGTTCGATATAGTAACAATTGTAGGTATGTGGTCGGATGATAATTCTAAGGAAGCTTCAACATGAATGGTTTCTGTGGGGATGTTTTTAACCACGCCAAAGTCGATAACATCTGGAATTTTTTGCTGATCAGTAGGCCAATATGTTGGTTGCCCGCTCGCGACCACATTTAAACCCATTTTAGAGATTGTGTTAAACAAAACACGACCTTTTGGTGTTATAAGTCGTGACCCCCAGAAGGTATGTTTAGCGTTATAATCGCCAGCGGCCAGAAAACAGGGTCCTAATGATTTATAATATTTATAATATTGGCCTTCTGATATGGAAAATCTAGGTGGAGAGTATAAAGAAGAAATTACTATGTTTCGATTTAGCTCCTCAACACAAATAGTCGTTGCTTGCAGATAGTCTTCACGGTGATCACACATAATGTAGTGTTTGCCTCGAGTTTTTATTAAGATGGCAGAACCTCCACAAGCTCTATCTCGAGGGTCCTTGGTATCATATAGTATATAACCATTGATTTTAAACGTATTTCTTGAGGTCAAATGAGTTTCAGAAATCATCATGACATCAATTTGTTTATTTTTAAGAAAGTATTCTAATTCATTTTTATGTTGGCGGATGCCGTTTGCGTTCCAAAAACAAATTTTTAAACAGTTCATGGTTTGTTAAGTACAGCTTGCAATAACATCGATTGCTTTCTAAGCATTTCCTGCATCATATTACCCATTGTGTTCGTAAAATTATTTACTGTTTGCACTAATGTTTCCATGGTTTTTTCTAAACGACTTAAATTAGAAACCGGAGTTTCATCATTACTTGGCGAGGCACCTTGCATTGGCTGATGGTTTGATTTTAGGACGTTAGCGTAAGAGGTTCTGTTATTACTAGGCTGGGGGGCTTGAATTGCATTTGTGTTTACCTGATTTGCAACCTGCATTTGAGGGGTATTTGTTTTCGGTCCAACCGTCTGCTTGACAATATTATATACTGGGCATCCTCTATAATTGGCAGTGTGATTACCGCCACAGTTGCTACATTTTTTTACGTTGGGGTCGGTTTTAGACTTATCGCAAGAAACTGTACCGTGTAATTCACCACATACTACGCAGACAGGGGGTAAGTAGCAGTATGCCTTGGTATGGCCAAATTCTTGGCAGTTTAAGCACTGAACAGGTCCATTTTTTTTGTGCGGCTCTTCTATAGTTATTCTTCTGTAGAGAATATATTTTAAATTGTAAATAGGATGTGTTTCGTTTTTTTTAAGTTTTACGTCACCGGGTTCAAACTCCACTCGAAGAAGTGGTTGGGGAATTTTTTCTCTATTTTTAATATTTACTACATGTTTTACCTTGAAGCCTTTTTCTTCTAGGAATGTTTTAACCTCTTCTGGGTCCACACATGAGTCAATACCCTTAATCACTACCTGTAACCCTTTACTGCTTTTCAGTTGGTAGGTATAAAAGTTTTTTTTAAGCGTTTCAAAGTTGTTTACTATTTTGCGAAAATCATTCTCATGATTGACTTGTATTTTTGTCTCGTTTATACTTCCACGCTTTATAGCCGCTACGTAAAACGAATTTTCACCTATCACCGATATCAAACTCTTTATGAGCTCATTTGAATTTTGCTCCCTTAGATATATCGGGGGAGGCTTGGATGGTTTAATGACGTTTGGTGCTTCAGAGGATTCATCCTCCAGAATTGCAAAACGATTTTGAGTATTTATTTTATCAAAAGATGGTACTTTTGAGGCCGAAGCAACTGCTGCAGAGGTAGGGCTGCGTCCCCGTTTAAGCACTGTTATGTACCTGTTCATACCAACTTGTACTGTAGGCTTTTGACAACTTTTTACAGGGGGGTTTTCCATTGCATTTGTGTTTGAGTTCATGGTATCATTTCCCACTAAATTTGTTTTTGACGTCACGGCAATACTTGCTGGGCTGGCAACACTTGTCACCAAATCTAGTTGTAGTTTTTTTAATGAGTCACTATCCACTGTTTTCGTAAACACCGAGGGTGATAGGGAACGTGTTCGAATAATTGGCTTAGCCGTTAAATAGTTTATATTGTTTTGTTTTATTTATTTCTACATTATTTTCGTTTGCCTGAACTAAAACGTAAACGTTTCTTTCATTTTGTCTTAGTGTTGTTTCACTGTTCGTACTCATGCAAAGAGTTGTTTTTGTTTTTCACCGTTTTGCTTTGCTTTAATATTTTTATTATTTATTAGCCCAATTCACAATCTTGTGCAAATGGTCTTGCATCGTAGCATTTGCAAAGTGGTATAGTGAATACTGTAGTATACTTTTGGGATTATAGTAAATACCCAATAAACCATAGAACGATATGATAGCGAAAACGATATTATATTTTACGGCGTGTATAATAGTATATACTAATATTTAAAACGATATCGTTACGACATCATTTTATCAAAATATTTTTTCCAATTTAAAAACAAACATTTGAAAATAAACTCAAATATTTTTAAACATAATAAATTATTTTAACAAAGATGAATATAAAAATTAAAAACAAACTTTTTATTAAAATATGTATGCACATTGTGATCGAATTATCCTATAAATATTACATAAAACTGTAAGTATGAGCTATTATATTTCAAGAATTTTTCTTTCATTTAAAAAAAAAATGAATTTTACCTTGTTATTATATACGTATAATATCATTATCAGTTTAATAAAACGATAGTTTTTCGAAAAATTTAAAAATGCGATTTCACTATCGTTATTATTGGAAATTATGATATCGAAAACGATATCATAATTTTATGGAAAAACGATATTATAAGGAAAGGTACAATTTAGTCCGTAAAAACTATCGTTTTCGATTCGTAAACGATTATCACTTGTGATACTTTCTATCACCTATATGATATCATTTCGATATCGTTACAATATCGCTTGGTTTACTGGGTACTATAACATTTTTCAGATCGGCTTCACTCAAAATATTATGTAGTTAAATTCAAACGAAAATTCATTTTAAACAAATTAAAATTCATTTGGAAAACGGATCATTTACATTTCATTTAAAACAAATGATTTTTACGTTCATTTTTAAATTTTTTATTTTTTGAACAGCATATTCGTTAAAATTGAATAGTTTTTACTTTTAAAAAATATATTTTAACCGACAATAATAAAACTACATAAAAAAATTAAAACGAAAAAACATTATTTTTTGGTATTTTGTTTCTTGAATAGCAAACATAAATGTTAAAAAATAAAATTATTTGTAAAATAACTACACTCATAAAATTATTACAGTAACTGATTGTGGGTTATTAAATTCGTTTTCCATACTGTTAAAATTGAATAAAAATATGGTTATTTTACGAATAATTTTCTATTTTAACATTTATGTTTGTTATTCAAAAAAAAAAAAAAAAAACAAACCAAAAAATAATGTTTTTAACTACAAAATATTTTGAGTGTATATTTTTATTAAATTTTAACAGTACGGAAAACGAATTTATTAACCGACAATCAGTTACTGTAATAATTTTATGAGTGTTGGTTCACTGAGTGTTAGCTGTCGTTTTGCAATCAACTCGAGTAAATATAAACTATTGGTTTTAGGCGTTGCATATTTGCAAAAGAGTAGCAAGTGCATTGCTATATATTTTGTTGGTGTAGAGTAAAAATATACTATACCATTTTGCAAATGCTACGATATATAGTTATGGTTTTAACCATAATCCCAAAAGTATGCTATGGTATTTACTATTCCATTTTGCAAATGCTACGATGCAATACCATTTGCACAAGATTGTGAATTGGGCTATTGTATTTTACAACAACAAAAAAAAACAAGAAATTTAAATTTAAATGTTTTTGTTCAGAATATGTATACACATGTATGAACATTCATACGTACATACATATATATTTTTACTGTTTTATTTTATTTAATTTTATCGTTTTAAATTGTTCACTATTATGTTAAGTAATTTAAATAACAAAATATATTATTTTTTTTTAAGCGTCCATTCGCTGCTTATATTTATGTATTACAAAATCAAATGTGAATAATTAATAGTTCAAATCGTATGCGGGGCTAAAAATACACGTCTGTATCACAACAAATCACAAACCGACAAACTTGTATATGTATACCCTTTCCACCTTTGGTGAAGGGAATATCTATATATAAATCGGCTAAGGCAAAACAGTTAAGAACACTTTCCTCCTCTGTATGTCAACCGATTAGAACAAAATATACACCATTTAAGAGGTATTTACTCAAAGAAGTGCACATTGTACATTAAACTGGGTGAATAAGAACATGTAAGGGGAGCTTTTTGGTAGATTTTCGTTCTACATCTGGTACTTTGATTAATTTTCGTTAGTATTAGACATAGAAACACAAAATTAAACGTGCAACGTCCTGAGTGGATGACAATATATAAAGGAGACTTTTTGATACTTTTTTGTCAATTGGTATTTTTTATACTGAACTTACAAAATTTAATTACTCACGTAGAAGATTAAATATGAACAGGAGGTTGGTCCCCCGCCAAATCGATTTACTTTGAAGAAAAAAATAAATGCTCGAAACAAATAAATTCATATATACTTAGATGAATTATGTTTTCTTCATATTTACAAAAAAAAATCATGGTCGAATTTTGACCATAAGGCGAACACTAGTTTACTTAATTTTTCTTTTTGTCAATTGCCAAAGATATAAATATTTCAAATATGTATGTATTAAGGTAGAGTACAAGGGAATTTTAATGTATAGGGTATTATTTTTTAGCTGCAATCAATTTTTTTGTAATCTGTTAGATAATATCATGGTATTTGTCTTTTAAATACGATTTAAGGCTTATGACCGCCGCCGCGGCCACGAGTTACATGATCCATTCGATAAGGCCAATTTGTGACTACAGTACTTTTCGCTTGTAGTCACATCCTTTAGATGCAGCCGAATCGTCGACTATATCCCTAATGAGACTATAAGCCTTATTTACATATCGTCGCTGTGTTAATCTACTGACCTAGCTAACATTTTAAAAATGTTTAATGTTAATGTTTTATGTGTTAAATAAAGATAAAGACAAATAATTAGTATTGTGGTTATTTTGTTGAACTATTTATGGTTTTTAATCCAAATTTTTAATATTTTTAATTAGGCTTAAGTTCATGAAATTTAATTTTTATTAAATTATTTTTGTGAAGAAAGGAATTTTACAACATGAAAATCAATTAAAATTGTTATTGATAATCTTTCATTCTTGACGTGGCTCGGGCTCGAACCCTGGCCGGCAGGTTACCATGACATGTTTCGATCGCAACCACTCGATCTCCTCAGATGGATTTGCCGTCTTACACTCGCAGCCATCGACGACTGCTGACGTCACTAGTCAAACATCAATCCTTAAACCAAATTGTATTTTAACATTTGGTAGATCGAAATTTGCTTTCCTGAATGATTATCCATCTTAATCGACTTTACATGTTTTTTCCTTTACTTCTGTTTTTTCCGTACTTTCGTCAAGAATTTTTCTTGAAGTCCAAGTACATTTTTTGTTTTTTTTCACTTTGTCTTTCTCTTTTCTGTTGACCTTTTTCAGCACAACTTGAAGGACAAATGTACACATAGAGCTCGTGCCTTAGCTTTAACAATAATTAGTATTGTGGTTATTTTGTTGAACTATTTATGGTTTTTAATCCAAATTTTTAATATTTTTAATTAGGCTTAAGTTCATGAAATTTAATTTTTATTAAATTATTTTTGTGAAGAAAGGAATTTTACAACATGAAAATCAATTAAAATTGTTATTGATAATCTTTCATTCTTGACGTGGCTCGGGCTCGAACCCTGGCCGGCAGGTTACCATGACATGTTTCGATCGCAACCACTCGATCTCCTCAGATGGATTTGCCGTCTTACACTCGCAGCCATCGACGACTGCTGACGTCACTAGTCAAACATCAATCCTTAAACCAAATTGTATTTTAACATTTGGTAGATCGAAATTTGCTTTCCTGAATGATTATCCATCTTAATCGACTTTACGTGTTTTTTCCTTTACTTCTGTTTTTTCCGTACTTTCGTCAAGAATTTTTCTTGAAGTCCAAGTACATTTTTTGTTTTTTTTTCACTTTGTCTTTCTCTTTTCTGTTGACCTTTTTCAGCACAACTTGAAGGACAAATGTACACATAGAGCTCGTGCCTTAGCTTTAACAATAATTAGTATTGTGGTTATTTTGTTGAACTATTTATGGTTTTTAATCCAAATTTTTAATATTTTTAATTAGGCTTAAGTTCATGAAATTTAATTTTTATTAAATTATTTTTGTGAAGAAAGGAATTTTACAACATGAAAATCAATTAAAATTGTTATTGATAATCTTTCATTCTTGACGTGGCTCGGGCTCGAACCCTGGCCGGCAGGTTACCATGACATGTTTCGATCGCAACCACTCGATCTCCTCAGATGGATTTGCCGTCTTACACTCGCAGCCATCGACGACTGCTGACGTCACTAGTCAAACATCAATCCTTAAACCAAATTGTATTTTAACATTTGGTAGATCGAAATTTGCTTTCCTGAATGATTATCCATCTTAATCGACTTTACATGTTTTTTCCTTTACTTCTGTTTTTTCCGTACTTTCGTCAAGAATTTTTCTTGAAGTCCAAGTACATTTTTTGTTTTTTTTTTCACTTTGTCTTTCTCTTTTCTGTTGACCTTTTTCAGCACAACTTGAAGGACAAATGTACACATAGAGCTCGTGCCTTAGCTTTAACAATAATTAGTATTGTGGTTATTTTGTTGAACTATTTATGGTTTTTAATCCAAATTTTTAATATTTTTAATTAGGCTTAAGTTCATGAAATTTAATTTTTATTAAATTATTTTTGTGAAGAAAGGAATTTTACAACATGAAAATCAATTAAAATTGTTATTGATAATCTTTCATTCTTGACGTGGCTCGGGCTCGAACCCTGGCCGGCAGGTTACCATGACATGTTTCGATCGCAACCACTCGATCTCCTCAGATGGATTTGCCGTCTTACACTCGCAGCCATCGACGACTGCTGACGTCACTAGTCAAACATCAATCCTTAAACCAAATTGTATTTTAACATTTGGTAGATCGAAATTTGCTTTCCTGAATGATTATCCATCTTAATCGACTTTACATGTTTTTTCCTTTACTTCTGTTTTTTCCGTACTTTCGTCAAGAATTTTTCTTGAAGTCCAAGTACATTTTTTGTTTTTTTTTTCACTTTGTCTTTCTCTTTTCTGTTGACCTTTTTCAGCACAACTTGAAGGACAAATGTACACATAGAGCTCGTGCCTTAGCTTTAACAATAATTAGTATTGTGGTTATTTTGTTGAACTATTTATGGTTTTTAATCCAAATTTTTAATATTTTTAATTAGGCTTAAGTTCATGAAATTTAATTTTTATTAAATTATTTTTGTGAAGAAAGGAATTTTACAACATGAAAATCAATTAAAATTGTTATTGATAATCTTTCATTCTTGACGTGGCTCGGGCTCGAACCCTGGCCGGCAGGTTACCATGACATGTTTCGATCGCAACCACTCGATCTCCTCAGATGGATTTGCCGTCTTACACTCGCAGCCATCGACGACTGCTGACGTCACTAGTCAAACATCAATCCTTAAACCAAATTGTATTTTAACATTTGGTAGATCGAAATTTGCTTTCCTGAATGATTATCCATCTTAATCGACTTTACATGTTTTTTCCTTTACTTCTGTTTTTTCCGTACTATCGTCAAGAATTTTTTCTTGAAGTCCAAGTACATTTTTTGTTTTTTTTTCACTTTGTCTTTCTCTTTTCTGTTGACCTTTTTCAGCACAACTTGAAGGACAAATGTACACATAGAGCTCGTGCCTTAGCTTTAACAATAATTAGTATTGTGGTTATTTTGTTGAACTATTTATGGTTTTTAATCCAAATTTTTAATATTTTTAATTAGGCTTAAGTTCATGAAATTTAATTTTTATTAAATTATTTTTGTGAAGAAAGGAATTTTACAACATGAAAATCAATTAAAATTGTTATTGATAATCTTTCATTCTTGACGTGGCTCGGGCTCGAACCCTGGCCGGCAGGTTACCATGACATGTTTCGATCGCAACCACTCGATCTCCTCAGATGGATTTGCCGTCTTACACTCGCAGCCATCGACGACTGCTGACGTCACTAGTCAAACATCAATCCTTAAACCAAATTGTATTTTAACATTTGGTAGATCGAAATTTGCTTTCCTGAATGATTATCCATCTTAATCGTCTTTACATGTTTTTTCCTTTACTTCTGTTTTTTCCGTACTTTCGTCAAGAATTTTTCTTGAAGTCCAAGTACATTTTTTGTGAAAAAAAAAAACAAAAAATGTACTTGGACTTCAAGAAAAATTCTTTTTTTTGTGAAAAAAAAAACAAAAAATGTACTTGGACTTCAAGAAAAATTCTTGACGAAAGTACGGAAAAAACAGAAGTAAAGGAAAAAACATGTAAAGTCGATTAAGATGGATAATCATTCAGGAAAGCAAATTTTCGATCTACCAAATGTTAAAATACAATTTGGTTTAAGGATTGATGTTTGACTAGTGACGTCAGCAGTCGTCGATGGCTGCGAGTGTAAGACGGCAAATCCATCTGAGGAGATCGAGTGGTTGCGATCGAAACATGTCATGGTAACCTGCCGGCCAGGGTTCGAGCCCGAGCCACGTCAAGAATGAAAGATTATCAATAACAATTTTAATTGATTTTCATGTTGTAAAATTCCTTTCTTCACAAAAATAATTTAATAAAAATTAAATTTCATGAACTTAAGCCTAATTAAAAATATTAAAAATTTGGATTAAAAACCATAAATAGTTCAACAAAATAACCACAATACTAATTATTGTTAAAGCTAAGGCACGAGCTCTATGTGTACATTTGTCCTTCAAGTTGTGCTGAAAAAGGTCAACAGAAAAGAGAAAGACAAAGTGAAAAAAAAACAAAAAATTTACTTGGACTTCAAGAAAAATTCTTGACGAAAGTACGGAAAAAACAGAAGTAAAGGAAAAAACATGTAAAGTCGATTAAGATGGATAATCATTCAGGAAAGCAAATTTCGATCTACCAAATGTTAAAATACAATTTGGTTTAAGGATTGATGTTTGACTAGTGACGTCAGCAGTCGTCGATGGCTGCGAGTATAAGACGGCAAATCCATCTGAGGAGATCGAGTGGTTGCGATCGAAACATGTCATGGTAACCTGCCGGCCAGGGTTCGAGCCCGAGCCACGTCAAGAATGAAAGATTATCAATAACAATTTTAATTGATTTTCATGTTGTAAAATTCCTTTCTTCACAAAAATAATTTAATAAAAATTAAATTTCATGAACTTAAGCCTAATTAAAAATATTAAAAATAAAGACAAATATTTTTATTTAAAGTATCTTCATGCCGAAGTTATCTTGCCGTATATCGCAAAAATTTTTTTTTGGGAAAACGAATCTTAAGGTTCAAATTTTCATACACAAAATTGTACGTGAAAAAAGACGTCCAATATTTTTGTCAGATATTGTGTTTGAAGTTCTTATCCAAAGTCATGGAAAAAAATTTTTAAGCTTAAGCCAGTGAACTATTTTTTAGTTTGTGGGATATGAGTCAAAATAAGGAATTAAAAATCTACATTCACGTGTTTCACCAATATTGAAAATTAAATTATAATAGTTTTCAAACGAAAATTTATGCTAGTGATAAATATATTTACGTAGTTATAGTTTTTATATTACTATATACATTTTTATATTAATTCGATTGTGTTTTCTTTGTCAAATTAAAATTTTAAAAGCTTTTATACTTTAAGGCCCGTTTTCACGACTTACCTTTAAAGATCGAAATAGTTAATGGTACCTTTAGCACTAGTGAGGAATAAAGTTACCTTCAACTATTTTTCGTTTTCACAACTTCTGTATAAAATAAACTTAACATTTTTAAAAATGTGGCAATAATTAAGTAAATACCGATTATTTTTGTTAAAATAAAAATACGAACTGGCAACTACGTACTTTCTTTTTCTTTTCTCATTTTAAATTTTTGTGTGCACAAATATTTTTTAACAATGGAAAATATTAATGAAATACCGCGTAAACGCGAATTTAACATTTTGTAAATTTTATTTGTCAAAATACGATTTTGTTATTCATTTACAAAATATACGTATACTTGGAGTTGCCATACATAAAAAATATGTGAATATAATATGGCAATCTCAAATCTAAACCTTACGACAAAAGTTAAAGATAGAACGTTCCTCTCTTTACCTTATCCTTCACTTTTAGATTAAAGGGAACTTGTGATAATTAAAAACTCATTATCTGTTCGATAACTTCCTACATTTAGCTATCGTTAAGTCGTGAAAACGGGCCTTAAAGTCTTATTCCTTAAATATTTTCCAGGAATATTTTTTATGCACTATCAGAATTTTCGTTTGTATATTTCTGGTACGAGGTTAACTTAAGCTATCCTTTGGCTAGCAATATACTAAATTGTACAGAAAATTTATACAACTATTAGATACCAGCAGAATGTAATGCATTTTCTTGCCCGCTACGGCCTTCGTCATCATTCTTTGTATCTTATAACTGGATACTGCCCATTGTAAATTTTATGTATTTAAGTTAATTATTTAAACAAATAGATGCTGGAAATTTATTTCTCATGGTAAAGCCTAGATTACACTATTATACTTTGTATTAATACATGTCAAAAACTCAAGTAATATGACAAAGTGTGATAGTGTGAATGCAATGTGTCAAGATAATGACAAGTATTATGAAAAAAGTTTGACATCACATACGACTTCATCGTTTTTTGAAAAATTTCTAAACAATAACACTTTTCATTGGATCAGAGCTGCATTTTTTTTTTTTCATGCGTGAGTGTTAATACTTTGTGTGGTGGTGTAAACACATACTGTTATGTTACATTAGATTTTTTGACAGTCGCAACAAAACTCGGCTTAAATCTAGTTTACCTACGCAGCTCCAAATAAAAAAAAGTACCTAGGTAGATAGAAAATTAAAAAATAAGAAGAAAAAATAAAATAAAAAAGTTGGCGGAAACGCTAAGTTTTCGAGTTATGGGCGTTTTAAGTTTTTATATAAAAGTGTGATTTTCCACTACATTTTTATCTTTATATGGTCAATATTGGTATCATTTTAAAGCTTTTGACTTAGCGAAGCCGGTACTTACTATCCCAAAGAGGAGCAAATTCTTGCGCCCGGCCGAAGGCCGACTATGCAGAGTAACTTTACTTAGCGAAGCCGGTTCTTGCTATACCATAGAGGAGAAAATCCATGCGCCCGGCCGAAGGCCGGCTATGCAGAGAAGCTTTAGTTAGCGAAGCCGGTATTTGTCATACCAAAGAGGAGGAAGTCTTTGCGCACGGCCGAAGGCCGGCTAGCAGAGAAGCTTTAGTTAGCGAAGCCGGTATTTGTCATACCAAAGAGGAGCAAACCTTTGCGCCCGGCCGAAGGCCGGCTATGCAGAGAAGCTTTACTTAGCGAAGCCGGTTTTTGCTATACCATAGAGGAGAAAATCCTTGCGCCCGGCCGAAGGCCGGCTATGCAGAGTAGTTTTACTTAGCGAAGCGGGTTCTTGCTATACCATAGATTAGAAAATCCTTGCGCCCGGCCGAAGGCCGGCTATGCAGACAAGCTTTAGTTAGCGAAGCCCGTATTTGTCATACCAAAGAGGAGCAAATCTTTGCGCCCGACCGGAGGCCGGCTATGCAGAGAAGCTTTACTTAGCGAAGCCGGTTTTTGCTATACCATAGAGGAGAAAGTCCTTGCGCCCGGCCGAAGGTCGGCTATGCAGGAGTGTTTTCGTTAGCGACTCCCATGTTTATAATTTGATTACGTTTGTACCTATTACACTTTTATTTAAATAAACTACATACTAACCTGGTGCACTTCTGTAATATTTTGATGTAAAATGCAAAAATAATGTAATGTGAGGTAAAGAGATAGTAATTTTCAAATAAATTTTGTATATCTAAAAAGATATGGTCAAAAGCTTTGAAATGATACCAATATTGGCCATATAACGATAAAAATGTAGTGGAAAATCGGACCTTTATATAAAAACTTAAAACGTCCATAACTTGAAAACTAAGCGTTTCCGCCAACTTTTTTATTTCATTTTTTCTTCTTATTTTTCAATTTTCTATCACCCTGGGTACTTTTTTTTTTATTTGGAGCTGCGTCGGTAAACTAGATTTGTTCCCAAAACTCATTAGATTTCTCTACTAAAGCCTAGATTACACTATCTCACAAGTCTTACGTTTTCCATAAAACTTTGTGAGATAGAAATCTAATGAGTTTTGTTGCGACTGTCAAAAAATCTTATGTAACATGACAGTTTGTGTTCACACCTTCACACAAAGTATAAACACTCACACATGAAAAATAATGCAACCCTGATCCAATGAAAAGTATTATTGTTTAGAAATTTTTCAAAAAACGATGAAGTCGTATAGGATGTCAAACTTTTTTCATAATACTTGTCATTTTCGTGACACATTGCATTCACACTATCACACTTTGTCATATTACTTGAGATTTTGACATGTATTAATACAAAGTATAATAGTGTAATCTAGCCTTAAGTATTATGGAATACAGGCTGTTTTACACTATCACACAAGTCTTAAGACTTTTGGTCTTACAAAATGAAATGATTTTTGGTCTGATTGTCAAAAAATCAAAGAGAAATTTTTTTTCATTACATTTTGCTTCTACACTATCACACTTCAAATAAAAAGTAAAATCTTTGTGATTTATGAGATCCACTTTAGATTACAAAATAAAGACGAAAAAACATTTTATTAAGCATTGGAACATTGTTAGCTGGCGTATTATTCACTAACTTGCACATTTAAATTTGCACCTTGGTCCTCAGATATATGTTTGCTTTATTTTTAATATTTCTTTAATATTTAATAATTTTTATTTTGATGTGGCCGGCAAATTATTCAACAGCTGTTTTTTTATTTTCTTCTAGGGTGGAAAAGTTGATACAATCATATTTTTTTATTTTTTTTTTCGTCTGTGTACCGTATTTAACGATGTTTTACAACAAATATTTGTGATTTATTTAAATTTTAAAAGAATTCACTTGAAATTTTATATTTTTTTTATCGTTTTGCAATTTTTTATTAGAAAAAATAATAGTGAATATTTGTGCACAAAATTTTAATTTTTCATCCCTGATTTTCTTCTTGTGCTTTTGTAAAAACACAATTCTGATAAAATGAAAAATCTAATCGTTTAGAAAAATTTCAAAAAATAGAGAGAACCATACGACTGCCAAATTTCTTTACGTATTTTTTGACATTTCATTACAAAATGTTGTTACACTATTATACATTATGAATTATTTGTAAGTTTTTGACATGTCTTAACACAAAGTATTATAGTCTAAAATGGTCTTACGTAACCCTGCGGCCACACGTTCAAGTTGTTCTTGATAGTCTTTTACATATACTGCTTGTCAAAATTTACATAAATTGAAAGCTGTGACGTAGGCTGCAATTTACTTCCAAGATGTCAACAACAACAGAGACAAACTTGTACTCAGCTGTTAAATCTTATATATAAATACGGAAGCAATTTTTTTATCGTTGATTTTTAAGTATCTTAACGTCCACCGATTTTAATGAAACATATATCGTTTTAAAGGTATTTTTGTGTAGAAATGCACAATATACATTTTTTTTCTAAATTTTGAGGATTAAATGGTTTTAAAAGCGTCTTAAATTTGTTTGCAAACACACGCACATACATGTATAAAAAGAAGTTGTGTGTTTTCCCTGCAAATAAAATTTGACCACCTGACCCATTTTGATAAAATGGACTACTCCATGGACTAGTCCGATGTAATGCAAGCATGGACCATGCCATTGTTAAAAAGTGTTTGTAGTGAGACGACATGTCTTCGTTTTTTAACGACATGCTTTCGTGTTTAAACGACTTCAAAACTAATCCTCTTGAGTATACCATGGAGTAGTTTTAAAACTACTCCTTACTGGTCCAAAGGTGGGTTATATACCATGGAGTAGTTTTAAAACTACTCCTTAGTGGTCCAAAGGTGGGTTATATGGTCCTCTCCTAGGACATCGTAATGTTAAATAGACCAGGTTTTTTCCATACGTTTGGGTTACTTGTGGACTAGTCCTGGTCCCTTGTGGACTACTCTTTACACGCGTGTTTGGACTGGTCCTATTATTTGCAGGGTTGTTATTCTCCCAAAATGTGTTTTTTTCTTGCATTATACTGGCAAACACACATGTGCACACATGCATAAAAGACGGTGTGCTCTATGTTGTTCTCCCAAAATGTTTTTGTTTTAATTTTGCACTTGCAAACACACATGTATAAACGTATTAGGACAGGGTTACCTTCGACATTTTAAAAAATGAAGTCGCGCAAAAACGTCGTTTAGAAAAATAAAAGTCGGAAACTTTTTTAATGACTTTTAACGAAGATCTGTGTTTCTATTTTTTACTTTGATAACATTTCATGAAAATCTTATAAATAAATTACGGGGATATGCACAATATATTTTTTTTCTAAATTTTTGGAATAAAAGTGTTTAAAAAGCATTTTAATTTATCCTATAGACCCACGTAAAAACATATGTGAATAGTGAATTTAGCCGTTCTCTTAAAATGTGTACGATTTTATTGTACAACGCACAGGTTCTCTCAAAAGTTAATGTGAAGTGGTCGAATTTCGGCCACCGGGCGATCCTAGTTGAAAGTAAATTGCCAAACAAATGGAAAGATGAAATTGAAAGCCATCTCGTGGTCAATTTAAAAAGTGTGAGTGTGTTAGTAAAAAACTGACAGTGTATTGCAAATTGAAAGGAATTGAAAGGCAAAACTTGATCGTGTGGCCACCAAGTAAGACTTGTGAGATAGTGTAATCTAGGTAACATTTATTAACCTTCGTGAAGAAAACAAACTTCTTGGCAAACTTTTTGGTTAGCTTTTGGCAAACTTTTTTACAGTTGATAAAAAAAGTAGTATTTCGTAACACGTGCGTTTTGTTTTGAATATGCATGCATATAGTTTTATGAATATGAATCGATATCAATATAGGTTATTAGATGACACTCTTGCGATAAAGAATTATACCGTAGCAAACTTTAAATTTACAAAATATGTGCATGTACAAAGTTAGTTTTACGCTAATAACTCGAAAACGATTCCGCGTGCACATATCTAGCTAGTACCAATCGATAGAGCGTAAAAATCTGAATCGATATTGATATAGCCTATTTTCTAAGAGACTTGGGGGAGGGAGTTATGGTGCAGCAAACTTTTTAAATTTTTTATATATGTACATGTATAGTTTAGTTTTTCACTTATAACTCGAAAACGATTCCGCGTGCACATATCTAGCAAGTACCAATCGATAGAGCGTAAAAATCTGAATCGATATTGATATAGCTTATTTTCTAAGAGACTTGGGGGGGGGGGGGGGAGTTATATTTGAATATGCATGCATATAGTTTTATGAATATGAATCGATATCAATATAGGTTATTAGATGACACTCTTGCGATAAAGAATTATACCGTAGCAAACTTAAAATTTACAAAATATGTGCATGTACAAAGTTAGTTTTACGCTAATAACTCGAAAACGATTCCGCGTGCACATATCTAGCTAGTACCAATCGATAGAGCGTAAAAATCTGAATCGATATTGATATAGCTTATTTTCTAAGAGACTTGGGGGGGGGGGGGGGGGGGAGTTATAGCCTTATAAATTTTTAATTTTCATTACATATTTAGATGTGTCTGTCCAATCAACTTTGTAAACAAAGAATTATCAAGCAGAGCTGCCAGTTTATTGTTACCATAGTGCTGCCATATTATATTTATACTGCCAGATCCAGCGATTTTAAATTATTTATTTATTTACTATTTGTGGGAAATCAAGCGCTTTTATTAGTTGTTAATACTTTATTTTTTAACATAAGTGTTTAAAAATTGAAGGTACAAAATAAATTTAGAACATAACACTAGTGCAATATAGGTAGTATCTACCTATATTTTACCAATTGGGAGTACCAATTGATAGAAAAACAATTTGGAAAATTGTTTTCTATACAGAAAAATCGCAATAATCGGAATAGGGGACTGTCACATTCGAGAAATTAGACTTTTATAGGGTATGCCCAAAAAAGTGAAAAATTAAAAAAAAAATCCATATAGACGCGCAAAATAGAAAGGGACCTAAGGTTAAAAATCGGTTTTGTTCAGGAGAGCCATTTTAAAGATATAAGTACGTGTATCTTTGGTATACCACCACTCAATAAAACGCGCATGTCTCTAGGAGGGAACACTTTCGGGGCATGGGATCGGTCTCATTCGATGCTTAGATGTTATCCACATCAAAAAAAAGTGAAAATTTTTACCCTTCGGTCCTTTTCTCTATGCGCTGTCACATATATATGTATATAGTTTGCAACTATTAAAAGCAGATACCCAACAGACCAATAAATAAGTAAAGTATAATAGTACTTTAGAAGAAGCTTTTTTTAAAAAAAATTCTAAAGTTTTTTTTAATAATTTTTGAGAAACTATTATCCTTCACAATATGTTTTTAAACATAGTATATAATAAAAAGTATACAATAAATAAATATTAAACATGCTTGTCATATTTTGTATTTTCTCAATAGCATGGTAAGTATGATTATAAAAGGCCTATTGCTAAAATGTTTTTAAAGTCTCGTGCCATAAAAGTCCCGTTGATTTTTCCGTCAGTTAATCATTGAATAATTTCATGTCATTGCTAATTTTGCTTTAAAAGATTGAGGTTCTTAATAAATAAATAAAAAAAATTAAAAAAGTGTGAAAAGTAAGTAAAAAATTTATAATAAAATAAAAAATGCCAAATTTAATAAGAAATGGTATAAGAAACGAAGCAAAAGAAGTAGTTGAGCTTCTTTTAATTAAAAAAAAAAAACAAAAATAGAGCATTCTAGTGATAGTGTTTTACCCAGCGATCTTACTGAAGATGATCCAACAGACGCATTTGAGGATGACATCGAAGCTGATTTAGATGATTCAGATTCAGAAGATTGTGGTTTATCAAAAGAAGTCATGAAAGTTTACAACACAAGGGAAAAGCTTGCTCAGTGGGCTGTTAAACATTCCATAACTCGTTCCGGATTGGATGAGCTTTTGGTAATAATAAAAAAAATAGTTCCTTCATTACCAAAAGATGGTAGAACATTGAAACAAACACCTCGAGATGCTCCTTTAACTTTAATTGAAGGTGGTGAATATGTTCACTACGGACTTAAGGTATGCTTGACTGATTTTTTTCAACTATGAATGCCATTAAAGGTTTTTTTCTTTATTTTTTTAAGGAGAAAGACTTGTCGTCGGTAGCCAAAGCTCCGAGTTTTGTAAAAAAATTTTGGCGGAAGCTTTGTAATGATGAATTGGCGAAAAAATTATGTTGGAAGGGTACTGAGCAGAAAAAGAGTGTCCGTAGTCTTAGTACTGCTAAAGCTTTTCGAAGTAAGATAATAAAACAACAATAATAATAATTAACCTTATAATACATTAAATTTTATTGTTTTACAGCAGTAGCAATAGGGTTCGGACAAACCGAAGATGAATTAATTAAAAGCACAAAACTTTTTTTCAGTTCGCTAAGTCCCGGCAACAATTGCGCTCAAAGTACAAAACTTTTACTAAAGGTGGCAATAGTAAGCCAAAAGAACAATAAATTATAAGGTATTTTTTTTTAATTAGAATTAATTTTTTCCGTTTTTTATAAGTATTTTTTAATTTAAATTTAATTGAATTAAATAAAAATGAATTAATAAAAAAAAAAAAAATACAATAAACGTGCATGATCTGTAATTCGATGTGATTTGAAAACGAGTGAAAAAATGTAAAATAGATTTTTTTTTTAATGCACTATGTTGTCAATTTCACTTGTTTTCAAATCACATCGAATTCCCGAAAATGAGAATTTCTTATTTGCAAGCATAACCAAATTCTACAATTGTTGAAATAAGCTTATTCTACAATTGTAGGCATAAGCTAATTCTACAATTGTTGAAATAAGCTTATTCTACAATTGAAGGTATAAGCTTATTCTGCAATTGAAGGTATAAGCTTATCTTTATTTAGTTTAATAAAATATCATTTGGTGTAGGTTTTTCTAAAATTGAGAATATAAGCTTATTAAATAATTATTTCAGTACTATTATCACGAGGGTTCCTTTTTGATTTTTCTACAATAATTTAAAAGGGTTTTTCTATAGTTTCTCAAGTCTTTTTAAAGCTTAAGGCTTATGCTCGCAAGCTTTATTATAATATTTTTCTAAAGGGTTTTGGTCTATTGGGTACATACATACATTTCATTATAAGAAATATTCAAAATCAAGAAAATTTTAAGCTTGGAAGAATTGTATTAAATTTTAATATACAAAACAAAAGTATAACTATAACTATAATCACATAAAAAGAACTCGAAAAATTCTTCATAAATATATTTATTTTTAGTGTGTATTTATAAGTAAATTTCATTCTTTCAATGCAAAGAAAGCCTTCAAGGCCAATTATACATGTATTGCAGTTACCATCTTTCCATGTTTTCCAAAAAAAATAAAAAAATTTATAAATATTAATTAATATATAAATATGTGATTTCTAATTAAATGGCTCCCCAACCACAAAAGTATTACAAAATAGATATTTAAAATAACAAAAGTTTTATATCTTTTTTTTATTCCTTATACTGTATTTCCACTAACGCACAGAGGAGTATTTGGCCTGAAAAGCTGCCCAAAAAGGCAAAACTGAATTTTAAGAAATCTTAAGAACTAAGTACGCAGCTCGACAGACAACAATATTTTACATTATATTGTAAATTTTGAAGATTTTTAGTTGCGATTTGTAGCTCTGAGACCCTGCTAAAGTCAGGAAAGTGAAGAAAATTATATGATATTTAAATGTTTTTTCCGGTTTCTAGATGTTTATATGATATTTTTTTTGCGGCTAAACGAATAAAGGTTTAACAAAGATTATTTTTTTTCGCTGAAAGGTTTGATCAAAAGTTATTTAAAAAAGAAAAGAAAAAATTAAAATGTGTTGAATATTCATGTTGAAACAATTCGTTCAAAAGCTAAAAAAAAACATATTATACACTTTTTTTTTGCAAAAAAAAGGAAAAGAAGAGGTTTTTAAAAGTGAGGTTAGCATGTCTACGAATTATGTTTGATACCACAATAAAATTTGTAATCTCTAATTTTAGAAACCAAAAACGACGATTTTTTTAAATTTTCACATTTCTTCTATTTTTGCTCATCGGGCACTTTTTCTTATACCTTTATATCGTCAAAAACTTTTATGTATTTTGAATTATTGATTTCAACTGTTATTCACATTACTTTTAACACTTCACAATATTGATACTTGCCTATATGTAATTATAAATTGCAAAAATTCTTAATTATCCATAATAGTTTTAAGGGAATGTCCCACACATCCCCATAAAAGATATTTTAAAGAAGCTGTCGAGGACAGAAATAAGCACTAACGATTATATCGTACTAATTATTCGAGGATAATAGGTTATTTCTGAGCAGTGACCCTTTAATTAGCTGCTGTACGCAAAGAGAACGAAATAATAAAAAACCTTTTTCATCAGAAACCATCACACTTCTTCTTCCTGACACCGATGATGCAGCTAATGAGGATACACATACGACATAATAATTAGTAAGGAATTTTTATTAGTTTAACTTTTCCGTTTATAAAGTATTAAATAATATAAAATAAATTTTTTTTAATTAGACTGTAAATCATATGTATGTACATTAGAGTGGGTCAATTTGTTCGGGCCCAAAAAAAGTGACAAAGCGTATAGCAAATTCGTAATCTACGGAAAATTTTAAGAACTTTTCCTAAAGAAACCATGGTTCGAAAATCAAAATCGAGCTTCCGGTTTTTGACTTGAAAGTTTGGTGCTCAGAAAATCTGAAAAAAATAATACTTTTTTGGAAATATTTATTGCAATTGGTGAATAGTTGGCCTGTATCGCTGAAAGAGGGCTTGTTTAAAAGGAAATTTTCTCAGCTTTATATATCTGTGCTCATTTTTAGAAAATTCTGTACATAAATAATTGGTTAGGAGATTTTTGTCAAAATGTTCAAATTCAAGCTGGTAAAATAAAAAAAATGTATTTTATTTTTTTTTTTAACCTAATTTTCTATTTTAAATTCACTCCCTTTTAAAGAAAGAAACTAAATGAAAAAAAAATAAAATAAAATTACCCAATAAAAATTTTTCTCATTTTGCGAAGCACTAATAGTAGGTACATTTAAAAAATAAGCGCAATTTTATGCGATACACAATAAGACATACAGAAATGCAGTAAAGTATGTAAGTGAAAGAGCTCTCAACAACTTAAAAAGAATAGCATTTCAAGTGCTACGGCATTCCCTTACTACGAAGCAGGTTTGTAAGGTAGAATACTAAAAAATAACTGTATCAGTGTGTAAAGCTTATCGTTACATCTAACAATTTTTATATGCTTTATGTGTCATAAATGTATTGCTTCAAAGTGGGAACTCGCCATATAAAATTCATGTCTTCCTTACAAACCTGCTTCGTTCGAAGCTCCATTTTTTATTGGGTTACGACTTCAATAAAATTGTATTTAAAAGAAAAAATACTGGCCAAACCATAAATTAAACCCTTAGATCCTGGGTCACAAGGCCCAACATAACCTTTAAACCATTGTGAGGACGTGCTTTTATTTTAACCGAAACTGTATAAGTATAAAATAAAAAACATTTTTTTTTGAAATTTGAAAAAAAAAGGAAAACTAAATACGAAATTATGCTAGGAAAATGTTGTCAGAAAAATTTTGATTTTGAAAAAAGGATTGTTGATTTTGAGGTGAGAGGAGAAAGACGTACAATATTAAAATTTTTTTTAAAAATTATTTTAAATTTAAACAAAAAAAAAAATCGCAAGGAGGATTATTTCCAACTTGATATCGAATTTCATACTTTGGATAATATCAAACAGATGATTTCAAATGGATGTTCGAATAAACTAAATACATACATCTCCTTCATCAACCTCTTTTAAATAACTTGAATTTGAAAATTAATGTCAAAACCTCGGCACATGGTATCAAAATTTGTTAAAAATAACACAAAATTATAAGTTATTTTGAAATTTGTGAATTCTTGTTTCAAATCCATAAATTGAGCTATTTATCGGAGAAACCTTAAATTTAGCAATAATATGGGCCTGTTGGAATTTGAATAATTTTAAAACTGGAGATTTTGCGGAGTAAGAGAAGCGTTTAGGAACCAAAACTGAAATTTAATTTATCTTTGTGCATGATCAAATCTGAATTATTATCCCTGACGAATCCTGATTTTGTAACATAAAAATTTTGAGTATTTAAATTAAGTGTAATTTTGGCAAATTTTATAAAAAATATTAATATTATATTTTTTTTATTAAGAAAAACAAGTTTGGTTATCAAAATTGACAGCACAAAACACTAAAAACTAGATTTTATCGAAACGAAACAAATGGAAATTTAGAATATAAACTAATCAGAATTCACAGGTCAGCAGACAAAAGGCCTTATGTCATCGCTGGAAAACTTTACTGGTGAGTTTTAAGATACATACATAATTTTTAAAATATATATATTCTGAATTTTCAAGTAATACAGTAACATTAAAAAAATATATATACATCAGAAAACACATTTTCTTTACGACCAGTTAAATTTTAATAAGTTAACATTTAATTTAAACCCCAATACGAACATTTTTAATTACCAATTTTTGTTAATTTAATTTGGTTTTAGTATTTTTAATATTTTAATTCTTTTTTCATAAAAAAATATATAAATTTAATATTACTTATATAATTTTAATTTTGTGTTTAAAAACATATCTTAACAAAAATTTTAAAATGTTTATATTAATAAATATAGAAATTTTTTTTTAATTAATCGAATTTTCGTAATATGAGTTCTTAAGTTAATCAATTTTTCCACGAAAAGTTTAGGGTTATGTAAATAGATAGATTCGGGCTATCTAGGAAGCATTAAAATAGATAGCAGGTTGGGAGGGTATTGAGTTTGAGAGAATTTACTTCCATCTTATTTCTCTCACTTAAACTTCACCTTGGTTTATTTTATTTGTAATTATAATTTTAGATCATTTAATTTTGTAATCTATACTCAACGGGTTTATTGCTACCTAAAATTTAATTTATGGACTTGGCTTAAATATACTTGAAGGAAAACAAGATTCCACCCCAAAGCCCTGAGCACGGCCGGATTAAAAGGTAGCCAGGTTTTCCAACAAGTAAAATGTTTGCATTATGAGCCGTCACATAATTTAAATGGCGCCCAACGTGGGGCATCAGCATAGAAAGGTTTAGCTTTTGCTATACTTAAAATTTTTTTTTTAATTTTGTTAGAAACTTTTAATTAACTTAAAATTTTAAGCTGATGACTTCAAAAACATATTATTAGACCGTGTTATTGAGTATAGTGTCTTTAATGTTTTATTATTCCATTTTGTCATCGTGGATTATTTAGATTTTACTTTAATTGTGAATTCTTTTCCTTATGACTCGTGGAATATTTGTTTTATTTTTTTTTTATTTGCTATGTTTTTTTTAAAGGATTTATGACTTTGAATTATTTTGAAGTTATACCCTAAAAGAATTTAACAATTGCTCTCTTATTTGGTTTTACATTTTTAGTTCTGCAGAAATTATTTGGTTAGATTATGTTTGAGATTTATATATTTGGTGAATATTGAATATTTACTCACATAACATGACTTAAGTTTGTTTTTGTTTACAGTTCGATTATATTGCTTTTGAGATTATTGTTGGATATGAGTTTATTTGTATTCACTACTCAGTAATGTAATCGTTAAGACATTCTCTTTTATTTGGTTATACTTATTTTTTTATCGGGTGTGAAGTTTAATTTTAAAAAAATTAATTTTTTTTTTTTTTACATTTATCTATTTACAAAAACTAAATGAAGTAGTGGAAATTTAATTTATTAATTGCATCTTTATTGTATTAAATACTTAATTTGTACTCAAAATGCCACTTACTAGAAGTAGGGAAAACTTGGCTGATATTAATCAACCAGCAAACGTTAGTTTTACGGTTGATGTCGGTTCTAATAATACATCTCATGTAGATCATTCTGGTAGAGGTACAGAATCTAGATCTAAAAACCCTATAACTCCAGTATCACGAAATACACGTGGTAGGGGAAGAAACGCTGTTCAAACTAACAATGCTAATACGTGCAAGTAGAAAATGGCAGTGGTAACACTAATGTTAGGGATATAATTTCCGATTCTCTTACTAATTTCCGTAGTGAAATGCAAGAGTTTATTTCGTTGGAATTAAGATCTGCGATACAAACAATCAATACTTCCAACAATGTTCCTATACGTGATATTTTAAACACAACTTCTCGTTCCAATGGCAGTCCACAAGATCCTTTTTATGCGGAAAAGGTATCAAATATAATTCGAAATTGGCGAATAAAATTCACAGGACATGACAATTCAATAGCCGTTGATGAGTTCATATATCGCATCAATATTCTTACAACTAAAACGTTAGGAGGTAATTTTAAGACCTTAGGTGATCATGCTCACTGTTTGTTTGAAGGTAAGGCTTTAATTTGGTATTGGCGCTACCACCGCACAAATGGTGACATCGACTGGCTTATTTTGACCAATGATTTAAGGAATGAATTTAAGGTTGATTATAATGATTATGATGTGATGGATGATATTAGAAGAAGAAGACAAAAGCCCAATGAAACATTTGACGAATATTTTGACATCATTTCGGGAATGACGGACAGATTAAAAGTTCCTTTGTTAGATAGTGACTTATGCGAAACAATGCTTCGTAATTTAAAACAGGAAATACGACACGAATTGTTACACTTGGACATACGTAGTGTTTCACAACTTCGCAAGGAGGTACAAAAACACGAAAAATTCATGAAAAATATACATGCAATGGAAAATAGAAAAACAATGAAAACTCGGATTGCAGCAATTACAGACAACAACGACGAACAAAATGATTTGATACTTAAGGAAACAGAGGTTTGTGGAATTCAACATAATCCTAAATGCTGGAATTGTGACAAGTTAGGTCACACGTATATCGACTGTATGGAGACTAGGAAGGTGTTTTGCTATGGATGTGGGACTAGGGACACATACAAGCCCAGTTGCGTAAATTGCTATGGAAGAATCCAGGGAAACGGACAGAGGGATGTCCGGCGAAAATCGTAGGGACATCCGAGAATTTGCAGTTAGACAAAACAGACAAGGACGTTAACACTTTCGACAGCATGGACAACAATTTATACAAAGTATGTGATATAGTACATCCTTTAATGAGGCCTTACCATGTACGATTAAAGGAATACGAAAAGACTCGGGCGAAAATTTTTGGACAGGATAATCGAACTAGCAGATCATCACGGCGTATACGTAATTATTATCGAAAACTTAGGTCATTTAGATCTTGTGTTATTTCGTCTATTGTGAACAAAGATTTTGATAGTAGACCATATATAAATATAAAGATTAAACATAAATCGTATTTATCTTTGTTAGACAGCGGTGCAAACAAGAGTGTAATAGGTGGAGACTTTGCTTTAGAAATTCAAAATGATAATGCTTTTCGGATATGTGTAGGCAATGTTCGAACAGCGGACGGAAAGCGACAGAATATTTTGGGAACAGTATTGCTTGATGTTACATTTAAAGGACGGACTAAGACATTTGAATTTTTGGTGGTACCTACCATACAACATGACATTATTTGTGGATGTGATTTCTGGAAAGGTTATGGACTGAGAATTTTAGTGAATGACGTTGACGAAATTGAATGCATAGATACTGAGTCGGACACAGACAAACTTAACCTAACTTACGAACAAAATGAGCAACTTGCCAGAATAATTTCGGCATTTCCAAATTCCGAGGTAGAAGGTTTGGGTTGTACGACTTTGGTGGAGCATTTAATAGACACGGGTAATGCTAGGCCCATAAAGCAAAGGTATTATCCTATTTCGCCTGCTGTTGAAAAACAATTAAGCGGTGAAATAGACAGAATGCTTTCACTTGGCGTTATAGAAGAAGCACCAAGTTCACCGTGGTCTTATCCAACAGTTGTTATAATTAAGCCTGGTAAAGTGAGAATGTGTGTAGACAGTAGGAAGTTAAACTCAGTGACTGTAAAAGACGCATATCCGATTCCAAACATTGACGGACTTATTGCGAGACTTCCTCCAGTTTATTGTATTTCAAAAATAGATTTGAAGGATGCATTTTGGCAAATCAAACTGGAGGAAACCTCAAAACCGAAGACAGCTTTTACAGTTCCTAATCGGCCATTGTATCAATTTACAAGAATGCCGTTTGGACTATGTAACGCACCGCAAACGTTGTGCAGACTGATGGACATGGTTATACCATTTAACTTAAAGACACACGTATTTGTTTACCTAGACGACTTGTTAATAGTTTCTCAAAATTTTGAAGAACACAAGACTCACTTACTAGAGGTGGCAAGCCAACTTAGAAAAGCAGGCTTAACTATTAATGTTAAGAAAAGTAGTTTTGTTCTGAACAAAGTTAAATATCTCGGATACATAGTAGGAAATGGGACTTTACAAGTGGACGAGGACAAAGTTAGGGCCATACGTGACTTTCCTGTACCAAAATCCATCAGACATTTAAGACGATTTTTGGGAATGACCGGTTGGTACAGACGTTTTATTGAAAATTACTCTACTGTGACTTTTTCTCTTACCGAGCTATTAACAAAAAAGAAAACTTTTAATTGGACTGACAGAGCTCAAGAGGCTTTTGATGAATTAAAAATCAGACTGACATCTGCCCCATTACTCATCCACCCAAATTATAATAAACCATTTATCCTTCAGTGCGATGCAAGTATTTGTGGGGTGGGTGCAGTTTTGGCGCAGAAGGAAGATGATGGGACAGAAAGACCGATTGCCTTCATGTCTCACAAATTAAATAAGGCACAGAGAAATTATACGATTACGGAATTGGAGTGTTTGGCAGTTGTGATGGCAATCAAGAAATTCCGATCATATATTGAGGGGCAAGAGTTCACGGTTATTACGGACCACGCCAGTTTAAAATGGCTTATGGGGCAAAGAGATTTGTCTGGTAGATTGGCTAGGTGGTCATTAAAATTACAAGGCTATAACTTTTCAATAGAACACCGTAGCGGTAGGCAAAATGTTGTTCCTGATGCTCTTTCTAGAGCATATGAGGGGGATGAAAATGTAAACTCCATTGAGTTGGAAGTTTTACCGGTGATTGACCTTGAATCAAAATCATTTGAATCAGATGAGTATTCTAAATTACGTGAGGGCTTTCGTAATTCTAATTTACCGGACTACAAAGTTATTGACAAATACATTTATAAACGGACAGAATTCTCTTTAGGTTTGCCTGATGAGTCTGTATCCTGGAAACTTTACGTACCTACTGAGCTAAGACATAGTGTGATGTATTCAGCACACGATACACCTACTTCATCCCATGGCGGTATATTTAAAACTATAGAACGGATAAGACGTTATTTTTATTGGCCAAGGATGGTGACGAACGTAAAGGAATACATTAAAAATTGTAATTTGTGTAAAACATCGAAAACCCCAACATCTGTGCTTAGACCACCACTTGGACAAATGGTGAAGACAGAAAGGCCTTTCCAGAGAATGTACATCGACTTGATTGGACCATTACCGAGAACCAGGACCGGAAATATAGGAATTATAATTGTACTCGACCACTTTTCTAAATTTACTTTTTTGAAACCTATAAGAAAATTTGATTCTCGACATATAATTGATTTCCTCCGGGTCGAAATTTTTAGCTGTTACGGAGTATCAGAGGTATTACTGTCAGATAACGGGCCCCAATTCAAAAGCAAGGATTTCTAGGAATTTTTACAAAATAATGGTGTAATTCAAATGCTTACAGCGGTATACAGTCCACAGGCTAATGCGAGTGAACGCGTGAATAGATCGATTAACGAAGCATTACGTTCATACGTGAGGAAGGATCAACGTGACTGGGACAAGTATATCAGCTATATAAATTGCGCGTTACGTAACAGCGTACACCAAACTATCGGAAGATCTCCTTACCAGGTTGTTTTCGGACAAACAATGATTACACACGGCAAAGATTATGAACTTTTAAAGTCACTAAAAATTTTGGAAGAAACTGACGAACACCTAGAAAGACAAGACGAATTTACTTTACTTAGAGACAGTATAAGAAAGGACATGCAAAGGGCGTATGACAAAAATGCTCGGTTGTATAATTTGCGGACTCGGAAAAAGGAATTTGATATTGGACAGAAAGTTGTTAGGCGAAATTTTGCACAAAGTTCCAAAATTAACAAATTCAACGCTAAATTGGCACCAATAGGGGTAAGAGCAAAAGTGATTAGAAAAATCGGACAAGTAAATTATGAACTACAGGATTTAGACAGCGAAAATACGGGCATCTATCACTTGAAGGACATATGGACATGATATTTTAAATGCATTTTAGTTTTGAAATTTGTATTGTCCTTTTACAGATCCAGATCAACGATACAGGTATCAAGATCTTTACCTGTTTTGTGAGGACGTGCTTTTATTTTAACCGAAACTGTATAAGTATAAAATAAAAAACATTTTTTTTTGAAATTTGAAAAAAAAAAAGGAAAACTAAATACGAAATTATGCTAGGAAAATGTTGTCAGAAAAATTTTGATTTTGAAAAAAGGATTGTTGATTTTGAGGTGAGAGGAGAAAGACGTACAATATTAAAATTTTTTTAAAAAATTATTTTAAATTTAAACAAAAAAAAAAATCGCAAGGAGGATTATTTCCAACTTGATATCGAATTTCATACTTTGGATAATATCAAACAGATGATTTCAAATGGATGTTCGAATAAACTAAATACATACATCTCCTTCATCAACCTCTTTTAAATAACTTGAATTTGAAAATTAATGTCAAAACCTCGGCACATGGTATCAAAATTTGTTAAAAATAACACAAAATTATAAGTTATTTTGAAATTTGGGAATTCTTGTTTCAAATCCATAAATTGAGCTATTTATCGGAGAAACCTTAAATTTAGCAATAATATGGGCCTGTTGGAATTTGAATAATTTTAAAACTGGAGATTTTGCGGAGTAAGAGAAGCGTTTAGGAACCAAAACTGAAATTTAATTTATCTTTGTGCATGATCAAATCTGAATTATTATCCCTGACGAATCCTGATTTTGTAACAAAAAAATTTTGAGTGTAATTTTGGCAAATTTTATAAAAAATATTAATATTATATTTTTTTATTAAGAAAAACAAGTTTGGTTATCAAAATTGACAGCACAAAACACTAAAAACTAGATTTTATCGAAACGAAACAAATGGAAATTTAGAATATAAACTAATCAGAATTCACAGATCAGCAGACAAAAGGCCTTATGTCATCGCTGGAAAACTTTACTGGTGAGTTTTAAGATACATACATAATTTTTAAAATATATATATTCTGAATTTTCAAGTAATACAGTAACATTAAAAAAATATATATACATCAGAAAACACATTTTCTTTACGACCAGTTCAATTTTAATAAGTTAACATTTAATTTAAACCCCAATACGAACATTTTTAATTACCAATTTTTGTTAATTTAATTTGGTTTTAGTATTTTTAATATTTTAATTCTTTTTTCATAAAAAAATATATAAATTTAATATTACTTATATAATTTTAATTTTGTGTTTAAAAACATATCTTAACAAAAATTTTAAAATGTTTATATTAATAAATATAGAAATTTTTTTTTAATTAATCGAATTTTCGTAATATGAGTTCTTAAGTTAATCAATTTTTCCACGAAAAGTTTAGGGTTATGTAAATAGATAGATTCGGGCTATCTAGGAAGCATTAAAATAGATAGCAGGTTGGGAGGGTATTGAGTTTGAGAGAATTTACTTCCATCTTATTTCTCTCACTTAAACTTCACCTTGGTTTATTTTATTTGTAATTATAATTTTAGATCATTTAATTTTGTAATCTATACTCAACGGGTTTATTGCTACCTAAAATTTAATTTATGGACTTGGCTTAAATATACTTGAAGGAAAACAAGATTCCACCCCAAAGCCCTGAGCACGGCCGGATTAAAAGGTAGCCAGGTTTTCCAACAAGTAAAATGTTTGCATTATGAGCCGTCACACCATAAAAGCACTTATTAACTTAAGCGCTTAATACGAGTTTTTGTACATTTTTTAAATATTGCTGGCTGTTCTTGAAAACGCGTCAAAAAAGTGAAAATTTTTATTAAAAACAATTATTTTTGTTTACCATACATTTCTAAAATGGAATAAACGTGAGAAGTTTAACTTTTAATTGTGTGAACGATAGAATTACAAACTTTTCAGTTTCTCATTACCTATTTATTTTTTGTTTTTAAATTATGGCCCTTATTATGTAAATCGCAACGTTAAAGCATTGAAAGCAAAACAAATTCATAAATATTTTGTAATTTTGTTGTTGCTTTCTACAAAAATTCATGTACCGTTTTCAAATTTTCAACGCCACAAGTAATGAGGCGTTTGAAATTTTAAAACGCAAAAAGAATTTCTGTAGAAAGCAACAACAAAATTACAAAATATTTATGAATTTGTTTTGCTTTCAATGCTTCAATGTAATTCTTTGGCGTAACGTTGCGAATTATATAATTAGGGCCTATGTTTCTTACTACACCATTTCCAATTGCAGAATTTTCTAACTATGTTTCAGAAATTTCCAATTTAACTTAAAAAATTTCAAATTGTAACTTCTGAAAGTGTCCAATTGTAGTTCAGAAATTTCTGTTTTTATAGCTAATAAAATTTTTAAATTGGAAATGGACGATAGCAATTTGTCTGAACCGCCATTTACTACAAGCATCTACCGTTTACTGATCTAGCGTTACCGGCACATATTCAGGGAACTGAGCGATTTGTATAATTGCTTACCAATGTTTCCCACGTGCCATAGAATGTAATCGAGATGATATTTTGGCAGTTGCTATTAAAAGCCACAACAGAATACCACGAATGGATTGCAAAAAATATATTGTATGTAAATTGCAGCTATAGGCCGAAACTAAATTAATTTACCCCCGCTTTGGCCAGTATTTTTTTTATAAATTTTTTATTTTTATTTTAATCGGTTCCTTTTTTTAAGTTGTGAATTTTCCAAAAAATTGCGTTTTAATAAAAAATAGAATAATAATAAAAACATTTATTTTTTAATTTTCAGTTTTTGCTTAAATTTTATTTAAAGAAATTTTCGTTTAATTAAGGTTTGGATTAATCAATTCTATGGCATTTCGACAAAACATCTTAAGGCAAAATTAAAAAGTTGAAAAAATGGTGTTAATCGTACGAATTATCATTAAAAAACATTTTTGCTTACGTTTTTAAAATTTTGCATTATGAACAAAATTTTTCTTTAATTTCGGTTTATTTTATTTTTAAACAAAAATGCTTTTTTCACCGAGTTTTTTTAAATCTTTTTTGATCTCTTATCTCCACTTAAGATGTTTTGTCAAAATGCCGCAGAATTATTTTATTTTAATCAACTTTAAATTAAAATTTAGTTAAATTATATTATTTTACTTTTATGTATCAAAATTGTAACAGTTTTAGGGTTTTAGCTTGACTATGATTATTTTGACAAAAACCTCTTAGCCAACTATTGATGTACAGATTTTTCCAAAAATGGGCAAAGATATATAAAGCTGAGAGAATTTTCTTTTTAACAAGCCCTCTTTCAGCGATACATGCCAACTATTCACCAATTGCAATAAATATTTCCAAAAAAGTATTATTTTTTTCAGATTTCCTGAGCACCAAATTTTCAAGTCAAAAACCGGAAGCTCGATTTTGATTTTAGAACCATGGTTTCTTTAGGAAAAGTTTAGAATTTTCCGTAGATTACGATTTTGCTATACGATTGGTGGGCAACAAAATTGACCCACTCTAATGTACATACAGTCTGTCAATAATGAGTTTAAACCTTTAAAATCAACATTTGTTAATTGAGTTTTGCGATTTATACCAACTTTTATTCCTTAGGAATGTGGTTTTTAGAAAAATCTTAAAAATTTAAACTTTTTGGTTCTTAAATTTTCTTATTGCATTTTGAAAACAAAAAATTTGACGCATTTTCCATGTAAATTTTTTTTTTCGCCATTTAATTTTTAATAACTCCAAAATAGTAACAGATAAAAAAAAATGTGTGTGGTTAGTTTAAGCAGAATTTTCCGGTGCATCTTCTGATCCTCCTGCTATTAAAATCGGAGAACACGTTTTCAAGCTATGGCAAAATATATAAGGCAACCCAAAGATTTAGGGGGTGAAGTATGCCACGCCTTTAAAAGAAAATCCTTACGTACTAGAGAACAACGGAAAACAGATTTGAATTAAAGGCATCAAAATCCATATAGTCCACATACTTTTATTTCTAGGGTTGCGCAGTGTACTTTTGTTGCGCAGTGTAATTTTTTCAAAATCTGCAACTAGACTTTTTATATCATACTACACCTAAAACTATCAAAAAACTAAAACTTTTAATTCAAAAAATAATTTTGACCAGCTTTTCAGGCCAAATACTCCTCTGTGTAACGTCTAAAACTGAAAGGTAACTTATTCCAGATTCGGCATTTTTAATTTGAAAGCAACTACCTAAATATGAAGTCCAAGTCATAATCTTGTAGAACTGGAGTGCAAGGAATACATTTATGTAACAAGTTATGAAAATAAAAATCTAGTGATTCTATTGTGATCTCTAACAGCAATATTATAAATCTCACAATTCGCCTGAAAATCCGTTCTAGATTATCTAAATTTCTAGACAGAGTTCCAGTGTATATTTCAAGGCAGTAAATGAGTTTTTTTTACTATTACTGTTTTAATTAATAAAGGTTTATAAAACAAGTTTACAAATCAAAAACTTAAAATGCAATTTTTTGACTGAGAATAGAGAATTATTTAATTAAAAATATTTATTAAATGTTTGTAGTGTACGTAAAGTTGTTTCTTTTTTATTCGTTCTTGATATTTATAAGCGAGTGGCAGCACTGCGTACCAGTTAAAATATATATGGCAACGCTGTGATTTCTACCACAAAGCACAATTCCTATATGGGTGTTTCTCTGGTTATGCACGCGACATTTGTACGCGTTTTATTGTGTTTGAATATTAAAAAAATAGAAGAGGATTGGAATTTTAGAATGAATTCTAGAATCGTTACATTGTTTGTGATGAGTTCTTTCTAAAAAGTATATATAATGGTAAATTGAGCACTGGGTACCCAAATGCCATGCAATCAAAGTTGACTTACTCACGTGACAAAAATAGAAGTGCCTTTTAGGACCGTAAGAAAAAGTGCGAAAGTAAGTGAATTGTAGGAGGTTTTTATTTCGGAAAAAATTTTTTATAAAGGTTAGTAATGGGCCTTTATAATCATGTTTTGTTCAAAAGCAACTATACATGGGTTGGCGAAGAAAAAAATAAATTGTAAATTACGCACGTGACATTACGCACGTGACACTTTTTCCATATGTTTTTTTATTATTATCTCCACGCATTTTCCCATAAATGTCGTAAAATTTGCTTAACAAAAAAACTTAATACTCGTTTTACAATTGATTGTAATCGAGAGATAATGAAGAAAGAGTGTAAACATAACATATTTCTTGCATGTAAAATAAGTATATAAAAATGTTTTTTTATTTATTTAATAGATTCATTTACTAATATAATAACAAAATTTGTTTAAATTTAAATAATGATCTATAACTGGCATAACATACAGTTGTGAGCCAGATTGGCAAAATTAAAGCTGTTAAAAAATAAAAATTCAAAAAGATAAATTTGTAAGCTAATTTACAGCATAAAATTTGTTTAACAAATGAACTGAGTACAAATATTTATATAAATTATAAAAATATAAAAAGGAATTAACAAATTCAAAAATATAAAATGTAAAAAGGAACTAAGCAAATTCATTTAATATCACTTTTCTGTATTTGAGACAAGATTCCAGGTAATTAACAAGGGAACCAAAATTAAAGGCATCCCCATTCAGAATATTTAGAACGTCGAGTAGGTTTAGTTGATGTTTATTGAAAAATGTACTTCTAAATCCACTATAAATGGGGCATGTACCAATAAAGTGTAGAGTATTTTCCGTTGCGTCTAGATTGCAGAGAGTACAGATTCCGTCGGATGTACTTCTAAAAGATCTAGCATTTATATCCAACAGTCCTCCTCTTGCTCTTATCAATAGACTTATTGCACGAGACGAGAGTTCTGTAGTAGTGATTTGAAGTAAAGAATAATTTAATTGTGAGTATAAGTCATGAAACTGAGAGTTTCTAGCGTCGGCAATAAAGGTTTGATATTCATAAATTTTAACAAGTGGTAAAATTGATTTGCAATGTTTGCTTAGTGGTACAGAATTATGTGGCACAAAATTAATTTTAGCACACAAGTTCGTCCAATCCTCAGCCCAAAAAGTTTGTTTAGCGATTATTATTTCTGCAAGCTTTCGAGGTAATCTGTCGCAAGGCATGTTAAGAACTTTGTTGATGTAATCAAAATGCAATTTTAACGTATCTATGTATAAAGAGTTTAAACCCGTTTCTAAAAAGAGCATATAGTTTGGAGTGTTGCTAGGTAAAAGTAACATCTTTTTAATAAAAAATCTAAATAGTTTTTCAACTATTTCGTATTTCATGTAACCCCATACTTGGGCTCCGTAAAACATGATTGACCGAGATACAGCGCTGAAGGTTTTAAGTTTATTTTTATTAGATATTTTGGGATGGTTTATATATTTTGACCAGGATGAAGATATTGCCATTTTTGATGTAGTAAGTTTATTTTCCAAATGTTTTCTAAAGGATAAGTTGTAACACAAGTCCATACCAAGATATTTATATGAATTTACGATTTCAATTTCATTTGCTCCAAATTTCCACTTTAAGTTGTTTGATATTCTAGTGCCACTGCGAAAAACTAATACTTTGGATTTAGCAAGGTTGACTTTTAAATGCCATAAGTTACTATACACATGAAGGGAATCAATCATCGTTTGGAGACCACTGGGTGAATCAGATAGTATGACAATGTCGTCTGCGTAAAGAAGAAATTTTACTGCGATGTTGTCGACAATTATCCCGCCAGTAAGAACGTCGGCTAAGTCGTTCAAGTATAATGCAAACAGAATTGGGCTTAATATGCAACCCTGTTTGACACCAAGGTTCACATTAAAAGACTTGGAGAGTGAGTTTCCGAACAATATTTGACTGGAGGTGTTATCATACGATTGTTGCAGTATTCGTATTATTTTTGATGACAATCCCATATTTGCAAGTTTATAAAACAATGAATTCCTGGGAATCGAATCAAATGCACAAGTAAAATCAACAAAAAAGGCATACGTGTTTTTACCATTGAGTTTATTTAAATGAACAATATTTGTTAGATTGAAGACATTATCCACGGTTGAATATTGTTTTCTAAACCCAGCTTGGTATTCATTTAAAATATTATGTTCGACAATCCAGTACGATAAACGATTCATTATAATGCTATTAAAAATTTTGCATAGAGAATCTATTAGAGACAGTCCGCGATAATTAGAAGGAATGTTTGGATCACCTTTTTTCAGTAGTGGAATAAGAATTGCAGTTTTAAAACTAGCTGGTATATTTTCTTTAAGAAATATAACATTTAAAACATAAAGTACCTCAATAATAAAGTTTACTGGCGCATATTTAAAAAATTCGTAGCTGATACCATCCTGTCCAGGTGATTTATTGTCCTTTAAATTTTTTAGAACAGAGATAAGTTCACATAATTCAAATGAGAATCAAGAAATGCATCAATGTTGTAAGGCATGCACCAATGAAATGTAGTTATTGGATTTGAATTTTGTAAAATGCTGCTAAAGTGTTGAAGAAAATCATCAGCACTTAAATCACCACGTATGAAATATGGACGAGACTTCAAATCATTAGACAATTTCCACCACTCTTTGCTGCAACGTATATTATTCAATTTATTAAGGTTAGAATTGTAGTGGTGCAGTTTACTTTTTTGACACACATTCAAGTATTTGCTTTTTGATGACATATATTTTAGTTTATTTGCAGATGAATGTTTTTTTCTGTACTTTTTAAGATTTTTAAGCATTTTTCTACGAGAACGGGCACAGTTCCAATTGAACCATTTTTGCTTGGGTTCGAAGCTAAAATTTGATTTTGTTTTTACGGTAGCATCAAGAATTTTATTCTTAATTGAGAGAACCAGGTTATCAACTGAATTATTTTGATCGAAATATGGAGTACATGCTAGCTGACTAAGTTTTTCAATATATCTTATAAAAAGTATATAAAAATGTCTTTAAAAGTAGAAAATACAGAAAATTATAAAATTTTCCAGTTTCCAGCCCAATTTCCTCAAGTAAAACAGCTCAGATATGCTAGGGAACCATTCTTTAATAAGAACATAGACTTTTTTCTAATAATAAACAATAAAAGACGATGATAATCAACATTTTTTTTTCATCCTGGTAGACCATTCTGGAGAAATGCCCATATACATAATTATATAAAATTAATTTTTTTAAATAATATTCCTCCCCCAAGTCTTTTAAAAAATAGGCTGTATCAATATCGATTCAGATTTTTACGCTCATTCGATTGGTACTAGCTTGATATGTGCACGCGGAATCGTTTTCGAGTTATAAGTGAAAAACTAAATTATACATGTACATATATAAAAAATTCAAAAAGTTTGCTGCACCATAACTCCCTCCCCCAAGTCTCTTAGAAAATAGGCTATATCAATATCGATTCAGATTTTTACGCTCTATCGATTGGTACTAGCTAGATATGTGCACGCGGAATCGTTTTCGAGTTATAAATGAAAAACTAAACTATACATGTACATATATAAAAAATTTAAAAAGTTTGCTGCACCATAACTCCCTCCCCCAAGTCTCTTAGAAAATAGCCTATATCAATATCCATTCAGATTTTTACGCTCTTTCGATTGGTACTAGCTAGATATGTGCACGCGGAATCGTTTTCGAGTTATTAGCGTAATAATATACGCTATAATTCTTTATCGCAAGAGTGTCATCAATAACCTATATTGATATCGATTCAGATTTGTATGATCTATCGATTGGTACTACCTTCATGGGCATGCGCTTATTTGTTTTTATTTTATAAGCGCAAAACTATATGCATGTATATTATTTTACATGCAAAACAAAGCGCACGTGTGAATAAATACTACTTTTTCATCAACTGTGAACAAGTTTGCCATTTATTATATGTATTGATTTTTTTTTATAAAAAATACCCTGAATATTGGCTACTCTGTTACAATAAACAAGCAAAAAGATCAAAGCTCTGATTAAATAAATAAAATAATAATAATAAAGTGTTAAAAATAGATAGTGACTATTGAAAAAACATATATTTTTTAATTAAAAATTAAATATTATCAAAAAGTGTGTATATTTGTAAATTAAACAAAAGATTTGTTAAATCTCTTGTGAAATGGCGGAATGCAGTAAATGCAAAGCAACAATAAGAGGTGAAAGTGGCATACGATGTAATGGAGTGTTTGATAGAGTGTATCATTTTACAAAGAAATATGCCGGTATTGACCAATACTCAGCAAATATTATTGAAGAAGACAATTTTGTACGATTTATTTGCCATGATTGTATGCTGTAGATTCAAAACGTTGATCTTGTTATTAGGGAAATTCAAACTAGCGTAGCTGAAAATAAACAATCATTATTAGAATACAAAAATGAATTTGAAAGTTCACTGAGACAGAATGAATAAGAAATTAAAGCCTTATTGCAAGCAATAGAAAAACGGTATGATGAGAGATTCAAAAAATTTAAAACATACAAAAATTATGTGAAAAGAATGTGCAAGAAGTTAAAAGCCTGTATGGAAATGTAAACGAAGTAAAAAATAAAAATGAAAATATGTGTGAAACAATTAAAAAAAACAATATTAAAATTTGCAACGAAATAAAGAAGATTATAAAAGACACAAATGAAAAAGCAACAAAAATGTCATATGCGCAATCTTTGAAAACAAATGTAGTGATGGCAGACCTATCAAAAAATGTCCCCCTAATTACACACTGCTACAAAAAAACACTTTTTGTCAGAACTTGAAAACCGACCTAGTGGAGGTTGTAGGCCTAGGTGAGGACATACAAAAACCGTTTTCAAAAATTTTGAAACACCCTCAAAATTTTGAGTAATTTTAAAAAAACTGTTTTAGGGTAGGTCGTAGCACTTAACTTCATCTAATTCACACATTTTTTGTTCGATTTTAAAATTTTAAACAGTTTTGGAAAGGCAAATAATTAAGCTTTTATGAAGTGTATTCATAAAAAATATATTCTAAGAAATTAGGTGAGTATTTTTCAAAAGTTTCTAATTTTTTTTATTTTTTTCCCTAATTTTTCAAGTTCAACAAGAGTTATTTTAATTTTTTTCTATGAAAACCTATTTTTGTTTGCACTGTATTTTAAAGATAATTTTATGTAGAAAAAAACGAGATATGATTTGTTAAAATCGGTTTATATTTGCAAAAGTTACTAAAATTTTTCTAAAGTACAAATTTTGCGATAGCTTAACCTAAGTTAACATGTGTAGTTAAAAATGATTACTAGCCCTCTTACGTTTCTTCAACAACCCATCTGTTTCTCGTTTGAGAGACCAGCAATAATTTGCCATCATTCTTATGTGGCTCTTTCCATCAAAACGCTTTTCCATTTGTAAAATTTCTTGGTGAAATCGTTCTCCCTGCTCGTCACTGAATTGACCAAGGTTTTCGGGAAAAAAATCTAAGTGTGCATGCAGAAAATGAATTTTTATGGACATTCGACATCCCATTTCAGCATAAGACTCAAGAAATTCGTTTACCACTTCAACGTAGCTAGGACTTTTTTTGTTTCCCAAAAAGTTTTGACATAAGGAAATAAAACTATTCCATGCTCTGTTTTCTATATCAGTAAGCTTCTTAGAAAAATTTTTATCAAGCATAATTTTTCGAATTTGCGGACCAATAAAAATACCTAAAAATCAAAAATAACATCAAGTTAATATAACTGTATTTAAGAAAAAAGTGTTACGTACCTTCTTTTATTTTTCCTTCACTTATTTGTGGGAAAACAGATTTTAAATACAAAAAAGCATCGCCTTCTACATCCAGCCGCTTTACAAACTGTTTCATATAGCCCAACTTAAGGTGCAGTGGCGGTAGAATGATTTTATCTGATTGCACAAGAGGAATATTCTTAACGTTTTTCTGGCCTATTTTAAAAGATGTCCTTGCAGGCCAGTTTTTACGGCTGTATTGGTCATCGCTACGACTGTCCCACTCGCAGAGATAGCAAGGAAACTTAGTATTACCTCCTTGCATTCCAAACAATATTGTCAGAACTTTTAAATCTGCAATAATTTGCCACTGATATTTTCTATAATTTATTAAATGCAGTATTTTTTCCATTGTAGCATATGACTCTTTCATTTTTGTAGCGTAAGCTATTGGCACTGATGGGAATTCATTTTTATTGTGCAATAACACTGCCTTAAGGCCTTCGAAATATGTTTGTTAATTGTTAATTAAAAAGGAATCATTAATACCTAATTTTACTCGATCCGTCCATAAACAACCTCCAATCATTCGCTTCATGTTGGTGATTAAGGTAAAAAAACAACTCTTCTATATTTGAACAATACACAAGGTCATCACTACCGTCACTGGTTTTAAAAATTTCCTCAAAACACGATTGGGGATTATCTCTTGGAAATGTAACTTTAAAGTCACTCTGTGTAATATTCCATTGTTTTAGTCGCGACCCTAAAACCTCTGTTTGTCTCCACGAAAGTTTTAAATCTCGCACAAGATCGCAAAAATCTGCATTTGTCACAAAATGTGGCTCAGCCGATTTTGGTAAATATTCCATATCACATTCCTCGTTTTCATCTTCATCATCATTTTGTTTATGTGAAGTTGTATTACATTTAATTGCACTTAATACTGGCTTAGTTACAGTTAACACATTAGCATACTTAATGCTATCACGATTTTTATATTGATAACCAGTAATGTTTGTTTGGCAAAAATAACAGTCCTGTGGTTTATGGAATATTTGATGATGCCAAATCATTGGGATAGATAATGGCTGGCTTATAAACTTTTCGGACTTAGTTTTCTTAAGCATACTGGAACAGCTTGTACAAATACTTTCGGGTTCATACCATTTGCTAGAACTGTATGAGCAGTTAAAAACTTTATTGAAGGCATTTACCAAGGCTTTATTTTTCTTTAGATCGAAGCGATGTTTTTTGTCAGCGAATAAACCGCAAACATAACAAAAATTATTACGCTTATCACACACTGCAGAAAAAATTAATCACAATTTAAAATTTGTTAAAGGATTACAAAAATTTCAAACTTACTTATTTTAATAAAATTAATATTAATATTACTTTACAAAAAAAAAAACACTTTAACACTTTCACGTTTAGTATTCAACTGAAATTTATTTTTTGGTAAAAAATAGGTAAAAAAAAAAATAAGCGATATTTGCTTTTCTTTAATAGGAAAATTTGCGTGAACTACTGGTCATAAAATGTTTTTTAAAGAGGGACTTAATTGGTTACTGCCAATAAGCCGACCACAGGTCATAAAATGTTTTGCAAATTTTTTAAATTACCAGGTAATAAATATTTCGCCATATTTATGGAAAATCCGTGTTTTATGACTTGTTTCTGCACGTGTCATTTTAGGCGAAATATTTATTACCTGGTAATTTAAAAAATTTACAAAACATTTTATGACCTGTAGCCTCAGTCGGGTTTGGTGTGCCATTACATGCCACTGCTGCTATTATCCATGGATTTATGGCCGATCTTGTGAAGGCAGGCAGACCATATTCACTACACACTCAACTAGGGGCTCTTAAAAAAAAATTGATTTTTTCCAAAAGGTGATCGCTTTCATATGGAATTGCTCTATCACTTCACTTGTCACAAATTTTACACTTTTTTTTCTCTTATCTAAAAACAATATCCTCCACCAAAAGGTAGTATATAAACTTTGCCATTGTGTTGGTATTAAATTCGATTAGTTTATGTATTTATCCAAATATATGTATATAACTAAAATTGCATATAAAAACATTTTAAACTTTTTAAATGATTCAAAAAAATAGGACATAATAAACCCTATTCATCTGTATTATCTTCCAGTTCGATTTTATTAAATAAAGACAGATTAACAAAAACGCAGGGTATATCTAATTCGGCATTATCCAATATAATAACTTCTCTTATTAAGTAAATACCAAAAACGTAACTGTAAAGTTACAACAAACAAAACACTTTGCATTTTTAAGTTGATAAATTTGCTTGTATAGTTAATTGTTTTTTGTTTTTTATTCATATGTTTTGCGCGGGGGGAGAAAATACTAAAAACAGGTGTTAATGAAAAGTTGAATAACTTATACAGTTTTCATCCGATTTGAAAAATTAAAACCATTTTTTGTTAAAAACTAAATTTTCTTCATATGTTGGTTTAAATTTTTATAAGCTTTCATATTAAAATAAGCAATGAAAAGCTACTAAAATCAAAAAAGTTTATAATTTTTGTTTTTTTTGTAGATATTCTTAACAAAAACAATAGTTAAAAAATACAAATGTATCAATAAATGCACGTAATTTTAAAGCGTTATCAGTTTTCTTTCCAAACCCGTTAAAAAAATTAAAATCGGACAAAAACTGACCGAGTTACATGTCGATAAGTTGACGAACATCACTGAAAACGGTTTTTTTTAAATAACTTCTGAATTTGAGGGTGTTTCTGAAATTTTTTGACACAATTTTTAATGTACTTAACAAGACCAATAACCCACGCTAGGTGGTTTTCCAAGTTTTTTTACACTGTAGCACCGTGTTATTAAACCAAAGGAAAAACAAAGTGTTGAGAAAACAAAAGCGGAGTTAAATAAAAAAGTTGATCCAATTAATTTTAAAATTACTAATGTTGAAAACAGAAGAAACGGTACTGTTGTGATTCAGAGTGAAAATGTAGATGAACGCGAAAAAATCAAAGAGGCGATACAATGCGAGATTAGTGAAGACTATGAAATTAAAGTGCCAAAAGAAATTCATATGCAAATCGTTATAACCGATTTAAACTTTAGAATGTCAGATAAAGAATTGGTAGAAAAATTAAAAAAACAAAATGAAATACTAAAAAAATGGTGAGACAGAAGTTCTTTAAGTATTTGAAACAAAAAGATATAATAGAAATGTATAATGCAAAATTGAAAATAGACAATGAATCGTATCCAAAAGTAATGGAAAGTCAAAAACTGAATGTAGGATGGGACAGATGTAGGGTTTTTGATGGTACAAACATTATGCAATGTTATAAATGTCAAGGCTATAACCATAAATCGACGGAATGCAAGAATGAAAGTGTATGCTTTAATTGCCATGGAAACCACAGGAGTAAAGAATGTAATAAAGAAATAATTATGAAGTGTGTTAATTGCATGAAAGAAAATAAACGACTAAATTAAGGTCTTGATGAAAATCACGGCACCAATAACCGAGAATGTCCGGTGTATCTGAATAAGTTAAATATTAAAAAGAAAAGGATTGGTTTATCATTTTAACAATCAAAGCAGATATATGGCTTGTATACAAACGTTCAAGGATTAATTAATAACTTTACCCAACTGGAAATTATAGCCGAAATAAATAAACCTGAATTCATATTACTGTCCGAAACGCATCAAACTAAAGATATAAATGAAAGTGAAATTGAAATTGAAATTAAGAAATACGATCATTACAGTACATTGACAAATTCGTCCAGAACATGTGGTGTAGTTATGTATGTTAGAAAGCATTGGAATATTAAAAAATTAAAGACAATATTAAAGACAGTCATCATTGGATGAGTGCATAAATGCGAAATATGAAAAAACATTAATTATTATTATAATAGTATATAGATCACCAAGTAGCTCAAAATCAGAATTCTGCGATACTTTTCAAGATTTTGTTGAAGAAATATGTGAAATAAACTGTGATATTTTAATAGTCGGAGATTTTAACATGTACTGGAAAAATGGCTTTTATGCAAGCAAATTGGAAAGTATTATTAACGATAAACTTAAACAAATAATGAAAGAATATACTAGAATAACAAAAAATTCAAAAACCTTAATAGATTATATAATAACAAACAATAGAACAATCACGTTAAAAAATAATATAAATAATAAAATAGCTGACCATGAATCCATTGACATTTTTATCGAGTGCGAATGTAAAGCTCAAGAAAATCAAATTCAGGAGATAGAGATTTTTAAACACAATAAAAACAGATTCAAAAATGAATTAAGAGAAGTGTTAAAAAATTATGAATTAAGTGAATTAAATGAAAATGTATATAATTTTGATAAATGCTTCGAAAGCACAATAAAAAAATTTACTAACAAAAAGAAAATAAATGAAAAAGGCAATAAAATATGGTTTAATAATGAACTTAGAACATTAAAAACAGATAAAATTCTTAAATATCAAATTGCACTCATAGAAAATACAAATAATGCTTCTTCATAAAAATAATTTAATAAAAATTAAATTTCATGAACTTAAGCCTAATTAAAAATATTAAAAATTTGGATTAAAAACCATAAATAGTTCAACAAAATAACCACAATACTAATTAATAATGCATGGAATAGTTATAAACTAATAAGAAATATCTATAAAGTGAAAATTGAAAATGAAAAAAATATATAAACAATAAATAAACCAAAAAGAAATGTGGAGTGAACTTAAAAAACTATTCCTGGGAAATGCCAAAAGTGTAATAAAAACTGTGATATATGAGCAAATAGCCAAAAATTATAATTATTATTTCGTAAATAGTATTAAGGAAATCAGATGTTCAATTGAAGATGTGCAATATGAAAATCATATACCTGTGATAGACTTAAAATTTAAATTTCGTGCAATAGACCTACAAGAACTAAAAATTATGTTTAAAAGTATAAAAAAAAACCTGACTATACAAAAATATCAAGTAATATAATTCTAGACAATTGGGACTTAATAGGCAATACTATTTTAAGCATTATAAACAAATCACTAGCGACAGGCGTTTTTCCAAATAGTTGGAAAGAATCGATGATTTTACCAATTGAAAAAGTTAAAAATACAGTTAAATGTGAAGAATTCTGACCAATTAATACGTTAAAAACTTTTAAAAAAGTAATCGAAAAAATAGTAAATAGACAATTGGAAGAATACATGGAACAACATAACTTATTAACAAAATACCAATCAGGGTTCAGAAAACAATATTCTTGTGAAACAACCCTCAATTATGTTGTAAACAGATGGAAGTCTAAAAAGAAGAAAAATAAAATATTGGCAATTTTCCTTGATTTCAAAAGAGCATTTGAGATAATAGATAGGGATATCCTTTTGCAAAAACTATCTAAATATGGAATTCAAGATGTAGAATTACAATGGTTTCGATCTTATTTAACAAATCGTAGACAATATACAAAAGTTAATAATGTAATATCAAATTCAATAGAAAATGATTTTGGGGTGCCTCAGGGATCAATCTTAGGAGCTCTTCTTTTTATTATATATATAAATGATATGGAAAATACATTAGAGAAATGCGAGATTGTACTATATGCAGACGACACATTGATTTTTACCGAAGCAGCAAATGAAGAATTATTATATGAAAACTTAAACCAGGATATAGATAATATAAACAGGTGGCTGAAAGTGAATAAATTAAAATTAAACGAAGATAAAACCAAATGGAAATTAATATGAACTCTAATAAAATATTCAAAATAAATAATGTGAAAATAGAAAAAGTATAAAATATCTGGGTTTCTTAATTGACACAGATTTAAACTTTAAAGAACATATCGAATATGTATGTAGAAAAATTGGCAAAAAAAAATAGGATTTTTTAAAAGTTTGAGAAATAAGGTAACAATAATAACAGCAATAAACATATATAACACAATGATAAAACCACACTTTGAATATGGATCAACTATATTGTCCACATGCTGTTTAGACCAACAAATAACCAGGCTACAAAAACTACAATATAAGGCTATGCGCACAATCTTAAAATGCAACCGTTACACTTCAATTAGAAATATGTTGGACACATTAAAATGGCTAAATATACAACAAAGGCTGCAGTTAAATACAATATATTTTATCCAGAAAATGAAAATGGGAAATGCACCCGATTACCTGATCGAACAAATAAGGTATATTGGGGAGGTTCAGCCATATAATCTCAGGAATGCCTTGGATTTTAGACAGAGAGCAGATACAAGTGCAATGCAAAAATCACTATTTAGCAAAGGATTGAACCTATACTACATGATGCCGAATGATGTGAAGAATGAATCCAATATAAATCTTTTTAGAAAAAAACTGTGGATTTTATAAAAAATTTGTAATTGTTAATCAGATACGTAATGTTTTTCTTGTAATCTAATTAAAATGTCATTAAAAAGTATTATAAATACTACTAATAAAACTAATAATAATAATAATAAAAAAAAAATAATAATCAAGTAAGCCTCGTAACAGAAATAAACAAACGAAAATGTATGTGCATAGAAAATATTTCTGGAAAATATTGAAGGAATAAGGCTCGTTTTCACAACTTACCGATAGCTAAAGGTAAGATTTTATCGGCCGAATAAAAAGTGTTCCATTATTACAACTTTACTTTAACCTACCAGGTAGGATTAACCTTAATCTACTTTATCGTTCACTTTAAGTTAAAGTAAAGTTTTAATAATGGAACACTTTTTGTAAGGCCATTTAAAGTCTACTTTAAGCTATCGGTAAGTTGTGAAAACGGGCCTAAGGCCTAAGGCCCGTTTTCACGACTGACCTTTAAAGATCGAAATAGTTAATGGTACCTTTAGCACAAGTGAGGAATAAAGTTACCTTCAACTATTTTTCGTTTTCACAACTTCTGTATAAAATAAACTTAACATTTTTAAAAATTTGGCAGCACTAAAGTAAATACCGATTATTTTTGCCAAAATAAAAATACGAACTGGCAACTACGTACTTTCTTTTACTTTTCTCATTTTAAATTTTTGGGTGCACAAATATTTTTTAATAGTGGCAAATATTAATAAAATACCGCGTACACGTGAATTTAACATTTTGTAAATTTTATTTGTCAAAATACGAGTTTGTTATTAATTTACAAAATATACGTATACTTGGAGTTGCCATATATAAAAAATATGTGAATATAATATGGCAATCTCAAATCTAAACCCTACGACAAAAGTTAAAGGTAGAACGTCCCTCTCTTTACCTTATCCTTCACTTTTAGATTAAAGGGAACTTGTGATAATTAAAAACTCATTATCCGTTCGATAAATTCCTACATTTAGCTATCGTTAAGTCGTGAAAACGGGCCCAAGACTATTAAAGTTGTTGAAATAAAAACAACCGTATTACTTGTTGGTTTAAAGCAGTGTTCGAAAATAAACAGTACATTATTTAACGTTCGGCTCACACACCCAGGAACGCTATCTATTTTTTAGTGATTGTGTAGACGTACACAACCCTTAATACCGTTCGTAACTATTTTCGTTAAAAAACAGAACAATTGTAGTGATACTGTAGACAAACATTATATTTTAATGTTCTAAAATGGTTTTTTCGTGTGTGTATTTTGTTTTTGTAAAAAATTGTTGGTTTTTTTTTACCAGCCAAAAGGGACGAACATTAACGAGCCGAACCGAACACATTGAAGTTTGTGGATTTTCAAAAAAAAAAAAAAAACCGAACGGAATTTAATGTTCACATCTTTTGTTAAGTTTGATAAAAACAGTAATATTTTTGTGTTCGAAAGATGACTAACAGGGAAACGTTATTTTTTTTTAATGATTTTCTACACAAACACTATTAGCGTTTGTGTTTTCCACAAATCTACCGAACCGAACATTAATAAACGATATTTAGTGTTTATTTACAAACACTAGTTTAAAGAAAAGTGATAATAAATTTATTTTACCCTGCCTTTACACATGCAAGTAGTTGCATGCCACTGTTGTATACATATTATCAAAGAAAATTTGTTCGAAATAGTCGTAGTTAATTTTCAAAATGTCGTAGAAGCGTCAACTTGAACAAATTTGTTTACTTCTCAAATTAAAAAAAAAGTACCAGAAAACGAAAAAGAGTTACCGAGTTAATCATAGTGGCACATTTTTGGGGAAATTTTTTCATTTATTTATATTAGCATTATTTTAACGATATTAATGCTCTATTATTAACAAACTTGCTTTTATTTATGCGCGTTTTTAAAAAATTAATCATAATAATTCTTTATTAAGTTAAAACTTCAATAACAATTTGACAACAATCCAGTAAATGTGAATTAAATTTTTAACAGGGTAACATTGCTTATCGTTTTGACATTTAGTGGCATGCAAGTGCCAAGTTTCTACTCGCATGCAATTTTTGCTGCCACTAGAGCTGCCATTGCGAAAAATGTGAGTGTATTAGAAAAAAAGTGTGAGTGTATTGAGTTTTTCGAACTGGCAGTACCATGTGTAAATGCTAGGTTAATTTTAGTTTATGCTAACAATGCTACCAGATTATTATAATCTGCAATAATGTCAATTTAGTGATTTATACATATATAACATCTCTCCCCCCACTTAATTATTCCAGTTAAATACATAACAAGAATTCATCCCAAATTAAAATTACTAAATTGTTTATAAGAATCATTCTAAATATCGCATGGGTTTTCTACGTTCTCTTTGTGGTCGCTGCTGTTCAGCATCTTCTGGTTATACACTAGGTATAAATTCTTTTTCTGCTCCTGAAGTATTACTTGCGGAATTCTTCGAGTCACCGCATCGTTTGGGTCATCTGTATTTAGCGGTGAAACAGAGTCACCTTCAGTCACTGGTTCGCTAGGTTCTACATTTACTTTTCGCATCTGATTTGTGAGTATTTTCCACCTGCGACCATCATCGAGTATAACGTTATAATGCAACTCACCAACTCGCTCCTCTACCACACCAAATTGCCACTTGTTTTTAGAAAGATAATCGCGCACTGCTACCCTTTCTCCTACAGGGAAGACATTTTCAGTCATTCGGCGTAACTGGTTGTTGACATCGTCATGTGGTAGTATAAGATCAAGACGGGATCGGATTTGACGGCCTAGCATCAGCATCGCGGGTGATTTGCCAGTTGCAGGGTGAATGGCACGTCTGTAAGCCAATAATATTTTGGCTAATTTACCCATCGAATTTCCAGTACATTTTGAGGCCAGTAACTTTTGTTTTAAGGTTTGCACATACCTTTCGGCCTGCCCATTAGTTGCTGGATGACATGGGGCTCCCTGTTTGGGTACAATACCATTTATTTTGAGAAAATTTTGAAATTCTACTAAATTAAACTGAGTCCCATGGTCGCTTACAAATACGTTTGGAATTCCAAATTGTGCAAATATTTCACGACATTTTTGTATAGTGGTTTCCGCTGTCATATTTGGAACCATATTAACTTCTGGCCATTTACTATAAGCATCTACTAGAATAAATAAATATTTTCCCATAACCGGGCCTGCGCAATCTGCATGTTCGAATAGTTTGCTGGGTTTTGTCCAAGAATGGCTAGGTATAATTTTCTTCGGGTCGGGTCGTGTCGACTGACATAAGCGCAATTGGACACTAACATCTCTATATCTTTATCCATTTGATTCTACCAAACATATGCTCTTGCCAGACTTTTCATACGAGATATCCCAAAATGTGCGGAGTAAAGTTCATCTAAGACTTTTTTGCGTAATGGTTTTGGTATATATACTCTTATGCCACGTAAAAGGCAACCATTATGTAAACTAAATTCAGTTTGAGGAATACCAAAACGGTCCTTTGGCTCGCTTTCTCGACCAAACTCCAAACATTTCATTAACTGTTTTACTTCATAATCTGTTTGTGTTTCCTTTTTAAGTTCTTCTAGAGTAAGGGGTAAATTTTCGATCAACGCCTCTTCAATAACATGAACTTCCTCGACCAATTTGTAGGTGTCATAGATTGGAAGACGGGACATCGCATCAGCATTAAGGCTCAGTTAGCCGGGAGTAATAGTAACAGTAACCTTACCATAAAAAAGTAAGACCAATCTATTTCTTACAGATTGAGACGTAACATCTTACTGCTAACTGTAATCGTTCTAATTGCTTTTCATACAACAAAATGAATCAGCTGATTTTCAACGTTACTGTTACTCCCGGCTAACTAAGCCTTTAGCGTTTTCTTTGGACTTTCTACATTTAATCCCGTATTCAAATTGTTCTAAGAACTATGCATAGTGTTGCATTCTTGTAGTTGAATGCACTAGTAGACCTTTACTTGGTGAAAAAATTTGCGATACCGCTCGATTATCTGTAATTAGAAAGAACTTTTTACCGTACAAATAGTTATAGAACTTACGAACACTGTAAATAATTCCGTAAGCTTCTTTGTCTATCTGGGAGTATCGTTTTTGTACTTTGTACGTTTTCACTTAGGGTCTGTGATGCAAACTGTATAGGCTTCTCACTTCCATCCTCGTAACAATGGCTAAGTACAGCACCAACGCCAGTTGGGCTCGCATCAACCGCCAACAATAATGGCGGCTTCGGGTCATAATGTGTCGGATTGCATTTGTTTTGTTATCTCCTCAAAAGCCTTTTTACATTTTCCGCTGAACTCGAATTTTCGTCGTTTCGTAGCAATTGATTCAGAGGGCATACAAGGTCACTTAAATTTTTAATAAACCTGCCGTAATAATTTATTAAGCCCAAAAAACACGAATTTCATCTTTATTTTGTGGTTCTTTCATGTGTTGAATAGCTTCCACTTTTGCTTTAATTTGTTGTATACCTTCTTTATTTATCAGGTAACCACAGTATTCAATAGAATCTTTTAAAAATTCCGATTTTTCAACGTTTATACGCATGTTGAATTTTTCCACTCATTTGAGTACTTCCTCGATACGTTGTAAGTGCTGCACTTCATTAGGTGCTGTAATTTGTATATTGTCCAGGAATACCGACACCCCTGGTATGTCTCCTATAACTTGCTCCATTAGCCTTTGCCATTTAGCCGGTGCGCTAGCAACGCCATACATCATTCAGGTCGGTCGAAAAAGTCCCTTGTGGGTGTCAAGGGTTAATAAGGGACTATCATCAGGATGTATTTCAAACTGTAAGTACGCTTTAGTCAAATCTATCTCTGAAAATGTTACACCACCTGCCATTTTACTAAAGAGTTCTTCAATTGTAGGCAGTGGGTATTCGTCTATCACCAAGGCCGGGGTTTATGTGATTTTGTAGTCTCCGCAGATACGTACTGTGCCATCTTTCTTAGGTACTACTACAATGGGTGTAGCCCATTCGCTACTTTCTACTTTTTCCAGCAGTCCCTCAGCTACGTGTTCCTGTAACTGTTTATCTACCGCATCCATAAGCGGCAATGGGACACGCCGGGCTTTTATAAATTTTGGAGCCACATTAGCCTTAAGGTAGAGTCGTGCCTGTAACCCTGAAATTTTTCCATTAGATTGTGCAAATACTGTAGGGTATTTTTGTAATAAAACAATTATCTGTTGCTTAGGGTCTTTAATGTCCACTACATTTACTGATGAGTCGTTATTACTATAAATAACTTCATTCCAATTGAATTTCATTCGATAAATCCACTCCCTACCCAAAAGTGGTTTTCGATCAAAACGTACGACGTACAGTTTAACCCTTATATTATCATAATTTGTCATATTTACCCACACATAGCCAATTACTTGCAAGGGATTGTCACAAACGCTGAATAATTCCATGTCCGGGGCTTTAACCTCCTATTTTGGGAAATATTTTTTTGCCTCGTTGAGGTTTATCAGTGACACTGGTGCCCCCGTATCTAATTCAAACGTTATTAGCTGGGCGTTTACTTTTAGCTTGTACCAAATTTTTTCGTGAATACTCGAAACATTTTGTGAGTCGTTTATATGCAGAATTTCCTCAACTGTAGAAGATTTTGTGGGCTTATTAGTCATGCTATGTACTTGTTTTTCCTTTTAAAAAAAACTTTTTTAAATGCCCCTTTTTCTTGCAAAAATGACAAGTTGCCTCTTTAAATTTGCATTTATCAGTATTATGACTCGGGTCACCACAGCGGAAAATTTTTTTCTTGTTGTTTTTCACCTATTTTTCCGCCATTTTGTGTACACCAACTTTTTCGTTGACATTACCTTGTAATTCATCCCCCCCCCCCCCCCCCCCCCCTTTTTCGGCCAATTCGCTAGCGGTTGCCATTGCTATTGCATCATCAATACTCACGTTTTTCTTTTCCAATAACCGGCTTTGTAATTTTTTATCTAGAAGTCCAAACACAAATTGATTCCTCAATACTTTTTCCAAATAGGTACCGAAATCACAGTTTACTGCTAGTTTACGAAGAGCCACCAAAAATTCTGCTGCTGTCTCATTTTCTTTTTGTTTCCTCATGTTGAAAAGGAAATTTTCTAAAAGTTCATTTGGCTTTGGGTCGAAGTGATCTTGTAAGATCTCGATAATTTCCTTATAAGATTTTCCCTCTGGGGTCACTGGTATCAATTTATCGCACAAAATATTGTAAGTGTCCGACCCAATAAAATTAAGTAATAGGGGTGGCTGTTTTGTACCTTTGCATTCGTACAACTCCAATACAGTCTTAAAACGTTTTACCCATCTGGACCAAGATGTTTTTTACATCAAAGGACTCGAAATTAAAGAATTCAACATTTTTACTTGAAGCAGTATTCTCAGTCGTCATCTTGTTACGGTTTAAGTTTTTTGTACATATGTACGTGTGTAATACTTATTGCATTTGTAATGTAAAAAATGCCAATCACAATTTTCTTCCTCTTTATCCTCGTCGCCAAAATTGTTGTAATTGAATAAACCGTATTACATGTTGGTTTTTGCTTTAAAGAAAAGTGATAATAATTTTGTTTAATTTTAGTTTATGCTAACATCACTGCATGTTGGAAACTGTTCCTAAACAAATTATTCGCAATAATAATGGCCCTCCATGGAATAATCGTTATTTGTCTAAATTGAAAAATGGAAAAAACAAGATTTTTAAAAAATACAAAATATCCGGCTCATCTATTGATTTTACGAATTATTGTATTATACAATCTAATTACAATATGGCTAGTAAACTAGCATATAAAAGTTATTTAAGTCATATGAGAATTAAAATGAAAACCAACCCTAGATCGTTCTACAATTTTATCAACAGTAAGCGTCGTGCAAGTGCTTATCCTAATTATTTGAAACTGGGATCTCGGAGTGCTGATGATCATGTTTCTATTAGCAACTTATTTGCTGATTTTTTTGCAACCACGTATTCAAAAAGTCATTTGATAGTCAAACTTGTTATCCCTATAATATATCTCATTCTTCAGGTATCAACTTTACATTTATTGACACTGAAACGGTACTATCCAATTTGAAGTCTCTATTAATCCCGGTCCGGATGGTATACCTAACTGTATTTAAAAAAATTGTGCAGAATACTTATGTATTCCTCTTACAACTATCTTTAATAAATCTATTGAACTCGGCCACTTACCGCCTGAATGGAAAAAATCATATATTACTCCGTTGTTTAAAAGTGGAAGTAAACTGGAAATATCGAATTATAGAGGAATTGCAAAGCTGAATGCGATTCCCAAACTTTTAGAAAAGATATTGACTGATAGTTTATATCATCAAATATCTTCCCTTTTATCACCTTGTCAACATGGTTTAGGAAGTCACGTTCCACTATTACTAATATTTTACAATTAACAACTATTGTAAATGAAGGTTTTATTAATAATAAACAAACGTTATTTACACGGATTTTAGTAAAGCTTTTGATAACGTAAACCACGATATTTTACTTTACAAGTTATCACGTATGGGATTTAGCAACAACGCAATACGCTGGCTTAAATCTTATCTTTTAGATAGAACCCAACAAGTAAAATTTAAGAAGGCTACCTCAAAATGTATCAATGTTGTATTCACATTATTTATTAATGATCTGCCATCCGTTGTTCAGCACTCCAACATACTCATGTATGCTGATGATGTAAAAATTTTTAATTTGTTTAACAATATTATTGAGCAATACTCTTTGAGGGCTGACATTGAACTTTTCTCTCAATGGTGTAATTACAACTTATTGGATTTAAACTTGAAAAAATGTAAACACATGTCATTTTTCCGCTTATTAAAACTTGATACTAGTTATTATCTAAATGGAACATTACTGGATAAAGTTTACAATATTAATGATCTCGGTATTCTATTAGATCATAAACTAAAATTTTGTGATCACATTTCATTGATGGTAAATAAAGCTAATGGCGTACTTGGCTTTATGAAACGCTGGTCGAAAGAATTTTCACTAAACATCTATAAACGTCTCTGGTTCGCCCTATTCTGGAATATGGATCAATTGTATGGGATCCTTACTTTAATACATATATCAACAGCATTAAATCTGAGCAGAAACAGTTCCTTTTATTTAGTTTAAGAGGTCTTGGATGGAATTCTCTTGTATTATCTTCATATGAAAGCAAACTTGGTCTTATTAAGTTACCGACGTTAAAAAGTCGAAGGACAATGCTTAGTATTTTGTTTTTAATGGGTCCGGTGATGTCGATTCCGATTTCTTGTTGAGTAAAATAAGCTTAAATGTTCCAGCTAGACCTACACGAAACTTTCAGCTGTTCAGTTTAAGGTACTATCGTTCTGTTTATGCTAACAACGACTCCTTTCGTCAAATTTGCGTTAAATTTAATAGTCTATTGGCCATTTTCTCATTAGGCGATTATCTTTTTTCCCAACGAAAAACTGCACTTTAAAGAAATTTGGTTTTCTCAATGTCTCATTTGCCAATTATTTATTTTCCTTTTATTTGCCGTACAGATAAATTCAATCAGCTGACTCCCATCTTTAACATGTATTTTGAGTGGCGTTGCCAGCTGAAAACTTTGTTTTTTGTCGGTATATTGAGAAACCCAAAATCGTTAACGGACAGTTTATCGGTCCAATAAATTAATGTTGACATTAAGTAGCAGACAGTTTGTCGATACATTGAGAAAATGGCCATATATCATATAATTGACTTTTCTGATAGTAACGATGTTTTATAGAGAAAAATTATTCACCCTTATTCTATTTGGCGTCGTCAACAGTAAACAACGCCGTTTTTTATGTTTTGTTTCAATTTCGTATTCCCGTTGGCAATATTGCCATATTTCGATGACTGTTAACATATGTTTGGTATTTTCTAAGAAAAATTGGCGTTGCTGTTGCCTTAAATTGCCCTTGATTTTGTCGTCGGCATTTTTAGTGTAGTCTTGTGCTGCTTTGTGTCGTGTTTTAAAAATTTTACGTTATGGTTGGCTGCAACATTATTTCTTCGGCGGTTTTGATATTTTTCTTCATTTGTGTTGTGTTTTGATATATTTTTTGTGGATATAATTGAAAAAATTAAAATAACAACTAAGTGCCAGTTCGAGAAGCTAGTGGAAGAGCTTGTAAAAAAATCCATTACTAGCCAGAGGATTATGCAGGGTCTCTTTTCCTAATAAATTAAATATCCCTTGCGATTAAAGAAGAGATGGTGGTGGGTTCCGTCCACACAGCCAATTACACCCGGAAATGCTGCTTTTCAAAGAAATGCAACTTTAATTTATCCATTGTGGACAAAGTTCTCTCTTCATGACTTCCAGAATCTCAGACAAAATTTTTAAACTTGTGGCTGCGACAGTCAAAAGTGGAAATAATTTCCAACGCTAAAATGGTACGATCCCTGGGTCAAAAAACGCAATGTTGCTGCAAATATATTGTGTTTGGAACAAACGTTCCCTTTTTTAAATGAGGCTCTATTATTTCCAACACATGTTTAAAAGAAAGTTTATACAGCCGAAAATAACTTTCAGATCTTAAAAAGATTAAAAAAAATCCATTAGGCACTTGGGAAAATTTAATATAATAGAAAAAATTTTCTATTAAGATTTTTGTATGACGTGCTAAATTCCCAATTTTTCATATTTGATAAATACACTGAAATATATTGTTGAGGGAAAGCTAGCCTCTATGCGCATTTCACTGGTTGCTTAGGCCAGATCATCAGGAAACCTTTTCCAAAGATTTTAGAAAAGCTAAAAATATTATACAAATAAAACCCTAAAGCGAATAAGAATTTTAAACACTCAAAGTCTTACTTGTAACAATATCAAAGCTTAAACAAAACACCAACAATAAACAGTGAATTTATCTTTTCTTACATCCCCCTACAATTGGTTGGGTTCTTTCCGACTCGAATTGTAGTTGTAAGTGGGTAAAAAGAAAAAAACAAAATTAAAAAACAAATTGTTTCATTCTATTGTCTTCGCAAGAAAACAACAAAAAAAAACCAATTTGACAATTCAGTTTTCTGCACGGGCACATGCAAGTATATTATCAAAGTTATTTACGGGACTACAAAATTTACTATTAAGATTTTTGTATGACGTGCTAAATTCCCAATTTTTCATATTTGATAAATACACTGAAATTTAGTGTTGAGGGAAAGCTAGCCTCTATGCGCATTTCACTGGTTGCTTAGGCCAGATCATCAGGAAACCTTTTCCAAAGATTTTAGAAAAGCTAAAAATATTGTACAAATAAAACCCTAAAGCGAATAAGAATTTTAAACACTCAAAGTCTTACTTGTAACAATATCAAAGCTTAAACAAAACACCAACAACAAACAGTGAATTTATCTTTTCTTACATCCCCCTACAATTGGTTGGGTTCTTTCCGACTCGAATTGTAGTTGTAAGTGGGTAAAAAGAAAAAACAATATTAAAAAACAAATTGTTTCATTCTATTGTCTTCGCAAGAAAACAACAAAAAAAAAAACTAATTTGACAATTCAGTTTTCTGCACGGGCACATGCAAGTATATTATCAAAGTTATTTACGGGAATACAAAATTTACTATTAAGATTTTTGTATGACGTGCTAAATTCCCAATTTTTCATATTTGATAAATACACTGAAATTTATTGTTGAGGGAAAGCTAGCCTCTATGCGCATTTCACTGGTTGCTTAGGCCAGATCATCAGGAAACCTTTTCCAAAGATTTAAGAAAAGCTAAAAATATTATACAAATAAAACCCTAAAGCGAATAAGAATTTAAAACACTCAAAGTCTTACTTGTAACAATATCAAAGCTTAAACCAAACACCAACAATAAACAGTGAATTTATCTTTTCTTACATCCCCCTACAATTGGTTGGGTTCTTTCTGACTCGAATTGTAGTTGTAAGTGGGTAAAAAGAAAAAACAAAATTAAAAAACAAATTGTTTCATTCTATTGTCTTCGCAAGAAAACAACAAAAAAAAACCAATTTGACAATTCAGTTTTCTGCACGGGCACATGCAAGTATATTATCAAAGTTATTTACGGGAATACAAAATTTACTATTAAGATTTTTGTATGACGTGCTAAATTCCCAATTTTTCATATTTGATAAATACACTGAAATTTATTGTTGAGGGAAAGCTAGCCTCTATGCGCATTTCAGTGGTTGCTTAGGCCAGATCATCAGGAAACCTTTTCCAAAGATTTTAGAAAAATAAGAATTTTAAACACTCAAAGTCTTACTTGTAACAATATCAAAGCTTAAACAAAACAAAAACAAAAACAATAAACAGTTTTTTTTTTTTTTTTTCTCATTATTTATTTATTGAATCTTCATATATTAAATATGAACTAACAATAATTAATCAAATCTTAACCTAATACGTTATTTTTTGTCCTGCCAGTGCCAGACAAAAATTTTCTTCATCGCGGGTTCTGTTCACTTTTATAGTGTTTATCGCTCATCTAATTGGATAAGTGCTGCAGTGTCTCTTCTTCTTAAGCGAGTGTGGCCGCTATCATTTAAAATATTTCGTGCTAGTGGGTTTGGGTGCGATTCGAGCCTTTTTAAGTATTTTACTGCATATTTCGTAATCATAGTTTTAACTAATGGAACATTAAGATCCTTGTGAATATTTGAGTTTTTAACATACCAAGGGGCAGCTGTGATTATTCGAAGTAGTTTATTTTGGCGCCTTTGAATTTTTTCGATATTAGAGGCCGAGGCAGTGCCCCATAACTGAATACCATAGCACCAGATTGGCTTTAAGATGGAGTTGTAAAGAAGAAGTTTGCAGTCGAGACTAAGGACAGAGTTTCTTCCAATAAGCCAATGAATTTGGATGGCTTTTAGTTTCATTTGAGTTAATTTTGCCTCTATATGGCTTTTCCACGTTAAACGGCGATCTAGATGAATACCGAGGTATTTTACATGCGAATTTTGAGGTATTATTTGATTATTGATTTTAATAGGGGGGCATGATTCCCGATGCAAGGTGAATGTTATATGTACGCATTTTTGCTCATTGACCTCTATCCTCCATTGCTTTAACCATAGTTCGAGTTGAAATATATGATCCTGTAGGTATCGAGATGCTTCTTGACGGTTTTCGTGCACGCTCAAAAAAGCTGTATCATCAGCAAATGTTGAAGTTTGTGTGTAGTTGTTTGTTGGCATGTCCGAGGTATATATTAAGTATAAAAGTGGGCCCAGGATGCTTCCCTGAGGGACTCCAGCGTCAATTTGCTGAGGAGAGCTTAAATAATCACCTTCTTTAATAATAAATTTTCGACCGACTAAGTAGGTTTCTAACAGCTTGTGTGTGTTTACTGGTAAGTTGAGCTTCAATTTATGTAATAAGCCTTCATGCCAGACTTTATCAAAAGCTTGAGAAACATCGATGAAGAGAGCGGAGCAATATTTTTTTTCTTCAAAGGCTTTTCTTATTGCGTTTACTATACGATGGGTTTGCTCAATTGTGCTGTGTTCTCTTCTAAAGCCGAATTGGTGGTTAGGAATACATCTATTTTCATTTAAAATTGGGGTTAATTTTGACGCTAACAGCTTCTCAAACAGCTTTGATATATTAGAAAGTAAGCTTATAGGCCTATATGACTCAACTTTTGTGTGATCCTTTCCAGGTTTAGGTATCATGGTGACCTTCCACTTTTGAGGATAGTATTCAAGGCGTAAAATAGCATTAAAAATTAAAAGAATAATTTTCTTTGCTATGCTGGGTAGCTCTAAAAGCATTTTGTTGTTTAAATCACAAATAGCCTTTTCGATTTCTCTTATCTCAAATCTTAGCGGAACAGCTGCTCTAGCAGCAACAGGTGGTAACTCGACCGCAATATCGTGAGATATATTTGGGGTAAATACGTTTTTTAAATGATTGACATACAGATTTCCTTTTTCAACATCATTTCTTGCCCAACTTCCATTCAAGTTTCTTAATGGTGGTTTAGAGACAACTGGCCTTTTGAGATTTCTAGCTGCACGCCATAATGAGTAGTTTGATTGTGGGGTTGCATCAAGTTCCTCAAGATATTTTTCCAGAGAAGCCGTTTTCTTAGTCTGCAGTAACTTTCTAAGTCTTTTTGTACACTCTTTAAGTAAGTTCTTAAGTTGAGGGGATCTGTGCAATTGCCAATCTCTTCGAGCCCTCCTTTTTTCAGACAAAAGATGCTCGACATCTGTGGAATATATTTTAATAGTTTTTGTTTTTTTGGGGGCAATATTGGAATGTTGAACAGCTAGTTTCAGAAAACTGTCAAAATTGTCAATAGAGCGATCTACATAATCCGGTGTACTGAGCGGAATATTTTCTGTGCAATGGGTACTGAGATATTTTTTATATTTTAACCAATTAATTTGCGTAACTGTCGTCGGAGGTACAATTCTATTGGGGTTCATTATAGTAACAATTGTAGGTGTGTGGTCGGAAGATAAATCTAGGGAGGCTTCAACACGAATCGTTTCTATGGGAATGTTTTTAACCACGCCGAAATCGATGACATCTGGAATTTTTTGATGATCAGTGGGCCAATATGTTGGTTGTCCGCTCGCTACCACATTTAAATCCATTTTAGAAATTGTGTTAAATAAAACACGACCCTTTGGTGTTATAAGTCGCGACCCCCAGAAGGTATGTTTAGCGTTATAATCGCCAGCGGCTAGGAAACACGGTCCTAATGATTTAAAATATTTATAATATTGGTCCTCCGATATTGAAAATCTAGGCGGGGAGTATAACGATGAAATTACTAGGTTTCTATTTAATTCCTCAACGCAAATGTTCGTTGCTTGGAGATAATCTTCACGATGATCACACATTAGGTAGTGTTTCACTCGGGTTTTTATTAAAATGGCAGAACCTCCACAAGCTCTATCTCGAGGGTCCTTGGTATCATATAGTATATAACCATTTATTTTAAACGTATTTCTTGAGGTCAAATGAGTTTCAGAAATCATCATGACATCAATTTGTTTATTTTTAAGAAAGTATTCTAATTCATTTTTATGTTGGCGGATGCCGTTTGCGTTCCAAAAACAAATTTTTAAACAGTTCATGGTTTATTAAGTACAGCTTGCAATAACATCGATTGCATTCTAAGTATTTCCTGCATCATATTACCCATTGTGTTCGTAAAATTATTTACCGTTTGCACTAATGTTTCCATGGTTTTTTCTAAGCGACTTAAATTAGAAACCGGAGTTTCATCATTACTTGGCGAAGCACCTTGCATTGGCTGATGGTTTGATTTTAGGACATTAGCGTAAGAGGTTCTGTTATTACTAGGCTGGGGGGCTTGAATTGCATTTGTGTTTACTTGATTTGCAACCTGCATTTGAGGGGTATTTGTTTTTGGTCCAACCGTCTGCTTGACGATATTATATACAGGGCATCCTCTATAATTGGCAGTGTGATTACCGCCACAGTTGCTACATTTTTTTACGTTTGGGTCGGTTTTAGACTTATCGCAAGAAACTGTACCGTGTAGTTCACCACATACTACGCAGACAGGGGGTAAATAGCAGTATGCCTTAGTATGACCGTACTCTTGACAGTTTAAACATTGAACGGGACCATTTCTTTTGTGCGGCTCTTCTATAGTTATTCTTCTGTAGAGAATATATTTTAAATTGTAAATAGGATGGGTTTCGTTTTTTTTAAGTTTTACGTCGCCGGGTTCAAACTCAACTCGAAAGAGTGGTTGGGGAATTTTTTCTCTATTTTTAATATTTACTACATGCTTTACCTTGAAGCCTTTTTCTTCTAAGAATGTTTTAACCTCTTCTGGGTCTACGCATGAGTCAATGCCCTTGATTACTACCTGAAGACCTTTACTGCTCTTCAGTTGATAAGTATAAAAGTTTTTATTCAGAGTCTCAAATACTGTAATTACCTTTCGAAAATCATCCTCGTGATTCACCTGTATTTTAGTCTCGTTAATGATACCGCGCTTTATTGCAGCTACATAAAAGGAATTTTCACCTATCACCGAAATTAAACTTTTTATTAACTCATTAGAGTTTTGCTCTCTAAGGTATATCGGGGGTGGCTTAGACGATTTAATGACGTTTGGTGCTTCAGAGGATTCATCCTCCAGAATCGCAAAACGATTTTGTGTATTTATTTTATCAAAAGATGGTACTTTTGAGGCCGAAGCAACTGCTGCAGAGGTAGGGCTGCGTCCCCGTTTAAGCACTGTTATGTACCTGTCCATACCAACTTGTATTGTAGGCTTTTGGCAGCTTTTTACAGGGGGGTTTTCCATTGCATTTGTGTTTAAGTTCATGGTTTCATTTCCCACTAAATTTGTTTTTGACGTCACGGCAATACTTGCTGGCCTGGCAACACTTGTCACCAAATCTAGTTGTAGTTTTTTTAATGAGTCACTATCCACTGTTTTTGTAAACACCGAGGGTGATAGGGAACGTGTTCTAGTAATTGGCTTAGCCGTTAAATAGTTAATATTATTTTGTTTAGTTTTATTTATTTCCGCATTATTTTCGTCTTAGTGTTGTTTCACTGTTCGTACTCATGCAAAGAGTTGTTTTTGTTTTTCACCGTTTTGCTTTGCTTTAATATTTTTATTATTTATTGTATTTTACAACAACAAAAAAAAAAACAAGAAATTTTAATGTTTTTGTTCAGAATATGTATACACATGTATGAACATTCATACATACGTATTTATTTTTACTGTTTTATTTTATTTAATTTAATCGTTTTAAATTGTTCACTATTATGTTAAATAATTTAAATAACAAAATACGTATATAATTTTTTTAGCGTCCATTCGCTGCTTATATTACAAAATCAAATGTGATTAATTAATAGTTCAAATCGTATGCGGGGCTAAAATACACGTCTGTATCACAACAAAGCACAAACCGAACTGTTGAGGGAAAGCTAGCCTCTATGCGCATTTCACTGGTTGCTTAGGCCAGATCATCAGGAAACCTTTTCCAAAGATTTTAGAAAAGCTAAAAATATTATACAAATAAAACCCTAAAGAGAATAAGAATTTTAAACACTCAAAGTCTTACTTGTAACAATATCAAAGCTTAAACAAAACACCAACAATAAACAGTGAATTTATCTTTTCTTACATCCCCCTACAATTGGTTGGGTTCTTTCCGACTCGAATTGTAGTTGTGAGTGGGTAAAAAGAAAAAAACAAAATTAAAAAACAAATTGTTTCATTCTATTGTCTTCGCAAGAAAACAACAAAAAAAACTAATTTGACAATTCAGTTTTCTGCACGGGCACATGCAAGTATATTATCAAAGTTATTTACAGGAATACAAAATTTACTATTAAGATTTTTGTATGACGTGCTAAATTCCCAATTTTTCATATTTGATAAATACACTGAAATTTATTGTTGAGGGAAAGCTAGCCTCTATGCGCATTTCACTGGTTGCTTAGGCCAGATCATCAGGAAACCTTTTCCAAAGATTTTAGAAAAGCTAAAAATATTATACAAATAAAACCCTATAGCGAATAAGAATTTTAAACACTCAAAGTCTTACTTGTAACAATATAAAAGCTTAAACAAAACACCAACAATAAACAGTGAATTTATCTTTTCTTACATCCCCCTACAATTGGTTGGGTTCTTTCCGACTCGAATTGTAGTTGTAAGTGGGTAAAAAGAAAAAACAAAATTAAAAAACAAATTGTTTCATTCTATTGTCTTCGCAAGAAAACAACAAAAAAAACCAATTTGACAATTCAGTTTTCTGCACGGGCACATGCAAGTATATATAGTATATATATATATAAAGTTATTTACGGGAATACAAAATTTACTATTAAGATTTTTGTATTTTCATTTAAACATTATTTTTTTTACAAACAAATTTTTATTTAACTTAAAATTTGCACAAACAGCACAGAATTTTTTTTTTCTTATAAAAAAACAGTAAACAAAATGAATCAGCTGATTTAACATTAGAGATGTGTGCTGTATTTTATTAACATTATCGATAAATAGTCAACGGCGTCATAATACTCTTACAAAATACCAATTTAACATAGAGTTGATGTTGTCTTTGATAAGAATTGCTGTTGCCTTAAAATTGACATTGTTATAGCCGACGCCAAATAGAATAAGGGTGATTGTTTATTTAAATTAATTAATAAAATAATTCTTTATTTATTGTACTTTTATTTTAGCACTTATGTCTGTAAGGATTTTTAATCTATAGACTGAAATAAATAAATAAAAATAAATGCTACCAGATTATTATAATCTACAATAATGTCAATTTAGTGATTTATACATATGTATATAAAAAAAGTATAAAAGCTTTAAAAATTGTAATTTTACCCAGAATACACATTCGAATTAATGTAATAAATGTTACTCAACATGAGAAATAAATTCCAAGTTTTTATATTATATTATCGAATTTTCTTATGTATAAATAATTTTAAGGTTTATTATTACTTAAGGGTGGTCTAACCATAATGCACGATGTTAATTGTGAGTCACACCCAGTGTTGCCAATTTAGCCATTAAGTTGCTAGATTTAGCCATTTGTCACTAAAGCCCTGCACGAATGCATTTGAATGCCGTTTCAAATCATTCGTTTGTTTTTCAACTCGTGATTGTCGATTGCATTTTGCTAACGAATCAAACTCTGTATTGTGAAAAACACATAGAGCACGAAAAGAATATAAATACACAAATGCAAATGAATTTAAATTTGTGTGTTATAAACGACCAAATACGAAGTGTAAAGAGCACGAAATATACTCCACACAACAACGAAACTAACGAATAACACAAACTACACCAAATCATACGAATCGCACGAATCAAACGAATCAGACCAAATCACACCAAACAACAGTTACAAATAGGTGATTTGAATTATTGAATTTTTTTTATTATTAGGTATGACTAGTAAACTTGTATTCCGCAAAAAACAAATGAAGATGCAAAATATTTGTATACAATGCTTAAGTTTTTATTTTAAATTATTTTATTCAAAAGTTACAAAAATATATTTTGAAATATTTTATTAAAAGTAAAAAAGAAATGAAAAGCTAAATTCAATTAATTGCAAAATTAAGATAGAAATGATATAAGGAGCAAAATGGTTTAAAATATATATTAATTTGTACAGCTTAAAAGTTCGTTTTGTATTTCAGTTGCTTCTATATTTGAATGAAGAAACATTATGGCATTTATAGAATCACTTTTTGAAGCAATGCTGCATCTTTTTTCAGAAATCAAATTCCGCGCTACTGAAAAAACTCTCTCTGAGGCTGCACTACTAGCAGGCGTTGCTAATATTTTGCAGCTCACTTTTTAGAGAAGTGGAAATTCATTTTGATGTAAGTTCCACCATTGCAAAATGTTGAAATCTTCATTAGTACTAACATTTAAGCTTTCATACATTAGCAATTCGTTGGATACTGCATCAAGTTGTGTAGTATTTTCCCTAATGGTATATCATAACATTTTACAAAATACCAAATGCGCACCTGAGTTTGCCTGCAAAAATGTATAAAGTCATTATAACAGGTCAAAGTTGCGTTAAATAGTTACCATAAATAGGTAAGGTTAACTCTTTGGGCTCGGTCATATAATTGTAGCATAAAAAGTATGCAATAAAAATAGTGCGAAACAATAAAGTTTCATTAATACATCAATGAAACACATCTTTCTACCCAAACATGTTACCTACTGTCACATTTGCTATTATGTATATAGGTTATTTACACATAAATTGTAGCAAAACAAGCCTTTTTTTAACTTGTTTTTCTAAAATTTTTACTTACTTAAGAAAAGTGTTTTCTAAGAAGAAAAAAACCCCACCGACGCGATTGGTACAGAAACCAAAATATTTTTACAAGCCCAAAATACCAACAAATTCTTGTGGCTATTTTTTTTTCTTAATAATTTCTGTATTTAGGTACGTCTTTTTAACGAAGGAACCCTTTTACAGGTATCAAATAATTTTTTTGTTATCATCATAAAGTTTTTTTCTGTTAAGATGAAACAAAATAACATAGCATCCGCTAGACATGTACACTTGTCGAAGTCACATCGCCGACTGAATTGATGATCATAAAAATATGTGTTAGTTAGTGGTATGCAAATAATAGGACCAGTCCAAACACGCGTGTAAAGAGTAGTCCACAAGGGACCAGGACTAGTCCAAAACTAACCCAAACGTATGGAAAAAACCTGGTCTATTTAACATTACGATGTCCTAGGAGAGGACCATTGTTGAAGCGACTTCAGTTTTATTTTATTTTATTTTTTCAATTTTCTTACATTTTGTTAATTTTCTTTTATTTTGTTAATTTTCTTTATTTTTAAATTTTCTTTGATTTATATTATTTTTTGTTTAAATTTCTTTTACTTAAATTTTAAATTTGAATTTTGATTTGTTTAAATTTTGATTTTATTAATTTTTAATTTTATCAAATTTAAATTTTTTCTCTGAGTGTAGAGCACTCTTTAGAAATTTCCAATGCTCCTAAATTTCGTTTTTTTTGTTATATACATATATGTATATACATATGTATGTATATACACTGCTCTTGAGTTCGTAGTTTTCCTTTGAGTTTGTTGGCTTACTACAAACCTTTTTGCAGATTTAGTTTTAAGTACAATCTTTAACTTCAGCAAGGCAAGAAGCCGAAATAAAAACCCTTTGCGTTGAATATATTAAAAACCAACCGTGTTTTTAATTTTCTAAAAATAATAAGTGGCTAGACCCGATACTAGCTTGAACATTTGGTCCTTCGATAAATCCTAGAGGAGCTAGGATTGGAATAACCAGTGGCAAACCTGTCCACTGAATACCATCAGCAGTTGTTCTACCGTAACAACTGCGGCAAATTGTTTCAAAGTATCGTTAATAGTTGTTCTACCGCAACAACTACGTCATCAACAGCAGCAAAGAGGGTTGCTAGATGATTAAGGAGTGGATCCAATTCCAACAAAGAGGTAAAAGTTCCCAATTGTGCTAAGCATTCCAAGAAGGAAGAAAGGTCTACCAGACGAGTGATTTTCGAGAGGGAAAATCAATAAGGTAAACACTAATTATCAACAAAAGGATTAGATTGGGTAAGTGCAGTGTTTTAATTATATTTAGTGCGATTGTGTGTTTTTTTTTTATAAAAAAGTGCAAAAAAAATTAATTAAAATTACTGCACAATCATATCCAACAAGTAATCGAACATAACCTTAAAATTTAATAAAAGTGCCATCACTGATAAAAAAAATCCCCAACGTGCCAACACTATTAAAAAGTACCAACACTGATAAATAAGAAAAAAAAACGGATTTTTTTATTATATACATGCGTACTGCCATGGCCCAATTAGTAGGTCTGCGCGCAACTACAACAATCCAACAAAAGAAAAAACAACACGCATTTTGTTTGTGTAAAAAATGATAAAGATGTCAAGAACAAAGGCAATTGTTTGTGTAAGAAATGGTAGAAATGTCAAAAGCAATTGTTACAAAAACAATTGCACGTATAAAACACAACTCTGCAAAAAATCAGCAGGCGTTTCAAGCAGACCTACTAATTGGACCATGCGTACTGCTGTAAATCATAATTGCCATACTCTTCGCACTAAAGACCTGCACAGATACATCTGTTTATATCTGTTTCTGTGTTTTTTCTAAAGTGGATGCGTATGGATGAGTGCTCTTGTGTTTCTGATATAAGTTGATGTTGATATGATTTGCAAAAGAGTGGATGTAAGTTGATAAAAAAGCGAAAGAGAGTATCATATCTGCTAATATCTGTTTCGCAAAAGCAGATGCTAGTGGATATTGATGGAATACAATAAGTTACTTATTGTACGATACCGTTATTTTCAATTATTTTTCAACGCAAAAGAGCCGACCCTTTGGCTGGTTAAAATATAGTTTTTTACAAAAACAAAATATGTAAACATGAACAGTTATTTTTTTCAATAATTTTTGCGTGAACTTTACAAGAATAAAATGTGTTGCTTGTTTTTTTGGAAGGCAAACATTTTTGAAATTTTCGGTACCGATATGTATTTTGTTTGTGTAAAAAATTCTTTCTTGAAATTGAAAGGTCGCGTTTTCTTCGTTCAAGTGCCATGTAGACAAATATTATTGAAAAAAAATTCTGAAAGAACTGAACACGTGTACATACATACATACGTAATTTTTGGTTTGTTTTATACAAATTATTAATTTTGGGTAACTTGTTACACAAAGAGACAACTTTTACTAATTTAGCGCTTATACTTAATGAAAAAATGGTTATATGTACATATTTATTTTATATATGCAGTGTTTGTATTGTGTCTAACCCAACAAACACATTTTGAAAAATATACAACTTCATATGAGAAGCTTAAAGGAAATGCGGTACATATGTTTTACTTGACCTAAGAATTGTAACCAGAAAAATAAATAATTTTTTCCAATAGATATTTTTTGTTATTACTGTGTAATACATATTTATATTTTGGCCTGGAAGGCTTTGTATTACTTTATTAAATAAATAAATAATAAAAAAAATAAAAAATATTTGTGAACAAAAAATTACTTAGGTTATTAATAACCAAAAATAAATAAATTTTACTTTAATTGGTTACCACATCCAAAAAAAAATATATATAACGATAATGGTTAAAGGTTCCCAATTGAAAATAAAGGAATTTTTCTCGTAACCATTACAAAAAATAATAAAAGTAATTATTTTTAGTGCCTGAGTTATTTTTGGAATAAAAACAAAAAAGTCCATATAAAACAGCTATTTTTCAACGTAAACATAAAAGGTCGAATTTAACTCTTAAAAAAAGAGTTTTATTAAGCCGTTATAAATTAAAACTCATTTCAGGAGTTTGATTTTAACCGACATTTAATTAAATTCATATTTTGTACATGGACACCCAAAGCTTGTAGCTGGTCAGATCACTACAATTTGTAAAGCAGTGTTATCTAATCAGCTTGCACTGCAATTAAACTAATTGTCATTAAAAAGAAGAATAAGAAGAATTTTAGGCCGACATTTTTATGACTGCGAAATAAAACTCTCTTTTTAAGAGTTCATCCATACCTACTTTTATTTTTTCGTTGAAAAATGATTTTTAACTGTGGAGTTAAGATCGTTTATTCTAGATCACCATAGGTTCTTAAAGGGAAGAACCTATTGGTATAAGACAGTATAGGTCTCCGCTGACTCTAATATGGAGAGTTTTCAAGCTAAAATTATATGGATCACTCTTATTAACGGTGCCTGCAATTTACCCTTAAGTAAAATCTATTCATATAAAGGGTGTCTGGTGGCAAAATTATATTTTTAAATGCGATTGTTTCAAAAAGTAATAAACGTTGCGGAGGGAGGTTGGAGCCGTTGGAATTATCGATTGGGAGGATTTGTCAGTCACAGTAGTCGAGTGAGCATCGCGCGTTCGCTGAGGAGACATTTTTTAAGGGTAATGATTCTTACAATTGACAATTTTGTTCAAAGTTCATTTTCACTTAAATAGCCACGTCAACAAACAAATCTACCGTTACTGGTCTCCAAGAACCTAAAACCCTCGATTGAAACATCAAATACCTTTACATTGCCCCAGGGTAAATGTTTGGTGTGCCTTATCCACGCATGAGAAAATTGGGTCATTTATTTTTTTAAATTCTCGAAAAACAAGGCTCCGTTTTGAACAGTGTGTTCAAGTCGACAAAAGACATGTGGATGACATACTCTTTAAAAAATAAAATCCGCATTTCCATTCTACCGTTCAATGCTTTTAGTAAAACTTTGTGTCAATTATTAAATTTTTTATTTAAGTTTGAATATATAAATCTGCTATCAGATACCCCGTATTTTTTTAATTAAATAAAATTTATTTATAAAACATTTTTTTTATTTATTTTTTTTAAAGCATTATGTAATGGTTAATGGTTTTGCTTTGTTGTTTTTGTCATTTAAAATATGTTTTATGTGTTTAAAACAGTAATTTGCCGTTTTTTCATAATTTGATTTCCGATTTGTTTTTGAAAAAATATGCCGATTTTTACTAAAACCATCTGGCACCCCTGGTTGAGATCTTATACAAATTTTTACAAACTCTCTTATTTTCATCAACTCGCCAACAATATTTCAAAATACAACAGATTACCACAGATATTGAAGAAATGCTTATGGTGACAACAGATATTTGTAAGCAAAAAAAAATGTTATGACACACTCAATCCAAAACCATAAGCATCAGTTTTTGTTTTTAAGATATGGTGAGTGGGCAAAAGCAAAACCATACAATATCAGTTACACTCATTCTCTCATTTATATCAGTAGTAACAGATATATATCTGGTGTATCTGTTTCAACAATACTTACTGATACACTCGTGCAGGTCTTTACTTCGCACTCACTAACAGGTGTTTCAATTCCATCAGTTCTCCAACCTTTATGTACAACTAAATATTTACGAACACCTTAACAGTCATAATTTCAACGTGCTGTAAAAAGTGGACATATTGTTGGAAGTATTTAATTAAAAAATAAAAAAAGAATTAGAATAAAAATAAAGTGGAGCCGGTGTTTTTAAATACAAAACAGTGATAAAAAAAAAAGAATTAAAAATCACTGAAGTTCATCATTGGAACAATTTATTAAAAAGCAAAATTTTTAAAGTTAAACGGATTGCAAAAAAGGAAAGGAAAGACAACACAAAAAGACAGACTGTTTTTTTTTTTAAAAGATAAGAGGGTGAGTGTGTGAATTTCTAAAATAGTTACATGTATGTAATTTTGTGAAGAATTTGGTCGGCGACATTAGGAATACAGTGTTGTGGCATAGGAAAAAAATTTTTTTTGAGGATAATAAAGAAGCAGTTTTTTTTGTTATAAAAAATTTACACGGTGACCGTTTTTTTTTTAAATCAATATAATTGAATGCACAATTAAATGAAATCGTACTGAAGTTTCAAACTAAAAGGGTGATTTGAAAAGTGCTGATATTTTAAGGAAAAATTTACAGTGTGGCCCGGCAAGTGGTACACAAATCGTTGAAAATAGCATTAATATTGGATGCAAAAATACATCAAGTTTACTAAATTTTGGAAATAAAAAGGTGCACATTTTTGAGAAAAATTTAAAGGGTGTCCCTTCAAGTGGTTCACAAAAGTTTGTAAGCATCATTATACTTGTATGCACAGTGACAACAAGTCTTACCAAAGTTAAAGGGTGATTCGAAAGGTGATAATTCTTTTTTTTTTTAAGAAAACGATTTAAAGGGTAACCCTTCAAGTGGTACACAGATTTTAAAAATAACAAGCAAATTTATTAAATTTTTAGATAAAAAGGGTGAACCGAAAAGAGGTATTTTTTAATAAAAAATTTACACAAAAGCCCTACAGATGGTACACAATTCAAGCATTATTTAATGCAAAAATTTAATGCTTATGAACAACCCGTTCTAAATTTGTTATGAAGTGTGTTCGATTATTTTTGAAAAATTGTTTGGAGAAAAGAGTGCGTAATTTTAGAAAAATTTAATTTAAAGCACAATTATAATAATTATATTGAGAATTTGATGAGTAAATTTTTTAAAAAATTTTTACGAAGTCTGAGTAAAATTGATTTGTGGCTAAATATTGAAAATAATTTTATGGTGGTAGAGAAAAATTTAATAAATAAAAATTTTGAGAAAATTAAACTACATTAAAATACAAACAACTTGGGAAATTGTTGGCAGCTTTGAGGCGAATATTTTTTGAAAATTTTTTTGGTAAAATTTAAAGCTGGGTTTTAAATAGTATACATCGCTTTCATTCGTCGCGAGTAATTTTAATATACCTTTGTATAAGGTTGAATTTCTTCACGATTATTTATTGTAAATTTTTTCATTTCATTTTGAGGAATCGTTGAGGTGTAAAATATTTTAAGGCTTTTGAACAAAAATTTTGAAATGGTTTCGGAAATAGCATGTAAATACGATATTCGACAAGTAGTAAATTTTTGTTCTACTTTTGAGAAGATTTCTTCGGAAGATTTGACGATTTCACTTTTAGAGGTAAAACAGTCTGAACTTGAAACAAGATGGCTGAAGATGATGGCAACATTTGAAGAATTCATCAAAGGCTATGAAAAGGTGAAGGAAGAAGAAGAGTTTCCAGATGAAATTACTCTGAAATACGAAGATGCCTGCGAACAGCGCCAGATGCTAAAGGCTAGAATAATGGACTTATTGAAGGCTAAGGCTCCACAACAAAAAGCTGCAGACACAACGATACGGCAGTCTTCACTTAAGTTACCTGCGGTCGAAATCCAAACGTTTGAAGGGGGTTTCGATAAATGGCCAGCATTTAGGGATATGTTTAGGGCAGTGGTTGGAAACGAACCTTCAGTGGCGCCAGCGCACAAGTTATATTATTTACTTGGCAAGACGAGGGGGGAGGCCTACCAACTCATAAAAGATTATGATTTGGTAGATGCTAATTTTGAGCTAGCTTGGCAGGCGTTGAAAAATCGCTACGAAAATAAGCGAATTTTAATAAATAATCAGATCAGGAAAATTTATGGCATCCAGGCCCCTCAGAATGAAACTTTGAAATTTTTGAGGCAACTTCAGAATACGGTCAGCGATGGTTTGTCGATTATTAGTTCGTTTCAAGTTGAGGTAGCTGATAATGACCCCTTTCTAATGCATATTTGCACTTCAAAACTCCCAGAAGAAACTTCGCGTGCGTGGGAAGATTCTCTTACCAACCATAAGGAATTGCCTACTTGGCAACAACTTTACAAATTTCTGTCTGAGCGAATTGAGACTTTAGAGACTTTTACGAATTTGAGTTAACCGCCCAACCGAGACAATAATACCTCCAAATCTCAAGTTTTTTATTCTAATGCTGAAACTGATAAAGGTAAATTCAGCTGCAAGAAATGCCAACAGAATCATCCATTACGATTCTGCAAATATTTTAAGGGTTTGTCCGTCCAGGATGTAATCAAATTTGTTTATGCGAACAAATTTTGTGCGAATTATTTTTCACCCACTCATTTCAAAACGAAATGTCAGAGCACCAGTAGCTGCAACAGATGCAATCAAAGGCATTACACCATGTTGCATATTGAAGAAGATAAAGCGAAAAAGGCTCCCACTCAAAGGGCGTCCACTCATCAGCAGTCTCGAGACAACGAAAGGCCATCAGGGTCGGGTACTCAGAGTAACACGAGGCCATTCAATTCTCAATTGGGACGATCTGCCACCTCGGGCGCAAATGCGATGGAGTCAGTACAGGTTAACTTATCTCAACACAGCGGAACTACAATTTTACCCACAGCTTTGGTTAATGTAGAGCATTTAGGCGGAAAATTCACGGTTCGCGCATTACAGGGTCGACTAGAAGTTTTATCCTAAGGCGTGTTCAACAGAATTTAGCGATCCCCCCAGAACGCCATCATAGCGAAATATCAGGGTTCGGTGATACGGTGGTAGGAAGTTCGAAGGGAAGGTGCTATGTCACAATTAAATCTCGAATATCCGATTTTAAAATTAAAATCCGAGCGATTGTGGTACCAACATTGGCACATTTTATGCCTTCACGGCCGATCCCAATTCAAACGGTAAAAGATATAAAAGGCTTGGAGCTTGCAGATCCCTATTTCTACAAACCTGCTGCAATTGAAATGATTATTGGTAGTGATTACCTGCCTTTTATAAATTTGAGCGGCGTAAAAATGAATATAGGAAACAATCTTGAGGCCCGAGAGTCCCACTTTGGCTGGTATTTGCTAGGCCCTGAACCAGAAACTAAAGTTCAGTCATTCCATACCTTTGTTTCGCCTGGCAACGATCTGGCCCTTCATGAGCAGTTAAAAAAGTTTTGGGAAATAGAAGAGGTTGAAAAAACTGACTGTCACGCTGAAAGTGACATTTATTGTGCAAATTATTTCAAACGTACTACAATTCGGCAGTCTGATGGACGTTACGTAGTTCGACTACCGTTCAAGGAACAATTTCCGAAAGAGATTTTTTTAGGCCCCTCCCGGAATATGGCTCTTGAGCAGTACCATAGAATGGAGAAAATGCTCGATAAGACCCCCGATTTGAAGGCGCAGTACGCTGAAGTTCTCCAAGAATACCTGGACTTGGATCACATGGAACCAGTTGCGCATTTTGAACCCAAAGCAGAAAAAGTTTCTTCATTTTTTCTACCCCACCACGCGGTAATCAAGCCCGACAGTAAAACCACAAAAGTTCGATTGGTCTTTAACGCCTCAAAGAAAACCGGAAGCGGGTTTTCATTAAATGATGTGCTTCACCAGGGCCCAACGCTTCAAACGGATTTGATGCAGCTTGTTTTACAGATATTATTTCGAAACAAAAATGAGGGATACGTGAATTCATTTCAACTGAAAACCGTTACGTTCGGCGTGAACTGCGCCCCTTTTTTGGCGATTAGGACTCTACTTGAGCTAGGTCATGATTGCAGACACCTGTATCCCAGAGCATCTAATTTTCTGAAGAACGAGGTCTACGTTGATGACATATTGTCCGGGGGACACACGCTTGAAGAGGCCAAGCAGAAGCAAGGGGAGCTTATCACAGCTTTGAAATCAGGTGGCTTTCCCCTTAAAAATATGACAGCAAATGATCAGTTTTTACTCGAAAGTTTGCCGCGGGAGGATCTTCTAGACGAAGATTTCTTGAAGTTTGATGACTCCAGCTCTTTAAAAACATTGGGAATTCACTGGAATGCGTTGGCGGATATATTCTACTATGCTGTAGAGCCAATTGAGATTACCCCATCCGCTACAAAACGAAAAATCTTGTCAGTAATAGCAAGATTATTTGACCCTCTAGGTTGGCTAGGCCCAGTCGTTATTGTTGCTAAGACTTTGATGCAAGAATTATGGGAAGCAAAGTCTGATTGGGACGAAGGGGTACCTCCACACATACTTGTAAAATGGAATTTATTCTTAAAGAACTTGCCATTCATCTCAACCATTAAGATACCTAGATGGGTAGATTTCTCCCCAGGATATAAGATCCAAATACATGGCTTCTGTGACGCCTCAGAGAAGGCATATTGTGGTTCAGTGTACATTCGAACAGAAAACTCAGAAGGCCATATAAATAGTCATTTGCTGGTAGCAAAAACGAAAGTTGCTCCGATCAAGCGGACTACCGTTCCGAAACTCGAATTGTGTGGAGCTTTATTGTTGGCTAAGCTCATCCGTAGTGTAGTCGCGAATTGTCAGTTCACCTATGAGCTATTTTTGTGGACAGACTCGTCCATCGTCCTGGGGTGGTTGCAAAAACCTCCCTACACGCTAAAAACTTTTGTTGCAAATCGTGTGACGCAGATCATCAGCATCGCCAGCACTCAAAACTGGAAACACGTCAAAACTGAAGAAAATCCTGCAGACTTGGGCACCCAAGGCTGCTCCCCGCAGGAACTTGCAGACAATCAACTCTGGTGGCATGGGCCTACCTGGCTACACCTTCCCACACCATCGTGGCCAATACCTCGTACGTTTGACCCAGTCGACTTGGAGACAAAAAAGTCTATCATCAACTTTCATCTTGACATAAATTGCATAGATGTACTAGAAGAATTTTCATCCTTTGCAAGGGCGTTTCGAATTCTTTGTTATCGACTTAGATTTGTCAACCGAGTTCTCAAGAAACCATTTTCCACCGAAAAGTTTATTACCGCTCAAGAAATTAGCTCAATGAAAACTCGACTCATCTCGCTCGCTCAAAAGAGATATTTTTACCGCGAATATGATTGCCTGAGAGAAAAGAGACCGTTAAGCCGCAAAAGCAGATTGCTTAACTTGAATCCTTTTATTGATAAGGACGACCTTTTACGAGTTGGCGGCAGGCTTATTAATGCAGGTTTAAGCTACGAAGAACGTCATCCAGCAATTGTGCCAGAAGGGTCTCATTTTGCGAGGCTCCTAGTAAATTTTACACATCGCATTATGCTCCACTCTGAGCACCATATAATGCTACGTGCGATACGCCAGGGATTTTATATCCCCAGATTGAAGAATCTTGTCCGAAAATGCATCAGAGAATGCAAGGCCTGTACGATCTACAAGCATAAGGTCCAGCACCAAATCATGGCCGCACTCCCCCGAGAACGCGTGAACTTTTCCCTGCCCTTCACGTATACCGGAGTCGATTTCGCTGGTCCCTTTAATATTAAATCTTCTACGTTGAGAAATGCAAAGATTCTTAAAGGTTACGCTGCTGTGTTTGTATGTTTCTCTACTCGAGCCGTCCATCTAGAAGTCTGTTCAGACCTCTCAGCCGATGCCTTTCTAGCCTGCTTTCACCGCTTTACTGGGCGCAGAGGACTCCCCAAGACCATGTTTTCTGACAACGGTCGAAATTTCGTCGGTGCAAGCTATGCTCTTCTTAACGGCCACAACGAGTTCTTAAAATCTATTGAAAAGACTTTAAGTGAAAAATACTCCACCTTAGGCGTTACCTGGTCCTTTATACCGCCATATGCACCTCATATGGGTGGCCTCTGGGAGGCCGCAGTCAAGAGCATGAAGTCTCACCTGAAGAAAGTTACCAGCAACCTATCTTTCACTTTCGAAGAATTCAGCACGCTTATAGTCCGTATCGAAGCCATTTTAAATTCGCGCCCTCTATCGCCTCTTACCGAAAACCCGGGTGAAGTAACACCATTGACCCCAGGACACTTACTTAGAGGGGCTCCAATTACAGCACTGCCAGAAGCGCCTGCGGAACCTCCGCTCGAAGAAATACCGTTTCTCAAACGATGGGAAAGATTAAAAACGCTGCAACATATTTTTGCTCGACGGTGGAAGTCTGAATATATAACCGAGCTTCAACGCCGTTTTAAATGGCAGAAGGAACGCGACAACTTAAAACCAAACGATATTGTTCTAGTCAAAGAAGACTTACTCCCACCTACCGAGTGGCTCCTTGGTCGCGTTAATAACGTAATCTATGGTCGAGACAGCAAAGTAACACTCAGTTTAGATGAGGGCTTTTACGACGTCGCTTTGTCGACGTCTCTTTTGGTTTGTTGGTGAGCGGTGTAGAAAAGAAAGAGGGGTTAACAAAATGTCTCGTTTTGTATTTTGCATGTCGTTTTTTACATTTCTCTTTTAACTTTTTCTGTTTACGTTTTATTCTTTTTCTTACTTTGAAGTGTGTGGTTGAAAATACAGTGAGACCTCGATTATCGATAATAGACGGGATCGGCAGAATTCTTGATTATATATTTTTTTTGGTGTGTTTCTTATTTTATGTAAATATATAACGTTTTATTATGTAAACATGAGGAAAAAAGTAAATTTAGCAGAACATGCTTCCATACCGTTAAGATATTCTCTTTCTTCGTTTATTTAAATTTCTTTTGATTGTTCAAAATTTAACGAAAACAAGATAATTTGTTTATAATTTCGGATAATAGAGGCAATTTAAATCAGTGCAAAAAAATGTTTGTTTTCCATTTTATTGAAGCTGCCGGTTAATCGAATGACGGGTAATCAAGGCCATACTGTAAATAAAAAAAAGACATGCAACCAAAAATCATCGTATGAACGCAAAGAGATTTTGGAAGTTGCTTTAAAAGGGAATCAAGATAAAACGACGTCGTAAAAGCCCTCATATGAATTGAGTGTAAGAGTTGCTGAAGTAGTCACTAAAAAGGGCATAATTTTACGCCCAGTTGTAAAACTATGTTTGCTACCTACAAACAACAATGACAGTAAAGTCCCACCACAACCTACCACTTAATCTACCAAATTCCTCAACAAAAATAGAAAATTAGAAAACTCAGTCGCATTAGGTATTTTTTAACACTGTATATACTTCTTTCTTTTCTTTTAATACAAATACAGATGCAGAAGCAGCCACGATGCCACATTTGCCACCTCAATTACCCTCTGCAATATTGCCTAGATTGCATGGCCTACAATCATGTTAGCGACCAGTGTACCTCAACCAGGGGATGTGCAGTTTTGGTCAACGGAGTGGCTTGCAATGCCTTTCACCACACTCTGCTACACCCAAAAATCAAAAAGATGTCCTCGCTGAACCTCAGCGTGAGGCACCCGTGTTAGCTAGAGCTCTGGCAGCCATTTCACCAACAAACGCAGTGGCAACACTAAAAGCCACAATCTCTCAACTAGATGACACCCAATTGGCAGCCGTGGCCAAGAAACTTCATCTTGAAGAACCCCGTAGTACCTCCAAGCAAGCCTAAAGGCTGTAGAAAAAGTGCTCTTGAATTCAACAATGCAGCCGGACTTTGACGTACCAATATCCCCAGCATTTATCGGTGGCACGAATGGATCAAATTTGGATCGAAGGCGTGAAGGGGGTGCTTTTGCCACACTTCGGGGGGAGCATGTTGAAGCGACTTCAGTTTTATTTTATTTTTTCAATTTTCTTACATTTTGTTAATTTTCTTTTATTTTGTTAATTTTCTTTATTTTTAAATTTTCTTTGATTTATATTATTTTTTGTTTAAATTTCTTTTACTTAAATTTTAAATTTGAATTTTGATTTGTTTAAATTTTGATTTTATTAATTTTTAATTTTATCAAATTTCAATTTTTTCTCTGAGTGTAGAGCACTCTTTAGAAATTTCCAATGCTCTTAAATTTCGTGTATTTTGTTATATACATATATGTATATGTATGTATATACACTAGAGTGGGTCAATATTAAAAAAATTTGGTGCTCAGTAAATCTGAAAAAAATAATACTTTTTTGGAAATATTTATTGAAATTGGTGAATAGTTGGCCTGTATCGCTGAAAGAGGTCTTGTTTAAAAGAAAATTCTCTCAGCTTTCTATATCTGTGCTCATTTTTAGAAAAATCTGTACATCAATAAGAGTTAAGAGGTTTTTGTCAAAATAATCATAGTCAAGCTGATAAGAAACCTAAAACTGTTACAATTTTGATACATAAAAGTTAAATAAAATAATATAACTAAATTTTAAATCAAAGTTGATTTAAATAACATAATTCTGCGGCATTTTGACAAAACATCTTAAGTGGAGATAAGAGAGCAAAAAAGATTTAAAAAAAAACTCGGTGAAAAAAGCATTTCTGTTAAAAATAAAATAAACCGAAATTAAAGAAAAATTTTGTTCATAATACAAAATTTTAAAAACGTAAGCAAAAATGTTTCTTAATGAAAATTCGTACGATTAACACCATTTTGTTCAACTTTTTAATTTTGACTTAAGATGTTTTGTCAAAATGCCACAGAATTGATTAATCAAAACTTAATTAAACGAAAATTTCTTTAAATAAAATTTAAAAAAATTAAAAAATAAATATTTTTATTATTATTCTATTTTTTTTAAACGCAATTTATTGGAAAATTCACAACTTAAAAAAAGGAACCGATTAAAATAAAAATTTATAAAAAAAACAAATACTGGCCAAGCCGGGGTAAATAAATTTAGTTTCGGCCTATAGCTGCTATCCATTCGTGGTATTCTGTTGCGACTGTAACTGCCAAAATATCATCTCGATTACATTCTATGGCACGTGGGAAACATTGGTAAGCAATTGTACAAATCGCTTAGTTCCCTGAATATGTGCCGGTAACCCTAGATCAGTAAACGGTAGATGCTTGTAGTAAATGGCGGCTCAGACAAATTGCTATCGTCCATTTCCAATTTAAAAAATTGTATTAGCTAAAAAACATAAATTTCTGAAATAAAATTGGACACTTTCAGAAGCTACCTTTGGAAATTTTTTAAGTGAAATTGGAAATTTCTGAAATATAGTTAGAAAATTCTGAAATAGGCCATTATAATATAATTCGCAACGTTACGCCAAAGAATTACATTGAATGCAAAAACAAATTCATAAATATTTTGTTATTTTGTTGTTGCTTTCTACAGAAAGTTACAGAAAATTACAAAATATTTATGAATTTGTTTTGCTTTCAATGTAATTCTTTGGCGTTGCGTTTTACATAATAAGGGCCATAATTTAAAAACAAAAAATAAATAGGCAATGAGAAACTGAAAAGTTTGTAATTCTATCGTTCACACAATTACCATTGCGCTTACGGAAGACATGCATTTTATATGGCGAGTTCGCACTTTGAAGCAATACATTTATGACACATAAAGCATATAAATGTTAGATGTAACTAACGATCACAGTTATTTTTTATATTCTCCCTTACAAACCGGCTTCGTAGTAAGGGAATGCCGAATGTTATTTTTTTAAGTTGTTGAGAGTTCTTTCACTTACATACTTTACTGCATTTCTGTATGTCTTATTTCGTAGCACATAAATTGCTTCGCAAAATGAGAAAAATTTTTATTGGGTATCTTTATTTTATTTTTTTCATTTAGTTTCATTTTTAAAAAGGTAGTAAATTTAAAATAGAAAATTGGGTTAAAAAAAATAATATAAATTTTTTTTTATTTTACCAGCTTGACTATGAACATTTTGACAAAAATCTCCTATCCAATTATTTTTTGTACAGATTTTTTTTTTAAAATGAGTACATATATATAAAGCTGAGAAAATTTCCTTTTTAACAAGCCGTCTTTCAGCGACACAGGCCAACTATTCACGTATTGCAATAAATATTTCCAAAAAAGTATTATTTTTTCAGATTTTCTGAGCACCAAACTTTCAAGTCAAAAACCGGAAGCTCGATTTTGATTTTAGAACCATGGTTTCTTTAGGAAAAGTTCTTAGAATTTGCCGTAGATTAATTTTTTGCAATACGCTTTGTCACTTTTTTTGGGCCCGAACAAATTGACCCACTCTAATATACACTGCTCTTGAGTTCGTAGTTTTCCTTTGAGTTTGTTGGCTTACTACAAACCTTTTTGCAGATTTAGTTTTAAGTACAATCTTTAACTTCAGCAAGGCAAGAAGCCGAAATAAAAACCCTTTGCGTTGAATATATTAAAAACCAACCGTGTTTTTAATTTTCTAAAAATATTAAGTGGCTAGACCCGATACTAGCCCGAACAACCATATAACCCACCTTTGGATCACTAAGGAGTAGTTTTAAAACCACTCCATGGTATACTCAAGAGGATTAGTTTTGAAGTCGTTTAAAAACGAAGACATGTCGTCTCACTACAAACACTTTTTAACAATGACATGGTCCATGCTTGCATTACATTGGACCAGTCCATGGAGTAGTCCATTTTATCAAAATGGATCAGGTGGTCCAATTTTATTTGCAGGGTGGGCAAAGAAATGGAATTCCCTGTTAAAGACTCACAATTGTTGTGTGTTATGTTTTCTTTCACATCGAATTATACATTGAGTTGATTTGTTTTTTTAAATCAAACTACTGCTTAACAACGAGTTGTTTGAAACGAGCTACTGTTTAAAATTGATTCGGTTTTTCATTGTGTATCATTCGAATTGATTTTAAAAAAAGAACTCAGTATTTCACACAACAATGAGTTGGTGTGGAGAAATGTGAAAAAGAAACAAATGCATTCGTGCAGGGCTTTATTTGTCACTCTGTTTAGCCATTAAAAAATGAGTTTAGCCATTAGCCATTTTTTTTTAGCCATTTTTCAACTTGTTTAGCCATAACATTTTTTTGCCGTTTTTCTTTTAAAAGAATAATTATTATTTTATTATAAAAATTAATAAAAGTAAAATAAACATTTTGAACAATTAAAACGCCTTTAATTTAAATAACAACTTCAGTATTCCACTATTAAATTTATAAAATCGATCAAAACAAACATTGCTGTTTCAATCAGTATTACCACCAGCCAAATTCAAATTTACACTTGAGATGATGCCAAATTACCCGATTTAAATGAAATTACACCTGATATAAAATTAACGTTTTATTTAATATAAAATGTTTACAAAAAGGAACAAACACAAAAAAAAAAATCATTTAAAGGATATCAACATTAGTCATTCTATTAAGATCCATATCGTAATTTTAAATAAATTAACAAGAACAACATTAAAAACTTCTTCTATTTTTCCTATGTAAATTCAATTGTAAAAATGGGAAAAGGGAAAAAACTCCCGGGGAATTTGTATTTATAATTGGGCTGATAGATTTATCGATTTTTTATCAATCCTAATGTCATGAAAAGGACAATAATCACCTTTCTCAACTCTTAGTAATTATAATTGTTAATTATGTGTACTATTTTTATGTGAATCTTTTTGTAATCAATTATTTTTAAATTGTATGTAAGAACTACAATTCCATAGACATAATACATATAATAATAAGCTGTTGGTAATTGAAAATCTGGCAACTTTCTACTGCGTAATGTAATACATTCTAGATGCAACCTTTACTGTTTTACTACGTTTTTACATTGTACAAACTATTATACAGTGAGGAGCAGAGGTGAGTACATGTTTGTATATCTTGCACTTCTAAGGGATTAGGAAACACAATAATAACGCGATTTAAAATTTTTTTTTTTGTATTTTATTTATTTTTTAATTCTTAGCAAAATTCAATTTAAAACCAAATAAAAAAACAACAAGTTCATAGGTAAACATAAACAAAACTTAAATAACTCTCATGTACTCAATTTTGCACCCGCGTGTTTTCAACCATATTCTTAGAAAAATTCAAAATTTACCGTTAATTTAGATTTGGTTTATGATTTAATTGGTGTTATTAATGTTTCTATTAATATAAATTTTAGTTTAACGTCGTGTTTGATAAAGTGCGTATGGTAAATAAAAGGTGCATTTCAAATATAAAATACAAATTTCAAATTATTAAAAATTATGAGAAAGCTATCGCGAACCGTTGAAAATAGTATTTTAACCATGACAGAGAATGGCTTCTCATCAAGAGTAATAGCCAAAGAAATGCAAGTGAGTCAGTCAGTGGTGATAAGAGTCCGGAAAAGGCGAAATATTACTTCCCAAGCTCAAGTTATGGGTCACCGAAGACTTTTAACAGATGGCGACGCACGTTTAATGATGAGAAAGATGAAGGCAGATCAATCTTTAACGCCAAAGGAAGCTTCCCTAGCAATAAATAAAAATGTTAGCCGATGGACAGCAAGAAGAGCGCTCCACAACATTGGATACATATCAGCTGTGAAGAAACCTAAACCTGCATTATCAAAGAAAAATGTTGCAACACGGTTAAAGTTCGCCATGGAACACAAAAATTGGACTACCGATGATTGGAAACGAGTAATATGACCAGATTAATCTGACCAGATTACTCGTTTCCAATTTTTGTGTTCCATGGCGAACTTTAACCGTGTTGCAACATTTTTCTTTGATAATGCAGGATTAGGTTTCTTCATTTCTTCATTTTTATTTATTGCTAGGGAAGCTTCCTTTGGCGTTAAAGATTGATCTGCCTTCATCTTTCTCATCATTAAACGTGCGTCGCCATCTGTTAAAAGTCTTCGGTGACCCATAAATTGAGCTTGGGAAGTAACATTTCGCCTTTTCCGGACTCTTATCACCACTGACTGACTCACTTGCATTTCTTTGGCTATTACTCTTGATGAGAAGCCATTCTCTGTCATGGTTAAAATACTATTTTCAACGGTTCGCGATAGCTTTCTCATAATTTTTAATAATTTGGAATTTGTATTTTATATTTGAAATGCACCTTTTATTTACTATACGCACGTTATCAAACACGACGTTAAACTAAAATTTATATTAATAGAAACATTAATAGCACCAATTAAATCATAAACCAAATCTAAATTAACGGTAAATTTTTAATTTTTCTAAGAATATGGTTGAAAACACGCGGGTGCAAAATTGAGTACATGAGAGTTATTTAAGTTTTGTTTATGTTTACCTATGAATTTGTTGTTGTTTTATTTTGTTTTAAATTGAATTTTGCTAAGAATTAAAAAAGAAATAAAATACAAAAAAAAAAAAAAAAAATAATCGCATTATTATTGTGTTTCTTATTCCCTTAGAAGTGCAAGATATACAAACATGTACTCACCTCTGCTCCCCACTGTAACTTCCTTCAATTCCTTTTTGTATTTACTTAAATAAACTTGTGTCAACTTTTCTTTTACACGTTGTTCCGAAATCAAGTCGTTTTATTTAAACATCCCAACAGGTTATGGGCCCAGTACTTGATTAAACAAGTGAAAGGAAACTGAATTTAAGTAATTTAAAGTTATTTTTGAAAATGTCCATCTCCACGTCTTTTAACATTGAAAAATTAATTGGTCTAGAAAATTATTCAACATGGTCGTTTGCAATCAAAAACTTGCTGCAGCATAAGGAACTCTGGGACACTGTAGAAGGTATATACCCATCAAGCGGGATGGATGCAAAAGCAGACACCAAGGCCAAAACAAAAATTATTTTGCTGGTAGACAAAATAAATTATGTGCACATCGAAGATGCTAATACTTCCAATGAAGTGTGGAATAAGTTGAAAGCGGCTTTTCAAGATTCTGGTCTTACAAGAAGGGTAGGGTTGTTGCGGCAACTAATAAACACGAGTTTTTCTGATTCCATTGAAGATTATGTAAGTAAATTGTGTCAACGGCCCACAAATTAAAAGAAGTAGATATGCCAGTGAGCGATGAATGGATTGGAACGCTATTGCTAGCAGGCCTTCCTGGTGTCAAAATTTCATGCGATTCCATCAAAACAAAGTTATTACAGAACATCAAGAAACCGACAACAGGTGGTGCTTTGTTCGCTAAAATAAAAAAGAAGACAAATTCAAAAAAAGGTGTTTCGTTGTTTTAATTGCAACAAATACGGTCACAAGGCAGCTGATTGTCGTTCAAGTCAAAATAAAAAACAAAACAGAGAAGTTGGCTTCTGTACGGTGTTTGCAGCTGGCGCAATAAACATAACAGACTGGTTTATCGATTCGGGTTTACACATGTCGATGAGAAAGGACTGGTTCAATGAAATAGAAGAATCTCATGTTAAAGAGATTTTTGTGGCAAACAAACAAAAACTTCAAGTTGAAGGGGTTGGTACTATCACAATGTCCGTAAAAAATGAAAAAGGTGACGTAGTGCAAGTGAAAATACACGAGGTTTTATACATTCCGGACTTAACTGTGAATCTGTTGTCAGTAAGTCAAATGACGAAAAAAGGCCTTACCGTTCAATTTGCAAAAAACAAATGCTCAATTAAAAAAGATGGACAGACCATTGCAACGGCGTTCCTTGAAGACAATATGTTTAAGTTAAACAATGCAAAGCAGGTGTGTATGGTGGCCACACAGGGTGACATTCAGTTGTGGCATGAGCGCATGGGTCATCTCAATTTTCCTGATTTAAAAAAAACAAAACATTTAGTATCAGGAATGCAATTTCAAGAAAAAACTTGTTTAATTCGGATAGCTGCGTAGCATGTATCAAAGGAAAAATGGCAAAAAGCCCATTCCACACTTCAGAAACTCAAAGTACTGATTTACTTCAATTGGTTCACTCGGATCTTTGCGGCCCTATGGAGGAGGCTTCAATAGCCAAAGCTAAGTATTTTGTATCATTTATAGATGATTTTTCACGTAAAGTTTTTATTTATACCTTGCAGACAAAAACGGATGTACCGGCATGTTTTGAAAAATTTAAAGCCAGAGTGGAGAATGAAACTGGTCGCAAAATAAAATGCCTGCGTACAGATAATGGCACGGAATACTGTAACAACAGGCTTATAAGTTTATTGGAGGCCAGTGGTATACAACACCAGACCACTGTGCCCTATTGTCCACAGCAAAACGGTGTCGCTCAGCGAATGAATCGCTCGATAGTAGAGCGCACTCGATGCATGATTTTAAATGCAGGTTTACAAAAAAAAACTGTGGGCTGAAGCCGTTTGTAATGCAGTATATCTAATTAACCGATCCGTTTGTTCTGCAATAAATAAAAACATACCGCAAGAAGTGTGGTCAGGTGCCAAACTTGATTTAAGCCATTTGCGGGTTTTTGGCTCACGTGCTATCGCTTATATACCTGACGAAAAACGTAAAGTCGCAAGATTTAATATTTGTAGGCTATTGTGAAGGCTACCGGCTATTGAACCCAGATGGATGGCGTTTAGTAAAAAGCCGTGACGTAAAATTCTTTGAAAATAATTTCCAATATAAGATCAAAAATCCTCGTAAAAATCAGGCGCTAAATTTTGTTGAACAAGATGATAATGATTCAGTGGAGGTAAACAGTAACAACACAAGCAGCAACTTTGGTGATTTTTCGTTTAATCAAAGTGGTGATGTCTCTACAGTAGTTGCAGATCAATCGTCCGATTATGTACCAAGTGAAACCGTCGACAGCGAAAGTGATACAGAATTGGCTGAAAATGAAACCACCATTATCCGTCGTTCGGAACGAACACCAAAACCCGTTAATAGGCCTGATTACTATTCATATTCAGTGGAGGCAAATTCGTGTCATGATCCAGTAACAGTGCAAGAAGCATTAAACAGAAATGATGCCGAAAACTGGAAGCAAGCCATTGAAAATGCAATAAAAGCATTAATAGACAACCAAACTTGGACATTAGTAAACTTGCCCCCTGAAAGAAAACCTTTGAAATGTAAATGGGTATTTAAAACCAAAAAGAATGAAAAGGGTGAGATAATGAGACACAAAGCAAGGCTGGTCGTAAAAGGTTGTTCACAGAAACCAGGAATTGACTATCAAGAAACTTATTCACCAGTTGTGCGGTATACATCAATTAGGTACTTATTGTCAGTTGCGGCACATTTTGACCTGGACATTGAACAAATGGATGCGGTAACCGCATTCTTACAAGGTGATCTATCTGAGGAAATATACATGGAACCCCCAGAAGGCGTCAACTTCAATATGAAAAGTAAAGTCTGCAAGCTTAACAAAGCCATTTATGGATTAAAGCAGGCAAGTCGTGAATGGAACCGAAAGCTGAATCACGCCTTAAAGGAAACGGGCTTACAACGGTCAAAGCTGGATCCATGTATTTATTTTCAAGTTTCTGGTGCCACAATATTTTTTATAGCGGTTTATGTGGACGACCTGCTCATCTTTTCAAACAACAACTCGTTAAAGTCCAGGGTAAAGAACAGTCTACAGGAGCAATTTTTATGAAGGATTTGGGGGAGCCTAAGAGCTGCGTTGGTATTCGTATTAAAAGAAGTCGTGAAAAAGGTGAAATACATATTGACCAATCAGCATACACAGCGGAAATTTTAAATAAATTTAACTTGTTCGATTGCAATCCCGTTTCAACCCCCTTTGATATCAACGTTAGACTGACAAATCCTTCATCCGCAATTAATATACAGGGTTATAAAAACATACCCTACCAGGAGGCTATAGGCAGTTTGCTATTTTTGGCGCAAGGAACTCGTCCGGACATTGCATTCGCCGTAAATTACCTTAGTAAATTTAATAACAATTTCGACAATACGCACTGGGTGCGAGTTTTTCGCTATCTCAAAGGGACTATCAATGTGGGAATACCGTATACAAACAGCAAAGATTTCAAAATGTATGGTTTTTGTGATGCGGACTATGCCAGTGACACAACAGATAGGCGATCCTGCACAGGATATGTGTTTTTGCATAATGGCGCAATTAGTTGGTGGAGTAAACGCCAATCAACTGTGGCCCTCTCAACCACCGAAGCAGAATATATGGCCATGTCTTCGGCTGTTCAAGAAGCTGAATGGTTACGTCAACTGCATAATAATATATGGAATGATACCCAAACAAAGATAACTCTATTCTGCGACAACAAAAGTGCTTTAAGTTTAGCCAAAAGTGATGCGTACCATGGACGCTCCAAATATATAGATGTTCGTCATCATTTTCTGCGAGACAAAGTTAGTGATGGACAACTTATATTAGAATATAAGGAGTCGGCTGATATGGCAGCAGATTTCCTAACGAAACCAGTCAAGGAAAAACACTTGAAATGTGCAAGGATGCTAGGTCTTTCGAATCTATAGACAGATTTTAGTGGAGGTGTTGGTAATTGAAAATCTGGCAACTTTCTACTGCGTAATGTAATACATTCTAGATGCAACCTTTACTTTTTTACTACGTTTTTACATTGTACAAACTATTATAACTTCCTTCACTTCCTTTTTGTATTTACTTAAATAAACTTGTGTCAACTTTTCTTTTACACATTGTTCCGAAATCAAGTCGTTTTATTTAAACATCCCAACATAAGCAAATAAATAAATATAGGAAACACATCTTCCCCCAGGTAACTTTTTAGTTTGAATAATTTTTCCAATTAACTCTGGGTATGTATATATGTAACGATTGAAGTCTTTTCTTAAAACGAAACCGTGACTTTAGTTCAGAAGACCATGCATTTTTTTATCAACACTATTTAAAATGAACAAAATGTCACCACTGAAATCGAATCTTGATTTTATTTAAACAACTAAAAAAAGAATTTGAAATTATACCTGATTAAAACCTAAACGTAATTACCCACGCGCTACCCACGACAGTAAAAACAAGTAAGAAAGTATAGTCGGTCAAGCCCGACCATATGATACCCTACACCACAGAATTAAAAACATATCATGCTTATAAATATGGATTTATCTATGTTTATAAAAGTCATTAAAATCGGTTTAAAAGTTTGTGAGAGGCAGAAATTGCCCCTACCTCCCCTTGTGGTCCTATTTTTAAAAACCGTATAACTTATGTGTCCATATAGATATGGGTCTATCTATGTTTTGAATTTCATTAAAATCGATTTGAGAGGCAGAAATTGGCCCTATCTCCCCTCGTGGTCCTATTTTTTAAAAAATGCATCCCTTTTGTGTCCATAAAGATATGGTTCTATGTATGTTTTAAATTTCATTAAAATCGGTTTGATAGTTTCTTAGAGGAAGAAATTTTCACCTATCTTCCCTCGTGGTCCTACGATTTGGTCCATTTTTAATAGGCTTGGTCCTTGGGCCAATAAGAACCTATGTCCCAAATTTTATCAAATTATCTCCAAAATTCTGACCTGTACTTTGCGCACAAGGTAACATGGACAGCCAGCCAGCCAGCCGGACCGACATCGTTAGTTCGACTCAAAAAGTGATTCTGAGTCGTTAATCGATATACTCAAAGGTGGGCTAAGGACCAATATTTTAAGGCGTTACACACATCAGCACAAATGCATAATACCCTCTCCACTATTGTGGTGTGGGTATAATTACACCAATTTCGGGTAATTATCCACAAAGTGGCAACACTGCTTTCAATAAAGGGATGCAGGCGGTAAAAAAATTGTTTTAGAAATTTCAGAATTGACTATAAAGTTGCTCTCACTTTCATGGTCTAATGCTGAAGTAGAGAGGGTGTTTAGACAAGTAAACATCGTTAAAAGTAATTTGAGAAATAGGTTACATTAAGCAACCGTTAATTCGATTTTATCAATTAGGTAAATATTTTTACCATAACAATACAATATTTATACCACCACCACAATAGTGGAGAGGGTACTATGCGTTTGTTCTGATGTCTGTAACACCTTAAAATATTGGTCCTAAGCCCACCTTTGAGTATATCGATTAACTCAGAATCACTTTCTGAGTCGAATCAACGATGTTTGTCCGGCTGGCTGGCTGTCCATGTAAGCCTTGTGCGCAAAGTACAGGTCACAATTTAGGGATTATTTGATAAAATTTGGTACAAAGGTTCTAATGTGGTGTATAGTATCATAAAGTCGGGTTTAACCGACTATACTTTCTTACTTGTTTTTTATTGTAGATCTGGACTCAAAAGGTTGGGTAAATGTTGTCGTGATTATGATTTACCTTCAAATTATTTAATGCTTATGATTATTTGAAACTAATGAGTGAGTGATTTCTATGAGATGAACAATAACGACATCGAATTTTTCGATGATTTAATTTTTCAAAATTAATTTCCGTTTATTCTTATTTAACAAATTGATCTTAACTCACAATTTCTTCGTAAACAACTTAAAATTAAGTATTTCTGTTTTGTTATTGAATTTTAATGTGTTTTTATTTAAAAAAGCTTTTAGCTATTTTTTAGGCCATTTTTTTCCGTAACTTTAGCCATTTTTGGTCACCAAGTTTTGGCAACACTGGTCACACCGTAACTTCAAATTTTTGTCCAACTTAATTTTACATTTCTTTGCATCAGTTTCAAATTTAACCATAGAGAGGTGCAGAATTGAGCAGCGCGATAGGATTGTTGAAGCCTTTTACGAAAATGGGCGTTCAAATCAAAAAAACAGTTCGTACACATCCTAATTTGTTTGGTCAGCATAATTGATCAAATGTGTCCACAATCGGGAGAAATGTGCGCAAATTGTGGCAAATCGGCTCTGTAGGAAATGTGAAAACGCCTTTGCTTGCATGTTTGGTGCGGTTTATGACCGGGCGGCATCTTTGGGCCGCACTTCTTCGAAAATGAGGAATGCCAAGCAATTACCCTGTAATATTTAAAATTAAAAGTGTACGTCAATAAACCAATAAGATAATGAGGCACATTAAGGACATTGAACCTCAATTATGTCCCGGAGCCATTGAAAATATGGACCATCGGACAGAGGTATGCTACCGAAACTGTCACACATTACTGTCATAGATCCTTCTATTACAAAAAAAAATATTAGATAATTCTATGAAAATTTTTGTTTTATTTACAATTTACAGCGTGCATTATGATTGTATCACGCTGAATAGTTAACCTTTAATCGCCTAGCAATAAAATTAATTTTTTTTTATTTACTTATTTAATAAATACAAAGAAAGCATATAAGGCAAATTATACATGTATTGTAAGATTAATATTATAACCCTAGACAGAACGTTAACGTATAGAAATTCACCTAGATAAAACCGCTCAGAAAACAAAGTCGAGAAATAGCATCATGCAGAAACTCACAGGAACGAGATGGGGTGCTTCCGCAAATTGCCTACGAAATTCTGCAATAGCGTTAATCTACTCGACTGCCGAATACGTCGCTCCAAAATGGTTGAACAACCACCACGTAAAAAGAATAGACACGCAGTTAAGGCTAGATTAACTATGGCTGACTTCCAAAACGTACTAATACAAAGTTTGTATATAGTTTTACTACAGTATTTTAACGATACACAGGAACAAAGTACCGAAACAATGCAACTATGTGTTCTGTTTATTTAAACGTTTTGAAATGTAAGTGATGCAATGCATAATATTAAAATAAATCTGTATTGCTTGCAAATTAAATGTCAAATATCACAAAGCATCAACTTTCAAACCGATGCTTTGATTGCTTTTTTGCTGCGTTACTAATACTTACCATGGATGTTTTGGAAGGGTTTGCATTGCATATGTATTGCACTGCGGCGTAATGAAACATTATTCTTTGTTCTTATACAAAGCATTTGACGGTTTGGAAGTCAGCCTATCTCACAAGTCTTACGTATTCCATAATACTTTGTGAGATATAAATCTAATGAGTTTTGTTGCGACTGTCAAAAAATCTAATGTAACATGACAGTTTGTGTTCACACCATCACACAAAGTATAAATACATACTTACAATGCAACAAAATGTGTTGCTTGTTTTTTTTGTTTGTGTAGAAAATTCTTTCATGAAATTGAAAGGTTGCGTTTTCTTCGTTCAAGTGCCAAGTAGACAAAAATTATTGAAAAAAAATTCTGAAAGAACTGAACACGTGTACATACTTTGTGTTTGTAAAAAATAAAAACTAGCAGGAAGCGTTGTGATCAGGCCTACCATATTTACCAATAAAAATGCCGTGAACCCTTTGTGACGCACGCTACAGATTTTCCAGTAGTATTTTATTAATATATTTTATTTATTTTAACAAAACAAATTATATTTTTATGAATTGCATTTCTGAAACTAATTTCTTAACTTATGAATATAAACTTTTTTTTAACGAAATTTATATTTTGATAAGTCTGCTGTAAGTGCTATTTTAAGCACAAAAATCACCTAAAATAATGCTAAATTCACGTATAACATTAAGAAATCGGCAATGGGGTAGGATTTGGTAAAAATTATTGCATTAATGATCATTGAAATACATATTTTTATACCCTTCACCACAGGTGGAAAAGGGTATATATAAGTTTGTCATTCCGTTTTTAATTTCTACAATATTGATCTTAGACCCTATAAAGTATATATATTCTGGGTCCTTATGAGGAGAGAAGTTGATTTAACGATATCCGTCCGTCCGTCCGTCTTACGTTAGATATGTGTTTTCCGGAGACTCCAGACATGATAGCGGCTACGTTGTTTTACATTAATGTCACATATAGTCCACCATTTCTTGCTGTTGAAATTCAGCCAGATCGGTCCAACAATGGCTGAGATATGACCAAAAAACCACGACTGCCTCTAATTTTTCCAAAAAATCCCTTGTGGTTGTTGTATTTGTATTACTTTTTTCTGTATATCTGGAGAACGGCAAGAGCCAAAGCTTTAAAATTAGGTACATTCATTTAGGTTATAAATATACACCATCCTACAAAATGTGGGCAAGATTGGAGAAGTAGGCGTGGTTCCTCTCATACAAAAAGTATTAAAAATTTTATAAAAACCTGAATTTTTTGACTGTAATATGACCTATGGTTACGCCTTATATATCAGAAGATCGGAAATTTTTAATAGAAAATATTTTCTGAAAAACTCGGAAAAATCGGTTCAGATACGAAAAAGTTATGACCAAAATATTAATTTTTTTTTGAAAAATACCCATTTTTAGGAACCATAGATCTTCCCGAGTCCACGTTTTATAGCCAAAATAACTGGCAAATTTCTTCTTTAACACCTCGGTATATAAATCTGTCAAATCGGTTAAGAAATAGCAGAGTTATGACCAAAATACTGAAATCCCAAAAATTACTCTTTTTATAATTAAGATTGTTTTTTATACCCTTCACCGAAGGTCCTACACCCTATAAAGTATATATATTCTGGGTCCTTATGCAAAGCGAAGTTCAAATCCGGTTGTCGTCTCTTCTTCCTAGCCCCTCAACCCCCCTTCGTATTTGTTTACATATGCTAGCGTAATGCCCAATATGATTTTCGTTATCACCCTTTTTATTATTTCATAATAAAAAATATTTACCAGTTATCGCTTTTTAAATTTCATTTATAATGAAGTTGTAAGTATTGTAAATATGTATGTATATGTATATGTAAAAATTATTTAGTTGCTCTCTATTCTACTCGCACAATGGTGAAGGGTATATAAGATTCGGCACAGCGGAATATAGCACTTTTACTTGTTCAATATAAAAATGAAATTATACATCTAGTCTTATATTCCATTAAAAAACAAATTAATTTGAAAAATTTTTGGTTGGTGGACTGTTTCTGGGATTTTCCCATATGCAGTGTTTGTATTGTGTCTAACCCAACAAACACATTTTGAATAATATACAACTTCATATGATAAGCTTAAAGGAAATGCGGTACATATGTTTTACTTGCCCTAAGAATTGTAACCAGAAAAATAAATAATTTTTTCCAATAGATATTTGTAAACAAAAAATTACTTAGGTTATCAATAACCAAAAATGAATAAATTTTACTTTAATTGGTTACCACAACCAAAATAAAATATATATAACGATAATGGTTAAAGATTCCCTATTTAAAATAAAGGAATTTTTCTCGTAACCTTTACAAAAAATAATAAAAGTAATTATTTGTTGTCCCTGAGTTATTTTTGGAATAAAAACAAAAAAGTCCATATAAAACAGCTATTTTTCAACGTAAACATAAAAGGTCGAATTTAACTCTTAAAACAAGAGTTTTATTAAGCCCTCATAAATTAAAACTCATTTCAGGAGTTTGATTTTAACCGACATTTAATTAAATTCATATTTTGTACATGGACACCCAAAGCTTGTAGCTGGGCAGATCACTACAATTTGTAAAGCAGTGTTATCTAATCAGCTTGCACTGCAATTAAACTAATTGTCATTAGGGATGAAACGGTACGAGTAAATACAAGTACATATTCGATACTTTTATATAAGTACCAGGTATTTTTGTAATCGATACTTAGCAACCGACTACCAAGTAGTATCGGTAAAAAATACTCGGTATCGGTCAAAAGTAATCGTTTCACTTTGGTATTGAAATAAATCTTAAATTTTTGATTATTTTCCAAAGCTGGAGCACCAGTAACGGTATCAAGAAACCGTTTGACCAGTAAACACCTATAAACCACATATCGTCTAGGTCCATTTCCTCAATTTCTTGCTATAGGAAGTCCGTTATCATGTCGCGGTAGCGAACACCATTCACGGTAATTGCTTGGCCGACCTCATTTTCGAAGAAGTACGGCCCGATAACACTGCCAGCCGCAGTACTAACTGAGCGAGCATGCACATATTACTTACAGACCCGGTTTGCTGAAATTTGCGCACAATACTCCTGATTGTGGAAACATTTGGTCGATTATGGTGACCAAAAAATCACGATGTGACTCATAATAATCGTGGATTATGGTTTAACCACCCTTTATTTTATATTTATCAATGTAAAAATAAAATACATATTTACATTGAAAATAAATTCAAAGTAACATTGTTCATTTCTGGAATAAAAGGTTAATAAAAGGTTGTTATCCTGAACGTTCAATAAAATTTTGTTTCCTAAGATAAAAAAGATTTTTCGAAAGGAAATTGATACTTGGTGGTAAATTGAAGTGGTCTCAAACTTTACACTTTGTGTTTTGCACAAAAATTCTAATAGGTCGTAGTTAGGGTTGCCAGACGGCCTGGATTGACCATTTGTTCAGTTAAAAAACTTTATTTAATTTGGAAAAATATCTTTTTTTGTTTATTTTTATTATTGTTTAGAACAAAATCATATACTAAGAAAAAATTGTAAGGAAACAATTTCTATTTTGTCGACAAACATTCCAATTAATGAGATAGAGGTCCAGTTTTTCAAAAATGCGATAAAAATAACGTACAAACTTATATAAACTGATCTCGTTTGTTAGTCATGCCATCTAGCAATACTTTTTGTGCATGCACTTGAGGTATTTCTGATAATCTTTATTTACAAGAATCCATTCATATGACCGAATAAAGGCTACAATTTTAATAATACAAAATTTTGAAGAAAGTTGCAAAGTAAAGTAATAGAGTTATTAAATTCGTCAAATAACAATAAAAAAAAATCGAATTCGAGTGAAATCAAAATTGAACAAACTTTAAAAACGATCCAGTGTTTAAAGTTCATTAAATAATTTTGTTTTATATACTTCATACTAAGAGTAACATGGCTGTTTATGTACTTTTTTTTTTTTTATTTAATATATACCAAGTTGAATTTATATAAACGGTGGCAGCAATACAAAACAAAAACCACAGAAACAGCTGATGTTAACGTCTCAAAATGTCAACTATTTATAAATAATATATAATGAAACCAAAACAAATTGATACAAACTGTCAAAGTCAGCAGACTTTTCACTTTTGTAATATGATATAAGACTGAATTTAAAGTGTTACGTTTCTTTGCTTTTTAATTTTTTTTTTTTATTGCAAAATAAAATTGATGTAAAATTTTATATTTTCTTATAGTTAGGTAGGTAGGTAGAAAGGCCGGTGTGAAGTCTCCTTCACCCAGAGACCAATATGGTGCATTGTGACGCCTTAATTAGAGATAGCCATGAAGGTAGAAAGTAGGTGAAATAAGCAGCGAAAGCATAAGACAGATCCAAAAGATAGGTAGAAAAGAAAAGAATAGAAAGAAAATAAGGAAAAAGAAGGTAAAGGACCACCTCCGAGATAAATCCCACCCAAACCAAATCCGCCCTACGTGCGGTTAGCACCCAGTCTCCCCTCGCGCAGCCAGGCCATCCCCATTACGAACCCTATCAGATTCTCGAGTCCGCAACTCGAAACATCCCCTAATTCGCCCAGGAATCTACTGCCCAGCCACCTCAGCCTGCTACCCTGCAACCTGGGACAGTGGCACATAAAGTGCTCAACTGTCTCCAACTCCTCAGGGTCCTCGCACAACCTGCATATATCCGACAAGTCGGATCCCATCCTCACCGCCATCCTGCCTATCATACAGTGGCCCGTGATCATTCCTATCATGGTCCTAACGCAGACCCTGCTCCTGCCCAGCAGCGACACCGAATCGGACTTCCTAAGCACCGGCCACAGTGTCCGTGATACTCTACAGTCCGTTCGGCCCCCCCAGGCCCGATTGGTCACGCCCAGTGTCCACTCCTTAATTCTACCAAAATAGAAGCCCAATGGAGGCCTAACCGCCTCCACACAGTCAGGATCCTCCATCTTTGAGCCCTGTCTTGCCAACTCATCAGCAACCTCATTGCCGCCTATGTCGCAATGACCCGGCACCCAGCACAACCTTAGCAAATACTCCCCTAAGGCTCCCCTCAGAGCCCTCCTACAATCATCAACCAGTCTAGAGTTCACATAACAGCCCCTTACGGCCATAAGAGCCGCCTGGCTGTCCACATATATAGTGACCTCCGATCCCCTATCAATGTTGTCCCTTATCAGTTCCACAGCCCTCCAGACGACCAGAACCTCCGCCTGAAAAACACTGCAGTCGTCAGGGAGCCTGTATGACCTTCTTATGTTCAGATCCTCAATGTAGACCCCTGCACCCGTGCCCCTCATCTTCGAGCCATCAGTGAAAATAGCAAATCCACCAAATAATCTGCTCCTGCCCGACCAGCTCTCCCTAGAGGGCATTATTACCTCCGGCAACCGACCAAAATCCACTTTGGTGCCCACATAATCAGTGGATCCCGGCGGTCCCAGGCAATAGCCACCAGCCTCAATTTCACCCAGGATCCGTGAGTGACCCTGAGTGTCATTCCTCGTCAGTCCCAACTCCCTCAGTCCCCCATGACAGCTTGCTGTCCAGAAAAACCCCCAGATACTTAGTTCTATCAGATAGTCCAAGCTCCACTCCTCCCAGTACCGGCAGTCTAAACTCCTCCACCTTGTAGCTCCTAGTGAAAAGAACCAACTCCGTCTTCTCCGGATTAACTCCCATTCCCTTATCACTTGCCCATGCCGCCAGTTCGCCCAGCGCAACTTGCATGATGTCGCTAATTGTCGGCAGAAACTTGCCCGACACCAATATCACCACATCATCCGCGTAGGCCACGACCTTCTGACCCATTCTGTCAAAACGTCTCAGAAAGACATTGACGGCCAAAAGCCACAATAAGGGAGAGAGAACTCCCCCTGTGGGGTCACCCTAGTCACCGATTTCCTTAAGCGTTCGTTTCCCTAGTCCGAGTGAATAACTCTGCTGCTAAGCATCATAGTTATCCATTCGACCAAGAATGACGGAACCCTCAGGTCAACCAGTGCCTGCCCTATAGCCTCTATCCTTAAATTGTTAAAGGCGCCCTCTATGTCCAGGAATGCCGCCACGGTGTAATCCCTGGTTCGCAAACCCCGCTCCACATAACCAACCACATCATGCAACGCACTCTCAACAGATCTACCTTTAAGGTAGGCGTGTTGAGCGCCGCTAATGATGCCGGCGTCAATCTTCGTCCTCAGATGTAGATCAATCAGTCTTTCCAACGTCTTCAAGAGAAAAGACGACAAGCTGATTGGTCTAAAATCCTTGGGTTAAGAGTGACCGGTTCTACCCGCCTTGGGAATAAAAACTACCCTAACCTCCCTCCACCTCTTAGGAATGTACCCGTTCAGCACACATATCCTAAACAGTTCCACCAACAACAGGAGTGATGATTCCCCGATATTCTGTAACATCGCCGGAAATATACCATCTGGCCCCGCCGATTTGTAGGACCCAAAGGTATTTACCGCCCATGTTACCTTATCCAAGGTAATCATATCCTCCACCGTCTCCCTTTCCTCACCGCCTGAGCCCGAACCAGAGAAGGGGTCACCACATACAGCCTGTTCCCCCGACCCAGGATCCACACACCCCGGAAAGTGAGTCTCCATAAGCAGACAGAGAGATTCTGAGCCAGATTCCGCCCATGAGCCGTCCGATCTCTGAATAAATCCAGGGACTACAGGGTCCTTAGATTAAATTCTTCTGAACCTAGACATCTCATTCACGGATTCAACTGACTCGCTAAACTTAATCCACGAGTCCCTTTTCGCCCTTCTAATATCTCCCTTATACCTCCCGTAACTCAACCTGAAGTTACTCCAATCTTCATCCCTGCGCGTATACTTCGCCCTATTGAACAGCCTTCTGACGATGGACCTTTGAGTTTTCAACTCGTCTGTCCACCATTTTGGCTGTGTACGCCTGCCCGGAAAATTTAACGGACAGGATCGCTCATAGCTACTGGTCAAAACCCCCGTGAAGGTGTTTACCAGTTGCTCCACACCGGCCGGAGTTCCGTGTAACCCTAAGGTTCCGTTGCACTAGTCCCGAAAACGAGTCCCAATCCGTCCTTCTCGGATTCCTATATGGACACCTTTTCGACCTCTCAAACATTAGACTAAAGGACAGACGACTATGGTCAGAGAAGGAAAAATCCAAAGCCACCCTCCAGTCCTCTACTAATTCCCTACAGTTCGTCAATGTTATATCTATCACTGCCTCTCTATCCTTAGTTCTGAACGTTGGCGTATTCCCCCTGTTACAGATAAAAAGATTGCTGGCAATATTAAAATCAAACATAGACTCACCTCTTTTGTTGATGTCGGCACTACCCCATTGGGAATGCTGTGCATTGGCGTCACATCCCAGTACCAGCCTCGAGCCGCTTCTGCCCGAGTGCTCCACCAACTCTCGCACTTTTTCACCAGGTGGATCGGCAGCTTCATATGGCAAGTATGCCGATGCTAGTGCCAGGACCGTTTTGTCCTTGGCTTCTCCTGTCACAACCGTGAGGTCTCCATTACTGAAAGAATGAGAAATCATAAATTTATGTTCAGTTCTCGCCAGTATACAAGTGCGTACCTTCTCATCAGAGCGGGATACGAACAAGGTATACCCCGTGATCCTTAATCCAACTACCCGGTTTTTGTTAATCCAGGGCTCTTGGATTAAAGCCACGTCCACATTTTTATCAATGAGGTGGGTTACTAATTCGGTTAAGGCCGCTTCACAGTGGTGCAAGTTTATCTGCATTACTTTCAGCCTCTTAGGGTTAATCATTTTAAGGAAACCTAAATCTGATAGACCCTAACCCAAATATAGCAACTCAGAGATTCCCGGTCTACTGCGAACCTGAAATCTCTTCCTTGGTTCTCCTTACAACCCAGTGAAACTATCATCTTCCACTGGCCTGTAAAGAGTCCATTGTTCTGATTGGCCAGTAACCCCAGTATGACCTCCACCGGCTTTATAGGTGGAGGAATCCATACAGTGACCACCGGCCTTAATGGCAACTCATATGCGAGTATAACGTTCAATCTGGCTTCAGGATAAGCGCTGCCACACCTGCCGATTGCAGCCTTTAAAAACTCAAAGGTTTTTAGATCGCCGCAACTGACAGTTTTGACACCTCTTATCCAGTCAGCCCCTTTGAACGATACTTCGTCCGGCCTCCCTTTGACGCTAAAGATTTCGTCGAGTAGTTTGTTTTCTAGCTCCTGCCATTTCTCGACACTGATCCTTCCATCGGGATCCATGCGATCAATGACCGCTGCTAGAATACCGTCCTTACCCGACGACTCCCTTAGCTTCTTTGACGTAGACGGTTGGTCCTCTCTGGAACCAGTCCTCTTAGTGATCTCCTTTCGGGGATCCTTCCTTTTGGCCGCTGGGGATTTCTGGTCTTCACCAGACCTAACTCTCTTAAATACCCCCTTATTGGGGGCCTTAGCAGAGCTCTGTCGGTGATCACCCGATTTCCCTGCAGATGTTCGCTGGCATTTCTCAGTAATCCCCTTTGTGACCTCCCTTTAGGGGGGACTGTCGGAGATTATCAAGGCTTTACCAGTCCTCATCGCGCAGCTAGTAGAGGGTGGTACAAAATCAGGCTTGGTTCCCTTATCCGTGACCGTACTGTCGCGGTTTAGAGGACCAGGTGTTGATTCTGTACCCCCTTTCTGACTACCCGTTCCTTTGTTGAAGGATTCATCAGCAGAGGTTACTGAGGGTTCGTTATCTTTACTGACAACATTTGAGCCCTCAGCAGCCTTTGCTGTGTATCCCGTAGGATAGGGAATGCCTAGGATATCACCGACAGATCCGTGGATTCGTTCGAATCTGGCAACGTTCTTTCGGTGCTTCCTCAGCCAGTGCCTATCCCGCCCATCGTGTAGTGAGGAGTCTTTCTTAGCTTACTTTTCTAGAAAGGCTAAGGAGGCCCTTACACCACTCTTGGCTTTTTCAAGACACGTTCGGCCTTCTGATGTGACCTGTTCTGTCGCATCCTGCCGAACAATGGGTTTTGATGCACCCACCGCTCCGCTCCCTATCTCGAGTGTGACCTCAGGAGCCGATGGCCCAGCCATATGGTCCTGATCATGAGCTGAAATCATTGTAATTTCATGCTCATCATCAGATCCCAAAGTTAGATCATCGAGTCTCTCCGAGACCCCTGTTCGAGGCGGGGAACCGACTGGGGGGTCGTTCGTTCCGCTTGTCTCTGTCAGTTCTGTCAATAACTGACCTTCTTGCTCAAGAATATCTCTGTAGATACTCAGCCAATCGGCGTCTGGATCTGACACCGAAACTGTCGAGTTGTCAGAGATATTCCCTGCATCAACTCTTAGAGTCGCGTCCTTGGTTGTTTCTTTAATTTCGTCCAGTTTTTTGGTCCCACGAGTAAGCCGTAAAGAAAAGGACCGTCTCGCGCAGAGCCGACTTGCTCAGACTAGGCTAAAGTTACAACTGACCCTTGCCATCGGCGCCAGAGGGAAGCTGTTAGCGACCAGTTTCTTTAACCACTAACCAGCCATTCAGGTCCTCGGCACTGCTGTCAACCACCTTGACCTTAAAAGTAGGGGATATGGGAGATAAAGGGGGGTTGATAGGAACATAGGTAATGGGATAGGGGATGGGAGGATGGATAACCCTTAGTTGTGCTGGCCTTAAAGCATATACCTTCCAACTTGTCCCGGCTAGAATTTGCCGATTCAAGTTGCAAGACATTCACTACAGGCAGCATTTAAGCCACCACATCGCGGGAAGATAGTTATCCAGGTGGTGGTTCCTATAGTTAAGTACTTTTTCAAATTGTCCAGTTATTTTTTTAAAATCCTGGGGCCTAGTTCTGGCAGTCGTGATCGAGTAATTTCTCGATTCGAAAGCAATTTTATTTCAGTCGATACTGAACGAATCGAAATCATTTTTTCAGTATTGAGAAACACAAACTAATGCTTTGTAACACTGAAAAATAAATGCGATTCGTTTAGTATTGACTGAAATAATAAGATATTAAATTGCTTTCGAATCGAGAAAGTACTCGATCACGACTGCCAGAATCAGGCCCCAGGTGAATTTTTTCTATTGTCCAGTTATTTGACTTTTGATATCTGGCAACCCAAGTCGTAGTTCTTATTTGTATTTGTATTTATTAAATTTCTAATTTCCAATACAACAAGACATAATATCTTATAATTTATAGTATCAGAATCAGAAAAGTTATATCAATAAAACTTAATAAGTTGAATTCACGTTAAAAAGTATATAAATTTAAAAAAAAAAACAGAAAAATAATATAAAAAAAAAAAATATATATATATAAAAAAATATTAAGTTACGAATGACATTGAGAAGATTACGTTCGGTAAAATTGATTAAGTAAAAATTTAGATTTATTTGCGTTGCTAATAGATTGCAAGTTTAAAGGAAGTTGGTTCCAGAGACGGTTGGTTAGTATGAAAAATTGTCTCTCGGACGACGTATCCCGATGTCTTATTTGCATGATGCCATTGAAGACGCGACTGGAGTACTGAGAAACATGATCAAATCTCTTCAAACGGAATATGTATCGTACAATGTTGTTAAAAGTTGTGTTGAGTTTAACAGTGTCTTTTGAGTTACAGCCCGTAAAGATTTCTGATGAATACAGCAGAGTTGGTATTAAGTAGGTTTTAGCTAAGAGCAGTCTTATTTTTGGTGGTGTGCAATACTGTGTAGTCCATAAACACCTTAGCATACTATACACTCTTCCACATGTTTGGTTGATGTGATCTGACCAAGTTAGTGAACTGTTGAAAACCACTCCAAGATTTCTTGCAGAATTTACAATATCAATTTTGCTGCCACCCAGAAAAACATCAATTCTAGACTCAATTTTGACCGAATTTTTACAAATAATTATACATTTTGACTTCTAGGGTTAATTCGTAAACCATTTGCAGTCGCCCACAGGAAACTTTTGTTTAGATCGGTGTTAAGATCTGTAACTCTAGTGATGATGGAAGCTTTAGAGCTATCGAGGTAGACCTGTATATCATCAGCATACATCTGGATCCTGGAATAATTTAGCTGTTTCGGTATATCATTAGCATAGTTCGAATACAGCAATGGCCCCAGTATGGAATCCTGCGGAACTCCCCTTGTCACACGAAGAGGGTAAGAAAGAAGTCCTTTATTTGAGACGTATTGCCATCTGTCAGTTAAGTATGTTGAAATAAATTTAACGGCGGTAGTTGAGAAATTGAACATTTTACACAGTTCAAAGCACAGTATTGAGTGGTGAACCGTATCAAAGGCCTTTGAATGGTCAAGCAAAACTAAAAACGATATTCTCCAATCTTCCAAGTTACCTCTGATATCTTCGATTACATCGGTTAGGGCGGTTAAACAGCTATGCTGAGATCTAAAACCCGATTGACGGCCAGTTAATAAACTGTACTGATTTATATATTCAACCATTTGTTTATATATAAGTCGTTCAAAAACTTTAGACAGGTATGGTAAAATTGATATTGGGCGGTTTTCAGTGCTTGTTTTTTTTTTTGGTACTTGAATGATTTTGGCATATTTCCATTCCGTCGGAAAATTACTGGTGGTTATAATTGTATTATACAAATATTTAATAGGGTGTATTATACGTGGTAATATCAACTTTATGAATCTTGGATTAATGTCATCCAGACCGACGGCGTTTGATTTGACTTTAAAGAAACCTTCTGCAACATCATTTAGATTGAGGTACTTAAAACTGAATTTTGCCACGTAAGGGTCATATGGTGGTGTTTGAGCATAAAAACCAGGGTTAACTGTCGGCAAACGAAAAAACAAATTGAACAAACTTTAAAAACGATCCAGTGTTTAAAGTTCATTTAATAATTTTGTTTTATATACTTCATACTATGAGTACATCTTATATTCATTAGAATTTACCTCAAAATAAAAAAACGACGGTAATTTTTTTTTTCATTGTTTTTTTATTGAATCTTCATATATTAAATATGAACTAACAATAATTAATCAAATCTTAACCTAATGCTTTATTTTATGTCCTGCCAGTGCCAGACAAACATTTTCTTCATCACGGGTTCTGTTCACATATGTAGGTGTTTATCGCTCATCTTAATGGGTAAGTGCTGCAGTGTCTCTTCTTCTTAAGCGAGAGTGGCCGCTATAATTTAAAATATTTCGTGCTAGTGGATTTGGGTGCAACTCTAGCCTTTTCAAATATTTTACCGCATACTTCGTAATAATAGTGCTTACCAGTGGCACATTAAGATCCTTGTGGATATTTGAGTTTTTAATTTTTTCGATATTTGAGGCCGGGGCAGTGCCCCATAGTTGAATACCGTAGCACCATATTGGCTTTAAAATAGCGTTGTAAAGTAGTAGTTTGCAGTCGAGACTAAGAACAGAATTTCTTCCAATAAGCCAGTTAATTTGAATTGCTTTTAGTTTCATTTGGGTTAATTTTGCTTCTATATGGCATTTCCATGTTAAACGCCGATCTAGATGAATACCGAGATATTTGACATGCGATTGTTGAGGCACTAGTTGATTATTGATTTTAATAGGGGGACATGTTTCCCGACGCAAGGTAAATGTTATATGTACGCATTTTTGCTCATTGACCTTTACTCTCCATTGTTTAAACCACAGTTCTAGTTGAAATATATGATTCTGCAGGTATCGAGATGCTTCACGACTGTTCTCGTGTACGCTTAGAAAAGCTGTATCATCAGCAAAAGTTGAGGTTAGGGTGTGATTGTTTGTTGGCATGTCCGAGGTATATATAAGGTAAAAAAGTGGGCCCAGGATGCTTCCCTGAGGGACTCCAGCTTCAATTGCCTGAGGAGAACTTAAAAAATCGCCTTATTTAATAATAAATTTTCGACCGACCAGGTAGCTTTCTAACAGCTTGTGTGTATTAACCGGTAGGTTAAGCTTCAATTTATGTAACAAGCCTACATGCCAGACTTTGTCAATAGCTTGAGAAACATCTATGAAAAGAGCGGAGCAATATTTTCTTTCTTCAAAGGCTTTTCTTATGGCGTTTACTATCCGATGGGTTTGTTCAATTGTGCTATGCTCTCTTCTGAAGCCGAATTGATGATTGGGTATACACCCATTGTCATTTAAAATTGGGGTTAATTTTGACGCTAAGAGCTTCTCAAACAGCTTTGATATATTAGATAATAAGCTAATAGGCCTATATGACTCAACTTTTGTGTGATCTTTTCCTGGCTTTGGTATCATCGTTATTAAGGAGACCTTCCATTCTTGAGGGTAGTATTCAAGTCGTAAAATAGCATTAAAAATATAAAGAATAATTTTCTTTGCTATGCGAGGTAGCTCCAAAAGCATTTTGTTACTGATTTTATCAATACCAGGTGCCTTCTTGGTGTTTAATTCACAAAAAGCCCTTTCTATTTCCCTTATCTCAAATCTTAGGGGGATAGCTGCTCTAACATTAACAGGCGGCAACTCGTGCGCTGTATCGTCAGGTATATTTTGGGTAAATACGTTTTTCAAATGATTTACAAACAGGTTTCCTTTTTCATTATCATTTCTTGCCCAACTTCCATTCAAGTTTCTTAATGGTGGTTTCGAGATAACTGGTCTTTTGAGGTTTCTAGCTGCCCGCCATAATGAGTAGCCTGATTGTGGAGTTGCATCCAAGTCCTTAAGATATTTTTCTACGGAAGCCGTTTTCTGAGTCTGCAGTAATTTTCTTAGCCTTTTTGTACACTCTTTTAATTCATTTTTAAGTTGAGGGGATCTTTGCAATTGCCATTCTCTTCGCACTCTCCTGTTTTCATTCAAGAGGCGCTCGACATCTGCAAAATATATTTTGTTATAATTGGTTTTTTGAGGGTTTTGCTGGAATGTTGAACAGCTAGTTTAAGATAACTGTCAAAATTGACAATACAGAGATCCACATTTTCCGGTGTGCTAAGCGGAATATTTTCTGTGCAATGGGTACTGAGATATTTTTTATATTTTAACCAGTTTATTTGTGTAGCTGTTGTCGCTATGTAACCAGAGGGAGAAACGATTCTATTGGTGTTTGTTATAGTAACTATTGTAGGTGTGTGATCAGAGGATAATTCTAACGAAGGTTCAACCTGAATCGTTTCTGTGGGGATGTTTTTAACCACTCCGAAATCGATGACATCTGGAATTTTTTGCGGATCAGCAGGCCAATATGTTGGTTGCCCGCTCGCGACGTCATTTAAATTCATTTTAGAGATTGTATTATATAAAACACGACCCTTTGGTGTTATTAGTCGTGAACCCCAGAAGGTATGTTTAGCGTTATAATCGCCAGCAGCCAGGAAACAGGGCCCCAATGACTTATAATATTTATAATATTGGCTTTCTGATATGGCAAATCTAGGTGGTGAGTATAAGGATGAGATTACTATGTTTCGATTCAGCTCTTTAACACAAATGTTCGTTGCTTGGAGATAATCTTCACGATGATCACACATCAGGTAGTGTTTGATTCGGGTTTTTATCAAAATGGCAGAACCTCCACAAGCTCTATCTCGAGGGTCCTTGGTATCATATAGCGTATAACCATTGATTTTAAACGTATTTCTTGAGGTCAAATGAGTTTCAGAAACCATCATGACATCAATTTGTTTATTTTTAAGAAAGTATTCTAATTCATTTTTATGTTGGCGGATGCCGTTTGCGTTTCAAAAACAAATTTTTAAACAGTTCATGGTTTGTTGAGTACAGCTTGCAATAACATCGATTGCATTCTAAGGATCTCCTGCATCATATTACCCATTGTGTTTGTAAAATTATTTACTGTTTGCACTAAAGTTTCCATGGTTTTTTCTAGACGACTTAAATTAGAAACTGGAGTTTCATCATTACTTGGCGAAGCACCTTGCATTGGCACATGGTTTGATTTTAGGACGTTAGCATAAGAGGTTCTGTTATTACTAGGCTGCGGAGCCTGAGTGTCATTAGTGTTTACTTGATTTGGTACCTGCATTTGAGGGGGATTAGTTTTCGGTCCAGCCGACTGCTTGACGATAGTATATACAGGACATCCTCTATAATTGGCAGTGTGATTGCCGCCACAGTTGCTACATTTTTTTACATTGGGGTCATTTTTAGACTTATCGCACTGGACTGTACCATGTAATTCACCACATACTACGCAAACAGGGGGTAAATAGCAGTAGGCCTTAGTATGGCCAAATTCTTGGCAGTTGAGACATTGAACGGGACCATTTCTTTTGTGCGGCTCCTCTATAGTTATTCTTCTGTAGAGAATATATTTTAAATTGTAAATAGGATGCGTTTCATTTTTTTAAGCTTAACGTCGCCAGGTTCTAGCTCCACTCGAAATAGTGGTTGGGGATTTTTTTTCCCTATTTTTGATATTTGTAACGTTTTTTATTTTAAAGCCTTTCTCTTCCAAAAAGGTTTTAATTTCTTCAGGGTCCACGCTCGAGTCTATGCCCTTGATCACTACCTGATGGCCTTTGCTGCTCTTCAGCTGATATGTATAAAAGCTTTTTTTAAGGGATTCAAATTGGTTTGTTAGTTTGCGAAAATCATTCTCATGATTAACCTGTATTTTTGTCTCGTTTATATTACCACGCTTGATTGCCGCTACGTAAAAAGAATTTTCACCTATTACCGAGATCACGCTCTTTATTAACTCACTTGAGTTTTGCTCCCTAAGATATATTGGGGGTGGCTTAGAAGATTTTATGACGTTTGGTGCCTCTGGGGATTCGTCCTCAAGAATTGCAAAACGGTTTTGTGAATTTATTCTATCAAAAGATGTTACTTTTGAGGCCGAAGCAACTGCTGAAGAGGTAGGGCTGCGACCCCGTTTAAGCACTGTTATATACCTGTCCATACCAACTTGTATTTGAGGCTTTTGACAATTTTTCACTAAAGGGTTCTCCATTGCGTCTGTATTTGAGTTTATGGTATCATTTCTTACTAAGATTGTTTTTTCCGCCGCGGTAATACTTGCGGACGCTACAACACTTGTCCCCAAAGACAGATTAATATTTTTTAATGTTTCACTATCCACCGTTTTTGTGAACACCGAGGGTGAAAGGGAACGTGTTCGATTAATAGGCTTAGCCATTAGATAGTTAATATTGTTTTGTTTTGTTTTATTTATTTCAGCATTATTTTCGTTTGCCTGAACGGTCACATAAACATTTCTTTCATTTTGCCTTAGCGTTGTTTCACTGTTCTTACTCATGCAAAGAGTTGTTTTTGTTTTTCACCGTTTGCTGTGCTTTAAATATTTGTATTATTTATTGTTTTTACAACAACACCAAAAAAAAAAAATGTTTTTGTTGAGAGTATGTATGCATACACATGTATGAACATTCATACGAATGTATATATTTTTACTATTTTTCTTTATTTAATTTTATCGTTTGGATTGTTCACTATTATGTTAAATAATTTAAATAACAAAATATATAATTTATTTTTAAGCGTCCATTCGCTGCGTATATTACAAAATCAAATATGCACAAACGACGGTAATTTAAACAAAAATTTAACTGGAAATCTCTATTGATTTCAATTTCACTCGATTCGTAACATGGATGTTTATGTACTTTTTTATTTGGTTTAATTTAATATATACCATGTATATATATAAACGGTGGCAGCAATACAAAACAAAACAAAAACCACAGAAACAGCTGATGTTAACGTCTCAAAATGTCAACTATTTATAAATAATATATTATGAAACCAAAACAAATTGATACGAACTGTCAAAGTCAGCAGACTTTTTACTGCCACTTGTAGCAAATTCGCCCTGATTATAATTTTGTAATATGATATAAGACTGAATTTAAAGTGTTACGTTCCTTTGCTTTTTTTTATTGCAAAATAAAATTGATGTAAAATTTTATATTTTCTTATAGTAAGTACTTTTTCAAATTGTCCAGTTATTTTTTTAAAATCCGGGTGAATTTTTTCTATTGTCCAGTTATTTCACTTATGATATCTGGCAACCCAAGTCGAAGTTCCTATTATATTGTATAGCACTAAAACACTAAGGGCCATTATTACAACTTGAAGTTCGCTAAAGTAAAGATTAAGTTGACAGATAATAATGTGTTATCTGTCAAAAAGCGTCTGTTAACTGTCGGATAACAGCTAACGCCAAGTTATAATAATGACCCTAATAAAAACGTTTTTATATGCTGCTTTCTATTTTTTATGATACAAACCGATACAAGTACCGATCCAAGAAAGTATCGATACTTTTTTTCGATACTAACTAGGTATCGATACTTTACGAGCGATACCACATCGAGTAAAAGTATTGATACCTTAGAGGTATCGTTTCATCCCTAATTGTCATTAAAAAGAAGAAGAAGAATTATAGGCCGACAATTTTATGACTGCGAAATAAAACTCTCTTTTTAAGAGTTCATCCATACCTACTTTTATTTTTTCGTTGAAAAATGATTTTTAACTGTGGAGTTAACATCGTTTATTCTAGATCACCATAGGTTCTTAAAGAGACGAACCTATTGGTATACGACAGTATAGGTCTCCGCTGACTCTAATATGGAGAGTTTTCAAGCTAAAATTATATGGATAACTCTTATTAACGGTCCCTGCAATTTACCCTTAAGTAAAATCTATGCATATAAATGCAATTATTTCAAAAAGTAATAAACGGTGCGGAGGGAGGTTGGCGCCGTTGGAATTATCGATTGGGAGGATTTGTCAGTCACAGTAGTCGAGTGAGCATTGCGCGTTCGCTGAGGAGACATTTTTTAAGGGTAATGATTCTTACGTAATTGCTCGTCGACAATTTTGTTCAAAGTTAATTTTCACTTTAATAGCCACGTCAACAAACAAATCTACCGTTACTGGTCTCCAAGAACCTCCAACCCTTCATTGAAACATCAAATACCTCTACATTGCCCCAGGGTAAATGTTTGGTGTGCCTTATCCATGCATGAGAAAATTGGGTCATTTTTTTTTAATTCTCGAAAAACAAGGCTCCGTTTTGAACTCTTTAAAAAATAAAATCCGCATTTCCATTCTACCGTTCAATGCTTTTAATAAAACTTTGTGTCAATTATTTAATTTTTTATTTAAGTTTGAAAATATAAATCTGCTATCAGATACCCCTTTTTTTAATGAAATTAAATTTTTTTATAAAACATTTATTTTTATTTATTTTTTTTAAAGCATTATGTAATGGTTAATGGTTTTGCTTTGTTGTTTTTGTCATTAAAAATATGTTTTATTGTGTTTAAAACAGTAATTTTAATTTGCCGTTTTTCATAATTTGATTTCCGATTTGTTTTTGAAAATATTCCGATTCTTTACTAAAACCATCTGGCACCCCTGGTTGAGATCTTATACAAATTTTTGTTACAAACTCTTATTTTCATCAACTCGCCAACAATATTTAAAAATACAACAGATTACCACAGATATTGTAGAAATACTTATGGTGACAACAGATATTTGTAAGCAAAAAAAAAAAAATGTTATGACATACTCAATCCAAAACCGTAAGCATCTGTTTTTGTTTTTAAGATATGGTGAGTGGGCAAAAGCAAAACCATAGAATATCAGTTACACTAATTCTCTCATTTATATCAGTAGTAACAGATATATATCTGGTGTATCTGTTTGAACAATACTTACTGACACACTCGTGCAGGTCTTTAGTTCAAAGCTGAACCGAACCAAGTCATAAAATAAAATGCATATATGTATTTCAAAACTGGTGTGAAATTCTTTACAAAGTTTAACTCTATCGAGTTCTGTAACGGACTTAATCAAAAAGTTTTTCGATCCAAAGGTAACGGTAATAAACCCATGTCAATGAATCGAGAAATTAATGGAAATTCACTTACTCAAACTCAAAATATTATCGAATTTTCATTTTTGACTTGGTTCGCTTCAGTTCTGTGCCTCCATATATTAAATATGAACTAACAATAATCAAATCTTAACCTAATACGTTATTATAATAAAGATGAGCGATAAACACGCTCATCTAATTGGATAAGTGCTGCAGTGTCTCTTCTTAAGCGAGTGTGGCCGCTATCATTTAAAATATTTCATGCTAGTGGTTTCGGGTGCAATTCAAGCCTTTTTAAGTATTTTACTGCATATTTCGTAATCATAGTTTTAACTAATGGAACATTGAGATCCTTATGAATATTTGAGTTTTTAACATACCAAGGGGCAGCTGTGATTATTCGAAGTAGTTTATTTTGGCGCCTTTGAATTTTTTCGATATTAGAGGCCGAGGCAGTGCCCCATAACTGAATACCATAGCACCAGATTGGCTTTAAGATGGAGTTGTAAAGAAGAAGCTTGCATTCGAGACTAAGGACAGAGTTTCTTCCAATAAGCCAATGAATTTGGATGGCTTTTAGTTTAATTTCAGTTAATTTTGCCTCTATATGGGTTTTCCACGTTAAACGGCTATCTAGATGAATACCAAGGTATTTTACATGCGAATTTTGAGGTATTTGATTATTGATTTTAATGGGGGGGGGGGGGGGGGGGGCATGATTCCCGACGCTAGGTGAATGTTATATGTACGCAATTTTGCTCATTGACCTTTATCCTCCATTGCTTTAACCATAATTCGAGTTGAAATATATGATCCTGTAGGTATCGAGATGCTTCTTGACTGTTTTCGTGCACGCTTAGAAAAGCTGTATTATCAGCAAATGTTGAAGTTTGGGTGTAGTTGTTTGTATATATATATATATTAAGTATAAAAGTGGGCCCAGGATGCTTCCCTGAGGGACTCCAGCGACAATTTGCTGAGGAGAGCTTAAATAATCACCTTTAATAATAAACTTTCGACCGACTATAAAATATCATATATAATATAAAATATAAATATATATAATATATATAAAGAATATAAAAGCTTGTGAAGCATCGATGAAGAGAGCGGAACAATATTTTCTTTCTCCAAAGGCTTTTCTTATTGCGTTTACTATACGATGGGTTTGCTCAATTGTGCTGTGTTCTCTTCTAAAGCCGAATTGGTGGTTAGGAATACATCTATTTTCATTTAATGGCTGCCAATGTTAGCAAACCTCTGCCCCCCTGACCTAAGACGAAACAGTTCTTCGGGAGTACACCAAGATCACCACAAACCCGCACATCCCACTCAACTCTGACCTTTTCACTCAATACGATGCAAGATAAATATCTAGAAATCCACCCCTGCTCTTGGTTAAAAAAAACTACGTGATGATAACTTTGATTTAAACTCCGCATGGTCATCGCAGTGGAACGACTCGGAACGAAGCAGTCCCTTATTCAACCCAGACGATAGGACCACCGATTTGGATCTTACACGCAAAACCTGGTGTAATTTAAACCGTTTACGCACATCTACTGCCAGAACTATGGATTCCCTAACCTAGTGGGGACTTGCTAATGACGCCAGCTGTCCATGCGGCCATCCTTTACAAACAGTCAACCACATAATTTGATATTGCCCACTCCTGTCATTTTCAGGAAACACTGAAGAAATCAAGAACCTAACACCCGAAGTCATATCCTGGCTAAATTCTTAAAACTTGCAAAATAAATTTATTATCTATAAAAAAAAAAAAAAATAGATAAATATACATACTTATATTTTCTCTGTATTTAAAATCCATACTCTTAATAAAATAAATAAATTTAAATACTTAACATAAGTAGCTCCCCAACCACACAAATATTACAAAATTAAAAAAAAAAAACAATGACAATGACAATTTTGGAATAAATTAATCTATGAAATCACCAAAGATAAACAACAAGCTATTTATCCAAAAAAGTTCAAAAGCTGTTTCTTATATGTAAAATAAGAATATGAGAATAACCTTAACGAAGGTGGCAAATTGTTCCATATAACATATTCACCCCTATCGCGAATGTTATGGGAATATGATATATGGGATCAAACCTAAATTCCCATCCCCAACAAATCGGTATCGCAAATATTTTGGGAGTAAAAATTTCTATTGTGAATTATTTGTCAGTGGTTTGTAAACAAAAGTCTCTATTGTGAGTAACTTGTCAGTGCTTGTATTGTGAAAGAAAAATATACAAAATAAAATACTAATAAAATAAAAATAAAATAAAATTTACATGTTCCCTTCTCGTTCACGTCAACACTTGTTGGGAATTTATTTAGTAAAAAAATTTGCGGGAGTAAGCATTGGCGATGCCAAATTTTTTAAGTTTGGGAATTCATTCCCAAAAAATTTGTTATGGGAATCATTCACAATACGAAATAAAAAAATATGGGAATATTTTCATGGGAGTAGTTGTTTGCGATAGCGGTGAATCTAATTCTAAATGAACGTTCGAATACTGAAATACTTATTCGAGGTATCTCAATCTGTACATTTCGAGTAGAGTGATAAAATGTGAATTCTTCCTCTATAGATTTAGGTTTACTGAATTTGAAAACTGTATAAAAATGAAATAAAAGACGCCAATGAAAATATTTGTTGAAATCGCAACCTAAAAATACAGTAAAGAGTTCAGATACCCTATCATGTTCACGTATGCTAATATTAAAAATATAGCGAATAATTCTCCTAAAAATTCTATTAAGATTAGTTAAAATATTAGATGATGTTCCAGAATAAACCTCCAAACAGTAGTTAACCTTAGACATAAGCAGAGCATGAGCCATACGAAATTTTACACACCTAGGAGTATATGGTCTCAAAGCATATAGCCTTTTCAAAATAAATGAAACTTGATTGGATACAAGGCAAATTCAACTACAGGTGGTGTCGGAACTACAACAATCCAAAAACAACATACGGTTTTTTGCTTGGCATTGTTAGTGCCATTAGCTCGAAATGTCAACCATTATTAGCAAAACACTAACAAATCAAGGCAAATATGCCCGAACTGTCAAAATCAGATGCCGTTTCGACACCACCTATAGTTAATTCGCCTTGATTGGATAAAGAATTGATATGTCTATTAAATTCTAATCAACAACAACGCCCAGACAATTGTGCGAGTCTACATACTCTATCAATTGATTCCTCATCCATATTCTAGGATAAGTCGTAGTCAGCGTTGCCGTTTTGGTTACCTTTAACCAAAATTGGTTATTTTTTTTTCTCAATTTCTACTTGTGTACTTTTTGTTCATTTTGGTTACTTTTTTCAACTGAAAAATAACCAATTTTTTGTCTTACTTGGATGTGAGATGGTCAAGATTTGCACTTCCAGTTTTTAAACACCCAAACTTTTTTTTACCAATTCACTCATACTTTTTAAAATTAAATCTAATTGGCTTCACGTTCAAGAAATTAGCTTTTTTTTTATGTAACGATTATCAATTAAGCTGTAAATAATAACAATCATCTGGGGCAGTGACGTTTTACGTAGGGATCTTCCCAAAAAAATGTAGGGACTTTTTCAAAGTTGTAAGTATTTTAGTTGGGACAATTTTTTGAGCGCTTAGGGAAAACTATGGATTTGGAATTGCTGTGGGGTATCCTTTTCTCAACTTCTACCGAGGCAATATGCAACCTGATAATGTACATAGATTTATAGTCTGTCGATTCTTCAAAAATTTGAAAGCTATAACTCATATAGTTTTTTAAAAAGACGAAAATAAGTGTAAGCTTTGTTTGGGAGGTGCATATTCCACAAAAAACTTCGAAAAATTATAAGGCCTATTGTACCTTCCAGATCATCAGTAACATACTGTTAAAATTTTATAAGAATCGATCCAGAGGTGTAGGTGTCTATATACACACATACTTTTATATATATATCACGTGATTTCAAATCACATGTGCCTACTTAAATCATACGTGTGATATTATAGTGTCCCGTTCTTGTGTGTTTTCGTGTGATCTTCATTTTCCGAAAGCACACCGAGATACACAAAACGGCATAACTTTCAGAACACAACAAAATCACGCGTGTGATTTCAAAAACACGTGAAATCACGTGATTTTCAGAACAGGCCCGATAATATTTTTTAACTTAAGTGTAAATAAAACAGTGCTTTTAATATTAAATTCTCTTAACAATTTAATAAAAAACTGCGTTTAAAAAAAATCGCAACTACAATACTACAATTTTTATTAAGATTTTTCTTTCTCCTGCAAAGTAAGGAAAATATTAGTTAGGGCTTTTCTAAATTAAAGTAACGATATACATATTTTTAGTGTCTGACCGAACGCACCTTTTGAGACCGAACCCGAACTTCGGTAAATTTTGGCCGAACCCGAACTTTTTGTTAATATCTGAACAATTGTACTTTTTTTTAAGTATTTAGTTAAAACAACATAAAATTTCGGCAAATTATTACATTTACACTTTTGGAAGGATGCAACATGAAAAGATAAATTGCACTTTATAGTAGTCAAAACTATTTTATAGTTAAAAAATAATTAGTAATTGCTTTTTTTTAAGACAAAAAATACAAAATAAATTTCAAGTTTATCACAGTATACATTAGGGCTATAACTTTTTCACACTTTTTGCGTAAATCAAAAACGGCATAGTATAGTCGCGTAGAACATTAAAAGTTATTAATAAAAAATATGATAATTTTTTCGGATTGTTTTTCTTAACTTTCTTGTTCACGCAGGGATCGGGTTGAAGTTTGAAAACAACCATTTTATCTCACTGATATTTTAAAAAATAACTTAAATGCTATTTTGGAATTCATCCACTGCTGCAGACTTAAAAATTTTCCTATGGTTTACAATTCATCGTGGCTCAAAATTTCTTAGAAGGTTTTAGAAATTTGCTCCCCTGCGTGAGGTTTTTTTCGAAAACGACAGGAGGCAGGTGTTTTCATTACTAAAACATTCTTGGCCACTCCGTGGTACTATGCCAATAATTTGGTTATAGCCCTAGTATACATATTAGTACCCAAACCTCTACAATGTATTTTTTAAATTCGTTGGGGTGTATTTTCTCTAAGTGGCATTTAATATTGGCGGTAGTTTATTTGCTTGGCAATGAACTCCCCATTGACATTTTTTTGGCGCAACATTTGCATTGAGCGCTTGCTCAATTAAAAAAAAAACTCCAAAATGGATTGGATGACATTTTTATCTGGAAATGGTATACTGTAAAGTTTGGTTTGTGGTTCACCCAAAACTATAGATTATCATACGATTCGAAGATAAATAGAGAGTATTTTTTGCCAAATAAAATTTAACCGTTTTTTTTACCGTCTTCTAAAAATTACACATATAAAGACATTTTTGTACACTTAAGCATTTTATTAAGTCATCGCTGTATTTTTTCGAACTAATTATCATAGAGAAAAATAGTTGTATTGATTTCTTATTATTTTCAAAAACAATGATGCCAAATTATAATAAATATGTTAGTTCATAAAAAAGTTCGGTGTTCGGTAAAGTTCAGTACAAATTTCGCCGAACACCGAACTTTGACCGAAAATCATTTTTTGCCGAACTCCGTAGCCGAACCCGAACGTTCGGTCGGACACTACATATTTTGGTTACTTTTAATTGCATTTGTTTACTTTATTTTCACATTTTGGTTACAATTTTTTTTTGGTCGTGGCAACACTGGTCGTAATATGGTCGAAAATATATAGCTACCATTCGTGCGGGTTTTTGTTCCATTCTAAAAATATATGCAAAAATGTGAGAAGTTGTCGTTTTCCTTTCTAAACATGTTGCAACAATAAATGGCAAATTTGTTCCATTTCTTACCAGCAGTTATAACTGAGTGTGAGATGATACCCTTTTTTGCATCTGCGTAAAGTACTTTTTTAAGCAAGCAAGTATTTTTTTTCTTGTGTTTGCGGACAATTTGCGTTATATTGTGATTTTTAGTTATATTGTGATGGATATAAAAACTTTTTGTTTTTCGTTTATTTTACTTTTTTATATTTTTTTTGTTGCAAAATTTTTAACAACAGCTGTAATTAATTATTGAAAATCAGTGCTGTTAACGCTTATTGGAATTGTTAGAAAATTTAATGTTGAAAATTGCTACAAGCGTGGTGAATATCGCTTTTAGTACAAACTTTGCATTTAAAATTTAACACGCTAAATACACATTAGTGTTGAGTGTAAAACGTAGCTATTATTTTGTTCCATTGTAATTTAGAAAAATGTATCACTTTGTAAGGGTTCGTGTAACCTAATAAATATATTACACAACTATAATGCATCATTATTTTTTAGAAAAGAAAACACCATTAGTCTTGACCAAGTTAACTTTAAAATCATTTTGTATCCAATATAGGGTTATATAGGTAAACAAGAAAAATATCATCTGCATAAATAAAAGGCTTACAAAAATTGTTACTCATAATAGGAATGCAATCATTTAAATAAGCAAGAAATTGTATAGTACCCAACACAGATCCCTGAGGCACTCCCGAAACGACACGACCAATACTAGAACTTAATCCATGAAAGGAAACATATTGTGATCTTTCATTCAAATAAGAATTAATGAGTTTGCATGCAGTAGCCCGTTTCTGTATTTCTCGCATCGTAAAATTTTCCTCATGAAACCAGTGAATTGGGACAAAAACAGTGCAAATTGAAACAAAAAATGTGTTTTCTCACACAGGTGTTTCTGTATATTTCATAAACAAATTTTTTAATAAGCCTTTAAAAAATCTTATTTTTTTTTTATAAATAATGGGGTAAAACTGGAAAAGACTATTATTATTATTTTTCTTTTAAATGTTAAGATGAACATATATGAATTTTCTGAAGAGAAGGAAAAAATATAAAATTATTACTCCTGTTTAACAATTTTGAGCATAAAAGTTCGTATTAAATATAACATGATAAATAATTTTAAATTTTTTTTGTATGCGAACGAACGTTAACTTCAAAATTGTTAGAGATAATAAATATTTTAAATTTAGTCCAAAAATACGCCCCTTTCTTATTTTTGGTGTGCTTTGAAAATTAATAGGTGAGAATGTATGGCGCTGTTTTGGTAAAATTGACCAAGGGTAATTAGCTTATTCTGACAGTATAACTTACAATTTCCACCAACAAAATACATGTCGTTTTTTGTTTTTGTAGATCTGAGGTCACTTTATATTAAAAAGTTTACAAAAAGTTCATGAGAACATTCTGAAGCTACAGCTAAAGACCTTGAAAACATATATTTAGTTTAAAGTTTATCAATAAGAACATTATGGTCAACACGATCAAACGCTTTAGTAAGATCATGCGAAACTAATATACTATTTTTATAACGAAATATGTTAAAATACCGGTTATATTAATAAAAAAGTCTATTTTTTGTAACATGCCTGATATACTTCTTCGCATACAACAAAAGATAACGCAAGATTTTTTTAATTGAAAGTTTTCATACGCTTTTTGTCGTATATCCACAATTATGTTACATACGCCAATATAACACTTTAATTTTTTCGCAAAAGTGGATATACAACAAAATGGCTTCGTAATATCTCATTAACCATAACATTTAGAGACATGATGATTGCGCAGATCTGTTAAATTTACCACAGGAAACGGTCTTATACAATTTTTTTTTTTTGATTTTGTGATATACGACAAGTCCGGCACGACGATATGTTACTCGCCGTTAAATAACTTTAAGAAAAATCAAATAACAATTCAAAACTAGTAAAAGGGAGGTATAAAAGCTGAAAAAAAACTAAAATGCATAAGTGCCACGGTGTAAAGTTACCCGAAACGAAAATGATAAACGTATGGAAAAGCGGGGAAATCTAAAAACGGGATTTCATCACAATGAGTGCTGATATGGCTAGGTGTTGCGTCATATAGGGGTACACTATTCCCTACACCACCCTATGACAGGCTGGTTCCCTACGATTTTATTCTACCTGTCCCATGTACAAAACAGTCGTCAGGTCATATTTTACTTACTCTGGCCAGATTCCTCTTAGCATCTATTAGAAAAAAATTCAAGATTCATTTTACTTTTCAATCAAAAAAACATATATATTTCATAAGGGGTTTCTTTTCCTTATTACGCTATAACATAAGTAGGATTTTATTCTAACATAATCCTTTTTTGCAGTTTTACAAAAGTTATTATTTCAGTGAATTGAATTTTATTTACAAAATGTTGTTATAATAATATAAGTGCAAAAATGATGGGCGGAAAATTATAATAAACCGAGAAAAAAAATTTGATTTGAAAGCAAAAAGTTTTTCCTCATTTGAAAAAAAAAAACGTTTTCTTTCTTTTTTTTTTGAAATAAAAATAAATGAAAACTATGAAAAAATTTGATGGAATGTTTAACAAAATCTGTGATTATTAATCCGGTTTCGTTTTAATATTAACATTTACTTCATATTCAATTTATATTCAATGATGACTTATAGTCCGCCCAGTTACAATGGCGCTTTGCCACATTGAACAACCTACGACAGTCAATTCTCGCCTACGCAATGTCAGGATCCCACCATGGTGGCCGGTTCCTACCCCTACGCACCCTTGGCTTACACGCCAAGGAAGTCACCAAGTACAGTGAGTTCGAAAGCAGATCCACTGCCGCATCGATCCCCCCGATATCATCAACCCCAGGAGGGTCAGATAGAGACCGGACCAGAGAGGAGTGTTGAAACCCCCCAATTCGTACGGCTGCTGTTTAATATAGCCCTCGATCCTGAAGACCTAAGCCCTAGACTAAATTCCACATATCTGTGACCAGAGAGCGAACAGTCATTCGATACCATCCAGCTCTCGATCACATCGATGTGGTTTACACTAACTAGCGTGACATCAAGAACCTCACACCTATCTGCAACAACAAACCTAGGCTCGCAGCCCCTCTTTACTATTCCTAAATTATAATTAATAATAAAGGAGAATAGTGACTCACCTCTTACATACGTATCCGTTCTAGCCCATATAGTGTGGTGCGCATTAGCATCGGCACAGATTATAACCGGTGTTCCAGTGTCCGCGGTTTTTGTTACTGCATCACGGATGAGCCCGTTGGGTGGGTCCTGCCCGTGGTCATGCGCCATGTACGCCGAGACCATCCAGACTATGCCGTCCGGTGTCTCAATAGCAACAGTTGTAGTATCTTCATCACTGTAATCAGAAAGAATGAAGATATTCAACGAGTTATTAGCTTAGACACAAGATCTTATGTTACCTGTACCTTTTTGGCTTCATTTACCGATGGAGTCGGATTGCCCTTGTTGTCACTTCGGTAGACACGGAGCAAGATCGTACTAAAACCATAGTAGAGCTTGCTCTGCCTCTCCCTCAGTGGTTCTAAGGTTTGCTGGTTAATAACCACAATCGCCGTCCTTGAGGACCCTTCAGCAGCTGAAACCTTCACTACTTTCCAGTCCTGTGTGGGCCGTTTAGGGTTGCAGCACTGAATGATCTTCAAGATCTCCTAATTACGTATTTCAATTTCAATAGTTTCCATAATAAAAAGTAGTTTCTTTTAAAAAAATTAATAATTTTACCCCTTGTTTAAAAAAATTTTAAGATTTTTCTTTTCAAAATAAGATTTTTTTTTGCCAAATGAAGATTTTCCTTCCAAATCTTCTGACAACGCTGGTTAGAAATGTGACATTTCGAGCCGCAAAGACTACCCTGCAGATAACGAGAGTAGTCCATACATGCATGTAAAGAGTAGTCCATAAAGGAGTAGGAGTACTCCAAATATATGGGTAAAAGGTGGTCCATTTAACATTACGATGTCCTAGGAGGGGACCATATAACCCATACCCACTTTAGGGGTAGCTAAACCATTTTTCTTTTTAATTTTTTACTTATCGCCTTTTATGGTGTGTACTGTAGTCTATTATTGCTATTATTAAATATATTTACTTGGTATTTTTAATTTTTTTACCTTTTTTCCAAAAATTTCACAAACTTTCACTTTTAAATAAACATTTAATAATGGACACCATCAGGGCTACCAATAAGTAATACTGTAAACTACAGAAAAGTATTCATCATGCAGTTGTTGGCAGCATTGTATGTTAATTTCTTATAACATGGTCCATAGTACAGTACATTGGACCATGTTGTAAGTAGTTCATTTAATTGTTGAATTCGCCTTGTAGCATGCTAACATTTTAATTCGCTTTAAACTTTTAAATCAAAACGTATATGCAATTTTTCATTGTTTTGCAACGTATTTTTGAGAAAACACTAGATTCTTCAGGAAATTTTAATCTGAATTAATAAAATTTTGACATTCAAAACAATTATTTAATTGCAATTCCTCCACTTATTGATCAAAATTAAATTGTGAGTATATTAAACAGCCAAACACGTATTATATTTGTATTTTATTTAACTGGGTTTTTTTGAGCAACACTTAAATAGTCAAAAACACAAGAGCGTCTCGAGCGTGTTACAGAAAAGTCGTTCCTTAAAAATACAGAGACACCAAATAAGTTTTGTGTGAACTTATGTGAAGCATTTATTTCCGCTGACATACCCTTATATAAATTAAGCAACGAAAATTTAAGAAAATTTTTTAAAACTTACGCGAATGAGAGCATCCCTTGCCAGTCTACTCTTAGAAAAAATTATGTGAACAAAATATATGATTCCGAACTAGAAATAATCTGTTCTTTTTTAAAAAAAATTAAATATTTATGGTTATCGATGGACGAAACAACGGATATAGAAGGACGTTCCGTTGCAAATGTCATTGTCGGAGTTTTGGATAAAGATGACGAAGTTAGGAAAAATAAATTCTTGCTTAACGTCGTGGAATTGGAAAAGGCAAACAATGCAACGATTGCTTGAGCTTTCCATGATTCAATAAATTTGTTGGGACAAGATTTCAACAAAAAAAAAGATCCTTCTATTTGAACCGATGCGGTCCTTACATGGTTAAGTCTGCCAGTGGGCTTAGAATATTTTATCCAAAACTGTTACATGTTACTTGCTTGGCACATGGTTTGCACCGAGTTGCAGAGGAAATTAGAAGCCAATTGATTTATTGGTTTCATACGGGGAAAAAATATTTTTTAAGGCTCCTTCACGAGTTGCAATTTTAAATGAAATGTATCCATTGGTGCCCTTACCACCACAGCCAGTATCAATAAAATAAGGAACCTGACTATTTGCTGTAAAATACTATTCAAAAAATTTTGCACAATTTAAGAAAGTTATTGAAGAACTTGTGGTTACCGATGCTTATGCCATTAAAAAAGTAAAAGAAATATTAAATTTAAAGAACATCAAAAGTCAACTGGCATTTGTATTTTCCAACTATAGATATATTGGTGAAACACTAAATAAATTAGAGGGATTTAGTTTACTTAATACTCAAGTCAAATTAATTGATATTGCAGAAATAAAAACAAATTAAAAAAAATCCAAAACGTTTTGCAAAAAATAAGGCAAATTTCAACTATTTTCAATATGGAATCAAATGTTGGATCTGAATTAGAAAATAAATATTCTCCAAATGAATTGGCATCCTTCAAGTATGCTCCTATAACTTCGGTTTACTTTGAGAGATCATTTTCCATGTACAAAAGTTTTTGCGTTCAAACAGACAAAGTTTTACTTCTGATAATATAAAAATGCATTTATTTGTTTATACAAACAAAAATGTAAATTAGTTATTTAAATTAAGATTTCAAAAATATTGTACCTTTGAATGACAACAGACTGAATTTTTATCTATTTATTTGTTTGATTTAAATTAAATTTAAAAAAAAAAGTTTTTTTTATTGAAAACTAGCTGACCCGGTCCGCGTTTCTGGCCCTAAGCAAACATTAGTGTTGTATTACCACACGATTTAAATGGAGATTTTAACGAAATTTACGGCCTTTAAATAAAAATCCATGGAGTACCTATCATAAAGTTTTTTTTACAGAATTACTTACATATGGTGTAGATATGGGCTCAATCAAAAAAGAAACACATGTATTTAAGGCAAATTGGAAATTATATTTATTTATTACTTCATCTTAAGGCCATCCGATAGACAATGTTTTTTGTTTTTTTATTTGGTGTAAAAACGTATAAATTTTTTGGCGTGCCAACTCGGGAGCAAGCGCGGAATATCTTGTGTTATCGAATGATGTAAATATTTTGTAAATAAACCGAAAACTCGGATTTTTGAATGCAACATTTCGAAAGTTTTCAAATTTTGATATTGGATCATTATTAACATAGGTTTTTTTTAAATATTTAAGAGTTTGATATCTCGTTTTGAAAAACATGACAACGGCTCTGAAAAAAAAGTAAATAAAATAAAAAAAGCAAAAAAAATAAAAAATTAATATATGTATATGTCATTGGTGGTGCAGTATGAAAATTAAATTTTGCCACGCCCCTCCGGCCGCTGACCGAAAATAAAAAATCAGACTTTACAGTGTCAGCCGCCTGACTATTTTGAAGATTCCCTGAAAATTTCATCAACATCGGCCTAGCCGTTTTGGAGTCCATACGTTACATACATACACACATCCTGTTTTATATATATAGATAGATAGAAGATAGATGTTAAAGTTTTTAGTGCATATTTTTTATTTTTTAATGCATATTTTGGAGCTTTTGTGCATGTTTTATGCGCATATTTTCGATTTTTTAGTGCATACAAATCTCATCCTTTGTTATAATTGATCTCAAAAAATCAAATATTAGTCCCAAGGATCAATATAAAAGTACATATTTACGTTTTTTTATAATTTTTTCAATTTTAAAAAATCTGCAATTTGACGGCAAAAATCTGAAAATCTCACTTCGTCATTTTTGCAACGAAAAATCAGCAAAATACAGAGAAATCTGCACTTCTGGCAACAGTGGGTGTGAGTTTTTTTTTTATTGTTTTTGTAGCACAATTGTGCACAGAGAATGAAGAATTGGATTACACTGATCTATGGCAAAACACGTGTGGTGTTAAAAATTGCCAATTTTGTCAGTTTTCATCACCCCTATCGTGAATAATTTTTCTCTCGTAATTTTTCCCCTTTTCACATATTTGCGATCAAAGGAGAATAATAATGTGAAAAAATGTTCACGGGAAAAAATTCCCCTTATCGTGAACGTTTTTTTTCCTCGTAATTTGTTCACATTTCCCTTAGATTTTCTCACTTTATTTTTGCTGGGGAACAAAACATGTATGTAAGAAGTTCCTCATATAAATCGTATATTAAGGGTCAATAAAGTTAATAAGGCACAAACCGATATATTGCTCAACAAAATGCAAAACAACAGTTCGATTGCCGGCGGATTGTGATGCTTTCGATAGACTTGGTGGCAGTATTTTGGAAAATATTTTACTACATAAAATTAAAAAAGGGCAAAAAACTAACGTTGTAATCAAACTATCCCTCCAATACTAAATATTAAATATTTTGCTTTATTATTTTAACTTTTCTTAAAATTTTATACTTGTATAGTTTTGAACAAAAGTTGCATTAATTTTTAATTTTTTTAATCTTTCTTCTTTTTTTTACATTCACTGCAACTGATAGCGAGAAAAAGTTTTCACATGAGATTCACGATTGCATTTTTTCCCTTCGAGGGGAATGACCATTTCATGGGAACAAAAATTCCAATTGTTATTCACGATAGGGGTGCATGAGTTTATTGTGGCCGACATTGTAGACGAAGTACTGATTGGCGCAGATTTTATGATTCCTCACAACATAAGTCTGAATATGGGAAAACTAATCATGTATTTGTGTGATTATGAAATACTCCTGGATGTTGGGTATGAAAGTGAGGCTCATGTGGGACAGCTTCTCGCTTGTACTCGTCTGGAATCGTCACCTTACAGAAAAACTAAAAAACGTGAAAATGCGGTTGCTCAGCTAAGTTGATTGGAAGCCAGGCTCTGTACGAAAGCAGATAGAAGGGAATGCATCAGTGAAGGTCGCTCGTTGAAGGTTGATCCCAGCAAAGATTGGATAACGGCGCAAAAGAGAACCCCTTTCGGCCAAGGTAAGGAGGGCCAATAGTATAGGTGGAAGACAAAATTTAAAGGCAAACTGCCCAAAACGTGTGGCAGCCAGGAGCACAGTTAACAGAGGTTGTGCGTCTCTTCCGCAGTGCAATTGTAATGCACTACCTATACCAGAAGATAAGCAGGTATCTTTATTGGAGCGGAGAAATCCTTACGAACATATAATGTCCGTGCGTGGCCATAGAAAGTTGTCCAGATATGATCTAAGAAGGGACAGTTGGTTTTGCCAATGAATCAACAACCAAAGGAAGGATTAGTTGCCAAGCCACAAATACATTGGAATGGGCCACATAAGGGGATAAAGATATTAAATGATGTTGTATATGGAGTACAGAAATACAAAAGTCCAAGAGCTAAAATGAAAGTTGTTCATTTAGAACGAATAGCCCCTTATGGAAGAGGTGATTCTGAGCCTATTCCGGACGAATAGGCAGTGTTACGAAAGTAACTTTAGTTAAGAATTAGTTGTAATTATTGGTTAAGAATTAGTTGTAATTATTATTTATCTTGTATTTATGAGTTGTTTTGTATTCATAAGTAGTTTTATTAGTTTTCATTGTTATTAAAAATTGTTATAATCTAGTACACTTCAATCCCAATGTGCAGAAAGCCCTCGAAATGACAAAATTAAAATTTTGTTTTCCCAAAAATTATTTTGTTAATAAACTGGCAGTGCACGAAAAAACTTATTGGCAAAATGCATTTGAAATTTGTTTTTGTTTTCATTTTGTTTTTCTTAACCTACTTACAACTACAATTAATGTTGGGAGAATTCCAATCAATTGTAGTGGGGAATGTAAGATGAGATAAACTCACTGTTTATTATTGATGTTTTTGTTTAAACTTTGATATTGTTACAAGTAGAACTGTTGCTTATAACAGAGTACCGAAACGTTCACTCATTTTTCAGTCATGAGCGAGCGTAAAAAATTTTAAATTTTGCTGCTTTTTCACATTCATGAGGGTGAGGAGAAAATATATTTTGATTTTCCTCATTCATGAAAGATGAGCAAACAAAAAAATTCATATGTGAATTTGTCAGATATGAAAAGTTAAAAAAAAATTCACATTAAAATTCCTCATTTTGAAAAAAACGCGATTTGCCCTACCATTAACAGCGGGGAAATTAAGTAGTAAAGAGGCCTTATAGAAGGCCTTTTTACCGATATAATGTTTTTCAGTCGCATTCCAACTGTATTTCTAATTTACACAGAGTGCCATTAAAGACCAAAGCCTTGCCTTCTCGCATCTAAATAATTAAGAATAAAGTTGTATCCAGTGTATTTCGCGACCTTAGGACAACAAGGTTCTATCTTACATGCTGTTTAGGTGCATATTTAAAAGTTATTAAAAGCTGATTATTTTACGATATTGTATTAGAGAAATATTTAGATTAAACTAATTTTATAAATTTACTCATAACTTTGTCCACTTAGATGAACAATCAGCAAAGTTGTGCAAGTTTAGTATTATCTTTCTGAAAAGAGGTGATATTTGATAAAAATTATTCCAAACAAATTTTCTTACATGGTCTGTAATCTAAGGAAGAGTTCAAAGAGCTATATGGTATTCGGATTAACGGTAAATTTTTATTTTGTTTTAATCATTATTCAGTTTTATTATTATAGAAAAAATTTCACATTCGAAATGTCACGTATCGACCTAGATTTTGGCTTAAAAAAAAGAAAATACAGAAGATTTTGAAATCAAACCAAAGACATTTTAATGATAATTTTTTTTTTTTTTTTTTCATTATTTATTTATTGAATCTCCATATTAAATATGAACTTACAATAATTAATCAAATCTTAACCTAATACGTTATTTTATGTCCTGCCAGTGCCAGACAAAAATTTTCTTCATCACGGGTTCTGTTCATTAATATACGTGTTTATCGCTCATCTAATTGGATAAGTGCTGCAGTGTCTCTTCTTCTTAAGCGAGTGTGTACAAGTTCGGGTGCAATTCGAGCCTTTTTAAGTATTTTACTGCATATTTCGTAATCATAGTTTTAACTAATGGAACATTGAGATCCTTGTGAATATTTGAGTTTTTAACATACCAAGGGGCAGCTGTGATTATTCGAAGTAGTTTATTTTGACGCCTTTGAATTTTTTCGATATTAGAGGCCGAGGCAGTGCCTCATAACTGAATACCGTAGCACCAGATAGGCTTTAAGATAGAGTTGTAAAGAAGAAGTTTGCAGTCGAGACTAAGGACAGAATTTCTTCCAATAAGCCAATGAATTTGGATGTTGTTGTAGTTGTTTCTTCGGCCAGATTGATGAATTTATGAATATTATTTTTGTCAAGCTAATAGGGCCTAAATTTCTTCAATGTAAATAAAATTCAATTTTTAATTACAATATTTTGTTCCCGACGTTTCGTCGATTGTTTGTCGACTTTTTCAAGGGATTGTCTATTTAAAAATTATAAAAACAATAAAATAAATACAATAATGTACCACATGAACATTAAAGACTTGCAATATGAAAATTTAATCACATTAAAAAGTTTTAGATGTACTCAGGATCATACAAATATAAAAATTAATTTTAATATTAAAACAAGTAAGATTGCTATATTCGGCTGTGCCGAATCTTATATACCCTTCACCATTGTGCGAGCAGAATACAGAGCAACTAGACAAAAACTAAATAAAACTGGTAAATATTTTTTTTTTAAATAAGAGACAACCGGTTTTGAACTTCGCTTTTTCATAGCTCGCATTTTTTTTGTTCGTGTCTTCCTTCAAATTCATTGTTCTATTAATTTGTTGTTGGATTCTTAGGCTTTCAATTGTGTACCTCTTTCTTTCTTTATTTTCTTTATCTAGAATTTTTACATCATCGAACCTAATTGTGTGACCAGTATGCAGGATGTGTTGTGCTAGTGCTGTTGTCTCTTTTCTCCGCATTATGTCCATCTTGTGTTCTCCCATTCTTGTCTCCAGTGTACGTTTTGTTGTTCCTATATAAATTAGCTCGCATGGCTGTTTGTCATTTCCTTCACATTGTAATTCGTATACAATGTTACTTTGTTTTTGTTTATTAATTGGCGCCTTAACGTTAGAAAAAATTGTACTTAATGTCAAATTGGGTTTGTATGCAAAACAGATGTTTTTTGTTTTTATTGACGACCGTATATTATTATTATCGGTTAACCCAGGTATGTATTTTACACTGTAAAATTTGTTCTCTTCTTTTTCTATGTTTGCAGATTTGTTGTGGTTAGTTTTGTCCTTATCCAATTGTTTAATCGTATTGACTATCAATGTAGATATGAGTTTTGTGGGGAAGCTATTGTTTTTTAAAATGTTTGTTATAATGTGTTTGTTTTTATTATGAAATTGTGTATCACTTATGTTGTATACCCTAGAAATAAAATTTTTTGCTGTGTTTATAATTTGATTTTTGGGTTGTGTAGCGTGGTAATTCATTAACCTTCCTGAAAATGTTTCTTTAGTGTACCAATCAAACAGAATCTTATTATTTTTGCGTGTAATTTTTGAGTCTAAGTACGCGATTTCTCCGCTTTTCTCAATCTCAGTAGTAAATTGTATATTTGGTGGCTTTTAAGTTAATTTGAGTTAATTTTGCCTCTATATGGCTTTTCCACGTTAAACGGCGATCTAGATAAATTTCGAGGTATTTAACATGCGAATTTTGAGGTATTATTTGATTATTGATTTTAATAGGGGGGCATGATTCCCGACGCAAGGTGAATGTTATATGTACGCATTTTTGCTCATTAACCTTTATCCTCCATTGCTTTAACCATAATTCGAGTTGAAATATATGAGCCTGTAGGTATCGAGATGCTTCTTGACTGTTTTCGTGCACGCTTAGAAAAGCTGTATCATCAGCAACTGTTGAAGTTTGGGTGTAGTTGTTTGTTGGCATATCCGAAGTATATATTAAGTATAAAAGTAGGCCCAGGATGCTTCCCTGAGGGACTCCAGCGTCAATTTGCTGAGGAGAGCTTAAATAATCACCTTCTTTAACAAAAAACTTTCGACCGACTAAGTAGCTTTCTAGCATCTTGTTTGTGTTTACTGGTAAGTTGAGTTTCAATTTATGTAATAAGCCTTCATGCCAGACTTTATCAAAAGCTTGAGAACATCGATGAAGAGAGCGGAACAATATTTTCTTTTTTCAAAGGCTTTTCTTATTGCGTTTACTATACGATGGGTTTGCTCAATTGTGCTGTGTTCTCTTCTAAAGCCGAATTGGTGGTTAGGAATACATCTATTTTCATTTAAAATTGGGGTTAATTTTGACGTTAATAGCTTCTCAAACAGCTTTGATATATTAGAATGTAAGCTTAGAGGCATATAGTAAACTAAAATGATTTTGTAAAAAAAATTGTTGATGCCTCTAAAAGGGTCTATTTTTTTTCGTTTAAAAGACAAAAAGGCAAAAAGAATTTAAAAAAATTACTGCCTGCAAGAACTGAAGACAACTAAAGATGAAGTCTTGTGAAAAAATTTTGTTTCTGGACCAAGCGCAACGGTGTTTAAAACTCTACATTGAACTTTCAAAAACAGGCATAATTTGGCGCGAAACAATAAAATTACATTAATGCAACAATAAAACAAATTTTCTTACCCATCAACTATACTTACTGTCGCTTTGCTTGTGGCGAAACAAGACTTTGTTAGTGTCTTCCAAATAACTTTACCTACGTAAGAGAAGTGTTTTCAGCAATAAAAACCCACCGTGGCAATAAAAGACCATCCTACAAATGCCTTTGATTAAAGGTCATATTGAAGGGCTATCAGTCTAAAACATTAAGGAATATTTCCTTACAAATGAAATAAGAAGACTGAAAAGGTTTCATGTACATTTTAGATCTCCAATATAGAAAATGAAACAACACTTAACTTTTTATATAGGTATGTATGCCTATTTTACAAACGTATGTTTATATATTTTATTAAACTTATTGTAGTTAAATAAAACATGTGATACCCATTTTATTTATTGAAATAATTAAATTTGCTAAATATTGTAAAATAGATTGCAAATAAAAGTTTATTATAAAATAAAACTTTTAAGCACAAGTACCTATCCTTCTTAATGAACAAAACTCAACTAAAATGATTTACATAATTGTTTTTATTTTGTATTTTAATATGCACCTACTTTGTTTTTATAACGGGATCTGAATTCTTTCGCTTTGGCGAAAAAAACAAAACAAAAAATTTTACTCTTTCTCTTTTCAACTTCAACTAAAATGATTTACAACATATGTAACTTTGTTTTTGTAAAGGAATCTGAATTCTTTTGCTTTTGCTTGTGCAAAAAAATAAAACAGAAAATGTTACTCCTTCTTTTCTCGCTTCTCATAGAAGCGAGTGTGGAGGCCTTATATGAGGCCTTCTTTTGCAGTTACGTAAGAATAGTAATAAAATCAAAAAAATTTTTAAGCAGGTCTTTAAAAAGGCCTTAAGTAAGTAGGTCTTCTGGGTTTTCCCGCTGGGAACAGCCAAACGTACATTGTCACAGACACACAAAGAAGTTTATAGTGTACATGTGTCGACGCCGCACACGCAGCATTTTTATTCCTATGCACGCGTACATAGGATTTGCAAATGTGCCCGTCACTGATATAAGCTAACGATATGTTTTTTGTTTGTATAAACAATTCTTTGGTGCCTTTAAAAAGGGTCACTTTTTCTTTCGTTAAAAAGACGTACCTTTATGCAGAAATTATTGAGAAAAAAATAGACACAAGAAGTTGTTGGTATTTTGTGTTTGTAAAAATATTTTGGTTTCTGTACCAATGGCGACGATGGGTTTTTATTGCTGAAAACACTTCTCTTACGTAGGTAAAGTTATTTTGAAGACACTAACAAAGTCTTGTTTCGCCACAAGCAAAGCGACAGTAAGTATAGATGATGGGTAAGAAAATTTGTTTTATTATTGCATTAATGTAATTTTATTGTTTCGCGCCAAATTATGCCAGTTTTTGAAAGTTCAATGTAGAGTTTTAAACACCGTTGCGCTTGGTCCAGAAACAAAATTTTTTCACAAGACTTCATCTTAAGTTGTCTTCAGTTCTTGCAGGCAGTAATTTTTTTTAATTATTTTTGCCTTTATGTCCTTTAAACGAAAAAAAGGACCCTTTCGAGCCCAGCTTCAGTCAAGAATGAAAGATTATCAATAAATTTTAATTAATTTCATGTTGTAAAATTCCTTTCTTCATAAAAATAATTTAATGAAAATTAAATTTGATGAACTTTAGCCTAATTAAAAATATTAAAAAATTTGGATTAAAAACCATAAAAAGTTCAACAAAATAACCACAATACTGATTATGGCATCAACAAATTGTTTTACAAAATCAAAACACATTTTAGTTTACCAGCCAACAAATAATTTTACAAAGCACACACAGCAATCGTGCTGCATAGCGGGAAAAATTGCGAGCGCTTTGACTTATAAGGCCTTAAAAAAGGTTTACAACTAGATTTTTAATAAACTTTTACTTATTCCGCTCTGCATTCTTCGAAAAGGTCTTTTAGAATGGGTTTTATAAAATATTTTACAACTTCAAATTATCTTTTCTGAGATAACACCTGTCGAAATAGTTTTATTAGCAGTTATGTTAAGGTGCGGTCACATATGGCAAACATTTGTCAAAAAATATCAAATATTTGTTTGAGGGGCAAACAGAAAAACAGCTGATTTTGGGCACACAAAATTATTTGCTAGCAAACAAAAATGCTCCTAAAGTGACCATTTAACGTCAAATATTTTCCTTGTTTTTAGGCAAATAAATATTTGTTCTTACAAAAATTTTGTAAGAACAAACAGCGGCAAATAAAAATTATTGAATAAAATTTAAAAAATTAACAAAATTAAATAAGTTTTTAATGACGAAAAAACTTACTATTTATGTAAAAAATTTTTCCTGTGTTCTCTTTTTAGCAAAGAGTTGCGCGGTAAATAGGATTTAAGATGTTACAAAATACATTTTTCTTAAGTAAATGGGTAATTTCTATGAGCCTATGTTACGAATTATGAATTGCAAGCATGGCGTATCTATATAAATAGATAAATTTTTGAGAGTGTACCAGTTTGGGGTCATTGGACAATCAGAGACCCGCCAAAATAAAATTATATAATGAATTTAAGTTTTATATAAAACATATTAGCGCCAAATAATATGCCGACTTAGACACCTTTATGAGATTTATTTTCGTCTTGAAGTGATTGTAGCAAGTGACCTAGAACCAATTCTCGGCCTAACAAGACGAAATTTTGACACGACATACAAGCTTTTATAGAAATTATTGCCAAAACCGACATTCATAAGATTATTATGACATTAAAAGCTATTTACAGAAGTGGTATTTGTATAAGAGCTATGGTAAAATATGGATCGATTACAATAACATTTGGCAAGGTGATAATAAATTGTCTATGGGCACAAGGACTCTTCTCCAGAAATAAGTTTTGATGGGGGCTATATGAAATTATTGACCGGTTCTTTCCACCTCTTATGACAATAAAAACAACATTTCATTACCATCAGGTGTGTTTTTGGAATCCGCATAATTCAGAAATTGGTGTTCTGAAATCCGCATGTTTTTGTGTATTCGAAGTTCTTGTGCAGGAAAAAAAACGGATGATGTTTTCTTTGATAGTGCCCTGTAAAATAGGTGACTACGGTGGGGCTATCTTAATAATGGCGACGATTGCCGAAAAACGCAACAAAGATATGCGAAAATTGGAAAAAATTTGCAAAAATAGCGATAAATTCTAATAAAAGTTGGAAGCAAACCCAAAAATGGAAAAACAAAAATTTTAAAAATAGCGAAAATGCGCGAAAATATTTAATGTATTTGGAATAAGCCTTAAAGTTGATTCAAAGTCCCTAGCACTACAAGGAATGGCAAAAATTCTGCAAAAATTGCGAAATCAGTGGAAATTTGCAAAAATTCGCGATATTCACAAAATTCTGTTTTTGCTAAAAATGTTCTCAAATATAAGAATAAAAGTCGATTTGTTTTACTTTCACTAACCCCTTACTACCCTAATTGAAAACGAATAAAAACATGTGGTGGTGAATTGCAGAACACAAAAAATGCTGAATTAATCCACTTTCGAGTGAATTCGGATTTTGGAACACACCCGATTATCTCAAAAATTGCGACATGTACTTTGCGAATAAGGTTAACATGGACAGCTAACCGGACAGATGAACATTGTTATATCGATTAAGAAAGGGATGCTGACGAAAAATAAAAATTTTGGTGGCAAGTTCACTCAAGTTCTTTTAAGCAGTTTGGATTGAAATTTAGCACTTTTGGTTCAGTAGGAAAAGCGTTATGGACTAAAATGTGAAACAACCTCCCGAAAAATCGATATTTCTGTAACAAAAACTAACGTAAATTGGTGGCGGAATGCACCTTTTATCGTTAAATTTTGCACAAACTCAATTTATATGCCTAGAAATCATACAACTAAATTTCGTGAAGATCGGTCTATAATTTACAATAGATCCACTGTCTAAAAACACTTTATTGCTTGCGTAACTAACGCTGGGACTCCACGTAGCAATTTTTATTGCTAAGTACAAGCAATAACGTCGGCAGAACAATTACAGAACAATGGAGCAATAATTGCTGATTATATTGCTGGAGAACACTTGTTATTGCTTTGCCATAAATTGCAATTTTCACCGCGAGTAGTTGTATAAAGTTTTGTGCCTTTATTTATAACAAATGTTTCATGTTGTGTTTTGAAGTGATTGTTAAATTTTCTTTTTAAATCAATAAATTAAATTAATAAAATAAAATAATTAATTTTAATTGTCGTAGCTGTGTTTTGTATTACTTTTTTGTTTACTTGCGTATGAAAAAAAGCCTAAAACTTGTATTGTTCTATTGAAAAAATAAAAATATACAAAAAAAAAAACAAATGTGTCGTTTGTTTTTGTTAATATTGACGTTTATTTAAAAATATAATATATAAACACTTTTTCTGTATTTTGTTGAAGTATTTTTTCACTTGGCGGCTTTTTCTTAATTGATTTTTTAATAAATAAACACACAAACAAATAAACAACCGTACAGAGAATGAAATGTCAGATAAATTATAACTGATTTGACAGCAGATTGCTAAGCAATAATTGCTCAAGAAATAAGAAGAGCAATCATTGCGCAATGGATTGCCACTCATAGCAATATGCGGTCTATACGTCGCAAATTTTATGGAGCAATCAAATTTGACGTTTGCCGCAATAAATATTGCTACGTGGAGACCCGGGGTAAACCGTAACGAATATTGCTTTAGTTCATAATATACATAGTTTAATTTAGTAGTATTAGACTGGAAATTACTTCGCCAAATTGCATTTATCTCTTTATTTGTTATGTTAATCCTTTTTTACTTTTAAAACTGTTGTTCTCGCTCTTCTATACCATAAAACCAAAAAAGTTTCAATATTTTGGCATCAAAATAATAATTTTTAGTTTAAATAAAAAGTAATTTTATTTATTTAATTTTTATTTTTGACAATTTGTTCAAATATTTATTTTTAGGCAAATATTTTTATATGTGAACACAGGGCAAACATGTTTTCCAATTTTTTATTTGAAGCTATTTAATATATGTTTGAACAAACAAAAATGGGCAAATAAATGTGCGTAGTGTGACCAGCAAATAAAATTTTTATTTTTTTTAACAAATTTTTTAAAAATGCCGGCAAACAAAATTGGACAATTGTTTGCCATATGTGACCGTACCTTTAGAATGTGTAGCAGATTTAGTTATTAATTTACTAACTTCGCGTTAGTGGCAACAACAAGTTTCGACCTTAGGACAACAAGGTTCTTTATGGGTAAATCGAAAGTTTTGAACGTGACAGTCGTACGCATCAAAAATGGAATAACATTTTAAACAACAAATATTTTTACGTTCTCTTAACTCCTTAATAATAGCACTAAGAAAGCACTGTTATCCATGCTTAAGATTATGGAGGGCGCTATTCTAGGTCAAAGATAATGGCAAAAGAAGTAGCGGTTCGAACGTGAAAAAAGGCGTAATTCAGCGAAACCTGACACAATTTTTTAGTCAAACTACTTTCAGAATTTTACGTAGCAATGTATCATCAGTTCGGTTTGTGCTTTGTTGTGATACAGACGATTTTTTTTAACCCCGCATTCGATTTTAACTATTTATTAATCACATTTGATTTTGAGATAAATCAGCAGCGAATGGACCCTTAAAATAAATAATATATTTTGTTATTTAAATTATTTAACATAATAGTGAACAATTAAAACGATAAAATTAAATAAAATAAAAAATTAAAAATATATACACATGTACGCCCTATGTTCTTCGTGAACAATTTATTTAAGTATTTTTATGTTATATCGCTGAATCTATATTGTATTTAAATAAATAAAGGTCATATATATATATATATATATATATATATATATATATATATATATATATATATATACACATGTACGTATGAATGTTCATACATGTATGTATGTATACATATTCTGAACAAAAATATTTAAGTTAAAATGTCTTATTTTTTTTTCTTTGTGTTGTTGTAATACAATAAATAATAAAAATATTAAAAGCAAAGCAAAACGGTGAAAAACATGAGTACGAACAGTGAAACAACACTAAGACAAAATGAAAGAAACGTTTACGTTTTAGTTAATGCAAATGAAAATAAAGCAGAAATAAATAAAACAAAATTAACTACCTAACGTCTAAGCCAATTATTCGAGCACGTTCCCTCTCACCCTCGGTATTTACACAAACGGTGGATAGTGACTCATTAAAAAAACTACAACTAGATTTGGTGACAAGTGTTGCCAGGCCAGCAAGTATTGCCGTGACGTCAAAAGCAAATTTAGTTGGAAATGATACCATAAACTTAAACACAAATGCAATCGAAAACCCCCCTGTAAAAAGTTGGCAAAAGCCTCAAGTCCAAGTTGGTATATAACAGTCCTTAAACGGGGTCGCAGCCCTACTTCTTCAGCTGTTGCTTCGGCATCAAAAGTGCCATCTTTTGATAAAATAAATTCCCAAAATCGCTTTGCAATTCTGGAGGATGAATCCTCTGAAGCACGTCGTAAAATCGTCCAAGCCTCCCCCGATATATCTTAGGGAGCATAACTCAAATGATCTAATAAAGAGTTTAATTTCGTTGATTGGTGAAAATTCTTTTTATGTTGCTGCAATAAAGCGAGGTAGTATAAATGAAACTAAAATTCAAGTAAATCATGCAAATGACTTTCGCAAAATAATAAGCAAATTTGAGGCACTTAAAAAAAGTTTTTACACATACCAACTCAAGAGCAGTAAAGGTCTCCAGGTGGTGATTACGGGAATTGATTCATGCGTAGACCCAGAGAAAATTAAAACTTTCTTGGAAGAAAAAGGCTTCAAGATAAAACATGTGGTAAATATTAGAAATAGGGACAAAAATCCACAACATTAAGTTAAAAATAAACGAAACGCATCCCATTTATAGTGTGAAATATATTCTATACAGAAAAATCACAATTGAGGAGCCGCACAAAAAAAAATGGACCTGTCTGCGTAGTATGTGGTGAACTACAAGGTACAGTTTCTTGCGATAAGTCTAAAACCGACCCCAACGTAAAAAAATGTAACAACTGTGGCGGTAATCACACTGCCAATTATAGAGGATGCCCTGTATATAATATCGTCAAGCAGACTGTTGGACCCTCAAATGCAGGTCGCAAATCAAGTAAACACAAATGCAATTCAAGCCCCCCAGCCTAGTAATAACAGAACCTCTTACGCTAACTTCCTAAAATCAAACGTTTAGAAAAAACCATGTAAACATTAGTGCAAACAGTAAATAATTTTACGAACACAATGTGTAATATGATGCAGGAAATGCTTAGAATGCAATCGATGTTATTGCAAGCTGTACTTAACAAACCATGAACTGTTTAAAAATTTGTTTTTGCAACGCAAACGGCATCCGCCAACATAAAAATGAATTAGAATACTTTCTTAAAAATAAACAAATTGATGTCATGATGATTTCTGAAACGCATTTGACCTCAAGAAATACGTTTAAAATCAATGGTTATATACTATATGATACCAAGGACCCTCGAGATAGAGCTTGTGGAGGTTCTGCCATTTTAATAAAAACCCGAGTCAAACACTACCTAATGTGTGATCATCGTGAAGATTATCTCCAAGCAAAGAACATTTGCGTTGAGGAATTAAATAGAAACCTAGTAATTTCATCGTTATACTCCCCGCCTAGATTTTCAATATCGGAAGACCAATATTATAAATATTTTAAATCATTAGGACCGTGTTTCCTAGCCGCTGGGTTGCTTTGTTGTTATTTCGTCAACACAAGCATAAATGTGATAGTATGTGTGTGCCCTTCACTGGCTTATATGCAAAACATTATTAGAAAATTTTAAATTGGTTTGTTTTGTTGATTACGATTCACATTACATATTTTTATAAAATTTTAAATTGCTACCTAAAAAAAATATTCAAGTTATTTACAAAATTAAAAATTACGTGTCATCAAAAATATAATTTTTTTTAACAACATAATGTATAATCACACTCAAGAAAAAAATTAGCAGAGTTTTTAATACTTTTTATAAGAACACATTAATATTTTTAAACGTCAAAACTGGGTAATTTGTTTTATAACTGTTACCAGTGTGTTAGTGGAATTAGTGATCAGACTAAATATTATTGCATAAGAAAAAGTAATAAAAGTGCTGTAAAATTATAAAAGCCGAATCCATATACATATGTATTACAAATTTTATAATAAGTGTGACTATCAGCTTCTCCCTTATAGGACTGTTAGAAATTTTGAAATTTTGCAGCCTACCCCATTGTACTTCCAAACGCTAAGAATTTCTAAGAATAAATGGCAACATCTGCAGGTCCTCAGATTTTTGTTTCCCTCAGACTGTCATCATTATTATGATAGTATACTACCATATGGGGGATTTCATGTCAAGTGACCCAATTTTGAAATCGATGTCTTCCGATTTGGATGAAATTTGCACCAAGGTTAGTCCTATTGGATAGTAGTTTAGACACAAATTTTCAACAAGATCGGTCTAAAAGTTTCTGAGTTAGTGGGGGTCAAAATTTGACATTTTGGCCATACAGGTGTTCTTTCTTATCCATGTTACTTATTACCTATTGGTGTTAGCAAAATTTGTCCCAAGTAGCTTCGATAGCTAGTTGATCCATCTTTTGAAAAAATTTTTTTTTGTTTTTTTAAAAATTTTTTTTTTTTAAATTTAAAACTTTTTTTTATTTTTTTTTTAGCGGGAATGTTTTTTTTTTTTTTTTTGCTCAAAAGAAAGCTCATGTCTTTTCCTTTAAGGTAGTTTTGGTCGCTTTTTGAGATGCGAGTGGCTTATGTATAAAAAAAAATAATTTCTAACTCTAGACGAGGGTTTTTAAATTTTTAGCATATGCAGTGTTCTTTCCCATCCATGTAACTTATTACGTATTGGTGTTAGCAAAATTTGTCCCAAGTAACTTCGATAGCAATTTGATCAATAAAAAATTTTTTAAAACTTATTTTTTAAATTTAAAATTTTTTTTTTTAATGTAAAATTTTTTTTTTTATCCGGAGTGTTTTTTTTTTTTTTTTTTTTTTTTGCTCAAAAGAAAGCTTATGTCTTTTCCTTTAAGGTAGTTTTGGTCGCTTTTTGGGATGCGAGTGGCTTATGTATAAAAAAAAAATAATTTCTAACTCTAGACGAGGGTTTTTCAACTTTTAGCATATGCACTATTTTGAATTTTTTCCTATTTGTGTTTAAGTGTTTCTAAAGCCTTAAAAATAAAACGTATGCAAAGAAACTAGACAAATTAACCTTTCCGACGGTATGTTACAAACCCAATTATTATTTTATACTTTCGATACTGTAATAATGTTAATCCCAGGAATAAAATCACTTTTTTTCTGTAGAAATGTTGACAAACAATTCTTTTTTTAATTTTTCCTACATAAAAAAATATACAGTTTTTAGCGCACGTAATACTGAATGTGATTTTTGTTGTCAAAATATCAGGTACCCCAGAGACAAGTGTTTAAATCAGGTGGAAATATTCTATGGCCATTCTCCGAAATACCAGTTAATTTATTATTTTATGACACTTGCCTTTAAAATGTGGGTGGAGAGATAGAAGTTAACAGGTAGTTTTTTAATATTATGTTTAGAAGGTGAAAATTTACAGGTGGCTTATTTTTATTATTATTAGTAATAATTGGTTGAAAAAGGTACTTTATTATTTTTATTATGTAACATGCGGTTAACCCACACTAAGCCCTTCTTCACCCTTATAAAAAAATTAGACACCTTCATTAGAATGCACTACCTATATGATCTTAAAAAAAACTATTTATTGTCATTCTGAAGACTTTCGGTATTCAGTTTTTTTGAAACAGCGTTACAGCTTAGACGTGTGTTATTTACATAATTAATTTTTACAATGTCTACAGCTCCGAAAAAGGTTAAGCTTCAAAGTGAGATATTTGCTTCTTTTTGTTTTAATTCCTTTAACAAAAAAGTTCACAGATCATCGGATATGCGAAATATTTCCGACGGCTTATTAAAAAAATTTCCTACGCTGTCAAAACGGTGGAAAGTTTGTGGTTAATGCAGGAAAGAGCTGGGAAAGTTGAACGAATTACCGGATTTGAATAGTAATGAGCCTTGCGTTGAAGTAATCCCAGATGAAGACAAAAGTAGTTCTGAGAATGATGACAGAACTGTTGATGATGATGGTTATTCTATATTTTCAGTAGAAGGTATACGTTCAAAGAATGAGTGTCAAAACAAATATCATAAGGATGCAGTAGAAGTTCTGGAACAAATAAAAGAGAAATACAAGACGTCACAGAGCAGAGCTGAAAGAATTCAACTTCTTACGCTTGCTCCATCCACATGGAGTTGTGCCAAAATAATGGCTGAGTTTGGAACGTCTCAACGAAAAGCAAGAATTGCTAAAAAATTGGTTGCTGAGCATGGTATTCTCACACTCCCAAACAAAAAGAAGGGGAAAACTTTAGAGTGCGAAACTGAAGCTCTAGTAACTCAGTTTTATCAGCGAGATGATATGAGTCGCTTGATGCCAGGGATGAAAGACTGGATGTCCGTACGAATCGATGGCAAGAAAGTTCAAATGCAAAAGAGAATGGTTCTCTGCAACCTGAATGAGTTATTCGCAACATTTCAAACAGAACACGATGATGTCAAAATTGGCTTCACGAAATTTACCCAACTGAGGCCAAAACACTGCGTTTTGGCAGGAAGCAGCGGAACTCACACAGTATGCGTTTGCATTTACCATGAAAATGTTAAACTGATGTTAAAGGAAATTAACTTAAGGTATTTAACAAATGATTCACCAGAAGAATTGCACGATTACCGCGATTGCCTTAAATTGACTATGTGTCCTAATGCAACAACTTCTTGCCACTTAGGAGAATGTTCAAATTGCCCGGAAACAACATTCATCAAAGAGAATTGTATTAACTCTTTTGAGCGAGAATGTATTGAGGAGATAAAATTTGAATCTTGGCTTCAGACTGAAAGATGCACATTGAAAACAATCATTTCAAATGTAGATGATTTTGTGGACGAAATGTGTAGAGGATTGCTAAATTTGAGAACCCATGACTTTTTAGTCAAAGAGCAGTGGTCATTCTTCAAGAATTTGAAGATACATTTGAAGTCTGGTGAATTCGTTATTTCGTTTGATTTCGCAGAGAACTATAAATATGTTCTTCAGGATGCCATACAGTCATTCCACTTCAATAACGACCAAGCAACTATATTCACAGTAGTTATTTACTACATGAAAGATGAAAAACTGGAACACAAAAGTATGGCAATCATATCCGACAATTTAAAACATGATACCGTTTCAGTTTATGAATACCAGAAGATAATACTAAATTATCTTAAATGTAATTTTACAGTAGAGAAGGTATACTACATTTCGGACGGAGCTCGTCAACATTTTAAAAACAAAAGTAGCTTCGCAAATCTTTTAGCTCATGAAAAAGATTTTGGAATGCCAGCTGAGTGGCATTTTCATCCTACTGCTCATGGTAAAGGAGCATGTGATGGTGTTGGAGCAAACCTCAAAAGAAATGCAGCGAAGTATAGTCTCCAGTGCTCTCACCAAGATCGCATCTTAGATGCGACTGCTTTATTCCATTGGGCAAAGAATTATTGTAACGAAAATGAAATAGTTTTTAGTAGCAAAGAGGATCATGCGGAAACATTGAAAACACTGAAAAGCAGATTCGATGCCGCTGGAACAATCGATGGCACCGCTCAATACCATGCTTTTATACCGCTTGACGATGGAAGACTCAAGTTGAAAAAGTTTTCTGCCTCTACTCAATGCGATTTCTTTCCAAAACCAGCAGCGAAATCAACAGCTAAACGAAGTAACTCCAACAAAGGATTGGCAAAAAAAAAAGCAGAAAATAAGGGCGATACATAGGGAGGGTGAAAGACTGGGTATTTGAAAATTTGCAAATTTAAACACTTCATTAGCTACAACAAATGTAAAAAAAATTAGGATATAAAAGGATCTAATGTGATGAGGATAAAATTTTATTAAATTGTTTATCTTTTTATTATTATTATTAGAAATTATTATTATTATAATTATATATTAATTTAATTATTATTACAAATTAATAAAAAGAATTTAATTTGTCAACATTTCTACAGAAAAAAAGTGATTTTATTCCTGAGATTAACATATTGTGGGCATTACAGTATCGAAGGTATAAAATAATAATAGGGTTTGTAACATACCGTCGGAAAGGTTAATTTGTCTAGTTTCTTTGCATACGTTTTATTTTTAAGGCTTTAGAAACACTTAAACACAAATAGGAAAAAATTCAAAATAGTGCATATTAGACTGGTCGCAATTTTTTTTTTTTTAATTTACATGTTTGCGCTAAGAAATCAAGTCCTAATTTTTCAGCTCAATCCGACGGTGCCTAGTCGTGCCAAGTGGGGCCCAAAGTTCCCCATTTTATAAAAAAAAACATCTTTTCTATCAGATCTTTATAGTAATACTAGTTGAAAAGCCGAAAATCAAAAATATGACTACGCTACGATCTTCGGCAGAGAAAGTACTTCAAGTGTGCCAAATTTCAGCTTCCTATGTCATCAGATGGCTTCAGAAAGTTGCGGAAAGAATAGGACATACATGCAAACATCCTGACATACAAAGAAATTATATATTGTATAGATAGATTAAAGTATTTGCAGTTTAATATTTTAATAATTTTAACTAATTCGGGGTCGCTGAATCCAGTGGTTTTTTTAGGTTAGCTTTAGTTTTCGAGATATACCGTTATTTCGAAAATTAAGGATGTTGCACAACATATGTTCGCGCAACTCAAAAACGCTTTAGCTTATTGAAAAACTAAAAAAACCGAAATTCGGCAATAAAATTTACTTTAAGAAAGTTAAAACTTTTTTTTTCATATTGGCTTTAGTTTCGAGATATACCGTTATTTCGAAAATTAGGGACGTTGCACAACATATATTCGCGTAACTCAAAAACGCTTTAGTTTATTGAAAAACAAAAAAAAACCGAAACTCCGCAATAAAATTTACTTTAAGAAAGTTAAAACTTTTTTCTTCATATTGGCTTTGGTTTTCGAGATATACCGTTATTTCGAAAATTAAGGAGGTTGCACAACATATGTTCGCGTAACTCAAAAACGCTTTAGCTTATTGAAAAACTAAAAAAAAACCGAAATTCCGCAATAAAATTTACTTTAAGAAAGGTAAAACGTTTTTCTTATATGCGCAGTCGTTTTAGAAACATAATTTTTTTTCTGGAAAAAAAAATTATTATTTTATTAAAATTTAGGAATTTTTGTTTTTAAAAATTCATAACAAATTGAAAAATTGAGCTATGCTTCTTATTTTATAGAGTCATATAAAAAACAATATTGCAAACAAGCTATAAATGATTAAAATCTGTTCACAACTTTTGATTTTATGTATTCACAAAAGACGAAAAATTTTAATTAATTTAAGAATTTTATTAAACCGCCATATTTGTATAATTGAAATTCTTATATTTGGCCCGTGTAGTGCCTAGGATGCCTCAAGAAGGGTCAAATGTATGACCAACTCAACTTTATTTTTCATCTCCATCATTTATTTCTAAAATACCTACCTGCTATCTCCATTCATTAAGGGGCTCCCATTCAAAATTTTAACTACAGACTAGAAATATATTGAAGAAAAAGCTCCATAACTGCCAAGGAGTCAGACCTAGGGGAATAGAATGTATGACCGACCTCAATTAGTTTTTTGTCCTAAAAATTTTCTCGAGACATACTTGCCCTTTACCTTTACTTTTTAGGGGGGCTCTCATACAAATTCATTTAAAATTGGAAAATGCAGCTATGCTTCTACAATAATTTTTTTAATGAAAATTTCGAAATTTCAAAAAAAAGTGTAAATTTATTTGATTGATTTTCTTAAGTTGAAAAATTTAAAAGAGAAGATTTGTTGTGGGACGGATATAAATGACGATAGTGCTCAACAACTTGGAGTAGGTACTGCTTATCTGTCTCATCTTGAATACATAAAATCAAAAGTTGTGAACAGATTTTAATCATTTATAGCTTGTTTTGTTTGCAATATTGTTTGTTATATGACTCTATAAAATTAGAAGCATAGCTCCATTTTTCAATTTTTTATGAATTTTTAAAAACAAAAATTCCTAAATTTTAATAAAAAAATTATTTTTTTTCCAGAAAAAAAAATTATGTTTCTAAAACGACTGTGCATATAAGAAAAATTGCGGAATTATTGCGGAATTTCGGTTTTTTTTTAGTTTTTCAATAAGCTAAAGCGTTTTTGAGTTACGCGAACATATGTTGTGCAACCTCCTTAATTTTCGAAATAACGGTATATCTCGAAAACCAAAGCCAATATGAAGAAAAAAGTTTTAACTTTCTTAAAGTAAATTTTATTGCGGAGTTTCGGTTTTCTTTTGTTTTTCAATAAACTAAAGCGTTTTTGAGTTACGCGAATATATGTTGTGCAACCTCCCTAATTTTCGAAATAACGGTATATCTCGAAACTAAAGCCAATATGAAGAAAAAAGTTTTAACTTTCTTAAAGTAAATGTTATTGCCGAATTTCTGTTTTTTAGTTTTTCAATAAGCTAAAGCGTTTTTGAGTTGCGCGAACATATGTTGTGCAACATCCTTAATTTTCGAAATAACGGTATATCTCGAAAACTAAAGCTAACCTAAAAAAACGGCTAGCACCACTGGATTCAGCGACCCCGAATTAGTTAAAATTAGTTAAAAATCTTTCGTTCGTATCATACTAAAATATTAAACTGCAAATACTTTAATCTATCTATACAATGGGCCGCGTGAATAAAAAGGTAGCTTTAGCTAATACTTGAAATTTTGAAGCTTAAACTAGCTTTGAGGTGAATAAAAATTTGAGTTAAAGCTAGTACTTTATACTGACTAGTAAAAACTAGTTTTCCTAGTGTTGACTCAAAAAATGTGTGAATAAAAACGAGTGAATGCTTAAAAAGACTAGTTTTTGCTTAATTTTTTTAAGCTTATGATTGGGGTGCTTGAAGTATGTATTTAGCAACAATATTTAAAAAAAATGGATTTTTTTTGTTTAATTTTATGAACGTTGGCCAAAGAAAAGAATATCTCCTAAGAGCAGATTTTCATCCAGAAGTTTATTTAAAATTATTTATTTTTCGGGAAAATATCTAAAATGGTAAAATCTCTGTAAATGTCACATATACATTTAAATATGTACATATCCCTGCAGGAAATGTCACTAGTGAATTTCTACTGATTCACTGTTGACACAGTCACCAGTACTAGTGACATATTATACCCCAGGCAATGTTATTTACAATAGACATTTAACATGTGCGTGGCATTGGAAATCTACTACTGACGTTGGTACTACTGACTAGGTAGTTCCATTGGGAACATATGTAGACATTGAAACCAGAGAATCGCTAGTACATTTTAGAAAAAGTAGTTTACACTTTTTGTAAGAATACGAAGTCATAACAATCTTTTTTTATCAATTCTTCAGCTTTTATAGGAATTGTACTTCTCAGTTGTTATTGATAAAATCTTTTTCGTATTAAATCCAAATATAGTGGCAAATGTAATGTAGTGTAGACACTTCGTTAACAATGTCACCAATATAGTCGACAAAACTGGTGACTTGGAGACACTTGCACCCAGGTTTCCTTCACGGATGTTTGAGTTTACCACATCAAAAGAATTACTTGAAAGCAAAAACAAAGTCATAAATATATTTTATTTTTGTGGTTGGTTTCTACAGAAATTCACTTTTTTGTAGATTAAATTTTTTTGCAGATTCAATTTTTTTGTAGAAAGCAATTTTATAATTAGGGCTATAATTTTTATAAATTTTTTTAAAACAAGTTACACAATAATAAATAACAATCATTGATAAAGGTCGGTACAGACTTTTGCCATAGAAAGTCTGTGTTGCATTTTTTAAATAAAATAAAAACAATTTTTGAAAAGGAAAAAATTAAATAAAAATATCAATACACAGTACTTGTTAACGCTTCAAGACATAAAAAAGGAAATAAAAATTTTTTGTACTTATATTCTGTTTTATACATTAATATTTTTGAAAATAAGTTTAAAAAAATTTAAGTTTTTGACATTTTTGCACTTTGTAATTAATTTAATTTAATAGTCACATTTTCCAGCGTTTGCTTCCCCTTTTAAGCACTAGCTATCTAGCACTAGCAAAGAGTTATTCACACTTTTTGTAGTTTAAACTTTTCAGCATAGCTAGTACTGAAAAGTAAAAGCTAGTGCTAGTACTTAGTACTAGCTAGTATAAGCTTCATTTTTATTCACTCGACCCAATATATAATTTCTTAGTATGTCAGGATGTTTGCATGTATGTCCTATTCTTTCCGCAACTTTCTGAAGCCATCTGATGACATAGGAAGCTGAAATTTGGCACACTTGAAGTACTTTCTCTGCCGAAGATCGTAGCGTAGTCATATTTTTGATTTTCGGCTTTTCAACTAGTATTACTATAAAGATCTCATAGAAAAGATGTTTTTTTTTTATCATATGGGGAACTTTGGGCCCCACTTGGCACGACTAGGCACCGTCGGATTGAGCTGAAAAATTAGGACTTGATTTCTTACACCAAACCTCATATTTAAAGCAGCGCAAACATTTAAATTTAAAAAAAAAATCCCATACAAGATGCGACCAGTCTAGTGCATATGCTAAAAATTGAAAAACCCTCGTCTAGAGTTAGAAATTATTTTTTTTTATACATAAGCCACTCGCATCCCAAAAAGCGACGAAAACTTCCTTAAAGGAAAAGACATAAGCTTTCTTTTGAGCAAAAAAAAAAAAAAAAAAAAACATTCCGGATAAAAAAAAAATTTTACATTAAAAAAAAAAATTTTAAATTTAAAAAAAAAGTTTTAAAAAATTTTTTTAAAAAAAAAAAATTTAATTTTTCAAAATATTGATCAAATTGCTATCGAAAATACTTGGGACAAATTTTGCCAACACCAATACGTAATAAGTTACATGGATGGGAAAGAACACTGCATATGCTAAAAATTTAAAAACCCTTGTCTAGAGTTAGAAATTATTTTTTTTTATACATAAGCCACTCGCATCCCAAAAAGCGACCAAAACTACCTTAAAGGAAAAGACATACGCTTTCTTTTGAGCAAAAAAAAAAAAAAAAAAAAACATTCCGGATAAAAAAAAATAAAAAAAATTTTACATTAAAAAAAAAATTTTAAATTTAAAAAAAAGTTTTAAAAAATTTAAAAAAAAAAAAAAAAATTTTTTTCAAAATATTGATCAAATTGCTATCGAAGTTACTTGGGACAAATTTTGCCATCACCAATACGTAATAAGTTACATGGATGGGAAAGAACACTGCATATGCTAAAAATTGAAAAACCCTCGTCTAGGGTTAGAAATTATTTTTTTTTATACATAAGCCACTCGCATCCCAAAAAGCGACCAAAACTACCTTAAAGGAAAAGACATAAGCTTTCTGTTGAGCAAAAAAAAAAAAAAAAAAAACACCGGATAAAAAAAAAATAAAAAAAAATTTTACATTAAAAAAAAAAATTTTAAATTTAAAAAAAAGTATTAAAAAATTTAAAAAAAAAAAAAATTTTTTTTTCAAAATATTGATCAAATTGCTATCGAAGTTACTTGGGACAAATTTTGCCATCACCAATACGTAATAAGTTACATGGATGGGAAAGAACACTGCATATGCTAAAAATTGAAAAACCCTCGTCTAGAGTTAGAAATTATTTTTTTTTATACATAAGCCACTCGCATCCCAAAATGCGAACAAAACTACCTTAAAGGAAAAGACATAAGCTTTCTTTTGAGCAAAAAAAAAAAAAAAAAACATTCCGGATAAAAAAAAAAAAAAAAAAAAAAATTTAAATTTAAAAAAAAAGTTTTAAAAAAGGAAAAGGAAAAGACATAAGCTTTGTTTTGAATAAAAAAAAAAAAAAAACATTCCCGCTAAAAAAAAATAAAAAAAAGTTTTAAATTTAAAAAAAAAAAATAAAAAAAAAATTTTTAAAAAAACAAAAAAAAATTTTTTCAAAAGATGGATCAACTAGCTATCGAAGCTACTTGGGACAAATTTTGCTAACACCAATAGGTAATAAGTAACATGGATAAGAAAGAACACCTGTATGGCCAAAATGTCAAATTTTGACCCTCACTAACTCAGAAACTTTTTGACCGATCTTGTTGAAAATTTGTGTCTAAACTACTAGCCAATTGGTGCACATTTCATCCAAATCGGAAGACATCGATTTCAAAATTGGGTCACGACATGAAATCCCCCATATACATTTGACTGGTCGCATCTTGTATGGGATTTTTTTTTTTTAAATTTAATTGTTTGCGCTGCTTAAAATATGAGGTTTGGTGTAAGAAATCATGATCTAATTTTTCAGGTCAATCTGACGGTGCCTAGCCGTGCCGGGTGGGGCCCAAAGTTCCCCATATTATAAAAAAACATCTTTTCTATCAGATCTTTATAGTTATACTAGTTGAAAAGCCGAAAATCTAAAATATGGCTTCGTTACGATCTTCCGCAGAGAAAGTACTTCAAGTGTGCCAAATTTCAGCTTCCTATGTCATCAGATGGCTTCAGAAAGTTGCGGAAAGAATAGGACATACATGCAAACATCCTGACATACTAAGAAATTATATATTGTATAGATAGATTAACATATGTTCGCGCAACTCAAAAACGCTTTAGCTTATTGAAAAACTAAAAAAAACCGAAATTACGCAATAAAATTTACTTTAAGAAAGGTAAAACATTTTTCTGGAAAAAAAAATAATTTTTTATTAAAATTTCGGAATTTTTGTTTTTAAAAATTCATTTAAAGTTTAAAAATGTAGCTATGCTTCTAATTTTATGCAGACATATAAAAAACAACATTGCAAACAAAACAAGCTATAAATGATTAAAATCTGTAAACATCTTTTGATGTTATGTATTCACAAAAGATGTGGCGGTTTAATAAAATTCTTAAATTAATTAAAATTTTTTTTAGTTTTTCAATAAACTGAAGCGTTTTTGAGTTACGCGAACATATGTTGTGCAACCTCCTTTATTTTCGAAATAACGTTATATCTCGAAAACCAAAGCCAACATAAAGAAAAAAGTTTCAACTTTCTTAAAGTAAATTTTATTGCGGAATTTCGGTGTTTTTTAGTTTTTCAATAAACTAAAGCGTTTTTGAGTAACGCGAACATATGTTGTGCAACCTCCTTAATTTTCGAAATAACGGTATATCTCGAAAACCAAAGCCAACATAAAGAAAAAATTTTTAACTTTCTTAAAGTAAATTTTATTGCGGAATTTCGGTTTTCTTTTGTTTTTCAATAAACTAAAGCGTTTTTGAGTTACGCGAATATATGTTGTGCAACCTCCCTAATTTTCGAAATAACGGTATATCTCGAAACTAAAGCCAATATGAAGAAAAAAGTTTTAACTTTCTTAAAGTAAATTTTATTGCCGAATTTCGGTTTTTTAGTTTTTCAATAAGCTAAAGCGTTTTTGAGTTGCGCGAACATATGTTGTGCAACATCCTTAATTTTCGAAATAACGGTATATCTCGAAAACTAAAGCTAACCTAAAAAAACGGCTGGATTCAGCGACCCCGAATTAGTTAAAATTAGTTAAAAATCTTTCGTTCGTATCATACTAAAATATTAAACTGCAAATACTTTAATCTATCTATACAATGGGCCGCGTGAATAAAAAGGTAGCTTTAGCTAATACTTGAAATTTTGAAGCTTAAACTAGCTTTGAGGTGAATAAAAATTTGAGTTAAAGCTAGTACTTTATACTGACTAGTAAAAACTAGTTTTCCTAGTGTTGACTCAAAAAATGTGTGAATAAAAACGAGTGAATGCTTAAAAAGACTAGTTTTTGCTTAATTTTTTTAAGCTTATGATTGGGGTGCTTGAAGTATGTATTTAGCAACAATATTTAAAAAAAATGGATTTTTTTTGTTTAATTTTATGAACGTTGGCCAAAGAAAAGAATATCTCCTAAGAGCAGATTTTCATCCAGAAGTTTATTTAAAATTATTTATTTTTCGGGAAAATATCTAAAATGGTAAAATCTCTGTAAATGTCACATATACATTTAAATATGTACATATCCCTGCAGGAAATGTCACTAGTGAATTTCTACTGATTCACTGTTGACACAGTCACCAGTACTAGTGACATATTATACCCCAGGCAATGTTATTTACAATAGACATTTAACATGTGCGTGGCATTGGAAATCTACTACTGACGTTGGTACTACTGACTAGGTAGTTCCATTGGGAACATATGTAGACATTGAAACCAGAGAATCGCTAGTACATTTTAGAAAAAGTAGTTTACACTTTTTGTAAGAATACGAAGTCATAACAATCTTTTTTTATAAATTCTTCAGCTTTTATAGGAATTGTACTTCTCAGTTGTTATTGATAAAATCTTTTTCGTATTAAATCCAAATATAGTGGCAAATGTAATGTAGTGTAGACACTTCGTTAACAATGTCACCAATATAGTCGACAAAACTGGTGACTTGGAGACACTTGCACCCAGGTTTCCTTCACGGATGTTTGAGTTTACCACATCAAAAGAATTACTTGAAAGCAAAAACAAAGTCATAAATATATTTTATTTTTGTGGTTGGTTTCTACAGAAATTCACTTTTTTGTAGATTCAATTTTTTTGCAGATTCAATTTTTTTGTAGAAAGCAATTTTATAATTAGGGCTATAATTTTTATAAATTTTTTTAAAACAAGTTACACAATAATAAATAACAATCATTGATAAAGGTCGGTACAGACTTTTGCCATAGAAAGTCTGTGTTGCATTTTTTAAATAAAATAAAAACAATTCTTGAAAAGGAAAAAATTAAATAAAAATATCAATACACAGTACTTGTTAACGCTTCAAGACATAAAAAAGGAAATAAAAATTTTTTGTACTTATATTCTGTTTTATACATTAATATTTTTGAAAATAAGTTTAAAAAAATTTAAGTTTTTGACATTTTTGCACTTTGTAATTAATTTAATTTAATAGTCACATTTTCCAGCGTTTGCTTCCCCTTTTAAGCACTAGCTATCTAGCACTAGCAAAGAGTTATTCACACTTTTTGTAGTTTAAACTTTTCAGCATAGCTAGTACTGAAAAGTAAAAGCTAGTGCTAGTACTTAGTACTAGCTAGTATAAGCTTCATTTTTATTCACTCGACCCAATATATAATTTCTTAGTATGTCAGGATGTTTGCATGTATGTCCTATTCTTTCCGCAACTTTCTGAAGCCATCTGATGACATAGGAAGCTGAAATTTGGCACACTTGAAGTACTTTCTCTGCCGAAGATCGTAGCGTAGTCATATTTTTGATTTTCGGCTTTTCAACTAGTATTACTATAAAGATCTCATAGAAAAGATGTTTTTTTTTTATCATATGGGGAACTTTGGGCCCCACTTGGCACGACTAGGCACCGTCGGATTGAGCTGAAAAATTAGGACTTGATTTCTTACACCAAACCTCATATTTAAAGCAGCGCAAACATTTAAATTTAAAAAAAAAATCCCATACAAGATGCGACCAGTCTAGTGCATATGCTAAAAATTGAAAAACCCTCGTCTAGAGTTAGAAATTATTTTTTTTTATACATAAGCCACTCGCATCCCAAAAAGCGACGAAAACTTCCTTAAAGGAAAAGACATAAGCTTTCTTTTGAGCAAAAAAAAAAAAAAAAAAAAACATTCCGGATAAAAAAAAAATTTTACATTAAAAAAAAAAATTTTAAATTTAAAAAAAAAGTTTTAAAAAATTTTTTTAAAAAAAAAAAATTTAATTTTTCAAAATATTGATCAAATTGCTATCGAAAATACTTGGGACAAATTTTGCCAACACCAATACGTAATAAGTTACATGGATGGGAAAGAACACTGCATATGCTAAAAATTTAAAAACCCTTGTCTAGAGTTAGAAATTATTTTTTTTTATACATAAGCCACTCGCATCCCAAAAAGCGACCAAAACTACCTTAAAGGAAAAGACATACGCTTTCTTTTGAGCAAAAAAAAAAAAAAAAAAAAAAACATTCCGGATAAAAAAAAAATAAAAAAAAATTTTACATTAAAAAAAAAATTTTAAATTTAAAAAAAAGTTTTAAAAAATTTAAAAAAAAAAAAAAATTTTTTTTCAAAATATTGATCAAATTGCTATCGAAGTTACTTGGGACAAATTTTGCCATCACCAATACGTAATAAGTTACATGGATGGGAAAGAACACTGCATATGCTAAAAATTGAAAAACCCTCGTCTAGGGTTAGAAATTATTTTTTTTTATACATAAGCCACTCGCATCCCAAAAAGCGACCAAAACTACCTTAAAGGAAAAGACATAAGCTTTCTGTTGAGCAAAAAAAAAAAAAAAAAAACACTCCGGATAAAAAAAAAATAAAAAAAAATTTTACATTAAAAAAAAAAATTTTAAATTTAAAAAAAAGTATTAAAAAATTTAAAAAAAAAAAAAATTTTTTTTTCAAAATATTGATCAAATTGCTATCGAAGTTACTTGGGACAAATTTTGCCATCACCAATACGTAATAAGTTACATGGATGGGAAAGAACACTGCATATGCTAAAAATTGAAAAACCCTCGTCTAGAGTTAGAAATTATTTTTTTTTATACATAAGCCACTCGCATCCCAAAATGCGAACAAAACTACCTTAAAGGAAAAGACATAAGCTTTCTTTTGAGCAAAAAAAAAAAAAAAAAAACATTCCGGATAAAAAAAAAAAATTTTAAATTTAAAAAAAAAAGTTTTAAAAAATTTTTTAAAAAAAAAAATTTTTTTTTTTTCAAAATATTGATCAAATTGCTATCGAAGTTACTTGGGACAAATTTTGCTAACACCAATACGTAATAAGTTACATGGATGGGAAAGAACACTGCATATGCTAAAAATTGAAAAACCCTCGTCTAGAGTTAGAAATTATTTTTTTTTATACATAAGCCACTCGCATCCCAAAAAGCGACCAAAACTACCTTAAAGGAAAAGACATAAGCTTTGTTTTGAATAAAAAAAAAAAAAAAACATTCCCGCTAAAAAAAAATAAAAAAAAGTTTTAAATTTAAAAAAAAAAAATAAAAAAAAAATTTTTAAAAAAACAAAAAAAAATTTTTTCAAAAGATGGATCAACTAGCTATCGAAGCTACTTGGGACAAATTTTGCTAACACCAATAGGTAATAAGTAACATGGATAAGAAAGAACACCTGTATGGCCAAAATGTCAAATTTTGACCCCCACTAACTCAGAAACTTTTTGACCGATCTTGTTGAAAATTTGTGCCTAAACTACTAGCCAATAGGACTAACCTTGGTGCACATTTCATCCAAATCGGAAGACATCGATTTCAAAATTGGGTCACGACATGAAATCCCCCATATACATTTGACTGGTCGCATCTTGTATGGGATTTTTTTTTTTTAAATTTAATTGTTTGCGCTGCTTAAAATATGAGGTTTGGTGTAAGAAATCATGATCTAATTTTTCAGGTCAATCTGACGGTGCCTAGCCGTGCCGGGTGGGGCCCAAAGTTCCCCATATTATAAAAAAACATCTTTTCTATCAGATCTTTATAGTTATACTAGTTGAAAAGCCGAAAATCTAAAATATGGCTTCGTTACGATCTTCCGCAGAGAAAGTACTTCAAGTGTGCCAAATTTCAGCTTCCTATGTCATCAGATGGCTTCAGAAAGTTGCGGAAAGAATAGGACATACATGCAAACATCCTGACATACTAAGAAATTATATATTGTATAGATAGATTAACATATGTTCGCGCAACTCAAAAACGCTTTAGCTTATTGAAAAACTAAAAAAAACCGAAATTACGCAATAAAATTTACTTTAAGAAAGGTAAAACATTTTTCTGGAAAAAAAAATAATTTTTTATTAAAATTTCGGAATTTTTGTTTTTAAAAATTCATTTAAAGTTTAAAAATGTAGCTATGCTTCTAATTTTATGCAGACATATAAAAAACAACATTGCAAACAAAACAAGCTATAAATGATTAAAATCTGTAAACATCTTTTGATGTTATGTATTCACAAAAGATGTGGCGGTTTAATAAAATTCTTAAATTAATTAAAATTTTTTTTAGTTTTTCAATAAACTGAAGCGTTTTTGAGTTACGCGAACATATGTTGTGCAACCTCCTTTATTTTCGAAATAACGGTATATCTCGAAAACCAAAGCCAACATAAAGAAAAAAGTTTCAACTTTCTTAAAGTAAATTTTATTGCGGAATTTCGGTGTTTTTTAGTTTTTCAATAAACTAAAGCGTTTTTGAGTAACGCGAACATATGTTGTGCAACCTCCTTAATTTTCGAAATAACGGTATATCTCGAAAACCAAAGCCAACATAAAGAAAAAATTTTTAACTTTCTTAAAGTAAATTTTATTGCGGAATTTCGGTTTTTTTAGTTTTTCAATAAACTAAAGCGTTTTTGAGTTGCGCGAACATATGTTAATCTATCTATACAATATATAATTTCTTAAGGTACGTTCAGACTAATGAAATATTTGACCAAAATATTTGTTCTGATATTTGCTTCAAACTGTGTGAAACAAAAAAATATTTTGTTTAATGTTCACACTAAGCTCAAATATTTGACAAATTTTGTTTGTTAAAACAGTAGGCAAATAGTGTCAAATAAAATAAACGAAATCATGTTTGCCATGCGTTCAGACTTAGACAAAAATTTGCATCAAATAATTATTTAATGAAAGTGTTCAAAAATTAAAATATATTTCACAAATAGTAAAAATTGCCAAATTAGCGGAAATTTGCAAAAATTTGCTAAAAGCGGTATGATAGCAAAGCCAAATAGTTATTAAAAATCATTAAAGCTGTAAAGATTCACAGGGAAAAATCGCTTCTTCGCGAGCATGTCTAAAATTCGCGAAAAATTGCAAACAAACCCTAAAATTTATTTGAAATTGTTTAAAAAAACAAATTGTCGGAAAATAGCAAAAAAATGGTTTTTGCAAAATCAGCGAAAATTCGCGAAAAAATTTTAAATTTCAAACAAGCCATAAAATTGATTAAAAGTCCCTAAAAGTATAAGGAATGGCAAAAATTCGTTAAAAATTGCCAAATTAGCGGAAATTTGTAAAAATTTGCTAATAGCGGCATGATAGCAAAGCTTAATAGTTGTTAAAAATCGTTAAATCTGATAATAATCACAGAAAGAAATCGCTTCTATCACGAACATGGCTAAAATTCGCGAAAAATTGCAAACTTGGAAACAAACCATAAAATTTATTTGAAATCGCTTAATCGGATAAAAAATACAAAATGTCGGGGAAAACAAAAAAAAAAAAAAATTGCAAAATCAGCGAAAATTCGCGAACAATTTTAAAATTTCAAACAAAACCATACAATTTATTAAAAGTGCCTAAAACTATAAGGAATGGCAAAAATTCTATAAAAATTGCTAAAATAGCGGAAATTAGCAATAATTTGCTAATAGCGGCATGATAGCACAGTCTAATAATTATAAAAAATCGTTAAAACTGTAAAGAATCCAAAAAATTACAAGAAAAATTGCTTCTATAGGTAACATGGCTAAAATTATTTGTCGTTGTTTGCTCTTACAATTTTTTTGTAATATCAAATAAATGTTTGCTCAAAAACTACTAAATATTTGATTTTTTGTGTTCACACTATGTTCACATTGGACAAATATTTGTTTGCCTACAAATAATTTTATTTGCTCAAAATCAGCTGTTATTTTATTTGACACTCAAAAATATTTTGTGTTCAGACTACTACAAATGTTTGCCATACACACCGGACAAATAAAATTATTAGCATAGTGTAAAGAGGTATACAAATATTTGTTCCAAACTTGGCTGACACAAAATTGTCTGTTATTTGCGCAAATAAAATTGAAACAAATATTAATGCAATCTAAACCCATGCCCAAACATTTGTCACAAACCATACTATTAGCCCAAACCATTATTTGTTGTGTTTGGACAAATATTAGCATAGTCTAAACGCACCTTTAGTGAAATATTTTATGTTTGCTATCAAATATTTCATCAGTCTGAACGTACCTTTAGTATGTCAGGATGTTTGCATGTATGTCCTATTCTTTCCGCAGCTTTCTGAAGCCATCTGTTGACATAGGAAGCAAAAATTTGGCACACTTGAAGAACTTTCTCTGCGGAAGATCGTAACGAAGCCATATTTTTGATTTTCGGCTTTTCAACTAGTATAACTATAAAGATCTGAAAGAAAATATGTTTTTTTATAATATGTGGAACTTTGGGCCCTACCCGGCACGGCTAGGCACCGTCGGATTGACCTGAAAATTAGATCATGATTTCTTACACCAAACCTAAGAAGCAGCGCAAACAATTAAATTAAAAAAAAAAAAAAAAATTGCGACCAGTCTAATATACATACTTAGTAATTATATACCTTATAAGTTATAATATCTATGTATGTATTTCCTTTTTAATAAATTTAAATAAAGTCGAACTTCCCTATAATGAATCTGTATGGGACCATAAAATTTCTTCATTATAATATAAAAAGTTTATAATGCAAAAGAAATACTTTTATTAGTTTATTTAAAATAATCTTTTTTTTTTATTAAGATTTCATTCTTCCAAGTGGCCCTTCATCAATATCCTCAAAAAGACAGTTATTCTTAATTTTTTGAATAATTGCCTTTTTTTATTTTTTTATAAAGTAGTGAAATATAGACTGTTTAGCTTTATTTTGTGTTAATCCTTTAGAACTACTTTGAAATTGTTTCAGTTTTTATTGATATTATTACTAACCCAGAGGATCTTGAAAAAAATTTAAACTTTTAGAAAACAGATCAAACGATAAAAGCTATGAAGCAATTTTTAAAATTTCTTAGCCCCAGACATTTTGGTACGAAATTGGCAATTTAGAAAACTGCGTGATAATTTATATCCAAACTTGTTTAAATTTGCTTCGTATGTTTTTACTTTACCACATAGTAGCGCATCCGCTGAGCGGATTTTTTCTAAGTTAGCATTATTAAAAAAGAAAATTGTCAAATAGACTGAAAGTAGATACCTTTCAGTCCATGTTATCCACTTTAAATTTTTATCATAATAACTTGGAAGATTGAATTCCAAGTGATTAATTGATTAATAAATATACATAGATTTACGTTTTCAAAAAAAACCTGATATTAACCAAAGATGTTAAGTAATGATTAGATAATGCTAATGATTGCTAATTAACCTTCTTTTGTGAAATTCTCTAATTCATCAAACAATTAGAATTAGCTCAACTAATTCCCATTAGATAATTGAAATTTTTATTCCAATGGTAAAACTAATTGCAATTAGTTGCCATTAGCAAAAAAAATTGGTTTTCCTTTACAATTAGAAATCTAATTGACTTCTGCTAATGCAATTAGATATTCAATTAGCTCGAATTAGAATCAATAATTTTGATTTGAATATCCTACATTAAAGGAAATAGCACTGTTTTGCAACACACCGCTTACGTCTTAAGGCCCTGTGGAGCGACTATTTTCCTTTGCGGGCATTATTAATAGTCCAAGGCGGGGTCGCTTGACGAATTTTCTTTTGAAAAGCTCGTATTGCTGAAAGCGAATATACCCGGCCATTGTAGTTATTAGACAGTTAGTACGTACGTTAAATATGTGTGCATGTATGTAATATATGTACATAAGTAATATATATATGGTTGAAATTCATATTATGAATATTTTAGTTTTTTTTTTTTTTCTTTTGTTTTTGAAAATATCAAAATAATTGATTCTTATTCGAGCTAATCTAAAACTTCAATATTGTAGTTGGAGCCAATTATTAAGTACGTTTATGTCAATTAATGGAGAAAAATATATTGTAAAAAAGTACCAAAACAAGTTACGATTTTCACCCCTTAAACGTTTGAATTTTGAAAAAGACCAAATTTTTATTTTTTTAGACAAATTTCGAATGTGATATAACCTTTAGTTCTATATGTATTGGTTTAATAGATAGATGACGGTGACAAAAAAGTACTAAAATACATGTTTTACACATTTTCTCCCTAAAAGGGCCGAATTTCAAAAAAGTACCTTCACCTAAACATTCAAATATCCAAAAATCCCGTCTTAGTGAATCGATTTGCGGAGAGACCAACCTCCGGTCCAAATTTCAAGTTTTTAGGTTCAGCTTAGGCTGTGCGATGATGAATCAGTGAGTCAGTAACGTTACAATTTTATATATTATATATAATATGCAAACCTGCTAAATCCACTTTTTAAGTAAATTGATATTTTGATACCGTGAGGTAGAGAAAGATACGTCTCGTCGACCAGCATTTTGTTTTTCTTCCAGGGACCGTAACAGTTATGCCTTTTTTCATAAAAGTCAGATGATAACTGTTATTTTTTGATTTTTATTTTTTTGAACAAAAATAACTGTTATTTTTTGATTTTTATTTTTTCGATCAAAAATAACAGTTATTTTTTGATTTTTATTTTTTTGAACAAAAATAACAGTTATTATTTGATTTTTATTTTTTCGAGCCAAAATAAAAGTTATTCTCGAAATAAATTTACGTGTTTTAATAATTTAGATGACTTTAATAATTATTTTAATGTGCATAAGGAATTCCAATGATAATTACACACTAAAATAAAAATTTAAAGTCAACTTTATTATTAAATCACGTACATTTATTTAGAGAATAACTTTTATTTTTGCTCGAAAAAATAAAAATAAAAAAATAACTGTTATTTTTGTTCAAAAAAATAAAAATCAAAAAATAACTGTTATTTTTGATCGAAAAATAGAAATCAAAAAATAACAGTTATTTTTGTTCAAAAAAATAAAAATCAAAAAATAACTGTTAAGTTTGATCTAAAATATAAAAACTAAAATTATAAAAATCAATATATTTTATCATTGACAAGTGCATGAGGAACAATATGGTATACTTAATCAGTTTTTCGACATTTAATTCTATATGCTTTTTTTGTTTCAAAATTCCAATATAACTGTTATTTTCGGTCCCTGTTTTCTTCCATTTGTGTCTTGATGGTTTTTCTTAACCCTTTCCGTCCCCGGCTACACATACGTGTAGGTAAATTTAACGTATTTTGAAGAGAGAAGTTTATACATATATATTTATTTCTTACTTCTTTGACAGCCTGTTTTTAGAAAATGAAAATATTTGTTCGTTCGTAAAAAAACGAACAAAATCAGATTTAGGTTTTCATAAAATAAAAAAAACATTTCCGGCGAGTGACAAGAAAGCTTTAATTTTTTTCTACATACATACACATTTTTGGTTCTTATAAAATTAAAATTTTCGTAATTAATGAAAACAAAAGTAAAAAGAAGACGATTAGGAAATGCATTCGTTGAAAAAACAAATTACAAAATAAAAATGGAAAATAACTAGGATATTTTAAAGAAAGTAATCTAATTTAATAAAGGTTCACTTATAATTACATAAATATGTATTTACAGGTTCAAAAATTCTAGAAACAATGAAACTACATACATTCAAAAAAAGGTGTCAGTCACCGCCTTGAATTAAAAGTATGTCCATGAAGTTTTTAAAGCAATTAAATTTTTTTTTCACGCCCCCAAATACAGCTTTTTTTGTTTATTTTTTTATATAGCGCTGCCATTTATAGTCCGATCTGATCATATCGTATATCGTTGCAAATGGCTTAAGTTTTGATGTTCTTGAAACTTAATAATTATATCTTTTATTCAATTATTATTATTTATTTTTGTATTGGGTTCTACCTGGTTTAATGTAATATGTATGTGAAAATAAATAAAGGGGCTTAATTTTGAGGAGTGTCATAAAGTTAAGTATGAATATTATAAGCCATACATACTAAGTTTTAGAAGGACTTTGTTGGCACGTAAAAAAATTGGACATTTAGGAAAGGATCCAAGATGCCATAAGTGGCGCCCAGAATTTGATGTCGGATTAAAAGTCGCCAAAGTCAAAAATTAAGCCACTGACAAGCCATGAACAACGATTTTCAATATGATGAGCTCGGATATTATATGGCAGCACTATATAAAAAAACAAAAAAGGCTGTATTTGGAGGCGTGACAAAAAATTTCCTGTTTTAGTAACTTCTAGAGGTCTGCACAAATGATTTGGTAGCCAAATGAATGCTGTGTGTGTATTTGATAAGCTTATCAAATGTGTAAAAAAATGAGAGCGAGTCATTCACGCTCAATCATGTTAAATGAGAGATCAACACATTAAAAAGTTAGCCACACACACTTACACTAATTGTGTGTGTTTCTCTATTATTGTTTATTGTTTGATAAACTCAAATTCATACATATTACAATAAAAAAACCTGAGCTTATTGTGTTAAGAGGAAAGTTAAAATTTTAACTAAAAAAGTAATAAAATAAAATGGTTGTAATAAATGTATTTTTTATATGCAAAAGCAATAACAATAATAATATTATAAAAAAAAATATTTTAAAATATGACAAAACCAGTATACAAAGGCAATAATTCTTAAGCACTTAATACACTATATTTTTATTCATTGATGATATAGAATATATAGAAAGAAACAGTAAATGTCAAAAAAATAAGTAAAATTGTTCAACTTAAAATTGGCATTTAAAGCTTAATATATTCAAAGTGTTGCTGAATCAGCGGTTTATGGGCAAATTCAGCGACTTACTGATTTTTTCTTTGTTTTATTTTTGTGTTTCTCATAAACAAAACGTTGACAACATTTAATAAAATAAACAAAACAGTTAAAAAAAAAAAACTAAAAAACTTTGTTTACATTTTTTATAGTTTACTCTTTCTAACACTCACCGTTTCATTCCATCAATTCTATTTCAGTTCAATGAATGAAAAATGTGTTGTCATAACGGTTTAACGAAAATTTTTGAGTTGCTATTTTAAACAGAATTTCGCGCACGCATATGCTCAACGCATAAAAAGAACCCAATTTAATTACAGAAAAAAGATGCAGTATTGCATTAGATGAAGACGGTGTAAATAAAATTATGTTTTTGCATTATAATATTCCAAAGCATGAATTAGAAACTGAAATCAATGCACAAACGGAATAAATGTTAATTTTCATGACTTTATATTTTAGAAAAATAATTTCTATGTTTTCCTCATGAGATACATATGTTCTTCATTAATTATTTAATTTAATATTATTCCGTCTTTTATAAAAAAAGTCTGATATAGGTACCTAGTTCCTTATTATTATTGTCAATGTAGGTATTGAATTTAGTTATATTTTAACTTTATTTATTGAAAACACATTTAATTTGTTTAAATAAAAATTATTTTAATTACAAATTATAAATCTGCTTTTAAGTGTGTATTTTAGTATAGATTGACCTGCCAAAGTATACAAAAGTAGCCAGTTGTAAATTTTTTTAACTTGTTTACGATTAAATTCGGTAGATATAGTAATTATTGTCAACTGTGTGACATAATTAAAAAAACAAGTAAGAGTGCTAAATTAATAACAAATTAATAAAAATTCCATTTGTTAAAATATATATTTAAAACTACTACTTTTTGCTTCTAAAAAGTCTGTATCACTTTTTAATGCAACATCTTTTTACTAATATTTTGTTTTCAATACGATAAAAAAAATGTTAAAACACAAAACACATGTTGTGTTTATGAAACACAATATGTACATCGTCACACAAGTGTATATACTCGAATTAAACAGTAAATTTGTTATTTATACCTGTATCAAATATTTCTCTCACAACACTCACATAAATAATTGAACGCTTTGCACACATAGGCTATTACTTAAGGCCAGTTTACACGGTAATATAATGTATTACGACATGTCGAAAGATTATGTAGAATGAGAAAAATCTTATCATGTAAAAGCAAAATGTATTGAGTAAGAGAGAATACGGATACAAAATCTGACAAGCGGTCGGTAAATGGTTTTTTTCTAAACCATTTTAGAAACTTATGTATTCTCATCACACCAGAGGTGTATTTTAACGGAGTACATTAAAGGTGATAGCATTTTTTTACAATTACAAAAACAACTAAAATCAACTCAGGAAATTTTCATGTTGTTTTTGTAAATATTTAAAACTGCAACCATCTGCTTTTTTGTTATTATTTTTTATTTTACTTATACCATCCGTGTAAACATGAATTATACTTACAAAAGATTTTTATTTTTTTCTTTTAAACACGGAGAGAATTTCATAATATTTTAATTCTACAAAGTCGTAATACATTGTATTACCGTGTAAACTGGCCTTTACACACAATTAATTGTGTATGATTCTAAAATCACACACAACACACTACTTGCTAGTTTGATATGTGAATTCATGTGTCGTTTAATCGCACACATGCAGACCTCTAGTAACTTCATTGACATATCTTTCATTCTACATACATATCTATATGTTGATGTGCAACAAAAGATCTTCTTTATATATTTCTTTTAATTACTGCTTTTATTGTTAACGTTTTCATTCAACATTTTTATTTTTTACTAATTTACCAACACTTTTTATAGAATATTTAATTTAATATTTAATTTTTAGAAATTTAATTTTAAATTTTGTAAACAAAAGCCACGGTTAACCACGAACACAAAATCTTTATATGAATAAAAAATGGATATGTACGAATATTAATGCATTGGCAAAAGCCCTATTAATGTCAACCATGAATAGATGAAAGCTTTCAATGGTTTTTTAAAAACCAAATTTTAAACATTTTCCTATCAATACGAAAACTATGAGTGAGAAGACTTGTGTTTTGCAAAAATAGGCTGTTAGTCTCTGCATGTTATGTGATATCTCTTAATCGTTGTCTAATAAGTTGTTATATGTTTATTTTAGTATTTGTGGAGATTATTCCCTGTCGGAAACTGAGTTAACTTAAAATTAACTTTAAGCTAACTATTTCGCAACTAGGGCTAACTGACACTTGGATTACTTTTCAATGTAAACAACTAACTATTTTAACATTGCGATGTCCTAGGAAGTAGTCAATTGTCCGACTCTGCACTACTTTCAGTTAACTTAAAAGTTAACTTTTTGTAGCTACCCAGCAAGTCAATAAAGTAAAATTTTTTTTATTTTTTTTAAATTATTTTTTTTTTAGTTTCTCTTATTTTATTTTACTTTATTTTATTTTTAATTTTTTTTTCTGTCTCTGGTGGGATTCGATCCGCGCAACCTCGGTGCTGATAGACTAGCTCGCTACCAGCTAGTCTACCGGGGCATTGTAGTTTTTGTATTAAAAAACTATGTTTTTTGTTTGTTTGTTAATCGACTTGGCTCTCTCTACTTAAAATATACAGTGTTTGTATACACTTTGGTTAATGTAAATTTTCCATTGCTTAGTTGTTGGCTTTAAGTTAGTATATACAAGCTAACTTAAAGTTGGCTTTTTTTGTAGTTAGCTACTCATTTGACGGCAGGGTTATTTTCAATATTTTGTTTAAAGTACACTACATACATGCAGATTTTGCTATTATTTGGTAACATTTGAATAATATGCAAATGTTTTAAAATACACAAAGAATTTTTGTGTTTTTTGTGAACACAATGTGTACCTACTAAAGGTCTGCATGACTACATTTAAAAGGCATATGAATACATTCATTTGTTTTGTAAGTAGGTAAAGTTAAGTACAACAAACGATCTAAGTACGCAGTGCTTTACATTTTATGTTAAAAAAACAAACGAATAAACACACAAGGCGAAAGAGAAAAGAAAACAACTGTATTTAAACAGAAAAAAATACTACCACATTCAAATAAAACAGACATAATAAAATGTGTATAAGTTTCGAATATAATATTATTTGAATGTTTTACTCATAACATGAATACATTAATATTATTACTTGCAACTTTTGTTATGAAAATCGAAAACGTAAAACGCAAGAATTTTAAAGTCCTTTTTAATATACTTTTAATCCAATTTTTATAATTTTTGTTGCAAAATTCTGTTTGATAGAGATATATTTGTAATGAGAATAAACATAAGTACTAATTTTACTATGTAGTATTTCTTGCACACAGTCTAACTGTTACCATATACTTGTGTGTGTTTGCATTTGCAAATTGAGTAAATAAATATTCAAAGAAAAAGAGTGAATAGAATGTGTGCCTTTGTTGTGATAAAGTAAAACACAGACTACACTCTCTTTTATATTTTAACTCTTAAACTCTGTAAACCAGTACTTAACTATTTAAATATTTGAATGAATATTGGAATGCTTGTGTGTAATAAACAAATGAATGTATTCTTGCAGCCCTTTAGTACCTACCTACACATATGTGTAATATGGGTTTCTAATACCTCAATTTTTCGAGGGAAACTGTGATTAGGTGCAAGTGTTTGGCGAGGACTTTGCCAAATAATTCCTTTGTAGTCTTCGCTCGGTATTTTATCAGCTTATTACTTTTGGAGCGATTGGCGGAAATGAATGTGCATGGAACATTTTTTGAAAAAATAGCCCATAAAACATAAAAAAAACAAAATTAAATCAAAATATTTACAATCGTGAGCAAATTACCTTTAATTTAAGTACCCACACATCTATATTAGTGGAGGGGCACTTTTTTCCTGTTTCTAAGGACATGGGCTTTGTATGTACATTCGATATTAATTTTTACGCTATCTTACAAAGAAAAATTTATTATTAATATTTTTGTTTGATTTTTATTTAACCAATAAAAATGTGGAAAACTATTCAAACATATAATATACGCATTATTGGTTTCAAGTTTTCATAATTTTGTATGAAATTTTTAACGCTTTTTAATGTTGTCGTCTTTTTGGATTTTTTTATTTGATCGTAAGCAACACTTCTTTATGTGAAATATAAGAACTACAACAAAAAACACATACAGTCTATTTTTGGACACTTTAAAAAAGTGCAACAATAAGAAAAATGATAAAATAGCGTGACGAGGTTTGTAGTAAAAAAAAACAACAAAAAACAATACCAGGTAAAAAAACGTTTCACTCTTTTAAACAACAGAAACAACAACAACATTATAAGAAACAAAATGAATTTTTGGTTGGTTTCAAAGTTGGTAAAAAACAACAAAATCCCGTATTCAATTTTTTAAAACTGATTAGTTAAATACATCAAATACAAAAATAGAATGATGACGAAAAACATATCGAGTCGGTCTGCCGCAGTTGTTGGTTACATTTCTTTTTCATTAGCAAAGTGCCGGTTCACACACGTCAAGTTTGACTCGTCAAGTCTTGTGTTTTTAGGAGAGAGGGGAAAAGAAATGGCATTCTCTTTTCCCTTCTCTCCTAAAAACTCAAGACTTAACGAGACAAACTTGACGTGTGTGAACCGGCACAAAGGAAAGAATGCAGCAACCAGTGATGCCAACTTTTTGAAAGCAAAAAGGCTCTTTAAAATTTAAAAAAGCACTATTTCGAGCAACAAAAAGCGTAAAAAAGCACTAAGCCATTTTTACAATTTAATTAAACACAAAACAAGTTGCATTCGGCTGTGCCGAATATTATATACCTCCAAAATTAAAAAAAGGCGACGGCGTTGATGGAGTTTGGAAATTTAATTGGCCATAAAACAGTTTAAAAGTAATACAGTGCGAGCTTGATTTTCGTAACTCGGAAAAATCTGGCCTGTTGCAACTACTGAAAATTTGCAGTGACCGACCATTGTTTATAACACTTAATGACAGCATATATTTAAATTTACATCCTTATATTTTATCGTTTAAATAAAACAATTGGCTTATGATATTATCCAATTATTTTAACATATGTACGCTTCTGAATAAAGAACACACATAAGGTGTAAAATAGAAAAAACATGCATGTTTGCATTCTGATACTTAGTCACACCTTTTTTCAATAGCACTAGAGGTAAAACTGCAAAACACGTGGAAAACTAAAGCGCGTGAAAAATGGCAGGTTACACAACGCTCGCTTTAAAAGTATTTTCTGTCAGCTTTTTTAATTTATTAAACACTTTGCATATACCAAGCTACGGCTCTTTTTTTGTTTTTTAAGTCTGCGTTTTTTGCACGGTTTCCAACTGCATGTTTTTTAACAATTCCTAATATTTTCCAATCCATATTCTATTTTTGAAACAGTGTCTTAATCTTTAAAAAAATGTTTACCGAAATACATCGTTTTATGCACGCTTAAAAGTGCAACGTTTCGTAAAATTTCCTAATTGCTGCCTGGTTTTAACCTCGAAAATAAAGGTTTAGGTAAAACGAATGTAACTTTCTTTTATCACTTTTTTATCATTTGAAATCTTAAAATCTTTGCAAGCCTTCTCAAAATTGTACCCAAAATAGCAAAGTTGAACTTAATCATCCTCTAAATAATCGTAGTTTTAAAAAATGGTAGAAAAAATTGTAAAAAGCACTAAAGGCACTAACGAAAAATTGAAAAAGCACCAAGTTAGTGCTTTTTTAGTTTAGCAATATGGATAAAATTTTGACGTTTTGAGGCATCAAAAAGCACCATACATATTGCCAAAAACACTAAGTTGGTATCACTGGCAGCAACAGTGAGTGATGAAGAAAGACATTGTGTGTATAAATAAGACTTCGTTCAAAAATTATTGCAAAACAATGTCAAATCCAGCCGGCCGCTCTGCTCTGCTTCATCTTCAACAACAGTGCTTGCTTGTGTGCGCGTCATTGCTTGTGCAAAAACTTTTTTGTTTGATTCAACAAAATTATTTGTTTGAAATTTATATGAATTTCAGTAAACTTTTTGTTTGATTCAGTTAAATTATTTGTTTGAAAAAAAACCAATTTTTTTTTTCAATAAACAAAATGCAAATAAATTGTTTGAATATGCGAATTTATTTGTAGGACCGACTTCAGACAAAAAATTGTTTGATTCTAAAAATTTTATGTTTGAATTAGAAAAATAATTTTTTCTGTGTAGGGCGAATTATGACATATCGAAAATTTCATTGTAATCAGCTAACTTTGAAATTGTTTAGGACGGAAAGGGTTAAGCTGCACGTATGAAATACATATAAAAAGTTTATTCTATCCTGTAAAATTTACTGAAAAGGAGTTTGCATATTAAGCCGACGATATATAGATGATTTTTGTAAAAGAAAAATATAAATTTGGTTTGTGGAAGGGTGTTGAAATTATTACACGATGGCAACTCATTTGTATTTCTCTGTTTATCTTTATTCTTGAATTAACCGTTGTTTTTTTATGTTTTTTCGACTGCTTAGTCTGTGTTCATACGGCTCATGTCTTATTGACATGATTGCTACTTTATAGGTGAGAGGGACGATGGGAAAAGAAACGAGTACACAGATGCATGAACTGTCTTTACGTTTTGCTTTTTATTCGTTGTTTAATTTTGTTATTGCTTTCATTATCAAAAAAGCACATGTCGACAACATGACATGAATCATTTGAACGCCAATTCATGTTCAAAGAAGAAAAAGGAAGAATCTTGTCAATAAGACATGCGCCGTATGAACTCAGACTTATATGTCTGTGGCTTGGTGCTAAAAGGGCCAATGTCAAAATATTTACTTTTGAGAAAATTTAAATTAAATTGTTTTTAGAGAAGAGTTCTTACTGAAATTTGCTAGCAAAACCCTTATGAAGCTGTTCTGGGCTAAAAACATTGGCTGTTTCATCAAAAAAAAAAGATGTTAAGAGAAAACACCTAATGCAACGATTAACTCAAAACAGAAAAATATTGACATTGGCTCTTTTAGCACCAAGCCACAGATTTTTTTTTTTTAATTCCCTATGCTAATCCTTGCGAAGCTTTTTACGCTTGTCTGCAGGAAAGAAACCAGAGTCTCTGGCGGGAATCGAACCCGCAACCCCGGGGTTGATAGACTAGCTCACTACTAGCTAGCCTACCGGGGCACTCTATGTATGTATGCTTTAATCTCTGGTTAACGTTTAGTTTTTTCTTAATAAACCACTGAAGTGAAAAGACGTTTTCGGAGTTCGAGTTTTATTTTTGTCCAGCCACGAAACGCTTAGAAAATATTTATAACAACATTAGGGCCTTGCTTGCAGGTAACCGATTTGTTATTGTATTACAATCGACCGTATTTGTAATTACAGAGAGTTCTAGTAAAAGGTTTAGCCGTTAGGCATGAACTATAAGAAAATTAAAGATATGTATGTCAATGAAGTTTCTAAAACAGGAAAAACAACTTTTCTGCTACGCCCCCAAATACAGCTCTTTTGGTTTTTATACCCTCCACCACAATTAGCTGTGAAGAGGGTATACTAAGTTTTTGATTCCGTGTGAAACTTTTTTATTATTCATCTCAGACCCCATAAAGTATATATATTCTGGGTCCTTGAGTAATTCTAAGTCGATTTAGCCATGTCCGTATGTCTGTCCGTCTGTTTAACAAGCGCTCACTTTCGAAAAACTCAAAAGAAATAAACAAACTTGGTGTCAAACTGCTTGTAGTTATCCTAAGCAGTTTGAGATTGAAATCCAACAAAATCGGTTCTGTAGGATCAGAGCTATGAATCAAAATGTGGAACCACCACCCAAAAAAAAATTGATAATTTTGTTACAAAAACTAACATAAATGGTGGAATAGTGTACAGAATGATATAAGATTTTGCAAAAATTCGTTTTATTCGACTGGAAATCTCGCTGAAAAATTTGTGAAGATCCGTCCATAATTTACCCTAGGCCTCATATAAGCCCTACTCCCAGAAAAAAGTATAGTACGCCTAAAATCGTAATTAACAATGCTATCATAACAAATTTTGGCACGTCACAGTTTAATAAGACAATAAATGACACTGTAAAGTTTCGTGAAGATCGGTCCATAATTTACCCTAGGCCCCATATAAACCCTACACCCGAAAAACAGTTTAGTACGCCTAAGACCCTAATTAATAATGCTATCACAACAAAATTTGGCTTGTCACAATTTAATAAGACTAAAAATGGCACTGTGAAGTTTCGTGAAGATCGTGAAGATAATTTAGCCTAGGCCCCATACAAACCCTACTTTCGGAAAACAGTTAAGTACGCCTAAAACCGTAAAAAATAATGCTATCATAACAAAATTTGGTACATCAAAGTACGCCTAAAAGCGTAAAAAATAATGCTATCATAACAAAATTTGGTACATCACAGTTATAGAACTATAAATGAATCTGTGCAATTTCGTGAAGATCTGTCCATAATTTACCCTAGGCCCCATATAAACCTTACTCCCGGAAAACAGTTTAGTACACCTAAAAACGTAAAAAATAAGGTTATCATAACAAAATTTTGGTACATCACAGTTTAATACAACTATAAATGACTCTGTGAAATTTCGTGAAGATCGGTCCATAATTTACCCTAGGCCCCATATAAACCCTACTCCCGGAAAACAGTTTAGTACGCCTAAAAACGTAAAAAATAATGCTATCATAACAAAATTTGGTACATGACAGTTTTATAGAACTATAAATGACTCTGTGAAATTTCGTGAAGATCGGTCCATAATTTACCATATGCCCCATATAAAGCGCACTCTGGTAAAATAACTAAATAAGCCTTAAACCGTAGCAGATATAGATATTGCGGTAAACTTTCTTCCAGCTTAGTTTCATATGGCCAGAAAAAACGTGATGCAATTTTGTGATATACGGTCCATAATTTACCTTAGATCCCATATTAGCAGCCTTCTAAAATTCTAAAACGCTTAAACTAATGGCACCGCTGTATTGAATTTTATGTTTTTTTATACCAGAAATCACTCTGCAGAATTTGGGATGATTGGTTCATAGCTTACCATGGCTTCAATATAAATTGCCCTCCTGAAAATCGTTTATGTCCGGCTTAAACAGTTACGAATCATGATATTTTACTCAAGCTAGTTAAAATTGCTAAAAAAAAAGCATTCAATATAGGTTTAAACCGCAACCAATTTTAATGCAGATGTCTGTTTTTATTAAGATTTTTAATAATAAAGAGACATCATACAGATATTACTCCTAAAACATTTGAACTGTCGGTGGAGGATATCAAAGATTCAGTACAGCAGAATATAGCACTCTAACTTGTTTATATGTATGTATAGGGATGAAACGATACGAGTAAATACAAGTACATATTCGATACTTTTATATAAGTACCAAGCATTTTTGTAATCGATACTTAGCAACCGAGTACCAAGTAGTATCGGTAAAAAAATACTCGGTATCGGTCAAAAGTAATCGTTTAACTTTGGTATTGAAATTAATCTTAAATTTTTGATTATTTTCCAAGGCTGGAGCAGCAGTAACGGTATCAAGAAACCGTTTGACCAGTAAACACTAGGGATGCCAATCCCCAATACCGAAAACCCGGGATAATTCTAAAAATTTAAGTCCCGAATCCCGGGGTTTGATATAAAAATCCCGAGATTTTGGGCTTAGTAAAAATTCAATATTAAATCATACTGGCCATGAATCTAATTTTTAACTGGTTACAAAAAAACCACAAGTCAATAAATGTTACATGCACTGCATTATGTACTACGAAAACAAAATCAGATGGTGGGTCTTTTTTCTAAGTGGATGATAATAGAACTGCGCACGCAAAATGCAAGTTGTGCAAAAAGGTGTTAACAACTCTAGGGGGTTCTACCAAAAGTCTTTTGACACATATAAGTTTAGTTTATTAGATTAATACTTGCATATATATAATTGAGATAAAATAAATTAAATATTGTCATATAGCATATTTGTAGTTGTTTATTTACGACACCACCCAGAAGTGTTGAATGCGAATATTGGTTTCGTCGGCAGCATCTGTTTGCGATAAAATAAGGTATCAATTATCTGACGTCATTAATTTGTAAAGAATCTTTTTAAATATAAGTTTTAATACATACTTCCATATTACTTTAAAAGAATACATTAAACATTTTTACATATTTTTTAATGAGTTTAATTTTCTTCATGAATTAATTAGTTTTAATTCTTATACATAAACATTAAATTATAATTATACGAATTTTAAAATTGGCTTTTATATATGAAATCCCGGGTTTCAAAAAACCTGGTCTCGTTTGGCATCCCTAGTCCACACCTATAAACCACATATTGTCTAGGTCCATTTTCTCAATTTCTGGCTTTAGGAAGTCCGTTATCATCCCGCGATAGCGAACACCATTCACGATAATTGCTTTGCCGACCTCATTTTCGAAGACGCCGCCAGCAGAACTAACTGGGGAGCATGCACATATATTTTCCTATTTCCTACAGACCCGGTTTGCGGAAATTTACGCGCAATTCTCCCGATTGTGGAAACACGGTCGATTATTCTGACCAAAAAAATCACGATGTGCATTAAATGCATTTTGATTTAACGCCCATTTTCGTAAAAGCCTTTAACAATCTTAACGCGCTGCTCAATTGTGTACCTCTCAATGGTAGAAGTTGTGAAATACTGAAGCAAAGAAAGGTCAATTTAAGTTGCGCAAAAAACATGACGTTAAGGTGTGACTCACAATTAACGTCATGGATTATGGTTTTACCACCCTTTATTATATATTTATCAATTTAAAAATAAAATACATAAATTACACTGGTTTACAGCCAAAAAATACCAAGAACGCCACATGCCTAGATAAGTTAATTGAGACCTCCTGAACACGAAAAAAGCTGTAATTTGTTTTTCCTAAGTACAGTTTTTTAGATAACGGTACTTTTGTGTTGTGGAGCCCAACCAAAAAGTCCAATCGAAATAAATGGCATATCGTTGGAAAGTTAATTGAATGCCTTTTCTGTCGATATGCTGAAAATTTCTATCTGATAAGAAATGGCTGAGTAATGGCATCTACCTCAAAGTTCAAAATTTGCCTATTTTTTACGTTTTTTTCAAAATTTTTCATTTTTATTTCGTTTTTTTTCTACGTTATATTAAATATCTGGAATGTTTTATTTTTTAACCAAACAGTAAATACGTTAAAACTGATGGTTTAAAAATTAACGGAATTTTATATGAGATGAAAATATTGTCGTTCCACAAAATCCTTAATAAAAACTTTATTTTTCATCCGATTTTTTTTTTTTTAAATTACGCTTTAAATGTTGGTAATTAAATATACTTTTTGGTTAAAAAATAAATAAAATACATATTTACATTTAATGGCGATTTCTTTTCTGAGAAAAATGTTGAATTAATGTTACATGTTCTACATTTTTGTGTTCGTTTGTACAAAAAATACAACTGTGGGAAACATTTTCCAGTTCTTTTGTGAGTATGTTGTTGAAAAACATGCAAAACATGTTGCATATTTTACCCTTACTTTAACTTAAGGTGTTCATACTGCCCTGTTCTACAACTTTGGTACTTACTACTTTGTTTCTACAACAAATGTTTTATTTTGTTTGTCATAATTCATACCGCTCATAATTTTGTAAAAAAATTATTTTAAAACAAAATATAAAAATATTTACAAATTAAAATCAAAAAAAGTTTATTTATATTATAATCGTTTTAATTTTTATATGCCATTAGTGATGTTAATATTTGTTTCCAACCCGTAATAGCGTGCAGAAACCAATTAAAAAGCTTTAAAAATCGCTCATTAAGTACATTAATGAAAGTGTGATAGTTGAAAATAAAAGCACTAATTGTGTTCTATTGAAATTGCACAACATGTAACACTTCCAGTGATTATAGGTAACATTAGAAAATGTTACATGTATATACTGTAACATATTTTTCTCAGAAAAGAAATCGCCATAAGATAAATTCACATTGACATCGTAGTTCTTATTTTATTGTATAGTAATAAAACACTAATAAGAACGTTTTTAAATGCTGATCGCTATGCTTTTATCATACAAACCGATGCAAGTACTCATACAAGGAACGAAGTATCGATATTTTTTTTCGATTTTAAGTAGGTATCGATACTTTACGAGCGATACCACATCGAGTAAAAGTATCGATACCTTAGAGGTATCGTTTCATCCCTATGTATGTAACGCTGCCATTTAAAATCCGATCTCATCATTGACTTCATTTTTGCCTCAGCTGACTTTTTAATTTTTTTCACGTGTCAAAAAAGTCCTAAATTAAGCCCCTTTTTCTTTTTCACATACGTATTACATTTAACCAGGTAAAAGCCAATACAAACCAAATTAATTTCCATCAGTACGCCCTAGAATAAAAGATATATTTATTAAGTTTGAAGAACTTTAAGAAACATTTTTTTTGACATGCTCTAAACTACAGCGCTTTTTGTTTTAAATATACACACAGAAAAAAATACCAATGTTAAATTAACATTTATCATTATTTCATATTAATTTTAAATGAAAAATATTAAAATAACCTTAAATCACGTTTATTTAATATTATTCACTGTTAAAATAATATTCAATATTGAATCCATAAAAACCTCTTCGGTTGATTTGATTTGAATTTAATTGTCGTATGTGGATTTTTTGCGGTTTTGAGTTAAGATCGATTCCTTAGGTTTTCCGACCTGATCTTTCATTTGGCGTAATCAGTTTTTTGATACCTCATACGGGTTTCGAGATATGTAGTGTTGAGTTTGTCATATGTGGTATTTGCTGAAGCAATTTTCAAACTTCAAACTCAATTTGCTCGAAACTATCGGAATCCACATATGAAAATCCTCAGTGAAAATAATTTAATGAAAATTAAATTTGATGAACTCAAGCCTAATTAAAAAGAATATCAAAAATTGAAAACTAACAGTTCAACTAAAAATCAAAAATTGTTCTTTGTTTTTTTTTTCTTATTTCGAATTTTGATTTTTATAACTGCTTATTGTTTTGTATATGCAAAATTTTAGTGTCGCAGTGACGCCTGCCGATCATTTGTCTCAAATGAGGAAGATACGGACATTAGAAATGCCTTTAAGTTTATAAAAAAACGAAAAGTCAATGCAGAATGCATAAAAAATAGAAGAAAAAATACTTAAAATACATATTAACATAACTGAATTCCAAATAAAAAGAAAAATATTCAAAATACTAAAATAAAATAGTTTTTAATAATTAAAAATAAAATCTATTCCTTATTAAGCTTTTGGTGTATTAACATAAAGTTAGATAAAAGCTAACTACTACCTTACTAACTTTTAGCTAACTACTACCTAACTCACTTTAAACTAACTAATTAGTAGCTAACTTTAAGTTAGTTGAGAAGTCATGCAGAGTCGGACAATAAACTACTTCCTATGACATGCCAATGTTAACATAGTCAGTTGGCTCCATTAAAAATAATCCAGGCATCAACCACAACTAGCTTAAAAAAAGTTAACTTAAAGTTATCTTAAAGTTAACTGAGTTGCTTGCAGGGTAGGTAGACATAGAAAAGATATTAAAATTTTCGGCTTTTCAACTAGTATAACTATAAAGATCTGATAGAAAAGATGTTTTTTTTTATAATATGGGGAACTTTGGGCCCTACCCGGCACGGCTAGGCACCGTCGGATTGACCTTGATTTCTTACACCAAACCTCATATTTAAAGCAGCGCAAACAATTAAATTTCAAAAAAAAAAAAATTTGCGACCAGTCTAATATATTATAAGTTATAATATATATGTATGTATTTCCTTTTTAATAAATTTAAATAAAGTCGAACTTCCCTATAATGAATCTGTATGGGACCATAATTCTTCATTATAATATAAAAAGTTTATAATGCAAAAGAAATACTTTTATTAGTTTATTTAAAATAATCTTTTTTTTATTAAGATTTCATTCTTCCAAGTGGCCCTTCATCAATATCCTCAAAAAGACAGCTATTCTTAATTTTTTGAATAATTGCCTTTATTTATTTTTTGTATAAAGTATTGAAATATAGACTGTTTAGCTTTATTATGTGTTAATCCTTTAGAATTATTAAATTGTAATAATTTGGAGAAGTACTACTTTGTCCAACATTTATGTTAACTTAATATGGGAGCTGCTATCAACACTACGCTTTCCTTCTTCGTATTATTTTTCAGAAATAACCTAATTAAAATTTACTTTTTGCAACGTACATAGCGTTGTTAGAATAATTTGAATAATTCGATATATACATGTTATGTTATATGAGTCAAATTTTTATTTGCTAAATTTGTTCATTGTAAAAAAAATCATTTTAGGGAGATCAAAATACTTTTTAATTAGAATGGAAAATATGGCTTTTTAAAATCAATTCATAGCTAAATTAAATGAAGTTACATTTTCTAGTTTAAACCACTACTTATTAGTAATAAAATCATTAAAAAATTATAATATATATCCTATTTTTTCGGTAATATTAATTATTTAATATTTTAAATGTTTGCTTCACTTAATACTAATATACTTTCGTTGATGATACGTCTTTTTGTTTCTGAAAATTTCAAATTTATATAACGTAACACACACAACTTAAATAATAATAAATTTAATATTTTTTCCTTAAAAATATATCGGTTATCGCATTTTTAGCTGAAATATTTAAAATTGCTTATAAATCTCAAATAATAAACATTTTACAAAAGTTTCTGCTTTGAATGTAAACTTATGAAATGTGATGTTAGTCTGCATTTAAGATGACGATATGTGCAGTTTTTTTTTATTTTTCAATAATTTTTTCATACAAAAAATCCAACAGACACTTTGGCTGGTTGCCTTTACCAAAAATATTTTACACAAACAAATACAGACGGCATTTCGAGCTGTGATCATGCAAACTGTCAAGAAACAACAACATTACTAGTGGTGATCGTTTCTAAAACTTTTTTTCCTCATTTTTCATGACTGAAGAAAGACAAAAATGGATTTTTCCTCAAAAACATGAATGAATTTGGCGACATATTAACAATTCATGTATGACTGTGAAAAAAGTTACATATTTTACATTTTTCAGAAAAAAAATCAAGAATGGTTAAATGTGAGCGGTCACATACAGCGTTACCGTTATGCGACTAAAGTCGCATTTTTGCCCCTTTTTGACTGTCGTGCCACTTTTTTGGCCCCTTTGTTTAAAATCCCCTTTTGTATCATTTTGTAGTTTCTTGTGCCCCTTTTGTCCCTTTTAATATTAGCGATAAGAGACTGAGTTCATTTAAGGTTTTAGATCCAGCATTTATTAATTCAGCAGAAGACATAAATTACTTTGAAATTGTTTCAGTTTTTATTGATATAATTACTAACCCAGAGGATCTCGAAAAAAATTTAAACTTTTAGAAAACAGATCAAACGATAAAAGCTATGAATCAATTTTTAAAATTTCTTAGCCCCAGACATTTTGGTACGAAATTGGCAATTTAGAAAACTGCGTGATAATTTATATCCAAACTTGTTTAAATTTGCTTCGTATGTTTTTACTTTACCACATAGTAGCGCATCCGCTGAGCGGATTTTTTCTAAGTTAGCATTATTAAAAAAGAAAATTGTCAAATAGACTGAAAGTAGATACCTTTCAGTCCATGTTATCCACTTTAAATTTTTATCATAATAACTTGGAAGATTGAATTCCAAGTGATTAATTGATTAATAAATATACATAGATTTACGTTTTCAAAAAAAACCTGATATTAACCAAAGATGTTAAGTAATGATTAGATAATGCTAATGATTGCTAATTAACCTTCTTTTGTGAAATTCTCTAATTCATCAAACAATTAGAATTAGTTCAACTAATTCCCATTAGATAATTGAAATTTTTATTCCAATGGTAAAACTAATTGCAATTAGTTGCCATTAGCAAAAAAAATTGGTTTTCCTTTACAATTAGAAATCTAATTGACTTCTGCTAATGCAATTAGATATTCAATTAGCTCGAATTAGAATCAATAATTTTGATTTGAATATCCTACATTAAAGGAAATAGCACTGTTTTGCAACACACCGCTTACGTCTTAAGGCCCTGTGGAGCGACTATTTTCCTTTGCGGGCATTATTAATAGTCCAAGGCGGGGTCGCTTGACGAATTTTCTTTTGAAAAGCTCGTATTGCTGAAAGCGAATATACCCGGCCATTGTAGTTATTAGACAGTTAGTACGTTCGTTAAATATGTGTGCATGTATGTAATATATGTACATAAGTAATATATATATGGTTGAAATGCATATTATGAATATTTTAGTTTTTTTTTTTTTTTTTTCTTTTGTTTTTGAAAATATCAAAATAATTGATTCTTATTCGAGCTAATCTAAAACTTCAATATTGTAGTTGGAGCCAATTATTAAGTACGTTTATGTCAATTAATGGAGAAAAATATATTGTAAAAAAGTACCAAAACAAGTTACGATTTTTACCCCTTAAACGTTTGAATTTTGAAAAAGACCAAATTTTTATTTTTTTAGACAAATTTCGAATGTGATATAACCTTTAGTTCTATATGTATTGGTTTAATAGATAGATGACGGTGACAAAAAAGTACTAAAATACATGTTTTACACATTTTCTCCCTAAAAGGGCCGAATTTCAAAAAAGTACCTTCACCTAAACATTCGAATATCCAAAAATTCCGTCTTAGTGAATCGATTTGCGGAGAGACCAACCTCCGGTCCAAATTTCAAGTTTTTAGGTTCAGCTTAGGCTGTGCGATGATGAATCAGTGAGTCAGTAACGTTACAATTTTATATATTATATATAATATGCAAACCTGCTAAATCCACTTTTTAAGTAAATTGATATTTTGATACCGTGTGGTAGAGAAAGATACGTCTCGTCGACCAGCATTTTGTTTTTCTTCCAGGGACCGTAACAGTTATGCCTTTTTTCATAAAAGTCAGATGATAACTGTTATTTTTTGATTTTTATTTTTTTGAACAAAAATAACTGTTATTTTTTGATTTTTATTTTTTCGATCAAAAATAACTGTTATTTTTTGATTTTTATTTTTTTGAACAAAAATAACAGTTATTATTTGATTTTTATTTTTTCGAGCCAAAATAAAAGTTATTCTCGAAATAAATTTACGTGTTTTAATAATTTAGATGACTTTAATAATTATTTTAATGTGCATAAGGAATTCCAATGATAATTACACACTAAAATAAAAATTTAAAGTCAATTATATTATTATTAAATCACGTACATTTATTTAGAGAATAACTTTTATTTTTGCTCGAAAAAATAAAAATCAAAAAATAACTGTTATTTTTGATCGAAAAATAGAAATCAAAAAATAACAGTTATTTTTGTTCAAAAAAATAAAAATCAAAAAATAACTGTTAAGTTTGATCTAAAATATAAAAACTAAAATTATAAAAATCAATATATTTTATCATTGACAAGTGCATGAGGAACAATATGGTATACTTAATCAGTTTTTCGACATTTAATTCTATATGCTTTTTTTGTTTCAAAATTCCAATATAACTGTTATTTTCGGTCCCTGTTTTCTTCCATTTGTGTCTTGATGGTTTTTCTTTTAACCCTTTCCGTCCCCGGCTACACATACGTGTAGGTAAATTTAACGTATTTTGAAGAGAGAAGTTTATACATATATATTTATTTCTTACTTCTTTGACAGCCTGTTTTTAGAAAATGAAAATATTTGTTCGTTCGTAAAAAAACGAACAAAATCAGATTTAGGTTTTCATAAAATAAAAAAAACATTTCCGGCGAGTGACAAGAAAGCTTTAATTTTTTTCTACATACATACACATTTTTGGTTCTTATAAAATTAAAATTTTCGTAATTAATGAAAACAAAAGTAAAAAGAAGACGATTAGGAAAGGCATTCGTTGAAAAAACAAATTACAAAATAAAAATGGAAAATAACTAGGATATTTTAAAGAAAGTAATCTAATTTAATAAAGGTTCACTTATAATTACATAAATATGTATTTACAGGTACAAAAATTCTAGAAACAATGAAACTACATACATTCAAAAAAAGGTGTCAGTCACCGCCTTGAATTAAAAGTATGTCCATGAAGTTTTTAAAGCAATTAAATTTTTTTTTCACGCCCCAAATACAGCTTTTTTTGTTTATTTTTTTATATAGCGCTGCCATTTATAGTCCGATCTGATCATATCGTATATCGTTGCAAATGGCTTAAGTTTTGATGTTCTTGAAACTTAATAATTATATCTTTTATTCAATTGTTATTATTTATTTTTGTATTGGGTTCTACCTGGTTTAATGTAATATGTATGTGAAAATAAATAAAGGGGCTTAATTTTGAGGAGAGTCATAAAGTTAAGTATGAATATTATAAGCCATACATACTAAGTTTTAGAAGGACTTTGTTGGCACGTAAAAAAATTGGACATTTAGGAAAGGATCCAAGATGCCATAAGTGGCGCCCAGAATTTGATTTCGGATTAAAAGTCGCCAAAGTCAAAAATTAAGCCACTGACAAGCCATGAACAACGATTTTCAATATGATGAGATCGGATATTATATGGCAGCACTATATAAAAAAACAAAAAAGGCTGTATTTGGAGGCGTGACAAAAAATTTCCTGTTTTAGTAACTTCTAGAGGTCTGCACAAATGATTTGGTAGCCAAATGAATGCTGTGTGTGTATTTGATATGCTTATCAAATGTGTAAAAAAATGAGAGCGAGTCATTCACGCTCAATCATGTTAAATGAGAGATCAACACAACACCGTTCATTAAAAAGTTAGCCACACACACTTACACTAATTGTGTGTGTTTCTCTATTATTGTTTATTGTTTGATAAACTCAAATTCATACGTATTACAATAAAAAAACCTGAGCTTATTGTGTTAAGAGGAAAGTTAAAATTTTAACTAAAAAAGTAATAAAATAAAATGGTTGTAATAAATGTATTTTTTATATGCAAAAGCAATAACAATAATAATATTATAAAAAAAAATATTTTAAAATATGACAAAACCAGTATACAAAGGCAATAATTCTTAAGCACTTAATACACTATATTTTTATTCATTGATGATATAGAATATATACATATACTACGTTTATACGTAGCCTATTCGCGAATAAAAATTATTTGCGATTAACTAACTTACTGTTTATATGTATATTTCTTAATGAAAATTCTAATTTTTAAGTGATGCCAGATGGAAAATTTATTCATTTAGTGGCACTGTATGTATATAAACTTTTTATTTTTTAAATGAAACAGATCAAAAATTATTGTGTATTTTTAAATTTATTTGCACATTTTAGATTTAATTTTACTTTTGTTGTCATATGAATGTGCCACATCGAAATAAAAACGTAAAACGGTTAAAAGTGTGGCAATGCTTAAAATCTTATTTGCAAATAGTGTCGTTAATCAGGAATTGTTTTCGTGAGTTAGCTATTCGCAAATAAAAATTCAATTCACTGTTTATGCGGCAATATTTTCTACTTGCAATATATTTATTTGCGAATAAGTGGTACGTATAAACGTAGTAATAGAAAGAAACAGTAAATGTCAAAAAAATAAGTAAAATTGTTCAACTTAAAATTGGCATTTAAAGCTTAATATATTCAAAGTGTTGCTAAATCAGCGGTTTATGGGCAAATCCAGCGACTTACTGATTTTTTCTTTGTTTTATTTTTGTGTTTCTCATAAACAAAACGTTGACAACATTTAATAAAATAAACAAAACAGTTAAAAAAAAAAACTAAAAAACTTTGTTTACATTTTTTATAGTTTACTCTTTCTAACACTCACCGTTTCATTCCATCAATTCTATTTCAGTTCAATGAATGAAAAATGTTTTGTCATAACGGTTTAACGAAAATTTTTGAGTTGCTATTTTAAACAGAATTTCGCGCACGCATATGCTCAACGCATAAAAAGAACCCAATTTAATTACAGAAAAAAGATGCAGTATTGCATTAAATGAAGACAGTGTAAATAAAATTATGTTTTTGCATTATAATATTCCAAAGCATGAATTAGAAACTTCTTCATTAATTATTTAATTTAATATTATTCCGTCTTTTATAAAAAAAGTCTGATATAGGTACCTAGTTCCTTATTATTATTGTCAATGTAGGTATTGAATTTAGTTATATTTTAACTTTATTTATTGAAAACACATTTAATTTGTTTAAATAAAAATTATTTTAATTACAAATTATAAATCTGCTTTTAAGTGTGTATTTTAGCATAGATTGACCTGCCAAAGTATACAAAAGTAGCCAGTTGTAAATTTTTTTAACTTGTTTACGATTAAATTCGGTAGATATAGTAATTATTGTCAACTGTGTGACATAATTAAAAAAACAAGTAAGAGTGCTAAATTAATAACAAATTAATAAAAATTCCATTTGTTAAAATATATATTTAAAACTACTACTTTTTGCTTCTAAAAAGTCTGTATCACTTTTTAATGCAACATCTTTTTACTAATATTTTGTTTTCAATACGATAAAAAAAATGTTAAAACACAAAACACATGTTGTGTTTATGAAACACAATATGTACATCGTCACACAAGTGTATATACTCGAATTAAACAGTAAATTTGTTATTTATACCTGTATCAAATATTTCTCTCACAACACTCACATAAATAATTATAATTGAACGCTTTGCACACATAGGCTATTACTTACACACAATTAATTGTGTATGATTCTAAAATCACACACAACACACTACTTGCTAGTTTGATATGTGAATTCATGTGTCGTTTAATCGCACACATGCAGACCTCTAGGAACTTCATTGACATATCTTTCATTCTACATACATATCTATATGTTGATGTGCAACAAAAGATCTTCTTTATATATTTCTTTTAATTACTGCTTTTATTGTTAACGTTTTCATTCAACATTTTTATTTTTTACTAATTTACCAACACTTTTTATAGAATATTTAATTTAATATTTAATTTTTAGAAATTTAATTTTAAATTTTGTAAACAAAAGCCACGGTTAACCACGAACACAAAATCTTTATATGAATAAAAAATGGATATGTACGAATATTAATGCATTGGCAAAAGCCCTATTAATGTCAACCATGAAAAGATGAAAGCTTTCAAAGGTTTTTTAAAAACCAAATTTTAAACATTTTCCTATCAATACGAAAACTATGAGTGAGAAGACTTGTGTTTTGCAAAAATAGGCTGTTAGTCTCTGCATGTTATGTGATATCTCTTAATCGTTGTCTAATAAGTTGTTATATGTTTATTTTAGTATTTGTGTGGAGATTATTATTTTCAATATTTTGTTTAAAGTACACTACATACATGAAGATTTTGCTATTATTTGGTAACAAAAGGATCATACATTTGAATAATATGCAAATGTTTTAAAATACAAAAAGAATTTTTGTGTTTTTTGTGAACACAATGTGTACCTACTAAAGGTCTGCATGACTACATTTTAAAGGCATATGAATACATTCATTTGTTTTTTAAGTAGGTAAAGTTAAGTACAACAAACGATTTAAGTACGCAGTGCTTTACATTTTATGTTAAAAAAACAAATGAATAAACACACAAGGCAAAAGAGAAAAGAAAACAACTGTATTTAAACAGAAAAAATACTACCATATTCAAATAAAACAGACATAATAAAATGTGTATAAGTTTCGAATATAATATTATTTGAATGTTTTACTCATAACATGAATACATTAATATTGTTACGTTTTTCCTTTAATAAACGCGTTCGGTTTACTCCCTTTATAATAAACCGTTGAGTTCTTTTAATTGCAAATAAAAATAAGTACACACACTTATTCAACTTAACAAGCTTTATTGAAATTAATTATTTTGTTCACAATTGTTAGTTACGAACAGAACCGTTTTTCAAAACAGACTAAACTAATTTTGCATGAGTCACCCCTTTTTATATTTCATAATTATTTCTAGATTTTTCCTGAACCTTCCCGTAAAAACTATTTATTATGTTCTATAACCATTTCTAGAAATTACTGGGAAATTTATATAGGAATTATTTTAAAAATAACAGTTGTGTTGAAAATTATACATGACAATTTTAAGTAACATAAAACTATAACTTACAAGATAACTTATAACTATAACTATAAATAATTCTTAGATAATTTAACTTTCGTAACACTGCCCTCCACTTAAGCCTGTTCGTCCCGAATAGGCTCAGATTCTCCTTTTCCATAATAGGCTAGTCGTTCTAGATGTACCACTTTCATTTTTGATCTTGGGCTCTTATATTTCTGGATCCGATACACCACGTCATTCAATTTCTTTATTACTTTATATGGGCCATCCCAATGAGTCTGCAGCTTTGGAGATAGTCCTTTCTTTCGTTGCGGATTAAGAAGTAAAACCAACTGGCCCTCTTTGAAACCTTCCGAATTTGCCGCTTGATCGTATCTGGCTTTCATCTTGTCACTGGACAGCTTAATCCGACTTCGCACGAACTCATGAAGTTCATTAAGGTCATCTTGTTCCTGTGAGGTAGAGCCTTCATTGCTGCCATCTGTTGGTCCAGGCTTAACACCAAATTCTAGATCTCCAGGTAGTCTGAGCTCCGTTCCAAAGACAATTTTGGCAGGTGTACGAGAGGTGGAATTATGAACAGCTGATCTATATGCCAACAGAAACTTTGGAATGTGTTCATCCCAGTCCTTCTGATGAGTGCTTACTACTTTACGCAAGTGTTCCTCTAATGTGCGGTTAAATCTTTCAACCATGCCATCGGATTGTGGATGCAAAGGAGTTGTTCTAGTTTTCCTTATTCCGTACAATTCGCACATTTTTTTGAACACAGCAGATTCAAAATTTCTGCCTTGGTCAGAGTGCAATTCTATAGGAACTCCGTAGCGGCACACCCAGTTATTCAAAAATACGTCCACAACGGTTTTGGCTTCTTGATTTGGGATGGCATACACCTCTGGCCATTTACTAAAGTAATCGATAACAACTAACACATAACGGTTGCCGGCATCACTCACAGGAAAAGGTCCGGCTATATCCATTGCGATTCGCTCGAATGGGGCACCCGAATTGTACTGTTGGAGCGGTCCCCGACTTCTCCTTGTTGGTCCTTTGGCGGCAATGCATTGGGTGCAATTTGATATCCAATCGGCCACAGCTTGTTGGCACCCAACCCAGTAGAAACGTTGTTTTAATTTTTCTAGTGTTTTTGTTACGCCAAGATGGCCACCACTTGGACCATTATGGAATTCATTTAAAACTTCATGTACTTTTGACGATGGCACTACAATGAGGTTACGAACTGATTTTCCATCGGCACTTTCCCATGCTCGGTACAGGCAGCCATTTATCAACTGTAGGCTGTTCCATAGGGCCCAGTAGGCTTTTGTTAGGGGACTTTCAGATGATATTTCGTTTCGATTCGGCCTTCTTCTTTGGCCATCATAACTTTCTCTAATATAGGGTCAGCTTTCTGTGCCATCGACCAGTCTTCGTTGGACTCTATCTGCAGTAGGCGAACTTCACAGTTGTATTCCTTTCCTTCAGCCTTTACACAATGCTTGCATTCCAGTTTGCAGGGTCGTCTTGATAGAGCATCCGCATTGCCATGTTTTCCACCTTTTCTGTGCTCAATGGTAAAATCATAACTTTGTAGGCGCTCAATCCAGCGAGCTATCTGACCTTCCGGATTCTTGAATTGCAGCAACCACCTAAGTGCAGAATGGTCTGTTCTTAACTCAAAATGTTGACCATACAAATACTTGTGGAAATGTTTTACGCACTCTAGTACTGCCAGAAGCTCTCTTCGCGTCACGCAGTAATTTCTCTCAGGCTTCGAAAGTATTCGGCTGTAATAGCCCACGACTCGCTCTACGCCATCGACCACTTGGGAAAGCACACCTCCAATTCCGTATCCGCTCGCATCGGTATCAAGCACAAATTTCTCTCCAGTAATGGGGTAAGCCAAAATTGGTGCTGAGCACAACAATTCCTTTAGTTTCTGAAATGCTGTTTCCTGTGCTTCACTCCAGATGTATTTTTGCGCCTTTTTAGTCATTTCGTGTAAACTTGCAGCAATATTTGCAAAGTTTGGCACAAAGCGCCTGTAGTATGTACATAGGCCTAGAAAACTGCGTAATTCATGAATATTTTTCGGGCGTGGCCAATCCATTACAGCTTTTATTTTATCGTCGTCCGTTAAGATGCCTTTGGAGGTTACACGATGTCCCAGGTATTTTACTTCCTTCTGGAACAGTGAGCATTTCTTAGCATTTAGTTTTAGTCCTGCCATTGATATACGTTTCATCACCTCTTCTAGGTTTTTCAGGTGTTCATCAAATGTTTTCCCCATTACAATAATGTCGTCAAGGTACACCAAACATGTCTTTTGGTGAAGACCTTTTAACACCTGCTCCATTAAACGCTCGAATGTAGCCGGAGCATTGCAGAGTCCAAATGGCATCACATTAAACTGCCATAAGCCATCACTTGCGCTAAACGCAGTTTTCTCCTTATCGTTTTCCGAAATTTCCACTTGCCAATAACCGCTCTGCAAATCCAATGTAGAAAACCATTCCGTTCCGGCTAACGTGTCCAGGGTATCATCAATTCTAGGCAATGGATAACTATCTTTTTTCGTGACGTCATTCAGTTTTCTGTAATCTACGCCGAATCTGGTACTTCCATCTTTCTTTTTCACCAAAACCACTGGTGAGCTCCACGGACTTGATGATGGTTTAATAACTCCGTTCTTTTCCATATCGCTAACCAGCTCTTTTACTTCATTTCGCTTTGCTAGAGGAATGCTTCTTGGCGCCTGTTTTATTGGCTTAGCTTCGCCTGTGTTGATTTCGTGTTTCACGATTGACGCTCTGCCTTGGTTTTGACCTTTCAAAGCGAATGCAGAGGCATATTTTCTTAGTAGTTGTTTGGCCTGATTTTTACAAGGCGGTGTTAGCTTTTCGGTCCATTTTCGCACACGTTCCTCTAGTGACTCGTGATCCTTGTCAATTCTCCTGGCTGCGCCTTGATGCTGCTCGCAATTAATTATTGCTTCTGTTGAAGTACATTGTCCAATTTTGAAGTTCTGCGTAAGGACTTTTTCAATGCTGGATAAATTTAATACTCTCACGGGAACTAGATTGTTGCTGGGTTTTACGAGGGCATGCGCTGTTACGATATCTCCTTTAACTTCTGCTGGCTCTACCACCCAAAAACTGTTGTCCTCACAATCTCCCTCCATTCGCGCCCATACTAAGGTTTCTGATTTGGGAGGCAGTTTTTCACGTTGAAGGGCGATTAGCTGTCTTACATGGGCCGTGGTTTCGTATCCAACTTCAAGGGGTATTTCCGCATCACGCCAATACATAATTTGCTGACCCATATCCAAATGAATACCATGTTCAATCATGAAATCTGCGCCAATGATTACCTCGTCTACAATATCAGCCACAATAAATACGTGATGGGCGATTGCATTGGCCATACTTAATTTTGCTTTTACTTTTCCATAGACAGTGGCAGACTCGCCTGTAGCTGTTCGCAGACTTACCCCGCTTAGTGGTTCGATTGATTTTTGTATTAAATCGGGCCTTATAATGGAATGTGATGCCCCAGTGTCCACAGTAAGAATGCGTTTTTGACCATTAATGTAACCACAAGCAGTAAGATTCCTGTTACTCCTTTGCACTACTGATATAGAGATTGTGGGGCCCTCAGATGTGGAAGCTAGCCCATGCCCGCGGTGCTAGCTATTTTTAGTTTAAAGGTGACTCTTGTGCCACCTGGTGACTAGCACGTTGGTTGTTTCCTTGTGGCGAGGAAGATCTCGATCGTCGTCTTGGTGCTTTGCAGTTTCGCTGAATATGGCCAGTTTTACCGCAGTTATAGCATTTTACTTTGTTTTTACTCTGCTTCTCGCCCAAAGCCTGCAAAACTGCCTCCTTCATGCTTCTCATTTCCTTTAAAATATCTCCTTCGTCTTCGGCTGTTATATCGATCTTGCGCACCTTGCACATATGCGGTTTTGAAATTATTCTAGCGGTTTCTTGTGCTAGGGCAAATGATACCGTTTCTGCAAATGATGGCCTCTGTGATGCACATACCGCTAGTTTTACATCAGCATCCCGTATACCGTTTACAAATGCCTCGTTTTTAAAATGATCTAGCAATGGATGACTTTCACCTGGATTAGTAAGCTGCACCAAGCGCTCAATCTCTAATGCGAAATCCTGTAGCGTCTCGTTTGGCTTTTGTACTCTACCCCGTAATTCCATTCTGAATATTTCTTTTCTATGTTCACCACCATACTTGCGTTGCAGTGCTACCATAATGTCATCATAATTATTTCTGCAACTTACTGGTACACTTTCTAGAATTTCAGCCGCAGTTCCTTTTAAAGCCAGAATCAGCTCTATGGCTTTTTCTTCATTGTTCCAAGCATTTTTATTGGCAACTGTGTCAAACTGGAACTTAAACACATTCAATGGTGAGCTGCCGTCAGAACTTGGAGCTCTTATTCTATTCGAGACTTCTGGAAAAACTCGCACCACTCCCTCTTGGCACTGAAGACTATTTACTCTTTCTTCCAGATGATGAAGTTTTCCATCAAAATCCGTGACTTGTGTTTTTACATCAGTGACTTGTGTTTTTACATCAGACAATTCTATTTCCATATCGTCTACTCTTTCGTTTATAACAGTAGAAATCTCTTGAAGCTTCTCAAGTTTGTCATTAGTAGCCTGAAGTTTCTCGTTTGTCACTTTAGAATTTTCTTGAATTTCGGCTAAGATGTTGCTTGAATTTTCTTTTACCATCCTCTCAATGTTTTTAGAATTTTCTGCTAGGATAGCGTTTGAATTTTCTTTTACCAACTTCTCCATGTTTTTAGAATTTTCTTCCATTTTTCTAGAATTTTCTTCCATTTTTCTAGAGGTTACAGCCGAATTTTCTTTTACCATTTCCTCCATTTTTCTAGAATTTTCTTCGATTTTTCTAGAATTTTCTTCCATTTTTTTAGAATTTTCTTCCATTTTTCTAGAGGTTACAGCCGAATTTTCTTTTACCATTTCCTCCATTTTTCTAGAATTTTCTTCCATTTTTCTAGAATTTTCTTCCATTTTTTTAGAAGTTTCTGCCGACATTTTTTCCATTTTCTCCATCATAGCAGCAAACATTGTACAAAGATCCATGTTGCTTGTTACTGCACGGGTAGCAACTTCTATTTCTTCTTTTTCTTCAAATTCATAAGTTGCGATGTCAATATTACGTCGCTTAAATTCATCGATTAATCTTTTCTGCAACTCAGCTTTATTTTCTGCAGTAGGCAGATCCAACTTGCCCAACTCTTTCTTGAGCTGTTCAACTTTTAGCTCCTCGAATTTCATTGTTGTTTGTATAGTTTTTTTTTTATCCTTTTTTTTTTATTTGTTTATTTATTTTATTTTTATTTTTTTTTTTTTTTTTTTTTTTTTATTGCAATTTCACTTCTGACACCAATTGTTACGTTTTTCCTTTAATAAACGCGTTCGGTTTACTCCCTTTATAATAAACCGTTGAGTTCTTTTAATTGCAAATAAAAATAAGTACACACACTTATTCAACTTAACAAACTTTATTGAAATTAATTATTTTGTTCACAATTGTTAGTTACGAACAGAAACGTTTTTCAAAACAGACTAAACTAATTTTACATGAGTCACCCCTTTTTATATTTCATAATTATTTCTAGATTTTTCCTGAACCTTCCCGTAAAAACTATTTATTATGTTCTATAACCATTTCTAGAAATTACTGGGAAATTTATATAGGAATTATTTTTAAAATAACAGTTGTGTTGAAAATTATACATGACAATTTTAAGTAACATAAAACTATAGCTTACAAGATAACTTATAACTATAACTATAAATAATTCTTAGATAATTTAACTTTCGTAACAATATTATTACTAGCAAAACCAGCAAAACTCCTTTAATTTCATAACCAGGTACCCGGGTACCCGAAGTAGGTTGTTTTGCGTTTATTGAAATAAAATAATATTTTCCTGTAAATATTTTTGTTGTTGATTATATTTTGGGTTCTCAACTATACAAATTTGATATTTGGAAAAAAAAAAACTGGTTTCTGTTCGTATATAAGTACCTAAAGCGACACAAGTAGGCAGAAACTGGTTTTATGTAAGGGTTGTTTATTTGCTTATTTTGCTTATTTTCGGTACCTACTTGCTTAATTGCTTTTGAATTAGGTAGCAGATGTTCATTTGTGTCGTAAAATTGAAATATTTCATTTGCTTCGCCAGTCTGTGTTGAATATTTGAACAGTGAAGTTGGTGAAAAATGAGCCGCAACGACCGATATTTGTCTACAAGGGAATACTGGAATTTGAGTGATGAAGCAAGAAGCACATATATTCAACGTTTATTTGAGGAAGTGACTCAAGATGAGGACCTTGAAGTGGACCCTGAGGAAGACCAACATGAAGAAAATGTGGCCTATACTGGCGAAGTTTCGGAATCAGAGAATGAAGATTTGAATGTTGACAACGCAAACGAAATTGCAGCTGCTATTGACGCACCAGAGGAAATTTTCTTTGATGATGAAAGTGAAGATGATGATATGCAAGAAGATGCAAAAACAACAAACCCAGCAGACTACATGACTGCACGTGACGGCACACAATGGCAGCGAACACCACGTAGTTGCCAACAAGTGAGAAGCCACAATATATTCAGAGACCGCTGTGGTCCAGCGCGGATTACTGAAAATATGACGCCTTTGCAGTGTTTCAAATCATACCTTACAGTGGAAATGGTGGATATAATAGTGCGCCACACAAATAGAAAAGCGCATGCCACATATAATGCGTACAATGAAGCGAATCCCAATAGACGTCAGTTGAAGTGGAAAGACACGACAATCAACGAAATTTATGCGTTCATTGGAATGATTTTGATGGCTGGCACAAATCATTCTAATGACGAAAACGCAAGAGATTTGTGGACGTCACAGGCTCACCCAATATTCCGCGCCACCATGGGAATAAACAGGTTTTTCGATTTGCTGCGTTTTATGCGGTTTGACGACCCCAGAACACAGGTAGAGCGGCAGCGTCAAGACAAAGCGGCGCCAATTCGCGATATTTGGATAATGCTCAATGCAAATCTTGCCAGATATTATGTGCCATCAGAATATTTGACCATTGATGAACAATTATATCCATACCGTGGTAGAACCAAATTCACCCAATATATACCCTCGAAGCCAGCAAAATATGGCATAAAAGTATGGTGGATTTGCGATGCCAAAAACTCATATCCACTTTATGGCCAAATATAAACTGGCAAATAAGAAACTGGTCGTGAAGTTGGTGTTGGCGAAAGAGTGGTGAGAGATTTAGTTGGGCCATACTACGGTAGCGGACGAAATATAACAATGGATAATTTTTTTACGACGCTGCCGTTGGCTAGGCAACTAAAAGTAGAAAAGCTCAGCATTGTGGGTACACTCCACCGCAACAAAGCTTACATCCCTGCGGAGATGAATGAAGACAAAAAAAAAAGACGTTGGTTCAAGTTTATTTGGCTTCTACGACAACGTAACACTGCTCTCATATAAGCAGCGGAAGTCCAACTCGGTCATCCTTCTTTCTAGTATGCATGATGATGCACAAATTGACGAGAATGGGAAACCATAAATTATAAATTTTTATAATCAAACAAAAGGTGGGGTGGACGTAATGGACCAAACGCTCCAAGAATACACGACCCAGCGACAAACAAGAAGATGGCCGATGGCATTTTTCTATAACATCATTGATGTGAGCGCATTTGCATCACACATCATATATTATGGAAATAATCCAACTGCACGATACACCACCACGCGCAGGAAGAATTTCCTGCGTCAACTGGCAGAAAACCTGTGCATTCCTGTTATAGAAAATAGAATTTCAAATGTGCAAAGCGTGCGCCAATTTTCAACAAAAAATGCAATTGAAAGCATCATCGGAAGGCCGTTGGAGAGTGTGCTTTGTGCTGCAGGTCCGTCAACATCTCCGTCAGCACGACAAAGGGGCAGAAAAGTACATACGGGCGTGTGCTACATGTGCAAACTTCTTCCAAATAAGCGCAGAAGAAAAACTAGAAAAAATTGCAGCATATGTAGCACGCCGATATGCGATGAGCACGCCATAACAATTACTAAATGCTACAATTGCCACAATAACAACGATAGTGATTCGGATGAATTATAATATAATATATATAAAATATGATAAAATAAATAAAAAAGACATTTATTTCCAATAAAAACAACACAAAAAAAAACGTTTTTTCATTTACATGTCAGGCATTTACATAGGAATTGCATTAGGGTACCCGGGGACCCGGTTGTGTGTTTATGGGGGTAAAACATTTAAAATCATTTTTTAAAGAAAATATTGAAAATATTTTGAATTTTTTCGTATTTAAATCTTAGTTTAGCCAAAATCTCTCATGATTCGGAGTTTTATGTCCATATCTCAAAAATTATAGGCACAGCAGCACTTTAAAGTCAAAAAAGGTACACGGGTACCCGGTTATGAATCGTAGGGTTAATTTACTTTTAATCCAATTTTTATAATTTTTGTTGCAAAATTCTGTTTGATAGAGATATATTTGTAATGAGAATAGACATAAGTACTAATTTTACTATGTAGTATTTCTTGCACACAGTCTAACTGTTACCATATACTTGTGTGTGTTTGCATTTGCAAATTGAGTAAATAAATATTCAAAGAAAAAGAGTGAATAGAATGTGTGCCTTTGTTGTGATAAAGTAAAACACAGACTACACTCTCTTTTATATTTTAACTCTTAAACTCTGTAAACCAGTACTTAACTATTTAAATATTTGAATGAATATTGGAATGCTTGTGTGTAATAAACAAATGAATGTATTCTTGCAGCCCTTTAGTACCTACCTAATTTCTAATACCTCAATTTTTCGAGGGAAACTGTGATTAGGTGCAAGCGTTTGGCGAGGACTTTGCCAAATAATTCCTTTGTAGTCTTTGCTCGGTATTTTATCAGCTTATTACTTTTGGAGCGATTAGCGGAAATGAATGTGCATGGAACATTTTTTGAAAAAATAGCCCATAAAACATAAAAAAAACAAAATTAAATCAAAATATTTACAATCGTGAGCAAATTACCTTTAATTTAAGTACCCACACATCTATATTAGTGGAGGGGCACTTTTTTCCTGTTTCTAAGGACATGGGCTTTGTATGTACATTCGATATTCATTTTTACGCTATCTTACAAAGAAAAATTTATTATTAATATTTTTGTTTGATTTTTATTTAACCAATAAAAATGTGGAAAACTATTCAAACATATAATATACGCATTATTGGTTTCAAGTTTTCATAATTTTGTATGAAATTTTTAACGCTTTTTAATGTTGTCGTCTTTTTGGATTTTTTTATTTGATCGTAAGCAACACTTCTTTATGTGAAATATAAGAACTACAACAAAAAACACATACAGTCTATTTTTGGACACTTTAAAAAAGTGCAACAATAAGAAAAATGATAAAATAGCGTGACGAGGTTTGTAGTAAAAAAAACAACAAAAAACAATACCAGGTAAAAAAACGTTTCACTCTTTTTAAACAACAGAAACAACAACAACATTATAAGAAACAAAATGAATTTTTGGTTGGTTTCAAAGTTGGTAAAAAACAACAAAATCCCGTATTCAATTTTTTAAAACTGATTAGTTAAATACATCAAATACAAAAATAGAATGATGACGAAAAACATATCGAGTCGGTCTGCCGCAGTTTTTGGTTACATTTCTTTTTCATTAGCAAAGTGCCGGTTCATACACGTCAAGTTTGACTCGTCAAGTCTTGTGTTTTTAGGAGAGAGGGGAAAAGAAATGGCATTCTCTTTTCCCTTCTCTCCTAAAAACTCAAGACTTGACGAGACAAACTTGACGTGTGTGAACCGGCACAAAGGAAAGAATGCAGCAACCAGTGATGCCAACTTTTTGAAAGCAAAAAGGTCTTTAAATTTTAAAAAAGCACCATTTCGAGCAACAAAAAGCGTAAAAAAGCACTAAGCCATTTTTACAATTTAATTAAACACAAAATAAGTTGCATTCGGCTGTGCCGAATATTATAACCTCCAAAATTAAAAAAAGGCGACGGCGTTGATGGAGTTTGGAGTTTTAATTGGCCATAAAACAGTTTAAAAGTAATACAGTGCGAGCTTGATTTTCGTAACTCGGAAAAATCTGGCCTGTTGCAATTACTGAAAATTTGCAGTGACCGACCATTGTTTATAACACTTAATGACAGCATATATTTAAATTTACATCCTTATATTTTATCGTTTAAATAAAACAATTGGCTTATGATATTATCCAATTATTTTAACATATGTACGCTTCTGAATAAAGAACACACATAAGGTGTAAAATAGAAAAAACATGTATGTTTGCATTCTGATACTTACTCACACCTTTTTTCAATAGCACTAGAGGTAAAACTGCAAAACACGTGGAAAACTAAAGCGCGTGAAAAATAGCAGGTTACACAACGCTCGCTTTAAAAGTATTTTCTGTCAGCTGTTTTTAATTTATTAAACACTTTGCATATACCAAGCTACGGCTCTTTTTTTGTTTTTTAAGTCTGCGTTTTTTGCACGGTTTCCAACTGCATGTTTTTTAACAATTCCTAATATTTTCCAATCCATATTCTATTTTTGAAACAGTGTCTTAATCTTTAAAAAAATGTTTACCGAAATACATCGTTTTATGCACGCTTAAAAGTGCAACGTTTCGTAAAATTTCCTAATTGCTGCCTAGTTTTAACCTCGAAAATAAAGGTTTAGGTAAAACGAATGTAACTTTCTTTTATCACTTTTTTATCATTTGAAATCTTAAAATCTTTGCAAGCCTTCTCAAAATTGTACCCAAAATAGCAAAGTTGAACTTAATCATCCTCTATATAATCGTAGTTTTAAAAAATGGTAGAAAAAAAAATAAAAATTGTAAAAAGCACTAAAGGCACTAACGAAAAATTGAAAAAGCACCAAGTTAGTGCTTTTTTAGTTTAGCAATATGGATAAAATTTTGACGTTTTGAGGCATCAAAAAGCACCATACATATTGCCAAAAACACTAAGTTGGTATCACTGGCAGCAACAGTGAGTGATGAAGAAAAACATTGTGTGTATAAATAAGACTTCGTTCAAAAACTATTGCAAAAAAATGTCAAAGCCAGCCGGCCGCTCTGCTCTGCTTCATCTTCAACAACAGTGCTTGCTTGTGTGCGCGTCATTGCTTGTGCAAAAACTTTTTTGTTTGATTCAACAAAATTATTTGTTTGAAATTTATATGAATTTCAGTAAACTTTTTGTTTGATTCAGTTAAATTATTTGTTTGAAAAACATCAAATTTTTTTTTTTCAATAAACAAAATGCAAATAAATTGTTTGAATATGCGAATTTATTTGTAGGACCGACTTCAGACAAAAAGCTGTTTGATTCTAAAAATTTTTTGTTTGAATTGGAAAAATAATTTTTTCTGTGTAGGGCGAGTTTATCGAAAATTTCATTGTAATCAGCCAACTTTGAAATTGTTTAGGGCGGAAAGGGTTAAGCTGCACGTATGAAATACATATAAAAAGTTTATTCTATCCTGTAAAATTTACTGAAAAGGAGTTTGCATATTAAGCCGACGATATATAGATGATTTTTGTAAAAGAAAAATATAAATTTGGTTTGTGGAAGGGTGTTGAAATTATTACACGATGGCAACTCATTTGTATTTCTCTGTTTATCTTTATTCTTGAATTAACCGTTGTTTTTTTATGTTTTTTCGACTGCTTAGTCTGTATTCATACGGCTCATGTCTTATTGACATGATTGCTACTTTATAGGTGAGAGGGACGATGGGAAAAGAAACGAGTACACAGATGCATGTACTGTCTTTACGTTTTTCTTTTTATTCGTTGTTTAATTTTGTTATTGTTTTCATTATCAAAAAAGCACATGCCGACAACATGACATGAATCATTTGAACGCCAATTCATGTTCAAAGAAGAAAAAGGAAGAATCTTGTCAATAAGACATGAGCCGTATGAACTCAGACTTATATGTCTGTGGCTTGGTGCTAAAAGGGCCAATGTCAAAATATTTACTTTTGAGAAAATTTAAATTAAATTGTTTTTAGAGTAGAGTTCTTACTGAAATTTGCTAGCAAACCCCTTATGAAGCTGTTCTGGGCTAAAAACATTGGCTGTTTCATCAAAAAAAAAAAAAAAGATGTTAAGAGAAAACACCTAATGCAATGATTAACTCAAAACAGAAAAATATTGACATTGGCACTTTTAGCACCAAGCCACAGATGTATGCTTTAATCTCTTGTTAACGTTTAGTTTTTTCTTAATAAACCACTGAAGTGAAAAGACGTTTTCGGAGTTCGAGTTTTATTTTTGTCCAGCCACGAAACGCTTAGAAAATATTTATAACAACATTAGGTCCTTACTTGCAGGTAACCGATTTGTTATTGTATTACAATCGACCGTATTTGTAAACACAGAGAGTTCTAGTAAAAGGTTTAGCCGTTAGGCATGAACTATAAGAAAATTAAAGATATGTATGTCAATGAAGTTTCGAAAACAGGAAAAACAACTTTTCTGCTACGCCCCCAAATACAGCTCTTTTGGTTTTTATACCCTCCACCACAATTAGTTGTGAAGAGGGTATACTAAGTTTTTGATTCCGTGTGAAACTTTTTTATTATTCATCTCAGAAGTATATATATTTTGGGTCCTTGAGTAATTCTAAGTCGATTTAGCCATGTCCGTATGTCTGTCCGTCTGTTAAACAAGCGCTCACTTTCGAAAAACTCAAAAGAAATAAACAAACTTGGTGTCAAACTGCTTGTAGTTATCCTAAGCAGTTTGGGATTGAAATCCAACAAAATCGGTTCTGTAGGATCAGAGCTATGAATCAAAATGTGGAACCACCACCTAAAAAAAAATTGATAATTTTGTTACAAAAACTAGCATAAATGGTGGAATAATGTACAGAATGATATAAGATTTTGCAAAAATTCGTTTTATTCGACTGGAAATCACGCTGAAAAATTTGTGAAGATCCGTCCATAATTTACCCTAGGCCCCATATAAGCCCTACTCCCAGAAAAAAGTATAGTACGCCTAAAATCGTAATTAACAATGCTATCATAACAAATTTTGGCACGTCACAGTTTAATAAGACAATAAGTATTTTCTGTCAGCTGTTTTTAATTTATTAAACACTTTGCATATACCAAGCTACGGCTCTTTTTTTGTTTTTTAAGTCTGCGTTTTTTTGCACGGTTTCCAACTGCATGTTTTTTAACAATTCCTAATATTTTCCAATCCATATTCTATTTTTGAAACAGTGTCTTAATCTTTAAAAAAAATGTTTACCGAAATACATCGTTTTATGCACGCTTAAAAGTGCAACGTTTCGTAAAATTTCCTAATTGCTAGGAAGCCTAGTTTTAACCTCGAAAATAAAGGTTTAGGTAAAACGAATGTAACTTTCTTTTATCACTTTTTTATCATTTGAAATCTTAAAATCTTTGCAAGCCTTCTCAAAATTGTACCCCAAATAGCAAAGTTGAACTTAATCATCCTCTATATAATCGTAGTATTAAAAAATGGTAGAAAAAAAATAAAAATTGTAAAAAGCACTAAAGGCACTAACGAAAAATTGAAAAAGCACCAAGTTAGTGCTTTTTTTAGTTTAGCAATATGGATAAAATTTTGACGTTTTGAGGCATCAAAAAGCACCATAAATATTGCCAAAAACACTAAGTTGGTATCACTGGCAGCAACAGTGAGTGATGAAGAAAAACATTGTGTGTATAAATAACACTCAGTTTAGATGAGGGCTTTTACGACGTCGCTTTGTCGACGTCTCTTTTGGGTTGTTGGTGAGCGGTGTAGAAAAGAAAGAGGGGTTAAAAATGACTCGTTTTGTATTTTGCATGTCGTTTTTTACATTTCTCTTTTAACTTTTTATGTTTACGTTTTATTCATTTTTCTTACTTTGAAGTGTGTGGTTGAAAATACAGTGAGACCTCGATTATCGATTATAGACGGGATCGGCAGAATTCTTGATTATTTATTTTTTTTGGTGTGTTTCTTATTTTATGTAAATATATAACGTTTTATTATGTAAACATGAGGAAAAAAGTAAATTTGGCAGAACATGCTTCCACACCGTTAAGATATTCTCTTTCTTCGTTTATTTAAATTTCTTTTGATTGTTCAAAATTTAACGAAAAAAAGATAATAAGGGTATTCATTTCAGTTTTTTTATTTGTTGGAAAAATGGAAAAGTGGAAAAATGTAATTTTTGTTACAACAACCACAAGAAAAAAAATTCCACCAAAAGTTACATTTTTATCAGACTATAACCAAGTGTAAAAAAGTCAGGATAAAAAGATGTAATTTTCCGCTTTAAACGTCAAACGAAATGATGTTGCCATTCATAAAAAATTGCTAATTTTTTATACAAAGTACGAAAAATTGCATCTCTTTTTATAAACTCTTGAATTGTACAACTCTGATTTTAAAAATTATTTTTTATAGTTACAACATTTCTTTTTCATTTAATCTTTCAAAAAGAAAAAAATTCATATTAAATATGTGTTCAATGAAAAAAGTTATTAAAAAAGAATTAAAAAAAAAAGAAATGGGGTAAAAAAAATTGACAGAAGCTGAAGTTAATAAAATACTCGACTTTTTGGCAGACAATCGCCATTTTGAGTAACTTTTTGTAGTCGAATATTATGATGAAAATAACACCCATCACTTCGTTTAAAAAAAAAAAAAAAAAACCCGTTCACGTCAATAAGAGTGTAATTTTTCTTTTTTCCACTTTTCCAACCAAAAAAAATTGAAATGAATACCCTTAATTTGTTTATAATTTCGGATAATAGAGGCAATTTAAATCAGTGCAAAAAATGTTTGTTTTCCATTTTATTGAAGCTGCCGGTTAATCGAATGACGGGTAATCAAGGCCATACTGTAAATAAAAAAAAGACATGCAACCAAAAATCATCGTATGAACGCAAAGAGATTTTGGAAGTTGCTTTAAAAGGGAATCAAGATAAAACGACGTCGTAAAAGCCCTCATGTGAATTGAGTGTAAGACTTCGTTCCAAAATTATTGCAAAAAAATGTCAAAGCCAGCCGGCCGCTCTGCTCTTCTTCATCTTCAACAACAGTGCTTGCTTGTGTGCGCGTCATTGCTTGTGCAAAAACTTTTTTGTTTGATTCAACAAAATTATTTGTTTGAAATTTATATAAATTTCAGTAAACTTTTTGTTTGATTCAGTTAAATTATTTGTTTGAAAAAAATCAATTTTTTTTTCAATAAGCAAAATGCAAATAAATTGTTTGAATATGCGAATTTATTTATAGGACCGACTTCAGACAAAAAATTGTTTGATTCTAAAAATTTTTTGTTTGAATTGGAAAAATAATTTTTTCTGTGTAGGGCGAGTTTATCGAAAATTTCATTGTAATCAGCCAACTTTGAAATTGTTAAGGACGGAAAGGGTTAAGCTGCTCGTATGAAATACATATAAAAAGTTTATTCTATCCTGTAAAATTTACTGAAAAGGAGTTTGCATATTAAGCCGACGATATATAGATGATTTTTGTAAAAGAAAAATATAAATTTGGTTTGTGGAAGGGTGTTGAAATTATTACACGATGGCAACTCATTTGTATTTCTCTGTTTTTCTTTATTCTTGAATTAACCGTTGTTTTTTTATGTTTTTTCGACTGCTTAGTCTGTGTTCATACGGCTCATGTCTTATTGACATGATTGCTACTTTATAGGTGAGAGGGACGATGGGAAAAGAAACGAGTACACAGATGCATGTACTGTCTTTACGTTTTTCTTTTTATTCGTTGTTTAATTTTGTTATTGTTTTCATTATCAAAAAAGCACATGTCGACAACATGACATGAATCATTTGAACGCCAATTCATGTTCAAAGAAGAAAAAGGAAGAATCTTGTCAATAAGACATGAGCCGTATGAACTCAGACTTATATGTCTGTGGCTTGGTGCTAAAAGGGCTAATGTCAAAATATTTACTTTTGAGAAAATTTAAATTAAATTGTTTTTAGAGAAGAGTTCTTACTGAAATTTGCTAGCAAACCCCTTATGAAGCTGTTCTGGGCTAAAAACATTGGCTGTTTCATCAAAAAAAAAAAAAGATGTTAAGAGAAAACACCTAATGCAACGATTAACTCAAAACAGAAAAATATTGGCTCTTTTAGCACCAAGCCACAGATGTATGCTTTAATCTCTTGTTAACGTTTAGTTTTTTCTTAATAAACCACTGAAGTGAAAAGACGTTTTCGGAGTTCGAGTTTTATTTTTGTCCAGCCACGAAACGCTTAGAAAATATTTATAACAACATTAGGTCCTTGCTTGCAGGTAACCGATTTGTTATTGTATTACAATCGACCGTATTTGTAAACACAGAGAGTTCTAGTAAAAGGTTTAGCCGTTAGGCATGAACTATAAGAAAATTAAAGATATGTATGTCAATGAAGTTTCTAAAACAGGAAAAACAACTTTTCTGCTACGCCCCCAAATACAGCTCTTTTGGTTTTTATGCCCTCCACCACAATTAGTTGTGAAGAGGGTATACTAAGTTTTTGATTCCGTGTGAAACTTTTTTATTATTCATCTCAGACCCCATAAAGTATATATATTCTGGGTCCTTGAGTAATTCTAAGTCGATTTAGCCATGTCAGTATGTCTGTCCGTCTGTTAAACAAGCGCTCACTTTCGAAAAACTCAAAAGAAATAAACAAACTTGGTGTCAAAGTGCTTGTAGTTATCCTAAGCAGTTTGGGATTGAAATCCAACAAAATCGGTTCTGTAGGATCAGAGCTATGAATCAAAATGTGGAACCACCACCTTAAAAAAAATTGATAATTTTGTTACAAAAACTAACATAAATGGTGGAATAATGTACAGAATGATATAAGATTTTGCAAAAATTCGTTTTATTCGACTGGAAATCACGCTGAAAAATTTGTGAAGATCCGTCCATAATTTACCCTAGGCCCCATATAAACCCTACACCCGAAAAACAGTTTAGTACGCCTAAAATCGTAATTAACAATGCTATCATAACAAATTTTGGCACGTCACAGTTTAATAAGACTAAAAATGGCACTGTGAAGTTTCGTGAAGATCGGTTCATAATTTACCCTAGGCCCCATACAAACCCTACTTTCGGAAAACAGTTAAGTACGCCTAAAACCAAAAAAAAAAATAATGCTATCATAACAAAATTTGATACATGACAGTTTTATAGAACTATAAATGACTCAGTGAAATTTCGTGAAGATCGGTCCATAATTTACCCTAGGCCCCATATAAACCCTACTCCCGGAAAACAGTTTAGTACGCCTAAAAACTTAAAAAATAATGCTATCATAACAAAATTTGATAAATGACAGTTTCATAGAACTATTAATGACTCTGTGAAATTTCGTGAAGATCGGTCCATAATTTACCCTAGGCCCCATATAAACCCTACTCCCGGAAAACAGTTTAGTACGCCTAAAAACGTAAAAAATAATGCTATCATAACAAAATTTGATACATGACAGTTTTATAGAACTATAAATGACTCTGTGAAATTTCGTGATGAGCGGTCCATAATTTACCCTAGGCCCCATATAAACCCTACTCCCGGAAAACAGTTTAGTACGCCTAAAAACGTAAAAAATAATGCTATCATAACAAAATTTGGTACATGACAGTTTTATAGAACTATAAATGACTCTGTGAAATTTCGTGAAGATCGGTCCATAATTTACCATATGCCCCATATAAAGCGCACTCTGGTAAAATAATTAAATAAGCCTTAAACCGTAGCAGATATAGATATTGCGGTAAACTTTCTTCCAGCTTAGCTTCATATGGCCAGAAAAAACGTGATGCAATTTTGTGATATACGGTCCATAATTTACCTTAGATCCCATATTAGCAGCCTTCTAAAATTCTAAAACGCTTAAACTAATTGCACCGCTGTATTGAATTTTATGTGTTTTTATACCAGAAATCACTCTGCAGAATTTGGGATGATTGGTTCATAGCTTACCATGGCTTCAATATAAATTGCCCTCCTGAAAATCGTTTATGTCCGGCTTAAACAGTTACGAATCATGATATTTTACTCAAGCTAGTTAAAATTGCTAAAAAAAAGCATTCAATATAGGTTTAAACCGCAACCAATTTTAATGCAGATGTCTGTTTTTATTAAGATTTTTAATAATAAAGAGACATCATACAGATATTACTCCTAAAACATTCGAACTGTCGGTGGAGGATATCAAAGATTCAGTACAGCAGAATATAGCACTCTAACTTGTTTATATGTATGTAACGCTGCCATTTAAAATCCGATCTCATCATTGACTTCATTTTTGCCTCAGGTGACTTTTTAATTTTTTTCACGTGCCAAAAAAGTCCTAAATTAAGCCCCTTTTTCTTTTTCACATACGTATTACATTTAACCAGGTAAAAGCCAATACAAACCAAATTAATTTCCATCAGTACGCCCTAGAATAAAAGATATATTTATTAAGTTTGAAGAACTTTAAGAAACATTTTTTTTGACATGCTCTAAACTACAGCGCTTTTTGTTTTAAATATACACACAGAAAAAAATACCAATGTTAAATTAACATTTATCATTATTTCATATTAATTTTAAATGAAAAATATTAAAATAACCTTAAATCACGTTTATTTAATATTATTCACTGTTAAAATAATATTCAATATTGAATCCATAAAAACCTCTTCGGTTGATTTGATTTGAATTTAATTGTCGTATGTGGATTTTTTGCGGTTTTGAGTTAAGATAGATTCCTTAGGTTTTCCGACCTGATCTTTCATTTGGCGTAATCAGTTTTTTGATACCTCATACGGGTTTCGAGATATGTAGTGTTGAGTTTGTCATATGTGGTATTTGTCGGTGGAGGATATCAAAGATTCAGTACAGCAGAATATAGCACTCTAACTTGTTTATATGTATGTAACGCTGCCATTTAAAATCCGATCTCATCATTGACTTCATTTTTGCCTCAGGTGACTTTTTAATTTTTTTCACGTGCCAAAAAAGTCCTAAATTAAGCCCCTTTTTCTTTTTCACATACGTATTACATTTAACCAGGTAAAAGCCAATACAAACCAAATTAATTTCCATCAGTACGCCCTAGAATAAAAGATATATTTATTAAGTTTGAAGAACTTTAAGAAACATTTTTTTTGACATGCTCTAAACTACAGCGCTTTTTGTTTTAAATATACACACAGAAAAAAATACCAATGTTAAATTAACATTTATCATTATTTCATATTGATTTTAAATGAAAAATATTAAAATAACCTTAAATCACGTTTATTTAATATTATTCACTGTTAAAATAATATTCAATATTGAATCCATAAAAACCTCTTCGGTTGATTTGATTTGAATTTAATTGTCGTATGTGGATTTTTTGCGGTTTTGAGTTAAGATCGATTCCTTAGGTTTTCCGACCTGATCTTTCATTTGGCGTAATCAGTTTTTTGATACCTCATACGGGTTTCGAGATATGTAGTGTTGAGTTTGTCATATGTGGTGTTTGCTGAAGCAATTTTCAAACTTCAAACTCAATTGCTCGAAACTATCGGCATCCACATATGAAAATCCTCAGTGAAAATAATTTAATGAAAATTAAATTTGATGAACTCAAGCCTAATTAAAAAGAATATCAAAAATTGAAAACTAACAGTTCAACTAAAAATCAAAAATTGTTCTTTGGTTTTTTTTCTTATTTCGAGTTTTGATTTTTATAACTGCTTATTGTTTTGTATATGCAAAATTTTAGTGTCGCAGTGACGCCTGCCGATCATTTGTCTCAAATGAGGAAGATACGGACATTAGAAATGCCTTTAAGTTTATAAAAAAACGAAAAGTCAATGCAGAATGCATAAAAAATAGAAGTAAAAATACTTAAAATACATATTAACATAACTGAATTCCAAATAAAAAGAAAAATATTCAAAATACTAAAATAAAATAGTTTTTAATAATTAAAAATAAAATCTATTCCTTATTAAGCTTTTGGTGTATTAACATAAAGTTAGATAAAAGCTAACTACTACCTTACTAACTTTTAGCTAACTACTACCTAACTCACTTTAAACTAACTAATTAGTAGCTAACTTTAAGTTAGTTGAGAAGTCATTCAGAGTCGGACAATAAACTACTTCCTATGACATGCCAATGTTAACATAGTCAGTTGGCTCCATTAAAAATAATCCAGGCATCAACCACAACTAGCTTAAAAAAAGTTAACTTAAAGTTAGCTTAAAGTTAACTGAGTTGCTTGCAGGGTAGGTACACATAGAAAAAATATCAATGTTAAATTAACATGGCGTAATGTTGACTAAGAATCATAGTTAATTTCTGCAAAAGTATGAACTCTATTTAAAATTGCCATTGTTTTAAATTAATTTTAAATGAAAAATGTTGTGTATAGAAAAAGAAACAACACCAATAAAAGAAAAACATACATTTTTTTATTTTCATGTTTAAAATGTGTTCTAAAAGGAAGAAAATTCCTGTATTTTTCTAGTTAAAATTATTTAGTTAAATCGGCCCATTCTGCTGATGCTTCTATTAACAAAGGGGAATACAAAATAAGTGAAACCTATGCTACAGGGGTAAGTGTTTTGAATTATTCTTAAATAAATGCATATGTTGTCTCTGAAGTTTCTTCTCACTGTAATATCACACTCAAACCAATTTGATTCTACATGAAATTCACGTTGTTTCAACTTGAAGTAACTTTTATTCAACGTGATTCGGATTGTTATTTCAATATAAATGACATCTTGCTCTGACTTGACTGCAATGTTAAATTAACGTGAATTATAGTTATTTAAAAAAAAAAAATTTTTCGCAAGTTATTGTATAATCATGTTAAATAAACATAAAGTAACTATGAAGCGAAACCACTACCGACAACCTTAAAATCAACCTTATTTTCGACGATTTTACACTGATTTTTTTCTGTGTGTATATCATCGCCATTTAAAGTAAAATTTCATCGTATCGTATATCATTGTCCTGCGGGAAATTTGTATCAATTGGTCCAACAGACTGGTCCTGGGAGTTGTGAAAATAGAACAGGTACAAAAAGAAAGAACTCATGACCAGTGAAAGGAGAACCAATCACGTAACTGGTTTATGGCAAACAAAAAGGTAGAAATTTTTACTTCAGATGCCCTAATAAAATCAAGATTCGATTTCAGTGATGACATTTATTTCTTTTTAAATATTGTTGCTAAGAAATGCACAGCCTTTTGAACCAAAGTCTCGGTTTCTTTTTAAGAAACGTCTTCAATCATTAAACATACATATATTTTCAAATGTTTGGTAATGAATGTCGCAAGATGGACCCTTAGATTTGGATAAAGATATCTATCATAGTGATTTAGAACCTGAAGTTTATTGAAAAAAGTTATTCAAACTAAAAACTTGCCTGGGGGAATTTATGCTTCCAGTATTGCAACATATAATTAATTTTATTTCTATCTTGCTACTTTTTAATGTTTTAGTTTAAAGAATATTTAACGCCTTTTACAGTTGTAAAACTGAATTAAAAAAGGGACAGTTGTATAAAACTCTGCAGGCATTTTGTTTACTAAATAAGGTATAAAGGGTATTTTTTAACACCATGAAACTAAAAATGGTAGGCAACACAAAAAAAAAAATTAATTTAAAACGCAGATTAATACATGGCATTACCATTTGAAACTGATTTAAAACAAATAGACACCGCGCCTGTCCTTGACGAAACGCATTGCAGACGTCCAATTATGTTTCTCTTTTTCGAATAAAATGAACAATGTTGACCTCCAAGACACCGATTGTTGCTGGTTTATCAGCATTAACCACTGACTTTACAGCCCTATGGAAAACAATCTATAAGTGTCACATCGCACGGCCTTGAAGTCTAATTGACAGTTTATTTTCTCTAAATCAACACATCGCCTTCATTTGTGAAGGCACCTTTAAGTTGCGAAAATCAATGGCTGATTTTCAAAGTATATTTGGATAATTTGGTTGCGTTGTTCAAGCATGAATCTATTCATGATGATTCGCCTGATCAAAGAGGCAGTTCGTTTGACAGCTAACCTTTCGTAAGCTCTATGGGGCTAAAAAGCATCCATTATAAAGCAATGACAAGGAACATTTTAAACCTTCCCAAGATATATCAACCAAATGTGGAAGTTAAACTCATTGGGGGGTGTGCTGGAAATCGCAAACGCAAAACGCAAGAACTTGGAGGCTGTTTATAATACACTTTTTATCAAATTTTTATAATTTTTGTTATAAAATTTAGTTTAATAGAGAAATGTTTGTATAATAATTGTCATAAAATTCTTTTATTACAGAAATCTTACTAAAAAACGACTTTTAAAATTCTTGCGTTTTGCGTTTGCGATTTCCAGCACACCCCTGATTATTTAAGCAGTTTTATTTTATGTTTTATTAATTTTTTTCAAGTCTTTAATGTTATTTTTGTTAATTTAAATAAAGTTAACAGCATGACTAATATTGATCTTGTTTTAATGAGCTTGTTGTGCTTTTGCTTCTTTGTAAATGTTTTTTTTTTTAATAAAACTTCAATTTTATATCTGGTGTAATTTCATTTAAATCGGGCAATTTTGCTTAATCTCAAGTGTAATTTTGAATTTTGCTGGTGGTAACACTGTAGTGTGGCAACACCTACTCAAAAACGTTTAAGAGATAGCTTGCAAGACTCTTTCATTGCTAATGCTTGCAAAACTCCGCGCTTAGCTGAGTCCGACCTTAAGTTTGTTACAATAATAGACAAACGCTTTGATAAACTTACAGAACAAATAGAGTCAATAATTCAAAATAAGTTCAGCGAGTACAAAGAAGATCTCTGAATAGAACTTGAAAAGAGATTAATGCCATGTTCGCACGGTGTTTTGGATTACTTCGCTCTCTGCTTTAATTACTTATCTGAATTACCATGTTCGCACGGCATTTTGATAGTTCTTCTTCTTTTTTTATTTATTCTTTTATTAAGAATGAAAAGAAAAAGTAAGTAAAAAATATTTTTTTAAAGAAATATAATCCCAGTAAATAGAAAAGCTGTTAGCAAATGGACTCAATGTTTTTTATAATATAAAATTACTTCCTTTACTTTTGTTACCTTTTTTTTAGGGCTGCCAGATAAATTTGTGAGGAAATAGTCAGATTCCTGAGAGAAAAAATCGTCTTTATCGTTTCGAAAAATCGTCAAAAAAATCGGAAAATTAAAAATTTAGTTTTTTTTTAAACAATTTTTGTTTGATTTTAATAAAAAAAAATTACTCAAACAAAAACATAATTACTTCATACCCAGCTAGCATTTTCAATCGTGGAAGAGCTACTGGTAGTCTCATGTAGAGCGTCTTTGATCGTCGATGACCGCATTTTTTAATCCTAGACGATTCCTCACACGGGAAAAACTGTAACACGAGTGAGATTCTTCCATAGCACAGCGAAAGTAGCTTCTTCAATCGTTCTTCAAAATACTTCCATTTATGGTACGTATTTCAAATACAAAATACTTCCACGTCATGTACATGTATGTATATAAAATACGAAATACACCTTTTTTCAAACCAAAAAATACATTAGATAAAACTAATTAACAAAACAATTGTTTCCTTTCATAAATATCAGATTTTTGAATGTACCATCAGACAAACAGTTTCTTGTTGAAGAATAAATAAAACCTCCTGAAGAAAATAATCTTTCTACAGGTCCTGATGAGTACAAACTTGTATTTAATTCAATGAATTCTATTTTTATATTTGGAAATCTGTCAAGAGTGATAATGTCTTTGCTCTTGTCACTGAGGAAACTGACAAATTCCAACTCCAAATTTGATGTCCTGTTCTACTTCTGATATTTCCAGTTGTCATTTTAAGTTTTTTGTAATTTTCCTCTAGGGTATAAATTGCAAGTTTTGGATTCTTTGCCTTTCTTCTTATATATTAAAAATACAAAATACTTGCTGGACATGTATTTAAAATACAAAATACTTGTACCTCATGTATTTAAAATACAAATACAAATTACGTAATTGTATTTTAAATACGTATTTCAAATACTGCCTAGCCCTGAGTGTAACATTGTTGTTTTTGTACTCTGAAAATAATCCAAGATTTTCTTAAGACTTGCATATTACAGCCGTACCTAAAAAAGCGGCACGCGTTAACCAGTTTTTGAACTCAACGCTTTGCAATTGGAAAAATAGATTTTGACAGCTCGTTTAAAAGTGATGTTTGCCGTTATTGTTAATAAATAATGGCAATTAGCTATTTTCTTGGTCAATCTAACGTTTTTATCTCTATTTTTATTTAGATTTTTTTGTGGGTTTTATTTAACAAGAGAGCTGTCACTACTACATATCAGCGTAAAAGCTAAGCGAAAGAAAACGTTCCGCCTCCCGCTCTTGTTAAGGTAGGGCTGTTAAGGTGGGGTGTCCTAAAGCCATAGGATATAAAGCCATATGGCGTCAAGTCCCATTCCATTCAGACATAAGGGCATATGCCATTAAGTCTCAATATAATGGGACTTAACGCCATAAGTTTTTCCGAAAAATGACACATAAAGCCATATTTTTGAAAATGATTGCATGTCACCCTATTTCATGTAAACAATGCATTGTTGTTTCATGTCGCCCTGTTTTATGTCAATCAATCAAATTCCGACATTGCAGGTGGTCCACGATTTTATTTTTTGTTGTTAATTTCATTTATAAGAATTATGCCAAGTTCCAAAAACAATAATAAAAAAAATTATATAATCTTAAAGCTTAAGTATATTGCTCTTTATATTTTATTTTACAGAAGTAAACATTCTGTAAAAGGGAAAATTATTGTGTAAAACTATTAATTTTTCCTTTTACAAAATGTTTGCAGCTTTAATTCCTGGAGCCTAGAAATTTAGGACTTTTTAAATCATTAATTTCATAGATAAATAGGCATATTAAGTGAAATAAAGCATTTGTAACGTAAAACATCAAATGGGACATACAACCATAATGGCTTTATGTACCATTCCACTAAAGTTGATATGAGACTTAAGGCCATATCAAAATTATGGCTTTATGTCCGTTTGAATTGAGACATAAAGCCATTATGGCTTTATGGCACCCCACCGGCTGTTAAACATTCCAAGATCAAAAATCGAAATTGTCTGAAAATGTAAATATATTATTCTGACTTTGGAGACTTAAAAAATAATCACTTTTTTTTAAATATCCGCAAATCGGCACTTTGCTAATTTCGGAACAAAAAATCGTCAAAATGACGACAAATCGTCAAATCTGGTAACCCTGCTTTTCTTTGTTTGTTATATTTTGTTTGTTTTTTTAGTCCCCTTTTAGACAGGCAAAGTTTACTTTGCAAAGTCTTGAGTTTATGGAAGGGAGGGGAAAAGAGAATAGCGGGGGAGTACGAACTTTGCTGTACTCGCAAATTCCTTTTGTTTTTCGTTCGTAGTTTATTTCTGAGCAGGGATGATAAAGTTGGTAGTACAATTGTACTTTTTTTACTACTATTAGCAGTGCAAAAGTAATAAAGTACTCCAGTGCAAATTTAGTACAATTTAAAAATTGCAAAATCTTTTTCCTACCAAAATATGATAAAAACAAAGCAAAGAAATCGCCTTTATGTAAATACTATATCGAATTTAGATAATAATCAACATTTTATTTTTTCATCCTGGTAGAGTATTCTGAGGAAATGCCCATATAAGTTTTTTCCTTTAAGTTTTCTTTTAAATATGACAACATTTGTATTTTTATCGACGGTGGAACATATAATACACTTTAACCAGTAAGAAAATCATACGTGTTAAAATTATGAAAAATTTCTCGCACCATAGATATCTATACACAGCTAGATATTTTTAAAATGAATAGCTTCTTTCACTAATTATTTAGTAGCTTTCTTCTTTATAACTACTATAATTACTTCTTTAACTACTTATTTATCAGATGTATGTAGGAAAAAAATAATGACTTACATAAAAATGCGTTCATTTTGGGACATCCCTTGTAAAATTCATTGGTTCTTTCAGTAGAATTGGAAGTAGTATTTTAACATTTTCCTGATTACTTAACACATTATTTTGCAGGCGAAGTTTTTACTGGGTAGGTAAAACCTTTTTTTAGCCTGTTCCACTTTCAAATCTAAAAAAACAAGCTTAAGATTCTTCGTCTAAATTCCGTATTATTTACTTAATTTTTCTTTTTGTTAATTGCCAAAGGTATATTTCAAATATAAATGTATAGCACAAGTGAATTTTAATGTAAATTCTTAGTTATGCAAATAATAAAACTTGTAAAAAATATTTTTTTGGCATTAAGTACAATTAGCGTAAAAAATGTAAATTTTTTTTCTGTATTAAGTACATTTTAAAAAATGCCATTTATCAACCCTGTATCTGAAGTTGGCTGCAACAACGAATAAACAAAATTTGTCAAATTAAACTTTGTGTGTCTAAACACCAAACAAAGTTTAAAAGAGAACTACACAAGACTTTGCAAAGTAAACTTTGCCTGTCTAAAAGGGGACTTAGTGCTTTGACAGCTGGTGAAAGAAAAACCCGATAAGAATTAGAGATCACATTGATTTTAAGGTAATCCACAGGGTAATAAAAATTTAATTACGTACAAATGAGATAATCCGCTCTCAAAATTTTGTATGACGATTTATGTAATTTCGATCATAATTAGGCTGTGGATTACGAATGAGATAGTGAATTTCGAAAAAACTCTGTCGTGCGAACATGGTATAAATACAATTCAAATTGATATAAAAAATATAACTGAAAGAGTTGCGAAACTAGAAACAGTCGCGGTTGACTTTTTAAGTCTTCAAGAAGAAATTAACACTTTAAAAACCAAAATTAAGCGTCAAGAAAATAACACTGTCGCGTGTGATCTACGTTTAAATGAAATTCCATTTTCGGAAGATGAAGACTTATTTGGAGTTTTTACTTAAATCTGCAGCACTATTGAAATAAATGTCCCGGCAATAAAATCTATTTATCGGTTGCAAAACCAAAACAATAAAAATAAAACAAACTCTAAAGATGCGAACGCAAAATTTGTAAAAATTCGTAAAATAAAGGCAACAGCTGATGGCAAATAATTGAAGTGTTGAAAAATATTGACACTTTTGACTACTTAACTCGTTTTTTTATCGGTACTCGATTAAATACTTTTTATAACACGAAAATTTTTGGAAAATACAAGCAAACTATTTTATGTAATTCAACATTTTTTATTTTTCGAATTTATTCTATGAGCTAAATTTCAGTTATGTATTTTATAAAGCTTTTTTGTAATAGTCCTATTCCTTCAATTATTCAGAAATGACTATACACTACCAGACTATTATATTGTATTTTCTTGTTACATTTTACCTTAGCTTTCCTTTGGAAAGCAATGAGGTATATTGTATGTACAGAAAAAAGCTTAATAAAATACATAACTGAAATTTAGCTCATAGAATAAATTTGAAAAATGAAAAATGTTGAATATAATATAAAGTAACCTTCGGAAGGAAATAATTCCCAGTTTCTATTTGTTAAAATAGTTTTTTTTTTTTTTTTTTTTTTTTTTCATTATTTATTTATTGAATCTTCATATATTAAATATGAACTAACAATAATTAATCAAATCTTAACCTAATATTATTTTTTGTCCTGCCAGTGCCAGACAAAAATTTTGTTCATCGCGGGTTCTGTTCACTTTTATAGGTGTCTATCGCTCATCTAAATGGACAAGTGCCGCAGTGTCTCTTCTTCTTAAGCGAGTGTGGCCGCTATCATTTAAAATATTTCGTGCTAGTGGGTTCGGGTGCAATTCGAGCCTTTTTAAGTATTTTACTGCATATTTCGTAATCATAGTTTTAACTAATGGAACATTGAGATCCTTGTGAATATTTGAGTTTTTAACATACCAAGGGGCAGCTGTGATTATTCGAAGTAGTTTATTTTGGCGCCTTTGAATTTTTTCGATATTAGAGGCCGAGGCAGTGCCCCATAACTGAATACCATAGCACCAGATTGGCTTTAAGATGGAGTTGTAAAGAAGAAGTTTGCAGTCGAGACTAAGGACAGAGTTTCTTCCAATAAGCCAATGAATTTGGATGGCTTTTAGTTTCATTTGAGTTAATTTTGCCTCTATATGGCTTTTCCACGTTAAACGGCGATCTAGATGAATACCGAGGTATTTTACATGCGAATTTTGAGGTATTATTTGATTATTGATTTTAATAGGGGGGCATGATTCCCGACGCAAGGTGAATGTTATATGTACGCATTTTTGCTCATTGACCTCTATCCTCCATTGCTTTAACCATAGTTCGAGTTGAAATATATGATCCTGTAGGTATCGAGATGCTTCTTGACGGTTTTCGTGCACGCTCAAAAAAGCTGTATCATCAGCAAATGTTGAAGTTTGTGTGTAGTTGTTTGTTGGCATATCCGAGGTATATATTAAGTATAAAAGTGGGCCCAGGATGCTTCCCTGAGGGACTCCAGCGTCAATTTGCTGAGGAGAGCTTAAATAATCACCTTCTTTAATAATAAACTTTCGACCGACTAAGTAGCTTTCTAACAGCTTGTGTGTGTTTACTGGTAAGTTTAGCTTCAATTTATGTAATAAGCCTTCATGCCAGACTTTATCGAAAGCTTGAGAAACATCGATGAAGAGAGCGGAACAATATTTTTTTTCTTCAAAGGCTTTTCTTATTGCGTTTACTATACGATGGGTTTGCTCAATTGTGCTGTGTTCTTTTCTAAAGCCGAATTGGTGGTTAGGAATACATCTATTATCATTTAAAATTGGGGTTAATTTTGACGCTAACAGCTTCTCAAACAGCTTTGATATATTAGAAAGTAAGCTTATAGGCCTATATGACTCAACTTTTGTGTGATCCTTTCCAGGTTTAGGTATCATGGTGACTAAGGAGACCTTCCACTTTTGAGGATAGTATTCAAGGCGTAAAATAGCATTAAAAATTAAAAGAATAATTTTCTTTGCTATGCTGGGTAGCTCCAAAAGCATTTTGTTGCTGATCTTGTCAAAACCAGGAGCCTTTTTGGGGTTTAAATCACAAATAGCCTTTTCGATTTCTCTTATCTCAAATCTTAGCGGAACAGCTGCTCTAGCAGCAACAGGTGGTAACTCGACCGCAATATCGTGAGATATATTTGGGGTAAATACGTTTTTTAAATGATTGACAAACAGATTTCCTTTTTCAACATCATTTCTTGCCCAACTTCCATTCAAGTTTCTTAATGGTGGTTTAGAGACAACTGGCCTTTTGAGATTTCTAGCTGCACGCCATAATGAGTAGTCTGATTGTGGGGTTGCATCAAGTTCCTTAAGATATTTTTCCAGAGAAGCCGTTTTCTTAGTCTGCAGTAACTTTCTTAGTCTTTTTGTACACTCTTTAAGCAAGTTCTTAAGTTGAGGGGATCTGTGCAATTGCCACTCTCTTCGAGCCCTCCTTTTTTCAGACAAAAGATGCTCGACATCTGTGGAATATATTTTAATAGTTTTTGTTTTTTTTGGGGCAATATTGGAATGTTGAACAGCTAGTTTCAGAAAACTGTCAAAATTGTCAATAGAGCGATCTACATAATCCGGTGTACTGAGCGGAATATTTTCTGTGCAATGGGTACTGAGATATTTTTTATATTTCAACCAATTAATTTGCGTAGCTGTCGTCGGAGGTACAATTCTATTGGGGTTCATTATAGTAACAATTGTAGGTGTGTGGTCGGAAGATAAATCTAGGGAGGCTTCAACTTGAATCGTTTCTATGGGAATGTTTTTAACCACGCCGAAATCGATGACATCTGGAATTTTTTGAAGATCAGTGGGCCAATATGTTGGTTGTCCGCTCGCTACCACATTTAAATCCATTTTAGAAATTATGTTAAATAAAACACGACCCTTTGGTGTTATAAGTCGCGACCCCCAGATGGTATGTTTAGCGTTATAATCGCCAGCGGCTAGGAAACACGGTCCTAATGATTTAAAATATTTACAATATTGGTCCTCCGATATTGAAAATCTAGGCGGGGAGTATAACGATGAAATTATTAGGTTTCTATTTAATTCCTCAACGCAAATGTTCGTTGCCTGGAGATAATCTTCACGATGATCACACATTAGGTAGTGTTTGACTCGGGCCTTTATTAAAATGGCAGAACCTCCACAAGCTCTATCTCGAGGGTCCTTGGTATCATATGGGCATTTCTCCAGAAATGTCAACCGCAGCCAAAAAATTCAAAGTCTATAAAAGTATGTTGTTTTAACATATTTTTATAGGGAATCTATCAACTTTCAATAATGTAAACAAATTTTACATTTATTCATAACACACTTTGAAATATTCAAATGCAAAGTCGAACAAGTGCAGAAGTTCTGTTTTGAACCTTTCTATTGCAAGATTTGTTTTGCTAAATGATCTAAATGAGAAACATTATGCATTTAAAAATCTTTTTTAAATATCAGTTAATATTCAAAGAATATAAGAAAAATGTAAAAGGAACGATGCGATTGCCAATTACGGTAAATTTTTTCTTTGCTTTACCATATATTTTGATGTATCGTGCGACATTGAAAAATAACATTTGTTATCAGTGCGTCATAGGTATTTGTATAATGCGAAGCAAATATTTGTTACAAACAGAGATTTATATTGCGATTTAAATAAAAAAAATTTTGTTGGAAAAAAATCAACGCTTTGCTCTTGGTACTTATTTGAATTTTGTAGCGTGCGACATCGTAAGTGTAAAATGCATAAATAAAATATCTTTCTTTGATTATGTAAATACAAATAATAAAATGTTTGAATGTAGATAAGTAAAAACAGCGCCGAGAAAAATAAAGTTAAGTTAGTTTCTTTTCTTTGTCTTTACAAATACTTTACATACATATAATACTATGTTCACACTTGGGTTCTTAAACGCGTTTAAGCAGCTCGAACGTGATTAAGCTCTAATCACTTCAAAATCGAGATGATTACCCATACATTGAAGTGATTTGTTAATCACTTCAAATTGACATGATTACAACTAAATCACTTCATAAACCACATAGAATCCACTGAACATACCTCAAATGTAGAATCGCCAACATGATCGTGTACAACCGGCCAAGATTTCTGCTTAATGTTTTTATTTTTTTCCTTAAATAATTCATAAATTTTCACAATTTCATCATTAAAATGATTAAAATAATCTTCTGATAACTTTATAAAAGTGTTTTTATACATTTTTAATACCTTAAAGAAATATAAATTGGTTTGTTGTTTTTTTGTGTGTTTGTTGTGTGTTTTTTTTCTTATCATCTGTCATCTTAATCATCTTAAATGTAATGGGAACGGCTTTGATTAGCTAAATCAACATTTTGCTTAAACGCGTTTAAAAAGCTAAGTGTGAACTTAGCATAAGATAAATAAATTTATTTTTATTTGTTTTTATTAAAAATTAAAAATAATAAACATAAAAGTATGATGGAACAAAATGTCGCATGCAACTCGTAGCGTGCGACAGTGATTAAAATTAAATAAAAAACAAACTACACAATATTTTTGAATGAAATAAAAAGCATTATTAAGATACACCAATGCATAACATTTTAAATTAGTCGCATTAAAATATTTTATCAAGTTTCGCTGAAATCAGTGTTTGAACTGTTTGCCGTAAAAGCGACTTCTGTTTTTGTCGCATGCAAATGCCTTGGTTTTTTTTAATTTTCTTGAAAACGAACAATTGCTCAAAACCAATCTTTACCACAAATTATGGTGCTAATCAAGAGCTATAAGTTTCGCCTTTTGTCAAAATAAAATTAATGTTTTGATATATGTTTTTTTCACTTTTTAGGCGTACGAATGTCGCATTCGACATTAGAGAAATGCCCATATAGTATATAACCATTTATTTTAAACGTACTTCTTGAGGTCAAATGAGTTTCAGAAATCATCATGACATCAATTTGTTTATTTTTAAGAAAGTATTCTAATTCATTTTTATGTTGGCGGATGCCGTTTGCGTTCCAAAAACAAATTTTTAAACAGTTCATGGTTTGTTAAGTACAGCTTGCAATAACATCGATTGCATTCTAAGCATTTCCTGCATCATATTACCCATTGTGTTCGTAAAATTATTTACTGTTTGCACTAATGTTTCCATGGTTTTTTCTAAACGACTTAAATTAGAAAATTGAGTTTCATCATTACTTGGCGAGGCACCTTGCATTGGCTCATGGTTTGATTTTAGGACGTTAGCGTAAGAGGTTCTGTTATTACTAGGCTGGGGGGCTTGAATTGCATTTGTGTTAACCTGATTTGTTACCTGCATTTGAGGGGGATTAGTTTTCGGTCCGACCGACTGCTTGACGATAGTATATACAGGGCATCCTCTATAATTGGCAGTGTGATTACCGCCACAGTTGCTACATTTTTTTACGTTGGGGTCGGTTTTAGACTTGTCGCAAAGAACTGTTCCATGTAATTCACCACATACTACGCAAACAGGGGGTAAGTAGCAGTATGCCTTAGTATGGCCAAATTCCTGGCAGTTTAGACATTGAACAGGACCATTTCTTTTGTGCGGCTCCTCAATAGTTACCCTTCTGTACAGAATATATTTCAAATTATAAATTGGATGCGTTTCATTTTTTTTGAGCTTAACGTCGCCGGGTTCAAGCTCCACTCGAAATAGTGGTTGGGGATTTTTTTCCCTATTTTTGATATTTGTTACGTTTTTGATTTTAAAGCCCTTCTCTTCCAAAAAAGCTTTAATTTCCCCTGGGTCTACGCATGAGTCTATGCCCTTGATTACTACCTGAAGACCTTTACTGCTCTTCAGTTGATACGTATAAAAGTTTTTATTCAGAGTCTCAAATCTTGTAATTACCTTTCGAAAATCATCCTCGTGATTCACCTGTATTTTAGTCTCGTTAATGATACCGCGCTTTATTGCAGCTACATAAAAGGAATTTTCACCTATCTCCGAAATTAAACTTTTTATTAACTCATTAGAGTTTTGCTCTCTAAGGTATATCGGGGGTGGCTTAGACGATTTAATGACGTTTGGTGCTTCAGAGGATTCATCCTCCAGAATCGCGAAACGATTTTGTGTATTTATTTTATCAAAAGATGGTACTTTTGAGGCCGAAGCAACTGCTGCAGAGGTAGGGCTGCGTCCCCGTTTAAGCACTGTTATGTACCTGTCCATACCAACTTGTACTGTAGGCTTTTGACAACTTTTTACAGGGGGGTTTTCCATTGCATTTGTGTTTAAGTTCATGGTATCATTGCCCACTAAATTTGTTTTTGACGTCACGGCAATACTTGCTGGCCTGGCAACACTTGTCACCAAATCTTGTTGTAGTTTTTTTAATGAGTCACTATCCACCGTTTGTGTAAATACCGAGGGTGAGAGGGAACGTGTTCGAGTAATTGGCTTAGCCGTTAGGTAGTTAATATTGTTTTGTTTGGTTTTATTTATTTCTGCATTATTTTCATTTGCATTAACTAAAACGTAAACGTTTCTTTCATTTTGTCTTAGTGTTGTTTCACTGTTTGTACTCATGCAAAGAGTTGTTTTTGTTTTTCACCGTTTTGCTTTGCTTTAATATTTTTATTATTTATTGTATTTTACAACAACAAAAGAAAAACCAGAATTTAAATGTTTTTTTCAGAATATGTATACACATGTATGAACATTCATACGTACATATATATTTTTACTGATTTATTTTATTTAATTTGATCGTTTTAAATTGTTCACTATTATGTTAAATAATTTAATTAACAAAATATATTATTTTGTTTTTTTTTAAGCGTCCATTCGCTGCTTAGATTACAAAATCAAATGTGATTAATTAATAGTTCAAATTGTATGCGGGGCTAAAATACACGTCTGTATCACAACAAAGCACAAACCGAACCGAAAATAGTTGAGTTAAATACATTCAATTTATAAAGTATCACTATCCAGTGTGACACAAAGAATGCTGACGAAGGCCGTAGCGGGCCAGAAAATGCATTACATTCTGCTGGTGTCTAATAATTGTAAATTTTTCTGAACATACAATATACCTCATTGCTTTCCAAAGGAAAGCTAAGGTAAAATGTAACAAGAAAATACAATATAATAGTCTGGTAGTGTATAAAGTCATTTCTGAATAATTGAAGGAATAGGACTATTACAAAAAGCTTTATAAAATACATAACTGAAATTTAGCTCAAAGAATAAATTTGAAAAATGAAAAATGTTGAATATAATATAAAGTAACCTTCGGAACGAAATAATTCCCAGTTTCTATTTGTTAAAATAGTTGAGTTAAGTACATTCAATTTACAAAGTATCACTATCCAGTGTGACACAAAGAATGCTGACGAAGGCCGTAGCGGGCCAGAAAATGCATTACATTCTACTGGTGTCTAATAATTGTAAATTTTTCTGTACATACAATATACCTCATTGCTTTCCAAAGGAAAGCTAAGGTAAAATGTAACAATAAAATACAATATAATAGTCTGGTAGTGTATAAAGTAATTTCTGAATAATTGAAGGAATAGGACTATTACAAAAAAGCTTTATAAAATACGTAACTGAAATTTAGCTCATAGAATAAATTCGAAAAATAAAAAATGTTGAATATAATATAAAGTAACCTTCGGAAGGAAACAACTCCCAGTTTCTATTTGTTAAGATAGTTGAGTTAAATACATTCAATTTATAAAGTATCACTATCCAGTGTGACACAAAGAATGCTGACGAAGGCCGTAGCGGGCCAGAAAATGCATTACATTCTGCTGGTGTCTAATAATTGTAAATTTTTCTGTACATACAATATACCTCATTGCTTTCCAAAGGAAAGCTAAGGTAAAATGTAACAAGAAAATACAATATAATAGTCTGGTAGTGTATAAAGTCATTTCTGAATAATTGAAGGAATAGGACTATTACAAAAAAGCTTTATAAAATACATAACTGAAATTTAGCTCATAGAATAAATTCGAAAAATAAAAGATGTTGAATATAATATACAGTAACCTTCGGAAGGAAATAATTCCTAGTTTCTATTTTATGTTATCTTTCATATTTGTTTGTTTTTTATTTTATTTGATTTTAGTAATTTGTAGCTTGTTAAATTATTTAAAAGAACATGAATAATTTTGTTGCTATTGATTACTTAAGTACCCAAATACTTCACACTTTTACAACTCTAAAAAATTAACATAACAAAAAAATTTCAAAAGTTTGTATTTAGCCGAATAAATGCTACACAAACAAGTTTAATTAATTAATATTTATTCACTTTTTCTTTTGGTTTAATTTTTATTTCAACTTTTTTTTTATTTAACAATTTTTTCAAAATTGTATGCTTTTTATTTGTTACTTTTGTTTGTTTACCTTTTGAAACATATGTTTTTTTGATTTACTAAAGTTTACTGTAAAAATTTCTGCAGTAAAAATTTGCAAATACTCAGACAAGAACTGTCAGTTTTCGCTCTTAATTTATGTTCTCATTTACTGCATTTTATGTACTCGAACGCAATTTCGTAAAATGCAGTAAAGTTTAGTAAAAACTTTTGTGTTCTCGAACGCAACTATTATTGTAAAAATGTGGTCGCCATACGACAAAAACTTTTTTCTGAAATCACTAGCAATGCACAAACTGTCAGGAATATGGGCATACAAAATCATATTGTAAATTGCCTCACGTATGTGTGGTTTGTGGCGACGCTCATAAAACCGCCGAATGTAATCGTTCTAAAGCTGACCCGAATGTTAAGAAATGCAGCAACTGTGGCAAAAATCACACGGCAAACTATAGGGGTTGTTAAGTCTTCTTGCATTTATTAAAACCTGCTTTAGTTCAAAAATATACTCACTCCCAATATGGTCCGTCACATGCTCCCAGCCAAGCCGCTGGCTCAATTGCTAGTACTACACAAACAAACAAACAAAACCAATCATATGCCCAAGTCCTAAAAGGAAACCCTAATGCGAAAAATCCCCGAGTACTTCCAACGCAAAGCAACCTCCGTACGCTAATGTTCCTAGGGAAGGTCTACAAATGCCTACCTCAATTGAAAATTTAATTCAAACTATGAATAACTTCATGGCCACTATGCAGAACATGTTTCAGGAAATGATGCGAAACCAGAACATGCTCCTGCAGGTTCTACTAAACAAAAAATGTACCAGTTAAAAATATGTTTCTGGAATGCAAACGGGTTATCCCAACATAAACACGAAGTTGCAAACTTTCTTCATAGGCATGAAATCGACGTACTTCTTGTCTCTGAAACACACTTTACTCATAAAAACTGCTTTAGGGTAAATGGTTACCTTACGTATGACACAAAACATCCCAGCGGACGAGCTTGTGGTGGCACAGCCATAATTGTGCACAAACACATCAGACACTTACCATTGCCAGAGTTCGAAGAAGATTGTATCCAGGCCACATCTATAAATCTAACTGATTTCAAACTAACGTTAACATCCGTTTATTGTCCCCCGAGGCACAAAATGTTACACGATAAATTTCTCAACTTCTTCTCCACATTGGGCCAGAAATTCATTGCTGCTGGCGACTACAACGCTAAACATACATATTGGGGCTCCAGACTTATTAGTCCTAGAGGTAATCAGCTATATAATACCGTAACTGCAAATAATTTTGATGTGGTATCGAGTGGTGAGCCTACCTATTGGCCAACCGACTTCAACAAGCTACCAGACCTTATTGACTTTGCTGTAATCAAAAACATCAAGCGCGATCAGGTACTAGTTAGTTCCTCCTATGATCTTTCGTCTGATCATTCACCTTCAATCCTCATTTTAAAAGGTAACTCTGACGCTGCGGCTGCAAACTGTATTTCCTATCCAAACAGAAACACAAATTGGTTAAAGTATAAAATGTATGAGAGCTCTCACCTATCACAGTGCATTCCCCTAAAAAATTCATCTGACATCCAAATAGCTGTCGACCGATTTACAGAAGTCTTGGATGCTGCAGCAAGAAATGCAACCCCAATCAAGCGGACAATTAAACGTGCTCCTTACAATACATCGACGGATATAGAGACCCTTATCAGAGAAAAAAGGAAGTTAAGAAGACAATGGCAAAACAGTCGTTCCGCAACCACTAAGGCCCAACTACAATTATGCCTGACAACTCTTCGCAACAAATTGAGACAGAGCCACAAGTCTGCAATAGAAGGCTATCTAAACAGCCTAGATGCCACAAAAAACGCCAATTATAGCTTATGGAAGGCTGTACGGCATATGAAATGCCCTATAACCCAAGAATCTCCATTAAGACTGGAAAACCGCACTTGGGCCAAAAACACAGATGAAAAATTAAACGCTTTCGCGGGCCACCTTGAGAAAGTTTTCACGCCACATGATACACATACTTGTTCCTGTCGTCCAATCATTCCTGATAAGGTAAACCATCCATTAAAATTTAACATTACTCAAGTAAAATCTGCAATAGAAAAAGTGAATATTAGAAAATCTCCCGGACTTGACCGTATCACAGGGTCAATGATTAGAAACTTACCATCGTCTGCTTCCAGAATCTTGCTACTCATTTTTAACGCTATATTAAGAGTCGGATACTTCCCATCCTCATGGAAGAGGTCTATAATTGTTATGATTCCCAAGCCAGGAAAAGATGCTAGCCAGGTTGCGTCATACAGACCGATAAGCTTATTATCAATCCTATCGAAGCTTTTCGAAAAAATATTCATTTTAAGTATAACTCCTCATCTAAATGAACACGACATTATCCCGGGTCACCAGTTCGGATTCAGAGCGAAACATGGTACAATAGAACAAGTGCATAGAATTGTCACCCTTATTAGATCGGCGTTTGAGAAGAAGCAATACTGCTCAGCCCTGTTTATAGACATTTCCCAAGCATTTGACAAAGTTTGGCATGATGGGCTACTCATCAAAATAACACGAATGCTTCCTCAAAACACTCACAAGCTTCTGGAGAGCTATCTAACAGGCAGAACATTCATAGTAAGGTCGCAAGACAAATACTCCCCCCTCAAGAAAATTACTGCTGGTGTTCCCCAAGGCAGCATATTAGGACCGCTTCTATATATAATATACACAGCGGATATGCCAACAAACCTGAGCACGCATACCTCTACATTTGCAGATGACACAGCATTTATTAGCGTTAACCATGACCCAAAAGTCGCATCGCAAAATCTGCAGTCCCACATCAATGAACTAGAGGCATGGCTAGAAAAATGGAGAATAAAGGTTAACCCGGCTAAATGTGCTCACTTAACTTTCGCGCTCAGAAGACAAACGTGCCCAGCAGTAAAAATAAATAACATCACTGTTCCGGTAGAAAACCATGTAAAGTACTTGGGAATTCATATAGATAGACGCTTGAGCTGGTCTCGTCATATCGAAGCGAAAATAACGGCTATGAAACTTAAAGCAGCTCAACTACATTGGCTTCTCGGTGGAAACTCAAACTTGTCTTTAGACAACAAAATTCTTCTATACAAGTCCATCATAAAACCAATATGGACATATGGCATCCAATTATGGGGTACTGCATGCGCATCTAACATCCAAAAGCTTCAAAGAAGACAGTCTAGAATATTACGACAAATTTTCTGCGCCCCATGGTATATACGTAATGATATTATCCACAGAGATCTCAACGTCCCCACTATCCAGGAGGAAATTAAAAAATATTCAATAAGCTACATCGATAAACTAATGGTCCACCCTAACTACCTCGCTCGGGGTTTGCTTCAGTTCGAAGGTCACCAGAGGCTAAAAAGAACCGATACTTTGAGCCTAACTAGAAGACAGTCTTATGGCCATTTTCTCAATGTATCGACTCACTGTCTGTTACTTAATGTCAACATAAATTTATTGGACCGATAAACTGTCCGTTAACGATTTTGGGTTTCTCAATATATCGACAAAAAATATTGTTTTCAGCTGGCAACGCCACTCAAAATACATGTAAAAGTTGGGAGTCAGCTGATTGAATTTATCTGTACGGCAAATAAAAGGAAAATAAATAATTGGCAGATGAGTGCCGGTTAGTTTTGCGATAAAATCGAAGCAAATGAGACATTGAGAAAACCAAATTTCTTTAATGTGCAGTTTTTCGTTGGGGAAAAAGATAATCACCTAATGAGAAAATGGCCATTAAAATTTGAATGCAGCAGTTAGTGGTTACACTGGTAACAACTAATAAACAACAAGTACAATTAAGATTTGAATACATATTGTAAATTTCGATTAGAAAGATTCAATAATAAAAAATAAATTTAAAAAAACTAGCTAATTTCAGAAAGGCCAATAAAGACTTATTTTTGCTTGAAACATATCAGGCTAAATTCAAATAACAAATTTTACGTAAACGAAAATCTAACAGCAACTAATTTTCGAATCTTGCGTGCTGCAATCCACTTAAGGAAAAATAAATATATATACAGTGCTTTTACTTTACGTGGATTGGTTTACATTAAAATTAATGCCACTAATAAGCTTATGCTAATTGATGAGATAAATCGCTTACACGAGTTATTTCCTGATTCCGAAAACTCCCAGTCTGACTCTTATGATCCCCAAACTGCTACTGGTTAAACATGAATTTTTCCTTTTTACTATCATTATTTAACTTTCCTTTATTTATTGTACCCACACCACAATAATGGAGAGGGTATTATGCATTTGTGCTGATGCGTGTAACCTTTAAGTATACCGATCGACTCGGAATCACTTTCTGAGTCGAACTAACGATGTCCGTCCGGCTGGCTGGCTGGCTGTCCATGTAACCTTGTGCGCAAAGTACAGGTCGCAATTTTGAAGATAATTTGATAAAATTTGGGACATAGGTTCTTATTAGCACAAGGACCAAGCCTATTGAAAATGGGCGAAATCGTAGGACCACGAGGGAAGATAGGGGGAAATTTCTTCCTCTCAGAAACTATCAAACCGATTTTAATGAAATTTAAAACATACATAGAACCATATCTTTATGAACACAAAAGGGATGCAGTTTTTAAAAAATAGGACCACGAGGGGAGATAGGGCCAATTTCTGCCGCTCAGGCGCGGATCCAGTTTGAGCCTTAGGGGGGGGGAAATTTTTTATGATACAAAAAAAATTTGTTTTTAAAAGTTTATTAAAAGCAATTTGTGTATATTATATTAAAAAAACTCAACAATAAGGTTAAATAAAATATTCAATATAAATTAAAATAAACTAATCTTTTTAAATAAGCAATTTATGATTTCCTTGTGAAGAAAATTTAGATAGTACAGTCTATGTTCAGTTTGTCATTGTTGATCTGAGCCATGTTTTTATTCGACGAAGGGTAGGAAATGACCTCTCATAGCATTACTTACGAGCATTGAAACGAAAATTTTAAATATTTTTCTTAGATTTGGGTAGATATCTTCATCACAGTTTATTAAAGCATCTACAACGTTATCTGATAGATTTTCAGATAATTTCCATGTTTGTTGCCAATGCTACAGTTCAGGCTCAAGTTTAGATGTTAGTAAGTGTTTATCTCGAGTTGTGGTTTTAAAAGTTTTATATCTGTATATGACTTGATTACACTTTGAGTAGAAGTTTTGGTATGTTCAATACATTAAAGATATCTATTGGAAAGGTGTTTTGAGATCTTCTAAAATAAATTCAATAAGAGAATGAAACCTACAACTCGGTAGAAATCTTCAACATTTTGGATGTAATTATTTCGTTCAAATCTTGTTTTTTAGGTTGGAACCTCGATTTGAACGCAAATAACTTTAACTTTTTTAAAAATCACTTTAAATTGTTCTTCGGCTTTATTTATTTTTTCTTCAAGGCACATGATTAAAGTTTTAATAAGGCTTGATCCTTTTTGAAGATCTATATCGTGCTTTTGTAAAATGATACTAAGCGGCTGTGTTACAATAAGTATCACACTTAATATGTTTATTCCGCAAATAAATCCAAAAGTTCTAAGTGAGGTCCTTAATATAAGGCTCTTGATGAAGTATCTCTACCTTTCCACTCAGATATGTTTTCCAAAGCTTCTACTATATGATGTACACTTGTTGCAAAGTGTAAAGCTGAGTCGTGACGGTCCACCCATCTTGTCTCGCATAATATAGAGTTTGGCTCCCAAATACTTTAGTAAAAACGTGTTTTGACTGATTTACGGGAAATAGCAAGGCGTTTGTTTCGCATTTGTCGCGGTTTCCAGAATTTTTAAACAGCTCCATTTTCTGCTGACATCAAACGACACCCGTCAGTTTCAACTCCTATCAATCAATTGACACATCAGCGTCATAATCAATATCCTGTGAAGGCTCTTCAAATGCTTTTACAACAAAGCCAAAACAATTCTTCCCTAACAACTTTTTGTTGTATGTTGAAATATTTTAAAGATAAGGAAATCTGGCTTTTCCCCGACAAATCCTTGCGTTCGTCAAAAATTATCAAATAGGAATTTTTTTCATATAACTCATATATATGTATGTACATAAATATTACATTATTGCATTATCAAGTTAAACGTTTACTCTTTGGTTATACATAGATGGCACCTGCTGGGATTGAATGTAGAATAATAAGTATTTGAATACATTAAACTAGATGTTTCATTGATAATATCTAATAAATAACTATTAGGATGAAGATTTGGATACTTATTGAAAATTTGGTTAGAGATCCAATAAAAAAACAAAAAAATACTTATTGAAAATTTCGTTAGAGATTCAATAAAAAAAACAAAAAAAAACCTTGCTGGGATTTCCAAAAATTGTGTACATTAAAAAAAGATAATATTAATGGGTATTCTTGTATTATCGAAATAAACAAAACATATTTTTATAATTTACGGGGGGGAAATTTCCTTATTTCACCACCCCTGCATCCGCGCCTGCTGCCTCTCAAACCGATTTTAATGAAATTCAAAACATAGATAGATCCATATCTATATGGACACATAAGCTATACAGTTTTTCAAAAATAGGACCACAAGGGGAGGTAGGGGGCAATTACTGCATCTCACAAACTTGTAAACCGATTTTAATGAATTTCATAAACATAGATAATTCCATATTTATATGGACATATAAGCATGATGTGTTTTTTAATACTGTGGTGTAGGGTATCATATGGTCGGGCTTGACCGACTATACTTTCTTAATTGTTTATTTTTAACAATGTTAATTCAATCATAGCGTCGTCAAGGTTTATACTTTTTCTTTTTTTGAATTCTGGCCATTTTTGGTGCATTATTTTTGCTTTAATTATTTTATATGATTTTGAGATATAATAATGGAGCTATTTCTAGGGACGGTACTGCTAATATGATAAGAATCTTAGGCAATCAACGAGTTGGTTTTAAAATATGTCACATTAATGCACAAAGCCTTGTAAATAAAATAGATGAATTTAGATACTTATTCGAAAATTCTGAACTTGACATCATTTGCGTATCGGAAACGTTGTTTCACAAGGATATCAATGATTTACCTGTATGTCTGAGTGGGTATAATCTTTGCAGGGTTGATAGGGAAAAACATGCTGGTAGTGTTGCAGTGTACGTTAGGAAGGGTATAATGTTTAATGTTGTTCCGGCATTGCTGGCGCTAATGAGGTTGTTGATAATGAAGATGGAAATGGGAACATTCAAGCTAACTTGGTTGAATATCTATTCGTAGAAGTGATCAGTGAGGGAGGCAAGTTACTTGTGGGTTTTTTGAGAAGTCTTGAAACACTTACCGCTTCCTATGATAACATTATTATAGCAGGTGACTTTAATTCCAACATTTTAACTGAATGTACTCTTTCCAATAATATGATATCTCTTCGACTTTTTACACCAAATATTTGCACGCCTACGCATTTTACATCAACAAATAACAACTTTATGAAGAATATCGTATTGCCAGAAGAGTAACGAAAAGGCTAAATCAGATTTTTTTTTGCCGAATTCACTTCCGCCTTAGGTTCTAAGAGAACATGGCAAACTATTCGCGAAATTGGTATTGGTAAAGTTACTGCACAGGAGCCGATTACAGTGGATGTTGATTCAGTTAATGAGAATTTCTTGAACATACCCATGGTCGGGGCAGACTGTAACTACTACCATGACTATAATGTTGTTCATGAAAGTGACGAATTTGTATTTAAAACTGTGGATCAATGTGATGTACTTAATAGTTGTTTGTCTATATATAACGCTGTTCGCGATGATGGTATTCATCCAAGATTCATAAAAATCCTTCTTCCCAGTTTACTTCCTTTTATTACATTAATTTTCAACAACATTCTTACATCCAGCTTATATCGTACAAAATAGAAAAATTCTAAGATAATTCCGATACCTAAAACGAAATCTGAATACCGCCCAATCGCGATTCTACCATACCTTTCTAAAGTTTTTGAAAAGCTTATTCATACACAAAAAAGTAAATTTTTAGACAATAATAATTTGTTAACTAAGCGGCAATCCGGCTTTCGTAAAGGACATAGTTGCACAACTGCTTTGGTAGATGTTGCTGAGGAAATTAGAAATAAGAGTGAAAGCATTAATATCACTTTTTTTAGTACTTTTGGATCATTCAAAAGCGTTCGATACAGTCGATCATAGCATGTTATGCTTTAAATTAAGAAAAATGTTTAATTTTTCTCGAACAGCTACGCATTTAATCTCAACGTATCTTGGGGGTAGATCACAATATGTTGAGTCATCTAATGCTAAATCAAGCTCCCTCCCGGTAAGTCGGGGTGTACCACAAGGGTCGATTCTTGGACCTCTTTTGTTCTCAGTCTATTCAAATGATCTCCCGGATACACTTGAGCTATGTAAGTCTAGAATGTATGCGTCCAACTTCATGTTAGTTGTTAAGTAAATTCAATTGATTTATGCGTGAAAAATCTAAATCGTGAACTGCACAGAATTTTTATATGGGCCTCGGCAAATGGTCTTAGCATAAGCCCAAGGAAATCAAAATGCCTAGTAATAACGACAACAAATTGAAATAGTAGACTCCGTGAAGAATCTTGGAGTATATTTCAACAACACTCTCATGTGCACAGAAAAAAATATTTTTCCAACTCAAACAAAAGATTTGTAGAATCAAAAAATTTTTTGTCTGAAATCGGTCCTATAAACAAATTTTTAGTTTATTCGTATTTATTTATTTATTTCTTTTTTCGATGTTCCGTACACAAGACTTAAGTCTTATATTGCAGTATGGAACTGAGCATATGTAAATACAATAAATCGGAAATAAGAAAAAATCAGAAATTAAAAAATAACAAAATTGTATAAAATCATATTAAGTAGTTTTAAAAATAAAATAAAATTTAAAATTTAATTACGCTTTATTACATAAAGTTAGCGAAATTAATTAAAACAAGCTAAAAAAAAGGAAAATGAGAAATATGACAAAAAATATAGTTCCTGAATTGACGTGCGTTACTTATTTTTTGTGATATATAGGGGATTCCGTTCCATAGACTGATTGCGTGAATAAAGAAATGGTATTTAGAAATCAGTGTTCGATGACCAAATGCTAGAAGTCTTTTACCTCTGTCAAGTGTTGAAAAGTTTAAACGTGTGTAGAGATGCTCAGGCTGATGTGTGTATATAATTTTGTGCAGAAACAGTAAAATACGCACTCTTAAGTAATCATTAAAAGTGATTCCGTAAAGCAAGGTAACGTAGGAAGAAATATGGTCATATCTCCTTAAACCATAGACGTACCGAACAATGTTATTAAACGCCACATTAAGTTTCCTTTTACTTCCGCTGTCACAGCTGGCAAATAATTCACAGCCATACAATAAGATGGGTATCAAGTATGTTTTGGCAATGAGTATTCTTATTTTAATTGGAGTACAATACTGGGTTTGTCACAGATTCCTTAACATTGAAAGCGTTCGACCACATGCAAAATTAACGTGCATATTCAAACAATTTATTTGCATTTTGTTTATTGAAAAAAACACTGATTTTTTCAAACAAATAATTTAACTGAATCAAACAAAAAGTTTACTGAAATTCATTACTAAATTTCAAAATAAAAAAAAAAAGTTTTTGCACAAGCAATGACGCGCACATAAGTAAGCACTGTATCAGAAGATGACAGCAGAGCCGCCGGCTGGCTTTGAGACACATTTTTTTTGTTGGAACAATTTTTGAACGAAGTCTTATTTATACACACAACACAATGTTTTTCTTTATCACTCTCTGTTGCTGTATCCTTTCCTTTGCTAAAGAAGAAATGTAACCAAAAACGGCAGCAGACCGACTCGATATGCTTTCGTCATCATTCTACTTTTGTATTTGATGTATTTAACCAAACAGTTTTAAAAAATTGAATACGGGATTTTGTTTCTTGTAATGTTGTCGACATTTTTGTTGGTTAAATAAAAATCAAACAAAAATATTGTTTGAATCAGTAAAAAAATTTATAGAAATTAAAAAAATTTTCAAACAAGCGTTTGTTTGAAAATAATTCGGCAATAATTTTTTCTGTGTGGTATGACCATATTAATTATGCTTGTGGTCGGACTTTTTCCATGTTGAGAACGCTCTGGCATACACAGCACTGCACGTCAATAAATATTAGAATACTTCTTGCTAAAACCTATTAAATACCTACTCTCATATATGGGTGTGAAATTTTTTGCTAGTTGTAACACACAAAGTTAAAGAAAACTTAACGTCGTTTTTAATAATATCGCCCGATATGTTTATGGTTTGAAACGATTTGATAGGGTTTCAGCGTTTTCGATAAAGTTGTATGGCATAAGTTTTGATAGTCTTCTTAAAACTGGAATATTACTATGTATTCCTACATAAGATTATTTACACTAAACAACCACAGCATTAATATGATCGATTGAATTTTTCAAGATCCAATAGGGGAAGAAGATTGATACTCTTTAGACATCATAGTTTGATATCCGAATGGCAATTCTTTTGATACGCTTCTCGTCTCTGGAATAAACTTCCATATGACTCTCAAGTTATAAGTAATGCACTTCAGTTCAAAAATAACATTATTTGCTTATTCAAATGATGAAACTGTATTTTTGTTTTTCCTTTTTTACTTGGTTATGTTAAATTAATTATTATATGATTTTATACTTAAGTTAAATTTAATTTTTTTGTTTATGTTTTTTTGTTTCCAATTTGAAAATATTTTAAATTGATTATAAATATGTGATATTTTTATTTTATTAGTTTTTTAGTGTTTAATAACAAACCCTGTAATTTTACAAAAGCTCAGTTCTGTACTGCAATATGATACTCAGAGTCTTGTATACGGAACATCAAATAAATACTAAAATACTAATACTAAGATCAAAAAATATAATTATTTTGCTTTTGCTTGTGCAAAAAACAAAAAATCAATACAAATAATTTTACTCCTTCTCTACTCCCTTCTCATAGAAGCGAGTGTAGAAGGTGTATCTTATCTTTTATAACAAGGAGTCGAGGCCTTCTATGAGGCATTCTTTAGCAGTTCGATAAGAATAGTAATTGAATCAAAAAAATGTTCAAGCATTCCTTTAAACAGCCGTGAAGTAAGAAGGTCTTCCGAGTTTTCCCGCTGGGAAGTACCAATAAGAAAAATATACAGACGTATTTACCCACGCTTTTCGTTATTGTGTATACACATACATATTTAAGTAAACTAAAATACATGAATATTATGCAGTTATTATTTAATACCCATGAATGTGTTTTGGTTATCTGCCACACATATAAAATATCCATGTTTAAAAAAATATCTCCAGTATTTTTGGAACTTCTGTGTAAAAATTAAAAATTTTTTTTTTTACCAAAAATGTGCTTTGATCACTAGGCAGGTATGGGACTATGTACATAATTTTTTATGATACATAAATGAATTTGTCCGAAATATCAGCAGTACCTATGTAAAAAAACTACACATAAGCTATACGTTTTTATAAATAAAATAAATTTTAAAACATTGATAGATCCATATTTATATGGACATATAAGCTACATATTTTTAAAAAAAATAGGACCACGAGGGAAGCTCGGGGGTATTTTCTGCCTCTCCAAAACTATCTAACAGATTTTAATGAAATTTAAAAAATATATAGATCTTTATTTTTTTGGACACAGTAGCTATGTATTTTTTTTCAAACTTTGACTTCGAGTGGCAAATGACATGTACGTTTTTGATCAAATATTAAAAAAAAATTTAACAAGTTTGACGCACATTCACAATAACATGTGACCTGAAAATTCATTGGCTTATTGGAAGAAATTCTGTCATTAAGCTAAGATCCCACTATCGATGCAATGTACCAATTTTTGGCGTATTTCATGTGCCGATATTGTGAACGGTCAAAATGTTTTAATATGCGACAATCTGTGCCGAAATTGTGTTGTCTGTGGACAATCAAAATTAACCTAGATGCGCCGATAATGTGAACACTATTTTGCACAATGTGGAGCAATCAAATTGTTTAATATGTACCGATTTTTATCGGCCACTTGTGTGCCGATCACAGTCGCCAATCAGCGCCGATAGAAGGAATGGCAAAACGAAATGTTTAAATTGCACAAACTGGCTACTAAAATTTTACTTTTTTGAGCTCAATTGTACCAAAATTAAATTTGTTTTGTCTATTATTTATGTATTGAAACGTTAAATAGTACATTTGTACTACTAAATAAAAGAAAACAATTCGCTATAACCAAAACATTGCAGTTGTATCGATGTTGCCATCCCTGGTTTTTAAACCTCTGTTTACAAATCAAAAATTACAAAAAAAAAAAAGAACAAGTGCAGTAAGTTTGAATGAAATTGAATATATTTTTTATTATACATATATTAATATTTTTTTTAGTGTTTTTTATTGAAAAATAAAGAATTAAAAAGGAAAAAACTGACCTCGAGCTTGAATATTATTTATTTTTTAAAAAAATATATTAATATATTATTTAAAATTGTTAGAAATTATAATTTAATATTCGGACGGAGAATTTTGCGAATTTCTAAAGTAAAATTATGTCTGCCAACAAGTAAATAAACAAAAACATTTGATTTAATTTGCCCAAATAGCACGATAGTGTGACCGCATTGTACCGATTATTGTCGCAATTGAGTTTTGGCCGATATGAACCGAAAAAAATTGTCACAATGTGCGACGATAATGGGACTACCTAAGAATAAATTGTGCAATGTTTTTAAATGTGCGCCGATATAGCACGATAAAAATCGTCACAGATTGTGCTATTTGAGCCGATAGTGGGATCTTAGCTCGACAGCAAACTTCTTCTTTACAACTCTATCTTAAAGCCAATCTGGTGCTACGGTATTCAGGTATGGGGCACTGCCTCGGCCTCTAATATCGAAAAAAATTCAAAGGCGTCAAAATAAACTACTTCGAATAATCACAGCTGCCCCTTGGTATGTTAAAAACTCAAATATTCACAAGGATCTCAATGTTCCATTAGTTAAAACTATGATAACGAAATATGCAGTAAAATACTTAAAAAGGCTCGAATTGCACCCGAACTTGCACACACTCGCTTAAGAAGAAGAGACACTGCAGCACTTATCCAATTAGATGAGCGATAAACACCTATATGAGTGAACAGAACCCGTGATGAAGAAAATTTTTGTCTGGCACTGGCAGGACATAAAATAACGTATTAGGTTAAGATTTGATTAATTATTGTTAGTTCATATTTAATATATGAAAATTCAATAAAAAATAATGACAAAAAAAAAATTCTAATTTCAGAGCCTTTTTTTTTTTTGTTATTTGAACACAAGAAATCCGCAGTTCATTTTTATTCTGTTTGAACATAGTAAAACTAAAAAGGGGAATTACCAAATCATATATGTTTTTTCCTTATTGAATTGTTATGTTTTGTTGCCATTAGTTTTTTTATATTCATATTTTTAATTTTAAAAAATACATTTATGCCCAATTTTCAGGATAATATTTAAATCAATATTAAGTTAATTTTCATATAAACTTAAATCGTATTTAAATACAGATTGATTTTTTGAGTTTTGCTTAAAAAGTTATTTAATTAACAAAAAGGAATTTCAATTTTTGGGAATACAAAATTTTAATTTCAAAAGATTTTGTTATTCGTGCTTAATTCCCAGTTTTTATTCTTGATAATTTCAATAAATTGCAAGTGTTTTTATCAAGAATAAAAACTGGGAATTAAGCACGAATAACAAAATCTTTTGAAAGTTATTTAATTAAGATAAAAGTATGGCAGCACTACTAATTAAAAAAAAATATCATAAAAATGTGTATTTATTTACAAGGTGGCCTCCAAAAACAGTTGTTTGCTATTGCTTTGCCTGTTGTTGTTGCATTAGTTTAATATTGAGACCACCTTGATAAATTTTTCCAATGGAAACTTAAAATGAATTTAAATGTACCACATCGGTGAATTAAGTTACTTTTAAGTGTTTAGTGATGAAAAGAATTTTGTATTTAAAACGATTTTAAACATAAATGTGTTTTTATATCAATCCCAAAAATTGGGCATTACCCAGCAAAAACTTTGCTTACAAAATAAGCAGAAAAATAATGAGAATTTGACGAGCCAACTACTTACTTTTCTACTAGAAAAAGTACTTATTTTTGTTCGAGTTGTCCCAAAAGTAATCCTTTATAATTTAGCCTATTATAATCTAAAAAATAATGTTTTTTTTTATACTTAAAATTTTTATAAAAATACATAGTTACACAAAGTCAATAAAGTAAAATTTTTTTTTTTAATTATTTTTTTTTATTTTTTTTAATTTTATTTTCTTTTTTTTTTCTTATTTTTTTTTTTTTTTTTTTGCTGTCTCTGGCGGTATTCGATCGCGCAACCTCGGTGCTGATAGACTAGCTCGCTACCAGCTAGTCTACCGGGGCAGTGTTGTTTTTGTATTAAAAAACTATGTTTTTTGACTATAATGACTATAATGACATTTTTATTGTCATAATGAAAATTTAAATTTTTCTGTATATTTAAGATATAATAATAAAGTTATTATTTAATATATAACTAATAATCCAAACAGTGGCGAATAAAGCTGCAAAGTAATGAATTCTTGAAGTCATTCAAAGTAGGATTGTAAGTAAAGTTTTTGCTGGGTAAGGTATTGGACTGAATTGTTACGTTTTGTTTTCTTGTTTTTATCAAACAAAATTTAATTAAAAAAATTTTAAAAGTCTTTTATTTAAGTTTTTGGAAGTAAATTTACTCAATTTTTTATTTGGAAAAAAAGTCCAGAAATTAGAATAATTCAGAAATTAGAATCGCCTCAAAAACAAAGCGGTTCTAATTTGCGAGCGTCCACTGTATTCCGTCTCGTATCACTTATCTATGTTATATGGGTGTGACAGCGACAAGTGCATGCGTATGGTAACTGCGTTTATATTTTAACAACTGCAGTGTGTAAAATAAATTATGGTAGAATTAAAACAACATTTTAATGACTTTACGAAACTCTCATAAAAGCATACATGTAGAAGATTTTATTTGAGCTTTCTTCGATACAATTCTTGCTGTAATTTTTCAAACATCTTAGCAGTACACACTAAATTAAATTTTTTTTTTTTTTTAATTGATAGGTAAAAAGAAAATTTTTAATACATTTTCCTTTAAAAACATTTTTAAAGCAAACATTTAAAGTCAGTTTAAAAAATAGAAAATTAAGTATGGATATTTATTATGTTTTGAATTTATTTACAGCCAAAACCATTTGTTGTGATTAAATGTTAATAGAAATATTTGCGCTTAGTTTTTTGTGCTTTACTTTAAAATTCTCTAACCAGTGCAGGTGCAAAATTTTTTTTGACATCAAGTGTAAGAAATCATGATCTAATTTTTCAGGTCAATCCGACGGTGCCTAGCCGTGCCGGGTGGATCCCAAAGTTCCCCATAAAAAAGAAAACATCTTTTCTATCAGATCTTTATAGTTATACTAGTTAAAAAGCCGAAAATCAAAAATATGGCTTCGTTACGATCATCCGCACTTAACAACTTTTGATTATATGTATTCACAAAAGACGAAAAATTTTAATTAATTTAAGAATTTTATTAAACCGCCACATCTTTTGTGAATACATAAAATTTACAGATTTTAATCTTTTATAGCTTGTTTTGTTTGCAATGTTGTTTTTTATATGTCTGCATAAAATTAGAAGCATAGCTGCATTTTTAAATTTTTTATGCATTTTTAAAAACAAAAATTCCGAAATTGTAATAAAAAAATTATGTTTTTTCCAGAAAAAAAATTATGTTTCTAAAACGACTGGGCATATAAGAAAAACGTTTTACCTTTCTTAAAGTAAATTTTATTGCGTAATTTCGGTTTTTTTCAGTTTTTCAATAGGCTAAAGCGTTTTTGAGTTGCGCGAACATTTGTTAATCTATCTATACAATATATAATTTCTTAGTATGTCAGGATGTTTGCATGTATGTCCTATTCTTTCCGCAACTTTCTGAAGCCATCTGATGACATAGGAAGCTGAAATTTGGCACACTTGAAGTACTTTCTCTGCGGAAGATCGTAACGAAGCCATATTTTTGATTTTCGGCTTTTCAACTAGTATACATAACTATAAAGATCTGATAGAAAATATGTTTTTTTTTATAATATGGGGAACTTTGGGCCCCACCCGGCACGGCTAGGCACCGTCGGATTGACCTGAAAAATTAGATCATGATTTCTTACACCAAACCTCATATTTTAAGCAACGCAAACAATTAAATTAAAAAAAAAAAAAATTCCATACAAGATGCGACCAGTCTAATGTATATTTTATAAGTTGTATAACACAAAGGTACAAAATTATATATTTTTTTGTGTGGATAAAAAATTTGTAGTTCTTTACCAATTCAATGTCGCTGATTTTTAAACTTAAATTAACTGTAAGAGTATCAGGAGTGTTAATTTTTTGGAAGAAAGCTCGAATCCCAACTATACAAGATCGAAATGCTATAACTAAGTTGGAAAAACTTCACGCTGAGTGGACAACTCTTCAAAAAGACCGGAAGAAAACATCGGAAACGGTCAAGAACAAATTTAAAGAGTTTGTTGAAAAGTTGGATGATCTATTTGATATTGCTCTACAAGATGCCTTGACTCTGATGAAATCGGAACAAGATAAATGGGGTCTTCCCAGCACCGTAAAGGCGGTGTGCTTCGACACTACAGCATCCAACACGGGAAGAATCAAAGAAGTATGGGTCATATTGGAGGAAATGTTGGGAAGAGAATTGCTATACTTTGCTTGCCGTCACCATATTTTGGGGATTCCGTTAAGAGAAGTATTTGACACAAAAATGGGATCAACCATTGGACCTTATCCAGACATCTTCAAGAGATTCCTCACTGTGTGGCCCAAGATAGACAAAGGAAAATACGACACAGGTATCATTGACAGTCAAATACAAAAGCAGATAACTCCAGAAGTATGTATTATATACCTGGTTTTTATATTTTAAAACATTAGACTTATCAGTATTACGTGTTTTTTTATTATATTTCTATGTAGTTTAAAGTCATAACTCGGTTTGACTTAAAATAACAACAACAAGTAAGAAAGTATAGTCGGTCAAGCCCGACCATATGATACCCTACACCACAGTATTTTAAAACACATCATGCTTATGTGTCCATGTAAATATGGATTTATCTATGTTTATAAACTTCATGAAAATCAGTTTGAAAGTTTGTGAGAGGCAGAAATTGCCACCTGCCTCCCCTTGTGGTCCTATTTTTTAAAAACTGTATAGCTTATGTGTCCCTATAGATATGGATATATCTATGTTTTAAATTTCATTAAAATCGGTTTGAGAGGCAGAAATTGCCCCTATCTCCCCTCGTGGTCCGATTTTTTTTAAAATTTATACATATCGTGCCCATATAGATATGGTTCAATGTATGTTTTAAATTTCATTAAAATCGGTTTGATAGATTCTGAGAGGAAGAAATTTTCCCCTATCTTCCCTTGTGGTCATACGACTCGGCCCATTTTCAATAGGCTTGGTCCTTGTGCCAATAAGAACCTATGACCCAAATTTTATCATTTTACTCAGGCCAACAAACAATAAAGGTTGTGTTGAAGTGAGCTCCTGTTAATTTACTAAAAAACTGTCTTTAAAATCGTTTTAATATTAAAAATTTTTTTAAACTGAAGTATTTAAACTACAAATTGAAAATATTGTTTGAAAATTTAAAATTTAAAATATTGTTTAAACAACAAATTAAACAAATTAAAAACTTAAAACCACCACAATAAATAAACAAAGAAAATAACCACAAACAAAATTAAATATCTAAAAAGAACAACTCTTAACATACATACCTAGGAATAACAAAAATTTTAAAATCAAAACAAAACAAAAATAGTGTCCAAAGTCCAATGCCTTTGACTAGTATGAAAAAGTTCTCAGTGAGAGGAAGCAAACGAAAAAATAAAAACAACAATAACAAAAAATTAAATACAAACAAACTTAACAGCACACAAGAAATGAGCTAAGCAGAAGACATAAATATAACACAAGAAGAAATTTTCAATAATGAAGAGTTTAATGCTCTTGAATTTAACCCTACAACAATAACAACTATTTTAAATAATACCGCTCAAAAACGTTTAAGAGATGATTTTCTTAACTCTTCAATCGGCAGTGTACGTTAGAGTCCGCGGTTGTCAAACGTAGATTCCCCTTTTAAATCAGGGATGTCAGCGTCATACACAATTGTGAAAATTAATTCACACACATTCTTCACACGCATTCTTACGCTCTTTCATTTAGTGCACGAGAGTACACAATTCAGTCGTCGATTATCATGCGATGAGTGCACACAGTGATGTTAGATGTTTTTTTCGAAATATCGTCAAAATTTAAAAAAAAAATCGTCAAAATCGTCAGTAGTTTTGAAAAAAACCGTCAAAAAATCGTCATATAAAAAAATCGTTTTTTTATAAACACGGATATATCACTCTATTAAATCATAAAAAAATATTAAGTATAAAATCATACAAAACCAAAAATATAGAATTTTTAATACTTAAGACGATTTGGTGCGGCTTTGATATTGCTCTCCGGAGATTTTCGTCAAACAATTCCCGTCATCCCCAAATCTTCTGCTGCAGATGAACTTAACGCCTGTCTGAAATCGTCGTCTTTGTGGAGGCATGACCAGAAGTTGCAATTGACTGCAAACATTAGAGTCGTGTTGCAGAACGACCCATCGGCTGCTGAATTCTCGAGACAACTGCTGGAGCTTGGCAACGGCCAAATTCCTATTGATGTTTCGAATGGATTGATATCGTTCCCTGAAAATTTTTGTGAATTCACATCGTCCAAGGAGGAGCTCATCAGCAAAGTGTTCCCCGACATTGCACAAAACTACAAAAATCTCGATTGGATTGGTGAACGGGCAATAATAGCAGCGAAGAATAAGGACGTCGATAACTTAAACTTAATTATTCAAAGTTAAATCGCAGGACACCTACATATAGGGTTCCCAACTTTTTTTGTTGCAATTAAAGTACATTGATTATTAAAGGTTAAGAAAAAAAGTACACAGTATAAATATAAAGTCCAATTAATTTCTTTTTATTGTTATATTTAAAAATGTTTTTTATTGCTTTTCGCAAGTTTTATCAAACAATTACACTGTGCTAGAATTTGGCAACTGGCACTTAAACCTTTTTCGGGTACGCTGAATCCAATACTGGTTCAAAAACGGTTCAGTTTATTGAAATTACATACTAAAAAAAAACGAAAATCCGCAATAAAATTTCCTTTAAATGTTAAATTTTTTTCTAACATGCGCTGTCGTTTTAGAAACATATTTTTTTTATTTTTTTTGGCAACAAAAATAATTTTTAATCAACATTTCGAAATTTTTGTTTGTTAAAAATCTATTAAAAATTACAGCTATAAATGATTAAATTCTGTTAACAACTTTTGATTTAATTCACAAAAGTCAAAAAATTTTAATTAATTTAAAAATTTCATAAATCGCAATATTTGTATGGGAGCCCCCTTAAGAAGTGGTGATAAGGGGCAAGTATGTCTCGAAAAATTGTTAAGGAGACTCCTTGGCTGTTATGGTACGTTTTCTTCAATATATTTCTAGTCTGTATTAAACTTTTTGTATGGGAACCCCTTAAGGAATGGACAGTTTTAAATTTTGTTTTAAATATTAGTTAAACGAGTCACTTTTGTGCTCGCGATCTAAAAGCAGGCAGCAATTTGAAGGAGTTTTGCACTCGTGTTTTAAAAGCAGGCAGTTATTGTACTCAAATAAAACAAACAAGTGAAATAGTGCTGTCAGATTATTATTTTCGAAAAATCGTCCTGCCAATATAAAAAAAAATATCAAAAAATGTCCCTGACTAATATTAACTAGTTGTTTTTTAGTTTTTCTAAAAAAAAACTTGTACAATAATGGCTAATAAACCACTGATGGTTTAAACGCTGGTTTAGTTGAACTAAACTTGAATTTATATGTAGTTTAAACTCAGCAACTATAAATCATTCTCCCATGTGTTATATGTGGTAAAGAAATAACATGTGACAGCACTACGATAAATCTTATCAAATTCATATGGTCTGTGTTGGTAGTTTAAACGCCGAATTTTATGCGTTTAAAGATGGTTTATATATTTAGTGATGTATAGATTTTTGTACATCAAATCGCTCTCTACTGCTTCCATTCAAATAAATCATATTAAAAATTTTAATATTTGTGTTGTATTATTACTCTAAAGTTTGTCTGAAGGCTTAAAATTGGGACGAGGCGAAGTTCGTCGAGTCCGCTAGTAGATATAAATATATATTCGCCTCTATATACATATATTAACTAACCCCCCGTTGCCACATGCAAGTGCAAGTTCGAAAAACTCAATACACTGACACTTTTTCACTAACATTCACACAATTTTTGTTCATTCAGCCAATCGGCTGTTTCCTCAAATTTTTGTTGATAATACGTATACACTACTTGCAAGTAATTACTTGCATGTGAAAGCGTTCGGTAAGAAAAAAACTTTACTTGACAGATTAAAGTGTTAAAAATTTGATGAAAGATTAAAGCTTAAACTAAATTTATTGACGGGATTAAATCGTCAACACCTAAGTGACTCTACATTCAAAATCGTCAATCGTCATTTTGGTAAACTCAGCGAAAAAAAATCGTCAAAATGACGTAAAATCGGCACATCTGACATCCCTGAGTGCACATGCGGCGGATGCTTACGTATTTTTTTGTTTTTGTTAAGAGTACTTGTCTTTTTATTCACTAATACTCATATAAATCAATACAACCACAATTGACATCACTGCTTTAAATATTATTGATAAACGCTTTGACAAATTATAGTGGAAGGCCAATCAATGTACGCGGCATGCGGCTGCGGGCGATAATAGCATTGCCATTGTAAAAATGTTAGCATTGTTGACAAAAATGTTCATACAAAAAAAAAAGACACATCACAAAAATTAAGACTTGGTATTACTTAGAAAAGATGCCGCGCGGCAAAGTTGAATTTTTTCAACTTTTGTTTTAAGCCGCGTGAAGTAGACGTTGCCATACACACACATAATCATTTAACAAAAAAAATTTAAAAAACATTACAAATGAAGTGGAAAAAAATCCAATTTGATAAGTAAATTCTTATTATGTTCAAATAAATCGTTTTTTTATAGATTGAACATTTTTTTACAGCTTATTCAACATTTGCCGCTTTAAGATGTGCCGCTTTCATTTGCCTTACAAAAAAATTTCAAGCGAAAATCTAAACAGCTGATCGCCGCCCGCAGCCGCATGCCGCGTACATTGGCCTTCCACTATTAACTACAGAGATAGAGACAATGATCAACAAAAAATTAACTGAGTGCAAAACAGAGCTCTTAAATATGTTTGATAAAAGTTTTATTATTATAAAAACTGAACTAAAAAATGTTACCGAAAGAGTTCAGCAATTGGAAACAGTCGCGGATAACATTAAAAGTATGCAAATTGAAATAAATAGCTTAAAAACGAAACTAAAGCTGCAGGAAAATAAAAATGTTGCCTGCGAATTGCGTTTAAATGAAATTCCTTATAAGGAAAATGAAAATCTATTTTTAATATTTGAAAAAATTTGCAATACAATAAATATATCTGTCCCTGCTGTAAAACCTATTTATCGACTGCAAAACGCAAATAATAAAAAGAAAAATAACTCCAAAGATGCGGTAATAATTGTTAAGATGTGGTCTCCATATGATAAAAACTACTGCCTAAAATCATTTGCTAACTACCGTAAACTAAATAAAGGCTTTAATTTTTGCTTAAAACACCTTGGAGAATCTTCAAATAATGGATTTTTTGTTAATGAAAATCTCACGCAGTACAATTTTACCATTCTACGTGCAGCAATTAAACTAAAAAAGGAAAATCGCCTTCACAGTGCCTTTAGTATGCGTGGTTTGGTATATATTAAAAAGACTGCTGATAGCAACCTAATAAGAGTTGATGATATAGAATATCTGGATGTTTTTTTTCGAGAACCAGAACCAGCATAAACGTTTGATCAAACTTCTTATTAAAATTTTATTTACAATTCCTAAACATTCATATTTTCGTATATACAAATTTAATATCTCTTTTCAAATTAATAATTTGACTAAAAATGTATTTATTAATAGTAACTTGTATCTTATCAAAATATTTAATCAGTGCCCATGTTCTGTAACTCTCGCGTCGAGAAAGTTTTCGATTGAAATGTGTGAAATGAAACAAAAATGCCATAAATTGAAACAAACAGCTGTTTTTCTCGCTCAACTGTGTCTGTAACTTTTTTGGCGAGTACAAGCTGTCACGTAAGGAAATTACTCGCCGATTTACAGAAAAAGTGTGTCTGTAACATTTTGGTGAGAAAAGTTCCCGCTTTGAACTGTCAAATAAACTCACGAATAAAAATGGGGCGAGAAAAAAATTTAACACTAAAAAACAATTAAAAATGCAAAGAATAATAATAATAATATTAATAATATGTTCTTGGCACATTTTTCATTGTTTTATTATTTTGCTTTTAAAATTTTAATAAAATATACGAATGTCTTCAAAGCTCGTTTGCAAACAACAAACATTAAAGTCGCTCTTTACACAATTTGGTATAGCTGACGGTTGTATTTTCGCCGCCGTCGTTGAAAAATGTTAAATTTTGGTCGCCGTCAACAATATGTGTTACTGGCGTTCCGAACGTCTGCAAATCACATCGGCTTCGAATGCAATATTTTGACATTTATAACGTAACGACGTAATCTCTTTTGATAGTTTTCGACATGAGTTACAGACACACATTTTTCTCACTTTTCGAGAAACGATGGAATATTTTGTTTCACATCTTTTCGATGCAAAAAGTTCTCACTAAAGTTACAGAACATGGGTACAGGTATGTGATGAAAATCGATCGATTTCAAAACGAACGTTTTTGAAAGGTGTGATGAATTTCGAGGGATTTTAAAATCCATTTCTGAATTATAGTCTTAAATTAACGTATATAATATAAAATTTAAAAGTATAAAGACTAAAAATAAAAGGAATACAGTGCACTCGCAATAATATGAACACTCTAATATATGAACACCCCAAAATATGAACACTTAGTTTCTTCCATTGACTATTCTAAAATATGAACTTGTGCAAAAGTTTTAAAATATGAACAACTTATAGTTGTATTTTTAACGGTTTTTATCTACCGACACAGTGTTAAAATCAAGATCAATTTTGATTCAACTGCATAATAACTTGGGGATTTCCCTAGCTATCGCTTTAAAATTGTCTTCAGTTGTTAATCAAAATGTTTTACATACACTTTTTAGTTAGTTCTCACATTAACATGGATTTCTATTTAGATTTTTAAATATAATTTTAACGTGAAAAGTTCTTATATATGAATTAAAAAAAGCATAAGTTTTGAACTTCCAAGAGAAAAATCAGGTATTTTAGAAAATTTAGAACATTTAGGAAACAGTATTACTAATTTAGCGAATAACTTTGTTTATTTTTTAAGTTCTAACAATACGTTTATTTGACTTGGAAAAAGAACAATGTGCGGTCTTCCGAATACCCAAAGAATGGAAAATGCATGCACCGATGGTTTTTGAAAATGAGATACAAAAACGATCACTGTTAGCGGACACGGTAAATATCTGGAGATTTTTAAGAGAACGGGGCGTTTTTACCTTTACATTAGGATCTTTTATTTTTATGGAAAAAAACGGGAAATTAAATGCCATTCGCAAATATGAACAATCTTGCAAAAGTGAACTGGCTTTGTTTTAATTAGTTCATAATATCGCGAGTGCACTGTATGTATTTAAAATCCATTTTAAAAGATACTGAAAACGATATTTTCGGTTTCAAATCGTTTCGTTTTTAAAATCGATTTCCATCACATAGCTGAATATCTCTTCAAATTAATAGTTTGACTAAAAATGTATTTATTAATAGCAACTTGTATGTTATCAAAATATTTCTTTCGTGCGTTACTCGTTCATCAATTTTAAAATTAATCAATGAACAATACACATAGAATTAGATTCAGAGATAATGTTGCGAATATGGTTAGAGTCCTTGCGAATCAAAAGACAGGTGTTAAAATATGTCATAGTAATGCTCAAAGCTTAAGGAATAAGATTGATGAATTAAGATTGATCTTCGAAAACTCAGGTATCGATTTTATATGTGTATCAGAAACATGGTTTAATTCCGAAATTACGGACTTTTATGTTTCATTGGATGGATACAATTTGCGCAGAGTCGATAGAGAAGATGGATATGGCGGTGTTGCTATTAACATAAAAAAGGGTATATCTTTTAATGTCAAGTGTACATTTAGGGAAAACTGTGATTTTGAGGACATCAACAATACTGAACCTTTAGATTTAGCTGAGTATATATTTGTCGAGGTAAACAATGAAGGTAGGAAGTTGCTTATAGGGAGTGTTTACAGACCCAATAAGAATCTTTGTACCAGGCGGTTTGTTCGGAACTTGGAAACGCAAACGGCTTTGTATGATGATGTTATTATAGCAGGAGATTTTAATTCAAACCTACTTGTAGATAGTAGTTTTTCTGATGACTGTGCCTCGCTTGGTTTAAAATCACCTAATACTTTGAATCCTACACACTTCACTGCAACTACTAATACACTTTTGGATTTTTTTCTCGTGAGTAATGAAACTAATATACTGCTCTATGATCAATTATCTGCGTCATGTTTCTCTAAACATGACCTAATTTTTATGACTTATAATTTCCAACTTGTAATACCAGTTGAGAGAATTACTTTTCGAGATTTCAAGATTTCTTAAAATCAATTGGAATATTTTTTATTCTTTATATTCGGTAGATGACCAACTCCTTTTTCTAGAACAAAACCTAAATTATCTGTTTGATCTAACTGTACCAATAAGGACAAAAATTATTGGTAATAAACAAAAACCCTGGATTTCTTCTGAAATTAAAGATTGTATGAATCAAAGAGATTTTGCGTATGCACGTTGGAAAAGATTTAAAACTACAACATTACATGTAAAAATAAATAACATCACTGTTCCGGTAGAAAACCATGTTAAGTACTTGGGAATTCATATAGATAGACGCTTGACCTGGTCGCGTCATATTGAAGCGAAAATAACGGCTATGAAACTTAAAGCAGCTCAACTACATTGGCTTCACGGTCGCAACTCAAACTTGTCCTTAGACAACAAAATTCTCTTATACAAGTCCATCATAAAACCAACATGGATATATGGCATCCAATTATGGGGTACTGCATGCGCATCTAACATCCAAAAGCTTCAAAGAAGACAGTCTAGAATATTACGACAAATTGTCTGCGCCCCATGGTATATACGTAATGATATTATCCACAGAGATCTCAACGTCCCCACTATCCAGGAGGAAATTAAAAAATATTCAATAAGTTACATCGATAAACTAATGGCCCACCCTAACTACCTCGCTCGGGGTCTGCTTCAGTTCGAAGGTCACCAGAGGCTAAAAAGAACCGATACTTTGAGCCTAACTAGAAGACATTTTTAAAATTTGAATACATCAGTTTGTGGTTACACTGGTAACAACTAATAAACAACAAGTAGAATTAAGATTTGAATACATATTGTAAATTTCGATAAGAAAGATTCAATAATAAAAATAAATTTAAAAAAAAAAAAAAAATACATGAGGATTTTTTTTTTTTGGGTTTGTGCTTTGTTGTGATACAGACGTGTTATTTAAATTATTTAACATAATAGTGAACAATTTAAACGATAAAATTAAATAAAGAAAAATAGTAAAAATATATACATACGTATGAATGTGCATACATGTGTATGCATACATACTCTCAACAAAAACATTTTTTTTTGTGTTGTTGTAAAAACAATAAATAATACAAATATTTAAAGCACAGCAAACGGTGAAAAAACAAAAACAACTCTTTGCATGAGTAAGAACAGTGAAACAACGTTAAGGCAAAATGAAAAAAAAGTTTATGTGACTGTTCAGGCAAACGAAAATAATGCTGAAATAAATTCCTATTCGGTTTGTGCTTTGTTGTGATACAGACGTGTATTTTTAGCCCCGCATACGATTTGAACTATTAATTAATCAGATTTGATTTTGTAATACATAAATATAAGAAGCGAATGGACGCTTAAAAAAAAATAATATATTTTGTTATTTAAATTATTTAACATAATAGTGAACAATTTAAAACGATAAAATTAAATAAAATAAAACAGTAAAAATATATATGTATGTACGTATGAATGTTCATACATGTGTATACATATTCTGAACAAAAACATTTAAATTAAAATTTCTTGTTTTTTTTGTTGTTGTAAAATACAATAAATAATAAAAATATTAAAGCAAAGCAAAACGGTGAAAAACAAAAACAACTCTTTGTACGAACAGTGAAACAACACTAAGACAAAATGAAAGAAACGTTTACGTTTTAGTTCAGGCAAACGATAATAATGTAGAAATAAATAAAACAAAACAAAACAATATAAACTATTTAACGGCTAAGCCAATTATTCGAACACGTTCCCTATCACCCTCGGTGTTTACAAAAACAGTGGATAGTGACTCATTAAAAAAACTACAACTAGATTTGGTGACAAGTGTTGCCAGGCCAGCAAGTATTGCCGTGACGTCAAAAACAAATTTAGTGGGAAATGATACCATGAACTCAAACACAAATGAAATGGAAAACCCCTCTGTAAAAAATTGTCAAAAGCCTACAGTACAAGTTGGTATGGACAGGTACATAACAGTGCTTAAACGGGGACGCAGCCCTACCTCTGCAGCTGTTGCTTCGGCATCCAAAGTGCCATCTTTTGATAAAATAAATTCCCAAAATCGCTTTGCAATTCTGGAGGATGAACCCTCTGAAGCCCCAAACGTCATAAAATCGTCCAAGCCTCCGCCAATATATCTTAGGGAGCATAACTCAAATGATCTAATAAAGAGTTTAATTTCGTTGATTGGTGAAAATTCCTTTTATGTTGCCGCAATAAAGCGAGGTAGTATAAATGAAACTAAAATTCAAGTTAATCATGAAATGACTTTCGGAAAGTAATTAGCAAATTTGAGGCACTCAAAAAAAGTTTTTACACATACCAACTCAAGAGCAGTAAAGGTCTCCAGGTGGTGATTAAGGGAATTGATTCATGCGTAGACCCAGAGGAAATTAAAACTTTCTTGGAAGAAAAAGGCTTCAAGATAAAACATGTGGTAAATATTAGAAATAGGGACAAAATTCCACAACCACTTTTTCGAGTAGAATTAGAGCCCGGCGACATTAAGTAAAAAAAAAAAACGAAACGCATCCCATTTATAGTGTGAAATATATTCTATACAGAAAAATCACAATTGAGGAGCCGCACAAAAAAAAAGGGACCTGTTCAGTGCTTAAACTGCCAAGAATATGGCCATACCAAGGCATACTGCTACTAACCCCCTGTCTGCGTAGTATGTGGTGAACTACACGGTACAGTTTCTTGTGATAAGTCTAAAACCGACCCCAACGTAAAAAAATGTAGCAACTGTGGCGGTAATCACACTGCCAATTATAGAGGATGCCCAGTATATAATATTGTCAAGCAGACGGTTGGACCGAAAACAAATACCCCTCAAATGCAGGTTGCAAATCAGGTAAACACAAATGCAATTCAAGCCCCCCAGCCTAGTAATAACAGAACCTCTTACGCTAACGTCCTAAAATCAAACCATCAGCCAATGCAAGGTGCCTCGCCAAGTAATGATGAAACTCCGGTTTCTAATTTAAGTCGTTTAGAAAAAACCATGGAAACATTAGTGCAAACAGTAAATAATTTTACGAACACAATGGGTAATATGATGCAGGAAATGCTTAGAATGCAATCGATGTTATTGCAAGCTGTACTTAACAAACCATGAACTGTTTAAAAATTTGTTTTTGGAACTGTTTAAAAATTTGTTTTTGGAACGCAAACGGCATCCGCCAACATAAAAATGAATTAGAATAATTTCTTAAAAATAAACAAATTGATGTCATGATGATTTCTGAAACTCATTTGAGATAGAGCTTGTGGAGGTTCTGCCATCTTAATACAAACTCGAGTCAAACACTACATTATGTGTGATCACCGTGAAGACTATTTGCAAGCAGCGACTATTTGTGTTGAGGAGCTAAATCGAAACATAGTAATTTCTTCTTTATACTCTCCACCTAGATTTTCCATATCAGAAGGCCAATATTATAAATCATTAGGACCCTGTTTTCTGGCCGCTGGCGATTATAACGCTAAACATACCTTCTGGGGGTCACGACTTATAACACCAAAAGGTCGTGTTTTGTTTAACAAAATCTCTAAAATGGGTTTAAATGTGGTCGCGAGCGGGCAACCAACATATTGGCCTACTGATCAGCAAAAAATTCCAGATGTCATCGACTTTGGCGTGGTTAAAAACATCCCCACAGAAACGATTCATGTTGAAGCTTCCTTAGAATTATCATCCGACCACACACCTACAATTGTTACTATATCGAACCCAAATAGAATTGTATTTCCGTCAGGATACTTAGCGACGCCAGCCACACAAATAAATTGGTTAAAATATAAAAAATTTCTCAGTGCCCATTGCACAGAAAATATTCCGCTTAGTACACCGGAGAATGTGGATCTCTCTCTTGTTAACTTTGACAGTTATCTTAAACTAGCTGTTCAACACTCCAGCGTTACCCCCAATAAAATTAAAAATAATAAAATATGTTCTTTAGATGTCGAGCGGCTCTTGACTGAAAAAAGGAGAGTTCGAAGAGAGTGGCAACTTTACAGATCCCCGCAACTTAAGATTTTATTAAAAGAATGCACAAAAAGGCTAAGAAAGTTACTACAGAATCAGAAAACGGCTTCTTTAGAAAAATATCTTAAGGAACTTGATGCAACTTCACAATCTGACTACTCATTATGGCGTGCAGCTAGAAATCTAAAAAGGCCAGTTATATCTAAGCCACCATTAAGAAACTTGAATGGTAGTTGGGCAAGAAACGATATTGAAAAAGGAAATCTTTTTGTTAGTCATTTGAAAAACGTATTTACACCAAATATATCTCACAATATTGCGGTCGAGTTACCACCTGTTGATGCTAGAGCAGCTATTCCCCTCAGATTTGAGATAAGAGAAATCCAAAAGGCTATTTGTGACTTAAACACTAAGAAGGCACCTGGTATTAATAAAATCAGTAATAAAATGCTTTTGGAGCTACCTCGCATAGCAAAGAAAATTATTCTTTTTATTTTTAATGCTATTTTACGCCTTGAATACTATCCTGAAAAATGGAAGGTTTCCTTAGTTACCATGATACCAAAGCCAGGTAAAGATCATACAAAAGTTGAGTCTTATAGACCTATTAGCTTATTATCAAATATGTCAAAGCTGTTTGAGAAATTATTAGTTTCAAAATTAACACCAATTTTAAGTGAAAATAGATGTATTCCAAACCATCAGTTCGGATTTAGAAGAAAACACAGCACAATCGAGCAGACTCATCGAATAGTAAATGTCATAAGAAAAGCATTTGAAGAAAAGAAATATTGCTCAGCACTCTTCATCGATGTTTCGCAAGCTTTTGACAAAGTCTGGCATGAAGGCTTATTACACAAATTGAAGCAAATTTTTACAGCAAACACACACAAGCTGCTAGAAAGCTACTTAGTCGGTCGTCAATTTATTATTAAAGAAGGAAATTTCTTAAGTTCACCTCAGCCCATTGCCGCTGGAGTCCCACAAGGCAGCATCCTGGGCCCCCTTTTATACTTAATTTATACTTCGGACATGCCAACAAGCAACTACACACAAACTTCAACATTTGCAGACTATACAGCTTTTCTAAGCGTCCACGAAAATCGTTATGAAGCATCGCGTTACTTACAGCATCATATATTTCAACTAGAAATATGGTTAAGACAATGGAGGATAATGGTCAATGAGCAAAAATGCGTACATATAACATTCACTTTGCGCCGGGAATCTTGCCCCCCTATTACAATCAATAATCAAATAATTCCTCAACATTCGCATGTTAAATATCTCGGTATACATCTGGATCGGCGATTAACGTGGAAATGCCATATAGAGGCAAAATTAACTCAAATGAAACTAAAAGCCATTCAAATTCATTGGCTTATTGGAAGAAATTCTGTCCTTAGTCTCGATTGCAAGCTTCTACTTTACAATTCTATCTTAAAGCCTATCTGGTGCTACGGTATTCAACTATGGGGCACTGCCTCGGCCTCTAATATCGACAAAATTCAAAGGCGCCAAAATAAACTTCTTCGAATAATCACAGCCGCTCCCTGGTATGTTAAAAACTCAAACATTCATAAGGATCTCAATGTGCCATTAGTGAAATCTATGATTACAAAATATGCAATAAAATATTTAAAAAGGCTTGAACAACACCCAAATCCACTAGCTCGAAATATTTTAAATCATGGCGGCCACACTCGCTTAAGAAGAAGAGACACTGCAGCACTTACCCAATTAGATGAGCGATAAACACCTATAAAAGTGAACATAACCCGTGATGAAGAAAATTTTGTCTGGCACTGGCAGGAGATAAAATAACGTATTAGGTTAAGATTTGATTAATTATTGTTAGTTCATATTTAATATATGAAGATTCAATAAAAAATAATGAAAAAAAAAATAAAACAAAACAAAAAAATATTAACTATCTAACGGATAAGCCTATTAATCGAACACGTTCCCTTTCACCCTCGGTGTTCACAAAAACGGTGGATAGTGATACATAAAAAAATATTAATCTGTCTTTGGGGACAAGTGTTGTAGCGTCCGCAAGTATTGCCGCAGCGGAAAAAACAATCTTAGTAAGAAATGATACCTTTAGTGAAAAATTGTCAAAAGCCTCAAATACAAGTTGGTATGGACAGGTATATAACAGTGCTTAAACGGGGTCGCAGCCCTACCTCTTCAGCTTTGGCCTCAAAAGTAACATCTTTTGATAGAATAAATTCACAAAACCGTTTTGCGATTCTTGAGGACGTATCCCCAGAGGCAGCAAACGTCATAAAATCTTCTAAGCCACCCCCAAAATATCTTAGGGAGCAAAACTCAAGTGAGTTAATAAAAAGCGTGATCTCGGTAATAGGTGAAAATTCTTTTTACGTAGCGGTAATCAAGCGTGGTAATATAAACGAGACTAAAATACAGGATAATCATGAGAATGATTTTCGCAAACTAACAAACTAATTCGAATCCCTTAAAAAAAGCTTTTATACATATCAGCTGAAGAGCAGCAAAGGCCTTCAGGTAGTGATCAAGGGCATAGACTCGTGCGTGGACCCTGAAGAAATTAAAACCTTTTTGGAAGAGAAAGGCTTTAAAATAAAAAACGTTACAAATATCAAAAATAGGGGAAAAAAATCCCCAACCACTATTTCGAGTGGATCTAGAACCTGGCGACGTTAAGCTTAAAAAAAATGAAACGCATCCTATTTACAATTTAAAATATATTCTCTACCGAAGAATAACTTTAGAGGAGCCGCACAAAAAAAAAATGGTCCCGTTCAATGTCTTAACTGCCAAGAATTTGGCCATACTAAGGCGTACTGCTATTTACCCCCTGTTTGCGTAGTATGTGGTGAATTACATGGTACAGTCCAGTGCGATAAGTCTAAAAATGACCCCAATGTAAAAAAATGTAGCAACTGTGGCGGCAATCACACTGCCAATTATAGAGGATGTCCTGTATATACTATCGTCAAGCAGTCGGCTTGAGCGAAAACTAACCCCCCTCAAATGCAGGGACCAAATCAAGTAAACACTAATGACATTCAGGCTCCGCAGCCTAGTAATAACAGAACCTCTTATGCTAACGTCCTAAAATCAAACCATGTGCCAATGCAAGGTGCTTCGCCAAGTAATGATGAAACTCCAGTTTCTAATTTAAGTCGTCTAGAAAAAACCATGGAAACTTTAGTGCAAACAGTTAATAATTTTACAAACACAATGGTAATATGATGCAGGAGGTCCTTAGAATGCAATCGATGTTAAGTACAGCTTGCAAGCTGTACTTAACAAACCATGAACTGTTTAAAAATTTGTTTTTGGAACGCAAACGGCATCCGCCAACATAAAAATGAATTAGAATACTTTCTTAAAAATAAACAAATTGATGTCATGATGGTTTCTGAAACTCATTTGACCTCAAGAAATACGTTTAAAATCAATGGTTATACACTATATGATACCAAGGACCCTCGAGATAGAGCTTGTGGAGGTTCTGCCATTTTGATAAAAACCCGAATCAAACACTACCTGATGTGTGATCATCGTGAAGATTATCTCCAAGCAACGAACATTTGTGTTAAAGAGCTGAATCGAAACATAGTAATCTCATCCTTATACTCACCACCTAGATTTGCAATATCAGAAAGCCAATATTATAAATATTATAAGTCATTGGGGCCCTGTTTCCTGGCTGCTGGCGATTATAACGCTAAACATACCTTCTGGGGTTCACGACTAATAACACCAAAGGGTCGTGTTTTGTATAATACAATCTCTAAAATGAATTTAAATGTCGTCGCGAGCGGACAACCAACATATTGGCCTGCTGATCCGCAAAAAATTCCAGATGTCATCAATTTCGGAGTGGTTAAAAACATCCCCACAGAAACGATTCAAGTTGAAGCTTCGTTAGAATTATCCTCTGATCACACACCTACAATAGTAACTATAACAAACAAACACAAACACCGGAAAATGTGGATCTCTCTATTGTCAATTTTGACAGTTATCTTAAACTAGCTGTTCAACATTCCAGCAAAACCGTCAAAAAAACCAATTATAACAAAATATATTTTGCAGATGTCGAGCGCCTCTTGAGCGAAAAAAGGAGAGTGCAAAGAGAATGGCAATTGCAAAGATCCCCTCAACTTGAAAATGAATTAAAAGAGTGTACAAAAAGGCTAAGAAAATTGCTGCAGACTCAGAAAACGGATTCCGTAGAAAAATATCTTAAGGACTTGGATGCAACTCCACAATTAGGCTACTCATTATGGCGTGCAGCTAGAAAACTCAAAAGACTAGTTATCTCGAAACCACCATTAAGAAACCCAAATGGAAGTTGGGCAAGAAATGATAATGAAAAAGGAAACCTGTTTGTAAATCATTTGAAAAACGTATTTACCCAAAAGATACCTGACGATATAGCGGACGAGTTGCCGCCTGTTAATGTTAGATCAGCTATCCCCCTAAGATTTGAGATAAGGGAAATTGAAAGGGCTATTTGTGAATTAAACACCAAGAAGGCACCTGGTATTGATAAGCTACCTCGCATAGCAAAGAAAATTATTCTTTATATTTTTAATGCTATTTTACGCCTTGAATAGTACCCTCAAGAATGGAAGGTCTCCTTAATAACGATGATACCAAAGCCAGGAAAAGATCACACAAAAGTTAAGTCATATAGGCCTATTAGCTTATTATCTAATATATCAAAGCTGTTTGAGAAGCTCTTACCGTCAAAATTAACCCCAATTTTAAATGACAATGGGTGTATACCCAATCATCAATTCGGCTTCAGAAGAGAGCATATCACAATTGAACAAACCCATCGGATAATAAACGCCATAAGAAAAGCCTTTGAAGAAAGAAAATATTGCTCCGCTCTTTTCATAGATGTTTCTCAAGCTTTTGACAAAGTCTGGTATGTAGGCTTGTTATATAAATTGAAGCTAAACCTACCGGTTAATACACACAAGCTGTTAGAAAGCTACCTGGTCGGTCGAAAATTTATTATTAAAGAAGGTGATTTTTTAAGTTCTCCTCAGCCAATTGAAGCTGGAGTCCCTCAGGGAAGCATCCTGGGCCCACTTTTTTACCTTATATATACCTCGGACATGCCAACAAACAATCACACCCTAACCTCAACTTTTGCTGATGATACAGCTTTTCTAAGCGTACACGAGAACAGTCGTGAAGCATTTCGATACCTGCAGAATCATATATTTCAACTAAAACTGTGGTTTAAACAATGGAGAATAAAGGTCAATGAGCGAAAATGCGTACATATAACATTTACCTTGCGTCGGGAAACATGTCCCCCTATTAAAATCAATAATCAACTAGTGCCTCAACAATCGCATGTCAAATATCTCGGTATTCATCTAGATCGGTGTTTAACATGGAAATGCCATATAGAAGCAAAACTAACCCAAATGAAACTAAAATCAATTCAAATTAACTGGCTTATTGGAAGAAATTCTGTTCTTAGTCTCGACTGCAAACTACTACTTTACAACGCTATTTTAAAGCCAATATGTGCTACGGTATTCAACTATGGGGCACTGCCTCGGCCTCAAATATCGAAAAAATTCAAAGGCACCAAAATAAACATCTTCGAATAATTACAGCTGCCCCTTGGTATGTTAAAAACTCAAATATCCACAAGGATCTCAAAGTGCCACTGGTAAGGACTATTATTACGAAGTATGCCGTAAAATATTTGAAAAGGCTAGAGTTGCACCCAAATCCACTAGCACGAAATGTTTTAAATGATAGCGGCAACTCTCGCTTAAGAAGAAGAGACACTGCAGCACTTACCCATTAAGATGAGCGATAAACACCTACATATGTGAACAGAACCCGTGATGAAGAAAATTTTTGTCTGGCACTGGCAGGACACAAAATAAAGCATTAGGTTAAGACATTAGGTTAAGATTTAATTAATTATTGTTAGTTCATATTTAATATATGAAGATTCAATAAATAAATAATGAAAAAAAAAAAAAAAAAACATGAGGATTATCTGACTGCTAAAAGAAAAACAAATAAAATGATTAAAAGGGCCAAATCTGTTTTTTATGGTGAAAAATTTTCTTCGGCCATTGGCTCCAAAAGAACATGGCAAACGATACGCGAAGTTGGTATCGGTAAATCTACGAACCCAGAACCATGTCCAATTGATGCCGATGCAATCAATAGGAAATTTTTAAATATCCCTAATGTGCAAGCAGATCAAAATTATTATGCCAATAACCATTCGAATAACAATTCTAGCTCTTTTTTTTTCTTTTGCTGCAGTATACCAATGTGACGTTTTATCTAGCCTATTGTCTATAAAATCCAACTCTATAGGAGTGGACGGGATTAATCCAAAGTGTCTAAAAATTCTTTTACCTCAAATTCTTCCTATTATTACATTTTTCTTTAACAAAATATTAACCACAAGTTACTTTCCCTCGAACTGGAAAATAGCTAAAATAGTTCCAATACCCAAAACTGGTTCCGATTTTAGACCAATAGCCATTCTTCCATTTCTCTCCAAAGTATTTGAACGTATTATGCATAACCAAATTACTTGTTTTTTGGATAACAATAACTTACTAACAGATCGTCAATCTGGGTTCAGAAAGAAAAACAGCTGCATAGCAGCGTTAGTTGATGTTACGGAGGAGATTAGGGCGAAACTTGATGATGGCAAGACTACATTTTTAATACTTTTGGACCATTCAAAAGCGTTTGATACTGTGGATCATAACATTCTCTGTTACAAACTTAAACATTTCTTTAATTTCTCTTCAACCGCTACTCAGTTATTGTCCACATACTTGGGTAACAGGTATCAGTATGTTGAAACTGGAATACGGAAATCCAGGGCACTGCCTGTAACAAGAGGGGTACCTCAAGGGTTCATTGTTGGGCCATTATTATTCTCACTGTATTCAAATGACCTCCCAGGCGTCCTAATGAATTGTAATGTAAGAATGTACGCGGATGACGTTCAACTTTATACCAGTTGTAATAATGCCTTAATCGACCAGTGTATTATATCTCTTAATCAACAACTTCATCGTATTTATACGTGGGCAACGGCAAATGGCTTGGAAATAAATCCAAAAAATCTAAAAGCCTATACCTAATATATTTATAAATAATCAGCAGATTGAAATAGTAAAATCTGCTAAGAATCTAGGAATATTTTTCAATGACACTCTTAAGTGGTCGAACCACATTAGCTATGCTTGTGGTCGCACCTTTTCAATGATTAGAACTCTTTGGCGGACCCAGCATTGTACACCTTTAAGAATAAGAATGCTTCTTGCTAAAACTTATCTGATGCCAGTGTTACTGTATGGCTGTGAGCTATTTGCTAAATCTGATACGATTGAACGTTGCGTTTAACAATATTGTACGGTACGTGTATGGACTTAAAAGGCGTTCTAGTGTTTTTTTGTTTTCATCTCGGCTTTATGGCCTTTCCTTAGATAATCTGCTGAACATGAGAGTTTTAGTTTTTTTACATAAAATAATAAATACCCACAAACCTGAGCACTTGTACGGTAAACTTTGTATTTCTGACATAAGCAGGGGGAGAAGAATTATATCGTTTGGGTATAAAAGTTTAATTTCTGAGTGGCATTTCTACATATTCGCAGTATCTCTCTGGAATTCTATACCATATAGCATTCAACTTTTAAGTAACGCACGAAAATTCAGGGAAAATATTTTTAAACTGTTTTCAGCATAGCACTTTGAAACATAATTACTTGAGATTAAAATATATAAAATTATCTAAATTTTTGATTATTAAAATATATTGTGTTTTGCTTTTTTTAAATATTTAAATTAAATAATCTTAATTTTTTTTATTGTTTAAATTAAATTGTTTTTTGATTACTTATATAAAAATTGTAGTTAGTTATTAAGTTATTAATTAATTAATGATTTAAAGTTTAACATATTCTCAGTTCCATACTGCAAAATAAGAATCTTAGTCTTGTATATGGAGCAATTCAATTAATAAATAAATAAAAAAAAAAAAAAAAAAAAATTATCTCCAAAATTGCGACCTATACTTTGCGCACAAGGTTACATGGACAGCCAGCCTGCCAGTCAGCCGGACGGACATCGTTAGTTCGACTCAGAAAGTGATTCTGAGTTGATCGGTATACTTTAACTTGGGTCTAGGACCACTATTTTGAGGCGTTACACACATCAGCACAAATGCATAATACCCTCTCCACTATTGTGGTGTGGGTATAATTATGTATATAAAATAAATTTTAAAGAACAATATTAGCTTTCTTTTGAGATATTAAGCGTGTTTTTATTATTTACAGTTCTGGAGTTATGACTCCATATGTCAGATTTTGGCCCAAAATATCGATTTTTCCAAATTTTTAACAACGAGTGCATTGGGTTAGCGTTGTTTAATCGAGTTCAAATTTTGGCTATCTCAATATCTGGAAAGGGGAATCGTTTTGTGGAATTAAGACCAAAAAAATTCCGACATTTTTATCCCCCCATATAAGATCCGTTAACTCTACTGTCTACGCATCGAATACAAATTACAAGTTTACACAGATCATTTATGTCAGTGCTTTCGTCTAAACAAATTGAAAAAATTCGCAACTAATTACATTTTCCCTAATCGCAGATTTTAATCATGTTCCTAATTGCGCAGTACGAAGGCCTACTGTTTGTTTGGACAGGGGAAGATACTACAAATTTAGTATTATAATTAAGCGTTTCCCAAATTTTCTTCAGCAATTGCTTGATAAAAACACCATCGCACAATGGTCTACCTTTCTTGATAATTTCCAATATTACTAAACTTGAAATCTCCTTTTTCAATTTGGGAACTGATTTTGGTTCATAAATTTCCTATTCTAATAACCATTTTTTTCAATTTCTCTAGAAAAATTGTTTTATTTGTATACAGCGTTGCCAGAATTAAGATTTTATCTTATTTTTAAAGATTTTTCAAACAAAATAAGATTTGAAGATTTTTTGTCTCAAATTAAGATTTTTTATTTTAAGAAATAAAGATTGTTAACTTTAAGTTTGTACAACATACATAATTTTTCTTTACAATTTTTTTAACAGTACATTTTTAAAACTATGAGGTTTTATAACAGCTCGTTATCAATTGGTCTGGGCATTCAAAATATTAAAAAATAATCATATATTAGCGGTTGTTCATTTTGGGAATATTGATTAAAAAAATTTGTGAAAAAAAAAACGAATTTTTATAAATATTTATTTATTAAAGAAAAAAAAAAGTTCATGTATTTAGTACCAAAAAGCAAAACTACTGGAACTTAATCCTAGGATTACTGTCTTGGTCTTTTCGAATATAACAAAAAACAGGGGCGTGAATTCTTTAAATGATATGTGCGTAATCGAATAAAACTAATTTGGATTTGATTGGAGCAAATATGTTGTATGAAATTCTATTTATATGTAAAAGTCTATTAAATTACCCTCTTGGCCAGACCAAATTTTTTATTTTTTTTGCTTGCAATATCTCTCAAATTGCACAAAATATAAAAAAAAAACAGAAACATGAATTCTATAAATGATATATTCTGAATTGAATGAATCAAGTTTAAACCAAATGTGTGACAGATGCGAAAAGCAACGATGACTTGCATGTAAAATAAAATAATGAAATAATAAAATTATATAATTAAATCGTATAATCTAGCATAATAAGCATACGTTCAATAAAAAATATATTTCTTTACTATTTATTTCATTGGGTTTTTTAGCTGTTCAAAGAGGTGAAAAGTTACCGAGAATCCTAGGGTTTAGAAGCTTTTGGTTTGAAAATTGCACATTCCATGTTTATGATAATTTTTAAACAAAGTATATATTCATAAGTGCTTAAGAATATCTTTAAAAAGGGGTAGCAACATTATATTAATAACAATTCCATTATGAATATATTAAGGAAAATCCATATTTTGACAATGAGCTTTTTTTAAATTGCAATTTTCTCAAAATGCTTTTGTATAACAACGGTAACAAAAAATATATTTAATTGAGAACCCTTAAGATTTCATAGCTCCCTAATTAAAATTTTTTTGTCCAAAATTTATAAATCTCTAATATTAGAATTTAATTACTTTCGATAAAACTTCTTTATCAAGATGGACTTTTTACGTTCTTATTTGTTAAAAATTAAATGGACTAAAAATGTATTTTTAGAAAAAATTTTATGGAAAATATAACTAAAAACACAATTTAAACCTACAATCTAATTTTGTATAAATACGGCAATGACGTTTTTCAATTTAAACAGTTTCAATAATAAGAAGTATTTTCTTTTAAAAAATTAATAATTTTTACTTTTTTGCCCTTGTTATAAAAATTTTAAGATTTTTCTCTTCAAAATAAGATTTTTTTTTGTCAAATGAAGATTTTCCTTCCAACTCTTCTGGCAACGCTGTTTGTATAAAACAGGTCTTCTCTTTCCTTATCATTTAAATTATTTATATTATTATGAAATCGATCGCAATGCCGTTTAATAACATATTCCGTTCCTTTCTTAAATGTTGCATAGCATATAAGGCATTGGATGTTTCCAAAAGCGTAAAGTTTTTTCTGTTAACCTGAAACAAAAATATCTGTTAGTAGTGGTATACACAATTGTGTATAGAATTGGATTTCCCTGGTCTATTTATTCAAAAATAAAACAAACTACATGAGAATTATAACGTGAAAAAGTTATTTTAGTAAACAGTTGGGGTATTCATAGTGGTAAGTAAAATAATAATGGTATTCACGGTGTTGGGTTACTCATACTTCAAACATCTGTGCACACATTTTAATTCTACCTAATGGTATATCATAACTTTTTACAAAATATCAAATGCGCACCTGTGTTTAACTGCAAAAATATATAAAGTCATTATAACAGGTCAAAGTTACGTTAAATACTTACCATAAATTGGTAAGGTTAACTCTTTGGGCTCGGTCATATAATTGCAGCATAAAAAAGTAAGCAATAAAAATAGTGCGAAACAATAAAGTTTCATTAATACATCAATAAAACCAGAGTACCGAAACGCTCGCTCATTTTTCAGTCATGAGCGAGCGTGAAAAATTTTAAATTGAACTGCTTCTTCACATTCATGAGGGTGAGGAAAAAAAATATTTTTAATTTCCTCATTCATGAAAAATGAGCAAACAAAAAAATTCATATATGAATTTGTCAGATATGAAAAATTTAAAAAAATTCACATTCAAATTCCTAATAATGAAAAAAACGCGATTTGCCTGACCATTAACAGCGGGAAAATGAAGTTGTAAAGAGGCCTTAAAGAAGGCCTTTTTACCAATATTAAGTTTTCCAGTCGCATTCCAACTGTATTAGAACAACAAGGTTCTATCTTACACGTTGTTTAGGTGCATATAGATCCTTGTTATCCTAAGGTCGCAAATTGTTGTTGCTAATAACGCGAAGTTAGTAAATTAATAACTAAACTTGCTACACATGCCAACATTACTGCTAATAAAACTATTTCGACAGGCCTTATCTCAGAAAAGTTAATTTGAATTTGTAAAATATAAAACCCATTCTAAAACCCCTTTTCGAACAAGGCAGAGCGGAATAAGTAAAAGTTTATTGAAAATCTAGTTGTAAACCTTCTTTAAGGCCTGAAAAGTCAAAGCCCTCGCAATTTTTCCCGCTAAGCAGCACGATAGCCTGTTTGTGTCTTGTAAAATTATTTGTTGGCTGGTAAACTAAAATGTGTTTTTTTTTATTTTGTGATGCCTCTAAAAGGGTCTGTTTTTTTTCGTTTAAAAGAAATAAAGGCAAAAAATATTGAAAAAAAATTACTACCTGCAAGAACTGAAGACATGTATTTGGTCTCGTGAAAAAAATTTTGTTTGTGGTCCAAGCGCAACGGTATTGAAAAACTACATTGAATTTACAATAACTGGCATAATTTGGCGCGAAACAATAAAATTGCATTAATGCAACAATAAAACAAATTTTTTTACTCATCAACCATACTTACTGTCGCTTTGCTTGTGGCGAAACAAGACTTTGTTAGTGTTTTCCTTATAACTTTACCTACGTAAGAAACTGTTTTCAGCAATAAAAACCCATCGTCGCGATTGGAACAGAAACCAAAATATTTTTACAAACACAAAATACCAACAACTTCTTGTGTCTATTTTTTTCTCAATAATTTCTGCATAAAGGTACGTCTTTTTAACGAAAGAAAAAGTGACCCTTTTTAAAGGCACCAAAGAATTGTTTACACAAACAAAAAACATATCGTTAGGTTAAAAATTATTAGAAAAATTTTAAATTGAATTTTTTTGTTGATTACGATTCACATCAAATCTATATATATAAAAAAATTCGTGTTAGTTACACCACTTATAACTCAAGAACGGCAGAACAGATTTGGCTGAAAATTGGTAGGGAGGTAGCTTAGAGCCAGGAGACGGACATAGGATAATTTTGCCCCGCCCACTTTTACGCCCACTTTTTTCGATTTACCTAAAATCAGAAAACGGCTCCATCGAGTTGACTAATTTTTCTTTCAAATCTTCGTATTAATCCATTTTAAGTTTTCATCGATAGAAAAATTTACCACGCCTACTTCTACGCCCACTTTTTCTATTAAGCGCATAACTGGAGAACGACTTGACCGATTTGGACGATTTTGATTTGACTAATTTATCTTTCAAATGTTCGTATTAATCCATTTTAAGTTTCCATCGATAGAAAAATTTACCACGCCTACTTTTACGCCCACTTTTTCTATTAAGCGCATAACTGGAGAACGACTTAACCGATTTGGACGATTTTTTTCTTCAAAATGATCGCCATGGTTTAACTTAGGTTTTTACGGAAAGAAAATTTTGCCCCGTCCACTTTTACGCCCACTTTTTTCGATTTACCTAAAATCAAAAAACTGCTCCATCGATTTGACTAATTTTTCTTTTAACTGTTCGTATTAATTTATTTTACGTTTTCATCGAAAGAAAAAATTACCACGCCTACTTTTACGCCCACTTTTTCTATTAAGAGCATGATTTGAGAACGGCTTGACCGATTTGGACGATTTTTTTTTTAAATTATTGCCATGGTCCAACTTGTTCTTTTTTGATTGAGCCCATATCCACACCATATGTAAGTTATTTTTTAAAAAAAATTTATGATAGGTATCCATGGATTTTTATTTTAAAGGCCGTAAATTTCATTAAATGCTCAATTTAAATCGTGTGGTAATACAAAACTAATGTTTACTTAGGGCCAGCAACGTAGACCGGGTCAGCTAGTATTTTTATAAAATTTTAAACTGCTACCTAAAAAAATATCCAAGTTAATTACAAAATTAAAAATTAGGTTTCATAAAAATATATTTTTTTTTAACAACATAATGTATAATCACACTCAAGAAAAAAATTAGCAAAGTTTTTAATTCTTTTTATAAGAACACATTAATATCTTTAAAAGTCAAAACTGGGTAATTTGTTTTATAACTGTTACCAGGGTGTTAGTGGAATTAGTGATCAGACTAAAAATTATTGCAGAAGAAAAAGTAACAAAAGTGCTGTAAAATGATAAAAGCCGTCTCCATATAGGACTGTCAGAAATTTTGAAATTTTGCAGCCTACCCCATTGCACTTCCAAACGCTTAAAATTTCTAAGAATAAATGGAAACATCTGCAGGTCCTCAGATTTTTGTTTCCATCAGACTGTCATCATTATTCTGATAGTATCCTTATGAGTTAAAATTGTTATTGATAATTTTCATGTTGTAAAATTCCTTTCTTTATAATAATAATTTAATGAAAAATTAAATTTGATGAACTTAAGCCTGATTAAAAATATTAAAATTTGGATTAAAAACCCAAAAATAGTTCGACAAAAAAAACCACAATACTAATTATTCAAAAGAAATATTTTTATTAGTTTATTTAAAATAATCTGTTTTTTATTAGGATTGCATTCTTCCAAGTGGCCCTTCATCAATATCCTGAAAAAGACAGTTATTCTTAATTTTTGGAATAATTGCCTTTTTTATTTTTTTATAAAGTAGTGGAATATAGACTGTTTAGCTTTATTTTGTGTTAATCCTTTAGAATTATTAAATTGTAATCATATCTTTCTTTGGAGAAGTACTACTTTGTCCAACATTTAATATGGTATCAACACTACGCTTTCCTTCTTCTTATTATTTTTCAGAAATCACCTAATTAAAATTTACTTTTTGCAACGTACATACATAGCGTTGTTAGAATGCGATACGGAGTTCTTTTGAAATAATTCGATATAAACATGTTATGTTATATGAGTCAAATTTTTATTTGCTAAATTTCTTCATTGTAAAAAAAATAATTTTACTTTTTAATTAGAATGTAAAATATGGCTTTTTAAAATCAAATCATAGCTAAATTAAATAAAGATACATTTTCCAATTTAAACCACTACTTATTAGTAAAAAAATCAATAAAAAATTATCATAGGTATGTATATATCCTATTTTTCCGGTAATTTAACACAAATATTTAATTATTTAATATTTTAAATGTTTGTTTTACTTAATACTAATATGTATACTTTCGTTGATGATACTTCTTTTTGTTTCTGAAAATTACAAATTTATATAACGCAACATACACACACAACTTAAAAAATAATAATAATCGCATTTTTAGCTGAAATATTTAAAATTGCTTATAAATCTCATAAACATTTTACAAAGTTGTCTGCTTTGCATGTAAAATTATGAAATGTGATTTTACATTATTCTGCATTCAAGATGACGGACGATATGTGCAGTTCTTTTAATTTTTTTTCAATAATGTTTTCTTACAAAAAATCCAACAGACACTTCGGCTGGTTGCCTATACCAAAAATATTTTACACAAACAAATACACACAGTCATTTCGAGCTGTGGTCATGCAAACTGTCAAGCAACAACAACATTACTAGTGAGGATCGTTTCTAAAACTTTTTTTTTCCTCATTTTTCATGATTGAAGAAAGGCAAAATTGGATTTTTCCTCAAAAACATGAATGAATTTGGCGAAATATTAACAATTCATTCATGACTGTGAAAAAAAGTTACATATTTTACATTTTTCATTTATGAAAAAATTCAAGAATGGTTGAATATGAGCGTTCACATTTGAATTTCTCTGAACTCTGAATAAAACACATCTTCTTACCCAAAAATTGTAACTACTGTCACATATATATATATATAGGTTATTTACACATGAATTGTAGCACAACAAGACTTTTTAAATTTTTTTACTTACCCTTCAAATAAAATTGGACCACCTGATCCATTTTGATAAAATGGACTACTCCATGGACTGGTCTGATGTAATGCAAGCATTGACCATGTCATTGTTAAAAAGTGTTTGTAGTGAGACGACATGTCTTCGTTTTTTAACAACATGCTTTCGTTTTTAAACGACTTCAAAACTAATCCTCTTGAGTATACCATGGAGTAGTTTTAAAACTACTCCTTAGTGGTCCAAAGGTGGGTTATATGGTCCTCTCCTAAGACATCGTAATGTTAAATAGACCAGGTTTTTTCCATACGTTTGGGTTACTTTTGGACTAGTCCTGGTCCCTTGTGGACTACTCTTTACACGCGTGTTTGGACTGGTCCTATTATTTGCAGGGCCCTGCAAATAAAATTGGACCACCTGATCCATTTTGATAAAATGGACTACTCCATGGACTGGTCCGATGTAATGCAAGCAAGTTTTAAAACTACTCCTTAGTGGTCCAAAGGTCGGTTATATGGTCCCAGGCGCGGATTCAGGGGGGGGGAATAAGGAAATTCCCCCCCCGTAAATTATAAAAATATGTTATGTTAATTTCGATAATACAAGAAGTCCCAATAATAATATTTTTTTAATGTACAAAATGTTTGGAAATCCCAGCAAGGTTTTTTTTTTATTGAATCTCTAACGAAATGTTCAATAAGTATCCAAATCTTAATCCAAATAGTTATTTATTAGGTATTTTCAATGAAACATCTAGTTTACCTAAACGTCTGACTTGATAATGCGTGCGGTTGAATTATTAATAAGCCTTAGTTTGAATATGCAATATTTATGTATATATGTGTTATATGAATCAAAATTCTATTCGATAATTTTTGACGAAAGCACGGATTTGTCGGGGAAAAGCCAGATTTCCTCATCTTTAAAATATTTCAACATACAACAAAAAATATTTAGGGAAGAATTTATTGGCTTTATTGTAAACGCATTTGAAGAGGCTTCATAAGATATTGATGACGTTGATGTGTCAATTGAGGCACTATCATCAATAGTTCTTAAAGCTTTGACATATTTTGATCTTGACCTTAAAAATTGTGTAGGAGATGGAACAGATGGGTGTCCTCTGATGTCAGCAGAAAATGGAGCTGTTCAAAATTTCTTGAAAAGCGACAAATGCGAAACAAACGCCCTGCTATTCCATTGCCATTAATACAGAAAGTATCATTTGTTAAAGAAACGACAAAATTTTTATAATCATCCCAAGCGAAAAACAGTCTTTGCGTCTTTGCTCCAAGTGTACATCATATAGTGGAAGCTTTGGCAAAAATATCTGAGTGGAAAGGTAGTACCTTTATATTAAGGAACTCACTTAGTACTTTTAAATTTATTTGCGGAATATACATATTAAGTGTGATACCTATTGTAACACAGCGACTTATGGCGATTTCTTTTCTGAGAAATATGTTGCATAAATGTAACATGCTCTACACAAAAGAGATAGAGCATGTAACATTTATGCAACATATTTCTTAGAAAAGAAATCGCCATTAGTATCATTTTACAAAAGCAAGATATAGATCTTCAAAAAGGATCAAGCCTTATCAAAATTTTAATCATGTGCCCTGAAGATAAAAGAAATAAAGCCGAAGAACAATTTAAAGCGATTTTTGAAAAAGATTAAGTTATTTGCGTTCAAATCGAGGTTCCTATCGAAAAGACAAGATTTGAACGAAATAATCACATCCAAAATGTTGAATATTACTACCGAGTTGAAGTTACATTCCTCTTATTGAATTTATTTTAGAAGATCTCAAAACACCTTTCCCAATAGATATCCCAAATGTATTGAACATACCTAACCTTCTACCTCAAAGTGTAATCAAGATATATACAGATACAAAACTTTTAAAACCAAAACTAGCGGATGAGCTGATTATATTTGATAAAAGAGATAAACACCTACTAACATCTAAACTTGAGCCTGATCTATCAGATAACGTTGTATTTGCTTTAATAAACTGTGATGCAGATATCTTCCCAAATCTAAGAAAAATATTAAACATTTTCGTTTCAATGCTCGTCAGTAAAGCTACGAGCGGCAGGTCATTCCCTACATTAATGTATATTGAACTGATCTTATATTTTATTTAACCTTTTTGTTGAATTTTTTTAATTAGGGTAATGACTTTTTTTGGACAAAATTTCTTCATCCCACCACGGGCATGATAATGAAAATAATTTTTTTAAGCCATTTTCCGCACCAAATGCTATTTCTAAAGCTCCTCAAATTTTTAATTTCCATACACATTTGGGGGATTCACAAGGTAGTCATAAAGTTGTAATGCCATATGACTTAAAATAATTACAAGAAATATATATAACTGCTGTGGGCAACCGCTTACAATTTAGAATTCTACTGCACAGCTATGAAGAATCAATGAACACAGCATAAAAATTTTTATTTTGTTTTAAACACAACAATATTTTTTTTAGCAATTGTAAAATATTATTTAGGACAGTATGACGATATGACTTGATAGCACACCTTGTGAATCCCCAATTATATATGGTACATTTATTGTTTATATAGCATATATTTTAGCCCCCATATTCATAAATGATTATAAAATTTAATAAACGTTTATTAAGGAAAATTTTCATAGAAAATTTGGTTTTCAAGCCTTTATTAAATTTAAAATATTTTTATGAATGCAGGCATAAATACATAAAATAAGTAACTGTATAACAAAAATGTAAAGCTATTTTTTTGGGTTTAATGAAATAAATTTTAAGTTAAAAGTGCGAGTTGATTTACATAATGGAAAAATATCTTGTGCAATAGTAGCTCGTTCCGCGCATATATAACTACGCTGTTGAAAGTTATCACTGTTTCATATATCCGCCAAAAAACTCATCTATCACAACATCTATCATTTGCCATTAAAATTTAGTTTATTAAAAAAACCGCGAAATAGAGTCGCAATTTTTTTGCGCCCTTCTTCCGTACAAATGGTAAGATCTTGTTATATTCATGAAATTATTAAAAAATACTTAAAATTTTGTAATGAAATGTTAATTTTGTATAGTAAGGAGAAAAATTTAAATTCAAAACTTTATAGCGTTTGGGGCGGAAACTTTCTTCACAATCGCGAAAAAGTAATACATCAATTCTTAATATTTTTTCACGGTCTATACGGCTATGCGATGAAGAATTTGATATTCGCAAAAATTGCAAAAAGTACTTACCCTAATACACATATTGTTTTTAATAAACTTTTAAACACAAATTTTTTATTTTTTTGTGTCATACTAAATTCCCCCTAAGGCTCAAGCTGGATCCGCGCCTGTATGGTCCTCTCCTAGAACAACGTAATGTTAAATAGACCATGTTTTTTCCATACGTTTGGGTTACTTTTGGATTAGTCCTGGTCACTTATTGGCTACTCTTTACACGCGTGATTGGACTGGTCCTATTATTTGCAGGGATGTTACAGGAAATTCTAAGAATGCAATCGATGTTATTGCAAGCTGTTCTTAACAAGCCATGAACTGTTTAAAAATTTGTTTTTGGAACGCAAACGGCATCCGCCAACATAAAAATTAATTAGAATACTTCCTTAAAAACAAATAAATTGATGTCATGATGGTTTCTGAAACTCATTTGACCTCAAGAAATACGTTTAAAATCAATGGTTATATTCTATACTATACCAAGGACCCTCGAGATAGAGCTTGTGGAGGTTCAGCCACTTAGATTAAAACCCGAGTCAAACACTAGCTAATGTGTGAAAGTCAATACTGTAAATATTTTAAATCATTAGGACCCTGTTTCCTAGCTGCTGGCGATTAGAACGCTAAACATACCCCTTGGGGGTCAGATTTATAACACCAAAGGGTCGTGTTTTATTTAACACAATTTCTAAAATGGATTTAAGTGTGGTAGCGAGCGGACAACCAACATATTGGCCTACTGATCATCAAAAAATTCCAGATTTCATCGAGTAAATTAGTAAAAGAGAGTAAATTAGTTGATTTACACTAAGAGACATTTTTGAAAAGTTTTTCAAACTGTATGTAAATATGCAAAACAAAAAAAAAAAAGTCCAGTAAAAATATTATTATTATATAATTCATCAAGTTTTCATTAACGGTAAAATATATATAGGCGTATGGTCACCTGAAATCGAAAAGACCGTAAGCAAAAACTTCAAAATGTGTACTACTTATATGTAAATATGCAAAAAAAAATAGGAATTCAGTAAAAAACTTGATTATTATAGAATTCATCATCCCACATGATTGCTGAAAAGTTTTTAAAACAAGCTTAAAAAAACATACATAAGCACAGCTTGATCACAACACAATAAATATTTTGTCAGTGTCACAACATGCGCAACAGTCCTGCTTTGGTGAAATTTATTAAGCAACTGAATACAATTTTATTTTTTTTCTTTCTGTTGTATTTGTTTTTTGGGTTGCCTTAGTTACTTTTTTTGCAAGAAACCAGTGATGTTAACCGTACGGTAATTACCCTTTTTTACGGTAATTTTGAGCCCCAAAAGGTAGCAAGGTAATTTCATTTAAAATACTGTAATATCAAGATTTGGGTTTTTTGATATTTATATACATACTTACATACATATGAAGGCTTTATGATTTTAACTTTTGAGAGGTGATTTTCAACCAGTTTTAGAAATATATGAATGTTATACAAACAATTAAGAATGTTGTTTCTGCAAGGTTACAGTGATAAGTGTAAAATATGAAAAATTAAATAACTCATTGTAGTTATATTATTAATTTTATTTTAAACTTTTTGTTTTTTTCAAAATCAACAATTTTTTAAGCATTTAAAGTAGCCGTAATGTGATGCATTTAACTATAGTAAAGCTTCGTACAGACGGTGGTCAGATCTTACAATGTTGTCCTTTTTCTGAAAATGGTGCCATTGTCAGATGCATTAATTTTACACATCTGCCAAGTGAAAATGAGCTTACAATGTTAACACAGTTGCAATACTTTTTAGGCAACTTTAATGACAACATTGTAAGATCTGACCACCGTCTGTACAAAGCTTAAATATTACAACTTTTTAGTTGAAGCAAAACTATTATGTTTTAATTTTGTATTAAGGGAATATGAAAAAGAACTTTTAAACCAATCGTTTCATCATAAGAAGATGACAAAATAGCACTATATTTTACAGCGGCTAGATATGGATATTGCGTGTAAATTTTTTCCAAAACGTAAAAAATAACTTTTTGAGTTAATATTCTCTTACGATATTCGAATTTTAAAAAATTCTGTCTTAGTTAAACGATACCAATTTCGGTCCAAATTTAAACTTTTTAGCTTCAGTCGTTTATAGGCTGTGCGATGATGAATCAGTCTGTTAGTAACGTTAAAATTTTAGTTATATGATGATTTTACTTTCGTATTGATAAAAAAAATACAATAATTTTGGTTTAAAATATGTTTTAAACAAAGATTTTCATTTAAATTTTTCATAAAACACATTTTTTTTTTTTTTTTTTTTTTTTTTTTTTCTCATTATTTATTTATTGAATCTTCATATATTAAATATGAACTAACAATAATTAATCAAATCTTAACCTAATACGTTATTTTTTGTCCTGCCAGTGCCAGACAAAAATTTTCTTCATCGCGGGTTCTGTTCACTTTTATAGTGTTTATCGCTCATCTAATTGGATAAGTGCTGCAGTGTCTCTTCTTCTTAAGCGAGTGTGGCCGCTATCATTTAAAATATTTCGTGCTAGTGGGTTTGGGTGCGATTCGAGCCTTTTTAAGTATTTTACTGCATATTTCGTAATCATAGTTTTAACTAATGGAACATTAAGATCCTTGTGAATATTTGAGTTTTTAACATACCAAGGGGCAGCTGTGATTATTCGAAGTAGTTTATTTTGGCGCCTTTGAATTTTTTCGATATTAGAGGCCGAGGCAGTGCCCCATAACTGAATACCATAGCACCAGATTGGCTTTAAGATGGAGTTGTAAAGAAGAAGTTTGCAGTCGAGACTAAGGACAGAGTTTCTTCCAATAAGCCAATGAATTTGGATGGCTTTTAGTTTCATTTGAGTTAATTTTGCCTCTATATGGCTTTTCCACGTTAAACGGCGATCTAGATGAATACCGAGGTATTTTACATGCGAATTTTGAGGTATTATTTGATTATTGATTTTAATAGGGGGGCATGATTCCCGACGCAAGGTGAATGTTATATGTACGCATTTTTGCTCATTGACCTCTATCCTCCATTGCTTTAACCATAGTTCGAGTTGAAATATATGATCCTGTAGGTATCGAGATGCTTCTTGACGGTTTTCGTGCACGCTCAAAAAAGCTGTATCATCAGCAAATGTTGAAGTTTGTGTGTAGTTGTTTGTTGGCATGTCCGAGGTATATATTAAGTATAAAAGTGGGCCCAGGATGCTTCCCTGAGGGACTCCAGCGTCAATTTGCTGAGGAGAGCTTAAATAATCACCTTCTTTAATAATAAATTTTCGACCGACTAAGTAGCTTTCTAACAGCTTGTGTGTGTTTACTGGTAAGTTGAGCTTCAATTTATGTAATAAGCCTTCATGCCAGACTTTATCAAAAGCTTGAGAAACATCGATGAAGAGAGCGGAGCAATATTTTTTTTCTTCAAAGGCTTTTCTTATTGCGTTTACTATACGATGGGTTTGCTCAATTGTGCTGTGTTCTCTTCTAAAGCCGAATTGGTGGTTAGGAATACATCTATTTTCATTTAAAATTGGGGTTAATTTTGACGCTAACAGCTTCTCAAACAGCTTTGATATATTAGAAAGTAAGCTTATAGGCCTATATGACTCAACTTTTGTGTGATCCTTTCCAGGTTTAGGTATCATGGTGACTAAGGAGACCTTCCACTTTTGAGGATAGTATTCAAGGCGTAAAATAGCATTAAAAATTAAAAGAATAATTTTCTTTGCTATGCTGGGTAGCTCCAAAAGCATTTTGTTGCTGATCTTATCAAAACCAGGAGCCTTCTTGGGGTTTAAATCACAAATAGCCTTTTCGATTTCTCTTATCTCAAATCTTAGCGGAACAGCTGCTCTAGCAGCAACAGGTGGTAACTCGACCGCAATATCGTGAGATATATTTGGGGTAAATACGTTTTTTAAATGATTGACATACAGATTTCCTTTTTCAACATCATTTCTTGCACAACTTCCATTCAAGTTTCTTAATGGTGGTTTAGAGACAACTGGCCTTTTGAGATTTCTAGCTGCGCGCCATAATGAGTAGTTTGATTGTGGGGTTGCATCAAGTTCCTCAAGATATTTTTCCAGAGAAGCCGTTTTCTTAGTCTGCAGTAACTTTCTAAGTCTTTTTGTACACTCTTTAAGTAAGTTCTTAAGTTGAGGGGATCTGTGCAATTGCCAATCTCTTCGAGCCCTCCTTTTTTCAGACAAAAGATGCTCGACATCTGTGGAATATATTTTAATAGTTTTTGTTTTTTTGGGGACAATATTGGAATGTTGAACAGCTAGTTTCAGAAAACTGTCAAAATTGTCAATAGAGCGATCTACATAATCCGGTGTACTGAGCGGAATATTTTCTGTGCAATGGGTACTGAGATATTTTTTATATTTTACCCAATTAATTTGCGTAGCTGTCGTCGGAGGTACAATTCTATTGGGGTTCATTATAGTAACAATTGTAGGTGTGTGGTCGGAAGATAAATCTAGGGAGGCTTCAACATGAATCGTTTCTATGGGAATGTTTTTAACCACGCCGAAATCGATGACATCTGGAATTTTTTGATGATCAGTGGGCCAATATGTTGGTTGTCCGCTCGCTACCACATTTAAATCCATTTTAGAAATTGTGTTAAATAAAACACGACCCTTTGGTGTTATAAGTCGCGACCCCCAGAAGGTATGTTTAGCGTTATAATCGCCAGCGGCTAGGAAACACGGTCCTAATGATTTAAAATATTTATAATATTGGTCCTCCGATATTGAAAATCTAGGCGGGGAGTATAACGATGAAATTACTAGGTTTCTATTTAATTCCTCAACGCAAATGTTCGTTGCTTGGAGATAATCTTCACGATGATCACACATTAGGTAGTGTTTCACTCGGGTTTTTATTAAAATGGCAGAACCTCCACAAGCTCTATCTCGAGGGTCCTTGGTATCATATAGTATATAACCATTTATTTTAAACGTATTTCTTGAGGTCAAATGAGTTTCAGAAATCATCATGACATCAATTTGTTTATTTTTAAGAAAGTATTCTAATTCATTTTTATGTTGGCGGATGCCGTTTGCGTTCCAAAAACAAATTTTTAAACAGTTCATGGTTTATTAAGTACAGCTTGCAATAACATCGATTGCATTCTAAGCATTTCCTGCATCATATTACCCATTGTGTTCGTAAAATTATTTACCGTTTGCACTAATGTTTCCATGGTTTTTTCTAAGCGACTTAAATTAGAAACCGGAGTTTCATCATTACTTGGCGAAGCACCTTGCATTGGCTGATGGTTTGATTTTAGGACGTTAGCGTAAGAGGTTCTGTTATTACTAGGCTGGGGGGCTTGAATTGCATTTGTGTTTACTTGATTTGCAACCTGCATTTGAGGGGTATTTGTTTTTGGTCCAACCGTCTGCTTGACGATATTATATACAGGGCATCCTCTATAATTGGCAGTGTGATTACCGCCACAGTTGCTACATTTTTTTACGTTGGGGTCGGTTTTAGACTTATCGCAAGAAACTGTACCGTGTAGTTCACCACATACTACGCAGACAGGGGGTAAATAGCAGTATGCCTTAGTATGACCGTACTCTTGACAGTTTAAACATTGAACGGGACCATTTCTTTTGTGCGGCTCTTCTATAGTTATTCTTCTGTAGAGAATATATTTTAAATTGTAAATAGGATGGGTTTCGTTTTTTTTAAGTTTTACGTCGCCGGGTTCAAACTCAACTCGAAAGAGTGGTTGGGGAATTTTTTCTCTATTTTTAATATTTACTACATGCTTTACCTTGAAGCCTTTTTCTTCTAAGAATGTTTTAACCTCTTCTGGGTCTACGCATGAGTCAATGCCCTTGATTACTACCTGAAGACCTTTACTGCTCTTCAGTTGATAAGTATAAAAGTTTTTATTCAGAGTCTCAAACACTGTAATTACCTTTCGAAAATCATCCTCGTGATTCACCTGTATTTTAGTCTCGTTAATGATACCGCGCTTTATTGCAGCTACATAAAAGGAATTTTCACCTATCACCGAAATTAAACTTTTTATTAACTCATTAAGGCCATGTCAGATAAAACTTTTGCTTCGCTTTGCGTCAGAGATTCGCTTTGACATTTAAGATGAAATATACATACTTATACGAAACATGTCACATAAAGAACTTTTAACGCAAAGCGAAGCGAAAAGTTAGGCAACTCTCATCTTTTTGCGTGCTTTGACAATCTACTAGTAGAAATTTTTTTTGTTTATTTTTTTTTAACACACAATGCGTGAGTGTTGTCAAAGTGTTTATTGTGACATACACCTTTTGCGTTACGCTTTTCAGTCAAAGTTAGAAACGTCACGCAAAGCGATGAAGTTTTATCTGACATGGCCTTTAGAGTTTTGCTCTCTAAGGTATATCGGGGGTGGCTTAGACGATTTAATGACGTTTGGTGCTTCAGAGGATTCATCCTCCAGAATCGCAAAACGATTTTGTGTATTTATTTTATCAAAAGATGGTACTTTTGAGGCCGAAGCAACTGCTGCAGAGGTAGGGCTGCGTCCCCGTTTAAGCACTGTTATGTACCTGTCCATACCAACTTGTATTGTAGGCTTTTGGCAGCTTTTTACAGGGGGGTTTTCCATTGCATTTGTGTTTAAGTTCATGGTTTCATTTCCCACTAAATTTGTTTTTGACGTCACGGCAATACTTGCTGGCCTGGCAACACTTGTCACCAAATCTAGTTGTAGTTTTTTTAATGAGTCACTATCCACTGTTTTTGTAAACACCTAAAACACATTTAAAGTTTAAATAAATAGTTTTTGAATACTGCTGTGAATGTTTAATTAAAAAACCTTTGCGTACGGTAATTTCTTCTCAAAAACGGTAATTTTTAGAGGGCCGTACGGTAATGAAAAAATAAAAGTTAACATCACTGCATGATACCACGAATTCAAGATTTTCAGTTTGTGTGCGAAAACAACATCACACAAACACTTGTGTTGTACGGTAAATTTTTTCAAATTCTGATTTCAATCTAAATATTGTTGTTTCTTTTTGTTTTGACTGCTAAAAAATATTTTTTTATTTATTTTCTCTATTTTAAACCTACTTTTTTTAAGTTAAAAAGTAGTATAATAAAACAAGTGTGTGGTATGTTTTGGGGATTTTAAGGAATACCTTAGTAGGGCAATTTTTAGCAGCTCTGGTGAAAAAAACACGATAAACTACAAAAGACAAAACGTAAATATGTCAGATTCTTTTCAAACAAAAAAACAGACTACTCATCATAAATATGATGCAATTCATTACAAGCCAACATGTTTACACGGTCGCATTTCTCACAGGGTGACAGAATCAAATTTAAAATAAAATAATATTTAATATTTTTAATTAGGTTTAAGTTCATCAAATTTTATTTTCATTAAATTATTTTTATGAAGAAAGGAAGCCCAGATTGAGTCAAGAATGAAAAATTATCAGTAAATTTTAATTAATTTTCATGTTGAAAATTCCTTTCTTCATAAAAATAATTTAATGAAAATTAAATTTGATGAACTTAAGCCTAATTAAAAATATTAAAAATTTGGATTAAAAACCATAAATAGTTCAACAAAATAACCATTTCATAATTCCTTTCTTCATAAAAATAATTTAATGAAAATTAAATTTGATGAACTTAAGCCTAATTAAAAATATTAAAAATTTGGATTAAAAACCATAAATAGTTCAACAAAATAACCACAATACTAATTATTGTTAAATCTAATGCACGAGCTCTATGTTTGCATATGTCCTTCAAGTTGTGCTGAAAAGGTCAGCAAGAAAAAGAAAGACAAAAAAAAAATTACAAAACAAAACAAAATATGTACTTTGAACTTCAAGAAGAATTCTTGACAAAAGTACGAAAAAACAGAAGTAAAGGAAGAACATGTAAAATAAATTAAAATAGATAATCATTCAAAGCAAATTTCGATCTACCAAAGGTTAAAAACAATTTGGTTTAAGGATTGATGTTTGACTAATGACGTCAGCAGTCGTCGATGGCTGCAAGTGTTAAACGGCAAGCCCTCTGAGGAGATTGAGTGGTTGCAATCGAAACATGTCAGGGTAACCTGTCCGTAAAAACGCCTGGGTTCGAGCCCAGATTGAGTCAAGAATGAAAAATTATCAGTAAATTTTAATTAATTTTCATGTTGTAAAATTCCTTTCTTCATAAAAATAATTTAATGAAAATTAAATTTGATGAACTTAAGCCTAATTAAAAATATTAAAAATTTGGATTAAAAACCATAAATAGTTCAACAAAATAACCACAATACTAATTAAAATAATATTTTTTTTAAGCAAAATTCCAAATAGATCTTCTTTGTTTTAAAGTAGATTTGTTGCTCCTTTAAAATTGCTATTTGTTTGCGCCTTAAGAAGTTTGCTATTTAATTTCAGCAATTCTTGTTATATAATTGTCAGCACTTTTGTTGCAGCACAAATAACTGCTTATATCATGCATTATTGAAGTCATATTTTAAGAGCATTTTATATGACTCCATATAATTAATGGAATCATGGCTTTCAAGAACTTTAATATCAATGCCTTCATTAATATTGAATAATAATGACTTCTCAAATGCCAAATATAAATGGCATCCAAAATGCATTATAATCATACTTACATTTTTTTGTTTAAAATGAATTTAAAAGATTTTATAGCATTGTTTTTTAAATACATACATATGTATGTTTGTATCATTTTATTTTTTATTATATTGTATTATATACAACTAGGAACAAAAGTCTTTTAAAACTTAAGTATTGTAATTTGGGCACTATGTTTTTAAGTTTTCATTTTAATTTTAGTAATGCTGGTAAAATACTTATTTTGTACGTTTAAGGAACTAATAAAATATATAATTTTTTTTTAATATATGGACGATTTTATCTTATACAAAAAATTTTGTGTGTTTTTTTCTTTTGAATTGGAATATGTTGTTCTATTTTCGACATTACTGGAGCAATTACTATGGTCATCAGTAAGAAAAGAATGTTGTGCCTTTTTTCGTAAACATGCATCTTTTTGAAACCTATTTTTGCTTAGCGGATGGGTTAAGCTAAAAAGTATTTTTTTGTTAACATTTTATCCCTATAAACGGATTCTGTAAACTAAAACAAAAATGTTAATATGATACGATTAAAATTTTGAAAATACTTACTATATATAGCATTCATAATTTTTTTTATAGTCAAGCAGACGCTTTTTGTTTTGCCTTCCTTCAACGTTAAATTCTAGTAAGAGATTTGGATCAAAAATCGATGATAATTTTTTCTTAATACCGTCCTTTCCAATAATTTTTTTAATATTACTTATCTTTTATTAAAAAAAGGAGAAGATAAAGCTTATTACAATATTTCAAACGAACTTAAAAAAAATGTTTTTATATTTAGAAATAATAGGCACTAATACATTTTTAATTTGTACTTACTAATGCGTCTAGAGTATCTGCCGAAATATCCATTTCGATGTCATCCAAGTCTGACGTAGATTTAATTGGAAATTTGTCCAAGTATTTTGTGGTAATAGTATCCGTTGATAAGTTGGATTTTATAAGAATATGTATTTCTGATAATAAGTCAACCATTATTTTGTTTTAAATTAACGTCTTTATTTCTGCAATAGAAATATATCTGTAAATACTTTTTTTTAATATTTTTTTTTTTTGTATTTCATTCAACTTTGAAAGTACATTGATAGAAGTTGATGGATTAATTGATTACAGTAATTGTTACATCTTTAATAGCTTTAGAGCTTCTCATATCCATAAATTATTCCTACAAAGCAAAATTATTTAAGAAGTAGTATAATATAAAAATTTTAATTTGTTCATATTTTGTTTAAGAAATCGTCTATTTTTAAGATTTAAGTTGTATTAGTAAAATTAAAACATCTATAAAAAGTTTATATTGTAAGGAGCTTAAAAAATTGCAAACTATGAACAAATGTCATGAAAAGGTGTTTGTTTAATTTGTTAATTTGACTTTTGCCTACCACTTTATACGAATTTTGACTTTCTTTTACTTATTTAATATAAATTTTTAATGTTGTATACTCAATAAACTTACCTTTTAGTTTTTTCAGCAGTGCTGTACCGTTATTTAGTAATGTAGGTATGTATTGTGTTTTCACTTTGAATAACTCACTCGCGTCTACTAAAACGTTTCAATATTATAAGAGTGCACGTCTTAAATGGCAAAACATTCAATGTCAACTAATATTATTTTAACACTTTACATAATTGCATAATCAATTTACTCATTTTATATCGTCTTAGGTTCGTAAATATTTTTTTTTTATTTTGCCTTACTATGGTGCTTCTGCGTAGCGCTAATATATATCGAAAACTATAATTCTGTTAAACTCTCCACTCGTTTGAAATGTAGTTGCCTTACGTTAGTGCTTTGGAGAAGCGCTAAAGTAAGTTTAATTTAAAAAATTGTACTCACCAACTTACACATTTCTCTTTTTAGGTTCGCTATTAATTTTTTTTTACTCTGACTTACTTTACAGCTTTTGCGTAGCGCTTGTACATATTGAAACAGTTTTTTTCTTTCAAATTTTATGTACATTTTAATGCATTTGCCTTACATTAGTGCTTCAGAGAAGCATAACAGCTTTACAAATGTTTTCCAAAGTTCTCTCTCTAATAGTGGTCATGTTCCACTATTAGTTTAATGTCCGTTACATATCTCGAAGTAACAATGGTAAATTTCAAAATAATATAAAATTATATACTAAAACCCATATGTGCAAATAATATCATTTAAATCATATGCATATGTGAAGCAGTGACATTTTACTATTTTAATACTGCTTCAGAAACCACTGAACTTTTTTGTTAACTGATTGCCTTCTATAATCAATTTTGGTAAGCTAAACATTTTTGTCGGCACAATTGGAAGCAAAAAAATGCAATAATTAAATTTATTGCTTCTAAATCAAGATTATTTTTTGCTGGGATATGTTTCTGTGGTCTCATGGGCAACCGCGTACATATCAGAGAATAGCTTTTTGCAATTGAAAAAAAATCGCATTTAATTAACGACAACAAATACACACGCTTACGGTCATACAGTCAAACTCGCGCAACCGCAAATATTCGCTGCTGGTTTGCAGTCATTCAAATAACGCACATCGTGCTTTGTTATTTATACAATCGTTACCTTCGTTTTTTTTTTATAAAGATTCTAAGTGTTCTGAGCGCAAATGATTGTTTGGTAAAGAAACAAAAAATACAAACGAAAGAGCCAGAAATCAAACAATCATTACTCATGTATTAATTCAGCATTAACTATGTGATACAAGAAAAAAAAAATTGAAATGAAACTAAACACACATACTTATGTAGGTACACACAATTTCCATAGAAACAAAAAGTACAGTAGTAGTAGTAGTAGGTACAATGTATTTTTGTTATTGTTGTTAATTTTGAAAAAGCGTCTCATCGTTGTTTATTGTTGTTGTTGTTAATGTAAACAAAAGTATAGAGAATGTGCTCTTTTGAATTTACTCAGTTGTGTTATATTGCGTGAGCAACAAAAATGCAAATAAAGCACTTTCAATAAAAAACGAATAAATGAAAATATCAAATGTGTACGAAAGGAAAAAAAAATTACCAACGTTGAACTTTGTTTTGCAAGCTTAGAATAAATGTAAATTTTAGGGTATGAATAATCAACAGAAATTGTTGATTTTGAGTTTCTCTGGTACATATGTCTTAAAATCAAATTTTTCAGGAGAGCCGACAAACCACTCTAGATCAAACTATGCGCTGGATATTGAACTTTTTAGCTTGGTTATAACTAGGGATGAGATTTAAATGCACTAAAAAATCGTAAATATGCGCTTAAAATATGCACTAAAAAATTTAAAATATGCACAAAAAACTTAAAAAATTCCATAAAAAATCGTTTTTTTTAATTTTACTATAAACAAAAATATATGTATATATAAAATTCTGGCTATTGTTTTTAAATATCTTTACAATATTAATATTTTAATTAGACTAAAGATCATTAAATTTAATTTTCATTAAATTATTTTTATGAAGAAAGGAATTTTACAACATGAAAATTTATTAAAATTGTTATTGATAATTTTTCATTCTTGACTGCAGCTGGGGCTCGAACCCAGGCTTTTACGGACAGATTACCCTTACATGTTTCGATTGCGACCACTCAATCCCTTTAGATGGATTTGCCGTTTAACACTCACAGCCATCGACGACTGCTGGCATTCAATAGTCAAACATCAATCTTTAAACCAAATTGTATTTAACCTTTGGTAGATCGAAATTTGCTTTGAATGATTATATTTAATTGATTTTACATGTTTTTTCCTTACTTCTGTGGTGCGATTCACTTACTTTTAACGATCCGACAATCGTAATATTTGTCGACATTTATATTCGCTTGCAGTAACGATAGTGTGATTCTGTAATTTTTTTTAACGATAGTACACAGCTGTTTTTTTTTTGTAACATCTCAAAAATATTTTTTTGCCTAAAAATTAAATTTTTTTTTTTAAATTCATAAAAAATCCAAAACGGAAAAAAGGATCAAGTGTTATTAATTTCATGTAAAGTCAAATAACCTATAAACAAAATGCGACATAGATCATAGAAATCGATCAACGCGTTCTGCTTTTATTTACAATTAAGTGAAGGTATCCCATTTTGACAAGAATATTGATATTTGTTTTTATTCAAAAAAGTGTCATTTATCGCCTTTTTTATAAATTTTCCCCAATAACTCCAGACTTCTGGCCATAAACTACTAAAAAAATTAAGTAAACATTTGTATAATTTTTATTTTATTTATTTTAATAAATATATTTAATAAATATTGTTCGGGACTAGTGACATCGCATTCATCGCTATCATCAGTTTCTGAACCACACATAATGTCTATGTGTGACTCCACTGTTGGCCTTCTGCATCTCCTGAAAATTCTTTATCATCAAGATCATCCTTGTCTTGCCACACAAGCTTACTCCACCAGCAAATTTCCGCAATTATTGCACTCGGCGACTTTTTGCCTCTATATCTGTAAGTTTTTGTTTTATTAAAATGAGTTTGAAAAAATAAAAAATCAGTATTACCTCATTTCAAATGGCATAGCAACTTGATGATAGCGTTCACCTTGTTCATCAGATTCGGTAGCCAATTGTTTGCTGAAGTAGTCCAGATGATGATGTAAATAATGGATTCTCAAGGACATGTGGACACCAATTTCCGAGAATGCTCTTAACATCCTTGCGACAGAAACATCGTAGTTGTTAGAACGATGCTTTCCCAACAAGCCTTCTATTACTGCTTTGATTGCCTGCCATGCATTCAATTCAGCGTCAATCAAAATATTGTTGAATGCGTCACTTTTAATCAGCTTTCGTATATCTGGACCATTTAGTACGCCTGATTGGAAAAAATTAATTTGTTAAGATGGAAAATCATGGGAAATGAATGTGATATTATAACTTACCTTCTTCAATTTTACTTTCGCTGAGTCTCGGGTAAATTATGCACTAGAGGCTCACGAATAATATTGGCCGTTTGTAACCTGCTGTGCTCTCTGAGTTTCCATCCGTGGCATGCATATTGGTCACCGGAAAATCGTGTGTCCCAATCGCACAAAAAGCACATATATTTTATATAGCCGCTTTGAAGACCGCAAAGCATTGCTACAACTTTTAAATCGCAGCATATGCGCCACATATGTTTGGTGTAGTTAACCATTTTTAAAATATTTTCCAGTGCATCATATGTTTCTTTCGTTTCTGTACTATAGGCGATTGGAACTGAAGGTTTTTTATTGGTCTTATGCAGTAAAATCGCCTTCAAGCTGAGTTTTGAACTGTCAATAAATAATCTCCAGTCATCTGCTTCATATTTTATTTCCATTGCGTCCATCAATTTTCCTACATCCGGGCAATATGCAGAAGTTTTTTCATCATTCACAAGGAATAAACTTTGGAGTGTTGCCTGACGACTTCGATAAGCTGTGACTTTCACACCGGGTGATTTCAAAATGGAAGCCAGCTCTTTCGATTTATGCTGTGTTAATTGGCAACTTGGCAACAATTGAATCAAGCTTATTTTGATTTATTAAAATTGGCTCATTGGATACTGATGGCTCATATGGGGGATCATCACGTGCATGATATGTCGGAGCAGTCGTAGAAGAGAAAATATCTGGGCTAGAAGCTTTTGGCACAGGAATGTGGTCCGAATGAGACATGCATAGCAATTCAATGGATTGTGACCTTCGCCAGGATTAGTCCAAGTCATTGGGATACCGAATAGCATACTTTCACGTCTTCTATTTTTCCAATCCATTAGACGGATGTAGCAGCTTTTACACACTATATTTGGTACCAAATTTTCGTTCACTATAACATTTTGGTTGAAGTACATCTCGTATGTTTGAACAAAATCAGTACTGAAATTTCCCCTTTTTTATGTGTTGAGACATATTGACCACAGCAGTAGCAAAAGCTATTTATATCTGGCTTGCACAGTTCCATATTCTGTTCTCTTTTGTTCACTTTTAAAAAACTGGAGAAAAATCACTTTTACTGTTCGCGTTCGTCGGCACTTGTTGAATGACAAAAATCGATTAATGAACACCTATAAATACTACGTATTTTTCAATATTTTACTGACAGGTACGTTCCAAAACATGAGCACTAATAGATGTGGGTGGAATTTCTGTAAAAAAATCATACAGGTAGCCAACGGAAAACCCCAAATAATTAAAAAAGTGCACTTTCCTTTTTTCTTTTCAATTGTCCACGCACATTTATTACCGCTTATTACTTTGCTACCGCAATCATAAAAATCAAATAACCTCTTGTTTATTACTTTTTTTTTTTTGAATTCTAAGAATCATAAAAAAAGTCATAAATGTTTTTGCAAAGAATTTTGTGCATATCTCGAGCAAATTTTTGAAATGCATAACTTCACTTAATTTGTTAATAAAAGCGAAACGCGTTCATCGATTTTCATGATTTATGTCTCATTTATTTCATAGGTTATGCGACTTCACGTGAAAGTAATAGGACTTGAAACTTTTTGACTGTTTTGGATTTTTTATGAATTAAAAATAAAAAATTTAAATTTTTTGGGCAAAAAATATTTTTTTTCTTCATACATTCATTTTTAACTTCGAAAGTGTTGTACATATAGGAAAATGGTATAGAAACAGATTAGAGAAATTGTAATTCTTAATTTTTCTAAATTTGTTTCATCAAAATCGGACAAGTGGTTCTCGAGTTATGTTAAACTACGTTTTTGACAAAATGTTACAACTAAGCGAAAAAACATCAAGATAAGGGAAAAATTTAAAATGTCATAAAAAAAACTGACACATACGAACGCCAAACCCTTTAAGGGTTTTACTAAACTGACCTAGTACCATCACCCTGACTTGGAATTTCTCACCCCCCAGATTGGCTGTTGTACTGTGTAATTAAGACGAACGGTTAATTTGTGGTTTTATATTTTTTTTTTGTGAATTTTACATTTAGAATTTTATTTTTGTTCTTAATTTGCTTTGTTTTTAGAAATTTTAAAATTATTATTTTGTTTTTGTTCATACATATACATATGAATATATCTTTGTATGTATGTAAGCTATTTTAAACATTAAAAACATTTTATCGATAAAATAAACACAAACTAGATTATTGTCGCTAAGATAACGACAAAAAAATTGCTTAAAGTAACAGCTGACTCTAAACGACAGCGAATATCGTTAAAAATTTTACAGAATAGCATATTCGATAAATTTTCGTAATACTTATTTTAACGATTCGATTGTTGTTATAAAAGTTAGTGAATCGCACTACTGTTTTTTTCCGTACGAATTCTACTTGAAGTCAAAAGTACAGTTTTTGTTTTTGTTTTCATTTTTTTTGTCTTTCTTTTTCTTGTTGACTTTTTTTTTCTTACATATATATTTTTTATTCTTGTACATAAATATGTAGTATTAATTCATTTTTAATATGGCCCCAGCGCCCATAGGCATTATTGGAGCTAGCTGGCAAGATATATAACTTGTTAATATACATACAAGTATGAAAATAAACTAAATATAAAATTAATATAAAAAAAACAAAAACAAAAATGTTTTTCATTATAAGTTTTAATGTAAATTAAAATTACAACAGTATTTAAATTACAACAGAATTAAAATTTCAACAGAAGCGTTTCTATTTTATTAAACAAAAAATCTTAACAATATGATTTAAATATTGATAATCTACTAATTGACTTTAAATCTGAAGGCAAACTATTGTATTTAATACTTCCAACGTAATCTATACGCTGTTTGGTCTTCTCCAATCTACACCTTGGAATTCTTAAATATGTCCCATTCCGTGTGTAAAAATGTGATTGGTTTTGATAAAATGATATGGTATGGTGTCCGATATTACGAATACATTTAAAGACATATGTACATTAAAACTTGGAGCTGATGCAATCCATAAATTGGTAAAACCGTTTTACAAATATCTTTATACAATGAAAAAGTCGAATAAGTTATTGGTAAATTATATATAATTTGCAATGCCTTATTTTACATGCTTTTGTTATAAGCATAGATGATTCCCATATAACTCAAATGTGACTGTACTAGCGACTGAAATATCATCAGTTTGGATTTTTCACTCAATTTGTTTTTCAGCTTGTACAAAATTCCAATTGCAGGAGCTATTTTATTCTTTACATCACTTATATGTAAATCCTAGGACAAATTGCTTTGTAATGTGATTCCTAAATATTTCACTGCGTGTGTTTCATTTAAAATGTTTCCATCAATATACACGTTAAGGTCATTGCCAAGACTGGAAGCATTGGGTGTAAAACGAATAAGTTTTGTTTTGTCAGGATTGATAATTAAACGATTTAAGCGTGCAAATTCAAATATCAAAGCCGCATCTCTCTCAACGTAGGATTTCAGAACCATATTATGTTTAAAAGGATAGAATAAACATACGTCATCCGCAAACATAAAAAGTTGGCCAGTTAAATTTATATTTTTTAAATCTTTTAAGTAAATTGACAATAATAATGGTCCCAATCCACTTCCTTGCGGAACTCCATAATCCACAGAACCAATAAAGCTTTTCCTGTTCAAAAAATAACTTTTAAATAGTAAAAGTTCTCTTCCTTTGACACCATATAATGACAACTTTTGCAACAATATTTGATGATCAACTAGATCAAACGCTTTTGTAAATTCAAAAAATGCACCAGCAACTCCACTGGAACCTTCATCTAAGCCGTTGCATATATACTTTAATACGCTTAAAACAGCATCTGCGGTACTACATCCTTTTCTGAAACCAAACTTAAAATCATACAAAAGATTATTTTCCTCCATATACATCAAAAGTTTATCATATAAAAGTTTTTCAAAAATTTTGTCTATTGTAGACAGAACAGTAATTGGCCGGTACTTTTCCACAGTTGACGCATTTATTTGCTTTGGTATTGGCACTTTTTTTGAACCTTGAGAACATCAGGGTACACCGAAGAACTTATCATATTGTTAAATATATTTACTAATATTGGTGCAGTAGTTTCTCCACATTCTTGAACAAATTTTGGCGATATTTTATCATAACCAGGGCTCTTATTAATTTTAATGTTTAATATGACTTCACTTATGTCATCAATACTAACATGTCCAAGGCAAAAACGATAAGGATATTGAAAAATAGTTCGTAGATTATTATTAACTGTGTCTCCATATTGAATTTATATTTGTTGTTTAAGGTTTGCTACAGACGAAAGAAAATAATTATTAAGACAATCAACTTTAGCTTGATCCGTATTTATTATCTGTCCCAGTCATTAAGGCACATATCATTACTTCCTGTACGACCAAGTGTTGTGTTGATAAACTTCCAACATTTCCTCGGATCATTTCCAGCTTTTTTAAAACTTTCAACATAATAATTATCTCTGCACTCTTTAACAGCAATTCGGATTACTTTGCTTATTCTTTTTAAAGTTTCCTCAATATTGTGCTTATTTTTCGCCTTACGCCTTTTTTCAACAATTTCTGTTTAACCAAAATCAATTCTTGAAGATTTTTATTTACCCATGGTGTAAGCTCAAAAGACAACTGTTTTCTATGTTTTGTAACTACAGTTGCATGATTTGTAGCATCTTGCATACAAGAAACCAACTTATCAGTCAAAGACAAGGCATCAAACGTAGAAAAATTAATGGGGAACGAATTTTGCAAATAGTGTTTAGTTTTTGATACTAAAGGGCTGCGCAAAATATTCTTAATGTTCTATGTTCTACTTCACACAACTATCAATTATATTATTTCACTGTAAACATACATAGCAAAACAAACATAACAACACATTACTTCCACCAAAACAAAACAAGCATAACTTGAAAAGTTTTTCTCTTCTGCTTTGTTAGTGCTTGTATTATCAAAACAAACAGAATATCAACACAAAAACAGACAATGAAATAAAGAAACGGTAAATTATAGTAAAAGCATCGAGTGCACTAGAACATTAAAAAAAAAATAAAAAAATTGATATTTTTGAATTATTTCCTAAATGTACATATATTTTATTTTAGTCGACCTTTATTATTATATTAAAATCAAGCTTGATAATTATCAAGCTTGAGGTCTTGTTTTATTTTTATATAAAACTTTAAACGTTTATTTAACCAATATTTCTAATTCTAGTTAAATAATTATTAATATTTTGTTGCTATCAATTTTCCCAAAAAATTGTGAAACACACCATTAGATTTTATTTTTTATATCTAAGAAAATAATGAATTCTTCTTAATTTTATTTAAATATTAGACCTAAGTACCTTTATATGTATGTAAATAATAAACAATAAATTTTTGCAAATAAAAATTAATATTACATATAAACTTTTTTAAGCTTTTTCATATTCATTACAAAACGAAAATGTTTCTCACTTTGCAATTCTCTTTGGTATATGTTTACAATAAAAACATTCAAACATGCTTGGAATGTTCTATTTCTGTTTTAATGTTCTACTTCATCTTTGTTCTAATTCAGCTTTATTTTAGTTCAGCATTGTTCTAGTGCAGTTTTGTTCTATTCTTCTATATTTTGATCGTAAAACAAAACAATTGTTTTTGGAAGTATGTGTTTTGTAATGAGAGAGTAAAAAACACACACTATCTAAATTCAATGAAATTGCTTGTAAGCAATATTTCTTGTGCTTGTGCATCTCTTTATTTGATACTTCAATATATTTTTTAAATCTCACATTACTTTTAAATTTACAGTACAATATGTTATGATCTGATAGGGAGCATTCAACTGAATCAATATAAATTTGTTCTACTTTCGAATATCACATACACATTGACGATATAATTGTACAATATTTGAAATAGAATTTTTAATGGCAAGTGTATGAGCCGCTTTAAATTTGCTTAAATAGTGGTGGAGCTTTTTGTTATTCTCCCAAAATGTGTTTTTTTTCTTGCATTGAACATACTTGAAAACACACATACATATGTATAAACGGCGGTTGTGATTTACATTGTTCTCCCAAAATGTTTTTGTTTTAATTTTGCATTTGCAAACACACATGTATAAACATATTAGGACAGGGCTACCGTTAGTCCCAATTTACAACGTTGAAATTGAAAGGCAGACATTTTTCTTATTCTCTTTTGAACTTGCCTAAACCTTTCACAATCGCGAAATTAATAGACAGACAGAAATTATTGTTTTCCTTTTTTCTTTCTTTTTCGTTGTTAACAGGCATTGATACTAAAATTACATTGGTGTGAGAAAAATGATATGAAGCAACAACATGAAAATGCCGAAAAGTGTAAAAGATAAACAAAAAATGTCCAGTACAGATAGCCGTGTACTACACACTCTACCTCTACAACCCCTCACCAACAAACTTCGTCTGTCTGCCTTCTACTTGCCACATGTAAAAGGGGACTAAGACATTTTGAAAAATAAAGTCGCGCAAAAACGTCGTTTAAGAAAATAAAAGTCGGAAAATTTTTTTAATGACTTTTAACGAAGATCTGTGTTTCTATTATTTACTTTGATACCATTTCATGAAAATCTTATAATTTAAATACGGGGATATGCACATATATTTTTTCAAAATTTTTGGAATTAAAGTGTTTGAAAAGCGTTTTAATTTATCTTGCAGACACAAGTACAAAGATGGGAGAATAGTGCATTTTGCCGTTCTCTTAACCCCTTAGCACCCAATTTTTATTTTATAGATTGTTAGCAATTTTCAAAAAATAAAATTTTATTTATTCCATTTTTTCAATTATTATTTAGTTAATCCCAAATGGGATCATTGGGAGCTAATGAGCTAAAATGTGTACGTTTTTATTGTATAACGCACAGGTTCTCTCAAAAGTAAATTTAAAGTGGTCGAAAACATTAATAAATATGTAGATGTATATTTTTTTTAAATATATCTATCGTTTTTATACCTTAATGCATTCAATCAAAATAAGGATACCAAAATGGCCGCCGGAGGAATACGTCAATGTCTATTGCTTTGGAGTGTTGATTACTGGAATTTAGAAGGTAAAAAGAAGAATAATCGCGCATCAAGGCCTAATTTTATGTTATACTTTGGGTTATACTTTTTATTATTTTTTTATTTGTTTATGTTCTAAGTTGTTTTTAGCTTTTTTTAAAAATAGAGTTTTTGATTTTTTTAATTACCGGTTAATAGTTTTGAATCTATTGTCTTTTTAAATTGATTTTTACTATTAATTAAGATTAACCGATATTTTTTTTTTATTAAGTAATGGCTGACGGAGTTTTTAAATCACGGGACATTGGCTTACGTGTTCAAAAAAAGATTCTCTCTCGCATGGCTACAAAAAATGTTGCAAAGACGTTTATTGATGGTACAACAGCAACACTATTAGACAACTTATATCGACTATGTAAACTACACGTAAGTATATTGCGACTGCTTAAAGCTAGAATTACACGATTGCCCCAATGCACCAATTTTCTCATTTTTGTATACCCTAATCGTGTGATTGCACAGTGAAATGGCTCATGTACCAATCGAGGACAATATTGTGCATTTCCTTTTGTGTGTTTCTTTTAGTAAGTAATAAGGATATACATTCATATTTATTTGTTATGCATTATAATTTTGTAATGTTTTTTTTTTTAAATTAAGTTGCTGAGATTTCTCTTTACTTAACGATATCGGTAGTTAAATTCAAAAAGTTACAGAATTCAGGTACTAATAATACTAATAATAACATAAATAATATTTTAAATTTGAATTTCAATTAATATTTTTCAACAATTATTTTAAATTTATATTCTTAAAATTTTAATAGAAATATTCTCAATTTCAATTCATAAAATAACCTTTTTTTCCATTTCTTTGCCTTATATTTGGAATTAAAAATGTTTTTCTAAAAAATATTTAATAAAATTATTAAACGAAAATTTGTTTGGCACAATTTTCTTTTTTTATGAACAAGAACTACCAAAAAAAGAAAACAAGCTATCACAACAACTGTTTTCACAGTTGACGGAATTAAGAACAATCGTGTGATTGTGCTGCGGCAATTATTGTACAGATTTTGCTTTGTACCAACAAGCGGCAATAAAATTTGCATAAAACAGGGGAATTGCGTGATTTCCGAATATTTGGTTGGGGCAGTTTCATAATTGTGCGTCAATAAACGACTTGTGTCATATTGGTGGATAAGCGGCATTCGTGTGTACCTACCTAACTGCCCGTCTATACCAGAGATAATTATTACGACATATATTGCAGTAAATGTCAAAATTATGTTATCTTTAATGTAGACAGCAATTTTTTGTACATATTTATTGCCGACAATTTAAGTTGCAATAATTGTTAGTCCATTTTCGTTGACAATTATTGCTTACATAAAACGTCAAATTTGGTTATCAATTGAGAAAAAAGAAGCAAAAAAGAAAAATATAAAAGCAAATATTGTGAGAAATAAATTAAATTTGTGAAATGGTAGCAAATTATAATTGTAGTAAAAGAATTAAATTAATGAATTTAAAACTGGGAATTATTTCCTTGTGAAGGTTACTTTATATTATATTAAAAATTTTTTTCATTTTTCGAATTTATTCTATGAGTTAAATTTCAGGTCTGTATTTTATAAAGCTTTTTTGTAATAGTTCTATTCCTTTAATTTTTCAGAAATGACTTTATACACTTTCAATACAATATAATAGTCTGATAGTGTATAAATAAACACTAAAAAAAAATTACAAAAATTATTTTTATTATTATAATTTTTTTCTTATTCGACCTTTATTATTTCAATTTATATTCATTTGCTTAAGTTTGAGTTCTTTCTTATATAAAAATATTAAGTTCAACATTTTTTTCATTTTTCGAATTTATTCTATGAGCTAAATTTCAGTTATGTATTTTATAAAGCTTTTTTGTAATAGTTCTATTCCTTCAATTTTTCAGAAATGACTTTATACACTACCAGACTATTATATTGTATTTTCTTTTTACATTTTACCTTAGCCTTCCTTTGGAAAGCAATGAGGTATATTTTATGTATAGAAAAATTTACAATTATTAGACACCAGCAGAATGTAATGCATTTTCTGGCCCGCTACGGCGTTCGTCAGCATTCTTTGTGTCACACTGGATAGTGATACTTTATAAATTGAATGTATTTAACTCAACTATTTTAACAAATAGAAACTGGGACTTATTTCCTTCCGAAGGTTACTTTATATTATATTCAACATTTTTTTCATTTTTCGAATTTATTCTATGAGCTAAATTTCAGTTATGTATTTTATAAAGCTTTTTTGTAATAGTTCTATTCCTTCAATTTTTCAGAAATGACTTTATACACTACCAGACTATTATATTGTATTTTCTTTTAACATTTTACCTTAGCCTTCCTTTGGAAAGCAATGATGTATATTTTATGTATAGAAAAATTTACAATTATTAGACACCAGCAGAATGTAATGCATTTTCTGAAAATACAATATAATAGTCTGGTAGTGTTCGGTTTGTGCTTTGTTGTGATACAGACGTGTATTTTTAGCCCCGCATACGATTTGAACTATTAATTAATCACATTTGATTTTGTAATACATAAATATAAGCAGCGAATGGACGCTTAAAAAAAAAATAATATATTTTGTTATTTAAATTACTTAACATAATAGTGAACAATTTAAAACGATAAAATTAAATAAAATAAAACAGTAAAAATATATATGTATGTACGTATGAATGTTCATACATGTGTATAAATATTCTGAACAAAAACATTTAAATTTAAATTTCTTGTTTTTTTTTTGTTGTTGTAAAATACAATAAATAATAAAAATATTAAAGCAAAGCAAAACGATGAAAAACAAAAACAACTCTTTGCATGAGTACGAACAGTGAAACAACACTAAGACAAAATGAAAGAAACGTTTACGTTCTAGTTCAGGCAAACGAAAATAATGTAGAAATAAATAAAACAAAACAAAACAATATAAACTATTTAACGGCTAAGCCAATTATTCGAACACGTTCCCTATCACCCTCGGTGTTTACGAAAACAGTGGATAGTAACTCATTAAAAAAACTACAACTAGATTTGGTGACAAGTGTTGCCATCCCAGCAAGTATTGCCGTGACGTCAAAAACAAATTTAGTGGGAAATGATACCATGAACTCAAACACAAATGCAATGGAAAACCCCCCTGTAAAAAGTTGTCAAAAGCCTAAAGTACAAGTTGGTATGGACAGGTACATAACAGTGCTTAAACGGGGACGCAGCCCTACCTCTGCAGCAGTTGCTTCGGCCTCAAAAGTACCATCTTTTGATAAAATAAATACTCAAAATTGTTTTGCAATTCTGGACGATGAATCCTCTGAAGCACCAAACGTCATTAAACCATCCAAGCCTCCCCCGATATATCTAAGGGAGCAAAATTCAAATGAGCTCATAAAGAGTTTGATATCGGTGATAGGTGAAAATTCGTTTTACGTAGCGGCTATAAAGCGTGGAAGTATAAACGAGACAAAAATACAAGTCAATAATGAGAATGATTTTCGCAAAATAGTAAACAACTTTGAAACGCTTAAAAAAAACTTTTATACCTACCAACTGAAAAGCAGTAAAGGTCTACAGGTAGTGATTAAGGGTATTGACTCATGTGTGGACCCAGAAGAGGTTAAAACATTCCTAGAAGAAAAAGGCTTCAAGGTAAAACATGTAGTAAATATTAAAAATAGAGACAAAATTCCCCAACCACTTTTTCGAGTGGAGTTTGAACCCGGCGACGTAAAACTTAAAAAAAACGAAACACATCCTATTTACAATTTAAAATATATTCTCTACAGAAGAATAACTATAGAAGAGCCGCACAAAAAAAATGGACCTGTTCAGTGCTTAAACTGCCAAGAATTTGGCCATACCAAGGCATACTGCTACTTACCCCCTGTCTGCGTAGTATGTGGTGAACTACACGGTACAGTTTCTTGCGATAAGTCTAAAACCGACCCCAACGTAAAAAAATGTAGCAACTGTGGCGGTAATCACACTGCCAATTATAGAGGATGCCCAGTATATAATATTGTCAAGCAGACGGTTGGACCGAAAACAAATACCCCTCAAATGCAGGTTGCAAATCAGGTAAACACAAATGCAATTCAAGCCCCCCAGCCTAGTAATAACAGAACTTCTTACGCTAACGTCCTAAAATCAAACCATCAGCCAATGCAAGGTGCCTCGCCAAGTAATAATGAAACTCCGGTTTCTAATTTAAGTCGTTTAGAAAAAACCATGGAAACATTAGTGCAAACAGTAAATAATTTTACGAACACAATGGGGAATATGATGCAGGAAATGCTTAGAATGCAATCGATGTTATTGCAAGCTGTACTTAACAAACCATGAACTGTTTAAAAATTTGTTTTTGGAACGCAAACGGCATCCGCCAACATAAAAATGAATTAGAATACTTTCTTAAAAATAAACAAATTGATGTCATGATGATTTCTGAAACTCATTTGACCTCAAGAAATACGTTTAAAATCAATGGTTATATACTATATGATACCAAGGACCCTCGAGATAGAGCTTGTGGAGGTTCTGCCATCTTAATAAAAACTCGAGTCAAACACTACATTATGTGTGATCACCGTGAAGACTATCTGCAAGCAACGACTATTTGTGTTGAGGAGCTAAATCGAAACATAGTAATTTCTTCTTTATACTCTCCACCTAGATTTTCCATATCAGAAGGCCAATATTATAAATATTATAAATCATTAGGACCCTGTTTTCTGGCCGCTGGCGATTATAACGCTAAACATACCTTCTGGGGGTCACGACTTATAACACCAAAAGGTCGTGTTTTGTTTAACACAATCTCTAAAATGGGTTTAAATATGGTCGCGAGCGGGCAACCAACATATTGGCCTACTGATCAGCAAAAAATTCCAGATGTTATCGACTTTGGCGTGGTTAAAAACATCCCCACAGAAACGATTCATGTTGAAGCTTCCTTAGAATTATCATCCGACCACACACCTACAATTGTTACTATATCGAACCCAAATAGAATTGTATTTCCGTCAGGATACTTAGCGACGCCAGCCACACAAATAAATTGGTTAAAATATAAAAAATTTCTCAGTGCCCATTGCACAGAAAATATTCCGCTTAGTACACCGGAGAATGTGGATCTCTCTCTTGTTAACTTTGACAGTTATCTTAAACTAGCTGTTCAACACTCCAGCGTTACCCCCAAAAAAATTAAAAATAATAAAATATGTTCTTCAGATGTCGAGCGGCTCTTGACTGAAAAAAGGAGAGTTCGAAGAGAGTGGCAACTTTACAGATCCCCGCAACTTAAGATTTTATTAAAAGAATGCACAAAAAGGCTAAGAAAGTTACTACAGAATCAGAAAACGGCTTCTCTAGAAAAATATCTTAAGGAACTTGATGCAACTCCACAATCTGACTACTCATTATGGCGTGCAGCTAGAAATCTAAAAAGGCCAGTTATATCTAAGCCACCATTAAGAAACTTGAATGGTAGTTGGGCAAGAAATGATAATGAAAAAGGAAACCTGTTTGTAAATCATTTGAAAAAAGTATTTACACCAAATATATCTCACAATATTGCGGTCGAGTTACCACCTGTTGATGCTAGAGCAGCTATTCCCCTCAGATTTGAGATAAGAGAAATCGAAAAGGCTATTTGTGACTTAAACACTAAGAAGGCACCTGGTATTGATAAAATCAGTAATAAAATGCTTTTGGAGCTACCTCGCATAGCAAAGAAAATTATTCTTTTTATTTTTAATGCTATTTTACGCCTTGAATACTATCCTGAAAAATGGAAGGTTTCCTTAGTTACCATGATACCAAAGCCAGGTAAAGATCATACAAAAGTTGAGTCTTATAGACCTATTAGCTTATTATCAAATATGTCAAAGCTGTTTGAGAAATTATTAGTTTCAAAATTAACACCAATTTTAAGTGAAAATAGATGTATTCCAAACCATCAGTTCGGATTTAGAAGAAAACACAGCACAATCGAGCAGACTCATCGAATAGTAAATGTCATAAGAAAAGCATTTGAAGAAAAGAAATATTGCTCAGCACTCTTCATCGATGTTTCGCAAGCTTTTGACAAAGTCTGGCATGAAGGCTTATTACACAAATTGAAGCAAAATTTACCAGCAAACACACACAAGCTGCTAGAAAGCTACTTAGTCGGTCGTCAATTTATTATTAAAGAAGGAAATTTCTTAAGTTCACCTCAGCCCATTGCCGCTGGAGTCCCACAAGGCAGCATCCTGGGCCCCCTATTATACTTAATTTATACTTCGGACATGCCAACAAGCAACTACACACAAACTTCAACATTTGCAGACGATACAGGTTTTCTAAGCGTCCACGAAAATCGTTATGAAGCATCGCGTTACTTACAGCATCATATATTTCAACTAGAAATATGGTTAAGACAGTGGAGGATAATGGTCAATGAGCAAAAATGTGTACATATAACATTCACTTTGCGCCGGGAATCTTGCCCCCCTATTACAATCAATAATCAAATAATTCCTCAACATTCGCATGTTAAATATCTCGGTATACATCTGGATCGGCGATTAACGTGGAAATGCCATATAGAGGCAAAATTAACTCAAATGAAACTAAAAGCCATTCAAATTCATTGTCTTATTGGAAGAAATTCTGTCCTTAGTCTCGATTGCAAGCTTCTACTTTACAACTCTATCTTAAAGCCTATCTGGTGCTACGGTATTCAACTATGGGGCACTGCCTCGGCCTCTAATATCGACAAAATTCAAAGGCGCCAAAATAAACTTCTTCGAATAATCACAGCCGCTCCCTGGTATGTTAAAAACTCAAACATTCATAATGTTCATAATGTGCCATTAGTGAAATCTATGATTACAAAATATGCAATAAAATATTTAAAAAGGCTTGAACAACACCCAAATCCACTAGCTCGAAATATTTTAAATCATGGCGGCCACACTCGCTTAAGAAGAAGAGACACTGCAGCACTTACCCAATTAGATGAGCGATAAACACCTATAAAAGTGAACATAACCCGTGATGAAGAAAATTTTGTCTGGCACTGGCAGGAGATAAAATAACGTATTAGGTTAAGATTTGATTAATTATTGTTAGTTCATATTTAATATATGAAGATTCAATAAAAATAATGACAAAAAAAAATATAATATAAAGTAGGTTAGGTCAAGAAGGGTTGTGTGCCCACAGGCACACCTCCACTGTGAGACCGAATACGATCCATTGTGATTCCCTTCAATGAAAATATGAAGTAAGAGATAGAGATAAGAGGAAGTGAAAAATAGAGAAAAGGAAGTAAGATATAGACAGAAAATTAGAAAGTAGGACCAATACCCCCCTTACAGTCCCCTCAACAGAAACAGCCGCGTTATTTCCCTTACAAACCCCAGTGGATTGGCCGGATTACATCCAGCTATGCACCCCAGTTCGTCGTGAAACCTATCTCCTAGCCACTTCAGTCTGAGACCCTGCATCCTAGGACAATGGCACAGTACATGCTCGATCGTCTCTAGCTCTTCCGAATCCTCGCATAGCCTGCAGAAGTCCGGTATGGCGTTGTCCCATCTGCCCGCAAAAGCCCTGACAGGACAATGACCCGTCAATAACCCTATAAGTGTTCTGAGACTACCCCTATCCAATCCCAGTAGAACCCTGGTTGCCCCCGCGTCCAAATTGGGCCATAGTGCCCTAGACACCCTGCAATCCATTCTGCCCCTCCAGGATCGGTTAACGTCATCACGGAATTTCTCCCGTATCACCCCATAGTAGTAGCATAGGGGGGTTTTACCCCCCTGTCCCCCACCACTAAGTCGAGACCCGAACCCCCCACGCGAGTTCGTCCGCCACCTCATTCCCATCAACCATGCAGTGTCCTGGTACCCAACACAGCCTCACGTTGAATGCCCCCATGAGTTCCCTAAGAGCGCTCCTACACCGCGCAACCAGGCATGATCGAACCGTATGGCTCTTCAATGCCCGAAGCGCCGCCTGACTATCGACGTAAATTGTCACCTCAGATCCACCCACGATGTGATCCAGTATCACCTCCGTCGCCCTCCAGATCGCTAGGATCTCAGCCTGGAAGACACTGCACTCATCAGGGAGTCTGAATGCCCTTTTTACCTCGGTGTCCGCGATATAAACACCGGCACCAGTGCCGGTTTCCATCTTGGATCCATCCGTAAATACTGCCCACCCCTCAAACAGTCCATTGGATCCACTCCAATTTTCCCCATCCGGGAACTCCACTGGTGGTGTTGCACCGAAGTCCAGGGTCATAGTCTTGTGATCCGAAATTCCCTCGAGAATAATACCCTGATCAAGCAGACCCATCTCGTACAAAATTCTCGTGTGATCATCCCGCCTAGGTCTAACTAAAGAAGACTCGTAAAGTCTAAGTAGGTTTCTAGCTGCCACACTCCTCACATAATGCTCGATAGGGGATAGATATAGTAGGATGTCCAGCGCTGCCTGCGGAGTGTTTCTCCTTGCGCCTGTGATGCCAAGAGATGCACTTCTTTGAACCTTGCTGAGCATCTTCCTATAGCTATCCACTCCCAACGCACCCCACCAAACAGTGCATCCATAGGTAAGTATAGGCCTAACAACCGATGTGTAAATCCAGTTTACCATATCAGGCCTAAGACCCCAGTTCTAACCAATGGAGTTCCTGCATGTGTAGTATGCATTGAGTCCCCTTCTCATCCTCTCCTGAGTATTTCTCTTCCAAGACAGTTTGCAGTCCAGAAAGTTACCAAAGTACTTTGCTCCGTCCGATAGAGGCAACTCGACGCCATCTAGCACTGGCCCCCGAAATGCCTCTATCCTATACCTTCTGGTGAATAGCACCAGCTCAGTCTTCGCAGGGTTAACACCCAGTCCCCTATCCTTTGCCCATGCCGAGAGTTCACCTAGCATCACCTGCATAATTTCCCCGATCGTGGACAGAAATTTTCCCCTGACCAGCAGAACTATGTCGTCCGCAAAGGCAACAACTTTCCTGCCCATGGAATCAAATGACCTAAGAATCCCGTTAACCGCAAGCAACCACAGTAGAGGCGATAATACCCCCCCTTGTGGTGTCCCACTGGTAACCCTCCTCCTTATCACATGATCCCCCAGGCTCGAGTTTATAATCCTACTGCCAAGCATGCAGATTATCCACTCCACCAGAAAGTCCTCAACTCCCAACTCCAACAAAGAATCCCTAATCGCCTCTATCCTAATGTTATTAAAAGCTCCCTCTATATCCAGAAACGCGGCGAGAGTATACTCCTTATGCCTCAGACCGTGCTCAATACAACCCACCACCTCATGTAACGCGCTCTCAACAGATTTACCCTTCAGGTAAGCATGTTGAGCGTTGCTAATAAGGCGGGTCTCAATATTACTCCTGAGATAGAAATCTATTAGCCTCTCAAGAGTCTTCAACAAAAATGAAGACAAACTAATAGGTCTAAAATCCCCCGGTTTCGAGTGGCCTGCTTTACCGGCCTTGGGTATGAAAATCACCCTGACCTCTCTCCACCCCCTAGGCAGATACCTCCTACTGAGGAATTTCCTAAATATATCCACCAGCAGAAATGATGCATCGTCCGGGATGTTGCAAAGCATAGCCGGAAAAATACCATCCGGACCCGGTGATTTATATGGGTCGAAAGTATTGACCGCCCACGCCAGCTTCTCCCTTGTGACCATTTCATCGACGCAAGCGGAAGTATGATCCGATGTCACGGACATGACGTCCCACTGACCGTCCTCCATACCACCGGTTTCCCTGCACCCGGGAAAGTGCGTCTCCATAAGTAAGGTTAGGGTCTCAGAGCTAGACTCAGTCCATGAGCCGTCATTCCTTTGGATGTAACCCAGGGCCTTAGGGTCCTTATATAAAATCCGTCGGAATCCTGACAGCTCGTTGACATTATCGATAGACGCACAAAATTGCCTCCACGATAGTCGCTTTGTTCTCTTCAGATCCGCCTTATACCTGTTGAACTGCACCCTGTGATTGTTCCAATCATCTGGTGCTCTCGTAAGCTTGGCCCTATTAAACAGTCTCCTCACCGTAGACCTTTGAACATGAAGTTCCCTGGTCCACCATTTAGGCTGTTTTCGCCTACCCGGAAACGTAACCGGGCAGGACTGCTCATAGCTTTCCCTTAGAAGATGAGTGAACCTATTCACCACCCCCTCCAGGTCCGTCGGCAGCAAGTCGCCCAAGGCCTGATGCGCCAACCCAGTTCGGGCCCCTTCCTTGAAGGAGTCCCATTTTGTCCCCCTCGGGTTCCTGAATAGAGGAGCCCTAGGTAGGTCAAAATTCAGTGTGAAGGTAATACGACTATGGTCTGAAAAAGTACAGTCCGTTGCCACCCTCCAATCAACAACAATTTGCTCGTCACGGTTAACTAATAACAGATCTATCACTGCCTGCCTATCTTTATTTCTGAACGTCGGCGTGTTACCCATATTACAGATAATAAGATTGTTAGTGGTTATAAAATCAAACATTAACTCACCTCTTTTATTAATATCGGCACTCCCCCATTGGCTGTGATGAGCATTGGCATCGCAGCCCAACACAAGGATTGCACCTCTCCTCCTTGCATATGCCGTGAGTTGCCGCACCTCTGTACCCGGTGGGTCCAACCCCTCATATGGCATATACACCGAGGCCAGTGTAAGCGTACGCTTCCCTTTGGCCTCTCCATTTATAACGGTCAAGTCACCGCACCTGAAAGAATGTGATATGAGAAAATTCAATTCACTTCTCGCTAGTATACACGTTCTTACCTTGTCCTCTGTGGACGTGACAAACAGAGTGTATCCCGCAACCCTTAAACCGCAAACCTTATTTTTATTAACCAAGGTTCTTGGATAAGGGTTACGTCCGTCCGAGTACTGGAGAGGAAGGTTACAAGTTCGGCCGAGGCTGATTCACAATGGTGAAGGTTTATCTGCACCACTAACAGCCTCTTTGGTCCTGTCATTCTTCGGATACCGAAACCTAACGTTACCTTAACCGAACCTAACAACCCCCCCCCCCACCTCCTCCAAGAATTCCATGGACTTCCGATCGATTGCGAAACGGAAGTCCTTGCCGGTATTCTCCTTACACACCAGTGAGGTCACTAGCCTCCATTGGTCAGTAAGAAGCCTACTGTTTTGGTTGCCCAATACTGCCAGTATAGTTTCCACCTTGCGTACGGGAGGTGGAATCCACACTGTCACTATGGACCTAATTGCCAAGTCGGAGGCTTGTATGACTTCAAACCTTGCCCCCGGGTTAATGTCGCCGCATTTGCCAATTGTGGTTCTTAAGAATTCCAATGAATTCTTGTTACCACAGTTGACAACCTTGACTCCCTTAACCCAGTCCGCAACATTGAAGGATACGTCCTCCTCCTTGCCTTTGAAAACTGCCAGCTCGTCGATAAGCCTAGCCTCTACTAGCTGCCATAGCTCGGCACTGATCCTCCCATCCGGATCATTCCGATCTATGGTCTCCTTATTGGAGCCATTAGGAGCATCAGCCGGAGATGTACCAGCCCTCTTCACTATGCTCGGTGACTCCGGTACGACTGGTTTCGAAGGCGCGTTCCTGCCCGCGCCTTTTCCCCTAATGACCCCCTTACGAGAGCCACCAGAGGAATCGGACGGAGGATTACCAGCCTTCTTCCCCGTGTTCGCTGCCTTAGCCACTTTGCCTCCTTTCTTGGGTATCGCCCCCTTATCCTCCGCAGCTCGTTCCGAAGACATGAGCGCTTTGGGGGCAACCCCTCCTTCCTCTATCTCTCTACGGCAGGTTGACGGCGCCACCGGCCCTGTACTCTTTTGATTAGAGTACGACCTCATCCACCTGCTTTCTCCAAGGATAGGGCCAACCGAGCACGGTACTGACAGGGCCGTAAATTCTTTCGAATTTAGCGACGCTTTGTCGGTGCCTTCTCAGAAGGTGCCTATCCCTCGATGAGAACGTTGAAGGATCCCTCTTCGCCATCTTATCCAGATATGCAAGAGAGCTCCTTGTTCCGTTTTGCGCCTTCTCCTCCTTCGTTCGGCTGGAGTTCTTAATATCTCGTGGAGGGGCGCTTGGCCCGTCCTCCACGGCGTCCTGCCGAACAAGTTGTGGACAGTCTTCTCCCGAGTGGCCCCCCGATGTCCCCTGGCCTCACTGATGAGAGTGGCAGGCTCTACAGTCTGACTGTGAGCTGATATATCAATATCAAGCTCCGTGTCGGAGAGCAGAGTCAACCTCTCTAACCCCTGAGTAGCCCCGGTTTCACCACAGGAGTCCCCCGATTGTACCAGAAGACTATCCACATATAGGTCGGTCAGTACCTGTCTCCTGCTCAATTATATTCTCATGAACAGTCGAGAGGGTACTCTCCGACTCAGAGACCGTGACGTCCGACTGACCCTGGTCAATCTCGTCCGTCGTGTCCTCATTTTCTGTTTCACTATTTTTTCTTGTTATGGTTTTTGTTTTTGTTTGTAAAAAGGGTTTCATTTTTGTTCCCACGAGTAGGCTCGTTCAGACGGACCGTACCACGCAGTGACGGCGTGCGTGGACTAGGCAACTAACATACAACAGCGCTATGCCCTGACGCTGAGGGGAGCTGTTAACGACTAGTTTCTTTACGCACTAACTAGCCACACAGGACCTCGGCACTGCTACCAACCACGTTGTCCTTAAAAGTGCATATTTCGCGCCCCAACCACTGGTAAAGCCCCCACCTTACAAGGAGCGAACCCACGGGTTGCCGCGCCAAAAAATATAAAGTAACCTTCGGAAAATATTAAAATATAGATAAAAAGTGTTTAATTGTGATTACATACTTTTAACTGTGTTGCTTTTTAATAAATAATAAAAAAAAATTGAAGAAAAGAAGGAGAAAATTATTAAATAAATTTTTTTTTCCTCCAAAACATATTTTCTTTTCATCCGACAGTTTTAGCGTCTGTTCGGTTTGAAATCACGTTTACAGTGTGTGGGTGCTTGAAGAGTAACGCCAATACATTCATCAAAATCACTCGTCAAGCATGCTAAATATCTAAATTTTTTGATTTTCCATCAAGCATCGTCGGTGTCACACATACAAACTCATTTTCACTAAACAACCTTAATGCTGGATGGGAATTTGACCAGTGTATTTGGGCCTTTAGAGAATTTATAATCAGTGTTGCCACGACCAAAAAAATTTGTAACCAAAATGTTAAAATAAAGTAACCAAACGCAATAAGAAGTAGCCAAAATATGAATATATAAAAACACTATTTTCACTTAAGTTAAAAAATAATTTTGATTTTAGTTGAGCTGTTAATTTTTAATTTTCATTAAATTATTTTTACTGAGGGAAGGAATTTTTACATATTGGAATTTTTATTAAAATTTATTGATTATTTTTCTTGGCTGAGCGGGGATTTGAATCCGGGTTGATCTTTACATGTTTCAAGAATCACCACATTCTATCGTCGGAAGATCTTTGAGCTCTGAGTTGACAACAGTCAAATATCAATCTTTAACCAGTAGTACTGGTGGTTCGAAATTTATTATCACTTAAATTTAAAATTATATGTTGCCTCCTTTCCTTTCTTTCCCTCACTGAAAATAATTTAATGAAAATTAAATTTGAAGAACTCAAGCCTAATTAAAGAATACCAAAAATAAAGTTAAAAAATATTATACAGCAGAATCCCGATAATTCGTAATCGCAAGGGACCGGCCATTTCTTACGAATTATAGGGGTTTTCGATTAAGAGGGGTTTCGATTTAACGGGGTTAAAATAAAATAAATACGAAAAAACGGGGTTTTTCAATTTATTAACTTAAACGATAAAAAAAAAAAAATATAAAAAACAATTGTTAAAAATAAAAATTATACATACAAATTATTAATGTAACAAACTGATCTTAAGAAAATAAACCCACACACAAGCAAAAACCCTCCCAAGAATAAAATAGTTGTAAACAAAAAAATCATTCTTTCCATGTTTCTGCTGTTTTTATTACGAATTATAAGTGGTAGATAGCGAACACTTACGATTTATAAGAGGTAAGGAAGATTATATTTGAAAAAAAAATTACGAATTACCGAGGGGACCAAAACGTATTGAAATTTTACGAATTAACGAGATTTTTCAAGGGACATACGGTTTATTACGAATTGTCGGGAATAACGATTTATCGGGGTACGAATTATCGGGATTTGACTGTATATAAGAATGTATATAGACACCTTAACCTCTGGATCAATTTTTCAAAAATTTTAACAGTAAGCCTTATAATTTTTCAAAGTTTTTTGTGGAGTTGGCACTGCCCAAACAAAGCTAACACTTATTCTCATCTATTTACAAAACTTTATGCATTAGAGCTGTCAAACTTTTGAAGAATCAACAGACTATAAATCTAATTTCATATTGCTTCGTTAGGAGTAGAGAAAAGGATACCTAAGATCAGTGATGTTATATATTTTTTCCTACGCACTCAAAAAATCGTCCCCACAAAAACCCTTACAACCTTGAAAAAGTCCCTAAATTTTAATGATTTAAAAAATCTTTTCTTCTTTTCCCTATGGCCATTTTTTGGGAAAAAATCGCTACAAATAGGGAGTTCCCTACGTATAATATCACTGCCCAAGATAGTGATTATTATTTACGGTATATATAACTTATATGGCTTAATTGATAATCGGTTACATAAAATTTTTTTATAAAGTAAATGGAAAATATATTGTTACGTTTTTTCCTTTAATAAACGCGTTTGAGTTCTTTTAATTGCAAATCCGAATAAAAAACACACACTTATTCAACTTAACAAACTTTATTGAAATTAATTATTTTGATCACAATTGTTAGTTCCGAACAGAACCGTTTCTCAAAACAAACTAAACTTATTATTCATGAGTCACCCCTTTTTATATTTCATTGCTATTTCTAGATTTTTCCTGAACCTTCCTGTAATAGCTATTTATTATGTTCTGCAACCATTTTTAGAAATGACTGGGATATTCATGTCGGAATTATTTAAAAATAACACTTGTGTTGAAAATTATACATGACAATTTTAAGTAACAAATATAAAATAAAACTATAACTTACAAGATAACTTATAACTATAACTATAAATAATTCTAAGATATTTTTAATTTCGTAGCACTGCTCTCCACTTAAGCCTATTCATCCCGAATAGGCTCAGATTCTCCTTTTCCATATTGTGCTAGTCGTTCCAGGTGTACCACCTTCATTTTTGCTCTTGGACTCTTATATTCCTGAATTCGATACACCACGTCATTTAATTTCTTTATTACTTTATATGGGCCATCCCAATGAGTCTGCAGCTTCGGAGATAGTCCTTTCTTCCGTTGCGGATTAAAAAGAAAAAGCAACTGATTTTCCTTGAAGCCTTCCGAATTTGCCGCTCGATCGTATCTGGCTTTCATCTTGGCACCGCTCATCTTAATCCGGCTTCGCACGAACTCATGAAGTTCATTGAGGTCATCTTGTTCCTGTGAGGTAAAGCCTTCATTGTTTTCATCTGTTGGTCCAGGCTTAACGCCGAATTCTAGATCTCCAGGTAGTCTGAGCTCCGTTCCAAAGACAATTTTGGCAGGTGTACGAGAGGTGGAGTTGTGAACAGCTGATCTATATGCCAACAAAAACTTCGGAATGTGTTCATCCCAGTCTTTCTGATGTGTGCTTACTACTTTACGCAAGTGTTCCTCTAGTGTGCGGTTAAATCTTTCGACCATACCATCGGATTGTGGATGCAAAGAAGTTGTTCTAGTTTTCCTTATTCCGTATAATTCACACATTTCTTTGAACACACCAGATTCAAAATTTCTGCCTTGGTCGGAGTGTAATTCTATTGGAACTCCGTAGCGGCACACCCAGCTATACAAAAACACGTCCACAACGGTTCTGGCTTCTTGATTTGGGATGGCATACACCTCTGGCCATTTACTAAAGTAATCGATAACTACTAGCACATAACGGTTGTCGGCATTACTCACAGGAAAAGGTCCAGATATATCCATTGCGATTCGCTTAAATGGGGCACCCGAATTGTATTGTTGTAGCCGTCCCCGACTTCTCCTTGTTGGTCCTTTTGCGGCAATGCATTGGGTGCAATTCGATATCCAATCCGCCACAGCTTGTTGGCACCCAACCTAGTAGAAACGTTGTTTTAGTTTTTCTAGTGTTTTTGTAACGTCGAAATGGCCACCACTTGGACCATTATGGAATTCATTTAAAACTTCATGTACTTTTGACGATTGCACTATAATGAGGTAACGAACGGATTTTCCATCGGTACTTTCCATGCACGGTACAGGCAGCCATTTATCAACTGTAGGCTGTTTCATAGGGCCCAGTATGCTTTTGTTAGAGGACTTTCAGATAATATTTCTTTTCGATTCGGCCTTCTGCCTTCTTCTTTGGCCTTCATAATTTCCTCTAATATAGGGTCAGCTTTGTGTGCCATTGACCAGTCTTCGTTGGACTCTATCTGCAGTAGACGAACTTCACAGTTGTATTCCTTTCCTTCAGCCTTTACACAATGCTTGCATTCCAGTTTGCAGGGTCGTCTTGATAGGGCATCCGCATTTCCATATTTCCCGCCTTTCCTGTGCTCAATGCTTAAATCATAACTTTGTAGGCGCTGAATCCAACGAGCTATCTGACCTTCTGGATTCTTGAACTGCGGCAACCACCTGAGTGCAGAATGGTATGTTCTTAACTCAAAATGTTGACCATACAAATACTTGTGAAAACGTTTTATGCACTCTAGAATTGCCAGGAGCCCTCTTCGCGTTACGCAGTAGTTTCTCTCAGGCTTCGAAAGTATTCGGCTGTAATAGCCCACGACTCGCTCTACGCCATTGACCACTTGGGAGAGCACACCCCCAATTCCGTATCCGCTCGCATTAGCATCACGCACAAATTTCTCTCCAGCAATGGGGTAAGCCAAAATTGGTGCTGAGCACAATAATTCCTTCAGTTTCTGAAATGCTGCTTTCTGTGCTTCACCCCAGATGTATTTTTGCGCCTTTTTAGTAAATTCGTGTAAACTTGCAGCAATATTTGCAAAGTTTGGTACAAAGCGCCTGTAGTATGTACATAAGCCTAGAAAACTGTGTAATTCATGTAGATTTTTCGGGCGAGGCCAATCCATTACAGCTTTTATTTTATCATCATCCGTTGAGATGCCTTTGGAGGTTACACGATGTCCCAGATATTTTACTTCCTTCTGGAACAGTGAACATTTCGTAGCATTTAGTTTGAGTCCTGCTATTGATATACGTTTCATCACCTCTTCTAGGTTTTTCAGGTATTCATCAAATGTTTTCCCCATGACAATAATGTCGTCAAGGTACACCAAACATATCTTTCGGTGAAGATCTTTTAACACCTGCTCCATTAAACGCTCGAATGTAGCCGGAGCATTGCAGAGTCCAAATGGCATCACATTAAACTGCCATAAACCATCACTTGCGCTAAACGCAGTTTTCTCCTTATCATTTTCCGACATTTCCACTTGCCAATAACCGCTCTGCAAATCCAATGTAGAAAACCATTCCGTTCCGGCTAACGTGTTCAAGGTATCATCAATTCTAGGCAATGGATAACTATCGTTTTTCGTGAAGTCATTCAGTTTTCTGTAATCTACGCAGAATCTGGTAATTCCAGATTCTTTTTCACCAAAACCACCGGTGAGCTCCAAGGACTTGTTGGCGGCTTAATAACTCCGTTCTTTTCCATCTCGCTAACCAGATTTTTTACTTCATTTCGCTTTTCTAGAGGAATGCTTCTTGGCGCCTGTTTTATTAGCTTAACTTCGCCGGTGTTGATTTCGTGTTTCACGATTGACGTGGGTTTGACCTTTCAAAGCGAGTGCAGAGGCATATTTTCTTACTAGATTTTTGACCTTCTTTTTGCAAGGAGGTGTTAGCTTTTCGGTCCATTTACGCACATGTTCCTCTAGTGACTCGTGGTCCTTGCTTCTTCTCCTGGCTGTGCCTCTGTTGAAGTACATTGTCCAATCTTAAAGTTCTGCGTAAGGACTTTTTCACTGCTGGATACATTTAATACTCTCACGGGAACTTAACTCTTGCTGGGTTTTACGAGGGCATTCGCTGTTACGATATCCCCTTTAACTTCTACTGGCTCTACCACCCACAAACTGTTGTCCTCACAATCTCACTCTTGAAAGAGAAACAGAAATCAAATAACCTTAATTTGTAAAAGTTGCGCCAAGATTTGAAAAATCTTAAATTAATCTTCAAAACACATTTTTTACATTTCGTATGAAATTTATTTAGAAACTGGGAATTATTTCCTTCCGAAGGTTACTATAACAATTAATTTTAAAATAGACGGCCAATGTTCTGGAATTTGAAATCGATGGTAGTTTTAAAAGAAGTTCTGGTAAATATCTATTTAAAGGGTCATTATTATAACGTAGCTTTAGCTGTTATCGGGCTGATAACAGACGCTTTTTTGACAGATAACACATAGCTATATGTCAACTTAATCTTAACTTTAGCTAACTGCAAGTTGTTATAATGGCCCTACCTGTCAACTTAATCTTAACTCTAGCTAACTGCAAGTTGTTATAATGACCCTAAGTGGTCCTCGAAATATTTTTTGAACTTTCAACACAGAAAATCTTAAAAATTTTTTTGGTTTTTATTTCACTCGAATGCGATTTTTAGAATATGTCTAATAATTTTTGGATATTTTTTTTGCACTAAAAATATCTATCCAAATTTATTTACTTAGCCTGAGTAAGGATTAATCACAACTTTTTTTTTAAGCAACAAATTAAAATTATTAGTATTATGGTTATTTTGTTGAACTGCTTATGGTTTTTAATCCAAATTTTGATATTTCTAATAAGGCTTTGATGAACTTATTTTATTTTAATTAATTATTTTTATGAAGAAAGGAGTTTTCTCTCTATATTAATTTTTCCACTTGTGAGAGTAAATTACAGTCTTTATTATTACTCTCAGAGAACTTTTCTCACTTATCAGCGTATATGTATGCAGTGTTACCGTCGGATATTTTAAAAAAGTACCAAAAAAAGGGGATATCTACAAAAAAAGTGGCACCAAAAAGAGGATTTAAAAAAAAAGAGCACATCTTTTAAAATTAATATAAGTACACCACATTATGTATTTTTTACTTATTTATTCTAATTTTAAAAGGTATAAAAACATAACAAAAAACATTGTATAGTAATTATATGCACTAAAAAATAATTGATCTTACAATTGACATGTAAAAACTAAAATAAAATTTTGTAAATATTTGTCTGGAGAAGTAATTTTTATAAAATATTTACTTAAATGTTTTGGAAATTCAAAAACGGTAAACTTGTTTTCTGCCAAAACATGTTTTTTTGGATCATGACATTGTTGCAGCGAATAGAAGATATTTATGTAATGTGTTTTATAAATACATTTATTAATATATTTCTTGTACTTTTCCTTCTGAATCCATGTTCCAATTTCACGCCAAAAATCTTCAGCATTCGAAATTTTAAATCTGTGCTCATAATTCTTGTTATTTACTTTACTCTCTTGAAGTTTAAATTCATGTATAAATGCATCTGGATTAGTTATAATATCTTTAAGCTCTGAAACTAATTCGAAATAGTTTATATCTTCATTAGACACTATAAATAATCGGTCTAAATACTTCAATATATTGAGCTTTTTGTTTTTTATATCAATTCTTGTTATCAATTCTATACACAATTTTTGATTTTTAATGTCAATTACACAAATTTTAGAAAAGTTTTCGGTACACAACAGTTCGGTTTCTTCTTCACGACCAATATATGCAAGATATCTTTACCCCCTATTCATAATTAATAAAACAGGCTAATAGAAAGTTTATTCAACCGATTTTCAGCTAACCACGCATGACAAGAAAAAAATTCTTATAAAAGTGTCTTTTCTAAAGCATTTTGTGGCGGTTGAAAAAGACTTGAACCCACCAAGGACTCTTATTTCTTAGCATAAATTAAAGCTGATAGTTATAATAAAACAGAAAGAAAAAAAGTATATTTTCCTAACGTAAAAAGTATCACAAAAGTGGCAAGAATCACAAAAGGTACCACATTTGGGTGCATTTTGTTAAAGTGGCCAAATAGTATCCAAGCAGTCGAAAAAGTGGCAAATTGCCACTATAGTGGCACCAACGGTAACGCTGTATGTATGTGCACACGAGTGAGTGTGTTTGTATGTGTATACATTGCATTAAAAAAATAAAAACAAACTAAAAGAAGTCTGGTTTTCTCGTTGAAAACACATTTAAATAATAAAAGATGTTTTGTTTGCATTCCATTTCTGTGCAAATAACCTACGTTAAACCAAATGTGACAGATTTTAATTGTAGGGCAATAATATGTGTTTTATTGTTGTACAGATGAAATTATATCGATTCGCACCGAAGTTTAAATGCTGTTATTGTCTAAATTTAAACAGCGATAGGCATATAAAAAATAATTTTTCTGAAAGAATAAACTGCTTTGTTCATAAAAGATATTTTACATTTTCTAAAGCGACATGGCCATACATTAACATGCCTTATCAAACTCGAAATTTTGTAATTGTGTTAGCAATAAAAAACTCACAAGTATGGTTCAATGTGAATTTGATGATAATCAAAATACTTTTAATTTTCATAAAAACTGGTGGCCGTTTGATGTGTATGAACGTAATTTCTTTCAATTTTATTTTTATTAAAATTGTATTATTTGAAAAATTATTAAATCGCCGCCGAAAAATCCAATTTTATTTATTATTACAACAAATTATTATCACAAATTATGCAACAGATTCAGGCTTTGGAAGTTTGTGTGCTCCTTCCGTCTTACTTTTTGAAGTTTGTAAAATTCTTTTAAAGGTCTGCAAAAATGTTTTTACAAGATAAAGCAATAAGCACTACCAACTAGCCCCGGTAGGCTAGTTGGTAGTGAGCTAGTCGATCAGCGCTGGGGTTGAGGGTTCGATTCCCGTTAGATACTCTGGTTTCTTTCCTGCAGCCAAGCGAAGATCTTCGCGGGATTAGGATAGGACAAAAAAAAATGTGTGGATTTCGCTACTTACAATATATAGAATGAAATCCAATAAAATCAAAGCCATATTATTAAAATTGTTCGCATATTATACTTTTATTTTTATTTATTTATGTAAAAAGTGTTATATTTTACAGCAACTTAAACAACTAAAATAATAATCAACAAATTCAGACAAATAATTATATTGATGACATAGCCTCGTACACGGATCAGCAAAAGCATAATTAGATCTACAAAATTATTAACGATAGGATTATAATGACGAGTAATACGACAAGTACATACCTATTAATGTGTTAAAATTTTAGCTTTTTCAGCATTCGAAGTTTTGTATTTATATGTCTCCCAAGAGGAATGCTTTCTTAGTAATACCAGTATAAGCAAATTTAAAAATTCCAATCTATGGTTGTAGCAATCATTTTTCTCGTCAAACCAAAACGAATAAATGGTATTATTAGTACATTCTACGCACTGCTCCATAATAACTTTTTTTTGTGTTTCATTGCTCTGTTCTTTAAAAATAAATTTTCGAAAACTTTTATGTTAATTTTGCATATTTCGAAAAACAAATGAGAGGGTGAACATAAACTTCCAAAATCAGATTAATTTTCATAGTTTTTCGTATGGATATACATTTCTGATGGATATGTTAAAATTTGAGATGGTTTAATCATATCCATTCGGCATTTAGTGCAGGATACTCGTTGCGCTATGTAGCCAATGAAATATCGACTAGAAGTAAGTTCTATTGACACATTCACAGAGTTAAAGCTGTCGGCACTTTCATCAAAATATGCTTAATTTTCCTGGTATATATCTGCGATATCTATTAAAGGCCAGTTTACACGGTAATACATTGTATTACGACATAATATAGAATGAGAGAAATCTTATCATATAAAAGCAAAATGCATTGAGTAAGAGAGAATACGAATACAAAATCTGAAAAGCGGTCGGTAAATGGTTTTTTTCTAAACCATTTTAGAAACTTATGTATTTTCATCACACCAGAGGTGCATTTTAACGGAGTATATTGAAGGTGGTAGCATTTTTATACAATTACAAAAACAACTCAGAAAATTTTCATGTTGTTTTTGTAAAAATTGTAAAACTGCAACCATCTGCTTTTTTGTTATTATTTTTGATTTTACTTATACCATCCGTGTAAACATAAAGTATACTCTCATAAGACTTTTATTTTTTCTTTTAAACACGGAGAGAATTTCATATTATTTTCATTCTACAAAGTCGTAATACATTGTATTACCGTGTAAACTGGCCTTAAGGGGGTTGGATTATTAGGTGATACACTGTCATTAACTTCTAAAATGTTTTGAAAGTCAAGTGGAAAAAATATTGCGTCGTCTTCTGCACAACTTTTTGAGGAACTAAATTGCATTATTTTTAAAGATAAAAGCTTGGCCATTGCGATGTTGAATTCGTGAACAGAAGGGTTTTTACAATGGCCACCTTTGGCGCGTACATATGAAAATACGTTTTCTAATGGGTCTTGGTTAAAATGGTAAGTAAATTAGAATTTTCTTGCAACATTTCCTCGGTTAACGATAATATACCACTAGTGGTTTCGATTAGTTCACTGATGCAGAATATTTTGTTACCGAAATATTCAACTTGCCGTATGTACGAAACTAGCTCTTGCAGTACTTCCCAAGTTTTATTATTAAGCCTTAACCCACGCTTCAGCGGGTTGGGATCATTGAAATTTTTACTATTAAAACAGTCAAAGTAGCTATCGAGTTTTTTTAGAAGATACTCAAAGTACTGGCAGTACATCAGAGAGTACTCACACCCCTGAAATAGCAATCGCAGATATGTATATACAATGAAAATGAAGAATATTTTAATGAAGATGCTGATTCTTTTACATCCAACAATGTGCCAATAGAATTTACATCGAGTCGATATTTTGTTGGTTGCTTAGCACAACGAATATCATGCGTTAAATGTCGTATGGATATAATAAAACCAGCGCAAATTTTGTCATATCCTTCAGAAAAGTTTATTCATGCAAAAAATTATTAAAAAAAATCCGACTTTGGAGGTTTGTGTGCCCCCTCTGACTTATTTTTTGAAGTTTGTAAAATTCATATACATAAAGGTCTTTGAAAAAATATTTTTACAAAATAAAGAAATGAAAGGCATAAAAAAATTTATTGTTGAGCAATGCGTGAGTTGTACCAAAAATTCAATTTATTCTTTTTGGTTTGAGGAGAATGACGTATGTTATAAACACAGGATGGAGATGCTTAATTTACTAGTTCTTATTATTATTACGGAAGCATTCCACATGGGAAACTTACAAATACAAATTATTAAGTACTGAAAAAGTTAAAATTTTAGACAATTAAACTTGTAAAGAGCTCATACGTAAAATTAATAAATACTCATAGTAAATAGTAAGAAAAAAACTCTCTTTTTTTATTTTTAAATTCGTTTGATATATGTATACTAGGGCGGGTCGATTTTTTTTAAATCGTATAACAAAAACGTAATCTACATAAAATTTTAAGAAAATTCTCCGAAGAAACCATAGGTCTAAAATAAAATCCTAATCCGCGCCTCTTGACTTGAAAATTTATATACCCGCCCTTGCAAAAAAAAATTTTTTTTTTTAAAATAGCTTTTTCCAAAAAGAAATCGAATTTTTTGAATAAAATTGTTTAGTAACGTAGTTATTTTGCACTTTTTATTTTTTTACACTCAAAATTTTTTTTACAATAAAAAAAATTTTCAGCCAAGTAAAAAAATGTTCAAGTCGAGAGGCGCGGATTTGGATTTTAGACCCATGGTTTCTTCGGAGAATTTTCTTAGAATTTTATGTACATATATAACGTTTTTCCTATACGATTTTTAATTTTTTTTTTTTCATCCATACAAATCGACCCGCCCTAATGTATACATACACACATGGCAAGTACGTAATTAAATAATCTAAAAAATGGAACTATAATTCGGTGCAAATCGATATAGTTTAATTTTTACAAAAATAAAACACATAATGCTGCCCTACAATTACGCAATTGGTCGCATTCTCTCTTACGTAGGTTATTTGCACATAAATTGTTTGAAAACAAAACGAAATCAAATAAAAAAAAATACCAAAAACCGGTTTAACGAAAAAAAAAACACAAACACACACACACTTTGGCTGGCAAACAGTGTGACCCTTATAGCATGTTCACTGCTAAATTTAGCATTACTTATTTTGATTTAGCAGCAAATTTTTCAAATAGCATTTAGCATTATTTTCAGCATTTTTGAAATATTTTTTTTGCATTATTTAGCATTTTTTAATCTTAAAAATTTTATATATTGCTATTTGACAATATAACTTATCACTTCTGTCAATCTCTATAATTGTATTTTTTCATTTATACGTTTATACAAATGTATAATAAAAACAACCGTGTAAACACAAAAAAAAAACACAGAAACGCTTTAAAAGAAAATGCTTTCAACGAGTTAGCTTCTTTTGTTATGAAGTTTTTGGTTTTGCCATTTAGTAACGCGGAAGTTTAAAGAATTTTTAGCGGTATGAACCTTATAAAAACCGTGATTAGAAATAGGATGGTATTGAATTCATTGATTTAGGTTAGATGTGGACTAAAAAGGCTAAATAAATGTTGCAGAGATTTTATCATTTCTGGTGATCTTATAAAAATGTGTGATGAAAACCGATCATATTCTAATGGTATTTTGACCAACACTTTGGAAATTAAGGAAAACTATTCATATAATGGTGTGTTTTATGTGTAATTAAATTTACTGAAAATGCTGTTGAATAGCCTTTTATGTTTTCAAAGACAATTTTTGTTTTTACTTACATTTTGTATTTAATAATACCTATATATGTATGTATATCGTTGCCTAAAACGCAAAAAACTAACATTTGGAAAATTTTACAAAAAACTATTTAAAATGATAAATTAATTAATCGCCTTATGCCCAATTTTCAGGATAGTATTTAAATCAATCATATATATTATTTCTAAAGCACTTTTTTTTTGTCGGTTGCAAATATCTCCCATACCACCGCATCAAATTTAATGAATGATATCTCATTTTAAAGCTTATTTCTAACACTAATGACGAAAAATAATTAGAAATATATTTTTGTTTGTATAAAGGATTCGTACGGGCAAAAAGTTAACGATGATCATGTTATTACCTCTAACATTGTATTCAAAGAAGTATTATAAAAGCACTTAAACATATGTATGTATGTATGTAAATATGTATGATATACTTATATTATGATTTCTAATATTTTTATACTTTTAATAAAATGTATTGAAGTTACTAAAATTTCTATTAATTATTTTAATTTTATGTTACAAAAATGACAACTAACGGTGCGAAATATTCGCACGGGTCATCTAGAATTAAGTTAATTTTCATAACAAACTTAAATCGTATTTAAAACCGATTGGTTTTTTGAGTTTTATGTGAAAAGTCTTATTTAATTAAGATAAAAGTATGGTAGCACTACTAAATATAAAAAAAAAAATATAAAAAAGTGTATTTATTTACAAGGTGGTCTGAAAAAAAACAGCTGACTGTTAATGCTTTGCCTGTTGTTGTTGTATTGTTGTGATATTGAGGTCACCTTGCTAAAATATTACAATGGAAACTTAAGTTGAAATTAATGGCGATTTCTTTTTAGTATATACATGTTACATTTTCTAATGTTACCTATAATCACTCGAAGTGTTACATGTTGTGCAATTTCAATAGAACACAATTAGTGCTTTTATTTACAACTATCACACTTTCATCATTAATGTACTTAATGAGCGATTTTTAAAGCTATTTTAGCGGTTTCTACATGCTATTACGGGTTTGAAACAAATATTAACATCACTTATGGCTTATAAAAATTAAAACGATTATAATATAAATAGACTTTTTTGATTTTAATGTGTAAATATTTTTATACTTTGTTTTAAAACAATTTTTTTACAAAATTATGAGCGGTATGAATTATGACAAACAAAATAAAACATTTGTTGTACAAACAAAGTAGTAAGTACCAAAGTTGTAGAACAGGGCAGTATGAACACCTTAAGTAAAAGTAAGGGTAAGATATGCGACATGTTTTGCACGTTTTTCATGAACATATTCACAAAAGAACTTGAAAATTTTTCCCACAGTTGTATTCTTTACACAAACGAACACAAAAATGTAGAACATGTAACATTAATGCAACATTTTTCTCAGAAAAGAAATCGCCATAAGTGTACCACATCGGTGAATTAAGTTTCACTTAAGTTTTTAGTGAAGAAGAGAATTTTGTATTTAAAACGATTTTAAAAATAAATGTGTTTTAATATCAATCCTGAAAATTGGCCATTAAACTGTTAATAATTAATTTTTCTTCTACTTCTACATCTCTTGTAAAACCTAACAGTTTTTTTGACAGTTGACAATGTTGCATATTTTGCAAACTGTAGGTTAGGGCTTGTTATATTTTGTAGAAAGGGCCTTTTGTTTTTTTGGTCCAAAAATCGTTAACTTTTGTCAAACTATTCCAACATTATTTGTGAACATTTGTGTTCATGTGCAATACATAAGAATCAATGAAAAATTGGATTTTTAATTTTTGGTAAGTTAGGGATTCTTATATAAATAAATATATATATATATATATATATGTAGGGTACCCCCTAATGTCAACTGGGAAGACAAATAGAATAACGGACAATATCAGCGAGTCACATACGCACATTGAATAGCTAGGTAAAAAGACAACGAACTAGAAACAGGAGAGTAGTAAAGAAGCAGTCAAGACGATAAGACGTGCGCGCAGCAACCGAAAGTGACAGTGAAATAACTAATACTAAGTGCCTATTTGTAACTACCTAAAACTAATTTAAAACATTAACAAATTAAACTGAACATAAAGGAATAATATAAAGTACCGATAAGTTAATCTTAAGCAAAACTGTTAAATAAAAGGAACTAAACCAACTGAACTAAAAGACTGTGTGTTCATTGTAATAGCAGCTGAATCCCACAAATTTTTGGGGGCTCGTCCGGGATCTTTTCCAAGTTGGTTTTAGTTTTGGTAGTTACCGGTATTAAACGAAAATAACAAAAAGTGTTGGAAAAAAAAACATTAAAATCAAACGTGAAAAAAAAACTAAAGTGAACCCACATAAAATTATTTTAAATAACCTGTTGTAGCATTGAAAAAAAAACCCACAAGAATTTGCAAAATAACTGTGTTTTAAGGAAAAAAAACCCAACAAGAATTTGCAAAATAACTGTGCGCTTAAAATAAAATAAAATAAAAAAAAAAGAAAACAACAAAAAATACACAGGCTTAGTTAAGTTTGAATTTTGGTGGTGGGTTTTTTTTATGCTCAATGCCTGTCTACATGAAGTGAGGTAACGAAGAGAAATCGAGTGCAACCAGAAAATTCTGATTAAAAGAATACTCTTACATTTCTCTTAAGTTGAATGTAGAGTGAGTGTTTACGTCGTACAAAAACAAGCAGTTATTAATATTGCTCTGGTGGCAGAAAATAATAGAGTGCAGCTGCGCTAGTTAATTTAACAACGACAACAGATTCAACAGAAAAGTTATGCTAAGTGATTGATGGTGCCGTGTTCGAAGTTAATTTCGCTGGTGTAAGAAGGTGTACTGTGAGAGGACTGCTGCTACTGAGCTTATAACCGTCAAGCTGAGGGACGTCAAGTTATTGCTGCGTATAAGATGCTGTCAGTGGTTGCGGCTATGTAATAAAGAAGAAAATTAAAGCAAATTACAGTGGGTTAAAGGCAGAAAAATTAGATAAGTATATTTTTCCATTAAGAATTTTATATTTCCGAGTGAAGTTGTCGAACAAAAAGTGAATAGTCAATTTAAAGCTGAATTAAATTAAAAAGATGAATTAAATTTAAAGATGAATTAAATTTAAAGATGAATTAAATTAAAAGATGAATTAAATTTAAAGATGAATTAAATTAAAAGATGAATTAAATTTAAAGATGATTAAAACCTAAAGATGAAAGATGAACAAAATTTAGGATGAAAGATGTATAAAATTTAAGAAGAAAGAGGAATACAATTTAAGTTCAGAAGAGGGTAAAAGTTGTTATGAGGAAAAAATAAAATTTGTGTTGAAAGCCGATTGGATGAACTTTTTGTGGAAAGTACTGAAAATTAAATTGGATTAAAAGCTTTTCTGTAATTTTAAATTATACGAGGCTAATTTAAAAATTGTGGTTAATTAAATTATTATCCTTAAAGATTATAGTCAGTTATTTTTTTTGGAATTACTATCTCTATTTTATTTCTTTTGATAAATCTTATTTTTACCTGTCGCTTACGGTTGTTTTTTTTCGATATGGATCGCGAGGAGATTTTTAATATGGGCGTAAGTGCCCTTAGGGCCAAATTGGCGGAGTTGGGATTGAGTACCCAGGGTTTAAAGGAGGACTTACAGATTAGGTTGTTGAGAAATTACAGGCTGGACGATACTGACCAGGGTGGGGACGAGGTCGACGAGGCAGTGGTGCAGACGGTGTTCCTGGAACGGAGGACGGTGAGGGCGCCTATGAATTCTCCCCTCGGAAGAGTATGTACACCCTTAAAGACGTGGAGGACAGTTTGTCCCAATTCTCTGGCACTAGTACACCCGACATTATTCAGTGGCTAGGCGAATTCGAGGAAATGGGTACCATTTTAAAATGGTCGCCACTTCAATTTTACGTGTATGGGAAGCAACTGCTAGTTGGTGCAGCAAGAATGTTTATCAGAAGTCAAAGAGGTATATGCGATTGGCGTTCATTAAAAGCATCCCTTAAAAGTGAATTTGGTGTGCAGTTTTCGGCCGCAGAAGTCATACGACGAATTCAGAATCGACGTCTAAACAAAAACGAAACGCTTATAGAATATTTGTACAATATTATGGAGATGGGAGCTCAAATTCAATTAGATGAAAAAAGCGTGATTGAATATTTCATAGAAGGTATCCCGGATTCTAGAATGAACAAAGGCGTACTCTATCAGGCCGATAACATCAACGAGTTAAAGAAGCAAATAAAGGTGTACGAGAAAACACGCATTACTCCCCAGTCGTCATACAAGGGAAAGGAGGCCGTACCTATCGTGAAGAGTACTAGTTCAACGAAGACCGAAACCGGCGGAAAGGAAAAAAGGTGCTATAAGTGTGGGGAAAAATCGCACATCGCCAAGGACTGTCCCGAAAAACAGCCCAAATGTTTCCGTTGTGAAAAATTCGTCCACCGTTCGTTTGAGTGCCCGACGGGTAAAACAGTGCAAAAGATTAAGGTAGAAGGCGATCAGGTGAATATGGTTCGAAAGGGGCCAGGGTTACTGTTCAAGGAAATTATGATACGGGGTAAAACGTTATCCGCGTTGGTGGATACGGGTTGCGACATATGCATTGTACGGTACGATATGCTTTTTATTTTGGGCGAGGTGAAGTTTACGCCGGAAAAGGTTAAATTATTTGGAATTAGCGACAGCGCAATTATTACGATGGGTCGCTTTGAAGAAGTTGTTCGGGTTGATGATCTAGACTTTGATGTCACCTTTTATGTAGTTGGCGAACGTGATATTAATCACTCCATAATGTTAGGCAATAGTCTGATACAGAAAGCTGATATAACTATAACTAAAGGGGAAGTGATTTTTAAGATGCCAGTCGAACGGAACTCCCTATTGGAAGAATCCTCGGGAATTTGCTTAAACTTAGACGAATGTGAGCCTGATATCCCAGTTAACCTCGAACACTTGGATGACTCCATTAAGAGCCAAGTAGTAAGAGCAATAAAAGAATACCAACCTAAGCGCAATAGAGAGAGTCCAGTGAAGATGAATATTGTGTTGCAAGACGATATACCAGTTTATCATCGCCCACGACGCTTACCCATTGCTGATCAAATTATAGTTGAGAAACAGGTCGCAGAATGGCTAGAAGAGAAAATAGTGCAGCCCAGTACGTCGGAGTACGCATCACCCATTGTTCTTGTTTCCAAAAAAGATGGCAGTAAGAGATTATGCTGCGACTACAGGCGGTTAAATCAGAAAATCGTGCGCGATAATTTTCCTATGCCGTTGATGGACGAAGTATTAGATAAGTTACAAAGCGCAAATCTTTACACAACCCTAGATCTGCGAAATGGATTTTTCCATGTTCCATTGGCTGAATCCTTTAGAAGGTATACTTCGTTCGTGACCCATAACGGTCAATATGAGTTTCTATTCGCGCCGTTCGGTATAAGCAACTCACCTGCTGTGTTCACCCGTTTTATATCAGCCGTGTTCAAAGATTTAATACGTGAGGGCCTAGTAATAGTGTACATGGATGACATCATCATTCCCGCTAAGGATTTGATCGAAGGGCTTGAGAAGCTAATGAAGGTGTTGGGGACAGCAGCCGAAAGTGGTTTGCGAATCAAATGGGAGAAGTGCCAGATTTTGCAGAAGACCGTCAATTTTCTCGGCTGTGTTATTCAGAACGGTTCGATAAAGCCATCGAAGGAGAAGATAAAAGCGGTGGAGAATTTTCCGATCCCCACTGATCAGAAATTGCTTCAGCGATTTTTAGGGCTGACCTCGTATTTTAGAAAGTTCATTGAGAATTACGCGATTACGGCGAAACCCTTAACTGATCTTTTAAGGAAGAACGTTCCCTTCGTGCTCACTGAAGAAGTTTTACTAGCTTGTCAACAGTTAAAGGAAGCACTTGTTAGTGCTCCCGTCCTGAAGTTGTACGACCCAGATGCAATTACGGAGGTCCATGCAGACGCTAGCAAGTATGGTTATGGCGCGGTGCTGTTGCAGAAGAGTTTAGACGAGCAAGATATGCATCCCGTGCAGTATATGAGCCGTCGGACGAAGCCGTATGAAGAGAAGTACCACTCCTATGAGTTGGAAGTGCTCGCAATTATAGAATATCTGAAAAAATGGAGAGTTTACTTACTTGGCATCCAGTTCAAAATCGTAACAGATTGCAATGCCTTTAAAATGACGATGAACAAAGACGAAGTACCTGCCAGAATCTCCCGATGGGCCATGTTCCTGCAAGAGTTTTCTTACGTAATAGAACATAGACCTGGTACCCGAATGAAGCACGTAGATGCGTTAAGCCGAATGGCGTGCCTTATACTCGAAAGCAGCCTTACACATAGAATCAGATGTGCACAGGAGAGTGATGAATGTACCAAGGCCATTAGAGCAGTGCTGGAGCATGGAGAATACGAAGACTACTACATACAAAACGGAGTGTTGTACAAGGATCCAGCGAAGGACCTTGTAGTAGTGCCGGTTCAGTTGGAGGAAGAAATTATCCGTTTGGCGCATAACCAGGGTCACTTCAGCGTTTCTAAAACTCGCGAGATGATCGAGAAGCAGTATTATATATCTAGGTTGACCGCAAAGGTTCCAAAGATTGTGAAAAGTTGTATCGAGTGCATTATCACCGAGGCAAAAACTGGCAAAAAGGAGGGTTACCTAAATCCTATAGATAAAGATGAACGACCGCTCGATACTTATCATGTGGACCACGTTGGTCCAATGGAAGTCACCAAGAAGGCCTACAATCATCTGTTCGTGGTAATTGACGGGTTCACGAAATTCGTGTGGCTTTACCCCACGAAGTCTACTGATACGAAAACCGTGATTGAATGCCTAGGGAGACAATCGTCTATTTTTGGTAATCCCCGAAGAATTATAACTGACCGCGGAGCGGCATTCACGTCGCAATGCTTCAAAGACTATTGCGTTGAAGAGAACATCCAGCATTTGCTGATTACCACAGGTGTTCCGCGTGGGAACGGCCAAGTGGAACGAATCCACAAGGTAATCATACCCATGCTTACGAAGTTGTGTGCCGAAATGCCGCAGAATTGGTACAGGCATGTGTCACGAGTCCAAATGCTAATCAACTCCACTTCCCCGAGAAGCACCCGGCTGTCACCGTTCAAGTTGTTAACTGGCGTAGAAATGAAATTACCGGATTACCCTGACCTTCGAGAGATGTAAGAGGCCGAACTAATTAGCGCCTTCGAAGACGAACGAAATGAAATGAGGGCCGAAGCTAGAGAAAACATTGCCAAAATTCAGAGAGAGAATTGCAAAACATATAACAGTAAACGGAAGCCAGAATCGGAATATGCCATAAACGAGCTGGTAGCCATCAAGCGTACCCAATTTGGCAGCGGGCTTAAACTGAAGGGCAAATACCTTGGGCCCTACAAGGTTGTAAAAAGATCTCCCCACGGAAGGTATGAAGTCGAGAAGATCGGCCACCACGAGGGTCCAAACAGGACGACCACTGTGGCTGAATTTATGAAACGATGGCAATCCGAGCCGAATTGCCGTCAGGAGGGCCGAATGTAGGGTACCCCCCTAATGTCAACTGGGAAGACAAATAGAATAACGGACAATATCAGCGAGTCACATACGCACATTGAATAGCTAGGTAAAAAGACAACGAACTAGAAACAGGAGAGTAGTAAAGAAGCAGTCAAGACGATAAGACGTGCGCGCAGCAACCGAAAGTGACAGTGAAATAACTAATACTAAGTGCCTATTTGTAACTACCTAAAACTAATTTAAAACATTAACAAATTAAACTGAACATAAAGGAATAATATAAAGTGCCGATAAGTTAATCTTAAGCAAAACTGTTAAATAAAATGAATTAAACCAACTGAACTAAAAGACTGTGTGTTCATTAAAATAGCAGCTGAATCCCACAAATTTTTGGGGGCTCGTCCGGGATCTTTTCCAAGTTGGTTTTAGTTTTGGTAGTTACCGGTATTAAACGAAAATAACAAAAAGTGTTGGAAAAAAAAACATTAAAATCAAACGTGAAAAAAAACTAAAGTGAACCCACATAAAATTATTTTAAATAACCTGTTGTAGCATTGAAAAAAAAACCCACAAGAATTTGCAAAATAACTGTGTTTTAAGGAAAAAAAACCCAACAAGAATTTGCAAAATAACTGTGCGCTTAAAATAAAATAAAATAAAAAAAAAAAAGAAAACAACAAAAAATACACAGGCTTAGTTAAGTTTGAATTTTGGTGGTGGGTTTTTTTTATGCTCAATGCCTGTCTACATGAAGTGAGGTAACGAAGAGAAATCGAGTGCAACCAGAAAATTCTGATTAAAAGAATACTCTTACATTTCTCTTAAGTTGAATGTAGAGTGAGTGTTTACGTCGTACAAAAACAAGCAGTTATTAATATTGCTCTGGTGGCAGAAAATAATAGAGTGCAGCTGCGCTAGTTAATTTAACAACGACAACAGATTCAACAGAAAAGTTATGCTAAGTGATTGATGGTGCCGTGTTCGAAGTTAATTTCGCTGGTGTAAGAAGGTGTACTGTGAGAGGACTGCTGCTACTGAGCTTATAACCGTCAAGCTGAGGGACGTCAAGTTATTGCTGCGTATACGATGCTGTCAGTGGTTGCGGCTATGTAATAAAGAAGAAAATTAAAGCAAATTACAGTGGGTTAAAGGCAGAAAAATTAGATAAGTATATTTTTCCATTAAGAATTTTATATTTCCGAGTGAAGTTGAATTAAATTAAAAAGATGAATTAAATTTAAAGATGAATTAAATTAAAAGATGAATTAAATTTAAAGATGAATTAAATTAAAAGATGAATTAAATTTAAAGATGAATTAAATTAAAAGATGAATTAAATTTAAAGATGATTAAAACCTAAAGATGAAAGATGGACAAAATTTAGGATGAAAGATGTATAAAATTTAAGAAGAAAGAGGAATAAAATTTAAGTTCAGAAGAGGGTAAAAGTTGTTATGAGGAAAAAATAAAATTTGTGTTGAAAGCCGATTGGATGAACTTTTTGTGGAAAGTACTGAAAATTAAATTGGATTAAAAGCTTTTCTGTAATTTTAAATTATACGAGGCTAATTTAAAAATTGTGGTTAATTAAATAATTATCCTTAAAGATTATAGTCAGTTATTTTTTTTGGAATAACTATCTCTATTTTATTTCTTTTGATAAATCTTATTTTTACCTGTCGCTTACGGTTGTTTTTTTTTCGATATGGATCGCGAGGAGATTTTTAATATGGGCGTAAGTGCCCTTAGGGCCAAATTGGCGGAGTTGGGATTGAGTACCCAGGGTTTAAAGGAGGACTTACAGATTAGGTTGTTGAGAAATTACGGGCAGGACGATACTGACCAGGGTGGGGACGAGGTCGACGAGGCAGTGGGGGGTGTTCCTGCAGACGGTGTTCCTGGAACGGAGGACGGTGAGGGCGCCTATGAATTCTCCCCTCGGAAGAGTATGTACACCCTTAAAGACGTGGAGGACAGTTTGTCCCAATTCTCTGGCACTAGTACACCCGACATTATTCAGTGGCTAGGCGAATTCGGGAAATGGGTACCATTTTAAAATTGTCGGCACTTCAATTTTACGTGTATGGGAAGCAACTGCTAGTTGGTGCAGCAAGAATGTTTATCAGAAGTCAAAGAGGTATATGCGATTGGCGTTCATTAAAAGCATCCCTTAAAAGTGAATTTGGTGTGCAGTTTTCGGCCGCAGAAGTCATACGACGAATTCAGAATCGACGTCTAAACAAAAACGAAACGCTTATAGAATATTTGTACAATATTATGGAGATGGGAGCTCAAATTCAATTAGATGAAAAAAGCGTGATTGAATATTTCATAGAAGGTATCCCGGATTCTAGAATGAACAAAGGCGTACTCTATCAGGCCGATAACATCAACGAGTTAAAGAAGCAAATAAAGGTGTACGAGAAAACACGCATTACTCCCCAGTCGTCATACAAGGGAAAGGAGGCCGTACCTATCGTGAAGAGTACTAGTTCAACGAAGACCGAAACCGGTGGAAAGGAAAAAAGGTGCTATAAGTGTGGGGAAAAATCGCACATCGCCAAGGACTGTCCCGAAAAACAGCCCAAATGTTTCCGTTGTGAAAAATTCGGCCACCGTTCGTTTGAGTGCCCGACGGGTAAAACAGTGCAAAAGATTAAGGTAGAAGGCGATCAGGTGAATATGGTTCGAAAGGGGCCAGGGTTACTGTTCAAGGAAATTATGATACGGGGTAAAACGTTATCCGCGTTGGTGGATACGGGTTGCGACATATGCATTGTACGGTACGATATGCTTTTTATTTTGGGCGAGGTGAAGTTTACGCCGGAAAAGGTTAAATTATTTGGAATTAGCGACAGCGCAATTATTACGATGGGTCGCTTTGAAGAAGTTGTTCGGGTTGATGATCTAGACTTTGATGTCACCTTTTATGTAGTTGGCGAACGTGATATTAATCACTCCATAATGTTAGGCAATAGTCTGATACAGAAAGCTGATATAACTATAACTAAAGGGGAAGTGATTTTTAAGATGCCAGTCGAACGGAACTCCCTATTGGAATAATTCTCGGGAATTCGCTTAAACTTAGACGAATGTGAGCCTGATATCCCAGTTAACCTCGAACACTTGGATGACTCCATTAAAAGCCAAGTAGTAAGAGCAATAAAAAAATACCAACCTAAGCGCAATAGAGAGAGTCCAGTGAAGATGAATATTGTGTTGCAAGACGATATACCAGTTTATCATCGCCCACGACGCTTACCCATTGCTGATCAAATTATAGTTGAGAAACAGGTCGCAGAATGGCTAGAAGAGAAAATAGTGCAGCCCAGTACGTCGGAGTACGCATCACCAATTGTTCTTGTTTCCAAAAAAGATGGCAGTAAGAGATTATGCTGCGACTACAGGCGGTTAAATCAGAAAATCGTGCGCGATAATTTTCCTATGCCGTTGATGGACGAAGTATTAGATAAGTTACAAAGCGCAAATCTTTACACAACCCTAGATCTGCGAAATGGATTTTTCCATGTTCCGTTGGCTGAATCCTCTAGAAGGTATACTTCGTTCGTGACCCATAACGGTCAGTATGAGTTTCTATTCGCGCCGTTCGGTATAAGCAACTCACCTGCTGTGTTCACCCGTTTTATATCAGCCGTGTTCAAAGATTTAATACGTGAGGGCCTAGTAATAGTGTACATGGATGACATCATCATTCCCGCTAAGGATTTGATCGAAGGGCTTGAGAAGCTAATGAAGGTGTTGGGGACAGCAGCCGAAAGTGGTTTGCGAATCAAATGGGAGAAGTGCCAGATTTTGCAGAAGACCGTCAATTTTCTCGGCTGTGTTATTCAGAACGGTTCGATAAAGCCATCGAAGGAGAAGATAAAAGCGGTGGAGAATTTTCCGATCCCCACTGATCAGAAATTGCTTCAGCGATTTTTAGGGCTGACCTCGTATTTTAGAAAGTTCATTGAGAATTACGCGATTACGGCGAAACCCTTAACTGATCCCTTCGTGCTCACTGAAGAAGTTTTACTAGCTTGTCAACAGTTAAAGGAAGCACTTGTTAGTGCTCCCGTCCTGAAGTTGTACGACCCAGATGCAATTACGGAGGTCCATGCAGACGCTAGCAAGTGCTGTTGCAGAAGAGTTTAGACGAGCAAGATATGCATCCCGTGCAGTATATGAGCCGTCGGACGAAGCCGTATGAAGAGAAGTACCACTCCTATGAGTTGGAAGTGCTCGCAATTATAGAATATCTGAAAAAATGGAGAGTTTACTTACTTGGCATCCAGTTCAAAATCGTAACAGATTGCAATGCCTTTAAAATGACGATGAACAAAGACGAAGTACCTGCCAGAATCTCCCGATGGGCCATGTTCCTGCAAGAGTTTCCTTACGTAATAGAACATAGACCTGGTACCCGAATGAAGCACGTAGATGCGTTAAGCCGAATGGCGTGCCTTATACTCGAAAGCAGCCTTTCACATAGAATCAGATGTGCACAGGAGAGTGATGAATGTACCAAGGCCATTAGAGCAGTGCTGGAGCATGGAGAATACGAAGACTTCTACATACAAAACGGAGTGTTGTACAAGGATCCAGCGAAGGACCTTGTAGTAGTGCCGGTTCAGTTGGAGGAAGAAATTATCCGTTTGGCGCATAACCAGGGTCACTTCAGCGTTTCTACAACTCGCGAGATGATCGAGAAGCAGTATTATATATCTAGGTTGACCGCAAAGGTTCCAAAGATTGTGAAAAGTTGTATCGAGTGCATTATCACCGAGGCAAAAACTGGCAAAAAGGAGGGTTACCTAAATCCTATAGATAAAGATGAACGACCGCTCGATACTTATCATGTGGACCACGTTGGTCCAATGGAAGTCACCAAGAAGGCCTACAATCATCTGTTCGTGGTAATTGACGGGTTCACGAAATTCGTGTGGCTTTACCCCACGAAGTCTACTGATACGAAAACCGTGATTGAATGCCTAGGGAGACAATCGTCTATTTTTGGTAATCCCCGAAGAATTATAACTGACCGCGGAGCGGCATTCACGTCGCAATGCTTCAAAGACTATTGCGTTGAAGAGAACATCCAGCATTTGCTGATTACCACAGGTGTTCCGCGTGGGAACGGCCAAGTGGAACGAATCCACAAGGTAATCATACCCATGCTTACGAAGTTGTGTGCCGAAACGCCGCAGAATTGGTACAGGCATGTGTCACGAGTACAAATGCTAATCAACTCCACTTCCCCGAGAAGCACCCGGCTGTCACCGTTCAAGTTGTTAACTGGCGTAGAAATGAAATTACCGGATTACCCTGACCTTCGAGAGATGTTAGAGGCCGAACTAATTAGCGCCTTCGAAGACGAACGAAATGAAATGAGGGCCGAAGCTAGAGAAAACATTGCCAAAATTCAGAGAGAGAATTGCAAAACATATAACAGTAAACGGAAGCCAGAATCGGAATATGCCATAAACGAGCTGGTAGCCATCAAGCGTACCCAATTTGGCAGCGGGCTTAAACTGAAGGGCAAATACCTTGGGCCCTACAAGGTTGTAAAAAGATCTCCCCACGGAAGGTATGAAGTCGAGAAGATCGGCCACCACGAGGGTCCAAACAGGACGACCACTGTGGCTGAATTTATGAAACGATGGCAATCCGAGCCGAATTGCCGTCAGGAGGGCCGAATGTAGGGTACCCCCCTAATGTCAACTGGGAAGACAAATAGAATAACGGACAATATCAGCGAGTCACATACGCACATTGAATAGCTAGGTAAAAAGACAACGAACTAGAAACAGGAGAGTAGTAAAGAAGCAGTCAAGACGATAAGACGTGCGCGCAGCAACCGAAAGTGACAGTGAAATAACTAATACTAAGTGCCTATTTGTAACTACCTAAAACTAATTTAAAACATTAACAAATTAAACTGAACATAAAGGAATAATATAAAGTGCCGATAAGTTAATCTTAAGCAAAACTGTTAAATAAAATGAATTAAACCAACTGAACTAAAAGACTGTGTGTTCATTATAATAGCAGCTGAATCCCACAAATTTTTGGGGGCTCGTCCGGGATCTTTTCCAAGTTGGTTTTAGTTTTGGTAGTTACCGGTATTAAACGAAAATAACAAAAAGTGTTGGAAAAAAAAACATTAAAATCAAACGTGAAAAAAAAACTAAAGTGAACCCACATAAAATTATTTTAAATAACCTGTTGTAGCATTGAAAAAAAAACCCACAAGAATTTGCAAAATAACTGTGTTTTAAGGAAAAAAAACCCAACAAGAATTTGCAAAATAACTGTGCGCTTAAAATAAAATAAAATAAAAAAAAAAAAGAAAACAACAAAAAATACACAGGCTTAGTTAAGTTTGAATTTTGGTGGTGGGTTTTTTTTATGCTCAATGCCTGTCTACATGAAGTGAGGTAACGAAGAGAAATCGAGTGCAACCAGAAAATTCTGATTAAAAGAATACTCTTACATTTCTCTTAAGTTGAATGTAGAGTGAGTGTTTACGTCGTACAAAAACAAGCAGTTATTAATATTGCTCTGGTGGCAGAAAATAATAGAGTGCAGCTGCGCTAGTTAATTTAACAACGACAACAGATTCAACAGAAAAGTTATGCTAAGTGATTGATGGTGCCGTGTTCGAAGTTAATTTCGCTGGTGTAAGAAGGTGTACTGTGAGAGGACTGCTGCTACTGAGCTTATAACCGTCAAGCTGAGGGACGTCAAGTTATTGCTGCGTATACGATGCTGTCAGTGGTTGCGGCTATGTAATAAAGAAGAAAATTAAAGCAAATTACAGTGGGTTAAAGGCAGAAAAATTAGATAAGTATATTTTTCCATTAAGAATTTTATATTTCCGAGTGAAGTTGAATTAAATTAAAAAGATGAATTAAATTTAAAGATGAATTAAATTAAAAGATGAATTAAATTTAAAGATGAATTAAATTAAAAGATGAATTAAATTTAAAGATGAATTAAATTAAAAGATGAATTAAATTTAAAGATGATTAAAACCTAAAGATGAAAGATGGACAAAATTTAGGATGAAAGATGTATAAAATTTAAGAAGAAAGAGGAATAAAATTTAAGTTCAGAAGAGGGTAAAAGTTGTTATGAGGAAAAAATAAAATTTGTGTTGAAAGCCGATTGGATGAACTTTTTGTGGAAAGTACTGAAAATTAAATTGGATTAAAAGCTTTTCTGTAATTTTAAATTATACGAGGCTAATTTAAAAATTGTGGTTAATTAAATAATTATCCTTAAAGATTATAGTCAGTTATTTTTTTTGGAATAACTATCTCTATTTTATTTCTTTTGATAAATCTTATTTTTACCTGTCGCTTACGGTTGTTTTTTTTTCGATATGGATCGCGAGGAGATTTTTAATATGGGCGTAAGTGCCCTTAGGGCCAAATTGGCGGAGTTGGGATTGAGTACCCAGGGTTTAAAGGAGGACTTACAGATTAGGTTGTTGAGAAATTACGGGCAGGACAATACTGACCAGGGTGGGGACGAGGTCGACGAGGCAGTGGGGGGTGTTCCTGCAGACGGTGTTCCTGGAACGGAGGACGGTGAGGGCGCCTATGAATTCTCCCCTCGGAAGAGTATGTACACCCTTAAAGACGTGGAGGACAGTTTGTCCCAATTCTCTGGCACTAGTACACCCGACATTATTCAGTGGCTAGGCGAATTCGGGAAATGGGTACCATTTTAAAATTGTCGCCACTTCAATTTTACGTGTATGGGAAGCAACTGCTAGTTGGTGCAGCAAGAATGTTTATCAGAAGTCAAAGAGGTATATGCGATTGGCGTTCATTAAAAGCATCCCTTAAAAGTGAATTTGGTGTGCAGTTTTCGGCCGCAGAAGTCATACGACGAATTCAGAATCGACGTCTAAACAAAAACGAAACGCTTATAGAATATTTGTACAATATTATGGAGATGGGAGCTCAAATTCAATTAGATGAAAAAAGCGTGATTGAATATTTCATAGAAGGTATCCCGGATTCTAGAATGAACAAAGGCGTACTCTATCAGGCCGATAACATCAACGAGTTAAAGAAGCAAATAAAGGTGTACGAGAAAACACGCATTACTCCCCAGTCGTCATACAAGGGAAAGGAGGCCGTACCTATCGTGAAGAGTACTAGTTCAACGAAGACCGAAACCGGTGGAAAGGAAAAAAGGTGCTATAAGTGTGGGGAAAAATCGCACATCGCCAAGGACTGTCCCGAAAAACAGCCCAAATGTTTCCGTTGTGAAAAATTCGGCCACCGTTCGTTTGAGTGCCCGACGGGTAAAACACTGCAAAAGATTAAGGTAGAAGGCGATCAGGTGAATATGGTTCGAAAGGGGCCAGGGTTACTGTTCAAGGAAATTATGATACGGGGTAAAACGTTATCCGCGTTGGTGGATACGGGTTGCGACATATGCATTGTACGGTACGATATGCTTTTTATTTTGGGCGAGGTGAAGTTTACGCCGGAAAAGGTTAAATTATTTGGAATTAGCGACAGCGCAATTATTACGATGGGTCGCTTTGAAGAAGTTGTTCGGGTTGATGATCTAGACTTTGATGTCACCTTTTATGTAGTTGGCGAACGTGATATTAATCACTCCATAATGTTAGGCAATAGTCTGATACAGAAAGCTGATATAACTATAACTAAAGGGGAAGTGATTTTTAAGATGCCAGTCGAACGGAACTCCCTATTGGAAGAATTCTCGGGAATTCGCTTAAACTTAGACGAATGTGAGCCTGATATCCCAGTTAACCTCGAACACTTGGATGACTCCATTAAAAGCCAAGTAGTAAGAGCAATAAAAAAATACCAACCTAAGCGCAATAGAGAGAGTCCAGTGAAGATGAATATTGTGTTGCAAGACGATATACCAGTTTATCATCGCCCACGACGCTTACCCATTGCTGATCAAATTATAGTTGAGAAACAGGTCGCAGAATGGCTAGAAGAGAAAATAGTGCAGCCCAGTACGTCGGAGTACGCATCACCAATTGTTCTTGTTTCCAAAAAAGATGGCAGTAAGAGATTATGCTGCGACTACAGGCGGTTAAATCAGAAAATCGTGCGCGATAATTTTCCTATGCCGTTGATGGACGAAGTATTAGATAAGTTACAAAGCGCAAATCTTTACACAACCCTAGATCTGCGAAATGGATTTTTCCATGTTCCGTTGGCTGAATCCTCTAGAAGGTATACTTCGTTCGTGACCCATAACGGTCAGTATGAGTTTCTATTCGCGCCGTTCGGTATAAGCAACTCACCTGCTGTGTTCACCCGTTTTATATCAGCCGTGTTCAAAGATTTAATACGTGAGGGCCTAGTAATAGTGTACATGGATGACATCATCATTCCCGCTAAGGATTTGATCGAAGGGCTTGAGAAGCTAATGAAGGTGTTGGGGACAGCAGCCGAAAGTGGTTTGCGAATCAAATGGGAGAAGTGCCAGATTTTGCAGAAGACCGTCAATTTTCTCGGCTGTGTTATTCAGAACGGTTCGATAAAGCCATCGAAGGAGAAGATAAAAGCGGTGGAGAATTTTCCGATCCCCACTGATCAGAAATTGCTTCAGCGATTTTTAGGGCTGACCTCGTATTTTAGAAAGTTCATTGAGAATTACGCGATTACGGCGAAACCCTTAACTGATCCCTTCGTGCTCACTGAAGAAGTTTTACTAGCTTGTCAACAGTTAAAGGAAGCACTTGTTAGTGCTCCCGTCCTGAAGTTGTACGACCCAGATGCAATTACGGAGGTCCATGCAGACGCTAGCAAGTGCTGTTGCAGAAGAGTTTAGACGAGCAAGATATGCATCCCGTGCAGTATATGAGCCGTCGGACGAAGCCGTATGAAGAGAAGTACCATTCCTATGAGTTGGAAGTGCTCGCAATTATAGAATCTCTGAAAAAATGGAGAGTTTACTTACTTGGCATCCAGTTCAAATTCGTAACAGATTGCAATGCCTTTAAAATGACGATGAACAAAGACGAAGTACCTGCCAGAATCTCCCGATGGGCCATGTTCCTGCAAGAGTTTCCTTACGTAATAGAACATAGACCTGGTACCCGAATGAAGCACGTAGATGCGTTAAGCCGAATGGCGTGCCTTATACTCGAAAGCAGCCTTTCACATAGAATCAGATGTGCACAGGAGAGTGATGAATGTACCAAGGCCATTAGAGCAGTGCTGGAGCATGGAGAATACGAAGACTACTACATACAAAACGGAGTGTTGTACAAGGATCCAGCGAAGGACCTTGTAGTAGTGCCGGTTCAGTTGGAGGAAGAAATTATCCGTTTGGCGCATAACCAGGGTCACTTCAGCGTTTCTACAACTCGCGAGATGATCGAGAAGCAGTATTATATATCTAGGTTGACCGCAAAGGTTCCAAAGATTGTGAAAAGTTGTATCGAGTGCATTATCACCGAGGCAAAAACTGGCAAAAAGGAGGGTTACCTAAATCCTATAGATAAAGATGAACGACCGCTCGATACTTATCATGTGGACCACGTTGGTCCAATGGAAGTCACCAAGAAGGCCTACAATCATCTGTTCGTGGTAATTGACGGGTTCACGAAATTCGTGTGGCTTTACCCCACGAAGTCTACTGATACGAAAACCGTGATTGAATGCCTAGGGAGACAATCGTCTATTTTTGGTAATCCCCGAAGAATTATAACTGACCGCGGAGCGGCATTCACGTCGCAATGCTTCAAAGACTATTGCGTTGAAGAAAACATCCAGCATTTGCTGATTACCACAGGTGTTCCGCGTGGGAACGGCCAAGTGGAACGAATCCACAAGGTAATCATACCCATGCTTACGAAGTTGTGTGCCGAAACGCCGCAGAATTGGTACAGGCATGTGTCACGAGTACAAATGCTAATCAACTCCACTTCCCCGAGAAGCACCCGGCTGTCACCGTTCAAGTTGTTAACTGGCGTAGAAATGAAATTACCGGATTACCCTGACCTTCGAGAGATGTTAGAGGCCGAACTAATTAGCGCCTTCGAAGACGAACGAAATGAAATGAGGGCCGAAGCTAGAGAAAACATTGCCAAAATTCAGAGAGAGAATTGCAAAACATATAACAGTAAACGGAAGCCAGAATCGGAATATGCCATAAACGAGCTGGTAGCCATCAAGCGTACCCAATTTGGCAGCGGGCTTAAACTGAAGGGCAAATACCTTGGGCCCTACAAGGTTGTAAAAAGATCTCCCCACGGAAGGTATGAAGTCGAGAAGATCGGCCACCACGAGGGTCCAAACAGGACGACCACTGTGGCTGAATTTATGAAACGATGGCAATCCGAGCCGAATTGCCGTCAGGAGGGCCGAATGTAGGGTACCCCCCTAATGTCAACTGGGAAGACAAATAGAATAACGGACAATATCAGCGAGTCACATACGCACATTGAATATCTAGGTAAAAAGACAACGAACTAGAAACAGGAGAGTAGTAAAGAAGCAGTCAAGACGATAAGACGTGCGCGCAGCAACCGAAAGTGACAGTGAAATAACTAATACTAAGTGCCTATTTGTAACTACCTAAAACTAATTTAAAACATTAACAAATTAAACTCAACATAAAGGAATAATATAAAGTGCCGATAAGTTAATCTTAAGCAAAACTGTTAAATAAAATGAATTAAACCAACTGAACTAAAAGACTGTGTGTTCATTATAATAGCAGCTGAATCCCACATATATATATGTTCCTTTAACTCCCACTGGAGCATATGAATTCGAATGTGTATTATAAGTCAAATTACAGTTTATAAAGCTTTCTTCATACTTAAATATTCTGATTCCTTCAATATTTTTCAGGAATATTTTCTATGCACTATTAGAATTATTTTATATACCTATACATTTGTATAAAAGACTGAAAGAAATATTTGCATATTTTATGCAAATACATAAAATTTACATGTATGAATGTATATACATTTTTTTATATCAACTTCGTTTTTTTTTTAAATTTATTGTTTTCAGGTAAATTAATATATAATTTATTCATTATAATGATACAATTATTAAAGAAAAATTAGCATTTTTGTAGCATTTTCAAATTTTATTTTTATCATTGTTTTTATCCCCATTTAGCATCCAATTTTTTTTTAGTTCGGGTCACACTGCTGGCAAAAACAGCAAACATGTGTATGTATTAATGCATGTGGTTTCTTGCTCTCTTTAGTTCTCTGAATGTGAGCACGAAGTTTTTGCTTTCTTGTTACTTCCCCCCCCCCCCCCCCATCATTAAGAAGCACAAAATTTTTGAAAATTTCAAATGTACTAAGTGCAACATCTTTATAAATTTATAGTCTTTGCTAAGAGTCTCATATTGCTTTTGTAAAATTACAGGTTTTGTTATTAAAAACGTAAAAACTAATAAAATAAAAATATTACATATCATTAGTATTGTGGTTATTTTGTTGAACTATTTATGGTTTTTAATCCAAATTTTTAATATTTTTAATTAGGTTTAAGTTCATGAAATTGAATTTTCATTAAATTATTTTTGTGAAGAAAGGAATTTTACAACATGAAAATTAATTAAAATTGTTATTGATAATCTTTCATTCTTGACGTGGCTCGGGCTCGAACCCTGGCCGGCAGGTTACCATGACATGTTTCGATCGCAACTACTCGATCTCCTCAGATGGATTTGCCGTCTTACACCCGCAGCCATCGACGACTGCTGACGTCACTAGTCAAACATCAATCCTTAAACCAAATTGTATTTTAACATTTGGTAGATCGAAATTTGCTTTCCTGAATGATTATCCATTTTAATTGATCTTACATGTTTTTTCCTTTACTTCTGTTTTTTCGTACTTTCGTCAAGTATTTTTCTTGAAGTCCAAGTACATTTTTTGTTTTTTTCACTTTGTATTTCTCTTTTCTGTTGACCTTTTTCAGCACAACTTGAAGGACAAATGTACACATAGAGCTCGTGCCTTAGCTTTAACAATAATTAGTATTGTGGTTATTTTGTTGAACTATTTATGGTTTTAATCCAAATTTTTAATATTTTTAATTAGGCTTAAGTTCATGAAATTTAATTTTCATTAAATTATTTTTGTGAAGAAAGGAATTTTACAACATGAAAATTAATTAAAATTGTTATTGATAATCTTTCATTCTTGACGTGGCTCGGGCTCGAACCCTGGCCGGCAGGTTACCATGACATGTTTCGATCGCAACCACTCGATCTCCTCAGATGGATTTGCCGTCTTACACTCGCAGCCATCGACGACTGCTGACGTCACTAGTCAAACATCAATCCTTAAACCAAATTGTATTTTAACATTTGGTAGATCGAAATTTGCTTTCCTGAATGATTATCCATTTTAATTGATCTTACATGTTTTTTCCTTTACTTCTGTTTTTTCGTACTTTCGTCAAGAATTTTTCTTGAAGTCCAAGTACATTTTTTGTTTTTTTCACTTTGTCTTTCTCTTTTCTGTTGACCTTTTTCAGCACAACTTGAAGGACAAATGTACACATAGAGCTCGTGCCTTAGCTTTAACAATAATTAGTATTGTGGTTATTTTGTTGAACTATTTATGGTTTTTAATCCAAATTTTTAATATTTTTAATTAGGCTTAAGTTCATGAAATTTAATTTTCATTAAATTATTTTTGTGAAGAAAGGAATTTTACAACATGAAAATTAATTAAAATTGTTATTGATAATCTTTCATTCTTGACGTGGCTCGGGCTCGAACCCTGGCCGGCAGGTTACCATGACATGTTTCGATCGCAACCACTCGATCTCCTCAGATGGATTTGCCGTCTTACACTCGCAGCCATCGACGACTGCTGACGTCACTAGTCAAACATCAATCCTTAAACCAAATTGTATTTTAACATTTGGTAGATCGAAATTTGCTTTCCTGAATGATTATCCATCTTAATCGACTTTACATGTTTTTTCCTTTACTTCTGTTTTTTCCGTACTTTCGTCAAGAATTTTTCTTGAAGTCCAAGTACATTTTTTGTGAAAAAAAAACAAAAAATGTACTTGGACTTCAAGAAAAATTCTTGACGAAAGTACGGAAAAAACAGAAGTAAAGGAAAAAACATGTAAAGTCGATTAAGATGGATTATCATTCAGGAAAGCAAATTTCGATCTACCAAATGTTAAAATACAATTTGGTTTAAGGATTGATGTTTGACTAGTGACGTCAGCAGTCGTCGATGGCTGCGAGTGTAAGACAGCAAATCCATCTGAGGAGATCGAGTGGTTGCGATCGAAACATGTCATGGTAACCTGCCGGCCAGGGTTCGAGCCCGAGCCACGTCAAGAATGAAAGATTATCAATAACAATTTTAATTAATTTTCATGTTGTAAAATTCCTTTCTTCACAAAAATAATTTAATGAAAATTAAATTTCATGAACTTAAGCCTAATTAAAAATATTAAAAATTTGGATTAAAAACCATAAATAGTTCAACAAAATAACCACAATACTAATTATTGTTAAAGCTAAGGCACGAGCTCTATGTGTACATTTGTCCTTCAAGTTGTGCTGAAAAAGGTCAACAGAAAAGAGAAAGACAAAGTGAAAAAAACAAAAAATGTACTTGGACTTCAAGAAAAATTCTTGACGAAAGTACGAAAAAACAGAAGTAAAGGAAAAAACATGTAAGATCAATTAAAATGGATAATCATTCAGGAAAGCAAATTTCGATCTACCAAATGTTAAAATACAATTTGGTTTAAGGATTGATGTTTGACTAGTGACGTCAGCAGTCGTCGATGGCTGCGAGTGTAAGACGGCAAATCCATCTGAGGAGATCGAGTGGTTGCGATCGAAACATGTCATGGTAACCTGCCGGCCAGGGTTCGAGCCCGAGCCACGTCAAGAATGAAAGATTATCAATAACAATTTTAATTAATTTTCATGTTGTAAAATTCCTTTCTTCACAAAAATAATTTAATGAAAATTAAATTTCATGAACTTAAGCCTAATTAAAAATATTAAAAATTTGGATTAAAAACCATAAATAGTTCAACAAAATAACCACAATACTAATTATTGTTAAAGCTAAGGCACGAGCTCTATGTGTACATTTGTCCTTCAAGTTGTGCTGAAAAAGGTCAACAGAAAAGAGAAATACAAAGTGAAAAAAACAAAAAATGTACTTGGACTTCAAGAAAAATACTTGACGAAAGTACGAAAAAACAGAAGTAAAGGAAAAAACATGTAAGATCAATTAAAATGGATAATCATTCAGGAAAGCAAATTTCGATCTACCAAATGTTAAAATACAATTTGGTTTAAGGATTGATGTTTGACTAGTGACGTCAGCAGTCGTCGATGGCTGCGAGTGTAAGACGGCAAATCCATCTGAGGAGATCGAGTGGTTGCGATCGAAACATGTCATGGTAACCTGCCGGCCAGGGTTCGAGCCCGAGCCACGTCAAGAATGAAAGATTATCAATAACAATTTTAATTGATTTTCATGTTGTAAAATTCCTTTCTTCACAAAAATAATTTAATGAAAATTAAATTTCATGAACTTAAGCCTAATTAAAAATATTAAAAATTTGGATTAAAAATATTACATATCTGTAATCAATTTAAAATATTTTCAAATTGGAAACAAAAAAACATTCAAACATAAACAAAAAATTAATTAAACATTGTAAGTATAAAATTATATAATAATTAATTTAACATAACCAAATAAAAAAGGAAAAACAAAAATACAGTTTCTTTATTTGAATAAGCAAATAATGTTATTTTTGAACTGAAGTGCATTACTTATAACTTGAGAGTCATATGGAAGTTTATTCCAGAGACGAGAAGCGTATAGAAAGAATTGCCATTCGGATATCAAACTATGATGTCTAAAGAGAATCAATCTTCTTCCCCTATTGGATCTTGACAAATTCAATCGATCATATAAATGCTGTGGTTGTTTGGTGTAAATAATCTTATGTAGGAATACATAGTAATATTTCAGTTTTAAGAAGACTATCAAAACTTATGCAATACAACTTTGTCGAAAACCCTTAAACCCTATCAAATCGTTTCAAACCATAAACATATCGGGCGATATTATTAAAAACGACGTTAAGTTTTCTTTTACTTTGTGGGTCACAACTAGCAAAAATTTCACACCCATATAAGAGAGTATGTATTAAATAGGTTTTATCAAGAAGTATTCTAATATTTATTGGCGTGCAGTGCTATATATATATATATATATATATATATATATATATATATATATATATATATATATATTATTATTAAACTTAAGTTTTATATCCTTTTTATAGTTATGACTTGCACTCGTCTTTACAACAAAAAGTTTTGTATTTGCAATAACTTAAATTAATAATTCGTAACATGAGCATTATTAAAAACTAATGACAGTATTTTATTGCATAAATTTTATAAAATAATGAGTTAAATTTACATATACACAAAGAGTAAGCAATTTAAAAGAGCGTTATAAAAAAAAGGTAACTAAAAATATTTCAATAAGGAAATTGAAAATATTTTTTTAAATTGATTTTGTATATGAAGAAATTACATGAATTTTAATTACCATGATATTTTTAGTTTGAAAATGTTGTGATAGCTTCATAAGATATAGAGCATCTTCATCCAAGTCTTTTGTATGTTTGGCGTATGCTTTTCGAAAGCTTGTCACATATGGATCGGAAGTATTTTTGTAATATCCATAACGCGATTCTTGGGCATCCTCTAAGAGCTGACCAAAAGGCAATGCTGCAAAGTATTTTAAAATACTTTCATCATGTATAAGTAATTTCCACCAATTAGTAATGTAACGCGTTTGTATAATATTTTTCCCTTTTTAAAGAGCAATTTAAAACAATTATTAAAAATTCGTAAAATAAAGGCAACAGCTGGTGGCAAATAATTGAAGTTTTGAAAAATATTGACACTTGACTACTTAACTCGTTTTCTTATCGGTACTCGATTAAATACTTTTTATAACACGAACATTTTTGGAAAATACAAACAAACTATTTTATGTAATCTTTCATATTTGTTTGTTTTTTATTTTATTTGATTTTACTTATTTGTAGCGGGTAAAATTATTTAAAAGAACATGAATAATTTTTTTGCTATTGATTACTTAAGTACCCAAATACTTACACTTTTACAACTCTAAAAAATTAACATAACAAAAAAAAAATAAATGCTTCACAAACAAGTTTAATTAATTAATATTTATTCACTTTTTGTTTTGGTTTAATTTTTATTTCAACTTTTATTTTATTTAACAATTTTTTCACAATTTGTATGCTTTTTATTTGTTACTTTTGTTTGTTTACCTTTTGAAACATATGTTTTTTTGATTTACAAAATTTTACTGCAAAAATTTCTGCAGTAAAAATTTGTAAATACTCAGACAAGAACTGTCACTTTTCGCTCTCAATTTATATTCTCATTTACTGCATTTTGTGTACTCGAACGCAATTTCGTAAAAAAGTTTAGTAAAAAATAGTAAAAACTTTTGTGTTCTCGAACGCAACTATTTTTGATAAATTACACTAAGATATTATTAAACATTACCAAAACTTGCGGTTATTTTTTTTTTCTAATACCTCGCTTAATTTACTTAAAGCAGTAGATTCCGGCCCAATAAAAAATTGAGCTTCAGACGAAGCCGAATTGTAAGGGAGATATGTAAGAGTTTCGCTTACCATATCGCTTACGGAAGGCAAAAAATTTATATGGTGAGTTCCCACTTTGAATCAATACATTTTTGACTCAAAATATTCAATATTCAATTCATATTAAAACTCGTGAACGTAGCGTTCTACTTTACACACTGAATATTTTTTACAGTAGCGGAGTTCAGTGTTTGATGCGAATGGTCTTGCGAAAGTGCAAATGCAAAATATTGTAGCTTTTGTTTGAAATCCAACAACAAAATGTACAGAATTGCAATTGTCACATCATTGCTTTTGCGCAACACTAAAACTGTTTAGCTTTTTTTTGCTACATGTATTGCGTTTACATAACTGATACTCGAACAGCTGACATTTGTAAACAATAATTTAGAATCGTTAAACAAAATTTAAAATATGGAGCCGACAACTCTAAATAAAAAATTAAAAAGATAAAAACCCAACAAAAAGTGGAAGGCTGATGAAATAAAAACGGTTTTTGATTATTTGGAGCAGTCAGAAAACATAGAGGTTAGCATTAAAGAGAAGTTCTTAATTTTTCAAAAGCAATTTCTTTATTATTATTATTATTAAGACACCAACAGCTCAAATGTTTTATAAAAAATTTATTGAAAAAAGCTGTATCTATGCAACCTGGGATATTATAAGGTGGAAGTTACGATATTTTAAGGCATCTTATAAAAAGGCCAATGATTGGCGTAGTTCTACTAATGCTGCGATAATATTTTCTTTTGCACTGCTTCGTGGCTTTTTAAAAGAATTTCACAAAATAATCAAACACCTTTTTGTAAATTTTCACAACCAATAATTCCGTAAAACAGCTGTTATCTAATTTGCATCTAGCCTTGCAAAGTTGCTTAAAATACCGCTCGCTGTCAATGATAAAATTATTGCACTACCAAACCGTTGCAACCTAAAACGCACCAAACGTTGAATACCGCTAGTTATTTTTTAGTATTGGTGCGAAAGATAATTGTTGCAATGTTGGATAGAAAGCGTTCTTGCAATCAAATGCTGGCAGCCTTACCTCCCGAGCGAACTCTGTTGGATCGAAAGTTTACCACCACGGGTGTTGATTTTACAGGTCCTTTTGACATAAATAGTTTTAATGATAGGTCTTGTCGAATAACGAAAGGATATGAATGCGTTTTTGCATGATTTTCTACAAGGGCAGTTCATTTGGGGGCGACTTCTGATTTGACATCATACGCGGTTTTTTCTGCTTTTCGTGGGTTTATTGCCAAACGTGGCTGCCCTTTAACAGTTTTTTTTCCGGATAATGGCAAAAATTTTGTAGGAGCTTCTAATGAGATTGAAAGGGACTTTCGTACGATTATTGCGAAAATAAGGCCGGAATGTGTTTACTTTGGTATTTAGGGTATTTCGTGGTGTTTTATCCCGGATGGTACCCCTCACATTGGCGGATTGTGGGGGGCCGCGGTTGAGAGTTTTAAGTCACATTTTCGTAGGGAGGATCAAACGTCAAATATAAATTTGAAGAATTATCTACTATACTTGCTAGAATAGAGGCTTGTTTGAATTCTCTTCCATTGGGCCTTATGTCGAAGAACCCTGATGTTCCTGTAGCTTTAACTCATGGCCATTTCTTATTTTCACAGGTATGTAAAACTTAATTGATTCCTAGTAACATGGACGCATTAGCTACCATCTTCGAAGAGTGTGATAGCAATGGATGTAACCAATCCCATCCTTACCAGCAGCTATGGCGGTTTCAGGGACAATCAACGGACTCTCATCTAAACCGTCCTCACTGGTTGGTGGAGGTGGATCCGAAGAATGACACGGTAGCCCCAGTTGACGACCTTGGTTCAAAAACTGAGTCTGCACCTGTCCCACCATGACCAAAACTATCTCCTTGCAGTTTTTGCAAGAAATCTTATCCCTAAAGAGGTTGTTTTCGTTTCCGTCAGTCCTTACGTTTGGACACTGTTCTCGCTGCCTCTCTACTAGCCATTCCGTTCGTGATTGCGAAGCAATTAAAGTTGTGTTAGGTGTCAGGGTGAGCATAATACTCTATTATATTCCCCTACACGTGGCGCATTAGCGCCAACTGAGTCTAAGGCAATCAATAAAAACCGTCCAAACCCACACACGTCAAACCCACGCCCAAGTCTTACGATGCCATTACTACTACGTCATGCGGTTACTTTTTCTCCCACTTTGCAGGCTAAACTCACTATTGGTGAGAGATATATTTAAGTGCGGATAGCTATTGTTTTGTGCTGCAGCATATGCTACATAAGTGAACAATTAGTGAGAAAGTTGAAAATCAATGTCGCTGATTCGTATTGTCGTGTCAGAGTTGGATACAATTAGGACCCAACAAAACAGATCTCACTAACCGTGAAAGTTAGAAAAATTAACGGCATTAAAACGCCTGTTGAGGACGTGGTTAAAAGTGTGTGTGCGTTGTTTCCTGGTGTTAAGTATGCAAACCCAAGATTTTACCATTTGGGTCATGTGGCATTGGTTTTCGGTCTAGAAGTTGGTTCACAGGTGCTTACTTGGCTGGGTCATATCGGCCGTTTTGATCAATCATATATCAGTTGATGGATCTGTCGTGTCCGACCGAACGCACTTTTAGAGACCGAACCCGAACTTCGGTAAATTTTGACAAGTTCGGCCGAACCTGAACCCGAACTTTTTGTTAAAAAATCTGAACAATTGTACTATTTTTAATGTATTAATTTAAAACAAAATAAAATTTCGGGAAATTATTACACTTTTGGAAGGATGCAACATGAAAAGATAAAGTGCACTTTAAAGTAGTCAAAGCTATTTTATAGTTAAAAAATAAATAAGTAATTGCTTTTTTTAAGACAAAAAATAAAGTTCAAGTTTAATACAGTATACATTAGGGCTATAACTTTTTCTCCACTTTTTGCGAAAATCAAAAACGGCATAGTATAGTCGTGTAGAACATTGAAAGTTATTAATAAAAAATTCGATAATTTTTTCGGATTGTTAAAAAAGTTCACGCAGGGATCAGTTTGAAGTTTGAAAACAACCATTTTATCTCACGGAAATTTTAAAAAATATAAACCTGATATTTGTATATATTCCTATAAGTAACACTTAAATGCTATTTTGGAATTTAGCCACTGCTTTAGATTTAAAAATTATCTTAGAAGGTTTTAGAAATTTGCTTCCCTGCGTTAGGTTTTTTTTTTTCGCAAAACGACGAAAGACAGGTGTTTTACTAAAACATTCTTGGCCACTCCGTCGCACACTGGGGATTTCGCGGAAAAAAGTCAAATTGTCAACATAGTCTTCAAGCAATATGCAGTGATATGCTGCAATTTTAGACTAAATGGTACAATCAAATCAAACAGATTTACTCCGATCTGACTGCCAGTTTTTTTTTATATCCGTCTCAAACTCAGAACTTGTGTGTTTTACCGAACCAACTTAATTTAAACCTAAGAATTTAAATACGAATATTATTTTACTATGTGAGCTAACGTTTTTCTTTTTTTTTCTATTTAAAGTAGTATATTTCAGTATACTAAAATTGAAAAAAAAAATCTGCAGAGACTTAAGTTTTTTTTTTTTTTTTGTATTTTTATGGACATATAACAAAAATCCCATTTTTCTCCAAACATTTGGACCTGGAATTTTTTCTTTACTTTTCCTCAGTTTGAAATCACACCGAATACATTGTCTTATATCTGTTTTAACATTATTAATCAATTTCAAGTGCCACCAGGTGCCACCTCTCAAGTTTTTGCATTACACAGTACAACATTTTTCAGCTGATTGATTCGGGACTCAATTCTGATAAGGCTCTTTTGTTTAACATAACTCGAGAACCACTAGTCGGATTTTGCGGAAAAAAATTTAGAAAAATCAAGAATTACAAATACTTTCATCTGTTTATATAACATTTTGCTACATAAGCAACAGTTTCGCAGTTATAAATAAATGTATGAAGAAAAAAAATATTTTTTGCCCAAAAAATTTAAATTTTTTATTTTTAATTCATAAAAAATCCAAAACAGTAAAAAAAAGTTTCAAGTTTTATTACTTTCACGTAAAGTCGCATAACCTATGAAAAAAATGAGACATAAATCATGAAAATCGATGAACGCGTTTCGCTTTTATTCACAATTAAGTGAAGGTATGCATTTCAAAAATTTGCTCGAGATATGCACAAAATTCTTTGCAAAAACCTTTATGACTTTTTTTATGATTCTCAGAATTAAAAAAAAAAGCAATAAACAAAAGGTTATTTGATTTTTATGATTGCGGTAGCAAAGTAATAAGCGGTAATAAATGTGCGTGGAAAATTGAAAGGAAAAAAGGTAAGTGCACTTTTTTAATTATTTGGGTTTTTTTCGTTGGCTACCTGCATGATTTTTTTACACAAATTGCACCCACATTTATGAGTGGTCATGTTTTAGAACGTTTCGAAAAATTTTAAACGCACACGAAACAGGTGTATAGACTCCCTTAAAAGATGCGCGAATTCATAAGTACCTTTCAGTAAAATGTTGAAACTTACGTAGTATTTATAGGTGTTCACTGATCGATTTTTGTCATTCAACAAGTGCTGGCGAACGCGAAATCATTTAATTATAACTGAAACTAAGGACCAAGAGTTTTACGGCAATGGAAAGTTTTTCTATTTCTCATGGGGTTTTATGCTCGAAGCTTCTGGAATTTGACAAAGACAGAACAAAATTAAAACAGTTTTTGCAACAATTGCACGTTGGCTTAAACGATACTAGAGCATGTGAAATTTTGGATACAATATATAAACACTTTTACTATAACTTCAAACAAAGATGGCAGGATTCTAACCGTACGAAGTCGCGATTTGAAAAAAAGAATGTAAATTGGCTTGAAGGCACATTTACAATTAAGTTTACTGAGGCTGAATGTTCTACCAGTTCTGCACTTGGTCGGCCCCGCAAATCGTTTGAGGAGTGCTGTGATCGCGCCAAACGATACAAAAGGGATGAAGTACGTTCTATGTTTCCTCAAGAAGTAATTGATTTTTCTTCTAATATTTCAAAAACCAACCACAAAATTTGTACATTAAAAACTTTGGGGATGTTTACAAAGCTTGAACTTACAAAAGAAAAATACGAGTATTTAATGCATTGGTTACAAAATGAAGGATATAACATACTCGTACCATACAAACAACTCACGAAAGAAAAAACTAACAGTTATCCTCTAGAAATTTCTATTACTGAAAGTTCAGGCAGTGTACCTCTGCAAAATCTGTTGGATCATACTGCTAAAAGAGTCCAAATCAGTAAAGGAAATAAATAATATTGAAAGCGGAAATCTAACAATGTACTATAAATGGGGATGTGATGGGGCATCTGGTCAAAGCGAATACCAACAGAGGTTTTCAGATGATGAAATTTCTGACTCTCATTTATATATGACATCAGTTGTACCACTAAAATTATCATTGAGTGATGACATAAATAAATTAGTATGGAACAACAATAAACCTTCTTCCACACAATATTGTAGAACACTACAGTTTGCGTACGTTAAAGAGACACCTCAAGTTATACGAGAAGAAAAGAGAAGAGTCGATGAGGAGAAATCTCAACTAAAAGAATTTGAGTTAACAGTAAATAATCGTAACTTTAAAGTTAAACATGAATTATATTTTACAATGATTGACGGCAAGACAGCACAATCAGTAACAGAGACACCAGCAGCATCTTCTTGTTTTATTTGTGGAGCAACAACATCCAAGATGAATAAAATCGAAGAAGTTCAAGCTATGCCCGTAAATGAACAAGCACTGCAATTTGGTATGTCACCACTTCATGCGCGTATTAAGCTGATGGAGTGTCTTTTGCATGTAGCTTACAATCTTGAATTTAAACGTGGAAGAGTCGACTCAAATACTCGTCCGATAAGAGAAGCCCGAAAATGTTTGATAAAGCGTGAAATTAAAGAGAAAATTGGAATACAGGTTGATACTGTTAAACAAGGCTCTGGTACGACAAATTCAGGAAATACGTCACGAAGATTCTTTGCTAATCCTGCTTTAATTTCCGAAATCACGGGTCTAGATGAAGACATAATCAAGAGGTTTTCAACAATTCTCGAAGCTATAACCATTACCGAGGCACTAGATCCGAAAAAATTTGGTGATTTTTGTCTGGAGACGGCAAAAAAGTTTGTTGCACTGTACGAGTGGTACAATATGCCACCAACACTCCACAAAATTCTGATTCATGGAAAATATATAATTGAAAAGTGTATTTTTCCTGTAGGCTTATTATCCGAAGAGGCTCAGGAAAGTCGTAACAAAGACTATAAAAAATATCGCCTTAGACACTCCAGAAAATGCAGTCGAATTGCCACGAACGAAGATATTATGCACCGAATGATGGTAACATCAGATCCCATGATCTCACACTTGACTCCTTCATTTAGCCAGAAAAAGCATAGTGATATAAGCGACGAAGTTAAGGCTCTTTTAGAATAATAAATTAAAAAGTAGATTTAAAATAAATAATAAATTAAAAATTAAAAAAATCATTTAAATTTTTTGTTAGTTAGGACTTTTTACATTGTAGGTAACGATATACATTTGTCTAGCTTTCTTTATTTTGATTACTTTTGTATATAACTATATAAATAAAACTAAGTTTGTGATGAAATTAAAAATAGATTTAAAATAAATAATGAATTAAAAAAATCATTTACATTTTTTTTGTTAGTTAGGGCTTTTTACATTGTAAGTAACGATATATATTTCTCTAACTTTCTTTATTTTGATTACTTTTGTGTATTACTATATAAATAAAACTAAATTTGTAATGAAATCATTATATTTTTTGAAAAATATACTTTTTTCCTCACCTCCATACAAAAATCCCCAGTGTGCGTCGTACTATGCCAATAATTTGGTATTGTATTTTTTGAATTCGTTTGGGGTGTATTTTCCCTTAGTGGCGTTTAATATCGACGGTAGTTTGTTTGCTTGGCAATGAACTCCCCATTGACATTTGTTTGGCGCAACATTTGCATTGAACGCTTGCTCAATTTTAAAAAAAAAAAAACTCCAAAATGGTTTGGATGACATTTTTATCCGGAAATATGTATACTATAAAGTTTGGTTTGTGGCTCACCCAAAACTATAGATTATCTTACCATTCGCAAAATATAAATAGAGAGTATTTATTTGGCAAATCAAATTTAACCGTTATTTTTGTTGTTGTATTTTTTACCGTCTTCTAAAAATTACACATAAAGACATTTTTTATACATTTAAGGATTCACTGTATTAAACAAAATAGTCAGTTGCAAAAAACACCAACTATAAATTTACTATTTTTCAAATGACTACAAATTGGTTTTAACCTCATGCAGATATCAACCAAACATATTGCATAGAGGCACACGTAAAATTCAAATAAAAGCAAAATAAGTAAAACAAGCACGCCATGAAGTCAAATGAAAAAAAAATTTATACAAACATTTTAAAATAATTAAAAATTAATTCAATACAAATCTGTTTATGTACAGCAATTATGAAGCGTATTTATTTCAGCACTATTATATATCATCATTTAGGGCAATTTAATGCAAAATTTTATTAAATAGTTATTTCTATATCAAAATACTTATAGATATACATATATGTATATGTATGTTCATATGTATCGGGTGTTTTTTTTACAGGTTTGTTTTTCGAATAGAGATAAAACTGGCATTTTGTGGTCAAATCTGGCAACTCTAATGTCATTTATGTTCAGTTTGGTTTGCCATTTCATCATGAACAGGTTGACAAAAGAACAACGCTTGCAAATCGTGCAAATTTATTTCGAAAATAACGGTTCAGTTCGCGAAGTTTACCGCAAGCTCCGTCCATTTTATGGTCGACATAATCGTCCATCAGAGCAATTAATTCGGTTAACCATGGATCGTTTTCGCACTACGTTTACTCTATGTGATAATACGCATCCGCAGAGACGTCGAACAGTGCGCACCGAAAAAACAATTGCCGCTGTAGAGCAAAGTGTTGAAGATGACTCATTCGGGAATCGATTCGCCACCGTGCACAGCAATTGGAGCTTTGTCCATCAACTTTATGGAAGATTTTGCGCAAAGATCTTGGCTTGCGACCTTACAAGATCCAGCTTGTGCAAGAATTAAAGCCGCGAGACCATGCAATGCGTCGTAATTTTGGTGTATGGGCCGAAAATGAGATTGATCTCGATGCTGATTTTCATCGCAAAATTTTGTTCAGTGATGAGGCTCATTTTTGGTTGAATGGCTACGTCAACAAGCAAAATTGCCGCATTTGGAGTGAAGAGAATCCACATGAGACCCTTGAGACGCCATTACATCCACAAAAACTGACTGTTTGGTGTGCTCTATGGGCTGGTGGAGTCATTGGGCCATACTTCTTCCGAAATAATGCTGGAGGGGCAGTTACCGTTAGTGGAGACCGGTATTAAGCCATGATAACCGACTATTTTGTTCCCGAATTGGATGGCATGAATGTGGATGAGTTGTGGTTCCAACAAGACGGCGCTACATGCCACACAGCGCACGCCACAATCGATTTATTGAAGGAAACATTCGATGAGCGCATAATTTCGCGGAATGGACCTGTCAATTGGCCACCAAGATCGTGTGATTTGACAACAATGGATTATTTTCTTTGGGGATATGTGAAGTCGCTCGTCTACGCCAACAAACCAGAAACGTTAGGGGAATTGGAAGCCAACATTCGTGGCGTTATTGCCGACATACGGCCCCATATGCTCGAAAAAGTGGTTGACAATTGGACCTGTAGAATTGGCTTTATTCGAGCCAGCCGCGGCGGCCACATGCCTGAAATCATATTTAAACATTAATGGCATAAAATTATCCTTCCAATAAAGCCAAATTGATGGTCATTAAAACGATTTTCGTGTGTTTTATTTCAATTCGAAGTTCTATACCACTGATAAAAACACCCGATACATATATTTTTTTGACAACAATTTTTTAAAATTTAAATAATTTATTATAAACTAACAATTTTATTAATTAACTACAAATAGGTTTAAAAATAAGTAATTAGTAGTAAGTTAAAAAGTCATGCAAAGATGGCCAATTGACTACTGCCTATGACATGCCTATGTTTAAATAATGAGTCGTCGACAAGAAAAAGAGTCACTTAATCAACTAGATGTGGTTATAAAAAAACCAGTTTATAGTTACTTAAAAATGTGTTTGACTTCCTACAGGGTTTTATGTAGTCATCGCTGTATTTTTTCGAACTAATAATCATAGAGAAAAATAGTTGTATTGATTTCGTACTATTTTCATAAACAATGATGCCAAATTATTATTTGAAATTATAATAAATATGTAATTTCATAAAAAAGTTCGGTGTTCGGTAAAGTTCGGTAAAAATTTCGCCGAACACCGAACTTTGACCGAACATAATTTTTTGCCGAACTCCGTAACCGAACCCAAACGTTTGGTCGGACACTACCATTCAAATATCAGTTGATGGATCTGTCGTAAAATCTACTCAAATGTCAGTTATTGGATCTGATATAAAAACCATTTACACACCACGCAATGTTTAAGTTTTTTTTTTTGTCAATAGTTATTTATTTAATCTTCATATATTCAATATGAACTAACAATAATAAATCAAATCTTATCCAAATACTTTGTTTTGTGTCCTACCAGTGCCAGACACCACATTTCGTCATCAAGGTTTCTGTTGGGTGAGTTCTGCAGTGTCTCTTCTTCTTGAGCGAGTGTGGCCGCCATGATTTAAAATATTTCGAGCTAGTTGATTTAGGGGTAGTTCAAGCCTTTTAAATATGTAACTGCATATTTTGTAATCATAGTTTTTACTAATGGCACATCAAGATCCTAATGGATGTTTGAGTTTTTAACATACCAGGGAGCGGCTGTGATTATTCGAAGAGGCCGAGGCAGTGTCTCATAGCTGAATACCGTAGCACCAGATAGGCTGTAAGATAGAGTTGTAAAGTAGAAACTTGCAATCGAGACTAAGGGCCGAATTCTTCTAATAAGCCAAAAACAAATCATTTTCCACGGTAACTACCGATCTAGATGTATACCGAGATATTTTACATGCGAGATATTATATGATTATTGATTTTAATAGGGGGGGCATGATTTCCGGCGCAATGTGAATGTTATATGTACGAATTTTTGATTATAGACCATTATCCTCCATTGTTGACATTCGGTAGGTCACATTTACCAACTTCATGTGATTTGTCAAATTTGACACATTTTGGTTCCATGTAACAATAAGAAGCACTGTGGAAAACCCTTTGACATTTTCTACACTGAGGGATTTCCTTTTTTTAAATTTTTCCCATTTGATTGGAAGAATATAACAATAATTGCCTTTAGCGATTTAATATGGCTATCGGAAGATATCTGAACTAAAAACATAGGAAGTTTATAGCCTTCCTTTTTAGATTTAGTTGTTGAAAAGTTATTAACCTTGATAAACTTTAAATTTTCAGATTCGAAATAAAAAAGTTTATTCATAATTTCATCTGGGGCCTAATTATGGCAGTCGTGATCGAGTACTTTCTCGATTCGAAAGCAATTTAATATCTAATTATATCAGTTAAGACTGAACGAATCGGAATTATTTTTTCAGTGTTGTAAAGCATTAATTTGAGTTTCACAATACTGAAAAAATAATTTCGATTCATTCAGTACGACTGAAATAAAATTGCTTTCGAATCGAGAAAGTACTCGATCGCGGATGCCAGAATTAGGCCCCAGGATCTGATCCAGCTGGTAACCCTTTTAAGAGAAAGGTTTTAGTTTTTGCGCATTTTGGTGTGAACGTAAAAAATTTTGTATTTGTTTTTTCTAGACGTCTTTTTACACGCATGTAGTTTTCAATTGTATTAAATATTAAAGTGTTTTAACTTTTATACTCTTTTATTTTAAAGTCACTTTTCTTGAAACAATTTTTTTTATAAATTTTATTAATTCTGCTGATTTTATATCAAACATATGAATTGGTGGAACTTTTTGAATTTTGTTATGATTATTAGCTTTTTTATTTTCATTCCTTGTATTTTGAGTTAAGTTTTGACTTGTTGACAGCGATGCCAACTTAGTGCTTTTGGCACTATTTATGGTGCTTTTCGATGCCTCAAAACGCCAAAATTTTTATCCTTAGTACCAAACTAAGAAAAAGCACTAACTTGGTGCTTTTTCAATTTTTCGTTAGTGCCTTTAGTGCTTTTTACAATTTTTATTTTTTTCTATAATTTTTTAAAACTTTGATGATAATGAGGATGACTAAGATGAGAATTGCTATTTGGTGTACAATTTTAAGAAGGACTGCAAAGATTTTAAGATTTCAAATGATAGGCTTCCTAGCAATTTGGAAATTTTACAAAACGTCAGTTTTTAGCGTTGACAACATAGAGGCAAAGCTCGATATAACAAATACTCACTTTAACGAAAATCCGATATAACGAATGAGCAAATTTTTTCATTAGTTACATTATATAACGAATGATCAACATTTGTTTGTCCCGGTTTAACGAATGGTTACATGCTGGATGTGCTTTTTTATTTGTTACAAAGTAATACAACACGTAGATTAGTTTTAAGCATAATAAAAGAGTTTTGTTTGAAGCACAGATCACAGTTTGAAGTGTTGTGGAAGCAAGATGTTGAATAGAAAAAGAATATCATTCAGTGAAAAAATAAATATTTTAAAAGAATGTAAAAAGGTGTAAGAAAGTCTTTCTCTAATATCGCAAAAGTATGGAATACCAGTCTTCGATTTGCACTTTAAAAAAGAGTATTGCCAGAAAAAGCAGTTGAAAAAAGTTTGCAAGCTTCATACAAACCATCATTTATTACCGATTTTACGTATGCAAGTTCAATAAAAATGAATATAATAAAATCTCGATTTAATGATAAATGTAGTTAATTTTGTATTTAAAAAAAAGTTCGGTATTACGAATCTCTCAGTCATTCGTTATACCGGGCTTTGCCTGTATTAAGCAATCGTAATAAAAATTATGTATTTGTTTTCAGTAAACATTTTTTAAAGATGTAGACATAGAAAATAGAAAAAGGACGCAAAGACTTTAAAAACAAAAAAAAAAGAGCCGTAACTTGATATAAGCAAAGTGTTTAATAAATAAAAAACAGCTGACAGAAAATGCTTTTGTAACGAGTGTTGTTTAACCTGCCATTTTTTCATGCGCTTTAGTTTTCAAACACAAGACACTAGTCTCCGATTAACCGCGTGTAAGTAGTGTGTTTAGAGCGGTTCTAGCGCAACTACGCCATACAAAGTTGGGAGCAAGCCGTAACCCAATAAACAATTTAATGTAAAAACTATCGCCTATCCATCGCCTTCTTATCGTTTATTTATGATTTTTAAAATTTTGTGGGGGATGATAATTTTACTTGTGCATAAGAATTTGTGGAAAAAAATTTTTTTGTTTATTTAGTGGCAGGTGTTAAATTTCTTCGTGTACGTGTCTTGAAGATTTTAAAATTTTGTGAGGGATGATAATTTTACTTGTGCGTTTTCGTAATAAAGATAACACTGATCGTGGAATAATTATTTTTAGTTTTTTCAGTGATTGTGTGTGTGTGTTTAGAATAGTTAATGACATTGTTGCATAGGTTTTCTAGTGACTTTTTATATACATACCTCGGTAGGCTTGTGGGATAGTGAGCTAATCTCAGTATAAGGGTTGCATATTTCATTATCACCAGAGACTCTGGTCTGTTTTACTATAGCAGACTAAGGATCTAAGCAACTATTGATCGGTTGTGTGTGTGTGTGTGTGTGTGTGTGTATGATTGATAACGATTATTCATGTGAAAAGTAGGATTCCATCCACTTTTTTTTGTATCAACAGCAACCAGCTGCACATTAACTGTGTTTACATAATTAATCAGCATAAATACTCAGAATTATATTACAAAAAACAGTAGAAAGTAACTTCTTGGTTAATATTTTTCCTTATCGTACTCTACTCCTCCTTATTTATAACAACAACAACAACAACTTAGAATATACATGAATAGAGCTGACGCAGCTGTAACAAGTCTTAAGGCGCCCGTACACGACATGTATTTGTCATCTGACATGTCAAATTTTCAAGTCATGTCTGTCAAAATTGCTGTTTTACATAAGGTTTATCATATTCGGTCACAAACGTACATGTAATTTGCTTCTGACATTGTCTCTGTTTTTTTTCGCATTGTTATTGCAGAAACCACAGTAGTTCTCGGTTTCAAAATAGCTTGCTGCCGCCACGAAAATATTTATTTGCGCCGTAAAATAATTAAGCCATCTTAACATTTTTTTCTTTTATTTTAAAGATACCAATTTAGAATTTTATAATGAAACGGTTTTTATGTATATATTTACATAAATTCTATTCAATGGTAAGATGAGCATACATATCTTGGTATTGTAAAATATTAACTTCAGCCGGCTAATGATTCCGTCAATAGTTGACGCCGATGCCAGTTTCTTCCCGGCATAGATTTCTGATGTCAGATGGTTTGTCAGAAGAAAATAGAGCACGCTCTAATTGAAATTTTGTCAGATGACTTTGCGTCTGACTTCTACAGAAGCAAAGTTAAAAAGGTAACACACGACATGTATGTGTTTTTCAGTGGGAAATTTGACATGTCAGATGACAAAAACATGTAGTCTATACGCTCCTTTACAAACAGAAAACAAATAAAAAAAATGTTTGGTTTTCTGAAATTCTTTAATTCTACTAAAATAAGCCCCGCCTTTTATTTATAAATTTGTTAACTAATGAAATATGACGGGACTGTACCAAAAATTTGATTAATTGTGAAATTCAAACTGTTGATTGAACATGCTTACTCATGTTTATAATTATTAAATATCACAAATACATTAATAAGACTAACCTAGCTATATTAAAACCAAATATGATTGAACATGCTTAAAAGTAAAATTTTTATCTATAATAATAAAGAGATATAAATACCGCATACAATTTATTTAAACAATTAGAATATTGCGATATTTCATAAAGTTAAAATACTATTTTTTAATAATTGTGTTTAATATTTTAATATATTAAAATTTTTAAATTAAAATTAAAATGGTTAAAGATTTAAAATCCGAATGAAATAATAAAGATTCTCATCATCATTTAATACAATCTCCATACACGCCACGCTATAGCATAAACGGCAATCTTCATAGAGAAGATGAACGTTTAAAAACTTTTATATGTTGACCATTAAAATGGTTAGATAAAAAGGAATAAGCAATGACTGGTTTGTTTTATAGCGGAGATTACGATAAAACAAAATGTTATTTTTGCGAAGTTAAAATTTGGAATTGGGGGCCTACTGATCAACCTTTAACAGAACATTTGCGTTGGTCACCAAATTGTGCTTTACTGAGAAGACGTTGTACCAATAATGTACCTATTAATTCGAATCTATTAGATCAAATACTACCACCACCCAGCTATGATACCTGTGGTCTAAGAGGTGTAGAAGGGGAAATACGAGACGATCATTTCTATAACATTCCAGAATATAATTATATAGAAGGGAACATATCATCGGTATCAATAGATGTAAAAATATAACATATTATGGAGATCAAGTTATTGAAATCCCAATTTCATTTGTTGAATGCTCAAAAACGACATCACAAAACGCTGATTTTTTATCATCATCATCCATAAAAAATATAACAAAATACTTTTTTATCTATCATTTAATATTATTCATCTTATTTATAATTTTATTTGTATTAGAATATATTTTATTTGTTGAAATTAGTAAATAAAGAAAATAAAAGAAAAAATTAAAAATTTTTAATCTGAAAAGATCTGTATATCTTTATCTCTTCCTTTCACATTATTATATAAAAATTAATTAAATATACTCAGATCGATTTAGTTTAACTCATATTAATTTATAGAAATTGATTTAATGCTTTAGTTGAAGAAAAGAAACTAAAGTGAACAGTCATAGAAAATGGACTCCTCTAAAAATTTAATAAATAAATTTAATTCTCTTGGATATAGCAAATCCTTATTACATATTAAGGATCTTATAATGTCAGCTAAATATGTAATTATAAATGCAAGCAGAGTAACAACAAAATATGGTTCCACAATCAAAATTGAGCTGGAGGATAATGTATTATTTTTACCATATCGCTATAATACGCTAAGGGCCACTATTACAACTTGATGTTAGCTAAAGTTAAGATTAAATTGACAGATAATAATGTGTTATCTGTCAAAAAGCGTCTGTTAACTGTCGGATAACAGCTAACGCCAAGTTATAATAATGGCACTAAGTGACGAAGATGTTAAGAACTTATCTTCTGGAGCATATCTTATATCAAAGGAAGGAGAGAAAAACTTACGATTGAAATCATTAGAAGAGGGTGATATCTTTATATCCAATTCTAGATACCCCATATACGCCAACTTTAACAATTATTAAAATTTATTATAATAATAAATAATAATATGTGTATCCATATAATAATAAATTATATTATATTAAATAATTAAATAAAAAATATTGTTTTTCTTTTTATAATAATTTCAATTGTTTTATTTGTTAATTTCTTTTTCAGTTATTTTATATAAAAATTCAAGACATAAATGTCCACAATTAAATGAATCTAATGGTGTTTTCTTTTCTGACAATAATGTTCCATATATGCTACCATTCGTGCGGATTTTTGTTCCATTCTAAAAATATATGCAAAAATGTGAGAAGTTGTCGTTTTCCTTTCTAAACATGTTGCAACAATAAATGGCAAATTTGTTCCATTTCTTACCCGCAGTTATTACTGAGTGTGAGATAATACCCTTTTTTGCATCTGCGTAAAGTACTTTTTTATGCAAGCAAGTATTTTTTATTCTTGTGTTTGCGGACAATTACGTTATATTGTGATTTTTTGTTATATTGTGATGGATATAAAAACTTTTTGTTTTTCGTTTGTTTTACTTTTATTATATTTTTTTGTCGCAAAATTTTTAACAATAGCTGACATTAATTATTAAAAATCAGTGCTGTTAACGCTTATTGGAATTTTAAGAAAATTTTATGTTGAAAATTGCTACAAGCGTGGTGAATATCGCGTTTAGTACAAACTTTGCATTCAATATTGAACACGCTAAATACACATTAGTGTTGAGTGTAAAACGTAGCTATTATTTTGTTCCATTGTAATTAAGAAAAATGTATCACTTTGTAAGGGTTCGTGTAACCTAATAAATATATTACACAACTATAATGCATCATTGTTTTTTAGAAAAGAAAACACCAATAGTTTTGATGTTGATTATAGTTATATTTTATATTTCCTCCTAGGTAATCAATTAGCTCCACTGGTGGTTGTAAATTTCCAAAACTATCATAATATTCTATTTGTTTATTATTTTTATAGTAAGCTACCCAATGTGTACCATTATCGATTGTAGAATCCAAATTAATCACTCCACATTCAATATTTCTGGGATGTTTTGGTATTGAGTCTATCATGAAAATTCCTCTAAAGTGTGGTATATTTTTTGAGAATTTTCGTATATCAATATCAGTCAATGGTCTTTTGGGTAGTTTGTTTAGAAGTTTTTTGCCTTTTCTTCATAAGTTATATCCTTTCTTATATGGTTTAAGATAAAGTCCTTTACCCATTGCTATGGCTTCCATATTCTTATTGTGTCTAGTCGCTTCATCAAGTTGAAGTTTAGCATTCTTTGCTGCATTAACTGCTTTTGCTATGTTAGCACCTCCACTAGGTAGGGTTCCAATTACACCTAATGCAGTTAATATTGGTATTAATGGTAAAACACCTCCAATTTTTAATACACGTATTATACGTGGTATTACAATTTCAGATTTTTTTCCCTTTAAGGATTTCTTAATGGTTTTGCGTGCAATCTTAATAGCACTATTAAGATCTGTTGGTTTTGCTTATTTCAAAATTTTTGTTGTTGCTTTTATCGTTGAATTGAATAGTTGTCTTCCATTAACTTTTTTTGATTTTGATTGTCTATTATTATGGCTTTGCTTAGTCATACCCATACCGAATTTAGTTTTTGCTCTCATTGTGTTAGTAACCAAATATGCAAATGATTTTTCTGGAAGACTGATATCCTTTGAAAGTACTCGTTCCCAAGCTCTATTCTCAAGAATTTTATCAGCTTGATGTCTAATATTTAAATCTTTACTTTTTGAAAAAGCAATATCGTGTTCTTTGCATGCAGCGTCTAATAGATTTATTCCTTTATCACCTCGTTCTAAACGTTTTTGTAATTTCGTTCCAGGACCACAATATTGATATTGATTTCGAAAGGAAGTGAATTTACCAATTTATTAATTAAACCTCCTCCTCCTCTGACGGTTTTATTGCAATTAACTTTGTTGTTAAAACGTATTACCATTTTATATTATTTTATCCTATAAGAAAGCATAATATTTAATTATTTAATTCAGTTATAAAGATGCGTTTAATAAAACAACATAAAAATATTTTTGTTCGCAATGCTGATTCTTTAACGAAAATAAAATCAAAGACTAGACATAGATTACCGAATTCTATTCGTGCGCTAATTGTAGGTCCTTCAAATTGTGGAAAGACTAACGTTATGATTAGCTTACTAGAAAGTTCTAATGGATTAAAATTTGAAAACATCTATTTATACTCAAAATCACTTTTCCAACCAAAGTATGAATATTTAAAAAAATTAATATCGCCAATTCAAGGAATGGGGTTTTATACGTTTTCAGATAATGATTCCGTTATACCTCCTGATGAAGCACAAATATCAGTTATGATATTCGATGATGTTGCATGTGAAAAACAAAACAATATACGTGCATATTTTTGTATGGGTAGACATAAAAATATAGACTCATTCTACTTATGCCAAACATTACAAGAATTCCTAAACATTTAATAAGAGATAATGCTAATATGATTATTATGTTTAAGCAAGATGAAATGAATATGAAACATATTTATGCTGATCATGTCGATAGCGATATGAGTTACGAAAAGTTTCGTGAAATTTGTAGAGAATGTTGGAAGGATAAATATGGATTTTTGGTAATAAGTAAAGATGATGATTTGAATAATGGAAGATATAGAAAGCAGTTTGATTATTTTATAACATTATAAAATCGAGAATATATTACATACCATTATTAGTATATCATCAAACTTTCAAGATATTACAACAACAACAACAACAAGAAAACTCATTGTTATCCAACGCCAAAAAAAAAATTAATGAAAAAGTTTTAAAAGAGCTAGTTAAAACAAGAAATGTCTTAAAGAAGAAATTTCGCAGTATTAAAATTGGTGAAGCTGATACCCGTGAACAACTTAAAGATACATTTAAACCTATAACAGAACCCTTGAAAAATTTTATTAATAGTTCGAAAAATACAAAGTAAATTTAAAAATTGAAAAGAATAAAATTAAAAATGAATCAAAACAACAACAATAACAAGAACAATTTAAAACAGATTCTAGTATTCCAATTATAAAACGAGAAAAAATATATTATCTACTGCTGCAAGTAACTCTGAAGATTATGATGATGATGATTTTTATTCTCAACCAGAAACAGAAAATCTAAATAGTCACATAAATTTTAATAATTTGTTATATCTAGAAAAAAGACATGAATTAGACACACTATATGGAATACATAAAGATTCAAATAATGAATGGAAATTTGGTGATAGTAAGATTAAATTTAATGAAGATAAGATTCAAGGTTTATTTTCATTAATGTTTCAAAAAATACCAAAAAACTATGATAAATCCGAGTTAGATATTTATAAAAATATATTTATTAATACCAATGCCTATAAAAGGGGTTATGCCATAGATGGTAACATAAGGGGTACAAGAGCATATAAATACAGGAATATTATTAGAAAATTGATTAAACCTAAGAATTCATCTACCACAATACCGCAATCACCCACTTCGTCTGATACATCAACAACAAAAGAAAATTATATGGGAAGTGGGTTAATGGATTACAATTCAAATAAAAAAAACTATATATACTGGGTTGATCCAAATGAGTTGATAGATCGACTTAGACTCCTGCTCGCATCACAAGCTGCAGGTCACAGCAATCATAATAACGAAATTGTGTCTATTATTGATGAATTATACGAAGCTAACATTATTGAATAACTATTAAATTAGCACAAAACAATGTCTATTGATAAATTTGGACATTACATTAACGATACAAGTGATATAATTTCTATGAAGAATGCATCTAAACTGCTTGGGTTCTTTATGGATACAGATAACAACAATGACGTTCAAAACAAAAGAATCAAACATATGTCGAATGCTTTGGAAGAAAACGATGGTGTCAATAAAATGCTTTTACAATCTTAAATTGAAAAAACAGAGAAGGAGATAATGGATCAATTCAACAAGAATATTAATGAAGTTTATCAAATAATAGAGAAAATTAAAAAAGATTTTGAAAGAAGAATGAAAATCTTAAATCAGAAATTATATAACAGGCTTGATATTAAAAATAAAGAACAGGAGATTACAATATTCCCTTAAGTAAAGAAGGTAAACCAAATAATGCATTCAAGAAAAAGAGAATTAGTAAATGAACTTCATAAACCAGCTCGAAAAAATTTCATACGTCGAAGAGTTGTAATGAAAGGTATAGATGATTTCTGGCAAGCTGATTTAGTTAAAATGGGAAATTCCACTTACACAGAAAAAAATATTGCCGAATTATTTTCAAACAAACGCTTGTTTGAAATTTTTTTTGATTTCTACAAATTTTTTTACTAATTCAATCAATATTTTTGTTTGATTTTTATTTAACCAACAAAAATGTGGACAACCTTCAAAAATATAATAAACGCGCTATTGGTTTCAAGTTTTCATAATTTTGTATGAAATATTTAATGCTCTTTAATGTTGTCGTCCTTTTGCATTTTTTTTATTGATTGTAAGCAACACTTCTTAATGATAAATATAAGAACTACAACAAAAAACACATGCAGTCTATTTTTGGACGCTTTAAAAAAGTACAGCAATAAGAAAAATGATAAAATAGCGTGACGAGGTTTGTAGTAAAAAACAACAAAAACAATAGCAGGTAAAAAAACCGTTTCATTTTTTTTAAACAACAGAAATGACAACATCATAAGAAACAAAATAAATTTTTGGTTGGTTTCAAAGTTGGTAAAAAAAAACAAAGTCCCGTATTCAATTTTTTTTAAACAGTTTGGTTAAATACATCAAATACAAAAATAGAATGATGACGAAAAACATATCGAGTCGGTCTGCCGCCATTTTTGGTTACATTTCTTCTTCATTAGCAAAGGAAAGGATGCAGCAAAAGTGAGTGACGAAGAAAAACATTGTGTGTATAAATAAGACTTCGTTCAAAAATTATTCCAACAAAAAAATGTGTCTCGAAGCCAGCCGGCCGCTCTGCTCTGCTTCATCTTCACCAACAGTGCTTGCTTGTGTGCGCGTCATTGCTTGTGGCAAAACTTTTTTGTTTGATTCAGCAAAATTATTTGTTTAAAATTTATATGAATTTCAGTTAACATTTTGTTTGATTCTGTAAAATTATTTGTTTGAAAAAATCGGCGTTTTTTTCAATCAACAAAATGCAAATAAATTGTTTGAATATGCGAATTTGTTTGTAGGACCGATTTCAGAAAAAAAATTGTTTGATTCTACAAATTTTTTGTTTGAATTGAAAAAATATTTTTTTCTGTGTATAATAAGAAATTTCGATATTTATTAACTATCATTGATACTTTTTCAAAGTTTGCATGGGGTGTTGCACTTAAAACAAAAACAGCAACTGAAGTATTTCAAGCAATGGAAAGTATTTTAAAATTAGGTCGAGTTCCCAAAAACTTGCATACTGATGATGGTAAAGAATTTTTCAATAAAAAATTTAAAACCCTCATGGACAACCACAATATCAATCACTATTCAACATATAGTATAATGAAAGCCTCAATAATAGAACGATTTAATCGAACTCTTAAAGTAATGATGTGGAAAGAATTTAGTTTTAATTGATCATATTATTGGCTTGATATTTACAAAGATCTAATTAATAAATATAATAGAAAAGTTCATCGCACCATTAAAATGGCACCAATAGATGTAAATTCTAAAAACGAAATGAAATTATTGAAAACAGTCTACAATCATCTACAAATATAAAAAAATCTAAATTTAATGTTGGAGATTATGTACGCATAAGTAAATATAAACACATTTTTGAAAAAGGTTATACTCCCAATTGGACAGCAGAAATTTTTAAAATTAAAACAGTAAAAGTTACCTATCCCTCAACATACATATTGGAAGACTATCAAGGCAATCCAATTAAAGGTGGTTTCTATGATGATGAACTTACAAAAACTCGATTTCCTAATACATATCTTGTTGAAAAAATTCTTAAAACTAAAGGAGAAATGATCTATGTAAAATGGTTAGGATTTTCTAATCAACATAATTCTTGGATTAATACTAATGATATATTATAGTTTGTAAGAGAAGATATAATAATAAAATTAATATGTAAGAGTTAATGTGTTATTATGTAAGAAAAAAAAAAGTATATGTAAATAAATTGTTTTTAAATAAAGAATATTATGCTTTTTACTTTATTTGTAATTCAACAGTCGAAATATCAATAACTCTAACGTTAAGCTTAAACTCATCAGTAGTGGAATTCTCTAACTTTTATCAACTAACGTTAACGTTCATTTTACCGGCACAGTTTATTGCTTACGGTAACAATACAGCAATTCAGTAACTCAATTTAAACAACATAGCTAAAAACATCAATCAAGTGGCATCTTTGTTAATTAATTAGTATATTTAACGAACACTGCAAACTACTTCTCGTGTGGAACGACTTAAAGTACTTTCGAAACTAACAAAACCCTATTTAGGATTTGAAAGTCTAGCGAAAATTGCAAAAAATCGGAAAATTTGCAAAAATAGCGAAAATTTTTAACATTTCAAAAAAGCCATAAAATTGATTAAAAGTCGCTAAAACTATAAGGAATTGCAAAAATTCGGTAAAAATTGTTAAACTAGCGGAAATTCGCAAAAATTTGCAAACAGCGGGTATTTATTAAAAATCGTTAAAGCTCTAAAGAACCAAAGGAAAAAATAGCTTATAACGCGAACATGGATAAAATTCGCGAAAAATTGCAAACTTGAAAAAAAAAAACCTTAAAATTTATTTGAAATCGCTTAAAAAACAAGTTGTCGGAATATATAAAATTTTTTTGCAAAAATAGCGAAAATTCGCGAAATTTTTTAATATTTCGAACAAACCATAAAATTTATTTAAATTCACTTAAACTATAAGGAATGGCAAAAATCCGGTAAAAATTGCTAAATTAGGGGAAATTCGCAAATATTTGTTAACAGCGAAATGATGGCAAAGTCTACTATTTATTAAAAATCGTTCCAGCTGTAAAGAATCAGAAAACTTACAGGAATAAAAAGCTTCTACCGCGAACGTGGCTATAATTCGCGAATAACTGCAAACTTGGAGAGAAGCAAAAAAATTTATTTGAAATCATTAAATCGGTTAAAAAAACAAAATGTCGGAAAATAACAAAAACAAAAAAAAAGCAAAAATTCGCGAAATTTTTTAATACTTCAACCAAACCATAAAATTGATTTGAAGTCACTTAAACTATAAGGATTAGCAAAAATTCGGTAAAAATTGCTAAATTAGTGGAAATTTGCAAAAATTAGCTAACATGATTGGAAAGTCTGTCACTTATTTTTTGTGTAGAAAAGAAAACACTTTTAGTGATTTCCATAAGCTGCATCTAAAATGTAATATTTTTAATGCTTTTTGGTAAATTCGCAAAAAAAAAACCAAATTGTTTAATATTATTTTTGCAAAATTTATGTAAATAACGTGAATTTTAAAAATGTTAATGAGGCTTTTATTCGCCAAATTTTTTGATTGTTTGTTTTTTATTTTAATAACTACGAATTTAAAAATAAACAATGAAAAATATTTTGCCGTTAAGATAACTTAAATACCTGACGTTAAGATAGAACTTAGCAGTAAACGTTATTGTTAAAAAAGTTACTGAATAAAATTTACGTTAACTTTGCTGTTAAATATTTTTAACAATTTAAATTATGTTAAAATTGAATAGAGAATCGCACTACAGAGTTGACAGCTAACTATTTTCCTCCAATTGAGTTGAATGGAAAATATGAATGTGCACTTACAGATTTTCATTCATACAATAGTATTCCAAATGTAGATGTTTATAATAATATGTTTCATATTGGTGAACAAGTGATTCAAATTCCGGTTGGATCTTATGAATTGAAGGATATAGTCGATTATATTAAAGAACAATATCATCGATATAGTCCTCAAAATAAAATTACCATTGAAGCTAATAATAATACAATGCAAGTTAAAATAAAAAACTCTAATGATCCAATATACTTTAATAAGGAAAATACTATTGGCAAGCTTTTGGGATTTAAAGAAAATATTCTATTACCTAATAATATTCAGATCTTCCAGTTAATATTTTTAAAGTTAATCTTTTACGTATTGAGAGTAATATAGCTGTCAACACATACATGAATTACTCCCAAGCACATAATTTGCATGAGTTTGCCATTAATGTCCCACCTGGCTATAAAATAGATGAGATTCCTAGGAATCTCATTTATTTACCAATCAACTGTCGAGAGATAAACACCCTTACTCTGCGAGTGGTTGATCAAGACGGTGATTTACTTAATTTCCGAGGAGAGGAAATTACAATTCGAATACATTTGAGACTAATAAAATAATGATAATTTACAATAAGAAAACATCTAAAAACCAATTATCACAGTCATCATCTTCTAACAAAATATTGAAAAATAAATTAAATTAAAAGAGTTCATTAAACCATGAGTTCAATAATAGATGTACTGGATAAACCTTTATCCGATGAAAATATAATTAAAAAGGATTACCATACGTATAGCCCATATTTACAATCTTATTAAAATAACGATGAAATTCGTATTACAATACAAAATCAAGACTTGTATGTTTTACCGTCGGAAAGTTTTATATATGTAGAAGGATTTGTTAAAGATGAAAGCAATACAAAATTAGTATCTTCTGTAGCCAACTTTAAATTAAAAAATAATTTTGTAGCACATCTGTTTGATGAAATCCGTTACGAAGTAAATGGTGTTGAAATTGATCAAACGAGACATTTAGGAATATCAAGTACTATTAAAAATTTGGTTTCACTATCACCAATAGATAGTAATGGAATGCAAAATGCTGGATGGAATAAAATTGATGATATTGTTCTCGTAAATGGATATTTTAATTTTTATGTACCACTTAAATTGTTTTTGGGATTCGCTGAAGACTATAATAAAATATTATTGAATGCAAAACATGAATTGATTCTATTACGTAATAAAAATGATGAGGATCTTGTATATTCAACTGTTTCCACCGAAAAGGCTAAATTAACAATTTCAAGTATATCGTGGAGAATTCCTCATGTACAACTATCTGATTTAAGTAAATTAAATACTATAAAAATAATAAACAGTGGTACTTCAATACCAATTACATTTAGAAGTTGGGATTGTCATATAAATCCACAACTAAATATGACAACTAATAATGTGTGGAATGTTAAGCTGGCGGCAAATAGAGAACGCCCTCGTTTTGTTTTGATTGCATTCCAACATGAAAAGAAATTTCTACACTGCGAATTGACTAATTTAAAAGTACATTTAAATTCAGAGTCTTATCCATATGACGATCTTAACATAAAGTTTAAGAATTAACGTTATGCAATTCTATATGATATGTATTTAAGATTTCAAGAAAGCTATTATATGCGAGACTCCCAACCTCTTCTGACATCTCAAGAGTTTAAAAATAATGCTCCAATAATAGTAGTAGATGTAATCGAATTTGAAACAGCTACTAATGTTCCAGCAAACACATCAGCTTATTTTATTCTCATTCACGATCGAATCATTGAATATATACCATTAAAGGGACAAGTTCGGAAAATTTTATAAATCGTAAATCATAAATAAAAAGAAGAAGAAAAAAGATGTATTGCAAACACGTTTTCATTGATTTACAAGGTTTTAAACTAAAATCAAACAAATTTATCGTAAAAGAAGTTGCAATTGTTTTCAATTCAAAGGAATATATCAACTTCATTATAAAACCACCTTTTGATTTCAATTGTTTATCGCAAAAGGAGCAAAAAGAAGCATATTGGTTAATCAAATATTTTCATCATCTTAAGTGGAATATAGGAGTAATATCGTTTAAGAGTGTTTGTAATTTCTTAAAAGATAATTTAAAAAATTGCAAAATATATGTTAAAGGAACAGAAAAAAGCAAATGGTTGGACAAAATGCTGCAGTTGAAAGTATTTAATATAGAGGATTTTGGATGTAAAAATTTAAAGAAACTTAATAAAAAGTATCCAGAAAACCTATATTACAGTTATCACAACTATGGAGTTTGCGCCTTGAAAAATGCTATTTTACTTGAAAGAGAAAATCTAATTTAAATAAGAAAAACAATTTTATATTTTTATTTCTTTTATCTATATATAAAATAAATAAAATCAATAAAAATAAAAAAAAAATCAGTTTGTTTTTAATTTTTATATTATAAATATTTTATTTATTTATTATTTATTATGTTTTTTTTTTTTTTTTTCATGTAACAATCTTATATTCTAAATAACAATGATTGATTCTTATAAACTATTTAATAAACATTTACATACTTACAATCTAAATAACAATGATTGATTCTTATAAAATATTTAATGTACATTTACATATTTATAATCTAAATTACGTTGGTTGAGTTTTAAAAACTATTTGGATTTATATTAAATGTTCATTTGACTCCTTCAAACTATTTATTCTATATTTACATTCTTATAAACTATTTAATCTATATTTACATTTAATAAGATATCATCATCAACTTCCATCAATTCATTATAAATGTTTGATGGTGTTGATATTTCAATTTTCCATATATTCTTTATATAAACTTAAATTTGTTGATGGTTGTAATGATGATGGTGATGAAGGTTTATTTATTTTATAATGCCCCCATGCATACGTATCAACACCATCTTCTCTTATATAACGCTTATCATCTAAATAACTTAAAACTAACTTACTAATATGTTGTGTATAAATTTGATGGATCTTTGATTTAAAAACATACATAGAATCATAATATAATTTCTTATCAACTAAACATTTCCTAAAATCACTTATATTTAACTTATTTGTTACTGAGTGTTTAACACCCTTAATTTTTTTAATTTCTCTATCCTCCCTATCTATTTTTATCGAATACATTTTCGCTCTTAAACCAATGAATTCCTTTATAACTTTGCCATTGCACTCATCCTTCATCATACCCAATACTTTTTTATTTAACAATGGTATGTTAAAAGCATTATCTTGCGGATATGCAGATGTATCGAAATGGGTGCTAATATCATTTCGAATATCATCATACATGTCATTTGTTCTTACATCATATATGAAGGAATCGGTGTCCATCGATTTATCGAGATGTTTCGGTTTCATGTAATCATAATGGAAATTATACATTTTCCATTTTGATAACTCTAAAACCGAAAATCCGATGTAAATAGGTTTATTATATTCAGTCTTTACTCTTCCCAACTCAATAGCGACCATATCGTCATGAATTTTTGCAAAATTAAAGCATCTGACAATGGACCATTGTCAGAAAAATATTGCTGTTGGCAACGCCTGCTTACAATATTGTAAGATCTGACCATCGTCTGTACGAAGCTTTACAAACAAATGACAATCATACGCCGAAAGATTATGAAAAAATATTGGGATGAAACTGGCGATTTGAAACTCTAAATTGCATTTATTATGAGCAGAACCTCTATAATTGCCAGTTAGATGACAATGGTCAGCTACTCTATCTTCAACAGATAAAAATTTATTGCAAATATGACAATTTGTATCTTCATTTTGTCTTATCTGTTGAAGTAGTGTCAAGGAATTCATTGGCTTGACAACACTTAAATAATTATTGTAAATTTCTACACTATCCTTAACTAAACTATTGAAAAAATGATTTGGTGCATTTACACCGCTATAAATTCTAAATATATCTAAACTTGAGTCAAATGAACACTTAATATAATAGCTGTAAGCACACAAATGTGCTTTTGTGTCGATTTTACGTTCGTAGAATTTTGAATGTTTACTGTTTCCAGAATACATTCAAAATCAGCGTATACAACAAAAGGCACATCCATTTGCTTTTTGAAATTTTTATAACTCACTAAACTTTTGTCCGCAGTAGGCATCCTAGTCACAATTTTGTTGCATTCATCTTGGTGTTGTTTTAATGATGACTCAGTATGAAAATGAATTAAACAAGTGTTGCAGATATATACTTGATGTTGTTTTTTTTGTTAATTGACTACGTATTCATCTGTAATTAAATGAAAAAAAAGAAAATAATTTAAATAAATATAAATTTTTAAATATATGCATATTAATACTATTTAAATATTATGAACATACCTGGAAATATTTTTGATCCATACATAATAGAATCTTTCACCGTCCTCTAGCAGTAATAAGTTGAAGTGTTATAGATTACATTACCTTCTAATCCAAACACATTCACACTGATTTGAGGATTATTTACCTCGAATTCTCTTATTTGGCTTACCGCTAGAGAAAAATTCAAATTTTTGAAATTTAGGGTGATTCCATTATCCAGTAAAATGATGTCATCTTCAATATTTTGAATTTTGTATGATGAACATCATTGCGCACTTGAAGCAGTACTCGTCTTTATTTTGAACGTTTATACAGGCTTTTTTGTTTTGTACTGATGGTGGTAAAGGAAGGTATTGCGATCCAACGATAGAGCTATATTTATTGATATTAATTTCAAGATGGGAGATTTCTATTAAGGCCCATCCACTATCTCGCTCCTGAAACTAGCTCATCTTTCTCATAACAATATTGCAATGGTCATCATAAAGCTTAAAAATTTCATCTGTTGTTGTTGCAGCATTTAAGATGACCATTTTTGTTTGATGAGATTTCATGTCGATAGTGCATGAGTCCTCTTCTTCCTTTACCAATACATACTCGCAAAATAACTCAATGTTGAATTTTATTGCAGAATACTTCTGAATAATATTCTTCAACAATTGAATTATTTTCGGTTTTTGGTTGAAAAAGAATTTTTCGGGCAATAAATTATTAATATCTTCGTTCTCCAGTAGATATGTGGCGATTCGGTTTTTAAAAGTGGTCTTAATGTATTTAACATTATTACTGTCTTTAGATTTTTCACAATTAAATTTATGTTTACTTGTTCTCAAATGGTAATTAAATTTTGATTTTGATATATGTGTATTACACGCATCGCAATAAACATCCTTAGCTTCACTCATTTCTTTCAAGTGTTCAATCAAATGCGAATGTTTAAGAAACTCATCGTGGTTTGCGAATTTCAAGTTGCATGTAATACACTTCCATGATGTGGACGGACCATCATGAAATAATCTAATATGACGCGTTAAGTTTTTGTTTTGTGTAAACACTTTTTCACAATAGTTGCATACAAAAGAAGCCATTTTTATTTTAGGATAATATTTTTTAATTTCAAAAGATTTTGTTATTCGTGCTTAATTCCCAGTTTTTATTCTTGATAAAAACACTTGAAATTTATTGTTGATGGGATAAGCTATTCCTATGCATTTCACTGGTTGCTTAGGCCAGATCATCAGGAAACTTCATCCATAAAGATTTTAGAAAAACTAAAGATATTTAACCAAATTAAACTGTTAAACGTATAAGACTTATAGCAACAGTTTTACTTGTAATAATATCAAAGCTTTAACAAAACAAATCAACAATAAAAAAGTGGGTTTATCTCATCTTACATTCCCCACTACAATTAGTTGAAATTCTCTCAACATTAATTGTAGTTGTAAGTAGGTTAAGAAAAACAAAATAAAAAACAAACAACAACTTACAAAAGATGTTGTCAATTAAGTGTTTTTTTAGGCCGTGCACTTGCCTGTTTATTATCAAAAAGTAATTTGAATTTTTGGGAATACAAAATTTTAATTTCAAAAGATTTTGTTATTCGTGCTTAATTCCCAGTTTTTATTCTTGATAAAAACACTTAAAATTTATTGTTGATGGGATAAGCTATTCCTATGCATTTCACTGGTTGCTTGGCCAGATCATCAGGAAACTTCATCCATAAAGATTTTAGAAAAACTAAAGATATTTAACCAAATAAAACTGTTAAACGTATAAGACTTATAGCAACAGTTTTACTTGTAATAATATCAAAGCTTTAACAAAACAAATCAACAATAAAACCCACTTTTTTATTGTTGATTTGTTTTGTTAAAGCTTTGATATTATTACAAGTAAAACTGTTGCTATAAGTCTTATACGTTTAACAGTTTTATTTGGTTAAATATCTTTAGTTTTTCTAAAATCTTTATGGATGAAGTTTCCTGATGATCTGGCCTAAGCCACCAGTGAAATGCATAGGAATAGCTTATCCCATCAACAATAAATTTCAAGTGTTTTTATCAAGAATAAAAACTGGGAATTAAGCACGAATAACAAACTCTTTTGAAATTAAAATTTTGTATTCCCAAAAATTGAAATTACTTTTTGATAATATTTTTTTTTATTGATTTAATTAAAAAATTCAATATTCACGTTATGATTTGTCAAACAAGACTGATTTCGATTGAGAAATATCAGCGGTATTTATACAAAAATTTTTTCACAATTAATCATATTTTTGGTACAGTCCCGTCATATTTCATTAGTTTAAACATTTATAAATAAGGGGCGGGGCTTATTTTAGTAGAATTAAAGAATTTCAGAAAACCAAACATTCTTAGTTTTTGTTTTCTGTTTGACTTGTCACAGCTGCGTCAGCTCTATTCATGTATATTCTAAGTTATTGTTGTTGTTGTCGTTGTTGTTGTTATAAATATGGAGGAGTAGAGTACGATAAGGAAAAATATTAGCCAAGAAGTTACTTTCTACTGTTTTTTGTAATATAATTCTGAGTATTTATGCTGATTAATTATGTAAACACAGTTAATGTGCAGCTGGTTGATGTTGATACAAAAAAAAGTGGATGGAATCCTACTTTTCACATGAATAATCGTTATCAGTCATACACACACACACACACACACACAACCGATCATTAGTTGTTTAGATCCTTAGTCTGCTATAGTAAAACAGACCAGAGTCTCTGGTGATAATCAAATATGCAACCCTTATACTGAGATTAGTTCACTATCCCACAAGCCTACCGAGGTATGTAAGTAGTATGTTTATGTTCCTTCAGCGGCACTTTCTCCATACAAAAAGTTGGAGCATGACATTTAAGTTCATCGATTGGTATGCTACACTGAACCATTCTTTTCTTTAATTTATTATGGTTGTCTGATTATCTAAGACATAAACCACAAGCTTTTTCCATATGTTTCAGAGGTATACTCGATTGTAATCTGGCAGCTCTGTTTATCTAAGTCATTAACCACAAGCTTTTTCCATATATTGTAGAAGTATATTTGAATGTAATCTGACAGTTCTGTTTATCTTAGCCATAAGCCAAAACTTCTATTCCATAGGTTTTCTGATCTGACAGCACTGCTTAAAGATGAAACTTTTCAATCTGATAGTTCTCTTTTTATGTCCTATGGCCATCTGTTTATCCAAGTCATAAGCCACAAGCTCTAGGCCACAAGATTTTTGATCTAACAGCACTGAAATAAGATGAAACTTTAAATCTGACAATTCTGATTTTATGTTCTATAGCCGTCTGTTTATCATATTCATAAGCCGCAAAATGTTGCCCTACACCAACACTACTATAACTAAACAGTTGAAACTTTTCAAAGTGATTATAAATTCTGTTTTTGATTTTATATTCGTCTGTTTATCGAAGTCATGGTCCGCGAGCTGTGCTTCAAATGTATTTATTTATGAATTTTTGTGTTGAAAATATTTCATAAATGTCAGACATAAAAAAAATTATAGTAACTTTTAAGTTTGAAAGAGTATAAAGTGCAAATGATAATCTGCTTAGCTTCTTTAAGAAATAAAAAGTTCAATCTGAAATTCAGATTACAAACTAATGGCAGTTTTTTTTTCTAAGATTTCATCGCTAACATGTATAAGTGTGTGTGTGTGTGTGTGTATCGGTTATGAATTTGTGGTTCTTTGAGATGATTAGAATATAATGTTTATTTAATTGTTTATACAGTAGTTTTCCTGTTTAACGAACCTTCGATTCTGCGAACATCGCATTTAACGAATACATAAGTTTGCTCCATTGAGTACCTTATATAGCGAACAAAAATAATTTTTTTGTGCTCAATTTATCGAACAAATAAGATTCATAATTTTAGTTTACAAAAGCATAATGTGAAGTAATTTCTAAGTAAAAACAAAGTAAATTGCAAAAATTACCGCTATTTTAATGTTTGTTTATGTAGCATTTTTGCTTGATTATGCTGCAATGATCAGTTACGCATATTCTTTCGATCATGAAAAACATTTGATACAACTAATAAAACACATTGATGCTGTCAAAAATTTCGAAATTTGTATTCAAAGGACTCAACAACATAAGATTAATTTTTCAACTTTATTGCTTATAAGAGCACTTAAGGAAGATGCCACAAAACAAAATTTTTTTTTTCCAAAAAACAAACATTATTAAAAAAAAAAAAATGTTTCAAGGAAATTAAAAATGAATTTGAGCTAATTTTTCATTTAAATTATTTTAGGTTTTATATTTCCAGTGTAATGAATTGTAACTTCCTTAGTTTTTTTTTTACAGATCTCAAAACATATTTCCAAATAAACGACAAATAATACAGTTCTAATTATTTATTAATTCATAACATGGGTAAAAGACATAAGTATGGCATATAACGAACTTTTCAGTTTATCAAACAGGCCTGACAAAGTACTGTAATTATTAAATAAATAATAATTAAAGAAAAGTTTTTACGATATATTGTTAATATGTTAATTCTTAGTGATAGATAATAAGTCCATAATTTTTCCCCCTAAACTATAAAAACTTTTCCCCCTGTAACCATCTCATCCTTGGTTTAGTATATTTATTCTTCGAATGATCTATAAATGTTATCACTCTTGTTTTAAACATTCAACTATTCAGTTAATTGTGCTCTGTGAAATATATATGAAAGAAAAATGCCAAACTTTAATTGTGAAACTTGTGGAAAAGTTTATACTAAAAATTCTAATTTAAATCGTCATATTAGATTGCATCATGATAGACCATACACATCTACAAAATGTACAACTTGTAATTTACAATTTACAAGTCGTAAAGAACTCCTTACACATACACATTCAAGAAAGCATAAAGAGAATGTGGGAGAATCTCATAATTATTGCAGTACATGTAAGGAGTATATTTCAAAAACAAAGTGGCATTATCATTGTACTGGGGTGTGGGTTGGACACCAGTATAAAATAACCTTCTTCTGGATAGATGTTAGGGAATACCGCTGAGAGGTAACGATGGGCTATCTAGAAAAGGGTTATTATTACAATTGCTCCAGAGGAGTAATTATAATGGATTGGGATGATAGGGAGAAAATGAAACCAGACTTGAGTAATCTTTTCAATCTTGTTTATTACAATTCAGGTTTCTTTCTTAACTAATTATACATACGTACATGGGTTTCAAATATTGGTTGGCAAATATTGGTTTGTTATGCCACAACTTAAAATTGTAAATTCGATGATAGCTGCTCGCACTGCCGGGTAACGATGTGGTTTGTTCTCTTGCTCAAAAGTCTGTGTCCCCTTTCGCATCAACAAAATTATGAACCACCAAAAATCTTAAGTTCGTTACAAGTGACAAATGGAAAGACTGTAGCGAGTGTTTATTATACAGTGCGGGCAGCATTCATCAAACTTACGATATTAGGTGTGGTGATTATAATATTTCAATAAAAATTCAGTTAAATTAAGCGCATTTAACTTGGATATTAAAAAGCATTATTATTTAAAGAAATAGGATAATTAAAAAAAAAAATGATAAAATAATTAATTAATTAGATTCATCTGTTGATATGTACAAACCCAATTTGTACAATCATCTGAGAACTAATATTCACAAAATAAAGAACGCTACTCAAATTGATAATAATTTATTCTGTATAAACTCATCATTTAACAACCGTATGAAAACTTACATTTTGCAAAATAAAGATGAAGAAAATCTTGTTGCTGAAAATTTTTTAAAAGAAAATAAATCACAGATAATTACCAGTGTTACCACCAGCAAGATTCAAAATTACACTTGAGATGAAGCAAAATTACCCGATTTAAATGAAATTATACCTGATATAAAATTTATGTTTTATTAAATAAAACGACATTTACAAAGAAGCAAAAACACAACAAACTCATTAAAACAAGATCAATTTTAGTCAAGCTCTTAATTTTATTTTAATTAACAAAAATAACATTAAAGACTTAAAAAAAATTAATAAAACATAAAATAAAACTGCTAAAATAATGAGTTTAACTTCCACATTTTGTTGATATATCTTGGGAAGGTTTAAAATGTTCCTTGTCATTGCTTTATAATGGATTCTTTTTAGCCCCATAGAGCTTACGAAAGGTTAGCTGTCAAAGGAACTGGCATACTATTTTCACTTTTTGATCAGGCACATCATCATGAATAGATTCATGCTTGAACAACGCCACTAAATTATCCAAATAGGTATACTTTGAAAATCAGCCATCGATTTTCGCAACTTAAAGGTGACTTCATGATTTAAATGACGGAACTTTTTTTTCAAAAATGAAGGCAATGTGTTGATTTAGAGAAAATAAACTGTCAATTAGACTTCAAGGCCGTGCGATGCGACACTTATTGATTGTTTTCCGTAGGGCTGTGAAGTCAGTGGTTAGTGCTGATAAACCAGCAACAATCGGTGTCTTGGAGGTCAACATTGTTCATTTTATTCGAAAAAGAGAAACAAAATTGGACGTCTGCAATGCATTTCGTCAAGGACATGCGCGGTGTCTATTTGTTTTAAATCAGTTTCAAATCGTAATGCCGTGTATCAATCTGCGATTAAAATTGATTTTTTTTTGTGTTGTCTACCATTTTAAGTTTCATGGTCTCAAAAAATACCCTTTATACCTTATTTAGTAAAGAAAATGCCTGCAGAGTTTTATACAACTGTCCTTTTCGTAATTCAGTTTCACAACTGTAAAGGGCGTTAAATACCTATTCTTTAAACTAAAGCATTAAAAAGTAGCAAGATAGAAATAAAATTAATTATATTTTGCAATATTGGAAACATCTTTCCCCAGGAAAGTTTTTAGTTTGAATAACTTTTTTCAATAGACTTCAGGTTCTAAATCACTATTATAGGCATCTTTATCCAAATCAAAGGGTCCATCTTGCGACATTCATTACCAAACATTTACAAATATACAGGGGTGTTCTGGAAATCGAAATCGCAAAACGCAAACGCAAGAATTTTAAACTTCGTTTTTGAATAAGATTTCTGTAATAAAAGAATTTTATGACAAATATTATACAAAGTTTTCTCTATTAAACGGAATTTTATAACAAAGATTATAAAAATTAGATTAAAAGTGTATTAAAAACAACTTTCAAATTATTGCGTTTTGCGTTTTCGATTTCCAGAACACCCGTCATATGTATGTTTAATGATTGAAGTCGTTTCTTAAAAAGAAACCGAGACTTTGGATCAGAAGGCTGGCATTTCTTAGCAAAAATATTTAAAAAGAAATAAATGCCATCACTGAAATCGAATCTTGATTGAATTTGTGCATCTGAAGTAAAAATTTCAAATAACACCTGAATTACACCTAAGAGAAATTACCCACGCTCTATCCACGACCGTAAAAATTATACCAAATTCGGGTAATTACCCACAAAGTGGCAACACTGATAATTACATTAATTAAAGATTCATCACAAAAACATCTTAATATAAAATTAAATTTTGAACTATTTTGTGAGTATATGCTAGTCAAAGACGAAGATGACTCATGTACTGTAGACCTTAAATCCCATCAAACAAAAATGATTATTTTTAATTCATCGCTCACAATAGAGGACATTGAACAATGCTATAAAGATCAATGTGATATTCTTACAAGGAAAATGAGTGAGTTTCAGGAACGTGATAGTGGATGGACATTAATAAAAATTAAATTCCTTGAAATTAATATTAACAAATATAAATGCATAAAAGGCTCTCAATATATTCCTCTTCCTCAACAAATTAAAATAAAACACGCTTGCATTAACGTACAGAATCACGATGAATACTGTTTTAAATGGGCTATTATTGCAGCACTATATCCAGTCGCTCGTAATTGTACAAAGAGATGTTCAGCATATAAAATAAATAATATTGAAGATGATGTTATAATAATGGATAATGGAATTCTTTTAAACTTTAAGAATCTTAGTTTCCCTTTAGCTGTTAATAAGATTAGCGAGTTTGAAATTAATAATCCGCAAATAAGTATAAATGTGTTTGGATTAGAGGATAATAATATAGTTGACCCATATTACTTCACTCAAGAAGAAAAGTCCAAGCACATTAACTTATTATTATTGGAAGAAGGTGATAGATTTCACTACGTTTGGATTAAAAACATTTCAAGGTATGTAACTATAAAAATTATATAATTATAATTATTGTTTTTATTATTATTATCTTTCATTTAATTGTAGATTAATAAAAAATCAACTAACTAGCATAGAGATCAAATATATATATATGTAATACCTGTCTAATACATTTTCATGCTGAGTCATCTTTACAAAAACATAAAAAGGAATGTAACAAAATGGTTACTAAAATGCCTGATATAAATAACAATTTAGTCAGCTTTAAAAATTTTAAGAAGCAAATGGATGTGCCTTTTGTAGTTTATGCTGATTTTGAGTGCATACTTGAATCAGTTAACATTCAAAATTCCATAAATGTAAAAACAATACAAAAGCATATTCCATTTGCTTATAGTTATTATATTAAATGTTCATATGATTCTAGTTTAGATATTTTTAAAATTTATAGTGGTATTGATGCCCCTAAAAACTTTTTTTCAACTCTAATCGAAGACATTTTAGGTATTTACACTAATTTCTTAAGTGTAATTAAGGCAATGAATTCCTTAACACCTCTTCAACAGATAAAGCACAATGAAAGTAAAATATGTCATATTTGTATGAAATCTTTATCTGATGAAGATAAGGTAGCTGATCATTGTCATCTTACTGGTGAATATAGAGGTTCAGCGCATAACAAATGCAATTTAGATTTTCAAATTGCCAATTTCGTTCCTATTTTTTTCCACAACCTTTCGTCATATGATTGTCACTTGTTTGTGAGAGAATTATCATCTGTCGAAGGTGATATAAACATGATTCCTTTGAATAAGGAACTATATATATACATATCTAAAAGAATTAAGGTTAATGAGAAAGATACAATTGAACTACGTTTTCTAGACTCATTTCGGTTTATGCCATCGAGTCTAGAAAAATTAGCAGGCTATTTGTCCGATAATGATTTGAAGGTAGTCAAATCAGCCTATTCAAATGGTAATGAATTCGATTTGATGAAACGTAAAGGCGTCTTTCCGTATGATTATTTAGATTCAGTGAATCGTCTTGAAGAAAATCAATTACCACCATGTTCTGCCTTTTTCCATAAATTAACTAATATGTCGTGTAGTGTAGAAGATTATGAACATGCCAAAACAGTATGGAAAACATTTAAATGTTCAAATCTAATGGATTATTTAATTTTATATTTAAAAGTAGACGTCTTTTTACTTTGCGATGTTTTTGAAAATTTCCGTAAAGTTTGTAAAAACATATATAATTTAGACCCTTGCCAATATTATACTACTCCTGGTCTGTCATGGGATGCTATGTTGAAGACAACTGAAATAGAGCTGGAGTTGATGACTGACATTAATATGTATAATTTTATTGCACGGGGTATTAGGGGAGGTATTGTTCAATGTAGTAAACGACATTCAGTAGCTAATAATAAATATATAAGTGATTATGACTCCACCAAAGAATCTAATTATCTAATATATTTGGATGTAAATAATTTATATGGCTTTGCAATGTCTCAATACCTTCCCTATAAAAATTTTGTATGGATTGAAAATTGTGAAAATTTTAATGTAAATAATATAAAGGATGATTCAGAATTAGGTTATATCTTGGAAGTTGACCTAGAATATCCAAATACACTACACGATTATCATAATGACATACCACAACAACAACAAAAATTGATAACTGATTTAAATAATAAAACAAATTATATAATACATTATCGTAATCTACAGCAATGTATTCAACATGGGTTAATTTTGAAAAAATACATCGAATTCTTCAATTTAATCAATCAAATTGGTTAAAAAAATATATTGATGTTAACAATCATCATAGAACATTAGCTAAAAATTCATTTGAACAGAATTTCTTTAAATTGTTAAACAACGCTGTATACGGAAAAACCATGGAAAATGTTGACAAACGTAAAGACATCAAATTAGTATGTGAATGGGAGAATAGAGGCAAGCGATTAGGAGCTAGAGCTCTTATTGCTAAACCTAATTTTCATAGTTCACTTAAAATTCACGATCATATGCAGATCATTCAAATGAGTAGAGTTAAAACTTTATATAATAAACCTATTTATATTGGATTTTCCGTTCTAGAAATATCAAAATGGAAAATGTATAATTTTCATTATGATTATATGAAACCAAAATATCGTGAAAATATTAATCATAATTATATGGATACTGATTCTTTCATTTACAATATTAAAACGGATGACCTATACGGTGATATTAGAAATGATATTAGCACACATTTCGATACATCTGGATATCCGACAGAAAATGTTTACAACTTTCCCTTAACAAACAAAAAAGTATTAGGAATGATGAAAGATGAATGTAATGGAAAAGTTATCAAGGAATTCATTGGCCTGAGAGCTAAAATGTATTCAGTGAAAGTTGATCAAGTTGAAAAAGAAATTAAGAAAATTAAGGGTATCAAACAATGTGTAACTAATCAATTAAGTATAAATGATTTTAGAAAATGTTTATTAGATAAAAAATTATATTATAATTCAATGTATATATTTAGATCTAAGGTACATCAAATTTATACACAAAATATTACTAAGTTAACATTAAGCTATTTAGATGATAAGAGATTTATTAAAGAAAATGGCGTTGATACTTTTGCATGGGGTCATTATAGAATAAATAACTATTCTGAACTTATGGAAGAGGATGATATCATTCTTCTCAATGAAAATATAGATTTTTAATTAATTTTAAGTTTTTTTAAATGATAAGAAAAATTGTTAATTTAGATAATAAAAAATAAAAAAAAAAAAAAAAAAATGTAAAATATAAAATATTATAAAAGAAATTAAACGTTAAAATTTTGGTTTTTTTATTTCAAAACATATTTATTAAATAGAAATTTTAAACACAAGTGATCACAATTAAATGCATTAGTATATGAGTCATTCCATGTCAGACCGAACACCTTTTTTACACCACCTCTTCCGATTTTCTTTAAATTTGCCAGACGTATTAAACATAAAAAAATATTTTACACGTGTTTCGGGAAAAAAATTAAAAATTTTTTTTTAAAAAGTTATTTGCATTTGAAAATCGTCAAAATCGTGAAAAATCTTCCGACATGACTACATTTAAACTAATGTTTTTATGAAACTAGTGAATGGATTTTGAAGTTCAATACCTTATTTTAAATTTCTGTTTTCCACAATCTTCGAACAAGTCGAAAAATCTAAAAAAAATATTTTCTTAAAGGTTAATATATTCTTAACATTCCCTCAAAATTTCAGAGTGGAGGTCGAATGGATTCTATTTTTTTACGATTTTTTTCCATTGCAGCACCACAAAAAAATTACATTTTGTATATAAACATTTTATTTTCAAGCATGTTAACGAAAATGTCAACACATGTATGTATGTGTGTATGTATTCAAAAACACACAAAATTTGATACTTAAGTAAATCCCAGCAAAAACTCGGTAATAGGTTGGTATTACGGAACACGTTACCTGGTAATATCGCTGTCAATTATTGGCATTTTATTTAGTTTTAGTCGACAATGACCACAAATTCTAAGCCTTCTATTCAAGGTTTGCAAATTTAATTTTAGCTTTTGTTGAAAATTTTCCACATTTATCCAACGTAAATTTTTCAGTTTAGTTTTTTTATGTTTGACAACATTAAACGGATTGCAACAAAATCTGTAATTCGGTTTCATTATTTTAATTTACTTAACAATTTTTTATTCCCTCTGAAAGCACTGAACTGAGATAAACGAACTTTTTTGTAAACTAAAAATCACCTGCAACATTGCTTTTTTTAAAATAGAACATACAAAAAAATTCTAACGGCAAAATAGAAAAAGCAAAACAAACAAATCTCCAGAACAATATGAATTTTGATTAAATATTTACTTAAGTATCAAATTTTGTGTGTTTTTGAATACATACACACATACATACATGTGTTGACATTTTCGTTAACATGCTTGAAAATAAAATGTTTATATACAAAATGTAATTTTTTTATGGTGCTGCAATGGAAAAAAATCGTAAAAAAATAGAATCCATTCGACCTCCACTCTGAAATTTTGAGGGAATGTTAAGAATATATTAACCTTTAAGAAAATATTTTTTTCAGATTTTTCGACTTGTTCGAAGATTGTGGAAAACAGAAATTAAGTAAAAAAACCAAATTTTAATAATAAAAAACAATTAATTTATAAAAAAATAATATTTTTTTAAAAAGAAGGTTCAAATACCTTTAAAATAAGGTATTGAACTGCAAAATCCATTCACTAGTTCTATAAAAACATTAGTTTAAATGTTGTCATGTCGGAAGATTTTTCACGATTTTGACGATTTTCAAATGCAAATAACTTTTAAAAAAAAAATTTTTAATTTTTTTCCCGAAACACGTGTAAAATATTTTTTAATGAAGACTTCGTTCTCAAATTTTGAAAGAAATCGGAGACATCAAAGTAAATTTTTAGCAAAAATCGTACGGTTTGACATGGAATGACTCATATGGGTAATGACAGAGTTGCGCTAATGTGGAAGAAATTGTTTTAAAAAGCTGTTTAGCTGTTTTAAAAAGCTGTTTAGCTGTTTTCAAAAGCTGTTTAGCTGTTTTCAAAAGCTGTTTAGCTGTTTTAAAAAGCTGTTTAGCTGTTTTCAAAAGCTGTTTAGCTGTTTTCAAAAGCTGTTTAGCTGTTTTAATTATCTGTTTAGCTGTTTTAAAAAGCTGTTTAACTGTTTAGTTGTTTTAGGAATCTGTTTCGTTGAAAGTATAAAACGAGATATGCCAAGATATAAAGTTGATGATGATATTAGTTTATAATTATACTCATGGATCTGATATGAATTCCTATTCATAAGTAAATACATCTAAAACAACAATTGCTCTAAGACAGCCTATGCTTAAGCCTGTCTGTATGTCTAACCATTCAATAATTTTTCATCACCTTATTAAAAACAAAACAAAAAAAAAAAAAACTAAAGAAAGGCTTATCAGTAATATTTTCATTTTCCAATTTCTTCTACAAGATCTATCTGTATGTCAATCTGTCTGTCTGTCTGTCCATCCAATAATTTTCTCGTCGATCGTCAGTCGATCACACAAACAAGCAAAACAACAACAACAACATCTCACCATCTGGCTATCCATAAACACATAAAAAAAGGCCTTATCAGAAATGTGTGTTTTTCTCCCAAAAAATGTTGACCTACATTTTCTAGCGTTTAAAAAATGTTGACCTACATTTACTAGCGCCTTAAACACACGTCAATCGCTCAATTAAGTTTTGCAACACCTAATTCAGAACAAAACTAAAAGAAAGGCTTATCAGCAGTATTTTCATTTTTTCAATTTCTTCTACAAGATCTATCGGTCTGTCTGTCCATCCAATAATTTTCTCGTTGATCATCAGTCGATCACTCAAACAAGCAAAACAACATCTCACCATCTGGCCTCCCATAAACACACAAAAAAAAAGAAAGGCTTATCAGCAATGTGTGTTTTTCTGCCAAACAATCCATAAACACACACAAAAAAAAATAAAAAAAAATATTTTTCCAATTTCTTCTTCAAGGTCTGTCTGTCCGTCTGTGTATCTGTCCATATTCAAGACACACTGCAATACAATACCCTTATCATCTCACACCCCATAAATTATTAGTTTTAGTATCATCGCTTTGAAAAAATTTTCCACAAAAAATTTTTTCAAAATCAAGTGCAAGATATACATACAGTATGTCTGTCTGCCTATTGATCTACATGCATAAATATACACAAAAAAAAAAAAAAAAACTAAATCCCATCTTTCTCAAGTGCTTCTACACAGTAAGACCGTCTATCGATCACAACAAAAGAAAGGCTTCAACAATGCACCCAACACTTGTGCATTGCTCCCACAACATACAATACCCTTATCACCTCACATCCGTTATTAATTTTTAAATATCAGCGCTTTAAAAAATTGTCCACAACAAACAATTCCAACATCAAGTACACGGTATGTCTGTCTGTCTATTGATCTACATGCATACATATCCACAAGAAAACTAAAATAGTATATGTATATTGGGCGACTTTTTTACGACTTTGTTTTGAAATTTTTTAAAAAATTTGACCTAATTTAACTCGTGTTCATGAATTTCCCCCTAATTTTTTCCAAATTCTCAGTTTTATAGCTTTTTTTTAATTTATGACATTTTAATTGTCTTTTTTTATGACCGTTTTAACGACTTAAAAAATCAACGATGACCTTTAATGGCTTTTATTACTTTCCCCCATGCTAAACCTATAGGAAGTTGACCTTTTAACGACTTAAAAAAATAACGATGACCTTTAATGGCTTTTATTACTTTCCCCCATACTAAACCTATAGGATGTTGACCTTTTAACGACTTAAAATTCAAGTTGTGAATGAAGCCCCAATATACATATACTATTTTAGTTTTCTTGTGGATATGTATGCATGTAGATCAATAGACAGACAGACATACCGTGTACTTGAAAAATTAATAATGGATGTGAGGTGATAAGGGTATTGTATGTTGTGGGAGCAATGCACAAGTGTTGGGTGCATTGTTGAAGCCTTTCTTTTGTTGTGATCGATAGACGGTCTTACTGTGTAGAAGCACTTGAGAAAGATGTGATTTATTTTTTTTTTTTTTTTTTTTTGTGTATATTTATGCATGTAGATCAATAGGCAGACAGACATACTGTATGTATATCTTGCACTTGATTTTGAAAAAAAATTTTGTGGACAATTTTTTCAAAGCGATGATATTAAAACTAATAATTTATGGGGTGTGAGATGATAAGGGTATTGTATTGGAGTGTGTCTTGAATATGGACAGATACACAGACGGACAGACAGACCTTGAAGAAGAAATTGGAAAAATATTTTTTTTTATTTTTTTTGTGTGTGTTTATGGATTGTTTGGCAGAAAAACACACATTGCTGATAATTCTTTTTTTTTTTGTGTGTTTATGGGAAGCCAGATGGTGAGATGTTGTTTTGCTTGTTTGTGTGATCGACTGACGATCGACGAGAAAATTATTGGATGGACAGACAGACAGACCGATAGATCTTGTAGAAGAAATTGGAAAAATGAAAATACTGCGGATAAGCCTTTCTTTTAGTTTTGTTCTGAATTAGGTGTTGCAAAACTTAATTGAGCGATTGACGTGTGTTTAAGGCGCTAGTAAATGTAGGTCAACATTTTTTAAACGCTAGAAAATGTAGGTCAACATTTTTTGGGAGAAAAACACACATTTCTGATAAGCCCTTTTTTTATGTGTTTATGGATAGCCAGATGGTGAGATGTTGTTGTTGTTGTTTTGCTTGTTTGTGTGATCGACTGACGATCGACGAGAAAATTATTGGATGGACAGACAGACAGACAGATTGACATACAGATAGATCTTGTAGAAGAAATTGGAAAATGAAAATATTACTGATAAGCCTTTCTTTAGTTTTTTTTTTTTTTTTTGTTTTGTTTTTAATAAGGTGATGAAAAATTATTGAATGGTTAGACATACAGACAGGCTTAAGCATAGGCTGTCTTAGAGCAATTGTTGTTTTAGATGTATTTACTTATGAATAGGAATTCATATCAGATCCATGAGTATAATTATAAACTAATATCATCATCAACTTTATATCTTGGCATATCTCGTTTTATACTTTCAACGAAACAGATTCCTAAAACAACTAAACAGTTAAACAGCTTTTTAAAACAGCTAAACAGATAATTAAAACAGCTAAACAGCTTTTGAAAACAGCTAAACAGCTTTTGAAAACAGCTAAACAGCTTTTTAAAACAGCTAAACAGCTTTTGAAAACAGCTAAACAGCTTTTGAAAACAGCTAAACAGCTTTTTAAAACAGCTAAACAGCTTTTTAAAACAATTTCTTCCACATTAGCGCAACTCTGTCATTACCCATATACTAATGCATTTAATTGTGATCACTTGTGTTTAAAATTTCTATTTAATAAATATGTTTTGAAATAAAAAAAACAACATTTTAAAGTTTGATTTCTTTTATAATATTTTATATTTTACATTTTTTTTTTTTTTTTTTTTTTTTATTATCTAAATTAACAATTTTTCTTATCATTTAAAAAAACTTAAAATTAATTAAAAGTCTATATTTTCATTGAGAAGAATGATATCATCCTCTTCCATAAGTTCAGAATAGTTATTTATTCTATAATGACCCCATGCAAAAGTATCAACGCCATTTTCTTTAATAAATCCCTTATCATCTAAATAGCTTAATGTTAACTTAGTAATATTTTGTGTATAAATTTGATGTACCTTAGATCTAAATATATACATTGAATTATAATATATTTTTTTATCTTATAAACATTTTCTAAAATCATTTATACTTAATTGATTAGTTACACATTGTTTGATACCCTTAATTTTCTTAATTTCTTTTTCAACTTGATCAACTTTCACTGAATACATTTTAGCTCTCAGGCCAATGAATTCCTTGATAACTTTTCCATTACATTCATCTTTCATTATTCCTAATACTTTTTTGTTTGTTAAGGGAAAGTTGTAAACATTTTCTGTCGGATATCCAGATGTATCCAAATGTGTGCTAATATCATTTCTAATATCACCGTATAGGTCATCTGTTTTAATATTGTAAATGAAAGAATCTTAATTATAGATTAATATTTTCACGATATTTTGGTTTCATATAATCATAATGAAAATTATACATTTTCCGTTTTGATATTTCTAGAACGGAAAATCCAATATAAATAGGTTTATTATATAAAGTTTTAACTCTACTCATTTGAATGATCTGCATATGATCGTGAATTTTAAGTGAACTATGAAAATTAGGTTTAGCAATAAGAGCTCTAGCTCCTAATCGCTTGCCTCTATTCTCCCATTCACATACTAATTTGATGTCTTTACGTTTGTCAACATTTTCCATGGTTTTTCCGTATACAGCGTTGTTTAACAATTTAAAGAAATTCTGTTCAAATGAATTTTTAGCTAATGTTCTATGATGATTGTTAACATCAATATATTTTTTTAACCAATTTGATTGATTAAATTGAAGAATTCGATGTATTTTTTCAAAATTAACCCATGTTGAATACATTGCTGTAGATTACGATAATGTATTATATAATTTGTTTTATTATTTAAATCAGTTATCAATTTTTGTTGTTTCATACCTTAAATTTTCTTATTCTCAGCACAAAGTGGTATGTCATTATGATAATCGTGTAGTGTATTTGGATATTCTAGGTCAACTTCCAAGATATAACCTAATTCTGAATCATCCTTTATATTATTTACATTAAAATTTTCACAATTTTCAATCCATACAAAATTTTTATAGGGAAGGTATTGAGACATTGCAAAGCCATATAAATTATTTACATCCAAATATATTAGATAATTAGATTCTTTGGTGGAGTCATAATCACTTATATATTTATTATTAGCTACTGAATGTCGTTTACTACATTGTACAATACCTCCCCTAATACCCCGTGCAATAAAATTATACATATTAATGTCAGTCATCAACTCCAGCTCTATTTCAGTTGTCTTCAACATAGCATCCTATGACAGACCAGGAGTAGTATAATATTGGCAAGGGTCTAAATTATATATGTTTTTACAAACTTTACGGAAATTTTCAAAAACATCGCAAAGTAAAAAGACGTCTACTTTTAAATATAAAATTAAATAATCCATTAGATTTGAACATTTAAATGTTTTCCATACTGTTTTGGCATGTTCATAATCTTCTACACTACACGACATATTAGTTAATTTATTGAAAAAGGCAGAACATGGTGGTAATTGATTTTCTTCAAGACGATTCACTGAATCTAAATAATCATACGGAAAGACGCCTTTACGTTTCATCAAATCGAATTCATTACCATTTGAATAGGCTGATTTGACTACCTTCAAATCATTATCGGACAAATAGCCTGCTAATTTTTCTAGACTCGATGACATAAACCGAAATGAGTCTAGAAAACGTAGTTCAATTGTGTCTTTCTCATTTACCTTAATTCTTTTAGATATGGATATATATAGTTCCTTATTCAAAGGAATCATGTTTATATCACCTTCGACAGATGATAATTCTCTCACAAACAAGTGACAATCATATGACGAAAGGTTGTGGAAAAAAATAGGAACGAAATTGGCAATTTGAAAATCTAAATTGCATTTGTTATGCGCTGAACCTCTATATTCACCAGTAAGATGACAATGATCAGCTACCTTATCTTCATCAGATAAAGATTTCATACAAATATGACATATTTTACTTTCATTGTGCTTTATCTGTTGAAGAGGTGTTAAGGAATTCATTGGCTTAATTACACTTAAGAAATTAGTGTAAATACCTAAAATGTCTTCGATTAGAGTTGAAAAAAAGTTTTTAGGGGCATCAATACCACTATAAATTTTAAAAATATCTAAACTAGAATCATATGAACATCATATATATTATTTCTAAAGCACTTTTTTTGTCGGTTGCAAATATCTCCCATACCACCGCATCAAATTTAATGAATAATATCTCATTTTAAAGCTTATTTCTAACACTAATGACGAAAAATAATTAGAAATTGAAAAATTCATATTTTCATTGATAAAAATTATTTTTTAATAAAATGTATTGAAGTGACTAAAATTTCTATTAATTATTTTCATTTTATGTTACAAAAATTAAAACTAACGGTGCGAAATATTCGCACGGGTCATCTAGTTTAATATAATAACTATAAGCAAATGGAATATGCTTTTGTATTGTTTTTACATTTATGGAATTTTGAATGTTAACTGATTCAAGTATGCACTCAAAATCAGCATAAACTACAAAAGGCACATCCATTTGCTTCTTAAAATTTTTAAAGCTGACTAAATTGTTATTTATATCAGGCATTTTAGTAACCATTTTGTTACATTCCTTTTTATGTTTTTGTAAAGATGACTCAGCATGAAAATGTATTAGACAGGTATTACATATATATATATTTGATCTCTATGCTTAGTTAGTTGATTTTTTATTAATCTACAATTAAATGAAAGATAATAATAATAAAAACAATAATTATAATTATATAATTTTTATAGTTACATACCTTGAAATGTTTTTAATCCAAACGTAGTGAAATCTATCACCTTCTTCCAATAATAATAAGTTAATGTGCTTGGACTTTTCTTCTTGAGTGAAGTAATATGGGCCAACTATATTATTATCCTCTAATCCAAACACATTTATACTTATTTGCGGATTATTAATTTCAAACTCGCTAATCTTATTAACAGCTAAAGGGAAACTAAGATTCTTAAAGTTTAAAAGAATTCCATTATCCATTATTATAACATCATCTTCAATATTATTTATTTTATATGCTGAACATCTCTTTGTACAATTACGAGCGACTGGATATAGTGCTGCAATAATAGCCCATTTAAAACAGTATTCATCATGATTCTGTACGTTAATGCAAGCGTGTTTTATTTTAATTTGTTGAGGAAGAGGAATATATTGAGAGCCTTTTATGCATTTATATTTGTTAATATTAATTTCAAGGAATTTAATTTTTATTAATGTCCATCCACTATCACGTTCCTGAAACTCACTCATTTTCCTACTGTGAGCGATGAATTAAAAATAATCATTTTTGTTTGATGGGATTTAAGGTCTACAGTACATGAGTCATCTTCGTCTTTGACTAGCATATACTCACAAAATAGTTCAAAATTTAATTTTATATTAAGATGTTTTTGTGTTGAATCTTTAATTAATGTAATTATCTGTGATTTATTTTCCTTTAAAAAATTTTCAGCAACAAGATTTTCTTCATCTTTATTTTGCAAAATGTAAGTTTTCATACGGTTGTTAAATGATGAGTTTATACAGAATAAATTATTATCAATTTGAGTAGCGTTCTTTATTTTGTGAATATTAGTTCTCAGATGATAATGCCACTTTGTTTTTGAAATATACTCCTTAAATTTTTTTTTTTTTTTTTTTTTTTTGTCATTATTTTTTTATTGAATCTTCATATATTAAATATGAACTAACAATAATTAATCAAATCTTAACCTAATACGTTATTTTATCTCCTGCCAGTGCCAGACAAAATTTTCTTCATCACGGGTTATGTTCACTTTTATAGGTGTTTATCGCTCATCTAATTGGGTAAGTGCTGCAGTGTCTCTTCTTCTTAAGCGAGTGTGGCCGCCATGATTTAAAATATTTCGAGCTAGTGGATTTGGGTGTTGTTTAAGCCTTTTTAAATATTTTATTGCATATTTTGTAATCATAGATTTCACTAATGGCACATTGAGATCCTTATGAATGTTTGAGTTTTTAACATACCAGGGAGCGGCTGTGATTATTCGAAGAAGTTTATTTTGGCGCCTTTGAATTTTGTTGATATTAGAGGCCGAGGCAGTGCCCCATAGTTGAATACCGTAGCACCAGATAGGCTTTAAGATAGAGTTGTAAAGTAGAAGCTTGCAATCGAGACTAAGGACAGAATTTCTTCCAATAAGCCAATGAATTTGAATGGCTTTTAGTTTCATTTGAGTTAATTTTGCCTCTATATGGCATTTCCACGTTAATCGCCGATCCAGATGTATACCGAGATATTTAACATGCAAATGTTGAGGAATTATTTGATTATTGATTGTAATAGGGGGGCAAGATTCCCGGCGCAAAGTGAATGTTATATGTACACATTTTTGCTCATTGACCATTATCCTCCATTGTCTTAACCATATTTCTAGTTGAAATATATGATGCTGTAAGTAACGCGATGCTTCATAACGATTTTCGTGGACGCTTAGAAAAGCTGTATCGTCTGCAAATGTTGAAGTTTGTGTGTAGTTGCTTGTTGGCATGTCCGAAGTATAAATTAAGTATAATAGGGGGCCCAGGATGCTGCCTTGTGGGACTCCAGCGGCAATGGGCTGAGGTGAACTTAAGAAATTTCCTTCTTTAATAATAAATTGACGACCGACTAAGTAGCTTTCTAGCAGCTTGTGTGTGTTTGCTGGTAAATTTTGCTTCAATTTGTGTAATAAGCCTTCATGCCAGACTTTGTCAAAAGCTTGCGAAACATCGATGAAGAGTGCTGAGCAATATTTCTTTTCTTCAAATGCTTTTCTTATGACATTTACTATTCGATGAGTCTGCTCGATTGTGCTGTGTTTTCTTCTAAATCCGAACTGATGGTTTGGAATACATCTATTTTCACTTAAAATTGGTGTTAATTTTGAAACTAATAATTTCTCAAACAGCTTTGACATATTTGATAATAAGCTAATAGGTCTATAAGACTCAACTTTTGTATGATCTTTACCTGGCTTTGGTATCATGGTAACTAAGGAAACCTTCCATTTTTCAGGATAGTATTCAAGGCGTAAAATAGCATTAAAAATAAAAAGAATAATTTTCTTTGCTATGCGAGGTAGCTCCAAAAGCATTTTATTACTGATTTTATCAATACCAGGTGCCTTCTTAGTGTTTAAGTCACAAATAGCCTTTTCGATTTCTCTTATCTCAAATCTGAGGGGAATAGCTGCTCTAGCATCAACAGGTGGTAACTCGACCGCAATATTGTGAGATATATTTGGTGTAAATACGTTTTTCAAATGATTTACAAACAGGTTTCCTTCTTCATTATCATTTCTTGCCCAACTACCATTCAAGTTTCTTAATGGTGGCTTAGATATAACTGGCCTTTTTAGATTTCTAGCTGCACGCCATAATGAGTAGTCAGATTGTGGAGTTGCATCAAGTTCCTTAAGATATTTTTCTAGAGAAGCCGTTTTCTGATTCTGTAGCAACTTTCTTAGCCTTTTTGTGCATTCTTTTAATAAAATCTTAAGTTGCGGGGATCTGTAAAGTTGCCACTCTCTTCGAACTCTCCTTTTTTCAGTCAAGAGCCGCTCGACATCTGAAGAACATATTTTATTATTTTTAATTTTTTTGGGGGTAACGCTGGAGTGTTGAACAGCTAGTTTAAGATAACTGTCAAAGCTAACAAGAGAGAGATCCACATTCTCCGGTGTTCTAAGCGGAATATTTTCTGTGCAATGGGCACTGAGAAATTTTTTATATTTTAACCAATTTATTTGTGTGGCTGGCGTCGCTAAGTAACCTGACGGAAATACAATTCTATTTGGGTTCGATATAGTAACAATTGTAGGTGTGTGGTCGAATGATAATTCTAGGGAAGCTTCAACATGAATCGTTTCTGTGGGGATGTTTTTAACCACGCCAAAGTCGATAACATCTGGAATTTTTTGCTGATCAGTAGGCCAATATGTTGGTTGCCCGCTCGCGACCACATTTAAACCCATTTTAGAGATTGTGTTAAACAAAACACGACCTTTTGGTGTTATAAGTCGTGACCCCCAGAAGGTATGTTTAGCGTTATAATCGCCAGCGGCCAGAAAACAGGGTCCTAATGATTTATAATATTGGCCTTCTGATATGGAAAATCTAGGTGGAGAGTATAAAGAAGAAATTACTATGTTTCGATTTAGCTCCTCAACACAAATAGTCGTTGCTTGCAGATAGTCTTCACGGTGATCACACATAATGTAGTGTTTAACTCGAGTTTTTATTAAGATGGCAGAACCTCCACAAGCTCTATCTCGAGGGTCCTTGGTATCATATAGTATATAACCATTGATTTTAAACGTATTTCTTGAGGTCAAATGAGTTTCAGAAATCATCATGACATCAATTTGTTTATTTTTAAGAAAGTATTCTAATTCATTTTTATGTTGGCGGATGCCGTTTGCGTTCCAAAAACAAATTTTTAAACAGTTCATGGTTTGTTAAGTACAGCTTGTAATAACATCGATTGCATTCTAAGCATTTCCTGCATCATATTACCCATTGTGTTCGTAAAATTATTTACTGTTTGCACTAATGTTTCCATGGTTTTTTCTAAACGACTTAAATTAGAAACCGGAGTTTCATCATTACTTGGCGAGGCACCTTGCATTGGCTGATGGTTTGATTTTAGGACGTTAGCGTAAGAGGTTCTGTTATTACTAGGCTGGGGGGCTTGAATTGCATTTATGTTTACCTGATTTGCAACCTGCATTTGAGGGGCATTTGTTTTCGGTCCAACCGTCTGCTTGACAATATTATATACTGGGCATCCTCTATAATTTGCAGTGTGATTACCGCCACAGTTGCTACATTTTTTTACGTTGGGGTCGGTTTTAGACTTATCGCAAGAAACTGTACCGTGTAGTTCACGCAGACAGGGGGTAAGTAGCAGTATGCCTTGGTATGGCCAAATTCTTGGCAGTTTAAGCACTGAACAGGTCCATTTTTTTTGTGCGGCTCTTCTATAGTTATTCTTCTGTAGAGAATATATTTTAAATTGTAAATAGGATGTGTTTCGTTTTTTTTAAGTTTTACGTCGCCGGGTTCAAACTCCACTCGAAAAAGTGGTTGGGGAATTTTTTCTCTATTTTTAATATTTACTACATGTTTTACCTTGAAGCCTTTTTCTTCTAGGAATGTTTTAACCTCTTCTGGGTCCACACATGAGTCAATACCCTTAATCACTACTTGTAGACCTTTACTGCTTTTCAGTTGGTAGGTATAAAAGTTTTTTTTAAGCGTTTCAAAGTTGTTTACTATTTTGCGAAAATCATTCTCATTATTGACTTGTATTTTTGTCTCGTTTATACTTCCACGCTTTATAGCCGCTACGTAAAACGAATTTTCACCTATCACCGATATCAAACTCTTTATGAGCTCATTTGAATTTTGCTCCCTTAGATATATCGGGGGAGGCTTGGATGGTTTAATGACGTTTGGTGCTTCAGAGGATTCATCCTCCAGAATTGCAAAACGATTTTGAGTATTTATTTTATCAAAAGATGGTACTTTTGAGGCCGAAGCAACTGCTGCAGAGGTAGGGCTGCGTCCCCGTTTAAGCACTGTTATGTACCTGTCCATACCAACTTGTACTGTAGGCTTTTGACAACTTTTTACAGGGGGGTTTTCCATTGCATTTGTGTTTGAGTTCATGGTATCATTTGCCACTAAATTTGTTTTTGACGGCACGGCAATGCTTGCTGGCCTGGCAACACTTGTCACCAAATCTTGTTGTAGTTTTTTTAATGAGTCACTATCCACCGTTTGTGTAAATACCGAGGGTGAGAGGGAACGTGTTCGAGTAATTGTCTTAGCCGTTAGGTAGTTAATATTGTTTTGTTTTGTTTTATTTATTTCTGCATTATTTTCATTTGCATTAACTAAAACGTAAACGTTTCTTTCATTTTGTCTTAGTGTTGTTTCACTGTTTGTACTCATGCAAAGAGTTGTTTTTGTTTTTCACCGTTTTGCTTTGCTTTAATATTTTTATTATTTATTGTATTTTACAACAACAAAAGAAAAAACCAGAATTTAAATGTTTTGTTCAGAATATGTATACATATATATATATATACACATGTATGAACATTCATACGTACATACATATATATTTTTACTGTTTTATTTTATTTAATTTTATCGTTTTAAATTGTTCACTATTATGTTAAGTAATTTTAATAACAAAATATATTATTTTTTTTTTTAAGCGTCCATTCGCTGCTTATATTTATGTATTACAAAATCAAATGTGATTAATTAATAGTTCAAATCGTATGCGGGGCTAAAAACACACGTCTGTATCACAACAAAGCACAAACCGAACTCCTTACATGTACTGCAATAATTATGAGATTCTCCCACATTCTCTTTATGCTTTCTTGAATGTGTATGTGTAAGGAGTTCTTTACGACTTGTAAATTGTAAATTACAAGTTGTACACTTTGTAGATGTGTATGGTCTATCATGATGCAATCTAATATGACGATTTAAATTAGAATTTTTAGTATAAACTTTTCCACAAGTTTCACAATTAAAGTTTGGCATTTTTCTTTCATATATATTTTTTTTTTTCACAGAGCACAATTAACTGAATAGTTGAATGTTTAAAACAAGAGTGATAACATTTATAGATCAATCGAAGAATAAATATACTAAACCAAGGATGAGATGGTTACAGGGGGAAAACTTTTTATAGTTTAGGGGGACAAAATTATGGACTTATTATCCATCACTAAGAATTAACATATTAACAATATATCGTAAAAACTTTTCTTTAATTATTATTTATTTAATAAGTACAGTACTTTGTCAGGCCTGTTCGATAAACTGAAAAGTTCGTTATATGCCATACTTATGTCTATTACCCATGTTATGAATTAATAAATAATTAGAACTGTATTATTTGTCGTTTATTTGGAAATATGTTTTGAGATCTGTAAAAAAAAAAAACTAAGGAAGTTACAATTCATTACACTGGAAATATAAAACCTAAAATAATTTAAATGAAAAATTAGCTCAAATTCATTTTCAATTTCCTTGAAACATTTTTTTTTTTTTTAATAATGTTTGTTTTTTGGAAAAAAAAAATTTTGTTTTGTGGCATCTTCCTTAAGTGCTCTTATAAGCAATAAAGTTGAAAAATGAATCTTATGTTGTTGTGTCCTTTGAATACAAATTTCGAAACTTTTAACAGCATCAATGTGTTTTATTTGTTGTATCAAATGTTTTTCATGATCGAAAGAATATGCGTAACTGATCATTGCAGCATAATCAAGCAAAAATGCTACATTAACAAAACTTAAAATAGCGGTAATTTTTGCAATTAACTTTGTTTTTACTTAGAAATTACTTCACATTATGCTTTTGTAAACTAAAATTATGAATCTTATTTGTTCGATAAATTGAGCACAAAAAAATTATTTTTGTTCGCTATATAAGGTACTCAATGGAGCAAACTTATGTGTTCGTTAAATGCGATGTTCGCAAAATCGAAGGTTCGTTAAACAGGAAAACTACTGTATAAACAATTAAATAAACATTATATTCTAATCATCTCAAAGAACCACAAATTCATAACCGATACACACACACACACACACACACTTATACATGTTAGCGATGAAATCTTAGAAAAAAACTGCCATTCGTTTGTAATCTGAATTTCAGATTGAACTATTTATTTCTTAAAGAAGCTAAGCAGATTATCATTTGCACTTTATACTTTTTCAAACTTAAAAGTTACTATAATTTTTTTATGTCTGACATTTATGAAACATTTTCAACACAAAAATTCATAAATAAATACATTTGAAGCACAGCTCGCGGACCATGACTTCGATAAACAGACGAATATATAAATAAAAAACAGAATTTATAATCACTTTGAAAAGTTTCAACTGTTTAGTTATAGTAGTGTTGGTGTAGGGCAACATTTTGCGGCTTATGAATAAGATAAACAGACGGCTATAGAACATAAAATCAGAATTGTCAGATTTAAAGTTTCATCTTTTTTCAGTGCTGTTAGATCAAAAATCTTGTGGCCTAGAGCTTGTGGCTTATGACTTGGATAAACAGATGGTCATAGGACATAAAAAGAGAACTGTCAGATTGAAAAGTTTCATCTTTAAGCAGTGCTGACAGATCAGAAAACCTATGGAATAGAAGTTTTGGCTTATGGCTAAGATAAGCAGAACTGTCAGATTACATTCAAATATACTTCCACAATATATGGAAAAAGCTTGTGGTTAATGACTTAGATAAACAGAGCTGCCAGATTACAATCGAGTATACCTTTGAAACATATGGATAAAAGCTTGTGGTTTATGTCTTAGATAATCAGACAACCATAATAAATTAAAGAAAATAATGGTTCAGTGTAGCATACCAATCGATGAACTTAAATGTCGTGTAGCGTAGTCATGCTCAACTTTGTGTATGGCGAAAGTGCCGCTGAAGGAACATAAACATACTACTTATGTATATAAAAAGTCACTAGCAAACCTATGCAACAAAGTCATTAACTATTCTAAACACACACACAATAATTGAAAAAAACTAAAAATAATTGTTCCACCATCAGTTTTATCTTTAATACGAAAACGCACAAGTAAAATTATCATCCCTCACAAAATTTTAAAATCTTCAAGACACGTACACGAAGAAATTTAACACCTGCCACTAAATAAACAAAAAAAAATTTTTCCCACAAATTCTTATGCACAAGTAAAATTATCATCCCCCACAAAATTTTAAAAATCATAAATAAACAACTTTTTTTACACGTCATGTGCCTTTTGCCTCTATTTCTCAGGAGTGAATGTATAACCCAGCAAACAATTGTTTGCTTGCATGCTCCTAAATTTGTATTGGAGGCGATAAGAAGGCGACATATAGGCGATGGATAGGCGATAGTTTTTACATTAAATTGTTTCTTGGGTTACGGCTTGCTCCCAACTTTGTATGGCGTAGTTGCGCTAGAACCGCTCTAAACACACTACTCGTCTTGTACACTTCTACCTCTAGTGATATAGCAAAAAGGTTGACTAAGTATCAGAATACAAACATACATGTTTTTCTATTTTGCACCTTATGTGTGTTCTTCATTCAGAAGCGTACATAGGTTAAAATAATTGGACAATATCATATGCCGATTGTTTTATTAAACTTTGCACGATTTTAATATAGAATTATTTAAACGATAAAATATAAGGTTTTTTGTTAAAATAACGAATGGTCGGTCATTGCAAATCTTCGGTAATTGCAACAGGTACGATTTCTTCGAGTTACGAAAATCGAGCTCGCACTGTATTACTTTAAAACTGTTTTATGGCCAATTCAAACTCAGCTGATGGTGATACAAGTGATTTGGATGAAAGTTTTATTGAAGATAATAATAACACATTTAAATATGTTTGTATACGAATGTAAATATATTTTTTTTTTATTAAATTTTAAATGAAAACCTCACACAGCTGAATGCAACTTGTTTTTTGTTTAATTAAATTGTAAAAATGGCTTAGTGCTTTTTAACGCTTTTTTTTTTGTTCGAAATAGTGCTTTTTTAAATTTTAAAGTGCTTTTTGCTCTCAAAAAGTTGGCATCACTGCTTGTTGATGGCTCACTGAGAGCTTCTTTTGGAGACTTCTCTCCTACGAGGCTATCATTACATTTTTCTTTTGTTTTGTTGTTGTACGTTTGCACAGGTTTTTTGAATTTTTGCAATTCTATTTCATTACATTGAAAGTCATCATCAATATTTTTTCTTTTCCTCTCATTGTTTGATTTAATTGTTTTTGTTTTAAATAAATCTGAGTTTTGAGCAGATATCACACTCATTTTATAAAAAAGTAATTTGTTTATTGTTTATATTCAATTTATCAATTTTATAGAATTATTTACAAAATTGTTAATCTGATCTATTGAACACATGAACATGAACGGTTAAATATGAGCGATCATATATGAATTTATCTGAACTCTGCTTAAAAGTTATTTTTATTTTTTTGATTTTTCAGTGTGGCAACAAGGTCAAAGCAGAGAAAATTATTAAGAATATAATTAAAATTGTTATAAAAATTGGAGTTCTACATCGCAATAATCAGTTCAGCGCTGAAGAAAAACCCCAAGCCGAAATATTTAAACGAAAGTTCCAGGTATATTTTTAATCGAATTGAAAAAACCTATATTTTTTATATATGTACATTCAATATAATACAACTAAAATTTTCAGAATACTCAATTGTCAGTTATATCTTTCTATGAAGTTGATTACAGTTTTGACCTGTCATATCTACAAAAATCCATAGCAGATTCGCATACATCTTTAAAATGTGTTGTTCTGAGGCATTTAACCGAAAAATCTCTAAATCGCATCGACGAAGTGTTTGAATTTTTTGGCGATTCTACACTTTTGGAAACAGCATTTAAGCCAAACTCACCGTATCGAGAAGTTATGGGTAAGATAGTTGCCGATATTAACACTGCCATGGATACAGGGGTTATATGAAAAAATAAAATATCAAAAATCAAAGTATCTAAATATACCGTTAGATAAAATGCAAAAAGGCGTAACTAACAAATATATAATTTTACAGGAGAAGCAAAAAACTTTGTAAAATGAGATTTATAAACATGTCAGAAAAAAATTTTCAAAGAAAACCATTTCATTTTATTTTGTTAGAAAAAAAAATTGCTCATTACGTCGTTTTGCAAATATATAAAATAAAAACACTTGTAGTTGCGTTCCTTGTTTTTTTGTTGATAAAAGCGTGATTTTTGATCGCAGAAGTGTAAATTTCAAGACATTAGCCTTATGTCATACATAATACAGGCCTGTTCTGAAAATAACATTTTATCAAAGTGATTTAAAATCACAAGAAAGGTGAACTGGTTATATTATTTTGTAACTTCAAAACGTTCAGCTACGTAAACAACTTTTTGAAATTACATACTTTGTTATTGCTTTGCGACTATTGTAGGTTGAATAGTCATAAAAAAATAATTAAACACAATTTTCAATGTGCCTTTATTATTTTTATGCAACAAGCTGTTTTATTTACAACAAATTATTTAAAATAAAGAAAATTCGACGACACTACAAAAATTATATTGGCTCTTGTGACTTCTGTTGTGATTTCAGGCATTTTTTTAGTTGAATTAAAGATCGCTAATTTGCTAACAGCGGCATGATAGCAAAGTCTAATATTAATTATTTATTTATTTATCTGTATTTCCATACAACAAGACATACATCTTATAATTATAGTATGGAACTAGAAGAAGTTATAGTAAAACAACTTAAAACAATTAAAAGAAGTGTGAAAAAATTTTAAGGATCAAAAAAAAAAAAATTTAAAAAAAGGATCAAAAACATTGAATAAAATTAAATAAAATTCAAATTAAAAAATTAAAAATAACAAAATTTAACAATAATACAAACTTATTATAAATTATCAAAAATACTTAAAGTAAAAACAATATTTAGTTTAAAGTGTCAAGTTACGTTATATTATTGTTCAAATGTTTTGTTATTTCGGTCTTAAAAGTAATAACGTTGCTGTTTGTTTGTACCCTATTCGGAAGTCTGTTCCATAGATGGATTGCGTTATAATAAAATTACCATTCTGTCATCTTAGTTCTATGTGCAATAGGTATAACCCTATTCCCCCTATTCGACCTTGCAAAAGTTATCCGATTATATAAATATGACGGCACTTTAGTGTACACGATTTTGTGCAGAAGCGTTAGTGTCCTGATGTTGACCAGATTATTAAAAGTCAAGTCGTAAAGTTTTTTACTTAAGGTTGCGATTCCATCAAGAGTGTGAAGGCCAAATACATACATATCTGGAAATGTTGTTAAAAAGAGTATTTAGCTTCTGCTTACTAGTGGAATCACAATAGGCATAAACTTCGCATCCATAAAGAAGTACCGGCATTAAATAAGTTTAAGCAATTAACATTCTAATGTTAACTGGAGTGCAAAAGTGTGTTGCCCACAAAGTTCGAAGCATTGAGTACGTTTTACCTACTACTATATTAACGTGATTAGCCCAGCTGACCGTGCTGTTAAATGTAATACCCAAATTCTTTGCCGATGTTACGACTTAATTAATGATACTGATGTGTCACAGAACGAGAATTGATGGTAAAGTTTTGAGCAAAGTAGGGAATGATCAACAGTATCAAAAGCTTTCGAATGATCGAGCAGAACTAAAAGTGTTAAATTCCCACCATCAATAGAACAACGTATATCTTCAGTGACGTCAATTAAAGCTGTGATGCAACTGTGTTTCTGTCGAAAGCCGGATTGCCTGCTACTGAGTAGATTACATTGAGCTAGATGATCACGTATCTGTTTATGTATTATTTTCTCAAGAACTTTGGACAGAAATGGAAGAATTGCTATAGGCCTGAACTCGGAGTTAGACTTTGAAACTGGTATTATTTTCGCATGTTTCCAATTATTTGGAAAGACACAAGTCATGAGGATGGTGTTAAATATGTGAGTGATGAATGGCAACAGCTGAGGAAGTAGAATTTTTAGAAACTTTGGGCTAATGTTATCATTGCCAATAGCATTAGACTTAATAGAAATAATATTTTGTAAAACCTCAGCTTCATTTACACAGCTAAATCTTAAAATGTCACGACGGTCTTGGTAATTATCAAAATTATAGTTGTGCTGTCCAAGAGCAGGAATAGGTTATCTTGTAAAAACATTATTAAGTTCATCTGCACTATATTTACTGATAATGTTATTATTTTTAATCCTCCCAATACCAATTTCACGTATAGTTTTCCATACATACATACATTCCCATCAATTGCGTTACTAAGACGCCTAGCAAAATATTCGGATTTAGCCTTTCTAATTTGACGATTTACTTCTATTCTGCCCCTGCAAAATTCTTCCTTGAGCTCAGGAGTCTTAAATCTTTTCCAGCGCGAGTATGCTCTGTCTCTTTTTTCAATTAAAAGTTTAATAGACACATTAAACCAAGGTCTAGCAGTTTTCTTTGTTATTTTTGTTTTTAAGGGGACAACAAGGTCATACATACGAAGGAGATTAGTTTCCAAAAAGCTCAACTGGTCATTAACAGACGGCATGTAAAAAATAGAATCCCAGTCAATATTATGAAAAATTTCTGCCAAAACTTACGATTAAAAATCGTAAAAGATGTAAAGAATTACAAGTAAAAATCTCTTATATCGCGAACATGGCTCAAATTCGGGATAAATTGCAAACCTTTAAAGAAACCCTAAAATATAAAACACAATTTTGCAAAAATAAGGAAAATTCGCGAAAATTATTAATATTTCAAACAAGCTATAAAAATTATTAAAAGTCCCTAAAACTATAAGGAATGGCAAAGATTCGGTAAAAATTGTTAAATTGGCGAAATTCCCAAAAATTTTCTAACAGCACGTGATAGCACAGTCAATATTTATTATCTGAAGAATCAAAAAACTTACAGGAACAAATCGCTTCTATCGCGAACATGGCTAAAATTCACGAAAAATTGCACAAAATTAAAACAAACCCTAAAACTCATTTGAGATCGCTAAATCAGCTAAAAAAAAAAATTTCGGAAAATAGCAAAAGCATTAATAAATGAGCTATAATTAAAAATCACACCAAAAAAACACAAAAAAGATGTGATTTACAGAACAACACAAGATCACATGTGTGGTTTTAAATCAGTGAAGGGCACTTTTGCAAATCCTATATACGTGCATAGAAATAAAAATGCTGGTTGTGTGACGTCGACACATGTACACTATCAACTTCTTTGTGTGTTCTGTGACAATGTATGTTCGGCTGTTGCTTTGTTATTTCGTCAAAGTTATTAGTTGTGATTCAGCACTTGTTGATGAGCGTCATTCGTTTTCTGCTGCTTCCCACACAAGCATAAATGGTATAGTATGTGTGTTGCCCTTCACTGTTCTAAGTGCACATTTGATTTTAAATCACGTGAGTTTCAGAACAGGCCTGATAATCAATAAATAACTCGATTTTGAATTTTTGTTAGTTACGCCTTTTTGCATTTTAGGTAACGATACATAGTATATACATAAATATATATTTATATATATATATATATATATATATATATATATATATATATATATATATATATATATATATATATATATGTATATATAAATATATATATTTACTTAACAAATAAACATATCACCAAACCTGATGAGTAGGGTTTGAATTTAATTTAGATTGCAATACAAACACAAAACTTGAAACGAATGTCCTCAATCTTGTATAATATAAATTATTAAATAAAATTTACACATACCGTATATTATAAAATATATATTTTAATCTAATAATAGAAGAATAGCCTTTCAAATGCAAGGAAATATTTAACAACAGCTTAAGCATAAATGGTGATTTACGTTATATTTAAAACTAAAACTGAGTAATTTTGTTTTGATATAATCACAATTTTTGTTTAATAAGCATCAGTGTGACAAGAGTCTAAAAATTTTGGAGCTAAATTGTCTTAAAAAAAAGCTAAAAATGCTAAAAATTAAACAAAGTGCTAGAATTTAATGTTACTTCTTTTTAAGTAAATTTTTTATTATATTTCGCTTATTTTCCCCATTTCTGCTCATATTTTTAATTACTTTAAATAAAACCAAATTTCTTATGCCTGTATGTATTCATAAAAATATTATTAATTTAATAAAGATTTACAAAACAGATTTTGAATGAAAATTTTCCTTAATAAACGTTTGTTAAATTAAACAATCGTTTTTGAATACGGGGGTTAAAATATAACAAATTATTTATTTAACATAAAAAGTATTTAAAAACAAAAAAAAAAATTTAATTCAGTTTTACTTATGTTTTTATATATGTACATTAGGTCTATAACTAGGGGTGCTAGACGTACTGTTTTTCGCAGTACAAGTACTGATTTTTTAAATTGTACTGTTTTATGCACAACACCCAAATCAATACGCAAATGTACTATTTTTTATACTTTGTACTGTTTTTTTTTTGGTTCAGTCTACAAAAAACAAAGTTATTAGGAAAAAGCCTGTCAAAGTAATACACCATTTGGGGATTTCAAACGGTATGCTATCAAGTCATATTTTCATAACATCCTAATATTTTACAGTACTAGTTTAAAAAAATTTTTGTTTTTTTCCAAACAAAAAAGTTCTAAAATAATAAGACATTTTAAATACATAAATATACCAGTAGAAATCTAAATCGTAAGGTATGCCTCATAGCAGTAGTATATCTTCATGTTATTATTTTAAGATATATGACAACAGCTTAAATCCTCCAATAGTATTTCCATAAACACACATGAGAAAGACAAAAAAAAAAAAATAATAAAAAAATTAATAGTTACTTATTAAATACTTTTTCCAACACAACTATCTTTCAATTGTAGAACTTTTTTAATTTTGTTTTACAGACAGAAATTTTTATTATAAAATTTATTGAAACTTGTTTTTTATTACATAAACATTTTTACATTTTGTGAAATAAAAATAAACTAAACTATGTTTTTCGGGGTCTATAGATTAATGGCAAATTTCACCAAGTTCAGCTAAAATTTACTCTGTATCACTATAATGCCAAAAAACATATTGTTAACTGGCAGTTATAGTAAAAGTTAATTATAGCTGAACTTGGTGAAATTGGCCGTAAATAATTTAAAAATTGGTTTAAATTAGAAAATTAATTTAGGAAACAGAAACTTTTTCAAATTCTGTACTATTTCTGCAACTATGTGTGTGGTGAAAATTGTTTTAAATACCAATATGTTTTAAGAAAATCCTGCTACGTAAGACCCGGTTAATTACCCCAAGCTTAAACGACTTTCACTCTTATTTACCTTGAGTTTTAAGTCCCCGTTTTTCCTTCCATTTCTCGAACAACCACGTTTAATTGTCATACGCTTAATTACCCAATTCGGTTAACTGCCTTAAAAATTAAACTCCCAAAACAAAATTACACCTTAATTTCATTCAGTTAAATGCCTCAGTTCTATTTGACAACAACAAAGCTGTTATGTATCTGGCCTGCTTCTGAGTGGAGGGATACGGTGTAGTATTTCGACCGCACGCGTATGTGTGCACTTAAATGCCTACCAGCTGCTTCAGCCATCGAGGGTTCGGAAAGTTCACGTTTGGCCTATCCCATATGTCAGAGATAACAAGAAAATAAGAAGTACACTCTTGCACAAAGACTTCACAACCTAACATGGATTTAAATGAAGGACCTTTCTGGTGAAATGTTGGTCAGCAGTACAAATTTTCTGTCTGCTCTGAACTCTACCCTAACCATGTCCTCTAAGGTGTCATCGAAGACCCAAAGAACAAATCAGAACAACTTAGTTATTAAATAGGTTCGAACCGCCTTTGGTTTATTTACTCTAACATCTTAAACTATATAATATGTTCAAAAAAAACTTAAAACAAAATATATATAATTCTAACAAAATATTCAAGGTATAAAAAAAATAAATCCCGTAATATAAGGACTAGGTGTACTTTTATTACTACGACATTTCTTTAATAAGAAAACTGTATGTTTTCCAGCAAATTTAGTTATTACTTGTAAATCAGTAATCAAAACAAACAAGAGAGAAAAAAAACGAAAATTGTAATAAAGGGAATAAAACAACAAAAAAATTAAGACTGCATATAAGTATGTAATATTAAATGTACGTATTATAGTAATAATAGATCTTACTAAAAAGAATAAGTAATTATCATCTTCACAACATAATAATGAAGATGAGTTACTACTTTTTCCTTTTTGGTTGTTTTTATAATAAAAATCAAGAAAAAACAACTAACATATTGTTTGATGTTATACTTTCTGCAGTTTTTTTTTCTTCTTCTTCTTGCTCGAATCGGGATTGAAGGCCTTCTCCTCCGTCGATGAAACTACTTTGCCTAAGGAAATTTTCCGATTATTCATTACATACATAGATTTACATACATATATATCTTTATATTAATCACACTTTCATTACAACATTTTCTGTTCTTGTTTTTTCCTCTATATTTAGTACAAATTATATTTAACAATTTAAAATTTACTTTTTTTCTAAACCCTTTTTAATTAAATTTTTTTTTTTTTTTTTTTTTTTTTTTTTTTTTTGTTCACTATTCACTTATTTGTCCTTCTGATACCTATCCAAAACTAAACCTTGATAATTCTGATAATGCCGAATAAACCTGGTATAAGATGTAACTAGGAACAGACAACATGCTAAAGAGAATAGGGAATAAATAATATGATCAAAACTACTTCTTAAACTTAACTAAGACGAAAATAATTATTAATGAAATTGTAATCCCGTGATGGAACTCAAAAGCTTATACACCTAGCGACGAAACAATACATCCAATATATTTTTTTGACTTTTAAGAATATAAAACAAATTTATATAATAAAAGTTCGTAACTTAGGACGACAAAACGACGACACGTGTTAAACTAGAACAACTTTACAAAATTTTTACAAGGCATATTTGATACCAAAATGTATGTATGTATACAAGCAGTTATATTCGTTCTTATGAACAATAGCTCCACCTGTGGCTGGGGGTTACTAAAAGAATTTAGAATACCACCGGTATTAGTTAAGCTTTTGCACCAAGGGGTAATATATAGCCACATAATTTGGTTTTAATGGACCCTTCTAGCCTTGGAAAGTGATGAGCTCCAAGAGCTCGTTACGATTTGTTTCAAGGCCAACAAATCTATTTCCTCCTAAGGAATGAGGAACTCGAGTTAATACCTCTGTATTAACACTTTCACAGGTCTATGCTGTGATTATATTATTGTACCAAGTAAAAAAAGAAAAACAGCCGTAAGCTTCTGAAGGGTTTGAAATTCAACTGTACAATATTTATTAAAGAAAAAAAAAAAAAAACTTAAACTTATTGGATATTCCAATACAAAAAATGGAAATGAGTGAGATCTATTCATATTTAACTCAAAGCAAATTCATTAAGACAAATTGAGGTACACTTAGAAAAAAAAAAGTAAATTAAAAATACATATACATATATGAAATATAATATACAAAACCTGTTGAACATAATCCCCCGGAAGGATGGCAATTGCACCCAGTCCAGTTACCGGAGATTACCCATCCCATCTTCGATAGCTGCACCAGTGGTAAGGTTTCATCGTGTACAGATATTGACTTCATTATCTTGGAAATAATTTCGTTACTAAGAACGCCATCAATTTCTCGCCAAGTGTTGAAAAATGGATGTGCCCAAGTGTTGAAAAATGGTGCAGTAGACCGGGGTCAACTATTGGTTCTGGGACCTTGATAGGTGGGCATGATTTGACAGTCAAGTAGACTCTTTCCTGCTCTTCAGTGTTATGGGGAAAAGCTGGTTCTAAGACGAATAAAGCAGCCATTGGGTGGCCGTCATTGTTGGGTTTAAAATTGGGGAACCATTTAGCTACTTCCAGCTGAATGTAAGACTGATCCGCCTTCGGGTCCAATAGAAACGTGGTATACATCTTTTGACCTCCATAATTAAGGTTTATGCGTACAATTGGTGGAATGAATACGAAGTATTTTCAGATACAATAAATTCGGGCCCATTGTCATCTTTTTTATCGACGTGAACAGGTGCTTGAGAGTCTACCTTAGTTTGGGCCCCTTGACTGACTAGCCTCTTTCTTACAGGAGAAGTCTGAGTGGCCATGTCCACTAAGGCGGGATGAGAACCCGCTTGTGCACGTTGGGTTTTAGGGCAGTTATCTCTTGGAGAATCGTTAATAACTTCAGAGCTCATAGGAGAAGGTGGAATAGCGTTAGCTATTGCTTCTGGTGTTGAGATTTTTAAGTAAGGACGAAATATTGGGAGGACATCTTCTTTGTCACTCTCTGGGAAACAGCAGTTTTGTACTTCGTTACTTGACGACAGTGGATCCCCATTTTCAAAATTGCATCGTTTTCTTGAAGTACACCATGTTCGTTCATGATCATATGCCAAGCAATTAAGGCAGTAACGTTTACTTTTAATGGTCAAACGTCGTACTTCGACACTCCATTCCTTAAATTGAGGGCAATACTTGAGTGGATGATTTCAGCGGCAAGCGTAGCAACGTGGCTTATCCATCTATTGTTAATAAACGAAAGAAAACCAAGGGAAAGAAATACATACAATGTTAATAAATGATATTTGCAACTGCTATCCAATAGGATTTGCATAGTAATTAGAATTGTGGTGGATTTGGTATGTTGGTTATTAAGTTAAAGAGGGTTTTTAGTGGTAAGTTTTGTTGGCAGACGATCATCAGTGGGCAATAGGCATAGTTTTACCACAGGTCGCTTAATCGTGCCATTAAGGGGCCCATAGACACATACTGCTGACAGCTACTGCCGATGAACCCTTCGTATACGTGTGTGATTGATATTTTACTACACACTTATCAATCATCATTTTAAAATAAATTTTATTACGTGAAATTCAAGAAAAACCCTATTTTCTTCCCACTTTTATTTCTCAAAAATTATTTTAAATTTGTTTTAATTTAAATTGAAAAGAAAATTATAACAAAAAATTTATTTATTTATTTTATTGTTCATTTTTACAACTGTCAGCAGTATGAGTTCATTTCAAAATCAAACCTATTTTGATTTTTCATACTGCATTGTCGGTGTGACGCATACATAAATAAAAATTTCAAATTTACAAACACATGTTTATTGCATGAGCATAGGCAGTATGTGTCTATGGGACCCTTTAGACGTAAATATTTCTGCAACTCTCACTTTGTTGTCTTTGCCGTATATAACCTCAGTTACACGTCCTAAGCGCCACTCAGTGGGTGGTAGTAGGTCATCTTTAATTAAAACGATGTCGTCTTTTTTTTTAAATTCTCCTTCTCTCGTTGCCATTTAAAACGCCTTTGAAGTTCTGTTATATATTCATTCAGTTCGGTTTGTGCTTTGTTGTGATACAGACGTGTATTTAAGCCCCGCATACGATTTGAACTATAAATTAATCACATTTAATTTTGTAATATAAGCAGCGAATGGACGCTTAAAAAAAATAGTATACATATTTTGTTACTTAAATTATTTAACATAATAGTGAACAATTTAAAACGATAAAATTAAATAAAATAAAACAGTAGAAATATATACGTATGTATGAATGTTCATACATGTGTATACATATTCTGAACAAAAACATTTAAATTTCTTTTTTTTGTTTTTTTTTTTTTTTTTTTTTTGTGTTGTTGTAAAATACAATAAATAATAAAAATATTTAAGCAAAGCAAAACGGTGAAAAACAAAAAACAACTCTTTGCATGAGTACGAACAGTGAAACAACACTAAGACAAAATGAAAGAAACGTTTACGTTTTAGTTCAGGCAAACGAAAATAATGTAGAAATAAATAAAACAAAACAAAACAATATAAACTATTTAACGGCTAAGCCAATTATTCGAACACGTTCCCTATCACCCTTGGTGTTTACGAAAACAGTGGATAGTGACTCATTAAAAAAACTACAACTAGATTTGGTGACAAGTGTTGCCAGGCCAGCAAATATTGCCGTGACGTCAAAAACAAATTTAGTGGGAAATGATACCATGAACTTAAACAAAAATGCAATGGAAAACCCCCCTGCAAAAAGCTGTCAAAAGCCTACAGTACAAGTTGGTATGGACAGGTACATAACAGTGCTTAAACGGGGACGCAGCCCTACCTCTGGAGCAGTTGCTTCGGCCTCAAAAGTGCCATCATTTGATAAAATAAATTCCTTAAATCGCTTTGCAATTCTGGAGGATGAATCCTCTGAAGCACCAAACGTCAGAAAATCGTCCAAGCCGCCCCCGATATATCTTAGAGAGCATAACTCAAATGATCTAATAAAGAGTTTAATTTCGTTGATTGGTGAAAATTCTTTTTATGTTGCTGCAATAAAGCGAGGTAGTATAAATGAAACTAAAATTCAAGTAAATCATGAAAATGACTTTCGCAAAATAATAACCAAATTTGAGGCACTTAAAAAAAGTTTTTACACAAGAGCAGTAAAGGTCTCCAGGTGGTGATTAAGGGAATTGATTCATGCGTAGACCCAGAGGAAATTAAAACTTTCTTTGAAGAAAAAGGCTTCAAGATAAAACATGTGGTAAATATTAGAAATAGGGACAAAAATCCACAACCACTTTTTCGAGTGGAATTAGAGCCCGGCGACATTAAGTTAAAAAAAAACGAAACGCATCCCATTTATAGTGTGAAATATATTCTATACAGAAAAATCACAATTGAAGAGCCGCACAAAAAAATGGACCTGTTCAGTGCTTAAACTGCCAAGAATTTGGCCATACCAAGGCATATTGCTTCTTACCCCCTGTCTGCGTAGTATGTGGTGAACTACACGGTACAGTTTCTTGCGATAAGTCTAAAACCGACCCCAACGTAAAAAAATGTAGCAACTGTGGCGGTAATCACACTGCCAATTATAGAGGATGCCTGTATATAAATAATATCGTCAAGCAGACGGTTGGACCGAAAACAAATACCCCTCAAATACGGGTTGCAAATCAAGTAAACACGAATGCAATTCAAGCCCCCCAGCCTAGTAATAACAGAACCTCTTACGCTTACGTCCTAAAATCAAACCATCAGCCTATGCAAGGTGCCTCGCCAAGTAATGATGAAACTCCGGTTTCTAATTTAAGTCGTTTAGAAAAAACCATGGAAACATTAGTGCAAACAGTAAATAATTTTACGAACACAATGGGTAATATGATGCAGGAAATGCTTAGAATGCAATCGATGTTATTTCAAGCTGTACTTAACAAACCATGAACTGTTTAAAAATTTGTTTTTGGAACGCAAACGGCATCCGCCAACATAAAAATGAATTAGAATACTTTCTTAAAAATAAACAAATTGACGTCATGATGATTTCTGAAACTCATTTGACCTCAAGAATTACGTTTAATATAAATTGTTATAGACTATATGATACCAAGGACCCTCGAGATAGAGCTTGTGGAGGTTCTGCCATTTTAATAAAAACCCGAGTCAAACACTACCTAATGTGTGATCATCGTGAAGAGTATCTCCAAGCAACGAACATTTGCGTTGAGGAATTAAATAGAAACCTAGTAATTTCATCGTTATACTCCCCGCCTAGATTTTCATTATCGGAGGACCAATATTATAAATATTTTAAATCATTAGGACCGTTTTTCCTAGCCGCTGGCGACTATAACGCTAAACATACCTTCTGGGGGTCGCGACTTATAACACCAAAGGGTCGTGTTTTATTTAACACAATTTCTAAAATGGATTTAAATGTGGTAGCGAGCGGACAACCAACATATTGCCCACTGATCATCAAAAAATTCCAGATGTCATCGATTTCGGCGTGGTTAAAAACATTCCCATAGAAACGATTCGTGTTGAAGCCTCCCTAGATTTATCTTCCGACCACACACCTACAATTGTTACTATAATGAACCCCAATAGAATTGTACCTCCGACGACAGCTACGCAAATTAATTGGTTAAAATATAAAAAATATCTCAGTACCCATTGCACAGAAAATATTGCGCTCAGTACACCGGATTATGTAGATCGCTCTATTGACAATTTTGACAGTTTTCTGAAACTAGCTGTTCAACATTCCAATATTGCCCCCAAAAAAACAAAAACTATTAAAATATATTCCACAGATGTCGAGCATCTTTTGTCTGAAAAAAGGAGGGCTCGAAGGCAATTGCAGACAATTGCACAGATCCCCTCGAAGGGCTCGAAGGCAATTGCAGGCAATTGCACAGATCCCCTCAACTTAAGAACTTACTTAAGAGTGTACAAAAAGACTAAGAAAGTTACTGCAGACTAAGAAAACGGCTTCTCTGGAAAAATATCTTGAGGAGCTTGATGTAACCCCACAATCAAACTACTCATTATAGCGTGCAGCTAGAAATCTCAAAAGGCCAGTTGTCTCTAAACCACCATTAAGAAACTTGAATGGAAGTTGGGCAAGAAATGATGTTGAAAAAGGAAATCTGTTTGTCAATCATTTAAAAAACGTATTTACCCCAAATATATCTCACGATATTGCGGTCGAGTTACCACCTGTTGCTGCTAGAGCAGCTGTTCCGCTAAGATTTGAGATAAGAGAAATCGAAAAGGCTATTTGTGATTTAAACCCCAAAAAGGCTCCTGGTTTTGACAAGATCAGCAACAAAATGCTTTTGGAGCTACCCAGCATAGCAAAGAAAATTATTCTTTTAATTTTTAATGCTATTTTACGCCTTGAATACTATCCTCAAAAGTGGAAGGTCTCCTTAGTCACCATGATACCTAAACCTGGAAAGGATCACACAAAAGTTGAGTCATATAGGCCTATAAGCTTACTTTCTAATATATCAAAGCTGTTTGAGAAGCTGTTAGCGTCAAAATTAACCCCAATTTTAAATGATAATAGATGTATTCCTAACCACCAATTCGGCTTTAGAAAAGAACACAGCACAATTGAGCAAACCCATCGTAAAGTAAACGCAATAAGAAAAGCCTTTGAAGAAAAAAAATATTGTTCCGCTCTCTTCATCGATGTTTCTCAAGCTTTTGATAAAGTCTGGCATGAAGGCTTATTACATAAATTGAAGCTCAACTTACCAGTAAACACACACAAGCTGTTAGAAAGCTACTTAGTCGGTCGAAAATGTATTATTAAAGAAGGTGATTATTTAAGCTCTCCTCAGCAAATTGACGCTGGAGTCCCTCAGGGAAGCATCCTGGGCCCACTTTTATACTTAATATATAACTCGGATATGCCAACAAACAACTACACACAAACTTCAACATTTGCTGATGATACAGCTTTTTTGAGCGTGCACGAAAACCGTCAAGAAGCATCTCGATACCTACAGGATCATATATTTCAACTCGAACTTTGGTTAAAGCAATGGAGGATAGAGGTCAATGAGCAAAAATGCGTACATATAACATTCACCTTGCGTCGGGAATCATGCCCCCCTATTAAAATCAATAATCAAATAATACCTCAAAATTCGCATGTAAAATACCTCGGTATTCATCTAGATCGCCGTTTAACGTGGAAAAGCCATATAGAGGCAAAATTAACTCAAATGAAACTAAAAGCCATCCAAATTCATTGGCTTATTGGAAGAAATCCTGTCCTTAGTCTCGACTGCAAACTTCTTCTTTACAACTCCATCTTAAAGCCAATCTGGTGCTATGGTATTCAGTTATGGGGCACTGCCTCGGCCTTTAATATCGAAAAAATTCAAAAGCGCCAAAATAAACTACTTCGAATAATCACAGCTGCCCCTTGGTATGTTAAAAACTCAAATATTCACAAGGATCTTAATGTTCCATTAGTTAAAACTATGATTACGAAATATGTCGTAAAATACTTAAAAAGGCTCGAATTGCACCCGAACCCACTAGCACGAAATATTTTAAATGATAGCGGCCACACTCGCTTAAGAAGAAGAGACACTGCAGCACTTATCCACCTAGATGAGCGATAAACACCTATGAAAGTGAACAGAACCCTCGATGAAGAAAATTTTTGTCTGGCACTAGCAGGACAAAAAATAACGTATTAGGTTAAGATTTTATTAATTATTGTTAGTTCATATTTAATATATGAAGATTCAATAAATAAATAATGAAGAAAAAAAAAATATATTCATTCTTCCATCTGCTTGCGAATAGGTGTTGCAAAGCTTTTAATCTCTCCCAACGTTTCATAGAAGAAATATTTTGTAACGGAATCTCTGCATGGACTTCTGGTCGCGCCTGATAGCTGCTCCGCGTAAAAGGAGTTAATGGCAAAATTTCATTCGGGTTCTCTGTGAGCGGTGATTGTGGTCTAGAATTGAATACTACTTCAATTCTGATAAGCAGTGTGGTAAATTCCTCAAACGTATATGTTAGGTTATTGGTGAGCTTTTTTAAGCGGGACTTCATACTTTTTACGGCGGCCCATGTGAGGGCGTATGGTGTTATGAATGACCAAGTAAATCCCCAGGTTGCGTATTTTTTAACCATAGCCCTTTCAGTGGTTTTAAGAAAATCGTTATGGCTTTTAAGAAGTGCATAGTTTGCGCCAAGAAAGTTTCGTCCGTTGTCGGAGAATAGTGTCTTAGAAAGGCCTCGACGCCCAATAAATCTGTCAAAGGAGGCGAGAAAAACTTCCGTGGATAGATCGGAGCACACTTCTAGGTGAACCGCTCGAGTTGCAAAGCTTACAAATACAGCTGCATAACCTTTTAGTATTTTTGCATTTCGTAAAGTGGATGATTTAATGCTAATAGGCCCCGCAAAATCGACGGCAGTATATGTAAGCGGAAGGGAAAAATTTACTCGTTCTGCGGGGAGGGATGCCATTATCTGCTGCTGAAACTTATGCTTATATACAGTACATGACTTGCAATTCCGAATGCATTTTCTTATCAAGTTCTTTAATCTTGAAATGTAGAAACCTTGTCTGATTGCTCGGAGCATGATATGGTGCTCGGAGTGAAGCAGAATTCGATGTGTAAGTTCCACTAAAAGTGTAGCAAATCTGGACTTTTCTGGAATTATTATGGGGTGCCGTTCTTCATAGCTTAGTCCTGAATTAACTAGTCGTACACCCACGCGTAGGAGATTGTCCTTGTCTATAAACGGACTTAAAGTCAGCAATCTACTTTTCGTGCTTAATGGCTTCTTTTCTTTAATATACTCATGCTCCTTATAAAAATGTTGTTTTTGAGCAAGAATCATAAGCTGAATTTTTGCAAAGTCTATTTCGTTAGAGGTGATTAATTCTGCTGTGGCATGAGATTTTTGTCGAGCGTGATTTATAAAACGAAAAATGTAAGCTATTACTCGAAGCGCTCGATGTCATTAATTTTTAAATGGTAATTTTGACATTTTTTTTTTTTTCCAAATCTGTTGACTCAAATGTTCGAGGCGTTGGCCATAAAGTAGTAGGTTTGTCTAGCCAGGGCAGACCATTACACCAGAGCTGGTTTTCACAAAGTTCTTGCGGCGAGCAACCACGCGTTTCCAAATCAGCTGGGTTATGCTCCGTTTAAATATGCCTCCAAGTAAGAATGTTAATTTTTAGAATTTGCGTTATACGATTCGCCACAAAAGTGGCACGGCCTAAAAAACACTTAATTGACAACATCTTTTGTAAGTTGTTGTGTTGTTTTTATTTTGTTTTTCTTAACCTACTTACAACTACAATTAATGTTGAGAGAATTTCAACTAATTGTAGTGGGGAATGTAAGATGAGATAAACCCACTGTTGTTTATTGTTGATGTGTTTTGTTTAAGCTTTGATATTGTTACAAGTAGAACTGTTGCTATAATTCTTATACGTTTAACAGTTTTATTTGGATTAATATCTTTAGTTTTTCTAAAATCTTTATGGATGAAGTTTCCTGATGATCTGGCCTAAGCAACCAGTGAAATGCATAGGAATAGCTTATCCCATCAACAATAAATTTCAAGTGTTTTTGTCAAGAATAAAAACTGGGAATTAAGCACGAATAACAAAATCTTTTGAAATTAAAATTTTGTATTCCCAAAAATTGAAATTAGTTTTTGAAAAGTTTTTAATTTCGTCGGTGATTTTTGTAGCCAGCCAAGCACAATTGATGAATCTGTCCATAAATAGAGCTCGTACGGAAAATTTAAATTTAATATTTGGGCTTGTATTAGCTTAGTAAGCAAAAGAGCTCCACATAACTCGAGCTTAGGAATGGTAGTCCTCTTAAGTGGTGCTACTTTAGTTTTTGCTACTAACAAATGAGTTTTAGTATTGCCTTCTGAATCTTCTGTTCTAATGTAAAATGCTCCGCAATACGCCTTTTCTGAGGCATCACAAAACCCATGAATTTGTATTTGGTATTCTGGTGAAAAATTTACCCATCTTGGGATTTTCAGATTAGAAATGAGCGGTAGATTCTTAAGAAAAGCATTCCATTTGGTAAGTATAAGTGCTGAGATTCCTTCATCCCAATCACATTTCGATTCCCATACCTCTTGCATCAAGAGTTTAGCAATTATCACGACAGGTCCCAGCCAACCGAGTGGGTCAAACAGCCTTGCAATAACCGATAAGATTTTCCTCTGAGTAGCCGCATCGGATATTTCCATCGGTTCAACAATGTAATAAAAATGATCTGAAAAGGCATTCCAACAAATGTCCAATGTTTTTAGAGTACTGGAGTCAACAAATTCAAAAAAATCTGGAAGATAAACAATTTGCACAATATTTATTGTTATATACGAACTTTATCCTGTCGCTGGGGGTTAAGGACTTAAAATAATTACAAGATCTAAGAGGGTGATTTTGTTTGCATTTTTTGCAGCTAAATTTTGTTGTTTCAATGTTTGATTGTGAATGAAATTATTGATTTTTCTGAACCTGGTTCTCTTTTGTTAAGGGCTTACGCAAATTCTGAAGTGCCTCCAACATTTCTATTCTGTTAGTAAGAAAATCGCTCATTTGTTGCCAAGTAGGCAGAATGTTGTGATTCGCTAAAGAAGTTTCCCATGCACGAACTGTATCTTCCGGCAACTTAGAGTAGCATAAATAAATTAGAAAAGGGTGACAATTTGCAACGTCCACGCTAAATGACTTTAATATTGATATATTATCATTAACTAAGCTTTGCATATGTCTCATTGCCCTAGCATTCTCTTGAGGTATAGAAGGCATACTGAACAATTGTTTCATGCTATGATGAACTAAAACTCGCACATTTTCTTACCTTGCTTTTACGCAATAAAATTTACTTTAAGAAAGGTAAAACGTTTTTCTTATATGCGCAGTCGTTTTAGAAACATAATTTTTTTTCTGGAATTTTTTTTATTAAAATTTCGGAATTTTTGTTTTTAAAAATTTTGAAAAATGCTATTACTATCACTGCGGAAGATCGTAACGAAGCCATGTTTTTGATTTTCGGCTTTTCAACTAGTAAAACGTTAAAGATCTGATAGAAAAGATGTTTTTTTTTATAATATGGGGAACTTTGGGCCCCACCCGGCACGGCTAGGCACCGTCGGATTGACCTGAAAAATTAGATCATGATTTCTTACACCAAACCTCATATTTTAAGCAGCGCAAACAATTAAATTAAAAAAAAAAAAATTGCGACCAGTCTTGTGGTCAGTCACTACCGTAAAATCTTGGCCCTCAACGTATGGTCTGAATTTTTTCAGAGCCATAATAACCGCTAGGCACTCTTACTCAGTAACACAATAATTGGACTCGGCCCCGTTGAACTTTTTAGAAAAGTACGCTACCGGCATTTCCTGATTTTCAGCGTTAACCTGGCTAAGCACTGCACCAACCCCAAGCTTGCTAGCATCGCACTGAATGACAAATGGCTTCGTATAACTCGGACTGTATAATATAGGAGCGGACGATAATTGCCGCTTTAAGAGTTGAAAGGATTGCTGTGCTTCTTCGGTCCATGTAAAATTTTTACCCTTTTTCAATAAATTTGTGAGTGGTACTGTCAACGATGCAAAATTTTCTACGAAGCGGCGGTACCATCCGGCCATACCAAGAAATCGTCTTAATTGCTTTATCGATGTCGGTTATCGCAGATACCTTTTCAGGATCCGTTTTTAGCGTACCATTGCCAACAACATAGCCTAAATATTTAACCCCCTTTATGCAGAACTTACTTTTCTGTATATTAATCGTTAGACCCGCATTTCTTAATGCCAGTGCGACTTTGGACAAAATAAAAATATGTCTATCAAAAGTTTCAGAAATAATTAAGAGGTCGTCAAGATATACAAAAACTTCGTTTCTCATGCTAGGTGGGATTACCCGGTCCATCAGCAGACGCAAGGCCTGGGGAGAATTTCATAAGCCTAATGGCATTACGCAATGCTCGACAAAGATCCAATGAGATAATATACTGTGCCTTGGGTAATCTACTTAAAATACCATCCCCGTGAGGCAAAGGGTAAGCATCTTTAATGGTAATACTATTGACATTTCTTGAGTCTAAACACAAACGGACTTTATTCGCTTTGCGGACTAATACTACCGGACTGGACCACGGGCTATTGGGAGCTTCCTCAATTACACCGAGTTTAAGCATTTCATCAATTTCAGAATGAACTAGTTTTTCAATTGCAGGAGAAATTGGAAAGTACCTTTGCTTAATCGGACGGACATTCGGTTCTTGTTCAATAATATGCTCTATTAAGGAAGTTTTACCGAAACCTTCATTCTCGTAGAAGGGAAAAAGTTTCTTCACTCTTTCCAATTGTGAATCCTGACGTTAGATAACAAAACTATTTCATAATTGACCTTCGACTTCCTATCAATATCGAGCTCAGAGACAATATTTGGGGCTATTTTAAAAATTTAAAAAAAGTCTATACCCTATTTCAGAAGATTTATCCCTGAAGCATACGGGTATTTTCAAATTCCCATATACGATTTGTTGACGCGAATTCGCAGTCTTTATGCAGGTTTTGTGACTTTTAAAATCTTTCATTCTACAAACTTCTTCGGCCAGAGATCCTCCCATGCACGAAACTTGGGCTCCACTATCTAAAAGCCCTAAGCAGGTTTTATCTAATAGCCTGACCTGTGCGTAGGGTCGCCAGCCACCGTTTCGGCCTGAACTTGAACTAATAAGGAAAGAAATTATCCTACTGCTCGATTTAACTTTAACCCCGTAATTTTTCTGTCGGGTAGAGGAACGGTCATTTTTGTGGCAAGTTTCAAAGATTTCCTTTCGTTTTTGATTATATTATTAAAGGCGCGTTTCGTATGGTATTATCTGTTTTACTTTTAAACTAGGGGGAACGTTATAATTTAATTGTCCTAATTTTGGAACTTCTAACTTTATAGTTTGTGGTCTTTGCGAAGGTTGTAAGTTCCACCCTCGCTCACTTTCGAGTATCCCGAACTAAAGTTTGGGCAAGTTGGCTTATAAGCGCCCGAAATCCCACAACCGTAACAAAATATGGTCCGCACCTCCATACAGTCAATATAACGGTGACCCTTTCCCTTGCAGTTCCAGCAGGTGAGCGTTCCATTAGATCGTTTTGCTATTTCATCAATATTTATTTCGGTTGTTACTTCGGTGCTGGTTTTCATCCTGACAATCATTTCTTAACTCATTCACTATTCGTCGGGTGCCAGTATTTCTAGTATAGTTATGTGAAGAACTATTAATTTTTGATACCTCATTTAGTAGATTTTCACCCTTGAGACATAATTTGCGTAGTTGAGCTACAGAGTTGATGGGAAGACCATTGGAGAATTTCTACCATTTCTTCCTCCCTCAATGGTGTATGCAAAATTTCTGCCAATTTATAGATAACATTTATTTAATCAGAAAATGTTTCATTAGGTCCTTGCTTTCGATAACGCATGTCTTCTTCAAAATTTCGGCGCAGGGCCTCGCAAAGTGCAGGCCATGTTATTCTTTCAACAGACCGTCACGAATATGCACTGAGCATTCTCGCATAAAACATTGAAATTTCCACATAAGGTATCTACCACCATAGATTCAATCCTATATATAAAATTCTCTACGGATAACTCGAGGAACCATCGAACTTAATGTCTCAATTGTTGATCAAGCTAACGATTCTACCAGCATTAGAAACATTTGAATTACTACGGCTTCGGTAGTATACCTCTGTTTGATGGTCCATTTTTTCAATGGCTCTGAGACATAATTGATGTTCAATGTTCTTAATGTGTCAAATTATCTAATCATATTGAATTGTTCTTGGCTTATTGACGTTCACTTTTTATTCTAAATATTACCAAAGAAAGAAGGCCAACGGTGTCAAATCATATGATCCTGACGGCCAATTAACATGGCCATTGAATTTCTCGTGCAAAAAGCCATTGTTTCGTTGGCTGTGTGCCACATTCTTTTGGAACAACTTATCGTCCAGGTCCATATCCTCAATTTCTGGAAAAAAGAAATCCATTATTAGCTCGCGATAGCGATCACCATTCACAGTAACTGCTTGGCATACCACATTTACAAAAAAGTAAGGCCCGATGATGCCACCTGGCCATAGACCGCACCAAGCACGCATGCACAGGCGTTTTCACATTTCCTACAGAGCCGGTTTGATAAAATTTGCGCACAATTATCCCGATTGTGGACACATTTGATCGATTATGCTGACCAAAAAAATCAAGATGTGTACAAAATGTATTTTTGATTTGAACGCCCATTTTTGTAAAAGGTTTCAGCAATCTTACCGCGCTGCTCAATGCTGCACCTCTCCATGGTTGAATTTGGCACTGATACGCAGAAATGTCAAATTAAGTTGGATAAAAATTTGACGTTAAGGTGTGACTCACAATTAACATCGTACATTATGGTCAGAGATGTAAATGAATCATTAATTTTTGATTTTAATTCATTACGAATTAGCTAAATTTTGAATTAATTCTTTTCACACAAAAAATGAATTGAATGAAATTTGAGTCAATTCATTTCAATTTAGCAAAATGAATTGCAATTCGTTTTTAATTCAAATGAATTGGTAAAATGATTTGCAATTCATTTCCAATTCATTTGAATTGAATTGATTTTGAATTAATTCAAATGAGTTAGAAAAAAATTAATTGCAATTCATTTCCAATTCATTTGAATTGATTTTGAAAAAAGACTACTGTAAGTAAATGTGAAGAAGCATTACTCCCGTTTTGTTATCCAATTAATTTTATTATATAAGACAACATTACACTCATTTCGGATATCACCTAGTACGAGATAATCGTCGAAAGGCATAGAAAATAATAAGAATAGAAATTCCAATGATGTAATGTAATTAGCAGGTAACGGCAGAATATGACTTGAATTAGTAGGGAGCTGCGAAAATCCTATCAGTATGAGCATTAACTCATTTGGAAATGAATTGCATTTAATTTTTTCTAACTCATTTGAATTAATTCAAAGTCAATTCAAATGAATTGGAAATGAATTGCCGGTAATTTTACCAATTCATTTGAATTAAAAATGAATTGCAATTCATTTTGCCCAATTCAAATGAATTGACACAAATTTCATTCAATTCATTTTTTTGTGTGAAAAGAATTAATTCAAAATTTGCTAATTCAGTGCATGAATGATTCACGAATTAATGATTCATTTACATCTCTGATTATGGTTAGACCACCCTTAAGTAATAATAAACCTTAAAATTATTATTGAAATGTGTTTTATATATTTGTCACTTGCATAAATTTTCGGCTGTAGAAAAAAAATCGCCCAAAAAAAAATGGCCCAAAATAATAATGAAAAATCGCCCAAATGAAGAATCGCCCAAAAGAACATGAAAAATGACCCAAAAAGTTACATATGAAATTTTGCCCAATAAAAACGAAAAAAGGCCCAAAAAAAATGAAAAATGACCCAAAAAGCAAAAACTAATTTTTTATATAAAAAAAAAAATATAAAAAATTACCCAATTTGCATAAAAGTGTTTATTATTCATATAAATTTAATTACATAAAAATGTAAGTTTTATGTAAAAAATTGCATTGTATCTTCAACAGCTGCTCGGAAGTATGGACAGTAATACTTATTTGAGCCTTCCGCCAAACTTTGTACACTCTTCAATAGTTAAAAATTAATTAATCACTGCATAGTTACAATCAATTACTTACAATAGAATTTTGCTTTTTGCATGTCATAACGTCCAGTGTCGTAGTGTCCATGGACACTGTGACACTTTTGAAAATGTCATAATGTCCGTCGGCATTATGACACTTTGCAAATGGACATTGTTATTTCTAAAAATGTCATAAGGTCCATAGTTACTAAAGATGTTAAATATGTACAAAAAAAAGATCACGCAGAGAAAAACATGTTTTAATATAGTCACAATCAACAAAACTAGTTGTATAGAAACTTATTTTACCATAATATGGTTGTCGTTGACAATGATTTGGTTGAATCAAACATAATAAGGTTAAAATATTTTTAAAAATGGTTTTGTTGTTTTTTCTCTGGGTGCATATATTAAACATATAACAAATGCCGGCAGCGCTTACTAAAGCGACTCGGCATAGACGGCCTATGGCCGGGCGCAAGGATTTTCTCTTCTATGGTATAACAAAAACCGGCTTCACTAACTAAATAGAGGATTCTCCTCTATGATATAACAAAGACCGGCTTCGCTAACTAAAGCTACTCTGCGCAGACGGCCTTTGGGCGGGCGCATGGATTTTTTCCTTTATGGTATAACATGTACCGGTTTCGCTAATTAAAGCTTCTAAAATCTGCCTTGTTTCCGAAGGAAGGCCGACTTCGCAGAGAAGCTTTAGTTAGCGAAGCCAGTATTTGTTATATCATAGAGGAGAAAATCCTTTCGCCCGGCCGAAGGCCGGCTATTCAGAGAAGCTTTAGTTAGCGAAGCCGGTTTTTGTTATACCATAGAAGAGAAAATCCTTGCTCCCGGCCAAGAGCCGGCTGTGCAGAAAAGCTTTAGTTAGCGAAGCCGGTACTTGTTTTATCAAAGAGGAGAAAATCCTTGCGCCCGGCCGAAGGCCGTCTATGCCGAGGCGCTTTAGTAAGCGCTGCCGGCATTTGTTATATGTTTAATATATGCACCCAGAGAAAAAACAACAAAACCATATTTTTAAAAATAGTTTTTACGGGAAGGTTCAGGAAAAATCTAGAAATAATTATGAAATATAAAAAGGGGTGACTCATGTATAATAGTTTAAGTTTGTTTTGAGAAACTGTTCTGTTCGAAACTAACAATTGTGAACAAAATAATAAAGTTTGTAAAGTTGAATAAGTGTGTGTATTTATTTTTATTTGGAATTAAAAGAACTCAACGGTTTATTATAAAGGGAGTAAACCGAACGCGTTTATTAAAGGAAAAACGTAACAAATGGTGTCAGAAGTGAAATTGCAATAAAAAAAAAAATAAAATAAATAAACAAATAAAAAAAAAAATAATAAAAAAAAAAACTACAAACAACAATGAAATTCGATGAGCTAAAAGTTGAACAGCTGAAGAAAGAGATGGGCAAGTTGGATCTGCCGACTGCCGGAAATAAAGCTGAGTTGCAGAAAAAATTAATCGATGAATTCAAGCGACGCAACATTGACATCGTAACTTATGAATTCGAAGAAAAAGAAGAAATGGAAGTTGCAACCCGTGCAGTACCCAACAACAAGTTTGATACAGTTGCCAATAAAAATGCTGGGAACAATGAAGAAAAAGCCATAGAGCTGATTCTGGCTTTAAAAGGAACTGCGGCTGAAATTCTAGAAAGTGTACCAGTAAGTTGCAGAAATAATTATGATGACATTATGGTAGCACTGCAACGCAAGTATGGTGGTGAACATAGAAAAGAAATATTCAGAATGGAATTACGGCGTAGAGTACAAAAGCCAAACGAGACGCTACAGGATTTTGCACTAGAGATTGAGCGCTTGGTGCAGCTTACTTATCCAGGTGAAAGTCATCCATTGCTAGATCATTTTAAGACCGAGGCGTTTGTAAACGGTATACGGGATGCTGATGTGAAACTAGCGGTATGTGCATCACAGAAGCCATCATTTGCAGAAACGGTATCGTTTGCCCTGGCACAGGAAACCGCTAGAATAATTTCAAAACCGCATATATGCAAGGTGCGCAAGCTCGATATAACAGCAGAAGACGAAGGAGATGTTTTAAAGGAAATCAGAAGCATGAAGGAGGCAGTTTTGCAGGCTTTGGGCGAGAAGCAAGGTAAAAACAAAGTAAAAAATTCAGCGAAACTGCAAAGCACCCAAACAACGATCAAGATCTGCTTCGCCGCAAAGGAACAAACGAAGAGCAAGTCAACAATCATCACGGGAGCCACCGCTAAAGCTGAGAAGAGCTAGCAGTGCAGAGGAAACTGAAGGTCTCAACAGAAATATTACGACCTGTGGTTACATAAATGGTGAAATCCGCTTTTTGACTATCGACACTGGTGCAGGACATTCCATTATAAGAGCTGATTTGATAAAGGCAGCTGTCGAGCCGCTAAGTGGTGTAAACTTGCGAACAGCTACGGGAGAGCCTGGCATTGTCTATGGCAAAACAAGAGTGGAAATAAGAATGGCCGATATGATCGTTTTTGATAAATTTATTGTGGCTGAAATTATGGACGAGGTCATAATTGGAGCAGATTTTATGATTCGTCAAGGCATTAGTCTAGATATGGGAAGACAAATAATGAATTGGTATGGTCTAGAAATACCCCTTAACGTTGGGAATGGAAGTGAAGCCCTTGTAAGACAGCTAGTCACTGGTGATCATACGAAATTGTCCTCCCAATGAAACGAAGAAAAACGTGGGAAAGCGAGCACATATTCAAGACGGCCCAGTAAACATAAAAGCAAGCACGGTATAGAGTCTAAAAACAAGAAACGCATAAATGAGATTCGCTTATTAGATGTGGAACCCAGCGAAGACTGGTCAACGGCGCAGAAAAGTGACCTCTTATTAGCGCAAATTATGAAGGCTAAGAAAGAAGGTAAAAGACCGACTCATGAAGAAATTAGATTGGAGGGCCCACTCATGAAAGCGTATTGGGCGCAGTGGAGTAGTCTGCGGACGGTGAATGGTTGCCTATACCGTACATGGGAAAGTACTGATGGCAAATGGTTAAAAACCTTATTGTAGTACCGCCGTCTAAAGTAAGTGAAGTTGTAAGGAAATTCCACGAAGGTACCGGTGGTGGGCATCTTAGCGTTACAAAAACCATAAAGAAGTTAAAAGCAAGCTACTATTGGGTCGGTTGCAAGCAAGCCGTCATTGATTGCATAATTTAATGCCCACAGTGCGTTGCAGACGGTGGTCTTATTGAAGAAAGTAGGAATACGGTCCAGCAGTACAACTTTGGTGAACTATCCGTACCACCGAATAATAATGACTCTACCCAAGAGCAGAAAAATGAGTTAACACGAAGGCGTGTTAATTCAACAAATGACCAGATGAAAGCCAGAAGCAATGGAGTGGCAAATTCGGAAGGCTTCAAAGAAGGCCAGTTGGTTTTACTTTTTAATCCACAACGGAAGAAAGCACTATCGCCAAAGCTGCAGACTCATTGGGATGGCCCATATAAAGTAATAAAGAAATTGAATGACGTAGTGTATCGGATCCAGAAATATAAGAGCCCAAGATCAAAAATGAAAGTGGTACATCTAGAACGACTAGCCCATTATGGAAAAGGAGAATTTGAGCCTATTCGGGATGAACAGGCTTAAGTGGGGGGCAGTGTTACGAAAGCTAAATTATCTAAGAATTATTTATAGTTTTAGTTATAAGTTATCTTGTAAGTTATAGTTTTATGTTACTTAAAATTGTCATGTATAATTTTCAACACAACTGTTATTTTAAAATAATTCCTATAAAAATTTCCCAGTCATTTCTAGAAATGGTTATAGAACATAATAAATAGTTTTTACGGGAAGGTTCAGGAAAAATCTAGAAATAATTATGAAATATAAAAAGGGGTGATTCATGTATAATAGTTTAAGTTTGTTTTGAGAAACGGTTCTGTTCGTAACTAACAATTGTGAACAAAATAATAAAGTTTGTAAAGTTAAATAAGTGTGTGTATTTATTTTTATTTGCAATTAAAAGAACTCAACGGTTTATTATAAAGGGAGTAAACCGAACGCGTTTATTAAAGAAAAAACGTAACAATATGTTGGTCAGTTTTGATTGATCCTAGGATCTAGAGTTTTTTATTAACATTAAGGAATAGTAAATTAAGAATACGTTTTACTTTTACTAAGGAATTAATAAAAGATTATATTCGTTCAAAGAATACAAGCAAACTTACGAAACTGACGAGGCTTTCGTAAATTTAAACGTATAATTAAATTAAAATACGTTATAACTAACGAATTAATAAAATATTATATTCCTTAAAACAATATGAGCAAACTTACGAAACTGACGAGGCTTTCGTATAATTAAGATTAAGTTTAGGTAAAGTACCTATGATAGGTGGTGTTTTATTAATATTATGTAATGAAAATATATGTATTAAACTAATACATAAATAAAAACAGAGTTTCAACCTAAAAGAGTTTAGAATTAAAATTCTAACCTAGGGTTTATACTTTTAATTCAATAAGTAGAATTATTATATTATTTTAGAAAGGAGTTTTAGTTGTGTATACGTACAACATAGTAGAGGATTTTTTTATATTACTTATAAACGAAGTTACTTTATTAATACTATAAATGGGCATTACTCAATAAAGATACTTTGCATTACGCTATTGTTTATTAAAAAATTGTAAAGGGTTATTTGAAAAGAAATGTTTAAGCTAAGCTTTTTGGAACTGTTACGTCCGTTAGTAGTTTGACCGTTTACATAAGCAACGTGAAAGTTTACATTAAGGTTTTTACTTAATCTAAGTTTACACGACTAGCTACTTGTTAGTATGTAATTTTCTTCCTGTGCGTATTAGTAGTTATATCTAAAGGAACTTATGTCATAACGACCGTCACCATTGTTGCAGGGTGAGTAGTGGTAATGGCCAGCTATGGGCAAATGCAAAATGAAAATGCAAAAAGAGCGAACGATGTGTATACATACACAGCGTTACCGTTGGTGCCACTAAAGTGGCAATTTGCCACTTTTTCGGCGGCTTGGATACTATTTGGCCACTTTTACAAAATGCACCCAAATGTGGTACTTTTTGTGATTCTTGCCACTTTTGTGATACTTTTTACGTTAGGAAAAGATAATTTTTTTCTTTCTGTTTTATTATAACTCCCAGCTTTAAAATATGCTTAGAAATTAGCGTCCTTGGTGGGTTCAAGTCTTTCCCAACTGCCAAAAAATCCTTTAGAAAAGAAACTTTTATATGAATTTTTTTTTTCTTGTCATGCGTGGTTAGCTAAAAATCGGTTGAATAAACTTTCTATTAACCTGTTTTATCTATTATGAAAAAGGGGGTAAAGATATCTCGCATATATATCGTCACCTAAAATGCAAAAGGCCGTAACTACTCAAAAATTCAAATTTGACTTTTTGATTGATTATGACGTACTTAACCGAAACACATCTACACAGAAAATCTTACATGTATACGTCCAAAAATAACGACTTTATTTCCGAAAAACAAAAGGCCGTAACTGCAACGTTAACAATTTCATAAACCAAAAAGCCGTAACTACAGTTTTCCAAAAAAAAAAAACAAGAAAAAATCAAAACAAAGTTGCCTTTGATTCTCTTTTAATGTGTGTTATTGCGTTATTATTTTTTTTAACCACTTTAATTTAATTTTATTTTCTTGAATTAAATTTATAAATTAAATACATTTTTTTAATAGTTATGAGGAATTTTGTGTTTTGTTTTAAAATACTTGCAATAAATAGATACAAAAAGACATCCCTTGCCTAAAAACTTTTTTAGTTACGTCCTTAAAGCACTATTTTCTTATCTTAACCATTTGTTTTATTTTATGCACAATTTTACTCTTGTAGTTACGGCTTTTTGGTTTCATAAAAATAGAGTATAAAAGGCCGTAACTAACATTTCTTGAAAACTACTTTTTTCCATTAATTTCTTTTTTAGAAACAAATCCGTCTTTGTTTTCTGAGCTTGAATCTAAAATTTGGATATTAAGTTTTAAGTAGTCTTTAATTTATAACGTTTATTCCTTCTCCTGTAAAAAACCATAAAGTGTAGTTACGGCCTTTTGCATTTTAGGTGAAGATATGTATATTGGTCGTGAAGCAGAAACCGAACTGTACTGAAAACTTTTCTAAAATTTGTGTAATTGACATTAAAAGTAAAATCTAAGTTTTTACCAAAAATTTTGTAAAGAATTGATAACAAGAATTAATATAAAAAACAAAAAGCTCAATATATTGAAGTACTTAGACCCATTATTTAAAGTGTCTAATGAAGATGTAAACTATTTGGAATTAGTTTCAGAGTTTAAAAATATTATAACTGACCCAGATGCATTTATACATGAATTTAAACTTCAAGAGAGTAAAGTAAATGACACGAATTATGAACACATATTTAAAATTTCGAATTCTGAAGAATTTTGGCATCAAATTCGAACATTGAAAAATTGATTTGACGAGTTTATATTCAAACTTGTGCAAATTTATCACTATTTGCAATAGTGCTTCTGCTGAGCGTGTTTTTACTAAGTTAGCTTTAATCAAAAATAAAGTAACAAATAGGTTAAAAGTAAATACTTGCGAATCCATGCTTTTATCTTTAAAGTTGTTAGATACTAGCCTTGAAGATTGGGTTCAAAGTGAAGAAGTCGTATAGAAGTCGTTTTAAGAACAATTAATTGTAAAAAAATTTGTATGAAACTGACCATTAATAAATAACACAGGACGACATTGAAAAAGTTTGTTTAACCATTCCAACTGATGCTTATATTTTTTGGAGTGCTCCCATCACGTCACATTTATCAGATACACCAATTATTGTAACTTCGGAAGATGTTTTGTATCAAAATTAATAACAAAATCCAGTTTAATTGTTTTGGTCTATAAGCCTGATTACAAAAATTTGAAGCAATAATAGACGAAATTAATTAATTAAAACACTAGCACTTAAATTCAATAGCATGATTGCATTTATTTGTATTAAAGTGTGGAACTGATTAAATATAAAGTATTTGAAAAAGTGATATATTCGTTTTTTTGTCATAGGATTTCTTGTTATTATCCGATTATAACTTAGAACATTTTTTTGTTTTTGTTTTCAATACACATATACGAAAGAAATGTTCTTGTCGACAAAACAATAAAGTAAATTTTTTATAAAAATTACTTCTCGAGAGACCTTCTGATTAATGAAACCTCAAAAAATGGTGCCACTTTTTTTGCAGATATCCCCTTTTTTTGGTACTTTTTTAAAATATCTGACGGTAACACTGTACATACACAAAAAACAAAGAGCAAAAGAGCATAAAACCAACAAATGCAAACGTAATCAAACCAATACAATGCCACACATGCAAAGCTTTCAATGTAGTGGTGCCCATACTTGGTAATGGCATAAGTCGCTCATCACCAATTGATGATCGAGAACGGTTAAATCCTTTTTTTGTTATACCATTGCAGGGACACGTTTGTATACAGCGGTGAATTAGTTTTTAGTAAAAATGTTATTAATTTATATAATTTTATTTTAGTATACATTTTTAATAGTTATTTAATAGTTATTGATTATTGAGCTGTTATAATTATATAAAAAATTTTTTAAATATTCAAAAAAATAGAAAAATAGCAAATTTTTGTTCAGATATATTTATATATAACTTATTTTTTTTGTGTTTGGTTTACATTTGGAAAACAAATTGTGTTTCATTATTAAATTTAATAGAAACTTTAAATAATTTATTTCATTTATTTTAAAATATTATTTTAATTTAATAAATAGAAACTGGGAATTATTTCCGTTCGAAGGTTACTTTATACTATATTCAACATTTTTTTATTTTTCAAATTTATTCTATGAGCTAAATACATAACTGAAATTTAGCTTATAGAATAAATTCGAAAAATAAAAAATGTTGAATATTTTAATTTAATCCAAATTTTTAATATATTTAATTAGGCTTAAGTTCATCAAATTTAATTTTCATGAAAAAAGGAATTTTACAACATGAAATTAATTAAAATTTTTTACTGATAATTCTTCATCCCTGACTGAAGCTGGGCTCGAACCCAGGCGTTTTTACACTGTTTATAATTATATTTATTTTAAACTTTAATTTATTTTGCCGAACAGCCGCTTGTGCGACTGTTCTCTTTCTTTGCTTTACAATGAATAATCTTACTTAAAATTACTTAAATCTAAATACCTAAAAATATGCTAAGGCATTTATTCTATGGACAAAGTATCATAAATATGATACTTGGTTCAATGCCACTTAAGGCCGTTACACACTATCCCACAAAGTCTTTCGAATTTTATGAAAATGATTCCCTGATCTAATTATTGTTTGTAAATTTTCAAAAAAACACAATAACAACTTATCATGACAGGGTTACATTTTAATAATATACGTACGACTTTGTGGGATAGTGTGTAACGGCCTTTACATACATTCTTGGGAATGTGCTAGTCAGCATATTCCCAACAATGAGTTTGGTGTGTGTGGACATTGTTGCTTCAACAGAGTGTGAAGCTCGTGTTACATACAGAAGGTATGATAACAGCGACTAGTCAAATACACTACACCTGAAAGTGATATTGTAAGCATTCTCTGAAGACTGTTTGTTGAAATTTTAAGTCCAAATGGTAGTCTTTTAAATTGGTAGTGTCCCTGTTGTGTAGAAAAAGCTGTAAGTGGTCTTGAATCTTTTTCCAATTGAATTTGGTGAAATGAACGAGTCATATCAAAAGTCGAAAACCATTTAGCTCTTCTTAGTTGGTCCAAAATATCCTCCAAACTAGTTAGTGGAAATTTGTCATTAACTATTGTGTCACTTAACTTTCTAAAGTCCACTACAAGTCTCCATTTTCGCTTGTCTTCCATATTCTTTTTGGGTACCAAAAGAAGTGGAGCATTGTAGGGGCTAACTGATGGTTCTTATGCATACTTTGTACTTGTTCATTATTATGTCCGTGTGTGAGTGGGGTAGTCTGTAGTTTTTTATACACACCGGAGTATTATCTGAAGTGGTAATATTTTGTTTATAAAAATAGTTTACAGTCAATTTTTCATTCTCTAAATGAAATACATTTTTATATTTTTTTGAATATGTTTATTAATTCTGATTTTGCATATTCATCAGTTTTGTTTAATTGCAGGTCATTTAGAATTTGTTGAAAACCGTTCGTCACTGTTTATATTTCTGTAACTTAATATGTCATAATTTTTAAGTGGGTCAGTGTGCAGTTTAATGCCCTGTGTCTCATTTGTTGTGTTTAAAATTTTAATATGTGTCATTCCGTTTTTTGGTGCTATTGAATTACTTAAAAAAAATACCGCTTTTTAATTCATTATTAAGTATTACGCAATCTTCAGTGAGTTTTAATTTTAATGGTTGTATAATTTCTGTCCGAGGGGGTATCGTAATTTTTAAGGTGTCAAATGCTTTTGTTTGCATTGCCAGAATTATGGTTTCATTGTTGGTGAAAAAAGAAATTGTAAATGTCTCCTAGTCTATTTTGCATAAGTATTCTCTTAACCCTAGATACACTTTCTTCGTCGTATTGACGAATACCGTTAAATAGTACTTATTTAACTCCGCAGTTTTTCACTGAAACTCTTTCAAATTTCATGTAGCTGTAGATATTGCTGATCTGCCGAAGTGTGTGGAAGTCTGATTTTTCGTTGATTGTGTTCGTCGCACTGACGATGGAAGTGTGAAATATTGCCTTTTAGTATATTTTTTTAACCTTTTTTTACCCTAGATACACTTTCTTCGTCGTATTGACGAAAAAAACCTTGGCTTGCTTTTGTTGTGTTTTTAGAATTAAGTTTTCAAGTAAACTATAATATACTATTTAGAATGAATATCAACTTAAGTATTTTATAAACTATTTTATAAACTAAACAAAAACTTTCGTGTTTCCTTATAGTGGGTGGGTTTGGGGCCAGATCATAAACGGACTTCGTCGATTCGACGAAGAAAGTGTGTAGTGTATAAAAAATAACAAAGTTTATCTAGGGTTAAAAAGTCTCTTCCTATTATTCCGTCCGTCTCTATTGGGAAATTGTCATCTACTAGATGAAATTTGAATCTGCATGGTTGGTCTGCTAGGGAAAATTCAAGTTCACTTGTTCCTAATGAATGTATTTCTTCTTTAGTGATGCCTGTCAATTTGCATCTACTCTCTTCATTTAGTGGTTCACCATCAAAAATTGTTTTAGTGCGCATAATGATATGTCGGCTCCTGTGTCGACAAGAAATGCTAAATTTTCATTTTTATATTTAGCGATTATGTAATTTGTGTTACTATTAGAAACTTTAAATACTCTTAATTTTGGCTGTCCGGAATATCCATGTTTTCCGAGCCTTCCTCGTTTCCCTCGTCTTTTACTATATGTATATTACGTCTGTTGTTGTTGGTTCTATTGGAATTGTTATTTCTATTCACAGAAAAAATTATTGCCGAATTATTTTCAAACAAACGCTTGTTTGAAATTTTTTTTTATTTCTACAAATTTTTTTACTGATTCAATCAATATTTTTGTTTGATTTTTATTTAACCAACAAAAATGTGGACAACTCTTCAAAAATATAATAAACGCGCTATTGGTTTCAAGTTTTCATAATTTTGTATGAAATATTTAATGCTCTTTAATGTTGTCGTCCTTTTGCATTTTTTTTATTGATTGTAAGCAACACTTCTTTATGATAAATATAAGAACTACAACAAAAAACACATGCAGTCTATTTTTGGACGCTTTAAAAAAGTACAGCAATAAGAAAAATTATAAAATAGCGTGACGAGGTTTGTAGTAAAAAAACAACAAAAACAATAGCAGGTAAAAAAAAAAACGTTTCATTTTTTTAAACAGCAGAAATGACAACATAAGAAACAAAATAAATTTTTGGTTGGTTTCAAAGTTGGTAAAAAAAAACCAAATCCCGTATTCAATTTTTTCAAACAGTTTGTTTAAATACATCAAATACAAAAATAGAATGATGACGAAAAACATATCGAGTCGGTCTGCCGAAAGCAAAGGAAAGGATGCAGCAAAAGTGAGTGTCGAAGAAAAACATTGTGTGTATAAATAAGACTTCGTTAAAAAATTATTCCAACAAAAAAATGTGTCTCGAAGCCAGCCGGCCGCTCTGCTCTGCTTCATCTTCACCAACAGTGCTTGCTTGTGTGCGCGTCATTGCTTGTGCCAAAACTTTTTTGTTTGATTCAGCAAAATTATTTGTTTAAAATTTATATGAATTTCAGTAAACATTTTGTTTGATTCTGTAAAATTATTTGTTTGAAAAAATCGGCAAATAAATTGTTTGAATATGCAAATTTGTTTGTAGGACCGATTTCAGACAAAAAATTGTTTGATTCTACAAATTTTTTGTTTGAATTGAAAAAATAATTTTTTCTGTGTTGGTATTGTTGTCATACCTGTAGTTTTCATTATTGCTGGTGTATTACGGTCGTAATTGTTGTTTGCAGACGAATTTGTGTTGTGTCTGTTATTGTTTGAATTGTAGTTGTTATTTCTACTGTTTTGGAAATTATTGTTCATGTTAGGAAAATTGCTATTGTTGTTTCCTGGTATCATTATTATTACGATGTTGTTTTTGTATATACTGTACTGAGTTAGAAGTTAGTTTATTTTCATTTTCTATTTTTAGTGCAAGTTATACCGCGTCTTGTAAAGTTTTTGGACGAGCTGCAGAAATGGCTGTCTTTAAATTATCATTAATTCCTCTCTTAAATGAATCTAGAGCAAGCTTTGAGTTCAATCTGATAATGACATTTTTCTCCGCCTCTGGGGCTTCACTACTAAGTTCTTCTATTCCTAACCTGTTCAGGTTGTCTATTACTGTTAATATTCTTTCCCTGAATGCATTGACAGCGTTTTTCTTTGGTAAATATTGCTTAGTTTGGACTGTAGTTCTGGAATGGTCTTTGTACTTTTGTACCTTTGTTGTAATTGTGTTTTTAATGTATTGAAGTTTTCGGGTTTCGCATAACTACCTATTGCTGTTCTTTCCCCTGAGGTTAATTTGGCATGGTAGACGTATTGTTGGAAATCTTGTTTTGCTGTTTCAGCAAGAGTTTTCTCAATGAGTTTTGCTGTTATTAAGAAACTTTCTATTTCTTCATAGTTTCCGGCAAATAGTGGGAGCGCTTTAGAAACCGTCTCTAAGCTAAATGCTGCCATTGTATTTTCTATTTCTGATGGTTTTGTCTCTAATGGGGTTTTAATGCTTTCGATTAAGTATTCATTGATTTTCTTAATTATATTGCTAAATTCTAATCTGAGCACTGATATTTTCTTTTCGTCTTTTTCTTCTAGTTGTGCTTACTCAAATTCCCCTGTTATAACTTTTATATCCTCTAGTTTAAGGTTTATTGTCTTTTCTGAATATGTCCTTTCTTTAAATTCTTTAATTTTTATTTATTTATTTATTTATTTAATATATATAATTAGGTCTATGGATAAATCCTTACAGCCTAATACAAATGAGTATTTAACTTAAGTATAATATTACGTTTAACAATATTTAAATCCAGAGAAAAATCAATAAATTCAAACATTTCATTGAAGCAACAACACAGTTTTCTAAATGGGTCTGCCATAGCATAGTTAGTTCGGAAAGTTTTTATATATATATTTCTTTAAATTTTATTAAACTTCCTTCCATCTATCTTCAATTTCTATACTTCTGTTATTTTATTTCTACTATTGTTTCTGTTTTTACAATTATTAATATGATTAAAGAAATAATTACTAAGGTTTTTGTTATTTTGGACAACATTGATAATTAATTGTGCAGCGAAAATATTTGTTTTTCTTTACTGTATTTTATTTCACGTTTAGTTAAGTTATTAGTAGTATTGGAAACAATTATCTTTTTAAATTTAATTAAATTTATTTTATTTTACTGCCTGTTACTAAGTATTGCATACATTAACCTTATGATGTAGGCAATTTCTAATAAAGCTAATGTGATTATCATTATTATTTCAAACATTTTCAAACTCTCTTCTTTATGTTCATTTTGTATTCTTATAGCATTCATATATTCTATAACCTCTTGATTGTTCTGTTCATTTTCTTGATTTTCATTCTTCCCTACCTCGTATTCTGCAAAAACTAGTGGGATTGCTTTTAGAACATTTTTGCACCATGTTATATTGAACAATTTCTTAATAATTGTATGTGTCTTTTTTTATTAAAATTTGATATGTTAAAAATTTTTATCTTTGAAACTCCTTATTTCTGTTCTTATCCTTCTTTGAGTTGCCTTTTCCGTTGCTAAGTTAAGGTCCCTGTACAGTATCGCTAGTTCCTTCCTCCTCTGGTACTGCTTCCCAGCTCGTTTCTTTTTCTTCTTAATCACCGTTGTTTGTACTGTCGGTTTATTTTGTTGCCGTTTCTTGTACTCATCTATCGTAATTGGCCTTGGTCCCGCATTGACCTTTCTAACTTATTATGCTTATTGAGAAAGTTATATTTGTCTTTATCGGTAATATCAAGATTTACTCTGTTTGTAATTGTTCTAGCCAATCAGAATGTTGTTATTTGTAAATGTGCTCATTTACATCAAAACACTTATGTGTAGTTTATAGAACACGAGCGCCTTACTCGTCCGTACAACTTACATTTAAAACAAAAACAAATTTCGAAATTTTGTTTTCAATGTAACCACATTAATGTGGTATGTTTGCATTCTGATTGAGTTGGTTATGGTTGGTTATCGTGGTAGCACGCAAAGGTCCAGGCGTGCAGCAAGTAGAGCCGACAGTGGCCCCGTTTTGACACCACACATCTGATTGAGTAACTTGTATTCATTTCCACTCATTCCTATCCCACTTGTTCTACATTTAAGTGAATATGAGTTAATTGATAAATGCAGTTACTTGATCTATTGCATACCCTACTCTGATTTGGATTGTATGTTTGAATTTCAGAGTGGACAATGTGTGCGCAGAGGTACTTGTGTACTTGTGAGGTACACTACAAAGGCTCGAATTGCATCTGAACCCACTAGCACGAAATATTTTAAATGATAACGGCCACACTCGCTTTAGAAGAAGAGGTACTGCAGCACTTGTCCAATTAGATAAGCGATAACCACCTATATAAGTAAACAGAAGAAAATTTTTGTCTGGCACTGGCAGGACATAAAATAACGTATTTGGTTAAGATTCGATTAATTATTGTTAGTTCATATTTAATATATGAAGATTCAATAAATAAAAAATGAAAAAAAATTTGTACATATATATATATTTTTTTATTTTTCTTTATTTAATTTTTCGTTTTTGATAATTGTTCATTTTTATGTTTAATAATTTATTTAAAAATCATTTATTTTGCGTTCATTCGCCAACTGTTTATTTAAAAAATCAATTGTAATAATTAAATTTGTATGCGCGGCTAAGAATACACGTCTGTACCACAACAAAGCACACCGCTGTTTTGTCTAAAATGTATTCTATTTAGTTTAAATTAACAATGTGTAATATTATGTCTAATTCATTAACTATTTCCTGATTTTTCATGTAAATGTCTATAAATCCTGTTTGTTCTGTCAAAAGTTTTGTAGTCATCATTCCTCTAATTACCGGTGTCCATATTAGTATCATCATTAGTGTTGTCCATATCTGAAAATTTTAAAGGTCGTTTGATATTAGAAGGGTGTATTTTTTCCAGTTTTGCTTTCTAATATTTGGACTATTCTTTATATCTGACTGCTTTACAATTCTTTATAAATCCTTCTATTCTTTCATCTCTATAGTCTTCTCTACCTTTATTTAGCTTGTCTATTACTTTTCTTTTACCGTCTTCCAAAGTTTTCCTAATTTTCTCCTCATTAATTTTTCCTTTTTGAACTTCGTCCGGCGAACATTTAATTGCTGAATGATATCGCTCATTGTAATTTCGGATTGTTCTCTGAATTAACTGTTTTATTGGTACTTCTTTATTGGTTTGATACATTATTCTAAATTTTTCGGATATATGTATGTATGATATATATATGTAGACGCTCTATATCAGCATTACCTGTATGACTGTTAGGCTTCGTCAAATGTAATTCAATCTTTTCATTGTCTAAAAATTCCTTTATTCTAACCGCTTTAAATTCATTAGCTCCTACTATTTTCTTTGGCTTTCCTATTTTGGCGAAGTGATCTTCCAATTGTTCTATTATAGTTAAATGGTTTCTGTCATTAAGTGGATAGGCTGCTCCAAATTTGGAGAATTTATCTATTATTGTCAAAAAAAATGAAATCCTTTCATTACGTAGGTATCTATATGTATTATTTCGTTCTTCAAATTTTAATTTAACTGGGTTCCTATCATATCTTACCTCTTGACATATTTCGCATTGGTTGATAGTTATATTTAATTTTATTATATGTTTCAATAACACCCGAAAGTATACTTTCCCTGACATGATAAAAAGAAATTTGTTTAATTGCCTCTACTTCTGTTTCAATATCCTGAGCTCTAATTGTACATTTAGTAAACTTTATTTGCCGATCATTAGAAAACATTTCTATTAACTTTTCTTGGACTATACTGTAATTATGTTCAGATAGTTCTGAGAATATTCCTACTTTTCCTTTTGTGATATATTTTCTAAATATTTCACCCATTATGTCATACTCCCCAAATTTTAAAAGCCATCTTTGATGTATTGGTGACATTTCTTTTCCTTTGTATTTTGTATGCAAAAATTTAATGGGTTGATGGTCAGTAAAAATTTTGAACTTTCTGCCGTAAAGTTACGGTCTTTAGTAATTCACTCTCCACAATAAGGCTAGAAATTCCTTATCTGCCGCTGAGTAATTTCGTTCATGATTGTTAAGAGTTCTAGAGGCAAAGCAAACTGGATGGCCTTCTTGTGAAAGGACTGCTCCGAATGAATAATTTGAAGCATCTGTGTCAGTGTAAACTTTTTTTCAAAATTTGGATATCTAAGAATCGGGTGGGAACTGATTAATTCTCTTAGTTTTTCAAATGCTTCTATATTTGTTGGGTCATTTAAATTTATTTTAACTCCTTTTTTAAATACTTTGTTATAGGCTGTTCTACCTTCGCATAATCCTTTACGAACTTTCTATAGTACCCTGTTATTCCTAAAAAGCTTATAATTTGTTGTTCCGTTTTAGGTATTTCTAACTGTTGGATGACCTTAATTTTATTTGGATTCGGCTTGAATCCGTCCTTTGTTAACATATGTCCCAAAAATTCTGTTTCTTTTTTCATAAAGTTGCATTTGTCTATCTGAATCTTTAAGTTAACTCGTTCTAATACAGTAAAGATGTCCGCAATTGCTTTTACGTGTTCTTTTAGAGAGGTGCTGAATTTTAAAATATCGTCTAAGTATACTACGCATGTTTTATTAATGAAGTCTCTTAATGTTTCGTTCATCAGTCTTTGGAATGTCGCTGGTTTAGTTTTCCAGTTCAAATGGCATCCTTATGAATTCGTAAAGTCCGTGTGGGGTTACACAAGCAGTTTTTCCCTTACTCTTTCTCTTGTTCTCTTGTTGTTTAATACTGTGCTCTTCCTTATTTGTCCAGAATTGAGTCTATGTTAGGTAATGGATACTTATCGTCTATGGTTACCTCGTTGAGTTTTCTATATTCTACTACAAGTCTGTATTTTAGTTGTCCGGAATTATCTACTTTCTTTGGTACTACTATTAAAGGACTCGAGAATCTTGAGCTACTTTTCCTTATTATTCCTTGTTCCCCCATTTCCTTTATCTGTCGTCTAACTTCTGTCTCGTGTTGTGGTGGGTATCTATATAGTTTGGAGTTAATCTGCTCTTCAGTCATTGTTCTGATTTCGTGTTGTATGTTCGCCATAGTTGTCAATTTGTCACCTTCCTTAAAAAATAATTTTCTGAATCTTCCTAAAATGTTCTTAACTTCCGTACTTTCCGCTTTATTCAAATGGTCGAACTGAATTCTGTCCCAATCAAATACCGTTCCTTCTAGTGTACAAATTTCTATATTATTATATAGGTAAGTAAGAAATTGTGTGGTCCTTTCATTAACTGATATATCCATCTACATATTAGATTTATCATTGTATTGAAACAATTTAATACGTCAATTTTTCTTATAAAATTAAATTTGCTTCCTCTTAACTCTGTTACTTTCCATTTAACTTTTGAACAGGTTGGTAAATTAAACTTATTGAGTACATCAGTTAGAACTTCATATCTAATCAAGTCTATCTTTGTTATGGTACTGAATTCAATTGGTTTTCTTAACAAAATTCTTTCAAAATCATTGAAATTTTTATCAACTAAGCTAATATTGGCATCTGTATCTATTAGTGCGATATATTTCTTATTACTAAGGGCCATTATGATAACTTGGCGTTAGCTGTTATCCGACAGTTAACAGACGCTTTTGACAGAAAACACATTATTATCTGTCAATTTGATCTTAACTTTAGCTAACTTCAAGTTGTAATAATGGCCCTAATTAGGGTAGCCAGATTTTGAATTCGGAAAAACAGTACATTGGTTATGAAAAAACAGTACATTCAAGAAAAAAACAGTACATTTTTTTACGAAACCATAACTAAATATTTACAACTCTTGAACACCAATAATATAAAGAAATAGACTTCAAACATCAACATCAAAGGAAAGATTTACATTTAATGGTATTTCATATACAAAATCATACCATTTGCGTTTATAAAGCATACACCACAAACGAAGCATTTGGCCATTGTATCATTTTCCAATGTATAATGTTTAAATATCTTAGTTTATATTTAACTTAAAAAACTTATTCATTGATTGGGTTAGTAGAATTTTCTTAACACATATTGGTATTTAAAGCAATTTTCACCATATTCACATATTGTCGAACTATCGCATAAATTTCAGAAAATATTTGTTTCTTTCTTTAATTTAAACGGTAGTCATATGTCTTAAATAAAAACACGAAAATATATGAAGGATGTGAGCAACTCCTTATTTAATTTGTGTATTTTTGACAAAACAATAGACGCAGTACAAAAATTCTAATAATTTTACAACTTTTTTGTTTGCAAAACAACAATTTCTTTAAACTAAATATTGTAAAATAGAGTGTGCAACAAAATTAGGGTCATCGCCACCAGCCTCAACACTTGCACCGCGAAATGAAAGTAGACTACTAGTAGAGCAAATCTGCCAAAAGGTTTTGAAAAATTAGTTCGGGCTCCCGAAATATGGGCCCCTAAAGTTTTTAAATTTTTTGAAAAGGCGTTTGGTATAAGTCAAAATAAATATACTAAATGTACTTCTGTGCTAAAAAATAATTGTAGATGTCTTCAGTAGAATCGTATTGCGATTCTTTTCTTAGAATTTATTAACCCTCTAACTCTCATTTTAAGGGGAAATTTTTGCCCTTTTTCCCAACTCTCAAAAAAAAGGATACTAAAACGGCACTTATAAGAGTTAAAATGCTCTACCAATATTTTCTGCATCAAATTTCACTAGGGGTCTTCTAAGACCAAAAATTATCAAATGCAAGTAAAACGGGTTTTCGAAATTCCGGGCCTTGATTTTTTTTAATTTTTCGAAAACCCGTTTTACATACATTGCACGCTTTTTTGGTCTTGGAAGACCGCTAGTGAAATTTGATGCAGAAAATATTTATAGAATATTTTAACCCTCTAACGTACCGTTTTAGTGTAGAAGTTAAAAAAATTACAAAAATTACCCCTTAAAATGAGTGTTAGAGGGTTAATATATTCTATGAAAAGAACTGCCATACAATTCTACTGAAGATATCTGAAATAGTCTTTTAGGTCAGAAGTACATTTAGTATATTTTTTTGACTTGTAACAAACGCCCTTTCAAGAAATTCAAAAATTTCAATGCCCGAAATTTCGAGAATTCTTTTAACCCTAATAAGTGCCGTCTTGTATACTTTTGTTTAAGAGTTGGGAAAAAGGGCAACAATTACCCCTCAAAATGAGAGTTAGAGAGTAAATAAATTCTAAGATAAGGATATTATGACAATATGGCTTGATAGCATACCGTTAAAAATTCCCAAATGTGTTTTATTTAAAAACGATTTTTCTTAATATCTTTGTTTTTTGGACACTAAACTTAAAAATCAGTACAGAAAACAGTACAAAGTGTAAAAAACAGTACATTTGCGTACTGTTTTGGGTGTTGTGCATAAAACAGTACAATTGACAAAAATCAGTTCATGTACTGCTAAAAACAGTACGTCTGGCAACCCTAGCCCTAATTGTGGTGACTATAGTGGGTAGGTAGCAGGGCTGTCAGATTTTTTTGAGCTCTATCGCCAAACCGGATGTCAGAAATCGCCAAAAATCGCCAAACGTCAATTTGGTTCAGTTTTTTTAATTTTTTTTTTTTTAATTAAATTTTGCATACAAAAAACGCTAGTATAATATGTGAGTCAAAAATCGCCAAAAACTGAGAAAAAATACCAAAAATTCGCTGAAAGTAAATTTTGTTTTGTTTCTGTAATTTTTTTTAAATAACATAAAATGGAGATCGTATAAATATTCAGTTAAAAAAGCTTAAATTAAGTACACAAGTCTATAAGATCGTACACTTCAGCCTCACTGATTTCATTACTGGAGTTTTGACCTGCATTCATACTATTAGAATTAAATAGTGACTGAATATTAAATTCACTTAAACTAATAACAAAACAAAAATCATGTGGAAAAAAGTTGCAAGTTTTTTTTTTTTAATATTAGTAATGATAACAAAAAATAACAATAACAACAAAAATAATAACAAAATGGTAAAAATAGCCAAGTTAATCGACAGTTATATCAGAAATCGCCAGTCGCCAAATGGGAAAAATAGCCAAGTTAATCGACAGTTATATCAGAAATCGCCACAAAAGTCGCCAGTCGCCAAATGTGAAATCCCATCGCCAAACACGTTTTAAAATCGCCACGTTTGGCGAGAAATCGCCATATCCGACAGCCCTGGTAGGTAGTCCGAGGAGGTTCTCTAAAAAATTGATCCTGGCTTTGCCTGGGTTGAACTACATTGCTTTGACCTAAGTCCGTCGTTTCCGTTCGGTTTTGCATAGGTTGAGTCAAGCGATATTGGCTGACATTTGGCCTAGGGTGTCCTATCGTCGGGAATCGTAGAATACTATTATATAATTCAATATTATTTTCTTCCATCTGTTGAATTTGTTTTTGTCGAGGTTGGTTCCAGCGTTGTTGTCCGGAATTTGGCCTAGAGTTTACTACCTGAACGACCGTAGCTCTATTATTTTGAACCCTATACTGTCCCGAGTTTCCATAATATACTGTCCTGAGTTTTTATTATTGTAGTTATTGTTATTATAAGTGTTATCGTTATGATTATTGTTATTATGTCTTCGAAGGTTTTAGTTCTGCCTGAGATTATTTTGTCCCTGTTCATTTAACTGTCTTTTGTTATAATTTTTATTATATTGATTTCTATTATTATCATTTAAATTTCTTAAAAGCCTCCAGTACAAGTTGGCATTGGCAGATATATAACAGTGCTTAAACGGGGTCGTAGCCCTACCTCCTCAGCAGTTGCTTTGGCACCGAAAGTTTTAAAAAATGGTACAATTAACAGAACATATTCCCAAAATCGTTTCTCAATTCTGGATGAGGAATCCTCGGAAGTACCAAACGTCATCAAATCGTCTAGGCCACCCCCAATATATCTTACAGAGAAAAACTCAAATGAGTTAATCAAGAGTTTGATTTTGTTGATAGGCGAAAACTCATTTTATGTAGCTGCAATAAAGCGAGGTAGTATTTACAATACTAAAATACAGGTCAATCACGAGGATGATTTTCGCAAAGTAATTACAAGATTTGAAGCACTTAATAAAAACTTCTATACATACCAACTGAAGAGCAGTAAAGGTTATGATAAAGGGCATTGACTCATGTGCATTTACGCAATTGTGGTTACCTGCATAACTAAAATAAAGTGTTTGAAAAAGGAGTAACAACGTTTTTATTAATGAATTGATAATAACAATGACGTTCAAATAACCTGTAGTCATCTGTTATGCATTTTTGTAATGAACGAGGTAGCCAAATTGGTAACAATAAAGTGGGGAACAGAATTTTCGCTGTAGTAAAACGTTAAGAATAGCGCTGCAAGCTATCAAAAGTTAAAAACGGCAGTTTCAAAGTAGTGTCAACAGAATACATAGTCGTAGAAGTCGTTGCCGTTGAAACGCAAATTCGAAATTTTGAACTTAGTTGCGCTACAGAGTAGTTGTAGTAGCTTTAGATACTACTACAACTACTTTATTCTGCTCCAGGCCTAAGATTTACTATTCCTTTCATATAATCGTGGTACAGTTGCTGTAACCGCAAGTCAAATGCATGAGTGCAGGTACATGCAAACAAAATAAATGAATTATAATGATGCCAACTTGACTTGTTTGCGATTTTGTTTTTATAAACAGCTTAAATTGGATATTTATGTGAAAAAGTGGACACCATAATTTTTTATGTAAGCAGCTAACTTTGATGTTTTAAAAGAAAAAATTTTACAACTGCCCAAAAATATAAATATGCAGGTATACAAAAGGCACGTAAAAAGGATTTTGAAGAATAATTACAGAAAATATGTATTTTGGACAGTTGAGTCAAAGTGCAGCTAACTTTGATTTTTTGTATGAAAATAATTTTAAAATGTCAAAAATTTTGGGCATTTATCTCAAATGTGCAGGTATAGAAAGTGCACTTAAAAAAAAAATTTTGTATGGAATTTTAAAGAATAATGACAAATAAGAACATTTAAAAAAATTTTTTTAAGAAACGCTTTTCTTAAAAAAGAACATTTAAAAACAATTTTGCCCCCCTAGATTTTATCCTTCCTACGCCCATGTATTTGTGTATTGTCATCAGGAATATGTATGCCTGCAAAGTTTCATCCATTTGCATTGAGTAAAAGGCGGTCAAAAAAGCATTTTACCAAAAAAAAAAATTTTGCCTCCATAGATTTTATCCTGGCTACGCCCATGTATTCGTGTATTGTCATTGGGAATATGTATGACTGCAAAGTTTCATCCATTTGCATTGAGTATAAGGCGGTTAAATTAACGTTGCAAGATTTGATTTTCCGAAGTGAAGCTAAAGAAAAGGTTTTAAAAATATTAGTTTTGTGCAGTTAGGTGAACAGTAGACCGGGTCGACCTCCATACAAAAAAAAAAGTTGTGCCAGTCACCCCCTAGAATGAAAGATATGTCAATGAAGTTTCTAAAACAGGAAAAAAAATTTTTTTGCCACGCCCCAAAATACAGCACTTTTGGTTTTTTATATGTAGCGCTGCCATTTAAAGTCCGATCTCATCATATCGCATATCGTTGTTCATGGCTTGATAGTGGCTTCATTTTTGTCTTTGGTGACTTTTCAATCCGTCCTGAAATTCTGGGCGCCACTTATGCCATCTCGGATCCTTCCCCCAAATGTCCAATTTTTTTGACGGTCCAAGAAAGTCCTTATAAAACTACGTATGTTGAGATTTTAATATGCTCACTTTTATGACACGCCTCCAAATAAAGCCCCTTTTTCTGTTTCACATACATACTACATTAAAACAAGTAGAAGTCAATACAAACAAAAAAAATTTTCCTCAGTCACGCCCTAGAATAAAAAGTATATTTATACAGTTTTAAGGACTTTAAAAAAAATTTACCACGCCCTAAATAACAGCCCTTTTTGTTTTAGATATATAGCAAAATAAAAATTCTGTAAAAGCCTCCATTTTTTTTAATGGCTCCCTAAGCCATTATCAATCTCGTACAAAACTCTGTAAGTTACGCGCAATTTTTGTTTAATTATTCAATAATCCTGAAAACAACTCTTTATGGCTTGTCATTTGAATTTTTAAAAACTGTTTCTTAGCCTTTTGTTTTTTTTAACTAAGCGGTGTTTTCAAGTGGACTACTCATATTTTAATGAAAGTGAGACGGATGAATTTTTTGACAAGCTTTCTCGATCTGAACTACTAGCGTTTTTTTTTTGCCAGTTTTCATATTTTGTGCCATTTTTTTTTTTTTGCTGGACTGTGAAACTCAAATTAAAAATTTAAATTAAGACATTTGTAAAAGCAAACATAATGTCATATATGAGACCATGATACAGAGTTAAAACAAGAACTAAAAAATATAAAGAAACTGCAGAATTCTAAAAATGAAAAAAAAAAAAAAAAATAATTTAAATGCATGTATGCGAAAAATTATAAATTGGGCAGTCGGTGTATATAAATCTTAGCTAGACTCAAGGTGACTCAAAGTTTTAGAGGGACTTTTTTAGCACGTGAAAAAATTAGACATCAGAGGGAAGGATCCGAGATATCATAATTGCCATCTAGAATTTTAAGTTAGTTTAAAAAAGCATTAAATACGAAAATAAAGGCATATTCTAGCCATTAACAATGATATACGATACGATGAGATTGGACTTTAATTGACGATGCTGTATATATAAAACAGTGATAACCAAGCCCCGAACTAAGAAAGCCCCGAACGCACGCACACAAGGATATTATGTGCGGTCGCAGAGACCGATGATAGTCTGATGTTTTGAAACGAACAAATTTGTAATATACATGTGAATTGCCGACCGTGTCTGTGTGAAAAATACGATTATTGACTGGCTCGCGAATCTATGGAGTGGTTATCACTGATATAAAACAAAAAGGGCAGTAATTTAGGGCATGGCAAAAACAATTTTTTTAAAGTTCTTAAAACTTAATAAATATACCTTTTATTCTAGGGCGTGACTGATGAACATTTTTTTGGTTTGTATTGGCTTCTACTTGGTTTAATGTAGTATGTGTGTGAAAAAGAAAAAAGGGCCTTAATTTGGAGGTGTTTCATAAAACTGAGCATATTAAAATCGATACATACGTAATTTTACAAGGACTTTCTTGGACCGTCAAAAAAATTGGACATTTGGGGGAAGGATCCGAGGTGGCATAAGTGGTGTCCAGAATTTCAGGTCGGATTTAAAAGTCCCCAAAGACAAAAATGAAGCAACTTTCAAGCCATGAACAACGATATGCGATATGATGAGATCGGACTTTAAATGGCAGCGCTACATATAAAAAACCAAAAGTGCTGTATTTTGGGGCGTGGCAAAAAAAAATTTTTTCCTGTTTTAGAAACTTCATTGACATATCTTTCATCCTAGGGGGTGACTGGCACAACTTTTTTTTTCGACCCACCCTAGTGAACAGTGCACTTAAACAAAAGGCAGTTAAGTCAAAACTACTGTATATTTATCAATTTAAAAATAAAATACATATGTATTTACATTTAAAATAAATACATAGTGACATTGTTAATTTCTGGAATAAAAGGTAAATAAAAGGTTGTTACCCTGAACGTTCTATAAAAATTTTGTTTCCTTAACATAAACAAGATTTTTCGAGAGGAAATTGGTACTTGGTAGTAACTAAAAGTGGTGTCAATCTTTATAATTTTTGTTTTGCACAAAAATTTTAATGGGTCGTAGTTCTTATTGTATTGTATAGTACTAAAACACTAATAAGAACGTTTTTAAATGCTGCTTTCTATTATTTTATAATACAAACTGATACAAGTATGTAAGTATCGATACTTTTTTTTCGAAACTAAGTAGGTATCGATACTTTACGAGCGATACCATATCGAGTAAAAGTATTGATACCTTAGATTTATCGTTTTATCCCTAACACAAAAGATCGTGTTTTGTTTAACACAATCTCTAAAATGGGTTTAAATGTGGTCGCGAGCGGAAAACCAACATATTGGCCTACTGCTCAGCAAAAAATTCCAGATTTTATCGACTTTGGCGTGGTTAAAAACATCCCCTACAGAAACTATTCATGTTGAAGATTCCTTAGAATTATCATCCGACCACATACCTACAATTGTTACTATATCGAACCAAAATAGAATTGTATCTCCGTCAGGTTACATAGCGACGTCAGCCACACAAATAAATTGGTTAAAATATAGAAAATTTCTCAGTGCCCATTGCACAGAAAATATTCCGCTTAGTACACCGGAGAATGTAGATCTCTCTATTGTTAACTTGACAGTTATCTTAAACTAGCTGTTCAACATTCCAGCGTTACCCCCAAAAAAAATTAAAAATAATATAAAATATATTCTTCAGATGTCGAGCGGCTTTTGACTGAAAAAAAGAGAGTTCGAAGAGAGTGGCAACTGTACAGATTCCCGCAACTTAAGAATTTATTAAAAGAGTGCACAAAAAGGCTAAGGAAGTTACTGCAGACTCAGAAAACGGCTTCTCTAGAAAAATATCTTAAGGAACTTGATGCAAATCCACAATCTGACTGTTCATCTAAAAAGGCCAGTTATATTTAAGCCACCATTAAGAAACTTTAATGGTAGTTGGGCAAGAAACGATATTGAAAAAGGAAATCTGTTTGTAAGTCACTTGAAAAACGTATTTACACCAAATATATCTCACAATATTACGGTCGAGTTACCACCTGTTGCTGCTAGTGCAGCTATTCCCCTCAGATTTGAGATAAGAGAAATCGAAAAGGCTATTTGTGACTTAAACACTAAGAATGCACCTGGTATTGATAAAATCAGTAACAAACTGCTTTTGGAGCTACCTCGCATAGCAAAGAAAATTATACTTTTTATTTTTAATGCCATTTTACTCCTTGAATACTATCCTCAAAAATGGAAGGTTTTAGTTACCATGATACCAAAGCCAGGTAAAGATCATACAAAAGTTGAGTCTTATAGGCCTATTAGCTTATTATCAAAAATGTCAAAGCTGAAATTATTAGTTTCAAAATTAACACCGATTTTAAGTAAAAATAGTTGTATTCCAAACCATCAGTTCGGATTTAGAAGAAAACACAGCACAATCGAACAGACTCATCGAATAGTAAATGTCATAAGAAAAGCATTTGAAGAAAAGAAATATTGCTCAGCACTCTTCATCGATGTTTTGCAAGCTTTTGATAAAGGCTGGCATGAAGGCTTATTACATAAATTGAAGCAAAATTTACCAGCAAACACATACAAGCTGCTAGAAAGCTACTTAGTCGGTCGTCAGTTTATTATTAAAGAAGGGAATTTCTAAGTTCACCTCAGCCCATTGGCGCTGGTGTCCCACAAGGTAGCATCCTGGGCCCTCTATTATACTTAATTTATACTTCGGACATGCCAACAAGCAACTTCACCCAAACTTCAACATTTGCAGGCGATACAGCTTTTCTAAGCGTCCAAGAAAACCGTTATGAAGCATATCGTTACTTAAGCTCGATTCACCCATGCGTTCCGAACAATACTATTGTCCGGACAATAATTTTTTTACAGAGAGTGGTCTGCAGAATGATTCACCCATTTCGTAAAATTTGTCCGGAAAAACAAAGCTTACCATATGGTTTACAGATGTAAACGATTATACAAAGTGGCACCACAGTTAGCAAACTATTAATTTCTTTCATAAAAGTGTGTTAAAGAAAATGGACGAGAGAAAAAAATAAGTTTTATTATTTTTAATTGCATTGCATTTACTAGCAAAACAAATTTATCAAAAAAGGTTGAAAGGAAAAAGAATAACAGTTATAAATATATTACAGCAAAGAAGGTTTTCAACACACTTGTTGCTAAGATGAGCGAGCCTTCATGACGTGGACTCCTTTAGAAATTTTTACCGTATGGACCCCAATACGTTCAATGAAATACTTGCAATTTTAAGGCCTGATTTGCGTCTCCCTTTCTTTCATTCAAACATTTCAATATTGTAGTGGGATCCCATAATTTAAAACGTTTATACGAATGAATGAAGAAAAATGTTTTGTAAAAAAAGTACCAAAAATATTTACGATTTTTACCCCTTAAACGTTCAAATTTCGAAAAAGTACCAAACTTATATTTGCATTTTTTAGATAAGTTTAGAATGTGATATAGCCTTTATTTCTATATTAATTGGTTTAAAAGATAGAAAGGGTGACAAAAAAGTGCCAAAATACAGGTTTTATCCGTTTACTCCATAAATAGGCCGAATTTAAAAAAAGTACCAGACACCTATCCGCTTATTTTTCTAAGCAATAATAAGTATTAATTTGTTTGTATCTCTTTTAGTTTTGGAGATGTAAGGTTACCGAATTTACCCTTTTTACCCCCTAAACATTCGGATTTCTAAAAATCCTGGGGGAGAGACCAACCTTCGGTCCAAATTTCAAGTTTTTAGTTTCAGTCGTTTAGGCTGTACGATAATGAATCGGTCAGTCAGTCAGTTACGATACAATTTTATATATATAGATTGTTATTTAAGAAAAAACATTTCATATGTATATTACTTTTTTTACGATATTATCACATAAAATACATTTTTATTATATTCAACATTTTTATTTTCGTTTAATTTTTTTATTTAATTATTCAGCACAAAACGAAAAATGTAATACACTATATATGTGGCAGCTCAATTCAACTTGTATGTACAAATTGAAAAAAGTGGCATCTCAGTTCATTTTGTTCGGAACAAGAATTAAAATTAAGCCAATTCAAGAAAAAACGTGTCGAACAAAATAATTTCTCTCTCTCTCTCAAAAGTAAAATGTCAAACTCAATATAAAAAAAATTTTGTCCGGACAAAAATTTTGTTCGGAACGCATGGATGAATCGACAGCACCATATATTTAAACTAGAAATTTGGGTAAGACAATGGAGGATAATGGTCAATGAGCAAAATTGCGTACATATAACATTCACCCTGCGCTGGGAATCGTGCCCCCCTATTACAATCAATAATCAAATAATTCCTCAACATTCGCATGTAAAATATCTCGGTATACATTTGGATCGGCGATTAACGTGGAAATGCCATATAGAGGCAAAATTAACTCAAATGAAACTAAAACCCATTCAAATTCATTGGCTTATTGGTAGAAATTATGTTCTTAGTCTCGATTGCAAGCTTATACTTTACAACTCTATCTTAAAATCTATCTGGTGCTACGGTATTCAACTATGGGGCACTGCCTCGGCCTCTAATATCAACAAAATTCAAAGGCGCCAAAATAAATTTCTTCGAATAATCACAGCCGCTCCCTGGTATGTTAAAAACTCAAACATTCATAAGGATCTCAATGTGCCATTAGTAAAAACTATGATTACAAAATATGCAGTAAAATATTTAAAAAGGCTTGAACAACACCCAAATCCTCTAGCTCGAAATATTTTAAATCATGACGGTCACAATCGCTTAAGAAGAAGAGACACTGCAGCACTCACCCAATCAGAAGAGCGATAAACACCTACATATGTGAACAGAAACCGTGATGACGGAATTTGTTATCTGGCACTGGCAGGACACAAAACAAAGGATAAGATTTGATTAATTATTGTTAGTTCATATTTAGTATACGAAGATTCAATAAATAAATATTGAAAAAAAAATTAAAATTTCTTGGTCATTTATATTTTTTATATTCAAATCTATCTATCTATTCTTCTCTTGGTCATTATGTCTATGATTTTTCGTAAGTCTCTTTCGTCATAGATATTGTTCAATAATATTCCCTGCGTCATCTCTATAATCGTGTTTATTAGTAGATTGTCAATGTTCGTTAAATCAATGCAATGGTCACCTCGAAAATATGCGTCTTGTATTTAATGTTTTGGACTTTTATGGCTAATTCACGTATTGTATATATCCTCAGATTGCTGATCCTTTTGTATATCTGTTGCGGTTCCGTATCGGGTCTGTATCTTAGTCTTTACACCTTCTTAATAAACTGCCAGTTGTCTGGTATAGGTAGGTTTATCACTTCAACCTTTGCTTGTCCTTGAATTGTCCGGTAAAATATTACTTACGGCTTCTTTTCGTAACTCTTCATTGTTGATTGTTGACAACAGGTACTCTACACTGCTAAAAAAGCTTTTTTTATTATAGTTTTTATTTTATGTTCTCTGTAATTATTTATTTATAATCCTGGAGGGTCCCATGGGATTCGCAGAATTTTATTTTCAGTGATTATTTTGTTTTTAAATGTTCGTTCGACTGCGCCACTAAAATAATACATTAACAAAATTCAGTTTTTAAAAAATACTTTATTTACACAATGTTGATAGTTGACACCAAAATCAGAACTAACACTTTTACATCTCATTTCTTATTATTTAACTTAATTATTATACTATGTCATTGTCACAAATTAATAAGTTGATTTCGAAATAACTAGGTTACAAATTGATTTCGCAATCCATTTATTTGTTCTGCCCTATTTTATTTAAGAAGTCTTGTCTATAACAGTATCAGCATTTACAAGTTCGTCGACTTTATTTGTAGTTTTGTTACCTGTCACCTGCTTGCCAAGAACATTTGCGTGTCGAACGAAATTATTTATCCGCACGGACAACACCTGCAACAAAAATTCATCGTATGTATCCGATGTACAAAAAATCTGGTTTACCCAATTTATTCATTCAACCTTCTTATACACCATTTGCTCTAAGGAGTGCATATATGTATATAAAACCGGATTTACAATACAGGCAGCCAGCCCGTATAACTACCGTGAGATCGTTTGCAGCTAAGCTTGGCTATTGATTAATCATCGAAACTTATGAAAAGTAGCATTACATCAGCTCCATCAGACCTACAAGAACGTACAGAAGATAATACATTTAGGCCCGTTTTCACAACTTACCGATAAAGTAGACTTTACCGGCCTTATAAAAAGTGTTGCATTATTAAAACTTTACTTTAACCTAAAGGGAGCAATAAAGTAAATTAAGGTTCATCGTACCTGGTAGGTAAAAGTAAAGTTGTAAAAATGGAACACTTTTCATACGGCTGATAAAATCCTATATTTAGCTATTAGTAAGTTGTGAAAACGGGCCTTAATTTTAAAATAAACTAGACATAATTTTGGCCCCTTAGCCAAAAGAAAAAATGAGTGAAGTTTAGTAGAAAGTTATTTTTTATAACTTTGTTCAAAAAAAACTTTAGGGAAATATAAATGATACACCAAAATTAAGCTTAAGTACTTAGCTATAAGCCACATATAGCCAACCTTCGGAGGAAGTCCTAATTTTGGCCACTTAGCCAAAAGAAAAAATTAGCAAAATTTAGTAGAAATTTATTTTTTATAACTTTGTTCAACAAAAAACTTTAGGGAAATATAAACGATACACCAAAGTGAAGCTTAAGTACTCAGCTATACACCACATATAGCCAACCTTCGGAGGAAGTCCTAATTTTGGCCCCTTAGCCAAAAGAAAACATGAGTGATGCTTAGTAGAAAGTTACTTTTTATAACTTTGTTCAACAAAAAACTTTAGGGAAATATAAATGATACACCAAAATGAAGCTTAAGTACTCAGCTATACGCCACGTATAGCCAACCTTCGGAGGAAGTCCTAATTTGGGCCCCTTAGCCAAAAGAAAAATGAGTGAAGTTTAGTAGGAAGTTACTTTTTATAACTTTGTTCAACAAAAAACTTTAGGGAAATATAAATGATACACCAAAATAAAGCTTATGTAAGTGCTCAGCTATACGCCACATATAGCCAACCTTCGGAGGAAGTCCTAATTTTGGCCCCTTAGCCAAAAGAAAAAATTAGCGAAATTTAGTAGAAATTTATTTTTTATAACTTTGTTCAACAAAAAACTTTAGGGAAATATAAACGATACACCAAAATGAAGTTTAAGTACTCAGCTATACGCCACGTATAGCCAACCTTCGGAGGAAGTCCTAATTTGGGCCCCTTAGCCAAAAGAAAAATGAGTGAAGTTTAGTAGAAAGTTACTTTTTATAACTTTGTTCAACAAAAAACTTTAGGGAAATATAAATGATACACCAAAATAAAGCTTATGTAAGTGCTCAGCTATACGCCACATATAGCCAACCTTCGGAGGAAGTCCTAATTTTGGCCCCTTAGCCAAAAGAAAAATGAGTGAAGTTTAGTAGAAAGTTATTTTTTATAACTTTGCTCAACAAAAAACTTTAGGGAAATGTAAATGATACACCAAAATAAAGTTTAAGTACTCAGCTGTACGCAACATATAGCCAACCTTCGGAGAAAGTCATAATTTTGGCCCTTTAGCAAAATAAGTTATTTCATAATTTTCACTCCAATCGTGAATAACAAGTGGCATTTTTGTTCCCATGAAATTTGCATTCCCCTCGAAGGGAATAAAGCAATAGTATATATCATGTGAAAAATTTTCCACGCTATCAGTTCCAGTGAATGTAAAAAAAGAAGAAAGATTAAAAATATTAAAAATCAAGAAAATTTTTGTTCACAATTATACAAGTATATATTTTAAAGAAAAGTGGAGGGATAGTTTGATTACAACTTTAGTTTTTTGCACTTTTTAAATTTAATGTAGTAAAATATTTTCCAAAATTCTGCCACCAAGTCAATCGAAAGCTTTACAAATTCACAGGCAATCGACCTGTTGTTTTGCATTTTGTTTAGCAATATATCGGTCTGTGCCTTATTAACTTTATTAACCCTTAATATTCGATTTATAGGAGGAGTTACATACCTATGTACGTGCAGAGAAGCAAGCCGTAAAGGCCGCTCAGCCGGTTTTTTTTCGAAACGCAAGCCTCGCCGCCGCCGATATACTCGGCTGATCGACGGCTCAATTGCTAGCTGATTATTTTTTAAAATTTTTTGTATTAAGCCAAAATTGGTTATTCAATTAATTTTTGCTTTTTTTTAAATATTATTTAAGTTAATGAACACTTGCGGAAATCGGTATTTAGTGGCACTGTTACCATATACAAATATTTATCTTATTTTTAAAGTTTGGTGTGAAAAGATTTGAATAGTTTTAACGAAACTTTTTTGTATTTAATTCATCTATTATTCTTAGAAACTGTAACAATTATGAATTTTTATAGATTCCCAGCCTGCAAAATATTCCGACGTCGTTCAGATATCTGAGAGAAACGTCGGCAAAAAAGTCGGAATCGTATACGAATTCTATCAGATTTCTGACCCAAAAATGTATGAAGTGGTTGACACGAATTCTGACAGACATATCGTGGGAAATTCTGGTTTTTTGTCGGCATTTCTGATAGATATCTAACAGAAATCTAATGAAAAATGCATGGGAAGTTCTGATGTGTAAAGAAATAATTTTATTGCAAAATATGTAAAAGTACATACATAATTATAAATTTTACACGTACGTACCTTTTTTATGCTTTTTATCTTGAACAAATAAAATAAAATTAAAATTGTTTTCAATTGAATGACAATTGTCATTATTTTAAAAAAAATAATAAGTCTCGTAAGACAAATCTGAAGGAATTCCGTCGGTATTCTGTTGGGCATACCTGTACATAATTTCCCCAGATATATCCATGCGAAATCGATCAGAAATCGGCCAGACAGTAGTTATATTCAATGTCTGACAGAAATCTGAACGAAGTCTCTAAGAATGAAGTCAGACAATTGCACGAAATGTCTGATTCAGACAATGTCGGAGTATTTTGCTGGCTGGGTTATTATTTATTATATGTATTAAAAATATGTTAACCAACATTATTAATGATTGACTAAACTGGTAACACTTAAATATAATTTTGATTGCTGATTATCTTCTTCACTGTGGGGTATTCCATGCACAAATTATCTGCAATTATAAACTGCATTTTATAAAGATTGGTTACCTATTATCCATTTTTTTCATTGGTTTGAAAAGTTTAAAAAAAGGGTTCCTCATTACAAGTGGTAAAAAAATTGTGTTGTAAAATTAATCAATGAGTCGGAAAATAGTAAACTATTTTAAGTCAAGCAACTATAGTTCTGCAAATACCAATACAGAATCGACCAATGATCATACTAGAAGACCCAGTACAGAACCAGTCTATACTGAGGAGTGCGGAGACATTTTGGATAGCTTTCATTATTTTGGAAACTATCAGCAATAAGGAAAGAAATTATAGATTTTGTGGCATGTACTAGTTCGCAAGCACCGAGGAATTTAAATATCCCTACAGAAATAAAAACATATATTGATGCACCACAGGAGGAAATTGAATGTTTGGATTGGTGGAAAATAAGGAAGAGGTATTTTTCATAAAATTAATTCTTTTAATTTTTGTGTATCGTTTACATTTGTTTAAAGATGTTTTCGAAAATGTCTAAATTTAGAATTCCTGCTACGTCCGCATCATCGGACGAAGCATTTTCTGTAGCTGGAGCCTGCATTACTTCCAAGAGAAGCCGTCTAAGTCCATTCACCGTAAAAAGACAATTATTCTTCACGACAACAATCATTTAATTGAGCCCATTCTAAAAATGAATTAAATTGTCTATTTTTCGACCTTTATTAAAATTTATATTTATTTATTAAGCTTGAGGTTTAATTTTTTTTATAAAAATATTTGTTTTATTTTATCCGAAATTTCGTCACGCTTTTGTGTGACTTCAGGGAAAATTAAGAGCCAGGCCCACGATGTCACACGTTAAAGTTCGCATAGATAATTACATTTAAAACAAAAACAAATTTTAGAAATTGTTTTTGTTTTAAATGTTATTTTCTATGCGAACGTTTGCGTGTGACATCGTGGGCCAGGCTGTAATAATTTAAAATTTTTTTATAATTTTTTTTCCAAAATTATTTAAAAAATTTTAAATCGTTAATTTTTTCTGAAAAAGTCACACAAAGGCGTGACGAAATATCGGTTTAAAAAAAGCAAATATTTTATAAAATTTAATAGACCACAAACTTATTAAAAAAAAAATTTTTTTAAATTAATTAATTAACTTTTTTAAAATACCTGATGTTTCCAAATTTGAAGAAAATCTTATTGTTATATCTGTTACTGACCGTAGTACAACTAACAAGATATTTGCTGTAAATAGTATTTTTATTCTAAAAATTAAGGGGGTAATTTTGTTGTTCACTTCACCTTGCGTTGAGAAAATTTTCATATAAAATTTTTTGAATTTTTTAAAATTTCAAAAAATTATATATGAAAATTTTCTCAACGCAAGGTGAAGTGAACAACAAAATTACCCCATAAATTTATCTTTTATAAAATTTTTACTTTTTAAAGGAATAAATCATTTTTTTCTTTTTGTTTTGTTAACCCTGTTTGTTTATCTATATGCTTACTGTACATAATTTCGGCGCAGCCGAATATTTTTTTTAGTCGTCAAAAAAATCGGCGCAAAGCAGCTCAGCCGCCGCCGCCGAATATTTTTAGTCTTTAGCCGCCGCCGAAAATTTTTAATCGGCTTGCTTCTCTGGTTGGTACCTTAAGCTCGATTCACCCATGCGTTCCGAACAAAATTTTTGTCCGGACAAAATTTTTTTTATAACTCAATATAACGTTTTACTTTTGAGAGAGAGAGCAATGAATTTGTTCGGAACGTTTTTTCTTGAATTGGTTTAATTTTAATTCTTGTGCCGAACAAAATCAACTGAGATGCCACTTTTTTTCAATTTGTACATAAAAGTTGAATTGAGCTGCCACATATTAAATTTTTCGTTTTGTGCTGAATAATTAAAAAAAAAATGAAACAAAAATGGATGTTAAAGAAAATATTGCCCTGAAACTTATTGAGGAAATAAAAAATCCAGGAAGAGAATGTATTTATGATATGGGAAATCGTTCATATAAAAATACTTACTAAAACAAAATATATGGACGGAAAAAGAAAAATTTATTGGAATTGGTCGTAAGTAAATTTTAAATGGTAAATTTTAATATTTTTAACATAATGTTTACCAATTTTTGTTACAACGGTTAATCGACTGAAATTTACCAGTTTAATCGTTAATCGAAAAAAGCCAATTTTAAATTAACCGATCAGTTAATCGAATAGTAATTAATTGGTTAATCTAATAGTAAGTCTGGGATCACACTATGAAAGTTTTCTTTCAGAAAGTCTAAGTTTATGGGTGAGAGAGGAGAGAAAAAAGCATGTTCTCTTCCCCTCTCACCAATAAACTCAGACTTTCTGAAAGACAACTTTCATAGTGTGAACCCAGACTAATTAATTGGTTAACCGATTAACGGTTAACCGAATGAATACCCTAGTTTTATGCAATTCAATTAAAAATAATAAAATTTTTTTTTTTTTTTATTGTTTTTAATTTTAAGCTCCAGGTCTTTTTTTTATATAAAAAATATTAATTTATTTAATTATTATTTCGATATTTCGCTAACCTTTGGTTAACATCCTCAGGAAATTAAATTAACAATATTTTTAATAACACAATCAAAAATAATTATGGAAAAAATTATTTCAAAAATTAAATTCAAAAACCTTTTTGTCATAAAATTAATTTCAAAACCCATATAACAAAAAATAAAAATATTATAACTACAGTTTAACATTTTATATAAACTGAAAAAATTGTTCAAAAAATAACTTGATGAGAAAAAACTGAATATGAGGAAATGTAGCCAAGACCTTCCTCTATTACCCCCCATTTTCACATTTTTGGCACAAGTCCTAAATTTTGCACAATGGGTCAAAATATGAACGAATGACTTGTGTGAAAGTTTGTTCGAAAAAAATTGTTCAAAAAATAACTTGATGGGAAAAAACTGAGTATGAGGAAATGTAGCCAGGACCTTCCTCTATTACCCCCCATTCGCACATTTTTGGCACAAGTCCTAAATTTGGCACAATGGGACAAATTTAGTATGAGTGACTTTGGTGAAAAAGTTTGTTCGAAAAAAATTGTTCAAAAAATAAGTTGATGAGAACAAACTGGATATGAGGAAATGTAGCCAAGACCTTCCTCTATTACCCCCCATTCGCACATTTTTGGCACAAGTCCTAAATTTTGCACAATGGGTCAAAATATGAACGAATGACTTGTGTGAAAGTTTGTTCGAAAAAAATTGTTCAAAAAATAACTTGATGGGAAAAAACTGAGTATGAGGAAATGTAGCCAAGACTTTCCTCTATTTCCCCCCATTCGCACATTTTTGGCACAAGTCCTAAATTTTCCTAAATCATCCAAATAGGTGTTCGGTTATCTTCTTCATAGTATCGCTTTTACTTGCTAAAAGAATATTTGTTAATTGCGTGCTTTGTAAAATAAAACAATGTTTTTATTTTTAAGTGTTTGTATTGTTTTTTTATTTTAACTTTATTAAAACCTTTTTAAAATCATAAATTAAACAAAATAATTCTTAACGAATTATTAAATTCGCGCAGGTTTGTTAAAAAGTTTGTTGAAAACCGAAAATCCTCTCCCATAAGAAGAAGAACAGATATTCACATTTAATGTATGAATATTTGTACTAAAAACACGTTTTTGAACTTGGTAGCACTAAAATTTAGTCTGCAACGCATAAAATACTCATTCGTCATATTGTTTCATGAGAGATTTCTGCACACTCTCTCTGCACAATGAGTGGAAAAAAAAGTTTGTTAAAAAGTTTGTTAAGTTCACGGAGATTATTATTGTATTTTTGCTTTGAGTAGTGTTCAGTGTATCATACAAATTCTTCAAAGTGAAGAATTTGTTTGTTCAGCAGAAATTATTAAAATGTACTTTGACTTATTTTTGTCGATATTTTGTCACTATGAGTAAGCGAGCGTTGACCGTTGTTTATTTAAAATATCATATTGCCCAAAAGAATTTATGCTTGCGACAAAGTAAAAACAATTTGGTTTTTTACTGACCTATCTTAATACTGCAAGTCAATTTGTTTATATTCTGCAAGCGGTACATTTTGTTTAACAAGTAAAATAATGTGTTTGTTTACTATTGCAAAGAATGTATTAAGTGGAATTGTGCGGATACACTACAACAGTATAAAGCAGAAAATTTCAATAAATCTATTCTGATTAAAGCTAATAATAATACTTTACAAATTGAAATTACTTCCTCCCACGATGCAGTTTTCTTTGATCGAAATCGATCTATTGGTAAATTATTAGGTTTTAGTAGGCGATTATTAGAAGCTGGAAGAAAACATGTATCAAATCAACCTGTAAATATATTAAGAGTTAATGCTATACAAATTCAGTGTAACATCATAACTGGAGCTTATATGAATAACTCTCCAACGCATATACTTCACGAGTTTGCATTAGACGTACCACCAGGCTATAAATTAGATGTTATTGCTAATAACCTAATTTATTTACCAGTAAACGTCAAACAAATAACATATCTCAAGATTTGGATCGTTGATCAAGAAAATCGTACAGTAAATTTCAGAGGTGAAGAAATAACACTAAGATTACACCTAAGACCACGGAAAAAATGATAATTTACAATAAAACTAGGCACATTAATGTTAATAGAGATATTCCTACTAATCATATTAAAGCTACAAGACCATCATTAACGAAAGAAAATACAGCCTTTTTAAAATTGCTTAAGTTAAAAATAAAGAAGTATGTCTGATATACTCAATGTCATTGAAAAACCATATTCTGATGAAAATATAATAAAAAAAGATTATCATAGCTATGTGCCCTATATTCAATCATTTAAAAACAATGATGAAATTCGAATTACACTACATAATTAAGACTTATATGTTCTTCCGTCTGAAAGCTACTTATATAAAGAAGGAAACATACAAAACTCTAAAGGTGAAGAAGTATCACAAAATACTAGATTGAGGAATAATTGTGTTGCATACTTATTTGATGAAATACGGTATGAGATTAATGGTGTTAAAATTGATCGTACTCGATACTTGGGAATATCTAGTACAATTAAGAATTATGTCTCACTAAATGAATTTGAAAGTAATATGATGAGAAATGCAGGGTGGAATATTTCTGAAGACCTATCAATGCGAAAATTAATTAATTACACATGTGTGTAAATATACCTTGGTTTCAGAGTAATAAGCTTTTAAATTTTCTACTAACACCAATGCAGAACACGTAAATAAAAAATTTGTTTTTTTTCAGTATCAAAAAATAAAAAGTAGGGTTTGCCCGTTCAGAAATGTAGTGGAAGATCTCATATTTATATGAAAACTATGCGTTTGCGCCACTTTTTCACCTTCTATTCTCTTCTTATTTTTCAATTTTATATCAACTTAAGTACTAGTTTTTTTATTTAGATCTGCGTCGGTAAACTAGATTTGAGCCAATTAAGGCTGATTTCATAAACGCAGTATTGCAAAGCATCACAAAAAACAAATGCATTAAAAAGGCACTACAAATTAAAACAATGCACAAATTTCACAACCGTTGTGCAGTGAATACAGTTACCATGCTATAATGAACTCAAAGAATTGTCCACATAAAAGTTGTAAATTGTATGAAGCTATCCCATTTACTGTTGCATTGTAATACTGCGTTTATGAAGTCAGCCTAAGTTTCTTTCTTTTTTTCCGTGCTGCATGTGATAATTTTTGAATTTTCTACAATATTGAACTTAGCAACATAATATTACAGTTGCCGTTTACTGAGTGAATGAGAAGCTATAAGTTGAAAAATGTGCAGTGGTGTAAATGTCATTATATTCACATTATTTGCAAAGATTAAGGACGCAAGGTTGGGAAGGAAACATATTTTAATAGCTGCTTTTAGTTTAAGTACTGTTGACGAATGCCAACGATGGCTTAAACATATTTTTACTGTTTTGCTTACACCATATGAGTGTCATAACTTAGAAATCAGCTTTGAGATATTACGTGAATGTTTAATAGAAGTTGATGATCAAAAGAATGAAAATAAATATGATCTACCTGATGATGACAAAATAGATCCATTAGAATCAATTGCATCTAATAGTCCATTTCGTAAAATGTTTCTTTTAATTTATCAAGAAGTTGAAAAAGATATTAAACATATTAATAAAGTTTCAAAGAAATAAATACTCAAGCTCGAGGTCATAAGTTTTTTAAATAATTTTTATTTATTTAAATACATCCAATATTTCGATATTCTTTGAATATCATCATCAGGGATAGTCTAAAAAACAATATAAGTTTATAAAACATCAATACAAACAAAAAATTACACAAAATTCAAACAGTAATAGCAATAACAACAATAACTTACTAAATTATTAATAAAAAATCACAAAAAACTTTTTCTTATTCTCTATGTATGTAGTGTTTACTACCATCGTCATGATTGTACTAAATTTGAATATTGATTTGTCTTATTAACTAGATATCTATATTGTTTTGCACAGCCACTCTCTACATCGCTCTTAAAATTCATAGTTGTTGGTATGTTGACAATGTTCAGCATCTCCAACATAAAGCGTCGTTTGTAATTTTGTTCTTGTTGTAATATTCTAACTAACACAACATGAAATAGAGGAACTGTGGAGGATGGATGGGGTCTTAACTGAATCCACTAACAAAAAGATAAAAGAAAGAAATAGAATAAAATTTGAAAAACAAATAGAGGCGCACAGACAACAATTAGACATTAAGTTCAACAGAAAGTGGTTCGTGAATAAAACTACAATGGTCATTCCTGACGACATACAGTGGGTTTTATCATTGGGTAAAAAACATGCCTTACCAATGACTAAGGAAAAATTTCCTATGCTGAAAATCATAGCGGAAGGTGAGGATTTCATCCAAACTATAGAAGATAGAGAGGAACAGGAGATAGCACGAACGAAAATGATAACTATAATCGATAACCACTTGAATAAGACACGCATCAATAGTAGAGATAGGTTTATGTTGAACACAGTGAAGCAGACAGAAGAGTTTCTAAAACGTAATGGAAATATTTTAATCCTAAACGCGGATAAGGGCAATGTAACTGTTGCAATTGAGAAGGATGACTACAACAAAAGGCTGAATGACATAATTGGTGATATAATGACATATCAGAGATTGAAAAGGGACCCAACAAGTATACTACAAAAGAAAAATAATGATATCGTAGAAGACCTTTTTGCGAATCGAATAATTACACCAATAGAGAGAAGAAAACTTAAAACTGACACGGCTACAGCACCAAGAATTTATGGACTGCCCAAAATCCACAAGGAAAATTATCCATTAAGACCAATATGTTCTAGTGTAGATGCTCCATCGAGTCAACTTTGCAAATACGTGACCAATATTCTTAAGAAAATTACGGAGAAATCACAGTACAACGTAAGGGATTCTGTGCAATTTAGGGATAAGATTAAAGACTTGACTTTACAAGACGATGAAAGATTATTTTCGTTTGATGTAGTGTCGTTATTTCCAAGTGTACCAGTCGATCTAGCATTAAGAATAATCGAAGAGAGATGGAATGAAATTACGATTTTCACTGATATGTCAAAGACACAATTTTTGAACATACTAAAATTTTGTATTAATTAAAATAGATATTTTAAATACAACGATAAAATATTCTCTCAAAAGAAAGGCCTACCCATGGGATCACCAGCATCACCGATTGTTGCTGATATCGTGATGGAGAAACTCCTGGACACTTGTATAGAAAACTTGACGCAGAAACCAAAAATATTGACGAAATATGTAGATGATCTATTTAGCATAGGTACGGAAAATCAAATAGAGGAAATAATGAATTGTCTGAACAAATTCCATCATAATATAAAATTTACAATAGAAAAAGAAATTGACGGCAGACTTCCATATCTCGATACCTTAGTAATACGGCAAAATAATAAAATTAAAATAGATTGGTATCAAAAACCAACCGCGTCTGGTAGAATAATTAATTTTTATTCGAAACATCCCAAAAGAATAATAATAAATACAGCCTTAAACATAATAAGGAGAGTTTTAAATATTAGCGACGAAGAATTTCACAACGACAACATTAAAAAGATAAAAGACATGTTGCACAATAACAATTTCCCGACAAAAACTGCAACAAAACTTATAAAAGATTTTAAGAAACAAAAGACACGTAAATATGTAAATAAGGAATCCCCGACCATATATAAATCGTTGACATATGTTCCAGATCTGTCCGAAAGAATTGAAAAATCCCGACTACATAATGCCGAAAAATATAGAATGGCCCATAAAACATGCTATAATCTCGGACAATTATTTAGCAATACTAAAGACAAAGTAGAAATATTGGATAAAGCTAATGTTGTATATAAAATACCATGCAACGGGAAGAATGGTGAAAATTGCAATAAAGTATATGTAGGGACTACCAAAAATAAACTTAAAACTAGAATATCAGGCCATAAATCCGATCAACGCATTTTAAATATTTCGTCACAAAAAACTGCACTATCAGCCCATTGTGCCAGTACAAATCACTCGCCAAATTTTAATGATGTACGAATATTACAACAAGAACAAAATTACAAACGACGCTTTATGTTGGAGATGCTGAACATTGTCAACATACCAACAACTATGAATTTTAAGAGCGATGTAGAGAGTGGCTGTGCAAAACAATATAGATATCTAGTTAATAAGACAAATCAATATTCAAATTTAGTACAATCATGACGATGGTAGTAAACACTACATACATAGAGAATAAGAAAAAGTTTTTTGTGATTTTTTATTAATAATTTAGTAAGTTATTGTTGTTATTGCTATTACTGTTTGAATTTTGTGTAATTTTTTTTTTTTTTTTTTTTTTTTTTTGTTTGTATTGATGTTTTATAAACTTATATTGTTTTTTAGACTATCCCTGATGATGATATTCAAAGAATATCGAAATATTGGATGTATTTAAATAAATAAAAATTATTTAAAAAACTTATGACCTCGAGCTTGAGTATTTATTTCTTTGAAATTCTATAAAGAAAAGGTCGATTAAAAAAACCAACTTTTATTAAAAACCAACTTTTATCATATTAATAAAGGACAAAATTTAAATAAATATCGTAATGATGAAATTTGTAATTTTATTTTAAATAAATATTGCCCAGTTATTGTTCTCTGGACAAATATTATGGGTATTCATGTCGATTCATCAGGAGAACATATAAGTAATGCTCCTGTAGAATTTACATATTTTTTGCAAAAACACATAATTCTTCCAGAAAAATCTGTAATAGCCGATGTGTTTGTTAATAAAATGAGAACTGATTATCCAAGTTCGTTGAAAGAATTCAGTTATAACTACAGAATGTTTGGGTCGATGGACAAACAAATTGAAGATACAATAACTAGTTTAAATCAATATGATGAAATTAATAATTATGAAAGAATAAACAAAGAACATTCTTATATTACTTCAACGCCTATCGAAAATAAGATCGATAAATCTAAGAGTTACAGTGTTGAAGTAATAGAAAAAGATCATAGTTATAATAAAGTTACCATAGATTCTGACCCAGAAGAAGAATGGGGTAAAACAGATTTAGATAGAAAGAAAGCCATTCGACCAAAAATGATTTTTGAGTCAAAAGCAACAAAAGCAGTAAATCAAATTAGAAAAAATAAAACAAAAAGACATGAAATAAATGTCAATAAAGAAAATTTATTTCTTTTTAAATTTGACTTACTTTTCACTGAAGTGAATAATGTTACAGATCCAATTAGTTTTGGATTCTATGATTATGTAGAAACTTTAGACTGAAATTCTTTAAACTATGGAGAACAATTAACTAATTTTGTTTTGGATGCATCTTTTTTAGCTGTAATAAAAGAAAGTAGATCAATTGATTGCTTCTGTTTACCTTGTCAAACTGATGATATACAGTTTGATAAGTTAAAACTGCTGATGAAAAATCAGCCTGAATGGTTATTTATACCAATATTGTGTTCTGCTCATTACACATTATGTGCTCTAAAATTTTCTTCGCATGAATTCATGTATGTAAATTCATTACCAGGTGAGGGCGAAGGAAAGCGGCTTTATGATAGGTTTATAAGTACAATAAACGAAAAAGATTTATGGCATTATTGTCCAATATTAAAAAGAGATTTGCAAACAGATGGTACAAGTTGTGGTATATTTGTATTGATGTACGCATCTAAATTGCTAAAACATGAGCCTTTAACAAACTTAATAAAACCCAATAAGTTTCGAAAAGATGTAAAAAGTTTGTTGTTAAAACATCAAGGCGATAAAACAAGATTCTGTTGCCATTGTGGATGTATAAAAAAAGAAAATGTTAAGAATTTTGTATGTAAGGACTGTGGTTATTACATTTGTTCAAATTGTATACACAAGCATTGCGCAAAAATGTCAAATGTTTGCAAAGTTATTGAACAAAATTTATTATCAATATAGATACTTTTATAAAAACATACTGTGATGTATTTAAAATAAATGGAATGTAAGCCTAACGGGGATGCCAACCATTAAAAAAAGGCAACGCACATGGCATAGTACCTCTCGGGTTGTGTGGAAAACTATGCAAATTAATTTTTAATTTAGTTACGTTTTACTTGTAGATATAAAAAATTTAATTTTAAACCCATTTTTTAATTAAAATCATTAGGACTCGGTATATATCGCTCATTTGCTGCAACAATGTCATAACTCAGCAGCATTAGATTTACAGAATACGACTCTATAGGAAATTCAAATTTTATTGATCGTTTTACTTTCACCAAGGAAAACTATTTTGAAAACAAAACGATTTTAAATCGAATTATCCACTCAGGGCATTGGATCTTGAATTTTATTTTTCTAAGTCCAATAGTAACGGATATTCAAAAAGTACCAGTTTAAGAACTAAAAAGTACCAATAAGCTTTTTTAGAGATTCTCATTCAATCAGGACCTTGCAGGTTTAATTTTATGTTCATAAGTCCAATATTAGCGAAAATTTAAAAAAAGACCAGTTAAAAACGAAAAAGTACCAAAAAGATCCCTCTAATAGATTGTCATTAACTCAAGACCTTGCATGTTTAATATTATGTTTCTAGGTCCAATACTAACTGAAATTCAAAAAGTACCAGTTAATGAACAACAAATGTACCAAAAAGCCCTTTTACAGGTTCTCATTCACTCAGGATCTTGCATATTTTTTTTTTATGTTTCTAGGTCCAATACTTACGGAAATTAAAAAAGTACCAGCTAAAAAAACAAAAGAGTTCCAAAAACTTTCCTCTTATAGATTCATATCCACTCAGGACATTGCATCTTGAATTTTATGTTTCTAGGTTCAATAATAACGGAAATTCAAAAAGTAAGAACAAAAAAAGCACCAACAAGTTCCGGCATAAATTCTTATCCACTCAGGACAGTGCATGTTGAATCTTATGTTTTAAGGTCCAATATTAACGATAATTAAAAAATACCAGTTGTAGAACCAAAAAGCTGAAGATATAAAATTTCCCGTATTTCCCATTTTGGTTCTATTTTTTTCCCCCATTAAAGTATAAAAAATTGCAGTATTGTAGGGGGCCGATAATTTAGTTCCAAAAATAGTTACGATTTTCACCCCTTAAACGTTCAAATACGAATCTATATTCGTATTTTTTTGATAAGTTTCGAATGTGGTATAAACTTTATTTCTAGGTTTATTGGTTCAAAAGATAGATGGGGTGTCAAAAAAGTTCCAATATTCAGGTTTTACCCATTTACTCCCTAAAAGGGCCGAATTTAAAAAAAGTACCAGACACCTGTCTGCTTATTTTTCTAAAGAACAACGATAAGTATTACATTTTTTTGTATCTCTTTTAGTTTTGGAGATATATTGTTACCGCATTTTCCCGTTTTTACCCCCTAAACATTTGAATTTCCAAAAATCCCTTCTTGATTTGGGGAGTGACCAATCTCTGGTTCAAATTTCAAGTGTTTAGCTTCAGGCGATTAGGCTGTGCAATTTTATATTAAACAGTTAGAAATCTTAAAACAAAAATCTTTATTTAAAATGTAATTTTTTTTAAAGATTTTCATCTTAATCGATTAATTGACATACATTTTTTGAGTTATTCGTTATTCGAAATTGGCTATTTTGAACAACGATTAATCGAGTGGATACTCTAATACATACATAATAAAAAAAATCTTTAATAATAAGGCAAGTTGTATCTTTTAATTTCTAGTAAATTTTAAATATTTTCTTTATTTCCTACTTATACGGCAATATGATACTTGCAACGTCTATTCCCTCTTTCTCCTCCAATAATTTACCAATATGACTGCTTGCATTTTGCAAATGCTCTTGTAATTTCATATTTTTCTCAATATCGTATTGACCCACTGCTAGTGGCTGTAAACGTTGTGGACACTGCCGACAGTGGCTGAGTTCCAAAACGTCAGTTGCAAAGCAACTCGCTTTTTTAAATGCATTCTCAAATCTAACCATGTAGAATTTTACAATGTCATGCTAGGAACACAACTGGAACGAACGACGAATTTTTGGCCGCGAATATTCGTCGACAAAAATAAAACATATTTGTGTATATGTAAATACACAAAATCAAGGCGTCGGCCGAAATTCGTCACACGCGGCGACCTTGCAATAGATTTATTTCTATTTCATACGCTGGCCAGTACCAGGTGACCATGTTGGATTTTAGTTTTCAAGTATTTAAGTATATAAATTTACTTTTTTACTTTAATAATTATTTTTTTTATTATTTTATCGCATTTAAAATAAATATACAAAGTAGATAACTACAAGAATAGTTTTTAATTGTGTTTTTGTTAATGTTTGTGTTTTTTAAGTAATTTTTTTTTTTCATATGGTCACACTATTTCTCTCTCTTTACACAAACAGTAAACAACTTTCTCAATTAGTTATTCGTCGTTATTGTGTTTCATACGACGAATTTACTCAGCGAATTTTTACTAAAAAATTCGTCGTGTAGGGCGAAATTCGTCGTTCGTCCCAGTTGTGTTCCTAGCATCATTTGTCACAAAGTGCACCAGAAAAGTTATCGATGCGTACATAACAAACAAAATGTGCAGCGTTAAACTTCTTGCCTTTGAATGATACAGTGTTGACTTCGACTGCAAAGTATTATGATGTTTTGGAACTCAGCCAGTGTGTTTCAAACCTGGTTTGTTGAGCATACTTTTTATCACAATCGGAACTACGTAAATGTTTTGTTTTTGCGGTTATGGCGTTCGCTTCTTGTATAGCTTCAAGATGAGCAAATTGCAAATGTTGCAACATTTTCGGTTTACTTGATTTTGTTTTAGTACAAATTGCAAATTTTAAATTAGCTTGATAGGGCATATGTTGAAAATGATGATGACGTAGTTCGAAATATTTTGCTGTGCGATGTAATTGATAGCATACCAAGCAAATATATGCTGTTTTTTGAGAATCGTATTCTTGAAATTTTGTTTCTACTGTCCAAGTTGTGTTGCTCGAAGACATGAGTACGCCATACAGACTGTGACCCAAAGTCTTGGCCACATTCGGGGCAGAGATAATTAATATATTTTTGAATTTCTTTTTGCATTGAATTATTTAAATCTAGTTTCAAACGTTTTCTATTCGGTTTTGTTAAGCCTTATTGAGCGTTTTTGACGGTTTAGGGTTCCTCAATTTCTTCAAACGTTTCATTGCATACCTCTTCCAAATCCTCATCAGTAACGTCGTGTTCTTGCCCAACATTATTTGTTGTATGTTATAAGTTGTAGATTAGCATCATAAAAAGTAAATAGGTACCTATAAATAAACTTAAGAATACGATTTCCGTATGACGTGCTAAATTCCCAATTTTTCATATATGATAAATACACTGAAATTTATTGTTGAGAAGCATAGAAGCTAGCTTTCCCTCAACAATAAATTTCAGTGTATTTATCAAATATGAAAAATTGGGAATTTAGCACGTCACACGGAAATCGTATTAATTATAAATTTTGTATTCCCGAAAATAACTTTGAACTTAAGAAAAGTTTTTACCTGTATAGCCCTTTGTAATTTATCCGTTTGATAACCGCTATTGTCTCCGAGCAATGCATCCAATTCTTTCACAGCTTCTTTATTAGTTTGACCATTCCATTCAATTGGGTTCTTTATATATTCCTTATACATACATTTCATATTGCTCCTTGTGTTCCTTAATCACAAGCACTAGTAACTCAGTTTTATAAAATTTTTTAGTCGAACAATAAGAGCATTGAAAATACAAAGGATGGGTCTGGTGTGTAAAAATTTTGACGTTGCAATTCGCTTTTGTTTGGACCATTGTAGTGTCTGAAAACACAGGGCACAATATTTTTCCGTGCTTTGAATGCGAAACAAGCGTAAGTCTGTCGATGTGGCACTATGGGCTGTTTCTACATGTTGGTGCCAGTTTTAAAAAAGATTAAAAAATTTTACCACACAAATGGACACAAATATTTAATATAGAACTCGATATTGTATTTAGGACTTTGTTCATCACGTTTAACATGGGGTCTTCACCTAAGATAATATCTGATATAATATGTGAGAGAACGTCGGCAGAATGAGAGAACAAATTTTGTCATGTTAATCTTAATCTTAAACAAGGGGAACACGTATCTTATAAGATTTCATAATCGAATGATTCTCGTGCAGTAAACTTGTGTCGTTTTTACTCTTTTTTTTAGTTTTTTCTTGTTTTTTAGTTAAAAATATTGTTTTTTTTAGAAAACTTATCACAAGATTTTTACTATTTGTACAAAAAAATTAAACATTTTAATGAATGCGTCTTATTATTGTGTTATATGTGTGTATGTATGTGTATTTTTGACAGCTCATCTTATAAGATAGTTGTTATAAGATTTCTTATAACAACTGTCTCATAACATTTATTATAATATTAATACTAACACTATTTGAGAGTCCACACGTAAGATAATACTCTTTGCGATTGAATTTGACGTTTGCTGATATAAAAATCTTATATCTTATCTCAGGTGGAGACCCTGTGTAAGTTTTTCACAAGTTTTTAGTGATGCCAAGTTTTAAATTGTACTAAATATTGCTTATTGGTATGGCAATATGTAATGCGTATAGTACTGCCAGACTTAGGAATTTATGAAAAATAAAAAAGTTTTAATATATCGAATTATAATTTATTCAACTTTTTTTATTAAATTTTTATTTTTTGTATAAAAATTATAACATTTATTTTATTTAATTTTACAATATTTCGATACATCAATTTGTATCTTCATTAAGAAAAAAATTACAATTAACAAACGTTATTTAATGTTAAACAATTTAACTGCCTTTTTCCGAAGTGCGAAAGAATTCTTTCATCCGAACAATTACATTTAAAACAAAAACAAATTCTAAAATTTTGTTTTTATTTTAAATGTATATGTACGAAAGAATGAATAATAAAATAAATGTTGAAGTTTTATATATTAAATAGTAAACCTCAAGCTCAATAAAAAAGACAACATTGAAATACATATAAATAATTTTAAAATTTATTTTTTTTTTAATTTTATTTACATTGCCTTTGTACGAAATTTTATACGTTTTAATTTGACAAAGTACTTCCGTCGAACGCTACTAGGATAATTTCATAATATGAAATATATAATAATATATTTTTAACATTTTTTTTTAATAACACGTTATTATTAAAAGTTAAAAAACATTTTGGCAACATTTATATTCTCAACTCAGGTTAACACCAAATAAATTTTTATATAGCATAAAGCGTTCCATTCATTTACAATATTATTGTGTATGTTAGCCGCCATATTATATCTATATTGCCCTATATTATTTTTAACACATAAAATAAAAAAATTATAGGCTATAAAATTTTCAAAATACTCTGAAAATTTTTCTTTAAGTATAAGTAAGTTTGATATTACCAGTATAGATATAAAATGATGGATAAAACTGGCCAAGGACGATGCAACATAAGTTGAAACATGTGCTACTGCTCATGTTACAGTTTTCCCACTAATTTTTACTTTTTAAAATCAAGTTTCCATTTCTGAGTACTTGAACGTAAATGGAAACACCCACTGTCAAGAGAATTTTAAAAGCAAGTTCGTATCAATTTTAAAACGAAATTTTTAAACGAAAAATTTGTCCACTAACCTTGAAATCAGCTGTTTTCTTGAACGTAAATTGAAACACCCACTGGCAAGAGAATTTTAAAGGCAAGTTCGTATCAATTTTAAAAAGTATGAGTGAATTGGTAAAAAAGTGTGGGTGTATTAAAACTTGATCGTGTAACCCTCAAGTTAATCGACTTATTTTTTAACATGCAGTCTACAACTGACATGAAATGCTTAACTTTAACACTAATATGATGTTATTGTTAGGTAAAGACTCATCATGTTAGAAGTTTTCTCATGTTATAACACGGTTGTTAATGCAAATGTTTTAACAACGCTTTTATAACATCATGTTATAACAGCAAATCATGTCAGTTGTAGACGGGGAGTAAGGCTACCATTTGGAGTTGTTACTTCATCATTAAAAAAATTGACTATCAATTTGTATGCAGCATGTGCCACTTGAAAGAGATTTATTGAACATATCTTGCGCCGTGCTTATACAGCCAGAATATTTAAAGAATTTAAAATATATTAATAGAGAAAGCATATTAAACATTTGTTACGAAATAATTGTTTTTTGTTATTAATAAAAATTACACATAAAATAATTTGTACTCCTGTTAGTTTTAAAGTTATGGAATTGTTGCGTTTTGATCAGATTCATAGTAATAAATTCGTTTTGATATGAACCCAATGGAAATACTGCCTTTTAAGATGAACTAGGTCATTTTTCATTTTAATTTATTTTTCATTTTAATAATATTGTAATTTCCCATTTTGTTTTGAAGGTAATAAGTTTTATATATATACAAAATAAAAAACACATATATAATTAACTTCACTTTTCACAAATATTTTGAAATTGTTTATTGATAACAAATATTTTGAAATTGTTTATTGATAACAACATAATTTTGACATTTAATTAGTTTTATAATAATAACAATTGCTTTATAGATTTTAATGTGTAGTATCAAATAAATATTAGAAAAAAAAATTGCATTTTGTTATGGAGCTCCTCAAAAATTAATTAAAAAATTGTTTTATAAATTGTCAAAATTAAAATAGTTAAAAAAATGCCAAAATATAAAAATGATAGAATATTTAACTAGCTTAAAAGTTTTTTATGTAAGTAAGACAACAAATTCTTAAAAACATTTTTTACAAAAATTTTCATAATTAAAAATAATAATTTTTCCTTTTTAAAATCAACTTTCCATCTCTGAGTAGTTTTATTTAATCTGGTAGCACTTCAAATTTCAGTCTGCATAGCAAAATAAAATCACTCAATTATGTCTGCAAAATTTCTCAGAGATTTCCAACTTGCTCATTGAATTGAGTGAAAAAAAAGTTTGTCAGCAAAAGTTTGTTATTTTCTCGCGGGAACAATAATATTGAAAATAATAAAATGACTCAATTATTTATGTGTGCCTGTTACAATACTGTATATTTGTATGTTTGTATATTTCTATGTATGTATATTTGTATGTAAGTTAGTGCTAAGTGAAATTTTATAAAGTCACTCAATATTAGGTTAATCTTTATTCTCATAAGTAGTATATAAGACAAATAACTTGTAAATAAAAATCAATCAATTAACTTTGATCAAGGCTTGCGCTTGTGTTCTTTATTTACATAATAGAACATTACATGGCGATCCTGCCTAACCTTCAATTTAATTAGACACAGCACATCTAAGAGACTACACAGCAGTCTTGCTTATCTCTTAGTGCTTAAATTAAATTAAACATAGATCCTTGACAGACACAGCTTAAGCTTAGTCAGGATCTATGAGCGTTAAAAAAAAAAAAAAAAATTTTTTTATTTTTTTCCCCACATATGACGGAATCCTGGGAGGAGATCCTTCGGAACCTAAAGGAAGCTGAAGAGCACTGGGCTAAACTGCTAGAAGAAGGAAGTACGGAGCAAAAACCAGCCATACTGGAAAGGGGGCCGAAACCAGTGATGCCTAGAAAAAATAGAGGAGGCGATAAAAAAGACTAAAATTCAAATAAGAAATTTAAAGAATAAAAAAAAAATAAAAAATAATTATACGTAAAAGAAAAACTAAAAATATAAATAAATAAAAAAATGATAAAAATAATAATATTAATTGAAATATGTTTTCTGTTACTATCCAAAACAATATTACTAATGTTAGAAACATTATTAAAAAAAAAATATATATATATATATATATATATATATATATATATATATATATAAATATGTATAAATAAGAACATTACTTGACAACTATTAACAAAATCAAATGTATAAACCAAAAAACATAGTAAGCTGGGATTACCAGGAGCCTAAGGAGATCAGTGAGGAAAGAAAACTAGAATTATTGACAAAGATTTGGGGAATTATAGGCATAAAGGAAACTCCAACAATAGAAGATTACTATAATAAGAAAGCTTTAACAACGAGGCTTAGTATTAAATTTGCAGAAAAACACTATAGAAGCATTTTTGAAAAACAACAATGAGGAATTTTTAATAACAATAATTATAATAGTATTAGTCATAGTACTGATAGGCTTTTGGATTAAAGTTAGCATTGTTAGTGCAATAGAGCGAAATGTACAAGAAATTCAAAATTTTATAGGAAGACAAATAGAAAGAATTTTCTCAATAAAAAATATACTACCGTTCTAAATTTAAAATAAATAATGAATGTTTTAAAAGAATTGTACAATAAGTACATAGGCTGGATAGTTATATTTGTAATCTTAACCCCTATAATCGTAGTTTTAGATATGAAAATATTAAAGCTTGTAAAATTAGTCATAAGAGATTTTTCTAAATGGAATTCATAGAGCAACTGAATCAGATTATAATTAATGCAAGAAAATCAATAGGAAGACCCTATACTACAGATACTATTAATGAGAAAAAGCTAGAAATAGAGAAGATTGAAAAAGACTTAAATATCAACCTTAGGGATTCAGAGGGAAAAGGAATTGTAGATGAATTTAGAAAACTAAAAGAGGAAGCACTCAATTTATTAAAAACACATTTAGATAAGAAATCTTTAATACAGAAAAGACAAGTCGTAGTCATGGCATCCTTAGATTTAAATGAGCTTTCAACTATCACAAAGTTAATACCAATATTTTCGGGTAAAACTAATGAATTACAAACATTTTTATCAAATTTGGAAATGGTATTTGCATCTATTTCATCAGATAAGCATGTTTCTTTTTTCAATTTTGCTTTCAAATCAAGATTGGGATTAAATGTACAAAACCGAATTAAACAAATACAAGTACCCACAACCATAGAAGAACTAACTAAAATTTTGAAAACAACATATACATCATTAAAGACCGCAAACACTTTGCTAAATGAAATAACACGGATATCACAAAAGGATAACAACATATTGGGTTTTGCTGCAAAAATAGAGAAACTCATTACAGAGTTAAACGAGGTACAGGTATTTGAACAAGGTGAATCTAGTAGGAGCACTATAGTAAGCACAAACAATAAAATAGCTTTCAATGCATTTTTAAATGGATTAACTGACCCACAAATAATATCTACTATCTACGCAAGCCAAGTAACGACATTTTCTGAAGCTTTGAAAATTGCAGAAAGCGCTTCATCTCGTGTAGAAGAACAACGGATACTACATTACAACACACAACAGCATCAAAATTCGTCAGACAGAAACTGTAGAAAATGTGGAGGAAACCATAATGGTAGATGCCCCGCAGATGGAAACAAATGTCATAATTGTGGCAAGTTCAACCATTTTGCAAAAATGTGTTTGACCAAAAGACCAGGCTACAACAACAGAAATTATAACAACAATAACATAAATTATAACAACAACAGTAACAATAATAACAGAAATTTTAACAACAGCAATAACAGAGGTAATAACAATAACAAAAATCATAATAACAGAGGCAATAACAACAACCAAAGAAGCCGAAACACAAACAACAGAAATTATAATATAAATCACATGGAAGATCAGGGAAACTTCCAAAGCCCGGAGTCAACCCGCACAGAGACTCCATTGGGAATGAACTAGACACAAAAAGAATTTATAGCATATCATCTAACCTCAGAAATTATGTAAATTTACATATCGTTGGCGTTAAGAATAGCCTTACATTTTTGATTGATACAGGAGCAGATGTCTCACTGTGCAAAGAACAAATTTTAGAAAGTTATGAGGAAAATCAAGATGATTATTGCAAATTAACAGGAATCACAGAAAATGTAATTAAATCACTGGGTTCTACAAAGATAAAAATTAAAATAAATAACGATGTAATTAGTCAAAAAATACAATTAGTAGAAAATAAATTTCCAATAAAGACGGATGGAATTCTTGGAAGAGATTTTTAAATAAAATATAAATGCAATATTGACTATGATAAACATGTGCTAACATGTATCATCAACAACGAAACCTTAATTACCCCGATACATGACAATACTTACAAAATGAATGAAATTAGAATACCACAAAGAAGTGAAATAATTTTACCATTTACAAGCAAATTAGAAGAAGATACACAATCAAAAATAGACTCAGATATATTAAAAACAATGGTACCTCAAACAATTGACGAAAATATAAAGAAAACGCTGGTGATTACAAGAAATATGAAAAAGAAAATGATACAAAATGAAGAAATACAAAATGAGGAAATAAGAAGTGAGGAAAATAAAAAGAAAAACAAGCAGAGAAGAGATTGATCCAAGGAAAATGGTAAAGTAAATCCTGAAGAGTCTGATCAACTCAAAATATGGGATTGTACATCCATAAAAGATATAAAACTTGCAAGAAAGTTGAAATTTATATTAGAAAAGTCAACCAAAGAATTCGTAGTAGAAAACAATCATGCATTAAATCAAACGGCCGTCAGATGTAGCGATAATCCCTATTATTTAGATAATATGTTGGAGAAACTACCTTCTGTTTTAAGCAGATTGAATTGTGTAAAGTTCGATCTAGAAAAAAGTGACGAATCATTTAAGAAAATAAAGATAGAAAGATTGAAAGAAATCATAAATAAAAGTAAAGAAAAAGACGTCAGAATTCTGCTATACAAAAATCCTCAAAGAATTGAAAATGAAAATAAAAAACATGAATTAATTAAATTGTATCACAGCACACCATGCGGAGGACATTTCGGAGTTAGAAAAACTTTAATAAAATTAAAACAGAAATACATATGGAAGAATATGTTCAAAATGGTAAAAAATTATGTATTAAAATGTGACAAAGAAATAAACAGGTGAGACACACCAAGGAACCATTATGTATCACAGACACACCAAAGGATAGTTTTTCTACTGTAGTCATAGATACAGTTGGACCTCTACGACCATCAGGAAACTACCGGTATATGCTAACTATGCAATGTGAACTAACTAAATACATAATAGCCGCACCAATGGAAACCAAGGAAGCAAAGTCAATAGCAAAATGCTTAACAGAAAACTTAATATTAAAATATAGTATATTTAAAACACTAAAATCAGATAGAGGAACAGAATTTGTAAACGAGTTGCTTAAGGAGATATGTAGTCTCTTGAAAATAGAGCAAAAATTATCAACACCATACCATCATGAAACTCTTGGTACTGTGGAGAGAAACCACAGAGCTCTAAATGAATATTTCCTATCATTTGTAAAGGATGATAATTGGGAAGAGTGGATTCCTTATTATGCATTCGCATACAATGTAACTCCTCATGTAGACACCGAGTACTCACCTTTTGAGCTAGTTTTCGGAAAATTACCAAGTTTGCCAGGGGATGAAGTCATGAATCATCCAAAGGTTTACAATTTTGAAAACTATGCTAATGAATTAAAGACAAGATTAAAACATTCTCTAGAAAATGCTAGAAAGTTAATAGAAATAACAAAAAAAGATAGAAGTACAGAATCGTACAATAAAATTAATAAGATAGATCTTAATATAGGAGATTTAGTGTTAGTTAAATTAGAAAATAGAAGAAAAAATGAAGCACCATACATTGGTCCTTATGAAGAAGTAAATATAGATAATGTTAATGTAGAAATATAAATAAATGGAAAAACAAAAATCTTACATAAGAATTTATTAAAGAAATAAAAAAAATAATAAATATTGTAAAATGAGACAAAACCAAAAATATTAGAACATAAGAATTACAAAAAAAAAAATTAAATTAGTTATGCCTATTATAAACAAAAAAAAAAAAAAAAAAAAAATAAAACTAAAAAAATACTAAAATATAAGAATTACATAAAAATAAATTAATTTTTTATATGCACATATGCACATATGCACTTATAAGAACAATATTTTTAACAAAAAAAAAAAGAATAAACAAAACTTTTGCATACATTTTTATTACAAACTGTAAAATCTCTATAAATTGTTCCACGCACGCACGCATCACATTACATAATAGATTAAAATTTTAAAATTTCTAAATAAAATTATAAAATTTTAACTGAAAGATTGGGGGTGTAGTGTATCCACACAATTCCACTTAATACATTCTTTGCAATAGTAAACAAACACATTATTTTACTTGTTAAACAAAATGTACCGCCTGCAGAATATAAACAAATTGACTTGCAGTATTAAGATAGGTCAGTAAAAAACCAAATTGTTTTTACTTTGTCGCAAGCATAAATTATTTTGGGCAATATGATATTTTAAATAAACAACGGTCAACGCTTGCTTACTCATAGTGACAAAATATCGACAAAAATAAGTCAAAGTACATTTTAATAATTTCTGCTGAACAAACAAATTCTTCACTTTGAAGAATTTGTATGATACACTGAACACCACTCAAAGCAAAAATACAATAATATTGAAAATAATAAAATTACTCAATTATTTATGTGTGCCTGTTACAATACTGTAACCCTGCAAATAAAATTGGACCACCTGATCCATTTTGATAAAATGGACTACTCCATGGACTGGTCCGATGTAATGCAAGCATGGACCATGTCATTGTTAAAAAGTGTTTGTAGTGAGACGACATGTCTTCGTTTTTTAGCGACATGCTTTCGTTTTTAAACGACTTCAAAACTAATCCTCTTGAGTATACCATGGAGTAGTTTTAAAACTACTCCTTAGTGGTCCAAAGGTGGGTTATATGGTCCTCTCCTAGGACATCGTAATGTTAAATAGACCAGGTTTTTTCCATACGTTTGGGTTAGTTTTGGACTAGTCCTGGTCCCTTGTGGACTACTCTTTACACGCGTGTTTGGACTGGCCCTATTATTTGCAGCGATATTTTTATGTTTGTATATTTGTATGTATGTATATTTGTATGTAAGTTAGTGCTAAGTACGTAATTGAGTGAAATTTTGTAAAGTCACTCAATATTAGGTTAATCTTTATTCTCATAAGTAGTATATAAGACAAATAACTTGTAAATAAAAATCAATCAATTAACTCTGATCAAGGCTTGCGCTTGTGTTCTTTATTTACATAATAGAACATTACACTGTCCAACTATATAATCCACAATATCTTGGAACTCATATGATCCGATAGGAATTTCAATTATTTTATCTCCTATATGAAATAAATTATTATCATAATCTACATTGGGAATAGAGTTATATGAATGAAAATCAACTAAAGAGCATTCATAGTCATCTTTAAGATCTATTGGTGGGAAATAATTTGCTGTTAAAACTGATGAATTGCCACTTAACGCTAATGTAATTGACATTATGAGCGCTAAACTTTAAATGAAATAAAATGCTGGGGTTTTTTTCTTTTATTAAATTTAGGTATTTATTAAAAAAAAAAGAAAATCTTATAAATACTTATTTTTTATAATATTTCATCTTTATTAATCCATGAATTATGTTGGTTTGGAAACCCTAGCCATTTAACATGCGCTTTATCACCTTTCTCTTTTAAAATTTTTTCCACTAGAAATGTATTGGGATAATGTGTGTGACGTATTTCTTCTTTGTAAAATGCCCCTTTTATAGGATTTCCTTGGTAATCTTCTAGTAAGAATGTGATTGGATAGGTGTTCTGTATAGATTTTATTTTAAATATTTCTGTAGTCCAATTTGGTGTATAACCTTTTTCAAAAATATGTTTGTATTTGCTTATACGAACATAATCACCGACTTTAAATCGTGATGACTTAAACATTTTTAAACTGTTAAATGCAGTTTTCAGTAGATGTTGTTCATGTTCACGTTTTACATCAATAGGCGCCATTTTGATTTTACTATGAGTTTTTCTGTTATATTGATCAACTAGTTTTTAATAAATATCAATCCAGTGAAATGTTCCATTATAACTAAATTCTCTCCACATCATACCTTTTAGTGTTCGATTAAACCGTTCAACTATTGAATATTTGCGCATTAGCAAACCAAATTCCTTATTAAAAAATTCTTTACCATCATCTGTTTGTAAATTTTTAGGTACTCGCCCCTTACTTAATATTTTCTGAAAAGCTTTGGATACTTCAGATGCGGTTTTTGCTTTAATTGCTGCAGCCCAAGTGTATTTGGAGAATGTATCAATGACTGTTATCATATATTTATAGCCGTTGTTTATAGTCGAATAGATGCCCATCTCTACTAAGTCTGCTTGCCAAAGATCATCAATTCCCTTTGTAATTACTTTGCGTCGTAAGAAACTTTTACGCGCTCTAGAATGTAGTTCATTTATTATTGTTCTTTTTTCCATTATGTTGTTGTTGTTGTTGCTGCTGTTGCTGTGATGAAAGCGTAATCATTACACTATATATGTCAGAAATTATTTTATTTAAATCTTTAATTTCATTACGAACAATTAAAACTTCTTTGTTTATACCCCTTTTTAAATGTTCTTGCATATGGGTAATTTGTGTATTCACATAATTTTTGTTAATAGCATCTGCCCCATTAATTGGAGGTGAAAAATTTAAAATTCTTTTATTCTCTATATCAATATTATTGCCGTTGAGTATGATACCGAAATTTTTTGAGAGGTTGTTTCTTGTTATATCTCCTATATATTTTTGATTATAGTAATGACCAAATTTGTCAACAGTCATAATTTTTTTTATTTATTTATTTATTTAAAAGTTATTCAATTATATTTGCTTCCCTTAGTTCTTCGACTATAGATATTATTTCATTAGAATGATTATTGTTACCAGCATGTTGTGACGCTATTAACAGCCTCAATCGGTCTACAATTTCATTAGGATTATCCCAGTATATATAGTTTGGTTTATTAAGATTAACCTCCATTAAACCCTTACCAACGTGAGTAGTTGTAGTAAACAATTTATTTATTATTTTTTTATATTTATAACCTCAGTTTCCATTAATTTTATTATTAGGATCATAGTTTCTTCGATGTGCGTTTGTATCAAGTAAAATATGTTTATATATTGCTAGCTCTGACGAATCGAATTGTTTTGGATTTTTATGAAAAAGTAATGAGTATAACCCTGGGGTTAGTGCCCAAGATTTTTGACCTATTATTATTTTATCATCGGTTAGCTTTAAAATAGAATTTCCAAATTTCCAGTCTCCATTTTCCGTCTTATGAGGTCCAAATATAGTGTCAAGCTTTTTATTTCCATTTAGAGTTTATAAATCAAACTCCCAATCGGATGACTGAGAATAAAATTGTTCATTTACTTCATCTTCACTATTGCTGTTATAGTCTTCTTCTTCTTCTTCTTTTTTATATATTTTTATTCTATTAGGTGCTGAATCAATGTTTTTCTCTTTCATTAAGTTTTTCTTAGGGGTGCTTGTGAATATAGTTTTATTTTCCGTTTTTATTTTAGTATTGTGCTTACATTTATGTTTTTCATCTATGGGTATTGTTAAATTTGACGAATCTGACAATTTGACTAGTTTCTTTAGAGGTTCTGTTAAAGGTTTAAATGTTCTTTCTAAATTATTAAATTTTTCCAATTCTCCAAGTCTTATGCTTTGAAATTTCTTCTTTAAAATTTTTTTTGGATTTCACCAACTCTTTTTAAAATATTTTCTTCCATGATTATAACTTTGAAAAATAGCTAAACAGCTTTTGAAAACAGTTAGACAGCTTTTGAAAACAGCTAAACAGCTAAACAGCTTCTTAAAACAGCTAAACAGCTTCTTAAAACAGATAAACAGCTTTTGAAAACAGCTAAACAGCTTCTTAAAACAGATAAACAGCTTTTGAAAACAGCTAAACAGCTTCTGAAAACAGCTAAACAGCTTTTGAAAACAGCTAAACAGCTTCTTAAAACAGATAAACAGCTTCGTGGAATAATTTTAACAGTTTCCAAGTGGAAAAAAAGTATTTAATACTAATAGGTATACGTCTGATGTAGTTAATAGTAGATATATGACTAAATCTGAATGAATAGATCAAAGCCTTTTCTAAAACGTCCTTGCTTCATTTCATCATCTTTTCTTATTATAAGAAATCCATATTTATCCTTCCAACATTCTCCGCAAATGTAACGAAACATATTTAAACTACCAACATGATCATTGTAGATATGCTTTAAATTTAATTCATCTTGCTTGAATAAAATAATCATATTTGCATTTTCACGTACTAAATGTTTTGGAATGTGTGTATAAGTCTGACATAAATAAAAAGAATCAATATCCTTATGTCTACCCATACAGAAATATGATCTTATATTATTTTGCTTTTCACAAGCAAAATCGTCAAATATCATAATAGAATTTACTTTAGCTTTTTCGGGTGGTATGACATGTTCATTATCTGAAAATGTATAAAGTCCCATACCCTTTACTGATGAAATTAATCTTGATAGATATTTATATTTTGGTTGATTTAATGATTTTGAGTATATATAAATATTTTTAAATTTTAAACCATTCGGACTTTCAATTAAACTTAGCATTATATTTGTTTTGCCACAGTTTGAGGGACCAACTATTAGTGCTCTAATAGAATTTGGTAAAAGGCAGCTATGTTTAAAACCATTTCTGTTTTCCGTTAAATCCAAGTTTCTCACTGAAATATTCGATTGTTGTTTTACCAAACGCATCTTTATAACTGAAAGCATACGTTTGCTTAATGTTAAGTTTTATTTACTTTCGATTTTTTTTTTAATTTCAGAAAAAGCTATTTTTATATATAAATGATTGTGTATAAAAATAAAGAATTTAGTAGTAAACATTTCGTCCTTGGAAAAGGACTTGTTAATAGCTTAATTAATTCACTACCTCTTGAACTTCATTTGCCGGGTTATCAATTTTGTGGACCAGGAACTAAATTAGAAAACGATTACAAAGGGGTGATAAAGGTATCAATCCTTTGGATGCAGCTTGCAAAATTCATGATATTGCTTATTCCTAGAACACTGATATTCATAAGCGACATCAAGCAGATAAAGAACTAGCAGAAAAAGCTTGGAGTAGAGTTAAAGCTAAAGATAGTACTTTTGGAGAAAAACTCAACGCATACCTTGTCACTAACGCAATGAAGTCAAAAGTTAAATTAGGCTTGGGAGTTAAAACTGGTAACCAAAAGAAAAAGTGTAGACAAAATATTTTTAAGAATGCCGTTAAATCAGCAACCGATATTTTAAAAAAGGAAAAACCAAATGACATCAAAACCGCTATTAAAACTGCACGAAAAGCTATACGACATTCATTTCTTGGAAAAAAATCTATAGTAAAAATTCCTAGAATTATCAACATACCTAAACTTGGCGGTTTTCTACCACTTGTTCCTATTCTAACAGCACTTGGAACATTGGGAGCAATAGCTTCTGGTGGGTCAGCAATCGCTAAAACTATTACTTTAGCTAAAAATGGTAGACAACAGCTCAAAGAAAGTAAGCGTCATAACAAAACATTAGAGTCAATAGTTATGGGTAAAGGTCTATATCTTAAACTTTATAAAAAAGGCTATGGCATATTTTATACCTCATCAAAAAACTATTGAAACAGCTACCTAATAGACCACTAACAGATGTGGACTTGAAAACATTTGGGAAGAAGTATATTCCTTATTTTAGAGGAGTTTATATGAGGGATAAACTTCCTAAAACTCCACACCGAATAGAGAATGGAATTATAAACTTGGACTCAAATAGAGGATATGGAACACATTGGGTAGCATTTTATAAAAATAATGATAATGTAGAATACTTTGTTAGTTTTGGTAATCTCCAACCACCTATGGAAGTTTTAAGATACTTGGGTAAAAACATTAAATATAACTATTTAAGATATCAAAAATTTAATACATTTATTTGTGGGCATTTAAGTTTAAAACTTTTAATAAATTTCAAAATAAAGAATTAATAAAAAAACTCAAATATTTGTTTGTTTTTATATATTTTTATTATTTTTTTTTTGTTTGTTTTTTATTTATTATCCATTCTTAATAATGATCTATAGATTTTAACATCTGTTTTAATTTTATTTTGCATTTTTTTTCCAAACTCATAACAAAGTCTGGTTAAATCAATTTCTATATCTCGTTCATTTATATCTTTAATTTCATAATATTGTACATTTGTTTTATTTAAATTAGAGCAATTTGGAATATAATGTTCATAATAAAAATATAAGATTTGTTTGCGAAGAATTGTATTCCAGCTTAAAAATGTCGTCAAGAATATTCTAATTTGAGTTAGAGATTTCCATGTCTCAGAATCAATTTTAATTTTATGGTTTCCCTGTTGTAGGATGAGATAGCAAATATTATTCCTATATATAAATGTATATTGAACATCCTTCTTTTCATCCTTATTAATTAGATTCATACAATCTAGGAATTCATACTGATTAAGTGTTGCCTGAATGTATTCATTATAGCTCATAAGGTTTATCCATTCATCCCGGTCCAATCCAATGAAGTTCCTATCCTTATAATGCAACCAGACAATAGGCTTAAAACCAAGGGATGTTGAAAAACCGCATGCAACTTTTAACTTTAAAGCTAGAAAATACTCCAGTTCAAACACCATATCGTGTATTTTCGGGTTTCTCTTGAGATGAAACATTCTCGATGAATTTTAAATGTATACTAATAATATTTTTACTTTGAAAATCTCTATTTAAAGAAAAAAATGCGCTTTTATAATTTTTTTTTTTTTTAAAACTATATGTATGTATATGTATTAACTGTAATTAAATAAGGTACATTTATTATTCAATTCTAATAAAAATAAAAAAATTAGAAATTGGGAATTATTTCCTTGTGAAGGTTACTTTATATTATTATAAACATTTTTTTTCATTTTTCGAATTTATTCTATGAGTTAAATTTCAGTTATGTATTTTGTAAAGCTTTTTTGTAATAGTTATATTCCTTTAATTTTTCAGAAATGACTTTATACACTACCAGACTATTTTCTTTTTACATTTTACCTTAGCCTTCCTTTGGAAAGCAATGAGGTATATTGAATGTTCAGAAAAATTTTTACAATTATTAGACACCACACATAGGGGTTTTTTGCCAATCTAGCCGGACATTACTTTTTGTTTTAGCTTATATTGCTTCTTAAAAGTTATTGAGTGCCCCTAGATCGATGAAACTTGGCAGAAATATGTGATATTGTCATAGGCAGGTAAACCTAAAAAATAAATAAAATCGGACCAAGGAGGAAAATGTTCCCCCTAGAAGAACTAATCCAACCTCTGAAAAATGCAATTTTTTTTAAACTTTTCCCATACTTTTGTTTGGCAAATGCAACTTTTAACGTCGGCGAAAGTTAAAAAACCTAAAATAAGACCCATGAGATCGTAAAATTACACTTTTCGCCCCCCGCCCCCTTTTGAGGGCGGTTACATAAAATAATATTTAAAAAAAATGTAAATATTAAAAGAAATAGATTACTAACGCCTTAATACTATAAAAATTAAATTTTTGAACTTTAATGGGTAGGGGGAGATATCCCTCCAAACACCCCCCCCCCCCGGAACGACCCTGTAAATTTTTTTTTTTTTTGCTAATTTCCAAAACATATTAATTTTTAAGATTTTATGTGACTTTTATATATTTTATAGTATTTAATTTATCTGAAAATAATTAATATATTCGTAATAATAACTTATTTATAATAGTAACAGCAAATTTTATTTAAAATAATAACAACTAATTTATTTAAAATAACTTCTCTTTTGCACTAAGATGATGATGAGTGCCATGGTTCTTCTTCGTCTGCTTCTTCAAAATCCTCTTCTGAATCTGAATTCTCTTCAGAGCCAAGTACAGGTGGAAGCATAAAAGAAATTGCTTCTTTCGTAAAGGGTAGTGACTTTTTTTTTGGAGTTGGTCTTATACTAGTAATCAGTGGGTCAGAACTGAGCAAAAGTCTATTTATAACATCTTTGTTACACTGAACCCTCGAAAACTTTCTAGCAAAATTCTGCCTGTAAAGCCGAAAATGTTTATTTCGTGCCTCAGACGCTTCTTCTGATAATAGCCCGATAGGCAACAATGCCTCACTCATTACAGTTGCGCCATGTACTAAAATCTTGTGCATTGTAGGTGTCATAGGATGCCAGGGATATAGAGTAACGTAAAGTTTTGCAGTGTCTAAGCAATAATTGGCAAACTCGTGCAAATGGATTTTGTGACCACTTGTAATTACTTCAATAATAACTTTGATCCGGTAGATGAAATCCAATGCAATTCCAGTTATTTCTGCAGCTAATTCAGGATTGGAAAAAAATCGTCTGCTGGTGTTACCATCGTTGCTGTTTCCAAATCCAGTCTTCGGTACATCCACTATTAGCCCTAATTCACTTCTAAATTTTTCTTGGATAGTTTTTTTCCTCTCATTAACAATAGTTTTGTCCTCATCCGATCTTAATTGCCACTTTTTTACTGTGAGTTTATACGATAGGTGTAATATGCTCTCAAATAGACGAATTCTGGCGTGCAAAGTAGATAATCCGAAAGAAAGTGCATCTACGTCTATATCCCTTTTGATTTTCAAATTGTTAAATTCTTTTGAAGTAGCCCCACAAATATAGCACTTCATTGTGGACGTAGTTTGTGTTGCGGCATTACATACTTTTGCATCTATCATTGTAAATACCATTGTATGTTTTATGGAATATAACTTTCCTTGCATTAAAAAATTAGTGTTTTGTAATGTAGTAATGGCATCTTGTACATAATTAATTTCTTCTTGGATTACATCTACAGTTTCTTTAACAAATCTGATGCGAATAGGTCTACAATATCGCGGTGATGAAGGAGTTGGATTTTGCCATAATATTTTCTCCTTTTTTGCACCATATATTAGTCGAAGCGGTACGAAACTACTCTGAAAAATATGAGAATCAGAAGCATCATTTTTCATCTTTTGCTTAAATTGTGCCTGGTGTGATCCATCGCAGCCCCATTTGCTTATTAGTTCGAGGGAGTTGCATTCTTCTATTTGTGAATCACATAAAACATCTTTTAAATATGTAAGTAATCTACTTGCAGTATGATTAAGCAAATCCTGAAGATTTATTTGAGCACATGTTTCCGTTACTTCAAATGATTCTTTTGGAGGATAGCATTCACTTTTCTCTCTCTGCAGAATTTTGTAGCTAGGATAAACCTTCTTAGCGGCACTTCGGATTATTTCATATTGTTTTCGAGAAAGATCAGCTTCTACAAATATAGAAAGAGCCTTTAGAGGGGTTAGCTGTTTTACTTTATCCTCTTGTGCAGCTTTGTATGCTTTTTTTATTTTTGTAGCTCTTGCCGGAGAAGACACAATTTCTTTAAGCAGACCTGAGGCATCTTTTTTTCCAGACGTTTGTAGTTGTGTTTGGGTAGCGTGCATCAATAAATCAGCATCGGTTTGAGTTCGCAAGATTTCAGTTTTTCTTCTCTTACTTCTTTCGGTCAATTCAACAAACGGCTTTTGTAGTCGTTTTGAAGACGAACTCCCAAAAAAAGGTATTGTCACTGTTCCTTCCAGCCATTTGGCATGCATGCTTACAAATCGATCCTTTTTTCTTTGTGCTGAATGCCAAAATATTTTAAAAAAATATTTGAATTTCTTTAAGCATTGATTTACTACTGATATGTCACTATCTCCCTGACATTTTGAAATTTCGCACAATTTTCTAACTAAAAATTGTAATTTCTCTTCAACGAGTTTAGAACTACATTCTTGTATAATTTGGAATAACTCTAAATTCGTATACACTTTTTCCATTTTACTCTCGAAGCTTCAAAATGGTTCTGATAACAATTTTATGCAAAAACCACAATATATATTTAAAAAAACTAAGTACCTAGAGCCCAGATTTGATTTTTTATTATATATTATTTTTGTTGTTAATGATTTTAAAAGTTATGCAAAACAGGTACATTTATTTTGCTCTATTAAATAACGTCCTTTAGCGGCCGCACAGGTGGTTAAAACCCGTTACTTACTGTTTCGCACATCCCTTTTTTTACACAGGTAATATTAGGCTTATATGTAATAATTTAAATAAAAACCATCTACGTACAACCAAAACATTTTATGACTGACGAAAGGGTTTCTATCATATGTACCTATGCAAGATGAGCAAAAACAGAAAAAAGGTGAAATTTTCAAAAAATCATAAAAAAAAATGGCGCAACAACGCGCAACGTTTTTTTTTTTGAATTTAAAAGTAGAGATTTCAAATTTTATCGTGATGTACAAAATTTTTAAGAACTCAGCGGAACTCACCTTCAAAAACCTTTTAAACTTTTTTTTTTACAAAAAAGTGAACAAAAAAATCGTTTTTTTTAATTTCGTACTAATTTTTTTATCATAAAAAATTCAAATAAAATTTTTCTAAAAATTTTCATAATTAGCTGTTTATATAGTCTTTCACAGAAAAAAAAATTCAATGTAAAATCTTTATTCATTTATCTACAAAAAAATATATTGTAAACCTCCCAAAACCGTAAAAAGTCAATGAACACGCATGCAATTTAATCAACTTTCCTGGTTTTAACAGTGTCCCAAAACCACAAATCTCAAGCAAAAGACTTGAAAATTCACTATACGATGCAGAACTTTGTTGTCTGTCGAGCTGCGTACTTAAATTTTTCCATTTCTTAAAAAAAATTTTTTGCTTAATGTCCGGCTAGATTGGCAAAAAACCCCTATGTGCACCAGCAGAATGTAATGCATTTTCTGGCCCGCTACGGCCTTCGTCAGCATTCCTTGTGTCTCACTGGATAGTGTTACTTTATAAATTGAATGTATTCAACTCAACTATTTTAACAATAAGAAATTGGGAATTATTTCCTTGTGAAGGTTACTTTATATTATTATAAACATTTTTTTTTATTTTTCGAATTTATTCTATGAGTTAAATTTCAGTTATGTATTTTGTAAAGCTTTTTTAAAAAGAAAATACAATATAATAGTCTGGTAGTGTATAAAGTCATTTCTGAAAAATTAAAGGAATAGAACTATTACAAATAAGCTTTACAAAATACATAACTGAAATTTAACTCATAGAATAAATTCGAAAAATGAAAAAAATGTTTATAAAAATAAAAAAAGTTTAATCAAATTCATTATTTGGTTTTTCTTGCACATAAATTTAGACATTTAAGATGTTTTAATATTTTTTTATTGTTTTCGATAATTCTCATAACCTCCTTCTTTCTCTTAAAGAAAAAAGTAACATCCACACAAACCCACGACATCTCCACTTGTACTTTCGTGAGAGCAAGGTATACTATATACATTAAAATCTGTATATTATCTTTTGAATGCACATAATAATTCCATATGTTCTTCAAAGATAACACTTCCGAATTCTTGTAGAAAAGCTTCAATAACCTCCATCTTTCCACAATAAGATTTCATTTACAAATTATAGAAATATTAATTATTCTATATTATATATACTTATACATATCTGTATACTAATAAAAAAAGAAGAAAAACACAAGAATTTATAATAATTTATTGTTTACTAATTTTTTTTATTGCAAAATCATTTTATTTAAAAGTATTAAAATGAGTATAAGGGTAATATCCTTTCGTAGGAGCAGCCGTCTTAATTTCCAGCTTATAATTAATGGTATCCTTTTCTTCATCTAAAGGAATCTTTGAAATGATATATGAACCAGTTGATAGGTACCCAACATCGTTTTCAGTCAAGGCATTAAACCTTTTAGGAAGATAAAGCATAGCTCCATCCAATTCCAAGACTATAACATCTCCATATTTTGTAGTTTCCCGTTCAGCTCCTGTAATAGGATAGTCCTTTCCATCTACCATATTTTTACATCGAAAAAGCTATTTGTGATTTAAACCCCAAGAAGGCTTCTGGTTTTGATAAGATCAGCAACAAAATGCTTTTGGAGCTACCCAGCATAGCAAAGAAAATTATTCTTTTAATTTTTAATGCTATTTTACGCCTTGAATACTATCCTCAAAAGTGGAAGGTCTCCTTAGTCACCATGATACCTAAACCTGGAAAGGATCACACAAAAGTTGAGTCATATAGGCCTATAAGCTTACTTTCTAATATATCGAAGCTGTTTGAGAAGCTGTTAGCGTCAAAATTAACCCTGTAACGGAGTAATGATATTAATTAGTTATTATTTATGAACATTCTTATTTTTTATTATTAACAACTTATTAATTTGTTACCATATATTCATTTTTTCCGAACCCTGATAATAATTAATAATCATCGACTATAATTCTTTAATATATCACAGTTAGTATGTGTGTTTCTTTTTATCTCATTATTACTTACAAATTGCATTGTACATACATATCTACATATAATTATATTGAAATTTCTCTCATTTTTTATCTACATATATTGTGTATAATTATCATTCTCACTTACAAATTACAATGAACATACATATCTCATACATGTAATTATATTGGAGCTTACTCTCATTTTTATTTATATTGTATTATTCTCATTCTCACTTACAAAATTGCATTGTACATACATATCTACATATACTATAATTATATTGAATATCACTCTCAATTTCGTTTTTGTTGTATACTAGACGACTGTTTTCTTTTCAAAAATTCAAATAAGCTACTGATTGTAATAATTTTATTCATTCTATGGATGGCAATTAAACGTCAAACAACACAACCACGGGTGTTTTATTTTTAAAGCCAATCATAGGGAAACCATATTGCAGTAAGCCACAAAAAGACCATCACTGGACTGTTGAGGCTACCAGCAATAAAAATACTTCAATTGTTACAATTAAATTGAGACAGGTCACTGGCGTTTCGCCTTGCCCGATCCTATTCAATTGTAGTAATTGATTTATTTAGTGGAGGCGTAAATCGTCCCATTACAACCCCAATTTTAAATGCAAACAGATGTATTCCTAACCACCAATTCGGCTTTAGAAGAGAACACAGAAAAATAGAGCAAACCCATCGTATAGTAAACGCAATAAGAAAAGCATTTGAAGAAAAAATATTGTTCCGCTCTCTTCATCGATGTTTCTCAAGCTTTTGATAAAGTCTGGCATGAAGGCTTATTACATAAATTGAAGCTCAACTTACCAGTTAACACACACAAGCTGTTAGAAAGCTATTTAGTCGGTCGAAAATTTATTATTTAAGAAGGTGATTATTTAAGCTCTCCTCAGCAAATTGACGCTGGAGTCCCTCAGGGAAGCATCCTGGGCCCACTTTTATACTTTATATATACCTCGGATATGCCAACAAACAACTACACACAAACTTCAACATTTGCTGATGATACAGCTTTTTTGAGCGTGCACGAAAACCGTCAAGAAGCATCTCGATACCTACAGGATCATATATTTCAACTCGAACTTTGGTTAAAGCAATGGAGGATAGAGGTCAATGAGCAAAAATGCGTACATATAACATTCACCTTGCGTCGGGAATCATGCCCCCCCTATTTAAATCAATAATCAAATAATACCTTAAAATTCGCATGTAAAATACCTCGGTATTCATCTAGATCGCCGTTTAACGTGGAAAAGCCATATACAGGCAAAATTAACTCAAATGAAACTAAAAGCCATCCAAATTCATTGGCTTATTGGAAGAAACTCTGTCCTTAGTCTCGACTGCAAACTTCTTCTTTACAACTCCATCTTAAAGCCAATCTGGTGCTATGGTATTCAGTTATGGGGCACTGCCTCGGCCTTTAATATCGAAAAAGTTCAAAGGCGCCAAAATAAACTACTTCGAATAATCACAGCTGCCCCTTGGTATGTTAAAAACTCAAATATTCACAAGGATCTTAATGTTCCATTAGTTAAAACTATGATTACGAAATATGTCGTAAAATACTTAAAAAGGCTCGAATTGCACCCGAACCCACTACCACGAAATATTTTAAATGATAGCGGCCACACTCGCTTAAGAAGAAGAGACACTGCAGCACTTATCCAATTAGATGAGCGATAAACACCTATAAAAGTGAACAGAACCCGCGATGAAGAAAATTTTTGTCTGGCACTGGCAGGACAAAAAATTATATTAGGTTAAGATTTGATTAATTATTGTTAGTTCATATTTAATATATGAAGATTCAATAAATAAATAATGAAGAAATAAAATAATATTTTTTACACTTAAAATATGTTTCATATTTAATTTATTGAATGAAGCAATTGATTCCGCGTTAATATTCATCGTTTGATAATTTGTAATGAAATTTAATAAATAACTCAATAAATTCACAATTTATAGAAAACAATTTTTGGCTACACATAGTTTAAACATATGTTATTTGCTCTAATTCATAAAAATTATCGATAATGTTTTTTTTTTAATTTTACCCACCACACCCATTATAAAATAAAATGAAATTTTTACCCACCACACCTCTGTCTGTCCGTCTGTGTATCTGTCCATCCAAATTTTTTTTTTTCCTATACAGTCGATCACCCAAACAAGCAAAACATCATTCTGATAGCATTATTGACATGGTTTTTTATGTATACACGTAAATTCTTCGTATTTCTTTTTTTTAACATGACCTACATTTGTTTTTCCTCTCACAGAAACTTGACCCACAGTTAGAATTTCTTCCTCAAGATCTGTCTGTCTGTCTTTCAGCAAAAGAATAGTTCATTGCTCTTTCTATTAAACTCTCAGCTTTATTGCTATCCTATAAAATTTAACGACTTTTTCATTACTTTAAAATGTTTTAAAAAATTTGACCTACTTTTACACTTGCTCATGAATTTCCCCTCTCCATGATTCTGTCCATGTTCAAGACACACTCCAATACAATACCCTAATCATCTCACACCCCATATATTATTAGTTTTAATATCAGCGCTTTGAAAAAAAAAATTTCACATCAAATATTTCCAAATCAAGTGCATCTACAAGTACACAGTATGTCTGTCTGCCTATTGATCTACATGCATACATATCCACAAAAACTAAATAACATATTTCTCAAGTGTACTACACAGTAAGTCCGTCTATCGATCACAACAAAGGAAAGGCTTCAACAATGCACCCAACACTTGTGCATTGCTCCCCCAACATTTTTCTAAATCTCAGTTTAATTGCTATCCTATAAAATTTAACGACTTTTTTACGACTTTGTTTTTAAATTATTTAAAAAAATTTGACCTACTTTAACACGTGTTCATAATTTTTTTTTCCTCAGTTTTATAGCTTTTTTTTAATTTATGACATTTTAATTGACATTTTTATGGCTGTTTTTAAAATTTATGACCTTTTTAACGACTTAAAAAATCAACAATGACCTTTAATGGCTTTTATTACTTTCCCCCATACTAAACCTATAGGAAGTTGACCTTTTAACGACTTAAAATTCAAGTTGTGATTGAAGCCCCAATATACATATACTCTCCGCCAAAGGGCTCTGGATACGTGAATGAAATGGTTGACGTTAATGCTTTACAGTTTACACAACAACAAAAACAATCGGTAATCTGCTGGAGTTGTAAAGTTGATGGTCATGTATTTATGGAATGTCCAGTTAAGCAACGAGCGTTATTTTGTTAAAAATGCGGAAAACCAAACGTCACAACGCCAAAATGCCCGTACTGTAGTCAGAAAAACGTGGCGTGGGGGCATCAGGGGAGAACCCTGTAGTGAACAGGAAATAGTTGTTTCTGGCTGATGGGGGTAAGCCAGACACGAGGGGTTTTTTAACAGTGCGGGTTTATGGACTAGCGCTGAGGGGATTACTGGATTCAGGAGCATCTGTTAGTATTTTAGGAAACGGATGTAGGGAGATTTGGGAAAAATTAAATATCCAGTTTAACCCATTGTTGACCAATCTAAGGACTGCTAGTGGTCAGCAACTTAGACTATTAGGAAAGGTGAAATTGTCCGTTAAATATGAAGCACAAGAGCAGGAAATGGTATTGTACCTTTGTCCGGATTTGGAGCAAAATCTGTATTTAGGGATAGATTTTTGGAGAATATTTGGTAGAATTAGCTAATACAGAACCAGACAGCAGCGAGTCGATAATGGAGTACAAATTGAGACCGCATAAACTGACTGCTGAGCAACAGCAAAGTTTGGAATCCGTAGTAAGAAGGTTTGATACATTTGAGGAAAAGGGATTGGGAATGACAACGTTAGAGGAACATAAGATAGAATTAGTAGAGGGAGCAGTGCCTTCAAAATATAACATATGAGGAAATTGACAACATGCTTAGACTTAATGTAATAGAAATTAGCAATAGTCCTTGGAGCAATAGAACTACTGTAGTCAGGAAGCCTGGGAAAAATCGTTTATTTTTGGATGCTAGAAAATTGAATAAATTGACAATAAAAGATGCGTATCCCCTTCAAAATATAAATTTAATAATTAGTAGAATAGATGAGACACACTTTATAAGCAGTGTGGACCTCAAATATGCGTTCTGGCAAATTAAATAATAGAAAGAGAGTAAACAGTATACAGCATTTACAGTGTCAGGTTGTGACGGCCATATTTAGTTAAAATTATGCTGATTCAGGAAACTTTTTGTTTACCTAAAATGGTTTACATACCTTCACGGACGGACGAAATCACATAGGCAGTGTATCCAGGGATCGTTTTATTTTTTGCCCAGTTTTTTTGTAAAATTTTACTTGTTTCCATTTGTGTACATACGTATATTCTTTTTTTTTAATTTTAACGTTTAAACGTAATTTTGTTCTTTAGACAATTATAATAATAAATTTACACACCGTTTGAAAATAACAATTAAAAGTAAACAACACTTCTTCTTATTAAAAAAAAAACTTATCTTAACATCCACTAGGAGTTAATAACACACACTCCTACCAATATTTAAGATAAATAATATCTATGTACATGGTTGCAAAAAATAGTACTATTAGACATGAGAGGCAACATGTCTACATCCGCTAAAACTAATCTTTCTCGTTCAAGACACATTAGTGAAAAAAACGCCAAGAGATCTCTGTCTAAAAATAAAAATAATTTGTGATTTAGTGTTGCACTACAGAATAAACGTTTAGAAACGACTAGGAAAGCGAGCTAATAATCACGGTAAGCTTACGTCAATTCGGGAAATCGGGATTCACTTGATTTTTGTGAGGAGACTTACCATGAGTATTAAATCATCACTTTTATTTTAAAACTCCTGATATATTCATATCCTTAATATATACATTAGATCGGGTCGACCTCCATATAAAAAAAAAGTTGTGCCAGTCACCCCCTAAAATAAAAGATATGTCAAAAACTTTTTTTTTTGCCACGCCCCAAAATTCAGCACTTTTGGTTTTTTATATGTAGCGCTGCCATTTAAAGTCCGATCTCATCATATCGGATATCGTTGTTCATGGCTTGACAGTGGCTTCATTTTTGCCTTTTATGACTATGGGCGCCACTTATGATATCTCGGACCCTTCCTCCAAATGCCAAAAAAAAACTTAGTATGTATAGCTTTTAATTTGTTCACTTTTATAACACGCCTCCAAATTAAGCGCCTTTTTTTCTTTTTCACATACATATTACATAAAACCAGGCAGAAGCCAATACAACCCAAAAAATTTTCATCAGTCACGCCCTAGAATAAAAGGTATATTTATTAAGTTTGACGCACTTTAAAAAAATCGGTTTGTCACGCCCTAAATTACAGCTTGTTTTGCTATATATATATGTAGCATCGTCATTTAAAGTCCAATTTCATCGTATCGTATATCATTGTTAATGGCTAGAATATGGCTTAATTTTTGTATTTAATGCTTTTTTAAATTTTATATTTTATTAAATTATTTAAGCTTAAGGTCACTTTTTTAAAAAATGAATTAAAATGTTTTTATTCTATACAATTTAAACAAAAGTTGAAAAATTTAACAATTCAGGATAATGAGAAATTAATATCACTTGATGTTGTTTCATTATTTCCTAGTATTCCAGTGGACTTGGCAATTAGAATTATTGAGGAAAATTGGTATAAAATTTCAGGGTTAACAAATATTAATAAGGATTTATTTTTGAGAATTATAAAATTCTGTATTGTAGATAATAGATATTTTCAATTTGATAAGAAAATATATGCACAAAAAAAGGGCTACCTATGGGTTCTCCAGCATCTCCAATAGTTGCTGATATTGTTATGGAGAAATTATTAGATACATGTTTAGGAAAATTGACAATTAAACCAAAGATAATAACGAAATATGTAGATGATTGTTTGTTATAGTTAATGAGAATCAGAATATTAAGTTCACTATTGAAAGGGAATTGAATTTTTCAATTCCATATTTGGACACATTGGTGATTAGGAAAGGAAGTAAATTATTGGTAGATTGGTATCAAAAACCAACCTCATCAGGTAGAATTTTAAATTATTATTCTAAACACCCGAAGAGAATTATCATTAACACAGCTAGGAATCTAATAGATAGGATATTAACAATTAGTGACAATAGATTTCATATGAAAAATAAGGAAATTATTGGGAATATTTTGAAGAATAATAGTTTTCCCAACAAATTGATTTGCAAATTAATAAGACAATACAATATAGATAGATCTCGTAATATTGATGAGATTTCGGCACTACGTATTTATAAGTCATTAACTTATGTACCTGGGTTTTCAGAAAGATTAGAAAACTCGAATATATATGATAAAGGGAAATACAGAATGGCATATAAGGTGATTAATAATGTAGGGAGATTATTCACAAAAACTAAGGATAGATTACTAAAGTCAGATAGGTCGAATTTAGTTTATAAGATTCATTGTATCCTGATATTGAAAACACATCAATTTTGAATACGGAAAGTTTAAGAAACGAAGATATATGTTAGAAATGTTGCAGATAAATAATGTTCCATTTGACAAAAAGGATTAATTTTAAAAAAGATACTGAGGGCTTAGCTCAAATTTATAGACATTTATTGAATAAAAATAAATAGGTTGATGTAAGGGATAATTATAAATAGGTATTTGTCCTTGATTGTTTATAAAATAAATTTCAGATGGCATAGCTTATTATTGACGGAAAGGGACATTAAAATAGGTTTTTGGCTTTGAATAAATTTAAAATTTTGTTTTCCTTTTTTGTTTGTTTGTCTTTTTGTTTAAAGTTTGTAGAATGGAATTTTAAATTTATTATGATAATTTTGTTTTTTGAAATTTTAAAATTTATTTTTCCATATTTTATATTTCCATTTATTGTCAAATTTTATTTTATTAAAAAAAAAAAAAAAAAAAATTTCCTGAAGAAGATTTCCAACGAAAATCGAAATATCGAATAATAACATTTTAATTAATTTTTTTAAAAAGTGACCTTAAGCTTAAATAATTTAATAAATTATAAAATTTAATAAAAAAGGTCGAAGAAAAAGGATTATAATATATGCTTTTTTAAACTAACTTAAAATTCTGGATGGATTGTTAATGGCTAGAATACGTCTTAATTTCTGTATTTAATGCTTTGTTAATCTAACTTCAAATTCTAGATGACATTTATAAAAAATCGAATGATTCCCGTCTTATGTCCAATATTTCATAACTAGAAAAGATTTCCTTCTAAAACTTTATAAGTAAAGTTTTTTATATTCTAACGTTTTCCTCACGCCCTAAAATTACCCATTTTATTATTTCATCATCAGGCCAAGTTTTTATGGCTTCTACTGGCACTGTTTCTACTGGCACTGTTTTTCCGTATTTTTTTATTTATTTCAATACCACAAAAAGGACCTATTGTAACTATATTTATTCAAAAAATCTTAAGTAGGACATTTGTAAAAGCAAACATAATGTTAAATATGAAACCATGTTACAGAGTTAAAACAAGAACTAAAAAATCTAAAGAAATTACTTAGTTCTAAAAATGTAAAAATTCAAAATAATTTAAATGCGTAAAAATGAATGCCTCAAAACATATATGTACATATGAGAAAAATTATAAATTGGGTAGTCGGTAGGGATGAAACGATACCTCTAAGGTATCGATACTTTTACTCGATGTGGTATCGCTCGTAAAGTATCGATACCTACTTAGTATCGAAAAAAAAGTATCGATACTTACTTGTATCGGTACTTGTATCGTTTGTATGATAAAAGAATAGAAAGCAACATTTTAAAACTTTCTTAATAGTGTTTTAGTACTATACAATAAAAAAGGAGCTACGACCTATTAGAATTTTTGTGCTAAATGAAAAGTGTAGTAACAATTTCCTTTCGAAAAATCATTTTTATCTTAGGAAACAAAATTTCATAGAACGTTCGGGATAACAACCTTGATTCACCTTTTATTCCAGAAATCAACAATGTCACTATATATTTACATATTTTAAATGTTAATATGTATTTTATTTTTAAAATGATAAATATATAATAAAGGGTAGCAAAACAATAATCCACGATGTTAATTGTGAGTCACTCCTTAACGTCAAGTTTTTTGCGCAACTTAAATTGACCTTTCTTTGTTTTAGTATTTGACTACTTCTACCATTGAGAGGTACACAATTGAGCAGCGCGTTAAGATTGTTAAAGCCTTTTACGAAAATGGGCGTTGAATCAAAATGCATTTCGTGCACATCGTGATTATTCTGGTCAGCATAATCGACCAAATGTTTCCACAATCGGGAGAATTGTCAAATTTCAGAAAACCGGGTCTGTAGGAAATGGGAAAACATATGCACATTCTGCCCCGTTAGCTCTGCGGCTGGCGGCGTTATCGGGTTACTTCTTCGAAAATGAGGTCGGCCAAGCAATTACTGTGAATGGTGTTCGCTATCGCGAGATGATAACGGACTTTCTATAGCCAGAAATTGAGGAAATGGACCTAGACGATATGTGGTTTATAGGCGTTTACTAGGGATGCCAAACGGGACCAGGTTTTTTGAAACCCGGGATTCGGGATTTTTAATTCAAAAAAACAGGATCCCGGAAAGAATCGGGGTTTTTCGGGATTTCATATATAAAAGCCAATTTGTAAAATTCATATAATTATAACACTGGTTTACAGCCAAAAAATACCAAGAACGCCACATGCCTAGATAAGTTAATTGGGACCTCCTGAACACGAAAATCGCTGTAATTTTTTTTTTGAAAGTACCGTTTTTTAGATAACGGTACTTTTGCGTTTTTCGGTGTATGGTCCCACTCAAAACCTTGTGGAGCCCAACCAAAAAGTCCGGTCCAAATAAATGGCATATCGTTAGAAAGGTAATCGAATGCCTTTTCCATATCTAACGATATATCATTTGTTTCGACCGGACTTTTTGGTTGGGCTCCACAAGGGTTTGAGTGGGACCATACACCGAAAAACGCAAAAGTACCGTTATTTAAAAAACGGTACTTTCAAAAAAAAAATTACAGCGTTTTTCGTGTTCAGGAGGTCCCAATTAACTTATCTAGGCATGTGGCGCTCTTGGTATTTTTCCAAATTAAAAATTTGTAAAGCAGTGTAATTGATTGTTTATGCATAAGTATTAAAACAAATTAATTCATGAAGAAAATTAAACTCATTACAAAATAAAACAGTTCAATGTAATTTTTTTAAAGTAATATGGAAGTATTATGTATTAAAAATTTATATGGTAAAAAGCTTTTAAAACAAATTAATGACGTCTGATAACACTAGGCTAGTTGAAAAACAGACAAGCCAGGCACATGGCGTTTTAACATAATTCGGGTACGCTGAATCCAGTGTTTTTTAGGTTGGCTCTGGTTTTCGAGATATACCATTATTTCGAAAATGGAGGAGGTTACACAACATATGTTCGCGAAACTCAAAAACGCTTTAGCTTATTGAAAAAGCTAAAAAAAAACGAAACTCCGCAATAAAATTATTAAATAACTTCTTTCTAATTGAGGTCGGTAGTACATCATATCCCAGTAGGGGCAGCTCATGGGCATTTATGGGGCTTTTTCTTCAATATATTTCTAGTCTGCATTGAACATTTTGTATGGGAGCCCCCTTAAGAAATAGAGGAAAGCGGGTAGGTATGTTAGAAATAAAAGGTTGGGATGAAAAATAAAGTGGGGTCGGTCATACATTTGACCCATCTAGGGGCATCCTAGGCACTGCAGGGGCCAAGTATAAGAATTTTACTAAACCGCCAACAATTAGGTTAAAACGCCAGGTGCACCGCTTGTCTCAAAAAAAAGTGTAAATTTTTTGAACAGTGTAATTGATACCTTATTTTATTGAAAACATATAAACTTAAACAAATATGTGTCCAAAGACCTTTGGTAGAACCCCCTAAAGTTTTTAACACCTTTTTGCACAACTTGGATTTTGCGTGCGCAGTTCTATTATCATTAACTTAGAAAAAATACCACACCTTCTGATTTTGTTGTCGTGGTACAAAATGCATTGCATGTAACATTTATTCACTTGTGACTTTTTTGCAACCAGTTAAAAATTCGGTTCATGATCAGTATGATTTATATTAAATTTTTGAATTTTTACTAAGCCCAAAATCTCGGAATTCGGGACTTAAATTTTTAGAATAATCCCGGGATTTCGGTATTCGGAATCGACATGCTTGCTGGTCAAACGGTTTATTGGTACCGTTACTGCAGCTCCAGTTTTGGTAAATAATCAAAAATTTAAGATTAATTTCAATACCAAAGTGAAACGACTACTTTTGACCGATACCAAGTATTTTTTATCGATACTACTTGGTACTCGGTTGCTAAGTATCGATTACAAAAATACTTGGTACTTGTTAAAGGTCTGCATGACTACATTTAAAAGGCATATGAATACATTCATTTGTTTTTTAAGTAGGTAAAGTTAAATACAACAAACGATTTAAGTACGCAGTGCTTTACATTTTATGTTAAAAAAACAAATGAATGAACACACAAGGCGAAAGAGAAAAGAAAACAACTGTATTTAAACAGAAAAAAAATACTACCACATTCAAATAAAACAGACATAATAAAATGTGTATAAGTTTCGAATATAATATTATTTGAATGTTTTACTCATAACATGAATACATTAATATTATTACTAGTAACTTTTGTTATGGAAATCGAAAACGTAAAACGCAAGAATTTTAAAGTCCTTTTTAATATAATTTTAATCCAATTTTTATAATTTTTGTTCCAAATTCTGTTTAATAGAGATATATTTGTAATGAGAATAAACATAAGTACTTATTTTACTATGTAGTATTTCTTGCACACAGTCTAACTGTTACCATATACTTGCGTGTGTTTGCAAATTGAGTAAATAAATATTCAAAGAAAAAGAGTGAATAGAATATGTGCCTTTGTTATGATAAAGTAAAACACAGACTACACTCTCTTTTATATTTTAACTCTTAAACTCTGTAAACCACTCTTTAACTATTTAAATATTTGAATGAATATTGGAATGCTTGTGTGTAATAAACAAATGAATGTATTCTTGCAGCTCTTTAGTACTTATATAAAAGTATCGAATATGTACTTGTATTTACTCGTATCGTTTCATCCCTAGTAGTCGGTGTATGTATATATTGGAGAGACTCAACTTGGCTAGGTTATACTGTAATGGTAAGGAAATTCTATAAATTAAATTGAAGCGCGGCGAGTACATTAAAAGCTATTTACACTAAATTTTAGAAGGACTTTATTGGCTCGTAAAAAAATTAAACATCAGAGGGGAAGGATCCGAGATACCATAAATCCCATCTAGAATTTTAAGTTAGTTTAAAAAAAGCATTAAATACAAAAATTAAGTCATATTCTAGCCATTAACAATGATATACGATACGATGAAATTTGACTTTAACTGACGATGCTACATATATATAGCAAAAAGAGCTGTAATTTAGGGCGTGGCAAAAACTATTTTTTTAAAGTGCTTTAAACTTAATAAATATATCCTTTATTCTAGGGCGTGACAGATGAACATTTTTTTACATTGGCTTCTACCTGGTTTAATGTAATATGTATGCGAAAAAGATATAAGGGGCTTAATAATTTAGAGGCGTGTCATAAAAGTGAGCACATTAAAAGCTATGCATAATAAGTTTTAGAAGGTCTTTCCTGGCACGTGAAAAAAATTTGACAATTGGGGGAAGGATCCGAGATGGCATAAGTGGCACCCAGAGTTTGAGCTCGGATTAAAAAGTCGCCAAAGGCAAAAATGAAGCCACTGTCAAGCCATGAACAACGATATGCGATATGATGAGATCGGACTTTAAATGGCAGCGCTACATATAAAAAACCAAAAGTGCTGTATTTTGGGGCGTGGCAAAAAAAAAATTTTCCTGTTTTAGAAACTTCATTGACATATCTTTCATTCTAGGGGTTGAATGGCACAACTTTTTTTTCGATCCACCTTAATATACATATATACAGGAAGATATAAATCCAGATAAATGTTAATGAGTAAACGCCAGATAAAAACTGTGATAAATTCACAGGGCTTGAAAGTGAAGTCGCATGTAGTTGAGTCCTCAAAAATCTTGTGCATGGGGTGAAAAGGTCTTGATTTTAAACTTTTTCATTTAGAGCTTTGCCTGGGATTAACGTACGGTATTGGTAAGGGAGAATATACGTATCTGGTAATAAACTCGGGATATTAATGTCAAACGAACACAGGAGTGCGTGTAAACGGTCAGAAATTCTTTTGGAGCAGCTCCCTCTGCCGGATTGCACAAGATTGACAAATATCCCGAGTGAGTATTAGAATAAAAATATTTCCCATAGTAAAGACAAATAACTACTTGCTATAAAGTAAAAGACACCACTTGCCAAAGGTACAGTGGAACATGCACAACGTAAAACTTAGAAAATTGAAAAGGAAAATAGATACGTAAAAAAGGAGATAAAAAAGCTTAACTAATTGACAAATCTTACATACTGAAACTTCATAACACATACTGTGAGCGTCAAAATAAAGTGTACAGCTTGTTTTCCAATATTAAAAGAGTTATGTTAGTTATAAAAAGTTAAATTTCTACTTGCCAAATTTGATCAGACTTCAAGCTTGCTGTCATCTGTGAAAAATTCGTTGCTCCAAAAAGTGACAAAAGCAAGTTGGACAAAAAAAAACTTGATAAAAGGTAGAAATAAGAAATTCAACGGAAAAAATATAGTCTCTAAAGTGAAGCGTGATAGGGTTAGCTTTTGTAAAACGTCCTAAAACGGATTGATCAGCTTAATAATAACTCGATATCAACTCAAGTAAACATCTGGAAACATTTGGACAGACAAATTAAAAGAAAACATTAGCAGCAAGCACTCTCTGAATAAAATTCTGCAGGAAAAATAGCCAAAATTGTCTACTGAGCTAACTTTAAAATGGTTGGAATTGATGCCAGTAGTATGTTTATGTTCCTTCAGCGGCACTTTCGCCATACAAAAAGTTGGAGCATGACTACGCTACACGACATTTAAGTTCATCGATTGGTATGCTACACTGAACCATTCTTTTCTTTAATTTATTATGGTTGTCTGATTATCTAAGACATAAACCACAAGCTTTTATCCATATGTTTCAAAGGTACACTCGATTGTAATCTGGCAGCTCTGTTTATCTAAGTCATTAATCACAAGCTTTTTCCATATATTGTAGAAGTATATTTGAATGTAATCTGACAGTTCTGTTTATCTTAGCCATAAGCCAAAACTTCTATTCCATAGGTTTTCTGATCTGACAGCACTGCTTAAAGATGAAACTTTTCAATCTGATAGTTCTCTTTTTATGTCCTATGACCATCTGCTTATCCAAGTCATAAGCCACAAGCTCTAGGCCACAAGATTTTTGATCTAACAGCACTGAAAAAAGATGAAACTTTAAATCTGACAATTCTGATTTTATGTTCTATAGCCGTCTGTTTATCTTATTAATAAGCCGCAAAATGTTGCCCTACACCAACACTACTATAACTAAACAGTTTAAACTTTTCAAAGTGATTATAAATTCTGTTTTTATTTATATATTCGTCTGTTTATCGAAGTCATGGTCCGCGAGATGTGCTTCAAATGTATTTATTTATGAATTTTTGTGTTGAAAATATTTCATAAATGTCAGACATAAAAAAATTATAGTAACTTTTAAGTTTGCAAATGATAATCTGCTTAGCTTCTTTACCCCGGGTCTCCACGTAGCAATATTTATTGCGGCAAACGTCAAATTTGATTGCTCCATAAAATTTGCGACGTATAGACCGCATATTGCTATTCAACAAAATACAGAAAAAGTGTTTATATATTACATATTTTAAATTAACGTCAATATTAACAAAAACAAACGACACATTTGTTTTTTTTTTTGTATATTTTTATTTTTTCAATAGAACAATACAAGTTTCATAAGCAAGTAAACAAAAAAGTAATACAAAACACAGCTACGACAATTACAATTAATTATTTTATTTTATTAATTTAATTTATTGATTTAAAAAGAAAATTTAACAATCACTTCAAAACACAACATGAAACATTTGTTATAAATAAAGGCACAAAACTTTATACAACTACTCGCGGTGAAAATTGCAAATTTATGGCAAAGCAATAACAAGTGTTCTCCAGCAATATAATCAGCAATTATTGCTCCATTGTTCTGTCATTGTTCTGCCGACGTTATTGCTTGTACTAAGCAATAAAAATTGCTACGTGGAGTCCCAGCGTTAAGAAATAAATAGTTCAATCTGAAATTCAGATTACAAACTAATGGCAGTTTTTTTTCTAAGATTTCATCGCTAACATGTATAAGTGTGTGTGTGTGTATGTATCGGTTATGAATTTGTTGTTCTTTGAGATGATTAGAATATAATGTTTATTTAATTGTTTATACAGTAGTTTTCCTGTTTAACGAACCTTCGATTCTGCGAACATCGCATTTAACGAATACATAAGTTTGCTCCATTGAGAGTACCTTATATAGCGAACAAAAATAATTTTTTTTGTGCTCAATTTATCGAACAAATAAGATTCATAATTTTAGTTTACAAAAGCATAATGTGAAGTAATTTCTAAGTAAAAACAAAGTAAATTGCAAAAATTACCGCTATTTTAAGTTTTGTTTATGTAGCATTTTTGCTTGATTATGCTGCAATGATCAGTTACGCATATTCTTTCGATCATGAAAAACATTTGGTACAACAAATAAAACACATTGATGCTGTCAAAAGTTTCGAAATTTGTATTCAAAGGACTCAACAACATAAGATTAATTTTTCAACTTTATTGCTTATAAGAGCACTTAAGGAAGATGCCACAAAACAAAAAATTTTTTTTTTCCAAAAAACAAACATTATTAAAAACAAAAAAATGTTTCAAGGAAATTGAAAATGAATTTGAGCTAATTTTTCATTTAAATTATTTTAGGTTTTGTATTTCCAGTGTAATGAATTGTAACTTCCTTAGTTTTTTTTTACAGATCTCAAAACATATTTCCAAATAAACGACAAATAATACAGTTCTAATTATTTATTAATTCATAACATGGGTAATAGACATAAGTATGGCATATAACGAACTTTTCAGTTTATCGAACAGGCCTGACAAAGTACTGTACTTATTAAATAAATAATAATTAAAGAAAAGTTTTTACGATATATTGTTAATATGTTAATTCTTAGTGATGGATAATAAGTCCATAATTTTTCCCCCTAAACTATAAAAAGTTTTCCCCCTGTAACCATCTCATCCTTGGTTTAGTATATTTATTCTTCGAATGATCTATAATTGTTATCACTCTTGTTTTAAACATTCAACTATTCAGTTCATTGTGCTCTGTGAAAAAAAAAATATATATTTAAGAAAAATGCCAAACTTTAATTGTGAAACTTGTGGAAAAGTTTATACTAAAAATTCTAATTTAAATCGTCATATTAGATTGCATCATGATAGACCATACACATCTACAAAGTGTACAACTTGTAATTTACAATTTACAAGTCGTCAAGAACTCCTTACACATACACATTCAAGAAAGCATAAAGAGAATGTGGGAGAATCTCATAATTATTGCAGTACATGTAAGGAGTATATTTCAAAAACAAAGTGGCATTATCATCTGAGAACTAATATTCACAAAATAAAGAACGCTACTCAAATTGATAATGATTTATTCTGTATAAACTCATCATTTAACAACCGTATGAAAACTTACATTTTGCAAAATAAAGATGAAGAAAATCTTGTTGCTGAAAATTTTTTAAAGGAAAATAAATCACAGATAATTACATTAATAAAAGATTCAACACAAAAACATCTTAATATAAAATTAAATTTTGAACTATTTTGTGAGTATATGCTAGTCAAAGACGAAGATGACTCATGTACTGTAGACCTTAAATCCCATCAAACAAAAATGATTATTTTTAATTCATCGCTCACAATAGAGGACATTGAACAATGCTATACAGATCAATGTGATATTCTTACAAGGAAAATGAGTGAGTTTCAGGAACGTGATAGTGGATGGACATTAATAAAAATTAAATTCCTTGAAATTAATGTTAACAAATATAAATACATAAAAGGCTCTCAATATATTCCTTTTCCTCAACAAATTAAAATAAAACACGCTTGCATTAACGTACAGAATCACGATGAATACTGTTTTAAATGGGCTATTATTGCAGCACTATATCCAGTCGCTCGTAATTGTACAAAGAGATGTTCAGCATATAAAATAAATAATATTGAAGATGATGTTATAATAATGGATAATGGAATTCTTTTAAACTTTAAGAATCTTAGTTTCCCTTTAGCTGTTAATAAGGTTAGCGAGTTTGAAATTAATAATCCGCAAATAAGTATAAATGTGTTTGGATTAGAGGATAATAATATAGTTGGCCCATATTACTTCAAGAAGAAAAGTCCAAGCACATTAACTTAATATTATTGGAAGAAGGTGATAGATTTCACTACGTTTGGATTAAAAACATTTCAAGGTATGTAACTATAAAAATTATATAATTATAATTATTGTTTTTATTATTATTATCTTTCATTTAATTGTAGATTAATAAAAAATCAACTAACTAAGCATAGAGATCAAATATATATATATGTAATACCTGTCTAATACATTTCCATGCTGAGTCATCTTTACAAAAACATAAAAAGGAATGTAACAAAATGGTTACTAAAATGCCTGATATAAATAACAATTTAGTGAGCTTTAAAAATTTTAAGAAGCAAATGGATGTGCCTTTTGTAGTTTATGCTGATTTTGAGTGCATACTTGAATCAGTTAACATTCAAAATTCCATAAATGTAAAAACAATACAAAAGCATATTCCATTTGCTTATAGTTATTATATTAAATGTTCATATGATTCTAGTTTAGATATTTTTAAAATTTATAGTGGTATTGATGCCCCTAAAAACTTTTTTTCAACTCTAATCGAAGACATTTTAGGTATTTACACTAATTTCTTGAGTGTAATTAAGCCAATGAATTCCTTAACACCTCTTCAACAGATAAAGCACAATGAAAGTAAAATATGTCATATTTGTATGAAATCTTTATCGGATGAAGATAAGGTAGCTTACTGGTGAATATAGAGGTTCAGCGCATAACAAATGCAATTTAGATTTTCAAATTGCCAATTTCGTTCCTATTTTTTTCCACAACCTTTCGTCATATGATTGTCACTTGTTTGTGAGAGAATTATCATCTGTTGAAGGTGATATAAGCATGATTCCTTTGAATAAGGAACTATATGTATCCATATCTAAAAGAATTAAGGTTAATGAGAAAGATACAATTGAACTACGTTTTCTAGACTCATTTCGGTTTATGCCATCGAGTCTAGAAAAATTAGCAGGCTATTTGTCCGATAATGATTTGAAGGTAGTCAAATCAGCCTATTCAAATGGTAATTAATTCGATTTGATGAAACGTAAAGGCATCTTTCCGTATGATTATTTAGATTCAGGGCATCGTCTTGAAGAAAATCAATTAACACCATGTTCTGCCTTTTTCAATAAATTAACTAATATGTCGTGTAGTGTAGAGGATTATGAACATGCCAAAACAGTATGGAAAACATTTAAATGTTCAAATCTAATGGATTAATTAATTTTATATTTAAAAGTAGATGTCTTTTTACTTTGCGATGTTTTTGAAAATTTCCGTAAAGTTTGTAAAAACATATATAATTTAGACCCTTGCCAATATTATACTACTCCTGGTCTGTCATGGGATGCTATGTTGAAGACAACTGAAATAGAGCTGGAGTTGATGACTGGCATTAATATGTATAATTTTATTGCACGGTGTATTAGGGGAGGTATTGTACAATGTAGTAAACGACATTCAATAGCTAATAATAAATATATAAGTGATTATGACTCCACCAAGGAATCTAATTATCTAATATATTTGGATCTAAATAATTTATATGGCTATGCAATGTCTCAATGCCTTCCCTATAAAAATTTTGTATGGATTGAAAATTATGAAAATTTTAATGTAAATAATATAAAGGATGATTCAGAATTAGGTTATATCTTGGAAGTTGACCTAGAATATCCAAATACACTACACGATTATCATAATGACATACCATTTTGTGCTGAGAATAAGAAAATTGAAGGTATGAAACAACAAAAATGTATAACTGATTTAAATAATAAAACAAATTATATAATACATTATCGTAATCTACAGCAATGTATTCAACATGGGTTAATTTTTAAAAAAATACATCGAATTCTTCAATTTAATCAATCAAATTGGTTAAAAAAATATATTGATGTTAACAATCATCATAGAACATTAGCTTAAAATTCATTTAAACAGAATTTCTTTAAATATTGTTAAACAACGCTGTATACGGAAAAACCATGGAAAATGTTGACAAACGTAAAGACATCAAATTAGTATGTGAATGGGAGAATAGAGGTAAGCGATTAGGAGCTAGAGCTCTTATTGCTAAACCTAATTTTCATAGTTCACTTAAAATTCACGATCATATGCAGATCATTCAAATGAGTACAGTTAAAACTTTATATAATAAACCTATTTATATTGGATTTTCCGTTCTGGAAATATAAAAATGGAAAATGTATAATTTTCATTATGATTATATGAAACCAAAATATCGTGAAAATATTAATCTTAATTATATGGATACTGATTCTTTCATTTACAATATTAAAACAGATGACCCATACGGTGATATTAGAAATGATATTAGCTCACATTTCGATACATCTGGATATCCGACAGAAAATGTTTACAACTTTCCCTTAACAAACAAAAAAGTATTAGGAATGATGAAAGATGAATGTAATGGAAAAGTTATCAAGGAATTCATTGGCCTGAGAGCTAAAATGTATTCAGTGAAAATTGATCAAGTTGAAAAAGAAATTAAGAAAATTAAGAAAATTAACAATGTGTAACTAATCAATTAAGTATAAATGATTTGAGAAAATTTTTATTAGATAAAAAATTATATTATAATTCAATGTATATATTTAGATCTAAGGTACATCAAATTTATACACAAAATATTACTAAGTTAACATTAAGCTATTTAGATGATAAGGGATTTATTAAAGAAAATGGCGTTGATACTTTTGCATGGGGTCATTATAGAATAAATAACTATTCTGAACTTATGGAAGAGGATGATATCATTCTTCTCAACGAAAATATAGATTTTTAATTAATTTTAAGTTTTTTTTTTAAATGATAAGAAAAATTGTTAATTTAGATAATAAAAAATAAAAAAAATGTAAAATATAAATATTATAAAAGAAATCAAACGTTAAAATGTTTTTTTTTTCAAAGCATATTTATTAAATAGAAATTTTAAACACAAGTGATCACAATTAAATGCATTAGTATATGGGTAATGACAGAGTTGCGCTAATGTGGAAGAAATTGTTTAAAAAAGCTGTTTAGCTGTTTTAATTAGCTGTTTAGCTGTTTTAAAAAGCTGTTTAGCTGTTTTAAAAAGCTGTTTAGCTGTTTTAAAAAGCTGTTTAGCTGTTTTAAAAAGCTGTTTAGCTGTTTTCAAAAGCTGTTTAGCTGTTTTAAAAAGCTGTTTAGCTGTTTTCAAAAGCTGTTTAGCTGTTTTCAAAAGCTGTTTAGCTGTTTTCAAAAGCTGTTTAGCTGTTTTAATTATCTGTTTAGCTGTTTTAAAAAGCTGTTTAACTGTTTAGTTGTTTTAGGAATCTGTTTCGTTGAAAGTATAAAACGAGATATGCCAAGATATAAAGTTGATGATGATATTAGTTTATAATTATACTCATGGATCTGATATGAATTCCTAATCATAAGTAAATACATCTAAAACAACAATTGCTCTAAGACAGCCTATGCTTAAGCCTGTCTGTATGTCTAACCATTCAATAATTTTTCATCACCTTTTTAAAAACAAAACAAAAAAAAAAAAAAAAAAAACTAAAGAAAGGCTTATCAGTAATATTTTCATTTTCCAATTTCTTCTACAAGATCTATCTGTATGTCAATCTGTCTGTCTGTCTAACCATTCAATAATTTTTCATCACCTTATTAAAAACAAAAAAAAAAAAAAACTAAGGAAGTTACAATTCATTACACTGGAAATACAAAACCTAAAATAATTTAAATGAAAAATTAGCTCAAATTCATTTTCAATTTCCTTGAAACATTTTTTTTTTAATAATGTTTGTTTTTTGGAAAAAAAAAATTTTGTTTTGTGGCATCTTCCTTAAGTGCTCTTATAAGCAAAAAAGTTGAAAAATTAATCTTATGTTGTTGAGTCCTTTGAATACAAATTTCGAAACTTTTGACAGCATCAATGTGTTTTATTTGTTGTATCAAATGTTTTTCATGATCGAAAGAATATGCGTAACTGATCATTGCAGCATAATCAAGCAAAAATGCTACATAAACAAAACTTAAAATAGCGGTAATTTTTGCAATTTACTTGGTTTTTACTTAGAAATTACTTCACATTATGCTTTTGTAAACTAAAATTATGAATCTTATTTGTTCGATAAATTGAGCACAAAAAAAATTATTTTTGTTCGCTATATATGGTACTCAATGGAGCAAACTTATGTATTCGTTAAATGCGATGTTCGCAGAATCGAAGGTTCGTTAAACAGGAAAACTACTGTATAAACAATTAAATAAACATTATATTCTAATCATCTCAAAGAACAACAAATTCATAACCGATACACACACACACACACACTTATACATGTTAGCGATGAAATCTTAGAAAAAAACTGCCATTAGTTTGTAATCTGAATTTCAGATTGAACTATTTATTTCTTAAAGAAGCTAAGCAGATTATCATTTGCACTTTATACTTTTTCAAACTTAAAAGTTACTATAATTTTTTTTATGTCTGACATTTATGAAATATTTTCAACACAAAAATTCATAAATAAATACATTTGAAGCACATCTCGCGGACCATGACTTCGATGAACAGACGAATATATAAATAAAAACAGAATTTATAATCACTTTGAAAAGTTTCAACTGTTTAGTTATAGTAGTGTTGGTGTAGGGCAACATTTTGCGGCTTATGAATAAGATAAACAGACGGCTATAGAACATAAAATCAGAATTGTCAGATTTAAGGTTTCATCTTTTTTCAGTGCTGTTAGATCAAAAATCTTGTGGCCTAGAGCTTGTGGCTTATGACTTGGATAAGCAGATGGTCATAGGACATAAAAAGAGAACTATCAGATTGAAAAGTTTCATCTTTAAGCAGTGCTGTCAGATCAGAAAACCAATGGAATAGAAGTTTTGGCTTATGGCTAAGATAAACAGAACTGTCAGATTACATTCAAATATACTTCTACAATATATGGAAAAAGCTTGTGATTAATGACTTAGATAAACAGAGCTGCCAGATTACAATCGAGTATACCTTTGAAACATATGGATAAAAGCTTGTGGCTTATGTCTTAGATAATCAGACAACCATAATAAATTAAAGAAAAGAATGGTTCAGTGTAGCATACCAATCGATGAACTTAAATGTCGTGTAGCGTAGTCATGCTCCAACTTTTTGTATGGCGAAAGTGCCGCTGAAGGAACATAAACATACTACTAATTTTGGTTAGAAATAACCAAAAACGGCAGCTCTGACACGGACACTGGACGTTATGACATGCCATCTTTTTGCAATATGTCCCGTTAATTTTACAAATAACATTTAGGAATACGACGTATAATGATAATTAATGATTTAGACAAATAGTATGTAAGAATTGGACGAAATTTTAAAAATTAAAGATGGCCCGAAAAATGGGTTTTTTTTCATACAATATTTTTGGGTGATTTTTCATAAGAAAAATTAAAAATCCCAAAAATTTTGGGTCACTTTTCATATGAATTCAATTTTACATGGAATTTTTTTGGGCGATTTTTAATTTTTTTTTTTACCATTTTTCTTTGGGCGATTTTTCCTACAGCCTTAAGCTTCGTACAGACGATGGTCAGATCTTACAATATTGGTAAGCAGCGTTGCTTAAATTGCATTAAAATTGGCTAAAATGTCTTACAACTGTGTGAACATTGTAAGCTCATTTGTATTTGCAGATGTGCAAAATTAATGCATCTGACAATGGACCATTGTCAGAAAAATTTTGCTGTTGGCAACACCTGCTTACATTATTGTAAGATCTTACCATCGTCTGTACGAAGCTTTACAACTTCGCTTAATTGCGGATTGCGGTAAACAAAAACATAACAAAAACTGATCACAACCAGTTGTATTTATTACAACTCAACTAAGTTGAGTTTTAAACCGCAATAGGGGCCAGAAGCAAATTTTCTTATTCGATCTTTACTATTTAAATTTCTGTTAATTTGTTTAAGCTTGAGTTCTTTTTTATATAAAAATAAAAATTTTGTTTTAACAAAAATTAATAAATTTAATAAAAATTAATATTTTATATAAAAAAGACCTCAAGCTCTCTAATGCCAGAGTGCCTCAAAGCATGCTTTACAAAATTTCTCCTGACGTCTAATATATGTCACCCGGTCTATGAATAGGTGGCTTATGACTCAGAAAATTATTTTTCACTTTTTTTTTGGTTCGGATAGTTTTTGAGACGCTCTTTAACATGATGAAAAGGAGAAAGCCCTAACTTGATTAGAAGTGTACTAAAAATGTAAAGAAAGAAGAACACAAATGAAAGAAAAACAGAATTTTATTGAAAATCGAGCTGATTTTTCAAAATTTTGTTTTTGAGTCATAAGCCACCTTTTCATAGATCGGGTCCATTTTTTACAATTGCTTTAAGATCTAGAAAAATATTTGTAGAAGCTTCGAAAGCAGGGTAGGAAAAAATTCGACTCACGAGCACAATTCGAGTCAACTCGCTCGTTTTAAAATTTGTGTTCGCGAGTTTTATTCTTAAACTAACGAGCACAAATTTTTTTCGACTCGTAAGATTTTTGTGCTAGACTCGTAAGCATAAAACTACTCGTTTTAAAATTTATGCTTACGAGTTTTATTTTTCAACTCGTAAGTACAAATTTTATTCGAGCAGAAAACGGGCACAAACGAGTTCAAATCGAGCAACTCGTATAAAAAGTTATTGTTTGCTTGTGCGAAGTAAAAATATACATACGTATGGATTTGTTAAGAAAATAAGGTTAGGCAAGACGTGTGGGAAAAGGTTGTTAAAGTAATGTTCAGGTTGGTAACATATTTATTTTCATAAAAGCTGCCTTTAATTGTGAATAAAATTCACATTTGTCCACCGATTCTCATGTTTTATGGCTCATTTTGTTCGTAATATACCTGGCTTTCTCATTAATGATAAAATCGTTATGATTTTTTTAAAAGTTTTTTTTTTAACAAAAAGTATTATTTACTTACTTTGCATAAAAAACCTTGTCGTCACTAATTTCTTAATAACTCCGAAACAGTGAAAAACATAAAAAAATGTTATTCGTATAACTTAAAGAAAACATTATTCCTAATCATTTGTAGGTGTTCTGATGAAATTCGGAGAAATCGTTCTCAAGTTGTGATGAAATGTATAAGCATAACCGCCTTATTTCGGATGAAATATTAGTCAAGCCCATAAAAAAATCTGAAACTGCAAACGAATTTAAATTTACCGCTTTAAAATCTTTATATTATACTAGCTGTGACCCGGTGTGCTTCGCTACCCCGCCCGTAGTAAAGAAAGAAAATCAAAAGTTTAGTGGAAAAAGTTTTTATTTTATGACTAATTGTTTATTACAATGTTCTTATTAATAACGATTATAATAGTACTATATTTAATGCTACATTAATGCTATACTATAATACTGTATTTAATCCTACATAGGTATATTTCTAAAATAAAATAACGTTTTTTTCTATTATACTTTTAAATTTATAAGTAACTCAGAGCTTCTCTGTATACAATGTTAGACGTAGAGTTACTTTTTGGTAGCAAAATGAACTGATTTTCTGGAGTTCCAACTCGTGATAATCCAACGTATAGTTGGCCATGGGAAAAACATTCTTTTCGTAAGTCGATTCCAACCAAAGAGAAGGTTTGTCCTTGTGACTTATTAATAGTCATCGCAAACGAAGTTTTGACGGGAAATTGCAGTCGTTTGAAAGATATCGGTAAGTCTGTAGGAATCATTGGAATCCTCGGAATATTTGCTAACTGGCCAGCAGCAGGGCCAGTGATGATGGTCGCCACTATTAAGTTGTCTTTTAGGTCTTTAATAAGCAGCCTTGTGCCATTGCACATGTTAGGTGGGCTTAAATTTCTTAAAAGCATGATAGGTGTACCGACTTTTAATGGTAGTTCGTGAGATGGCAAGCCAGAAGGATTAAGAGAATTTAAAAATTCTTGTGGATAGTTGACTGCATCCTCGATATTGGTGACTGTATCAATTGACTTATAGTGTTTGATTTGGCCGGGAACTTTTTGCATAATAAAATTGTTTATTTCATTGACAGTGTCGTTTCTAGGCGATACTATTGCCCTTGAACATAGCCAATGAAAGTCTTTTTCAAGTAAGTTTTCAAGACCAGGATATACTGCATTTATCAGATCCTCCAGACTGTAGACTATTCGACCTAGTGTCTCATTGAGAACAATTTCAGAACAATTAGTGCTCAAATTCGAAGAAGGAAAAACTCCTTCCCCAAGTTTAAGCAATTGTTGTGGAAAATCGTTATTTGTGGCTCCGCCAAGATGAGCTCTCATGTTAGTTCGTAAGTTCAATTTTTGAATGGAACTCCATAAGGGAGATGATTTAAGGCATGCTTTGATAATGTCTGCACGCGTCCCTTTTGTAACTACAGGGAGCGTCTGTCGAAAATCACCAGCAAACACAAACGTTATTCCGCCCATAATGGCGTTAGAGTTTCTAAGGTCTTTGAATGTTCGATCCACAGCTTCAACATGGGCTCTGTGGCTCATGGTGCATTCGTCCCACATTATAAGTGACACGTCCTGCAACAATTTGCCAAAAGGCCCGTCTTTGCGTATGGAGCACGCGGATTGTTGCTCCAGAGATACTGATAATGGGAGTTTGAATGTGGAGTGCGCAGTTTTACCGTCGCTCAATAGAGTAGCAGCAATTCCTGAAGAAGCGACTGCTAGGGCTATTTTTCCAGATTGCCTTACCTGTGCTAGTAATAAATTGATCAGGAATGTCTTTCCTGTGCCTATAACTTTAAAACAAATTTTTTTATGTAGGCGTGGTCGAGAAGTAGGCGTGGCCGATAAAACCTATCTCGAGTCCACCCTGAAGGACCATTCTTAAAATTGGTAAAAACATTTTTAAAATCGAATGAGTAGTTTCATAGGTTTTTTAAATTTTACATTTTTTGCGAAAAGTGGGCGGAGAAATGGGCGTGTTCAATAAAACCCAACACATTTCCACCCTGAAGGATCGTTCCAAGTATAAATTGGTGAAAACATTTTTAAAATCGGATTAGTGGTTTTGGAGATTTTTGAATTTTACGTTTTTTGAAAAAAAGTGGGCGTAGAAGTGGGCGTGGTCGATGAAACCTAGCCTATGTCCATCCTGGAGGAACACTTTAAACATTGCTGAAAACATTTTGGAAATCGGATGAGTAGTTCCGGAGATTACTTTCTACAAACAAACAAACAAAAAAACAAACATTACCTCTTTATAATATTAGTATAGATATATTATTTTTAAAGGCTTGATTTTCGAGCTGGTCAGAGCGCAAAGCTGATTGAATGCGAGAAAACAGTTTCAAAGCCTATTTCAGCGCCGAAAACATTGTTTATGTTATGTTGCTATGATTTCAACTTTTTTGGAAAACATTTAAAAAAAATAAAACCAAAAATTTTAGAAAAAGTAAATAAAACACGCAATCAAAAAAATAAAAATTAAACAAAAAAATAAAAACTCAAATAAATAATAAAAATTAAATAAAATTTCAAAAGATTTTGTTATTCGTGCTTAATTCCCAGTTTAAAAACACTTGAAATTTATTGTTGATGGGATAAGCTATTCCTATGCGCATTTCACTGGTTGCTTAGGCCAGATCATCAGGAAACTTCATCCATAAAGATTTTAGAAAAACTAAAGATATTAAACCAAATAAAACCGTTAAACGTATAAGACTTGTAACAGTTCTACTTGTAACAATATCAAAGTTTAAACAAAACACATCAACAATAAACAGTGGGTTTTTCTCATCTTACATTCCCCACTACAATTAGTTGAAATTCTCTCAACATTAATTGTAGTTGTAAGTAGGTTAAGAAAAACAAAATGAAAACAATAACAACTTACAAAAGCATGTTGTCAATAAAGTGTTTTTTTTTTGGCCGTGCACTTGCCTGTTTATTATCAAAAAGTAATTTCTTTGGGAATTCAAAATTTTAATTTCAAAAGATTTTGCTATTCGTGTTTAATTCGTGCTTAAAGTTTGCGAGCGAGTTTAATTCGAGCACTCTCCGTAATCTATTCGAAAGCTCTTAAAAGCTCTAAAAGCATTGTAAACTATCTTAAACACAATGCTTTTATTCAAAATGCAAACTTTATTTATTCTGCTCATATGTGGAATGTGTGGGTACTAAAATTAAAGATAATTGTACAACAAAAATGAAAATAATAAAATTTAGGGCGGGCGGGTCTATTGGGGCCCTCTGGGGCAAACAAAAGTGTCCCCATTCACTCATATATATGTGTAGGTACTCAAATAAAAGGTACGCCTTTAAACTGCACTTCAGCCCAAAAAGATAAATTGTTTTTCTTAGTAGATTCCCAAGGATGCCTCAAGTTACTCCTTGATGTTTTCTCACCTAGAACGAAAACAACTTATTATACGGACTTAACCATAATTTTTTTGAATTCAGAGGCCCAACCCACTAAAAATCCAATTTTTTCTGAAGCTTGGCATTTTAGGATTAAACAAATTGATATACATTTAAAAAATAAAGTCGAATAAGAAATAATTTATATAATTAAATATAATTTTTGCAAGATGGCGTCAGTTTTACACTGAACCTTCTTCCTTGATTTCTTTAAAATTATGAGTTAACATAAATACGTTTTCCCATGCCTTTAACATAAGCTGAGCAATAAGAAATATCGATGCCTTACTTTCTTAACCTCGTAACTTAAAAAATACGGTTTTGACTTTTTTATATCAAACGACTGCAATTTTTGTGTTCTAATACTGCAACAACTTATTATTTCAATACAATATACATAGATGTAATCAATTCTTTAATAATTCCATTTTAACTTTAACCCAAACACCGAAGTATACAAAGATTAAACGTTTTTTTTTTCTCCTGAAAAGTTATATTTTTTTAAGATACATGGTTGAGAAAGTAACCCTACAAGAAATGCATAACCAAAACTAAAAAAAAAAAAATTTTTACTAACACATTTGCAAAAATTTTACATTAGTTGTACCACTCTAACGTATATGCTTAAATTAAATAATGCAAAATATTATTTGCTATTGGTGTAAGAAAAAAAAAATCCAGAGTATTCTCTTGAAATAGTGAAGGTAATATACGAAGCGGTCGTGTGGAAAGGATCAGTCTTCCAACAGGTGGCGGTCATTCGGGTGATGGCTGTGGCCAAGATACTCGTCCAAGATTTGGTGGTGGCAATAAAGGAGTAAATAATACCTGATATTAAAAAAACTGATGACTTTTCAAGTAGGTATGTATGTATTAGGTTTTTTGGCCACAAGTTGTTAATAAAATAAAATGGCTTTTTAGATCTACGAGAAACTAATTGGTCACAAATACGCATACCTCCATTTAAAATGAACTTTTATAAAAAAGATTCTATAACGAGATCCAGACCCATGCAGAGAATTGGCTCAACAGATAAAGAAGTGGCGGATTATCTTGGTTCACATGTGTATGTACGCAATAATTCAGAAAGTGGAGTTGAATTAGTTTTTGGAACACCCGGCCGTTGCTAGAGTTTGCAGATAACAATTAGAATTTATTTAATAAAAATTTTAATTTAAAATGAAAATTAACAAGTTAGAGTGCTATATTCGGCTGTGCCGAATCTTTCATACCCTCCACCGACAGATCGAATGTTTAAGGAGTAATATCTGTATGATGTATATTTATTAATATTATCTTAAACTGTGACAATTTGTTATTAATTATGGTTGTAGGCGTACTAAACTGTTTTCCTGTATAAGGGTTTCTATGGGGCCTAGGGTAAATTATGTACCGATCTTCACGAAATTTCACAGTCTTTTTCCCAGTTCTATAAAACTTTGATGTACCAAATTTTGTTATGATAGCATTATTTTTTACGGATTTAGGCGTACTAAACTGTTTTCCGTGAGTAGGGTTTATATGGGGCCCAGGGTAAATTATGGACCGATCTTCACGAAATTACACAATTTTATTTCTTGTCCAATAAAACTTTGATGTACCAAATTTTGTTATGACAGCATTATTTTTTACGTTTTTAGGCGTACTAAGTTGTTTTACGGGAGTAAAGTTTATATGGGGCCTATGGTAAATTATGAACCGATCTTCACGAAATTTCAAAGATTTATTTTTAGTTCTATAAAACTTTGATGTACCAAATTTTGTTATGATAGCATTATTTTTTACGTTTTTAGGCGTACTAAGTTGTTTTCCGGAAGTAGGTTTTATATGGGGCCTATGGTAAATTATGGACCGATCTTCACGAAACTTAACAGTTTAATTTCTAGTCCTATGTAACTGTGACCTGCCAAAATTTGTAATGATAGCATTGTTAGTTAGGGTTTTAGGCTTAATATACTGTTTTCCGGGAGCTTATATGGGGCTTATATGGGGCCTAGGGTAAATTATTGACGGATCTTCACGAAATTTCACAGCGTGATTTCCAGTTAAATAAAACGAATTGTTGCGAAATCTTATATCATTCTGTGCATTTTTCCACCATTTATGCTAGTTTTTGTAACAAAATTATCAATTTTTTTTAGGTGGTGGTTCCACATTTTGATTCATTGCTCAGATCCTATTGAACCGATTTTGCTGAATTTCAATCCCAAACTGCTTAGGATAACTACAAGCAATTTGACACCAAGTTTGTTGTTTTCTTTTGAGTTTTTCGAAAGTGAGCGTGTTTTCAACAGACGGACAGACGGACAGATAGACGGACATGGCTAAATCGACTTAAAATTACTCAAGGACCCAGAATATATATACTTTATAGGGTCTGAGATGAATAGTAAAAAAGTTTCACACGGAATGACAAACTGAATTTACCCTCTTCACAACTAATTGTGGTGGAGGGTATAAAAATGTATTATTTTATAAAGGTTAGTACTAACCAATATTTACGTTATGAATAACTAGTTAGTGCTAACCAATCTTTACGTTATTAATAACTAGTTAGTGCTAACCAATATTTACGTTATCATTGACTAATAAAAAGCAGTAGAGTAAGTAGTACAGATATATGTTCAGTAGTCGAGTGGAACAAATTGGTTAGAGAGAGAGGCAAAGACACATGTACACAAGAGTTTCGGTTAGTTTTTTCATTTTGCTCTTAATAAACTAATAGAAACTTTAACCAATATATTGGTCAACACTACCGGTCATATAACTAGTAAAATGACCGGTAGTCTTCTTGTAGGGAAGGAATCGATATTGCACTGTCATTCTGCCGACGTTAATGGCAACTTGCCGAGATATTTATCTCTAGTGTAGACCTGTAGTCAGTACCGGGCAAAACTCTCGATACTGAATGCATAGTACTCAGGTACTCAATATTCTTACAACACTACTTACAGTGTTACCTTGAATAGAAATTACCCGAGTTAACTGCCCGTCTATACCAGAGATAATTATTGCGACATATATTGCAGTAAATGTCAAAATTATGTTATCTTTAATGTAGACAGCAATTTCTTATACATATTTATTGCCGACAATTTATGTTGCAATAATTGTTAGTCCATTTTCGTTGACAATTATTGCTTACATAAAACGTCAAATTTGGTTATCAATTGAGAAAAAAGAAGCAAAAAAGAAAAATATAAAAGCAAATTGTGTGAGAAAAAAATTAAGTTTGTGAAATGGTAGCAAATTATAATTGTAGTAAAAGAATTAAATTAATGAATTTAATAAACACTAAAATAAAATTACAAAAATTATTTTTATCTATATATAAATCGGCTAAGGCAAAACAGTTAAGAACACTTTCCTCCTCTGTATGTCAACCGATTTGAACAAAATATACACCATTTAAGAGGTATTTACTCAAAGAAGTGCACAATGTATATTTTATTAAAATCTGTTCAATAATTTCAGAGTTATAAGCGTTCAAAATTGTTACTAACACAAATGCAAAATAAATAAATAAAAATTTATTTTCAATTATCAAACAATAAAAAGTTAGGGTGATCGATTATTCGACATTATTCAGAAACCGGTTTTCGAATATTTCGACTATATAAATCAGACCAGGCAAAACTGTTAAGAGCGCTTTCTTCCTTTGTTTGTTAACCGAAGAAAAAGAGGAGAAATATGGGAAACTAAATTTCTTTTTTTTACTTTTCTGTGGTTCATGTGATAATTTTTAAATTTTCTATAATATAGAACTTAGAAACATAATATTATAGCTGTAGGATCCTGAGTGAGTGATAACATATGAGATAAAAAATGCTGGTATTTTTGTTTTTCATCTGGAACTTTTTGAATTTTCGTTAATATTCGATCTATAAAGATAAACTTGTACATTAAACTGGGTGAATAAGAACATGTAAGGGGAGCTTTTTGGTACTTTTTCGTTCTACATCTGGTACTTTGATTAATTTTCGTTAGTATTAGACATAGAAACATAAAATTATTTTTTATACTGAACTTACAAAATTAAATTACTCACGTAGAAGATTAAATATGAACCGGAGGTTGGTCCCCCGCCAAATCGGTCCACTTTGAAGGAAAAAATAAATGCTCGAAACAAATAAATTCATATATACTTAGATGAATTATGTTTTCTTCATATTTACAAAAAAAAAAAAAAAAATCATGGTCGAATTTTGACCATAACGCGAACCTAGTTAATATAATTTTTTCTTATATCAATTTGTTTAAGTTTGAGTTCTTTTTTATATAAAAATATTAATTTTATTAATTTTTTTTTTTTTTTTTTTTTTGTTAAAGTAAAATTAATATATTTATATCAAAAAGAGCTCAAGCTTAAACAAATTAATATACATTTTAATAATAAAGTCGAATGAGAAAGAATTTATATCAATAAAAATAATTTTTGCAAGAAAGCGCCTGTTTTTACACTGCACCTTCTTCCTTTATGTTTTTCAAATTATGAGTTAACATAAATACGTTTTCCCATGCCTTTAACATAAGCTGAGCAATAAGCAATATTGCTTTGTTATTCTGCCGACGCACATAGGGGTTTTTTGCCAATCTAGCCGGACATTACTTTTTGTTTTAGCTTATATTGCTTCTTAAAAGTTATTGAGTGCCCCTAGATCGATGAAACTTGGCAGAAATATGTGATATTGTCATAGGCAGGTAAACGTCAAAAATAAATAAAATCGGACCAAGGAGGAAAAGGTTCCCCCTAGAAGAACTAATCCAACCTCTGAAAAATGCAATTTTTTTTTAACTTTTTCCATACTTTTGTTTGGCAAATGCAACTTTTAACGTCGGCGAAAGTTAAAAAACCTAAAATAAGACCCATGAGATCGTAAAATTACACTTTTCGCCCCCGCCCCCTTTTGAGGGCGGTTACATAAAATAATATTTAAAAAAAATTTAAAAGAAATAGATTACTAACGCCTTAATACTATAAAAATTAAATTTTTGAACTTTAATGGGTAGGGGGAGGTATCCCTCCAAACACCCCCCCGGAACGACCCTGTAAAAATTTTTTTTTTTTTTTTGTTAATTTCCAAAACATATTAATTTTTAAGATTTTATGTGACTTTTATGTATTTTATAGTATTTAATTTATCTGAAAATAATTAATATATTCGTAATAATAACTTATTTATAATAGTAACAGCAAATTTTATTTAAAATAATAACAACTAATTTATTTAAAATAACTTCTCTTTTGCACTAAGATGATGATGAGTGCCATGGTTCTTCTTCGTCTGCTTCTTCAAAATCCTCTTCTGAATCTGAATTCTCTTCAGAGCCAAGTACAGGTGGAAGCATAAAAGAAATTGCTTCTTTCGTAAAGGGTAATGACTTTTTTTGGAGTTGGTCTTATGCTAGTAATCAGTGGGTCAGAACTGAGCAAAATTCTATTTATAACATCTTTGTTACACTGAACCCTCGAAAACTTTCTAGCAAAATTCTGCCTGTAAAGCCGAAAATGTTTATTTCGTGCCTCAGATGCTTCGTCTGATAATAGCCCGATAGGCAACAATGCCTCACTCATTACAGTTGCGCTATGTACTAAAATCTTTTAAAAATATTTTAATAAAATATTTGAATTTCTTTAAGCATTGATTTACTACTGATATGTCACTATCTCCCTGACATTTTGAAATTTCGCACAATTTTCTAACTAAAAATTGTAATTTCTCTTTAACGAGTTTAGAACTACATTCTTGTATAATTTGGAATAACTCTAATTTCGTATACACTTTTTCCATTTTACTCTCGAAGCTTCAAAATGGTTCTGATAACAATTTTATGCAATAACCACAATATATATTTAAAAAAACTAGGTACCTAGAGCCCAGATTTTATTTTTTATTATATATTATTTTTGTTGTTAATGTTTTTAAAAGTTATGCAAAACAGGTACATTTATTTTGCTCCATAAAACAACGTCATTTAGCGGCCGCACAGGTGGTTAAAACCCGTTACTTACTGTTTCGCACATCCCTTTTATATACAGGGAATATTAGTCTTAGATGTAATAATTTAAATAAAAAACATCTACGTACAACCAACACATTTTATGACTGACGAAAGGGTATCTATCATATCGACCCCTAACCGCGAAAATAATGTAAGCGCCAAAAATCAAATTTTACAGAAGAGAGCTTTTTTGTTTTACTTCATATTAATTTTGTATGAAATTTGTCGCTTACATTAAAATTGTTTTTGCTATAAAATCGTAACGGTACATTATGTGACCATGATATTTTAGGAGATGATGCAAGTGTTGCCAATAAAGTCATTTATTAAAAAAAACGAAAATTGAAAATCATGTCGCTTACATTATTTTCGCTGTAAGGGCTCGATATGTACCTATGCAAGATGAGCAAAAACAGAAAAAAGGTGAAATTTTCAAAAAATCATTAAAAAAAATGGCGCAACAACGCGCAACGTTTTTTTTTTTAATTTAAAAGTAGAGATTTTAAATTTTATCGTGATGTATAACATTTTTAAGAACTCAGCGGAACTCACCTTCAAAAACCTTTTAAATTTTATTTTTTTACAAAAAAGTGAACAAAAAAATCGTTTTTTTTAATTTCGTACTAATTTTTTTATCATAAAAAATTCAAATAAAATTTTTTTAAAAATTTTCATAATTAGCTGTTTATATAGTCTTTCACAGAAAAAAAAATTCAATGTAAAATCTTTATTCGTTTATCTACAAAAAAATATATGGTAAACCTCCCAAAACCGTAAAAAGTCAATGAACACGCATGCAATTTAATCAACTTTCCTGGTTTTAACAGTGTCCCAAAACCACAAATCTCAAGCAAAAGTCTTGAAAATTCACTATACGATGCAGAACTTTGTTGTCTGTCGAGCTGCGTACTTAAATTTTTCCATTTCTTAAATTAAATTTTTTGCTTAATGTCCGGCTAGATTGGCAAAAAACCCCTACGTGCGACGTTATTGCCAACTGGCTGAGATATTTATCTTTAGTGTAGACCTAGGGTAAAGGCCCAAATACAATTGTCAAATGCTTGACATCAAGCTCGTGTACGTGTGCTTGACATTATAACATACATTTGCAGGATCAGCTGTCAAGCATTCATTTTGCATTTTATTTTGAAGTGACAACAACAGGAGCAACAAATATTAATATATAGATAAAAAGTGTTTAATTCTGGTAACATACTTTTTACTGTGTTGCTTTTTAATAAATAAAAAAAAATTTAAGAAAAGAAGGAGAAAATTATTAAATAACCTTTTTTTTCCTCCAAAACATATTTTTCTTTTCATCCGACATTTTTAGCGTCTGTTCGGTTTGAAATCACGTTTAAAGTGAGTGGGTGCTTGAAGAGTAACGCCAAATAGTTAATTTGATTTAGTCAATGAAATGCGAATGTGGAATGGAAAAGTGTACTTTGTTTCGTGCACAAGCAGTCTTTGTGAGTTTGCTATGAACAGAAAATCTAGGTTCACACTATGAAAGTTTTCTTTTAGAAAGTCTGAGTTTATTGGTGAGAGGGGAAGAGAACATGCTTTTTTCTCTCCTCTCTCACCCATAAACTTAGACTTTCTGAAAGAAAACTCATAGTGTTATCCCAGATAAAGTGGGAATGTTTTTGAAATAAAGAGAGAAGTCAAACAAAATGCTTAATTGCTGCAAGACAAAAGTTTTGTTTTATGGACACGAATGCAGTCTCAAAAGAGAATTGAAGAAAGTTTCTGCAGCGAATGTTTCAAAATAAAACAAAGCAATGCGAACTATCTTAAAGTGTAATATATAAACAAATATACAAACAATGCTTGATATGCTCAAATGACTCAACGTTAAACAGAGACTTGCGCTAAATACTTTGAACTTTATTCACAAAATTAAGTATTGAAATGCACCTGAATATTTATGTGATCAAATCAAAATGTAGGCGATGTACAACCATATGGATTGAGAAATGCCGATAACTTAAGGATTAAAAGGGTTACTACAACAGCTGGGCAAAAATCACTTTTCTACAAAGGACTTAAACTGTTTAATTCACTAGCAAATGAAACAAATATAAATATTTTTAGAAAAGAATGTGTAAATTTTGTTAAAAATAATAATATATAAATTTTTATTTTATAATATCAATGTTTTTAATATCATTGTTAAATTTTAAAGTATTTTGAATACTAATAAAGCATACATACATACATACATACATATGGATGAGGACTAACTAATCTAAAAAATACAAATACAAATTTGGTACTTGTTCTAAATTCGAACGTTTTTTTTTTTTTTTTTTTAATTTATTTTTTATTATTGAATCTTTCTTATCGAAATTTACAATATGTATTCAAATCTTAATTCTACTTGTTGTTTATTAGTTGTTACCAGTGTAACCACTAACTGCTGTATTAAAATTTTAAGACTGTCTTCTAGTTAGGCTCAAAGTATCGGTTCTTTTTAGCCTCTGGTGACCTTCGAACTGAAGAAAACCCCGAGCGTGGTAGTTAGGGTGGACCATTAGTTTATCGATGTAGCTTATTTAATATTTTTTAATTTCCTCCTGGATAGTGGGGACGTTGAGATCTCTGTGGATAATATCTTTACGTATATACCATGGGGCGCAGACAATTTGTCGTAATATTCTAGACTGTCTTCTTTGAAGCTTTTGGATGTTAGATGCGCATGCAGTACCCCATAATTGGATGCCATATGTCCATATTGGTTTTATGATGGACTTGTATAGAAGAATTTTGTTGTCTAAAGACAAGTTTGAGTTTCCACCGAGAAGCCAATGTAGTTGAGCTGCTTTAAGTTTCATAGCCGTTATTTTCGCTTCGATATGACGACACCAGGTCAAGCGTCTATCTATATGAATTCCCAAGTACTTTACATGGTTTTCTACCGGAACAGTGATGTTATTTATTTTTACTGCTGGGCACGTTTGTCTTCTGAGCGTGAAATTTAAGTGAGCCATGCCTCTAGTTCATTGATGTGGGACTGCAGATTTTGCGATGCGACTTTTGGGTCATGGTTAACGCTAATAAATGCTGTGTCGTCTGCAAATGTAGAGGTATGCGTGCTCAGGTTTGTTGGCATATCCGCTGTGTATATTATATATAAAAGCGGTCCTAATATGCTGCCTTGGGGAACACCAGCAGTAATTTTCTTGAGGGGGGAGTATTTATCTTGCGACCTTACTATGAATGTTCTGCCTGTTAGATAGCTCTCCAGAAGCTTGTGAGTGTTTTGAGGAAGCATTCGTGTTATTTTGATGAGCCGCCCATCATGCCAAACTTTGTCAAATGCTTGGGAAATGTCTATAAACAGGGCTGAGCAGTATTGCTTTTTCTCAAACGCCGATCTAATAAGGGTGACAATTCTATGCACTTGTTCTATTGTACCATGTTTCGCTCTGAATCCGACCTGGGGATCCGGGATAATGTCGTGCTCATTTAGATGAGGAGTTATACTTAAAATGAATATTTTTTCGAAAAGCTTCGATAGGATTGATAATAAGCTTATCGGTCTGTACGACGCAACCTGGCTAGCATCTTTTCATGGCTTGGGAATCATAACAATTATAGACCTCTTCCATGAGGATGGGAAGTATCCGACTCTTAATATAGCGTTAAAAATGAGTAGCAAGATTCTGGAAGCAGAAGATGGTAAGTTTCTTATCATTGACCCTGTGATACGGTCAAGTCCGGGAGATTTTCTAATATTCACTTTTTCTATTGCATATTTTACTTGAGTAATGTTAAATTTTAATGGATGGTTTACCTTATCAGGAATGATTGGACGACAGGATCAAGTATGTGTATCATGTGGCGTGAAAACTTTCTCAAGGTGGCCCGCGAAAACGTTTAATTTTTCATCTGTGTTTTTGGCCCAAGTGCGGTTTTCCAGTCTTAATGGAGATTCTTGGGTTATAGGGCATTTCATATGCCGTACAGCCTTCCATAAGCTATATTTGGAGTTTTTTGTGGCATCTTGGCTGTTTAGATAGCCTTCTATTGCAGACTTGTGGTTCTGTCTCAATTTGTTGCGAAGAGTTGTCAGGCATAATTGTAGTTGGGCCTTAGTGGTTGGGGAACGACTGTTTTGCCATTGTCTTCTTAACTTCCTTTTTTCTCTGATAAGGGTCTCTATATCCGTCAATGTATTGTAAGGAGCACGTTTAATTGTCCGCTTGATTGGGGTTGCATTTCTTGCTGCAGCATCCAAGACTTCTGTAAATCGGTCGACAGCTATTTGGATGTCAGATGAATTTTTTAGGGGAATGCACTGTGATAGGTGAGAGCTCACATACATTTTATACTTTAAACAATTTGTGTTTCTGTTTGGATAGGAAATACAGTTTGCAGCTGCGGCGTCAGAGTTACCTTTTAAAATGAGGATTGAAGGTGAATGATCAGACGAAAGATCATAGGAGGAACTAACTAGTACCTGATCGCGCTTGATGTTTTTGATTTGGTCTGGTAGCTTGTTGAAGTCGGTTGGCCAATAGGTAGGCTCACCACTCGATACCACATCAAAGTTATTTGCAGTTACGGTATTATATATCTGATTACCTCTAGGACTAATAAGTCTGGAGCCCCAATATGTATGTTTAGCGTTGTAGTCGCCAGCAGCAATGAATTTCTGGCCCAATGTGGAGAAGAAGTTGAAAAATTTATCGTGTAGAATTTTGTGCCTCGGGGGACAATAAACGGATGTTAACGTTAGTTTGAAATCAGTAAGATAGATGTGGCCTGGATACAATCTTCTTCGAACTCTGGCAATGGTAAGTGTCTGATGTGTTTGTGCACAATTATGGCTGTTCCACCACAAGCTCGTCCGCTGGGATGTTTTGTGTCATACGTAAGGTAACCATTTACCCTAAAGCAGTTTTTATGAGTAAAGTGTGTTTCAGAGACAAGAAGTACGTCGATTTTGTAATGAAATAATGATTTGGAAAAATTCGATTTACATCTTTCCAAAAAAAACCTTTTGCTCCGCGATGGATGTTGGCACGCTGGTGTTTACGGCTGTAGCTCGCCGGGAATGGGTGGTTCGTTTCCATCTAGGTTATCACAATTACAAACTTTATCCGTGCCAAAATGTAAACGATGTAAAAAAAAAAAAAGAAGCAATAGAAAAACGAGCAACGATGTACACAATACCTAAAGAAAGTAGTAAATACCTATAATAAACGGACGGACATTCCAATGACCGAAACTTTCACACTTGGATTGTTTGGCAGGACTCGAAACCTCGGGACAAGATGTTATGGTCCCGGTCAGGCTGCCCACCCCATATGACAGGTTAATGTCAACCGTGACATTACTTGTCGCCTGAATAAAAAAAAATTAATAAGCAATGTCCCTAAACTTACTTACCGCAGTTTATTTCACTTTAGCTACATGGCAGCCCCATTAATGAATTATTAGCACATATTTTTTTTTTTTTTAATCATTCAAATACACAAACGTTTATTTAAAGTTAAAAAAAAAATGAGTATATATATGTCTTAAAGTGTAATATTACTTCACATGATATCCTTATGAGTTCTATTTAAGATTAGGTTGTAAATAAAATAAACCAACTATTAAATGTTTTATTAGTCTCTTCTTACTAAATGCTTATAAAAAGAAAAAAATCTTAGGCTGATTGCAAAATCCACTTCACATAAAAAAATAATCATTGTTAAATGGTAACTCATAAAAAAAAAACAAGCACAATAAATTGTTCTCTTTTAAGTGAAAGACAATCCGACCAAGTTCGTTTGGAAACTTAAGCAAAATAACCGTTGTCACGAAGAATTAATAATCATTGGACCCAAATAACCTAGTTTCGGTTTATGAGATTATATTTTTATCAAACAACTTATTCTTAATTTCAGGTACCTTAAATTCTATAGTCTATAGACATTCATTAAACAATGAATTTATAATTTTAGGTATGTCAAATATTGAGGTTATTTAATCAATCCACAATTTCAATTTAGTTATCGATTTATGAAATTTTAATTTATTTTTAAGTTTTGTATTTAAATTTGTTATCGATTTTTGAAATTGTGAATTTATTAACTAATCTATTTATTAATTTCACATATTTTAACTAAATTCAATTATTGTTAATTATTGAGATTACTTAATCCATCTACAATTTCAATTCAGTCATCGATTTATGAAATTTTAATTTATTTTTAAGTTTTGTATTTAAATTTGTTATAGATTTTTGAAATTGTGCATTTATTAACTAATCTATTTATTAATTTCACATATTTTAACTAAATTCAATTATTGTTAATTATTGAGATTACTTAATCCATCTACAATTTCAATTCAGTCATCGATTTATGAAATTTCAATTTATTTTTGATTTTATGTATTTAAAGTTGTAATCGATTTATGAAATTGTGTATTGATTAACCAATCTGTTTTCAATTTCACTTATATTAACTAAATTAAATTTTTGTCAATTATTGAGGTTATTTAATCGATCCACAATTTCAATTTAGTTATCGATTTATGAAATTTTAATTTATTTTTAAGTTTTGTATTTAAATTTGTTATCGATTTTTGAAATTGTGCATTTATTAACTAATCTATTTATTAATTTCACATATTTTAACTAAATTCAATTATTGTTAATTATTGAGATTACTTAATCCATCTACAATATCAATTCAGTCATCGATTTATGAAATTTCAATTTATTTTTGATTTTATGTATTTAAAGTTGTAATCGATTTATGAAATTGTGTATTTATTAACCAATCTATTTTCAGTTTCACTTATTTTAACTAAATTAAATTTTTGTCAATTATTGAGGTTATTTAATCGATCCACAATTTCAATTTAGTTATCGATTTATGAAATTTTAATTTATTTTAAAGTTTTGTATTTAAATTTGTTATCGATTTTTGAAATTTTATTAGTATTCCAACTTGTTTTCAGTTCTAAATATTTTAATTAAATTATCTATTTTTTTTTTTTTTTTTTTTTTATATACATATATATATATTTATATATATATACAGTGCACTCGCGGTAACTTGAACACCGTCTAACGTGAACACCGCCTAACTTGAACAATATTTTTTTTACATTGACTACTCTGTAACGTGAACAAACTCAAAAAGCTCTATAACGTGAACAATTTTGTATACCTTTTACCAAAGGTAAAAGGGTATTAATAACTTTTTCATTCCGTTTGTAATTTCTACAATACTGGAGGCTTATTCTGAATTGCGATGCGAAAATCAATGCGATGCGAAAATGCATAAATGCGAGCAACTGGTATTCTGTATTGCGATATTCGCAAAGTTTTTTTTTTTATCGCATTTCAAATGCGAAAAGGTGACAAGTCGGTATTCTACATTGCGAAAACAAATGTCAAATTCGCAAAATTTATTCGACAACAGTAGTAGGGAAATGGGGAGGCAGCAAAAATGCTGCCTCCCCATTCGTTTTTTCCCCATATACCACAGAGGGAGCATTTTGCTTTTCATTGAAAGCAGCAAAAATTCTGCTTCCCCATTCGTTTTTTCCCATATACCACAGAGGGAGCATTTTGCTTTTTTTTTTCATTCAAAGCAGCAAAAATTCTGCCTCTTTTTGCTCCCGATGTATTTTCCATAAGGAGGAATTTTGAATATAAACAAAATAAAGAATTTTTTGTTTGAGTATTTTTCAATAAAAAAGAGAGAATATTAAGTTGATCACCTTATATTTTCTTCAATGAAGAGAAATTTAAAAAATATGCATGAATAAAATTGTTTGAGTATTTTAAAATAAGATTTAACTCAATTTGAAAGTTTGCCATAAATATAAAAAGGCTTAGGGAGTATATTCCACATCATTATTCTAATTGCCACTTTAAAGGAAACTTAATAAAAATGGTAAGCATTTCGTACATAATAAAGGTATATTAAATTATTTATTATTTTTGTTCTTGTTTGTTTTCAGATGTATAAAAAAATTGTGAATATTGCCCAAGGTATTAAGCCTGAGTATATTAGAATAGATGATATACCTTTAAACCAATCTTTGAAAATTGTGAATTTTGAATGGAAAGAAACACAATATGGTCTAAAAGTCATTGCCAATTTAGATGACAATAAATGGTTTTATCTCCCCAATAGAATGATGAAATTTTTAAACAAGGAGGATCCATACTTAACTCAAATGAATGATAAAGTTTGGACAATTATTTACAAGGGACGTCAATTACCAAATGGACCTGCAATATTCGATTTAAATTATACCTAAACTCTGAAAAAAAAAAATCCTTACAATAAAGAAAATATAATAAAACAAAAATTTTTTTTCATTTTTATTAGTTTTATTAAAAAATAACTTTACATTTAAAAAATTTAAAATTTAAAGTCCTCCTCCTTTATTTTTGATAAAAATATGTCATCCTCCTCCATGAATTCTCTTATTAAATCGTCATCCTCCTTTAATTCCGATAAAAAGAAGTCATCCTCCTCCATAAATTCTCTGATGTAGGCAGGAGTCTCTTCACTAACATCCTCCAGCCTTTTTTCCTTGATAGCTGAAGGACTTTTATAAAATTTGGACTTCTTAACACTGAAATTATGCAGGCGCATAAAGTGCCTTTTCTTATTAAATTTGTTTGCAAAAGTTATGTGCTCACAAAATTCACAAGTTAATTTTACACTTTCCATTTTTAATTAAATAAAACAGTTTAAAAATCTTTTGAAAATACCTCGTAAAACATATATTTATTTACTTATGCACTTTTTTTTTTGTTTTTATTTTGGTATATATATTTAATGTTTTTCAAAGCATATTTTGAAAACTGATCTATGGTTATTGAACTTTTAGAACATTCTGTGCACAAATAAATACACAATTGTTATTGTGGACATTAAAAGTCAATAAACTTTAATTAAAGTTTAAAAATTAACCTTGAATATTTGCTTCACATTAAATTATGAGCCAATTAACTTTTCGTTAGGGTAAAAAGTGCAATCGTATGCATTTTTAAAGTTTAAAAATTAACCTTGAATGTGTGCTTCACATTAAAATATAAGCCAATAAACTTCTCGTTATGGTAAAAAATTAAATTATGAGCTAATAAAGTTCTCATTTGTGAAAAAATGCCATCGTAGCATTTTTTTTTTTATGTTTAAGAATTAACCTTGAATGTTTGTTTCATTTTAAATTATGAGTTAATGAACTTTTATTAGTAAAAAAAAATTAAAAACTTATGATTAAAAAGAAACAAATCTCTTATTTGGCAACTATCTATTAGAAAAGCCACAATGAATAACCAAACAAATCAAATTAACCAAAAAAACAGAACAGACAGAATTAATATAACAGAAGTGCTTATATTACCGCCAATAGATTTAAAAATATTCCTTGCGCTTTATGACGGGCAGGACGATGTTTTAATATCAATACCGATATGGCACCTGTACGATGGTATGGATGAAATCCTTTTAGAGGCGACAAGAATCGTGGAAGAAAAACAATAACTATATTTTTATTATATTTTTTTATTATATTTTTTAAAAATTCTTAAATATATACTTAAATAAACTTAAAACTAAAATATCATTATAATTTAAATTGAAATAATTAAACAATTTTAAAATTTTATTAAAACTTATGTTTTTACATCTTAAATAAATAAATACACAACAATAAACACCACATAAAATTGAAGTTTCACTCTGAATTCGAAGACTATTATAAGTAAAAGTTTTACAATTTTTATTTAAAAATAACCTAAAAGACTTATTGGGAGATTGACCAGCAGAACAAAAGTACTCGGCAGGTTTGTTTGTAGGAAAATAAAAAGCAACCCAATGCTGTCCAGGCATATGTGATGGATCAGTGTTAGCAACGTAAAATGATGGTTTTGAAACTGGTTGTGTTGGTAATTTATTACATGCAAATACACCTTTAAATTTATATTTGGTTATATTATTGGAGTTTAAAGTATTTTTAATATTGATTGAATTCATAGTGTTTGAATAATATTACGCGTTTTGTCAATTTCTATAACACTATCAAATTCACAATATACTAAGCACGTTATTGCTTCAATAATTGGTTTGCCAAAACGCCCTTCAATACGAATAGTTCCCTGGTTTATTAAATTACCACAATTAGAATTATTATTATGATCTGGTGTCAAGTCGAAAGCAAGTAAAAAATATCCGTTATCAAAAAGTTCTTTAGTTATTTGATGACCTTTATCGAAATGATGAATTCCAGTTCCTTTAAATAGTGTTTGATAACCACGAGTACTTATTATTCCTCCGTTATTGTAGTTAAGTTCAATTGGTTGTGCAGGAAATTGTACTCCATTAACAACCAAATTAAATCTTTGTAAATTAAAATGTTGAAAATTAAATGGATTTTCTTTTTTCTCTCCAGTATATGCTTTATTAGACACCATTCCAAAAATTAAAAAATTTGGTAACTGTCCAAGTATAACGTTATCTAAAGTTAATGAGTGATTTCCAGGGTGTACTGTAAACGTTTTTATTTCCACTCTTTTATAAGGATAAATAGCATTTCTTGATTGTAATACATTATGATGAGCCATTAGAATATTATGATTAATAGTAAGGTGGTTTATATATAAATTAGCTTCATGTATTTTAATATAGGATTCATTTTTATCGCCACCTTCTAAAATGTAAAATTCCGGTTTTTCCAAATTTAAAGTTACCTTTAGATCAACATTATTAAGCAAGTATTTTTGTTGGTTAAATACATCAACATGAAGTTTTCCAAAAAGCTCTACTCTCTTCCCATCCTTAAATAGTTTTTTTCTCTTGTCTAAACCAGGATTTTCTTTATCAACTAATGAATTTATTTTATTTGTATCAATAGCCCAGCCACATGATTCAAGATGTGTAGATCTGGCATCATTTCCATAATTTAACAATTTTTCAATATAAGCCCTATAGTGATAGTTATTGTCAGGTTGTGATACATTTTTATTGTTAAGGTGAACAATACAATTTCTAAACAAGGAATGCAGTAAGTTATTAACTACTCCTCCGTTTCCTTTTAATTCAATTACTAGTCGAAGATAAATACTGTTCAGATCTCGATATGTTTCACCATTGCCTAGTGATACAAATTCAATTGTGCTCGAATTATCTAGTGAGGCAATTGGATTGTAGCTTATTTCTTCGGTTTTAACAACGCTGGTTTGAATTGGAGGAGATTCAAATAAATCCAACTCACTCTTCATACATTCTATAAATCCTGACATTTCCAATTTCCAAAAATATCCTTAAAGTTCTTTCCTCTACAACGTTTTGATTTAATCTGTTGCTTTTGCTTTAAACGTTTAAGTTTTATACGTCGACCTTTACCTTTCTGCATTGTTTTCATTTTATCAATAGTAGCTTCTTTTATATTTTGTATGACCTTTTTTCCTTTGTTTAGTAAGATTTCTTTTATTGGCTTTGTTCCAATTTCTTCTAAAATTTCCTTTCCAATATCTAATGATTTATTCTTTAATATATTCATCCCCGTTTTAAATAAGGGTTTTAAATGTGAAAATACAGCCGAAAATATGGATCCAATACCACGACCGTATTGTAAAATTCTTGGTGCGTGATATATTTCACCAATATTTTGTATATTTTCTCCAGACTGATTATTATAATAACTTGTATAAATCGTATCCATGGTTGTAATAAAAATGATTAATATTGTTTGGTTACACACCTATTTTATATACACTTTTTTTTAAAGTGTAGAGTACAATAGACGGGAACTAATTTATTAAAGCTTATCTCTTCTCCTTCATCATTTCGAATCATTATGGAAATATCATTTATATTATAGGCTTCAAGAGGAAAATATTCAATTCTATTGAAATGAATATAGTTCTTTAATGTTGCTACTGAAAATATTTTTAAACATTTAATTTTTTTACTACCAACATTCCGAGGTTTTATTATATCAGTATAAATAAATATGTTTTCACTTATATCAGACGATTCAAATTTATTGATAAACTTATTTATGTTGTCAGAGAATTTGTTCAAAGATTTTTCGAATATATAATTTGATGACGATAATATGGGATCTTTTTCATCAGTTGTTGTAGATTCAGGACTAGTTTTTTGAACATTTTGTTCTATGTTTGAACTTTTTATATCTACGTTACGAGTATCGTTTTCTCTTATAGATATATTAGATTGGGGTTTAACAATGTTTAATGTATTAACAAGTTTTGAAGTTTTATTAATATTTTTTAGTTTTAGCTCGTCGGATGTTTCCATTAGTTCTTTAAATTTTGCTTTAATTTCATCATATTCATTATTAGAGTCAATTTTCAATGTTTTTACAGATTGATTATTTAAATTTGAAATGTTGCGTTTTTTACGTTTAAGTATATTTTGATTCATATTTAGTTGTTTATTCTCTATCGAGAAGGATATATCTGATAATCCGACTTCCCACTGGTCACTCATGCTAAGAGATTGCTTTAATAAATTTGTGAAAGTACTTGAAGTGTTTTTATATAAATTTACTGAATCGTTACTTAATAAAGTAACATAAATACTATTTTCCTCTGTGCTTGATGCCATATTACTTAGAAATGTTAAATATTATAAGTTGTGTGTTATACATATATGAAAAATTTAGTTTATTAACTAAAATCTGTTTGATTAATCCATGAATTATATTCTTTTCCGAAACCCAACCATTTTACAAATAGTTTTTCGCCTCTACGTTTTAAGACTTTTTCAACTAAAAAGATGTTAGGAACTTTAGTTTTTAATAACTCCTCTTGATAAAATCCACCTTTAATTACATTTCCATTAAAATCTTTTAGCTGGTATGTGACAGGGTTTGTTGCATTAATTTTATTTACTTTAAAAACTTCTGTAGACCAATTTGGTGTATATCCCTTTTCAAAAACATTTTTATATTTGCTTATGCGAACAAAATCGTTAATATTGAATTTTCCATTTTTAAAAACTTTTAAATTATTATATACAGTTCTTAGAAGTTTTTTTTCATTTCGCTTATTAACTGAACTAGGTTTCATCTTTATACTTCTGTGATAAGATGAGTTATATTCTTTCAACAGCTTATCTAATGTATCTATCCAGTTATAATTTCCTTGCATACTAAATTGTTTCCACATTTTATTTTTTAAAGTCCTATTAAATCGTTCAACTATTGAAGCTTTTAAATTTGAATATGTATGATAATGATTAATGTTTAGCTCTTTCATTAAAGTTTTGAAATGTGTGTTGTAAAATTCTTTTCCTTGGTCTGAATGCACGTTTTTAGGAGCTTTGTTACTGTTTAACTTTATAATTCTTTTAAATGATTTTGAAACCTCAAATCCTGTTTTAGTTTTTAATGCCAAAGCGTAGGCATACTTTGAGAAAACATCTATTACAGTAAGCATATACTTGAAACCTTTATTAAATTTAGCATATGGCATCATCTCTACCAAATCTATTTGCCAAGTATCTAAAATTCCCTTTTGAATAAACTTACGTCGCTTAAAGTTTTTTCTAGCTTGACTATGAATTTCGTCAATAAGATTTTTTTTACTCATATTAATAAAAATATTCTTCCTTTTTAATTCATTAACAAATGGTTTTTAAGAGTGCAAACATGTTTCATCAGTTTATATATCCATTTACAATGATGGTTTGTGGTCCCTCAGGCTGTGGGAAATCTACTTTTATTAAAAATATTATAAAAAATCAAAATATAATATCTAAAGATATAGACCGAATCATATGGTGTTATTCTGAAAAAAATTCACTTTCCAATATAGAAAATGTAGAGTTTGTCAGAGGAATTCCAGAGACTTTTAATACGAATGACGAAGAATCTACTTTGATAATATTGGATGATTTAATGCTTGAAACATCAAATAAGAAAGTTTGTGAACTGTTTACAAAAGGATCTCATCATAGAAATTTATGGCCTGTTCAACGATTTCGAAAGGTGGCGTTCGTTCGCATTCTAAGCGATCGAAAACTGATTTGGGTTCAACTAATGAAGTTCTATACGAACGTTCGTACGAACGACATCTCGAAAGAAAACGTAAGTAATTTTATACAAAATTCTGTTCAACAATTTCGAACGTATTGTCAACATTGCGAACGCAAATGTCAAAAACACTCACTTGATGTTTTGTTGTCGTTTGCAAAAAGTTCAACATTTTTAAATAACAAAAGCACATAAAATTAAAAACAAAATAAAATTAAAAGAAAAAAAATGGAAAACAAATGGTAAGAATGTTAGAATATTGTATGTTAATAATTATTTTGTTAATAATTTAATTTTAGCTTAAAAAAATCAACAATGCAACAACTGCAAACTCTAGTAGAGTACATGGAGGAGAATCCTGAGCTAGCCAGAGGCACGCCAGTGTTTGGTTCAAACAAATTTGCGGTAGAGGAGAATTGGAAAAACTTGTGCCAAAAAGTAAACGCCCTGGGTCCACCTACGCGTTCCATTGCAGAGTGGAAAAAGGTAAGCAATAATACAAACAAATATTTCAGAAGTGGACTTTATATATGTACATAGTATACATAAGTAGTGAACAAATGGTTAGAAACCCTTACTCAACACTATTAAAATTTTACCACATTAGCATTATTTGTTACGATTGTAGACATACTTAACTATTTTTGGACTTTATATTCGTAAAATTTCACTCACAGTATACCCTCCTTACCACTTAACATTTTATATTAAAACATTTTTTTACAGACATGGGCAGATTTGAAATGTCGAACCAAAAAAAAGATTGCCGAAAACAAAAAAAGCTTGCAAGAAACTGGTGGCGGGCTATATAAATGCAACTACTTATCTGCGCTGGAGCAGGTAATTGACCGAACGCTGTTATTGTCGTCAGCTGCATCGCCTAGTGGCAGAGTGTTTGGTGGCAACGTAAAAAGTTCTGCCGCTCATACAGTAGACGATTGTTTTCAACTATTAGTTGAGTCGCCACCAAGAGTTGCCAAAGCAGTGGCGGTAATTACACCAAGCAGAGGCAACTGCATAGAGAAGGAGAGTGAAGAGAAGAATCCCTTGGAATCAACTGACCGGGCACAGGCTTTGCAACAAACCCCGACGGACAACAGGACTGTTTCTAAACGTGCCCACCAGAGCGATAGCGATAGTGAAAGGCCAGCTTGTTCTTCAGGAAAAAAAAGGAAGACGGCTGTCGACGAACAGTTATCGCTAATTCGTCGTCAACTGCGTGTGGCTGAAAAAAATGCGTCAACAGCCAGGGACCAGGCTGATGCGACAAAAAGATTGGCTGATGCTGCAGAAGTGCAAGCAGAATCAGCCAAAAGAAAAGCTGAAGCTACAGAAGTTCAAGCGAACTCCATAAAGTTAATAGCAGAAAGTATGCAGAGGTTGGAAAAAAATATTGAGTGCTTCATACTTAATTTTAAAAAATAAAAAAGGAATTTTTCAAGTTTTTCCTACAAATTTTTTTGCTTTAATTTTATTATTTTTAAACAACTACCTACATACATATGTATGTGATAAAAAGTCATAATTTTTTATTTAATTTAATATAATATTTTATTTAGTGAAATCTAATTTTATTATTTTTGTTCTGTTAACAATTCGAATTTTTTTAAGTTATTTTTTATTTTTTCTTTGTTTACTAATTATTAAAGTATTTTTAAAGTTATTTTTTCATATTAATTTTATTGTAGTTTCTTCGACTTTTTTTATAAAATTATATTTCTTCTTAAATAATTTTTTGAGCTTAAGGACACTTCGGTTTTTATAAATAAAATATTGATTTGTAATCCATATTTCGATTTCCTTTGGAAATCTTCATCAGGATTTTATTTTTTGTTTCTTAAATTTCAAATTAAAATTTTTTTTCTCCATTTTCTTTTTGACAATTAGTTTTAATTAGATTAAATGTAAATTTTAATTTTTTCTATTAATTGTCAAAAAAGAAAAGGAGAAAAAAATTTTTAATTTTAAATTTAAGAAACAAAAAATAAAATCCTGAAGAAGATTTCCAAAGGAAATCGAAATATGGATTATAAATCAATATTTTATTTATAAAAACCGAAGTGTCCTTAAGCTCAAAAAATTATTTAAGGAGAAATATAATTTTGTTTGCATATTCTAATTTTTTTAAAGTTATTTTTTTTTGTTTACTACTTCTAATGTAATATAAAATGTTAATTTTTTAGTCTTGTTAATAAAATTACAAAAAAAAAAAGAATAATTTGAAGGGTTAATCAAAAAAAATGTAAATTTTACCAGGAAGGCCTTCCTGAGGTGTACTAAAAAATATCACAAAATTGGGGAAATCAAAAAAATTTATTCGTCTGCAAAACCGGAAATGACCAATTTAAATTAAAATTTGTCTAACTTAATCATAAAATTTTTCTTTTATTTTTTAACCGAAATTAGCCTATAGTGTCCTTATTATATTGCAAAAGTTTTATTATGGGACATCTATTAGTTTAGAAGTTATGCAAATTTCTTTACACTCATACAAGTGGTTATTGCATTGTTGAACCGCGAAAACCGGAAATAACTAGTTTAAAAAAATTTATTTTCAAACATTTTTTTGAAAACGGCAACAATTTACAACCCGTAACTCGACAAATAAAGATCATACAAAAAAATATTTCGCACACTTATTCATATCTACTAGAACTATAGTTATGCCAAATATAAAGGAATTCCAACAAAAATTTTTTATTGGGTTGTCCGCTTCACAATGCCCCACATTAGTGGTGTAATCTATCGACAGTCGATGCGTATGCGAAAGCTTCTTAAAAACCATCGATCGTTTTTAAAACACAATTTCCTACAAAATACAAAACACTTATAACAAAATCAGTTTTTCAGACTTTTAACTTATACTCGCAGACGGAAAATTTACTAAGTTGGATTTACAGAAATGTTTTATAATCCTTTTTTATATCAATATTCCAAGCTGAATATTATTCAAATGAAAAAAAAAATTGATTTGTAGTTTTAGAACATTTATTCAACAAAATTTGTAAAAAAAATACAAGTATTCAAATAAAATACAAGTATTCAACAAGTTTGGAACATTTGTATATTATTCATATTAATTAAATTAATTTTTTTAAAAACAAATGTACTTTCTTATACATAGATTTAAATATATTTTTATATTCAGGTAAATGACGAAAATCGATCGATTCAAGACGATCGTTTTTAAAAATTTCGAGCGATTTTAAAATCCATTTCTGAACTATAGAATTATGCAAAAAAAAGTTAAAGTTCACAATAGTTAACCAACAAATTAAGCCCATTTACTTTTGCTGGGTTATGTGTTGGTTAACTAAAGTGAACTTTAACTTTTTCAATCTTTTGTTCCAAATAATATTGAAAGTCAAAAAAAAGATGTGAATGTATTATAAATCCATTTTTCAATATAAAGAAAACGACATTATCGATTTCAAATCGTTTTCTTTTCAAAATCGTTTTCCATCACATACCTTATTATTATTAATTTGAATAAAATAAATTGAAAAAAGTGTATTTGGCTTGCAAGAAAAGGAATACAATTTTAAAAATATTATTGTAAGTTACACTTCACTTTTACATACTTTATTTATTATTTTATTTTAATTTTTTTCAATTTTAATTTTAAAAACACACGGAACAAAGAAAATTGTGGCAAATGTATGCTTCATTAAAAGGAGCTGCCAAGTTGTGTTATTGTCAAACTTTGTTAAACATACATATATTATCATAAAATAAAAATTTTAAAAAACAACAAAAACTATCGATAGTACTGAAAACTATCGTTGGTGATACGATAGTCAAAAACCATCGATAGTATCGATAGTTTCAGACCACTACGCCATATATGTATAGATTAACATTACATTGACTTTTGATAATCAATTAAAAAGTTTAAATAGGTATGTAAATAAGGAAAGAAAAGTTATATATTTGAAGCAATATTACGCCTAATTATGTTGGCTCCCAGTTCCTCTTCTTCAACCTCTTCACTAGCATCATTTGTATTGACGTCTTCAAAGACACCTGTTGGCTCAACACATTTGTAAAAAATACACATGTTATGCAGCGCACAACATGAATTTATTATTTGAGTAACTTTTTGGGGGGCATAGTGAAGTCCTCGAGAACCAATGATGCAGCGAAACCTATTTTTTAATAACCCAAAGCAACGTTCCACAACATTACGTGCACTACAATGCTTTTTGTTATATCTTCTTTCTTCTGTGTTGCTTGGGTTTCTGAAAGGCGTCATAAGATATGGCTTTAATTTGTAGCCAGAATCACCTACACATACATACATATGTATGTATGTAGAAAAAAAAATTACTTTTAATTTATTGATATATGTACATAAAATTTGTGTATACAAAGTAAAGCAAAAATAACTTATGTATCTGCATTATGCTTACCAAGAAGCCATGTGTTTCTTTGCCCATTTTCAAACATTGTTTTTAACGTTTGTTCCATAATGCTGTGCTCCCATACGAAAGCATCATGGTTAGCACCAGGATGTCTGGCATCTACGCATAAAATAAAACATTTATGGTCACAAACCTAAAAATGTATAAACAATTCTTTAACAAAATCATACTTTATAACTTATTTATGCATATGCATATGAATAATACACACTTTTTCAAAACTTACCACCATTGCATTAATGCTGTAATAACCTTTTCGGTTGTAATACAAATGCTTTCTATTGTCACCAGGGGATTTTATTCTAACGTGTGTACCATCTACACAACCAATAACTCCTGGAAAACCCGTAGACTCATAAAAATATAGCTTAGTTGCATTTTCTTCCTCTGGGCGTAACATTCTTATCCACTCATCACATATGGTTCTCTCGAAAAAATCTAAACATTCTGAAACAATTGCGCAGACCGAAGACTTACAAGTGGAAGAAAGCATCTCATTACCTACACACTGCTGATAACTTCCAGTAGCCAAAAACCGGAGAAAGGTTGCAATTTTTATATCCCCACGAATACGGGTACTTCGAAATGTCGAGGCCCTTTGTGCATCAAATTTGTCCACAACACTTCGAAATATTTGTTTGGAGACTCGGAAATTAGCAATAAATCTAATAAAACCATAAAAGCATAAAAGCAAACCCTTGATATAATCCATAACGTAATTTTTGAATAAACTTACTGGCTCGTGGGCATTTCTAAAACATTAAATGCATCTCGTAATTCTCTGCGATTTAGAGGCACAACATCATCATCTTCCTCACCAGCAACCAAAAAATGCACAGCGACAGTCAACATATCCATTATTATGTTTTTGTTTGTTTATTTCACTTTCTTTAACACTTTTTTTGATTACTTTATTTTTTTGTTTATATGATTTATTTCTTTTTTTCTTTTTATTTTTTGCTTTTAATAAAATTTAATTTTTGTTTTCACTTTTTTTTAACTTTTTGTATCAACAAAAATTGTCTATTTATTTTTTGACATTTCTATACAGCTGATAAAATTTCAAACACGGTTGTATTTGTTATCAAGCAAATTAGTATTATTTTTGATACTTTTGAACAAAAACGCAAAAAATTATGGAAATATCATATTTGGCAATACTAGATTTCTTTAATACGTAAGTAACAAATATTGACACTCGTAAGAGCAAGCGATCGAAAGCTGTCGAAATTGTTGAACCCAATATGACTCGAAATCGAGCGAATGGAAGGCGATCGCTTCGTTTTGCTGTCGAGATCGTTGAACAGGCCATTAAGTGTAATTTTAGTTACACAAAATATTTTTCATAAAGGGGCTTATTCGAGAGACATTTCATTAAACTCCAAATATATAGTTATGTTTAAAAACCCAAGAGATAAGACACAATTTCAACATTTAGCTCGTCAAGTATATCCAGAAAACTCAAAATCATTAGTAGATGTATATAATCATTGTACACAACAGGCTCATGGTTATTTAATTGTTGATCTTACTCAAGATATACCTAACGCTTTTAGATTTAGATCTAATATTTTTAATACAGATTACTATATATTTGCAAATATAAGCAATGACCTCAAATCTAAAGTTACTGAAGGAGAACAAACATATTCTCTATGTTCTTAAAAAAGCGGATCACAAACTACGAAATGCAATTTTGAAAAATGTTGACAATGTTGTTATAAAAACTTTAAATGAAATTATTTTAAATATTATAAACAGAAATCATAAAATAAACAAAACTGTGTTTAAAAAACTAAAACCATATAAAAATACTTTGAGGAAAGTTTGCTCATCACAAACCTCTATGCGTCAAAAGAGGAAACATCTTATTCAAAAGGGAGGATTTTTACCCATTATTATTTCATCGATATTAAGTGGAGTCATTGGAAAAATTTTAGAAAATGTCAAATAATTTATCAAAACTTATAGTTCTTCATCCATCAACTTACGAAAAATTTAAAGTTAAATATTCTGATTCAGATTTTTTGCATCGGAAACTCTTACCAATATATGGTTCACATTCTCTAAAAGATATTAACAAATGGTATTATATTAAACAAGAACTAGCTAAATATCTAATTGGATCCCAACGAACATCTAACCAGATTAAAATATCAGCATTAAATAATTTGCGCGATAATGAAACTCAAACTAAAAAGGTGTATAAGAAGCATATTGAAACTCAAACTATAACACCTGAATCGAGTAGTATAGCACTGCAAACAGATTTGAATTTGCCTGAGGAAATTTATACAAATAATGATGATCAAAACGATATGGATACAACAATACAAAAATTTAATCCTTCTTCTGCATCTTCCGTAGCTAAGCGTCTTAAAAGTTTTTCGGAAAAAAGAACCCCAAAAATAAGAATATTATCAAAAAATGATAATTACTCAAATATGAAACAATCAACTTTACCTTACCAATACTCTCCTCGTGTAACAAGAAATCGAAAAAAATTAGATTACGATACTGAAAATGTATTATGGCAAAATATTTAAAAACTTATTTTAGAAATAAAATCAAAAAAAAAAAAATTTTTTTAATAAAAGTGTATTTATTAATATATGTATATTGTTTTATTTATTTTTTTTTTTATGTATCTTAAATTTTTGTACATTTTTTTTTTTATTATATCATAATTATTAAATATTAATTTAAATATCTATGTTCATTAAATATTCATCGTCAGATGAGTCATTTAAAAAATTGTCTATTTCTGTACAAAAGTTGTCAAAGTTAGATTGAAGTCTGAAATGTCCTCGTGCATAAGTATTTATTTGGTCTGAAGCGATAATTCTTTTGTCATCCGCATAACTCAAGACAACCTTGTGTAATTTTTGAGTATACAGCTGATGAAGCTTAGATCTAAATGTATTCATTGTATCAGAAATAATTACTTTTTCAAACAATGATTTTTTATAGTCTGCCATTGAAAGGTTTTTTATGCACGATTTTTTGACACCTTTAGACTTTTTTATTTCATTCATACCGACTGTTTTAAATGAATACATTTTTGATCGAAGCCCAACAAACTCTTTCATAATTTTTCCACTATTTTCATCCTTCATCATACCTAAAACTTTTTTATTTAATAATGGCAGGTTAAAAATATTATTAGGATGATATTCAGATGTGTCAAACCTTGAAGCAATGTCATCATGAATATCAGCATAAAAATCGTCTGTTTTTATTGTGTAGATAAATGAATCTGTATCCATATAATTTAAAGCTAAATTGGATTGAAACTTTGGCTTCATGTATTGATAATGAAAATCGTACATTTTCCATTTAGACAGTTCTAGCACAGCAAAGCCTAAATAAATTGGTTTGTTGTAAGTTATTTGCATAAGTTTTAATTGAATTGCAAACATATTATTGGAAAATTGTGTAATACTCGAGAAATTTGGCTTAGAAATTAGTGCTCTTGCTCCTAAATGATTACGATTTGTAGTTTCCCAATCACTTACTATTTTAACATCTGTACGATTAAGAACGTTTTCCATAGTTTTTCCATAAACAGCATTGTTAAGAAGTTTGAAGAAATCTTTTTCAAATGAATTTTTTGCTAATGTTCTATGATGTGTGTTTAAATCTATATACTTTTTTAGCCATGGAGATTGTTTAAACTTTAACGCTCTATGAATTTTTTTTAATTTCAGTCCATTTTTCAAACACTGTTTAAGAACCCTATAATGAATTTTATATTTTGTTTTTGATGTCAAGTCTGCAATTAGCTTTCTATATTTGGATTCACCAATAATTTTATTTTCTGGACAAAATGGTAAATCATTATGCGTTTCATGTAAGTATTCGGGGTATTCTAAATCTACCTCCAAAAAATAACCAATTTCAGATGTATCTGATATATTAGCAACATCCAAATTATTTAAAATGCCTTCTTCATAATTCCATTCGAATTCTCCATGGGGAAGATATTCTGACATTGCCCATCCATACAAGTTATTTGCGTCGAGGTACATTAAATACTCTGAAGGCTTACTACTGTCAAAGTCTTCCAAATATTTGTTATTTGCTTTAGAATATCTCTTTGAGCATTGAACTAAGCCTCCCCTAATTCCATCTTGTATAAAATTGTACATATTGACATCACTTAGCAGTTCTAACTCTATTTTAGTTGTTCTTAGCATAGCATCCCATGATAGTCCTGGGGCAGTATAATATTGGCATGGGTCAAGTTTATAAATAGATTTACAAATGTGTCGAAAATTTTGAAAAATGTCTGTTAACAAAAGAACATCTGTTTTTAAATATAATTTGGCGTAATCTAATAAGTCAGTGCATTTAAAAGTTCTCCAAACATCTTGAGCATGTTCATAGTCTTCATTAGTGCAATTAGTATTATTTAAAATATTGTAAAAATTGTCTTTAGTGGGAAGATTTGATTCATAAAAGCGTTCCATTGAATCAATGTAAGAGTAAGGAAATACTCCCTTTCTTCTTATTAAATCAAATTCATTTTTCTGTTGATAAACTTTTTTGAGAGTTTGAAAATCATTGTCATTTAAATTGTTGGCAAGAGATTCTAAACTAGACGCCATAAATCGAAAAGAATCTAAAAATCGAATTTCAAAGCTCTTATTATTTTGCATTGGTATAAATTTTGATAATGATATATATAATTCCTTGTTGAGAGGAATTACTTTTATATCACCCTCAAATTTTGATAATTCTTTTACAAATAAGTGGCAATCATAGGAAGAAAAATTATGAAAAAATACCGGTATAAACTTAGGAATTTGGTACAGAAGATTACAAGAGTTATGCGCCGCTCCTCTGTATTTTCCAGTCAAATGACAGTGATCCTTTACTTTGTCACTTCCTAAGATTTTTTCACATATGTGGCAATTTGTTGCAAGATTATGTGAAGTTATCTCAACATTAGTAAGTGCTGTCATGGTTTGATGGGTAGATAAGGAGTTCGTAAAAATTTCTTTAGTGTCCTTAATTAAATTTTCAATAAATACGTAGGGAGCATCTTCACCAAAATAAATGTTAAATCTATCTAAATTATTATCAAAACTACACTTAATATAATAGCTAAATGCACAAGCTATGTGTTTTTGAATGTTTCCATGTTCATCACTCCCATCAATTTTTTCTAAGTAAGCCTCAAAATCTGCATATATGACGAATGGTACATCTAATTGTTTCTGGTAGTTTTTAAAGCGTAACACACAGTCTTCCGGCTTCGGCATTTTTGAAACGACTTTCTTACAACCTTCTTCATGATCTTTCATAATTTTGGCACTTGAAGAGTATTGAAGACATGCGTTACAAAGATATACCCGTCCCTTATGAGAAGTTAAGCTACTTCTTATTAGCCTAAAAAAAAAAAAAAAAAAAAAAAAAAAAAAATAAAACAAAATTAATATTTTGGAATTAAAATTTTGTAATTTACGTTTGTTACCTTGAAATATCTGTTATTAACACATAATGGGACCATTCTTCAGCCGTTAAAAGAAGTAGATTTATATGATGGTCTTTCACTTCACTAGTAAGGTAATATGGTCCCACAATTTGACTTCCCTCACAACCAAATACATTAACACTTATATCTGAATTCGTTTCTTCGAATATCTTAATATCCTTTAACTTAAGAGGGAACTCCAATCTTTCAAAATTTATAAGATTATCTCCTATTTGAAACTTTTCTTCAAATATACTTATATCTTTCAATAAATTTTGATTATTGCCTAAAAATGAAGCAATAATACTCCATTTAAAGCAGTAGTCATCATCGTTTTGGAAATTAAAAACACCCTGTTTTTTTCTTATCCACTGTGGTGTTGGAATATATTTGGAACCTTTAATAAACGATGATTTATTTATATTTATTTCCAGTATTTTTATTTTTAGTAGAGACCATCCACTGTCCCTCTCCTGAAATTCGGACATTTTTGTACATATATTAAAAAAATGGTTTTTGAGGGAGTCCTCCACGTTGTCGCTTAAAGTCAGGAATTGCATTTTAGATCTATGAGTAATAGAGCGAATGTATATATCCTCATTTTTTATTTGTATGTATTCACATTCCAGCTCTAGATTATACTTTATAGTAACGTGTTGTTTTAGGCTTCCATTAAGAATTTTTAAAAGATCCAAACAAACTCCATTGAAAAACTCTTGTGGATGTAGAATCTCTTCTTTTTGATTTTCATAAATGTATGTGACGATTCTATCCTTAAATGCCCTTTTCACACATTTAAGGTTTTTTAAATTGGACATTTCAATAACCTGTTCTCCACTATTACATCTAAGCGATGTAGTAGCATGCGACTTTTCATGCTCCCTCAGATGATTTACTTTTGAGAACCATTTGAAGCATTCACGGCAGTGAAGGACTTCATGAGTGTCGAGCATGTCCTTTTCCTCGAAAACCGATTTACAGAATTTGCAATTGAACGATGCCATGTTATAGAATATACTTTTTATTTTTAATAAATGTTTGTGCACTTTGAAAGTAGTCTAAAGACTAATTAAATAAATCCATTTAAATAATAATATTGTTAATTGCATTTTTTTTTTTTTTATTTTTTTTTTTTTACCCTAACGAAAAGTTTATTGACTCATAATTTAATGCGAAACAAATATTCAAGGTTAATTTTTTAACTTTAAAAAAAAATGCATACGATTGCATTTTTTCTTTTATTTTTACTTTAACGTAAAGGTTATTAACTTGTAATTTCTATGTTGAATATTTAAACTATATTACATATTACTCTCTTATTTAAAAAAAAAATACTCAAACAATTTTTATTTATACATATTTTTTAAATTTCTCTTCATTGCATAAAATATAGATCACCTTATATTTTCTTCAATGAAGAGAATTAATATTACTCTCTCTTTTATTGAAAAATACTCAAACAAAAAATTCTTTATTTTGTTTATATTCAAAATTCCTCCTTATGGAAAATACATAGGGAACAAAAACAGGCAGAATTTTTGCTGCTTTAAATGAAAAAAAAAGCAAAATGCTCCCTCTGTGGTATATGGGAAAAAACGAATGGGGAAGCAGAATTTTTGCTGCTTTCAATGAAAAGCAAAATGCTCCCTCTGTGGTATATGGGGAAAAAACGAATGGGGAGGCAGCATTTTTGCTGCCTCCCCATTTCCCTACTACTGACAACAAAATAGCATTCGCAAAGTACAAACATGTTAGTGAAAGATAAAATTTTATTTATTTATTCATCATATATTTATTATTTAATTCAGGGAAGCAAGCAATAAGACCACCAAACCGCGCCAATTCGAAATAATGATAGAATATACTTACATATGAATAAGCACAGCCAATTGACAAGAGGCCATTTGAAAACACCAAATGAACATTAGTCGGCAAATACTTTGTGGCAAACGTTAACTGAAGAACTAAATATCAATGGACCACCTATAAGAGAAACTGCAGGATTAATATATTTGATTTTAACTTACATTTTAATAGGTTTGGCCCGATTTTAAAGTACACACAAAACATATTATTTTCTTCGTCGTCGAACCACAGTGCCATAAAATCCATTTTTATTATTTTTTTTTATTACAGAATGTCCTAAATAAATTATTTAAACAATTTTCACAGCCAAACACAAACCATTTATTTATTTTTAATTTGACGTTTATTGAAACTGAAGTATATTTGAGCAGCGTTGCCACGAGTTGAAATAAATTGCGAATGCGATTGCGAAAGTCTAACAGAATACCAATTTTCTTTCGCATCGCATTTCATTTGCGCATCGCATTGATTTTCGCATCGCAATTCAGAATAAGCCTCCTGATCATACACCCTATAAAGTTTGCATTCCCGATGATCCTGTTAAAAAAATTGCTGCAAGTGAGGCAATTGAAATTTTAAACAATGCATTGCAATGGGCAGGAGATGCAATGGTGGATCAAAGTGCCATGAGTGTAGTTAGACGCTTAAGGGAGAAGCCAGTATTTCAACTACTTATTAGAAAAGATAAATCAGCAGAAAAAGATAAACGATTTTTTAATGCCTAAATGCTATGAGTAATTTTATTTGCAATGTAATTTTAATTCAATAGATATATTCTCGTGATCTCATTTTGGTTTGTAATGAATTCTAATTTATAATTTTATTTTTACTAGGATCGCCCGGTGTTCGAAATTCGACCACTCGACATTTACTTTCGAGAATACCTGTGCGTTATACAACAAAAACGTACACATTTTAAGAAAACGACAAAAATTGAATATTGACCCAACTTTGTACGTATGTCTGTAAGATAAATTAAAACGCTTTTCAAACACTTTTATTAAAAAAATTTAGAAAAAAAATATATTAGAAATCAACCACAAAAAAATTGTTCCCGTATTTATATAAAAGATATTATTATAGTAATGGAAATAATAATAAAACACATAAATATATACATTTAAATTTTAATAATGGAAATAACCAGAAAAAATTTCACGTTCAAGGGTGTAAAACAGACATTTTTTTTATGAAATTCGACAATCGCTAACGTGAACAATTTCGCTAACATGAACTCCCTAGGTTTTAATTAGTTCACGTTAACGCGAGCGCACTGTATATATTTCTTTTTTATTAACTGCCGGTTTAACGATGTCGAACGTCATCGTTCGCATAGAAAATTATATTTAAAACAAAAACAAAATTCGAAAATTTGTTTTTGTTTTAAATGTAATATTCTATTCGAACGTTAACGTTCGAAATCGTTGAACAGGCTGTAACTTTAGCTATTGTCAATTGACGAAATCGACAAAGATTCCCCCCTTAAGTTATACTTTAAGTCGTTATAAGTTCGGGTATTTATTTGGTCAATTAGTATCTTAATTCATCATCCATTCCCTGGTATCGGTCACGGTGTAGAACTAAATGGATGTATGTGTAACGATTAACTGAATCAGGTGTAGCGCTAGACCAAATCGTGTTGTCAATCTGAATAAAGTAAGGACAATTAACACCCTACCATCGTATAATTTAAGTTTCATGTATACCTAATCTATATAGCAACATATGTTACTGTACTTCGTCTTCCCGGATACGATATTAACGATAAAATTTCTAATGTTAATTGAGTGTTTATATATATATATATATATACATATGTATATATACCTGTTATTATATATATATATACCTGTTATTCCCATGTACAGAAATAAATGTTTTGTACACATATATAGGTAAGTAGAACTAATAGTTATCATAATCCTAAGGAAAATTTAAAGTTATAGTTATTTATGTTAGTAGGTAAGTATGCAGGTTTTTAATAAATGTAGTAAAAATTATGTCATATTTATAATCAGTGTATAAAACGAGAGTTTAAGTTATATAAAAAAAAGTATAATCATAAGGGTTCGCAAGCTATGAATATAATTATCGCCGACACAAATAGTGTAGCTAATGAAACGTTTGGGAAAAATTTATGTGGTAATGGCCACCTTTCCTTGGAGTCAAAATACGCGTTTTGGTTTACTATCAGGGTTAAGTTAAGTGTTACCTGTTGGTCTTGTATGTTGCTGTTTTTTCGACACCTCTTGGTTAAACGTTCCTTGTGAGTAGGGATTGGTGTCTAGATTGTTCGTTGTTTTGATCCAGGAGTTTGTTTTGTAAATTGTGTGATTGTCATTTTACTAAAGGTGGTTATTGTTGTTGTTATCTCCGTGGTAGAATGTATTTCCGTTGTTACTGGTTGGACAGCCGGCTTTGTGTTTTTTTTTTTCAATTGTCGTACCTTAGTGTTCGTCGTATGTTGATAGATTGCTTTCTGTTGTAGAGTGTGCACCTTTTGTTGTAACGTTGGGTTTTTCCGTGGAACCGTCTCTTCTGTTTGATGTGTCATCCATGTGGCAGAGTTGTTATTACTTGATTGGTTTTGGGTTTGACGAGGGAAAGTTTCAATTATGGTGTAGGTGTCACTTTTTTACGCCGCACGTGGCTTTAGCCCGCACGTGCTTATGAGGCTATGGCCCTTATCGTCTAGCAGCAAAAAAAAATTTCTTTTTCCTCCCTTTTTCTTGGTTTTTTTGTTTAGGGGAACGTTTATTTAAGAGGAATCCCTTATCCGGGTACACGATTTCTTCGAATAAAAATATGTATAATGACTTTGAAGACACATCAAACAAACGAGTGTTCCAGATACCATCGATCAAACTTTAATAAACAAAAAACGCACTTTAAATCCGAAATAAGTAGGAAATCTGCTGTTTTCCACGAGATTCGTTTGCTTACCTTTTCCATTATGTGCATTCTAAGAATTTTTGATTTTCCCTCTCTTAAGCGCACAAAACCTCACTCTTATAGCCACTTGTTTGATCTCCCGGTGCCTATAACATCAATGGTTGATGTTATTTATTAGCAAATAAAATTTTATGTTTTTTATTTAAAAGGTTTATCTTTTATTGATTGTCTATAAGGTTCTCAACGCTTCAATTGATTAAAATGCAATGTCATCTTAATTCCTATTACAAATTACAATGTTGCCACTTAATTGCTAATTACAATGTCGTCAACTATAAATAATCTTAATAACTACTTATTACATGCTTTCTTTTTTTTAATTTTTTGTATTTAATTTATTTTAGAAATTCCTTTCAACAGACTAGCGTTTCGGCCACATTTAAACTGCATAATCCCTACCATAACGCGATGGAGGCTTTATCACGCGCCCACTCCTAGTTACTCGGGGATGTCCAACATTTAGTTGTAGAGTTTCGGACTCTGGAGCATTTGATTCACTCGCTTCGGGAAATTTTTCGTTCAAGGTCATCCCCATAGGAGATTCCACATTCACCGAAGGGACTGATTCAATTGCGTTACTATTATCTTGATCAATACTTCTTCGCCTCACCTCAGGAAAACTCACATCAGTAACAATATCATTATTTAACCCATGTCGATTAGAGGCTGGGCTCTGTGTTTCCCTGCGCCCTGCGTCAATATTGTTTCCGTCACCCCCACAATCCTCCTCAAATGCAAGGTCACTAGCATTGAAGTCATTGTTCTTTGTTTTAACAATAAAACGTCTGTTACGCCTAAAATAATTGTTAAAACTGTCCCTGATTATGTATGATCTGCCATTAAAAGATGATACAATTTGACCATTATTCCAATTTTTCCCCTGTTTTTTAAACATTATTAGGTCACCCTCCTTTAATACTGGTAACGATCTTGCGCTCCTATTATAATAATATTTTTGCCTTTCCTTTTTTTTATACAGCCTGTTTGAAATTTCCCGTTCATCTATTCTATTTCTGGTTAACAAGGAATCACTTACTGGTAACTTTGTTTTTAATAATCTCCCAAAAAATAATTCGGCCGGAGCGACGTGCATGTCCGCCAAGGGAGTGGTGTTATAATCTAGTAGATGATATTGAAAACGGTCAGCTTCATTCATTTCAAAGCAGCGTTTAATAATATTTTTGATATTGCTACCCCCTTTTCAGCCAACCCGTTGCTTTGAGGGTACCCTGGACTTGAAAATTTAAACTGTATGTTATACTCATCCGCGAAATGCTTGAACTCCCCTGAACTAAATGGACTGTTGTCACATTTAAGTATCGTTGGGTATCCTATAATATTAAATATTTGGCTAATTATATTGATGACATGACCAGAAGTCTTATTCTGTATTCTAGCTGACAAGAGGAAATTTGAATAGGCGTCAAATAGTGCTATGTAATCTCGTCCTGCGTACTCAAAAATATCCATTCCAACAATATGAAATGGATATCTCGGAGGTTCCTCCTGCACTAAAGGCTCTTTTCGTTGGTTCCTTTTAAATTTCTCACAAATCCTACATGACGACACTACATCCCTGATGTCTTTATTCATTCCCGGCCAATAATATAACTTTCTTGCACGAGCAAGCGTTTTCTCAATGCCAAGGTGCGATGAATGCAACCAATTGAGTAATCTACGTTGCATGCCCGAAGGAATTACTAATCTATGATTTACAAATAATAATCCATTCTCGACATGTAATTCAGTCTTCAATTTAAAGAATTGTTGACTTAACGGATCTAAACGATGGAATCTCGGCCAACCATTTTCAATGTATCCACGAACACGTAAATATTCTGAATCATTTTCCAGTACGCTCCTATAAAAATTGTAATTCTGTTCAGTGAGACAAACAGATTTCGTGACCGAATGAATAACACCCGATAATCCTTCTATTTCTGAAACTTCAGACAATTGTGCCCTCGATAAACAGTCCGCTACTAACATGTCTTTTCCTGGCTTATAAATCACTTTCATAAGGGGATACTTAAGAAGAAACATGAACATGCGTTGTAGACGCATGGTCACATCATCGATATCCCGTTTGACAAGGGCTTCCAGGGGCTTGTGATCACTTTCTACAGTGAATTCCCTTCCGTACAAGAAGAAATGAAATCTTTGACAGGAAAAAACAATCGCTAATAGTTCCTTCTCGATTTGTGCCCACTTCTGTTCACTCTTGCTGAGTGTGCGAGAAGCAAATACAACCGGATGTCCATTCTGAGTTAAGACACAACCCAACCCATCTTTAGAGGCATCAGTTTGTATGACCACTGGTAAATTTGGGTCATAAATAGCTAAAACAGGTCCCGTTGTCACTAATCCAAGTAAATTTTCAAATTCCTTATCATGTTTTTCTGTCCATTCAAATTCTACATCATTTCGAGTCAGATTACGTAACTCAGCCGTTCGTCTTGACAGGCTAGGAATAAATCTGGACAAATATTTTAAAAGTCCCAAAAACCTTAACACATCAGATTTATTACGAGGTTTCTTCATTCCCAAAATTGCCTCAACATATTTTAAGTCCGCTTTGATTTTCCCTTCCGATAAAATATTTCCCATGAATTTAACTTCCCTCTGACGATATTGAATTTTTTCCGGATTAAACTTAATATTCTTCGCTTTGGCCCGATTCATAACTAAATTCATGATTCGATCATGTTCTTCCTCACTGTCAGCGCAGATCGCTAAATCATCAAAATAAACAAGCACTCCTTTTATGTCCCCAAAAATTCTAATCATTTCCTGCTGAAACATTTCAGGGGCACAATTTAGGCCAAAGGGCACGCGTAAAAATTTAAACCTCCCAAAAGGTGTTAAAAATGTTGTCAGGTCTGAACTTCTTTTGTCCAGTTCCATATGCCAGAAACCACTTTTCAAATCTAATACCGAGAAAATTTGTTTACCTGCGAGATTCGAAGTAAGATCATCAATTGTTGGAATCAAAAAATATTCTCGCTTTATACACTCATTCAAAGCTTTTGGGTCTAGACATATTCGAATTGTACCATTTGACTTCTCTACCAGTTGTAAGTTATTGACCCAATCCGTGGGATAATCAACTTGTGATATAATTCCGTCTTCTACCATTTTTTCAAGTTCTAGTTTCAATTTCCCTAATAGCGAATTAGGAATTCGCTTTCTATAGTGAAGCACTGGCTTCGAATTCTCCTTTAATGATATTGAAAATGTTCTTGGAAATTTTCCAAGTCCTTGAAAAACACTACCATACTTATCCATGAATGAAGCTTTCGATACTGTACCAGTAATGCTATCCACGTCAAGCCGTTTTATCAATTTCAACCTCTCACATGCTGCTAATCCGAGTATTGGTTCACATTTATCATTAACTACAACAAACTCTGCTAATTTAAATAACTTTGTGTCTAAATCCTTTAATTTTAGCTTACAAGTACCAAAGACTTGCAGTTTATTGTCATTATAATCAAACACTGGTAGCTCACAATTTTCATTATATAGCTTAACACCTATTTTTTTTACTATTTTCAGTGGAATACAGTTCACGTCGGCCCCAGTGTCCAATTTAAATGTTACGTTTTCTTCTCCTATAATATACTTCTTTGTCCAGCGTTTGCTTTCCGGTGCTAATGAATTTACCCTAAGAATGTGATTACAACTTAATATACTACTTAAATTGCTAATATTACCAATAATTTGTTTACCTTCCGTTTCACTCCAATTTATTCCTGCTACTCTAGGCTTGTTGTCATTTCCCGTGTACTGCTTTCTATCAGATGCTTTCTCCCGGGGTTTACGGCACATCTTTCTAAAATGTCCTTTTTTTTCGCACGAATGGCAAATAACGTCCTTAGCCTTGCACTCAGATTGATGACCAAGTTTCCATGGGCCACCACAGTTAAAACAGAATCTGTTAATTGGCCTTGCTGTTGGTTCAGACTTCTCAACTGCTTTAACGGCATTTATTGTTAGTTTCGCATCCAATATATCTTTGTTGGCGTTTGCTGTTTCGTAAGTCTTGCACATCTCAATAACACGTGCTAATTCTTCGTCACGACCGTCTAACAATTTCAGCTGTAATTTCTTATCATAAACTCCAACGATAATCCGGTCACGCAGCATACGGTTCTCGTAAACCTCTCCACATTTACATTTAAAATCACAGTACCGCATCTGCGTTCTTAGCTCGGTCTCAAACTCAGCAAATGATTGACGTTCTTTCTGGGATATCATGTTGAACTTGTAGGATTCCATTGCCACGTTACGTTGTGGCAAGCAGTGTTCATCGAACTTTGCCAACACCTCATCTAGTTTGCGTTGCTTTACTGCCTCTCCTGCGGTCGTAGTACCCAGCAGAGACTTCTCCGTACCGTCATTAGGAAATAGTGAATTGTAAATGTTCGCACCGCCTGTGCCAATGAGCCAGATGAAGTTTGCTATCTTTGTCATTTCTGACTCCTTTGACTTACCACTAGCTATCATGTACACCATGAAGCTACGCTTCCAATTTGGCCACTCATTGGCCAAATTAGAGCAATCTAACTCCGGTGGTAAGCGATCAGCTGCTGCCATTCCAAGAAAACTTGAACAACTCCCTGACAAATAGTACCTTGGTGTTAGTTAGTTGAGGACAATTCGATGTAGACGTTGCTCTGTCCTGAAAACCACCTGCTGAGCTTTAACAACAAGAATACGTTTTCACTTGTAATGTTTAAATACTTCCGCACGATTTTGTTTAATAATAATAATAATCTATTATTTGTGGAAACGTACACAATCCCACTTCTGACACCATATAACATCAATGGTTGATGTTATTTATTAGCAAATAAAATTTTATGTTTTTTATTTAAAAGGTTTATCTTTTATTGATTGTCTATAAGGTTCTCAACGCTTCAATTGATTAAAATGCAATGTCATCTTAATTCCTATTACAAATTACAATGTTGCCACTTAATTGCTAATTACAATGTCGTCAACTATAAATAATCTTAATAACTACTTATTACAGTGCCAGTGCTATACAGACTTTTTCTAGAAATTGTCTGTATAAGCACGCTGAACGTTGCTGGGCTAATGATACGAGAGTATCATTAGCCCGAAGTAAGAACACATTGAGTCAGTGTTTCAAAACAGGTAAGTAATTTAATTTTACTATGTACCCAAATATATGTATAAACAAAAAATTTATAACCCCAAAATTCCCTTTTTTTACATAGAATCCCTAGATGACGCCATGCACAAAGAGGATCCAGCCGTTGGAAGATATTTCCAACAATCTTACAAGAGATGTCTAATAAGAAACCATTTTGGACTTCGGGAGACCCCGATGAAGCCAGGACTCGACCCGAGGTACCGAAATAAGGTGATTGATATTTAAATATATATACTCATAACTCGGCAAAACAGTTAAGACCGCTTTTCTTCCCTGTATATCAACTGATTTAAAAAAAAAACACACGATTTGGAAGATTTTTACTCATAGTAGTGCACAATATATATTTTAAGCAAATCTGTTCGCCGCCTTCGCTGTTCGCTTACCCTACAAGAACAATGACAGCCATTTGATGCATCATCCGATAGTCATTGCTGATGGGTTTATACATCATTTATTAAGTGCAATATGAAAAAAAAACTGAGATGAACATTCGTGTACGTGTGGCATTATTTTACACCCATACTTGTGAACTTTAATATATTTACGTGAATTTAATACCAAATTGAAAGTGTGTTAGTTTATAAGTTCCGTGTGTGTTTGTTTACAACCGCCATTTCACGTAGGGAAGCGTTCAAAATTAGCTACTAACACAAATGTACAAAATGCGTTTTCTTTTTTTCCCCCTCTATTATCCCATAATAAAGAATTTGGGTGTTCGATTATTCGACCTTTTATAGAAAGCGGTTTTTGAACATATCGACTAAAAAAAAAAGAATGCTCAAAACATGTTAAGTCGTATATGCTCAGATGTAGTATGTTTTCCTCACGTGTGCATAATAAAGTATGGCCGAATTTTTTACCCTTAGGCGAACAATAGTAAATAAAATTGTGCATTCGCGATTTGTGATTCGCCGCTTTTTCCCAATCTATGATTAATTAATCGACGATCAATTTAACAAGTGGTCGGTTAGTTTGCTCGGAACCAACGGTTACGACTTCTGATTCGCCCTCTTCCGGTTACTAAGCAAACAAAAACTCTATCTCAAGTGTTACAAGATTTTCACGAAAAATTGTGTAATTAAGAAAAACGCATGCACTTTCGAAATATTGATATTAATTTTTAATTAGCCTGAATCAGTTGCTGTGCATTTCAGACATTTTATATGTACAACTATTTTAAATTTTGGTATTTTTATTAAATACAAGTGGTAAAATGAAATCCATATTAGTTTGTTCTTAATTAATCAAAGAACAACAACAATACAGCAGACTAAACCAATGCGTAAATGTTACGTATGATTACCTTTAACTTAGGTCATGATATGATTATCTTTTATATATTATATAAAATAGGTGTTTGTCTGTAGATTAAATAACCCATAATTAATATAAGTGACTAAATGACGGTAAAATGATCCAAAATATAATTAAATTAAGTAACCGAGGGATGGTGCAAAACAATTGAGCGGTTACGCGTTAAGCGGCAATATTAAAAAGCAACTGTTGTTAACCCACAGTTATTGTTTTTGATTAATATGTAATCATATATTGCGACAAATGTCGGTTATGTGAAAAGTGTGAATAATTCAGATATACAGTGCGAAAAAAACTTGTCTCCTATTTACTCTACCTTAAGTCCTAATAAAACTAACAATGGTTCCCTCTCAATTTTCAGCTTAATCAAACCTTTCGCCAATTAGATCCCAATTTCACCTATTTCCTACCAATAATATTACATTCTACGCCTTACATCACCTATTGCTTCAAATGTTGAGCGTGTATCACACCAATAAACTGTCCTCTGAGGTTTTCAATTTCATATTGACTGTCACCTACTGCCCTTCTGATCCTGCACCTTAACCAAGGTCTGCAAAGTTTTGCGTTTATTCCCTTTGAAAATTTACTTTGTACAAAGTTTTTTCTGTAGACCTCTTGCCCGGGCATATATTTTACCATCCTGCTTTTAAGGTTATAGGATTTAACATTTCGCAAATACGCGTCATGTAGCTTTTCGCCAACTTTTTGGTGGATAAGTCCATTTGTGCTGATTTCGGCAGTATTAACATTTCTCCTTCCTCGGCTGATTTTAGTTTTCTTAATATTTCATACGCGTCCGCATGCGTGACCATATTGTAACCAGTTAGTGAAAAGTAGGGCGTTACGCCAGTAGACGAATGAACCGTAGACCTAAGAGAGCATTCTATTTTGGCTAGATTCTCATCCCATTTTGATTGGTCATTATCTAAAAGACTTCGGATGGAACTAAGTATGGTTTGGTTGGTCCTTTCGCTCGCATTAGATTGCGGTGAATATATCGGGGTACGCATATGTTTGACGCCAAATATTTCTAAGAAATCCTTAAATGCTTCGGAGGTAAACTGTTTGCCATTATCCGAATGTAGCATTTCTGGCACTCCGAATTTATAAAATACCTCATCTCTCAAAAATTTAATCACAGATTTAGTAATAGCTTTGGACAACGCTTTTAATAAAACAAATTTGGTTTTGTGGTCTAGGACTATAAAAATAAAGGTATTGCCTGATTTTGTTCTAGTATAGGGCCCTAAAAAATCAATATAGATCTTTTGAAAAGGCCTTTGAGTTATGACTTCTTTTCCCATCGGTGGACGCAATATTTTCCTAGGGTGTTTTATTTCCTTACATGTTTCACACTCACTTACGAAGTTTCGGATATGCTTTACCATTGAAGGCCAGTAAAAATAATCCCTTATATTGAACAGGGTTTTCGCTATCCCTCCGTGTAATGTGTTGTCAATATGCGATTTTCTAAGTATGCCTTCTGTTAGGCGGGGTGGTACCCATATTCGCCAGCAATCATCTTCACTATCTAATCCGTTTCGGTTAAATTTTACCCTTTTGTAAATAATACCTTCCTCTACCTTTAAATCTGGAAGTCTATTCGCGTTCTGTTCCACAGTGTCTATGAGCGTTAGATATTCTTTGCTCTTGAATTCTTCGGAATTAAAATCTAATACGCTGCTAGGCTCGGCCATTACCTCCTCCATATCTTGTCGCGATAGCATATCGGGGACTACATTTTTACTACCCTTCCTATGTTCGATATTAAATCTGAAACCTTGAAGCTTTAAGCTCCACCGAGCAAGTCTGCCGTGGAGGTCATTCTGCCGCATTAACCACTTTAAACTGGAATGGTCTGTTATCACTGTGAAATCCATCAACTCTATATATTGTCTGAACCTTTCGATCGCAAGTACAACCGCGAGACACTCTTTCTCCGTTGTAGAATAGTTTTTTTGGGCATTATTTAATTTCCGGGAGAAATACTCGATTGGATGCTCTTCACCTTCATCGTCCTTTTGGAATAAAACTGCGCCTAAGCCAACGTTCGATGCATCGCACTGGACAAAGAAAGGCTTCTCGAAATCAGGGCTAGACAAGACAGGACTGGTCACTAAACGATGCTTCAACTCTTCAAACGATTTCATTGCTTCAGCAGTGAAATTAAATGTAGGGGATTTCTTCAAAGTATCAGTCAGAGGAGCGGTAAGAGTGGAAAAGTCATGGATGAACCGCCGGTACCAGCCTACGATGCCTAGGAATCTCCTAACATCCTTTTGATTTTTCGGCGGTTTTATGTCTAAAATCGCCTTTACCTTTTCCTCATCAGGCTTTAGTTTGCCTCCGCCTACAACGTAACCTAAATACTTCAATTCCCTATAGCAGAATTTGGATTTTGACATATTAATAGTCAGGCCTGCCGCCGTTAATTTCTGGCCCACGATTCGAAGCATTTCCATGTGTTCTTCAAAATTTGGGGAGACTACCAACAGGTCATCGAGGTACACGAACACTCTATCTTTCAGCTCAGGCGGCACCACTTTATCCATCAATCGACATAATCTCTGCGCAGCATTGCACAATCCGAAAGGTATAACCTTAAATTGATATTGAGGCCGACCTGGGACTGTGAATGCTGTTTTCGGCCTACTCTCCTCATCCAGAGGGATTTGCCAAAACGCATCCTTTAAGTCGATTGCTGAAATAAAGTGGGTGTCGCCAAGCCTAGCTAGTAAGCCATCAATGTTAGGGAGAGGATAAGCGTCCTTTTTAGTGACCTTATTCAATTCCCTCGCATCGAGACATAGCCTATTTTTACCGGGTTTCATTACGAGTGTTGTCCTATTATTCCATTCGGCTCCTGCGGTGACTTCTATCACATCCAAATCTAACATTCGGTCAAATTCTGAAAAAATCAACTTCTGTACGGCCGGACTAACTGGATAGTATCTCATTTTCTTAGCGGGGGCATCACCAGTATCGATTCTGTGTGTTTCCAAATCAGTTTTACCTAAACCATATTGAGTATGACATTTAAACGAAAGTTTGACGTTTTCAAGTACTCTACGTTGGTAACTAGTCAAGTCGTGAATTTTAGAGTTTTCTGAACCTTCCTCAGTGATGGCGTTAATTGTTTCGTTTTCGAAACTTATTTTTAATCCGATTTGCCTCCAAAAGTCATATCCGAGTATTAATTCTTGACTCAAATTAGGTACTAAGTATAAAACTGATTCGACCGACTGGTTTCCCGATTTAATAATTGCCTGTATTTTCCCTACTATCATGTGTTGTTTACCGTCCGCCGTTCTCACAGAAGATTTGTAATCCAATATTTTAACCTTCATTTTCCGAACATTTTCTAAACAATTCTTGCCGAGGCAACTTACTGACGCGCCACTGTCGAGAAGACCCTGATAATTCAACCCATTAATAGATACCGACATGTATGGTCTTATGTCGTCTGGCCTACATATTAAAGTTGACACGATTTTTTTTCTTTCTGCTTTTCTTGCAGCATATCTTTTTCGGGTGTTAATTATCTTTCGGCTAACCTTAGGTTCGTAGTCCGCAAAAATTTCCGCCCTTTTTTGTTGGTATAGTTCAAGGCGTTGTTCGTACGAGAGATGGGGATTAATATTTGATTTCGAAACAGGTTGCTGGCATACGTCGGGACTGTGATTTTGTTCCATTTGGCTGTTTTCTGACTTAATTATCTCAGTGGTTTAGTCTAAAATCTGGTTTTCGGTTGGTTTGTCGCTAGCTAGTATAAACTTTAAAAAATTGTCATTTACTGGGTTGGGTTTTGGAATGAACACGCCGGCCCAGTCCTTTGCGTGTTCAGCTTTTGGTTTCCCACACATTTAGGGCAAGTCGGGCTAGTAACGTCCTCGAACCCACATTTATAACAAAATATTCTTCTTTGGGTTACAGGACATTCAATGAACGAGTGACCTGGAGTCTTACAGTTCCAGCAGATAAGTTGCTTTGCTGCGAGGTTAACCTTCTGTAACTCCTCCACTAGCCGCGCTTGATCATCGTTTGGCTCACCATCAAAAACGTCAACTTCATATACCCTACGCGTGTTCCCTAGAGGCGTACGTTGTGAAAAGCGTTTGGCAATGTTTCTTTCTGCCCTTTTGCATTCTTCAAGAAGTTGGTCTAAATTATCAATCTTAATTGGGAAAACTAGCTGTGCTAAACCATCCTTTAAATTATCTTTCACTATCTTAACGAGCTCGGATTCTAAAACGTGTATTCTCATTTGATTTTTGAGTTTTATGATTTCCGTAATGAAGGCATCGGCGGTTTCATTCGGGGCCTGTCTACGTTCCATTATTTTTCGTTGTATTTCGAAATCGCTTTCGAAGTTACGGAATTTTCTAATAAGGTGGTATTTAAACGTAGTCCAATCACATATGGGATGCTTCATCCGAAAAGCCCAAAACCAGGTACTAGCAGCTCCAGTGACCAAATGGTGAAATCCCTTCATTACAGTGTCCCATGAGCAATTATAGTCATGTCGTAGAATCTCTACCCGAAAAACGAAATCTTCAACAGTCAAAGATTTATTAGTACCGTCGTACTTAATACCCCACTTCATTAACTGGTTAGGTGATATGGGATTATAAACGTGGTTATGTGGTGAATTATCAAAACTAGCGGGTTCAAAATAATTTTGTGGACTGTTTCCGAATAATTGTTGTGGTACATGTGGCTGAGGTAATCGACGTTGAAAAGGCATTTGAGGATTATTTGGTGGACGAAATGGTGGTTGTTGTCTATCATTATTGTTAAATGGTGTGCGAAAATCTTGATTTGGGTTAACCTGTCTAGGATTTGGTGGATTTGCCTGTTCCATAGAATGGCTGCGCTCTGAACGTAAAGATTCTCGGATTAGCTGCGGTAACATCAACTGCATATGCTGTACTTCCCTCATGATTGAAGCTTGTGCTGCTCCAACAGATGCAGCGACGTATTCCCTAATCGTCACTTCCTCCTCGTTTACGCCTAAGCCTGGGTTAACTTCCTCCCTAATTGGTGGTTATTCCCGATCCTGTTGATCCATATTGTCACTATTGCGCCTTGCAGGTCTACTTCCTTGTCCGCTTATCTCCCTCGCTGTTAAGCTGCTATACGTTGGTGTACGAATGGTGATTTCGCTCTCCGGTGAAGAATGTGTTTGCGGTCCAAAACCCGGAGGAAACTGAATAGACATTAACGGTGTAACCGCGTTTGTTGAAATAACCGGTGCAATGTTTTGCGGGGCTGATGTTGTGGCCGAATCACGAGGTTGATTATCGTCGCTGGTAACGGGGTTCCGACTAGAGGACCTAAGATTCCTGGTACTCATTATAAACTACCGTCCAAAACAATTATAAGCCCTCAACTTATTCAACAAACAAAAAAGGAAAGTTACGAAGTCAATCAGATCAACTAATTGTCAGCAATAGAATACCCGCTTAAACTTTCAAGGCAAATACTGAACTTCAGACGAAAAAACAACAAATCTATAATCGAGATAACTGCTCGAGTCGCAAAAAAAAATCGAATCCCCAACAAGAATTCCCGATATCAAATCAACGATACAGAAACCGAAAGTATAATAAACAATACTCGGGTAGACAAAATTCCAGAAAAAAAACAGATAAAATCCCAAAACAGTGGATAAATAGGTATACCCCATCCACCGACAAAAGACGCAATATAATTAAATTCAATAAAACTGTAAAAATGTATTTGAGAAAAAAAAATAATCTGTATTATTTAAGATTATTTTCCTAATAATTTAATACCCGTATCCATAAGAATATTTCTAAATTTAACAAAAGGAAAAAAAAATTTTGTATAAAAAAAAAATTCCCTTCAGCCAAATAAAAAACTTCTACGAATATGAGGCTAAATAATTTCTAATGGTTACGTAGGATTCACTACAAAATGTGATGTATAAAAATTCAATAAAAATGTAAAAATTGTATATGTGAAAAAAAAATCTATATTATTTTAGATAATATATTTTTTTGTAATAGTTTAAGTATTTTATAACTTCTACGGTTTAATACTACAAAAGTATAATACTACAAATAATTTATAATATACAAAAGATTTAATAATGTAGTTAGTAAATACGTTTCATTAAACTACAAAAGATTTTAATAATATAATCAGTATAATAAATTTAATAATTCATTAGACTGCCAAAAGACTTAATAATGTAATTAGTAAATAAGTTTACGAATCTAGAAAAAAAGTTAATTAATTTATTTTATTGTGTTAAGTACTGTAATTAATAGCTTGAGGTTGACATGTGTAGCATAAAGTGAGATAAAAACTTGTGGTAAAAAAAAAACTATATAGTTCGAGTCCGCAATTTACCAATACTCCAATCAGATGATTGAGTACAATATTCTTGATAAAGAATGAAATTGTTTTTAAGCATTGTTTTCAATACCTAAAACGAATAAATCTAAATCTTGCCAAATAACAAAAAATTTAAACTGTGTGTGAAAAGTTGGAGTTATTTAGTTTACTGTCATCGAAATAACTAAACAAAACAAGAATCGAAAATTTACACTAATTTGAGTCGCCGGATCCTCTTCTCCCCTTCTCAACTAACTGAACCTAATGAACTCTTAGCTATTTAGCCCACGAATCATGATCAAGGTTAATGAAAAGATTCGATTTGAATCCCTTGACTCCCCCAGTACTAAGTTCCCTTGTCCGACGCTGACGCAACTCAGGCGTGGTACTGTTAACGTACCTTCCAGGACATACATTATCTAACAAAGTTCCTAATACCGAGATCCCTAACAAGTTTCCCTATATGATGCCACGCAATGCAGGCATGGTATCTAATTAATACCTTCCGCGACATAAGTCATTATATAAAAGAAAAAAGTACGAGATTGAACATTTTGAACAGAAATGTTCGAAAGTATGGAGGCCAGAACAGATGCTTTAAAACACCTTCAGGCTAAATAAATTTAACCCAAAGGGTTAAATCACCTTCGGGCCCCACGTTGGGCGCCATTTTTGTAATGTAATAATGATTTGGAAAAATTCGATTTACATCTTTCCAAAAAAAACCTTTTGCTCCGCGATGGATGTTGGCACGCTGGTGTTTACGGCTGTAGCTCGCCGGGAATGGGTGGTTCGTTTCCATCTAGGTTATCACAATTACAAACTTTATCCGTGCCAAAATGTAAACGATGTAAAAAAAAAAAGAAGCAATAGAAAAACGAGCAACGATGTACACAATACCTAAAGAAAGTAGTAAATACCTATAATAAACGGACGGACATTCCAATGACCGAAACTTTCACACTTGGATTGTTTGGCAGGACTCGAAACCTCGGGACAAGATGTTATGGTCCCGGTCAGGCTGCCCACCCCATATGACAGGTTAATGTCAACCGTGACATTACTTGTCGCCTGAATAAAAAAAAAATAATAAGCAATGTCCCTAAACTTACTTACCGCAGTTTATTTCACTTTAGCTACATGGCAACCCCATTAATGAATTATTAGCACATATTTTTTTTTTTTTTAAATCATTCAAATACACAAACGTTTATTTAAAGTTAAAAAAAAAATGAGTATACATATATATGTCTTAAAGTGTAATATTACTTCACATGATATCCTTATGAGTTCTATTTAAGATTAGGTTGTAAATAAAATAAACCAACTATTAAATGTTTTATTAGTCTCTTCTTACTAAATGCTTATAAAAAGAAAAAAATCTTAGGCTGATTGCAAAATCCACTTCACATAAAAAAATAATCATTGTTAAATGGTAACTCATAAAAAAAACAAGCACAATAAATTGTTCTCTTTTAAGTGAAAGACAATCCGACCAAGTTCGTTTGGAAACTTAAGCAAAATAACCGTTGTCACGAAGAATTAATAATCATTGGACCCAAATAACCTAGTTTCGGTTTATGAGATTATATTTTTATCAAACAACTTATTCTTAATTTCAGGTACCTTAAATTTTTAAGTTATGTATTTAAATTTGTTATCGATTTTTGAAATTGTGAATTAATTAACTAATCTATTTATTAATTTCACATATTTTAACTAAATTCAATTATTGTTAATTATTGAGATTACTTAATCCATCTACAATTTCAATTCAGTCATCGATTTATGAAATTTCAATTTATTTTTGATTTTATGTATTTAAAGTTGTAATCGATTTATGAAATTGTGTATTTATTAACCAATCTATTTTCAGTTTCACTTATTTTAACTAAATTAAATTTTTGTCAATTATTGAGGTTATTTAATCGATCCACAATTTCAATTTAGTTATCGATTTATGAAATTTTAATTTATTTTTAAGTTTTGTATTTAAATTTGTTATCGATTTTTGAAATTTTATTAGTATTCCAACTTGTTTTCAGTTCTAAATATTTTAATTAAATTATCTATTTTTTTTTTTTTTTTTTTTATATACATATATATATATTTATATATATCTGTGCTCCCAAGCGATAACCGCCTAAGTCGACTTAAGAAACACTTGAGTTTAAATTTGTTTTTATTAAATATTTTTGAAATAAATAAAACTTTCGTTATAATTTTTATTATCTTAGCATTGTGGGAGTACGAATCTTTGATTCCGAATTACTTTTTTTCTTATGCAATTAATTTTTTCAGAAACGCAAGCATAAATATAAACAGCTTTTTCTTAAAAATTATTTCGACTTAGACGGTTATTGCTTGTGACCACAGATATATATATTTCTTTTTTATTAACTTTAGCTATTGTCAATTGACGAAATCGACAAAGATTCCCCCCTTAAGTTATACTTTAAGTCGTTATAAGTTCGGGTATTTATTTGGTCAATTAGTATCTTAATTCATCATCCATTCCCTGGTATCGGTCACGGTGTAGAACTAAATGGATGTATGTGTAACGATTAACTGAATCAGGTGTAGCGCTAGACCAAATCGTGTTGTCAATCTGAATAAAGTAAGGACAATTAACACCCTACCATCGTATAATTTAAGTTTCATGTATACCTAATCTATATAGCAGCATATGTTACTGTACTTCGTCTTCCCGGATACGATATTAACGATAAAATTTCTAATGTTAATTGAGTGTTTATATATATATATATATATATACATATATATACCTGTTATTATATATATATACCTGTTATTCCCATGTACAGAAATAAATGTTTTGTACACATATATAGGTAAGTAGAACTAATAGTTATCATAATCCTAAGGAAAATTTAAAGTTATAGTTATTTATGTTAGTAGGTAAGTATGCAGGTTTATAATAAATGTAGTAAAAATTATGTCATATTTATAATCAGTGTATAAAACGAGAGTTTAAGTTATATAAAAAAAAGTATAATCATAAGGGTTCGCAAGCTATGAATATAATTATCGCCGACACAAATAGTGTAGCTAATGAAACGTTTGGGAAAAATTTATGTGGTAATGGCCACCTTTCCTTGGAGTCAAAATACGCGTTTTGGTTTACTATCAGGGTTAAGATAAGTGTTACCTGTTGGTCTTGTATGTTGCTGTTTTTTCGACACCTCTTGGTTAAACGTTCCTTGTGAGTAGGGATTGGTGTCTAGATTGTTCGTTGTTTTGATCCAGGAGTTTGTTTTGTAAATTGTGTGATTGTCATTTTACTAAAGGTGGTTATTGTTGTTGTTATCTCCGTGGTATAATGTATTTCCGTTGTTACTGGTTGGACAGCCGGCTTTGTGTTTTTTTTTTTTTTCAATTGTCGTACCTTAGTGTTCGTCGTATGTTGATAGATTGCTTTCTGTTGTAGAGTGTGCACCTTTTGTTGTAACGTTGGGTTTTTCCGTGGAACCGTCTCTTCTGTTTGATGTGTCATCCATGTGGCAGAGTTGTTATTACTTGATTGGTTTTGGGTTTGACGAGGGAAAGTTTCAATTATGGTGTAGGTGTCACTTTTTTACGCCGCACGTGGCTTTAGCCCGCACGTGCTTATGAGGCTATGGCCCTTATCGTCTAGCAGCAAAAAAAATTTTCTTTTTCCTCCCTTTTTCTTGGTTTTTTTGTTTAGGGGAACGTTTATTTAAGAGGAATCCCTTATCCGGGTACACGATTTCTTCGAATAAAAATATGTATAATGACTTTGAAGACACATCAAACAAACGAGTGTTCCAGATACCATCGATCAAACTTTAATAAACAAAAAACGCACTTTAAATCCGAAATAAGTAGGAAATCTGCTGTTTTCCACGAGATTCGTTTGCTTACCTTTTCCATTATGTGCATTCCAAGAATTTTTGATTTTCCCTCTCTTAAGCGCACAAAACCTCACTCTTATAGCCACTTGTTTGATCTCCCGGTGCCAGTGCTATACAGACTTTTTCTAGAAATTGTCTGTAAAGGCACGCTGAACGTTGCTGCCAACATGTCAATATTGTATTCTAATGAATTCGCCTTGGTAGAGTGGTATTTGTTCCGTATGTTGCAGGGTTGTATTTTTTTTTTTTTTTTGTCATTTAAATAGTGATGACACTCAGGGATGGAGATACTCATTTGTAATTTATGAGTAAAAAAAAACGCCAATATAAAATCAACACGGTGTCCGTCACAATTTCATGCCTATGAAGAAAGTTTGCAACTTCGTGTTTATGTTGGGATAACCCGTTTGCTTTCCAGAAACATATTTTTAACTGGTTCATTTTTTGTTGAGTAGAACTTGCAAGAGCATGTTCTGGTTTCGCATCATTTCCTGAAACATGTTCTGCATAGTGGCCATGAAGTTATTCATAGTTTGAATTAAATTTTCAATTGAGGTAGGCATTTGTAGACCTTCCCTAGGAACGTTAGCGTACGGAGGTTGCTTTGCGTTGGAAGTACTCGGGGGATTTTTCGCATTAGGGTTTCTTTTAGGACTTGGGCATATGATTGGTTTTGACAATAATCAATCCCTTAGCACTTTTTAATTGGTATGTATAGTAACTTTTATTTTCTGCGTCCAGGTGTCTTGATATAATACGAAAGTTCGTTTCTGTACTGGCTTGAATTTTGGTCTCTTGAATTTGCCCGCGTCGTATAGAAACGACGTAGAAATTATTCTTACCTACAAGTTGAGTCAACATGTTGACTATGCTATTTGATGTTTGCTCTCGCAGATGTTACCATTTGTTGGCAAAGAGACTACGTTAGAGCCTTTGTATTGTTTGGCCATGCGTTCCTGTTGGTTGGACCTAGGGCTAGCCTTTCTCTTAGTTATTGTTATATATCTGTCCATGCCCGTTTGCACTTTAGTAGTTTTTGGCACAGCTCCTGTATTTATTAATGCAAATCGTGATGTTCCAGGTTTTTCGTTATTATTCCTCTGGTCAGACGACTTCACACTTTGAACCACATTTGCGGTCGGATCAACACACTTGCTCAGGTTGGGCACACTTGAACTCAAATTGCTGTATGGAAAACCAGTTGCGCTGGCAATTTTTGCACTTAAATAATTTTTGTTTAATTCTGGGTATTGAATGTTTTCATTGCTCACGTTCGGGGAGCTTAGTGCTGGTTCACACAGGTCAAGTTTACTTGAACAGTTTTATTTAAATTTTCTTTTGAACTTGCGTTCACGTTCATGCACAAAATGAATTTTTGTTTTCTTTTCCTTCAACTTTGTAGCTTTTTATTATATTACGGATAAAAAAGAAAAGAAAAATACAAAACTGACTGGTACGGTCAAGTATGTACCCCTTTCCATTCTCTTTACCCCTCTCTCCTAAAAGCTCAAGACTTGAAGAGTCAAACTTGACCTGTGTGAACCAGCACTTACCACAATATACGCATTTCTGCTATTTGTGCTGGGCCTACTCTCCTTATTGGGAGTATTAGTGAGGCTCATTCACAAATCTCTTTAAGTGGTTTAAGTGGTAAAAATCGTAACTGAAGCTCATATTTATTGAAATCTAAAAGTCCATGCTGGCGCCATTAATTTTCAAGTTTTGCAAGTCTATATTAAACGATGGAAATCTCAATAACAATAACTGGCCTGTTCGGAAATACATCACTAAACTACATATATTTCATTTTCGAGCAAAAATAAGCTTTTATCAGCATTTAAAAATAAATAATATCAAAGTACTCTAACCTAACATCCAGTCTACAACTGACATGAAATGCTTAACTTTAATACTAATATGATGTAAGTGTTAGGTGTAGACTCATCATGCTAGAAGTTTTCTCATGCTATAACACGGTTGTTAATGCAAATGTTTTAACAACGCTTTTATAACATCAAGTTATAACAGCAAATCATGTCAGTTGTAGACGGGCAGTAAAGAAAATACTCACGCACAACCACCACACTAAAAATGACATCCAATTCGGGTGATTACTCATGAAGTGGCAACACTGCTACTATACATACTTTTATATTGGTAAAATCATTTTAATAATTTTTTTTCCTAAATACAAAGAAAAATGGGAGAAGAGTTTGAGCAAATGGAACCTAGTTTAAAAAATATTATTGAGCAAGAATCGTTGAAATGGATATTTGTTGGTGGAAAAGGAGGTGTTGGAAAAACAACGTGCAGGTATAATCGCTCAAATTTTATTGGGTAGATGATGTGGTTCATTTAAATAATTACAGTTGCAGTCTAGCAGTACAAATGGCAAAAGTACGGAAGTCGGTATTAATTATATCCACTGACCCAGCGCATAATATTTCAGATGCGTTTGACCAAAAATTTACAAAAGTTCCGAATAAGGTAAAACATCAATTTCATACACACTGAATATATGTAAGGCTTAAATCTAGTTTACCGACGCAGCTCCAAAAAAAAAAGTACCTAGGTAGATAGAAAATTAAAAAATAAGAAAAAATAAAATAAAAAAGTTGGCGGAAACGCTTAGTTTTCGAGTTATGAACGTTTTAAGTTTTTATAAAAAAGTGTGATTTTCCACTACATTTTTATCTTTATATGGTCAATATTGGTATCATTTTAAAGCTTTTGACTTAGCGAAGCCGGTACTTACTATCCCAAAGAGGAGCAGCAGAGTAGCTTTACTTAGCGAAGCCGGCACTTGCTATACCATAGAGGAGGAAATCCTTGCGCCCGGCCGAAGACCGGCTATGCAGAGAAGCTTTAGTTAGCGAAGCCGGTATTTGTCATACCAAAGAGGAGCAAATCTTTGCGAACGGCCGAAGGCCGGCTATGCAGAGAAGCTTTAGTTAGCGAAACCGGTATTTGTCATACCAAAGAGGAGGAAATTTTTGCGGCCGGCCGAAGGCCGGCTATGCAGAGAAGCTTTACTTAGCGAAGCCGGTTTTTGCTATACCATAGAGGAGAAAGTCCTTGCGCCCGGCCGAAGGTCGTCTATGCAGGAGTGTTTTCGTTTGCGACGCCCATGTTTATAATTTGATTACGTTTGTATTACACTTTTATTTAAATAAACTACATACTAACCTGGTGCACTTCTGTAATATTTTGATGTAAAATGCAAAAAGAATGTAATGTGAGGTAAAGAGATAGTAATTTTTAAATAAATTTTGTATATCTAAAAAGATATGGTCAAAAGCTTTGAAATGATACCAATATTGGCCATATAACGATAAAAATGTAGTGGAAAATCGGACCTTTATATAAAAATAACTAAGCGTTTCCGCCAACTTTTTAATTTATTTTTTCTTCTTATTTTTCAATTTTCTATCACCCTGGGTACTTTTTTTTTATTTGGAGCTGCGTCGCACTGTGGCTGAAAATTGAATTTCATCGGCCAAAAGTCCAATTGTTTTAGAAAAAAATTAATTTTTGTGAATTTGATCAGAACTAAATTATGATTTCTCGCAAACCGTTATCAATAATTGGTCAATTTTTTTTTGTTATATTAGTGGGATAGTAGTCTTTAAGAAGTGGTTCATTACATCACTGTATCATTTATACCTGATGTGTTATTAAATGTTTCCCCAGGTTCTATATTTTAGTTAAATCCGAATTTTAGAGGAGTAGAACTTGTTAGGGTCAAAATGGGTTAAAGAGATTTTAGTACCATCAGAAAGCTGAAAGTGTCCTCTTTAACCCCATATATACTTGTGCAACTGTTTGGAACTGTCTGTTGAACACTTCTTTTATTTTAATGAAATTACTCGCAAAATTTTTGTTTGCTCTTTTTATTTAAGCTGCTCATATGACTGAAATATAACACAATGGTTTTTCGAACGTTTTGTTTTGAAAAATTTTTTTTGCTTCTTATGAACGGCTGAACATATTTAAATTAAATTTTAAACTGGCATGGCCTGGTAGCTTTTGAGTTGAATTGAAAGAACACGGGTCCATGGAGGGTCGGGAGAGTGACTTGCGGACCCCTAAAATTGGTAACCTCGGAAATTCAAACTTTTAAAAAATTCACCAAAAATATATTTATGGATTGCAAAAAAAAATTAAGCTTAAGCTGAATTACAAATAATATGCTTAAATGTTTAGGTTATCTCCTTTGCCTTTGGAGATATTCGGGTAAAACGGATTTTTTGGCTTGATTTTATAACGATTTTCCAGTTTTTTAATCGGGTGGATTATGTTTAATGTCAAACTGTTATCAATAGTGGGTTCAACACTTTTTATATTGGTAGTAAAGCAGTCTTTAAACAATGTTATGTTGTATTCCTGTACCGATTATACCTGCTGTGTTATTAAATATTTTTTCAGGTTCTATATTTTAGTCAAATTAAAGTTCAGAAGAATAGAATTTATGATTTTACTAGCTGTAGGAAGGTGAGAATATCCACTTTAAACCCAAATGCACTTTTGTAACTGTTTGGACCAGCCTATAGAACACTTTTTAAGTTTGTGTAAAATTATTCGCAACATTTATTTTGCTCTTTTTATTTTGCCTATTTATATGACTGAGATATAAGTGTACCAAGCCAAGTTGTGCTAGATATTTAATATTATATAATTATCAATACCTATGGGATTTTAAGCGTATCCTACTTTAGCCCATTTTAGTTTTTTATTTTACCTTATTATGCTACCTAGGAACAGAGTATAATGCAAGCTATGTATAAAAGCCAGTGGTTTTCGAATAAAATCTTAGTTGTTAAAATATATCTATATAACAATCTAATTTTTAAATATTTATCTATAAAAATGGAGAGCTTCAGCTATAAAGAATTATCCGAAGAGTACTTTAAAAATATATATACATAGGTGTTGATATAAGTCTTATATAAGATTTAAAACAATCATTGATGTACTTGCATGCAATGAACAAATTGATTATAGAAAATTTGGGGATTATGCCAAATAAACAGGACGAATATATACTACCAATTATTCATGGAGAAATAGGTCTGCAACAATTCATAAAATCCTTTATCATGGAGAGGATGTCATTAGGGATCATTTAGTACTACTAGGAGATCTGTCAGAGGACAGGAAAAAAGGAATAAAGATTACAGATTTTATAGGGAGCACAATACCAGAAAAATCCACGAGATTTTACAAACGAAGATCTGTTTTATATACACTTGGCAACGATAGATCCGCTCATCTCTAGCATTCGAAGTCAATAGAATGAAGAACATCGGGACTTAGATGAAGAAGCAAAAGGGCTGCTACAGGACAGAGGTAATACAAAACCAAGTATGGAATATTTGGAGGCAATTTTTCAGTTTACTGAACTACTGAACCGATTTTAACAAAATTAAAACTGTAAAAAAGTTCAAGAAGTCTTCTCTCCTGTAAAAAAAAATTGCAAAATTATCTCTATCGGTTCAAAAGTTACAGATTTTTGGCCGATGAAAAACGATTTTCAGCCACTGTGCGTCGGTAAACTAGATTTGTTCCGAATATAACATCAGGCATTTCACAGAAATCAATTCCGATCGAAAGTGATTTCGTTTTATGTGAAGCAAGATACGAAACCACTTCCACTTACGATCGGAATTGATTTCTATAATACTTTGTAGCAGGGCTGGTAAAAACCCAGGTTTTTGTGGGCCTTTTTTGGTTTTATGGTTTTTTAATATTTGGCATAAGCAATGTGGTCAACTTATCTTTTTGCGGTAAGCACGAATATTTTCAATATTTTTTATGGACTTATGTATATATTACATATCGTTGGTCTCATGTAGAGAGGCCCTAATTCACATAAATGCAACTTTACAGGAGAAGGAAAAAACAATAGAAACTATGTATCATAATGTAAAATGGCTTCTTCAATTGCTTGTTAAACTGATATTTTTGATGCTATTGTATTAAATTTTTGTGACGAGGTGTATTTGTGGGAAATGTATTGGAATCACTAAAAAACTCAATTTCGAAAAAAATCGAGTTGGGGGTTTCTACATGAGACCGACGATATGTATGTAAGTCCCCTACAAGAATAGTGACGGTCATTTGACCTATCATATGACCGACATTGCTGATACAGATATCGGTCATCGCGTAGTAAAAAGTTTCTATCATTTTCTTAAGGCCAACGTGAAAAAAATGACCTAAACTTTTGTGTACGTGTGATTTTGCATCCTTCTTTAATCTATGAATTTGTGGTAGATAAAACATATATCTGAGCTGTTTACTCTTATACTCTTTACATATCAGTACTGATGTATCAACCGGACACAGCTGATTAGTCAGTACTGATGCATATACCGGTCATAGCTGACTAGTCAGTACTGATGGTTATATTCGTCACTGTTGACGTACTTTTTAGCTTAAATAAAACACGATTCATTTTATTAAATTCTCATACATACTTTTTTGTTTTTTATTTAAAATAAAATTCAATATTTGTTCGTTTTACAAAATAATTAAATAAATAATTGCAAGTGTGTTAGTAAAATTTTTTTTGTTTTTAGTTTCGGTCATCCATTTCTTGTAGGGTCGTTATACATATTATGCCTTACCTGTCAAGTGATATACAGTGGAACTTTATTGAACTTTTACGCTCTTTTTTAAAGGACAATCATCTATTTTAACTGGCTGTCATCTATAAAATTTGTGTCGTCTTAACATCTTTTTTTATAATCTGTCATCTTTGTCCTCTTTATTTTTAAAAGCATGATTAATATTTGCTTTTAATTTTTTAAAGTAAAATACATTTTATTTCACGGCAACCACCGGTTTTTTCTGTCAAATTGTATGGAAAATGTTGTGCCATGCTTGTTTTGTTCATACTCTTACTGAACTCTCATACACTTGCAGTATAAAATTTGGAATAAGGTAGTGCAATGAATTTTTAAGTTTCGTTATTTTTTTAACTAATTAAGTAAATGTAAATTTTTATACAAAGGATGAAAAGCGTACTTTCTTCAGCTTATTATTTGGCGAATATGATGCATTCCAAATATGCAAACTAATTAGTCAATATAACGAAAAAAAAGCAGAAGAATGGATAAGTCAAATCACCATTATTTTTTTGCACACTGTTTGGTATTCAAAATTAAAGATGTATGGCCTTGTTCATAAACAATATTCCATACTTATTACAGGTTTATAAGTCGAATTTTATATGCAAATTTGTTTAATTTACCTTTAATAAAACTGAAATATTTTTTTATGAATAAGGGGGGGTTGAATATTTTTCACAATAACAGTATTCAATTCAGTTTTTTTTTATTGAAAGTGACACTTTTACAATAAACACAAGGAAAAAGATTTACACAAAATGTTGTTTTAAACAACCTTTAACCAAGTGAAACAATAAGATTTAAAAGACGCAACAATGCGGTGCGCAGAATGACCCCAGGAAATATAGCCCCAAAAGGAAAGTGAACAACGGCCTAAAATTTAACATGATACACAACAACACGCGATTTTGCGGAAATTTTTTGTTTTTTTTTTTTGGGTATTCTGAATTTTTTCTTTAGGTTGTTTTTGCATTTTAAGTGGAATGAAAAATGACCCCAATATCTAGGAATCAAAAATGGCCGAAAATAAAATCACAATTTTCACTTTGGGGCTATTTTTCGTTTACTAATAAAAAAAATGGATATTCTTATACCAAAGTGGAGAAGATCTTGACCGGCTATGCAGTTACTGAAGCCGGTGTTTGTTTTACCATAGAGGAAAAAAATCCTTGTGCCCGGCCGCAAGCCGACTATGTAGTGAAGCTTTAGTGAGCGAAGCCAGGAGGCTTATTCTGAATTGCGATGCGAAAATCAATGCGATGTGAAAATGCATAAATGCGAACAATTGCTATTCTGTATTGCGATATTCGCAAGTTTTTTTTAATCGCATTTCAAATGCGAAAAGGTGACAAGTCGGTATTCTACATTGCGAAAACAAATGTCAAATTCGCAAAATTTATTCGACAACAAAATAGCATTCGCAAAGTACAAACATGTTAGTGAAAGATAATATTTTATTTATTTATTCATCATATATTTATTATTTAATTCAGGGAAGCAAGCAATAAAACCACCAAACCGCGTCAATTTGAAATAATGATAGAATATATGAATAAGCACAGCCAAATGCTCATCGGTCGGCAAATTCTTTGTGGCAAACGTTAACTGAAGAACTAAATATCAATGGACCACCTATTAGAGAAGCTGCAGGATGGAAAAAGTATGAAATATATAAACCAGTTCAAAAATATTTGACTTTAACTTAAATTTTAATAGGATTGGGCCGATTTTAAAGTACACACAAAATATTTTCATTTTCTTCGTCGTCGAACCACAGTGCCACAAAATCCATTTTTATTATTTTTTTTTATTACAGAATGTTCTAAATAAATTATTTAAACAATTTTCACAGCGAAACACAAACAATTTATTTATTTTTAATTTGATGTTTATTGACACTCACGTATATTTGAGCAGCGTTGCCACAATTTGAAATAAATTGCGAATGCGATTGCGAAAGTCTAACAGAATACCAATTTTCTTTCGCATCGCATTTCATTTGCGCATCGCATTGATTTTCGCATCGCAATTCAGAATAAGCCTCCAGTGTTCGCTATAACATAGAGAAGAAAATCCCTGCATCCGGCCGAAGGCCGTCTATATACAGGTCTGTTCTGAAAATCACGTGATTTCAAATCACATGTGCTTTTAAAATCACACGTGTGATTTTGTAATGTTCTGTAAATCACACCGTTTTTGTGTTTTTCGGTGTGATTTTTAATTGACGAAAGCACATGCAAACACAAACAGTTTGTTCTACAAAATTATAGCTAGTTTTTAACGCTTTTTATGCGATTTAGCGATCTCAAATTAAGTTTAGGATGTGTTCAAAATTTTGCAATTTTTCGCGAATTTACCCATTTTCGCAATAGAAGCGATTTTTTTTTTGTGATACTTTACAGCTCTTACGATTTTTAATAAATATTATACTTTGCTTTCATGCCGCTGTTAGCAAATTAGCGATCTTTAATTCAACTAAAAAAAACAAACTGATATCACAACATAAGTCTCAAAAGCAAATATCTTTTTTTTAGTGTCGTCGAATTTTCATATTTTTAAAGGATTTGTTGCACACTCGTAAAACTGCTCTAAGTGGAGAAGCAGCTCGCGCTTTTTGTCATTATTTCTTAAGGGCAAACAGGTCGTTTTTGTTTGTCTGCTTTTGTTGCGTTTTGCGGTGTCACCCCGCATTGGTTAGTGTTTCGGCGTCGTATAACTGTACCGAGTTACAGTTTTTGCGGTATCTGCATTAACTATATGCAATCGTTTTTAACCTCAATTTGAGGTTTTGTTTGGTGGAGAACCATTTATAACTCATGTGACTGGTGGAGAACCAATATAACTCAGACGTTTTACTGGTGGAGTACCAAGAAAAAAACTCAGAAGATTACTGGTGGAGACCAATATACTCTGGAGCGGATTCTGGAAGCTCTCGCCTTCCTATGCGAAGGTTTAGGTCGAACGAGGACTTTGCGGTTTAGGCTCCTAAAATTTGTGTGATACCCTGGCAATATAACTATGATTAGTTCGCCAAAAAAATTTTAGTTTTAAGAAAGCCAAAAAAAAAAAAAAAAAAAATAAAGGATTTGTTGCAAATAAAATAGTTTATTGCATATACAATTAATAAACAACACATTGAATATTTTATTTAAGTAATTTATTATGACGACCATCTTACAATAGTCGCAAAAATAACAAAGTGATTTCAAAAAGTTGTTTACGTAGCTGAACGTTTTGAAATCACAACATAATATGCCCAGAACACCTTTCTTGTGATTTCAAATCACTTTCATAAAATGTGATTTTCAGAACAGGCCTGATAGAGGAGCTTTAGAAAGCGAAGCCAGTGTTCGTTATATCATAGAGAAAAAAACTTTGCGCCCGGCTAAAGTCTGGCTATAACGTGAAGCTTTAGTAAGCAAAGCCAGTGATCGCTATACCCTAGAGGAAAAAATTCTTGGTCACGGCCGAAAGCCCAACCATACTATCAATCCTACGATTTTTAAAACCAAAACTGTATAATTATTTGGATATTGAAATCGGGATTTTAAATTTGGGATTTTTAGTTTCGGGCATATGAACTCCACCCAAAATTTTTAATAGAACTGTCTTTATGTTCTTTTTTGGGGTTAAAATTCATTGTAAATTTTGAGGTTATTTTTCATAATGAAGAATTACCCCAAATTTAGAGTCATATTTCATTTTATTTTTGGGATTATTTTTAATTTTTTGGTGGTAATTTTTCATTAAAAAAAATGGGGCTATATTGCATTATGAAAAATGGCACCAAATTTTGGGTCAATTTAATTTATTTTTTGACGTCAGCAGTCGTCGATGGCTGCGAGTGTAAGACGGCAAATCCCTCTGAGGAGATCGAGCGGTAGCGATCGAAACATGTCAGGGTAACCAGCCGCCTGGGTTCGAATCTCAGGTTAGTCAAGAATGAATGATTATCAATAACAATTTTAATTAATTTTCATGTTGTTAAATTCCTTTCTTTATTAAAATAATTTAATGAAAATTAAATTTGATGAACTAAAGCCTGATTAAAAATATTGAAAATTTGGATTAAAAACCATAAATAGTTTAACCATATTATCACAATACTAATTATTGTTAAAGCTAAGGCACGAGCTCTATGTGTACATTTGTCCTTCAAGTTTTGCTGACAAGTTCAACAAGAAAAAGAAAGACAAGCATGAAAAAACAAAAATGTACTTTGGACTTCAAGAAGAATTCTTGACAAAAAGTACGAAAAACAGAGGTAAAACATGTAAAATTAATTAAAAATGGTTAATCATACCAAAGGTTAGATTACAATTTGGTTTAAGGATTGACGTTTGACTATTGACGTCAGCAGTCGTCGATGGCTGCGAGTGTAAGACGGCAAATCCCTCTGAGGAGATCGAGTGGTAGCGATCGAAACATGTCAGGGTAACCAGCCGCCTGGGTTCGAATCTCAGGTCAGTCAAGAATGAATGATTATCAATAACAATTTTAATTAATTTTCATGTAAAATTCCTTTCTTCATAAAAATAATTTAATGAAAATTAAATTTGATGAACTAAAACCTGATTAAAAATATTGAAAATTTTAATTAAAATTATAATAAACATATCGCACTTGTTCAACAATAGTGTATTAACTCAAAATTTTAAAATTTTCAGTAGAAGCAAAACAATTTTTAATTTAATATGAAAGGCATATGAAAAAGTATTTTTAAGTGGGTAGATATGAATAATACCTCTCGATTGTTCATCTATTAACACGGATTTTAAGTGAAGCTTAGATTAAATTAAAGATAAATAAAATTTTTAAATGTTTTTATTTGGTTTAAAATAGATAGGACTATATAAAACCATTGTTAAAATAAAGAAGATTGTCTAAAATGTAAAATTACAAAGAGAAAAGTTTTATTTTATTTATAAACTTAAAAAAAAAAAAATAATACCACAATGCCTGAATGCAGTAAATGCAGGACTGCAATACGTGGGGAGACAGGTGTAAGATGTATGCGAGTGTGCAATAAAGAATACCATTGTACAACTAAATGTGCCGGAATAGATCAATATTCAGCAAAGGTTCTGGAAACAAACAATTATGTGCGCTTTATATGTGATGACTGCCTGCAGTACATACAAAATGTGGATTTGGTGCTTAAAAATATTCAAGATGATGTCAATAAAAGTAAACAAAACCTAACAGAGTATAAACATGAATTCAAAATGTCGTTGAAAGAAAATGAAATAAAGCATTTACTAGAGGCTAAAGAAAAACGATATGAAGAAAGATTAAAAAAAATTGATAGTGCCCAAAAATCATTCGAAAAAAATGCTCAAGAAATAAAAAAATTATATGAAAATGTAAACCAATTTGAAAACAAAAACAATGAGATGTGCAACAAAATTGAAGAAAATAATATAAAGATGTGCAAAGATATAAAAAAGGTTGTAACAGAAATTAGCAGAAAACAAAATAAAATGTCATATGCTGATGCAGTGCAATCTAAAACAATGATGCCAGATGCTAAAAGACAAACGCCATTAATTATAAAACCAAAAGAAAAACAAAATGTAGAAAAAACAAAGGAAGAACTAAATAAAAAAGTGAATCCTATCAATTTAAAAATAACTAATGTAGAAAACAGAAAAAATTGAGCTTTAGTAATTCAAAGCGAAAACGAAGAAGAAAGGGAAAACATAAAAACGGCTATACAAAGTAAATTGAGTGAGGATTATGAAATTAAGGTGCCCAGCACAACAGAATTTTATATAGACATTACTGATATCTCGTTTAAATATTCAGAAGAAGAAATCATTGAAAAAATTCGGAAACAAAATCCAATTATTAATAATTGTGAAATTAAAGTAATAAAAGCATACGAGTACAAAAGAAACAACAGAACAATATACAATGTTAAAATAAAAACGGATAGTGAAACATATACAAAGGTAATAACCACGCAAAAGCTAAATATAGGTTGGGAAAGACGCAGAGTTTTTGACGGTACTGAAGTAAGGAGATGCTTTAAATGCAATGGATTCAATCATTTATCAATCGAATGTAAGAATCAGGAAATGTGTTTTAAATGCCATGGAAACCACAAATCCAGAGAATGTAATAAAGAACCGGTAAATAAATGTATAAATTGTATGAGGATGAATCAGAAATTAAATATGGGATTAGATGAAAATCATGGGACTTATAGTAAAATATGCCCAGTGTACCAAAATAAACTTCAAATAAGAAAGAGACAATTGGGGTTTTCCGTGTAACAATTTAAGAATATATATATATTATATACAAACGTACAAGGCCTTACAAATAACTTTAATCAAGTAGAAATAATAGCAGCAACGGAAAAGCCAGATTTTTTTATATTATCGGAAACACATATGACAGAAGATATTGTCGAAGATGAAATATATATACAAGATTATAATCAACTAGTATTGTTGTCAAATTCTTCAAGAACTGCGGGCGTAATCATATACTACAAAAAAGAATGGAAAGTCACAAAAAAATTCAAAAAAATAGCACAATCTAAATATTGGATTATAGCCTGTACAGCATTGCGAAAAAATGTAAAATTGATAATTCTAGCAGTTTACAGATCACCCAGTGGCTCTGAAGCGGAATTCTGTGAAATGTTTCAGGAGACTTTAGAAGATTTATGTGAAGAAACTAATGACATAATTATAACCGGAGATTTTAACATAGATTGGTCAACAAATAATTTTTATAGAAATAGAATCGAAAGTACATTGAACGATAATGGTGTTAAAAAAATGGTAAACGAATACACTCGTGTAACAAATGTATCGAGAACTATAATTGATTAAGTTATTACAAACATTACTGAAATAACGGTGCAAAATTGTTATAAAAATAAAATATCAGATCACGAAATGATTAAAATATTAATAAAGGATAGAGTAACGAATACTGAAAGGGAAAATAAAACTTTAGAAATTTTTAAACATAACAAAACCAAATTTACAAGAGAAATAAATGGAAAAATATGCTATCATGAAAACATAAATGTTAATGAAAATGTACGAATGTTTGATAAATGTTTGGAGGAGGCAATACAAAAATTGACTTTCAAAAAAACAGTAAATGAACAAAATAATGTAAAGAAATGGTTTAGTAATGAATTACGGGATTTAAAAAGACACAAAATAAATGAATACCAAATCGCTAAAATTGAAAACACTATTGAAGCGTGGGCAGATTACAAATCAGCTAGAAATATCTACAAGGTTAAAATTGAAAAGGAAAAATTTAAATACATTAACAATAAAATAAATAACGCAAAGGATCAAAAACAAATGTGGAGAGAGATAAAAGATTTAGTAATAAGGAAAAATAAAAATGTGATAAAATCTGTGATATTTAACAACGTAGAATTTAAGGAAAATATTGACATAGCTAGTAATTTCAACAAATATTTTGTGCAAAGTATTAAGGTAATAAGGGACTCAATTGAAGATGTGCAGTATACCAATCAAATAAATATGACTAACCAACGATTCAAATTCAGTGCAATAACAATATTAGATCTTAAAAATAAAGTAATGAAACTAAAAAACAAACCGGACTACTGTAAAATATCAACAAAAATTATACTAGATAATTGGCATATAATAGGCAAAATTTTACTTGAAATTGTGAATAAATCATTAGAAACAGGACGGTTCCCTGAAAACTGGAAGGAAACAATGGTTACCCCGGTTGAAAAAGTTGCAAAGACAAAAAAATGTGAAAAATATCGGCCTATAAATACGTTAAGAACATGTGAAAAAGTATTAGAAAAAATTGTAAAGGAACAGCTGGAAAAATATATGGAAGAAAATAAACTATTTTCCAAATATCAATCAGGTTTTAGGAAAAAATTTTCATGCGAAACTGCTGTGAACTTTGTTGTAAATCGATGGAAAAACATCAAAAAAACTGGGAAAATCATGGCTATATTTTTAGACTTTAAAAGAGCTTTCGAAACTATAGACAGAAAAATATTAATTCAGATATTATATATGTACGGCATCCAAGGCAAAGAGCTAAAATGGTTTAAATCATATATGAAGGACAGAAAGCAAATTACTAGAGTTAATGGAATAAAATCCGACGCAATTATTAATGATTTCGGTGTTCCACAGGGATCAATATTAGGTGCCTTACTATTTATTATATACATAAATGATATGCCAAATGTGCTACATAAATGTGAAGTTGTTTTATACGCTGACGATACGCTCATATACACAGAAGGGTCCACAAATGAAGAATGTCAAGAAGATATGTTAAATGATATAAATAATGTCAACACATGGTTAAAAATGAACAAATTAAAATTAAATGAAAAAAGACAAAAATGCTCCAAATAAATATGAATAGTGAAACAACCTTCAAAATTAACGAAGAAGTTATAGAGAAAGTTGAAAATATTAAATATCTTGGATTTTTAATAGACAGAGATATGAAATTTAAAGATCATATTGAGTACATATGCAAAAAATTGGTAAAAAAAATTGGATTTTTCAAAAGAATTAGAAATAAAGTGTCAATAATGACGGCAATAAATATATACAATACGATAATAAAACCGCATTTTGAGTTCGGATCAACAATAATATATACATGCTGCAGTGAATATCAATTAAATAGATTACACAAGTTACAAAATAAAGCAATGCGGACTATTTTAAAATGCAACAGATATACTTCAATAAGAGCTATGCTTAACACACTTAAATGGTTAAATATCGAACAGCGACTTGAATTCAATACTCTGAGTTTTATACATAAAATTAAACATGGTAACGCTCCAGAATATCTATGCGAGCAAATCAAATATGTCGGTGAAGTACAACCATATCAACTGCGAAATGCTGAAGACTTCAGGTTAAAAAGGGCAAATACGACAACAATGCAAAGATCATTATTTTATAAAGGACTTCAATTATTCAAAACACTTACAAATGACATTAAGACAGAACAAAATTATAATATATTTAAAAGAAAATGTGTAAATTTTATTAAAAATAATAATATATAATTAATATGATTTTAAGTATTAAAATGTTGAATTTTAGAGAGAACTTAAAGTATTATAAATACTAATAATAAATAAATGAAATGAAATGATATTATTTCCAAAAAGTGAAAAACTAAAAATTTCGAGTTAATACAGTATTGTTGAATAGGTGCGATATGTTAATTAACATATGTTATTAAATCCGAAGTACTTCAAATGCGGGTGAAAATGTTGTTCATTTTCTACTACTTTTAACTGCATATATTCCACGTTTTTAGTACTTTTAGAGTTCTGACATTCAAATGTCAATTATAAGTAGGGGGAAAAATGTATACTTAAATAACTTTTAAGATGCTTAACAAAAGAAGTTCTGCAATAGTAATAAAATTGTCAATTTAAGAAGTGATATTATTGCAGTGATTTTAAAATGCATCTATATCGCTTTTTAACATTTTTTTCATTTTTATTAAATTTCATTTAAATTTAATTTTTTTGTATTTTTTAATCTAATTTTTATTCAATATAAAATTTATTTGCATGGCAAAAGAAAAATTAAAGTATTACAGGTACAATTCATGTTTAATGTTAGCCTCAAATTCCTTAAATTCCTTAATTGTTGATATTGGAAACATTTTTATATGTTTGGGATTCTTATCTTTTAGAAAATTTTTAATTGTAACAGAATTTTCGCTTAAAACATTCAAGAATAAATCGTTGTGATTTTTGATATCTGAAAATTATATGTTTAAATTTTGCAATTAATATAATAAAATGTATTTTGGAAAGAATATGTTCAATACTTTTAACTGGGTTGTTAACGTTTCATTGATTTCTGAAAAAAAAATAAAAAAAGTTGTTTTATTTCTTAAATTTTGTTAAGTCATTACGACTACCTTTTATTTGTTTTTTCAACATTTCATTATTTTCTGGAAAAGATAATAACAATTATTATAAAATTAAAAAAAAAAAAAAAATATTAAGTTGAGATGCTTAAATGTTAACAGATCTAGTTTTTTGTTTATTACATCTATAATTTGTACTTCATAGATTTGAGATAATGTTGTTTTTTTTGTTGAGTTTATTCATTTTGAGAACTTAAAGAAATTTTTTTATTAATTTAGTATAGGGATCAAGGAAGTAGCTGAATTTTTCTTGATTCATTTAAAGAGAATGAGCCTTCTAAATCGTCCAATTGCCAATTTTCACTAAATTTGAAATTTTTACACTTGCGCGTGCTTTTTAATTTTGAGTGTAAGTTATATGCATTTATTTGAAAAGTGGTTACTAATTTAGTTTATATTCGCTAATGAAAAACAAATCGAGTAGCAGAATTAATGGAACCTTAATATTTTTTTAAAGGCAATAAAATTAATAAATAAAATTATTTTTTTAACAAATAAAAGAATTAATAAAACAAAATAACAATTTTGTTACATAAAATAAACTTCAATTTTGATTTCAATAATAGTTAACATAAAATAAAATGTATAATAAAACTCATGTAACAAAGAACACTATTACAGCTGTTTTAAACACACAAGTTTGTTTTGTGTGATTCTATTCTAGACAACTTTTAACATCAATTTTCAAATTACACTATTTGATAGTTTTTTGATGCCAATTCAAAGTAAAATATATATATTTTTTATAATAATATAATTTTTTTAGACGTTAGCTTAAAAATAAATTTGTTGTGCACTTCGAAGCATTAAGATTCATAGATTTGGCGCGAACAGAAAATTCATTGCATGTTGCACCCTTCATGGCTTGAAGAGCAAATTTCTTATTGGATTATATTTCTCTACGATGTTTGATTTAATAATCATCGTCTAATATCTCATCTTTCACAATAAAAAAGAATAATACAATAAAAATTTTAAAATTAACAGAGTTTTGTGTTTTTGTGTTATGATCTTATGAAAGTGGGCCAATTTGGTTTCACCCGTCATGCACTTTAAAGTTCTCTCGTGGCTATTTGATCGTTTCATATAAATTCTTGTAAGTAGATAACAATAGTATATAAAAAATGTTACCCGTTCTAGAAATAACTTAATTGCAAATGTGTTTCTTGCTATTAGTAAAAGACGTTTAAAGCGTCTAAATGTTGCACCCGTCAGAATAGAATCGCCCTTTTGTTTATGAAAATATTATTTTGTAAAATAAAATTAGGAATAAATGAACAATAAATATAAAAGCAAGCTCTAGAAACGCAAATAAAAAGTTCAATTAATTTCCTGAACAAACAAATATTTTTTAGAAATTCAATCCCAAGGTATCTTAAATATACCTTGTTCAATACTTTTTAAAAATTTCCGGGCCAACTACATTATTAAGAACAAAGGTGCTATTCAAAATCTTATTTCATATTTGTACTTTAAAACTACTTCTTTAAAGCTGAAAAGTAGCGTTAGCTACTTCGGGTGTAATTAAGATGCCGTTTAAGGCCAGTTTACATGGTAATACAATGTATTACGACTTTATAGAACCAAAATATTATCAAATTCTCTCCGTGTTTGAAAGAAAAAAATAAAAAACTTTTGTAAGTATAATTCATGTTTACACGGATGGTATAAGTAAAATCAAATATAATAACAAATAACAGATGGTTGCAGTTTTAAATATTTACAAAAACAACATGAAAATGTCCATGAGTTGATTGTAGTAGTTTTTGTAATTGTATAAAAATGCTATCAGCTTCAATATACTCTGTTAAAATACACCCCTGGTGTGATGAGAATGCATAAGTTTCTAAAATGGTTCAGAAAAAAGCATTTACCGACCGCTTGGTAGATTTTGTATCAACATATATAACACTATAATCAAACCTCATTTCGAATTCGGATCAACCATATTATACACATGTTTGCACGGCGAACCAGATTGAACGACTACAGAAATTACAGAATAGAGCAATGCGGACCATACTGAAATACAATAGATACACACACATTAATTTCATGCTAGAAACACTTAAATGGCTCAACATAGAACAAAGGCTCAAAATGAACACATTAAGCTTTATTCAAAAAATAAAAATCGGTGAATCCCCAGAATACTTAACGGAACAAATAACTTATGTGAGAGACGCTCAACCGTACCAGTTAAGAAACGTGGACCATTTTAGAATTGAAAGATTATCAACAAATGCAAAGCAACGGTCGCTATTTTATAAGGGCTTACAACTGTACAACTCACTGCCCAATAATGTAAAATTGGAACATAATATAAAGTTATTCAAAAAACATATTGTCTACTATGTAAAACATAATATGTAATTTAATTAAATTTATAGTCAAACTTTAATGTAATAGATTTGAAAAGTATTTTTAATACTAATAAACAAAATTATATATATATATATATATATATATATATATATATATTCTCTCTTACGCTTTTGCATGATAAGATTTTTCTCATTCTACATAATTTTTCGACATGTCGTAATACATTGTATTACCGTTTAAACTGGCCTTTATGAAGTATCACTTCCATTTTTTTTTGCTGGGATCTTTTTCAACGCCTTTTTTGCTGGGTAAGAATAGCACTAAAAAATTTTATGCACATACTAAAGAGTGTACATATTTAGAAAGGCACATTTCTCTTCTTTCTGAAACCGTTTAAAAATCGGATTTAAATCAACTGAGTTACGTGTTTTTAGCACGTCATTTGGAAATCTTATTAACTTGAGGGTTACACGATCAAGTTTTAATACACTCACATTTCCAGTGAGTGTTTCAATTTACGTTCAAGAAAACAGCTGATTTCAAGGTTAGTGAGCAAATTTTACGTTCGCCAAGATAGCAACGATTAATAGCAACGCCGGAAATAAGACCAAGGGAAATTTAAGGTCTTAAAAGTAAACAATTTTGGGAATCTATAGTGGCAATGAAAGTTAGCAACGAATTTAAAAATTTTTACAAAGAAAATTTATCATCGATTTTAATAAAATACTCCTAGCTATTCCAGAGAAAAGAGGGTTCATCCAAAATGGTCTGTAAAAATCGTTGCTGATTTATGCCAGCCAAACTAGGCAGTGCCAAGGCATAAGCTCAATGGAATATGGAAAAATACCACTTAAAGATTAAATTAATCAATTTTTAAAACAATCGCCCGAGCCGTTCCAGAGAAAAGTGGGTTCATCCAAAATGGTCAGTAAAAATCGTTGCTGATTTATGCCAGCCAAACTACGCAGTGCCAAGGCATAAGCTCAATGGAATATGGAAAAATACCACTTAAAGATTAAATAAATCAATTTAAAAAAAAATCGCCCGAGCCGTTCCAGAGAAAAGTGGGTTCATCCAAAATGGTCAGTAAAAATCGTTGCTGATTTATGCCAGCCAATCTAGGCAGTGCCAAGTCATAAGCTCAATGGGCATATCGTTTATTTTCAACATCATTACTGGCGAAGTAACCTCTGGTTTTGTAATCCACAATATTTTGTTTAATGTTCCTCAACGCCCATCACGTCATTTTATTCCATTATCAGTTCGATGTTTTAGAGCTAATTATGCTAATGCGGATCCTCTTATTAGAATGTGTAATAAATTAAAGAAATTCTCTAATTGTATTGATGTTTCCATTTGGTATTTCAACTGCACCCAGTATTTTTCAACGCATTATGGAGGGCTTGTTAAGTGAACTAGAAGGTGTGGTAGTGTATCTTGACGATATTCTTATAGAGGCAAGACGGCTCAAGAAATGTGGGAGCGAACAAAAGCTTTTCTACAGCGAATACAAGATGCCGGCCTAAGATTGAAGAGGAGAAAATGTATTTTCGCAGTGCAAGAGTTTGGGATTCAGGATAAATCGGTACGGAGTTCAACCGACAGATGATAAAATCAGGACAATTTCGCCAGCACTTGAGCCAACCGACAAACAACAGCTGCAAGCATTTTATGAATGTTGTTTTCAGAAATAAAACCAACGTGCCAAACGGAGCCAAATGGGAAGAGGAGCAAAAATCAAGTTTTGAACAGGTAAAAAAACTTCTCCAATCTGAAAATCTCTCCACAGATTTGACTTTGATTTTGAGTGGCGATGCGTCACCATACGGAGTTGGAGCGGTTTCGGCTCACGTCATGCCTGAAGGCCACGAGGCTCCTATTGCTTTTGAATCCATAACTCTTCAACCGGCTGAAAATAAATATTCGCAGTTGGACAAAGAGTCACTTGCAATTATTCTTGGAATTAAGAAATTTAATCAGTTTTTGAGTGGAAGACACTTTACAATCTTAACGGATCACAAACCGCTTCTGGGATTATTTAATCCGCTAAAAGCCACATCGGACCATGCTGGGAGCGTACCAGTATAATATTAAATATAGAGAGAGGAAAAAAGAGAGCAGAATGCAGACGCTTTAGTCGATTGCCTTTGAAAGAGGTAGGTGGGCATGTCCCAAATATTTCCGAGATATTATATCGCGTGAGATTCCTAAGGCCACATGTCACGATCCAATACTATCGAAAGTCGTATGGCATATAAAACTTAAAGACACAGGTTTGCCTGATAACTCCGACCAGTTCAAGCCATACAGTACCAGATTGAATGAGTTAAGTCTAAATGGTCAATGTTTACTCTGGGGCTCTAGGGTAATAATACCGAAGATTTTCCTTTCCCCTATGTTGGATATGCTGCACGAGTTACACCAGGGCATGTCAGCCATGAAATCGACTGCCAAAAGTTATTTTTGGTGGCCAGGTCTTGATAAAGACATCGAGATGACGGGGAAACGTTGCGAAAAATGTTCCCAGCATATTAAACAGCATCCAGCAGCACAACCAAAACCATGGCCTGCAACATCTAGATCGTGGTCAAGGCTTCACATCGATTATGCCGGTCCGTTCATGGGTACAAATTTTCTTATTATAGTCGATTCCCATAGCAAATGGAGTGAGGTTAAGGTGACTGGAGATACCAGTTCGAGAAGGATTATAGAACTAATGAGAGATGTATTTGCGACTCATGGAATACTAGACACCATTGTTTGCGATAATGGCCGAAATGTGTCAGGTGAGTTTGAATCATTCTTATTGGTCAACGGCATTAAACACATACGAACGGCACCATACCACCCATCATCAAAAGGCCAGGCCGAAAGGTTCTCCCAGACCATAAAAAGTCTCTTAAAGAAAATGCCGGACACAAACATCAAAAAAATTTTGCAAATATACTTTTACGATTACGAACAACTGGAGAAAGCACAGCCGAAATCTTGATAGGAAGGAAGTTGAGGACAATTTTCGATCAAATACATCCTGGTAATGATAAAAATGGTGAAAAATTTAGTAAGGGATTTAAAGTTAGAGTCAACCAAACGTAATAGAAGTTTCAGTGCTGGAGCTTTTGTATGGGCCCGAAATTTTGGAAGGGGCGAAAAATGGTTGCCAGAACGACAGGTGCTCGGAATTACGAAGTCGAGGTAGAAGGTGATCTACAGTTAAGACACGTTGATCAGTTGCGATCTCGAGTTTCTAGTACGACAACAACGTCAAAGAATCAAGACATAACACCACCGACAGCAGTTTCACTGGACTCAAATCCCGATCAGGAAGATGATGTAATCTTAGAAGACACTACAACTGGTGACATCGTACTTGTTCCGGTAAACGAATCAGTAACTTTATCTAAGGCTGAGCGAGCTGCAACGACGTCTTCTCGACCCCAGAGACGAATAGACATTCCAACGTGGTTGAATTACTATCTAATGGGGGAGGAACTGAAATATACTAAATAGTGCCAGCCCTTTGTAAGTGGGCAAATGTGACATATGGATACGACATTTCTTAATTTTTTTTCCTTCTGTTCTTGTTCACTTTTTGTTTTTTTTTTTAAGAAGACACGCTTTGCAAATTCTAATTTAATTATATTTCTGTATTCGTAACCTAATAAATGAATTCCTAAAAATAAAGTTATGCTACTTTGGTAGATAGGGCCGTTTGTTTTTTGTCAATGAAATCGCTAATGTTGGTTGTTGTTGTAACAGCTCGACCTGAAAAACAAGCATATATAAAATTTACTTTTCTTCTCCTTCTTCTTTGCTCTGTCCTTCCAACTCAGCTAAGTCAAGGCCCAGTAGCTGTGCTACCTCACGTGGGCGGGTCCATAAGGACACTGCTTCTAGCTGGGTTGGGTTTGCACTGCAGTTAAATATGTGTCGTACGTCGTGTGGGCCTATTCCACATGCAGGGCAAAGGTCAGGGATGGTGCAATTTATTCTCGACCAGTACGAGTTAAGACGTGCACACCATCCTGATCTTAATTGTGCCAAAGTCACCCTCGTCCGTCGTGGTAAGTCCCGCTCTTCGTTTGCAACCGGTGGTGGACGACCCCCTAATATGATGTTGTCTCGGTGGCTGTTCATTGCACTCTCCACCGACTCCCTGTGAACTGCATTCAGAGCTGCCCTGTATGAGGTGTTGTCTGTCATAGAGTCCAGGTGTTGTTGGATTTCACTCTCATACCAGCGAAGATCTTTTCTGACATGTCTCGGGGGTGGGGGGGGGGGGGCTTCTGACTCCATCAGACAGTGGTTCGGATGTCCCCTCCGATGACATCCCAGAAGGAACTGCTTTGTCAGCATTATGTTCCTTGACCGTCATCATCTTCGCTTCTTAATGCAGGTGTTCTATTGATGTCATCTGAACACAACCTGTTACGGTCCTTAAAGCGGCATTTTGGCAGCTCTGAAGCTTCTTCCACTGAGTATCGCTGACTCTTGGGGTCCACGCAGGCGCTGCGTAGTTAACCACTGACCGGCCAATCGTTTTATATGTAGCTAACAAGGTTTCCTTTTCCATGCCCCAAGTGCTGCCGGCTAGAGACTTGAGGACCTTGTTTATACTCCGCATTCTATCGCAGATTGCAGTGGCATGCGCCGATGACATGAACAGGCTGTCAAATGTGACTCCCAATATTTTTGGGCGATTTTTGGTCGGAATTATGGCGCCGTCGACAGTCACATTCAACTGTAACCCCACTTCCTTTGTCCATGTCGTGAAAAGAGTCGCCGAGGATTTTGCGGCAGTGATGTTCATATTCCTCGCGTGGAATAAGTTCGCCAGATCATGGAGGTAACCGTTTATCAAACTGCATAGGTTATCAATGTTATGGCTCGTCGCCATGATAGTACAGTCGTCTGCATACGATATCATATGGACACCTTGGGGAGGTGTCGGGAGTTTAGACATGTAGAAGTTAAACAGGATCGGGGATAGGACTCCACCCTGGGGAACTCCCTGTTTAATTCTACGGCACTCGACTTTTTTTTTTTTTTTTTTTTTTTTTATTCATTTATTTGTACAAAAGTTTATTATTTACATATAAATTTGGTCCCAGCGCCCAGAGGCATTGTTGGGAAAAGTTGGCAAGTATTCTACTTTAAACTTAGTACAAACTTTAAGAATATGTAATTATAATTAGTATTGTGGTTATTTTGTTGAACTATTTATGGTTTTTAATCCAAATTTTTAATATTTTTAATTAGGCTTAAGTTCATGAAATTTAATTTTTATTAAATTATTTTTGTGAAGAAAGGAATTTTACAACATGAAAATTAATTAAAATTGTTATTGATAATCTTTCATTCTTGACGTGGCTCGGGCTCGAACCCTGGCCGGCAGGTTACCATGACATGTTTCGATCGCAACCACTCGATCTCCTCAGATGGATTTGCCGTCTTACACTCGCAGCCATCGACGACTGCTGACGTCACTAGTCAAAAATCAATCCTTAAACCAAATTGTATTTTAACATTTGGTAGATCGAAATTTGCTTTCCTGAATGATTATCCACTTTAATTGATTTTACATGTTTTTTCCTTTACTTCTGTTTTTTCGTACTTTCGTCAAGAATTTTTCTTGAAGTCCAAGTACATTTTTTGTTTTTTCACTTTGTCCTTCTCTTTTCTGTTGACCTTTTTCAGCACAACTTGAAGGACAAATGTACACATAGAGCTCGTGCCTTAGCTTAAACAATAATTAGTATTGTGGTTATTTTGTTGAACTATTTATGGTTTTTAATCCAAATTTTTAATATTTTTAATTAGGCTTAAGTTCATGAAATTTAATTTTTATTAAATTATTTTTGTGAAGAAGCAGTCGTCGATGGCTGCGAGTGTAAGACGGCAAATCCATCTGAGGAGATCGAGTGGTTGCGATCGAAACATGTCATGGTAACCTGCCGGCCAGGGTTCGAGCCCGAGCCACGTCAAGAATGAAAGATTATCAATAACAATTTTAATTAATTTTCATGTTGTAAAATTCCTTTCTTCACAAAAATAATTTAATAAAAATTAAATTTCATGAACTTAAGCCTAATTAAAAATATTAAAAATTTGGATTAAAAACCATAAATAGTTCAACAAAATAACCACAATACTAATTATTGTTTAAGCTAAGGCACGAGCTCTATGTGTACATTTGTCCTTCAAGTTGTGCTGAAAAAGGTCAACAGAAAAGAGAAGGACAAAGTGAAAAAACAAAAAATGTACTTGGACTTCAAGAAAAATTCTTGACGAAAGTACGAAAAAACAGAAGTAAAGGAAAAAACATGTAAAATCAATTAAAGTGGATAATCATTCAGGAAAGCAAATTTCGATCTACCAAATGTTAAAATACAATTTGGTTTAAGGATTGATGTTTGACTAGTGACGTCAGCAGTCGTCGATGGCTGCGAGTGTAAGACGGCAAATCCATCTGAGGAGATCGAGTGGTTGCGATCGAAACATGTCATGGTAACCTGCCGGCCAGGGTTCGAGCCCGAGCCACGTCAAGAATGAAAGATTATCAATAACAATTTTAATTAATTTTCATGTTGTAAAATTCCTTTCTTCACAAAAATAATTTAATAAAAATTAAATTTCATGAACTTAAGCCTAATTAAAAATATTAAAAATTTGGATTAAAAACCATAAATAGTTCAACAAAATAACCACAATACTAATTATTGTTTAAGCTAAGGCACGAGCTCTATGTGTACATTTGTCCTTCAAGTTGTGCTGAAAAAGGTCAACAGAAAAGAGAAGGACAAAGTGAAAAAACAAAAAATGTACTTGGACTTCAAGAAAAATTCTTGACGAAAGTACGAAAAAACAGAAGTAAAGGAAAAAACATGTAAAATCAATTAAAGTGGATAATCATTCAGGAAAGCAAATTTCGATCTACCAAATGTTAAAATACAATTTGGTTTAAGGATTGATGTTTGACTAGTGACGTCAGCAGTCGTCGATGGCTGCGAGTGTAAGACGGCAAATCCATCTGAAGAGATCGAGTGGTTGCGATCGAAACATGTCATGGTAACCTGCCGGCCAGGGTTCGAGCCCGAGCCACGTCAAGAATGAAAGATTATCAATAACAATTTTAATTAATTTTCATGTTGTAAAATTCCTTTCTTCACAAAAATAATTTAATAAAAATTAAATTTCATGAACTTAAGCCTAATTAAAAATATTAAAAATTTGGATTAAAAACCATAAATAGTTCAACAAAATAACCACAATACTAATTATTGTTTAAGCTAAGGCACGAGCTCTATGTGTACATTTGTCCTTCAAGTTGTGCTGAAAAAGGTCAACAGAAAAGAGAAGGACAAAGTGAAAAAACAAAAAATGTACTTGGACTTCAAGAAAAATTCTTGACGAAAGTACGAAAAAAAAACAGAAGTAAAGGAAAAAACATGTAAAATCAATTAAAGTGGATAATCATTCAGGAAAGCAAATTTCGATCTACCAAATGTTAAAATACAATTTGGTTTAAGGATTGATGTTTGACTAGTGACGTCAGCAGTCGTCGATGGCTGCGAGTGTAAGACGGCAAATCCATCTGAGGAGATCGAGTGATTGCGATCGAAACATGTCATGGTAACCTGCCGGCCAGGGTTCGAGCCCGAGCCACGTCAAGAATGAAAGATTATCAATAACAATTTTAATTAATTTTCATGTTGTAAAATTCCTTTCTTCACAAAAATAATTTAATAAAAATTAAATTTCATGAACTTAAGCCTAATTAAAAATATTAAAAATTTGGATTAAAAAATATGTAATTATTTTATAATTAAGTTCTAGTTCTAGTTCTATTAAAAAATAAAGAGAAAAAAAGAGAAAATGAAAAATATATGTACATATGTATACAAATACATGCTACAAGAGTGTTTCGAAATTGTCTAATAGTTTTTGTTTGCAACGCGATTTAAACAAAGAAATACTGTTTATGGATTTTAATTCTATAGGCAAGTTATTAAATTTTACACTTCCAACAAAATCAATTCTTTGTTTGGTTGTTTCTAGCCTGCATCGAGGAGTTCTTAAATTTAATCTATTTCTGGTGTTAAAGTGTTGTTGGATTTGAGAAAATGATATGGTATGATGACCAAAGCGGTTAATACATTTAAATACAAACATTAAAACTTGATACTCATGTATCCCATAAATCGGTAAAATTGTTTTGCTTATTTCCTTATATAAAGAGATTGTTGAATATGTTATCGGTAGTTTGTACACCGTTTTCAACGCTTTGTTTTGCATACTCTGAAGAGATTTAAGTGCTCTATTATTTTTATTATGCGCGTATGCAATTGCAAGATACTTTAGATGTGACTGAATTAATGAGTTGAATATCATTAGTTTTGTACGAATGTCGAGTTTATTTTGAAGTTTGTAGAGAACTCCAATGGCCGGTGCTATTTTCCTTTTCAAATCATTTATATGACTATCCCATGACAAATTACTTTGGAGGGTAATCCCCAAGTATTTTACAGAATGGATTTCATAAACAGACTTACCATCAATGTGAACATTGAAGTTGTTGTTAATGCTTAAAGCATGTGGCCTAAAGCGAATAAGTTTTGTTTTATTGGGATTAATAATTAAGCGGTTTAACCGTGCAAACTCAATTAACAATGCAGAATCTCTTTCTATATCCGTTTTTAATACCAAATCAAATTTGTAGAGTCTCGTTTCTAAACTCCACAAACGACTGTCTTCCACACAAATAATTCACAAGCCACCTCTTCGTGTTGTCCGAGAGACCAGAAGTCGCTATGTCTCTGAAGAGGATGGCATGGTTGAACGCTTTTGATAGATCAAGAGCCACTAGGACCGTTCTTTCACACGGTCGGGCCTGATTAAGGCCGTGGCTGATTTGTGTGGAGATGGCGGTTAGAGAAGTTGTTGTACTGTACTGCTTGCGGAATCCATGCTGATGGTTCGCCAATTGGAGATATTCCACTAGCTCCGGGAGGAGAAGCGCCTCAAGTATCTTGGCGACTGGTGATAGCAGGGAGATTGTCCTGTATGAGTCTCCCTGAGTCGCATCTTTCCCTGGCTTTAGCAGGGGAACTACCCTACCCACTTTCCAGGCTTCGGGTATTATAAGGGTGGCAATCGATAAGTTGAGGACGTTTGTCAGATACTCTACTCCGGGCTCATCCAGATTTTTGAGCATAAGCATGGATATTCCGTCGGGGCCAAGGGCTTTAGATGATTTAGCGGCCCTGATGACCTGTGCAACCTCACTCGATGAAAAAGCGTATGGTGTGTCAGTAACTCGAAGACTGTGTACCTTCCTCATATATAAATTGCCGCGCAAAGTAGTTCGAGCACCTTTTGGGGTCCGATATGGTATTTCCATCGAAGGCAATCGAGACCCTGTCGTCACGCTTCTGCGGATTCGTCAGAGATCTGACAGTCGCCCATAGCTTGCTGGCTCCGGAGGTTAGGTTGCACGTATTTAAATGATTTAGCCATTTGTCCCGTCTATATTCGTATACCAACTTGCTGATGTCCATGTTGAGTTGACCGATTCGGGGAGCAATCGGGTTGGCTCTGCGAATTTCGGCCCGCCGGGAAATTTGGTCTCAAGACCGGGATCCTTCCGGCAGGAATGAAGCAAGCGGCTGCTGCAAGGACGATTTTCCGGAACTTCCTTTCTGCGGAGCGCACGTCAGAAGGAATTGGTAAATCATTAAATTTGATGTTGGTAAACTCTCTGAAGCCCGTCCAATCTGCCTTTTTCTGCTTTATATAGGTGCGGCGTTCAGAGGTCACAAAGTCTGTCGGTCTGTCAAGCTTAATAATTATGGGTAAATGGTCTGATGCCAGAGAAACTATTGGCTGCCAAGTCGCATAGTTTATCAGACCCGCACCACAAATGGTGATGTCTGGCGAGCTGGTGCAATTACCCATAATTCTGGTGGGAGCATCATCGTTTAATGTGCAAAATGTGGAATCATTAATCTGTTCCGTCAATGTCTTACCCCTCTGATCATCCCCGAGATTCGAGTGCCAGAGTTCGTGATGAGCATTAAAATCTCCCATCACTATACGGTTATCACCCTCAAGAAGGAATGCAATGTCTGGGTGATACCCTGCAGGTAGGCTGTTGACCGGCGGAATGTACACATTGTACAATTCTCTTTCGGCAGCCCCTGACCTGACCGATATGCCCTGTAGTTCCATATATGGATCCGGTATGCTCTGGCCAGGCGAAATAGAACTGTACTGCAAAGAGTTGTGGACGATAAACGCGATGCCTCCACCGCCGCTTCGTGTGCGATCCACCCTCAGAATATTGTAATTATTACAACTCTGTAGTCGGCAGCTGGGTGTTAGTTTCGTCTCTTGGATCACTGCGATCATGACTTTGTGTAGTTGCATAAATCTTGTTACCTCCGCGATCTTATTTTGGAGGCCGTTACAATTAAACTGCATTAATATTGTCACTTCAGGAATATTAGCAGCAATTTGTGGCGTGAGCATCTGCTGTTGTTGTTGCTGGTGCTGGTTTAGTGTCTGCTGGTGTTGTTGCTGCGGGCAGGGAGGAGATGAGAGCGTCGTTGACATCAAAGATGTAGATGATGCCGAGGACGTTGATGGGATTTGTTGGCAAACAGAGCAGTACCATGGTCCGGGATTTTTTCTACTCCGGCACGAACCAATAAACCTCAGAAGAAAAATGAATTGAAGAAAGAAAAACGACAATGTTGGTCGAAACATATAATGAAACAGTCAGTTTTTAATGTTTTGTTAGTAAGAGTCTTTTGCGTTTTAGGTCACGATAAGTAGGCATAAAAATTAAATGTATGTAATCTCATGACGTGAGAACGTTTGGGGCGATTTGGCTTTTTTTTTTATTTAATTCGAAATTTTCAGGAGATAGTTTGTAAAGAAAAAAATTTAAAAATTCCTGGTAATACTCGGAAAATTAAAGTTTTTAATATATTGCCTCCTTTCCACTTCTCATTTATCTAAGTATGTGTAAATTTTAGAAGAAATTCGAAGAACTACATTTTAAAACTCACTGCCTCCTTTTAATTCTATATATATATATCGCACTTCAAGTTCAAGATTGGCTCAAATCAAAACACTTAATTTTTCAGAAATCGAAAAAAACTGTTTTTGACCTAAAAAAAAATAGTTAAAAACAAATCTTTGGACCATTTAGATAAAAATAGATACAGATAATGGTTTTTTTTAAGGTATTTATACACAAGATAATGATAAATTTTTAGTTGTGTCATTTTTGATAATTTGCACAAGTTACCGAATTATTTTGAGTTATGCCACTTTAGCGGAACTCTTTTCAAGTTTTGACACTTTTTCCAAATTCAAAATTGAGACAAGTCTAATTCATATTTATTTTATCAAAAGTGTCACAATTCGAATTAAGACTTTTATGAATTGCAACTTTATACCAATTGAAACATAAAGAAATACAACAATTTTTAGTAACGGTTAACAACACCAAAAAACAATGATATTTTTTATTGATTGCATAGTTTAAGCATATGAACCTGAAAAACGAACATTTTGAGTTGAGTTTCTTTTGAACTAGGTGTGCGAAATGTATCGGGTGTTTTTTTTACAGGTTTGTTTTTCGAATAGAGATAAAACTGGCATTTTGTGGTCAAATCTGGCAACTCTAATGTCATTTATGTTCAGTTTGGTTTGCCATTTCATTATGAACAGGTTGACAAAAGAACAACGCTTGCAAATCTTGCAAATTTATTTCGAAAATAACGGTTCAGTTCGCGAAGTTTACCGCAAGCTCCGTCCATTTTATGGTCGACATAATCGTCCATCAGAGCAATTAATTCGGTTAACCATGGATCGTTTTCGCACTACGTTTACTCTATGTGATAATACGCATCCGCAGAGACGTCGAACAGTGCGCACCGAAGAAACAATTGCCGCTGTAGAGCAAAGTGTTGAAGAGGACCCGAATGAATCGATTCGCCACCGTGCACAGCAATTGGAGCTTTGTCCATCAACTTTATGGAAGATTTTGCGCAAAGATCTTGGCTTGCGACCTTACAAGATCCAGCTTGTGCAAGAATTAAAGCCGCGAGACCATGCAATGCGTCGTGATTTTGGTGTATGGGCCGAAAATGAGATTGATCTCGATGCTGATTTTCATCGCAAAATTTTGTTCAGTAATGAGGCTCATTTTTGGTTGAATGGCTACGTCAACAAGCAAAATTGCCGCATTTGGAGTGAAGAGAATCCACATGAGACCCTTGAGACGCCATTACATCCACAAAAACTGACTGTTTGGTGTGCTCTATGGGCTGGTGGAGTCATTGGGCCATACTTCTTCCGAAATAATGCTGGAGAGGCAGTTACCGTTAATGGAGACCGGTATAGAGCCATGATAATCGACTATTTTGTTCCCGAATTGGATGGCATGAATGTGGATGAGTTGTGGTTCCAACAAGACGGCGCTACATGCCACACAGCGCACGCCACAATCGATTTATTGAAGGAAACATTCGATGAGCGCATAATTTCGCGGAATGGACCTGTCAATTGGCCACCAAGATCGTGTGATTTGACACCATTGGATTATTTTCTTTCCTTTTTTTCGGAACATATTTCATCTTCGGCTGCTGTATGTTAGTATTTATAAAAACAACAATCACTTCTCTTCACTTTTTGCGCGTTAAGCAAGAGAACAAATAAATACTATATTCGACAGCAACTTTCACATGTGAAGAAAAAAGTTACTCGTTGCAGACCTCTAATATATATATATATATATATGCATATTGTCACCTGAAATCGAATGGACCGTGAGCAAAAGCTTCAAAATGTGTACTATTTTTATGTAAATATGCCAAAAAAAAGGAATTCAATATAAAAACTTGATTATTATATAATTCATCATCCCACATGATTGCTGAAACGTTTTTAAAACAAGCTAAAAAAAACATACATAAGCACAGCTTGATCAAAATCGAAATCGAAAACGTAAAACGCAAGAATTTGGAAGTTGTTTTTAATACACTTTTAATGTTATTTTAGTTATTAAATTCGATTTAATAGAGAAATATTTGTATAATATTTGTCATAAAATTATTTTTTTACAGAAATCTTGCTAATAAACGTTTTGTGAAATTCTTGCGTTTTCGATTTCCAGCACCCCCCTGAATAAATATGTATATTGTCAGTGTACCACTACGAAATTGCAAAATTTGCCAAAATAACAACATGCGCAACAGTCCTGCTTTTTTGAAATTTATTAAGCAACTGAATACAATTTTATTTTTTTTTTCTTTCTGTTGTATTTGTTTTTCAACAATGAATTCAAGACAGGGATGATAAATGAGAAAACCAATATCGGACCAACGAACTTTTTAAATAGTACTTTTTCGGCCTACTATCATTTTTTTATATTCTTGTTCTATAAGTCATTCCAAGAAACTTTGCCAAAGAAACCATAGTTCAAAAATGAATTTCGAGCACCAGATTTTTCAAAATAGTTAGTTTACCAAAATGTTCAAGAATAGAGGCAAACAAATTGTACTTTCTAGCCAGACCTGTATCATGCGGGTCGAGAAATCCATTTATTTTTATTTTTGATTGCCGCCAGAGAGTGTTTTCATTCATTTTTTTGTGGAATATTGACGAATATTTCTCAAAATACAATCTCGAATTTTAAACGAAAATAAAATTTCTAAAAATATGTGCATACGAGCATCTTTGGATTGCATTTCCAAATTTATTGTGTTTACAATTTTCAATATTTACTGCAGAAACAGGAAAGGAGTAGAAAGTTTGAACACAATAAAATTAAATTGAGCGCTAAAAAAAGCGCTAAAATCTCCTTCAAAATAATTCGGAGTAAATAAAAATGGTGTGGGTTCCCACTGTTTAAAAATTCTATGGATTACTTTTTGACGTGACAACCATCAGTTGATGAATATTTGAAAATATGAATTCGTTCCAAAATAATCTTGAATTGAGAGGAAGTCGCCTTTTCTCCTATGTAGAACTTTTGCAGAAGTGGTTTCTTATATCTTTTAAAAACTTGTCAATATCATCAGAAAATGCACGATTATACTAAATTTAGAATGTGGCATAAACAATCGTTCAATAAACAAGTGCAAAAATCTTTTCACAATAGCGGAGTTCAGTGTTTGGTGCAAATGGTCTTGCAAAATAGCAAATGCAAAATATCATAGCTGTTTTGTTAAATCCAACAACAAAAAATAGAGTTTTTTTTTCAATAATGTATAAATTTATTTGTTAACATTATAATTGTACAAAATATTTACATTTTAAAATTTGGGCCTCAGCGTCATAAGGGCATTTTTGAGGCAAGTTGGCAAACATTTAATTTAATAAACAGTAATTAAATCTTCTTATAATTATTAATTAAATTATAATTATAGTTACATATGTACATATTTACAAAAGAAGCATCTCCATTAAGCTATATAAGTATTCTTTGCATTCTCTTTTAAAACTTGATATTCGCTCAATAGTTTTTAAATTAGCAAGTCAGTTATTATAAAGATTACCACCTACATAATCTATACGTTGCTTATTTTTTTCAATCGGCACCTTGGTACCCTAAGATTTGATATATTTTTCTCTTATAAAAATATGACTGGTTTTGCAAAAAAGGAATTATATGTTCACCTGTTTCATGTAAACTCTTATAAACATACAATATAACCTGGTATTGATATAAACCATTACATGTTTGTATAATGAAACTGTTGAAAATTTTCTTGGTAAATTGTATACAATTTTTAATGCCTTATTTTGCAGACATTGTAGAGATTTTTGAACTATATTATGTTTATTAAATGCATAGACACTGGTCAAGTAATTGAGATGTGATTGTATCAGACCGTTATAAATCATTAATTTTGATTTTTCACTTAGTTTATTTTTGAACTTATATAATATGCCAATGGCCGGAGCCATTTTGTTCTTCACCTCATTTATATGTAAGTCCCAGCATAGATTACTCTGCAACGTCATGCTAAGTATTTAATCGAATGAGTTTCACTAATTGATGTTCCATCAACACATACTAGTGCTGGGAAACTATCGATATTATCGATAGTCTTAAAATATCGAAAATATCGATAGGAAAAATATAAATATCGATATTTTTATTATTTAAAATACAGATATAAAGACATCTAACAACAGCTATTCACACACAGTTTTTTACTGCAAATTTTTACTTGCTATTATTAATTCGCGCTTATAGTCCCTGTTACTTCGGTTCCTTCAGAAAGGTACTTATCAATTTTTAAAAAACTGCCATCTAAAATAACGTTCGTATATACATACGTCTCATACATTCAATAAAGTTTCATCAACGGACTGTAGCCTTATAAAAAAATAATTAAAATTTTCCTGCACAAGTACAAACATTCAGTCGATAGTAATATCGATAGTGAAATCGGAACTATCGATAAATATCGATAGTAGAAAATATCGATAGTATCCCAGCACTAACACATACAGAAAAGTTGTTATTTAAACTTGCTGAGTGGGGTCTAATGCTATGTTCATACGACGTTATAAACCACTCGTTTCGCTCGTTGAAACTAGTTTGCCAAACATGCTATTCATACGATTCATTCCTGTTTCATTTTGACATTTTTTTTGTGTTGTTAGTGTGATTTTTTTTAAATAGATAAAAAAAGTAAATAAAACTTAACATATATTATTTAACATTTTTATTGATATTATTATGTTATAATTATCACTTTATTTTATTAGACATCAATTTTTATTTTGTTTTTTTTCTTTGTTTTGCTTTTTTTTGAGAGCTAGTTCAGATAAACTAACGATAAATGTTATCAAAATTGGAGATGATAGTACATTTTTCCTGTTTCGCAGCCTGTTTCAAAATGCAACGACCTGTTTTGCTCACAAAATTTTGTATGGGGAAACAAGTCGTTTCAATCATGTTTGGGGCGCGAAACAGGAATAAGAGAGCAAAACACGAATTTTGCTGTCCGTGTGAACATGGTATAAAACGAACCAACTTTGTTTTTTCAGAATTAAGCAATAAACAAGTTAAGCGAGCAAATTCCACAAATAAAGCAGTGTCTCTTTCAATATTTGTTTTCAGAACCAAATCATTCTTAAAAGGGTAAAACAAGCTTATATCATCTGCAAACATGAATAATTGACCGGTTAGATTTAAGTTTTTCAAATCATTTATGTAAATGGAGAATAATAAAGGACCAATACTACTTCCTTGCGGTACGCCATAATCTACAGAACCAAAAAAACATCTATGCTGTCCAATTTGAACAAACTGTTGCCTGTTCATGAAATAATCTTTAAACAATAATAATTCTCGCCCTTGAATTCCATAAAATTCTAACTTTTGCAGCATTATTTCATGATCGATAAGATCAAATGCCTTTGAAAAATCAAAACACATCCCTGCAACTCCAGTAAAACCGTCATCTAAGCCTTTGCAAACATACCTTATTACATCCCTTAGATTTCTTAAAAAAGCTACGACATTTTGCATTTTCGCAAGACTATTTGCACCAGACACTAAACTCCGCTTATATATATATATGTAGGTTTGAAAAATTTGGAAATAGTACCAAATGAGTCACGGGAGTACCAGCGTACTTTTTAGTTTTGAATTGTACCAAAAAAAGTACAATTGTACCAACTTTATCAACCCTGATTCAAGATGTTCAGTTTGTGGGCAGTAGTAAATGAGCGAAAACAACATCACACAAACACGTGTTTTGACTGCTAAAAAAAAAAATAGTTTTTTATTTATTTTCTCTATTTTAAACATACTTTTTTTAAGTTAAAAAGTAGGGGATTTTAAGGAATACCTTAGTACGGCAATTTTTTAATTTTTAGCAGCTCTGGTAAAAAAAACACGATGAGTAAATGTAAAAACCCGAAAAACTTCGTAATCCAGGCAAACCAGCGCCCACCGTTGCCATAGTAGGTAAAATATTTTCGCCCGGCCAAAGCCGGCTATTCAGATAAGCTTTAACTAGCCAAGCCAGTGTTTGTTATACCACATAGGAGAAAAGCTTTGCGACCGGCCGAAGGCCGTCTAAACAGAGAAGCTTTAGTTAGCGAAGCTGGTGTTTAGGTTAGGTTAAAGTGGCCGGTCACAAAGACCCCGCATAGACCAAATAGGTCCTTAGCGTTACCACGATGTGCGATAGTCCACAGAAGAATATTAGAAAAAGGTCATTCCGATGTAATGGTACTCAGAGTACCCCACACTCTCTTGACGAATGCCAGGAGTCTCATTAACCCAATTCCGGAGACTTCCCCAAGACCTTGGAGGTAATGATCTCCCAGACAGTTCGCCCTGGAGCGCACGAGTGCCGGACAGTAGCAGACTAAATGCTCCACTGTCTCCTTTTCCCCTGGTACCCCACAGAATCTACAGTTGTCACTGTTCAACCGCCCCGCCCTACGGGCGTGTACCGCAGTCCAACAATGACCCGTCAAAAAGCCTACCAGAAGTCTACAGTCCCTTCTCGGCAATGACAGAAGAATTTTCGTCGACACTGGATCATAGGATCCCCACATTACCCTGGAGACCCTGCACGTTCTGGTGCTATCCCAAATCGCCTCTGATCTCCTCCGTATAGCAGAGTCCGTATCCCTCCTTATGTTCTGAATCGGAGCTGGAATAGCCATCACCATATCGTATGGTAAATGGACCCCCCGTTTCTCCAATTCGTCCGCCTCCTCGTTGCCTTCTATGCCCTGGTGGCCACGAACCCAATAGATGTGAACTCTATTATTCGCACAGAGTCCATCCATCGAGTCCCTACACTCCTGGACGATCGAAGAATATGAATAGTCAGCGGTTATCGCCCTGATCGCCGCCTGACTATCGATGTAAAAATTTACGTGCGAGTTCCCAGTAATGGAATTACGTGCCAAATCAGCAGCCATTTTGGCCGCAAATATCTCCGCCTGGAATATGCTGCAGTAATCGGGAAGCTTATAAGATTCCCGAATGCCCAGTTCCCGGCAGAAGACTGCAGCTCCAACTCCGTCCTCCATTTTGGAACCGTCAGTGTAGAAACTGAAGGTCCCATGGTCGGATCGGAGTCCTGCCAACCAGCCGTCCTCCTCCAAGGTAACTCGTGGTCTCCTTCCAAATCGTCGTTCCGGAGTTATCTTGTCGTATATCACAAAATCGAAAAAAATGAGATAATAATGTTTCCTGTGGTAAATTTAACAGATCTATCGATCTGCGCAATCCTCACATCTCTATCTCTTATGGTTAATGAGATATTACGAAGCCATTTTGTTGTATATCCACTTTTACGAAATATTTAATGCGTTATAATACCGTATGTAGCATAATTGTGGATATACGACAAAAAACGTATGAAAACTTTCAATTAAAAAAATCTTGCGTTATCTTGTTGTATGTGAACAAAGTATATTAGGCATGTTACAAAAAAAAGACTATTTTATTAATATTACTGTTATTTTAAAATTTTTCGTTTTATATGTAAAGATATTTTTTGGACGTAGTACACAACGGCTATTTATATTGATGGAATTATTGCTATATTGCCTAAATTCATTTTATTGCTAAGCAATTAAAGGTTGAATATACAGGGTGGCCCAACCATAATTCACAATGTAAATTGTAAATAAAACAAAAAGTTTTTAGAGAATTATCGGAATATTTTTTATTATTATAAAAGGATCTGTGACAACTGTGTGTGAGACAAATTATCGGCCAAATGCTCGTCGCTTCGGTTGCATACCTCTGTCCTATGGTCCATATTTTTAATGACTCTGAGACATTATTGAGGTTCAATGTACTTAATGTGTCAAATTATCTATCTTTAGCTATTGAATTTCTTCTTTCTTCTTCTTGGCTTATTGACGTACACTTTTTATTTTTAATATAACCAAAGAAAGAAGGCCAACGGTTTCAAATCATATGATCGTGACGGCCAATTAACATGGCCATTCTTTTGGAACTACTTATCGTCCAGGTCCATATCCTCCATTTCTGGGAAAGAGAAATCCATTATCAGCTCGCGATTGCGAACACCATACCTCATTTTCGAAGAAGTAAGGCCCGATGATGCCGCCTGACCATAAACCGCACCAAGCATGCACAGGCCTTTTCACATTTCCTACAGAGCTGGTTTGCTAAAATTGGCGCACAATTATCCCGATTGTAGACACATTTGATCGATTATGCTGACCAAAAAAATCAAGATGTGCACAAAATGTTTTTTTTATTTGACCGCCAATTTTCGTAAAAGGCTTCAGCAATCTTAACGCGCTGCTCAATGCTGAACCTCTCCATGGTTGAATTTGGCACTGATACCAAGAAATGTCAAAATAAGTTGGACACAAATTTGACGTTACGGTGTGACTCACAGTTAACATCGTGCATTATGGTAACACCACCCTTAAGTAATGATAAACTTAAAATTATTCATACATAAGGAAATTCTATAATACAAAATTTATAACTATACGTAAATATATTTGTAACTTGCATAAATTTTCGTTTTGAAAATTATTATAACTTAATTTTCAATATCGGTCAAACACGTGAATGTAGGTTTTTAATACCTTATTTTGACTTATATCACACAAACTAAAAAATATATCGCAAAAAGTGGCGTATACGACAAAATTGAAAATTTTTTTCGGACGTGACAATGACTATAACTTGAAAATTTTTTTCCATGACTTTGGATATTTTTACATAAATCGGTAAAGAACTTCAAACACAATATCTGACAAAAATATTGGAACACTTTTTTCACGTACATTTTTGTGTATAAAAATTTGAACCTTAAAATTCGATTTCCCAAAAAAAAATTTTTGTGATATACGGCAAGATAACTTCGGCACGACGAAATGTCAGCCTCGGAATGGTGTAGTCATTGCTACAATCTATTCCCCTTATAATACTATCATGACCATAAGGTCCGTATGCTCTTAAGCGGATCGCAGACTTTCTCGCTGTTCCTTCTGCCACCAGATGAATCGGCTGCAAGTCCAGGATCACATCCAGAGCCGCAGTCGGTGTACTACGCAAGGCACCGGTGATACTAAGTTCGGCGAGTCTCTGTACGCCCGTTAGCATATTCCGGTACGATTTCTTATTCAATGCCATCCACCATACAAGAGTAAGATTGGTCTCGCCACCGATGTGTAGACCCAATGTGTAAGAGCAGGGGTTAGACCCCACGTCTTGCCCAGCATTCCTTTACATGCGTAGAGCGCATTCGTTGCCTTTTTCACCCTCTCTTCCACATTCAATCTCCACGACAGTTTGCTGTCCAATATTACTCCCAGGTACTTTGTGTGGTATTTAAGTTCCAGGCTAGTACCCCCTAGTCTAGGTTTCCTCCATGGACCAACTTTGTACCTTTTCGTAAATAGTACTAGGTCCGTCTTCTCGGGATTAACTCCCAGTCCTACGCCGGCTGCCCACTGGTTGATGATCGCCAGCGTAGCCTCCATTACAGAACTAATAGTGTTCAGATCCTTGCCAGCAACTAACACCGCCACGTCATCTGCGTATGCGGTTATCTTTGCCGCACCGTCCTGAAGTCCATTGAGAAGTTCGTTGACGACAAGCGTCCAAAGCATTGGTGAGAGCACCCCTCCCTGGGGAGTTCCACGGTGTGCCCTCCTCATTAATCTGGAATTGCCCCACATCGCAGATATAGTTCTGCAACGTAACAGGTTACCGATCCAGTTTTTAGCATGTGAGTGTGCCCCCGTGCGAGACAAGCTGGCCAAAATTGCCTCCGTGGACACATTATTGAATGCTCCCGCGATGTCCAGGAACACACCCATAGCGAAGTCCTTATAGTTGAGGGTCTTCTGAATCAGTGAGACGACTGAGTGGAGTGCCGTCTCAGTTGATTTACCCTTCGTGTAGGCGTGTTGATTAGTAGAGAGAATGGTCGGTCCCATGTTGCCCTTGACATGATAGTCCAAAATTCTCTCCAACGTTTTCAGCAGGAATGATGTGAGACTAATGGGTCTAATATCTTTCGGGTACATATGATTGCTTTTACCCGCTTTCGGTAGAAACACAATCCTAGATAGCCTCCAAGATTCAGGCACATAGTTCATCCTCAGACATCCCTTAAAGATTTCCACTAGCCATGGTACTATCCGTTTTCTTCCCCGCTGTAGTTGTGCCGGGATGATTCCGTCAAGACCAGGCGACTTGTACGGTTGGAACGAGTCAATGGCCCATTCCACCCCCTCATAGTAGATAATACCATCATCCCCATTCGACATAACAGAAATTTCACCAGTCGGAATAGGAACATCAGAACAGCCCGGAAAGTGTGTATCAACGAGTACCTCCACCGTTTCCGCACTGCTCCTTGTCCATTCTCCGTTTTCCCTACAGACCGTACTTGGCATAACCGGACTGCTCACTAGCATCCTCCGCAGTCTTGCCGTTACGGTTGTCTTCTCTATATTATCACAGAAATTTTTCCACGAAGTTCGATTGGCCTTTCGCACGTCACGCTTATACACCCTAAGAGCGTCCCTGTGCTCCCCCCAGCATTCAGGCCGGTCGACGATTCTCGCCAGTTTGAATAGCTCACGGAGCTCGCGTCTTTCACAGTCCAGCTGTCTATTCCACCAAGGTGGTCTGGACTTACGCCTAGCTCGTGTCGGAGGGCACGACTTCTCATAGGATCCAATAACGCCCGATACCAACGTGTCTATAGCAGAATCTATGTCCCCTGAACTAACCATTATTCGTGATTGACCCAGGTCCCTATTCAGAAGTGAAGAGTATTTGGCCCAATCTGTATTCCTTGGGTTCCTAAACACTGTCTCGTCGGGTATTGTGTAATCTAACAAAAAGGATATATAGGAATGATCAGAGAAGGATGGCTGCTTTAGCACCTTCCAGTCCTCTATCACTACTTTATAATCCGTATAAAGCGTCACATCAAGTACATTTTCCGAAGTCGGACCCTTATATGTCCGGACCTCACCTCGATTCGCAATTTGTATATTATTCTGTAATATAAATGCAATAAGATCCTCACCTCTATTGTTGATGTCCTTACTGCCCCATATTGTATGATGAGCTTTAGCATCCGTGCCCACTACCAGATTCTGTTTCCTTCTACTAGCTTCCTCGACCAGTCTGTGGAGTTCTACTGGTGGGGCATCTCTGTCGTGTGGCATATAGGATGATGCAAGGAGTATGATGTCATCCCTGCCATCTTCCAAGGCCACTACCGTGAGATCGTCAGTGCTGTAATTATACAGAATATATGAGTAAAAATTCTTCCTAACAAGTATTGCAGATCGTATTCTACCTACCACTTTTGAGAAGTACGTGTTAAAATTACGTGACTTCAATCCAGAAACCCGATTTCCTGTGGAGATCCACGGTTCCTGGATTAAAGCCACGTCGTAGCGACCCTCCTCTAACGTGAGGAGGAGTTCGACCGATGCCATCTTACAATGTTGGAGGTTGACTTGCAGGATCTTTAGTGTCATCGACTAAAATCACCCGCTCGGGGTCGGCTCTATCCTCCTTGGCCGTCTCACCCAGACTCAGTCCAGAAGTGGCCGCAGTGGCAGCTGCCAGATCACGCTCCACTTCATCGACCTCCAGTGTGTTATGGTTGGAGTCCTGCGGATGTCTTTTCTTTAAACGTAGAAAGACACTTCCAACTCCCCATGACATTTTTCCATACCGCGGATACAAAAGGTCTTCCGATTCCTTTGTGATCTGCAGTATGTAGTTCTGCCCGTCCTTGTTACCTTTTTGCACGTGCAGAATCCTCCATTCTTTAGTGGGAATATCAGGATTCTGATTTTGTAGGAGACGAAGAGCGACTTCCGGTCTGACAATACGCGGAAAATTCACCTTCGCCTTCGGTATAGCAGGAATGTGCGATCGATCCACAATCTTAAGTTGTGCATCCGACCACAGACCCTTGAGCTTCGTAATGACTCCTTTAAGCCATTCCAGCGTCATTTCGTCCTTGCAACTGATGAGCTTCACTCCATTGAACCAACCAGCCCCATCAAAAGAGGGCAGCGGTCTGTCAGGTTTAGCTTCCATCTTAGCAACGATTTCGTTGAAAATCTTCAGCTCTACAATCTTCCATCGCTCTGTGGACATTTGACCAAAGGGGTTGCTCATGTCGAAAAGTGCCACGCTCAGAGGACGTTTGGCCACTTCACTGACTCTTGCAGCCTTTGGCAACGGCTCAGTGGCAGATGTCGAGGGTCTGATCACCTCGAGGTTTTTCTTGGATTTTTTTGTCTCCTTAGGATTTACGGCAGATGGAGACTCATCAACTGACCGCTGTCTTTTTCCCTGCATGCTCTTAATCACGGCTTCTTCAATGCAGTTGGGGAAACCATGGTTTTTGGCAGCATATTTGGGGTTATTTGAAAAGTGAGCTCGGCCTTCTGCAATCGCCCCTTTGGCCCACTTCATCCGCTCTTTCTCATCATTGGAAAGGTTCGATTGGGAGCCAAGCCGATGCTGTATCCGGACCGCAGCTTTGTATTCTGATAGAGCTCTAAGTCCTTCCTTGCTTCTCCTGGGCCTGTTCCTATTTATGGAATGGGCTCCCCGAGATGTGCTAGGTGAATTTAGCAGCTCACGTTCCTCTTTAGAGGTAATAGTTTTGACGCTATCAAGATCCGAGTCTGAATCGACAACGGCATCCGTACGTGTCACAGTTGCGTTTTTGGCATCTTTAATACTTCCACCGTAAGGCGCCTTAACCACGGCAGAGAATGTGTGACCGCTGGCGACACGCAGAGGAGATACTGGTTCTCCACCGTGCCCGCCGGTGGTCGCAGTCACTGCTAACACCGACGTTTGGGCGTATATTACCGCCCGGCTTTTATTCGCTTCTTCTTCCATTTCATATATTTCTGTTGCATTTTATATATACTGCCATGTTCGTAGTAACGCCGATCCACCGGATAACAGACGCGCACCAGGAAGCCGCCCAATATGGGAACAGACGCGCCTGGATTTTAGTTCCAAGAATCGTGGAGCCATCACCGACCCGAAAACCGCCCAATGTGGGAAACAGACGCCCGGACCGAACCCCACGATTACCTTCTACCTATGATCAAGACCCATCACAGTAATGTGGCAATAGGCATTACATTGAGACACTATGCTCAAGGCCCTGATCTTAGCCGCGTACCCACCAGTACCCGTTACCAGCCAGCACCCCCGTGGAGGGTTCAGTAGAAGGATTTTCATGTGCCGGCCTAAGCTGGTGTTTGTTATTTAATAATTTTTTTTTACACTTTTTCTTCAATAATAAATTTTGTATATTCAGAAAGATCTATTCAAGAGCTTTAAAATAATACCAATATTGGCCCTATTATTTGGAGCTGCGTCAGTAAACTAGATATGTTCTTAAAGTAATTAATTTTATAATATTTTATTTATTTAACTATTATGAAACTTTATCAAAAGTTATGTTTATTTTTAAAAATATGTGAATACAGTGTTGCCGTGTTTCCGATATCAAAAAATTGTAAAAAAGAACATTTTGATTTATATATTTTTTTTTAAATGCCTGAAATTTATGTTAAAAAATACCATTAAGATGCGTTGTGTGCTTTTTTATTTTTAACAAATATACAGAAATCAGCTATAAACTTAACTTTTTTTTTACTAAGTACGTTAGTAACACCGTTTTTCCATTTGTCATTTTTCTTGCGACAAGTGTCAAAAATTTACTTGCAAGCAAATTCTCTTCTAAGTTGAGCTGCAGGTACATAAAATGTGAAAGTGCTAATAAAAAAGTGTTACCCTCCGTTTCTACATGCAAGTGCAAGTTCGAAAAACGCAATACACTCACAATTTGTCACTAACATTCACACAATTTTTGTACTTTCAGCCAATCGGCTGTTTCTTCGATTTTTCGTTGATAATACGCATACACTTCTTGCAAGTAATTACTTGAAATGTAGGGTAAGGGTATTGAGTTTTCGAACTTGCACTTCCATATGGCAACGTGCATATTAGGAAAATGTTAAACCTTACTTAAATGCATTCTAATTACTGAATTTCTTTTTTTTTATTCAATAAACTAACCCGTTTTTGAGTTACGCGAATAAATTTTGTGCAACCTCTTTTATATATGTATAACTTTATATCTCGAAAACAAGAGCTTAGCTAAAAAACGGTTGGCACCACTGCATTCAGCGTAGCCGAATTTAGTTAAAACGCCAGGTGACCCGTTTGTGACAAAAAAGTGTCAAATTCTAGCCCAGTGTTATTAATACAGCAACAAAATTTTAAATAAATACAACTTTCGAAGGTTAATGGTTTTACGAATTTGTTCGCCATGGAAATTGATCCTAGTGCGGGTCTTAACGAACTACCAGACGAATATTTCGAGGGTGACAACGAAGCATTTCGTCTAAGTAAAGGAGTTTTACATGAAGTTGTTGGTGCTTTACCAGGAATAGACGAAGCAATGAGTTATGCCGAAGTTATGAAGTAAGTTTATTTCTTTTTCAATTATATAAAACACATTCTAATGTTCTTTAAAATTTTTTAAAAGACTTGTAAAATCGATGAATTTTTCTGTTGTCATTTTTGATACTGCTCCTACGGGTCATACGCTTCGACTCTTATCATTCCCTCAAGTGGTTGAAAAGGGCCTTGGGAAGTTATTACGTCTTAAATTGAAAATTACTCCTTTTATAACTCAGTTTGGAAGTCTTCTTGGCATGCCAGTAAATGCAGATTCTCTGACTCAAAAACTCGATGAAATGTTAAAGGTCATTCGACAAGTAAACGAGCAGTTCCGTGACCCCGTAAGTTAACAAGTTTTTATTTTTCAACTAAATACCATTAAAACTCTATTAATAGGATGAAACAACATTTGTGTGTGTATGTATTGCTGAATTTTTGTCATTGTATGAAACCGAGCGATTGATTCAAGAGCTTACGAAGTGTGGAATTGATACTCACAATATTATTGTGAATCAACTGTTATTTATGAAACAAGATGAAAAGCCCTGTGGAATGTGTGCTTCACGATATAAGGTAAATTTATATATCACACTTTCAATGTTAAAGCGCTATATTCGGCTGTGCCGAATCTTATATACACTTTTTCATAGTAATATACATATTAGATATGGAATATTGTACAATTTTTCGATTTCGAAACGCATGAGACTAAAAATGGGAGGGGATGTTTGCTCGATGGAAAGTGGACGCTCATCGAGCTCAATGTGGAGGTAATAAGAAAAAAATTTGCAAAAAAATACCATAACTGTCACAGATTCACTCCAATAGGGGTAAAATGCAGGACCGACCCGACATTTCCCCTAACATACTTACCACGTATCTCCATTCCTTAAGGGGTCATACACAATGTTATATATTTTTTTTGAAAATGCTTAATGCAACCAACACCAACGAATTTTTGGAAATCGGCTGAACATTTTTAATGTTAGGGTCTGAATCCGCAGATAAAAAAAATCTTAGATATCTAACGCGATACTGTTTTAATTTTTTGTTTTCAAATTATTTACACTAGTAAGTTCAGGTTGTTGCAGGAAGCTTTAGCACGTTCTAGCTGAGCTTACTTGTTCGGTAATATTGGGCGGTTATATTGTTCCTGTGTCTTACCTAGCCTGTGCCTTATAAATAAAAAAAACGTGCGAATAATAAGCCCATATTATTTACTACACAAATACTTAACAACTTTTCTACAAGAAAGCTTAGATGTTAGCCTTAAACCTCTATACTCACCCATCCTAGGTTTTTCGTAGGTTGAAAGTCTATTAATAAAAAAACCCCAAACACACTTACTTTTACCAAAGACCGTTACTGTTCTACCGCAAAGAGAAATTAGTTCATGTTTAAATCCAAAAAAATATGTATATTTTCAAATTTAAATCAGTTAACTTGTAAAATTATAAAGTATCTAAATGGTTCTTACAATATACTTAACTCAAAACGGGTTAATATTATCAAATTAAAAAAAAAATATACATAATAATTTTGTGAGAATCAACAAAGCTTCTACTCTTTTGTTTGCACTCACAATTGAACTCAAATAAAATAATCCATTGAATTTACCACAATAAAAACTCAGCAACAATAATAATTCTGTTAAAGAATTAAAATAATATCAAGCAAATATAAGAGGTATACAAATGATAATAACACCGCGTTACAAAAGCGAGCTTTTTTATGTCCTATGAACCAAATATACTTTTTCGGAAGGGGAGATGTATCGTAGGAATGGGCAAAAAATATCGATATATCAAAATATCGATATTTAAAAAAAATAATCGATATATATCACCGATATTTAAAATACCGATATATCGATATTGAAATACGACTATCGAATTCGATATTTTTTAAAGTCAGTCTTCATTAAAAACTCAAAATTTTAGACGTTTTTCAAACAATATTTTTTTAAGAATTGGCATCAGTGCATGAATGCATCATATGTTTTTTTAAGCTAATAAGAATAATATATACAAATATGTATATAATAAATAAGAAGAAGAATTTAGAAAAAGTGGGGTTTTAACATTGCAGATTTCTTATTAAAACAGTAAAATCAAACGAACTTGAAAAGATTTATTTTATGCGGCTTTTAAACAATATATGTGCCTATATATATATTTGGAATAATAATAAGATTTGTGCATATATTTTTAAATTTGGTAATAGTTTCAGCAAAATACGTTCGATATATCGATATTTTTTAAATAATCAATACCGATACTCTTAAAAAATATTGATTCGATATATATCGATATATTTTTTAAATTTGCGCATCCCTAGTGTATCGGCGATTTTCATGTACAGGTCACAGTTTTTTTGTCCGTCTGTCCGCCTGTGTGAAAGACCAATCGAGCTGAATTTTTGCAGGCAGACTCGCGGATATGTCTGTATTACGTCAAATTTTTAAAAAAAATTGATTTTTATCAATTCTCAGATTTTCCCGAATTTTTTTTGTTTTTTTTTTTTTTAAATGGTTATCAATTTTTTTGAAACGGTTTCAGTTCGTTAAAAAATCGAATTTTTATACCCTTCACCACAGGTGTAAAAGGGTATATATAAGTTTGTCATAACGTTTGTAATTTCCACAATATTGATTTTAGACCCCATAATATATATATATATATATATATTCTGGGTCCATATGAGAAGAGAAGTTGATTTAACGATGTCCGTCTGTCCGTCTTACGTTTGATATGTGTTTTCCGGATAATCCAGACATGATAGCGGCTAGGTTGTTACATACAGTACATAGGTATGTTACATACAGTCCACCATTTCTTGCTATTGAAATTCAGCAAGATCGGTCCACAAATGGCTTAGATATGACCAAAAAACCACGACTGCCTCTAATTTTTCCAAAAAAATCCCTTGTGGTTGTTGTTTTTTTGTTTTTTTATTTGAACGAGTTGAATGTTAAGCATAAGAAACATGTACACACGCTTGTACATGATTGTTCGCTTTAATTGAAAAATACATACATACCTTCATATTAAACTAATAATATGACGGAGTATATTATACTATAATTCTTTATTTTTAACAACGTTAATAGCTCAATGGTCTCGGCGGTTGCCCAAGAAGGTTTGTTTGTTATATTGCCGGGGTTCAAATCTCGGCATCTCCACCTTTTCCAAACAAAAAATTTTTTAACTTTTTTTATAAATATTTCTATAAACGATTTTAAAATTATTCAGCGATTTTTGATTTTTTCATTTTATTGACAATATAAACAGCCTTACATGTGAAACAAAAACCATATTTTACAATTTGTTTTTGGCTTAAATGTAAATACCTAAGTATGTACTATGTACCAATATGCAAAAGTTATTTATGTGTATTGGTAGGCATTGTTTTCATGATTGTTGTTTTTTTCAGTTTTAGAGACGGATTGTTGCTATGTTTTGATCATCTCTTCTTACATTTCAATTCAAAAATCTTACACGTGTTGCCATATTATTTTTAAAAAATCTTATTATTTCTAAAAAAAATCCCATTTGTTATTTGAAAACAAAACATTCAACAATAAGTATTTGCGTACGTAAATGTTTAATTTAATCAAAAAGCTAGAAACATTTAAGTTTGGATAATTTTATTGACGAAACCAATGACATAGAAATAGATCTTAAAATTTGTTCACAGCTTACTCTGACATTTGGCAAAGCAAAGAAATGCTAAAAATTATTTTGAAAACGCTACAAATAACACGGTGAGACAGTCCAAAAAACCTGGGACCGGATATCATTTTTCTTGTAGGGCTTGTCGAGTAAAACAAGATTCCAATAGTGAAATATGCCGGACACCTCCAAAATCCGGATTTACGGGTAAAAAACCGGTTTTTGTACCTTTGCGCAGTTATAAGCTTGTAATTTTGTTGATAATGATCCGATCAATTGCATACTAGATTTGGAAAGAAGAAACTGAGATCTTTCGAACAATATATAATTTGATTAAGAAGACTGGAGAAATTTGGGTGTAATTGTCGAGCAAACACAAATTTTGTAGATTTTTCAAAAAAATTTCAAATTTGGTGACGTTTTTATACATTATTTTCGTAAGAAACTATAATACTATTGAGTTTATTCAAAAAGTACGTTTATTAACAATTACAACGCATATTTGGGTTTAAAAATTGATAAGTAATTGACTGAGTTATTTAACTTTTCATGAAAATAAACTTTTAAACATTTTATAAAAATTTTATTAATCAATTAATCAATGTTATCCTAAACACAAAAAAAATTTGTAATGAGAGTTTAAGTCATTCAAAAATATTCTTTTTTTTCGTGTTCTTTTTACGCACTTTCTTTAAAATTACAAATCACTGTTAGCCTAAACACAACTTATATTTACAACAAATATTTGTAATGAGAGCTTTACTCATGTAAAATTATTGTTTTTTTTTTAATATGACGTTTTGTTAATGTCTTCTTTTTCACTTTGAATCTGTGTATTTAAAAAAACGTTTGCAATTTAATAAAAATCGTGTGCAATTTAAATTAAAATTATGATAAAGGTGACAAAAAGCATCGCCGTTTACATATAATTTTTTACAAATTGTTTCATGTATCCCAGTTTAAGATGCAGTGGTGCCAGAATAACGTCCTTAACTTTAACTAAATGGTAATTTAAAATGTTTTTGCTGCCTTTTCTATGTGACTCGCGAGATGGCCATAGCTTGCGATCATAACGATTCGGCGCACGACATATTACATTACAAATCTTAAATTAATAAAAATAAAGTCATAAATTTTTATAAGAAAATTTACTTTTAAATGAACCATCAATAAAAAGTCGCCATTCATCTGCATTATAATTGTGATTTAATGCCGAAAATAGTTTCGCAATACACGAGATCACTGTCATTGGAAATAGTCTTAAATCTTTCTTCAAGTAACCAAGTCCGGTAACTTGTTCTACCAGATGTAATAACGAAATCCTTTTCCAGAAAATTCTACTGTTTTAATCAAGACCAAAGGACTTCAGATTGCCGGTTTGACAAGTGTAATTCGCGAACAAGATCGTAGAAATCAGCATTTGACAAAATATGCCGCTCCGTTGTTGTAGACCTGGATGGAAGGAACTTTCTTTGTTCAAAATCTTTTTCTGTTATATCGACAGATTTGCTCGTTGTCGGTAGATCATTACTTACAGGTATCGTTTTTGTTACAGTTACAACATTTGCGTACTTAATGTTTTTGCGTGTTTTAAAACTGTATTGTTTTTAAAATCACGCAGGTGAGTGATATCAGTAAATGAGCCAAAAATTTTTTACAATTGTCACACATTTTGTATATAATTTCAATTTAAATTGCACACGATTTTTATTAAATTGCAAACGTTTTTTTTTTAATACACAGATTCAAAGTGAAAAAGAAGACATTAACAAAACGTCATATTAAAAAAAAAACAATAATTTTACATGAGTAAAGCTCTCATTACAAATATTTGTTGTAAATCTAAGTTGTGTTTAGGCTAACAGTGATTTGTAATTTTAAAGAAAGTGCGCAAAAAGAACACGAAAAAAAAACAAAATTTTTGAATGACTTAAACTCTCATTACAAATTTTTTTTGTGTTTAGGATAACATTGATTAATTGATTAATAAAATTTTTATAAAATGTTTAAAAGTTTATTTTCATGAAAAGTTAAATAACTCAGTCAATTACTTATCTATTTTTAAACCCAAATATGCGTTGTAATTGTTAATAATCGTACTTTTTGAATAAACTCAATAGTATTATAGTTTCTTAAGAAAATAATGTATAAAAACGTCACCAAATTTGAAATTTTTTTGAAAAATCTACAAAATTTGTGTTTGCTCGACAATTTGTAACGTGCCGTTACAAACTAACCCGATATATATATATACATTTATTACTAATATCATAAAAGATAAGTAACCCCACACCGTGAATACCCTTACTATTTTTCTTACTACTGTGAATACCCTTACTGTTTATCTAAATAACTTTTTAATTGTAGAAGTCTCATTTAGTTTATTTTATTTCTGAATAAATAGACAAGGTTTGGTTTAGAACAAAGAGAGTAGAAACTGATGCTAACCAGAGTGTTTACTCTTAGTAGCTTGAAATACTTAACCGTAGTTAGTCGTATTGAGCCGACCGCCAGCGCCCCCGAATTTCGTTGGTAACCAGTGATGTTAGATTTTTTTTTCGAAATATCGTCAAAATTTAAAAAAAAAATCGTCAAAATCGTCAGTAGTTTTGAAAAAAACCGTCAAAAAATCGTCATATGAAAAAATCGTTTTTTTATAAACACGGATATATCACTCTATTAAAACATAAAAAAATATTAAGTATAAAATCATACAAAACCAAAAAATATAGAATTTTTAATGCTTAGACGATTTGGTGCGGCTTTGATATTGCTCTCCGGAGATTTTCGTCAAACAATTCCCGTCATCCCCAAATCTTCTGCTGCAGATGAACTTAATGCCTGCCTGAAATCGTCGTCTTTGTGGAGGCATGTCCAGAAGTTGCAATTGACCGCAAACATTAGAGTCGTGTTGCAGAACGACCCATCGGCTGCTGAATTCTCGAGACAACTGCTGGAGCTTGGCAACGGCCAAATTCCTATTGATGTTTCGAATGGATTGATATCGTTCCCTGAAAATTTTTGTGAATTCACATCGTCCAAGGAGGAGCTCATCAGCAAAGTGTTCCCCGACATTGCACAAAACTACAAAAATCTCGATTGGATTGGTGAACGGGCAAAAATAGCAGCGAAGAATAAGGACGTCGATAACTTAAACTTAATTATTCAAAGTTAAATCGCAGGACAACTACATATAGGGTTCCCAACTTTTTTTGTTGCAATTAAAGTACATTGATTATTAAAGGTTAAGAAAAAAAGTACACAGTATAAATATAAAGTCCAATTAATTTCTTTTTATTGTTATATTTAAAAATGTTTTTTATTGCTTTTCGCAAGTTTTATCAAACAGTTACACTGTGCTAGAATTTGGCAACTGGCGCTTAAAACTTTTTCGGGTACGCTGAATCCAATACCGGTTCAAAAACGGTTCAGTTTATTGAAATTACATACTAAAAAAAAAACGAAAATCCGCAATAAAATTTCCTTCAAACGTTAAATTTTTTTCTAACATGCGCTGTCGTTTTAGAAACATATTTTTTTTTTTTTTTTTTTTGCAACAAAAATAATTTTTAATCAACATTTCGAAATTTTTGTTTGTTAAAAATCTATTAAAAATTACAGCTATAAATGATTAAAATCTGTTAACAACTTTTGATTTTATTCACAAAAGTCAAAAAATTTTAATTAATTTAAAAATTTCATAAATCGCAATATTTGTATGGGAGCCCCCTTAAGAAGTGGTGATAAGGGTATGTCTCGAAAAATTGTTAAGGAGACTCCTTGGCTGTTATGGTACGTTTTCTTCAATATATTTCTAGTCTGTATTAAACTTTTTGTATGGGAACCCCTTAAGGAATGGACATTTTTAAATTTTGTTTTAAATATTAGTTAAACGAGTCACTTTTGTGCTCGCGATCTAAAAGCAGGCAGTAATTTGAAGGAGTTTTGCACTCGTGTTTTAAAAGCAGGCAGTTATTGTACTCAAATAAAACAAACAAGTGAAATAGTGCTGTCAGACTTTTTTTTTTTCGAAAAATCGTCCTGCCAATATAAAAAAAACATCAAAAAATGGCCCTGACTAATATTAACTAGTTGTTTTTTAGTTTTTCTAAAAAAAAACTTGTACAATAATGGCTAAAAAACCACTGATGGTTTAAACGCTGGTTTAGTTGAACTAAACTTGAATTTATATGTAGTTTAAACTCAGCAACTATAAATCATTCTCCCATGTGTTATATGTGGTAAAAAAATAACATGTGACAGCACTACGATAAATCTTATCAAATTCATATGGTCTGCGTTGGTAGTTTAAACGCCGAATTTTATGCGTTTAAAGATGGTTTATATATTTAGTGATTTATAGATTTTTGTACATCAAATTGCTCTCTACTGATTCCATTCAAATAAATCATATTAAAAATTTTAATATTTGTGTTGTATTATTACTCTAAAGCTTGTCTAAAGGCTTAAAATTGGGACGAGGCGAAGTTCGTCGAGTCCGCTAGTAGATATAAATATATATTCGCCTCTATATATATATATATTAACTAACCCCCCGTTTCCACATGCAATTGCAAGTTCGAAAAACTCAATACACTGACACTTTTTCACTAACATTCACACAATTTTTGTTCATTCAGCCAATCGGCTGTTTCCTCGATTTTTTGTTGATAATACGTATACACTACTTGCATGTGGAAACGTTCGGTAAGAAAAAAACTTTACTTGACAGATTAAAGTGTTAAAAATTTGATGAAAGATTAAAGTTTATACTAAATTTATTGACGGGATTAAATCGTCAACAGCTAAGTGACTCTACATTCACAATCGTCAATCGTCATTTTGGTAAATTCAGCGAAAAAAATCGTCAAAATGACGTAAAATCGTCACATCTGACATCCCTGTTGGTAACCGACTTGATCCGAACACATATTTATCGTTTTTTGTCCGAACACCAGCGCTCCCGCATTTCGTTGGTATTCGTAACCGTAGTTAGTCGTATTGAGCCGACCGCCAGCGCCCCCGAATTTCGTTGGTAGCCGACTTGATCCGAACCCGTATTTATCGTATTTTGCCCGAACACCAGCGCTCCCACATTTCGTTGGTATTCGTAACCGTAGTTAGTCGTGTTGAGCCGACCGCCAGCGCCCCCGAATTTCGTTGGTAGCCGACTTGATCCGAACCCGTATTTATTGTATTTTGCCCGAACACCAGCGCTCCCGCATTTCGTTGGTATTCGTAACCGTAGTTAGTCGTATTGAGCCGACCGCCAGCGCCCCCGAATTTCGTTGGTAGCCGACTTGATCCGAACCCGTATTTATCGTATTTTGCCCGAACACCAGCGCTCCCGCATTTTGTTGGTATTCGTTACCGTAGTTAGTCGTATTGAGCCGACCGCCAGCGCCCCCGAATTTCGTTGGTAGCCAACTTGATCCGAACCCGTAGTTAGCGTATTTTGCCCGAACACCAGCGCTCCCGCATTTCGTTGGTATTCGTCACCGTAGTTAATCAGCCGAGCCCATCGGTCAACTAACGCCTAACATCTAGAACCACTTACGAGTCTCTTCACCAGATCATCACCATCCTGCCGCAGTCCCGCACCACCTCCACCTGCCCGGTCCAGCACTCCTGCCATCACCACAGCCCTGCCCCATCAGCCACGCGTCTCAACATTCGCTCCAGCTTACCGCTGCGCAGAACCGACAGATAGCCGTCGTAGATTTAAGTATTTTACGTAGATTAAGGTTTCGTAAATAAAGCTTTGTTAAAATTATTGTAAACGAAAATACACGAAAACATCCCGTGTTTCATTTCAAAGGAAGCAGATCTTCGAATTAACCCTGGACAGACTGAGTCATACCTCAGCTGGGAAAGTAAACTGCGTTACAATGGCGCCCGAGCAGGGACCCGATTCCAAAACCGCAACCAGTGGTAAAACATCTCACCAAACCACCAACGGAACTGGATCGGGCCAAAACCAAAGCAACGAAACCGCATCTATGCCAGCCAATCTACGAACGGACTCCCTCGGATGGATCTATCTACTTCGGAAAGACAAACTGATGGAAATTTGCAGTCAGCATGGCATCTCTGTTACCGAGGGCGTCACCGTCGACCTTTTGCGCCGAAAACTCAGCGAGCTGGTAAGCCTGAAACGACAACCAGCCTCATCAGAGAACCTCTTGCGGGCACTGGAGGAGGAAGACTTAGAAGAAGAGAGAAGGCCGCTACTCGGCTCGGTCAGTATTGATGTACCTCGTGCCGTTAACCGGAAGTCTCCACCAAATGCTCCAAGCGATTCAGAAGTCATGGCTACCATTCGGCGATGGGACCTCACATACGACGGGGGCGAGAATTTGATGGAGTTCATCGAACGGCTAGAAGAGCTAGCGGAATGCTACGGCTTCGACCGTAGTCGCTTGCTATTCTCTCTACTGGAGATCCTGAAGAATAGAGCCTTACAGTGGTATCGGGTCAAGCGAGAACAAATCAGCAGCTGGGACCGCTTCAAGGAAGAAGCCATACGATTTTTCCTGCCGAGACGACACCTAGCTCATCTGGAGGAAACGATCTACCACCGTAAACAGGGCAGCCGAGAAAGAGCAAAAGATTACGTCATGAGCCTTCAAGCCCTCATACGACAGCATCCCGAGCTACGGAAACTCGACCACACTGATCGCATCTATGATGGCTTACGGGGGGAGTACAAACTATACGTCCGCCGCACTGACTTTCGCTCATTAGATGACCTAATGGAACTGACAGACGAGTAGGAGCTGCTCAGAAAAGAGGAAGCCAGGCAGGGGAGACCCCAACCAACCCACTACGTCGACGCCACTACATACCGCCGCAGCACCCATTATTGGCGCTGCAAGCAGCCAGGTCATATAAGACGAGATTGCCCAAACCCAGGGCTACGTTTCTGCTCCTGGTGTGGCCAGGAAGGCACTCTAACTCGAGACTGCGCCTGCCGCAGCGAACCATCCGGCGACGGTCGGTATTACGGGATCGACGCTAACGTATATCGGAGGTAGAATACGCCAATTACTCGAAGCCGCGAACATCCGACCCCGCGACCACCAACGCAGCATCCAGTTGGCCGACGGATCGTGCAGAACCAGCCTCAATGTTTATCCACTGGTCGTAGGGACGAGCGGCGGTACCACCCGTCTGGCATCCGCCCTGGACAGCCTGGCTGAACCGATAAACTTGGGCATGGATTTCCTGCGGCGCCGGCAGGCCCGACTATTGATCGACGGAGTCGAGCTACAGGCTGCCCCATCCTCGGGCGAGACACGGTTGCATGCACTACACGCCATCATCCCGCACGATGAACTATCGCCTGAGCAGACCTCGCAGTTGCACACGCTGCTCGCCTCGGCCAGGACAGCATTCGAAACCATCACCGGCCCTTGAACCATGGGGGAACACACCATCCATATGAAGCACGACCGGCCGATTAAGCAGCGGTATTACCCTCGCAACCCGGCTATGCAGAGCGTCATCAACAGCGAGGTTGACGAATTATTAGCCGCCGACCGAATAGAACCATCGCACAGCCCCTACAGTTCACCCGTCGTTCTGGTGCGCAAGAAGCAAGGTACCTGGCGAATGTGCATCGATTTCCGTCAGATCAACGCCGCCGCCGAACCTGACGCTTATCCCTTGCCACAGATCAACGCAATCCTGGACCAACTGAAAGAAGCAGCATTCATATCCACCATCGACCTGAAAAACGGATACTGGCAAATACCGGTCGCCAAGAGCTCCCGCCAATATACCGCCTTCACCGTACCAGGCCGCGGTCTGTTCCAGTGGAAAGTAATGCCTTTCGGTTTGCACTCGGCTCTGGCAACATTTCAGCGCATTTTGGATCACATCATTGGACCCGAGCTCCACCCGAAAGCGTTCGTGTACCTAGACGATATCATTGTGTTGGGCCGAACGTTTGAGGAACACCTGGATATGCTAAAATTGGTCTTTAACCGACTACTGGCCGCGCACCTACAGGTAAATTTCGACAAATGCGAATTTGTCCGAACCAGCTTAAAATACCTAGGGCATGTCGTTTGCACGAGGGGAATACACACTGACCCGGATAAAATTGCGGCAATCCAGAAGCTGGAAGCACCCAAAACTATTCGTGACTTACGGCGCTTACTGGGGATAGCATCCTGGTATCGACGATTCATACCTAACTTTTCTGAATTAGCCGAACCTATGACTCGCCTCCTAAAAAAGAAGACTCCGTGGGAATGGGGGGCCGAGCAGGAGAAATCCTTCGCCACCCTAAAAAGCAAATTGACGCACGCCCCAATCCTAAGTTGTCCTGACTTCGACCGGCCTTTTTTCCTACAGACCGACGCCAGCAAGGAAGGGTTGGGAGCCGTACTATTCCAACGCCAGAACGATCAAGATACGGCAATCGCCTACGCCAGCCGAACCCTAACAGACCTAGAACGAAAATACTCGGCAACCGAGCAAGAATGCTTGGCGGTTCTGTGGGGGATTCGGAAGATGAGATCATATCTGGAGGGGTACAAGTTCACGGTCATCACGGATCATCAGTCACTCAAATGGCTGCACACGATTCAGAATCCATCCGGCCGGCTGGCCCGATGGGCTTTGGAAGTTCAGCAGTACGACTTCGACATCGAGTACAGACGTGGTAAGCTCAACGTTGTGGCCGACGCTCTGTCACGGAGCCCCCTGCCAAATATGGAAGCCCCGCCGGTGGCGACCATTAGCCCAGTCAAGCCGGATTGGTGCACCAGGGTCACCCACAAGTTACAGAACAGCGCCACGAAACTACCTGACTACCAGCTTATCGAGGGCAGGTTATTCCGCCATATCGCGAAGAAATCCCCAATATCAAACCTATACGAGTGGAAGCTATGCGTACCGCCTGCCGACGTCACCCGTGTGCTACAGGAAACTCATGACGCAACCACCGCTGGCCATCTGGGGGTCTACAAAACCCTACGCCGGACGCAGGAGACCTACTACTGGCCGGGCATGGCACGGGACATACGACGGTATGTACGATCCTGCACCACCTGCAGTCGCTTCAAGGTAGAACAACGACGTAAGGCTGGCCTCATGCACACCACACCCGTTACTCAGCCATGGGAGATCGTCTGCGCTGATTTTATCGGCCCACTACCACGGTCCTCTTCCGGACACAGCTTCCTGTTAGTGTTTGTTGACAAGTTCAGCAAGTGGGTAGAGTTGATTCCCTTACGCACTGCCACTGCCTCTGCAGTCATTAAGGGCCTAAAAGAGCGCATTATCTACCGGTTCGGCTGCCCCACCGCCCTCATCTCGGATAATGGGCCACAATTCATCAGCAAGGCCGTAGAAACGTTCCTGCGCGAATGTGGAATTCAGCACCGCTTAACCGCTCCCTACACCCCGCAGGAAAACCCCACCGAAAGAGCAAACCGAGTCATCAAGACACTAATAGCTGAAAACACAGAGGGAAACCACCGCCATTGGGACAAATCCGTGTCCGAAGTCGCTTTTGCTTTAAACTCCGCAGTACACGAGAGTACAACCGCCAGCCCTGCAGAAATATTGTTCGGCCGTAATCTTCGACCTCCGAACCAGATCTTCGCGCAAGGTGGAACACCAAGCGACAGGACCGGCAAGGTACCCGGACCACTCGAATGGCAAGAAATCGTTAAACTCATGACTCGGCCCTCCGAAAGACAACGAGGGTATTATAACCTCCGTAGACGAGCCTGGCGGCCGAAGGTCCGGCGACCAGGTACTCAAAAGAGAACATCAGCTATCATCGGGTGCTAACCACTTTGCAGCCAAACTTGCTCCCAAGTACTCGGGACCGCACGAAGTCACGGGAGCCATATCTCCCACCATCTATACGGTACAAACTGGGTCAGGGAAAACTCACCAAGTACACGTCCAAGACCTCAAAACCTACCACGGGCGAGAGGACGCAGGCACTATAACCCGACCATAACTCATACCCAGTACTCTAACTGCCTGGGAAACCGCGTTGTCAACTCCACCACGTTTTACCTCAGGGGAATAAATTAACATCACTGTAATCACCTCATGTAAGGTCAGAAAAAGATATTCGTAATAGGTAAATCGACCGCGGAAAGTATAAAAAGGAGACACGCTCTCAGTTCATGCAGTAGTAGCAAGATGGAAAGGAAAGCGACAAGACCAATAGCACCAGGCAAAATAACTGACTACTTAAGACGCACAGCAATGCCGCGTCATGTCCCAAGATTCCTTCCCCCCTTTGAGGCACGGGCAAAAGTGCAAACGGTGGAAAGCTGCCCAGTAGCCCAGTCCGGGAATCCGCAAGTAGACACCCTGGCCAGACGAATGTGGGAACGCCGAACCCCGCAACCCCTACACTACACGCAGGCAGGGCCACCCCCGTTAGCACCCCTTTCCCAACCCATTGGCCAAATGGACGAACCGGCGCAGGAGGCCAAAAATGACCCACCTCCTGCCAAAACTCCGGGCACCGACGAGACGCCACTCTCGAAGGAGGATGACTTCCTCAACGATGTCATAAACCTCACCCCCTGGGACCAAGCCGGACTGGAGGAGACCACCGACCTCTTCAGTGGCATAAGGGTGATGCGGAACCCCCTACGGAAAACAACACGGTGGATGGTATACCCGGCGGGCAGGCCCAAGGTAGAAGTCCGGATCCTGGGGGAAAGAGTCCGCCTTCGCTGCCAGGGCCGCGAAAGATTTATTGCCCTAACTGAGGAATAACGGGGCCGCATGTAATAGGAATTATTATTTATACTTGCATTGTAAATTTTATTTTATTTTATATATATATATATATTTATTACTAATATCATAAAAGATAAGTAACCCCACACCGTGAATACCCTTACTATTTTTCTTACTACTGTGAATACCCTTACTGTTTATCTAAATAACTTTTTAATTGTAGAAGTCTCATTTAGTTTATTTTATTTCTGAATAAATAGACAAGGTTTGGCTTAGAACAAAGAGAGTAGAAACTGATGCTAACCCCAGTGTTTACTCTTAGTAGCTTGAAATACTTAACCGTAGTTAGTCGTATTGAGCCGACCGCCAGCGCCCCCGAATTTCGTTGGTAACCGACTTGATCCGAACACATATTTATCGTATTTTGTCCGAACACCAGCGCTCCCGCATTTCGTTGGTATTCGTAACCGTAGTTAGTCGTGTTGAGCCGACCGCCAGCGCCCCCGAATTTCGTTGGTAGCCGACTTGATCCGAACCCGTATTTATCGTATTTTGCCCGAACACCAGCGCTCCCGCATTTCGTTGGTATTCGTAACCGTAGTTAGTCGTATTGAGCCGACCGCCAGCGCCCCCGAATTTCGTTGGTAGCCGACTTGATCCGAACCCGTATTTATCGTATTTTGCCCGAACACCAGCGCTCCCGCATTTCGTTGGTATTCGTAACCGTAGTTAGTCGTATTGAGCCGACCGCCAGCGCCCCCGAATTTCGTTGGTAGTCGACTTGATCCGAACCCGTATTGATCGTAATTTGCCCGAACACCAGCGCTCCCGCATTTCGTTGGTATTCGTAACCGTAGTTAGTCGTGTTGAGCCGACCGCCAGCGCCCCCGAATTTCGTTGGTAGCCGACTTGATCCGAACCCGTATTTATCGTATTTTGCCCGAACACCAGCGCTCCCGCATTTCGTTGGTATTCGTAACCGTAGTTAGTCTTATTGAGCCGACCGCCAGCGCCCCCGAATTTCGTTGGTAGCCGACTTGATCCGAACCCGTATTTATCGTATTTTGCCCGAACACCAGCGCTCCCGCATTTTGTTGGTATTCGTTACCGTAGTTAGTCGTATTGAGCCGACCGCCAGCGCCCCCGAATTTCGTTGGTAGCCAACTTGATTCGAACCCGTAGTTAGCGTATTTTGCCCGAACACCAGCGCTCCCGCATTTCGTTGGTATTCGTCACCGTAGTTAATCAGCCGAGCCCATCGGTCAACTAACGCCTAACATCTAGAACCACTTACGAGTCTCTTCACCAGATCATCACCATCCTGCCGCAGTCCCGCACCACCTCCACCTGCCCGGTCCAGCACTCCTGCCATCACCACAGCCCTGCCCCATCAGCCACGCGTCTCAACATTCGCTCCAGCTTACCGCTGCGCAGAACCGACAGATAGCCGTCGTAGATTTAAGTATTTTACGTAGATTAAGGTTTCGTAAATAAAGCTTTGTTAAAATTATTGTAAACGAAAATACACGAAAACATCCCGTGTTTCATTTCAAAGGAAGCAGACCTTCGAATTAACCCTGGACAGACTGAGTCATACCTCAGCTGGGGAAGTAAACTGCGTTACAAATTACACCCAAATTTCTCCAGTCTTCTTAAGCAAATTATATATCGTTCGAAAGATCTCAGTTTCTTCTTTCCAAATCTAGTATGCAATTAAAAATCGGATCATTATCAACAAAATTACAGGCTTATAAGTGCGCAAAGGTACAAAAACCGGTTTTTTACCCGTAAATCCGGATTTTGGAGGTGTCCGGTATATTTCACTATTGGAATCTTGTTTTGGTCGACAAGCCCTACAAGAAAAATAATATCCGGTCCCAGGTTTTTCTATTTCATTCAATTTTGTAACACTGTGTAATTCTTAAAGTTGTTCATTACATTGTTTTAAATCCTTATACATTTAAGTGACTCATTTTAAACAAAATTAAAATAAATGGTAATATTTAAACAAGTATTTAGGTAGATTTGATATAGCATCAGATATAAATGCCACAATTGGTTAACCTTGAAATTGGAAGGCCCTCTAATAAAAACAAAATACAAACGGTTTTATAGCTATTTCGATTTAAAAGAATTTACAGATATATTTAGACCAGATTATTTTTTTTATATTTTAAAAAAACAGTCATCATTAATTGCGTAAAAGTTAGTTTATAACAATTTATTTGAGTTTTAATCGCTAAGACTATTCCATCCAACTTTAAAAATTAATCAAAAGAAGCTTAACAAATTTTTTTTCTAAAAAGCTAATAAAATGCCAAATGGAAATTTTACAGCTAAGTCTAAGTTTTTGGTGCTGAATTTACTTTCAAAAATAAAAAATTCCCACACTACTTAAAAGTCTTCCTTAAAAATCGCCCAAACATGCAGGGTTATCGTCTTGTAAAAAAATAAAATGAAATTTTTTTTACAATAAAATAAGAATTATCCATTTCCATACGAAATTTCATTTTGACTACAACTATTTTTTTTAGTCAAAATTTATTATAATACATAAAAAACTTAAGTTATATCAATACCTATTCTTCAATTTTTAAAATAATTCTAAAAAAGCTAGAAACATTTAATTAAAATGCTTAAAAAAATGCGAAGCGCTTAATGAAAGTATTTTAGCTAAATTAAAATTTTTAATCTAAGTTAAGCTGCAAAATTGCCAAAATGGTCACACTGCTTAAAAACCATACAAACAAGCAGGGTTATCCACTTTTAAAAAAAATTGTATTTAGGGAATATTAGAAATTCCCTCATCATCTAATTTTACGACTACAAAAAACTGCTAACATAACGAACAGTGATCTAGTGTCGTCAAAATATTAAAAGCAATCTTTGCCTTTTTATTGTTGACATTGATAACATATTAGTCACTTTGTTCGACAATTTATACAAAAATATATTCATATATACCTATATACGGGCATGTTCTGAAATCACACCTGTGACTTTGTGGTGTTTTGAAAGTCATACCGTTGTTGTGTTTCTTGGTGTGCTTTCTGCAATTGAAGATCACACAAAAACGGGACGCACATGTGATTTCAAATCACGTGATTTGAGTTAAAGTGATTTGCAGAACAGGCCTGATAGTATCTTCTGCGCAAAAGCGATTTAAAAGCATACACAATTTAAACAATTTCTTGGTATGTTTATGTTGTATTATTGATAAATAAAAAACATTTAAATTGGTTTGCGACTTTTATTAACCAAAACGATAGTTTACGTTTCAAAACGGTTAATGGTAACCCTGTAAAATAGTTGTGTGTTGTTTTTTTGTGGTTTTTTTCATTTAAAATATTTGCGGTAAACTTTTTTTTTTTTTTTTATTTATGGCGATTTCTTTTCTGAGAAAAATGTTGCATTAATGTTACATGTTCTATATTTTTGTGTTCGTTTGTACAAAAAATACAACTGTGGGAAAAATTTTAGAGTTCTTTTGTGAATATGTTGATAAAAAACGTGCAAAACATGTTGCATGTTTTACCCTTACTTTTACTTAAGGTGTTCATACTGCCCTGTCTTACAATTTTGGGACTTACTACTTTGTTTGTACAACCAATGTTTTATTTTGTTTGTCATAATTCATACAGCTCACAATTTTGTAAAAAAAATTATTTTAAAACAAAATATAAATATATTTACACATTAAAATAAAAAAAAAAAGTCTATTTATATGATAATCATTTAAATTTTTTTAAGCCATTAGTGATGTCAATATTTGTTTCCAAGCCATAATTGCGTGCAGAAACCGCTTAAATAGCTTTAAAAATCGCTCATGAAGTACATTAATGATGAAAGTGTAATAGTTGTAAATAAAAGCAGCTAATTGTGTTCTATTGAAATTGCACAACATGTAACACTTCCAGTGATTATAGGTAACATTAGAAAATGTTACATGTACATACTGTAACATATTTTTTTCAGAAAAGAAATCGCCATTAATATTACCTTCTGTATTATACACAAACAACAAACACATACATACTTTAATTTACTGTTAATAATTATTGATATCACATACTCAAATCAACAACGGCTTTACATGCGGTTCGATGGTCGAACGGTCTAAACGGTCTGCCTCCTAACAATTTCTTATTGGTTTACTGGTTCGAATCCCATTCATTCCATTTTTTTTTTTTTGTTTTTATAAATTCTTTTTATCTAACAGGAAATTGGTCAGTTTTTCACTTTTTAAAATTTTTAAAATATATTTATGAACTTCATATACGTATATTTTAAACATATTTACGACTTTTAATTTACCCTTTTTATACCCTTTTTATACCCTTTTTATACCCTTCACCACAGGTGTATTTATTGATTTTATTTTTTTTTTTTACTTATTTTATTTTTTCTAATTATTTTTTTATTTTATAGGTAATTCGTTTACATACATAAGTTTGTCATTCTGTTTGTTATTTCTACAATATTGATCTCGGACCATATAAATTTTTTTTTTTTTTTTCAGTATTTATTTATTGAATCTTCATATATTAAATATGAACTAACAATAATTAATCAAATCTTAATACGTTATGTTATGTCGTGCCAGTGCCAGACAAAATTTTCTTCATCACGGTTTTTATTCACTTGTATAGGTGTTTATCGCTCATCTAATTGGGTAAGTGCTGCAGTGTCTCTTCTTCTTAAGCGAGTGTGGCCGCCATGATTTAAAATATTTCGAGCTAGTGGATTTGGGTGTTGTTCAAGCCTTTTTAAATATTTTATTGCATATTTTGTAATCATAGTTTTAACTAATGACACATTGAGATCCTTATGAATGTTTGAGTTTTTAACATACCAGGGAGCGGCTGTGATTATTCGAAGAAGTTTATTTTGGCGCCTTTGAATTTTGTCGATATTAGAGGCCGATGCAGTGCCCCATAGTTGAATACCGTAGCACCAGATAGGCTTTAAGATAGAGTTGTAAAGTAGAAGCTTGCAATCGAGACTAAGGACAGAATTTCTTCCAATAAGCCAGTGAATTTGAATGGCTTTTAGTTTCATTTGAGTTAATTTTGCCTCTATATGGCATTTCCACGTTAATCGCCGATCCAGATGTATACCGAGATATTTTACATGCGAATGTTGAGGAATTATTTGATTATTGATTGTAATAGGGGGGCAAGATTCCCGGCGCAAAGTGAATGTTATATGTACGCATTTTTGTCCATTGACCATTATCCTCCATTGTCGTAACCATATTTCTAGTTGAAATATATGATGCTGTAAGTAACGTGATGCTTCATAACGATTTTCGTGGACGCTTAGAAAAGCTGTATCGTCTGCAAATGTTGAAGTTTGTGTATAGTTGCTTGTTGGCATGTCCGAAGTATAAATTAAGTATAATAGGGGTCCCAGGATGCTGCCTTGTGGGACTCCAGCGGCAGTGGGCTGAGGTGAACTTAAGAAATTTCCTTCTTTAATAATAAATTGACGACCGACTAAGTAACTTTCCAGCAGCTTGTGTGTGTTTGCTGGTAAATTTTGCTTCAATTTATGTAATAAGCCTTCATGCCAGACTTTATCAAAAGCTTGCGAAACATCGATGAAGAGTGCTGAGCAATATTTCTTTTCTTCAAATGCTTTTCTTATGACATTTACTATTCGGTTTGTGCTTTGTTGTGATACAGACGCGTATTTTTAGCCCCGCATACGATTTGAACTATTAATTAATCACATTTGATTTTGTAATCTAAGCAGCGAATGGACGCTTAAAAAAAAACAAAATAATATATTTTGTTAATTAAATTATTTAACATAATAGTGAACAATTTAAAACGATCAAATTAAATAAAATAAATCAGTTAAAATATATATGTACGTATGAATGTTCATACATGTGTATACATATTCTGAACAAAACATTTAAATTCTTGTTTTTCTTTTGTTGTTGTAAAATACAATAAATAATAAAAATATTAAAGCAAATCAAAACGGTGAAAAACAAAAACAACTCTTTGCATGAGTACAAACAGTGAAACAACACTAAGACAAAATGAAAGAAACGTTTACGTTTTACTTAATGCAAATGAAAATAATGCAGAAATAAATAAAACAAAACAAAACAATATTAACTACCTTACGGCTAAGCCAATTACTCGAACACGTTCCCTCTCACCCTCGGTATTTACACAAACGGTGGATAGTGACTCATTAAAAAAACTACAACAAGATTTGGTGACAAGTGTTGCCAGGCCAGCAAGTATTGCCGTGACGTCAAAAACAAATTTAGTGGGAAATGATACCATGAACTTAAACACAAATGCAATGGAAAACCCCCCTGTAAAAAGTTGTCAAAAGCTTACAGTACAAGTTGGTATGGACAGGTACATAACAGTGCTTAAACGGGGACGCAGCCCTACCTCTGCAGCAGTTTCTTCGGCCTCAAAAGTACCATCTTTTGATAAAATAAATACACAAAATCGTTTCGCGATTCTGGAGGATGAATCCTCTGAAGCACCAAATGTCATTAAATCGTCTAAGCCACCACCGATATACCTTAGAGAGCAAAACTCTAATGAGTTAATAAAAAGTTTAATTTCGGTGATAGGTGAAAATTCCTTTTATGTAGCTGCAATAAAGCGCGGTATCATTAACGAGACTAAAATACAGGTGAATCACGAGGATGATTTTCGAAAAGTAATCACAAGATTTGAGACTCTGAATAAAAACTTTTATACTTATCAACTGAAGAGCAGTAAAGGTCTTCAGGTAGTAATCAAGGGCATAGACTCATGCGTAGACCCAGGGGAAATTAAAGCTTTTTTGGAAGAGAAGGGCTTTAAAATCAAAAACGTAACAAATATCAAAAATAGGGAAAAAAATCCCCAACCACTATTTCGAGTGGAGCTTGAACCCGGCGACGTTAAGCTCAAAAAAAAAAAATGAAACGCATCCAATTTATAATTTAAAATATATTCTGTACAGAAGGGTAACTATTGAGGAGCCGCACAAAAGAAATGGTCCTGTTCAATGTCCAAACTGCCAGGAATTTGGCCATACTAAGGCATACTGCTACTTACCCCCTGTTTGCGTAGTATGTGGTGAATTACATGGAACAGTTCTTTGCGATAAGTCTAAAACCGACCCCAACGTAAAAAAATGTAGCAACTGTGGCGGTAATCACACTGCCAATTATAGAGGATGCCCTGTATATACTATCGTCAAGCAGTCGGTCGGACCGAAAACTAATCCCCCTCAAATGCAGGTAACAAATCAGGTTAACACAAATGCAATTCAAGCCCCCCAGCCTTGTAATAACAGAACCTCTTACGCTAACGTCCTAAAATCAAACCATGAGCCAATGCAAGGTGCCTCGCCAAGTAATGATGAAACTCAATTTTCTAATTTAAGTCGTTTAGAAAAAACCATGGAAACATTAGTGCAAACGGTCAATAATTTTACGAACACAATGGGTAATATGATGCAGGAAATGCTTAGAATGCAATCGATGTTATTGCAAGCTGTACTTAACAAACCATGAACTGTTTAAACATTTGTTTTTGGAACGCAAACGGCATCCGCCAACATAAAAATGAATTAGAATACTTTCTTAAAAATAAACAAATTGATGTCATGATGATTTCTGAAACTCATTTAACCTCAATAAATACGTTTAAAATAAATGGTTATATACTATATGATACCAAGGACCCTCGAGATAGAGCTTGTGGAGGTTCTGCTATTTTAATAAAGGCCCGAGTCAAACACTACCTAATGTGTGATCATCGTGAAGATTATCTCCAGGCAACGAACATTTGCGTTGAGGAATTAAATAGAAACCTAATAATTTCATCGTTATACTCCCCGCCTAGATTTTCAATATCGGAGGACCAATATTGTAAATATTTTAAATCATTAGGACCGTGTTTCCTAGCCGCTGGCGATTATAACGCTAAACATACCCTCTGGGGGTCGCGACTTATAACACCAAAGGGTCGTGTTTTATTTAACATAATTTCTAAAATGGATTTAAATGTGGTAGCGAGCGGACAACCAACATATTGGCCCACTGATCATCAACAAATTCCAGATGTCATAGATTTCGGCGTGGCTAAAAACATTCCCATAGAAACGATTCAAGTTGAAGCCTCCCTAGATTTATCTTCCGACCACACACCTACAATTGTTACTATAATGAACCCCAATAGAATTGTACCTCCGACGACAGCTACGCAAATTAATTGGTTAAAATATAAAAAATATCTCAGTACCCATTGCACAGAAAATATTCCGCTCAGTACACCGGATTATGTAGATGGCTCTATTGACAATTTTGACAGTTTTCTGAAACTAGCTGTTCAACATTCCAATATTGCCCGCAAAAAAACAAAAACTATTAAAATATATTCCACAGATGTCGAGCATCTTTTGTCTGAAAAAAGGAGGGCTCGAAGAGAGTGGCAATTGCACAGATCCCCTCAACTTAAGAACTTACTTAAAGAGTGTACAAAAAGACTAAGAAAGTTACTGCAGACTAAGAAAACGGCTTCTCTGGAAAAATATCTTAACGAACTTGATGCAACCCCACAATCAGACTACTCATTATGGCGTGCAGCTAGAAATCTCAAAAGGCCAGTTGTCTCTAAACCACCATTAAGAAACTTCAATGGAAGTTGGGCTAGAAATGATGTTGAAAAAGGAAATCTGTTTGTCAATCATTTAAAAAACGTATTAACCCCAAATATATCTCACGATATTGCGGTCGAGTTACCACCTGTTGCTGCTAGAGCAGCTGTTCCGCTAAGATTTGAGATAAGAGAAATCGAAAAGGCTATTTGTGATTTAAACCCCAAGAAGGCTCCTGGTTTTGACAAGATCAGCAACAAAATGCTTTTGGAGCTACCCAGCATAGCAAAGAAAATTATTCTTTTAATTTTTAATGCTATTTTACGCCTTGAATACTATCCTCAAAAGTGGAAGGTCTCCTTAGTCACCATGATACCTAAACCTGGAAAGGATCACACAAAAGTTGAGTCATATAGGCCTATAAGCTTACTTTCTAATATATCAAAGCTGTTTGAGAAGCTGTTAGCGTCAAAATTAACCCCAATTTTAAATGACAATAGATGTATTCCTAACCACCAATTCGGCTTTAGAAGAGAACACAGCACAATTGAGCAAACCCATCGTATAGTAAACGCAATAAGAAAAGCCTTTGAAGAAAAAAAATATTGTTCCGCTCTCTTCATCGATGTTTCTCAAGCTTTCGATAAAGTCTGGCATGAAGGCTTATTACATAAATTGAAGCTAAACTTACCAGTAAACACACACAAGCTGTTAGAAAGCTACCTAGTCGGTCGAAAGTTTATTATTAAAGAAGGTGATTATTTAAGCTCTCCTCAGCAAATTGACGCTGGAGTCCCTCAGGGAAGCATCCTGGGCCCACTTTTATACTTAATATATGCCTCGGATATGCCAACAAACAACTACACACAAACTTCAACATTTGCTGATGATACAGCTTTTTTGAGCGTGCACGAAAACCGTCAAGAAGCATCTCGATACCTACAGGATCATATATTTCAACTCGAACTATGGTTAAAGCAATGGAGGATAGAGGTCAATGAGCAAAAATGCGTACATTCACCTTGCGTCGGGAATCATGCCCCCCTATTAAAATCAATAATCAAATAATACCTCAAAATTCGCATGTAAAATACCTCGGTATTCATCTAGATCGCCGTTTAACGTGGAAAAGCCATATAGAGGCAAAATTAACTCAAATGAAACTAAAAGCCATCCAAATTCATTGGCTTATTGGAAGAAACTCTGTCCTTAGTCTCGACTGCAAACTTCTTCTTTACAACTCCATCTTAAAGCCAATCTGGTGCTATGGTATTCAGTTATGGGGCACTGCCTCGGCCTCTAATATCGAAAAAATTCAAAGGCGCCAAAATAAACTACTTCGAATAATCACAGCTGCCCCTTGGTATGTTAAAATCTCAAATATTCACAAGGATCTCAATGTTCCATTAGTTAAAACTATGATTACGAAATATGCAGTAAAATACTTAAAAAGGCTCGAATTGCACCCGAACCCACTAGCACGAAATATTTTAAATGATAGCGGCCACACTCGCTTAAGAAGAAGAGACACTGCAGCACTTATCCAATTAGATGAGCGATAAACACCTATAAAAGTGAACAGAACCCGCGATGAAGAAAATTTTTGTCTGGCACTGGCAGGACAAAAAATAATATTAGGTTAAGATTTGATTAATTATTGTTAGTTCATATTTAATATATGAAGATTCAATAAATAAATAATGAAAAAAAAAAAAAAAAAATTTACTATTCGATGAGTCTGTTCGATTGTGCTGTGTTTTCTTCTAAATCCGAACTGATTTCACTTAAAATCGGTGTTAATTTTGAAACTAATAATTTCTCAAACAGCTTTGACATATTTGATAATAAGCTAATAGGCCTATAAGACTCAACTTTTGTATGATCTTTACCTGGCTTTGGTATCATGGTAACTAAGGAAACCTTCCATTTTTGAGGATAGTATTCAAGGCGTAAAATAGCATTAAAAATAAAAAGAATAATTTTCTTTGCTATGCGAGGTAGCTCCAAAAGCATTTTATTACTGATTTTATCAATACCAGGTGCCTTCTTAGTGTTTAAGTCACAAATAGCCTTTTCGATTTCTCTTATCTCAAATCTGAGGGGAAAAGCTGCTCTAGCAGCAACAGGTGGTAACTCGACCGCAATATTGTGAGATATATTTGTGGTAAATACGTTTTTTAAATGATTGACAAACAGATTTCCTTTTTCAACATCATTTCTTGCCCAACTTCCATTCAAGTTTCTTAATGGTGGTTTAGAGACAACTAGCCTTTTGAGGTTTCTAGCTGCACGCCATAATGAGTAGTCTGATTGTGGGGTTGCATCAAGTCCCTTAAGATATTTTTCCAGAGAAGCCGTTTTCTGAGCCTGCAGTAACTTTCTTAGTCTTTTTGTACACTCTTTAAGTAAGTTCTTAAGTTGAGGGGATATGTGCAATTGCCACTCTCTTCGAGCCCTCCTTTTTTCAGACAAAAGATGCTCGACATCTGTGGAATATATTTTAATAGTTTTTGTTTTGTTGGTGGCAATATTGGAATGCTGAACAGCTAGTTTCAGAAAACTGTCAAAATTGTCAATAGAGCGATCTACATAATCCGGTGTACTGAGCGGAATATTTTCTGTGCAATGGGTACTGAGATATTTTTTATATTTTAACCAATTAATTTGCGCAGCTGTCGTCGCTATCACAGAGCATACAGAGACGTCACGAGACAGAAAATATTGCGTTTTTTTCTGTCTTTTTCTTCGAAAGCTGCCCTTTTTGCATGTTTTGTTTTGATTACGCAATTCGTGTTGATAGTAGCGGCCTGTTTTTACACATTGCAACTTTACAATAAAAAAACATTTTCTTTCTCTTTCTTCGAAAGCTGCCCTCACAAATGATTTGGGCATTTTTCATACGTCACTTTTTTCATCTCTGTATGCTTTGTGGTCGCTATGTACCCAGTCGGAGGTACAATTCTATTGGGGTTCATTATAGTAACAATTGTAGGTGTATGGTCGGAAGATAATTCTAGGGAGGCTTCAACAAGAATCGTTTCTATGGGAATGTTTTTAACCACGCCGAAATCGATGACATCTGGTATTTTTTGATGATCAGTGGGCCAATATGTTGGTTGTCCGCTCGCTACCACATTTAAATCCATTTTAGAAATTGTGTTAAATAAAACACGACCCTTTGGCGTTATAAGTCGCGACCCCCAGAAGGTATGTTTAGCGTTATAATCGCCAGCGGCTAGGAAACACGGTCCTAATGATTTAAAAATATTTGTTCGGTCACAATTGTATTACATAATTGTATATATAACATTAATCATAATTATACTTTTCATTAAAACATGTCAATATTTATGAATTCACTATTTTAAAGTCATGTTGTCTTATATATCTTTGTAAATAAATTCTTTTGTTCTCCTACTGTTCTTATAATTTATAACCGTAACTATTTACTTGCAAAATATTTTGTTCATCAACTTGTATAATATTTTCTTGTGTTCATTCTTACTTTAACCATTAAAGAGATCGCACATAAGTAAAAAAAAAACAAAAGGCTTTTTTTTCGATTATTTTCTTGTTTAAACATTTGGCGACCGTGACAGGACGGTTAAAATTTTAAGAAAAATTTAATTTCTAGTTACCAATATAAAATAAAATGCATTTAGTAAAATAATAATTAATAAATTATTAACAATAAAATACAATTTCATCATAATTATCATCGTGGATTTAAATACATATAAAGTTCTGCTTAACAACGTTATCATTATCATCAATAAATGAAGTTGTGTATTTTGCAGTCGCTGCTTTGCTAGCCACCAAACTCTGTTGCATTTTAATCTCATCAACATAAGCATCGTTTCATACTCATCGACAACAACAACTCAAATGAATAGTTGCTTCTCTTTCATCAAGAAACAAAACAACAATTCACGTAAGTAAGAGAAATATTTCTTCTTCATCGCTCATCGTTATTTATATCTCAAGAACATTCTGCAAGAGACACATACAATTACATATAATAAATTGCAACAAATAAACAAGTACCGGTTCAACAGGGTTGGTATTTTCTTTAACAAATTACAAGTGTTGGAACTTTTTCGGCCTGTTTGCTACTTTGTTAATTGGTTGATGCTGTTTAAAGTACCTTTTAAAATTATTTGTACTTTCGAACCAAATTCAACGTTTTATAAACATTTTATAAAAACAAAAAAATGGCAAGTGACGATGAAAATGGAACAAAAGCAAAAACTGATTTACCTTCATTAAAATCACAAAGAAGTACAATGAAACGTACGATTACAAAATTAAAAATAAAAGTAGAAAGGGAAGGTTCATCTGCCGATTATACTATAATCGAATGCCGTCTACAAATGCTAGAGTCTTACTTTAAGCAAGTAAGTTACATACAAACACAAATTGAGCGATTAGATGCTTCTGATGAAGGGCGTTCCGACTTAGAAGAGCTTTTTATTTCCAGCAAAAGTTTTATGGTAGATTTATTAAATAAAAAGCGTCGTTCTAGCGATGTAGACCAGAGCTTTTTAAATACAACGTCTACATTCTCACACCAAAGTCGTCTTCCAAAACTAAAACTACCTACGTTTGATGGAAAATATTCAGAATATTCTCGATTTATTACAACATTTAAAATGCTTGTTCACGATGAAGCTTACATACCTACTATTGACAAATTTAATTATTTGTTAAATTGTCTAAGCGGCCAAGCATTAGCTTTAGTAGAACCGTTTCAAGTGGTTGAAGAAAATTACCAAAAGGTTTTAGACTGCTTAAAAAACCGATATGACAACAAATCCTTGATGTTTATTGATAATGTAAATTCTTTATTTTCGATTACGCCCATTACCAAGCCTAGTGCTAGAGGTCTACGTTCAATACTAGACAATGTTGCAGCTCTTCGAAGTTCTTTGTTATCTTTGGGTTCTGAACTAGAAGTCATGAACGCAATAATAATTCACATTATATTATCGAAAATTGATTCAGAATCTAAAGCTGTTTATGACGATAAGTTAGACTTTAATAAGATGCCGTCTTGGGATGATTGTTATTCCATTCTCAGTCGGCGTTGTCAATTCCTCGAAAGCCGAACATCTGAAGCCGACTCGTTTCTTGATCGAGAACAAAAATTCAAATCCAAATCTAAACGCCCAGGTTTATCACTGGTTACTTCGACCATGTTGTGTGAACATTGCCAAAGTAAAGAACATTACATCGGAACTTGTACTTCATATTTGACGATTTGATTTTGTGAAATCCTCCAATCTGTGCATTAATTGTCTTCGCAAAGGACACATGGTGTCAAAATGTCAATCGAAGTCGCGATGCCGTATTTGTCGTGTTTCTCATCATACATCGTTACATAATCCAGATTCGATTACAAACCAACAACATTCTTCAAATTTATCTTCACAATTTCCGAATTCATCATCATTGTCATTTCAACCTTCTTCGTCGTCGCTTCATTCATCGTCAAATACAGACCAGCAACCATCATCGTCGAAATCAATTAACAGCGCAGCATCTATTCATTTAACAACAAATTCAGCTTTTATTACATTCAGTAATCGTCGCATCGTACTTCCTACAGCTATAGTTTTCGTTAGAGACAATTTTGGAACATTACAGCCCTTAAGAGCTCTGTTAGATTCGTGCTCAGAGGTCAACTTAATCACACAACAAGCTGCTTGTCGTCTTCGTCTTCCGCAAACCAGAAATCCAAGAAATATCAGGTGTTTCGGATATTCATACTAAACTTAAATACAAAATTACTGCAACTGTTAAATCTCGCATATCAGACTTCGAGTTTACATCCATATTTGCAATCACAAAGTCAATTTCTTCTCAACATCCAGCAGATCGTATAAATACTGGCAATTGGAATATATCTGCGGGCCTAGAACTGGCAGACCCACAATTTTATTTACCTCAGCGCATTGATTTGCTTCTTAGTTCAGAGATATTTTTCGATCTTCTACTCGATGGCAAGATTTATATCGGTGATGGTCTACCTTGTCTAATAAATACTACTTTGGGATGGATAATAGGAGGTAAAATTGATTCTAATCCACCAAATCGAACTTTGTCATGTAATGTCATTACCTATCAAGAATTCGATTCGCTGTTAAAGGCATTTTGGGAGATTGAAGAGTTTGCACAAAATAAATCAGTAATGACAGAAGAAGAAAGACAATGTGAATTACATTTCGCAGAAAACACAGTTTTTGATCAACATGGGAGAGTTAAGGTGCGGTTACCATTTAAGCTTCCAATCAATTATCTTGGCAGTTCTTTCGAGACAGCTCGTCGTCGTTTTATGTATCTCGAAAAACGCTTTCAAAACGACAATGTATTAAAAAAAATGTATGTAGAATTTATGAATGAATACATAAATCTCGGGCACATGTCATTAGTTAGCTATGAAGTTTTAAATAAATGCCACTATGTAATACCTCATCATTCGGTTTTGCGACTCCAAAGTTCAACAACTAAACTAAGAGTAGTATTCGATGCTTCAGCTAGAACATCTAAGAATATTTCTTTAAATGAAATACTAATGGTTGGTCCAACCATTCAGCAGGAATTAGTCATCACAATTCTTTCTTTTCGTCTTCATAAATTCGGTTTGTCAGCAGACATTTGTAAAATGTATCGGCAGTTCGTGGTAGATGAAGAAGATCGGAATTTCCAACTAATTCTCTGGAGAGATAATATGAATAGCCCAATAAATCTATATCAGCTTAACACTGTGACGTATGGCACGTCGGCAGCACCATTTTTAGCTATAAGAAGTCTCTCATTTATTGCTGATGCTTATAAACAGGAATTCCCTATTGGCTCCCAGGTTCTTAAACAAGATTTTTATGTAGATGACCTTCTTACGGGAGCGGCAAATATTACTGATCTTTCAATTAAAAAGGCAGAAATTACTCAAATTTTGGAAAAGGCTTGTTCAAAATTATCGAAATGGAGTTCAAATTGTCCAGAATTAACTCATTCGAATGAGGAAATGCAATTAAAAGGTAACAATGAAAATATTACCAAGGCTCTCGGAATGTTTTGGAAACCTGATGCAGATATATTTTGTTTTCGTTTCGATTTATTAACTCTTGAAATTCCAACAAAGCGGTCAGTTTTATCGGTAGTTGCCAAAATCTTTGACGTAATTGGATTACTAAGTCCTATTGTAATTTCGTGCAAAATATTGATTCAAGAAATGTGGAAACAACAAATTACTTGGGATGTACCATTAAATGCGCAACTAAAAACTCGATGGCGTCAAATCGAAGATGCATTGCCACATATCAATCATATAGAAGTTCCAAGATTTGTTGGAATTAAACCAGATATACAATTTGACATTCATGGCTTTGCGGATGCTTCACAATTGGCATACGGATGTTGCATATATGTACGAGTGCCAGTTAAAAATAGCTTTAATATCAGTCTACTTATTGCAAAATCAAAGGTAGCTCCTGTGGTTCAACAATCGTTACCCAGGTTAGAGTTGTGCGCAGCTTTATTATTGAGTCGAACTTGGACAAAATTCAAAAATAAATTCGAAAAACAAAACTATCGCATATTTTTCTGGTCAGATTCCAAAATCGTGTTAAATTGGATTAAAAATCATTCATCATCATATGTATCTTTCGTCGCCAACCGTGTTTCAGAAATACAAAATACTACAAACAATATACCCTGGAGACACGTGCCTTCGAAAGAAAATCCAGCAGATGTAGTATCCCGCGGTTGTCTGGCAACTGAGTTAACTTCTACAATATGGTTCAGTGGTCCAGCATTTCTTACACAAAATGAACACGATTGGCCTAAAGGCCTCATTTCAAATATAGAGCTCCCTCAAACGGAAATTAGAAAAGTATCATTTAAAACAACAGTCATCGTTAATTCAATCATATCTCAAATAGTCATAAATCACTCATCGTATCTTCGAATTCTACATATCATTGTATATGTTCATCGTTTATTTTGTAAACCAAAGCGCAATTTGTTTATAACAGCTGAAGAACTACAATTAGCCTTTTGGAAAGTTGTCAATGATATTCAGCAAGTCTCATTCAAGGACGAAATTGATTTACTAAAAAGGGGTAAGACTTTACAACCTACTTTTCAAAAATTATCGCCATTTTTACAGGAAATGGCAAGTTACAAAACAACATTATCGATTTTAAGAGTTGGTGGTAGGTTAGCAAATGCACCGTTATCGTTTGACACCAGGTTTCCAGCACTTCTGCCAAAGGAGCATCATTTTACAAGACTTTATAGCAAATATCTTCACATCAAGCATTTACATGCGGGCCCAAAAGCGCTTCTAGGAATTCTTCGTCAACAAGTGTGGGTGATTAACGCCAGAGAAGTTGTAAGGCAAGAAGTTCGAAATTGCATTCATTGCTTCAAATATAAACCTCGACCTTAACAACAAATCATGGGTAACCTTCCAGCTAATCGTCTGAAGGCTCAACGCCCTTTTCTCGTTTGCGGTGTAGATTTCTGCGGGCCATTTTACACCTCCTATAGACTCAGAGGAAAGCCACCGTACAAAACATACGTAGCCATTTTTGTTTGTTTTTCATCAAAGGCTGTTCACATTGAACTTGTTTCAGATTTGTCATCTAATACCTTTATTTTATGCTTAAAAAGATTTATAGGTAGACGTGGTATACCTCAGCGTTTATATTGTGACAACGCCACAAACTTTGTTGGTGCCAAATCAAAGCTCAATGAATTTAAGCAACATTTTTTCGATGCATCCAATACCAAAGCTATGTTTCATTACAGTGAAGTTATCGGCTTTCAATTTTCGTTTATTCCGCCCCGATCTCCTCATTTTGGAGGTCTTTGGGAATCGGCAGTTAAGTCTGCAAAAACTATTTTAGTAAAAAACATATCTAACGCTGGTATTACATACGAAGAATTTCAAACTATTCTTGTTGAAGTTGAAGCCATGTTGAACTCACGTCCATTAGCACCGAGATCCGATGATCCTAACGATGGTGAAGCCTTGACTCCCGGCCATATGCTAATTGGCTCATCGATGCTTGCTTTACCTGATGAAAACTTAGGCCAGCACAAAACCTTTAGCTATTTAAAGTATTGGCAACGCGTCACATACTTGAAACAACAGTTTTGGCTACAATGGGTACGTGACTATGTCTTAACTTTACAACAAAAGGCAAAATGGTTCAAGCCATATGTCAACATTGAAGAAGGAAGATTGGTCATTGTACATGAAGACAATTTACCTCCACAGCAGTGGATCCTCGCTCGGATCGTTAAAACAATTCCTGGCCGTGATGGAAAAATTAGAGTGGTAGACGTCCGAACTTCAAAGGGCCCTTTCCGAAGATCCATCCACAAAATTGCTCCCTTACCAATTGATGAAACTAATTGAAAGAGTACTTCCAATGGGGGGAGTATGTTCGGTCACAATTGTATTACATAATTGTATATATAACATTAATCATAATTATACTTTTCATTAAAACATGTCAATATTTATGAATTCACTATTTTAAAGTCATGTTGTCTTATATATCTTTGTAAATAAATTCTTTTGTTCTCCTACTGTTCTTATAATTTATAACCGTAACTATTTACTTGCAAAATATTTTGTTCATCAACTTGTATAATATTTTCTTGTGTTCATTCTTACTTTAACCATTAAAGAGATCGCACATAAGTAAAAAAAAAAACAAAAGGCTTTTTTTTCGATTATTTTCTTGTTTAAACAATATTTATAATACTGGTCCTCCGATATTGAAAATCTAGGCGGAGAGTATAACGATGAAATTACTAGGTTTGTATTTAATTCCTCAACGCAAATGTTCGTTGCTTGGAGATAATCTTCACGATGATCACACATTAGATAGTGTTTGACTCGGGTTTTTATTAATATGGCAGAACCTTGTAAGGTTACGGGTGTGTATTTTTATTTTTTCTGTGTTCAATTGAGACAATATCAGTTTGTGTTTTTGTTTACCGGCGCTAATAAACGCCACTGGTAAAGAGTTTATACAAGGCAGCTTTATATGCCCTGTTTAATTTTACTTGGCAGTTTTATATGCCCAAAAATAAAAAAAGAATTTGCCAGGATTAAAGGCAGTATTTTAATGATAATTTATTGTTTTCAAGTTTCTCTTTTTATACAAATATAACGGGAACTTAAAACTACATTTAGCAATAAAATAGTTGTTGCATGCAAACTACACCTCCGCTACATTTCCAATAATCAATAATACATTAGGGTGGTGTAGATTTGCATGGGCAACAAAATAAAATAAAACAAATAATTACATTGTTCATCTTAGGAACTACAATACACTACACCCTAACCCTTAAGAAAAAATTTTACATTTTAGCAAACAAAATTTAAAATTTTTAGATATATACATATATATTTTTTATAGATATATACATCCTTATAAATACACATCTTCATATTGTGTTTAATACTTTTTTAAATTATTATTATGAAATTCCTTAACTGTATTCCCTAAGTCTAGAAATTTTTAGATATATACATATATATTTTTTATAGATATATACATCCTTATAAATACACATCTTCATATTGTGTTTAATACTTTTTTAAATTATTATTATGAAATTCCTTAACTGTATTCCCTAAGTCTAGAACAGAGTTTACTCCTTTTGTTTCAACTACTTTATATGGACCATGATATGGTGGTTGGTTTTTCTTTCTATTAAAATTGCGTACAAGAACCATATCATCCTTTTCTAACTTTAGAGGATTAGTATCCACACACTGATTCACTCTTTTCCTTTTTGAGTTTTCTAAATATTCTTTCGCTTTATCTAAAGAGAATCGCAATCGCGCCTTTAGCTCTTGGGCATAATTGTCAGTATTGTACACAGGCTTTGAGTCAAGAACATTGTCATCGGGAAAGCTTGGCAATCTTCCAAATAACAGTTCGTATGGCGTATAAGTTGTGTCTATATGTGGTGTTGTATTATAAGCAAAACAAAAGTATGGTACCCATTGGTCCCATTCATCGTCCTTGCAAAAATTCAACATAAATTCGTTTAACACCCTGTGGTTTCTCTCCACCGAGCCGAGCGTTTCATGGTGATAGGGCGTGCTAAAAACTTGGTTAATTTTCAGTAAAATGCATATTTCAGACATTAAAGCATTTAAAAACTCTGTACCCCTATCTGATTTGAGTATCTTAAAGTGGCCGTATACTAAAATTAAATTATTAACTATAGCCTTTGCAACCGTTTTGGCATCTTTGGACTCAAGAGGACACGCCACAATGTATTTGGTAAGGTCATCCTGCATAGTAAGTATGTATCTAAATTGATTCGAATATCTTAGTGGACCTACTGTATCTATCGAAATTACCTCAAAACTATTCCCCGGTGTATCAGTGATAACTAATTTTTCCTTAGTGTGTTTGGTTTGTTTGTTGACTCTACATTCTTCGCACCTGGATACGTGCGCTTTAATCATTTTACCCATATTTTTCCATATATATCTCTGTTTCAGTTTCAGAGTGGTTTTTCTCATACCTAAGTGACCGCCTATAGCTGAATCATGGTACTCAGCTATTAACTCGTTCTGCAATTTCCTATCAGTTATGCGTATTGGTGCTTTGTATATCAAGATTTTTAAACTTTCATCTTCTTTCCTGCATATCCTATTAAAAATGTTTTTAAACTCTTCAATATTTATTGTTTTAAAAATAGCATCAGCCGTGCTCAAAGCAAGTTCCTGTACACCCTTAGATAGCATTATCGGTAGAAGTTTCTCCAGAGACAACTTAGTGTCCACCGGATTATCGCAGCACCTTATTACTACCTCCATATCAGTAACCATTATATGAGGCTCTCCTAATTCATTATCCATTTCAAACCTTAGTTTCATCATATCTTTTATATCCGAAATTGACGTGCATTCCCATGCAAAAAGTTCACGAAGACTCTCATCAGAAATACATCTGCCGCCCTTGTTTACTTGTTGATTTAACCTACTATTCATACTACGGGTTATCGCCAATACATTATGTTTGCCGGGTTCTGTTTCAGTGGGAATCATAGTTCTTAACGTGTTGGTGTCTATAACAATTCTTGACAACGCATCAGCGTTGGTGTTCATTTTGCCCTTTTTGTACGATATTTCGAAATCATAATCACATAGGTCAAGTCTAATCCTAGTCATTCTGGACGATGGATTCTTATGTGCAAACAATGACACTAACGGTCTATGATCCGTAACTACATAAAATTTCCTACCGTAAAGGTACGGACGAAAGAAGTTAATCGACCAATGAATGGCCAGAAGCTCCTTTTCAATAACGGATTTATTTAAATCATGTTTTGACAATGATTTGCTTGCATACGATATGGGTAAATCTGAGCCAATCTCTCCCTGTGAGAGGACTGCTCCCAGTGCAAAATTAGACGCGTCTGTGGTTAAAACAAAGGGCTTTTCAAAGTCCGGGTATTGTAGAATTGGCGGGTTCAACAGTTTTGACTTCAGCGTCTCAAACGATTTATGGCAATCTTCATCCCAAACAAAAGGTTTACCCTTCTTCAATAATTGATTTAAATTTCTCGCTACCTGCGCAAAGTCCTTAACAAACCGTCTGTAATAATTACAGAACGCAATGAATCGCCTGACCTCATCAGCATTCTTTGGTACCGGATAATTCTTTATCACACTGTCCTTGCTTGGATCTGTACGGATTCCCTTATCGGTTATAAGGTGACCTAAATAAACCACTTCGGTTTTTAAAAAACAACACTTGCTTGTGTTTAACTTCAAGTTATATTGCCTCAAACGCTCAAAGACTCTTATTAAGTTATCGTGGTGATGCTGTACACTACACCCGAATACGATTATGTCGTCGACATATATAAATGCTTCCGCGCTTAAGCCGCTCAACGCTATTGTTAGCATGCGCTGGAAACTGTTAGACGATATTTTAAGACCAAATGGCAATCGTGTGAACTGAAAGTGACCATTCCTTGTAGAAAAGGACGTCAAAGGCCTAGAATCTTCGTCTAGATTGATCTGGTGGAACGAACTGCTCATATCTAACGTAGAAAAATATTTCGCTCTCCCTAATTTATCAAGCACGTCCTCTATTCTCGTCAAAGGGAACTTGTCGTTCACTATCTTCTCGTTTAATTTACGAAAATCTATAACCAGACGCCACTTGCGCTTGCCATCAGCTGATTTCTTAGGCACTACCAATAGTGGTGAATTATGGGGGCTTACCGAATGCTCAACGATCCCATCTTTCAACATTTTGTCCACCTGATCGTTTATCTCATTCATCTGCGCTTCTGGTAATCTGTATGGTTTAATATAAACCGGCGTATTATCTGTTGTTTGTATATGTTGCGTATAAAAGTTATTAACAGTGAGTTTCTCACCTTCAATATGAAAAATTTCATTATACTCAGTGATAATATCCAATAACGACTGTCTAGCCACAGGCTCTATTGATTCAATATTTAGTTCTTCTGAGACCCTTTTTATTCTGTCAACATCTTTCGTGGCACCATGTCCTCCATAACCATATACTTGGTAATCATCCAAGTCCCTCCTATCCAATTCTATGTTCTCTACGTGAACATCGTTACTAGTGGTGTTCAGTACCTTTATATGCTGCGCCCCCACTGCCGGTATAATGCAACTTGCAACAAAAACCCCTGGGGTTATCTCCTTATTCATAATTATGCTCTCCTTGTTTGTACGTATGCTTATGGGTATTATCGACTCTGAACGTGCCGGTATACAAATGTTAGCCTGGTACACGCATTTGGGTGTTATTGGTATTATCACTTCCTCATCTGACAAATTAAAAGTTGTAGTATACGTTTCAAAATCTATTTTGCATCTGAACTTCTCTAAAATATCTCTACCAATGATCCCATCAGTTGGTATTGGTAAATCATTAGACACCATATGAAATCTATGCCTTATATGATGACTTTCAAAATGTAAGTCTAAATCTGTAGTGCCAATGCTCTCGATTGTATCTAAAGTAATACCACTCAAAGTTGAAATGTTCGATCTATCCGTTATATTAAATTCCCCTTTTTTGCAGATTGATATGTCAGCCCCTGTATCTATTAAAAAGCTCAAGTTCCCCCTTATACCCTTACACGTTATGGTAAGCGGGTTATTATTACTAGCGCAAAAAGTGTACAATTTAGGCCTTGGATAACAGCTTCTGCTATCCAGCCCTATTAGTTTCCCTGCCTACTCCTACCAGCATCTACCTCCGTGTTACTAACGACATCGTTTCTACTGCGGTTGAAATTATCCCCACCTTCTCTATACCTATCATTCCGGTAACTATTACCACTACCGTGGGTATTGTTGTTACTACTGCTGTTCTGGTATCTACCACCGTTCTGGCTATAATTGCGCTGGTTATTTTCCCGGCTATCATGCGTGTGACCTCGATACCCGCGGTTATTATTATCGTAGTGACCTCGATAATCACGATTACCACCACGATAGCTGCGCGGGTTGTTGTCTCTACTTTCATTATTGTAATTTCGATAAGTGTCTCTGTCATCATTATTATAACCCCGATAATTGTGGTAACCCTGTGGGTTATTGCCACGGCTATTGCCCCTAATTATCGGATTCCCAATCCTAAAAATGTTATTGGCAGTTCTGTTCCTTTCAGAAGTTAAACACTTTTCCACCGCTTCATTCAACGTTTTTGGGCTGCTCGCTATTAAAAGGTCCTGAAACTCTTGATTCACCCCTTTCATAAAAACGTTAAGGGCCATATTCTCACTCATTTTATACACAACATCCTTTTCCCTCTGCGTAGGGTTTTCAAGGGATTGTATCTCAAACTTAGTCAATTGGTCTGACAAAAGAGATATTTTCTCCCTAAACGTTGCTATGTCGGCACTGCCCTGCCGCAAAGCACCAAATTCCGACAAAACCTGTTGCAAAGTATTAGGGTTCGGATACGCCGTAGTCAATGCACCCTTCAAATCAGAAAAAGTTACAGGCCTGTTAGCACGCCCTACAATGCTCCTAACTTGTGCCGTCAACTTAAAATTAAACACATATTTAATGAATACCTCTCTATCCTCAGTTCTTAAAAGATCGTGTAGAAGCTCTGTCTGAACCAAAAAATCCTCCAAAGCCTCATACGACCCTTTAAAAACTTGCAGATTTTTGCCTACCACTGTTATGTCGAAATGCGCCATATCGCCCTCCACCAGACCCGATTCCGTATCCTTGACCTGTTCCTTACTATCTTTTATATTCAAACCGTGCACCAATACAATGGCGTTATTATATAATTTTTGCAACTCTACAACCAACGATTTGCATTCCTCGCTCTCTAAAGCCTCAGAATATTTATCCAACTCCTCTTTTATCAATTCTAATCTAACCAACTTCTCAGCTTTATACTGCAAAGAGTAAACTCTGTTTTTCTGTTTCTTTACATTTACATCGAATTTCCGTAATTCTTCAATCAACTCTTCAATTTGTTCCATCAATAAAAAAAAAATATAATACAATACTATAATAAAATTTCTCTAAGCATATAATACAACCTATAAGCAAATTCATTAAATTGCTTTTCAAGTTTAAAACTTTAATTCATAAAAATAACGTATATAAAATATTACAATCCGGCAACTTCAAACAGGCACTACTTTTTCCCTTCTCACAAACAGCTGTGCGTTGCAGCACTAATTATATGTATACTTGGCAGCACTAATCAAATTTTGACATTCCACTTTGTTTTTTCTTATTTTTAATAACAATCTAAATTTTGTTGTTTAAATTTTCATAATTTTATTAAACTCATGTTAACAAACTAAATTTTGTTGTTTAAGTGTTCATATTTCTAATAATACTTAAATAAGCAGTGGAAAAAAAAACAAAAAAAAAATATAAACAGTTGAAAAAAAACAAATATAACAAAAGCAGCCGTGTTTACTTCACTTTCCTGCTTCTGTATTGCTCCATTTGGGCTTCCAGAGCTCCAATCTGCTGCCAAACCTCGGACGCTGTTTGCCAAGATGGTGGTGGATCAGCGTTTACGACATTTCTCAACGCGGCCAACTTGCGACGTAGCTTAACCAACCTTCCGCCCCTTCTATGCCGTGGTAGGTGAACTCTTGGAATTTGGGTAAGTCTCTCTTCTTTACCCTTCAACAGCCTCTTCTGGTATTCTTCTAAGGAAATTGGCTGTGGTCCTTCTTTACTATGCACCGGTACGCTGTGTACCCCAGGTACCCTTTCCTTTACTTCTGCTTTAGAAATGTCTGGCAGGATCGCCATGTAAGGTTACGGGTGTGTATTTTTATTTTTTCTGTGTTCAATTGAGACAATATCAGTTTGTGTTTTTGTTTACCGGCGCTAATAAACGCCACTGGTAAAGAGTTTATACAAGGCAGCTTTATATGCCCTGTTTAATTTTACTTGGCAGTTTTATATGCCCAAAAATAAAAAAAGAATTTGCCAGGATTAAAGGCAGTATTTTAATGATAATTTATTGTTTTCAAGTTTCTCTTTTTATACAAATATAACGGGAACTTAAAACTACATTTAGCAATAAAATAGTTGTTGCATGCAAACTACACCTCCGCTACATTTCCAATAATCAATAATACATTAGGGTGGTGTAGATTTGCATGGGCAACAAAATAAAATAAAACAAATAATTACATTGTTCATCTTAGGAACTACAATACACTACAACCTCCACAAGCTCTATCTCGAGGGTCCTTGGTATCATATAGTATAAAACCATTGATTTTAAACGTATTTCTTGAGGTCAAATGAGTTTCAGAAATCATCATGACATCAATTTGTTTATTTTTAAGAAAGTATTCTAATTCATTTTTATGTTGGCGGATGCCGTTGGCGTTCCAAAAACAAATTTTTAAACAGTTCATGGTTTGTTAAGTACAGCTTGCAATAACATCGATTGCATTCTAAACATTTCCTGCATCATATTACCCATTGTGTTCGTAAAATTATTTACTGTTTGCACTTATGTTTCCATGGTTTTTTCTAAGCGACTTAAATTAGAAACCGGAGTTTCATCATTACTTGGCGAGGCACCTTGCATTGGCTGATGGTTTGATTTTAGGACGTTAGCGTAAGAGGTTCTGTTATTACTAGGCTGGGGGGCTTGATTTGCATTTGTGTTTACTTGATTTGCGACCTGCATTTGAGGGGTATTTGTTTTCGGTCCAACCGTCTGCTTGACGATATTATATACAGGGCATCCTCTATAATTGGCAGTGTGATTACCGCCACAGTTGCTACACTTTTTTACGTTGGGGTCAGTTTTAGACTTATCGCAAGAAACTGTACCGTGTAGTTCACCACATACTACGCAGACAGGGGGTAAGTAGCAGTATGCCTTGGTATGACCAAATTCTTGGCAGTTTAAGCACTGAACAGGTCCATTTTTTTTGTGCGGCTCCTCAATTGTGACCCTTCTGTATAGAATATATTTCACACTATAAATGGGATGCGTTTCGTTTTTTTTTAACTTAATGTCGCCGGGCTCCAATTCCACTCGAAAAAGTGGTTGTGGATATTTACCACATGTTTTATCTTGAAGCCTTTTTCTTCCAAGAAAGTTTTAATTTCCTCTGGGTCTACGCATGAATCAATTCCCTTAATCACCACCTGGAGACCTTTACTGCTCTTGAGTTGGTATGTGTAAAAACTTTTTTTAAGTGCCTCAAATTTGCTTATTATTTTGCGAAAGTCATTTTCATGATTTATTTGAATTTTAGTTTCATTTATACTACCTCGCTTTATTGCAGTAACATAAAAAAAGAATTTTCACCAATCAACGAAATTAAACTCTTTATTAGATCATTTGAGTTATGCTCCCTAAGATATATCGGGGGAGGCTTGGACAATTTTATGACGTTTGGTGCTTCAGAGGATTCATCCTCCAGAATAGCAAAGCGATTTTGGGAATTTATTTTATCAAAAGATGGCACTTTTGATGCCGAAGCAACAGCTGAATAAGTAGGGCTGCGACCCCGTTTAAGGACTGTTATATACCTGTCCATACCAACTTGGAATGGAGGCTTTTGACAACTTTTTACAGGGGGGTTTTCCATTGCATTTGTATTTAAGTTCATGGTATCATATCCCACTAAATTTGTTTTTGACGTCACTGCAATACTTGCTGGCCTGGCAACACTTGTCACCAAATCTAGTTGTAGTTTTTTTAATGAGTCACTATCCATTGTTTGTGTAAATACTGAGGGTGAGAGGGAACGTGTTCGAATAATTGGCTTAGCCGTTAAATAGTTTATATTGTTTTGTTTTATTTATTTCTGCATTATTTTCATTTGCATTAACTAAAACGTAAACGTTTCTTTCATTTTGTCTTAGTGTTGTTTCACTGTTCGTACTCATGCAAAGAGTTGTTTTTGTTTTTCACCGTTTTGCTTTGCTTTAAATATTTTTATTATTTATTGTATTTTACAACAACAACAAAAAAATAAGAAATTTTAACTTAAATGTTTTAGTTCAGAATATGTATACATACATACATACATACATGTATGAATATTCATACGAATGTATATATTTTTACTTTTTTAATTTATTTAACTTTAACCATATAAAGTGTATGTATATAAAGTGGATTTAACGATATCCGTCTGTCAGTCCGTTTGTCAATTTTTATAGAAACTTAATTTTTAGGCCTGCCATATATATGACCTATGGATACGCCTTATTTATTAAAACATCGGAAATCTTTAGTAAAACATATTCTCTGCAAAACTCGGAAAAATCGATTCAGCTACAGAAAACTTATGACCTAAATAGGTATACCTACATTTTTTTTTTCAAATAACCATTTGCGGGATCCATAGGTCTTTCCGAGTCCGAATTTTATAAACCAAGTAAATCACAAAAGTGATTTCAAAGCATACACAATTTAAGCAATTGTTTGTTTTGTTTATGTTGCATTATTGATAAATAAAATCATTAAAATATGTTTGCGACTTTTATTAACCAAAACGACCGTTTTTGTGCCTTTGCGTTTAAAAATATGTGATGGTAGCCCTGTAAAATAGTTGTGTGTTTTTTTTTTTTTTTTTTTTGTTTGTTAGTGGTTTTTTTTCATTGAAAATATTCGTGGTGAATTTCTTTCCTTAACATTACATACCTCCTGCATTATACAAAAACAACAAACACATACTTCATTTTACGATTAATTTAATTGATATCAAGTACTCATATCAACAACAGTTGTTTATGTGGCTCGATGGCCGAATGGTCTAGCCGCCAGTCTGGTTTTAACAATTTTGTGTTAGCTTTGAGGGTTCGAGTCCCACTCATTACTATTTTGTTTTTTTTGGTTTTTAAAATTGTTTTTTAAACTAAAAAGAAATTGAACGGTTTTTGACTTTTTAAAAATTGTTAAATATATTTATAAATTTTATATACCTACATATATTTTATACATATTTACGCCTTTTAATTTACCCTCTTTTTTATTTTCTTGCTATTGAAATTCAGCCAGATCGGTCCAAAAATTACGTAGATATGAGCAAAAAACCACGACTACCTCTAAATTTTTCCCAAAATCCCTTGTTGTTGTTGTTGTATTTTTTTATTTCTGTATATCTTGAGAACGGCAAGAGCCAAAGTTTCCAAATTAGGTACACACATTTAGGTTGCCAATACACACCATCCTACAAAATGTGGGCGGGATTAGAGAAGTGGGCGTGGTACCTCCCGTACAAAACAAATTAAAAATTTTATAAAAACCTAAATTTAAGGGCTGCCATATGTCCTATGGATATGAGTTATATATCAAAATATCGGAAATTTTTAGTAGAACATATTTTATAAAAAACTCGGAAAAATCGGTTCAGATACAAAAAAGTTATGACCAAAATTAAATTTTTTTTTTTAAATACCCAACTTTCGGGAACCATAGATCTGCCCGAGTCCAAGCTTTTAAATGGTAAATTTCTTCTTCAACACGTCGGTATATAAATCTGCCAAATCGGTTAAAAAATGGCAGAGTTATAACCGAAATACTGAATCCACAAAAATTACTCTTTTTCATAATTAACTTTGTTAAAATATATATTTACAAGTTTATATAAATGTTTATATATAAATATAACTTAAGTAAATGGTAAAATTCTTCCTTAACACGTCGGTATATAAAACTATCAAATCGGTTAGACAATGGGTAATTTATGAGCAAAATGCTCAAAAATGGGCTAAAAAACATCAAAATTTTTATAAAAACCTAAATTTTAGGGCTGCTATACGTCCTATGGATATGACTTATATATCAAAATGTCGGAAATTTGTATGAGTTATAACAGAAATACTTGGGTCGAATCACGGCATACGATATCGAGCAAAAATCGAAATGCTAGTGTCTGATGAAATTGAACCATTGGTGAACCTTGATGAAGTTCGAAATGATGCCATTTGTAACATAGGAAAAAATGCTTGTTATGATAGGATCAGATTTGACAGAACTAAGTCTAGATTGGACAATTTTGTAGTAGGTGACTTGGTGTTACTACAAAACGAGTAGCGCAATCAGACAAAGCTTGATCCAAAATACAAGGGTCCATTTAGAGTGATGGAAGTTTTGGATGGTGACCGGTATGTAGTTAAGACTTTACGTTGTAATCGAACGTATAAGTATGCTCGTGATCGTATAAGGCGAATGCCAGAAGGTTATGTCCCTATTGATATTGACGATAATATTGATGAAGTTAGTTGAGTTTTCTGTTAATAATGTATGATTAATGTAAATAAAAATGTGAAAATGTAAAACGCATTGTTGTGGTTAATGGTGATTGCATTGCTGGATAAAAGCAATGCACAGTGGCCGAAATACCCAATCTAGCGGCGCTTTGTTAATAACTCCAAAAACATAAAAAATTGTGAATGATTCTTTTTTGTTTTTTTTTTAATTTATATATATTTAAATAAAACCAATTCATTAAATTTTAAAAATTGTTTGTTTTTTAAAGTATATGGGTAGATCCATATATAACCAACCAATAAAATAGGCATTTTGGACCTGACCCTCCCCAAACTTGACGAAATTCGGTACGAAAATTGTATTCTACATGGTTAAGACAAATACAAGCTTTAGGATTGCTGGACCAAATGGTTCCGGAGATACCAGGTCATGAAAAGTTGAAAAATCATTAAAATCTTTCATAAGTAGTTCAACGTTGTTCTCTATATCTTTCTCAATTTTTGGGCAACGACAATAAACAAAATCTCATTTTAAAGCTAATGAGGTTTCTATTAAAATGGTGTCCATCAAGATTTGTTTGTAAAGGGTCAAAGGTCATATTTACCATGAATTTTTAAAATTTAAGAATATTTTTTTTATTACACTAGTAAAATTTTGTAAAAAAGGGTTCTGCTTCATTATATATAAGTTTTTGTTAAGCTAATTGGGCCTAATGTATTAATGTAAATAAAAAACCTTTTTTACATGTTTCTCCCAACGTTTCGTCAATTATTTGTTGACATCTTCAGGGGTTGTCTATTTAATATTTTTTTTAATTATTTTGTAAAAAAAACATATATTATTACAAAATTATAAAACAACAAAATAAATAAACTTACAATTACTAGTTAGTTTTTCACATTTAATTTAATGTTGCACAGCTTACATAAAACATTTAACATATAATTAAATTAAACACACAACTTAAATTAATATCACAGTTTATCTTTTCTATTTTATTGCAACTCTGTAGCTAAAACTTATATTATTCGTGTCTTCCTTTAAATTCATTGTTCTGTCAATATTTTGTTGTATACGTAAGCTTTCTATTGTGAAACGTTTTCTCTGTTTTGTTTCTACGTCTAATATTCTTATTCTCTCAAAGTCAGGTTTATGTTTTTCGCAAATCATATGTTTTGACAAAGCTGTTGATTCCTTATGTTTTTCTATGTCATTTTTGTGTTCACGCATTCTTGTTTGTAAATTTCTCTTTGTTGTGCCAATATAAATTAAATCACATTTTTGTTCGTCATTTCCCTTGCATGCTATTTCGTACACAACGTTGTTTTGTTGTTGTTTTTCTACAGGCATTTTAATTTTGGAAAAAATAGAGTTGAGTGTAGTATGTGGTTTGTAGGCGTAACATATGTTTTGTGTGTTTATCGTTGTTTTAATATTTCTGTTGTCCGTTAAACCAGGAATAAACTTTACACTGTAAAAAACTTTGTCATCATTTTCAGTGTTGTTTGAAGTTGTGTTGTTTTTTAATTTTCTTTGTGTTTCTTCAATAAGTTGGTGTATAAGTTTAATTGGAAAGCTATTATTTATTAATATTGTTGTAATTTTCCTTATGTTTTTAACATGGAATTCTTCATCGCTAATATATAATACCCTAAAAATGAAATTTTTTGCCGTATTTATTATTTGGTATTTTGGTTGAGTTGCATTAAAATTCATCAGTCTACCAGATGATGTTTCCTTTGAATACCAGTCAAATTTAATTAAGCTATTGTGTCGATATATGTATGTATCCAAATATGCAATTTTAAAATTTTCTTCAATTTCCGTGTTAAACTGGATTTTTGGATGGTATGCGTTGAAAGCATTTAGGATCTCTTCTTTGTCGTCCCGTTTTGCTATAGCTAATATGTCATCTACATATTTTACTATGTATTTTAAATTTATATTTTTCTTTTTTAATTCGGCTATTGCTTCGTCGAGTAAACTGTCCAGTATTACATCAGCTATGGTAGGAGAAAGTGGGTTCCCCATTGGCATTCCAAAAATCTGGCTATAGATTTTATTTTCGTAGACGAAATAATTGTTATCCGTGAGACCAAATTTATGTATTTTTAAAAAAGTGGACTTCGAGATTTTTGTTTGTTTTTTAATAGTTTCCCATTTTCCCATTATGTTTTTTATGGCAGTATGCACAGGGATGTTCGTAAATAATGACACGACATCAAATGATATGAGAACTTCATTGTCCGCGATAAATGTATGTTGTAATTGTTTTTTAAGTTCTGCTGAGTTTTTAATATTATATTTTTCCGAAATAATATGTTTGAGAATTTGGCCAATATATTTGGAGAGTTGGTAACATGGGACATTCATCGACGATACAATCGGTCTAAGGGGAGTATTTGTTTTGTGAATTTTTGGGAGACCGTAAATTCTCGGAGCAATGGCTGCGCTGCATAATAGTTGCCTTTTTTGCCATTGATCTATACACTCATCTTTGAATATCCCTGAAACTATGTTATTATTTTCCTTTTGAAGTTTTGACGTTGGGTCTAATCGTATTGTTCTGTATGTATTTTTGTCTTCTAGTAGCTTTTCCATTTTATTGTTGTACTCCTTCTTATACATTAAAACCGTTTTATTCCCCTTGTCCGCTTGTATAGTAATAACGTCGTCGTGTTTTTTCAAAAATTTCTTTGTTTTCTCAAAAACCGTAAGAATAAATTTCTCCTTTGGGGTATTCTTAAGTTTTCTTTTAAAACCTGTAATTTTGTTAGCTAATTTAGTCCTAGCGATTTCTTTCATCTGGTTTTCATTATCATCAATGGCTTGAATGCATTGCTCAATATCAGCAATAACATGCAATGCCGAAAAACTGTGCTTATCAATTGGTAAGGCGAATTTTTTCCCCAGGGACAACTTACTTTCCATTGGAATTTTTAAATTGGTTTTATTTTCAAACCAACTTTCATTAAAAATAAGGCCATGTAATTTAAATTGATTTTCTTTCAGTGTATGTAATTTTCTTATTTGTTTTCCCTTTGTATTCATTGTTATTTGTTTTGCTCTTTCTATTTGTTTGTGAATAAAATTTGTGTAGTCTTCTTCTATTAGCATATTTTTGATGCCCGTATTTATGTTATAAATTTTGCGTTTGATTAATTTAATATTTGTGTTAATTTGTGAAATTTCTAAATTTAAAATTTTTTTGTGAAAATTGTGTTCAATATTTCCTAACTTTCCCTTGATTGTGTTGCATTTGAAAAGATCCTTTACCTTAGTTGTTGTATTTATGGTGTGTTTTGGTATTATTCCATAGCTTCTACATGAAAGTAAAAACTTGAGACCCTGTTGTTGTTGTATTAGTTTCTTGGATTCGTTACAATATTCTTTCATTGTCCGTTGTGTTTCCTTATTATATTTAAGTTCGATGTGTTTAAAATAACCCTTCATGATTATGTTTTACTTCTGATGCTGGCGCTATATTTGTTGTTGTTGATGTTATTAAAAAATGTTTAAATAAAGTTGTTTCGGCAAGCTCTCCGATATTGTTCTAAAGTATGTTTGTTATTTTTTTACAGTTTAGAAAAAAATAAATAATAAAGAAAAAAAAAACTATTCAGAGTCGGATCTTTCAGAATTAATGCTGTCAGGTAGGTCATTTATATTTAACAGAAGCTGCTTGACCTCATTACCTATTTTGATGTGTTTTTTGGAGTATTTCGAGGTGCTTTTTGATTTAGATGTAATGAAAGGATCCGACGAAACCAATAGAGCGTGATGTAAGTCTTCCATTGTGTGCAATCTCGAGTCTTTTCGGGTGTGGTTCAGCCTATAACAGCGAAAATCTTTATTTCTTGCTCAAGTGCCTCTTCTGACATCATTCCTATTGGTAGGGAAACTTTTTCAATAATATCTGCTCCATGTATTAATATTTTATGTACTGATGGAGGCATATAAAACCAAGGGTATTCGGAAACAAATATTTTTGCTGTTTCCCAGGCATATATGCGAAAAGCCTCTACGTTAACTGCATACCCACATGCCATTGTACGCAATATTAAACCAAACCTTTTTATAATTTCCACTTGTACGCCAGTTACTATAGAGGCCAAGGTTGGCTGCTCGAAAAACATTCTGGAGGTATTCCCAGTGTTTGTATTCCCCGAACCTGTGGTTGGAATGTCCACCAAAATACCCATTTGTTGTCTTAGTTCACGTTGAATTTTTCTTTTGGTTTGTTGAGCAATTTCTTTATTTTCTCCCCGAATTTGCCAATTTTTTATTGGTATTCTGTAGGCAATATGAATTATACACTCGAAGCACCGTATCCAAGCATGAAGTGTCGACAATCCATATTCATACAAGTGATTTTGTGGCTGCCTCAGTTTAACTAAATTTAGATTGTTCATCAATTTTGGTGTCGCCCCACAAATTCCACAAGCCAGTGATGATGACTCCGCTATGGTATTAAACACTTTTCCATCGATCATGGTCAAATGAAATTCGTGCGCTACTTCAAACAAACTTAATTTTGTCGGCAGAATTTGTACAATTTGTCTATTTACATTTTCTATCTCAGCCCTAACTAAATCCGCTGACTCTTTTTCAAAAATTATTTGTATAGGTCTGCAGAACCGAGTTGAAGAAGGCCGGCTATTTTGCCATAGTATTGCAGATCCTTTTCTAATTTGTATAGGAACAATGCCTACAGCAAATAAATGCTCATCAATTGGTCCTGTATCAGAAACACTGAAACATTGACGGTAAGTAGAGTGCCCACTGCTACCGTCACAGCCCCATTTAAATATTGCTTTTATGCAATCGTTACTATTGCCTACAGTCATGAGATCCTCAAAAGCTGTTGAAAAGCCTTGTATTATACGTGCAACAGTATGGTCTACGAGACTTTGCAAGCCAACTTCGGCTGAACGTTCAGTTACGTGTATGTCACTGGGGTAACACTCTGTTTTAGTTTTAGCCAAAATATCGTAGCTTGGATAAATATTGCAGTTTCGTTCTTTGGCACCATATTGCATTAGTCTGTATGACCTTTTTGAGTATCCACCATCAATATAAAGAGCTAAGGCTTCCTCAGGTGTATACGGAATAGGTGTTTTTGGTTCAGAGTCTACAGATTTAAGCATTTTTGTAGCTATTGCAGATTCTAAACATAATTTTGAAACAACCTGCGACGCACTTCTTTTTCCAGCTTTGTAAAGACTCACGCTCGTGTTTCATTGGCAATTGATGAATTTTTTTTTTTTTTTTGAGTCTTATTTGTACACTCTGAAAACGGTTTCTCTTTACGTTGAGCAACTGCTGGATTAGGGAAAATAATGTCTTCATCTAACCACAGCTTATTTTGCTCTTCAAATACAGCCAAAACTCTGTGACATTCTTTCCACTTTTGTATAAGCTTGCTAATAAAATTTCTCAATTGTTTCTGAATTTGGTGGTATTGTTCTTCGCTATATTTCGAGCGATCAATGACATTTTAAAATATATGATTTTCAACCATTAAAAATTTTTTTGTTGGCACTGGTTAAATATGCCATATTAAAAAAAGGGTGCGTTTAGATTCGGCCATTGTAACTAAAAAACGAAAAAAATAAAAACTTTGCAAGAACTTGCAGCCTATATTTGAACTTGAGATAACAACCCATTTAAACAAACTATACAAACAGTGAACCGAATACGGTCGAATCCACCCTACTTTTATTCCACACAAAATTGGATTTAATATCTAAAAACACTTTCACAAAGGACATTTTCTATTTCCACTGTTCAGCACTAAAACAAACAATCACAGATCACAAAACTATTTTTTTTATTTAATACATACCTTTTAATAAAAATGAAATCCCAAATCTTATTAAAAAATTAAATATTTAATTTTTTGCTGTCAACAAAATTGCACTTGAAAAAATCACAGCTGTGCGAATATTAGGAACAAAACAAAAAAGAAAACAGAAAAAAACCCGTTGAGGTTTAAATTTTCAAAATTGCAAATAAAGCTTGCCAAATTCTTAATTTTAAAATTTCGCTAAAGCGACGCTAGATTGGGTATTTCGGCCACTGTGCAATGGTGTGAATTGGAAATTAATATCACCGGAAAGAGGTGGTATTAATTGTTTGTGCTGGATGGAGGCACTGTAGTATCACTGGATGGAAGTGATGGTTGAGATTAGTAACCGGATAGAGGTTGGTATAATATTACTGGATAGAAGTGATATTGTTTATGAGTAATAAACTGAACAATGTGAATTATTTTTGAATCGATTAAAAGGTTGGTTTGCTGTTTTATAAAATGTGTTTTATGTATATGGATGTGATAGTTGGCTTCGGATGGAGAACCGACTCACAGAATACGACTGTTATTGATTTGTTTTATAATTTAAAATCGTAATGGATATTTAATAAGAAAATGATGTTATGTTACTGAAAGCTTTATTTTGGTCAGAATTGGCCGAGTGGTAAAGTTATATGCTGTATATATAACATTATCTTTAACTTTAAAATAAAAAATGAATATAAAACTTTTGCTTGTAAACCGCTTTTAATGACGTTTTTTTCCGAGATTTGATTTTTTGAAATCCCGAATCCCGGGATTTGCGAAAACCAGTCCCGATTGGCATCCCTACTTCAAACCCCATCAGATCCCGAGCGAGGTAGTTGGGATGGACCATTAGTTTATCTATGTATTTGACTGAATACTTTTTAATTTCTTCCTGGATGGTAGCGATGTTAAGATCTCTGTGGATAATGTGATTACGTATATACAATGGGGCGCAGACGATTTGTTGTAATATCCTAGACTGTCTTCTATGTAGCTTGTGGATGTTTGTTGCGCATGCAGTACCCCATAATTGGATACCATATGTCCATATTGGTTTTATGATCCACTTGCATAAGAGAACTTTGTTGTCTAAGGACAAGTTTGAGTTTCGACCGAGGAGCCAATGTAGTTGAGATGCCTTAAGTTTCATAGCCGTTATTTTCGCTTCAATATGAGATCAGGTCAACCGTCTTTCTATATGAATTCCCAAGTACTTTACAGATTTTCTACCGGAACAGTGTGTTATTTATTTTTACATCTGGACACGTTTGTCTTCTGAGTGTGAAAGTTAAGTAAGTACATTTAGCCGGGTTAACCTTTATTTTCAATTTTTCTAGCCAGGCCTCTAGTTCATTGATGCGGGACTGTAGATGCTGCGATGCAACTTTTGGATCCTGATTAACACTAATAAATACTGTGTCGTATGCAAATGTAGAAGTATGAGTGCTCGGGCTTGTTGGCATATCAGCTGTATATATTTTATACAGCAACGGTCCTAATATGCTTCCTTGATGGACACCAGCAGATATTTTAATGAGTAAACTATCATGCCAAACTTTGTCGAATGCTTGGGAAATGTCTATAAAAAGTGCTGAGCAATATTCCTTTCTCTCAAACGCTGATCTAATATGGGTAACAATTCTATGCACTTGTTCGATTGTACCATGCCTTGCACGGAATCTGAACTGATGATCCGGAATGATGGCGTGGTCATATAGATAGGGAGTTATACTTAAAAGGCATTTTTTTTCGAATAGCCTTGATAAGATTGATAGTAGGCTGATTGGTCTGTACGACGTAATTTGACGAGCGTCTTTTCCTGACTTAAGAATCATAGCAATTGTAGAGGTCTTCCAAGAGGATAGGAAGTAGCCAACTCGTAATATCGCATTAAAGATGAGCAGCAAGATTCTTGAAGCAGACGTAGGTAAGTTTCTTATCATTGAGCCTGTGACATTTTTTATAGCTGATTTTACTTGAGTTAATTTAAATTTTATTGGATCGTTAACAGTATCAGGAATAATTGGACGACAGGAACAAGTATGAGCATCATGGGGCGTGAACACTGTCTCCAAGTGGCTTGCAAAGTCGTTTTTTTTCATTTGTGTTTTTGGTCCAGGTACGGTTTTCCAGTCTTAGTGAAGATTCGTCGGTTATAGGGCATTGCATATGTCTTACAGCCTTCCATAAGCTGTAATTGGAGTTTTTTGTGGCATCTAGGCTGTTAAGATAGCCTTCTATTGCAGAGTCGTGTTTCTGTCTCAGTTTGTTGCGTAGAGTTGCCTGGCATAATCGCTTCTTCTGAGCGTGTTTTTACTAAATTAGTTTTAATCAAAAAGAAAGTAACAAAAAGGTTAAAAGTAAATACTTGCGAATCCATGCTTTTATCTTTAAATTTGTTAGATACTATTCTTGAAGATTGAGTTCCAAGTGAAGACATTTTACGAAAGTATAGAAGTAGTTTTAAGAACAATTAATTGTAAAAAAATTTTTATGAAACTGACCATAAATAAATAACACAGGACGACATTGAAAAAGTTTGTTTAACCATTCCAACTGATTCTTATATTTTTTGGAATGCTAAAGACGAATATGAACGTAGTTTTCTCTTAAGGTGTTATGATACTTGCTATTTTTTGTATTGGATTTTTTTAGGATTGACTGAATGAAACAACAAATGCGAGAAAGAACAAGAAATACAATTTGATAAAATGTAAACGAAACAATCAATACTGCCCATTTTTCCCCCCCCCCCACAAAAAAAATCGTCATAAAAGCTAAAAAACGCAAAAAAAGTTAAAAACCGTTTCTTTCGATCAAAAACTAAAAAAATTGGCAACAGTGCTAACAATTAATCTGGAAATGTCAATTTTAAGTTAAAAAATTTTATATTTTTTTTGACAGTCTTAGATTATTTATCGATAACACATGTATATTTGTTTGACATTTCAAGATTTTTTATGATATAATCATACTCTTTACACTTAGTCAGTTTTCCTATGCAAATATATGTAGGATTTAATATTGAAACCCCAAAGCCAAACGCCTGTTTTATACAAAAAACCAAATTTATTATTCAAAATATTAAAAATATTAGAACTGAATTCAATGACAACTCAAAACTGAATACTTTTGATTTCAGAAAATAAAAATTAACAACTACTGAAAATATAATAAAGGAGAACTTGATTAACAATATTGCTACCAAGTAATAAGTAGTACAGTACAATTAACACTACCACGCTCGGCCATCCTACACGTCATCCGTCTCGGATACATAGACTATCATACCGCTGTTGCCCAAGGTTTCATGTTGTCTGCACTTGTAGATGTTGAACCTGGACCCTCATGATCACCAATCTTTTTGACGTCATATCGGTCGTTCCCTTTACATTTAATTACCTCATAAGGTCCATGATTCTTTGGTCGAAGGTTAATACCACTACCAAACTGTGTACGAGCAATGGACACTAGATCACCTACTTTGTATTGTGCCGCAGGTTTTCTTTTCCTATCGTAATTTGTTTTATTTTCTTTTTGGATTACTGATATCTGTTGTTTCGCTTTATTTCTAAGTTCATTCCGTTCATGATGAAATTCAGCTGCAACTTCGACTTCAATGATTTCAGAAATATGCATATCCTCCTTTGTATTCATTGGCACTCCAATCAACAACTCGAATGGTGATGTATTAATCGAGCGATGAGTGGTCTTGTTTAAATACTGCTGTACTGCATCGACATGTTGATACCACTTCTCCGGGTTGTCTACAGATAGCTTGGAAAGAACAGAAATAATTATTTTATGAACTCGCTCCACTTGACCATTGCCCCTGGGAACGCAAGTTGTAGTGAAAACTAAGCCGATATTTTCAGTTCTGCAATGTTCTTGAAATATTTCTGCAGTAAATGCTGTACCTTTGTCTGTAATTATACGTCTAGGATTTCCGAAAATGTTAGTTACTATCTTTAATTTAGATAAGGTTTCTAAGGCTGAAGTGGATCTGGTAGGAAAAATCCACACAAATTTTGTAAATGAATCCACAATTGTCAACAAGTGTCTATAATTCTTGTTCGTCGATGGCATTGGCCCAACGTGATCCATATGCCAAGAATCTAAAGGTACACTTTCTTTTGGTATTGGATGTAGAAACCCTTCTTTCTTGCCTTCCTTCTTCTGAGCTAAGATACACGGAACACAATTTTTTACCACATTGTCCACTATCGTTTCCAATTTTGATATATAAAATTCTTTCTCAATGACATCCTTAATTTTTTCTGTTTGAAATGCCCTTGCTCATGGACTTTCCTTACAATACCATATTTCATTTCTTCTGGTACAACGAGCACGATATTGCCATCGAAATTCTTGCACAAGATACCATTTTGCACCACGTAACTATCATAATCTCGTAGCTCCAGTACTGCTCTAATGGTCTTTATATGTTCGTCGTTAGCTTGCGCTATTTTGAGAATGCATACCAAACTTGAATCTTGAATCAAATACCTTCTACTCAAAGCGTCTACATGCTTCATCTTGTCTCCTGCACGGTGCACCACTTCACAATCATATTATTGTAACATTAACGCCCAGCGAGATATTTTTGGTACATCTTTCTTTTTCATTGTTGCCTCAAATGCCTTACAGTCAGTAATAATTCTAAATCGATTTCCGAGAAGGTACACCCGAAATTTTTGCACTGCTTTTATAACTGCTAATACCTCTAGTTCATAGCTGTGGTATTTTTGCTCTGTTTCGGATGTCTTGATACTAAGATAACGCACTGGATGCATCTTTCCATCATCATAGCTACGTTGCATGAGTATTGCTGCGAATGCCCACTTCGACGCATCCGTATATAGTTCAGTTTCTGCGCCTTGTCGAAATATTGTCAACACTGGCCTCTCTGATATAAGCTCTTTTAAAAGATTAAATGCATGACGCTGTTCTTCGTTAAATTGAAATTTTACATTTTGACGTAATAAGTCACTTAGGGGTTTTGCGATTAGAGCGAAATTTTGGATAAACTTACGAAAATATCCAGCTAACCCCAGAAAACGCTGCACCTGCTTTTCTGTTTTTGGTTCCGGGTAGTTTCGGACGACTTTAGTTTTCAATGGTGATGGCCTGATATGACCACCTGCAATCTCGTACCCCAAAAAATTAATCTTTGTTTGGATCAAACAGCACTTTTTCCACTTAATTTTCAAGTTGTAATCTTCCGCAGTACATAAAACAAGTTTCAATCGACGAACTGCTTCTTCGTTTTCTGCAAGAATAATTAAATCATCCATATAAATCAAGACAATGCCTTTGAGCAAGAGCGGATTGAATATGGTATTGATAAATCGTTGAAAAATTGCTGGGCTGGTACATAATCCAAACGGGACCTTCATAAATTCATATTGACCTGCTGGTGTTGCAAACGATGTGTACTTACGACTTTCCTCATCTACTGAAACGTGAAAAAACCCGTTTTCCAAATCAAGTGTGCTAAAAACTTTATTATTCTGCAACATATCTATTTGGTCCTCTATGACTGGCATCGGGTATTTATCTTTAATAGTTTTTTGATTAAGGCGCCGATAGTCGACACATAATCGTTTTGTTCCATCCTTTTTATTTACGAGTACTATTGGACTTGCATAATCAGAGATACTAGGTCGAATAATTCCGTCTGCTAGCCAAAAACTTATTTGCTTTTCTACTTCCGCCTTTTCAACTTGAGGTAAACGACGCGGACGCTGAGCCACTGGAACGTCATCAGAAAGAACTATTTTCATAGTTATGGGGGAGCTTTTAGCTGGTCTAGATTTGTACCCGGTAATTATCTTCTTCACCTCAGATCGTATTGATTCGCTTTGAATGTGCTTCATGTCTGGTAGAAAAGTCTCCTCGTTGGAAATAAATAAGCAGTTTGATTGATTTGATATTTCAATTGATATCTCGTCATTCGTTGATATTACTTTTCTACTCATTTTTACGCCATCTGGTGAGAAGCTTACAATTGCTTGATTTGTCAGATTTGTACCTATAATTACATCGATACTCACACACTCGTTTGGTAAAATATGACATTGCCCCACGAGCTTGCACTCATCCGCTACTACTTGAACATCAAACACACCAATTGCAGCAGTATAAGTTGATCCGACACCACATACTGTCATATCTGTTTTTGAATATTTGCCAAAACCTTTGTTAAAAAATGCGTCTTTCCGAATTGTAGTTTCTTGACTTTCGCTATCTATTAATGCTTCCACTTCAATACCGTTTATGTTGACAACTTTAAATGATGTTCTGTTTTCCACTACGTGAACATTAGCCTTTGGCATACGCTTTTCAGATTTACTACAACTGTTAGCTTTATGACCAAAATCGTTACATTGGAAACATTTTGGTCCTTTACCTTTACATGAGACTTTTCGCCACAGCTAAAGCAGTATCTCCCCGATGGGTCACTTTCTGGTTTTGAAACAATTCTAGCTTAAATTTGATCATACGTCTGCAACCTTTCCTTCAACTCGCCAATTGATTTCGATTCATACAAGAACGCTTTGTTGTATGGCGAGCCTCTTATGCCATCGACAATATAACTGATGATAGAGCTTGTATCGATTCTTGCTTGAGAAGCAATATCCACCATCGTATATACATATTGGCGATAGGATTCGTTTGTCTTCTTTTTCCGCTCACATAACATTCGGTGTACAGTAGCACTGTTAACCATTAATTTAAATTCTTCTTTAAGTCCAGCCACTAACGCATCATATGATTTCGCCTTGCATTCATGCTCCATAAAAAGCTTTGCAGAACCTGTAAGCAGTCTTTTTGCATAGATGAGTTTTTGAAAATTCGTCCATCCTAGCAAACAAGCGTTCTGTTCAAAATCATCCACCCATTCATCAATGCCACGACCACATTCGCCGGAAAACTTTTGCATTGATTCCTCGACATCCCGCAACGTAACTTCCGACTGATTTCCACTTACCATTCCATCAAGAAATTTTTCACAACCTCTGCGTGGTTGGAGTGCTGCTACTGATTCACTTGAAGATTGTAGTTCCATATCTCTCAGCCGTCGTAGTTCTATTGTGACCATATCTTCAAATCGTTTTTCATCTTCTTCATCTTTCCTTCTTTCAGCTTCTCGTCTTACTTTTTCATCAAAAGTTTGTGGTTCATCTTTTCTTCTTCTTTCGTCTTTAGTTATTGATTCAGTACACCGTTCATTGTTTTCTTCTTCCTTTCTAATTTCATGTTCAGCTTTTAATATTTCTTCTTCTTCTTTCTTTCTTCTTATAGCTTCAATCTGAATTCGCTCTTCCTTCTTCCTCTTCTGACTTCCGTTTCTCAGCTCGGTTTTTCTCAAAAAGTTTGATACGTCTTATCAATGTGCTTCTGTCACCATCATCCGATAATTTATATTCCTGGCAAGCATCCTTTAGGTCCTGATCTGATGCGCTGGCCCACTCCATTTTCTTTAAATGAATATTCCGATCTATGGTACGGTTGAGCCCCCAAATGTAGGATTTAATATTGAAACCCCAAAGCCAAACGCCTGTTTTATACAAAAAACCAAATTTATTATTCAAAATATTAAAAATATTAAAACTGAATTCAATGACAACTCAAAACTGAATACTTTTGATTTCAGAAAATAAAAATTAACAACTACTGAAAATATAATAAAGGAGAACTTGATTAACAATATTGCTACCAAGTAATAAGTAGTACAGTACAATTAACACTACCACATATATTTGCACTGTTCTCCAATATAGAAAAAATACAAAAAATAACAAGTATCATAACACCTTTATCATGGCACATTTATCAGATACACCAATTATTGTAATTTCGGAAGATGCTTTGTACAACAATTAATAACAAAATCCAGTTGTATAGTTTTGGTCTATAAACCTGATTACAAAAATTCGATGCAAATTACGAAATTGGATAAAAACTAAATATGCTTTAGTACAGAAATTAAAACATTAGCACTTAAATTCAGTAGCATGTATGCATTTATTTGTATCAAAGTGCGGAACTCATTAAATATAGGGTATCTGAAAAAGCGATATTTTCGTTTTTTTGTAATCGGATTTCTTGTTATTATCCGATTATAGCTTAGTTGCCAGGCCCACGGTGTCGACAAGATTATTTCTTTCGCATATTTATAAAAAACTAAAATTCGTTTTTGTTTTCAAAACAAATATACGAAAGAAATTTTCTTGTAGACATCGTGGGCCTGGGCCTACAACTTTTGTAACTAGGTTGACTGTAGAACAAAATTATAAAACTATGGATTTTGTTATTAATTGTGGTACAAATCATCTTCCGAAATTACAGTAATTGGTGTATCTGATAAATGTGACGTGATGGGAGAAAACTGTACATATGTATATTCGTCCAGAGCATCAAAAAAAAACATAACAATCTGGTGGAATGGGCAAATAATTTTCTAAAAAAATTTAAATGCAGGTAGACATGTCTTTTATACAATGGTCTTTAATAAATCAAAGAAAATGTATTCAGAAAAAAAGTACAAGAAATATATTTATAAACTAGCTGACCCGACAGACGTTGTCCTGTCCAAATAAGGAAAAATGTTTGCGTTCGATTTTTAAAATCCGTTAAAAAGATACGAACATTTGAAAGAAGAATTAGTCAAATCGATGGAGCCGTTTTCTGATTTTAGCTTAATCGAAAAAAGTGGGCGGGGCAAAATTTTCTTTCCGTAAAAACCTAAGTTGGCGATGATTTTACAGAAAAATCGTCCAAGTCGGTCAAGCCGTTCACAAGTTATGCGCTTAATAAAAAAGTAGGCTTGGTGAATTTTTCTACCGATGAAAACTTTAAATGGATTAATACGAACATTTGAAAGAAAAATTTGTCAAATCGATAGAGCCCGTTTCTAGTTTTAGGTAATTCGAAAAAAGTGGGCGGGGCAAAATTTTCTGTTCGTATAAATCTAAGTTGGACCATGGCGATCATTTTAAAGAAAAAATCGTCCAAATTATATGGATGTCATTGGTGGTGCAATATGAAAATTGGATTTTGCCACGCCCCTCCGCCCGGAGACCGAAAATCAAAAATCAGACTTCACAGTGTCACCCGCCTGAATATTCTGAAGAATCCCTGAAAATTTCATCAAAATCGGCCCAGCCATTTTGGAGTCCATACGTTAAAAACTCTATCACTTTTTAACAAGTGTATGTGAGCAAAGTTTACATATAGCTTGGTCATTATCATTATCAAAATCAAAATATTTTTAAATTCTTCTTCGATTTACACGCGGTGCCATAATTGTTAGTTCTTACCGTCAAAGATTTTTTCAAAACTTATTACTGCGACAGCAAGCAACAGCGATCAAGTCAAAAAATGTTTAAACAGCCAGCCAAGCAACTACATAAAAAAACAAAAACATTACTTACAGCAACAGCATTTTTTTTAGTGGTTGCTTGGCTGAATGTTGAAACTTTAAGCTGAGAACATTCACATAGTGATAGTAAATCAATTATTTACTCTCACTTTTTCTGCTTTTGCTTTTTGCTTTTACTGTGTTCTTTTTCTTTAGTTAAGTTAAGCAATTACCAAATCATTAAAAATAGTCCAGCATTTTTAAACACTGCTTGTAACTAGTAGTCATTAGAAAATTTTCTTGTAGCTAACGTAAGTAGAAAAAAATTGGAATTTTGTTTTTAACGACCTACTGTTTTAATTAAATATAAAAAGGATTTTATTTGAAATAAAATATTAAATTATAATATATGACTTGAAATATTAAAGAATACTGCAAAGAGTTTTTTAAGAACATTTTTAAAACTTTAGGTGAGGTTCCTTGGGCAGCCATGTTTTATATATATATAGATGTATATATAAAACACATAACATAAATATTTTCTATTTGCTGTAAGAATGTCATAATCCAAAAAACATGTTTGGCAGAAAACAAGTTTAACGTTTTTGTCTTACCAAAACATTAAAGTAAAACTTTTATTATCAAAAAGTAATTTAAATTTTTGGGAATACAAAATTTTAATTTCAAAAGATTTTGTTATTCGTGCTTAATTCCCAGTTTTTATTATTGATAAAAACACTTGAAATTTATTGTTGATGGGTTTAATATCTTAAGTTTTTCTTAAATCTTTATGGATGAAGTTTCCTGATGATCTGGCCTAAGCAACCAGTGAAATGCGCATAGGAATAGCTTATACCATCAACAATAAATTTCAAGTGTTTTTATCAATAATAAAAACTTGGAATTAAGCACGAATAACAAAATCTTTTGAAAGTAAAACTTTTATAAAAATTGTCGAGTGAAATATTTACCAAATATTTATTTTAGTTTTTACAACAAATGAGTCATTTGTAATGTAAGAAAATTTGTATGCCTATTGCAGAAATGTCAAAAATGTAAATTGTGGTTGTATTGCTTTATATTAGTATTAGTGAATAAAGAGACAAGTATTCTTAATAAAAATTAAAAAATACGTAAGCATCCGCCGCGTGTGAACTCTCGCTTAATAATCGACGACTGAATTGTGCACTCTCGTGGACTAAATGAAAGAGCGTAAGAATGTGTGTGATTTTCAGGGCTGTCAGATATGGCGATTTCTCGCCAAACGTGGAGATTTTGAAACGTGTTTGGCGATGGGATTTTCAATTTGGCGACTGGCGATTTTTGGTATAACTGGCGATTTACTTGGCTATTTTTACCATTCATATTATTTCAGCGATTTTGAAATAAAAAATTTGCACTTTTATTAACATAAGCGGAGTTAGGCCTCTCCAGCTAAATATATATAAATATATACATACGTACTTATAGACTTTTGAACAGTTTGTCCTTTTTTGTAATCATTACTAGTTTAAAAAAAATCTGGCTAATTTTTTTCACATGATGAAATGAATGAAATGAGGTTTAAAAAACTGCAGTCGAAACCAAAACCTGTCGAACAAAAAACGAAAATTTGTCTAAAATTTTTCAACATTTTTAATTTTTCGAATTTATTCTATGAGCTAAATTTCAGTTATGTATTTTATAAAGCTTTTTTTGTATTATTTATATTCCTTCAATTTTTCAGAAATGACTTTATACACATAGAATAAATTCGAAAAATGAAAAATGTTGAATATAATATAAAGTAACCTTCGGAAGGAAATAATTCCCAGTTTCTAAAATTGTTCGCTTTTTGATATGGTTTGACAGCGACTATTTACATTTAATGAATTACAAATTTTTGGCCAATGACAAATGAAAAAGTGGAAGAGATGGCAGCTTTTCAACTTCGACTGCAGTTTTTTAAACACTGCTTAAATCTAATAGTACGTATGCAGGTCAAAACAATAGTAATGAAATCGATGAGCCTGAAGTGATCTTATAGAGTTTTTTTTTCAATTCAATTCATTTTTATTAAATTTATTCAATTGTGTGCTTAATTTAAGTTTTTTTAACTGAATAAATGATCTCCATTTTATGTCATTTTAAAAAAAATAACAGTTACTAAACAAAATTTACTTTCGGCGATTTTTTGTATTTTTTCTCAGTTTTTGGCGATTTTTGATTGCAATATTATATCAGCTTTTTTTTATATGCAAAATTTAATTAAAAAAAAAAAAAAAATTTCGAAAACTGAACAAAATAGACGTTTGGCGATTTACGACATCCGGTTTGGCGATGGAGCTCAAAAAAATCTGACAACCCTGGTGATTTTTGAGCTAGCACAATTGTGCTATGAAATTGAATGAGTTTGACATCAATGGTCTATTGTAATACGATCTATTGTTTTTTAGTGTATATAATTACTATACAATGTTTTTTGTAATGTTTTTATACCATTTAAAATTACAATAAATAGAAAAAACGTGGTGTACTTATTTTAATTTTAAAAGATGTGCCCATTTTTTTTAAATCCTCTTTTTGGAGCCACTTTTTTTGTAGATATCCCCTTTTTTTTACTTTTTTAAAATATCCGACGGTAACACTGTCTACAACAACACTGCTTCTGTGGTCGGGTTGTCAAAAATAGGTTTGCTTACATAAAAAACTAGTTTGTATACAAACTTTGACAAATCGACCACCGAAAAATAACACCATATGTTGACTTGACCCCACCTTTTCAATTCGCCTTGAGTTAAATTTGCCGGCACTAGTGAGGGGTATAAAAAATAATTATTTATTTTTTTTTTTTTAATTTCAGATTCAAGAAAAGTATTTGGATCAAATCGCAGATCTATATGAAGATTTTCACGTAACAAAGCTTCCGCTGCTGGAGAAAGAAGTACGTGGAGCGGACAATATAAAATTTTTTTCAGAAAATTTAATAAATCCATACAATTTTAATTTGTAAAGTTTTACAAATTTTAGCCCATTTTTTATTCCTTAAATGTTCACTTTAATTATTTATTTACAATAGGCGTAATTCACGGTTTGCTATGTACTCCTTGTACATCATGATGTAAAACAGGCCAACGACAAAATGCATTTTGTTGTCGTTTTTTAAATCAAGTTTTACATGCAGGATGTTGAAGGTCTTCAATAGAAAACCATGAATTACGCTTATATTTGTTGGTGTGGTATGCTACTTGTAACCAGTGTTTAAATTGCTTGCTTTAAAATAGCAACAGCACCGAAATTTTTGCTTTGTTTACATTTTTTTCTGCAAATTAAAAAACTGTATTTTTCAATGCCTTTTATTACTTTGACAGAGAGTAAGCAAAAGCAGAAAAAGAGAGTAAATAATTTTTTTAGTATCGCTATGTGTATGTTCTTTGCTTAATCAGTCAGCAACGCAACAACTTAAGTAAGTAATAAATTTTGTTCATGTTTTTTTTTGCTTTTCATGTGCTTAAAGTCAGCAAGTTAACTTCTTTGCTGTTGCTGGCTGGCACTTCATACATATATTTTGAATATTTTGAATTTCTTAGTATTTTTGCAGAGAGAATTGTTTAAAGATCATTACCGTTACATGTTTTTTTTGCGAAAAAACTTATTTTTGTTCTTTTATTTAGTGAGTTACGCAAAACCATATTTTTAGGTACCTATTTCTTTAATGTTTTTAGTATTTTTTCTCAATAAATATGAAAATACATATGTACATATGAAAATAAATAAAACTTCACATGTTAGATTAAAAACTCTATCACCAAATCATTAAAAATAGTCAAGCATTTTTAAACACTGCTTGTAACTAGTAGTCATTAGAACATTTTCTTGTAGCTAATGTAAGTAGAAAAAAATTGGAATTTTGTTTTTAACGACCTACTGTTTTAAAAGGATTTTATTTGAAATAAAATATTAAATTATAATATACATATGACTTGAAATATTAAAGAATACTGCAAATAGTTTTTTAAGAACATTTTTAAAACTTTAGGTGAGGTTCCTTGGGCAGCCATCGAGAAGACAGCTCATTTGTGTCCTTCAGTGGTCCCTTTGTGATACAAGCGCCAATGCCCTGCCTACAGAGCACTATAGAGCAGTTCCTCAATAAGCGTCAATGCAGGATCCAACCAATTCGTCTTCCTAATAAAAAGAAGAAGCAACCTTAGTTCTGTCTTAGAAAGATCACCCGAACAGGGGGGTTACCGCGTATTTCGATTCGATAATAAAATTTACGAGTTCGAAAAATTTGTACTCTGTATAACGATTTTCGTACTATTTTCTTCGAATGAACGGAAGTTGTTAACACATTTTCGAAAACAAAAAGGCCTTTTCGTAACGGTAACTCTATATTACGAACAATAAAAATACCTTTCGAAACTCCAACTCCGTTATACGAAAACGAGCGTCAGTTATGTAAAAAGCGTTAGGAAATTGTTCGAAAGCTATGTTGTTAGTGACAAAGTTTAAGATAAATAATAGTGTAAAACAAACCTAATAATATTATAATTGATATAAAATACATGTTTACTAACGTTATTATTAGTTGCGTTCGAGAACACAAAAGGTTTAACTATTTTTTTATTAAACTTTACTGCATTTTACGAAATTGCGTTCGAGTACACAAAATGCAGTAAATGAGAACATAAATTGAGAGCGAAAAGTGACAGTTCTTGTCTGAGTACTTACAAATTTTTACTGCAGTAAAATTTAGTAAATCAAAAAAACATGTTTTAAAAGGTAAACAAACAAAAGTAACAAATAAAAAGCATACAAATTGTGAAAAAATTGTTAAATAAAATAAAAGTTAAAATAAAAATTAAACCAAAACAAAAAGTGAATAAATATTAAGTAATTAAACTTGTTTGTGAAGCATTTATTTGGCTAAATACAAACTTTTGAAATTTTTTTTGTTATGTTAATTTTTTAGAGTTGTAAAAGTGTGAAGTATTTGGGTACTTAAGTAATCAATAGCAAAAAAATTATTCATGTTCTTTTAAATAATGAAACCCACTACAAATTAGTAAAATCAAATAAAATAAAAAACAAACAAATATGAAAGATTACATAAAATAGTTTGTTTGTATTTTCCAAAAATGTTCGTGTTATAAAAAGTATTTAATCGAGTACCGATAAGAAAACGAGTTAAGTAGTCAAAAGTGTCAATATGTTTCAACACTTCAATTATTTGCCATCAGCTGTTGCCTTTATTTTACGAATTTTTACAACAGCTTTTTGTGAGAGAAAATTTTTTAGTTTACTCATTTACTGCATTTTACTGTAAAAGTACTCAAACGCACCTATTGAAAATATTTTAATATTTGTGGTCTTAAAATTTTAAAAAAATTTAAAAAAAAAAATTACATTTACAAACAAAAAGCAATATAAAGTAATGTTTGGTTTTTCTGTTGTCTCTTCTTTTATTAAAACTCACAATAGTATTTATTATTTGTTTCGTTGTGGGATATTTTTGTTCATTTTGGTATTTAAATAGCAGTGCTACCAACTCTTAATCAAATTTCCCATTTGTTTATAAATACAACTCTGTCTTCGTTTCGAACGAGTTACGCAGTACGGTTTAACCTTTGAATCGGAAATTTCTTTAGAAAATTTTGCTTTTCGAATCGAAATACGCGGTAGCCCCCCAGGTTTTTTCAGGACCCGTGCACTATAGAAAATGTATCCCCTTTTTTGGCCAAAATTAATTACAGCCAACCGGGCGGACCGATTTGAACGATCTTAGGATTTGACTTTTGGTGAACTTTTAAGAGAGAGTGACCGAAAAAAAATTTTCATACACTCAGAAAAAAACATAAGTAAATTTAATTAAAAAATTAACAAATAATAAGTTCTAAGAAGGGGTTACGGGTTAAAGGTTCCCGCATCCAAGATTTTTATAGTTCTTTGATAGATACTCTGATTTTCTTAACTGCTTTTTTTTAAATTTTTCGAGTGCACACTTAAATTTCGAATATAACAGATAACAGTAGTAATTAATTAAACCAATTTAATTAAGTAACAAAGAAAGTCATGTCTAAAAAGGATTTTATTCAACAATTTGATTTTCGAGTTCCATACCGTCAACTAACTCACACTCTCTATTTCTTCATCTTCGCTTTCAGGATTTTTTGGTCTGCATTTATATTTACTACATGTAATATCTTTATTTAGAGGATACATATCGCAATTTCTGATTTTATTTTCATATCTTATATTGCAATATTGCTCTTTTGAAAAGTTGTTCTCTAAAAGAAAGGCTAGTCCTTGATAACCATGTAGCTTAGTTGGCGTTGCTTTTGAAACTATTTTTCGTTTTTTCGAAGCTCTTTTTGGAGTACTGACAGCCTCTTTTAAAACCACTGCTTAATCTAAGTGGTAACATTTACGAGAAGACGCAGTTGCAGGAAGAATAATGAATTCCACATCATTATTATCTTTAGAGATTTCTGCTGCAACTCGTCGTTTTGTTCTCTCAGATTTTGGCAAAAAGGTATTTGCAGTCGTCCAGGTTTCAATTTAATGGAGGCACACGGAGTTTCACGTTTTCTGATCGAAGTACTGGATTGAAGCCAAACAGTATGATGTTTTTCAAAAACGTTTAAATTTCTGAGCTATTACTCCATTTTATATTCATATTTGAACAAAATAATCGTGATTGCTCTTTTAAATACTTTTTAAAGTTTTCGGAACAACCACTCTCAAAAAGGTAGGCCAATAAATGGGCGTAAATACCTGATCTTTTGTCTACTTCGTTGTGTTTTTCTAGTCATATATTGATAAATTCTCAATTTGGCACGAAGAAGTTAGTTACCTGAAAAATTAATTTTTTTTAAACTCGCAAAAAATTCGCGATGAAATGTTTTAAATTTGGAAGATAATTGATTGTTCTATAGAACTATTATGATATTATGTCTAACATGTGTTATCATTTTTTGTAAGTCTATATAAAATTCTAATTCATAATTCCATTAGTTAATTTTAAGGTCACTTTAATTTTTGCAATTTAATCGATTTTATAGATGAGTTTACCAACATTTTGCAATAGAATGTAAAAGTATTTACCTTCCGCATTATTTCCCATTTTTTAATTTTTCAAAAATATAAATTTTTGTTACGAAAACTTTTATTAGAAGATATCACAAAATTCACTGAACTTAAAAGTTTTCTGAAAACTGGCTTAGAAATAGTAATCAAAACACCTGTTAAAGTAACAGAAATTAAATGTTTTGACAAATTTGTTATATTTTTAATTATATATATAAGCAAAAAAAAAATAAACTTTGCAAACATTAAAATTTTTACTTTTGGCCAAAAAAAGGGGTGGTGCGATTCACTAACCTTTAACGAACCGACAATCGTTATATTTATTTGTCGACATATTAGAGGTGTCATAGAAACCAATCTTATCGGTATTGGATTTGAAACCGACAAAAAAATACGTTGGTGTCATGAAATCCAATGTTGTCGGTTTTTTGTTCGAACTAACATTAGTGTCGTTTTTAGGTGTCACAGAAATAATGATATCGGGTTTTTATTGAAAATAAACTAAGCAGCTAACAGCTCCTGTTTTTTTATTGAAAATAAATATTGTTGTTAAAAGCTTAATTTTTCATTTTATTTCTTGCAACAGTTAGATTTTGTCCACAGTTGGCAGTAAATAAAATTGAGAAATTGGCAAAATTGTAATTTTTGCATGTTTCCGGCAGCGGGCTGCTGCATACTCACAAAAGTCTTCTTCTTACTTTTTCTGCAAACAGCAAAAATGCAGTGGTCGGTTTAATTTGTATTTAAAAATAACAAATCCGACTTGTTTTCATGACACCAAATAAAAGCAATATTGGTTTGCAAAACCGACTTGGATTCTATGACACCCCTGATATATTCGCTTGCTGTAACGGTGGTGTGTTTTTGTATTTTTTTTTAACGATAGTAAACAGCTGTATTTTTGTAACATCTCTGTCAACAAAATGTTAAAAAAAAAACGAAAAGAACAAAAGAGAATAAAATAAAAACAAAAGAAATTGTTCTTAACCCCCCGTGTTACACATGTTTTTTCATTCAAAGCTCTGAAAAAAGGAAAACGATCAGACTCATGAGAAAGACGAAGGATTAATTTGCGGTCTTTATATATTTTTTTGAATTTTACATTTGGAATTTTGTTTTTGTTCTTAATTTGCTTTTTTTGGAGATTTTAAATTTAGGATTTTGTTTTTGTTCATACATATGGATATATGTTTTTATGTGTGTGCCCAACAAACACGAAGTCAAACCTTTGATATAAAATGACTTTATCATTTGAAATCAAACACAATTCTCAAACGTTTTTCAATTGTTTGATTTAACATTGATATCAAATGTTTTATTAATTTGAAGTCAAATGTTTGTCAAATGTTAAATTTAAATCAAAAATAAACTTGGCAATACTAAAGCCAAAAATTAACATGGGGTCTTCACCTGACAATTTTTTGTCATACAAAACGTCAAAGTCCATATAAAAAAAACTTTAAAATTTTTGTCAGCGTTTTTTTTATATGAAGTTTGACGTTTATTATGACAAAAAACTGTCAGGTGAAGACCCTATGTAAATGTAATCATTAAAAATGGCGATTAAAGTTACATTTTTTACTTTGTGGTTACATGTGTTTTACTATTAAAAATAAATTATAATATAAAGTGAACAGCTTATTTCTTGTGAAAAATAAAAATTATTTGTGAGTTATTACAATGATTAAAAACACGAAAAAAGGAAAATAAAACGGGAAAGTGAAGAAAGTTTGTTGAACGCTCGCGGTGCTACAAACCTCAAAAAGCCAAGTAGTTTGTCTTTCCAAGAATTAGAGGACGGAAAGAACATTATTTCATCTTTTAGCTATGGTGCCGAATGTTTATCTCGCAATTTATTTAAATAAATAATAAATTTAAATGAAAAAAATTCAATATTTTTATTTATATTCCAAATTGTATTATAATCCACATTTGAAAAACATTTGAGAATTACGTTTAAAGGCAAGTTGAAAATAAAGGCATTTTTGAACTTGATAATAATTTCCCCTTTTTGTTGAGAATGCTATGATTTTCAAATCATTATCAAACGTTTGTCGTTTGAGAAAACGTTTGATTTCAAATCATTTTCAATTTGAAATCAAACCTCCGTAATTATTGAACATTTAATTGAAAGATTGATTGCAAATATTCGATATTCTGTTCCGTGTTATTTCTGTTCTTTAGTAGTTTTTTGACTTCTTCATCCAAATCCCGATGTTCCACTTTCCATTGATTTCGAATACTGGAGATGAACGGATCTGACGTTGCCAATAACATATTAAATAGATCTTCATTAGTGGAATTTCGTGAAATTTTTCTAGTATTGTGCTCTCTATAAAATCTGCAATTCTTATTCCTTTTTTCCTGAGCTTCTTCTGATAAATCTACAAGTGGCACCAACTGATATTTAATGACATTAGCAGACATATTTCTCCATGGGTACTTGGTTGTACTTTTTTTTGCAGTTTCCTTAGCAAAATATCTAAATTTTCTAGAGTCAATTTCTTCATTGCACGCAAGTACTTCTAGAATTTAAATCTAAAAATGAGGTTAAAATCAACACCTGTTATTTCAGATGCTGTTTCTGGATCTGAAAAGAATCTTCTTGCCGTATTGCCATCATTTGTATTGCCTGACCCTTGTTTTGGCTGATCTATAATCAACCCAATTTTGCGATATTCATCTTGAACATGTTTCCTTTTTGAACTTCCTAACTCTTTGTTGGTTTCGTTGTTTTTTATTGATCCTGAAGATCCGAAATCCGAATCATAACTGATTTATATAGCTATAGGGTCATGAAATAATATTAGAGTCATAAAAACAGATAAAATAAAAAGACAAAACAAAATTTAAAAACCCTTCTAAGGTGGGATTCACAATATACCTGTTTAGCGTAAACGCGGGTCTAAGCTCTTTATTCTACTATAGAATACGATAGTGTGTACGTAGTGTAACGGATAAGGATGAATCAGGGTAGCTATACATTATTCTGATTGTGTAACATTAATAAAATTTTGAATATGTACTAGCTGTATTATGTTCGATCACAATCATAATTTCTGTTACTGCTGCAAAAATTTTTGCGGAATAAAAAAAGAAATTGTAAAAACCCTATTTCAAAAACAAATTTTTTTTTTGAGTAATTTCATTAAAATTACCTTCTTAATCCCTTTTGAATACCGTTGAAATTTGAAAAAAATATAGTAGTTCAGAAATTTTTTTTTTAGTAATTTCATTAAAATTAAAAAAGTGTTAAACAGACGGATCCAAACGGGTACAAGAGTATATACAGGGCTAAAGAAAACACTTTCACCTTTCTATGAGTGGTTTAACCTTCTTAATCCCTTTTGATCCGCAAAAGTTCTATTCTACTAAAGTGGAAATTTAACAAAAATATAGTACATAAAGGGTGGTTAAATTGTAAGGGCCGATGTTGAATGTGAACCACACCTAAACGCCAAGTTTTTTTTCCGAATTTTATTTGACATTTCTCTATTTCAGACTTACTCAATTTGAACCATGGAAAGATACACAATCCAACAACGTGTTAAAGTTATCCAGACTTATTATGAAAATAGGCGTTCAAATCAAAATGTATATCGTGCACTTCGTGATTTTTTTGGTCAATTTGATCGTCCAAATGTGCGTACAATCGCAAAAATCGTGGAAAAATTCGAGCAAACCGGGTCTGTAGAAGATGTGAGAACACAAGTGCATGCTCGTTCAGCTCGTACTGCAGGAAATATTGCTGCTGTTCGCGATAGTGTGGCTGAAGAGCCGTCCACCTCAACTCGTCGTCGTACCCAACAATTGCACCTCTCACGCTCGTCGTTGATGAACATTATGCATAAAGACTTGCTTTTACACGCTTACAAGGTGCAATTGGCTCAAGAACTAAAGCCTCTTGACCATTCCAAACGTCGTGAATAGGCAGAATGGTGGCAAGAAATGGCAACAGTGGATGATTAATTTTCGAAGAAAATCATCTTCAGTGATGAGGCACATTTTCACCTCAGTGGATTCGTCAATAAACAGAATTGCCGCATTTGGGCGAATGAGAATCCAAGAGTGATTGTCGAAAAACCAATGCACCCACAAAGAGTGACTGTTTGGTGCGGTTTATGGGCTGGCGGCATCATCGGGCCGTATTTTTTCCAAAATGAGGTCGGTCAGGCAGTTACTGTGAATGGTGTTCGCTATCGTCAGATGATAACGAACTTTTTATGCCCGAATTGGAAGATATGGATGTGGACGATATGTGGTTTCAGCAGGACGGTGCCACTTGCCACACAGCTAACGAAACAATGGCTCTTTTGCGCAACAAATTCAATGGCCGTGTTATCTCACGTAATGGCGATGCCAATTGGCCGCCAAGATCATGTGATTTGACACCGTTGGACTTTTTTATTTGGGGTTATTTGAAAGAAAAGGTGTACGTCGATAAGCCAGCAACAATTCAAGAGCTAAAGGATGAGATAATTCGGCACATTAACGCCATAGAACCTCCATTATGCCTCAGGGTTATCGAAAATTTGGACCATCGGATGGAGGTGTGCCGCCGTGGTCGCGGCGCCCATTTGGCCGATATTTTGTTCCATACATAATTGAGTAATACCAATATATCATAATAAAATAAAATTACAATAATTTCCTAAATAGTTTGTGTCTTATTCAAAATCAACATCGGCCCTTGAAATTTATTGAAATTTTTTTTTTGAGTAATTTCATTAAAATTAAAAAAGTGTTAAACAGACGGGTCCAAAAGGGTACAAGAGTACAAACAGGGTTAAAGAAAACACTTTCACCTTTCTATCAGTGGTTTCACCTTCTTAATCCCTTTTGATCCGCAAAAGTTCTGTTCTACTAAAGTTGAAATTTGACAAAAATATCCTAACATCTCAAATATAAATGACACAACAGTCGAAAATATTACCTTTTTAAAGATAACAAGACTACCAACCTAGCAAAAAAGCAAGCAGGTCATTATCGCTGATAGTTTTTGTGCAATGATAATTTCTTTCGGATTAAATATTTAAAAAAAAAAACACTTTTTCTGAATTAAAAAAAAGTTGTGTTTAACAACATGGCACAACCACAATCACCACTATTTTGAACAAATTTTTTGGCTACCTTAGTTTTAATATGTTTACTATTAAATCAAATTAAATTTTTTGAAATCGGTGACAAGCGAAAATTGGACTTTTGGCCAATGAAATAAAATTTTCAGCCACTGTGCGACGCCGAAACACTAACCAATGCGGGTTGACAACGCAACAAAAGCAGACAAACAAAAACGACCTGTTTGTCCTTAAGAAATAATGACAAAAAGCGCGAGCTGCTTCTCCACTCAGAGCAGTTTTACGAGTGTAAGCTATTTTAAACATAAAATTCATTTTATCGATTGCATAAACACAAAGTAAATTATTGTCGCTAAAATAACGACAAAAAAATTGCTTAAAGTAACAGCTGACTTCAAACGACAGCGAATATCGTTAAACATTTTACTGAATAGCATATTCGCAAACAACTACTCCCATGAAAATATTCCCATATTTTTATACCCTTCACCACAGGTGGAAAAGGGTATATATAAGTTTGTCATTCCGTTTGTAATTTCTACAATATTGATCTTAGACCCTATAAAGTATATATATTCTGGGTCCTTATGACGAGAGAAGTTGATTTAACGATATCCGTCCGTCTGTCTGTCTTACGTTTGATATGTGTTTTCCGGAGACTCCAGACATGATAGCGGTAACGTTGTTTTACATTTATGTCACATATAGTCCACCATTTCTTGCTATTGAAATTCAGCCAGATCGGTCCAACAATGGCTGTGATATGACCAAAAAACAACGACTGCCTTTAATTTTCCAAAAAAATCCCTTGTGGTTGTTGTATTTTTATAACTTTTTTCTGTATATCTGGAGAACGGCAAGAGCCAAAGCTTGAAAATTAGGTACAAACATTAAGGTTATAAATATACACCATCCTACAAAACGTGGGCGGGGTTGGAGAAGTAGGCGTGGTACCTCTCATACAAAAAGTATTAAAAATTTTATAAAAACCTGAATTTTTGACTGTAATATGACCTATGGTTACGCCTTATATATCAAAAGATCGGAAATTTTTAATAGAAAATATTTTCTGAAAAACTCGGGAAAATCGGTTCAGATACGAAAAAGTTATGACCAAAATATTAATTTTTTTTGAAAAATACCCATTTCAGGAATCACAGATCTTCCCGAGTTCAAGTTTTATAGCCAAAATAACTGGCAAATTTCTTCTTTAACACGTCGGTATATAAATCTGTAAAATCGGTTAAGAAATAGCAGAGTTATGACCAAAATACTGAAATCCCAAAAATTACTCATTTTTTTTTATAATTAAGTTTGTTTTTTATACCCTTCACCGAAGGTCCTACACCCTATAATGTATATATATCCCCTCACCCCCCCTTCGTATTTGTTTACATATACTAGCATAATGCCCAATATGATTTTCGTTATCACCCTTCTTTATTATTTCATATATTTAACGAAATAATTTTAACAAATACAAACTAAAAACGATTTAAAAAAAATATTTACCAGTTTTCGCTTTTTAAATTTCATTTATTATGAAGTTTTAAGTATTGTAAATATGTATGTATATTATGCTGGGTACACACAGTGCAACCTACATGGAAACTGTTTCAATGCAACCTCAAAATATCAAAGCGTTTTGATGTGTATGCAATCTGAAATGAATGAAAATGAATTTAATTCACTGGATTGCGTAAACGTGTTGCATAGTGTGTACCCAGCATTAGACTGGTCGCAATTTTTTTTTTAAATTTAATTGTTTGCGCTGCTTAAAATATGAGGTTTGGTGTAAGAAATCATGATCTAATTTTTCAGGTCAATGCGGTGGGGCCTAGCCGTGCCGGGTGGGGCCCAAAGTTCCCCATATTATAAAAAAACATATTTTCTATCAGATCTTTATAGTTATACTAGTTGAAAAGCCGTAAATATAACGTTTTTTTTTAGTTTTTCAATAAGCTAAAGCGTTTTTGAGTTGCGCGAACATATGTTAATCTATCGATACAATATATAATTTCTTAGTATGTCAGGATGTTTGCATGTATGTCCTATTCTTTCCGCAACTTTCTGAAGCCATCTGATGACATAGGAAGCTGAAATTTGGCATACTTGAAGTACTTTCTCTGCGGAAGATCGTACCGAAGCCCCCACCCGGGACGGCTAGGCACCGTCGGATTGGCCTGAAAAATTAGATCATGATTTCTTACAACAAACCTCATATTTTAAGCAGCACAAACAATTAAATTTAAAAAAAAAAAAATCCCATACAAGATGCGACCAGTCTAATGTATATGTATATCTAAAAATTATTTAGTTGCTCTCTATTCTACTCGCACAATAGTGAAGGGTATATAAGATTCGGCACAGCGGAATATAGCACTCTTACTTGCTTTATTTCGTATGGTGAATGATTCCCATAACAAATTTTTTGGGAATGAATTCCCAAACTAAAAAAATTTGGCATCGCCAATGTTTACTCCTGCGAATTTTTTTAATAAATAAATTCCCAACGAGTATTGATGTGAAGGAGAAGGGAACATGTAAATTTTAGTTTGTATTCTAAAGTAGGACTAAATTAAATTACTTTTTCCTCTTATTGAAGGAGTGTACATAGGGATGAAACGATACCTCTAAGGTATCGATACTTTTACTCGATGTAGTATCGCTCATAAAGTATCGATACCTACTTAGTATCGAAAAAAAAGTATCGATACTTAAGGCGCCCGTACACGACATGCATTTGTCATCTGACGTCAAATTTTCAAGTCACATGTAATTGTGCATGTCTGTCAAAATTGCTGTTTTACATAAGGTTTATAATATTCGGTCACAAACGTACATGTAATTTGCTTCTGACATTGTCTCTGTTTTTTTCGCATTGTTATTGCAGAAACCAAAGTAGTTCTCGGTTTCAAAATAGCTTGCTGCCGCCACGAAAATATTTATTTGCGCCGTAAAATAATTTAGCCATCTTAACATTTTTTCTTTTATTTTAAAGATACCAATTTAGAATTTTATAATTAAACGGTTTTTATGTTTATATTTACATAAATTCTATTCAATGGTGAGATGAGCATACATATCTTGGTATTGTTAAATATTAACTTCAGCCGGCTAATGATTCCGTCAATAGTTGACGCCGCTGCCAGTTTCTTCCCGGCATAGATTTCTGATGTCAGATGGTTTGTCAGAAGAAAATAGAGCACGCTCTAATTGAAATTTTGTCAGATGACTTTGCGTCTGACTTTTACAGAAGCAAAGTTAAAATGGTAACACACGACATGTATGTGTTTTGCATTGGGAAATTTGACATGTCAGATGACAAAAACATGTCGTCTATATGCTCCTTTACTTGTGTCGGTACTTGTATTGTTTGTATGATAAAAGAATAGAAAGCAGCATTTAAAAACTTTCTTATTAGTGTTTTAGTAATACACAATAAAATAAGAACTACGACCTATTAGAATTTTTGTGAAAAATGAAAAGTGTAAAGATTGAGACCACTTTAAGTTACCACCTAGTACCAATTTCCTTTCGAAAAATCTTTTTTATCTTAGGAAACAAAATATTATAGAACGTTCAGTATAACAACCTTCATTCACCTTTTATTCCAGAAATTAACTATGTCACTATGTATTTATTTTAAATGTTAATATGCATTTTATTTTTAAATTGATAAATATATAATAAAGGGTGGTAAAACAATAATCCACGATGTTAATTGTGAGTCACACCTTAACGTCAAGTTCACAGAAAAAATTATTGCCAAATTATTTTCAAACAAACGCTTGTTTGAAAATTTTTTTAATTTCTATAAAATTTTTTACTGATTCAAACAATATTTTTGTTTGATTTTTATTTAACCAACAAAAATGTGGACAACTCTTCAAAAATATAATAAACGGGTTATTGGTGTCAAGTTTTCATAATTTTGTATGAAATATTTAACGCTCTGTAATGTTGTCGTCTTTTTGCATTTTTTTATTTGAACGTAAGCAACACTTCTTTATGTGAAATATAAGAACAACAACAAAAAACACACACAGTCTATTTTTGGACACTTTAAAAAAGTGCAACTATTAGAAAAACAATAGCAGAAACAACATTACAAGAAACAAAATCCCATATTCAATTTTTTCAAACTATTTGCTTAAATACATCAAATACAAAAATATAATGATGACGAAAAACATATTGAGTCGGTCTGCTGCCGTTTTTGGTTACATTTCTTCTTTAGCAAAGGAAAGGATACAGCAAAACCCTGCAAATAAATTTGGACCACCTGATCCATTTTGATAAAATGGACTATTCCATGGACTGGTCCGATGTAATGCAAGCATGGACCATGTAATTGTTAAAAAGTGTTTGTAGTGAGACGACATGTCTTCGTTTTTTAACGACATGCTTTCGTTTTTAAACGACTTTAAAACTAATCCTCTTGTGTACACCATGGAGTAGTTTTAAAACTACTCCTTAGTGGTCCAAAGGTGGGTTATATGGTTCTCTCCTAGGACATCGTAATGTTAAATAGACCAGGTTTTTTCCATACGTTTGGGTTAGTTTTGGACTAGTCCTGGTCCCTTGTGGACTACTCTTTACACGCGTGTTTGGACTGGTCCTATTATTTGCAGGGCAGAGAGTGATAAAGACAAACATTTTGTTGTGTGTATAAATAAGACTTCGTTCAAAAATTATTCCAACAAAAAAAAAAATGTGTCTCAAAGCCAGCCGGCGGCTCTGCTCTTGCCGTCATCTTCTCATACAGTGCTTACTTGTGTGCGCGTCATTGCTTGTGCAAAACCTTTTTTTTTTATTTTGAAATTTAGTGTATGAATTTCAGTAAACTTTTTGTTTGATTCAGTTAAATTATTTGTTTGAAAAAATCAGGGTTTTTTTTCAATAAACAAAATGCAAATAAATTGTTTGAATATGCAAATTTGTTTATAGGACCGATTTCGGACAAAAAATTGTTTGATTCTACAAATTTTTTGTTTGAATTGGAAAAAAAATTTTTTCTGTGTTTTTTGCGCAACTTAAATTGACCTTTCTTTGTTTCAGTATTTGACAACTTCTGCCATTGAGCAGCGCGTTAAGATTGTTAAAGCCTTTTACGAAAATGGGCGTTCAATCAAAATGCATTTCGTGCACATCGTGATTTTTTTGGTCAGCATAATCGACCAAATGTTTCCACAATCGGGAGAATTGTGCGCAAATTTCAGCAAACTTCTTCTTCGAAAATTAGGTCGGTCAAGCAATTACCGTGAATGGTGTTCGCTATCGCGAGATGATAACGTGAGGAAATGGACCTAGACGATATGTGGTTTATAAGTGTTTACTAGGGATGCCAAACGGGACCAGGTTTTTTGAAACCCGGGATTTTTAATTAAAAAAAACGGAATCTCGGGTCGAATCGGGATTTTTCGGGACTTCATATATAAAAGCCAATTTGTAAAATTCATATAATTATAATTGATTGTTTATGTATAAGTATTAAATGAAATTAATTCATGAAGAAAATTAAACTCATTACAAAATAAAACATTTTATGTATTCTTTTAAAGTAATATGGAAGGAAGTATGTATTAAAACTTATATTGTAAAAAGCTTCTTAAACAAATTAATGACGTCTGATAACACTATGCTAGTTGATAAAACAGACAAGCCGGGCACATGGCGATTGAACATAATTCGGGTACGCTGAATCCAGTGGTGCCCGCCGTTTTTTAGGTTGGCTCTGGTTTTCGAGATATACCGTTATTTCGAAAATGGAGGAGGTTACACATCATATATTCGCATTACTCAAAAACGCTTTAGCTTATTGAAAAAACTAAAAAAAACGAAATTTCGCAATAAAATTATAAATTAACTTCTTTCTTATTTAGGTCTCCTGGGCATTTATGGGACTTTTTCCTCAATATATTTCTAGTCTGCATTGAACATTTTGTAAGGGAGCCCCCTTAAGGAATAGAGATAGCGGGTAGGTATGTTAGAAATAAAAGATTGGGATGAAAAATAAAGTGGGGTCGGTCATACATTTGACCCATCTAGGGGCATCCTAGGCGCTGCAAGAGCCAAGTTTAAGAATTTTTTAAACTGCCAACAACTAGGTTAAAACGCCAGGTGCCCATCTTGTCTCAAAAAAAATGTCAGTTTCTTGCGCAGTGTAATTGATACCTTATTTTATTGCAAACATATGCCGCCGACGTAACCAATGTTCGCATTCAACACTTCTGGGTATCGTAAATAAATAGCAACATACTTATATGCTATATGACAATATTTAATTTATTTTATTTCAAATATAAATGCAAGTATTAATTTAAATAAAATAAACTTAAAAAAATATGTGTCCAAAGACCTTTGGAACCCCCTAAAGTTGTTAATACCTTTTTGCACAACATGCATTTTGCGTGTGCCGTTCTATTATCATTAACTTAGAAAAAAGACCACACCTTCTGATTTTTTTTCGTGGTACAAAATGCATTGCATGTAACATTTATTCACTTGTGACTTTTTTTGTAACCAGTTAAAAATTAGGTTCATGCCAGTATGATTTAATACAAAATTTTTGAATTTTTACTAAGCTGAAATCTCGGGATTCGGGACTTGAATTTTTAGAATAATCCCGGGATTTCGGTATTCGGGATTGGCATCCCTAGTGTTTGCTGGTCAAACGGTTTCTTGATACCGTTACTGCTGCGCCAGCTTCGGTAAATAATCAAAAATTTAAGATGAAATTCAATACCAAAGTGAAACGATTACTTTTGACCGATACCGAGTATTTTTTTACCGATACTACTTGGTACTCGGCTGCTAAGTATCGATTACAAAAATACTTGGTACTTTTATAAAAGTATCGAATATGTACTTGTATTTACTCGTATCGTTTCATCCCTAAGTGTACATAAAGAAAATGAAGATAAACACTATTCATTATTTATTTTATCATATTTTTATTAGTATTTTATTTTGTATATTTTTCTTTCACAATACAGGCACCAACAAGTTACTCACAATAGAGACTTTTGTTTACAAAGCAGTGAAAAATAATTCACAATAAAAAATTTTACTCCCAAAATATTTGCGATACCGATTTGTTGGGGATGGGAATTTAGGTTTGATCCCATGTATCATATTCCCATAACATTCGCGATAGGAGTGATTTATTTTAACGATACGATTATCGTTATAAAAGTTAGTGAATCGCACTACAGATAATAGGTTTGTTTATTGAAATCTTATGCAGCAACGCTTTTAAAAGTCTTCAGTAGCGCTTTTTGTATTAAAACCACAGGGTGGCGCAGAATGAGCTACATATATGGTTTGAATTCCTTATAACTTTTTTAATAATTATTCTTTCTTTGTTTTTTGCAGAGTTTTGGGAGGAAATGAATCGCAAAATGAAAAAATTTAGTAACCATTTAAAGTTTAAATTTTAAACCATATAGCTCATTCTGCGCCACTCCGTAATAGAAAAACCTATTAGGAAAATAATTACAAATAAGCTTTAAAACCAAATTGCACAGTATGAAGGTAGTAGCGTTGTCAAATAAAAGGGAACCATATGCTTATACAATGTCATATACATCTATCGCAAACGTTAAAGTATGATCGCCGTTAAAAGGTATACATATATTATAACACGTTAAAAAATTATCAACTACATATTACTAGGTTTATACGCACGCACTACTTATTTGCAAATAAATATATTGGAGGTATAGAAAATGGTCTAAATCTAGTTTAATGACGCAGCTCCAAATAAAAAAAAACAAGTAACTATGGTGATAAAAAATTTAAAAATAAAAAATAATGTATAAAAGTGGTGCAAATTGTTATGGACCTCATAAGTTTTATTATATACATATATGTATGTGATGATAATTAAACACATTTATTTATATTAAAATATTTTAATAAAATTATTTCATTTTTTCACAAAAAAAATTAGAATAATCAAAAAATGAAAAATTTAAATTATTAAATTAATGAAAGTTTGATTAAAAATAAAAAATAAGTTTTTACAAGTAAATTTAAAACAAGTGTTTCTCCACATATACAGTGACAAAAAAAAAACTTGTACACTTGTTAAATTAAAATAAATACACAGAGATTAAAGTAAACCACAAGGAAGGGGAAGCACTTAATCTACGACTCCAAGTATGGAGAAAGTAAGGGGAAGCAATTAATCTACGAAATATTTTTCATACTTATGCACGGTGGCGGCAATTTTATGGTTTTCCCAATGCTGTTTAAGAGACTTGGTCTTGTAGCATTGGCGTGCAAAAAAGAAAATAAATAAATAATAAATAAATAAAAAATAATAAATAAATAATGATCCAAAGCATTCGGCCGTTATCATAAGGGAATGGTTGCTTTATAACACAAAAAATGTTTTGCCTCATACTCCCCAGAGCCCGGATTTAAATCCGATGGAGCATTTGAAAACAAAATTCAGAGATTACCACATATCCGGAAAATATTCCTTAAAAAACGCTCTCAAAAATATCTGGAGTTCTATTCCCAAGAAGTTACAAAATATCTAGTTCATTCGATGCCAACAAGACTTCTTTCTGTTAAATAAGATAAAGGACACCATACAAAATACTGAAAACCTAACTATTTTAATCTTTTTTAAAGTTACGTTAAGTTTTTTGTCCTGTACAACTTTTTTTGTTTGTTTATGAGTTTTAGCATATATATGTTTTTGTTGTTTTTTTACGTTAAAATATACAAAATGAAAAAGAAGTTCTATTTAAATTAAAATATAGATCTTAAAATTTAATTAATGTGAAATAAACGTTATAATAGGGTTATCTTTAATCTCTGTGTTTTCTTTTATTTTAATTTAACAAAGGTACAAGTTTTTTTTTGGCTCACTGTATATGCGATTTTCCACCACATTTCTCAACGTCTATGGCCAATATATGTAGGTATAATTTTAAAGCTTTTGAATAGATCTTTCTTTATATACAAAATTTATTAAAACTTTTATAACTCATTAAGAGGCGGGGATAAGTAAGTACAAATAAGCGCGAACAGGTCATAGTGGGCTCCGAGCTGGTCAGAGCGCAATGCTGATTGAATGCGAGAAAACAGTTTCATTGGCCTAATACGTTCATAAATGTAGTGGGAAATCGCTCATTTATATAATATTAAAATATAAATATTACAAATTAGGATTATAATTCCTCGTAAAAGGGATTATAAATGAGGGAGATTTGGATGAAAGTAATGGTGATTTTTTTTTCTGGTGTAGGAGGTTTGAATTGTTGGCTTTTACCTAAGAGTTGCCTTGCTTACCGTACTTTATAATAAAGTATTGTACGTTATTTCGAGTAATTGTACTCTATACTTTATGAGAATAATAAAGTACGCGAAAATACTTTTTTTCGCATGATTAGATTTATCTTGAATTCAAAATAGTTTCAGATTATATTAGCCAGGGTTTTATTAGTCATAAAATTATAATACTTATTGTACAAGTTTTTTTTAAGAAAAACTAAAGAACAACTTATTAATATTAGTCAGGGCCATTTGTGGATGTTTTTTTATATTGGCAGGACGATTTTTCGAAAAAAAAAAAAAATCAGCACTATTTTACTTATTTGTTTTGTTTGAGTACAATAGCTGCCAATTTTTAAAGCAAGAGTGCAAAATTCTTTCAAATTACTGCCTGCCATTCCTTAAGGGGGCTCCCATGCAAAATGTTTAATACAGACTAGAAATATATTGAAGAAAACGTACCATTACAGCCAAGGAGTGGCCTTAACAATTACTGGAGACATAATTGCCCCTTATCACCACTTCTTAAGGGGGCTCCCATACAAATACTGCGTTTTCTGAAATTTGTAAATTAATTAAAATTTTTCAATTTTTGTGTATAAAATCAAAAGTTGTTAACAGATTTTTATCATTTATAGCTTGTTTTGTTTTTTATATGTCTGGAATTTTTTATACAGTTTTAACAAACAAAAATTTCGAAATGTTGCAAAAAATTATTTTACAAAAATTCCGAAATTTTAATAAAAAAATTATTTTTTTTCCCAGAAAAAAAATTATGTTTCTAAAACGACTGCGCATACAAGAAAAACGTTTTACCTTTCTTAAAGTAAATTTTATTGCGGAATTTCGGTTTTTTTTTAGTTTTTCAATAAGCTAAAGCGTTTTTGAGTTGCGCGAACATATGTTAATCTATCGATACAATATATAATTTCTTAGTATGTCAGGATGTTTGCATGTATGTCCTATTCTTTCCGCAACTTTCTGATCATGATTTCTTACAACAAACCTCATATTTTAAGCAGCACAAACAATTAAATTTAAAAAAAAAAATCCCATACAAGATGCGACCAGTCTAATGTATATGTATATCTGAAAATTATTTAGTTGCTCTCTATTCTACTCGCACAATAGTGAAGGGTATATAAGATTCGGCACAGCGGAATATAGCACTCTTACTTGTTTTATTTCGTATGGTGAATGATTCCCATAACAAATTTTTTGGGAATGAATTCCCAAACTATAAAAATTTGGCATCGCCAATGTTTACTCCTGCGAATTTTTTTAATAAATAAATTCCCAACAAGTGTTGATGTGAACGAGAAGGGAACATGTAAATTTTAGTTTGTATTCTAAAGTAGGACTAAATTAAATTACTTTTTCCTCTTATTGAAGGAGTGTACATAAAGAAAATGAAGATAAACACTATTCATTATTTATTTTATCATATTTTTATTAGTATTTTATTTTGTATATTTTTCTTTCACAATACAGGCACCGACAAGTTACTCACAATAGAGACTTTTGTTTACAAAGCAGTGAAAAATAATTCACAATAAAAATTTTTACTCCCAAAATATTTGCGATACCGATTTGTTGGGGATGGGAATTTAGGTTTGATCCCATGTATCATATTCCCATAACATTCGCGATAGGAGTGATTTATTTTAACGATACGATTATCGTTATAAAAGTTAGTGAATCGCACTACAGATAATAGGTTTGTTTATTGAAATCTTATGCAGCAACGCTTTTAAAAGTCTTCAGTAGCGCTTTTTGTATTAAAACCACAGGGTGGCGCAGAATGAGCTACATATATGGTTTGAATTCCTTATAACTTTTTTAATTATTATTCTTTCTTTGCTTTTTGCAGAGTTTTGGGAGGAAATGAATCGCAAAATGAAAAAATTTTGTAACCATTTAAAGTTTAAATTTTAAACCATATACATAGCTCATTCTGCGCCACTCCGTAATAGAAAAACCTACTAGGAAAATAATTACAAATAAGCTTTAAAACCAAATTGCACTGTATGAAGGTAGTAGCGTTGTCAAATAAAAGGGAACCATATGCTGGGGCTCCTAAGCTCAGAGCTACCATGGTGGGTCAGTGGGTGACGGATAACTGAACGGCCTACATATATGTAGGTTAGCTGCGAATCAAATAAGCAGTCCCAGATCATTGAGCGGTGAAGACTTAGGGTATACTAAAAAAGTGTATTAACGCCCAGAGACGTTTTCACGACATGGCGAATTGAAGCCGCCATCAAACTAGGCGTCAGCCCACAGGGGGTGCCCTCTATAGGGGGCAAACTGGAGAGTGATGCCTCCGTGGTTCCCCTAATCAACGTTGAAGACCTGGATCTGTATATGGAACACGAAATGAATACATAGTTACGAATAGTATGCTACGGGCTGACAGATATGGCATTCTGTTACCTGAGTACATGGTGAGTGACATCCCATCGAAATGGCTTCCAGGCTAATGTCATGGCTGCCTCCGTCCCAATAAAACCTTGGCAGGCCTCAGGGTACGCTCCTTATTTTTGTCGCCATTGGGTTGGCCATGCAGGTTTGGTTGATAGACATCCTAATTAATGCCCGACCTGGCTCTGAACACAAGCGCCCATAAGGCCTTGTGTCAACCCTCGCGAGGACCTCACTGCTTGCAAAGGCACCCTCGGGGTCAATGAAGGGGCGACTGCATAACGAGTGAGGATAACGGCTCTCGAGTTGGGACCCATAAGTGAAAATGAGTACAAATGTCGAAACCCCAATAACCCTAAGAACAAAAAATATCATCGAAGGAGGAGAAAATGTCTTTCACAGCTGTTCAAGAATAAAGCGAACCCCAGTGAATTCCCCTGCTACCATGAAAGATGTCGAAGAGGACACCCTGGTAAATTTCGAAACGCCGCAGGGAAGTGTTTTCGAACTAGTGATCATCAATATATATCGTTCTGTATAAATGATGACGAAGGCGACCAGGCTAGTAAGCCCTGCAGGACCACCAGAAAATGGCACGTCAATAAGCTCAACACGCCGAAACTCCTTCACGAGATTGACAGACTTGTCGGAGAACACACAAGTGATGTGGATGCAATACCAGTAGTGGAAAAAACCATGGCCATAATAACAAGATGCTGCAATGGGGCAATGCCCAGAGTAAACAAAGCCCCGAAATGGAAACCAGTATACTGGTGGAGTGCCTTGATCGAAGAATCGAGACGAAACTGCATTAAATCGAGAAGAAGATACACCAGAGCCAGACGCAGAGGTATCGCAGAGGTGGAACACAACGCATATAAAGAGGCAAAAAAACAGCTGCATTACTGCATACATAAAAGCAAGAAAGACAAATGGGAGGAGCTGAGAAGCGACATTAATAAAAACCCATGGGGTCTCGGTTACAGAATTGTTATGAAAAAACTTGGAATGAGAAACTCAGTGGAAACTATGGACGAACCCACAATGAAAAACATTGTGAACACTCTGTTCCCGGAGCATGACTTAAGAATAGACGACTCGGTTACAGAAGCTAGATATGATATCCCCTTATTTACAATTTAAGAATTGCAGTTAGCTGCTTGCACCCTTAAAAATAGGAAGGCACCCGACCCAGATGGCATACCCGCAGAAGTCATCAAGGAGATAGCAAAGAATCGCCCTGGGGTCTTACTTAGGATGTATAATAGCTGCCTAACAGAGGGAATATTCCCAAATGTTTGGAAAGAACAAAAACTTGTCCTCATCAGCAAGGGTAAGCGTGACCGGGGATCACCGTCATCTTACAGACCACTGTGCATGTTAGACACTGCAGGCAAATTACTCGCGCGACTAATTAAGCCTAGACTTGACGAAGCCATCAAAGCTACTGAAGGTCTTTCAGGAAGGCAATATGGATTCCGACCTGGAAAATCAACAATAGGGGCTCTGAATGATGTGATACATACCGTAGAGGCTGCCCAACATGGAAACCATTATTATACTCTTAGCGACACTAGACATCAAAAATGCGTTTAACAGTCTAAGGTGGACGGATGTGATACACGCTCTGGAGACAATTTTTAATATCCTAGAATACTTAACGAGAATCATAAAGGACTATCTAAAGAACCGAGTTTTGATATATGACACCACCCAAGGAACTAGGAGAATGCCAATCACATCAGGGGCCGCGCAGGGATCTATCCTGGGGCCAGACCTCTGGAACGCAACATATGACGAGATTCTGAAGATAGAGATGCCAGACGACACATTTCTTGTGGGATACGCGGACGACATTGCGGCGGTCATCAAAGCGAGGGACACGGAGCAAGCCCAACGGAAATTACGACAAGTTATGATCCGAACGAGGAGCTGGCTAGACTCCCATGGCCTTCAATTGGCCATGCACAAAACGGAACTGATGTTGCTCACCAGGAGACACATTCCAACCGTGGTGGATATGCATGTGGGTGACCTTGTCATCCCCACTAAGCCATCGATCAAATACCTTGGAATCAGACTGGATACGAAGCTGACTAACACAAGGCAGATCGAATATGCTTCTTCAAAGGCGGCAAAGATAACAGCATCATTAAGCAGACTAATGGCGAACATTGGTGGACCTCTTCCAAGCAGGAGAAAATTACTCATGGAGGCTAGTAACAGTATACTCCTCTATGGATCTGAAATCTGGGCCCCTACTGTGGCAACTCAGACTAGGGCGAGAAAACTTCTTTCTGTGCAGAGAACAGCAGCTCTGCGGGTGACGTCCGCGTACCGCACAGTATCTACACAAGCTGTCTTAATAATAGCGGGAATGATACCCATAGACCTTCAGGCATTGGAGCGCTGGAAGGTCTTCAACACAGGGCAAAACACTGCCCAGGCGCAAAACAAAGCGAGCATACGGCAGGAAGTCCTACGAAATTGGCAACTTCGATGGAGAAATGGAGAGCAAGGCAGATGGACATATAAGCTAATTACCAATTTGGAAATGTGGGTTAACAGAGGAAGTGGCGAAGTTAATTACTACATAACCCAGATGTTAACCGGCCATGGTTACTTTCTAGTGTACCTTTACCGCATGGGAAAATGTAGCTCACCCTTCTGCATGTATGAGGAAGAAGAGGTCTTGGATGACGCTGAACATACCTTTTTTGAGTGTTGTAAATGGGCGGAGCGCCGCAGAAGACTTGAGAGAGAAATCGGTCCTATTTCAGTCACAAACATCGTGTTGAAAATGACAAATAGTGAAGGAAGCTGGAATGCAGTAAGAAGTTACGTGGAGCATGTCCTCCGTGAGAAAAAACTGGATATGGACGCAGCAGCATAGGAGAGAAGGAGAATTATGGGAATTATATTAATACATAAAATAAAAGCGGAGCCCGGACGCGGGCATAGAATGTTGAGTTGGTAAAACACAACATAGGGGGTCACCTTGAACTATTGCTAAAAGTGGTTCCGAGGTGACGTAATACCCCGATGATGGCATGAGGTGGGTTTTTAGCCGGTATCAAAGGAGTCCGGCATACGACGAGCTTGACGAACTCGTTAGATGCGTAACGCATTTTCCCATCTCGATCCGCAAAAAAAAAAAAAAAAAAAAATATGCTTATACAATGTCATATACATCTATCGCAAACGTTAAAGTATGATCGCCGTTAAAAGGTATACATATATTATAACACGTTAAAAAATTCTCAACTACATATTACTAGGTTTATACGAACGCACTACTTATTTGCAAATAAATATATTGGAGGTATAGAAAATGGTCTAAATCTAGTTTAATGACGCAGCTCCAAATAAAAAAAACAAGTAACTATGGTGATAAAAAATTTAAAAATAAAAAATAATGTATAAAAGTGGTGCAAATTGTTATGGACCTCATAAGTTTTATTATATACCTATATGTATGTGATGATAATTAAACACATTTATTTATATTAAAATATTTTAATAAAATTATTTCATTTTTTCACAAAAATAAAAATTAGAATAATCAAAAAATGAAAAATTTAAATTATTAAATTAATGAAAGTTTGATTAAAAATAAAAAATAAGTTTTTACAAGTAAATTTAAAACAAGTGTTTCTCCACATATACAGTGACAAAAAAAAAAACTTGTACACTTGTTAAATTAAAATAAATACACAGAGATTAAAGTAAACCACAAGGAAGGGGAAGCACTTAATCTACGACTCCAAGTATGGAGAAAGTAAGGGGAAGCAATTAATCTACGAAATATTTTTCATACTTATGCACGGTGGCGGCAATTTTATGGTTTTCCCAATGCTGTTTAAGAGACTTGGTCTTGTAGCATTGGCGTGCAAAAAAGAAAATAAATAAATAATAAATAAATAAAAAATAATAAATAAATAATGATCCAAAGCATTAGGCCGTTATCATAAGGGAATGGTTGCTTTATAACACAAAAAATGTTTTGCCTCATACTCCCCAGAGCCCGGATTTAAATCCGATGGAGCATTTGAAAACAAAATTAAGAGATTACCACATATCCGGAAAATATTCCTTAAAAAACGCTCTCAAAAATATCTGGAGTTCTATTCCCCAAGAAGTTACAAAAAATCTAGTTCATTCGATGCCAACAAGACTTCTTTCTGTTAAATAAGATAAAGGACACCATACAAAATACTGAAAACCTAACTATTTTAATCTTTTTTAAAGTTACGTTAAGTTTTTTGTCCTGTACAATTTTTTTTTTGTTTATGAGTTTTAGCATATATATGTTTTTGTTGTTTTTTTACGTTAAAATATACAAAATAAAAAAGAAGTTCTATTTAAATTAAAATATAGATCTTAAAATTTAATTAATGTGAAATAAACGTTATAATAGGGTTATCTTTAATCTCTGTGTTTTCTTTTATTTTAATTTAACAAAGGTACAAGTTTTTTTTTGGCTCACATAATATGCGATTTTCCACCACATTTCTCAACGTCTATGGCCAATATATGTAGGTATAATTTTAAAGCTTTTGAATAGATCTTTCTTTATATACAAAATTTATTTAAACATTTATAACTCATTAAGAGGCGGGGATTAGTTAGTACAAATAAGCGCGAACAGGTCATAGTGGGCTCCGAGCTGGTCAGAGCGCAATGCTGATTGAATGCGAGAAAACAGTTTCATTGGCCTAATACGTTCATAAATGTAGTGGGAAATCGCTCATTTATATAATATTAAAATATAAATATTACAAATTAGAATTATAATTCCTCGTAAAAGGGATTATAAATGAGGGAGATTTGGATGAAAGTAATGGTGATTTTTTTTCTGGTGTAGGAGGTTTGAATTGTTGGCTCTTACCTATGAGTAGGCTTGCTAACCGTACTTTATAATAAAGTATTGTACGTTATTTCGAGTAATTGTACTCTATGCTTTATGAGAATAATAAAGTACGCGAAAATACTTTTTTTCGCATGATTAAATTTATCTAGAATTCAAAATAGTTTCAGATTATATTAGCCAGGGTTTTATTAGTCATAAAATTATAATACTTATTGTACAAGTTTTTTTTAAGAAAAACTAAAGAACAACTTATTAATATTAGTCAGGGCCATTTGTGGATGTTTTTTTATATTGGCAGGACGATTTTTCGAAAAAAAAAAATAATCTGACAGCACTATTTTACTTATTTGTTTTGTTTGAGTACAATAGCTGCCAATTTTTAAAGCAAGAGTGCAAAATTCTTTCAAATTACTGCCTGCCATTCCTTAAGGGGGCTTCCATGCAAAAGGTTTAATACAGACTAGAAATATATTGAAGAAAATGTACCATTACAGCCAAGGAGTGGCCTTAACAATTACTGGAGACATAATTGCCCCTTATCACCACTTCTTAAGGGGGCTCCCATACAAATACTGCGTTTTCTGAAATTTGTTAATTAATTAAAATTTTTCAATTTTTGTGTATAAAATCAAAAGTTGTTAACAGATTTTTATCATTTATAGCTTGTTTTGTTTTTTATATGTCTGGAATTTTTTATACAGTTTTAACAAACAAAAATTTCGAAATGTTGCAAAAAATTATTTTACAAAAATTCCGAAATTTTAATAAAAAAATTATTTTTTTTTCCAGAAAAAAAATTATGTTTCTAAAACGACTGCGCATACAAGAAAAACGTTTTACCTTTCTTAAAGTAAATTTTATTGCGGAATTTCGGTTTTTTTTTAGTTTTTCAATAAGCTAAAGCGTTTTTGAGTTGCGCGAACATATGTTAATCTATCGATACAATATATAATTTCTTAGTATGTCAGGATGTTTGCATGTATGTCCTATTCTTTCCGCAACTTTCTGAAGCCATCAGATCATGATTTCTTACAACAAACCTCATATTTTTAGCAGCACAAACAATTAAATTTAAAAAAAAAATCCCATACAAGATGCGACCAGTCTAATGTATATGTATATCTGAAAATTATTTAGTTGCTCTCTATTCTACTCGCACAATAGTGAAGGGTATATAAGATTCGGCACAGCGGAATATAGCACTCTTACTTGTTTTATTTCGTATGGTGAATGATTCCCATAACAAATTTTTTGGGAATGAATTCCCAAACTATAAAAATTTGGCATCGCCAATGTTTACTCCTGCGAATTTTTTTAATAAATAAATTCCCAACAAGTGTTGATGTGAACGAGAAGGGAACATGTAAATTTTAGTTTGTATTCTAAAGTAGGACTAAATTAAATTACTTTTTCCTCTTATTGAAGGAGTGTACATAAAGAAAATGAAGATAAACACTATTCATTATTTATTTTATCATATTTTTATTAGTATTTTATTTTGTATATTTTTCTTTCACAATACAGGCACCGACAAGTTACTCACAATAGAGACTTTTGTTTACAAAGCAGTGAAAAATAATGCACAATAAAAATATTTGCGATACCGATTTGTTGGGGATGGGAATTTAGGTTTGATCCCATGTATCATATTCCCATAACATTCGCGATAGGAGTGATTTATTTTAACGATACGATTATCGTTATAAAAGTAAGTGAATCGCACTACAGATAATAGGTTTGTTTATTGAAATCTTATGCAGCAACGCTTTTAAAAGTCTTCAGTAGCGCTTTTTGTATTAAAACCACAGGGTGGCGCAGAATGAGCTAAATATATGGTTTGAATTCCTTATAACTTTTTTAATTATTATTCTTTCTTTGCTTTTTGCAGAGTTTTGGGAGGAAATGAATCGCAAAATGAAAAAATTTTGTAACCATTTAAAGTTTAAATTTTAAACCATATACATAGCTCATTCTGCGCCACTCCGTAATAGAAAAACCTACTAGGAAAATAATTACAAATAAGCTTTAAAACCAAATTGCACTGTATGAAGGTAGTAGCGTTGTCAAATAAAAGGGAACCATATGCTTATACAATGTCAAATACATCTATCGCAAACGTTAAAGTAAGATCGCCGTTAAAAGGTATACTTATATTATAACACGTTAAAAAATTATCAACTACATATTACTAGGTTTATACGCACGCACTACTTATTTGCAAATAAATATATTGGAGGTATAGAAAATGGTCTAAATCTAGACGCAGCTCCAAATAAAAAAAACAAGTAACTATGGTGATAAAAAATTTAAAAATAAAAAATAATGTATAAAAGTGGTGCAAATTGTTATGGACCTCATAAGTTTTATTATATACCTATATGTATGTGATGATAATTAAACACATTTATTTATATTAAAATATTTTAATAAAATGAAAATAAAAATTAGAATAATCAAAAAATGAAAAATTTAAATTATTAAATTAATGAAAGTTTGATTAAAAATAAAAAATAAGTTTTTACAAGTAAATTTAGAACAAGTGTTTCTCCACATATACAGTGACAAAAAAAAAAAAACTTGTACACTTGTTAAATTAAAATAAATACACAGAGATTAAAGTAAACCACAAGGAAGGGGAAGCACTTAATCTACGACTCCAAGTATGGAGAAAGTAAGGGGAAGCAATTAATCTACGAAATATTTTTCATACTTATGCACGGTGGCGGCAATTTTATGGTTTTCCCAATGCTGTTTAAGAGACTTGGTCTTGTAGCATTGGCGTGCAAAAAAGAAAATAAATAAATAATAAATAAATAAAAAATAATAAATAAATAATGATCCAAAGCATTCGGCCGTTATCATAAGGGAATGGTTGCTTTATAACACAAAAAATGTTTTGCCTCATACTCCCCAGAGCCCGGATTTAAATCCGATGGAGCATTTGAAAACAAAATTAAGAGATTACCACATATCCGGAAAATATTCCTTAAAAAACGCTCTCAAAAATATCTGGAGTTCTATTCCCCAAGAAGTTATTATTTTGTTTTTTATATGTCTGGAATTTTTTATACAGTTTTAACAAACAAAAATTTCGAAATGTTGCAAAAAATTATTTTTGTTGCCAAAAAAAATTATGTTTCTAAAACGACCGCGCAAGTTAGAAAAAAATTTAACGTTTTAAGTAAATTTTATTACGGGTTTTCGTTTTTTTCTTTAGTTATTTCAATAAACTGAACCGTTTTTGAACCGGAATTGGATTCAGCGTACCCGAAGTGGGTTAAAGCGCCAGTTGCCCTGCTTGTCTCAAGAAAAAATGTGTAATAGTTTGATAAAATTCGCGAAATGCAGTAAAAACGTTTTTAAATAAACCAATAAAAAGAAATGAATTGTACTTTATATTTATGATGTGTACTTGTTTTCTTAACCTTTAATATTCAATGTACTTTAATTGCAACAAAAAAAGTTGGGAACCCTACCTATGAGGGATAGTTGCTCTCAAACGAAATGAGAAGTGGCTGGGGGTTTTTTTTTTTAATTGTAATATAAATTTCTTGTAATGGATTCACTTCATTAAGAGTTGAGACCAAAACAGGGTTATTAGCAGAGCGATTCGTCTGCGAAATTGAAGCGATAAATAAAAAGTTAAAGTACAAATTAGTTTTTAAACTTATGCAACCTCGGCCTTTTATCCAAACCAAAGGTTGGATAAGTCTGATCACTTAATTTTAGCAATTGCTAAATATGTAGTACATTTAAAGAAATTTAACTTTGACAACTATAACGTCAATAAGGCATTTAACTCACCACTTTAATTCAATAAAATTAACCTGGCTTAATTAACAAATTCACAAAATTAAAATAACTTAAATTTAGTAACAAATTCGATCAAAAAGAAAGTTTTAATACAATAAAGAATTCAGTCCACAAATCAATGAAAAAAGCAAGTGGGGAAAAAAGTCAAATTGTCAACATACTCTTCATGCAATATGCAGTGATATGTTAAAATATAAGACAAAATGGTACAATCAAATCAAAAAGAATTACTCCGAACTGACTGCCAGTTTTTTTTTTATATCCGTCTCAAACTCAGAACTTGTATGTTTTACCGCACCAACTTAATTTAAACCTAAAAATTTAAAAACGAATATTATTTTATTATGTGAGCTAACGTTTTTATTTTTTATTTAAAGTAGGATATTTCAGTATACTAAAATTTAAAAAAATCTGCAGAGACTTAAGTTTTTTTTGTGTATTTTTATGAACATATATATATTATATATATATATATATATATATATATATATATATATTTTTCGCCAAGCATTTGGACCTGCAATTTTTGCCTTACTTTTCCACTCTTATACATTGTCTTATATCTGTTTTTATATTTTTAATGAATTTCAAGTGCCACCTCTCAATTTGTTGTATTACATAATACAACATTTTTCAGCTGATTGATTCGGGACTCAATTCTGATAAGGCTCTTTTGTTTAACATAACTCGAGAACCACTAGTCGGATTTTGCTGAAACAAATTTAGAAAAATCAAGAATTACAATTACTCATCGGCTTATATAACATTTTGCTACATAAGCAACAGTTTCGCAGTTTTAAATAAATGTATGAAGAAAAAAAATATTTTTTGCCCAAAAAATTAAAATTTTTTATTTTTAATTCATAAAAAATCCAAAACAGTAAAAAAAAGTTTCATGTCGTATTACTTTAACATAAAGTAAAGCATAACCTATGAAAAAAATGAGACATAAATCATGAAAATCGATGAACGCGTTGCGGTAGCGTGGACAATTGAAAGGAAACAAAGGAAAGTGCACTTTTTTAATTATTTGGGGTTTTCCGTTGGCTACCTGTATGATTTTTTTACAGAAATTCCACCCACATCTATTAGTGCTCGTATTTGGACAGTAAAATATTGATTGATTTTTGTCATCGATTTTTGTCATTCAACAAGTGCTGACGAACGCGAAAAGTACAACCAATTTTTCTTCGGTTTTTTAATTATAACTGAAACTAAGGCCCAAGACTTTTACGGTAAAGCCTAGTACTCTGTTTAAATTTGTGAAAAATGTTGAGCAACATTGATTATTCCACATGAAAATTTTGACATTTATCAATGTTACCAATCTTGCGAGTTTGTACAATTTGACGTTTTTGTTCCGTCAAAGTATGCTACATTGTTTCGTGTATGTAAACAAACGCCACATGTATTTTACTAAAATTAGTTTTTTTAATAAAAAATTTAATAAAAAAAAAAGGTAAAAATGGATAAAAAACTCTTACCGGTTGTGTTATTTTAATTTTTTATTTAATATTAAGTTCATACTTTTTTGCTTCTGCTTAAAATTCCACGTTAAATAAAGGCAGCTTACATTATTTCGCAGTTGTAAAAAAATGTTGCCAGAAACATTTCGGAACTTTTTCACAAAATAAACAGAGTACAACTCAAATAACTTTTCACAATTAAGCATGAGTGCATTTAGTGTGACATACGATATTTGGATGTCAGTCACTTAAAGTAATGAATTCATCATTACTAAAATAATGCAATCATGCTACACCTCCGTTTTCATAAGAATGTTCATATAACAAAATGTTGTTCTATGGGCATTCTTTTACAACAATTTGAGGTATTTATTAGTAGTTTTTAAAAATTTATTTAAATTGTTTTTTTACAATATATTATTTTATTAACATTTTTTTTTTTTACTTAATTTTAATTTTATTTTAGCTAGAATGATATAACTTAATTCTATTTTTATGAACTATTTGTTCCTTTTTTGTTTTATTATCTACTATGGTTATATTATTTCTTATATCTATTTTCTTAATTTTATATGATCCCTTATATTGGTTATCTAACTTATGTCCTGCTTAATTTTTTAGTAAAACTAAATCTCCTATTTTAAAATTATGGTCTATTATTTTCCTATCATAATTAAGTTTTTGCTTATTTTTCTGTCTAATAATATTTGGGCCCTCTTATATGCTATTTCTAACCTAAATTTTGCCTCTTTGGCAAAGTCATCTATATTATATAGTGGAGAAATTCTAACTACTTTATCAAATTGTTGAAATTGATTTGGAAGTTTTGAAAAAAATCATTCATATGGACAGTAATTATGCACTGTTGAAGGTGTTGTGTTAAAACAGTATGTGAAGTATTTTAACCATTCATCCCAGTCTGTTTTGTCCACTGAAATATAAGAATGAACATATTCATTAAAATGCCTATGACTTCTTTCTATTGTTCCTAATGTTTGATGATGGTAAAGGAGCATATAGACGACATGTTTTTGTCATCTGACGTGTCAAATTTCCCACTGCAAAACACATACATGTCGTGTGTTACCTTTTTAACTTTGCTTCTGTAAAAGTCAGACGCAATTTTGAAACCGAGAACTACTTTGGTTTCTGCAATAACAATGCGAAAAAAACAGAGACAATGTCAGAAGCAAATTACATGTACGTTTGTGACCGAATATTATAAACCTTATGTAAAACAGCAATTTTGACAGACATGAACAATTACATGTGACTTGAAAATTTGACATGTCAGATGACAAATACATGTCGTGTACGGGCGCCTTAAGCTGTTGAAGTTAGTTTTTCAATTTTTAATAAATCACAAATTTCCGATAGGATAGAATTTTTATATTCTGTTCCCATGTCCGAAATGAACGTCTTCATCGGACCATAGGTAAGTATAAATATAGCCTTAGCTATTGTTTTAGCGCTTTTGTCTGGTATTGGTATAGTTACTAAGAATTTAGTTAAATCACATATTATCGTGATTGCATATTCATTTCCGTAAATTGATTTTGGAAATGGACCTATTGTGTCTACATACACCGTGCCAAATGGTTTGTTTGGTGTTTCTGTAATGGTCATTGGACTTTTCAAGTGTTTAGTTGTCTTTGTTGTTTGACATTTATGCAGAGTTCGTATTTGCTCATGAGTGTGCAGCACATGCGCTAAAATTTGTGCGCATGCGCATGTGCAACATTTTCTTATATCAATGCGCATGCTCAAATTATTTTTAGTAAAATATGTACATGTGGGGTTTGTTTACATACGCAAAACAATGTCGCATACTTTGCAGGAATAAAATCGGCAAATTGTACAAACTCGCATGATAGGTAACATCGATACATGTCAAAATTTTCGTGTGAAATAATAAATGTTGCTCAACATTTTTCACAAATTTGAACAGAGTACTAGGCTGTAGGCAAGAAAAAACTGGAATTGATATGTAACTTGTTGTTGCTTATACGGAAATTATTTCACCATTCTTGTAAAAAACACATGCAATAACTGTGTAAAAAGGTAACGGAATTTTTTGGCTTTATGATTTTGTTAACATTTTATTAGAACACTTAAAGCAGGTAGACTATTTTGTCTAAAAATATATGACAATTTGTACATACTAAAACAAAAATATACATGAATTTTGTTGTTGCCATTCTTTGTTTGAAGGAAATTACAAAAAAATTTAACCTTTAAATAATTTTTTATGATCAGTGTTAACAAACATACATGTATAAATTTTATTATTTTATTGTATTACTAAGAAATCACTTCCGTACATGTATTTTTATTCTGTTGACATAATTTTAGTGCATTAACTTTGCTTGCATAATATTTAGTTTAAATTTTATTTATTCTTTTGTAAAATGCATACATCGCAATTTCAAGTTTATTAACCGTTTTGTCTATTAATTTTGTTTTTATTTACACCATTAATAATTAGGTCATTCATTTTAAGCATTTTTATTTCCTCATTTATTTGTTATTATTTTAAGCTAAGCATTTTATTATATTAGTTAATTTTAATATAAAAGAAAGTAGTAAATAAAGATTTTTCAGTCGTGTTTTAGTAATCATATTTGTGTTTCTTTAAAACGGCTTCCTTCAGGTTTCAAGTGCTTGTAAGGAAAAAACATTAAAAAGTTAGCGCCAATCTGAATTTATGTGTTTAGATTGAATCACGCTAACGATCATTTTAAGATACGTTTGATACACAAACATTTTGGTGACCACCATATTCATCAAGACACCAGTCTAATCATCAGGCACCGAAAACCATTTGGTGACCACCATATTCATCAAGACACCAGCCTAATCATCAGGCACCGAAAACCATTTGGTGACCATCATATTTTCAAGACACCAGTCTAATCAGCAGGCACCACATTCGTCAGTAATACTAAACATTTGATAACATCATGGCAAGCATCCAGGACTTAATAGCACAGCAGGAGGTAAGGGCCAATAATATTGAAAAGGTCATTTCAACTATTAAAAAGGCCCCACTTGAGAGAAGAACTGAAGAGTTTTACAAGAGCAAGAGGGATGAACTGGTGAAGTTATGGCAAGGCTTTGAAAAGGTAGAGAACACCATCCGAAGGGATCCAACTCTAAGCGAAGAAGATCCATACATAATCAGAAACTTCTATCAGACCGTCGGAGAGATGTACAATGTGGCAATAGAAAGCGTTGAAGATCAAATCGACAAGCTAAAAAAGAAGCCATCTCCAGCCATAAAGGAAAGGACAACTTTACCTATTCAGCACGTCAGTGAGAATGAATCGACAAAGGGACTAGCAAGAAGAGTTATAGCACGCATGACAGCACTTTCTCGCCTGCTGCAGGGTTTATCGTCACTGGAAGAAGGTCATCCACATCAATTTTACGAAATAAAGTCAGACACAATAAGAAGTCTATGGACTCAAATTCAAGAGCTATACAATGAGATATGGCAAAAGACAGAAGACCCATCAAGGTTGGGTCTAGAACAAAGCAAATTCGATAATTTAGAAGACTTGGTACAACACTGCTTGATACAACTAACAGTATTAGCAGAAAAGCAGCACAAAGTTGTAACCGGCACACCTTTGGATGGAAGTAGCGTAGCAATCAGCAGTTCGTTGCCATTGCCAAAAGTCACGATACCTCACTTTAATGGAGATTACGCAAATTGGCGCCAGTTTTATGAACTTTTCATCGAGATGGTGGATAAACAACCCCTTCCTAACGTGCAAAAAATGTGGTACTTAAAAAACACTCTTTCAGGAGAAGCAGGAAAGCTCATAAGCCACTTAACATTATCTGAAGAAAACTACAAAACGGCATGGATGCTATTGCAAGAGCGTTATAATAATAAACGTGTTCTAGTGGCTACATTAGTAGAAAAGATCCTTAGTCAACCAAAACGTGCAAGTTCTACGTATTCAATTAAAACTCTGCATGATACAACAAAAGAATGTTTGTTGGCATTGAACAATTTAGATATCGACACGTCTGCTTGGGATGCCATTATCGTACAACTAATGATGAAGAAACTTGATTACAACCTCTACGTTCGCTTTATACAGTCGTTAGCCAAGCCGAAAGAAGTGCCAACTGTTAAGGAATTTCTCTTGTTTCTAGAGATGCAATTCGAAGCCATGGAGTCAATTGCGCAAAAAGAAAGATCGAATAGTCATCAAAAACCGAACAGAGCTGTTACGTCAGTAACATCAATGCACAACGACAACTGTAGACTCTGCAACAATGGCAGACACCTTATTTATCAATGTAAGCGTTTCTTGGCAATGGCAGAATCGGAAAGATTGAAGTGGATACAACAACAAAAATGGTGCGTGAATTGTTTTAAGACTGATCACATGGCCAAGGCTTGTACTCATGGTTGCTGCAAGAAATGTAACAGTAAACACAACACGTTGCTACACTTACCTAAGGGACAGATGGGTACACGAAGAACCACAACATCATCTGATCAAGTTGAAACTGCAAGGCCCACCACACAGGCTCCAGTTAACGCAGTTGCAGTCTCCTCAGCTTCAGTAAATTCATCAACAAAAGACAATAACTACGTCATGTTAGCCACAGCAAAGGTCATAATCAAGGCAGCAAACGGAATGTCAAAGGAGTTCAGAGCTGTACTAGATTCAGGCTCACAAGTCAATATTGTAACTGAACGGCTCATCAGGAAATTATCACTAGCAAAAACAGAATCTTCTTTGTGCATCGACGGAGTCGGAACAATTCAAAGGAAGGCATCACATTGTGCAACTATGGAAATGATGTCCATAAATAGTGACTTTTCGACAACATTGGAAGCCTTCGTCCTGCCAACTATTATTCCTGCTTAACCAAGTAGTACCATCGACATTGCTGCCTGGAAAATTCCAAGCAATATTCGCCTGGCAGACCCCAAGTTCCACTTGCAGGGGAATATAGATATCCTTCTCGGTGCAGAATTTTACTTCAGCCTCACACAGCCTGGAACAATCAAGCTAGGTGACAATAATCCAGTACTTCAAAATACCTCGCTCGGCTGGATTGTAGGCGGTTCAATCAAACACACCAAGGTTCTTTCGTCCGAACCTTTGACATGTGCTATATTTGATGGTGAATCGTCCTTAGAGCAAGCAATTGAGAAGCTATGGAAGCTTGATGACATTGAGTCAAGCGAGAAAATTTTATCTCCAGCAGAAAAACTCTGTGAAGAACATTTCAAGTTGCATGTGCAAAACAATGTAAACGGACGTTTTGTAGTGAGCCTTCCATTCAGGGAAAACCCAGCTGCATTAGGCAAGTCGTACCAGATGGCTTACAATAGATTCATCAGTCTAGAGCAACGGCTTCAGAAAAATGAAGACATTAGAGTTCAATATGTTCAATTCATGAAGGAGTATGAACAGTTAGGCCATATGGAAAAGGTAAAGATTGATACTATACCAAACCCAAAATATTTCATCCCACATCATTGTGTGCTAAAACCCGACAGCACTACAACAAAACTCAGAGTGGTCTTCGATGCATCTGCAAAGACTTCGACAGGACTTTCAATCAATGATATTATGTATGCCGGGCCTACAGTCCAAAGTGACCTCTTCTCCATTTTACTTCGCTTCCGAATGCCAAAATTCGTGTTTACAGCTGATATTGAGAAAATGTACAGGCAAATATCAATCAATCCAGACAATTATCAATACCAATTGATAATTTGGAGAGAAACTCCATCATCATCAATTAGCTATTACAGGCTCAATACCGTGACATACGGAACACGGGCAGCTCCATACCTAGCCACAAAATGTCTGCAACAAATTGCTGAAGAAAATGCAGATCGCTATCCACTTGGGGCACGAATGCTGAAAGAAAACTTCTATGTGGGTGGATCAGATAGTTTGCAGGTAACTCTGGAAACACAAAAGGAACTTATAACAATTCTGGACAAGCACGGTTTCAGACTAAGGAAATGGTGTTCCAACAGTCCGAAGTTATTAAAAGATATACCACATGATGACCAAATCCTAAACTTGGATCTCAGTGACAACACTAACAAACCAATCAAAACACTGGGATTATATTGGGTGCCTCAGACTGACCAGTTTTGCATCAGGGTTAACCTCACTGAATATCCAACAGTTTCAAAACGTACAGTAACTTCAGAACTCGCAAAACTATTTGACCCTCTTGGTCTCCTAGCACCTGTCATTGTCCAGGCAAAGATTTTCATCCAGCAATTGTGGCAGCACACCTTAGACTGGGATGAACCATTGTCTCAGGATCTCCGCACGGTGTGGAACGACTTCCGCGATGACTTGAAGACCTTAGAAAATTTCAAAATAAGAAGGCACATATTTTTTGATGAAGTTCCTGTCACAACGCAGCTTCATGTATTCGCAGACGCCTCTGAAAAGGCGTTCGGTGCAGCGGCCTACATTCGTGCAACCCTAAAGAATGGAAGAGTGTCTGTCCGCCTGTTATGTGCAAAATCACGAGTGGCCCCTCTAAAGCAACAAACGCTACCTAGGTTAGAGTTATGTGCTGCAGTTGTCGCAGCGCAGCTCGCCCATAAGGTCAATGCTGAGTGCAACCGTAAAAATCACCAGACATTCCTATGGACTGACTCCGAGATTGTCCTATCTTGGATTAACTCACAGTCATCATCATATAAAACATTTGTTGCAAACAGAGTATCCACAATACAGTCTCTGACACTAGCAGGACAGTGGCGTCATGTAAAATCAAAAGATAATCCCGCTGACGTCTTATCCCGCGGACTTCAACCATCCAAGCTACCTACAAATGGATTATGGTTCCATGGGCCAATGTTTCTTCATGGAAACGAGTCGTTATGGCCATCAAGATTCGCACCTCAACCACTTAAGGCAGACAACCCTGAACTGAAAAAGGTTGTTATGGCTACAACGATAACACAAAACGACGATATGATATACACAATTAACCACAAAAACTCGTTTGGAACATTGCAAAGAATTATGGCATACGTTATACGATTCACAAGGAACACGAGAATACCTGCTCGGGACAGACCAACACATATCTCACTTACCCCAAAGGAGCTAGACGATTCTCTGCATCTCATTGTGCGTGCTATACAATTTTTGGATTTTGCAGAAGAAATAAGGCAACTACAAAGGAATCAGACAATTGACAAAAAAAGCCCACTTAATAGCCTCTCACCAATTTTGGATAAGGAAGGTGTTATTCGAGTAGGAGGACGACTAAAAAATTCCGAGTTGCCGCCAGACACAATGCATCCTATGATCTTACCATATAACGATTCCTTGGCAAAGCTATTGTTTATCATGATACATCAGAACAATAAACACTGCGGCCCACAAGCTCTTCTAACCATAGTGCGACAACGGTTTTGGCCAATAAAAGGAAAAATCACCGCTCGTTCAGTCGTTCAAAAATGTGTCAGATGCACTCGAGCGCGACCACAACTGCATCAACAAATCATGGGCAACTTACCACAACCAAGAGTAGTGCCTGCTCGACCATTTATCAACTCCGGTGTGGACTATTGTGGTCCATTTTGGATACACTACAAGATTAGGGGCAAAAAGCCAACCAAGGCTTACATAGCCGTATTTTGCTGTTTTGCCACCAAGGCAGTTCATCTAGAATTAGTGTCTGATCTGTCAACAGAGTCATTCATTGGGGCTCTGAAACGCTTTATAGCTCGTCGTGGCCATTGCCAAAATATCTTTTGCGACAACGCGACAAATTTCGTCGGTGCCAAGAACCTGCTCGAACTGTCTGAAAGCATACACTCAAAAAAGGCGCAGGAAGCCATCATTACTGCTTCAAGCGCTAAAGGTATACATTTTAGTTTCATCCCACCAAGAGCGCCCCACTTCGGCGGTTTATGGGAAGCAGCTGTAAAATCGGCAAAGCATCTACTGGTACGTAGCGTGTCAACCGAATCACTGACTTACGAAGAGTTGGAAACAACAATCATAGAAATTTAAGCCATATTAAACTCACGTCCGTTAACTCCGCTCTCAAACGACCCAGCTTGCCTAGAAGCGCTGACTCCTGGCCATTTTCTCATCGGTGAAGCTCTTACCTCACAAGTAGATAGCAGAGCAGAAAATCTTAAGGTCTCGGGCGTGTCACATTGGAAACTTGTCTCTCAAATAAAACAACAGTTTTGGAAAAGATGGTCAACAGAATACCTGAGCGAGCTTCAACATCGCTATAAATGGAAATGCAAGTTCAGCAATTTTAAAAAAAGAGACATGGTAATTATTAAAGAAGACAACACTCCTATCATGAAATGGCCGTTAGGACGAGTAGTAAACACATACCCCGGAGACGATGGAATCATTCGAGTTGTTGAGGTAAAAACTGCTTCTGGCCTGTTTAAACGTCCAATACATCGTCTTGCACCACTTCTTATCGACCACAATGTAGAAGAAGATAATGAAACTCAAACCGATCCATCAGAGAATACAAATACAGAACCTAAAAGCAAAAGGATATGGTTGTCAGAGAATAACTTAATGTTGACATTGTTAACAACATTACTAGTACTTCCAATGATTCTGGGCGCTGGAATTAATAATGAAAGGTTCGGGTCCAAATTGGGTATTCACTTTGAAAAGATAGCTACAACTTATGTAGCCACAAGTCAGTGGCATCTGGTTGTATATTACGACCTATCAACGTATTGGACTGATACAGCTATGTTAGCAAACGGCACTCGCCAGTTAGAACAGCTTTGTAAACGAATAGAACCAACTTTGTCATGTCTCAACACGATAAAACACCTTCAACACGTAGAAACTGATTTAAATTTAGACAATAGGTTGCTCTACAAATCGAGACAAAAAAGAGGTGCCATTGACTTTGTCGGAAACATCGCGCACTCATTATTTGGTATACTAGATTCCGAATACGCTGATAAAATGTCGTCAACAATCACAAACCTGCAGGAAGACGATACATTTATGTTAAAGCTACTGAAGGATCAAACGTCGGTTATTAACTCAACCATGAACATTGTAAAAGAGGAACTGACAACTGCAAAATACAACTTTGATAATCTCCATGCTCAAATTAACACGATAAGCAAAAATGAAGAAATGATAAACGACGAGTTATATCGGATCAAACAAGTCCAATTGTTCAACTCAGGAATTATGCAACTGTCACTCATTGCCAACCAGTTACAGAAAATGCAAACACATATCTTAGATGCTCTGACAGATACTCATCACGGGAGAATACATCCATTATTGTTAACTCCAACCCAGTTAGAGGCTGAAATAAGGCAGATAAAAACACATATGCCTCAAGAGTTAGAATTGCCTGTACCCGAAGATGATTTGTTAGATCTATATAAATTAATGACGATAAGAGGAGGTATCACTCAGGAACATGTTGTGTTTAGCATAACCCTGCCACTAATAGACCACAAAAAATTTGAACTGTACAACTTAATCCCCATTCCGAACGTGATAAACGAGAAAATGATAGTTATCGAAACATGCAGTTCCATGCTGGCAATAAACACTATTCACGAACGTTACTTTCCTGTATCACATGATCAACTTAAACCTTGCGATGTCCTCAGCCAGGACATGTTTATATGCCACAACATACAACTGCAACACAGCGTTGGATCAGAAAGGTGTTCATGCGAAATCAATTTGTTCAAGAACGTCACTATGCAAAATTGTCATTTGAAGAATCTCTCAGCAAATATAACTTGGGTACCCCTGACTCATAAAAACCAATGGATATACGCAACGGTGTCAGCTACGCAAGCAACAGCAGTTTGCGCTAAAGAAATTATACCGCTATACTTAGAGGGTTCTGGATTATTAACCATTAAGCCTGATTGCATTCTTAAACACAATTTCATCCATGTGTCAGGCCAACACTTAATATCAACCACGTTCACATCATCCTACACAAGTCTGGGAGATATCTCCGAATTGTCACCTAAATCGTTCACAAAACCTCAACTCAACAAACCTACCAATTACTCGTCAACACCAGACCAACTTGCCCGGCAGCTTACCAAATTAAAAACAATGGAGCACAAGCTAGAACAAATAAAGACTTCAGAATCTGAACATCATTCTAAGTCAACACATGATATAATAGTTTCGTACTCTGCGCTCGTCATCAGCGCAGTAGCCATCATAGCCATACTATGGAAGGCCATGTTACGTAAAAGGGTCAGCATGATACACACAAATAAGGTACCCGAACATGAATCACCCAACCAAAACACAGCATCACACGAAGCCGAAACCACGCCCGTACCAACTCCACGCTTTACCATGCAAATTTGAAGTATCGATGACCAGATGAGCAAGCGTGAGAATGAACTTTGAATCATGTTCAACGCGACCGTGATTTGTATAAATCTCAACCCTAGCTGCACTGACTCTACTATTTGAACGGTGTTCAACGCGGTGGAGAATGTTAACAAACATACATGTATAAATTTTATTATTTTATTGTATTACTAAGAAATCACTTCCGTACATGTATTTTTATTCTGTTGACATAATTTTAGTGCATTAACTTTGCTTGCATAATATTTAGTTTAAATTTTATTTATTCTTTTGTAAAATGCATACATCGCAATTTCAAGTTTATTAACCGTTTTGTCTATTAATTTTGTTTTTATTTACACCATTAATAATTAGGTCATTCATTTTAAGCATTTTTATTTCCTCATTTATTTGTTACTAGCTTAACCCGTGCGCTTCGCTACACTGCTTTAACCACTTCTTCAGTTGAGAGATACTTAATATATGCATCCTATGGGAGGTATTTCCCCCTGCGCCTACCGGCTTTATTTTTATTTTCAAAAGTGTAGCATACCATAAGAGTGACTTTTACAAAGTTTGAACATTCTCACTTAACAGTTCTTAAGATATGCGATATTAAACATTGGTGTCCCATGGGGGGTAACACTTCCCCCGCTACTATTTTATTTCAGTTTTGGGGCTCTGAAGATCCTACTATCAAAAGTTCAACAAAATCCGTGCAGTGGCTCTTAATTATATTTCTATCTATGAGGGGTACTGCTCCTTCTCTGTCAACCCCGCCCATTTTTATATTGAAATTTAAAGTTAACCATAATAGTAGCTTTAACCACGTTTGAAGACTCTCCCTTTAATAGTTCTTCAGTTGAGTGATATTTAATATATGCATCCTATGGGAGGTATTTCCCCCCCTGCGCCTACCCGCTTTATTTTTATTTTCAATAGTGTAGTATACCATAAGAGTGACTTCTACAAAGTTTGAACATTCTCACTATAACAGTTCTTAAGATATGCGATATTAAACATTGGTGTCCTTTTGGGGGTAACACTTCCCCCGCTACTATTTTATTTCAGTTTTGGGGCTCTGAAGATCCTACTATCAAAAGTTCAACAAAATGCATGCAGCGGCTCTTAATTATATTTCTATCTATGAGGGGTACTGCTCCTCCCCTGTCAACCCCGCCCATTTTTATATTGAAATTTTCATTTTACCATAATAGTAGCTTTAACCACGTTTGAAGGCTGTCCCTTAAATAGTTCTTCAGTTGAGCTATATTTAATATATGCATCCTATGGGAGGTATTTCCCCCCTGCGCCTACCGCTTTATTTTTATTCTCAATAGAGTAGTATACCATAAGAGTGACTTCTACAAAGTTTGAACATTCTCACTGTAACAGTTCTTAAGATATGCTATATTAAACATTGGCGTCCTATGGGGGGAACCACTTCCCCCGCTACTGTTTTATTTAAATTTTGGGGCTTAGAAGATCCTACTACCAAAAGTTCAACAAAATGCGTGCAGCGGGTCTTAAGATATGCGATATTAAATATTGGCATCCTATGGGGGGTACCAATTCCCCTGCCCCGATTTTGGATTTCAAAATCAACTAACCATCATCACTCCTCCCTGTACCTTCCCTAAAAATTTTATGGCAATCGGTCGAGCCGTTCTCGAGTTATGGAGTGACAATCAAAATGTACACTTCTTTTTATATATATAGATTATTTTAAGCTAAGCATTTTATTATATTAGTTAATTTTAATATAAAAGAAAGTAGTAAATAAAGATTTTTCAGTCGTGTTTTAGTAATCATATTTGTGTTTCTTTAATACGGCTTCCTTCAGGTTTCAAGTGCTTGTAAGGAAAAAACATTAAAAAGTTAGCGCCAATCTGAATTTATGTGTTTAGATTGAATCACGCTAACGATCATTTTAAGATACGTTTGAATACATAATTTTGTAGTTGCATCAGATTATGTCTGTGCATTAGTCAAAGATTTATGCAAATTCCTCCTTTAGAAGCAGAGTGAAGAGCATACATTGTTGTTTATACGCATTTAAAAAAATGGATTGTGAAAATAATTTTTATAAAGTTTTGAAAAGCGCTAATAAAATTGTTTGCTTAGAATGTGAGAAACAATTAAGTGGAACCAATTCCTTCAACATTAAAAGGCATTATAAACCCGTCCACAAAAAAACATAACGCAAAATGCAAATTAAATTGATGATGAAGGTGCACCAACAAAAAAACGGAAAATTGAAGAGGTCGTAAAAATTAATATTAACAAGAGCGTATTTTAAAAATGTTGTGTGGGCCTAGTAACAGTTAAAAATTTACCTTTTCGGATTTTCGATGATAGCGAATTTTTCAAAGTTATAATCTCGCCGTACGAGAAGAAATTTGAAACAAACCTAAATTCAAGGAATATTGTTGATTTTCTTGAAGTTTCCTATGTAAAAATTTGGCAAATAATAACGAAGCGTGTGAAGAATAAAATGCTTTGTCTAAAATTCGATATTGCTAGCAGAATGGACAAAAGTATCCTGGGAATTAACATACAATATGTTAAAGATTTTAAGATATATATCAACACAGTTGGTAAAAAAAATTATTTTTCTCTGCCACCAACATTTTAAAATGCAATCTTGAAACATACAGGTATGTGATGGAAATCGATTTTAAAAACGAAACGAAAATTTAAGACTATAATTCAGAAATAGATTTTAAAATCCTTCGAAATTCATCACACCTTTTAAAAACGTTCGTTTTGAAATCGATCGATTTTCATCACATACCTGATAATTTTAAGAATGATACAGTTAAAAAAAAGACATAAGGCTGTTTACCTGAAGGAAGAAATACATTTTTAAAAAATTTCATATTCAGGTTTTTACTACTTCTATTTTTCGCATAATTTATCTTATATATTTTTTAAATAAAACTTCTTATGCAAAAAATTTTTATTTATAATTTAGCATATTTTTATAAAATTTAAGATATTTAAAGTTTTATTTTTTAATCTTAGCAGATTTTAAGCATATTTTCTTTATTTAACGCTTTAGCAAATTTTTTTTTTGAGTTTTGGCATATTTTCATGAAAAAGTTATGGCAGAACTGTTTTTAAGAATATATAAAAAAACCTAACAATTATTTAAATTTTAAAACATCGTTTTTGAATTTTTGTCCAATCAAAAATTTAATTTGGCAACGCTGATAATAACATCAATAAATTGTATGCCTGTCCCTACAAGAAATGCATAACCAAAACTAAAAAAAAAAATAAATTTACTAAATCTCCGTGAACATAACAAAGTAGTTAACAAAGTAAATCTTGTTTCACTCAAAAGAAAGAGAGCAACAAAATATTAATTTTATTAAATTAAAAGAAGCATTAAAAATACTAAAAAGGATAAGTTTATCTTCACAATTTTTGAGAAAACTAAGAAACTTTTAAGGAAATATAACGACATAATTATTATACAGGCGGACAAAGGAAATAAGACGGTAGCTATGTATAAAAATGAGTATGAGGGGAAAATGCAAGCACTTATAGGAGACAAAAACACCTACAGAATTTCAAAAGCAGATCCAACTGACGAACTGCAGAAACAAAACAATACCGTTATTTCTGACCTCTACAAAAATAATGTTATTAATACAGGTGAAAAACGTAAACTTCTTTGTTCTGCGGCTACTGCACCTAGAATATACGGCTTACCCAAAATACATAAGGAAGGGACACCCTTACGACCTATTGTGTCGTCAGTTCAAGTACCATGTTACCAATTATCAAAATACGTTGGTAATATTCTTAAAGTCATAATTTCTGACAAATATAATTTTAAAAATTCGCTACGGGTAAAGGAGCAACTGAGCGGCGTGAAAATTAACAATAATGAAACTATGATATCGTTTGACGTGATTTAACTATTCACGAACATCCCAATTCAGACGGCAATAAACACAATTATGAAAAAATGGAGTGTTATTAAAAATCATACTAAGATGTCCAGCTCACAATTTTTAAGAATACTCAAATTTTGTCTAAATGACAATAATTACTTTATGTTTGGTGAAAATATTTATACTCAAATCTTTGGTATGCCAATGGGGAACCCACTATCACCTACTATAGCGGATATCATACTTGACAACCTACTTGACGATGCAATTACTGAACTGGAAAATGAAAATATTTACATTAAATATATCGCCAAATGTGTAGACGACATTTTGGCGATAACTCGCATAGAAGACAAGGACACAATTCTGTCAATTCTTAACAAACAACACCCTAAAATACAATTTACTACTGAGATTGAGAAAAACGGAGAAATCGCGTACTTAGAAGTTATAGTAACCCCTATCAATAAAAGTATTTTTTAACTATTACAAAAGAAAAGTATTTTTTTTATATAGGTCAGCATTTAGTAAATTCATTTTATTCAATTCTATTTTTCTTTACGAAACATTGCTGACGCTATGTCTGTTATGTTTCCGTGAGAAACAAAACAAACATAGCAAATTAATTTAAATTAATTTAATTCTGACTTCATTTAAAATTGCTGACACAACGTCTACCAAGTTTTTGTGTGAAGCGAAACTATTACACACAAAAATTTTCGTAAAGACAACTTTCTTAGAATTATTTTTGTATTACCTGTATTAAAAATGCTGACCAAAATATTTCAATATGTTTAAGTATTAAAATTAATTATAAAAAGAAAAATGTAAAAATAAAGAAACAGTTTTGATTCAACCTCCAAAAATACAAGTGTGATTATTTTTTTTTAGTGAGAAGAACATAGAATAAGTTAACTGGCGACGAGGATGGGATGGCATATTAATGCCATCAAAACGGATTAATTAAAAGAAAACACTTTAAAGGGTGAAAAATAAAAAAACGGAAAGACCAATTCCAAAATTTTTAGTGAAAAGTGTTATTTATTAAAAACTAAAATAAAACCAAGGAAAGTCCAATTCCAAAATTTTTCTTAGTGAAAAGTGTTAACAAAACCAAGGAAAGACCAATTCCAAAAAAATTTTTTTATTTTTTATCCGTGTAAAGTGAAAAGTTTTATATAAAAGAAAGACCAATTCTTATAAAAATAAAACAAAACAAGGAAAGACAAATTCCAAAGATTTTTAATTATCCGTGTAAAGTAGGAAGTTTTATATTAAAGAAAGACCTATTCTTATAAAAACAAAACAAGGAAAGACCAATTCCAAAAATTGTAAAGTAGAAAGTTTTATATAAAAGAAAGACCAATTCTTATAAAAATAAAACAAAACAAGGAAAGACCAATTCCAAAATTTTAAAGTGGAAAGTTTATATAAAAGAAAGACCAAGTCTTATAAAACCATAAAAGGAAATTTTTTTATAAAAAAAAAGAAAGAAATACTCCTAATTAAATAAAAATAAAAACTTAGTTAAAGCGAAAAAAAGCTAATCATACTCAAGAAAATAGAATAACAACATTTATAAGTGTAATTAATAACAAAAGAAAATCCGGTTGATTACCAAAAAACTTTAACAAAGTAGTCAATATACCGAAAAACAAAACCGAAACAACAACATAAATGCAAATAAATACAAAATAGTGTAAGAAACTAAAGAAGTGCTATTGCAATTAAATACCAAAGCAGAAACCTTTAATCCGAAGAAGACACTTATCAGAATTTAAAAACAACAGTGAACCGTGCCGAGAATTGGGAATCAAAAGGAAGCGTTATCCCTGAGAGAGAAAGAACCATTGTATAGACGACCGACCGGAAAGAGACCATCATTAACAAGTAATATATTAAGCATTTGATATCATTTAAATTTTCTTTAATTGTATACATAAATATATATAAATAATATACAGCTTAATTCCTTTAAAAAAAAAAAATATAGAAATATACAACCAAATTGTTGAGTAGGAATTTTTTTTATAGTCCACATAGAAAAGTTTAAAAATGGCTGAGTTGGTACAGATCAATATAGACCCTGTTAAATATCTTTAAAATTTACCAGAATTTACTGGGGATTATAAAGACCTCCATACCTTTATAAGTTTAATAGACAGATTTCAGCCCCTTTTGCAGGGATACAATCATCTATCCCAACAGATCTTTTCAGATTTAATAAAAAGTAAGCTTAAGAATAAGGCAAGAGAGGTAATTGAAATCAATTGCCAAGCAATCACATGGGAAGAAATAAAGGAAGTATTGATTAATAACTTTGGAGAACGATTGTCTCCTGACGAATTGTTTGACGAATTAAGGGCAACAACTTTCAAAACCAATAGTATAGAATTCTTTAATGAAATAAAGAACAAACTAAGACGCCTCAATAACAAAACGATGACCATGTTTGGTGAAGGTGCTGCAATGAACGCCATTGCTGATAATAACATGCGAAGCGCTCTCAATATATTCAAGTCAAAAATCCCAGAGCCAATGCGAACCATACTTACATGCAGGAATCCCAATTCCCTAGAAACGGCCATGAACATTTTGTTCGAAGCAGGGTACGCCGATCTAGATATAAACGGGAAACCTTTTAATAGATTCAATAGAAAACCGAATGACCAACAGAGCCACAGACAAATAGATAGTTATAATAATACACAGGGAAACCGACGTCATTACAACAACAGACGCAACAATAACGGAAACGGACAAAACTATATTAATAGGAATATAAACAATGACAGACGCGACCATAATGAAAACAGACAAAACTATAATAATAGGAACATAAACAATGACAGACGTGACCATAACGAAAACAGACAAAACTATAATAATAGGAATACGAACAATGACAGACGCGACTATAACGAAAACAGACAAAACCAAAATAATTATAATAATAGGAGTATCAACAATGACAGACCAATATATGAGAATGGACGGAATTACAACAACCAAGCTCCAAATCGCTTCCCACAAGGACAGAATTTTCCGAGGTTCCAAAATCCACCAATTCCCCCTCAACCAGAGCCCATGGATGTCAATGTAATCCAAAATTTTCCTCCAACAGCCTCCAGGGAGAATTACCATGTATAGAGGTAAAAACTAAAGCAGGATCCCTTAAATTTTTAGTAGACAGTGGAGCGACCCACTCCATCATTAAACCTGGGTTATGTCACCCGAAGTGGTCCGAACTTATCAAACCTACACAATTAAAAACTCTTAACCATATTATAGAAATTAAGGAAAAAGTAATTATTCCGCTTTTTGAAGAACTAGGGAATACAAACCAAAGAGTAGAATTTTTCGTATGTAAATTCAATGGCCAACATGACGGCATCATTGGAATGAACATTTTAAGACCATTAAAGGCAAATATAAATTTAAAAAAAGGAGTTTTAGAAATAAATAACAAGGAAGTTCCCTTTCATTTCTCTGACAAAACGGTAACTTATCATTTTGAAAACGAGGGACTATATGAAATAAATATTCCCGTTAAGTGCGAAAATGGTTTAGTTAACCAGCCAAAAATTGAAACAAACGATAATAAAGTAGAAATTATTGAAGGAGTTTATGAAGCCAACAATTTTTATATTAATGCTCTAGTAAAGAACACCGACGAAAACCAAAGAAATGTAACCATCAAAAGGCAAGGCACTACAGAAGTTACAAAAGAAAATTTTTGTATTTACTATTTTGATAATGAAAAAACATTTTCTTCACAAGATATATTAGACCAAATAAGAATACAACATCTTTCAGACACAGAGAAAAATAAACTCATACCCCTTATAAAAAAATTTAAAAGTATATTTTATTTAGAAGGTAGTGACTTATCATTCACTAATGCAGTTAAACACAGCATAAGAACAATTAACGATATACCAATATCAGCTCACACCTATCGCTATCCGTATATTCATAAGGACGAAGTCCAAAAACAGATAAGAGAAATGTTGCAAAACGGCATAATTAGACCAAGTCACTCCCCTTACTCCGCCCCAGTTTGGGTTGTCCCCAAAAAAACCGACGCCAGCGGAATAAAGAAATGGCGTTTGGTGATTGACTACCGGAAGTTAAACGAAGTTGCGATTGATGACAAATACCCAATCCCCAATATTGACGAAATATTGGAGAAATTGGGTAGATGTCACTATTTCACGACACTCGATCTGGCAAAAGGATTCCACCAGATCGAGATCGAAGAGAGGGATATTCATAAGACTGCATTTCGCGTGGAAGGCGGACATTACGAGTTTCTTCGTATGCCGTTTGGGCTTAAAACGGCACCGGCGACCTTCCAACGCCTAATGAATAACGTCTTGGGAGATCTTGTAAATACAATATGTCTCGTCTACCTAGACGACATAATTGTTTTTTCAACTTCTTTAGAAGAGCATATAGAGTCGTTAACAAAAGTTTTTAAACGGCTTAAGGACGCCAATTTGAAAGTCCAACTGGATAAAAGTGAGTTTTTGAAACTACAAACTGAATTCTTAGGGCATATCGTATCATCAGATGGCATAAGGCCTAATCCAGAAAAAATTAAATGTGTAAAGGACTTCCCTTTACCGAACACACAAAAAAAAATCAAACAATTCCTAGGCCTTACGGGCTATTATAGGAAATTTATAAGAGACTACGCTAAAATCGCTAGTCCAATGATAAAATATTTAAGAAAAGATACAGAACTAAATGTAGCAGACCCTGAATATAAAACCAGTTTCCAAACCCTCAAGAATATGCTAATTAATGATCCGATTCTAAAATATCCAGACTTTAATAAAAGCTTTATTCTGCAAACAGATGCTAGCAATTTTGCACTGGGTGCCATCTTATCACAAGACAATCACCCCATTTGCTTTGCAAGTCGCACATTAAATAACCACGAGAGAAACTATAGCACGATCGAGAAGGAGTTGTTGGCAGTCGTCTGGGCCACAAAACACTTCCGGCCATATCTTTTCGGCAGAAGATTTCTGATAGAAACGGACCACAGACCATTGACATGGTTGTTCTCGATGAAAGAACCAAACTCGAAATTGGTGCGCTGGAGACTCCGTTTGCAAGAGTTCGATTACGAGATAAGATATAGGAAAGGGATACAAAATGGTAACGCGGATTGCCTCTCCCGAATTGAAGTTAATACAAATGAAACTCCAGCATTTCTAATCAACGAAACCACAAAGCCAATTAATTTGTACAAATTCCAAATTACTCTCAACAAAAGTGAATCAGGCTCACTAAGAATAAAAACTAGACAAATATTTAATTCATATCGCAAAATAATTCACTCTAAAAATTACGACGAAAATACGTTGATCACCATTATTAAAAACCATTTTAACCCAGATAAAACCAACGCTGTTTACATTGAAGATAATGCAATTAAAGATAAATTCAAACAAATCGTTGGAAAGTATTTTACTAATAGCAAAATAATTATCTGCACGAAATTATTACAAGATGTTATCGATGAAGACGAGTTAGCGACATTAGTAGAGACAGAACATTTAAAGAATAACCATAGGGGAATAAACGAAAATTATTCACAAATGAAACAAAATTTTTACCACCCAAAACTAAAAACAAGAATTACACAATATGTAAACAATTGTGTTATATGCAATAAAGAAAAATATGATAGGAAACCCATTAAACCAGAATTTAAAATTACAGAAACCCCTAACCAACCAAGAGAGATAGTTCACATGGATGTCTTCTATAGTTTAGATAAAACATTATTCTTAACGATTATTGATAAGTTTTCAAAATTCGCTCAGGCTATCAAAATAAGCAACAGATCCTGGGTTGAATTTAAAAGAGCGCTGTCTCAATACCTAAGTAATATAGGACACGTCGATAAAATAGTAGTTGATAACGAATTAGGCTTTAAAGCTCTTCCCCTCACTGAGTATCTTAGACAACAAAATATCGAAATACACTACACATCAAATAACCATCACACCTCCAATTCAGATGTGGAACGTCTCCACAACACAATCAACGAACACATAAGACTACTTAAACACGACCCAAATAAAGACATAGACACTGTTGAGGAAAAAATTTACAAAATAATCAACTACTATAATAATACAATACATTTAACAACAGGCCAAAAACCCATCGATTTCAATAACGGTAAGATTGAAAGAGAACAATATCCCTTAATAAAAGAAAAAATATTAAAAACTAAAGAAAGGAACATTAATAAATTAAACAAAAATAGAGAAGAAGTTGAAATACAAACGGGACCCATTTTTCTTAAAGAAATACGAGGAGGTAAAAATTACTCCAAATTTCGCCAGATAGAAGTACAAAAATTAGATGACGACCATGTAATAACGAAAAGAGGACTTAAATACTATAAATCTCACATTAAGAGAAATAAAAAATACCAAAACTCACAAGGAAATGGACAAAACGATACTGACAGACGAAACGATACAGAAACTTAAGTGAACCATTTTTAATATTTTTTCTAATTATCATATTACAGATAAAATGGACCTACAACATAAATTAATAATACTGCTGGCAACTATTTACCTTACAATTGGACAAATAATCGACATACAAGACTTAACGAAAAACGAAGGATACCTACCAATAAAAAAAGAAGACATCAAAATCATCAACTTCTACCAAAAAGTGCTCCACATCATAAACGTGACGAAATATGAACAGACCACACAAATAATATCGGAAAATATAGATGTATTATCTAACTCTTTATTTAATAGCAACCCACTATTATACTCGATCAGCAAAAGCTTTACACTTCTACAGGCAAAAATAGATAACATGATACCTAAGTTTAGGCAAAAAAGAGGATTAATGAATTTCGTCGGAAAAGGACTAAAAGTTTTAGCTGGTACCATGGACAGTGACGACGAAAAAGACATTAGGGATGCTTTAAGCATGTTAACAAACAATAGTGTAACTCTTTTCAATAATGTAGAATCTATAACATATATTAGCAACTCACTCATAACAAGAATAGATAATATTACCACCCATAAAAAAATACACAACAAAATATAGTCCAAAATTACATAAACAGATTCAAAGCCGAGATACAAAATAAAATAAACGATATGGAAGATGAAATACAATTTTTAGAACACATATATAAGATACAAAATGACATTTTACTTCTCAAGGATCACGTGGACGACATCGAACAAATTATATTTACAAGCAAATTAGGAATCGCACCGACAGACCTACTTACCGAAAATGAACTCGAAATAGTACATGACTATGATACTTACATGAACGTTAAAACATCTGTTGCATTCCACGATAATAATATAATACTTACTTTATCTATTCCCAAATTCGTAAAGAAAACCTTCACAAGAATTACACTAGAGCCTGTACCAAACAGTCAAAATAAAAGCCTTTATTTAGAAGATAATGAAATTTTATTGGACGAGGAAAATAATGCCTACGAAATAAATGTAAGCGATAATCTATTTAGTAATCTAAAAAAAATAAAAAACGAATGTATTAATAATATTATTCACCAAGAAGTAGCAAACTGTATTTTTAAGAATGACAACAAACAAGTTGTTAAAGAAATTTCTCCAGGATTACTCTTATTTAAAAATTTCTACAATAAAAATATAAGCTCAAACTGTATGAAAAAACAACCGAAATTGTCCGAACATTTTATAATTAAATTCGAAAACTGTGTTTTGAAAATAGATAATAAAAATTATACAAACGAAATAATAAAAATTCATGAACAAATAATATTACCACACCTAATTACCGAATTAAAAGAAAACTACACTATTGATGAATTGAAAATAGAAAACATTTATTTAAATCAAATTAAGAATGAAAATACAATAAAAGAAATCATAAAAGAATCTAAAAGTAATAATGTCATAAACTATGTAATAAATTTTAGTACATTTTGTATTGTTAGCATAATTATAATTTATATGTTAAAATTAAAGGGACGGTCCTTACATATTTCGGCGGGGCCTCAATCCAACGATGGGGGAGTTATAGTAACCCCTATCAATAAAAGTATTTTTTAACTATTACAAAAGAAAAGTATTTTTTTTATATAGGTCAGCATTTAGTAAATTCATTTTATTCAATTCTATTTTTCTTTACGAAACATTGCTGACGCTATGTCTGTTATGTTTCCGTGAGAAACAAAACAAACATAGCAAATTAATTTAAATTAATTTAATTCTGACTTCATTTAAAATTGCTGACACAACGTCTACCAAGTTTTTGTGTGAAGCGAAACTATTACACACAAAAACTTTCGTAAAGACAACTTTCCAAGAATTATTTTTGTATTACCTGTATTAAAAATGCTGACCAAAATATTTCAATATGTTTAAGTATTAAAATTAATTATAAAAAGAAAAATGTAAAAAATAAAGAAACAGTTTTGATTCAACCTCCAAAAATACAAGTGTGATTATTTTTTTTTAGTGAGAAGAACATAGAATAAGTTAACTCTTAGACTCAAAAATTATACGCAAAAATAATAAGATTCTGTTTGATTGGTACACTAAAGAAACATCTTCAGGAAGGTTAATGAATTACCACGCTACACAACCCAAAAATCAAATTATAAACACAGCAAAAAAATTTTATTTCTAGGGTATACAACAGAAGTGATACACAATTTAATAATAAAAACAAACACATTATAACAAACATTTTAAAAAACAATAGCTTCCCAACCAATTTCACATCTACATTGATAGACAATACGATTAAACAATTGGATAAGGACAAAAATAACCACAACAAATCTGCAAACATAGAAAAAGAAGAGAACAAATTTTACAGTGTAAAATACATACCTGGGTTAACCGATAATAATAATATACGGTCGTCAATAAAAACAAAGAACATCTGTTTTGCATACAAACCCAATTTGACATTAAGTACAATTTTTTCTAGAGTTAAGGCGCCAATTAATAAACAAAAACATAGTAACATTGTATACGAATTACAATGTGAAGGAAATGACAAACAACCATGCGAGCTAATTTATATAGGAACAACAAAACGTACACTGGAGACAAGAATTGGAGAACACAAGATGGACATAATGCGGAGAAAAGAGACAACAGCACTAGCACAACACATCCTACATACTGGTCACACAATTAGGTTCGATGATGTAAAAATTCTAGATAAAGAAAATAAAGAAAGAAAGAGGTACACAATTGAAAGCCTAAGAATCCAACAACAAATTAATAGAACAATGAATTTGAAGGAAGACACGAACAAAATAAATGCGAGCTATATTGTTGCCATTACTTAACACTTAGAGCCCCACGTGTCCACCGGTGGTCATTTTTTTTCTGCACCGGTGGACCGCGTGCTGACTAGTGGTTATTTATTAGTTGACAAGCTGAGACCAAAATTTTTTAACTTAGTTTTATGGATTTTTTGCAATTGTTGTGACTTTGTGATATTTATTTTTGATAAACCAAATGTTTTTTTGTTGTTTTTTGTCCTTTTTCTCCTTTAGTTTTTGAAAACAAAAATGAAAATTTTGAAAAAAAACAAATTTTTTGTTACCACCGGTGGTCATGTTGTCCCAGAGTGTTTCTCTTATTTTATATTTTTATGTTTTTATCTTCTTCATTTTTTATATATTTTTTAAAAAGAGATGTTTTACATTCTATAAAACAATGTCAAAGAAACACAACGCGGCGTATGCGCGCAAAAATACCAAAAAGGTGAACACTATTTGTAAGCAGTGTGATGAAGCAATGTGTATAGTGTGTTTTCAAAACCACATTTTCACATCCTAAAATGAATTTTTGGAATAAATGTATTCAATTGGAATGGTTTTAGTTAAGAAAATCTATCTATAAATCTATCTATCTTTGAAGTTTTCTTACCTAAATTTAACTCACTATTTTTAAGGCGTTGGCAGACCAAATTACAAAGTCCAAAACAAATAGGTTTACATCCTGGGACCGAACTAATTTTATTGCAATGGTAAATGTATGTTGAACGTTTCCACTGGTGATCACAATGTCGGGAAGTGACACACAACGTGTGACCACGGGTGGACACGATGTCACACAAAGTAAATCCACCAATGACCACGGGTGGTCACTTTGTCCCAAGTCGTCAAAATACAAATGTCCACCGGTGGTGCACGTGGGGCTCAAAGTGTTAAGCTGTGATATATTTAAAGTTTAAAGTAATATGTATTTTTTAAATATTAAAATTAATTTTTATATTTGTATGATCCTGAGTACATCTAAAACTTTTTAATGTGATTAAATTTTCATATTGTAAGTCTTTAATGTTTATGTGGTACATTATTGTATTTATTTTATTGTTTTTATAATTTTTAAATAGACAATCCCTTGAAAAAGTCGACAAACAATCGACGAAACGTCGGGAACAAAATATTGTAATTAAAAATTGAATTTTATTTACATTGAAGAAATTTAGGCCTTATTAGCTTGACAAAAATAATATTCATAAATTCATCACTCTGGCCAAAGAAACAACTACAACAATAAATTAACATCGGAGAGCTTGCCGAAACAAACTTTATTTAATTTATATGAACTTTAAAATAAAAACAGGTACAGTACAAAAACAACATAATCATGAAGGGGTTTTTTAAACACACAGCACTCAAATATGACAATGAGACATGTAGAACATTAAAAGAATACTGCAACGAAACAAAAAGACAAATACAACAACAACAAAGTTTAAAATTTATTTTATCATGCAGAAGCTACGGAATAACCCCAAACCATACAAAGAACACGACTAAACAGGTTGAAAATCTTTTTGAATGTACAACAATAAAAAGAAAACTAATAACAATAGAACACAATTTCCATAAGAAAATTTTGAACTTGGGAAATTTCACAGACTAATACAAATATTAAAATTATTAAACGTAAACTCTATCACTTAAATATTGGTATTAAAAACATGATAACAGAAGAGGACCACATTAAATTTATTAACACACAAAGAGACAGATCAAAACAAATAGTGAAAAATGTTAAGGAGAGACACATTGGAAAATTAACTACACTAAAAGAAAAACAGTTCAAATTACATGGATTAGTATTTACAAACCATTGGTTTGAAAATAAAACGAAATACGATATCCCGATGGAATGTAAGTGGATATTATCACTTGGCAGAAAGTTCGCATTACCAATAGATAAACATAACTTCTCCCCATTACATATAATAGCTGATGTAGAGCAATGTATACAGGCCATGGATGGGAATTTTGATAAAGAAAAGGACGTCGCTAGAACAAAATTAGCAAACCATGTATCCGCTTTTAAAAGAAGCATTAAAAATACTAAAAAGGAGCTGAATTTCAGCTATGTATTTTATAAAGCTTTTTTGTAATAGTTCTATTTAACAAATAGAAATAGTGTATAAAGTCATTTCTGAAAAATTGTAGGAATAGAACTATTACAAAAAAGCTTTATAAAATACATAGCTGAAATTTAGCTCATAGAATAAATTCGAAAAATGAAAAATGTTGAATATAATATAAAGTTACCTTCGGAAGGAAATAATTCCCAGTTTCTATTTGTTAAAATAGTTGAGTTAAATACATTCAATTTATAAAAAAAAAAGTAACACTAACCAGTGAGACACAAAGAATGCTGACAACGGCCGTAGCGGGCCAGAAAATGCATTACATTCTGCTGGTGTCTAATAATTGTAAATTTTTCTGTACATTCAATATACCTCATTGCTTTCCAACGGAAGGCTAAGGTAAAATGTAAAAAGAAAATACAATATAATAGTCTGGTAGTGTATAAAGTCATTTCTGAAAAATTGTAGGAATAGAAAAAGGATAAGTTTATCCTCACAATTTTTGAGAAAACTAAGAAACTTTTAAGGAAATATAACGACATAATTATTATACAGGCGGACAAAGGAAATAAGACGGTAGCTATGTAATGAGTATGAGGGGAAAATGCAAGCACTTATAGGAGACAAAAACACCTACAGAATTTCAAAAAGCAGATCCAACTGACAAACTGCAGAAACAAAACAATACCATTATTTCTGACCTCTACAAAAATAATATTAGTAATACAGGTGAAAAACGTAAACTTCTTTGTTCTGCGGCTACTGCACCTAGAATATACGGCTTACCCAAAATACATAAGGAAGGGACACCCTTACGACCTATTGTGTCGTCAGTTCAAGTACCATGTTACCAATTATCAAAATACGTTGGTAATATTCTTAAAGTCATAATTTCTGACAAATATAATGTTAAAAATTCGCTACGGGTAAAGGAGCAACTGAGCGGCGTGAAAATTAACAATAATGAAACTATGATATCGTTTGACGTGATTTCACTATTCACGAACATCCCAATTCAGACGGCAATGAAGACAATTATGAAAAAATGGAGTATATATAAAAATTTGTCTAAATGACAATAATTATTTTATGTTTGGTGAAATTATTTATACTCAAATCTTTGGTATGCCAATGGGGAACCCACTATCACCTACTATAGCGTATATCATACTTGACAACCTACTTGACGATGCAATTACTGAACTGGAAAATGAAAATATTTACATTAAATATATCGCCAAATATGTAGACGACATTTTGGCGATAACTCGCATAGAAGACAAGGACACAATTCTGCCAATTCTTAACAAACAACACCCTAAAATACAATTTACTACTGAGATTAAGAAAAACGGAGAAATCGCGTACTTAGACTCAAAAATTATACGCAAAAATAATAAGATTCTGTTTGATTGGTACACTAAAGAAACATCTTCAGGAAGGTTAATGAATTACCACGCTACACAACCAAAAAATCAAATTATAAACACAGCAAAAAATTTTATTTCTAGGGTATACAACATAAGTGATACACAATTTCATAATAAAAACAAACACATTATAACAAACATTTTAAAAAACAATAGCTTCCCCACCAAACTCACATCTACATTGATAGACAATACGATTAAACAATTGGATAAGGACAAAAATAACCACAACAAATCTGCAAACATAGAAAAAGAAGAGAACAAATTTTACAGTGTAAAATACATACCTGGGTTAACCGATAATAATATACGGTCGTCAATAAAAACAAAGAACATCTGTTAAATTAGATTTTATTTTAGCTAATACGGCCTAAAGTTTTTTTTTTATGTAATTAAAAATGCATTTAATCCATATTTTCCCAACGTTTCGTGAATGTTATGTTCACTTTATCAAGGGATTCGTAATAAGAAAATCAATTTTTATTACATTGAACAATAATTTGTTGTAGACAAGCATGAAAAACATTAAAAATGAAAAATTAAATTAAACACAAACTTAAAAATTATATCACAGGTTTTTTGATATTGCAACACAGTAACTGGCACTGTTTTGCATACAAACCCAATTTGACATTAAGTACAATTTTTTCTAGAGTTAAGGCGCCAATTAATAAACAAAAACATAGTAACATTGTATACGAATTACAATGTGAAGGAAATGACAAACAGCCATGCGAGCTAATTTATATAGGAACAACAAAACGTACACTGGAGACAAGAATGGGAGAACACAAGATGGACATAATGCGGAGAAAAGAGACAACAGCACTAGCACAACACATCCTACATACTGGTCACACAATTAGGTTCGATGATGTAAAAATTCTAGATAAAGAAAATAAGGAAAGAAAGAGGTAAACAATTGAAAGCCTAAGAATCCAACAACAAATTAATAGAACAATGACTTTGAAGGAAGACACGAACAAAATAAATGCGAGCTATATTGTTGCCATTACTTAAGCTGTGATATATTTAAAGTTTAAAGTAATATGTATTTTTTAAATATTAAAATTAATTTTTATATTTATATGATCCTGAGTACATCTAAAACTTTTTAATGTGATTAAATTTTCATATTGTAAGTCTTTAATGTTTATGTGGTACATTATTGTATTTATTTTATTGTTTTTATAATTTTTAAATAGACAATCCCTTGAAAAAGTCGACAAACAATCGACGAAACGTCGGGAACAAAATATTGTAATTAAAAATTGAATTTTATTTACATTGAAGAAATTTAGGCCCTATTAGCTTGACAAAAATAATATTCAAAATATGTCTCTCTTCTCCTGATGAAAATTGAGTATTTCTGGCCGAACAGAACTAAACTTAGGTGCGGCCAAGTTAAAATAGCGAAATATTGTGAATAGATATGGCAACTTTAGCCATTTTATAGAGAATAATATCTTCTTCTTGTTTTCGGTGTATGGGAGAGTATTTCGGCAAGATAACAAAGTAAAACCGGAAATGTTATTTATAAAATAATAAATAATTAAAATATTGCGACAAACTATTAGAAAAACTAATATTTAAATTAGTTTAGAAATGTTTGTGTTGGATTCCTTAAAAATATATATTTTAAGTTAAAAAAAAAAAATAAATTTCTATTAAACTTCACTCATAAATTTCTATTGAACTTCACTCATTTTACTTATTTGGCCCTGGGTCCAAATTTAGGACCTCTGACTAACTTCTGTGAACTGGGCGCTGTAGCGGGCCACCTTAGCTACAATTTAACATACATTTAATTTTGGGCGCTAGTTTTTTGTAGAGCAAAGTTTTCAAAAAAGTATTTCGAGCCAATTCACTCATTTTACTTTTTTGGTCCTGGGTCCAAATTTAGGACTTCTGACTAACTTCTGTGAATTGGGCGTTGTAGCGGGCCACCTTAGCTGCAATTTGACATACATTAAATTTTTTTTTTTTTTTTATACCCTCCACCACAATTAGTTGTGAAGAGGGTATATTCAGTTTGTCATTCCGTGTGAAACTTTTTTACTATTCATCTCAGACCCTATAAAGTATATATATTCTGGGTCCTTGAGTAATTTTAAGTCGATTTAGCCATGTCCGTCTGTCTGTCCGTCTGTCCGTCTGTTGAAAACACGCTCACTTTCGAAAAACTCAAAAGAAATCAACAAACTTGGTGTCAAATTGCTTGAAGTTATCCTAAGCAGTTTGGGATTGAAATTCAGCAAAATCGGTTCATTAGGATCTGAGCTATGAATCAAAATGTGGAACCACCACCTAAAAAAAATTGATAATTTTGTTACAAAAACTAACATAAATGGTGGAAAAATGCACTGAATGATATAAGATTTCGCAACAATTCGTTTTATTCAACTGGAAATCACGCTGTGAAATTTCGTGAAGATCCGTCAATAATTTACCCTAGGCCCCATATAAGCTCTACTCCCGGAAAACAGTATATTAAGCCTAAAACCCTAACTAACAATGCTATCATTACAAATTTTGGCAAGTCACAGTTACATAGGAATAGAAATTAAACCGTTAAGTTTCGTGAAGATCGGTCCATAATTTACCATAGGCCCCATATAAAACCTACTTCCGGAAAACAACTTAGTACGCCTAAAAACGTAAAAAATAATGCTATCATAACAAAATTTGGTACATCAAAGTTTTATAGAACTAATAACAAATCTTTGAAATTTCGTGAAGATCGGTTCATAATTTACCATAGGCCCCATATAAACTTTACTCCCGGAAAACAACTTAGTACGCCTAAATCCGTAAAAAATAATGCTATCATAACAAAATTTGGTACATCAAAGTTTTATAGGACAAGAAATAAAACTGTGTAATTTCGTGAAGATCGGTCCATAATTTACCCTGGGCCCCATATAAACCCTACTCCCGGAAAACAGTTTAGTACGCCTAAATCCGTAAAAAATAATGCTATCATAACAAAATTTGGTACATCAAAGTTTTATAGAACTGGGAAAAAGACTGTGAAATTTCGTGAAGATCGGTCCATAATTTACCCTAGGCCCCATACAAACCCTACTACCGGAAAAGAGTTTAGTCGCCTAAATCCATAATTAATAACAAATCGTCACTGTTTAAGATAATAATAACATCATACAGATATTACTCCTTAAACATTCGAACTGTCGGTGGAGGGTATCAAAGATTCGGCACAGCCGAATATAGCACTCTAACTTGTTTTATTATTCATTTATTTGTACAAAAGTTTATTATTTACATATAAATTTGGTCCCAGCGCCCAGAGGCATTGTTGGGAAAAGTTGGCAAGTATTCTACTTTAAACTTAGTACAAACTTTAAGAATATGTAATTATTTTATAATTAAGTTCTAGGTTAAATATATGAAAAAAAATAAAGAGAAAAAAAAGAGAAAATGAAAAATATATGTACATATGTATACAAATACATGCTACAAGAGTGTTTCGAAATTGTCTAATAGTTTTTGTTTGCAACGCGATTTAAACAAAGAAATACGGTTTATGGATTTTAATTATATAGGCAAGTTATTAAATTTTACACTTCCAACAAAATCAATTCTTTGTTTGGTTGTTTCTAGCCTGCATCGAGGAGTTCTTAAATTTAATCTATTTCTGGTGTTAAAGTGTTGTTGGATTTGAGAAAATGATATGGTATGATGACCAAAGCGGTTAATACATTTAAATACAAACATTAAAACTTGATACTCATGTATCCCATAAATCGGTAAAATTGTTTTGCTTATTTGCTTATATAAAGAGATTGTTGAATATGTTATCGGTAGTTTGTACTAAAGACCTGCACAGATACATCTGTTTGTATCTGTTTCTGTGTTTTTTCTAAAGTTGATGCGTATGGATGAGTGCTCTTGTGTTTCTGATATAAGTTGATCTTGATATGATTTGTAAAAGAGTGGATGTAAGTTGATCCAAAAGCGAAAGAGAGTATCATATCTGCTAATATCTGTTTCGCGAAAGCAGATCCTTGTGGATGCTGATGGAATACAATAAGTTACTTATTGTACGATACCGTTATTTTCAATTATTTTTGAACGCAAAAGAGCCGACCCTTTGGCTGGCTAAAAAATAATTTTTTACAAAAACAAAATATGTACACATGAACAGTTATTTTTTCAATCATTTTTGCGTGATGTGGTTCGAGCACAAAAAAAAACAAACAAAAAAAACTTTACAAGAACAAAATGTGTTGCTTGTTTTTTTGTAAGGCAAACATTTTTGAAATTTTCGGTACCGATATGTATTTTGTTTGTGTAAAAAATTCTTTCATGAAATTGAAAGGTTGCGTTTTCTTCGTTCAAGTGCCAAGTAGACAAAAATTATTGAAAAAAAAAAACTCTGAAAGAACTAAACACGTGTACATACCTTGTGTTTGTAAAAAATAAAAACTAGCAGGAAGCGTTGTAATCAGGCCTACCATATTTACCGATAAATCTGCATTTTGACGATTTTTTTCCTCTAAATTATCAAAGTGCATATTTTTTGATAAACACTTACAGCACGGTAATTTTTGGTTTGTTTTATACAAATTTTTAATTTTGGGTAACTTGTTACACAAAGAGACAACTTTTATTAATTTAGCGCTGATACTTAAGGAAAAAATGGTTATACATATTTATTTTATATATGCAGTGTTTGTATTGCGTCTAACCCAACAAACACATTTTGAAAAATATACAACTTCATATGAGAAGCTTAAAGAAATGTGGTACATATGTTTTACTTAAGCTAAGAATTGTAACCAGAAAAATAAATAATTTTTTCCAATAGATATTTGTAAACAAAAAATTACTTAGGTTATTAATAACCAAAAATAAATAAATTTTACTTTAATTGGTTACCACAACCAAAAAAAATATATATAACGATAATGGTTAAAGGCTCCCAATTGAAAATAAAGGAATCTTTTCTCGTAACCTTTACAAAAAATAATAAAAGTAATTATTTTTAGTCCCTGAGTTATTTTTGGAATAAAAACAATAAAGTCCATATAAACAGCTATTTTTCAACGTAAACATAAAAGGTCGAATTTAACTCTTAAAAAAAGAGTTTTATTAAGCCGTCATAAATTAAAACTCATTTCAGGAGTTTGATTTTAACCGACATTTAATTAAATTCATATTTTGTACTTGGACACCCAAAGCTTGTAGCTGGTCAGATCACTACAATTTGTAAAGCAATGTTATCTAATCAGATTGCACTGCAATTAAACTAATTGTCATTATTTTATGACTGCTAAATAAAACTCTCTTTTTAAGAGTTCATCCATACCTACTTTTATTTTTCATTGAAAAATTATTTTTAACTGTGGAGTTAAGATCGTTGATTCTAGATCACCATAGGTTCTTAATGAGACGAACCTTGGTATAAGACAGTATAGGTCTCCGCTAACTCTAATATGGAGAGTTTTCAAGCTAAAATTATATGCATCACTCTTATTAACGGTCCCTGCAATTTACCTTTAAGTAAAATCTATTCATATAGAGGGTGTCTGGTGGCAAAATTATATTTTTAAATGCGATTATTTCAAATAGTAATAAACGGTGCGGAGGAAGGTCGGCGCCGTTGGAATTATCGATTGGGAGGATTTGTGAGTCACAGTTCGCTGAGGAGACATTTTTTAAGGGTAATGATTCTTACGTAATTGCTCGTCGACAATTTTGTTCAAAGTTCATTTTCACTTAAATAGCCACGTCAACAAACAAATCTACCGTTACTGGTCTCCAAGAACCTAAAACCTTCGATTGAAACATCAAATACCTTTACATTGCCCCAGGGTAAATGTTTGGTGTGCCTTATCCACGCATGAGAAAATTGGGTCATTTATTTTTTTAAATTCTCGAAAAACAAGGCTCCGTTTTGAACAGTGTGTTCAAGTCGACACAAGACATGTGGATGACATACTCCTTAAAAAATAAAACCCGCATTTCCATTCTACCGTTCAATGCTTTTAATAAAACTTTGTGTCAATTATTAACATTTTTATTTAAGTTTAAAAATATAAATCTGCTATCAGATACCCCGTATTTTTTTAATTAAATAAAATTTATTTATAAAACATTTATTTTTATTTATTTTTTTTAAAGCATTATGTAATGGTTTTGCTTTGTTGTTTTTGTCATTAAAAATATGTTTTATTGTGTTTAAAATAGTAACTAGATGACCCGTGCGAATATTTCGCACCATAATTTTTATCAATGAAAATATTAATTTTTCAATTTCTAATTATTTTTCGTCATTAGTGTTAGAAATTAGCTTTAAAATGAGATATCATTCATTAAATTTGATGCGGTGGTATGGGAGATATTTGCAACCGACAAAAAAAAGTGCTTTAGAAATAATATATATGATTTTAATTTGCCGTTTTTTCATAATTTGATTTCCGATTTGTTTTTGAAAATATGCCGATTTTTTACTAAAACCATCTGGCAACCCTGGTTGAGATCTTATACAAATTTTAACAAACTCTCTTATTTTCATCAACTCGCCAACAATATTTAAAAATACAACAGATTACCACAGATATTGTAGAAATACTTATGGTGACAACAGATGTTTGTAAGCAAAAAAAAAAAATGTTATGACACACTCAATCCAAAACCATAAGCATCTGTTTTTGTTTTTAAGATATGGTGAGTGGGCAAAAGCAAAACCATACAATATCAGTTACACTCATTCTCTCATTTATTTCAGTAGTAACAGATATATATCTGGTGTATTGTTATAACCTCTAGAACATTCGTCATATAAAAAACATATTTTTTCCCTTTGTTTGTGTGACAGTTTGTCTTCAAACATTACACACAAACAAACGTACATACATTTTCACTTAACAAAAGCAAAATCATAAGTAGGTATATAAAATATTACAAAGACATTTTTATAAATAGAACAATAAACTCTAAATACAATTTAAGCAACATTTTAATTCTTTTAATCTTAAATAGAACAACAAACCACAAAATTGTAATTCTTTTATTGATTCCATAGAATTTTAAGTGGAGCAATAAACTGCAACATTGTAATACTATTATTGATTCCACAGAATTTTAAGTGGAATAACAAACTGCAACATTGTAATATTTTTTTTAGAACAATAAACTCTTGCTTAAATCGATACATATTTACAATTTAAGCAAGAGTAATGAAAATTTATTAAGATTGTACTTTTTAAGATTCTTTTTACTATTTAATGATTGACAAAATTTTTTTATAAAGAGTATTGATCCAAACCTAAAATCGAGAAGTTGTTTTTCTTTTTCACGACCAAACTTTTTAAAAACATAATTGGCGCAGTCGGTAGGATACCGTGAAGTGACTATTCTTTGAAAGATCAAAGAAATAGAAACTTGTTCATTTTAATGAACTAACACGGTAGTAAAAGTAAAAAAAAAAAACAAAGAATCCTTTGAAAGATCATAGGACGAAGTTTTTTTAAATCCTTTGAAAGATCATAGGAAGAAGTTTTTTAAATCCTTTGAAAGATCATAGGACGAGGTTTTTTAAAAGAATCCTTTGAAAGATCATAGGATGAAATTTTTTAAGAACTCATAAAAAAAAACAAGTGACGATAATTTTTAAAAAAAATTAAATTTTTAAAGAAAAATTAAATTTAGTGCGGTCGTGTATAAAAAAAAAGAAGATATAAAACATTTCCCGAACAAATTAAATTCGGTTTGTGTGCAAATAAAAGAAAAGAAGTGAAGCTAATAAACATTCAATAAACTACAAATTTTTTTTTTACAAAATTAATAACGCATTGCTTTTAAACTATAAAGACATCCAATAAGCTATAATAACCTAGATCAGAAAAAGTGTACAACCACAACAAGTGCCTAAGATCAGAAAAAGTGTACAACCACAACAAGTGCCTAAGATCAGAAAAAGTGTACAACCAAAACAAGTGCCTAGATCAGAAAAAGTGTACAACCACAATATAAAAGGAGCCAACCAGCTAAGTGAACCGGAAGAACATCAGAAAATTTTTTTTTAAGGTAAAATTAAGAACTTTTTTTTTTAAAGATAAGAAAAAATATATTTTCGTTAAAGTTTTATTATAAATGAGCGATAGCGACTCATTATCAGAATATCCCTCGGACTTAGAGTGTGAAATAGACTTTGATTATAAGCTCAAACGACGGATACTTAACGGACGAAATTAAATCCAATAAACGTGACACAAGAATAAGCAGGAATAAACGCATTTTGAGGAAAAAACTCAGACGACACTTTAGAATTAATTAGTAAGGACAGGAAAAAAAAAACACAAAAATGGTAGACCAAAGAGAAAACCAATTGATAATAAACCCTTTGAAATACCTCCAGAATTTACCAGAGTTCAATGGGGACTCTAAAGATCTACAAACATTCGTTACACTCATAGATAGAATACATCCACATTTAAGAACATATGACCAAATGACCCAACTGTTATTTTCAGACTTGATAAAAGCGAAACTTAAAGATAAAGCTAGACAAACAATAGAAATAAATTGCCATGCTGTCACATGGACAGAAATAAAAAATATACTACAAAATAATTTCGGAGATAGGAGATCCTGCGATGAATTATTTGACGAATTAAAAGGCGTAATGTTTAATACAAATACTGTAGAATTCTATAATGATATAAAAAATAAATTACATAGATTAAACAATAAATTAGTAGTGATATTAGGCGAAACTGAAGCAGCTAGAGAAAGCGCTACTAATAATATGCATACTGCGTTAAATATTTTTAAAAGCAAGATCCCGGAACCAATGAAAACTATTTTGTTCTGCAGAAATCCAACAGATTTGGAACAAGCCAAGGACATTCTGTTTCAAGCAGGATACGCCTTCACCGGAAATGAAAACGATCAGTTAAATCACAACAGGAATAGACACGTACAAACTTATAGACAACAACAAAAATTTGATAGCCAAATAAAATATAAAAACCAACCTCCGCAAAATCGAAATAATTCTCAAAATTTTCCAAATAGGCAAACTTTCCAAAACGGAAATAATTTTTCAAATAGGCAAACTTTCCAAAACGGAAATAACTTTTCAAATAGAAATACTTTCCAAAACGGAAATAATTTTTCAAATAGGCAAACTTTCCAAAACGGAAATAACTTTTCAAATAGAAATACTTCCCAAAACGGAAATAACTTTTCAAATAGAAATACTTTCCAAAACGGAAATAATTTTCCAAATAGACACAATTTCCAAAGTGGAAATAATTTCCCTAACCAAAATAATTCCCTAAATAGAAATCACGTTCAAAATAGAAATTTTCCAGAACCAATGGATATAAATACACATGCAGTATCGGAAAATTTTCGGCACAGGGCCTTAGGAACAAATTACCATATATAAAAATAAAAACCAAATTAAACTACATAAAATTAATAATAGATACCGGAGCTACTAATTCTATACTAAACCCCGGAATTTGTCATCCGAAATGGACACAAAAAATAAAACCCCTTTTTATAAAGACACTCCAAAATAATGTATATATAGAAGAAAAAGTAAAAATCCCTGCTTTTGAGGAATTTAAAATTAATAATAGAATGATCGAATTTTACATAATTAAGTTTCATGATTATTATGACGGATTATTGGGTAATGATATACTTAAACCCTTAAATGCGTGTATAAATTATAAGGACAATACAATCCAAATAAACGGACATAACATACCCCTTATTTTCAATGGAGAAGAAGACCATGAAAATGAATTGTTAATGAAATCTACTTATACAATGCGTTGCGAAGAGCAACATAATTCAGGAAGGGAAATACCTGACAGGGGTACATTTACGCGAAAAGTAATGGGAAATATTGGAAGCAATACCAACGAACAAGAAAATAAATCACCTTTTAGAACTCAACATCTTAATTCAGAGGAAAAACAATATTTATCACAACTTCTAAGAAAATATTCCTCAATATTCTTTAATGAAAATACCAAACTAAGTTTTACCAATGCAATAAAACATAGAATTAGAACTGTCAATGACATACCTATATCCACAAAATCATACAGATATCCCTATGTACACAAAAAAGAGGTAGAAAACCAAATTCAAGACATGCTAGAAAATAATATAATTAGAAATAGTAATTCCCCTTATTCTGCACCGATTTGGATCGTGCCAAAGAAGGACGATGCCAGCGGTAAACCCAAATGGAGGCTTGTAGTTGATTATCGCAAACTCAACGAAGTTACGATTGACGATAAATTCCCCATTCCTAATATAGACGAGATACTAGAAAAGTTGGGAAGATGCCAATATTTCACCACTCTCGATCTAGCAAAAGGGTTCCACCAGATTGAGATAGAAGAGGAAGATATACACAAAACAGCATTCAGCGTTGAGGGCGGACATTATGAATTTTTACGAATGCCGTTTGGTTTAAAGACAGTCCCAGCAACGTTCCAGAGATTAATGAATAACGTACTCCGAGAATATATCAATAAAATATGTTTGGTATACTTAGACGACATTATTATATTCTCCACATCTTTACAGGAACATATAAATTCACTTAAACTTATATTTGAAAGACTACAGGATGCCAATTTGAAAATTCAACTAGACAAATCAGAATTCCTAAAAAAGGAAACTGAGTTCTTAGGACACGTGGTAACAACAGAAGGAGTTAAACCAAACCCTAAGAAGATCGATTGTGTTGTCATCTTTCCAATACCAAAAACTGTCAAGCAGATTAAACAATTTTTAGGACTCACCGGTTACTACCGAAAATTTATAAAGGACTATTCGTCGATAGCTAAGCCCATGACTAAATATTTAAAAAAAGATTCTAAAATAGGAATAGATAATCCGGAATACCAGGAAAGTTTTAATACACTTAAAACATTGTTAACAAACGACCCAATACTGTCTTACCCAGACTTTACAAAAAGATTTATATTGACAACGGATGCTAGCAATTTTGCATTAGGAGCAGTCCTATCACAAGAAAACCATCCTATCTGCTACGCAAGTCGTACTCTAAATGAGCACGAAATCAACTATAGCACTATTGAAAAAGAGCTTTTGGCTATCGTTTGGGCAACAAAGTATTTTAGACCATATATTTTTGGAAGAAAATTTACCATCGAAACAGACCACAAACCTTTGACATGGCTTTTTTCAATCAAAGAGCCAAATTCCAAACTAGTAAGATGGAGACTCAAGCTTTCAGAATATGATTATGAAATAAAATATAAAAAAGGATCCAAAAATGGGAATGCCGACACACTATCCAGAATCGAATCAGACCCTATTTGCATAAACACAATGGAAAGTAACAGTGCGACAATACAAGAAACCTCATCCCCAATTAACTTGTTCAAAAATCAAATCATAATAAAGAAATCAACCTCGGGATCTGTAAGAATGAGAAACAAAGAAGTCTTTAAGAATAGAAGAAAAACTTTTAATATAAAAGAACTAGATAGAGAATCAACCATAACTTTATTAAAAAACCATTTTCACCCTACACAATTGAATGCCATTTTAATAGAAGACGAGTTTTTCCCAACACTAAATAGTGTATTTCTCGAATCATTTTCGAACAATAAAAATTTTAAAATAATTAGGTGCTTTAATATATTAGAAGACATAGAGGATGAAGAAAAGTTAACCGCTGAAATAGAAAAGGAACATCATGACAAAAACCATAGAGGCATACAAGCAGTCTTCGAAGAACTAAAAACACGAATATATAACCCTCAATTAAAACTGAGGATCACACAATTCATTAACAACTGTCAAATCTGCAACATAGAAAAATATGACAGAAAACCTCCTAAAGTACCCTTTAAAATAACAGAGACCCCATCAACACCCAGAGAAATTATCCATATTGACGTTTTTTACACTTTAGGAAAGCAACTTTTTATGACTATAATTGATAAATTCTCAAAATTTGCTACGGCGTATAAAATTAATGGACGGACTTGGACAGAATTTAAATCAAAACTAACACACTTCATATCTTCTTACGGAAAAATAAAAAAAATAATAGTAGATAATGAACTTGGCTTCAAAGCCATTCCATTACAACAATTTCTAAAGGAAGAAAATATCGAAATCCACTTCACTTCTAGCAGCAACCATACGTCAAATGCTGACATAGAAAGACTACACAATACCATCAACGAACATCTAAGACTTTTACGACATGACGAACAGAATAGACTTGAAACTGTTGAAGAAAAAATATCGAAAATAATCGGTTATTATAATAATACAATACATAGTACGACAAAGTTTAAACCAATCGATTTCTTAAACGGAAAAATTTCAGCAAATGACTACCCAAAAATTTACGAATTAATTGTGAAAAAGAAAGAGACGTACATTAATAAACTAAACAAGGATAGAGTAGACGTACAAGTGGAAGAAGGACCTAACTTTATTAGAGAAATAAGAGGCGGTAAGAATCACCGAAAATACAGGAAAATAGACGCTAAGAAAATTGACGCTAAGAAAATTGACAACGAACATCTAATAGATAGTAAAACAAATATTAAGTACTACAAAACACACGTTAAGAGAAAAAAAAAGATTTCAAACAAGAAATAACACAAATTAAAAAAAAAAAAAAAAAAGAAGGGGGACGAACTAAACTTAAGTAAAAGATAAATTTGTTTTCTTTCAGATGAAAATTCACATCATAACCTTAACTTTTCTTTCTGCTATTAATGCACAGACGCTAGACATTCAGGACTTGACAAATAATAATGGCTACATTCCAATAAAGATAGGCGAAACAAGAACTATTGAACAATACAGCAAAATTCTCCACGTAATTAACATAACATCATACATAAACACCCTGGGCTTAATTCACGAAAATATGCGAACATTAAAAACTACTGGGCTGGGATATGAAACGAATGGATTACTTGGCACTATAACAAAAAATTATGACTTACTAAAGGGAAAGATTGACAATTTAAATCCACACTTTAGACGAAGAAGAGGACTCGCTAACATAATAGGAAAAGGATTAAAATATATAGCAGGAACCATGGACAATGACGACGAAATTGACATAAAAAACGCACTAAAGTCATTATCAAATCAAACAAATGATCTAACGATGTTTAATAACATTATATCAGATCAAATAAAAAATATCACTGAACACATTAATCAAAAACAAGTGAAAGTAGGAACCTATTTAAATAACCTAAAAAATTATTTGCAAAACATAATAAGAGACCTAGAAGATGAGGTCAAATTTATTGCAAACGTATATCAGATAAACAATGACATTTCACTTTTAAGGGACCATGTAGACGATATCGGACAAATTATATTTTCCAGTAAATTAGGAGTAATTCCCTCAGACATACTTACAGAGACTGAATTAGACTTAATAACAGATTTTAGAAGCTATACAAATATTAAAGTCGCTGTAATCCTTGAAAATGAAAATATTGTAATAATTCTCTTAATACCGAACTATTCAAATAAAACTTTTTCGAGAATTATATTTGAGCAATTACCAAATATAAGAAATAAATCTATAATATTGAAAAATCATGAAGTACTAATTGACGATGAAAACAATATATATAATATTAATGTAAAAGATAATCTAAGCAAAAATTTAATTTAAATAAATAATAGTTGTATATAAAATATTGTTAATTTTGAAGAAGCCAATTGCAAAATGGTTACCATGAAAGATACAAATGTTACTGAAATATTACCAGGCATTTTAATTTTATAGAACTTCTTTTCTAAGATAGAACATAATTGTAATAAAAACAAGATAAAAATTGTCGGTACTTTCCTATTGAAATTTGAAAACTGTAAAATACAAACAATAAATAAAAACTTTACAAACGTTAATATTAGATCACACGAAAACTTAATTTTACCTAATTTTATAACCAAAATAAAAGAAGATTCCAATACAACCCTAGCAGATATAAAATTAGAAAATTTGTATATAGAACAAATAAAAAACCAACAAAATATTAAGCAAATAATGTACCATAATACCAGATCAAGCATTACTAATATCAGCATTGATATAAAATTCATACTTACGATATTGCTTTTGATTACATTATATTTAAAAACTAAAAGTAAACTCATAATTTCGTCGGAGCCTCAATCTAACGAGGGGGGTGTTATAACCTCTAGAACATTCGTCATATAAAAAACATATTTTTTCCCTTTGTTTGTGTGACAGTTTGTCTTCAAACATTACACACAAACAAACGTACATACATTTTCACTTAACAAAAGCAAAATCATAAGTAGGTATATAAAATATTACAAAGACATTTTTATAAATAGAACAATAAACTCTAAATACAATTTAAGCAACATTTTAATTCTTTTAATCTTAAATAGAACAACAAACCACAAAATTGTAATTCTTTTATTGATTCCATAGAATTTTAAGTGGAGCAATAAACTGCAACATTGTAATACTATTATTGATTCCACAGAATTTTAAGTGGAATAACAAACTGCAACATTGTAATACTATTATTGATTCCACAGAATTTTAAGTGGAATAACAAACTACAACATTGTAATATTTTTTTTTTAGAACAATAAACTCTTGCTTAAATCGATATTTACAATTTAAGCAAGAGTAATGAAAATTTATTAAGATTGTACTTTTTAAGATTCTTTTTACTATTTAATGATTGACAAAATTTTGTAATAAAGAGTATTGATCCAAACCTAAAATCGAGAAGTTGTTTTTCTTTTTCACGACCAAACTTTTTAAAAACATAATTGTGTATCTGTTTCAACAATACTTACTGATACACTCGTGCAGGTCTTTAGTTTGTACACCGTTTTCAACGCTTTGTTTTGCATACTCTGAAGAGATTTAAGTGCTCTATTATTTTTATTATGCGCGTATGCAATTGCAAGATACTTTAGATGTGACTGAATTAATGAGTTGAATATCATGAGTTTTGTACGAATGTCGAGTTTATTTTGAAGTTTGTAGAGAACTCCAATGGCCGGTGCTATTTTCCTTTTAAAATCATTTATATGACTATCCCATGACAAATTACTTTGGAGAGTAATCCCCAAGTATTTTACAGAATGGATTTCATAAACAGACTTACCATCAATCTGAACATTGAAGTTGTTGTTAATGCTTAAAGCATGTGGCCTAAAGCGAATAAGTTTTGTTTTATTGGGATTAATAATTAAGCGGTTTAACCGTGCAAACTCAATTAACAATGCAGAATCTCTTTCTATATCCGTTTTTAATACCAAATCAAATTTGTAGGGATAGAATAGGGAAACATCATCTGCAAACATAAAAAGCTTCCCTTTCAGATTTAAATTCTTTAAATCATTCAGATAAATTGAAAACAATAATGGACCCAATCCACACCCCTGCGGAACGCCATACCTAACATACCCCATAAAACTTTTGGTATTACTTACATCTACATATTGTCTCCTATTATTAAAATAATCCTTGAATAACAAAAGTTCACGGCCCTGAATACCATAACACACCAATTTTTGCAGTAAGATTTCATGGTGCACTAAATCAAAAGCCTTTGCAAAATCAAAAAATACACCAGCAACTCCATAGAAGCCCTCGTCCAGTCCATTACACACATACTGAATAACATTCAACACTGCATATTCCGTGCCGCAACCTCTTCTAAAACCGAATTGACAACTGTATAAAAAATCATTTTCTTCAAAATATATCGAAAGTTTGTTAAATAGAATTTTCTCAAAAATTGTATCTATTGCAGATAGAACAGCAATGGGTCTATATTTATCTACGGACAAAGCATTCACTTCCTTCGGTATTGGAATTATTTTGTGAATCTTTAAGATATTAGTATAAACTGAATAATTAGCCATTTTATTAAATAGGGTAGTCAAAATTGGTACTAGTTCACGTCTACATTCCTTAAGAAATTTTGGCGATATATTATCATATCCTGGGCTTTTATTACTATTCATATTAAGAATTATCTCATCAATTTCTGCATCACTAACATCATTAAGTGCAAAACAATACGGAGATGTATTTAGAGTTCTTAACAAATTGAAGTTGTCACCTGGTTGAGTTTCGATGTTCCTTTTCAGATCGGATACACTTGTAATAAAATAAGTATTAAAATAATCAGCCTTAGTCTACTCCGATGTTATCATCTGACCTTGAGAATCACTCAAGTCAATTTTATTACTTTTTCCCCTTCCCAGAATGCTATTAACAAATTTCCAAGATTTTTTAGGGTCATTAGCAACTCTTGATAAACTATCTATGTAATAATTATCCCTGCACTTTCTAATAGCAATTTTTATAATCTTATTTATTCGTTTTAAATTTTCCTCCACAATTTGCCTATTCTTTGCCTTACGCCTTTTGCCCAATAGCCTTTTCTTCAGTAAAATAAGAGCCTGGATGTTTTTGTTAATCCATGGAGTGATTTCAAAACGTAGCTGTTTCCTATGTCTCGAAACAACAGTAGAATTGTCCACCGCATCCTTCAAACATTCAATCAAACTATTTGCTAGTGACGAGGGATCTAGCGTTGTGATATTAGCAGATAAGTTATTACATAAATATTCACGCGCTTTTTGATAATTACAGTGTATTTTCTCATACACCATAAAGTCCATGCACCTAACATCGGTTACAAATTTGCATGAAATCAAATTATGATCAGACAGGTTGCACTCCACAGAATCGATAAAGATTTTTTCAAAAAAATTACTAAAGACATGATCAATGCAGATATTGCCCAAAATCCTAGTTACTAATCTATGAACACTATCGCAATCATAGTTTCTAAAAGTATTTAATAGGTCCAGAGAATGTGTTCCTTTAATAAGGTCAATATTGGAATCACCAACTATAATAATAGGGTTACGAGCACAGTTCCTTAAAAGCTCATCAAACTGATTTAAAAAATCATGAACGCTACATTTTTGCGATCTATAAAATGAAACCAAATTTATTGGTTTGTAATCAACTTTAACATTTCTCAATTTAACGATTATAAGCTCAACAAAATTACTGCTAGTACAGACTTTAACTTCATATGAAATACTTTTGTTAATATAAATAGACGTGCCACCATACCCATCCTCTCTGCAACAATGTACATTATTAAAACCAGGTATTTTATAAATTTGTGTAATATTTTCCTGAAACCAAGTTTTCTGAATCGCAATTATATCCGGTAATTTAGGTAAACTGGCAATTAACGATTTAAATTTATTGAACTTGTTAACAGACGAAACACTCCTGATATTTAAACTAATTATGTTTAGATATTTTAAATTCAAATTACATATGTATGATTTAAAACAAGAAAATTGACTAATATATTGATTTTTAATCATTAAATAAGTTATTGTGTGTTAAACAAGAGCAAAAAAAAAAAAAAAACAAAGATTTCAATACGAAAACTAAAAGACTATCCCTGCGGGAAATTTGTGTCGATTGTTCTTAAAGTACCTATCCCGTGACCAGTGAACACAATATTGTAATAAAAAGGAACGAATTGTGATAGGTGAAAACAAGACACATCACCTAACTGGTGATAATGTGTTTAAAGTGTAGGAAAGGTAATTGACACAAAACTAGTCATGTGACTGGATTTTGTGCTTGTAGTGGCTGATTCTACCTGGTTCTATTACTTTAGTTGAAGAGGATCTTATTAATATGGTGTAAGCATATAAGCTGGTAAATTGACATATTTTTGGCTCTTTATGATGGGTCACATAGTGAGGTCAAACGAACCTATGCTGTTTTGGATATTATAAGACTAGTCACCGAATAGAATTAAGAATTTTTTTTATTGAATTGATTCAAAATGTTTGAAATTTTTGTCATATTTTAACTACATGCATACATAGTTAAGTCATATACATATTCTCTTTTCATATATCACAGGACCTGTCCCAAAGTTTTGTTTTAGTTATTTTTTTTAATAGAAGCTTATTTTGATTAATTTAAATGGTAACATTTCATTATTTTTAAATATCATTATTATTTGTCAAAATGCTGTTAAAATTACCAATGAAATATGTATTATGTAGGTATACATATTTCTTAATGCACTTAAAAATCATATGTAAGTGCCGTTATTTTTCTTAAAATAGAATCAACACATTTTTATTGTTTTTTTCCTAAACTCTTTTTCGTTTTTTTACTATCTATATATATAAAATTGTAACGTTACTGACTGACTCACTGACTCACTGACTGACTGATTCATCATCGCACAGCCTAAACGCCTGAAGCTAGACACTTGAAATTTGGACCAGAGATTGGTCACTCCCCAAATCGATCCACTAAGACGGGATTTTTTGAAATTCGAATGTTAAGGGGGTAAAAAAGGGTAAAAACGGGAAAATTCGGTAACCTTATATCTCCAAAACTAAAAGAGATACAAAAAAAATTTAATACCTATCGTAGTTCTTTAGAAAAATAAGCGGACAGGTGTCTGGTACTTTTTTGAAATTCGGCCCTATTTGGGAGTAAACGTGTAAAATCTGAATTTTAGTACTTTTTTGACACCCCATCTATCTTTTGAACCAATAAACATAGAAACAAAGTTAATACCGTACTTGGTATTTTTTCGAAATTCGAACATTTAAGGGGTAAAAATCGTAATTATTTTTGGTACTTTTTTTAAAAAACATTTTTCTCCATTTTTTCAAAAATTCGTACTAAATTATGGGCTGCCACTATAATACTGAAATTTTTTATTCTTTAATGGGGTGAAAAATAGTACCAAAAAGGGGGAATACAGGAAATTTGATATTTTACTTAACTTTTTGGTATTTTTTAAATTATCGTTATGTTGGACCTAAAAACATAAGATTCAACATGCAATGTCGTGAGTGGTTAAGAATCTATGACGGAACTTTTTTGTTCTTTAACTGGTACTTTTTGAATTTCCTTTAGTATTGGACCTAGAAACATAAAATTCAATATGCAATGTCCTGGATGGATGAGAATCTGTAAGAATGAACTTTTTGGTACTTTTTTATTCTTTGATTGGTACTTTTTGAATTTCAGTTGGTATTGGACCTAGAAAGATACAATTAAAAATGCAAGGTCTTGAGTGGATAAGAATCCATAAGAGGGAAGTTGTTGGTACTTTTTTGTTAATTTACTGGTACTTTTTGAATTTCCGTCAGTATTGGACCTAGAAACCAGAGTACCGAAACGCTCGCTCATTTTTCAGTCATGAGCGAGCGTGAAAAATTTTAAATTGAACTGCTTCTTCACATTCATGAGGGTGAGGAAAAAAAATATTTTTAATTTCCTCATTCATGAAAAATGAGCAAACAAAAAAATTAATATATGAATTTGTCAGATATGAAAAATTTAAAAAAATTCACATTCAAATTCCTCATAATGAAAAAAACGCGATTTGCCTGACCATTAACAGCGGGAAAATGAAGTTTACAACTTAAAGAAGGCCTTTTTACCAATATCAAGTTTTCCAGTCGCATTCCAACTGTATTAGAACAACAAGGTTCTATCTTACACGTTGTTTAGGTGTATATAGATCCTTGTTGTCCTAAGGTCGCAAATTGTTGTTGCTAATAACGCGAAGTTAGTAAATTAATAACATTCCAACATTACTGCTAATAAAACTATTTCGACAGGCCTTATCTCAGAAAAGTTAATTTGAATTTGTAAAATATTTCATAAAACCCATTCTAAAACCCCGTTTCGAAGAAGGCAGAGCGGAATAAGTAAAAGTTTATTGAAGATCTAGTTGTAAACCTTCTTTGAGGCCTGAAAAGTCAAAGCCCTCGCAATTTTTCCCGCTAGGCAGCACGATAGCCTGTTTGTGTCTTGTAAAATTATTTGTTGGCTGGTAAACTAAAATGTGTTTTTTTTTATTTTGTGATGCCTCTAAAAGGGTCTGTTTTTTTTCGTTTAAAAGACATAAAGGCAAAAAAATATTGAAAAAAAAATTACTACCTGCAAGAACTGAAGACATGTATTTGGTCTCGTGAAAAAAATTTTGTTTGTGGTCCAAGCGCAACGGTATTGAAAACACTACATTGAAATTACAATAACTGGCATAATTTGGCGCGAAACAATAAAATTGCATTAATGCAACAATAAAACAAATTTTCTTACTCATCTACCATACTTACTGTCGCTTTGCTTGTGGCGAAACAAGACTTTGATAGTGTTTTCCTTATAACTTTACCTACGTAAGAAAACTGTTTTCAGCAATAAAAACCCATCGTCGCGATTGGAACAAAAACCAAAATATTTTTACAAACACAAAATACCAACAACTTCTTGTGTCTATTTTTTTCTCAATAATTTCTGCATAAAGGTACGTCTTTTTAACGAAAGAAAAAGTGACCCTTTTTAAAGTAACCAAACAAAAAACATATCGTTAGGTTAAAAATTATTAGAAAATTTTAAATTGAATTTTTGTGTTGATTACGATTCACATCAAATATTTTTATAAAATTTTAAACTGCTACCTAAAAAAATATCCAAGTTAATTACAAAATTAAAAATTAGGTTTCATAAAAATATAATTTTTTTTAACAACATACATTAGATCACACTCAAGAAAAAAAAAAATAGCAAAGTTTTTTATTCTTTTTATAAGAACACATTAATATCTTTAAAAGTCAAAACTGGGTAATTTGTTTTATAACTGTTACCAGGGTGTTAGTGGAATTAGTGATCAGACTAAAAATTATTGCAGAAGAAAAAGTAATAAAAGTGCTGTAAAATGATAAAAGCCGTCTCCATATAGGACTGTCAGAAATTTTGAAATTTTGCAGCCTACCCCATTGCACTTCCAAACGCTAAAATTTTCCAAGAATAAATGGCAACATCTGCAGGTCCTCAGATTTTTGTTTCCATCAGACTGTCATCATTATTTTGATAGTATCCTTATGAGTTAAAATTGTTATTGATAATTTTCATGTTGTAAAATTCCTTTCTTTATAATAATAATTTAATGAAAAATTAAATTTGATGAACTTAAGCCTGATTAAAAATATTAAAATTTGGATTAAAAACCCAAAAATAGTTCGACAAAAAAAAAAAACCACAATACTAATTATTCAAAAGAAATATTTTTATTAGTTTATTTAAAATAATCTGTTTTTTATTAGAATTGCATTCTTCCAAGTGGCCCTTCATCAATATCCTGAAAAAGACAGTTATTCTTAATTTTTGGAATAATTGCCTTTTTTATTTTTTTTATAAAGTAGTGGAATATAGACTGTTTAGCTTTATTTTGTGTTAATCCTTTAGAATTATTAAATTGTAATCATATCTTTCTTTGGAGAAGTACTACTTTGTCCAACATTTAATATGCTATCAACACTACGCTTTCCTTCTTCTTATTATTTTTCAGAAATCACCTAATTAAAATTTACTTTTTGCAACGTACATAGCGTTGTTAGAATGCGATACGGAGTTCTTTTGAAATAATTCGATATATACATGTTATGTTATATGAGTCAAATTTTTATTTACTAAATTTGTTCATTGTAAAAAAAATAATTTTACTTTTTAATTAGAATGAAAAATATGGCTTTTTAAAATCAAATCATAGCTAAATTAAATTAAGTTACATTTTCTAATTTAAACCACTACTTATTAGTAAAATAAACAATAAAAAATTATCATAGGTATGTATATATCCTATTTTTCCGGTAATTTAACACAAATATTTAATTATTTAATATTTTAAATGTTTGTTTTACTTAATACTAATCTGTGTACTTTCGTTGATGATACGTCTTTTTGTTTCTGAAAATTGCAAATTTATATAACGCAACATACACAACTTAAAAAATAATAATAATCGCATTTTTAGCTGAAATATTTAAAATTGCTTATAAATCTCATAAACATTTTACAAAGTTGTCTGCTTTGCATGTAAAATTATGAAATGTGATGTTACATTATTCTGCATTCAAGATGACGGACGATATGTGCAGTTCTTTTAATTTTTTTTCAATAATGTTTTCTTACAAAAAATCCAACAGACACTTCGGCTGGTTGCCTATACCAAAAATATTTTACACAAACAAATACACACAGTCATTTCGAGCTGTGGTCATGCAAACTGTCAAGCAACAACAACATTACTAGTGAGGATCGTTTCTAAAACTTTTTTTTTCCTCATTTTTCATGACTGAAGAAAGGCAAAATTGGATTTTTCCTCAAAAACATGAATGAATTTGGCGAAATATTAACATTTCATTCATGACTGTGAAAAAAAGTTACATATTTTACATTTTTCATTTATGAAAAAATTCAAGAATGGTTGAATATGAGCGTTCACATTTGAATTTCTCTGAACTCTGCTAGAAACATAAAATTAAACATGAACGATCCTGTGTAAATGAGAATCTTTTAGTGGGATCTTATTGGTACTTTTTTATTCGTTAGCTGGTACTTTTTGAATTTCCGTTAGTATTGGGCCTAGAAACATAAAATTAAACATGGAACCTCTTGAGTGAATGACAATCTGTAAGAGAGATGTTTTTGGTACTTTTTCGTTTTTTAAATGGTACTTTTTTTAAATTTTCGCTAATGTTGGTCTAATGAACATAAAGTTAAACCTGCATGGTCCTGAGTGAATGAGAATCTCTAAAAGCGCTTATTGGTACTTCTTAGTTATTAAACTGGTACTTTTTGAATATCCGTTATTATTGGACTGAGAAACATAAAATTGAATATACAATACCCTAAGTGGATAAGATTCTATAAGAGGGAATTTTTTGGTACTTTTTTGTTCATTTACTGGTACTTTTTGAATTTCCGTAATATTGGTCTTACGAACATAAAATTTAACCTGCAAGGTCCTGAATGAATGAGAATCCCTAAAAGAGCTTATTGGTACTTTTTGGTATTTAAGCTGGTACTTTTTCAATATCCGTTATTAATTAACTTAGAAACATAAAATTCAAGATGCAATGCCCTGAGAGGATAAGAATCTATAAGAGGGAAGTTTGTGGTACTTTTTATTCTTATACTGGTACTTTTTGAATTTCCTCAAATAGTGAACCTAGAATCATAAAATTTAACATGCATTGTCTTGAGTGGATGAGATTCTATAAGAGGGAATTTGTTGGTACTTTTTTATTCACTAACTGGTACTTTTTGAATTACCGTTAGTATTGGACCTAGAAAGGTAAAATTAAACAGTCAAGGTCCTGAGTGAATGAGAATCTGTAAAGGGGGTTTGATATTATTTTGTATTTTTAATGGTACCTTTTCAATTTCCGCATTTATTGGATCTAGAAACATAAAATAAATCTGCAAGGTCCTGAGTAAAAGAGATTCTGTAAGAGGGATTTTTGGAACTTTTTCGTTCTCTAACTAATACTTTTTTTTTAAACCGGTACTTTTTTAACTTAATATTTATTTTAAGTTAAAGTAATTGTCTGGTACTTTTACGAAATTCGTCCATTTTAATAAAAACTAAATAAAAATTATCAACTTATCTAATAACTACAAATGCATATTTGGTACTTTTTCGAAATTCGAACGTTTAAGGGATGAAAATTGTACCTATGTTTGTTATTTTTTCAAATCTTTCATCGCAGAGCCTAACGTCTGAAACTAAAAGGTTGACATTTGGACCATGGGCTGGCCTATCGCCAAAGGATCCTGCTAAGCTCATACCTCCTTAACTAAAAGAGATGAAAAGCATTAACACTTATTGTTTTGTTCATTAGAAAAATTCCCTAACCTCATATCTCCTTAACTAAAAGAGATACAAAAAATGAATACTTATTATTGCTCATTAAAAAAATAAACGGACAGGTTTCTGGTACTTTTGTGAGGTACGGGCTTTTTGGGGAGTAGAAGGGTAAATAAAAATTAATTCACATTCGTAGCTTATCTAAAAAATACAAAACAGATTTGGACCTGATTTGAAATTCAAACGTTTAAGGTGTGAAAATCATTCCTAATTTTGTTACTTTTTTCACAACATTCTTCTCCATCTATCTATAAAATATAAAACTGTAAAGTAACTGAATGACACATCCTAAGATCCTGAAGCTAAAAAGCTGCCATTTGGACCGGAGGCTGGCCTCTCGCCAACTCGATCTCGCTTACCTAAAAAATCCACAACTAATAGAGATACAAAAAATTTAAAACCTAATGTTGTTCATTAAAAAAATAAAAGGACAGGTGTCTGGTACTTTTTCGAAATTTGGTCCTTATGGGGAGTAAACGCGTAAAACCTGTACATATTTTGTCACGCCACCACTGTATATACTTTAGAGACACAACTTTTCTGGACATCATTGCCCCAAGGGACTATATCTTATGGGCAATATGGGATAATAAAACACATTTTTCGGTTCATTATAAACCAAACATTTTTTTTTGCTCAATTGGCGAAGTCCCTCACGCCCACCAGAGATTTTTCATCCTATGACAAAAACGTTCTAAACTATAGGCTCCAACTACAACATTGAAATTTTTAATCCATAAATGGGGAGAAAAAAGTATCAAAAAGGATAATACGGAAAATTAACTTTCTTTCATTTGCTTTTGTGTTCTACGATTCGTACTTTTTGAATTTCATATATTGAACTTAAAAGCACAAAATTATAGGTGCAAAGTCCTGTGTCAATATCAACCTATGATATAAAAAATCTTGGAACTATTTTGCTTTAACCTATTTACATATACATACTTTGGAATATAAATATGTTCATGAAAGAAACGGCCTGATTACAAAGTAGCCGGTTAAATGCTAGAATTTAAATACAAATTTAAACCTAGAAAAATAAGCTTTGACATACAAATATGTCCACGAAGGAAAAGGAAACGCTAACGAAGTAGCGGGTTAAATGCTAGTATTTTATAAAATTTTAATTAGATATATGAAATTTTATACTTACATATAAATGTTTGCTGTCTTCATTTATTTGGTTTTCTATTTCATTTAAATTTTTTTCCGAATTTATTGGAAATAATTTTGTTAACATATTTGAAGTTTCTTCTTGTTTTATCAATGTTTTTGTAAGGACATTTTGGCCTGCTAGAGCTTCCATAATTTGTTTGTTTTGCTCTTTCAATATTTCTGATAAATATATTAGTTTTAAATTTATTATAAATCTTATAATATAACATTTTTATATTACCTGTTTGTTGTTTGAACATGTCATCGATATGTGTTTTTAATTCCATGTAATCTTGGCAGGGTTTTTTTACAGAAACTTCGGATTCGCTGGGTATTTGACGGCTTCGTTTCATCATCTGAGCTTAAAAATAAAATCATTTAAATCGAATCATGTAATATTGGATTAATTGGGAATTATTTCCTTGTGAAGGTTACTTTATATTATTATAAACATTTTTTTAATTTTTCGAATTTATTCTATGAGTTAAATTTCAGCTATGTATTTTGTAAAGCTTTTTTGTAATAGTTCTATTCCTTTAATTTTTCAGAAATGACTTTATACACTACCAGAATCGGTTATCAGATCCAACTTTTCTAATTTTTCCAATTTTTTCAACTCTAATTTAATTGAGCTTAGCTCTTTCTTAACATCATTCTCATTCTCACCTTGCTTACACATTAGACATTGATATATATCGTTTTCATTTTTGATAAGTTTATCAAATTCTCTTTTGCTTAAATTTGTACATTGGAAATGATAACTTTTCCCGCATTGATCACATTCAATAAAATCATCGTTGTTTTCTTTAATGTCATATTCGCAGCTATTACAAAGCAAAGTTTTTTTCTAATAAAGACTACAACGAGCTTGGTTTTTAGGCATTCTTAATTTTATTCTGAATCTTGATTATTTATTTCACAAGTTGAACTTTTGCAAATATTTGTTATGATAAAACTTTGAAATTTTTTATGTTATTTTCTTTCGCTTAAGCACTGACCAAAATGTACATCTGGGCGCTAGTTTTTTGTAGAACAAAGTTTTCAAAAAACTATTTCTAGCCAATTCACTCATTTTACTTATTTGGCCCTGGGTCCAAATTTAGGACCTCTGACTAACTTTTGTGAACTGGGCGTTGTAGCGGGCCACCTTAGCAACAATTTGACATACATTTAATATTGGGCGCTAGTTTTTTGTAGAACAAAGTTTTCAAAAAAGTATTTCTAGCCAATTCACTCATTTTACTTTTTTGGCCCTGGGTCCAAATTTAGGACTTCTGACTAACTTCTTTGAACTGGGCGTTGTAGCGGGCCACCTTAGCTACAATTTGACATACATTTAATTTTGGGCGCTAGTTTTTTGTAGAACAAAGTTTTCAAAAAAGTATTTCTAGCCAATTCACTCATTTCACTTTTTTGACCCTGGGTCCAAATTTAGGACTTCTGACTGACTTCTGTGAATTGTGCGTTGTAGCGGGCCATCTTAGCTACAATTTGACATACATTTAATTTTGGGCGCTAGTTTTTTGTAGAACAAAGTTTTCAAAAAAGTATTTCTAGCCAATTCACTCATTTTACTTTTTTGGCCCTGGGTCCAAATTTAGGACTTTTGACTAACTTCTGTGAACTGGGCGTTGTAGCGGGCCACCTTAGCTACAATTTGGCATACATTTAATTTTGGGCGCTAGTTTCTTGTAGAACAAAGTTTTCAAAAAAGTATTTCTAGATAATTCACTCATTTTACTTATTCGGCCCTGGGGCCAAAATTAGGACTTCTGACTAACTTCTGTGAATTGGGCGTTGTAGCGGGCCACATTAGCTACAATTTGACATACATTTCATTTTGGGCGCTAGTTTTTTGTAGAACAAAGTTTTCAAAAAAGAATTTCTAGATAATTCACTCATTTTACTTATTTGACCCTGGGTCCAAATTTAGGACTTCTGACTAACTTCTGTGAATTGGGCGTTGTAGCGGGCCACCTTAGCTACAATTGGACATACATTTAATTTTGGGCGCTAGTTTTTTGTAGAACAATGTTTTCAAAAAAGTATTTCTAGATAATTCACTCATTTTACTTATTTGGCCCTGGGGCCAAATTTAGGACTTCGGACTAACTTCTGTGAATTGGGCGTTGTAGCGGGCCACCTTAACTACAATTTGACATACATTTAATTTTGGGCGCTAGTTTTTTGTAGAACAAAGTTTTCAAAAAAGTATTTCTAGCCAATTCACTCATTTTACTTTTTTGGCCCTGGGTCCAAATTTAGGACCTCTGACTAACTTCTGTGAACTGGACGTTGTAGCGGGCCACCTTAGCTACAATTTGACATACATTTAATTTTGGGCGCTAGTTTTTTGTAGAACAAAGTTTTCAAAAAACTATTTCTAGCCAATTCACTCATTTCACTTTTTTGACCCTGGGTCCAAATTTAGGACTTCTGTGAATTGTGCGTTGTAGCGGGCCATCTTAGCTACAATTTCATACATTTCATTTTGGGCGTTATTTTTTTGTAGAACAAAGTTTTCAAAAAAGTATTTCTAGCCAATTCACTCATTTTACTTTTTTGGCCCTGGGACAATACCTGTAATAGGTATTTTATAAAGCGACATTGAACTAGTCCACTTTGTTGGTTAAGTGACCTGTTCAGTCGAGACAATATCTGCGACAGGTACTATATTAACCGAAATTGAATGTGTTCATTTAGACCATTTCAGTGACCTGTTACAAAGTGTCAAAAAGGTGCAAATTAACCCCCTCCTAGGACATCGCCATGTTAAAGTGACAAGTCCCGTTCATATAAAGTGTTAGAACTAGAACCGGTCCCTACCACTCTAGAACTGACCCGTAATAAGTTTGGTGTTAGTTCCTTTTCCTCTAGGGATATATATGATTATTATGAGGAAATAAAAGCTGCTACATCATCACCATTAGAGCTATCATTGTCGTCATCAATGAGTCCATTACCCACCAATGGTTTTCTTCTCCACTGTTTATTAGTAGACGCTTCCAAAAGAATCCTATCCACTTCATCTTCATCTCTGATTAACATCGGCTTAGCTGTATCACTTTTCTTACAAAAAACACTCGCATTTCTAACATAAACATGCTGATAACCAACTGACTTTAAGGCTTTGGCATGGTGGAATAGGTTTAATGTTTCTTTGCTATGAAAGTCATTAACATAAATGTTTTTCGTTGTTTCATCTTTTTTAAGATTTGATTTGGCTGTCATTAATTTTTCTTTTTGATATTTTGACGAAAATTTTACAACATTAGTTTTATTGCTATTATTTGAATTTCGTTTTTTGTTCAAATAATATGCAGATTCAATAGCATCCACCTCATAACAAACCCCAACATCTTTGGCTAACCTTACGACAGCTTCATCAGCGTTTTCTTTCTCCTTTATATTCAAACCATTTATTATTGAATAATTTTTGACTCTTTCATTGTTTATAATTTTAACAGAGTTTTTTAATACTTCTACTTCCTTCTTTAATTTTGTATTCTCCTTACGTATTTCAGCAATCTTGTTTTTATTTTCTTGGACTTCTTTAATAACCTCATCGAACTTACTTGACATAAAGTTTATAGAATCGAAATTGGGAATTATTTCCTTGTGAAGGTTACTTTATATTATTATAAACATTTTTTTCATTTTTCGAATTTATTCTATGAGTTAAATTTCAGTTATGTATTTTGTAAAGCTTTTTTGTAATAGTTCTATTCCTTTAATTTTTCAGAAATGACTTTATACACTACCAGAATCGGTTATCAGATCCAACTTTTCTAATTTTTCCAATTTTTTCAACTCTAATTTAATTGAGCTTAGCTCTTTCTTAACATAATTCTCATTCTCACCTTGCTTACACATTAGACATTGATATATATCGTTTTAATTTTTGATAAGTTTATCAAATTCTCTTTTGCTTAAATTTGTACATTGGAAATGATAACTTTTCCCGCATTGATCACATTCAATAAAATCATCGATGTTTTCTTTAATGTCATATTCGCAGCTATTACAAAGCAAAGTTTTTTTGTTTATTAGACTACGACGAGCTTGGTTTTTAGGCATTCTTAATTTTATTCTGAATCTTGATTATTTATTTCACAAGTTGAACTTTTGCAAATATTTGTTATGATAAAACTTCGAAATTTTTTATGTTATTTTCTTTCGCTTAAGCACTGACCAAAATGTACATCTGGGCGCTAGTTTTTTGTAGAACAAAGTTTTCAAAAAAGTATTTCTAGCCAATTCACTAATTTTACTTCTTTGGTCCTGGGTCCAAATTTAGGACCTCTGACTAACTTCTGTGAATTTGGCGTTGTAGCGGGCAACCTTAGCTACAATTTGACATACATTTCATTTTGGGCGCTAGTTTTTTGTATAACAAAGTTTTCAAAAAAGTATTTCTAGCCAATTCACTCATTTTACTTTTTTTGGCCCTGGGTCCAAATTTAGGACTTCTGACTAACTTCTGTGAACTGGGCGTTGTAGCGGGCCACCTTAGCTACAATTTGACATACATTTAATTTTGGGCGCTAGTTTTTTGTAGAACAAAGTTTTCAAAAAAGAATTTCTAGATAATTCACTCATTTTACTTATTTGGCCCTGGATCCAAATTTAGGACCTCTGACTAACTTCTGTGAACTGGGCGTTGTAGCGGGCCACCTTAGCTACAATTTGACATACATTTCATTTTGGGCGCTAGTTTTTTGTATAACAAAGTTTTCAAAAAAGTATTTCTAGCCAATTCACTCATTTTACTTTTTTGGCCCTGGGTCCAAATTTAGGACCTCTGACTAACTTCTGTGAACTGGACGTTGTAGCGGGCCACCTTAGCTACAATTGGACATACATTTAATTTTGGGCGCTAGTTTTTTGTAGAACAAAGTTTTCAAAAAACTATTTCTAGCCAATTCACTCATTTCACTTTTTTGACCCTGGGTTCAAATTTAGGACTTCTGTGAATTGTGGGTTGTAGCGGGCCATCTTAGCTACAATTTGACATACATTTCATTTTGGGCGCTAGTTTTTTGTATAACAAAGTTTTCAAAAAAGTATTTCTAGCCAATTCACTCATTTTACTTTTTTGGCCCTGGGTCCAAATTTAGGACCTCTGACTAACTTCTGTGAACTGGACGTTGTAGCGGGCCACCTTAGCTACAATTTGACATACATTTAATTTTGGGCGCTAGTTTTTTGTAGAACAAAGTTTTCAAAAAACTATTTCTAGCCAATTCACTCATTTCACTTTTGTGACCCTGGGTCCAAATTTGGGACTTCTGTGAATTGTGCGTTGTAGCGGGCCATCTAAGCTACAATTTGACATACATTTCATTTTGGGCGCTAGTTTTTTGTAGAACAAAGTTTTCAAAAAAGAATTTCTAGATAATTCACTCATTTTACTTATTTGACCCTGGGTCCAAATTTAGGACTTCTGACTAGCTTCTGTGAATTGGGCGTTGTAGCGGCCCACCTTAGCTACAATTTCACATATAGTTAATTTTGGGCGCTAATTTTTTGTAGAACAAAGTTTTCAAAAAAGAATTTCTAGATAATTCACTCATTTTACTTATTTAACCCTGGGTCCAAATTTAGAACTTCTGACTAACTTCTGTGAATTGGGCGTTGCAGCGGGCCATCTTAGCTACAATTTGACATACATTTCATTTTTGGCGCTAGTTTTTTGTATAACAAAGTTTTCAAAAAAGTATTTCTAGCCAATTCACTCATTTTACTTTTTTGGCCCTGGGTCCAAATTTAGGAAGTAGTGTGTTTGAAAGAGTTCTAGCGCAACTACGCCATACAAAGTTGGGAGCATGTCGTAACCCAGTAAACAATTTCATGTAAAAACTATCGCCTATATATCGCCTTCTTATTGCCTCCAATTTAGGAGCATGCAAGCAAACAATTGTTTGCTGGGTTATACATTCACTCCTGAGAAATAGAGGCAAAAGGGACATGACGTGTAAAAAAAAGTTGTTTATTTATGATTTTTAAAATTTTGTGAGGGATGATAATTTTACTTGTGCATAAGAATTTGTGGGAAAATTTTTTTTTTATTTATTTAGTAGCAGGTGTTAAATTTCTTCGTGTACGTGTCTTGAAGATTTTAAAATTTTGTGAGGGATGATAATTTTACTTGTGCGTTTTCGTATTAACGATAAAACTGATCGTGGAATAATTATTTTTAGTTTTTCAGTTATTGTGTGTGTGTTTAGAATAGTTAATGACTTTGTTGCATAGGTTTTCTAGTGACTTTTTATATACATACCTCGGTAGGCTTGTGGGATAGTGAGCTAATCTCAGTATAAGGGTTGCATATTTGATTATAACCAGAGACTCTGGTCTGTTTCACTATAGCAGACTAAGGATCTAAGCAACTATTGATCGGTTGTGTGTGTGTGTATGATTGATAACGATTATTCATGTGAAAAGTAGGATTCCATCCACTTTTTTTTTTTTGTATCAACAGCAACCAGCTGCACATTAACTGTGTTTACATAATTAATCAGCATAAATACTCAGAATTATATTATAAAAAACAGTAGAAAGTAACTTCTTGATTAATATTTTGCCTTATCGTACTCTACTCCTCCTTATTTATAACAACAACAACAACAACAACAACTTAGAATATACATGAATAGAGCTGACGCAGCTGTGACAAGTCAAACAGAAAACAAAAACTAAGAATGTTTGGTTTTCTGAAATTCTTTAATTCTACTAAAATAAGCCCTGCCCCTTATTTATACATTTTTTAACTAATGAAATATGACGGGACTGTACCAAAAATATGATTAATTGTGAAATTCAAACTGTTGATTGAACATGCTTAATCATGTTTATAATTATTAAATATCACAAATACAATAATAAGACTAACCTAGCTATATCAAAACCAAACATGATTGAACATGTTTAAAAGTAAATTTTTTATCTATAATAATAAAGAGATATAAATACCGCATACAATTTATTTAAACAATTAGTATATTGCGATATTTCATAAAGTTAAAATACTATTTTTTAATAATTGTGTCTAATTTTTTAATACATTAAAATTTTTAAATTAAAATTAAAATGGTTAAAGATTAAAAATCCGAATGTAATAATAAAGATTCTCATCATTTAAAACAATCTCCATACACGCCACGCTATAGCATGAACGATAATCTTCATAGAGAAGATGAACGTTTAAAAACTTTTATATGTTGGCCATTAAAATGGTTAGATAAAAGGGAATTAGCAATGACTGGTTTGTTTTATAGCGGAGATTACGATAAAACAAAATGTTATTTTTGCGAAGTTGAAATTTGGAATTGGGGGCCTACTGATCAACCTTTAACAGAACATTTGCGTTGGTCACCAAATTGTGCTTTACTGAGAAGACGTTGTACCAATAATGTACCTATTAATTCTAATGTATTAGATCAAATGCTACCACCACCCAGCTATGATACCTGTGGTCTAAGAGGTGTAGAAGGGGAAATACGAGACGATCATTTCTATAACATTCCAGAATATAATTATATAGAAGGGAACATATCATCGGTATCAATAGATGTAAAAATATAACATATTATGGAGATCAAGTTATTGAAATCCCAATTTCATTTGTTGAATGCTCAAAAACGACATCACAAAACGCTGATTTTTTATCATCATCATCCATAAAAAATATAACAAAATACTTTTTTATTTATAATTTAATATTATTCATCTTATTTATAATTTTATTTGTATTAGAATATATTTTATTTGTTGAAATTAGTAAATAAAGAATATAAAAGAAAAAAAATTAAACATTTTTAATCTGAAAAGATCTGTATATCTTTATCTCTTTCTTTCACATTATTATATAAAAATTAATTAAATATACTAAGATCGATTTAGTTCAACTCATATAAATTCATAGAAATTGATTTAATGCTTTAGTTGAAGAAAAGAAACTAAAGTGAACAGTTATAGAAAAATGGACTCCTCTAAAAATTTAATAAATAAATTTAATTCTCTTGGATATAACAAATCCTTATTACATATTAAGGATCTTATAATGTCAGCTAAATATGTAATTATAAATGCAAGCAGAGTAACAACAAAATATGGTTCCACAATCAAAATTGAGCTGGAGGATAATGTATTATTTTTACCATATCGCTATAATACGCTAAGTGACGAAGATGTTAAGAACTTATTTTCTGGAGCATATCTTATATCAAAGGAAGGAGAGAAAAACTTACGATTGAAAGCATTAGAAGAGGGTGATATCTTTATATCCAATTCTAGATACCCCATATACGCCAACTTTAACAATTATTAAAATTTATTTTAACAATAAATAATAATGTGTATCCATATAATAATAAATTATATTATATTAAATAATTAAATAAAAAATATTGTTTTTCTTTTTATAATAATTTCAATTGTTTTATTTGTTAATTTCTTTTTCAGTTATTTTATACAAAAATTCAAGACATAAATGTCCACAATTAAATGAATCATAGTTTTGATGTTGATTATAGTTATATTTTATATTTCCTCCTAGGTAATCAACTAGCTCCACTGGTGGTTGTAAATTTCCAAAACTATCATAATATTCTATTTGTTTATTATTTTTATAGTAAGCTACCCAATGTGTACCATTGCCGATTGTAGAATCCAAATTAATCACTCCACATTCAATATTTCTGGGATGTTTTGGTATTGAGTCTATCATGAAAATTCCTCTAAAGTGTGGTATATTTTTTGAGAATTTTCGTATATCAATATCAGTCAATGGTCTTTTGGGTAGCTTGTTTAGAAGTTTTTTGCCTTTTCTTCATAAGTTAATCCATATCCTTTCTTATATGGTTTAAGATAAAGTCCTTTACCCATTGCTATGGCTTCCATATTCTTATTGTGTCTAGTCGCTTCATCAAGTTGAAGTTTAGCATTTTTTGCTGCATTAACTGCTTTTGCTATGTTAGCACCTCCACTAGATAGGGTTCCAATTACACCTAATGCAGTTAATATTGGTATTAATGGTAAAACACCTCCAATTTTTGGAACACGTATTATACGTGGTATTACAATTTCAGATTTTTTCCCCTTTAAGGATTTCTTAATGGTTTTGCGTGCAATCTTAATAGCACTATTAAGATCTGTTGGTTTTGCTTTTTTCAAAATTTTTGTTGTTGCTTTTATCGTTGAATTGAATAGTTGTCTTCCATTAACTTTTTTTGATTTTGATTGTCTATTATTATGGCTTTGCTTAGTCATACCCATACCGAATTAAGTTTTTGCTTTCATTGCGTTAGTAACTAAATATGCAAATGATTTTTCTGGAAGACTGATATTTTTTGAAAGTACTCGTTCCCAAGCTCTATTCTCAAGAATTTTATCAGCTTGATGTCTAATATTTAAATCTTTACTTTTTGAATAAGCAATATCGTGTTCTTTGCATGCAGCGTCTAATAGATTTATTCCTTTATCACCTCGTTCTAAACGTTTTTGTAATTTCGTTCCAGGACCACAATATTGATAACCAGGAAGATGTATTTCGAAAGGAAGTGAATTTACCAATTTATTAATTAAACCTCCTCCTCCTCTGACGGTTTTATTGCAATTAACTTTGTTGTTAAAACGTATTACCATTTTATATTATTTCATCCTATAAAAAGCATAATATTTAATTATTTAATTCAGTTATAAAGATGCGTTTAATAAAACAACATAAAAATATTTTTGTTCGCAATACTGATTCTTCAACGAATATAAAATCAAAGATTAGACATAGTTCTATATTACCGAATTCAATTCGTGCGCTAATTGTAGGTCCTTCAAATTGTGGAAAGACTAACGTTGTGATTAGCTTACTAGAAAGTTCTAATGGATTGAAATTTGAAAACATCTATTTATACTCAAAATCACTTTTCCAACCAAAGTATGAATATTTAAAAAAATTAATATCGCCAATTCAAGGAATGGGGTTTTATACGTTTTCAGATAATGATTCCGTAATACCTCCTGATGAAGCACAAAACAATTCAGTTATGATATTCGATGATGTTGCATGTGAAAAACAAAACAATATACGTGCATATTTTTGTATGGGTAGACATAAAAATATAGACTCATTCTACTTATGCCAAACATATACAAGAATTCCTAAACATTTAATAAGAGATAATGCTAATATGATTATTATGTTTAAGCAAGATGAAATGAATATGAAACATATTTATGCTGATCATGTCGGTAGCGATATGAGTTACGAAAAGTTTCGTGAAATTTGTAGAGAATGTTGGAAGGAAAAATATGGATTTTTTGTTATAAGTAAAGATGATGATTTGAATAATGGAAGATATAGAAAGCAGTTTGATTATTTTATAACATTATAAATTCGAGAATATATTACATACCATTATTAGTATATCATCAACCTTTCAAGATATTACAACAACAACAAGAAAACGCATTGTTACCCAACGAAAAAAAAATGAATGAAAAAGTTTTAAAAGAGCTAGTTAAAACAAGAAATGTCTTAAAGAAGAAATTTCGCAGTATAAAAATTGGTGAAGCTGATACCCGTGAACAACTTAAAGATACATTTAAACCCATAACAGAACCTTTGAAAAATTTTATTAATAATTCGAAAAATACCAGAGTAAATTTAAAAATTGAAAAGAATAAAATTAAAAATGAATCAAAACAACAACAAGAACAATTTAAACCAGATTCAAGTATTCCAATTATAAAACGAGAAAAAAATATATTATCTACTACTGCAAGTAACTCTGAAGATTATGATGATGATGATTTTTATTCTCAACCAGAAACAGAAAATCTAAATAGTAACATAAATTTTAATGATTTGTTATATCTAGAAAAAAGACATGAATTAGACACACTATATGGAATACATAAAGATTCAAACAATGAATGGAAATTTGGTGATAGTAACATTAAATTTAATGAAGATAAGATTCAAGTTGGAAATCAAATATGGGCACTCACTCCAGGTTTATTTTCATTAATGTTTCAAAAAATACCAAAAAACTATGATAAATCCGAGTTAGATATTTATAAAAAGATATTAATTAATACTAATGCCTATAAAAGGGGTTATGCCATAGATGGTAACATAAGGGGTACAAGAGCATATAAATACAGAAATATTATTAGAAAATTGATTAAACCTAAGAACTCATATACCGCAATCACCCACTTCATCTGATACATTAACAACAAAAGAAAATTATATGGGAAGTGGGTTAATGGATTACAATTCAAATAAACCAAACTATATATACTGGGATGATCCAAATGAGTTGATAGATCGACTTAGACTCCTGCTCGCATCACAAGCTGCAGGTCACAGCAATCATAATAACGAAATTGTGTCTATTATTGAAGAATTATACGAAGCTAACATTATTGAATAACTATTAAATTAACACAAAACAATGTCTATTGATAAATTTCGACATTACATTAATGATACAAGTGATATAATTTCTATGAAGAATGCACCTAAACTGTTTGGGTTCTTTATGGATAGAGATAACAACATTGACGTTGATGTCGAATGCTTTGGAAGAAAACGATGGTGTCAATAAAATGTTTTTACAATCTCAAATTGAAAAAACAGAGAAGGAGATAATGGATCAATTAAACAAGAATATTAATGAAGTTTATCAAATAATAGAGAAAATTAAAAAAGATTTTGAAGGAAGAATGAAGATCTTGAATCAGAAACTATATAACAGGCTTGATATTAAAAATAAAGAACAGGAGATTACTATATTCCCTTAAGTAAAGAAGGTAAACCAAATAATGCATTCAAGAAAAAGAGAATTAGTAAATGAACTTCATAAACCAGCTCGAAAAAATTTCATACGTCGAAGAGTTGTAATGAAAGGTATAGATGATCTCTGGCAAGCTGATTTAGTTGAAATGGGGAACTATTCTACATATAATAAAAAATATCGTTATTTATTAACTATCATTGATACTTTTTCAAAGTTTGCATGGGGTGTTGCACTTAAAACAAAAACAGCAACTGAAGTATTTCAAGCAATGGAAAGTATTTTAAAATTAGGTCGAGTTCCCAAAAACTTGCATACTGATGATGGTAAAGAATTTTTCAATAAAAAATTTAAAACCCTCATGGACAACCACAATATCAATCACTATTCAACATATAGTATAATGAAAGCCTCAATAATAGAACGATTTAATCGAACTCTAAAAGGAATGATGTGGAAAGAATTTAGTTTTAATGGATCATATTATTGGCTTGATATTTACAAAGATCTAATTAATAAATATAATAGAAAAGTTCATCGCACCATTAAAATGGCACCAATAGATGTAAATTCTAAAAACGAAATGAAGTTATTGAAAACAATCTACAATCATCTAAAAATATATAAAAAATCTAAATTTAATGTTGGAGATTATGTACGCATAAGTAAATATAAACACATTTTTGAAAAAGGTTATACTCCCAATTGGACAACAGAAATTTTTAAAATTAAAACAGTAAAAGTTACCTTTCCCTCGACATATATATTGGAAGACTATCAAGGCAATCCAATTAAAGGCGGTTTCTATGATGATGAACTTACAAAAACTCGATTTCCTAATACATATCTTGTTGAAAAAATTCTTAAAACTAAAGGAGAAATGGTCTATGTAAAATGGTTAGGATTTTCTAATCAACATAATTCTTGGATTAATACAAATGATATATTATAGTTTGTAAGAGTAGATATAATAATAAAATTAGTATGTAAGAGTTAATGTATTATTTTGTAAGAAAAGAAAAAAAAATATATGTAAATAAATTGTTTTTAAATAAAGAATATTATGCTTTTTACTTTATTTGTAATTCAACAGTCGAAATGTCAATAACTCTAACGTTAAGCTCTAACTCATCAGAGCTGACAGCTAACTATTTTCCTCCAATTGAGTTGAATGGAAAATATGAATGTGCACTTACAGATTTTCACTCATATAATAGTATTCCAAATATAGACGTATATAATAATATGTTTCATATTGGTGAACAAGTAATTCAAATTCCGGTTGGATCTTATGAATTGAAGGATTTAGTTGATTATATTAAAGGACAATATCATCGATATAGTCCTCAAAATAAACTTATCATTGAAGCTAATAATAATACAATGCAAGTTAGAATAAAAAACTCTAATGATCCAATATACTTTAATAAGGAAAATACTATTGGCAAGCTTTTGGGATTTAAAGAAAATATTCTATTACCTAATAAAGAATATTATTCAGATCTTCCAGTTAATATTTTTAAAGTTAATCTTTTACGTATTGAGAGTAATATAGCTGTCAACACATACATGAATAACTCCCAAGCACATACTTTGCATGAGTTTGCCATTAATGTCCCACCTGGCTATAAAATAGATGAAATTCCCAGGAATCTCATTTATTTACCAATCAACTGTCGAGAGATAAACACCCTTACTCTGCGAGTGGTTGATCAAGACGGTGATTTACTTAATTTCCGAGGAGAGGAAATTACAATTCGAATACATTTGAGACTAATAAAATAATGATAATTTACAATAAGAAAACATCTAAAAACCAATTATCACAGTCATCATCTTCTAACAAAATATTGAAAAATAAATTAAATTTAAAGAGTTTATTAAAATATATAAACTTAACAGAATCAAATAAAGAATTTCTTAAATCATTAAATTTAAAATTGAAGAAACCATGAGTTCAATAATAGATGTACTGGAAAACCTTTATCCGATGAAAATATAATTAAAAAGGATTACCATACGTATAGCCCATATTTACAATCTTATAATAATAACGATGAAATTCGTATTACAATACAAAATCAAGACTTGTATGTTTTACCGTCGGAAAGTTTTATATATGTAGAAGGATTTGTTAAAGATGAAAGCAATACAAAATTAGTATCTTCTGTAGCCAACTTTAAATTAAAAAATAATTTTGTAGCACATCTGTTTGATGAAATCCGTTACGAAGTAAATGGTGTTGAAATTGATCAAACGAGACATTTAGGAATATGAAGTACTATTAAAAATTTGGTTTCACTATCACCAATAGATAGTAATGGAATGCAAAATGCTGGATGGAATAAAATTGATGATATTGTTCTCGTAAATGGATATTTTAATTTTTATGTACCACTTAAATTGTTTTTGGGATTCGCTGAAGACTATAATAAAATATTATTGAATGCAAAACATGAATTGATTCTATTACGTAATAAAAATGATGAGGATCTTGTATATTCAACTGTTTCCACCGAAAAGGCTAAATTAACAATTTCAAGTATATCGTGGAGAATTCCTCATGTACAACTATCTGATTTAAGTAAATTAAATACTATAAAAATAATAAACAGTGGTACTTCAATACCAATTACATTTAGAAGTTGGGATTGTCATATAAATCCACAACTAAATATGACAACTAATCATGTGTGGAATGTTAAGCTGGCGGCAAATAGAGAACGCCCTCGTTTTGTTTTGATTGCATTCCAACATGAAAAGAAATTTCTACACTGCGAATTGAATAATTTAAAAGTGCATTTAAATTCAGAGTCTTATCCATATGACGATCTTAACATAAAGTTTAAGAATGAACGTTATGCAATTCTATATGATATGTATTTAAGATTTCAAGAAAGCTATTATATGCGAGACTCCCAACCTCTTTTGACATCTCAAGAGTTTAAAAATAATGCTCCAATTATAGTAGTAGATGTAAGCTATCAAAACGAATCTATAGTTAGTGGACCTATTGATATTAAAATCGAATTTGAAACAGCTACTAATGTTCCAGCAAACACATCAGCTTATTGTATGCTCATTCACGATCGAATCATTGAATATATACCATTAAAGGGACAAGTTCGGAAAATTGTATAAATCGTAAATCATAAATAAAAAGAAGAAGAAAAAAGATGTATTGCAAACACGTTTTCATTGATTTACAAGGTTTTAAACTAAAATCAAACAAATTTATCGTAAAAGAAGTCGCAATTGTTTTCAATTCAAGAAAATATATCAATTTCATTATAAAACCACCTTTTGATTTCAATTGTTTATCGCAAAAGGAGCAAAAAGAAGTATATTGGTTAATCAAATATTTTCATCATCTTAAGTGGAATATAGGAGTAATATCGTTTAAGAGTGTTTGTAATTTCTTAAAAGATAATTTAAAAAATTGCAAAATATATGTTAAAGGAACAGAAAAAAGCAAATGGTTGGAAAAAATGCTGCAGTTGAAAGTATTTAATATAGAGGATTTTGGATGTATAAATTTAAAGAAACTTAATGAAAAGTATCCAGAAAACCTGTATTGCAGTTATCACAACTATGGAGTTTGCGCCTTGAAAAATGCTATTTTACTTGAAAGAGAAAATCTAATTTAAATAAGAAAAACAATTTTATATTTTTATTTCTTTTATCTATATATACAATAAATAAAATCAATAAAAATAAAAAAAAAAAATCTGGTTGTTTTTAATTTTTATATTATAAATATTTTATTTATTTATTATTTATTATGTTTTTTTTTATTTTTTCATATAACAATCTTATATTCTAAATAACAATGATTGATTCTTATAAACTATTTAATAAACATTTATATACTTACAATCTAAATAACAATGATTGATTCTAATAAAATATTTAATGAACATTTACATACTTATAATCTAAATTACGTTAGTTGAGTTTTAAAAACTATTTTTGAATTATATTAAATGTTCATTTGACTCTTTAAAACTACTTATTCTATATTTACATTCTTTTAAACTACTTAATCTATATTTACATTTAAAAAGATATCATCATCAACTTCCATCAATTCATTATAAATGTTTGATGGTGTTGATATTGATGGGGGATAATTAAAATCTACATTAAGTAGAATATCATCATCATCATCATTTTCCATATATTCTTTATATAAACTTAAATTTGTTGATGGTTGTAATGATGATGGTGATGAAGGTTTATTTATTTTATAATGCCCCCATGCATACGTATCAACACCATCTTCTCTTATATAACGCTTATCATCTAAATAACTTAAAACTAACTTACTAATATGTTGTGTATAAATTTGATGAATCTTTGATTTAAAAACATACATAGAATCATAATATAATTTCTTATCAACTAAACATTTCCTAAAATCACTTATATTTAACTTATTTGTTACTGAGTGTTTAACACCCTTAATTTTTTTAATTTCCTTATCCTCCCTATCAATTTTTATCGAATACATTTTCGCTCTTAAGCCAATGAATTCCTTTATAACTTTGCCATTGCACTCATCCTTTATCATACCCAATACTTTTTTATTTAACAATGATATGTTAAAAGCATTATCTTGCGGATATGCAGATGTATCGAAATGGGTGCTAATATCATTTCGAATATCATCATACATGTCATTTGTTCTTACATCATATATGAAGGAATCGGTGTCCATATAGTTCAAACTAATATTATCGAGATATTTCGGTTTCATGTAATCATAATGGAAATTATACATTTTCCATTTTGATAACTCTAAAACCGAAAATCCGATGTAAATGGGTTTATTATATTCAGTCTTTACTCTTCCCAACTCAATAGCAACCATATCGTCATGAATTTTTAACGAACTATGGAAATTGGGTCTAGCTATAAGAGCACTAGCACCTAATCTCTTACCCCTGCTTTCCCATTCACATACTATTTTAATGTCCTTACGTTTATCAACGTTTTCCATAGTTTTACCGTACACAGCGTTATTTAATAATTTAAAGAAATTTTGTTGGAAAGAGTTTTTTGCTAACGTCCGATGGTGATTGTTCAAGTCAATGTATATCTTCAACCAATTGGATTGATTAAATTGAAGAATTCTATGAATTTTCTTTAAAATCAATCCATGTTGAAGACATTGTTGTAATGTTCTGTAATGGATTACATAGTTTGTTTTGTCATTTAAGTCCGCAATTAATTTTACCTGTTTCATTATTTCTATTTTTTTTATTTGCAACACAAAACGGTAAGTCATTATGGTAGTCGTGTAATGTGGATGGATATTCTAAGTCTACTTCCAATATATACCCTAAATCGGAAGTTTCTTCAATGTTTGCAATATTGAAATTTTCAACGTCTTCAACCCATTTAAAATTTTTATAGGGGAGATATTGTGACATTGCATGACCATATAAATTATTCACATCTAAATACATTAGATAATTTGATTCCTTGGTTGAATCATAATCACTAATATATTTATTGTTAGCAATGGAATGACGTTTACTGCATTGTACAATACCTCCCCTAATACCCCGGAAAACAAAATTATACATGTTAATATCAGTTAGCAATTCTAACTCAATTTTAGTTGTTTTTAACATTGCATCCCACGATAGACCTGGGATGGTATAATATTGCGAGGGGTCTAAATTATAAATGTTTTTACAGATCTTGCGGAAATTTTCAAAAATATCGCATAACAAGAGAACATCTACTTTTAAATATAAAAGTAGATAATCCATTAAGGTTTTACATTGGAATGTAGACCATACCTTTTCGGCATGATTATAATCATCCTCACTACACGACTCATTAGTGAGTTTATTGAAAAATACTGAACGGGGTGGTAATTGAGTCTCTTGGAGACGATTCACAGAATTCAAATAGTCATACGGAAAGAAACCTTTACGCTTCATTAAACTAAATTCATTGTCATTTGTAAAATTAGATTTTATCATATTTAAGTCATCATCGGTTAAATAACTCGATAATTTGTCTAAACTAGATGGCATGAATCTTAATGAATCTAGAAAACGTAATTCAATTGTTTTCTTTTCATTTACCGATATCTTTTTTGATATTGAAATATATAATTCCTTGTTTAAAGGAATTATATTAATATCACCTTCAATTGATGACAGTTCTCTTACAAACAAATGACAATCATATGCCGAAAGATTATGAAAAAATATTTGTATGAAACTGGCGATTTGATATTCTAAATAACATTTGTTGTGGGCCGGACCTCTATATTCGCCAGTAAGATGACAATGGTCAGCTACTCGATCTTCAACAGATAAAAATTTATTGCAAATATGACAATTTGTATCTTCATTTTGTCTTATCTGTTGAAGTAGTGTCAAGGAATTCATTGGCTTGACTATACTTAAATAATTAGGATAAATATCTATACTATCCCTAACTAAACTATTGAAAAAATGTCTTGGTGAATTATCACCACTATAGATTTTAAATATATCTAAACTTGAGTCAAATGAACACTAAGGCCCGTTTTCACAACTTACCGATAGCTTAAAGAAGACTTTAAATGGCCTTATAAAAAGTGTTCTATTATTAAAACTTTACTTCAACCTTAAGTGAACGATAAAGTAGATTAAGGTTAATCCTACCTGGTAGGTTAAAGTAAAGTTCTAATAATGTAACACTTTTTATATGGCCGATAAAATCTTACCTTTAGCTATCGGTAAGTTGTGAAAACGGGCCTTAATATAATAGCTGTAAGCAAATGGAATGTGCTTTTGTGTCGATTTTACTTTCGTAGAATTTCATCTGTTGTTGATGCAGCATTTAAGATGACCATTTTTGTTTGATGAGATTTCATGTCGATAGTGCATGAGTCCTCTTCTTCCTTTACCAGCACATACTCGCAAAATAACTCAATGTTGAATTTTATTGCAGAATACTTCTGAATAATATTCTTGAACAATTGAATTATTTTCGGTTTTATTTCACCTAGAAACTTTTCGGGCAATAAATTATTTGAATCCTCGTTCTCCAGTAGATATGTGGCAATGCGGTTTTTAAAAGTAGATTTTATACACTTCACGTTATTATTGTCTTTAGATTTTTCACAATTAAATTTATGTTTACTTGTTCTCAAATGGTAATTAAATTTTGATTTTGATATATGTATATTACATGCATCGCAATAAACATCCTTAGCTTCACTTATTTCTTTAAGATGTTCGGTTAAATGATTATGCTTATGAAATTCATCGCGATTTGCGAATTTCAAGTTGCATGTAATGCACTTCCATGATGTTGACGGACCATCATGAAATAATCTAATATGACGCGTTAAGTTTTTATTTTGTGTAAACACTCTTTCACTCTTTCACTCTTTATTTAAGTAATTAAAAATTTAAAGTACACTTTATGATTTGTCAAACAAAACTGATTTCGATTGAGAAATAACAGCGGTATTTATACAAACATTTTTTCACAATTAAGCATATTTTTGGTACAGTCCCGTCATATTTCATTAGATAAAAAAATTTATAAATAAGGGGCGGGGCTTATTTTAGTAGAATTAAAGAATTTCAGAAAACCAAACATTCTTAGTTTTTGTTTTCTGTTTGACTTGTCACAGCTGCGTCAGCTCTATTCATGTATATTCTAAGTTGTTGTTGTTGTTGTTGTTGTTGTTATAAATAAGGAGGAGTAGAGTACGATAAGGCAAAATATTAATCAAGAAGTTACTTTCTACTGTTTTTTATAATATAATTCTGAGTATTTATGCTGATTAATTATGTAAACACAGTTAATGTGCAGCTGGTTGCTGTTGATACAAAAAAAAAAAATGGATGGAATCCTACTTTTCACATGAATAATCGTTATCAATCATACACACACACACAACCGATCAATAGTTGCTTAGATCCTTAGTCTGCTATAGTGAAACAGACCAGAGTCTCTGATTATAATCAAATATGCAACCCTTATACTGAGATTAGCTCACTATCCCACAAGCCTACCGAGGTATGTATATAAAAAGTCACTAGAAAACCTATGCAACAAAGTCATTAACTATTCTAAACACACACACAATAACTGAAAAACTAAAAATAATTATTCCACGATCAGTTTTATCGTTAATACGAAAACGCACAAGTAAAATTATCATCCCTCACAAAATTTTAAAATCTTCAAGACACGTACACGAAGAAATTTAACACCTGCTACTAAATAAATAAAAAAAAAATTTTCCTACAAATTCTTATGCACAAGTAAAATTATCATCCCTCACAAAATTTTAAAAATCATAAATAAACAACTTTTTTTTACACGTCATGTCCCTTTTGCCTCTATTTCTCAGGAGTGAATGTATAACCCAGCAAACAATTGTTTGCTTGCATGCTCCTAAATTGGAGGCAATAAGAAGGCGATATATAGGCGATAGTTTTTACATGAAATTGTTTACTGGGTTACGACATGCTCCCGGGCCACCTTAGCTACAATTTGGCATACATTTAATTTTGGGCGCTAGTTTTTTGTAGAACAAAGTTTTCAAAAAAGTATTTCTAGATAATTCACTCATTTTACTTATTTGGCCCTGGGGCCAAATTAAGGACTTCTGACTAACTTCTGTGAATTGGGCGTTGTAGCGGGCCACCTTAGCTACAATTTGACATACATTTAATTTTGGGCGCTAGTTTTTTGTAGAACAAAGTTTTCAAAAAAGAATTTCTAAATAATTCACTCATTTTACTTATTTGACCCTGGGTCCAAATTTAGGACTTCTGACTAACTTCTGTGAATTGGGCGTTGTAGCGGGCCACCTTAGCTACAATTTGACATACATTTCATTTTGGGCGCTAGTTTTTTGTATAACAAAGTTTTCAAAAAAGTGTTTCTAGCCAATTCACTCATTTTACTTTTTTGGCCCTGGGTCCAAATTTAGGACCTCTGACTAACTTCTGTGAACTGGGCGTTGTAGCGGGCCACCTTAGCTACAATTTGACATACATTTAATTTTGGGCGCTAGTTTTTTGTAGAACAAAGTTTTCAAAAAAGTATTTCTAGATAATTCACTCATTTTACTTATTTGGCCCTGGATCCAAATTTAGGACCTCTGACTAACTTCTGTGAACTGGGCGTTGTAGCGGGCCAAATTAGCTACAATTTGACATACATTTCATTTTGGGCGCTAGTTTTTTGTATAACAAAGTTTTCAAAAAAGTATTTCTGGCCAATTCACTCATTTTACTTTTTTGGCCCTGGGTCCAAATTTAGGACCTCTGACTAACTTCTGTGAACTGGGCGTTGTAGCGGGCCACCTTAGCTACAATTTGACATACAATTAATTTTGGGCGCTAGTTTTTTGTAGAACAAAGTTTTCAAAAAAGTATTTCTAGCCAATTCACTCATTTTACTTTTTTGACCCTGGGTCCAAATTTAGGACTTCTGACTAACTTCTGTGAATTGGGCGTTGTAGCGGGCCACCTTAGCTACAATTTGACATATATTTCATTTTGGGCGCTAGTTTTTTGTAGAACAAAGTTTTCAAAAAAGTATTTCTAGCCAATTCACTCATTTTACTTTTTTGGCCCTGGGGCCAAATTTAGGACTTCTTACTAACTTCTGTGAATTGGGCGTTGTAGCGGGCCACCTTAGCTACAATTTGACATACATTTCATTTTGGGCGCTAGTTTTTTGTAGAACAAAGTTTTCAAAAAAGTATTTCTAGATAATCACTCATTTGACTTATTTTGCCCTGGGGCCAAATTTAGGACTTCTGACTAACTTCTGTGAACTGGGCGTTGTAGCGGGCCACCTTAGCTACAATTTGACATACATTTCATTTTGGGCGCTAGTTTTTTGTAGAACAAAATTTTCAAAAAAGTATTTCTAGATAAGTCACACATTTTACTTATTTGGCCCTGGGTCCAAATTTAGGACCTCTGACTAACTTCTGTGAACTAGTTTTTTGTATAACAAAGTTTTCAAAAAAGTATTTCTAGCCAATTCACTCATTTTACTTTTTTGGCCCTGGGTCCAAATTTAGGACTTCTGACTAACTTCTGTGAACTGGGCGTTGTAGCGGGCCACCTAAGCTACAATTTGGCATACATTTAATTTTGGGCGCTAGTTTTTTGTAGAACAAAGTTTTCAAAAAAGTATTTCTAGATAATTCACTCATTTTACTTATTTGGCCCTGGGGCCAAATTTAGGACTTCTGACTAACTTCTGTGAATTGGGCGTTGTAGCGGGCCACCTTAGCTACAATTTGACATACATTTCATTTTGGGCGCTAGTTTTTTGTAAAACAAAGTTTTCAAAAAAGTATTTCTAGATAATTCACTCATTTTACTTATTTGGCCCTGGGGCCAAATTTAGGACTTCTGACTAACTTCTGTGAATTAGGCGTTGTAGCGGGCCACCTTAGCTGCACCTTAGGGCTCTATATGGGGCCTATGGTAAATTATTTACTGACATTTTTAAAATATAAAAGTATGACTTTTAGTCGTATAAAACGAGTTTGTCAAAAAAAAATTGTTATTTTTTTCAAAAAAATAAAAAACAGAAGTTAGTCAGAAGTCCTAAATTTGGCCCCAGGGTCAAAAAAGTAAAATGAGTGAGTTGGCTAGAAATACTTTTTTGAAAACTTTGTTCTACAAAAAACTAGCGCCCAAAATTAAATGTATGTCAAATTGTAGCTAAGGTGGCCCGCTACAACGCCCAGTTCACAGAAGTTAGTCAGAGGTCCTAAATTTGGACCCAGGGCCAAATAAGTAAAATGAGTGAATTATCTAGAAATACTTTTTTGAAAATTTTGTTCTACAAAAAATTAGCGCCCAAAATGAAATGTATGTCAAATTGTAGCTAAGGTGGCCCGCTACAACGCCCAGTTCACAGAAGTTAGTCAGAAGTCCTAAATTTGGCCCCAGGGCAAAATAAGTCAAATGAGTGATTATCTAGAAATACTTTTTTGAAAACTTTGTTCTACAAAAAACTAGCGCCCAAAATAAAATGTATGTCAAATTGTAGCTAATGCTAGGAACACAACTGGGACGAACGACGAATTTCGCCCTACACGACGAATTTTTTAGTAAAAATTCGCTGAGTAAATTCGTCGTATGAAACACAATAACGACGAATAACTAATTGAGAACGTTGTTTACTGTTTGTGTAAAGAGAGAGAAATAGTGTGACCAAATGAAAAAAAATTTACTTAAAAAACACAAACATTAACAAAAGCACAATTAAAAACTATTGTTGTAGTTATCTACTTTGTGTATTTATTTTAAATGCGATAAAATAATAAAAAAAAACAATTATTAAAGTAAAAAAGTAACAATTCCTTCAATTTTTCAGAAATGACCTTATACACTACCAGACTATTATATTGTATTATTTTTATTTTTTATTTTTATTTTATTTTTTTTATATTATATTTTTGTATATATTTTTTTTATATACTTAAAGACTTGAAAAATAAAATCCAACATGGTCGCCTGGTACTGATTTGTTCGTCGTTCGCCGGCATATGAAATAGAAATAAATCTATTGCAAGGTCGCCGCGTGTGACGAATTTCGGCCGACGCCTTGATTGTGTGTATTTTCATATAAACAAATATGTTTTATTTTTGTCGACGAATATTCGCGGCCAAAAATTCGTCGTTCGTCCCAGTTGTGTTCCTAGCATAAGGTGGCCCGCTACAACGCCCAACTCACAGAAGCTAGTCAGAAGTCCTAAATTTGGACCCAGGACCAAAAAAGTAAAATGAGTGAATTGGCTAGAAATAGTTTTTTGAAAACTTTGTTCTACAAAAAACTAGCGCCCAAAATGAAATGTATGTTAGTTAGAAGTCCTAAATTTGGCCCCAGGGCCAAATAAGTAAAATGAGTGAAGTTTAATAGAAATTAATTTTTTTTTTTAAACTTAAAATATATATTTTTAAGGAATCCAACACAAACATTTCTAAACTAATTTAAATATATTAGTTTTTCTAATAGTTTGTCGCAATATTTTAATTATTTATTATTTTATAAATAACATTTCCGGTTTTACTTTGTTATCTTGCCGAAATACTCTCCCATACACCGAAAACAAGAAGAAGATATTATTCTCTATAAAATGGCTAAAGATGCCATATCTATTCACAATATTTCGCTATTTTAACTTGGCTGCACCTAAGTTTAGTTCTGCTTGGCAGGGCTGTCAGATATGGCGATTTCTCGCCAAACGTGGCGATTTTGAAACGTGTCTGGCGATGGGATTTCCCATTTGGCGACTGGCGACTGTTATGGCGATTTCTGATATAACTGGCGATTAACTTGGCTATTTTTAGCATTTATATTATTTCGGAGATTTTGTTTAACAACTTGTCATTTTTTGTTATCATTACTAATAAAAAAAAACATATTAAGTGAATTTTATATTCAGTCACTATTTAATTCTATAAGTATGTAGGTCAAAACTCCAGTAATGAAATCGGTGAGGCTGAAGTGTACGATATTATAGACTTGTGTACCTAATTTAAGTTTTTAGCTGAATACATATGAATATAATCTCCATTTTATTTAATTTAAAAAAAAAAATTATAGAAACAAAACAAAATTTACATCGGCGACTTTTTTGTATTTTTTCTTAGTTTTTGGCAATTTTTGACTGAAACATTATACTAGTGTTTTTTGTATGCAAAATTTCATTTTAAAAAAAAGAAAATTTTACAAAAACTGAACAAAATCGACATTTGGCGATTTTTGGCGATTTCTGACATCCGGTTTGGCGATGGAGCTCAAAAAAATCTGACAACCCTGTTGACAACCAAATAGCCTATAATATTTTGTGCTGCCAAGTTTAACATAGTTTTTACATTTTCTGCGCATTGCCAGATTAATGCGTGTTGCCAGATTAGCTAATTTATGCCATAAATAATTTATGTTAAATTTTGTTTTTTAAAAATTCAATAGTTTTTTTAATAGTATTCTCTGTGCAGTGCGAGAATTATCTGTAATTTTTGTTATTTTCCAATAAATACTGGAATGGTATGAGAAAAAGTTTTCTGCAACAGTGGTATGTAAGGAGTTTTGGAACAAATCTAGTTTACAAATGCACCTCCAAATACATACAAAACTTAAAAATAAAAGTAATCGTGGCTATTCTGAAATACACGTCGAATAAGTGAACATTTACATGAAAACAAAACCAAATTGACAAAAATGGTTTTTGTTTATCATACAAAATTTACAGTTTTTAAAAGAGAAAGAAACGCGTTATACCTCTCGCGTTAATTTGATTTCAGAAGTGTATAGATAACAAAAATAATTTTCGAAAATTTTGTTTTGTTTTCCTGTAAATGTACACCGAAGTTTTCAGATATACATATATGCAATTTTCCACTACATTTGTGAACTTGTGGCCAATATTAGTATCATTTGAAAGCTTTAAAGTAGGGATTTAAAGAGACGTCTTTTTGCCGATACCTATACACAAAAGAAAATATCGGCGATACCGATACGAACATAAAATTTAAGTTTAAGGTAAAATTAACAAAACTCATGTAGAGTAATTTCTTTATTTTAAGATTACTGTGTAAGTATAAATATTTAAAATTGATAATAATATTTTAAAAACTACGAACTGAATTTTAATTCATGGTAAAATTACCAAAAGTTTTATTATTTCTTAAAAAAAAAAGTGTTAGAGATTATTATTTAAAGTTAATATTAATAAGAATTTTGTTTTTGTATCTCAGATGCGACAGAACTGATTTCTGCGCCACGTTCTTAAGTTTTTGGGTATAACAATTCATTCCGTTAGTAAACAAGCGAAAATGCATCTCTAGAAAATCTAAGGTATCTTGAGACTTCTTCTTTCTTATAACATTATCACAAACACTCCAAAGTTAGTTCTGGTAGACTTATCAGAACTTTTACTAGGTGTTGAGGTGACCGTGTCTGCAACACTTTCGGAATGCAGAGGCATGTTAAGTAGCTTATTAAGCAAATTTTTCAATATATTGTCCTTGAAATATTTGACATTTGTGTCTCAAATCGTTCATTTATTGAAATTGGCGACTTATTGAGTCGCTTAAGTTCCGCTTTCGCTTAATTTAACAGCTCCTGATATTTTCTTTGGAGTTACCTTAAGGGTAAGGTGCTTGTCAATAAGTTAAGAACTATCCAAGTGAAATTAAAAAAAGTTATTGGAAATGCACATCAGGTCGAAGCAATTAATGGCCACCATTTTAAAGATATAATCTTCAAAACATAATGTGAACATATTTTCAAGCTTAAAGGCTCAGTTAGGCGAATGTTGCTGTACTGTATCTGTACTGTATCCATCAGCTGTTCGGTTTTTGTTACAGTTATTTTCGGTTAATGGAGCCCCGCTTAATTGAGTTTCCCGTTTTATTGCACCAAAAATCATGGAACGAAATCATGTAGAATAACTGTCTATGTAAGAATACCCGTTTAGTTTAGTTCCGTTTAATTGCGTCACCCGCTTAATTATTTCGCAGAATAAGACCCCATTGCGAAAAACAAGAGCAAATGTTTCGGTTAATTGTTTTCGTCTACTTAATGTGTTTTTGCTCCACAAACGTAAAAAAATTATTTTGCGGCAAAAAGAGTGTACGATGAGCGTACCTGATTTTTATTTTGTTTTAAAAAACCTAATCCATTTTTTATCTTAATAAATAAAAAAATGAGTTTTATTTTCTGTCTACACATGGGTGTTTCGCTATATTGCACATCTTGCTCAATTAAGCGATTTTCGTTTTAATTGCGTCGGCGATTCAATTAACCGATTACTGCTTAATTGAGTTCCCGTTTAATGGCGTTAAAAGTCGTGCATTTTTAGAAACTCAATTAAGCGGAAATAACTGTATATGAAAACCAATACAAAAGCTTACCGAAATGCAATGTACCGTAGTTGCAACGTTCCAATCTGTATAAAATAGAATTTCATGCCGTTGTTACGTGACATTTGTAAGGCAGTGATGGGCGGCTTGTATGTTACATTGAATGCGGGTAATTTTGCTCTTCTTTGTTGGTACTTTTTTCAGTATATCTATGGAATTGCGACAAAACAACTTACAATACAACATATTTCCAAATATACATATGTTTAGATGTTTACAATAAACAAATGCATATACACATACAATGGAAATGTGAAACATATAAAAGACTTTAAAATGGTATCAAAACCTTGTTTGGTGTATGCACATTTACAATATATATATGCTTAAAATTTATATATTGTTACGAAAGTAACTTTAGTTAAGAATTATTTGTAATTATTGGTTAAGAATTAGATTAATTTCTGGGTTATCTTGTATTGATTAGTTATTAAGTATTTGTTAGTTATTTTATTAGTTAAAATTGTTATTGTATAAGTTATGCACACTTCGAGTGTAAAAATCAATGTACAGATGTGTTAAAATTGTTGTGCATAATGGTACTTCAACCCCACTGTAAACTAGAATGTTCTTTATTAAGTTATCTCAATCTATGGCAACGCCTAAAAGTATGCCTTAGTTTATGATGCCTAATAACTCAATTAATTCAGCCACATATATAGTAATAGCTGAATAAGTTTAATTAACGAAATAGCCATTATTAGGCGAACTTTATAGAGCCATCTAGACTTTAGAACTCGAACGTTCTATGGTCATTTGCCCGAGTATAAATAGGATCGCAAGAGATGGCATGATACATTCTAAGTTCTGACTTTTTCAAAAACGTATCACGCTGAGAAGATTATAAATTACGGTTGTTAAAGTGACTAAGTACTAAATAAAGTTGTGTAAATTTTAAACAGTAGCAAAAGTGTTGTGTTTATTTGTTTTATTTGAATTGCAATAAAAGAACTCGAAACGGTTTATTATAAAGGAAATAAACCAAAACGTTATTGAAAGGCAGTAACGTAACAATTGGTGTCAGAAGTGGGATTGCATAAATAAAATAAATAAAATAATAAAAAAATAGACTGCAATGAAATTTGAAGAGCTTAAAGTTGAACAATTCAAGAAAGAATTGGGCAAGTTGGATCTGCCAACTGCAGGTAATAAAACAGAGCTGCAGAAGAGACTATTAGATGAATTCGAGCGACGCAATATGGACATTGCGAGTTACGAATTCGAGGACAAAGAAGAAATAGAGGTATGTACTCGTGCTGTAGCTAGCAACATGGATTTTAACGCAATGTTTGCCGCTATGATGGCAAAAATAGATGAAAATTCAAGAGAAATGCTAGCTGAAACTTCTAGAAAAATTGATGAAACTTCTAGAAAAATGGACGATAAATCCAAAAGCATGGTACAGATGATAAAAGAGAATTTGAGTGATATTCTAGCTGAAACTTCAAGAAATGTAGAAAAAATGGTAAAGGAGAATTCAGTTACCATATTAGCTAAAATTCAAGAGAATTCTAGAATAATAAATGAGAAACTACTGGAGATTTCTACTGAAATAAATGAAAGAGTAGATAACTTGGAAATAGAATTCAACAAGATTTGATTTTGATGAAAAGCTACTCAATTTGGAAACAAAAGTTAATAACAGTCAATGTCAGGAGGGTTCGGTGAGAATTATTCCTGAGACCTCGAGTAGAATAAAGGCCCCAAGTTTTGACGGTAGTTTGCCATTAAATGTTTTTAAGTTCCAGTTCGATACAGTTGCCAACAGAAATGCATGGAACAGTGCGGAAAAAGCTATCGAGCTCATTCTTGCTTTAAAGGGGACTGCGGCTGAAGTGCTTGAAAGTGTACCAGTAAGTAGCAGAAACAATTATGATGAAATTATGGTAGCACTGCAACGTAAGTATGGAAGTGAACACAAAAAGGAAATCTACAAAATGGAGTTGCGTGGCAGAGTGCAAAAGGCAAACGAAACCTTACAGGACATCGCACTGGAGATTGAGCGGTTGGTACAGCTAACTTATCCTGGTGAAAATCATCCCTTTTTGGATAATTTTAAAACTGAGGCATTCGTGATGCTGATGTTAAAGTTGCGGTATGTGCATCACAAAAACCAACCTTTGCAGAAACTGTTTCATTTGCTTTAGCCCAGGAAATCGCAAGGATTATTTCAAGACCACAAGTAGGCAGAGTGCGAAGGCTCGATGTGACGGCCAATGGTGAAAGGGATATTGTGCAGGATTTAAAAGAGGCAGTTATGGAAGCTTTAAGCGAGAAGAAAACCAAAACTAAAATAAAATGCTATAACTGCGGTAAGACTGGTCACATAAAACGTAACTGCAAAGCACCAAGAAAACGTTCAAGATCTGCTTCACCGCCCAGAAATAACCAGCGGGGTGATCACCAGTCTTCACAACAATCCCCGTTAAACTAAAAAGAGCTAGCACTGCGGGGCATGAGCTAGCTCCCTCATATAAGGGCTCCACAATCTCCATCTCAGTAATGCAACAGAGTAATAGAAACCTTTCTGCTTGTGGTTATATCAACGGTCAAAAACGGGTTTTGATTGTGGACACTGGGGCATCACATTCGATCATTAGGTCTGATTTAATACAACAGTCCATCGAACCACTAAGGGGTGTGAGTCTGCGAACAGCTACGGGTGAGCTTTCCACCGTCTATGGAAAAGTAAAAGTAAAATTAAGTATGGCCAATACAAGCGCTCACCATGTATTTATTGTGGCTGATATTGTAGATGAAGTAATTATTGGCTCAGATTTTATAATTGGACAAGGTATTCGTCTGGATATGGGACGACAAATTATGACTTGGCGTAATGTTGAAATACCCCTTGATGTTGGATATGAAAGCAAGGCTCATGTAAGACAGTTACTCGCCTTTGCACGTGAAAAATTGCCACCCAAGTCAGAAACCATAGTATGGGCGCGAATGGAGGGAGATTGTGAGGACAACAATAGTGTATGGATGGTAGAGCCAGCATCAATAACAAGTGACATAGTAACAGCGAATGCCCTCGTTAAAACCAACAACAGCTTAGTTCCTGTAAGCGTTTTAAATTGATCAAACAGCGAAAAGGTCCTTACGCAGAACTTTAAGATTGGACAATGTGCTTCAACAGAGGCAATAATAAGTTGCGATGAACATCAAGATGCTGCTAAAAAGAGTATCAAGGACCAGGAATTACTAGAGGAACATGTGCGAAAATGGACCGAAAAACTGAGGCCGCCCGAGAGAAATAAGGCTAAACAATTACTAAAGAAATATGCCTTTATCTTTGCCTCGAAAGGTAAATACCAGGGCCGGACGTCAATAGTGAAACACGAAATTAACACCGGCGATGCTAAGCCAATAAAACAGGCCCCAAGAAGCATTCCTCTAGCAAAACGAAATGAAGTTAGAGACCTGGTTAATGAAATGGAACAGGACGGCATAATTAAACCATCATCAAGTCCCTGGAGTTCTCCGGTGGTTTTGGTAAAGACAAAAGATGGAAGTACTAGGTTCTGCGTAGACTACAGGAAACTAAATGACGTCACCAAAAAGGACAGTTATCCACTGCCTAGGATTGATGACACCCTGGACACGTTAGCCGGAACAGAATGGTTTTCCACATTAGATCTGCAGAGCGGCTATTGGCAAGTAGAAATTACAGAAAAGGATAAAGAGAAAACTGCTTTCAGTGCAAGTGATGGCTTATGGCAGTTTAATGTAATGCCATTTGGGCTCTGTAATGCTCCGGCTACATTTGAGCGTTTGATGGAACAGGTGTTGAAAGGTCTCCACCGAAAGACCTGTTTGGTGTACCTTGATGACATTATTGTCATGGGAAAAACATTTCCTGAACACCTGAAGAACCTCGAAGAGGTGTTGAAACGTATATCTACAGCCGGACTCAAGTTAAGTGTTAAGAAATGCTCACTGTTCCAGAAAGAAGTAAAATACCTAGGGCATCGTGTAACATCTGATGGCATTTCCACAGACGAAGAAAAAATACGAGCAGTTATGGATTTGCCTCGCGCTAAAAATCTACATGAGCTACACAGTTTTCTAGGTTTATGTACATACTACAGGCGTTTTGTACCGAGATTTGCAAATATTGCTGCAATTCTGCATGAATTGACCAAAAAGGCGCAGGCATATGACTGGGGTGAAGCACAGGAACGGGCATTCCAGAAGCTAAAGGAATTATTGTGCTCAGCACCAATTTTGGCTTATCCAATCGCGGGCGAAAAGACCACCGAAAGACCTGTTTGGTGTACCTTGATGACATTATTGTCATGGGAAAAACATTTCCTGAACACCTGAAGAACCTCGAAGAGGTGTTGAAACGTATATCTACAGCCGGACTCAAGTTAAGTGTTAAGAAATGCTCACTGTTCCAGAAAGAAGTAAAATACCTAGGGCATCGTGTAACATCTGATGGCATTTCCACAGACGAAGAAAAAATACGAGCAGTTATGGATTGGCCTCGCCCTAAAAATCTACATGAGCTACGCAGTTTTCTAGTGTAATAAGTTTGTTTTATCCAGCAAAATCAAACAAACGTTTATATTTTCTTTTATATTATTTATTCTTAATTTTTATTTAGTTAAATTATTTTATCTTTTTACTTATAAGCATACGGAACTATTTCTAGTTCTAATGCTTCTAGCTTCTTTGACTTGACTGTGTCTTAATACTAAAACTTCTTCTCTTAAATACTATTTTTACTTTTTACGTTCTTAATCTAGAATTCTAATAATAATCTTGACCCAATGCACAATAACAAAAACCGCGACCTTCCATAATGTAGTTTTACAACTCTATCCCACAACATTCAACACATGTGCCAATGTGTGTGTTCTTCAGTTTGTTTACTGTTATCATAAAACAAAACAGTCACCAACAAACTGACACAATTGCAATATGATCTTGTTATTTTTGTTATCAAGCACTTGGGTTGGTTACTCAAGTGATGAGTCATAAACACAAATTATTATTCGTTGTTTGTACCAAGAATAATAATGAAGGTCACACTGCACCCTTGCCGTGAGAGAAATCATACAATTTTCCCGATGAAAATTGTAGGATTACTCTTACTAAAAATTATGTTAAAATTTTCTTACTTATTACTACGCTTATTCTCCATACGGGTTTTCTTACAATGCTTTATTATACTAACATGCTTACATACTAAATGGTTTTACATTTTTGTTTACATACATATTTCTTAATTAAGTTATTATGTACAATTCTTTTCTTTTCTCTTTCACTTATAATATTTTTTTAATGTGTTTTTATGAAAAGCCTTAATGTTATTCCTAATCTCTACTAGAACATTAAAATCATCAATATCTACTACCTCGTACGGACCATGATAAGGTGGTTCGTTCTTCTTCCTACTTTCTACTCTGATTAAAACTAAGTCGCCTACTTCTAAATTAATGCTATTCGACTTTCCATATGAATCTAATTTCCTCTTATTCTTTACTACCTCTATCAACTTTCTTGCCCTTTCTAACGAAATTTTAAGCCTCAGCTTCAGTTCGTTTGCATAATTGTCTAAATTATATACCTTGGTACAGTTAGTTTTTTGTTCTCCTGGTAAACCAGGTATCTTCCCAAATACTAATTCAAAAGGCGAATACTCAGTATCAACGTGGGGTGTCGTATTATACGCAAAGCTGTAATATGGTATCCATGAATGCCAATTCCCATCACTCACGAACGACAAGAAATATTCATTAAGAACCCGATGATTCCTTTCGACCGTTCCTAGAGTTTCGTGATGATACGGCGTAGAGAATTTTTGTTCTATCTCCAGCAGGCTACAAATTTCTTTCATCAACTCATTCGTGAATTCCGTACCCCTGTCAGATTTCAATGTTTTGAATAACCCATATTTCAATATAAGGTTTTCAACCAAAGACTTAGCTATATATTTGGCTTCCTTCGTCTCCATCGGTGCGGCTACAACATACTTCGTTAACTCGCACTGCATTGTCAATATATAACGATAGTTGTCCAAAGGGCGTAGTGGTCCAACGGTATCTATAACCACTGTTTCAAAGCTTTGTGTTGGAGTATCTGTGACACAAAGTGGTTCCTTCGTGTGCCTTATTCGTTTATTTCTCTGGCATGTATCACATGTCGATATATACTTCTTTATCATTTTATACATGTTTTTCCAAATGTATTTTTGCTTCATTCTCAACATAGTTTTTCGTACCCCGAAATGTCCTCCGCATGGTGTCTTGTGGTATAACTCTATTAACTCGTTCTGCTTTTCTAACTCTGTAATTCTTTGAGGATCTGTGTATAGAAATATCGTGACGCCTTTTATACTTTTATCATTTATTTTCTTTTTCATTACCTCGTGGGTTATCATGTTGAATACATCATCACTTCTATTGAGTGCCTAATTCTTGTAATTCAAACTCTCCAATGTAGATAGTAGTTTCTTCACTGTATTATCAAAATAATAACAATTATCACCACATCTCACCTGGATTTCATTGAGACCTTTGTTGTCTTCAATCTTTACTTCCGTAGAAGAAATCTTCAAACCGAAAGGTAAACGAGTAAATTGATAATGACCATCTGGGGTCGAAAATGCCGTATAAGGTCTTGATTTGGTATTGAGCTCAATTTGGTGAAAAGAACTCGTCATGTCTAGGGTTGAAAAATATTTTGCTCTTCCTAATCTATCAAGAATGTCGTCCAGTCTAGTTAACGGAAATTTATCGTTGACTATCTTATCGTTCAATTTCCGGTAATCCACTACTAATCGCCATTTCTTTAAATCAGTTTGTCCTTTCTTGGGAACTAGGAGTAATGGAGCATTATAAGGACTTATGGAGGGTTCTATTAATCCTTCCTTTAAAAGACCTTTTACTTGTGCATTTATTTCTTCTGTCTGTGCCTGGGGCAAACGATATTTTTTTACATATACCGGGTTATTGTCGTTTAATTGAATGTTCTGTGAATAGAAATTATTTGTTGTTAAATGTTCGCCGTCCAGATGAAAGACAGACTGATATTTTTTTAGTATATCAAATAGCTCTTGTTTTGCTTCATCATCTTTGCTACCTATATCGAGTTCACCTAGTAATTTCTGAAATCTATCATCTGACTGTAGCTCTTTTTTGATCCCTGACGCATAGATATTGTAACTTTCCAAAGGTGTGGTCTCAACTTTGAGATTTTTAATTACTGTAGTTTTATCCAAAACGTTAAGTAATCTTATATGTTGATTACCAGTTTTGGGCACTATTGAATTTGCTAAAAACAAACCGTGTGTAATTTCACGACTAGTGATTACTGAATCCTCTTCTAACTCCACTTGAAAAGGTACAATGACTTCACTTCTTGGTGGGACACTCACCTGATTTATTCTAAGTGTCTTGTCGCATATCGGGAGCATTACACTCTCATAATCTATGTTCACGGTCAATATATACTTTCCATAATCGATATTACAATCATATTTATAAAGAAAATCTCTTCCTAGTATACCATCAATTTTAATAGGGAAATTACTGTCAACTAATTGTATTTTCTGATTTATTACTCTTTCACCTAATGTTATTTTTAATATCGTCGAGCCTAGAGATTTTATTTTGTACTTTGAAATACCAGTTAATAAGCAATAATCATCTGGGTCTTCTTCATAATTTTGTAATGTGTTTTCTTTACACAAAGATACGTCCGCACCCGTGTCTATTAAAAATGTTAAAGTTGTATTTGTGTCTTTTATGTTTAAGTTAATATAATTTCTAAGGTCGGAGGTAATTTTATAAATTTTATGTATTAATCGCTCTGTCCCGGAGTTTCTTGATGTATCACCGTCTCCGGACCTATCAAGTTTCCTTGGTTCTGTACATGATTTATGTTTCTATTCCTGTTCCTGTTGTAGTTGTGATTATTATTCCTTGACCTATTAATGTCGTCATTTCTACTTGTGTTCCTGTTGCTACTGTTAGCCTGTTGATTTCTGGTCCTATTGTAATTATTTCCCGCACTATTATCATTATTGCCGCTCCTACTGAGGCATTTCCTAGCAAAATGGTTGAGTTTTCCGCATTTGCTGCATTTTTTTCCTTGTGCTGGGCAGTCTCTTCCGTGTGATTGTCCGCATCTAGAGCACAGATTATTAGCTCCAGTGTCACGATTTACACGTCTTGTTGTCGTCTGGTAAAGGACACTTCTTTGTGACGTACGTGTCGCAGCTCTCTCAGCAATTTCTACTGCTGCAGTGAATGTGGTAACTTGGCTTGCATCTATAGTTGACATTAATTGAGGGTCTTCTAATCCATTTACGAAAGTGTTAAATGCTATCCTCATATTAGCTTTCATAATGGATGCACGGTGGTCTTCACCTTCCTCGGCTATTTGTATCTCATTCAATTCGGTCACTAGATTTTCGATCTTGCTTGCGAAACCCATAACGTTTCCACCTTTTTGTGACATTTGAGTTAGTTCGCTTAATACCCTATTCGAGGATTTTTGTGGTTTGTAAGCCAATTTCAATGCATCTTATAGCTCGCTAATGTTTGTTGGTATAGGCCCTTGCTTAATTCTGTTTTGTACTCTAATGTCAAGTCGGGATTTAAACATAAAGTTGAAAAACGAATTTTGGTTTTCATTGGGGACTGTTTCAGAAATTATGCTGAGGTTTGTGATGAAACTTTGCAGCTCATCTTTCTTACCCGTAAAAATTTTGACTAATTTGACGATAGTCGCCAATTCGTTCATGTCTAAGATGGCAGGCATTATGTTCCTATCTGTAGTACTTGGCCTAATGGATTGTACGTGGATTTTAAGCAATGTTTGGATCTCTTCTGCTAACTTGTTTAGCCTCTTAGTGTGTATACCTCTAATTTCTTCACTAATACTATCATCTGCTAATATATGGTTAGCCTCTGTAACTATATTTTCTACCTCCTGTTTTTTGTTTTTTATGGTTTCTAAAGAATAAGGCCTATTTGCGCATTTTTTTGCGTTAACTATGATTGTATCTAATTTCGCATACAGATGATCCATATGTTCTAGGTATTAATGTTTTTTTTTTATCTTTGTAGGTTTTTTATTTTTGTTGTTCTATTTAAGAGAAATAATTATATTGACATTTTATATTGACATTTTTAGAATATATTTTTAAGAGTTGCAATTCGCTCTTGTATTAGCACATATGCTCTTATGGAGAAACCGATAATTAGTGAAAATATTAAAATTAAAATTAATTTTACAGTATTTTTTGTTAATACTTTCATCATCTTCTCATTAAAAAAAAATTTTCTTATTTATTTTAATTACTTGAAATCAAATTTTTCAAATCTACCGCGTCTAACAATTCGTTTATACCTTCTATTATTTTTTCTTTTAGTTTATTTTCTTTCCTTGCTATAAACGTTAATATTAGAAACATGCAAATTACTAAACTAATTTGTATAACGATACTTTTCATCTTTTCTTTTTTTTTATTACTTTTTTGACTTAAAATATAACTTTAAAGTTTCCTCTAATTCCTCAATCCTTTCCCAGTACTTAGCAGCGTGCTGCCATGGAGGTGGTGGATCAGCATTTATTAGTCTTTTTAAATTTGCTATATCTCTCCTTATTTTTGTAACGTAGCCGCCTCTTCGCTTTGGTGGCTTTACCCTCGGTATCTTTGGTGGCTGCTCTATTGGCGTTGGTCTATTTCTTTTTTTATACTCTTCGATCGACAGCTTCTTGGGACCCGCTTCAATAGCTTTCGCCTCAGACATTTGCACCAGAACTTTTAACAATTTTACCTAACCTTGGATCATGGGCGAACTCGCCTCCGGTCCATCAGGTGCAGAAATTTTAAGCACTCTGTCGCTAACAACAAAAAAATTTTCACTGCTCTTTCCTTTTTCTTCCTGGATCTGATGTCCTTGACGTGTTCTTCTGCCGAACCGTCCTTCTAATTCTTGGCATGAATTAGGCACCTTGTTTTGTTATATATTTTTTTTCGATTCCCAGTGTTAGTTTTTTTTTCTTAGCACATTAGGAATGTTTGGCAGGATCGCCATGTAATAAGTTTGTTTTATCCAGCAAAATCAAACAAACGTTAATATTTTCTTTTATATTATTTATTCTTAATTTTTATTTAGTTAAATTATTTTATCTTTTTACTTATAAGCATACGGAACTATTTCTAGTTCTAGTGCTTCTAGCTTCTTTGACTTGACTGTGTCTTAATACTAAAACTTCTTCTCTTAAATACTATTTTTACTTTTTACGTTCTTAATCTAGAATTCTAATAATAATCTTGACCCAATGCACAATAACAAAAACCGCGACCTTCCATAATGTAGTTTTACACATCTGGTCGACATAAGTGCAACTCTATCCCACAACATTCAACACATGTGCCAATGTGTGTGTTCTTCAGTTTGTTTACTGTTATCATAAAACAAAACAGTCACCAACAAACTGACACAATTGCAATATGATCTTGTTATTTTTGTTATCAAGCACTTGGGTTGGTTACTCAAGTGGTGAGTCATAAACACAAATTATTATTCGTTGTTTGTACCAAGAATAATAATGAAGGTCACACTACACTAGGTTTATGTACATACTACTGGCGTTTTGTACCGAGCTTTGCAAATATTGCTGCAACTCTGCATGAATTGACCAAAAAGGCGCAGGCATATGACTGGGGTGAAGCACAGGAACGGGCATTCCAGAAGTTAAAGGAATTATTGTGCTCAGCACCAATTTTGGCTTATCCAATCGCGGGCGAAAAATTTGTGCTAGATACTGATGCGAGCGGATTCGGAATTGGAGGTGTGCTGTCCCAAGTAGTCAACGGTGTAGAGAAAGTCGTAGGCTATTACAGTCGAATACTTTCGAAGCCTGAGCGAAATTACTGCGTGACTCGGCGAGAGCTTCTGGCAGTACTTGAGTGCATAAAACATTTTCACAAATATTTGTATGGTCAACATTTTCATTTAAGAACAGACCATTCTGCAGTCAGGTGGTTGCTGCAATTTAAAAATCCGGAAGGCCAGATAGCTCTTTGGATTGAGCGCCTTCAGAGCTACGATTTTAGCATTGAACACAAAAAAGGTGGAAAACATGGTAATGCGGATGCTCTGTCAAGAAGACCCTGTAAGCTGGAATGCAAGCATTGCGTAAGGGCTGAAGGAAAGGAAAACATCTGTGACGTTCGTCTATTGCAAATAGTATCCAATGAAGACTGGTCGATGGCGCATTTTAGCAAAAATTCTGATAGCTAAGGAAGAAGGTAGAAGACCCGCACGAAATGAAATTGCGCCTGAAAGTCCACTGATGAAAGCATACTGGGCTCTGTGGAACAGCCTTCAAGTAGTAAATAGCTGCTTATACCGTACGTGGGAAAGTACTGACGGAAAATCAGTTGAAAACCTTATAGTAGTGCCGTCGGCAAAAGTAAAGGAAGTTCTGAGTGAATTTCATAACGGTCCTAGCGGTGGTCATCTGGGTGTGACTAAAACCTTAGAAAAATTAAAACAACGCTTCTACTGGGTTGGCTGCCAACAAGCTGTAGCTGATTGGATAGCAAATTGTGCACAATGCATTGCCGCTAAAGGCCCAGTAAGGAGAAGTCGTGGGCCACTACAACAGTATAATTCTGGTGCCCCATTTGAGCGAATCGCAATGGATATAGCTGGGCCCTTTCCTGTAAGTAATGCCGGAAACAAATATGTGCTAGTAGTCATCGATTACTTAAGTAAATGGCCGGAGGTATATGCGATCCCAAACCAAGAAGCTAGGACAGTGGTAGACGTCTTCGTAAACAATTGGGTGTGCCGCTACGGTGTTTCATTAGAAGTACATTCTGACCAGGGCAGAAATTTTGAATCTGCTATATTTAAGGAAATGTGTGAATTGTACGGAATAAGAAAACAAGAACAACCCCATTGCATCCGCAATCTGACGGCATGGTTGAAAGATTTAATCGTACATTAGAGGAACATTTGCGAAAAGTAGTCAGCACACAACAAAAAGACTGGGATGAACACATTCCAAAATTCCTGTTGGCGTATAGGTCAGCTGTTCACGACTCCACCTCTCGTACACCTGCCAAAATTATGTTTGAAACAGAACTGAGACTACCAGGGGATCTAGAGTTTGGTGTTAAGCCAATACCAACTGGTGAAAACATTGAAGGCTCCACCTCACAAGAACAAGAAACTCTTAATGAACTTCATGAATTTGTTCGAGACCGCATTAAGTTGTCTAGTGACAAGATGAAAGCCAGATACGATCGAGCGGCAAATTCGGAAGGATTTAAGGAGGGCCAGTTAGTTTTGCTTTTCAATCCCCAACGAAAGAAAGGAATATCTCCCAAATTACAGACACATTGGGATGGTCCATATAAGGTGATAAAGAAATTAAATGATGTTGTATACCGAATACAGAAATATAAAAGTCCAAGAGCCAAAATGAAAGTTGTTCATTTGGAACGATTAGCCCGGGACGAACAGGCTTAAGTGGGGGGCAGTGTTACGAAAGTAACTTTAGTTAAGAATTATTTGTAATTATTGGTTAAGAATTAGATTAATTTATGTGTTATATTGTATTGATTAGTTATTAAGTATTTGTTAGTTATTTTATTAGTTAAAATTGTTATTGTATAAGTTATGCACACTTCGAGTGTAAAAATCAATGTACAGATGTAATGTTAAAATTGTTGTGCATAATTGTACTTCAACCCCACTGTAAACTAGAATGTTCTTTATTAAGTTATCTCAATCTATGGCAACGCCTAAAAGTATGCCTTAGTTTATGATGCCTAATACTCAATTAATTCAGCCACATAGATAGTAATAGCTGCATAAGTTTAATTAACGAAATAGCCGTTATTAGGCGAACTTTATAGAGCCATCTAGACTTTAGAACTCGAACGTTCTATGGTCATTTGCCCGAGTATAAATAGGATCGCAAGAGATGGCATGATTCATTCTAAGTTCTGACTTTGTCAAAAACGTATCACACTGAGAAGATTATAAATTACGGTTGTTAAAGTGACTAAGTACTAAATAAAGTTGTGTAAATTGTAAACAGTAGCAAAAGTGTTGTGTTATTTGTTTTATTTGAATTGCAATAAAAGAACTCGAAACGGTTTATTATAAAGGAAATAAACCAAAACGTTATTGAAAGGCAGTAACGTAACAATATGCTAAAATACAAATTTATTTATTGTAAATCTATAATAAAAATATTAAATTATTAAAATTTTTTACATACACAAAATACTGTTTTAATACCATTTAAATCACGTGGTACCTTTTCTGCACAACGGTAACCATTTGAACATTTTTGATTCCCATCACTGTGTGTTTTGTTTTATGTATACTCGTGCCTTTTGTTTATGTATGGGAAAACATATGACACGTTTTTAAACGTTCTATAAGTGCACCAACGTGCTTACAGTACGGTGCGGTACATTACGGGTGCAGCAACGTTCGCCTAACTGAGCCTTAAATCTAAATTTTAATAAATGCCGACGTTTGAGAAAATCAGAAAAAAAGTTACAGTAGTTTTGACTTAACTGCCTTTTGTTTACGTGCACTTCTGACTTAACTGCACAAAATTGTTAATTTTTGGAATTATTCTTTATATTTCCATGCAAATTTCTTTTTTAAGTGAACTTTCTATACCTGCACATTTAAGATAAATGCACAAAATTTTTGGCATTTTAAAATTATTTTCATACAAAAAATCAAAGTTAGCTGTACTTTGACTTAACAGCCCAAAATACATATTTTCTGGAATTATTCTTCAAAATCCTTTTTTACGTGCATTTTGTATACCTGCACATTTTTCATATTTTTGGGCAGCTTTAAAATATTTTCATACAAAACATCACATAAAAATATTTGGTAGTCAATTTTTCACATAAATATCCAATTTTTTCCATAAATTTTTATGTTCTTTGTGAATTCTCATTGTTTTTGTTAATGTTTCTTTCATATTAAATAAACATACATACATGTATAAAATGATCTGTTATTTCCCAGCTAGCATAGGCTGTTTGTTAGACGATTATGTTTAATATACAACTCCTAAAATAATCTTCGGATGATTATCTGACGAGTAACAAAACAAAAACATCTAAATCTTATTGTAATTTATTATTTATTTTTTGACTCCTCGTCTTGGAATGAACCTTTTAAGAGTCGTTTAACAGTTACTGAGCTTCCTAAAAAATACCGTTTTTGAAGTATGAAAATGCTATTGTCAATTCAATTATAATAAAACAAACCGGCCTAAGGATCTGTAAAAAAGGATTTTCCGACAGGATGGTGTTAATTTCGCGACCTGAAGGTTTGTTTTATAGAAATTTTTTGAAAATTAGAAGTTTTAGCATGAAAAATACGCTTGATGCCCTTATTAAGGTAGCTCAGTCATACGGCTGAGCATTTCACGAGCTGTAAAATAATACCTACATGAGTCTTAAACCACTCTTGGCATGCTTTTTGAAAGACTCGTTAGATAATCTCTACATACATCATAAACGATTCCCTTTACGATTAATATAAGCGTTTTTCGCTGCGTTATGGTGGAATCTCTCATAGGAATCAGCACGTGTAACAGTTTCTCCCGTGCGAGGAATTGTCTACAATCAAAAAATGAGCTTGTCGACGATCAAAAACACTCTTTGTGAGATTCCCAGTAGACTCCTATACGATTGAAAATGCTAGCTCGGTTGAAATAAAATATTAATAATATATAAAAATTTATGTAGTAATAAAATAATTTTTATACCCTCCACCACAATTAGTTGTGAAGAGGGTATATTAAGTTTGTCATTCCGTGTGAAACTTTTTTATTATTCATCTCAGACCCCATAAAGTATATATATTCTGGATCCTTGAGTAATTCTAAGTCGATTTAGCCATGCCCGTCTGTCCGTCTGTTGAAAACACGCTCACTTTCGAACAACTCAAAAGAAATGAACAAACTTGGTGCCAAATTGTTTGTAGTTATCCTTAGCAGTTTGGGATTGAAATCCAGCAAAATCGGTTTAGTAGGACCAGAGCTATGAATCAAAATGTGGAACCACCACCTAAAAAATTGATAAATTTGTTACAAAAAATAACATAAATGGTGGAACAAGGCACGGAATGAGATAAGATTTTGCGAAAATTTATTTTATTTAACTGGAAATCACGCTGTTAAATATCGTGAATATCCTTTCGCAATTTACCCTAAGCCCCATATAACACTACTCCCGGAAAGCAGTTTAGTACGCCTAAAACCGTAAAAAATAACGCTTGCGTAACAAAATTTGGTACGTCACAGTTTTTTAGGACTAAAAATAACACTGTGAAATTTCGTGACGATCGGTCCATAATTTACCTTAGGCTTCATATAAACCCTACTACCGGAAAACAGTTTCGTACGCCTAAAACCGTAAAAAATAATGCAATCATAACAAATTTTGGCTCGTCACATTTTTATAGGACTATAAATGATACTGTGAAATTTCGTGAAGATCGGTACATAATTTACCCTAGGCCCCATAGAAACCCTACTCCCGGAAAACAGTTAAGTACACCTAAAACCATAATTAATAATGCTATCATAACAGAAATTGGTACGTCATAGTTTTAAAGGACTAGAAATTACGCTGTGAAATATAAACCCTACTACTGGAAAACAGTTTAGTCGCCTAAAACCATGATTAATAACAAATCGTCACAGTTTAAGATAATAATAATAAATAGACATCATACAGATTTTACTTTTTAAACATTCGACCTGTCGGAGGAGGGTATAAAAGATTCGGCACAGCCGAATATAGCACTCTAACTTGTTTTATTCTACTTTTAAATCAAACATTTTACTTAAGCTGCACTTTTGAGCAGCTAACCACAAACTACTGTATTCTTTAAATATATCATTACGATACTTATGAGCCACCCTGTATTTTGTATGGTCATTAGCATTTTTGTATATGCTAGACACAGAAGACAAAAATGTAAAGTGTGTAAAAGCAATAAATAAGGTATACTTTATGGTTTTAAAAAGTTACTGCTTTTAAAAACTGTAGAAAAATTGTGTTGCTTGAACAAACATACTTAAAGTAAAATTTTCTCGTTTCTAATGTGCTGTTTTTAAGTGACAGGCGATTGATTGTATTGTAAAATTTATATGAAAAACGCTCAGTTTTTTAGTCTTTGGAAACAGCTCATAAGTTCTTCTCAAATGATTTTCTATTTGAGGGAAATTATATATTGGTAAAAAAAATTATCAAAAATATGATAAAACCATTTTTCTGGCAACGCTGATGTTCATTATGTTAGTGCTGGTTCACACACGTCAAGTTTGACTCTTCAAGTCTTGATCTTTTAGGTGAAAAGGGAAAAGAGAATGCCATTTCCTTTCCCCTCTCTCCTAAAAACTCAAGACTTGACGAGTCAAACTTGACGTGTGTGAACCGGCACTTAGGTTCTAAAAATAATTTAACTTGGTAGCACTTCTTGAAAAAGCACTAAATTTTAAATAGCCATATTAGAGTCACTCTCCTTAAAATGAGAGGACTTTTTTATTACTCTCTTCAAATTGAGTACTTTGATAACTTACTTTGTTATCTTCTCGGCCGAAAAAAAAGTGTGTTATTTCAATTCCACGTGTTTTTGTAAACAACTTCAACAAAAAAAAGTTTGTTATTTCAATTCCATGATGTCCGCAAGTAATAATATGACAACAAAAGTTAAAAATTAACTTGAAAAATCACATATATAGTTTGTTAGATTTTAAAACCGACAAATATCGGTGTGAGAAAAATTGGAAAACGTATTTTTATGTAGAAAGACCGTAGGAATCCAAATAACTGGTTGTCACTTCGAGAATTTAGCCGTTTATAGGGTGTAGCCAAAAAAGTGTAAAAATCAAAATTCCATATATATATATATAGTTTGTTACTATATAAAACCGACAAATATCGGTGTGAGAAAAATTGGAAAACGTATTTCTATGTAGAAAGACCGTAGGAATCCAAATAACGGGTTGTCACTTTCGAGAATTTAGCCGTTTATAGGGTATAGCCAAAAAAGTGTAAAAATCAAAATTCCATATATATATATAGTTTGTTACTATATAAAACCGACAAATATTGGTGTGAGAAAAATTGGAAAACGTATATCTATGTAGAAAGACCGTAGGAATCCAAATAACGAGTTGTCACTTTCTAGAAATTAGCCGTTTATAGGGTGTAGCAAAAAAAGTGTAAAAATCGAAATTCTATATCTATATGGTTTGTTACTATATAAAACCGATAAACATCGTAACATGTAATATTACAAATGACAAAAATAGAAACTACTACTGTAATTATTTAATGTATATAATATTCATGTGTAAAGAAATTTTTATTTATTCATACTAATTAGTACTGCAGATAGGTTATTTCGTTTCAGACTTTTACAATTCCAAAAAAACCTAAGTGTCATAACATAAGTTGTGATTAGAAAAACAAAATTTTCTCAACCGATATATATTACTGGTTTTATTTTAATCAAAATGTGTAATTTTCGTTTCAATATCGTTAAAAGTTCCAATTTTATAACGTTTTAGGTTATTTCGTCTTTTAGTTGACGATATATACATACATATTAAAATTAGTTATAACTGTTATGTTATTTCTTATTAAAAATAATTAGTTATATATCTATCAAATAGATTAAATATTCTATTATTTAATAGGTATTGAGTCAGCCTTTTTGTTCTACACGTGTGTTAAGACTAATGCTAAGTTTTCTGGCGTTGCCAGACTATATACATAAATATGGTTATCCACAATACTAAACTGCAAGAGTTATACGCCAGCGTTTAAAAAGCTGCAGTTGAGATAGTAAAAGTCATAAGATTGTGCTGTAACTTCGACATCTTCATTTGTCATTGGACAAAAATAAACCGTTGACTTTACTTCTGATTTATTAAATGAAAACAGTCGCAGTGAATGCAAAAGCAAAAAACGAAATGTTGTACACAACAAAAAACATCGGCAGTCAACATGTTCGGCAGTGTTTTGTTTGACCTACTGAAACTTTTAAAAAATCCCGTCGTTAACGAAGATGGGACGTTGCGTTTTTGTTTTTGTTTTCCATATTTTTTTTAAATAATACATGCGTACATATATACTTAAATATGTACATACATATTTATTTATTTTAAAGCTTAACAAATCTTTTTAATTTTTTGAAATTAAATAAAACTTAAAATAACATTATCGCTTTCATATACATACAATGAACACAACGTCCCATCTTCGTTAACTTCGGGATTTATTAAAAGTTTCAGTCTGTCAAACCAAACACTTTCGAACATGTCGGCTGCTGATGTTCTTTGTTGTGTTCAACTTTTCGTTTTTTGCCTTTGCCTTCACTGCGACTGTTTTCATTTAATGAATCAGAAGTAAAAGCAACGGTTTATTTTTGTCTAATGAAAAATCAGAAAGTGGAAGAAAAAGCTATTTTTTGATTTTGACTGCAGCTTTTTAAACCCTGTTATACGCTACATTACTCCCCCTTCAGTGATGCTGTCCAACGTAAATTGAACATATCTTCCTGGGCGTCTTATCTCACGACCCCTACGATTAGTCCTGATCCACTCTGGTGCCTCAGGTTGAATTTCACCTGGTATATCCACAGATTGAGGATGTTCAGTGGTCGTCTGTTGTTGAGATGTTTCTGAAGATTGAACATGATCAGTAGTTGTAGGGTGCAACTCAGAAAAATTTTGACTTTCCTGATTACTGATGTATGCTGCTTTGACTCTGTCGATACTGACCTTTGTAACCTTATCTCCGAATTTTATGCTAAAAGTTTTGTTATTTCTGCTTACAACTTCGTAGGGTCCAACATATGGTGGCTTTAATGGTGGTCGTTCTGTATCGTCCCGTAGGAATACGTGAGTACAATGTGCTAGATCCTTTTGAATGAATATTTTATTTGTGCAGTGCTGGGAAGTTGGTACAGGTTTCAAATCATTTATAACATTTCGTAGGTTCTGTACAAAATCACTGTTAATATTTCCTTTAGATGGTTTTTCGAAAAATTCACAAGGCAGCCTCAAGGTTGAACCATATACCATTTCAGCCGGTGAAGCACACAGATCTTCCTTTAACGTTGATCGTAGACCAAGAAGAACAATAGGTAAACTGTCAACCCAGTTGCTAGAGGTGTGGCATTTTATAGCACTTTTCAGTGTACGATGTGTCCGTCCTATTAGACCATTTGCCTGTGGGTGATATGCAGTAGTACGTAAGTGTTTTGATCCTGTGAGTCGAGACAATTCATTGAACAATGTTGATTCGAATTGCCTGCCTCGGTCAGTTGTAATTGCGCCAGGCATTCCAAATTGTGCTATCCAGCCGTGTAAAAATGCACTGGCAACTGTTTCGGCAGTGATGTCTTTCATAGGTATTGCAACTGGCCATCGTGTAAACCGATCCACACATGTGAGGCAGTATTTGTACTCGTTTGAAATCGGAAGCGGGCCTATAATGTCTATATTTACGTGTTTAAATCGCTCATCTGGTACGTTAAAACTTTCCAAAGCACTTTTGTTGTGTCTTGTTACCTTACAACGCTGACAAGGAATGCAGTTTCTTACCATGTTAGCAAGGTCTTTCCTAATATTTTTCCATACAAAACGTTCGGTCATCAGTTTTATGGTCGAACGTTTACCAGGGTGTGACATATTATGCAAAGAATTAAAAACTTGTGTTCTAAACTTCTTAGTGACGTAAGGACGCATGCGATTGTTGGATATATCGCACCATACAGAACAACCAGAATTCAGTATGGGAACAAGTTTTAACTGAAGACTGCTGTCCAACTTAGCATCATCAATTTCTGCATCATTACTTTGGTCCATAGATAATTTTTCAAAATCTATTTGCTTACCGTTGAATATTGATTCTACCCGTGATAATATGTCAGCTACCAAATTATCTTTACCTGAAATATGTTGAATGTTTGTGGTATACTCACTTATAAAACTTAAATGATTAAATTGCTTTGGTGTTAATTTTCCGGTTTCTGATGAAAGGCGAACGTTAATGGCTTATGGTCAGTGAGCACAACACAGTCCCGGCCATCGATGAAATGTGCAAAATGCCTGATGGCCTGGTAGATAGCCAGCAGCTCCCTGTCGTACGTGCTGAGCCGCTTCTGAGAATCTGTCATTTTCTTCGAAAAAAAACCGAGGGGTTTTAGTTGACCCTCTACCACTTCGTGAATAGCTGCGCCAACACAAAAGTTGCTTGCGTCGACATGAAGACTTAACGTTGCATTTGGTGATGGGTATGTTAGTAAAACTGCATTAGCAAGAGATGTTTTGCATTGTTCAAATGCCAAAGATGATTCATCGTCCTACTGAACTACAGACTTGTCATTCTTTATATTTCCCTTTATTAATTTTTGTAATTTATTTTGTCTACATGCTGCCTTTGGAAGAAATCGACGGTAATAATTTAATAATGCAATAAATCTTCTTAGCTCGTGTGCGATCTTTGGTTTTTTAAAATTAAGTACTGCATCAACTTTTTCCGTAGTTGGCTTTACACCTTCTGCTGATATACTATGGCCCAGAAAAATTATTTCAGTTTGTCCAAAAATGCATTTCGAAATTTTAATTTTGAGTCCATATTTCCGCAATCGGTCAAACACTATTTTTAAATGTTGTAAATGCTCCTCTTTGTTAGAAGATGCGATGCATATGTCGTCGATATACACTATCACGAAGTCCAAATCTCTAAAAATCACATCCATAAATCTTTGAAAGGTCTGACTTGCATTTCGCAGTCCAAATGTCATGACATTGAATTCAAATAACACAAAAGGCGTTATTATTGCTGTCTTTTCTCGGTCTTCAGGCGCTATAGGGATTTGATTATACGCCCGTTCCAGGGCCAAGGTACTAAAAATGGATTTTCCGTATAATCTATGAGAAACGTCCTGAACATGAGGTATAGGGTACCTGTCTGGCTTAGTTGCGGCGTTCAATCTTCTGTAATCGCCGCATGGCCGCCACTCACCGCTAGTCTTTTTCGGCGCTAAATGTAATGGACTTGCCCATTGACTGCTACTTGGACGACATATACCCTGTTGTAACATATAATTAAATTCACGTTTCACAATTTCTAACTTGTCTGGATTTAGCCTTCTGGCCTTAGAAAATATAGGTGGACCCTGGGTTATAATATGATGATGAACACTGCTTCCTTCATTGACTTCTGTGAATTTAAATGGCTGCGTCAAATCTTTGAACTCTTCGAGTAGTTTTTTTTATCCATATATCAATATTCGGTGATATGGTGTATATTTGTTCTACGCTATTTGTGCATTTAAATCCGTTGACCATAAGTTTTGTCTTTGCATCAATTAATTTCTTTCGGCGTACGTCAACCAGCAAATCGTATTTATGCAAGAAGTCCACACCAATGATTGGTTTTGTAACATCAGCAAGGAGAAATTCAAAGTTCATGCTTCTTCTTAACCCGAGGTCGACTGGAATAACTTTAGTGCCATACGTTTTAATTGGTGTGCCGTTTGCTGCAAATAAATTATTTGTTTGGACATTATTTCGATCGGTAGGAGTGAATACTGAAAAATCGGCACCGGTATCTATAAGATATTTAATTTTAGTTTTTCGATCAGTTACAAAAAGGCGACGGCATTCTGCTACGCTCTCTCTATCAGCCGCCGAGGACAGAGCAGCAGTTAGTTTTCCGGAGTCAATTTCTTGAACTGGCAAGGTTCGATACATTTTCTTGCCTTGTCACCATAACGATAATGATACTTACAAAATGGAAAACGTACTTTGGAATTACCACGTTGTGAAGAACGATCTCTGAAGCTTGATCGACTTGAATTTTGCTGTCGGGACAATCGTAATTCAGCCACTTCTTTTCTAAGGTTCTCTATTTCGACCTGAAGAGGTGAACTACTTTGGATGGTCGCTATTGAGGCAAAATTTTGCATTACCATCATTTTGTCCGCTTGTGCTGCCATTTTCACTGAATCTCCATCGACGATTGCGATTATTGCACGAATTGATTCGGGCAGCCGTTCCATCCATAGAGACTTTAGAGCTTCATTGAACATTTTGTCGCCGGCCAAATCTTTCATCCGTTTTAATAGCTGATACGGCTTTAGATCGCCCAACTCTATTTCCCTAATTAATTTTCTTAGCTTCTTCTGGTCAGAGTCAGTATATTCCACTATCAAAGCTTTTTTACAGCCTCATATTTACCCTGTTGGGGTGGATTCCGTATTATATCCGCAATTTGCAACAGATACTGTGGCTCAAGGGAGGATACAACATGGTGATATTTTGTATCGTCAGTCTTTACACCCGAAACGGCAAATTGGGATTCCATTTGAATGAAGTACAGGTCAGGCTGCTCTTTGCAAAACACTGGTGGTTTAACGCCAACACGAAATACTTCGCAAGTTGTGGAAGCTGCTATAGCAACCTGCTCAGCTTTATCGCCATCTTCCAACATTTTATAAAAATTTCGGGGTCACCAATGTGGAGTATGCGATAGTAAAACAACACAGGATACCAAATAAGTTTTTGATAATATTTTTTTAATATTCTATTATTTAATAGGTATTAAGGTGTGTTAAGACTAATGCTAAGTTTTCTGGCGTTGCCAGACTATATACATAAATATGGTTATCCACAATACTAAAGGCCAGTTTACACGGTAATACAATGTATTACGACTTTGTAGAATCAAAATATTATGAATTTCTCTCCGTGTTTAAAAGAAAAAAAATAAAAATCTGTTGTAAGTATAATTCATGTTTACACGGATGGTATAAGTAAAATCAAAAATAATAACAACAAAACAGATGGTTGCAGTTTTAAATTTTTACAAAAACAACATAAAAATTTCCTGAGTTGACTTTAGTTGTTTTTGTAATTGTATAAAAATGCTACCACCTTCAATATCTCCGTTAAAATACACCTCTGGTGTGATGAAAACACATAAGTTTCTAAAATGGTTTAGAAAAAAACCATTTACCGACCGCTTGTCAGATTTTGTATTCGTATTCTCTCTTACTCAATGCATTTTGCTTTTACATGATATGATTTCTCTCATTATACATTATGTCGTAATACAATGTATTACCGTGTAAACTGGCCTTAAACTGCAAGAGTTATACGCTACAAGTCCTTGGTCTATACGAAGCTTAAGACCTTTGTGCTTAACTTCATATATTGAATAACTAATTCAAATAGATTATTTTCTGTGACTTGCGCAAAAATCAAAAGTATTACATCGATAAAATAATAATTTTGGATACTGCTTATTCGATAGTCCAGTCTTTTTAGTTAAAAATTTTAATTGGAATTATACCATGTTTCCAAGGTACGTGCTTCGCTCTCTATTCATGCTTCACATCCCAATCATGAACGAAGCAACTGCTTCGCCATACAAAATTTTGAGAGCGAAGCAAGTAGATTCATATTGAATCTACTTGCGAAGCACGAAAAATTACTCTCTTCTCTAATTCTTATCGCAAGGTTATCTGAACTAGCTGTAAAAATCGATTGTTTCAGAGTTGTCAACTCGGTGCGTTTCGCAAAATTTTGGTACTTTTTAAATTTTGTTCTGCTATAACAATAATGATGAGAACTTGAAATAATTAAAATAAATTTTTGATCACCTTTTCAAAAGTTTTAAGCTGAATTTATTAAATCAATTTACGAAAATATATCATCTTGTACAAATGAATGCAAACATAAATACTATCCCTTATATTCATTAAAAAACGAATTTTTTATGAAAATCTGTTTAATAAACGTGTCATATACCCAAACTATTTTTTATTAATATGGAGGTATGTATTTATTAGGCTGTTGCAAAAGTACAAAAAACAAATACTTAAACACATTCCCTTTTTTTCGTGTATTTGTTTTATTGTACCTTCTCTTTAGAGAGACAATTGCTGTTCTCTTTTATAAGAAACAAACATTGTGTTTATTGTTTTTGAAAAAAATAAATAAAGCAAGTCTTAAGCATGGTAAGAAGTAAGCAAAATAAAAACAAGAACATGCACATGTTTGGACTTAAGACAAGAAGTTCTTAAACCATTTACTAAAATACTTGAGTATTTTTGTAAGTTTTATTTTGTTTGTATGAAATTTCGCTTTTGTTTAATTTGATGTTATGATTAAATTATCAACATAGCAATAGTTATATAGGTATACCTAGATACGTATGTACATACATATGTATATTCCATAAAATTAACTGCTAAATTAATGCTAAAAATAAAAACCAAGAGAATTTCCGTAAAAATATTTACCTACATATCGTCATTTAAATTTACAAAAGCCATAAGTTGCGTTGGAAAAATTTTACAGGAGAAGACAAAGACTTAAATCAAAACTAGAAAAATTTTTATTTTTATTTTTATTTTATACTGTATTAAAACTATTAAAATTACCAAAAGAGACAAAATATAAATAACGGTAACACAAAGTAATAGTTTTTATTTTAATAATTAGTAATAATCTGCAAATAAGACAAATTAAAAAGCAATAACCATTGCTTGCATTTAATGCTTAAAATACCCACATTGTAAAATAAGAATCTTGCAAAGTACTTACAGAACATTAGCAAAAAAAATGTTTACTGTAATTTATTTATAGTGAGTAAGAATGAGTAAATACAAGAACTCTGAGCGTATAAAGAGAATAATTTCTTTTATTTGTTTTTTTTTTGTTTTGAATTTATTTGCTTTGATTCCCTTTTGTACTTAGCTTTACTCTGAGAATTTTTAAAAAAGCAAATGTTTTTGAATTTAAATGTACTTAGTGCAAAAGCCTAGTATTTATGTAGAAATTTGTTTAATTTTTTTATAAAGTTTTTGGTGTTTCATTTTTAACTATGTAAAAGGCTGTTTTATTGTTATATTTTTTTTATAAAAATATTAAACTTCTTAAAAAATATATATATTTTAAAAAATATTTTTATAACACGATATATACTGAACTGTTGCTAATTTAGAATCCTAACTAGATATTTAGTGTTGAATTCTTTATAAAAAAAATTAGATATATTTTATGCAATTAAATAAAATTTACCTAGTATATATGAATACCAGGTCGAATTCAACAGAGTAAACTCGTCACTACAACAATTACAACTCTAATAAAAACAACATAAGTATACATACATCTTTTGTAATCAATTTTAATAAAAGTTTCACACAAAATGAGTTTTTTCTCAAAAAGTTTTATCTTCGGCAATTAAATGTAATTAAAACAAAAAAATTAAAGAAGAACATTTTTTGACAAATTTGACTTAACAGCTAACGAGCAGTTGCTCTAAAGAGTTTACCTTGTTGAATTTGCCTTAAATGAATGCAAACAAATTTGTGTAGTTTTTTTATCTTTGACAAGTTTTATTTTTTTTTATAAAAACTCTGAACTGTAAAGACTTTTTTATTGTTATACAGTAGAATCGCAAAAACGTAAACCGAATTATTCCAAGGGTTGTTTACTTTTTCGAAATATTAAATATTCTAAGCGGTATTTAGAGTCTAAACACAATGTTTGCGGTGCGGTGCGATTTCTCGTTGCGGAAGAGAAAAATAAACATAAAACAACGGAAGACGGCGAGGAAATAGTTGTCATTTTTTGTTTAAATTTTTATTAATTTATTTGTGCACACATTTTTATCATGTTGTTTGTTTTCCATAATGTTGAAAATAAGTCGCATTTGAAATTGGTGGCGAGAAAAACAAAATGTAGATATTTTGAATTTAAAATATGTTTTTATATAGAAGGAATATAAATGATGAATGCATAATTTATATGATGAAAATAAAAAAAAACCATTGTTACATATATTTTGTTATTTTAAATTTTTTTTAGCCTTTCCTTGTTTTGGTTTTATTAGGTGCTGCCAGATAAATTTGTGTAAAAATCGTCAATTTTCTGAGAAAAAAATATAAAAGATCCTCCTTTTTTGTTTTAAAAATCGTGTAATTTAAAATAAATTTTAAACAAATTTGTTTCGACTTTTATTAAAACATAATCAAACAAAAACAAAGTTAAAGTTCATGGGTATTTAATAATTTCTTTAAATTTATATTTCTTTTGTTAAGCTGAAGGATAATTTTTTATAAAACTATTTATTTTCTTTAATCCGATAACAATTAAAAATTGTTTTTCCCTGAAGAAGTCACACAAAGGCATGAGAAAATATCATATTAAACAAAAAATAAAATAAATGGCCCATATCTATAGTCATAAACAAAGCATACTTTAAGAGTTCTAAAGTAAACTTTTATTAAAAATATGCTTTTGATCTACTATAGACAAGCAAAAGCATACTTTACACGTTAAGCCCGATGTTAATTTTAAAACCAGCTGAAGTTGTGTTTAACTCATTTAACAACAGCATCAGCTGTTTTTCGCCAAATAAAAAAGTACTTGCAAAAACTTAAAAATGTTTATGTTATAAGATGTTGGCTGATATTTTGCAATTATTAATGATTTGCAGGAAAACTTTTATGGAAAGAAACACAAAATATATATGTATAGGCCCTAATTGTGTAAAACGCTAGGCCAAAATTGCCTAGCGTTTTACACAAAGTTTTGTAATTTTGTTGTTGCTTTCTACATAAAATCATATTGCGTGTTTCAACCGTACAAGATATGCAGTGTTTTATTTATATTTTAATTTTCAATGTCGGCTGCTTAAAAATGCCACTTGCTTATATTTTGTTGTATGTTGTATGAAAAATTTGCTACATTTGAGGTGGCACCCAGTTAAAGTCGGTTCAATTTAAAACATACTTTAGTTTCGACTATAGTAGCAAAATATTTAAAAGAATGTTTTAATTTTAAAGTTGTTTTTAAATAGAACCGACTTCAGCGTTTGACTATGATTATGGGCCAATATTTTTACAAAAGCAAAAAGAAGCCAAGCTTAATAAAATAAACATACATCCTTATTTAAAATAGATAAATATAGATAAATAGATATATTTTTTAATTAAATCAGCTTTGTGAAAAACCTAGAATTCATAGTGACAACGTTGTTTTATTTTTATATCGTATGTAGTCCGAAATAGTATATTATTAAAATTTAACTATATCGGTTGACAAATGGCTGAGATATAAATTTGTAATTTACCTATTCCTATAAATTTTTTTTCTTTTTTTTACCTGAAATAGACTTAGTAGAACAGCTGGTAGTTTTAGTTAGTTCATTCATGAACCGATTACAGACAAACAACTTTTTTTCTTGAAGAAATAATGGTTTTGGCCCAAAAATTTCCATATAAGATAAGAATATCAAAAGGGTGTTTCCACAGAAATTGACCCCTTATAGCTCAAAAATTAAATTTTTATTTTGAATTAATTTTTCCGCTATTATACAAAATAAATGTATCGTGTCGTATTCCTAAAGATTAACTTTAATTTTATTTATACTAACAAAAATAAATTTTTTTTTTGTCACCGATAATAAATGAATTCACACGCAAAAAATTTGTAATTTTTATAATGTATTATTTAAACAAAACATTTCAAAGAATTAAATCAGATATTTAGCTTGACATATCCTGTGCAAAATTTTACAAAACATGATGTTTGTTTCAGACATTTAAAAACAGCACATTTATAAAGTAACGGCCGTTACTTTGGATACACCCAAATATCAATCATATTTTGTTAATGTATATGAGAAGTATTAAATGTTCAAAATAAGCCAAATCGGTCCATTTCTTTCCCTCGAAATTTTGCTTTTGCCGATACATTTTTCAGGGAAGAGGCAAACAACTTCGAGGACAATTTTCATAAAAGGGATAAATAAAAAAATTTAAGCTGTCTTGTTTTTAAAGATATTTTTTTTACTAATAAACAAACATATTAAAATATTTAAAACTATCTTATTTCGAAGACTAAGGGGCAACGCAACAATTTCATTGAAAGCAAAAAAAAAATCAAAAGTATTTTATAAATTTGTTGTTACTTTCTACAGAAATTCATTTTGTTTTTTCAATTTTCAACGCCACAAAATATGAAGTGTTTGAAATTTAAAAATTCAATATGATTTTCTATAGAAAGTAACAACAAAATTATAAAATATTTTTGATTTTGTTTTGGCTTTCGTCACTTTTTTAGAAAAATCATTAAATCGTCACTTTGCTAATTTCGGAACAAAAAGTTGTCAAAATGACAATAACTCGTCAAATCTGGCAGCCCCGTTTTTATTATATTTATTTCTTTTGTTGACGTTTCGCTTTTATTTGACACTTAATTACTGGAAATATTCCAGTATAAACAGAATTTGTTATGTCTGTTTTCGCATTCAAATACAGAAACACTTTTATCTCATAAATCGAGAAACGATGGAATTTTTTGTTACACACTTCATGTAAGAAATTTTACGATGCGAGAAATACAGAAACGAGGTACTGGCATACATATACACCACATTAGTATTGTTGTTTCTTTTCAACCAGTTGTTTGGTAAACAAGTGACCGACTGACTAAAAAGACCCAAAGTGAACCATGCAAGTGACCGATTGAACGGAATTGAACGATGAAACTGAACGGCCGTTCATCTGACTGATCCGTTCAATTGAACTAGTTCGTTCATGACCGACACAACTATATTCTATATGTTCCACAATGTCCACCTTCTATGGAATCATCGTGATGTTTCAGCATTATATCGAGAATTGCCTTGGCATTCTTACTATCTAGTTGGGTCACCTCATTTAGCAGCGCTACTTTTATTTTATTCAAAAATTTACTGCCCATATTTTTGAATTCATTTATAGAGATAAATTCAAAAATTTTCTCACTAGGTGACACTTGTTAGGTATTTATAAACATTATTTTTACCGTTAGTAAACAAATCTTTAGATTTTCCTCGTTTGATATAACATCTCCCGGGGGAAATCTTTAGTTTATAGTATTTTCTGACGTCAGAGTTTGTTAAAGGTACATATATAGTGGGCTTATCTTTATTAGAATTATTTTTATGCTGTTTATTAGAACTACTGATTTTTTCTCCTTTATTGGCCTTCGATCGAGTCGTGACTCTTAATACTGAAGAAACTTTTTGATTCATGTCTTTGAAATCATGTATAGTTATACGCGATAGTGCGTCTGCAACGTAATTATCTTTTCCCCTAAGATATTCCACTGTAAAATCATACTCCTCCAAGTCGAGTCTCATCCTCGTTAATTTTGAGCTTGGATTTTTCATTGAAAATAAATAAATAAGTGGTCTGTGATCACTGCGAACCAAAAACTTTTTCCCATAAATGTATGGTTTGAAATGCGTTATGGCCCAATGTATGGCAGTTAGTTCTTGTTCAATGGTTGACTTATTGCTCTCGCCCTTGGTAAACGTTTTTGATGCATATGCAACTGGTAAATATTTTCCTTCATGTTCTTGTGTTAGAACTGCGCCGCAGGCATATTTGCTTGCATCTGTTATTATACAAAATTCCTTTGTGAAACCTGGGTATTGTAGTAGTGTTGGGCTCATTAATGCTTTCTTTAAATGTTTAAACGCGATATCACAATCATTACTCCATTCGAAGGGTACACCTTTCTTGGACAATCTTGTTATATGCCTCGAGTGTTCTGAGAAGTTTGGAAAAAACCTTCGATAATAATTACAAAAAGCTACAAATCTTTTAGCGCTATCAGCATCTTTTGGTGCTGGATAATTTTCAATTATCGAATATTTACTATCATATGGGAGTATTCCCTTGTTAGTACACTTATGTCGAAGGAAGGTTACTTCCTTCATAAATAATGAGCATTTTTTGGGGTGTAATTTAAGATCGTGCTTCCTGCATAAGCCGAAAACATTTTTTAAATTAGAAAGCATGTGCTTTTCTAAGCAACCTAACACAACCAAGTCATCCATATAAAGGAATGTCTGGTCTGGTCGCAAACCACTGAAAGCGAGTGTCATCGTTCTTTGAAAAGAATTAGGGGCTATTTTTAAACCATAGGGCAATCTAGTAAACCTATAAGATCCATTTGTTGTTGAAAATGAAGTCAGATCTCTAGAGTTTATCTCCAATCCAATTTGGTGAAATCCAGACATCAGATCCAGACATGAGAAATACTTTGCTCTGCCGAGTTGGTCTAGAATGTCATCTATTCTCCGTAATGGAAATTTATCTGCCATTAATTTCTTATTTAGCTGTCTATAATCTACTACTAGTCTCCATCTTTTTGTCCCTGAATTTGGAAGTGACTTTTTTGGTACAAACAGAATTGGGCTGTTGTACTCAGAATTTGATGGTTCAACTATTTTATCGTCTATTAGGTTTTTAACCTGCCTATCTATTTCCTCTTTGTGTGCATGTGGTATACGGTAGTTCTTGATGTACACAGGTTGTAAATCCTTTACTCTCAATTTTTGTTCATAAAAATTGTTAGTTGTGATTTTTTCTGATTCTAAACCGAAAATATCGTTGTATGAGGCACAAAGCTCGGTTAATGTATATTTAAATTGTTTGGGGAAATTTTCCTGCAAAATTTTTAATATTTCTGATTTTCTGTCTAGATTTTTAGTTGGATTTCTTTCTATTATATCATATTCGAAAAGGTTTTCGGTTTTTATTTTACTTTTATTAACTGTTGTTAAAGTGTTATTTGTATTTAGAATACGAATAAATGCTTTATTAGATTTTACCAATGAAAATCATTTTGTACTACTTGGAAGTTATGGGGTATCAAGAAATTCTTAAATTTTAAATCGAAAAATATATTGATTTAATTTTACCTTGTCCTATTCCAGTCAATGTGGTTGTTTTTTTAGTATTTATTTGGTTTAGTTTGAAATGTGTTTTTTTTATTAGTGAAATGTCAGCTCCTGTGTCTATTAGTAGTTTTACTGTGGTGTTAGTTTTATCTATTTGAATATTAATGAAGAAACAAAAACTGAGGTTCAGATTCCATACATTATTATTTACTGAGTTTCTCTTAGGGGATGATTCGAGTTTTCCGAATCATTTTCATTTGAGTCTGTTGCTCTGCCGTAGCTTCTAGTTCTATGATTGTTATTGTACCTTTGTTGGCTTCTGTTGTTGAAGTTATTCCTATTAGTATTATTACTATTGTTGGTGTTATTATTGTCGTTATTATATCGTGGATAATTTTTTCTTTTATTAAATTTTACATAATTTCCTCGGAAATTGTTGTTTGGTTTCTGTCCAAAATATAATATGGCATTTTGTTGCCCAGTTGCCTCTGTGCAACTATTTATAAATTTACCAACAGCTTCATTCAAACTGTTAAATTGTCCTGCCTCCATGATAAGTTTTACTTTATCAAGGGTGCAGTTTTTAGTAAGTGCTTTTACAGCAACTTGCGTCGAGTATTTGGTTGCTTATTGGCATGGCAAACCATCTGAGATATATGCATTTTCTAAGGATTTCGCTAGGTTTTCTACTTCGTTACAATAAGCGTTTGGTGTTTTATTGAATTGTTTTGTACTCATTATTTTTGCAGAAAGTACTCCAACAGATTCGCCTTTCACGCTAACTTTGAGTTTGGTTATTATATCTGATATGTTTGATTCATTAGTTATTAAATTTCTAGCCGTTCCTTTTAATTTGGTTTTTATTAAGGATACTGCAGCTAACTCATGTTGACCCTTTATTGTATCAACTAAATTTAATGAATTGATAAAGGATGTCAGATTTTCAGGCTTCCCATCGAAGTCTGTAATTAGCTTGGAAGCTGTATTGAGAAATTCAACGATTGTTTGGGTCATTGCGTCTGTTGTCGATGGTGTAGTGAAGTTGTAAGGTTCACTTTCGTGTATTGAATTAGGTAATTCTATTGTTATAGCCTTTTTTGCGGCTATTTTTGTAATTTTATTTTTTAAATCTAAAAAAAAATGCATCTGCTGCAGCTTGATGTGATAATGTAAGTCTGTTATAATAAACGTTAAATAAAACTCGTAGTTTCTCGAGATTTTTAAAAAGGTTATTAAAATGAACTCTTATTGTTTCTTCTCTGATAGGTCTATCAACATTTAGGCATTTGTGTGTACGTTCGAATTCTTCCTTAATTAATCTGGCTTTGTTTACAATTTGGTGCCATTCCATTTAAGTGCTCTATTTATTATTTATATTTTCTTTGATTTTTTTTTCTTTCCTATACTTTATCTAAGTCATTTGCTCGACTTACATATTTTCTCTTAAGGGATTTCTTATGAAGTAGGTAAAATTTTAAAAGTAAGTCTACTGTACTAATAATTATAGCTATAAGGAAAAGTGTCCACAACGAATCAATTTGTTCGGTATGATCTATAATTTCTACGTTATTCACTACATTTGCGTTCGGTTTTTCTATCTTAGAGTTAGGGTTTCCCATTATAATATTTTCTATATCTATATCTAATTTAATTTTTTGTTTTTTTTTTCTACCTTATTGAGCGTATTGTTTCCTCTTCTATTCTAGGTGCTGTAGCTAAATCTTCTTCTGTAGGTTCTCCTATCATTCATATCAGTTTCCAGTATTTGATGATGAAGAATTTACAATTATAAATATATTTAAGATTATATTGTTATATTTTTATTTATTTCTAAGTTGTCATTACTTATATTTTTTTTTTAATTGGTAAAAGAGAGAAAAAATTTTTTTTTTGTCAACGGCGGTTAACGCCTACCGACCTATGAGTTCACTCTAGGTGCACTTCATTTAATTTTAAGGTTAGTTATTTTAATTTTATCAGCAGCTCCAATTCATTTATTCTTTTCCAGAGTTTTGTGGCGTCTTTCCAGCTGGGTGGGGGTTGTCTGTGTACTTCCCTCAATAACAGCGCCCGTTCTCTTTTTAATCTGCAGAGTAGTCCTCCTCTGCGCTTGCGTTTTTTTACTATTGGTGTTTTCGGTTCTTCTTGTTGATTGTTGTTTTTTCTTCCATTCCTCGCCCTGTATTGCTCCAAGGTCAATGGCTGTGGACCTTCTTCGGACATCTGGCGGAGACTTGGCTGTCCGCCAGGAATTGGTTAAAATGGAATATTTTCCCACTTTGGGTGCTTTATAATGTAGCACTCCAAAGGACTGGTAGATAAATTTAATAATTTTGCCTTGGGTGCTTTATATTTGAGCACGCCATGTAAATTAAAACAATTTCTTTTGTTTTCTTTCTATAGAAGGTGCAATTGAGTGACACTCTTCACTGTGTTTATTTTTAATTGTTCTTAAATTATAAATTATTCTAGCTTATATACTACTTATGAGAATTTAGCTTAGCCTAATAATAATACATGTTTGTGTGTATTTTACATATTTTCCCACGTTGAAAACAAATGGGTTTCAAATAACTTTTCACAATTAAGCATGAGTGCATTTAGTGTGACATACGATATTTGGATGTCAGTCACTTAAAGTAATGAATTCATCATTTCTAAAATAATGCAATCATGCTACAAGTGTACCTCTGCAAAATCTGTTGGATCATACTTCTAAAAGAGTCCTAGAGACCAAGTCAGTAAAGGAAATAAATAAAATTAAAAGCGGAAATCTAACAATGTACTATAAATTGGCATGTGATGGGGCATCTGGTAAAAGCGAATACCAACAGAGGTTTTCAGATGATCAAATTTCTGACTCTCATTTATTTATGACATCAGTTGTAGTACTAAAATTATCATTGAGTGATGACATAAATAAATTAGTATGGAACAACAATAAACCTTCTTCCACACAGTATTGTAGAACACTACAGTTTGCATACGTTAAAGAGACACCTCAAGTTATACGAGAAGAAAAGAGAAGAGTCGATGAGGAGATATCTCAACTAAAAGAATTTGAGTTAACAGTAAATAATCGTAACTTTAAAGTAAAACATGAATTATATTTTACAATGATTGACGGCAAGACAGCACAATCAGTAACAGAGACACCAGCAGCATATTCTTGTTTTATTTTTGGAGCAACAACATCCAAGATAAATAAAATCGGAGAAGTTCAAGCTATGCCCGTAAATGAACAAGCACTGCTATTTGGTATGTCACCACTTCATGCGCGTATTAAGCTCATGGAGAGTCTTTTGCATGTAGCTTACAATGTTGAATTTAAAAGTGGAAGAGTCGACTCAAACACTCGTCCGATAAAAGAAGCCCGAAAATGTTTGATAAAGCGTGAATTTAAAGAGAAAATTGGAATACAGGTTGATACTGTGAAGCAAGGCTCTGGTACGACAAATTCAGGAAATACGTCACGAAGATTCTTTGCTAATTCTGCTTTAATTTCCGAAATTACGGGTCTAGATGAAGACATAATCAAGAGGTTTTCAACAATTCTCGAAGCTATAACCATTACCGAGGCACTAGATCCGAAAAAATTTGGTGATTTTTGTTTGGAGACGGCAAAAAAGTTTGTTGCACTGTACGAGTGGTACAATATGCCACCAACACCCCACCCCACCCCAAAATTCTGATTCATGGAAAATATATAGTTGAAAGGTGTATTTTTCCTGTAGGCTTATTATCCGAAGAGGCTCAAGAAAGTCGTAACAAAGACTATAAAAAATATCGCCTTAGACACTCCAGAAAATGCAGTCGAATTTGCCACGAACGAAGATATTATGCACCGAATGATGATAACATCAGATCCCATGATCTCACACTTGACTTCTTCATTTAGCCAGAAAAGGCATAGTTATATAAGCGACGAAGTTAAGGCTCTTTAAGAATAATAAATTAAAAAGTAGATTTAAAATAAATAATAAATTATAAATTAAAAAAATCATTTAAATTTTTTGTTAGGCAACGATATAAATTTTTCTAGCCTTCTTTATTTTGATTACTTTTGTGTATGACTATATAAATAAAACTAAGTTTGTGATGAAATTAAAAATAGATTTAAAATAAATAATGAATTAAAAATTAAAAAAATCATTAAAATTTTTTTATTAGTTAGGGCTTTTTACATTGTAGGTAACGATATACATTTCTCTAACTTTCTTTATTTTGGTTACTTTTGTGTATTACTATATAAATAAAATTAAATTTGTGATGAAATCATTATATTTTTTGACAAATATATTTTTTTCCTCACCTCCATACAAAAATCCCCAGTATGCGCCGCCTCGAATTTAATTGTCGACACACAGAACCTGTGCACGTGATTTTATGGTCCCCAGAATCACTCTAGTGTTCGGTTGCCGCTGGGTTCTTGCACTGAATACAAATTGATAATTCCTCCAAATGAGAACTGTAGGGATTAAATCGTTTTTAAGTGTAGGCCCTGTATAGAGAACATCCACCTCTGTTCTGCAAACCGAGTCGATTTAAAAGCGAGTGATTTCTTAAAACCGAATATTTAAGCATTTGGTATTCTGTGAATCGCACGATTTTCTTTATTCGAAGTCATTTTCGAACAAAGGAATTTAACGTCAAAATAAAAAAAATATCAGCTATTAACTGCTGGAGGGAAATTTCATTGATAATTTTGTTTTTCAAAAAAATACTTTAGTCTTAATGTGATGATTGTTAGTATGTATATCGTCGGCTTAATACGCAAACCTGCTAAATCCACTCGTCGACCAGCATGTAGTTTTTTTTTTTTTTTTTGAGTCTTGAAGTGGGTTACACCAACTATATTTTTTGTTTTCCTCTAAAGCTGCAAATATGAAATATATTTGTTAACATATTAAGCCGACGATATATTGATATATTCAACGTTGTTTCTTTAATTTAACTTCATTTACATTTACTTATTTAGATATGTGACTTTGAAATGAAAATTATGGCGGCGACGCCTGCCGCCCGGGATCTACTCACGATTCCTTAATATGGCGCATGTCGGATGCAAGACGGTATATTAATGAACAGTTCGAGAAAGTTTAACAATCTGGGTGGTTATTGGGAGACTCGGGATATGTGATTGAGCGTTACCTATTGACTCGGTTTAGAAATCCCCAATAAGGCACAAAAGAACATGTTTTTAATAAAAAGCCCTGCTCCGCCCGCAACGTAGTCGAAAGGACTATCGGGAATCTTAAAATTCGATTCCGATGTCTTCAGTGCACAACGCTGCATTATAAACCTCAAAAAGTTGGTAAAATTATGAACGTGTGTTCTGCTCTTTACAACATACATATGAAAACAATTTAATGGATATAAATGAACACGATCAAGAAATATACTACTATAGCTTTTACTTCGATGGGCAAAATTGCAACACCGAATGCCTTCAAGTAAGAGATGCAATTGCTGAATCTTTGATGAGATAAAATTCATACATATGTTATGTTTTATTTATTTTAAAATAAAAGCCATAAACAAATTCATACTTGTGTTAAACAAAATAAATAAAAATAAAAAAGAACAAATAATTATTTAACATTTCTTGTTACATAAAGCAGCCTTTCATTAAAAAGAGTACAATACAACAACTAAATAACTAAAACAACAATTCACTTTACAGTATTTATCGGATATAAGAACATCTCATATAAGAACAAAACGCTTTTAAGAAACATTTTCAAAAACCACCATGTCTTTTTAGTGATTTTTCTAACAAAAAAGGTTTCATATAAGAAAAACGCTTATAAGAAAAAAACTGATTAAAGAACATTTTTCTTAAACACCAAAACCACAAAATGTATAGAAAAAGAATTTATATAAGAAACTTCCAACGGCAACACAGAATTTATGTAGTTTGCATGGACAACGCTGTTTTCTGACAGTTTTACAACAAGAACAAAGTTTTTTTACTTTTAGTTTTAGATCAGTGATAGCCACTTCATAGGCTCGCGAGTCAGTCAATAATCGTATTTTTCACACAGACACGGTCGGCAATTCACATGTATGCAACAACTTTGTTTGTTTCAAAACATCAGATTATCATCAGTCTCTGCGACCGCACACAAGTACATAATATCTTTGTGTGCGTGCGTTCGGGGCTTGGTTATCACTGTTTTAGATGAGCGAAAAGCTTTGTGTTTTTTGCCAATAAAAACAAAAGTTAAAATTTTTAAAGAAATACAAAACGGTATAAAAAGAAGCAAAATTGCAAAAACATCTAAAATAGTGAAAAACTCAAAAGACATATAAAATAATTATTTAAAAGTTAGAAATGTTAACAAAAACAGAGACAGAAAACAAAAAAAAGAAAGTCTTATGGCCATAGCTACTTATATAAGAAATAAGTTTCTTATATAAAATAATTGTTTAGAAGAAAGAAACGCTTATAAGAAACTTTTTTCGTGGATTTTTTAAGTTTCTTATATCCGATAAATACTGTATATCTTTCTAATTTTTTTTATGGTACAATAACTATGTATATAAGTCGATTTTTTGTGAGATTTCACTCTATTGTTTTTTCTGCAGCGAGCCTCTGCTCCTTAAACTCTACAGTTTTAAACTGCAGTTAAATTTTTTGAGCTTTTAGCTTTTGCATTAAAAAATTGTGTTTCCACATGTCTTTATTGTGGTTTTCTATTTCTTTGTTGTGCCTCTTTACCTCCTGTCTATTTTTCTTTGTTTCTTCCAACTCGTCTTCTTTAATTTTTATAATTTCATCAAAACTTCTTACAATTTTTTCTATTACAATTTGTTGGTTATTGGATATCTGACCCTTTTCCATTAAGTCGTTCAATGAGCTGTTAGTTTTTCTTTTTTTTTAAGGACCAGGGTTCGGTGAATTTTCTATTAGTGAAGGTGATATCAAGTTGATGGTGATACCGGGCAATCTATTGGTTTTTCAGTTAATCCAAAACTAACTGTATCGTGCAGTCCATCGACACACGCATGCAACCCACATAAAGTAGATATTTCCTGATCGGCCGCATTTAGCACAAACTGATTTAATTGCCCACCACCTGTTGACCTTATTTCATGTCGGTTATGAGATAGCTTATTCTTCACATTTGCCTTCATAAACATAAGTTAATACATGCATATGTATGTTTACAGATATGAATTTACATTGACTTTAATATGTATTGTTTACCTTCTATCACGAAGCCACATCTTTTATTGGAGGTCCTGCAGAGTTCAACTCATTTGCTAACGTTAACCAAAATTGATCCTGTTCGATCTTATCGCCTTTGCAAAAATACTTTGCTATGTTTAGGTGAGTGTCATGAAATTCAGAAAGATTTCGTCCTGTTTTTGCCATTCCTGTCACATGTTTTTTATTTGTTTACTTATTTGTAAATTGAAAATGGATTCGAGAATATATCAAGATTTTTTTTTATTTTATTGAATTTGTTCTATTTACATATGTGTGGATATATATTTTATGTTTTTAAACCTCTCAATAAGTTTTTCTTTCAAGATTCACAAATGTGTTAGATTATTGTCAAAAATTTACAACGCGTTAAAAAGTTCAAAGTTAACCAACTTTTTCGTGCAAGCGCGTCAAAATATTTTGCATGAAACTTGTTCTATGTTCTTATCTTTTTTTGAGAGAAGTCTACAGAGCGCGCGCGCACTAACGCGTGTTATGTACTTGTACCTAAATTCTTATGGACTTGCACGATAATTCTTTTACCCCTACTGAATCTCCCAAATCTAAGTAAGTCATGTAGATACTTTGGTGTTTTCTCATAGACAATCTTGTGCAAACACATAAAAGTTCGTAGTTTAAGGAGGTTTTCAAACGAGATTCCAAAAAGTTTAATGTTAAACGTGGAGACTGAGCCATATCTTCTAATACCAAAAACATGTCTCACAATATTTCTGTAGATGGATTTTAGCTTTTTTATTATTATTATTTATTTATTTGGCTATGGAATAAATTCCTTACAGACTTCTTAATTAAATACAATTAAATTTTAGAAAATATATAAAAATGTGAAACAAAAAATTATAAAAATTATATGTTTACGTCTAAACTGAAGGCAATGGTGTTTCCAGCCCTGGGGACTGTTTTTGATGAACTTTGACATCTCGAGGCGCCACCGTCATCAAACGGTTTATTTTAAGGTCATATTTTAATTTTTTATGTTTTTTCGTTAAGTTGTTTTTATATTTATTTTGAGAAAAAATTTTTTTTTAGAAGAATTTTTGATTATTCATTGTGTAGCCGCCATAGCAGAAAGTAGTTTTTTACGTGAAACATTTTAAAGTTTAAATAAATATTTAAATAAAACCTAAGTTTTTATAACGTGTGAACCAAATAAGGAAAGTGTTTTTATTAAGATAAGCAAGTTTTAGTGGAAACATTCACATTTTTACCTTTTTTATCCTTTTCAAAGTTTGATTGCTATTTTTGGAGCAGACACCAAGTGCTTGGGTATCTGGTGTTATCGTAACAAAGGCGAATCTACCACTGAATACAGTCCATATCCTTAGCGGAACGTAGTGGCGTATTTTCATATTTATATTGTTGTTGTAACATTTTGTTGTGAGATACACAAAATTTTGCAAGAACAATTTTAATTAAAAAAAAAGGAAAAAACCTTTGCATTTTAACCAGTAACTTTAGGCTGGATAAAACACGTTTGTGTCGTGGCTGTAAGGATACGGTATTACTGACGTACAACTCTTAATGGCCTTACCTAAATTATATGCGGTTGATTTTTAACCACTCTGTTGTTTGTGACAGACGTCAGTCTTGTTTTTTGACAGTCATAGTTTTTTTTCCTGTCAAACGATCAAGTGCCATTTTCTATATTTTTCAAGATTTAATTTAATTTAATTTATTTATGTTTTGTTATTTTTGATAGAATAAGAGTTTTAAAACAAAAAGTGTAAAATAAAAAAGTGCAGCAACGCAATACAGTTTGATAGAACCAGTGCTTTGATACATGTGTGTTTGCAAGTAAAAACAAATATTTTTAAAAGATAAACAGAGCATTGGTACCAGCGTTAATACATGTGTGTACGTGTGTTTGCAAGCAAATTTTTAAAGCTTTTTTTGGACACTTTAATACTCAACAATTTAGGAAAATTTATACTGAGCGTATCTACACGAAAATACTTTTAAAACGATATATGTATGTGTCATTGAAATCGTGATACGATAAGATACTTAAAAGCCAACTTCAAAATATATGGTTTCCCTATTTGATTATACATACATATCTCAAAGGGTTTAGAAATTTGCGAGGATCATCGAACGAGGTATAACCTATTGAGGAGATGAACAGAGCAACACCACCAGCAATAGAACCAACAGCGACAGTAGCATCGGTATCTTCATATCTACAACCACAGCCGGAATAAAAACAACAGTGTTGGGAAAAAACAACCATCAGTAAGACAATCTGTCTTAAAAGGTACGTTGCTTTTGGTTTTTTGTGAATATATTTTTTGTTTTAGTATCATCATTTGTTCTTAATTATTTATAAATTTTTAAATAAAGTTATATTGTTGATTTTAAATTCGATTAAATCCAATATACCTATATTCTTATTTTATTTCGGGTCAGAGAATTAGTTTTTTTTGAAAACTTGATTGCTTGTGCGATTGGGGAAATGATTGTGGACCCTTTTGAAGTTTGAGAACACAAAAGTTTTACTATTTCATATTGAACTTGACTGCATTTTACGAAATTGTGTTCGAGTACACAAAATACAGTAAATGAAAACACAAATTGAGTAACAAATAAAAAGCATACAAATGGTGAAAAAATTATTAAATAAAAGAAAAGTTGAAATAAAAATTAAACCAAAAAAAAAGTTAATAAATACGGATTAATTAAGCTTGTTTTGTAACGTATTTTTTGGCTAAATACAAACTTTTGAAATTTTTTTGTTAGGTTAAATTCTTAAAGTTGTTTAAGTGTGAGGTATTTGGGTACTGCTGTTGTCTTTATTTTACGAATTTTTAGAAATTTTGCGTTCGCGTACTTTTTTGGCCAACGGTTTTTTTGTGAGAGCAAATTTTTTAGTTTACTAATTTACTACATTTTTACTGTAAAAGTAATTGTTGATTTTTTTTCCTCTGTGAGGTGTGGAATCATATACTGGCTTTTGAGGTTTTTAGTTGTGTTTTTTATGATTATTGTATAAGGTGATTGCTAGCATTTTCGACCTGGGGGCAAATTATGGCAGTCGTTATCGAATACTTTTTAGATTCGAAGGCAATGTTATTTCAGTCGATACTGAACGAATCGTTATTATTTTTTCAGTGTTGTGAAAACTAAAATAAATGCTTTACAATACTAAAAAAAATAATTTCGATCCGTTCAGTATAGACAGAGAGAATTAGAAATAAAATTGCCTTCGAATCGAAAAAGTATTCGATCACGACTGCCATAATTTGCCCCCTGGTTTATGCCACTTTTGTAAATAGTACAATTAACAATAAAATTGTCGAATTTTTTTCCGAATTTGATTTTCTAAGTTTTAGTTGATATTTATAAAACGAAAAATGAGTAAATCGGATAATTTGAACAGATTTGAAACACTGGCTGCGTTATTTCTTGAGTTTGAGAGGGATTATGACGAAATGCCACAGGAGAGTCGGAACTCTTTTATAATAGATGTACATAAGGAAGAGTTTAAATCATTATGGGAGAAGGTAAAGGGTGCATATGAGGTCTTTGTCACCAATAAGCCCATAGTGGATTCTGATGACGATCGCGTTCAGGCAAAGCATCTGTATAGGGAATGTAGGTTAGCCTATATCACTGTTGCTGCTCAAATGGGTGAGCTATCACAATCATTTATAAATAGACCTATTCCTACCTCCACTCAATTTGGGCCTGGAACTGGAGAAGCTTCGGCTACTGTGGTGAACCATAGAACCAGTCACCATATGAAATTGCCGCCATGTACGATGGATGTTTTTGAGGGCGAATATAAGTCATGGCCATCTTTTCGGGATATGTTCAGCGCAGTTTATATAAATAGTGATGATTTAACTGGGGTTGAAAAATTATTTTATTTAAGGCAGTTTACTTCTGGTGAAGCACAGGAAATTGTTAAAGATTCCACAATTTAAGTGACGCTTATGAAAATAAAAGGATTCTGGTGAACAGCCAGCTTAAGATTTTTGTTGGTCTAGTACCCGTTAAAACTGAATCCGCAAAGGAGATAAAAAGGTTACAGAGGGATATCAATAATTGCATTTCGGTCCTAAACTTACACGGCATAGAAATTTCGACTTGGGACCCGATATTTGTATACCTGCCGGTTCTTACACTGTCATTATGGGAAAAAGGGGTAAAAAACAAAAAGGAAATTCCTAAATGGTGTCAAATGGACACATTTTTAACCGATCGTTTTCAGTCTTTAGAGACTGTTTTTGAAATAAGAAATTGTGGGCAATTTAAGGCAGATTCAGAGGGTTCGGGGCATCACACCAAAAATAAATGGTCAAAGGGCCATAGGGCTAATTACAACAATAGGTAAAGTGCCACCAATGGTGGATTTTCTGGTGCGAAAGTTAGAACCTTTCAAGCTCAGGTCTCGAAACAAACCTGTGTTTTGTGCTCGAAGAGCCATCTATTAAGATTGTGCTCCAAATTTGTGGAAATGAATCCCGCGGAAAGATTTGTGGTTGTGAAGGAAAATAATTTGTGTATTAATTGTTTGAGTAGTGGCCATAAATTAGATACTTGCAGTAGTAACTATAGTTGTTTGACATGCAAGTTGAAACATAACACTTTGTTGCACCGGGATGTTACGGATTCGTCGAATTATGCTAGTAGCCAAAATAGCCCAAGTACGAGCCAGCCAACGACGCAGAGTTACACAGTGCAAAACTGTTTTGCAACTACAATACAACAAGTTTTATTGGGAACGGCTATTGTTAATATTGTTACGTTACTGCCTTTCAATAACGCTTTGGTTTATTTCCTTTATAATAAACCGTTTCGAGTTCTTTTATTGCAATTCAAATAAAACAAATAAACACAACACTTTTGCTACTGTTTACAATTTACACAACTTTATTTAGTACTTAGTTACTTTAACAACCGACATTTGCTCACTATGTGATCCATACACTTGAAAGTTTAAACTAAAACTGATTTGGCAACGTCATTTCGCAATTATTTATACTCAATAACGTTTATCTAGAAAGCTCCAGAATGTTTCTGGTATGTTTGAGCTTTTACTATTTGATGTTAACGACTAATACATTGGCTATGTTATGCATTTAAAACTTAACAGTTAAAAAAAGTAATAACTAAGAATGTTTCTGGTATGTTTGAGCTTTTACTTTGTGATGTTAACGACTAATACATTGACTATGTTATGTATTTTAAACTTAACAGTTAAAAAGTAATAACTAGCGACATCTATGGGTAAGTAGTCGCATCACTTAAACTGTAACTTTTGTTTTTAACAGACTTTTTAACATCAACTTTTTCTAGAGTACTCTGCACATTGGGGTTGAAGTATGTATAATGATAACAAATTTTAATAACAATGTAAACTAATTAAATTACTACAAGATAACTAGTAAATACAATTTAACCAATAAATACAACTAATTCTTAACTAATAATTAGAACTCAGTCTTAACTAAAGTTACTTTCGTAACACTGCCCCCCACTTAAGCCTGTTCGTCCCGAATAGGCTCAAAATCACCTCTTCCATAAGGGGCTAATCGTTCCAAATGAACAACTTTCATTTTGGCTCTTGGACTTTTATATTGCTGTATTCGGTATACAACATCATTTAATTTCTTTATCACCTTATATGGACCATCCCAATGTGTCTGTAATTTGGGAGATAATCCTTTCTTTTGTTGGGGATTGAAAAGCAAAACTAACTGGCCCTCCTTAAATCCTTCCGAATTTGCCGCTCGATCGTATCTGGACAACTTTCTATGGCCACGCACGGTCATAAGGATTTCTCCGCTCCAATGAAGATACCTGCTTATCTTCTGGTATATGTAGTGCCTTACAATTGCACTGTGGAAGCGGCGCACAAACTCTGTTTACTGTGCTCCTGGCCGCCACACGCTTTGGGCAGTTTCTCTTAAAATTTTGTCTTCCACCTATACTATTGGCCCTTATAACCTTAGCCGATACAGGTTCAAATCTTTTTGCTGTTAACCAGTCTTTACTGGGCTCTACCTGCAACGAGCGACCTTCACTGACGCATACCCTTTTATCTGCCTCCGTACAGTGCCTGGCTTCCAATCTGCTAAGCTGTCTTGCATGAGCAACCGCTTTTTCCCGTTTTGCAACTTTTCTGTATGGTGACGATTCCAGACGAGTACAAGCGAGAAGCTGTCCCACACGAGCCTCACTTTCATACCCAACATTCAGGGGTATTTCATAATCAAACAAATACATGATTTGTTTTCCCATATTCAGACTTATGTTATGACTAATCATAAAATCTGCGCCAATCAGTACTTCGTCTACAATGTCGGCCACAATAAACTCATGAAAATTGACAACATTGGCAAGTCTTAACACCACACGTGTTTTGCCATAGACAGTAGCAGGCTCACCTGTAGCTGTTCGCAAGCTCACTCCGCTTAGTGGTTCGACAGCTCCCGTTACCAAGTCAGGCCTTATAATTGAAAATCCTGCACCAGTGTCGATAGTCAAAATTCGCATTTTACCATCGATGTAGCCAAATGTCGTAATACTTTTATATCTCTTTGGCACTACTAAATTTATTACCGAGTCCTCAGATGCGAAAGGTAGCACTCCCTCCATACTTAACGGCGCCTCCTGTGATGACTGATGACTAGCCCGTTGGTTGTTTCTCGGCGGCGAAGCAGGTCTTGAAATTCTTTCTGGTGCTTTGCAGTTACGCTGTATGTGCCCAACCTTACCGCAGTTATAGCATTTCAATTTGTTTTTGCCCAGATTCTCACTTAACACCCGCAAAACTGCTTCCTTAAGGCTTTTTAATTCCTTCATGATATATCTATCATCATCAGCAACAACATGGAGCCTTTGCACCTTATACGACTTCTGCTTTGCAACTATTCTTGCGGTTTCCTGCGCCAGGGCAAATGAAACAGTTTCTGCAAATGTCGACTTTAATGCTGCACACACTGCATACTTAACATCAGCATCTCTTATACCGTTAATAAATGCTTCTGTTTTGAAGCTGTCCAACAATGGATGATTCTCAACAGGGTAAGTTAGCTGTACCAACCGCTCAATCTCCAGTGCGAAGTCCTGTAAGGTTTCGTTTGCCTTTTGCCCTCTGCCACGTAACTCCATTTTGTAGATTTCCTTTTTGTGTTCACCTCCATACTTACGTTACAGTGCTACCATGATTTCATCATAATTGTTTCTGCTACTTACTGGTACACTTTCAAGCACTTCAGTCGCAGTCCCCTTTAAAGCAAGAATGAGCTCGATAGCTTTTTCCTCACTGTTCCAGGCATTTCTGTTGGCAACTGTATCGAACTGGAACTTAAAAACATTTAATGGCACACTACCGTCAAAGCAAGGGGCCTTTATTCTAGTAGAAACTTCTGGAATAACTCGCACTGGTCCTTCTTGGCATTGAATGTAATTTACTTTGTCCTCTAGATGCTGTAGTTTTTCATCAAAAACCGTGACTTGTGTTTTTACATCCGTGACTTGAGTTTTTACGTCAGACAGCTTCTGGTTAAATTCTGTTTCCATTTCGTTTACTCGTTCGTTTATTTCAGTAGAAATCTCCAGAAGTTTCTCGTTTGTAGCCTGAAGCTTCTCATTACACAGTACAACACATGATTTGCCAACTCAATTCTGTGAACTGTATGTGAAATTAGACCCAAAAAGAAGAATTTCTGCATCATTCGTTTTGTCTTCTTACCTGCGATTTGAAGTTAGTATCGATTTGAAGTTAGTACTATCGTATAGGGGAATTTATCACGTTTTAGGCCCTGTTGTTTGACATAGCTCGACAACCACTAGCCCAATTTAGTTGAAATAAATTTTAAAAAATTAAGAATTACAATTCCCTTAATCTGTTCATATATTGTTTTCCTATACAAGTAACACTTTCGAAGTTAAAAATTAATGTATGAAGGGAAAAAATTATTTTTTGCCTAAAAATTTAAATTTTTTTTTTTAAAAATACATAAAAAATCCAAAATGGAAAAAAGTTTCAAGTCTAGTTATTTTTTCGCAAAGTCACATAACCTATGAGCAAAATGAGACAAAGATCATAAAAATCGATGCACGCGTTTGTCATTTATTCACAATTAAGTAAATGTATGAATTTCAAAAATTTGCTCGAGATATGCACAACATTATTTGGAGAAAACATTGACACCTTTTTCATGATTCTGAGAATTAAAAAAAAAGGAATAAACAAAAGGTTATTTGATTTTTATGATTGCGGTAATAAATGTACGTGGACAATTAAACGGAAAGTGTACCTTTTTATTATTTGGGTTTTTCCGGTGGCTACCTATATGATTTTTTTACAGAAATTGCACCCACATTTAAGGGTGGTCATTATTTGGAAAGTTTTGCACAGTTTGAAACGTACAAGTGCTGAATCAGGTATATAGCCAGCCGCCCTTAAAATATGCGCCCATTTATAAGTACCTGGCAGTAAAATATTCAAAAATATTCAAAAATACGTAGTATTTATAGGTGTGCATTGATCGATTTTTGGCATTCAGCCAGTGCCGACGAACGCGAACAGTAAAAGTGATTTTTCTCCAGTTTTTTAAAAGTGAATAACAACAAAACATAAAGTATATCAATATGGAAAACAACAAGTGCCCATATTTGGATGAATATTGTTACGTTTGTGGTCATATCGTCCGAAAAATACAGAAAAAAGATCGAAAAAATTTGTTTACTGAGCAATTCAAAACCGCGTATTGTAATTATTTCGGTGAAGCAGATTTAAGTGGTGCAAATTTTACGCCGAACACAGTGTGCAACAGTTGTTATACTACCCTTCTAAAATGGATTCACGGAAAAAGTAGAAAGTTATCTTTTATGAAGCCAGTAATTTGGGTGGAAGACACAACTGGACATGATGAATCCAGGTGCTATGCATGCATAAATTTTCGTCCTGGATTAAACAGACAACAATTGAAAACAAAAGTATACACTGCTGCATTTACTGCCACACTTCCAGTGCAACGCCCTGCTGATACCGATGCACCTAAACCTCCGAGTGCGGATTCTGTATCCCTGCTAGCCGAAACCGTTTTCACCAATCCGACCGATTTGGATGATGCTGATTGGATACCCGATATTGAAAATAGTGCACCACAACCGCTACCACAAATCGAAATGGATTACATTGTGGCCAAGCTGGGACTATCACAACACGACTCCGAATGGCTGACATCATTTTTGAAGAGAAGAAAACTCACACAGCAAAATGTCAGCGCAACATCATACCGACAACGCCAAGCTGATTTTCAGAAATTTTATTCCGTTGACGAAGCAAATACGTCACGTACTGCCATGATATCCCAGGTTTAGTGAAAAAATTGGGAATGGATTATATCGCTGGCGACTGGCGTTTATTCATCGATGGTTCAGTTACTAGTTTGAAGGCTGTGCTGCTGCACAAAAAAAATAAAAAACCATGCATTCCATTGGGATTCAGCACAACTATGAAGGAAACGTATGAAGCATTGGGCGAAATTTTGAAGAAAATCAAATACGATGAACACAAATGGAACATTTGTTGCGATCTGAAGGTGGTCAACATACTACAAGGGATTATAGAAAAGGGCGGATATCCAAAATACTTCTGCTTCATTTGTAATTGGGATTCACGATACAAAGGAAATCAATATCAATGTAAAGATTGGAAAGGAAGAACTCCCGAGCTCAACAAACAATTAAAATTACGAAATGAACCTATGATAAAGGACCTGGATGATATTAACGGCGCCTTTGACTGTTTGAAATCCATCTTTCCGAAACTCAGTGATGAGAAAATTAAAAACGGTACGTATCGTACTCTGTATTTCAATATTGTCATATCTAAATTTGTTAATTTCTATACATTCGCATTACCAATAATTTTTTCGTTTTTCATATGTATTTAAAACAGGTATTCTCAATGGACCTGATATTCGGAAATTGATCAAAAGTGATTCTTTCACACATTTGCTTTCAGAGCATCACGACCACCAACATGCATGGAACGCATTGAAAGAAGTAATAGAATGCGTTCTAGGAAAGAACCGTGTCCAGCGAGAAGAGATACAGCAACGAGTGGACAGGTTGCTGTTTTATTTCGAAAAAATCGGTGCATCCATGACGCTGAAATTGCATTTCTTGCACCACCACCTCGATACTTTTTTGGCACAATCACCTCAGGAATCAGACGAACAAGGAGAGAGGTTCCACCAGGTGACCATGCCATTTGAAAAGCGGTTCAAAAGCAAAAAATTGGATGCATTGCTTGCGGAGGTTTGTTGGTGGAGTTCCACAATTATGCAGTTTGAAGAAAGCACCGAAGATGAAGACATTGAAATTGGTGGACACAGTGAAAGAAACACGCCTTTGAATAGTATGTGTATCTCGGATGACGATACAGACTCAGACCATGAATATGAACAACCTACGAAGAAAACAAGATCATCAGAACCACAAGCGTCAACTTCTACAAGGATGGATATTGCCAATAATTGAAAAAATGTTCTAAATTTTGTTTTTATGCATATTATAATTGCGTATTAATTGCATATTATTTTATTTTCATTAAGTTTTTATAAATAAAGTTTTTTTTTGCATGATAATTTTTTAATTTATATTTTTATTTTAAGGGTGGTGGCTATAACTGATTTTTGAAATTCATACCTTTACTCAATTGCGAATAAAAGCGAAACGCGTGCATCGATTTTTATGATCTTTGTCTCATTTTGCTCATAGGTTATGTGACTTTGCGAAAAAATAACTAGACTTGAAACTTTTTTCCATTTTGGTTTTTTATGTATTTTTAAAAAAAAAAATTTAAATTTTTAGGCAAAAAATAATTTTTTCCCTTCATACATTCATTTTTAACTTCGAAAGTGTTACTTGTATAGGAAAACAATATATGAACAGATTAAGGGAATTGTAATTCTTAATTTAAAATTTATTTCAACTAAATTGGGCTAGTGGTTGTCGAGCTATGTCAAACAACAGGGCCTAAAACGTGATAAATTCCCCTATACGATAGTACTAACTTCAAATCGATACTAACTTCAAATCGCAGGTAAGAAGACAAAACGAATGATGCAGAAATTCTTCTTTTTGGGTCTAATTTCACATACAGTTCACAGAATTGAGTTGGCAATCAATTAACTGAAAAATGTTGTACTGTATCTTATAAGATAATCTCTACTTTTCAACAGCAGTATTAAAATCTGATTCCACTATGATTTCTGGCAGAGAAAGTACTTTTAGTATAACAAATTTTATGTTGTAATATCGAAAATATAAAAATTCTTTAAGAAATACATAATTCAAAATTGAGGGGTTTATGATGAAATAAGCCACATGTACAGCCCGGAGACCGAAAATTAGGAATCTGACAATGCTATTATCTTCCTCAGACAGAGGGCTTTAAATATAAAAAGTGTCATTAGGAAACGCAAAAGTTTCCTGCAAAAATTATAAGAAAAAGTGAATGGTTTATTGAATGACCACGCCCACAGACCGAAAATCAAAAATCGGGCTCCGTCTTGCATCAGTGGAGCAAATGAGCTTTACGTATGCCAAATTTCATCTTTCTGCGACGTCAGACGGTTTCAGAAAGCCGCGGAAAGAGAACCGGACATACATCCGGACAAACAACGAAATTATATATATAGAAATACAAAATTCAAAATTGAGGGTTTTATGATGAAGTAAGCCACATGTACAGCCCGGAGACCGAAAATTAGGAATCTGACAATGATATTATCTTCCTCAGACAGAGGGCTTTAAATATAAAAAGTGTCATTAGGAAAACGCAAAAGCTTCCTGGATAAAATATAAAAAAAGTTAATGGTTTATTCAATGACCACGCCCACCGCCCACAGACCGAAAATCAAAAATCGGGCTCCGTCTTGCACCAGTGGCGCAAATGAGCTTTACGTATGCCAAATTTTATCTTTCTGCGAGGTCAGACGGCTTCAGAAAGCCGCGGAAAGAGAACCGGACATACATCCGGACAAACAACGAAATTATATATATAGATGTATAAATCAGGCCAGGCAAAACAGTTAAGAACGCTTTCTTCCTTTGTTTGTCATCCGAACCTCTATGGGGAGAAAAAAGGGGAAATACGGGAAACTAATACTATGTTCACACTTGGGTTCTTAAACGCGTTTAAGCAGCTCGAACGTGATTAAGCTCTAATCACTTCAAAATCGAGATGATTACCCATACATTGAAGTGATTTGTTAATCACTTCAAATCGACATGATTACAACTAAATCACTTCATAAACCACATAGAATCCACTAAACATACCTCAAACTGAGTATAATGTAGAATCGCTCATGATCGTGTACAACCGGCCAAGATGTCTGCTTAATGTTTTTATTTTTTTTTCCTTAAATAATTCATAAATTTTCACAATTTCATTATTAAATTGATTAAAATAATCTTCTGATAACTTTATAAAAGTGTTTTTATCCATTTTTAATACTTTAAAGAATTTTAAAATTTGTTTGTTGTTTTTTTTTTTGTGTGTTTGTGTGTGTGTTTTTTCTTAATCATCCGTCATCTTAATCATCTCAAATGTAATGTGAACGGCTTTGATTAGCTAAATCAACATTTTGCTTAAACGCGTTTAAAAACCCAAGTGTGAACATAGTATAAATGTCTTTCTTTTACTTTTCTGTGCTTCATTTGATAATTTTTAAATTTTCTATAATATTGAACTCAGAAACCTTATATTATAGGGTCCTGAGTGAGTGATAACGTATAAGATAAAAAATGCTGGTATTTTTTGTTTTTCATCTGGAACTTTTTTTGAATTTTCGTTAATATTCGACCTATAAAGATAAAATTATACATTAAACTGGGTGAACAAGAACATGTAAGGGGAGCTTTTTGGTACTTTTTCGTTCAACATCTGGTACTTTGATAAATTTTAGACATAGAAACATAAAATTAAACGTGCAACGTGCTGAGTGGATGACAATATATAAAGGAGACTTTTTGATACTTTTTTGTTTTTCAATTGGTATTTTTTCAGTTTCGAGCCAGCTCTTGACGAGTACGGACGTGTATCAGTGAGTAAGAAAAATAAAAAAAAAAAAAAAATAAAAAAATTCGAAGTGAAAAAAATATTTGTAATAGGTGAAAAAAAAAAATATTTGTAATAGCTAAAAAAATGAACAGTAACAAAGGTGCCCGAAGAGATTTGTGAATGAGCCTCACAAATACTCCCAATAAGGAGAGTAGGCCCAGCACAAATAGCAGAAATGCGTATATTGTGGTAAGCTCCCCGAGCGTGAGCAATGAAAACATTCGATACCCAGAATTAAATAAAAATTATTTAAGTGCAAAAATTGCCAGCGCAACTGGTTTTCCATACAGCAATTTAAGTGCAAGTGTGCCCAACCTGAGCAAGTGTGTTGATCCGACCGTAAATGTGGTTCAAAGTGTGAAGTCGTCTGACCAGAGGAATAATAACGAAAAACCTGGAACATCACGATTAGCATTAATAAATACAGGAGCTGTGCCAAAAAGTACTAAAGTGCAAACAGGCATGGACAGATATATTACAATAACTAAGAGAAAGGCTAGCCCTAGGTCCACCCAACAGGAACGCATGGCCAAACAATACAAAGGCTCTAACGTAGTCTCTTTGCCAACAAATGGTAACAGATTCTCTGTACTATCCATACCTGACGATGAAGAAGCAGAATCAGCACATGGAACAGCCACTAAAGAAGTTAAACCGCCCCCTATCTATCTGCGGGAGCAAACATCAAATAGCATAGTCAACATGTTGATTCAACTGGTAGGTAAGAATAATTTCTACGTCGTTTCTATACGACGCGGGCAAATTCAAGAAACCAAAATTCAAGCCAGTACAGAAACGAACTTTCGTATTATGTCAAGACACCTGGACGCAGAAAATAAAAGTTACTATACATATCAATTAAAAAGTGCTAAGGGATTGATTATTGTCATAAAAGGCATAGATAGTTCTGTTCCTACAGAGGAAATAAAATCTGCCATAGAGCTAGAGGGGTATGAGGTAAAATCTGCTCATAACATTTTGAACAGGAATAAAGTTCCTCAACCAATGCACCGCGTTGAAATATCGTTTGATTCATCGGTTCTCAAAACCAAAAATTCAGTTCATCCCATATACAACTTGCGCTACCTACTCAACAGAAGAATAACTGTTGAGGAGCCATTAAAACGAAAGGGTCCCTCCCAATGCACAAACTGTCAGGAATATGGGCATACAAAATCATATTGTAAATTGCCTCACGTATGTGTGGTTTGTGGCGACGCTCATAAAACCGCCGAATGTAATCGTTCTAAAGCTGACCCGAATGTTAAGAAATGCAGCAACTGTGGCGAAAATCACACGGCAAACTATAGGGGTTGTAGAGTCTTCTTGCATTTAAAAAAACCTGCTTTAGTTCAAAAATATACTCACTCCCAATATGGTCCGTCACATGCGCCCAGCCAAGCCGCTGGCTCTATTGCTAGTACTTCACAAACAAACAATCAAAACCAATCATATGCCCAAGTCTTAAAAGGAAACCCTAATGCGAAAAATCCCCCGAGTACTTCTAACGCAAAGCAACCTCCAAACGCTAATGTTCCTAGGGAAGGTCTACAAATGCCTTCTGGAAATATGCCTACCTCAATTGAAAATTTAATTCAAACTATGAATAACTTTATGGCCACTATGCAGAACATGTTTCAGGAAATGATGCGAAACCAGGACATGCTCCTGCAAGTTCTACTCAACAACAAATGAACCAGTTAAAAATATGTTTCTGGAATGCAAACGGGTTATCCCAACATTAACACGAAGTTGCAAACTTTCTTCATAGGCATGAAATCGACGTACTTCTTGTCTCTGAAACACACTTTACTCATAAAAACTGCTTTAGGGTAAATGGATACCTTACGTATGACACACAACATCCCAGCGGACGAGCCTGTGGTGGCACAGCCATAATTGTGCACAAACACATCAGACACTTGCCATTGCCAGAGTACGAAGAAGATTGTATCCAGGCCACATCTATAAATCTTACTGATTTCAATCTAACGTTAACATCCGTTTATTGTCCCCCGAGGCACAAAATTGTAAACGATAAATTTCTCAACTTCTTCTCCACATTGGGCCAGAAACTCATTGCTGCTGGCGACTACAACGCTAAACATACATATTGGGGCTCCAGACTTATTAGTCCTAGAGGTAATCAGCTATACAATACCGTAACTGCAAATAATTTTGATGTGGTATCGAGTGGTAAGCCTACCTATTGGCCAACCGACTTCAATAAGCTACCAGACCTTATTGACTTTGCTGTAATTAAAAACATCAAGCGCGATCAGGTACTAGTTAGTTCCTCCTATGATCTTTCGTCTGATCATTCACCTTCAATCCTCATTTTAAAAGGTAACTCTGACGCTGCAGCTGCAAACTTTATTTCCTATCCAAACAGAAACACAAATTGGTTAAAGTATAAAATGTATGTGAGCTCTCACCTATCACAGTGCATTCCCCTAAAAAATTCATCTGACATCCAAATAGCTGTCGACCGATTTACAGAAGTCTTGGATACTGCAGCAAGAAATGCAACCCCAATCAAGCGGTCAATTAAACGTGCTCCTTACAATACATCGACGGATATAGAGGCCCTTATCAGAGAAAAAAGGAAGTTAAGAAGACAATGGCAAAACAGTCGTTCCCCAACCACTAAGGCCCAACTACAATTATGCCTGACCACACTTCGCAACAAATTGAGACAGAACCACGAGTCCGCAATAGAAGGCTATCTAAACAGCCTAGACGCCACAAAAAACTCCAATTATAGCTTATGGAAGGCTGTACGGCATATGAAATGCCCTATAACCCAAGAATCTCCATTAAGACTGGAAAACCGCACTTGGGCCAAAAACACACATGAAAAATTAAACGCTTTCGCGGGCCACCTTGAGAAAGTTTTCACGCCACATGATGCACATACTTGTTCCTGTCGTCCAATCATTCCTGATAAGGTAAACCATCCATTAAAATTTAACATAACTCAAGTAAAATCTGCAATAGAAAAAGTGAATATTAGAAAATCTCCCGGACCTGACCGCATCACAGGGTCAATGATAAGAAACCTACCATCGTCTGCTTCCAGAATCTTGCTGCTCATTTTTAACACTATATTAAGAGTCGGATACTTCCCATCTTCATGGAAGAGGTCTATAATTGTTATGATTCCCAAGCCAGGAAAATATGCTAGCCAGGTTGCGTCGTACAGACCGATAAGCTTATTGTCAATCCTATCGAAGCTTTTCGAACAAATATTCGTTTTAAGTATAACTCCTCATCTAAATGAACACGACATCATCCCGGACCACCAGTTCGGATTCAGAGCGAAACATGGTACAATAGAACAAGTGCATAGAATTGTCACCCTTATTAGATCGGCGTTTGAGAAAAAGCAATACTGCTCAGCACTGTTTATAGACATTTCCCAAGCTTTTGACAAAGTTTGGCATGATGGGCTACTCATCAAAATAAAACGAATGCTTCCTCAAAACACTCACAAGCTTCTGGAGAGCTATCTAACAGGCAGAACATTCATAGTAAGGTCGCAAGATAAATACTCCCCCTCAAGAAAATTTCTGCTGGTGTTCCCCAAGGCAGCATATTAGGACCGCTTCTATATATAATATACACAGCGGATATGCCAACAAACCTGAGCACGCATACCTCTACATTTGCAGACGACACAGCATTTATTAGCGTTAACCATGACCCAAAAGTCGCATCGCAAAATCTGCAGTCCCATATCTATGAACAAGAGGCCTGGCTAGAAAAATGGAGAATAAAGGTTAACCCGGCTAAATGTGCTCACTTAACTTTCACGCTCAGAAGACAAACGTGCCCAGCTGTAAAAAAAAATAACATCACTGTTCCGGTAGAAAACCATGTTAAGTACTTGGGAATTCATATAGATAGACGCTTAACCTGGTCGCGTCATATTGAAGCGAAAATAACGGCTATGAAACTTAAAGCAGCTCAACTACATTGGCTTCTCGGTCGAAACTCAAAATTGTCCTTAGACAACAAAATTCTCTTATACAAGTCCATCATAAAACCAATATGGACATATGGCATCCAATTATGGGGTACTGCATGCGCATCTAACATCCAAAAGCTTCAAAGAAGACAGTCTAGAATATTACGACAAATTGTCTGCGCCCCATGGTATATACGTAATGAAATTATCCACAGAGATCTCAACGTCCCCACTATCCAGGAGGAAATTAAAAAATATTCAATAAGCTACATCGATAAACTAATGGTCCACCCTAACTACCTCGCTCGGGGTTTGCTTCAGTTCGAAGGTCACCAGAGGCTAAAAAGAACCGATACTTTGAGCCTAACTAGAAGACATTTTTAAAATTTGAATACAGCAGTTAGTGGTTACACTGGTAACAACTAATAAACAACAAGTAGAATTAAGATTTGAATACATATTGTAAATTTCGATAAGAAAGATTCAATAATAAAAAAAAATTAAAAAAAAAAAAAAAAAAAAAATTGGTATTTTTTATATTGAACTTATAAAATTAAATTAACTCACGTAGAAGATATGAACCGGAGGTTGGTCCCTCGCCAAATCGATCCACTTTGAAGGAAAAAATAAATGCTCGAAACAAATAAATTCATATATATGTACTTAGATGAATTATGTTTTCTTCATATTTACAAAAAAAAAAAAAAAAATTATGGTCGAAGTTTGACCATTAGGCGAACACTAGTCATAATAAATTGTTATTAATAAAGTCTGAAATGCTTTTTGCTCTAGTGAACGTTGTGTAAAATTATTAATTTTATGTTTGAGGCCAAATACTAACGGAAATTCAAAAAGTACCAGTTAAAGACCAAAAAAGTTCCAAAAATCCCCTTTTACATAATCTCATTCACTTATAGGGCCCATACACAATACCATCATGATTGTACAATCAAGTGATTGTGCCAGCTGATGGACCGTGTATGAGCTTGTGGTGTGATTGTACCAGCTGATGGTGCTTTATCAAAAATAGTTTGATATTTTTTTGATTGTACCTGCATGATTGTATCGTGTGCTGTAAAGTTAGCTCATAAATGTTAAATCGTCAAGGCATAAACATCAAAAAATACAAAATTTAAATTAAAACACGTTTTTTTTACTCCTTATTCGTTTTCGTTTTAGGATAATAGCAATAATAACAGCAGAACAAATTTTATTGTTATTCATTACAACCTTTTCCACACAATTTTTGGTAAAAAATGAATTTTGTACCAGCATGCTGGTGTGTTGTGTGCTTCAAGCTTAATTGCACAATTACTTGATTGTACAATTATGATGGTATTGTGTATGGGCCCTATTATAAATTTTATTAAAAATCGCTGGATTTGACAAGAAAATAGCTAAATTGGCAGCAGTGTGAAAGAAACACACAGAGTTGCATATTACCAGCGTTACCATTTGTCATGTAACATTGCAGCCACACGATCAAGCTTTTCTTGATAGTCTTTTACATATACTGTTTGTCAAAATATGCAAAAATTGGCAGCTGTGACGTAGGCTGCACGCAAGTTGAAAGCAATTTACTTTCAAGATGTCATTAAAAAAAAAAATTATAAAGAGAAACGAAAAATTTGCTCACTAACCTTGAAATCAGCTGTTTTCTTGAACGTAAATTGAAACACTCACTGGCAAGAGAATTTTAAAGGCAAGTTCGTATCAATTTTTAAAAGTATGAGTGTATTGGTAAAAAAGTGTGAGTGTATTAAAAATTGATAGGCAAAACTTGATCGTGTAACCCTCAAGTAATCTCTATTTTATAAGTATTTTTAGGGCACTGCTACACGTTCAATAAATATCGTGATATTTGGATCACGATCCATTTCAAAATATTGATGGATCACGAGCGTATGCTACATGTTCAATATTTATCGCGTCAGTATTTATGTTATTTTTGTGCTGTGCGGGCCGTTTATCAATGTCGCGAGAAAACCTGTTTAGCTATTTTGCTCGATTTCACTGTCTTCTGCCATTACCCTTTTTTTCAATAATTTCACAAATTTTGTCAATTGTTTTACTTTTTATTTGTTTAATTTTTTCCACTGCGTATTTTATTTCTTTTATTTTGACACTTTTTACTGACGTATTCATTTTTATTAATATTATTTAATATCATGAAAATGCTACACGTTCAATATTTATCACGCTATCCACGATACGCGATCTGGATTTCTGGATTTCATATTTTAGGCCATTCTGCGATATGGATCGCGATCCATCAATATTGCATGCTACACGTTCAATAAATATCGTGATACTAGAAATATCACGATATTTATTGAACGTGTAGCACTGCCCTTAGACGTAAAAATGTTTAAAATTTTTATAAAGATTTTCATAAATAATAAGAAATGTAAGATGTAAGAAAAGATAAACTCACTGTTTATTGTTGGTGTTTTGTTTAAGCTTTGATATTGTTACAAGTAAGACTTAGAGTGTTTATAACTCTTATTCGCTTAAGGTTTTATTTGTTTAATATTTTTGGCTTTTCCAAAATCTTTGGAAAAGGTTTCCTGATGAGCTGGTGTAAGCAACCCGCGAAATGCGCATAGAGGCTTGCCTTCCCTCAACAATAAATTTCAGTGTACAGTATAACCCGGTTAATTACCCCACGCTTAAATGCCTTTCACGCTTATTTACCTCGAGTTTAAAATCCCCGTTTTTTTTCTTCCATTTTTTAAACAAAAATCCATGTTTAATTGCCATACGCTTAATTACCCGATTCGGATAATTGCCTTAAAAATTTAACTCCCAAACAAAATTATACCTAAATTTCATTCGTTTAATTGCCTCAGTACTAACACAGCAAGGAATGCAACCAAGTTTTACATGTTAATAATTTGAAAATATGCACTAAAATTTTTTTAAAAAAATATGCCTAAAAAACAAACTATTGCTTGATTAAAAACAAAATATTCAACAAATTAATATTTTCATTTTAAGTTATGTTATGAGGTCAAGATTCATATAAAAGTTATATATTATCTAGATACACCAAATTTATGAGATATTTTGTCTTAAAGAGATTAAAGTTTGAAGTTTGCATGGGGACTATGTGATATAATAGACCGATTCTTACAATTTACATAGGTTTCGTTCTTATGAGAATAAAACGTATTTACCCAATTTTATCAAATTATCTTAAAACTGCTACCTTTACTTTTCGCACAAGGTTTACATGGACATACAACCAGCAAGGCGGACGGACACGAAAAGATTACTTACACAAGTGTTTCTGATTCGATCGTTTATAAGTTTATATGTTATAAGTTGCGAAAAACATTTATCTTCAACAAAAACTAGCTTTGGCTTAAAATTGTACAGTGATAATTTAATGTAGGTGGCTAAAATATGGAAATTATTTACAAACATTTCGATACCAAAATTCATTAAAAGCTCTAAACGCATAAATATATTGTGTCTGCATGCATTGGTCGCACAAGAAAAACCATGCAAATGCATATTTACGGCTTCCATGAGTAGTAGTAGGATATGACAGGACATCTCAAAAAGCACTACAGATAAAATTTAAGAAAACAAATCTCTTTAGATTTAGCTGGTACATGTAAAAAATTTTTTATTAAAAGTTTTCATACATCAAAGTTAAGTTATCTTGTAAATAAATACGTCTTATTACCTCAGTGAGGTATTTAAACGAATTCGCTTAATTACCTCAATGAGGTAGTTAAACGTATTCTTATTATTACCTCAACGAGGTAGTTAAGCGTATTCGTTTAAATGCCTTCCCCGCATAATTACCCAAAAATATTGCCATTTTTGTCGAGGTAATTATCCGTGGAATACTGTATTTATCAAATATGAAAAACTGGGAATTTACCACGTCATACGAAGATCGTATTAATAATAAACTTTGTATTCCCGAAAATAACTTTGATAATATACATAATTGCATGTGCCCGTGCATAAAACTGAATTGGCAAATTGGTTTAGTTCGTTGTTTTCTTACGAAGACAATAGAATGAAGCGGTTTGTTTTTTAATTTTGTTTTTTCTTTTAACCCACTTACAACTACAATTCGAGTCGGAAAGAACCCAACCAATTGTAGGGGGATGTAAGAAAAGATAAACTCACTGTTTATTGTTGGTGTGTTGTTTAAGCTTTGATATTGTTACAAGTAAGACTTAGAGTGTTTATAACTCTTATTCGCTTAAGGTTTTATTTGTTTAATATTTTTGGCTTTTCTAAAATCTTTGGAAAAGGTTTCCTGATGAGCTGGTGTAAGCAACCGGCGAAATGCGCATAGAGGCTTGCTTTCCCTCAACAATAAATTTCAGTGTATTTATCAAATATGAAAAACTGGGAATTTAGCACGTCATACGAAGATCGTATTAATAATAAACTTTGTATTCCCGAAAATAACTTTGATAATAAACTACAATTTGCAGTATATTAGATGAAAGGATGCAGTGAAGTTTTTATGCAACAAAGCATCTTAGATTCTATGTGTGCTTTATTACTGTAACGTTGTATAATTCTGTTTACTCCTTCAATACTTCATACCTTAACGATCCGAAATATATTCTTTTAGGTGCTGAAGTATCTAAAGATGATGAAATCGACTTTAGAGTGCACTGTTCAAAGTCTTATGTTGAATTATGCAATGTTCGGTTAAAAAGTTTTTTTTGATAACGACCTTCTGAAACACGTTGTAGTTTTAATTTTTACTACTTTAAGCACGTTTTATTCTATGTATAATGAATTTTGGCTATAAAATATTATTATATTTTATTATTAAGAAAAAATTTCCCAATGGTTTTCTTATACACCCGTTACATACTTTTCATCACGGAAACCAATTAGAATTTGGTTTTTTTGTCTTAGCCATAATCTTAGCTATAAACTGGGAGAAGGAAGGCTTAAAACAAAATAAGCCTTAAAAACTGTATTAGAAACTGCGAATTATTTCCTTTCGAAGGTTTCTTTATATTATATTCAAAATTTTTTATTTTTCGAATTTATTCTATGAGCTAAATTTCAGTTATGTTTTTTATGAAACTTTTTTGTAATAGCCCTAAACATAACTGAAATTAAGCTCATAGAATAAATTCGAAAAATAAAAAATATTGAAAATATAAAATTTTTATAAATATTTCACAATTTTTGGCCCACAGAACAAATTTTTTAAGTCATCGAGTTCAAACTCTTTATCGGGTGAAATTTCTCGAAGAACTTATCGTAACCAACGAGACCTTATTGCGTTTTGCTAGTTCTAATGTTATTTTTTTCATGTCTAAGTCTCGGAAAGCAATTATTTGCGCCATAATTGTAGCTATAGACTATAAGAAAAAAAGTAAAACAAAATAATCCGCAAAATGCATGTAATGCCTCGAAATTGCTAAAATGTCAAAAATTGTATCTATATTATTTTTGTTGTTTGGCCAATGTTGTTGTTTATTAAAATATATTTTTCTTTAGCTTATACGGCCTAAAGTTCTATATGCAATTTTCCCAACGTTTTGTGAATGTTATTTTCACTTTATCAAGGGATTCGTAAAAAGAGAAATTAATTTTTTATTACATTGAACAATAATTTGTTGTAGACAAACATAAAAACATTAAACATGAAAAATTAAATTAAACACAATCTTAAAAATTATACCACAGGTTAGTTTTTGCACTATTTTTGGCTCGTTGCTGCCAAACGGTAATCTTCAGAAAAAATATATCTCTAATTCATAATTCATCATATGTACATAAGTATATAATTACCGGAAAATGCATTTTTCACATTTTCCAGTTGTATTTTTGATAGGAAATTCGGGAAATTGATGAAATACATATGTTGCAAAAAGTAAAAAAAAAATTAATTATTCAATTGTAATTTTGACACATATTTCGAATTTTTGATAATAATACAGCTGAAAAAGGTAAAAAAAGAATTATGATGTTCTAAAGAATTTTGAATTATATTTCAGAATTATTTTTTCTGAATATTACCACAGAATACACAGAACTGTTAAAAGTGACGTGTGAAAAAGGCCCAAATCAGTTGCGAGGACAGCTTTCGAAGAAAGAGACAGAAAGAGATTTTTGGTAGTGAAGTGGCAAGGTGTAAAAACAGGCCACAACAATCAACACAAATGGCGTTATTAAAATAAAAATAACAAAACACAAACCACGTTAAACAAATGCATAAGTTCAACAAACGTTGTTTTTTGTACAAAAAAAAAAAAAAATGTATTTAGTAATATTGTTTTGTTTTATAATGTAATTTACTTACTTTAACATTATTAACTCGTGTTGTGGTGAACTTAAAACTAAATTTTTACAATAGTTTTGCAAATAAATCTTAACTAAATAAATTTGTGTTCATTGCGGCAAAGAATATGATGAAAAGAGAAATGCAAAAGGGCAGCTTTCTTAGAAAGAGACAAAAAAAAAAACGCAAAATCTTCCGTCTCGTGACAGTTCTGTTAGTATTCTGTGATATTACTTTAATAAATTATCCACAGTTTGACCGCTGCTGGCCAAAAATGTTAAAAAAGAAATAAAAAAAAAATTTTACATTTTAGCAATTGTATGGCACTAGCTTAGGCCTGCCATACGTCCTGGTTTTCCAGGATTGTCCTGGTGTCCTGGTCCACTATTAAATTGTCCTCTTTGTTTGTACAGGTCAAGACAAACAAATTAGTTTTGTTGCTGGTTTAAATTGCTAACTCGCCGTCTACAACTGACATGATTTGCTGTTATAACATGATGTTATAAAAGCGTTGTTAAAACATTTGCATTAACAACCGTGCTATAACATGGGAAAACCTCTAAAATGATGAGTCTATACTTAACACTAACATCATTTTAGTGTTAATGTTAAGCATTTCATGTCAGTTATAGACTGTATGTAACAAAGGTTAAGATTTCTGTTATAACACTGCATATAAAGAACTATAATTAAATTCAACACTTAGCTGGTGTAAAGCTGGCAAAATCTTTCAATAATATTAGATGATAGTCAATCCTCTTTCAAATTTTGTTTCAACTAGTGGCTGTAAAAATTTATTCCGTGTAAGCAACTTTTATAAGTAATCGAAAACCGATAACAAATTGCTTTCTCTAAGGCAGCCCATAACCATTTCCAAGGCCTATCCAATAGGTCTGCTTACTTTTACAACAATACAAAAAAGCAACAGGCATTTTGTTTGTGTAAAATTCCCCGCCGTTGTCAAAATCTTACTACTACATAGGGAAAACAAAAGAAAAAATGTGATTTGTGTGCAAAAAACCGAAAACGTAAACAAAAATACACATGTATAAGGAAAATGTAAACAACTTTTGACGTCGTTGAGGAATAAACCAAGTAAACATCTGGCTTCTTGCGCAGACCTATTGGATAGACCTTGCCCGTTTCAATTCAATTGTCAACTGAGTCGGTTGTTGTCCATATCAAAGCGTGTATGGCTTAAGGTGGAAGTACATAACACTCGTTAGTTCGTCGACAAGTATCTTGCGTTTATAAACTTTAGCGCGTCAAAAACTGCAAGTTACACAACACGCGTTACAAAAGCCATTCCTGTCAGCTGTTTTTTATTTGTTTACTTATTTGTGCATTAAAAACGGGTTCGAAAGTATATCAAGATTTTGTTATTTTATTAAATTTATTATTTTGATATAAATATTGTATGTTTTTTAAGGTCTTCAATAAGTTTTTCTTTCATGATTCACACATTTGTTAAATTATTATTTTTATTGTCAGCTGACTACTTGTCAAAAACACACAACGCGTTAAAAAGTTCAAAGTTAACCGGCGCAAACGCGTCAAAATATTTTGCATGTAGCTTGTTCTGTGAAAACACACTAGCTTAACTTTTTTGACAGCAGACGACAGAGCGCGCGCGCACTAACGCATGTTATGTACTTCTACCTTTAAGGTATAACCAGTATGTGAAAAACGTGGCTTAAGCAACTGAGCGAATACATGTTAATCATATGTGTAAAACCATGTTGAACTTAAGGGAACTTTTTGTTAAATTTTATGAAACTGTAATTTGCTTAACCAAAGTGCGAAACTAATCGCACATTCCGTACGGAATCAAATGTTTTTTATTTTGTTTTTGTTTTTTTGAATGTATTTGAGAGGCTTTTCGTTTATTTTTGACAGTAGCTTAAGTTTGTTTATGCACATTCTGGTTGGGCCTTTAGTCAATTGATTAGTTTGACAGTTGTCGAGTTTGTTGAAGAAGGATCAAAAGAGTTTGATTTTTTTCAAGTTGAGTACTTAGGCTGCTCAATGGACAAAGGAAAGAAACTTGTTAAAAACTGAAACACTGCAGAGTATTATTCAATGTAAGTTTGATTTTAATATGACATGCTGCCTGTTTTATAACTATATCAAAGACCGAAATGCAGTTTTAGAAAAAGTGCAATCTTCTCAACATTATTTTAGCTTAGAACATTTGAAGCTCAACTTTTTTTTATTTTTCATCGTTTTTATGTACATGAAGTACACGTTCATTTTTTTTTTCTATATATTGTTGGATTTAAAAATAAAAACTGGATAGTTTTTACATATCGCACCCTAAATACTAAAAGGTAACAACTCAAAATTCTTAAATTTTCAGGAGAGCCTAAAACTGTTTATGTAAAAATTATGCTAAAAAACTTTTCTGTTGGTATAATTTTTTATCCATTTTTATCCATGTGTCCTGGTTGATAGGTTCAAACATCTGGCAGCCCTACACTAGCTGCTGTTTTTTCGCGTTACTTGTCTCCTAGTCTAAGGCTGCAATTATAAGAACAAAATTGTAATTGGTTTCCGAAAAAATTCATGTTTTTCCAAAAAAAATCAAGTTTTAGACAAAATGTTCAATAGGCCAAAAACTAGTTCGGCAGATAAACTAGGAAAACCCAAATAGGGGTTTGTAAGTTGCGAAAAGTACTTCAAGAAATTCCACATGAGAAGGAGCTTTTATTTTATATGTTGCATAGTGTAATTATTCTTATAAAAGTAATATTAATAATATTTTCAGTTCCATGATGGCTTTTAACTAAAATAAAAAAAAATATTTTACCCTTTGTAGCTCTTTTCTCTTACGAACTCTTGTATGAACTACATTAATTGTGTCTTGAACTTGAAACACTATTTTAAAGTTTGCGTAAAATTGTTTTGAAAAACATTTTTACTTTAAGAAAAGTAACACGCGTACAAAACTTTACCCGTTTTGTCCACCCCGGTCAAAATTTTTTACTTCTAACTTTTTAAATTCCAAATTGCTTACTGATTAGAAACATAGCGCTTTACAAGAAGTACGAATTTGAACCCTGTTTTATCACTTAAATTTAATTTATTTGTTTGTTAGCTATATGATATATTGTCCTTGTTCTAAATACATACCACAAGTTTCAAGCTTGGACAAAATTATTATTAAAAAAATTTGTTCACAAAAAATACGAATTTTTAACATTTTTCTTTTCAAATGTACTATATTTGTATGCTGTTTCTATGTTTAAGGCTAGTTTACCCCTTTATACTTTGTAATAATACTGTGAAAAACTCAAGTAATATGTAAAAGTCTGATAGTGTGAATGCATGTGTGATAAAAATGACAAGTATTATGAAAAAAATTTTACATTTCTAAGCAATAATACTTTTCACTGGATCAGGGTTGCATTTTATTACATGTGTGAGTGTTTATACTTTGTGAGATCGTGTGAACACAAACTGTTATGTTAAATTAGATTACTTGACAGTCGCAACAAAACTTATTAGATTTCTATCTCACAAATTATTATGGAATACGTAAGACTTGTGAGATAGTGTAATCTAGCCTTAAGGAACATAATTGCACCATATAAACGTAGTACTGTACGACGTAGATACGATATCAAATTAAAACGTACAATATTGTATACAAAGGCACACAATAGCTGGCGCAAATATAAAAGCGTATCTACGACGTACGTCGCCTTACAGTTAATTCAGGCGGGGGCTTTTACGACGTCTCTTTTGGTTTGGTGGCCAACGGTATAGAGAAGAAAGAGGGGTAAACAAAAAGTCTTAGTTAGTGTTTTTTATGTCTTTTTCTCATATTTCTCTTTCAACTTATTTATTTTCTTCTTGTTACGTTTTATTCTTTGACTAACTTTGAAATATCAGTTTGAAAATACTGTAAGACCTCGGTTATCAATGGCAACAATTTTGAGTAGTTTTTTGTGTGTTTCTAATTAAAATTATTAAGAGATTTTATATACAGATTTACGTATGTACATGTTTAAATAAAATGAGTAAAAAAGTAATTTTTGCAGAACATGCTTCCCAGTAATTTGCAAGAGAATTCGCCTTTTATTCACATTTTTATGATTGTTCAAAAGTATTTTAAGTTGATTAAAGACTTTTGTATATATACCATATAATTGATGTTGCTGGTTAATCGAATGAATGATACTCGAGGCCCTTTCTCAAATAAAAAAAAGACGTTACTAAAAAGCGCATCTACATCGTATGTCGTCTTTCAGCAAATTCAGACGGGGATTTAAGCGGCGTCGCTTTTTTGACGTCTCTTTTGTTTTTGTTTTCAATGAAATATTTGCCGTTGCGTTGCGGTTTAGACAATAAAGTCCTAAGAAAAAACGACGCCGCAAAAGCGCTCGTATGAATTGTGTGTTAGATCTAATTCTACTTCATACACCGGATGCGCCCGCATTGCCATGGAAAAGAAAAATTTAAAATCTAAATTAAATTATTTAAGTGTTTTCAAATTGAAGATTTGAAAAAAAAAAACATAAACGAAGTACAAAATAAACAACAATTTCAATAAATTTTTCCACCTGTTTTGTCGACTTTTCTCTTTCCCTAAACCTTTGCGTAGCAATTATAAACAAACACGAAGAGGAAAGTATCCAATTTACCCTAGGCGTTTTTAAGTTTTAAGCAGTTGAACAACCAAATAAAAACATATAAGAAAATTAAATTAAAAAATATATTTTTCTTTAAAAAAGTAGGATACAAGAAACTATTTATTAAAAAAAAAAAAACATCAAATAAAATTCATATAAGCAGATCTTTAAAATGACACATGTCACTATTGATCAACAATAGTGTACTAATCCAAAATTTCAGTTTAGAGTAGTATTTGGTATAGATATGGTACGACAAAATTGTATAACTTATTTTTTTTTTAATTATGGAAAAACTTCAGACTCATCGCAACATCTTTATTTTGCTCTTTCCATTAATCATGTGCCTATCAATTTAAACGTTGTAGATAAATTCACTCAAGAGAGAATTTCAAAATCAAATTCGGTTAAAGTTTTAAAAACTTGAAAGGCTAAACTTGATCGTGCAACCCTTAATTAAGGTATGTTGGACAGATAAAATAAGATCGGTCAATAGCCAAAAATCATCATTAAATATTTTCATCATTAAATCAGCCGTATTTAAAATATAAAATAAGTTTGAAACGTGTTTTAAGGCAAAATGATCATGCACTGTAATTCTTTATGAATACGGCAGGATATTTTTAAAAACCCTTAAAAGCCTACTGGTTCCGCTAGGAACCAACCAAAAAAAATCAGAACTTTGTTCAACGATTTTTTTTTCAACTTGCACCTGCGACTTTATAAATATTTCTTGATACAAGCGCCACCTTTTGCGCCGGTCGCCACTTTAGTCAGACTTTATTACGTAAAAACTGAAGCTTAAAAAAATATTTCCGTGACCGTTATAATGCCTTGAAGCTTATGTGAGTGTTTGAAATAATAATTTTTATTTTATTTTAGTGGATTTTTTTAAAATCTATGGTTGGTCCCTTGCGGAACCGTCAGGCATCGGGAGTTCGAAATTTTCCAATTTTCGTAACGGTTATTTCAGTTTGTTTATTAGAAATGTCGCATAGCATTCGTGATTTTATTACTGATATTTTAATGTTAATAATTCTTTATTTTCCTGTCACTTTTTTGCATTACCTAAGTAAAATGTGATGATTTTTGTTAAAAAAATATATACACCTTTAAAATTTTTGATCTCCGGGTGCCTAGTGGTTCCGCAAAGAACCAACCAGGTTTTTCTTACCTAGCTCAGGTAAATAAAACTTATGTACAAAGTCGTAGAACAAAAGTTGTTTAGAAACGCGAGTTTTAAAACATTAATTTTTTTCTGCTCAAAAAAAATAAATCAGGCTATTAAGGGTTAAAACATCGTAAATAAACCTGTAAAAAACAAGGGAAAATTGTTTACAATGGCAACGCTGAAAAATGTAACGGTTTGTCCTCGAAGTCACATGTATATATTTTTTCTCTTTGTGTCCTCGAAGTCACATGTATATATTTTTTCTCTGTGTCCTCGAAGACACTTGTATATATTTTTTACGGAGTTAAAAACGGGAAAATATATGAGAGTACTTGGCAATACTACGCAACAAAATTTGTTAAAAATACAAAGAAGTGAAAGAAACATCGGAGAGTTCAGACGTATTTTAAATTAGCTCCGTCTAAAAAAAAAAATCATCTAAAATAATATCTTTGTTTATAAACGTTTACTAATTAAATATCAATTGAATAACAATAAACAATAATAATTGTATACTTAGTTCTTTGTGAAAACAATAAAACAACATTACAATTTTTAACAACATTGCAATTTTTAGTTTATTTGAAATAATTTTTTAACAAACTAAATTCTAAACACAACAAGACACACAAAAATATAATACAACAATATATCAAACAAACTTTTTTTAAAAACAAAAACCAGAAGAATAATAAGCAAAACAAGCAAGTATTTGCTCTCTTTTAATAATCAACTCTCGCAGTTAACTACTCTATTAAGAGAAGGTGAAAATCGATTAGCGGATAAAATTAACTCTTCGGTTAAAGAAGTTGAAAACCGATTCTTAAATGAGATAAATAATAAATTTTGTGAACTAAAAGAAGATATAAATGACATAAATGAGCGCGTTTCAAAATTAGAAACAGCGACGAACGAAATTATAGATATAAAAAAAGAAATAAAACAGATAAACATTGCAAATACAGAAATTGCACAGCTGAAAGCAGACGTTAAACATTTGAATAAAATAATTTTAAAACAAGAAAACTCTGTGGTTGCATCTGACCTGTGTATAACTGGTATTCCATACAACGATAGTGAAGATCTTGAACGAATTTTTGTAACTGTCTGCGAATCCTTATGCATTAATACTCCTGTAATCAAATCAATTTTCCGAGTAAAACATTTTAAAAACATTCGAAACGTAGCTGATCCCCCAATTGTAGTGAATTCGCCATATGAGAAAAAGTACCTGATTAAGACGGTATCGGCTTTTCGCCGTAAATATAAAACACCTCTTCGTCTAAATCACGCTGGGTTTCAAAGCGATCAACCTTTTTATATAAATGAAAACCTTACTCCGCATAATTATGACATTTTAAAAACAGCCCTTAAATTGAAAAAACGTGGTATAGTGCATGTTAAAAAACATGATGGGGAAAATCCACTTCCCATAGAGACGCCAGATCAGCTTAACCAGTTTTTCCAACAGCGTTGATTGCCCTTATAATACTACTGTTTTTTATAATTTTTAATATATTTAATCTTTACATAACTTATTATTACACTTTGATAAACCGTGTTTTTATGTTTTCTTCAATACTTTTTTATTACTATTTTGTTAATCATTATATACGTATATACATTTGGAATGCTTTTAATTCCTTTCTAAAGGTTGTTGCTTTAAAAATTATAATAAATGATTACTGATACAAGATACGGTTCCAGAGACAATACTTTTGCCATGGTTAGAATTCTTTCCAAACAGAAAACCGGACTTAAAATAGCTCATATTAACGCACAAAGTTTAAAAAAAAAGATTGAAGAATTTCGCTACATTTTCATGGCATCTGCTGTGGATGTTATCTGTGTGTCTGAAACTTGGTTTGACTCTGAAATAATTGACTCCATTTTCAACTTGCCAGGCTTTAAATTATTTCGAGCTGATAGATTGACTCATGCTGGAGGTGTGGCAATATATGTCAGGTATGATATAAACGCTAGTGTAAAACTTAAATCCAATTACTCTAGTCAAATTGAATATATTTTTCTGGAATTAATAATGGGGGACGGGAAAAAAATTCTTCTGGCCTGTATTTATCGACCTCATGTTAGCATAGATATTACAAACCTAATGGCTGAAATTGAATCGTTATCATTATTTTACAATGATGTTATTATTGCTGGCGATCTAAACAGCAATTTACTTAATGACAATTCGTTATCTGTTGATATGCAAGCACTTGGGCTTCTGCCAGTGAACAGTGTTGTTCCCACACATTATCCAAATGGTGCAAATAGCTTGCTTGACGTTTTTTTTCGTTAACAACAGAAGGAAAATATTGTTGTATGATCAAGTATCTGCTGCAGTCTTTTCAAGGCACGACCTTATTTTCATTATATATGATGCCCTTACCCAAACTGAAGATTTTTGTTATAGTTACCGGGATTTTAAGAACATTAATTATAATATTTTAAACCAGCGTATTGACTGTATAGATGGCTATAACATCGAAGACGTAAATGATCAAACCGATTTCTTTCAAAATAATCTTATTGACTTATATAATGAATTTGTGCCGGTAAAAACAAACAGCCCCTGTGGTTTAGTTCAACCATAAAACGCTTAATAAATGCTCGGGACTTAGCTTACAGTCGTTGGAAAAAATTTAAAACCCCAGAATTATATGAGATCTTTAAATCCGCAAGAAAAGATGTCGTAAAATGCATAACTACTGCGAAGTCTACGTATTATGAATTAAAATTTTCATCGGCCTTAGGAAGCAAAGAAAAGTGGAAAAATATTCGTGAAATAGGTATTGGAAAGAGTAGAAACACTACTTCTGTCTCAAATGTGGACGTTAACGAATTAAACAACAAATTTGTCAATGTCCCAGTTAAAAGACAAACAGTAAACAAGTATGCCCAATTAAACATCGTGCCTTTTGAACACAGTTTTTGCTTCAGATGTGTTGATCAAGCGGAAGTTCAGAAAAGTGTATTTGGCATTAAATCAAATGCTGAGGGTCTAGATGGCATAAATCCTAGATTTTTTAAGCTTGTTGTTCATAAACTCCTGCCGTTCTTGACATATTTGTTTAATTCAATATTAACCAAGTCAGTTTTTCCTGATGCGTGGAAAAAAAGCCAAAATTATTCCAATTTCCAAGAATAACAATGATTTCAGACCCATTGCAATACTTCCATTCCTGTCAAAAGCTTTGGAAAATATTATGAAAAGTCAAATTTGTGAATATCTGAGTAAACAAAAGCTATTAACTGATTATCAATCTGGATTTAGACAGGGAATGAGCTGTATTACTGTTCTCATTGACATGGTGGAAGAACTTAGGTCTAAACTGGACAATGACATGGTCTCTTTTCTTGTACTCCTAGATCATAGTAAAGCTTTTGACACTGTTGAACATCAGATTCTGTTATCTAAGCTCCAAAAGTTCTTCAATTTTTCCCCTACAGCCAGTAAACTGATTTTTTCGTATCTCCTTAATCGGAAGCAAACCGTTTTCTTGAATGGCTTAATGTCTAATTGCCTTGTAGTTAACAGAGGGGTTCCGCAGGGTTCTGTTTTGGGTCCCCTTCTGTTTTCGTTGTATATAAATGATCTGCCAGATGTATTAACCCATTGTGGAATACAAATGTATGCTGACGATGTACAATTGTACTTAAGTACCAAAATATACAGTGTAAGTTCTTGTATTAATCTCATAAACCATGATCTTAATAGAGTTCATCACTGGGCGTGCATGAATGGTTTGTGCATAAATCCATCGAAATCTTAATGCATTTTCATATCCAAAAATAATAAGAAAGCACTTAATAACAATGCTTCATTATTTATCAACAATGATAAATCGACTTTGTGCCATCGTCACCAAATTTAGGAATTACGTTTAATTCTGAACTATCTTGGTCAAACCATATCTGTATTATTGCAGGAAAAGTGCACGGAATGCTTAGGAACTTATGGGCTATTCAATCTTTCACTCCATTTAATATAATATTGTTGTTCACCGCAGATCCCATTCTTGCTTTACTTATGTAGATTGATTTAAGTTTGTAGCTACATAAGTGTGTATATTTGTTAAAGCTCAATAACGTTTCATATTTTGTGACAACAACAAACTTTCATGCAAAATACTAAATATTAATAATTGTAACTGTAACTGATGAAGTTATTTTTGTTGCCTTGTTTTTTAGTCTCTTTAAATAAAATTTAATTTTGATTTTGGAGTTCTGTTCATTCGCTTCACATTCTTTTAATAAAACAGTTCGTTTGATTGCTAGAAAAATAGAAATTCGTTTTATTTTTCAAGTTATATTCAAGTCTGTAAAAAAGCTTACAGACCCTAACATTGGTGACCCCGACGTGATCGGTATTTGAATAATTTGGTTCCTTTTGGTATAAACTCAAGCTTAATAATGAGTGAAGGTCAAGAAGATACTATCACTGCCAATGAAAATTTATCGGCATGCCAAAATAAGGTCATCGCTATTACCGGTCAGCTAGTTACCCTAAACATGGCATTAAGCTCAGTTCAATTAAAGGAGTATGATGCTGATGATCTCTTGGTTCGTCTCGAATTCGTCGAGAGTCTCAATAAGGGCTTTGATCAAGCTCAAACCATTTTAGAGGATATGGACAACAGTCTTTTTCAGAGTGATACACGATACAAATTTATGTGCACTTATTTTGAAGTGAAGGCTAAATTAACTCGTCAGTTAAACATAGTTAGAAATACTGAACAACAAGCCCAACAGCGTTCTTCAACATTTCGGCAGTTTTCCTTAGATGAAGTTCCATCGCATTCGTTACCTAACCGTAGCTCTAGGTTACCTGAACTAAAAATACTAACGTTTTCAGGATCGTACCTTGAATGGTCGGATTTTTTCTCCATGTTTTCTACCGTTATTGATAAAGATAACATAACAAAAATTGAAAAATTTCAACACCTACGTTCCTGCCTAAAGGGTGCCGCTTTGGATACCATATCGTCATTAGAACCAACCGATGCCAACTATGATGAGGCCATTAAGCTATTGAAAAGACGTTTCGACAACAAGTTGGTAATTTTTCAATCTCATGTAAAAGAAATTTTTAATTTAACTCGAGTTGAAAGGGACTTTGCAGTAAGTATTCGTCAGCTTAGTGATAAGCTTAGTGCTCACATGCGTGCTTTGCAAACTATGAGTACCAAAGAGCAAATAGCAGATGGGTGTTTAATTCACCTAGTGACTTCAAAGTTAGACTTAAAGTCTAAGGCAAAATGGGAAGAAGAGCTGTCTACGGATGCTCTCCCAACCTGGGCTTCATTTGAATCGTTTTAAGATAAAAGATGTCGCTTTTTAGAAACAATTGAAAACTCCACGCCTAGAAAACCCACAGATCAAAACTCTAAACCAAAAAATAATGGACGAAATGTTCTTGTAGCCTCTGCATCAGCATTGGCTTTATGTACTTTTTGCAATGCCAAAGATCATTTTATAGCAAAATGCTCGCAGTTTGAAAATCTTTCCCCAAATATCCGTTTTAAAGAAGCCAAAAAGTTACAACTTTGTTTGAATTGCTTAAGGAAAGGGCACTTGATGAAAGATTGCAAATCTGGCCACTGTCGTCAATGTACATCTAAGCACCATACGTTATTGCACATAAATAATGCACTAGACAATTCAAATAGCTAATTACTCGAACGATACAGCAGCAGAGGCAACAGCAACAACATCGCAGTCAGCACTCGTTTCCTCATTATCCTCACTTTCATCTACAGCGCATAGGCCATGCATTGATTATAATGTTTTGTTGGCTACAGCAATTGTTTTAGTTAAAAATAAATCTGGTTCATTTTTACCTTGCCGTGCTATTTTGGACTCAGCCTCTCAGCTTAACTTTATAACAACTCGTTTTGCAAAACAGCTTCAACTACCGACAAACAAATCTTATGTCACGTTTTCTGGTATAGGTGATAATGCTTTTGTAGCCGACAAATTTGTTGATGTTATAGTGAAATCTCAAATTGCAAATTTTTCAACTTCATTTTCGGCTGTTGTAGTTCCCTCTATAACAGATTATAAACCCAATGTAAGCGCCAATATAAATGGTTGGAATATTCCTCAGAATTTGAAATTGGCAGACCCCTTATTTTATAAACATGGACGTGTCGACATTCTGATTGGGGCTAGTTTATTTTTCGAATTAATGTCTACCCGTTTTGCAAAAAACCTTGTTTGGATGGGTAGTGTCAGGTGGTAGCTTCCATGCGTCAAACTCTGTAGCATTGACCACTACTTGTAAGTATCTTGATGATAAAAGTGAACAGGATCTTGGAGACCTTATTAAACAATTTTGGGAAATAGAAAACAATTTTGATGATACCCGTACTTATGCATCTGAAGACGCTTATTGCGAAAGCTTTTTTCAAAAAACAACCACTCGACTAAACTCTGGTGAGTATTCCGTAAATTTGCCAAAGGCCAAACCAAGTAGTGTTCTTGGAGATTCATTTGAGCAAGCTTTGCAACGTTTTAAAGGCCTGGAAAAAAAACTTAATAAATCTCCGGATACTAAGAAGCAGTACGTTGATTTCATGAATGAATACATAGACCTTAAACATATGTCCGTCATCCCCTGTTGAAAACACCTATTATCTACCTCATCATTGTGTAAAAAAAGAAGATAGCACAACTACAAAATTGCGGGTTGTTTTTGATGGCTCAGCCAAAACGTTATCAGGGCTTTCGTTAAACGATATACTTTTTAATACTATTTTACGTTTTCGTTTATTTAAAATAGCACTAACTGGCGACATCTGCAAAATGTACCGATGTGTTAAAGTATCCCATCCAGATGACTACCTACAGTGTATACTATGGAGAGAAAACCCAAATGAGGACATCAAAACTTACAAGTTGAACACGGTTACGTATGGCACAAAACCCGCTGCATTTTTGGCAATTCGCGCTATGCATCAGCTCACATTTGATGAAGAAATTAATTTTCCAATGGCTGCAAAAATTGTTAGACGGGATTTTTATGTTGATGACATGATCTCTGGAGGTTACTCATGTGATGAGGTAAGGGAAATTCGCCAGCAAGTTACAGAGTTGCTTAAAGCGGGCAATTTTCTTATTCGAAAGTGGTGCTCTAATGAAGCAGCAGTGTTAGAGGATGTTTCGCCAGCAGATTGTGAACAACTTTTCAAATTTCCCGATGGAACTGCCATTACAAAAACTCTAGGTCTTGTGTGGAACCCAAAACATGACAATTTTATATTTTCGTTTTCATTATCGCCAAATAACAGCATCGTATCTAAACGCACTATACTGTCTACAATCGCTACTATATATGACCCCTTAGGTCTTATTGGTCCTATTATAACAAAGGCAAAGGTATTTATGCAGATATTGTGGAAACATAATTTAAATTGGGATGAAAGTTTGCCGCAATCGCTACATTCAGCATGGATTGACTTTATTACAAGCCTATCAATAGTACACAGTTTAGAGTTTCCTCGTTTTGTTAACATGTCAAATGCTCTTGTTCAAATTCATGCATTTTGTGACGCAAGTTTAGCAGCCTATGGCTCATGTGTCTATGTTCGCAGTGAGCTCGATGGAGTCGTCAGAACCAACTTATTGTGCTCCAAATCGCGGGTATCACCGTTAAAAACAATTTCAGTTCCAAAATTAGAGCTATCAGCAGCTTTGCTATTAGCCGAACTCGTAAATGTTGTTTTAAACTCGTTTCCAGCGCAATGTGAAGTACACTGCTGGTCAGACTCCATGATAGTATTATCTTGGTTACGTGAAGAATCATCAAATTTTAACGTTTTTGTAGCCAATAGAGTAAGCCGCATCCAAAATCTCACAAATCAGATGACTTGGCATCACGTCCCCACAGCTCTAAATCCAGCAGACATTTTATCCAGAGGGGCTCTACCAGAAGAACTTCTATCATCCAAACTCTGGGAAAATGGTCCAAGTTTTTTAAAAAAGACTGCACAACTTGGCCAAAACTTCTAAAATTTATGACGGATTTGCCAGAAAGAAAACGAACAGTGTTAGTCGCTATTCCTGTAAATGATTGGTCAGTTAGTTGCAAATATCACAATTCTTTTTCTCGAATGCAACGTATTTTTGGCTATGTTTATAAATTCGTAAATTTGAAATTCGCATTGCGCAAAGAAATTAAATCAGGCCCATTAACACCATTCGAATTAAAAATGGGTACGAATTTGTTAATACGGAACATACAAAAAATACATTTTTTAACCGAATATAATACTTTAAAGGCAAACAGGCCAGTATCACCATCAAGCAAGCTTTACCCATTAGCGCCATTTATAGACTCTACAAATCTGATTCGTGTAGGAGGAAGACTCGAAAACTCGGACTTAAGCTTTGAAGGAAAGCATTCCATAGTATTACCAAAACTTCACCCTTTTACTCGTGCTTTAGTAATGGGTTTTCATCAAAAACTTCTGCATGCTGGCCCGCAGTGCTTACTTGCAACAATTAGATTGCAGTACTGGCCCCTTGGTGGACGAAAGGCTGTAAGTGCAGTGATTTCAAAATGCATTCAATGTTTTCGATTGAGGCCCAAGTGCGCACAGTATATTATGGGTCATTTGCCTCGTGATCGTGTGCTACAGTGCAGAACATTTTACACAACTGGAATTGATTTTTGTGGACCCTTTTATTATAAATCTGGCGTGAGAAAACGGCCTCCAGTAAAATGCTACGTTTGTATTTTTATTTGTTTTGCAACGAAGGCTTCGCACTTAGAGCTTGTTTCTGAGCTGTCAACATCAGCATTTTTAGCAGCATTAAAACGTTTTACTTCCATCAGAGGAAAGCCGCACACAATTTGGTCTGATAATGCCACAAACTTTGTTGGTGCCAAAAATGAATTGTCAGAACTAAAACAACTGTTCATAAGTAGATCGCACATAGACATGGTACATCAGGAGTGTCTAAATGACGGTATTTTTTGGAAATTTATTCCTCCCCGATCTCCACATTTTGGCGGCCTCTGGGAGGCAGCGGTGAAGGCGGCAAAATATCATTTTAACCGTGTAATAGGCCTTTCAATACTTTCATTTGATGAATTGCGGACATTGGTGTACCAAGTATCGGCCATTTTAAATTCTCGACCTTTATGTCCAATTTCGGAAAATCCAAATGATCTAGACGTTATCACCCCAGGCCATTTTCTAACAGGCGCACCATTAACTTCTATTATTGAACCCGATATTACTGATATAAATATATCTCGTTTAAATAGGTGGCAACAAATTTCGTTCATGCAACAAATGTTTTGGAAGAAATGGAGCACAGCGTATCTTACTCTTTTGCAAGAGCGTTCAAAATGGCGTACTTCTTCTGCTAATATTGTTAAAGGGGACATGGTCCTTCTTAAAGATGAAAATCTTCCACCTCTTCAATGGCAACTGGGTCGGGTTATTGACATCGTACATGGGGAAGATGGAGTGGCCCGCGTTGCAGTGGTTCGAACCAGAAACAAAGAGATGAAGCGAGCTGTTGCAAGGCTAGCCATCCTACCAATCGATAAACACCAAGTTGAAACCCAGAGCCTTTCAACGGGGGGAGGATGTTCACCGCAGATCCGACCCTGCAGTTTTTAAGTTGATTTGCATTTATTCTCATTCTTGCTTTACTTATGTAGATTGATTTAAGTTTGTAGCTACATAAGTGTGTATATTTGTTAAAGCTCAATAACGTTTCATATTTTGTGACAACAACAAACTTTCATGCAAAATACTAAATACTAATAATTGTAACTGTAACTGATGAAGTTATTTTTGTTGCCTTGTTTTTTAGTCTCTTTAAATAAAATTTAATTTTGATTTTGGAGTTCTGTTCATTCGCTTCACATTCTTTTAATAAAACAGTTCGTTTGATTGCTAGAAAAATAGAAATTAGTTTTATTTTTCAAGTTATATTCAAGTCTGTAAAAAAGCTTACAGACCCTAACAATTGTTACTAGCTAAAACTTATCTAATACCGGTTTTAGTATATGGATGTGAAATATTTGCCAATTGCGACACCTCCGATTTTCATAGACTTGAGGTAACCTTTAATAATATAGCTAGATATGTATTTAACCGTAGGAGAACTGATAGTATTTCGTCGTACTCCTTTCAGCTTTATGACATGAGCTTTAAAAATCTACTAAAATTTAAAAGCCTCCTCATGATGCATAAAATAATATATATACAGGAGCCCGAATATTTATTTAAGAGAATAATTTTTGCCAAATCTCCACGCGGTAAAAATATAGATATCTTATCTCTTCGAGACAATTTTTTAGCTACACAATTAGTCCCTGGAACAAATTACCATCACGTTTTCAAACACAAAGCAACACTTTGGCCTTTAAGAAGGAATTATTAAAGTATTCTAAAAATCTTTAATATAGCTTAAATATATCTATATCCATTTAATTATTAATTGTTTTTATTGTATAACTTAATTTTTTAATTCAATTCTTATACGTTAAATTTATGTGTTAAATTGCCATGTAACTTACTATCACTGTAAATTATAAGATTTATATCTTGTTGTGATAGGTATTAAAATAAAAAAATAAATAAATAAATAAAAAAAAAATAAGGCATTTAAACCGTAGATATAGAAGTTTTAATAGTTATTAATCGATATATAACCACAGTGCAATCAAATAAAGTAAAAAAAAAAGAATAAACCAAAACAATTAAAATTTGTGAGACAAAATTTACGTGTCCGGTGAATATGCTCTAGGCATGTGATAATTTGGCGGACTGTTCGCTAAGTATGCAACTGTTCGCCATTTATGCGCTAGCTTCAAAATCTGTTGTATATATATATATATATATATATATATATATATATATTGGGAAAGAAGTTTGATTTGTAAGCACTATTTAGTAAAGAATATATTGTTACTGATCATTTTTCAATGATAAATTTCAAATTAAAATTTCAAAAAAATTTAATTTGAAATTCCCGAAAATTACAGGAAAAAATTCCCCCCCCGGGATTTATTTAAAAAAATGTCTCAGGATTCTTTCCCGCGTAGAAACTCTAGTCCTAATCTCAAAGTTCTTGGAAAAACATTGAAATATGAGCCATGCATTTGCAGATGTTTAGAATTCTTGGAAAAACAAAGAAACCGCTGATGCTGCGGTTTTTGATTATATGAAATAAACTAATGCAATAATTTAAACTAAGAAAAAAATAAATAAATGTTTTAAAAAATCTATTAATTTTTATTTTTTGAATGAATTCTACATATGTACGTGACAAATTTAAATTTCATAAAGCTTTTTTTTGAATGAGTCCTCATCTCAAAATTCTTGGAAAAAAACAATGAAATAGGAGTCATGCAAGTGCAGCTGTTTAGAATTCTTGGAAAAACAAAGAAACCGCTGTTGCTGCGGTTTTTGATTAGGACTGTAGTCTCAAAATTCTCAGAAAAACAAATTCTCGGAAAAACAAAGGAATATGAGACATGCATATGCAGCTGTTTAGAATTCTTGGAAAAACAAAGAAACCGCTGATGTAGCGGTTTTTGATTATATAAACTTATGTGACACTTACCCCTAACTTATTACTCCCTTCATCAACAATTTTTGATATAAATACGACTACTCCTGAGGAGACAGAATCATTCTTGTTCTGATAGTTAAATCAGTGTGTTCTATACTAAAAAAGTGAAATGGCGGGCGGTTTTATTTGTGAGTTTTGTGATAAAGTATTCACTTTGAATACAAATTTAAGAAGACATGTTCGATTGCATCATGATGGACCATCATCATCGTTTAAATGCCAAAAATGTAATTTACATTTTTCGGATCGTAAGGAATGGCACCGACACTTACATTCTAATACAAAAGGTGACGACAATGATGAAGAAACGTATATTTACTGTAGGGCTGCCAGATGTTTGAATCTATCAACCAGGACACATGGAAAAAATGGATAAAAAATTACACCAACAGAAAAGTTTTTTTATAAATACTAAATGGTCACAACTCAAAATTTGTCCAAAATGACTTTTTTCATAAATTAATACTCATTTTTAATAAGGGAATAATTTTTTTTTTTTTAAATATTATTACCATTTTTACATAAACTGTTTTTTGGCTCTCCTGAAAATGTAAGAATTTTGGGTTGTTACAGTTTAGTATTTAGGGTGCGATATGTAAAAACCATCCAGCTTTTATTTTTAATTCCAACAATATATAGAAAAAAAATTAACGTGTACTTCATGTACATAAAAACGATGAAAAATAATAAAAAGTTGACCTTAAAATGTTCTAAACTAAAATAATTTTCAGAAGATTGCACTTTTTCTAGAACTTCATTTCGGTCTTTGATACAGTTATAAAACAGGTAGCATGTCATATTAAAATCAAACTAACAAACTTTAACGAGTTCCTTTTTTTAGTCCTTTGAGCATACTAAGTACTCAACTTGAAAAAAATCAAACTCTTTTGATTATTCTTCAACCAACTCGACAACTGTCAAACTAATCAATTGACTAAGCCATACACGCTTTGATTTGAACAACGACCGACTCATTTGACAATTGAATTGAAACGCGTATGGGCTGCCTTAGAGAAAGCAATTTGTTTTCGGTTTTCGATTACTTATAAAAGTTGTTTACACTTGTTTTACCAGCTTTACACCAGATAACAGTTGAATTTAATTAAAGTTCTTTATACAATTACCTTATGTTAGCAGTGTTATAACAGAAATCTTAACCTTTGTTAACAATTTAAACCAGCAAAAAACAAATTTGTTTGTCTTGACCTGTACAAAAAAACCAGGACAATTTAATAGTGGACCAGGACACCAGGACAAGTTGTCTAAAACCAGGACAATTCTGGAAAACCAGGACGTATGGCAGGCCTAATTTATTGTGAAGATTGTGAAAAATATATATAAAAAAAAAAACAAATTGGCATTACCATATAAGATCAAATGCACATAAACTTAGTGCTGGTTCACACAGGTCAAGTTTGACTCTTCAAGTCTCGAGCTTTTAGGAGAGAGGGGTAAAGAGAATGGAAAGGGGTACATACTTGACCGTACCAGTCAGTTTTGTATTTTTCTTTTCTTCTTTTTTCATCCGTAATATAATAAAAAGCTACAAAGTTGGAAAAGAAAACAAAAACTAATTTTGTGCATGAACGTGAACGCAAGTTCAAAAGAAAATTTAAATAAAACTGTTCAAGTAAACTTGACCTGTGTGAACCAGCACTTAACTGTTGTAACGACAAGTGTTAAGTTACTTAAACTTAATTGTTAATGTGAACTTAATTTTGTTCGTCACTGTATTGAAATCAAAACTACAACGCATGCATTATTTTAGTTAAGTTAATTGAACTTTATTGTTTACAATTAAATTATGTCAATTGAAATCAAAACTACAACGCATGCATTATTTTAGTTAAGTTAATTGAACTTTATTGTTTACAATTAAATTATGTCAATTAAAATCAAAACTACAAGCCATGCATTATTTTTAGTTACCACTTAATATGCATTTTTTATTTAGGTCAATTCATGTTAATTTTAAATTTATTAATTATGTTATTATTTTAATTTTGTATAAAAAGATGACCAATTTTACAAATAAATTTGTATTGATTTACAGTCTTCATACACAAAACGTCATTTCTTCATTTCTTACAAACAGTCTTTCAGTTACAAGTACTAGAAAGACAAAAAAGGGAAAATAAAATAGTGTTAATTCTGACGAAACGTTTGAATTAAATCACACTAGAATCCTAATTGTTCATTGGTGACCCCGACGTGATAGTGTAAGAAGGCACAATCAATATTTCATTAACAAGGTTCGAGTAGGCGAACTAGCATTGACAAAAACCAAGCCGCCTGTACTTCCGCATTTTGTCCCATCGTCAGTTTCAACAGCATGTCCTCAATGGAAGCATTGATAAGCCTACAGAGCATCTTAGGCGAGAACATCCAGCAGATCATCCGTAACTTCAAAAAGGACTCTGCGGAGAGGAAAGTTAAGAGTTCCTATTTTGAAGAACGCATACGTCGTCTCTCAGACAAGTGGTCCGAATTCAATGAGACCGACGAAAAATTGCGTATACTTGTTGAAGATCAGTCTGAAGTAGACTACTTCAAAACTAACTACTTTGAGCAGATACGATCATTGGCTGAAGAATACAGCGAGCTGTTCCAATCTGAGTTGACCCGCTTGAAAAAAGAAGAGCTTAAGATCAAGCAGACAACTTTACAAGCAACTCACCGTGAGAACAGTGATCAAGAAAAAGGGTCTAGCATCAGGCATCATGGGAAAAAGGAGGTGCCATCACATAATTTGATTGGAAAATTTACCGCTCGTTTGTCAGCACTACAGAGGTTCTTAACGGGAATGTCAGAACTGGAGATTGATGAGTCTCAGCAGTTTTACAACATAAGGATTGATACCATTAACAAATTATGGAATCAAATTGAAGATTTATATGATCAAGTATGGGATCAATGTCCAAACCCTTTAGATAATGGTCTGAATCAAGAGGATTATGAAAATCTAAGAGGAATGGTAATTGACGGTTTGACGAAGTTACAAGTGATGTCAAACCAACCATCAAGGACTAACTCGGCAGGTCAACAGACATTAATGGCAACATCACTGCCTCTGCCGAAAATCTCAATTCCCAAGTTCGATGGGGACTACGCAAAATGGACGCAATTTTATGACATGTTTCTCCATATGGTGCATCAACAACCGATACCTGATATCCAAAAGATGTGGTATCTTAAAACCAATCTTACAGGGGAAGCCGAAAAACTTGTGAGCCACCTATCAACAACCGAAGGCAACTATGAGTCAGCATGGACTATGTTAAAAAATCGATACAACAACAAACGCATTCTTGTTACAACATTGGTCGAGAAAATTATTAGTCAGCCATCATGCACCTCAAACGCTGCCACTATTAAGAAATTACACGATACAACTCGAGAGTGTCTTTTAGCACTGAACAACATTGGAGTTGAGACAAAAGGCTGGAACCCTCTCCTTTTCCAAATCTTGATAAAAAAACTAGACCGAAGCTTGCATATGAGGTTCGAACAGTCTTTAAGCCAACCAAAGGAGTTACCATCAGTTGAAGACCTGTTATCGTTCCTGGAATTCCAGTTCCAAACTATCGAGTCCATCACTCACCGAGAGAAATCAGTACATACTCCAAATAAAACAGCAGCTACTGTGGTCAAAGGAACCCCCAAGTGTAACTGCTGCAATAATGGAAATCATGCTTTATATCGCTGCGAAAAGTTTTTAAGTTTGCCAGAGATAGAAAGGCTAAAATTTGTACAATCACAAAAACTGTGTTTCAATTGCTTCAAAGGCGAACACTCCTCAAAAGACTGTCCATCAAGTTCATGCAAAAAGTGCAACAAAAAACACAATACATTATTACACATTGAATCAAAATTTAATCCACATATCAAGCAGACTACCAATGCTGGCCCAAACATTGACCTAAAACCGAACACGTCCAACGCCACGGTAACATCTGCAGCTGCAGATACTTCATCGTCAATGAAGGACTATGTGATACTTGCAACCGCAAGAGTAAAAATAACAGCATCTAATGGAAATTCAGCAGAATTCCGAGCAGTTCTCGATTCTGGGTCGCAGGTCAACCTTCTCTCTGAGCAAGTGATAAGAAGGCTAGGTGTTTCAACTTCAACAGCATCATTATGTATTGACGGTGTCGGAAACGGAAAGAAGCGAGTTACAAGGAGAATAAACGTGAAGTTACAATCAAGAAACAATAGGTTTGAAACCAATTTAGAGGCATTTGTCATCCCAACAATCATTCCTCCTCAACCAAGTCAGCACATTAATATTTCTAAATGGCAAATTCCGAACTTAGAGTTAGCCGACCCACATTTCAACCAGCCAGGAAGGGTAGACATCCTGTTGGGTGCCGAATATTATTTTAACCTAATACAACAGGAAAAGATAAAGTTGGCAAGCAACCTCCCAACCCTGTTGAATACATCACTTGGATGGATTATAAGCGGAAAAAATCTCTTCATGTCAAGTTACTAATGACGCTGCAACTTGTGCGGTTCTTACCAATAATTCAGAAAAGTTTAACGACGAGTTACTAAACGACGTCATTGAGCAGCTGTGGAGAATGGAAGACGATGGATCAAATGAGAAAGGACTGTCACAAGACGAACAACAATGTGAATCGCTATTTGTTCAAAATACAAAAACAAACGATGAAGGACGCTTTGTCGTCAAGTTACCTTTCCGTGAAAATCCTTCTGCACTGGGTGATTCCAAGGCGACAGCTTACAAAAGATTCCTTAGGCTTGAACGACGATTACTGAAAGATCCATTAACCAGAAATCAGTACGTCAGTTTTATGAACGAATATGAACAAATGGGACACATGTCTGAAATCGACATCAATTCAATACCAACACCCAACCATTTCATTCCACATCATTGCGTTTTAAAACCAGATAGCACAACTACTAAACTTCGTGTTGTTTTTGACGCTTCTGCCAAAACGTCGTCTGGATATTCACTTAATGACTTGCTTTACACTGGCCCAATCGTTCAAAGTGATCTATTTTCGATACTCATCCGTTTCCGCTTACCAAGATTTGTTTTCTCTACAGACGTTGAAAAAATGTACCGACAAATTTTAGTACATCAAGATGACAGGAGATACCAGCTTATTCTATGGAGAAATGACCCTTCCGCACCAATAAAATATTATCAGCTCAACACTGTCACATACGGGACGCGATCTGCTCCATATTTGGCGACAAAATGTCTCCAACAGATTGCACTCAATAATGAAACTGATTTCCCATTAGGTGCTCAAATGTTAAGGGATAATTTCTATGTAGACGATGGTCTTGGAGGATCAAACAGCTTATCTACCGCAATCGAAACACAACAACAACTAGCTTACATATTGAAAAAACATGGTTTCAATTGCCGTAAATGGAGTGCGAATCACAAACAACTTCTTCAAAACATTCCACAAGATGATCGGGAAGTGAATCTTGATTTTAATAGTACACAGAAGGAGACTATTAAAACTCTGGGTCTAATATGGCTGCCTAAAGCTGACCATCTTTGTGTGAAGGTGAAGGTAGAACCTGTTGATACAATTACTAAACGTACAGTACTCTTAACGCCAATTATAGTTAAGGCAAAGATATTTATTCAACATTTATGGCAGATGAAGTTGTCTTGGGACGAAGCTCTTCCTAAAGATCTCAGCTCAACTTGGTCAGAGTTCCGCGAAAGCTTAAATTCTTTAAACAATCTTCAAATAGCACGACATATATTCAATAATGACATCCCATTAACCACTCAACTGCATATCTTTGCTGACGCATCCGAAAGAGCTTTTGGGGCAGCAGCATACGTTCGGTCTACATTTAAAGGTGGTAGAACAATTACAAAATTGCTATGTGCGAAGTCTCGCGTCTCACCAATCAAGAGGCAAACACTACCACGATTAGAACTTTGTGCAGCACTTATTGCTGCAGAACTTTCTCAACGTCTTCGAAAGGTTATGCAAATTAAAAGTTTACCAATCTTCTTATGGACAGACTCTGAAATTGTCTTGTCATGGATACATTCAAACTCATCCTGTTTCCAGACATTTGTGGGTAATAGGATATCAAAAATTCAAACTCAAAGGGCTCTGGAATGTTAACTATGAACCCAGAATGCATTATTAAGCATGATTTTATTCATATAACTGGACAACAGTCGATATCAACAGTGACTGGGGCATCCTACACGAGCCTTGCGAACCTCTCAGAATTTTCATATAACCACCTTGCAAAGAATGAACACATCAAAAGATCCAATGACACATTGATGATAGACCAGATTTCAATGCAACTTAATAAAATGAAGGGTTTGCAAGAAAAGCTAGAAGCAATAAATACTTCGAGGTTTCAACATCATTCAACTTCAAAAACCAGTAGTACAGTTGCATACTCTGCATTAGTCGTCAGCCTAATATCTATACTACTGATCTCAGCCATAACGGTAATACGCAGAAAATCCAGCACCGTTGCAACAACAGAAATGACACAAGCACCTAATTGTTCGACTCCGCCACCAAACAAGACAACACCCACACCACATCCACGGCAAAACTTCACAATTCAAGTCTAAATCTAATTGACTACTCGTCAATGCCGGGGAGAATGTTAAGTTACTTAAACTTCAAAATTCAAACACTAACTCTTCCAGAACAATGGCGACATGTTTCATCTAAGGATAATCCAGCAGATATTCTCTCAAGAGGTTTGTCAGCAAAGGCACTGTCAGAGTGCCACCTATGGTTTCTAGGACCATTATTTTTACACGGAAAACAAGAATACTGGCCTACAGAGTTTCGGCCACCTTTACAAATTACATCTGATCTTGAAAGAAAGAAAGATTCAACAATCGTTTTGTCAACCATACACGACTACAGCTTTGTATATGAAATCGATCATAAAGGCTCATTTAAGAAATTACAGCGAATAGTATCATATGTCCACCGCTTCATAACAAACACGTCCAATAAAAATTCAGCAAGAACTCAACTGAATGCTCTAAGTACAGAAGAACTTGAAACATCACTTAGAATAATCATACGTGCCATCCAAGGTTATGATTTTTCCAATGAAATCCAGCAGTTAAATAAACAACAAGAACTCGGAAAAACTAGCTCGATTCTTAGTTTAACCCCATTTATCGATAATAAAGGCATCCTGCGAGTGGGAGGGCGATTGGAGGAGTCAAACTTGTCCTACGATGCAAAACATCCCATGATTCTTCCATACAACGATGAATTAGTGAAACTTTTATTTAAAGCAGTGCACGAAGAAAACAAGCACTGCAGTCCGCAAGCTCTATTAGGAATCGTGAGGCAGAGATTCTGGCCGATCAAGGGAAAATCCATTGCAAGATCAACAGTGCAAAAATGCGTACAATGTTGCAAGGCCCGTCCAAAGCTATGTCAACAATTAATGGGAAACCTTCCACAAGACAGAGTTACACCTGCACGTCCATTCATTAACACAGGCGTTGATTACTTTGGTCCAATATGGATCCACTACAAAATAAGAGGAAAACGGCCAACAAAGGCATATGTAGCAGTGTTTTGCTGTTTCGCGACGAAGGCAGTGCATTTTGAACTAGTTAGTGACTTATCGACCGATGCTTACATTGGTGCATTAAAACGTTTTATTAGTCGAAGAGGACGATGCCAAAATATCTATAGTGATAACGCAACAAATTTCGTTGGAGCAAACAATAAACTTACTGAACTCGCTGAAACAATATTTTCTGAGGATGGAAAAGAATCGATAGTTTCAACATGCAGCTCAAAAGGAATACAATTTCATTTTATTCCACCCAGATCTCCCCACTTTGGAGGACTTTGGGAAGCAGCAGTAAAATCGGCCAAAAACCTACTGGTGCGAAGCTTAAGTACAGCCTCACTAACATATGAAGAGTTGGAAACGGTAATCATCGAGATTGAAGCCATATTGAATTCCCGTCCATTAACACCTATGTCTAATGATCCTTCCGATATGTCAGCACTAACTCCAGGGCATCTCTTGATCGGTGAGCCTCTCACGTCTCAGGTGGACATAGCAGCCAAATCACCGAAAATATCACTGTTATCACGATGGGAGCTCGTCTCAAGAATAAAACAGGAATTCTGGAAAAGATGGTCAAATGAATATCTTCACGAACTACAGCTGCGCCATAAGTGGAAAACTTCAAGTCCCAACGTCAAGCCAGGAGATATGGTCATCATTAAGGAAGATAACACTGCGCCAATGAAATGGCCGCTAGGACGAATATTGAAAGTCTATCCTGGAAATGATGGATCCATTAGGGTTGCTGATGTCAAAATCACATCTGGAATATGTAAAAGGCCTATACATCGCCTTGCATTGCTTCCTGTTGAAGAGAGTCAACAGTCAAACTCAACAAATCCAGACCCATACGCAACAAACACAGACGCAATAGCCGAAGATGATAGTGAACCCAAAGGCAAAAGAATAAGAGTTCCAATCAACAATATATGCATAACTTTGCTGGCGTTGCTATTTATTTTCCCAATGATCTTGGGAACGCCAATCAATAACAAACGATTTGGAACTCAGCTGGGAATTCACTTTGAAGAAATAGGCTCAACATATATATCTACAAGTCAATGGAATCTAGTGGTTTATTATGACCTTTCGACATACTGGACTGATACATCATTTTTGGCAAATGGCACCGAATCATTAAAACAAATTTGTAAAAAAATTGAGTCCAATAAGTCATGTATGAACATAATTGAACATCTGCAACATATTGAATCTGACTTGAGTCTTGATAATAGATTGCTGGACAAGTCTCGGCCAAAAAGAGGTGCTATTGACTTTGTTGGAAATGTCGCACATTCACTGTTTGGTGTGCTTGATTCAGAGTATGCAGATAAAATGTCATCAACCATTGCCCAATTACAAGAAGACGATTCGTTCATGCTAAAACTCATAAAGGATCAAACTTCGGTGGTAAACTCAACAATGAACATCGTTAAACAAGGTCTAACTGCAGCAAAATTCAAATTTGACAGTCTTCAATCAACAATAAATGAATTAGTAAAGGATGAAGAATTACGCAACGAAGAATTGTACCAATTTAGGCTTGCCAATATGTTCAATATGGGTTTCATGCAACTATCACTCATAGCAAACAATTTACAAAAAACGCAAGCAAGTATCTTGGATACATTAACTGACACTCATCATGGAAAAATCAACCCGTTACTGTTAACTCCGCTACAACTCGAAGTCGAAATACAACAAATCAAAACGCATATGCCTGAGTCGTTAATGTTACCAGTACCTGAAAATGAGTTGTTAGAATTTTATAAGTTAATGAAAATAAAAGGTGGACTTACCCAGAAACACGTGGTGTTTAGTATTACGCTACCATTAGTAGAGCATGATAAATTTAAATTATATAATCTGATCCCCATCCCTAGCGCAGTAAACAACACAATGCTAATGATAGAAACTTGTAGTGCTGTACTAGCAATAGACACAACCCGAAGACATTATTTCCCAGTATCATCAGATCAACTTAAGTCATGTAACATCATCAAGATGGATATATTCATATGCTATAATATTCAATTGGAATACAACTTCGGCGCAGATAGATGCTCATGTGAAATTAACTTATTTAACAACTTCACTATTCCAACCTGCAATCTAAAAAGGCTGTCGGCAAACATAACGTGGTCACCATTAAATCACAACCAATGGATATATTCATCAGCATCAATCACACAAGCAACAGCAGTTTGTGGGAAGGAAATCATAACTCTACATTTAGAGGGCTCTGGAATGTTAACTATGAACCCAGAATGCATTATTAAGCATGATTTTATTCATATAACTGGACAACAGTCGATATCAACAGTGACTGGGGCATCCTACACGAGCCTTGCGAACCTCTCAGAATTTTCATATAACCACCTTGCAAAGAATGAACACATCAAAAGATCCAATGACACATTGATGATAGACCAGATTTCAATGCAACTTAATAAAATGAAGGGTTTGCAAGAAAAGCTAGAAGCAATAAATACTTCGAGGTTTCAACATCATTCAACTTCAAAAACCAGTAGTACAGTTGCATACTCTGCATTAGTCGTCAGCCTAATATCTATACTACTGATCTCAGCCATAACGGTAATACGCAGAAAATCCAGCACCGTTGCAACAACAGAAATGACACAAGCACCTAATTGTTCGACTCCGCCACCAAACAAGACAACACCCACACCACATCCACGGCAAAACTTCACAATTCAAGTCTAAATCTAATTGACTACTCGTCAATGCCGGGGAGAATGTTAAGTTACTTAAACTTAATTGTTAATGTGAACTTAATTTTGTTCGTCACTGTATTGAAATCAAAACTACAACGCATGCATTATTTTAGTTAAGTTAATTGAACTTTATTGTTTACAATTAAATTATGTCAATTGAAATCAAAACTACAACGCATGCATTATTTTAGTTAAGTTAATTGAACTTTATTGTTTACAATTAAATTATGTCAATTAAAATCAAAACTACAAGCCATGCATTATTTTTAGTTACCACTTAATATGCATTTTTTATTTAGGTCAATTCATGTTAATTTTAAATTTATTAATTATGTTATTATTTTAATTTTGTATAAAAAGATGACCAATTTTACAAATAAATTTGTATTGATTTACAGTCTTCATACACAAAACGTCATTTCTTCATTTCTTACAAACAGTCTTTCAGTTACAAGTACTAGAAAGACAAAAAAGGGAAAATAAAATAGTGTTAATTCTGACGAAACGTTTGAATTAAATCACACTAGAATCCTAATTGTTCAACAAGTCTTGTGGGGCAAAACTTGGTCACACCCTGGTAAGCCTTAGATTTTTTTTTATCAAATAATATTTCTTGTATGTTTTGTCTTACACTGTGATCGCTACAACCAACAACAAAACATACAATCGCGACAAACAAGTAACACTAACAACACACACAGCAAACAAGAAACAATAACAAAGCAAGCAGTTTTAAACATGTAAACAACAAGCAACAAGATATGAATAAGACGAGTAAAGAGACATAACAATAACAACTACGGGTATTGGTTGTTGTTAGTGCAAAACATAGTCCGAATTTAGTATAAAAACGGCAACATAAACGATGAACAATCACTTGTTATCCAGCCGAGCTCTAGAACACATAAGGTAAGACTGATATCTAGCAAAGTAGAAATTCTAGTAACACAACCCAGTAGACAATTTCACCGCGTGGTTTTCTAACACAGAGTGAAATTCTAGTAACACAACCCAGTAGACAATTTCACCGCGTGGTCTTCTAACACAGAGTGAAATTCTAGTAAAATAACCCAGTAGACAATTTCACCGCGTGGTTTTCTAACTCAGAGTGAAATTCTAGTAAAATAACCCAGTAGACAATGGGCCGCGTGAATAAAAAGGTAGCTTTAGCTAATACTTGAAATTTTGAAGTTTAAACTAGCTTTGAGGTGAATAAAAATTTGAGTTAAAGCTAGTACTTTTTACTGACTAGTAAAAACTAGTTTTCCTAGTGTTGACTCAAAAAATGTACGAATAAAAACAAGTGAATGCTTAAAAAGACTAGTTATTGCTTAATTTTTTTAAGCTTATGATTGGGGTGCTTGAAGTATGTATTTTGCAACAATATTTAAAAAAAATTGATTTTTTTTGTTTAATTTTATGAACGTTGGCCAAAGAAAAGAATATCTCCTAAGAGCAGATTTTCATCCAGAAGTTTATTTAAAATTATTTATTTTTCGGGAAAATATCTAAAATGGTAAAATCTCTGTAAATGTCACATATACATTTAAATATGTACATATGCCTGCAGGAAATGTCACTAGTGAATTTCTACTGATTCACTGTTGACACAGTCACCAGTACTAGTGACATATTATACCCCAGGCAATGTTATTTACAATAGACATTTAACATGTGCGTGGCATTGGAAATCTACTACTGACGTTGGTACTACTGACTAGGTAGTTCCATTGGGAACATATGTAGACATTGAAACCAGAGAATCGCTAGTACATTTTAGAAAAAGTAATTTACACTTTTGACTTGGTGGTGACTTGGAGACAGTTGCACCCAGGTTTCCTTCACGGATGTTTGAGTTTACCACATCAAAAGAATTACTTGAAAGCAAAAACAAAGTCATAAATATATTTTATTTTTGTTGTTGGTTTCTACAGAAATTCACTTTTTTGTAGATTAAATTTTTTTGCAGATTCAATTTTTTTGTAGAAAGTAATTTTATAATTAGGGCTATAATTTTTATAAATTTTTTTAAAACAAGTTACACAATAATAAATAACAATCATTGATAAAGGTCGGTACAGACTTTTGCCATAGAAAGTCTGTGTTGCATTTTTTAAATAAAATAAAAACAATTTTTGAAAAGGAAAAAATGAAATAAAAATATCAATACACAGTACTTGTTAACGCTTCAAGACATAAAAAAGGAAATAAAAATTTTTTGTACTTATATTCTGTTTTATACATTAATATTTTTGAAAATTAGTTTAAAAAAATTTAAGTTTTTGACATTTTTGCACTTTGTAATTAATTTAATTTAATAGTCACATTTTCCAGCGTTTGCTTCCCCTTTTAAGCACTAGCTATCTAGCACTAGCAAAGAGTTATTCACACTTTTTGTAGTTTAAACTTTTCAGCATAGCTAGTACTGAAAAGTAAAAGCTAGTGCTAGTACTTAGTACTAGCTAGTATAAGCTACATTTTTATTCACTCGACCCAATTTCACCGAGTAGTTTTCTAACACAGAGTGAAATTCTAGTAAAACAACCCAGTAGACAACTTCACCGCGTGGTTTTCTAACACAGAGTGAAATTCTAGTAAAACAACCCAGTAGACAAGTTCACCGCGTGGTTTTCTAACACAGAGTAAAATTCTAGTAAAATTACCCAGTAGACAATTTCACCGAGTGGTTTTCTAACACAGAGTGAAATTATAGTAAGACAACCCAATAGACAATTTCACCGCGTGGTTTTCTAACACATAGTGAAATTCTAGTAAAACAACCCAGTAGACAATTTCACCGCGTGGTTTTCTAACACATAGTGAAATTCTAGTAAAACAACCCAGCAGACAATTTCACCGCGTGGTTTTCTAACACAGTGAAATTCTAGTAAAACAACCCAGTAGACAATTTCACCGAGTGGTTTTCTAACACAGAGTGAAATTATAGTAAAACAACCCAATAGACAATTTCACCGCGTGGTTTTCTAACACATAGTGAAATTCTAGTAAAATAACCCAGTAGACAATTTCACCGCGTGGTTTTCTAACTCAGAGTGAAATTCTAGTAAAATAACCCAGTAGACAATTTCACCGAGTGGTTTTCTAACACAGAGTGAAATTCTAGTAAAACAACCCAGTAGACAACTTCACCGCGTGGTTTTCTAACACAGATTGAAATTCTAGTAAAATTACCCAGTAGACAATTTCACCGAGTGGTTTTCTAACACAGAGTGAAATTATAGTAAAACAACCCAATAGACAATTTCACCGCGTGGTTTTCTAACACATAGTGAAATTCTAGTAAACACAACCCAGTAGACAATTTCACCACGTGGTTTTCCATAACAGTGAAATCCTAATAACCAACAAATACCCAGTAGAAATATTCCCAGCGTGTTTTTCCTAACACCAAGCAAAATAACCAGTAGAGCATTTCATGAAAGTGAGATTTTAGAACCACCCGAAATATCCCATAGTGAAAACCCCAGAAGAGTTTCCCCAAATCCCCCGTAACAAGCGGCACAACGAAGTTTCCATGCGCTAAGATTGATACCAGCTTAAGCAGCCAAGTTAATACAGCAACAAGACGAGAAAGGACATAACACGGAAGGAGTGCTGAGGCAGTATAAGCGGAAACGCAACACAACACAACAAATTGAACATAATTATTCTTATGACTTGTAAATTATAATAATAATACTACTAATACACTTATTGAATTTGTGGTGAAAATAAACAAAATCAACACGTGTCATATTTTCTTGTAACGAACCTGGACAAAGGCTGAGTATACCCCAAATAAAGTCGTTACAAGTGGCGCCCGAGCAGGGACCTGAACAGGAAAATAACACAGAAAGTAACAAAGAAGCAAGATGGTCAAAATCAACTGGGTGTACAGTTTGAAAAAAGAAGAGCTAGTAGCCTATGCCGAAGAGTTCGAATTGGAATCGAGTGGCACAGTGGAGGAAATACGGAGACGGGTTTCTTCATTAAAGGCGGTGATCACCAACCTGATGAACTGCTACGGCTCGAGCAATTGGAGCAGAAAATTGGAAAAGCAGCATCGCCAGCTAAACCAGAAACAATAACCGGATGTAGCGGCATGGGAGTCGCGTTCACAATTCCCCACATTCAGGTAAGCGATACCGAAACCACAGGTGGCCTGTACAGGAACCAGCCAAATGAACAGCAAGTACCGACACCTTACAACGAACAACGGCAGGATGAGCGAGCAGAATACCAACAGGCTATTGAACAAATTAGAAAGTGGTCTTTTAAGTTCGACGGCAGCAAAGACACCATCGCGTGGATCGAACGAATTGAAGAATTGGCAGATGTATATGAAATACGACTTAATTTACTTCCCCGTACCATGCCAGAGTTACTAAGGGACTTCGGCCTTTCGTGGTACCGCAACAACAATAAGCGATGGACCTCGTGGAATAATTTCAGACACGACTTCCTGGCATTTTTCTTACCGTCAGGCTACCTGAATAAATTAGAAGACACGCACGGGCCCGGAAACAGCAGCCGGGTGAGTCGTTCAAAACGTATATGGTACAACTCCAGGACCTGATGAGACAAGCTGGATATAGTGAGGAACAAAAACTAGAGAGGCTTTACGGCAATACCACGACTGGATAAAGGCTGTATATAAAACGGCAAGATTTCCATACCCTGCAAGAATTATCCAGGCTAGCAGAAGACTACGAAGAAGTACAGGCAGAACCGGCAAGAAATCAACAGATGGTACCACAGATGAGAAGGCCGGGAGTAAATCGCCATCAAAGCTCTACGAGAATCGCTACGGAAACCGCAAATAGGACAGGGCAAGTTAACCCCACTATTGTATGCCGACGATGTGGCCAAGAAGGGCATATCCACAGGAATTGCCAAAACGAACAAAAATTATTTTGTTGGGACTGCAGACGACTAGACGTAAGAACCATAGAATGCTGCAGAAGACAGGCGGGAAACTCTCAGGGGCCTCATCAGTAAGGGTAGATGAGGCCGGTGGCGATAAACCCCCTTCCAGAACGACCCGAAGCTCAGCACTTTTTATATTCACGATGGACACATGTTTTTGAAAATCAATGTTAATGGGCAGGAAGCAAAAGCGATGATCGACACTGGGGCGTCTAGAAGCTTTATAAGTTCTCAATACGCGGAAAGGCTCACCAAGGAGAGGAAACGATTTCAAAGCGAGGTAACTGTTTGTTTAGCCGACGCATCGCGCACAAGAGTACAGGAAGGCCAATAACGTGTGGAAATAAAACATTGTCAATTGACTTATTAATATTGCCCAAAATTCTGGATAATATCATTCAGGAAATGGATTTCTTGACGGCAATGGGCACCACACTAAAATGCGGAACGGAGGAAATCCAACTGGGCGTTGACTAAATGACGGCAGATGTACAGAGGGTACGACTTACGGGAATAGCAGAAGACGAAGAGGAGCAACAAGTAACAAGGTTTTTAGAAAAGGAGCTAGAAATGTTTGAAGGGATAAAAGGGGTATCCAACATAGCCGAACACCGTATCACTATGAAAGATGACGTACCTTTTAAACACAGATACATGCCTACAAACCCAGCAAAACAACAAATTACAAGTGAACTAGTGGACGAGTTAATTGAAACAGGATGCATTAAGCCATCACACAGCCCCTATAGTTCGCCAATCGTACTTGCACCTAAGAAAAATGGTAAATGGAGGCTTTGTTGCGACTTTCGTCAGTTAAACAGCAGGTCAATCTCAGATGCATACCCGCTACCCCGAATAAATTCAATTCTGGAGCGCTTAAGGGAGGCCAAGTACTTTAGCACCATTGACCTGAAGAATGGTTACTGGCAAATCCCAATGGAAAAGAGAAGCAAAATGTATACGGCGTTTGTGGTACCAGGCCGAGGGCTTTATCAACGGAAGCTAATGCCATTCGGATTACATTCAGCCCCAGCAACATTCCAGCGTGCACTAGATCAAGTCATAGGCCTGAGATGGAACCCTATGTATTTGCCTACTTGGAAGATATTATTGTCACAGGAAAAACCTTGGCCGAACACATGAGTAATTTAAGAATAGTTTTTCAAAGACTAAGGGAGGCGAATCTAAAGATAAATAAGGAAAAATGTGAGTTCATGCAAAAGAAGATTAAGTATCTGGGCCATATGATCGGAGAAGAGGGTATTCAAACAGACCCGGATAAGATTGCGGCAATTCAGGAGATGGCCCCGCCTAAGGACGTGAAAGGCGTAAGAAGAGTATTAGGAGTCGCCTCATGGTACCGCAGATTTGCCGCACACTTTTCCAAAATAGTGGAACCAATTACCCGGCTGTTAAAAAAGAGCACAAGGTGGAAATGGGGACAAGAACAGCAAGAAGCTTTTGAACAATTGAAGGAACATCTTACAGAAGCACCAATCCTTGCCTGCCCGGACTTTTCCAAACAATTTACGCTACAAACGGACGCTTGTGATTTCGGCCTGGGTGCGGTCCTCACACAGGAAATGGACGAAGGAGAACGAGTAATTGCATATGCCAGTCGAAAATTAAACAAAGCAGAATGCAACTACTCCGCAACCGAAAAGGAGTGTCTCGCAATCGTATGCGGAATACGGGAAATGAGGCCGTACCTAGAAGGTTACCATTTTACGGTTATCACAGATCACCTTTCACTAAAGTGGCTAAATAGCCTAGAGAACCCCACCGGAAGGATAGCTCTATGGGCGCTGGAGCTCCAACAATATTCCTTTGAGGTGGAATACCGGCGGGAAAGAGTAATGTGGTAGCGGACACTTTATCAAGGGAACCATTAGACACCCTGTGTACCGCAACTATAGAATCCGGAAATGGAAAATGTGCCTGGCTAGAGCGTAAAATCAAGGAGGTCCAAGAAAATCCAGAGAAGTTCTCCGATTATATTGTAGAGAACGGTAATCTATATCGGCATATTCCTAGTCGGAACGAGGTCGAAGGCTGCAGACCCTGGAAACTATGTGTGCCAAAGCACCTCCGGCAGCGAGTTCTACAGGAAAACCATGATCAACCAGGGGCAGGCCACATGGGAATACGAAAGACCATTGCACGAGTTTGTAACCGCTACTATTGGCCAGGCTTATTCAGGCAAGTAACAAAATACGTCAGGAACTGCGTTTCATGTCAACGGTACAAGGCCAGCCAACAAAAACCTGCAGGAATCATGTTAACACAAATTCCAGAAGAACCTAGGGCCATTGTTTGCGTAGATTTTGTAGGACCCCTACCACGATCAAAACACGGCAATACAATGTTGTTAGTTTTATTCGACAAATTCTCAAAATGGATAGTGAAGAAAGGGCTCAGAGAGAGAATAATAAGCCGCTTTGGAACCCCTAAATGTTTAGTTACAGACAACGGAACACAATTTACGAGCAGATCATTTGTCAAATTCTTAGCAGACTACGGCATACAACACCATCTAACAGCACCATATACCCGACAGGAAAACCCCACGGAACGGGCAAACCGCACAGTGAAAACAATGATTGCACAATACGCAGGAGACAACCAGAGGACATGGGATGACCAGTTAACAGCAATTATGCTGGCAGTCAATTCAAGCGTGTCAGAGGTGACAGGCTTTAGCCCCAGTTACATTGTTCAAGGACGAGAACCAAGATTACCAGGGATGCTGTACGATGAAGTTACCACTGGGACAGGAGGAGTAAGCATCGAACCAAGCGAACGAGCCATACTGCTTAAGGAAATTTTCCGACTGGTAAAGCGAAATCTGGAAGTAGCCGCTCAAGATCAGCGTAGATATTATAATCTCAGAAGACGAGAATGGAAGCCTAAAAAAGGGGACCAGGTCCTAGTAAAACAACACCCTTTGTCAAAACCAGTGGAAGGCTTCGCCGCAAAACTGGCTCCAAGATATGACCGCCCATACGAAATAAGAGGATTCATTTCTCCCGTAATCGCAGAAATAAAGGACAAACAAGGTCGAAGAAGAACTGCCCATCTGGGGGAACTTAAACCCTTCAATGTTGAGTGCTGTCCGTAGTGAAAACTTGTGTCGTCCTACTAACAAATTTCCCTTACATATAGAATTACCTAACACAAACCTCCTTACCAAACACCTTACAGGTATCATGAATACAAAACCCACCAAGTTGTCCAAAGATGAAAAGTTCGAGAGAACCCGCCGTCAGGTGAGAGAGCGCTATTCGGCCCTAGAAACTAGACAACGGCGAGTCATATTCATTTCTGACCCCAACCAACCCTCCCCAGCAAAAGTGAGGCTAACACGTATTTCCACTCGCGTAACAACAAAAACACAAGGAACCGAATGCCAGCTGTCCACCGAACAAAGAAGCTTGCTGGAAAAAGACCTGGCACTCAGTGAGAGTGTAGTGTACCTCATAAGTTGCCACCGCATACCCTTAAACAACTCTGATATTTATACACACCAACCAAATCAGAGTAGGGTATTGTGAACTATCAAATGACAGCAGAACTGACTTACGACAAATATAAAAATCAATCAGAATGTAAGTGAATGAAATAAATTGAGTGGAAATGCAAATTGAGTGCATTCCAATATTAAAATATTCTGATTGGTCATAACAATAGTAAAGGGAGTTAATCATTGACAAATATTGATATCCTCATAATGCCGACAGAGATAAACAGAACTCTGTCGATGATTAGAATAAGTAAGAACGGCTAGAGTAAAATCTCAGCCATAGTATTTAAGTCCATACAAACCTAAATAAAGACAGACTTGAAATTACAATACAGTATTGGCAACAACTTGCCTTGTGTTTGATTTTAAGACTCTCAAATAATTCGGCAGTTCTTTTGAACGCCTTAATTAGCATCTGAAACCCTGACAGCTATTTAAAATAACCAAGGGCTATAGGGACAAGATCACACAACACATAAACTTACATTACATGGCGATCCTGCCACCCCTCAACACATTACATTACATTTCATTTTACCAAATTCAATTGGAAAAAAAGACTCAAGACCACTTACAGCTTTTTCTACACAACAATTTAAAAGACTACCATTTGGACTTAAAATTTCATCAAACAGTTTTCAGGGAATGCTTACAATAGCACTTTCAGAAGCCTTTCTCTATGTCGATGACATAATTGTATACGGATGTAGTCTGAACCATCACAAACAAAATCTTGTCAAAGTTTTAGACAGACTTCAGCGATACAATTTAAAACTGAATCCAAAGAAATGTTGTTTTTTAAGACCAGAAGTAGTATACTTAGGACACTTAATAACAAAGGACGGCGTAAAAACAGATCCAGCTAAATATGAAGTTATAAAGAATTACCCAATACCTAAAAACGCAGATGAAGTTAGACGTTCCGTTGCATTCTGTAAGTATTATAGAAAATTCATACCGAATTTTGCGGACATTGCGAAACATTTAAATATGCTATTAAAAAAATCAGTAAAATTCGTATGGACAGATGAATGCCAAACTGCATTTGATACTCTAAAAGAAAAATTAATGAACCCACCAATCTTGCAGTACCCAAATTTTGACAAACCTTTTATTTTGACGACTGACGCCTCGAACTACGCACTAGGAGCAGTCCTATCACAAGGTGAAATTGGCAAAGACTTACCAATTTCCTACGCAAGTAAATCTCTTCAAAAGCATGATATGAATAAACCAATCATTGAAAAAGAATTGCTCGCAATTCACTGGGGAATAAATTTTTTAAACCATATTTATACGGTCGAAAGTTCATAGTAGTGACAGACCATCGACCGTTGATATCACTATTTTCACATAAGAATCCATCATCAAAAATAACAAGAATTAGACTAGATTTAAGCGATTATGACTTCACGATAATTTATAAGAAAGGGAAAATCAACACTAATGCGGATGCATTATCAAGAATAGAAATAAACTCAGACGTACTAAAACAAATGATACCGTTGGAAATTGATGAAAATGAAAAGAAAATACTAATAACCACAAGGGCGATGACAAAGAAAAATGAAAATACAAATAAAGAGGCAAATAAGAATAATGAAGATAGAGAAATAAATATGAATACAGAGCGCGCGAATGGAAGTAATATGGGAAGATGTATCTCTCAGGAGTCTGATCAACTTCTAATATGGGAATGCACATCCATAAATGATATTAAAAATATGAAGAAATTGCAATTTAATAAATTTGAAAATATAGAAGAAGTCGACATAAAAATTGAAGATAATATTGTGCACATAGGACGTGATGATAATTCATCGAAACAAGATTCGATTATGAAGAAATCACGTACCCAAAATAATAATTATATCAATAAAGGATGTAATGATAATTCATCGAAACAAGATTCGAATAAGAAGAAGTTACATGCCCAAAACGTACAAAATGAAAGTAACATGCATGCAAGATTCGGCGATGACTCATCGAAACTAGATTCGATTCTGAGGAAACTGATATCTAAGATGAAGAAAGAAAATATAAAAGAATTAGCTATAACGAATGGGACAAGTGAATAAATTACTTTACTTTTGCCTACAACACGGCACCACACATAGACACTGGTTACACATCATTTGAGTTAGTATATGGTAAATTACCATGCTTACCATCAGAATTTAAAAGAAATTTAGAAGATAGATATAGTAATAGGTTAAATCTAAATATAAGAGATTTAGTTTTAATAAAAGTAGAAAATAGGAAAAAGAATCAAAGCCCATACAAAGGTCCATATAAGATCATAAGGCAAAACGGTGTAAATACTATAATAGACTACCACGGAATTGAAAAAGAATTCCATAATAATCAATTAAAACCATATATAAACTTAAGAGACAATAACTAAGTACACAGTATACATTACAAATTATAAGAATTATATGTTTAAAATTATAAAAATATTAAATACTACATTAAGAATTACTATAACGTCTTTAATACAAATTGTAAAATTATAAAAACTATATCAACAACTACTTTGTAATAGTAAATAAGTACATACATGTAAAATTCTAATAATTTTTAAAATATGAGCATATCAAGAAAAATCAATCCCCTAATTTTTCTCTTAGCGGTGAGGGTGTAGTGTACCTCATAAGTTGCCACCGCATACCCTTAAACAACTCTGATATTTATACACACCAACCAAATCAGAGTAGGGTATTGTGAACTATCAAATGACAGCAGAACTGACTTACGACAAATATAAAAATCAATCAGAATGTAAGTGAATGAAATAAATTGAGTGGAAATGCAAATTGAGTGCATTCCAATATTAAAATATTCTGATTGGTCATAACAATAGTAAAGGGAGTTAATCATTGACAAATATTGATATCCTCATAATGCCGACAGAGATAAACAGAACTCTGTCGATGATTAGAATAAGTAAGAACGGCTAGAGTAAAATCTCAGCCATAGTATATAAGTCCATACAAACCTAAATAAAGACAGACTTGAAATTACAATACAGTATTGGCAACAACTTGCCTTGTGTTTGATTTTAAGACTCTCAAATAATTCGGCAGTTCTTTTGAACGCCTTAATTAACAGCTGAAACCCTGACAGCTATTTAAAATAACCAAGGGCTATAGGGACAAGATCACACAACACATAAACTTACATTACAAGAGCGAAACCGAGGAAGTCAACGAAGCAGCCAACCCGCGACAAGAGGAGAAGAAAGAATTAGCTCAGATACCGGTAGTCGACCTCACCCAGGACGACGAAAACGAACTCTTCCCCACCAACTGCTCGCAACCAGTCTCCCACGTACACACATAGGACTTTGCGACAGAACTGGAACAGGCGGTGGGAGAATCGTATGGAGATGACATCCTATCCATAAACACAGACACGACGTGGAGCGATTTAGGAGAAATCCCATCAGCGCCGGCCAAATCCCCAACAGCAGTCACCATTGAAGCGCTCAGCGTGGGTCACGTGACTCAAGGTCTGGAGTTTGGAGGCCACATAGGCAATCACACCGGGGAGCAGTTGCCGACGGAGCTATGGACATGTCATACAACTGATAAAAGACCCGAATCGTAAGGGGAGGCTAAACTTTCTAAAAGAAATCGACGGAAAAACTTTTAGAATAAGAATTTCAAAATTTGGTTCCGCTACCGTAAGGTAAAAATATATATAATGTGTTGCTTAATATCTTTTTTTTTTTCCCGGAAGAAAGGGAGGAGTGTGACGACAAGTCTTGTGGGGCAAAATTTGGTCACACCCTGGTAAGCCTTAGATTTTTTTATCAAATAATATTTCTTGTATGTTTTGTCTTACACTGTGATCGCTACCCTGGTCGCAAACTTTTGTACCACACTGTACATAACGGGCAGGAATGCGAATAATAAAATAACAACCAACAACAAAACATACAATCGCGACAAACAAGTAACACTAACAACACACACAGCAAACAAGTAGCAATAACAAAGCAAGCAGTTTTAAACATGTAAACAACAAGCAACAAGATATGAATAACACGAGTAAAGAGACATAACAATAACAACTACGGGTATTGGTTGTTGTTAGTGCAAAACATAGTCCGAATTTAGTATAAAAAGGGCAACATAAACGATGAACAATCACTTGTTATCCAGCCGAGCTCGAGAACACATAAGGTAAGACTGATATCAAGCAAAGTAGAAATTCTAGTAACACAACCCAGTAGACAATTTCACCGCGTGGTTTTCTAAAACAGAGTGAAATTCTAGTAACACAACCCAGTAGACAATTTCACCGCGTGGTTTTCTAACACAGAGTGAAATTCTAGTAAACAACTCAATAGACAATTTCACCGCGTGGTTTTCTAACACAGAGTGAAAATCTAGTAAAATAATCCAGTAGACAATTTCAACGAGTGGTCTTCTAACACAGAGTGAAATTATAGTAAAATAACCCAGTAAACAATTTCACCGAGTGGTTTTCTAACACAGAGTGAAATTCTAGTAAAACAACCCAGTAGACAATTTCACCGCGTGGTTTTCTAACACAGAGTGAAATTCTAGTAAAATAACCCAGTAGACAATTTCACCGAGTGGTTTTCTAACACAGAGTGAAGTTATAGTAAAATAACCCAGTAGACAATTTCACCGAATGGTTTTCTAGCACAGAGTGAAATTCTAGTAAAACAACCCAGTACACAATTTCACCGCGTGGTTTTCTAACACAGAGTGAAATTCTAGTAAAATAACACAGTAGACAATTTCACCGAGTGGTTTTCTAACACAGAGTGAAATTATAGTAAAACAACCCAATAGACAATTTCACCGCGTGGTTTTCTAACACAGAGTGAAACTCTAGTAAAACAACCCAGTAGACAATTTCACCGCGTGGTTTTCTAACACAGAGTGAAATTCTAGTAAAACAACCCAGTAGACAATTTCACCGCGTGGTTTTCTAACACAGAGTGAAAGTCTAGTAAACACAACCCAGTAGACAATTTCACCACGTGGTTTTCCATAACAGAGTGAAATCCTAATAACCAACAAATACCCAGTAGAAATATTCCAAGCAAAATAACCAGTAGAGCATTTCATGAAAGTGAGATTTTAGAACAACCCGAAATATCCCATAGTGAAAACCCCAGAAGAGTTTTCCCAAATCCCCCGTAACAAGCGGCACAACGAAGTTTCCATGCGCTAAGATTGATACCAGCTTAAACAGCCAAGTTAATACAGCAACAAGACGAGAAAGGACATAACACGGAAGGAGTGCTGAGGCAGTATTAGCGGAAACGCAACACAACACAACCAATTGTACATAATTATTCTTATGACTTGTAAATTATAATAATAATACTACTAATAAACTTATTGAATTTGTGGTGAAAATAAACAAAATCAACACGTGTCATATTTTCTTGTAACGAACCTGGACAAAAGCTTAGTATACCCCAAATAAAGTCGTTACACTGTGCTTGGAAAGCAGATAATAATAGTGATGTTAAATGCATAAAATCATCATTTAACAATAGAAATGTCACATTTTTAATTAAAAACAACGATAAAAATAATTTAATGCCTGAAAATTTTTTAACGGAAATCAGAGAGAAATTAGTAAAATTATTAACAGACACCATGCAAAAACACGGAAACATCAAATTTAACATGGAACTTTATGGTGAATATGTGCTGATAAAGGAAGATGAAGATTCTTGTATGGTGGATATAAAATCCCATCAGACTAAAATGAATATTCTTACTATGCTTTCAACAAGAGATGATATCCTTAATATTTACAACGAACAATGTAATATAATAATTAAAAAGATGAGCGAATTTCAGGAGCGTGATAGTGGTTGGGCTTTAATTGAAATAACACGTTTGGAGATGAACATAAATCAATATAAGTGTATCAAAGGATCACAATACCTTCCTTTACCAGCAAAAATAATGAAGAAAAAAGCATGTGTCAACGTACAAAATCGAGACGAGTACTGCTTCAAGTGGGCTATAATATAAGCACTATACCCAGTCGCTCCTGAATATACAAAGAGATGTTCATCGTATAAAATTAATGATATTGAAGATGACATCATTTTGCTGGATAATGGAATCAAATTAAATTTCACCAATTTAAATTTCCCGCTTCCGATTAATCAAATAAAAGATTTCGAGATTATGAATCCTGAAATAAGTGTGAATGTGATTGGACTAGAAGATGATGTTGTAGTGGGGCCATACTACTTCACTAAAGAAGAAAAGTCCAAACACATCAACTTATTACTGCTAGAGGATGTTGAAAGATTCCATTATGTATGGATTAAAAATATTTCAAGGTATGTTAATGATATTTATAAACTATTTATATATGAATATATTAAATTAATCAAAACATTTCTGCTTTTTTATATATTTAATTATAGATTGCTAAGTAGTCAACTTACAAAACATGATGGTCAAACATACATACATATGCAATACATGCTTAATCCATTTTCAAACAGAGACGTCGCACTGTGGCTGAAAATTGAATTTCATCGGCCAAAAGTCCAATTTTTTGTCATCGCCGATTTAAAAAATTTTAATGCCATTCGATAGCAAACATATTAGAACTAAGGTATCCAAAAAACTAGATTAAAATATTGATAATTGTGGCTGTGGCATGCTGCTGGAAACAAATATTTTATGTTGTTTTAGAAAAAAATTAATTTTTGTAAATTTGATCAGAACTAAATTATGATTTCTCGCAAACCGTTATCAATAATGGGTCGAAATTTTTTTTGTTATATTAGTGGGATAGTAGTCTTTAAAAAGTGGGTCATTACATCACTGTATCCTTTATACCTGATGTGTTATTAAATGTTTCCCCAGGTTCTATATTTTAGTTAAATCCGAATTTTAGAGGAGTAGAACTTGTTAGGGTCAAAATGGGTTAAAGAGATTTTAGTACCATCAGAAAGCTGAAAGTGTCCTCTTTAACCCCATATATACTTGTTTAACTGTTTGGAACTGTCTGTTGAACACTTTTTTCATTTTAATGAAATTACTCGCAACATTTATTTTTTGCTATTTTTATTTAAGCTGCTCATATGACTGAAATATAACACAAGGGTTTACGAACGTTTTTTTTTTGAAAAATTATTTTGCTTCTTATGAACGGCTGAACATATTTGAATGAAATTTTAAACTGTCATAGCCGGATAGCTTTTGAGTTGAATTGAAAGAATGGAGGGTCGGGAGTGTGACTTGCGGACCTCTAAAATTGGTAACCTCGGAAATTCAAACTTTTACAAAATTCACCAAAAATATTTTATGGATTTCAAAAAAAATTAAATTTAAGGTGTGCTACAAAAAATATGCTTAAATTTTTAGGTTATCTCCTTTGCCTTTGGAGATATTCGGATAAAACGGATTTTTTGGCTTGATTTTATAACGGTTTTTCTAGTTTTTTAATCGGATGGATTATGTTTTATGTCAAACTGTTATCAAGAGTGGGTTCAACATTTTTTATATTGGTAGTAAAGCAGTCTTCAAACAATGTTATGTTGTATTACTGTACCAATTATACCTGCTGTGCCATTAAATATTTTTTCAGGTTCTATATTATAGTCAAATTGAAATTCAGAAGTATAGAATTTATGAGGGTCAAAAGGGGTTAGAGAGATTTTACTAGCTATAGGAAGGTGAAAGTATCTACTTTAAACCCAAATGCACTTTTGTACCTGTTTGGACCAACCACATCAAGCAAATTAAACCAAGTCCCGGAAAAATCATTAGATAATACTAATGCATATGAATTTGGATTATCGCCGCTACATACAAGAATACGAATTATGGAGCACATACTAAAAATCAGTTATGATTTGGATTTTGGACCTACAGGATCAATAAGAAACAATGAAACCAACAAGGATTTAAGAAGTATAAAAAAGAAGCATGTTCAGGATGAATTTCGCAAATGTGGCTTGATTATAGACCAACCAAAACAAGGATCAGGCAATACGAATGATGGGAATACAGCAAGAAGGTTCTTTTCTGATCCCAAAAAAGCATCTGAAATAACAGGTGTTTACGTCTAAACTAAAGGCAATGGTGTTTCCAGCCCTGGGGTCTAATTAGATTGAACTTTGACATCTTGCGGCGCCACCGTCATCAAGAAGTGTATTTTAAGTTCTTATTTGAATTTTTATGTATTTTCGTCAAGTAGATTTTTTTGGTTTTAGAAATTAAGTTGTTAAAGGTTTTTTTTTGAGTCTTTGTTGAACCACCATAACGTAAAGTAAATTTGCTCTATTGCGAGAATTTAAATTTTAATAAATTATAAAATTTTATAACGTGTGAAATCTACAAAGGAAAGTGTTTTTATTTGGAAAAGCGCTCGTAGTAGCAGAAAATCACCTATATTTTTTCAATTGTTCTTTCTTTTTTTTCCGAGTTTGGTCGCCATTCTTGGAGCAAACACCAAGTATTAGTGTTAACGCAAAATCGGCAGATCCACACCTGAATACAGTCCATAACCCCTGAGGAACGTACTCGACGTTTTTATTGGTCCAATCGAACCGGATCTTGTATAATTTTTTGGATTTGGTGAGAAAAAAAGGTGATATTTTACCATATTTTTATTGTTGTTGTAACATTTTGTAACCAAATACACAAAATTTTGCAAAAACAACTTTAATCTAAAAAACAAAAAAGAAAAAAACCTTTGTATTTTAACCAGTATTATTGGGCTGGATATAAAAAAGAAAGGTTTGTGTCGTGGCTGTAAGGGTACGGTATTACCGATATACAACTCTAAACGGCCTTACCTAAAGTATTTATTTATTTATTTAATATATATAATTATTTTTTGTGGCAGACGTCAGTTTTATTTTGACAGTGTCATTGGTTTTTGTTTACTGTCAAACGAAGAGCCATTTGTTTTTTCTATTGTTGATTTTTTATAATGTGTTCAAAATTTTTAGTATTTTTTAATTTAATTAATTAATTTTGTTTACAAAAAGTGCTGGTGCAAACATATAAATAAGGAAAAAAGAAAAAGACCGACACAACGACAAAATACAGAGCGTATGTGTTATTTTATAATTTTTTGTGTGGTGTTACGAAGGGCAAGGAATTATTATTTAAAATTAAATTTAAGAAATCAAAGTTATTTTCGGGAATACAAAGATTATTATTAATACGATCTTCGTATGACGTTCTTAATTCCCAATTTTTCATATTTGATAAATACACTGAAATTTATTGTTGAGGGAAAGCAAGCCTCTATGCGCATTTCGCCGGTTGCTTACACCAGCTCATCAGGAAACCTTTTCCAAAGATTTTAGAAAAGCCAAAAATATTAAACAAATAAAACCTTAAGCGAATAAGAGTTATAAACACTCTAAGTCTTACCTGTAACAATATCAAAGCTTAAACAAAACACCAACAATAAACAGTTAGTTTATCTTTTCTTACATCCCCCTACAAATGGTTGGGTTCTTTCCGACTCGAATTGCAGTTGTAAGTGGGTTAAAAGAAAAAACAAAATTAAAAAACAAACCGCTTCATTCTATTGTCTTCGTAAGAAAACAACGAACTAAACCAATTTGCCAATTCAGTTTTATGCACGGGCACATGCAATTATATTATCAAAGTTATTTTCGGGAATACAAAGATTATTATTAATACGATCTTTGTATGACGTGCTTAATTCCCAATTTTTCATATTTGATAAATACACTGAAATTTATTGTTGAGGGAAAGCAAGCCTCTATGTGCATTTCGCCGGTTGCTTACACCAGCTCATCAGGAAACCTTTTCCAAAGATTTTAGAAAAGCCAAAAATATTAAACAAATAAAACCTTAAGCGAATAAGAGTTATAAACACTCTAAGTCTTACCTGTTACAATATCAAAGCTTAAACAAAACAACAACAATAAACAGTTAGTTTATCTTTTCTTACATCCCCCTACAAATGGTTGGGTTCTTTCCGACTCGAATTGTAGTTGTAAGTGGGTTAAAAGAAAAAACAAAATTAAAAAACAAACCGCTTCATTCTATTGTCTTTGTAAGAAAACAACGAACTAAACCAATTTGCCAATTCAGTTTTATGCACGGGCACATGCAATTATACTATCAAAGTTATTTTCGGGAATACAAAGATTATTATTAATACGTTCTTCGTATGACGTGCTTAATTCCCAATTTTTCATATTTGATAAATATACTGAAATTTATTGTTGAGGGAAAGCCTCTATGCGCATTTCGCCGGTTGCTTACACCAGCTCATCAGGAAACCTTTTCCAAAGATTTTAGAAAAGCCAAAAATATTAAACAAATAAAACCTTAAGCGAATAAGAGTTATAAACACTCTAAGTCTTACCTGTAACAATAACTGTTTATTGTTGGTGTTTTGTTTAAGCTTTGATATTGTTACAGGTAAGACTTAGAGTGTTTATAACTCTTATTCGCTTAAGGTTTTATTTGTTTAATATTTTTGGCTTTTCTAAAATCTTTGGAAAAGGTTTCCTGATGAGCTGGTGTAAGCAACCGGCGAAATGCGCATAGAGGCTTGCTTTCCCTCAACAATAAATTTCAGTGTATTTATCAAATATGAAAAATTGGGAATTAAGCACGTCATACGAAGATCGTATTAATAATAATCTTTGTATTCCCGAAAATAACTTTGATAATATAATTGCATGTGCCCGTGCATAAAACTGAATTGGCAAATTGGTTTAGTTCGTTGTTTTCTTACGAAGACAATAGAATGAAGCGGTTTGTTTTTTAATTTTGTTTTTTCTTTTAACCCACTTACAACTACAATTCGAGTCGGAAAGAACCCAACCATTTGTAGGGGGATGTAAGAAAAGATAAACTAACTGTTTATTGTTGGTGTTTTGTTTAAGCTTTGATATTGTTACAGGTAAGACTTAGAGTGTTTATTACTCTTATTCGCTTAAGGTTTTATTTGTTTAATATTTTTGGCTTTTCTAAAATCTTTGGAAAAGGTTTCCTGATGAGCTGGTGTAAGCAACCAGCGAAATGCGCATAGAGGCTTGCTTTCCCTCAACAATAAATTTCAGTGTATTTATCAAATATGAAAAATTGGGAATTAAGCACGTCATACGAAGATCGTATTAATAATAATCTTTGTATTCCCGAAAATAACTTTGATAATATAATTGCATGTGCCCGTGCATAAAACTGAATTGGCAAATTGGTTTAGTTCGTTGTTTTCTTACGAAGACAATAGAATGAAGCGGTTTGTTTTTTAATTTTGTTTTTTCTTTTAACCCACTTACAACTACAATTCGAGTCGGAAAGAACCCAACCATTTGTAGGGGGATGTAAGAAAAGTAAGAAAAGATAAACTAACTGTTTATTGTTGGTGTTTTGTTTAAGCTTTGATATTGTTACAGGTAAGACTTAGAGTGTTTATAACTCTTATTCGCTTAAGGTTTTATTTGTTTAATATTTTTGGCTTTTCTAAAATCTTTGGAAAAGGTTTCCTGATGAGCTGGTGTAAGCAACCGGCGAAATGCGCATAGAGGCTTGCTTTCCCTCAACAATAAATTTCAGTGTATTTATCAAATATGAAAAATTGGGAATTAAGCACGTCATACGAAGATCGTATTAAATTTAAGAAAATTATTAAATTTGCAACTTTTTGGTGTTTCAAATTAAAAAGGAAAAAACAACGTGTTTATTAATACAAGATATAATAATTTGAGTCTCAGGAAAGTATAAAAGCGCCTGACGTGGCTGTTGAGCGAAAGTGTTACGGGCAAAAAACTTATATACAAGAATATTAATATAAGTAATAATCAAATAGTGTGCTGCAAAACGAATTCCAGGATTATTAAAGAAGACGGCAACATACATCCTAGTGGATTCCTCGTTAAAGCCAACAACCAAAAAACCTTCCAAGAAACAGAAAACAAATTCTGTTTCTACTAAATTCCGCCACAATAAAGTCGTAGAATACAAAACAACAGGAAAATACTACATACCGAGATATTATATTACATTTATATCTACAATTAACAAGATCTTCCAGAAATTCAACAACACCATTAATAAAACCAACAGCAACAATATTGTCAGTAGCCTCGCACCTACAAACACAGCTGGAAAAGAAACCACAGCTTTTATAGGGAGAAACTACCAGTGGTAAGACCTGTCTGTAAAGGTATGTTTTTCTTTTGAATTTTTCGAAAAGTTTTTTGTATGTATTTTGAGTACCATCTTGGGTATTTGATACATACATATCTATATATAAATCGGCTAAGGCAAAACAGTTGGGAACACTTTCCTCCTCTGTATGTCTACCGTTTTGAACAAAATATACATCATTTGAAAGTTATTTACTTACATAAGTGCATAATATATATTTTATTTAAATCTTTTCAATAATTTTATAGTTATAAGCGTTTAGATTTGCTTCTCACACATGTGCAGAACACATAAATAAAATTTGTTTTTCTTTTTAATTATCAAAAATTTAAGAAATAGGTTGGTCGATTATTCGACAGTCTTCAGAAACCGGTTTTCGAATATTTCGACTATATAAATCTATTGTATAAATCGACACAGGCAAAACAATTAACAACGTTTTCTTCCTTTGTTTGTCAACCGAACCTCTATGGGGAGGAAAAAGTATCAAAAAGGGTAAATTACATTTCTTTCTTTAACTTTTCCGTGCTGCATGTGATAATTTTTAAATTTTCTATAATATTGAAATTTGAAACATAATATTATAGGTATCGGGCTCTGAGTGAATGAAAACCTAAAAGATGAAAAATTTTGGTACTTTTTTGTTTTTCAACTGAAACTTTTTGAATTTTCGTTAATATTCGACCTATAAAGATACAACTATACATTAAACTGGGTGAATAAGAGCTTTTTGGTACTTTTTCGTTCAACATCTGGTATTTTGATTAGTTTTCCTTAATAAAAGACGTACCACATAAAATTCAACATGCAATGTCCTGAGTGGATGACAATCTATTAAGGAGAATTTTTGATACTTTTTTGTTTTTTAATTGATGTTTTTAATATTTTACTTACAAAATTAAATTAACTCAAGTAGTACGAAATTTTTATTATTATTATATAACAGAGCTTAAGGTTTTTTATGGAAACTATCAAATTTATTGTAAACCAATAATTTGTGAATTTGTGGTTTTTTCTTTAACTCGATTGATTGTGCGGTTGGGAAACTTGGTAACTGCGGGCAGTGGGACCATATACTGGTATATTTGGAAGTTTTTTAGTTCCTGGGTGAATTGCTAGTGTTTACTTATTTTCGTATTGCAATTTCTTATATATTTTTTTGTGTTTTCGATTTCACCACGTTTGTAGATAGTATAATTTATACTGAAATTGTCAGTTTTTTTTCGAATTTGATTTTTTAAGCTTTAGTTAATCTTTATAAAGCGGTAAATCCGACAATTTAAACAAATTTGAAACGCTGGCTGCGTTATTTCTCGAATTTGAGAGGGATTATGATGACATGCCGCAGGAGAATCGAAACTCATTTATTATAGACCTTCAAAGGGAGGAGTTTAAATCCTTATGGGAAAAAGTGAAGTTTGCTTATGAGGTTTTTGTCACGAGTAAACCAATATTAGATTCCGATGGCGATTGTGATGAGGCAAAACAACTTTTTAAGGAATGTAGGTAAGCCTATATTACTGTTGCTGCTCAAATGGGTGAGCTATCACAATCTTTTATAAATAGACCTCTTCCTACCTCCACTCAGTTTGGGCCGGGAACTGGAGAAGTTTCGGCTACTGTGGTGAACCATAGAACCAGTCACCATATGAAATTGCCACCATGTACGATGGATGTTTTTAAAGGTGATTACAAATCATGGCCATCGTTTCGGGATATGTTCACCGCGGTTTACATTAATTGTGAAGATTTAACAGGAGTGGAAAAATTATTTTATTTACGTCAATTTACTTCTGATGAAGCTCAGGAGATTGTCAGGGATTCCCCATTGACAAATCAGGGGTTTGCCAGTGCGTGGAACAATTTAAGTGAGGCTTACGAGAATAAGAGGATTTTAGTAAATAGCCAACTTAAGATTTTGTTTAGTCTGGTGCCCGTTAAAGTTGAGTCTGCAAAGGAAATAAAAAGATTGCAAAGGGACATAAATAATTGTATTTCGGTTTTGAATTTGCATGGTGTTGAAATTTCAACTTGGGACCCGATTTTTGTTTATCTTTGTTCGACTAATCTGCCAGTTCTTACACTGTCGTTATGGGAACAGAGCGTAAAGAATAAAAAGGAAATTCTTAAATGGTGTTAAATGGACACATTTTTAACTGATAGATTTCAATCTTTGGAAACAGTTTTTGATATTAGGAATTGTAGTCAAATGAGGGCAGATTCAGAGGATTCGGGGCAATCAGCCAAAAATAAATGGTCAAAGAACGCTAAGCTTAGCGATAATAATAAATCTAGTTCCACAAATAATGGATTTTCTGGTGGAAGAGTTAGAACCTTTCAAGCTAAGGTTCAAAAGCAAACCTGTGTTCTGTGTTCTGTGTGGTTAAGATTGTGCCCAAAATTTATGGACATGAATCCCGGGGAAAGATGTGGTGGTAAAAAGATACAATCTTTGTATGAATTGTTTGGGTAGTGGCCATAAATGGGATAGTTGCGGAAGTCAATATGGCTGTTTGACATGCAAATTAAAACATAATACCATGTTAACCAGGGACATAACGGAAACATCGGATAATGTTGTTGGCCGAGAGGGTGCAAGTACCAGTCGGGCAGTGACGCAGGGTCAAACAGTACAAAACTGATTTGCAACGACCAGTCAACAGGTTTTATTAGGAACAGCTATGGTACAGGTAATAGCTCGTGGTGAAGTTTTTTCTGCTAGAGCCCTGATCGATTCTGGTTCTCAGGCTACTTTCATTTCGGAAAGACTGCAGAAAAGACTAAATTTGCCTGTGGATGGCATTAGCGCTAGAGTGTCGGGATTGAACGGGGCTTTGGCAGGGTCAGTTCAGGGACAATGTTCATTTGTTTTGGGCTCAAATAGTGATCCAAGTTTTAGGTTGAGAGTAACGGGCCTTGTGCTGCCAAAATTAACGGGAAAACTGCCAGGTAAATCAATTGATGTGTCCAAGCTTTCCTTATCGAATTTAAAACTAGCTGACCCACATTTTGCGAAGAGTTGCCAGATTGATATTTTGATTGGTGGTGATAATATTATGCTTAATGGTGTATTATGCTTAATGGTGTTAGAAAGAATGTGCTAGGGAATTTGATGGCTCAGGAAACTAATTTCGGGTGGATTTTGACGGGTCCACTGTCTGGTGCGGGGCAAAGGGTATTCACCACAACCGTGTCATATTATACGGATGTCAGTCTGGACAGACAGCTGGAAAAGTTTTGGATTTTGGAAGAGCCACCACAAATTTCTTCGCGTACACCTGGAGATGAGTACTGTGAAGAACATTTCAAGAGGAATGTTAAGAGAACGCCAGAGGGACGTTATATGGTTTCATTACCTTTCAAACCACAGTTTTCGGTGGTAAGACGTTTAGGGCATTCCCGTGAAAAGGCCAGGAAACAATTTTTGCGGAATGAAGCTTCCTTGACTAAGAATCTGGGGTTGAAGAAAATATATGATGATGTGTTATCAGAATATAAAGTTTTAGGTCATATGATCGAAACTGCATTTGTTGGATCAGAATTTTCTGAGAGTTTTTATTTACCACACCATGCGGTTTTTAAACCCGAAAGCTCTTCTACGAAGGTGAGAGTGGTGTTTAATGCTTCGGCTTGCAGTTCCACTGGCTTGAGCCTTAATGATATTTTGTATCATTGTTGTTAACAAGATGGCGGTTTCATCGGTATGTTTTTAATGGTGATATCGAGAAAATGTATCGCCAAATTTTAGTAGATCCTAATGAAACGAAATTGCAAAGGATTGTGTTCCGAAGAGACTCGTGCGAGGATTTGAAAGAGTACGAGCTAAAAACGGTTACTTTCGGTGTTAACTGTGCTCCTTTTTTGGCAATTAGCGGAAGATGTCGAACATAAATGGCCGTTAGCGTCGAAGATTTTGCGACACATGATGTATGTGGATGATGCTTCAATAGGCGCGCATGAAATTTCTTTGGCCATAAAAGCTCGAGACCAACTTATCTCAGCCTTGACATCCGCTGGTTTTTCTATGAGAAAATGGACAACAAATGAGAAACAAATTCTACAGGGCATTTCTAAGGATGATCTTTTAAATGAAAATTTTTTGGAGATTAGCGATGAAAGTGTAGCTAAAACGTTAGGTATACGGTGGAACGCTAAAACAGATAGATTTTATTTTACCACCTCTCCAGTCCCTTCAAAGGAGCGGTATACTAAAAGGGAGGTCTTGTCCGCTATTGCTCGCTTGTTTGATCCAGCTGGGTGGCTAGGTCCAATTGTTGTAATAGCAAAGATTCTGATGCAACAGATTTGGAGCGAGGGAACGTCATGGGATGAAAATATTTCAGAGCGCGCGTTAATTAAATGGACTCAATTCCTTGGGGACTATGCAGCTATAAACGATATTCAGATTTATCGCTGGATTGGTTTCAAGCCTTCTACGACTCTTGAAGTGCACGGATTCTGTGATGCTTCGGAGAGGGCCTATGGGGCTTGTGTTTATGTACGGGTCAATGATGGTGAGAACGGAAAACACTAAAATTTGCTGGTGGCCAAATCTAGGGTCGCGCCACTTAAGACTGTCTCATTAATCCGCCTTGAACTTTGTGGCGCTCTTTTATTGGCAGACTTGATGGAAGTTGTTCGCCGGGATTTTGATTTGGACAAAAATCGAAAAAATTTTTATACTTGGAGTGATTCGATGATTGTTTTAGCGTGGCTTCAAAAACCTCCTAACTCGTGGACAACTTTTGTAGCTAATAGAGTTGCGAAGATTATCGCCAAAACGGGAAAAGAATGTTGGAGGCATGTTAACTCGAAAGATAACCCTGCCGATTTAATAAGTCGTGGTTGTCGTCCACAGGACTTAGTTGATAATTCCCTTTGGTGGAATGGGCCCTCGTGGCTATGTTCTCCACAGAATTTTTGGTTATCCCCTGCATCGGGAGATTTTGGTACGAGTGAAGAGCAACGGTTACATAAAGTTTTTTTCTCGTATTTTGAATCGCATACGGACTTTTTGGAGAAGTTTTCGTCGTACGCAAGGGCCCTTAGGGTAATGGCTCACGTGTATAGGGGGATATCGGGATTTTTGAAAATTAACTCGGATTTATTCACCACTGTGGAGATATCATTTGATGAATTGAATTTGGTTAAAGTAAGGTTGATTATAGTTGCACAGAAAGTTGAGTTTGCACATGAATACCACGAACTTCTTTGTGGAAGATCTCTTAGGAATGGTAGATTATTGAATTTGAACCCGTTTTTGGACGAAAAGGGCGTTATATGGGTAGGAGGTCGATTGGCAAATGCACCAAACTTGACCTATGACGAAAAATGTCCTATTTTGTTACCGTCTAATTGTCATTTTGCTAAGCTGTTTGTAAAATTTATTCATGATATTACTCTGCACGGAGGTAATCAATTGATGTTAAGGGTAATACGCACCCAGTTCTTCATACCTCGGGCCAAAAATTTGATAAAGACGGTGATAGGTCGGTGTAAGATTTGTACCATTTGGAGAAAACAGACACATAGTCAGATTATGGCGGCGCTTCCCACGGCTCGTACGGTTATCTCTCGTCCCTTCACCACGACTGGCGTGGACTTTACGGGCCCTTTTGAGATAAAGAATTATACGGGCAGAGCTTGTCTAATTACAAAGGGGTATGTCTGTGTATTTGTTTGCTTTGCTACGAAGGCAATCCATTTAGAGGCCGTGAGCAGCTTGGGGACTCCTGCGTTCTTGGGAGCGTTTGCTAGATTTGTATCTCGACGAGGATGTCCGAGTCATATGTACTCAGATAATGGGACCAATTTTGTTGGTGCTTCGATAGTGCTGAAGGCCGAATTTCTTGGGTTTTTGCGTGATATAGGCTCGGAAGTGAATGCCAGGTATGCACACCAAGGTGTTAGGTGGCACTTTAATCCTGCTAGCGCTCCTCATATGGGAGGGTTATGGGAGTCCGGAGTCAAAACTTTTAAACATCATTTTCGAAGAATTGCCGGTGGCTTAAAGTATACCTTTGAGGAATTCTCTACGTTATTAGCTCGAATTGAATCTTGTCTTAATTCGAGACCATTGTGCCCCTTATCAGAGAGTTTCGAGAATTTAGATTGCTTGAATTCGGGCCACTTTCTTGCTGGTGGCCCACTACTTGCACCACCGGAGGTTGAGATCTCGGAGAGCCCGAGAGAGGCGTTGAATCAAAGGTTGTGCGCCAGATGGAAGGATGAATATTTGAAAGATCTCCAGAAGCGCAATAAATGGAAGTTTGCGCGTAAAGACTTACAAGTCGGTGACATGGTGGTTATCAAAGAAGATAACCTGCCAACAAATGAGTGGCGTTTAGGTCGTGTCGAAAAATTGCACATGGGTAAGGATGACCACGTTAGAGTTGAAGAGGTAAAAACGGCACGGGGTTCGGTAATAAGACCAGTTGTGAAGCTTGTAGTGCTTCCGACTTATAAGTTTTTCTATTTTTTTTTCTTTCTCTATTTAATTTACAGGAACATGGTCAGAGCGAGATAATATACGGATGGCCGTCCCTCGACCAACCAGATGGTTTGTCGGGTTTGCCTGAAAGACCACCCCCTGCGCTTCTGCAAGAAATTTTTACAAGTAAACTACGAAGAGAGGATGCAACTTGTATCTATTTATCGGTATTGTGCTGGCTGCTTGAGTCATGACCATACCTGGCGTACATGTGAGAGTACAGGCAAGTGCAAACGCTGTGGTGACATGCATCACACTCTGTTACACAAAGAGGGCAGACGGGCTGTCTCGTCAAAGGTAGCCAGAACTAAGCGTTTGCAACATGGACCTCGTTCGTCCAATCGCCGAGAGCATAGTAGACCTAGTTCGTCTAATAGCTCCGCCAGAGGACCTCGTTCGTCCGATGGTCATGAGAGTGAGAGACCTAGTTCGTCTCAAGCTCTGGTTCTGAGCACTGACAGGAACCGAAATACTCGCCGCCGCCGCCGACAGAGACATGCACATAAGGTGATTCAGAAGTCGGCTGAAAGTATTCAAGTGCGACCCTCGTATCAATTAAGAGAGTCGATTTTGATCAGAGCAACTGCCATCGTAAAACTTGATGCGAATGGACGGTTTTTTGAGGAACGGGCGGTCATAGATGCCAGCTCTGAATGCTCTGTGATATCGGAGAGTTTGGTCCGAAGGATTGGTGGACGTAAAGTTCGATTTGGCAGCAAAGAGAAATGTGCCCTTAGGGTTGGTGGTAATTGGACAGTACTGTGCTTGAATTTTACGCTGAAATAAATAAGGAGTTTAAAATTATGACGCCGACTCAATCAGTAGAAGCGCGGATTGTGGATGAATTTCCTGGGCTGCAGTTGGCAGATCCACAATTTCACGTATCGGCTCCCGCAAGCTTGTTGCTGGGTGGAGATATTTATAGTCGAAATGAAAAATGGAGTATACGGCGGCAAGCTTGGCAAACCTCTGGCACAGTTTTCGATTTTTGGATACATAATTTCTGGATCCTGTTCCCCTTAATAATAATGTATATGGCATACTATTTTATTTTTAATGTCGAATATGAAGTACCCTTATTGACAAAATATTTAATGTAATTTTCTATGGGTTTAGTTTTATTCTAATTTCTAGTTTTTGGATGAAGGTTTCCCGACTATGGAGTGCTCGAGAAGATTCATCACGTCTTATTATGATATTTGGATATTGAATTCTGGCAATAAATGGGGATTTAAATTTCATATTTGATTGGATTTGTGTTTTTTTTTAATTTTTTCCCTTTTTATATTTATATAGATTTTCAGATAAACGTGTGGGTTGCTGTATAGCAAGGCCGGCGGGATGTTTATGTCTAAACTAAAGGCAATGGTGTTTCCAGCCCTGGGGTCTAATTAGATTGAACTTTGACATCTTGCGGCGCCACCGTCATCAAGAAGTGTATTTTAAGTTCTTATTTGAATTTTTATGTAACTTACTAATTTTTTTATCCGGTTAAAATAAAAACACTTGTAAGATTTTTTTTGTTTCTTTTTACTTTTGATAAAATGTTTTATTGTTTATTTTACTTATATTTAGATGAGCTTGTCTTCATACGAAGACCTGTTAAAAAACTGATTTTAATATTGTTAGCTATGACGGAGGAAACCACACCCAAGAATTAAACAAATAAATGCAGACGCATAGTCAGCATTTATTTGGTTCTTTTTAAAATAATTAAGAAGCAAGCAAAAATTGTAAAATGCATTTTAAGCTGAATTAAAAATGTAACAGCAAACTCATTTCATTATTTTTCGGTCGCAATTCTAAGAATTGCAACCGTCCAATATTAATATAAAAAACCAAAATTATAATTAAGAGTTTGTTAACTCTTCCCCCCTTAGATGCAAACGTCCTCGTTTGTAAGGGGAATTGGTTGACCGATTTCTACACTATTGTATTCTAATGTGTTAGCCCTTTTTTGTATTTCTGAATAAATCGGAGAAATGCCAGGTTGGGTGGATTTAAATTCGTATCTTCCGTTTGTTGCGCATTTGAAAACAATGACAATTACAATTATCACGCATATTAATAGAGCAAATGAACTTTCCCACGGATTAATAGTATTTTTCCTATCGATCAATTGAATCGTATGACTATTATTTAAATGTAATTGTTTGATAAGTTGGAGGGACAAAGTTTCTTCAAAATAGTGTGTTGAATTTAATGAGCTTAGGATAGCAGGTAGTGGTCTATATGTCTCCTTTTCATAGTGGGAGAACGAAACATTACCGACAGTAATAGTGGCATTTTGATATTGGACTACGAATGTCCCATGCATATCGACATGGTTGCCATTCACTAGTATTGTACCATTATATTGGTTAAATAATAGAATACCATCTTGAATGACTTCCAAGGAAGAGACGTCAAGATTATTGCTTTTTTTACACGTGGAGGGGCTACTTTTAAGCAGATTGGGTATGCAACTTGTGTTAGTTATTTCTTCTATATTTTCTTTTTGGCATAGATTTAGTTCGTCATAGCTTTGACATGGGTTTCTTATTTCAAATATTTGATTTTGACAAGACATTATAGTTTCATGTTCTAATTTTATAATGGTGTTTCCTGTTTTAATAGGTTTAATTAGCATAGTTTCACAATGAAGTTTTTTTACTTTAGGCAAGGTTATTACATATAATAAAATGGAATTATTTGAGGCTACTTTAATATTCGCAAATTTTAAGCATTGTTCTAAATTATTATAAGGAAAATTTTGTTCTACAATTAATTCGCTTAAGATTTCCATTTCGTTATGAGAGAATAGGAAAGAATTTATAATACCTGCTTTAGACCATAATAGTGCCTGTTCAATGTTAGATACTTCTTCTTTAAGTATTTGTAATTCAAATTTAAATTTAAGTGCGGAGTTGTTTTCTATATCGTTAGTTTGAATGTTCCTGGTTATCTGGTTCGTCAAGTTTGTCAGTTCGTTAAGTTTCCGTTCAAAGAGTCTGTTTATAATAATTTGGTTCTCCGTTTGTCGTAAGTTATCATTTATTTTATCTGCCAAAATGCTAAAATCTGTCCGATCCGGTGAGCCCGCTATCCACTTCCATACGGTGCCAATTTCGTTAATTGATCTTTTATACTTTTTGAGGGGCTTGATTCGACTTATCAAGTTGTTCAGCTCCTCTATTTCGAGTTGGAGGAATGGCATGAGGGGGTTGGATTTCTTTATTTTGAAATTGATATGCTCACTCATAAGTTTTAGTTCTCGTTCATACGTTCCGATGTCGATTATGTGTATTAAGTTGAATGTTCCGTTTTGTATTAACGCTCGACCCGTTTGAAATGTCACTATTTCAGAGTTAGTGTAGTCGAGAATCTGTATGTCGGCTTTTATGATTTGCAAAAGGAACCTGTAAATGAAAAGAATATTATGTTCTTATCAAGCTTTTGTGGACTATTCGACCGGCTACAGTTTTAATTGTGCTATTGAGATTTTCTGCTACTTTTTCTTGCTTATATCTAGGTGATAGTTTAGTCCCTATTCTTTTATTGGTTTTTACATAGACTATGTCTCCAGGGGAGTATTGCTTAGGAGGTGTTCTATTTTTGTTGTGAAAGGCTAAATCTGTTTCCTGTTTTTCCTTTAGTTTTTGTATGTTGTTCTTCCTTTCTTCCATGAGTTTGTCTGGCTTTACTCTTCCAAAAAACGTATCCACTGGTCTTTTCCCGGTGGTAGAATGGATTGAATAGTTGTACCTGCTAATAGAAATTTCGAGCAGTTCCTTAAAAGAATCATGTATTTTTTCTGCCCTCACGCACCGCATTATTTCGGAAAGTGTCGAATGGAATCTTTCAATTTGTCCATTAACAGTACTAGTGTAAGGCGGAGCTTTAAATATTTTGATTCCAAATTTATCTTCCAGCATATGCTTTATCGGTGCAGATCCGAGTGATTTTTCGTTGTCTATAATTATCCATTCGGGAGGTCCTAAGTTTACTAAGATTTCACGCAGAGGTTCCTTAATATCTTGTGTTGATCTGGATTTGATGATCTTCGCCGTTACATACTTAGAAAACTTATCTATGGCTGTTAAGACTGCGGTTTGGTTAGTAAGATAGATGTCAAGGTGAACTATCTGTCCAGGGTATTCGGGAATAGGCGTTTCACTAAGTAATGGCTTCGGTGGATGTCGTTCATATTTTTGTTCTTTACAAATTTTACATTGATTGACTATTTTCCTGATTTTAGCGGCCATTTTTGGGAAATAAACTCTTTCGATTAATTGGTTCTTGTTTTCGGTAGCATTACGGTGTGCGCGTTGATGTTCGTTCAGTATTTCCTTTTCCTGGTCTCCTTCATCTGTTACGTCTGTTACAATTTTCCTAGTGAATCTGGTACGGTAATTATAAAAATGTTCGGGGTATATTTCCTGTATCTTTCCAAGGATGGATTCAGTGGTGTTCAGCCCATTTATGACTGAGGGATTAAGGTATTTTTCAAGAATGGTTATTAATTTCTGTTCTGTGTAATCCGTTTCATAGATTATGTGCCGGTGATAAGTGGGAAATATTATCTGAAATTTATATGAGGGATTCTGTCCCAGTCCCAAAAAAATTTGATTTTTAAAAACGTTAATTGGTTCGTCAGCTATTGGTATAAGGTGATGTGACGAAGTATTATCGCTATGGACTGTAGTAGTCATCGAGTTTATTTGAGGAGGTCGCGATAAAGCGTCAGCAACAAGGTTTGTCCGTCCAGGTTTATAGTGCAGTTCGTAGTTATGCTCTTCCAAAATAGCTTTCCAGCGCTTCATTTTGTTGTTATTATTTTTGCTGCTTAGCGCGTACGTTAGAGGTTGATGGTCCGTAACTATTTTAACCTTTGCTGAACCATAGAGATAGCTTCTTAATGAGTTGAGTGCCCAGATGATTGCCAGCATCTCCTTCTCATTGGTGGCATAATGCTCTTCTGCTTTACTAAGAGTCCTGGATATGAACGTTATCGGTCGATCGTTTTGAGACAGTACAGCTCCTATGGCGTACTCCGATGCGTCCGTTGCCAACTGGAATTCCTTAGTGAAATCAGGGTAATGAAGTATCACTTCTTCAGTGAGTGCTGCTTTTATTTTATCCAAAGCCTCCTTTGCGTCATTATTGAGTTTTATTGGCGTTTTCTTCGAGATGTTTTTGGACGCTTGTCCCCCTTCCCCCCTTAAAAGGGTTGTCAAGGGTTTCGCTAATTTGGCGTAATCCTTGACAAAACGTCTATAATACCCTGAAAGTCCAAGAAAGGATCTTAAGTCCTTTAATGTTTTTGGTGCAGGGAAATTTGTGATGGTCTCTACTTTTGCTGGATTGGTTTTTATACCGTTTTCAGACACGATAAAGCCAAGGAATTCTACATGGTTTTTTAAAAATTCGCATTTATCGACTTGCACTTTCATGTTAGCATCGCGAAGAGTTTTGAAAATAGTTTCTATGTCCTGTAGGTGACTCCGTTTGTCTTTGCTAAAAATGATGATATCATCTATGTAGACGAAGCATCGCCTGCCGATATGGTCCCTTAAAATATCATCCAATGTTCGTTGGAAGATAGAAGGTGCGTTTTTGAGTCCGAATGGTAAACGAGTAAACTCGTATTTACCATTGTTGACTGAGAAAGCAGTCTTTTCAATGTCAGATTCCTTCAGAGGAATCTGATGAAAACCGCTTTTCAGGTCTAAGATTGAAAAGTATTTATTCTTCCCTAATTGTGACAAGACCTCATTGATTTCAGGTATTGGGTATGTATCCGCGATGGTTACTGAATTTAGTTTGCGGTAATCTATTACCATTCTGAATTTCCTTTCATTTGATTGATCTATTTTTTTTGGAACGACCCATACAGGGGAGTTGTATGGAGATCGTGAAGGTCTTATAATACCATCAGTAAGTAATTTTTCTATTTGTGAATTTATTTCGTCTTTGAGGTGCATAGGGTAAGGGTATGACTTACTGTAAACCGGCGTATCGGAGGCCGTACGGATTTCTCCTATTACTTTAGATGTATAGGTTAATTTTTCATTTGGTTCTGTGAAGAGGTCTTTAAATTGCCTTATTATATTTGACAATTCTTGTGTAGTTTGTAAATCAAGGTGCTGTGTTTGAATACCTATTTTATTTATGTCTTGAGACTGAAATTGTTTTAACCGAAATTTGAGGTTTTTGATCCTCAAAATATTGTTTTCTGTGTCTATTACGGCCGATAGCTCTTTAAGCGTATCGTTACCTAGAATCGCATCGAAAGATGAGAGTGACGGGAGAATGTAAAATATAATTGTTTTATTAAGACCGAAAAGGTTAGCATTTGTATGGTGTGTAATTTCGATATCGCCCGCGACGGAGTTAGCGGTGAATGAGTTTTTATTTTCTATTGGTTTTGCTATAATTCCAGTTTTTATGTAATTCTTATTGGACCCTGTATCTATTAGTATTTTTAATAACTTCCCGTTCCTCATTCGGCACTCTAGATATGGCAATGAGGAACTCCTCATTCTAAAAAATGAATATCGCTAAGGTTTGTTACTACGTCGTCTTCGGAATCTATTGTTGCCATGTTGCTTCCGCATTCTTCAGGGAATTGGTAGTTGTCCTCCGTTGATGTGTCCTCTTCTACCTGGTAGTTACCCGAATTTTCGTTCGTGTCTTGTTGTGGTGTATAATCCATGGGTTGTGTTCTGATGTGGTAGTTACGTTGCATTTTATTTGGTGGTCCGTATTGGTTTGGTTGTTGTTGCTGTTGGGGTATTCTCCATTTCCTATTTTCGACAGGCCTATTCATGTAGTTAACCTGTCTTGTTCTCAAGCTCTCGTCTACTTCCATGGGTTCCGGTCGTGGTGCAGGTTTTGGTGGTCGTGGAGGCAATACATGACCATGTTGCTGGTAGTTCCCTTGGTGTGAGTTCATTTGCTGTCTTTGCATATAATTAGGTGTAAATTGAGGTTTTTGGGAATATTGAGGGTAGTATGTTAAATAAGACGCAAGGTGTTTTGGTGTTTGCTGAATTGTATTTCTTCTGGGTAGTGACATCGGCTGTCCCTGATTTCTTATGTAATTTCCTGCTAAACTATTTCTGTTTGTCTGGTTGTCCAATTTCTGGCAAAGGTACAATGCGTGAGGGAGATCCTTGGGTTCTCGGACACCCAGTAGTCTTGGTAGATCCCCTTTAAGCCCCCTGATAAATGTGTCTAGGGCTTTTTCCCTGTACGTTTGTGTCAGCAATTTGATTGACTCATTGCTTGCCTCCATGCATGAAATTTTATTAAGGATTAAGGTGAGGTGAGCATAAACTGCTTGATAAAAGTCATTGACCGATGAGTTGCCCTGTACTAATGACAGTAATTGATACTCTAATGTCTTTAGGTCACGCTGGTCACCGTAGTGATGGGTTAAGCATGCTGCTATTGAACGCCATTCGAGTGGCGTGTTGTATGCCTCTAAAGCTGCGTCAGCCTCTCCTATTATCTTATTCCTAATTGTCATAATAATGGCGTAATATTTGGGAGTGCCTCTGGAACTATCGTATATTGATAGTACCCTCTCCACACTCTTTTTCCAAGAACTAAATTCTGTATGTTTTCCTGAAAATTCCCTTAAACTTTTCACTATGTCGGGTACCTTTTCTAAATCTTCTAAATTATTATTGTACCTTTCATCTATTGCTTGGTCGGGTAAGTTAGCGAATTCTTCCGTCGGATTGATAACGTTATTAACTAATGTCCTACCCTCGGTTAAAAATAATTGTTTTAAAGACCCTAATAAATTACTTTGTAATTGGTCAAATTGAGCCTGGCTTATTCCTGCTGATGCAGGTAGCTGGTTTAAGACAGCAGGTCGGACTAAATTGTTTTGGTTTGCCATCTTTCCTTTCTCTCTTACAATTTTTCTTTTTTAATAAAATTTTGTAAAGAATCTAAAGATTTATGAATACTATGAAAAAAAATTTTATTGTTCTTTTTCTCTTTTCTGATTTTATTTACTAATTAATACTTTATTAAATAGATTATAAGTAATTGCAATATCTTAAAATAATTGTTGGCTTACAGGTAGATAAACGTCTTCATTGTCGTCCTTCAGATGGATGCTCCTCAAGGCTTAAAAGTTGAATCTTCCACTGTTCTTACTAAGCTTGTTTTTCTCACACACAGTTTATTCGTTTTTCTTTGCACAGTTTTTCTTTTAAAGTTTTTGGTTTATCATTTTTTTTAAACCAATTTTTAAATAAATTTCAGTGTTAATGTAAAAACAAATTTATAAAAATTTTGCAGCAAAATATTTTAGTTTTTCTTTTCTTTTAAACAAATTTTTACATAAATTTTAGTAATTATGTAAACAAATTTATGAAATTTTTACAGCACAATATTTTAGTTTTTCTTTTCGTTTAACACATTTTTACATAAATTTTAGTAATTATGTAAACAAATTTATGAAATTTTTACAGCACAATATTTTAGTTTTTGTTTTCTGTATGTAACCAAATTTATAAAATTTCTACAGCATAATATTTTAGTTTTCTCTTATTTTAAACAAATTTTTAACAAATTTTCATAGATTTTAGTAATTATGTAAATAAGTTTATAAAAAAAATTTTTTTAAAAGCACAGTATTTTAGTTTTCCTTTTTTTTCAAAAAACAAAGTATTTATAAACTTTCCTTTATATTTTTTATCATTAATTTATTCTTAATACACTTTTAGTTTTTAAATACGTTTTTCTTAATCCTTATTATTAGGATATTTTAATTATGTTTTTTTATGTTGGGCAAATAATTTTATCCTCGTTATAAGGATTTTTTTTTATTATTAATTTGTCCTTTTTCGTTGGGCAATTAATTTTATCCTCTCTATAAGGATTTTTTTTTATAATTAATTTGTCCTTTTTTGTTGGGCAATTAATTTGATCCTCACTATAAGGATTTTTTTATAATTAATTTGTCCTTTTACGTTGGGCGCCACTTACTAATTTTTTTATCCGGTTAAAATAAAAACACTTGTAAGATTTTTTTTGTTTCTTTTTACTTTTGATAAAATGTTTTATTGTTTATTTTACTTATATTTAGATGAGCTTGTCTTCATACGAAGACCTGTTAAAAAACTGATTTTAATATTGTTAGCTATGACGGAGGAAACCACACCCAAGAATTAAACAAATAAATGCAGACGCATAGTCAGCATTTATTTGGTTCTTTTTAAAATAATTAAGAAGCAAGCAAAAATTGTAAAATGCATTTTAAGCTGAATTAAAAATGTAACAGCAAACTCATTTCATTATTTTTCGGTCGCAATTCTAAGAATTGCAACCGTCCAATATTAATATAAAAAACCAAAATTATAATTAAGAGTTTGTTAACTTGTATTTTCGTCAAGTAGATTTTTTTGGTTTTAGAAATGAAGTTGTTAAAGGTTTTTTTTGAGTCTTTGTTGAACCACCATAACGTAAAGTAAATTTGCTCTATTGCGAGAATTTAAATTTTAATAAATTATAAAATTTTATAGCGTGTGAAATCTACAAAGGAAAGTGTTTTTATTTGGAAAAGCGCTCGTAGTAGCAGAAAATCACCTATATTTGTTCAATTGTTCTTTCTTTTTTTTCCGAGTTTGGTAGCCATTCTTGGAGCAAACACCAAGTATTAGTGTTAACGCAAAATCGGCAGATCCACCCCTGAATACAGTCCATAACCCCTGAGGAACGTACTCGACGTTTTTAACTGGTGTTGATATAAGTCTTATATCAAGATTTAAAACAATCATTGATGTACTTGCATGCAATGAACAAATTGATTATAGAAAATTTGGGGATTATACCAAAGAAACAGCTCGAATATATACTATCAAATATCCATGGAGAAATATGTCTGCAACAGTTCATAAAATCCTTTATCATGCAGAGGATGTCATTAGGCATCATTTAGTACCACTAGGAGATCTGTCAGATTTTATAGGGAGCACAATACCAGAAAAATGTCACGAGATTTTACGAACGAAGATCCGTTTAATATATTGTTGGCAACGTCAGATCCGCTCATCTCTAGCATTCGAAGTCAATGGAAAGTAGAACATCGGGACTTAGATGAAGAAGCAAAAGGGCTGCTACAGGACAAAGATAATACAAAACCAAATATGGATTATTTGGAGGCAATTTTCCAACCGAATCAATAGTAGATATAATAAATTTTATTGTTATTTAAGCAAAAAATATGTTTTTGTCCTTATTGTTATTTAAATAAAAAAAATTTTTAAAATTTACACTTATTTATTTATTTAATCATAAAAGTTTTCTAGTGGAACTGATTCCAGTTGAACCTGTTGTAGAGTTGATAATGTAGAAACCTATTTACAAAATGATCATGAATGAGCAATATCGAATGGTAAATTATATTGCCTTTATTGAACAAAAAAAAATCTAAAGCCTTTTTCCGGGATTGGGAATTTGGGTATTTGTTTATCGAAAATGGGTATGTTTTTCAGTCCACTGTTTTAAGAACTTTTTAATCTACATAACTGCCAAAATTCATTATGATACCTTTATTCATGTTAGATTTATAGAATGTCAAACATTAAAATTATTAAAATATAGTGTAAATGAATAAAAGGGCTTTCAATATGAGTAAAAAATAATATTTTTAAGGTTTGACATTCTATAAATCTGACATGAACAAAGATATGCTAACGAAATTCGGCAGTTATGTAGATTAAAAAGTTCTTAAAACAGTGGGCTGAAAAAAATCCCACTTTTTTAATAAAAAAATACCATAGTTCTCAATCTCAATCATTAGCATTTTCATACTAAATGCTAAAAAACATCAAAAGTTCAACTTTGACCTTAAATTTCTCAACAACTACTGAACCCATTTTAACAAAACTAAAACTGTAAAAAAGTTCAAGAAGTCTTCTCTCCTGCAAAAAAAAATTGCAAAATTATCTCTATCGGTTCAAAAGTTACAGATTTTTGGCCGATGAAAATTTTCAGCCACTGTGCGTCGTTAATTAATCATAAAGAGGAATGTATAAAATGGTTACAAGGATGAATAGTATAGATAAAAGTAAGCTAAGTTTTAAAAATTTTAAAAAGCAAATGGATGTGTCTTTTGTTGTATACGCTGATTTTGAATGTATTCTGGAAACAGTAAACATTTAAAATTCTTCGAACGTAAAATCAACACAAAAGCATATTCCATTTACTTATAGTTATAATATTAAATGTTCGTATAACCCAGACTTAGATATTTTTAAAATTTACACTGGAACTGATGCGCCACAACATTTTTTTAAAAGTTTAGTTGACGACATTTTAGCTATTTACACTAGTCATCTAAGTGTTATTAAACCAATGAATTCCTTAACACCCCTGCAGCAGATACAACATAATGAAAGCAAGACTTGTTATATTTGTACGAAATCTTTATCTAATGAAGATAAAGCAGCTGACCATTGTCATCTAACTGGTCAATATAGGGGTGCTGCTCATAATCAATGTAATTTAGAATATCAAATTGCAAATTTCATCCCTATATTCTTTCATAATCTTTCGGCATATGATTGCCATCTGTTTGTAAGAGAGCTTTCAATAATTGAAGGCGATATAAATATTATACCATTAAATAAGGAGCTTTATGTGTCTATATCAAAAAGAATTTCTGTAAATGAAAAAGATACAATTGAGTTACGTTTTCTCGATAAATTTAGGTTTATGCCATCGAGTATAGCAAAATTAGCAAGTTATTTGTCCGACAGTGATTTAACGGTAGTAAAATCAAGCTATCCAAATGATGAAGAATTTAATTTAATGAAACGTAAGGGTGTCTTTCCGTATGATTATTTAGATTCAATGAATATCAATATTTTTCAATAAATTAAATAATGAGTCGTGTAGTGTAGAGGATTATGAACATGCACAAAAAGTATGGAAAACATTTAAATGTAGAACATTAAAAGAATATCTACTTTTATATTTAAAAGTAGATATTCTTTTACTTTGCGATATATTTGAAAATTTCCGTAAAGTTTGTGCAAACATTTATAATTTAGATCCATGTCAATATTATACTACCCCAGGTTTATCCTGGGATGCAATGTTGAAAACAACTGCAATAGAATTGGAGTTGTTGACTAATATTTATATATATAATTTTGTCCTTCGAGGCATCAGGGGAGGTATTGTTCAATGTTCTAATCGTCATTCAATTGCTAATAATAAATATATTAGTGATTATGATTCTAACAAAGAATCAAACTACTTAATATATTTAGATGTTAATAACTTGTATGGCTATGCAATGTCACAATACCTCCCCTATAAAAATTTTAAATGGGTTGAAAATTATGAACATTTCAACGTTAATAATATAACAGAAGATTCTCCATTAGGATATATATTAGAGGTAGATCTAGAATATCCATCTACATTACACGACTATCATAATGATTTACCATTTTGTGCTGAGAAAAAAAAAATTGAAACCATGAAACAAAAGAAACTAATATCTGATTTAAATAGTAAAACTAATTACATAATACATTATCGAAATCTTCAGCAATGTATTCAGCATGGCTTAGTTTTGAAGAAAATACATAGAATTCTTCAATTTGATCAATCAAATTGGTTACAAAAATATATTGATTTAAATAACCATCACAGAACACTAGCAAAAAATTCATTTGAACAAAATTTTTTTAAATGATTGAATAATGCAGTATACGGGAAAACTATGGAAAATGTTGAAAAGAAGGAAAGACATTAAAATAGTATGTCAATGGGAGAATAGAGGTAAACGTTTAGGAGCCCGAGCTCTTATAGCTAAACCAAATTTCCATAGTTACTTCAAATTCATGAAGATATGCATGCTATCCAAATGAATAGAATTAAAACTGAATACAACAAACCTATTTATGTTGGATTTGCAGTCTTAGGCCGAGGCCACGCAATGAGCGGCTAAGCGTCAAGCGGCTGAGCGATGAGCGATGAGCGTCAAAAAATTAAAACATATGAAATACTATTGAAGTGGCCACGAAATGAGCGGCATGCGAGCGAAATTTTTGAGCGGCTAAACGGCGTCGCTCAGGAATAAAACTTGTTCTAATTTTTAGTTGTTTTCTGAGCGTCAAAAAATAAACATGGCAAAAGTTAATATGGAGCTTATGATTTCATCCGTACAAAGCCGACCGAATTATGGCAAGACAGATTATCAAATTTTAAAAATAAAAATATAACCGAGAAATAATTTTTTTGTTTTGTCAATTTGGTGTTAACTTTTAGCAACAGCAAATCAAAGCATTTCGCAGACATACGGCAGTATTGTATTGGGTAGATTTATATATAAATGGCTTATTTCCCCTTGCTTGATAAATATGGACACATTAGCATGATGTGTATATTAATACTGTGTTGTAGGGTGTCATATGGTCGGGCTTGACCGACTATACTTTCTTACTTGTTCATAATTTGTTTTAAATGTAATTTAAGCGAACGAAGTCTTCGATCGAAATCGACGAACATGCTACAATTTTTTTTTCTTAAGAAACGCATTACATTTTTATGAATACAATTTTCGCGTAATAACATTGAACAAGCCACTCTTTACAATGGCATTTTAACAACTAACCGCTCAGAAGTGACGCTCAGTAATAAGCCACTTGCCGCTCAAACTTGACGCTCATCGCTCAGCCGCTTGACGCTTAGCCGCTCATTGTGTGGCCTCGGCCTTAGAAATATCCAAAGTTAAAATGTATAGTTTTCATTATGATTACATAAAGCCTAAATATCGTGAAAACATTAAACTTAATTATATGGATACTGATTCCTTTATTTACGACATTAAAACAGATGATCTATACAGAGATATTAAAAATGACATAAATATTCATTTTGATCCGATAGATAATGTCTACAATATCCCACTGCTTAATAAAAAAGTTTTAGGGATGATGAAGGATGAGTGTAATGGTAAAATTATTAAGGAATTCATTGGGTTAAGAGCTAAAATGTATTCAGTGAAAATTGATAGGGTAGATCAGGAAATTAAAAAAATAAGGGCGTTAAGCAATGTGTAACTAGTAAATTAAGTATAAATGACTTTAGAAAATGTTTATTAGAAAAAAAATTATATTATGATTCAATGTATATATTTAGATCTAAGATACATCAAATTTATACTCAAAATATAAGTAAACTAACATTAAGTTATTTAGATGATAAGGGATTTATTAGAGATAATGGCGTTGATACTTTTGCATGGGGTCATTATAGAATAAATAGCTATTCTGACCCTATGGAAGAGGATAATGACATTCTTCTCAACGTAAATATAAATTCTTAATTAATTTTAAGTTTTTTTAGATAATAAAAAAAATTGTAAAATAAACGGCAAGAACGGCAAGAGCCAAAGTTTCCAAATTAGATACAAACATATAGGTTTTTATTACACAGAATCTGCTTTCGATCTGCTTTTGATATGCTTTCGATCTGCATTTGATCTGTTTTCGATCTGCTTTTGATCTGCATAGCCATACAAGTTATTAACATCTAAATATATTAAGTAGTTTGATTCTTTGTTAGAATCATAATCACTAATATATTTATTATTAGTAATTGAATGACGATTAGAACATTGAACAATACCTCCCCTGATGCCTCCAAGGACAAAATTATATATATTAATATCAGTCAACAACTCCAATTCTATTGCAGTTGTTTTCAACATTGCATCCCAGGATAAACCTGGGGTAGTATAATATTGACATGGATCTAAATTATAAATGTTTACACAAACTTTACGGAAATTTTCAAATATATCGCAAAGTAAAAGAATATCTACTTTTAAATATAAAAGTAGATATTCTTTTAATGTTCTACATTTAAATGTTTTCCATACTTGTTGTGCATGTTCATAATCCTCTACACTACACGACTCATAATTTAATTCCTTGAAAAATATTGAACGAGGTGGTAATTGAATTTCTTCAAGGCGATTCATTGAATCTAAATAATCATACGGAAAGACACCCTTACGTTTCATTAAATTAAATTCTTCATCATTTGGATAGCTTGATTTTACTACCGTTAAATCACTGTCGGACAAATAACTTGCTAATTTTGCTATACTCGATGGCATAAACCTAAATGAATCGAGAAAACGTAACTCAATTGTATCTTTTTCATTTACAGAAATTCTTTTTGATATAGACACATAAAGCTCCTTATTTAATGGTATAATATTTATATCGCCTTCAATTGTTGAAAGCTCTCTTACAAACAGATGGCAATCATATGCCGAAAGATTATGAAAGAATATAAGGATGAAATTTCCAATTTGATATTCTAAATTACATTTCAAAATCCATCTGAGGAGATCGAGTGGTTGCGATCGAAACATGTCATGGTAACCTGCCGGCCAGGGTTCGAGCCCGAGCCACGTCAAGAATGAAAGATTATCAATAACAATTTTAATTAATTTTCATGTTGTAAAATTCCTTTCTTCATAAAAATAATTTAATGAAAATTAAATTTCATGAACTTAAGCCTAATTAAAAATATTAAAAATTTGGATTAAAAACCATAAATAGTTCAAAAAAATAACCACAATACTAATTATTGTTAAAGCTAAGGCACGAGCTCTATGTGTACATTTGTCCTTCAAGTTGTGCTGAAAAGGGTCAACAGAAAAGAGAAAGACAAAATGAAAAAACAAAAAATGTCCTTGGACTTCAAGAAAAATTCTTGACAAAAGTACGAAAAAACAGATGTAAGAGAAAAAACCATGTAAAATCAGTTAAAATGGATAATCATTCAGGAAAGCAAATTTCGATCTACCAAATGTTAAAATACAATTTGGTTTAAGGATTGATGTTTGACTATTGACGTCAGCAGTCGTCGATGGCTGCGAGTGTAAGACGGCAAATCCATCTGAAGAGATCGAGTGGTTGCGATCGAAACATGTCATGGTAACCTGCCGGCCAGGATTCGAGCCCGAGCCACGTCAAGAATGAAAGATTATCAATAACAATTTTAATTAATTTTCATGTTGTAAAATTCCTTTATTCATAAAAATAGTTTAATGAAAATTAAATTTCATGAACTTAAGCCTAATTAAAAATATTAAAAATTTGGATTAAAACCCATAAATAGTCCAACAAAATAACCACAATACTAATTATTGTTAAAGCTAAGGCACGAGCTCTATGTGTACATTTGTCCTTCAAGTTGTGCTGAAAAAGGTCAACAGAAAAGAGAAAGACAAAATGAAAAAACAAAAAATGTACTTAGACTTCAAGAAAAATTCTTGACAAAAGTACGAAAAAACAGAAGTAAGGAAAAAAACATGTAAAATCAGTTAAAATGGATAATCATTCAGGAAAGCTAATTTCGATCTACCAAATTTTAAAATACAATTTGGTTTGATGTTTGACTATTGACGTCAGCAGTCGTCGATGGCTGCGAGTGTAAGACGGCAAATCCATCTGAGGAGATCGAGTGGTTGCGATCGAAACATGTCATTGTAACCTGCCGGCCAGGGTTCGAGCCCGAGCCACGTCAAGAATGAAAGATTATCAATAACAATTTTAATAAATTTTCATGTTGTAAAATTCCTTTCTTCATAAAAATAATTTAATGAAGATTAAATTTCATGAACTTAAGCCTAATTAAAAATATTAAAAATTTGGATTAAAAACCATAAATAGTTCAAAAAAATAACCACAATACTAATTAAATAGTTTATAAATATCATTAACATACCTTGAAATATTTTTAATCCATACATAATGGAATCTTTCACCATCCTCTAGCAGTAATAAGTTGATGTGTATGGACTTTTCTTCTTCAGCGAAGTAGTATGGCCCCACTACAACATCATCTTCTAGTCCAAACACATTCACACTTATTTCAGGATTCATAATCTCGAAATCTTTTATTTGATTAATCGGAAGAGGGAAATTTAAATTGGTGAAATTTAATTTGATTCCATTATCCAGCAAAATTATGTCATCTTCAATATCATTAATTTTATACGATGAACATCTCCTTGGTGTTCCCCAAGGCAGCGTCCTTGGTCCATTATTATTTAAAATATATGTGAACGATGTTAAAAATATAAAATTTTTTGGGAAGCTTTTTATGTATGCGGATGACTTGTGCTTATTTTATAGATACCAAGATTTAAAGGTTCTACGAACACAAATTGAATATGACGCTGCTTTACTTATAGAATTTTCGCGACTTAACCGGCTAGTCTTAAATTCTTCTAAGACTAAGGTAGTAAGATTTAGACCCTATGTTTTGGGACATGACGAAAACCTCGTAGTTCATATTGGTGGTAAAGCAATATCGGAATCGGAGAAGGTGAAGTATTTAGGCGTTGAAATGAGTCGGAATTTATTATGGGATGAGCACATAAACTCATTAAGGGCAAAAGTATCCTCTGGAATTGGTATGCTTTATAAGTTTAAAAACAAATTAGGAAGTGATGCGAAGTTATTAATTTACCAATCCCTTGTACACTCTCATTTGACATATCTTCCTATTATATATGGCTACAGAATAAACCACAACCTTAAGGCTCCCCAATCCGCTCAGAATAAAGCACTGAAAATTGTATATAATTTACCATTGAGACATTCAACTTTAGATTTATTCACGGTTTACGCGACAAATATTTTACCAGTCCGTGGGTTATATAAAAAACAAACACTGATTCATGTCTTTAAAACAATTAGACGAAATTCATCTCAGGGAGTACAATTTTCTCGTAATAGTGAAATTTCAGGACGAATAACTAGACAAGCTTCTAATTTAAGCTCAGTCAGATGCCGTCTGGAGTTAACAAAGCAGAGAATTGCATATGCTGGACCACATGAATTTAATCAACTGCCTTTGAATTTTCGTAATATTCAAGAAATTTCTATCTTTAAAACATATATTAAAGATTATTTGCTACAGCAGATCGAAACACTTCTGATGTAGCTTCAATTGAACTTATATTTATCTTAATTTTTTATGTAAACATTATGTACATATGTACATATATCATTGCTCAATAGTTTAATTTGTTGCCGTTAGCCTCTCCAAAGCCTTATAGGCGCTGAGGCATAACTAATTTATTGTATGTAGTAATCAGAAAATAATAAAATAAAAATAAAAAAAAAAAAAAAAAAAAATATTCAGGAGCGACTGGGTATAGTGCTGATATTATAGCCCACTTGAAGCAGTACTCGTCTCGATTTTGTACGTTGACACATGCTTTTTTCTTCATTATTTTTGCTGGTAAAGGAAGGTATTGTGATCCTTTGATACACTTATATTGATTTATGTTCATCTCCAAACGTGTTATTTCAATTAAAGCCCAACCACTATCACGCTCCTGAAATTCGCTATCTTTTTAATTATTATATTACATTGTTCGTTGTAAATATTAAGGATATCATATCTTGTTGAAAGCATAGTAAGAATATTCATTTTAGTCTGATGGGATTTTATATCCACCATACAAGAATCTTCATCTTCCTTTATCAGCACATATTCACCATACAGTTCCATGTTAAATTTGATGTTTCCGTGTTATTGCATGGTGTCTGTTAATAATTTTATTAATTTCTCTCTGATTTCCGTTAAAAATTTTTCAGGTATTAAATTATTTTTATTGTTGTTTTCGATTAAAAATGTGACAATTCTATTGTTAAATGATGATTTTATGCATTTAACATCACTATTATTATCTGCTTTCTCAGCACAGTTAAGTTTATGTGCATTTGATCTTATATGGTAATGCCAATTTGTTTTTTTTTATATATTTTTCACAATCTTCACAGTAAATATTAGTTTCTTCATCATTGTCGTCACCTTTTGTATTGGAATGTGAGTGTCGGTGCCATTCCTTACGATCCACAGAGGAGTATTTGGCCTGAAAAGCTGGCCAAAAAGGCAAAACTGAATTTAAAGAAATCTTAAGAACTAAGTACGCGGCTCGACAGACAACAATATTTTACATTATATTGTAAATTTTGAAGACTTCTAGTTGCGATTTGTAGCTCTGAGACCCTGCTAAAGTCAGGAAAGTGAAGAAAATTATATGAGATTTAAATGTTTTTTTTCGGTTTCTGGATGTTTATATGATATTTTTTTGCGGCTTAACGAATAAAGGTTTAACAAAGATTATTTTTTTCGCTGAAAGGTTTGATCAAAAGTTATTTAAAAATTTAAAATATGTTGAATATTCATGTTGAAACAATTCGTTTAAAAGCTAAAAAAACAAATTATACACTTATTTTTTTGCAAAAAAAAAGGAAAAGAAGAGGTTTTTAAAAGTGAGGTTAGCATGTCTACGAATTATGTTTGATACCACAATAAAATTTGGAATCTCTAATTTTAGAAACCAAAAAAAAGTGTGCGCAAGTTTGCGCCATTATTTTTGACAATTTTTTTAAATTTTCACATTTCTACTATTTGTGCTCATCGGGCACTTTTTCTTATACCTTTATATCGTCATAAACTTTGATGTATTTTGAATTATTGATTTCAACTGTTATTCACATCAATTTTTACACTTCACAATATTAATACCTGCCTATATGTAATTATAAATTGCAAAAATTCTTAATTATCCATAAAAGTTTTAAGGGAATGTCCCACACATCCCCATAAAAGATATTTTAAAGAAGCTGCCGAGGCCAGAAATAAGCACTTACGATTATATCGTACGAATTATTCGAGGAAATTCAGCAGAAGCGATACAAATCGAGATGTCTTGAATAGGTTATTTCTGAGCAGTGACCCTTTTATAAGCTGCAGTACGCAAAGAGAACGGAATAATAAAAAAGCTTTTTCATCAGAAACCATCACACTTCTTCCTGACACCGATGATGCAGCTAATGAGGAACACATACGACATAATAATTAGTAAGGAATTATTATTAGTTTAACTTTTCCGTTTATAAAGTATTAAATAATATAAAATAAATATTATAAAGCCCTTTTTTCCTAAAAAATACTGTTTTATAAGAGCCTTACAATTTTCAAAATTTTTTTTTTTATTAGACTTGTAAATCATATGTACAATGTACATACTGTCTGTCAAGAATGTGTTTAAACCTTTAAAATCAACATTTGTTAATTGAGTTTTGCGATTTATACCAACTTTTATTCCTTAGGAATGTGGCTTTTAGAAAAATCTTAAAAATTTAAACGTTTTGGTTCTTAAATTTTCTTATTGCATTTTGAAAACAAAAAATTTAAGCATTTTGCATGTACATTTTTTATTCGCCATTAAATTTTTAATAACTCCAAAATAGTAACATATAAAAAATAAATGTGTGTGGTTAGTTTAAGCAGAATTTCCCGGTGCATCTTCTGATCCTCCTGCTATTAAAATCGGAGAACACGTTTTCAAGTTATGGCAAAATATATAAGGCAACCCAACGATTTAGGGGGTGAAGTATTCCACGCCTTTAAAAGAAAATCCTTACGTACTAGAGAAAAACGGAAAACAGATTTGAATTAAGGGCATCAAAATTAATATAGTCCACATACTTTTATTTCTAGGGTAGAGAAAAATTTTTTTGTTGCGCAGTGTAATTTTGTTGCGCAGTGTAATTTTGTTGCGCAGTGTAATTTTTTCAAAATCTGCCACTAGACTTTTTATATTATATTACACCTAAAACTATCAAAAAACTAAAACTTTTAATTCAAAAAACACGTTTAATAATTTTGGACAGCTTTTCAGGCCAAATACTCCTCTGTGCGATCAGAAAAATGTAAATTACATGTTTGGCATTTAAACGATGATGATGGTCCATCATGATGCAATCGAACATGTCTTCTTAAATTTGTATTCAAAGTGAATACTTTATCACAAAACTCACAAATAAAACCGCCAGCCGTTTCACTTTTTTAGTATAGAACACACTGATTTAACTATCAGAACAAGAATGATTCTGTCTCCTCAGGAGTAGTCGTATTTATATCAAAAATTGTTGATGAAGGGAGTAATAAGTTAGAGGTAAGTGTCACATAAGTTTATATAATCAAAAACCGCAACATCAGCGGTTTCTTTGTTTTTCCAAGAATTCTAAACAGCTGCATATGCATGTCTCATATTCCTTTGTTTTTCCGAGAATTTGTTTTTCTGAGAATTTTGAGACTACAGTCCTAATCAAAAACCGCAGCAACAGCGGTTTCTTTGTTTTTCCAAAAATTCTTAACAGCTGCACTTGCATGACTCCTATTTCATTGTTTTTTTTCCAAGAATTTTGAGATGAGGACTCATTCAAAAAAAAAGCTTTATGAAATTTAAATTTGTTACGTACATATGTAGAATTCATTCGAAAAATAAAAAAGGTTTCATATTACAAAAAATTAGCAGATTTTTTAAAACATTTATTTATTTGTTGTTTTTTTGTTTGGCTTAAGGTCATATAAAAATTATAAATAAAAAATCCACAAATTTTTGTATTTTTAATTTTGCTTTTTATTTTTCCTCCGATATTTCGACCATGCATCGATGGTCATCTTAAGGGGCTACAAAATACACATATATTTAACATTTAACATTTTATATCATAACACTTATCAATACATACATTAAAAAAAAAAAAAAAATAAAAAGCAAAATTAAAAATACAAAAATTTGTGGATTTTTTATTTATAATTTTTATATGACCTTAAGCCAAACAAAAAAACAACAACATAGATAATCGAAACAGGTCAACAATTAATATTGAACATTTATTTATTTTTTCTTAGTTTAAATTATTGCATTAGTTTATTTCATATAATCAAAAACCGCAGCATCAGCGGTTTCTTTGTTTTTCCAAGAATTCTAAACATCTGCATATGCATGGCTCATATTTCAATGTTTTTCCAAGAACTTTGAAATTAGGACTAGAGTTTCTACGCGGGAAAGAATCCTGGGACATTTTTTTAAATAAATCCCAGGGGGGGAATTTTTTCCTGTAATTTTTGGGAATTTCAAATTAAATTTTTTGAAATTTTAATTTGAAATTCATCATCGATAACATCAAAAACGATCAATAACAATATATTCTTTACTAAATAGTGCTTACAGATCAAACTTCTTTCCCTACGCCAATAAATCAATAGTCTATTTAATTCATGATGAAATGTCTAAAAAGCTTCTTAAAGTAGAAAATAAAAATGTACACGACACACCAACACCAGATGATGATCATCTACTATCTTTAAAGATCATCTTGAAAAGGCTACATCAAATTCTAAAAAAAATCAATGTAAAAAAATGTTCTTAAAAGAAAATTAATTTTTTCAAGCCGCTTTTAATAATAACTACTAAGTATTAATAAGTTTAAATAGTTCGTGATCTCCCAAAACAATAAATATATATATATATACATATAATATGTATGTACATATAATATGTATGTACGTATAATATGTATGTACATATGTATGAATGTAACTACTTGTTTGGTTTAGTTTTGGTTTTCTGTAGAATGAATAAGGCTAATTTTTTTTTAGACTGTTGTATATGTGTATATTCTTTTAAAAAAATAAAAAATTTTGTCTTGAACTCATATAATAAAACGATTGTTTTATTCTAAGAATCCCGGGAATAATTTTTTTGTTTCATTTCCCGGGAATAGAAAAAAGTTCGGGAAATAAGAAACCCTAATTAGGACAGTTACAAAAAAAAAAGCTTTATGAAATTTAAATTTATCACGTTCAAATGTAGAATTCATTCCAAAAAAAAAAATAAAAAGGTTTCATATTACAAAAAAGACAATTATAAAAAGGAACAATTAGCAGATTTTAAAAAATATTTATTTATTTTTTTTTCTTAGTTTTAATTCCTGCATTATTTTATTTCAAATAATCAAAAATTACAACACCTACACATCTGCTCAACTTATACTCAAAGTTCTTTGTTTTTCCAAGAATTTTGAAATAAGGACTTTATAAAAAAAAATCTTTATGAAATTTAAATTTGTCACGTGTGTACAATTTATTCGAAAAATAAAAGGGTTTTATATTACAAAAAATATACCATCCGACATGGTTGTATCTACACACACCCTACTCTTTACGAACATCTAACAAACACCCTGCACCTCAACCACGACAGTCGCATTTACACATACAGACATACACAGCCACGATAACCACATTCACGCACACACATACACAGACAATAAAAGTGGAGATGCTATCAAATTGCAACCCTGTAAATGATAGGACTAGTTCAAACACGCGTGTAAAATGTAGCCCCTACAAGGGACTAGTCCAAATGTAGCCCAAACGTTTGTAAAAATATGGTCTATTTAACATTACGATGTCCTATGGCAGGACCATATAACCCAGCTTTGGATTACAAAGGAGTAGTCTTAAAACTACTCTATGGTATACTCAAGAGGATTAGTTTTGAAGTTGTTTAAAAACGAAAACATGTTAAAAAACGAAGATATTTCGTCTCACTACAAACACTTTTTAACAATGACATGGTCCATGCTTGCATTACATTGGAACCAGTCCAGGGAGTAGTCCATTTAATTAAAATGGATAATGTAGTCTAATATACACACATAAACGGCTCAGCCATCTCATAAAACATATAATGTAGTGCTGGGATGACCCCAACAAGAAATTGACTTAAACATATTAATGTTGCATTAACATTCACACATATAGCAAAAGATGAATTAATGACCTTAATTAACTCAACTGTAACAAAGCGACCGACCGATCATATATGCCGTCTCAAACCAACGTAGCGTTAGGCATCACACCACATTCGAAAATTAAAAAGGTTTAATATAACAAAAAAAGTTTCATCCCAGGGATGGAAGCACGGCTTTATCTTATTCTCATTTGTTACATACAAAAAAAAATTTTTAAAGATGCAAACACAAATCATTTTATTTTCAAAACCAGCCATTCAAACGGACAGACGGATAAATAAAAATTATTTTGCTTATACTTACGCAAATCCAGGCATGAATCATATTTTCTAAGCAGCCACATACAACATATTTATACCTCCTCTTATTAGAAATGTATACATACTCCCATCTAGGGATGATCTCAAATTTGTATGGAAAAAGTGCTGTAGAACTGTCCAATACATACTACTGACATCCAACTTTTTTTTGCCCAAAATGCAAGAGCTTGACTTGCATGACATGTGGTTTCAACATGTCACACAGCACGCTTAACAATGGACTTATTGAGAAGCGAGTTCGGTGAACATTTTATTTCGCTTTCGGGACCGGTCAATTGGCCGCCTAGATCGTGTGATTAAATGCCTTTAGACTATTTTTTGTGGGGCTATGTTAAAGCTCATGCCTATACACACATGCCCGCTTCAATTGACGCATTGGAAGACAACATTGAAGCATTTATTCATGAGATACCGGCCAAAATGTTGAAAAGAGTATGCCAAAATTGGACTAATAAAGATTTCATGCATTTTTCTGAATCTTATGTGTTTTTTTTAACATTCCTATAGCTCTTAAAAAATCACCCTTTACATATTCGGCCACGTTCTGTAAATCGAAATCACGTGAAATTGAAATCGATGGAGATTTTAAGTTAAATTTTTTTAAATAAACGTAGGTTTTCCTGATTTCAAAAGTAGTTTTGGTAAAGATATGTGGTCCTCAAAGTAATGAATAAGAAATATTTTTATCAATTTCAAACTCAGGATAGATTTAAAAACTTGTTCGATTTCAATTTCACGTGATTTCGATTTCCAGAACAAGGCCCATTATGTATTTATTAAAAAATAAACTCTGAGATTATTTCATTAGTAATTTAAATAGTTTAAGAAGATCGTATAAAATAATTATATAAATAATTTGGTTAATATGTTGTAGATTTAAGCGACTCCTCTCTTTAGTCTTGATAAATTTTGACTTGGAAAAATTTCTTTCACTTATCGTAGATGTTGGAGAAATCGAAAGTAACACATAATACAGAATATCTAAATTCTCAGTATTTTTTCTAAATTTCTCTAAACATATAAAATCTTCCTTTATACCTTTTAAGTCCTGTTTTATTTTTTTAAATTTTTAACACTTCTAATTGTTTGGGTTAATTCTGTTATTGCGTTTCTATCGTAAGTTTCTTTTGTTGTCAGGTCATCATCTAACTCATCCTGGCAAAGCACCGAAAATTCTGCAAAAAAGTTAATTTCCGAATTCCTTAATTTCTGTTTTTGAACTGTATTGTATAAAAAAACTGTATTTTATAAAAAAATAATTCTAAACACAACTTCTTTGGTGAATTTTGGTACGGATAACGTTGCAAAATTGTTCATGGTTGCACTGTAGAATGTATTAAAAAAAAGCGAGTTGCCTTGCAACCGACGTTTTGGAACTCACCCATTGTTTAAAACACAAAAAAATAGTGTTAATACGACAAAAGTTATAGTTATTGATACAACGGTTAATCGACTGAAATTAACCGGTTTAATCGTTAATCGATAAAAGCCAATTTTAAATTAACCGATCAGTCAATCGGGTAGTAATTATTTGGTAAACCGATTAACGATTAACCGAATGAATACCCTAGTCGATACTGAACGAATCGAAATTATTTTTTCAGTGTTGCGAAACTCAAATTAATGATTTACAACACTTTAAAATAATTCCGATTCTTTTAGTATTGCCCGAAATAATTAGATATTAGATTCTGAAAATACAGCTTTAAAAAAAGTATCTCTCAGTTTTTCTAGATCAATTCATTTCGCGTTTAAAGCGCTGTTCAATTTTTAATGTAACTCCTCGTGTCTATAACTTGGGGAAGTTTCGTATTGTTCTCAGATGTAATGTGTAAAATAAGAGCAAAATCGGTCCGCGGGTTCAAAATTTATGATCACATTTCTTAAATTTAAATACAATTTCATATATTATTATTGTATTAAAATTTAAGAAATGTGATCATAATCTACCCCAAATATATGAGATATGTATTTTGTCTTAAAGGGATAAAGGAAAAGCTCGCAAAATTTTAAGTAATATTAATTTGGTTTACAATTGTAAAGTGAAAATTAAATTTAGATGGCGAGATTAAAGCAACAGGAGATAAACTCACTGTTTATTGTTGATGTTTTTGTTTAAACTTTGATACTGTTACAAGTAGAACTGTTGCTAATAAGTCTTATACGTTTAACAGTTTTATTTGGTTTAATATCTTTAGTTTTTCTAAAATCTTTATGGATGAAGTTTCCGGATGATCTGGCCTAAGCAACCAGTGAAATGCGCATAGGAATAGCTAATCCCATCAACAATAAATTTCAAGTGTTTTTATCAAGAATAAAAATTGGGAATTAAGCACGAATAACAAAATCTTTTAAAATTAGATTAGAAAAACTTTACTTAATTCCTTATTTAAATATTCAAAGAATTGCGTACTTAACATTTGACATTAATGGTGTTGTTCTCAATCGTTTGCTGGGATAGATGCGGATACATTTACGCATGTGTCGTCGGGTCACATTTATGCAGTATGCTGTTCCATGGTTTTAATAGAACTAACTTTGTTAACAACACAAAACAAAAATTGTGCATGTTATAATTCAGGGTTTATTCCTCAACTGTGTTCTATTTTATGACGGAAAAATGTGTTAAAATAGAGATTTATTCGGCCTTTTATTTCTTAACTAGTTTTATTTTATGACGGAAAAAAACAAAACTTTTCAAATTTTATTTATTTAGCGTATGGATTTAAAATAAATAGAAAATATAAATATGTACATATATATATATATATCAATTTTTTTTTGTTGTTAAGTAGATAATACATTTATTTTACAAGTTTAAAGAATTTAGCCAGGATATGACTTCGGGTGTTAGGTTCTTGATTTCTTCAGTGTTTTTCTGGAAATGACAGGAGTGGGCAATTATGAATTACATATGTGGTCAACTGTTTGTTAAGGATGGCCGCATGGACAGCTGGCGTCATTAGCAAGTCCCCACATGGTTACGGAATCCATAGTTCTGGCAGTAGATGTGCGTAAGCGGTTTAAATTACACCAGGTTTTTCGTGAAAGATCAAAATCGGTGGTCCTATCGTCTGGGTTGAATCCCGAGTCGTTCCACTGCGATGACCATGCGGAGTGTAAATCAAAATTATCGTTACGAAGTTTTTTAGCCAAGAGCATGGGTGGATTTCTAGATATTAATCTTGTATCGTATTGAGTGGAAAGGTCAGAGTTGAGTGGGATGTGCGGATTTGTGCTGATCTTAATGTACTCCCGAAAAAGTGCTTGCCTTCGTCTTAGGTCAGGGGGCAGGAGTTTGCTAACATTGGCAGCCATTCGACAGGTGTAGCTTTTAATGTACCAGATATTATTCTCATCTTCGTGTTACCCTGCGTGTCTATTCTTTTTTTTTTGTTATTACAAAACACATGAGATAATAAGAGAGATTTTTCTTTTTTTATAATTGTACATGTGAGAATTGTTTTTTAAACTTCTTTTGTTCGTCTTGCATTCACACATACTTCCAAACATTCGCTTGGTATTTACATCATAATCTCTGTTGTGTTTTGCTTTATTTGTATTTAAAAACTCAAAAAATCTCTTGCTGTATTTGTATTGTTTTTTGTTTCTACTAAAAACTTGAGATAATAAGAGAGATTATTTATCAAGAATGTTTGAAATTAACATTGAAAAAGAAAAAAAAAAACAAATTATACCTAAGCAATTAGCGTTTTTTTATTTCTTTTTTTTAGGGAAATTTTGGGGAAAACAAGTTTTTTAAGAAAAACTACTGCACGTAAAAGAAACAAAAAAAATTATATGTAATTTATTTTATATTTTTTCTATTAAAGCTTTAAAAAAACATAGCGAAACACTTTTAAAATAAATAATTCATTAAAAAAAGTTTAAATTAAATTAAATATTAAAATTTGTACATAAATTTAGAAAAATCAAAATCAAATTTCCACTGTTGTCATATTTTCAATTGTTTAAAATAAAGTTGCAAGTATTTTTATTTTCTTTATGTATAAAAGCAACATAAATAAACAACGCTTAAAAAAAACAATTTTATCGAGTACAAAGTAAGGATACAAATACAATTAAACAAAAACCAAGGAAACAACAGATTTTTGTGTTTTTTAACACGAATAAAGCAAAACACAACAACTAGCCTATCATTATCCACATACGCGCATATGTACAAACTGGAAATAAAAAACAATTTTATGCATGTGCTTAAAAATAAAAAAAAATTCTTAGCTATTCATTTTACAGTGCTAGAATAAAACAAAAAAATTTGCAAGCATTATTCATGTCAGGTTATCATGTATGTTGGATTTTTAGTATGCATACATGAATATTTTCGAACCCTGCCTAATATCATTACAACATTTCCATTGTTTAAATGTATTAATGGTGAGGATATAATTCGTACACTCGAAAACAGAGAGCAACGGAAGATCGCGAGAAGCAAAATAACGTCACTCATAGAGACGGACACTTCAATAAAACAAAACTTAATGTTAGAGACAAATAAACTATTGATACAGTGAAATTTTTGAACAAAAATGAGGATGTTTTTATTTTAAGTTCTGACAAGGGTAATAAAAGACTGACTTCCAAAACGTCAAATGCTTTGTATAAGAACAAAGTATAATGTTTCATTACACCGCAGTACAATATATATGCATTGCAAGCCCTTCCAAAACATCAATGGTAAGTATTAGTAACGCAGCAAAAAGCAATCAGAGCATCAGTTTTAAAGTTGATGCCTTGTGATATTTGACATTAAGTTTGCAAGCAATACAGATTTATTTTAATATAATGCATTGCACCACTTTCGTTTCGAAGTTGCGTTCGAGAACACAAAAGTTTTTACTATTTTTTACTAAACTTTACTGCATTTTACGAAATTGCGTTCGAGTACACAAAATGCAGTAAATGAGAACATAAATTGAGAGCGAAAAGTGACAGTTCTTGTCTGAGTATTTACAAATTTTTACTGCAGAAATTTTTGCAGTAAAATTTAGTAAATCAAAAAAACATACTTTTGTTTCAAAAGATAAACAAATAAAAGTAACAAATAAAAAGCATACAAATTGTGAAAAAATTGTTAAATAAAAGAAAAGTTGAAATAAAAATTAAACCAAAACAAAAAGTGAATAAATATTAATTAATTAAACTTGTTTGTGAAGCATTTACTTGGCTAAATACAAACTTTTGAAATTTGTTTGTTATGTTAATTTTTTAGAGTTGTAAAAGTGTGAAGTATTTGGGTACTTAAGTAATCAATAGCAAAAAAAATTATTCATGTTCTTTTAAATAATTTAACCCGCTACAAATTAGTAAAATCAAATAAAATAGAAACAAACAAATATGAAAGATTACATAAAATAGTTTGTTTGTATTTTCCAAAAATGTTCGTGTTATAAAAAGTATTTAATTGAGTACCGATAAGAAAACGAGTTAAGTAGTCAAAAGTGTCAATATTTTTCAACACTTCAATTATTTGCCGTCAGCTGTTGCCTTTATTTTACGAATTTTTAAAAATTTTGCGTTCGCGTACTTTTTTGGACAACAGCTTTTTGTGAGAGCAAATTTTTCAATTTACTCATTTACTGCATTTTACTGTAAAAGTACTCAAACGCACCTATAGTTGCATTGTTTCGGTACTTTGTACATGTGCATGGTTAAAAACAGTAGTAAAACTGTATACAAACTTTGTATTAGTACGTTTTGGAAGTCAGCCAAACTGTAGCCATTATGAAAGATAATTATTTACGCAAAATGAGAGAAATTGTAGTTGATATGTGCACTTATCAACGTTTGAAAAAAGATCCAACCGCCACTTAACAGAACAAAAACAACTTGTTAATAGAAAAATTGTTTAAATCTGATAACTTTACAGGAAAAACAGGCTAAGAACACGGACATCAACAACCCCTAGGATATACGGATTGCCGAAAATAGACAAAGAAGGAACCCCACTCGGGCCAATTTGTTCATCCCTCAATTCACCAGCATATGGTTTATGCAAATACATGGTTGACATATTAAAAAATCTTACGAATGAATCTTAACACAATGTGAAGGATGCAATAGATTTTAAATCAAGGATCAAAAAAACTAGAATAGAAGACAACGAAATATTGATTTCATTTGATGTAGTTGCTTTATTTCCGAGTATTCCGGTTAATCTTGCTCTCCAAACAATTGAGGAAAAATATATTGGAAAATTACACTTAAATACCAAAAAAGCTTTGCATGGATATTCTCTCTTGTTGTATCATAGATACAAATATGAAGATAAAATATTTGAACAAAGAAAAGGTATGCGAATGGGATCACCAGCATCACCTGTAATTGCAGATATTAAAATGGAAAAAATACTAGCTTTTCAGTGGAGCTGATCCCTCGCGAATGGGTAGTCATCTTGCCGCGATGCGAGGGCTTAAGTACAAGGACGTTTAGAGTCATGCTGGCGGTAGTGACGTCAGTCAAGACCAGTCGGGCCTCCCATGCCAGAAGGGTCTAAACCGAGTACGAACCAAGAACTACCCCCCCTGTCTATCAGCGTCTGTTTTCTCCTAGTTGGAGCGGCTAATGACTATGTGTCCGCTGGCCATTTACGGTCAACTGTTAGGCCTTCTGAAGGCCGTCGGTCCGCAATAAAATCCATCAGCGTCTGTTCTCATATTGAGCGGCTGATGGTCCGCGTCTGTCTCCAGAGGAGCGGCAGGTATTTTTTCGCCTGGCAGTTAGGCATAAAATGCAACCCCAATTCGCCCCCCCCCCCGAAAAGTCGGTATCAGGCTGTAGTATGTTGAATGCTACTGAGACCTCGTCTAGCAAGGTGGTTGCGCCAGGCTCTGCTAGACGGTTAGCTACTAGTGCGCAAAAACTCACGACTAAGCCGTCAGGCGGTCGTAAACCAAGCTTGGTGCAGGGTTCTTCGAAACCAGGTACCTCTAAGGCTTCCCAGGTCCGGACGGGAGAAAAACCTGTCAAAACCCCTTCCTCGGGTGCTGGCTTGACGGTACAGACTCAGTCTGCCAGAAATCCAGTTTCCCATGTGCCGAAACCTGTGCAAAGAGAGCACACGAAGAATGATTCGATGCTCTCTGATGCACCTCCCTTAGCCTCTACGGCACTTACCAAAAAACCCCAAAGGCACATAAATGTATCTAATCGGGCCTTCACAACCAGGCGCTCCGCCTACAAAATCATTAGCCGACTTGGTGAAAAACCGGTTGGTGAGGTCACTGAGCAGGAGAAAACTTCTCTTCAGTGGGCAAAAACCCATATTGAGGGTTTAAAACGTGGACCTCCCTCTGCAGAGGAAGGCAATCCTGAACGGAAGCCAACCGAAGCAGCGCCTAAACGGCAACGGTCAGGGGAGGACACACTTCCTGGGACTAAACGGTCCAAATATACGCCTCAACGGCCGCAAAACAGGTCGTACAAAGATGTGGCTAAAGACCACCTCATTTGGGCGATCGTTGACCGCAACGCCAGTGACGGCACCATTTCATCCAAGAACTGGAAGCTGGTTGTCGTCGCACTTAGTAGGGCGTTCCTTAAGGCTGTAGGAAATATCGCCCAAAGAAAAATCGCCCAAAAAAAAAAGTGAAAAATCGCCCAAAAAAATTGCATGTAAAATTGGGCCTGATTTCATATGAAAAATGGCCCAAAATTTTTGGGCTATTTATCGTTATTGTTGGGTGATTTTTCGTTTTTTAAATTTGGGTGATTTTTCATTATGAAAAATCACCCAAAAATGTTGTATGAAAAATGGCCCAAAAAAAATGGGCTATTTTTAAAATTCTACCATAATCTTACATAGCAGAGAAAACCATGTTTTATTATGGTTGCAAACAACAAAACTATTTTTCAAGATACTAATTTAACCATTATATGGTTGTCGGCGACAATGATTTGGTTAAATTAAACATAATGTCGGTAGAATTTTTTTAAAAATGGTTTTGTAGCTTTTTCTCTGGGTGTATATATTAAATATATACATATATATCGAAAATAAGGATTTTCTTTTCTATGGTATAACAAATACTGGCTTCGCTAACTAAAGCTTCTCTGTATCGCCGGCCTTCGGCCGGGCGCAAGAATTTTCTCCTCTATGGTATAACAAAAACCGGCTTCGCTAACTAAAGCTTCTCTGTATAGCCGGCCTTCGGCCGGGCGCAAGGATTTTCTCCTCTATGGTATAACAAACACCGGCTTCGCTAACTAAAGCTTCTCTGCGTAGTCGGCCTTGTTCGGAAACAAGGCAGTTTTTCGAAGCTTTACTTAGCGAAACCGGTTTTTGTTAGACCATAAAAGAGAAAATCCTTGCACCCGGCCGAAGGCCGGCTATACAGAGAAGCTTTAGTTAGCGAAGCCGGTCTTTGTTATACCATAGAGGAGAAAATCCTTGCGCCCGGCCGAAGGCCGGCTATACAGAGAAGCTTTAGTTAGCGAAGCCAGTATTTGTTATACCATAGAAAATGAAATCCTTATTTTGGATATATATATTTAATATATACACCCGGAGTAAAAGCTATAAAAATATTTTATCCATATTATATTTAATTTAACCAAATCATTGTCATCGACAACCATATTATGGTTAAATAAGTATCTTTAAAAAAATCACTTGAAATTTTAACGGTATTTTAAAAAAAAATGTACACATTTTTGATTATAAGTTAAGTTACGTTATGACATGTCACCTAAATTTATATGAATAATAAACACTTTTTTGCAAATTTAGTAATTTTTTTTTTTTTTTGGGAAAAAATTAGTTTTTGCTTTTTGGGTCATTTTTCATTTTTTTTTTGGGCCCTTTTTCGTTTTTTTTGGGCAAAATTTCATATTTACCTTTTTGGGTCATTTTTCATGTTCGCTTGGGCGATTCTTCATTTGGGCGATTTTTCATTTTTTTTTTTGGGCCATTTTTCTTTGGGCGATATTTCCTACAGCCGTTCCTTAATGTCTTAAGGGGTAACCCTGGACCACCACCACAATGTGAAGATGCCGGCTGGTATCAAGGTCATATTAAACTGATAGCATGTGCAGATGAGCGTTCAGCGCTGCTGTACAAGGCTGCCGTGGAGTCCCTGGGGGAAGTTTGGCAGGGCGCTAAGATTGAGGCAATACCTCTGGCCGATGTACCGCAAAGGCCCAGATCTATTGCCAAGATCCCCGCTGAGCCATCCGACCCCAAGGAGATCCTGGAAATTATACAGATCAGTAACCCCCAGCTACCCACACAGGACTGGAAAGTAGTGAGGGTTTCTGAATCTGGAATGGAGACAGCGGTGGGTATGTTAGAAATAAATGATTGAGATGAAAAATAAAGTGGGGTTGGTCATACATTTGACCCATCTAGGGACATCCTAGGCGCTGCAGGGCCAAATTTAAGGCTAAGGTTCTACGCATATAAAAAACAAAGTTCCAAATAAAATAAGCTATAAGTGATTATAGTCTGTCTACAACTTTTAATTTTTTCATAAAAGATGAAATTTTTTTATTTTTTAAATTAACCAAACTTAAAAATTTTAAAACATTTATTTTTGTTGTTAATTGGTTAAAGTTAAAGTTTTTATTTAGAAATTTATTCTTCTTCCTCCTGCAGATTCCAACAAATATCCCCTAATAGCGAAACAAGTTGTTTGCCGCTATACCAGTCAGGGTTGTCAGATTTTTTTGAGCTCCATCGCCATACCGGATGTCAGAAATCGCCAAAAATCGCCAAACGTCGATTTTGTTCAGTTTTTGTAAAATTTTCTTTTTTTTTTAAATTAAATTTTGCATACAAAAAACGCTAGTATAATTTTTCAGTCAAAAATCGCCAAAAACTGAGAAAAAATACAAAAAAGTCGCCGAAGTAAATTTTGTTTTTAATAAGATTTCCGTATGATGAGATAAGCTCCCAATTTTTCATATTTGGTAAATACACTGAGATTTATTGTTGAGGGAAAGCTAGCTTCTATGCGCATTTCACTGGTTGCTTCGGCCAGCTCATCAGGAAACCTTTTCCAAAGATTATTTGTTTTGATTCTGTAATTTTTTTTAAGAGATCATATACGTATTCAGTTAAAAACTTAAACTAAGTACACAAGTCTATAAGATCGTACACTTCAGTCTCACCGATTTCATTACTGGAGTTTTGACCTTCATACTATTAGAATTACATACATACTATTAGAATAAAATAGTGACTGCATATAAAATTCACTTAATAAGTTTTTTTTATATTAGTAATGATAACAAAAATGACAAGTTGTTAAACAAAATTGCCGAAATAATATAAATGGTAAAAATAGCCAAGGTAATCGCCAGTTATATCAGAAATCGCCATAAAAGTCGCCAGTCGCCAAATGAGAAATCCGATCGCCAAACACTTTTCAAAATCGCCACGTTTGGCGAGAAATCGCCATATCTGACAGCCCTGATACCAGTGTTCGAGCCTGGCTGTTACTTGGTGAAATCTCTCGACATGTTCATCAGACTCAGCTGGTGATTGTTCATTAAATTTTTCGGCATGGTAATGCAAAAAATGTATTTTCAATGACATTCTAACGTTGAAGTTTTTAAATGCGGTTAGCATATTTTTGATTAAAATTCGCCAGTTTTCAGACCGATGATTTCCTAATACATTTTCTATTACTGATTTCACACAATTCCAGGCCAATAGCTCGATATCATTCAATGCAACCTCAAATTTATGGTCCTTCATAAGACGACGAATGTCTGGTCCATTAAGAATTCCTTTAAAATAAAAACATTATGATATGAAATATAAATCTAATTTAATAAAGTAGTTACAGTTTATACCTTCTTTTACTTTCATGCCGCTTAATCGTGGAAAAATTCGGCGCAATTCGGTAAAAGTAACACCATCTGGGCTCAATGCTTTTATAAAATTTTTTACAATACCCAGTTTGATGTGGAGTGGAGAGAGCAAAATCTTTTCCATCGGCACAAGTGGTAATTCAATAACATTATTTCTATGCAATCTGCTTTCCTCACGTAAAGCCCAATCCCGTGTATTGTACTGGTCGCCATCGAAACGCGTATTCCATAAGCACATGAAGCACATATTTTTAGTATAGCCCAATTGCATGCCTCTTAAAAGAGCTACCACTTTTAAATCTGCGCATATTTTCCACTTATGGTCTTCATATTTAATTAACTGTATTATTTTTTTCATTGATGCGTATGTCTCTTTAGTATTTGTGCTTAGTGCTATCGGAATAAGACTTTTTAAATTAGTGGCATGTAGCAAAACTGCTTTTAAGCTACTTTTGGAAGAACCAATGAATAAGCGCCAATCTCCAGGATTATATTCATTTTGCATTGTTAAAACCAAGCCACGGATGTCAGTACAATACGCGATAGAATTATTGTCAATTGATTTAAAAAAAGTCGTAAATCGTCTATGGCGATTGATAGCCCCGTATAATTGTACACCTGGTGCTAAAATATTAGATCGTTTTAGCTCTTTTGTTAAGAGAATGCTCTGTCTTTGAGATAATTTTTGACGCCGTACCATTATATCTAGACGATCTTGCGTGATTTCATTGTGACTGCATGGAACCGTGATGCATGACGGTTCATACATTGAAGTAGCTGGCCCACCCGCTTCAACAGAATGAATTATTGAGGGAATATGTTCTGTTGGTATTTGGCTATCCGGAACAGGAATTTCATCAGAATGTGGCAGCGGAAATCGAGCATATGTTGTTGAAGTATAAGATATATAAGTCCTTTTTCTTCTGTTCATACCCGCTGTATAATTTATGCACGCATAACACTCATCTTCAACATGAACTATGGGATCTCTCCAAATCATTGGAACACCAAATGGCATGGCGTCTCCATTTTTTCCCCACTTGTTTAAATGGTAAATGCAGCGTGTACACACTATTGATGGTTTCCAACTCTTACCATATATAACACTTAAAGAAAAATATGATTCATGCAAGGTACTTGTTTCATTAGTGATTTTACGGCGACTTGGCATATTTTTATATTTCGCACACACAACAAAAGTAATTAAACTTTTTACACGCCTCCATCTTAGATATTTCAATATAACTGATTAGATACAAGACTGTCAAAGGCTTTAAACTTCACTAATCACTTTCGCAAGCACTTTTCATATGCCAGTGAAGGGGTTGAGGAACTCTTATTTATACTGTAATTGTTTTAATCAAAGTACCTGTCGAGACCTTCATGACCATGTTTTGTAAAAAAAAACAAAGCCAGAACGATTAATATTTCTACCTGTTCCAGGTATAACAATAGAATATGTTATTTAAGTTTTTTACAAGACCGATTAGTGCGGTTTCGACTGCACAATAAAATACCGTTTTGTGTGGTTTTGTAAGCACAATAAAATACAAAGATGTAAGCATTTATGACTTTATTTCTTAATTCTAAGAATTTTTTTAATCGGTAACTGTGGATTTTCCAAAATTCCTACCGCAAAGTGAAAGTGTGGTAATAATGCATGCATATTTCTTTGGAATAGCATACATTTGAACATTTGTTTTTTTTGTTTTGTATTGTAAATGGCACAAAACCCGCATTTAAAAAATTTTATGTCAAAATGTCATTGAAAATAAATTTTCTGCATTGGCACATTCTTCATATACATGTACATAATTTTGAATAAAGAATTTAAAAATTCCAAAAAAAACCTGTGAAATGCTCCATATAAATTATATTCTTCATATATATTGAAGAAAAGGTTCCACAACTGCCTAGGTGTCACTCCTAGTGGGATACAATGTATGACGTACCTCCATTAGTTTTTTGTTCTTAACATTTTCTCAAATTATACTTTCCCTTTATCACCATCCCTTAGGGGGCTCCCATACAAATATTGCGTTTTATGAAATTCTTAAATTAATTAAAATTTGTCGACTTTTGTGAAAAAAATCAAAAGTTGCAAACAGATTTTAATTATTTATGGCTTGTTTTGTTTGTAGCTTCGTTTTTTATAAGTCTGCAAAAAATTAGAAGCCTAGCTGCATTTTTTAATTTTTTATGAATTTTTAAAAAACAAAAATTTCGAAATTTTAATAAAAAAATTAATTTTTTTTTCAAAAAAAAAAATTATGTTTCAATTACGACTACTCATATTAGAAAGAGTTTTACTTTTCTGAAATGAAATTTTATTGCGGAATTTCGATTTTTTTTAGTAATTTCAATAAACTAAACCGTTTTTGAGTTACGCGAATATATGTTGTGCAACCTCCTCCATTTTCGAAATAACGGTATGCCCGGCTTCTCACGAGAAAAAAGTGTCAATTTCATGCACAGTGTTATTAACACTGCAACAAATTTTAAAGGACGAGTTTTAAAGATAAGTGATGACTCTTTTCCACAAAGATAATTTTAAAATAATAACAGACACGCTGAAGCAAATTTAATTTCCTATACAAACTATTAAAGATTAAATTAAACATGCAAACTCAAAAAAACTCGGTAGCAAAGAAGAAGAAAAATTAGATAAAATATACAAATCAGTAACGTACATTCCCGGATTCTCCGAAAGGCTTAAGGCAAAGAAAAGTACGAAATAGCGCTTAAGACAAATAGCTTGTGTACTAATTATTCATCAAACAAAAGACGAAACTTGAAAAGGAGGAAAAATCAAACTTGATTTACAAAATAAGTTGTCAGGGGGCAGCTCCAACATATGCCCAAAAGTATATGTGGGCACTACAAAATAAACACTCAGGACAAGATTATCAGGACACAAATCTGATCAAAAATCTATAAGAAAACCAATTGAACAAAAAACTGTCCTTGCGGCACACCGTACAATAACGGGACACAAACCAAATTTTAATAATGTGAGCATCTTACAAGAAGATTGTAACTATGCTAAGAGTAAAGTTTACCAAAAAAGTAACCAAGGTCCACCAAAAAAAGTTGTGCTAAGAAATACTTTTCATACAATATATTTCCTTCTAATAAACATTCTTAAAATACAGTACAAAAACCAAAAAATTGGAATTCGGAATTAAACTTTTTTGCATAATGTTCGTTGCTGCGCTTTGCCAGGATGAATCAGATGATGACTTGACAACAACAGAAACTCTCGATAGAAGTGTTGAAAATTTTAAAAAATTAAAACAGGACTCTAATGGCATAATGGAAGATTTTATATGTTTAGAGAAATCCAGCAAAAGGACTGAGAAGTAAGATATTCTGTATTGTGGGTTGCTTTCGGTTTCTTCACCATCTACGATAAGTGAAAGAACAGTTTCCAAGTCAAAATTTATCAAAACTAAAGAATAGAGTCGTTTAAATCCTAAACATTTTAACCAAATTATTTTTCTAAAAGATTATTTTATAAGATCTCCGTAAACAATTGAAATTGCTCGTTTTAGTCCAAGAATTGTTTTGTTTTTGTTTTTTTTACAAATAAACTCAAAATAATAAATAATTTTTAATTAACAAGATTTCTGTATGACATGCTAAGTTCCCAATTTTTCATATTTGATAAATACACTGAGATTTATTGTTGAGGGAAAGCTAGCTTATATGCGCATTTCACTGGTTGCTTAGGCCAGCTCATCAGGAAACCTTTTCCAAAAATTTTAGAAAAGCCAAAAATATTATACAAATAAAACCCTAAAAGCGAATAAGTCTTAAGCTAAGATCCCACTATCGGCGCAATGTACCAATTTTTGGCGAATTTCATGTGCCGATAGTGTGAACGTTCAAAATGTTTTAATATGCGACAATCTGTGCCGAAATTGTGCTGACTGTGGACAATCAAAATTAACCTAGATGCGCCGATAATGTGAACACTATTTTGCACAATGTGGAGCAATCAAATTGTTTAGTATGTACCGATTTTCATCGGCCACTTGTGCGCCGATCACAGTCGCCAATCAGCGCCGATACAAGGGATGGCAAAACGAAGTTTTTAAATTGCACAAACTGGTTACAAAAATTATACTTTTTTGAGCTTAATTGTACCAAAATTACATTTGTTTTATCAATTATTTATGTATTGAAACGTTAAATAGTACATTTGTACTACTAAATGAAAAAAAACAACTCGCTTTAACCAAAACATTGCAGTTGTATCGATGTTGCCATCCCTGGTTTGTAAACATTTGTTTACAAAACAACAATTACAAAAAAAAAAAAGAACAAGTGCAGTAAGTTTCAATGAAATTGAATATATTTTTTATTATACATATATTAACATATTATTTTAAATTTTTAGGAAACATAATTTAATATTCGGACGGAGAATTTTGCGAATTTCTAAAGTAAAATTATGTCTGCCAACAAGTAAATAAACAAAAACATTTGATTTAATTTGCCCAAATAGCACGATAGTGTGACCGCATTGTACCGATTATTGTCGCAATTGAGTTTTGGCCGATATGAACCGAAAAAAATTGTCACAATGTGCGACGATAATGGGACCACCTAAGAAAAAATTGTGTAATGTTTTTAAATGTGTGCCGATATAGCACGATAAAAATCGTCACAGATTGTGCTATTTGAGCCGATAGTGGGATCTAAGCTTTACTTGTACCAATATCAAAGCTTAAACAAAACACCAACAATAAACAGTCAGTTTATCTTTTCTTACATTCCCCTACAATTGGTTGGCTTTTTTCCGACTCGAATTGTAGTTGTAAGTGGGTAATTTTTAATTTTTATTTATTGAAATTACTTTATTTAAAAAAAAACTTTATTAGACCAAAACCTCGATTAAATTAATAGCCTTTATCTACTAGAACTATAGTTATTCCAAAGGAATTCCGACAATTTTTTTTAATTGGGTTGTCCGCTTCACAAATAGTGCCCCATTGTTAAAGCTAATGAAAAGGTTAATTTAGACTACAAAATCTAGATTTTTATCTATCGTGAATGAAAAAGGCATCCCGTAATGGTTTTGTGTATTCTTCTTCATGAGTAGAAATATAGCATATATGAAACATACCGTGTTCCAGCCTGAAATTGTGAAGCACTGAACAAGCATTGACAATTTTGGCGGAAATATGAGGTGTGGCAATTAAACCAAACTGTAGGCATGTAAAAACGCCATTTAAACGCTCAACATAAATATTGCTGGAGTGTGATTGTTTTATTTGGAGCAGCAATCTAGATTCTTATTCATAATTGGTTTCGTAAATTCTTAACGCTAATTAAACTAAAGAAGTTGGAAGTTAATATCAATTTATAAAAGATAAAAATGTTTTTTTTTATATACAGTGGCCCAATAAAGTCTACATACAGCGCTATTAATTCGATTTTAATGAAATTTACTAAAGTTATGAAACATTTTCTTTTATCAAGTCATAACATTTGGACACATTGAAAAATAAAATTTAAAAACAAATAGATTCGTACATACTTAGTGTGCGAAAATGGAGATATTTATAATTTGGTACCCAAAAAAGTGTACATACACCAAAAACACATCACTAAATGTAGAAAAAAACACATCTGTAAGTAACGGTATTTTGTTTGTATACTTGTTTATCGTCAGTTATAAAGTCAAATAAAATAATTTAACAGCTAAAGTGAGCTTGTACTTTTCTTCTCCTTAAAATGTCGCAGAATTCTCAAAAACGCAAAGAAATTCCTCAGGAAATTAGAAAATTAGTTGTTAGGTTGAGAAATGAGGAAAAATCATATGGAGAAATAGCGAGTATAGTTGGAGTTAGCCGTTCATCAGTTCAAACTATTATAAAAAATTATAATAGAACAAATACAACAGCAAATAAACACCGATCAGGCAGGCCATCTAAGCTTTCAGAGCGTGAAAAACGAAATATTGTCAGACTCGTAGCAAATGATCCCAGAATAAATGCTGTTAATATCGCAAAAGACCTTGAAATATGTAAGCAGATAAGTATTCATCCCGAAACTGTACGCAATGTGTTGAGAGCTAATGATTTTCACAGTCGTATTCCAAGAAAAAAACCCCTTATTAGTGGGACCAATTTAAAAAAACGTTTTGAATTTGCAAAACTACACAAAAATGATGGCATTGATTATTGGAAAAACGTTATGTTTAGCGATGAGTCCAAATTTAATATATTTGGATACGATGGTAAGCAAAGAGTATGGAGGAAACCTAACACGGCGATGGCAATCAAAAATTTACTACCAACTGTGAAGCACGGGGGAGGATCTGTCATGGTTTGGGGATGTATGTCCTATGCTGGAGTAGGAAATCTGGTGTTTATTGATACTACAATGGATCGTCATGTTTATCTCAATTTATTGAAAGCTAATTTAAAGACATCCGCTACCAAACTGGGTCTTTCAGCCAAATGGATCTTCCAGCAGGACAACGATCCAAAGCATACATCTCACGTTGTAAAGGAATGGCTGCTTTACAATGTCCCCAAACAATTGCACTCTCCTCCCCAATCACCGGATATGAATCCAATTGAAAATCTATGGGATGAATTGGATAGACGCGTGCGAAAAAATAAAATATCTAACAAGGAAGATCTAAAGAAGGCTTTAAGCGACGAATGGATGAAAATTGGTTCGGATATAACCGAAAAATTAGTTTCTTCAATGCCGAGACGCATACATGCACTATTAGATGCTAAAGGTGGCCCAACAAAATATTAGTTTTAAAATATTGTCGTAAATAGTTCACAAACCAATATGTGATAAAAGCTGTATGTACACTTTTTTGTGATACGTTTTTAGACTGAATTACATTTTTTGTTAATAACTTTATCTTAAGCAACAAAAAAAAACATGAATTTTTGTTTTATTTTCCTTTTTATGTTCAAAGAAATATATTTGTTTAAATAAAATTTACAAAATCTCTTTCTAGTGAAGAGAAAGTGAGTTATCCGTGTTGTATGTAGACTTTTTTGGGCTACTGTATACAATATTTAGTTACTTTAATTATTTCAATAGTATTCACATCTGTATTATCTTAATTCATTATCGTAAACGTCACTGCTACAATAAAACATGTATAGATCTCCAGTTCGGTTAACTGGAGAAGTTACTCAGGAGGCTACTAACAATACTAATGACGGACAAATACAAATAGTTCCCTTTGAGACAATAATGCGGTAATGGAAGATTTTGCTACATCTTTTTGGAATGAACATCCAGAAGCATGGTTTATTACTATGTTTAGACGCACACGAGTTCAAAATGATAATACGAAATATGAATATATTATTACATCACTTCCACACAGGGCTGCCAGATTTGACGTTTTTTGTTCCGAAATTAAGCCTAGATTACACTATCTCACAAGTCTTACGTATTCCATAATACTTTGTTAGATAGAAACCTAATAAGTTTTGATGCGACTGTCACACCATCACACAAAAATAAAATGCAACCCTGATCCAATGAAAAGTATTATTGTTTAGAAATTTTTCAAAAAACGATGAAGTCGTATGGGATGTCAAACTTTTTTCATAATACTTTTCATTTTCGTGACACATTGCATTCACACTAACACACTTTGTCATATTTCTTGAGTTTTTGACATGTATTAATACAAAGTTTAATAGTGTAATCTGGCGTTTAGCAAAGTGCCGATTTGCTGATTTTTTCTAAAAAGTGACGATTTTTCAGTCTCCAAAGTCTGAATAAAACATAAAATTTTCTAAAACGTTCGGTTCTTAATCTTGGAATGTTTAGCAGCCGCATCGTAACAAGAGTAGTAGGCAGAATGTTTCCTTTCAATTAGCTTTTACGCTGATATGCCATACCTCAGCAAGAGCGTTAACGTTGTGAAAGTAGTGAAAGCTTTCTTGTTTAATAAAAGCCACAAATGACAAAAAAAAAAACACTACATTGACCAAAAAATAGCTAAATTTCCATTATTAATTAACAAAGCGGCAAACTTCACTTCACAGAAAACACGTGCCGCTTTTGTTTAGGTACGGCTGTAAAATGCAAATCTTAAGAAAATCTTTAAATAATTATTTTAAAAGCACAAAAACAACAATGTTACACTTTGTTTATCTTTCGTCAAACCATCATCGAATGAATCTTTTACGACTCTCTGTATAAATCATTTTTAACAATTATACGGCATGAGTCTCATACGATTCTTGACGTTAAAGACTCGTAAGAAAATCTTTACCCACGTCTTAAACGATTCCTACAACGATTGAAGAAGCGTATTTCGCTGTGCTATGGAAGAAATTCAGTCGTGTTACAGTTTTTTCCTACCATTAAAAAATGCGGTCATCGACGATCAAAGACTCCCAGTATCTCTTACACAATTGAAAATGACTCAGGAAGTTGACGATTTCCTCACAAATTTATCTGGCAGCACTGCTTCCACAAGTAGTTATTACGTCAGTAATATATATAGTACAGAATCCACCATCGGAAAATCGATTTATTGATTTAAAAACAAGCTTTTAGAACATCACTGCTTAAATGAACAGAGAAAACTTGATAAACTTATTTCTGACTCAGTGATTGGAGACCGAAAACTTTCAGAATTTTATAGGTGCCTTCTACAACTAGCTGGTCGTAATAAAGAAACTTCCGAAACCCCTTGTCGGTTCTAATGTCTTTAACACCGAAGATTTTTTAAAATTAACAGACAATATATTGCTAGGAACACAACTGGGACGAACGACGAATTTCGCCTTACGCGACGAATTTTTTAGTAAAATTTCGCTGAGTAAATTCGTCGTATGAAACACAATAACGGCGAAAAAAAAGAAAACAGCTGATAAAATTGTTGACTATATTTGTGGAAAGAAAGGAAAAAAAAATGAACCAAAGAATTTTAAATTTTGTGAAAATTATAAAAATAATGAATATTATGTTTATTATGGTAAAATGTTTTATACTTGTGCGCAAACGTTTACGAAGAAGATGGTGGGTACGTCCAGTAAACGTTAATAGAAATGAACTAGGATTCCAACAAATTGGGTTTGCAAAATTAAAGGCCAACGATAAAGAACACTTCTTCAAAGCAACAAGGATGACTGTGGAAAAGTTTAATGCTCTTTTAATTTTGCTTAAAGAACGCGTGCAACGATTTTCAAGAAGAAAGCCTATAGATGAGGAGACACGATTGGGCTTAACTCTAATGTATGTGCATCTTAAAAATCTAGCTTAAGACAAAAATTAATGTAATTTAATCTATTATGTACCTTAATCTATTATGTATTAGGTATCTAGCTCATGGTTGTAATACACAATTATTGGCATGGACGTACAAAATGGGTGTATCCACAGTATTATTTATGAAACTTGCGATGCGATCTGGAGTGAGCTCCATGAGATATATGTTTCCCGGCCTAATGAGCATGAGTGGAAAAACATCGCTGACAGGTTTGAAATATGATATTGCTAGTGTTGAACAAAGTTATAATATTTTGTATGTTAAAAGACTTTACGTGAAAACAGGTATGCCGCATTGTCTTGGAGCTGTTGATGGCAAGCATGTCCAAATATTTTGTCCAAAAAATAGTGGTTCGCTATTTTACAATTATAAAAAAAATTTTAGCATTGTGCTAATGGCGGTATGTGACGCAGATTATAATTTTATATTTGTTGATGTTGGAGCATTTGGCAGCCAAAGTGACGGTGGAGTCTTTGCTAATAGTTCGTTTGGAAAACTTATTTTAAGAAACCAAATTAATATTCCACCTAATGACAAACTACCTGGTAAGAGATAATATTTATAAACATATTGTTAAAATTATATTACAAACCGACACCAACTCACAAATAATATAACGAACGAACGTTTAAGTTTTAAATATGTTTATTCAAAGGAGGTTAACTTAAGACTATAATATATATAAAAAGAATTTGACAAGTAAAAGAAAAAGAAACAGTGTTGTATAAAAACGTGTTGCCATCAAGCTACAATTCAATTCAGTGTTGCAGCACTTTCAACACTCCTTCTCAACACAAATTGGAATTACATTCATTACAAAAATAATAAAATAAAAAATTTCATATTAGTCCCATAGACTTGACAAATTTATGATGTTTCACTCTACAAAGATTATCAGAATGTCAGACATCATATCATCAGTGGATTTGTATGTTATTAGAATTTCGCCTCTGGCAAACATATCGCGAACGTGATGATATTTTATGGCAATGTGTTTACTTCTCGGATGAAAAACTAGATTCTTCACCAGACAGTGAGCACTTTGATTGTCGTTATAAACCGTCATCGCACCATTTAGAGGAAACTTTAACTCAACTAACAGTTTTCGGATATATGCAGCCTCTGTTGCTGCTGTTGAAATTGCTACGTATTCCGCTTCAGTACTGCTAAGCGAAACCATATTCTGTTTTCTTGCACTCCACGAAAAAACGCACCCAGCTGCTACAAACACATAACCGCTAAATGACTTTCTATCGCTTGCATCACCTGCCCAATCTGCATCCACATGTCATTCAACTGGTTTTCCCGTTCGATAGTATTTCAATTTAAAATCGGATGTTTTCTTTAAATACCTCAATATATGTTTGTATGCAGTTTCGTGTTCACAATGAGGGTCGTTGTTTCTTTGCGCCAATTTTGTTACTGATAATAGGATATCAGGTCGTGTAGATAACGCCAAATACATTAAAACACCAAAGCAGATTGGTATGTTGTCTTGTCAGCCTTTTTACAGTTTTCATTGGAACAATTAATTTGATACCCAGGATCCAACGGTGTGGTTACCTCCTTACAATTTGCCATATCAAACTTCTCGAGCATATCATTAATATATTGTTTCTGTGATACAGATATCGCACCCAATTCTCCTTCTCGCTCGAATTCCATTCCGAGAAAGTGTGATAATTCACCGCCATCCACAACATCGAATTTTTTAGCAATCAATTTTTTAATTTCCTCAAGTTCCGCTAATGATGAACTTCCCACGATTAAGTCGTCAACATACACTACAATTATGCTGTAAATTCCAGATTGTTGTTTAGTATAAATGCATGGCTCACTTGTTGTTGGTTCGAAACCTATATCCTTAAGATCATTGTCCAATTTTGAGTTCCACTCACGACCACTTTGTTTCAGGCCGTATAAAGATTTTTTCAGTTTAAGAACTTTTTCTGGGTGACTTTCATTCTCAAAATATTCGGGTTGCTTCATAAAAACATCGTCGTGCAAATCTCCGTTGAGATATGCAGATGAAACGTCCATCTGGTGAAGGTAAATATTGTGCTCTACAGCCAAAGCAACCACAAGCCTGATATTTGCGTAGCGCACCACAGGAGAGAAAGTTTCATGATAATTTATACCATAGCGTTGGCTACAACCCTTCGCAACTAGTCTTGATTTTAATTTTTGAACACCACCATCCTTATTTCTCTTAACAGCAAATATCCATCTACACCCTATTGCCACCTGACCTTTTGGAAGATCTACCAGCTCCCATGTTCGATTCTTCATTAAGGAGTCGTATTCATTTCTCATAGACTCCAACCAATCTTCAGCATAGGGGCCATTTAGCGCATCAACAACACTGTCGGGAGTTTCAATTTTGCACTCACCCATGGCATGGAGTTCATTAAACAATTTTCGAGGTCGTCCTCTGGAACCACTTCTAATTATTTTTGGTCTTCCTCTCCCAAATCTTACCGCTGGTGTATCTACTTCGTCCTGCTGAGCTTCACGTTCTGTACTGCCATCTTGTCCAAAAACATCGGAATTATCTACAGCATCCGCATTATCATTTACATCTGCCCCGGCTGCGTCCAATTGTTGATTATCGGTATGAAATGTAAATACGTCAACTGCCCTTTCACCGGAATTGCAAGCATATAACTCCTCCTCCAAAAATATGACATCTCTAGCAACTATTGCCTTCTGCTCCGAATGACTATATAGTTTATAGGCCTTACTCTCGTCACTATACCCAACCATTACATATTCCTTACCTTTTGGTGCAAATTTTTTAGAAACCATCTTATCGAGAACGATCGCCTTGCATCCAAAAGTTTTAAAATGATGGACCGATGGCTTATATCCATACCACACTTCGAATGGCGTCTTGTTTGGAAATATTGTTGTCGTTGTACGGTTCCGTATATACGCGGCTGTTTGAACTGCCTCAGCCCAAAAATGCTCAGAAAGACCGGAATGCACAAGCATGGCCCGTGCCATCTCAACCAGCGTACGATTTGCCCGTTCCGCGACACCGTTCTGCTGGGGCGTGTGCGGCACAGTTAAATGTCTCTTTATACCGTGTTCACGTAAGAACATACTGAATTCATTGCTGACATACTCACCGCCATTGTCAGATCGTAAGCATTTTATTTGTTTACCCGTTTGTTTTTCAACTTCGCATTTAAAATTTTTAAACACTTCAAACACTTCGCTCTTTGATTTTACGAAATAAATGTTAATGTTTCTTGAAAAATCGTCTATAAATGTAACGAAAAAACGCGAACCGCCTAACGAATTTTTGTTCATAGGGCCACAAACGTCACTGTGTATTATTTCTAATACTTCACTTGTTCTCTTCTCAGAAGCATTAAACGGTTTTTGACAAATTTTGCTTTTCGCACACATTGTGTTGATAGCGGAAAGTTTTTTATTTTTATACCACGCACAGTATTTTTATTTAACATGTCACGAAGACAATTGTAATTTACATGCCCGTATCTATTGTGCCATTTTACAGCATCTTTATTTTCTCCGACACTGTAACACTTATTTGTTTTTGTTTTATAAACAAACAAACCATTTTCCTCATATGCCTTTAAAATACGCTCATTGTTTTTGTTCTTTATTTCAACATAATTGTTTTTGAAAACGACGCACAAACCATTTTTTGTTGCTTTGCTGACCGATATAAAGTTATTTGGAATTTCTTCCACATGCAAAACGTTTTTTAATGTCATATTAATTTCACGAAACTCGACATCGCCGCGACCGATTGCTTTTGCGTACATGTTATTAGGTAAAACTATTTTTTCCTCATATTTTTCATATGTTGTAAACAACTCGCGCACACAACAAAAATGACTGGTTGCGCCGCTGTCGACACATCAATCACTTACACACATACCCTTATTCTCGTTCATGCCAAGTAACTGCGTCATAAAACAAGAGTTTTTTTCAGTTTTCTTTTGAGTACAGTTTGCTGCATAGTGGCCCGTTTGACCGCAGTTGAAACATTTTCTATTCATTTTACCATTTTTGTTGTGATTATTGTAACGGTTACTAAACTTCTTGTCGCATTTTTTGTCAGACTTTGTCTGCAATAATGTTTCAGTCTTATTAGCAGCGCTGCTTACGTTGTCTGCTTCTCTTTGACGTGCTCCTTCTTCAAGCACTTTGACTTTTAATATATTGAGCAATGGCAGGCTGTCTCTTGTTTCAATTGCAACAACAAAGTTTTCAAAACTTTTTGGCAAACTCGTCAACAAAATAATAACCATTATTTCGTCCGGCAATGAAATGTCCACTTCAGCCAAATTTTCCATTGTGTTACTAAAATCATTAAGATGATCAACCACACTTGAGCCCTCAGCCATTTTCATGTATAACATTTTTTTAAATAGATCCTGGCTGGCCCCTTTGGTTGATGGATCTCCCTTAACTTTTTCCATGCATCTGCTGCTGTTGCGCACGTTTTTAAATTGTTAATTTGTGTTGGCTTAACACAAAGTAAAATTGCAGCCAATGCCTTTTCATCTTTGGTGTCAAAAACTGCAGCAGCGTTTGCCTCTTCGGGCTTTACCTCTCTACCACACGTTACCGACCATAAATCGGAGTGAATTAGAACACTCTTCATGTGGACACACCATGTTCCATAGTTGGAATCATCCAACTTCTCAATTTGCATAAAATTCATTTTATTTCTTTTCACACAAAACAAAAATTTAATTATTCACACAGAATATTTTGTATTTAATTGACCTTTGTCCTAAAAGTTAAAAAATTCACTCAGAATCTATTGTCCTCCTTTACCGGCGCGATGTTATGTGACCTGGGCCCATAACCTGTTAAAATTATATTACAAACCGACACCAACTCACAAATAATATAACGAACGAACGTTTAAGTTTTAAATATGTTTATTCAAAGGAGGTTAACTTAAGACTATAATATATATAAAAAGAATTTGACAAGTAAAAGAAAAAGAAACAGTGTTGTATAAAAACGTGTTGCCATCCAGCTACAATTCAATTCAGTGTTGCAGCACTTTCAACACATATCGCTCCTTTATTGCAACAAAGTCCTATCTCAAAAAAAATCAAACTTGGCAAAATGCGATTAAAGTTTTTATGCAGATTTAATAAATTATATTTTGCTATAACTTCGCTTTAGTTTGAGATATAATGCTGATATTTGTTTAACATATAAAGAAGGTATAAAGGAACACTTTTGCTTTAGTAACTTGAAATTTTTAATTTTTTGAGATATGATTATGTTGCAATAAAAAAGAGATATGTATGTTATACATTTGAACATATATATGTATATAGAATAACAAAATTTTACTTTATTATAACAAGGTACTGATAAATCATTTCCGTATTTCTTTGTGGGAGATAATGCCTTTCCTTTAAAAAATAATTTAATGCGACCATATCCTGGACGAAGTTTGCCGGCCATAAAACAAAATTTTAATAAAAAATTATCTGCCGCTCGTGTATATATTGAAAACACTTTTGGCATTTTAACAAACAGGTGGAGAATTTTACATACAAGTATTCAAGCCTCACCTAAAAACGTGGATAAAATAGTTTTAGCGACTATTGTTCTCCACAATTACTTAATGCTAGATAAAAGCAGCGGATATTTTGAGGAAAGTTTGGTTGACCGTGAAGAAGGAGTTGTTATTCCCGGAATATGGAGGCAGTCATCTGAATACCAGTCTTCTTTTCGCATATCCCACGCCAACCGCTCAACAACTAATGCTTTTGCTTTAAGAGATGAGTTAGCAGAACACTTATTTGAAACATAAATAATAAACACATTTTTCAAATTCAATTTCTATTATTTATTAAAAAAAAATACATACAGTATATAATACATATTATTTTTCTATAACAAAACAATTCAATAAAAATTATTATTTCTATAACAAAACAAAACAATTCAATAAAAATTATACTAAGGGAATTCACTCCCAAGTTGCACCCTTGCGAAAAAGCAATATTGTGAAAATATAACAACAACTACATAGACAATTATTTGTGGGAAAACATTTGTTCATGTGGTTGTTGTTATGTTTCCACAATTTTGCTTTTTCGCAAGGGTGCAACAAGTGACTTTTTTTTTTTTTTTTTTTTTTTTTTAATTTATTTTTATTATTGAATCTTTCTTATCGAAATTTACAATATGTATTCAAATCTTAATTCTACTTGTTGTTTATTAGTTGTTACCAGTGTAACCACTAACTGCTGTATTAAAATTTTAAAAATGTCTTCTAGTTAGGCTCAAAGTATCGGTTCTTTTTAGCCTCTGGTGACCTTCGAACTGAAGCAAACCCCGAGCGAGGTAGTTAGGGTGGACCATTAGTTTATCGATGTAGCTTATTGAATATTTTTTAATTTCCTCCTGGATAGTGGGGACGTTGAGATCTCTGTGGATATTTTCATTACGTATATACCATGGGGCGCAGACAATTTGTCGTAATATTCTAGACTGTCTTCTTTGAAGCTTTTGGATGTTAGATGCGCATGCAGTACCCCATAATTGGATGCCATATGTCCATATTGGTTTTATGATGGACTTGTATAAGAGAATTTTGTTGTCTAAGGACAATTTTGAGTTTCGACCGAGAAGCCAATGTAGTTGAGCTGCTTTAAGTTTCATAGCCGTTATTTTCGCTTCAATATGACGCGACCAGGTCAAGCGTCTATCTATATGAATTCCCAAGTACTTAACATGGTTTTCTACCGGAACAGTGATGTTATTTATTTTTACAGCTGGGCACGTTTGTCTTCTGAGCGTGAAAGTTAAGTGAGCACATTTAGCCGGGTTAACCTTTATTCTCCATTTTTCTAGCCAGGCCTCTAGTTCATTGATGTGGGACTGCAGATTTTGCGATGCGACTTTTGGGTCATGGTTAACGCTAATAAATGCTGTGTCGTCTGCAAATGTAGAGGTATGCGTGCTCAGGTTTGTTGGCATATCCGCTGTGTATATTATATATAGAAGCGGTCCTAATATGCTGCCTTGGGGAACACCAGCAGAAATTTTCTTGAGGGGGGAGTATTTATCTTGCGACCTTACTATGAATGTTCTGCCTGTTAGATAGCTCTCCAGAAGCTTGTGAGTGTTTTAAGGAAGCATTCGTTTTATTTTGATGAGTAGCCCATCATGCCAAACTTTGTCAAAAGCTTGGGAAATGTCTATAAACAGTGCTGAGCAGTATTGCTTTTTCTCAAACGCCGATCTAATAAGGGTGACAATTCTATGCACTTGTTCTATTGTACCATGTTTCGCTCTGAATCCGAACTGGTGGTCCGGGATGATGTCGTGTTCATTTAGATGAGGAGTTATACTTAAAACGAATATTTGTTCGAAAAGCTTCGATAGGATTGACAATAAGCTTATCGGTCTGTACGACGCAACCTGGCTAGCATCTTTTCCTGGCTTGGGAATCATAACAATTATAGACCTCTTCCATGAGGATGGGAAGTATCCGACTCTTAATATAGCGTTAAAAATGAGCAGCAAGATTCTGGAAGCAGACGATGGTAGGTTTCTTATCATTGACCCTGTGATGCGGTCAGGTCCGGGAGATTTTCTTATATTCACTTTTTCTATTGCAGATTTTACTTGAGTTATGTTAAATTTTAATGGATGGTTTACCTTATCAGGAATGATTGGACGACAGGAACAAGTATGTGCATCATGTGGCGTGAAAACTTTCTCAAGGTGGCCCGCGAAAGCGTTTAATTTTTCATGTGTGTTTTTGGCCCAAGTGCGGTTTTCCAGTCTTAATGGAGATTCTTGGGTTATAGGGCATTTCATATGCCGTACAGCCTTCCATAAGCTATAATTGGAGTTTTTTGTGGCGTCTAGGCTGTTTAGATAGCCTTCTATTGCGGACTCGTGGTTCTGTCTCAATTTGTTGCGAAGTGTGGTCAGGCATAATTGTAGTTGGGCCTTAGTGGTTGGGGAACGACTGTTTTGCCATTGTCTTCTTAACTTCCTTTTTTCTCTGATAAGGGCCTCTATATCCGTCGATGTATTGTAAGGAGCACGTTTAATTGTCCGCTTGATTGGGGTTGCATTTCTTGCTGCAGTATCCAAGACTTCTGTAAATCGGTCGACAGCTATTTGGATGTCAGATGAATTTTTTAGGGGAATGCACTGTGATAGGTGAGAGCTCACATACATTTTATACTTTAACCAATTTGTGTTTCTGTTTGGATAGGAAATAAAGTTTGCAGCTGCAGCGTCAGAGTTACCTTTTAAAATGAGGATTGAAGGTGAATGATCAGACGAAAGATCATAGGAGGAACTAACAAGTACCTGATCGCGCTTGATGTTTTTAATTACAGCAAAGTCAATAAGGTCTGGTAGCTTATTGAAGTCGGTTGGCCAATAGGTAGGCTTACCACTCGATACCACATCAAAATTATTTGCAGTTACGGTATTGTATAGCTGATTACCTCTAGGACTAATAAGTCTGGAGCCCCAATATGTATGTTTAGCGTTGTAGTCGCCAGCAGCAATGAATTTCTGGCCCAATGTGGAGAAGAAGTTGAGAAATTTATCGTTTAAAATTTTGTGCCTCGGGGGACAATAAACTGATGTTAACGTTAGATTGAAATCAGTAAGATTTATAGATGTGGCCTGGATACAATCTTCTTCGTACTCTGGCAATGGCAAGTGTCTGATGTGTTTGTGCACAATTATGGCTGTGCCACCACAGGCTCGTCCGCTGGGATGTTTTGTGTCATACGTAAGGTATCCATTTACCCTAAAGCAGTTTTTATGAGTAAAGTGTGTTTCAGAGACAAGAAGTACGTCGATTTCATGCCTATGAAGAAAGTTTGCAACTTCGTGTTTATGTTGGGATAACCCGTTTGCATTCCAGAAACATATTTTTAACTGGTTCATTTTTTGTTGAGTAGAACTTGCAGGAGCATGTTCTGGTTTCGCATCATTTCCTGAAACATGTTCTGCATAGTGACCATGAAGTTATTCATAGTTTGAATTAAATTTTCAATTGAGGTAGGCACATTTCCAGAAGGCATTTGTAGACCTTCCCTAGGAACATTAGCGTTTGGAGGTTGCTTTGCGTTAGAAGTACTCGGGGGATTTTTCGCATTAGGGTTTCCTTTTAAGACTTGGGCATATGATTGGTTTTGATTGTTTGTTTGTGAAGTACTAGCAATAGAGCCAGCGGCTTGGCTGGGCGCATGTGACGGACCATATTGGGAGTGAGTATATTTTTGAACTAAAGCAGGTTTTTTTAAATGCAAGAAGACTCTACAACCCCTATAGTTTGCCGTGTGATTTTCGCCACAGTTGCTGCATTTCTTAACATTCGGGTCAGCTTTAGAACGATTACATTCGGCGGTTTTATGAGCGTCGCCACAAACCACACATACGTGAGGCAATTTACAATATGATTTTGTATGCCCATATTCCTGACAGTTTGTGCATTGGGAGGGACCCTTTCGTTTTAATGGCTCCTCAACAGTTATTCTTCTGTTGAGTAGGTAGCGCAAGTTGTATATGGGATGAACTGAATTTTTGGTTTTGAGAACCGATGAATCAAACGATATTTCAACGCGGTGCATTGGTTGAGGAACTTTATTCCTGTTCAAAATGTTATGAACAGATTTTACCTCATACCCCTCTATCTCTATGGCAGATTTTATTTCCTCTGTAGGAACAGAACTATCTATGCCTTTTATGACAATAATCAATCCCTTGGCACTTTTTAATTGATATGTATAGTAACTTTTATTTTCTGCGTCCAGGTGTCTTGATATAATACGAAAGTTCGTTTCTGTACTGGCTTGAATTTTGGTTTCTTGAATTTGCCCGCGTCGTATAGAAACGATGTAGAAATTATTCTTACCTACCAGTTGAATCAACATGTTGACTATGCTATTTGATGTTTGCTCCCGCAGATAGATAGGGGGCGGTTTAACTTCTTTAGTGGCTGTTCCATGTGCTGATTCTGCTTCTTCATCGTCAGGTATGGATAGTACAGAGAATCTGTTACCATTTGTTGGCAAAGAGACTACGTTAGAGCCTTTGTATTGTTTGGCCATGCGTTCCTGTTGGGTGGACCTAGGGCTAGCCTTTCTCTTAGTTATTGTAATATATCTGTCCATGCCTGTTTGCACTTTAGTACTTTTTGGCACAGCTCCTGTATTTATTAATGCTAATCGTGATGTTCCAGGTTTTTCGTTATTATACCTCTGGTCAGACGACTTCACACTTTGAACCACATTTACGGTCGGATCAACACACTTGCTCAGGTTGGGCACACTTGCACTTAAATTGCTGTATGGAAAACCAGTTGCGCTGGCAATTTTTGCACTTAAATAATTTTTATTTAATTCTGGGTATCGAATGTTTTCATTGCTCACGCTCGGGGAGCTTACCACAATATACGCATTTCTGCTATTTGTGCTGGGCCTACTATCCTTATTGGGAGTATTTGTGAGGCTCATTCACAAATCTCTTCGGGCACCTTTGTAACTGTTCTTTTTTTTTAGCTATTACAAATATTTTTTTTTTTTCACCTATTACAAATATTTTTTTCACTTCGAATTTTTTTTATTTTTTTTTTTTATTTTTCTTACTCACTGATACACGTCCGTACTCGTCAAGAGCTGGCTCGAAACTGACAAGTGACGTGAACAACCTTACTATATCACAAGCTTAAACATATTTGTCACCTTTTAGGTAGGAACAATTTGGAGCTCAAACTACCGCGATAAAAGTAACTTTAAGTTATGCTAAATCACCCCATACACGTTTCAATTCAATTGCCAATTGAATCTTTCAACTGAATTGATTCTTGGCCACATACATATATACTTCATAAACTAAATTGAAAGATTTTCATTCAATTTAAAATTTAATGAACTTAAAGACAATTTTAAAAATACTTCACTTTTTTTTGCAAAAGTAAACTACAAACATAAATTTTTACAGATGACCAAGTGACTGGAGCACACACAGTACATTCGAATTGAAAGACTCAGTATCCAATTTGGAAAAATCAAAATCTTTTGATTTTTCTTCAACCAATTCGACAACTGCCAAACTAATCAATTGGCAAAGACTCAGTTGGCAATTGAATTGAAACGTGTATGGGTCGCATAAGACTGTTTTATAATCTGTGTAGTTGTTTTAAAGATCATGAAAAATTTTAATTAATTTCCTATTAATAATTTTCTACATGAATAAAAAAATGTTCCAAACAAAACAAACCAATAATTAAAATACGTCTTAACTTTTTATTTTACTCACATTGACAAATTAATGAATTTTAATTTTGCATTGTTTTTTAATAAACAAAATTTTACAAAATGTTTATCTTTAAAACAACTGCACAGCTTATTAAACAGTGTTAGCATTACTTAAATCTAGTTTTATCGCGAAATTTTGAGTTTAAAAAAAAAAATATAATGTAAAAGGTTTTGATTTTATGCTACTCGTATACAAAAAGAACAAAAACAAATATTTAATTAAATTTCACCAAAAAAATTAATTCATGTTTTGGGCAATTTCCCCATATACTAAATTTACCACCTTAGATTCAATTCTGGATACAACGAACTGTGGCAAATTTGCCACCAAAAGTTTTTTGGCTAAGCTTTCAAAAAGCATTGTTGTTGAATCACGGCTTGTTTCATTTGAATTTGCCGATACAAGTTCTTTAACCGAATCGGCACATTCCTTCATAACTTACCTAAAAACTGAGGTTACTTCAGCATCCGCATGTTTTTTTGTGTATTTTTTTGGGCGAGCTTCATTTGATTGACCAGTACTCTCATCTGTACATTCGTATTCATTTAGGACGGTGGAAGACGAACAATCAAAGAGAAATTCCAAATCTTCACTGTCTTCAACACTTCCAATTGTTCTATTCAAATCAAAATAGTAAAACTGTATAAGAAACATGATATGTATTTGCAAAACCTACTTACGGTCTTGCATCTTTATAGTCGTCTAAAAATTGAAGCGACTCCATGTATTTCCATTTTTTAGCTGGACTTGGTGCGCCACTACCAGAAGCAAGCTTAGCCACTCTTTTACGTCTTTTATAGGTATCCCGGAGTCCTTTCCAACGTTTTCTACAAGCATCACCTAATTATTAAAGTTGGGATTAAAATATGTGTAAGTTAAAATACTTCAATGGTTCTTACCGGACAAATTTACCAATCCACCTATATTCTCCCAAATTTCATTTTTTTTTTTGGACATTTTTATACTCTTTTGATGCAAGATTGTATAAAAGCTCACTCTGTTTCACATTTTCAATAATTATTTCACTTATATCCATATTTTATAGTATTTTTGTGTTAAAAAAGTTAAATTGTACTTTGTGGTTGAAATGTAAATAAAATATTTTGTATAAACAAGAAATAGTGTTACCATATGAACAAAAAATATTTCACAAAAAAAAAAACATTTACAACATCTTAACTAAAATACTTATTAATGGTTAATTTTTTTTCAATTTGTAATTTAAATGATATTAAGTTAAAATTTTACAATTTCTAAAGTTAAAAGTAACTTTATTTACTAAAACACTTATCATTTTGAAACAATATGGCTACCCGGTACTGATTTGTTCGTCGTTCGCCGGCGAATGAAATAGAAATAAATCTATTTCAAAGTCGCCGCGTCTGACGAATTTCGTCCGACGCTTTGATTGTGTGTATTTTCATATACACAAATATGTTTCATTTTTGTCGACGAATATTCGCGGCTAAAAATTCGTCGTTCGTCCCAGTTGTGTTCCTAGCATATTATGATAGGTATCTAATAAAACTGATATTTATACTATAGAACCAGTGGTGCGATTTACTAACTTTTAACGAACCGACAATAGTTATATTTGCCGATATATATTTTCGCTTGCAGTAACTATTGTGTGATTCTGTAACTTTATTTTAACGATAGTAAATACCAGTTTTTTTTTGTAACATGTAAACGAAAAGCACAAAAGAGAATAAAATAAAAACAAATTAAATTGTTCTTAACCCCCCATGTTACACATGCTGTTTCATTCAAAATGCATTGAAAAGGGTCTGGAGAGACTCATGAGTAATACGAAAGGTTAATTTGTGGTTTTCATATTTTTTTTGTGAATTTTACATTTAGATTTTTGTTCTTAATATGCTTTTTTGTAAATTTTAAATTTAGGATTTTGTTTTTGTTCATACATATGAATAAATTTGTGTATGTATTTAAGCTATTTTAAACATAAAAAACATTTTATCGATTAAATAAACACAACCTAAATTACTTTCGCTAAAATAACGACAAAAAATTGCTTAAAATAACAGCTGACTTTAAACGACAGCGAATATCGTTCAAAATTTTACTGAATAGCATATTCGATAAATTTTCGTTATATTTATTTTAACGATCCGACAATCGTAATATTTGTCGACAAATATATTCACTTGCAGTAACGATAGTGTGATTCTGTAATTTTTTTAACGATAGTAAACAGCTGTTTTTATTGTAACATCTCTGTCTACAAAATGTTAAAATAAAAACGAAAAGCACAAAAGAGAATAAAATAAAAACAAATGAAATTGTTCTTAACCCCCCTTTTTACACATGTTTTTCATTCAAAATGCATTGAAAAAGGTCTGGCCAGACTCATGAGTAAGGCAAAGGGTTAATTTGTGGTTTTTATATATTTTTTTTAAATTTCACATTTAGAATTTTGTTTTTGTTGTTAACTTGCTTTTTTGTATATTTTAAATTTAATATTTGGTTTTTGTTCATACATATATATATAAATATATCTTTGTATGTATGTAAGCTATTTTAAACATAAACAACTTTTTATCGAATTAATAAACAAAACCTAAATTATTGTCACTAAACTAACGACAAAAAAATTGCTTAAAGTAACAGCTGACTTTAAACGACAGCGAATATCGTTAAAAATTTTACTGAATAGCATATTCGATAAATTTTCGTTATACTTATTTTAACGATTCGATTATCGTTATAAAAATTAGTGAATCGCACTACAGGTCATTCTATTCCAAAGCATTTAAATATAGATACAGTTGTAGAAAATTTTGTAAAAGTTACTTCTGCAATGTGTTTAATAAGTTGTCGTAAGAAATTTCAGAAGTTAAAAATTCTATGGAATGTTTTCGTACCAGATTTTCTAGTCGCAGTAGAATCAGATCTAGAAACATTAAATCTGAATCAGAAGAATGGTTTTGTTATTATCATAACCGGTTTGGGAATAAAGCTAGGAAATGTGTTCAACCATGTTCGTATGCGGCAAATAATCAGGGAAACTAAATGCTCATATTGTTTTGACGGCTAACAATGGGTTAGATAAACCAACACGTCGCACAGTACTTTGTTCCATATACAAAACTAAGGTGAAACAATGTTGTTCCAATGTATCTAAATATATCTAAATAAATGAAATGTCGGAAGAACTTTTTTTATGGTTAAATGTGTTTCGCCGCTGCTAGAGGTCGCTAAACTTGTCCTAATTTTTATTGAAATTTTACCAAAAAAATTTGATTTAATTTATGTACTAGCAAAAAAAATTATTAAAAATTTGTTTTAAAGAAGAACCACAATTTTTAAGTTAGTATTTGGCAAAAAAACGTTCTTCTTTAAAATGAGCCTACACTTTTTTTAAAAAGCTTTAAAAAATTTTATTTTGGAAAATTTCTCAATAATAACTACATTAAAGCTCAATTCGTGTGAGAATTAATATGTCAATTCAAAATTTGTACAGAACAATTTTCTTGCTGTATTTAACCATTTATAATGTACTGCATTAAAAAAAGAATTTAAAGTCAAATAAGCACCAGTCTCATATACATTTAGCATTAAGGTTAGATAGAGTAGGAGTCGGAATCGAACTTAGAAAATTTCAGCGGATAGAGTCGGAGTTAGAAATATTTTTTGTTGACTCCACCAGGGCTGCCAGGTGCTTTTTTCCTTGTGTCCAAAAAATGAAAAATAATCCCCAAAAATCCCCAAATTAAAAAACAGAACCATAAAAAGTTTATTTTTTTTTTTTGACCAAACCCTGATGAGATAAATGAGAAGTTTGTAAACATTAATACGCCAGAAGCAAATAATGAGTTCTATGATGATTATCGTATAAATCATCTTCCTTTAAATCATTTCTCTTTTAACTGTGTTACCCAGATTGACGTCTACACAAGCTGTGTTTCAATAAAACCGAATGCTATGGGTGTTGATGGTATACATCCTTTGTTTGTTAAGATGTTACTTCCATCAATTCTTCCACTGATAACTCATATTTTTAATAAAATTATCACAACAAGCAACGATTTTCGACCAATCGCGATTTTACCCTATCTATCAAAGCCTATGGAAAGAATTCTGCATAATCAAATTGCACTGTATATAAGAGATAACTTAGCGATCGACAATCTCGTTTTCATGCAAAGAATAGTTGCATTACTGCATTAACTGATGTAGTTGAAGATTTAAAAAGGGAAGTTAATGACGGACGTTTGACTGATGAAAGAACATATTCAATGCTTAGAACCATTTGGTCTACACAATATTGTACCCCGTTTAAAACCAGACTATCACTTGCAAGAACATGCCTTATTCCAACTTTATTATATGGATGCGAAATTTTCTCCTCCTGTGACACAGAAAGTAAACGGAGACTTAATGTAATTTTTAACAACAATTCAAGATATGTGTATGGAACAGTGTTGCCAATTTAGTCATTTAGTGGCTAGATTTAGCCATTTTTCACCCTGTTTAGCCATTAAAAAATGAGTTTAGCCATTACCCAGTTTTTTAGCCATTTTTCAACTTGTTTAGCCATACAATTTTTTTTGTCGTTTTTCTTTTAAAAGAATAATTTTTATTTTGTTATACAAATTTATAAAAGTAAAATAAACATTTTGAACAATTAAAACGCGTTTAATTTAAATCATAACTTTTACAAATGTTGAAAATCGCTATAAACTATGACGCTGGAACATCTCTCGAAATAAAGGAACAGTATTCCACTATTAATTTTATAAAATTAATAGTTCTGGTTACAAGTATTTCAATAAAGGGATGCAGGCGGTAACAAAATTGTTTTAGAAATTTTAGAATTGACTATAAAGTTGCTCTCACTTCCATGGTCTAATGCTGAAGTAGAGTGGGTGTTTAGCCAAGTAAACATCGATAAAAGTAATTTGAGAAATAGGTTACATTAAGAAACCGTTAATTCGATTTTATCAATTACGTAAATATTGGAGAGGGTACTTTGCGTTTGTGCTGATGTCTGTCACACCTTAAAATATTGTATTAAGGTGTTTGTCCGGCTGGCTGGCTGTCCATTTTCTTACTTGTTTTTTATTGTAGATCTGGACTTAAAAGGTTGGGTAAATGTGGTCGTGATTATGATCTACCTTCAAATTATTTAAAACTAATGATTATTTGAAACTAATGAGTGATTCCTATGAGATGAACAATAACGACATCGAATTTTTCGATGATTTAATTTTTTAATATTAATTTACGTTTATTCTTATTTAACAAATTGATCTTAACTCACAATTTTATCGTAAACAACTTTAAATAAATTATTTCTGTTTTGTTATTGAATTTTAATATGTTTTTATTTAAAAAAGCTTTAAGCCATTTTTTACCCCATTTTTAGCCATTTTTTCCATAAATTTAGCCATTTTTGGTCACCAAGTTTTGGCAACACTGGTATGGACTTAGAAGGTTTGATCATTATTGAAAATAAGATCATTAATAAACTTACAAAAAATGATTAACTCCCGTAAACCTGCGTACTTATATAATAGACTGAGTTTTGGCCGTCTTAATCGAACAAAGAATCTAGTTCAGTTTATGAATCGCACTTAAGTTTCGGAGTGGCAATTTTATATTAATGTCATACGGCTTTGGAACATACTACCCAGAAGTATTAAAGATATAAGAAACACTCTACAGTTTAAAAAACAACTATTTGAGTTATTTTCTTCAATTTTCTAAAATAAATTTGGATTTTTCTTTATCATTATTGATAATAAATTTATTTTTTCAACATTTTATAAATTACACTGTACAACACAAAAAAAATTACAAGGTCCGGCCTATAAATTTTGATAGAGGAGTCAAAAAAAAGAGACACGTGTATCGGCGTTTTGAAAGTTTATATCTGAATTTCATTTGATAGGGGGTTAAAGTTTCCCAGCTCTGGCACATTGTTATTAGGTGCGTTTGAGTACTTTTACAGTAACATTCAGGGTTGTCAGATTGATTTTGACCTTTTCCGCCAAATTCAATGTCAAAAATCGCCAAAATCGCCAAAGCATTTGTTTACAATTCTTTGACAATAAAATACATATTTTTTAAATTATTAAAAATATTTTTTATAAATCCTAAAAAATAAATTAGTTCCGTATCGCTAAAATACGCCAAAACTTCAAAAAAAGTCGCCATAATATATATTTTGTTTAATTTTGATTTAGAGCGAAATAAAAATAGTTAGTAAACACAAAAAATAATTTATAGTGGTCTACTTAAAGCAACAAATAAAGAATTTTTGCGGTAAGTACTAAGCAAATATTAGAAATACAATAGTTGCACTTTTATTATATATCTAAACGCTTCACCGGCAAGACTCGCTATTTGTTTTCTTATTTGAAATACTTTGTGGGGATATTACATTTATTCACGAAAGTACAAAAGAAGTGCAAAATGTACTATTCCCATTCATATAACTTAAAACTCCTAATAACGCGTCTAGAATTTCGTATTACATTCTAATTCGAAGGTGCGTTTTAGTGGAGTTCATAGTTTAAAAATAGGCACTACTAGTTGTAATTACCGCATATAAAGGAGAGCCAAAGTAAAGTTCTTGAAATTGTACGTACCGGCCGTATCCTTGTAGCTTTAAAATGTTGGCCTAAACTTATTTAGTTATCTTTCCAATTAACCAACGCAAATTTTTTTCATTGTGTTTTATAAACGTCCAAAGGTATGATAGGATTCATAAAAATCTTTAAAATATCACTAACAACAACGTATTTTATCTGTGATAAAAAATTGGCACATACGTAATGTGAAAATGTTTATAGACTTAAAGCATATTAATGTTTTAAGGAGTTATATTTATTGATTTTTATACCCTCCACCACAATTAGTTGTGAAGAGGGTGTATTAAGTTTGTCATTCCGTGTGAAACTTTTTTATTATTCATCTGAGACCCCATAAAGTATATATATTCTGGGTCCTTGCGTAATTCTAAGTCGATTTAGCCATGTCCGTCTGTCTATCCGTCTGTTGAAAACACGCTCACTTTCGAACAACTAAAAAGAAATGAACAAACTTGGAGCTATCCTAAGCAGTTTGGGATTGCAATCCAGCAAAATCGGTTCAGTAGGACCAGAGCTATGAATCAAAATGTGGAACCACCACCTAAAAAAATTGATAATTTTGTTACAAAAAATAACATAAATGCTGGAACAAGGCACGGAATGAGATAAGATTTTGCAAACATTTTTTTTATTTGACTGGAAATCACGCTGTTAAATTTCGTGATGATCCGTCCATAATTTACCCTAAGCCCCATATAAACAATACTCCCGGAAAAAAAATAATGGACTAGAAACAACACTGTGAAATTTCGCTACGATCGGTCTAAAATTAACCTTAGGCCCCATAGAAACCCTACTCCCGGAAAACAGTTTAGTACACCTAAAACCATAATTAATAAAGCTAGCACAACAGAAATTGGTACGCCACCGTTTTAAAGGCCTAGAAATGACGCTGTGAAATTTGTGATGATCGGTCCATAATTTACCCTAGGCCCCATATAAACCCTACTAGCAGAAAACAGTTTAGTCGCCTAAAACCATAATTAATAACAAATCGTCACAGTTTAAGATAATAATAACATCATACAGATATTACTCCTTAAACATTCGAACTGTCGGTGGAGGGTATCAAAGATTCGGCACAGCCGAATATAGCACTCTAACTTGTTTCAAGTGCAATTTTAAATATAAAAAACACTTTTCTAGAAGATTTTCATTAACTTCATCAGCCATTTGAACATACCTTGAAATACCTATCATACATATGATTGCCTGAAACTTCATTCATAAAAATACGAGAATTAAAATAATATTATTTCTAAGTATTGAATTTAACGAATTTCAAAACAAATTCATAGGCCATCAAAAATAGCCAGTTGGCGATTTGAACTATTTTATAAATCGCCAAAAAATCGCCATGTCGCCAAATCAAAAATTAGGTCGCCAAACATGTTTGAAAATCGCCACGTTTGGCGAGAAATCGCCACATCTGACAACCCTGGTAACATGCAGTAAATGAGTAAACTAAAAACTTTTCTCTCACAAAAAGCTGTTGTCCAAAAAAGTACGCGAACGCAAAATTTGTAAAAATTCGTAAAATAAAGGCAACAGCTGATGGCAAATAATTGAGGTGTTGAAAAATATTGACACTTTTGACTACTTAACTCGTTTTCTTATCGGTACTCGATTAAATACTTTTTATAACACGAACATTTTTGGAAAATACAAACAAACTAGTTTATGTAATCTTTCATATTTGTTTGTTTTTTATTTTATTTGATTTTACTAATTTGTAGCGGGTTAAATTATTTAAAAGAACATGAAAATTTTTTTTGCTATTGATTACTTAAGTACCCAAATACTTCACATTTTTACAACTCTAAAAAATTAACATAACAAAAAAAATTTCAAAAGTTTGTATTTAGCCAAATAAATGCTTCACAAACAAGTTTATTTAATAATTTTTTAAAATTGATTAAGCTTGAGGTCTTTTTATAAAAAATAATATTATCTTTAATTATTTCTCAATATTTCGCTAACCTTTGGTTAATTAAAGATTATATTATTTTTTATAAAAAGACCTCAAGCTTAATCAATTTTAAAAAATTATAATAAAAAAGGTCAAGTAATACTAAATAACAAGTTTATTTAATTAATATTTATTCACTTTTTGTTTTGGTTTAATTTTAATTTCAACTTTTCTTTTATTTAACAATTTTTTCACAATTTGTATGCTTTTGAAACATATGTTTTTTTTTTGATTTACTAAATTTTACTGCAAAAATTTCTGCAGTAAAAATTTGTAAAAACTGTCACTTTTCGCTCTCAATATATGTTTTCATTTACTGCACTTTGTGTACTCGAACGCAATTTTGTAAAATGCAGTAAAGTTTTGTAAAAAAATAGTAAAAACTTTTGTGTTCTCGAACGCAACTATTGCTAATCGGCGAAGCAAAAATTAAAGAAGGTACATATGTATATGTTCTTCAAGTCGTTGTTATTGTTGAAAGCCTTAAAATTTGTTTTAATGTCAACAGGTGTTTTTGTTGGTCCAGATATAAGAAAGCTGATGCCAAACGCTTACTTCGACGAACTGCTCTCACCAATTGAGCTTGATGCGTGGAAAAGCATTAAGAAAGTGATATAGAAAGTGATGAAAAAAATGTAATTCATGAATACATCCTATTCAAATTTCGAAGGTAACATAATAGAGTTTTAGTGATTTTTAGTTAATTTTGAACTATTTTTTTTATGCTTAATTTTTTTGGGTAAAAGAAAATTCTTAATATGTGCAAAATCAACTCTAAGCTCTCTTTTGTGTCTTATTTCTGACTTTCTGGTTGAATTTTCCGTTTTGGTGAATTTAGGGACTTATAGTAAAATTTCACGGATAATATTTTTGCGTGTTTGTTCTCTTTTTTAAAAGAAGGACAAAAAAGACTCATAACGGTTAATCGGGGTTACCGGTTAAACGATTAGGTCAAATATCTTTCCGATTCCAGCCTGATTAATATGACTCTTACTATTTGAACTTTGCTTGAAGTATCTATAAATCTGTGCCCAAAAGCAATAACAGCAAGCGTTGAGTTAGGAACTTATTGACTTATTGACTTTTTATTCCTACTAATCTTACTGTTGTTTCATTAAAAATTTAATTAAAAATTAAAATGCTATCAAAGAGCCTTCGCAACGGTTTTTTAATTTAAAAATGCTCTGCTGAGCTCTTGCCGAAATCTTTTGCGTGTGGGCATATATATAAAATATCTTGTGCAAAAAGTTCACAGTTCAATTGTGCTTTGTTGTGATACGGACGTGTATTATTAAACCCGCACACAATTTGAATTAATTTATAACTTTATTTTTTATTTAAAATAAACATTCAGCGAATGAAAGCAAAATAAATGATTTTTAAATAAATTATTTAGCATAAAAGTGATCAATTATTAAAAACGAAAAATGTAATAAAGAAAAATAAAAAATATAAGTGAATGAATGTACATACCTACATACTTATGTATGTAGCAAAAACAAAGAGACAACAATAAAAATCAACGAAAGAAATTACTATGTAACAGTTCATGCAAATACAAATAATGCTGAAATAAATAAAACAAAACAATATTAACTACCTAACGGCTAAGCCAATTATTCGTACACGTTCCCTCTCACCCTCGGTATTTACACAAACGGTGGACTCATTAAAAAAAACTAAAACTAGACCTGTGCCAATGTTCTGTAACTCTCGCGTCGAAACTTTCGATTGAAATGTGTGAAATGAAACAAAAATCTCATATATTGAAATAAACAGCTGTTTTTCGCACTAAACTGTGTCTGTAACTTTTTTGGCGAGTACCCGCTGTCACGTAAGGAAATTACTAGCCAATTTACAGAAAAAGTGTGTCTGTAACATTTTTGTGAGAAGACTTCCCGCTTTGAACTGTCAAAAACACTCACGAATAAAAATGGGGCGAGAAAAAATTTCAACACTAAAAACAATGCAAAGAATAATAATAATAATATTTTGTTCTTGGCACATTTTTTCATTGTTTTATTATTTTGCTTTTAACATTTTTATAAAATATACGAATGTTTTCAATGCTCGTTTGCAAACAACAAGCATTAAAGTCGCACTTTATATTATTTGGTATAGACAAATTGGTAATTTTCAATTTTAGTAAATTTTGGTCGCCGTCAATGATATGTGTGACTAGCGATCTCAACGGCTGCAATGTTACATCGGCTTCGAGTGCAATATTATGACATTTATAACGTAACGTCGTAATCTCTTTTGATAGTTTTCGACATGAGTTACAGACACAGTTTTTTCTCACTTTTTGAGAAACGATGGAATATTTTGTTTCACATGTTTTCGATTCGAGAAGTTTTCACTAAAGTTACAGAACATGGGTACTGGTGACATGTTTTGCCAGGCCAGCAAGTATTGCCGTGACGTCAAAAACAAATTTAGTGGGAAATGATACGATGAACTTAAACACAAATGCAATGGAAAATCCCCCTGTAAAAAGATGTCAAAAGCCTCAAGTCCAAGTTGGTATGGACAGGTATATAACAGTCCTTAAACGGGGTCGCAGCCCTACCTCTTCAGCTGTTGCTTCGGCATCAAAAAATCCATCTTTTGATAAAATAAATTCCCAAAATCGCTTTGCAACTCTGGAGGATGAATCCTCTGAAGCACCAAACGTCATAAAATCGTCCAAGCCTCCCCCGATATATCTTAGGGAGCATAACTCAAATGATCTAACAAAGAGTTTAATTTCGTTGATTGGTGAAAATTCTTTTTATGTAGCCGCAATAAAGCGAGGTAGTATAAATGAAACGAAAATTCAAGTAAATCATGAAAATGATTTTCGCAAAATAATTAATAAATTTGAGGCACTTAAAAAAAGTTTTTATACATACCAACTCAAGAGCAGTAAAGGTCTCCAGGTGGTGATTAAGGGAATTGATTCATGCGCAGATCCAGAGGAAATTAAAACTTTCTTGGAAGAAAATGGCTTCAAGATAAAACATGTGGTAAATATTAGCAATAGGGACAAAAATCCACAACCACTTTTTCGAGTAGAATTAGAGCCCGGCGACATTAAGTTAAAAAAAACGAAACGCATCCCATTTATAGTTTGAAATATATTCTATACAGAAAAATCACAATGGAGGAGCCGCACAAAAAAATGGACCTGTTCAGTGCTTTAACTGCCAAGAATTTGGCCATACCAAGGCATACTGCTACTTGACCCCTGTTTGCGTAGTATGTGGTGAGCTTGCGATAAGTCTAAAACCGACCCCAACGTAAAAAAATGTAGCAACTGTGGCGGTATTCACACTGCCAATTATAGAGGATGCCCTGTATATAATATCCTCAAGCAGACGGTTGGCCCGATAACAAATACCCCTCAAGTGCAAATCAAGAAAACACAAATGCAATTCAAGCCCCCCAGCCTAGTAATAACATAACATAAAGCTAACGTCCTAAAATTAAGCCAAGAGCCAATGCTAGTTGCCTCGCCAAGTAATGATGAAACTCCAGTTTCTAATTTAAGTCGTTTAGAAAAAACCATGGAAACATTAATGCAAACAGTAAATAATTTTACGAACACAATGGGTAATATGATGCAGGAAATTCTTAGAATGCAATCTATGTTATTGCAAGCTGTACTTAACAAGTCATGAACTGCATACAAATTTTGTTTTTGGAACGCAAACGGCATCCGCCAACATAAAAATGAATTAGAATACTTTCTTAAAAATAAACAAATTGATGTCATGGTTTCTGAAACTCATTTGACCTCAAAAAATACATTTAAAATAAATGGTTATATACTATATGATACAAAGGTCCCTCGAGATAGAGCTTGTGGAGGTTCTGCCATTTTAATAAAAACCAGAGTCAAACACTACCTAATGGGTGATCATCGTGAAGATTATCTTCAAGCAACAAACATTTGCGTTAAAGAATTAATTAAATAGAAACGTTAGTACTTTAATCTCATTGTTATACTCCCCACCTAGATATTCAATATCAGAAGGCCAATATTATAAATATTTTTAATCAATTGGCTAAAATATAAAAAATATTTCAGCACAGAAAATATTCCGCTTAGTACACCGGAATACGTAGATCGCGCTATTCTTAATTTTGACAGTTTTCTGAAGCTAGCTGTGCAACATTCCAGTATTACCCCAAAAAACACTTAAAATATTAAAATTTATTCCACAGATGTTGAGCGTCTCCTGTCTGAAAAAAGAAGAGCTCGAAGAGAGTGACAATTTCACAGACCCCCTCAACTTAAGAGTTTGTTAAACGAGTGTAAAAAAAGGCAAAGAAAGTTACTACAGACACAGAAAACGGCTGCTCTGCAAAAATATCTTAAGGAACTTGATGCAACTCCGCAATCAGACTACTCATTATGGCGTGTAGCTAAATCTTAAAAGGCCAGTTGTCTCTAAGCCTCCATTAAGAAACTTGAACGGAAGTTGGGCAAGAAATGATAACGAAAAGGGAAATCTGTTTGTTAATCATTTAAAAAACGTTTTTACCCCAAATATATCTCACAATACTGTGGTCGAGCTACCACCTGTTCCTGCTAGAGCAGCTGTTCCCCTAAGATTTGAGATAAGAGAAATCGAAAAGGCTGTTTGGGAATTAAACCCCAAAAAAGCCCCTGGATTTGATAAGATTAGCAACAAAATGCTTTTTGAGCTACCCAGCACAGCAAAGAAAATTATTCTTTTAATTTTCAATGCTATCTTACGTCTTCAATACTGTCATCAAAAGTGGAAGGTTTCCTTAGTCACCATGATACCTAAACCAGGAAAGGATCACAAAAAAGCTGAGTCATATAGGCCTATAAGCTTACTTTCTAATATATCAAAGCTGTTTGAGAGGCTGTTAGTGTCAAAATTAACTCCAATTTTAAGTGAAAATAGATGTATTCCTAATAGGGTATTCATTTAATCGACCTTTTGCTTTAATCGGTTAATCGCTCGATTAATTAACCGAGGTTTTGGTTTAATCGGTTAATTTTGTTTTTGATCGGTTAACCGATTAATAAAGTTTTTTATAAATTAAGTAATTTCAATATATAAAAATGCATTAATTGCTTATTATTTGGAGTGTATAAGTAAAAAAAACAATAACATACCAAACATAACAATTCTTGAGCTAAAACGAGCAAGCAAAAAAAAAAAAAAAAACAATTCATACATATGTAATATGCATTTTTCAATTGATGCGCAAGGTGTGGTATCAAGTCATATCGTCATAATATCCTAAAAAATATTTAAATTTGTTTAAAATAAATATTGTTGTGTTTCAAAAAAAATAAAAATTGTAATGCTGTGTTCATTGATTCTTCATAACTGTATAGTAGAAATCTATATTATAAGCGGTAGCTTTCAACAGTCATATCGTTGGCTAAATATGCAAACCTGCTAACTCACTTTCAGCACATTTTACACGAGAGACAACAAACTGTTTATTTTTCCTATTTGAAGCTTGATAGAAAATTAAAATTACAGTCCCTTTTACACACTTCAAGACTTTAATAGAAGAAAAACTACATGCTGGTTGACGAGGCGTATCTTTCTCTACCACACGGCATCAAAATCTCAATTTAAATAAAAAGTGGTCCTGGTATTATTTTAAGACATAAGACTTTATGACTACCTTGTGAATCCAGAAAATATTTACGTATTTATTCAAAAATAAACTAAGATAATTTTATTAGTTATTTCAATAGTTAAAGGACATCTTATACAATAATCATTTAGAAAAATAATTTGGTTTAAACGTTTAGGATTAAAGCGATTCTTTTCTTTAGTTTTGACAAAAGTTGACTTGGAAACAATTCTTTCACTTATCGTAGATGAATATCTAATATCTCAGTACTTTTTCAGGATTTTTCTTAACATATAAAATACTCCATTATGCCATTAGAGTTTTTAAAAATTTTTAACACTACTAATTGTTTCGGTTAATTTTGTTAAAGGACTGATATGAGAAGATATGATAAAAAACAAATAACTAAACACAAATATATAAAAAGTACGTGAAACAATAAAAAGGTATTGGCAATCATATATTTAACCCATTTTTCGCCACATTCCTGTTGATCGATGAAGAAGATAAAAAAAACATTGAAAAACAATGTAATTTAAGTCATTGGTCGGCGGAAAATGGGTTAAAATGAAAATCACTGAACACCTTCTTTGTTTGTATGAAAAAATATTTTCTAAACAAATACATTTTGTATATGAGATAAAACAAATAATTAAAAACACACAAAAAAATATGTTATAATACTACAAAATATTGTAAATTTTGTTACTTCGGTTAATCGGTTAATCGACTGAAATTAATCGGTTTAATCATTAATCGAAAAAAGCCAATTTGAAATTAACCGATCAGTTAATCGGGTAGTAATTAATCGGTTAACCGGTTGACGGTTAACCGAATGAATACCCTAATTCCTAACCACCAATTCGGTTTTAGAAGAGAACACAGCACAATTCAACAAACCCACGTATAGTAAACGCCATAAGAAAAGCCTTTGAAGTAAGAACATATTGTTCCGCTCTCTTCATCGATGTTTCTCAAGCTTCTGATAAAGTCTGGCATGAAGCTTATTATATAAATTGAAGCAAAATTTAGCAGCAAACACACATAAGCTGCTAGAAAGCTACTTAGTCGGTCGTCAATTTATTATTAAAGAAGGAAATTTCTTTAGTTCACCTCAGCCAATTGGCGCTGGAGTCCCACAGGGCAGCATTCTGGGGCCCCTATTATATTTGATTTATACTTCGGACATGCCAACAAACAACTACACACAAACTTCGACATTTGCGGACGACACAGCTTTTCTAAGCGTGCGCAAAAATCGTCATGAAGCATCACGTTACTTACAGGATTATATATTTCAACTAGAAATATGGTTAAAACAATGGAGGATAAAAGTCAATGAGCAAAAATGCGTACATATAACATTCACCTTGCGCCGGGAATCATGCCCCCCTATTAAAATCAATAATCAAATAATACCTCAAAATTCGAATGTAAAATATCTCGGTAGACATTTAGATCGCCGTTGGCCGTTGTCCGCCGTGGCAGGACAAAAAATAAAGTATTAGGTTAAGATTTGAAGAAGTTTACAGACGAGAATGGGAGTACACAAAGCATAGATAACAAAAAGCAAAGAAACAACAGCACTAGCACAACATATTTTACAACATGGTCATACTGCTGATTTTGAAAACGTCAAAATATTGGATAGAGAGAATGTTGAAAAAAGAGATAAACGATTGAAAGTTTACGAATCCAACAGAAAATAAATAAGACGATGAATCTGAAAGAAGACACAGACAACATCAACATTAATTACAGGGTTGTTTTAAAATAATGTACGTTTTTGCACATATTTAAATAGACACCCCCTGAAGAAGTAGAAAAATACTCTACGAAACGTTGGGAAAAACTGTAATAAAATTGATGTTTTATTTACATAAAAGCTTCGGGCCTAACAAGCTTAAAAATAGGAAAATGATTAAATAATTATTGTTAGTTCATATTTAATGTATGAAGATTCAACAAATAATATTGCAAAAAAAAAAAAAAAAAGTTCAATTTGTAAGAGCTTCTTATATTCAACATTTTTAATTTTTCGAATTTATTCTATGAGCTAAATTTCAGTTATGTATTTTATAAAGCTTTTTTGTAATAGTTCTATTCCTTCAATTTTTCAGAAATGACTTTAAACACTACCAGACTATTATATTGTATTTTCTTTTTACATTTTACCTTAGCCTTCCTTTGGAAAGCAAATTTACAATTATTAGACACCAGCAGAATGTAATGCATTTTCTGGCCCGCTACGGCCTTCGTCAGCATTCTTTGTGTCTCACTGGATAGTGTTACTTTATAAATTGAATGTATTTAACTCAACTATTTTTACAAATAGAAACTGGGAATTATTTCCTTCCGAAGGTTACTTTATATTATATTCAACATTTTTAATTTTTCGAATTTATTATATGAGCTAAATTTCAGTTATGTATTTTAAAAAGCTTTTTTGTAATAGTTATATTCCTTCAATTTTTCAGAAATGACTTTATACACTACACTCACAATATTATTACAGTAACGGACTGTAGTTTATTTAAGAAATATTCCTTTCAGTCATTTTTAAATAAATAAACATTTAAAATTCCAAGCAAATTTATTTTTAACTGATTCTAACAGTTATTCAAAAAACTAAGTACATATTAATACTGATTTTCAGTTGCAGTTAATATTGTCCGTTGATTGAGTTAAATTCTTCTTTATGATAAATTAAATAAAAATGAAATTTAAAGCAACAAAAAGTTCATTTAATGTTTACTGTCAAAAATTCAACCACGAATTCCGTAAAACCAAATGAATTTTCAGTTATCTTATATAAATTAATTGTAAAAAAATTAACTACATATTCCGTAAAAACAACTAAATATGCAGTTATTTTATAAAATTTTAGTGTCAAAAATTCAACACCATATTCAGCAAAAAACAATTAAAAATTCAGTTATTTTATATAATTTAACTACCAAAAATAAATTTTTACTTATGTATAAAAAATGAATTGCTTGTTTTGTGTAAGCAATTCCCATTTTCTATTTGTTAAAATAATTTAGTTAAATACATCAAATTTTAAAAGTAAAATAATTGCGAAGCCATATCGGTCATGCTGCTGGTGTCTTATAATTGAGAGTTCTTCTGTAAACAACGTGGTCAGTACAACAAAAGTAAAACAAACTTGTGTATCAAGGTAAGTAAATAATAATATTCTCCCTCTCTCGCTTATAAAAAAACAAGCGGACAGGTGTCTGTCTGGTATTTTTTAGAAATTCGGCTTTTGTGTGGAGTAAAACAAAATTTAAAGAAATAACTGAATATTTTATTGTTTTTACTGAATATGGGGTCAATTTTTTGACAGTAAAATTTTAAAAAATAACTGAATATTTAATTGTTTTTACTGAATATGGTGTTGAATTTTTGACAGTAAAATTTTACAAAATAACTGAATATTTATTTGATATTACGGAATATGGTGTTGAATTTTTGACAGTAAAATTTTACAATATAACTGAATATTTATTTGATATTACGGAATATGGTGTTGAATTTTTGACAGTAAAAATTAAATGAACTTTTTGTTAAAAATAATTGAAAAATAAGTAGACCGGTTTTTAATTGAAGTTTCAATTATTTTATATTACAATTTCCGTTAATTTTACGTACAGAATATTGTGAGTGTACCAGACTATTACAAAAAAGCTTTATGAAATACGTAACTGAAATTTAGCTCATAGAATAAATTCGAAAAATTAAAAATGTTGAATATTATATATGTTTATGTTAAAAGTTTAACTTTAATATTTTAAAAACCAAAACCGAACCAAAACCAACCGGTTTTTATCACTTTAAATTCTAGCATAAAGTACCTCGAAAATGTAAGATATCAAAATCCACGCTGTTATCAGAATTGGCTTACCTACTTTATGCAGTGATAGAGGAAAATTAATTTTTTTAAATTCGCACAACTGTCAGGCTTGGCTATATTTAGGGGTGTAACGTAGTTTAGTTTTCCATTAATAATTTAATTTTTCTAAATAAAATTTTTAATATGGCACATTTGTTTTCTTTTTATATCCAAAATAAATCCAAAATTTTAAAGAATAAAAAAAAAAAACAATGTTCAGGTAACCTAAAATCGAATTAAACCTAATTCAGCTAAGAAAACTTGACGATTCTATTTTTACTTATACATAATAATATCTGTGTCTTCAAAGAGGTAATTCCACTTTGTGTGTAAAATTAACATTTATCCATCTATTCTCCCAAAACAAAGCTTTTTTATTCCAAACACACGCAATTTTTTAATTTTGAATTAAATATAATAAGTTTTTGCAATTTTCAATTTTATATATATTTAAAAAAATTTTAATTTCTAAAATTTTCCGGTTTTCCGTTACTAAATTCGTATACAACTCCTTCACAAGTTATCATAAATTCCATGGAGCAGCCATTTTAAAACTCCAAATTTTAGAAAACAAATTTATCACTAGCTTTGGAAATTTTTACTATTTGTACTTAGGAGAACAAAAAACATAAAAACTTATTTTTCCTAGACCTTTTTTAGTTGCAGAGTGCTATCATTATTTTCGGTCTTTGGTTATTTTATTTCCCCCGTTTTAATTATTTGAAGATCCTTACTTAAAAATTAGACATAAACGAGATAATTTAAAAAAAATTCCAAAATAGTTAAAAGAAAATCCATAGAGTTTTTGCGTTTTTATTAATGACCAACACTGTACAAATTCCTGTTTTTATTTTCGTTCATCCACTTTTAAATTTCATCCCCATTTTTTCGTGTTTATCTTGTGGTCCATTTGCAGCAAAAAAAAAACATTGGTATAATGTATATAGAAGGGTGTCTTTTCTTATGAAAATAATTTTGTACTCTTTAATAATACAAAGGCTTACTGTAAAGATTGAAATTTTCTATCTTAAAAGTCAAAAGTAATAAAAATAGTTGTAGACAAATTAATACAAATTAAAAATTTTCCTTTGCATATAAGCATGGAAGTGCAGATAAAATTTTTAAAAATAAATATTAAATAAAAAATTGGTAATGAATATTTCATTGTGTGATACTTTTATAGTAAACATACATATTAAATAGATAAGGATGAATATACACAAAAAAATCAATACGAAATAAATTGATGTGTTTACTTGTAAGCTTTAATATTGTGACACTTCCCGTTTGTGGACCTAAAATGAAAAATAACCTACATATGTATGTATGTGATTTAATTAAATAACCGACACCAGACCTCACTTATATATTGTGTGTTCACATTAAAACAAATTAACAATATTTTGTGTAATATATTTTTTTCTTTATTTAAATTTTTAAAAAAGTTATACTGCAATAAATTAAAATACATAGGAAGCAAACAAAATTAATAAAAATGAGAAAACGTAATAAAAACATCAGTGGCTAACTTCACGCCTTTTTTGTTGCTGTCACGTTACGAACATCATTCACATACCTCTACACACATAATTCTCTTACTTAGCAGCCATCAAATTTGCTCACACAAAATACACTAGCCGAAGATGGGTGTATAAGTAAATTTAAAAAAAAAAATGTTTTTCTTCTTTTTGTTTTTTTACTCGTAAATACAAATATAACGGAATTTACATAGAACAAACGCACGAGTTAAAGTGTATTGCCTTATACATATGAATGAACCTGAGTATACGAGCGAGTAAAAGACGTGTAGAAAACAAAATGGAAAACTGTCGAAAAACAAAAAAAAAAAAACGAGTATAAAATCGAAATGTAATAATAGTAAAATAACCAATAATGTTAAAAAAAAACAAACAAAAAATATCAATTGCCAACCTCAAATGATTATAATCGTTTTAAGCAACTGCCAGAAATAACAACGTTATCAAAAATAAAGTTTATTAAGATGTATTTATTATTAATATGCAATCGTACGATACATACTTACATTCGTACATTAAAACATATAAATAACTTACAGAATACTTTAACATACAAACAATGATACTTGTTTACATTACATACTAATTATTTCCCTTTGTATGTATGTATATTGGTATACATCGAACAGATATTAATTAGTGAAAACGTCTTCCTCTATAAGTATAAGATAAAAATTGTAAATAAATAACCATAATCTATTAAAAACCTAAAAACATTTAATCATTCAAAAGCAATACTATTGAACCCACAAGGTTTTCAACTTTTTGATATGATAAAACTCGTGGCAAACAGAATTTATTGGGTCTTTTGCTGATCGTATTACTTACGTGCAACTTCTCAAATGGCAGACCCTTTTTGTAGGATCTGTTGAGGCATGTCGTAATGGCAAGAGAGGTAAGTATATTTTTAAAGCTCTTATAAATAAATAATTTAATATTTCTGCATTTCTGATAACTTTCCCCTATTTATGATTTTTTTTTTTGGTCCAACATACAGTTGACTCAGAAAGTGAGTGCTCATCCATACATTTTTTTAAAATGCACTATGTTTTCATTAAAATCCTTCACGGTTTTATTCAAAATAAGTATTAAAATAATACCTTTATTGCTCTTATTCAAATCCTTAAATTGGAAATTTCAAATGCCTTTACCCACAAAATAACAACAAAAAAACAAATTAAGTACCAATTTTATAGTTCAAAAAGTGAGGGCTCATCACTGATCAGCTTCGATTTCAAAACAAATAACGGTACATTGTGCAAACAAAAAAAGAAGAAAATAACAGAAAACGAAAATAAAATCATTTAAAGAAAAGTTCTAGGGAAAATTAGTTAATATTTTGTAAAAACTTTAAAATGGCACCAAAACGTAAAGAAACTACGGAAGAGGAGCGGAAAATAATAATAATAATGCGAAAATCTAACAACACGCTACGCAAAATTGGTGAGATAGTTAAAACCCCTTATTCTACTATCAAAAAAATCATTGATAAGTATAACAAGACGAAAAAAATTGCTAATGATCCAAGATGCGGACGCCCTCAGGCACTTTCTGATAGTGAAAAGAGGTATATTGTGCGGGAAATAAAGAAAAATCCCAAGCTACCGGCAACAGAATTAACGAGAACCATCAATACCAACTCTAAAAAGAGCGTTTGTCCAAACACAGTACGTAAAGTACTTCATGAGGGAGGGTACAGTAGCTGTGTTGCACGTAAGAAACCCTTTATAAGTAAAGTGAACAAAGCAAAGCGACTTAAATACGCCCAAGAACACCGAAATAAGTCCAGCGACTTTTGGAACAGAGTGGTTTTTACAGATGAAAGCAAATTTAATATATATGGAAACGATGGCAGATGTAGAGTGTGGAGAAAGCCCAATGAAGAATTTAAAGAAAAAAATTTGTGTCCCACATTTAAACATGGGGGAGGATCTGTGTTAGTTTGGGGATGTATGAGCGCTGCTGGAGTTGGAAATTTGCAGATTATTGATGGGATAATGGACCACAAGAAATACATTGACATTTTAAAAACCCATCTCCAGCCTAGTGTGCAAAAAATGGGTATTGCTGAAAACTTTATATTTACCCAAGACAACGACCCCAAACACACGGCACACAATACCAAGTTATGGTTATTATACAATACTCCAAAATGGATGGAAACTCCTCCCCAATCACCGGATATCAACCCTATTGAAAATTTGTGGGACCATTTAGAGAGAAAAATTAGAGAGAGGGAGATTAGAAACAAGGCTGAACTTGCCAATGCTCTGCAGGAAGAATGGGGAAAAATTCCACACCAGGTTACCCAAAACTTGGTCGATTCCCTTCCCAGAAGACTAGAAGCCATTGCTAAAAACAAAGGTTCCCATACCAAATATTAAAATTGATGTTCAGCGTGACTTTCTTGCGAAAGTTCGATATGAGCACTCACTTTTTGAAGTACAAAAAAATTAACTTATTTTTATTTACGCCTTATAATTCTGAAGTTTTTAATTTTCGTATTTATGTTTATAATAGTATTAATTATTACTTAAGAAAATGTCAAAATGTGATAAAAAATTTCTCTTTAGTACATTTAAATTAGTTTAAAAAATGTATTGTTTTATTTTATATGGGTATGAGTACTCACTTTCTGAGTCAACTGTACATACTTTTCATTTTTTAGTTTAAAGCCCTTCTATGGAAGTAGGATTTTATTTCATCAAGGTCCATGCATGAGTCAGTGTCCTTAATAACCACCTTTACTATTCTTCAGTTTCATATTTAGGGACAATTTTGCAGAAATCATGATCATGGTTGACTTGTATTTTTGAGTATAATATTTCATTTGAAGACTGGAAGTAGATTTAGACAATGATGATATAAAGGAAGGAACAATTTTCGAACGTCTTTATTTCGAGCCTCAAGTGCTTCTTCTGACATCATGCCAATTGGTAGCACAACATAATTTAAAAGTTCTGCTCCATGTATTAAAATTTTGTGAATTGAACTGGGCATGGATATTCATTGGCAAATATTTGAGCTGTTTCAAATGCGTACTGTTGAAAATCATCTGGATAAACATCGTATTCGCAAGCTTTAGCACGGAAAATAACGCCAAATCATTAATTAACATCTTCACTAAAGCCTGTTAATTGTACAACCAAAGTAGGTTGTTGAAAGAATCATCTATCTATGTTGCCATTATTTGTATTGCCACAACCAGCCATTGGTATATCCACTAGTAATGCCATTTTCTTTTTTAGCTCGGTTTGTACGTCAACTTTCTTATTTGGTCCACTAAGCTCTGAAGGGGCACTTCAGCACACAAATCTGTCACCAATAGTCTACTAGGATAGCTCCTCTGCTTAGCTAGTCTCAAAGTGTCATAAATGTTTTGCACATCGTGCTTTGGCAGCAGCCTGCATTAATTTGCATGTGTGTTTCATTTAACCATCATTTATATAAAGGACCAAGGCCCTTTCTGAAGTATATTTTACAGGAAGTTGGCTTGGCACTCAGATTCAATACTTTTTGGAATTTTTGCAGCCATGCCTTCATTTGAATCCAACATTTAAATCGACTTGGATCCAGTTCTTGTACCACTCCTGTTAAGACTAGAACGAGTTGCTGCAATTAGCTTGCTACACGAAGATTCAATTATTAATGAAGAAACTTTATTGGCCTTACTTTTTACGATACAAGCTGAATCTGTTTTACCGGTCGTCCAACTTGTGTAGAAGTTGTTGGACAAATTAACTCAAGTTCTACTTGTAACCAATATTTTTTTTTTTTTTTTTTTCAAAATATGCTAATCTATTGCAATCTTTCAATTTTTACACTAACTTGACAATAAACATTTTTAATGTTCTACCTATTGTACGGCACTGTTCTTCGTTATGATTACTTTTGTCTATTATGTTCCTAAATATGTAGATTTGTATAGCCAAACTTTTTTAGAAAAAAGTCGCAAAAAATTACATTGGATGATGAACATTTTACATTCACAAGAAACAGTACAAACAAAATAAATAGCAGGGGTGTGCTGGAAATCGAAAACGTAAAACGCAACAATTTTAAAGTTCTTTATTATACACTTTTAATCTAATTTTTATTATTTTAGTATATTTGCCAAAAAATTCTTTTAATATAAAAAACTTGTTAAAAAACGACTTGTAAAATTCTTGCGTTTTGCGTTTTCGGACACTTTTGGACAACAAAAGATCTGCTCTACAAAAGTTCACTAAAGCACATTCACCGGACGACACATCGAAGGCTGTTTTCTACTGATATTTGTAGCAACAATTTGTAAAACACAAGCTATACAACACTTTTTTTAAATACATACCACAAACTTAAAAAAACATTCGCTTAACTTGGAAAATAGAAAAATACTTTTACTGTTTACAGAGCTCGTACTGCACTATATCAAATAGCGGGAAAATTTGTAGCTGCACCTGTTATATTTGAAAGCTCACAGCTGTTCGAATATATAAGCTATGAGAAAACAAACGTGATCGATAAAGTGGGATATTGGTTATCGAAAATACCAAAACAAAATTCGCAATACCACATTTCAAATTTGAATTAAACGACGCTAGATTGACCGTTTTGTTTGCTGTGCACTGGTGGTTCAAACGGTTTATCTTCCGAAATTACAAATCGATTTTGAGAGCTTTTTTATGAGTTTTAATATAGATAATGGTGGAAGATCCAAAGATATAACGATGAGTATGGTCAAGGTTTTGGCTAAATATAAGAAAGGCCTTAAAATCGTGCACATAAATGCCCAAAGCTTAAATAATAAAATTGATGAATTTAGATTTGTTTTTGAGAATTCGGACATCGATATAATTTGTGTTTCTGAAACGTGGTTTGCAACAACGACTCCTGATAGCCTTATCTGTCTTGATGGGTATAAAGTTTTTAGGGCTGACAGGGAAAATCATGCCGGCGGTGTTGCCATTTTTGTGAAAAACGGTATTTCTTGTAGGATTTGCAATGTATCGTCTCTGGAGGATTGTTTATCTCCACAGGATGCCCAAAGAGTTGAAATTATTTTTGTTGAGGTCTCATCATTTAGTGGGAAGATGTTGGTTGGATGTGTTTACAGGCCAAATAAGAGAGTACCCTTGGCAGTTTTATATTCCACTCTCGAAACTCTCACAACGGAGTTTAATGACATAGTGATAACTGGGGATTTCAATTCAAATATTTTAGTAGATACCACACTTCCTGATAATATGTTATCGCTTGGTCTTTTTTCAGTTAATACGGCAAGTCCAACACATCATACCGCCACAACAAGTACCTTGATTGACCTTTTTTTCGTGTCCAACATTTCTAATGTAATGTGTTATGATCAGATATCGGCTCCTTGTTTTTCTAAACATGATTTGATATTCTTGACCTACAACTTTCGGGTGCAACCAGTTAATCGGTGTTTTAGTTTCCGTGACTTTAATAGTATTGACTATAATCTCTTGTACGAAAATTTTTCACACATCAATTGGAGTGATATTTATTATATGCCTTCAGTCGATGATCAATCTTCTTTCTTGGAGCACAATATTCAGTACCTTTACAGCGTAAATGTACCACCTAAATATAAGAAGATCTCTCAAAAACAAAAACCCTGGTGTACGCAAGCTGTCAGGGATGCCATACGCACAAGAGATGTGGCTTATGCAAGGTGGAAAAAATTTAGAACCCTGGAACTAAAACTTCAGTTTTCTCTAGCGAGAAATGTTGTCAATAGACGAATTAAACATGCCAAAACCGAATATTATTCCCAACGGTTTAGCTCGGCAATAGACTCTAGGCAAACTTGGAAAGCTATCCGTGAAATAGGTATTGGCAAAACTGACAAGAATAATGATTGCCAGATTGATGCAAATACTCTTAACGAATCTTTTACAAGCACTCCTCCGATACAAGCGAACCTCGACTTCTACGATTTTTCCTCACATTTGTCGAATATTAATATTGATAACCAGTTTTTTAGATTTTCCTATGTTTCTCAATATGATGTTATCTCGACCATCCAGTTAATGAAATCCAACGCAGTGGGATTTGATAATATGCACCCAAAATTTGTAAAGATAATTTTGCCTTTGATTTTACCTTATATTAATCATTTGTTTAATACTATTATAATGTCTAGTACGTATCCGTTAAGATGGAAACATGCGAAAGTTATTCCGTTACCTAAGTCAAATGGTGAATATCGACCAATAGCCATCTTGTGCTATCTATCTAAAGTTTTGGAAAAACTATTGCATAGTCAAATGTTGGGATATATTAATGAACATAATTTGCTTTCTAATATGCAATCTGGTTTTCGCCGGGGTCATAGCTGTATTACAGCTCTTGCGGAGGTATGTGAGAATATACGACAGAGACTTGATAATGGGGACATTAACTTTTTGGTGCTTCTTGATCATTCAAAGGCATTTGACACAGTGGATCATCAGATGCTTATTAGTAAGCTGAGACACTTTTTTCGATTTGCCAATACATCTACCAATCTCATTTTTTCTTACCTTTCGGCGCGTACACAATCGGTATTTTTGAACGACTCTTGGTCAAACTCTTTATCTCTAATTAAAGGAGTGCCACAGGGCTCTATTTTGGGGCCACTTCTTTTTTCGATATATGTAAATGACTTACCTGAACAATTATCCAATTGCAAAGTCCACTTGTATGCGGATGATGTGCAACTTTTTTTAAGTAGCCCTGTTAATAGTATTGCTTTGGTTATATCATCTGTAAATACTGAAATGAACAAAATATACCTGTGGGCTTCTGCAAACGGGCTCTGTTTGAATCCTCGAAAATCCAAGTGCATTGTTATATGTAGAAAAAGTATTGCCAATACCATTGTTCCTATTATTGCTGATAACATTGTCATTAACGGTGAAAAGATTGAGATTGTGAGGGCAGCGAAAAATTTGGGAATAATTTTTAACAATAGTCTCACTTGGAACGATCATGTGAACTCTTTAGTTGGTCAGTCCTATATTAAGTTGCGGGCCCTATGGTTGACACAATTCTTTACCCCATTGAGGATAAGAATTTTACTTGCCAAGACATATCTGATTCCTAGTTTAATTTATGGATGTGAACTGTTTGCAAACTGTGATTCAATTAGCAAAAGAAAATTAAATACTTTATTCAACAATATTTTGAGATATGTGTACGGTCTAAGACGCTTCGATCGTGTTTCATCCGTTTCAAACAGTCTGTATGGAGTCTCTTTCGAAAATTTTTTGAAAATCCGAACCCTTATTTTTTTACACAGGGTGATAAACACTAAAACCCCCAAATATTTATTTGAGAGGATACGTTTTTTTCAATCTCGAAGGAACCATAATATTATAATTCCACGGCATCAAACCTTAGTCTCCGAATGGCAGTTTTTTATTCATGCCGCTCGTCTTTGGAACCTTCTTCCACTAAATCAACAACTAATCGTAATGCTAACAGTTTCAAAAGGTTTTTATATAACTTTTTTTCATAATTGTTTTTTGATTGAAAATGTTTTTATATGACTTTTATTCTTTTTAATAATTGTATTTTTTGCTTGTTTTAATACTATGAACTATGAACCATTTTGTAATAATTAAATGTAAATTAATATTCTTGTAACTTTTTGCGTTCTTGTACTGTAATTATAAGACACTGAAATAAAATTAATAAAAATTAAATTAAATTAAATTATCTTTCAGCTTATAAATATTTAGATAATGTTGGTACCAAACCAACCTTTGATGATTTTGGAATGCGACGCCGCACCGTGTCTGAAAATTTTATTTTATTGGCCTAAAGTCCAATTTTTGTTTGTCACCAATTTTATAATAGTTAACATATTAAAACTAAGGTAGCCAAAAAATTATGTCAAAATATTGGTAATTGTGGCTGTGCCATGTTGTTAAACACAACTTTTTCAGAAAAAAAGGGTTTTTTTTTAATATTTAGTCCGAAAGAAATTATCATTGCACAAAAACTATCAGCGATAATGACCTGCTAGCTTTTTTGTTAGGTTGGTAGTCTTGTTATCTTTAAAAAGGTAATATTTGCGACCATTGTGTTATTTATATTTGAGATGTTAAGACATATTTTCTAAACCACTATATTTTTGTCAAATTTTAACTTTAGTAGAATAGTACTTTTGCGGATCAAAAGGGATTAAGAAGGTAAAATCACTTAAGAAAAACGTATAGCTACCCCGATTAATCCTTATCCGTTACACAAACGTATTTTATAGTAGAATTAAGAGCTTAGACACGCGTTTACGCTAAACAGGTTTATTCTGAATCCCAATTTAGATGGAATTTTTAAATTTTGTTTGGTCTTTTTATTTTATCTGTTTATGTGACTCTAATAATATTCCATGACCCTATAGCTATGCAATGCGTTGTTAAATTTGTGTCAGGTATTTTATAGCATATGAATAAAAGGATTTTAATTTTTTTAATCCTTTTTATTCTACCTGTATTTGGTATATATTTGGAAAAATGAGACACCATCTTCTACGAAATATTGCAGACCTATTAAATTTGAATTCAAAAAAGAAACTCATGATGCCATTAACAAAGAAGTTTTTTTGTTTTAATTCCCTATGCTTATACCCGCGAAGCTTGACGCTTGTCTGCAGGAAAGAAACCAGAGTCTCTGGCGGGAATCGAACCCGCAATCCCGGGGTTGATAGACTAGCTCACTACTAGCTAGCCTACCGGGGCACCCAAAGTTAGTGATATCAAGGCCCAAATTGCAATACTACAGCCATTACAGTTAGATTTAGATGGGCAGCAAATTGAAGTTAGCTACCAATTAGTGCTAACTATGATAGATGGAAAAGTAGGCCAGGCTTTGACTAACACGAAGTCTGCATGCAGCTTCATCATATCCCATGCAATATCAAGCCAGTTTAACCAAGTCCCGACAAAATTATTAGATAATACTGATGCATGTGAATTTGGATTATCACCACTACATACAAGAATACGCCTTATGGAACACAAAATTAAAATCAGTTATGATTTCGATTTCGGATCTTTAGGATCAATAAGAAACAACGAAACCAACAAGGAGTTAAGAAGTTAAAATAGAAAACATGTTCAAGATGAATATCGCAAATTTGGGTTGATTATAGATCAGCCGAAACAAGGGTTAGGCAATAAAAATGATGGCAATACCCCAAGAAGATTCTGTTCAGATCCAGAAACAGCATCTGAAATAACAGGTGTTGATTTTAACCTCATTTTTAGATTTAAAATAATCCTAGAAGTACTTGCGTACAATGAAGAAATAAGATCTTTATTCTACTTTAAAATACGCTAGTGTGAACGTAGTGTAACGGATATGGATGAATCAGGGTAGCTATACGTTTTTCTGATTGTGTAACAGTAATATGTACTACCTGAATTATGTTCGATCACGATCAATTTTCCCTACATCATAAAATTTTGTTTGAAGGCAATAGCACATGATTTCTGTTACTTCTGCAAACATTTTTGCGGAATAAAAAAAATTGTAAAAAAACAATTTCAAAGAAAAAATTTTTTTTTGTAATTTCATTAAAATTACCTTATTAATCCCTTTTGATCCGCAAAAAATCTACTCTACTAAAGTACAAGAGTATACTCAGGGTTAAAGAAAACACTTTCTCCTTTCTATCAGTGGTTTTACCTTCTTAATCATTTTTGATCCGCAAAAGTTCTATTCTACTAAAGTTGAGATTTGACAAAAATATAGTAGTTTAGAAAATATGTCCTAACATCTCAAATATAAATAGCACAACAGTCGCAAATATTACCTTTTTAAAGATAACAAGACTACCAACCTAGCAATAAAGCTAGCAGGCAGTGTTGGGCAAAATACATGGTTTGCGGTATTTAAAATACAAAATACTTGCTGGCCATGTATTTAAAATACAAAATACTTTCAGGTTATGTATTTAAAATACAATATACAAAATACTTACACATCCTGTATGTATTTAAAATACAAAATACTTCCATTTATTGTACGTATTTCAAATACAACATGCAAAATACTTCCACATCATGTACATGCATATATTTAAAATACGAAATACAATATTTTTATTTAAACCAAAAAATACATTAGGTAAAACTAATTCACAAAACAATTGTTTCCTTTCATAAATACCAGATTTTTTAATGTAGCATCTGACAAAGAGTTTCTTGTTGGAGAATAAATAAAACCTGCTGAAGAAAATAATCTTTCTACAGGTCCTGATGAGCACAAACTTGTATTAAATTCTATGAATACTCTTTTTATATTTGGATAGCTGTCAAGAGTGATAATGTCTTTGCTCTTGTCACTGAGGAAACTGACAAATTTCAACTCCAAATTTGATGTCCTAGATTCACCATCATCCCTATCTACGAAAACAACAAAATCATCGTCTTCTTTACTGGTGCTTCTACTTCTGATATTTCCAGGTGTCTTTTTAAGTTTTTTGTAATTTTCTTCCAGAGTATAAATTGCAAGATTTTGGATTCTTTGCCTTTCTTTTGTAGTGATGTTTTCTGGCAGCCAACGCATCTTATAACCAGGATGATAACAGGAGGCCAAAATAGCTCTATTTATTTCCAGTGATGGTTTAAAAAACTTATCGAATCTTTTTCCAAGCTCTCTTTTAGTAGTGGTATAATAGGACTTAAATGTCTTAAATTGTTTCCATTCAACCAATTTAATCTTGTTCTAACAGACATTAAAGTCGGCAAAAGTTTTCAGTAATAACAGTTGTTACCCTGAAGGCAATCTAAAGCAGTGGCAATAGATTTCAAAACTACAATGAATTCCTCTAAATATTCTAGTTCTATAGCCGCGAAAGTGCTCACCTTACTTAACTTACCAAATAATTCATTTAATTTGGACTTACTTTTCATAAGTTGTGCTATAGAATCATACAGAGAGTTCCATCTTGTGGGGCAAGGATATATTAATTGATGACCAAGGCAATCTTTTATGATTTCTGCCGATTTGGGCCTTCTAGACATATTCCATAATAAAGTACACTTACCAACTGCCGAATAATGAATTCTGCTAGCTTGTGAGTTTTTTATATGATTATTCATATCTGTAGTGGCCAAAAGACTTAATGTGTGGCTGGCACATCTGATGTGTCTGGGCAAATGTGGCTGTCTAGTTTCATCATCTGATGTATTTGCTGGTTTGCGGCGTTTCGAAGTTGCGTCATTTTAAAATTTCTGTGATTTCGAAGTTGCGTCGTTTGTGTTTCACTTTGCGTCGCATGGCTTCGAAGTTGCGTCGCTTGTGCTTGATTTGCATCGCTAATATTCTTGTACAAAGCTTAAACAGAAAAAGGGGATTTCCCGTTGAAGTCTAATGCAAATATTTAAGTGAAGGTTGTCTGCTGATTGCAACTGGTTTCAAATTATATTTGCTGAAGTAAAGTTATTTTGCAGCAACGAGCCAAAAAAAATCAAATAAGCTTAGAACAAAAACTAAAAATTTTGACGTGTTTTAAATCAGGGGTAAAGGCTGTTGACATTGAAAGAAACCTTGCACTAGCCCCTTCTACAATAAAATACATCTATAATCCAGTGACGCTGATAAAATTAAGAAATTTTTTGAAACAAGAACATCGTTACAACATAAACAGGTTACAAAAATGAGAAAAAATGGAGCCTCTTCTTACTATTTAGGTTGATGTTCAAAATCAGCGATGAAAGCCCTTAAAACAAAAGGTTATTCAAAAGAAACTCTTAACTTTATTTCAAGATCTAAAATAAAAGTATCCGTTTTAAAGTTTATCAAATCAAAATTTTTTTTCAGCCAAAATTATGAATCAATACAAAAAATTGGCAAATCGTGCTTCGGTTTGCGTCGAGTTTTCACGGTCCCAATTACCGACGCAAACCGGGGTATTGGTGTATAGTTAACTTTTGTGGAAGGTTATCAAAAATTTTTACGAAATTGGGATCATCAACTGTACTTAAAGGTTTCATACGCTTTAAAGTTTAGTTAAGTTTGTTTCAGTTTGTTTTCATCAATTAAAGTCGGGTTTGTTCTTTTACCACGGATTTGTTGATGTAATTTGCTGCTTTCATACTCACTTAAAATATGAGGATGCTTTCTCTTAATGTAAATTACAGGAATTAATAATAATCTTGGCACTGTATTTGATTATATCTTACCTTTAAATGAAGTCTGAAATTGCTCGTCGCCTTTAGGCTTCCTTTGATAACGGCTTTGCATTCAACACAAGACGCCTGAATTTTATCTTTATCACTTCTTTTACCCTCACTGATCACTTTATGTGAATTCACTTTAAAATACTTTCCGTCACTTAAAATTAGTGGATATTTTATATTAGTTATATCATTATCTTCATCGCACACATCATTCTGCATAGCGTCTACAGATGTTGATGGAAATTCTTCATCCATTGCAAAATTTAAATGTGATTACATACAAAAATGAATTTGCTTAAAAAACTCCCAACTAAATGTTCCATAAAAATAACGGAACTTAGAAAAAATAATAATGTCAAAACTAAGATGTATTCACTTCACAGGTGGTGTTACTAACACAGGCTCACACTATTCTTGCTCGTACATACGTTGAAAATTGTTCGCTCTTATGTTGACAACTAATCTCCTAATGCAAAAAGAACCATGTTTTTGTTTTTATTGTTAAACTTGTTGTCGTAACAGTACCACCTGAAAAATAAATTCGGCTTGTAACATTGAATTGACAACTCTTAGAATTTGTATAGTTACGTTTTTTAGCGATTCTAGTTTTTGGTAGATTAAAATGCAATCAACCATCAATAAACTGACAGAATGTATTTTGTAAACTGTGTTTTTAAAATACAAAATACTCCCATTTTTTATGTATTTAAAATACAAACTACTTATATTTATTGTATGTATTTAAAATACAAAATACTTGCACGTCATGTATTTAAAATACAAATACAAAATACGTATTTGTATTATAAATACGTATTTCAAATACATGTATTTCAAATACTGCCCAGCCCTGCTAGCAGGTCATTATCGCTGATAGTTTTTGTGCAATGATAAATTCTTTCGGATTAAATATTAAAAAAAACGCTTTTTTCTGAATTTAAAAAAAAGTTGTTTTTAACATGGTACAAACACAATTACCAATACTTTGACCTAATTTTTTGGCTACCTTAGTTTTAATATGTTAACTATTAAATTATAACTATTTCCTATCCAAACAAAAACACAAATTGGTTAAAGTATAAAATGCATGTGAGCTCTCACCTATCACAGTGCATTCCCCTAAAAAATTCATCTGACATCAAAATAGCTGTCGACCGATTTACAGAAGTCTTGGATACTGCAGCAAGAAATGCAACCCCAATCAAGCGGACAATTAAACGTGCTCCTTACAATATATCGACGGATATAGAGACCCTTATCAGAGAAAAAAGGAAGTTAAGAAGACAATGGCAAAACAGTCGTTCCCCAACCACTAAGGCCCAACTACAATTATGCCTGACCACTCTTCGCAACAAATTGAGACAGAACCACGAGACTGCAATAGAAGGCTATCTAAACAGCCTAGACGCCACAAAAAACTCCAATTATAGCTTATGGAAGGCTGTACGGCATATGAAATGCCCTACAACCCAAGAATCTCCATTAAGACTGGAAAACCGCACTTCGGCCAAAAACACACATGAAAAATTAAACGCTTTCGCGGGCCACCTTGAGAAAGTTTTCACGCCACATGATGCACATACTTGTTCCTGTCGTCCAATCATTCCTGATAAGGTAAACCATCCATTAAAATTTAACATAACTCAAGTAAAATCTGCAATAGAAAAAGTGAATATTAGAAAATCTCCCGGACCTGACCGCATCACAGGGTCAATGATAAGAAACCTACCAATCGAAGCTTTTCGAAAAAATATTCGTTTTAAGTATAACTCCTCATCTAAATGAACACGACATCATCCCGGATCACCAGTTCGGATTCAGTGCGAAACATGGTACAAGAGAACAAGTGCATAGAATTGTCACCCTTATTAGATGGGAGTTTGAGAAAAAGCAATACTGCTCAGCCCTGTTTATAGACATTTCCCAAGCATTTGACAAAGTTTGGCATGATGGGCTACTCATCAAAATAACACGAATGCTTCCTCAAAACACTCACAAGCTTCTGGAGAGCTATCTAACAGGCAGAACATTCATAGTAAGGTCGCAAGATAAATACTCCCCCCTCAAGAAAATTACTGCTGGTGTCCCCCAAGGCAGCATATTAGGACCGCTTCTATATATAATATACACAGCGGATATGCCAACAAACCTGAGCACGCATACCTCTACATTTGCAGACGACACAGCATTTATTAGCGTTAACCATGACCCAAAAGTCGCATCGCAAAATCTGCAGTCCCACATCAATGAACTAGAGGCATGGCTAGAAAAATGGAGAATAAAGGTTAACCCGGCTAAATGTGCTCACTTAACTTTCACGCTCAGAAGACAAACGTGCCCAGCAGTAAAAATAAATAACATCACTGTTCCGGTAGAAAACCATGTAAAGTACTTGGGAGTTCATATAGATAGACGTTTGACCTGGTCTCGTCATATCGAAGCGAAAATAACGGCTATGAAACTTAAAGCAGCTCAACTACATTGGCTTCTCGGTAGAAACTCAAACTTGTCTTTAGACAACAAAGTTCTTCTATACAAGTCCATCATAAAACCAATATGGACATATGGCATCCAATTATGGGGTACTGCATGCGCATCTAACATCCAAAAGCTTCAAAGAAGACAGTCTAGAATATTACGACAAATTGTCTGCGCCCCATGGTATATACGTAATGATATTATCCACAGAGATCTCAACGTCCCCACTATCCAGGAGGAAATTAAAAAATATTCAATAAGCTACATCGATAAACTAATGGTTCACCCTAACTACCTCGCTCGGGGTTTGCTTCAGTTCGAAGGTCACCAGAGGCTAAAAAGAACCGATACTTTGAGCCTTACTAGAAGACAGTCTTAAAAATTTGAATACAGCAGTTAGTGGTTACACAGGTAACAACTAATAAACAACAAGTAGAATTAAGATTTGAATACATATTGTAAATTTCGATAAGAAAGATTCAATAATAAAAATAAATTATTATTAAAAAAAAAAAAAAAAAAAAAATTTCCTCCCTACGTGTTTTCCCATAAGGAGGAATTTTTTCTTCTCATAGGGAGGAATTTTTAAATTGAAATGTTACTTTAAACTTAGATATTCTAGATACATTTTTCAACTTTTTTTTTTTTTTTTTTTGCTCCAATGGATTTTTCCATAAGGAGGAATTTTAAAAATAAACAAAATAAAAAAAAATTTTGAGTAATTTTAAATAAAAAAAGAGAATTATATAAAGTTGATTATATTTTCTTCAATGAAGAGAAATTTAAAAATGCGTACAAATAAATTGTTTGAGTATTTTAAAATAAGATAGAGTAATGTGTAAAATATTTAGAATATGCAGCACATGTAAGTATAGAGATTCACTCAATTTGAAAGTTTGCCATTAATATAAAAAGGCTTAGGGAGTGTATTCCACATCATTATTATAATTGTCACTTTAAAGGAAACTTAATAAAAATGGTAAGCATTTCGAACATAATAAAGGTATATTTAATTATTTATTATGTTTTTTTGTTTGTTTTCAGATGTATAAAAAAATTGTGAATATTGCCCAAGGTATTAAGCCTGAGTATATTAGAAAAGATGATATACCTTTAAACCAATCTTTGAAAATTGTGAATTTGAATGGAAAGAAACACAATATGGTATAAAAGTCATTGCCAATTTAGACGACAATAAATGGTTTTATCTCCCCAATAGAATGACAAAATTTTTAAATAAGGAGGATCCATACTTAACTCAAATGAATGATAAAGTTTGGACAATTATTTACAAGGGGCGTCAATTACCAAATGGACCTGCAATATTCGATTTAAATTATACCTAAACTCTGAAAAAAATCCTTACAATAAAGATAAATATAATAAAAGAAAAACAAGATTTTTTTTTTTAATTTTTATTCCTTTTATTTAAAATAATTTTACATAAAAAATTTAAAATTTAATTTCCAAGAAATAAGAATCGTCGTCCTCCAAAAATTTTTTTATGATGTCGGGAATCTCCTCCTTCGCGTTGTCGAGGATCTCTTCCTTTATGTTCATCTCTGCGGGATTTGGATTTTGAAATTTGGATTTCTTAGCACTAAAATTATGCACTCGCATAAAGTGCCTTTTTTTGTTATATTTGTTTGCAAACGTTAAATGTTTGCAAAACTCGCAACTGATTTTAACGCTTTCCATTTTTTAATTAAATAAAAATATTAAAAAATCTTTTGAAAATACCTCGTAAAACATATATTTATTTACTTATAAACTTTTTTTATTTTGGTATACATATTTAAAGTTAATCAAAGCATATTTTGAAAACTGATCTATGATTATTGAACTTTTAAGAACATTCTGGTAAAAAGTAAATATACAATTGTTATTGTGGAAATTAAAAGTCAATAAACTTTTCGTTATGATAAAAAGTGCAATCGTATGCATTTTTAAAGTTTAAACATTAACCTTGAATGTTTGCTTCATATTAAATTATGAGTTAATAAACTTTTCATAAGTGAAAAAATGCAATCGTAGCAGTTTTTAAGTTTAAGAATTAACCTTGAAAGTTGGCTTCAAATTAAGCCATGAATTAATGAACTTTTTTAAACGTAATAATGCATTTACAAATAGATTTGGCTACATACGATATATACATATATACTGATGTTTAAATTCTTCTGATATATCACACTTATATCTTAAAATTTTGAAACGAGAAACATTCAAATTAGAGAATCCAAACAAATCAGAACTAAAATGTCTTACTTAAAAGAATATGTACATAATTTTTTACAAGACTTTGAAAATGTTCTGATGTTTGAGCACAGGGAGTGCATATACCATTTTGTTACAATGTTAGAGGAAAATGAGGAGTACGGTGTAGATGACTACGATGAAGGACTAAACGTGCCTCATTTTGAATGCTGTCCATGGCATAACAACAATTGTAAAGAGGGTCCATATCCGTGCAGGTGTACGGTATACTACCTCAGAAAAATAAATGTAGTCAATTTAATAAATAGTTATAAGGTTATATTTAAAAATTAATAAAGAGCAAATATAAAAAAAAAAAAATGTGTTTCTTTTCTTATTTTTTATCTTTTATTATATTCTTAAAAATTCTTAAAAATATACTTAAATAAACTTACAACTAATATATCATTGTAATATAAATTAAAATAATTAAATAATTTTAAAATTAGTTTGAAACTCATATTTTTAGATCTTAAATAAATAAATACACAACAATAAACTCCACATAAAATTGAAGTTTCACTCTGAATTCGAAGACTATTATAAAGAAAAGTTTCACAATTTTTATCTAAAAATAATCTAAAGTATTTATTTGGAGATTGGCCAGCAGAACAAAAGTACTCAGCAGGTTTGTTTTTAGGAAAATAAAAAGCAACCCAATGCTCTCCAGGCTTATGTGATGGATCAGTGTTAGCAACGTAAAATGACGGTTTTAAAACTGGATGTGTTGGCAAATTATTACATGCAAATACACCTTTAAATTTATATTTGGTTATATTATTGGAGTTCAAAGTATTTTTAATATTAATTAAATTCATAGTGTTTGAATAATATTACGCGTTCTATCAATTTCTATAACACTATCAAATTCACAGTATACTAAGCACGTTATTGCTTCAACAATTGGTTTTCCAAAACGCCCTTCAATACGAATAGTTCCCTGGTTAATTAAGTTACCGCAATTGGAATTATTATTATGATCTGGTGTTAAGTCGAAAGCAAGTAAAAAATATCCGTTATCAAAAAGTTCTTTAGTTATTTGATGACCTTTATCGAAATGATGAATTCCAGTTCCTTGAAATAGTGTTTGATAACCACGAGTACTTATTATTCCTCCGTTATTGTAGTTAAGTTCAATTGGTTGTGCAGGAAATTGTACTCCATTAACAACCAAATTAAATCTTTGTAAATTAAAATGTTGAAAGTTAAATGGATTTTCTTTTTTCTCTCCAGTATATGCTTTATTAGACACCATTCCAAAAATTAAAAAATTTGGTAACTGTCCTAGTATAACGTTATCTAAAGTTAATGAGTGATTTCCAGGGTGTATTGTAAACGTTTTTATTTCTACTCTTTTATAAGGATAAATAGCATTTCTTGATTGTAATACATTATGATGAGCCATTAGAATATTATGATTAATAGTAAGATGGTTTATATATAAATTAGCTTCATGTATTTTAATATAGGATTCATTTTTATCGCCACCTTCTAAAATGTAAAATTCCGGTTTTTCCAAATTTAATGTTACCTTTAGATCAACATTATTAAGCAAGTATTTTTGTTGGTTAAAGACATCAACATGAAGTTTTCCAAAAAGCTCTACTCTCTTCCCATCCTTAAATAGCTTTTTTCTCTTGTCTAAACCAGGATTTTCTTTATTAACTAATGAATTTATTTTATTTGTATCAATAGCCCAGCCACATGATTCAAGATGTGTTGATCTAGCATCATTTCCATAATTTAACAATTTTTCGATATAAGCCCTAAAGTGATAGTTATTGTCAGGTTGTGATACATTTTTATTGTTAAGGTGTACAATACAATTTCTAAACAAGGAGTGCAGTAAGTTATTAACTACTCCTCCGTTTCCTTTTAATTCACGGACTAGTCGAAGATAAATACTGTTCAGATCTCGATATGTTTCACCATTGCCTAGTGATACAAATTCAATTGTGCTCGAATTATCTAGTGAGGCAATTGGATTGTAGCATATTTCTTCGGTTTTAACAACGCTGGTTTGAATTGGAGGATATTCAAATAAATCCAACTCACTCTTCATACATTCTATAAATCCTGACATTTCCAATTTCCAAAAATATCCTTAAAGTTCTTTCCTCTACAACGTTTTGATTTAATATGTTGCTTTTGCTTTAAACGTTTAAGTTTAATACGTCGACCTTTACCTTTCTGCATTGTTTTCATTTTATCAATAGTAGCTTCTTTTATATTTTGTATGACCTTTTTTCCTTTGTTTAGTAAGATTTCTTTTATTGGCTTTGTTCCAATTTCTTCTAAAATTTCCTTTTCAATATCTAATGATTTATTCTTTAATATATTCATCCCCGTTTTAAATAAGGGTTTTAAATGTGAAAATACAGCCGAAAATATGGATCCAATACCACGACCGTATTGTAAAATTCTTGGTGCGTGATATATTTCACCAATATTTTGTATATTTTCTCCAGACTGATTATTATAATAACTTGTATAAATCATATCCATGGTTGTAATAAAAATGATTAATTTTGTTTGGTTACACACCTATTTTATATACACTTTTTTTTTAAAGTGTAGAGTACAATAGACGGGAACTAATTTATTAAAGCTTATCTCTTCTCCTTCATCATTTCGAATCATTATGGAAATATCATTTATATTATAGACTTCAAGAGGAAAATATTCAATTCTATTGAAATGAATATAGTTCTTTAATGTTGCTACTGAAAATATTTTTAAACATTTAATTTTTTTACTACCAACATTCCGAGGTTTTATTATATCAGTATAAATAAATATGTTTTCACTTATATCAGACGATTCAAATTTATTAATAAACTGATTTATGTTGTCAGAGAATTTGTTCAAAGATTTTTCCAAAATATAATTTGTTGATGATAAAATGGGTTCTTTTTCATTATTTGATGATTCTGGACTTTCTATATTTACGCTACGAGTATCTTTTTCTCTTGATGATTAAATTGGATCTTTTTCATTATTTGATGGTTCTGAGCTTTTTGTATTTACGTTACGAGTGTTTTTTTCTCTCATAGGTATATTAGATTGGTGCTTATCAATGTTTAATGTATTTAAAAATTTTGAAGTTTTATTTATATTTTTTAGTTTCAGCGCGTCAGATGTTTCCATAAGTTCTTTAAATTTTGTTTTTATTTCATCGTATTCATTATTAGAGTCAATTTTTAATGTTTTTACAGATTGATTATTTAAATTTGAAATGTTGCGTTTTTTACGTTTAAGTATATTTTGATTCATATTTAGTTGTTTATTCGCTATCGAGAAGGATATATCTGATAATCCGACTTCCCGCTGGTCACTCATGCTAAGACATTGCTTTAATAAATTTGTGAAAGTACTAGAGGTGTTTTTATATAAATTTACTGAATCATTACTTAATAAAGTAACATAAATACTATTTTCCTCTGTGCTTGATGCCATATTTATTAGAAATGTTAAATATTATAAGTTGTGTGTTATACACATATGAAAAATTTAGTTTATCAACTAAAATCTGTTTGATTAATCCATGAATTATATTCTTTTCCGAAACCCAACCATTTTACAAATAGTTTTTCGCCTCTAGGTTTTAAAACTTTTTCAACTAAAAAGATGTTAGGAACTTTAGTTTTTAATAACTCCTCTTGATAAAATCCACCTTTAATTAAATGTCCATTAAAATCTTTTAGCTGGTATGTGACAGGGTTTGTTGCATTTATTTTATTAACTTTAAAAACTTCTGTAGACCAATTTGGTGTATACCCCTTTTCAAAAACATTTTTATATTTGCTTATGCGAACAAAATCGTTTATATTGAATTTTCCGCTTTTAAAAACTTTTAAATTTCGCTTGTTGACTGAATTAGGTTTCATCTTTATACTCCGATGATAAGATGAATTATATTCTTTCAACAGTTTATCTAATACATCTATCCAGTTATAATTTCCTTGCATACTAAATTGTTTCCACATTTTATTTTTTAAAGTTCTATTAAATCGTTCAACTATTGACGCTTTTAAATTTGAATAGGTATGGTAATGATTAATATTTAGCTATTTCATTAGAGTTTTGAAATATGTGTTATAAAATTCTTTTCCTTGGTCTGAATACAGGTTTTCAGGAGCTTTGTTACTGTTTAAATTTACAATACTTTTAAATGAATTTGAAACCTTAAATCCTGTTTTAGTTTTTAATGGCACAGCGTAGGCATACTTTGAAAAAACATCAATTACAGTAAGCATATACTTGAAACCTTTATTAAATTTTGCATATGGTAACATCTCCACCAAATCTATTTGCCAAGTATCTAAAATTCCCTTTTGAATAAACCTACGTCGCTTAAAGTTTTTTCTAGCTTGACTATGAATTTCGTCAATAAGATTTTTTCTACTCATATTAATTAAAATATTCTTCCTTTTTAATTCATTAACAAATAGCTTTTAAGAGTGCAAACATGTTTCATCAGTTTATATATCCATTTACAATGATGGTTTGTGGTCCCTCAGGCTGTGGGAAATCTACTTTTATTAAAAATATTATAAAAAATCAAAATATAATATCTAAAGATATAGACCGAATCATATGGTGTTATTCTGAAATAAATGCACTTCCAAATATAGAAAATGTAGAGTTTGTTAAAGGAATTCCAGAGTCTTTTAATACGAATGACGAAGAATCTACTTTAATAATATTGGATGATTTAATGCTTGAATCATCAAATAAGAAAGTTTGTGAACTATTTACAAAAGGATCTCATCATAGAAACTTAAGCGTAATTTTAGTTACACAAAATATTTTTCATAAAGGGTCTTATTCGCGAGATATATCATTAAACTCCAAATATATAGTTATGTTTAAAAAGCCAAGAGATAAGACACAATTCCAACATCTAGCTCGTCAAGTATATCCAGAAAACTCAAAATCTTTAGTAGATGTATATAATCATTGTACAGAACAGGCTCATGGTTATTTAATAGTTGATCTTACTCAAGAAATACCAAACGCTTTAAGATTTAGATCAAATATTTTTAATACAGATTACTATATACATATATGCAAATATAAACAATGACTTCAAATCTAAAGTTACTGAAGGAGAACAAACATATTCTCTATGTTCTTAAAAAAGCGGATCACAAACTACGAAATGCAATTTTGAAAAATGTTGACAATGTTGTTATCAAAACTTTAAATGAAATTATTTTAAATATTATAAACAGAAATCATAAAATAAACAAAAATGTGTTTGAAAAACTAAAACCATATAAAAATACTTTGAGGAAAGTTTGCTCATCACAAACCTCTATGCGTCAAAAGAGGAAACATCTTATTCAAAAGGGAGGATTTTTACCCATTATTATTACATCAATATTAAGTGGAGTCATTGGAAAAATTTTAGAAAATGTCAAATAAATTATCAAAACTTATAGTTCTACATCCATCAACTTACGAAAAATTTAAAGTTAAACATTCTGACTCAGATTTTTTTACATCGGAAACTCTTGCCAATATATGGTTCACATACACTGAAGGATATAAACCAATGGTATTATATTAAACAAGAACTTGCTAAATATTTAATTGGATCCCAACGATCATCTAATCAGAATAAAATATCAACAATGCATAATTTGCGCGATTATGAAACTCAAACGAAAAAGGTATATAAAAAGCATATTGAAACGCAAACAATTACACCTCAGTCGAGTAGTTAGCACTGCAAACAGATTTGAATTTGCCTGAAGATATTTACACAAATAATGATGACCAGAACGATATGGATACAACAATACAAAAATTTAATCCTTCTTCTGCATCTTCCGTAGCTAAGCGTCTTAAAAGCTTTTCGGAAAAAGGAACTCCAAAAATTAGAATATTATCCAAAACTGATAACTATTCAAATATGAAACAATCAACTTTCCCTTATCAATATTCTCCTCGTGTTACAAGAAATCGAAAGAAATTAGATTACGATAATGAAAATGTATTATGGCAAAATATTTAAAGAAATAAAACTCTTTTTTTGTTTATAATATATGTATATAAAAATGATTTATTTTTAATTTTAAATAATATTTACATGAAAAAATGTTTCTTTAGTATTCAATTTCCATTAAATATTCATCATCATCATTATCTTTTTGAAACTGATCTTTATAATTAATTAAATCTACGTCTACTTTCATTAGGTAGTCATCATCTTCATCAAATTTTAAAAATTGTTGCTTGTAGTGACCCCAAGCAGGAGTATTAACATTATTATCACAAATATATCTCTTATTATCTAAATAACTTAATGATATTTTATTAATTAAGGAGGTATATAACACATGTAGTTTTGACTAAAAAAATATACATATTTCCATAATAAATTTGTTTGTTAAATAAACAGTTTTTAAAATCAGATAGACTTAAACTGTTACATATGCTACTCTTGACAACCTTAGCCTTTTTAATTTCCTGCATATCTGCTGTTTTAAAGGCATACATTTTTGCTCTCAAGCCTACAAATTCTTTCATAATAATTCCATTATTTTCGTCTTTCATCATCCCTAAGACTTTTTTATTTTTTTTTTTTGGTATTCCAAATTTATTATTTGTTTCATACTCTGATGTATCAAACTTTAAATCAATGTCGTTAATTATATCTTTATAGAAGTCATTCGTTTCAAATGTATAAATAAATGAATCTGTGTCCATATAATTTAATTCTACTTTAGTTTTATATTTTGGTAATATGTAATCGTAATGAAAATCATACATTTTCCATTTCGAAAGTTCTAAGATTGTAAAACCTAAGTAAATAGGTTTATTGTAAAATGAAAAAGATTTATTTAGTTCAACTGCTACCATGTTTTCTTCAAATATACTTAGAGAATGAAATTCTGATTTAGCGATAAGAGAACGAGCTCCAAGTCTCTTACCAACATTTTCCCAATTATTAACTATTTTAATATTTTTGCGTTTATCAACGTTTTCCATTGTTTTTCCATATACTGCATTGTTTAATAATTTGAAGAAATTTTTCTCAAAAGTGTTTTTTGCGTTAGTTCTATTAAAATTATTTAGTGAAATATATTTTTTTAACCAATAAGACTGTTTAAATTTTAATATTCTATGAATTTTAGTTAGCTTCAAACCATGTTTTAAACATTGCTGTAAGTTTTTATAATAAATTACATATTCAGATTTGTTATTTAAATCAACAAGTAACTTTTTTTCTTTAGAATCTGGTGGAGTTTTGTTTTCACTACAAAAAGGTAAATTATTGTGAGTATCATGGATTTCTGTTGGATATACTAAATCAACTTCTAAAATATATACAACATGGGAATCATTTGGTATTGAGTCTAAAGAAAAATTATCAATGTTTCTTACCCACTCAAAATTACCTTCTGGTAGAGCTTCAGACATTGCCCAACCATATAAATTATTTGCGTCTAAATACATTAAGTATTTAGAAGGTAGGCTTTGATCATAATCTGGCAAATATTTTTTGTTAGCAATAGAATGCCTTTGAGAGCATTGAACTATTCCTCCTCTAATACCCTTTTGAAGAAAGGAGATCATTTCTAGATCAGTAAGCAAATCTAATTTAATATTTGTTAATTTAAGCATAGCATCCCATTACAATCCTGGAGCTGTGAAATAATGACATGGGTCTAAATTATAAATATCTTTACAAACAATCCTAAAATTCTCAAATACATCTGCTAACAATAAAACATCAGTTTTAAGGTATAACATTAAATAGTCTTCCAAAGTTTCACATTGAAATGTGCTCCAAACCATTTTAGCATGCATGAAGTCTTCTTCAGAACAATGTGTATTATTTAACTTATTAAAGAAATCTTCTTTGCTTGGCAAATGTTTTTCTGTAAGTTTCGCAACAGAATTCAAATAATTATATGGAAAAACTCCTTTTCTTACAAGTAAATTAAACTTAGTTTCATCATCTACACAAAATGATTTCACTATTTTCAATTCATGTTTAGTTAAATTCTTAACGAGATTGTCTAAGCTTGAGGGCATAAATCTATAGGAGTCTAAAAATCGTATTTCAATATTATCAGTGATATCGCCTTTTATAGACTTAGACAGTGATATATATAGCTCCTTATTAAGTGGAATAATATTTATAGGACCATCATCAATATTGTTTAGCTGCTTAATAAATAAATGACAGTCATAGGCCGAAAAATTATGAAAAATTACAGGGAAAAATTTTGGTATTTTATAATTAATATTGCAATAGTTATGAGCTGGTCCTCTATACTTTCCACTTAAATGACAATGATCTTTTACTTTAATGTCATTTGTAATAGCTTGAGAGCAAATATGACAAACATTATTGTTTTCAAAATTTAAATTTTCCTGTTCGGTTAAGGGTGTCATTGGGACAATTTTAGTGAGAAAATTATCATTTAAATATTTTATATCTAGTACTAAATTTTCTATAAAGAATCAAGCCCTTTAAATATTCTTAATCTATTTAAATTATCATTGAAATTACACTTAATGAAATATGAAAATGCATAGGGGATATGCTTATCAATCAAAGTTGTTGATGAAGTATCCCCTTTCGGAATGCACGTTTGAATGTTTTCAAAAATGCATTCCGAATCAGCATATATCACAAATGGAACTTCAATGGAGTTATTGAAATTCTTAAATTTTAATGTTGACTCACTTTCCTTTGGAGCATAGGCGATTTTTCTGTTACAGTGTTGTTGGTGATTATTTAATTTATCCTTTTGGTAAAAATGCTGCAGACAGTCATCGCATACAAAAATTTTGCCTTTATGCTTCGTTGTTTGCAATCTGATTAATCTGCAAAAAGAAAAATAAAGATAACATTTTAATAACACAAAATTATAACGGTTGTCAATTATAAACTTACCTTGAAATATTTTTTATCCACATAAAGTGGGAATTAACTCCATTTTTCTTCTGTAGGAACATAAGGGAAATGTGTTTGGATTTTTTCCCTTTAGTTTTGTAATAGGGTCCAACAACTAAATCTTTTTCGTCATCATATCCAAAAACATTAATACTTATCAGAGGGTTGTTTTCTTCAAAAATGGCTATGTCTTTTATTTTTAGAGGGAAGCTTAATCCCTTAAAATTTAAGGTATAACCATTTATGACAATTATTTGTTCCTCAATCTTAACATTATACATAAATGGTAGATTGGCGTTATTTTGTCTTAAGTCAGCTATTGCTGATATAACAGCCCATTTCAAACAAAACTCATCTCTGTTTTTAATATTGAGGCAGGCTTTTTTTAACATTAGTTTTCTGGGAAGTTGTATGAAACTTGAACCTTTCATTGGTTGGTACTTGTTTAAATTGACATCTACTTTTAATATTTCAATAAGAGTCCAACCACTATCCCTTTCTTGAAACTCCTCCATTTTTTGTAACACTTTTTCAATTTTGTTATTGAAAATGACATCAAAATCTTCAATACATCTTTCAAATCTTCGTATTAATCCATTTTAAGTTTTCATCGATAGAAAAATTTACCACGCCTACTTTTACGCCCACTTTTTCTATTAAGCGCATAAATTGAGAACGGCTTGACCGATTTGGACGATTTTTTCTTTAAAATGATCGCCATGGTCCACCTTAGGGTTTTAAGTAAAGAAAATTTTGCCCCGCCCACTTTTACGCCCACTTTTTTCGATTTACCTAAAATCAAAAAACTGCTCCATCGATTTGACTAATTTATCTTTCAAATGTTCGTATTAATCCATTTTAAGTTTTCATCGATAGAAAAATTTACCACGCCTACTTTTACGCCCACTTTTTCTATTAAGCGCATAACTGGAGAACGACTTGAACGATTTGGACGACTTTGATTTGACTAATTTATCTTTCAAATGTTCGTATTAATCCATTTTAAGTTTTCATCGATAGAAAAATTTACCACGCCTACTTTTACGCCCACTTTTTCTATTAAGCGCATAACTGGAGAACGACTTGACCGATTTAGACGATTTTTTCTTCAAAATGATCGCCATGGTTTAACTTAGGTTTTTACGGAAAGAAAATTTTGCCCCGCCCACTTTTACGCCCACTTTTTTCGATTTACCTAAAATCAAAAAACTGCTCCATCGATTTGACTAATTTTTCTTTTAACTGTTCGTATTAATTTATTTTACGTTTTCATCGAAAGAAAAAATTACCACGCCTACTTTTACGCCCACTTTTTCTATTAAGAGCATGATTTGAGAACGGCTTGACAGATTTGGACGATTTTTTCTTTAAAATTATCGCCATGGTCCAACTTATTCTTTTTTGATTGAGCCCATATCCACAGCATATGTAAGTTATTTTTTAAAAAAAATTTATGATAGGTATTCCATGGATTTTTATTTTAAAGGCCGTAAATTTCGTTAAATGCTCAATTTAAATCGTGTGGTAATACAAAACTAATGTTTACTTAGGGCCAGCAACGTAGACCGGGTCAGCTAGTAATTAAATAAAATACGTTTGAAAAGTTCATTAATTCATGGCTTAATTTGAAGCCAACTTTCAAGGTTAATTCTTAAACTTAAAAACTGCTACGATTGCATTTTTTCACTTATGAAAAGTTTATTAACTCATAATTTAATATGAAGCAAACATTCAAGGTTAATGTTTAAACTTTAAAAATGCATACGATTGCACTTTTTAGCATAACGAAAAGTTTATTGACTCTTAATTTCCACAATAACAATAGTATATTTACTTTTTACCAGAATGTTCTTAAAAGTTCAATAATCATAGATCAGTTTTCAAAATATGCTTTGATTAACTTTAAATATGTATACCAAAATAAAAAAAGTTTATAAGTAAATAAATATATGTTTTACGAGGTATTTTCAAAAGATTTTTTAATATTTTTATTTAATTAAAAAATGGAAAGCGTTAAAATCAGTTGCGAGTTTTGCAAACATTTAACGTTTGCAAACAAATATAACAAAAAAAGGCACTTTATGCGAGTGCATAATTTTAGTGCTAAGAAATCCAAATTTCAAAATCCAAATCCCGCAGAGATGAACATAAAGGAAGAGATCCCCGACAACGCGAAGGAGGAGATTCCCGACTTCATAAAAAAATTTTTGGAGGACGACGATTCTTATTTCTTGGAAATTAAATTTTAAATTTTTATATGTAAAATTATTTTAAATAAAAGGAATAAAAATTAAAAAAAAATCTTGTTTTTCTTTTATTATATTTATCTTTATTGTAAGGATTTTTTTCAGAGTTTAGGTATAATTTAAATCGAATATTGCAGGTCCATTTGGTAATTGACGCCCCTTGTAAATAATTGTCCAAACTTGATCATTCATTTGAGTTAAGTATGGATCCTCCTTATTTAAAAATTTTATCATTCTATTGGGGAGATAAAACCATTTATTGTCGTCTAAATTGGAAATGACTTTTATACCATATTGTGTTTCTTTCCATTCAAAATTCACAATTTTCAAAGATTGGTTTAAAGGTATATCATCTATTCTAATATACTCAGGCTTAATACCTTGGGCAATATTCACAATTTTTTTATACATCTGAAAACAAACAAAAAAACATAATAAATAATTAAATATACCTTTATTATGTACGAAATGCTTACCATTTTTATTAAGTTTCCTTTAAAGTGACAATTAGAATAATGATGTGGAATACACTCCCTAAGCCTTTTTATATTAATGGCAAAATTTCAAATTGAGTTAATCTCTATACTTACATGTGCTGCATATTCTAAATATTTTACACATTACTCTATCTTATTTTAAAATACTCAAACAATTTATTTGTACGCATTTTTAAATTTCTCTTCATTGAAGAAAATATAATCAACTTTATATAATTCTCTTTTTTTATTTAAAATTACTCAACATTTTTTTTTATTTTGTTTATATTTAAAATTCCTCCTTATGGAAAAATCCATTGGAGCAAAAAAAAAAAAAAAAAAGTTGAAAAATTAATCTAGAATATCTAAGTTTAAAGTAACATTTCAATTTAAAAATTCCTCCCTATGGGAAGAAAAAATTCCTCCTTATGGGCAAACACGTAGGGAGGAAATTGAAATTTAAAAATTCCTCCTTATGGGAATCACGTAGGGAGGAGAAATTATATACAAAATCCCCATATTTATACTACTCATATGGCATCCAATTATGGGGTACTGCATGCGCATCTAACATCCAAAAGCTTCAAAGAAGACAGTCTAGAATATTACGACAAATTGACGGCGCCCCATGGTATATACGTAATGATATTATCCACAGAGATCTCAACGTCCCCACTATCCAGGAGGAAATTAAAAAATATTCAATAAGTTACATCGATAAACTAATGGCCCACCCTAACTTCCTCGCTCGGGGTCTGCTTCAGTTCGAAGGTCACCAGAGGCTAAAAAGAACCGATACTTTGAGCCCAACTAGAAGACATTTTTAAATTTGAATACAGCAGTTAGTGGTTACACTGGTAACAACTTATAAACAACAAGTAGAATTAAGATTTGAATTCATATTGTAAATTTCGATAAGAAAGGTTCAATAATAAAAATAAATTTAAAAAAAAAAAAAAAAAACTATTAAATAAAATTAAAATTTTTGAAATCGGTGACAAACAAAAATTGGACTTTTGGCCAATGAAATAAAATTTTCATTCAATGTGCGCCGCTTCAATACTGTTACGTGACCGAGCAATTCTTACCTGGACGGAATTTCCACTTGCGTCCACTTTACTCGGTTATACAATTTATTACGACATTTTAAAAATTATGTAGAATGAGAAAAATTTTATCATGTAAAAGTAAAATGTATTGAGTTTAGACAATATGGATACAATATTTGACAAGCGGTAAATGTTTTTTTCTAAACCATTTTTTAGCCTTTTCACACTTGCCAACATAAGAAATACATAGGGCTAAAAATCAAAATTTTTCAACATCTTTACAGAATGTTACTATCTCATTTTGTTCCCGTTTACATTTTTCGATTCTTTTAGTGTCATCACTAGAAAAGTGGCAACAAATTCTGTTATTATTGTGGCATCACTGACAAAATGGAAGTTGCTTTGAAAGCAGATCTACCATTTCTCAAGTTTTTCTTTTTTTGCAAGCCATATTTTGCTAAAATTATTAAACGAAATGAATTAGAAATACACTTTGGTATTATCTTTTGAAATGTTGGCACTTTTTTAGAAAAAATGTATTTAAAAAAATAAAAGTTTTTTTTTCAGAAATGGTGACATTTATTATTGATAGTAGATGTTAGATGTTTCAAGTGTGAACGCGTATTTCACATTTTCAACATCTTCCATGCATTCCTTCGAAATGTATGCTAGTGTACAAAGGGCATTAGAAACTTACACAGCGCTTACATTTGCCAGTACTGGCAAGACAGTAAGCATATACATATTAGTTGGCAAAACAATGCAAAAACACAATAGCTGTAAAAGTGTTTATGGATTAGTGAAAAAGTTTGAATGAATTGCTACTGTCTTGCCAGTACTGGCAAATGTAAACGCTATATTAATTCTCATCACACCAGAGATGTATTTTACAGAGTATATTGAAGGTTGTAGCATTTTTATACAATTGTAAAAACAACTAAAATCTACTTTGGAAATTTTCACGTTGTTTTTGTAAAAATTGTAAAACTGCAACCATCTGCTTTTTTGTTTTTAGTTTTTATTTTACTTATACCATCCGTGTAAACACGAAATATACTTACAACAGACTTTTATTTTTTTCTTTTAAACACGGAGAAAACTTCATATTATTTTGATTCCACGTTGTCGTTATACATTGTATTACCGTGTAAACTAGCCATTACACAGTGGAAGAAATTGCCAATCTAGCTCCGATTAATTCAAATTTAAAAATTTATTTTCGCTTCAAAATAGTTTTTCTATCGATTAATAAACACAACATATCGACCCATTTGCGCGAAATTATCGTGTATGCCAATTTTTTGAAATTGAGTTTTTGATTCAATCTTGTTCTACATTCAAAGAGACGTCACCTGACAAAATATTGTAGGCGAATTCCACTTCGTTGCTCCAAAAATTTAATGTATATTTTTATTTCTATATTGCAAGCGACAGCAGAGAAAAGTAGAAAAATGGCTGTCCTGTTACATTTGGTTTTTGTAACATACGATAATTTCGCGCAAAGGCGTTGATATTAAGCTAAGATCCCACTATCGGCTCAAATAGCACAATCTGTGAAGATTTGTATCCTGCTATATCTGCGCACATTTAAAAACATTGCACAATTTATTCTTGGGTGGTCCCATTATCATCGCACTTTGTGACAATTTTTTTCGGTTCATATCGGCCAGAACTCAATTGCGACAATAATCGGTACAATGCGGTCACACTATCGTGCTATTTGGGCAAATTAAATCAAATGTTTTTGTTTATTTACTTGTTGGCAGACATAATTTTACTTTAGAAATTCGCAAAATTCTCCGTCCGAATATTAAATTATGTTTCCTAACAATTTTAAATAATATATTAATATATGTATGTATAATAAAAAATATATTCAATTTCATTCAAACTTACTGCACTTGTTCTTTTTTTTTTGTAATTGTTGTTCTGTAATGCCATGTTTCCACGACGATTTGAATCACCTGCTTCGCTCTCTGAATCATGTTAATGAATCATGGTGTTTACACGACGTATCTACTTGCTTCGATTTGACAGTTGTCTTTAATAAACAAATCAGTGTTGTCAACTTTGCATTTTCAAAACCCCACCAAAATGGAGAAAAAACGCAGCAAGGCTAGAATTTCTTTTTTATTTAAAATATTGACTTAATTTTGCATAACATTTTAATATTAAAAATACAGTAGCATCGTAAATTGTAGTTAAAGAGGAGTTGTGCACTTTAAACCAGCCGGTGCAAATTAAATCTAAGTTAATTTATTAAAAATAAGTAATTTAAATAAATTTAGTGTGTTATTTTCGAAAAATTTGCTTTATTGCATTTTTTTAAAATTCAGAGTCTGAACACAATGTAACGATCATTTATTGCGGTGCGTTTTTTCATACGATTTTGAAGTAAACAAGCGCAGTGCGGAACGGCATAAAATAAAAATCTATTTTATTTTCATTGCGGACTTTCTTTCTCTCTCAACAAAGCAAATTTAATTCGCCTTGTCTCTCAATTTTGGATACTCGTTCTCTTTCTGATGTTGCCATAGTTTTTGAATAATTGGCGATGTTCAAAACATTATGTAAAACAAACAACATGATAAAAATGTGTGCACAAATAAATTAATAAAAATTTAAACAAAAAATGACAACTATTTCCTCGCCGTCTTCCGTTGTATTATGTTTATTTTTCTCTTCCGCAACGAGAAATCGCACCGCACCGCAAACATTGTGTTTAGACTCTAAATACCGCTTAGAATATTTAATATTTCGAAAAAGTAAACAACCCTTGGAATAATTCGGTTTACGTTTTTGCGATTCTACTATATAACAATAAAAAAGTCTTTACAGTTCAGAGTTTTTATAAAAAAAAAATAAAACTTATCAAAGATAAAAAAACTACACAAATTTGTTTGCATTCATTTAAGGCAAATTCAACAAGGTAAACTCTTTAGAGCAACTGCTCGTCAGCTGTTAAGTCAAATTTGTCAAAAAATTAATTGCCGAAGATAAAACTTTTTGAGAAAAAACTCATTTTGTGTGAAACTTTTATTAAAATTGATTACAAAAGAAGTATGTATACTTATGTTGTTTTTATTAGAGTTGTAATTGTTGTAGTGACGAGTTTACTCTGTTGAATTCGACCTGGTATTCATATATACTAGGTAAATTTTATTTAATTGCATAAAATATATCTAATTTTTTTTATAAAGAATTCAACACTAAATATCTAGTTAGGATTCTAAATTAGCAACAGTTCAGTATATATCGTGTTATAAAAATATTTTTTAAAATATATATATTTTTTAAGAAGTTTAATATTTTTATAAAAAAAAATATAACAATTAAACAGCCTTTTACATAGTTAAAAATTAAACACCAAAAACTTTATAAAAAAATTAAACAAATTTCTACATAAATACATACCTCCATATTAATAAAAAATAGTTTGGGTATATGACACGTTTATTAAACAGATTTTCATAAAAAATTCGTTTTTTAATGAATATAAGGGATAGTATTTATGTTTGCATTCATTTGTACAAGATGATATATTTTCGTAAATTGATTTAATAAATTCTGCTTAAAACTTTTGAAAAGGTGATCAAAAATTTATTTTAATTATTTCAAGTTTTCATCATTATTGTTATAGCAGAACAAAATTTAAAAAGCACCAAAATGGTGCGAAAGTTGACAACTCTGAAACAATCGATTTTTACAGCTAGTTCAGATAACCTTGCGATAAGAATTAGAGAAAAGAGTAATTTTTCGTGCTTCGCAAGTAGATTCAATATGAATCTACTTGCTTCGCTCTCAAAATTTTGTATGGCTTCATGATTGGGATGTGAAGCATGAATAGAGAGCGAAGCACGTACCGTAGAAACATGGTATAAAAAGATGTTTACAAACCAGGGATGGCAACATCGATACAACTGCAATGTTTTTTGGTTAAAGCGAATTGTTTTTTTTTTTCATTTAGTAGTACAAATGTACTTTTTAACGTTTCAATACATAAATAATAGATAAAACAAATGTAATTTTGGTACAATTAAGCTCAAAAAAGTAAAATTTTAGTAGCCAGTTTGTGCAATTTAAAAATTTCGTTTTGCCATCCCTAGTATCGGCGCTGATTGGCGACTGTGATCGGCACACAAGTGGCCGATAAAAATCGGTATATATTAAACAATTTGATTGCTCCACATTGTGCAAAATAGTGTTCACATTATCGGCGCATCTAGGTTAATTTTGATTGCCCACTGTCAGCACAATTTCGGCACAGATTGTCGCATATTAAAACATTTTGACCGTTCACACTATCGGCACATGAAATACGCCAAAAATTGGTACATTGCGCCGATAGTGGGATCTTAGCTTTAGAGTTGTGAATTATTCGCCTTTCAACTTTGTTCGAATAATTCAAATAATTGTTATTGTTCGATCAAACGATTAAACCTTAAAAATTATTCGATTAATCGATAAGAATAACGAATAAAAAAATTATTTTAACAAATAAGTTACGTATTTTAAATAGATATATCTGTCCATTTATCTTCAATTATGGAAAATCCTCCATTTTCGTTTTTATTTTTTTCTCAAATCCGCTTTGACTTCATCTCTTTTTGATGCGTAAAACTTTTGATCAAATTTCCATATCGTTGTATGTATAACCTTAACACATCGTAAAACCCCTAATTCTTAAATAATCCGATTTTACTTTGGATTTTGGAAAATCGTTTGCAGACCAACCATCTTCAGCCATTCTTCTGCATACAATTTCTTCTATAGTACAACCGCTGTCTCCCTTTATTTATTTTTGCATTGAACCAAGCTCGGCATTTTTTGATGTCGTTGGATTGTTTTCCACGGCATCGTTTTCAATGGTAATATTGTGACAGTTACGCAAATGGCAAAGATATATACATATATAATTTAAAAAAAATATATGATAAAATAATAACATTTTTTCTTTCATGATATAATTTATATAAAACGATTATTTATTTTTTTACCTTTTTGTTTATTTCTAAGTTTTTCACCCGAGAGTGAAAAATCCCCTGTCTTGAAAATTTGTTAAAGTTTGATTTAAAAAGAAAACAGCTGATAGAATTGCCTGTCAAATATTTGTTTAATAAGAACATTAAATACATTTTTGAAATATTATGCGTACTTAACACGATTTTTCTTACTAAACACTGAGATTAATTGCAAACAGGGTTAAATATTTTTTACCTTTCCCATAATTGTGAATCACACCCTTATGTCAAGTTGTTTGACCAACTGAATTGGACATTTCTTTGTTTCAGTTTTTGACAAATTCAATTATAAAGAGGTACACAATAAAGCAGCGCGTTCAGATTTTTCAGCATCTTACGAAAATAGGCGTTCAAATCAGAATGTATTTCATGGTTTTTTTTTCGTCAGAATAATCGACCAAATGTGTCCACAATCATGAGAATTGTGCGCAAATTTCAACATACCGCGTCTCTAGGAAATATGAAAACACCTGTGCATGCTCGCCCAATTCTTATATGGGCTGGTGGCGTCATCAGACCGTACTTCTTCGATTGAGAATATGGAAATGAAAGATATGCGGTTCCAACAGAATTGTGCCACTTGCCACACATCCAACGAAGCAATGGCTCCTTTGCGCGCGAAATTCAACGGCCGCGTTAAAAGAAAAAGTGTACGTAAACAAGCCAAGAACAATTATATCTCAGAGTCAATGAAAATATGTATGGACCATCGGAAAGATATGCGGTTCCTACAGAATAGTGCCACTTGCCACACATCCAACGAAGCAATGGCTCTTTTGAGCGAGAAATTCAACGGCCGCGTTAAAAGAAAAAGTGTATGTCAACAAGCCAAGAACAATTCAAGAGCTAAAGGATGAGGTTATTCGGCACATTAACGGTATTGAAACTTAATTATATCTCAGAGTCAATGAAAATATGTATGGACCATCGGAAAGAGGTATGCCACCGAAGAGGTGGCGAGCATTTTGCCGATATTTTGTTTCACAAATAGGTGTCATAGAACCTTATATAATAAAAAAAGGTTTTTCCCAAAAACTTTATGTTTGTTATTTTCGGTTAATTGAGCCCCGCTTAATTGAGTTTCCCGTTTTATTGAACTTAAAATCATGTAACGAAATCATTCAGTATAACTGTCTATGTAAAAATACCCGTTTAATTGAGTTCCATTTAATTGCGTCACCCGCTTAATTATTTCGCAAAATAAGACCGCATTGCGAAAAACAAAAGCAAATGTTTCGGTTAATTGCTTCCGTCTACTTAATGTTTTTTTTTTGCTCCACAAACGTAAAAAAATTATTTTGCGGCAAGAAAGATTGTGCGATGATCGTTCCTGATTTTTATTTTGTTTTAAAAAACCTTAACCATTGTTTAACTTATTAAATAAAGAAATGAGTTTTATTTTCTATCTACACATGGGTGTTTCGCTTTATCGCACATCTTGCTCAATTAAGCGATTTTCGTTTTAATTGCGTCGGCAGTTCAATTAACCGAGTGCTGCTTAATTGAGTTCCCGTTTAATTGCGTCAAAAGTCGTGCATTTTTAGAAACTCAATTAAGCGGAAATAACTGTATTTACAATTAACATCGTGTGTTTTGGTGGGACCACCCTTTACAAAATCGCGAAAAACGTGTAAGAATAAATCAATTCCTAAGCTTTTATTTAATTCATTTTTTAATAAAAAAAAATTTGTTCGATTAATCGACATTAATTAATCGATTTATTCGTTATTCGAAAATCGCCATTGTAAAATTATTCAAACAAGAGTTTGGTTTTGTTTGATCGATTAATCGAATATTTCTTAATCGGTTGACAACTCTAGTTGATATTTATTGCACCAGGTAAACCTAAAAGTTTTCCAGCCTTTTTTAACAGCCATCTCTGCAAGCTTTTATAAAATTTGTTGGAGTGACAGTAAGATTAGTCTTTATTATTAAAGTTAAAGGTATGTATTAACTTAAAAAAAGTTTCTTTGACCTTTGATTGTATTTCGTGTTCTAGATTTGTTGTTGTTTATAGTACTAGTAAAAAATTTTGACCAATAAGTTCTACTGTTGTAAAGCCAAACTTCTGTGATTCGACTGGATTCGGTCTAATAAATATTTTTTAAATTAATATAGAGGCGTATGATGTGAAATGTTCAAAATGGGAAGCAACTTTTTGATAAATTAATTGTTTAGGGTAGAATGTCAGTGTACAAGCGAGCGTTATTTTTGTTTTGGTGTGAGAAAGATGACGCTTCTAAAAATGTTCTGCTGTGGAATTCTATGTTTATGATATTTTACATAGAAGCAAATATAATAATGGTCCACTACTCATCGAAAGAGAGTTGAAAATATCACCTCTAAAATATGCATGAACTTGTGAGAAAGCCACCGAGCTCGGAGGGTTTTTGAGAAACGTTTTAAGGTCTGGTTAGATGGTGAACTTTTATTGGTAGACCCAATTCCAAGTTATAAAATAAGCTTTACTGTTAGTCAGGGAAAAAAGTCTATGAAATAAAATCACTTTGTCAAAAGGAAAAACAACCGACTTGATCCATGATTAGTCTTGGGAATCCCGGGATCTCGTAATCCCGGGATCCCGCAGTTTTTAACAATCAAAAAATCCCGGGATTGAGCACTTAATCCCGAGATTTGACTTTTTAAGCTACTTTTTAATCGTACAAATCTTGTATCTGATGGCTTGTAAAAGAAACAAATCTATTAATAATTTCCGCAAAAAGAAAAATGTTTTTTTTTTTTATTCTAAACATTAGTCCGAAATCAATTTTTTTTATCTTATTTGGGATGAGAAGCCACAATATGGTAGCCCTATTTTAGTCAACTATTTTATACAAGGTGACAATAATCAACCAACAAACAAATCTAAACCGTTAACCAAGTATTTTCCTATGCTAGGTAGACTTGCCAACTGGCCAGTTTTCGCCGGGACAGTCCAGTTTTACAGTGGAATGTCCCGTGACCCGTCGATACTCTGAACGGGATGCTATTTATCCCGTTTTTCTTTAACTAACTTTTTTATTATCTGCCATAACAAATCAAAAAAATCGAGAGCTTTAGCACTTATTTTAGTACTACACTTAAATATAAATTAAAAAAAAACGAAAACAGTTTACCAGTGACGGTAAACTGTCAACACCAAATACCCAACAAGCCAAAAGAAAGCAGTTGGAGTTAACTCCAGAAGAGATGTCAAATGCAGGGGCGTGTAGTTTACCGGCAAATATGCAGCTAAACGATATTGTTAGCATAATTCAATGTTCAATTCAAACGGTGCTTGATGAGAAGTTAAAAAATGTATCTACCAAAGCCGACAAAGTGGAGGTAAAACAAACAATGCAAGATTGCTGCTCACAAGTTGGACATTTAAAGATGGAAAATGAGGCATTGAAGGAAGAGGTAAAAATACTAAAATTCGAACATCAGAAGGATCATCAAGAGCTAATCCGTCTAGCAGATAAAAACAAACAAAAAAATGTAGTCTTCCGTGGTATTGAAAAAAATGGTGATTTGAAAGAAAATATTACTAAAATATGTGCTGAAACAATGGGAATCCCGGATTTGGTTGTGAAATGGGTCCGTAAGCTGTATGAGACTGATGAAACGGTATGTGGAGTGGCAGAATTCAGGACGGAAGAAATGGCAAATGCAGTTTTCAACAACGCCAAGAAACTTAAAGGTACCTCTGTATTCGTAGATAAACATTTAAGTGATGAAAAGCAACAAAATAAAAAAGTTATGTTAAAATTAAAAACACAACTTAAGTCATTGAATAAAGATTTAAAAATACTAGTGAGAAATGATAGGATGAGAATTGATAAGAAATGGCTATTTTGGAATAAAGATAAATTATTAATGTGTGGTAGTCAAAATGGCAAAGAATTTTTAAAAACGATTTTTAATGATAAAATTGATTCAATTAATTTGTGTTATATGTCATTGTTAAATCAAAAAAACTAAGTATAGCCGGAAGTAGTAAAGTTAAAAATGTTAATCAATGTTTAGTTGATAAGGATTTATGTAATGAAAATAAAAATTGTACACTTAAAATAATTGCTTATAATGTTAACGGTTTAAATAATAAATTTGATAGTCTGGATTTATTTGAGTACTTATGGGAATCAGATATATTTATATTGTTGGAGACACATGTCGAAAATAGTAGTTTTGAAAAATTTAATGGTAAAGTCAAAAATTTTAATATTAAATGGAAATCAGCTACACGTAATAGCAGGTTTGGAAGAGGTATTGGTGGGTTTGTTTTTGGTATTCGTAAAAATTTAACTAATTTTGGAGTGAAGTTTGAAATGAGGGCATATGGCAGTGTTGATACTATGGTTGTAAAATTAAATTCAAAAAACTTCACGATAATACCAGCTTACTTACGCGGTGCAAATTGGGGCAATGAGTTTGAAGACTTAGTTAATGCCTTACTTGAAAATTAAATAAGCAACCCTATTATAATGGGCGATCTGAATGTCAGAATTGGCGAAGAGCAACAATATTTGGATGAAATTCTCGAAAATTCTTTTAAGGCTGGCTTAAGTTGTAAAAAGTCAATGGACAAAGTTGTAAAACCAGATGGCAAAACATTTATCGATTTGTATAATAATTATGGTCTTTTGATTTTAAATGGAAGAACTGCAGGCGATGGAGAAGGTTGTTACATTAACAAGGGTCGAAAAATTTACTGTGGATAATCAAACATGGTCTGATCATTTACCAATCACACTTTACCTTAATTTCACAACAACACAGAATGATAAAAGGAAAATGAACCTATTGCCAAAGTTAAAATGGAACTACAACAACAAAGATAATTATTGTGCCAAGCTTAATTCAAATTTAAATGAAATGCAAAAATATAAAGACAATCTTAACTAAAGCGATATGTCGAAATTAATTGTTGAATCGTATAAAGTACCAAAAATAAATGGCAAACACATACAATTTAAGAATAAATGGTTTGATATTCAATGCAATAATGCGAGGCAAAAATCCCTCGCAGCTTTACAAAAGTTTAGAATCTCTCAAGATGATGTTGATAAAGAAAAATACACAGAGAAGAAGAACAAATATCAAACAATTTGTAAAACAAAAAAAGTAAATTATTATAAACAATTAGAACAAAAGTTAAGCTCGGTTACAGACAGCAAAAAATGGTGGCTGGTAGCTAAAGAAATAAGGCAAGAAGAACGATTGGTTGGAAATAATATAAGCGCAGAAAGTTTTAAAGAATACTTTGAAATGTTGTTAAACCCGCAAAGTAGAGCACTGGAGATGGAGTATGCGGCTAATTTAGTCGTGGATACAGATCTAGATAAAGTTTTTACACTGCAAGAGATTAGGTTGGTACTGGCAAAGGTCAAAGAAAACAAAGCGCCGGGTGAGGATAGAATACCCTATGAATTTTTTATAAACGAAAGTAATAACTTTTTAAGCGCTTTGGCGAAAGTCTTTACAAATATATTAAACGGAAGTGGTTCTTTTGAGGTGTTTGAGCGTAGTATTGTTTTTCCAATACATAAAAAAGGAGATGCTAATATGCCATGCAATTATAGGGGAATATCCTTCATGAATTGCTTAGCCAAGATCATGATGGGTGCTATACATGAAAGATTAACACAATGAACCACAAACTATAAAACTTTAAATGAGTTCCAAGCAGGTTTTCGTAAAGGCTATTCGACAATTGATAACATCTATAATTTAACGGCAATTGTCAATATCAAGTTTCATGAACATAAGAGAGTCTACGCGTTTTTTGTGGACTTTAAAGCTGCCTTTGATCGTATACCAAGACAACTTTTAATGTATAAACTACGCCAAATGGGATTGTCCACAAAAATACAGTATTATTCGGATATAAGAACATCTCATATAAGAACAAAACGTTTATAAGAAACATTTTCAAATACATCATGTCTTTTTTGCGATTTCTCTAACAAAAAAGGTTTCATATAAGAAAAACGCTTATAAGAAAAAAACTGATAAAAGAACATTTTTCTTAAACACCAAAATCACAAAATGTATAGAAAAAGAATTTATATAAGAAACATCCAACGGCAACACAGAAATTATGTAGCTTGCATGGACAACTCTGTTTTCTGACCGTTTTACAACAAGAACAAAGTTTTTTTTTGGTTTTAAGCTGGAGGTCCACACCACGCGTTACTCGCTTTTTCGCAGCATACACAGCTGTCAAAAAAGTAGAATCTGTGTAGTTATACGTAGTAAGTTACATGCACAAAAGCGTAGATGCCTTGAAAAGAAGGTTTACTTTCTACTTTTGTAAGCGTCATAAGCTGCGTTCGAACAAATCAGCTGATTTTGACAAATTAAATTTTATTTTTACTTGTGCTGCTGCTGCATAAAAAGCGTTGCATGTAACTTGAAACGTAGAACGCAAGTAAGGTTATAAAAACATGCGCTGCGTGGAGGCGAAAACGAGAGTTATGGAACTCCAGCTTTAAGGTGGAAGTACATAACACGCGTTAGTTCGTCCACGAGTATCGTGCGTTTAAAAACTTTAGCGCGTAAAAAATTGCAAGTTACACAACACGCGTTACAAAAGCCATTCCGGTCAGCTGTTTTTTATTTGTTTACTTATTTGTGCATTAAAAACGGGTGCGAAAGTATATCAAGATTTTGTTATTTTATTGAATTTATTATTTTTATATAAATATTGTATGTTTTTAAAACTCTTCAATAAGTTTTTCTTTCATGATTCACAAATTTGTTAAATTATTCCTTTTATTGTCAGCTGATTACTTGTCAAAAATATGCAACGCGTTAAAAAGTTCAAAGTTAACCAACTTTCTGGCGCAAGCGCGTCAAAATATTTAGCACAACTTTTTTTGACAGAAGACGACAGAGCGCGCGCGCCCTAACGCGTGTTATGTACTTCTAGCTTTAGTTTTTGATGAGCGCGCTGGTACTCATGAGAAGCTTTGCGTTCTTTGTCAATAAAAACAAAAGTTAAAATTTTAAAAGAAATACAAAACGGTATAAAAAGAAGCGAAATTGCAAAAAATATAATATTGGACTTTCAGCGTTATCTAAAACATTGAAAAACTCAAAAGAAATAGACAATAATTATTTAAAAGTTAGAAACGTTAATATGGGGTCTTCACCTGACAATTTTTTGTCATACCAAACGTCAAAGTCCATATAGAAAAACTTTAAAATTTTTGTCAGCGTTTTTTTTTTTTTTTATATGAAGTTTGACGTTTATTATAACAAAAAATTGTCAGGTGATGACCCTATGTAACAAAAAAAGAGACAGAAAACCAAAATATGAAAGTCTTATGGCCATAGCTACTTATATAAGAAATAAGTTTCTTATATAAAATAGTTGTATATAAGAAAGAAACGCTTATAAGAAACTTTTTTCCTGGATTTTTTAAGTTTCTTATATCCGATAAATACTATAGTTAACTTTTTAGAACATGTATATAAACATACATTTTCTGCAGTATGGACTGGAGATGAAATCTCAGATTACTTTAGTACAAACTCTGGCGTAAAACAAGGATGTTTGTTGTCGCCTTTGATGTTTTTCTTGTATCTAAATGACCTTCATGAGCAACTGGAAGGCGGTCTGTTCATAGATGAACTGAACATAAGAATTTTAATGTATGCGGATGATATTGTCCTTCTTGCCGAAAATATAAGCGTCCTACAGAGAATGATAAATAATTTGGAAATATATTGTGAAACATGGGGAATGGAAGTGAACTTAACAAAATCGGAGATAATGGTTTTTAGGTTTTAATGAAAAGTGGAAGTTTAAAGGAGATGAGGTAAAAGTTGTGGCTCAATACAAGTATTTAGGTATTATACTCCGGCAATGTCTTACACGAAACATATAATTACAAAAAATGATGCTGCAAAAGTTTGTGTAAATATCACGTGGAAAAGTTTTATTGCAAAAAGGGATGTGTCGCTAAAGGCAAAGTGGAAGTTATTTCAAGCTGTTTGCAGATCTATACAAGCATATGGGGCGCAGGTTTGGGGCCTGGGTTGGTTTGACATTGTTGATAAATTGCAAAGGTTTTTTACTAAACGCATGTTAAAATTACCAGAAAATACCCCAAACTACGTACTTGCTCTAGAAACCGGTCAAGAAGATGCACACCTGTATACTTACAGTCTACACCTTCAATATATTTCTAAGACGCTTTTCGAATATGGAAATCATAGGCTACCTCACTGACTTTCATCAAAAATAATATCAAAAAACATTTAGAATTTGCCTTGTGTTTAATAATTTGATATCTGCAAGGAACTGCGACTACCTGGTAAATAATTCTGCCTTAATTACCAACACTGAAAAATTTTTTTCCCTTTTGTCATTATATATATAGTGCATTAATTTCTATGAACGAAATCCCCCATTCAAATAAAATAATCCAAAAATGGTTAACATTTTTCGATAATGGGGAAAGTCCAAATTTGTTTATTATAGTGCAATATATTTTTATTGTACCACCTAGTAATTGCTATGTAGAGCGTGTTTTCAGCGTCATAAAACATAAATGGCATGATACGCGCTCTAGGATGCTTGTTCCTTTATTTAAAGCTAAGTTGTTGGTTCATTTCAATTTTAGCTTAAGATGTGCTGAGTTTGTTGAATTTATTACTTTAAATAAAGATTTAATAAAAGCTGCTAAAATTTATAAAAAATATAAATTTAAAACTAAATACATATGTACTGAAATAATTACACTTTTTAAAATTCTATTCTATGTTGCTATTGTTATTAACTATGTATATTATGGCCTCTATTACGGTTTAGAACTTAACTCAGGTGAGTTGTAATTTCTTAATTTTTCTATTATGGTTTACAACTTTGCTTTATTGCGGTGAACAAAAAGATAACATTAATTACAACTGATCACAACCAGTTGTCTAAATTACAACTCAACTGAGTTGAGTTGTAAATTGTAATAGGGGCATATATTTATTTACGTTTATGTTTTGGTAATGTTTTATAAGTCTAGATTTTACACAATTTGAATTTATGTGTTTTTTACATTATACATAAACGGATTTGTTTGAATTTTTCTATGATTTTTTAGTGGTGTCCCGTTTTGGCAATTTGAAAAGGTGGTAAGCCTAATGCTGGGGCAAGAAGAAAAATCACGTCCTGCTACACTTGCACTAATAAAAGCCCTTGATGGGATTTTAGTCAACCTTATATGCCACTCTAGTGACCTACGTGCTGGTCTTGCAGCAACGGGACAATGAACTTTTTATAATTAACCTAAAAATGTGTAATATTAAAAAAAAAATTTTTTTTTTTTTTTAATTTCATTTAATTAAATTTTACTGAGTAATTTTATTAATTTGATTGATATTATATGTTAATATCTTTCGAAAACATATTTTTTTTTGAATACCGGGACTAAATAATTGCAATCCCGGGATTGAAAATATAGAGCGGGACTGCCAACCCTATCTATGATGAAGTAAACAGTTTTGAAAGTCAGATAGCTAAAATACAGAAACAGTTATCGAAAATACAGTTATCGAAATTATGAAGTTCATCATGACATGATAGTTGGGAAGGTATTAACTCTTGTGGTAGAATCATCATCCCAAAGTGTGAAATTTCTGATGTATCGCCAAAAAAAAAAACCATGATAGACCTAAAATTATTAAAAATTTGCTCTGAAAATAAAATTTTTTGAATGAGGATTATCCACTTTACATGCGTGGATTCGATTCTTTAAATTTAGTCTCCATATCACCTGCAGAGTTCCAATTTAAAAATGGGAGGCTCGCAGTTGTGATAAGGAAATTCTTAAAAGTATCCATGGTTTTATATTCCTTTGTCTGTCCTATTAATTTTAATAGATGGTGCAGATATTATAAAACCTTTTCGCTTCCAATTAGTATGTTGTTAGAAAAATCTAACGAAGCCTGAAATAAAGACCTGTCACATACACTATTTGTTTCTTTAGATCCTCTTATTACTATGTAAACGAAAGTTCTAGTGCCGTCTTCAAAAAAATTAGCTATTAGATAATGATGTCTTCTTTCCAAAACAGATGAAAAAATCAGTATGTCATATGATAGCTCATCAGATACTGAGTAGAGCACTTTTATATGAAAATTAAAAAATAAATAAAAAATGTTTAGCTTCTATGAAAAATTCTCTTTGTATTAATTTTTATTTATTTTATTTTTATCTTTATAAAAATTATTTCGGAAAGAAAATATCAGCCTTTTTTCAGAAGTTATAAATAAATCTCCGTTAGATTGGCCATTTATCCCACTGTGCGTTAGTGGGGTAATGGTATAATGTTAATGTTGATTTTAAGAACATACTTTCAGGCGCAAGTAAAATGTTGCTATTGTTTACCATCCCAGCGAGGAAAAAGTAGTAAAGAAGCATTCTTAAAGCCTTTTTTCATTAAGCCTCCCAGCCGCAGTACAAATTAATTTCTAATTTATACGTCGCACAGTGGTATTTTTTTGGCAAAAAGTCTATTTTTTTACAGTTATTTTTTAGAAATCTTATGATGCAATTCTGTAGAGAAGTGTTTCATTAGTAGAAAACCATGATTTGTTTTCGAAAAAAATAAAATTTTGTATAAAAAAGAGTGTGGTAAAGTTATCTAAATATTATACAACGAAAACTGATGAAAATTTTACTTCATTTCAAATATGGTTTAACTACGAATAGTTTTAGAGCATTCTTATTAAAATATAGTATTTTAAATTTAATAGGAAAGAAAAATTATTTAAATTACATATATAGTTTAAGAGATCTGAGCAAATCAAAATGACTCCAAAAAATTCAGCATTTGCAGTTTTCATTAGAAAAAAAATAAGTTAGCTCGGTCTACCTCCGTGTTAGTACTACTACTAAATTAAAGTTTGGAATGTTTTCTTTCATTTTATGTAAAAAAATTCTGCGACTTTTTGCGATCGCTGAACAAACTTATAAATTTTGTGATAAAACTCACGTATTTTTTGTGAATATTTACATTAAATTGCAATGCATATTTACAGTAAAAGGTTTTGTATACTTTTAGGCTTTTACTTTTACTTTTTAATAACTGATTGACAGCAATATCGAAAAAGTGCATAACAAAAAAAGGAAAACAAAACCATATGATTATTTGAAATAATAATATTTGCCAAAAAAAAGTTTAAGAAAACTATTAAATCTAACTAATTTTTAAAATGGGTTCCTTTTGTGTTTCATATAGTGAATTGTGCAAGGAACTTATAAATTGCAATAATAATGTGGATTTATTAACTGATTTAATTTTGGGTTCTATGGGCGGTGGGTGGAGGGCGTGGCCAATTTTGATTAAACTTTATATTTTTCTTAATTGAGCTAAATGAAGGCTCAGAGCAAAATTTCAAAAACTTTTGGCCAAAAAAAATTTTGGGTTCTATGGCTGGTGTGTGGAGGGCGTGGCCAATTTTGATGAAACTTTATTTTTTATTTAATTGAGATAAATAAAGGCTTAGAGCAAAATTTCAAAAACTTTGGGCCAAAAAAAAATTTTGGGTTCTATGGGCGGTGGGTGGAGGGCGTGGCGAATTTTGATGAAACTTTATATTTTTCTTAACTGAGTTAACCAAAGGCTCAGAGCAAAATTTCAACATTCTACGAGCACTCCTTATATTTGTTGCCAAACATTGTATGGACAAATCCCTCTGTGCGTCGTGTCATTGGATACCAAGGCCTTGAATTATCTCATATACTTTGAAAGTTTATCTCATAATAATTGTTGTTGCTTATTATGTGAAGTAAGTAAAGTAATAACTGTTGAGTGCTGAGTATTTCTTAAAATCTTGAGAAGCGATTCGTGCAGATTCCCACAAAATTGCTAAATAAGGATTTTGACAGGCCAAATCTTAGAATGGCAATTTGAATTAGTAAAGCGTCTATTATACGGTTTTACTTGGTATGACATACTTGATATGTTGAGAGAGAGTACTTTGTTATTAGACTATCATACCAAGAAGTTCATACATGATTACAAGACAAACATTGAAAAGTACAGTAGCTCGTTTCTCTATTTCCCGCATCGTAAAATTTCTTACATGTGTGAAACAAAAAATTCCACCGTTTCTCGATTTGTGAGAAAAAAGTTTTTCTGCATTTGAATGCGAAAACAGACAACACAGATTCTGTTTTAACTGGAATATTTCCAGTAGTTAAGTGTCAAAAAAAAGCGAAACGTCAACAAAAGAAGTAAATATACGGTATTATTCGGATATAAGAACATCTCATATAAGAACAAAACGCTTATAAGAAACATTTTCAAAAACACCATGTCTTTTTTGCGATTTTTCTAACAAAAAAGGTTTCATATATCAAAAACGCTTATAAGAAAAAAACTGATAAAAGAACATTTTTCTTAAACACCAAAATCACAATATGTATAGAAAAAGAATTTATATAAGAAACTTCTAACGGCAACACAGAATTTATGTAGTTTTCATGGACAACTCTGTTTTCTGACAGTTTTACAACAAGAACAAAGTTTTTTTTTTACTTTTAAGCTGGAGGTCCACACCACGCGTTACTCGCTTTTTCGCAGCATACGCAGCTGTCAAAAATGTAGAATCTGTGTAGTTATACGTAGTAAGTTACATGCACAAAAGCGTAGATGCCTTGAGGCGAAAAGTAGGTTTACTTTCTACTTTTGTAAGCGTCACAAGCAGCGTTCGAACAAATCAGCTGATTTTGACAAATTAAATTTTATTTTTACTTGTGCTGCTGCTGCATAAAAAAACGTAGAACGCAAGTAAGGTTATAAACGCATGCGCTGCGTGGAGGCGAAAACGCGTGTTATGGACCTCCAGCTTAAAAGTAAAAAAAAAACTTTGTTGTTATATGAAGCTTCGTGTTTTTTGTCAATAAAAACAAAAGTTAAAATTTTAAAAGAAATACAAAACGGTATAAAAAGAAACGAAATTGTAAAAAAAATATAATATTGGACTTTGAACGTTATCTAAAATAGTAAAAAAACTCAAAAGACTTAGAAAATAATTATTTAAAAGTTAGAAACGTTAACATGGGGTCTTCACCTGACAATTTTTTGTCATACCAAACGTCAAAGTCCACATAAAAAAACTTTAAAATTTTTGTCAGCGTATTTTTTTATATGAAGTTTGACGTTTATTATAACAAAAAATTGTGATGACACTATATAACAAAAAAAGAGACAGAAAACCAAAATATGAAAGTCTTACGCGGGGGTCCACGTATCAATTTTTATTGCTAAGTACAAGCAATAACGTCGGCAGAACAATGGAGCAATAATTACTGATTGTTGGAGAACACTTGAAATTGCTTTGCCATAAATTTGTAATTTTCACCGCGAGTAGTTGTATAAAGTTCTGTGGCTGTATTTATAACAAATGTTTTATGTTATGTTTTGAAGTGATTGTTAAATTTTCTTTTTTAAATTAATAAAATAATTAATTGTAATTGTCGTAGCTGTGTTTTGTATTACTTTTTTGTTTATTTGCGTATGAAAAAAAAACCTAAAACTTGTATTGTTCTATTGAAAAAATAAAAATGTACAAAAAAAAAACAAATTCGTGGTTTGTTTTTGTTGATATTGACGTTTATTTAAAAATATAATATATAAAAGCTATCCGTGAAATAGGTATTGGCAAAACTGACAAGAATAATGATTGCCAGATTGATGCAAATACTCTTAACGAATCTTTTACAAGCACTCCTCCGATACAAGCGAACCTCGACTTCTACGATTTTTCCTCACATTCGTCGAATATTAATATTGATAACCAGTTTTTTAGATTTTCCTATGTTTCTCAATATGATGTTATCTCGACCATCCAGTTAATGGAATCCAACGCAGTGGGATTTGATAATATGCACCCAAAATTTGTAAAGATAATTTTGCCTTTGATTTTACCTTATATTACTCATTTGTTTTATACTATTATAATGTCTAGTACGTATCCGTTAAGATGGAAACATGCGAAAGTTATTCCATTACCTAAGTCAAATGGTGAATATCGACCAATAGCCATCTTGTGCTATCTATCTAAAGTTTTGGAAAAACTATTGCATAGTCAAATGTTGGGATATATTAATGAACATAATTTGCTTTCTAATATCCCTAGAGGGAAGCGAACTGACACCAAAGTAGTCCTGTGATAGGTCTTAGGTGGTAGAGACCGGTTCTAGTTTTAACACCTTCTATGAATAAGACCTATCCCTTTTACATGGGGTTGTCATTGGAGGGGGTCAATTGACACCATTTGACCAGTCACAAATCTATTCTCAATGGACGTGTTTAGTGACAGTTACTAAAATGTAGTATTATTTCAATACGATGTAGTATTATTTCAATAAAACAAGTACTAGAATTAAATTCAAGAGCCAAAATTTAGAAAGTCCCAAAAAAATGTATCACACCACCGGAGAAGACTGTACTGTAATTCATTACTTTTTCTACCTTTTTGTTCTCCATAAACCAGTTACATGATTGGTTCTCCTTTCACTGGTCATGAGTTCTTTCTTTTTGTACCTGCTCTATTTTCACAACTCCCAGGACCAGTCTGTGGGACCAATTGACACAAATTTCCCGCAGGGATGCAATCTGGTTTTCGCCGGGGTCATTGCTGTATTACAGCTCTTGCGGAGGTATGTGAGAATATACGACAGAGACTTGATAATGGGAACATTAACTTTTTGGTGCTTCTTGATCATTCGAAGGCATTTGACACAGTGGATCATCAGATACTTATTAGTAAGCTGAGACACTTTTTTCGATTTGCCAATACACCTACCAATCTCATTTTTTCTTACCTTTCGGCGCGTACACAATCGGTATTTTTGATCGACTCTTGGTCAAACTCTTTATCTCTAATTAAAGGAGTGCCACAGGGCTCTATTTTGGGGCCACTTCTTTTTTCGATATATGTAAATGACTTACCTGAACAATTATCCAATTGCAAAGTCCACTTGTATGCGGATGATGTGCAACTTTTTTTAAGTAGCCCTGTTAATAGTATTGCTTTGGGTATATCATCTGTAAATACTGAAATGAACAAAATATACCTGTCGGCTTCTGCAAACGGGCTCTGTTTGAATCCTCGAAAATCTAAGTGCACGGTGAAAAGATTGAGATTGTGAGGGCAGCGAAAAATTTGGGAATAATTTTTAACAATAGTCTCACTTGGAACGATCATGTGAACTCTTTAGTTGGTCAGTCCTATATTAAGTTGCGGGCCCTATGGTTGACACAATTCTTTACCCCATTGAGGATAAGAATTTTACTTGCCAAGACATATCTGATTCCTAATTTAATTTATGGATGTGAACTGTTTGCAAACTGTGATTCAATTAGCAAAAGAAAATTAAATACTTTATTCAACAATATTTTGAGATATGTGTACGGTCTAAGACGTTTCGATCGTGTTTCATCCGTTTCAAACAGTCTGTATGGAGTCTATTTCGAAAATTTTTTGAAAATCCGAACCCTTATTTTTTTACACAGGGTGATAAACACTAAAACCCCCAAATATTTATCTGAGAGGATACGTTTTTTTTCAATCTCGAAGGAACCATAATATTATAATTCCACGGCATCAAACCTTAGTCTCCGAATGGCAGTTTTTTATTCATGCCGCTCGTCTTTGGAACCTTCTTCCACTAAATCAACAACTAAATCGTAATGCTAACTGTTTCAAAATGTTTTTATATAATTATCAAAAAGTAATTTCAATTTTTGGGAATACAAAATTTTAATTTCAAAAGATTTTGTTATTCGTGCTTAATTCCCAGTTTTTATTATTGATAAAAACACTTGAAATTTATTGTTGATGGGATAAGCTATTCCTATGCGCATTTCACTGGTTGCTAAGGCCAGATCATCAGGAAACTTCATCCATAAAGATTTTAGAAAAACTAAAGATATTAAACCAAATAACACTGTTAAGACTTATAGCAACAGTTCTACTTGTAACAATATCAAAGCTTAAACAAAACACATCAACAATAAAAAGTGGGTTTATCTCATCTTACATTCCCCACTACAATTAGTTGAAATTCTCTCAACATTAATTGTAGTTGTAAGCAGGTTAAGTTTCCTGATGATCTGGCCTAAGCAACCAGTGAAATGCGCATAGGAATAGCTTATCCCAGGGTTGATAAAGTTGGTACAATTGTACTTTTTTTGGTACAATTCAAAACTAAAAAGTACGCTGGTACACCCGTGACTTTTTTTTTGAAATCTAAGGGAAACTATTTTGTTGTTGTTGGATTTAACAAAACAGCTATGATATTTTGCATTTACTCTTTTGCAAGACCATTTGCACCAAACACTGAAATCTGCTATTGTGAATAGATTTTTGAACTTGTTCATTGAACGATTGCATATGCCACATTCTAAATTTAGTATCAGCGGCAGCATATAGCATAGCGTCTTCACCTGACAATTTTTTGTCATACCAAACGTCAAAGTCTATACAGTTAGTTCCGCTTAATTGAGTTTCTAAAAATGCTCGACTTTTGACGCAATTAAACGGGAACTCAATTAAGCAGTACTCGGTTAATTGAATCGCCGACTTAATTAAAACGAAAATCGCTTAATTGAGCAAGATGTGCAATAAAACGATACACCCATGTGTAGATAGAAAATAAAACTCATTTCTTTATTTTTTCATATAACATTTATTTATATGTATAACAGAAACATGACTTTCCTGCCGCTAAATCATTTTTTACGTTTGTGGAGCAAAAAGACATTAAGTAGACGGAAACAATTAAACATAACATTTGCACTTGTTTTTCGCAATGCGGTCTTATTTTTCGAAATAATTAAGCGGGTAACGCAATTAAACGGAACTCAACTAAGCGGGTATTTCTACATAGACAGTTATACTGAATGATTTCGTCCCATGATTTTTAGTGCAATAAAACGGGAAACTCAATTAAGCGGGGCTCAATTAACCGAAAACAACTGTATTTTTTTAAAATAAATAAAAAATATAAGGAATTTAAATGATGAATGCATAATTTGTATAATGAAAATAAACAAAACACAATTGTTATGTTTTGTTATTTTAAATTTTGTTTAGCTTTCCCTTGTTTTGGTTTTATTCAGTGCTGCCAGATAAATTTGTGTTAAAATCCTCAAATTCCTGAAAAAAAATAATAAGATCGTCTTTTTTGTTTAAAATACATAATTAAAATTAATTTTAAACAAATTTTGTTCGATTTTTTTTTAAAACATAATCAAACAAAAGCATAGTTAATGTTCATGCCCAGCTAGCATTTTGTATCATAATCCAATCATTTAGGAATCAGCTTCACGAGCAAAATACCCATATATGAGCTCATTTTTTAATTATAAATGATACTCTCGTTGTGAGGAAATGGTACCCTACAGATGAATCACCAGAAAAATCATATGTGATACAATTTTTGATGCTTTTAATGTAAGCTTTTATAATCATTATTGAATCGTTTTCGTCTCATTTTTCAATAGTAAATTATATAGTTTTTGATTAAATTTCATATCATTTTTTTCATTGCCATGTTTTTTAATTTTTCTCCGATAAAATCAGCACCATTATGGCTTTTGATTATTCAAACCAGCTTTATTTTGAAGAAAAGAAACAATTTGCACTAACATTTATGCTCATAAATTGTCAATAATTTTTGCTTCTTTTTTATCCAAGCTTTTTTTATTTTTTTGATTTGGCAAAAACAAAAATTCAAAATATTTAAAAATCATTATTTAAACATATAAATGAATCATATATGAATCCATTTTCTATCACTTAAAAAAATTTATTTAGTTGATTTTTACAAAAAATTTTCACCCAAATGCTAGCTGGTTGGGTATTTTATACATACATATAAATTGTCTATTTTTCGACCTTACCCAGCTAGCATAGGCTGTTTGTTTGACGATTATGTTTAATATACAACTCCCAAAAGAATCTTCTGCTGATTATCTGACGAGTAATAAAAACAAAAACATCTACATTTTTTTTATTCATTACTTTTTTTAAAATTTTTTGACACGCTCGTCTTTTAATTTTGGAATGAATCTTTTGCGACTCTCTGTGAGAGTCATTTAACAAATACTTAATAAGAGCGTTTTTGAAATATGAAAATTCTATTGTCAATACAATTTCAATAAAACAAACCGACCTAAGGATCTGTAAAAAAGGATTTTCCGACAGGATAGTGTGGATTTCGCAACCTTAAGGTTTGTTTTATATAAATTGTATGAAAATTAGAAGTTTACACATGAAAAATACGCTTGATGCCCCTTTTTAGGTAGCTCTGTTATACGGCTGAGCATTTTACGAGTTGTAAAATAATCCCTACATGAGTCTCATACGACTGTTGGCATGCTTTTTGAAAGACTCGTTAGATAACAGTTTCTCCCGTGCGAGGAATCGTCAACAATTAAAAAATGAGCTCGCCGACGATCAAAAACACTCTTTGTAAGATTCCCAGTAGTCTCCTAGACGATTGAAAATGCTAGCTGGGTAATTTTTTTAAGTTTATATTTCTGTGGCCGTATGGAAAAACTAGGTAACTCCACTTTTTGCGAAAATTAAATATAGAAAGCGAGTTTCATTTACTATCACTCTGTCAGATCGAAATTTTGATATAGTTTCTCATTTAATAGTTATTTGAAAAACAAAAATCAGAAAAATATAAATTTTTATGTAAAAACTAGATAACTCCATGCATTTTTTGAAAAAACAAGTTAGCTCCATAGTCTCTTAGAAAACAGAAAAATTAGAAGTTTTAAACTGTGTTGTCTCGAAAACTAAGAGACAAAGAGCGATATAGAACAAATTCGGCTCAAAATGTTGAGCCTAAAAATTACAACTCTAGAGAATTCAAAGAATATATTTATGCATTCTTTATATGCATATTACATCTTTTGTACCCGAAATCTTTCCGAGTAATAGTTTTAAGCCCATATAGATCTACCGTACCCTATGTGGTACAGCAACTTTGAAAATTGTTTAACATACTTATTTTTATTTGTTTCTGTTGCAAAGATAATAAATAGTAAGGTGTTTTTACGTACAAAAATAATAAAAACTATTTTTATCCAGTTTTTTTTTCTAAGAAAAAATTTGTTGAATCTGGAAGACAAACAAACTTTACTAAAAAATGGAGCTACCTAGTTTTTATATACGGCCACAGTTTTCTTAAAATAAGAACAAATTAACTGCCTGGCCCATGATGTCGACAAGAACATTTCTTTCGTATATTTATATTAAAAACAAAAAGAATTTTAGTTTTCTATTATTGTTTTAAATATAAATATGCGAAAGAAATGTTCTTATCGACATTGTGAGCCTGGTTGTAAATTTCTTTATTTTTAAATTAATCTAAGAACATATTCATATTTTTTGCACTTTACGATATTTAATACTAATAAAATTTTAATATTATAAAATTATTTTTTTCTGCAACCTTGACGATCTTCTAATGTTAAATGTTCATCAATAAAACTTCTCTTGAGCTTTTTCCGACTTGATTTCAGTTTGTTTCTGAAGTATTTATTTCTAAATTTACGAGTTTTTTGTCCGATTGCTCGATCACGTTTTGCTTCCTTTTATTTTCTTCCGTGCTACCTTGTGGAATAATTTCCTCCAACTTAGTCTGTATTTGCATGTGGTCAAGGTCTGGGTCTAAGTTTATGTTAGTCGGTCGCATTGTTAATTTTCTTGAGATGATTTTATAAAAAACAAAGTAGAAGCGTAAGACATTGTTTTTAAACTAAAAAGCTAAAAACGATCTTATTACCAAGTTAAGTATAAAATTTTAACGGAACACCTTTTATTTAAAATTTTAATATGTATTAAAATAAAATTAACTACAAAGTCAATAGCTCTTTTTCAGGTTCAACCTATGTATATTAAACCGATTATAACGGTAATCAACGTCCTTAAAACTGGCCAATTCATTTCATAAAATCAAGAAGGGTAAACCTTTTAATTATGTTTTTGCATAAAAACAGACAAAAACTCAGCTTATTTTTTGATGTATAAGCATAAAGAGAAAAAAATATTTTTTGGAAAAACTGGATAACTCCATTTGTTCGTAGAAAAAAACGGGTAAACTAGCGCGTTGAGTCAAAAAGTTAATGTTTTTCCACAAATCATAACTTAAGTTGCCTTAATTCCATAAAATACTAATATAATTTGTGAAAAATTTTTTTTTTGGAAAAACTAGATAACTTCATTTTTCGAAAAAACAAGATAAGTGTTATTTTTTATATTTTGCCAATTTGTTGTTTAATTGATTTGTTTTTTATTTAAGCTAATAGGGCCTAAGGTTAATTAATGTAAATAAAAAGCAATTTTTTATTACAGTTTTCCCGACGTTTCGTCGATTTTTTGTCGACTTTTTCAAGGGATCGTCTATTTAAAATTTTAAAAAATATATAAATTAACATAAATACAAATAAATTACATTAAAAGAGTTAAACTTACAATATGAGTTTTTCACATTAAATTAAATTTCTCCTTTTACATGTAACATTAAACATATAAACATAAAACATAAATTTAAAGTTAAACACATATCAAAACAAGTATCACTGTCACGATTAAGTAATTGCAACCCTATAATTTGCGCTAATATTGTTAGTGTCTTCTTTGACATTCATCGTCTTCTTTATGTTTTCTTGTATCCTTAGACTTTCAATTGTAAATCTCTTCTTATCCCCCCTTACTTTATCTAGTATTCGCACCCCCTCAAAATCAATTTTATGTTGTGTATTTAAAATGTATGTTGATAATGCTGTCGTTTCTTTTTTCCTTTGTATATCCATCATATGTTCTCCCATTCTAGTTTCAAGGGATCGTTTTGTTGTTCCAATGTATATGAGTTCGCAACTTTGTTCGTTATTCCCTTTACATTGTAATTCGTACACAATGTTGGTTTGTTTTTCTATTGGAGCTTTTATTGCAGAGAATATAGTGCTAAGTGTTTTATTGGGTTTATAAGCAAAGCTTATATTATTTCTTTCTATTGACGTTCGTATGTTTTTATTATCAGTGAGGCCCGGGATGTATTTTACACTGTAAAAATATTTTTGTTCTTTTTCTATATTAGTGGGGTTATTATCATTTTTATTTTTTATTTTCGTAATTGTGTCTTCTATTAGTGTTGATATAAGTTTATTTGGGAAACTATTGCTTTTAAGGATATTGAAAATTATATTTTTTTTTTTTGATTTTTCGGTTGGGTTGCGTTGAAATTCATTATCCTTCCTGATGAGGTCTCCTTAGCGAACCAGTCAAAAATTATGGAATTTTTCCTTCGAATTAGTTTGGTGTCCAGGTACGCTATTTCCTGATTTTTCTCCCTTTCAATTGTAAATTGTATCTTAGGATGATACTTGTTAAATGTGGACAAAATTTCTTCTTGGTCGTCTGATTTGATGATCGCTAAGATATCATCTACATATTTGACTATGTATTTGATAAGAATGTTCTTATTTTTCAATTCTTCTATCGCACTGTCAAGCAGGTTGTCAAGTATTATGTCTGCGATTGTAGGGGATAGTGGGTTGCCCATGGGCATGCCAAAAATTTGGTTATATATTTTATCTTTGTATATAAAATAATTATTATCATTGAGACAAAATTGGAGAATTTTAAGAAATTGAGAGCTTGACATTTTTGTGTGATTTTTTATTACGTTCCATTTTCCCATTATTGTTCTTATTGCCGTTCTAACTGGAATGTTAGTAAATAATGAGATGACATCAAATGATACAATTGTTTCCGATCTATCAAGTTTCATGTTGGTGAGTTGTTTTTTAACTTCTATTGAGTTTTTTATATTATACGTTTCAGAGATTAAATTTTTTTAAATTGTTCCAATGTATTTAGACATGTGGTAGCACGGTACCTGGACTGATGACACAATAGGTCGAAGGGGGTATCAGGTTTGTGAATTTTTGGTAACCCGTAAATTCTGGGTGCCATAGCGTGATTGACATTTATTTTCGGTTTTAATGTCCAAAAATCAGCTTAATGGTACCAGAAATCTTTAAATGAATCTAAAATATTGTTTTGTTTAATGCGCATGCATAATAACATAAATTCATATGAAATAATTAGCGAAATATGTTTCAAACTTTAAATGTGTTTTTCTCGTGTTTTCAAAAAATTGAGTTATCTAGTTTTTCCATACGGCCACAGATTTATTTTATTAAGCTGGAGGTATATTTTTTATAAAATTATTTATTTTCTTTAATCCGATAACAATTTTAAGTTGTTATTTTTCCCTCAAGAAGTCACACAAAATATAATATTGATCAAAAAATAAAATAAATATTTTTATAAAAAAAAGCCAAGTCGGTTCATTACTTTACCTGGTCCTCATACAAGCAAGTATCCTCTCGAAATTAAGGTTTTAGTGTGATTTTTAATGCTATGGTGAAGGGTATATAAGATTTACAATAGCCGAATATAGCACTTTAAATTGTTTTATTTAAATCATTTTGACTCAAACTTTTTTCTATATTGACTGAAAAATGGGGTAATGGTTTAATGTTTTGAACACAAACAATTGTAAAATAATCACGGGAATAAAAAGTAAACACTTTTCCCTCGAAATTTGCTATTGCCAATATATTTTTAGAGAAGAGACAAGCAATTTCGAGGACAATTTTCACAATAGGGATAAATATGAAAATTAAGGCTGCCTTGTTTCTAAAGATATCTTTTTTTCTAATAAACAAACATATAAAAATATTTAAAATTATCTTGTTGTAGTTGTTTCTTTGGCCAGAGTGATGAATTTATGAATATTATTTTTGTCAAGCTAATAGGGCCTAAATTTCTTCAATGTAAATAAAATTCAATTTTTAATTACAATATTTTGTTTCCGACGTTTCGTCGATTGTTTGTCGACTTTTTCAAGGGATTGTCTATTTAAAAATTATAAAAACAATAAAATAAATACAATAATGTACCACATAAACATTAAAGACTTACAAAATGAAAATTTAATCACATTAAAAAGTTTTAGTTGTACTCAGGATCATACAAATATAAAAATTAATTTTAATATTTAAAAAAATACATATTACTTAAAACTTTAAATATATCACAGCTTAAGTAATGGCAACAATATAGCTCGCATTTATTTTGTTCGTGTCTTCCTTCAAATTCATTGTTCTATTAATTTGTTGTTGGATTCTTAGGCTTTCAATTGTGTACCTCTTTCTTTCTTTATTTTCTTTATCTAGAATTTTTACATCATCGAACCTAATTGTGTGACCAGTATGTAGGATGTGTTGTGCTAGTGCTGTTGTCTCTTTTCTCCGCATTATGTCCATCTTGTGTTCTCCCATTCTTGTCTCCAGTGTACGTTTTGTTGTTCCTATATAAATTAGCATGGCTGTTTGTCATTTCCTTTACATTGTAATTCGTATACAATGTTGCTTTGTTTTTGTTTATTAATTGGCGCCTTAACTCTAGAAACAATTGTACTTAATGTCAAATTGGGTTTGTATGCAAAACAGATGTTTTTTGTTTTTATTGACGACCGTATATGATTATTATCGGTTAACCCAGGTATGTATTTTACACTGTAAAATTTGTTCTCTTCTTTTTCTATGTTTGCAGATTTGTTGTGGTTATTTTTGTCCTTATCCAATTGTTTAATCGTATTGTCTATCAATGTAGATGTGAGTTTGGTGGGGAAGCTATTGTTTTTTAAAATGTTTGTTATAATGTGTTTGTTTTTATTATGAAATTGTGTATCACTTATGTTGTATACCCTAGAAATAAAATCTTTTGCTGTGTTTATAATTTGATTTTTGGGTTGTGTAGCGTGGTAATTCATTAACCTTCCTGAAGATGTTTCTTTAGTGTACCAATCAAACAGAATCTTATCATTTTTGCGTTTAATTTTTGAGTCTAAGTACGCGATTTCTCCGTTTTTCTCAATCTCAGTAGTAAATTGTATTTTAGGGTGTTGTTTGTTAAGAATTGACAGAATTGTGTCCTTGTCTTCTATGCGAGTTATCGCCAAAATGTCGTCTACATATTTGGCGATATATTTAATGTAAATATTTTTATTTTCTAGTTCAGTAATTGCATCGTCAAGTAGGTTGTCAAGTATGATATCCGCTATAGTGGGTGATAGTGGGTTCCCCATTGGCATACCAAAGATTTGAGTATAAATATTTTCACCAAACATAAAATAATTATTGTCATTTAGACAAAATTTGAGTATTCTTAAAAATTGTGAGCTGGACATCTTAGTATGATTTTTAATAATACTCCATTTTTTCATAATTGTGTTTATTGCCGTCTGAATTGGGATGTTCGTGAATAGTGAAATCACGTCAAACGATATCATAGTTTCATTATTGTTAATTTTCACGCCGCTCAGTTGCTCCTTTACCCGTAGCAAATTTTTAACATTATATTTGTCAGAAATAATGACTTTAAGAATATTACCAACGTATTTTGATAATTGGTAACATGGTACTTGAACTGACGACACAATAGGTCGTAAGGGTGTCCCTTCCTTATGTATTTTGGGTAAGCCGTATATTCTAGGTGCAGTAGCCGCAGAACAAAGAAGTTTACATTTTTCACCTGTATTAATAATATTATTTTTGTAGAGATCAGAAATAATGGTATTGTTTTGTTTCTGCAGTTTGTCAGTTGGATCTGCTCTTGAAATTCTGTAGGTGTTTTTGTCTCCTATAAGTGCTTGCATTTTCCCCTCATACTCATTTTTATACATAGCTACCGTCTTATTTCCTTTGTCCGCCTGTATAATAATTATGTCGTTATATTTTCTTAAAAGTTTCTTAGTTTTCTCAAAAATTGTCAGGATAAACTTATCCTTTTTAGTATTTTTAATGCTTCTTTTAAAAGCGGATACATGGTTTGCTAATTTTGTTCTAGCGACGTCCTTTTCTTTGTCAAAATTCCCATCCATGGCCTGTATACATTGCTCTACATCAGCTATTATATGTAATGGGGAGAAGTTATGTTTATCTATTGGTAATGCGAACTTTCTGCAAAGTGATAATATCCACTTACATTCCATCGGGATATCGTATTTCGTTTTATTTTCAAACCAGTGGTTTGTTAATACTAATCCATGTAATTTGAACTGTTTTTCTTTTAGTGTAGTTAATTTTCCAATGTGTTTCTCCGTAACATTTTTCACTATTTGTTTTGATCTGTCTCTTTGTGTGTTAATAAATTTAGTGTGGTCCTCTTCTGTTATCATGTTTTTAATACCAATATTTAAGTGATAGAGTTTACGTTTAATTAATTTAATATTTGTATTACACCTAATTTTCACGATGATTTAAAAGACATGTCTTTTTTTTAGTTCTTTTTTAAAGAAACTTCCAAAAACATGTTAAATTTTCACAATGTTTCTTATTTTGTTTGATTTTTTTTTGTTTTCCTTAAATATGAATATATGTATTGAATTTTTTTATATTAAATTTGTTTATTTTTTTATATTTTAAAAAGCAATTGTCATTTTGAAATAGAAATCCAACATAAATTAAAAAACAAAATTAAGTACAAAGAAGAATGTCAAAAAAATCACAGAAAATACGATTCATGTCTTTTTTTCTACCCTGCTTACTTCTCTCCCCGGCTCGCTTTCAAACTAAAAAAGACATGTTTCAAAAATAGGGGAAAAAATCATCATGAAAATTGGGTGTTAGTCTGTGAAATTTCCAAGTTCAAAATTTTCTTATGGAAATTGTGTTCTATTGTTCTTAGTTTTCTTTTTATTGTTGTACATTCAAAAAGATTTCCAACCTGTTTAGTCGTGTTCTTTGTATGGTTTGGGGTTATTCCGTAGCTTCTGCATGATAAAATAAATTTTAACCTTTGTTGTTGTTGTGTTAGTCTTTTTGTTTCGTTGCAGTATTCTTTTAATGTTCTACATGTCTCATTGTCATATTTGAGTGCTGTGTGTTTAAAGAACCCCTTCACGATTATGTTGTTTTTGTACTGTACCTGTTTTTATTTTAAAGTTTATATAAATTAAATAAAGTTTGTTTCGGCAAGCTCTCCGATGTTAATTTATTGTTGTAGTTGTTTCTTTGGCCAGAGTGATGAATTTATGAATATTATTTTTGTCAAGCTAATAGGGCCTAAATTTCTTCAATGTAAATAAAATTCAATTTTTAATTACAATATTTTGTTCCCGACGTTTCGTCGATTGTTTGTCGACTTTTTCAAGGGATTGTCTATTTAAAAATTATAAAAACAATAAAATAAATACAATAATGTACCACATAAACATTAAAGACTTACAAAATGAAAATTTAATCACATTAAAAAGTTTTAGTTGTACTCAGGATCATACAAATATAAAAATTAATTTTAATATTTAAAAAAATACATATTACTTAAAACTTTAAATATATCACAGCTTAAGTAATGGCAACAATATAGCTCGCATTTATTTTGTTCGTGTCTTCCTTCAAATTCATTGTTCTATTAATTTGTTGTTGGATTCTTAGGCTTTCAATTGTGTACCTCTTTCTTTCTTTATTTTCTTTATCTAGAATTTTTACATCATCGAACCTAATTGTGTGACCAGTATGTAGGATGTGTTGTGCTAGTGCTGTTGTCTCTTTTCTCCGCATTATGTCCATCTTGTGTTCTCCCATTCTTGTCTCCAGTGTACGTTTTGTTGTTCCTATATAAATTAGCTCGCATGGCTGTTTGTCATTTCCTTTACATTGTAATTCGTATACAATGTTGCTTTGTTTTTGTTTATTAATTGGCGCCTTAACTCTAGAAAAAATTGTACTTAATGTCAAATTGGGTTTGTATGCAAAACAGATGTTTTTTGTTTTTATTGACGACCGTATGTGATTATTATCGGTTAACCCAGGTATGTATTTTACACTGTAAAATTTGTTCTCTTCTTTTTCTATGTTTGCAGATTTGTTGTGGTTATTTTTGTCCTTATCCAATTGTTTAATCGTATTGTCTATCAATGTAGATGTGAGTTTGGTGGGGAAGCTATTGTTTTTTAAAATGTTTGTTATAATGTGTTTGTTTTTATTATGAAATTGTGTATCACTTATGTTGTATACCCTAGAAATAAAATTTTTTGCTGTGTTTATAATTTGATTTTTGGGTTGTGTAGCGTGGTAATTCATTAACCTTCCTGAAGATGTTTCTTTAGTGTACCAATCAAACAGAATCTTATCATTTTTGCGTATAATTTTTGAGTCTAAGTACGCGATTTCTCCGTTTTTCTCAATCTCAGTAGTAAATTGTATTTTAGGGTGTTGTTTGTTAAGAATTGACAGAATTGTGTCCTTGTCTTCTATGCGAGTTATCGCCAAAATGTCGTCTACATATTTGGCGATATATTTAATGTAAATATTTTTATTTTCTAGTTCAGTAATTGCATCGTCAAGTAGGTTGTCAAGTATGATATCCGCTATAGTGGGTGATAGTGGGTTCCCCATTGGCATACCAAAGATTTGAGTATAAATATTTTCACCAAACATAAAATAATTATTGTCATTTAGACAAAATTTGAGTATTCTTAAAAATTGTGAGCTGGACATCTTAGTATGATTTTTAATAATACTCCATTTTTTCATAATTGTGTTTATTGCTGTCTGAATTGGGATGTTCGTGAATAGTGAAATCACGTCAAACGATATCATAGTTTCATTATTGTTAATTTTCACGCCGCTCAGTTGCTCCTTTACCCGTAGCGAATTTTTAAAATTATATTTGTCAGAAATTATGACTTTAAGAATATTACCAACGTATTTTGATAATTGGTAACATGGTGCTTGAACTGACGACACAATAGGTCGTAAGGGTGTCCCTTCCTTATGTATTTTAGGTAAGCCGTATATTCTAGGTGCAGTAGCCGCAGAACAAAGAAGTTTACGTTTTTCACCTGTATTTATAATATTATTTTTGTAGAGGTCAGAAATAACGGTATTGTTTTGTTTCTGCAGTTTGTCAGTTGGATCTGCTTTTGAAATTCTGTAGGTGTTTTTGTCTCCTATAAGTGCTTGCATTTTCCCCTCATACTCATTTTTATACATAGCTACCGTCTTATTTCCTTTGTCCGCCTGTATAATAATTATGTCGTTATATTTCCTTAAAAGTTTCTTAGTTTTCTCAAAAATTGTGAAGATAAACTTATCCTTTTTAGTATTTTTAATGCTTCTTTTAATTTAATAAAATTAATATTTTGTTGCTCTCTTTCTTTTGAGTGAAACAAGATTTACTTTGTTAACTACTTTGTTATGTTCACGGAGATTTAGTAAATTTATTTTTTTTTTTAGTTTTGGTTATGCATTTCTTGTAGGGACAGGCATACAATTTATTGATGTTATTATCAGCGTTGCCAAATTAAATTTTTGATTGGACAAAAATTCAAAAACGATGTTTTAAAATTTAAATAATTGTTAGGTTTTTTTATATATTCTTAAAAACAGTTCTGCCATAACTTTTTGATGAAAATATGCCAAAACTCAAAAAAAAAATTTGCTAAAGCGTTAAATGAAGAAAATATGCTTAAAATCTGCTAAGATTAAAAAATAAAACTTTAAATATCTTAAATTTTATAAAAATATGCTAAATTATAAATAAAAATTTTTTGCATAAGAAGTTTTATTTAAAAAATATATAAGATAAATTATGCGAAAAATAGAAGTAGTAAATACCTGAATATGAAATTTTTTAAAAATGTATTTCTTCCTTCAGGTAAACAGCCTTATGTCTTTTTTTTTAACTGTATCATTCTTAAAATTATCAGGTATGTGATGAAAATCGATCGATTTCAAAACGAACGTTTTTAAAAGGTGTGATGAATTTCGAAGGATTTTAAAATCTATTTCTGAATTATAGTCTTAAATTTTCGTTCAGAATACACTTCAGTTAACGTACATAATATACAATTTGAAAGAATAAAGACTGAAAATAAAAGGAATATACATTTAAAATCCATTTCAAAAGATACTGAAAACGATATTTTCGGTTTCAAATCGTATCGTTTTTAAAATCGATTTCCATCACATACCTGTATGTTTCAAGATTGCATTTTAAAATGTTGGTGGCAGAGAAAAATAATTTTTTTTACCAACTGTGTTGATATATATCTTAAAATCTTTAACATATTGTATGTTAATTCCCAGGATACTTTTGTCCATTCTGCTAGCAATATCGAATTTTAGACAAAGCATTTTATTCTTCACACGCTTCGTTATTATTTGCCAAATTTTTACATAGGAAACTTCAAGAAAATCAACAATATTCCTTGAATTTAGGTTTGTTTCAAATTTCTTCTCGTACGGCGAGATTATAACTTTGAAAAATTCGCTATCATCGAAAATCCGAAAAGGTAAATTTTTAACTGTTACTAGGCCCACACAACATTTTTAAAATACGCTCTTGTTAATATTAATTTTTACGACCTCTTCAATTTTCCGTTTTTTTGTTGGTGCACCTTCATCATCAATTTAATTTGCATTTTGCGTTATGTTTTTTTGTGGACGGGTTTATAATGCCTTTTAATGTTGAAGGAATTGGTTCCACTTAATTGTTTCTCACATTCTAAGCAAACAATTTTATTAGCGCTTTTCAAAACTTTATAAAAATTATTTTCACAATCCATTTTTTTAAATGCGTATAAACAACAATGTATGCTCTTCACTCTGCTTCTAAAGGAGGAATTTGCATAAATCTTTGACTAATGCACAGACATAATCTGATGCAACTACAAAATTATGTATTCCAAAATTTTTACTGATCATAAAAAATTATTTAAAGGTTAAATTTTTTTGTAATTTCCTTCAAACAAAGAATGGCAACAACAAAATTCATGTATATTTTTGTTTTAGTATGTACAAATTGTCATATATTTTTAGACAAAATAGTCTACCTGCTTTAAGTGTTCTAATAAAATGTTAACAAAATCATAAAGCCAAAAAATTCCGTTACCTTTTTACACAGTTATTGCATGTGTTTTTTACAAGAATGGTGAAATAATTTCCGTATAAGCAACAACAAGTTACATATCAATTCCAGTTTTTTCTTGCCTACAGCCTAGTACTCTGTTCAAATTTGTGAAAAATGTTGAGCAACATTTATTATTTCACACGAAAATTTTGACATGTATCGATGTTACCTATCATGCGAGTTTGTACAATTTGCCGATTTTATTCCTGCAAAGTATGCGACATTGTTTTGCGTATGTAAACAAACCCCACATGTATTTTACTAAAAATAATTTGAGCATGCGCATTGATATAAGAAAATGTTGCACATGCGCATGCGCACAAATTTTAGCGCATGTGCTGCACACTCATGAGCAAATACGAACTCTGCATAAATGTCAAACAACAAAGACAACTAAACACTTGAAAAGTCCAATGACCATTACAGAAACACCAAACAAACCATTTGGCACGGTGTATGTAGATACAATAGGTCCATTTCCAAAATCAATTTACGGAAATGAATATGCAATCACGATAATATGTGATTTAACTAAATTCTTAGTAACTATACCAATACCAGACAAAAGCGCTAAAACAATAGCTAAGGCTATATTTATACTTACCTATGGTCCGATGAAGACGTTCATTTCGGACATGGGAACAGAATATAAAAATTCTATCCTATCGGAAATTTGTGATTTATTAAAAATTGAAAACTAACTTCAACAGCTTAAGGCGCCCGTACACGACATGTATTTGTCATCTGACATGTCAAATTTTCAAGTCACATGTAATTGTTCATGTCTGTCAAAATTGCTGTTTTACATAAGGTTCATAATATTCGGTCACAAACGTACATGTAATTTGCTTCTGACATTGTCTCTGTTTTTTTCGCATTGTTATTGCAGAAACCAAAGTAGTTCTCGGTTTCAAAATTGCTTGCTGCCGCCACGAAAATATTTATTTGCGCCGTAAAATAATTTAGCCATCTTAACATTTTTTCTTTTATTTTAAAGATACCAATTTAGAATTTTATAATTAAACGGTTTTTATGTATATATTTACATAAATTCTATTCAATGGTGAGATGAGCATACATATTCCGTCAATAGTTGACGCCGCTGCCAGTTTCTTCCCGGCATAGATTTCTGATGTCAGATGGTTTGTCAGAAGAAAATAGAGCACGCTCTAATTGAAATTTTGTCAGATGACTTTGCGTCTGACTTTTACAGAAGCAAAGTTAAAAAGGTAACACACGACATGTATGTGTTTTGCAGTGGGAAATTTGACACGTCAGATGACAAAAACATGTCGTCTATATGCTCCTTTACCATCATCAAACATTAGGAACAATAGAAAGAAGTCATAGGCATTTTAATGAATATGTTCATTCTTATATTTCAGTGGACAAAACAGACTGGGATGAATGGTTAAAATACTTCACATACTGTTTTAACACAACACAACACCTTCAACAGTGCATAATTACTGTCCATATGAATGATTTTTTTCAAAACTTCCAAATAAATTTCAACAATTTGATAAAGTAGTTAGAATTTCTCCACTATATAATATAGATGACTTTGCCAAAGAGGCAAAATTTAGGTTAGAAATAGCATATAAGAGGGCCCAAATATTATTAGACAGAAATAAAAATAAGCAAAAACTTAATTATGATAGGAAAATAATAGACCATAATTTTAAAATAGGAGATTTAGTTTTACTAAAAAATTAAGCAGGACATAAGTTAGATAACCAATATAAGGGATCATATAAAATTAAGAAAATAGATATAAGAAATAATATAACCATAGTAGATAATAAAACAAAAAAGGAACAAATAGTTCATAAAAATAGAATTAAGTTATATCATTCTAGCTAAAATAAAATTAAAATTAAGTAAAAAAAAAAAAAAAAAATGTTAAGAAAATAATATATTGTAAAAAAACAATTAAAATAAATTTTTAAAAACTACTAATAAATACCTCAAATATTTACCTTTTTTTTTTTATTAAATTTTATATTAAAAAAACTAATTTTAGTAAAATACATGTGGCGTTTGTTGCGAGCTATATTGTTGCCATTACTTAAGCTGTGATATATTTAAAGTTTTAAGTAATATGTATTTTTTTAAATATTAAAATTAATTTTTATATTTGTATGATCCTGAGTACAACTAAAACTTTTTAATGTGATTAAATTTTCATTTTGTAAGTCTTTAATGTTTATGTGGTACATTATTGTATTTATTTTATTGTTTTTATAATTTTTAAATAGACAATCCCTTGAAAAAGTCGACAAACAATCGACGAAACGTCGGGAACAAAATATTGTAATTAAAAATTGAATTTTATTTACATTGAAGAAATTTAGGCCCTATTAGCTTGACAAAAATAATATTCATAAATTCATCACTCTGGCCAAAGAAACAACTACAACAATAAATTAACATCGGAGAGCTTGCCGAAACAAACTTTATTTAATTTATATAAACTTTAAAATAAAAACAGGTACAGTACAAAAACAACATAATCATGAAGGGGTTCTTTAAACACACAGCACTCAAATATGACAATGAGACATGTAGAACATTAAAAGAATACTGCAACGAAACAAAAAGACTTACACAACAACAACAAAGGTTAAAATTTATTTTATCATGCAGAAGCTACGGAATAACCCCAAACCATACAAAGAACACGACTAAACAGGTTGGAAATCTTTTTGAATGTACAACAATAAAAAGAAAACTAAGAACAATAGAACACAATTTCCATAAGAAAATTTTGAACTTGGAAATTTCACAGACTAATACAAATATTAAATTAATTAAACGTAAACTCTATCACTTAAATATTGGTATTAAAAACATGATAACAGAAGAGGACCACACTAAATTTATTAACACACAAAGAGACAGATCAAAACAAATAGTGAAAAATGTTACGGAGAAACACATTGGAAAATTAACTACACTAAAAGAAAAACAGTTCAAATTACATGGATTAGTATTAACAAACCACTGGTTTGAAAATAAAACGAAATACGATATCCCGATGGAATGTAAGTGGATATTATCACTTGGCAGAAAGTTCGCATTAGCAATAGATAAACATAACTTCTCCCCATTACATATAATAGCTGATGTAGACCAATGTATACAGGCCATGGATGGGAATTTTGACAAAGAAAAGGACGTCGCTAGAACAAAATTAGCAAACCATGTATCCGCTTTTAAAAGAAGCATTAAAAATACTAAAAAGGATAAGTTTATCCTGACAATTTTTGAGAAAACTAAGAAACTTTTAAGAAAATATAACGACATAATTATTATACAGGCGGACAAAGGAAATAAGACGGTAGCTATGTATAAAAATGAGTATGAGGGGAAAATGCAAGCACTTATAGGAGACAAAAACACCTACAGAATTTCAAGAGCAGATCCAACTGACAAACTGCAGAAACAAAACAATACCATTATTTCTGATCTCTACAAAAATAATATTATTAATACAGGTGAAAAACGTAAACTTCTTTGTTCTGCGGCTACTGCACCTAGAATATACGGCTTACCCAAAATACATAAGGAAGGGACACCCTTACGACCTATTGTGTCGTCAGTTCAAGTACCATGTTACCAATTATCAAAATACGTTGGTAATATTCTTAAAGTCATAATTTCTGACAAATATAATGTTAAAAATTCTCTACGGGTAAAGGAGCAACTGAGCGGCGTGAAAATTAACAATAATGAAACTATGATATCGTTTGACGTGATTTCACTATTCACGAACATCCCAATTCAGACGGCAATAAACACAATTATGAAAAAATGGAGTATTATTAAAAATCATACTAAGATGTCCAGCTCACAAATTTTTAAGAATACTCAAATTTTGTCTAAATGACAATAATTATTTTATGTTTGGTGAAAATATTTATACTCAAATCTTTGGTATGCCAATGGGGAACCCACTATCACCCACTATAGCGGATATCATACTTGACAACCTACTTGACGATGCAATTACTGAACTAGAAAATAAAAATATTTACATTAAATATATCGCCAAATATGTAGACGACATTTTGGCGATAACTCGCATAGAAGACAAGGACACAATTCTGTCAATTCTTAACAAACAACACCCTAAAATACCATTTACTACTGAGATTGAGAAAAACGGAGAAATCGCGTACTTAGACTCAAAAATTATACGCAAAAATGATAAGATTCTGTTTGATTGGTACACTAAAGAAACATCTTCAGGAAGGTTAATGAATTACCACGCTACACAACCCAAAAATCAAATTATAAACACAGCAAAAAATTTTATTTCTAGGGTATACAACATAAGTGATACACAATTTCATAATAAAAACAAACACATTATAACAAACATTTTAAAAAACAATAGCTTCCCCACCAAACTCACATCTACATTGATAGACAATACGATTAAACAATTGGATAAGGACAAAAATAACCACAACAAATCTGCAAACATAGAAAAAGAAGAGAACAAATTTTACAGTGTAAAATACATACCTGGGTTAACCGATAATAATCATATACGGTCGTCAATAAAAACAAAAAACATCTGTTTTGCATACAAACCCAATTTGACATTAAGTACAATTTTTTCTAGAGTTAAGGCGCCAATTAATAAACAAAAACAAAGCAACATTGTATACGAATTACAATGTAAAGGAAATGACAAACAGCCATGCGAGCTAATTTATATAGGAACAACAAAACGTACACTGGAGACAAGAATGGGAGAACACAAGATGGACATAATGCGGAGAAAAGAGACAACAGCACTAGCACAACACATCCTACATACTGGTCACACAATTAGGTTCGATGATGTAAAAATTCTAGATAAAGAAAATAGAGAAAGAAAGAGGTACACAATTGAAAGCCTAAGAATCCAACAACAAATTAATAGAACAATGAATTTGAAGGAAGACACGAACAAAATAAATGCGAGCTATATTGTTGCCATTACTTAAGCTGTGATATATTTAAAGTTTTAAGTAATATGTATTTTTTTAAATATTAAAATTAATTTTTATATTTGTATGATCCTGAGTACAACTAAAACTTTTTAATGTGATTAAATTTTCATTTTGTAAGTCTTTAATGTTTATGTGGTACATTATTGTATTTATTTTATTGTTTTTATAATTTTTAAATAGACAATCCCTTGAAAAAGTCGACAATTATCTTATTTCCAAGACTAAGGGGCTTATAGTGTCAAACGCAACGCAACAATTTCTTTGAAAGCAAAAACAAAATCAAAAATTTTTTATACGCCACAACATATGAATTGTTTGAAATTTAAAAATTCAATATGAATTTATAGAACAAAATTATAAAATATTTTTGGTTTTTGTTTTTGCTTTCGTCACTTTTTTAGAAAAAAATCATCAAATCGTCACTGCTAATTTCGGAATAAAAAATCGTCAAAATGACAATAACTCGTAAAATCTGGCAGCCCTGTTTTTATTACAGTATATTTCGGATATAAGAAACTTAAGGCCCAACCAGAATGTGCATAAACAAACTTAAGCTACTGTCAAAAATAAACAAAAAAGCCTCTCAAATACATTAAAAAAAAACAAAAACAAAATAAAAAACTTTTGATTCCGTACGGAATGTGCGATTAGTTTCGCACTTTGCTTAAGCAAATTACAGTTTCATTAAATTTAACAAAAAGTTCCCTTAAGTTCAACATGGTTTTACACATATGATTTACATGTATTCGCTCGGTTGCTTAAGCCACGTTATTCACATTCTGGTTAGGCCTTTAAAAAAAATCCAGGAAAAAAGTTTCTTATAAGCGTTTCATTCTAATATACAACTATTTTATATAAGAAACTTATTTCTTATATAAGTAGCTATGGCCATAACCCCGGATCTCCACGTAGCAATATTTATTGCGGCAAACGTCAAATTTGATTGCTCCATTAAATTAGCGACGTATAGACCGCAAATTGCCATGAATGGCAATCCATTCATAATAATGCGGTTTTTAGAGTTGAGAAATACATTAATTTGTATTTTTGATTGTCGCCAGAGAGCGTTTTCATAAACTTTTTAGAATTTATCGTCTTTTTTATGGCAAATTTAAGAATATTTCTCAAAATGCAATCTCGAATTTGAAACGAAAATAAAATTTTTTAGCTTTCTAAAAAAATGTGCATACGAGCATCTTCGGCTTGCATTTCCATTTCTATTGTGTTTACAATTTTCAATATCTATTGCAGCAACAGTAAAGACATTTAATAAGGTGGAGTAGAAAGTTTGGATATAATAAAATTTAATTTAGCCCTTGTTAAATCTCCTTCAAAATAATTCGGAGTCAAATAATAATTAAGTGGGCTCCCACTGTTCCAAAATTTTGTTGATTACTTCTTGACGTGGCAACCATCTTGTTGACGAATGAAAATATTATGAGTTCGTTCCAAAATAATCTTGAATTGAGAGGAAGTCAAACTAAGTCTGAGTTCATACGGCTAATGTCTTATTGACGAGATTCTTCCTTTTTGTTCTTTGAACATGAATTGGCGTTCAAATGATTGATATCATGTTGACGACATGTGCTTTTTTGATATTGAAAACAATAACAAAATTAAACAACGAATGAAAAAGCAAAACGTAAAGACAGTACATGCATCTGTGTACTCGTTTCTTTCCCCCTCGTCCCTGTCGACTATAAAGCAGCAATCATGTCAATAAGACAAGAGCCGTATGAACACAGACTAACTAACTAACTATGTAGAACTTTTGCAGAAGTGGTTTCCTATATCTTTTAAAAACTTGTCAATATGCACGCTTACATAGCGTCTTCATCTGACAATTTTTTGTCAAACCAAACGTCCAACTTCATATTAAAAAACGCGGACAAAAATTTTCGAGTTTTTTTATACATATAAACATATTTTATATTTAAAATATCTACATTTTGTTTTTCTTGCACCAATTTCAAATGCGACTTACTTTGGCAGTTCTTGTAAGAAACCTTTCGCAAAATATTGTTACAGAAAGAGTTTTTCTCACATCCTTCCAATAATTGCAGGAAAATTATTTAAATGACAGATAATTCTCGCAAAGAAAAGATACAGAAGCACTTGTGTGAGAAAAACCATTTTTTGTTTCATATCACACTATTTTTGTTGCAATTCACACGTTTCATGCGAAAAGTTTTACGATGTGAGAAATACAGAAATGGGCTACAGGTTGCTTTGGTAATTGATGAGTTATTGGCGGACGGCAACGCACTGTATTTAATTTTTTCTTTACTCAATTGTTTCAAATTTTTCTAAAACTTTTTCAACTCTTTTTTACTTTAAATGTCTATTATGGTTTATATCACTTTTATAGTCCATGATTCTGTTAGAGTGTGCCTTATGATGAAACAGAACTGGGGCTGAACGATGTTTTTCATATAGTTTGACAAAAAATTATGCCAGAGAATGCAGTCGAGAAATAAAATCAATTTTATTTTGAGGACGTTTTTTCTAATGCTCTCACATAAATACAATTATTCTCTTAACAATGCTACCATACTTTCATTCAATTTCATACATTTTGTAAGCAAAGAAAAATAAGAACAAAAGAAAATGAAAGAAATGAGAGAGAATTTGAAGTTACTGCCGACGTTTTAATTGTGGGCTTTAAAATTTTTGCCTGAAGTTGAAGACTCAGTTCTGTTTCATCATTTAACCAAACCATAGTTGCCGTTTGCTAGTGAAAATTTAAATGAAAATTGTACTAAGTATGTATGTCACAATTGGCATACGCAAAACTTTTTGATTTTTAACATACCAAACTGTCATACACGAATTTTTCGGTATTACACGAGTATGATGTCAATCCATTCTCACATACAAATTATGATTGTCTTATAGGCGCTTAAAATATTTAATAAAACCCCTTTTCTAAGAAATCACAGGGAAAAGAGTACAACGCAGCTTTCAAAAAAAAAGACGGAAAGTGTTTTTTGACAATGTGTAAAAACAGGCTGTTACAATCAACATAAATTGCGTGAGCAAAACAAAAATAACAAAACACAAACCACGTTAAAGAAAAAAATAAAAATCTTTTGTAAGTATAACTCATGTTTACACGGATGGTATAAGTAAAATCAAAAATAATAACAAAAAAGCAGTTGGTTGCAGTTTTAAATTTTTACAAAAACAACATGAAAATTTCCTGAGTTGATTTTAGTTGTTTTTGTAATTGCATAAAAATGGTGGCTGTAGGAAATATCGCCCAAAGAAAAATCGCTCAAAAAAAAAAAATTAATAATCGCCCAAAAAAATTGCATGTAAAATTGGGCCTGATTTCATATGAAAAATGGCCCAAAATTTTTGGGCTATTTATCGTTATTGTTGGGTGATTTTTCGTTTTTTAAATTTCATAATGAAAAATCACCCAAAAATGTTGTATGAAAAATGGCCCAAACAAAATGGGCTATTTTTAAAATTCTACCATAATCTTACATAGCAGAGAAAACCATGTTTTATTATGGTTGCAAACAACAAAACTATTTTTCAAGAAACTAATTTAACCATTATATGGTTGTCGGCGACAATGATTTGGTTAAATTAAACATAATATCGGTAGAATTTTTTTAAAAATGGTTTTGTAGCTTTTTCTCTGGGTGTATATATTAAACATATACATATGTATCGAAAATAAGGATTTTCTCTTCTATGGTATAACAAAGACCGGCTTCGCTAACTAAAGCTTCTCTGTATAGCCGGCCTTCGGCCGGGCGCAAGGACTTTCTCCTCTATGGTATAACAAACACCGGCTCCGCTAACTTAAGCTTCTCTGCGTAGTCGGCCTTGTTCGGAAACAAGGCAGTTTTTCGAAGCTTTACATAGCGAAACCGGTTTTTTTTAGACCATAAAGGAGAAAATCCTTGCGCCCGGCCGAAGGCCGGCTATACAGAGAAGCTTTAGTTAGCGAAGCCGGTCTTTGTTATACCATAGAGGAGAAAATCCTTGCGCCCGGCCGAAGGCCGGCTATACAGAGAAGCTTTAGTTAGCGAAGCCAGTATTTGTTATACCATAGAAGATGAAATCCTTATTTTGGATATATATATTTAATATATACACCCGGAGTAAAAACTTTAAAAATATTTTATCCATATTATGTTTAATTTAACCAAATCATTGTCAGCGACAACCATATTATGGTTAAATAAGTATCTTTAAAAAAATCACTTGAAATTTTAACGGTATTTTAAAAAAAAATTTACACATTTTTGATTATAAGTTAAGTTGCGGACGTTGCAAAGTGTCATAACGTCCTCGTCCTCGTCTTCGATGGACAATTTGACACTTTAAAAGTGTCCAAGGACACTACGACGCTGGACGTTATGACATGTCACCTAAATTTATATGAATAATAAACACTTTTTTGCAAATTGAGTAATTTTTTTTTTTTTTTCGGAAAAAATTCGTTTTTGCTTTTTGGGTCATTTTTCATTTTCTTTTTGGGCCCTTTTTCGTTTTTTTTTTTGCAAAATTTCATATTTACCTTTTTGGGTCATTTTTCATGTTCGCTTGGGCGATTCTTCATTTGGGCGATTTTTCATTTTTTTTTTGGGCCATTTTTCTTTGGGCGATATTTCCTACAGCCAAAAATGGTACCACCTTCAATATACTCTGTTAAAATACACCACTGGACGAGAATACATAAGTTTCTAAAACGGTTTAGAAAAAAAGCATTTACCGACCGCTTGTCAGATTTTGTATTTGTATTCTCTCTTACTCAATACATTTTGCTTTCACATAATGAGATTTTTCTCATTCTACATCCTTTTTTGCAATGTCGTAATACATTGTATTGCCGTATAAACCGGACTTAATCAACAGCATTAGTTCAACAAACACTTTGTTTTGTTAAAAAAAAAATATATTTAGTAATATTGCTTTGTTTTATAATGTTATTTAGTTACAAATTTTTAATATTTTTAATTAGGCTTAAGTTCATGAAATTTAATTTTTTATTAAATTATTTTTGTGAAGAAAGGAATTTTACAACATGAAAATTAATTAAAATTGTTATTGATAATCTTTCATTCTTGACGTGGCTCGGGCTCGAACCCTGGCCGGCAGGTTACCATGACATGTTTCGATCGCAACCACTCGATCTCCTCAGATGGATTTGCCGTCTTACACTCGCAGCCATCGACGACTGCTGACGTCACTAGTCAAACATCAATCCTTAAACCAAATTGTATTTTAACATTTGGTAGATCGAAATTTGCTTTCCTGAATGATTATCCATCTTAATTGATTTTACATGTTTTTTCCTTTACTTCTGTTTTTTCGTACTTTCGTCAAGAATTTTTCTTGAAGTCCAAGTACATTTTTTGTTTTTTCACTTTGTCTTTCTCTTTTCTGTTGACCTTATTCAGCACAACTTGAAGGACAAATGTATACATAGAGCTCGTGCCTTAGCTTTAACAATAATTAGTATTGTGGTTATTTTGTTGAACTATTTATGGTTTTTAATCCAAATTTTTAATATTTTTAAAAAATTTGGATTAAAATTGGATTGTGGATTGTGGTTATTTTGTTGAACTATTTATGGTTTTTAATCCAAATTTTTAATATTTTTAAAAAATTTGGATTAAAAACCATAAATAGTTCAACAAAATAACCACAATACTAATTATTGTTAAAGCTAAGGCACGAGCTCTATGTGTACATTTGTCCTTCAAGTTGTGCTGAAAAAGGTCAACAGAAAAGAGAAAGACAAAGTGAAAAAACAAAAAATGTACTTGGACTTCAAGAAAAATTCTTGACGAAAGTACGAAAAAACAGAAGTAAAGGAAAAAACATGTAAAATCAATTAAGATGGATAATCATTCAGGAAAGCAAATTTCGATCTACCAAATGTTAAAATACAATTTGGTTTAAGGATTGATGTTTGACTAGTGACGTCAGCAGTCGTCGATGGCTGCGAGTGTAAGACGGCAAATCCATCTGAGGAGATCGAGTGGTTGCGATCGAAACATGTCATGGTTACCTGCCGGCCAGGGTTCGAGCCCGAGCCACGTCAAGAATGAAAGATTATCAATAACAATTTTAATTAATTTTCATGTTGTAAAATTCCTTTCTTCACAAAAATAATTTAATAAAAAATTAAATTTCATGAACTTAAGCCTAATTAAAAATATTAAAAATTTGGATTAAAAACCATAAATAGTTCAACAAAATAACCACAATACTAATTATTGTTAAAGCTAAGGCACGAGCTCTATGTGTACATTTGTCCTTCAAGTTGTGCTGAAAAAGGTCAACAGAAAAGAGAAAGACAAAGTGAAAAAACAAAAAATGTACTTGGACTTCAAGAAAAATTTTTGACGAAAGTACGAAAAAACAGAAGTAAAGGAAAAAACATGTAAAATCAATTAAGATGGATAATCATTCAGGAAAGCAAATTTCGATCTACCAAATGTTAAAATACAATTTGGTTTAAGGATTGATGTTTGACTAGTGACGTCAGCAGTCGTCGATGGCTGCGAGTGTAAGACGGCAAATCCATCTGAGGAGATCGAGTGGTTGCGATCGAAACATGTCATGGTAACCTGCCGGCCAGGGTTCGAGCCCGAGCCAAGTCAAGAATGAAAGATTATCAATAACAATTTTAATTAATTTTCATGTTGTAAAATTCCTTTCTTCACAAAAATAATTTAATAAAAAATTAAATTTCATGAACTTAAGCCTAATTAAAAATATTAAAAATTTGGATTAAAAACCATAAATAGTTCAACAAAATAACCACAATACTAATTATTGTTAAAGCTAAGGCACGAGCTCTATGTGTACATTTGTCCTTCAAGTTGTGCTGAAAAAGGTCAACAGAAAAGAGAAAGACAAAGTGAAAAAACAAAAAATGTACTTGGACTTCAAGAAAAATTCTTGACGAAAGTACGAAAAAACAGAAGTAAAGGAAAAAACATGTAAAATCAATTAAGATGGATAATCATTCAGGAAAGCAAATTTCGATCTACCAAATGTTAAAATACAATTTGGTTTAAGGATTGATGTTTGACTAGTGACGTCAGCAGTCGTCGATGGCTGCGAGTGTAAGACGGCAAATCCATCTGAGGAGATCGAGTGGTTGCGATCGAAACATGTCATGGTAACCTGCCGGCCAGGGTTCGAGCCCGAGCCACGTCAAGAATGAAAGATTATCAATAACAATTTTAATTAATTTTCATGTTGTAAAATTCCTTTCTTCACAAAAATAATTTAATAAAAAAATTAAATTTCATGAACTTAAGCCTAATTAAAAATATTAAAAATTTGGATTAAAAACCATAAATAGTTCAACAAAATAACCACAATACTAATTGTTATTTAGTTACTTGATATTATTTAAGGTACGTTCAGACTAATGAAATATTTGACAAAAATATTTGTTCTGATATTTGCTTCAAACTGTGTGAAACAAAAAAATATTTTGTTTAATGTTCACACTTACCTCAAATATTTGACAATTTTTGTTTGTTGAAACAGTTGGAAAATAGTATCAAATAAAATAAATGCAATCATGTTTGCCATGCGTTCAGACTAAGACAAATATTTGCATCAAATAATTATTTAATGAAAGTGTTCAAAATACAAAATATATTTCACAAAGTGTAAAAATTGCCAAACTAGCGGAAATTTGCAAAAATTTGCTAGTAGCGGTATTATAGCAAAGCCTAATAGTTATTTAAAATCGTTAAAGCTGTAAAGATTCACAGGGAAAAATCGTTTCTTCGCGAGCATGGCTAAAAATCGCGAAAAATTGCAAGCTTGGAAACAAACCCTAAAATTTATTTGAAATCGTTTAAAAAAATCAAATTTTCGGAAAATAACAAAAAAAAAAAAAAAATATTTTTTGCAAAATAAGCGAAAATTCGCGAAAATTTTTAAAATTTCAAACAAGCCATAAAATTGATTAAAAGTCCCTAAAAGTATAAGGAATGGCAAAAATTCGGTAAAAATTGCCAAATTAGCGGAAATTTGCAAAAATTTGCTAATAGCGGCATGATAGCAAAGCTTTATAGTTATTAAAAATCCTTAAATCTGCAAAGAATCACAGAAAGAAATCGCTTCTATCACAAACATGGTTAAAATTCGCGAAAAATTGCAAACTTGGAAACAAATTCTAAAATTTATTTGAAATCGCTTAATCGGTTAAAAAATACAAAATCTCGGGGAAAACAAAAAAAAAAATAAAAAATTTGCAAAAATTCGCGAACAATTGCAACATTTCAAACAAAACCATAAAATTTATTAAAAGTGCCTAAAGGTACGGTCACATATGGCAAACAATTGTCAAATTTTGTTTGCCGGCATTTTTAAAAAATTTGCTAAAAAAAAATAAAAATTTTATTTGCTGGTCACACTACGCACATTTATTTGCCCATTTTTGTTTGTTAAAACAGATATTAAATAGCTTCAAATAAAAAATGGGAAAACATGTTTGCCCTGTGTTCACATATAAAAATATTTGCCTAAAAAAAATATTTGAACAAATTGTCAAAAATAAAAATTAAATAAATAAAATTACTTTTTATTAAAACTAAAAATTATCATTTTGATGCAAAATATTGAAACTTTTATGATTTTATGGTATAGAAGAGCGAGAACAGCAGTTTTAAAAGTAAAAAAGGATTGACATGACAAATAAAGGGATAAATGCAATTTGGCGAAGTAATTTCCAGTCTAATAAAACTAAATTAAGCTATGTATATTACGAACTAAAGCAATATTCGTTACGGTTTAGTTACGCAAGCAATAAAGTGTTTTTAGACAGTGGATCTATTGTAAATTATATACCGATCTTCACGAAATTTAGTTGTATGATTTCTAGGCATATAAATTGAGTTTGTGCAAAATTTAACGATAAAAGGTGTATTCCCCCACCAGTTTACGTTAGTTTTTGTTACAGAAATATCGATTTTTCGGGAGGATGTTTCACATTTTAGTCCATAACGCTTTTCCTACTGAACCAAAAGTGCTAAATTTCAATCCAAACTGCTTAAAAGAACTTGAGTGAACTTGCCACCAAAATTTTTATGTTTCGTCAGCATCCTTTTCTTAATCGATATAACAATGTTCATCCGTCCGGTTAGCTGTCCATGTTAACCTTATTCGCAAAGTACATGTCGCAATTTTTGAGATAATCGGGTGTGCTAAAATCCGAATTCACTCGAAAGTACATTAATTCAGCATTTTTTGTGTCCTGCAATTCACCACCACATGTTTTAATTCGTTTTCAATAAGGGGTTAGTGAAAGTAAAACAAATCGACTTTTATTCTTATATTTGAGAACATTTTAAGCAAAAACCGAATTTTGCGAACATCGCGAATGTTTGCAAATTTCCACTGATTTCGCAATTTTTACAGAATTTTTGCCATTCCTTGTAGTGTTAGCATTTTCGCTATTATTAAAATTTTTTGTTTTTCCAACATTTTGTTTTTTAACCGATACATTTTTGGGTTTGCTTCCAATTTTGCAATTTTTCGTGATTTTCTGCTAATTTAGCAATTTTTTATCAAATTTTTGCCATTCCTTATAATTTTAGGGACTTTTAATCAATTTTATGGCTTGTTTGAAATATTAAAATTTATCGCTATTTTTGCAAATTTTTTGCAATTTTCGCATATCTTTGTTGCGTTTTTCGGCTATCGTCGCCATTATTAAGATAGCCTCATACATGTATAAACTGTAGTCACCTATTTTACAGGTTACTCTCAAAGAAAACATCATCAATTTTTTTTCCTGCACAAGAACTTCGAATACACAAAAACATGCGGATTTAAGAACACAAATTTCTGAATTATGCGGATTCCAAAAGCACACCTGATAGTAATGAAATGTTGTTTACGTTTTTATCGTCATAAGAGGTGGAAAGAATCGGTCAATAATTTCACATAGCCCCCATAAAAACTTATTTCTGGAGAAGAGTCCTTGTGCCCATAGACAATCTATTATCACCTTACCAAATGTTATTGTAATCGATCCATATTTTACCATAGCTTTTATACAAATACCACTTCTGTAAATAGCTTTTAATATCATAATAATCTTATAAATGTCGGTTTTGGCAATAATTTCTATAATAGCTTGTATGTCGTGTCAAAATTTCGTCTTGTTAGGCCGAGAATTGGTTCTAGGTCACTTGCTACAATCAGTTCAAGACGAAAAAAATCTCATAAAGGTGTCTATGTCGGTATATTATTTGGCGCTAATATGTTTTATATAAAACTTAAATTCGTTAAGTAATTTTATTTTGGCGGGTCTCTGATTGTCCAATGACCCCAAACTGGTACACTCTCAAAAATTTATCTATTTATATAGATACACCATGCTTGCAATTCATAATTCGTAACATATGCTCATAGAAATTACCCATTTACTTAAGAAAAATGAATTTTGTAACATCTTGAATCCTATTTACCGCGCAACTCTTTGCTAAAAAGAGAACACAGCAAAAATTTTTACATAAATAAGTTTTTTCGTAATTAAAAACTTATTTAATTTTGTTAATTTTTTAAATTTTATTCAATAATTTTTATTTTAAAGCTTTTTATTTGCCGCTGTTTGTTCTTACAAAATTTTTGTAAGAACAAATATTTATTTGCCTAAAAACAAGGAAAATATTTGACGTTAAATGGTCACATTAGGAGCATTTTTGTTTGCTAGCAAATAATTTTGTTTGCCCAAAATCAGCTGTTTTTCTGTTTGCCCCTCAAAAATATGTTGTGGTCAGATTAGAGCAAACAAATATTTGACATTTTTTGACAAATGTTTGCATTATGTGACCGTACCTTAAAACTATATGGAATGGCAAAAATTCTATAAAAATTTCTAATAAGCGGAAATTCGCAAAAATTTGCCAATAGCGGCATGATAGCAAAGTCCAATAATTATAAAAAATCTTTAAAACTGTAAAGAATCCGAAAACTTACAAGAAAAATTGCTTCTATAGTTAACATGGTTAAAATTATTTGTCGTTGTTTGCTCTTACAATTTTTTTTGTAATATTAAATAAATGTTTGCTCAAAAACTACTAAAATATTTGATTTTTTGTGTTCACACTATGTTCACATTGGACAAATATTTGTTTGCCAGCAAATACTTTTATTTGCTCAAAATCAGCTGTTATTTTATTTGACACTCAAAAATATTTTGTGTTCAGACTACGTTAGTGAAATATTTGATGTTTGCTATCAAATATTTCAGCAGTCTGAACGTACCTTTACTCGTGTTGTGTTAAATTTAGAAAATTCATTTTCTTGCAAATAAATCTTAACTTAGTAAATTTGTGTTCAATGTATTGTTGCATAAGATATGGCGCAAAGAGAAATGCAAAAAAGGCTGCTTTCGAAGAAATAGACATGCAAACGCAATATCTTCCGTCTCGAGCAGGGTTGTGAACTATTTCTAATCAAAAAGCGCCGCACAGTGCTTTGTCCCCATATAACGAAGGGACATAAATAGAAGGAGTTGTCAGAAATTTTTGAAATTTGGTACACTAGCATAAAATAGCTAAGTTAAGAAAAATATGAATTTTTGGACAAATCGGTCCAAGGACATGCCTACCTCCCATGTGTCCTGAAATGGAAAAATGTAATTTTAGCTTCAATAATACCCACAAAACTACAAAAAATAGTCATGCTAATACACACACAACTAGCAACGTGTGTGCAAATTTTCATTTAAATCTGAACAAGGCCATATATCCTTTTTCTTAAAAATGCTATAACATTTACAAGAACTGTCCAATCGTATTAAAATTTGTTATGAAAATTGATATTTGTTAGATATATATGTATGCCAAATTTTGGTAGAATCAGATTATTAATGTGAAAAATACAAAAACATCATTTAATGAAAGTGATTCTGAGCCGATATTACGAATTATTTGGAATTATTTCTTATTATATTCCTAATTAATTTTCTTTAAACTAATTTATTTATTACATTTACATACATATGGTCATTTTTTTAATTAAAATAAATCATCTTCAGTACTGGATTCTTCCAAAAAAATATTGCCGCTCAACGAAACATTTTTTTCGTCATCTTTAGCTGGTTCATCAACATTTTCTCTCAGTATATATTTCTCAATTTCTTCAAAAAATATATTTTTTTTAGTCTTTGGATTCCTTTTGGAAGATAACAACGGATCTAAGGAAAGTATTAAATGAGTCATTAAATCTTTGTGAGTGTCGTCGTGGGACAGTCTGGTTTTTCTCACGATTTTGTGGTTGGTTTCCAATGCTTCTTCGCACAATCACCCTGAAATTTATTTTCGTTATAAGTTACGTTTCATTATAATTACATAAAGCCACTTTAATACCTTAATATTTCTTATTATGTTCCTAGTTTATTTTTTTTTTAACTAATTCAATCTATGAAAATTTGAGCGAAAATCACGAAAATAGCTTTTTTTTTAAATAAATTTTTTTTTCAAGTTGTGGTAAAATTGTTTCAATTTTTTTTCATGCAGTTATTAGAAAACAGTCTAAATATTCGAAATCAGAAAAAAGCCCATAGACGGTATTTTTTTTTTAATATTCCATCAAAGTTAGGAAATTTTTAGAGCTTAAGTAAATAATAAACATTTTTCAAACCATTAAAAAATATGTATAGAAGAATAATTCACCTAAAATTTTGTTATAGTTGATTTAGAATATAGTTAGCTGTTACAGAAAAAAAAATTTCAATCTCGTAATCCGGAAAATGAATTTTTTACAATTATTTTCTTGAAACACTAAAAAACCAAGGGCATTTGTGATTTCAGCGCCCTCTTATGCCGTAAAATACAGACAAACACAAAAAATTTTTTATATTTATTTTGATTTTTGTTGTTTTTTATTGAACGGTTTAAGTTTGAATTAATATTTCACAGTATTTGTAGTTAATTGTCTTTTAAACTCCTGAAAACTATCAAAATTTCAGCAAAAATCATGAAAATAGCCATTTAAAAAAAAATTTTTTTTTTCAAGTTGTGGTAAAATTGTTTTTCTTGGAGTTATTAGAAAACAGTTTGAATATTCGAAATCAGAAAAAAACCCATAGACGGTATTTTTCTTTTTTTTTTAATATTCCATCAAATTTAGAAAATTTTTAGAGCTTAAGTAAATAATAAGCATTTTTCAAACCAATAAAAAAACACTTATGAGAAAATAATTAAAAAAAAATTTTTTACAGTTAATTCTAAATATAGTAAACTACTACAGAAAAAAATTTCAATCTCGTGCTTTAAAAAACAACAGTTTACAACTGTTTTCCTAAAGCATGTAAAACTCAAGGAGTTGTTTGGCCATTTTTACTATAAATTCTCAAACTTTGGCGCCCTCTAGCGCCGCCAAAAAGAGTTAAATCTTAAAAATTCTTCAAAATTCATTTTAATTATTGTGTTATCTATCGATCTGTACATTTTTAAGTACAATATAAGACTTGTTTTTTTTTTTGATTTATGTCTATGGGCCAAAGCACTGTGCGCCGTGTCCCCAATCAAAAAGCGCTAAATAAAATTTAAATAAAAAACTTAATGAAAAGTTTAAAGGCGTGACGTTTCTAACTTTGCAAGAGAAGCAAAAGGTGTATGTCACAATAAAAACTTTGACAACACTTACGCATTGCTTGTTTACCTGTAAAAGCAGTTTTCGAAGATTTATTAGAATTGGTTTCAATTGTACTTCTAATGCATGAAGCATTGGAGCTATTAGAAAAAACTTCAAAGCGAAAGTTCTGGGTGCGAAATCTTTACCAAGATCGCGACCACACAGGTCTATTCGCTTCCAGCTTTGAAGAAATGCACCAAAGAGATCCAGAGCAATTTCAAAAGAGTATCCGGATGACCCCTGATGTTTTTGATATGTTGCTTGAAGTTTTAAAGGAACATCTTACAAAAATATCAAACAGGCCATCAATATCTGCGTCCTGCAGACTATTTTTAACACTTATGTGCGTGAAAGTAATAATTAAGTTAGTAAAATATTTACATAATCTTAATTTATATACATACGTATAAATGTGTATTTACATATGTACAAATTTATAGTTATCTTGCGCACGGAGATAGTAAGCAAACACTTGCTACTGCCTTTAAAATGGGACGTTTAACAGTAACCACCATTATTACTGAGGTATGTGAAGCTATTTTGGAGGAATTGAGGATTATTTACTTGTCGCCCCCAAATAAATATGAATGGAAACGTTTTGCTGAAGATTACAATACCATGTGGAACTTTCCGAATTGTGTTGGTGCTGTGGATGGAAAGCACATCACAATATCATGTCGACCCAACTCTGGATCTCTCTATTATAATTATAAGGGAAATTACTCCATTGTACTCTTAGCAAGTTGCGACGCCAACTACACTTTTACAACAGTGGATATCGGGGCGTATGGTTCCCAAAGTGACGGTGGAGTATTATGAAACTCTGGCTTTGGACAACGATTGTTGAGTGGTAACCTTGATTTGCCTGAAGATGCTCATCTGCCTGGGACTTGCACCACATTTCCATATTTCATGGTTGGAGACGCTGCATTTCTCCTTAAAAACTGCATTATACGCCCATACCCGGGTTTGTACATTCACTTTAACTTCTTAGTTATAAACTTTTACATACATACTTATGTTGGTTAAATTAAATTTTTTTTTTGCAATTAGGAATGCGCCTATCACTTGACCGAGAAATTTTTAATAGACGGTTATCACGAGCCCGAAGAGTGATAGAGAACGCCTTTGGAATTTTGTGCGCTCGTTGGAGAGTTTTGTAATCCCCTTTGTTTATGCACACAGAAAATGCAGAAAAAATGGTGAAAGCTGCTGCAGTTCTGCACAATTTCGTTAAATTCCATGATGGCAGTTATTGTCCGCCTGATTATGTGGACCGCTTTCAAGGCGGCGAAATTGTAAATGGTCTGTGGCGGAGTAAAGTTTTAGCACCGTTACGAAACCATGGCCGAATGACATGCAACAACGCAACAAAAAGTGCGTTCGCATTGAAAGATCAGCTAAAGGACTACATTACATCCCACCCACTTTAAATACTTTTTAAAAATTATTCTTTTTTTGTGAAAATATGATTTTTATTTTATTTGAATTAGTAATAAACTTGAATTTTTTGATTTTTACTCTATAAATTAAATTCATTCGTTTGTTGGGGTTTAATATACATACATATTTAAAATCTTATAAATAATAATAGGGCGCCAAAGATTTTTTTACAATATTCACAATTCTTAAAATCTTTAAAATTTCTTTTAAATACAAAGCTACACACGATTTTTCTTTAAATAAGGAGCTTTGGGAATATTGTTAAAAAATTACTTTGCAACCAGTTTTTCTTTGCCCATGTTAAAATAATTTAACTTCATGCTGATTAAAAATGTTTTGATTATGTGCGTGATTGTGTTCTTCTACTTAATACAAGAACAATTTGCACTTAATCAGAACTTGAATAAAATTTTTATTATAAAAATTTATAGCAAATCAATTTGAGTTTTGTAAAATGCAAGTCAAATTATTTATTAAAGCTTATATACTTCAAGAATTACCCCCAATTTCACTAACTGTAACTTTAACTTTCAGTTAACAATATGTTTTGACAGACAGCTTAACTGATAGTTTATAATAACTGAACTTGGTGGAATTAAGGGTTAATAGTCTTTAAAATAAAGTTAACTAAAGCATAACATTACAAAAACAATTCACATAACAAAAACAATTAATTTATAATAATAAAAATAATTAATTAATTTCACATTTCATATATTTTCTTTAAATTTTAATATTGTTTTGTCTAAAGTTATAAAGTATAACACTTAAAGTCTCAAATATTTAAATTCAAGTTCCAACTTTTAAAAAAGTGTAAAACATACGATGATAACATTTTTTTAAAAATTTCGAATTTTTTAGAATCTTTAAAACTGTTCACAAGCTATAAAACTGGATACTTGAAACTCATTTTAAAACTACTTTGTTTTCGTTTTTCGTATGAGTTATGGTTACATAAAAAATAAGTGAAAAAATGTTTAATATTTAAAAAACCAACGCGACTAAGCTCACATCTCTAATCGGCGTTATGTACATATGCAAGCAGTTCAATTTTAAGTCGATCTTGCAATTCTTCTGACTTTTTTTGGATACATTCGTCCAACATTTGCAAAAAGGCACTGTTTTTAGAAGGAACGTTTTCTGTTTTCGCAGCAATAACAGCTTCGACGGTTCCACAAAGTCGTTCAAATCGCTCGCGCGATTTATTGCCCAATCGCTTACGTTTTGTGCTTTTCATGCTACTGGTTGTCTCTTCACTGCACTGGCTATTGTGTAATTCGCTCAACTCTAAATATTCATTGTCCATTGCATCTTTGTTTTGAGAGCGACTGGGTCCTGACTGCAAGACTGTTGCTCATCACTATTCCATTGCAAATTCGAGATGTACAATTTATATGGAAAGATTAAAAATGTAGCAGATTAATAAATATAAATAGCTTACTTTCTAGGAGAAACATGTTTTGTCAAGAATCGCATTGCCTCCATATAAGACCATTCCATTTTCTCTTCAGCAGCGGCTACCGACTTCAACTTACTGGCTGACATTTCACGAACGAATCGGTCGCGCAGCGATTTCCATCTACTTTTACAGTGTTCTTCTGCCTTGAAAGGAGAAAATAGCAAACAACACAAGACTCAGGTTGTAAAACCATATACATACCTGACACTCCTGTTGAAGCAGCTACTGCCTGCCACGCTCGATCCTTCAAATATTTGTTCCGGAATAGTAAAGAACTTTTGTCGAACAGACATGGGTGCGTTTTCATTGCCTCGATAAGTTTTTTTATTTTATGACTTAAAATTAAAGAACTATATTTTTAAGTATTTATTGCAAAAATCTCACATATTTACCTCTTTTTTTAATGCTTTTATTTGTGTTTATTTTATTTTACCCAGTTCCAAACGTACGATAAATGTTGTATGCATAAAACAATTAAATATTTACGTACGAATTTGACAAAAAATAAAATGAAATAAAATTATACCAGCTGATTGTCAAAGCGCGCAAAAAGATTAGAGCTGCGTAACTTTTCGCTTCGCTCTGCGTTAAAAGTTCTTTATGTGACACGTTTCGTATAAGTATGTATATTTCATCTTAAATGTCAAAGCGAATCTCTGACGCAACGCGAAGCAAAAGTTTTATCTGACATGGCCTTAAGAACCAAGTTTTATTAATTACACTGGCCGTCAAAAAAAAAATAGTTTTAAATAAAAATATATGAAAAACAAAGACACTACTGCGCTAAATTCCAATCCGTTTTTAGTTTTTTCTATCATGTCTTGTTTTTTATGGGCTAGACTTATATTTTGACCGAAATAACGCATTTATGCTACTTACATTTTATCATAACTAGAGAACGATATTGATCTTTTACAAATAATTATTTTCAAAATTATTTCTTAATTAGTGGCGTCTATTTTTTCATGCAAATTAGTATTTTTTATCATTTATCAGAATTCCAGGAATATTATGAATAAAATAACACAAGAAATCAGTAAAAAAATGTTTACTAGACGTGATTGAATAAACTATTTGGATTCAGAACGCTAAAGTGAATTAAAATCACATAATCAAGTTCGCTAGATCGATTTTTTTTTTGTTTTTTGCCGAGCAGTGTTTATAAAACATTAATATTTTTAAAAAGCCTTTTCTGATATTTCAGGAAAATTAAAGTAATATAATTTCAAATATACACGGAAAAAATTATTTACTAAATCACCAGAAAATATCTCGAACAACGAAAATGTTGCACTATTCTCGTCCAAGCCAAACATTTCTTGTTGTATATAAACATGTGTTTGCCTGGTTTAAGCAAAAAGTTATTACGCAAAGCGAACGAAAATTTACTAAAATACAGCTTAAAAACATTTATTTTAATTCTATAGTTGCTTATGTTTACCTCTTGTTTTCATTCCTGTTAGGGCACTCTCAACACAGTCGATTCAAAAGGGGGCGAAAAGTTCAATACCTTTGCCATTATTAAGGGCGAATTTTTTTGAATAAAACATGCTACTATTTAAGAGAGCAAAACACAAAATTGCACTTTTTTAATAAAATGTAAATTTTTTTTTTTAAAAGAAACCACCGTAAAAAATAACAAATATGTATATGAGTTATGTTTTCTTTTAGGGAAATTGTACTTTACTATCAAAAATCAAGGAGAAGAAAGCATGGAATTGTAAGTTTATACTTTGAGTCTGTTCCATATCAACAATGCTTATTTCGAAAACATTTGTTTAGCACTTCTGTTCCGCAGTGTTGACAGAAAACAACATGTGAGAGCTATTTCTAAAAAAGGGTCAAAAAGTGTCACAAAAAAGGTGATAATGATACAAAAGTATAATTTAAAAAAAGGGTCATAAATGGTATCAACACCGTCGAAAAAGGGTCAAATTGATACTTTAGTATCACAACGGTAACGCTGCTTGTATAGAATGCTTTTCAGAGTAAAGTATTTACAAAACGGAAACAAATTTTGTTTTAATGTGTATTGATTTTAATATATATATATATATATATATATATATATATATATATATATATATATATATATATATATATTTCCTTTAACTCCTACTGGAGCATAGGGCGTCCACTGCGGCTGACTTCCAACGAACACGGTTTTGTGCAAGATTTCGAAGTTGACTCCAGCTCATATTTAGAGACCTCATTTCATCCTCTGTAGATCTTCTCCAGGTTATACGAGGTCGGCCGACTCCACGATTAACGTTATTGAAGGGGTTCCATTGTAAGGCATGCTTCGCTATGTTGTTATCATCCCTTCTCAACGTATGGCCAATCCAGTTCCACTTTCTACGTCTTATTTCAATGGCAATTTCAACTTGATTAGTTCTTCGTAGTAATTCGTCGTTTGAAATTGTTCTTGGCCAAAATATGCGAAGAATACGTCTCATACAGCGGTTAACAAATATTTGTAGGCGGTTGGTTAGCTGAACTGTTACCTTCCATGTATTACATGCATATAATAAAACTGATTTTACATTTGAATTAAAAATTCGTATTTTAGTGCGAAGGCTTATATTATTGTTTTGCCACAATGCAGCTAATAACCCGAAAGCTGCTCTTGCCTTTTTTATTCTGTTATCAACATCAAGATCACTTCCTCCATCGACAGATACGGTGCTACCCAGGTAGCAAAAGTTGTTAACTTGCTCATAACACAAGTCATTAGTAGGCATGTCTCTGCATGAGTTTAGCAGTTTTGTTTTAGGGATATTTATACGTAGACCCGCAGGTGTTGATGCTTGGGATATAGATTCCGCCATATAAAGTACGTTGTTGATGCTATTCGAAAGGAGGCAGATGTCATCAGCATATGCTAGGTGGCTCAAGTGATTCCCATTGAGCTTCCATCTTATGCCTCTACAACGTCTAATATTTTGAAGTGCTGCGCTTAACACGTCACCCATAACGATTAGAAAAATAATTGGTGATAAGATACAACCCTGCCTAACTCCACTTTGTACAGCAAAGGGGTCCGATAGACGGCCTTTGTGAAGAACGTAGCAATTAGCATTGCTGTAGCTAGCTTTTATCATTGCAATGATTTTGGGTGGAATTCCCCTGTTTCCCAGAGCAGACCAAATACGGTCACGGTTTACGCTATCGAAAGCTTTTTCGTAGTCTATGAATAATAGATGAATGTTGGACTTATATTCCGCAGATTGCTCAATAATAATTCTAAGCGTATTAATGTGGTCTGCACAGGAAAACCCGCTGCGGAAACCAGCTTGGAATTCACCAATAGTCGATTCAAGATGGTCTTTGATACGGAGTAATATAATTTTAGCTGTGATCTTAGCAATAGCTGGGAGAACACATATACCTCTCCAGTTATGACATTCCTTTAAGTTGCCCTTCTTGGGAAGTTTGATGATTATACCTTCTTTCCATTCCGTAGGAAACTCCTCCTGTTCCCACGCGGTGGTTATAATAGGCAGAAATATTTGCGCAGTAAGAGTTGGGTCGACTTTTAACAGTTCAACTGGTATCCCATCTATACCAGCAGCTTTACCAGACGGTAGTTGGCGGATAGCAGTAACAATTTCGTTTATAGAGAGGGTCGGTTTTAATACGGGCACTCGGAATATGTGAATACGACACATTTGGTTTTGGGTTCTCAGAAAAGATGTTGTTGAGTACCGTGGAGAAATGCTCTCTCCATCGCCGTAGCTGTTCTTCGTCAGATATTAATAAAGACCCGTTGATATCTCTTACCGGATGTTCTGTGTGGTGGTCTTTATCTACAAGTTTTTTACTTATTTTGTAAAGGGTGCCGCATTCGTTATTGTTAGCTGCTAGCTCGGCCTCGTCTGCCAAATCGTTAATGCATTTCCTTTTATCCTTTCGGACTAAGCGTTGAACTTCCTTCTAAATAATCTTATACTTAGATTCTGTTTCCGTGTATTATTGCCTTTTTTGCTTCATTCCGTTCTTCTATCTTCCTCCAGGTATCTTCGCTCATCCATGTTGTTCTGCCTTTAGGTATAGGGCCGATAATGTTATTTGCGACGTTTTTAATTTCGCGATCCATTGGTTGTCTACGGAACGGACTGGGTTGTTGTTATTATTGAGGAAGAATTCATTGGGCATCTGGTCTCTAAAGCTATCTTTAATAGCGCTTATTTTTAGCCGGGCTAGATCTAGTTTTGGAGGACGAGACCTGGGTCTTGCGGTTTGGATTGATGCTGTGCACAGGCGGAGTTTCGCAATCACCAGACTGTGGTCTTTGGCAAAGCCGCAGTCTGCACCACGCTTTGAACGAACATCTAATAGACATTTTCAATTGATTTGATGTAGAAATTCTGCCCGTAGAGACCCATGTTATCTTGTGGCATGTCTTGTGTTCAAAAAGGGTACCTCCAATCGGGAATTGCAGAAATCGATAAATCTTTCGCCGTTATCGTTTCGCAAGCCAATCCCATGTTTACCCATGACATGTTCAATAGACTGGTTGTCACTACTTACTTCTGCGTTAAGGTCACCCATTGTAAGAAAGATGTCCCCACGAGGAAGTGAGTCATACACAGCATTAAGTTGACTGTACAAATCATCCTTTTCGTCTTCGGTTGCTGATTCTGTTGGCGCGTAGCATTGAATAATTGATATGTTTCTCACCTTGGAGCGAAATCTGACCCACATAAGGCGATCAGATATGGGTTTCCAATCAATTACACACTTTCGAGCTTCTGGTGATAGTAAAATACCAACTCCGGCCTCTCGTTTGCTACCAATATCTTTTCCGGAGTACAGCAGAATTGAGTTGTTTGTTGGGGATCTATATTCACCGGCTCCGTTCCACCGAACCTCACTTAGACCCAGAATTTTTAATTTATATCGCTAGAATTCTCTTTCAAGTTGCAGAAAACGTGAATTCATGTTGGAGCTTATACCATCTTTATCATTTAAGGTTTTGATGTTCCAAAATCCAATCGTAGTCATTATACCATAGCCAAAAGTCGTCATCAGTTGTTTTCGGTTTCGTTTACATTTCTTGGACGATTCGTTAGCAATTTTAAATTTGGTCGCGTAGGTTGCTAGCCTTCACTTCCTAGTTTGGTGATAGGGCTGCTATCTAAGCACCCAAACGTGCTGTTTTTCGGAGCCTGCGTTTCAGAGATACCTGTGTTCGCATATCTCCTAGTTCCTGAGACGCACAGTGACCATTCAGGGTTGACTGCCACTCCTAATGTGGCAGCAGAATTTCCTCCGTGCTGATGTGAAGGTTATACCGCCTAGGATCGGTCGACAGGGCCTCGTTTGTAATTAAAACAGGGGACACCAAGTCCTTTCTGGACAGAGGGTGAGGTTGTCATTTGAAAAGGATTGGCTATGTTAACAAAAAGATAAACTGTTTGCTTACGCATCACTTTCCCATTTGTCCCCCAAATTTGATTTTAATGTATGCAAATAAAAGTAGAAAAATGTTGGGTATCAATAAATGCGGTAATTTAGCGCTCTTTTTAAAAAAAGCGCTAAGGAAAAAATATGCGCCTTTTCGACAGTTAAAAAGAGATAAATCTAGCGCCAAAGGCGCTAAATTGGCAACTCTGGTCTCGAGACCCCTCTATATAGCTAAATTTTGTATTTTATAAAGCTTTTTTGTAATAGTCCTTTATCCATAACTAACATTTAGCTCATAGGTTAGGTTAGGTTAGGTTCCATTGGCAGCCGTGATCAAGCACAGCTCACGTGGGTCCATTAATTAGTTCCCGTTGTGCTACCATGTCACACCGTCTCCCATGGGTCCTATGTTGTCTGGCTGCTAGTGCTCCCACGCAGCCATCCGGTCGATTCAGTAAAGGAGTGGATCCTGTTTACATCAACATCAGAGAGACAAGTTTTGTCCCCAAGGGCTCTTCGACCAAACATTTTGAGTCTTAGGTCTCCGAATGCCGGGCAATTACAGAGAAGATGTTCCGTTGACTCTTCCTCCTCCTCCTCGCCGCAACTTCTACATAAGTCATTGTAAGGGAGCCCCAGCCTCTGGGCGTGCCTCCCAATGGGCCAATGGCCGGTTATAACCGCAATCAGGTTTCTAAGATGATGTCTGGACAGCTGTAATGCCCGCCGTGTCCTTTTTTCATCTATGATGGGCCAGATTTTCCTGGTTTCCCCACAAGTAGTTTCAACGAGCCACCTCTGACTGGCGATGATATGAAACTTGTGCGCAATGAGTTGCTTACTCCTTGGGAGTGAAACACCTACATTATATGTCAAGCCGTCTCGATTCAAGGTGGTACCTGCATACGCCAACGAATCCGCCATGCAGTTCCCCGGTATGTCCCTGTGTCCGGGGACCCAATTAAGGGTGACCAGTGAATGTCTCGCTATCTCCTCCAGAGACATCCGGCATTCTCGGACAATTCTCGATGTGATGAACACATTCTCCAGGGATCTTATGGCCGCCTTGCTATCGGTAATAATGTGAATATCCCTTCCAGATATATCACCGTACCGGATGCGTCTCGCGGCTGTGTAGATGGCTATTATCTCGGCCTGGATGACCTGCAGTGGTCCGGCAGCCTTATAGGAATGCTCCAGTTTAGCTGCTCGGAGTATATGCCAGAACCGACACCACACAGTGTTTTAGACCCGTCCGTGAAAATTTGAATCGCGTTCGCGGGAATTTGTAGGTCATCATAGTGAACCACATTATCCAAAATGCTTACCGTGAAGCCAGGATCAAAGATCGGCTCGGGTGTGACATAATCAACATGTCCGATATTGTAATCCCTCCATGCTCCGGTGGCCCTTAGTCTTACCGCCACGTTCGCAGCCAAACTTTTCGCCAAAATGTCTGGTGGTAACCAGTTAAAAATCGTAAACAGTGCCTTAGAGGGGGTTGTTCTAATGGCACCTGTTACCGCTATCGCCACCATTCTCATTGTACGTTCAAACATAATTTGATGATTCTTCACCTCGAGTGCCGGCCACCAAACAGCTGCCCCGTAGAATAGAATGGGTTTAATGACACATTCGTATAGCCAATATACATTTCTCGGGTTAATTCCCCAGTTTAGGCCAATGGCCCCTTTGCAGCAATATAATGCAGTTGCCGCCTTTTTAGTCCTGGAAATGGTGTTCATCCTCCAGTTCAGTTTGCTGTCCAATATTAGCCCAAGATACTTGGCGCTGTCAGACAGTTCCAGCGAGATCCCCTTTATCCTCGGGGTATCAAATTTGGGAATTTTGTATCTCCTTGTCAAAAGTACCAGTTCCGTTTTGGAAGGATTTACATCCAGTCCACATCCCTGGCACCATTTTGTTAGGACGTCCAATGCGGACTCCATTAGTTCAGACAATAGTCTGGGATCTTTACCCAGAGCCACAACTGCAACGTTATCCGCATAAGCAACCGTTCTGCAGCACGTCCTTTCCATGGCCCTGAGTAGGGTATTCATATTCAGATTCCAAAGTAATGGTGAGAGTACACCTCCTTGCGGGGTGCCCCTAGTCGCAACCTTGGAGATGTTCGAGGCGCCCAAGTTGGATTCAATACGCCTGAAGTGCAGGATACTGCTGACAAATTGAATAATCGCCGGGTCGATTTCCAAATGTCTCATTGCGTTAATAACCGATTCAAGTTCAACGTTGTTGAAAGCGCCCTCAATATCTAGGAATGCAACTAAGGCAAATTCCTTGTAGTGCAGGGATCTCTCTATGTGGCCCACCAATGAGTGAAGCGCAGTTTCCGTGGACCTTCCCTTCGTGTAGGCGTGTTGAGCCAGTGACATGGAATTGTGTCCTAACGATGATCTAATATGACTATCCAAAATCCTCTCCAGTGTTTTCAGTAGAAAGGAGGATAGACTAATTGGTCTAAAGTCCTTAGCCATAGTGTGAGATGTCTTCCCACTCTTGGGGATGAAGACGATCTTATATGTTGTTTAAGTTGATGGGACATATGAGAGACTCAGGCAGGCTCTAAAAATTGCCAAGAGCCATGGCATCAATATTCCCAGGTTCTTTTGTAGATCCGCTGGGATAATGCCATCCGGACCTGGAGATTTAAAGGGATGGAAGCTTTTGACCGCCCATTCCACACGATGGCGAGTTATCGGAATATTAGAGATATCCCGAGTGCCAGTAAATATTACCTCCCTAGGCACATCATCAGTGCAACCTGGGAAGTGTGTATTCATCAGGACCTCAAGGGAGTCCCGACTGTTTGTGGTCCAGGATCCGTCCATCTTCCGTATATACGATGGAATAGCTGGTTTAGAGGATAAAATCTTACGTAGCCGACTTGTCTCCGAGGAGTTTTCCACGTCGCTGCAGAAATTCCTCCATGACTGTCTCTGGCCTTCCTTATAAGATTTTTGAATCCATTTACTGAGGACTTGTAACTGTTCCAAACACCATTACGTTTTGCCTCATTAAAGAGTTTCCTGCTTTCTTCGCGTTTTTCAGCAATCTCCGCATTCCACCATATGGGCTTAGCTTTGCCCTTCCTGTCGATTCTTTTACAGGATTCGTTCGTTGCCTCAGTTAAGACACCAGTCAAAGACTCCACTGCGGAGTCGAGCATGGACACACTGTCTATGAGAACCGGGCTCATAGGCAGCTTGTCCTCGAGTACACTCGCATAGATAGACCAGTTGGTCCTTCTTCTATTCGTGTAGGGTTTAGCTGAATCAACTCTAAAGGAGAAATTGAAATCAATATACATGTGATCAGAGAAGGAACAGTCCTTTGACACATTCCAATCGCTAATCATATCCGCGAACTTATCACTAATAAGCGTAACATCAAGAACCTACCTTCTGTTAGTTACAATAAAGGTGGGCTCACTACCCCTATTAACTACTGTTAGTTTATTTTCTACTATGAAGTCCAAAAGCGACTCACCTCGTGGATTGACATCCGAGCTTCCCCAGATGGTATGATGTGCATTAGCATCAGCACATTTTATTAGGGGGATGTTGCGCCTGCTGGCATACGACATCGCCTTCCTGGTTGAGGAGTTTGGTGGATTAGCACCCTGATCGTGTGCCATGTAGCAGCTCATAAACCAAACTGTTCTGGTTCTGCATTCTACTGCGACAGTGCAGGTGTCCTTATCGCTAAAATCAGAAAGAATGAAAGCTTTAAGGATGTTTTTGACCATAACGCAAGCCCTGGTCTTACCTTGATCGGCTGCGTACAGAGTACTATAGCCGTCTAAACTGAGTCCGCAAACCCTGTCTCTATACAACAATGGTTCTTGGATACATATAAGCTCTTCCGTGTCTGAAGCCAATCGGAGGAGAAGGGCAACTGACGCCGCTTTAGAGTGATGAAGGTTGATTTGTGTAACCTTCATCATAGTTCATCGCTATTGACGACTGTGACGTTGGCATCCTCTGGGTCATCGTCCGATTCCAGAAGGATGTCCTCATCGTCCGCCACTTCCATCTTGCCAAAGAAGTCACCCACAAGTCCACTGACCGATTGAGTGTCTTCATTGGCCGATGACGTAGCGGAATCGTCTTCCATATGCTCCGTTGATGCTGTTGCTGTTGTGGTAGTCACCGGAGCTTGAGGCTTCCCTTTGTCATCACCTTTGTAGACTCGGAGGAAGATAGTTCCAAATCCATAGAATATCTTCTCCTGTGTCTTCCGAAGTGACGGCAGAGAGTCACTGTTTATTATAACAGTGGCCTTCCTGGACTCTTCAACAGATTCAGAAACCCTCACTACTTTCCAGTCCTGTGTGGGTAGCTGGGGGTTACTGATCTGTATAATTTCCAGGATCTCCTTGGGGTCGGATGGCTCAACGGGGATCTTGGCAATAGATCTGAGCCTTTGCGGTACATCGGCCAGAGGTATTGCCTCAATCTTAGCGCCCTGCCAAACTTCCCCCAGGGACTCCACGGCAGCCTTGTACAGCAGCGCTGAACGCTCATCTGCACACGCTATCAGTTTAATGTGACCTTGATACCAGCCGGCATCTTCACATTGTGGTGGTGGTCCAGGGTTACCCCTTAAGACATTTAGGAACGCCCTACTAAGTGCGACGACAACCAGCTTCCAGTTCTTGGATGAAATGGTGCCGTCACTGGCGTTGCGGTCAATGATCGCCCAAATGAGGTGGTCTTTAGCCACATCTTTGTACGACCTGTTTTGCGGCCGTTGAGGCGTATATTTGGACCGTTTAGTCCCAGGAAGTGTGTCCTCCCCTGACCGTTGCCGTTTTGGCGCTGTTTCGGTTGGCTTCCGTTCAGGATTGCCTTCCTCTGCAGAGGGAGGTCCACGTTTTAAACCCTCAATATGGGTTTTTGCCCACTGGAGAGAAGTTTTCTCCTGCTCAGCGAGCTCACCAACCGGGTTTTCACCAAGTCGGCTAAAGATTTTGTAGGCGGAGCGCCTGGTTGTGAAGGCCGGTTTAGATGCATTTATGTGCCTTTGGGGTTTTTTGGTAGGTGCCGTAGAGGCTAAGGGAGGTGCATCAGAGAGCATCGAATCATTCTTCGTGTGCTCTCTTTGCACAGGTTTCGGCACATGGGAAACTGGATTTCTGGCAGACTGAGTCTGTACCGTCAAGCCAGCACCGGAGGAAGGGGTTTTGACAGGTTTTTCTCCCGTCCGGACCTGGGAAGCCTTAGAGGTACCTGGTTTCGAAGAACCCTGCACCAAGCTTGGTTTACGACCGCCTGACGGCTTAGTCGTGTGTTTTTGCGCACTAGTAGCTAACCGTCTAGCAGAGCCTGGCGCAACCACCTTGCTAGACGAGGTCTCAGTAGCATTCAACATACTACAGCCTGATACCGACGCTGTAGTAGTAGGGTCTCCGGGGACTGTGAAGCCCTTTGCCGGATACTTAGGGCATGAATTTTCGGACATTTCGGGGGGGGGGGGGGGTGAATTGGGATTGCATTTTATTCCTAACTGCCAGGCGAAAGAATACCTGCCGCTCCTCTGGAGACAGACGCAGACCATCAGCCGCTCAATATGAGAACAGACGCTGATGGATTTTATTGCGGACCGACGGCCCTCAGGAGGCCTAACAGTTGACCGTAAAGGCCAGCGGACGCATAGTCATTAGCCGCTCCAACTAGGAGAAAACAGACGCTAATAGACAGGGGGGGGGGGGTAGTTCTTGGTTCGTACTCGGTTTAGACCCTTCTGGCATGGGAGGCCCTACCGGTCTTGACTGACGTCACTACCGCCAGCATGACCCTAAACGTCCTTGTACTTAAGCCCTCGCATCGCGGCAAGATGACTACCCATTCGCGAGGGACATTTAGCTCATAGAATAAATTCGAAAAATAAAAAATGTTGAATATAATATACAGTTACCTTCGAAAGGAAATAATTCCCAGTTTCTATTTGTTAAAATTCTTGAGTTAAATACATTCAATTTATAAAGTATCACTATCCAGTGTGACACAAAGAATGCTGACGAATGCCGTAGCGGGCCAGAAAATGCATTACATTCTGCTGGTGTCTAATAATTGTAAATTTTTCTGTACATAAAATATACCTCATTGCTTTCCAAAGGAAAGCTAAGGTAAAATGTAACAAGAAAATACAAAATAATAGTCTAGTAGTGTATAAAGTCAATTCTGAAAAATTGAAGGAATAGGACTATTACAAAAAAGCTTTATAAAATACATAACTGAAATTTAGCTCATAGAATAAATTCGAAAAATAAAAAATGTTGAATATAATATAAAGTAACCTTCGAAAGGAAATAATTGCCAGTTTCTATTTGTTAAATAGAGAGTATTTATATTTAAATGTTTGTTACTTAAACGAATTTGTTATTCTCGTTTTCAAGTTAACAAATACATATTTTCTTAAAAAAATATCAACGAACAAATATTTTCTTTAAGAAATATTAACGACAAATATCAGTAAAAGAAATAATACTTAGTTTTATTTAAATTTTATTATACAGTAGTTCCCGCTTAAGTGCGTATTGAAAAATGTTCATTTTTCTACGCATTTAAACGGGGAATCATTTAACCGATAACCCATATTAATGCGCAACTAACGCATTTAAGAAAAACTCGCTTAGAAGCACAGAGGAGTATTTGGCCTGAAAAGCTGGCCAAAAAGGCAAAACTGAATTTTAGGAAATCTTAAGAACTAAGTACGCAGCTCGACGGACAACAATATTTTACATTATATTGTAAATTTTGAAGACTTTTAGATGGGATTTGTAGCTCTGAGACCCTGCTAAACTCAGGAAAGTGAAGAAAATTATATGAGATTTAAATGTTTTTTTCGGTTTCTGGATGTTTATATGATTTTTTTTTGCGGCTAAACGAATAAAGGTTTAACAAAGATTTTTTTTTCACTGAAAGGTTTGATCAAAAGTTATTTAAAACAGAAAAAAAATTTAAAATATGTTGAATATTCATGTTGAAACAATTCGTTTAAAAGCTAAAAAAAAAACAAATTATACACTTCTTTTTTGCAAAAAAAGGAAAAGAAGAAGTTTTAAAAAGTGAGGTTAGCATGTCTACGAATTATGTTTGATACCACAATAAAATTTGGAATCTCTAATTTTAGAAACCAAAAAAAAGTGTGCGGAAGTTTGCGCCATTATTTTTGACGATTTTTTTAAATTTTCACATTTCGTCTATTTTTGCTCATCGGGCACTTTTTCTTATACCTTTATATCGTCATAAACTTTTATGTATTTTGAATTATTGATTTCAACTGTTATTCACATCACTTTTAACACTTCACAATATTAATACCTGCCTATATGTAATTATAAATTGCAAAAATTCTTAATTATCCGTAATAATTTTAAGTGAATGTCCACACATCCCCAAACAATTTTTTTTTTTTTTTTAAATAGCTTTTTCCAAAAAGAAATCGAATTTTTTGAATAAAATTGTTTAGTAAGGTAGTTCTGTTGGACTTTATATTTTTTTACAACTCAAAATTTTTTTTACATTAAAAAAAAATTTTCACCCTAGTAAAAAAATTTTCCAGTCAAGCGGCTCGGATAAGGATTTTATTTTAGACCCATGGTTTCTTCGGAGAATTTTATGTAGATTACGTTTTTGCTATACGATTTTTAATTTTTATTTTCATCCATACAAATCGACCCGCCGTAATGTACATACAGTCTGTCAAGAATGAGTTTAAACCTTTAAAATCAACATTTGTTAATTGAGTTTTGCGATTTATACCAACTTTTATTCCTTAAGCTTCGTACAGACGATGGTCAGATCTTACAATATTGGTAAGCAGCGTTACTTAAATTGCATTAAAATTGGCTAAAATGTCTTACAGCTGTGTGAACATTGTAAGCTCATTTGTATTTGCAGATGTGCAAAATTAATGCATCTGACAATGGACCATTGTCAGAAAAATTATGCTGTTGGCAACGTCTGCTTACAATATTGTAAGATCTGACCATCGTGGCGGGGTGCAATAACGCCTTAAGAAATAAGGCCTTTAAGGCTTTACTGCTCAATTGAAAGTGAAATAAAGCCTTTATTGGAATTCAGCCAATAGTGCAATAAAGCCTTTATTTTATATTTTTTGATTCTTTTGTTACACTGTTCAATTTATCGATTTTTGTTGTTGTTGGTAGCAGCATTTCGACCGATTAGTAGTTCCAATATCTTAAAACAACTCCTAATAATATATATTGCTCATAATGAACATGTAAGTATATATTTCCGGTGGCATGTCATAATGTCCATGAACATTGTGACACACTAATAGTGACATAATGTCCATGGACTTTATGCACTACGTAGGAAAAAGCCACCTAAATCTTCACTTAATACAGTTTTCCTGCGTGGCGGCCTGTGGCCGCTCTTAGGGGTTTTCTCCTCCATTAGACGCGGCAGGTGGCTTCGCTGAAAACAGTTTTCCTGCGCGCGACTCATTATCAACCGTAGTGTGACGCGCGCAGGGAAACTTTATTCAGCGAAGCCACCTGCCGCGTCCCATGGAGGAGAAAACCCCTAAGGGCGGCCGCAGGCCGCCACGCAGAAAAACTTTATTAAGCAAAGATTTTCAATATTTTTGCAGTTAAATTAACATTTGTTTTTTTTTAATTATTAATGTTCTATTATTTTTTGTTAATATGAAATTTTTTATAATTGTTCAATAAAATATAATAAGAATAAGAAATTTTATTGCTTCATTTAAAAAGAAATTTAAGTGTAATAACCCCTTTACGACTTTATTTCACTTTCAAAGTGCAATAAAACCTTTTTTGAAATAAAGGCGTTATTTCACTTTCCATTGAGAAATAAAGCCTTAAAGGCCTTATTTCTTAAGGCGTTATTGCACCCCGCCGACCATCGTCTGTACGAAGCTTAAGGAATGTGGCTTTTAGAAAAATCTTAAAAATTTAAACTTTTTGGTTCTTAAATTTTTTTATTGCATGTTGAAAACAAAAAATTTTACGCATTTTGCATGTAATTTTTTTTTCGCCATTAAATTTTTAATAATTCCAAAATAGTAATAGATATAAAATAAATGTGTATGGTTAGTTTAGCAGAATTTTCCGGTGCATCTTCTGATCCTCCTACTATTAAAATCGGAGAATACGTTTTCAAGTTATGGCAAAATATATAAGGCAACCCAACGATTTAGGGGGTGAAGTATGCCACGCCTTTAAAAGAAAATCCTTACGTACTAGAGAAAAACGGAAAACAGATTTGAATTAAGGGCATTAAAATCCATATAATCCACATACTTTTATTTCTAGGAAAGAGAAAAATTTTTTTGTTGCGCAGTGTACTTTTGTTGCGCAGTGTGATTTTTTCAAAATCTTCCACTAGACTTTTTATATCATACTACACCTAAAACTATCAAAAAACTAAAACTTTTAATTCAAAAAACACGTTTAATAATTTTGACCAGCTTTTCAGGCCAAATACTCCTCTGTGAGAAGTCTCAATAATCCTTTAAAAGTACTTTTTTTAGCTCTAAGGGAAAATAAAATTTATTATGCTTAGTTCTCATACGAAATTAAATATAATATTAAAATTAAACATTCTTACATAAATGCATACGCACTTACATATTTTTTAAAAAATTTTCCTTTATTTTTTTCCGATATTTAGATATTCTTTGAATATCATCATCATCTGGGAATGTTTACTAAAATTTAACAATAACAAAACAATACATAAATACTCAGTATTAAACAGACTAACAGCCTGTTTTTAGAAAATGAAAATATTTGTTCATTCGCAAAAAAAACGAACGAAATCTCATTTAGGTTTTCATAAATTTAAAACACATTTTTTTGTGAGTGACAGAAAAAGCTTTCGTTTTTTTCTACATATTTTTGATTCTTATAAAATGAACGTCTTCGTAATAAATGAAAACAAATGTCAAAAGAAGACGATATGTAAAAGGCATTCGTTTGAAAAAAATAAATAAAAATTATGGAAAATCAAGAAGATATTTTACTTAAAAAAACGTAAGTTTTTTATAATTATATAAAATATTCTATAAAGGTTCAAATATAATAACATAAATACATATGTATTTTCAATTTAAAAAACTTCAAGGCACAAGAGAACTACATACCCTCAGTTTGAGAAGTTGGTTGACCATATGGAAACCTTTCCTCATTTGGCTACCGGCAATCCGATTTTCAAATGTACAAAGTTTGAAGTCGATTCTACTTGGGAAACAATAGCACAGAGCTTGAACGCTATGGGACCTCCAGAAAGAACAGTAGTAGAGTGGAGAAAGGTAATTTATAAGTCTTTTGGAATATACTTACATACATATTTATATATCGCACTTGATCAACAAAAGGGTATTATCTAAAAATTTAAAAATTTTCAGTAGAAGCAAAACAATGTTAAATTTACCATTAAAGGCATATGAAAAAAAATTTTAAACCAACCGTTTTATTACCAAAAAGTGGACAAAATTGCACGATATTTTTACAGCGGCTGGATATAAATATTACTAGTCCATTTTTCCATAAAGTGAAAAAAATAAAATTTTGAGTTTATACCCTCTTGTTGACCAAGTGCGATATGTGCATACAAAATTTAATCCAAAATAAATCAATTTCAGACTTGGGCTGACCTTAAAAGCAGGACTAAGCAAAATATTGCAGAAGATAATAAAAGCTTTAGTGGAACTGGAGGAGGACCTTGCCGTATAAAACCTTTAACGCCGCTTGAGTTGCAAATTGATAAAATATGTAATCTCTCATCTGCAGCTGCACCCCCAGGACCTGGCACAAAATCTGTTCAAAAACAATTTACTACCAATCGCGATATAACTCCTCCTAGGCCCAACAGTAAAGTGGCAGTAGTAACGCCAACTCGTTGTAATAAAAAATTGCCGGAGCAACTACCTTGTTCTCCTCTTCCTTCTTCATCTAATACAGCAAAAACATCACCACCTGCTCCATCAAATGAATTTTCAACATCAACTCCATTTCCATCTTCAAAAAGCCCACAAAAACAAAGTTTCTTAAGAAAAAGAAGGCACTGCTAACAAGTTTTGGAAGGTAATGAAGAAGAAATTACTCTTCTACGAAAACAAGTAGCAACTCAGGATGCAATTCTGAATCAAATGGAGGAACAAACCAAAGCACTTAAAGACATTGCTGAATCGGCGAAACTTTTTGCTAAAACAATGTCTGATTTATTCAATCATTTAAAATAATTTTCTAAAAAACAATTCCTAATTGGATAAAACCTTGAATTTTTTATTTTAATTTTCTTTTATGAAATTTGTATCCTTTTATTTTCTTCTAATGTACTTATGACGTACATACATACATATGTGTGCAAATTCATAACTAAATGCTGGACTTCTTATTTTTATTTTTTTTGATTGAATTAAAAAAAAAATAATTAAAATTTTGCTTAAGTTTTTTGTTTTTATTTATTGCAAATTAAATGCCATATTATTTCTTAAAGTATGTGCGAAAGATTCTCCGTGAGATTCTTCATTAACATTTTCAACAACGTCGTCGTTTGTTGCATTTTCTATAAAATCTAATGATTGTGGTTGCTTTTGTATCTTATACAAATATTGTGAAGAGCACAGCAAGCGTTCACAATTTTTGTTGTTTTTTCTGAACTGTAAAAAAGCCCTCTGGAACCAATTATACATCGGAAACGATTTTTAAGAACGCCAAAACACCGTTCAACAATGTTTCTAGTTTTGCAGTGCTTTTCGTTAAATTTCTTTTGATATTGCTCAATTGGATTTCCATAAGGGGTAATCAAGTATGGTAGAAGTTTATATCCGGAATCACCTACAGTAAATAAGAAAATAGCTTAATTTTTTATTTAATAAAACAATAATGTGTTTTTTTTTTTTTTTAATTAAGCATACCTAGCAACCAAGTGTTCCTTTTGCCGTTTAAAAATTGTTGTTTTAAGTAATTGTCGGCGGAACTATGATTCCACACAAACGCACCATGATTCGCCCCAGGATGCCTTGCATCGACGTATGTTATCAGCATTTTGTCATCACATATCTGAAACAATAATCAGACATAATTATGAAAGTCTGTAATGTTGGTATTCAATTCTTATACTTACAACCATTACATTTATGCTGTAAAAACCTTTGCGATTATAGTAAAGGTGCCTGACATCATCTCCTGGGGATTTTATACGCACATGCGTACCATCAACACATCCTACCACACTAGGTATACCACCAACTTGATAGAAGCCCTCCTTTATTGCGCTTTCTTCCTGCGTTGATTTTTCTAAAGATATCCATTTTGGACATAAATGTTGGTCAAAAATATTAAAAACACTCATTTATTATAATGGACACTTTAGATTTGGAAATAACTGATGATACTTCGTTTGCAATGGAGAATTGATAGCCGCCCGTGGCAACAAAGGATAGGAACGTTGCTAGTTTATAAGCTGCTGGTATATGGGTGTTTCTGTAAACTTCTTTCATTTGTAGCTCCATTTCTTGAAGCAACATAAAAAAGACATTCTTACTTACACGGAAATTGGCCACAAATCTACGAAAATGATTATTTTTAAATACATACATAAATTGTTCAATCATTCATGTTTGTGCTTTGTTGTGATACATACGTTTTGAACTATTAATTAATCATATTTGATTTTGTAATATACGCAGCGAATGGACGCTTAAAAATAAATTATATATTTTGTTATTTAAATTATTTAACATAATAGTGAACAATTCAAACGATAAAATTAAATAAAGAAAAATAGTAAAAATATATACATACGTACATGTACGTACGTTCATACATGTGTATGCATACATACTCTCAACAAAAACATTTTTTTTTGGTGTTGTTGTAAAAACAATAAATAATACAAATATTTAAAGCACAGCAAACGGTGAAAAACAAAAACAACTCTTTGCATGAGTAAGAACAGTGAAACAACGCTAAGGCAAAATGAAAGAAATGTTTATGTGACCGTTCAGGCAAACGAAAATAATGCTGAAATAAATAAAACAAAACAAAACAATATTAACTATCTAACGGCTAAGCCTATTATTCGAACACGTTCTCTTTCACCCTCGGTGTTCACAAAAACGGTGGATAGTGATACATTAAAAAATATTAATCTGTCTTTGGGGACAAGTGTTGTAGGGTCTGCAAGTATTACCGCGGCGGAAAAAACAATCTTAGTAAGAAATGATACCATAAACTCAAATACAGACGCAATGGAGAACCCTTTAGTGAAAAATTGTCAAAAGCCTCAAATACAAGTTGGTATGGACAGGTATATAACAGTGCTTAAACGGGGTCGCAGCGCTACCTCTTCAGCAGTTGCTTCGGCCTCAAAAGTAACATCTTTTGATAGAATAATTTCACAAAACCGTTTTGCAACTCTTGAGGACGAATCCCCAGAGGCACCAAACGTCATAAAATCTTCTAAGCCACCCCCAATATATCTTAGGGAGCAAAACTCAAGTGAGTTAATAAAGAGCGTGATCTCGGTAATAGGTGAAAATTCTTTTTACGTAGCGGCAATCAAGCGTGGTAATATAAACGAGACAAAAATACAGGTTAATCATGAGAATGATTTTCGCAAACTAACAAACCAATTTGAATCCCTTAAAAAAAGCTTTTATACATATCAGCTGAAGAGCAGCAAAGGCCTTCAGGTAGTGATCAAGGGCATAGACTCGAGCGTGGACCCTGAAGAAATTAAAACCTTTTTGGAAGAGAAAGGCTTTAAAATAAAAAACGTTACAAATATCCAAAATAGGGAAAAAAATCCCCAACCACTATTTTGAGTGGAGCTAGAACCTGGCGACGTTAAGCTTAAAAAAAATGAAACGCATCCTATTTACAATTTAAAATATATTCTCTACAGAAGAATAACTATAGAGGAGCCGCACAAAAGAAATGGTCCCGTTCAATGTCTCAACTGCCAAGAATTTGGCCATACTAAGGCCTACTGCTATTTACCCCCTGTTTGCGTAGTATGTGGTGAATTACATGGTACAGTCCAGTGCGATAAGTCTAAAAATGACCCCAATGTAAAAAAATGTAGCAACTGTGGCGGCAATCACACTGCCAATTATAGAGGATGTCCTGTATATACTATCGTCAAGCAGTCGGCTGGACCGAAAACTAATCCCCCTCAAATGCAGGTACCAAATCAAGCAAACACTAATGACACTCAGGCTCCGCAGCCTAGTAATAACAGAACCTCTTATGCTAACGTCCTAAAATTAAACCATGTGCCAATGCAAGGTGCTTCGCCAAGTAATGATGAAACTCCAGTTTCTAATTTAAGTCGTCTAGAAAAAACCATGGAAACTTTAGTGCAAACAGTAAATAATTTTACAAACACATTGGGTAATATGATGCAGGAGATCCTTAGAATGCAATCGATGTTATTGCAAGCTGTACTTAACAAACCACGAACTGTTTAAAAATTTGTTTTTGGAACGCAAACGGCATCCGCCAACATAAAAATGAATTAGAATACTTTCTTAAAAATAAACAAATTGATGTCATGATGGTTTCTGAAACTCATTTGACCTCAAGAAATACGTTTAAAATCAATGGTTATACACTATATGATACCAAGGACCCTCGAGATAGAGCTTGTGGAGGTTCTGCCATTTTGATAAAAACCCGAATCAAACACTACCTGATGTGTGATCATCGTGAAGATTATCTCCAAGCAACGAACATTTGTATTAAAGAGCTGAATCGAAACATAGTAATCTCATCCTTATACTCACCACCTAGATTTGCCATATCAGAAAGCCAATATTATAAATATTATAAGTCATTAGGGCCCTGTTTCCTGGCTGCTGGCGATTATAACGCTAAACATACCTTCTGGGGTTCACGACTAATAACACCAAAGGGTCGTGTTTTGTATAATACAATCTATAAAATGAATTTAAATGTCGTCACGAGCGGACAACCAACATATTGGCCTGCTGATCCGCAAAAAATTCCAGATGTCATCGATTTCGGAGTGGTTAAAAATATCCCCACAGAAACGATTCAAGTTGAACCTTCGTTAGAATTATCCTCTGATCACACACCTACAAAAGTTACTATAACAAACACCAATAGAATCGTATCTCCCTCTGGTTACATAGCGACAACAGCTACACAAATAAATTGGTTAAAATATAAAAAATATCTCAGTACCCATTGCACAGAAAATATTCCGCTTAGCACACCGGAAAATGTGGATCTCTCTATTGTCAATTTTGACAGTTATCTTAAACTAGCTGTTCAACATTCCAGCAAAACCCTCAAAAAAACCAATTATAACAAAATTTATTTTGCAGATGTCGAGCGCCTCTTGAATGAAAAAAGGAGAGTGCGAAGAGAATGGCAATTGCAAAGATCCCCTCAACTTAAAAATGAATTAAAAGAGTGTACAAAAAGGCTAAGAAAATTACTGCAGACTCAGAAAACGGCTTCCGTAGAAAAATATCTTAAAGACTTGGATGCAACTCCACAATCAGGCTACTCATTGTGGCGGGCAGCTAGAAACCTCAAAAGACCAGTTATCTCGAAACCACCATTAAGAAACTTGAATGGAAGTTGGGCAAGAAATGATAATGAAAAAGGAAACCTGTTTGTAAATCATTTGAAAAACGTATTTACCCAAAATATACCTGACAATATAGCGTACGAGTTGCCGTCTGTTAATGTTAGAGCAGCTATCCCCCTAAGATTTGAGATAAGGGAAATAGAATGGGCTATTTGTGAATTAAACACCAAGAAGGCACCTGGTATTGATCAAATCAGTAACAAAATGCTTTTGGCGCTACCTCGCATAGCATAGAAAATTATTCTTTATATTTTTAATGCTATTTTACGACTTGAATACTACCCTCAAGAATGGAAGGTCTCCTTAATAACGATGATACCAAAGCCAGGAAAAGATCACACAAAAGTTGAGTCATATAGGCCTATTAGCTTATTATCTAATATATCAAAGCTGTTTGAGAAGTTCTTAGCGTCAAAATTAACCCCAATTTTAAATGACAATGGGTGTATACCCAATCATCAATTCGGCTTCAGAAGAGAGCATAGCACAATTGAACAAACCCATCGGATAGTAAACGCCATAAGAAAAGCCTTTGAAGATAGAAAATATTGCTCCGCTCTTTTCATAGATGTTTCTCAAGCTTTTGACAAAGTCTGGCATGTAGGCTTGTTACATAAGTTTAAGCTAAACCTACCGGTTAATACACACAAGCTGTTAGAAAGCTACCTGGTCGGTCGAAAATTTATTATTAAAGAAGGCGATTTTTTAAGTTCTCCTCAGCCAATTGAAGCTGGAGTCCCTCAGGGAAGCATCCTGGGCCCACTTGTTTACCTTATATATACCTCGGACATGCCAACAAACAATCACACCCTAACCTCAACTTTTGCTGATGATACAGCTTTTCTAATAGTACACGAGAACAGTCGTGAAGCATCTCGATACCTGCAGAATCATATATTTCAACTAGAACTGTGGTTTAAACAATGGAGAATAAAGGTCAATGAGCAAAAATGCGTACATATAACATTTACCTTGCGTCGGGAAACATGTCCCCCTATTAAAATCAATAATCAACTAGTGCCTCAACAATCGCATGTCAAATATCTCGGTATTCATCTAGATCGGCGTTTAACATGGAAATGCCATATAGAAGCAAAATTAACCCAAATGAAACTAAAAGCAATTCAAATTAACTGGCTTATTGGAAGAAATTCTGTTCTTAGTCTCGACTGCAAACTACTACTTTACAACGCTATTTCAAAGCCAATATGCTGCTACGGTATTCAACTATGGGGCACTGCCTCGGCCTCAAATATCGAAAAAATTCAAAGTCGCCAAAATAAACTTCTTCGAATAATTACAGCTGCCCCTTGGTATGTTAAAAACTCAAATATCCACAAGGATCTCAATGTGCCACTGGTAAGGACTTTTATTACGAAGTATGCGGTAAAATATTTGAAAAGGCTAGAGTTGCACCCAAATCCACTAGCACGAAATATTTTAAATGATAGCGGCCACTCTCGCCTACGAAGAAGAGACACTGCAGCACTTACCCATTAAGATGAGCGATAAACACCTACATATCGTCGTGCCGAAGTTATCTTGCCGTATATCACAAAAATCTTTTTTTGGGAAATCGAATCTTAAGGTTCAAATTTTTATACACAAAAATTTACTTGAAAAAAGTCGTCCAATATTTTTGTCAGATATTGTGTTTGAAGTTCTTTATCGATTTATGTAAAAATATCTAAAATCATGGAAAAAAATTTTTAAGTTATAGCCATTATCACGTTTGAAAAAATTTTTAAATTTTGTCGTATACGCCACTTTTTGCGATATATTTTTTAGTTTGTGGGATATAAGTCAAAATATGGTATTAAAAACCTACATTGAAAATTAAGTTATAATAATTTTCGAAACGAAAATTTATGCAAGTGACAAATATATTTACGTATAGTTATAGTTTTTACATTATGGAATTTCCTTATGTATGAATAATTTTAATGTTTATTACTACTTAAGGGTGGTCTAACCATATTGCACGATGAAAACTGTGTGTCACACCGTAATGTCAAATTGTTGTCCAACTTAATTTGACATTTCTTGGTATCAGTGCCAAATTCAACCATGGAGAGGTGCACCATTGAGCAGCGCGTTAAGATTGCTGAAGCCTTTTACGAAAATGGGCGTTCAGATCAAAAATATATTTTGTGCACATCTTGATTTTTTTGGTCAACATAATCGATCAAATGAGTCCACAATCGGGATAATTGTGGGCAAATTTTAGCAAACCGGCTCTGTAGAAAATGTGAACACGCCTGTGCATGCATGCTTGGTGCGGTTAATGGCCAGGCGGCATCATCGGGCCTTACTTCTTCGAAAATGAGTTATGCCAAGCATTTACTGTGAATGGTGTTTGCTATCGCGAGCTGATAACGGATTTCTTTTTGCCAGAAATTGAGGATATGGACCTGGGCGATAAGTACCTAGTTCCAAAAGTATGTCTCACACGGCCAACGAAACAATGGCTCCTCTGCACGAAAAATTCAATGGCTATGTTAACTCGCCGTCACGATCATATGATTTGACACCGTTGGCCTTCTTTCTTTGGTAATATTTAAAATAAAAAGTGTACGTCAATAAGACAAGAACAATTCAAGAGCTAAAGGATTAGATAATTTGACACATTAAGGACATTGAACCTCAATTAGGTCTCAGAGGCATTGCAAATATGGACCATAAAACAAAGGTATGCTACCGAAGCCGCGACGAGCATTTGGCCGATATTTTGTCTCACACCTTGTTATCATAGATCCTTCTATAATAATAAAAAATTCAGATAATTCTCTAAAAACTTTTTGTTTTATTCACAATTAACATTGTGCACTATGGTTGGACCATCCTGAATATTTAACCTTTAACTGCTTAACAATAAAGTGAATTTAGGCAATATTTCATCAATATAAATAGCCGTTGTGTACTTCGTCCGTAAAATATCTTTACATATAAAAACAAAAATGTTAAAATAACAGTAATATTAACAAGATAGTCTCTTTTTTGTAACATGCCTAATATACTTTGTTCACATACAACAAGATAACGCAAGATTTTTATAATTGAAAATTTTCATACGTTTTTTGTCGTATATCCACAATTATGCTACATACGATAATATAACGCTTTAAATTTTTCGCAAAAGTGGATATACAACAAAATGGCTTCGTAATATCTCATTAACCATAAGAGATAGAGACGTGAGGATTGCGCAAATCGATAGATCTGTTAAATTTACCAAAGGAAACGGTCTTATCTCATTTTTTTCGATTTTGTGATATACGACAAGATAACTCCGGAACGACGATATGTGAACAGAACCCGTGATGAAGAAAATTTTTGTCTGGCACTGGCAGGACATAAAATAAAGCATTAGGTTAAGATTTGATTAATTATTGTTAGTTCATATTTAATATATGAAGATTCAATAAATAAATAATGAAAAAAAAAAAAAAATAAATAATTGTTAAATGCAATACATACCGTTACTTACCGTTCTTCCGGAAGTTCCAAAAAATTACTGCTATCACGCAAATACCTTCTATCTACATACATGTTGATGTGCAGCAAAAGTTCTTGTTCTTCTATTTCTCATATTTATTGCTATTGTTGTAAACATTTTCTTATTGATTTATTAATTCACTAACACGTTTTTGTAGTTTTTGTTTTGTTTTTAAAATTTATAATTTATTTACATACATATGTAAACCAAATCCACCTGACTTATAGGGTTAACAACAAACACAATATCTTTATATGGAAAAAACAACCGAATATACGAAAGTAAACGCTTTGGCAATAATGTAGGGCTGCCAGAAGTTTGAACCTATCAACCAGGACACATAGAAAAAATGGATAAAAAATTACACCAACAAAAAGTTTTTTTAATACACCATCCATTTTTAATTTTTAAATCCAAAAATATATGAGGCTATTAGCGCAGAAGTGGTGTAACCCACAATTTAATTTGGTTACGGTTCTGGTGTAAGAAATGTTCTTTGCACTGTTCTTTACAGGGCAATAGTCGAGTTAGCCAACTGTTTGTATCCAAAACAGATGGAGCTAGACAATTTTTTTGCAAACCAAGTATTATAGTGCAAGAGTAGTGTTAACTCCTCATTATCTCATAGCCTCATATATAAAAAAAATAACGTGTACTTCATGTACATAAAAATGATAAAAAATAATAAAAAGTTGAGCTTAAAATGTTCTAAACTATAATACTGTTCAGAAGATTGCACTTTTTCTAGAACTTATTTCGGTCTTTGATATAGTTATAAAACAGGCAGCATGTCATATTAAAATTAAACTTACATTGAATAATACTCTCCAGTGTTTCAGTCTTTAACGAGTTTCTTTCTTTAGTCCATTGAGCAGACTAAGTACTCAACTTGAAAAAATCAAAATCTTTTGATTTTTCTTCAACCAAATCGGGAACTGTCAATCTCATCAATTGACAAAGCCTTACACGCCATGGTGGAATAAGCAGGTGGCATCGTTACGGCAACAAATACAACATTACAACAAAAATGGAAATTATATCACCGTTTAAGTCATAAAATACTTTAAACAAAAATCAAAGAGTACCGCTGAACGTGATGAAATAAATAACTATTTAGTCAATTTTTATCAATATCTTATTTATTTTAATTTAAAATTATCAAAAACTTTAATAATATACAATAGTCACAGCACAAAACGTGGACTTTTTGTAAACATAAACAAAACTTTGACATAAACCTAGACAAACAATGCAAGAGCAAAAAATCGTCATGTGGCGTAGTGCTGCCACCTGTTTATTCCACCATGTTACACGCTTTGATTTGGACAACAACCGACGCAGTTGACAATTGAATTGAAACGTGTATGGGCTGCTTTAGAGAAAGCAATTTGTTGTCGGTTTTCGATTACTTATAAAAGTTGTTTACACGGTATAACTTTTTACAGCAACTAGTTGAAACAACATTTGAAAGAGGTTCGTGTCTCATCTAATATTATTGCAAATTTTTTGTCTTGACCTGTTCAAAAAACCAGGACAATTTGATAGTGGACCAGGACAAGTAGTCTAAAACCAGGACAATCCTGGAAAACCAGGACGTATGGCAGGCCTACAATAATGTTGATTAACGAAAGAAAAAAGCTTTATTTATGTCAAAAATAAAAAAAACGAAAGCTTTTAAATGTTTTTTAAAAACCAAATTTAAAACGATATCGTAACAATACGAAAACGTCAAGTGAGAAGACTTGTGTATTATAAAAACTGGCTGTAAATATTAAAAAATACAAAGCATACAATAAAAATAGAAACAATGTAATGTAGATCGACAAAAAACACACATTAAAACTCACATTAAAATTTACATTAACCACAATAAAGGAGTAATAGCTCTTCACGTTTCAGCATCAAAAACTACACTGCTTATGTCACCAAATTATTATTATGGTCATCTCTTTGCTTTGGTTATTAAATGTCTGTAGATAAGCAAACTTAAATAATTATTTTGTTTCCACCATATGTTCCAACCAACTTCTTTAAAATTGCATCCATTATGAGTAACATTTATTCTGTAAATTTTTTATATTAATTCGAATGTGTATTCTAAGTCAAATTACAATTTTAAAAGCTTTTATACTTTAATAGTCTTATTCCTTCAATATTTCCCAGGAATATTTTCTAAGCACTATCAAAATTTTCGTTTGTATATTTCATGAGAAATAAATTCTTAGATTCTATTTGTTAAAATAAAATTTACAATAGGCACTGTCCAGCTATTAGATACAAAGAATGCTGACGAAGGCCGAAGCGGGCCAAAAAATGCATAACATTCTGCTGGTATCTAATAGTTGTATAAATTTTCTGTACAATTGACTTTATTGCTAGCCAAAGGATAGCTAAAGTAAGCCTCGTAACAGAAATATTCAAACGAAAATTAAAACCAAACATTTTTTACAAAAACAAAATAAACATATGAAAAAACAAAGAGCCGGGGAAATAATTTTACACAAACACCACATATACATACACAACAGTGTTGTCAGATGTGGCGATTTCAAACATGTTTGGCGACCTAATTTTTGATTTGGCGACATGGCGATTTACAAAACAGTTCAAATCGCCAACTGGCTATTTTTGATGACCTATGCATTTGTTTTGAAATTCGTAAATTCAATACTTAGAAATAATATTATTTTAATTCTCGTATTTTTATGGATGAAATTTCAGGCAATCATATGTTCACAAAAAGTGATTTTCAGAACATGCCTTATAAGTCATATGAATGGGAATAGTACGTGTTTCACTTTTCTTTCGTTGAATAAATGTTATACCCTCACAATGTATTCCAAATTAGAAGACAAATAGTGAGTCTTGACGGTGAAGCGTTTTAGATATATAACAAAACTGCAACTATTGGATATAGTGCATTTCAAATATTTGTTTAGTACCAGCCGCAAAAAATCTATTGTTGTTGCCTTAAGTAGACTACTATAAATTATTTTATAGTAAACATCGTAACTTTTTTTGTGTTCACTAACTATTTTTATTTCGCTATAAATAAAAATTAAGCAAAATATATATTATGGCGACTTTTTTTGAATTTTTGGCGTATTTAAGCTATACGAAACTAATTTAGTTTTTAGGATTTATAAAAAATATTTTAAATAATTTAAAAAATATGTATTTTATTGTCAATAACTTGTAAACAAAGGCATTGGCGATTTTGGCGATATTTGATATTGAATTTTGCGAAAAAGGTCAAAATTGATCTGGCAGCCCTGATACACAATACAAACAAAAGCTGTTCATGCTGCGGTAGTTGCTAAAATTTTTTGTTTGTTCATTTCTTTATCAATGTTAAAAAAGAAACTTTATAGAACATAAAAATATAATCACCCCTATTATGAAAGTCGACGTCGACACAAGTCGACGGCACCTGAACAGTAATGGTATTTTCTGAGTCGTTGTTGACAATTATCGATGACTATTGACAGTCAATTGATATTTTCTAAGGCGCTTTTATGTCGACGTCGAGTAGTATTATCCCCGTTTTAGTCGACAGGAAATTTTGCGACGACTCAAATGAAAGTTAAAGAAGTTTTAAATGAAATGTAAACATATTTATTGAAACGCTTAAAATAAAAAATGCAAATTTAAAAAAAGTTATGGGCACAAATTTAATTAGTAAATTTAACGCGAAAATTCCGAAAGTTCGGAAAAGTTTCCTCAAAGAGCCAAAATTGCGAAAATTCGGAAATATTTGCAAAAATAGCGAAAATTCTCGAACATTTTTAATATATAAAAAAAGCCATAAAATTTATTAAAGTCCCTTAATATGTAACGAATGGCAAAAATTCGGTGAAAATTGCTCAATTAACGGAAATTCGCAAAAATTTGCTAACAGCGGCATGAAAGAAAAGTCTTATATTTATTAATAAACGTTAAAGCTATAAAGAATCAGAAAACTTACCGTAAAAATATCTTTAAAAACATGCCAAAAATTCGCGAAAAAATACAAAATTGGAAACAAACTCTACACTTTACTTTAAAAAGCTAAATCGGTTAAAAAACATGTCGGAAAATAGTATAAATAGCGTTAAAAAGTAAGTGAAGAACAAAAAAAAAAAAATAATTGGAGATGGGATTTTTTTTTGTCAAATTTTCGATAACTAGTCGACGTCGACACAACATTCTTATAAAATACCAAACTAACGTCGAAGTGATGTAGTCGTCGCCTGGATGTGACAACAATTAAAAATTATTGTCGACGTCGACAACGCCTTACATAATAGGGGTGAATGTTTTTTAACGAAAAACATAACACTATATAATGTTCGACTCTTTCTTGAAAATAGTTACGAACGTTATTAACGCTGGGTCTCCACGTAGCAATTTTTATTGCTAAGTACAAGCAATAACGTCGGCAGAACAATGACAGAACAATGGAGCAATGATTGCTGATTATATTGCTGGAGAACACTTGTTATTGCTTTGCCATAAATTTGCAATTTTCACCTCGAGTAGTTGTATAAAGTTTTGTGGCTGTATTTATAACAAATGTTTTATGTTGTGTTTTGAAGTGATTGTTAAATTTTCTTTTTTAAATTAATTAATTAAATTAATAAAATAACACGGTGCTACAGTGTAAAAAAACTTGGAAAACCACCTAGCGTGGGTTATTGGTCTTGTTAAGTACATTAAAAATTGTGTCAAAAAATTTCAGAAACACCCTCAAATTCAGAAGTTATTTAAAAAAACCGTTTTCAGTGATGTTCGTCAACTTATCGACATGTAACTCGGTCAGTTTTTGTCCGATTTTAATTTTTTTAACGGGTTTGGAAAGAAAACTGATAATGCTTTAAAATTACGTGCATTTATTGATACATTTGTATTTTTTAACTATTGTTTTTGTTAAGAATATCTACAAAAAAAACAAAAATTATAAACTTTTTTGATTTTAGTAGCTTTTCATTGCTTATTTTAATATGAAAGCTTATAAAAATTTAAACCAACATATGAAGAAAATTTAGTTTTTAACAAAAAATGGTTTTAATTTTTCAAATCGGATGAAAACTGTATAAGTTATTCAACTTTTCATTAACACCTGTTTTTAGTATTTTCTCCCCCCGCGCAAAACATATGAATAAAAAACAAAAAACAATTAACTATACAAGCAAATTTATCAACTTAAAAATGCAAAGTGTTTTGTTTGTTGTAACTTTACAGTTACGTTTTTGGTATTTACTTAATAAGAGAAGTTATTATATTGGATAATGCCGAATTAGATATACCCTGCGTTTTTGTTAATCTGTCTTTATTTAATAAAATCGAACTGGAAGATAATACAGATGAATAGGGTTTATTATGTCCTATTTTTTTGAATCATTTAAAAAGTTTAAAATGTTTTTATATGCAATTTTAGTTATATACATATATTTGATAGATAAGAGAAAAAAAAGTGTAAAATTTGTGACAAGTGAAGTGATAGAGCAATTCCATATGAAAGCGATCACCTTTTGGAAAAAATCAATTTTTTTTTAAGAGCCCTAAGTTGAGTGTGTAGTGAATATGGTCTGCCTGCCTTCACAAGATCGGCCATAAATCCATGGATAATAGCAGCAGTGGCATGTAATGGCACACCAAACCCGACTGAGGCTACAGGTCATAAAATGTTTTGTAAATTTTTTAAATTACCAGGTAATAAATATTTCGCCTAAAATGACACGTGCAGAAACAAGTCATAAAACACGGATTTTCCATAAATATGGCGAAATATTTATTACCTGGTAATTTAAAAAATTTGCAAAACATTTTATGACCTGTGGTCGGCTTATTGGCAGTAACCAATTAAGTCCCAATTTTAAAAAACATTTTATGACCAGTAGTTCACGCAAATTTTTACGTAACACTTTTTTCTTAAATACAGTTATATTAACTTGATGTTATTTTTGATTTTTAGGTATTTTTATTGGGCCGCAAATTCGAAAAATTATGCTTGATAAAAATTTTTCTAAGAAGCTTACTGATATAGAAAACAGAGCATGGAATAGTTTTATTTCCTTATGTCAAAACTTTTTGGGAAACAAAAAAAGTCCTAGCTACGTTGAAGTGGTAAACGAATTTCTTGAGTCTTATGCTGAAATGGGATGTCGAATGTCCATAAAAATTCATTTTCTGCATGCACACTTAGATTTTTTTCCCGAAAACCTTGGTCAATTCAGTGACGAGCAGGGAGAACGATTTCACCAAGAAATTTTACAAATGGAAAAGCGTTTTGATGGAAAGAGCCACATAAGAATGATGGCAAATTATTGCTGGTCTCTCAAACGAGAAACAGATGGTTTGTTGAACAAACGTAAGAGGGCTAGTAATCATTTTTAACTACACATGTTAACTTAGGTTAAGCTATCGCAAAATTTGTACTTTAGAAAAATTTTAGTAACTTTTGCAAATATAAACCGATTTTAACAAATCATATCTCGTTTTTTTTCTACATAAAATTATCTTTAAAATACAGTGCAAACAAAAATAGGTTTTCATAGAAAAAAATTAAAATAACTCTTGTTGAACTTGAAAAATTAGGGAAAAAAATAAAAAAAATTAGAAACTTTTGAAAAATACTCACCTAATTTCTTAGAATATATTTTTTATGAATACACTTCATAAAAGCTTAATTATTTGCCTTTCCAAAACTGTTTAAAATTTTAAAATCGAACAAAAAATGTGTGAATTAGATGAAGTTAAGTGCTACGACCTACCCTAAAACAGTTTTTTTAAAATTACTCAAAATTTTGAGGGTGTTTCAAAATTTTTGAAAACGGTTTTTGTATGTCCTCACCTAGGCCTACAACCTCCACTAGGTCGGTTTTCAAGTTCTGACAAAAAGTGTTTTTTTGTAGCAGTGTGTAATTAATTGTAAATGTCGTAGCTGTGTTTTGTATTGCTTTTTTGTTTATTTGCGTATGAAAAAGACCTAAAACTTGTATTGTTCTATTGAGCAAATAAAAATATACAAAAAAAGCAAATTCGTCGTTTGCTTTGGTTGATATTGACGTTTATTTAAAAATATAATATATAAAATCTTTTTCTGTATTTTGTTGAAGTATTTTTTCACTTGCTTTTTAATAAATTTTAAATAAACACACTAATAAATAACCAACCGTACAGAGAAATGAAATGTCAGATAAATTACAACTGATTTGACAGCAGATTGCTAAGCAATAATTGCTAAAGCAATAAGAAGAGCAATCATTGCGCAATGGATTGCCACTCATGGCAATATGCGGTCTATACGTCGCAAATTATATGGAGCAATCAAATTTGACGTTTGCCGCAATAATTATTGCTACGTGGAGACCCGGGGTAAGGGTTGGGTTCGTCTACACCATCCCTAAAAAAAATAAATATCGTTCTTGGGTGTGTGAGCCAAACGCTAAATAATGTACGGTTTATTTACGTACAATGGTTCATTAGGGTGGTCGTTAACTGTATGGATCAATTTTTTTTCTATTTTTCCATGCTCTAACCCCCCAATTCGGTGGGTATTGATAAAAAAAAACAACTCAAAAATTTTTTTAGGACGATCGGCGAAGGCTAAGCCGGCCTTCAAGCCCGCCAAAGTTTGAGAAAAATCGTTTTCTAAGAAGTTGTTGTTAGTACAGTTTCCAACAACTTTTGCATTAACAAGTTTTCTCTAAAACTCATATTGAACAAAACCTAATTAAAATAAAAAGTAAACAGCAGCATTGATGCGAATTTTTTCTTTAGAACTGTTTTTTCTTACACACGTCTATTCAGCTTTACTATTTGTGTTTGTGTGCGTTTGCTTAAACAAAAATAGTCAAACGCATATCATTTGTTTCTAACGTACCACGGCTGATAAAGTTGGTGCAATTGTACTTTTTTGATACATTTGATACAATTCAAAGCCAAAAAGTACGGTGGTACCCTAGGGTGACCGTTAAAATCAAAAGTTGGATTTATTTAGGTCTCACTCGCCAATTTGGTGGGTATTGATAAAAAAACAACTCAAAAATAGTTTGAGAAAAATCGTAAAGTCCGACTTGTATGACTTATGTTTAGGAAAATATTAATTTTACATAAAAATCGTTTTCTAAGAAGTTGTTGTTAGTAAAGTTTCCAACAACTTTCGCGTTAACAAGTTTTCTCTAAAACTCGGAATTCTGCTTAAACTAACCATACATATTTATTTTATATCTATAACTATTTTGGAGTTATTAAAATTTTAATGGCGAAAAAAAAAATTTACATGCTAAATGCGTAAAATTTTTTGTTTTCAAAATACAATAAAAAAAATTAAGAACCAAAAAGTTTAAATTTTTAATATTTTTCTAAAAGCCACATCCTAAGGAATAAAAGTTGGTATAAATCGCAAAGCTCAATTAACAAATGATGATTTTAAAGGTTTAAACTCATTCTTGACAGACTGTATGTACATACATACATATGATTTACAGTCTAATTAAAAAAAAAATTTTGAAAATTATAAAACAGTATTTTTTTATGGAAAAAGGCTTTATTATATTTATTTTATATTATTTAATACTGTATAAACGGAAAAGTTAAACTAATAAAAATTCCTTACTAATTATTATGTCATCGGTGTCAGAAAGAAGAAGTGTGATGGTTTCTGAAGAAAAAGCTTTTTTATTAATCCGTTCTCTTTGCGTACTGCAGCTTATAAAAGGGTCACTGCTCAGAAATAACCTATTCAAGACATCTCGATTTGTACCGCTTCTGCTAAATTTCCCCGAATAATTCGTTCGATATAATCGTAAGTGCTTATTTCTGGCCTCGGTAGCTTCTTCTGACAATTGTCCAATTGGCAAGATTGCTTGCTTTATAACACTACCGCCATGAATAAGAATCTTGTGCATCGTAGAACTCATGGGGTGCCAGTTGTAAAGTTGCACATATATTTCGGCAGTTTTATGTGCATCAAATTTCTCAATATTAATTCGGTGTCCGCTAGTTATTGCTTCCAATATTATTTTCAGGCGGTTGATTAATTCTTCATTTATTCCAGTGATTTTCGATGCAGTTGCTGGGTCCGAAAAAAATCTTCTTGATGTGTTGCCATCATTAGTGCTACCGTATCCTGGTTTTGGAACATCTACAAGTATTCCTATCTCGTCTTAAAGTCTTTTTTGGATGAATATCTTCCCCTCTTTAACAATTGCTTTATCTTCATCGCTCCTTGCTTGCCACTTTTTAATTGGCAGTTTATATGAGAGATGAAGTATCGATTCTAAAAAGCGTATGCGTGCATGTAAAGTTGATAGTCCAAAACTCATGGCATCACAGTTCAGACGAACATTCTTCTGCAACGTGTTAAAATCTTTTGAAGTTTGACCGCAAATGTAACACCTCATTGTCGATTTTGTGTCCGTTGCAGCATTGCATACTTTTCCGTCGACCATTGTCATTACCATCGTGTGTTTAATTTGTGCAATTTTTCCACTACACGGTACTTCGCTTTTCTTTAAAAATTCAATTTGATTATTTATGTGTCCTATTTCTTGCTTCGTGATGTCAGTTGTTTCCTGCACACAACGGATGCGGATTGGTCTACACGGCCTAGTTGAGGATGGTGTTTGATTTCGCCATATCGTTTTAATTTTTCCATTAGTATTTGTGATTAGTTTAATTGGTACACAACTGCTTTGGAATATATTAGCGTCACTAACATCTTCGTTTTCGAATTTCTGCTTATAACATGATTGGTGCGATCCGTCACAGCCCCATTTGGTTATAAGTTCCAAGAAATTTAGCTCTTCATAGTCTAACTGCTGCAAAACCTCTTCAAGGTACATAAACGTGTTGCTGTATGGTCGAGGAGAGCTTGGAGCTTCACTTCCGCTAATGTTTCAGTAACGGTTATGGCATCTTCATTGGGATAACAATTTTTTTTTGCATTTTTTAGTAACGAGTAACATGGATACACATTTTTATTTTCATTGTATACAATTTCATATTGCTTTTTCGTGAGCTCTGCGTTTACAAAGAGTGCTAAAGCTCCTTCCGCTGAAAGTTTATTCACAAGGTTGACTTCAGAAGTTGTTAATGATCGCTGGCAAATTCTTGCTTTTCTTGGGGATCTCGTTATATCCATTATTAATTTAGCCGCATCATTATGTCCCGCTGCTCTTTGACTCATGGATGCAGCAAATGTGATCTCCTCTGTTGTTAATTGGTGACGAACTTCTTCAGTTTTTCTCCGCTTTGTTCTATCACTAGCTTCATTAAATTCTTTTCGTGGTCGCCCTGAAGACGAACTGCCAAATACTGGTATTGTTACAGTTCCTTCCAGCCATTTAGCGTTTGTGCTTAAAAAGCGGTCCTCTTTTCGTTGTGCCGAAAGCCAATATCTTTTGAAACAATTTTTGAAATTTTTCAAACACTGCTTCAGTGCTAATACGTCCCCATCTCCTTGACATTTTGAAATTTCGCTCAATTTTCTGAACAAAAAATCCAATTTCTCGTCCATGGTTCCAGGATTAGATTTTTTCACTATTTGGAATAGCTGTAATCTTGTGTAAACTTGTTCCATGTTGACTCTCGAAGTTACAAAACGGTTTTGATAAAAAATGGGTGCAATAACCCTTTATAAGTATTTTCAAGCGCATGCTTTTATGCCTTAATTGAATGGTAGCCTGATACCTGTGTGCCCATGTATTTTTTATGTACCTATATTTATTTTTTGTAAACTTATTTTTGTTTTTTAGAGCAGGTATATAAAAATATCTTTTATGGGGATGTGTGGGACATTCCCTTAAAACTATTTTGGATAATTAAGAATTTTTGCAATTTATAAATACATATAGGCAGGTATTAATATTGTGAAGTGTTAAAAGTGATGTGAATAACAGTTGAAATCAATAATTCAAAATACATAAAAGTTTATGACGATATAAAAGTATAAGAGCAAAATAGAAGAAATGTGAAAATTTAAAAAAATCGTCAAAAATAATGGCGCAAACTTGCGCACACTTTTTTTCTTGATTCTAAAATAAGAGATTCCAAATTTTATTGTGGTATCAAACATAATTCGTAGACATGCTAACCTCACCTTTAAAACCCTCTTCTTTTCCTTTTTTTGCAAAAAAAAAAGTGTATAATTTGTTTTTTTTTAGCTTTTGAACGAATTGTTTCAACATGAATATTCAACATATTTAAAATTTTTTAAATAACTTTTGATCAAACCTTTCAGCGAAAAAAAAATCTTTGTTAAACCTTTATTCGTTTAGCCGAAAAAAATATCATATAATCATCCAGAAACCGGAAAAAAAAACATTTAAATCTCATATAATTTTCTTCACTTTCCTGACTTTAGCAGGGTCTCAGAGCTACAAATCGCACCTAAAAGTCTTCAAAATTTACAATATAATGTAAAATATTGTTGTCTGTGGAGCTGCGTACTTAGTTCTTAAGATTTCTTAAAATTCAGTTTTGCCTTTTTGGCCAGCTTTTCAGGCCAAATACTCCTCTGTGCGGCGGCTAGACCATTCGGCCATCGAGCCACATTTAGAAATGTTGTTGATATGAGAACTTGATATCATTAAATTAATCGTAAAATGAAGTATGTGTTTGTATAATACAGGAGGTATGTAATGTTAAGGAATAGAAATTCACCACGAATACTTTCAATGAAAAAAAACCACTCACAAACAAAAAAACTAACAACTATTTTACAGGGCTACCATCACAAATTTTTTTAATTTTACAGGGCTACCATCACAAATTTTTAAACGTAATGGCACAAAAACGGTCGTTTTGGTTATAAAAGTCGCAAACATATTTTAATGATTTTTATTTATCAATAATGCAACATAAACAAAACAAACAATTGCTTAAATTGTGTATGCTTTGAAATCACTTTTGTGCAAAAAATATTATATGTATTTGAATTTATTTTTGTATAAATCGCCTAAAAAGCTGACTAATATGTTATCCATGTCAACAATAAAAATTAGACGATTGCTTTTAATATTATGACGACAGACTAGATTGCTGTTCGTTGTATCACCCTTTTTGTAAAAAAATAGTCGTAAAATTAGAAGACGAGGGCATTTCTAATATTCCCTGAGTATAATATTTTTTTATATGCTGATAACCCTGCATGTTTATGCGATTTTTAAGCAGTGTGACCATCTTGGCAATTTTGCAGCGCTTGGCATTTTTTTTAAGGATTTTTATTAAATGGTTCTCGCTTTCTTTAGAACTATTTTAAAAATTGAAGAATAGTTTTATTGATGTAACTTAAGTTTTTTATATATTGCAATAAATTTTGACTAAAAAAAATTGTACTCAAAATAAAGTTTCGAATGAAAATGGATAATTCTTATTTTGAGATATATCTTACCAGTCCAGTAAAAAAAATTGAATATTAAGGGAATATTAGAAATTACCTTATTATGTTGATTTTAAAAATTTTTAATATATGATATGACGATATAAAAGTTCAAATAAATTTAATTTTATTTTTACAAGACAATGTTTGTGCGATTTTTAATGAAGACTTTTAAGTAGTGTAACCATTTTGCCATTTTTGAAGGTAAATTCAGCACCAAAAACTTAGATTTAGCTGCAAAATTTTTATTAGGCATTTTATTTAGCTTTTTAAGAAATGTTTTAAGCTTCTTTTGATAAATTTTAAAAGTTGGAGGGAATAGTCAAAGCGATTAAATCTACAATTTTCTTATAAATTGGCTTAAACTAGCTTTTACGCAATCAATGATGACTTTTTTTTATATATAAAAAAGTAATCTGGTCTAAATATCTTTCTATAAATTCTTTTAAATCGAAATGGAAATAAAATCGTTTGTATTTTGTTTTTATCAGAGGGCCTTCCAATTTCAAACTTAACCAACTGTGTACATCTGATGCTATATCAAATCTACCTAAATACTTGTTTAGATATTACCAATTATTTTAAATTTGTTTAAAATACAGTTGAACTTCTATAAGTCGAACTTCTGTAAGTCGAAAATTCTTTAAGTCGAAGGGCAATAGCGGTAGAAAGACCAATTCACCTGATTTTGTTTCTATAACTTAAACTCTTGAACCTCCTTATCTTGAAGAGACGGATAACCGGATTTGAACTTCGCTTTTCATAAGGACCGAGAATATATACTTTATAGGGTGTAGGATCAATATTGTAGAAATTACAAACGGAATGACAAACTTATATATACCCTTTTCCACCTGAAGTGAAGGGTATAAAAAAAATAATTTTTGAGATTTCAGTATTTTGATCATAACTTAGCCATTTTTAAACCGATTTGAAAGATTGAAATACCGACGTGCTTAGGAAGAAATTTACCATTTACTTGGGTTATAAAGTTTTTGTCATAACTTTTTTGTATCTGAACCGATTTTCCCGAGTTTTTTATAAAATATGCTCTACTAAAAATTTCCGATATTTTGGTATATAAGTCATATCCATAGGACATATGGCAGCCCTAAAATTTAGGTTTTTATACAATTTTTATTTTTTTTGTACGGGAGGTACCACGCCCACTTCTTCAATCCCGCCCACATTTTGTAGGATGGTGTGTATTGGCAACCTAAATGTGTGTACCTAATTTGGAAACTTTGGCTTTTGCCGTTCCCCAGATATACAGAAAAAAGTAATAAAAATACAACAACCACAAGCGATTTTTGGGAAAAATTAGAGGTAGTCGTGGTTTTTTGCTCATATCTCAGCCATTTGTAAACCGATCTTTCTGAATTTCAATAGCAAACAATTCCGGACCATATGTGACATAAATGTATAATAACCTGGCCCCCATCATATATGGGGTCTTCGGAAAATCCATTTCAACGGACAGACGGACATGGTTAAATCAACTTCGCTTTTCATAAGGACCCAGAATATATATACTTTATAGGGTGTAGGATCAATATTGTAGAAATTACAAACGGAATGACAAACTTATATATGTATACCCTTTTCCACCTGAGGTGAAGGGTATAAAAATGACTTACTTTTGAATTTGTTCATTTTGGCACAACCCTTGTAAAATTCATTAGTTTTTCAGTAGAATTGTATGTAGTGCTTTTATGTGTTTCTGATTACTTAACATATTATTTTGTAGGCGAAGATTTTACTGGGTCTTTAACCCGTTTATTTATGAACCGATTTTTTAATTTTAACTACCAGGTATTCTACTAAGTCTTTTTCAGGTAAAAAAGAAAAAGATTATAGGAATAGGTAAATTAAAGATTTATATCTCAGCCATTTGTGAACCGATATAGTTAAATTTCAATAATATACTATTTCGGACTACATACGATATAAATATAAAACAACGTCGTCACTATCAATTCCATAAAAACCCAGAATATTTATAATATTGTTATCTGATTTAGCTGATTTAATTTAAAAATTTTCCATTTTCATCTCGGTTTGTGTAAATATGTATATATTTTAAAAAAAGCTTAAACAAAACACATCAACAATAAACAACAGTGGGTTTATCTCATCTTACATTAAGAATAACAAATTAAGCACGAATAACAAAATCTTTTGAAATTAAAATTTTGTATTCCCAAAAATTGAAATTACTTTTTGATAAACAGGCAAGTGCACGGCCTAAAAAACACTTAATTGACAACATCTTTTGTAAGTTGTTGTGTTGTTTTTATTTTGTTTTTCTTAACCTACTTACAACTGCAATTAATGTTGAGAGAATTTCAACTAATTGTAGTGGGGAATGTAAGATGAGATAAACCCACTGTTGTTTATTGTTGATGTGTTTTGTTTAAGCTTTGATATTGTTACAAGTAGAACTGTTGCTATAATTCTTATACGTTTAACAGTTTTTTTTGGTTTAATATCTTTAGTTTTTCTAAAATCTTTATGGATGAAGTTTCCTGATGATCTGGCCTAAGCAACCAGTGAAATGCATAGGAATAGCTTATCCCATCAACAATAAATTTCAAGTGTTTTTGTCAAGAATAAAAACTGGGAATTAAGCACGAATAACAAAATCTTTTGAAATTAAAAACAAATATTTTTTATTTTTATTCTATTTTTTATTAAAACGCAATTTTTTTTTTGAAAATTCACAACAAAAAAAAAAGGAACCGATTAAAATTAAAAATTTATAAAAAAAAGATACGGGCCAAGCCGGGGGTAAATAAATAAAGTTTCGGGCGGCATGAAATAACCCCCCAAAGGAGAAAGTATTTTCTTTAACTCTGTATGTACTTTTGTACCCGCTTGGACCCGCCTGTTTAACACTTTTTTAATTTTAATGAAATTACTCCAAAAAAAATTTTTTTTTGTTTTTTTCCACTTTTTTTTTATTTCGCAAAAATGTTTGCAGAAGTAACAGAAATCATGTTCTATTGCCTTAAAAAAAAAATTTTATGATATAGGGAATATTGATCGTGATCGAACAGAATACAGGTACATAGTTCATATAAAAATTTGTATTATTGTTACACAATCAGGGGGATGTAGGGGGATGTAAGAAAAGATAAACTCACTGTTTATTGTTGGTGTTTTGTTTAAGCTTTGATATTGTTACAAGTAAGACTTATGGCCATTTTCTCAATGTATCAACAAACTGTCTGTTACTTAATGTCAACATAAATTTATTGGACCGATAAACTGTCCGTTAATGATTTTGGGTTTCTCAATATACCGACAAAAAACATTGTTTTCAGTTGGCAACACCACTCAAAATACATGTTAAAGTTGGGAGTCAGCTGATTGAATTTATCTGTACGGCAAACAAAAGGAAAATAAATAATTGGCGGATGAGTGCCGGTTAGCTTTGCGATAAAATCGAGCAAATGAGACATTGAGAAAACCAAATTTCTTAAATGTGCAGTTTTTCGTTAGGAAAAAAGATAATCGCCTAATGAGAAAATAGCCATTAGAGTGTTTATAACTCTTATTCGCTTAAGGTTTTATTTGTTTAATATTTTTGGCTTTTCTAAAATCTTTGGAAAAGGTTTCCTGATGAGCTGGTGTAAGCAACCGGCGAAATGCGCATAGAGGCTTGCTTTCCCTCAACAATAAATTTCAGTGTATTTATCAAATATGAAAAACTGGGAATTTAGCACGTCATACGAAGATCGTATTAATGACAACTATTTTATTTTATTTTTTTAAAGTGTTAAAAGTGATGTGAATAACAGTTGAAATCAATAATTCAAAATTCATAAAAGTTTATGACGATATAAAGGTATAAGAAAAAGTGCCCCATGAGCAAAAATAGAAGAAATGTGAAAATTTCGGCACTTCTTTGAGTGCCTTCTTCAGGGTTTTTTTTTCTTTTCTTATCTTATAAATTTACAAATTGTAAGAAGTGCCAATATATTGGTTCGAATAAACATTTACAATTTATTAATACTTGAAAATAACACTGCTTTACAAATTTTTAATTTGGAAAAGTACCAAGAACGCCACTTGCCTAGATAAGTTAATTGGGACCTACTGAAAACGAAAAACGCTGTAATTTTTTTTCCCAAGTACCGTTTTTTAGATAACGGTACTTTTGTGTTTTTAGGTGTATGGTCCCACTCAAACCCTTGTGGAGCGTTGTTTGTGGTTTAAAAAATGGCGACACTAATATGTACGTATATGTTTTTTCTAAGATAACTTAAAAAAACAAACTGGTGGGGCTTTTGAACTATGTTTGCTGAAATAGACATCAATGCCTTAAGCTAAGATCCCACTATCGGCTCAAATAGCTCAATCTGTGACGATTTTTATTGTTCTGTATCGGCGCGCATTAAAAAACATTGCACAATTTATTCTTGGGTGGTCCCATTATCGTCGCACATTGTGAGAATTTTTTTCGGTTCATATCGGCCAAAACTCAATTGCGACAATAATCGGTACAATGCGGTCACACTATCGTGTTATTTGGGCCAATTTAATCATATGTTTTGGTTTATTTGTTTGTTGGCGACATAATTTTACTTTAAAAATTCGCAAAATTCTCTGTTTGAATATTCCATTGTTAGTTTCCTAGATATTTTAAATAATACCTATATTAATATAAAATTAAAAATGTATTCAATTTTATTCAAACTTACTGCACTTGTTTTTTTTTTTTTTTTTGGTAATTGTTGTTCTGTAAACAGATGTTTACAAAGCAGGGATGGCAACATCGATACAACAGCAATGTTTTCGTTAAAGCAAATTGTTTTCTTTCATTTAACAGTACAAATGTACTATTTAACTTTTGAATACATAAATAATAGATAAAACAATTTGATTGCCCCACATTGTGCAAAAGAGTGTTCACATTATCGGCGCATCAAGGTTAATTTTGATTGTCCACAGTCAGCACAATTTCGGCACAGATTGTCGCAAATTGAAAAATATGGACCGTTCACACTATCGGCACATGAAATAAGACAACAATTTGTACATTGCGCCGTTAGTGGGATCTTAGCTTTAGCAACAAATAAAGAATTTATCGTACAAAAAAAAATATTTTTCCTGGATTACTTAGGATTAGCGAAGAAGCTATCAAATAGTGGGTATCAATTGTTACAGGTTAAGGTGTCTGGTGAAATGTGTACAATGTGACATACACTTTCACTAGCGCCATTGGTGTATAACGTGACAATGCCAACCATTTCGTTAGTCACTAATGGCAATGGTTCTTTCTTATACCACTGGGATTTTATTCAATGTTGAAATATTTAATTGAGTTTATTAAAAGTACATATGTACATATGTACAAGTTTTTGGTCAAAGCTTTAATATACATATTCGAATAAAATTTTATTTTTTATAACTAATGTTTTTCTTCCATTTCAATGGCAATAATGCGTAGGGATTTTTGTAGGGGAAATTTATTCAACGTGTAGGGAAAATCGGATTTTTTTTTAACATGTGTAGGTATTTTTTCGAAAAATCCACTGGCAACACTGATTACAGCTCGTAACAGAAGTCAAAAGTTTTTTGCAAAAACTCGATCTTTTCAACATTGATCTAGATAATTTAAAAAAATCTACAATGACAACGAGCTTGACGTCGGCCAATACAAAACGTTCATTGAGAATCGGAATTTGAAAACAGATTCGCAGATTTTAGGAAAATTGGGAATGTCGTCGATATCCTCGGTAACATTTACTTTCTGAATCCTGGGGATGAATGGAGTATTGAAGCTGCAAATATTTTCGGGTGTAATAAAGCTTCTCTCCAGATGGAAATTATCGATTTCCAAGAAAATACAGTTTTAAAACACCAAAATCAGGAAGTTTCTTGTCAAGAGTTTTGGATACAATTTGTTTGTGCTAATAAATACCCAGAATAAAAAAATTAGCCTTGAAACGTCTCACTTTGTTTGGATCAACATATGTTTGTGAAGCAGCATTTTCTAAAATGAACATCATTAAAAATAAATTCCGGAACAGACTTGCCGATGAACATACCCAAGATTTAATGATAATAGCCTGCACAATAGGGTATAACTTTTTTTTTAGTGCAAAATACCACTCCTGCACCATGTGGGAAATTTTGTTCTGATAATAAAAAACTGTTTTTTAAGCTGATTCGGTGAAAAAAGTTTCCGCACCGTAACCGATTCCTAAAACTCCATATTTTGTGTGAATTTTATTTTTGGAAATTGAAACCCATTTGATTTTGCATTCGACTTATGAAAAATGGATTAATGTTGAAGATTATATATGCATTTAAACAAAAACGAACTTATTTAAGACAATTGTAACTGATTTAATGATGGAAATAAATAAATAAAAACAAAACTTCAACGGTTTCGGTGCGGAAACTTTTTTCACGAAAGAGGAAAAGTGACACCATATTTGTTTATATTTTTTTTACGTCCCACACGGATATGAGATGGTATTTTTGATATTTGCAAAAATTGCAAAAAGTTATATCGCTACTGCACAAGCTTTACCGTTCGTTACTATTTTCAAGAAAGAGTCGAACATTATATAGTGTTGTGTTTTTCGATAAAAAAAACATTATATTTTTATGTTTTATAATGTTTCTTTTTTAACATTGATAAAGAAATGAACAAACAAAAAATTTTAGCAACGACCCACAGTGGCTGAAAATTTTATTTCATTGGCCAAAAGTCCAATTTTTGGTTGTCACCGATTTCAAAAATTTTAATTTTATTTAATAGTAAAGGTTGCCAAAAAATTAGGTCAAAATATTGGTAATTGTGGTTGTGCCATGTTGTTAAACAACACTTTTTTTTAATTCAGAAAAAAGTGTTTATTTAATCCGAAAGAAATTATCATTGCACAAAAACTATCAGCGATAATGACCTGCTTGCTTTTTTGCTAGGTTGGAAGTCTTGTTATCTTTCAAAAGGTAATATTTGCGACTGTTGCGTTATTTATATTTGAGATGTTAGGACATATTTTCTAAACTACTATATTTTTGTCAAATTTTAACTTTAGTAAAATAGAACTTTTGCGGACCAAAAGGGACCAAGAAGATGAAACCACTGATAGAAAGGTGAAAGTGTTTTCTTTACCCCTGTATATACTCTTGTACCCGTTTGGACTCGTCTGTTTAACCCTTTTTTAATTTTAATGAAATTACTCCAAAAAAAAATTTCTAAACTATGTACTATATTTTTGTCAAATTTCAAATTTAGTAGAATAGAACTTTTGCGGATCAAAAGGGACTAAGAAGGTAAAACCACTGATAGAAAGGTGAAAGTGTTTTCTTTAACCTTGTATATGCTCTTGTACCCGTTTGGACCCGTCTGTTCAACACTTTTTTAATTTTAATGAAATTACTCAAAAAAAAAAAAAAAATTCTAAACTATGTACTATATTTTTGTCAAATTTCAACTTTAGTAGAATAGAACTTTTGCGGACCAAAAGGGACCAAGAAGGTGAAACCACTGATAGAAAGGAGAAAGTATTTTCTTTAACTCTGTATGTACTTTTGTACCCGCTTGGACCCGCCTGTTTAACACTTTTTTAATTTTAATGAAATTACTCCAAAAAATTTTTTTTTTGTTTTTTTCCACTTTTTTTTTATTTCGCAAAAATGTTTGCAGAAGTAACAGAAATCATGTTCTATTGCCTTAAAAAAAAAATTTTATGATATAGGGAATATTGATCGTGATCGAACAGAATACAGGTACATAGTTCATATAAAAATTTGTATTATTGTTACACAATCAGGGGGATGTAGGGGGATGTAAGAAAAGATAAACTCACTGTTTATTGTTGGAGTTTTGTTTAAGCTTTGATATTGTTACAAGTAAGACTTATGGCCATTTTCTCAATGTATCAACAAACTGTCTGTTACTTAATGTCAACATAAATTTATTGGACCGATAAACTGTCCGTTAATGATTTTGGGTTTCTCAATATACCGACAAAAAACATTGTTTTCAGTTGGCAACACCACTCAAAATACATGTTAAAGTTGGGAGTCAGCTGATTGAATTTATCTGTACGGCAAACAAAAGGAAAATAAATAATTGGCGGATGAGTGCCGGTTAGCTTTGCGATAAAATCGAGCAAATGAGACATTGAGAAAACCAAATTTCTTAAATGTGCAGTTTTTCGTTAGGAAAAAAGATAATCGCCTAAAGCTAAGATCCCACTATCGGCGCAATGTACCAATTTTTGGCGTATTTGATGTGCCGATAGTGTGAACGGTCAAAATGTTTTGATATGCGACAATCTGTGCCGAAATTGTGCTGACTGTGGACAATCAAAATTAACCTAGATGCGCCGATAATGTGAACACTATTTTGCACAATGTGGAGCAATCAAATTGTTTAATATGTGCCGATTTTTATCGGCCACTTGTGTGCCGATCACAGTCGCCAATCAGCGCCGATACAAGGGATGGCAAAACGAAATTTTTAAATTGTACAAACTGGCTACTAAAATTTTACTTTTTTGAGCTTAATTGTACCAAAATTACATTTGTTTTATCTATTATTTATGTATTGAAACGTTAAATAGTACATCTGTACTACTAAATGAAAGAAAACAATTCGCTTTAACCAAAACATTGCAGTTGTATCGATGTTGCCATCCCTGGTTTGTAAACATATGTTTACAAAACAACAATTACAAAAAAAAAAGAACAAGTGCAGTAAGTTTGAATGAAATTGAATATATTTTTTATTATACATATATAAACATATTATTTAAAATTGTTAGGAAACATAATTTAATATTCGGACGGAGAATTTTGCGAATTTCTAATGTAAAATTATGTCTGCCAACAAGTAAATAAACAAAAACATTTGATTTAATTTGCCCAAATAGCACGATAGTGTGACCGCATTGTACCGATTATTGTCGCAATTGAGTTTTGGCCGATATGAACCGAAAAAAATTGTCACAATGTGCGACGATAATGGGACCACCTAAGAAAAAATTGTGCAAAGTTTTTTAATGTGTGCCGATATAGCACGATAAAAATCGTCACAGATTGTGCTATTTGAGCTGATAGTGGGATCTTAGCTTAATGAGAAAATAGCCATTAGAGTGTTTATAACTCTTATTCGCTTAAGGTTTTATTTGTTTAATATTTTTGGCTTTTCTAAAATCTTTGGAAAAGGTTTCCTGATGAGCTGGTGTAAGCAACCGGCGAAATGCGCATAGAGGCTTGCTTTCCCTCAACAATAAATTTCAGTGTATTTATCAAATATGAAAAACTGGGAATTTAGCACGTCATACGAAGATCGTATTAATGACAACTATTTTATTTTTTTAAAGTGTTAAAAGTGATGTGAATAACAGTTGAAATCAATAATTCAAAATTCATAAAAGTTTATGACGATATAAAGGTATAAGAAAAAGTGCCCCATGAGCAAAAATAGAAGAAATGTGAAAATTTCGGCACTTCTTTGAGTGCCTTCTTCAGGGTTTTTTTTTCTTTTCTTATCTTATAAATTTACAAATTGTAAGAAGTGCCAAAATATTGGTTCGAATAAACATTTACAATTTATTAATACTTGCAAATAACACTGCTTTACAAATTTTTAATTTGGAAAAGTACCAAGAACGCCACTTGCCTAGATAAGTTAATTGGGACCTACTGAAAACGAAAAACGCTGTAATTTTTTTCCCAAGTACCGTTTTTTAGATAACGGTACTTTTGTGTTTTTAGGTGTATGGTCCCACTCAAACCCTTGTGGAGCGTTGTTTGTGGTTTAAAAAATGGCGACACTAATATGTACGTATATGTTTTTTCTAAGATATCTTAAAAAAACAAACTGGTGGGGCTTTTGAACAATTGTTTGCTGAAATAGACATCAATGCCTTAAGCTAAGATCCCACTATCGGCTCAAATAGCTCAATCTGTGACGATTTTTATTGTTCTGTATCGGCGCGCATTAAAAAACATTGCACAATTTATTCTTGGGTGGTCCCATTATCGTCGCACATTGTGAGAATTTTTTTCGGTTCATATCGGCCAAAACTCAATTGCGACAATAATCGGTACAATGCGGTCACACTATCGTGTTATTTGGGCCAATTTAATCATATGTTTTGGTTTATTTGTTTGTTGGCGACATAATTTTACTTTAAAAATTCGCAAAATTCTCTGTTTGAATATTCCATTGTTAGTTTCCTAGAAATTTTAAATAGTACCTATATTAATATAAAATTAAAAATGTATTCAATTTTATTCAAACTTACTGCACTTGTTTTTTTTTTTTTTTGTAATTGTTGTTCTGTAAACAGATGTTTACAAAGCAGGGATGGCAACATCGATACAACAGCAATGTTTTCGTTAAAGCAAATTGTTTTCTTTCATTTAACAGTACAAATGTACTATTTAACTTTTTAATACATAAATAATAGATAAAACAATTTGATTGCCCCACATTGTGCAAAAGAGTGTTCACATTATCGGCGCATCAAGGTTAATTTTGATTGTCCACAGTCAGCACAATTTCGGCACAGATTGTCGCAAATTGAAAAATATGGACCGTTCACACTATCGGCACATGAAATAAGACAAAAATTTGTACATTGCGCCGTTAGTGGGATCTTAGCTTTAGCAACAAATAAAGAATTTATCGTACAAAAAAAAATATTTTTCCTGGATTACTTAGGATTAGCGAAGAAGCTATCAAATAGTGGGTATCAATTGTTACAGGTTAAGGTGTCTGGTGAAATGTGTACAATGTGACATACACTTTCACTAGCGCCATTGGTGTATAACGTGACAATGCCAACCATTTCGTTAGTCACTAATGGCAATGGTTCTTTCTTATACCACTGGGATTTTATTCAATGTTGAAATATTTAATTGAGTTTATTAAAAGTACATACATATGTACAAGTTTTTGGTCAAAGCTTTAATATACATATTCGAATAAAATTTTATTTTTTATAACTAATGTTTTTCTTCCATTTCAATGGCAATAATGCGTAGGGATTTTTGTAGGGGAAATTTATTTAACGTGTAGGGAAAATCGGATTTTTTTTTAACATGTGTAGGTATTTTTTCGAAAAATCCACTGGCAACACTGATTACAGCTCGTAACAGAAGTCAAAAGTTTTTTGCAAAAACTCGATCTTTTCAACATTGATCTAGATAATTTAAAAAAATCTACAATGACAACGAGCTTGACGTCGGCCAATACAAAACGTTCATTGAGAATCGGAATTTGAAAACAGATTCGCAGATTTTAGGAAAATTGGGAATGTCGTCGATATCCTCGGTAACATTTACTTTCTGAATCCTGGGGATGAATGGAGTATTGAAGCTGCAAATATTTTCGGGTGTAATAAAGCTTCTCTCCAGATGGAAATTATCGATTTCCAAGAAAATACAGTTTTAAAACACCAAAATCAGGAAGTTTCTTGTCAAGAGTTTTGGATACAATTTGTTTGTGCTAATAAATACCCAGAATAAAAAAATTAGCCTTGAAACGTCTCACTTTGTTTGGATCAACATATGTTTGTGAAGCAGCATTTTCTAAAATGAACATCATTAAAAATAAATTCCGGAACAGACTTGCCGATGAACATACCCAAGATTTAATGATAATAGCCTGCACAATAGGGTATAACTTTTTTATACCCTCCACCACAATTAGTTGTGAAGAGGGTATATTCAGTTTGTCATTCCGTGTGAAACTTTTTTACTATTCATCTCAGACCCTATAAAGTATATATATTCTGGGTCCTTGAGTAATTTTAAGTCGATTTAGCCATGTCCGTCTGTCTGTCCGTCTGTTGAAAACACGCTCACTTTCGAAAAACTCAAAAGAAATCAACAAACTTGGTGTCAAATTGCTTGTAGTTATCCTAAGCAGTTTGGGATTGAAATTCAGCAAAATCGGTTCAATAGGATCTGAGCTATGAATCAAAATGTGGAACCACCACCTAAAAAAAATTGATAATTTTGTTACAAAAACTAACATAAATGGTGGAAAAATGCACAGAATGATCTAAGATTTCGCAACAATTCGTTTTATTCAACTGGAAATCACGCTGTGAAATTTCGTGAAGATCCGTCAATAATTTACCCTAGGCCCCATATAAGCCCTACTCCCGGAAAACAGTATATTAAGCCTAAAACCCTAACTAACAATGCTATCATTACAAATTTTGGCAGGTCACAGTTACATAGGACTAGAAATTAAACTGTTAAGTTTCGTGAAGATCGGTCCATAATTTACCATAGGCCCCATATAAAACCTACTTCCGGAAAACAACTTAGTACGCCTAAAAACGTAAAAAATAATGCTATCATAACAAAATTTGGTACATCAAAGTTTTATAGAACTAAAAATATATCTTTGAAATTTCGTGAAGATCGGTTCATAATTTACCATAGGCCCCATATAAACTTTACTCCCGGAAAACAACTTAGTACGCCTAAAAACGTAAAAAATAATGCTATCATAACAAAATTTGGTACATCAGAGTTTTATAGGACAAGAAATAAAACTGTGTAATTTCGTGAAGATCGGTCCATAATTTACCCTGGGCCCCATATAAACCCTACTCCCGGAAAACAGTTTAGTACGCCTAAAACCGTAAAAAATAAAGCTAGCGTAACAAAATTTGGTACGTCACAGTTCTTTAGGACAAGAAATAACACTGTGAAATTTCGTGACGATCGGTCCATAATTTACCTTGGGCTCCATATAAACCCTACTACCGGAAAACAGTTTAGTACGCCTAAAACCGTAAAAAATAATGCAATCATAACAAATTTTGGCCCGTCACAGTTTTATAGGACTATAAATGATACTGTGAAATTTCGTGAAGATCGGTACATAATTTACCCTAGGCCCCATAGAAACCCTACTCCCGGAAAACAGTTCAGTACACCTAAAACCATAATTAATAATGCTATCATAACAGAAATTGGTACGTCACAGTTTTAAAGGACTAGAAATGACGCTGTGAAATTTCGTGATGATCGGTCCATAATTTACTCTAGGCCCCATATAAACCCTTCTACCGGAAAACAGTTTGGTTGCCTTAAACCATAATTAATAACAAATCGTCACAGTTTAAGATTATAATTACATCATACAGATATTACTCCTTAAACATTCGAACTGTCGGTGGAGGGTATCAAAGATTCGGCACAGCCGAATATAGCACTCTAACTTGTTTTTAGTGCAAAATACCACTCCTGCACCATGTGGAAAATTTTGTTCTGATAATAAAAAACTGTTTTTTAAGCTGATTCGGTGAAAAAAGTTTCCGCACCGTAACCGATTCCTAAAACTCCATATTTTGTGTGAATTTTATTTTTGGAAATTGAAACCCATTTGATTTTGCATTCGACTTATGAAAAATGGATTAATGTTGAAGATTATATATGCATTTAAACAAAAACGAACTTATTTAAGACAAGGGTAACTGATTTAATGATGGAAATAAATAAATAAAAACAAAACTTCAACGGTTTCGGTGCGGAAACTTTTTTCACGAAAGAGGAAAAGTGACACCATATTTGTTTATATTTTTTTTACGTCCCACACGGATATGAGATGGTATTTTTGATATTTGCAAAAATTGCAAAAAGTTATATCGCTACTGCACAAGCTTTACCGTTCGTAACTATTTTCAAGAAAGAGTCGAACATTATATAGTGTTGTGTTTTTCGATAAAAAAAACATTATATTTTTATGTTTTATAATGTTTCTTTTTTAACATTGATAAAGAAATGAACAAACAAAAAATTTTAGCAACGACCCACAGTGGCTGAAAATTTTATTTCATTGGCCAAAAGTCCAATTTTTGGTTGTCACCGATTTCAAAAATTTTAATTTTATTTAATAGTAAAGGTTGCCAAAAAATTAGGTCAAAATATTGGTAATTGTGGTTGTGCCATGTTGTTAAACAACACTTTTTTTTTAATTCAGAAAAAAGTGTTTATTTAATCCGAAAGAAATTATCATTGCACAAAAACTATCAGCGATAATGACCTGCTTGCTTGTTGGAAGTCTTGTTATCATTCAAAAGGTAATATTTGCGACTGTTGTGTTATTTATATTTGAGATGTTAGGACATATTTTCTAAACTACTATATTTTTGTCAAATTTCAACTTTAGTAAAATAGAACTTTTGCGGACCAAAAGGGACCAAGAAGGTGAAACCACTGATAGAAAGGTGAAAGTGTTTTCTTTACCCCTGTATATACTCTTGTACCCGTTTGGACTCGTCTGTTTAACCCTTTTTTAATTTTAATGAAATTACTCAAAAAAAAAATTTCTAAACTATGTACATACTATATTTTTGTCAAATTTAGTAGAATAGAACTTTTGCGGATCAAAAGGGATTAAGAAGGTAAAACCACTGATAGAAAGGTGAAAGTGGTTTCTTTACCCTTGTATATGCTCTTGTACCCGTTTGGACCCGTCTGTTCAACACTTTTTTAATTTTAATGAAATTACTCAAAAAAAAATATTCTAAACTATGTACTATATTTTTGTCAAATTTCAACTTTAGTAGAATAGAACTTTTGCGGACCAAAAGGGACCAAGAAGGTGAAACTACTGATAGAAAGGAGAAAGTATTTTCTTTAACTCTGTATGTACTTTTGTACCCGCTTGGACCCGCCTGTTTAACACTTTTTTAATTTTAATGAAATTACTCCAAAAAAATTTTTTTTTTGTTTTTTTCCACTTTTTTTTTATTTCGCAAAAATGTTTGCAGAAGTAACAGAAATCATGTTCTATTGCCTTAAAAAAAAAATTTTATGATATAGGGAATATTGATCGTGATCGAACAGAATACAGGTAGTTCACATAAAAATTTTTTATTATTGTTACACAATCAGGAAAACGTATAGCTGTCCTGATTCATCCTTATCCGTTAGAATACGTTCACGCTAGCGTATTTTATAGTATATATAGTATATATAGGTCTTTTTATTTTATCTGTTTTTATGACTCTAATAATATTCTATGGCCCTATAACTATGCAATGCGTTGTTAAATTTGTGTCAGGTATTTTAAAGCATATAAATAAAATGATTTTCAGTTTTTTAATCCTACCTGTATTTGGTATGGTTTAAAAGCAAGTGACATTCGGATGCAAACTCAGTGGATATAATATATCTGGGCAATGGCAACGTTTTTCATAAAAACATGGAGAGCTGCAGCTATAAAAAATTGGCCTTAGAGTATTTTAGAAACAAAAACGAAGAGGATGTTAAAAATTACATTCGAAAAAAGGAAATTTAAATAACTATAGCACTGAAATACAATTGGACTTAGAAAATAAATTATCAGGAAATAAGGGTTACAGATTTTACAGAGAGCACAATACTAGAAAAATTTCACGAAATTCCACTAATGAAGATCTATTTAATATATTATTGGCAACGTCAGATCCGTTCATCTCCAGTATTCGAAATCAATGGAAAGTGGAACATAAGGATTTAGATGAAGAAGTCAAACAACTACTGAAGAACAGAAATAACACAGCACAGAATATGGAATATTTGCAACCAATGTTTCAATGAAATGAACAATAACTATAATTCATTATATCTAAGACAGACATTGTATCAGTAAAAAATAATAATAAACAGAAACTCACATTGTAACAAAAGCTATTAAAATATATTATTGCTACTTTTATTTTTAAAAGGTTTTTTTATTTACATATGTATGAAATGTTTTTTTTTAAGTGTAAACAAATTTTAAAGCAAAAAATTGTATATTTTTCAGTAATAATAACAAAATTTCCAGTTGATTTTACTATTTTTTTTAATGTTGAAATTTTTTTTATAGTATAAACATTTAATTTTTTGAGTGTCCCATTATTACAAAAAATGTTAATGATTATTATTTAAATCCAAAAATTACAATTTTAAATAATTAAAAAAAATAAAAAAACCATATTTCACGCCCTTTAATTCCCCAATAACTACCCAACCGATTTTTATGAAATTAAAGTGGAGAAAAGTTTAAGAATCTATCTGTCGATTAAAAAAATAAAAAAAAACGATTTTCAGCCACTGTGCGACCGCAGCATGAACAGCTTTTGTTTGTATTGTTTCCCTGGCTTTTTGTTTTTTTTCATATGTGTATTTTGTTTTTGTAAAAAATTTTTGGTTTTAATTTTCGTCTGAATATTTCTGTTACGAAGCTTACTTTAGCTATCCTTTGGCTGGCAATAAAGTCAATTGTACAGAAAATTTATACAACTATTAGATACCAGCAGAATGTTATGCATTTTTTGGCCCGCTTCGGCCTTCGTCAGCATTCTTTGTATCTAATAGCTGGATAGTGCCTATTGTAAATTTTATGTATTTAACTTAATTATTTTAACAAATAGAATCTGGGAATTTATTTCTCATGAAATATACAAACGAAAATTTTGATAGTGCTTAGAAAATATTCCTGGAAAATATTGAAGGAATAAGATTATTAAAGTATAAAAGCTTTTAAAATTGGAATTTGACCTAGAATACACATTCGAATGCAAATTTAAAGAAGTTGGTTGGAACATATGGTGGAAACTACATAATTTTTTCAGTTTACTTAATTAAATTTTAAAATATATTTTTTGTAAGTATAATTTATATTTATGTATGTAATTAAAAATTTGATGTTAAATAAAAAGCTGTTCTAATTTTTACTTTAATGAATATTTTTTAAAATGCAAACTCTTCTTTTTATCACCCCAATGATATTTTGGCGATATATTTCTGTTTTCTTATTGCTAGCTTATCACCTAGAAGTATCGCTTTCGTATTGCGATCGAGACAAGTTTCTTCCCGAAGGAATTATCTTCCGCAATAAGAATGAATTATTGCCGCAATACCATTTTTCATCCAGGCAATATGTTTGGCAATACATAAGAAGTATTTCTGTGTTTGCTGGGATATATTTCCTTTTAGCAATACATTCTTGAAATACAGTACAAGACCAGAAACTGACAATAGAAGAAACTCTCGGTTGTAATACAAACAATCTTTTGACAGAAGTTACCGAAACAATAACAAATGCTAAAATGGTGTAATAAAAGATTTTATATGTTAAGAAAAACCCAGGAAAAGGACTGAGAAATTAAATAATCTGTATTAAGAATTTTTTTCTTCTTTTTAATTATCTATGCTAATCCCCGCGAAGCTTTATGCATGTCTGCAGGAAAGAAACCAGAGTATCTGGCGGGAATCGAACCCGCAACCGCGGGGTTGATAGACTAGCTCACTACTAGCTAGCCTACCGGGGCACTCAAAGTCAAGTTTAACAAAACTAAAGAAAACAATCGGTTAAATCCTAAACATTTAAACCAAATTATTTTTCTTAAAGATGATTTTATAAAATCTCCTTAAACTATTAAAATAATTAATAAAATGATCTCACAGCTTATTTTTTAATAAATACATAATCACCCTTATCATGAATTCCACATGTGAAAATTTCCGAATAATTTGCGAAAAATTCTAAAATTTATTTGAAATCGCGAAATCGGTTATAAGGAAATTATTAAACAATATTTATTGGCTCCTTATTTACCGTTTTACTCCTTCATATGTATGTGAATTAAATAAATGAAATTTGTGAATTTGAAACGTTGTTATACCCTCCACCACCATCAGTGGTGAATGAGGGTATACTAAGTTTGTCATACCGTACGCCTAAAACCATTTTAAATAACGCTATCAGAATAAAATTCCGTACGTGACAGTTTTGTAGAATTAGAAATTATACTGTAAGATTTCGTGAAGATCGGCCCATAATTTACCATATGCCTCATATAAACCCTACTTTCGAAAAGGAGTTTAGCATCGGTGGAGGGTATTAAAGATTCGGCCCAGCCGAATATAGCACTCTAACTTGTTTTTTTTTTTTAATTTTAAATATAAACTTACATTTTCTTCCTTTTCCGACAGACAAATCTTTGTGAATTATTTTCTTCATAAATTGGTAAAATATTTCACATGTGAGCTAGTCACAAACGTGTGAATTTTTTTGAAAACAAGCAAATTCGAAAGAAATTTTTTCGGAGTTTAAAAATGTAAACATTCGGAAATTTTCACAGCACATTTTATTCATGATACCTACTCTTCACACATTCGGAAATTTATATGTGAAATTTTATTCATGATAAGGGTGATTATGTATTACATATTTATGAATAACTTTTTTGTTTGCTCGTTTTAGTTCAAGAATTGTTTTTTTTTTATTTATTTAATTATTGTCTATGGATTAATCCTTACAGACATGTTAGACATTTAAAATTACACTTAAATAAAATAGACTATAACTAACATTTGATTACATTACACAAATTTTATCATCAATTAAGAAAATCAATTACTAATCTACTTATTGACTTTGGATCCAATGAATAACTAATAAATCTATATAATTGATTGAAAGTGTTACACATTCTTCTAAGAGGGTCAGCATCACCATAATTAGCTCTAAAGAATTTAATGGATAATGGCATGAAATTTCGAGATGGTCTTTGAGGAATATTAAATGAAATGTTATTATTTAAAAATCCAGCGCAGATATCACCATTAATAATGTTCAGAATAAACGATACATTCAGCATTGTTCCACGGCTTTTTGAAGTAGGAAGCTTTATCAGAGCCAGTCGAGATGTGTATGAGAGTAAGGTTAGTGGGTTAAAGTGTAATCCGCGAAGACAGAAGAGCAGAACATGTTTGTGTACAAATTCAATAAAATTTGAATAAGTTGTAATAATCGTGCTTGGAAAAAGCGATTTAAATTTTTCCAAAAAAAAAACCTTTGCTCCACGATGGACTTTGGCACGCTGGTGTTTTCGGCTGTAGCTCGCCGGGAATGACAGGTTCGTGTCCATCTAGGCTTGCACAATTATCAACTTTACTCTTTCGTGCCAATATGGAAAATCTTAAAAAAAAGAAGCAATAAAAACGAGCAACGATGTACAAAATACCTAAAGAAAGGAGTAAATACCTATAAAAACGGACAGACATTTTGATGACCAAAACTTTCACACGAAGATTGTTTGGCAGGACTCGAATCCTCGGGACAAGATGAAATGGTCCCGGTCAGGCTGCCCACCCCATATGACAGGTTAATGTCATCCGTGACATTACTTCTTGCCTGAATAAAAAAATATATGTAATGTCCCTGAACTTTACTTACCACTATTCAATTCCACTTTAGCTACATTTCAACCATTAAATTAAATTCAGCGCATATTTTCAATTTAACTCAAGATTCATAAAAAAAATATTTATTAAATAATTGTAAATGAAAGTTAATCTATTTTTTGTACCTTAAAGTAATTAATAAATCTTATTGTCATTAACATATAGTTTTGTACATGTGTTTCTTTTATAATCTTTTAGTTACTCAAAAAAAACTGTGTTTATTTCCTTATAACGAGGAAACTTATTTTTTTCTTTAAACTTATCTAGAGACGTGAATGGTATGAAATAAAATTATTCGAAAGCAGATACAAAAATTAAAGGCGTTTTCATTTGTTTTCTATTTAGAAAAAGTTCTTAAACGCAAAGGGTTTTTTTATGGTGAATTCGGTTTTTAGCAGGATTTTATTCGTGATCAGATCAGAAGAAGTTTTTAGCAAAAATAATTAACAATGGAGTTATAATAATCATTTAAATTATGGAATGGGCAATTACGATTTATTTAAAAAAATTTATTAAGTTAAATTGGTAATTTAATTCTAAAATTATTAAATAATTTTAAAATCATTCAACCATTCAAGATTCCAACTGTAACAAAATTCTAAAATTAATTATTTACTTGTAATTTTATAATTGTTAATCAATTAGACTTAGTTATCCGGTTGTAATTTCAAATTATTAATTAACTTCCAAAATGTCCAATTCATTAACAATTTCAAATTGTTAAATAATTCTGAAATGATTCATTTATTTGTTATTTTCTAATTGATAATTAATTATAAAAGTAGTCATCGGTTTGGAATTTAAAAATGCTAATTAATTTTGAAATGATTAATTTATTTATATTTTCAAACTGTTAACTACTCTCAAGTTAAGCATTTATCTTTAATCTTATAATTGTGATTCAATTATAAAATTAATTATTTGTTTATAATTTCAAAATATTAATAAATTTTGAAAACACTGATTTTATTTATAATTTCGAATTTTTAATTAATTTTAAAATTAAACGTTCATTTTAATTTTATAATTGTGATTTAATTATAAAATTAATTATTAGTTTATAATTTCAAAATATTAATTAATTTTAAAAACATGAATCATATTTATATTTTCGAATTTTTAATTAATTTTAAAATTAATCGTTCATTTTTATTTTATAGTTGTGATTTAATTATAAAATTAATTATTTGTTTATAATTTCAAAATATTAATTAATTTTGAAAACACTAATTTTATTTATAATTTCGAATTTTGAAATAAATTTTAAAATTACTCACTCATTGTAATTTTATAATTGTGTTTTATTAATAAAATTAATTACCCGTTTATAATTTAAAAAAAGTTAATTAATTTGAAAATCATTAATTAATTCATAATCCTAAACGGCTAAATAATTCCAAAAATATTCGTTTGTTTGCGATTTCAATTTCTCAAACAATTTTAAAATTACAATTTGTTTGTAATTTTACAAATGCTATTCAATTATAAAATTAGTTACCGGGTTAAACTAGTTTCAAAATTAATCCTTTATTTGTAATGTTACGATAAATTATTTACCTATAATTCCAGATTGACAACTAATTTTAAAATCACTTATTGATTTTTAATTCTAAATTGTTTACTAATCCTAGACTCGATCAAATTTGATTATCTGTTTGTAATTTTAAAATTTGATTTAACTTTAAAACTATTAATCTATTTATAATCTCAAATTCATTTTGAACTTATTCATTTATTTATCATAATTGCCAACCAATTTCAAAAATTATATATTTGTAAACTTAGAATGGTAGTTTAATCATAAAATTATTTATTGTGTTATAATTTTAAAATGTTAATTAGTTTTAAAATTTAATCAGTTATATTTAATTCCCAATTGTCGAACGCCTTTCAAATTATTTCCTTATTTGCAATTTTATTTAATTAATTTCCCGTTCATAATTTTCAGATGTTAATTAACTATAAACCTATTAAATTATTTGTAATTCTAAATGGTTAAATAATTTTTACAACTATTTATTCATTTACAATTTCATAATTAATTATTAATTATAAAATAAATTATCTGTTACTACTTTTAAACTGTTAGTTAATTTTTAATTTTTGTAATTCTAGGAATTTATTTATCAGTGATATGGTTTATCCAGTTAATTTACAAATAATTATTTATAAAACTGACGAGCTACCTAGTTTCCCATTCCTATAGTTTAACCTGATCTGTTAGTTCTAAAATCGTATTTATATTCGTGTTAAAATGAATGCATTCTTTTAACGTTCTGTTTTTTTTTTATATCAATATCCTAAATTTCAGATTAGTGCCTCAGGTTTAAAAATTACTCAAAAGTCGAATTAAAAAAAACGTTTACCCCTCCTTTTTCTTTATTTTATATTTTAATTATTTTCAATAACAGTAAGGTAAACTAAGTAGTCGCAAGATACTTAACTTAACTGGCAAAGAATAACTAAATGATTATACGAGATAGAATTCATTAGGTTTTAGTCGCGATATAATTGTAATCTAGAGGTATAGTAGTAAATAATTATTATAGGTTAGATGGGTATAATAATAACGATAATTTTTTTAGTTATGCTTATAAAAATCCTGATAGGTTAAGCAGATATAATTATGATCAGGGACCGTAACAGTTATGCCCCTTTTCATAAAAGTCAGATGATAACTGTTATTTTTTGATTTTTATTTTTTTGAGCAAAAATAACAGTTATTTTTTGATTTTTATTTTTTCGAGCAAAAATAAAAGTTATTCTCTAAATAAATGTACGTGATTTAATAATTTAGTTAACTTTAAATTTTTATTTTAGTGTGTAATTATCATTGGAATTCCTTATGCACATTAAAATAATTATTAAAGTCATCTAAATTATTAAAGCACGTAAATTTATTTCGAGAATAACTTTTATTTTTGCTCGAAAATAACAGTTATTTTTTGATTTTTATTTTTTTGAACAAAAATAACTGTTATTTTTTGATTTTTATTTTTTTGATCAAAAATAACAGTTATTTTTTGATATTTTTTTTGAACAAAAATAACAGTTATTTTTTGATTTTTATTTTTTCGAGCAAAAATAAAAGTTATTCTCTAAATAAATGTACGTGATTTAATAATTTAGTTAACTTAAAATTTTTATTTTAGTGTGTAATTATCATTGGAATTCCTTATGCACATTAAAATAATTATTAAAGTCATCTAAATTATTAAAGCACGTAAATTTATTTCGAGAATAACTTTTATTTTTGCTCGAAAAAATAAAAATCAAAAATTAACTGTTATTTTTGTTCAAAAAAATAAAAATCAAAAAATAACTGTTATTTTTTATCGAAAAAATAAAAATCAAAAAATAACAGTTATTTTTGTTCAAAAAAATAAAAATCAAAAAATAACTGTTAAGTTTGATCGAAAATATAAAAATCAAAATTATAAAAATCAATATATGTTATCATTGACAAGTGCATGAGGAACAATATACAATACTTGAATCAGTTTTTCGACATATAATTCTATATGCTTTTTTGTTTTAAAATTCCAATATAACTGTTATTTTCGGTCCCTGATTATGATTATAATTTTAAGAAAAGTTTAGAGTTATAATTTTATAGGTTAAGTAGATCTAATTATGATTATAATTTTAAGAAAAGTTTAAAGTTATAATTTTATAGATTAGTGTGTTATAATTGTTATTCGAAACTATATCAATAATAATTGTAGGATTAGTATTTAGAATAAACATAATTTGAGTTATAGTAACTTTAATAATAATTGTCTGAATGCTATTAATAAAACTAGTAAAAGAATAAACACTTTCACTTTTAAAAATCGCAAGGAATGTAGGTTTTTGTATTTTTTTTGATAGCAAGGGCATCTCAAGAGTTTATTTTATTGATTTAATAATGGTAACCTGTTTTCTTAGGATGTTATTTAAAGCGCTAGAGCCGGATTGGGTTTGACCACAAGGATTTATAGTTGCTTTTGTTTACTAGGTTGCGATGGTAATGACGTTTTATTTGGTGTGCCGGTGAAGCTGTATTAGGCCGGTCAATGTGATTTTTTTTTTTTCATTATTTATTTATTGAATCTTCATATATTAAATATGAACTAACAATAACACAGTGCAACAGCCAATCTGGGGGGTGAGAAATTCCAAGTCAGGGTGATGGTACTAGGTCAGTATAGTAAAACCCTCAAAGGGTTTGGCGTTCGTATGTGTCAGGTTTTTTTTATGACATTTTAAATTTTTTCCTTATCTTGATGTTTTTTTGTTTAACATAACTCAAACCACTTGTCCGATTTTGCTAAAACAAACTCAAAAAAATTTAGAATTACAATTTCTTTAATCCGTTCATATAACGTTTTTCTTTATAATCAACAGTTTTGCCGGTAAAAATAAATTTGTGGAGAATTATAATTGATAAGTGCAAAAAAATGTTCAAGCCTGGATGTATGCAGCAGATTTTATCACAAACCTGCACTGCAATTTTTGTGACTTTTTTTAAGCGATCGGTGAAAATCGTCGGACTTTTGTTTGTTATTTGAAAGAATACACCCACATTCAGTGATGCCAACAGTAGGGGATTTCCCCTTTTCTAGGGATTTTTTTTCGGATAATTTTTATCTTCAATCGGATCTTAATAACTTCTTTTTATGGTGTAATCATAATATGATGGAGCTGAATCTTGTGAAATTTTAAGAGATATTCAAATAATATCAGATAAAAAATTGGCAAAAAACAGTTAAGACGTATAAAACACGCTGCAATCCATTTTAAATGCATTTCTACTGCATCCAAAAAACATTAATACAAAACAAAATAAACTAGCGATGTGTTCTTAGTCGATAAAATTCTATTGAATATTTTTATTTTTACAAGTCCTTTTTTTAATTGATTTTCTATATACTATTAGACCCAAAAAATAACTTTTTTAGAATTTGTGTTAATTCTTTAAAGAACAAAAAATGAGTTTTTATTAGTACCCTGCAAATAATAGGACCAGTCCAAACACGCGTGTAAAGAGTAGCCCACAAGGAAAAAACATGGTCTATTTAACATTACGATGTCCTAGGAGAGGAACATATAACCCACCTTTGCACCACTTAGGAGTAGTTTTAAAACTTCTCCATGGTATACTCAAGAGGATTAGTTTTGAAGTCGTTTAAAAACGAAAGCATGTCGTTAAAAAACGAAGACATGTCGTGTCACTACAAACACTTTTGAACAATGACATGGTCCATGCTTGCATTACATCGGACCAGTCCATGGAGTAGTCCATTTTATCAAAATGGATCAGGTGGTCCAATTTTATTTGCAGGGTATGATAAGCTTTTTAATCAATTACAAAATGTATCGTTCAAAATATTATCGACATTTAATTTTCTCTACATGCCAATATGCATGGTTGCATTTCTTCTATCAGCTGAGAGCTGTTACTACGTTAGTTATGAATTGTGAATAAGATCTATGACTATGACAGAAGAGTCTATTATTTTTTGCTGTCAAAGTTGTTAATATTAGCAAAATAAATCCGCTGAATTCTGATTTTTTTTTTAAATTTTGATACGAAAATATAGGTATTTATGTTTTGAATATTTCTTATTTATTAAAACATTTCATACATATGTGAATAAAAAAAACCTTTTAAAAATAAAAGCAGCAATAGATTTTAATAGCTTTTGTAACAATGTGAGTTTCCGTTTATTATTATGTTTTACTAATTCAATATCTGTCTTAGATCCAATGAACTATAATTATTGTTCCATATTCTGTTCTGTGTTATTCCGTTCTTTAGTAGTTTTTTGACTTCTTCATCTAAATCCCGATGCTCCATTTTCCGTTGATTTCAAATACTGGAGATGAACGGATCTGATCTGGAAATAATTCATATGCATCCGTATTATCTAATGATTTGTCGGGACTTGGTTTAATTGGCTTGACGTTGAATGGCATATGATGCAGCGGGATGCAGCCTTCGTGTTAGTCAAAGCCTGGCCTACTTTTCCATCTATCATTGTTAGCACTAATTGGTAGCTAACTTTAATTTGTTGCCCATCTAAATCTAATTGTAATGGCTGTAGTATTGCAATTTTGGCCCTTATATCACTAACTTCTTTGTTAATGGCATCATGAGTTTCTTTTTTGAATTCAAATTTAATAGGCCTGAAGTATTTCGTAGAAGATGGTGTCTCATTTTTCCCAATATCCTTTGTTTGCGTTGTACTAGTCGAAGACTCTGAATCTTCCAAAATCGTTTTTAATCACAATGGTACAAATGATACTATGAACATATCTGAGTCCGAAATATTTTCACAAACTACTTGTTTGTATTGCTTTTGTCTGGAAGAACCATCACATCCCCATTTACAAAAAAGAAATAACTTTGTATTTCCATAATTCTTTAACTCACTTCCTTTTATTGATTGTAGCAAGCGTTTGGCTGTGTGATCAAGTAGAGATTGTAGTTGTACACTCACAATATTCTGTACGTAAAATTAACTGAAATTGTAATATAAAATAAATGAAAATTCAATTAAAAACCGGTCTACTTATTTTTCATTTATTTTTAACAAAAAGTTCATTTAATTTTTACTGTCAAAAATTCAACACCATATTCCGTAAAATCAAATAAATATTCAGTTATATTGTAAAATTTTACTGTCAAAAATTCAACACCATATTCAGTTAAAACAATTAAATATTCAGTTATTTTTTAAAATTTTACTGTCAAAAAATTGACCCCATATTCAGTAAAAACAATAAAATATTCAGTTATTTTATAAAATTCAGTAATTTTCGTTTACAAAACAAAAGAGCCGAATTTCTAAAAAACACCAGACAAACACCTGTCCGCTTGTTTTTCTTATAAGCGAGAGAGGGAGAATATTATTATTTACTTACCCTGTTACACACTTTTGTTGTACTGACCACGTTGTTTACAGAAGAACTCTCAATTATAAGGCACCAGCAGCATGACCGATATGGCTTCGCAATTATTTTACTTTTAAAATTTGATGTATTTAACTAAATTATTTTAGCAAATAGAAAATTGGAAGTGCTTACACAAAACAAGCAATTCATTTTTTAAAGATAAGTAAAAATTAATTTTTGGTAGTTAAATTATATAAAATAACTGAATATTTAATTGTTTACTGAATATGGTGTTTAATTTTTGACAGCAAAATTTTATAAAATAACTGCATATTTATTTGTTTTTACGGAATATGAAGTTAATTTTTTGACAATTAATTTATATAAGATAACTGAATATTCAATTGTTTTTACAGAATTCGCGGTTGAATTTTTGACAGTAAAAATTAAATGAACTTTTCGTTGCTTTAAATTACATTTTTATTAGTTTAACATAAAGAAGAATTTAACTCAATCAACGGACAATATTAACTGCAACTGAAAATCCGTATTAATATGCACTTAGTTTTTTGAATAACTGTTAGAATCAGTTAAAAATAAATTTGCTTGGAATTTTAAATGTTTATTTATTTAAAAATGACTGAACGGAATATTTCTTAAATAAACTACAGTCCGTTACTGTAATAATATTGTGAGTGTACCTCTGCCGAAATTGATGTAATTGTAATAGTGTCCTTTAATGGCAAACAGTCAATTTTAGCAGCTGTTATGTGATGATATGATGGAAACAGTTTTGAGGCATCTTCAATCGCAAGCAATCTGAGCTGAATATATTGCTGTTCTGTTAATTTCAAATCCAGAAATAATGCTAATGCCTCCTCATTTGTGAATTGTTTTGCATCGCTCGGAGTTGGTATACTTTTAAGAATCCGTTTGTTCTCAATGGACTAGCTTTAACAACTTTTTCAATGACATCCACTTTTGTCAATTGTTTCTGTGTTCGTAATTGATGTAGGAAAGTATCTTGAATATTTTCATATCCGATTTCTTCATTGATGTTCTTAAGCTTCCGCCTCTTAGATCTATCGCTACATTTGTCCAGCGATTTTTGTGGTCTCCCACGTGTGTTTTGATTTGAAGTTTCTGAAGCGATCTGGACAGAAAGTTCATTCTCTGACCAATTTGCAAAGCTCTTATTAAATGCTTTGTGCAAGACGTTTTGTATAAAACATTTTTTGGTAAACTTTGAACTTATATAGATTTATTTTTCAAGCTATTGAATTCAAAAATCTTTGCTCGTTTTAAGGTACATTTGGGCATTTTCAGCGAAAAGTCTACTTTTTTTTTAATGTAACGCCAGAATGCAAATAAGGTTGTATTTTAGTACAATGCTGTTCACCCGTTATCCCTTTTGTTACTTAATGCATTAAACACATTCACCACAGCAGGCTACACGAACACACCACTACAAATGCTGCTGGGTGCAATTATAGTCGCGTAGTCTGAATAATTTGAAGACGGCAGCTACAATTGAAAAAATATAAACAGCTGTTTTTGTTTATTATGTATTTATGTTTCAGTAGTTCCACTACCGTTTTTAATATTTTACTTTTATAAAATGATAAAAAACATGAATAATTGCCGAGTCGTACAAAAACTTTATTTAAGTCTATAAATATATATTTATATACATTTTATAGCCTTAAAACAAATAAATTTATTAAAACACATTAATAATATTTTAATTTTGTAGTTTATGTTACTAACAAACAAAAAAACTTTTTACACCAACGCACGTGGCAAAAGTCTCAGAACACTTTAGGTACGTACGTAAATGCATAAAAACTGTTCACTGCTGCAGTAGTGCAAAATATTGTTGCTGATGCGTGATTACCAGTTGCAGTAGTAATGCTGATGATTTTTTACTGCACAAAAGCTGGGCAAACGATCTAAATTTCAAAAGTTATATAAGCGAACATAAAATAATAATAAAAATATTGTCAACAATAACTATGACCAATTTTATTGAAAATATTAAATTACTATAAAAAGCATCACAAACGAAAAATAAAACGATATCTGAAATTATTGCATCAGAAAATTAACATATGAGAGTAATGCCAAGTTTCTTACAAGTGACTCCCAGCCACTGCATTTACCAACGTACCCTTTACTGCTTGTCAAAATTTACATAAATTTAAAGCTGTGACGTAGGCTTCATAAAATTTTTACTTTCAAGATCTCAGCAAGAAAACAATTTATAAAGACAAACATGTAGTCAGCTGTTAAATTGAAAGTAAAATTGGCAAACAAATGGAAAAATGAAATTGAAAGCCATCTCGTCGTCAATTTAAAAAGTGTGGGTGTGTTAGTAAAAAAGCGAGAGTGTATTACAAATTGAAAGGAATTGAAGGCAAAACTTGATTGTGTGGCCTCCAAGTTATCTATAACTTTTTAGGTAAAAACTGTGTCTGTTGTGGTTTTATTAGAAACTACTTCGAAATATCTATCACAAAATTCTGATTTATTAGCCCTTTTAGAGCCAATTTCAAGAACTAATGTTTCTTAAAATTTTTCCACAAAACACAAAATTTTGTCAATATATTTTTTCAAACATAATATCTTTAGGGAAGATCACTTCAAGTTTTAATATACCATATTTTTAGTAACTCCATCCTATAAAATTTAAAATTTTTTAAGGTTTACAAAATTAATTTATTTATAAGTTTAGGCTTAAAAATGTATGTGTTAATAACATCCCTGCAAATAATATGACCAGTCCAAACACGCGTGTAAAGAGTAGTCCATAAGGCACCAGGACTAGTCCAAAAGTAACCCAAACGTATGGAAAAAACCTGGTCTATTTAACATTACGATGTCCTAGGAGAGAACCATATAACCCACCTTTGGACCACTAAGGAGTAGTTTTAAAACTACTCCATGGTATACACAAGAGGATTAGTTTTCAAGTCGTTTAAAAACGAAAGCACGTCGTTGAAAACCGAAGACATGTCGTCTCACTACAAACATTTTTTAACAATGACATGGTCCATGCTTGCATTACATCGGACCAGTCCATGGAGTAGTCCATTTTATCAAAATGGATCAGGTGGTCCAATTTTATTTAAAGGGTTATGTACTTGTTACATATTAAAATATTGTAATATGTACATAATTTGTATTTGTTCCGCAAGGCCGAAACCCCGCAATATAGAAAAACTTAACTAAGCAAATATCTAAGGGTTAAATAATTATTGTTACAGCGACATAATTTAAAGATAAAGCCAATTTTGTGAAAAAATTCAGCCACGGAGTATGAATATATGAAATAGTCTCTCAATTGGCTATTCGGTATGCTTTAAACGCCATGTGAAACACACTTTCAAATTTTCATTTTATACCTAAAAAGATATGGATAAAGTATTTTATTCAATATTTTTCATTTTTTGAACATATTCTATGAGCTAAATTTCAATTATGTATTTTATAAAGCTTTTTTGTAATAGTTCTATTCCTTCAATTTTTCAAATGACTTTATACACTACCAGACTATTATAAAGTCATTTCTGAAAAATTTAAGGAATATAACTATTACATAAAAAGCTTTATAAAATACATAACTGAAATTTAGCTCATAGAATAAGTTCGAAAAATGAAAAATGTTGAATATAATATAAATAAACCTTCGGAAGGAAATAATTCCCAGTTTCTATTTGATAAAGTATTTTGCAACTTCTACGATCTAAAACTCCTAAACTGACACGAAAAACATCTTCCTATAGAACTTCTTTAAATTATACTTAAAAGTTATATGAATATCAATTTGGTGTTTAGCCGAGTTTATATCCTTGTTTCAAGCCGATTCTTTTCTATTAAACAAAAAAAAAAAAAATTTTTTAAGCACTCATTCTTTAAACATTTTTTAGTATTAGCAACACTTTTTCGGTTTTGTAGTGGTCAAAAAAAGAAATTAGTTTAATTTGACTACAACGACAAACTAAGCAGAGACAACAACCTGCACCCATGTATCCGTGTCGTCGTGAAAATAATCATTTTCATAAGCACACATGTATTCTATTTTTGACATATTGAAGATTTGCTGTCTCGAATGTGTTAATAGCATAATGCTTTAAACACATTCACCACAGCAGGATACACGAACACACGACTACAAATGCTGCTGGGTGTAATTATAGTCGTGTAGTCAGCTACTGAATTATGTTGCAGACGGCAGCTACAATTGAAAATGTATAAACAGCTGTTTTTTTTACTGTATTTATATTTCAGTTAAATGCCTGCGAATAATTTGTCGCATCTTTTGGCCGAACACAATAACCAATGCCGATCTTTGGAGATTGACGAACGAGGTACCTGTAAATTGCCAAATAACAAAAAGAAAGTGGAAATGGATAGGGCACACATTAAGAAAGCCAAACGGTAGCATCACGAGGACTGCTTTAGAATGGAATCCTCAAGGCAGCCGACGCCCCGGTCGTCCAAAGAACTCTTGGCGCAGAACACTTAACCAAGAACTTAAAATATTAAATAAAACTTTTGATGAAATTAAACTTATATGTAACGATAGATTAAGTTGGAATAATCTTGTAGAAGCCCTATGTTCCCAAGTGGAATGAATAAAGGAAAAAAAAAAAAAAAATATTTCAGTGGTGCCACTATCACTTTTTTACTTTTATAAAATGAAAAAAATGCATAATTGCAGACTTTTATACAAACTTAATTTAAGATTATAAATATATAAATACTTCTTTATAATACATTTTATAACATAAAAAGAATTGAATTTATTCACCCTTATTCTATTTGGCGTCGTCAACAGTAAACAACGCCGTTTTTTATGTTTTGTTTCAATTTCGTATTCCCGTTGGCAATATTGCCATATTTCGATGACTGTTAACATATGTTTGGTATTTTCTAAGAAAAATTGGCGTTGCTGTTGCCTTAAATTGCCCTTGATTTTGTCGTTGGCATTATAAGTGTTGTCTTGTGCTGCTTTGTGTCGTGTTTTAAAAATTTTACGTTATGGTTGGCTGCAATCATTATTTCTTCGGCGGTTTTGATATTTTTCTTCATTTGTGTTGTGTTTTCATATATTTTTTGTGGATATAATTGAAAAAATTAAAATAACAACTAAGTGTCAGTTCGATAAGCTAGTGGAAGAGCTTGTTAAAAAATCCATTACTAGCCAGAGGATTATGCAGGGTCTCTTTTCCTAAGAAATTAAATATCCCTTGCGATTAAAGAAAGAAAAGAAAAATTTTGATGTGGGTTCCGTCCACACAGCCAATTACACCTGGAAATGCTGCTTTTCAAAGAAATGCAACTTTAATTAATCCATTGTGGACAAAGTTCTATCTTCATGACTTCCAGAATCTCAGACAAAATGTTTAAACTTGTGGCTGGGACAGTCAAAAATGGAAATAATTTCCAACGCTGTGCTGGTACGATCCGTGGGCCAAAAAACGCAATGTTGCTGCAAATATATTGTGTTTGGAACAAACGTTCCCTTTTTTAAATGAGGCTCTATTATTTCCAACACATGTTTAAAAGAAAGTTTATTCAGCCGAAAATAACTTTCAGATCTTAAAAAGATTAAAAAAAATCCATTAGGCACTTGGTAAAATTTAATATAATAAAAAAAATTTAATTTAAACATTATTTTTTTTACAAACAAATTTTTATTTAACTTAAAATTTGCACAAAGAGCACAGCATTTTTTTTTTTTTTCTTATAAAAAACAAAATGAATCAGCTGATTTAACATTAGAGATCTGTGCTGTATTTAATTAACATTATCGATAAATATTCAACGGCGTCATAATACTCTTAAAACATACCAATTTAACATAGAATTGATGTTGTCTTTGATAAGAATTACTGTTGCCTTAAAATTGCGATTGTTATTGCCGACGCCAAATAGAATAAGGGTGATTATAAAACATATTAAATATTATAATTTTGTTGTTTTTGGAAGTAAACAACAATATAATTTTAACGGCAGATTAAATAAATAAATACATATAAACTGCATTAAAAATAAAAAAAAAAAATTCCGTCAACGAGCGTGGTATAGGTCGTAAAAGTTTCAGAACACTTTGGGTACGTACGTTAACGCATGAAAACTATTCATCAATGCTGCAGTGATTTAAAATGTTGTTGCTAATGCGTAATTACCAGTTGCATTTGTGATGCTGATACTTTTTTACTGCACAACAGCTGTGCAAAGTTTGAATTTTAATAAGCAAATATAAAATTATAATAAAAATGTTATCAACAATAACGATTTGTGCTTTGTTGTGATACAGACGTGTATTTTTAACCCCGCATACGTTTTGAACTATTAATCATATTTGATTTTGTAATATACGCAGCGAATGGACGCATAAAAATAAATTATATATTTTGTTATTTAAACTATTTAACATAATAGTGAACAATTCAAACGATAAAATTAAATAAAGAAAAATAGTAAAAATATATACATACGTATGAATGTTCATACATGTGTATGCATAAATACTCTCAACAAAAACATTTTTTTTTTGTGTTGTTGTAAAAACAATAAATAATACAAATATTTAAAGCACAGCAAACGGTGAAAAACAAAAACAACTCTTTGCATGAGTAAGAACAGTGAAACAACGCTAAGGCAAAATGAAAGAAATGTTTATGTGACCGTTCAGGCAAACGAAAATAATGCTGAAATAAATAAAACAAAACAAAACAATATTAACTATCTAACGGCTAAGCCTATTAATCGAACACGTTCCCTTTCACCCTCGGTGTTCACAAAAACGGTGGATAGTGATACATTAAAAAATATTAATCTGTCTTTGGGGACAAGTGTTGTAGCGTCCGCAAGTATTACCGCGGCGGAAAAAACAATCTTAGTCAGAAATGATACCATAAACTCAAATACAGACGCAATGGAGAACCCTTCAGTGAAAAATTGTCAAAAGCCTCAAATACAAATTGGTATGGACAGGTATATAACAGTGCTTAAACGGGGTCGCAGCCCTACCTCTTCAGCAGTTGCTTCGGCCTCAAAAGTAACATCTTTTGATAGAATAAATTCACAAAACCGTTTTGCAATTCTTGAGGACGAATCTCCAGACGCACCAAACGTCATAAAATCTTCTAAGCCACCCCCAATATATCTTAGGGAGCAAAACTCAAGTGAGTTAATAAAGAGCGTGATCTCGGTAATAGGTGAAAATTCTTTTTACGTAGCGGCAATCAAGCGTGGTAATATAAACGAGACAAAAATACAGGTTAATCATGAGAATGATTTTCGCAAACTAACAAACCAATTTGAATCCCTTAAAAAAAGCTTTTATACATATCAGCTGAAGAGCAGCAAAGGCCTTCAGGTAGTGTTCAACGGCATAGACTCGAGCGTGGATCCTGAAGAAATTAAAACCTTTTTGGAAGAGAAAGGCTTTAAAATAAAAAACGTTACAAATATCAAAAATAGGGAAAAAAATCCCCAACCACTATTTCGAGTGGAGCTAGAACCTGGCGACGTTAAGCTTAAAAAAAAATGAAACGCATCCTATTTACAATTTAAAATATATTCTCTACAGAAGAATAACTATAGAGGAGCCGCACAAAAGAAATGGTCCCGTTCAATGTCTCAACTGCCAAGAATTTGGCCATACTAAGGCCTACTGCTATTTACCCCCTGTTTGCGTAGTATGTGGTGAATTACATGGTACAGTCCAGTGCGATAAGTCTAAAAATGACCCCAATGTAAAAAAATGTAGCAACTGTGGCGGCAATCACACTGCCAATTATAGAGGATGTCCTGTATATGCTATCGTCAAGCAGTCGGCTGGACCGAAAACTAATCCCCCTCAAATGCAGTTACCAAATCAAGTAAACACTAATGACACTCAGGCTCCGCAGCCTAGTAATAACAGAACCTCTTATGCTAACGTCCTAAAATCAAACCATGTGCCAATGTAAGGTGCTTCGCCAAGTAATGATAAAAATCCAGTTTCTAATTTAAGTCGTCTAGAAAAAACCATGGAAACTTTAGTGCAAACAGTAAATAATTTTACAAACACAATGGGTAATATGATGCAGCAGATCCTTAGAATGTAATCGATGTTATTGCAAGCTGTACTTAACAAACCATGAACTGTTTAAAAATTTGTTTTTGGAACGCAAACGGCATCCGCCAACATAAAAATTAATTAGAATGCTTTCTTAAAAATAAACAAATTGATGTCATGATGGTTTCTGAAACTCATTTGACCTCAAGAAATACGTTTAAAATCAATGGTTATACACTATATGATACCAAGGACCCTCGAGATAGAGCTTGTGGAGGTTCTGCCATTATGATAAAAACCCGAATCAAACACTACCTGATGTGTGATCATCGTGAAGATTATCTCTAAGCAACGAACATTTGTGTTAAAGAGCTGAATCGAAACATAGTAATCTCATCCTTATACTCACCACCTAGATTTGCCATATCAGAAAGCCAATATTATAAATATTATAAGTCATTAGGGCCCTGTTTCCTGGCTGCTGGCGATTATAACGCTAAACATACCTTCTGGGGTTCACGACTAATAACACCAAAGGGTCGTGTTTTGTATAATACAATCTATAAAATGAATTTAAATGTCGTCACGAGCGGACAACCAACATATTGGCCTGCTGATCCGCAAAAAATTCCAGATGTCATCGATTTCGGAGTGGTTAAAAATATCCCCACAGAAACGATTCAAGTTGAACCTTCGTTAGAATTATCCTCTGATCACACACCTACAAAAGTTACTATAACAAACACCAATAGAATCGTATCTCCCTCTGGTTACATAGCGACAACAGCTACACAAATAAATTGGTTAAAATATAAAAAATATCTCAGTACCCATTGCACAGAAAATATTCCGCTTAGCACACCGGAAAATGTGGATCTCTCTATTGTCAATTTTGACAGTTATCTTAAACTAGCTGTTCAACATTCCAGCAAAACCCTCAAAAAAACCAATTATAACAAAATTTATTTTGCAGATGTCGAGCGCCTCTTGAATGAAAAAAGGAGAGTGCGAAGAGAATGGCAATTGCAAAGATCCCCTCAACTTAAAAATGAATTAAAAGAGTGTACAAAAAGGCTAAGAAAATTACTGCAGACTCAGAAAACGGCTTCCGTAGAAAAATATCTTAAAGACTTGGATGCAACTCCACAATCAGGCTACTCATTGTGGCGGGCAGCTAGAAACCTCAAAAGACCAGTTATCTCGAAACCACCATTAAGAAACTTGAATGGAAGTTGGGCAAGAAATGATAATGAAAAAGGAAACCTGTTTGTAAATCATTTGAAAAACGTATTTACCCAAAATATACCTGACAATATAGCGTACGAGTTGCCGTCTGTTAATGTTAGAGCAGCTATCCCCCTAAGATTTGAGATAAGGGAAATAGAATGGGCTATTTGTGAATTAAACACCAAGAAGGCACCTGGTATTGATCAAATCAGTAACAAAATGCTTTTGGCGCTACCTCGCATAGCATAGAAAATTATTCTTTATATTTTTAATGCTATTTTACGACTTGAATACTACCCTCAAGAATGGAAGGTCTCCTTAATAACGATGATACCAAAGCCAGGAAAAGATCACACAAAAGTTGAGTCATATAGGCCTATTAGCTTATTATCTAATATATCAAAGCTGTTTGAGAAGTTCTTAGCGTCAAAATTAACCCCAATTTTAAATGACAATGGGTGTATACCCAATCATCAATTCGGCTTCAGAAGAGAGCATAGCACAATTGAACAAACCCATCGGATAGTAAACGCCATAAGAAAAGCCTTTGAAGATAGAAAATATTGCTCCGCTCTTTTCATAGATGTTTCTCAAGCTTTTGACAAAGTCTGGCATGTAGGCTTGTTACATAAATTGAAGCTAAACCTACCGGTTAATACACACAAGCTGTTAGAAAGCTACCTGGTCGGTCGAAAATTTATTATTAAAGAAGGCGATTTTTAAAGTTCTCCTCAGCCAATTGAAGCTAGAGTCCCTCAGGGAAGCATCCTGGGCCCACTTTTATACCTTATATATTCCTCGGACATGCCAACAAACAATCACACCCTAACCTCAAGTTTTGCTGATGATACAGCTTTTCTAAGCGTACACGAGAACAGTCGTGAAGCATCTCGATACCTGCAGAATCATATATTTCAACTAGAACTGTGGTTTAAACAATGGAGAATAAAGGTCAATGAGCAAAAATGCGTACATATAACATTTACCTTGCGTCGGGAAACATGTCCCCCCTATTAAAATCAATAATCAACTAGTGCCTCAACAATCGCATGTCAAATATCTCGGTATTCATCTAGATCGGCGTTTAACATGGAAATGCCATATAGAAGCAAAATTAACCCAAATGAAACTAAAAGCAATTCAAATTAACTGGCTTATTGGAAGAAATTATGTTCTTAGTCTCGACTGCAAACTACTACTTTACAACGCTATTTTAAAGCCAATATGGTGCTACGGTATTCAACTATGGGGCACTGCCTCGGCCTCAAATATCGAAAAAATTCAAAGGCGCCAAAATAAACTTCTTCGAATAATTACAGCTGCCCCTTGGTATGTTAAAAACTCAAATATCCACAAGGATCTCAATGTGCCACTGGTAAGGACTATTATTACGAAGTATGCGGTAAAATATTTGAAAAGGCTAGAGTTGCACCCAAATCCACTACCACGAAATATTTTAAATGATAGCGGCCACTCTCGCTTAAGAAGAAGAGTCACTGCAGCACTTACCCATTAAGATGAGCGATAAACACCTACATATGTGAACAGAACCCGTGATGAAGAAATTTTTGTCTGGCACTGGCAGGACATAAAATAAAGCATTAGGTTAAGATTTGATTAATTATTGTTAGTTCATATTTAATATATGAAGATTCAATAAATAAATAATGAAAAAACAATAACGATGTCAAATCAGAATTGGTTTGGCGCATATGCCAAAAAGACGGAGTGGAGAAAAACGACAAAGAAGATTTACATGAAGATTTCTCAAAATGTACCCGATAGAATTTTTTTTTATATTTTTACCACTGCTTCCGGTATATGTTTTGAAGAAAAATGTAAATTTTTTCGCACTTCCATGAATAAAGTTAGAATTTAATAGTATTTTTTTGAAAATGAAAAATATTGTTTTGTGCCGTAAAAAGTAAAAAGAAAATTTAAAACTTAATATTGAGTAAATTTTTATAATATGCTTTATCAACACGTGGAAGAAATATAAGCAAGTCTTTTATGTCTCTATTTTTATCGCTGCAAATAAATGATGGTTTCGATATTTTCAAAACATTCGTCAACAAATTCTCAGGAGTTTTCAAAAAAATTTTTGATGCAGACTTTACCAAAATTGCATTTTTATATTTTTTCTCTCTGGTAGAAGTTTTATAATATATACATAAATCATTATTTTAACTGTATAGAAGTACTTTAATTTTAGCAAAAGGGAGTTTTCGAAAGTCCATTTTATTTGCTTCCAACGAGTATATGCGAAAATTTTCCGGAAGCATTTCCATAACTTTAGGTTTTGTTTTATTATTTGGCATTGTTTTAAGCAAATTTAGTAAATGAAGAGGACTATGAATTTCAATATTCTTTAAGAACCGGTCAATAACACCATGGACACAGTTCACTTCTTGAATTAAAGAATGTTCTGGTTCTGAAGACTTTTGTATTACGACATCAATATTATTTTGTTTAAAGAACATTTTGATTGCGGTTGCGTTAATTTGATTTTTATTTTGAAGTACGCAAGAATCGCTCCATAATGTCAAAGTTTTAATTAGTGGATAATCTTTTATTAATTCATTTAAAATTTTAATTAAAGCACTAGCAATATCGTTACCACTCCGACCGCTATGAGCTTCCGTCCACAAGGCCCAATAAGTAAAAGTTGGTATATTTGGCATAATAATGGTTGCTGTAAGATTGTACATATTAAATTTTCGTTTGTAGTAAAATGTTGAAGCATTTCCCTTAGGTAGGCTAAAAACACTTTGCATATCATAGCAAACCGTACACTTGGTTGGGTCCATTATTTTATAAAACTATTTTTCACAAATTCATTTTCTTGTTGTCATTTTATTTTGCTTTAACTATATTTTTTCTTACGGCAATGCAGCAAAGCAACAGTAAAATTTATTTTGTACGTTTTTGTATGAAGAATTTGCTGCAATCGCAAAACAATGGCTTGTAGAGCAAAACAGTACTTAAAAAATTTTGAAACAGTTGATATGCAGCAAAATTAATGCTTTATAACTCAGAAACCATAAATATTTTCGCGAAACAGGTTTTTGATTTAGAAAGAGGGTATTAAAAAAATATATTCCTCATACCTAACTCATTTTTTTAAAAATGGTCGGTAGGCCAAACCAGTAATGAGCTGACGAACTGACAGTTTTCTTATAAATGACAATAAAAGGCATCACAAAAAAAAAAAAAAATAAACGATTTCTTTTATGTCAAAAGCTATTGCTTCAGAAAATTAACTGAAGCAATAATTGCCAAAATTTGCTGCATAAAAAAAAACTTTTGGCACATAAAAGTCATGCCAAGTTTCTTCGAAATATCTTTCACATGATGTATTAAAAATTCCGTTAAGAGCTAATTTCAAAAATAAATATTTCTTGAAAAATGTTTCTACAAAACTTGAAATTTTGTAAATATATTTATCAAAGCATAATCTGCCGTATTCATAAAAAATAAAATAAGTTTCTTAAAATACAATTCAAAAGGCTATGTATAGGGAAGAATACTTCAAGCTTTTATAAACCATATATTTATATTATTATATATACATATATATATATTATATATTTATTAAGCTTTAAAAAACTTTTTTTTTGGAAAATTTCTCAATTTATTTGTAAGTTTGAGTAAAAATATATATGTATGTAATAATAATTTATGTTCTTGTTACACTGGTTTACAGCCAAAAAAATACCAAGAACACCACATGCCTAGATAAGTTAATTGGGACCTTCTGAACACGAAAATCGCTGTAATTTTTTTTCCTAAGTACCGTTTTTTAGATAACGGTACTTTTGTGTTTTTCGGTGTATGGTCCCACTCAAACCCTTGTGGAGCCCAACCAAAAAGTCCGATCGAAATAAATGGCATACCGTTGGAAATCAAATCGAATGCCTTTTCCATCGATATGCTACAAATTTCTATCTGATAAGAAATGGCTGAGTAATGGCACCTCAAAGTTCAAACCATGTCAATTTTTTACCGTTTTTTTTTAAATTTTTCACAGCGATTTTCGAGTTCAGGAGGTCCCAATTAACTTATCTAACCATGTGGTGTTCTTGGTATTTTTCCAAATTAAAAATTTGTAAAGCAGTGTAATTAATTAAGTGTTCCGCAAGGCCGAAAACCCGCAATAAAGAAAAAATTTATTAAGCAAATATCTAAGGGTAAAATAAATTAATATCGACATAATTTAAAGATAAAGCCAATTTTGTAAAAAAAAATTCAGCCACGGAGTATGAATATATAATATTACCTCATAATTGGTAAATCGATATGCTTTAAACTCCATGTTAAACACATTTTAAAGCATTTTCCAATGATTCCCATATTTTAAAGTTTAATTTTTTACCTAAGTAGATATGGATAAAGTATTTTGTAACTTTTACGACCTATAACTCCTTAACTAGGAGCGTTGGCACGAAACCGTTTTCCTATAGAACTTCTTTCAAGAATACTAAAAAATTATCTATTACAGTACTTTTGACATAACTGCCACACCGTGTTTTGCACGCATTTTGTGGCAGGTAAATCAAAATGGCACTTAAGTTAAATTTTTTAACTGCCAAAAATTGGCAGTTATCTGATTCGTTTACCAGCCACAGAAGTGGCCCATAAGTGCGATTCAAACAATTCCGTATTTTTACAACCAAAACTTAAAAAAAATAAAAATTTTATTTTCATTTATTAGTTATTAATAAAACAACATAAATATACTTCAGGAAAAATAATATAAATTAAAAGGAACAAATTATTTCAGTCTTTGCAAATGAGCAAAAGGTAATTAAAAAGTACATAACATTTAAGAAAAATATTCAGTAATTGAAGTTTGCTTAAAAGGTTTTATAGACCCTTTTAGGATATGATGCTCAATATTTTCTGGAATTTATCAATCGTGGTGCATACAATATTTTTGGAGGACATTCAAAGCTTCTAATGCCTTCTTAGTCGATGGAATTTTTAATGAGACGTTATATTCTTCATTGTCTCCTTAATCTTCAATGCCTTCATCCTCAGTAGTAGTTTCTTTAATAGACAAGAGAATTTCTTTATCCGATAACTCTCCGTAACAATCAACATCGGCGTCACAGTTAATATAGTCTGAATAATTTGGTATCAGTTCTAGAAAGTCTCTATTTTGAATGATAAGGTCTCTTTCAGGCAGTTAAAGTTAAAATTTGTGTCAGTTAAATGAAAAATTATCAATGAATATGGGATAATAATTTCAAATATTTGTGGCAGCTAACTTAAATTGGCATGTATGAAATTGGCACTTAAACAAGTACATTTCATATGAAATTGAAAAATGAGTGAAATTTTGTGGTTTTTGGCAGGTATCTCAAATTGGCAGCTAAAAGAGTGGCTGTTAAGTCAAACCACTGTATATAAAAATAAGTCGGGTTTTCCATCCTGACGCTATAACTCCAGAACGCACGAACCGATTTCCACGGTTTTGCATTCGTTGGATATGTCTCGGGCTTCGTGAGGTTTATAACATATAAAATTGTTCCCCGCCCACTATTACGCCCACTTTTTCTATTAAGCACATAACTTGAGGACGGCTTGACCGATTTGGACGATTTCTTTAAAGTGATCGCCATGGTCCAACTTAGGTTTATACGGAAAGAAAATTGTTCCCCGCCCACTTTTTTCGATTTACCTAAAATCAGAAAACGGCTCCATCGATTTGACTAATTTTTCTTTCAAATGTTCGTATCAATGCATTTTAAGTTTCCATCGAAAGAAAAATTTACCACGCATACTTTTACGCCTACTATGAAACAATCAAAGCCGATTTGGAGGTACGATGATTTGTTGGCAGGTGATTTTTGGCAAACTACATATATTAGCTACGTTGATGTCGACGAACTGAATTTTAAGATTCAAAGTAAAATCGCTAGCAAATTGGAGACGTACAAATCGGTTGATTCCTTTACTTCTCAGAACGATGTCGTCAACTATCCAATCGAACTCCCTGGGATTACCCGGATTACCTCCTCATAAATTCAAACTAAAAGTTGGATCGGTAATCATAATGTTACGAAATATAAACCAACCACGTCTTTGTAATGGCACCCGACTTACGATAAAAAAACTGATGAATAACGTCATCGAAGCAACAATACTTAAAGGAAAGTACAAGGGAGAAAATGTTTTGATACCTCGGATCCCAATGATTCCAACCGACATGGCATTCAATTTTGACGCCATTTACTTAGAGAAGTTCAACTAAATAACACTTCATTTTTGTAATCGAAATGAATTCATTACTGTTGTGAAATAAGATAAAATTTTTCCTTTTCAAATACAAAACAAAAAAAAAATTTTCTTCATCTTTTAATCACCAAACGAAATGTTACATAAAACGAAACCATCTGGTGGCGAAACGGAGTTCGCCGGGTTTGCTAGTATAAATATGAATTTGGTGATGAGCCAAGTTAATATTCTTGTTTTAAGCCGTTTCTTTTCTGTTATACAAAAAAATTTAAAAGCACTCATTCTTAAAATATTTTTTTTTATTATTATCAAAAAGTAATTTCAATTTTTGGGAATACAAAATTTTAATTTCAAAAGATTTTGTTATTCGTGCTTAATTCCCAGTTTTTATTCTTGACAAAAACACTTGAAATTTATTGTTGATGGGATAAGCTTTTAAAATTTTTTTTTATTAGCAACACTTTTTCTGTTTTGTAGTGCACAAAAAAAGAAATGAGTTTAATTTGACTACAACGACAAAATAAGCACAGACAACAACCTGCAGCCATGTAGCCGTGTCGTCGGTAAAATAATCATTGCCATATACACACATGTATTCTATTTTTGACACATTGAAGTCGGTACCCAGCCAGCAAAATAATCCGACGTCGTTCAGATATCTGAGGGAAACGTCGGCAAAAAAGTCGGAATCGTATACGAATTCTGCCAGATTTCTGACCCAAAAACGTATGGAGTGGTTGACACGAATTCTGACAGACACGTCGTGGGAAATTTTGGTTTTTTGTCGGCATTTCTGATAGATATCTTACAGAAACCTAATGAAAAAGGCATGGGAAGTTCCGATGTGTTAGCCGAGAATTTTTTGCTTTCGAACTGATAGCTGAAAGAAATAATTTTTTGCAAAATATGTAAAAGTGCATACATAATTAAAAATGTTACACGTACGTACCTTTTTATGCTTTTTATCCTGAACAAATAAAATAAAATTAAAATTGTTTTCAATTGAATGACAATTGTCATTATTTTAAAAAAATAATAAGTCCCGTTAGACAAATCTGAAGGAATTCCGTCGGAATTCTGTTGGACATATCTGAACATAATTTCCCCTCGATATATCCATGCGAAATCGACCAGAAATCGGCCAGACAGTAGGTATATTCAATGTCTGACAGAAATCTGAACGAAGTCTCTAAGAATGAAGTCAGACAATTGCAGGAAATGTCTGATTCAGACAATGTCGGAGTATTTTGCTGGCTGGGTAGCTTGCTGTCTCGAATGTGTTTAAAGCATAATGTAGGGCTAGTTGCGCTTTAAACCAAAACATAAAAAAGTAAACTATACATATAAAATTTTTTGAGAAACAATTTAAACTACTTCTGGCGTTACGTGACAAAAAGTAGACTTTTCGCTGGAACTGCCCATATACCGTTATTTCGAAAATGGAGGAGGTTGCATAACATATGGTCGCGTAACTCAAAAACGCTTTAGCTTATCCCATTAGTGCATTTTAAGGGACGCTCTTTTTCACTTTACAGAAACACGAAGAATTAAAAATTAAACTTTCATTAAGCATCTCATTCTCTTGTGTGTCTTTGTTAAAACAACAATTGTTTTTATTCAATTTTATTCTATTAAGTGTGTAATATTGTATAAATTCGCACCACACGTGAAGGGTATGTAAGAATGAAAAAAAATTAACAGTTTGTTGCTTTATTTATATTTGTTTAATGCCTGTTTATTTAATAAGATTAAGTTACTGAATTGTTAAAGTTTTAAAATATAAATGATTTTAAAAATATTAGCAATTGGCGTTTTTTATTCATGGCCCTTTTAAGGGACATTATGCTCTATACTAATATTCATTGCTATTCTAATACAGACTTACAGTTGCTGAAATATTGGAGCAGTTAGAATATATAGACGACAACTAACAAATACCGACATGTTTGCAATACCTCCTTTGGATGGAAATGATTAATGAATTATTTTCCTTAATTTTTTCAATTAAAAATTTTAATTTTTCATACATAAAGGTTTTAATTGATAATTATTCCATATCCGTGAAGTTTCTTCGGCATTTGTCAGCTTCTGGAATATGCTCATTTGATACAATATGCGATAGTCGAGCCGAAAAATGCCCACTGCGATCAAATAGAATCTTCGGACTATCGTTTTTCTGATAACGGCAATATACTCGTCGTACGATGGAAAGACAATAATTAATAATTTTGACAACAATGAAATTAAAACGTGAAAGCGTTATGCAAGAGGAGAAGGTGCCATGCATATATTTCAACATTACAATCAAGGCATGGATGGTCTAGACAAAATGAACCAGTTAATTGCTGTTAATCGGTCACGTATAAGACAACGTAAGTGGTGGTGGCCAATTTTTGCATTTCTGTTGAATGCTTCCGTTGTTAATGGTTGGTTACTAATAGAAAGCTCCATCCAAATGATCTAGATTGCTCAAATTTTTTGCAATTCCGTAGATATATAGCCACTTCTTTACTAGAAACGTACGGTGTGCACTCTGTAAGAGGTTACAGGCATCGATTTTCAGTGCTGTCAACCGATATGACAACAAGGCCTTCACCCAAAAGAATGTTTAAAAAAATTTCATGTGACGATATTGCATAATATCCCTTCTAAAATCTTTAAAAAAAATTGTATTCAAATAAAACTTCCAAAAATTATTTTAATAGTTGTTTTAAATTACGTGTTCAAAAAGAATTTTGTTAAAAAGTACTTGGGGAACTTCATGCCCTAATGGGTTATTGAAAAAAAACCAATATTCCGCAATAAAATTTCCTTTACGAAAAAAAAAACTTTTTCTAGTATGAGCAGTAGGGCTATAACAAAATTTTTAGCATAGTACCACCGAGTGACCAATAATGTTTCAGTAATGAAAACATCTGTCTCCCGTCGTTTTGGGAAAAAAACCTCACGCAGGGAAGCAAATTTCTTCCAAGAAATTTTGAACCGCGATGAATTGTAAACCGTAGCAAAATGTTTAAATCTAAAGCAGTGGATAAATTCCAAAATAGCATTTAAGTGATACGTATGGGAATATATACAAATATCAGGTGTATATTTTATTTAAATTTCAGTGAGATACAATGGTTGTTTTAAAACTTCAACCCGATCCCTGCGTGAACTTTTTTAACAGTTAGTTGTGAAGAGGGTATACTGAGTTTGTCATTCCATGTGAAACTTTTTTATTATTTATCTCAGACCCCATAAAGTATATATATGCTGGGTCCTTGAGTGATTCTTTGTCTGTTGAAAACACGCACACTTTCGAAAAACTCAAAAGAAATAAAAACACTTGGTGCCAAATTACTTGTAGTTATCCTAAGCAGTTTGGGATTGAAATCCAGCAAAATCAGTTTAGTAGGATCAGAGCTATGAATCAAAATATGGAACCACCACCTAAAAAAAAATTAATAATTTTGTAACAAAAATTAATATCAATGGTGAAAAAATGCACGGAATGATATAAGATTTTGCAAAAATTTGTCTTATTCGACTGGAAATCACGCTGAAAAATTTCGCGATCCGTCCATAATTTACCCTAAGCCTCATATAAGCCCTACTCCCGGAAAACAGCTTAGTACCCCTTAAGCCATAATTAAAAATGCTATCATAACAAATTTTGGTTTGCCACAGTTTCATAGGACTATAAATGATACTGTGAAATTTCGTGAAGGTCGGTCCACAATTTACCCTAGGCTCCATATAAACCCTACTCCCGGAAAACAGTTTAGTACGCCTAAAACCATAAAAAATAATGTTATCATAACAAATTTTGGTACATCACAGTTTTAAGGACTAGAAATAAGACTATACATTTTCGTAAAGATCGCTCCGTAAAACCGTAAAAAATAATGCTACCAAAACAAAATTTGGTACATCACAGTTTTATAAGACAAGAAATACCACTGCGAAATTTCGTGAGGATCGGTTAATAATTTACACTAGGCCCCGGAAAACAGTTTAGTACGTCTAAAACCGTAGTTAACAATACTATCATAATAGAAATTGGTTCATCAGGACTAGCAATGACACTGTTATATTTCGTGAAGATCGGTCAATAGTTTACCCTGGGCCCCATATAAACCCTTGTTACGGAAAACAGTTTATTACGCCTAAAACCATAATTAAAAATGCTATCACAACAAATTTTGGCTCGACAAAGTTTTATAGGACTAGAAATGATAGTGTGAAGATCGATCCATAATTAACGCTAAGCCCCATATAAACCCTACTCCTTGAAAACAGTTAACCCATATCGTCCCAATGTTAGATTTTTCGAACAGTAAATTTTACCCGTTTTTGTAATTATACCCTTCACCTCAGGTGGAAAAGGGTATATATAAGTTTGTCATAACGTTTGTAATTTCCACAATATTGATTTTAGACCCCATAAAGTATATATATTCTGGGACCTTATGAGGGGAGAACTTGATTTAACGATGTCCGTCTGTCCGTCTGACCGTCTGTCCGTCTGTCCGTCTGTCCGTCTTACGTTTGATATGTGGCTGAGTTATAATCAAAATACTGAAATCCCAAAAATTACTCTTTTTATACCCTTCACCTCAGGTGTAAAAGGGTATATATAAGTTTGTCATAACGTTTGTAATTTCCACAATATTGATTTTAGACCCCATAAAGTATATATATTCTGGGACCTTATGAGGAGAGAACTTGATTTAACGATGTCCGTCTGACCGTCTGTCCGTCTTACGTTTGATATGTGTTTTCCGGATAATCCAGACATGATAGCGGCTAGGTTGTTTTACATTTATGTTACATACAGTCCACCATTTCTTGCTATTGAAATTCAGCCAGATCGGTCCAAAAATGACGTAGATATGAGCAAAAAACCACGACTACCTCAAAATTTTTCCAAAAATCCCTTGTTGTTGTTGTATTTTTTTAATTTCTGTATATCTTGAGAACGGCAAGAGCCAAAGTTTCCAAATTAGGTACACACATTTAGGTTGCCAATACACACCATCCTACAAAATGTGGGCTGGATTGGAGAAGTGGGCGTGGTACCTCCCGTACAAAAAAAATTAAAAATTTTATAAAAATTAAGGGCTAAATTTAAGGGCTGACATATGTCCTATGGCTATGACTTATATATCAAAATACCGGAAATTTTTAGTAGAACATATTTTATAAAAACTCGGGAAAATCGGTTCAGATACAAAAAAGTTATGACCAAAATTAAATTTTTTTTTTAAATACCCAACTTTCGGGAACCATAGATCTCCCCGAGTCCAAGTTTTATAACCCAACTAATTGGCAAATTTCTTCTTAAACACGTCGGTATATAAATTTGTCAAATCGGTTAAAAAATGGCTGAGTTATAATCAAAATACTGAAATCCCAAAAATTACTCTTTTTATACCCTTCACCTCAGGTGGAAAAGGGTATATATAAGTTTGTCATAACGTTTGTAATTTCCAAAATATTGATTTTAGACCCCATAAAGTATATATATTCTGGGACCTTATGAAGAGAGAACTTGATTTAACCATGTGATGTCCCTCTACCCCCCCCCCCCCCCCCCCCCTTTCAATTGCTTACATAATGCCCAATATGATTTTCGTTATCACCCTTCTTTATTATTTTATCTATTTAACGAAAATATTTTTACAAATAGAAACTAGGAATTTTTGTGTTTTTTGCTACTTAAAAACTCGCCAAAAAAGATAAAAGAAAACAAACAAACACACATACATGGCGCAAACTATTTTGGTGAATATATTTCCCAACTTTGTGGTGAACAAAAACATCAGAAGTAATTACAACAAAACTTTGTTGAATTTTGTGAACAGTCAACGTGCCATATTTCATTTTAATGATATTCGATTATCGTTCCTTCATGGTTCAGTTGTCTAGGGGGTTTGTTAGAAACTGAGAGTTCCCGGTTCGATTCTTGGTTTTTTAAAAAGAAAATTTTTTTTTTAATATTTTTATTTTTTTTATGTTCTAAAAAAGATTTAAAAAAAATATTTACCAGTTTTCGCTTTTTAAATTTTATTTATAATGAAGTTTGAGGTATTGCAAATATGTATGTATATGTAAACATTATTTAGTTTTTGTCTAGTTGCTCTGTATTCTGCTCGCACAATGGTGAAGGGTATATAAGATTCGGCACAGCCGAATATAGCACTCTTACTTGTTTTTTTACTCTTTTTAGGCAAGAGAAAGAACTAATTTTTTTAAACAATTATATATTTATTGTAAGAGGTTAGTTACAAATATAAAAATAAAAGTTCTTTTCCACTTCACCCCTCCCTTGTTTAACAAGGGGAAGAAAAAATATTAATTTTAGCATAATTTTAAAAACTGAAAACTTTGTATAAAATATAAAAAAATTAAAAGTGAAAATGCAGTTCCATTGAAAAACGATTAAACTTTCAACAACAGCAAAAACATTTCCATGTTTTTCAATTGTGTTTTTGTTATTTGACTTTAAAAAGCAATGTTCGATTTTTCGAACAATCACCGTTCTGTGAGAAAGGTTTTTCATGCGATTCGAGGAACTTTCGGTGCGCATAATCGGCCTACTACAGCTTTAGCTGAGAGTGTAATCATTGGTCCAAATTTTTTTTAAAATTGAGTAAAATCAGAATGTTACCGTCAATGGTAACCTCACACCATACTTTTTGTTGTTGTTAGGAGCAGCACTCAGGGGATAACCCCTACTAATGCATTGCATTGGAATGGAACTAGGAAAATAGGTTATGGAAAGGAGAGAAGAGATAGTAGTGCCTGTGAACATTCGACTTGAATTTCTTCATGGTGACAGTGAGAGGGAAGACCTCAGCAGGAAGGTTATTCCACATACGAATAGTCCGTCAAAAAAACGAATTTTCCCTGTAATGCATTGTACGATTTACCGGCGAATCGACCACAAAAGGATGGGGTCTGAGAAAAAACAAACGTACGGGTTTCGGTCTCGGCCAAGCGTATCATTCATGTTCTGAAGCATAGCACCAACATCGGATACGCTTGGCCTATAATCAAATGATTACGAATGACAAAGGTTGCTGTCATTTGCAAAAGAGTAGATAGCGTTGGAAGTTTGACATAGGAGGTCATTTAGAAAAATAAGAAATATAAATAGTAGGAGAAAGAACGGAGCCTTGCGGCACCGTTGAATAAATTTTGAACTCGTTTGACGAAAGCCTATCTAAAACAACTCGTATAGTGCGACCTCTGATAAAACTCAATATAAATCGAGAGAAATTATCACCGACACCAAATGCAAATGCTATTTCCGCCAAAATGGTAAATTGAACAGCACCAGTATAGCAACTTGAAAATCAAGCGCATGGTTTTGGTGAGTTCTGGTTTTAACAAGACGGCGCTACGAGCCATACATTTTAGTGAGCACTTAATTTATTGTTTTTCTGTGGTAAATTTGCCACCTAGATCTTGCGATATCACACCTTAGATCATTTCTCTGGGGATATGTAATGACTGTCTGTCTCTGACTCTGAGATACCTGTTGCTATGCCCGAATGAATCACCCGAAATTGGACCTTACGAATGGACCAACTCAGACGAAGTCATGGCCAACATTTCCATGATATCATTTTCATACAGTTAATGCCATAAATTATTCTTTCAAATTTATGTGTTTTATTTTACATTATACAGTATTTATCGGATATAAGAAACTTAAAAAATCCAGGAAAAAAGTTTCTTATAAGCGTTTCTTTCTTATATACAACTATTTTATATAAGAAACTTATTTCTTATATAAATGTTATGGCCATAAGACTTTCATATTTTGGTTTTCTGTCTCTTTTTTTGTTACAAAGGGTCATCACCTGACAATTTTTTGTTATAATAAACTCCAAACTTTATAAAAAAAAAAACGCTGACAAAAATTTCAAAGTTTTTTTATATGGACTTTGACGTTTGGTATGACAAAAAATTGTCCGGTGAAGAACCCATGTTAACGTTTCTAACTTTTAAATAATTATTGTCTATGTCTTTTGAGTTTTTCACTATTTTAGATAACGTTGAAAGTCCAATATTATATTGTTTGCAATTTCGCTTTTTTTTATACCGTTTTGTATTTCTTTTAAAATTTTAACTTTTGTTTTTATTGACAAAAAAACTAAAACTAAAACTAAAGCTGAAGGTCCACAACACGCGTTTTCGCCTCCACGCAGCGCATGCTTTTATAACCTTACTTGCGTTCTACGCAGTGTTGCCAAAACTTGGTGACCAAAAATGGCTAAATTTACGGAAAGAAATGGCTACAAATGGGCAAAAAATGGCTAAAAGCTTTTTTTTAAATAAAAACACATTAAAATTCAATAACAAAACAGAAATAATTCATTTAAAGTGGTTAACGATGAAATTGAAAGTTATAACAGAAAAAATTATTTTTCCAATTCAAACAAAAAATTTGTAGAACCAAACAATTTTTTGTCTGAAATTGGTCCTATTTTGTTGATTGAAAAAAACACAGATTTTTTCAAACAAATAATTTAACTGAATCAAACAAAAAGTTTTCTGAAATTCATACAAATTTCAAACAAATAATTTTACTGAATCAAACAAAAAAGTTTTTGCACAATCAATGACGAGCACACAACATTTTTTGTTTGGATAATTTTGGAACGATGTCTTATTTATACACACAATGTTTTTCTTCATCACTCACTGTTGCTGTATCCTTTCCTTTGCAAAAGAAGAAGAAATGTAACCAAAAACGGCGGCAGACCGACTCGATATGTTTTTGGTCATCATTCTATTTTTGTATTTGATGTATTTAAGTAAACAGTTTGAAAAAATTTAATACGGGATTTTGTTTTTTTTTTTGCCAACTTTGAAACCAGCCAACAATTTATTTTGTTTCTTGTTGTTGTTTCTATTGTTGAAAAAGAGTGAAACGTTTTTTTTTTACCTGCTATTGTTTTTGTTGTTTTTTTACTACAAACCTTGTCACTCTATTTTATCATTTTTCTTATTGCTGCACACAGAAAACAAATTGGTTGGGAAACGGTTGCAGTAATAAAATATTGATCAAGTAACATGATTTTTTATTGCAACTATTAAAAATGTATAGTTCTAACTGATTTTTAATTCTCTTGATTATAAAAATGATGTTCCAACTGAAATATGATTCATTCAATTCCTTTATTAGTTATGATAACTAATTTAATTAAGTTCTAAAAATTAGTACACATGGTTAGAATCACAACCGAATTTAATATAGGGCAATACTGAATATTGGTCATTGCAATCAATAATTTGCTTTCGTCAATAAATTTTGTAAAATAAATGATTATTCGTTTATTGCAGCTAATTATTGATTGTTGGAATAGATTCAATTCGAGTACAACAAATGAAAATATAATTATTCGGAATTCACAACCAAAAAATAGTTAAAAGCCCCAATTGCTTACTCAATTTTCTGTCAAAACATTTGATAGATTAAATTAATTTTTAATATTATATTTAAAAAATATATTTGCGGTCAAAAATGGAAAATGTAAAAAACTTAATAAATAGAGGTAAGTAATTTACGTATTCTTATAGGTATAAACATATACACGTACATACATATGTATGTATGAATGTATGTGTTATTTTTTATACCCTACAAATTATATTGGACTTCATGATCCATTTTGATCCTGGACTGGTCCAATGTAGTGCAAGTATGGACCATGTCATTATTAAAAAGAGTTTGCAGTGAAACGACATGTCTTCGTTTTTTAACGACATGTTTTCGTTTGAAACGATTTCAAAGCTAATCCTCTGGAGTATACCATGGAGTAGTTTTAAGACTTCCCCTTTGTAATGCAAGCAAATAACCCATTTTTTCATTCATTGAGATTACCTTTGGACAAGTCCTTGCCCCTTATGGGCTACATTTGACCGGTTAAAAAAATATATTGATAACGACAATCAAATCTCTTGTTATGAACACCAATTATGTGTTAATTCGGTTGCACCTATCATTTATTCCGGTATAAGCACAATTTTGTTTCTAATAATCATACTAACAACTAACAATATCTGTTGTTATGACTGATAGTGTACTAAAATTCAAATGTTGCTATCAAACCTATTATGCTAAGCAACGAAATTTTCAGTTATTGGAACCGAATTATGTGATAGTACATGCAACCGACGAAATTCGATTGGCGCCAAATTCGGTTGTGATCACGAATCTGTTTTTTCTGTGTGTACTTTTTTAAAGCGTCGAAAAATAGACTGCATATGTTATTTGTTGTAGTTCTTATATTTCACATAAAGAATTGTTGCTTACGATCAAATAAAAAAATGCAAAAAACCACAACATTAAGGAGCGTTAAATATTTCATACAAAAGTTATGAAAACTTGAAACCAATAACGGGTATATTATATTTTTCAATAGTTGTCAAAATTTTTGTTGGTAAAAAAAATCAAACAAAAATATTAATTGAATCAGTAAAAAAATTTGTAGAAATCAAAAAAAAATTTTCAAACAAGCGTTTGTTTGAAAATAATTCGGCAATAATTTTTTCTGTGTAAGATCCATTTGTTAAATAAGAATAAACGTAAATTAATATTTTGATAGATATTTAAAAAATTAAATCATCGATAAATTCGATGTCGTTATTGTTCATCTCATAGGAATCACTCGGGCGTATTAGTTTTTAATAATTTGAAGGTAAATCATAATAGCGACCCAACCTTTTCATTCCAGATCTACAATAAAAACAAGTAAGAAAGTATAGTCGGTCAACACCACATTATAACCTATGTACCAAATTTTATCAAATAAACTCCAAAACAGGCAGCAGGACAAACATCGTTAATTCGACTCAGAAAGTGATTCTGAGTCAATCGGTATACGTAAAGGTGGGCTAAGAACCATTATTTTAAGGTGTTACAAACATCAGCACAAATGCATCGTACCCTCTCCACTATTGTGGTGCTGGTATAAATATTTTATTGATAAAATCGAATTAACGGTTTCTTATGTATCCTTTTTCTCAAATTACTTTAAACGATGTTTACTTGGGTAAATACCCTCTCTACTTCATCATAAGACCATGCAACTGAGAGCAACTATATAGTCCATTCTGAAATTTCTAAAAAATTTATTGAAATACTTGCATCTATTGATCTATTTTATAAATTTAATATTGGACTACTATTGCTTTATTTTGAAAGATGTTTCATCATCATCAGTGTGACCAGATTTTTTAAAAATATAAAGCTAAATCATGTTTGAAATAGAGCTTAAAAAAGCTAAAGAAGGAAATTTAAAGCCAAAAAATAAAGCTAATTTTTTTTTATAGCTTCTTTTAGTAACTTTTAAATATTTTGATATTTTTCATAGATTAAGTATTACTTATGTAACTATAGCTGAGAATAATTATATAAATAAACGAAAAAAAAATCAAACTTTAGATATATTTTTAACAATTTTGTTGGAATTTCCACCTTAATTACTGACTTGTTGTACCGAATATAAAAACACGTGTGAACCTTTTTAAGTACAAAATTAAAGTGAGTTTTATTTTAATTCATAGTATTGCCATACGTTAAAAATATACAAAATATGTTTAAGATATAAGAAGTGTTGTTAATGTGTTTGAATTTATTTTACGGTTTTTAACAAATTTCTATGGATTTGCTTCACTATATTTGTAAGAAAATAATTGAAGCCCAGCCGCGAATAACGTTGTAAAAGCCACTTTTTGCAAAAACTGTTTTTTGCAGATAACCGTTAACATTACTCTCGTACACTGTTTAAACCTCAAATCACCCAAAATTATGCACCTTAAAGCCTTTAAAAAGGACGTACAAAGAGTCAGTTGGTGGAAAAACGTTGTAAGTTACTTAAAAATGATGCAAAGTAAATGGTTTTAAACTTGGAATAACATTTTAAAAGCCACCAGTCATGATGCGTTGTGTAGTGGAAGAACTTTAAAATGACATCGTGATTGTGGATATGAAACGTTTTTCCACTAAAAAAAGGTTATAAACTGTAAATTTGCATGTAATTTAAATTTTAAATTTGTTGATATTTTGCATAAAAATTTTTATTATCATTATTTTTAATAATCTAAAAACAAAAATAAAAAATTTATAATCTTGCCTGTTAAAAACGTTTTTTTTTTTTGTTCTCCTGAGTAACTTAAAACGTTATTCGCGGCTGTGCTTCAATTGTATAATGTAATTAAGAAACTGTTTAATGATGTCTGATCTAGCTTAGCGTTTTGCAAAAGCAAATAAATAAATAAAGAGACGCCAATTATTTAATAGGTATGAACATAACTTAACTATTAAAATTTTTACTATCAGAAATTTTCAAAAAATTGTGGACGGAAGTCGTTGTCGTGATCGAAGTCGTAGCCGTTTGAAATTCGAAATCACGACAACGACAATGTAAAACACATTGTTCGCCGTACATATGTCGTTTGCGTCAATCATAATACCAACTTTTAAAAACGCCTATATTTCGACAACGACAACAACACTCATACGAAGGCCAAACAAGATATTTTTCCCTGATACCAAGCCAAAAACTAATTTTTTTTATGATAAAAAAATAGACGATTTAATTCTTAGTTCTTTTAATGGTTTGAGTCTTCGAAAATTAAAAAGAACGTAGAACGTTTAGCTAATGTAACTATAACGCCCATAATTCGATTTACTTTTGCTTTTGATGCCTGCTTATAGATGAAATAAGTATGTGGCAAATATGCTTTCATCGCTAAATGGACTATCACGTAAATCCTTTATGGTTAATTTACTTATAACGGCAGAAAAAACAGATAAATTGTAATATATCGCTAAAGTTGCTAGCAACTATGTGATTATAAACGAAAAGTACTGTATGCTTAAACCTTATTTTTAAATTCTTATGCAATAGGCATAGGCATCAGAGAACAGCTTTATACGATTGAAAAAAAATCGCATTTAATCAACGACAAGAAATACACTCGCTTACGGTCATACAGTCAAACTTGCGCAACCGCAAATATTCGCTGCTGGTTTGCAGTCATTCAAATAACGCACATCGTGCTTTGTTATTTATACAATCGTTACCTTCGTTTTTTAATAAAGATGTTTGAGTGTTCGGTACGACAATGATTTTTTTGGTAAAGAAAAAAAAATACAAACAAAAAAGCCTGAAATGAAACAATCATTACTCATGAAGATATTCAGCAGCAACTATGTAGTAAAAGAAAAAAAAATTGAAATGAAACTAAACACACATACATATTTATGTAGGTTCATTTTAAAAAGTACAGTAGTAGTAGTAGGTATGTACAATGTATTCTTGTTATTGTTGTTTTTATTGTTGTTAATTTGGAAAAAGCGTCTCATCGAGTGGTTTATTGTTGTTGTTAATGTAAACAAAAGTATAAGAATGTGTTCTTTTGAATTTACTCAGTTGTGTTATATTGCGTGAGCAACAAAAATGCAAATAAAGCACTTTCAATAAAAAACGAATAAATGCAAAAATGAAATGTGTACGAAAGGATGTAAAAATTACCAACGTTGAAATTTGTTTTGCAAGCAAAGAATGAATGTAAATTTTAGCGTATGAATAAATCAAGAAAAATAGTGATTTTGAGGTTCTCTGATAGGCATAAAACTTACTCTAAGATTTGCGTTTTTGATTTTTGGTCTTGCTATTATCACTGAAATATGGAATAGAAATATGTATGTTTTTTGTTCTTATAAATCACATAAATTTACTGTTTATTCAAGAAATTTTTCGAAGTGTAACTTTTGACAAAAATTCTTAATTTTTTTGGAAAATAGCGTATCTTTTGTATTCTTCCCCTCGCAGCACTGTTATGTATGTATATCAAATCTGCAACAGCGATTTTTTCTGCGCTGCCAGACTATTACCCTTTTAACTAAATCACACATAAGTTTATGTATTCGGATAAACTATTTAATTTATTTTAAAGTATAAATAAACACGAAATTGAAATTAAAAAAGGCTAGGAAAAGCTAAATGCATCGTTGAAAAAAGCTAACAGCTAAATGAAATATCTCAAGCTAAAAAGGAAAAAATAAAGCTAAATTTAGCTCGAAAAAAGCTAATATGGTCACACTGATCATCATAGTTTATAGCGATTTCCAACATTTGTAAAAGTTGTGATTTAAATAAAATGAGTTTGAATTGTTAAAAATGTTTATTTTACTTTAAAACATTTTTATAAGAAATTGAAAATTATTATTTTAAAAGAAAAAAGGCAAAAAAATGTATGGCTAAATAAGTTGAAAAATGGCTAAAAAAATGGCTTATGGCTAAACTCATTTTTTAATGGCTAAACAGGATGAAAAATGGCTAAATCTAGCCACTAAATGGCTAAATTGGCAACACTGGTTCTACGTTTCAAGTTACATGCAACGCTTTTTTTGCAGCAGCAGCATTTGTTCGAACGCGGCTTGTGACGCTTACAAAAGAAGAAAGTAAACCTACTTTTCGCATCAAGGCATCTACGCTTTTGTGCATGTAACTTACTACGTATAACTACACAGATTCTACTTTGTAGAACTTTGTTCTTGTTGTAAAACTGCCAGAAAACAGAGTTGTCCATGAAAACTACATAAATTCTATGTTGCCGTTAGAAGTTTCTTATATAAATTGTTTTTCTATACATTTTGTGATTTTGGTGTTTAAGAAAAATGTTCTTTTATCAGTTTTTTTCTTATAAGCGTTTTTCTTATATGAAACCTTTTTTGTTAGAAAAATCGCAAAAAAGACATGGTGTTTTTGAAAATGTTTCTTAAAAGCGTTTTGTTCTTATATGAGATGTTCTTATATCCGAATAATACTGTAATTTAAACTTCACGATGAATCACCCGATTTATCTATTAACCAATTTTTTTTTATTATCAATGCTAATCCCGGTCGTGTGCGAGTCAGATAATCGAGGTTCAACTGTATATTTTTAATTTTAATAAATGCCTTGTTCTATTTTTCTTTAAGTAAATAAAATTAATTAGTTTCAGTTTATAAAAAATTTAGGTTTTCTATATTTACAATCTATAGGAGCAAAAAAACCAACAGCCGTATTCATAATGAAAATTTGGCATAAATTTAGCAAAAAGTTTATTCATAATACACTAACCAAACTCTGGCTAACGATTTGCTAAACTCTTGTTAACGAGCTGCCAAACGTTTGCCAACTTGTGAAAAACAGCCGTTTAATGTCAAAAAAATTTTGTTGGTTTTTTTTAATTGACTTTTTCTTTTTAATTTACTGTCTTTTACTTAATTTATTTTAAAATTTTTATACAAACAAAAAAAGGAAAAAATTACAAATTCAGCGATGATTAATGCAAAACGTGTTGCATTTTTGAGTAATACAATGTGGCATCATACAAATTCAGAGTTGATTTATTAAAAGTTGGCAGATGGAGAAAAGTTCTTTATGAATTAACTCTGTGCCAACAAGCTGCTAAGCTTAATCGGCATTCTAGTTAGCAGCTCGTTGTACGTAGTGTACAAACTGTGGCTAAGTTTTTGTTATGAATACGGCCGAAAAATGCTAGGTAGTGCCCAATGTTCGATTAATCGAACACCATTTTTCTCAAAAACAAAAAATCTAAAAAAAATTTGGATTTCAGATTCGTGTTTTCCAGTCCCAAATTATCTATTAACCACCAAGTTTTATAAAGTTACTCGAAAAAAAATCGCTGGGACGAAATGGGTTAAGTATGCCTAAAACCGTAACTACACGGCTATCATAATAGAAATTGGCGTGTCACAGTTTTATAGCACAAGCAATGACACTGTGAAATTTCGTGAAGGTCGGTCCACAATTTACCCTAGGCCCCATATAAACCCTACTCCCGGAAAACAGTTTAGTACGCCTAAAACAGTTAAAAATAATGTTATCATAACAAAATTTGGTACATCACAGTTTTATAGGACTAGAAATAAGACTATACATTTTCGTAAAGATCGTTCCATAATTAACTATAGGCCCTATATAAACCCAACTCCCGGAAAACAGTTTAGTACGCCTTAAGCCGTAACAAATAATGCTATCATAATAGAAATTGGTACGTCACCGTTTTGTAGGACTAGAAATGGTGCTGTCAAATTTCGTGAAGATCGGTCCATAATTTACCTTAGGCCCCATAAAACCCTACTCCCTGAAAACAATTTAGTATGCCTAAACCCGTACAAGATAATGCTATCAGAATAAAATTTAATACTTCACAGTGTTATATAACTAGAATTCACACTAATAAAGTACGTGATGATTGGTGCATAATTTACTATAGGCCTCATATAAAGCCCACTCTGGTAAAATATTTAAATACGCCTAAAACCGTACACTCACAATATTCTGTACGTAAAATTAACTGAAATTGTAATATTGAATAAATGAAACTTCAATTAAAAACCGGTCTACTTATTTTTCATTTATTTTTAACAAAAAGTTCATTTAATTTTTACTGTCAAAAATTCAACACCACATTCAGTAAAAACAATTAAATGTTCAGTTATTTTTTAAAATTTTACTGTCAAAAATTCAACACCATATTCAGTAAAAACAATCAAATATTCAGTTATTTCATTAAATTTTCGTTTACTCCACAAAAGAGCCGAATTTCTAAAAAATACCAGACAGACACCTGTCCGCTTGTTATAAGCGAGAGAGGAAGAATATTATTGTTTACTTACCCTGATACACAAGTTTGTTTTACTTTTGTTGTACTGACCACGTTGTTTACAGAAGAACTCTCAATTATAAGACACCAGCAGCATGACCGATATGGCTTCGCAATTATTTTACTTTTAAAATTTGATGTATTTAACTAAATTATTTTAACAAATAGAAAATGGGAATTGCTTACACAAAACAACCAATTCATTTTTTATAGATAAGTAAAAAAAATTTTTCGTAGTTAAACTATATAAAATAACTGAATATTTAATTGTTTTTACTGAATATGGTGTTGAATTTTTGACAGTAAAATTTTATAAGCACTCTAACTTGTTTATTAATAACTTTTAATGTTCTTAACGACTTTACTATGCCGTTTTTGATATTTGCAAAAAGTGTGAAAAAGTTATAGCCCTAATGAGCAGTCGTTTTAGGAACATAATTTTTTTTTGGAATTTCGAAATTTTTTGTTTTAAATTCATAAAAAATTGGAACATGCAGCTATGCTTCAAATGATTAAAACCTGTTAGCAACTTTTCGAAAAATTTTAATTAATTTAAGAATTTCATAAAACAAGTATGTATCGAGAAAATTAATTGAGGTCGGTCATACATCCCACTAGGGGCGACTCCTGGGCATTTATGGGACTTGTTCTTCAATATATGTATTTCTAGTCTGCATTGAACATTTTGTATGGGAGCCCCCTTAAGGAATGGAGAAACCGGGTAGGCATGTTAGAAATAAATAATAGAGATGAAAAATAAAGTGGGGTTGATCATACATTTGACCCATCTAGGTGCATCCTATGCGCTGCAGGTGCCAAATTTAAGAATCTTCACGCGACGGAAGATTTTGCGTTTTTTTTGTCTCTTTCAAAGAAAGACGCCCTTTCTCTTTTCATCATCTTCTATGCCGCAATACAATGAACACAAATTTATTTAGTTAAGATTTATTTACAAAACTGTTGTAAAAATTAACTTTTAAGTTCACCACAACACGAGTAAATATTATTTAAGTAAGTAAATAACATTATAAAACAAAACAATATTACTTAATACATTTTTTGCACAAAAAACAACGTTTGTTGAACTAATGCATTTGTTTAACGTGGTTTGTGTTTTGTTATTTTTGTTTTGATCACGCCATTTGTGTTGATTGTTGCGGCCTGTTTTTACACCTTGCCACTTCACTACCAAAAAAAGCTTTCTGTCTCTTTCTTCGAAAGCTACCCTCGCAACTGATTTGGGCCTTTTTCACACGTCACTTTTTACAGTTCTGTGTATTCTGTGATGGGAACCCCTTAAGGGGTGGAGACATATGGCAAGTATGTTTTAAGAAAATGATAAGAACAAAAACTAATGGAGGTCGGTCATATATTTTATCAACCTAAGGGCGATTCCTTGGCAGTTATGGGACTTTTTCTTCAATATATTTCTTGTCGGCATTGAACATTTTGTATGGGAGCCCCCTTAAGTAATAGAGATAGCATCTAACATACCTATAAATTATTGAAATGAAAAATAAAGTGGGGTTGGTCATACATTTGACCCATCTGGGCATCTTTGGCAATGCCGCGCTCAAATTTAAGAATTTTATTCAACCGCCATATTTAACAGAAAACTACTGTTACTTAAGCCAAACCTTTCTTTTAATTTCCTACCATTCTGCATATACAGATTATAAAAATGTTGCCTCGTTCAATTTTTATATAAGAAAAGGTAAGCAAAAATTATAAAATCGTATTGGAAAATCTGAATTTGTAATGCTATGAATAAACAACCATCGAACAAAATGGCAATGTTGCTTTTAGAAACATTTAGGAAATTTAATTAGCTTTCTAAGGCAAAGTACTAAAGCAAGATTTTTTAATTTTTTGGAAAAAATGCATTTTGCCTAAACAACGAAAAAACCATTTGAGAGATCACTTCTAGTTCATCAATATTTAAGTGTTAAGCTTCGTACAGACGATGCACATAGGGGTTTTTTGCCAATCTAGCCGGACATTAAGCAAAAAATTAAATTTAAGAAATGGAAAAATCTAAGTACGCAGCTCGACAGACAACAAAGTTCTGCAGCGTATAGTAAGTTTTCAAGTCTTTTGCTTGAGATTTGTGGTTTTGGGACACTGTTAAAACCAGGAAAGTTGATTAAATTGCATGCGTGTTCATTGACTTTTTACGGTTTTGGGAGGTTTACAATATATTTTTTTGTAGATAAACGAATAAAGATTTTACATTGATTTTTTTTTTCTGTGAAATACTATATAAACAGCTAATTATGAAAATTTTTAGAAACATTTTATTAGAAGTTTTTATGATAAAAAATTTGTTCGAAATTAAAAAAAACGATTTTTTTGTTCACTTTTTTGTAAAAAAAAAATTTAAAAGGTTTTTGAAGATGAAGCCCGCTGAGTTCTTAAATATGTTATACATCACGATAAAATTTGAAATCTCTACTTTTAAATTAAAAAAAAAAAAACGTTGCGCGTTGTTGCGCCATTTTTTTTATGATTTTTTGAAAAATTCACCTTTTTTCTGTTTTTGCTCATCTTGCATAGGCACATATGATAGAAACCCTTTCGTCAGTCATAAAATGTTTTGGTTGTACGTAGATGTTTTTTATTTAAATTATTACATCTAAGACTAATATTACCTGTGTAAAAAAGGGATGTGCGAAACAGTAAGTGACGGGTTTTAACCACCTGTGCGGCCGCTAAATGACGTTATTTTATGGAGCAAAATAAATGTACCTGTTTTGCATAACTTTTAAAATCATTATCAACAAAAATAATATATAATAAAAAATCAAATCTGGCCTCTAGGTACTTAGTTTTTTTTAATATATATTCTGGTTATAGCATAAAATTGTTATCAGAACCATTTTGAAGATTTGAGAGTAAAATGGAAAAAGTGTATAATACATGACGCAACTGGAATGAGTGAGGCATTGTTGCCTATCGGGCTATTATCAGAAGAAGCGTCTGAGGCACGAAATAAACATTTTCGGCTTTACAGGCAGAATTTTGCTAGAAAGTTTTCGAGGGTTCAGTGTAACAAAGATATTATAAATAGACTTTTGCTCAGTTCTGACCCACTGATTACTAGTATAAAACCAACTCCAAAAAAAAGTCATTACCCTTTCCGAAAGAAGCAATTTCTTTTATGCTTCCAACTGTACTTGGCTCTGAAGAGAATTCAGATTCAGAAGAGGATTTTGAAGAAGCAGAGAGAAGTTATTTTAAATAAAATTTGCTGTTACTATTATAAATAAGTTATAATTACGAATATATTAATTATTTTCAGATAAATTAAATACTATGAAATACATAAAAGTCACATAAAATCTTAAAAATTAATATGTTTTGGAAATTAGCAAAAAAAAAAAAAAATTTTTTTTACAGGGTCGTTCCGGGGGAGGTTTGGAGGGATACCTCCCCCTACCCATAAACGTTCAAAAATTTAATTTTTATAGTATTAAGGCTCTAGTAATCTATTTCTTTTAATATTTATTTATTTATTATTTAATTAGCTTATAATTACAAATCACAAGATAATATAAAGATAAGAGCAATAGCAACTTTGGCCTTCAGCTCAATATACTTAATATAAAAGAAAACAATATGTACATATTAATAATTTAATTAATTAATGGCAGAAAAATCAAAGTTTTTGATGTTGATTCCTTAAATATAAGTGTATGTGTTAGATGATTTCAGAAAATTAATAATTTTTCCTATATTCTCGTGAGAGGGAATAGACAGAATTTCCATTGGGTCAGTGCCGTGAAAGATGTTAAGTCTTTCAGTAGCGAATCTGTGGCAGTGAATAAGAATATGTGAGGGATCCCGGATGTGAGATGCACAGTTGCAGATGTTGTAAGTCGGCAGGTTCATTAAATGTCCGTGTGTTAATCTAGTGTGTCCGAGTCGAAGTCGTTCGAATTTCCCTATATCAGTTCTGTTATGGCTAGTTGAGAGGTTTCTTGGAAAATCACGAATATCAGTCATTTCGCGATTCAATTCCCTATACCAGATTGAGGTGGCATTGAAAAGTCTTCTCCTGCATTGTTCGGTCAGTTTATGCACGATATAATTATTCCAGTCAGTGGGATTGTAATTAGGTATCGTGATCAAGGTAGAAATATTTGCTAGCCTCGCAGATTGGTCCGCGAGCTCATTTCCCTTTATGCCGCAATGGCCCGGTACCCATATTAATTTAATATCCGGTTGTCTATGTATTAATAAGTTCCTAATTTCTGATATATAATAGTTTTAATTACCTATGTTAATTATAGATTGCAATGTAGAAAGAGAATCGGAACATATGGCAAACCTTCCCCTGTTGTGGAATATGTGATTTAATTACTGTATCTTCTGTTGTGACACTAAAAGAAATTGAGGAATTATATTTTGAGCCGTCAGTAAATAGAAATATATAATCAGAGAGTGCGTTCCTAAGTTCGCTGAATAAGCGTTGGTATTGAACTGGGCCACATATAGATTTGGTGTAGTAGTGTAAAGAGGTGTCGATAGTTTTCTTATTCAGGTGCCATGGTGGATGGAGCATTGTGCAAGGTTTCACTATATTGATTGGAAGGTCTAATTTTTTACAATTTTGTATTGAACGGTATAAGGCGGATTGTATTTTAGGTATCTTTTTTGAATTTTTGCATTTTTTAACCAGTTTTAGAATGGGTGTATCTGAGCTGAAGGAAATTGATTTTAAAAGTTTTGTTGTTAATAATTCCGTTTGTGTCTCCAACGGTAGAATATTTGCCGCAAAGAGCATGTTATTTATAGAAGTGGACCGAAATGCTCCTAGCGAACATCTCATAGCAGAATTAACTACAGTTTTAAATTTACGCAGCGCAGAGTTTGGGGAATGACCGTAGATTGATAATGCGTAATTAATTTTTGATAGCATGATAGCTTTTATAACGGAAGTGATAGTATACGTGTTGCAATTTAATTTTGGATTGATAAACATTTTATGACCTTGAGGCGGTTGGACAAAGAGTTGGTAACATAATTGATGTGGTTGTTCCAGCGGTAATTAGAGGTTATATGTAAGCCAAGTATTCTCATGGTATCAACTTTGGATAGATTTGTGGGACAGGAGTCAATAATACAATTGCAATTTTTCTTGCGACATATATGTATATATTTACACTTTGTTGTAGAAAGGATTGCTCCGGAGAAGGAAGACCACTCATCAATATTGCGAAACAGTTGACTGAGGTTGATTGTAGGGTTTCTAGTTTTGCCGGATTTAATAATGAGATTAAAATCGTCTGCGTAGGCAATAAAGTCTATTTCTTTGTAAATGGAAATAATAGTACAAAGTTTGTTATACGCGATTAGGAATAGAACAACGGAGAGGGGGATCCCTGTGGAATTCCATTGAAAATTGGTTTTGAAGAAGAGTAGACGTTACCAAGTCGCACGGTGATTTTTCTATTGTTCATAAAGTTTTTTATATAATTAATGATATTTTGCCCATCTTCCAGGCGATAAGCTGATTGATAATTGCATGTATGCCAATTCTATCAAAGGCCCTCTCGAAATCAAGTGATATTATTGAAATATGCTTACGTAATGAAAGGGTGGTCGAAATTTGGTAATCGATATACAAAAGTGGGTCAATTGTGGACTTTCCTCTTCTGAAGCCGAATTGACGATTATCGATAAGTTTATTTGTTTGCACAAACCACCACAATCTATTAGCTACTATTCTATCTAGAATTTTTGCGAGGCATGAATTAAGAGAAATTGGCCTATAAGATTTAACAAGGGTTTTATCTGATCCGGTCTTAAGAATTGGCACTACAATAGGCCTGCCATACGTCCTGGTTTTCCAGGATTGTCCTGGTTTTAGACTACATGTCCTGGTGTCCTGGTCTACTATTAAATTGTCCTGGTTTTTTGTACAGGTCAAGGCAAACAAATTGCTTTTTTGCTGGTTTAAGTTGTTAACAAAGGTTAAGATTTCTGTTATAACACTGCTAACATAAGGTAATTGTATAAAGAACTTTAATTAAATTAAACTGTTATCTGGTGTAAAGCTGGTAAAAACTTTCAATAATATTAGATGATAGTAAATCCTCTTTAAAATTTAGTTTCAACCAGTTGCTGTAAAAAGTAATACCGTGTAAACATCTTTTAGAAGTAATCGAAAACCGAGAACAAATTGCTTTCTCTTAGGAAGCCCATACACGTTTCAATTCAATTGTCAACTGAGTCGGTCGTTGTCCAAATCAAAGCGTGTAAGGCTTTTTCAATTGATTAGTTTGACAGTTGTCCAGTTGGTTGAAGAATAATTAAAAGAGTTTGATTTTTTTTAAGTTGAGTACTTAGTCTGTTCAATGGACAAAGGAAAGAAACTCGTTAAAGACTGAAACACTGGAGAGTATTATTCAATGTAAGTTTGATTTTAATATGACATGCTGCCTCTTTTATAGCTTTATCAAAGACCGAAATGCAGTTCTAGAAAAAGTGCAATCTTCTGAAAATTTTTTTAGTTTAGAACATTTTAAGCTTAACTTTTTATTATTATTTTTTCATCGTTTTTATGTACATGAAGTACACGTTAAGTTTTTTTCTATATATTGTTGGATTTAAAAATAAAAACTGGTTTTTACATATCCCACCCTAAATACTAAAAGGTAACAACTCAAAATTCTTAAATTTTCAGGAGAGCCAAAAAACAGTTTATGTAAAAATGGTGATAATATTTAAAAAAAAATTAGTTCCCTTATTAAAAAAGTCCAATTTGAAGAAAGTTTTGCTATGCCTTTTGAGAATTTATTTATGAAAAAAGTCATTTCTGAAAAATTTTGAGTTGTGACCCTTTAGTATTTAGGGTGCGATATACTACACACATATGGGCATTTCCCCAGAATGGTTTACCAGGATGAAAAAATAAAATGTTGTTTATCATCGTCTTTAATTGCTTTTTATTATAAAATAAAAATAAGAACATTTAAAAGAAATTTTTTAAGAAACGCTTTTCTTAAAAAAGAACATATAAAAAAAATTTTGCCCGCCCCCCTAGATTTTATCCTGGCTACGCCCATGTATTCGTGTGCTGTCATCGGGAATATGTATGCCTGCAAAGTTTCATCCATTTGCATTGAGTATAAGGCGGTTAAATTAACGTTACAAGATTTGATTTTCCGAAGTGAAGCTAAAGAAAAGGGTTTAAAAAATTTTGCCGCCCCCCTAGATTTTATCCTGGCTACGCCCATGTATTCGTGTATTGTCATTGGGAATATGTATGCCTTCAAAGTTTCATCCATTTGCATTGAGTATAAGGCGGTATAATTAACGTTACAAGATTTGATTTTCCGAAGTGAAGCTTAAGAAAAGGTTTTAAAAAAGTCTTTGTTCTTATAAAAGAATGGGTTCATAGCATATCTCAGCTGTTTTACTTGAGGAAATTGGGCTGGAAACTGGAAAATTTTATATTTTTCTGTATTTTCTACTTCTAAAGACATTTTATAGACTTATTTTACATGCAAGAAATATGTTATATTTCCACTCTTTCTTCATAATTTCTCCATTAAAATCAATTGTAAAAGGATTATTAAGTTTTTTTGTTAAGAAACTTTGAAGACATTTATGGGAAAATGAGTGGTGATAATAATAAAAAAACATATGGGAAAATGCGTGGTGATATTAATAAAAACACATATGGAAAAATCGTACGTTCGCGACCGGTAAATAAGCCAATAAACAAAAACCAAGAGAGATATTTTATTTTATAAATACTGGATGGAGACCTACATTAATACACTTTTAAAATAAATTAATCACTTTTGTATATTCCGTTCCATTGCGCAGATTTTTACATTTCACTACTGTCAGCCAAAGTTGACTTCTATTTTGCGTGCGTTCGTGACCACACGTTTATAACTCTTATTATGAACACTTAAACTCGATGAAATCCATCTTTTGCACTAAACATAGAGCTACCCAAATGCTATCGAATCGAAAAAAAATGCTAGGAAAAGTTTTGTTTTCTATATTATTTGTATATCAAAAGTGTACGGACGTACGTTCGTGACCCCAGGAAATGCCCATATGTATTAAAAAAAAACTTTTCTGTTGGTGTAATTTTTTATCCATTTTTTCCATGTGTCCTGGTTGATAGGTTCAAACATCTGGCAGCCCTACACTACAATGCTGTTCTTAAACTTTTGAGGGATATAAGAGGAGAATATTTTATTATAAAGTCTTAATAGTCTATGTTTCATATTAAGCGGTAGATTGTTAAGCATAGGGTACGAAATTCTGTCCATTCCAGGTGTTTTACCCCTTAGTTTTGACAATACCGATGTAAATTGTAACATATTGATGGGATTTTCGATTTTCAATGCACTGGTAGTAGTGTTAGTCATTGTAAGGTCACCCAGACTTCTTCTTTTTTGTGTTACAAAATGTTGAGTAAACTTTGCGTCTGAAGAGTTTTTGGACCAGAAGGATGCAAATTCCTGGGCAATATCTAAACTATCTGTTAAAATAATATCCGGATTGTTTAGCTTTGAAACGCAATGAATCGAATTTGTTGCCTTAAAGCCTGTGAAGTTTCTAATGTTTGACCAAATTTTGGCAATAGGTGTTGATGGGTTGATAGTAGATCCGATATCATGGATCGATTTTAGTTTGGTTAGTTTAATTTCCCTTTTGTACTGGGCCCTAATTTTCCTAAAGTTGACGAGGTTGGCAATGCTCATCTCGCGTTTGTAAGTATTCCAAGATCTATTCTTCTGTATTTTGAGGATTTGTAATTTGTTATTCCACCAAGGAACTTTTTAATTAATAATTTTTCTGGACTGAGGAATTGCAATGTTAGCAGCTTGAAGAATGATTTTGGAAATGTTAGCTGCTTCTTGATTGACATTATCGCTTATTTGTCGAATGGATTCGAAATCCAAACATTTAGTTTTGAATAAATTCCAATTAGCTAATTCGGTCTTAAATTTGGGTATGAAATTTGTATTGGTGGTATTAGCATTTGCGTTTTGGAAGAGCGAAATTAAAATCGGATAGTGATCACTTCCATGCATGCTATCTAAGGTTTGCCAATCTGAATAGAGAGCAACGGAAGGGCTACAAAAGGTTAAATCTACATGGGAAAAGGATCCATGTGTGCTGAAGTGTGTTGGGGAATTATTGTTTAGAATAGCATATTCTGAGTCATTTATAAACTCCGCCAGTATACGTCCTCTACTGTTAATAGTAGGAGACCCCCAATGGAAATGCCAGCTGTTAAAATCACCCGTGATAATTGTGATGGCGACTTGTTTTATTAATAATTTACGAATGTTCAGTTTACATTTTGATAATATTTTACCAATATTTCGTTTTGAGTGTAGGAAAATTCTTGCTCATTTCCATATTTTTCCATTTTTAAGATTTTTATAATAACAGGCTTTGGTTTTTAAATATATTTTTTGTTGGTATTTGAAAAATTTTTTCATTTAAAAATATTTTTTTGAGTGAGTCAGTCGCAGCACATAATTAATTTTCCAAAAGTTTTTTTTAATAAAGGATTTGAAGATTTTCATCCCTTAAATTTTTCGAGGAAATTTTATTTAAAAATTCAATTGGAATTGGAAGTCTTTGGTATCTTATTTTTTTTTTTTGGTGCCTAACTTTTGTCGAAGATTCCGGTATTTGGGTAGTGAGGAGAAGTTATCCTACTATTGAAAATTTGCGTCTCAGCTGGGAAAACTCGTATAAACATTCGAACCTACATATTAATAAATCTAGTGGTACTATTAAGCCAGTGTTTTGGAAATTTTCAAGTATATACGTTCTTAAAGGGGGACACACCCTTTTCTGTTGTTTTTTCTTAGTTCGTTTGTGTAAGGAAAAACTTAACAGTAAGTGCTGAAAGACAAGCCTATATCGTTGAGATAAAACCACTTCTTTTGTTTATAAGGGTGACCAGAGGTTACAATAAACCTCTTTTCTCAAATTCAAATTTGTATCCTGAATATGACACTATAAGCATTTGCAAGTGCTTCAAACAAACTGCGTTAAGATACTTTAATTTTTTTTTGTAAATAACCTAAAAAAATAATTTAACAACTAAATTCTTTTCTTTAAAATTATTTTAAAGAAACTTTGGGAAAGGATTACAAAACTTTAGTTATTGTAACATTCTATATTAAAGTAACAAGAACGTTCATAGTTAATATTCATTATTTTGATTCTATCTTTACTTAATTAAATTTTACATTTCATAAATAGGTGTTATTAAAACACATAAAAATAATGAACTTTTCAATATTATTCAATAATGGTCACCTATTGAAGTTTTTTTTTTTTTCTTTCATTCAAGTCTAAATTCAAATACAGTAACATTTAATAACACAAACATACCAATTCTACGTACATAAACACACAAACAAAGTTCTCGCTCTATTATTGAAAAACTCACACACAGACATCACACACATTTGAAACCAATTGAAACATTCATCCATAACATGCACGTTTAAATATTCATATATATACAAATTTTTTTTTTTTAAACATCTATAAAAATAGTGTATCTGTGGTTTAGCTATGACCGAATAAAAGCCCTGTCAGTTGTTGCTAATTCCACACATACACTCTTTGTATTTATATACAATCGACGTTAAACCTTCTGCGCATCAATTTCATCTGTCATCCGGCGCCTGCTGACTGCGATGGAACGTGTATATAAATAAGTAAGTTGACTTGTTCTTTGGTTTATTTTACTTCCGCCATAATTTTATTCACTCTCTTTAAATTTTTTATATTGGTAATATGAATATACAATACAAATACATTGGATGTTGCTAAAGAACACAAATGTATCTACTGCTACCAATGTTGCTAGTGAAAGTATATAAACAATAAGTTTTGATTATTAAATTTTGAATATTCATATTGCAAATAATAAAACACCACACACACAAAAATACTTATAATTTTTTTTTTTTTTTTATAATTTAAATAAATTTGAATGAAACACATCTTCATCGATGTATAATATTCAATAAGTTTCAATACTTTACTATTTTAAAGAAAATTTTAATAGACTTCTTTTTCTTATAACCACGGACGTTCATTGTTAAAACCTATAAATATTACGCAGTATTAGCATATCTTAAAACTTTTGTTTGTTTTGATTTTTTTTTTTTTTTATATATATAATTTAAGATGTTCTTCTATATAAATAAACATTGAAATGTTATAATGTTATTAAACTTGAAATTCTAATTTATTTTATTACGAAAGGTGAAGTTGGGTAAGAATGTACAAAGAGGTTATTTAGTTTGTTTCAATTTTTAGTTTGTTTTTGGGCTGACAACGAATAATTAGTATACTGTCAGCATGGTGGGCGGGATAGGTCATAGGGTAGTGTACACCACCTCAAACTACCCTACAATCAGCAACCACTTCTTTCTTCTCTCTCTAACTCTGTAGGTCATTTATTTTAGTCATGCTACCTAAAGTAAAGTTTCCGGTTATGATTCTTAAATTATTCTACCTTTTTCTATTGGGTACATTACACAACCCTCCCCATCCGACGAGCACGGCCGAATTTAATAGGTAGCCTCGTTCCCAAACTTAGTTAACACAAACACAGAATCGTTACAGGAGATTTTTGGCGCCCATCGTGGGGCCTCAGCTTTCGTAAGTTTAAATTTTTTTTTTTTGTGCAATTGTTATCTAGATGCTGAGGCCTCTTTGAATCCTTTTGGGGTGGTGATTTGCTTAGTTTTCCATTTCTCTTTTATTTTCATCTTCCGTTTATTTTTAGCTTTTGTTTTATTACTTGGATCTGAGGACTTAATTGGTCATTATTAATATAGTAACCAATTCCCGGTTTTCATTTGATAGGACTTCAGTTATCAGGGTTTGGGTTCGAACTAGAGAAGTTGTATTGGACGGTTTCGGTACAATACTCGTTCGACTCATTCTCTCCTCTCTTTCTCTTTCTAGTCTTTGAACTTTTCGTTTAGTAACTATTCTCTTGCTTCAAAATTTAGTTTTCTTGTTTGATTTTTCTGGATGTGTGGACGTAAAGTAAATGATTATAGATTGTTACTTTCCCGCACCGGATAATCACTCCCTCATTTCAAACTTTTGTATCACTTTAATCTTGGACTTCATTCTTTTGGCTTCTGTCAAAAGTTTCCATTTGAAGTGAGCAACAAACAACTTTGCTTTTATTCAGTGGTTAGGTTGATGATTGTTTTAATTATTTTTCTCTTTTATTTTATTTATTTATTTTTTTTTTGTTAGCTGCATATGTTCTACCCATTTTACTTTACCGAGTAGTAGTAAATTTATATAACGTATTAACTAGTGTTTTTGAAAATTTACTGAATATTTCAGTCAGGTATTTTATTTTTTTTACTTGATTTCATTTTATTGACGTTACTGTCAAATTTTTACTTAATTTGTGACAATGTTTGTGGTTCGTAGCTGTGAGGACATTCCTTCGAATGTGGGACAGGAGACGGCCAACAGAACCATGACGTTAGATGAGGCCGCCGGCGGTGACGCATCTAGACCTACAAATCGACCTTGGGCGCGACAACAGGCTCGTCGGGAAGCAGTCGAACAGGAATCTGCGAATGATGCGCGTGTTCGACGAATTGTCCATGAGACAATGAGCGGTTTTAGGGAAGAAATAGCGGACATGATTTCTAATAGCATGCAGAATGTCGACTTGTCGGGTCGGATACCGGATGGACAGGATAGACTACAAAGTATTACTAGACGAATGGACAGAAATCCTGCTGAGGAGGATGCTCGAAGTGTAACTTCTAGACAAGGACGTGACGCTCGTTGTACCAGGGATTCCGGCTCAAGTTCGGAACGAATTCTGAACATTATTCGCAACTGGAGAATTCGATTCACCGGTGATTCATTGGAATTCAGTATTGAGGAATTCATTTATAGAGTCAATACCCTCACAAGATCCAATCTTAGGGGGGATTTTGACTTACTATGTGAGCATGCTCATCTACTATTCGAGGGTAAAGCCCTTAAATGGTATTGGCGGTACCACAGGGTAACTGAACTTATGGACTGGGACGACTTATGTGACGCCTTGAAGCGACAATATAAGGACTTCACTACTGACTTTGACATTAAAGACGACATTTTGCGACGAAAACAAAGACCGAACGAGACATTTGATGAATTTTATGACGCAATTATAACACTTTGTGACAAATTGAGAACCCCATTTACCGAAAATGATTTATGCGAGACGATCCAACGCAATTTAAGACCCGAGGTAAGACACGAGATTTTACATCTCGAAATTACTCGTTTACCCCAATTGAGACGTGCAGTACGAAGGTACGAAAATTTTATGAAGGATTTTTCTTCCAGTTCGAACAAACCTTCTATTCAAAAACAGTTGTCCGAAGTTGTAGAAACTGACACTCAATTACCCATCAAAGTGGACGAGGACGATTCGGGAATTTGTTGTGGAATTAGGTCGGGAAAATGTTGGAATTGTGACAACGTTGGTCACATTTTCATAGACTGTTTAGAACCGAGGACAGTCTTTTGTTACGGTTGTGGGGCCAAGAATATTTATAAGCCCAACTGTCTCAATTGTCAGTCAAAGCAGGGAAACGTGAAAAGGGATGTTCGTGTGACAAAGGACGGACATCCGAAAATCAAATAACTCGTGACATTTGTTTGGATGTTAAGCCGGAATTTAATAATTTACCTGACTTTCGACATGTACTTGACAATAACAAAAATGAATCTGAGTTACCGAAATTACACCCTCTGCAACGACCTTACCACATTCGCATTGCCGAATATAATCGTATTAGGGCAAGAATCTTCGGCCAGCCATATATGAAACTTAAGCCAACCCGATCCTCTGGAAGAATTCGTCAATTTTATGAGCGTAGAAAACATTTTCGAACGTATGTTGTTTCTTCTTTGATAAATAAGGAAGACGATAATAGACCCTACATTAGATTGAATATTTTTAATAGAAATTACTTGGCATTAATGGACAGTGGCGTGAATGTAAATGTCATTGGTGGTGAGCTTGTGTCGGAAATATTAAATTTTCACCATTTCAGACGTGGTTTGGGTAACGTCAAAACAGCAGACGGACAACGACAGCAAGTTTTAGGTACTGTGACGTTAGATATAACGTACAGTGGTCAACAGAAATCAATTGATTTCTTGGTAATAAATTCTATTACCCAAGACGTGATATGTGGGATGGACTTCTGGGAGAAATTTGGGATCCAAATCGTTCCCATGATAACCATCAGTGGGATAGTTTCCGACGTGGATTCGGATAAAATACCGTTATCTCTATCCCAGAGGCAACAATTACAAAAAGTAATTGATTATTACCCAAACTCTGACCGCGACGGTTTAGGATGCACTACATTGCTAGAACACAATATCGATACTGGCAATTCCTCCCCTATCAAACAAAGGTACTACCCAATTTCACCAGCCAGGGAAAAACTTTTATGTGGTGAAGTGGACAGGATGCTGCAACTAGGTGTGATTGAAGAATGCCCAACATCACCTTGGTCTTCTCCAGGGGTTTTGATTGTCAAACCTGGGAAAGTGAGGTTTTGCTTGGACAGTCGTAAATTGAATACTGTGACTATAAAAGACTCCTACCCGATACCGAACATAGACGGACTTATTTCGAGACTTCCTCCAATTTATTATATATCAAAAGTGGATCTCTAGGATGCCTTTTGGCAAATTAAATTGGACGAAGAATCGCGACAGAAGACTGCATTCACAATCCCTAATCGGCCCTTGTACCAATTCACAAGAATGCCGTTTGGGTTGTGTAACGCACCACCAACAATGTGCAGACTAATGGACCGTGTCATTCCGTATAACCTTAAAACAAATGTTTTTGTGTACTTGGACGATTTGTTAATTATTTCAAAAGACTTTGACGAACACATTACACACTTGCGGGAGGTGGCCACACAACTTCGTCGAGACAACTTAACAATAAATGTTAAGAAGAGCTCATTTTGTTTACGTAAAGTCCAGTATCTGGGATACATTGTAGGGGAGGGATCGTTAAGAGTGGATCCAGGAAAGGTGAAGGCCATTTCTGAGTTTCCGGTTCCTAAAACGGTACGCCAGCTACGTCAATTTCTTGGTATGGCGGGCTGGTACCGTCGGTTCATTGACGATTACGCGACCGTGACATTCCCAATGACTGAGCTCTTGTCGAAACGTAAAACCTTTGTATGGACAGTCGACGCCCAGATGTCCTTTGACAGCGTCAAAACTAAATTAACGTCAGCTCCCGTTTTGGTACACGCCGATTTCGAAAAACCGTTTGTTGTTCAATGCGACGCCAGTACTTATGGTATCGGCGCCGTTTTGGCACAAGTCGACAACGATGGCATCGAACGGCCAATTGCGTTCATGTCTCAAAAACTTAATAAAGCCCAAAGGAATTATTCCATCACTGAGCTTGAGTGTTTGGCTGTTATTCTGGCCATTAGGAAGTTTCGGGCCTATATTGAGGGCCACGAATTTAAGGTGATAACTGACCACGCCAGCCTCAAGTGGCTTATGCGGCAGAAAGATCTTGCCGGTCGTTTGGCCAGGTGGGCGCTTAAACTACAAGGTTTTGATTTTACAATCGAACACCGAAAAGGGAGCGAAAATGTCGTGCCGGATGCGTTATCCCGAGCATTCGAAGAAGACAGTAACATAGCTGCTTTAGATATAGAGACTTTGCCATCTGTAGATTTGCAATCTACAGCTTTTAATAGCCCAGAATATTCTCGTTTAAGATTGGAATTTTCAAAGTTAGATACTCCCGACTATCGAGTAGTGGACAAGTATATATATAGGAGGACAGGTTTCACTTCTGGCAACTTCGATGAGTCTGATTTATGGAAATTGTATGTGCCTGATGAGTTGCGCAAGGATGTAATTTACGCTGCTCATGACATACCACACGCAGGACATGGAGGTATAGCCAAAACCGTACATAGAATCAGAACATTCTTCTTTTGGCCAAAACTAGTGTCCGACGTCAAGGAGTACGTTCTCAACTGCGAATTGTGCAAAACATCCAAAGCACCAACATCGTGTCTTAAACCACCTATGGGCCAGATGGTTGAAACCGAACGGCCATTTCAACGTCTTTATATGGACCTCATAGGACCATTCCCACGTACTAAATCCGGAAATATAGGAATTTTAATAATCCTTGACCACTTTACGAAATTTACGTTTTTGAAGCCCTTAAAGAAATTTGTAACCAAGCCGATAGTCGATTATCTTCTGAACGAAGTATTTACGTGTTTTGGTGTTCCGGAGATTATTGTTTCAGATAATGGAAGCCAATTCAAGTCAAATGAATTCAAAAAGATAGTCGACAAATTTGGAATTCAACACCAATTCACCGCTGTACATAGCCCACAGTCCAACGCAAGTGAGAGGGTAAACCGCTCCATAAATGAGGCTCTCCGCTCTTACATTCGTAATGACCAACGACAGTGGGATGAATATATTCCTAGTGTCAATTGTGCTATTCGTAGCAGCGTTCATCAGACCACCGGACGGACCCCTTATGACTTAGTGTTCGGACAAACTATGATTACACATGGACAAGACTATAAGATTTTACGTAGTCTCAGACTGTTGGCGGAGACAGATACAGAATTGGAAAGACAGGATAAATTTACACTTCTACGTGACTCTATACGGGCAAGGATAAAGGACGCATATGAACGTAATGTTATGACCTACAATTTGAGATCACGCAGGCGGGAATTCAATATTGGTCAAACTGTTTTTCGGCGAAATTTCGTACAGAGCTCACTGGCGGATAATTTTAATGCCAAGCTTGCTCCGACATGTGTTAAGGCTGTTGTAAAGCAGAAGATTGGTAACGTAAATTACGAACTCGAGGACAGTAACGGCAAACATGTAGGGGTATATCATATGAAGGATATTTGGACATAATATTTACCGATAGTCATCTTATTTCAGATGAAATTCTACAGTGTCCTTATAATTTCATCTGTTTTGTGATGGCGACTTGTTTTATTAATAATTTACGAATGTTCAGTTTACATTTTGATAACATTTTACCAATATTTCGTTTTGAGTGTAGGAAAATTCTTGCTCATTTCCATATTTTTCCATTTTTAAGATTTTTATAAAAACAGGCTTTGGTTTTTAAATTCATTTTTTGTTGGTATTTGAAAAAAATTTTCATTTAAAAATATTTTTTTGAGTGAGTCAGTCGCAGCACATAATTAATTTTCCAAAAGTTTTTTTTAATAAAGGATTTGAAGATTTTCATCCCTTAAATTTTTCGAGGAAATTTTATTTAAAAATTCAATTGGAATTGGAAGTCTTTGGTATCTTATTTTTTTTTTTTTGGTGCCTAACTTTTGTCGAAGATTCCGGTATTTGGGTCAGGGTTGTCAGATTTTTTTGAGCTCCATCGCCATACCGGATGTCAGAAATCGCCAAAAATCGCCAAACGTCGATTTTGTTCAGTTTTTGTAAAATTTTCTTTTTTTTTTAAATTAAATTTTGCATACAAAAAACGCTAGTATAATTTTTCAGTCAAAAATCGCCAAAAACTGAGAAAAAATACAAAAAAGTCGCCGAAGTAAATTTTGTTTTTAATAAGATTTCCGTATGATGAGATAAGCTCCCAATTTTTCATATTTGGTAAATACACTGAGATTTATTGTTGAGGGAAAGCTAGCTTCTATGCGCATTTCACTGGTTGCTTCGGCCAGCTCATCAGGAAACCTTTTCCAAAGATTATTTGTTTTGATTCTGTAATTTTTTTTAAGAGATCATATACGTATTCAGTTAAAAACTTAAACTAAGTACACAAGTCTATAAGATCGTACACTTCAGTCTCACCGATTTCATTACTGGAGTTTTGACCTTCATACTATTAGAATTACATACATACTATTAGAATAAAATAGTGACTGCATATAAAATTCACTTAATAAGTTTTTTTATATTAGTAATGATAACAAAAATGACAAGTTGTTAAACAAAATTGCCGAAATAATATAAATGGTAAAAATAGCCAAGGTAATCGCCAGTTATATCAGAAATCGCCATAAAAGTCGCCAGTCGCCAAATGAGAAATCCGATCGCCAAACACTTTTCAAAATCGCCACGTTTGGCGAGAAATCGCCATATCTGACAGCCCTGATTTGGGTAGTGAGGAGAAGTTATCCTACTATTGAAAATTTGCGTCTCAGCTGGGAAAACTCGTATAAACATTCGAACCTACATATTAATAAATCTAGTGGTACTATTAAGCCAGTGTTTTGGAAATTTTTAAGTATATACGTTCTTAAAGGGGGACATCACCCTTTTCTGTTGTTTTTTCTTAGTTCGTTTGTGTAAGGAAAAACTTAACAGTAAGTGCTGAAAGACAAGCCTATATCGTTGAGATAAAACCACTTCTGGCACCCTTTTGTTTATAAGGGTGACCAGAGGTTACAATAAACCTCTTTTCTCAAATTCAAATTTGTATCCTGAATATGACACTATAAGCATTTGCAAGTGCTTCAAACAAACTGCGTTAAGATACTTTAATTTTTTTTTGTAAATAACCTAAAAACATAATTTAACAACTAAATTCTTTTCTTTAAAATTATTTTAAAGAAACTTTGGGAAAGGATTACAAAACTTTAGTTATTGTAACATTCTATATTAAAGTAACAAGAACGTTCATAGTTAATATTCATTATTTTGATTCTATCTTTACTTAATTAAATTTTACATTTCATAAATAGGTGTTATTAAAACACATAAAAATAATTAACTTTTCAATATTATTCAATAATGGTCACCTATTGAAGTTTTTTTTTTTTCTTTCATTCAAGTCTAAATTCAAATACAGTAACATTTAATAACACAAACATACCAATTCTACGTACATAAACACACAAACAAAGTTCTCGCTCTATTATTGAAAAACTTACACACAGACATCACACACATTTGAAACCAATTGAAACATTCATCCATAACATGCACGTTTAAATATTGATATATATACAAATTTTTTTTTTTTTAAACATCTATAAAAATAGTGTATCTGTGGTTTAGCTATGACCGAATAAAAGCCCTGTCAGTTGTTGCTAATTCCACACATACACTCTTTGTATTTATATACAATCGACGTTAAACCTTCTGCGCATCAATTTCATCTGTCATCCGGCGCCTGCTGACTGCGATGGAACGTGTATATAAATAAGTAAGTTGACTTGTTCTTTGGTTTATTTTACTTCCGACATAATTTTATTCACTCTCTTTAAATTTTTTATATTGGTAATATGAATATACAATACAAATACATTGGATGTTGCTAAAGAACACAAATGTATCTACTGCTACCAATGTTGCTAGTGAAAGTATATAAACAATAAGTTTTGATTATTAAATTTTGAATATTCATATTGCAAATAATAAAACACCACACACACAAAAATACTTATAATTTTTTTTTTTTTTATAATTTAAATAAATTTGAATGAAACACATCTTCATCGATGTATAATATTCAATAAGTTTCAATACTTTACTATTTTAAAGAAAATTTTAATAGACTTCTTTTTCTTATAACCACGGACGTTCATTGTTAAAACCTATAAATATTACGCAGTATTAGCATATCTTAAAACTTTTGTTTGTTTTGATTTTTTTTTTTTTTATATATATAATTTAAGATGTTCTTCTATATAAATAAACATTGAAATGTTATAATGTTATTAAACTTGAAATTCTAATTTATTTTATTACGAAAGGTGAAGTTGGGTAAGAATGTACAAAGAGGTTATTTAGTTTGTTTCAATTTTTAGTTTGTTTTTGGGCTGACAACGAATAATTAGCATACTGTCAGCATGGTGGGCGGGATAAGTCATAGGGTAGTGTACACCACCTCAAGCTACCCTACAATCAGCAACCACTTCTTTCTTCTCTCTCTAACTCTGTAGGTCATTTATTTTAGTCATGCTACCTAAAGTAAAGTTTCCGGTTATGATTCTTAAATTATTCTACCTTTTTCTATTGGGAACATTACACAACCCTCCCCATCCGACGAGCACGGCCGAATTTAATAGGTAGCCTCGTTCCCAAACTTAGTTAACCCAAACACAGAATCGTTACATAATGCCGGGATATATAGATCCCCTAAATATGTCATTGAGATGATTCTTAGTAAAGTTTTGATCCGGTATAATATATGAAGAGAATATGTTAAATTTAATTCTGGAAGTTATTTCTACACAAATAGTGTCTATGCCTTGATCACGCCCTAAATTTATTTGTCTGTGTTGCAGGGAGTTATGTACCAGTATGGCCACACCTCCATATCTTGTATTGGATGTATTCCTAGCGTATAATGTATAGTTAATCGGCACACACAAGTTAGTCAAATCGTGTACATGTGTCTCCTGAATACATAAGATCCTCGGTGAGTAGGTGCTCAAAAGGATCTGGAGTTCATTATAATTATTCCTATAGCCGTTCATATTCCACTGTAAAATTTTTAATGTCATTTAGTAATATACAACGAATCAAAAATGTCGCATATTTGTCCATAACGAATTTTTAGGTTGAAATGAACCGTAATTCTAATTTTCTGCCAATAAGGTTGCACATCAGGGCGAAAGATCACCAAAATGTTAAAGTTAAGTAAATAAACAATATAGGTTTTTAATATAAAAAGAAATATTGAATAGAGATAAGTAGATGTTAATAAGTAAACATAAATTTGGTGCGTTCAATTAACATAATATGTAATAGTGGGAGAGATGATAAATGTGTATAACAGATAGGAATGCAAAAAAAACAGATCATCGAAATATTTAATCTAAGTAAATGAGCATTATAAGTTTTTGATATAGATATGAATGATAAATTGAGGTAGGTTGATTTAAATATATAAAAATACATTAGCATCCGTTCAAATGACATTATGCGTAACAGCAAGAGTGATGATAAATGTGTATAACAGATATTAATAAAAGAAAAAGAACTGAAAGAGAATAAAAGCTGTATTAGTTGTGGTTGGGATTTATAATACTTAAGAGATCGAGTTTTTGTGTGAATTCTTAATTCTTTGCACGTTTCGAGTCGAGCAACTCTTCGAGTTGCTTTTTTACTTGGGATCTTGTCCTCTTTGGTGTTGATTTGGGTAATAAAAAAGATTTTTTCCTGGGAGATTTTTTTATCGGTGAACCTTGGTTATTCATATCAGATTGGTCAGTGTCTTCACTTGCTAAATCCCCGTAACTCGTTATGGTACGTGGTTTAGTTTGTATATTTGGTTGTATATTCATAGTAGAAGTATGCATGTTGTTGTTGGTTGATGGTGCTGTTTCTGGTATTGGTGCGGTATTGCTTTTATTAAGGACGGATGAGTAAGTTGTAGCTGAGTTGTTGTGACGTTGTTGGTAAATTGTTGTTGCTTGCTTTCTGCTGACTCTTTCTAGGGTAACTATTGTCTGTATTTCTTTCTCTTTGAGAAAGACAGGGCATGTTCTGTTAATAGGAGCGTGGTTGCAATTTTCATAACTCGAATTTTTGCAATTGGTACATAGAGGGCTTTCATTGCACATCTCTTTCAATTCAGCATTTAGATGGTAGGCTTGGGAGCAATTATAACATATGTGCTCATTTTTGCATATCTTAGAAACATGAACATATTGAAAACATTTGTTACATTTAAGTGGTTTCTTGTAGTGCTTCGTTGACTTTTTTCAAAATTTTTTTAACCATACAAACGTTTTGCCTTTTGTATTAAAATGGTACCGTTTTGTAGCTTTTTGCAAAGAGTAACTTCTCCGCAAGCTATATAGTCCACAACTTTTTTGATAAGAAAGGGGGACACGTTTTTAAGAGAATCGTCACTTTTAATGCGCGACATTATTAAGTATTTTTCTCCCGGAGATATTATACTTAGTTTTTTATTTTTGTCTAACATTATTGGTGTTTCCATGAAAGTAAACTGTTCTGCTGATTCACTCATCATCACTTGTTACTTCTTAATTTATTGAAATTTTTTTTTTTGTTTTTGTTTTTTTTTTAATTTATTTATTAGTGTTTTTTCAGTTTTACTGTCTTTATGTATACTTCTTGTTTTTTTTTTTAATTATTATATAAAAAGTGTGTATATTGCTTTTTTTTTAATATAGTTCAAACTTGTAAGAGCAAAAACAATAATTTGCTTATTTTTACGCATTCGAGTAAACGTCTGATAGCAACGAGAGTTGGTTTAAGACTGTCTTTTAATATTTAATTTTTTTTTTTAATATTATTTTATGTAACCGCCCTCAAAAGGGGGCGGGGGCGAAAAGTGTAATTTGCGATCTCATGGGTCTAATTTTAGGGTTTTTAACTTTCGCCGACGATAAAAGTTGCATTTGCCAAACAAAAGTATGGGAAAACTTTAAAAAAAATTGAATTTTTCAGAGGTTGTATTAGTTCTTCTAGGGGGAACGTGCGAAATCGAATAAAGTTTTAAGATCTCTAAAAATTGCAATTTTTGATTTTTTTGTATGGAACTGTTCATACAATTTAAAAAAAAAAAAGTTTAAATGATATATGTAAAGAACTTCTCCATGAATTGTGAATCAAAATTTTATTACCTGTTAGATTGTAGAGCAAACAAAAAATTGTTATACTCTTATAGCCAGTGTGCAGGAGAAAATACATTCAATATATTATTTTGATCCTCGTGATTAAAGCTTAAAATAAAAATGAATGGCATAGCCATTGGAGGAAGGTTAACGATATCCTGGGGATTCTTCATTAAATATGAGTTATTTTACCTTGTTCTTAACCAATTTTTAGATAATGGACAGATTTTTTTTAATTTACTGCCCGTCAATACCAGAGATAATTATTGCGACATATATTGCAGTAAATGTCAAAATTATGTTATCTTTCATGTAGACAGCAATTTTTTGTACATATTTATTGCCGACAATTTATGTTGCAATAATTGTTAGTCCATTTTCGTTGACAATTATTGCTTACATAAAACGTCAAATTTGGTTATCAATTGAGACAAAAGAAAAATATTAAAGCAAATTGTGTAAGAAAGAAACTAAATTTGTGAAATGGCAGCAAATTAATATTGTAGTAAAAGAATTAAATTAATGAATTTAATAAACACTAAAATAAAATTACAAAAATTATTTTTTTTAATATAATTTTTTTCTTTTCGACCTTTATTATTTAAATTTATATTAATTTGTTTAAGTTTGAGTTTTTTTTTATATAAAAATATTAATTTTATTTATTTTTTTTTTTTTGTTTAAGTAAAATTAATATTTTTATATAAAATTTTATTAATTTTTTTTTTTTTTTGTTTGAGAAAAATTAATATTTTTATATAAAAAAGACCTCAAGCTTAAACAAATTAATATACATTTTAATAATAAAGTCGAATAAGAAAGAATTTATATCAATAAAAATAATTTTTGCACGAAAGCGCCAGTTTTTGCACTGCACCATCTTCTTTGATGTTTTTCAAATTATGAGTTAAAATAAATACGTTTTCCCATGCCTTTAACATAAACTGAGCAATAAGCAATATTGCTTTATTATTCTGCCGACGTTATTGCCAACTGGCTGAGATATTTATATTTAGTGTAGACCTAGGGTTAAACACGGTTTTGGAAATAAACTTCATATTGATAACGTTTTGTGAGAGAGCGGAAACTCTACGGAGTAAACGTTTTATTATTTTTAAAAATTTTAAATTTTTATTAACCTATAGTCGAAACTTTATCGCTATATAAATCCTTAAAATTTAATTTTTTGTTAAGCGATTTTTGTATCTATTACCAAAATAAAAAGTTAAGATACATAGGTTGTTTAAGAATATTATTTTAATTCCTTTATTAAATCTATGATCAGAATTGATAATTATCTAAATCGACTTACTTATTAAGAAGTAAATTCAACAATTTCAATTACTTAATATGTATAATTTAATATAAATTTCGTATTTGCTTAAAGTAAAACTTGGCCATATAAATTTTCGAATTTTAATTCCCCTTACATTCTTTTACATTTAAATTTTGGCGCCATTTAAATTATGCCGCCCTAGGCTCGGACCTAATGGATTAGATTCGAAAGCAATTTTATTTCTAATTATTTCAGTCGATACTGAACCAATGGAAATAATTCATCAGTATTGTGAAAACTAAAATAAATGCTCACAACACTGAAACAATAATTGCGACTCCATCAGTATCGACTGAAAGAATAAGAAATAAAATTGCTTTCGAATTGAAAAAGTATTCGATCACGACTGCCTTGATCACTTTATGGGTCAGGGTAGTGTCCTTCTTCCGGACTATCTATTTGCAGCTCATCTAATTGATTAAGTACTTCTGGTGAGATTATGCTGCGCTTAGTTTTGGATGAACTCCTTGGGGTAGCAATAAAAGGATTAGACGAAATAAGTAGTTTATGGAATTAGTCAGTAAGCGTGTGGCTTCTGGAGCTTTTTCGATCAAATTTGATGTGCCTATTTAGCGCTTCTTGAACTTACGTTGGACCGATTACAATATAAAACCCTTTCCATGGCATAATATCTTGTGCATTGTAACGGGCATTGGATATCATGGATATTTTTCAACTTAAAATTTATTTGTTATTTTTACATACTCCTTTAATTTAACCACATTAATTTTAATGTTTGAATTAATTGCCTATAAGATCACGTAAAATCGACTAGCTTCAAGTCCAGTAATTTCAGCGTATTTTTGGGAATTTCAAAAAAACTTTTGGGCATAGTTATCGTTGTTAGTATTAACACCTCTTGTAGTTGGTAGACACAACCCGGTTAAAATGCCTGTCTAATTTTTTCCACACATTTGCGACACAGCATAATGTCCTTATTTTGACTTTGTATAAATATACGATCTGGGCCCTATTCCACAAAAAACATATGAACTTTTCAATTTGCACTTATAGTGACAAGTGTTTCTGTTTAACAACATTCTTAGCAAATCTCACTTTGCACTAAGCTAATTTTTGCAAGGTTAGGTTAGGTTCCATTGGCAGCCGTGATCAAGCACAGCTCACGTGGGTCCATTAATTAGTTCCCGTTGTGTTACCATGTCACACCGTCTCCCATGGGTCCTATGTTATCTGGCTGCTAGTGTTCCCACGCAGCCATCCGGTCGATTCAGTAAAGGAGTGGATCCTGTTTACATCAACATCAGAGAGACAAGTTTTGTCCCCAAGGGCTCTTCGACCAAACATTTTGAGTCTTAGATCTCCGAATGCCGGGCAATTACAGAGAAGATGTTCCGTTGACTTTTCCTCCTCCTCCTCACCGCAAGTTCTACATAAGTCATTGTAAGGGAGCCCCAGCCTCTGGGCATGCCTCCCAATGGGCCATTGGCCAGTTATAACCGCAATCAGGTTCCTAAGATGATGTCTGGACAGCTGTAATGCCCGCCGTGTCCTTTTTTCATCTATGATGGGCCAGATTTTCCTGGTTTCCCCACAGGTAGTTTCATCGTGCCACCTCTGACTGGCGATAATATGAAGCTTGTGCGCCATGAGCTGCTTACTCCTTGGGAGTGAAACACCTACATTATATGTTGAACCGTCTCGATTCAAGGCGGTGCCTGCATACGCCAACGAATCCGCCATGCAGTTCCCCAGTATGTCCCTGTGTCCGGGGACCCAATTAAGGGTGACCAGTGAATGTCTCGCTATCTCCTCCAGAGACATCCGGCATTCTCGGACAATTCTCGATGTGATAAACACATTCTCCAGGGATCTTATGGCCGCCTTGCTATCGGTAATAATGTGAATATCCCTTCCAGATATATCACCGTACTGGATGCGTGTCGCGACTGTGTGGATGGCCATTATCTCGGCCTGGATGACACTGCAGTGGTCCGACAGCCTTATATGAATGCTCCAGTTTAGCTGCTCGGGGTATATGGCCGAACCGACACCATACAGTGTTTTGGACCCGTCCGTGAAAATTTGAATGCGTTCGCGGGAAATTGTAGGTCATCATAGTGTACCACGTTATCCAAAATGCTTACCGTGGCTCGGGTGTGACATAATCAACATCCATGTGCCAATTAATTTCGTTCAGAATATTAGCATGTCCGATATTGTAATCCCTCCATGCTCCAGTGGCCCTTAGTCTTACCGCCGCGTTCGCAGCTAGCCTTTTCGCCAAAATGTCTGGTGGTAACCAGTTTAAAATCGTAAACAGTGCCTTAGAGGGGGTTGTTCTAATGGCACCTGTTACCGCTATCGCCACCATTCTCATTGTACGTTCAAACCTAGTTTGATGACTCTTCACCTCGAGCGCCGGCCACCAAACAGCTGCCCCGTAGAATAGAATGGGTTTAATAACACATTTGTATAGCCAGTATACATTTCTCGGGTTAATTCCCCAGTTTAGGCAAATGGCCCTTTTACAGCAATATAATGCAGTTGCCGCCTTATTTGTCCTGGAAATGGTGTTCATCCTCCAGTTCAGTTTGCTGTCCAATATAAGCCCAAGATACTTGGCGCTGTCACACAGTTCCAGTGAGATCCCCTTTATTCTCGGGGTATCAAATTCGGGAATTTTGTATCTCCTTGCGAAAAGTACCAGTTCCGTTTTGGCAGGATTTACATCCAGTCCACATCCCTGGATCCATTTTGTTAGGACATCCAATGCGGACTCCATTTGTTCAGACAATAGTCTGGGATCTTTACCCAGAGCCACAACTGCAACGTCATCCGCATTAATTTTTGCAAACACTTTTAAAGCCTTTGCGCTCTCTTGCAAAGTGTATGTGCAAAGTGTTCCACAAAGGATTTAAATTTTTAAAATCCGTGGACTCCTTGGGGTACCTCCCTTGGAACACCATTTTTCCACGAATTTTTGTCCTCAATGTATAGGTCGCAATTCTTCATAGAATTTTACGAAATTTGGCACACGTTTATAAGTTGATCCAAGAAAGAGCACTACAAATTTTGGTTGACATCGGTCGACTCCTAGGGGTACCTCCCTTGGACCCCCATTTTTTTTTTGCTTATTATTCTTCTCAATGTATGGGCCGCAATTCGCAACGGAATTTTATAAAATTTAGCAGATGTCCATAAGTTTATCTAAAAAAGAGCACTACAAATTTTGGTTGAAATCCGTCGACCCCTAGGGGTACCTCCCTTGGACCCCAATTTTTTTGCTTATTTTTCTTCTCAACGTATGGGCCGCAATTCGCAACGGAATTTGATAAAATTTAGCAGATGTGCATAAGTTGATCTAAAAAAGAGCACCATAAATTTTCTTAATTAATTTAAAGTAATTTTCTTTTCAATGTATAGGGCGCAATTGTCAATAGAATTTGATTAAATTTGGCGTAATAATTGATAAAAGAAAAAACTAACAATTTTGGTTGAAATGCGTCGTCTTTTACGTAACCTTAATGAACAAATTTCGTATAAATATAATTCTCATTGAAAATACTAGTAATATTTAATTAAAGAAATGCATTTTATTCATTAACTATCATATCTTTAAACACATCATCCAACTCTACAATATTCTTATGAGGTTGACGTCTTAAGCTACTAATATATGGATCGGACGACTCAAGCAAACGATGAAAAGAAATTTCATTATATTCAAAATAAATTATTTTTAATTAATTTATTTTTTAAAGATGTATTTACTTTCTAACCAAGTCGCGCTTCTCCCCAACGATTTAAAAATTACCAAAAACCTTTTTTTGAACTGCCTTTTTCACTATTTCAATTTCATCAATAACCGAATTTTCCTGTTTTATAAAATTTGTTAACAAATTGACATTGCTACCACCATCAATAAGTTCCGGGCACAATTCACTATATGACACAGAAAATAAAATCATTTTTAGAATTATATTTTAAATTTTATTACAATATTTATTATTATTTATTTATTAACGTTAACTGTTTACTGGTTGCAAATTTTGTTTTCAATTTAAGCGGTTTTCTTCTATACATTTTCTTTTATTAAAACATATTATTTTGTTTATTTTTTTTTAATCTTATTCACTTTTAAAAACATTTGTCAACAATTTATTAAGAAATTGTTGTTACTCCCCGTCTACTACTGACATGATTTGCTGTTATAACTTGAAGTTATAAAAGCGTTGTTAAAACATTTGCATTAACAACCGTGTTATAACATGAGAAAACTTCTAATATGATGAGTCTATACCTAACGCTAACATCATATTAGTGTTAAAGTTAAGCATTTCATGTCAGTTGTAGACTGCATGTTATAATTAATAACTCAAATTTCTTTAAACCGTTAAGCCTAAAGGTATGCAAAACTTTTTTATTACAAATACTAGGGTGCAATATTCGTGACTTTTTTTACTAAATTTGGATTTTTTTAAAAGATTGACAAAAGTTGGTGAATTTTTTTGACTATTTAGAAAGAAGAGCCTTTTACCTTTAATTTCGTTATACTGAGAGCACGGAGGTAAACCGAGCTAACTGACTTTTTCTCCAAAAAAAAACAGCCAATGCTGAATTTTTAAGGACAATTTTGATGCCCTCATATCTCCCAAACTATGTATGCAATAACTTTTTCTTTTCCTTTAAATTAAAAACAAGGCTTTGGACTTAAATAAAGTCGACACCCAGATTTTTCCGCTCGAAACATCTTCGATACATAAATCTCTGAATTTTAACAAAATTACCATATATTTACCTTTCACAACATTAACCTGATTTCAACCGATCTTTTCTAAGAATATATATACATATATCTTAAAAGAAATGCAGTTTTTGGTTTGCCAGACTCTTCTCTTTAAAATAGCATCATTAGATTTCTTAAAAGTAATAGTCAAAAAATGCCTTTTTTGCAGCAGAAATCCCATAGTGCCGCGTATGTCTATTTTTTCGATTTTGAAATGTTGATGCTATATTGCTTAATTTTAAGCGCTCTTTACATTTTTTAAACAATTTTTAAAAACAGATAAGCCCATTCCGATGTTTTAACTCAATTACAAAGTTCAAAAGGTGAAATATCTAACCCATAGTTTGATCTAGAATGGTTTTTTCGGCTCTCCTGAAAAATTTTTTTTAAGACATACGCGGTTGCCCATGAAAACCACAGATATTTAAATAAAACTATTTAAATAAAAACGATGTTTATTGGTAAACATTTTTTTAAAGATGTAGACACTGTTTCAAAAATAGAATATGGCTTGGAAAACATAAGGAATAGTTAAAAACATGCCTCGGAAAACGTACAAAAACAAAAACGCAAAGACTTTAAAAACAAAAGAGCCGTAGCTTGGTATAAGCAAAGTGGTTAATAAATTAAAAACATGTGACAGAAAAGACTTTTATAAAGAGCGTTGTGTGACCTTCCATTTTTCATGCGCTTTAGTTTTCCACGTGTTGTGCACTTCTTCCTCTAGTGCTATTGAAAAAAGGTTTGCACGATTTTAATTTAGATTTATTTAAACGATAAAATTGAGTTTTATAAACAATGGTCGGTCATTGGAAATTTTCGTTAATTGAAACAGGCCAGATTTTTTCGAGTTACGAAAATCAAGCTTGCACTGTATTATTTTAAAAATGTTTTATGGCCAATTTAAACTCAGCTGATGACGATCCAAATGATTTGGATGATATTATTTTTATTGGATATAATAATAATACATTTAAAAATGTTTAATACAAATGTTAGTATATTTATTATTTAATCTTAAATGAAAATGGTCCCCATCAACGCCGTCAAAGTTGGCATCACTGATTCATACATTAATTTTTATATATATAGATAGATTTGAGCACTTAATATGTGGCTACGAACACAAGTTCTAAACTTATTCAAATTAAGAAAACTAAATTTCTTATAAAAAATATTTGAAGTTTTTCATTCGCTTGTACATATGCCGGTTTTTTTATTTGGGTTAATTGCCGAAACAGTGGCATATTTTCCACCATATACATATGTAAAATGGTTGAATTCGAAGCAGGATTTCTCTTTTAATTTTGTCGACCTAGATTGTCAAAATATCACACTGTGCGGTGGTGGTGATACTACTAGAAGTACAACACCAAAAATACAACATCGTTTTTTCTTTGTTGTTTTCATTGGTGATACTTCCCAGCAAATAATAGGACCAGTCCAACCACGCGTGTAAAGAGTAGCCCACAAGGGACTAGGACTAGTCCAAAAGTAACCCAAACGTATGGAAAAACATGGTCTATTTAACATTACGATGTCCTAGGGGAGGACCATATAACCCAGCTTTGGACAAAGGAGTAGTTTTAAAACTACTCCATGGTATACTCAAGAGGATTAGTTTTGAAGTCGCTTAAAAACGAAAGCATGTCGATAAAAAACGAAGACATATCGCCTCACTTCAAACACTTTTTAACAATGACATGGTCCATGCTTGCATTAGATCGGACCAGTCCATGGAGTAGTACATTTTATCAAAATGGATCAGGTGGCCCAATATTATTTACTGGGTTATGTCAAAAACACAAACAACATTTGAAATTCCTTATTGTGAGTAAGACCCTTTTCCGACTCGTCAAGATAGTTGCGCAATTCTTGGCTTCTAGATGTACAGACTTGGTTGTACTCGGCAAATTGTTTTGTTCTTTAATTTTTTGTTTGAAGACGAATATATTGTTTTTACCCTCCGCAACAATTAGTTGTAAAGAGGGTCATTCCGTGTGAAACTTTTTGATTATTCATCTCAGGCCCTATAAAGTATATATATTCTGGGTCCTTGAGTAATCCTAAGCCGATTTAGCAATGTCCGTCTGTCTGTCCGTCTGTTGAAAACACGCTCACTTTCGAAAAACTCAAAATAAATAAACAAACTTGGTGTCAAATTGCTTGTAGTTATCCTAATCATTGTGGGATTGAAATCCAGCAAAATCGGTACATTAGGATCAGAGCTATGAATCAAAATGTGGAACCACCACCTAAAAAAAATGATAATTTTGTTACAAAAACTAACATAAATGGTGGAACAATTCACAGAATGATATAGGATTCTGCAAGAATTCGTTTTATCTGACTGGAAATCAACCTGTAAAATTTCGTGAAGATCCATTAATAATTTACCCTACGCCCCATATAAGTCCTGCCCCCGGAAAACAGTATAGTACGCCTAAAACCCTAATTAACAATGCTATTATAACAAATTTTGGCACGGCAAAGTTTAATAGGACAAAAAATGACACTGTAAGGTTTCGTGAAGATCGGTCCATAATTTACCCTAGGCCCCATATAAACCCTACTTCCGGAAAATAGCTTAGTACGCCTAAACCGTAAAAAATAATGCTATAATAACAAGATTTAGTACATCAAAGTTTTATATAACTAGAAATAAGGCTGTTTATTTGCCCTAGGCCCCATATAAACAATACTACCAGAAAACAGTTAAGTACGCCTTAAAACAAAATTAATAATGCTATCATAACAAATTTGGGCTCGTCGCCGTTTTATAAGACTTGAAATGACACTGTGAAATTTCGTGAAGATCGGTCCATAATTTACCCTAGACGCCATATAAACCCTACTTCCGGAAAACAGTTTAGTACGCCTAAAACCGTACAAAAATGCTATCGTAACAAGATTTGGTACATCAAAGTTTTATATATCTAGAATTAAGACTATGAAACTTCGTGAAGATCGGTTCACAATTTACCCTATTCCCCATATAAACCCTACTGCTGGAAAACACTTAAGTACGCCTAAAACCATAATTAATAATTTTAATATAACAGAATTTGGCTCATCACAGTTTTATAGGACTAGAAATGACACAGTGAAATTTCGCGAAAATTGGTCCATAATTAACCCTAGGCCCCATATATACTCCACTTTCGGAAAACAGTTTCGTTCGCTTCAAACCGTATAAAATAATGCTATCATAACAAATTTTGGTTCGTCACAGTTTTTTATGACTAGAAATCACACTGTGAAATTTCGTGAAGATCGGTCCATAATTAACCCAACGCCCCATATAAACCCTACTGCCGGAAAACAGTTTAGTACGCCTAAAACCGTAATTAACAATCATAATAGAAATTGGTACGTCACAGTTTTATAAGACTAGAAAAGACAGATATAGAGATTGCGGTAAAATTTTTTCCAACTTAGCTTCATAAAGCCAGGAAAAATGTTATGCAACTTTGTGATATAAACCTTAAACGCCATTTTAGCAGCCTTCTGAAATTCACTACAAACGCTAAAACTAATTTCACCGCTGTATTGAAATTTATTTTTTTTAATACCAGAAATCACTCTGCAGAATTTTGGGATGATTGGTTCGTAGCTTACCATGGATCCAATATAAATTCCCCTCCAGAAAATCATTTAAGTTCGGCCTTAATTGTTACGAATCATGACATTTTACTCAAGCTATTTAAAATTGCTAAAAAAAAGCATATAACTTTCTGATTGTCGGTCAACAATTTAATATAGGTCAAAACCGCAACCAATTTTAATGCAGATGTCTGTTTTTATAAAGATAAATTAATAATAAATAGACATCAAATAGATACTACTCCTAAAACATTCGAACTGTCGGTGGAGGGTATCAAAGACTCGGCACAGCCGAATATAGCACTCTTACTTATTTGTTTTTGACGTTTTCTTATATTTATTTTTTCAGTGAGTTGTTTGTTCAGCAGCATCAGTGCATTTTTAGTGTTAAATGTTCTGAAAATGTGGACCGCAATAAGAAGTTCCGTTTTGTTAGAAATGCCAAAACAAAGAAAAAATTTAATAAGCTGAATGCAACGTTCAGAAAAAGTCGAACTGAACGACATTGTAACTTTTACTACGTTTCCTTAAAATTATATTCCAAAATCTAATCTCTGAACGCGTATTTTGTTATTTACTACGATATGTTTAGCTTGCAATAGTTTGACTAAACGAAACATCGTAAAAAATAAAGTTTTCTACTAAGGTAATAAATGTTTTATTTAGCTCTCTACAATCAAAAGAATTAATTCCTAACTGAAAGCAAGTTTAGAAAAACAGAATGCAAGATTCAAAAACAAAGCTTAACACACCTTAACGAGCCGTTTAAAAACACTATAGCATGCTGCAGAGTCAACGGTATCCTAATGTAAGTTCTTTATTTAAAACAATTACGCATAAGTCTTTAGATTACATACATATATCTTTTACTTTTGTTTTTAAAATTAGTTTAAAAATGAAGAACGGAGAAATTATGCAGTGGACTAACGCTGCATTGTAAAACATTTAAGTTGCCCTTGGCTTAAAAAAATTATATTAGGTAGTTCTTCGTACGTACAATTGAAAGTCTATGAACATAACATATGCAAATATTAGCTGCGCTCGTTTACCCAAAAATTTGGAAACAATTTTACAAATTTTTACTGGATTTTACTTAAATACGTTCGCGTACACATAAATTTACTGGGAGAGTAAAATGACAGATGTCAGCCTGCAAATTTTTATTGAACAAATGTTTGCCTGTAAAATTCAGTAGCAAACAAAAACATATGATTCAATGTAGTAAAGGCTAGATTACACTATTATACTTTGTATTAATACATGTCAAAAACTCAAGTAATATGACAAAGTGTGATAGTGTGAATGCAATGTGTCACGAAAATGACAAGTATTAAGAAAAAAGTTAGACACCCCATACGATTTCATCGTTTTTTGAAAAATTTCTAAACAATAATACTTTTCATTGGATCAGGGTTGCATTTTATTTCATGTTTGTGTGTTTATACTTTGTGTGATGGTGTGAACACAAACTGTAATGTTAAATTAGATTTTTTGACAGTCGCAACAAAACTCATTAGATTTCTATCTCACAAAGTATTATGGAATACGTAAGACTTGTGAGATAGTGTAATCTAGGCTTAAACAAGCAAAAAGCATACAATTTTCAAACAAATAGCGCCCTATGCTCCAATGGGAGTTAGAGGAACACATATATTGTAAATAAAAAAAAAAAAACTTAAAAAGAACAAAAGCTGAATTAAAAGTGCAGCATAACCTAAAAACTAGTTTTCTTATAGGATTTTTGAAAAGTAAATATAATTTACATAACATTGCATTAATATTTTAGAGATGTTAACCTAATAAATATATGAACACTTCTTACTGCATATTATTCCGGGTACCGAATATCAAAATTCAAGTCAAGTCATGTATTTTCGTATGTTATTTAACACGAAACAAAATTAAAAGTTATGTACAAACTAAACTAAAGTCTAAAAGCTGCCACTGAAGTTCATTCAATAAATGAATTTGCTACGAATTTTGAATTAACCTGCAAGTTTTGGCAAGTTTTCCGTTCGCTTACTTTTTCGTGCAAGAGCCAGTTTTGAAGTAAAATTTTCATGTTGCCCAAAATTGACTCACCTACTGGATTTTACTGGAAAAACTACCAAAACTATAAAATTTATATTTGTTTTAACATATTTAATATGTAACTACAAAAATCAAATAAAGGTACTTAATTTTAAAAATAATTGGAAAACCTTTTATTTAATTTTCTAATTGTAGCTGGCAAAGTATCCAAATAATATTCAGTTTTGTAAAAATTTAACGCATCGTATTAAAAACTAAACACACGTTCAGCACTGTAAAAACTGAACGAGCAGAGTTAAAAACAGAACGCACGTTCAATTTTGCAAAAGCTGAACTCTGGGTAGTAAAAAACTAAACGCACATTCAACGAAAAACTGGTTTTTCAATACGGATTTTCAAGGTGCAAAAAACCTAATAAATATTCAAAAATACTGACCGTTTGTTTAGTTTCTTACTACGTTAATTTTTCTGTGTATGAATTCGCCATCGAGGCCATATTATTGAATTCGCCTTGAATGTTTGTTTTATTGATACTTAACCTTAACTAGTTGACTTAAAAAAATGAATTACTTTATTTTTAAAAATATTTTTTAATTAAATATTGTTTTGCGATTTGTTTATCGTTTTTTTTTTGCAACTGTTGTTAATTATTTTAATATTTTTGGGCATGAAGTTCAGGCAACACTAATTTACACTCTCGTTTTTTGATATTACAGTTGTATGCACTTTCTTCGTTCTCATATATCCTTAATGTGTGACAAAAGACTTGGAAAACTAGGTCAAATGTAATTTAACATTTTTTTAACAGCCTCAACGTTCATTGCAAAATGTATGCATTGAGTTTATGTAAACTGTAGCGCTGGACCATTTCAGTTCCGATTCGTCTTTCGGTTATGAGGGCAGTGCACTTTGTGAGTTTTATTCAAAAGCAGGACAAGTGAACTGCTGCATTAAGTTGTCGTCGCATTGGATAAATTGAAATTAAAAGTAAATTCTTGCAAAATAATAATTTAATCACATTCTTAACAGAAACGAAAAATTAATTTGTACCTTTCAATAAAAAGGCTACTTCGATTTTAATAAAAAAAAAGTTTTAAATGTGTAAATTCTTTTCATTTTAATGTGAACGAGATGTGTTTTCTGTATGACCTCAGTTTGTGTGCTTCTTATATGTATGTATAAATGTATATGTGGCATATTAAAAAGAATAAAATTATGTAAAAAGGAGGATAAAATTAATTACCTGTTTGCAAAATGCCTGTTAAAGTGTTTTGTGTAACCTACGTGTAGTTTTTTCATTATTGTGTTTATTTTAGGCCAACCTTAAAGGATATGCAACTTATACCTTGCAACAAAGAAAGCAAACTGTTTTTAACAAAACATAGAAGAAGTGATTTTTTGAAATCTTTATCCATAGATTTATAAAAGCCTAGCCTACTTTAAAAAAAAAACGACAACTTGTCAAGCTTTGGTTAATGCTTCAATTAATTGCTCTAAAAATGTGCATGTTCGTTATCTGTTTGCTGTGTATTGAAAAAAGAAAAGATGATTCTGGGAACAAAAAAATCGTTACAACAATTCCTGTTTCAATAAAAAAACGTACATCATCAACATTCTCATCGAAAACGAACTCTTCGTTGTCCTCATCATCATCGTCCTGCTTATCATCTGGTTCCATTTACTCGCCACCAAGTAGCGTAGACGGTGCAGCAATAATTTTGCCCGTTACACGAGTCAAGTTTACAAAGCCTTCTAACCAAACTACAAAATTAATGTCGCCCACCGTTTTGTATCCAGAATGCCCCAAGTATAAAGCTTGGCTATAAACAAATCAAGAACATTTGTTCACTCAAATTTATTCGCCAATCCATTTTTAATGTACACATGCATAGGTGCATACATATGGAGTTACGTACGAATATAGTAACATACATACATAAAAACTGGCTTAAGAAACAATAACAAACCCATATAAAAATCATTATTGCAGCTTTTCTACTCACATCACGGCAAATATCAAAATCATTAAAACCCTTTACGGCATCCTTAACACCACCAACAGTTGAAGCCAACATTAAAAATAAAATAGAAGTTGCACTATCAACGTAATTCAAGTTACAACAACTTATTTTTTAAGATGTGTGTGTGTGAGTCTATGTTTATTTGTCCATTTAAATTACGTACCAGTTCATTATATTTTTCGTTTTTAATATGTATTAGTGCGATAATAACTTTGTGTCCCAATTATTTCCTTCGTATGTAGGGCAAATAATAACGACAGCAGCAGTGGTAGCGAAGAAGGCATAAACATATATATTCCCTTTACATATTTATTCTCTCAATGTCCTCGTATTCACTGCCTCTCTCTCTCAAACACATACCCACTCCGCCCGTATGTTAAATAACACTTATGTTAAAACAAACACTGGTAACAAATACGACTTCATACAAACATAAACTAAACAACCAACCGCAACAAAACAACGGGAACAGTGATACTCACACATATGTGTAGACTATTTCTAAAGTAACAATACGATACTGAAACAAGAGAAATTTAAGTCAACAGCACTGTGTAAATAAGTAATCCTTGCTCTTTAAAACGAAATAATAGACGATAACATTTCTCTTTTGCAATCGAACACATGTGATTTATGTATTCGTTTTCATTGTTTTTTGACTTTATTTTTTTTCAACACAATGCGATGATTATGAAAAAGGTAATACTGGCATTTTAATACAAAAAACCTTCATTGTAAGCTGCATTACCAGATTTTAGCACTGCTCGCGCTCGAAAAGGGACCATTTATTATATGTGCGAGAGTTAATCAGAGGATAGTTAATATGTACATGTACAAACACACGCGTATTTAAAATGTGCTGCTGATAATAGATAAATTTAATAACAATAAGTTTTGCCTACAAGTATTAGTTAACGTTAAAAATATTACTGTGCATACAATTACATTATTTAAATGAATATGACACATAAACTTTTCATTAAGAACAAAATAACAGTTTCAACAGTTAAATATAAATTGTATATGTAATAGAAATACTAGACGGTTTCAAAAATTAATGAAGCTGCAGCATTAAAACTGAAACTAGTAGTTGTAGTAAAATACAAAAAAAAAAAAAAAAAATTAATAGTTTAGAACGGAAATACAGACGGATTCAGCAACTTCAACACGATGCATTTAACGAAATATACACGAATTTCCAATATATATTAACATAAAAAAAAACTTATGTACTAGTATTATAAAAAAAAAATAAGAGTTAAACACAAATTATAGTATTCATTAAAATTACTATCGTTTAAAACGACGCAGCGTTCAAAAAAAAAAAAAAATATTATTACACAGCTGTTATAGACCCTTTAATTTTGATAATGCAAATTTTGTTTTATGTATATTTACAAAAGTAATTATAAATAATATAAATAAACTTAAAAACATATTGCCTGTGCTTGCACTGTATAAGTGTCTAACTTCCATTAGAACTATACCAAATACATACATGTGCATACGTATAAGCAGCCTTGACAAGTGCTAAGTATACAAAAGGAATTTTTTTACACTAATAACGAAAAAGAAAATCCTACAAACGTGGATAACAAAGGCGAAACGATGTGGTCCAATGCTTTATGCACATTGGGCGTCACAAAACCAATTTGCAATTGCCTCAGCATTAGGCAAGTGGCTGCAGCAACTCAGGGCGCTACAATCACCACTGGTCCAATAGCATCTAGCAACGGGGTAAATACAAAAATTAATCAATTCCATTATTTAAAATACTTACTTAACATACTTATACATAAATATGTATATCGGAAAAATTAAATACAGGGTTTCTTAATTCCTAGGATTACGATTAACAGCCTGTTTTTGTAAAACATAAGTCTTCTCACTTGAAGTTTTCGTATTAATACGATAATGTTCAACATTTGGTTTTTAAAAAACATTTAAAAGCTTTCGTCTATTCATAGTTGACATAAATAGACCTTTGTTCTTTCGTGAATCAACATTATTGCCAATACATTAATATTTGTACATTTCTATTATTTTTTCATATAAAGGTTTTGTGTTTGTGGATAGCCCTGGCTTTTGTTTACAAAAATTTAAATTAATTTTAAAAACAAATTATTTCATAAAAGTGTTAGTAAATTAGTAAAAATAAAAATGTTTAATGAAAATGTTAACAATAAATGAAATAAATACATAAAGAAGATCTTTTGCTGCACATCAACATATATTTATGTAGAAGATATTTGCGTGATAACACTAGTTTTTTGGAAGTTTTGGAAGAACGGTGTCATTTTTTACTACACTGTATGTACAGTCACACAGATAATAGTACGTACGCCTTAAAAATTCTTTGATTTTCCAAAAATTGGTGATATTTACAACAATAAGGCCCGTTTTCACAACTTACCGATAGCTAAATGTACACTTTAACCGGCCTTATAAAAAGTGTTTATTAAAATTATTAAATTTTAACTTTGACCAAAAGTGAGCGAAAAGGTAAAGTAAGGTTCATCTTACCTGGTAGGTTAAAGTAAAGTTGTAATAATGGAACACTTTTTATACGGCCGATAAGATCCTACCTTTAGCTATCGGTAAGTTGTGAAAACGGGCCTAAATAAATTAAACATTTTTAAATGAAAGAAAATATTTATTTCATTATTTAAATTTAAGACTACTGATTTGCCCACATACTTAAGTGCGAAGTCGAGTCGCCTTTATCTGTTTATATCCCAAATTAAGGTTTTTTCTTGGTACGTGGCTATGGAATCCGCTTTTCCACGGCTGTTGATTTAGGATTTTAACTTACAACAGTTTTTATAAATTGCTAAACTCGTAAGGTTATTTCGGGTGGACGTCCAGTTTTTGGCTTGCTTTCTTAGGGATTGAGACTTAGACAAGTGTTTTATTACAGTCTGCACTGTAAACTGACACGTCCAACAATTTTAAAAATTTTAAAATATGTTCACGCATTTCGGTACAAATGTCCTTTGTTTTCTTACCTATTTTAACAAAACAGTAATATTTTTTCTTCTAAAATTACTGCAGTCTTTAAACTTGCTTGCAAATTTAGATTGCACCACTTTCCGTATATTATTTTTTCTTTAAATCTACTTAATTTAAGACCGTTTTCTATTTACCGGAAATAAATAATATAAATAAACTTAAAAACATATTGCCTGTGCTTGCACTGTATAAGTGTCTAACTTCCATTAGAACTATACCAAATACATACATGTGCATACGTATAAGCAGCCTTGACAAGTGCTAAGTATACAAAAGGAATTTTTTTACACTAATAACGAAAAAGAAAATCCTACAAACGTGGATAACAAAGGCGAAACGATGTGGTCCAATGCTTTATGCACATTGGGCGTCACAAAACCAATTTGCAATTGCCTCAGCATTAGGCAAGTGGCTGCAGCAACTCAGGGCGCTACAATCACCACTGGTCCAATAGCATCTAGCAACGGGGTAAATACAAAAATTAATCAATTCCATTATTTAAAATACTTACTTAACATACTTATACATAAATATGTATATCGGAAAAATTAAATACAGGGTTTCTTAATTCCTAGGATTACGATTAACAGCCTGTTTTTGTAAAACATAAGTCTTCTCACTTGAAGTTTTCGTATTAATACGATAATGTTCAACATTTGGTTTTTAAAAAACATTTAAAAGCTTTCGTCTATTCATAGTTGACATAAATAGACCTTTGTTCTTTCGTGAATCAACATTATTGCCAATACATTAATATTTGTACATTTCTATTATTTTTTCATATAAAGGTTTTGTGTTTGTGGATAGCCCTGGCTTTTGTTTACAAAAATTTAAATTAATTTTAAAAACAAATTATTTCATAAAAGTGTTAGTAAATTAGTAAAAATAAAAATGTTTAATGAAAATGTTAACAATAAATGAAATAAATACATAAAGAAGATCTTTTGCTGCACATCAACATATATTTATGTAGAAGATATTTGCGTGATAACACTAGTTTTTTGGAAGTTTTGGAAGAACGGTGTCATTTTTTACTACACTGTATGTACAGTCACACAGATAAAAGTACGTACGCCTTAAAAATTCTTTGATTTTCCAAAAATTGGTGATATTTACAACAATAAGGCCCGTTTTCACAACTTACCGATAGCTAAATGTACACTTTAACCGGCCTTATAAAAAGTGTTTATTAAAATTATTAAATTTTAACTTTGACCAAAAGTGAGCGAAAAGGTAAAGTAAGGTTCATCTTACCTGGTAGGTTAAAGTAAAGTTGTAATAATGGAACACTTTTTATACGGCCGATAAGATCCTACCTTTAGCTATCGGTAAGTTGTGAAAACGGGCCTAAATAAATTAAACATTTTTAAATGAAAGAAAATATTTATTTCATTATTTAAATTTAAGACTACTGATTTGCCCACATACTTAAGTGCGAAGTCGAGTCGCCTTTATCTGTTTATATCCCAAATTAAGGTTTTTTCTTGGTACGTGGCTATGGAATCCGCTTTTCCACGGCTGTTGATTTAGGATTTTAACTTACAACAGTTTTTATAAATTGCTAAACTCGTAAGGTTATTTCGGGTGGACGTCCAGTTTTTGGCTTGCTTTCTTAGGGATTGAGACTTAGACAAGTGTTTTATTACAGTCTGCACTGTAAACTGACACGTCCAACAATTTTAAAAATTTTAAAATATGTTCACGCATTTCGGTACAAATGTCCTTTGTTTTCTTACCTATTTTAACAAAACAGTAATATTTTTTCTTCTAAAATTACTGCAGTCTTTAAACTTGCTTGCAAATTTAGATTGCACCACTTTCCGTATATTATTTTTTCTTTAAATCTACTTAATTTAAGACCGTTTTCTATTTACCGGAAAATTTTTTTAATTTTATGAAAACCTAAATCTGATTTTGTTCCTTTTTTTAACGAACGAACAAATATTTTCATTTTCTAAAAATAGGCTATAAAAGTCCAAACTTAATACTACTAATACATACATAGTTTTGGGTAAAATTTTAAACCTTATTCATACCTCTAATCTGTGCCCATAAATCTCTAATTTTTACCCATAAGCCGTTGCTTTTTTCCATTTAAATATATTTTATTTTATTCTTAAATAAACTTATTTACTGAGCTATTTAAATAAGAGCGGCAAGCGTTTTTTATGTCAAAACTTCTAATTTTCATAAATTTTCTACGAAACAAATCCTTAGGATGCAAATTGAACACTACCCGGCTGGAAAACTTTATTAGACAGATCGCTAGGTCTGTTTTTTTTATAGTGAAAATGTATTGTCAATAGTATTTTCATATATAAAAAACGCTATCCGCTTTTGTTTAGGTAGCTCAGTTAAAAGAATACTATACGCAAGAACTTACTAAGGCTTTCTTTCTATTGCTTTCTATTTGAGAAAAAAAATAAAAAAAAAAAATTAATTCCGTTAAAAAAATGACAGTTTAATAAAACATAACAAAAGTTTCCTTAAGTCGAATATGGTTGGGCACATATGATTAACATGTAATCACACAGTTGCTTAATGCTAGGTTCACACGACCGACGGCAATTAGAAAAGTTAAGGAGTGGGCTCTCTCTGGAATCTATAAATTATTAACCAATATTTTCAAAAACTGATGTCAGTATTATAATTTGTTGCGGTTAAGACCTATGTTAAATTATTGGCCGACCATCAGAATGTTTTATGCTCAAATTCTTGTTACAATATTTTTGTTTAAATTAATTTTTGAAAAATTACGTCCTACATTTGCTACAGGTTAGGTAAGGACCAAATTTGGCAAATTTATTTTTTAATAGGGAAAAACTTTTGACTCATCACAACGTCTTACTTAGAATACTTCCGCCCAAAAATTCTCAAGATTTTGCTATTTCATTAATTACCCAGCAAAAACTTGGTAATGACATGCCATTACTGAACAACTTACTTTTCAATGACTACTACATACCATCTTCATTACATAGAAGTAGTTTGGTAATGACTTATTTAACTCCCTATTTGTAAGCGAGGGTGGTAAGTAGTTGCCTACAATAATTTAATCTCATATTTACGCTCTTAATTGAGTAAAACAACGTTTTTTTATACAAAAACTACACTGCCCCGGTAGACTAGCTGGTAGTGAGCTAGTCTATCAGCACCGAGGTTGGCGGATCGAATCCCACCAGAGACAAAATAAAAAATAAAACAAAGTAAAATAAAATAAGAAAAAATAGAAAAAAAAATAAAGTAAAATAAAATAAGAAAAAATAGAAAAAAAAAATAATAAAAAAAAAAGTAACAAAAAAAGTTTTTTTTAAAGTCATTCAATGTTAGTTGTAATTTTGGTGACATCGGAGTAACAACTTTTTAACTCCCTATTTGTAAGCGAGGGAGGTAAGTACTTGCCTCCAATGACATCACCGTGTTAAAATAATGAGTTAAAATGCCAATGTATAAGTAGTGAAGAGTCGTTATATTAGCTTTTTAACTCATTACTTTGCAATGTAAGTTTTTGCTGGGTATGTTCCAAAAAATTAAAAGATAGTAGCTCACTACTTAAAGCAACCACATTAAATAAAAAAATTTTTAAAAAGATTCCCCTGATGATGGTCAGAGATTTTGACCGAAATATTGGAAAAATATAAAAATAAAATAAAAATTTTTTTGAATTTTATTTATTATTTATTATTATTATTATATAGGACCTCAAGCCAAAATAATAAAACAACACAAATAAAGCAAAATTTTTAAAGTTTTATTGAAATTCCCCAAAACAATTTAAGTTTATCTTAATTTAAGTTTAAAAAATACTGTGACATATGTACAACTTTGTAAATTTATTTTTTTTTAATCCACAAAAAAAGAAAAACTGGCACTTGAATGAGCAGGAAGAAAGGTACAAATTTTGATATTAAATTATCTACAAAGAGGAAAAACTTGAACAGCTGCAAAATATTTTGCTCAACCAAGAACAAGCTGTAAAATATAGTAAAACTTAGTTATTGTACATATAAGGCAATAAATATAAATTTATCCCTTCTGAAATTTCCCCCTAATAATTTGCCCCTAAATTAATTAAAAATCCCTTAATTTAGGGGGGGGGGGGACTCATAGACTGACAACTCGGGTAGAGTACATTATCTTCAGATGACTTATATGAAGCTAGTGCTAAAGATACTTCAGCTCTTAAAAAATTATTTTGGGATATATAAAGCAGGGAGTTCCAAAAATTTTTTGGTTGTGTATTAGTGAGTACCAGAGAGTAAAAAAAAATTGAGAGAATGCATTTATTTACAGCCGCAGAAAAATGTTAGTAATATATTGTATAAGTTGTATAACAAATTTGTAGCAGTTGTTCACCAACTCAATGTAACTGATTTCAAAACTGCACTTTTCTGACTATAAATCAGTTTCAAATATCTTATCAAAAAATTTGTAAGAAAATAAAAGATTTTTTTGTTTTCAAAATTCATAAAAAATAAATATTGCACGCAAATCACAGCTGATAGAAAAAAAAGAAGTGCAGTTTAAAAATCAGCGATATTAAATTGGTAAAGCAACGCAAAAAATGCTTAATTTTGTTCCCTTGTGTTATACAACTATTAAAATAAAATCTTCCAAATTTATACTCTTGTGGCAGTTTCGCAATAGTAGAATGCTTTTCAAATGGGATGAACTTAATTTATTACGTTGATTGGAACAAATAAATATTAATTCCGAAAAAATTGGTTCGCATAGGTAAGTATTGCCGAATAAAGAGAGGCACTTAAATTAATTTTTTTTTAAGTTCAAGATCAGTGATGCCAATTTTTTGAGAGCAAAAAGCACTTTAAAATGTAAAAAAAAGCACTATTTCGAGCAAAAATAAGCGTAAAAAAGCACGAAGCCATTTTTACAACACAAAACAACTTGCATTCGGCTGTAACGAATATTATATACCTCTAAAATTTAAAAAAAGGCTACAGCGTTGATGGGGTCCATTTTCATTTAAGATTCAATAATAAATATATTTATATATAAACATTTTTAAATGTATTATTATCTTCAATAAAAATAATATCATCCAATCATTTGGAGTTGAAATTGGCCATAAAACAGTTTTAAAGTAAAACAGTGCGAGCTCGATTTTCGTAACTCGAAAAAATATGGCCTGTTGCAATTACCGACAAGTTGCAATGACCGACCATTGTTTATAAATTGTTTTTTTTTGTACGGTTTTCGATTGCACGTTTTTTAACAATTCCTAATATTTTCCAATCCATATTCTATTTTTGAAACAGTGTCTACATCTTTAAAAAAATGTTTACCGAAATTCATTGTTTTTATTACGATTACTAAATATGTTGTCAACGCTAAAAAGGGCAACGTTTCGTAAAATTGCTAAAATGGTGAGCTAAAATGGCTAAATTTACGGCAAAAAATGGGCTAAAAAATGGCTAAATATAATAACAAAACAGAAATACAGTAGTTTTGACTTAACTGCCTTTTGCTTACGTGCACTTTTGACTTAACTGCACAAAATTGATAATTTTTGGAATTATTCTTTATAATTCCATGCAAATTCCTTTTTTAAGTGCACTTTCTGTACCTGCACATTTAAGATAAATGCACAAAATTTTTGGCATTTTAAAATTATTTTCATACAAAAAATCAAAATTAGCTGCACTTTGACTTAACTGAAAAAAATAAATATTTTCTGGAATTATTCTGCAAAATCCTTTTTTACGTGCATTTTGTATACCTGCATATTTTTCATATTTTTGGGCAGCTTTAAAATATTTTCATACAAAACATCAAAGTTAGCTGCACACATAAAAATATATGGTGGCCACTTTTTCACATAAATATCCAATTTAAGCTGTTTATAAAAACATAAGTCGCAATAATTTTGTTTTTATTTCCATAAATTTTTATGTTCTTTGTGAATTCTCATTGTTTTTGATAATGTTTCTTTTATATTATATAAACATACAACATGTATAAAATTATCTGTTATTTCCCAGTATGTATAACAATTACTGAGCTACCTAAATAAGACCGCTTTTGAAGTATGAAAATGCTATTGCCAATACAATTTTAATAAAACAAACCGGCCTAAGGATCTGTAAAAAAAAATTTGCCGACAGGATGGTGTTGATTTCGCGACCGTAAAGGCGCCCGTACACGACATGTATTTGTCATCTGACATGTCAAATTTTCAAGTCACATGTAATTGTTCATGTCTGTCAAAATTGCTGTTTTACAATCTCCGTGAACATAACAAAGTAGTTAACAAAGTAAATCTTGTTTCACTCAAAAGAAAGAGAGCAACAAAATATGTCTCTCTTCTCCTCATTAAAATTGAGTATTTCTGGCAGGGCAGTACTAAACTTAGGTGCGGCCAAGTTAAAATAGCGAAATATTGTGAATAGATATGGCAACTTTGGCCATTTCATTGAGAATAATATCTTCTTCTTGTTTTCGGTTTATGGGAGAGTTTTCGGCTTTTAACAAGATAACAAAGTAAAACCGGAAATGATATTTATAAAATAATAAATAATTAAAATATTGCTACAAACTATTAGAAAAACAAATATATTTGAATTAGCTTACAAATGTTTGCGTTGGATTCCTTAAAAATATATATTTTAAGTTAAAAAAAAATAAATTTCTATTAAACTTCACTCGTAAATTTCTATTGAACTTCACTCATTTTTTTTTTTTTGGCCAAGGGGCCAAAGGTTGGCTATATGTGGCGTATAGCTAAGTACTTAAGCTTCATTTTGGTATACAACATATTTCAAACTTAAGTTTTTTTAGAACAAAGTTTGAAAAATTAAATTTCTATTGAACTTCACTCATTTTTTCTTTTGGCTAACTGAGCTACCTAAATAAGAGCGGAAGCGTTTTTTGTATGTCAAAACTTCTCATTTCCATACAATTTATACGAAACAAACCATTAGAATGCAAATTAGAAACCACCCGGCTGATAAATCTTATTTGACAGATCGCTATGTCGGTTTGTTTTATTGAAATTGTATTTAAATAAAATTTTCATGTTTAAAAAAACGCTTGCCGCTTTTGTTTAGGTTGTTCAGTAAGGTGCCAAAATAAGGACATCCTCCGAAGGTTGGCTATATGTGACGTATAGCTAAGTACTTAAGCTTCATTTTGGTATACAAAATATTTCAAACTTAAGTTTTTTTTAGAACAAAGTTTGAAAAATTTAATTTCTATTGAACTTCACTCATTTTTTTCTTTTGGTATACAACATATTTCAAACTAAAGTTTTTTTTAGAGCAAAGTTTGAAAAATTAAATTTCTTTTGAACTTCACTAATTTTTTCTTTTGGCTAAGGTGCCAAAATAAGGACATCCTCCGAAGGTTGGCTATATGTGGCGTGTAGCTAAGTACTTAAGCTTAATTTTGGTATACAACATATTTCAAACTTAAGTTTTTTTTAGAACAGAGTTTGAAAAATTTAATTTCTATTGAACTTCACTCATTTTTTTCTTTTGGTATACAACATATTTCAAACTAAAGTTTTTTTTAGAACAAAGTTTGAAAAATTAAATTTCTTTTGAACTTCACCCATTTTTTCCTTTGGCTAAGGTGCCAAAATAAGGACATCCTCCGAAGGTTGGCTATATGTGGCGTATAGCTAAGTACTTAAGCTTCATTTTGGTATACAACATATTTCAAACTTAAGTTTTTTTTAGAACAAAGTTTGAAAAATTAAATTTCTATTGAACTTCACTCAATTTTTTCTCTTGGCCAAGGGGCCAAAATAAGGACATCCTCCGAAGGTTGGCTATATGTGGCGTATAGCTAAGTACTTAAGCTTCATTTTGGTATACAACATATTTCAAACTTAAGTTTTTTTTAGAACAAAGTTTGAAAAATTAAATTTCTATTGAACTTCACTCATTTTTTCTTTTGGCTAAGGTGCCAAAATAAGGACATCCTCCGAAGGTTGGCTATATGTGGCGTATAGCTAAGTACTTAAGCTTCATTTTGGTATACAGCATATTTCAAACTTAAGTTTTTTTTAGAACAAAGTTTGAAAAATTAAATTTCTATTGAACTTCACTCATTTTTTCTTTTGGCTAAGGTGCCAAAATAAGGACATCCTCCGAAGGTTGGCTATATGTGGCGTATAGCTAAGTACTTAAGCTTCATTTTGGTATACAACATATTTCAAACTTAAGTTTTTTTAGAACAAAGTTTGAAAAATTAAATTTCTATTGAACTTCATTAATTTTTTTCTTTTGGCCAAGGGGCCAAAATAAGGACATCCTCCGAAGGTTGGCTATATGTGGCGTATAGCTAAGTACTTAAGCTTCATTTTGCTATACAACATATTTCAAACTTAAGTTTTTTTTATACAAAGTTTGAAAAATTAAATTTCTATTGAACTTCACTAATTTTTTCTTTTGGCTAAGGTGCCAAAATAAGGACATCCTCCGAAGGTTGGCTATATGTGACGTATAGCTAAGTACTTAAGCTTCATTTTGGTATACAACATATTTCAAACTTAAGTTTTTTTTTAGAACAAAGTTTGAAAAATTAAATTTCTATTGAACTTCACTAATTTTTTTCTTTTGGCCAAGGGGCCAAAATAAGGACATCGTCCGAAGGTTGGCTATATATGGCGTATAGCTAAGTACTTAAGCTTAATTTTGGTATACAACATATTTCAAACTTAAGTTTTTTTTAGAACAGAGTTTGAAAAATTAAATTTCTATTGAACTTCACTCATTTTTTTCTTTTGGCCAACGGGCCAAAATAAGGACATCCTCCGAAGGTTGGCTATATGTGGCGTATAGCTAAGTACTTAAGCTTCATTTTGGTATACAACATATTTCAAACTAAAGTTTTTTTTAGAACAAAGTTTGAAAAATTAAATTTCTTTTGAACTTCACTCATTTTTTCTTTTGGCTAAGGTGCCAAAATAAGGACATCCTCCGAAGGTTGGCTATATGTGGCGTATAGCTAAGTACTTAAGCTTCATTTTGGTATACAAAATATTTCAAACTTAAGTTTTTTTTAGAACAAAGTTTGAAAAATTAAATTTCTATTGAACTTCACTCACTTTTTTCTTTTGGCCAAGTGGCCAAACTAAGGACATGCTCCGAAGGTTGGCTATATGTGGCGTATAGCTAAGTACTTAAGCTTCATTTTGGTATACAACATATTTCAAACTTAAGTTTTTTTTAGAACAAAGTTTGAAAAATTAAATTTCTATTGAACTTCACTCATTTTTTCTTTTGGCTAAGGTGCCAAAATAAGGACATCCTCCGAAGGTTGGCTATATGTGGCGTATAGCTAAGTACTAAAGCTTCATTTTGGTATACAACATATTTCAAACTTAAGTTTTTTTTAGAACAAAGTTTGAAAAATTAAATTTCTATTGAACTTCACTCATTTTTTCTTTTGGCTAAAAATGCCAAAGTAAGGACATCCTCCGAAGGTTGGCTATATGTGGCGTATAGCTAAGCACTTAAGCTTCATTTTGGTATACAACATATTTCAAACTTAAGTTTTTTTTAGAACAAAGTTTGAAAAATTAAATTTCTATTGAACTTCACTCATTTTTTCTTTTGGCTAAGGTGCCAAAATAAGGACATCCTCCGAAGGTTGGCTATATGTGGCGTATAGCTAAGTACTTAAGCTTCATTTTGGTATACAACATATTTCAAACTTAAGTTTTTTTAGAACAAAGTTTGAAAAATTAAATTTCTATTGAACTTCACTAATTTTTTTCTTTTGGCCAAGGGGCCAAAATAAGGACATCCTCCGAAGGTTGGCTATATGTGGCGTATAGCTAAGTACTTAAGCTTCATTTTGCTATACAACATATTTCAAACTTAAGTTTTTTTTATACAAAGTTTGAAAAATTTAATTTCTATTGAACTTCACTCATTTTTTCTTTTGGCTAAGGTGACAAAATAAGGACATCCTCCGAAGGTTGGCTATATGTGACGTATAGCTAAGTACTTAAGCTTCATTTTGGTATACAACATATTTCAAACTTAAGTTTGTTTTAGAACAAAGTTTGAAAAATTAAATTTCTATTGAACTTCACTCATTTTTTCTTTTGGCTAAAAGTGCCAAAATAAGGACATCCTCCGAAGGTTGGCTATATGTGGCGTATAGCTAAGCACTTAAGCTTCATTTTGGTATACAACATATTTCAAACTTAAGTTTTTTTTAGAACAAAGTTTGAAAAATTAAATTTCTATTGAACTTCACTCATTTTTTCTTTTGGCTAAGGTGCCAAAATAAGAACATCCTCCGAAGGTTGGCTATATGTGGCGTATAGCTAAGTACTTAAGCTTCATTTTGGTATACAACATATTTCAAACTTAAGTTTTTTTTAGAACAAAGTTTGAAAAATTAAATTTCTATTGAACTTCACTCATTTTTTCTTTTGGCTAAGGTGCCAAAATAAGGACATCCTCCGAAGGTTGGCTATATGTGGCGTATAGCTAAGTACCTAAGCTTCATTTTGGTATACAACATATTTCAAACTTAAGTTTTTTTTAGAACAAAGTTTGAAAAACTAAATTTCTATTGAACTTCACTCATTTCTTCTTTTGGCTAAGGTGCCAAAATAAGGACATCCTCCGAAGGTTGGCTATATGTGGCGTATAGCTAAGTACTTAAGCTTCATTTTGGTATACAACATATTTCAAACTTAAGTTTTTTTTAGAACAAAGTTTGAAAAATTAAATTTCTATTGAACTTCACTCATTTTTTCTTTTGGCTAAGGTGCCGAAATAAGGACATCCTCCGAAGGTTGGCTATATGTGGCGTATAGCTAAGTACTTAAGCTTCATTTTGCTATACAACATATTTCAAACTTAAGTTTTTTTTATACAAAGTTTGAAAAATTAAATTTCTATTGAACTTCACTCATTTTTTCTTTTGGCTAAGGTGCCAAAATAAGGACATCCTCCGAAGGTTGGCTATATGTGACGTATAGCTAAGTACTTAAGCTTCATTTTGGTATACAACATGTTTCAAACTTAAGTTTTTTTTAGAACAAAGTTTGAAAAATTAAATTTCTATTGAACTTCACTCATTTTTTCTTTTGGCTAAGGTGCCAAAATAAGGACATCCTCCGAAGGTTGGCTATATGTGGCGTATAGCTAAGTACTTAAGCTTCATTTTGGTATACAACATATTTTTTAAACTTAAGTTTTTTTTAGAACAAAGTTTGAAAAATTAAATTTCTATTGAACTTCACTCATTTTTTTCTTTTGGCCAAGGGGCCAAAATAAGGACATCCTCCGAAGGTTGGCTATATGTGGCGTATAGCTAAGTACTTAAGCTTCATTTTGGTATACAACATATTTCAAACTTAAGTTTTTTTTAGAACAAAGTTTGAAAAATTAAATTTCTATTGAACTTCACTCATTTTTTCTTTTGGCTAAGGTGCCGAAATAAGGACATCCTCCGAAGGTTGGCTATATGTGGCGTATAGCTAAGTACTTAAGCTTCATTTTGCTATACAACATATTTCAAACTTACGTTTTTTTACAACAAAGTTTGAAAAATTAAATTTCTATTGAACTTCACTAATTTTTTTCTTTTGGCCAAGGGGCCAAAATAACGACATCGTCCGAAGGTTGGCTATATGTGGCGTATAGCTAAGTTTTCAAGCTTCATTTTGGTATACAACATATTTCAAACTTAAGTTTTTTTAGAACAAAGTTTGAAAAATTAAATTTCTATTGAACTTCACTCATTTTTTCTTTTGGCTAAAAGTGCCAAAATAAGGACATCCTCCGAAGGTTGGCTATATGTGGCGTATAGCTAAGTACTTAAGCTTCATTTTGGTATACAAAATATTTCAAACTTAAGTTTTTTTTAGAACAAAGTTTGAAAAATTAAATTTCTATTGAACTTCACTCATTTTTTCTTTTGGCTAAGGTGCCAAAATAAGAACATCCTCCGAAGGTTGGCTATATGTGGCGTATAGCTAAGTACTTAAGCTTCATTTTGGTATACAACATATTTCAAACTTAAGTTTTTTTTAGGACAAAGTTTGAAAAATTAAATTTCTATTGAACTTCACTCATTTTTTCTTTTGGCTAAGGTGCCAAAATAAGGACATCCTCCGAAGGTTGGCTATATGTGGCGTATAGCTAAGTACTAAAGCTTAATTTTGGTATACAACATATTTCAAACTTAAGTTTTTTTTAGAACAGAGTTTGAAAAATTAAATTTCTATTGAACTTCACTCATTTTTTTCTTTTGGTCAACGGGCCAAAATAAGGACATCCTCCGAAGGTTGGCTATATGTGGCGTATAGCTAAGTACTTAAGCTTCATTTTGGTATACAACATATTTAAAACTAAAGTTTTTTTTAGAACAAAGTTTGAAAAATTAAATTTCTTTTGAACTTCACTCATTTTTTCTTTTGGCTAAGGTGCCAAAATAAGGACATCCTCCGAAGGTTGGCTATATGTGGCGTATAGCTAAGTAATTAAGCTTCATTTTGGTATACAACATATTTCAAACTTAAGTTTTTTTAGAACAAAGTTTGAAAAATTAAATTTCTATTGAACTTCACTCATTTTTTTCTTTTGGCCAAGGGGCCAAAATAAGGACATCCTCCGAAGGTTGGCTATATGTGGCGTATAGCTAAGTACTTAAGCTTCATTTTGGTATACAACATATTTCAAACTTAAGTTTTTTTTAGAACAAAGTTTGAAAAACTAAATTTGTATTGAACTTCACTCATTTTTTCTTTTGGCTAAGGTGCCAAAATAAGAACATCCTCCAAAGGTTGGCTATATGTGGCGTATAGCTAAGTACTTAAGTTTCATTTTGGTATACAACATATTTCAAACATAAGTTTTTTTTAGAACAAAGTTTGAAAAATTTAAATTCTATTGAACTTCACTCATTTTTTCTTTTGGCTAAGGTGCCAAAATAAGGACATCCTCCGAAGGTTGGCTATATGTGGCGTATAGCTAAGTACTTAAGCTTCATTTTGGTATACAACATATTTCAAACTTAAGTTTTTTTTAGAACAAAGTTTGAAAAACTAAATTTTTATTGAACTTCACTCATTTTTTCTTTTGGCTAAGGTGCCAAAATAAGGACATCCTCCGAAGGTTGGCTATATGTGGCGTATAGCTAAGTACTTAAGCTTCATTTTGGTATACAACATATTTCAAACTTAAGTTTTTTTTAGAACAAAGTTTGAAAAATTTAAATTCTATTGAACTTCACTCATTTTTTCTTTTGGCTAAGGTGCCAAAATAAGAACATCCTCCAAAGGTTGGCTATATGTGGCGTATAGCTAAGTACTTAAGCTTCATTTTGGTATACAATATATTTCAAACTTAAGTTTTTTTTAGAACAAAGTTTGAAAAACTAAATTTCTATTGAACTTCACTCATTTTTTCTTTTGGCTAAGGTGCCAAAATAAGGACATCCTCCGAAGGTTGGCTATATGTGGCGTATAGCTAAGTTTTTAAGCTTCATTTTGGTATACAACATATTTCAAACTTAAGTTTTTTTTAGAACAAAGTTTGAAAAATTAAATTTCTATTGAACTTCACTCATTTTTTCTTTTGGGTAAAAGTGCCAAAATAAGGACATCCTCCGAAGGTTGGCTATATGTGGCGTATAGCTAAGTACTTAAGCTTCATTTTGGTATACAACATATTTCAAACTTAAGTTTTTTTTTAGAACAAAGTTTGAAAAATTAAATTTCTATTGAACTTCACTCATTTTTTCTTTTGCCTAAGGTGCCAAAATAAGAACATCCTCCGAAGGTTGGCTATATGTGGCGTATAGCTAAGTACTTAAGCTTCATTTTGGTATACAACATATTTCAAACTTAAGTTTTTTTTTAGGACAAAGTTTGAAAAATTAAATTTCTATTGAACTTCACTCATTTTTTCTTTTGGCTAAGGTGCCAAAATAAGGACATCCTCCGAAGGTTGGCTATATGTGGCGTATAGCTAAGTACTAAAGCTTAATTTTGGTATACAACATATTTCAAACTTAAGTTTTTTTTAGAACAGAGTTTGAAAAATTTAATTTCTATTGAACTTCACTCATTTTTTTCTTTTGGCCAACGGGCCAAAATAAGGACATCCTCCGAAGGTTGGCTATATGTGGCGTATAGCTAAGTACTTAAGCTTCATTTTGGTATACAACATATTTAAAACTAAAGTTTTTTTTAGAACAAAGTTTGAAAAATTAAATTTCTTTTGAACTTCACTCATTTTTTCTTTTGGCTAAGGTGCCAAAATAAGGACATCCTCCGAAGGTTGGCTATATGTGGCGTATAGCTAAGTACTTAAGCTTCATTTTGGTATACAACATATTTCAAACTTAAGTTTTTTTAGAACAAAGTTTGAAAAATTAAATTTCTATTGAACTTCACTCATTTTTTCTTTTGGCCAAGGGGCCAAAATAAGGACATCCTCCGAAGGTTGGCTATATTTGGCATATAGCTAAGTACTTAAGCTTAATTTTGGTATACAACATATTTCAAACTTAAGTTTTTTTTTAGAACAAAGTTTGAAAAACTAAATTTCTATTGAACTTCACTAATTTTTTCTTTTGGACAAGGGGCCAAAATAAGGACATCCTCCGAAGGTTGGCTATATGTGGCGTATAGCTAAGTACTTAAGTTTCATTTTGGTATACAACATATTTCAAACTTAAGTTTTTTTTAGAACAAAGTTTGAAAAATTTAATTTCTATTGAACTTCACTCATTTTTTCTTTTGGCTAAGGTGCCAAAATAAGGACATCCTCCGAAGGTTGGCTATATGTGGCGTATAGCTAAGTACTTAAGCTTCATTTTGGTATACAACATATTTCAAACTTAAGTTTTTTTTAGAACAAAGTTTGAAAAACTAAATTTTTATTGAACTTCACTCATTTTTTCTTTTGGCTAAGGTGCCAAAATAAGGACATCCTCCGAAGGTTGGCTATATGTGGCGTATAGCTAAGTACTTAAGCTTCATTTTGGTATACAACATATTTCAAACTTAAGTTTTTTTTAGAACAAAGTTTGAAAAATTAAATTTCTATTGAACTTCACTCATTTTTTCTTTTGGCTAAAAGTGCCAAAATAAGGGCATCCTCCGAAGGTTGGCTATATGTGGCGTATAGCTACGTACTTAAGCTTCATTTTGGTATACAACATATTTCAAACTTAAGTTTTTTTTAGAACAAAGTTTGAAAAACTAAATTTCTATTGAACTTCACTCATTTTTTCTTTTGGCTAAGGTGCCAAAATAAGAACATCCTCCGAAGGTTGGCTATATGTGGCGTATAGCTAAGTACTTAAGCTTCATTTTGGTATACAACATATTTCAAACTTAAGTTTTTTTTAGAACAAAGTTTGAAAAATTAAATTTGTATTGAACTTCACTCATTTTTTCTTTTGGCCAAGGGGCCAAAATAAGGACATCCTCCGAAGGTTGGCTATATTTGGCGTATAGCTAAGTACTTAAGCTTCATTTTGGTATACAACATATTTCAAACTTAAGTTTTTTTAGAACAAAGTTTGAAAAATTAAATTTCTATTGAACTTCACTCATTTTTTTCTTTTGGCCAAGGGGCCAAAATAAGGACATCCTCCGAAGGTTGGCTATATGTGGCGTATAGCTAAGTACTTAAGCTTCATTTTGGTATACAACATATTTCAAACTTAAGTTTTTTTTAGAACAAAGTTTGAAAAATTAAATTTTTATTGAACTTCACTCATTTTTTCTTTTGGCTAAGGTGCCAAAATAAGGACATCCTCCGAAGGTTGGCTATATGTGGCGTATAGCTAAGTACTTAAGCTTCATTTTGGTATACAACATATTTCAAACTTAAGTTTTTTTAGAACAAAGTTTGAAAAATTAAATTTCTATTGAACTTCACTCATTTTTTTCTTTTGGCCAAGGGGCCAAAATAAGGACATCCTCCGAAGGTTGGCTATATGTGGCGTATAGCTAAGTACTTAAGCTTCATTTTGGTATACAACATATTTCAAAATTAAGTTTTTTTTAGAACAAAGTTTGAAAAATTAAATTTCTATTGAACTTCACTCATTTTTTCTTTTGGCTAAGGTGCAGAAATAAGGACATCCTCCGAAGGTTGGCTATATGTGGCGTATAGCTGAGTACTTAAGCTTCATTTTGTTATACAACATATTTCAAACTTAAGTTTTTTTTAGAACAGAGTTTGAAAAATTAAGCTTCTATTGAACTTCACTCATTTTTTTCTTTTGGCCAAGGGGCCAAAATAAGGACATCCTCCGAAGGTTGGCTATATGTGGCGTATAGCTAAGTACATAAGCTTCATTTTGGTATACAACATATTTTTTAAACTTAAGTTTTTTTTAGAACAAAGTTTGAAAAATTAAATTTCTTTTGAACTTCACTCATTTTTTCTTTTGGCTAAGGTGCCAAAATAAGGACATCCTCCGAAGGTTGGCTATATGTGGCGTATAGCTAAGTACTTAAGCTTCATTTTGGTATACAACATATTTCAAACTTAAGTTTTTTTTAGAACAAAGTTTGAAAAATTAAATTTCTATTGAACTTCACTCATTTTTTTCTTTTGGCCAAGGGGCCAAAATAAGGACATCCTCCGAAGGTTGGCTATATGTGGCGTATAGCTAAGTACTAAAGCTTAATTTTGGTATACAACATATTTCAAACTTAAGTTTTTTTTAGAACAAAGTTTGAAAAATTAAATTTCTTTTGAACTTCACTCATTTTTTCTTTTGGCTAAGGTGCCAAAATAAGGACATCCTCCGAAGGTTGGCTATATGTGGCGTATAGCTAAGTACTTAAGCTTCATTTTGGTATACAACATATTTCAAACTTAAGTTTTTTTTAGAACAAAGTTTGAAAAATTAAATTTCTATTGAACTTCACTCATTTTTTTCTTTTGGCCAAGGGGCCAAAATAAGGACATCCTCCGAAGGTTGGCTATATGTGGCGTATAGCTAAGTACTTAAGCTTCATTTTGGTATACAACATATTTCAAACTTAAGTTTTTTTTAGAACAAAGTTTGAAAAATTAAATTTCTATTGAACTTCACTCATTTTTTCTTTTGGCTAAGGTGCCAAAATAAGGACATCCTCCAAAGGTTGGCTATATGTGGCGTATAGCTAAGTACTTAAGTTTCATTTTGGTATACAACATATTTCAAACTTGAGTTTTTTTTAGAACAAAGTTTGAAAAATTTAATTTCTATTGAACTTCACTCATTTTTTCTTTTGGCCAAGGGGCCAAAATAAGGACATCCTCCGAAGGTTGGCTATATGTGGCGTATAGCTAAGTACTTAAGCTTCATTTTGGTATACAACATATTTCAAACTTAAGTTTTTTTTAGAACAAAGTTTGAAAAACTAAATTTCTATTGAACTTCACTCATTTTTTCTTTTGGCTAAGGTGCCAAAATAAGGGCATCCTCCGAAGTTTGGCTATATGTGGCGTATAGCTACGTACTTAAGCTTCATTTTGGTATACAACATATTTCAAACTTAAGTTTTTTTTTAGAACAAAGTTTGAGAAATTAAATTTCTATTGAACTTATCTCATTTTTTCTTTTGGCTAAGGTGCCAAAATAAGAACATCCTCCGAAGGTTGGCTATATGTGGCATATAGCTAAGTACTTAAGCTTCATTTTGGTATACAACATATTTCAAACTTAAGTTTTTTTTAGAACAGAGTTTGAAAAACTAAATTTCTATTGAACTTCACTCATTTTTTCTTTTGGCCAAGGGGCCAAAATAAGGACATCCTCCGAAGGTTGGCTATATGTGGCGTATAGCTAAGTACTTAAGCTTCATTTTGGTATACAACATATTTCAAACTTAAGTTTTTTTTAGAACAAAGTTTGAAAAATTAAATTTCTATTGAACTTCACTCATTTTTTCTTTTGGCTAAGGTGCCAAAATAAGGACATCCTCCGAAGGTTGGCTATATGTGGCGTATAGCTAGGTACTTAAGCTTAATTTTGGTATACAACATATTTCAAACTTAAGTTTTTTTTAGAACAGAGTTTGAAAAATAAAATTTCTATTGAACTTCACTCATTTTTTTTTTTTTTTTGGCCAAGGGGCCAAAATAAGGACATCCTCCGAAGGTTGGCTATATGTGGCGTATAGCTAAGTACTTAAGCTTCATTTTGGTATACAACATATTTCAAACTTAAGTTTTTTTTAGAACAAAGTTTGAAAAATTAAATTTCTATTGAACTTCACTCATTTTTTCTTTTGGCTAAAAGTGCCAAAATAAGGACATCCTCCGAAGGTTGGCGATATGTGGCGTATAGCTAAGTACTTAAGCTTCATTTTGGTATACAACATATTTAAAACTTAAGTTTTTTTTAGAACAAAGTTTGAAAAATTAAATTTCTATTGAACTTCACTAATTTTTTCTTTTGGCTAAGGTGCCAAAATAAGAACATCCTCCGAAGGTTGGCTATATGTGGCGTATAGCTAAGTACTTAAGCTTCATTTTGATATACAACATATTTCAAACTTAAGTTTTTACGAATTTTTTAGTGTGTGCATGTTTTCCAAAAAGTTTGTTGAAAGCCGAAAATCATCTCCCATGTAGAAATAAAGAAGAAGAACATACATCTCATATTCGGGTATATGATGTTGCCATATAAATTAACATTAAAATATCAGTATTTAATACATGGCAACTTTAACATTGTTTATATCTGGCCACTCTACCAGCAAATGTTCTTTGTTAAGCAGAAAAATAAAAACACGCAGTTTTGTTTTGAAATTCGTAAAGCCTTAAATATTGAGAATAATTTGAAATTATATATAATAAAACTAGTAAATTAACATGGCCATCTCTTCAATGTCGCAATGTGGAAAATGGCCCCCAGTCCGCACCCATTGGCATGATTGTATTGGGCATGGCCGGTTCTGGAAAAACGACATTGGTGTAAAAGCTAACACAGACTTCACTTAAACAATATAAACCTTATGTTATTAACCAGGATTCCGCTTGTCGGGTAACACCATATCATTGTAATATAGACATTAGAGATACCGGCAACTACAAAGAAGTTATGAAACTATAAATTGGGACCAGAGAAGCAAGCCGCAACGGCGCGGCTGACGGCTAGCCGCACAGCCGATTTTTTTCGACAAGCCACGCCGCCGATATACTCGGCTGATCGACGGCTCAATAGCTAGCTGATTATCTTTTATTCAATTTTTTTTTCTTATATTAGGCCAGAATTGGTTATTCAATTAATTTTTGGTATTTTTTAATATTATTTAAGTTTTTGAATATTTGCGTAAATCGGTATTTAATTAATTTAGTAGTACTGTTACCATATGGGCATTTCCCCAGAATGGTCTACCAGGATGAAAAAATAAAATGTTGATTATCATCCTCTTTTATTGTCTATTATTAGAAAAAAAGTATATGTTCTTATAAAATAATGGTTTCCTAGCATATCTGAGGTGTTTAACTTGACGAAATTGGGCTGGAAACTGGAAAATTTTATAATTTCCTGTATTTTCTACTTCTAAAGACAGTTTTATATACTTATTTTACATGCAAAAAATATGTTATGTTTACACTCTTTCTGCATAATCTCTCCATTACAATCAATTGTAAAAGGAGTATTAAGTTTTTTTGTTAAGGAAATTTGAAGACATCTATGGTAAAATGCATGGTGATAATAATAAAAAAACATATGGAAAAATCGTACGTTCGCGACCGGTACATAAGCCAGTTAAATAAAAGCCAAGAGAGATATTTTATTTTGTAAATACTGGATGGAGACCTACATTAATACACTTTTAAAATAAATTAATCACTTTTGAAAATTCCGTTTCATTACGCAGATTTTTACAGTTCACTACTGTCAGCCGAAGTTGACTTCTATTTTGCGTACGTTCGTGACCACACGTTTATAACTCTTATTATGAAAACTTAAACTCAATGAAATCCATCTTTTGTACTAAACATAGAGCTACCCAAATGCTATCGAATCGCAAAAAAAAAATGCTAGGAAAAGTTTTGTTTTCTACATTATTTCTACATCAAAAGCGTACGAACGTACGTTCGTGACCCCAGGAAATGCCCATATACAAATATTTATCTTATATTTAAAGTTTGGTGTGAAAAGAGTTTTACCGAAACTTTTTTGTATTAAATTCGTCTTTTATTGTCAGAAACTATAACAATTATGACTTTTTATAGATTATTATTTATTATATATATATTAAAAATATTTTAACCAACATTATCAATTATCAAGTGGTAACACTTAAATATAATTTTGAATACAGATTATTTAAAAGATTGGTTACCTAATATCCATTTTTTTGTTCAAATTGATTTTCATTCGTTTGAAAACTTTAAATATGTGTTCCTCATTACAAGTGGTAAAAAAATTGTGTTGTACAATTGATCAATGAGTCGAAAAATGTCAAGCAACTATATTCTGAAAAAGCCAGTACGGAATCTTAAATTGTAAAATCGGCCCTAAGTGTCTATAATTTTGTGAGGCATTATCTGTATCTGATATAAAGTTAATTCTTAACGTTGTTGTTACTTTTATTATTATCAACATTTCTAAAATAAAACTACGTTAAATGATATAATAAAAGTACCAACAAAGTTAAGAATTTGCTTTTTATTATAAAATTTGTGACAGTTTGAAAATTTTCTTCCAAAATTATTTAAACAATTTTAAATCGTTAATTTTCCCCTAAGAAGTCACACAAAGACGTGACGAAATATAGGATAAAATAAAACAATTATTTTTATAAAAAATAATAGGCCACAAACTTAATACATATATAAATTTTAAAAATTAATTAATTTACTATTTTAAAATGCCTATTGTTTCCAAATTTTAAGAAAATCCTAATGTTATATCTGGTACGACCGTAGTACAACTAAATGGTATTTTTTTTCTAAAAATTTTATTAATCTTTTATAATATTTATACTTTTTAAACTAATAAATCATTATTTGTCTTTTTGTTTTGTTTAACTGTTTGTTTATCTATATGTTTACTGTACATAAGTTCGGCGCAGCCGAATATTTTTTTTAGTCATCAAAAAAATCGGCGCAAAGCAGCTCAGCCGCCGCCGCCGAAAATTTTTAATCGGCTTGCTTCTCTGATTGGGACCCAATGGTGGCATTGTGACATCACTTGATTTATTTGCTACCAAATTTGAAAAAGTTTTAGAATTAAAAAAGCCGGCCAACAAGGTCATAAGTGGTGTATGGTAGATAAGCCAGGACAAATAGAGGTATTTACCTGGTCAGCATCGGGAACAATAATAACAGAGGCTTTGGCCACGATGTTTCCCACAATAGTGGTATATGTAATGGATGTGGTAAGGTCGGTTAGTCCCACAACATTTATGTCAAACATGTCGTACGCTTGTTCTATACTTTACAAGGCCCGCTTGCCATTTATAGTGGTGATGAACAAGGTAAAAGCAAAATTTTAATTTCAAAAATAAAAAATTGTAATGCTTTCTACTATAGGTCCAAGACCATGATTTTGCCATAGAATGTATGACAGACTTTGAATCTTTTCAGGAGTCATTGGATAATGAACAAAACTATATTAGCAGTTTAACACGCACCATGTCTTTAACGTAAGATGAGTGATTTAAAAACCTGCGGTATATCTTCGAAAACTGGTGTGGGTTTTGATCGTTTTTTCACTTTGATAGCGGAGGGAGCAGAAGAATATGAAAAGTTATCAATGTTATCAATAATATAAAATATTAATTGTTATTTCATTATAAATATATGTGTGTTTTAAAAAAAAACTTTATTAGACGATTAAAAATGCTAGCTAGGATATTATCTATGTATATATAAATCGGCTAAGGCAAAACAGTTAAGAACACTTTCCCCCTCTGTATGTCAACCGAATTAAACAAAATATACGCCATTTGAGAGGTATTTACTCAAAGACATGCACAATATACATATATTTTATTAAAATCTGTTCAATAATTTAAGAGTTATAACCCAGCTAGCATTTGGCTGATTATTTTTTGCAAAAATCACCCAAATGATTCTTTTCAGATCAGTTTTGAAGATTAAAAACTGATTTATCACTTGAGTGATTAAAAATGGATTCATATATGATTCATTTATATGTTTAATGATTTTTAACAATTTTGAATTTTTGGTTTTGCCAAATGAACAAATATAAAAATAGAAACTTTCATCGGTAGGGTACCATTTTCTCACAACGAGAGTATATATATGATCAGGGAAACCAGAAATATGCTCTAAAAAATGCGTTTTATGCGCATTAAATATGCAGCAAAAATTCGAAAATATGCCCTCAAAAATTTTAAAAATATGCCCCAAAAATCATAATTATAATCGGTAAAGCCCTAACCCCATAGTATTTACAGACCAATTCGAGAAGAATTTAATCTTCTGTAACATATTTTTTGTGCGAATATAACCTAAATGCCAACATAATTAGATGGCTTACGTACAGGAATAGTCTAAAGACCGATTTTTACTATTTACATAGACTTCGTCCTTGGTACAATTAAAATGCCTTTACCAAATTCGATCAAATTATGTACAAAATTGCAACTTGTACTTTGCGCACAAGGTAAACATCGACAGACAACCAGCCAGACGGACGGATGGGCGTCGTTAAACCACTTTAAAAAGTGATTCTCAGTCGATCGGTGTACTAAAAGATTCGTTCAGAATTGCTTTTTCCTTAATTTTTGCTTTTATGTAAAATTTTAAGGTTTTAGATAATGTTAAATAACAACCTGCTTTGTCTTCATTTTAGAGTAAAAATTAAATGTGGATGGCGAAATTAAAGCAACACGTTGGGTATACAGTCAGATAGATGTTAACCAAAATTTCGAAAAAAAATTTTTTTTTTTTATTTGCTGCGAAAGCTTACAATTAGGGAATGGTAAATCGATTTCGATTCCAATCGAATTTTTTGCAATCGAATTTACGTATGCGATTTTATACTGAAATCGATTATTGGGCTTTTAAAATCAATTTTTTTATTTTTATCAAAATTTTGCCAATTTTTAATTTTAATCTTAACTAAATCGATAAATTATGGGCATGCACAATAAAACTTATTTTTATGTGCGTCTGTAGGTATGCTTATGCAGTTTTCCAATTCTAAAGTTGTAGTTTTACGTATTAATCTATTAGAAGTATACCAACTTTCAACTTTAATATAAGGGCTCTTGTTATTCAGAAGTTAAAGTCATCAATGGACAGCGAACAAAACAGTCCTAAACATATCGTACCGAACCAAACACTGAAAGTCAGCTTCGTGAAAATCAACATATTATAGAAACACAACAGGTGACAACATGTCATTCCTGTGGAAATACGCTAATATTTAAACAGACCAGTGTAGTTTTAAGCAGAGTGAAAAAACAAAAAGTATGTAATTTATCCTATCAAATACGAAATATCTCTGCATCTTTCTGAAATCAATGACATGCAAACGTTTGTTTTCTAAAACTATCTTAATAGTAACTTAGCAAAGAAACAGACGCCACCGATCAGGAACTATTGTCGTAATCCTTTGAAATACTCTCCATACATTCAGGCTTATCACAGAAATCAATTCCGATCAAAAGTGATTTCGTTTTATATCAAGCAAGATACGAAATCACTTCCACTTTCGATCGGAATTAATTTATGTGACAGGCCGGATTGACTACACAAGAATACAATTTTAATATGTGAAATGTACATGCACTTGTTCCTCTGATGGCCATCTCAAAATTTACACATTTTCACTTTTTACAGAATTATAAAAAGTAGTCATATCTACCCACTGTAAAAATCTAATTTTAATTTCTCTAGTAGTAGTAGTAGTTTGCCTTTGCGATATAATTTATAAGTTTGCAAATTAATCTTAAACGATTTTGAAATCGATTTTGAGTTTCGATTAATCGATTTCAAAAACCGAAATAAAAAAAGGTCGATCGAAGAATCGAAAATCGATTTTGGAGTCCATTTACCATTCCCTACTTACCATAGCAATCAAAAAAATCGAATGTGTATCAAAATATGCCCTAAAAAGGCAAAATATGCGCTAAAAACTTAAAAAGTGCTGCAAAATGGCTCTTTTAACTAAATTATGCAAAAATATGCTCCAAACGGTAAAATATGCCAAAATATGCACTAACAAATCGATGCCAAAATTAATAAAAAGCTCTTAACGGATAGATATATTATTTATGCCTTCATTGGTCGCACAATGAAAAACATGCAATTGCATATTTGTGGTTTCCCTGTATTTGATACATACTATCTTACATGTAAAATAAGTTTGTATATAAAAATCTCTTTAGAAGTAGAAAATACAGAAAAATATAAAATTTTCCAGTTTCCAGCCCGATTTCCTCAAGTAAAACAGCTGAGATATGCTATGAAACCAATCTTTTATAAGAACAAAGACTTTTTTTATAATAATCTATCTTTGTCTATATACATAGGTATATAAAATATGATGTCTGTATGTATGTAAGTAACGTATCGACACTAAAACGGCTGCGCCGATTTTGATGAAATTTTCAGGAAATCTTCCGAATATTCAGGCGGGTGACACTGTGAAGTCTGATTTTTGATTTTCGGTCTGCGGGCGGAGGGGCGTGGCAAAATCCAATTTTCATATGGCACCACCAATGACATCTATATAATTGTGACGATTTTTTCTTTGAAATGATCGCCATGGTCCAACTTAGATTTATACGCAAAGAAAATTTTGCCCCGACCACTTTTTTCAAATTACCTAAATTCTGAAAACGGCTCCATCGATTTGACAAATTTTTCTCTTAAATGTTCGTATTAATCCATTTTTAGTTTTGATCGAAAGAAAAATTTACTACGCCTACTTTTACGCCCACTTTTCCTATTAAGCGCATAACTTGAGAACGGCTTGACCGATTTGGACGATTTTTTCTTTAAAATGATTGCCATGGTCCAACTTTTTTCGATTTACCTAAAATCAAAAAACGGCTCCATCGATTTGACTAAATTTTCTTTTAAATGTTCATATTAATCAATTTTACGTTTTCATCGATGGAAAAATGTACCACGCCTACTTTTACGCCCACTTTTTCTATTAAGCGCATAACTAGAGAACGGCTTGACCGATTTGGAAGATTCTGCCCCGCCCACTTTAACGACCACTATTTTCGATTTACCCAAAATCAGAATCGATTTAACTAATTTTTCTTTCATGTTGGTATCTTTTTAACGGATTTTAAAAATCGAACGCAAACATTTTTCCTAATTTGGACAGGACAACGTCTGTCGGGTCAGCTAGTAAACAATAAAAGACGATGATAATCAATATTTTATTTTTTCATCCTGGGGAAATGCGCATATGTATGTTTAAAATTTCATCAAAACCGGTATGATACTTTCGGATAGGTTTCGGTCCCTTCATTTTCCTAGCTTTCAAAAAAAATGTAAACCCTATGTGTTTTATTTACGCTGATCTATCTTATATATTTTCGGAGTGGTAGTAATTCTCCCGATGTCCCCCTTTTGGTCCTAATTAAAAAAAAAAATATTACATATTTCCAATTTCATCAAACTTTGTTCAGCTTTAAGTCAGCTCTCTTCTAAAACGATCATTTTAATATTTTCTAAGTATAGCAGGCTTAGCGCCTCTGGACCATATCCTAAGCACTAAAGTACAGTATATGTCCGTTAGAAGGTTCCATTATTCATTTTGTTGCAAAAACTTTTAAAATAGTTATTTCTTTTTATACCCTCCACCACAATTAGTTGTGAAGAGGGTATATTAAGTTTGTCATTCCGTGTGAAACTTTTTTATTATTCATCTCAGACCCTATAAAGTATATATATTCTGGGTCCTTGAGTAACTTTAAGTCGATTTAGCCATGTCCGTCTGTTGCAAACACGCTCACTTTCGAAATTTAGAAATTTAATTTTTAAACTTTGTTCTAAAAAAAACTTAAGTTTGAAATATGTTGTATACCAAAATGAAGCTTAAGTACTTAGCTATACGCCACATATAGCCAACCTTCGGAGGATGTTCTTATTTTGGCAACTTAGGCAAAAGAAAAAATGAGTGAAGTTCAATAGAAATTTAGGGCCTGTTCGTCGATAACGAATGAAGACTTCGTTCGCTTAAATTACATTTAAAACAAAAACAAATTATAAAATATTGTTTTTGTTTTGCATGTAAACTATGCGAACGAAGTCTTTATTCGTTATCGACGAAAAGGCCATTAATTTTTCAAACTTTGTTCTAAAAAAAACTTAAGTTTGAAATATGTTGTATACCAAAATGAAGCTTAAGTACTTAGCTATACGCCACATATAGCCAACCTTCGGAGGATGTCCTTATTTTGGCCACTTGGCCAAAAGAAAAAAATGAGTGAAGTTCAATAGAAATTTAATTTTTCAAACTTTGTTCTAAAAAAAACTTAAGTTTGAAATATGTTGTATACCAAAATGAAGCTTAAGTACTTAGCTATACGCCACATATAGCCAACCTTCGGAGGATGTCCTTATTTTGGCACCTTAGCCAAAAGAAAAAATGAGTGAAGTTCAAAAGAAATTTAATTTTTCAAACTTTGTTCTAAAAAAAACTTAAGTTTGAAATATGTTGTATACCAAAATGAAGCTTAAGTACTTAGCTATACGCCACATATAGCCAACCTTCGGAGGATGTCCTTATTTTGGCCCCTTGGCCAAAAGAAAAAAATGACTGAAGTTCAATAGAAATTTAATTTTTCAAACTTTGTTCTAAAAAAAACTTAAGTTTGAAATAAGTTGTATACCAAAATGAAGCTTAAGTTCTTAGCTATACGCCGCATGTAGCCAACTTTCGGAGGATGGTCTTATTTTTGCCCCTTAGCCAAAAGAAAAAATGAGTGAAGTTCAATAGAAATTTAATTTTTCAAACTTTGTTCTAAAAAAAACTTAAGTTTGAAATAAGTTGTATACCAAAAGGAAGCTTAAGTTCTTAGCTATACGCCGCATAGAGCCAACCTTCGGAGGATGTCCTTATTTTGGCCCCTTAGCCAAAAGAAAAAATGAGTGAAGTTCAATAGAAATTTATGAGTGAAGTTTAATAGAAATTTATTTTTTTTTTTAACTTAAAATATATATTTTTAAGGAATCCAACACAAACATTTGTAAACTAATTTAAATATATTAGTTTTCTAATAGTTTGTTGCAATATTTTAATTATTTATTATTTTATAAATATCATTTCCGGGTTTACTTTGTTATCTTGTTAAAAGCCGAAATACTCTCCCATACACCGAAAACAAGAAGAAGATATTATTCTCTATAAAATAGCTAAAGTTGCCATATCTATTCACAATATTTCGCTATTTTAACTTGGCCGCACCTAAGTTTAGTTCTGCTCAGCCGGAAATACTCAATTTTAATCAGGTTAAGAGAGACATATTCTGTTGATCTCTTTTTATTTGAGTGAAACAAGATTTACTTTGTTAACTACTTTGTTATCTTCTCGTCCACTGTTTTACATAAGGTTTATAATATGCGGTCACAAACGTACATGTAATTTGCTTCTGACATTGTCTCTCTTTTTTTCGCATTGTTATTGCAGAAACCAAAGTAGTTCTCGGTTTCAAAATAGATTGCTGCCGCTACGAAAATATTTATTTGCGCCGTTAAATAATTTAGACATCTTGAATTTTTTTCTTTTACTTTAAAGATAATAATTTAGAATTTTATAATTAAACGGTTTTTATGTATATATTTACATAAATTCTATTCAATGGTGAGATAAGCATACATATCTTGGTATTGTAAAATATTAACTTCAGCCTGCTAATGATTCCTTCAATAGTTGACGCCGCTGCCAGTTTCTTCCCGGCATAGATTTCTGATGTCAGATGGTTTGTCAGAAGAAAATAGAGCACGCTCTAATTGAAATTTTGTCAGATGACTTTGCGTCTGACTTTTACAGAAGCAAAGTTAAAAAGGTAACACACGACATGTATGTGTTTTGCAGTGGGAAATTTGACATGTCAGATGACAAAAACATGTCGTCTATATGCTGCTTAAGGTATATTTTATGGAAATTGTATGAAAATTAGAAGTTTTGACATGAAAAATACGCTTGATGCCCTTACTTAGTTAGCTCCTTCATTGGCATGCGTTTTGAAAGACTCGTTAGACAATCTCTACATACATCATAAACGATTTCCTTTACGATTAATATAAGCATTTTTCGCTGCGTTATGGAAGAAGCTCTCTTAGGTATCAGCACGTGTAACAGTTTTTCCCGTGCAAGGAATTGTCTTCAATTAAAAAATTAGCTCGTCGACTATCAAAACCACTCTTTGTGAGATTCCAGTATACTCCTTGACGATTGAAAATGCTAGCTGGGTTGAAATAACATTTTAATAAAATATAAATTTATGTATTAATAAAATAATTTTTTTATTCTACTTTTAAATCAAACACTTTGCTTTAGCTGCACTTTTGTGCAAGTAACAACAATTGTGTACCTGCACATTAAGGCAGGTAAATGCATTTAAGATAACTGCATTTTTGATTTAGCTGCACAAAAAATCGTGCAAAGGAGATTGTGCAGCTAAGTCAAAACTACTGTAATTCATTTAAAGTTGTTTACGATGAAATTGTGAGTTAAGATCAATTTGTTAAACCAGAATAATTGTAAATTAATATTAAACAATTAAATCATCGAAAAATTCGATGTCGTTATTGTTCATCTCATGGGAATCACTCATTAGTTTCAAATAATCATAAGTTTTAAATAATTTGACAACATTTACCCAACCTTTTGAGTCCAGATCTACAATAAAAAAAAAGTAAGAAAGTATAGTCGGTAAAACCCGACTTTATGACACCCTACACCACATTTGAACCTTTCTGCCAAATTTTATCAAATAATCTCTAAATATTGTATTGTTATGGTAAAAATATTTGGCTAATTGATAAAATCGAATAAACGGTTGCTTAATGTAACCTATTTTTCAAATTACTTTTAACGATGTTTACTTGGCTAAACACCCTCTCTACTTCAGCATTAGACCATGGAAGTGAGAGAAAATTTATAGTCAAATCTGAAATTTCTAAAAAAAATTTGTTGCCGCCTGCATCTCTTTATTGAAATACTTGCAACCAGAAATAAACAGCGACGTTTGTGTTGATCCATTTTATAAATTTAATAGCGAAATACTGTTCCTTTATTTTGAAAGATGTTTCAGCGTCATAGTTTATAGCGATTTTCAACATTTGTAAAAGTTGTGATTTAAATTAAAGGAGTTTTAATTGTTCAAAATGTTTATGTTACTTTTATAATTAAATAAAAATTATTCTTTTAAAAGAAAAACGGCAAAAAAATTTTAAGGCTAAACAAGTTGAAAAAGGCTAAAAACTAATGGCTAAACTCATTTTTTAATGGCTAAACAGGGTGAAAAATTGCTAAATCTAGCCACTAAATGGCTAAATTGGCAACACTGCCTAGCTCTAACCTCGTAAATAAAGTTTTTGGTAAAACGAATGTAACTTTCTTTTATAACTTTTTTTTCATTTGAAATCTTAAAATCTTTACAAGCCTTCTCAAAATTGTACCCCAAATAGCAAAGTTCAACTAAATTATCCTCTATATAATCGTAGTTTTAAAAAATGGTAGAAAAAAATGAAAATTGCAAAAAGCACTAAAGGCACTAACGAAAAATTGAAAAAGCATTAAGTTAGTACTTTTTTTTAGTTTGGCACTATGGATAAAATTTTGGCGTTTTGAGGCATCAAAAAGTACCATAAATAGTGCCAAAAGCACTAAGTAGGCATCGCTGTTCAGAATAGAACTCGCCATCAAAATCTTTCCAGAACTCTACAATATTATTTCCGTCTGGAGCATTTACTTCGCTTCGTAGTATGATTAGTTCTGATTGAATATCAAATTCGTAGTTGCTTACATCGCAACGAAAAGGGTTTTAGAAAAGAAATAATAGCGGTTGTACAATTATAAAATCTTGAAACCTGTCTTGAAAATTATTGAAAAGTATTTCAAATATTTCGGCATATTCATATCTTATGTCGATTTCGTTATTTTAGTAAACAGTTAGGGTATTCATAGTGGTAAGTAAAATAGTAAGGGTATTTACGGTGTTGGGTTACTCATACTTCAAACATCTGTGCATACATTTTAATTCTACCTAATGGTATATCACAACTTTTTACAAAATAACAAATACGCACCTGAGTTTGCCTGTAAAAATGTATAAGGTCATCATAACGGTCAAAGTTACGTTAAATAGTTACCATAAATTGGTAAGGTTAACTCTTTGGGGTCGGTCATATAATTGTAGCATAAAAAAGTAGGCAATCAAAATGGTGCGAAATAATAAAGTTTCATTAATACATCAATAAAACACATATTCTTACCCAAAAATTTTACCTACTGTTACATTTGCTTTTATGTGCATATATTGGTAATTTACACATACATAAATTGTAGCAAAACAAGACTTTTTTAACTTGTTTTTCAAATATTTTTACTTACTTAACAAAAGTGTTTTCGAAGAAAAGAAAAAAACCATCGACGCGATTGGTACAGAAACCAAAATATTTTTACGAGCACAAAATACCAACAAATTCTTGTGGCTATTTTTTTCTTAAGTCTTTTTAACGAAAGAAAAAGGACCCTTTTACAGGCATCAAATAATTTTTTTTTTACAAACAAAACACATATCGTTAGCTTAACTGCAAAACAATGTAGATATTATTGGAAAATTTGAAATTGGCTTGTTTTGTATATTACGATTCACGATACATATTTTTATAAAAATTGTAACTTCTATCTTAAAAAATAACCAAGTTATTTACAAAATTACAAATGACGTATCACCAAAAACATATATAATTATTTTTAACAACATAATTTATAATCACACTCAAGAAAAAAATTAGCAGAGTTTTTAATTCTCTTTATTAGAACACATTAATCTTTTTAAACATCAAAACTGGGTTATCTTTTTTATAACTATTATTACCACGGTGTTAGTGGAATTAGAGATCACATAATGATTTATAATAATAATTTTCAGTATTACATAAGAAAAAATAAAAAAGGGCTGTAAAATTATAAGAACCGAATCGATATACATAATATACGATAATATATGTAAAATAAAAACTGTAATAAGTGTGACTATCAGCTTCTTCCACATAGGACTGATAGAAATTTTGAAACGCTAAGAATTTCCAAGAATAAATGGCAACATTTACAGGATTCATAGCTAAATTTAATGTAATAAATTTTTTAGTTTAAACCACTACTTATTAGTATTTAAAATCAATAAAAAATTATACATAATAGGTATGTTATAATATCTATAATAATATAAATGCTCCACATTGTTAAATGCAGCACTGCCTGCGCGGCATCAGAAAAGCAAACTTATTTTACCACGTCGACGCATACCTACACAGAAAAAAATTACGACAAATCAATTGTCATATTGAACACCAAATGCTTCAATACAATTAACTTTTTAATTGAAAAGGCACCAACAACCAAATTTGTAAATATAAAAAATACTTTTGTTAATTCAAATTGTTGAAATTCAACAAATATTTTAAACAACGAAGTTGTAATATTGAATATAGTATTTGTTAACAATTATATACATATTTTAATTACGAGTTTGTCGTATTAATAAAATATTTTGTTAAGAACTAGCTAATTGCCTTTTGAAAGAATCAAATGCATTTAAATTATTTGCTTAATTCATTTTTATGAAAATATAAATTTAAAACTACATCACAAACACCATTAATATTTATTTCAGCATACTGATTCAGACTTAGAACTGGATGCTCAATAATGTTTTAACAGCTTCATAAAAGGGATTTTTGACACAATTATCGATTAGTATTTGAAAACTAAAATCAACGAAAGACCGTTTAAAATCTCTTAATTTTTCAAATTACAACTTTACTTACCCCTAAGATTGATTCAGTTTTTAAATAATCTGCCTATCTTTTGGCCTTTTATTTTAGTGATTTGAACCCAAAATATTTAAAACTTTTTCGTATTAATTTTTTTTTTTTTTTGATACAAAATAAATTTTATTATATGTATTTATTTTTTAACTGAAACAAATTTTTAATATGACAATTTACAAACATGTCAATTAAGAAAATTGTTAAATATATTTGGAAAACTTTTAAAAATGTTCATTAATAACTTAATAACTCTTGTCATTTTTTTCTGTGTAATGATGTTACATATTAATCGTGTGATTATCATATATGAAGGGATTTAAGCACAAGTAGCTTAAGTGCCTTTTTCTAGAATTGAGTTTACATATGGAATTAAAGGTGAAGTTCGGAGAAGTTGTCCAGAGCACAAGAGGTTAATGTAGGATTCTCATCCGGACGCTAGATATGGTTAGCAATTCAAGCACTTGACATTAAAATACCTGTTTCGCTTGGAGCACAAGCGAAACAACAGCTTTTGTCTCATTATATAAGTATATAATTATATATAATATATATAAACCTATTAAAGTCCGTATCGCATATTGTTGTTTATGGCTTCAATGTTAAGCGGCTCATTACTTGCAATAAAATTGTTCAATTTTACGGTGGCACAATATATTGGCAACAATCAAAAGACTTTTGAAGCTATAATGAGGCCCAGTGATGCCAACTTTTTGAGAGCAAAAAGCACTTTAAAATTTAAAAAAGCACTAAAAAGCACTATTTTAAGCAAAAAAAAGCGTATAAAAGCACTAAGCCATTTTTACATTTTAATTAAACACAAAAAAAGGCGACGGTGTTGATGTGGGACCATTTTTATTTAAAAATAAATAATAAATGTATTAACATTTGCATATCAACATTGTTTTTTCTATGTTTCATTGGAAGAAAGATCTCTACAGACATAAGATGGTTGAGTGTAAACATTACAGCATGAATTATGTCGGCGACGTCCATATATAACGTGAAGAATTGAATTAACAGAGCTTAAGGATAATCGGTTACCGATTTTGCATTTACTGTAGTTCATCGAAATAAATGTTCTTTCAACGCCCGCGTTAGAGTATGGAAAACTTAAAATTCTTCATACAAAATTGGACAATAAAAATCGTTGACTTCTACCCAAAAAAGATATGTTCGTTGTTTATTTTTCCATCAACAATTCCTAATATTTTCCAAGCCATTTTCTATTTTTGAAAAAGTGTCAAAATCTTTAAAAAAAAAATTACCTAAAACATATACATCGTTTTTACAACGATTTCTTAATATGTTTTCAACCCTTAATAGTGCACCGTTTTGTAAAATTTCCTAGCTCTAACTTCGTAAATAAAATTATTGATAAAACGAATACAACTTTCTTTTATCACTTTTTTTTATCATTTGAAATCTTATAATCTTCTCAAAATTGTACCCCAAATAGCTCATCTTAATCATCCTCTATATAATCGAAGTTTTAAAAAATTGTAGAAAAACAATAAAAATTGTAAAAAGCACTAAAGGCACTAACAAAAAATTTAAAAAGCACCAAGTTAGTGCTTTTTCTTAGTTTGGCACTAAGGATAAAATTTTGGCGTTTTGAGGCATCAAAAAGCACCATAAATAGTGCCAAAAGCACTAAGTTGGCATCGCTGGTGAGGCCATTAATACTGATACGCTATATATAAAAAAACAAAAAGTTCAATGTTATATATATAAATAAAGAAAAGTGGGCCTAATTTTGGGGCGTGGAATAGAAGTGAGTACATTAAAGGCTAGAAATACAAAGTTTTAGAAGTGCTTTCTTGTCACGTGAAAAAAATTGGTCATTAGGGTGGTACTTTCCAAGATGGCATAAGTGGCGCCCAGAATTTAATGTCGGTTTAAAATGTCACCAAATGCAAAAATGAAGCCATAGACGAGCCATGAATTAAGATATGCAATATGTTATGATCGGACTTTAAATGGTGACGCAGTATACAACAAACTAAAAGGGCGGTACCCAGAGGCGTGGAAAAAAATTAAAAAAATTTTCAAGAATCCTTTTCAACTAATCTTTAATCTTAGGGGGTGACTGGCTCAACTTTTTTTGTATAGGGACCGAACCACTCTAGTGCATACATTAAATTTAAATTGTACTTTACATTTATATTTAAAATGTACCTTTGGTAATTATCAAAAAAAAAAAAAAACTTAAAGTTAATAAATTACAATTTATACGAAGACTTTTTAGCTTGTTTTTTAGAGTTGATTGTGGAACAGGGGAAAACACGTTTAACAGATATTGTCTTAAAATGTAATTTCCTTTGGATTTAGTATCCCACTAAACGCCTTTATACCCCGTTTTGCCAAACTTTAAAACACCAAGCAAAAAAGTCAGTCTAAAGTCCGTACGAAAGCATATATATATATAGTTATGTACAAAGTACTTCAAAAAAGAGGTATACGGGCATGTTATGACACTCGCACTGCTTTACAATTGTGCGTTGAAGGAGAGGTGTTCTGTAAAACGAAATCGCAAGAATCTTAGCGAGCTCAAATCGCAACAATATACTGAAGTGATCTCACAAAATTTTTAAGAAATTATTGTATGCCAATAAATTTAATTTAATATTTTTTTTTTATTTGAATTGAAATTAGTAAAATGTTCTTCAAATTTTTATTAGAAAAGGAAATTTAAAATAGGTTCTGTAGCTTTATCCATTATGTTCCTTTTCCTTGGCGATATCAATCCGCAAGAATAATATTAACTAAGTACCAATCGCAAGCAAAATTTATTTCCTTGGTACTCCACCAGTAAAACGTCTGAGTTATATATGGTTCTCCACCAGACACATGAGTTTTTTTCTTTGGTTCTCCACCAGACAACACATCAAAACATTGAGGTTAAAAACGATTGCATATAGTTAAAGCAGATACCGCAAAAACTGTAACTCGGTACAGTTATACGACGCCGAAACACTAACCAATGCGGGGTGACAACGCAAAACGCAACAAAAGCAGACAAACAAAAACGACCTGTTTGCCCTTAAGAATAATGAAAGCGGGAGTTGCTTCTCCACTCAGTGCACTTTTACGACAAGTGTGATCGCAATTAGCTTAAAAGTAATCGTTGTATTGTACAGCACCACTTTCAGAACAATAAAAAAATTGTTTGCATCGATTTTTTTTTGTGGCACTTTACAATATTTTATTAATGTAAATACAATTTATTTATATTTTTAATTTCGTTAAACTGGTTTTTTTTCTATATGCATATTTAAAACAAACGACACAACTGATGCAAAATTATTTTACAAATGTCGATAACAAAATTTTATTAGAGTAAAGATTTTTGATTGCATCTTAAACATATTTTGAAAACACGTATAGAAAGTTATCATGTTATGGCTGTTAAATATCATTAAATGGTTGTAAGTAACATAATATGTTTTTGAAGTTATCATTATTTAGTTTTTAGAAAAATAAATATTTTTCAGTCAACAATACTCAAATTTATAATATCGATAAACATTTATATGTTCACAGTTACTATAATATTGATTATATTTTATATCTCCGCTTGTACATAAGTACTTATAATACTAGAATCCAAAAAAAGCTAGTTAAAATTTAGTAAGTTAGTTAAAAGAAAGTACAAACAAAAATAAGAATTATTGAATAAATTTGGTGTTTTAGTTGGTGGAGTGTGGGAGTAAAGTGGACTGTATGATCGAGCTAGGAAAACACCAATTTATTAACATACAATTTCTCGTTGGTATGAGAAATTATACGAGGACAACGTGCAATAAATAAGAAATTATGTGTTAGATTTGAGAAGTAATACGGTATATGGGCACATGTGAGCTCACCTTATAATCCCTTGGGGTTGAATGGAGGATAATGAATAAGCAAATTGGGTTTAAATTTTAATTTCACAATTTTATTAGTGTATTCAATAAGATTAATTAAACTTATGGTGTACAAGGCAAGATTGTACCTCTGTATGATTTATGCAGTATTCTCCTTTTAGACAATTTTAAGTATTCAATTTATAGGTAACTTTTCTTATTTTTTAATGATTTTAAGAACTTTACAATCTGATGGTTTTTTAACAATATTGTTGCATTTCAAAAAAAACTACATTTTAGGTTTAATTTACTCTACATGAGCCTTTTAGCATAACTTCGAATGCTCTTTTCCACTCATTCACAATAGCGAGGTTCGTTATTACATATTTCTATAAACATTTTTTCTTATCTGTCTAATTCAAATTTCAGTTTCTTTTAAATTAAAACGTTTTTAATTTACCAAAAAAATTATATAAATAAATTAAAATTATGGTATGATTTTGAGTACAAAATTTTGGAATTTTGTACATTCCGACCACCAGAGTGAAAATAATTCAAGGATTATTTATGTTGAACACACAAAACCTGAGCCAAAGATCTGATTGCTTCCGAAATTATATGGGAATCTGGTACCGTGGTAGCTACTGGCTGGGGTTTGTTTTGAGTTGATGATGTGGGACTAGGACGTCGATTATTGGTGGATTCTTGCAAAATGGTTACATCTCTAGGATTACGGCTGCTTGATGCTTCTGTACTAGTAAATCTCGCTGGGGAACGGCGTACAGGTATACTACCCGAATTTCTGTGATTTAAACGGCTCTTTACGTTTGGATGTAGAAGCGTATGGTGATATTTTCCGCATATTCTGCACGTATCCCTGGAAGGACATGCTCGCAAATCGTGGCTTTTGGCGAGGCAATTAACACAGTAGCGATGCTTGTCTACAATTTGGTTTCTGGTATTCACATCCATATTGAGGAACCGTTCGCAGAACCGAATGGAATGGAACCGTTTACAAAGGCGGCATTGGTATATATCTGGATCGCGTCTTTGTTGGCGTGAACTTTTATAAGGACGTCTTGGTCTGTCAAAAGAAATTAATGCAAAAAAGAAGGAGGAAAGAGAAAAAATAATTATTAATATAAATTAGTAATGAAGTTTGGTTTATACGTGAGTTCTAATAAATGGTGAGCTGATTTAATAAAGAGTGGATGAACAAAATAAGAGATTAGAAATATAAATATGAGTGACTATGCATGAGTTCAAGAAATATCATCGCCATTGAGTAATGGCAAAAAACAAAGTTTTACTATGGGACGGGTAATTATACCATTTGCAGTTCTAACGTCTGCAATCCGAACATTATCATCGCTTGCGGTGTGTGTCTTGTCGATTCTCCCTAGACGCCATTCTGAAGGGGGTAATAATTCGTCCATTATAACAACTAGGTCGCCAGGTCTAAGATTAGGTGAGGAATTTTTCCATTTGTATCGCTTGTGCAGTGATTTCAAATAATCTTCCTTCCATCTTAAAGAGAGCTGATGATGGATTACTTTTAGTCTCTCCCACCGATTAATAAGTCCTGTTTTGTGGTCATTTATATCAGGAAAACTCATTATAGGGGCGCCTCTAAGGAAATGTCCGGGAGTGAGCGCGGTTAAGTCTGAAGGGTCCTCTGACACAGCTGAAATAGGACGCGAGTTTAATATTCCTTCAATTTGAGTAAGGATCGTAGAGAACTCTTCATAGTTGAACTTAAATGAGCCAGTGACTCGTTTTAAATGAAACTTAAAACTTTTTACGGCTGCCTCCCATAAGCCGCCCATGTGAGGAGCATGAGGAGGGATAAATCTCCATTCGGCTATCTCCGATGATGTAGATTTTATGAAATTGTCGAATTCGCGATTTAACTGTCGGCTGGCTCCAATAAAGTTTCTACCATTATCCGAATATAACCTGCAAGGGAGTCCCCTCCTACCAACAAAACGAGAGAAGGCTGCTCGAAATGAAGCTGCTGATAAATCTGAACACACTTCTAAGTGAATGGCTTTTGTACTTAAACATATAAATACACACACATACATAGCCTTTAATTGTTGCGGCTTTTCTGAGAGATGAGCTTTTTAGTTCAAAGGGACCAGCGAAATCTATTCCAGTATTTTGAAATGGGATTGTAAAGGTGCATCGTTCAGTAGGTGAGGGTGCCATGATTTGAGAACATGGTTTTTTTTTATATATAATGCAGGTTTTGCAATGGTGAATAACCTTTTTTACATGACTTTTTAGACGAGAAATGTGGAATTCGGTTTGTATCATTCTACACATTAAGTTACATTCGGCATGAGCAAGAAATGTATGTAAGTATTCTAAATACAGTTGGCATAGCTTTGAAGATCCAGGTAGTATTATTGGGTGGCGTTCGTTATATGGAAGTGGTGCATTTGAAAGCCCACCGTTTACCCGTAAAATTTTGTCAGAGTCCAAAAAAGGATTAAGCGTTTTTAGTGATATTGGATATTGGTATAGAGTTTGATATATCTTTAAGTTCCGACGGATAATAGTGTTTTTGAGCTAATATTAACAATCGAGATTTTACGAATTTAATTTCCCTGTGCGTGAGCGCTAGTTCAGAGTATTGAAATTGTGTTCTATATTTTGAGAGACTATTATGTAAAAATCGAAATGTATATGATAAAACTTTAAGAGCCCTGTGGTATGACGAGAACAAATGTAAAATGTCGTGTTCTTGGACAGCAGTATGAAGACATTTTACTTTTTTTTCGATTTCTGTGGGTTGTGAAAAACTCTTTTTCGGCCATTCTGACTGGGGTTTTGTTAGCCAAGATGGCCCTTGCCACCACAAGATGTTATTCGCGAGTTCTTCCGGTCTGCATCCCCGAGTACCGAGATCCGCAGGATTATCGTGAGTTCTCACGTGACTCCAATTCGCATTAGGTAATGTGTTGTGAATCTGTGACGTTCGATTTGCGACGTAAGTTTCCCAGTTCCAAGGGGGCTTGGATAGCCATCCAATCACAATCAATGAGTCCATCCATAAAAATATTTCGCATTGAGGCAGGCTTAAATAGTTCGTAACATATTTAACCAGTTTAGTTAAAAGCAGTGCACCATTGAGTTCTAATCTGGGAAGGGAGATTGGTTGTAGTGGAGCTACCTTACTTTTGGCTACAATCAAATTACAAGATACTACATGAGATAAACTTTGACAACGTAAATAAACGTTGTTTAACGTGAATTTGTGTAATATCCTTGGGATTATACTGCAGCCATCTTGATATTCTTATTTTATCAATTTGAGAGAGATCTATGATTAGTTTATTCCATCTTTCTAAGATTTCAGTGCTGACATTGTCGTCCCACTCCAGGCCTTCGAGTTGTTGCATTAGCATTTTGGCTCTAACTACTATGGGTGTAATCCAACCTGCAGGATCGAAAATTGAGGCAATGGCTGACAAAATTTTTTTTTCGTAATGTGTTCAGAATGAGGTAATGGTAAGAATGAGTACGTGAAGTTATCAGTAAGCGCATTCCATTTGATTCCTAACGTTTTTGTGGAGCTAGCTTCCTGAAATTTGAGAAGGTCTGAGTCATACAGATCCTCGCTTGGGATATTTCCGAGTAACTCTTTATTATTTGCAGTGATCTTTTTTAATGCAAATCCCGCAGATTTGAGTGTTTGTAAGATTTGATATTGAGAATTTTTTGCCTCTTCGAGGGAGTGGCCTCCAGACAATATGTCGTCCACATATGTTTCTTTAAGTAATATGTCCGCCGCCTTAGGATAAACATCCTTGGAGTCTTCTGCCAATTGGTGCAGAGTACGAATTGCCAAGAAAGGTGCACAATTTACCCCGAATGTGACTGTTTTGAGTTGGTAGTCTTTTATTTTACTAGTGAGATGCTGTTGGTAAATTATGCGTTGATAAGGTCTGTCATCTGGGTGGACCCAAATTTGTCGATATATTTTTTGTATGTCACCACAAAAAACGTATTCATAACTTCGCCAGTTGAGAATTATAGTCATGAGATCGGACTGTAATGTAGGGCCAGTGTGTAAAATATCGTTTAGTGAGTACCCCGATTTGGATTTGCGTGAGGCATTGAAAACTATCCTTACTTTAGTAGTTTTGTGTTCCGGGCGAACAACAGCGTGGTGAGGTAAATAAAAAGAGAAATATTTGGTACATTATTTCGCGGAATGAGGTTGGTTCCATATGGTTTAAGGATAAGTATTCATCTAGAACATTATTATATTCTTTTTCGAGTTCGGGTGTATTAGATAGTGATCGATTAATCCGAGAATTTTGAACAAGTGCTAAGATTCGAGACGAGCCGAGAAATTTAGAGTTTGGGAATTCTTTTCTGAATGGAAGTCTTACAATATATCTTCCGCTTTCATCCCTTGTTGTTGTTTGCTTGTAAAAATTTTCGCAAAATTCATCATCTTCTGAGACTAAGGGCTGAACCGGAATTTCTTCTTGTTCCCAAAATCGCCTTAAAGTATCATTTAGCAAAGAGTTTTGAGAAGGAATTACTGTTGTTGTGAATGTGTGCACTGTGTTACCCTGCACCGGTCCGCTTAGAACCCATCCGAATATCGTATTATACGCCGATGCTTGGCCGCAGATATTTTTCTTTATTCCCTCAACGTTAATGAAGTGTTCCGAGTCATTTCCAAGAATTAGGTCTATTGAGGAAGAGTTGTTGAAGTTCGGATCTGCTAGATCAAGATTTTTAAGTTGCTCCGAATTCGGCAATTCAAAGGATATTGAAGGGATTTGCTTTGTTACTTTCGGAAGGACAATGGCGTTTACATTGAATTTTAAATTGCAACGCTTTGCAAGCAGTGTTATTATACATTCTTTGTTTGCTGACTGGGTTTGGCCGCCTATTCCAATAATTTCTACATTGGACCTTTTATAGGGTAATTGGAGAATATTTCTGACTCTTTCTGACAAAAAAGTTCTTTGAGAACCTGGGTCAATCAGTGCTCTTACTGTAAATAGTTCCCCTCTGAGTTCTATTTGTACAAGCGCTGTTCGAAGTAATATATATTCATTATTTGATGAAAAATTTGAATGTACTTGGGAGTTTTGGGAGGTCGAAGGCAATTCATCTCTATTTTCCGTTTTGTAAACACGAGAATCATTTTTTTTAGATGTTAATGAATCTTTGGAATCTCTAACATGTTCGTTGTTCTGAGTAGGTCTGGAAATTTCTCGAGGCTTTTGCAAATGAAGTAAAGTATGGTGATCAGATTTGCAAATAAAACAAGTGTTTTTGCTAGAACACTTTGTTTTTGTGTGAGCTGAAGAGAGACAGTTATTAGATATTTTATTTTGGAACACAAAGTCTATTCTTTGCTGTACTGTGTATTTTCGAAATTTGTCACAAGCTCTTAAGCGATGATCAACATTACAGAGTTTGCATAGAGAATTCAGTTTTTCCTGTGATGCGTAGGATTGAATTTCCGAGAGTGGAGTAATTGGAAAACTAAAGCGTGCTTTTGTGGTTTTTATGGATGAAATTCTTTCAACAACTTCAAACCTGTTTATAAGAAATTCATCCATTTGTGCCCATGTTGGCATCTCTCGCTGAGTTTTAAAGGATTGCTCCCAGAGTGCAAGAGTATCGTCAGGTAACTGTGTTGATACTATATATATAATTATTGGATCCCATCCTTCCCCTTTAACCTTAAGTGTTTTAAGGGCTGTTAAACAGTCTGTGACAGTTGAGTGGATTCTTTGAATGGACTCACTGTCCTCTGACGTTGCGGCTGGAATATTGAGATGTCATCGTTTTCGATACAAGCGGTTGTGAAGAGATCACGAAATGCTGGCCATTCTTCGTAGCTACCGCTGAATGTATCAATATCGCATGGTGGGAGTTTAATAAAGGAAGTGGTAGATCTTGAAGTCATAAGTTGAGGAATTAGACTTGATCGGGTGACGATGTTTTGCGATTCGGATGATCTAGAGAGCCTAAGTAGATCTAGTATGTGAGATCTACATGTGTAATACGTTTCAGAGCACGCATTAAAATTAATCTTTGCATTTTCCTTATAATCTCTACTATTTTCTTTATTAGGGGAAATCATTAGTGCTTCATAAGAGGTTTGTAATTTTAACCATCTATTCTCGAGATCCTCCAATTTTGATTCCAAAACTGAATCAGTTTGGTCTTCCATATCGGATCTTCCGAAATTTGTGCAAAAATTTATTACATGATCGCAATCGAATAGGAATTTCTCTTGTTTAGCTGAAGCTCCATTTTCCGATAAATTTTCTTGAGAGTGATTCATGTTTGTATATATTAATTTACCGATTGCACACTAAAGTACCGAGCTTATATGATTAATTAGATAGCAGAATTCCGCCTTTTATTGTAAATCTAATTACAATATGAGTGTAAACGGTTAATAAATATTCAGAGCGCGTGAACGTAATTCAGTATTAATTATTATTATTATTATTATATGATAACACGGCAAAAATTGTAGCTAGGCAGTTAGAGAAATTTTATTGGATTTTTTCTTTTACCAATGAATAGCAAGCGGCCCTTGATAGTGCACATAAACCTACTATTGCTTAATAAGAAGTAAGCAATTAGCGAAATAAATTCGAGTTGGTAAATAATATGGAAATTACCTATATGACCTATAAATTTGTGCACCCATCAAGGTTTAAATATTCCAAAATTAATTTAGTAATACACATTTGTATATAACAATAATAAGGCTGACGATTTTGTCACTACTTCGGAATAGGCGATTATTAACTTAATCCGTACTAATTATTTATTAATTAATTTTCAATCGGTATTTTATTATTTTACTTTTTTTCCCAATTTGAATAAACTTATTCTCTTTTAAGCGATTAAGTTATATGTATTTCTTCTCCCACGAATTTTTTTTTTTTTTTTTCAAGTAAAATAATTCACATAATTAAAATAATAATATAAAACGGAAATGAATAAGTGCAATGTAAAATTATATGAGATGATGAAGAATTAAGAAAAGTAACATTATAAATTATAATTTACCTTCTTTACGGATTTGTATTTCCTGTAAATTAAATAATTTTAATCCTTTCAGATTTGTTTCTTATTTTGTTCAATTCTGTTCGCTGGGTTACTTTTTTTTTTTGTTTTTTTTTGCTTTGTGCTTTTTTTTGTTTTGTTTTTCGACAAATAACTTCACCACTAAAATTTTTTATTATTATTTTTTTTTTTACTTTAATTATGTACTATCTTTTTTCTGGTTTTAATATATGCCTTTTTCCTTTCAAACTGAAATGAATTAATTTATTTAATTTGCTATTTTTTTTTTTTTTTTTCACCCAATTAAATTTATTTAATTTTAATTAATCACGCACTTAAAAATCTCCTCTTACAGGCATTTAACTAGTTCTTTTGTCTTCGTTCGTTTTGACTGAATTTTTTATTACATATTCCTTTTCCCCCGTTTTTTTTTTTTTTTTTGTTATCTGTTTCTTCTTTTATGTTTTATTAACCCATATCGTCCCAGCGATTTTTTTTTTTTTGAGTAACTTTATAAAACTTGGTGGTTTATAGGTAATTTGGGACTAGAAAACACGAATCTGAAGTCAAAATTTTTTGTTTTTGAGAAAAATGGTGTTCGATTAATCGAACATTGGGCACTATTCAACATTTTTTTTTATTGTTCCATATAATGTAAAAAAAGAAAACAAAGTTTTTTATAAACTCAAACTAATTCATATTATTTATTAAAAGAAAAATAAAACAAAACATTTATTTAGAGTAAAAATATTTTTTATTTTCCGTCATGAAATGCTTCAAAGCAATGTGTATAAAGCGCAATATTGCACTTTTTGCATAAAAAAGAGCTTGGTTTATGACAGTGCTTACATCTCCATTTCTTATTTTGCTCTATTTTAACTATAAGATGCTTACTTTTTCTTATAGGAAGACTATTTATTGAAGGCCTTTGTGATACACCAGCATTGTCATCACTCGTTGAATCAATGTCCTGCTGTTTCACCATTAAAGAATACGCAAGTTCTACTCGAAATTCCTTTTGCGATTTAATAATTTTGTTTTGGTAACGACGACGGAAACAGTCCAGTTTCCAAGCATTTACCAATGCAGAATTAAGAGTAGCAATCCATAAAGGCCAATACCACTTCTTTGCTCGAATTGCAACACTATAGTTTTGTACAGCATTGTCATTCAAATCCACTCCTCCCATTCCTTTGTTGTAGTTTTTCAATAGTAGGGGTTGGTCATAATTAACAAAGTGACCTTGTTCTATTATTTTGCCATCACTATTTTTTTTTTTTTCTTTTTCCATCTTTTTTCGGGCACAGTGGGATAGAGCTGATCGAAATTAGTGGCCACTGTTACTTCTTTATTATCCTGCCAGCGGCAAAATAAAATTTTATTGTTGCTGTCAAACTGGAAATCATGATTGCCTCTTTCCAAACTTTTTCCAGTTTTAAGCACAGCTCCCCCGATTCTATTTGCCCGCACAGTACCTGTTGCACACAATCTTCTTTCAGTCAAAAGGCACATTAGGTAGTAGGAAGTAAAAAAAAATCTGCAAATTTTATATTATCTAACAAGCGAAGAACCACATCGGCTCCTAAGCCAACTTCTTTGTTGTAGCTATCTGCCGATCCAGCATAGGGTATGCAGTTATAAAGATATCCATCTGCCGAGCAGAGGCACCATAATTTATAGCCGAAACGAATTGGCTTACCGCGTACAAACATTTTGCAAGAATGTCGTCCAAAATATGGAACCATTTGCTCATCAACCGACAAATCTTTCTCCCACACTCCGAATTGCATAAACTTTTTGTTGATTATCTCGTACAAAGGGCGTATCTTTTATTTTATGAAATAAATATTATAAATAATATATAAATTAAAATATAAAATAATTCCGAGAGAATTGAACAATACCTTTGCCATTTTGTCGTTCTTGTCTAAATTAAAGTTGTTACTGAAGTGAATAAATTTCTCAATGTCCAAAAACTTATTTCTTGGCATACATTACTTCACAGCAGGAACGCCTAATGTAGGGTTATTTGACCAATAATCGCGAGCTGCACGCACGGTATGATATCCAGACAATACCAAAATGCCTAGAAATCGTTGTAACATAGTGTTATCTAAAACAAAATTGGAATTCTGCTGCTGAGCGTAGCGATTTGTTTCCTTGATTATCATATCTATAACCTCATCATCAAAAAAGAGGCTAAATAAATCTTGCGGCGTTTTTCCGCTTAAACTATCGGCCAGTTTCTTTTTCACATCATTGAGTGGTTCATTTATTGGGGAAATTTCATATTCGAACTTGCCTTCACGATTTCTCCTTTGTGTCCACTTCGGCTTATCAAAATCAGACAGTTTTTTATAATTTTTTTTTCCTGTGGCTGAGTTTCAATTCGAATTCTTTTTGACGGTTGAGTAATAGTAGACGATATTGAGGGAGCCATTGGGAGAATGGTGACATCATCGTTATTACTAAATTCATTGAACTCACAAGGTTCTCCTGAAGCTTTTCTAATGGCTTCCACCTCAAAACTTCCAGCGCATTCCAATATAGCATCTGACTATTAACGAAACTGTTGCAATATGTACATAATATAATTTTCGTTATAAGCTACTTACATCACCATACGGAATCACGTCATCATCAAAATCTTCTTCGTCTGTATTTTCATCCGTTTTATCAGGGGGTATAATGCAAATTTTGTCCACCTCTGCCTCCTCGTCACTCCAGCTATCAATTATTGCCTCCAGCTCATATTTTGTAAGAGCACGTCTTGATCCCGACTGTTTATTCATTATTGAAAAGTTTTGTAATAAAATTTTTTCTCTCTAAAGGTTACACTGACCGCGTTTAAGTGTCAATACAAAGTGAGTTATAAAATTGAATGCATACGTACATAATAATGTAATATGTAAATCCCCTTATTATAAAAAATTTTAAAGCACAATAATGTCGCCATATGTCTATTTTTCTTTTTTTATGTTAAATAAAGAATGTGGCAGCACTATAAAAACATAATAGTGGTATTCACACCGAACTTGTTAATTTGTTACTCGGTAGTTTGTTAATTTGTTAAAGTTACCAACTGTGAACGACCCCCTTTTTAAAACTTTGTTAGTCTGGTAACTTTCGTAGTAAAACAACTGATTTATTATTCTGACACAATTTATTATTCTGAAAAAAATAAAACATGCCACGAGAAAGTGTAAAAAAACAATTGTCAACCATTTAATTACTCATGCTTTGACAGAAATAACGTTTGCTGACGGTAAGAAGTGTGTTACCAACTAACAACTATTTTATCTGGGGTGCCGTGTCGTTAATTTGTTAAATGTTAATACGGTAGCGCGTTAAATATACAAAAACAAAATGCGTGTAAAAAAGTAACGATTAACGACTAACAAACTAACAAGCTCGGTGTGAATTCCGCTATTAACTTTATTTCTGTTAATTCAAATTCGGTAATTAGTTACAATATGGTAAAACGCGACCTCTTCTGGAAAAAAACAGAAGTGCGTAATAGTGCCCAGTGTTCGACAAATCGAACACTGCTTTTTGAAGTTACATTACTAAAATACAAGTGATAAACAAAAACTATTTTAAGTTGTCGTTGAAAGTGGAATCGTTTTTCAATTAAACTACATTTACACTTTTTTTATTTTTTTTTAATTTATACATATTTTTAAGTTTTTAAAATTATGCTAAAATCAAGGGTTTTTTACTGTTCGAAAAATCGAACATTGGGACGATATGGGTTAAATACGTTGTTTAAATGTCCCTTTTGTACGAATGTATATAAGGAGAATCTTTTCGCTAACATAAGTATGTAAGTATGCATTAAAATGTATACCTATGACGCTGTGCTATGAAGAATCAAAGGAGAATTATTTTTACGGCGAATTTGAAAACTTTGCTATCTTGCCTTGAAGATTCTTTTCCGAGAAGGAGTTTTAGGTAATAATTAAATTATATGAGGATGTATGTAAGAAAAGCAGAAACGAAAAGGGGAACGGCTTATTTTAACGGAGTATTTCCAAAAGGTATTTATATATGGGGACATAAGCTTGTATATACGCACTATGTGAAGCTTTGAGGAGAAGCAGGCGCGGATCCAGCTTGAGCCTTAGGGGGGGGAAATTTTTTATGATACAAAAAAAAATTTTTTTTAAAAGTTTATTAAAAGCAATTTGTGTATATTATATTAAAAAAACTCAACCATAAGGTTAAATCAAATATTCAATATAAATTAAAATAAACTTATCTTTTTAAATAAGCAATTTATGATTTCCTTGTGAAGCAAATTTAGATAGTACAGTCTATGTTCAGTTTGTCATTGTTGATCTGAGCCATGTTTTTATTTGACAAAGGGTAGGAAATGACCTCTCGCTCGTAGAATTACTTACGAGCATTGAAACGAAAATTTGAAATATTTAGGTAGATATCTTAATCACAGTTTATTAAAGCATCTACAACGTTATCTGATAGATTTTCAGATAATTTCCATGTTTGTTGCCAATGCTACAGTTCAGGCTTAAGTTTAGATGTTAGTAGGTGTTTATCTCGTGGTTTTAAAAGTTTTATATCTGCATATGACTTGATTACACTTTTTTTTTTTGGTATGTTCAATACATTAAAGATATCTATTGGAAAGGTGTTTTGAGATCTTCTAAAATAAATTCAATAAGAGAATGAAACCTACAGCTCGGTAGAAATCTTCAACATTTTGGATGTGATTATTTCGTTCGTGTTTTTTAGATTGGAACCTCGATTTGAACGCAAATAACTTTAACTTTTTTAAAAATCACTTTAAATTGTTCTTCGGCTTTATTTCTTTTTTCTTCAAGGCACATGATTAAAGTTTTGATAAGACTTGATCCTTTTTGAAGATTTATATCGTGCTTTTGTAAAATGATACTAAAGGCTAGATTACACTATTATACTTTGTATTAATACATGTCAAAAACTCAAGTAATATGACAAAGTGTGATAGTGTGAATGCAATGTGTCACGAAAATGACAAGTATTAAGAAAAAAGTTTGACATCCCATACGACTTCATCGTTTTTTGAAAAATTTCTAAACAATAATACTTTTCATTGGATCAGGGTTGCATTTTATTTCATGTGTAAGTGTTTATACTTTGTGTGATGGTGTGAACACAAACTGTCATGTTACATTAGATTTTTTGACAGTCGCAGCAAAACTCATTAGATTTCTATCTCACAAAGTATTATGGAATACGTAAGACTTGTGAGATAGTGTAATCTAGGCTTAAGCGGCTGTGTTACAATAAGTATCACACTTAATATGTTTATTCCGCAAATAAATTCAAAAGTTCTAAATGAGTTCCTTAATATAAGGCTCTTGATGAAGTATCTCTACCTTTCCACTCAGATATTTTTTCCAAAGCTTCTACTTTATGATGTACACTTGTTGCAAAGTGTAAAGCTAAGCCGTGACGGTCCACCCATCTTGTCTCGCATAATGTAGAGAGTTTGGCTCCCAAATACTTTACTAAAAACGTGTTTTGCCTGATTTACGGGAAATAGCAAGGCTTTTGTTTTGCATTTGTCGCGGTTTCCAGAATTTTTTAACAGCTTCATTTTCTGCTGACATCAAACGACACCGATCAGTTCCAACTCCTATACAATTTTTTAGGTCAAAACTAAAATTTGTCAAAGTTTTAAGAACTGTTGATGATAGTGCCATCGCATCAATTGACACATCAGCGTCATTATCAATATCCTGTGAAGGCTCTTCAAATGCTTTTACAACAAAGCCAAAACAATTCTTGCCTAACAACTTTTTGTTGTATGTTGAAATATTTAAAAGATAAGGAAATCTGGCTTTTCCCCGATAAATCCGTGCGTTCGTCAAAAACTATCGAATAGGATTTTTTTCATATAACACATATATACATAAATATTGCAAATACTAAGGCTTTTTAATAATTCAACCGCACGCATTTTCAAGTCAAACGTTTACTCTTTGGTTATACATAGATGGCGCCTGCTGGGATTGAATGTAGAATAATAAGTATTTGAATACAGTAAACTAGATGTTTCATTCAAAATATCTAATAAATAACTATTAGGATGAAGATTTGGATACTTATTGAAAATTTGGTTAGAGATTCAATAAAAAAACAAAAAAATACTTATTGAAAATTTCGTTAGAGATTCTATAAAAAAACAAAAAAAAAACCTTGCTGGGATTTCCAAAAATTTTGTACATTAAAAAAAGATAATATTAATGGGTATTCTTGTATTATCGAAATAAACAAAACATATTTTTATAATTTACGGGGGGAAATTTCCTTATTTCACCCCCCCTGAATCCGCGCCTGAGGAGAAGTTAATGTTTATAAGAAATGTTTTGCACACTTAAATATAACGGCTTTCGCGATTTTTTATGTTTTTACGTGCATACACGCCCGATGTATTTCTGCTAAAACCGGGATTTTTTTTTTTTTGTTACATAAATTATATATTTTTTTTAGTCTTTACCATAAACCGTACTTTTTTTTTTTTTTTTTAACTACTTATGTGTGTATCAACTAAACGGCACTTTACCTTTTCAAATCGGTATTTTATTTAACTTACTAACACACTTTTTTATTAGATTTTGAACTAGTATGTGCAAATTTATGTGCCTTTTACAATATTAATTTCAATTAATCACTATTTTATTATTTATCTTTTTTAAGTATTTTTTTCTTTCTTGTTTTTTGTTCTTAAGCGTTTGTTCGGTTTTCACCTACTGAACATAGGTATTAAAGATATTAAAATTATTACTTTGAGTTCTTCATTTACCTCATTCTTTTGTGGTGAAACAGTGGTGTCAACTGGAACTTTAAATTTTCAGCAACAAAGGACCATGAATAAATTTGGTGTTTTAGTTGGTGGAGTGTGGGAGTAAAGTGGACTGTATGATCGAGCTAGGAAAATACCAATTTATTAACATACAATTTCTCGTTGGTATGAGAAATTATACGAGGACAACGTGCAATAAATAAGAAATTATGTGTTAGATTTGAGAAGTAATACGGTATATGGGCACATGTGAGCTCACCTTATAATCCCTTGGGGTTGAATGGAGGATAATGAATAAGCGAATTGGGTTTAAATTTTAATTTCACAATTTTATTAGTGTATTCAATAAGATTAATTAAACTTATGGTGTACAAGGCAACCCGATTGTACCTCTGTATGATTTATGCAGTATTCTCCTTTTAGACAATTTTAAGTATTCAATTTATAGGTAACTTTTCTTATTTTTTAATGATTTTAAGAACTTTACAATCTGATGGTTTTTTAACAATATTCTTGCATTTCAAAAAAAACTTCATTTTAGGTTTAATTTACTCTACATGAGCCTTTTAGCATAACTTCGAATGCTCTTTTCCACTCATTCACAATAGCGATGTTCGTTATTACATATTTCTATAAACATTTTTTCTTATCTGTCTAATTCAAATTTCAGTTTCTTTTAAATTAAAACGTTTTTAATTTACCAAAAAAAATTATATAAATAAATTAAAATTATGGTATGATTTTGAGTACAAAATTTTGGAATTTTGTACAATTATATTTTATTTTATTCAACCTTTATTTATTAAATTGCAGAATAATTTATTGAGCTTGAGGTTCAATGCAAGGCAATGTGTATAAGCGTCAGGAAAATTATTTTACAATTTAATTGCTGTATCGAAATCAGGGCTGATGGAGTCGGAGTCGGAGTTGAGGTTTTTGTACCGGAGTCGTAGTACCCACATTTTTGGCATTTAAATGTTTTCTAATATTTTTCAAAAATTAATTATTGTTAGTTCATATTTAGTATATTGGTATTTCCACAGAAATGTCTACTTTTTGCCACGTAACGTCACCAACCATTTTTAATTGTTTCTCAAAGAATAATGAAAATATGATTTACTTTTTTGCATTTGGGTGTAGAGCGCAACTAGGTTTTCATTTAGTGAAAGAGAGGAAAAATTTGAACAACGTGGTTCTTAAATACAAGAATAATTGCTAGGTGACGTGACGTGACAAAAAGAGAGCTTTTCTGTGGAAGTGCCCATATGAAGATTAAATAAATAAATATTGAAAAAAAATAAAAAAATTTTAGTGGCCAATTTAACCAATTCTATTTAAATATCCATTCATATTTAAATATAGTTTTTCATATAATTCTATTTTTATTTGACATAAAATTACGAATTGAAAATATAAATTGATATTTAAATACATTGGTGAAATTGGCCATAAGAGGGTCTGCTTTTTGAAATTCTGAAGTCAGAAAATAAAGACCAGTATACTTTACATATTAGTAGGTGAGTTTCAAAAATTAAAAAATTTATATAACATCTTATTTTGACAGATCTTTTAGCAATTTATGAGAATAAATATATAGATTGTATCGAAGCTTATCTTTTTGTATGTTTTTATGTGACACAAAATTTCTGTAACAAAACTCGCTGGTTCACTGTTTTAACCTTTCTGTTTGAATTTCGCCTTGATATCGTTAATGATATAGAGCCGAAGTAAGGAACTTAAAAATTAAATTTGTTAACAAGTTGTTTTTTATTTATCGTATACACTCAGGTATCGTTTTATGCGGATTCAAATTTATGCGATTTTTAAATTAACGATTCTTTTTAGAATTTAAACAGATTTAAAAATTTTAGATGTTTTTTAAGTTTTTTTTTACCGTTTTTAAATTAAACCAAGTTTGCATCACTGATATAATCGTTATAGTTTGTTTTATTTTGTGTTTTTTTGATGCATAGGCGATACGTATGGGGTTGCATGTTATTATTGAAAGAACAAACTGGTAATTTCCCTTTTAAATAACTGGCGTTTTTTTTAATTTATTCTGTTTTTTCTGTGCATAGAAGATACGCATGTAGCTGGCTCATTTGTTAAATTACGGTGCAGCGAGTGAGTGATTCGAGTGCTTTAACATTTAAATTGAAATCAGTTTTAAAACCTCAATAAACATTTCACTTTGGGAAAAAGTAAGTGGAAAAATCATAAATATTGTCGGTTTTTTATTTGCTGAATGTTTGTTTATCATTTAGGATATAACAATGGAAAAAAATAAAAAACTGAGAAAAACGAAATCCCTGAAAACCAAAATTGAAATTTTAGATCGCATTTCAAAAGGAGCAAAATATACCGCACTCGGAAAGGAATATAAACTATGGGAATCTACAATTCGAGCTATTAAAAAAATGAGATTTCAATGAGAAAAGAAAATCCGTAATTTCAGGCACAAAACTAAGCACTTAATATCATTCTTACTCGAGAGACACGTTGATTGAAAAAGTGGAAAAAGCTCTCGTAATATTGATTGAAGACTTAACGAAAAAGAAAATTCCTGTTAGTGGATACATGATCACAGAAAAAGTTTAAACATTTTATAAGGCAATTAAAGATGCTGAACCGTCAATTTCTATGCCAAATGATTTTACAGCAAGTAAAGGATGGATGACAAAATGTATTAAAAGAAATAACCTCCATAACATTCAAATTAGAGGTGAGGCAGCTTCAGCAAATGAGAGCGCTTGCGCAGCTTACCCAGAAAAATTATTGCAGATGGAGGATATTGCCCAGATCAGGTATTTAATGCTGATGAAACTGGTCTGTTTTAGAAAAGATGCCAAGTTAAAGCTTGCAAGGAAATATTAACGTTTTTACTATGCAGTAATGCTTCAGGCGATAAAATATTAAAGCCGCTAGTAGTAAATAGGTTTTTAAAGCCACGAGCTCTTAGAGCCACTTTTTGGGTTTGAGGTTAAAGTTAACTTAATTCTATAATTAGCTAATCTGAGAATTAAGTTAATCTAGTATCAATTGAATTTTATATTTTTGGGTGGTGGCTTAAACCATGAAGCGCTGCCATCCTGAGCACAAATAAATGGCAAAATTTTTTTACAAATGTCAACTTTTTATCAAGCAATATGGATGTTTTCAAAGAAGAAGATGAAAATGCGTGAATTAAATATTGTTTACAAGGTAGACATTTTTTTCGTTTAAAGAAAAAATATATAGAATGGAAAAATTATATAAAAGTGCTAAGCAATGTTTTAAAATGTATTTTTTGTTTATATTTTTGCAAGTTCTTTGTGTTAAACATGTGTATGTTGACAGTTATGTTTAAACCACCACCGTTGGCCGCTTAAACTAGCAAAAAAAAAGTTAAAAAAATATAACTCAAAAAGTAAATACGGAGATTTAAGTTAATTTAATCGCTAATCTCTAACCCAAAAAGTGTCTCTTAAAGGTAAGGATTTCACTCGTTTGCCAGTTTATTGGATGGCAAATTCTGAAGCTTGGGTAACAGCTGCAGTGTTTACTGAATGGTTTCAAAAATGCTTTGCGGCAGGGGTGAATCTTATATGAAGAAAAAAGGTCTTGAATTTAAAGTTTAGCTGATTGTAGACAATGCACCCGGCCATCCTCACTTGGAACATCCAAGCATTAAAGACGAATTTTTTCCACCCAACACAACCAGCTTTCTTCAGCCTTTAGATCAAGGAATAATTTCCACTTTTAAAAAATACTACATAAAAAGCACTTATCAATTAATTTTAAATAAACTTGAAATAAAATCACTTACGTTAAATGAAGTTTGGAAAAATTTTATAATTTTGGATTGCATTATTCTGGCAGCATCAGCGATCGCTAAGCTGCGACCGCAGACATAAATCAGCGGTCATCACAAAGAGAGACAGTTAAAAATGTGTATGTAGTGGTGAGTGCAAAGAGAGGAAAATAAATTTACCCGTTTGAGACATTAGGTGTATTCCACAAGATCTCGGGCAAGTTCGGACTAATGAGAGTAAAATGAAAATTACTCTCTAAATTTGCCAAATTACCCAAAACTGCTGGAACGCAAAAAACCATTTTTGCACTTCTTCAAATACTAATGCTGCTTACTTTTCAAATTAAGATCTATTTAAGTGATTTTAGACGCTTAAAAGTAATAACATTATAAAACCAAAACATTTGCATCATTGTAATTTTTTATATTTTGTTTTTTTATATTAAAGATTAAGGGAAATATGTATGCAATGACGTTTTTACCACTTGATTTTTTTTGCAAAAATCTTAAATTTGGTTTTTTAATATGTTTTTTAATTAAAACTAAACTTTTTCTTTTGCTTGTAAGTTTCCTGAATTATTTATCAGTTCAAAAGTAAACACAAACAGCTGATTGGTTTTTTCTTGTCCGAACTTACCCAAAGAAAAAGTTCGTGCAAATTTGTACAGGAAATGAAAAATATTACTCTCTCAATTACTCTCTTAATTGCACAAAAATTGTTATGTGGAACGCTTTTGGGTAACTTTGTGCAAGTTCGGACTGCTTCGTTATGCATGTGGAACAGAGCTATTAACTATGTATTTTGTTCTTGTTTTTTAAAATTATGGCTTTTTACAATTGTTTCGTTAACCTTCGTGTTGTGTGTGTGTGAAATTCACGAAAAGTGCTCGGCCCAACAGGGTTGTAAGACTTTTTTCTTCAAAAATCGTCCAAAGTTTAACCAAAATTCGTCAAAATCGTCATGAACAGTTAACAAAATCGTCAAATATTTAAATTTTACAAATTGGAGACAGTTTATTGCATTGAGTGGTTCAATAATATAAGTTTTAAGCAGTGTTTAAAAATGCTTGACTATTTTTAATGCTTTTGTAATTGCTTAACTTAACTTAAGAAAAAGAACACAGTAAAAGCAAAAAGCAAAAGCAGAAAAAGTGAGAGTTAATAATGTATTTACTGTCACTATGTGTATGTTCTCAGCTTAAAGTTTAAACATTCAGTCAAGCAACCACTAAAAAAAATGCTGTTGCTGTAAGTAATATGTTTTTGTTTTTTTTTTATGTAGTTGCTTGGCTGGCTGTTTAACATTTTTTTGACTTGATCGCTGTTGCTTGCTGTTGCCAGGGCTGCCAGGTACTTTTTTTCCTTGTCCCCAAAAAATTAAAAAAATATCCCCAAATTAAGAAAAAAAACCTTAATAAGCAAATATTTTTCTGTTTGTTTTTTTTTCTGACCAAATTTAAAATTTTTTTTTTTTTAAAGTAAAAAATAGTAAGAAAAATTTTAAATTAGAAATCCCCAAAAATCCCCAAATAAAAATTTTTTGTAAAAAAAATTATTTTATTTTGTTTGTACCCTGAAGGAAAAATAACATAAATTTATAAAGTACCTTTAACACTACCTTTTAACTAAAATGACAATGTTAATAAGGACCTTTTACACCGTATAAGTTGTTGATAAGAGTGAGATAAAAGTTTTGCTACTTTTTTTTTCATATTTTTAATACGAGACAAAGAAAAATAAGCATAAATAATAAAAGGGAAAATATATTAAAAGAGTGTAAAATCCCCAAAAAATCCCCGAATTTTTTTTTAAATCCCCAAAAAAATCCCCAATCCCCAAATGACTTTCTTTGTCCTTTTTGCTCGCATAAAATCCCCAACTTTGGGGATAAATCCCCAAGTCTGACAGCCCTGGCTGTTGCAGAAATTTGTTTTGAAAAAATCTTTGACGGTAAGAACTAAGAATTATGGCGCCGCGTGTAAATCGAAGAATAATTGAAAAATAGTTTTATTTTGATAATGACCAAGCTATGTGTAAAATTTGCTCACATACATTAAAAGTGATAGAGTTTTTAATCTAACATGTGAAGTTTTCTTTATTTTCATATTTACATACATATGTATTTTCGTATTTATTGAGAAAACATACTAAAAACATTAAAGAAATAGGTACCTACCTAAAAATATGGTTTTGCGTAACTCACTAAATAAAAGAACAAAAATTAGTTTTTTCGCAAAAAAAAAACATCTAACGGTAATGATCTTTAAACATTCTTTCTGCAAAAATACTAAGAAATTCAAAATATTCAAAAAATATGTATGAAGTGCCAGCCAGCAACAGCAAAGAAGTTAACTTGCTGACTTTAAGCGCATGAAAAGCCAAAAAAATCTTAAACAAAATTTATTAATTACTTAAGTTGTTGCGTTGCTGACTAATTAAGCAAAGAACATACATAGCGAGACTAAAAAAATTATTTACTCTCTCTTTTTCTGCTTTTGCTTTTTTGCTTTTGCTTACTCTCTATCAAAGTAATAAAAGGCATTGAAAAATACAGTTTTTTAATTTGCAGCAAAAAATGTAAACAAAGCAAAATTTCGGTGCTGTTGCTATTTTAAAACAAGCAATTTAAACACTGGTTTTAAGTTTTATTCTATTTATTTCAGCAAGTGGGCTGAAATATATTTATCATTTGAAATGAAATACATAAAAAGAAATATATTTTCATAAAAACATAGCAAACATTTATTTATTTATTTCAATTATCCATATTTACCAAAACATTAAATAAAAAATAAAATCTCATTTGCTATTAACTCGAGATATCTTTAACTGCTTAATTTTTACCGCTATCACTAATGCAAATTGTTTTTACTGTTGGAGGTGATAAACCAAGGTTTCTGTCTATATCAACAGTCTTTTTACCCGACTTGAAACGTTATACTACGTCCAATTTAAGTTCGAAACTAGTGCATTTTCTTCACTTTGCACTAATTTTTCTACACAACTTTTTATTAAGAACTAAAACTTCTTACTTCCTAACACTTAACACTACTTAGAAAAACTTACCTAACAGAATTTTACCCGCAAATAGAAAAAAAAATTCTACACATATGATTATGACTTCAGCGAAAAAATGAAATCGTATGTAGCGATGCAAATCGAAATCATTAAAACGCAAAGCGGATTTAACCAATAATTAAAAAGCATACCAAATTGGACCGACGCAAATCGGGGCTCTAGTGTATATTTTTTGCCATATCGATGGCATTCATATAATTGTAGAATTCGAATTACTAGTGCTTCTAATGAAAACCATCTGGTTTGGGATGGGGAAAAATTGATTTTTACGTTTTGAACTGTTCCGAATATAATTGTTAATGTTTCTAGTAAGTGTTTTATTGATGCCAGAAAATCGTCATAACATTATTACTGTTAGTTTAAAAATCGTCAATCGTTATTTTACTGTATTTTCTCAAAAAATCGTCACATCTAACAACCCTGCCCCGGGGGCATAGCTTGATGATCGTTGCATTAAATGCATGCTGGAAAACTACATGGCCAGATTGTGTTGCTAGAATTCATGGTGGGGAAGTAGCGACACTGACTAATGAAATTTTAGATTTAGCTCATCAAATTGGAGGAGATGGATTTGACTTCCTTAACCACGATGATTTAAAAGAACTTTTAGCTGCAGAACGATTAACCGATAACGACGTTATTAGTTTAGTTATTGGAAGAAAAACCTGGGTAGTGAAGACAGTGATTCCGAAGAAATTATTGAACACTTCACTTCAAAAAAATTAGTAATATCCTCAGCACAGTTAATGCTTTACAAAATCAAATTCTTAATATGGATCCAGATATGGAAAGAGCATTGCAGATTCAACGCGGACTGACTGATCTGTTTTCCGGATATCAAGAGTTGCATAAGCAACTTACAAATTTAAAATCTCAAAGTTTGATGACAAATTTTTTTGCAAGAAAAGAAACAATTGAAGCCCCTAAAAATTCTTTGATCTCGTCCCCTATGCACGAGATAAATTCTAGTGATGAAAATTATATTTTACCATATGATCTAGTGATGAAAGTGTCGTTGAACCAATTCTAAAAGAAATAAAGAAAAGTATTAAGTGATTCAGATTAATCATACATATTTACAGAATTTCCTTAAAATATGTTATAGCTTATTCTTTATATCATTTTCTGTTTTTGCTGTTGTTAATGAATTTTTTTAAAGTGTTCTGTTTTTATTGTTTTAGTAAATGAAATAAATATATTTTTATTGATTTTTTTATCATTAGTTTTCATCGTATCGTTATGCGAATTCAATTTATGCGATTTTTTTTGAAACGCATCTATCACATAAAAAGAGACCTGAGTGTATTAACAAATATTTTTGTAGCCATGCTGCTATACGAGTATATGACTGGAAATCTGGGGCCTGATTCTGGCATTCGTGATCGAGTACTTTCTCCTGTGGTGAAAGCATTAAGAGCTACATTTTAAGTTCCAACCTTCAAGGTGAATTAAAAAAGGAAAGGAAAAGGAACACGGAAAAATACATGTTCCAAATATAATTCCCATCAATGTAGGGGTTACCCGAAAAATTATTTAACGCATTACCGGCCACTGTCCCCATATGAGTACACATAATCAAAGGCTGGAAACTCTAACTTGAACCGTTACATTTCGTAATGTAAACATACATACTATTTCTTTAAGCTTAGTTGAGTTTATAATCAGAGACACGTGTTATAAAATAAGAAGCAGTTGCAATATTTAGTGTGTTTAATTCTGTATTTTTTCGGGTCCGCTTCGTTAAACATATTTCAGTGTTTTTACAATACTAGTGATTTAAAAATTCATTTTAATCGATCAAATATTTTGCTTAGAGAGTAAACAAGCTTGCAATTTCATTTATTTAACAAAAAAGTGAAAAAGTTATTTAGAAGGTATGGTTTTATTCGACTGTCCCCAATTGGGGACAATGGGCGATACTAATTATAAGTTCACCAATTTTACAGGTTTTTTTATCGTCTTTATTATGGCGCACAGAAATCTTTTTAGAGGTCAAAATAGCTTTTTGCGACTTGAAGAAGCGGTTAATTACATAATGGAAAATGATGATGATGATGATACATATGATATTTTAGTCCTGCCACCAGATCCTGCCTCTGTAAGTGATGTCGATGAAGGTAATGAAGTAGATTTATAATGTACAAATATGACAAATGATGTGCCGGGAACAATAGAAGTTGCGTTGACACAACAAAATAACAATTCTACATCGGATTGGAGTGATAGTGATGATGAGCCACTCATAAATTGTCGTAGAAAAGTGAATCAAAGTAACCTAGAAAATCCTAGGTGGAGACGTGAAGCACCAACTTATAGCACAACATATGATGCTATGGTGTAAGAATCGGAAGCAAAAAGTTGACTTCAGCATACCAAGACTGTTTGTGAATTACAATAATAATGTGGGAGGTGTAGACCAAATGGATCAATCCATCAGTCTCTATAGAGTATCCGTTAGAGGAAAAAAGTGGTGGTGGCCAATATTTACATATCTTTTAGACTTAGCAGTTAGCAACGCTTGGCGATTGCACGTTATACTGTGTAAAGCCGAAAATACCACTCCGATAGACCAACTTTGCTTCAGAAGGAGTATTGTGCGGTCATATTTCCAGCCCACAGCATCAAAGCGGCGTCAACCATCATCCACAATAGTTGGTCCTGATCGCAAAAACAACGGTCATAATCCGGAAGTTAATCAATTGCGATGCGTTCTTTGTCATTATTATTATTTATTAATAGATATGAAATTATTTGGACATTTAAAGTTCTTAATAGTATACAATTTATTTTATCTATATATGGCGTAACAAAATGTTGTAAGCCAGATTAGCATATTACTATTATATTGACTGTAATATATGATTAGGGTACATTTCTATTTATTTGGAATATAAAGATATTTCTAGTAATTAAATTCATTTAACAACAATTTTCTATACGTCTTTGTTATAGTAAATGTCGCTGGAGATGTGCATTATGTACAAAAACGCTTTGCGTTGAAAAAAAAAACTGTTTTGGGCAATTTCATAATGAGTATGCCCATTGTCCCCATTTTTCTAAAAAGTGAATAAAAATTTTTAATTTTTTTTTTTATTATTTCATTTATTTTGTCGACATTGAATTAATAAATAACAATAAAAACATTTTTTTACCTGTATTTTGCTTTTGGGCGTTGATGGGTTAAAAATGCTTTTATCTACTCACTTTGGGGAAAATTGGAGAGATAATACAGCCTTGCAATTTCAAATTTTAGGTCTTAGACAGTAATAATATTGATTATAGAACGGAAAAAAACAATGGCGAGTACACTGAAGAAAAAGATTTCAATTTAGTTGTTTATAATGATCTCAATATACCTACAGTCTAGGAAACTATACAAAAGTTTACCTTCAGATACCTTTCTTGACTGAGCAATCATACTAACATATTAGCCATTACCCTACTCGATGAAACAGAAGAAGTACGTAGACTTAAAAGTTTGCATATTTTGGATTTGCCTTTTACCTAATTTACAATATAATATACTAACATATACATATATTGAAAAGATATTATAAATATAAGAAAATAAGTTGGAGAGTATTTGAATTATAGTTCAATAACAGCTGTTATTTTTTTAAGTATTATGAAATTTGCTAATTGTTGTATAAACAGATTGTAAATAAAGAAATTAATGAAAAAAAGAATTAGTTGTTTAAAAATTCATATTTTCAAAATTTTTTATTTTTCGAATTTATTCTATTAGGTAAATTTCAGTTATGTATTTTCTTAAACTCTGCAGGTAGGAGATTAACTACATCAAGCCACATTTTGGAAACTTTACAGCAGACCCAAAAACTTGTTGAAAATCACAAATGGTTCTATTTCTTTATTAAAAATTTGCATTTGTCCGAATATTTTATATGATTTTAATGTTTTTTTTTTTTGTCGATGATATCCTTAATAAAATTATGTCATAAAAGGCTTATTACCTTCTATGATGGTATTGGGACTGTACCTTGCCTTGAGACAAACAGCACCAAGTCCAACATTATATAATAGAAGGCTTATAACATTTTTTTTACGTTACGTTTCTTTCCAAAATGTGTTATAAAAATATATATAAAAGAGACGTGTTTGTTTGTAATCGCTAAACTCAAAAACTACTGTACCGACTTTGACCAAAATTTGTGTGTTTGATGTATGAGGAGTGTTTCTGTGTAGTTTCGCGTTTGTTAAATAAATTTTGTGATTTTTAATAAAAATTATTATTGGTTTATTAGGGTTTTGCATATATTTGTTTTGAAAATCAATTAAACACGTTCATCAATCTATCTATATATATATAGAAAAGAGACGTGTTTGTTTGTAATCGCTAAACTCAAAAACTACTGCACCGACTTCGACCAAAATTTGTGTGTTTGATGTATGAGGCGATTTCTAATAATAATTATTAAAGGTTTATTAGGTGTTTTTGCATATATTTGTTTTGAAAATCAATTAAACACGTTCATCTATCTATCTATCTATGTATATAAAAGAGACGTGTTTGTTTGTAATCGCTAAACTCAAAAACTACTGCACCGACTTTGACTAAAATTTGTGTGTTTTTTAATGTTCTATTATGTAATTAAAAAGAACACAAGCGCAAGCCTTGATCAAAGTTAATTGATTGATTTTTATTTACAAGTTATTTGTCTTATATACTACTTATGAGAATAAAGATTAACCTAATATTGAGTGACTACAAAAATTCACTCAATTACGTACTTAGCACTAACTTACATACAAATATACATACATACAAATACACAGTACAACACATGATTTGCCAACTCAATTCTGTGAACTGTATGTGAAATTAGACCCAAAAAGAAGAATTTCTGCATCATTCGTTTTGTCTTCTTACCTGCGATTTGAAGTTAGTATCGATTTGAAGTTAGTACTATCGTATAGGGGAATTTATCACGTTTTAGGCCCTGTTGTTTGACATAGCTCGACAACCACTAGCCCAATTTAGTTGAAATAAATTTTAAAAAATTAAGAATTACAATTCCCTTAATCTGTTCATATATTGTTTTCCTATACAAGTAACACTTTCGAAGTTAAAAATGAATGTATGAAGGGAAAAAATTATTTTTTGCCCAAAAATTTAAATTTTTTTTTTTTAAAAATACATAAAAAATCCAAAATGGAAAAAAGTTTCAAGTCTAGTTATTTTTTCGCAAAGTCACATAACCTATGAGCAAAATGAGACAAAGATCATAAAAATCGATGCACGCGTTTGTCATTTATTCACAATTAAGTAAATGTATGAATTTCAAAAATTTGCTCGAGATATGCACAACATTATTTGGAGAAAACATTGACACCTTTTTCATGATTCTGAGAATTAAAAAAAAAGGAATAAACAAAAGGTTATTTGATTTTTATGATTGCGGTAATAAATGTACGTGGACAATTAAACGGAAAGTGGACCTTTTTATTATTTGGGTTTTTCCGGAGGCTACCTATATGATTTTTTTACAGAAATTGCACCCGCATTTAAGGGTGGTCATTATTTGGAAAGTTTTGCACAGTTTGAAACGTACAAGTGCTGAATCAGGTATATAGCCAGCCGCCCTTAAAATATGCGCCCATTTATAAGTACCTGGCAGTAAAATATTCAAAAATACGTAGTATTTATAGGTGTGCGTTGATCGATTTTTGGCATTCAGCCAGTGCCGACGAACGCGAACAGTAAAAGTGATTTTTCTCCAGTTTTTTAAAAGTGAATAACAACAAAACATAAAATATATCAATATGGAAAACAACAAGTGCCCATATTTAGATGAATATTGTTACGTTTGTGGTCATATCGTCCGAAAAATACAGAAAAAATATCGAAAAAATTTGTTTACTGAGCAATTCAAAACCGCGTATTGTAATTATTTCGATGAAGCAGATTTAAGTGGTGCAAATTTTACGCCGAACACAGTGTGCAACAGTTGTTATACTACCCTTCTAAAATGGATTCACGGAAAAAGTAGAAAGTTATCTTTTATGAAGCCAGTAATTTGGGTGGAAGACACAACTGGACATGATGAATCCAGGTGCTATGCATGCATAAATTTTCGTCCTGGATTAAACAGACAACAATTGAAAACAAAAGTATACACTGCTGCATTTACTGCCACACTTCCAGTGCAACGCCCTGCTGATACCGATGCACCTAAGCCTCCGAGTGCGGATACTGTGTCCCTGCTAGCCGAAACCGTTTTCACCAATCCGACCGATTTGGATGATGCTGATTGGATACCCGATATTGAAAATAGTGCATCACAACCGCTACCACAAATCGAAATGGATTACATTGTGGCCAAGCTGGGACTATCACAACACGACTCCGAATGGCTGACATCATTTTTGAAGAGAAGAAAACTCACACAGCAAAATGTCAGCGCAACATCATACCGACAACGCCAAGCTGATTTTCAGAAATTTTATTCCGTTGACGAAGCAAATACGTTCACGTACTGCCATGATATCCCAGGTTTAGTGAAAAAATTGGGAATGGATTATATCGCTGGCGACTGGCGTTTATTCATCGATGGTTCAGTTACTAGTTTGAAGGCTGTGCTGCTGCACAAAAAAAATAAAAAACCATGCATTCCATTGGGATTCAGCACAACTATGAAGGAAACGTATGAAGCATTGGGCGAAATTTTGAAGAAAATCAAATACGATGAACACAAATGGAACATTTGTTGCGATCTGAAGGTGGTCAACATACTACAAGGGATTATAGAAAAGGGCGGATATCCAAAATACTTCTGCTTCCTTTGTAATTGGGATTCACGATACAAAGGAAATCAATATCAATGTAAAGATTGGAAAGGAAGAACTCCCGAGCTCAACAAACAATTAAAATTACGCAATGAACCTATGATAAAGGACCTGGATGATATTTTGTTGCCACCGCTCCACATGAAACTGGGAATAGCTGGGAAATTCGTTGAAGTGGTGGTCAAAAAAGTTAACGGCGCCTTTGACTGTTTGAAATCCATCTCCGAAACTCAGTGATGAGAAAATTAAAAACGGTACGTATCGTACTCTGTATTTCAATATTGTCATATCTAAATTTGTTAATTTCTATACATATTCGCATTACCAATAATTTTTTCGTTTTTCTTATGTATTTAAAACAGGTATTCTCAATGGACCTGATATTCGGAAATTGATCAAAAGTGATTCTTTCACACATTTGCTTTCAGAGCATCACGACCACCAACATGCATGGAACGCATTGAAAGAAGTAATAGAAGGCGTTCTAGGAAAGAACCGTGTCCAGCGAGAAGAGATACAGCAACGAGTGGACAGGTTGCTGTTTTATTTCGAAAAAATCGGTGCATCCATGACGCTGAAATTGCATTTCTTGCACCACCACCTCGATACTTTTTTGGCACAATCACCTCAGGAATCAGACGAACAAGGAGAGAGGTTCCACCAGGTGACCATGCCATTTGAAAAGCGGTTCAAAAGCAAAAAATTGGATGCATTGCTTGCGGAGGTTTGTTGGTGGAGTTCCACAATTATGCAGTTTGAAGAAAGCACCGAAGATGAAGACATTGAAATTGGTGGACACAGTGAAAGAAACACGCCCTTGAATAGTATGTGTATCTCGGATGACGATACAGACTCAGACCATGAATATGAACAACCTACGAAGAAAACAAGATCATCAGAACCACAAGCGTCAACTTCTACAAGGATGGATATTGCCAGTAATTGAAAAAATGTTCTAAATTTTGTTTTTATGCATATTATAATTGCGTATTAATTGCATATTATTTTATTTTCATTAAGTTTTTATAAATAAAGTTTTGTTTTGCATGATAATTTTTTAATTTATATTTTTATTTTAAGGGTGGTGGCTATAACTGATTTTTGAAATTCATACCTTTACTTAATTGTGAATAAATGACAAACGCGTGCATCGATTTTTATGATCTTTGTCTCATTTTGCTCATAGGTTATGTGACTTTGCGAACAAATAACTAGACTTGAAACTTTTTTCCATTTTGGATTTTTTATGTATTTTTAAAAAAAAAAATTAAATTTTTAGGCAAAAAATAATTTTTTCCCTTCATACATTCATTGTTAACTTCGAAAGTGTTACTTGTATAGGAAAACAATATATGAACAGATTAAGGGAATTGTAATTCTTAATTTTTTAAAATTTATTTCAACTAAATTGGGCTAGTGGTTGTCGAGCTATGTCAAACAACAGGGCCTAAAACGTGATAAATTCCCCTATACGATAGTACTAACTTCAAATCGATACTAACTTCAAATCGCAGGTAAGAAGACAAAACGAATGATGCAGAAATTCTTCTTTTTGGGTCTAATTTCACATACAGTTCACAGAATTGAGTTGGCAATCAATTAACTGAAAAATGTTGTACTGTGATATACAAACATACAAATATACAGTATTGTAACAGACCACATAAATAATTGAGTCATTTTATTATTTTCAATATTATTGTATTTTTGCTTTGAGTGGTGTTCAGTGTATCATACAAATTCTTCAAAGTGAAGAATTTGTTTGTTCAGCAGAAATTATTAAAATGTACTTTGACTTATTTTTGTCGATATTTTGTCACTATGAGTAAGCGAGCGTTGTTTATTTAAAATATCATATTGCCCAAAAGAATTTATGCTTGCGACAAAGTAAAAACAATTTGGTTTTTTACTGACCTATCTTAATACTGCAAGTCAATTTGTTTATATTCTGCAAGCGGTACATTTTGTTTAACAAGTAAAAGAATGTGTTTGTTTACCATTGCAAAGAATGTATTAAGTGGAATTGTGTGGATACACTACAGTTTGATGTATGAGGCATGAGGAGTGTTTCTGTGTAATTTCGCGTTTGTTAAATAAATTTTGTGATTTTTAATAAAAATTATTATTGGTTTATTAGGTTTATTAGGGTTTTGCATATATTTGTTTTGAAAATCAATTAAACACGTTAATCTATCTATCTATCTATATATATAAAAGAGACGTGTTTGTTTGCAATCGCTAAACTCAAAAACTACTGCACCGACTTTGACCAAAATTTGTGTGTTTGATGTATGAGGCGATTTTTAATAAAAATTATTATAGGTTTATTAGGTGTTTTTGCATATATTTTTTTTGAAAATCAATTAAACACGTTCATCTATCTATCTATATATATATAAAAGAGACGTGTTTGTTTATAATCGCTAAACTCAAAAACTACTGCACCGACTTTGACCAAAATTTGTGTGTTTGATGTATGAGGCATGAGGAGTGTTTCTGTGTAGTTTCGCGTCTGTTAAATAAATTTTGTGATTTTTAATAAAAATTATTATTGGTTTATTAGGTTTATTAGGGTTTTGCATATATTTGTTTTGAAAATCAATTAAACACGTTCATCTATCTATCTATCTATATATATATAAAAGAGACGTGTTTGTTTGTAATCGCTAAACTCAAAAACTACTGCACCGACTTTGACCAAAATTTGTGTGTTTGATGTATGAGGCATGAGGAGTGTTTCTGTGGAGTTTCGCGTCTGGTAAATAAATTTTGTGATTTTTAATAAAAATTATAATTGGTTTATTAGGGTTTTGCATATATTTGTTTTGAAAATCAATTAAACACGTTCATCTATCTATCTATATATAGAAAAGAGACGTGTTTGTTTGTAATCGCTAAACTCAAAAACTACTGCACCGACTTCGACCAAAATTTGTGTGTTTGATGTATGAGGCGATTTTTAATAAAAATTATTATAGGTTTATTAGGTGTTTTTGCATATATTTGTTTTGAAAATCAATTAAACACGTTCATCTATCTATATATATATATAAAAGAGACGTGTTTGTTTGTAATCGCTAAACTTAAAAACTACTGCACCGACTTTGACCAAAATTTGTGTTTGATGTATGAGGCATGAGGAGTGTTTCTGTGTAGTTTCGCGTCTGTTAAATAAATTTTGTGATTTTTAATAAAAATTATAATTGGTTTATTCTGCACCGACTTCGACCAAAATTTGTGTGTTTGATGTATGAGGCGATTTTTAATAAAAATTATTATAGGTTTATTAGGTGTTTTTGCATATATTTGTTTTGAAAATCAATTAAACACGTTCATCTATCTATCTATATATATATAAAAGAGACGTGTTTGTTTGTAATCGCTAAACTTAAAAACTACTGCACCGACTTTGACCAAAATTTGTGTTTGATGTATGAGGCATGAGGAGTGTTTCTGTGTAGTTTCGCGTCTGTTAAATACATTTTTTGATTTTTAATAAAAATTATAATTGGTTTATTAGGTTTATTAGGGTTTTGCATATATTTGTTTTGAAAAGCAATTAAACACGTTCATCTATCTATCTATCTATATATATATATAAAAGAGACGTGTTTGTTTGTAATCGCTAAACTCAAAAACTACTGCACCGACTTTGACCAAAATTTGTGTGTTTGATGTATGAGGCGATTTTTAATAAAAATTATTATAGGTTTATTAGGTGTTTTTGCACTTATTTGTTTTGAAAATCAATTAAACACGTTCATCTATCTATCTATCTATATATATATATATATAAAAGAGACGTTTTTGTTTGTAATCGCTAAACTCAAAAACTACCGCACCGACTTTGACCAAAATTTGTGTGTTTGATGTATGAGGCGATTTTTAATAAAAATTATTATAGGTTTATTAGGTGTTTTTGCACTTATTTGTTTTGAAAATCAATTAAACACGTTCATCTATCTATCTATCTATCTATCTATATACATATATAAAAGAGACGTGTTTGTTTGTAATCGCTAAACTCAAAAACTACTGCACCGACTTTGACCAAAATTTGTGTGTTTGATGTATGAGGCGATTTTTAATAAAAATTATTATAGGTTTATTAGGTGTTTTTGCATATATTTGTTTTGAAAATCAATTAAACACGTTCATCTATCTATCTATATACATATATAAAAGAGACGTGTTTGTTTGTAATCGCTAAACGCAAAAACTACTGCACCGACTTCGACCAAAATTTGTGTGTTTGATGTATGAGGCGATTTTTAATAAAAATTATTATAGGTTTATTAGGTGTTTTTGCATATATTTTTTTTGAAAATCAGTTAAACACGTTCATCTATCTATCTATATACATATATAAAAGAGACGTGTTTGTTTGTAATCGCTAAACTCAAAAACTACTGCACCGACTTTGACTAAAATTTGTGTGTTTGATGTATGAGGCATGAGGAGTGTTTCTGTGTAGTTTCGCGTCTGATAAATAAATTTTGTGATTTTTAATAAAAATTATTATTGGTTTATTAGGTTTATTAGGGTTTTGCATATATTTGTTTTGA